>JAPFBE010000003.1:67967851-77520898 GCA_034336665.1 Luscinia megarhynchos
CAGGGATGGGAACAGGCAGCTGGGGCAGGAAAGGTGCAAGTGGCCGTGAGACAACAGTAGGGGAGGGATGAAGCCACCAGGATCAATGTGTTTAATCAGTCAGGAAAACAGAGCTCTGGAAGTGGACATGATACTGGTGGTGTATTTCTGTAAGCTTCTCATGCCTTGGGAGCAGCCAGCAAAAGCATGGAGATACTGCTGGGAATGCAACCAGGGATAAAGGAGACCAGCACTTTGGGTAAGTCAAGCAGGGACAACATCCAGCCTGCCTGGTCTGGCCAGCTTGCACTGTGAGCTTTGAAGGCCAGCCACTTGGAGCAGCTCCTTGGGGCTTACAAAGTGGCTAGTGGTCCATGCAGGCTGAATATGGCCCCAGTAATACACTGCACCAAACAGAGGATGCATTCCCAAAGGGAGAGTACCTACCCCAGGGAGTCTTCAAAGGGGTCTGAGCTCAGCCATGGCACATACATGTGTCCAGATAGCATTATGGATGATGACACCAACCCATGGAACAACCTACAATTGGACCAACAATGCAGCACCACTCAGAGATAAAATGACTAAAGAAGTTCATGAATTCACTGGTGAAGAAGGCTTGCCAGTCATTCTGAGTTAGTCTGAACTGGTTGATACAACTGAAAAAATAAATGGACCTCTCCTTGAAGAAAATGTCTTGGACATGTCCTCATACAGAAAGGTATTTAAATACCAGCTGCTCCCTGCTTTATGTTCAAATCTTAGTGTAGCTGTTGCTGAAACCTTAGAGGTGGCAGCTGGAACATTGGGACTGCACTTGGACAGGTTTGCTCATAAATGTGAAATTCTGCCATCCAGAATGTGCTTTAAGGGCATCTTTTCACTGGAAGCTAAGATGTTATTTTCCTCCCTGCAGGTGCACCAGAGAGGGACCTGACCAAGCGGATCTTCAAATCTCAGTGGAAAAGTGTGACATACCCACCTGAAAGTATATGCCTGCAAACACCACTCAGCTTTCCAAATTGCTCAGATTATCAATGGGTGACACAAAAGCATTTTTTATGATCAGCTGCTGACTTCAGTTCCACACACTTGTGATATTTTTGTGTGAACAGAATTTCTGTCTGGAGCAGCTCCCCCAGGGGACTGCTCTGCAGCTCCTCTGAGCAGTCTGGAGCCTGCAGCCGAGGGGACATAGATCTCTTCAGCTCTCTCTTCAGGTGGTCTGGGCTCTAGTGCCTATCTCAGCCCCATCAATCTGATACTGCATTTACTGAACCATCCAGAACTTGTCAGACAAAGCACTGTACAATTTCTGCTTCAGGGGAAGAAGTGGTTCAGCAAGGAATGAGTACTTTCCCACTAACGAGTTTGCAGAACATAAGAGATTTCAGAATTAGATTTCAGAATCAAAGGTGCCAGAGAAGGGTGTTTTGTAGTTAGTAAATTATGTTAACATCTGATTCCTCATAGCACTTATATTATCCTCAGGAATGGGTTTAAATCAGTGGGGTAAATCCTTTCCACTCTTTTCTTAGGTCAGAGTTTGCTTTATTCCTCATGTTTGTTCCTTGCAGTGGCTGATGAGCAACAGAGATGAATATTCAATTACCACTTTTGCATCCAGCTAAGAATGTTTCACCTCCACACCCTGTCCAGTGGCTCTTTGGAGCCACTGCCTCTGATTTCCTTAACAGAGTTATTTAAGTGCAGCTGCATAAATGCAGTTGTTACAGCTAAAAAACTTAGTTCAGTGAGCAACTGTTCTGGTATTGAGAATGCCTCCAACTGCACTGGGGCTGGTCTTTCTACGATGGTCTTAGTTGTGGTGCTTTCCAGGGTCAGATTCCACCAGCCTCACCAAAGTAAGTCCTGCTTACATCCCAAGTCCACACAAGCATGGAAAAGAGCCAAATGTACAGCAGGGAAGGCCTCAGGCAATGTGAGACAGGTTTGGTGCACTGCCAAGGAGCTCACACACTTCCCATCCTATGGTTATCCTTCTCTGCCCTATGCTTTGAAACTGAGATTGAAGAACCAACAGAGACAGACAGCAAGCTGGTTTTTGTGCTGATCCCTGTGGTTAGTACCAATTTGGCTCAGCTGCCCTGTGATCCTTCTTAAGGCCCAGATCAGCAGTGATTAATAGTGCAAAAAGGGCAAACTCCTGTCTAATGCTCTGAGATCAGCTGGCACTTACAATTGACCATACAGCTCTTCCAAAAAAAAAGAGTTGTCTTTTGAGTATTTGAAGGAAAGAGAAATTTTAGTCTCAAACTTAAAATGGCACAGCCATCTAGGGAAACCAAGTAGTTTATTTTGTGTGGTAGGACAGTGTTGCCTTGAGGTTGGTTTCATCTGGGAAAGCTTTTTCTGTTTGCAGGGGTAGAGGGGGAGGTTTGGAGCCAAGTCTGGTGGCTCAGCTTGGATGAACAATTTCTAGAAATGTATTTTGGTAAATGAAGTGGTTCATCAGAGCCTGGAGTACTTCAACCCTGAGTTACTGGGTGAGGAAATAAAACTCTGTAACCTCTAAGCCATTAGTGTGATTCTTCTGTGGTGATAGAGAGTTTTCCTGCTACCTTGGGGAGGATGGCTGAGTCAAAACCAGGGAAATGCTTTCTTGCTCCACTTGGAAAGAAATCATGTATTAGGTGGACAATACAAGGTGCTGACCAGCAGCCTGAGTTCTTGATCCTACAGACCCACACAGAGATACTGCTCACAGAAGAGCCCTGCTGCCTTCTCCAGTATCCATACTTCTGTGAGAGGGAAGCAGTTCACCATTTTAAAAGCACAATTTTCTTCACTCCTAAATATAAGTTCTGCATAATGTAACTACAGTGGTGGGACAGCAGCTCTGCCCAGAGTACATGGTAAATTCCAGTGGTGTTGACAGCATCTCCCAATTCAGACAAGTTGTGTGTCAGAGTAACTCTATGTTTCTTTTTAAATGTTGTCCTGATGCATGAGTCCATTTCTTGTATCTCTGACTCTCCAGAGGACCGAGGGGGTGATGAGCTTTGGACCACTGAGTTGCTTTAGCAATCCAAATAAAAACAAAGGTTGGGACCTCATTCGTATGAAGCGGATCCAGCTCTAGTTACCATGACACCATGACAATCAACTTGTTTACTGCTTCAAGGTACAGTCTAAACATTCTTGGCATGTCATTTGCATAGCAATATCCAGAATGCTTTGTGTCACTCTACTGTATTAGGGCTCTGCAAATGCATTGAAAGGTTTCTTTACATGTATGCTTAACTAAAGAGAAAGAAAAGAAGAGAAAGGAGAAGACAGCTTCACTTTTGGTAGCATGTTTCATACAAAGTGTAATCTAAACTGTGTGCAAAATTAAACATAAGAGCTGGATACATGACCTTCATATGTTCTGGTGAAAGAGAGGGGGGTAATTATTCAACAGAGGGTGGAAAACAACTGAGAATATGTAGGACTCATTTTGGCAGAGTATTTAAGCATTTACTTAACTTTAAACAGGTGATTGACTGAAATTCAGGAAGGAAAAATAAAAAGACATAGAGAAGCGAGAAAAGTTAGATTAGTAGAAGAAGAGGGAATAGTGAAAGGGAGCCAGCTTGGCCGTGTGAGCTGGCAGCACTGCAGAAGGGCCAGGATGGGTGTGCTGGCTGGGAATAGCTGGTGGGCTGGAAGGGTGCGTGGAGAGCTGTGCCAGGACACCGTGTACACTGTACCACTGTGTGGCAGTGAGTGAGGCACCCAGGTATCAGCTGGCACAGACTGATGTGGTTCCTCTGCACTGAATGGAGCTCTGCTTGCTCACCACTGCTGACAACCCTGAGTGCTGGCTTCAAAAGTTGTGCAAGGGGAACTGGGAGTGAAACAGAGCCCCAAAATGTCTCTGAAAGGATGGAGTCTGGCGAAAAGAGAGAAAGTGGGACAAGAATTGTGATTGATGGTAGTGAATGGCCAAAAGCATGCAAAGCTGGAGCTGGAGTCGGACAGAGAGATGGAAATCTTACCAGTTAGTGCAGGCAGGAGTATGAGAGGGTAGTGGTGAGGAGGCTGAAGGCCTGGGAGGGGGTGCAACAGCAGAACAGGCTTTTGATGTGCTGGAGCAGCTTCTATCTTGGTTGTGACAGATTAAGTCAGCTCTGCAGGATGCCAGTGGAGGACTCAGACAGGTCACAGATGCCATCAGAACCGTTTCACTGCAGTCACAAGCACCTAGGTAGAAGGTATGAGGTACAGCAGGTTTGACAATGGCAATACTCCAGCTGTCTTGTCTTCCCTCTGTGCCCATAGCACTTCTGGGCTCTGGACTGCTCATGCTCAAAAGAGCATCTTGAGGCCAGGAACTAAGGACAGGAGTTTGCCACATAATCAGATTTCATTTACCTTCCCCCAAGGACAGTGTGGTGTCCTCCCAGCCCAGGCACTAAAGAAAACTCAGAGTTGACATGGTGGCATCAAAGGTAAATACCTCTTGTGGATTCAGTGAATCACCCAGACTCTGGTCAACTCAGAGATCAAAGCTGTTTTTTTCTAGAGGAAAGAATGAATGAAGAGGCATGTTAACATTTCTGTGTCTGCTATAATAAATGATCTGCAATCCTGTACACTGTTCATAGCTAAGACATGGGAATAGACTCAGGAGACAACCCACATCATATGTGCTCAGCATAGCCTTTACAGGTCAGGCATCTCTGTGCTACCTACAGTAGAACACCAGTGAAGAGACAGCTCTGGTCTGAAAGAGCCCTGGCTGGTGTGAAGGGCTGAATAAGACAGCTCCCAGCTGTGTATTTGTGTCACTCTTCAGGTAACAGCCTCTGCCAGATTCAGTCTATGCATCTCCTTTGCACCACCTGGCTTGTGGAGGCCTTTTCTCCCCAGAGTTACTGATCCCCTTTAACTTCCTCTGAGTTTATATCACAGCAAATTCAAAATTATTATCGCTTTAAAGAAAACTTAACATATGCACACATATTTTACAATTCTATGCTTAATGCTTTACCATATTATGCTTAATCCTTCTGCTCTGCCTTGCCCACTGCAAGGCACCCAAACACCTGCACGTGTTGCAGGTCTGTATAGATCACCTACTATTATTTGGTATTTAGCTGAGGCTTGACTGAGAAGGAGGTTCTTAAAAAAAAAAGTTTAATCCAAGCCAAGACACTGCAGATTTTTGTAGTCTACCCTGACTCGGGATCAGTCAAGTACAGGCAGTTATCTGTGCACATAGCATATTTAAATATTTGAAAATAAAACTAAATCCAGATATATTTACATTTTATATTTATTTATAGCCACAGCCACTATGTATTCTCTCCAACAATCTGGCTGTATCAGTCTTCTCTGCTATTGCTTTCAGGTGTAAATTCACTTGTCAAGAGCCATTTGAGGTGCCTGGATGTATGCCTTGTGCAATTTCAGGTGTACCAGGGTACATGACATCCTCATCAGACTGGCACAAGGGACCTATCAGCTGCAGACCCCTCTGGAGCAGTGCCTGAAGCCAGTCCAGAGCAGATGCTCTCATCCAAGATGTAACATATTAGTGCATACCTATGCTCAAGCATGGGAGGCACTGCCCATCCAGATGCAAAGTGCATAAAATAATGTATTTGTAGTCATATTTGTTATTGATGCTAATAGCCTTCACAGTTTGAAACCTAAGGAAAAGAATAGACACAGATCTGACAGGAGTTACTACCTCCAAGGCTTGTTTTGAGTCCATGCTAATATTCTATTGACATGTTTTCCCCAATTTGGTCTATATAGCCAAATATATGACAAAAATATATGATAAAAATGTATTCTTTTCTATGCATTCTTTTTTGGGAACAAGCCTAACAGAAAATGTCAAGAGGGAAAGGGGAAATTAGAGAAAGTTGTTGCAGAATAAGAAAGGGGATATAGCAAACTTAAGAAGGAAGACTTTTTCCTGGTTATGGTAATTGCTACTTCTTTTTCTAGTTAGCTAGTTAGTTTGGTTTTATTGATATATGCTAGAAATACAGGGGTTATACGAAATAGAGTAAATAGAGTAGCTCCATAGCAGTCAGCTGTCCAGCACCAAGCAGCCACTTCTGTAGAGCTACAGCCATATTAAACATCAGGCCCAGCCATTTGCTGCCATCATCAGTGTCAGTATCCTAGGAGATGTCCTGATCTTTCATAATTGCATCCTGATAAATGAGTACTTTGTGTTCATAGCAAAAACACTCACAAAATTAATGTAATTGAGAGAGAGCTACTGTTGATGTACCTGTTTTCAAATCATTAGGTATATCATAAAAAACTATTTTATTTAGGATCTTTTTTAACACCCATCTGTATTTTAAAGTAATCACATTCAGAGACCAAATTATATTGTCATTAGAGAATCAAATTTCAGAGCTGCCCCCAGGAAGCTAAGGATTAAAAATGAATCCTTGTTATCCCAGTAAATTAATAGGTAAGATTTATTCTAAGCAAACAAGAGTGAAAGAAAACCACCAGATCAGTTACCCACAATGTAATGCTATTCCAAAGCAGCAAGTCCAATTACCCCAAACACTATTCCAAATTCATGGGACCAGCTCAGAGCTGGCACTGTGTAAATACATTAACTGCAGATAAACCAAATTATGGAATTCCTGAGTTAATAATACTAGTTTTGTGGTTAAGAGCAACAACATTTAAAATGCCAATGCATGTTTTCAACTATAAACGTATTTGATTCAGCCTTTATGCAGAACAGAATGAGGTTGAGAGATAAAAATGAAAACCACATGAATGTAAAAAAACTAATAATGCAAATTAATATTAAGTAGATGTAAGTACACAAGTAATTAATGTTGAAAAGGTTCTTCATTCCAAACCTTTGGTTTTTCTCCCAGGTATCCATACCATGAACATGGTATCATGTTCATATTTTTTGCATGTGAAAAGAGAGTGGTTGCATATGTGATGGGATGGGGTGTAGGACCCCAAAATTCAGCAATAACTGTGTGTGAAAAGAGAGGCCAGCATCATCTTTTGTCCTCCTTCCCCTGCCAGAACAGCCACTTTTGCTCTGGGATACAGTCTTTACAGTCTTGATAGCATCCAAAGACTCTCCTCTCTGCATGCTAGGGCAGAAGTAATTAATGTTTAAGACAGAAATATTATCAAAAAAGTATATGCTGGAAAATATTCAAACTCACTTTGTGCATTTATAAATCTGCTTCCTCTTGGAATCAGAGGAGACTGAGCATTTTAGATGCTAAAATGCTTAAGTAACTTTCAGAAACCTGCTGCCAAAATGGCTAGAGATAGAAAGTTGAAAATTGGTATGTTATGACATTCGCTTTAGCAGAGGTGCCCACGCTCTTCCCACAGCAAAATGACTTTAATTTGCCCAACCTCAGAGTCCTTGAAAATGACACTCTGAGCATTTGCTGTAATGATTTCTCACTAAATTAGAAAAATGCCCAACTAAGGAGGGATTATCTCTGCATGTGGATGTGGCATAATGACTGTCAAGTGCACTGAGAGCCCCACTGGGCTTTGCAAGGTACACAGGGTCTGCATCAGAGGCCAGCGTGCATCAGAGAATATTAATACTGTCTTGTTGGGGCCATCCATTGTGATACTCCACTGCTGTTCAGACAAAATTATACCATATGAGGGAATTCTCTTTGCTACTTTACATATATGAGGTACATTTTAGAGCTGAGGATTAGTTCCAAATTGTCTGGCTGACAAACTCAGTCCATAAAGGATGCAGTCACGAGTGTGTCCACACTCTCTGTAATGTGTGCACTGACTGGGGCAGCATCACTACAGGATTGTTCCTTGCAGCCCACAGCTGCTGTGCCTGGGGTGAGGATGGTAGTGAACTTGATTCTGCATACCCATAAAGTTTTCCAGCTGCTTGCTCGGAGCCTACAAACCTTGCTTCCTCAGGATAAAACCTGTTTGTCCACAAGGCAGTGTTTGTCTGCCAGGCATGCTGCTGACCAGGCTCCCCAGTGAGCAAGGAGCAAGCTGTGTGGGCAGTGCCACTGCCTCATCGTCCCTGTCTCAGTTGTGAGAAACTCTCCCTGCCTGCCTCTGCTCAGCCTCCAAACAGGAGTGTGAGGAGGCACATTTTGTACAGCAGATCTTGTGCCATGGGGGAACAGAGACATGGTGGCAATGTGCTGGCAGACAGAGTACATCCTTGTCTTCAGTGCCACCACCACAATACCACTCAAATGCTCAGTGCTGGTGCTCCTTGCATTTCCCTGCCAGCCAACTGGCTCAGTCCCATGCTGCTGAGCAGGAGGAGCACACACACACGCCTCTACGGGTGCCACCGACTTCAGTGCCAGTGCTCCGTAAGAGGATGCCAGACCCCTTGCTACACCTACATTAGGCTGGTTCTGCCTCTATTTCCCAATGACTTGTCAAAACAAGCCTGGTAAATGTGAGCACGATGGGAGGTGACTGCTGGAAAGTCTACAAGGCCCTGCTGTGCCAATTAGGGTCCTCTGAGGGATCTTTTCTGTTGAAACTGGTCCACTGGGGAAGAACAGGCACACAGGGAACATTATGGGGCCAAGCACCAGGCAAGACTGACTGACTCTTGTATCAAGGCCAGATTTTAGTCTCAAGCCTGCCAAATTCATCCCCAACAGTCAAGGGAAAAGGAGCCAGGAAGATGCTGTGCATGGGTGCCCTAATAACTAGCTTGCCCTGCTGTCCCATCTAGCTGGGTGAAGTGGGAAGCCAGCAGAGGAGAGGTGAGAGGTCTGAGCGTCCCAGGAGTCAGTGGGTGAGGCAAGGCCACCAAGGAGCCTGAACATTTTGTCTTTGTGCCTTTTATCTTGATAATGCTACCGAGAGTCACCAAATCCTTGCAGCTTCCAGACAGGGGAACACAAATGAAGCCAGTCACAGCAAGGGAGAGAGTACTCTCTTGTGCCTGTCCTGCACTGTCGTGTCTAATGGTCCCCCCACCTCACATCATCCTGAGCGTCCTGGGAGGTCCACAGTGTGCCGTGGGCTGCAGGGTCACACTTGCCACTGATATCTGGGGTGGAGCTGCAGGAACTGGTAGATGTCCCAGATCCACAGCTGTACAAGGTGTCTTGGGAAGGCTGGAGGGTGACATGTTTGTTTTACGGACAGGACTTTATGTTCTCCCAGCATCCCATCCCAACTTGGTGTTCTCTTTACCTGCTTTGCCTTTCCCCTTGGTACCCAGGAATCTCAAACCCACATCTTCCCACACTGCATGTCTGTGGAGCAGCATTACCTTCTCCACGGGGATTTCCCATGAGGGACGGCACCTCCCTGGCTCTTCCCGGTGCACGTTTTGGGTATGGTGCGGGCGGTAGCCTAGGGCCCCAAGCACATTCCCCGGATTGCAGGGCATGAAGCCCGCCGTGCCAAGCGGCGCAGCTCTGCGTCCTGCCGGGGAGAGTCGAGGAACCGGCTGCGGTGCAGGGACGGCCGCGCACCCACTGAAGGTCGTGCCCGTGAGCCCGAGCGGAGCGGGACTCCCGGCGCAAGGGGCTTGAGAGCCCAGTTCTGCTGGTCCCGCACCCGAGGAGGTTGGTGCCAGTCCGGCCCCGCGCCACCGCTTGTGGCACCCCCGGGGCTGCGGGACCTCGCCGCTGCTTCCGACGGGGCTCCGTGCGAGCCACCGGGACGCGGCACCGCGCGCAAAAGCGGCAAAGCGCTGCAGGAGCGGGGCTGCAGGAACCCGGTCGTGATGGAGGGAGCCCAAACAGGGCCGGCCCCAGCCCCGGAGGGTTAGCGGGAGGCTGGGACACTCCTTCCTGTCTTGGCGGGGACCGGGAGAGAGGAGCCGAGTTTGTACTGATCTACAGCCGCAGGCGGCTTGCGGGATGGCAGTGAAAGGTGCTCAGCCCAGCCTCTCCCCGATCTTTAGCTTCGCGGGGGAGGACCGAGAGAGCCCTCGGGACAGAAGGCGGGGGTTCCCTGCACTTCAGCTCGACACGGAGAAAGGAAGACTCCCCGACAGCTGCGCTCGCCGGTGCCGAGCTGCGGCAGAGAGGATTGGAGAGCGACGGTGCTCCCAGCGCACGCCCGCGGACGCCGAGTGGCTGCTTTGCTTTCTACGCGAAGAGAAGGGAATAAACCACCAACGAGCTTTTATTGTTATCATAATCATTATTATCATTGCCATCATCGTTTCTCTGCACATAAATAAATAAATAAATATCTCCCGCGGGGAGGGAGGGAGTGGGACGGAACGGTACAACCACGGTTGTGCGCCCGGCAGCGACGAAGTCAAAACAGTTTTGTAAAGGGGAAAAAAAAGAAAAAAGAAAAAGAAAAAAAAGAAAAAAGAAAAAAGGGAAACAGCCTTCAACCCTCCCCGTCCGTCCGCTCGCTTTTGGGCACCTCTGAGTTACCAGAGGGAGCCCGGGGCAGCATCCCTCCGGGCGGGCGCAGCGCCCGCCGCGCGCAGCATCCGCGCCCGTCTCGGTGCGCGGGGAATCCTGCGAGGAGCTTCCCGGGCTCGGGGCTGCGCCTGCGGGGACACAAGGGAGAGAGCACTACGGGGGGACGCCTGGGGTCCTAGGGAGGAGTTTATTTACAGCGGGGTGCCGGGACACCCGTCCCCATGGACCGGGGGTCTAGAAAGGCGAAAAAGTCCTTCGTAAATTACACAAATTATACAAAACGGTATAAAATCCTTCGGCTGCCTGTCAGCACCGGGGCAGGCAGGACTCCCTCCCCTGCTTTCGCCACAGTTCCTGAGGAGCCGGGGTGGGTGCGCGGCTGGTTAGGGGGTGACTGCGAGACCTCTGTCGTCCTTCCCCGAGGAGGACGGAGACATGCGCAAGTCCTCGTCGTCCTCCGAGCACTTAGTGGTGGAAAGGGACGAACATTTGCAGCTGTGGCCGCCCCCCCCGCCCCGGTGGGAGCTACTTTTGCCTTCTTTCTTGTGCTTGACCCGTCGGTTCTGGAACCAGATCTTCACCTGCTTCTCGGAGAGGTTCAGGTAGGTGGCGATCTCGATTCGCCGCAGTCGGGAGAGGTACATGTTGGAGGCGAACTCCCTCTCCAGCTCCAGGAGCTGCGTGCTGGTGAATGCGGTGCGCATCCGCTTGCTGCTGGGCAGCTGGCTGGACGTGCTGTCTGGGAACGGAGAGGAGCGCACCGTCAGCACCTGCCGGACCCTCCGCCGCCCGCCCCGCAGCGCCGGGCACTCGCCAGGCCCCCGCTGAGCCCTCCTTGCCGCCCACCCTGCGGGGCCGCAGCTCTTCCTCGTCCCCGGGGGACTGAGACTCAGCAGGCGGCTGCCAGGCTGGAGTCCGAGCCCACGGAGGTGCCTCTCCCCGTACGCACAGCCTGGATTGAAGGCTCGGCGGGCAGCCGGGAGCCTTCCCCAGCCCACTACGGGCCGCCGACAGGGAGACGTGCCGGGACTCCCCGTCCAGCCTCCGTGAGCTGGGCAGGCACCCCTCCCCAGGTGTCTGTGCTGGGTCCCCCGGGATCCCCATCCCCTCCGCGCAGCGCCCGCCGCTGCCGTGCCGGCATGCCCGCCCCGTGCCCGCCTTACCCACGGAGATGCAGTGGAACTGCCGGGGGTCGGGCAGAGGGTAGGCGCCCTGGTAGAGCGCCGGTGCGTGCCCGACGCTGACGGCGGAGACGGAGTGCTGCTGGCGGGCCAGGGGCGAGTGGCAGTACTGGGAGCCGAAGGGAGGGAAGGAAGCCTTGATGAGGGGGATGGCGGGCGGCGGCGGGTGCAGCTGGGAGGCGGTGACACAGAGCGGGCAGACGCAGAGCAGCCCTGCCTTGCGAGCGTGGCAGGCGCCGGCCGGCAGCGCGGGCAGCGGGTGCGAGGGGTGCACGGCGTAGGGGAAGAGCGGCGGCGGAGGGCTGCCCTCCCCCTTCTTGTCGCCCGCCTCCCGCAGCACCAGCGAGTCCACCAGGAAGGAGCGCGGCATGGCCCCGCGCAGCGCCCCCGCGCAGCCCCCGCGCAGCGCCCGCGCAGCGCCGCTGGCCAGCCCGAGTGGTGCTGAACGGCGCCCGCCGCCCGCTTTAAATAGCGCCCGCGCCATGTGATGGCGGCGCCGGGCGCTCAATGGGCTTTCTGTGGCTCTTCTCTTGGCATTCACGCCGCACGCTCCCTCATTATTTCCCTTGTTAACTAAATGAACTGCATAATGTACTCTATTCTTGTCGACCCCACCCACGCCGTAGCAGGCGGCCTCTCCCCTCCTCTCCCTTTGGCGGGGTTATTTTCTCATTCTCTCGCGATTTAATATTCTTTTCTTTCTCTTTATCGCACTCCTTCGCTTTCAGCCCAGCTTTCAGCCCGCTCCCACTTGTTTATTTTGCCGGCTGCATCCGCGGTCTTCGCCGGCGCCAGCTTCCCCTGCCAGCCCCCCGGTGCCTTTCCCACCTGTGGCACCAGGTCGGCCCCCCGGTGCCGACGGCCTCTCTCTCTCCCCTCTCCTCCGGGATGTCTCGTCTCCACTGCCTCGCCCGCCGCCTTCCCCAGCCCCGCGTCTTTGTTCCCAGCCTGGGTCCGGGACCTGCCACACGCTGTCGCCGCCGTCGGGCGAAACCCTCGGGCCGCGGAGAGGTGCCGGCCGGCGCTCCACCGGCAAGGACGTGCGCCTGGCCTCTGCGTGGGCTCCCGGGCACAGCTAAGGGGTGCGGAGAGCCGCAAGCATCTCGGCTGCGCCGGTGCGGGTACAGAAAACCCGGCACGCCGATAGCGCTCCGTGCCGGCGGCACCGGCGGAGGGAGGAGATGCGCTCGGCACATTCCGCGTGTCCTTACACCTGGTCCCCGTGCCCAGCCCCAGCGACAGCACCTGCCATCGCACCACGGCACCGTGGCACACACGTGCGGCGGCTCTGGCCCCGGTCACCACCAAACCGAGCCAGCCCGACCCGCATCGCCGCGCACAAGCGCCCAGGACAGTCCCCGCGGCTGCGGGAACGACAGGGCAGCGGCTTATTTTTCCCGAGCGATGAGATTCAACTTAAACACTGCGGCAGTGTCTGGATGCGGTCGCACAGGGACCTGCCAAGTTCACGGCTGTCCCCAAAGCGAGAGCGCGTCCGTCGGTGCCAACGCGCACCGGTGCTGCCCGCGCTCCCCGCGCCGCGCTCCTCCGAGCTGCTCGCTTTGCTCGGTGGATAAGGAATGCTAACAAATACGAAAAAAATTAATTCCTGGGGATACACACTCTACCCCGTTTCCCCCGTTCAATACGTGGGTAATAAAAAGACAAACGCGCTCGCCGATCCCCGTCAAAACGTAGGGAGACTGCTCCCTACAGCAACCTCCCCTCCTCGAAACCAAACGGACTTTTTAAAAACGGGGGTAAGAAAAGGGGGGGAAGGAATAAAAAGCTTTGAAATGGGTGTACGCCGTGTCTCGGGGCTGTGCAGAGGTTAGTTTGCCTGTGGTCACATTTCTTACAGTAATCCACGGGAGTTTTGCCGAGACACTGTTAATGCCTGAGACTAAAAATGTACTGATGTGCACAGATGGACGGCGAAAATCACAGAGCGAACAAAAACGAATGTTAATAAAAACTCAGTCCCACAATGATATAGAAAAGATTCCCAAGTGTCCTTTCCCTGTAAGCGTAATAGGGTTTGGATTTTTCTTTTTTATTTTGAAGGAAAAGGTATTTTAAAACATTTTCCGCCCGAGCCAGCTCCCGAGAAGGGGCATTTTCCCCGCTGAGGAATGGTTCGCCACCGGGGGGTGGTGGATTCAGCCTTATTCCGAGGGATTCCCGCTGCCCAGGGGCTGAACCCCGGGGCTCCGAGCCGCAGGGAGGCAAAGGGTTAACAGCTTCTGAATGCACACCAAGCCCAAAGCTACTGGGAAAGAATATCCAAAAAAATAACCAGTTTTTTTTTCCAGCCGCTGGACCTTATTGAATGTCATTGAAGAAAGTTTTGAATGCCAGATAAAGAGAGGCGAATTAAAGTGTGTGACAGCAGAGGATAAGCAAACACAAAGAGAACTCTGTCACACTTTGGGCAAAATCCGTGGGCTTTTTACCAAGCCTCTTCGCTATGATTGAATTAAGTAATAGGAAAACATTTTCTTTCAGTTTAGAGCCATTAGACAAAAACTTCAAAGCGAATAACACTTTTTAATGTGCAGCTCAACAATGGAATCTGTTTTGTGCTGAAATGTTTAAATGGTTTGTTGTGCAACTGTGGGCTGAAATAACCTAGTCTGCAGCAAAATAGCATCCTTCAGGCCGTTTTATGAGGGCTAGAAACTAGCACAGACCTTTAATCCCGGCGCTTTAAATTAGCTCCCCTCCCCGTCTTTTTGCCTCCCCCATTTTTTTTGCTTTTGTTTTTGTTTTGTTTATTTAATAGAGGAAATTCTCCTGGTGTATTTGCCATCTCGAAGCGGTCTCCGCTGAACGAAAAGGGTTCCGAGAGAGGGGGAAGAGATCCGCAGGCGGGGTGGGCGCTGCGGGCGGCGCGGGGGGAGCTGTCGGGACAGGCTCCTGTCGGGACAGGGTCCCGGCGGCAGCGGGAAGTGCCCGCGCTCGGCTCCGCACGGAGAGAATCGCCGGGCGGTCGCTGCTCCCCTGCCCCAGCGGTCACAGCCCGGGGAAGGGGCTGGCGAGAGGAAAGCAGCAGGGAGAGCATCAGCTGGGCAGCCCTTGGTGAGGGAACGTCAGGGGTCGCTGAGGGGGGTGAAGGACAGAGAAAGAGCGGCTCTGGCAGTGACTGAGCCGTGCCTCCCCCTGCGGCTGGGTGACCTGCGACACGGCCGCTGCGAGGGGACAAGGTGTCACACTGCCGCGGCCTCGGCTGGGAAGGAGCCCCTGACCATTTGGAGGGACAGCCATCACCGCCCTTCGTGACGGGGCCCTCACTGTCGCCGTTTCTGCCGGAGGGTGGGAGGTGCCGCGCACCATCAGTCCCCGAGGAAGGCACGGAGAGGTGCGCTAGCTCGGGAGCTGCGGGAGACGGGACGAAACCCCGCTGGAATGGGAAGGAATGGCTATTTCCGAGGAGACTGTAGCTGGTAGCTGAGCAGTGTTGACGATTTATGAGCGACTGTAATATGCCCCAGCCTAGCCCGAGGAATTATTTTCTAACGGCAAACACCAAAATGTAAATCAAAGCCAGTACTGAGCCACAGGCACACACCATGTGAAGGATTGTCCATAGAATGTGCTTACATTGGACAAACACACCCAGGAGCAAGCCTGTGAGATGCCTGTGAATCCCTTCAATTAACCTGACCACTGAATGATTCTGAGTTTGAGTGACCTGTAATAGTTTTTGGTTTACTTGCTTTATTTCGGCCTCCAGTGATCCACAATACAAGAGATTCTAGAGACATAAGCTATGCTTAATTTCAGTTTTTCCAAAACAAAGGCTTAACCACAGGAGGTTTTGTTATGTGAGTTTTTCTTTATGTCTTGTCTGTTCTATCCACTCCTCTCAAATTTATAATTCTATAAAATTTGTAGCCTATCAGCAATGGTTTTAAAGGGGGCTTTAAAAAAGAGAGACTATTTACCAGGACAAATATTGATAACACAAAGGGTAATGGCTTAAACTGGAAGTGGAGAGATTTAGATTATTTGTTAGGAAGAAATTCAGAGGGTAGTGAGGCATTGCAACAGGTTGTCCAGAGAAGTTTTGGATGTCCCATCCCTGGAAGTGCTCAAGGCCAGGCGGGATGGGACCCTGAGAACCTGCACATGGTGAGGGGGGCTGGAATTAGATGATCTTTAAGGTCCCTTCAACCTGAAGTCATTCATGTTCCTGTGACACAGCCCTGCCACATTTCCATGTGGTTCATCCAGTTTCATCTGTTTTCTATCACAAGCTATCAAGAAAATACTTTTACTTTTACTTGCCAGTGAAACTTGTGCTACAGGACCAAATCAAAGCTGCTTGTTTCTGTGACCTTTACTTTCTCTTTCCACAGCAGATACCTGGGGTAGAGATTTAGATCTTTTTCAGTCCCATCAGTTCCTAACAAGGTTAGTTTATAAGGGAATCTGGTTCTCATCTTCTAAGAAGACAATTTGTTGCTCTGTATCTCTTCCTTGATTTGACCTCTGACTGAGGAGGCTGTTTCAAAGAAGTAGCTGGACGTAAATAATAACAAAAAAAAAAAAAAAAAAAAAAAAAAAAGGGAGTATTCAACACCAAACAATTTAAAATAACCTTTTGCTTTTATGGTGAGACTGCATTTCAATTTGTTGGTGACCTTGTAGAACAAAAGTACTCAAAGGATGGAGAAGTGCTTGAGAGTAATGAAGACAAGGAATTGCAAAAGAGGAGCTGGATATTAGTTCTGCAGATGTTGTTAAAATACAAAATTGTTAGAAATACCATCCTTCAAACTCAGAATCCACCCTATTTCCCAGCCCTTTTTTATTGCCATCTTCTCCTTTCTCCAAACTTCTCACCTTTATGCATTTCAAATCCTTTACAAACTGAAATTTTTAGAGGTTGTCAGACTGCTTTTTGAGAACATCTAAGGGGAAATTCTGTCATTCTGTATGGTAAGAAACTATATTGTATCTGTTGTTTACATGATGCATTTGAAGGGTTATGAGTAAAGAGGGAGGTTTGCTTACCTGCCCCAGGGTTTTCTGGCCACTGCTGGTGACATGCTGACAGAGCCTGAAAGTTGCAGAACTGTGTGCTGTGTTCCTTTTTTGATGCTGACAAATACATGTTCCTCAAGAATTTATCACACATGAGCATGAAATGATTATCTTAAATGTTTATTCAGCTAGTGTAAAGCAGACCTCATCAAGGTATGTTAATTCCTTTAACTTGCCAGTCCTGGCAGTAGACTGAGAAAAGGAATACTCTGAACTGACAAAATAATTTTCTTATTTCCATTACAGTTTTGAGGACTTTCACACGCCTTTTGAACATATTAGGCTACATGTGTTTGTGTCTGCATATCTGGACATGAACTGATACATTTTATACATTTACATATACATATAGCTATATATACATATAGCTATATATATACACACACACATATACATATCAAGTGTGTATGATGGGTTCTTACAGCAGTACATAACCATACTGTGGCAATTATATGACAAATAATTTCCTGGAAACTGAACCATTTGTTGGCCTCCATATACTTGCATGCAAATCTCCTAGTTTACAGCAGACTATTTTTGAGAGACACATGAAAATACTGCCTAATAAAAATAATAGCAGGGATATCCAAGCCAGCACATGACAAGCATATATGATGGCCCTGCTTTTTTTTTTTTTTTTTTTTTTTTTTTGTATTTCAAATGCAAGTAAAGCCTGTAAATTTCTTTTTCTGCTTGTTTGTTTTGGCAAGTATAGTGACCCAACACTTAACAAAGTTTGGATTTGTAGTTGTTATGGGCTGCTCTGGATTAGTAACAGGCCTGGGAAGTTTTCTACTCAAAATGTGAATGTCACAATTCTGACTTCATGCCCTTTTGCTGTTAGATCTTCATCTTCTATTTGGAGAGTGGTGTCAAAGACTCTTCTGTCCTATGTCTCTGCATACCTGGTGTGTAGAATCACAGCTGAGCTACTGCTGGGGATGGGCATGAGCAAACAGGCTCAAGGTTTCTCTTGAAGGAGCTCAATTTTTGTCTCTAGCCTCATGTGCCAGTCCCTCCCACCATGGGCTAAGGTGGTTCCTTCCACTGTGGTCCAGCAATACTGTCCACAACATCATCCCAAAGAAGAGCAGCCCTTATATTTTGGGAAGATAGACCAAAGTTGGGCACTTTGATATGAAAAAGATCATTCCAAAATATGAGTCTTATGTCAGTGAAGTTCAATAGGAAGGCAGCATGCTCCAAAACACGAATTGGATTTCCCAGACTTCTGGAATCCCTCAGGCTTGTCAGACCCTTGAACTTCAACTCTTGCAGTTTGTGAGAAGTACTTAATCATGAAATTATAAATTCATAGCTGTATAAAGATGCTGATCATCAGCCATTCAAAATATTCTTTCTTCCCTATAAGAAACAAAAGAACCATAGCCGAATTTTATTCTTTATGTAGTTGTACTGTGGCTACATAAACTCTCCCAGTGTCACCTGCCACTGCACCCATTACAGACATACAGGAAATGCACTGCTTTAAGAGGAGGGAGTCTGCATAAGAGCTGCTCATTGTTGGCTGCCCTTTGTAGTCAGTGGGAAGAAACATGTACCTGCACAGAAGGATTCATTTGACTTACTCCAGAAACCCTCAAAGTTAAAAAAAAAAAAAAAATATCGCACCAGAAATTCTTGGCAGTGCTATAAAGGATCCCTAAGTGCCTACCCCAAGTGCACGTGCCCAGGTGAAGCCCAGGGCTGCTGTGTCTCTGCACTGCTCTGCCCCAGCTGTTGCCTTCTCTCATGGATGCAGGCTGAGACTCTGGAGCATGAACTCTCCAGGAGCTGTGGAGCTGCACAGCGTGAGCTGTGTGGAGCCCCTCTGCTCCCACTTTTGAATCACTGAATCTGACAATGAGTCATTGTTTTTCTGACACCTCTTGCAGCTTGTAAAGACGAGGTCAGAGCCTTTTAACTCTACTTCTGTCCCAGAGTATGGAAACTAATTAGAACCCTGTGTGAGTTTGGTGTTCCTGTCCCAGGAGACCAGATTGATCCATTAGACTTTAGGCAGCCATTCCCCTTTACTCTGCATCTTCTAACTTTTCCCTCTAGTTTTTCAACTTCACTCCTTCTTTGGATGCTGCCTTTACTTTTTCTTCTCTTCTTCAGAGTGTCTGTAATTTTTTCCATCACCATCTTCCTCTTGTTGTTTCTCTTTTTATCTCTTCAGCCAGATCAGTCTCTCAGTAAATGGAACAAGTCTTCTAACAGCTTTTCATTCAGAAGTGTGAGAGAAAAGTTTTGAGTCTGAATCTTCCAGTTATCTCCTCCAAAAGATAAAACTAGAAGGGTTGATAGAGTCTTCTCCAAATTTTTCACGTTGCCCAGATGCAGGGCTAGGAAAAAAACCCACAAAACCAAAAGAAACCCAAACCAAAAACCCAAAACCCCCTCACAGATGAGGAGACCCTGCTGTCTTGGTCACAGGCACATAAAAAGAAGGAGTAGGTTAAGCTTACCATAAAGAACAGGTGAGGGGAAAAGGAATGTGTCAATCAGGAAAAAGGAGGAGAATGTCAGGAGAATATTTTTTCTCAGTGGTGAATAAATATTTAGGTCCAATCTTCAGCACCAACTGAAAAAGCTCAGCAATTGCCAAATTGTCCATTCTCCTCCAGAGATTTTAACCAAACTTCTACTTGTTCTCTTTTGACAGATGAGATGTTCTACACCAAGAAAAAAAAGATTGAAGCATGCCTGCCATGATTTTCTATCTCACTTGTTCTACGGATTCTCTCTGTCTTTTATTTCATCAAATTCCTTCCAGCAGTATAATCAACCTCACATCAGGGAAACTCCTTCTCTCTTCAGAAGGAATGCTTTTTGTCTGTCACTTGTGGTCTCAAAACTGCATCTTTCTTTTTGGAGCTGAGGCAGAGAAGGAAGGCTCCTGCTTGTGTGTTGCTGCATCAGCAAGGCTTCTCTGCTTCTTCACAGAGCAGCATGGTTTAGATCAATGGTAAAAATCTCCCTTTGAAGGAAGGAGATCTTCAGAGGGAATTGCTGTAGTGGTTGCATGTGATAGGCAGAAAGAGCATGAGAGTACATGTGTGTTGTGCTTGTCTATTCAGGGCCTGTCTGTAGCTGAAATGCTCCTTTGAGCCATGTGTGTGCAACCTAAGTTAGATGTCAAAAATACTTTGCAGACATGACAAAAAATCCCATGTAAAACCTGCCCAGAGGTACACTGAACACCCAGTGAAGAGTGCTACTGCAGAGTAAAATCATGACAAATGTTTTCCACTCTCTGAAAATCAAAGAAATAACAAAGATGCCGGTAACACCTTAAAAAAATTATTATCCAAACCACAAACACACACACAAAGATGCAAGCCTGTGTCTGCAAATCACCATTGTGTCCTCCATGAATCCTACCAGCATGCAGAAAGAGATTGAGCTGTTTGTTAGCTCAGGTTATTTGTCAGGGATCAAAACAACACTGTAATGCTCTTCTGAGACCAGCTCATTCTGCAGACCCCTGGTCACTGCAGTGTGAATCATCACAGGTTCTGTTGCATCTCTGTCACAGCTTGGAAATCCTGTTTGAGGGCTAAAGAACATTTTCAAGTGTGTTTGGATCATATTTCACCTGGTTATGTGGGCTTGTTCAACCCAGGCAATGTGAGCAAAGCAGTACAAGTTCAACATTCCTTGTGCCTGTGCTGTAGTGGCCCCTTCAGCTGTGCTTGGAAGTGAGAAATGGGGGAAGTCGTCTCTGCTGCAGCTCCCATGAGATGGGGGAAGGCAGCCAAGATGTGGAAGTGCACAAGGGGAGCAGCTCTGCTGCCTCCAGTTCCAACAAATGTTTTTACTCTTTAAAGTTATATGGTAAACGTGAGGGAATAATCAAGAATTGAATAATAATATTTAAAATGTTGTGGTAAAAATGAGGGAATAATCAAGAGAAATTTTCCCTTAGTTGTGGGAAAAACATCCCCAGCAGAGTCTCACAGAATAGCTCAGGAGAGAGAAGCACATATTTAATTAGAATTAAAAACTAATGAAGGTCAACAACCAAAATACCCAGCCCATTCATTTAACATCTTTTTAAAATGGCAAATTCAAAAAATGTTGCTGTTTATGATGCATACCCCATTTACCTTTCATTTCTTGGATCAACATACCTGCTCTGTCACTCTTCCCCTCTGTTGTTTCACATCCTCTCCTGGCCAGCTGGTGGTGGATGGCTCCTGACATTCAGTCACCTCTCAGCATCCTAACAGGACTAGTGCTGAGACACTGGTCCCTCAGCACAAGCAAAAAAACCTGATACATCTGTGTTTCCTTGCCTCAAATTAAAACTTATTTCTTTAATATTTTCACATCTTCAGGTTCCTGGTCAGATGTGTTTTGAAGTCAGTGGAAGAGCTGCCCTTGCTTCCAATGGCTTTTGAATACCTATCACCCTGGAATACTTTCCAGGGTTTTGTTGTCCCCTCTTCTAGGAATTTGCTTTGTGCTGCTCTTCACACCGGTTGAGTAAAAACCTTCAGCAGTCTCTGATCCTCCTTCCATTTCGTGGAGTATCTTCACAGACCTCTATTTCCCATTCTGACACCAGGGAGCACAGCCCAGCCACCCTCTTCACTCCCCAGAAGTGCCAACAGCAGCAGCAGAAATTGCTGAGCTCTGCTCAAACTTTTGGAGGCCTTCAAGAGCAGATCCATCCTGTGTGATTAAACCCAAGGTAGGAGCTAACATCAGGCAATACATCTTGCTTATTTTTGTGTTTATATTCGTGTTTCTAAGGAGCAATATTTCAATTATCTAGAAGCAATCCACTGGCCATCTCTTCATATCACGCTCAGGCTTGGTGGACTGAGTGGTTCAAGTACCTGTGGGTAGGGTGCCTTCTGCAAAAGAACAAGAAGGGAAGCTTTGCCCAAGAGGGACACAAAGTGGGTACAACCTGTAACCGTGGCCAGGAGAGCCTGAACCAACTACTGGGCTCCCAAGAAGCAGCAAAGCAGAGGCACAGTGGATGCACTGGCTCCAAATCATGTTCAGAAGATGGCCCCTCATCTGAAAATGAACACAGAAGAAGGTGTTGCAGAGACCTCAGGCCACACACATGCCCCTATTGTGCTGCATTGCTGCTGGGGTGGGTGCAGCCCCAGAAGACAAAGGTCACCCATCCATGGGGACAATGACATTCTCTCCATAGCCACACCTTCCACCATGCTGAGCCTGTGACTTCGTTTCTAAATTACTGAGTGGATGGAAAGCTGAGCTGCAATGGAAAAATATACATCTAAAACTTAAATACTATTTATTCTACTCCTAATAACTATCTATATTTTGACCACTTTGCTGAAAAAATAACAAGGATCTGGGCCTCTAAACCCATCTTTCTGTGCTAGGACATCACTGGCAGCCATGAATGTGACTTGCACAATGCTCCTATCAGTCTTGGAACAGAGCAAACCACAATCAGTGTATGGCCTGCCCTCATCTACCTGCACAGTTGTGTTTATCTCCTGGAAGGTCATTTTTATGAAGATTCACATCCAAAAAAAGAGTGTGAAGCAGAGTACATGTAGCTCACAGCACTGCTACATGCTTTGGCTTCTCTGGGAGGACAACTGCCCTGCACAATGCAGCATTTCTGCCAGCACAGGAGGCTAATCCCAAAGAGAGAATAACATGCCTGAGTCACATTTGTTAACACTTCATGTGTTAGAGAGCTGTGTACCCAGAAGGAAGAAAGAACTAAAGAACAAGGGTGTTAGAGCCCAGAAACCACTACAATCTCATTTTCATGCTCTGCAGTTCAATATATCCACCTCACTACACACACCTGATGAAAGCAGTGGTATTTTTAATCTTTGGTAGCACTAGGAGCAGGACAAAGCTCTGAATTTATAGGTTTTATATTGGCTGATATTTTACAGAATTTTTTTATTAGTATCATTAGAATGGAATAAAACTTTTGAGAGATAAGGACAGAAGTGCAATGCAAATGATTAATAAAATTAATAAAAGGGTAATTGTCTTTCTATGGCAGAAGATGAAAAACCAGACACAAACATATCCTTGAACTTCTTTTCTGCATATGTCTCAAAGGTTCCTTTGTCCACTTTCTAGATTGCTCATAGAAATGCCTTTCTCAAGCAGTGATTATTCATGGTTTCACAATGGACATGGAGGTCACTGTTGGAATCAAAAAATTAAAACTTCCAAATTTTTCTTTTTCCATTAGCTTCTAATATGGAACAAAAAAAGTCTTTATTTCCTTCAATAATAGATAGGGGTCAAAGGCTACACATTAAAATCCCCTCCATTAGGCACAGTCAATTGAATTTTGAAGTTGGGTGTTTTATTCTGGAGTCTTGGTTGGGAACTAAATATAAGAAGAAGTCACATTTCCTGGAAAAAAAAAGCCTGAGGACAAAGGGACCTGCTGATGAGTGTTCACACGACTCCAGGCTGTGGCAGCACTGCAGCCCAGGTTCTGACTCTCAGCTCTGAGGAGGCAGTGATGGATGATGGCCCAGTGTGAGGGCTGAGCAGTGATAAATGAGGCAGCCACGCTGAGCACACTCAGGGCAACATGGTAGTTTTACAACACATCATAAAACACCACTGGCTGCTGCTTTGATGGACAAAACTCATGGAGACTGGAGAGGAAATATCAGCTGTCTGTGACAAGCCAGTGGGAAGGTCTGGCTGGCAGCAGAATGCAAACAAGAGCACCTTTGCTGATGCTTCTGCTGGGAGAGCAAGAACAGCCATTCTGTAGGACAAGACAGTTCATGCCTTTTCACTGTGGAGTGCCATCCAAAGAGGGGCTGCAGGTCAAGATTGCTGAGCAACACAGGAGACAAAACCTCCGAGGTATTTTGGGTCTTGGTCTCAGGCACACAGGTATGGTGGGGCATTTGGGACCTTGGTCATGGATTTTGGAAAGAGACAGATGTCAAAACTTGGTGGTAAAATATCAAAGAGGTCAACTGAGTGAGTTCATGATTTCATCAGTTCTTTGAGTGGCCTTTCCTCACCGAAGATAGATGCCCTCAATCCTGGGAGAGAGGAGGATGGCCAGCTGATACATCTACAGTCCTAGGGGACCTGTCTGTGACCTGCAGCTCTGCAAGAGCTCCAGCCCACCTCACTGCCCTAGGACCCCCTCCCAAAACTCAGCCACCTGTCAGAGTTACACTCTGCCCCTGAGCAGAGTTGTCAGTGCAGTTTCACTACCCAAGGCTGAAAACTGTCCTGCACATGCCTGACTTTCCCAGACATGAGCACGTGGTGCTAAGAGCATGTGTGACTCAGTCATGTCTGTGGGCTCACTCTGATGCCTTTGAGGAGGAGAAGCAGCTGGAGAATGGACTGGGCAAGGGTCAGGCAGGAGGGGATGGCTGGGAGGAGTGCACTGAGCCAGCAGTGGTGCCTAGGCAGGACTGGACATGTGAGGAGTGTTGGCCTGGCACAGGAGACAGCCTGGGCATCTCAAGAGTCTGGATCAGAGAGTGGGACTGTGAAGAAACCTGTGACAGAAACATCATCAGGGATTGTGAGAATGGCTGACAAGAGAGAGGCAAGAAAAGAGAAAAAAAATGTGGGGGGATGGCTGAAATAGGAATTGTGGTGCTAAGGACATAATGGGATGAGGATGGTCAGAAGAGAGACAGATGAGGGCAGAAGACTGTTGACCTCACACCACAGACTGGAATTTCTGCTCCTTCATTGTGCCTAGGAACACACAGATGGGTAAAGATGCCACAAGCTTTGAGCTTGGCTTGATACCCTGGGCTCTCCTGCACATCCTGCAGAGCATTCCCTGTGCAAAGCAAGGCAGAAAGAGGCACTTCAGACCCACGAACTGCTAAATTGCAATTCAGTGCAGATGCTGCCCTGCGGCTGCCAAAGCTGAACGTGGAGGAATAAGAAACCTGGACTCAGTCCCAGGCAGGGCATGTTTGGTCTGATGCAAACAAACATGTTTGTATTGATGTGGACCTCAAAACACAGCAGGGAGCAAAACCAGTCCCCAAACACCAGGACATTAGCCCACATGATTCAGACCAAGATGTAAGAAATGTCAGTGGGGTGTTTACAGTGGCAGCTTTGCAAGGCAATGGGACCTCAGCTACAGCTGCTGGCCACTGCCTGCACCCTGCTCTGCACCCATCCTGCACAGCCCCTTGACCTGCTCCTCTGCAGTGTCCCACAGCAAGCTGGGCCTTTTCCCCCAGAATCCTCAAACGCTGGCTTTGAGTTTTCCCTTTCTTTTTAACTTGTATTTGGAGAGGCATTATGGTCTTTTGTTGTATGATGCCTTTTGATCTGTGCTACTGCAGTGAAGTCTGTACCTGCAAACTCCCTTCTTTGTGTTCTCAGGAGTTAGTTCAATTTTCCTAACAGGACAGGTTCAGGATCCTGTTCAGGTTCAGGAAAAGGATAGACATCACTTCTGACTCTCATCTCAAAGATAAGCAATATAGACAGCTCCATTTCTCAGAGAATAATGTGATTATAATAATAAAGCTCAATTTGTCTTTGTTTCTGGTGTTTTCTACCCAATAGCAGCCACCTTTTCAAGCTCTCCTCTGCAATTTGGACAACATGCAATATGGTGTTATGGCTGTTTCTTAGCCCAAGCTGAAAGCTTCATATGACTCAGAACTGTACAACCAGGACTGAGAAAAAATAGAAATCAAGAGATATTCACTGTGTCTGCCAAACATGGTAAATATAAAGCTCACTGTTTTTTTTACTGCTGTCCCAATTGCTGTGCTGATCTGGCAAAAAGTAACCCAGGTGAGGACTTTCTGTTGCATTGCAGCCTCCCTACACTGGACTATTTTCCTAACTCTGTGTCCCCAAGTCTTTTCCCTGCCTGCTCCTTTTCCTGTGGTCCCTCCTTCCTGTTACCTTGGGCACAAGATGTGTAACTACTCTGTTTTTCAGCTGCAGGAGAAGTCCAATCTCCAACTATCATTCAGCCTCTGAATAAAGCTTACTTTTTTCTCCACTTCTCCCTGCTCTTGTCTGAAAAAAAAAGGAAAAAAAGGTTATATTTGGCTTTTGTTACATAAACAAATGAATGACACATAAAAGAAAAAAAGCACATCTATCACTACTTTCACCTTCTCAAGTGAAGCAACCCCCAACTCCTATATTCTATTTAATGGTAATTGAATATGGATGGAAACTATTGAAGACAATTTTTTATCATATAGACATTTTTGTCAAAACCAAAATGTGTCCAAGGAGGATAACAAGCAAGAAAGATTTGCATTTAGAACTTGCAGTGGTTTATCCTGTTTTTATTATTCCTTAGTATGGAATAATGGATATTGTAAAATATTCCATTTTGAGAAGGTTAAAACATAATGATTTGACATTTTTATTCGTTATGATGCTACTGCAGCACATATGTTTTATCATTACCTAACATTTTATTACAATGCTTTCTCTTTATTGAAGTTAAATGAATTGTTAAATGCAAAGGTGCTGAATTATCAAAGCAAAATCCTTTTGATGAAACTTTCCTAATAAAACACCAAAATGTTTGAACTCATCTACTTTCACCAAGGCCGTGTGCACTGATGACATGCTCACCACAGCTTAAGGTTTTGGTTTTGATTTAATGATATTAATTCCTCATTGAGTTTAATTAAAACAAGATGTACATTTAAAGCAAACCAGGGTGTTCATGAGGCCTTTTCACTGGTTTGACTGAATGTGTTTAAACTCCTGATTTCAGAAGAGCCTTAGTTGTGTTCTGTCACCAATGAGGCTGAGCTGATGTATAGAAAGGAATTGCTTCCAGGGTCTTGCAAAGCTGAAACATGAGTGGCTGAAACACATCATTCTGCCACATGTTCCTCTTCTTGGCTTTCAGGTAGAAGCCTGTGTAGTAAAATCCTTATTTACATGGTGCTAAACAAAGAGCCTGTTTGTACAGCACATCTGAGTGAGAGTACATTTGATTGTTTTTCATCTATCCTGCAAACATTTACCTGGACTGGCAGGACAGCCAAGCACTGAGGTGTTTGTTCAGTTGGTGCCTACCACCTCACATGGAGTGGTGGAATAGGGGCAACAATCAACTAAGCCAGACTATTGAACAATAGAATCAAAATTCTATGGAAAATAATGGAACATTTCTGACTTCAGTAGGATTGTGAGAAAAGATCCAAAATGTTGTTTTGGTGTTCATAACAGTTTGCAGCTCAGTGGGAAGATAGCAATGTACTCTGAATTAAAAAAAACTAATTATCCTGTACAAGCATTGTGTGTTACTTCTCAGATCAAGACAACATTTGTACAAGTCTGGCTGTATGAAGCAATGTGAACTCATTAGGTGATGAGATGGAAAGTCTAGGGAGGAGCCATAGGTAAATTACTGTTGAATTTCTTCTTCATGGAATGATCAGAGATCACCTTTCAATATTCTCTGCTCCATGTGTCTTTAGAATGGAGTAGAGATGATGTAAGATTTTTCCTTTTTTTCCTCACAGCCTGTGATGCCAATCTGCCTTTTGCACTGACTTCACCTTTTAGCCCTGCACAGGCATATAAATCATTTGATGAGACACTCACAGATCTGTAACCTCTTCTTCCAACTCCATCCAAAGTGTTGATGTCTGACTGACTCTCCTACATTTGCTCACCTGTAGCTGCCTCGGTGCAGAGGAAGCCAAAAAAGCTGGCTATCATAGCAAAAATCCCCATATCCTCTTCTTCCCAATTATAAAATATCTCATGATATTGGCAGTTGTCTAGTGAAAATTCCACTGTTCACTTTTCCCAGTTCAGCTACCACAAGCAGAAATGATTAAAACTGTGGCTTTCACTCTGGAGGATGCATTGGTGTCAGGGCTGGACCCTCCCCAATGCCTGTTCATGACTCTGGAGCTCTGTAAGAGAGCTTTTAGTCTTTACTGTGCCTTCCCTGTAGACTCAAATTGTGGGGAGAACATGAACATTTGGCCATTCCTTTCCAAAAACCTGCAGTAGCTTCTATTCTTTTCCATGCCACCTGGAAACAGCTGAACTACCTTAGTTACAACCCAGCCCCCAAATTTCACAGCAGAGAAGATGCTCTGCCCACCAGAGCTGTCCACCCTGGAGCTTTAGCAGCAGTGCCTGGGCTCTGTGACTGCAGTCCTTCAGCAGGGATGCTAGTTACAGCACTGAAGGGAAAGGTGAAAGGATCACAGTCATCACTATGCTCATTGCCACCAGACTTTGGTTCCACTTTCTTTCATGCAGGGTTGTGACAAGACATGAAACACTGGGCAGATGGAAGGTGTATTTCTCTCCATTGTCCAGCTGTGACTCCCAGAGCACTCTAAATTGCTGAAGATGTTGCCTTCATGAA
Source organism: Luscinia megarhynchos (assembly GCA_034336665.1). NCBI lineage: Eukaryota > Metazoa > Chordata > Aves > Passeriformes > Muscicapidae > Luscinia > Luscinia megarhynchos. Next base: position 67,995,766 of record JAPFBE010000003.1, read on the forward strand.
TCTTACATTCTTCTCCTTGCTGATGGAAGTGAGGATATGTATAATACCCCATTGTCTGCCCTCCCACATGATACAGGCACTTGCTCTCTACTGTACTTTGGCTGGTTTGTCTCTTCACGTGTGAGTTTATTACACACTCTGTCACCACCAGGATGACACTTGTCTATACTTTCTAGATTTTAACTACAGAATTGTTAAAATGTTTGGGGCTCATTTTTTGTTTTTTGGTTTTTTTTTTCAATTGGAACTTGTGAATCTAGCATTTTTGGAGAAAGCTCAGATTGTTAAGGAATCAGCAGGACACATCACCAAGCTACAATAGGTTCACTTTCATGTGGATGCTGTAGCAGGCAAGCCTTCATGGAAAAACTCTGAATGTGAATTTAGCTAGTTTTGGATAAAGACGCCTTTCAGCGTCAATAAACACCATGAATGCAGCCACGGTAGAGTTACAACTTAATGAGATGAGGGGAAGTGCACAGGGTCAGGCCTCATCTCCCAGCCTCTGTCATGCTAATCAGCTGGGCAGCCTGCAGCTGAAAAACTGCTGGAATTTTTATTTGCATTTCATTTAGTTGGAAGGAAATTGACCCAGATGGTCCACAAAGGCAATAGAAGGCTGGCAAGCAGTCTAGTGCTGCACACTTTTCCGAGGGGCTGCACTTGTCCGCCCGTCCCTCTTGGAGCCCAAAACATAAAAGATTAAAACAGCGTAAGGGAATTGATTTCATGATTTTTAGATAATTTCCCTAAGATTTCAGAAAAGACCTAAAAAACCTAATTTAATCAGCCAGGAGCTCAATAGTAATTAAAGGGAAGAAAAGCTGAGATAATGAAAGAGGTGGTGGGGATTTTTGCTGTTGCTGGTGGGAACCTTTCTTAATTAGAAAAAGTCTAAAATCTAAATGATGTTAATGACGACAAGCATGAACATTTATTGCAAAGACACTGTATTCTTGGTCAGTTTCAATGATTGATTGCCAAATCTGATAAACTTCCTTAGAAGAAGCTAAAATAATTTGCTATGCATTTGTCCAAGCTGAGTATTTCCATGCTCAGATGAAGCATGTTGGTGCCACTGTTATCCCTTTGGCCAAAGCTTAGAAATTTGCACAAGTGTTGCTTGATTCTGCACCATCTGCTCAAGGCTTCACCTATTGTGCCTTGGAAGCTTAGTTAAAGCTCTGACAAAAATAAGAACACCAGATTCCACCTGTTTTTTCACTGAATTTTTGGAGATTACAACGTTTCAGAGCAAGTTCAGCCATATCCACCCAATGCCATATCCACTTGATTGGAAGCTATAAAGCACAACTGTAATCATATCATATAAAGCATTTCCTGAGGGCAAACCTTCAGAGAGAAATTGTCATGATGTTCCAGGAGTGCATGAAACTGGATCCTTTATCTTCTGGAGATCCTTTACATTCTAGTGAAGGTACCACTGTACCAGTGAGGGTTCTGCCCTTCAGCTCCCCCCTTCCCTGGAACAGGGGAACAGACTGGTCTTTCATTTCTACCAGCATTACTCCAGTCCAGGTGAAGCTTCTGTCTTTGTAGAAGGTTGCAGAGTGCTGGCCCCTCTTGTCTGGATAGTTACTGAATATGAGTAAACAAGTCTTCCCAGTGCAAGTCCTGGGGCACACCACCAAGGTGACCCCAACATACCACCTGGTTCCTGCTGAGACAGAGACCTGGTCTTTGTCTTCCAAGGAATCAGTGACAGCCACGAGCTGTCTCAAGGGTTGTTCCTTCCCATCCTTGAGGCTGTCACACTTCAGCTATGATTTTATAAAGCTTGCACAAAGAACTTGCCCTCAGTAGTCCAGGCAAAGCAGTTTGGGATAATTTCCATTTCCAGCACAATCAGCAGTCCCAAACTGCTCCTAATGTCCCTGTTAACATTTCAGTAGCTAAGAAACAATGGAAGAATGATAGGAGGTCATCAGCTCCTTTTCTTCATCTGGTTGTTATCCCTCTAGTAACCTAGGGTAATTTATAGGACAAATATTTATAAGAGAGGCAAGATTTATGTGGTTCTGAAGACCAAATAACCGAGATGGAACACCTTGAAATCACACCTAAGAACCATAAGGAAGCATGCACAGCCACTGTCCACACTGAAGGTGGCTGAAAGTCTTTCAGACACTGCAACTCCTTAAATTATCTCTGAAGAGATCAGTACTTTCCATGTGGCTTCCAACACCCCAGCTTGCCCTCCACTGTAGAAGGGAAGGATGCTGACTTTTGGGGAATGTCTCAGGGACTGAGCACACTGCATAGGAGTGGTGTTGACTTGCTTGGAAGAACAAGCTGGTTAACACTTTTATTTGCACACATCCTCCTATCCACTTAGGATCCAGGAGGTAATAGGACTTGGTGGAAAATGTGGAGGCCTGAAGTATTCAGATGATGCACATTAAACATGAAGCACATGAGAAGCTTGTTGAAAATGTTTAAAGCAGCTCTTCCCAATGAGGGCAGCAGTGGCTTCATGACAGGGTGCTTCCCTGGAAGTAGCAGCGGGCTCAGCAAAGTCACAAAGTGAACCAGGTGAGACATTCAATATCTTGGATAAACTTAATCACAGATATGGTTGCTTCTGTCTCTTTGGGAGCCTTCTCAGGGCAGAAACAATCCAACTTTGCAACTGAATAGGGAGTCAGTGCTAGAACAGAATGTGGCAGGTGCTGGTGCACAAGATACATTTTGACCGGTGCCTGAAATCCAGATCTAAAACCAAAATTGCCTTCTCTTCATATGGGCAAGGCAGAAGAAAAAAATTCTGAGGTAAAGGCAGAGCCTTTAAATTGTGACTATACCCCTGCTGACCCAGAGCTGTCTCATCTGCAGTGTGTGTGACATGCTCACCACCAAGCTGCCCATTTCGTGTTCCAGTGCTGCCTGAAACCAGCCCTTGCTGTCTGGGGCAGCTGTGGTGTGCCCATGGACTGAATTCACTGCACCACACAGGAGGGCAGGGGCAGGCTGTGCCTCAGCACTCACACTCATATGCCCTGAAGGATGCTTACAGGGAAGATGATGGACTGAGCTTGTTCTCTGTCCCATCTTGCTCATGAAGCTGATGCTGAAGGAGTTTGGATGAGCGGAAATGGAAGCTAAAATATGAAAAAGAAAAAAAGAAAAACAAACCAAAAAAATTATCTGTGAAAAACAGCAGCTTCTTTAGAAATCATTCATTATGGTTAAAGAGCCTTGCTATCACCTTGGCAGCTATCCCTAAAAAGAGAGTTGCCCTTTTTACCTTTTAAAAACTTCTATTTCACCAGAACAGAAGCCATAGTTGCTGTAGAAAATGGAAAGATTCATTTCAATTAAGCTAAAATAAAACTGAAAGCTGTCAGATAAACCAAACAAGTTCTGGAATTGATGAGTCCAGTTGTCTCTCACTGCAAGACTCTGAATCCTGTTGGTTTCTAAATATGTTTCAAGGCATTTCAGTATCCTTACCACATTTTCCTTAAAGACTGCAAAAGCAAATGTGTTGTTTATGCTGGAAGGTCTCTGGCAATTTTATGTGAACCCAATAGAAAAGGCATTATAGAATTGATAAAGGGAAATAATTTCGAAAAGGCAAAGCTATTTTAACAGAAGAAAAATCATGCTACACAGCTCTGCAGTTTAACTGAAAATTCAACAGAAAGTGAATTCGTTAGTAAAGTCACTCGAACTTGACTAATAACAGTCTGAGCCAGGAAATTTAGTGGTTTAAAGCTGCATGCATAACTTGATGCATATGATGCCAGCTGCAGAAATTGCCATTTCAAACCTTGCTCTGGGTTGCCACAATGGGGACAAATAGCTCTCAGCTGCAGGTGAAGCCTACCAGACCTATTAGAATTCTAGTTTCTTAGCACACCAGGTTACTATAGAACTACACATACAATCTATCTTGTTCTATCTGAAAAATGTAAGTAATATTCTTACTATAGTTCTATTATGTCTAAGTCCTGTCTACAGCTGTAGGCCTGGACCATCTACTGAAGATATCAGTATGTTTCAACCTTCACTAGAACACTCACTGCTACTGTGGCATTTGAAACCTTTAACTAACTAAAAGCACCAGAACTCACCCTAAAACTCACTAACTTACTTCTACTTAAATGTCTACTTTATGTGTGAGTGGCTTAATATACTTCAATCCATCCAAAGGCTTTAATTCAATCCCTGCACCTTGATTCCTCCCTGAAGGATTCAGAGAATCCCCTGACTCACTGACTCCAACAAGTGCCCTTCCAACCCCGTGAATGTTGGTGGCAAGCTAAAATACCAGGGCTCTTTGCCCCTGTTGTGTCAATTGGTGCCACCCCAGCTGGCCTGGGAGGATGCACCCGGGAGAGTGGGATCCCCCCATGGCAGCAGAGACAAACCCAACCATTCCAGGTGCTCCCACTGGCATTCCAGGGCTGCTGCAGCTGTGCTGAAAACGTGAGCTCCTCCCACGTGTGCTGGTCTGCTGCATGGATGGCCTGGGCTTGTACACAGCTGGTGCTACTTGTGAGAGTGCATATATACATACATACCTTCAGAGGAGAGCCAGAAAGGGAAAGGACAGCAAGGAAAAAGAGAATGCTCTAAAGATCTGTAAGGATAACAAGCCTGATCTGCAAACACCCTGCAAGCCCCCAGCACACACAGAGATATTGGTGGCTACCCCTGTACAAAGGTAAGAGTGTTTGAAGTTACTTTCATTGTGTGAAAAATCTTTCTTCTAAGACTCTAAATCTTGCAATAAAAGAGCCAGGCTTTACATCTCTCTGGTCCCACGTGTAGCATCATCCTTCACCTCATCGGTGCTGTGCACCCTTTTCCTCCCTTGCAATTTTGATTACAAGTTCTTCAAGCAGGGAAAGTTTCTTGCAACATATGTGAATCAGCATAACATGCCTCTAGTGCTGACTGCAGCTTATCAGAATAAAATGAACCATTAAATGCTTTATTTTTTCCTTTCTACTCCTCAAACAGCCATGGTTTGAATTAGCTGCCACCTTCACTGTTCTGTAGGCTTCAGACTTCCAATTAAAGACAGCAAGTATTACAATAAATGGGACACATCAAAATTGTTACTTAAATGGATATAAATCCTCAACCTATCAGTTGCACATCCCCCCTGGGGAGTGTGTGAGGTTTACCCATGTTCCTGCTCTTCAGAGGTGCATGGCCTGAGCTCAGGGGTTGTTACCTGGGCTCATATTTTAAGCAGCCTGACTCAGGAGGCAGCCTATGTGTGCTGCAGCTACCAGAGCATCAGCAGATATCATATGAACAAAATCTCTCCCACTGTGAACCTTGTTTGCGCCAAAGCCACCCACAGGACTAGTGGGACTAGGACTACTAGTAGTGAGATTACTAATGATGTTCGAGATACAAAATTACCCTCTACATAGTGCCCAATGTAGTTTCCATTTATCTCATTTTGTATTCCTTTTAATTTTCCTTTTAAGAAGAGGAGAGATTGAAAACCTCATTTCTCTCATGCACTGACTATTGGGTGCAGCCCAGGTCTCTGCATCACAAGAAGGATGTAGTAAAGTCTGAAGACAGAAAAAAGCAATGAAAACGACTCTGGGATGAAGCAGCCAGTTTATATGGAGACATTAAAGAGGCTCCTTAGTTTAGAGGGGAGAGGGCTGAGGGGTTATGCACAAAGTTCACTGATTGGAAAGGCAAACTTGGAACTGCTGTTCAGTAAATCTTTGATGCAAGTGCCAGAGAGAGCTCAGGGAAACTTGGGGAGGTTGGTTTAAAACAGAGATCAGAGCACGGCTGGTAGCAAATATCTGGGAATTGCATCCATGGGAGGCTGCAAAGCTGAAGGGTATCAGCAGGTTCCCAACAGGATTAGACACATCTGTGAACAGCAGGCTCTTCAGCTGGGGATCCAGGACCTGTGCAGATGCCTCCCACTAACATCCCATCACCTCTGGGACTGGGGCTGCTATAGCAAGTGATAAAAATCCTGTGCTCTCCCTCAAGGCTGCTCCTACTGCCCTCAACAGAGGACGACTAGATGGGTAGAGGACCTCTGCCCTGACCCACTAGGGTGTGTCTCGTTCACCTTCTGCAGTTTTCTTCCCCAAAGGGTTCTTGCCCTCCTCAGAATCGAAAGAAAGCTCTCACTGCAAAGGGACCACCTTGGACTGGCAGGAAAGGGGAGCATGGCATGAGCTAGAAGGTTCTCACATCTCTCAATGTGGTCCTGGAGTTACTTTCATTCTGCTCTGGTGGTCACAAACAATACTCCTTTAGTAGAAACACTGTTTTAGAGTGACCCTGTTTACAGCCAACTCCAAATGTTTTCCAAAGTACAAAATAATCAGTCTTCTTTGGTGGCATTCAGCTCCTTCTTCATCTCATGCCTTTCCAGAGATGTGAGGGCAATATAGTTTGTTAGGATGTTCATGGACACAGAGTCTGGCAAACATGATCCTCCATGAAGAGTCACAGTAGGAGGGATCATCTGGTAAATCTTCAAAGCTCCAGGAATTGCCCAATTGGACATTGGAAAATAGTGTCTCTAAGTTACCAGTTATGACCCAGTCACAAAACATTAAAAAAAATCTTGGAAATGTGCAAAGCAATAGACAAGGAATCTGCAGACAATCCAGAGACTGCCCAGTGCTGAGCAGAACACTGGGGGACTAATTAAAGCAAAACAAAATCCTTCTACAGATAATTTTGGAAACAAGAAAATGTCAAATAAACCAGTTCTGATCAGGACTCCTGTTCTAGATTTTGGAATATTGATTTTGTACAAAATCAGAATAATAGAAAATAATGGCTCAAAGGGCTGATTTAGATTTTGCTTGGTGGGTTTTTTCCTCAAGTTTGCAATTGCTTCTTTGGAAAGAACATTATGCCCTTGGAAGACTTCTGGGAACTACAAAATTCAATCAAAAGTTATAGAAATCTTCCTCATGCCTCAATTTTTCCACTTAGACTTTCTGTAAGATGATGTCCTTCCATTAGCCAACACCAAAGACTTTCCAAGTATTGTTTCTGCGACTTCCTTTAATCTTTGAGGTAATGAGGTGCATAAAATCATAACTCTGTGAACCTAGAAATCGAAGCAGAGCCTATATTTTTAATAGACCTACTGCTACATGAAGGGGATTTAACCTGCTCCTGGACTTTCTTTTGAACACTTAAACTCATCAGCAATCCCCATATGAGCTGAGTGTTTACTGAGTTAATTCATTTTAGGGATTAGGCACCCTCATTCTTTAAGAGCAGGGCCTCTCTTGGTGAGGAGCTGTAATCCCCAGCCTGGTGCCTGTCTGTGAGAGCCCTGGAAAATCAGGTTTCTCCACCAGGTTATCTTGGTTTACTCTGATTGGGTTATGGGGACTCCTGCCCTGTCATCTCAGTTCCTCTGTTCTGTTTTGAGCTCACAGAGATGAGCCTGCAGTCACATAACCTAATACCTCTAGGCAGCTGAATCTCACTAATGCCAGTCATGAGAACAATTTGTTTCTGGAAGGTTATGCTGCCAAATACTTGGATCTTGCACGATAACTTTTATTGGCATTATAAAACTGCAGATCTTCTTAAGGCAAGTTGTTTTTGAAGATCTGTGTGGCCTGTCATTTGACTAAGTTTACTCTCATGTTTGTAATTTATTTTTACTTCACTCCACTCTTACCATTGTAAATAAGCCATGAAGCCTCTGCCAGGCAAGCAAGGTGACCAGCCCAATCCAGACTCACACAATGGCATCCCAGGGGAAAGACAGGGACCTTGGTGTCTGCCCTCAACCCCATCCCCAGGGGCAGGACTTGCCCCTCTGGCCAGCCTGGACTGCCCCTGCTGCTTCACAGTCAGTGTCCCCCTTCTCAAACCCTCAACACCAACTGGGTCAGCCACATGCAGAACATCTCTGGGTCCTTCTGACCAGGGCTGAGTGAAACCCCCAGGTTTCCAGCTGTTTGATGTCTGAATCCATGTGGAAGACTAAACTGAGACTTACACCTATGCTGGCTCTCTAAAGGACTTAGGTTTTATGCTGTGTTTCCAGGCAGACTTAACACTTGTTGTTTGATGTCAAAATTTGATCTCCAAACACAGAAGAAGGTTTATTTCCTGATACAGTAAAAGCTGCTCACTTCTTTTTCCCCAGCAGTGCAGTTGACCCTGAGCATGGCAAGAGTCTGATGTAAAGCAACAAATCCCATCCCTGCCTGTCTGTGTGCTAAAGAGATTTAAATATTATTTATCTACCCGTGAACTTTGCTATGCCCTGTTGAAAGGATGACTTGGGGCAAGAAAAAATGGCCAGTGGGACTGTCTGCAAGCTTCAACTTTTTTTGTCCTCATTTAAGAGAGAGAAAGCTCTGATGAATTCCATCAAAGCTCTTGAAAAAACTGGACAAAACTGCCACTCCAGCTATAGCCCACACTTCAAATGGCCGTGAGATGGCCTTTTCTGTATGTTACATAGTTCAAGGAGGCAGTGAAGTGCTCAGTGGAAGATTTTGTATGGGAACTTTAACTTCCCATTCCATTTGACTTTTGGTCTTTAAAATACAGGTCAAATCAATGAATTTAATGAAGGCCGTGGAACACAAAGGCTTTGCCTTGCATTTTGACCTAGATAAAGGAGAGTCAGTCCAGGTCAAAAGGCTTTAGCAGCACTTTAAGTGGTTAGTACACAAATGTGACAGAGTGTTTAGACTCTTGGAGACTTGCAAGACCCAGTGACAAGCCGTTAAAAGTATTTGAAATAGCTGCTTGAATGAACTTTGATAAGGTACTGCTATTGTCTTCCATTGTCTCTTTCTTTTCATACCAAAACACCCCCAAAAGAACAAGAGTCAATGAATGTATAATGCAGTCCCACTTTTACTGGATTTGGGGCTTCTTTTGGCCCTTTGGACTTTTTTTGTGAACGGTTTATGCCATTTTCATTCATTTCCTCACATTAAGCCTTTCTCAGAAGCCAGTGATTAATGTGACTTGTCAGTAAGAGCTTTTAAAGTGCAATGATACTTTCAGAAGCTATAACATGTCAATCGAGTCTAAGATTAAGAACAAATTAAGAATAAATTTACTCTCAGTGAACCTTCTTGAGAGATGGAGCTACAGCATGTGAAGGTGGTGGTGGCACTTTCCAGCTCCTACCTCACAGATCCAGACATCTGAAGCAAAACTAGCTCAGAGCAGCCGACCTTCACGTTAAATTCTGGGATTGAACATGGGTGAGACCATCAGGTACTTAACACACACTCACACACTCTATGCAGGCATCTAAGTTAGGTGTTTGAAATCAGCTTGTTGATAAAGGTAAGTTTCTATCATCAAAAATAAGTACATTTAGTGGTGGAAAGTGTACTGTCAGAAAGCACAGGATCTGCCAGATCTGCCAGAAAGCAAATCTCCATTTAAATATGTAATTATTCTTCATTACCAGAAAGCATTTGTCCAAGGAAAACTGGTAAAATATGTAACAGTTCATTATGCAGGACCAAATTTGCCTAGAAAGACCAAAATCCTAGTTAATTTGTGCAAGGCAGAAAGGTTCAGTTTTGTTTTGCTTTTCAATTTTGTTGTAAAAAGTCTGCTTCTTGAAAGCTTTCCAGGCCAGAGATCAGGTTCCCCCTTTATAATGGGAGCTATTAATGCCTGAAATGGGCCACTCTAAAGAACCACATGTCCGTTTCACATGGTTTGATAGCTCCAAGATTTTGCTCACTGTGCTTTTGGGACTTTTCTCAGTATTCTCTATAGTGAGATTTTTATTGTATTTTACTCTTTTGTCTGGTTTTTGTGTTAGAAATTTTTCCCTTATTCATTGACCAGCAACTTTCTGTCACCCATCTTTGACTTTTCTTCTTACATCTGCATTAAAGCTGTCATTTACTTATGCTTTTTCCCCTCTCTCCATATTTGGCAGCAAAAGCCTTCATCAGCTTTTATCCCTTTTTGTTCACATTATGACATAACCTGCACAAAGTGGCACAGCTCCCCAATTCTTGTATATAAAATTTGCAACATTTTTTGAGACGGGTCAATGCCCATTTTTGGGATCCTTTTCTTTATCTGAGTACCGTGTTAAAACTTTTTGCAGATGTGAGCTATTCAGGAGCAGCCTGCGGCTGCATGCAGAGATGGGGAAAAGAAGAAAAGGCCTTCCTATTTTGTGATTGCCATAGTAACTCAAACATTGCCAGGGTGTTTGTCAGTTTGGTAGGGCACAGCCAGGGAATTTTATTTCCTGTGCAATCAAGCCCTCTACTGGAGATCATGGCTTGTATGACACAGGGTTACAGAGAGGACAGTGGGCTTGTTAGGCCTGGGATTAAGCATTTCACTTTAAAATAATACCCATTTGTATCCATTTTGTTCAACATAACAACAGCTGCTGGCCTTGGGATGACAGGCTTGCCTTTTTAACTGAAGTCTCGTATGACATTTATGAATGAGACAGACTCCATTCATTTTCACTTTGAATTCACACTGATTATTTTTGGGGTTTTGATTCTTTCTCTTTTTAGCCATGTGGTTCAACATTGTTCCAATTACATTTGTGGCTTATGAGAGGAAAAAATCTAGCTTTATACAAGGGTGTCAAATTGTCACTTTCATTTGGGGGAAACAGGTTAAAAAAGAAAGAAGTGAAGAAAGCATTTAATGTCAGCATAGTGGAAGCTTTTTATTAAACTAATGATAGAGGTGAAGAAGATTTTCTTCAGATCTATACAGGAACATTAGATTTCAGGCAGAAAATGTTTTCTGGCTCAGCAGGACTTGTTGCTCCAAGAACTTCCCACATTTCCAGACTGTGACAGGCACCACCACTCCTTGCACACTGTGCCATGCATGCACCAGCCCCTGCTGCCCTTTTTCCACAGCTGCTGCTACTCCAAAGCATCCCAGCTTTCACCTGGCCATGGCTTGACCAAGAGGCAGCAGCTCCACCCACCTCAGCTCGCAGCCACCTTCTGCAATGGATCCCAGGAGAGGACTGGAGACTGGTGCAGACATGGACAGGAAAATAGCAGCTTTTGGAGAGGCTCCTTCAGTGCCTTGATTTCAAAGGGAGTTCCATTTTCTGCTCCTTCATGGCCATGCTTTCTGCTGGCCTCAGGGCTCTAGGGAAAGGACTGACCCACCTGAGAAATTCTGGTGAAGCTGAGAGACACACTTTGCCCCCCATTCCCCCCAAAAAGGTTGTTGTATTGGTTTGCGTTTGTAACCTGAAGCAAGTGAAAAAATGAGGACCTCATTGATCCTGGCAGCAGGTTTTCCACCCAGAGAATGCAGGGGAGCTCTGCAGCTGAAGGTCTCGTGGTCTTTGCCCCGGTGAGCCTCCACACTGCTGTCAGGTCCACACAGGACAGTCCCATTTCAGTCAGGCAGCAACGGCACTCCTGCCTGGGGCAATGCAAAGGAGCAAGGCAAGGGTTAATCACGGCTGCCCTGAAGCCTTCAAGGAACTCGGGACACGGACACAAGTTTCTTGTTTCCAGCAGCTCATCTCCTGACTTACCTGCTCCTGAAGGAGGGCTCTGAAAGACTCACAAAGTTATCTTGACACATCTCTCCAACCTAGGACTCTGCATTCACTGAAGATTTAAATATCAGCCAAACTACTTGTAATCTGGCACATTGGGAAAACCTGCAAGGGAAGCCTCCCTTCTATAAAGCCAGAGGTAAAATTTGACTTTCCTTTTCCTTGACATATTCCCTAGAGGAGACAGTGACCCAGACATTTCTCCCCCACTGAAGCTATTTATGAGCTTCCCTGGCCCAGGACAGCAGCATGAACAGTTTGGTGCAGGCGACCTTCAGCAGCTGCCTGCAGAAACAGCAAGATGGGGTGGGAGAAGGGAGAGTGCTCTTGGTGACACCAGTGAGCTCAGCATCAATCCTGCCTGAAGGAGAGAAGCTGCCTTACACTATATCAGATCATTAAAAAAGCTCTCACCTTCCTCCCTTCCCTCCCTTCCCACCCTCTTACTCCCCTCCCTTTCTCCCTCCCCTTTTCCGTCTCTCCCCCTCTCTCTCCCTCCCCAAAGTCAGGTTCGAATTTTTCATTCCTGATTCATAGGAGAGGTTCCAAACTAGGTAAGACCTCGAAGCTTCCTTCAGTGCTGGTGACTGAGGGAACAAAGGGGAAAACCACTGACGACATCAGAGGGGCTACAGTGTGATTTAGACAGATGAAGAACTTGCTGGAGCTGATGTAGAGTGAAAAACAAAGAAAATAATGTACATTAAGATGATGGAGTGGCTGATCTTCTTAAGCCACTATTTTTCATGAACTACCTGCTTTCAGACTGAAGTTTAATATTCAGCTAATCCCCTGAAGCAAACAGGATTGTAGCCCATTGCTACTTCTTTAAATATGCTTTAAAACCTGGATCCAGATCCCTCAGTCCACAGTATCTTATCTGAACATGCACATGACCCATTAACCCATGGAAGATCCTCCTCAAGGCCAGCTTTCCTCTGTGTCACCCCACTCCACTTTCTGCACTGAGGTGGCAAAGCCCATGTGGGGGCTCCTGAGGAGGCTGCCCAACATGTGCAGCTCTCCCGGAGTGCTACCCAGCTGCTGGGTGGGCTGGGTGGAGGTGCAGCCCGTGACCTGCCCTCTTAGTGCCCAGGGCTGCACAGACCGGTACTGGCACCACTTGTAACTAATAACAGCACACACAATAAGGCAGGAATATCTGGAAATACCACCTCTTTGACTGAGAGCAAGATCTACCTATACCACAACCCCAATTCTGCCCTGAGACCAACCCAGTGATCTAGAAAAGGCTCATAAGCATATCTTCCTTCCCAGAGGAAGACTTTCTTCATTAACACAAAGCTGTCTACATTCTGTGCTCTTGTAGCCTCTATTCTGCCAATGAATCAAACTTCCCATTTAATCTCTCTTCCTCCAAGCCAAAGAAACAATCCCATTGGGAAAGCCACCACTAAACAAACATCTTTGTGCCAGCATAGTTGATGATCATAGTACTCTTCAAGTATTTTTCCATTTCCACTACCAGGAATTCTTCTTGTTCCATTAGAGCAGGTAAAAAATGTTAGGGAGTTGATAAGCTTTCACAGTGTCCACTATCTAGGACAGTGAAATCAATCACACTGTTACCAGTAAGCAGTTGAACCAGTAACAAATCATTAGAAGGTGATGCTTGGAGATTCTCATGACTCCTTGGAGATATCCAGAAGTCTTCTGGACGTGGTCCTGGTCAATGAGCTTTAGCAGGTGGTTTGGACCAGGTGACCCCCAGAGATGCCTGCCAACTTCAGCTCCTCTGTGATGCTAGGTTGAATGCTGAGTGTTATAATAATGCTAAAACTCTTTATGATATTGATAAACTAATGTGAACAGAAAGGAAAGGTAGCAAAATTCATCAAAGGATATTGAACTGTAAGGATAAAAGAGACTACAAAACAGCTTCACTTCAAACTTGCACCAGCATAAATTCACAGTAACTCTTTGGTTTATGGATTTGCAAAAATGTAGAAAAGGAATCCAGACCAAGTCCCATAGTTCTGAAATAAATTGTCTTAAGGGGAAATACAGAAATGCATGGAGAGCCATTGTTGTGGAAAGCTTTGCTTGGAAGCTATTTAACACCTTGCCTACTTTCATTATTTGCAGAAGAAATTAACTGTCTTGTTTGGGGTTTTTTTCCCCACAAGGTGTTCCATTTAAAAGTTTTACAAGCCCAAACAACTCAAAATATTGTATCTGTATGCAGCTGTTTCCATCATGGTCAGGCCTATAAACACAGCTCTGGTTTGAGGGGATCATGGTCTTTCTTGCAATGGGCAGGAACTTTGCCCTTCTTACAGCATAAGAATTAGGATGGTAGAGGTATACATTTGCCTTTGGGTTAGAAATATTAAAATTCAGTGACTGGTGACCCCTGAGAAGTAATATGCCTTTTATATGAATTCCCAGATTTACTTACATAAAATACCTCCTCAATTCCAGAAATAAATGACAGGAAAAACTTACTGAAATAACACAACACATGGTGTAATCTGGTTCTAGGGAGAGCACTGATGTGTCTCAGAGCTTGTTTGCAACGTGTGCACATCTTCTTCAGTACAGTTGTCACATTAAGGTTGTCATGTAACAGCTAAAATACACTTCTGAACAGGGAAAAATCAGTAACTGCTATTGTAGCTCAGATGTTTTGAAGTTAGCAGAGCTTAGAAGCTACTTCCATGTTTTTATCCTTTGCAGAGAGAAGCTTGCTGTGGGATTTAACTAAACCTCAGTACAGTTCTTCACTGTTATTGCTTTACCAGGTACTTTGACGTGATATAAGCACAGTGAAAGCCACATAAAACCTGCAGCCTATTCCTCCTCAGCAAGGTACATGGTGTACAGCTCTGTTGCTGCTGCTGAAGGAAAAGGATGCACAGAGCAGATGCCTGTTGGCACAGGAGAGAGGAAAAGAGCCTGTGCTAGCCATGGCACGGCTGTAGTTGGCTCTGGCCCTGGAAGGGTTAAATGCTTTGTGGTGAGGTAGGACAAACTTCACTTAAACTCAATTCTGTGGCCAGACCGATTGTTTTGACACCTGCACTATGTGAGGGATGGCATGGTCTCCTTTGTGGTGCATAATGACACATCTTCATTATTGTTCTAATACTCTGAAAAAAAAAAAAAAAATCCCTAATCTTTCTGTGGTGCCAGTGACTGTAACAATGCCGGGACGTTTTATTTTCCTCCTTGCTCTCTCTTTCCCTTAACCCGCTATTGTTGCCATAGCCACGATGGTGCAGTACTGCTGGTTCGGGGAAGTTTCTGTACTGTACCGCCCTGAGCTTATTGTTTAAATCTGTATTATTCAACTGTTCTGAAGATTTACATTTTTAATGGCTCATTTATGTAATCCCATAAATAAAGTAGCAGAAAAGCATCCCACACAAATGAGTGAATTGGGGTTTGAAAAAAGCTGCTGAAGCAGGTCACTCAGGGTCTCAGCTGCGGGGCCTTGATTGGTATCAGCGATATAACCACTGTGGCAATGGACTTAAGACCACCCAGTCAGCCCCAAAATGGTGCATTACCAGGGAATAGTGGAATAGTGCTATAGTTCAATCTCCCCTATTTAACAGGGAGCAGAGTTCTGCTGCAAAAACCATTTCAGCCTCAGACTCATTTACCTTATAGCTTTGACAGCTGCACCTCTCCCGCCTTAAAGTTTAGATGATTAGCTTTTCCCTCCTTGCAGCTGATGGTGATAGGGTTTTTTTTTTTCTTAGCCAGTATATTCCTGAAGGCTGATAAATTCCCTCTGAAGAGCCTGTGAATTCAAGCACCTGTCTGAAGGATTTGTTTTACAAACTGAGCGCTGAGATGGAGATACATTCTTACAAATCTAAGCTTCTGCCCTGTGCTCCCCTCGCTGGCTCCCTCCCCGCACACAAATGCTTCATCAACTATAAACCCTCTGAGCAGGGCAAGTCTATTTTATTAGTCGTGCTAATGAAAAGTGGGGAAGATACTTTATTTCCAGTCAGTCCTCACCCTTCAAAGTTGATTTTTGGTTAACTCACGGAGCTGCTGCGCATTTGGGGTGTGCCTTAGGGCATCCACTGCGGTCCCGAAGCATCCTGCTCTCCAGGACAGGTACCAGCAGCCAGCTGCATGGCTGACACCTCACACCCTTATGCTACTCGGCTGAGTCAGTAGGAGAAGCCCACCTAATCCCAGGCTTGTGACCCTGGCACAGCTTTGGAAGCACCAGCTTTGCCTGGGGTGCCCCGTGTAAGGTCCTGCAGCCAGGCAGATGTGAGGCAGCATCGCTGGGGCTGAAGGATGAGCCGATGGAACTGCAGAGAGCTGGGCCTCAGCACATGCCCTCAGCACTGGGACAGCCTGGGCTTCAGGGAGCTCAGTGACAGCACGCTGCTCCCACATTCCCTGCTCCGGGAGAGCTGTGGGAGAGCACGGCTGTGAAGACAATGCCATCCATCCTCCCGGCCCTTCCCAAGGCGTTCAGGACAAGTGCCAGCCGAGGCACTGGCTGGAGGACAGACAAGCACCACGCTGAGCTGCAGTGATGTGACCCTGTATCCAGCACCCCATCTGCGATACCTGGTCTGCTGTCACTGAGGCACACCAACGCTCCCCTCCACACACACGTATTTCAAATGCAAAGAACAAGGTGTTTCTCTAATTCCAAAGCAAAGCAGCTCTTCACAGAGGTGTATGCCTGCAGGAAGCTCTGCTGGCAGATAAACTGCAGTGATCCACAGGCGAGGGGCTGACAGACAATAGCCCTTCCTCAGTTTACCTGCTGGATCTTGTTCTGCCCGGCTGCATGGAGCGGAGTCAAAGGAAGCTGCTCGGAGGCAGGGAGCAGGCAGCAAAACAAAGGCAGGGAGAATACCAGCCAGCCCAAAGGAACAGTGGGGAAGCTGGTAATTGGGCCATGTGTGTTTGGCTTTCGCCAGGCTAGCAGGTTTGTTTTTCCCAGGCTGGAGCCTAGACTGAAAGAGACACGAAATTATTAAAGAACTCAACCTAGAAAGGAGAAAAAAAAAGGAAAAATGTTAGCAGCAACAGCTGGAGGTGAATCTCAAGAAATGGGAGTGCGGTGGGGGCTCACTGTTCCTTTCCAAGGGCATAGATGCCTGGGAAATTATTTTCAATGGGCAAGTAAAAATGAAGTTTAGATAAAATTCATTCCAGTTGACTTTTATTGCTAGTTTAACTCACTTCTTAGCTGGGAGCTTACTGGGCAGGATGCAATAGGTCCTGCTACAGAAAGGTAGAGCTGTGCCTTCCTGGTCCCTTTCTTGTGGCAAGAAGCTTCCTGCAGAGATCCAAGTCTAAATGAGACCTGTTGAAGAGGCAGACGGCAGAGCCACCCTCAGGGAATTTCCCCTACAGTGGGGCTGATCCTCAGTCCCTTTGCAGGGAGCTGTACATCTACCTGCAGGCCTGTAGGGCTTCTGGCAGGCAGGGTGTGTGCAGGAGCTCAGCTGAGGGTTACTCCTTGACACAGAACCAGCCACTTCCCTAGGAGCCTGTGCTTTCTCACAGAGATTTATTTAACTACACTGTCTCAGGTGCTTGGCAAGAAGGAGGTCTTTCCAGTAGCCATGCCCCACACAGCATCTTGCTGGAGTCCTCAGGGAAGGAGGTGGAGAGCCAGAGCATGGGAAACTTCACCTGCCTCTCCTTGAGGCATCCCTCAACTTAGTAAATGAACACTAGGAGAGAAAGAAGGGGGTAACACTCAAAGTTTTCTAGACAAAACATATTCTGTTCTCCAGAGACTTAGCAAGTGAGCTCTCTGCATGGAGGGGTTCAGAGAGGTACTGACCACACAGCACTGCCTGGAGGAGCAAGGGTAGGTAGAGAAAACTGTATTTAAATATAGCATACAGAATCAAGACAAGCTTATGAAGGACCTTGGTTTTCCTTCATGTGTTATACTCCTTTCTTAGTACTATTATTATTTAACTTAAACAACAGCTCATTACCAGCAACTGTCAGTTGTTGCTGGTCCTGATGGATTAGCTGCTTGATGGCATTTTTCTTAGAGAAATTTTAAATTACTAGCATCAGGCAAACTTTCATCACTCATGTGCTGCTTTAAGAGACATAGGCAATTCTTTTCCAGGAAGAGCTGGAGAGTTCAGAAGACAGAGTCTCAAGCAGAGCAGAATGCCCACTCAAGTTTTCCAAAACCAGACTTTGGTTGTAGTTGCACAGTTGATATTGAGATGAGTGGTCATATTGCTGCTGTAGCACTTTCTGCAGGCAAAATTGTTAAGGCTTTCTTTTAATTGGAGCTATATGCTCTTCAGCATTTACTCTTATTTCCTATTGACAGCCACTAAAACAAAGTGCATATTAATGCAGGCAGGAGTTTCATTCATAGATGGTGAGCTACAACAGGATTATTTGCAAGTGCAAAGATCACTCACATGAATAAAGATTTGGTGGATCAGTGACTCCACTGATAAAATGACTAAAATCCTTCTTCAAACACAATCCAGATATGTTTTCTTGCTACTTATCCGAGCAAGTCTGCTTTTGTGTTGTTCCAGCTTAATTAACTGAAAACACATAATTATTAGTGAGAGCTTCGACAGGACAGGAGAGGAAACAGGCTTCTTGGTGATCAACTTGTAGCCAAAACAAAAAAAAAAAACCCAAACCAGTTCTGTGCAGGAAAAGCAACCCCCTCCTGCTACATTATTCCATTGATCTACAAACATTTACATCTCCTTTGTTAACTAGTTTTCTGTAGAAATTTCATGATCACTAAGGAACACTCCTTCAACAGCATCTCAAGAAACTTCTGGTTTAGAGTGATCCAGTCTAAAAAAGAGGGTGTGTTTTTGCCTTTAAGTCGTGTTATACATGAAATCTGTCAGGCTTTTCTTGGATGTTCACAATTCATTGTAAATAATTCAAACTAGATTTACAAAAGAGAAGAGGCTGTACAATGAATGTAAGAACTGCATGTTACTGTCTCTCTGACAGTCAAAACTAACAAAAGCATTTCATGAAGGCTACATAAAATGCTTTCTCCTCTTTCACATTGTTTTGTGATCTACATTCAGTAACAGATTGATGAAAATTAACATTTGGAGGATTTCTATCCAACATTAATAATAAAGTCTAATGAGCAAATCGTTCTGGCTATGGCAAGAGAATAGTCTCACCTGAATAAACTTTATCTACATAATGTGCACTGGTAGCTCACAGATTAACAAGGAACACCTGTGAAGTACAGATGAAGCAACACTTAAGGTAAGGTGCATTCTCCTCTCATGGGAGTAACTAGGGAAGCTGAGACCAAGAACATGCTATTTATTAACGTATTTATTTAAAGACAAGCACTTTTACAAGTAACAAGTGCACAGCAGTTAGTAACACATTTGGAAAAGTCATGTACAAGTCTAAATTTTCAGGGTTAAATCCTATCTTGAAGTTGCCTTATATACAAGCTGGTGCTGCACAATATAAGCAACTGCAGACAAAATAAAAAACTGGCTTTGTGCACCCAAGTTCTTATTATAAAAGTAAATATGTGCTCCCTTCTAAGTTTACCCATTCTGTGATGCTATAAAGAACTGCCTTAGGAACAGTTAATAAGCAGCAGAGGATTTTGTTTTTATTAAGTACACTTAAAAAAGACAGTATTAAAAGAATTAATCAGTGCAAGATCAATAATACATGTGTATACTGTAAGTCAGAAAAACGTGGAATTAAATCAGAACCTACCATCACCACTGATGAAAAGCTTTCTCCAGTTACCAGTGCAGGTTATGTCAGGTCCTTTAGCTGAGCATTTCCAGTACACAAGCATTATCAGCAATGCAGACTAATTTTGAGAGCATGCTCTAATCAGTTTCCATACCTGAAAGCCTAGCATTAATTAATAAAGCATCAACAACAGCCCTTATCCCAAAGTGGTGTTTGAAGGCCTGAGAGCTGAAAGCTCTCAGGACAGCATATGCCAGCACAAGCCAGACCAGAAAGAATTCACAAAAATTTGTTCTGTAGAACATCTCCAGTCCAAATCCTGACCACTGGTGAGATGAACTCTCAGCTTCAGTCCCATCCATACAGCACTGTCACTGCAGCAGAACTGAGTCCATATTATAGCTGCTTAATAATACAAAAAGGATTATTAAGGAGTGCACAACAGCAATCAGCAAAATAAAGACTGCAAACTGAAGACAGTCCTTATATTCTCCAAAGTACTACTTTTTCATTGATCCCATTTAAGTAGTTGTAAATTTTCTGAAAGGCTGAGAGTTGTGTTTTAGTGCTGTGGGGAAATAGAGGGACCTGTGCATAACTCCTCGGGGGAAATACCGAAGTATCCCACCTCCCTGGATATGCTGACCCTGGCAGCCTCCAGAGGGCTCAGCGCCAGTGTAACTACCTTCCCACTACGGAGCAGAGCCATTCCCCGCGCAGGCACCAAACCCGGCCACCAGCGCTCCGCTTTGGCCCCGCGCGGGCGGCGGCGGCGGCAGCAGCGGCAGCAGCAGCAGCAGCAGCGGCAGCAGCAGCAGCAGCAGCAGCAGCAGCAGCGGCAGCAGCAGCAGCGCTCCGAGCAGGGCAGCGCCGCGGCGAGGCGAGGCGCTCACACGCCCACAGGTGGCACTCGTGCTCTGACTCAGCACGGACGGGCCGCGGAGCCCCGCTCCTCCTGTCCCGCGGAGCTAAGAAACCCCTTAAAAGCAGTAATTCCACAGGGCACCTTCACGAACATTTCCATTTTATTGTCAACACACGCAAAACCAAACCTATGTTGAAAACAATTATTTCTGAGAACAGTAAAATACAAAATATTTCACAAAGAAGTTTGTTATTGTAACACAAACAGAAGTGAGACATAGAAGATGCCAATGTGTATTTGTGCTCACAGTCACAGGTTTAAGAACTGTACCACTACAGAATTGTCACAAAGCCTTGGAAAGTGAGCATTGGACAGTTTAAGCATCACCTCTGTATTTCTAGTATTACATACTAACTTGGAAACTTTTTAGCAGTAGAAAGAAAACATGAAAATTTTGTCTTCAGGGTTTGTTTTGAAAGAACCGTGAGAACAGACTGTTCCAACTACTTCCTTACAGAGGGGAGTCTAAACAGAGATAATTATTGCAGCTGCAGCTTTTTAGAGGTTATGTCTTTTGTTATCTATGATAGGTTTGTGAATATACATTAACAAGCAAAGCCAGTATTTCCCAGCAGTCCCTCCTGGAAAGCAAACCCAGCATTGCCCCTTTAAAATCTGTTCTGTTTATATTAAAGGAAGTAATCTCTTATATTCTATACAAAATGCATATGCCTGGTCAGGCACTGACCAGCTTTCTCCTAGATTCTAACCCACATAAGCAAAACTTCTTTATTGGTTAGCAGCAAAGAAGTTCTGCAAACTCCACACAATAAATAGAATTCTGCTTAATTTAAATTTATTTCCAAAAGAGTGACATGGGTAAATGACTTGTATTAGACAGTGACAAACGTATCACGCTCCAACACCAAGACCCTATGATTAGTCAGAAGGGGAGAGAGGAATGGAGAAAAGGGAATGTCTGTTCTAAAACAACTGAAAGTTTTATGCTGTACTTTGCTTTTCTCTTAAAGGTCCCAAAGAAAAGTTTCTAAAGCTACTTCAAGGTTACTTCTCACACAGGCAACTTGGTTCAAAACTCAAGTCTGAACATCAACTCTTCCCGAAAAACTGTGACACCCCTGCTTTCCCACACTTAATGACATTCCTGACTTGTAACAACACATACTTGTCACCCTCCTCATCGCTTGCTTGATCGCTTTTCATGTTTATCCTTTGTGTGGTGGCTCCTGCTTTGGTGCCTTGGAGGAGAGTAGCTGACTCTCCTTCTGGACTGAAAGCTGGGTGTATACGGGTGAATTCTGCGCTTCTTTGGTTTTTCTTCTTTCCTGCTTTTGTTTGGCTCAGACTCCTTATCATCTTCCTTTTGCTCATGCTCTTGGTCTTGTTCTTTTTGAGATGGCAACGTGTTTTTGATGGTATTAATAAGAAATCTTTTATTTGTACCAGCAAGAGGACATTTCAACCTGTAAAGACATTTAAAAGTGATCAAAAGAGAAGGTAAAAATATCCCAAATAAGATTTTAACTTCAGTGACTTTAAGACAGATTTGTGATTTTGGCTTTCCTTGCATGCCACCTAGTGTAAAGTCTCAGTACAGAAAAGTAAGTTCCAGATCATCTCCATTCCCTTTTTGTCTTACTCTTTATGCAAAGAAAATTATTTTACTTCAACACAGTGAAAATCCACCTGTAGTGTGTGTAGCGGGAAGCAAAGGATGACAACATATTTTAAGGCTGATGGTGCCTAACAGGCATTCAGAAATCAAACATTTAGTAACATATTCTAAGTCAAATCAGAATGGCTTACAGAGATCACTATCTTCTAAAGTCAGCATTATCTAGTGAACTGCAATATTCCAAAGTAAGACACATGTGTATGAAGAATCCAAATAGCTGTAGCATAAACATATATGAGACATATCACTTTAAATTTATACTTAGCAACCACCAAAGTATTTTATTTCTTAAACAGTAAAGGTACTTATCCAACTATTTTTAATTCTTTTTCTTTCTCCTCTCGCAGCTTAACACTTCTCACATAATTTATCAGCTAGTTTTAGGAAACAAGTATTGTAAATTTCATTTATCTTGTTGGTATCAGCTGCACTCTACTTATTCCCAAAACATCACCTCTTAAAAAATGGAGCAAGAAAAAGCAAGTTTAAATATGTTCCTATAGAAAGCAGAAATCACTCTGAAAACTTTGTATATAGTCAGAGTCACTGGTGTTTGTCTTCACATTTTCGATGAGAAGTTATGGGATTGCTTTTAAAAAATCAGAGCTGTTAGACATCACAACCACTTACTCAATCAACCACAGTCATGGAATCCTAACACCACAATGCTAAGGTTATCTCTTCTACTTGAGTATTTTGTATAAGTGTAGAAATGGTACCCTAACTACTCAAAAACCTTTGACACCTATAAACCATCAGAGCTATCAGAACAACAAGCAAACTACAACAAAAATAATGTGTGATTATTTAGCATACTTCATCACTTAACTGGACATGAAATTTACCATGGTGTATTGCTTCAGGTCTGCCTACTACGCACTGCTAATTGTTCTTGTCCTGAATACTTCAAGAACTTAGGAGAGCAATTTTAGAAGTATACAGCCATGCTATTTAATTTCCACAAGGTATTTTCTGATACACTTCTACTGCATAGAATTTTAGAATTTTCTAAACTTCCTCCATATAAATCTGCACTATTTTTCTCAAATCCTGGTTAAAAAAATAGGATCTTTAATCTAGTATAACTCTTCTGTAAACAGAGAAACCATCCATTAATTGTATGACTGAGTAAAAACATGAGGCTTATAAAAAATCAGTAGAACAGGGTTTCTACTTCAAGCTACATCACTGATGAACATGGTGCTGAACGAGTCATGGCACAGGTTACACTCAAGACATAACAGAAACCAGACAACATTAAAGTGCTTTGTATGTCTTATGAGTGCATTATTGTACCTCAACATTTCCTACCACGGAGGGTAGCCTTCTTTAGGCTGCATCCAGGCAAAATCTATTTCACATTTGTTCTTCCTCTTGCTTTTCCTTAAGAGCTAATGCACTGATTTAAGCACTAATATATACATACAATGCTGGAATGAGGCAGTCAATCTGTCCTAAATAAATCCATCTGGCTGAAGCATTTATTTCTTTTTGACACTATGAGTGCTGCCTGAGGTATACTAAGAATAAAAACTAATGAGAAATGCTGGACTTCAGAGTCAGCTAAGAGATGCCATTAGTTTACCTACCATCATACTGTGATTAAAGTGAGCCACCAGGCTTTCATGGAGCAGCAGTAAGTCATGGCACTGAAGAAAAACATTAGTTCTTAGTTTTACTGACTTCAGACTTCAACAAAGCAAATCCTGCCTTTAAATTTTAAAGCAAACAAGATGTATGGCATGTGCTACATTACTTGCAAACACAGAGCACATTTTTACATATAGCCAGGTATGTATGGAACTGTGAAGATTAAAAGTGAACTGTATGAATCCACCAATACCTTTGAGAGCATCTCTAAAGCTGAGGAAATTAACATCTCCAAAGACCAGCCTTGGGTTTGCTGTAGGGTCTGATCCTGCAGTGCTCAATCCACAAACAGGTTTGCCCTCAGGGGAGTTCTGAAGGGCTGGGAGGCAATCTTAGCCTGAGCAAGGTGGAACACAATACTGCTGTGACCAGCAAACAGCGCCACAGAACTGATTTCAGAAGCTTTGCTTTAAAACAAACCAACCAACCAACCCAGCAAAAACCAGACAAGTTAAAAGAACATTAAAGTTCAGAATTGAAACGTGTCCCAAGCAGGGCTGCAGGCATGTGTGAGGCAAGCACACAAACTGCACTGCTAGAGCCGTCCTGTCTACTAGACTCAGTTCTGCAGCAGAGTATTCACCCATTGTAAGGTTTGCTTTTTGCTCTGTGTGCTCCAAAAGCTAGACCAAGCTATTCTCACTGACAGAATCTTGCTTCCCTCCACAAACAAATCTCACACCCCCCAAAATCTCTCCACAATAACCAAGACAATCCAACACATTGCATTTTGACAATGATATTGCCTTTTGAGAAAAAAGAAATTAAATCCATCATTGTGAACATTAGTCAAATATTAACCCTATTTTTGACCTTTAAGTCAACTTCTGTGCAGTAACACAGAATTTCCAGCCATTGCCTGTCATCCAGTGCAGCAGTGCAGTTCAGCACAGAAATATAGTATTCAAGTTCTTAACAGTAAAAACATGCTGACACCATTTAAGACATGAGCACAGTGCCATGTGCCAGTCTTGTCTCTGCTGAGTAACTGGACACACCAAAGAGGATTGGCACAGTCAGCCTTATCAGACAGAGTAAAGCCCATCTTTCCAAGAAAAAAAATTCACTATGGATGAACTGACAAGTACATTTCTACTATTTCCAAACTGCCACAAAAAATATCATATTTCAATAGAAGGGTGACTGAAGGGGGTGGGGGGTGGGTAGAGGGAGGAAAGCAGAAACAGCTAGAGGTTGTTTTGCCAAACCAAATAATCTATGCTGTTACTCTGTTCCAGGGGACCTTACAAAAGAGGACACATCTCAGAGGACACTGAAAGCTTTGAAATATAGTCTTGGCAGCCAGGTACAGCAGACAGGATTTTGTAGGATCATAGAATCATGTGGTTTGGGAAGGACCTTAAAGATCATCAAGTTCCAACCCTGCAGACAACGACACCTTTCACTAGGCCAGGTTACTCAGAGCTCCATCCAACCTGGTCTTACACAGCTCCAGAGATGAGGCATCCAGAGCTTCTCTGGGCAGTCTGTTCCAGTGGCAACTTGACTTAGGATGTGCCCTGGTTACAAGATTTTAACATATTTACTTTTCAATCCCTGTCTGTACCCTGTTTCTCTTCCTCCTCATATTCAAATGAAAGCTGAGGGGAATCACATTGCAGTGCTCCTGCACAGTCACACAACACCTATTCAAAGACAAGATGCAACACAGCACTTCCCAGTTCAGGTATCCTCATCATCATCATTTTGTATTCTGCTGTACTTCTAACAGATCTGGTATTGAACAGAAAGCTATCTATAGGAATGAAAGTACTTTTGGGATTGCTTTACAAAAAAAAAAAAAAAAGAGTTAAAAATAATTTAATGCTTCCCAAAATTTTTTTGTTGTAATTTCATCTGCTCTTACAATGCAGAGCTGAACAAACCATCCAAAAATATCCTGTTTTCCAGTTCTTACTTTACACAAGCTTTTCAAGTAAGATGAGAAGCTACATTTGATTTAGCTTTAGCTCATGTTATCAGCATCTTTGAAGATCAGACTGACACACTGGAAAAAAAGCATCTAGACCTTTTTTGACACAGTAACTTCTGTGGCATTTTAACTACATTTCTTAGTTAAAGTAGAACAACTGCTTAAAATGGGATATCACTGCTATAAAGAAGCTTATGAATTATGTACATAGAACCTAGAGAAACACTTCAGGGAAGCTGAACTTTTAGCTTTATTTTAACTAGACACAGTGGAAACCCCCATACATTCTATTTCATCTGTGTCCAATTTATCTAACCATTTCAAATGTTCTTACACTATTTTCAACAACTTCTCACTCTGGATCCAACTGATCCTTCAAATGTTAGCTTCCAGACAGCCACTCTGATGTCTTTTCTCATCTCAGAAGTGCAGCATCACAGCATCATCACTAGGATTCAGCCACAGATTCTGCTCTGTTCTGATTAACATTTCCAGGATTAAGACACCTTCAGAAGAGGGTTCTTCCTTTCCTTTCTCTCACACATTTCCTTATCTGTGATTAGCTGTACTAATGCTTGAGCTGGATACATTAGCAGTAGGGTCTACATCGTCTTATTGTTAAGGATTCAGGAGACCCCCCCCAACAAGAATCACCATGGCCACAGAGTACATACAAAAGGAACACTGCAGGAACTAGAAATACTGCATTGCTGAATGAAATCGACAAATAAGAATATCCAGCAGTTCTTGGATTCACTTACCATGGACCTACATACTGCCTCTCTGAGCAGTCCTGAGAGTATGGAGGCCAGTAGAGCTGATACTCTTCACCAACAAAGAGATCATGCAGCCCTCTGGCAATGCTGACAGCTGCTCCACGTCCAGAGAGCCTCAGATAATTTCCCTTCCTGCACAAACTCTTGGCCAATATCACTGCCAACCTCCCTGCTGGTTACTTGTCCCAAACAGGGACAAGCCTTTCTTCCACTAACCTCTAAGGCTGCAGCACCTGTCAACGTCACTCACATTAAACTTGTAAGACAACGTAAAACCAGCAAAACATCCCCAAACTGGAAGAAATACTAACAGACACTGTCCTGGATTTCAAAGCTCAATTCTTGTATGAGAGACTGGGCTGCAAGTTGATTGATCTATACATTTTTCCTGTACCTGTCAGCTAAGCTGGCTTGGACACTTGTACTTTAGGCTCCAGCAACAGCAGACCACCCATCTGAAATGATGAGACAGTAAAAGGTTAGGCAAGGGTGCTAGGGGAACTTTTTCAAACTTGAACTCTGGAGAACTTATAACTCTGGACAGTAACAGAGCAATGGCTTGAACATGAAAGCAGTCCCAAAGCAGTGTTGGAGACTTGCTGGCTAAGGTTTTGCTGCCATCAACATCCACCAGGAGACACTACTTCTTTGTAATGGTATGCACAATACAGTCACCCCACCCAGGAATGACATACACCTCCCTTTGATCAACTTCTGTCAAATGCCACTGACTCCAGAAATGTATCTCCCAGTATTCAACAGCTGCTGGAGAGAAACATAAACTGGAATCAGTGAAGTATGAGCAGTAGTAGCCTCTGCTTCTCCTTACCCAAAGAGAGATGGCAGAACAAATCTTTTCTTCATAGGCTGAGCTGCTTCAACTTTCCAGTGCCAATGCAGGACTGTAGGCCTTACACTAGATGTCTCCAGGGTTTTGTGCATCTCTTCTCCAGGACTCCTCTGACAAAGGGCTGAGGAATCCCAGAAGTCCTCATGAAACACACCTGTAAGCATTTTGAGTTTGGCAAGGAATGTTGGTTCTGCGTTTCACCTGTTAACATTGTGCTTTTAGACAAGTTGGTGATAACCTTGTCATCAGTTATGATTTCCTTGATCTGGTCTACTAATACACATTTTCATAAACTAACTTTTCTGCTCATTTCATTTGCTATCCACAGAGCTCTGAGCAGAAATTACCTTCTTCTCAGTAGTTTACAGCATGCAAGGTTTCATGTCAGTAGTCCTGGATGTAACCTCTGAAGCCCTTCAGAATTAGTTACACTTGACAGCATTTTGCTGGAGTGTGATACTCAACTGAGCATAGTTAAGTTTACTTCCAAATATCTTACCCTTTATACCCCCCATGTCTTTATGCAATACCTAGCTGTTGTGCCAGTTCAGAAGCACCAGAACAGCATAACAGGGCACAAATATTAAAGAGGAGACAGCAGTGGCAGCTTGCTGCTGCTGCTCTGTCTGTTGTGCCTGCAGAACTGAAAGTAAAGACTTATTGGGAGTTTACCTTTGGGGGGCTTTATACTTTCCTAAGAGCCACACAAGTCAGCCATACACTAGCTTATGCCAAACCCTACAGCAGTAGATTTGTCACAAATGGGATTACTACCAGTCTCTCTAAGGATAAATTCAGTGCAATAAAAATCCCTGGAGATGCATTACATACAAAGAAATCACCTCTAAGAGCATGATATCCTGAGGTGCAGAAGAAGTACCTTGAAGAAGATACTACTGAGCATTTTCAGAAACAAAGATATTCAGCAAAGCACTTCCTAGGCAGTGAGTATGGGCCACTGATGGACACAGGGCACTGCAGAGGTGGATCCTTTGTTTGACCCAGTACAGCTGTTCACATGTACAGTCTAAAGTACTTCAACAGCCTCAGTTCAGGATATCACCATGCCAATCCTTGTATCAACAGACTTCCTCTGCCTGAAGCCTTCTTGACAGCCCTTTCCTCCTACAACTTTAACAGAACCCTGGCCTAACCAGACACATTAATCTGCAACTTCTCTGAAGAACAGGTCACCCTTGCCTATCCCATTCCCTGGCAGGCCTTGGGTATCAGGCTTTAGCAAACTGCATCCTAAGATGATCACCACAGCCAGCTGAACAGGACCACCACCCTCTTACAAACAAGGAATAAGAAGGAGCTACATACAGGAGCAGATGCCCATACACTCTCCTGGCAGATATTCCAGACTGCACAAGTGGCAGCAAAATTGTACAGGGACACCTGATTATCTCCCTGCAGAAATCTTTAGTTTCCATATCTGGAATCAACTTGCAAATTCACAGTAACTGGATGCATACACCACTTCATGGTGGTAATTGTGTGCACTGGGTTACCTGGCCACGTGGCTAGGCTGACAGAGTCAAAGCACAGTGGATCAGTACAGCTAGAGCCACTCTGGGGAATTAAACCAATTAAGCTATTTTAACAGAAAGGGTATTAACTGCATCCCTAGAAGAAACACTGAGTAAAGCATACAGAAAATCCCAAACCTGTGGGAAAACATAAAGGAGTACCTTTTTTTTTCAGCAAGAACTATTTTATCTCTTCAGAGCTACTAAAACAAACAGACAACTGAGTTGAGAACTTCATGAACAGTGCAGGCCTATCTCTTACTACAGCTGATGGAGGCAGCCAAACCTTATCAACAAGTGTGTTGAGTGCAGTCAATTGTTGCACTATTTGCGTGAACATCCCTAGATCCAATAGATTATTATCAAAGTCATATACATTATTTTATGATGAACGACTCTCTTCACCATGTTATTACTCTCTAATTACAATTACATTCATTACATTCCACAACAATCTAGCTGTAAAATCTGGAATACTGCATTGAAGAATTAATGCTGTATTTAATTTAAGATGTAAATATTGTGATTTTTTTCCCAGTTGCTATACAAACTAGCCTCTGAGTTTTAGGGGATTTTTAGAAATAAAAAGTAACCCTCTTCCAAAACTGGATTATACTTTTGAGTTCACTGAGTTCATCTTTGGCTACAATTTGCATGAAATGTCTACTAAAGGACAGTTTGTTGTTCTGTTAATATAAGACTTTAAGTTTCTTTGTCAGGTTATGAATTCTTTTCACTTAAAACACACTCTAACCCATTAACATGAAGGCAGTATGTAAGTACATGTACAGTGAAGACAACCAGCATTTTAAAGACTCATTCCAACCCAAACTTTGCAATTCCATCTATTATAAGAACATATTCCCAGTTTTCCAACTGCTTTGTCTTCAACACATTCAGACAAGTAATTTCATGCAGACAGAATTTACCTGAACTTCTTTCTTATTTAAACTGGAATTTTTGTCCAAAAATTAAAATTGTGGATGAAGACAAATTATTTAAACATGAAACACATAAAAAGATAGAGACTTCTGTCACACATTAAAGGTAAGATCTATTTGGGCATTAGCATTCATTTCCTCTTGGCACAACTTACCAACCCATAGCTCCCATTGTTTCAGCTCTGGTTCTCCCACGTTTTGCCTCTTTAAGTAACTCTTCCACAGCCTTCCTAAATAAGAGAAAAAGAAAACTGTCACCCTTTGTGGAACACAACAACTTGCCACTTTATGCACTTAGGCAAATAAAACACATAGCTTTATTCACTGTAGTGAATTAAGCAATAAAGAAGCTACCAAAATCACCTTGACTTTAAGATCATTCAAGTTCCTATGCACCAGGATTAAGAGAAACATTCTGAAATATTAGAACCAACTAAAATTGTTGCAAATACAAAAGCTGTTAACACTGAATGAAGAACAGGGCTTGGGGCACTTCAAATCCTTTTTCAGCATACTTCTGCCTGTGAGGACATTGTGGTTCTCATCATACCACAAGAACTCCTGAAAAAGGAGAATCTCCCAGGTAAGGCATCATCTGCTGGAGACATCTTCTCCAAGGTGCCAAGCACAGCGTCAGCAACCTCACCAGCTACTGCTGCCTTCCCAGGTAAAAGAAGTGACAGGTGTAGGATAGCTACTTGCAAGAACACCAAAAAAAGGGTGCAAAACACAGGCTGTAGCACTGGAACGTGAGAGATGTTGCACAGACAAGTCTTTGTGACATTACAGCAAAATCTGATTTTTCTCCAGACCCAGAATCTGCTATCTGAGCATCCTGAGCTAAGTTATATGGCAGGAACACATGGCTTTTTATAGAAGCTTGCCCTAAGCTTCAAACAGTAATGTCAGACAAAGGTGAGGAAAGAGGGGAAGAAAGTGTCTGACTTTTAATTACCAGTTACAAAATTTGGTGATTCTCTTTTTAAGAAACCTGACTAAAAGATTAAAAGCCTATCATTATTATTGTACTGTAAAATCCATCACAATTTATACTTGAAATAAGAAATTAAGGAATCTGAGCTACAAAGCACTAAAAAAACACACACATAGGTATTTTAAACAGCTATGATTCAGTTTTAGGGAAAACATCATAATAAATTAATATGATGACACCAATTCTATTAATTTAGGTAGGAATTACATGCCTTTAAGTATTTGAAACTCTTTTTTTCTTATATCAAAGCTCAGACTGACTTGGCATCCCCCTTAACAGCCTTCTAGGTCCACACCTTCATTATCAAACGTTGTTTCCTAATTCTGCTCTTTGAATATCACCCTTATTCACTGCACCTTTACAAAGCCCTTTCAGCTTGCACAGACAAATGAACGCAATGCCCAGATCCTCCCTGAAATAATGTTTCCACCCACTGAACTTATATCCGCTACACAAGTAAGCCAAAAGCTATGCAAACAAGTTTTTAAAATCTGCTTTTAGAGGCCTCGCGGGACTCCACATTCCTTGCTCTCTTCATTTTTACAGCTTGGTTACAATACAAACAGTTCTGTGGCTGCCAGCTTCAATTCTAAGGGCAGCAGCATGAGCAGAGGGAATGCAGCATGCAACTTTCACGTGAGAACCATCCAAACACTGGGGGACTGATAGGAGGGAAAATTAGGGACAGGGGCACATTTACAAACTCTGTCATCATTTTGACATCTTTTAAAGCAAGCACCACTTAAAACTTGCTGTGGCAATTATTTTTGGACAATCGAGCTGCAGAATTACAGTAACATAAAGGTACAAGCAGTGATATTTTTATCTTCAAGAGTATGGTACAAGACCTATTTTCATTTCTGAGGGATTAGACTTTTTCCTCTCTATATATTCCAAGGTTACAGGCAAAGCTCCCATAGCATGTATCTTAATAACCAGTATCACAAATGCACGCATCAAAAGAACAGAATAATGTTAAAGGCTCCTAGTCAGGCAAAATGAGAAGTATTTTCTATTCCTTATTCGGGAAGAGCTTCATCATTTTTTTCCAAAAGGTCAATGCACAGACTGAAAAAATGAATAATTGGTAATAAAGAGGTGTATCTGATAGTTACAGGCAATGAAAACACCATGTTATTACAGAGGCCACCCATGGTCTGTGATTACAGATGACTGTCAGGAGAGGACATACGACACTGGATCTGACAGCTGAGAGGCCAGGCAGCCACAGCTCCATGTTCAGGTCCAACCAGTAGCAAGGCTGAAAATCAGCTCCTAGGAGGCAGATGCACACACCAGGCACTCACACTGCTGGCCACATCCATCACACAGACAGACACACAGCTTCAACAGACATCAACAGCTTCATCCTGCTCTTCTCTCCAGCCGGGTGTGGGAGCCCCCAGAACTTCAGCCCAACCACACTGCCTGTGCAGACCATCACACAGGGCTGACGGGGACACCTGGTCCCCCAATATCCAACCCTACTTCAGTCTTGCCTGTAGAAACACACAGGCACACGTACACATCTTATCCCTGTCTCTCCAACAGCTGGCCAGGATCTCCTGGTGGCCCCAACAAGCTTAGCTCCTCCTGGCTCTTGAGGATACAAGATCACACTCCAGCTCTCTCCTTATTCACCCACTTACCAGCTACTCCAGCTTGACCTTCACCAGCAGCCACACGGTCCCTCACACACCCACACCTGCTCCAGTACTAAAACACGGATAAACACATGGTCCCCAATCCCATGTCAGGGGCTAACATTTGGTTTTACTCACTCCATGAAATGTCCCCAGCTATCAACACCCAGGCCTCCAGCCCAGGGTCCAAGCCCAACTGCTGGCATCCAAATCTTCGTGTTCCAGTTGCTGGCACCACGGATACATGGTTCTCCAACCCACAGTCTGACTGTAGCTACTAGCACTGAGATGTACACCCTCTCCCCTCAGAGTCCTTCACTCAAGACAGAGTTAGAAGGGAATTTAACGGGAAGACAGGACAGACTGTGATGATTAGGAGCAGGGCACAGCCAGACAAGAATACCAACCAGCAGCCTACACACACATGACCAGACCTTTTTATCCTCTCGTTCCTTTATTTTCCCACTCTCACTTCTTCCCAAATCACTTGAACTTCCTGCCTTCCCTGTCTTTGGTTTCTGTCCTGCACATCCCATAATAAGCCATGAGTGAACACAGACAGGTAACCAGGGTGACCAGGGTGCTAACAAGGCTGTGCAGCAGGGACACACAGGGACGCAGACTCCATTAGGCTCAGTACATCCGAGGGGCCAGGGGAGCTCCCTGCTTGCCCCAGTTTAGCAAAGGGCCTTGCACACGTGCAGTTCATCACCTTGCTGTACTTTATATCATCTCTGGGCTTTTGATCTCTCTCTCTCAGCAGGAGGCTCAAGCCTGTCTGTGAAAATGCCTCTTAAGTCTCTGATAACATTTATGTTATCTCTACAGCTCTGTCAAACCAGACAGAGTAGAAGCAGCAGCAGGCATAATACATGAAGTCTCCCCACACTGATATTCTTAGTATTCCCAGTTGCAACATCACTGGAGCAAAACTACTCCCCTCTTGCCAAATCTTCCATTTTTGACCCTTTCCTCCCAACATGCCATACGTGATCACAAAATGCTTTTCTTTGGCATCCAACAACCCTATGCAGAAACGCCCTTAAGTCCCAAAGATGCCTCAGCACTGACTCGTCTTGATGGGCATCATGCCTGGATGCCCAGGCTGTCTCTTGGGATGAGCTCTGTATGTGTCCCCATGCTCCTCTGGGCTCACAGGAGATGGAACTCTGATGGGCTGGTCATTCTTGGCAAGGGCCTGGGAGAAGCCAAGACTGGGTGATGTTTGGGCTCCCCCATATACCATGGTGTCTCTGTAGTCCTCACTGGGAGCTTTTGGCACATAACCTGAAAAAACTCTGCCATCTCCACCCACGCCATCACCTCATTAGAGGTCCTGATGAGAACTCTAGTGAAAATATACCTACTGGAATTGCTTCACAGCCCACAGCCAGCTACAGAAGGGCACAGATCTGGAGGAGGAGGGCAGTGCTCATATCCAACATCTCCCAGTCAGAGAAGGGACGACTTTAACAAACACATCCTCATCAGCGCATTAACAACTGTTTGCAGTCTATTCCACTACTATTAAAGCTCAAAGACTAAGCTTTCTCCTCTACTGCAATTGGCGAAAGTCACACTTAAACCTATTTCCTGAGGCACTCTAGGTCCTGACAGAAAGCTGCAAGCTCAGGAAAAACAATTAGCAATTTTAAAAATCAATTTTCTCAAAGCAGTTTTATGCTAACTATACTTATTTTTAACTGTGCATGGCACTAGAAATAGAAGACAATGTTGGGTATTCCCATTACAGCTGAATAATGAATATCAAGACCTTCAAACAAGTGACTGAAGACACTGACAGTGTTATTTAAAATTAAATCTCATGAAGTGGTCCTATCTGCTCACCCTCATTAAGAAAGCTGATGAAAATGAAAGTCAGGAATAAAACCTAGGCCACAACTACAAGAACAAGAATGAAAAGAAGCAAAATGCGCCACAAGCTTCCTGACATTTGTTCAAAGGCTAAGACATTCCACATTGGGAATGTGAATGCTCTCATTCTTTGCTGATCAGATTTTGCACTTATTTAAGTATTCTATTTGTCAGTCTTATAAGTGCTATTTGCAGTACATTTCTGTGCTGATATTCTCACCAGCCTGAGTAGTGAACATATCACTCCATTTCAAATACCAATTTTAGCTTGCAGGCCACCTTTTTTTTTTGCCAGGAATATGAAATACTGAATCCTGACACTTGACTTTAACTGTTAAAGTCAATCGTAAGAACCATCAGTTTTCTCCAAGGCACAAAGCTTTCTTGTTAAAAAGTGTAGTTGGGCTGCCTGTGCAGTAAAAATATTAGATTATTGATTCTCAACTCAACTACAGGTCTCTTGTTACAGAATTATAGTAGTCTTTGTGATTCAGAGCAGCATTTCCTTAGGAAACTCTTAATCCCAAATAAATTAAAAGCTTGGAAGGCACTTCTAATAAAGTATGATATCTAAGGTTGTGAAATCATTTGTAGCTATTGAAAGACAGAACGGATTATGGAAGGATTTGGACACACAGTATAACAAAGCTACTTTCTCTGTATTTGAAGAGAAATGAGGCATCTTCTGTGCTTCAAACACACACAACCACCGTGACAATACTTTAAGAAGCAGAGGGGGAAGAAATCCTTAATTTTTTTAAAGATAGGAATGAAAATGGTAACCTCCATAATATCACAATGTATATTTAGTTGAAATAAACTAGGAAAAGCACTTACAGGTGCTTGCAGAGGAAACAAACTGAACGGCTCCTACTAGCTGATTTGCAACTTTTTCTACCTCCTTCTTGGGTCATAACTTCACAATACCATTAATTATATGTTAACATAATTTAGAATTTTCTTAAGAATCACATGGAACCTCAAGGCTCAGGGTCTTCACTGATGTACCAGCAAGTTCACAGGGGAAAATCTCAGTTCATACTTCCATCAAAGGTATTGAGTGAGATGGAGCAGAGGATATAGTTCAGTAGAATGTAGCAAATATTATTGTTTTACACATCCATGGTATTTACAGCTTTTAGATTTTTAAAATCCACAGAATGCAACAGTCACACAGGAACTTTTAAGTTAGTACTTGGCTTTCTAGGAAAACTTCATATCTAAGTGAGGAAAACATCAAAAGCAAGATGAAGTGAGAGTCAGACATGGTAAAATTAAATATTATCAGAAAATATGGCAGTAAGGATAAAATAAAAGAAGCTAAATGAAGAGACTCTCCTTAGATAGTAACAAAAAAATAGGGTGATTGACTTAACAGATCACTTTTTGGAATACTGGGACATAAAATTCATTGCTGACCTGAAAAAGCATGCACAAAAACACAACATTCTTTCTCCCTCGTGGTAAATTAAATAAAAGCCTCGTGTACAAAAACCTTAAGCTTTTACTCAAGACTTGTGCATTGTAAGACAGACCTGAATTCAGAGACAGACTACTCAAAATATTCCACATAAATCCATTATTAAACACTAAAAATCCACCCAAAGTAGTTGATGGTGTGGCTACAGAACAGAAACACTATTATTTGCATGTTAAAGCCATATTATAAAACCCTTAAAATTATAAGCCTAAACTGTTGCTACACTATACACAGGAGAATATGATCAATAAGTTATTGAATATGAATCTAAGGCTTAATGTCTGTAACCCAAAGGATAAAGAAAGGTCTGTATTAGACTGGAAGGACTCTGTACTGAAGATTGTACAGGGAAGCACTGTTTAGAGTGAGTAATACCAAATTACACCCTCTAAATGCACACAGTACAAGCTGAATTCAGGGTGCTACTACCAAAATGAGCATTATGAAAACTGAAGGTATGAAAAAGTAACTAATGATAGGGGGATCCAGGGCAGAAAGGGCTAATCCTCAAGTGCACTATATTGTAGTTATAATGTGTTTGGGACTGACTAAACACACTTTGAGTAGGTGGATTGGTGACACCAGACAGCTAAACCCTACCATGTACCCTTGGATAAGTGACACTGAGCTTCATCCTCATTATCCACCACGCTGCCACACAACAGGAATAGCAAATCCCAACGTGGACTGAACCTTTGAGGGAAGGAAAAGCTTTCGAACATAGCTCCTGGAAAGAAGAGCATCAGTCAGGAGGTGACTGTGGAGCAGTCAGCTATATCTGACTATAGCCTGCTATATAGCTCAGCTATGCCCTGAACTGCCTAGAGAACCCCAGGTCCCCAGCAGGGCAACAGCAACCAGAAGTCACCATGGAAGAACAGCAGCATAGCTTCAGCTTGCCATGAATGAAAGAGGTTTAGGTTTGCAATAACACTAGCAAAAATAACATTCATGCATACACAGAAAGAAGCTTTAATTATTAAACTGATGATCTGAGAGCAGAAGTAGCTTAGCAAGAATTAAAAGCCTCTTAGAAAGCATTACACTCTTTAGCCCTTCCACTGTCTCAGTGCTACTGCTTTTGGCACATTTCAAACACCTGCCAGATATAAATAGCAAAGTTATTTTCTATAAGCACTCCCGGGTATGGTTTCTGAAAAGTTAAAGGAGAGAACCATGAGGAGAACATGCTGGTCATCTCTTCACTGTAACAGTTGTTTTAAACACCATAAGGAAAGTGAACAACCCAGAAACAAGCTCGCAAAAAAAAAAAAAAAAAATTCCAATTACACAAACAGGACTGTTTTGCAATTTGTGATATAAACACAATTTAAAAAAACAAAAGTAAGAGAGGCCTACTTTGAGTGTCCAAATACGGAAATCAATGTTTTATTCCTCAGTGTTTGCTTGGGAGCACTGCAGCTCAAAATGTGCAGCAAGACGAATCCACTAGCACCAACAAAATGTCAAGTATCAACAATTTTATTTTTTGACAAAATAACTGCCAAGCATTTTGTATTTCTTTGATAACTGGTCAATGGGCACAGCACATATCCAGCATTGAACACTGAAAATCCTACCAAGACAACGTGTTTCGGGATTTTTAAAATTTATTTTACCAAGTACACAACTCATCAAATTGCAACTGACGAGGGGTGAGCTACCCAAGACGTTCCAGTCCCGTTTCTAAGCGCCACCCGCCCGCAGCCGAAGCTCGGCGCGGAAGAGGCGGCAGAAGCAGCTCCAGGCCGGGGTCAAGCAGAGCCCGGCGGAGCTGGGGCCGGTTCCGCACCGCGGGGCGCTCGGCCGGGAGAAGCCGCCCCACGGCCGCCGGCCCCAGCCCGGCGCTGCCCGGGCCTGGCGGCGCTGCCGGGCCCCGAGCGGCGCAGCAGCCGCGCACAGGCCGCTGGCTCTCGGGGCCGCTCCCCGCGCTGCCGCCCGTCCCTCACCTCTCCAGCTCCGGGTCCTCCTCCATGGCTCCCCTCCGTCCCCCGCCGCGGCTCCTCAGGCGCAGGCCGGCGCCATCACCCGCGGTCGGCCGGGCGGGGCGGGGCAGCGGGCGGGCGGAGGGGACGGCGAGGACCCCGGCGGGAGGAGCCGGGGCGGTGCGAGCCGGGCCGCCACACCCCGCGGGCACCTGCGGCACCGGTGGTCGCGCCCCCGCCCGAAGGAGAGCGAGGGCGGTGGGCTCCCTGCGTGGGCAGGACCCCCGTGCACCTCCGGCAGGGCGGGGGAAGCAGGCGGGGCGGTGGCTGAGTGTGGGGAGGGCGGGACGGCCGCTGGGGCTCTTAGACGCGGAGCCGCCCGGGGTTTGCTCCTCGGGCACGGCCGCGGGGCTCGGGCAGGCGGGGACAGGTCCGCGGGCAGCCCCGGGCGGGCAGCGCCCCACCCGGCCCCTCCTCCGCGCCGGCCCCGCCCGCGCTCCCCAGCGCTCCGGGCTCCGCGCCGCCGATCAGGCGAGCGGCGGGGACACCCCGGCCCGGGGCTCCGCCGCGTCCCGCCCCGGCCCCGCTGCCATAGGCTGCGGCTCGCCCGGCCCCGCGCCCGGGGCCGCCGCCGGAGTGGCGGAGCGCCGCTGTCACTTGGGCCGCGCCGCTGCCCGCGGCGGGGGGCGGAGGCGGGAGCCCCGGCCCGGCCCGGCGAGACACGTTCTCCAAGTGCTGCTGCCCGGAGTTTGCTTCCCGCGAGGCGGGGCGGGCGCAGGCGGCGCGGCTGAGGAGGAGAGCGCGGCGCGGTGAGTAACTTCTGTGCCCCGCGCAGTGCGGGCGGCGCAGCCCCGCTCAGCGTCCCTCAGCGGCGGCGGCGCCGGGGGTCCCCGCGGGGGCCGGGCTGAGCCGCTCTGCGCTGGCAACAAGTACGGGAGAGGGGCCGGGCCCCGGAGCCGCCGTGCGGGGCTGAGGTGGGAGCTGGGGAGCAGCGTCCCCGCCCTGGAGCCCCGGCTCGGCGGCGAGGCTGGGCTCGGCGGCGGCTGTCCCCGCGGCGCGTCTCTGCGAGCCGGAGCTGTGGGCTCGGGTGCGGGAGACCCGCTGGAAAGCGCCTGGGTTTGGGTCCCCCGATGCACCTATGCTGCTCTCGTGTGGCTTCGTGAAAGAAGCTCCTTCCCGGGAAGGAGTCAGATTACTGCGTGCGGGGGAGGCAGAGGAACAGCTGCGAGCGAGCCCCTGCTGCAGGAGCGGGTTTCAGGTTGTGTGTTTTACAGCTGCGCCAGAGGAACTCGGGGCTGCCTGCGAAATGCCGCTGGAGTCCGTGCGCTTGGCAGCTATTTCCAGACGTTCGCTCTAGCCCTCGCAGCTCTGCCCCGCACTCCCTGGTTCCCCCCCTCATTTGTTAGCTCTTAGCACTGAAAATGTGGTTAGAAAACTTTTCGTCTTTTGTACTTTTAACAAGGCGTACTTTAAAATTGTAATTGCTCTCCATGGAATCATAGTACTTGGTCAACGAACTGAGAAAACCGTTCCTGGAGCTCGGGTAGCGATGAATCTGGTAGTCCCTGGTGACTTTTCTTACTGTGTCCATAATGCATAGAGCTGATTGTTTACTTCTCTAGAAATCCATTAAGTATTTCTGAGCTTCCTTTAATTCCTCCCTTTAATTACACGATGTTAGGGGTTTGGTTTTTGTCTGTGTGCAAAATAAAAAAATGTCTGTGAGGGATTAGCTTTGGACTACATTTGATAGTCTCTGGAAATAAATTTCCAATCACGAATGCTTTCGAACTTGTGTTCAAAACAGGAACTGGTCTCAGCTGCACTCTCATTAAATAAACACTTTGAATTAATGATTTTATTTTTTTTATTCCTCTACCCACTTCTTCTGGCTTTGTAATGCTTTATTCTAAGCTGCAATCCAGCAGCAGATCAAGGAGGCTTAGGAAGAAACATCAGATGGTTTTGGTTAGTGTCCCTACCACTTGGAAAATAAACATGTTTGTACCATATGCTGCCCCGACTTTATTAAAACAAATTTCCTCAAAATGGAAACAAATTATATCAGTGTACTTGCTAGAACCATAAGACTTAATAGGAGTTCTTTATAATTACTTTTTTTTTCCAGTTATCAGGTCACTGAGTAAGGAATCTTCTCTCCTGAACAAAGTACAATATAAAATTATTAACTCTGAAGTCAGCAGGCTGCACGTAACACTATTGTACCCACGAAGATATTTTTAAAAATAATAAAAAAGGTTATAATATTATGTTTTAAAGTGCTTGTATTGCTGCAATTCTAAAATCTATGGATATTTTTAAAAGCTCATAATTTTGCCATGTATTTTCAGTACTGAATTTTTAACTGTACTCACCCTTTGCTTGGTGACTTCAGCAAGAGGGAGCCCAGGGCCTTGGGCTCAGGTCTGATATTTGCAAACATGGTATCTTTTCCTAACACTGCACCTGACTTTTCTGTTACCAAAACAACAAAAACATGTGACAGTTAAAGGGCAAAATTGCAAAAGGAATATAAGCCTGTGATTTTATGGAAAAGTACTGTTCTCCTGAGACAGGTTAAAAAATAAGCTTACTAAAACCTGTCCTGCCAAAATTGGTGGCTTTGATATTGCAACATTTGGCATTTGTTGTGCACTCTCACGGAAGCACTGATCACCTGAGTGAAAGTTTCTTTTTTTGTAAGCCTTTGCCCACACTGAGCAGTCTCATTCTTGGTATATATTTATGGGCCTGTGTTACTAAAAAACAGAGGTCTGTTAGCTACTAGTTAAAACTGTATACTTGAAAATATGCCAAAATATCCCCCTCTTCTTTCATCTCATTTTTCTGTGCTTCTAAAAAATGTTAACATATTTGAAAGCAACTGGGAAGAAGTTATACCAACAGTATTAAAGTGAAATGTGGAAATACATGATGTGTTCTAGACATTAAATTAATATAAAATTATTGCCTTGCATCAGCAAAATGCTGCTTATTTAAAGAGCTATAGGACATTAAGAGCTGTAACTAATAAGAAAACTACATTCATTTGGTGTTAAAATGCTCCCTGGTGTAAAAGGCACCAGAGGAAGCTGGTTGCCTGTTTGATATGGCAGTGGCTTGTCTCTGATTTGAAAATTCTTTGTTGATTTCGTTTGCAGAAGCATTTTTAATATGATACTGTTGAATTACATGCTGTTTAATTGCTTTATTAGATCAGTGGAGTTTGTCCTTTAGAAACTGTAGTGCCTTTTGAAGATGAAAATGCTTTTAAATATTAGTATTAAGTTATATAATTGATAGGTCAAGGTTTCTATGGAGCAATAATATTGTGGAGTGTGCTTTTGTGATTTTTTGGTCCTAATTCTGTAGATGTTTGTGCTTGCATATGCCTAGTTCTAAACATCCAAGTACTCTTTTGGAATTAGAGGATCTGTTCTTAGGCTTAATGATAAGCCTGCATGTAAATGTTTTTGGGGTTGGGATTAATGTTCACAAAATTCAGGGGCAGAGCTTGTTGTGTATTTTCATACTGACTGCTCTGTATTCTGCGTGAGATAGTGTAGGTGGCTGATGGGTCTGTGCCTCGACACGTGTGGAGATACTCCCAGCCCCACTGCTGTGTTACAGGGGATATCTGTGCTGTACCCAAGCTGACTTCATCCTTGTCACGTGCTCTGCAATACTTCAGGCATGTCTTTTATTTCTGAAGCACTTTGGTGGTACCAGAGATGTCAGTCCTTTATGTTCTCATTGATGCTTATTTCAGCTGATGTCAGTTTAGCAAGTAATTTGTAGGCTGGAACAGGAGCAGAATATTTTACAGAGTCTCTCCTGCTGAGCTCTGTGTTAGGTGGTGAACACAAAAGCCAAAGTATGCAGCTGTTTGATATAAAGTTAGATAACTTGTGAGCATACAAGATTTCAAATGGCTTTGCATTTTTTCCATTTGAATAATGGGAACTATTTTTGACGTGGAAACTTGGGTTAACATAGCTCAATATTTGCAGTCTGCTTTTTTTCTTCAAGTAAGCAAGTTGATATTGCTCTGGAGTTTTGGCATGTTGTTAAGAATGTCTAGAATTTTCTAACTGTCATCACAATAAACCAGACTAAATTGGGTAGGAGAGTAATTATTAGATTATAAATGAGTCAAATCAATGTTATATGGAAGGTAATTTTTGCCCTGGAAGAGTTGGTTCACTTTGGGGTGGAGTGATAGATGTTGTATTTTGCCAGGCTGTTTTTCCTTCATTCCACAGAGAGGAATCATTGAGTCATCACAGAATGGTTTGGGTAGAAAGGGACCTTACAGATCAAGTTTCATTCCCCGTGGGAAGGGACACCTGCCACTAGACCAGGTTGGTCAAAGCCTCGTTTTGGAGGAGGTCATCTTTGAATATTATCCAGCTTTTTTGAGCTCCTCTTCCCTCAAGGACATTATCCCATGATGCTTAACCAAGCAGATCCCTGAAGAGGCCAGTCTGCTCTCCTGAAGCCCAGGATACTGACCTTGCTGTGCTTCCTGCTCGCTGCCCTAAGGTCCTCGACCTCCACTGTTCCAAGCACTGCAGCCAAGGCTCTCTCCTAGCTTCACATTCCATACCAGATCCTCTTTGGTGGTGAGAACAAGGTTCAGCACAGCACCTCTTCTTATTGGCTCTTCTGTCACTTGGAAGTGTTTTTGTATTTCATTGGAGAGATTTGACACACTTAACCACTGTTTGATGGGCTGTACAGAATTTTTCAGAAGAACCCTTGTTTGTAGAACAAAATGCAATTTGCTCAAGTAGTATATCCAATATATGAACTAATCCAGTTTTAAAACGTTGTAAATGGTAGTAATAAGTTGTTCTAGATAATAAAACAGAAGGAGCTATGACTTATTTATCCTTTTTCTAGCAATAAAGCACAGTGAAAAGTGGTTCATGTTGAAGGAGGAGAACCCATATGTGCCTGGGCAAAGGGAGGCACCCAGTAGTTGCAGAAAGGCAAACCAGGACTTTTGGATTGTGTTGCCTGGAGTGGTGTAGTGCTGTCAGATATTATTCTGCACAGCGGGGAAAAATGAGCTACATGCTTCCTGCTTCTGCTTTGTATATTCCTTGCAGTGGGAGTGATTTTGAAGTGTGATACAGGCCATGTTCTCCAGCCCCTGAGATCACACTACCACTGCATGTTCCCATGACCTTCTCCAAAGAGGTTGCTCAAGCCCAGTGGAGGATGTCAGGATGCCTGTGGTGTGCATTCCCAGGGGCTGGCTCATTAGAAGACAACTGGGAGCACAGTTTATTATTGGGTTCAAGTTAGTGTTCTTAAATGCTGATACTTTTATTAACTCTTGCAGTTGTACTCCTTGTGTAGATTTTTGTTATGCTCTTCACATGCAATTTTTGCTTGAATCTGCGCTCTCTGTCACAGACAGCCCTCTCTTACTGCAGCGTCATTGTCAAAAACTGTGGCCTCAAAAGACCAAAGAATATTTGTGATGGAGGATTTTAAGCTCTTACCTTCCTATGGCTTTCTTTGTTCTTTAGATTGGTGCTAATCCTTATTTCAAAGTTCATAGATAGAAAGAAGAAAGCTGGTGCAGCTGAGGTTTTTTGGCGCAACATAAGAAAATTTAAATTCAACCAAAGTTGATAGAGACTGACTTGTGCACTGAAACCAGTTTGTGGAAAGCAATTTTCTGTGGTTGCTGTCTTGTGCTTGGACAAGCTGTTGTGTTCTGCCACAGGAATGTTATGTTTGCTTTGAAAGGACCAACTCAGGAGGCTTTTATTATGATGCAAAGCAATGTTTCAGAATCCAGGTGCCCTGATTTTTCTGGCCATCGAGTTTTGGTTTGCATTCCTGAAAAAGGTCTTAATTAAAAAAAAAAAACAAAACAAGCAAAAAAGCTTGGCTGGTATCAGTGAGCCACCTTTGTTGGTGCATTTTACTTTGTCATGACGTGAAAGTGCTTTTGTCGCCATACCTCATACTCCCCAGATGAAATGAGCTGTATTGTAGTGGCAGTAGAGTCTCTGGTGGAGGTTTCTGTGGCTATGGCCATGTCATCCAAATAGTTCCTCTAATTGACCAGCAAAACCAAAACACTGAAAAGAAATCCCACAACCCCTACAAGGCACTTAAGCTAACCACGTTCTGACTTCAACACAGCTGGTTCTTCCACTGCCATCAGTATCAGTCTGTGCACAGCAGCACATTTGAAGTCCATGTTACAGCTAAGTAGCCTCCATGTAGAGCAACATTTCAAGGAGGATGCTGAAGACATGAATGTCTGGATGTGCCTCATGGATAGTGCACTGAGTATCTGTGATAGATTAAATACTTAAGTGTACATTTTATTAACTTGCCTCTACGTGTTTGGAGGTTAAAAGTTACAGAAAAAATCCAAACCAGTTACGTCTATTGCCACTTCATGCAGAGAAGGATTCCTTATTGTTACTTCCAAGTTTATGCCTTTGTTTGCCAGTGGCTCACCCCTCTTTGTCTTCTTGCTTCTTACTAGATCTATTACCCTGCCCCATGTAATTTTCTCTTGCATTGCTTTTTTAAATTGAGTTGTTTAACACTTGTTTATAGCCAGAATGAATTGACCATAAGTGAAAGTTGATCGATGCATCATCACAAGACCACATAGATCCTGATGTGTTGTGTAAGTGTTCTGATCATGTTGAAGAGTTTGCCATAAACCCTGTCCTGATCAAACAGCTCTAAGTACCCTTGGCACAATGCGTGTGCACCACAGATTTCAGCCAAACCCACGCTGTGCCCTGGGGGGCTGCCCCAACTCTGCATTGAAGCAACTTGTTTTTTAAGCTTCTCAACAAACTTTTCAGTTAAGCTTCTTCCAGAGCAGGTTGATGAGGGTTTCCTTCTGTCTGGCCTCTTTTTCCTGTTTTTATGTCTCTTGTTCTAGAGCAGTTTTCTCAGCCTGTTCATGTTATTGTTATTGACAGAAACTAATGAAGGCTCACCCAATGAATTAGTAAAATAGTTCATTCCTGCCTTTATGTTAATTAAAAATTAGTACTGCTCAATTCCTGGACTGTTTTTACAATTAGTCCATTGCTAAAATGTCATTTCTGCTTCAAATGAAGCTTGAAGGTTTAAAATTCATAGGATTTCTAGCCTAGTATTAAACCAGTATTGAATTCCTTTCAGATTTTAGGTTTGCTTCTTAACTATTTTAATTCCTTTTGGATGTTAAAGGTAAAGCTAGACTCAGATTCAGATTGGATAAGGCTAAAAATACAGGTAAGTTTGTGTAATTGTGCATCTGAAATGCATTTCATGCAAATATCTTAAAACTGTTT
This sequence comes from Luscinia megarhynchos, assembly GCA_034336665.1. Classification (NCBI taxonomy): domain Eukaryota; kingdom Metazoa; phylum Chordata; class Aves; order Passeriformes; family Muscicapidae; genus Luscinia; species Luscinia megarhynchos. The sequence continues at coordinate 68,040,467 of JAPFBE010000003.1, forward strand.
AAGTTAGGTCTGTACGTACACATAAGAAAGCTTTATAAGAATTCAGTGACAACTGCCAAATGTTTCTTTTTTTGAAATCAGTATCAGGAGAGTGGCTCAGCGTGTCTGCTCAGCCCTGATACTTTTATATTTTGTAGCTGGAAGGGATACAGGCTGAATTGGGCTTCACCACATGAACAGCAGCATATATACCTGTCGTGGTGTATTTATACAGTGTATACAGGAATGATCCTACATAAATAATCTTTAAGGATTTAGTTGTGAGGAGAGGTTTTTTTCCCACTTTGAAATCCACTTTGACTGTAGCTGCTGACTTTCTATTGAATGTGGCTCTCCTGCTTTTTTTGCAGGGAAAATAACTTTGCGGTGAAGCAAAAGTGAAGGTGATTCAGTGGTGGTAAAAGGAGAATCAGCAGCACAGCTTGTCTGGGCATTTGACCTGAGCTGTCTTGCTGTGTAAGCAGAAAAAGAGAATCTGTGGGAAAAGTAACACTAAAGTGAGTGGTAACACGAGATTTTGGGTTACTGGAGTGTGAAATGAAAACTGTTAACAGTCCTTTCTTCAGCAGTAAGGGATGTGTGCCATTGACCAGAGAAACGCTGTAGAAGAGTAATGCTTTCCTAACACATATTTTGAAAAGTTTGGAAAGCTGTGAAGCCAGGAAATGTTCCTGAGTGTTGTTGTGTTACAAAATAGAAGATGCTTGACTAGGAACTTTTGGGTGCAGCTTGACGTGTTGTCTTCTACAAACAATCAGATGTGAGTTTTACAACAGGTGAAGGAGCCTTTAAGTAAACCTCAAATTCAGTGAGGCAACTTATTTTACATAGTAATGTCAGCTTGTGCTGAGTTTTTTATTTTTACCACAAACTGTCAAAGAGGAGAGAGTTATGTTTTGGCAATTACTGACTTTGAGGTTAAAGAAGATAGTTTGTTCTGTAGTGTTCCTATAGGTGAGTCTGTCTATAGCTGAAAACCTGCTAAGCAGTTTGATATGCAGGAGAGAAGGAGCTTCACTACAATGCATCCATGTGCATTAGGAGCAATTGCTATCCTGTGTATATAATTTTTCAGGTGATGTGTCACGTCGAGTCCTATTTTGCCATCCCTGTAGATTGACTTGTACAATTGAATCCACAGGGGTAACTCCATAGGGTGCTTTATGGGATGAGAGTCCCTTTGCCTGCTTCTGCTCCCAAGGAAGTCACTGAATTCAGCACAGTTATGATGATATGGTTAAAACAAAGCATCCCTGGTGGGCTTTCTTTGCTAAGGCTCAATAGCTGCTGGTGCAGATCTGGTTAACATTCTGCTTGTCATTGAACTTTACGTGTGTGTGTATATATTAAATTAATTTCTGTATATAAAGAAGTAAAACGGCATAAAAATGGAAAAAACAAACCCTGTACTTTCTTTTCTTCTTTTCAGATCTTAGAAATCCTTAGAAATCCAGATTTAGCTCTAACATTAAGTATTTTTGTGGAAGAATGGAGCAGAAGTATGATAGTGAAAGACATTATAGAAATCTGATCCAGGATGTTTTCACCAATTTAATTATTGTTCAGTTCTGTAGTTTTTACTTTTCAGTTGTGAAGTAAATAGTGTTCTGACGCTGTCAGCAGTTACAGCAGTGAGTAGCTTCAATCATGAGATGTTTAAATAGAAGAGCAGTACTGTTAATTGTCAACACTGATTATAGAAAATGTCATGAACAGTTTATGGGTTTCACTGAGGGGATTTTCACATAAATTGCCACACTGAAACTTCAGAACACAGTAAATGGGTAATGGAAAAATAGTAATCTTTGTAAGATAAAAAGGAGTTATTTTCTTAATTTTCCAGCTGATGAGTAAACGTGAAAGAAAAGACATTAAATTGCTTTTGCTGTCATGATATATTTTTCTTAGTCCACAGGTTGTTCTGTCCTTATTTTAATATTAACTTAGCTTTCTGACATAAAATTATCCTGCTTCTCAAATTTGAAATAAATTGGAAGCAATTAATAAATGGAATAATCAAGCAATCATTTAATCAGAATCAAAAACTATATGTAAATATATTTAAATATTCATCTATACAATTGCATTTAAGTATAGTGATAAGCCTTTATTAGAAAAAAGTGCTCTGATTTAACATGAATTGACAAGGATTAGGATTTAATAATGAATTAATTACTGTTTCCTGTTTGAGGGGAGGATATTTTCCCTAAAGATTTTGCTCTTAAAACTACCATCTTTTTTCCCCCAGATGTTCTCAAATACATTCTGCATTGTTTTAAAACAACTCTAATCTTTAATACGATTATCTGTAAATTTCCTTTGTTTACTGAGGGATTTTTTCAGATTATCAAATCATTTTATATACAAATCCTTTCCTTGGTGCGTACCATAACTCTGTTGCACGCCCAAGGCAGTGCCCCAAATGAAAGCAACTGACATCAATTATTGATGATTACTCTGCCCGCTGGGAAGTGAAATCGAGTCTCCAGTGTCGATTCAAGATTTGTTTCAAACATGGGGTAACGAGAGCAGGTGCAGGGAGACACTGGAGCGTGTGCATTGATTTGCAGCGTAAGCATAGGCAGGGGACTTACAAGTACACGGGGTTGAGAAGAGAAAATGGTTACAGCCAGAGTTGTCGTTGCTTCTGAAGAACTTGGGTGGTGTGTTTTCCTGGTACCAGCACGCCAAAATGAGAGGAGCTGTTTTTTCTCATCGTGGTGGTAATGTGTCATTGCACTGGGGCATGTGATAGCACTTAACAGGAGGGGAGAGCCCCTCTGCCCCAGTTCTTCATCCCACCTAAATATGGCATGATTTGATTTGCTCTGATTTGATCAGGCTTCACGAACTGAAACTGTACTCCTTATTTCTCATACACCAATAACTGTCTTTCAGGGGGTTTCCTAAGTGTGAAATCGAGCAACCTAACAGTGGAAGTATGCTTAAGCATCCCTTATGCCACTCCCTTTTGCTTCTGTCCTTTGTGTGGGATTGGGTTGTGGGGGAAAGAAACTTCAGAACAGAAGCCAGCAACTGGGTTGCAGCATAAGTTCAGGAAAAATGAGGGAAAATTAAAAGGCGGTGGATAAGCTAAAACATGGCATTTCTTAGTTTTGTAAATTAGCTCCATGCAATTGTAGGCATCACTACATGTAATTTTTGACATTGTCTTTTCAATGCAACAGTTGCAGCAACTACATCATTAATAAAATCCTTATTGCTTATGAGATTTAGAAGCAGTTGGCAAATACTGCCTGAGCTACAAGACAGCTTAGAGACAGCCGAATACTTTATTATTCTTTAGGGGAAAATAAGTCTGCTTGATTTTTGTTTTTTCTGGAGGACAAAGTAGTGAGTGAGGATTTGGGTCCAGCCAGATTTCCCCCACTGCAACTTGTTTCCAAGTGCTGGCAGCCCCTTTGGGTCTGCTTGCCTGGCTTTCCCTGTAGAGCATTCACTCTTGCGTGTTTTGGTGAGCTGTTTTCAGGCTTTCAAAGCAACAGACAAAAGGGAAATACACATTGTTTTCAAAACCCATTGTGGAAATTCTTGGGACAGAGCAAGCTGTGCAGAAACCTAAGCATTTTTCATGTTTGAGGTTTTCAGAATCTGTTGTAGGGAAAAGGGCAGGACATGAATACAAGAGTCTGATGTTTCCCCATCAGGACTACTCCTCCATTCTCTGGATTCAGGAGTTCGAATGCCAAATGTTCGGCAGTAGTAAGAAGTAAGCGAAAGAGGATGCATCTTCGAAGGACAAAGCAGTGCAGTGAGAGCATCCCTTGTTGATAAAAGCCTGACTAAGCAGGTGGGGCTGGCAGTGTGCCCTGAAGGTTAATGCAGTCGGTCACCAAGCTGGAGGGGAAGGCGAAGGCGAAGCCCTCTGTTCTGCCCAGCTCCTCGAGAAAGGTTCTCTGAGCAGGCTTCTGGCTGCTGCCTCGCATTTCACCTTGGGTGCTGGGAAAAGAAATGGTAGCTAGGACCGAGACAATGCAAGGCTAAAGAAAGCCAACCAAAAAAATCAATGTATATAGTATTGATGGCATTTAGAACCATGTTGGTTTCTTTCTTTGGTGAGATCCAAGCAGCAGCAGGGCCAGTGTTCCCAGGCTCAGAGGCTGCTGTCTGCCCACCCAACCACCCCAGCTGCCTGCTGTGCTGCCTGGGGTTTTATGGTGCCTCTGAGGCTATTCCTGGATGACAAGTCTGTATTAGAGAAATACTGACAGATTTTTTTTAGTGCTAATGCGGGAGCGGTCTAGCTGAGCACAGACAGTGGTATTGTTAATCTTCCAGGCTGTTGCTATCTTACTCTCAGCTGTCCCTAGACATCCTCACCATTTTATGTTTCCTCTCTAATGGCATGAGCCAGGATGTCATAATATTCAAAATCAAATGTACCAGAAAATATAATAAATTAGAGTTGGGCTAGCAGAGTAATTGAAGAATAAACTGAATTTAAACTGAACAGGATTGTGTTATGAACTGATTGCTATTCACAAAATGCACCAGAGGAGTGTGACTTCATGTAGATTTACTATTGATGGCAGCATTTCTTAGATGGCTATTGGCAATAAAGAAACGAAAACAGTGTGAACTTTTGGGTTAGTACCAGAAAATAATAATGCAGTAAAGGAAAAATACTGTTCTCGTTACACTGCAAAGTGATTCTGGAAGAAAAATTTTCTTGTGTTTTATTTATTTATTTAAGATGTTTACATGTATGTAGAAATCTTTGAGTTTATAAAAAGAGCTTGGCATGGAAAGAACTAAATTTTTCCTCAACTCTTAATTCTTCTGTAAGAAACTACTTAGAAAATGTAGCATTAGAGTGGGTTCCCCTCAATTCAGAAAATTGAGTTTAAGGACATTTGATGTCCTTAAGGAATTTTAAAGTTGTTTGCCCAGACAGTTTTACAGCAGATAGTCTGTGTATTTTTCTTTGAGTAGAATTTTCTGTTTTTTAATTCATTAAAACAAGGCAACGTATCTACATAAGACATTTTAAAAATAACCCTCCAGCTATGATGCTAGTAGAGATAAAGGGAGATGGCATAAGATCTGTGATTTGTGAGCTACAAGTTACCTGAGCTGAGCCCTGTGTTCTTCTGTTCTCTTGCAATGTGAAATGAGATAGAGCTGGTGAAAGGCACCCTGAAGGTTGCTCATACAAGCAGAAGCCATGGGAAAGCCTGTGGGAATGGAAGCAGTCAGCAGCAGGTACTTGCTAAAAGACAGCAAGTGTTGTCTGAGCTGCTGGGTTGAGGAATCTGCGTGGGCTCTACGAGAGAGGCCCCTGTGCTGAGCAGGCCTGTTGGTGAGGTACTCAAACTGCTGGTGTGCAGAGAAACTGAAAAACCACTTCATTTTCTATTTATTCTAATTTTGAGAATGCAAAAGAAATTTTGTAAGGATGAGGTTTTTGGGGGTGATGATCCAAGCTCAAGGCAAGACTGCTGCTTTCAAAATTATGTGCTGTGGTGGAATACCAGCAGATGGAAGGGCTGTTCAGTGATAGAAATCAAACAAGCCTCTGGTGGCAGTGGGGACAGAGAGGAAAAGAGCAATATTACTGCACCAAAATAATTCATTTTGTAATAATAATTTGTTTAATCAAGCTCTTTTACATTTAAAGGTTTAAGTTGTATTTAAACATTAAATGGTGTTGTTTATTTTCATTATTCTTGTAAAATTTAACTAAGGTTCTCTACCAGGAATAGTAATGACATCAGTTTGATTTTTAAACTAATACTACAGAATAGGAAAAAAAGCAGCTCTTGTGAGTTAAATACTTGAATATATACAGTAAGGTTTAGCATTATTAAACTAATACAAAATGCTGTTAAATCCCTTGATTTAAATTACTTCACTGTGCCATGACCTGATGGAATTAGGAATTAATCTAGAAGATGCAATTAATAGACTACTTATATCCCTCATGTAATACTTTAAATGAATTATTTTTGTGTGTATTTTGATCACTTAATAACTTATCTCCTTGCATCCATCCCACATCCTGTAGAAACAGGCTGAGGGATCACCCCAGGAGGATGAAGAGCCAGCTGCTGCCTGTCCTTCTGGGCTGACTGGGGAGATAGGGCCAGTTTCATAAACAAGCTGCAGACCACCTTGGCTCTCTTCAAACTTGTGTAGGAGAGAACTCGGGAGAATGCTGTTATAAAGGAAAAAATAATCTTCCTAACAGTAGGGGGGAAATAGGCAGCATTTAACCCGGCTTAAAAAGAAACAGGCAGTAGAGGAATTCCTACAGGAAGATTTTGAGCAAGGTAGCCTTCAAGATCTGGTATTTCTGCTTGCTGCAATGGGAAGTTCTGATGTTTTGTGAAAAATTAAGAACTCTTCTGTGCTAGTGAGGACTCATTGTTACTTTCCATCTGTCCTGCATCCCAGGTGACTTTTGGTGAGTTACAAAACAGTGCTTATCTTTGAGAGCTTTTCCCAGTGGAGCACAACACTTTTAACAAGTATTGTCTGATAAAGGCTTTTTCCTAGCTGTGGTCAGTGTCTTTCCTAATGCTTCTTACCTCATTAACTTAGCATGTGGAATCTGTGTATTATGGGTGGACTCTTACTGCAGATAAAACCACTGGAGAAACTTTGAGTGCAGTTGTTAGGGGGAAACACGATGGGTAAATGGAGTTCTTTCAGAGACATGTGGAGTATGATTTTTCTTTCAAAATGCATTTGTGGCATGGAAGGAGGTAACTATTTCTGATAAAGTTCATTTCAGTAGTAAACATTAGAAACTACTCAGTTTGAGAAGTCCAGATTGTTTTGGAAGCTGCAGGCAGTTGAATGATGTATTTGAATCTAAGCAGTATATTTTCTATAACATTTGGAAAAGGAAAATCTTAACCATTTTCACAGGCTGAATGCATCCTGGAAACATGCAGCAGTTATCATGATTAACTACTGGAAAACACTGCTGTGCTCAATCCTGTAGTAATGTGCCCAAAAGTCCTTTGAGGACCAAAGGGAGTAGTAACAAGGAACCCAGAGGTGCTGTTTCTGGGGTGTGGGGCACAGGCAGTACCTGGGACATGCCAGTTTCTGATGTGAATGCTTTCAGTTAACGTGTGAAAGCTGGAAAGACTTTGGAAAGAGAATTAGAAGAGTTTAGAAAAAAATATTAGACGATGCTTTATGGTATTTATTCAAGAACTCTTCTTTCCAAATCTGATTGGTAAGTAAACCATAGTGCATAAATGTAATGGGAGCTTTGATCATTTTAAAAAGATGCTTACATATCTGATGGCATAACTGATGGGCAGCAAATCCAGCTAGGTATGCCTGGTAGTGGTTTGCTACAGACTGAGTAAATATCATAAACAACTAATGATGGGAAACCCTCAGGAACAGTCAACATGACCAGCTAATACCACTAGGTAAAGATTTCACTCTTGGAACCAGAATTGCAGAAATGTGTATTTAATGTGTCCATGTGAACTAATCGCTTCAGATATTCCATTGTGCAGTGATGTTGTTGGGGTCAACATCTAATGCTGCAATTTCTGTTGAGGAATGTTTTTCCTATATTGAGTGGGCAGGGAGACAATGTTATGTAAAGCCATTGATGTCATCGCATGGTGGCTGATTAAGGAGGGGACAGGTGGGATGAGAGAGCTGAGATGGATGTACAAGGCAGCCACATCCATCCTTGTACCCTGCTGCTGTGTGGTGTTGGACTGCTGAGGATCATTGTAAGGTATGTCATTGAATCCTGTAAGGAAAGCCTTTTAAAAGTCTGGCAAGTCAGCTTTGCCATGGAGACTTTTATGCCTGAGGAATCTCTTCAGTCTGTTTTTTTAAATTATGTATGCCCCAAAGCAAGTCCAAATCATAAAATCAGAAAACCAGAGTGGAAGGGACCTCAAGGATCATTTGGTCCAGCCTTTCTTGGCTTGCACAGCCTAGACAAGATGGTGCAGCACCCTTTCCAGATACATCTTGAAAGTGTCCAGCATTTGGGAATCCACCATTTCCCTGGGGACATTATTCCAATGGCTGATTGTTCTCCTTGTGAAAAACGTTCCTTTTGTATCCAATCAGAATCTTCACAGAGGTAACTTCTGCTATCCATTACCCGTCATATTTTCCATGTGTCTACTTGTAAAATAGGAGTCTCCAGCTTCTTTGCAGCCACCCTCTGAATACTGGAACATGTTCATAAAGTCTCCCCTAAGCCTTTCCTCAAGGCTGAGCAAACCCAGTTCTCTCAGCCTCTCCTCCTATGGCAGACTTTTCAGTCCTTTGATCATCTTTCCCCTCTCTGGGCTTTCTCCAGTTTCTCCAGGTCTCTTTTGAGCGCTTCTAATGTGTCCATTAGATAGGGAGATGAACAGCTCATAAATTCAGATATTGTTCTGTTTCATGTTCAGTCAAATAGACTTTGATGGTTATAATGTAGCAGCACAAAGGCATTTTTGAGTTTTGTGAATGCAAAAAGGAATATTAATTCCAGCTTTATCCCTGAAAGGTTTGGTGAAAAGAACAGGGAAGAGCCTTTCACGTTCTTCTACGTTCTTTTCCTACCTTGGCGAGAGCTGCTTCTCTTTGGCCTTTACAAAGGATGTAGTAGCTGAAAGGAAGCTTTCTTCATATGGAAGAAAAGGAAGAAAGTGAGAAAATTAGTTTAGAAGATCATCAGCAGAAATATTTCATGGGGCTTACAGAGGATCCCTTTGTACGAAAATGGAAGAACTACAGGTACGAACTAAGTCCCTAAATGAGACAATAGTTTGTTTGAGGTGGCATACCAGTAAAATTGGGCTTTTTTTCCCTTTCAATTCTTCCACGTTTCTGGAGAGGCTGTGGAAAAAGCCCATCAGAAAAGTTCATAAAGGTTAAAATTTTATGATTGTCAGTGACTTAGAGATTATTGGGTAAAGGCATTAAATAAGTGGAGTATACGGTGACTGTATCATGGGCAGTATGTTTTCTGTTATACCTTACAAAGTTAAAATGTCATAAGTTGAAAATATGTTTCCTCATATTTATGCACAACATAGGCCAGCACAATTGCTCAGCTAAATAAACAGGACATTTTCAATTATAAGGTGCCATTACCTTTGTGTGTTCTTGTCATTTATGAAATCAGTGGGTGGTTAATTAAATTGCTCCTTTGGACTCTCCTGAAGGCTGTGTATTAATTATATTTTAGTGGTGGTGTGCACATTTCTCAACTTTTTAATGAGGGTGAAAGTTGTTTACATCTTCCTTTGTAAATGCCTTTTTTTTTAAGGTTAGTATAGTATGGAGTTTTGTGGTAGATTTTTCTTTCTTTCCCGTAAATCTCATTATTCAGCTACTCTTTGCAATCACATGTCATGTCTTAGTTTAAATGAAATCTGAAAATGTTAAATTTCATGTTGCAAAGTACTACTAAAGCTGCAGAGCCTTTGTGTTAAACCTCCCGTTTTTGGAGGGAACAGGTTCAACACTCAGGAGAACAGGCTTCCTTCAGCCACTCGGTGTTTTGAAGGCACAGCTTCTGAAGGCAGTTCTGGGGCTCACACCCAGAATTCTTGCTCAGCCCGTTAGCAGAGCAGGCAGATTTCAGCTGTCCTCCTCTGCATTTGCTCAGTACAAAGAGCAATGCTGATGCTTGCAGTTCAGAGGGAGGCTTGTGGCAGCAGGGCTGGGTTGTGGAGCACTTTTGTGTGCCAGGGTAAGGGCTGTGCTTACTCCCCCTTCCTTTGCCATGCCATTCCATACAGCTGAGATCCTCATGATAAAAATCACACTCTCTTAGCACATGCCATTTCCAGCTATGACTTTATTTTAATTAATGACGTGTGTGCTAAGGGAAGCCCATGTAGGTGTAGTACTGGTGTGCTCACAGAGGAATACAGTAGCTGGGATTAGTTTGTGTTGGTTCTTCAGCTGAAATAGGGCATTACAAGTAGATGTAAAAACCCAAAGAAAACACTGCTAGCCTAGCATAAATATCATTGACATTGTCATTTTAATGCTGTTGGAAATGTCTCTAGCCGAGGTCAAAAGTTTTCTTAGTGCTATGTCTTTGAAATACCATAACAGGTTTTATCTCATGGGAAGGAGCAGAATGGGTCTCACTTCTGACAGGAGAATTTATTTAACTGGTCTGATGGTCTCACCAGGGGTGATGTCTCATCTAGGCCATGCAACTCTTCTGTGAACCAGAATGACATCAGTCCTCTTCATTATGCTGTTTATCCAAGCCTGTTTGTTTAAAGCCATACCAAGCCAAGAAGAGACAGGAAAAACAGTTTTGCTGCTTTTTCATAGGGATGATTTACTTTGCAGTCATGTTTTCTCAAGTGGAGAGTATTATAAAGGCCACCCTGAAGTCTTCTGAAGCATCCACTGAGACCTCAAACTGAACCCTTCGCTGCTGGGGAACGCTCTTCTACTGCTCATTTATTATAGTATTTGTAGATTTGGGGATTTTTTTTCATCCACTTCATGGAACTAAGTGAAGGAAGAGAATGGTCATGAAGGATGTGATGGTTATCACATTTAGCTGAACAGCGACTCTCCTGTATGCAATTTGTATTATGTCCAGTATAAGGGAAAAATACTCCTCAATTATTCAATTTACAAGTGGAATTACTAGACTTTATATAAGCTCCTGTGGAAGATAGTTGTTTGTAATTCATGAGTCTGCAAATAAGCTCGATTTTTATAGTATTCAAAAAGCCAGAAACAGTTAATTTGAAAGAAAATCATAGTAATTTTTAATCTACAAAAGTAAAGCAATTTCAGGATGTAAAGTGGACTTTCTGCATTGAAGACACCTCTAGTATTGAGATACTGAATTATAAAACTATACAGAAATTGACACTTTTTCAGAAATTATGTGCAGTTTTGTGAACAGTTTCAATATTTTGCTTTAATTTTCCTCTTTTAAAAAGCAGAATTTTCTTAAATGGAGGAGTGGAAGAAAGAAAAATAATGTTACATAATCCACTGTGTTGTTTTTCTTGCAAGCATTGTTGCTTTACATAGTATTTATAGCATATAGCATGTCAGGGATCCAACATGTCCCATCTGTGTTGTAAAGCCACCATAGGCACGGAGTTCCTGTAGGGATTCCTGCACAGGTCATCCCCGCACACTACGGGATGTGCTTACAAAACTGATGTGCTACGTGGAGTAGCAATGTTTCATTATGCATTCATGAGAAATTTCTGGCGACATTTTAGCCCGCAGCTAATTTTAATGTTAAGTTTAGGTTTTGAAAAGAACACTGTGTAAGAATGTGCCTGCAGATCTTTTACACCGGCTCCTGCTCTGGTTGGTATTTGCTGAGCCACAGCTGTTAAGGCTTCACTCGTATTCGTGTGAGGTTAGGTGATTAATTTGCTGCTTTAAGGAAATCAAAGCCTGAGAGCTGCTTAGTGGCTTTAGGAGGAACTGGTCCTGTTTTGATTACCCGTTGGAGGATGCCAGCATGCCGACAGCCTTTTTCCTTGGAGTTCCCTGTTGTCATGTGATATCCCCTCCTCAGGAGACCAGCAGTATGTTCTTCTTTTCCTCTTGGGCAGGTGTTCTGTGTTGCCTCCTCACCTCTGCTGGGATGGAAGGCTAAGAAATGTAGACTAGAAAGGTGATGAAGGAGAGGGTGCTGTCGTGCTCTGTGTTGCAGGTTTTGTAACAGATCCTGGTTCTGCCAAGGAATCGCACCAGGGTGTTTCCAGGGCTCTGCTCGGCATTTTAAGGATGCTCCTCTTCAGAGGCTGGGCACCGAGTCCTTAACTGCAGGTTAGACCCTGTAATGAGAATAACAAACAAGCTTTTGATTCAGCTTGTTTTAAATGCATAGGCTATTTATACATGAAGCATAAAGTGAGTCTACTTTTAATGGCTGGCTTGTGCTTTTTGTTTATTTTTTTATTGTTTTCATTTTTTAAAATTAATTTGTCCTAAGCATTTTGCTAAATTATATGGTTCTCTGGTATGTTCTTTTTTTAAACAGGCTGATGCTTTTGCAAAATGTTGTGGTCAGGAATCTAGATTTCTCTTGACTAAACACAAAGGCTCTTTCTGGTGATTTGTATGTATGTGTGTGAATTTTTAAAGATTAAAAAAATTTTAGCTTTACGCAGTTGTAAAATTCCATTTTAAAAGCACATTTCAATAGTTATGTGAGATAATCTTACCGAGTATCTTTGTAATCAGAAAGTGAGAAGAAGTGAAATAAAATGAAGCATTTATGCAGATACAAGCAGGGATCTGTGTACCTTCTGCCTGAAATTAAACATCCTCCTTTCTCATGGCTATTTGTATTATTTATAATTGCATGAGATGTGTATCGAAAGGGTGGCTGGGAAATAAGCTCTTAAACGTGAAAGCTCTTTGGTCTCCTAGGATACGTATGTAGTAATAGTTGTAGTTATCTATAAGGTTTTCCATTGGGCATCCTAGAAACCCTGTAAATTTGCAGGTAGCCTTTATTAACTGCTTTGCAAAAAAAAGGTTGCTCATTTTGCCAGGCGCTGTGCAGAGCATGCAAACTTTAAGTAACACAAGTCCTTTGATTAAGACTTTTTAAAAAATCAGGAAGGGATGATGTGTTCCTGAAAAACAGTGAGAAACTGAAGATCATTCAGGCGTTTGTTCCTTCTATTTTCACTAAATCTGTTTGCCTTCAGGATTTGTTGATATATAAGAATTTCAGAAAAACTGCTCTTAATGTTTCCAAGTGGAAACGTTTGTCTGAAAGGATAATTCGCATTTTGCTGTTTTTCCAGGATTTGAAGAGGGAAAGGAAGGGAAGAGAAAAATGGGGGAACAAGGGCTGTCAGGAGTTGTTTATTTTAATTGAAGAGAGGTTCAGTGGTGTTGTTGGTGTGTACCAAGCATACCGTGTATCAATATTAAGCCTAATTATTTGGGATAAGATTTTATATCAACTTTGTTACTCACTTTGGCCCTGAGTTTTCCACTAACTAGGAATCTCTAAGTCAAAGCTCCCCCTTGGTTGCATTTGCCAGTTTGAAGGGGGTCAGGAGGCCAGTGCAAAACTGGGGTCTCCAGCCAGCCAGAGCCTCAGCAAATATGCTGCTCTCAAAATCCATAATCTAGAAAAAAAACCACACCTTTTATTATATATGAGAAAGCTGGAGTGATTTATTTTCACATACTCAGTGGAAACAAAAAGAGTCTTTGTAAACCCTTTCTGTTTTATATTCAGTTTAGTAATAAGGACTAGCTAAAGCAACACAACATGCTTTAACAGCAAAGTATCATTATAGAATTTAACTTTCTTGAAACTTAATATTGAGTTAAACTTGTCTGTATGGACAAGCAGTAAATCAGAGTTCATACATTTATAGTCCTGAAGCTTACAAAGGTAAATGTATGCAAATTACTCCCTTTAGCCAAAGTATGGTATATTATTGCATACCTTTGCAGTGTAACTGCTTGGTTCTGTGAGTAGTTTTATCTTTTCCATCTTGAAATTCTTCAGCTAGAACGGCCTTTTCATTACTCTGTCCTCCTTATATCTTTCATTTACAGTGTCAAGTTGCCTGGGATATTATTTATTGTTTCTGTGTTCTCATCCCATATGACTGATATTAAGAGGCAGTGTTGCTTGTAGTCGAGCCTCCTTCTTTTAAAGCAAGTTGGCTCCTTTGAATGAAACGTCTCATCATGTTCTTGCCTGAACTTCTGGTTTTCAGATTGCACACAGAAAGGACCGGATAAACACTTTAAATTACCCTGCTTGCCCTCCTCTTGGTTCATTAAATTGAAATTATTAGCTTTTTAACACCTGAAAATCAGTGAAAATCAAGGCTGTTGTCTTATTGCAGTCTTAAACAGTTCTTCACTAAAGTGTGAAAAGTTGGGTTCTGTGCAAAAGGAATGTCTGTGTCTAGGTAGAAACTAGTAACTACAGAGCAGACTATTGTTTGGGGATTTTTTGTGGAGTTCTCTCATACTTCCCTGTATTAGAAGCTTGCTGCAGAAGGGACCCATCTCAGGATAGTGTGCACTTGTTTTCTGGGTATTCCTTAGCTTTTTTAGTGACTGCCAAATGAAGATGACTTGTGGCATTGTTGTTTTTACCAACTAGACCCCGTTCCTCTGAGTCATTGCACTACCCTGAACTTGATGGTAAGTTCGAATTACTTCTTTAAAAATCTGCCTTTTACAAAAGGCAGTTTGCAGGTGAGCTTCTGAGTAAGTCCTTGAATGCCTGTTGCTGCTGATAGGAGCAAAAAAAGCTTGGAAGACTGCTGTTTCCAAATAATCCATTGCATGCTAGGTCTGTTGCATGAGGATGTTCTGGCCTTATGAACACAGCAGCTACTGCTGCTGCCTCTGTGCCAAGGCTAGGCAGTCTCTGCAGCCCCTCTGGTCCTCGTGTTGCATTTCTGGCATCCCACAGTCTTTGTGCACAGCACTGCTCCCTTTCTGAGTAAAAGAAATACATCCCATGGGAATGTGCATCCTTACCTTGGAGAAACCATAATGCTTTGGGCTCATTTGCACAGCTGCCAATGGAGCAGGAGTGTTGTCTGGGGTGGTTTCTGGCTCTTGGACAATGTAGCAATTAAAAAAAATAAAGTTTATAAAGTTTAAAAAAATGTTTCATGTAAGTATCTGCCATAAAACATGTGAAAGTGTTTAGTATGAGTTGGGAGTTTAAAAAAAGTATGGAAATAAAAGGTAGGTTTAAATTTTTATGTCTGTGAACCTAGCCTAACTTGTTGAGAAGTGCTTGGTTTGGGAAAATGAAAATTGTGGTTAGAGAGTGCAAAGAAGATGGATACTCCAGAGGGTGAGTCGTCTGCCTTTTAAAGACCTTTTTCCAAAAGCACTGCTAATGAAGTAATATCCTTCAAAGCAAGACTGGTATTTTAAAAGCTAGCTCTTAAGGGTTGAATACATAGAATAAATGAGGAAGCAAAAATTGTATCATCCCCCACAGATGCAAAATTTCAGCCTGCTGAGAAGAGATTGGACAGGGAGGAGGAGGAGAAGGTTGGCTCCTTCCCGATGTAGCATGTTTTTGTCAGCCTCTGTTGCTGCAACCATTTTGACCATGGATACAGAAAAGTGGTGCCTGAAGTTAGGAACTTGAACTGGTAGGACTCTCTAGCAGACTGCTACTTTTCCACCTTCTTCCCAAAACATGGTGAATTGGGATTCCTTGCTGATGTGAGTAATACCTTGTATATATTTTGCAAATTCATTGTTAACTATCTTAAGAACTGAAATGCATTTTTCTTTTAAATTTTGTGCCTTTGGTTTTTTTAACAACTTGGGTTTTGTTTGCTAGAGGAGTGTAGCAGTTTGAGTCCTGGTGCATCTCCACCCTAGTCCTAGCCTCCCCACTTGAGCTTTCCCTGTTTGCCTGTAGCCTGTTGTGAGGACTTAACTTTATTTTGTTGAGCAATTTTATTCTAGTAAATTTCTTGATTTATAGTTCTATTAATGTATCTCCTCTGTATAACTTCTGCATATGGCTGCCAGTTTGATGTTTTATATAGATGCTGCCACTTAGCCATTTTTAGTGTATTTTTTTCTTTAGTTTTAATTTTTGCTGCTCACTTAGAAGGTAATGTTTCTAGATTTTTACCTTTTTTAAGGAATATTACCTTTTCTTAGAACGAGACTGTTGAGAAAAGCAGACAGAAATACAGTAACAGCAGTTCAGCTTTCCTTCTTCCACATTATTTGTTTTGCAAGGGGGAATTAGGAGATTAGATTGCTGCTTAATATTTAGCCACTGTCACTTATGTGAGAATACATAGCAGGGCCTGCTGTGTGTGTGTGCTACTATGCAGCTTTGTTAACATTTCTCACTTGAATCTTAAAGAACCGTTTTCCAGCAGTGTTACCACTGAAGTAGTTTCTTTCTGAGGGCACTAACAGGATGCAGAGGACACGCTAAAGCAGCCAGACTTTGCACCTCAGGCAGGTAAAAAGCTGCACCATTGAAGCTTCCCTATGTAATAGCTAGTGAAATTGTATTTTTTAACATACATGTGCCTCTGTGTGTGTGTGTATACATACATATAAAATGTGCAATCAGCCAAGCTAATAGGGAATGTAAAATAAACAGCTGGCAAACATGGTTAGGGAATAGAGAAGTGCTTTTGGAAAAAAGTCTGGATTTTTTTCGTTTGACAACTGTTCTCTCTTTCTTGGTGGCTGTTTAATTAGAAGGGCTGAAGTGGAGAATATATGTTTCCCTACAGATGCACTAAAAACAAATGCAATCTTTGCTTTGTGTCTGTCAGATACATATAACCAGACTGGATTTTACATAGTCAACTCAATGTCCACTTCCTTTTTCTGAATCCTGTCTGGAGGCCTCAGATCAAGTACTAGTCTACTGTGTATGTAAAGACCTGTTTACATACAAAGTATTTAAATGGGTTTTATTTAAGATAATATTTGTATATTTAAAGACTACAACTTCTAGATCTAACATGCTCTTGTTATGTAAATTTTTCTGGTGTGTGGAACCATTTATTTTCAGTATCTGTACAGAGTACATCTGTTGCAGTAAGACAGGTAGCCTAACTGGAAGGTCTCTGTGTAAAGGTTTTAATTTCTGAAAAGCATCCTATAAAATTATATGGGGGGTATTGTGCACAAGTCATGTTCTGCTCTTTTTGTGTGCTCAAAGCTGAGTCAGCCAGCTAGCTCTAAAAAGAACCTTTTTACATGTATCAGAAGGGAAGTTCCTCCTGGAAATTAACTGGAACTTAAGTTATGTACAGCAGCAAAGTGAAATGTCTTCAGCTGATTTAATAGGGAGAGAGGCACAGCCATCACCCTAAAGTGTTAAGAATCAAAGAATTTGTCTTTATTGTGGGGTTAATTCAAGTGATGGCTAGTGCATGGCATCCTAATGTAATTCCCAGGCATGACTAGAGACTGCTCAGGCATGGCAGTGCTTTTGGAATGAGTCACCTGCTTGCCAAGTGGTGGCCAGAGCCAGCCCAGCTTTCTGTGATCCCTGGTTGTGCTGGGCTGCAGACCAAGTGGGGCAGTTGTGGTGGTGAGTTGGTCACTCTGCAGGCAGTACCCCTGCTCAGGGACAAGCCATAATTTGGTCTGCATGTAGGTAGCCTGAGTTAAATACTCTTGACTATGGGCTCAAGAAGGCTCTTATTTTCCTCTTTTCTTTGAGAGTTCTGATGTGGTGATACTTGTTTTATTTCATTAGAGAGAAAATAAGCAGTCTCTAGGCAGGGCAGACCGGTTTAGGGGGTTGCCCTAGCTCACCAAGTGATGTTCCTTAGCTGCTGGGGTTTGGCAGGTTGAGGCTGAAAATTGAAACTGCAAGCTTCAGACTAAATCTAGACCATTCTCTGAGCTCTTTCTGTTGTACTTTCAAGTTTCTTCCTCTGGCCGTGAGTTGTCATGGGTTCCTTGTAGGGCATGAGCACTCACTACTGCAGAGGACTCTGTTTCCTCTGCTGTAGGAGGACAGTGTGTGGCTTATCATTTATCTGAGTTGTCTCTCAACCATGTCCTCTTGGCTGTCTTGCACAGATCTTAGAGATGCTTGTTTTCAAAGAGATTCGAGGTTTTTGTTAGCTTAGGAGGTGGCTTCATTTTTTTCATGCTACGTCTAAGCTAAAAAACTGCTTAGTAACAGCATAGTTTACCTTTGAAAATAGCTTTCACCATCACTCAAGTTGTGATTGATGGGGGAAACCAGCTGTAACAAGTTATGCAAGGTGGCATACGCCTGAAGGAAGAGATGGGATGGTGTTTCTCCATGAAAATAGTTAAGTCCTACAATTTAACTATTCAGAAAGTTCTTTTATCCTTTCCACCCCTCCACCCCCAGCTTCTCTCTGTCATCAAAGCCATTTCGTGATTAATCCCAGTGCTGTCTCCCTGAATTTCCTCCATGCACACCCGTAGGGGTGGGGGCTGGTTATAAAGAAGTGCAGAAAAAGAGAGCATCACTCTCAGTTTCCTTTATTTTCTTTGAACCACTACTGCTCCTTAAAATTTGAATTAATCAAATCAAATTCTCTCTGTACACATCCAGGAATGAGCTGCATTTTATCTAGTTTAAGTGTATTCTGTTCATCCACAAAAGTCCCCGTTTCAGGGCAAAGTGCATAGGGGAGGGCTTTCCAGAAGGTTTAGCATCTTGATGGACAGCTTTCTGCTGCCTTCATCTCTCCCAGCAGAAAGGGTGGCACATATGGCAAGGGCTGGTGGACAGATTGCACGGCAGAAAATATCCATGGCGGATAAGCAAATGTTTTACTCTATCTTGCTCTTCTCCTCTGCTCCATCAGTGAGAAGAAAGCCTCACTAATTGTTTCCTTGTCATGGGGTTTTGACTGTTGGGGTACTTTTTTCACTTCCACTGGATATAAAAGTCCTCCTGTTACAGCAGCAGTAATTAAATACTGCTTTCCTTATTCTTTTTGTGCTAGGAAGGAAATTTGTCATTGGGTCTCCTGGCAGGTAAGTCTGCATTTCTTCACTTCTATTTAATTATGTTTCTTTCTATTTACTTTTTCACTGCTGCAAAAATCCGGGAATGACTTTAGGAACTTGGAGGTTTCTTGCAGATTTTTTTAATACTTAGGCCTAAAAGTTGCAAACCTGCTTAATTGTTGAGAGTCCTGGGAGCATCTTGAACTCCTCAGGTGCTTGTCTTGTGTTTGGGGGTTCCTGCCACGGAGTGATTTCTGACACAGACCCCCCAGAGAGAGGCACTTCACCTTCCATTTAACAGAAAAATTAATGTGCCTACAGAAAGTAGATCTTGCAAATTGTAAAGGCAGCTCCCACCTCTTACGAAATATGATGGCAGAGAAAGGCAAATACTTGAGTAACACTTTGATAGGGTGGGCAGCAGTGCCTGCAGAAGAGAAGGTGCGAGTTCAAGTTCTTTTGTGGGGTTTGTGCTTCTTCCAGACCAGGACATCCGACTGGCCATCCAAACCTGGGTTGCTCTAATTTAGCTTGTTTGAGTGTCCTGTTTCGTCCTCTTTCAGTGTTACTCTTGTTCAGTAGGACTATGCAAAATTTAATCTGTAGATGTGTAGCTGTACCTTTCTTAAAGATTCATCCTTGCCTTCGTTTCTTCTATTCTGAGATGATTTATCGGATGTAGCTCTATATTTGCTATAAAGAATGGATATTTCATTGCAGGCACCTCCATACAGTCACGGTCCTTATCTTTCCTGTTTCATTCGAGACCAATTTGACTAAAGTAAAGCTATTTTAATCTCCTGGTCCCAAAATAGAAGCCATTCCATTTGTGCCATAGAAGATGGCTGCAGCAGGATCTTTTCCTGTTCGAGCAAAACCTTCTGCCCATTTGTTTTATCTCTGGGCACTGGGTCCCTCTTTCCTCCTGTCACCCCCTGATGCTGAGCATCCCTGGCTTTGAGGTGGTGGTTTTGGGAGGTGGGCATCATCCATCATCTCTCCTAAGGATGGTCGTTGTTGTGCTTCCCCTCGGTTTCCCCATTCCAGACATCTCTTTGCTCTCTGACGTGCTGGTTGCTCAGATCCCCTTGACTCTGCAGGCAGCTGTGGGGCAGAGAGGGGAGCACAGGCAGTGCTCCTGCAGTCCCTGCCTCTCTGCCCCTGTGCAGCAGGGACCCTTAGCGTTGTGCTGGTAATTAAAGCCCATAGCCCCCAGTTGCCACGGAAACGCAGCACTACACAAATACAAAACACAACCTACGGTCCTGTTATTTTTCCCAAATGCTCCTTATTTGTCAGATTTAAGCAGGGTTTCATGTTGCATCCTTGAAAAATGCTGGACTGTGAAAATACCCAGCAAGGGAGTGCGTGTGCACTTTTTTTTTTGAGGAATTGCATATAAAAACCTTCACCCGTGGGGCGGGGAACAAAAACTGTCACCTATGACCTGTTGCCTTTGCAGTGATGATGCCACATCAGCACCTGGTGAAGGGCTGACTCTCTGTCTGTGAGAGCATTCCTTTGATGGAACAAAAAGACTAGCACACAGGCAAAAAATAATCTCTAGAGAGGTGCAAGCCCAGTGTTGCCTGGTTGTGGTTCTGTGGAATAAAGTCACCATTCAGGCACAATATTATTTAGTTTGAATATAAAAATTCCAGTCATTCTGCTGAACAACTTAAAAACATGGAAAAGGTTGCTCATCAGCACAGAAAATAGGTGTATTGGGTAATTGGCATGCAGTGACAGTGGAGCTGCAGCTTTAGCAGAAAGTGTCCCAGGCTAATTGCTGTGCCCTGTCCATATCTTGTAGATTTTTGGCTTGGAGCTGCCAGGTGCTGTTTTTTGACAAAACTTTCATTTGTTTGCATTTTCAAAAAAGGAGGAGTCTAACAGGATTATTGCCTGAAACTTGAACAAGGATTGAATCTGCGTTTGGTGTTTCAAGGCAGTGCAACCCTTGGATATCACTATAATTAACATGGATATTGTAAAGTCAATACATGCTGCTAGTGATGCTTCACTTGTTTGCTATATGGCTTTAATATTAAAGCAGAGATTGTATCTAATGAGCTAGGTCATGCTTATTGGGAGATGGGAAATAACACTTTTCCCCTATGGTGATGTTTGCTAGTTATTTATTCTCATGTTTTTTTACTAATTTCTTCTGTCTTTTATTCTTTCACTTAAGCTAGGGTCTGCTTTGAGAACAGTTAAGTCATCAGCCTGATGCTGTAATTCCTATGAAAAATACTGGACTCAGAACCAAGAACTAATGTTTAATTAATGTTATGATGTGGTTTTAAGCAACGGGTTTAACCACTGTCTAGTTTTTCTTTCCTGGGGCTTATGTCAATCCACTCCTGACTGCTCAGAGATCCTGTTCACAGCCATGGCATTTGAATAAAGCAGGGGAATTTGGGAATTATGAGACCCTTCCTAGCTATCTTAGGCAGTCAGAGACTATTGTCCATGGAGAACAGATTGTGGAAGTTCTGTGACATTTTAAAATTAAGCCAACCTTTCCTGAAATCCAGGGTGACGGCTGTGCTGTTGTTTAGAGTTATTGATTGGTGTGTTTTATGTATTGCTCTGCAAGGTCAAATCTGCCTTGCCAGGACAGGACTGCCTGAATTTAGGGTCACATGAAACCATCACCATAGCTGCTATAATTTTTTCCATATGCTCCCTTGCCACACTGGAGAGGGATAAGGAAGGGTGTTCCTGTGATGCCAGGAGGCAGCAAAATTTTGGGATCTCATCTCTGGGATGAAGAGAAGGAGCAACCAATACCCAGTGGCCTTTAATTGAGGGGAAAATACAAGGGGACAGTTTTTCACCTGCTGCTGGTTTAAACTACACAGAAGAAATTTATCATTGATTAATGGTTAGATCTCCATGCAAATACATTCCTCTGGTTAGAGGTTTTTTAGGTGCAGAACTGAGATTTGCATCTCAGCCATTTTGGGATACAGTGGAGTTCTCCAAAGGAACAACTCTATCATTCACCTCAGGGTGTTCTTTTGACATGTGCTTTTGGTTGAGAAAATTGCATAGGCAGTTGTAAACAAAGTAGAAAATTTGGGTATATTAAAGGTCATTTTAAAAGAGATTAGTTGGTAAGATGGATATTTTGCATAGTTGTTTACTTTGGGGGTATACTTCTTTTTTTTGTAAAATTTTGAACAGTCAGTTAATGGGCTGTAAATCTCTAGGATTTTAATAAGATAATTTAGAAATAGACTGCTTAAATCTCTGAGAGCATTAATTGCAAAATACATGTTTCCATTAACTTCAAACTGGAACTAGTGTTAATTATTTGTGACTTATGTAAAGACAAGTACAGGTAAAAGGTTAACTTACTGCTACAGTTCCAGTTTGCTTGTGGTTTGTTTGTTTTGGTTTTTTTTTTTTAATAGTGCCCATTCAGACAGAAGAAATAAATATTGTGAAATCTGATGTAGGTATAAAGCCTGACATCTGATGCTTTTGTAAAAAGTGGTTTGAGCTTCTCCAGAGAATGTTCTTTGAATCAATAAATCAGGACTAGAGGAGACCTAAAGATAAGGCTGTCTTTTTCGGTCTAAAATCGCTCTTGTGCACACTCCACTTAAAAAACCAAAATAAAAATTTGTGCAGTTGGATGTCCAGTCTTGCCCAGTTCCCAAGTGGATTGTAATTTAAAACTGAAAGCAGGGCACCACCTGCACTATTTGACTGTTTTAATGAGGTCCTGGGAAAATTATTTTCTAGGGAATTATATGACCTGAATAACAGGCCTGGCTGGTTCTTTTACCCACTTCATATTTTTTATAATTCTGGTTATTTTTTCTGTTTGCAGCTTTCCTGGGCTGTTATCATCCTGTGGAGCTGGTGATCTGCTGTGATAAGAGATACAGAAAATAATGTAAGGGATGCAGAAAGAGGGTTGAAGTAGGGTATTATAAATGGCAGAGCTCTGGTATTGTGGATTTCAGGGATATAGTACTTTATAACAGGGAAATTTAGACCTGACCTGTCATCCCAGCTGTTGCTCAAAAGACAGACTCTGTGTTTGTCAGCTTTGTAAATAAGTTGATATTTTGCACTGGAAGCAAACAGTAAAATGTCTTAAGAATAATAGGCAGCCACAGTACATGATCAGTAAAATTCCTGGCTATTTTTTTATTGGTCATGGAATGTGCTTGCCCCAATATAGCACAGCAGTGTGAAAGTAAAGAAATCTTCACTTTTTAAAATTTTCTTTTTTTGAGGTGGTTCTGTTTTAGTTATTTATTTATGTATTTATTTATGTTGGTTTATAATTTTTTTTTTTGTGATGGCAGTGAGATTTTTTTTTCTTTTGAATCTTCATTCTGTAATCCACCATCTTTTTCTTCCACAGCTCTGCTGGCAGAGAGGTGGTGGAAGGGTGGTCACGTCAGCTGCAGAAGAGGTGGTGGGCTTAGTTTACCTGGCATTTATTGATGGTTTAAGTTACCAGGGCAGTGGCAGCACTGAGGCAGTGTGGGCTGCCACCAGGAGCAGCCTCTCTCTGGCCTGGGGTAGCACCTCTGCAGCAAAGCACAGCCCGGGGCATCTGTCCCTGCACCAGCAGCATTCAGACACTGGGATGGGTCAGCCATAGGAACAGGTGTGTCTGCTTACCTTCTGCAGTGGTAGTCTCTGGGTATACCTGTCCTAATAGAGGAGGCTTGTCATTATCATTTTTTACGTGGCAGTGAATGCCTGAGTGCTCAGTAAGTTCTCTGGTTTTACATTTTGTTCAAAATTTAAAGGAACTTGTTAAAATTTTTAACCAAAAAAAAGGATTTAATTACAACCTCCTAAAAGAGAGATGCAGATATCTTTGACCATAGCCAGTTAAGAGGTCAAAGTATATAATGGGTTTATTTACTGTATGACACTGACTCGTGGTCTGTCACAGACTGCCATGTGAGTTACATGGACTTCAAAGGATAGAAATGCTAGAAGCCTTCCAGGAGGTGAATTTGGGATGGTCACACTCAGGAGTCCTGACTGGATCTCTATTACAGTAGTGCACAGAATAGTGTTGTTTTTCCATAGCCTCACTGATGGTCTTCAACTTCATGCTTGTGGTGGGGAGGGACAAGTATCAATATCCACACTCCTCGTGACCAGTGACAGGACTCAAGGAAACAGCATGAAGCTGAGGCAAGGGAGGTTTAGGTTGGGTATCAGGAAGAAGTTTCTTACCCAGAGGATGGTTGAGCACTAGAATGGTGTCCCCAGGAAAGGGGTCCCAGCATCAGCATGACAGAGTTCAAGAAGTGTTTGGACAATGCTCTCAGGTGCATGGTGTGATTCTTGGGGTGTCCTGTGAAGGGCCAGGAGTTGGACTTGATGATCCTGATGTATCCCTTACAACTCAGAGTATTTTATGATTCTGCATATCAGGACTTGGTCCTTTCTTGGGTTTTTGGTTGCTTGGAGAAGGAGGAAGAGTCCTGATTGCAGTCAGTAGTAGGAATAGATCTACAGTGTGGGCAGCACACTTGTACAGTGGTTTTTGCTGCCTGTTCTGTGTCCCTTTGCTCTGCAGGGCCTGTTGGTTTTGCACATACCCCCAGTACAATACAACTTGTGCTATTTATTCCTCCCCTGGTGCCTTGACTGACAAAATAATTTGATAAAGGCAGAAATCAGTGCTGTGTTTTTCTAGAATATTTATCTGGTTTATTTTGTATTACATAAAGACCAGCCATTAGATGGGTCGCATCCCTTCTGTTTTAATCCAGCAGCATGAATGCAGGGCGAGAGAGCTGTGGTTTGAGCACGAGGGCTCCATGCGCTGCTCTCCTTATCTGATCTCCAATCTTTGAGCTATTACATAATATGTTTAAGACTGTGGGTGTTTGTTTCTTTTTTGACTAATCTCTTTTGGGGTCTCATTTTGCATTCTTAGTCTCCAGTAACAAAGAACTGGTATGCTCTTCCCTTGTGAAATCCTTTCCAGAAGGTGCACATTATCTACTACGAGACAGGGCAATGATGAGCATCAATTTCCATGGCAGAATGGAAGCCTGGATTACAAATTACTATTTAATCCTTTTTGCGTCAAAGGATATAATAATCCTTGTAAAATGTGCTCTAAGTCTCGTGCTTGGCTGTGTGAGGTTATGGGGCAAAAATCAAAATAGGGAATCTTGTAAAAAGTAAGACATGGGGAAATGAATGCGTTCCACATGAATTTCAGAATGTTTGTGTTGTTGTGTGTAGAACTGCATTTCAGCAGTCAGAAATAAAGATGATGGGCTGATACCTAAACTACTAGTTTTCATTTCTCTGTATCTTTTCTATTGCTCTACTAGAAAACAGTCTCTGAGCGTTGCTTGCTGAATTGCAGTAAAGAATTTAGGTACAAAGTAAACATTGCTCTAATTTGATTTTTTTTTCTCCACCCACAAGTGAGAATGTTTACCAAAACTAAGAAATACAGAGGTACCTTAAGACTATGAGAAAATTTGTTTTATTTTCTAAATCATCATGCTATGTTTGTCAAGCAGTACGATTCTGTGAGGGAGGGAAAGGTAAATAAGGTTTGAGGGATAAGGATTTAGTGTTTGAAATTGCAGACTGATGGCTGCACAACTTCCTGCCCAAGCAGCTATTTTAAGAGGAGCAAAGTTTAATAATATAAAAAGTTTAGAAAATAAATCTCATGGTGACAGACCTTGAGTCCTTTCGTGCCACACTGAGTATGCTGTAACTTCATTAGGTAGAAAGAAAACAAGTAAGTTGCTTGAAACCAGTAGTTTCATGTGATTGGTTTATTCCATGTTTTTATTACTGGGCTCTGTACTCAATCAGGTGGGGCATACTGGATAGAATCTGTCCTTCTTACTGTGTAGCAGTGCACAGAGAAAACCTAGAAATAAGTGATGATATATCTGCAATATTACTAATGGAATGAGCCATAAGCCATTTGCTGCTATTTTCAATGCCGTGTATTTAGAACGTTACTAATAACCTAATATTCTGTATAGTCTAAATCCTAAAACCAGAGTAGGACCAGATTAAAATTGTTATCTCATATTAAAGAACACATTTAATTATTTGATCATATAACCATCATTCCACAATAGGGTATTTTTGTGCCAGATGCTAATTGCATGCTTCTAGTGTGACAATGCATAATGTGGTGTCCTTGTTGTCACAAAATGGTCATCTTGCAGTTGAAGACTGCACTGCACCAGCTATAAATTGTTTGTGTTATAAAAGGATTCATATTTGTAGATTTTTATCTGTTCTTTTCTATGACAAACTTACAGAAAACAGAAGGAATATTCCCCTAGTCTATCTTGCTGTTGTATTTTGGTAAACCCAGCAGTCAAATGTTTTGAAGAGAACTTCCATATTTCCTGTAAAATGAATAATTTCTATTTCTTCATGTGTTGCAGAAAATGACTGAAGAGCATATGTAAGTCACCCTGGAAGAAGTTGCTTCGCTGTGAGCTTTTCGTGAGCATCTGCATCCTATGAGAAGGAAGAGAAGGATCTGTCAGCCTTCTTAGCTGTAAAATGGGGACTACAGGTGACGACATGGCTGCAGTGGAGCAGAATGCCTCCTTGAACCCTCTGTGCTTTGAGTGTGGCCAGCAGCACTGGACAAGGGAGAACCATCTCTACAACTACCAGAACGAAGTGGATGATGACTTGGTCTGCCACATTTGCCTTCAGCCCTTGTTGCAGCCGTTGGACACTCCCTGTGGACACACTTTCTGCTACAAGTGCCTAAGGAACTTTCTGCAGGAGAAGGATTTCTGCCCACTAGATCGAAAAAGACTCCATTTTAAACTCTGCAAAAAATCCAGCATCCTTGTTCATAAACTGTTAGACAAGCTCGCTGTTTTGTGCCCCTTCTCTTCCGTGTGTCAGGAAGTGATGCAGCGATGTGACCTGGCGGCACATCTTAAAAACAGGTGAGTGCTGCAGGTGCTTGCATTGCATTTTCCCTAAGGCTTGTTTTTGGCCAGTTTGTGTAGCAGTAGAAATTGTGGGCAGGAGAAGGGGGGAGAGTTGGTAGTGGCTTTTACATTCACAGCAGAAGACCCTAGGAAACGGTCAGTCTGCAACTGTGTGGAGGCAATGCACTGGATTGCCCTTTTTTTGTGTATCACACCAAAAAATAGTGAAGACTTCTTGGTGATAACCGTAGGGAGAATGACGTGGATCATTAGAGATCTGAAGAAAATGATTTATCAAAAAAGTAAAATACAGTAGCAGTTGATTACAGTAGGGGAAAAGAGGCTGCGGGAGTGGGAAGATTAGAGATGTGCAAACTCTGTCTGCGGAGAGAACTAGTGCAGTAGGAACAAAGAAGATCAAGTTCAGATTTTAGGGGAAGAAGCTTTTTAATGGTCAGGCACTGGCATGGACTGGTTAGGCAGTAGTTGTCCATTCCCCATTTTTAAAAGTGTTATGAACATGTTAAACAAACTTTCATCAGGAGTAGTTACATCAGAATTGATCCTGCTTTGAGATAGGCAGATAGACACGGTATCTCTCAGGACTGGTAGGCCTTCTCTGCCTGCTCTCCATCCAGTCCAGGGACACTGGTGACCATCTGGACAGAAAGGTTCATTTGGGAAGTGCATGGACCTACTCCATGGACTTCTTTCCAAGTCTTGGTCTTTGTCCATGTGGAGACTATCTTGGTGGAGAGTGATGTTGCAGAGGAGATTGGGAGCATGTGCGTGTGTGCCTGCAGGCAAGTGCTCTGCAGAGAAAGGGAAAAGGACAGACACCACCTGCCTTGGAAACTGTTCACATTCATATTTCCAGTGTGCCCTCTTCCTTTTTCCACACATCCTGAAGGCTTTGGAGATTCAGAGGTTGGGAGGACCCTGGGCATGCAGAACATGCAGCAGCCCTGTGGACTGTGGTGAGCGTGGAGATGCTTGGGTATTTTTGGTTATTGTAGTATGGTGTCCATGTCAGGGACGTATAGAGGCTAATTAGGAGCCTTTCTCGCTAGTTTTTTATATTCTTTTTGTTTTAAATTCTCCACATGGCTTCCATGTTAGCTTAAGCACTTGCTTATTTACTTGTGGCAAGTAGTTTCTGATCTGTATGATGACTTGGGGATGGTGAGGAGACCTAACTGTTTTATGATTTATAATCCTGGTATTTAACTGATTCGATTTAAATGAAAGGCAAAATGCTAGCAGGACTACTGCTAAATATTTGATTCATCTCTGCTTTCCCACTGTCATATCCCTTACCTCTTCAGTCCTTTTTCGTTGGTTGACATTGTTTTGAATGATATTAGGGCTGTTTACAAGAGGGTCATGTAATTTATTTGTACATAGAACACTATGTATGAACCCTTTAAGTATACATGAAATACCCATTTACTTAATGCACAAGGTTGCTGTGGAATCCAAGTGAGCTGAGTCACAGGCTTTTCCTGAATGTCAGCTGGAAAAAAGCTTTCAGTTGCAGAAGGCTGCTCATTTTCAATTCCTTCTGTTGTCTTGGTTATCTTGGCTGATACACATTTTGAGTATATGGTGATTTACAGTTTTCAATTAAGTTTATTTGCAAACATCTGAGCACCTATAAATTATCATTGCTGACATAAATGATGGCAGCGACTGCATAGTTTGAATTTAATTCTATATGGATTAGTGAATCCAGTAAACTTCTACTACTGATCATTATATTTGGGAAAGTAATACAAAATTCAGTATTATTGTAATTGTCAGCATTGATTAATATAAACCAACAAGTCTCAACAAGCCTTTCCATGAGCTGGTTTGTGTTTCTAAAGAAGGCAGTATGGTTGGTTAATTTTCACTGTCTAAAACCCTTCACACTGGGGTTTTTCCAGTTTTTTTTTTAATTGGCTTCATTTGAGCATAAAAGCTGAAAGAAAATGTCATTGTATCCACCAGGTGCCTCAGAGTGTAAGGAACATTACTGCAAGATGCTCCCACAAGGAGATAAGAGGCATCAGACAAAAATCTAATTACTTCACAGTCACTAATTGCACTCCATGATACCTCATTGCACAAAGAAAATATTCCTGGTTTCTCAAACTCTTGAGTTTCATTACATTCATTTGCAAACTTGGTTTTTAAAGTTAAACAGAGTGATGTAATACGATTTAAAGGGAAGAACCACATGAGTCATGCTCTACTGTTTTTCAGTCACTTGGTATAGAAAATTTGTTAGAGTTTGGTAAAGTAAGTGTCAGTTTCATTCCCTGCAGTTGTTTAAGGAAGGGACTGGATGTGGCACTCAATGCTATGGTCTAGTTGATGTGGTGAGGCTTGGTCATGGATTGGACTCTATGGTCTCAAAGGTTTTTTTCCAACCTAGTTAATGCTGTGATTTCTAAATATCAAAGGTAAATCTATGAGAAGAAAATCTGACAAAAAATCAATGAGATTTTCTGTGTATGATTTTAATTGAGTTAATTCTAACAGGTTATTCAGCAATGAAAGAAGTCTATTGTACAAAACATATTGTGAAATTCTTACAACTTTTTAATGTGTTTATTGCTTTTGTGTTGGGCATTAGCTTTTGCCTCCTGTATTTAGTATGGTAGCTTAGGTTACCATTTTAGATGGAGACATTTTTCCAACTGGGTAACACTGCAGATAGTTTTATGTCAAATTAACTTTGAACTTTATATAGGATTGCATTTCTTGGAATTAAAGAAACAATTGAGCTTTTCACTGTGTGTCCCTCAGCATGCTTAATATATGGGTTTAGAGTAACAAAATTTATGGGAAGACAAGTTTTAAAGGTACAGAATTTTATCATCCAAAATCCTGGCAATCCCAGTTATTTTGGTGTTTATGACAGTGCTGGTGAGCCCTGTTCTTCCCACCCTCTCCGTTAGCTGCAGGCACTGTCCCTGCCTGGCACTTTGGAGCACCAGAAGTGAAGAGGATCTGTGGGATTTAACTCTCTTCTGTGTAAGTGGATAGGCAACAGATTCATAGTTTTTACATGCCCTATGGACTCTACCCATAGCTGAAAAGGTGAACAATCTCTCTGTGGTTGTTCTCTGCTCTGAAGCCACTTGACTCCTTGTAAGCTTCTCATACTGTTGGGTGGGAGAGAGAAATATGCAACAAAACCTCTTACTTTATTTTTCCTTAGTCTTCTCTGATTCCCAAAGCTAGATAACTCCTGGTGCCTCATTTTCCTCACTTTCTTTTTTCCCTTCCTTTTTTTTTCCTGTCAAAAGAGAAACTAAGACCCAGACACTTAACTTTCCAAAGCAGCACCAGGTTTTACTTTGAATTGCAGCTGTAAATCATGCCAAAATTACTGCTTAAGGTCACTTTGCTGGCAAAGTTTTATGAGCAATAGCAAAGGCACTTGGGTTGCTTCTTTGCAGTCTTTGCTTAAGTACAGCTCCTGCTTGGAAAATGATTTAGTGCAACTGGTTTGAGGTTATTTAGTGTGTTTGCTTTTATCAAATCACTAGACTGGGCAGAAGCTGATGGCATAGGTTACAATGAATTCTTTCTTTTCAGTAGTCAGTGAGCAAATGTGTTTTTCAAGCTCCTACTGTTATTCTGCAGAAATACCCTGCAAACTACATCTTAATTTTGTATGAAAGCTCTTTTTATCAGCAAAGAGGGATTGCTGCTAGTGTTCCAAGAAGTCAGCTTTTAAATGAGAAATCCAGCAGACTTGGCTGTAAAAAAAAATACAACAAAAACCCACCAAACAAGAAGACCCATTTTTCTTCTCTGTCTGATATGAATTAAGAGAAATTGAAGGTAAAAGCTGTACTTTGTCACCATCCAGACCTGAGCAGAATAGGGTGCTGAATAAGAAGTTGAATATAAGCAGAAGCTAATCTAACATCCCTAGAATAATTGCTTTTCAATCTTCCTATTAAGTAACATTACTCAGTTGCTTTAGCTGGGTAGTTTTAGTATCATGGAATAGTTTGAGTTGGAATCTTATTCTTGAGCATCTTGATTCATGAAAGAAATTAAAGAATTTCTAAAAATTTTTAAAACAGTCCTGCCTTTGTTCTTGCTCCTAGACAAGATATTGTGGCTCTGTAGGTAGGTATGAAATACCATTTCTCTAAGTTTGAATTCAACCCTTATTTATGTAATTTCTTTTATGAGAATGATTTTATGAATAAAATAATCCAATCTTCAAAGCTTGTTTGGATTACAAGATGCCCATCTGTGTACATAACTTGTTACAGGGTTTAGTCCAAAATGCTCTTTATCCCAAATATTTGGTATTAGTGAAAGTGTGCACCTCTAGAGATTTATTAGTCCTTAACTGTTACAACTGCTGCATGCTTTTGCTGTTTGTGAATAATACATTCTTACTGCCAACAAAAATCTTTTTATGTTGCAAGTGGAAAGAAAAAAATATCCGTATAGATGTGCTTGAATATCAATACAGGGCTTTGCTGCTTGGTAGGTGGCATGCTGTGTTTAAAGAGCTAGGAACTGGCATCCCATGAATTAATATCTCCATTAGACTGCTACTTTCCTGGCAATGCAGTTGCACTGCACTAGACTGAAATTTAGAGTCTATTACAATTACTGGTTAATTTGGGGAAGAATCTGGGGGGTTTTGCCCTTTTTTGCCTCATACAGTAAGGCACAAAAAGGATTCCACTAAACTGAGTAGGTGTGCTCACAAGGCTGTTTACATTTCTTGGTACTAGCTTTTGAAATTATAATTAAACATCATTGGCCAAAATAAACCTCAAATCTATTTATATTTTGTATGATGACTTTCATCAGCTGCCAGGTAATGATGGGAGAATGTGCTCTGTGAAGGAGGGTGGAGGAGGACCTGGCTGTGGTTTAGAAGGCTTTGACAGAAATAGGACACTTCCAGGGATGATTTTTGTGCTATCCTGGTTTGACACAGCTTAAAAAACCCCAAAACTCTAAGGTGTGCTTTGCCACCTCAAGCAGGTCCTTTAGGCTCCTCAGGCCTTGTGAGATGGCTGAGTCAGAGTCAGCAGCAGTGCAGTGGTTTGTAGGAGGTATCTAAGGAAGCGTCTGGCTCACAGCTGTAGTCCAGGAAGGCTGGACTCTGCTGTCATGCTCAGAGGGATTGAAGGGTGGTTCTCCGACAGTGTTGGTTTTGAACTGTTTGTTTACCTCTTTGCTGAGAAATCACCCGTTCTATAGCACAGCAGTTCAGGGACAGCAAGGACACACAGCTTGGGCTGGTTTTGTCCTAAATTCTTGTGAATCAGTGTGGGAGAGCATGTCTGTCTGAGCTCCCAGCAGACAAAAGGTTTTCTCTGCAAGAGAAATAAATACCCCCTTGCTGTGTTGCTGCAGAAGTGAGTGATGTTGGAGATTTGTTCTTTTTATTTTTTTTTTTTTTTTTTTGCCTGTTGCCAGCATTAAGATTTGAGGAAGCATGAGGCTACCCCATCAAGTTAAAGTATGTTAGAAATACTAAGGGAAATGATAGCACCTTTCCTCTTCTTGTTCTCCTGGGACTGTTGTTTTGAGGTTGTGAAATGGTCAATGGTAGAAATTTCCTCCTGATTTTCACCTGTAATTGTGTGTCTCTGGCCAGACAGATATATTGGCCAATTAGTCCTGCTATACCAGTGGTTTTCTGTAGTAAATTGTGTCTGGGCAAAGCCAAGAAATCGGGTTGTGTCCCATCATTAAAATAAGGGAAATATTTTCACAAAGCAAAACCTTTCAAATAATTTTCCTCTTTCCTGCTTACACTTGCTTAACTTTGAAGCACAAAATGACCAGCAGTTGCTTGGGAAAAGCCCCAAGGAATTATTTCTGAAATGCATCATGACATAATATGAACTGTCTCTAATGTATGTTTTTATGCATATTTCAGTTGGGTTATCTTTTTCTACTCTTCTAAACATGGAGAACACAAACCTTTGGGGAGGCCTTTTAGCACCTTTCAGTATCTAAAAGGAGTATAAGAGAGATGGAGAGGTATTTTTTGTAAGGGCATGTAGTGATAGGTTAAGGGGAATGGCTTTAAACTGAAAAATGGTATATTTAGGTTAAATAATAGGATGAAATTCTCTACCATGAGGGTGGTGAGACACTGGAAGAAGTTTCCTAGAAAAGCTGCAGATGCCTCATTACTGAAAGTATTCAAGGTCAGGCAGGATGGGGCCCTGAGCAACCTGGTCTAGTAGATGTTCCCTGTCCATGGCAGGGGGCGTTTAAACTAGATGATATCTAACATCCCTTCCAACCACAACCACTCTACCATTCTTTGTATGTCATTAAAAAAAAAATTAAAAATCTGAAAATACCTATCTATATATCTAATGTTATGTATGTGTAACGTGGCTGGGAGTCACAAAAGCTTTATCAACATTCTTTGGATCTGAAAACTTTGTTAGCAGGTTATCTTCAAAATCGATGCTGAAACAGTCTAACCATGTAATTACCAAATCGCTTTTTACAGAATGTCAGAACAGAACTGTGATTCTCAAAACATTCTGCTTTAATAAGTTAGGATGTCATTAGGCTTCTGCTGTCTTTTACTCTGTTAACACATTTCTTCCCTTGCAAGAATAAATAATTTCTTCTTTTGTTATAACAATCTGCCAAGTTCCAAACACTGAATCCTTTCAGGAATGTGGCTACTTTTTTTCCTGACAGTGTGAGTGGTTTTAGGTGGTCAGCAGCTTCAGAATCAGGAACTTAAGGACATCAAATACTGTAAGAAGTGATTTATCAGACCCTGGCAAAACTGTCACAGAGGCAGATGCAAGATTGATATCCACATCTAATTATGTGCACGCAAGTGAAAGACGATTCAATAAATGAAGGTTTTACATAAATTTGCAATATTGTGGCCCTTTTTTGTAATAAATTATTGTAGGCTTTAAACATAAGCAAAAAAAATACTGCATTAAGAGGAATGGAAACTTACAAAACTGAGTTTGTAGTGAAAAGCATCAAATTCTGAGGGAGCATTGTTGCATAAGGGAAACAGAAATTTCACCTCCTATGTGAAGTCAGAAAGAAAAAACAGGAGACAGGAGGGAGATGAGAGCACCTTCTGTTGGGCCAAGGGCTATTACTTTTGCTAAACCTCTCATACAGGTTCCTAGGGAAGCAGTTTTCTTTCAGTATTTTAACACTTAGATTGCAATATAGGTAAAATTTTAATCTCTTTCCTCCTTTGAATAAGCCCAGAAAAATATGATGCTTAATCTTTCCAGCAGGTTATCTTCCAGAAACTGAAATGTACAGAATCCACCTTCTAGTGGAAGGTGACCCTATCCATGGCAGAGGGGCACTTTACAACCCAAACCATTCTGTGATAACAGAATAAGTCCACATTCAGAAATTGTTACAGCACATTGAGTTCATGGCCAAAAAACTGCCTAGTAGAAGTTTCGTGAAGAAAGCAGTATTGGGGTTTTGTCCACTAAAAGATATTTTGGCCTTAAAATTCAGTATGTTTAATATTTTTTTATGCTGCATTTAAAGCTGTGGCTTTGAAGAAGACTGCTTTAACTCAATGAAATACTTGGGGATTTTGTGCTACAAGCAGGGCTGCAGGCTTGAAGCATGATGTCAGTGTTGTCTTTCGTCTTTCCAGGTGTCCTGGGGCTTCTCATCGGAGAGTTGCTCTGGAGAGGAGGAAAACGAGCAAGCTGCAAGGCGAAGCAGAGGGCGAGAGTGGTGTGGGCGGGCCGGAGCAGCCCAGCAGTCTGTCTCCAGACCCTGAGCAGGGACTAGTGCCAGCTGAGCCCAGCTTTACCTCCCCCGCCCTGCCCGCATGGACGGACGAGCCCGGCATCGACAATCCGCCTTTCGAGGAGAGCGCCGTAACAGACAGTATGTCATCACTTATCTTCTCCAGTCTCTTTTATCAGATGTGCAAACATTTGTGGTGTCAGAGCTTTTCTCTCTTACCAACTGTGAATGTGCCTCTTCATCTTTGGCTCTTTTCTTTTGCAATTTCTGGAGAAATATTAGTGGGTTTTGGTTATGTGCAAGTTTACAACTGAGATTAAGTCACAGAAAGGAAAGAAATATTTCAGTGTGTGTGCTGGCTAGTGTGGTGCTGTATCATTATTTATTGTGTCACAGTACAGTAGATCATGTTCATCTCTTAGTGGGACTGGCCTCACCAGTGAGATGGAAGGAGTGTAGCTTCTGTAAAATTACAAAAGTTGTTTTCTAAGATGAAATTTGTTTTTCCCTCTTCACCCTTTTTCCCCCCCCCAACTGGATCAGCAGCCTTCTCACACACGGAGTGCTGTCCTGCTCGAGCAAAAAGGCAGCTGAGTTACCCCTGCACCCATCTGCACCGAATGAGCAGTAACACCTTTAGCATCTGGGATTTTAGAGAGGAGGTGCTGAGCCTTACCGCAGAGGAAGGTGGTCCTGTCCCCTTTCTTCTTCTCCATTTTTGCCATCCTTTAGCATTCTCCTTTTTCCTCCTTAGTTGTCTCCATGTTTGCTTCAGAAATGGACTCCTTCAGTTTACTCAGTAACTCAATAGCAGCCCCTCATGCAATTGCAAGAGAAAGAGGTTACTGTGGGGTAACCCCTAAAATACATTTTTGTCGTCATCATGAAATGCAGATCCCCAGGTGAATCCCAATGAAGGATATGAAATTTATTATAAAGGATGGGATCCAAAGGGTTCAGAATATCCTATTCCAATCCAAATGACCCCATTTCAGCAAGCATGGATGCTACTAAGTCATTAGTTTTTTCTAACAAGCTAGGGCTTTCAACAAGTAGTGAAACTGATCCGTTTGCACTGGTTTAGTTTTTTGTTAAACTGCTGCTTTGTGATCTGTCTACATTATCTTTTTGTGATTTATTTTACTGGAAGTGAATGAGGTGGAAAAGATATTAATTGTCCTTTCTTTTTAAAAATAATTGGCAGCAAATCAACAGCCACCTACCTTGCCTGAAGGAGAGATCACTACTATTGAAATTCATCGGTCCAATCCTTACATTGAATTAGGAATTAGTATAGTGGGTGGCAATGAAACACCTTTGATCAACATTGTTATTCAAGAGGTTTATCGAGATGGGATCATTGCCAGAGATGGAAGACTTCTTGCTGGAGACCAAATACTTCAAGTATGGAATCTAATTACATATTCTGCTTGCTTTCTATTCACTCCTTGCAGAATTGTTGTTAAAATGAGATGGAAGATTTTCCTTGTCAGACTATGTTGTGTCAATGTTAGCTTTGCAATTATCAGTTGGAAAGCAAATTAATATTCAGAGCAGAGCCTGTTGTTCTCGCACTTTTGGCTATCATGCTTTATGTTGTTTGTCGGACCAGTCCTTGGAATTATCTTCCCTCCCTAGCATCTGTTGTCAACTTTTAAAATACAAGTTTATTTTTCTGTTTTTAAATGCTGTGGGACTTGGTCCTTATTTCAACTTTATGCATGCATTCCAAAGGAACCCAAGGTTATTTCTGGCTAGCAAGTTGGTGTAACTTGTCCTATGTAAAAAGCAATTTGTGGATTGTAAGGCTGGCTTCATCTAAACTGTTATTTTAATCTGGCTCCACTCTTGCCTTCCAAAAGCTAAGGCAGTTGACCAACATATTTCAGTATGTATAAAAGACTCAGTGATAGGCTTCAATGGAAGGATTTAAAGCAAGGTGCTCGAAGTATTTAAAGAAAAAAAAATAAACAAAATGTAAGTTGGTTTTGATCAAGTGTGTATTTTTGTTTTGGTTTTAAGTAATTTGCCACAGGCACTGGAAAAAGACCAAATTCTATGAATTTAGAAGTTTTAATTTTTATATTTTAGGGGAAGGGGTTGTTTATACTACATTTAAGAATGGCAGTAACTGAGTGCTACATAAACAGAACAGTCATCCAGCTTCTATTTTTAATCATTCCACCTGAAACAAATTCAATTCAAAGTTACTTCAGGAAGAATGTTTGCTTTTGATCTGGCAGCCTAAGATCAGTCCAAATCTAGTTGTAAGCCTTCTTCATTTTACTGTTTTGAAATCAAGCCGATAGAAGTAGCTTAAATACAGTAGTTACCCTTGGAATAGAATTAGCTTGCACTTCAGAAAATAAAGTCCCTTTTGAGAAATGTGCCTTTTTCTGCTCTTGGAGTGTAAGCATAGTGGCTGGCCAAGAAAACAACCCAAGAGGTTTCCAAGATGTTGCCTTTTCAACAAGTAATTGCAGACACTGATTGAATGCTGCCTCATTTATTTTTATACTAAGGGCTCTACTTGTTTGACAGAATAGGGAGCTTGAGTTCCAGTGAAGCTTTGGAAATTCCTGCTGTTTGGGCAGGTGTCAGTTACAGTTTCCAAAGCCATAAATGGCAGTGAATTGACTGTAAATGGGAATTTACTAGCTGCAGTGAGTTCCCTATCAACAGCCTGGCAGTGGGGCTGTCAGATGCTAAGTGGGTGTCCATTAAGGTACTTCTCTCATTCCAAGGGAGAGGTGCAGAGGGTAAAATCTAAATTTTTGGGGGCAGATAGAATATCTTTATTTCTTTGAATTTACCTGTGCAGGTGCTGAGCTGTTATATTAAAATGATCAGGTTCAATCTCTGCCATCTGTAATTAGGTGCACTTAGGTGCAGCTCAGCGTGTACACTTGGGTTGGATATTTCTGAAAATGTCTTCCAGGGCTTTTATGAGCTGTAAAGGTCTAAAAGAAGAGCCAGAAAGGACTGTGAGATGAAACTCAGCATTTTCTTGCCCAGTCAAACAAGAAGTATTATGCTTTTAAGAGCTTTGGGAACAGCATTTAGTAGCAGCTACATAAAAGCTTGTGTTGTCTGCAAGGTACAGATAGGTGCCTAACATTTTCAAAGTGCTCTACAAATTGTCTCTTTTTTGTGCTGGACTGTGACTGTAATTCATGTGAAGCATGTCCTAATGAGAATTTCTTAGCCCAAGAAGTGCTAAGGCTGTTTTATTCTGAAATTTTAAACTGCCTTATAGAAAGAAGTGTTACATTTTATTGCATATATTCTTCTGTGCCCTTTGAGTATTCTCATATTTTGTGTATTTACTTTAGTTAGGTACAGTCAAAAATAAAAATGGATTTAATTTAAAGGCTCTGATGGATGGGCCTTAGTGGTTTTTGCAGGAGGCAGCTCTAAATGTTCTTCTTCCTAGCTGTGCCTCTTTTCCCTCTGCCCAAGGTTACAGCTTGTCTTGGGGCAGTAGCAGAGCAGGACACCCCACTGTGGCTCTGTCTGAGCTCATAATGCTGCCAGCAGCAGTGGCTTTGTGCTGGGTTTTGGGCTGGAGGTGTCTCAGGGAGGGTGCAGTCCTCCTTCACCATCAGAAACCACCACAGCACAGATTTCTGGGGGCCCCTCAGCTCAGATGTGATATGTAAACGTGGCAGCTGTTGTGCATAGATTACTTTGTATATTTTTATAATTTTAATATTGCTGTTAGATGGTGAGAAGCTGCATGTTTGGTTTTACTTACTTAGCTTGCAATGGGGAGTATTGAAAGGCTTAGGTAAGGCACATCAATCGGTATAGACCATTTAGTGTTAGTTTCTGTCTGCTGAAAACGTGGGGCAGGAGTTCCTCCACCAAGGCTGAGGATGAAATTCTAATGTTAACTTTGAATCCTTTCTTACAAAACAAGGCAAACGCAGCTTTTGTGCTGAATTTTTGTCATACTCCTCTTTTCTGCCAAATCTCATTGTACTGTCAGTAATTATTTTTACAAGAAATGACTGAAGTTACTGTTCTTTGGATCAGTGGGCCGTATAACAAACACAATTCTTAGTTCTAGGTAGAGAAAGTTTAATCTGTTTTTCATTTACAAGCGAATTTTGGGTGATACAGGTTATAAGTCTGAAAATCTGGCCTGGTTGAAATCTGTGGAAAATTAAGTTTCTGCTAAGACATGAATTAGTACAACTGCCTTTTTTTTTTACTATCTTAATGAACCAATTTCATTATTCTTGACTTCAATTTTTTGAAAATGTTTTTTCACATAACAAAAGTACTGCATATTGCAAGACACAAAGTTGCTTCAAAGATTTGGATGCGTTCTTTTTATAGCTATTATTTTGAAGTTTTAAGTGATTTTGGGCTTGACACTGTGAGCACATACCATGTTCTCCTGGAGAACAAACAACATGAAGATTTAAGGAGGACAAATATAGGAGACCAAGAGGGTAAAAACCGTGGCCTGTGCTGGCAGAGGGTGTTCACTTTTGGGGACATGTTGTCACCTTTGTGAGAAAAGGCCTGAAATAGTGCTAGGAGAAAGCTTAGATTGGATATTAGGAAAAATGTCTTCCCCTAAAGGGTTGTCAAGCACTGGAACAGGCTGCCCAGGGAAGTGGTGGAGTCCCCATCCCTGGAGGTATTTAAGACATGTAGATGTAGAACTTGGAGACATGGTTTAGTGGTGGAGCTGGCAGTGCTGGGTTAACACTTGGACTTGATGACGTTGAGGATCTTTTCCAACATAAAAATAAGTTTGTAGATTGAACATCCAGTGTGAGTGCAAAAAAGAATGGGATGATAGGAGGGGAAGCATAGGGAGGTCAGACATGCAGCTTGCTCCAAGGCTCGTTTTGCAGCGAGTGAACTTACTTTGGGAAGGACTTAACCCAACACCTGCAGACACGCTTGTGCCTTTCCTTGCTGTTCTGCAGGTGAACAGCTTCGACATCAGCAACGTGTCGCACAACCACGCGCGCGCCGTGCTGTCGCAGCCGTGCTCGGTGCTGCACCTGACGGTGCTGCGGGAGCGGCGCTTCGGCAGCCGCACGCACGGCCACGGCGACGCGCCGGGCCCCGGGCGCGACGACAGCTTCCAGGTGACCCTGCACAAGCGCGACTCCAGCGAGCAGCTCGGCATCAAGCTGGTGCGCAGGACGGACGAGCCGGGCGTCTTCATCCTCGACCTCCTGGAAGGGGGCTTGGCTGCCCAGGACGGCCGGCTCTGCAGCAACGACCGCGTGCTGGCCATCAACGGGCACGACCTGAAGCACGGCACGCCGGAGCTTGCTGCTCAGGTTATACAGGTGATTCGCCTTCCCTGCCCGAGCCCTGAGCTCGGCTTTGTTCCCTTCAGCCTGCTCCCAGACAGAACAGCTTCTGTGAGGCCAAAGAGCCCGCGTCAGTGTGATTTATGTTCTGAAAATAATAGGCGCTTTGGCACCTACCAGATGAACTTCACTTCTCAGAAGTGAAAAATGTGCATTCGTCTTCACTGGAATGCAGCCTGAAGGTTAGAAGACAGCTCATGTGAGCAAGGAGAGTAGCCTGTTATAGCCTGTTGTTTAGCAGGGAAGAAGAAAAAAAAGAGGATTGTTATTATTCTATTTATGTATGTATTGTATTTTAATCTCTCAGTAAACTCTATTAGAAGTGGGCTTTGTTTTTGTTGATTTGCCTGCGCATGGAATTGAGTTAAACAGGAAAGTAATTTGTCAGATGTTAGTCAACAGGTAGCAGCTGAGAAGTCAAATAGAGGTTTTCCATGAGTTATGCATGGTATAACTCATTTTCTGAGTGTTCAGAAAGGGGCTGTTTCCAATGTCTGATTATGTTCTGGACACAAATATTACCCAAAGCTTTTTGCAGCGTGACATATGACCCTTCTGTGTCCCTACAGGAAAACCTTTACTCCATGTCTTTCTCCCAGTCTGTAAGGAAACAGATGTAGCACTTTCGCTACTTCCTGCCAATGGGATGTTGGCTAAAATGGCTCTGTTTTTAGGAAAGTTGGAATATACAAATAGTGTGTTCCTGCAGTCCAGTGCAGTCATCTTTGCTTAAAGCACCCCACAGAGAACTCCGATACAAATGAGTAGTAAATACGTGTTTCAGGAAATAATTTCAAGAGTTTTCCTTTGCAGGGAAATGAAAATAACAATGATCTTGGGAATTGTAATTTCCCAATTCCCTTGGGGAATTGTAATTCCCAATTTTTGTATACAGTGATTGGAATTTAGCATTGGGTAACTTTTGAGGTGTGGCTTTGCAGCAATAAAAAGAGTTTATGTTTTATTAGCATCTGATAACTGGGTCTCCTAGTATTCCCCAAAATCCAGAATAAGGTGGTATGCTCATATGTAACATCCTTCTTGCAAGTACCTTTGGGAAGTACCAGAGGTGTTCAGAGCTTTTGATCAAAAGGTGCAGATCTTGGAGCTATCACATAGATATTTCTTCCATTTATTGTTATGTGTTCCTGGAGTTCACAGCGGCTGCAAATGGAATGGGGTGAATTTTAATGTTTTAAGCTCTGTAATACTAAAGTGAGAAATAGTCCTTTTGACAAAAGGACTTTCAGCTGATGTAAAGGTAACACCAGAGCTGAAGGAAGAATGTTAATTTCCCCTCCATTCTGGGGGGAATTTGTTAAAAGAAGCAAGTAAAGGAGTGGGCACTCTAAAAAGGAACTGGAAAACAAGGTCTTCTGTTGTCTTGTTTCACATTCTGTCGTATGTTTTCCTCCCTTTCTAATAATCAATATCCTGTCAAACTTGATGATGTTTGATGACCTAATGTATTAAACAGGCAAGCGGGGAGAGAGTGAACTTGATCATCTCTAGACCCCTGAAGTCACAGACAGTCAGCATTATCCGTGACACTGGGACTCACAACAGCAGCTCACACCAACACCAGTCCCAGCAGCTGTTTCACAGCAGACCTAACTCACATAAGGTTGGTGCTTCTCCTTCTGAAAGGAAAAAATACTGGTTTACTTATGGGGTGGTATGTGTAGCAAGGTGAAGCTAGAAGAAAGAATTTTATTTTTTAAAATCTAATTAATAAAAAAAATGGTGATGACTTCCAAGTACTCAAGTCCTGCATGGTGTCTGGAGTAGGAGCAAAAGATACACAACAGGTTTTCTGTATGTTTTGGGATTTGCTGGCTACAGTGAAAGAAGTGAGTTCTGTGAGCTCGTCCAGCTGTAGTTGTTAGACCTTGTCTAGAACAGTGGCTGGTACTCCTGCATGGAAGGGCTGTCATTCAAGACTGTTACAGTTTTTGTTGCTGCTGTGCTGGCTGTGTGGTGCCCACCATCTAGCATATAAAGAGCATGTTGGAGGGATGTGTCATCTCCTTCATGAGTCAACAGTCCTGGCTGCAAGACTGTTGGGTACTGCAGGGTCTCAAGCAGGGAGAGAAAGGCAAAACGAAGAGATTTTCATGAAGCTGGTATCAAATTATTTGGAAGACATGCAAAAATAGAGCCTGTGTTTGAGATGTTCTTGTAATTAGAAAAGTACAACTTCTCACTCTTAAGATGTTGACTTTGTGAAATAATTAATGTTGATCATGTCAATAAATCCACTTTTCCACCTGCCCACTCTACTTGCTTTACTATTTAGCATCATATACTTCTGTTGGGATAACTTACATGCATTGATAGTATTTTCTTTTAAAAGTGGGGATCATTTCAGAAAAGAGCAAATGAGGCTCTAGGAAGGTTGTTTTCCTCCTGAGGG
The DNA here is from genome assembly GCA_034336665.1 of Luscinia megarhynchos. NCBI lineage: Eukaryota > Metazoa > Chordata > Aves > Passeriformes > Muscicapidae > Luscinia > Luscinia megarhynchos. The sequence continues at coordinate 68,082,319 of JAPFBE010000003.1, forward strand.
ACAAAAGTGAGGCTCCTGAATATCATGGCTGTGGGTACAGGCCACAGCACTGAGTCATACCCACGCAATTAGTTTGTTGATATCAGAGCTTGAAGCAAGTTTGCACGTGCCAGGATGAGCTGTGCTCTTACCACAGTTCCCAAAGTTGATCCAAAGTTGGATGAGTGGATTTCCCTCACCAATCAATGCTATCTGTGGGCTCTTTTAAAATTGGAAGTCCCATGTAACAGCAAGTGGACATTTCTCGTGTTTTGTATCATTTATCTTTCTCTCATTAACCTGTAGTTGGCTTTTGAGGCCTTGTTGCTTAAAGTGTGTTTGTATGATTGTGTGGCAGCAGCCAGTCATGAGGGCTGAAGCGTTAGAAATGAACTGTCTGCATAAGCTATGGTGTGTTTACATATAGCTTCTTCCATGATTAATGTGTATGTGAGGAGCAGAGCCAGACAGAAAGAGCAACATGGCATTGGAGGTCAAAGAAGACAATGTTGTCATTTTTCAGGCGAAGGTGGGAGAGTTATATACATATATACACTTTGAAGAATGTCCCAGATTACTTCTTTCATTATTTTGGATTCCTTGCAAGTATTCTGTCAATTTAAGATGCTACCACAGGTGTATGTGCAGTGGTTTGAATCTTTTACTTAATAGCCTGAGAGAAAGGCTTTGGCAAATAAAATTTACTTTGATTTAGATTTAGATCTCTTTTTATGGGGCAGAACTAAATACAGGCTAAACTTCATCATTCAGTTGTTGGAAAATTTAATATAGGATCTCTTCTTGTTTCAAGCTTGAGTCTTCATTATAATCATTAGGGAGACTGCCCAAGGTACCCATTACAAGCCATTAGCATCAGTTGGCCTTGGTTTGTGTTTTGGGAGATTCTACATACCAGCTGAAAAAGAGAACAGGATGCATAAGGGCTTTAAAGGGCCTCTTAATCTCATCATGAAAACACCTTTTCATTTCTTAGGGGCTTCTTTGTAGTCCTGGGGACATACTCTACTGACAAATGAAGTAATACTGATGTTCACCAAGACATAAAGAGATTTGTATCTGGCTTGTCTCCAGCCATTTTGCCCCATATGGTTTTGTAGTGCAGTCCTAAAATTTAGCCTCTTCCAGTGTAGGATGTTAAGAAAAACTAGAGTGATATTTCAAAATGGATCTTTTATAATCTTTCTGTGTTTAAGTATCTACATTCATGGAGTTTTTGTTGGTGATTTGGGGTTTTTTTTGGAGGGGACGAATCTGACCGAGAAGAAATCCAGCCAAAGCTGGTTTCTACTATTTAGTCCTTTTAAACTGTTCCATTAAAGTGCCAAAATGTGGCTTTGGGATGTATTATTTGTTTTGCTCTGGTTTTCGGTTTTGGTTTGCTTGGTTTTTTTCCTCAGTTTTAACAATGTTATTTATCCTTATTAAACAGGATCTCTCCCAGTGCATTACATGCCAAGAAAAGCACATTACTGTGAAAAAAGAGCCCCATGAATCTCTGGGAATGACAGTGGCAGGGGGCAGAGGCAGCAAAAGTGGCGAGCTGCCCATCTTTGTGACAAGCGTGCAGCCTCACGGGTGTTTGGCAAGAGACGGCAGGATTAAACGAGGTGGGGCTTGGCTTCCCTGGTGGCATGGCTGCCTCTGGTTGCTTTTTGATCACTGCATTCTCTGGAGTCAAGTGGTGTCAAAAAGTCTTCTCACAGATGTAGGAAAATAGTTATGGATGCTTTTCTTCATGATTCAATAAATGGAAATACAGTATTTAATGTTGCACTTTCACCTTCTGTGGGAAGGGGATGTTTACAGCATGACAGCAGGGGAAGTGGATAAGATCAGGAAATGTATGGTTAAATTCTTTAAAGCTGATGATAATCCCCTGAGCTGAGGGTCTACTGTGATGCAGATACATCCTGTTTTTGCATTAAATTTAGTGGGTTGTACCACATCTCTGTCCAAAGAATCTCTGCTCCCTGGTATAATACCTGAACAGCAGAAAAGCTCTGATGATAGGCCACAGCTCACCCACACAAAATTTGCCCCAAAAGCTACATCAGTGTTAATCCTGGTTCCCAAAAGCTTTCTTATCCTCTGGGATAGCATGAGTTTGCTGGTTTTCAGGGGTGCTGCAACACCTGTCCTTGGTTCCTTGGCTTTATAAAAGGGAATGAGGAGGTGGAGGTTAAGCTCAGCATAGGTGAAGGCAGTCCTGCATAATTGATAGCAAAGCATTTGATGATTAGAGCATATTATGTCATATGTGAATCAGAGACTGCCTGTGGGATCTCTGCAATTCACAGTTCACAGAATTACAGAATGTTTCAGGAAAGAAATTTAGGAAAGAAACTTCACAGATTGTACATTTAGAAGAACAGTGTGGGAGCATCCTTCTATGCTTCTGAGAAAGGGAGATTTACACCCACACACCAGCAGGTACACTTTCTTTTTCTGTACTACTATGAAAAACACACTTAGAAGAATCACTATTGTTCTTTCATTGTGTAACAGTAAAGTAGCCACAGAAGCTACTGGGAGGAAAAACCTTTTAAAAGCTGAGTCTCATACCAAATGGGACCCAGGTGTTTGCACTTTTGATCTGGTTTTTATGGCTTTCATTGGGGAGACATTGTGTGAAAAAGGAGTCTGCCACTGGATAGTTAATAACATTCTTGTTTTCATCCTGGTGCTTTTAAAAAACATAAAACTAAAATTGTGAAAATCTTTTTCTGGCTTTGACTTTTTGTAGGGATGTTCCATGTATTCCTTTGAATTAACTGAGTTTTGTACCAAAGTTTCCAGTAGTTTTTAAATTCCATTTTCTTCTCTCAAGTAACAAGTAACAAGTTATTAAAACCAGATAAATTAAAGCACTCTGTGGAACCTCACCTGTCTACAATAATTGGTTACATTGAGGTGCCTACATTGTTCCTGCCATTATTCTTCCTTCACTTTTAAAGTTAGAGTGAACCCAAGGTCCACACCTGTAAGCAGTTGTGTCATGGCATCTGCAGTAGCAGTTCAGCCGAGCTGGTGAATTACTTAAGTAATTTCTATTTCAGATTTTCGGGGCAGTATACATAGAAGTCACAGTATGTGTTATGTGGAAATAAATTACACTGATCCAACTTGATGCAAGCTCAATACATTGAAGTTTCAAACTGACAATGTAAAGGCTTCAGAGCTATTGGTCTGTTAGTTCAGACTGTCTCAGGTGCAAAGACTCCAGTAGGGAATGGAGCCCTGGCGTGGGAGGTGCTGTGGGTGGGCAGGACTGTCAGACTGATGAGCTCTCCCTCGTGGCTTTGAACAGGTGATGTGCTGCTGAACATCAACGGCATTGATCTGACCAACCTGAGTCACAGCGAGGCCGTGGCCATGCTGAAGGCTAGTGCTGCCTCCTCAGTAGTTGCCCTGAAAGCCCTGGAAGTCCAGATTGTAGAAGAACAGCCCCAGGCTAATGAAGAACAATTGAGTACCATCAGTGAAAATGAATACGATGCCAGCTGGTCACCATCGTGGGTCATGTGGCTGGGACTTCCAAGGTATGGAGTTAATTGGTTAAGTACTTACTTAAGTGTTTTAAGCTAAGTCTTGCAAGAGACATAAAGAAGCAGAAACCTGCTTAGTTGCAGCACATTTGCCCTTATTTCTGCCATCTCGGCTGCATTCAGTTGGCAGTATGTTTAGGAAGTGGGCTGTGAACAGGAGCAGTGTTTCCTTAGGAAACTTGAAGATGAATAGAGTAGATTTTTCCCTTCACAAACCGTAGTAGCTACCCATATGGAATCTTCTGTTCAGACACAATTCATCTTTTTTATTGTTTTATTGTAATGTAGCTTTCTATAGAATATCTAAAACCAGGGCAATTTTTAATAAAACCACAAAGTATATATCCACCTGTCTCTTTGCTAATCTGCTACCTGAGTGTGTGAGGCCAAATACTTAATTTCAGAATATTGCATCAGATTTTGGCCATTCTGACAGAGTCTTGACGTGTCCTGTGCCAAGACTATAGCCATGTAACTATAGGCTCACACTGTTTTTTTTCAAGAATCCACTACCATCTCTGCCAAACACAAAATCTTAGAGGTTTGCAGCAGTTTCCCTCCCCTTAACTACTCTGCAGTCCACTAGACATCACTTCATTTGTACTCATTCTCTTGAGGCTGCAGCTATAATCTCATTCTGGCATCACATGTTGTCAAGAAGAGCTCCTACTGCAGCTAGTAGAGTTGTTAACTTCAGTCAGGGCATGCAGGTTAATTCCTTTCCCTCTGATGGATTTACCAGGTCTGTACTTAAAAGTGTAAAACTACAACAAGAACCAGACAGACTGGAAGCAGAATACAGCTGAAGATAACACAACCATGCATTGGCCCTCCAGAGGTTTCACTTTTTCTGAGTTTAACTGTCAATTAATTTATCTTCTATTAGTGTTAATGAGTAATCTCAATAAATGGCTCTTTTTGGTAAATAGCTACAGATGCCCATGTATGACTCTATGCTATGCATTGTACTTTAAAGCAGTGTCAAACAACAGTAAAGAACTTGGTATCTTTTTACTGGAAAGTTAATTTCTATGTCTGTTTGTTTTTTAAATTACAGTCATTGCCAACTTCACTGGCAAGACTTAATTTTCACTAGGGCTGATAATATATAGCAGGGCAGCTAGTGAAGTGTGATCTGAATTATTTACATTCTGTGTAATAAAGTGGTTAGTCATTTATATTTTCATTACTGATGATGAATCAGTACAGAAGTAATGAAGATTGTGCATGGATTTTTAATTTTTACTTAAAGCAGAAAAAGCTTAAACTGGTTGGGGGTGGAAGACAAATGCTCTGCATTTTTGACTTGCAAACTGAACACTTCAGGTATTGATTTTCCACCCACATTGTTGCCACCTGTGAAATCCCTAAAATGCAGTTCTATTACTGTCAGTTTGCAGAGTTAACTGTATTTAAGTAATTGTTCTAGCACTGTGTTGCTTCTTTTAAAACACTTTCCTGTTTCAAGATTGTGGGATTTTTTTGGTAATTGGTTTGAATATTACAAAATTACTCTGGGAACAGAGATCTAATCACTATCCCTCCCCTTCTCTTCCACACTGAGCCCAGTGGTAACGATGAGACAGCAGATGTTGAGCCTGCTGCAGAACCATACATGGCTTTTTCTCTTGTTGTCCTGTGCTTCCATTCCACAGCTGTCTGCATAGCTGCCATGACGTGGTGCTGCGGAGGAGCAACTTAGGGAGCTGGGGCTTCAGCATTGTTGGTGGCTACGAGGAGAACCACACAAACCAGCCTTTCTTCATTAAAACAATTGTTCTGGGAACTCCTGCCTACTTCGATGGAAGATTAAAGTAAGCCAGAGTAACAGTGGGAGAAATAATAATAATAGTAATAATGGCAACCATAATGAACCACTTTTAAATAGTTATGTGCAACTAATTGCTTAAGGAAATACACTGTAGAATCTTGTGCTGCTGGATCATGCGGCCCTGTGGTGCTTTGCCTCCCTGATGAGTGGGATGCAGGGAAGTAACAGGGTGTTTGTGCTGGGGAAGGGGCATCTCAGAGGTGATGGCATTTCCTGTGCATTCCCCAGCTGTGCTGCTGATGTCACCTCCTGTTGAACTCCACTTTAGGCAAGAGACAATGTGCACTCTGTACGTGCAAAACTAGCTAATTTTTGTCTTCCTATAGAACAGATAAAAGTTAGAACTTCTGCAAAGTGGCCAAAACTGCTTTATGCTTTCACATAGCCTTCTAAAGCCACTGCTGGAAACTGATACTGAAGATGAGTGCTGCTGCTTTAATAGAAGGGCAGGAAAGTAGATGATAAAGATTTCTGAAAAGATTGTTAAGGGACCAAGTCCCCATGGCATTACCCTGCCATTAGTTGGAAGGAGAGTCATTGATAAATGAAGCAACTCCAGCAGAAGCCCCTGAGATGGTGGAGCTGGAGCACTTGCCCTCAAGAAGGCTTCAGGGGCAGCCAGCAGCCCCTTCCAGTACTTACCTGGAGATTATCAAGGAGACAGAGCCCAGGCTTTTCAGTGGTGCAGTGGATGAGTGACAACAGGAACAAATTGAACAAAAGAGTTTGAGACTGATTATGAGAAACTATTTCCCCATGAGGGTGGTCAGGCAGTGGCATAAGTTGCATGGTCTCTGCCCTTGGAGGTTTCTGAGACTACTGGGTAAAGCCCTGAGAGTCCTGGTCAGAGCTTACAACTGACCTTGCTTGCAGTAAAGGTTGGGCTATGGACCTCCTGAGGTCCCTTCTGACCTTAACGATGATATGATTTTAGTTACACATTACATTTGGATGCAGCCCCCAGGTTTAGTATCCAGATACACATCTTAGCCTCAGTAGGATTAGTTCAGAACTAGGACATAAAATTCCCATTAAGGGTTCTCTTGTTCATGAATTTGATTTTTTGTGAAGGTGGCAGTCAAAAATATGCAACTTGAAGTTTTGTGTTGTGATTTTTGCATGCGGATTTTCTTACAAAGTGACTTAAGAAAAGAATGTACTTATGCCTAGAGCCTTGACAGTAATTGATTTTTCAGTTCAGTGACTAAATAAATGAAAAAATAACTTGGCTGAACACAAAATTACTTTTTTTTTTCCAGCTGTGGAAAAGCTTGGAGTAAATTAATGATCTCAATTCAACTCAAATAATTTCAGATTAGGAATTTAATAACTAGAAGTCTTCACACAAACAGAAATTTAAGCATCATTCCTAAGAAGAGTGGAAGAATCATCATGGTCACATTTACCCTCTTGTAATCTATGGAAAATATGCTCTTGTGTGATAATGTGATATAGTACTCTTTTCAAATGTACTGTTCCACTGAAAATATGGGCTTAAAAATGGGCCCTTAGAACTTGCATCTTGAGTTATTGTGGGGCAGCTCTCTTCTAAAGCTGTTCTGTTTTGTTTAAATTATCTAAATATTAGGCTGGAGAGGGAGTAAGTCACTTCACAGTTCAATAGTTTAGAACAGTTTTCTGCTTACATGATCTGTCTGGAGTGATCTTATAGAAGGCAAAATGACTTCCTCACAAAGGCTGTGGGAGTGAGATGTCATTCAGTGAACTGTAGCACTTGGATTTGGGTGATGGGGTTCCTTGGTTCAGGCAGAGAAGGACTTCTGAGTGCACATTTGAATGGTGTTGGTAATTCTGCTTCCTCTTCCTCTGCTCAGGGAAGAGACATGGGAAAGCTCAGGAGAGCATCTTTTTGCCACCCATTTTGGTGCCTTCAATACTTGAGTGGATCAGTTTCAGAAAAAGTCCTGTTTGATCTCCAAGTCACATTTGACTACTCTGTGGAATGTCACACACTCAAGTTGCAAAACAAGGGTGTCTAGAGAAGAAAAATGCTCAATACAGAAAGAAGTTAGATGCATTTTTGAAGTCTCTTGAGGTTTTAAAAACCACAACTTAACCCTTCAAGGTGAATTTTCTCAGGGCCAGCAAATGGCACTCTCACAAATTTGTTACCCATTTCAAAATGCAGAGATGCTGCAATTGAACCATCTGCTAAGGGAGATTTCAAGCCAAATGGTTATATTTGACAAAATCATAAGCCACTGAAAAAACGGTTCTTAGTTGGAATGTGGTTGGTTGGTAACCATAAGTATCTTTACTTACACCTCCTACAGTGAAGGCATGTTTGGTGTAAATGTGTTATAATCCACACAAACAAACAGTGCTTCTGTCATGCACATGCTATCTCATCTTCTCTTGACTCCATTAGGTCTTTCCAAATGTCTTTTCTCATGTTTCTGTACAGGTCAGCTCTTAATGCAGAACTATCTTGGTATTAGAATTGAAATAGAGTGATTTGGGAATTTCCTAGATGAGTTTTAGATTAATCCTAGAATAGTTGGAAGGGACCTTTTAGAAGTTATTTTAGTCCGACACTCCTGCAATGAGCAGGGGCATCTTTCAGTAGTAGGACAGACTTCAAATTGAACTGCTTTGGGAATTTTAGTTGCACTTTCCACCCTGATGCAAACCTACCACCCCAGCAGTGAAGTGCTGTTTGTTGGTGTGTGCTAATTACTACAGAGCAGGACTCATAATGTGTTCTCTTTTCTTCTTGTGTATCTTAGGTGTGGTGACATGATTGTTGCTGTAAATGGACTGTCCACGGTTGGGATGAGTCATTCTGCACTCGTTCCCATGCTGAAGGAGCAGAGGAACAAAGTGACTTTGACCGTGATTTGCTGGCCTGGAAGCCTCATATAGAGTTGTGAATCACTTGGGTTCAAGCAGCATCTTTTTCTAGATAGCTGGCACAAAAATCTCCTCTATCTTTTTTTTCCCTATTGATACAGCTGGTTAAAAGCAGGGCCAAAACTGCTGTATTTTCCTTTTTTAGAGGCCTCTCAGACTACTCTACCTGTTTTGCCATCCTGAAATAGCTATTTTTGTTTGCTATGTCTGTTGCTGACACAAATGCAAATGTATTCAAGCTCACAGAGAAACCCCCACTCAAATATGGCTGTCATTGAGCTTTTCCCATCAGGCTTGTAGGGTCAGCAGAAGAACTTAGTGGTTCTTTGGGTTTCTCTGCAAAGTCCTCAAGTTGTATTGTGGTACATAAATGTAACATTCATTGCCCACTCTTCCAGCAAAGAGAACGTGTGTCAGTACCAGAATGACACATCTGTCTGCTGCTCTGAACCAAAACCTGTTTCCAAAGGTTACATCTCTTCATTTCCTAAACTTTCCATTTTTGATTCCATATTTCAGGCTGATTCAAGTATTCCATCTTACTCATCAGAAGTTACTTGGTCCCCCAGATGTTTTTTTGCAGCAGCATCAGTGTTCATAGAAAAGTAGGACAAAAGCCTGATATTACTAGAATTTTTATAAAGTGCAATAATTGGACTCTTTGTTAGGAAACTTTAATATATTACAGAGTTTGTACCCTATAATGACAAGAAATACAGGAGTAATTCCCATTGCAATGCTGGCAAGGATTCATGTGCCCAAGGTCTCCTTTGAGTGAATGGCTTGCAGTATTAGACTTTACTTTACAAATGAATGTTTTGCTATGTCAGAGAATTTTGATGAACATTTTTATGAAGATCATTTTTACCGTTTCTATTGTAGTTGTCAGCTCTCTTTATTCAAGTGTGTAAACAATACTTTGACTTGTACTTTCTAAATGAGAAAATTATTTCCAGGGAAAAAAGCAAGCTATTAAGAAACCATATGTTATGGTTTACAGGTGAGCAGGCTAGAAGGAAAGCTCTTTGATTTCAAGTCCAACTGCAAAGTAAGCTGCAAAGTTCACTCTTACTGTCACTTCCTGACAAATGTGCAAATGCCTTGATATCAAATGCTGAAAAGATCTCTTTTGCATTTCAGGATATTTTTTTTCCTTTAGAGAGCACCTGCTATTAAGTTGTCGGTAATACTGTTTGTCTTGGATTGTATTTAATATTTTTACAAACCAACCTGTAACTTCTAGACTTTGCCTTTTCATGGTATTTGCAGGCTAAGCACCCGCTTGTTTAAGAAAAGAGGGATGGAGCACAGAAAGAAATGTGCTGACCTGGAGCTAACCCTGTGTGTTGTCAGTGTTCTCAATATTTGAAAAGAGCTTCATTTATAAACCAGGTTCCCTACCTGAACTGATTTTATGAATGACCTCAGTATTGTATTATTAATTACCAGAGAATGTATTTGAGAGTCACAGCATATTTCAATTGTGAAGCATGAACTTTCTTTTCAAACTTAGCTGGTATAATATCGGGTCATATTATCGCATGTCATTAATTCCAGTAGCTTTGTTTTCAAAAGAAATAAAGTTACTCTTTTGCAAATAAAAGAAAAAAAAAGAAAGAAAAAAGAAAAAAAAACGAAAAAAAAGTTAAAAATCTCATATGAATGGTTCTGTTCCTCTCTGTAATGTATACTATTGGTTTAATTTCATAATATTAAAATACAAAAGAATGTCCTCTCCAGTATATTACTGTAGTGAGAATCCTTGTTTCTGAAGCAAACACCAAATTTATTTGATACTCTTAACTGATTTAAGAACCAGTTTGCTCCCATCCCCAGATGGTGTTTAACTGTATACTTTGCCCTTAATGCAGATTTTTTTGTGAAGTACATCGTAGTGTGTAGGCTTTAGGGAAGTTTTTGACATATGTACTAGATTTAGTGTTTTTTATTTTAAAAATTACACTTTTCATTCAAAATCCTGCAAAAAATATTTTTAGGTTTTTTTTCCTTTTATATGTTAAATGTAATAAAAGCATGGGTTAGCTTAAACTGTGCAGTTTTGTTTCTGTGTGCTGTAGCTTTTGATCAGAATATCTAAGCGATAAAACTTTCTGGAATAAATTAGCTTCCTGAATAATTTTTCCCCTTTCTCTTGTAGCAGCATAGTTGGGTTTGGTTTTCTGTGCCTTCTGTTTTAAATTATTTCAAGATTATTTTTTTCCAAATATTGCTATCTAATTGTATGGTATTAATGAAGGATGAATGAAAATAAAAGTTCATTCTACACATTGTAATAACTTAAAAGTATCGTCTCACTCTTTGCAAAAGATATGGGGAGTTCAGTGCAAACTTGGTTTAAAGATAATTTTTTTTGTCTCCTCTGATTTATCATAAATTACCATTAGTGAAGGAGGGTATGCTCATCCCAGGGTGACATACCAGCTGTTTAACCATTAGTCCCAGCACTGAGAAGTGTTTCTGAAGTGGAGGTAAGATCTGTGCTTTATGGTACTTTGCCACAAGTAGAGTTTCCTCTTTCCCCCTCCGTGCCAGCTGCTGCTGATCAGCTGGAGGATGTTTTCACAGCAGAGCCTTGATGCAAGGAGACAGTCTTGCTGGAAACATCAGTTTTAGAGCTGAAACTTGAGCCTCCTGGTTATCAGTTCCCATCTCCTGAAGGCAAGGATGCTCTATCCTTAGATGTCTGCAATGCTAGAATGAGTCTAAAAGCAGCTTCTCAGTGATTTGCAGTAAATCTGCCCAGGCTGTATTGGTGCTCCTTGCAGTAATTATGAATAGTTGAATTCCTTTAAAAGAGAACCATGCCCATGTACAGAAATGCAGAAGAAACCTGCCACGTCTGCCAGCAGGCTATGAGGTCTTGTATTTCTTGTAAGGTAGGAGCCAGAGCATCAGAGTTTTGGTTTACAGACAGATGAATGAGTTCATTGCTGCAGGGGGAGGTGCACAGAGCTTTGTGTGAGGTGATGGGCTTGGTCATCTGTGTGCTAGAGCTTCATGGGAGGAACACCTTTTCCAAACAACCCTGGGGATTTCCAGTTGAGAATGTAAAAGGAGTTTATTCTGCAGCACAGTATGCCAATAAACTGAAATATAGAAAGCTTGTTTGCCACGCTAAACTTCCTCTTTACAGTCATGAACAACTGAGGGAAAAATCAATGTCACAGAAGAATTAAAAATACATATTAAGAATATATTTCCAAGTTCTGTAATAGGTCTGGGTTGGGTATGATGAATATCTAAGCCTGATTCTCAGAATGTGACCCAGGCAACATCGGAAGCAAGGCAAGTTACCTTTTTAAAGGAACTTGACCATTTACTTCTGAGGCGATTTTAATGGATCATAAACAGTTATAAACAAACTAAGGTAGGAGATCCTGATGACTTAAAAGTATGTGTGTGCCAGGCAGGACAGCAGTGATGGCAAACACTGAGTTAAGGCAATACATGCCACATGGCCCAAGAAAAAAGGTGATGTAATGCCAAGGAAGGTCAGTGAACATCCTCATCCCAGTTGTCTCAGACAACTTTAGGTGAGCCTACTTACCTAAAAAGTGGTTCTTTGTAGACAGGTAGAGAAGGGAGAGACCTTGTCACACCTGAAATAAATGTCTTGGGACAATTCTTAAATTACTTGTTGCTCGGAGGATGAGAGGGTTTTAGACTTTATACTTCTGGGACAATTCAAATAGCATTATGTGGATAAGAAAGCTTACTCTTAAACTAAATTTTGATGTTGTCCTTCTGTTTGTTGCCATACCACACGTGGATGGCTCTTTTGAATATCAGCAGAGCAGTATGGCTACAACACTCGTGTCAATGATGCGTTACAGCAGATACAGTGGTGATGAAATCCCTTCTGTAGAATCATGCAGAAAACTCAAAAATCAAATTTGCCCAAAGTCTGGTTCCTGCTCAGCATAAGCTGTGGCATCCACTGGGCCTGAAGCTGATTAGAAGGAGAAGGAATGTGTTTGGGTTTGGGTGTGGTTTTTGTTGTTGAGCTTTGCTGGTAAAGGCTGGCTTGGGGAGTCTGTGGGTTGCAAGCAGAGCCAAACAAACAGCATGCTCTTAGTGGGGAAAGCCAAGTTTGTTTGCCAAGGAGGGATGAGGGCCAAGTGCTCCCATCTCAGGCTTGGGAGGAATTGGGCTTGAAATAGAAGAGCAGAGCCTGTTCTGTGACTCTGAAGGGCAAATACCACATCCAGGAGGGGCTGCCCCTCTTTGCTGTCCTTCTCAAGCAGTAGCCTCGACTGCCCTCCCAGACCTTTCCTACCCTGGCTTAGCCACAGCAACCAGGTGTACAGACCATGGCTCAGGTTTAGAGAGAAGAGGGAATAGTGTTGAGGCCACTGAGCCTGCTGTGGTGGTGAACACTGGCTTCACCTACATGGGAGCTGGTGGTCCCAGTGGTGACTCAGTTTTGGGGGGCCTTAGAGGAAGGTGTTCTGCAGAACAACCACCCCCCACTTTTAAGATGCAGGGGTTGATACAAACACATCAGGAACCCTCTCTAGCTCTAGTCTTGGAGCTGTGCTTGCTAGTGCTATGGATCCATAGCACACAGAATAACCTCTGCTGTATAGGGGGTTATTCTGCCAGCTCTTTTTAACCCCAAAGCATTATCATGTACTCACAGTGATGCAAAACCACCAGGCAGCAACACCCAAAACGTCTTTTCTGCCCATGAACAGGCAGCTATTGGGCCTTGAGCAGCCTTAGGGCAAGCCAGGACATCTGATTCCACAACCCTTTCTCAGTGAACAGCTCCACTAAAGCCAAACAAGTTGGGTTTGCAGTTTGGACACAGCTTTGTAGGGTAAGGAATTAAGTACACAGTGAAGGAAACCATTTGGTATTTTGTTTGATCTGGGACAAACCAAAGTGATGGTTGCTTTGCCCCCAGGTTTTGATATAAAGTGATTGTGGAAAGCTACAGAAGAGAAGCCTTTTAATCAGATTAGAATAGATAAAGAGTATAACCCCTTGGTTATACAATTGAGCTTTCTAATCATATTAAACTTTAATACCAGCATCAGTGCCATATTGGAACAACAATAGCAAAAAGCTGTAAGCATAAAATATTACAGATCCTTAAACATATTATAAAATGTCATCCACTAAAGTTAAAAAATGTTATCGTGTTTGGGGAAATGTGCCAGCTGAAAAAAAAAAGCAACACCCATGAGGCTGAAGTCCTGTGTACATGTGCAGATTAAATGCAGCACAGCAGAGGCAAGGCTTGACCTTTTTGTTTCTTACATTTTTATTAATTAAATTGCTTCCCAAGCAGCTACTTCTGTCGTGGCTATTACCCACCTTAGCCCTCATCTACCAAGGTGCTAAGTACACTTCACTCTTTTTGCAATCAGTTAAAGTGTCCCTTGTTGTAGGATGCAGCGAGAGGTGGCTCCTCTTTAATGGTGAAACCCCTGGAAAGAAACATCTTCAGCTCTCTTGCCCCTCCCACTGCTGCAGCCAGTGCTCAGCATCCAGCAGTGCTTAAAGCCAGAGAGGACTGAAGCCAAGAGCCAAAGGAAAGGGATGTTAATGCACTTCAAATGCCTGATGTGAGTGGGTTGATTTTCTGGCGTCTCTGTGTTCCTACAGATCTGAATTTCCTCTGTGAGTACAAAGGACCCTGTTGGAGTCAGTGGTGTTGCCCTGAACCTCTGCCCGTGGCTGTGAGTCCTGCCAGGACTCCTTGGGGCTGCAGCCGCCTTGAATCGTAGCAGATGATTGTGGCTGTGCCTCCTTGAGCAAAAGAGCCAAGCAATAATTCAAAACTGAAGGTTTTCCTTTCTTCCTCCCTCCAGCTGGAGTTGCCTCTTCCCCCAGACATGCCGGAGGTGCTGTGTGGTTTGTTTTGATTGAGCAGAGTCAGGGTGGTACCAAAGACCTCAGATTTCAAGCAGGCAGTCCCTTCTGGCTGTGGTGTGAGGTGGCTGGCAGCTTGGCACGGGGTGATGGCTGAGGGGGCAGTCAGGACAGGCCAGGAGCCACCCACCATGCCACTGCAGCCCTCTCAGGGATCCTGGGTCAGCTGCTGAGACACAGCAGGTTTCTTTCTGTGGAAACCACACCACCCCATCTGTGGTTTTCACCTTGGGGTGAAATTGTATTCAGCTGAATATTTTGCACCTCACAGAGTCTTTCTCATCTTTAAACTAAATAGCATTTATCTTCAGATACTTCTTCCCAAACTTTCCACCTTTTTTTTTTTTTTTTTTTTTTTGTGAATTTCCTGACCACGGTCCTCCTGCAGTCCCTACAACTGCTGCTTCCCTGCAACTTTCCTTTGGCTGCTTCTCTACCACTGTCTCAAGTGCTGTTTTTTCCAAGGCATCTTCCAGCCCACTGATGCCTCCTCCAGGCTCCCAGGGTTATCTCTGCATCATCCTCTGACAGGTGCTGGGGGCTCAGGGTGGCACCAGAACTGCTGGATTTTCTGCTCCCCACTGGGGACCCATCAGGGCTGGTTCTTGGGGGGTCCCCCACCTCTGGTGCCCACCCCAGCACCCCACACAGCGGTGGCCCCAGGTTGGAGGGTGGGGACCCTCTCTCTAACAGCCTGAGAAGTTTGGCTCTTTGTGTTCCTTTGTCATTGGCGCCCTGGTAATTATGCACCTTATGAAGATATCCATGTAATCATACCCTTCTAAAAATGCCTCGGATTAAAAGCTTTTCCTGGGTCTTTAGGTGATGGGCCTGCAATTACAGAAAATGAACTGCATTTTAGCTTTCCATTGAAATTAATAACAGTGGTTCTCCAGTTGACTCTGTGAGTAGCTAATGGAACAAACTGGATGCTCCACTACAATGAGGGTTTTAAAGCTATTTGAGAGAGATTCTGTGTTTCAAATAGGAAAATAATTCACACAATGCAAAATAATTTTGTGTTTGCATCTTTGAGGAATAATGGCTCTGTGTAGCTTCGAGATAAAACTATTTATCAATAATTGTTTCAATGTGCTCTTCCCTCCTTTGCTGCACTGGAAAAGAATGACCTGCAGGGAACTCTGGAAAAAGAAAAACAAGTCAAGGAATTAATGATGCAGAAAGGAGCTCCGTGAGGGGGTTTTACCATGAACCTTGAAAAACAGGTTTGTGTGAGTTCTTACAGGGTGGAACAACAAATATTCTGAGACTTGTTGAATTTCAGTTACTCCATCTCCAACTCAGTTAAACAGCCTCTGAGAATGGGCAAATTTTGGAGTGCTGCTGGTGGTTTGCAGCCCACATCAGGGAGAGAGGAGCCAGCCCCTCTCCTCCATCCTGGTTAAGCTGCCCCATAGGAGGCAGGTTCTCCTGCATCTTCTGCTGCATCAGCTTCCTTTCATAGATTCCTACAGAGCAGAGGTGTACTAGTGCATCATTCTCCAGGGGAATGGAAAAGCAAGTGGTCCCTCTGTCCCCAGTGCCTTTTTCATATGAACTGGAGGATGGACCAGGATCCAGCTCTGCACCTCTCAGGTGAAGCCAGTTAGACATTGCTCCTCTACCCTGGGGATACTGGAGATTCAGACCATTCCTCCCATGGAGCAGGTGTACTGCAGAGCCACCCTCTCTTCACAGACACTATTTCAGTGTCCCCAGATTTATCTCCCACACATTGAACACATTTTCACCGAGATACTGCAGTACAAAAGGCACTGAGTGGCACAAGCAGCTCCCTGGGATTGACACCAGGGCTCCCTGATCCTGGTTCCTTTAGCAAGGCAAGAAGAGCCCTGAGCATTCCCACCTCCTGCCCGAGCAGGAGGCTGGTCCTTGCTCCCACATGCTGTATCCTGCCAGGAGCTGCTCATCTGCCAGTTTTACTGCCTTTTCCCTGGATCATGGCACCACCTATGTAAGTTTTGCTACCTTCCCTGACACCAAAAATAGTTGTGTTTTCAGGGCAAGTCTCCCAGCTGTCCAAAACAACCTGAACTACCATCTAAAGAAACTTTTGCATTAAGTTCCTTGAATGAAACATTCACTTTTTTTTTCTCTCTCCAAAAGTATCTGCCAGAAATCCAGTGAGAAAATCAATCACAGAAGAATCATTTTCATCAGCTGAGTCTCCTGGGATTCCCACAATCACAGGAAAATATTCCCCCTATCAGTGGCCCTGTATGCAAACCTGTAATTCACCTGCCTCCTCAGGTACCCCAGGGAAGGGTGAGAGGCACCAATTTCCAGCAACAACCCAAAACCTCTGGCCTGGGCCCAGAACCTCTTGTAACAGCAGTTCTTGCACAAGAGCAGGTTTTGGCAATGTCTGGCTTCCCAGCCAGGCTGGATGTGATCAAGAATGAGGGTGTGTAATCAACAAAACCTCAGGACATTAGACTGTAGGTAGTTTTCCAGGATGTTTATAGATAATATATTTTCATGCCTATATGTTACTTATTACCCATATATTATAGTTACCCATACAACTAACTAAAACTACCTATATGATATAGGTTACAAATTGTGGATAATTACCTAAAGGTTTGCAGCTTTTGGGTGGCCCAGTGGGCAAGACTGAACTTTGCTCATTTGTTCTCCTGCCAGACTTGCAGCTCCTCTAGGCACAGTTCTGCTTCCTTACACAGCTGTAAATCAGCCTAAGCTAGGCTAAAAAAAACCAGCCACACTCAGCTTTCCTTTTTTCCCTTCTCTCCTAATTCACCCTCACTATTTGTACAGCCCACCTTTTCCAAAGGAGCAGACCTGGGAAGGTCTGGCCCCACCACCCTGGACCAGAGCTGCTGCTGTGAGTACAGCCAGGACAGGTGGCTCAACCCCAGCACAGGCTTTGAAGGCATCCAGCAGCAATGCTTCTGTCTGCACTTACTTGATTTTATGTCTGTGTCTCATTATTGTTGCTGGCAAGGGAGGCACAGGGAGGGGTTTTTCATCAGGAGTGGAGTCAATCACGAAGCACCACAGAAAGATCTTTTGGCAGCTGCTGCTGCTGCAATCCTGTCTTCCATGAGGCAGAGGAAATCTTGCCTAATCTAATGAAGCCTGAAGTGTTTGCTTTTAGAAAATCCTTCCCTTTTTTTTGCTATGATTGTTAATTCTGTTAGCAAATAGATAAACCACACCCATGTCTTTGTGTGTGTTATGGTCTCATGTGCCACACAACCACACTGCACCTGGATTATCAACAGGAGGTCTCTGTCATGACTGTGCCTTAATCCTGAAGCCACAGCTCCTCAGCTGTTGCTGGTGGTCATGGCTGGGGCACCCAAATGCCTGTTCTTGGAGATGCAATTACACAAAAAGCTCCTTCCCTAAACAAACTCCTCTGTGCAGAGCCCCAGAGCAAATCAACCTTTACACACATGTCCTGGAAGAGGAGGTTTCAGTGGCAATGTGCCAGTGCCCTGCTCAGAGCCACTCTGATTTCTGGCCTCACAATCAGGACACTGCCCAGTGCTGGTGGCCCTGGGGTGGCCATGGGCTGCCCCAGGCTGGCAGGATTTTCCTGGGCACAGCTCCTCCTCAGGGACTCCAGGTACTCAGAGTGAATGAGAGTGGGGCTCAGGCCCATCCTTCGGTTGTTGTGTTCCAAATGAGCAGCAGAAGGACACCTGCCTTGTTTCAGGGTAAGTGCCTTGTCAGCCCTACCTTCAGATCCTGCTTTGCTCTCTCCCTGTCTCCCATTTGCAGGAGATGCTCACCTGGGCTTAAAAGTGTTTGATTACCAATCTTATGGGTTCTGGTGCTGGAAATGGGAAACCTGTCTACTTCATCTCGGGGTGGAAGGCTGAGCACAGAGATGCACCTTTGTGATGCAAATTTCCCCTTTGTTTAGCGTTATTTTTCATTGTGGAACAGATAAAAGCTAAGCAGGGAGCAAGGAGCAAACCTGGCATGTTGTGACAGGCACTTGCAAACAACAGACAAAATGTGCCGATTCCAGCTTCAGCCAGGTGTGTCTGACTGCCACTCAGTGAGTCTTTGGAAGATTTGAGTAGCAGATAGTTTAATTATAAATGCTCAGTCAAGTCAATACATTCCTGGTACCGAAGCAGAGAGAGAGGAAAAAAAGGATTTTCTTAAAATTCAGCATGCACAGCAACATCCACAAAATTTAAAAACAAGATGAGCACATCTTAAAAAAAATACAAATTAAAACCCATATACACAAACCAGGAAGAGCAAAATACACCTCTAGGGAGACTGCAGGTAAGCTTCAGCCCAAACTTGGAAAGACACATAAGCCTTGGAAGTCTGGAAAATTTTGCCATTGTGTAATTATGCTGCACTCTGATACCCAGAAGTAAAACACAGCTGTGCAATCTTTGGGCTACCCAGGATCTTTGTGATGGAGAATTGCAGCAGATGAACATCTTCCCCACCCACGGTCTGGGGGTGAGGCACAAGGACAGAGATGCTTTGCCCAGGCACAGGTACCTGTCAGGTTGATACCCAGTGTTTATACCCAGGAGCTTGGGCTCCCTTTCTCACTTTATGGACAGAAACTGGCACTTTTGGTGCAGCTCATCTCATCCTAGTGCAGTTGTCTAAACCAAATCAGATGGCTCACACTGTGAGCACAGCTTTCCTTCTCCCCTCTCGTGGAAGGGAGCGAGGATGAGCAGAGCAGCTTTTGCACAAGTGTCCAAAGCTTGGTGAGAGGAATCCCACCACAGACAGCAGGAGTTTCCCAGCTAGTGAGAGGCAAAGCCCCTGAGCAGGGCAGCTTTGGGAGCAGCCAGGAAAGCGTGCCCCCTGACTGCTGAGGGGGTTTGTGAGCCCTGGACCCAATGAGGGGGGCTGCCATCACACTGTCACAAGCAAGCAGCAGTGCTGGGATGTAGGCTCAGAGGGCAGGCATTTACAGCAGGCATAAGCCGTGGCTGATTTCAAACACAAAAAGTAATGCAATGGTTTGACTATCATGGTAATTCAGGGTTTCTCAGAGCCACGTGTTGCCTGCTATACCTGAACTGAAGAAATGTCAACACCATCTTGAAGGCATTCAGAAGCTGGCTGGACATGGTCCTAGAGAACTGTCTAAATAACCTCCAGAGGTCCTTTCCCACCTCAAACCCTCTGTGATCCTACAAAATAAAATAATTTCATTATTAAAAACAATATAGAAATTTAGAATGTTCTCAATCAAGCTCTTCCTGAAAGAAAACTGAGATTTTCAGAGATACTTCCTTCACTCAGGAGCACTTTTTGTTTGAAATTCCATGAAAATGCACTTTTGTGGAAGCCTGCCAAGACCCATAGCTCACTGAGCACTTTCCAGCAGAAAGGATCATCCTCCTCCCACCTGGCTGGACAGGGGGTCAGCCCCAGGCACCATCCTCTCCCAGAGCACTCCCTCTCCTCCTGGCCGTGGCCTTGGTCCCAGGCATCCCTCCATGGTCACCCCACAGCCTCAGGTCTCACTCCTCCTGCTCAGACTTCCACACACACTGCAGACACACCAGTGAGATATGGACAGCAAAACCTCATCCCTTCCTCTCCTTCCCCTCTGCACCTGGAGGGCAAGAGATACTGATGTTGTTGAGAGACAAAGGTGAAAAAGAAAGAAAAGGCGCAGGAGGAAAAATTATTCTTCCCCAGTGGAAAGCTCTCCTGTTTGTTCAGATCATTACCATATCAGCAAACCCACATAAAAGTACCATTAATTTTAATACTTTCCCAAGACTAATTAGGTTTAAATTGGGTAGAAAATATTGTGCAAATAACTAGCCATGCATAAAATCCTCGGTGAAGTTTAATCAGGAGGAGCAGAAAACAGGGAAAATAGTTTTTATTAATGCATTTACACCATCTTAGAATTTCCCTGAATCGTGTTTTACCTTGGCTATAAAAATGAAAACATTTAAATTTCTTTAAAATTACATTTGACTTAATTACAGCCAATCCCTAATACCAGCAAACAACCCATTTTGCCTACTTTTCAGCATAAATAGCCACCAGCCTCATCATTTCATAAAGAGTTGTTTTCTTACATGATGTTCTCTATGTGCAGAATGTTAATAGCTACTATAGCTGAATATGAATAGGCTTTGTAGCTCCACTTGAAATATAGAAAAATGGCCCAGACATTAAAAAAGATAAAAGGGAAAAGGGCAGTAATGAATTTAGAGGAAAATGAACATTAATGGTACTAGCATTACCTCATGTTCCACATAACAAATTATTGGAAATCTGTCAAGCACACCAAATTATCTACTCATCTGCTGTTGTGGGGCCCTTTGGAGCCATCCAAAACCAGCAAAAGCAAGACAATTTAAGCTAATTTTACTATTTATAACAATAGAACAGACCATTAAGATAAATTAATGTCATTATCAAGTTTCTATGAAAATGACAAATACCACTATTTCAAGCAGCTTTAGAAGCTGTTGACTATAATGAAATCTGCTGTACAGGTACTAAAAAGAAACACTCCAAGTAATTATTTTCTAGTAGCTTGTTTGTTTCCTTCACATTCATTTACTTTCACCACAATTAGTTCTGTACACAATATATGGTAACTAAACAGTCAACACTACGCAGCATTAGGACTAATTAGACAATTATGATGCAGTTTTCAGCCTTTTAGGTCCTAAAGAGAGCCAGGAGTAAACATTTTAGAGGCAAAACCAGCAGCACCGCATGGATTTGCAGGGTTTGGAGTTTGAAGGAATACAAAGCAATGTGAGAAATAAAGCCAGGTAAAATGCTTTACACAGAGCAGCCTGAATCGAGATGGGTTTTGAATGATCTAATTGCTGAGGCTCCAAGCACGAGGCTGGACATGGCCAACAGAAACCAGCCAGGGTGAGGATGTTGGAGCAGGCTGTGGAGCCTGGGGTGGCAGCAGTGCTGGATCAAGGATCAAGGATCAAGGCAGCCACTGGGACACCAGTTGTGGATGGTGGGTGGAAAAAATGCACATCCTGGGAAGATTTACATGTATTCTTCCAAAATTCCCTCAATGTTGTAACTGCAGCTGTTTCACATGTACTGCCCCATCCCTTCAAACCTCAGGCACTACAGTGCTGGATGGAGAATTCTGCAAAAAGAATGCATTTTCTTGACTTTCTGCTTCAGAGGATAAAGAAGACAGAAACTCATGGTGCCTCCTTCTCTGCCACTCAGGGTTTCCTGGACAAGGCTAGGGAGGATCCACACGTACTGCAAACACAGCACAGATGTCACTTGGTACGTGAGCACATTCCAGCCAAAGGATCCATGGTCAGCTGCATTTTCCAAGCACAGGGAGGTAGCCATGGAGTGCTAGGTGGGGATGTCACACTTTCCCTGGCCAGCCTTGAGTCTTTTTCTCCACCTCACTCACACACACAGAGGCAAAAAACAGGATGAGGAAGCTTAGCATCCCTCTTTGAACTCCTTTTCACTTTCCCCATTTCTGTAGCTGCCAAGCTTTTATCTGCTCTGTGCGTGCCACTTCATGCCAGAGACATAATGAAATAATTTGCATATTTGCACATAATTTCCAGGGAACCATCTCCAACTTTGAAGCCCCTGTATGGCTGAGCTGTGGGGCCAGACTGAGGTGCAGGGATTGTTTCCCTGGTGTGATGCCTGGGGAACAAAGCTCTGCCTTCATCCCTGCTTGGGGACAAGCAAGTTGGGCCAGGATTGTCCTTCTGGCTTCAAACACAGCAACCAGCTGCTGACAAGAAGACCCCTCCTTTCTCCTTTTCCTCCTGGCTGTCCCCTGTCCTGCATCTGACAACACCACCATGGCACTGAGATATCTTAGTTTGGGTGCTTATCAGTTCTGTGCTAATGATTATGAAAGGTAATTAGTCTATAAAAGCATTATCACAACATTCATTGTTATTTATGGCATTTTATTAGTACTATCAGTCAGGAATTTCATGAAGCAGAGGCTTTATTTTTCCTTAATTAGATGTTTATGGGAGAATATCAAATCTGACAGTCCATTTAGAAATTTATTACAGGATAAAGAGATTCTAGCTGAAAGCCTGCTTTGGTTTATATGACCAGTTTTGCACTGGATTTAACAGAAGCTGCATCTATCTGCAAATTTGACTCAATGTCCCTGTGATGGACTGTGCATCCATCAATTTAGGGAAGGCTGAACCACCCACGCTGCCCAAAGCTGCTTCTGAAGGCTGGAGATGCTCAGGTTGTGTGGGCATGCAAGAGCAAAGGTCCTGGGAGCTCCTGCAACAAGATATTTTCTGGTGCTTTTTTTTATACTAACTGCCGAAGTGTGTGCTTTAAAAAAGTGCCCAAAACCTTCCTAAAGCTCTCCCAGGAGCAGCTGGAGCCCTGCAGCCATCACACAGCAGGGGCTCAGCGAGCTCAGTCAGATGGATGCCTGAGCCCTTGGGACCTTCACTTCTGTTTCTGTCTCCTTACAGTCTTTGGCCCTCGTGCTTTGTCCTGCATTTTGCATTACCTGGGCAGACACTTGCATTGCTCCACCTCAGAGAGATGCTAAAAGGAATTAAAATTTGGCACCTGAAAGGGATGATGACCTGGCTGCCTCATCCACTTCTCACCTTTGCAATTCTGGAAGCTGTTCAATATTTAAGAAGTTAGAGTAAAAAAAAAAATCAAACAAAACCCTAAACATTTCAAGACTTGGAGAAAACACTACTGTGAAAAACCTGAAGTGCTTGTAAAGGATAGTGAGAGCTGACCTTGCTACGATTTGTATGAACTTTTGTTCAGAGAGAAAATAAGGGTTGCAAAGGAACAGAAAGAGGAGAAAGTCATAGCAAAAACTGAGGAACGAAGCTGCAGCCTCACAAATTCAGCCTGGAAGTGGAGTGCAAACCTCCACCAGCCAGGGTGCTTAACCATTAACTCTCAGTGCCAAAGGCAATAGCCCTTGCCAGCTCAAGGCTGGACGCCTGTATTGCCACACAAGTGACTGGGCTCCAGACAGAGGTGAGAATGAAATGCAATAGCCTGTGATAGGCAGGCAGGCTGCACAAGGGATTTGAGGTTCAATTCTGCCCTTGAACACTGCGGGGTGGTGAGAGGGATCTGTGCTTGTGAGCAGGGTGAAGGGCTGGGTCAGCAAGGAGCTCACCTGGGCACTCCCTGTGATGGAAATACCACAGCAGTCACACATTGCCGATTTTTCCAGAATTCCAGCTCTGCAAATAAAACACAGCCTGGGAAGTTTCTGAGAAAGCAGGATTTCTTTTTTTTTTTTTTTGTGTGTGGTCCTCTGCAAGCACAGCATTGTGGTGGAGGGTTTACCCCAGGAGCTCAGATACACGCTGAAATACCAGCTCTCCTTGTTCCACTCCAAACAGAGGAAAGCCACACGCCTTTGGCTGCGATGAGGCGGCTGGAGGTCAGCTCAGCTCTGGCAGCAGAGCAGAGCCGAGCGGCAGGAGCGCCGGGAAAGCGCCAGATGCCCGACAGGCGTCTCGCACCTCGGCTGCGCTGCCCGGCGCTGCGGCTGCTCTCGCCTCGTGCGGGCTGCTCGGCATCTTCTGTGTGCAAGAGTAACGAAAATTAACACGGCAGCAGGCCCAAGCAGGGAAATGAATATTCTTCTCCGATCCTTCATCCTGCCTCGCGCACAAACTGCTTTTGTCTGTGTGCGTGCGTGTGTGTGTTAAGGAAAGGGATGCAGAGAGACAATGGAAAAAGCTGCAGGAGCACTGGTGAGGATAGATGGAACAGAGCTTTTCTCCATTTCTCCTTGCTTTAGCAGGAGATGCTGGCTTTTCCCTCCCGTCCCTGCCTTTGCTTGTGCAAAATCCAGAAAGTCCCAGTTCACCTGGCAAGTCCCTCTGCCATGACATATAGTACAGAAAATTATCAGAAGACTTCCTGTCCATCAAGCTGATGCTTTGCAACAAATCCAGCCTGAATAACCCAAAAAAACATGTGGTCACTGGTTTATGTTGTCTGGACTTTTCTGAGTTTGCTTTTAGGCTTTCCTACATCCCAGAAGCACAACCTGGGTAGTGACAAAGAAACCTCCTTCTCCCACTACCACAAGTATTTTTTCTTTCCCCCTGCTTATAGCTGATGTGAGCGTGCCACGATCAAGGGAATGAGATGGTGCTCAAAGTCTGCAGGCAGCCTGGCACTGCAAGCCACTCCAAGGCATGGGCTAGCAGGGTAATTCAAGCAGCAGTGAAGTAAAATCCAAAGTCATCAATGTGCACCTTACTGAAAATGGAAGTTTGTGAGCACAGAGACAATACAGGAGCGTACTAGCAAACCAAAGAGCATCAAACTGATCCTATTGCATAGTCACAGCGAGGTGAGTTTCACCAGAGCTCTCTATTTTAAGAAACAGATGGGTTTTCAAGGACTTTTCCATTCAAAGACTCAGGCAGCAGGAAACTGGTACAGAGCTGACAACCAGCTCGCTGCAGTGCTCAGCAACCTGCAGACATGATGCTAATAGCTGCTTATTACATCCTTCTCCAGGCTGGATGCAGACACTCAGGCTTTTTTGCAGGAAAATGATCCATAGTACAGGATGTGCCAGGCTGTACTAAAGGAAAAGCTATAGTCTCCTTAATTGTCTTTAAGCATCTCTCATTCTTCCAGGAGAAACTAACTATCATCCCATTCTGAAGATGGACAAAAGTGTGTTCCCTTCCATAAAACCAACAAAAGATTACAACTACTGAACACAGCTGCCCTCCAGATGAATGGATCACTTGGCAGTAATTGCTGTCCCCACACCAATGGAGCTTTTTAATCCCAGCAGTGCTTCCTGCTCCCTCCAGAGAAGCCTCCTGAGAAGGCTGCAGAGCTGGTCTGGAGGCTGATGCCCACACTTGCTGCCCCTGTGAGCAGGTGACCTTGGAGAGGCTTTGCCATGGAGTGTATTTCATACCCAGTGGATGACACTGGATTGCCTTTTCCTTCACACCCTTGTGTGCAGGCAGTGCCAGGCTGTCCCAGCCTCTCTGGTGCCCTCTCACCATCAGGAGCTTCTGTGTCTTGGATGCCAAGCCATGCCTGGGCTGTCCCAGCACTTCACCCACATTAGATGCCACTGGACTCTGCTGCCCTCAGAGCTGGGAATGCTCTCTGAAGGATCCTGTGTGCTCTTGGCCTGAGAAGGATTTGGGGGACAATGCCATGTGTGTGATTTATAGCCAGCTTGGAACAAACTACTTCAAACTGAGAAATTACTTGGTCCAGGAGAGTTTTGGAGCAGTGCTGGGTGACATGGGGATTATATGACTTGCTTCAGCAAGTTAAGGAAAGGAACTGGCACAAAAGCAGATTTCTGATGTACCTGCCTTGGGGAGGTGAGCAGCTCCTGCCATGCCAGAGGGGTCCCTGACCTGCCTGCTCCAGGGCTGCAGGAGGGACCTGCCACCCCCACCCCTGCAGAGCCCTGCTGGCACACAGGGTGCAGACACCTTGCCAAGACACAGAGCTCAGGGGCACCCCAGGCTGTCAGCTTCCACAGCTTATCCATGTGTGTGCCTGAGCTCACAGGGAGGGCTGGAGCACCACTTACTCTGCCCACAGTCAGGAGGGGCACACACACACAAGGCTGACATGGAAACCTGCTAAGCAGCCTTGTCTTGTGTCTCCTGTCCTGGAAATGGCTTCCAGCTGGGGAGCAGAGGGAAAGGCACCCACATCAGTGTGCCCCTGTGGTATTTGAATTGAGCAGTTTATCACAAAGCAGCTGTGGGACTCAAGAACATGTGCACCAAGACTCTCAGGCATCAGGAGCAGCCACTATGGATGCTCTGCCTGTATGGTTGGGCTCCAGAGTAGGGATGGGGGCACAGAGACACCCTGCAGGTATCACAGGTCCGAATATTCCTGATACCAGCACTGCCTGGGGGATTCTGGTGTCTCCATGTGAGACATGGTAGGACCTTGGAAATGTGGGAAGAACAGAATATAATTCCTGGGTGGTACACATTTCAAATATATTTGTATTGTGTACATTTCTAATCACCACTAACAAGACAGTCAATCCTTATTTCCTCCCAAATCCATCTTCAGCATTTGCTTCTGCTTCTGGTCTGCCCACCAATTGTGCCAGCACAGTCATTTGTGCAACACAGGGTGAACAGGACTGCTGCACTTGCTGGGATGACAGATAACCCACCTTTCTGCAAAGTCATTTTTCAGCTGTTTGGCTCAGCAGCCATGGAGCTGCTTGTGCCAGCACAGCACAGGTGGTAACGTGGTGGGTGGGCATGAAAGGGCAGGGAAAGGAGAGGAGAGTAGTGGCTGACGAGAGCTGTCTCCACATGGGGCTGCAGCTTTGTGGCAGGCAGCAACACATCTCTGCTCCCTCATTGCTGCAGCACATGCCTGTGCCCACCTGGTACCCTGTTACATCATGGACCTGGAGCAACCATTTTGCAGCCACACTGTGAATTGAGCTGGTGCTTTTGGCCTCATTTCTGAAAAAGAAAAACTCCGCAAAATATTTATTTTTGAACAGGATCAGCTTTTCAGTCACGATTCCCAGCACAGACGTAAGCTTCCCACTCAATTCAATGGGTGGTGTGACATAGCATGGGCTGGAACAAGGGAAATGCAATTTACAGCAGCTGCTGAGACTGCTTCATAGAGTAACACCATTGAGCACTCCAAGTCAGGACCAAAGTGGGATGTGTGGGTCCACAAAAGACTTCACAACAATAATCACAACATTCTTCAACACCCCCACACCCCTTTAAGCTTAGCAAGTGCAATCTGCTGAATGGCTAAGGATGTAAGGCTTCTTAAAGGAGTCTGTGTTTCTTTCAAGATTCGTGTGATAAAAACAAAGGAAGCAGGAGATGTACATTGTCACACTTCATGACGGGCTCTGAAGAGATAATTATGGAATATAAATTGTCTTGTGATATTGTGGTCCCTGAACTTTATCTCAAAAATCAAGCCTATAAATGATAAGGCTTAATAAATAAATTAGTATAATAAATAAGGCTTAACAAATAAATCATGCCAGCTCCAAGCTGGACCTGCTGCTGACGAGGGCTGAGCCCATCAGACACAGTTAGTAATGCCTCTGTGATAACATATTTAAGAAGGAAAATAATACTTTGCAGAAGCAGTTGCAGCCAGAGAAGAGAGGAGCGAAAATATGTGAGAGAAAGAGCTCTGCTGACACCAAGGTCAGTGCAGAAGGAGGGAGGGGAGGTGCTCCAGGTGCTGGCACTGAGATTCCCCTGCAGCCCGTGGTGTAGACCACGGTGAGACAGCTGTGCCCTCGCTGCCCACAGAGAATCAGAGAAGAGCTGATGTTCTTTCCTCAGTGGGCCTGTCTGCTCACACTGCTGTGCCCTTTCAGGTAAGAAACAAATCCTCTCCTCACTAGTGGGTGTACCAGGGTGATGAGCTGCACCCCGGGGCCTCAGTCCCACCAGGGCAGCTCACTGCACTCTCCAGACAGAGCATTTTGCACAGCACCATTGCCACTGGCCTGAAGGACACATTTCATGACTAAATCATGAAATGGCAGCTTGAATTAAACATCAATTCACTTCCTTAGAGCCCATTAATAGCAAGCCATCTCTAATTGCTATAATTTGCAGTAATAAATGACAATTAATATCAGATTTGACTGGGAGAAAGATAATTTTCTCTCTGAAATGAGGGACATGAAATGAATTATTATGCAGGTGCTGCTCAGATATATGATTTGGGTTGCTCATGGGGACCATCACAGGCTAGGCCAATGCTTTCTTGGGTCAGGACAGTTATGGGAGAACTTGACAAACATTCAGAGTTGCAGCTGCTGTGGATGGATACTGTGGACTTTGCACTGACTGCTGAAAAGTATGATTTAAAATGTGGCTTTCTTCATCCAGGGCCTGAAACTCTGCAAGGGCTGAGATTTTCTGGCTGCCTGGGAGAACATCCTGTCTCCATGGAGCATCTTTACATCCAAAGAGTTGCCTTAGATATTTAATTCTCCACTTGCTCTCATCTTACCTCAGGTACAACAAGGCCAGTAGGAGCTTTGCTTCACCCACCTTCATAAGTACTTTTCCCTCTGGGCACAAGGAACTTTGTGCTGCTGATTTTTTTTTTTTTTTTTTCTCCGAAAAGCTCCTACTCAGGACCCTCATGAAGAATCTTACAGAAGTGGAGCTGTCACAAAATACCCTCCTATGAGGATTAATGACTAATCTAAAGTGGTTAAAAGATGTGAAACAAAAGGTGAAATAGATGAGACAGTTTTTCACAGTAAAGGAGATAACCACTGGGGAGCTGTGCTGACCAAGATTTTCATAAGTGATTTGGACAAGGGGTGAAGAGTGAGGTGACAAAGTTTGCTGATGTTGCAAAATTGCCTGGGAGTAGCAATGACAACTGGGTATGAAGAGCTGCAGATGGATTTTGTGCTGTGCAGTGACTTTGAGGGTAAAACAGAAGATGAAATCCAGCACTGGAAAATGCCAAGTAATGTGCACGAGAGAAAACAATCCTAGCTATGGATGCTCACTGATGGGCTCTAAATTAGGCATTATCACCAGGGAGGAGATCTTTGAACAGCTCTCTGAAATAACAGCTCATTACTCAGTGGTGGTCAAGAAGGTAAATGTGATGCCAGGAGTTATCAGGAAGCAAAGGGACTAAAACAGAAAACACCATTATGCTCTGGTCTGGATGTACTCAGACCCTGGATATTCTATCAGTTCTGTCTCACTACCCTAAAAGCATGTGCTAGAGCTGACAAATGATGAGATAAGGATATTAAAGCTATGGAGTTACTTTCATGGGAAGTGACTGCAAATGTGAGAACACCGAAACTTACAAAAAATGAGGACTGATACAGATAAATTATTAATAAATTATCAATAAACAAAATAGAATGGCTATTTGCTGCTTCTCAAAGAACAGGTTTTGAAAGGAACAGAAAAACACTTAAATTTGGCAATTGCCCCAAGGTATGAGATACATTGAGGCACAGATGAGTTGTGAAAGGGATAAAATACAAATAGCATAAGAAAAAAACCCAACTCTATTAAACAAAATTAGAAGGTAATGCAACTTTTAGCTCAAGAAAATAGAAATACACATTTCCATGAACAGAAATGGGTATGTAAATACAAACATGTATATGAATGCACACAAGCACAGCTATTCCAAAGCCAAAAGGGTACACCAAGGAATAAACACCCCATACTCTGTCAGTGCCTCCTACTGTAAACATCCACCCTGAGCACTGGCAGGGGCCTCTCTCCCCCGACTCATCCCCATGTCCTCCCCCTCTCCTTTCAGGATCACTGTCACAGATGTCAAGCACTGTTCTCTGCCCTCAGGTCTCTCTCTGGAACTGATTCTTCACATACAACTGCTTCCTGGGACACTGGCACTGTCTGAGCATTTAGAAAGAGAAGGTGCTTTTGTTTGTGATCATCTTTGTTCACAGAACAGCATCTGTGCATTAATAAGAAGGGCGTGGTAAAAGAGATAAAAATAATCCACAATTTATAAATCTGCTGATTACTCCTGCCAGAAGGAAACTAAATTGCAAAATCCTGAATTCTGCTGGGATCTGACAGGTAAGAATATTGCTTTTCTGTCTTCATATGGAGATTTGGAATTTTGTATGACAAAAATAAGTCAATAAATACCATGTTTAAAGAAGAGCTTGGAACAAAAGAGCTAGCAAACACCAGGAGGAGGGTCCAAGTCTCCTTGGAGCTGCAAGGGCAGAAGTGATGCTTGCAAACAAATGTTTTAGTCTGTCACACTCTTAGCTTCTGTTATAGCCAAAGTGAGCATCCTGTTGCTCTTTTCCTTTTATGACACAAAATAAACCTTGTGACTGGGAGGTGCAGGCTGGCAGGAAAAACATGTGAGACTGCTCTGATGACACTGCACGTTCATTCCTTCCTCATGATTCCATGGACAGGTCTGGAAAAGGTGAACATAGAAAAGGACATCACATTTCCATACTACTGAGAAATGAATAATGCATTGGAAAGCAAGCATAAGCACCATTTCTCTTCTAATCAGTATCTGGTGGCCTGACCCGGGCTGGATGCCAGGTGTCACCAAAGCTGTTCTGTCATCACCCTTCTCAGCTGGGCAGGGGAGAGAAAATAGAACAAAAGACTTAGGGGTGGAGGTAAGGGCAGGGAGACATCACTCAAAAGTGACTGTCACGGGCAAAACAGGCTCAGCTAGAGGGGGAAAAATAATTTATCACCAATCAAGTCAGAGTAGGAAAATAAGAAATAAACCACAAATCTTCAAACACCTTCCCTGACCCCTCCTCTTCCTGGGCCTAACCTTCCTCCTGCTATTCTCTCCCTCCCTCTCACAGCCCAGGGAGCTGGGGAATGGGGGCTGCAGGCAATTCACAATGTCTCTGCTGCTGCTTCCTCCTCAGGGGGAGCACACCTCCAGCTCTTCCCCTGCTCCAGTGTGGGATCCCTCCCACAGCAGGCAGCTCTCCATGAGCTCCTCCAGTGTGAGTCCTTCCCACGAGCTGCAGCTCTTCACAAGCTGCTCCAGCGTGGGGAGATCCTTCAGGAACAGCTGCTCCAGCGGGGGTGCCCTGTGGGGTCACAGCTCCTGCCAACAAAGCTGCTCCAGGACAGACTCCCAGAGGTCACAGCCTGCCCTGGGGCACCCACCTGCTCTGGCGTGGAGCCCTGCAGGACATCTCTGCTCCACTAGTCCTCACCACAGGCTGCAGGAATCTCCTCTCTGGTGCATGGAGCACCTTCTACCTTTCCTTCTTCCCTGCCTTGGTGTCTGCAGAGCTGCTCCTCTTCTCTGGCTGCTGTTACTTCTGCCCAACATCTTTCTTCTCTGTTCTTAACCATGCTATCCCAGATGGCTGCTGCCATCACTGCTGGGTGCCAGGTGTGCCTTGGAGCTGCCTGGCTTTGGCTCTGATGGACACTGGAGAAGCTTCTGGCAGCTTCTCACAGACCAGTCCTGTGGGCCCCCACTACCAAAACCTCACCGTGCAAACCCCACACAGAACCATGAAGCACATTTCAAATTCACCACTTTCCTCAACACTTGCTGTATTAAGTAGCTCTAGGCTGGGCCCCTGTTGGGGTGGACCATGCCATCTGCATTTAGAAAATTGCCCATACATTTACTAAAGTGAAATTCACCCATTAATTAGTCCTGTCAGCGTTTTCCCTGGAAACTGTCATTAGCACATTGAGCTAATTACTACAACTAACAGCACTAGTGGGTGTGAGTATGTGCAAGGTGGGGAGGAGGAAAGGTTATTCTAACTAAATAATGAAAAGGACACCTCATTCTTACATTTACATTAAAATCTAAATTCAGCATAACATTGGGATGAGATAAGCCTGCCATTTTATTTGCCTTCCATACTGGAATCTTTGCTGTTGGTAGAAAAAATATTCAAAGCATGGCAGAAACCTTCTGAAGCTGATAAACCAGAAGGAACAAGAGTCTTCTAGTTATCCATTCCTACACAACTCTGTGATGTTAACTGCATTTTGACCTAAGAAAGGAAACTGAATTTGTGTAATACTACTTGTTTCAACACCACAGCAATGCTACTCAGGTTCTTTTCTACAAATATCCTTGCTCAGGATATTTTCCTACTTGCTTGTGTGAAGACCCTGGCTGGATAGGAGGACTTGAACATACCAGAGTTATCTTGATCTGCCCAGTTCCTCCTGAGAGGTGAGTCAGGGGTGAATGTGGAAAGCTCTTGGTGTGACAGACCAATCAGCAGTGTTAACATGAACCTTTTTAATGAGGTGTGCATTAAAAGATTTTCCTTGTGTCCCTCACAGGTTAGGAGCAGCTGTGCAGTCAGGGAACTGTGGCTCAGTTGATGGACAGTCTTCTTTGCTGCCATGGCAGCTGTGTATCCCTGTGATGAAGCCACTGTATGAACATCAAGTGAAATACAGTGAAAACTCCTGGGGGAGTCTGCTGGCTCATGCAACAAGGCAACAGGTGGGAGGGGAAATGGCAGTACGGAGAAATGAAATTACTTTAAAAGGTCTTGGGGTAAGAGGAGGCAAATACTAAATCAAGCAATCTTCTCATTGAGTCAGTGTCGTGGTTTTGTCTGGGACAGAGTTTGTTTTCTCAGTAGCTGGTACAACCCTGTGTTTCAGATCCAGTGTGAGAATAATGTTGGTAACACAGTGATGTTTTGGTTGTTGCTAAGTAGAGCTTATCCTAAGTCAAGAAATTCTCAGTGTCGCATGCTGTGGTAGTGAGGAGCTCCACAAGAAGCCAGGGGAGAGCACAGCCAGAGCAGCAGAACAGGCCAAAGGGCTGTTCCATCCCATGGAGCATCATACTGGGGAGTGCTGGCTGGGCGTGGGGTTCACTGCAGCTCAGGGACAGCTGGGCATCAGCCAGTGGGTGGTGAGCTGTTGTGTTGTACATCACTTGTGTTTCTTGGGTTTTATCACCCTCTCTCCCTCTCCTTTTTGTTATTAATAGAATTAGCATTGTCATTATATTTCATTTTGTTTCAGTTATTAAAATGTTCTTATCTCAGCCCACCATTTCTATTTTCTTTTCTTTCCTCACTCCTCTCCCCATCCCACAGGTGAAGAGTGTGTGTGTGTGTGGGAGGGGGAGAGGGTGTGTGTGAAGTGAGCGAGCAGGTGCATGGTGCTTAGCTGCCAGCTGGGGTTAAATCAAAACAGCCACCTTGCCAGCACACACAGGTTGCCCACCCTAAGCATCTCACCACTTTTTTCCTCTTTTAGAAATTCACCTTATGCTGCACGTGGATACAAAGGAAAAATAATTTTAACAACTCCTCTCCATCACACTCCTGCAGCTTAAGTGCAAGTACAGCTGTGAGTGCCAACATTGCCCACAACTTTTCCACATGGACAGCCCTCCACCTGCAAAATGGGAGCAGTTGGGAGGGGATGGCAATAGTCACAGCAAAATACAGCTGGCAGATGGGCACATTATCCAGCTGATGGGCCCAGGACATGCATGGGGAGAATGCCACAGCAATACCCACACACGTGGGCTTTCCAGAATCACCTAACAAAAGTGGGTGGGATCCGAAAGCACTTGGTAAAAGTGAATGTTTAGAGACCCAAATGTCAGAACTGATGTGTGGCTGGGAACTATGTCAAGCTCCACAGGCCTGCATCCTCAAGAGAGAGGAATAACTGCTGGTCATACACAAGTGGTCAGAATTGAGGATCCTCTCTTTTCAAGACACTGCAGAGCACAGCACATATTTTAAGGAAGAGACTATATAAGGTCACTGTAAAGAACATTCCAGCCCAATTAAACATCATTTGCTTGTATTAATTTCACTGTAGTACAATCCTTGTAACTATAACTATCCAAAGCTCTAAGCAAAGATGTGTGCAGGTACATGCCAGTGAGCCCCTCAGCAGTCCCAGCTCTTCAGCACTCTCCTGCATACATAACTTTCCTCAAGCCTTTTATGCCTTCAGTCAGTAGGACAGTCCCTACGTGTAATGCTTTATTAACCTGAAAGCATTTTCTATTTAATAAAGACTAGCAAAAAGTGTTTTGTTTTCAATGAGACAAAAATAAATGAAATCAGCTGCCTGACCTCAAATAAGGAACTGGATTGCTTAAACTTGCTAGGATTCTTCCTTGCCTTCTAATACTGACAAATTTCAGCTGTATTCCTCTAGCAACAAATTGATTCTCCTGTGGCTAAAATAATGGTATAAATAGGGTTGCTAATCTTCCAACTCGTTTCAGCTGATTAATATCAAGTTGTAGAGACAGTGAGTTCAGCTTGTACTTGTATAATAATATCTATTAACTTCTGCCCCCAATCTCTATGTGAAGATACTCCAGCAGAGAAGTAACATGAAATAAGCACAAGGTGCAAAACAATTCTGGTGTTGAAAACCGAAAAGAAGAAAAAATTAAGGAAGAACTTAATCTGTGTCATTCATGCCAGATGGCTGCTTATTTAAGTAATCAAGTTAAGCAAGACGTATTTAGGACTATCTTGTTTAATTTGATTATTTAACTGAATAAACTGCCTGTAAGGCAGTGGGGTTTTGCACATATAATCAGGTCACATTCAACTCTGGTTCATTTTTGCTGATTTTGATATGGTTAGTTCATAATTTCTCTATGTAGCCAAACTGTTTTGCTTGCATGAGGAATGCTTTAGATCAGATGAGAATTACTCCGAGGCCCCAACTGATATTATGTTAATGCCTGGCAGATTAATGCTCCAGCAAATTTGCATATAATGAACACAGATCATAACCCTTTGCTGAAGTGCACATCCCTACGTGCCTGCCCCAGATAATGGGCCCTTTTCCTATCAACAGGGAAGGGAGGAGAAGCAGGTTCTTTAATTCCTCTTTTATGCATTCAACAAAACTACCACCATAACTGCAGAGGTATCGAGTAGTTACTGCTACAGGAGTGATTATGCAAATGACATTATGCAATTCCAGTGACTGAACTAAAACCACCCAAGGACTCTACATTTGTTCAGTCTACAGCAGATATTTCCAACCCATATAATCTTCAACAAAGACAAGTTCTTATATGGTCAATAAACAATGATGTTCTGCCCTTTTTCCTGGCAAACTTTGTGAGCAGTTATTATCTAGTGGTTGTCCAAAAATTTTCCACTGAAACTGTTTTTATGGAAAACTTCAAGTTAAAACTGAACAGCTTTATTTTTTTTTTTTTTTTACTGAAAGATGTGTCCTGTCTGTGGAATATTGTCCCCTTTCTGGCCCAGTGAACTGTGTCCCAAACAAAGCACATTTCCATGGGGATATGCTATTCTGAATATTCAGAGAAACTCAGAGTGGGGATCCTTTGAGTGAGTGGGTTGACTCACCACAGGGTGCTCAAACACTGAAACAGGTGGCTCACACCCCAAGCCCTCCAGTGATCGAGAGGCATTTGGGCAATGTCCCTAATGAAAATGCTTTAACTTTTGGTCAGCCCTGTAGAGGCAGCTGGACTGCATGATTGCTGGAGGTCCCTTCCAACTTAAATATTTCTATATTTCTATATTTTCTATATTTCTATTTCTATTTTATTATTTTCAGGGCTCGCTTAACTCCTGAAGTACAATTTACTGAAATTAGTAATTGGTGTAATTAATGAAATTTAGTTCAGCTAGAAAACCCAGCCTGCAGAGGGCAATGAGGGTATGAAGAGCCTCAGGGCATTTCCATATCAAATCATTCAGCTCTACACTTTGACAAAATCTGTTCAAGAGGAAAAGATCAGTAGTTTTGTCCATTGTACAAAAATATACTGATTGCCAACCAAAAGCTAGTTATTTAGTTTCATTGACTACATCCAAATTTGGAAATTCTGTAGGTTTTTTCTGTTTCTCCTGCGGTCAGTTTGTGAGTGTGGGAATGTGGAAAACTACGTTCACATACCTAGCCTAAGGCAATGAGAAATCACAAATTTTGATATGAAGCTGATAGAGCAAGAACTTGAACCTGCCTTTTGCTCCTCTGCCTTTGGCTGCAACGAAATGCTACATTATATATAGTATTTAATTTTATCAGAAATACACCAAAGGATTTATGATTAATACAATTAAAATAAAACACAGTGGAACAGCCTCTATATACTTATTCAGACATTTGTCACATTTCCTCTATATAAATCACTTGGGTTGGCTCATGACTGAATTTTTTTGACATAATTAGAAGAAACTGTTCACCTTTTAGGGCATCAGTTAATTATACTTCAAGTTCACAAATTACAGTTGTTTCTCATTATCCACATATGGAACTGTAAAAGCAAAGCAAATGCTACTGATATAACACAGCATTCCTCTCCAAAGTTTACAAAAGCAGGGTGAGCTAATGGAAAAAGAACCACTAAATAAAGCACCAACTGGCCCGGTTTCTAGGCTTGCTTTTAACTTTTTCCCTTTTTTGGCCATTTCAGAAAAGATACTGTGATTTCTCCCACTTTATTTTTAACCAGACATGAAATAGCTAACAAGAACTCTTATCTTTTTCAGAGACATGCTGAAACATGTTGGTTCAGATTAATAAGATTTGCATCTTAAAAAAATTATTCGAGCTCTGCTGCTCTATATTCTTGTAAATAAGCAGACCAACAAGAAAGTTCAGTTTCTCTATGTATACCCATGCTCTTACTTGTTAGGGCCAGACACTACATTTATGCTACACTGAACACAGGAAAACACTATATAGCTGCAGATTAATAAATTCAGATTTTTTTAAAGATAGTGTTGTGGTCAATAATACAAAACTTCTTATTAGCATACTTTGCAGAATGTTTTTCCTTCTGCAAATTTAAACAGAATAAACGTATGTGAGCCTTTACAGCACGAATAAATGCTCAGTCCTAACACCATCTATGTTTTATGGTTACTTGGTTTTAGCTGAATATGGGAATAATTTTTTTGATTTCTGAATACAATTATATGATCTGATGCAGAGCAAGTTTCTGAATTCTTTAAAAAAACAATTACCCCCTGCTGTTCTTTAAAGGAAAAAATTATGACTCATTTCTGTGGCTCCATCATCCATGTTTAATTTATGTAAATAACTTATGGTCTGATATCACGTAAGCATCACTGGCATATGAATCCAAATAAATATATAAACTGATGGGAATGCAGAGTTGTCTCAGCACAACTAAAGTGCTTTAAAATTATTAACAAGTCTTTAATGTTCTAGTCAAATACAGATTATTTTCTTACATTGAAGTGGACTGAGCTTGTAGGTCTGTAATTGTTTCTAAAAAAATGTATATATAAGGGTCTCCACCCTTTATTAGAATGTTAAAGGGCTGCATCATAGAATCACTCAGGTCCTGCTGATTCCTGAACTGATTCACAGACAAGTAAGGGTTTTTTTCACCCAAGTTGAGGTCATAGTCCAAAATTCTTAGTATACCATTGGAGCAGATGACCCCCCTGAGGTTCCTTCCAACCCAAATTATTCTCCAATTCTGCACTTCTATCACAAAATACTAAATTGTCTTTGACAGCCCTTTCTCCTGAAGCCAAACACTTGTCCTTATAATCCTATATGATGTGGAGGGAGGGCAGAAGGGAAAGGGGAGGGAGACTATCAAGGTTAAACAGGAGGTAATGCACTGGGGGATCTGGAACCACAACTGTACAAACTCTGGGATCTGACAATTTATGCTGGATGCTAAAAGCTGACACAGCTGTGAGAGCTTTTCTGTAGATGCTGTCTGAGAGTACACCTGATACAAAGACAAAAGACACACCACTGTAGGAAAACGTGAAACACAAAATTTTGGATTATGAGTTTCCCTACAGATCTCACAGGAAAATCCAGTCTGAATTCTGGTTGGAACAGAATGAGATGCAAGGGCAGACACGGATTATTGGTGTGCATGCTTTGCTGCTGAAGGATGTAATTTTTTTTCCCCAAGAGCATACTAGGGTTTTTGTATATGATGTTGACATCTTGGACAAGGTAGAGCAGTGTATACAAAGAAAGTTAAACTTTAAGAACATAACTCAATTTTGCTGAGATCACATTGCAGAGCCAGTTATCCCAGCACTGGACCCCATCCTTATGGGGACAAAATAAAGTAGGTTTCAGAGGTACTGTGTAATTAATTCTGGAGGAGGCTTTGTCCCTAGTCTCAGGCACATGAACTGCACCTCCACAAAACAGCAAAATTAAGAAAAACCTATCAAAACGAGTATGATATATGGCACCATGCTGGTTTATAATTCACTTTGAAGAAAATTAGGTACTGTGAAGTGCTGAAGTTACTGCTGAGATTTCAGGAACAAAAAATATGTTACCAATAATCAGGAAGTATGAAATACTGTAAATCACTATTTTCTGACAACCCAGGGATCAGAATTTATGTTTTTTCTTGTTCAAGATGCTACAGAAAAAGCAGGCAGTTGGGCAGTAGGCAGGAACACTTAGTCTTTTGAAGGACTTTTATTTTATTAAGGTTGTCAGCGAAACCCTGAGATTACAGGAGAGTCCCAGTGAAGTGCTCAGTGCAGGATTTCTTTATGGTTCACTCAGACAATAGCAGTGCCTAACCTGAGAGCACAGCTGCATTCTGACAGCCATGGTCCAGATATATAATTAGGGAAAGACATTGCAAGGAAAAAGGGAGAGAGATTCTAAGTGAGCAAAAAGATGAGAGGAGAAGCACGGGGATGAAGAGGCTTGTCCAAGGTCACAGGGCACGTCAGCACTGCAGACAAAACTCACATCTCCTGACTCCCAAGCCAAGAATCACCCAGACAACAGCAGCATGAGACAAAAGATGTAGCTGAACTTTAGGCTATGTGAATCCAGGGCTCTCTGGGCTGCTCTAACTCTCCTTCTCTGCTGCTCCATCATTAAAAGCAAGCTATGATTGCTGACTTGTAACAAACAAATAACCTTGCTTCCATGTCTGCAGCCATCACCCTCTCAACTTACTTCACAGTTCTCCTCCCCAAACTTCCACTCAGCCTGAACTGTTTGATGCCTGCTGCTTTTGTGAAGCTTTTGAAATTAATGCTTTAAAGCCTGTAAGAGCAGCTCAGAAGGGGAGAAAAAAAAAAAAAAAGACAGTTTTACATTTTTAAAAAGATGCTCTTATTCTCCTCACAGCTGAGTTTTGGTGGCAGCTTGTGAGCAGAATAGTAAGTGGGAGTTTTTGTTGTGTTTTTCCAGGCCAGCCTGTCTGGGCTGTGGAGATCCACACTTTTCCTCATTTGTTTTTCACTGCAGTTAGGCCTTTCAAAGTCACCTCCTCTGCAGAGGCTGCCGCTCTGTGGACCAAAGAGAGGGGGGTACACAGCACTCAACTGTCCCCCATCTTTGGGGACAGAGCA
Organism: Luscinia megarhynchos; assembly: GCA_034336665.1. Classification (NCBI taxonomy): domain Eukaryota; kingdom Metazoa; phylum Chordata; class Aves; order Passeriformes; family Muscicapidae; genus Luscinia; species Luscinia megarhynchos. The sequence goes on from JAPFBE010000003.1 coordinate 68,121,293, forward strand.
GGCCCTGTATTTCTCCAGCTCCTTCCTCCCCTTCTCCAGTCCTTAGCCAGTCAAGAGTCTATACACCTGCCTGTACACCATACCAGTAGCAAAGGCTTCTGTCTATGACCTGCACAGGCTTTCTCTACATGTGCCAGCTGACCCTTAGGGAAGAATTAGTTCTACACCAACAAAAGAGTTCATACTAACTGATTCCAAACAGAACCTCCCAGAATGGTCAAAGTGACCACGTGCACCAAAAGGCATAATCCAACCCTCTGGAGAGCAAAACCAGCTCTTGGTTCTACAGCTGGGAACCCACCACTAGCCTGAGTTAACAGCAAGTGGACTGGAAATTTCAAGCCTTCATCACACAGATAGCAATGACACCAGAAATCAGATGAAATTTCTCTGTGAGCAAATGAGCACTGGATTAACTAAGACTTGAATTGTTGAGGCTTTTGTTGTCAGTTCCCAGTCTTCTTACCTTCTACAGCAGACCTATAGCATCAAACACCAAGATTATAGATCCAAATCACCCCAGCACATTCCCTACACCTCTCAATTGCCATCAAAATGCTCTGGCTCCTTCTCCCATCTCAAAATCCCCTCAGCCTTACATGTCACCTGTGCAGCCCCTGAGCAGCTGGCAAGGCAAAAGACACTGTGGAGTGTAGCTGATCATGGCATCATAGAATTATAGAGTGGTTTGGGTTGGAAGGGACCTTAAAGATCACTTAGTTCCAAACCCTCTGTCAAAGGTAGGGATGCAGTAGGGATTTAGCTCTAACCCACTAAATTGTGTTGCTCAAGGCCCCATCCAACTTGGTCTTGAACACATCCAGGGATGGGGCATCCACAACTTCTCTGGGCAACTTGTGTCAGTGCCCCACTACCCTCTTATGTAAAAAAAATTCTTCCTAACATCTACTCTAAAACTCCCCTCTTAGTTTTAAACCATTCCCTATGTCCTACATGTATCTGCCAGTGTAGAAGGTTAATTTTCCTCTTTTTTACAAGCCCCATTTAAGTACTGAAAGGCCACAATCAGGTCTGATAACACCTGTGTGCTACCTGGGCAGCCCATACACTCTGGTCAGCTGGATGAACCCTTCTAGCAGAACAAGACACCAACTTGAAAGTCTCTGCACTGTTTTCACAAAACTTGTCAGAAATACATATAGTCATTGTAAATGTACAATATCTTTGAGGCTCCTATTTCTTTGCCAAACTGGGCTGAAGTGTCCAAGCAATTAAAACTGCCTAGAGAACTTGCAGAGAGACAGATGGATAGGGAGACAGGATGATCACATAAGCTTTTTTTTCCCCCTTGAGGAATATATGTTAAAAAGAAAAGAAACCTACCAAAATGCATTGTTTGTACTTATGAATTGTTATCAGACTTGATTAAATTTTGATTTCAGTTCTTTGCTTTTTATCAGGATAAAACAACAAAAAAAATTAGTGATTTTATTAATTTTGCCAAAAAATAATCGGCAGAAAATGATCTGTATGAAAGTGCACAAAAGTGTGAAAAATGCTACTGAGCCTTTTAAAAATTATTTTTCTTCAATAATTTTCAGAAAGACTTAAACCTTCCTCATTTTGCATTCCAAGAATTTGAGAACCTAATGCTGCAGCTACACTGAGTCCACTTTCTAGTTTCTGCTTCTTCACTAAATTGGGGAAAAAACCACAAAGAGCCCACCATTGTACATCATAGACTAAAATATCTTGAAGGGAGATGATGAAGACTGTTGTTAAAGGCATTTGACTTTGATTATCTTTAGAAGGTGATAAAAAAGAAAATAAGATTACCTTGGAAAAAAATACATACTAAATCAGGCAGATTGTAAGGCTTCCGATAAAACACTAATCTTGGCAAGCTACACTGGAGAAAACAAAAAAAAGGCAGTTCCTCTGTCCATAATGTGTATTTTTTTTTAACATTTACAAATTATTTTTGACTTAGCCATGCAGGGAGCCTACTTTCAACCCTCAATTTGAAAATCATGGAGGCTTTATAAAGTCTTCCACCTGCATCTCTTTTTTGCATCACAGTTCTTTATCCTCTAAAGGATGAAAACCCTGGCATATAAAAACTTTGTTAAGCTGTCACTATCAATAGAGTAAAAAAAATAATGGTTGACAAAGAAGAAACAAATTGCATCTTCGAATAAGTTTCCTTCATGCTCTTGTTAAAAGCTATAACCTCTGATGTTAACTAAATTTAACCCGTTCTGACCCTTGCGGTGGCCCTTAACCTTTTCTTTATTCTGCTTCCTGTGGTTGCTGAAGAAAACTGGCCCAGTCATTGCAAAAGCACTCTCTGTTGCACACAAAGCCCCAGCCTGGCTGCTAGTCTGTCAGGAGGGATAGAATAGACGGGGAGGTCAGCACCTGTGCTGAGAAGCAGGTGACAGGGAACTGCTTGGACCATTCTAGGGCAAGTTGTAATAGTTTCTACCCTTTAAATATCGCACTGTAGTTTCGGGTATTCAAGGCAGCGAAGTTCACATTTTCTTTGTGAATGCAGACTTTAAACAAATTAATCTATTGCTGTTCAACTGACTGTAAAATTAGTAGATTTACTGTTGCAAAAAAAAAAAAAAAAAAAAAAAAAAAAAAAAAAAGAGAGCTTTCACTTCCACTTTAATAAGGTCACGGATGTGTCCTAGGCTGCCAACAAAAGCAGCTTTTAAAATCTTCGCAGCTGAACCCAACAACTTGCAAAAGCTGTAGAACAATGTCTTCAATGTACAGTGGAAACTCCTCTCCCTACAGTCAAGATGTAAAACTAGACAGTTAAAAAACTTTCTATACTGTGAACTTTTAACTCTAATTGCATCTCGCCCCAGGGACCCACAGGCTTGCTCTATGATTAACACTTTAACAAATTCAGTCAGCTTGCTTTTCAGTGAGCAGAATTGGTTCTTTGCCTGGATTCAGTAATTCAGCCCAAGCAATTTAATGGCAGAGCATGCATCTTCAAAAGATTTGTTTTAATTCCCACAACAGGGGCAGATCTCAGAAATGAAACCAAACTTCATCTGTTTCAACTATATTTGTATATTCTGTGCAGGGCATCAGTTGGCAGTGACCATTTATCACTCACTACAACAAAATTTTGGGGTTTGGCTTTAATTTTTTGCTGTCTCTTGCTAGAATAAAAATAGAGCAGTTTGTGTAGGAAGCAACTTTCAAAACCTGTGGATGGAAAAGGAGTAAATGAGCTACTGCAGATCCAGAAATATGGACCTACTACACATCCAGAATCTCTGTGTCCTTTAAATACATGTTTACTCTGACGTGTTCTCTGCCATATGGCAATGCTCAGCTCAGCACAAGGGAGTTTTTCATCTGGAGCTATGTGCAAAAGTCTTTCATAAACACGAACAGGGACACTAAGGAGTGTAAAGGGGAGGCTATGGCCCCTCTCTGAACCAGGGGTCTGCAGAAACACACAGCCACGATTATAACCAGCAGGAAGGTGGAGGGGGGCCATGCCAGCTGCCAGCAGGACTGGGGAGTGGGGAGGAGTAAGAGACTCTCTCCAAGGCTTCCCCAAAGCTTCCCTGCTGAAACGCCCTGTGAAGGAGAGAATTATACAGAAAAAACAGGAAAACAGAGGTGTACAAGGTAAGCAGCTCTCCAGAGGCTCAGTACTTTTGTAACAAGTGTGCAGGAGACTAACCACAGATTTTGTAATAAGAGCAAAAAAACCTGCTGTCCCACCCACTGCTACTGCTCCAAGGGTCCCAGGCATTGCATAAACCCCAAAAAAATCAGTAATAAATGCCTGATGATCTTGTTTGGCACTTGAAAGTTTTTGACTTTTCATAAGCACAGCTAGAGTTTAGGAAGCAGCAAGATGTTCACTGTGGACCAAGGAAAGACCAGTCCTCCACTCAGAGCCAGCAGGTAAGAGCTGCTTGCAGGTGTAAGGCACTTCAGCAGCTTGCTTTCTGCTCCCACAACATGAGTGATGAAGTCTGAATGACAGTAAACCATAGCCTCAGGTCTCCAGGTGAACACACTGTCACCCACATAAGGGCATCCTCACTCTCAGCTGAGCATTACAAACTGCTCACTGTTCCCATAATGAATGGCTTTGGGGGGAGATTTTAAGGGGGGACTATACTGGTGCTGGGTTGATGGCTAAACTAGGTGATCTTGAAGGTCTCTTCCACCTTGAACGATTCTGTGATTTTGAAATTAACCCCTAAACACAAAAGGACTGGTACCGGTTTCCAACACCCTCAGGGAATACTGAAACCCATCCCCCAGAGACCAGTTTCTCAGTAGCATCTTGTGCCTCACAATAATTATTACTAACATTAATAACATCCACACTAGCAGATCACTGCAGTGCTCATGTGCAAGAACCAGAAATCTCTCCATCCACCCATCCTTTCCCCTTCTCATATATTTGCATTTAAAATTATCTGAGGCATTAAATGTTTACAGTTTGGCACAAGGTCTAGCAGAACAGGCCTTAATATGGCACAAAAAATAACAAAGTGAAAACAACAACTCTGTAAGTAAATGTCAAATTAAAAAAAAAAAAAAAAGAAAAAAAAGGCAGATGTCAATTTAAGAATTAAAAGCAAATAAATGACTGAGTGTATTGTCAGGGGTGGGCAGAAGATGATGTGCATCAGGCAAAGTAGAAGGAAGAAAGTTGTTATTAACTGCACTTCTTATGATAGTGTCTTTCAAATAATTAAGACTGCAGTCTCTCTGTGGCAGGCACATATAAAACATGGCCCCAGGACAATTACAGTGTAAACAGACATGAGACAAAGAACAAGGAGAAAGAGTACAATGAACCCCCAGAAAGATCAAGTTAATTGAGGACAAACAGCATTAGAAGGCTGCACTATTTCTTGGCACATTGTATTTAATTAGAAAGGCATGAAGTAAAAGAAGCATCAGGTTTAAACTTAACAGAACTAAACAACGGGAAGAGAGAAGGAATGCAAGTTGTATGCTTTGAAGTACCTTGCTTTCATGCAGGTAGTTTTTATCACAGTGAAGAGGATTATTAGCTTTATTACTGCTGCTAACGCTGCTGAAAATTATCTGTCTTGTGGGGACGATTCTCAGGGTAGCAGTAGTCACTAACTGCAAGGGGGCTGCTGACATGCTCTCTTCTAGTGCATATTGCAGAGCCAATGATGAAAAAAATATCTCTCCAGGCCTCAGCTCTGCCAAAATTTCCCTTCATGCTTATTCAAATTCCACACTTGATTTCCAGACCATGAAAAGAGCAGTAAAAACCTTTCTTGTCTCGCCTTTTCTTATTGTGGAATATTTCACTCTCCACAACTGGATAGTGAAGAATTTCAATAATTTATGTTTCAACAGTATCAAACTGCGATCCAGTTTTCTTAGGCATTCTACTGATGTAACTGTAATCCCTGCTCCCAAAGAGCTTACAACCCTAAAGGCATAAAGCCTGAGTGAATTTAAAAAAAAAAAAAAAAAAAGCACAGAAGAGCAGGATGGAAAAATTCAGCTCTATTTGCATATAATAGGAGAAGCTACAGTTGTCATTCATGGTCTTAACACAGCTCACCATCTACTTGGCTAATTCTGTTACTGGCATTCTTCCAATTTCATTACTGCTGGCAAGGACTTTTAATGAGGATAAGGTGATATGAATGAACTTCAGATTGTAACTGATTTAGTAAAGTTTTCTGGGTTTGCACACGATTACCACATGTGATGTCTTCTGTGAAGATGGCAATAACAGACCTTTTTTTACATATATGTACCACAATGACAGAACAAAACCAGCAACCACATAAAACTAAATCATTCTAAGACCACAGTTAAGCACAGAAAGCTTTCAACTCAAAAACATAAACGTCAGGTTTTCATTGTATTTCTTCTTTCTGGACAAAAGAGGGGGAGAGGAAAGAAGGGTCACTGAGCTGTGGCATAAAGCATATAAGCTAAAGAGTTCTGATTGATTTTAGGCCAGAAGGACAGCTGCCTCATTTTGTACTAAATTCTGAACACAAGCACACTTTCAGTCCGAGTGCTGTTTCAGCTCCTGCCTGGATGGCTAAACAGCATCCCTCGATAGAGACGAACCCCGGGGCTCAGGAACGAGCTCCTGAGCGAACTCCTGTGCTGTTCAGTGGCCGGCTGCCTCAGCGTGCTCCTTACAGCCGGGGAGATTCACCGCACATGAATTTCAGCTTCTCTTTCCAAGGTTTCTGTCTCCAAGCCGGACGAAGGAGGTCGCAAACCCGAGGCAGAGCGTCTCCTGCCACAGAAGGTAACAAACCCAGGCACCCAGCCTGCGGGCTGACCGCGGCCGCCCGGAGCCGCACACGCTGCTGAGCCCTGCAGCCGCAGCTCGGCCGGCGCTGCCCGCACAGGGGCACGGACCCGCTGGAGCCGGCGCAGAGCAGGGACACACAGCTGCTCTGAGGGCTGGAGCACCTCTCCGGCGGAGACAGCTGAGAGCTGGGGCTGCTCCGTCTGGAGACGGGGGCTGCGGGGAGCCCTCACACTGCCTCACTGGGGCCTGTACGAACACGGAACGCACCTTCTGGCACGGCCTGCAGCGACAGGACAAGGGTTATGGATTTAAACTACAAGAGCGTACATCTAGACTAGAGGTGAGGAAGAAGTTTTTACAGGGAAGGTGGTGGAACACTGCCACAGGTTGCCCAGAGGGGTGGTGGATGTCCCTTGCCGGAAAACATTCGAGGTCAGGACACACGGGGATCTGAGCAACCCGATCGAGTTGAACATGTGCAGCGCGATGAACAGATGAGCTTTAAAAATCCTTCCCAACCCAAACCCAAATTCTGCGATTCTATGCCACACAATCTCCCACTCGCACAACAAACCGCCCTGCTGCGAGTGCCCCAGGGCACAGCGCGGACCCTGTCCCGGCTGCGGCCCCACACAGCAGCGCTGCAAAGGGACAGCGGGAGCCCACAGAGCGATGCGGGGCGGCAGCAGCTCCCCAGAACCGGGCACGCCACGCTGGGAATGCGGGAGCCCGCGGGCACCGGGCACAGGAGGGCACAGGGACGCACAGGGACACACACAGACACGCGGCCCCGGTCGCACCCCCGGGCACGCGCGCTCACGAGGGCGCGCGGCGGCGGGCACGCGCGGGGCGGCGGCAAGAGGCGGAGGCGCGCTCGCAGGAAGAGGAAGAGGAGGAGCGGCAGGAAAAGGAAAGGGGAGAGGCGGGGCGTGCCGCAGCTTCCCGGAGGCTCGGGCAGGTCCCCCGGCTGCTGCGGCGGGCCGGGGCCGGCGGTTCGGCTCTGTTCGGCCCGGCCCGGCCGGCAGGTAAGAGAGGGTCGCAGGGAGCCACGGTCACGGGCACGCCACAGGCAGGCACAGCGGGAGCGCGGCCGCGGCAGGGCACGGTCACACACCCGCGTACAGCCCTTCCTTATTCCCTGTTTGCAGCGGGGACTGCCACGGGAAGCAGCCCCTTCCGTAAAAAGGGTTATTTTCTTTCAGATAGCTAAGGCTGGATGTGTTAGATTTACATAGTCAGAGAATGAAGGAGGATACCAACAACAGCGTGTGTTTAGCAGAGCAAAATCAACATTTCCTTAAAATAAGCCGGTGTTCTATTGCTGGCATACTGTTAGTTAGTGTTATAAATCAGTAGCTCTCGAAGGCAAGCCAGGCTCCTCTGAATGGAAAATAAATTTAATTACGTCATTCAGTAATGGAGCAGTGATGCCCAGATTGTGGACCAAGTCTGCAGTGCATGATCCAGAGCTGGTTTATGAAACCATTTTTAAAAATAAGGGCTTCGTGGCTTTTGTGTGGCTGCAGTGATGATGCACAAAGATACTTGGTTGTTGGCAGTGGGTGTTCAGCCATCGGGCTGTTTTCACAGGGCAGAGGCAGAGCCCAGGGCAGGAAGGGATGGTAGCACTACCAGCTGGTTTTAGGCTGTTGTGGAAACCCTGTTACTCCTGTGCCCTGCGGCTAGCTTGAGCTCTGGATCCAGCTGTAGCACACAGCTGTTATCAGACTGCCCTGCTCATGAACTCATCTGGCTCCTTGAAGCAGTTTGCATGGACATTGTCCCTACTGCTGAGGTATGAAGTCCATCCCAAGCTCCAGACTGTCCCATTTTCAGACTAAGTTATTCACAGGCAAGTCATTTCACACGTTCCTGTGCCAACACTGCTTAGAATTATAAATGGCTTTTTATCCTTGCTGAGAGTTTACACCTTTTCCATGTGTATGTATGCACATGGATGCATGTTTACACAATGTCATATATGTGTATGTATGCATGTATTTATAGAGCAGAGTCACATTCCATCCTGGGCCAAAGAGGTCTCATTCTTGCCAACTCCTGTGGTATGACACGTGTTTGGCTTCCTGCATCATCCTTGGCTTTTCCTGTAATGGCTCCCTTTTAAAAGTAGAATAGGAAAACCACAGAGAATACTCACAGTTTGCTCTTTATTTCCCAAGTTTTTTGCAGCTGTTAAAAAACGGATGATTTCTGAAGGTCTGAACAAAATGCAAATAATGGTCAGCTGCACCAAAATTGCCAGGGGGATTTCATGAACCGGGGAAGAATGGGAAAAAAATCCAATGGAAGAAATGTCTCAAAGATGAGTTTCAGTAGTCTTCAACCATGGGTATATTTTGAAGCATGTTTGAAAGTTTATAGCTTTGTGAGTACCATGTCAGGATAGATGCCTGTAACTATTCAGATTTAAATTTGAAAGTGTGGAGAAAGGAACTACAAGTATTGGATTCTTTTAAGTAGTTCAAGCTCAGATTTTAAGATAATAAAGGTAACATCAACTCATACACTTTGCTCATTTGCCAGATTTTCTCTCTGGGTTAAATCCCTTTGTTACTGTAAAATGAATTGAATGCTCTTGAATGCTCATTCCATATGGTATCATTTTAAAAGAGTAGTTACAAACACAAGGGTTTACTGAACTAGAGTCAAGTCTTTCTAGTATAAGAATCTGACTGATGGGGTAACTTGTTTTTTCTTCTTCCTCAGAATGACTGCCTTGTGCACAATGAAACATTTGTGTCAAGCAACCAGAAATGAGAACAGATATGCAAAAAGGTTCTTTGGTACTCTTCTGACACAATCAGCACAAAAGTGGCTCTTTTCTCCATTCTGGATAGTGGTACCTGACCCTAGGAAGTCTGCTGTGTTTGAGCTTACTCAGCCATTTTGTACAGGTGAAAAATCTCACGCACAACCAAAAGGGAAAACAGCATTTGGAAGTGTTGGGCGAAGAATTCCCTATCGTATTTTGCACGTAATCAACCAGGATGGGGAGAGCTTAGGAAACATGCACCGAGCAGATGCACTCAGACTGATGGATGAACGTGGCCTGAAACTGGTTCTGCTTCGTGAGAATGTAGAGCCTCCTGTTTACAGACTCATGTCTGGGCAGCAGATTCACGAAGAACAGCTTAAACGTGCAGAGAAGAAAAAATCAAGTCCAAAGCCAGGTATGTGTTCTGTAAACACTACAACACTGAGGACTTTGAAAAATGCTGCATTAAAAGTGGTTTCAATAGATTAAATCCTCTTACTTGTATTTGTGTAAATCCAAAGCAATGTCACTGCAGTCCACGCTATTAAGGATTTACAGTGGTGAAAATAAAATTTTGGATTAGTCCAGTCTTCCACAGAGAAGCCTCCTATTGCCCTCCCAGGATTTGCTATTTTAGCATCTGCTAACTTGTTAAAAAATATCTTTATTTGAGTGACTATAACTAGGCTCTGGCTCCATGAGATTTACTGAATTTCTGTTCTTTTACTAAGGCATAGAGTGGCAGGCAGTTTTTACAAACTAAGGGCCAAATACACCAATATAATTATATGATTTGTCACCAGTAGTCATGAAACACTCTTCCTCATTTGCTGCTAGGAAGACAAAGTCTGGAGCCCTTTTTTGTACAGAGTAAAAGAATTTTTTCAAAATTGAACACTTTTCAGTTTATTTTTGTTGTTTTCTCTTTTTTTCTTAAGACTGCCTGCTCCAGCAGTTTAACAGAGTTTGGAAAAGAAGTTTTAGAAAAGGCATGTGACCTTGTATCCACTCATCCTTAGGCTAACAAAGATAGCTGTGCTTTGGCTAGAGTTCTGATTTTTGAGGGGGGCATTATTGTGATAGTGAGTTGCTCTGTTCAAGAAACCACAAAAATATTATTCAGATGGTAACTGCTTTAGAGAGGCTTGAAGGAGGAAGAGACTGTAGATTGTTCAAATATGTGACAAGGCATCATTGTACTTCTAGTTTAATACTGCATTTCACCATTCCATAAAATGGGCTTGAGATGAAGAGCTGTCTAACGTCAAAGCTTTTACCTTCAGCTGTCCTACATGCAGAACACAGGAATTTGCACACTAAGTCTTTAATTCCAGATCCAATGCTTACCTGTTTGTTAGACCTACATTGTGGATCATATGAACAAGACTGTAATTAAAAATACCTTAAGCCTTCTGACCCTGAAGAGATTTCCCTGTGTGCCCCAAACACGCAGTCTCCCAGTTAGGGCAGCAAGTATCAAACAGCCACCCTCTCAGGTGAGTGTGGTGCATGATGAGACAATGAGATCAGGGTGCTCTGAGAAAGCAGCATGGGAGGAGGGAGTCAAGCAGACAAAGCACCATAAGCTGATAAGAGAGCAACTAGTACAGGTTTGTCAAATGTTAATACAGCTTCAGTTCTATTTTAAACAGGGGTGGTTCAGAAGGAGTTGTCATTTTCTTCAGCTATTGCCAAGAATGACTTAGAGACCAAGACTAAACAGATAGCACAGTGGATTGAAAAGAGACACCATGTTAAAGTTACCATCCGGCAAGCAAAAGGTAGCAGCACAGACATGGTAAGTGCACTCCTGAAAGTTGGACCAATGTCATTAAACACCTGCAGCTGTATTGACCTTTCCTATTTGCTACTGCCACGATTTTTAGTATCTCAGTGGAGATCTAGGTCATGTACAAGTAATTATTGCCTGCCTTGAGCTGCTCCTGTTCAAACTGGTGTAGAAAAGTACTTCCAGAGACACAATTCAAACACTGTTCCTGAAGAATCCAGCTGCAGTACTGGCTTGGACAGCAGAGTCAAAGTAGTTCCTACTAGAGAAATTTTTTCATCTACAGCTTTAGCCAGCTCACCCACTGAAAACTTTTAACAGTGAGGTTTAAAAAAAATTGTATTTCACAAACTCTTCTTCTGGAGCTGCATTTGTGCAACTTTGGCTAAGATTAGTTGTCCACTCCTACATGAAAAACTATTGAATGGGGTTCCAAGACTAGCAAAGTGAACATGTAAAGGAGCTGATGGCAACTTCCCAGTATAATTGCAGGGCCTTGAGACTTCACTGTCATTCACACAAATTGGTTTTTTATACATATTCTGTGTAAGACTTTTTTTTCCCTTGTAATGTATGTAGCGAATTATGTTTCCTTGAGGATTTCCTCAACTAAATTACTGGGGAAAATTGTGATAGTACTTAATCCAAAAAGAACAAAACTTTTTATAGGAAGTTAAAACTCACAGGGAAAGGGTAACAGGAAGAATAGATTATGGGAGGGAACAGAACAGTTCATGACATAGTCCTGATTTAAATTGTCCTTAAATTTAAAGGCTTAACAATGAGATTAGGAATTCGGCATATCACATTAATGCACTGTTGCCACTCCATTCAGTCCTACCAAGTCCTGCTAACCTTAGAACAATACTACCCCTTAAGAAAAAAGCCTCGTATAATAATATATCTGAGTCTACAGGAGGAGGAGGGTGGGCAGGAGTCAGATGCAGACCACTCTCATAGACACCCTTAAAGAGCAAAACACTGTGAGTCAGCAGTACAGCCTAAATGTTAGGAAATGACTGAATCCCCCTCTAGTGACTTGCCTAAACCTACTCATGAGTAAAGAACAGTTAGGAAAAGACAAGCTCAAGTGCTCACACTAGGACCAGTAACTAGCTTGTTTCAGCTAATAGCTAAACTAAGCAGATGATTTTATTACAGAGCAGCTTGAAATATTTTTCTACCTGTATTTGTGCATTCATTTAGTTCCCTTTTTCTCTTCCTTTTAGTTCATGCTTTTTGATCAAATTTTAGAGACTGTGTCTGAGAAAGCCACTTACCTTTCCAAGCCAAAAGTTGCTAGAGAAGGAGTGAGTACCTGTGTTTTGAGGCACATGTCTGACAAAGAGTTGAAAGAACACCAGAAGACGGAAATCAAGAAAAACAATACAGTAAAGAAAGATGAAACTGAAGATCTGAAGTCAAATGAGTTGCATCAGTGACTTTCTGAAGTGGTGTAAACAATATATATTTATTTAAAAAATAAAAAAAAATTTAGATAAAGTTGTTGTTGAGCTTTGCATTGGTCATTCCATGAAGAACAATGTCTAGGTTAACCTTTGCTACAGAGTCCGAATTTCAGCAGCTGGTATTCCATTTTCCACAAGCTTATCCACCGCCTTGCTTTCCATCACAACCTCATCCTTTCCTGGCTGCGTTTTAGGAGGAATGTAGCCACTGAGACGAGAGGCTAAGCTCCTCTTGGGACGAGAACGCTTTGCCTGGCAGAAGTAGATCCAGAATTAGTAAATTTAATGTATCTGTGGAGCAAAGACTACTGTTGTGGTGGAGAAAAAAGAAATCAATGTACATGCCAGGACTGCATTAGCTAAAGGAGCTTTCATACATTAAGAATCTCACAAAATACCTAGATATTTGACTCGTCTTCCTGCTTGGAGTCACATTTGAAAACAGGTAATGTTTACTCTCCTCTGCAGTGACAGGGTAGGGGTGAGAAGACTTTTCCAAGAGTGTAACTTACTTTCAGGTTCAGCTTTCTCTTTTCGGGATCATGTACAACTGCATGGCGTGCTAGGCTCTGCTGCAGTTACAAAGAGCAGGGGGGGAAAAAAAGGAGTTAAGTTTATAATTTCCGATAATGGGATTCAGATAAGAACAGTTAAAAAAAATACGTACCTTCATTGCAAACACTTTTCCACAGCCTGGATAATCACAAGAGAAGGGCTTTTTCTCCTCATGAAAAGAGAGGATATGGCTTTGAAGGTTAAATAAAGTTGTGTAAGTTCTTCCACATCCTTCTCGGGGGCAGCGGCAGACTTCCCTTTCCACAGCATGTGTCTTTTGATGCTGCTTGAGGTAATCCTTCCGTTTGAAAGTTTTGTTGCATTCACTGCAGACTATTGGCTCTACATGGGAGAAAGAAAGAGTATAAATTAACAATTTCTTACAGAAGCTCTGAATCAAAGCCTAGTGATCTATTAGAACAATGCTAAAAACAACATGAAATGCAAGGAACTTAAGACACTTCAGGAGAATAATGCAGTACGAATTATCCAGATCTGAAATCCTACATAAAACAATTTTTTGTTAACTGAATCAAGAAGTTAAGCTGGTATATTGAGCAGCATTTTCATCAAAGGTCTAGCTGGAGTGACAGCCACTGTACCAATAAAGCTTAGACAAGTTTGGGACACACAAGTTGATGAAATGAGTACAGCAAGGACTCCTCTTCAGATTAGCAGTTGTTTTCCTATTTGTATCATAAGTTTACTAAAGCATTTGGAATTTACCTGTATGACTGTCTTTATTATGCTTCAGCAGCTCTGTCCAAGTTTTTCCAATATATAAGCAGTTTTCCTTCTTGCATGCATAGCCTGTTGGACAGGATAGATGTTTACAGTCACAAAGGGTCTGGCAAACAGTCCAGTTTTACAAGGGGGAACTCCACTTGTAGAATTTGAAAATTAAAGCCTATTATTATTCCTTGTCTCCTCCCATACTGCACAGGAATGGGAAAAGAGACAATAAACAATCAACACAATTTAGAACAAGAGAAAATCCTAACGGTTTTAAGTCAGAAACCTTGTATCACTGACACCAGTTGTCCAGAGAAGCTGTGGAAGCCCTAGCTCTGGAACCATTCAACACCACTGGATGCAGTCCTCAACCACCTGGTGTAACTGGTGCTGCCTTGAGCAGAGAGCTGGACCAGACGACTTCCAGAGATCCTTTCTGACCTAAATGATTTTGTGAAACTCTCCTTGCTTTTACTAGCAATTTTTATTAGCTATTATTATTTTATTAGCTATTATTAGCAGTAAAGCTAATTCCTCCCAGCCACATACTTTCTCTCAAATAGATTAAAGTAACTAATAACTGATCCTAAGCTCTGGACGTCTAGGCTCATGCCTTAACCATCAGCCTATCTCCAAAAGATGGATTATTTGCAAGGAAGCACCTCAGGAGAAGAAATAACTTCTCCTGAAGGAATCCTGAGCTCTGCTCAGACTGCCACAAACACACCAGAACTGAACACAGCAATGCCCCACAGTTTTATCCCACTTTACTATTCAAAACTAGTGCTCTTGTCTTGTCTGGATCACTAGGCCCAGAACACTTTCATATCTGTCACACATCTGTGCATGCTCAGCATTGGAAGCAGCCCAGTCCTTTGCTGAAACACAAAAAGAAAAATTTTTACCTTCATGTATCTTCTCATGCCGCTTTAGTCGACTTGGAGTAGAGAAACACTTTCCACATCCTTCTTTATTACATCTAGGTACAAAATAGCAGTGGTTTCATTTCTTTCACCGTATCTTCCTTCACAGTATCTATGTAGTTTTTGTCAAGTTAAGAACAACTAAAATGAACAAAATAATCCAAGTTTCTCTTTGCCTACAGATCTGCCTGTATCCCCCTAACTTGTAAATTTTGTAATAGTTTTTAACTAGACTTGGATGACTTTGAGAGTTAGAACTATAGTGTGATTTCCAAATATACGGCAAGTTGAGCTTTAGCTGAAGAGTCAAGCCGTGTATCACCCCTACACAGAGGTTCTTCAAACATAAAAGGAGGACAGACTAAGTGGAAGGTTTAAGTGGCTTGTACTGAACCAGCAGAGCACTGACATTTTTGTCTGTCATCCAACCATAGTAGAGCATTTCACTGAAGTGGAATGAACACTCATGTAAGTGTGACCCACCAGTTAGAAATACAAGACTGAACTTTGCTTTTAGCAGATCTGTAGTGATGTGCTACCCAAATGGAGTTGCAACGCACAGCTGTCCAAGTCTCTCCCCTTTTTCTAGGTACTACTCACATCAATGTCAGCCAAGTCACTGCTTCTTACTGGGAAATAAAGGTAGTTGCATTTTTCATTACTGTGCAAGCTCTTACACTTGTATTTCAAACTACGAACTAAAAACTGGGGTGTAGGAGGGTGTTATTTTCTTAAACTGCTGGAATGCTGAAGTTACAGAGCAACAAGACTGTTGCTCAGAGCAGATCACTGAGCAAAGGACTAGTACATGAGATATACTTGCAGCCCTGACTACAAACTGATTTTTTTTTTTGCTGCCACATCAATGAAAAGGCTGAGGAAAATGCACCTATTTTCATCTAGAGTGTTCAAGTGCTAAGTTCAATATTAAAATTACCCACGTACTTGAAGGGAGGTTCATTGGTGTGGTGACACTGATGAACTTTAAGTTGTTGATGCTTCTTGAAAGACTTGTTACAGCCTTCAAAGTCACACTATTGAGGAAATTAAATTATCATTAGAGCCAAATAATGACAGTTCAGTTCATGTGCTTGCTGAAATCCTAGTCATGGTATGTGAACTTATACAAGTACTACATAATAACAAGTTGAAGTATTTCACCAGATACACAAGAAGGAGCTTGTTTAGCCTCCACTGTACAGTACAAAGGTAATTACCACATATTGCTTTTGCTGATTTTGATGCTTGCGCTCAACGTGCTTCTTCATGTTTGATTTTGTTCCAAATTTCTCATTGCACCCATCAATTGTGCACCTGCAAATGAACTGCAATTTTATTACTGCTGTCAAACAGTGACTTGTTCCCTAGGAAGATACAGAAATTGTACAAGAACACAGAGAATTACTGAAACTCAAATCAACAAATACAGAAGTCTGAAGACACTAAAAGCCAGAGGCTGTTAGCCTTTCAATAACATATTCTTGGGGGAGATCTGCCCATTCCTTTAAGCATCTGTTACAGATCAGTGCCAGAACATGGTCAAGGTTTGATCCCACCCTGTGTGCACTGTTATGGCAGTGCCCATGACACCAAAGGCATGCATGCCTTGTACCACTGCCCTGTTTTTGCGTCTTTTCCTAACTAACAACCGCGCCTCAGCTTAAGAAGTAAAACTCGGGCCTTACTCGAACGGCTTTTCCCCGGTGTGCGTGAGGAGGTGTCGGGCGCGGTGGAAGTCCCTCGTGAACCCTTTGCCGCAGCCTTCATAATCGCAAACATACGGCCTCTGAAAGAGAGGAGCTGTGCCAGGGGCAAACCCACCCGCGGTCAGCGGGATGCCCCGGCCACAGCCCGCAGCCCCCGGCGTCGCGGCCTGCCCGGCCCCCGCGGGGTCCCGGCGCGGCGCCCACGCCTCGCTCACACAGACCCCTCCCTCGCAGCCGGCGCGGCTCACCTCGCCCGTGTGCCGGCAGAGGTGGGCGGACAGCCGCCAGCCCTTGTTGAAGGTGGCGTCGCAGCCCGGGAAGGAGCAGATGTACGGGCGGACGGGGAGAACGCTAACGCTGCCGCTGCCGCCGCCGTCCCGCGGCGCGCCGGCCATGGCGGGGCGCACGTGACCGAGCGGGCGGGCGGCGCGTGCTCGGCGGGGCGGGGCCGTGGGCCGGGCCCTGAGGGGCCGTGAGGGCTGCGGGGCGTGTCCGGGGCGGTGCGCGCAGGGCGGGGAGCCGCCACTCAAAGTCACCGAGTAGCCTCACTGGGGCGGGACCCGCCGGTGTGCAACTGCTGGCCCCGCCCAGGACCGTCCCCAAGAGTCACAGCATGTAGCTGAGAGCCCTGTCCAAACGCTTCTTGAGCTCTGTCAGGCTGGCGCTGTGACCATTTCCGTGGGGAGCCTGTTCCAGTGCCCAACCACCCTCTGGGTGAAGAAACTTTTCTAATATCCAGCCTAAACTTCTCCTGACACAGCTTCAGGCCATTGCCTGGGTCCTGTCTCTGTCACCACGGAGCAGAGCTCAGTGCCTGCCCCTCTCTTCCCCTCATGAGGAAGCTGTAGCTGCAGTGAGCTCTCCCCTCAGTCTCCTCCAGGCTGAACAGACCAATGGCTGAACAGCAGCTCCTCATGCGGCTTCCCCTCCACACCCTTCACCATCCTTGTTGCCCTCCTTTGGATGTTCTCTAACAACTTAATGTCCTTCTTAAGCAGTGGTACCCAAAAATGTCCCCATCGGTCGAGGTGAGGCTGTCCCAGCTCAGAGCAGAGCAGGACAATCCCCTCCTTGCCCAGCTGTGATGCTGTGCCTGATGCCCCCAGGACAGGGCTGGCCCTCCTGGCTGCCAGGGCACTGCTGGCTCATGTCCAACTTGTCACTGACCAGGACCCCCTCGTCCTGTTCCATGGCACTGCTTTCCAGAATCTCATTCCCCAGAATGTGTGAACACCCAGGGTTGCCCCTGTCCCAGGTGCAGAATCCAGCATGCAGAGATCCACACATCCAATTCTGTGTCCTTGCGGCACATAACAACCCTCCTGAGGTTTTAAGGACATAGGGGCTCTGCTGCCTCCCTGAGAAGGATGTCATGCCTTTTGCAGGTGCCAGGTCGTGTCCTGGGGCAAAGGCTCTCCTAGCACGTTTTGTTTGGCTCCCTGCCTTGCCCGAGGATGAATCTGGATAATGCTGGTCAGCCTCTGGTCCAGACCAGGGGAATCTCATGGACTCTGCTGGATGATGCTAGCACCTGCCCCAAAGTTTGGGTGTTTTCAACCTGGCTTGTTTGGGATCCTATGGCAGATGGCCTGTCACCCCAGCCTGTGGTCTTGCTGTGTCCCCAGGCCACCTGTGGCACAGCTAGAGGGAGAGGACATGAGGCTAAATTGAGCTGAGGGTCTGTGATACTTTGCCCAGCACCTTCCTGGTACTGACTTGTAGTGAGGGAGTTGGGGGGTGTTTAAGCTTTGGATAAGGAGGCTCAGGGGGGACCTTATAGCTCTCTACAACTGCCTGAAAGAAGGTTGCAGCCGTGTCTCTCATAGGTCTCTCTCTTCTCCCAGGTATCAAGTGACCAGACCAGAGGAAGTGGCCTCAAGTTTTGCCATGGAAGATTAGACTGTATATTAGGAAAAAAATCTTCAGGAAAGGGTTATAAGGCATTGGAACGGGTTGGGTTGCCCAGGGAAGTGGTTGAGTCACCATCCCTCAAAGTATTTAAAATATGTGCAGATGTGACACTCAGGGACATGGTTTAGTTGTGGACTTGGCAGTGCTGGATTACTGGTTGCTATTAATGATCTTAAAGGTCTTTTCCAACCTAAATGATTCTATCACCACATCATCAGCTCTGTTTTGCTCTATTTGAGTCGTCACATGAGCTTTATTTTAGATGACTTCCTCCATCTGCTGCAATTCTCCCCACAAAGTGTGAGGAACAGAGTAAGAAAGCTAGAATGTGATTGTGACAGGGGAACCATCATGTGGAGAAAAAATTCCCAATTCTTCTTCCTTGTTTGTGTCCTCAAAGCTGTAAAGCCTGATCAGATGGTGGTGCTTGGAGGAGGCTGGGAAATAGGAAGAGAAAGACAAGGGGAATAGGGGTCAGGAATCCAGTGTATGGGAATGGAGGAGGGAAGGGATGCATGAAATGAGGTGGCAGAAATGGCAAAGGATGGGGAACCTAGTGATTGGGGAACCCAATGTGCACAGCACATTGTGGGGAGGGAAGATGTTGGGTAGAGTGGGGGTTCATGGCCAGGAGCTGATTCCCATGGCCCCGGGGGATGTCTCTTATCTCACTCATCTGTAGCTGGATTAAGGCAAGGGCTGAATCAGTCAAACCACAAAGCAATGGCAAGAAACCATCTTCTTTTCAGCAAGGTAGTCAGTCTGAAAAAAATCTCAGCTTCTAACATATACTAGCCAAAGTACATGGTTTTGGTTGTTTGGGTTTTTTTGGCCTGGGAATTGCAGTAAAAAACAATCCAGAAAGTTAAAAAACAAGTTATAAATGTTTCCTGTTTGAGAATATTTTTTTTCCTTTCCTGTGAAAACATGATATTGCCTCAGGCCACTCTAAAACAGGTGAGGAAATAGCATGCAAGGCAGAAACTTCGGAAATGTTGCTACTGGCTATACAAAGAACAAATATTCTTCACATTGGGTTTTGCACTATGCAATGCCAGTTTGAGATTTTGGCAGAGTCCTCTGGGACCTTTAATCCAGTTTCTGAAATATATAAATAGTGGAGGACTCAAGGTCAGAGGGATTCTTGTTGTGTTGTATTTTTGATGTCTTCTGACTTGACTATGAGAGGGAGGGTTTTGAAGAGTCCTCTAGGAGAGCTAGAAAAGAGAGTGGGTTGACTTTCAGATTTGATGTTATAATTTTCCATTGTAGGAGGTGGAAGGTAAACTTGCTAAGAGGTGGACCTATGCAATGGAGAAAAATTGAATCTGAATATAAACATTTCCAGAACAAGGTCCACACTACAGCTGATAAATTTTAATAATCTGTAAAGCTGAAAGGGGAAAAAAACCTCAGAAAAATGAGGCAGTTCATTCCCTAAGAAAAAAACACAGAACGCCTTCACACACACACGTAAACCCCCCCCAGGGTAGTAAATCCCTCAGACTGATTGAAACTATTTCTTTAAGCTACCAGGATCTACTCAGAATTAAGTCTTAATCAGAGAAAGCCTTCACATAGTGCTGTGAATACTCCTATCCCTCTGAAGACCTGCTGAGTGAATGGGCCACATGTAGTTTTCTACCAAAGGCTGTTTCATTTTCCCATCCCACCATTCTGCTATAAGTAGTGGTATTTACCTCATCTCCAAGGTAAGTTTCTTCTCTTTGTGCAGCACAGTTGAAGTCAAAAGATCTTATGTTTATGAAACATTCTGTTTTCTCTAGACTTGTTGTTTGTTTGAGGCACCATATCTAGAGGGTCTCTTGGCATGGTCCAGTGGTGGTGGGATGCAGACAGACTGTGACTTAAGAATGATACTAACTACTATTTATGTGTTCTGAGCAGGTCCCAATAAGTTTTGTGACCCTGACTGCATTGGTGGTTCAGCAATCCTGCAACAAGACCAGACACATGTCTAAAAAACAAAAGGCCTTTCTACTTTCCAGAGTAAGAGGAGAAATTGTGTTGAAGTTGGCAAGAGTTGTCAGGAAACTTCCTGCAGTTATTGGAGAAGTTCCTCACTTATATATGGTGAACATACAAGGTAGGATAGAAGTAAAATATAGCAAACAAGTAATTTTAGCTTTTTTTTAATAGAGGTGAATCTACAAATGTGGATGAAAAGAGCCGGGGTTGGGAGAAGGGTCTTGGTGGGTAGCTGCTCTAAGAAGGATCAGCCCAAGCACACTGGAAGTAGTTCCTGTGTCTACTGTGTTACTGCTCTAAACTTTTCTGCCAGTTTCCCCTGCTCCAGTCTACTTGCAAGGTTGTATGGACCCCAACTGTCTTTTCCTCTTCACAACAATCACTTTATTCTTTCCTTCATCAAATGTGGGCTCGCTCTTCCTTTTTTCCTAAATCACAAGCCTGCTGCACAGCTAAGGGAGCATAGGATGAAGTACATGTGAATTATGCAACCTGGATGCCAGAGGTGAATTGCAGTCAGGATAATGTTTTCTTCATCTCTCTGTTTACTGAATTATAGCTTGTAATGGTGCCAGCGTCCTCAGGAGCCCTTTCTAGGGATTTCTGGGAACCACAAAAACATGTTAGGAAGAGGATGGAGTTAATCAGTTGGGCTTTCCTGCTGCTATATTCAGCCCAGCAAACCGCCTCTGACAGATGTTTCTGCTTTTAGGCCACAAGGAATGTTATTGACTGGCTTTCCTTGTGTTCAAGAAGCATGTAAAGCTATCAAAGACTTGTTTTCCATAGGAGCATTTTCTTGTCAAGTGATGTTTTACTATCTTAGGCACAGTGGATTTTAATGAATTTCTCAATAGACTGATTCCCTGAAGAGAGGAAACAGAGGAAATCTGCATTAGTTGATTTTTCCTCCTGTCTGTGAGAGGCATGGGATGTAAGTGATGGTGAAGTTGCACAGCAGAGCTGTGGGAAACAACACACAGAGCCCTCTGATGCCCATCAACCCTCCCATTGACTATCCTGACCCACGTAGTTTGAATGAAATTTTCTGTCATACAAAGCAAATTTGAGCTGAGTCCCAGGCATTTCTTGCATATTTTGAGGCCAGTCAATTCATATTGCTACCTGGGTCCTGGATCTCTACCCATCTTCCGTGACTTGCATGAAAAGAAGGGAAAATCCTGACTCCATAATCTGGTTCCCCATGAGTTCTTTCTGGGTGGGATGGAGGAAAGGAGAACTTGGGCACAGCCCCTCCATGTGTTGTGAGATAATGGAAGATCCCTCTTCTGGAAAACACCTCTTTTCACCCCATTCCTGCATTCACTGTGGAGGATTTCCTTACCCATACATTCAGCTCACCCATTGTACAGCCATTGGACAGGATCAGACAAGACCAGGTTAAAACAAAATGGTCCCAGTTCTCCTTTCCACCATGGCAGTCCCCTGAAGTGAGCAGAGATACTCCTCAGTTCCCCGGCTCAACTCTGGGAAGGAGCTGCCTGCTGGAAGGACATTGTGCCAAGCAGTAGGACAGAAAGCAATGGGCAGAAGCTGATGCACAGGAAGTTCAGATGAACATGAGGAAGAACTTCTTTACTGTGCAGTGATTGCACACTGGAACAGATTGCCCAGAGAGGCTGTGGAGTCTCCCCCACTGGAGCTATTCGAGAAGGGTCTGAACGCAATCCTGTGCCATGTGATCTGAGATGGCCCTGCTTGAGCAAGGAGTTTAGTCCAGATGATCCCCTGTGGTCCATCCCAGCCTGACCCATTCCATGATTTGGTGTTGTTGGGGTTATACTGACTCACAGCACAGGCAGTTTTCACATTAGCATTATGTCTGCTCTGCAAATGGCGCCTTTCCTAATAAGCCACAACTATTTGTGCTCGAAGCACTAGGCTCTTGAGGAGCCCACGTGACATGGGTCAGTAAGGGCTGCAGTTATCCATCTGACCAAAACTGCAGGTGCAAAATTATGCCTGCAGCTATCTGAGGCCATAAAAGCAAGGCTTCCTCTGAAGTTGCCACTCAGTAGCTCAGTGAGCCCTTCCTCTTCCAGCCAGTTCCCATGGAATGCTTGTCTGGCTTGTGGTCTGTTCACTCGGACTAAGGAGAAACACAGTCTTACCCCTCCTTTCCCTGCAGCAGTGGCTGGGAGGGTTGGTTGTTTTAGTGGACCATAACTGTTCTTATAATTGCTGCTTCATCAGACAGAACTATTAGTCTGTCAGCAATGTGTTAGACAGCAACACTTGTCTCAAATGCCTGTTAATTATCTAAATAAGCAAATTTGCTTCCTTTCCCACCATGGCCACTCGTGTCTTGTGCAGCTGAAGCTATAATCCTTCAAATACCCCTGCAGATAGTTGTTATTACAAGGGTTGTGTCCTCAAAGTACAGAGGCTGCTGATATGGGGGGGAGATGCTGGACTAGTTCCTCAGGGCTTGATCCAAATCCTTTTGAAATCAGTAAAAAAGTGCTCCCAGTCTTTCATGGCTTTGGATTATATCCTCAGATAGTAACTTTTTCCAGGCAGGAATTTTGCTTCAAACGTTGCTTGAATACATTTGAGAGATCTGGCATTTGATAAAATACTCAGCCTTGAGCCAATATAGCCAGTAAAGCCCTGAATATATTCGGGGTTTTTTTCAATGTAATGGTACTTTTCCTGGGTAAAGCAACAATCTGATCTGCTTGCTCATCCAGAGTCAGACCAGCAGTAGCTTTTTAGTTACTTAGAGACATCCAAAACATGAAAATGTGCCTGTCAGTGTAAGGGTTTGTGGCAGCAGATGTCCACAGGACTTTAGTGCATCCTCTGCCTTCTGAACAGTCAGAGTCATTTAAATGCCAACACTCTGCTCCAACAGGCAGAGCTGCCTGCCTTCTCCACCTCACAGAAGCCAAAATCCCATAAAAGTATAATACCACCATAATGGGTCAAAAAATGAGCTGGCTTCCCTGCAACACTGTGTACCCTGCTGCCTCCATTGCCGCAGACCTTCCTCCAGGCTGCTGTGTGTGGGCTGTGGCAGTGAGCTCCCTGTCCCTGAACAAGAGCTCCCTGTCCCTGAACAAGAGCATCTTCAGAAGGTAAATTTGTGCCTTGAAGCCACAGACCCCAAGAAGATACAGCCTAGAAGCAGGTCCCAGGGTTTGAGTGTGGGACAGGATGGAAGTTGTTGACATGGGGGCAGCAACCCTTGAGCAGGGGCCAGGTGACCCCAGGGGTGGCTGGTGGTGCACAAGGAGCCTGGAAAGCCTCATCCCACCAATTTGCATCATCTCAGGAGTGTGCTGGGAGACAGGTCCTCTTTGTCTCCCATCTAATAAAGGATTGAAGAAGAGAATTCTTGTTCTGCACCAACCTGCACTTGAGTTAAATGCCCAGCAATTTCTTAAATTCCTCCCTTTTTGGTTTAAATCTGCACAGCATAACTGCTGGAGGAGTCTGAGATAAGGAAATAACTTCTCTACAAGGGTACTACTTCACACAAATCTCAAAGCATGAGTTTTCTTGCAACAGTATTCTTTTTACTCAGGGAAGTTACCAAGGATCTAATGAAAACCATCATCAAAGCCCAGGTGAACTTTTCCACCTCCCTCAGATTTCCCTTCCCAGATGTGGCTGATGACCCTGCAAGCACACAGTTGTAGGACTGCAGATCTGGGGCTGCAAAAAGAAAACTGCGTGCATTTAGTGAAAGGACATAGGGCCATCTAGTGACAAGAGAAACTTGCATTCTTCATTCCATTCATTCCATTCTTCATTCTGTCCTTCCTTTCACAAGCCCACAAGAACCTGTTCTGGCCACCAGGGCTGGCATGGGCAGCTCCTCGCCCAGGGACGTGCATGGCTGAGCCTCATGATGTTCACACCTCTGGAGCTTTGCATGGTACTCAGCAAAGCTTTTGCATGCAGAGATGGTAGCACAAAGCAGAAAGGCTGCTGGGATCTCTGACAAGGTTTGGGAAGAGTCCCTGGTGCCTCACAGGCAGTGCAGGGGCCAGGCATAGGCAGAGCTTGACCTGGGATTGACAATGTGCAATGGGACTCTTGTGTTCGTTGGGAGGTGGTTTTCCCCAAGATTTTTTTTTAAACTGCTCTAGGGAAGCAAGGAAAAATTCAGGACAGGGAAAATGTTTCTTACAAAAAAAAAAGCTTTGTTTCGAAATGTGCATGAGTTTTATTTCTTAAAAATAACTAAGAGATTCTAGAAACTGTAGAAATTCTGTCTTTTTTAAGTAAGAAAATACTTATGCATGGCATTCCCTCTGACCAAAACAAGTCTTCCATAGTATCATTAACATACTGAAAGAATTTATTTCTTGCCAAAGAAAGCATTTTTTTCTTTTTTCTTTTACTTCTCTCTTTGTCTAGCACATTCCTCCTTTCCTCTGAAGAATTCACACAACTCATCTTGTTATCAGTTTAGCTAATTACATTACTGCACTTCCCAGCAAATTAAGATCCAAAGCCTGCTGGTTTACAGTAAACTCCACAAAAAGAAAGGGATAATGAGGTTACTTTGCAGATTTTGTTCCTTGGGTAATTTCCATACACTTAGTTTATAAAGTGGGAGATAAGGTAGCTGCCATAGCTTTCATGTTACCCTTCCCAGGCATAGTCCAGGTCTCCCAGCACTTCTGGGAAGGAAGGGATTCTCCTGCTGGAGACCCAGAGATGAGGCCATTTTCCTTAGGGTAGAGAGAGAGAGAGACCATCTGTGTGCTGAAAGCAGAGCCAGAACAGGGATGATTTGTATGCCTTAGGCTGTATCCATGCTGCCCTGAGCAAAGTTGTAGTGTTCCAACCACAAAGCCCTCAAGCCCAGGTCTTCTTCTCAGGTCATGAGATTTTCCCATGAGCAAAATAGGGTTGTCACCTTGTGCTGGGAGCAGAAACCACTTCCAAGCATCTGAAATGGATGAGGGGTGCATGGTAGCCCATCAGAGTGGTGCTTTTGTAGCAGAAGGATGGAGATACCTGTGGGAGTGTGGAATGACACTGTCTGAAGATGTGGGGCTGGGACCACCACAGCAGGTCTGCACTGAACCAGCAGCAGGCTAGCTTGGGGCAAGTAGGGACAGACTAAGCTGTACCAAGCTCTGCTGGGAGGGAAAGAACTTGAACTCGGTTTTTGTGAGGAACTTCCAACTGCAAAGTTTGGTTTGACTCAGAATGGAAAGAAACCAAACATTGTCTGAACCACAAAACATCCCAAAGCAACGATGTACTTGTTTGGATTATCCTCTGATTTCTGCTTTTCTTTTGCAAATATAGGTCAAAATTTAGCTTTTGTTGTTCCCACAAAAAGGTTTCTTTCTATCAGATAACAGGTTTTGGACATTTTCTACTTAGTGGTTTTTTCATACCTGCAGTCCCAGCCAGAAACTCAGCATTAACATTTTGGTTATTTCACACACCCCTAATTAAGCTAAGGTGACATGAGTAGCTGTAATAAGATATCAGAGTGAAGGGCATGGAAGGAGAACAAGGACAATGCAGTCATCAAAGAAAAGTGCTTTTGTGTAGACTTAAACCAAGAATTCCCTACAATTATTGTGGCCGATCTCTATCACACTTTGCTTTGATTGTTTTGTTATGTGTTTCTCTTCCCAGATACTCTCATCTCCCCTTTGGCCATTTGTGGGTGAAAAATTCACCCACATATTGTGCTTATTCATAAATCTGCATACTGAAGTCTGGGGCAAGAGGCTGTGCTACATGTTCATCCAGCTCTTGGCATTCCCCAGTAGGGATTCCAGCCTTTCACTTGGCTGTTACAAACACAGAACAAGTGCCTCAGCAGTGCATGGTTCTCCCTTACCCTTTCATCTGAAGGTGTTACTCTGGTCATGGTTAATCAATTATGAGCCTGGGACTGACAAGTCAGTTCAGTCAAGTCATTTAATCACTTTAGAGCCAGGTCCAAAGACTGTAGCTGTCCCACAGTGCTGGCTGTGACACTTGGTCAGGGTCAACATTAAATTAAAAGATCTAATTCTGAATGTATTTAAACAGAAAGCTCTCTGTGAAGATGTAGTCTACCAGACCCCCCAGTTGCTGGAAGTTGGGCAAATATGCACTGTCCTTCCTGGAAAAGATTCCAAACAAAAGAGTTTTCTCTTGAAAAGTCTCCACATCTCCATCACAGTAAACAGAAAAAAAACAAAGTTCCTCTTCGCTCTGCATCAAGCTGGCAAAACCAAATACTTTTCACTATTCTACCCTGTATCTATTAGTAAGTCTCTGACTACAATCAACTTGGATGATAAATCACCAACCAGATTTACTCATCAGGCTCTCTGGCTCTCTACTTTGACCTCCATTTTCCCTGCCCACCTAAAAGATGTTGCCATGCTCCATAGCAAGCAGCTGCCATGCCTCTGATGGGTGTCTTAAATACATCATCTGCCTCAGAGGAAACTGCCTTATCCTGCTCTAGCAGATTTTGGGGAGTAGAGGGCTGAGTCATTCAACTCATGCTCTTTAGGAGAAGTCTTCTTACCTCATTAAGAGAACTAGATCTCCTTACAGATTTTAGTTGTAATTAGCACATCTGGACCACATAATTTTTCTCTCATATCTCTCTTGTTGTCCATACTGCCCCTGAGTCATGCCTACTGTCTTCCCTTGTGCCATCCCTGGAAGTGTTCAAGGCCAAGTTGGATGGGACTTTGAATGACCTGATCTTGTGGATGGTGGGGGGTTGGAACTGGTGATTTTTAAGATCTCTTCCAACCCAGGCCATTCTAAGGTTCTATGTTTCAATGATCCAAACCCACTCACAACAGTGCTCCTTGGGTGCCCATCAGACCAATGCTCTCAGCAAGCTCCAGTGTCAAGTGACAAACACCTGCTGAGCCATGTGCTGCTCAGGAGGGGCAGGGAGGGATGGTGTCAGGACAGGGAGAGCTGCAATCAGTTTGGGTGTGGTTTGCAGGCAGAAGGACAGATTGCATCAGTTAGCTAACGATGAGCAGGGGGGTCAGTTGAACCATTGAGCATTCACTCAGAGGCACATTTACAGATTTGCCATACTCAGAAGGTACTGTGTACATGTGTTGTGGACATGTGCACAGTGATGTGTTGCAGTGTTTGCAGCTGCCCTTGTAAAAGTGCCTGTAGCTTGAGTTTGCTTGTTTTTTGTGCTTTCGTCCATTGGTTTGCCACCAGCTTGCAGCTCTACCTGCCACATGAAACAGTCCTGCTAAATATGCCCTGTCCCTCATGAGAGGGATGAAACAGCAAGGTTTTGGAGCCCAGCACAGACTCCCTTTTTCAAAAATTTTCTTAGCAGTCGTCTGTTTTCAAGGAAAAAAAAAGATGATTAATTAATTCCTGAGATATGAGTCGATGACCATGCCACTGAGTCAAAACCATAGCAGCATAAGGCAGAAGAGTCTCTACAGGCTCTAACAATGTGTTCTACACTTATACCCCCTCTCTCATGCAACTTCTGAAGCTTGTAGGTAATTTCATTGAGGTTTTATGACAACAGGAAGGGAAAAGCACCTTGGCAACTAATATTGTTCAGCAAGACACAGCCTGCAGCATGTCTTTTATGACCAAGAAATCTCAGCGTTCCTGGCTTCATTTCCTCAGTGCTCACAGCATTCCCCCTTTATGGCAGGGCTGTGCCCCACCCCAACATGCAAGGCTATATCCTGGGCTCAGTCAAATCACTGGGGCAGCCAAGACCTGGGATTCAAAAGCCTACATGAGTTAAAACAAGGCTAATCTAGGCAAGCTAACAACTGAGAACTTGCTCTTACAGCCAGCATTTTCCAGGCACAAACCCACTGCCTTGGCAGGGCTCCAGTGACTTTGAGTGGCTGGTGGGAAGTGCTCCATCATTGTGGGGCTGGGACCATGGTCAAACACAAAGAGACATCATGGTCTCAATGGTTCTCAGTGCTTGAGCTGATGTGCTCCAGACCAGCTTGGCTATCTCTGCCCACTGCTCCTTGGGGCCATTGCAAACGCACAGCCAGCAGATGCATGAAAAGCTGCTGTCACTGATATCCCTAGTGTCAGGTTTCCTGGCCTGGTGGCCAGGGGTTTTCCTTATCAGTAGGCACTTTATAATATACCACTTCTGCTCACTCTGCTCCTTTCCTTCAAAAGAAAGGAAATAGAGAAATACATTATTAAATAAAGGGATTTTTTCTTAAAAAGTCAGTAAGAGGGTAGAGGGCCTAATGGCAGGGCCTGGCCTGCAAAGTGTGTGATGAGTACAGGAATTGATTGACTTCTGTAGCTGTCTGATCTCTG
Source organism: Luscinia megarhynchos (assembly GCA_034336665.1). Lineage (NCBI taxonomy): Eukaryota > Metazoa > Chordata > Aves > Passeriformes > Muscicapidae > Luscinia > Luscinia megarhynchos. The sequence goes on from JAPFBE010000003.1 coordinate 68,149,697, forward strand.
ACAATGAGAACAATTGGTCATGAAGATACAGCATTTTGGAGGATGAGGTAAGACCCTACAGTTCTGGAAAATAATGCAAGATCCTTGGAAGCCAGAAACACGTCAGACCTTATTTTCTCCCATGGCAGTTGAACATTAACAAAGCTCACATTAAGAAGCACAGTGTGGCTGGCAGGAAGAGTCTGATGCTCTCTGCTGTGTGCCTTCCCCTTCTATCCAGGCTCCACTTCAGCTGCACAGGGTAGAGGGCCTCTTGCCTTTGCTGCTTGTATGGTTAGATAAATCCCAGTGGATGCCCACTATCCATGTCTGAGGAAATCTGGATGGAGCATACCTGAAATCTCCTGAGAGATGAGATTGCTGTAGCTGAGCTTGCCTTCTACTGAGCAGGGATTCCTGTGAGTCATAACATTTTTTTACTCCAGCCTTTACTAAACTTGGCTGTTCTCCAGTCATTTTAGCCCAGATTTTTCTAGCAAGTGAGGCTTGGCTTTTGCAGACACGCTGTCTATCCCATGAGGTTTTTACCTGCTTGTTCACAGGCAAAGAAAGTACCATTTGTTGTATGAGCGTATGAGACAAGCAGCAGCTTGTAGTTTCATTATTAATTATTTACCAAAGAAAGCTTCCCCATCTGGGAATGTTATATTTTCCCAGGGTAATGAATGGACACTCATGACATGAGAATGCAGGAGTGACATTGGTACTCCCAGCTGTTAGACAAAGAGGTGTCCATTGCTACAAAATCATTAGAAATTACTTGTCTATGCAGGGAACCTGATCATAACCCTTTTTGAGATGTCTCTGTGCAGAATTGCACACTGCAGGAAATCAGTCCTGCAGGTACAGTAACCCTAATGCATAAACAGCGGTTCAGCTCTGAATTATCACAAGCTGGACTCTATCTAGACATTTGAAAATTAATCTACTCACAACTTGAGCTGTCCTGCTTGGGATTTAAGTTCATGGTTAACTTGGTAAAAGTGTGAATAATCCAGTGAAACCCTCCTTAGCTCTGTTATGCTGCAAACCCACAGACCAGCTGAAAATATTTGTGTTTGAGCACAAAAGGAGGTGCACAAGCTCCTCGATGATCTCGTGCTGCCAATCTTTCCCATTTCTTCTGTTTGCATCAAGACAGGAGGACATTGTCCTCAGTCAGTGTCAGTCTTGATCCCTTGGATAACAGTAGGAGGATGGTGGGTGCAGCTGGGACGAGCTGCATTTCTCTGCAGGCATCTCAGTGCACAGCCACTTTATGCACAGCATTTTTGGCATAAAACTTCTTGGGAAAAGTCTTTCTTTCTGTCACAGGAGCACAGAGGAACCAGAGTCAGTGGCTTCAGCCAGATCTTCCACTGCTGTAAATAGTCACAAGCTCATCTCACCACCTGAGATACAATTTTCCTCCTGTACACTCACCTTAACTCTTGTCACCCTGTGGGAGCTCACATCAGAGAGTAAAACCAGCCAGCCTGAGGCAGAAACATCATCTAACCAAGAATCCCCTGGATGCTGTTAGGATAACATAGCAATTTACCATCTTCCTTTTCCTCTCTCGCCTGTAATTATGCTTCAGTTACTGGTCATCTGTTCTCTTCAGACCTATAATCCAGCAACCTTTCCGGTCCTGTCACCTACAAGTACTTATTTGTTTGCACAGTTAGGAAGACTTAGGCTTCTTTTTCTGCTCTTTTGGGAAGACACAAACTGCAGCTGTCAACATAACACCGATAATGTGCCTCACTTAGAAAAAAATCAATAGGTGCTGTAAGTGTTAACCATATGGGCATGACAGTGAACATGCTCTGAAAGCCCCAGGAAATGTTAAATGAAAGCAGAGATACAGTGGGGAAGGCAGCAGGGTAGCCATGACTCAGTGCAGGCAGAGATTCCCTTTCATGTTAGTACGTGCAGTGATGCCCATCTCTGACATATTTAACAAGATATAATGTTGTAGTGTCCCGTATGGTTACTAAATTGCCTTCTGTAAGCAACTATGCGCATTTGACTTAGGCACCTTTCTAGCAGTGTGGAAAGCGTTTGTAAGGAACCATAAAAAGTCATTACATATGCAGAACAATTGAACCTCCTCAGCATCTGTGGTAGGAAACACATCTGTCTTCTGTCCCTTTCTTTCCTAAATGTCTCCTTGAATCAACTTTTATGGGAGGGTCGTAAATATCCCTTTCTATTCGAATCCAGGAGTTAACAATACCCCCTGTGACCATAAACACAAGATGTTTCATTGAGGAAAGAGGTGCACTCAAGTAAGCAGAGATCTTTGTGACAGTTGCTGCCAGTATGGTCCCCGTGCACCGCTAATCACATTAGTGGGAGAGCACGGAGGTGGCCAGCAGACAGCAAAAGAAAGAGGGAGAGAAAAGCAAGACTAATCTTGTTAAAAGGGAAGCAAAGATAGACGCTACTTTTACACAGAAGCTTATAACGTTCCCATTTTCCCAGGGCTGCAATCACCTGGATGCTCTCGAAGCAGCACGGCTGCTGCTGCTGCTGTTGTGGAAACAAACAGCCCCACATTTCTTGTGTTACCAAGGGCTGGTTTTTCTTACAACTCTTTCTGCACGGGCAACCTTGAATCCTTCTTGAAGTCAAGGTTTACTTGCCTCTGGATGATTTTAAAAGCAGTACAACTGGTTTTAATCCCCTGCATGAGATCCTTTTCCACTAGAGGAAGACCCAGAGTTTTCATCAGATAAAACAAATGCCTGACCTAAAATATTCATGTGTTTTCTTATCCTCCTCTGGAGAGACAATGTCAGAGGTTTGAAGATGACTTCTTCCTGAGTGAAGTCTTTTGCTCTCTGGTTGCATGAGGGTGATGGACATACTCCAAATGTGCACTTTTCTTACTTGAAGAAGCACAAAACACCCGCCAAACTGGAAGTTAAGGATTAGGCAAGCAGTCACTAAATGACCCCTGGCAGTCCACCCCGTAGGGTTTCATCCTTTAGTCCTGGCACACAACCTTTCCATGCTGTGAGCTGCAATGCAGACACATTTTCTCAGGGCTGAGGTGCTCTCTGCCCACTCCCTCCTTCCACACGTGGTGGAGAAGGGTGAGAGAAAGGGGTACAGGAGGAGAGGTTCTCCTGACCAGACATACTCACGGAAGCGTAGGTACCAGAATGTGCATTAACCCACACACACAGCTCAGTGAGCAGGATGCTGTAACAACGTGTTGAGGCTCTTCAGCCAGCTAGGAGCCCAGAGCCCACAGCACCCAAGCCAGTGAGCTTTCAATTCAACTAAGCAAGACTAAGCTTTGGGGAAAAATTTTTGTCTTTTGGGGAACCAGAGCCTGGAGAGGCATCACCTGTCAGAGGCATGTCAGGGTAACTCTCCAAGCCAGTGCTTGGAGACGGATACAGCATTTCTGGGTACTTCTCCAGCAAGACAGTCCCTTCTCCCACCACCCCTGACTGTGTACCTGGCAGAATTGTGTTAGTGGACCCCCTGACACAGAGTTTAATGTTAGAAGGGAAAAGAGCACCTCGATATATGAAAGGAGCCGTAACCCTTTTTTTTCTCCCAGCTTGTTTATTCAGTATCGTACTACAGCGATGAGGGTGGATAAACAAAGTTCTTGCGTCAGTGGTTGTGATGTCTGCTCTACAACTGCTGGTGCCTTGCCAATTAATCAAATGGAGCAGGGGAAGGAGAACCTGACAGATGGGCAGAATAAATCCTTGATAGAAAATCTGACTTGTTGCACGGGGCGGCAGTGGCAGGACGGCACAAAAGAAAGAAGAAACAGGTGGAAATCTAGAGGCAAGGACAGTGATGATGGCTTCAAAGCTGAGAGTCCATGGCCAGTCAGGTGGGGATCAACCACTTGTTGCCTTGATATTTCATCCAGTTTTCTTAAATATCAAATGCAAAACAGAGACCCTTTCGGCATTAAAGCAATGACTTCGATACGGATTAGTGGTGGCTAAATGAGCTGGGAAGTGGCTGTTGTCAGTGTCCTGGGGCACTTGAGCTCCCCTTGCCATCAGAGCTGGGCCTTTTGGGAGGGGCCGAAACACCAGTCAGGAGTGGAGCCCCTGGGGGCAGGAGAGATGGGCTGCAGGAAGAGGAGAGGCTATGAATAAAAGCTTTAGAAATGCTTTCAACAAGGTTTGGGAAAGGTGGCTGGACTGGGACAGTTCTGGGGAGCAGAGTCAGTGCAATGCAGAAACCCCTGTAATGTAGAGGAGCCCAGGCAGACACAACATTTCTGAGCATCAGACAGCAGGATGTCTTGGTACCCAGTTAACTGAGGGGAACCTGAAATCCTTGCTCTCCTAAGAAATGGATGTTTTGTTTGTTTTCCAGTCCTAGGAGTGGATCAGTTAAACTAGGACCCTCCAACCCTGCTTCTCCACTCTTCTTTCTGCTCCCTTCTCTCCCTACAGGGATAATTTTGCACCCCAAGCTGGATGGCATCAGGGGTACCTTCCCTAGCCCCTGTAGCCTTTCCTACCTCACCTAATTTTGACATTGACCATTTAATCATGGCTGGGAGAGAGCCTGGGACCCACACGGAATAAGGGAACCAGGAGCTGAGAGGGGGAGAAAAGGCAGCAAAGGGAGTAAAGGAGATGGGCTAGAGATACCAGGAAATGGAGCTAAGAGGTGCCTGAAAGGAGGAGGAAGAACAGCCAGAAAGAGCTGCTGGAAGCTTGTTTGGTACTGCAGAAAGTCAGCATTTATTCCTGTGCAAGCCTCTTGCAGGAGACATCGTACAAGTACCCAAATGCACACTGCATTTCAACTGCAAAGGCAATGGGTAGCTGAACCTGCACCCTACTCACCTTTTCTCTAAGGGCATGTCTGCATTACTATTATTATTACTATTACTATTACTATTACTATTACTATTATGTTAATTATTACTGGCTGTAATAGTAGTACTTGTATTAATAATATTACTATTATTATTATTGTTGTTTCCTGATTTTCCCGGAAATCAGGACTTTTATCTCATGCAGACAAGAAAATCATCTGTGATTTGTCTTAAAACAAGGAAACATCTTCTTTTTCCTTCTGCTGGTGTCTGTCCCTTGGTTACAATTTGTTCATCCCCTTGGCTGAGGCAACATATTGATCCTTCTCCTGGGCTCTGACCCCTCCTTACCTTCTCTGTTTACAGAGTTATCTTTAGCATTCCTGCCTCCTCCTCACTGCTCAGGGGCAGCAAACATTTCAGGTAAAATTGATCCAGTGGATACGAGGAAAGACGTCATGAAGGAACCTGGGGCCCGAGGCCATTTGTGGCCTCTCTACCTCCATAAGCCTGCTGTGGATCAGTTCAGCATTAACTGGTTCCTGAGGTGGGTTCTCATAAAAAGCAGTACTGGGCAGGTCTCCCAGTGCAAACTGAAGTGTCAGTACAATTATCATCATTGCTTTTGTGCAATGAACTGGACAAGCCCTAATTTCACCTTTCTCCTGAGACATGCTCAGAGGTTTTGAAGGCTAGACAAATGATGCAGACCATCCAGGCTGACCTGAAATTCAACAGCTCAGAGCCTCTTACCCTCAGTTTCAGCTTCAGCCCCCTGGTTTCGTGCAAGTGCACAAGTTCCACTTTTAGAAGTGCAACAGGACTCTTCTTGGTGTTCGTCAACACCTTCCTCGGACCTGCCTCCAGCTCTGTAAGGACAACTCAAAACGAACTCTTCTTGGGGTAATGCCGTATTCTTTCCATCTTGTAACCATAGATAGGGTACAAAAAGGGTATATTAAAGTAACTGCTTTCAGCTCCAGTCCCACTCATCATTCCCTGGTCCTGTAGACCATGTTCAGATGGTTGCAGATCAATACAAGTCATACTGGAAACCCATCACTTCCCTCAGGGAAATTATTTCACCTTGGACTACAATGTCAAGCTCCTGTGTAGGTGCCCTGCTTGTCCTCCTGAAATGTCACATTTTCTCCTGCAGAGTGGCCTAATCTCAGCTGCAGGGGTGAGATGGTGGTGTACGACTTCTCTCTCAAAGGGGAATGTTGAAACTTCAGGCATAGCCCTGCTTAGCATGGCAGTACCCAATTCCTCTCATAGCTCCTTTGCCTGCCTTTTCCCAAGGTGTGTGGGATCATAACTCCAACTGTGCTGTGCCCAGAGGAAGTGGTGGGGAATGTGGGAGGAGGAAGAGCCCACGGTGCACCACACAAATCACAGGCAGTGGCCTCAATCTGTGCAAACAAGTGAACCTGCCAGAACAAACCTGCCTAAATTGACAGTATAAATCTGTACATTGACAAACACTAAGTAAAAAGAAGTAAAAAAAAAAAAAGCATAAACAATTCCACACGTCGAAAAATCATGTTTTGCCCACTCTAGGTGATGGTAGCTTCTAGCAGCATTAGGTGAAGGCTCCATTCCCAGCAGCTGTGGTCAGCTATTTAATCTCCAGGTCTCAATCTTTAGGGGCTTTTGAGCAGCGTGCAGCTGCCGCAGGTAGGCTGGCAGGAAAGCTGCTGACTGGGTTGAGGCCTGCTGGAGCAGCTCAAGGGCTGCTTGCTTGCTGGTTGTTCTGGGCAAGCTCATCTAATTGACCTTCAATTCTGCAAAGAAAAAAAATTAATCTCATAAAATTGGATGTATAGAAGTTTTCCCTTCATCCTACTTCTGTGTGATTTTTATATGTCTGCTCATATGTACAGCTTTTTTCTACTGTTGTTTTTATCAGAGGAAACCTATTTTTCTGTGTGGGAAAGTCTGTGAAAGGTGGTTGTGATTTTTCCCAGGGAAAGGCCAAAGCAGCTTAAAAAGTGTCTTGCTGGGAGCCAAGCTGACTCGATGCACCCCACAGCATCTCCGGCTTTTGAATACTTTCGGAGCCCAGGTGATGAAAACTGCAGGAGCACCATTCCTGGGGAGCAGCAGGGACTGGTAAGGGTGATGTCCTGACTGGCATGGGGACCCAAATGTATAAGGGGGATATAAGTGATTGAGTATTCTCTGATAAATATACCAAAGTACCCCAACTCCCAAAGCTTTATGGTCCCTAATAAAGTGACATCCCTGATCATACATAACTTATCAGAATTTGCTTGTCCACAACTTCTCAGCTGAACATGTCAAATGCAGCCCAAAACAGACTGTTACTTCTGGCCCCAGCAGGGTATATTCATCCAGTCACTAGGACAAGGAATAGTCAGGTAATTCTGCAATACAATTCTCTTGACTGATTTAAATTTTAAAAAAAAAAAAATCAAAACAAAGCCCAATGATCAACACAGGGACTGGGGTGCCTGAGGGAACAGGACCTCTGTTGGTGTTTCTTATGCCATTCTCCAGCCTGCAGGCTATACTTTTCTGACACTTCTGAGATTTCTCTCTGCTTATTTGGTCTTTCTGGTTGTATTTACACACACACATCCATTAAAATAACGATTTCTATTTTGTGTTTACAAGCAGAGCTAATAAAAATCCTCTGTTTGCATAGCTTGCTTCCCCAACAGCTTCTCAACTTTATGTGTTTTCAGACTTTGTTCCCATTTTTCATCTCTCTTATACTCAAACAGAAGCTTTAATGTATTAACCATTTACTGAGAAGAGAAAGGCAGCTGTCACACACCTGAAATGAATGGGAATGAAGCCACTGCATCTCAGAGGTGTAGCTCACTGTGGACCTGGCTCCTTGAACTGCCACATACCTTCACTTCCAGAGGAGGACACTCAAACCATGTCAGGAGGTCCTGTCTCCACAGTATCTAAAAGTTAGGAGCCTAATTTCACACTGAAGTGTAAATCCATGGGCTAACACTTATTAGATAGTAAAAAAAAACACTATACAATTTCCTGAAAGGAGATTCTAGCAAGGTGTGTGTTGATCTCTTTTCCACATAACAAGAGATAGGATAAGAGGAAATGGCCTCAAGTTGTGCCAGTGGGGATCTAGATTGGATATTAGGAAAAATGTCTTCCCCTAAAGGGTTGTCAAGCACTGGAGCAGGCTGCCCAGGGAACTGGTGGAATCACCTACCCTGGAGGTATTTAAAACCTGTTCAGATGTGGCATTTGGGGACATGGTTTAGTGGTGGAGTTGGCAGTGTTGGGTTGGACTCAATGATCTTAGAATTCTTTTCCAGTCTAAGTGATTGTGTGATAGTCACTGCAGGCTCCGACCATTTCATTCACCTTTAAGATGACAATATCCAGTACCTACATTTTTCAAACTCTTCTATAAAAGAAATCAGGCTATATCTGGCCATAAACATCATATCTCTGTCTGCTTGGTAGCAACCTGATATACCATTATCTAGTTCCCTTTCTTACAAAGCATCTTCCTAGACTTCTTCAGAGGATCACACAAGCACTACTTTATTTCTCCTGTTACACAGGAAAGCAAATAAACATAGTGCTGTATTTAGAATAAATTGGTGTTTTTTCCTCTTTTAAACTAGCAGATCTGAGAAAGATGTAAGTTGTTACGTGGATATGTCAGATTTTGGAAGGAGAGGGGTGATAAATGTTACACTTCTCAATTTTTAACCTTAGTCCTAAAGACTCAAACCCCTCAGTCATGTTTTTGTCTCTTTTGGCAAGTACCATAACTTTTTAAACAGGAATTACTTTGGAAGTTTAAAAACTCTGTCAACTGAGATTGGACAAATTTATGCATAGCAACTGCAGTTTCTTTACCTACTGAAAATCCAGGAAAGCTTTTCCCACATTCAGAAAGCTACATGGTAAATATACCACACTTGTTTACTGCTACAGATCAACAGATGAGCTTGAATATTACCCTTGTGATGTTTCCAAAACATCCTTTGATAGCTAGTCACACTCTCTACAAATTATGTCACAAAAAACCAAGAAAATAATGAAAAAATAGTTGTATTTCTGATATTTTCTGTCTTTACACTTATATGAAAAAAATTGCATTTGTCTGATCATTAAAGTCCCTTAATGGAGTAAAATGATTCTGTGTTAACATTCACAATTTAGAACTACAAAATTTCCCTTTGCTAGGAAAAATGCAATATTTTCTTTTTCTTTTTCAAAAATGAGTGAAAAAAATTTATTTTCCTTTCCATTCTAGATGTGGATCCTATTCCTTTTTAAATGGAAACCTTGTGGTACACATTTTAAGTTTTTTGCAACTAGGATGTAAGCCAACACAAATGCACAGTTTCCATCTATTCTTTTGAATGCTGCCTACATCCTTGTGAGCAACAGGCTTTGAACTTCACCTGTTTGCTGTTATGAAGGACTTTCTTGCATGAAGATCTCATCTTCCATTGCTTTTATTCTTGCAGTTATTAATATAATATTACCATCAATGATATTATGTGTTATTTAGCCAGGTGCTGTACAGACACATAATAAGAGATGTGCCCTGCCCGTGTGCATTGGATAACCAAGATTACTTGGTAAATATAATTCTCCTAAAGACTATGGAAACAGTTCATGTTCCCACATTACACTTCCCTAGTTTGCCATTCTCCTTTTCTGATTTCATTGGTTTATCTTAATACCTTTCTGGGCTCATGTGACTGTCCTCACATTCTCCCAGCTTTCTCCACCATTGACTATCATGATGGACTGAGTTGCTGCGTCAAAGCAAATCCCAGTCTGATAAGAAGCACTAGCACGTTAAGCAGGTTTCATGCTTCTTTCACAGATTGCTTGATTCAGCTGATACAGCCTTAAACTACGATTGGCTCCATTTCCCTTTCATGGTCATTTGATTTTAATGTCTCTCTAGTGCTCAGTCCACATAGTCAGAATGCACTGATAATAACAACCTCTCTTAATGTTGAACTCAAACTTCCTTGAAAAGGTACCAAGATGAGTAGCAAATTAGACTTGATCTAGTGGACTGTTACATCTCTTGCACAGAAATGTATTAATTGGAAATGCATCAATTCCGAGTTTTCTAGGTGAAATAACCTTTCAGTACAGCAAGAGATGTCAACTTTTATGCAATCTCACTGTGCTGCTTCAAAAACATCCTTTGACAGATTCAGATACGTGGACTAGAGTGAGTCCTTGCTAAAACCCTGAAGCCCTGAGGGGTTCGCAGTTAAGTTTGAGCTGCAAGCTGCAAGCCTCTGCAAGTAATTGAACTGTGTGGAAAGCCAGCTGGATCCCCTGCAGATGTCAGCGATGGTAGTACACACTTGCCCACAGGGAACTGGATTGAAGTTACTCAGCTTTCATCAGATAGCAAAAATTATCCCTCTTTATTGACCCCAAATGTTTTGAGCCATGACTGCACAGTGAGAAATGGCTCTGGATACCAGCTCAAGCCCATTAAATAGGGCCAAAGTCACCACTGTTTTCCTCCTGGCATTGGATGATCAGTACAGACAGAAAGCCTTTGTCATTCTGTCCTCAGCACTTGCACTTTTGAGCTCAGTCCAACTCTTAACACAGCAGCTCAACTCTTAGCAGCATCACAGAGCACAGCCCTTACCTGGAACTGCCAGCATCCAGATCTGTAAATGAGCACTATATCCTCATCTCTCAATGAATCCTGATCAGAGCAGGTGTCTCAGATAGCCTTGACCAGTAAAAACAGTCCAGAATCATACTCTTGGACCTGGACATGACGGTGGACTTAGCTGAGGACCTAAGGTAATGTAACAGCTAATGTAGCAGCTGTTACATTAATGTCACTAATGTAACAGCTTTGCGCCTGACTGCTCTCAAGGAGATAGGGATGTGTCCCCAGACCAGGATAAGCTCAGAACAGCAGTTCAAGATATTGGTAATGAAGTAAAATACCATTCCTCAGACTCTTCTAGTGCATGGTTGATGTGTAAGAGTCTTTACTCATTCAATATCTGCTTAAATGACTGCAGATAGCATCAAGGCAGCTCGGAGGGTGGAGTTGCTGCAGGCACTTTACGGGAAGAGAATCATGTCTTGCCTTCATCCCCTCTGAAGTTTAAAGGCTACAGTGAGGCCTCCAGCTAAAAGGCAGTGGTGATCTCCTGTGACAGGAAACCCAGGTCAAAGAAAACAATGCATTCTGAGAAGATTGCTTGGATATTGACTATTTGAAATGGCAGACCTGGAATTGTAGAATCACAGGATATGCTGAGTTGGAAGGGACCCATCAGGACCAGCGAGTCCAACTCCTGGGCTTGCACAGGACATCCCAAGAATCATACCATATGTCTGAGAGCATTTTCCAAATGCTTCCAGAACTCTGTTAGGCTTGGTGCAGACCTCCTGCATCTGCCTGAAAGCTGGATTTGTGCTTGAAGATCTTCCCCAAGCACTCATCTGCCAGGACACCTGCTTTTTCTCCCTGAGAAACCTACTAAATTAGTTGTAATAGACATGAAAATGTGGATGCTGTAATAAACTGCATTTTTATTTCAGGCTGCATTTTGGCTGTGATGAAGACTAAGTTTCTAAATAAAGTCTAAAGAACTTTGACCTGAGCACCTGGAAGATCTGGCTGGGAGAGTAGCATAGAATAGCAGAGTAGCACAGGGGTGTGAGTTTGTAGGTATACCTGCCCCTGAGAGTAGAAACAGTAGGTGTGGACTTCTTTAGCACTAGGAAGATGAGAGCCAGATCCCCAGCTGGCTATATCCTAGACTTTGTAAGAAACAGGTTCCAACACATACTCTGAATTCCAGTTGGGGATACTCACATTATATGATATGAATCCCTGTTTGGTCTTCCAGGTTTGCTCACCACAAAACTGAAATATTTTGTGTAAGAATTGAGTGTCAGTTTGAAAAATGGAGGAAACGAGTGGCTGGATAATTTAGTTGACGGCAAAGCCAGAAAGATTCTTCCCAGAGGTGTCCAGAGCAGCAGTCCTTGACCTTGGTGGAAGTGAGGAAAAGGCCTTTTCTGGGAGCCCCAGTGTGTATCTCAGGACATGTCAGGTGGTGAAAAACCCCTGGCAGTTTTCTTTGCCCTGTTCAATTTTCTGTATCTTCCTCCCTACATACATATATCCCTGAATTTTTTTTCTCTTCAGGAGCTGTGTGAAGACAACATTTGTCTGGGACCAGCAACACTCTCTGGTGGCTCATCCCTTTTCCTTAGATCCAAATGGTCTATACATTCCTCAAAGGTTATACCTCAGGCTGAAACCCAAGCAGACATGGATGGGACTAGAAAGCCAGTTTGAGAACCAGGAGCAAAGACTCCAGTGTGGGCAGCAATAACCGTGGGAGCAATGAGGAGCCCAGCACATCAGCATTCCCGTATCTCCCATGGTCACACTGACACTTCCATATGAAAGATCCATGCTCAAGTTGATTTCTCCTGGACACCAGAGTCTGTCTTGCCCAGAGCCTTGGCTCCATCTGACGTCTTCCAGGTCCACAAGCTCTGGAAGTCACCAGTGTGTCACAGACAGCTTTGGCTCAGCAGAACCCAGGAGTCCAGGCTGCTTCACCGCCTGCTAGACAAGCTGGCAGCACCTTCGCAGTCAGATCTGATGGACGTGTGCCCACACATCATTGAAAGGGGGGTATTTCTTGAATGTTCTGACTCCTGCAGATTGAAGTTCAAGCCTGGAAACCCCAGGATAAACTTGAGACAATGTGGAGCTTGCAGCCTGCCCTGACTCTGGCCTCAATCCTGCTTTCTGGCATCAGGACAGCCCCTGCACAGCTCCCTGTGCCTCCACCTTTGCAGCACACACCACTGCTTTGGTGGTTTTGGCAGACCATGACTCTACCCCAGTAGCCATCGATGCTGTCATGTGTGTGGGAGGCATGTGGGACATGTTTTCTGTTGAGTACTGACAGGAGGTGATGACCTTTGTGTTTGTGCTGGTGAGGATACATAGTGAGTGTCAGCACTGTGTTATTGAAGAGCTTTCACTGCAGGAAGGATTAATAATATCTGCTTCTTTCCTTCACACTTCTGCAGACTCAGTCAACCCCAGTGCCATGATTGATGGTGTGAGCAAAGCCTTGTTGGCGCCATCTCGAAGGCAGGTGCCTATTAATGAGAGGAGAAGACAAGGATGAAGGTGTCTTGCAGGACTTACAGCTCCCCTATCAGCGCTGGGCAGTCAGAGTGAGTGGCTTGTTCAGGGGGGTGTATTTGCTGACACAGGTCTGTGCAAACAAGGACCTTGCGAGAACGTACAGGGAACAGCTGCGCTGTATCTGGGAAAGGTGAATGCCGTTTGCAGAGCAAACTCGCTCTAATTCAGGCAAATACTGTTACAAGCAATGTAGCTGAAAAGAAAACATGTTTACTGGGATGTTAATATGACTCCTATCAAGTGCAGGGAAATGGGAAAAATGTCTGTTTGTGAAACTGCCACTTGAAGCAAATAATTCCTTTTGCAAAAGCAGCTAGCCTTGACTGAACGTTCTCAATACCTGGGGAGAAAAGGTGTTCAGCATGTTGCAGGATTTGGCCTTCACAGGCCCCTTCTGAGCACCAGCTCAGTGGTTATTTGCAAAAATATCATCGGTTTGGATTTTTGGGTGCAGGTTTGAGCTGCCCCCAGGGTTGCACTGCAAAGGTAAGGGGTACTGAAAACTTCCCAGGAATCAGCATCTTTCAGGGGGCTGGCACTGAGCATCCCCATGCTGAGCACCTCAAACCACCTTTCCATCAAGATTTCATCCCACGTTTATCCCTTCCCATCTCCAGGACCACTGCCACCACCCTCAGCACCTCAGAGGGGAAAGGTGCACATGCCTTCAGGAAGGCAGGAAAAGCTGCAAAATTTGGGGACAGAGCCCCACCTCGTGGAAATGACCTCAGGCCTTGCTTTCCAGAGGCTTTTGTGGGTTGGCTTGTGAGACCCAGCATGACCTCATGCCTCACATCCTGCCTGCTGCTCTATTAATTAGTGTAATAAGGGGTTTTATCTCAGTGTCAGTCACAGTCACACTGCATACAGCACAGGCATGGGGTGGTGCCTGGGTCTTCCTCTCCCATAGCTCAAGATAGTCTTCGCAGCCCACGTGAATGTAATGATATTTCTGTTAGTATTGAAAAGAAAAAAGGTTTTATTCATTACAGCAGGTTTCTGATTTAGAGACAGTGGGAGACCTGTTTGAAGGCCAGGTCGAGCACCTTCCATTGAAGCAAAGTAATTAAATGGCTTTTTAAGTGGTCCAACCAGGCAGCCATGGGAAGGCACCAGGCAGAGGAGCCCCAAGGGGTTGCCTACAGCCAGGTAGCTGCTGGGAGAGCACTGGCTGGAGGAACTGTTCAGCAAGGACAGTATGGCACAGGAAAGGCTGCAAGTCAGCAACTCCTTGAACCCTGTGTTTGCTGGGTTTCAGGATATAGTAATGGCCCTCTCCTTATTTTCCCACCTGAACTCAGGAGAGGTGGTCTCTATCCATGATTTTCATACATAAAGCTGGATAGTAACACACAGTTCATTTCCTCCACCTCCTGGAAGCCCCCCAGGAGAGTCCTGTGGCACTGAACCAAAGTGTATCATGCTTTGAAATAATTATCCAGTGCCACTCACAGGAAACACAACCAGTCAGTCAATTTGATTTCTGTTGACAGTTTTTTGTTCCTGTCAGGAAAATTAGTGAATTTGCCACCTTCCAAAGATTCCAATTTGTGAAATGAAGTCTAGCTATGCCAGACAGGTCAGAAGAGTGATTTTTTTTTTCCTCCTAATACGCGTTTTTCTCTCTAGAAGAAAATTGTATTTAGCTACCTGTTGCAACCAACATATAACTGTGGCTTGTACCCGCATTGCATGTGATTAGGGATCTTGGAGAGATTATTTGTCCAGAGTCAGCAAGGTAAAAAGTCTTCTTTTCATTTGGTTGACACACAAAAACCCCTAGAAACATCAGAGATCTTCTTTGATCCATTTGCCATAATTAGAGATGATCTCTTATTGCTTGGCTAAATTAATATTTTTCTATCCTGTGTTTCAGTGCCCAAATTCCTGTAAACCACAGAGGTGACTTGAATGACTTAATAACCCATGACTTAGTAGGTAAGCTACAGCACAGAACTCCTCAGGGCACAAAAAGTCAGAGCCGCTGGTATATCTGATGTTGTTCCTAGTTCTCCAGGCTGGGATTTCCCAGTGTTTTTCTCAGAAATTATTATTAGTTGGTAAGATGTGAAGGTTGGTTATACAGTCAAGTTCCCTATCAGCACCAGACACTGAGCAGCAGGTGCTCAGCCAAAGCAGTTGCCTTCTGCCAGAGGAGAGAAGCAGCAGCAAAACCCTGGGCTGTGCCCAAATGCCCTACTGATAAGAAGATCAGGGTGTAAGCTTGACTATTTCTTAACCTTTTGCAGTAAAAATTTGGGGACTGTGCAATGTCAGTCTGTCTGGAATTAACAAGACTCTTGGAGAAGATTGCAGGATTTTGGTTTTAGGTGTTTCATAGAAAGCCTTAACAAGCACCATTAGTCAGCACAGTGCTAATTAATGATTAAGCTGGATAGCACCAAGCTGCTTTCAATTGATTTTTAAAGGGGGGGAAAGGCAAGCTGAAATCTTAATTTCCATGACACACTTGTAGAGAGGAGTGACAGGGGCTGGCAGTCTCGACCTGCCACACTGGGGAGCACAAGACTATCAGCACATAGGACTGCAGGGGGGGACACTCCGTCAGGAACGTCCTCCGCCCAGAAATGGTGACAAGCGGATGAGGATGGTGATGAAGACGAGGCGATGACCAGCTCTCTAGGGTGCCAGCACCCTGCTTGGGGCAGGCGTCCCTGAGCCCAGCAGAGCTGACAGCAGCATCTCATCCCTTTAGGGCTCACCCCTTGCACAGGTACCAGCATTGGAGGCAGAAGGTTGGGTGCTCTCCTCTGTCCTGCATGAGTCACAGGAGTGTCCCCTCTCAGGATGCCCATGATGCCTCTGAACATTCCTGCACCGTCCATGGGCTGCATTTGAGGTAAACCTTCCTTTCAAGCCTCCTCGCCTGCCGTGGCTGCCGCCCGCTGCGGGAAAGTGGCTTTTTGGGTGGCTATGGGATGAGCTTGTACGTTGGTGCCTGGTGCATGGGTGACATCTACCGGCCGTGCCTTCAGCTTCGTTTTGTGCTTTTACTACTCTAAAACAACCCGTGCCAAAGAAGAGTCACTGGAGGCTGTGGGCTGTTTTAACTGCTCGTTTAACTGTGCCAGGGTCAAAGCCAACACATTATTTTTATAACTGTGAGAAGGCTGTGTGTCTCATGCCTGTGTGTCTCTGGCGTTTGACAAAAGGCTGAGACTTCAAATGAAAGCAGTGCAAAGCTGTAGGAAATCTTGAAACATGAATGGAGGGTATTCCCCTGTGGTTTATTCCCCTGCAATTAAGATTAGATTTTGGGATGTTTCTTTCATTGAGAATTCACAACCAGACCAGAGCACAAGTGAAAATATGGAGTAATATTAGTGAAGTTTTCTCTGTGGAAAATTGCTACCACTTATTTGAAGATTTATTTGAGAATAGCAAAATAATGGTCATTTCTCTAATATTTTTTTACCTTTGAAGAGTAGAAGGTAAAATTAGGAAAAAGCACCTGCCTAGCTGTGACCAAAAAACAGAATAATAACTAATCCAACACACATTTTCAAAAAATTAAATACTTGTGTCATTTTAAAAAAAACAAAAACACTTCCAGGCTGGTGGCTTTTGTTGTTTTGATATCAGATGAAATATTATGGTTAAGCTCGAGGTTATAACACTTGGATCCATGTTCAACAAACTGCCCAGTCTGGATACAACTCACCAAGTGCCTGGCTGTGGGCACAGACCAGCCAGAAAGCTGGAGCTGGAGCAATATTGCTCCACATCCTGGTTCTTGCATGAGGCTGAACCTTGCAAATTCTTATCAATGCAGCCATAAGGAAAAAAAAGTTTGTAAATACGCTACTCAAGGGGTCAAATTCAAAGGTGAATAGAAAGTAAACAATACTCATACTTTCAAATACTGTGATTTTTAAGCTTTTTGTTATTTTGGCACCTGGCATATAATTTGTGAGTGTTTAGGTAAGGTGAGGCAGTGGCAGAGAGTGTACAAGCAGTACCTTGGCATTCCCACAAGTATAATAGCACCCGCAGCCACTGCAGTATCTGTAGTGCCATAAATGTTAATCCAGCTTGTCCTCTTTCCTCATGTTATCTCTTCACACCTCCAGTCAGCTCGTAAAGCACAAGACTGGGACAGGGGCACCAAGAACAATGAGCCCTGTTGAGAGCAGCCCAGCAGAGAAGCCTTGGGTGATCTCAAGGATGCAAGGCTGGACATGTGCCAACAGGGCTTGTAGCCCAAAAGGCAAACCACATCCTGGGCTGCATCCAAAGTGGCATGGCCAGCAGGAGGGGATTCTGCATCTCCACTCTGCCTTTGTGAGACCCTACCCGGGCTGTTGTGTCCAGCTCTGGGGTCCTCAGCACAGGAAAGATATGGAGCTGCTGGAGCGAGTCCAGAGGAGGGCCACAAGGATGATCAGAGAGCTGGAGCACCTCTCCTATGAAGACAAGTTGGAAGAGCTGGGCTTGTTCAGTCTGAAAAAAAGAAGGTACCTGATGGGGGCTTATAGGCTTATCCTTATAGGATAAGGAGCAAGTTTTTAAACTGAGAGAGAGCAGGTTTAGATTAGATATTACAGAGAAATTATTTACTATGAGGGTGGTGAGGCACTGGAACAGGTTGCTCAGGGAAGTTGTGGGTGCCCCTCCCCTGGAAGTGTTCAAGGCCAGGTTGGGTGGAGTTCTGAACAACCTGGTCTAGTGAATAGCATCCCTGCCTATGGCATCCATGGGGTGTTGGAGCTGGATGATCTTTAAGGTGCCTTCCAATCCAAACCATTCTATGATTCTCATTCAGTGATGGGAAACTGGTTCAGGCTGGGAGAAGGCAACTTCAAGATCAGCCCTGAACATAAAAATCTTTTTCCCTGATGGCTACTCCCAAAGGGTAAGTGCTGAATTACTGTGAATTACTTAGCATCCCTTCCAGGGAATGTGAGTTTCCATTAAATACACAGCTGAGCACCTGGTCCAATCTCCAAAGGCCACCAGTTCTTCCCCTACAATGTCCCAATTCTCCTATGCACTGACTGAACATCTCCATGTACCATCCTGGGGTTCTGCTCTCTGCTTTGACCACTGAGAAAATTCTGTCCATGACCGGTTCCTGAAGAATCTGCTGCTACCTGAAAGCCCAGCCTTGCACTTGTGCTGTTAAATACCATTTTCTAAAAGCTGTGTGATAATTTCTCTGAGGGCATCCAATGAGGTGTTTGTCAGATACCCACAGAGACTAAATACTTTTTTTGCCCTGTGAAGAAAGGTGTCAGGTTTATTTGGTATTACCTACCTTTTCTAAATCAATGTTCTTCCTATTTTTTTTATTCCTGTTTTATGTCCACTTCCTTGGATTTCATTATTCAGCCCTTCATGGGCATATAGTGGGCTCGTAAGTTTTTTCTGTCTCCCATACTCCTTCTGAGTAACCTCATCTCAGCCCTTCTTGATTATATATCTTCTGGATATCAATAGATATCGCTTCCTGCTGTTAATAAATTGCCTTTATTACTTCATTTATATATTTTCTAATCTAAATTTCTCCTGATTAGCTCCATTTGATCACTAAGAAAACTTCCTCAGGCTCCAGTGCTTCATCCCTTAGTCCCTGCTTCCCCAACAGTCAGCCCTAAATATTGGAACAATATAAGAAAGCACAGTATATTTCACATGTGATGCAAGTGGCTATATTTTGTCTTGTGAATGATAAAATAAACTGCTTCTGGAGATACAAGAGTGAAAATCATGCATAAAATTATTTGTTCATATTGTCAAGTGTGTGGAAGAAGAGTGTTTAGCAGCATTAATGTTTGATCTCCAATAACAGACTGGATGACATTTAATGCAGCTCATCTTGTGATGCTCTTTTGGATAAAATCTGTAATGAAAGCTCATATAAGGAAAGCTCCTGCATGTTAACATCCTGCACTTTTATTTTTTTAAAAACATTATTTAGCTCAGATGTCCTTTGGCAAAATTCTCTCTTTTCCTATCAGATGTTCTGCTCACCTACCCCCAGCTGACATCTTCTAACCCTTTATGATACCTCATAATTATTGCTTTTGAAGTCCTTTGGAATTTACAGCTATATAAATGTCACTGCTGTTCTGTAAAAATATCAGTTATGTGAAAATCTTGGAAAACTGCCCAGCTATGATCTTGCCAGGAGCTTGCATATAAGCTCAACGTGACTGGTTTGGTTTTAGGAGACTAGGCAAGTTTTTTTGATTGGTAGTTCCTAATAATCAGGCTCTGAGTGTCGGAGTAGAGTTCGCCGTGGTTTAGATTTATCCATTCCCGCAGAAGAAGGAATTGATTGCCCTGGCAACTTCTCGGTAAACCAGATTGTTTGAGTTGCCACCAGATGGTGCCAGCAAATCATGGAACCACGAGCAGGACGGACTCGGGGAAATCAGCCTGGATTGAGGATGACACTGCTCCCGGGACCTCTTCTCTCTGTTTCCAGTCGGGGACTTCAATCCCAATTCCTTCCAGCTACTCTTAAAATATTTTTCATGTTTTTGCACCACACTTCAGAAGCTTATTTTAAGATTCAGCTCAGAATGCTGTAGAGCAGTTGGCATGCCCTCAAAAATGTCCTTTTTATAAAAAGACAAGCACTTCTGTTGTTTTTCCTAGTTCCTAACTATGGTTTCAAATCAAATTATATGGAAAATCTAGTGATCTCTATGACTTAATCCTTCATGCTTCATTCCTTTTGGATTAATATTTGACTGTGACTGTTTTTGTTACTTAGTCATTTCAAAAATCAAAGCAAATTCCAGTGTTTCTTTTAAGATATCAGTCATTCCAGGTTGTACAGCAGACTCTTTCTTTTTAGCTGATATTGCTCACTTCCTGCTAAACTGTTGTCACGATATTTCCCATCTTTGAGTCTGCATGTAAAATTAAATCCTGCTCGAATTTAAACACATACGGAGTTTTGTGAGGAGCCCAGAGGCCCGTACAGAGTGGAGCTGTAGTGTTGCTCTTGCCATGGGGTGGTACCAGGGCCAGGGAAACACCCTATAGCCCCATCATTTCACATAAGCTGTGCAAGAGGATGGGGGACATGGACTGTTTCTCAGCCTTTGCTCATATAAGTGGAAGCAAAAAGAACATTGTAGTGGATCAAGAGAAAGGATTACCACCTCTAACCACCCTTCATTATACCACATGTACATACTGCATCCAGTTTTATGTTCCCCAATAAAGGAAAGATAATGATGGGGATGATGGGGAGAATTCAGCAGAGGTCATCAAGTTATATTCCCAGATGTGAGTAGGATGAATTACCTTTGAAGTGCTTTCTCTCTCCTCTAGTTACGGAGGGAGCCTAAATACCTAAAGTTAGGCCATACGAATCTCCTATGAGGTGAATTTCTGAAAGTTGTAAGAGGGTCTGGACAAGAAAGACTGAAAGCCTGAGTTTCTTGAGTGTTTAGCAGCTGCTCTAGCAACTGACTTGGACTTGGTTTTAAGCTTGTTCCTGTGAGTATCTGATTTGCCAAGCCTTTTTCATTGGTTTCTACCTCTGCAAATGTTAACTTTTAGCCAAGCTTTCATCACAGCCTGTAAATCAATGCACGTAAAACCTCTATATACATCTACACCACCATCTTTCAGGTGATCCAATAATCATTCCAATAGTAATTTTTGCATTGACCCAAGAAGAATAAATCCATGTCATCAGCTGGGTGAGCTTTTTTGGGTATCAGACCCCATAAGCATCCAGGAACATCCTACAGACTTGTGTGTAGCCCTGAGAGAAAAACAGGTGTGATCATCAATTCCTATGATCTGCATTTAAGTGTCTTGCCAATTGATGCTGTGAAGCTGAGGCAGTATCTCCTGCTTCCAGGGTTCAGCCCCCTAATCCTCTCTCATTTTAAAAGGTGGAAGCTGAAGATGCTTGGCAGTACAGGAAATTAGGCCTCTTGTGCAAGTCTGTAAATACAGCTATAGAAGAAGTGAAGAAGAAAACAGACACAGCTGTTTCTTACATAGCTGCTGCCTTATAGACCCCTGAAACTATTATTGCACACAGCTCTTGTTGGCCGCGATTTAAATGGTAACAGCTGCAGCAGAAAAAAACATCCTAGTGTCTTCCTCACTGCATCTGCAAGCTACAGGAAGGGAGAATACAAATTTAAAATATTATTTTTATCTCAAAGTCACAAAATATGTGGTGAAGCTCTACCTTTCCTTAAAGAAGCAGGTATTCATGGAAGGATAGTTATTAGAAAGCTCTTTGCATTATTTAGTCATCTTGAGATTATTTCAAAATTTTAAAATAATACAAAGAAAGTCTACTTTTGTCTTTTATTCTTCTTAATTTGCTATCCCTGCGAGAACTCTGTGCCAACAGAACATAGAGTCTCTGTGCATACAGTTTCCTTCTGCAACAATGACATTTAGGTACAGTTATTTAAGAACTTGGAGTAAGAGACTCTGCTACAGGTTGATAAAAGCAGAGGTGCCAGGGAGCCTGTGACCTTTAGTGCAATAAAACAGTGGGATAACAAGGATCAAAACATAAATCCTGAGGACCCACTGCAAGCATGGCTGGTGATGAGCCCTTGGAGGAAAGGCATCTCTGGAGCTGTCTGTCATAGCTTGCTTGATATGCCACATTAGCATCTTTTCCATCCTGACCCCACTGAAATGTCACAGCCCATTTATTTCATCCCAAGCATCCAGTGCCAGTGCTCGTGGCACAAGGTTGCATTAGCTCTGAAAGATTTCCTGTGCATTGGCCTGCAGACA
Source organism: Luscinia megarhynchos (assembly GCA_034336665.1). NCBI lineage: Eukaryota > Metazoa > Chordata > Aves > Passeriformes > Muscicapidae > Luscinia > Luscinia megarhynchos. The sequence continues at coordinate 68,171,428 of JAPFBE010000003.1, forward strand.
GAAAGACAAATTGGGGTGCTCTGTGCTCCAGCTTGGTCAGTCAGATTGATCTTTCAGAGCAGCCTTACTTGGATTTATCCCAGGTTTTCAGCACTGTAGTCTGAGGGAAGTTTTTGTGCTTGTGTTTCAGAGAAGCAGGCTCTTCTCCAAGAAGGATGGCAGATGTGTGTGTGGGAAGAAACCTCGACTGATCCCTGCAGGAGGAATAATAAAATCACAGAATCATTTACATAGGAAAAGACCTCTCAGATCAAGTCCAGCCATTAACCCAGCACTCCCAGGTCCATCACTAAACTGTGCCCTTCAGTGCCACATCTGCACATCTTTCAAATACCTCCAAGGCTGGCTGCTACACCACTTCCCTGGGCTGCCTGGCCATCCTTTCAGGAAATAAATTTATCCTAAGGAAAAGAAGCTCCTTTCCATAGGGACAAGGAGAGCAAGGATGCTTGTAGCTGTGTAGGGAGATCTGTCACCTTCTTCACAGAGTGTAGGACTTCCTCAGGTCTTGCCTCTAGCATCAACATCTGTTTTCGTGCTTGCATGTGTCAGTGTTTATTAGAAACAGGGCTTCCCATTACTCTCACCTCCAGAGGCAATGGGAAAAGAGACGTGTCCCAGAAGACAGATGTGTCTGAACACATTCCTCCTCACTGGTGGTCAATGCTACTGCATGACCATGGCATAAGAACCTACACAGAACAGAGTAAAACTTTTCCAGCTCTTACATTAATGTCATTTTCTGGAGAAAAAAAAAAAGAATAGTAATTTTATTGAGAAAGCTTTAGAAGCAATTAATATGTATATGAACCACTATCCAAATTATCCTTGTAAACCTTGCCCTGCAGTTTTCAATACAAGGCAATAAAACCTGGGAAACAGGAGCTTAGTGTCCTTCAGCAAAAACCTTCCTTAGTTATTTCAGAAAGCTGAATAGCACTGCATAAATATATTTCCCTCCTTCAAGAGGCAGGTCACAGCAGCCTTAATTATCAGAGGGACAGAATGGAAACAACATAAAAATAAATCCCTTGAAAGTTTGCTCTCATTACCACATTTGGCATATTTAAGCATAAACACCATCTGTGTTTATCAAGAAACACGGCAATAGCTGCCGTCCGATCTCACAGTGACACCAGTGTTTATGGAGATTTACAGTAAGGGGCACATCCAAGGCTTCCACAGGAAACTGAGCTCCCCTGAAATTATTTCTGTCACCAGCTGCTCGTGTAGATGGAGGCACTTTTGCCAAGAGAAGAATCATCACGGAAGAAAAGCAAAGCCTCAACCTCTCATGGAAGAAAAGCAAAGCACAGTTACTTGCAGCCAAGGATCAAGCCATGACACACACCTTGTGCTTTTAATGTTGTAGCTGCCTTGGCGGGAGGAGGAGTACCTATGGCTCCGGGTCAGCTCACTGCTCTCCCCCACCACTGGCAGAATGGGGACCTGCTGTCCCTCTGCCTTTGCAGCAGGCTGGCAATGCTGGAGGGGACTGCACACAAGGGCTGGCTGGGCTCTGCCCTCGCCCTGGCAGAGCAGCTCCCAGGTAAGGAGAGTGTGGTTTGTGACCTGACTGGGTGCTGTGTTCTTGCACCAGCCTTTCTTCCAATTCTGGTGAACAAAAAGATGCAGAAACAGGTGCCAGTGGGAACAATTCCTCTACAGATGTTGTGATAGCTTGCTCTGCCAGCCACCTGTGGCCATGGGTCTGGACCATGGGTTATGTTTATTTGGGCTCCCCTTGATCCTACAGCATCCTTCCATGCAGAAACAATAGCAGAGTGAAAAGACAAGCACAGGAGCAGAAGCAAGACATGCCCTGCCTAAAGCCAGGATGCAATGCTGCGAAGGGGCAATGATGGCTTCATCACAACCTAGACACTGTTGTCACATTTGGAATCCTCCCACCAGGACCAAACTGTCCCATGCATGTGGATCCAGGCAGCTGATCAGCAACAACCAGTGACACATCCTCTGTGAAAGTGAAGCCTGGAACTATCTGAAACACAAAGCCACAGGCAACGACAAGCCTGCCTTCACTGCAGGCTGTGCCACCAGTCTTTGGTTCTCCTTTGCTGACACACAAGGTTTAGGCAGACTGCTCATACTAAAATACCAGTGTGCTTTAGCTTCAACATGCAAAAGAGCTATGTGAATAAATGTCAACTATTTTTAGATGATAGAAGTGAATTACGTGAATATATAACAAGCTTTTACACTGAAAGATTAGAAGAAAAATATGTGGACAACCAAAGCACATCACCAAAATCTGAGCAGCCTGCAACAGCATCTAATCTCCATTGCTCCAGCATCATCTGCCCAAAACCGGCTAAGAAGACAGATACTAATATTCTGAGCATAATTTGGCTCTTCCTTCTTGTAGAGGTGGCATTGAGTGGCCTAATTGTAATAGAGATACATTGAATGATGCAAAGACAATCCAATTAAAATTAAAACAAATTAAAAATCCACAGTATGGATGTTAATTTTTTTCAATTCCAGCCTGATGGCTTTATGAGAAGCAGAACTGTGAAAGTTAGCAAAAACCGTAGACAGCAGTTTCACAGCCTAAACTCTTTCATCAATATGTCCATAGGATTTAATTTGAATTTTCCTTTTCTTAATTTTCTCTCATTTACCCTAATTGCATTGTCAGTGTGCTTGCCTAAGTAATTTTTTTTATCAACAGTGTTTACTCTTGTCAGCTATTTACAGACTACTGTTACATCTGCCCAAAAACTGTGTTATACATAAGAAAAACCTTATTCTGCTTTATGATTTTACCTTAGAAGTTGATCACTCTGGTCTTCTCCTGAAATTATGTCTTTGCTCTGTATTCTGTCATCCCAGCAAGACAGTGGTCTCAGCACCCAGTGTACACTCTCAGAAGCTGTGAGGGCAGCAAGGAAGACCTGCAAGGTAAATGCCCTTGTCCCAGCCAGAGAAGCAATTTTCAAACTGTGCTTAACTCTAAGCACACAAGAAATCCCTCTTGCTTTACTGAGGTTACACATGCTCTTAAAATAAAACCATGCTCAATCTGCTGTGCTGGAGTGGAACCAGAGGGCTCTGCTCCATATCAAGCCAGCTAAAAAAGGTCTTTTCACCCATTTTTCCATTACAAAATGCATGTGTGTGAATAGAATTCAGAGTGTGTTTTTCTTGCAAGGATTTGATTTGCTGCCCTCTGTCAGTTCAGTGTCTCTGGATGTGCTCTTGTACCTGTGCTTCTCCTCCCGAAACATTTGGGGCTCATGTATCTTTCCTGAACAACTCGATGTTCCTCCAGGCCAAGTCACATTCTTGTTATTTTTTTGTCTGTCTTAAAAGGAGCACTTGAACAGTTGGAGGGATGAAGAGAGTTTTGGCGATGTGTTTACCTTGAGAAAATATGATTTACGATGGGAATGTAGGTGGTGTGGTTTTCTGGTGGATTTCTGCTGAGTCATTGGATTATTTTGTGCCAGCTCCAAGACTTTTATCAGTGGCTGTGGTAGTCCTAACATATCTGTCTTGTAGAACTTCCCTGTGAAGACATTGGTCCTTTTCTCCTGCTTCCCCATGCATATCCTCTTTTCCTGTACATAGCCATTTATTTTTGTGAAAATAATGGAACACATTGCTTATGTCAGTCACAGTTTGATAGAGCAGGAATAAGGAGGAACACCTGCACACATGCTTTTCTGCCTAAACTATTGTATAGCAAGAGCTTCATTTCTGTAGCAAGCCTGGCTAAAAGAAGACTTGCTTAAAGAAACAAGGAGTTATCTCAGATGAGTTATGGAGAGTTGTACCATCCTAATCACATTCTCATTCCTTTTAAGTGAACAACTGACAAAATCAGGGAGATCTGCAATGCTGAGTGCCTTTAAAGATAGATCTGCTTTACTTAGATGTCCAAGTATGGGCCTCAGTCTGTAAAGCCACTCCTACAGATCTTGTAGCTGAGGCTCTCCAGGTCTGGCTGCACACTGCACTGGTGAGGCAGACAGATGTTGATGACTACTTCAGATAGAACAAGCTTGAAGATGTGACATCTGTGGTGTGAGGGTATCACACCAGTATCAGTATATTTGAACCCCAGTATCAGCATATTTGAACTGCAGGAGACTGTGTGAGCAGTTGCAACATGCACCAGAGGCTTAATCTGTGGCATTCAGACAGTGAAATGGCCACAGGCACGAGCTCAGAGAGCAGGGAGATGTCTGGGGGAAGAGTGAAGGGCACCCAGCAGGGCTGTGGTGAAAAATGGTGAGTGCCAATGGAGCTGCCATCCTGTCCCAGCCACAGAGGGCATGAGCAGCCATAGCTCTACTCATGGTGAGGACACCCAGGCCTGGCACTGCCAGCACTGTGGAGCAATTAACAATTAACCCTTGAAACACCCGTACACAGCAAGTCTCATCTCCAAGGCCATGGTAGACCTGGGCTTTTCTGTCAGTCAGGCTTACTTTTTTCATAAATTGAGATCTCACCAATCTTGTTTTGTTGAGCCCAAGGAAATTTTCTTCTGGGATTATTCCTTTTGACTCTTCTTTTGACCTAGAACAGATTGTAGAGCAACCAAGTGAGGGGAGTGCAGAGGGATGAACCCCATTGACTGCAGCTGTACGTGTGAAGTGAACATGTCCCTGGCAGTGTGCATTTGCCTGGATAACCTGCCTGCACCTACAGCACAGGTGTAGGTCCATACTGTCCATTGCACTTGCATGTGAATTGAGTCTCTTGGGAGCTGAACTGTGCCCATGTGTTTCCTGCACCAAAGGGTGGCTGCTGGGGCTAAAAACCGTGCTGGGAGTGTGCAAGTATTCCACCAGGACAGCTGCAGGCGGTGGTGGAAGCCTGTGTCATACCCCGTCCTAGTTTACCTGCACAGGTGTATCCAGAGACCAAAAGGAGGCCCAGGAGAAGATGGTCTGTGCTGGTGAAGAACAAGGCAAGGACAGTCCCTGGCAGAGCTGAGCTGAGCTGTGGCTGGACTAACAAGCCAAGCCACCACACCACACAGCTGAGCTGCCAGAAGAGGTGAGCCCTGACTTCTGCAGAGCCAGCAGGAGGTGTCAGGGTGGAAGGAGCAGGCAGGCCAGAGGGGCAACAACCATGCACACCAGGCTGGATGGACCCACCGGATGGGCTGTTTCTTTCAGAAAAATTGTCCTCTGGCTCAGAGCCCAGACTCTCAAATCTGCTGTGAATCAAGCTGCCCTCTTTCAGCACTGCACATACCTTTCATATTTCTTTCCCTCAAGGAACGGTTTTGTGATGATTAATGAATTATGAAGGTCACCTTTTGAGTCTTCAGCTCTTTCAGAACTCAAAAAAAAACAAAATCCGGAAGAGTTCCAGCTTAAAGTGTCATGGCAAATGCATCCATTTTACTTTATTTATGATTATGCTCACAATGGATTTATTAAGTACTTTCTTTAAATAAACAGAACTTGAGACTGTTTGCGAAATGCTAGGGTTTTCTGCCTTAAAACATCTGCTGCCTCTTTCTTAAGGACCATTTAGGTAACACTAGAGCACGTACAGATATGCATCTATTTCCTGGAAATTACTTAAGCATACTTCAAAAATGTAGAACTCTGCATCTTTACCACCCAAGAAAACCTAAAACTAAAATGAATGAGGCTGGGCAGTCTCCAGCTGAGAGAAATTCAATAAATCTACCCTGGACATGAACTGTGTTGGTATGTGAGACCGGAAAGCTTGCTGGCAGGAGACAGGGAAGTTGACTGTAAGCCTGTGTAATAACTCAGACTAATAATTCATGATGCTGCATAAAGTGCTGTTTTCTGTGCTTTTTCTAATGGTGTGCCTTTTCAATGAACATCTGGACTTGCATCTTCTTCCACAACTGATGATGCTCTGGATGGGAACTTCATTTTGAGTGAAGAGGCAGATGTTAGGAACATCTGCAGGATAAGATTTTCGTGTGAAAAGATGTGTTCCTTGATAAATATCTCCATGATGTTTGATATCTCTCCCCCCCTCTCTGTCAGTAAGAGTCCAACTGCACTCTGGCATCCAACTGTAGCTCTAGTCAGTGTTAGACTTTCAGCCTTCTCTAGTCTGGCTGCTTATTGGCTTTCCTTTTCTTAACATCTTCTCCCTAATCAAAAGGAAGTCAGAAAATTAAGTCAGATTCAACCTTCAAAGTCCAGCTGCTGCAGAGTACTCCACAGCATTCCTTGCTCCTCAGCCCATCACAGCCTTTATGTTCCTCTGAATAATGGCATGTCCTGCCCAAGTTTCCTTGAGCCTCACTAAACTGACTGGAAGGATGCAGATGAGATTGTAGGAAGCCCCTTTGAACATTTGCTAAGCTGCTGTCACATGGGGTGTAGATAGATGTCCCACCCCATTAATTTGTAGTGCAGATTATTGTTCTGTTCTAGAAGAAACAGTTCCTCCAGTTTCCAGTGCATGCTGTTAACATGGCCAGACTTCACAAGTACCTGTCTGTTACAGACAGTGTGTTGAAACTCATTGTCTGTGCCTCTTATGCTGGTTGTTGGTCTCTCCAGTAGATGAACAGGGGCCATATAATCTCGTGAGTTTTGGATGAAACCAGCTGCCCTAGACTATTTCCCTCTTCCAGGACTGCCACACCTCATCAAAGACTAATCTTGCTATAGACCTGGGAAAAAGAAGAGGAAAAAAAACATGAGTTGTAATATAATGTGAGGCGTCATCTGGCATGCAAGGGAGGCATGAGAAACAAAACAGGACTTTATAAGACCACGATGGAAAGAGCCTTTCTGGTCCTAAATGATAGCCATGTGATCCCAGCAGTAAACAATCACCCAATAACAATTCTTTAGGACATGTGATTTAAACTGTCTTAAGAGCTCACAGATCTTCATGGCAGAAGGGTGAGCTGGTACTCACATCTGTTCCCTTCACTCTGCTCAGGAGATGTTCAGAGGACTTACTCTCTGAAACTTTTGTGTAGCCCCCTTTCAGCCTGGTACTTGAAGGTTTTCCAGAGCATGATATGTGTGCAAAGGCTAAAATGATAGCCAGATTCTCTTACATTTATCTGGGGGTGTACAAAAACATTATCACAACCCCTAAAGGATTGTCTTAATTATTTACAAATGCACAAATTCAAAGCACCTGAAATCTAAACTGTCTCTTTTTACTTCATGATTTTGATCTCAGGTCCACTGTTCCCTTGGCTTTAACCTGCTCTTAACCCATCAGTTGAGATGTATCAGACTTCTTCCTTTCCATTTCTAAAGAAACACCTTTATGCCAAAGTCTCTTATTCACAATTGTCACTTTCTCAGCTGGCTAGCCACAAATGCAATCTCACAACATCTGGTTTTACACTAGTGATTGACAGCACATATATTTATTCCTAACTAGCAGTGTCTCCATAGCTGCCCTGACAGCTGTGCCTGCCAAGATGGTGCACGTTGCACAGCCTCACTGCTGCTGAGCTGCATCAGAGCAAAGGCACCTTGACCTCTGGTCATCACTCCAGGCATTTCACATCCTGGAAACAGCAGTGACTTGCACATGTCTATTGAAAGAGCACCAGTCTGGATCCTGCATTGTCTGGATTTGTTATCAGTGAAAACGCACTGATCCTGCTGAAGTTCCTTTTCTCTAGTTCTTGTGTGGCTGAAAGTGAGGCATGAAAGGGCATGACAGCATGCTTGATTGTTAGTATTAAATATGGTGTCTCTGGGCCTTGCAGCTTCTTGTGCTATTCAGGACAGTTGTTAAATTCTCCACCAAGACATCTGAGGAGTGTTTTAATTTTAGGAAAAGAAGAGGGTCAGCCTCATGCAGGCAAGAATTAGCTATTCAGGTTCCCTTACTATGGAGGGCTTGGAAGAAGGATGGAAAAACCTGGCATGAGCATTGTCTGCCTTGGCTTGCTGAGAGCAAATGGATGGTATCATCTAGGATACATCACTTGGAGAAGGTCCTTCTGGTTTTTATCAAGGGAAAAAAGGATTCTTCCTAAGATCAATCTCATCTTAAACACATATTTGAGGAATCCTGCAGCAATTTTCGTGTAAACTGCAGGCTATCAGGTAAGAGGGTTTGCTATGTCATCCAGGAGTCATTAGAAGACAGAAAACTTTCTTGCTTGAGGACTTCAGCAGCCTTCCAGCTTGAAGATTCAATTTTTTTTTCTGGCAGCAGCAACTGCCAGCTGATATTTCTCTCTCACATGTGAAGAGAAAATAATAGCTCTCTGTTGAGTGTATTTTTTGATGGAAGCTGTGGTTAAGAACAGAAATGACACCGAGATGCCAGAGTCTTGGCATATCTGGGATGCAGAGCAGTGGGTCTTTCAACTCTGCATACACCAGCAGTGAGGTGGGCATTGTTCCCCTTCTCAGGCAGGGGATGGCTCATGGCCTCACCCCTTGGACTGACTGCCAAAACAGCAGCTCTGTGTCATGTGTGTGTGCCAAGGTGCACAGAGTGCTGGGGATTTCTAGACTGGTGAGAAAGCAGGCTCGGCACAACTGCTGACATTGCCAAAAAAAGACCCTTACACAAATCTTCTAATGAAGCCAAATATAACCTCTTGATAATCAAATTTTACAGGAATTAATCACGTTCATCTGGATTTAGGGTGTAGGAAGCTTTTACTCTGTTCTGATTCAGTTAAATAATGATCTGTACCAGCTGCTGTAAACTGGATGAGTTCACTTTGATTCAGTTATGCCTACGCATTTTGGAGTCAGCATCCTTCTCCTGCACAGAGCTATCTTCAGAAAGTTTTCCCCTCCCGTGGAGCTGGGGGAGCTTGTCTGCTGGCAGCAGGGGCTCTGCTGTCCCACAGCCCACTGTTTGTATGGGCACTGCCTCCCACCTGGCCAATTGTACATGGATGAAGCACAGAAAGCCAGAGGCAAAAGCCACAGTTTGAAGTGAAGTCCCCCTTAAACCTTGTCTTTTCTCATTTCAAAGCCCTGGGTAGTATTTCAGATGCTGCTGCATCTGTGTCTGGGGTTGTGCCCCCATCTCCCTCAGCTACTTACCTTGCCAGGAGATCTGCCATCTCCCACCATGTCCTGGGGCACTGAGCACCTCGAGGGAAGGGATGGTGCCTCTGCACCACCAGTGAGATGTGGGCTGGGTCAAGTGCTCCCTGTCAGGCTGATGGGGCTTGTGTAGGCTCAGCTCATGCCCCTGTCTCTGCATTATCAGTATGGGGGCCTGGGGGTGGAGGTAGGGTGTCTCTGTGTTGGTTTTAGCCTCTCTCTATCAGCAGAATCTTTTCAAGATTTCAGTGTGTTCTGATTTTTTTCTAGTTGCTTAGCCACGGCCTCAGTCCTCCTGCAGTCTGAAGGGCTAATGGATAGTAACCTCTTTCAAGAATGACATGTACTTTCCGGAGGCAGCATTCACCCCTGGAGATATTCCCTTTTTATATAGAGATGACTCTTCCTTGCTTCTAAGGAGAGAACCCCTCAGAGGAAGGTCTGTAGTGATGGATATTGCAGAGCCTGAGTGTGGAGCAGACAGAACAGTCATTGACAGAGGTCATTTCAATTTTCCAGGTAGGCTCAACTATCCAGGCAGGACAATGAAGTTATTGCTCTCAAGGTCTACCCATTTTAGGCCTCCATGCCTAGGTCTCTGTGACATGTACAAAGAGTAAACGTTGCACTTCACAAGCATTTCTGCCAAAATCGCTGACAACATAGCAGCAGCTGGAAAGGGCAGCGGTGATTTCCACTGTGCTTTCCAGTTAGGAGTTGGGACATCTTTCATAAATCTTCAAGAAGAAACGTAGCAAAGAACAGATTTAGGTTCTGGCCTTCTTTTGTTCTTGATTTGAAAAGCTCCTGCCCTAATTATAATCATGTGATTTTAAAGCAATTATGAATGACTGTAATACATGCAGATTACTGATTTCTCATGCACAAAATTAATTTACTCTGCCAGCAATTTCAAACACTGAACTTCAGCTGGTGACTCACAGCTTTGCGTAAATGATTCTACAGAAAACCAGTGAAATAGTAAACCTTCAATACACATTTTTCTTTAGCAGAATCTTCATTATTACTCCTTATAAGGAAACTTTGCCAGTGAAAAACACTCCCACGCAAACACGGGCAATTTAACTGGGTACCTTTTATGAGGTAGGAGATTGGTTTATACCTGATGTATTTATTATGATTACACTTAATTACAGGAAAAAAAAATAAAGAAACTCACATGGGCAAAGGTGCACTAGAGAAGCTGAGAGTTCCTTGTCCAAGAGTCACTGGGTCATCTCTGCACGTGCTGCATGCAAACTGCTGCAGATCTAGTAACCGTGGAGGATGCAGCCCAGGAGGAGGAGAAGCTATAAAACTGTCCTGAAGAGATAGAAGCCCTTCCAAAACCACATTGGCTGTTTATGAAACAGGCCAATTCAGTCAAATCAATGGACACTCCTACTTAGCAGTCAATGAAGTTGACTTAATTCTGATGAAATAGTTGAAAACTGCATGGAAATCACAGAATCTTAGAAAGGTTTGGACTGGAAGGGATCTTAAAAATCACCGAGATGTTCTTCCCAAATCTTGGTCAACTTTACTAAATTATTCAAAGCAATTGCAGACAAGATTGCCAGGGACCCATCTCAAACCATTCCATATACCAACACTAACAAAGTGGCTCTCCAATGCCAAGGAAGCAGCAGATTCACTGTATAAGCACAAAGGCCATTTGTCAGGAACTTATGGATGTTAAGAAGCTTGGGAAGCTAGCCTGGGAACTCAGGAGATCCCTGCCCAAGGAAGAAGCCAGCCATCTGAATAAATAGGGATTGGTAGCTTGCCATTGGAGCCTTACAGCTGGTGACATTGTCAGGAGAGGGAACTGATACCAAAATCCTCAGTTCCAGTTAAAGTTATGCCAAGCAGTTCAGGCTGCAGAATTAGATCAGTAAATTCCTTAGCCTTTGTCATTGCATGCCCAATGCTCCCTTCATAAGATTGTGATGATAAATTTACTACAGTTTCATAAAATACCACATACAATTCCTTGTTCATGAATCACATTGTGACTCTTCTATGGCAGAGACCATTATCCAGCAGGAAAAGAGTGTGCTAATTCACAGTATCATTTCTGGGAGGGCAACCCATGGCTGTGAACATCAAGATCAGCCCCACTGACCAGAATTACTAATTCCCAGCTCTGAAGATATTGTGCTTCTGTCTATTTTATACAATACTTCTGAACACCAGGCTTGTCCTTTTTTTACTTGCTGATATCAGCCACAGCATCTGAGGCTTAATTCACATCAATATCAAGTCCTGCTGGCTCCAGAGAGGGCCAAGCCAGGCCCACAGTGATGAAAGAGTGTTGGACACCAAGTGTTCAGCCCTCACAATCGGGAGTCGTTAGCAAACAATGAATTTGTTATCTTTTATCTTTTATAACGATCTTGCAGCAGTGCACTCAGAGAGAGGAAACATGAGAGCCACTTGGAAAGGAACAACAGCACTACAGAGTGAATGAAGCCTTTATCACACAGCAATCCAACAAAAGCAGGATTCCATGGCTGTGGCAGAGGAGTAGCAGCTCAGTAGCACTGCAGCCCTACAGGTATATACCTTCAGGAAATTACATAAGCTGAGGTGTCACAGGATCCAGGGCAGATAATTGAAGGGGACCATTAGAGAGACAAAACATAGGACAGCTCTTTGTTCCCCAGATCTGCAAATACTCCACATCCACAAACAGGTCAAAATATCCTGAGTGCTTCTTGTTTTTGTGTCCTGAGCATCTGCACTCACTGTCTGGGGCTCGGCTAGGGACCATGGGCAAGGGTTTGACCTTAAATACAGTCCTGGCTAAAGGTGAGTTGATAAGCAGGGTCCTCACATTCACTCCACAGATGTCCCCAGAATGAAGCAGAGGTATACAGTCCTCATTTATCTGGAAAAGAGAGGGAGGCAAGTGTGCAGTGCGTTGCTGGGAAATACCAGTGGAAGCACTGCTGGCCAAAATGTGCTTGAGTATGATGCTGCTGGGGATAGCAATTATGGATTTTACTGAGTCAAATGGATTTTGGTGGGACTTGCCCACTAGACAGAAAGTCCTGGAGACTAGATCCAGGCATTACTGTACTTACACCACATATTTGGTGGTATCCTTTCCAAAGGCAGCTGTGGCCACTGTGACCATAACTTTACATTATCTTAGCTCTCTCCATTTTCTGCCATCTTTCTGATTGCTCTAGCTCAGGAGGAGCTAAGGAGGACAGAAACCAACCCACAGAATATAAAGTTCAGGCAATTAACACATCAAAGATGTTTTCTGTCTCTCTGTCTATCTATCCAGCCATTGATCCATTTATCCATCCATCCCTTCCTTCTCAGGTACAGTCTACAGAGAAGGGCACAGTTGAATTGGGTCACTCAGGATATGGGACAGGTAGTAATCTGGGATTTCCCTTGTCTTCTGACTTCTACCCCAGCAGAAGTTGAACCCCAGTAGTACTTTCACTCAATCTCAAATGACCTCTGCTTGACTCTACACTTAGCCCAGGCTGTCCAGTAAGAACTTGCTATCTCTGTCTAAGACACAGATGTCTTTGCTAGCCAGGGGCAGCACTTTTTTATGTGAAAAACACATAAATGGACTAAAGGTATAAGAACAAGAGTCTTTAATGGATGTACGTACTTTACTGAGTAGGACAGTCCCAGAGAGCTCAAGTACTAAATCCCCCAAGCAGTTTCCATACTCTGAGCTCATTCCCTGACTCCAGCCTGGATGTCTCCAGCTACCTCTTTTCAAGAGAAATCTCGTACAAGAAGCACTAGCCTTGAGCGTTGTGAACACCCAGAGCAGCATGGCAGCTAAGCTGGGGTATGTCTCCAGCAGTATTTACTCTCCAGAATACCTCAACCAGTCTCCACTGTGTTTAGCAGTGTAGAAAAAGCTGTGCAGAAGCTGGATGGCCAGTATATGGATAACTGATCTATCCTCAAGTCATGAGCATATCCTTAGACTTCAGCAGCAAAAAAGTGAGTGAGAAGTAAGGAAGCAACAAAATTGTTCATGATCCTGGAAATGGAATAGAGTTGAAAGCCCATAAAGGAATCAAGAAGTAAAAACAGGTGTGAGGCTACCTGCATAAAAGTTTGAGAAGCAGTGATTCAGGTAAATCCTAACTAGGAATAACCAGGTTTTCTGGGCTGAAAACAAATGTATTGCTCTTTGGGGAGATATGTGCAATGTTTCCAATCTCTAACCTCTGAGTAGATTTTGATCAAGTCAAAGGCAACTTGAATTCACTCCTCCACTGGTGACAGAAAGCGACATGAGAATCTGATGGTGGCAACTTCTTTAAAATCACTGATTGCATCTTAAGTAATAAGCATATAACAATTCCTTCAGGGATATTCAACAGCTGGCTGATTCGGTTGTGTTTCACTGCCCAAAATGTGAAACTGGAAACAGAAGCCTTATTCAAAGTCCTCTTCTTTGATGTTCAGGTAACACCTTGAATGTGTTCCCCAGGAACTGGGAGTTCAAAGGATTTTGGAAAGTTCAGCTCTCAACAGGCACTAAGACCCAGAGGAGCATCTCTTCTGCATGGAAAAGCCTTCCTCCTTCTTCATGGCTGCTTAAGTTTCTTTTCCTCTCCATTCTTTTAGTACATTCCCTAGAGAACATAGTGATGCTTTGCCCACCTCTTCAGGCTCCTTTGGATGACTCACAACCACTGTGTGCAATTTTGTGACTTAAAAGATAAAGAGGGAAGGGCAAAGCTCTACCACTTGTTACTGTACTTAAAGCTGTAACTGTGTGTAAGTACTTGCAAGTATCAAGGCCATCTTTGGAGACAATGATGTGTAATGGTTCTTCCAGCTATATCCCGTTTGTCCAGTGGAACATAATGGCTAAATCAATGTAAAGTGTCATGCATTTATTTTTTCTGCTTTCCCTGGGGGCTGTTTTTTCCAGTTACGTATGTTCAGCTCTGATCTCTAGAAAAATCAATGAAGATTTAGTTGTTCTCAAAAAACCCCAAGCTAAAAATTTAAAGCATTTTCTGTCATTTTGGTGTGGAATAGGTAATCCCTCTCCCCCTCAGGTACCCTTCAGAACACGTGACTCAGCAAGCTTTTGTGAAATAAGCAGTAGCATAAAAACAAGTTTTTACTTAAATGGGTTTTTCCCTTGAATCTCATTCTTAACCATAATCAGTGAAGTTTTATTATTTGTACTGTCATGAAAGAAACACTGCCACTTTGCTGTTCCTGAAAAATAAAGGCAGTTTTCACTCCCAACAAAATGAAATGAAAAAAAATTGACTTCTGTATCCATGCTTTGACAATCTGCTTGTGTCAAACCCTGGTTTTCAGTTCACTTTTACACAATAGAGATGCTCATGATGCAGTTAGCCAATGACTGCAAGAAGACAAGGCATAGCAATCAGACTGCATGAGGGAATAATCTGAAAAGAATAAAAAAAAGAGAGCCAGCACAGTAAGCACAAAGCAAAATACTTCTATGTTTATACAAAAATAAATCTTTACAGAAGATGTAGGAATGCATTTGCAATGAAATCTTCGTTTTAGCCCTTAGATCTTCACAGTGGCTCTTGCTTCCAGTACAACTTTCCCCTACTATATAAATATCAGATAAAATACACAACCAGTAAAATAATGCCTTACCCCCTTGAAAAGCAGTAAAGTTTCATACCCTAAGATGTAATTCTGCTCTTACTGCAGAAAAACCTACAATTTTCAGGAAGGATGCAACACCATCAGATCATCTCTCTGCAGAGTGTATCAGGGGCCTTGGGGGGCTAAAGGCGTGGCACCCAGAAAGGTTTGGCATCACAGCTCACAGGCAGACTGCTCAATGAAGCAGTGGGAGCACTGAGCAATCCAGGGCAAACAAAACAATTCACTACCATTTCAGAAAGCCCTTGGTTCTGATTTTAGCAGATCGAATACAAAAGCTGCCTGGATATTGGAAAGTCAAAGCATCTGCTTAGGAGCCCCAGGGTTTCAACAGATAGAAGGTAAAAGCTGTGAAAAGTACCTCCACGACATCTCTTGGCCCATTCCTCTGATTTATATATTTTATTGTATTTATATATTCTTCCCATAGGTTGTGGAAGTTTGGGAGTTTTGCTTTGCAAACAGAAGCAGCCTGAAGTAGATCCAACAGCCCAGCTCAACCAGTTGCTTGCACTTCTTCTGAGGAAGGAAAGAAGCCAAATCCTCCTGCAGCATGGGGGTGTATCAGCACACCAGCTGGGTTACTGCTGACACTGCCAAGCAGGCAGGATGCAGAACCAGGCACAGCCATTCTGTTGCTGTCCTGCCTTCTGTGCCCCAAACACCCTCATCTCCCCCAGTAATGAGCTCAGTGTTGGCGTTGAGTTTATTTGGGTCTGGTAGGAAGAATGTGCAACCCCATTTTTGGGTGAAAAAAGCCCCATGCTCTTTATCTACAGCTGCTCAACAAATGATGTCATCAAGACTCTGTTTCATTGCTTTAAGTGGAAAATATTTTTGTCAAGCACGTTCCCCTAACTCTTATGTAAGAACGGACTGCGAGGGGTGGAGAATGCCAGGAACCAACATCTGTGGTCACTGGTGCCATCGTCATGACTCTTGTGAGCAGAGGATAACAAAGGGGAGCTTGAGAACTGAAAAGGCTTCTTGTAATGCCACTCATCAAACACGATGTCCTTGCAGGCTGTTTGTGGGGTGCTGGTAAGCCAGGAAATGAAGCTGGAGGGTATGGAGTGTTTGGCTCTGTGAGGAAGCAAAATAGCCCATGACATTTTGTCCTGATTTATCTTATTTTCTCTCCCATCTTCTCCAGCTCAACCAAGCATCAACAGCCACACTGCAGGAATCATCTGGCACTTTTCTTAAAAGCAACAAGCCAGCTTCAACTTGACTGGTGTCTTCTGAGTTATCTGAGGGAAGTTAAACCAGCAAATTAGATTATCTCCTCATCTGACCAGCAGAAATTTCTGGAGTGCAAACTGCAGAAATCCAGAGGTGGCTCTGAGGACAAGTCAAGCACACAGAAAGTTTGAAACATGGTGTTTGAGATTGCCTAACGCAAATGAGGTTTCTGAAGGAAGAAAGAAATTTTGGCCAGCACTCAAGACTGTACTGGGAAGTGTTTGGAGAGGAGCACAAAGACTTGAGTAAACCTGGTGCTTTCCAAGCCTTGGTGTCCTAGCTGGGCAGATAGGGAGGATGTCCCTGTGGATGCATGCAAAACGCTCTCTCTTCCAGAAGGCTCCTGGAGGATGCCCTGGTGAGATCACTTCCCTCTGAAAGAGCACGAGAGGTCTGTTAGCAGGGGCTGACAGCACCTCCTTTCCACCTGGCTGGACCATCCATCACCCATTCAGGCCACTGCTGCAGAGACAAATCAATTCCATGCTAACCCCACCAGCTCCTCCATTCATCTCCTTCTGCAGGGGAAAAAAACATCCAACCAACCTATGCAGCAACAAACACCACTGCCCCAACAGCTCCCATTTGGGAATGTTGGGAGAGCAGGGTACCCTGCTCTGCCTGGGCTGGGGAGGTGATGTCTGGTCTCTTGGCAAAAAAATGAGGGCAGGAAGGAGAGGCAGCACCCCAGCAAGGGGTGCAGGGACAGGGGTGGGCAAGGAATACAGGCTATGTGGTTCTGCACCCCACCACAAAGGACCTGGGATTGACCCCAGCAGGCCTGGAGCCAGTGCCTCTGCTTGATTAGGAGCTCAGCAGAAAATGTTACTTACACAGAATTCAGCAGAGGTTTAACACCACATTATGCACACAAAACAAGATGAGACTATATATTTATTACGCTCTAGAAAACAGGATAAAACAGTACTTATAGAAGACCCTGTGACTTCCTCTGGTGCTCTTTCTTTTGTGCTCAGCTTGAGCTGCCACATGCTGGTCTCTGTGGGGTGGGGGACAGACAGCAAGATCCCACATTGGGGCACCACACAGCCAAGGGTACTCCCTGCTGCAACAAAAGCTCTTGCTCAGAGGCACTGAGGTTCTTGGGCTCAGTGTTTACCTGTGCACAGAGGGGAATAAAGACTCAGGAAGGCTTTTCTGGGCATTATACATTTCTGGTGGAGATAGATCCTACCAGACCTGGAGTAAGAGCCTCCCATGGTTGTTCACATGCCACTAATAAGCAGTTATTGAGCTCATTTTAGGAGATAGGGCTAATGTCCACATCCCACCCTCTCTAGAGGCTTATTTCACTCACTCAGGGCTAAGTGGTGTAAGTAGCTCCTATTTCTTGGTGCAATGTGCCCCAGCAGCAGCCCCCAGCTAAGGCTTGTGCACACAAGGCTTCTGCTTCCTCTCTTCCCTCTTCCTCCTCAGCTGTCTGATTTGGCTCTCCTAGCTAAGCACAGCCCTCTGCCCCTTGCTGATTGATAGCAACAAGGGCCTGGTTCAAATTAGAGCTGTTGACAGCAGCAACTTGCTCAAGCCTCCGAGCACAGTCCCAGGAAGGTTCCCAACAAGTATAAGGGATGAATCGATCCAATTTCCTCAATCCTGGAGGAAGAGGGCAACAGGAGAGCTAGCAGATGGTGTACAGTAACCAGCATTTCCTTTCCCAAAGCACACCAACCCCTGCCTGGAGCTCTCAAGAGCTGCAGCTCCCAGGTTTCCATGACTCAATGACTTTGGCTGACACCACTTTCCTCAGCTCACTCCAATGGATTGCATGACCATTTTCTTAAAGTACAGAAAAGCTGGAGAAAAATCACCACGAGGCCCCCTTTTTCCTTTTCTAATTCTGCCTCCACATTAGTAGATTGATTTAAAAATCATACAATTTAAAAGATTAGCGTTGGAGCTCAGGATGTTCTCTAATTTTCTGAACCTTTGGGTCACATTAGATCATAGCCCATTACTTTTCTTTTAGTGTGTGAAGGTCAGAAATTTGCATTGAATGACAAGACAGATTTGTCTCCAAGAGCCAAGGGTTTTAAAGTAAAAGTCACACTGCAGAACTTGTGCTATGAAAGCAAAAATTTATAGCATTAGAAATAATTTAGAAAAATTGGTAAGAAAAGTCTAGTCTGCCTTTGATTTCTGGTGAGGAAAGTGGCATTTTCTTGAGAGCAGCAGCAAAGACTACATGAGTCTATATTTATTTTTCAGACAGGAGAAGCTGTCAGTAATAAAATCTTCTCTCCAGCTACCTGCTTGTGGACAGATTATATGGAGTTTTTCTATAGAGAAGAAAAGGAACATAAGAAATAGAAAAAATATAAGATATAAAAGTCTTCCAACTTTCCATTTCCTTTGGGAAATCATTCATTAAGGCCTTTGATGCCACAAAGTGCCCTTAGGACTAAAATTGGTATTGACAAATTTCAAGAGGCCTCTTGAGGCTTCTCTATTTTAATTGTTGTTTAAATAGCATAAACTTTCACAGCAGCTGTGTTGAACCGCTTGAGTGCACACTGTTATATGTACAATACCTGCCCCCCAAAACAGGAATCATCTTTCTTATCCTCACACTGCAAAAGGATGAGCAGAGCAGTGAACATCCATTGTTTAATACTTTCATAAACCACTTTTGAAGTGCTGTGAAACTACACATTGCACAACCTCATCAAGGAATAGGCTGATTTCATTAGGTAATGCAGAGGTTTGGGGTGGTTTTGCTTTTATAACATCTTGTTTTAGCTAACTGGGGCAGAGATTTGTGACTTGGGATGCCTGTGAATGCCCGTAACCATGGCTCCCATGGGGTAAACCCGACCTGCAAGAGAGCTGGGGAAGAGTGGATGTGATTAGATGTCACTGATTTATTTTCTGGAAATGCAAATGCTGAAGTGAAGAGCTTCAGCCCAGGTTTGACTGAGGGTTTTTGGGAAGACAAGGGTGGGCAGCACAGGTAGGAGCAGCGCCTGCCCTTGCAGGGGTGGCAGCCCTTGGAGCCTCTCCTGGGGAGCAAAGCTGCACCCTGAGCACCAGGACTTGCCTCTCCAGTGAGAACAGGGCTCCACCTTCCACACTTGGTAGTGACTGATGAGGTGGTGCAACCTTTCCATGGCATGCTGCTGAGCTGGAGATGGAGAAAGTGTCCTGGCCACAGGGCCACAGGGCACAGCTGTGCAGCTTTCTGACATGGGAGGACAAAAGGGAGTTACTGCTGAGAGTGGAAATTATGACAATTATACCAGATTTCTGCTGGTATTTGCTGAGATATTCTCCAAATTAATTTATCTAAAATGCTCCCTGGCAATGTTCAGGCCACTGCTGATGGTCATGCTTGAGAGCATGGGCTCCCTGCTAGGTGGGAGCTGCTCCAACAGACCAAGGGAGGTTTCCAGCTCCATCTCACCCAGTGCTGGTGGTGGGGAGCCATGCACCAGGGAGACTTCTTCTGGTTTGTATTTCCAGCTCCCTTTCAGACCCGCAGCGCCCATTCCCTGCATTCCTCTGGGTCCCCCAGGAATGAGCTGATGGGTGGGCAGGCAGCCTTCAGCCCCTTTCTCCAGTGGGGGGATAACAGCCCCTTTCCCCAAGGAGCTTGTGTGCTCACAGGCACCCACTAGCATGGCTCCATTGTTTTCCAAACCATGAGGACATGGGTCTGCTGACCATGAAGAAATAGGGCTCCTGACAGTGAAGGAATGAAATGCGTTTTTCTGGACCATAAAATGGGAGGGTCAGAGAGAGCCCTTGAGGAGCTCTGTGGAGAAAGGAGCTGAAATGAGCAGAGACTCATGGCTGAACAAAGCAGATGGCACATTGAAGAGATGACAAAAAACTGGGGCTGAGCAGGACTCAGGAATTCATCCAGTTTTTCAGACCCAGTACAGGAGTACCTAACCCCACTGCTCTCCTCTTCTTAAAAAATTCTGAAGGGTGAGATTATATGGGATTGATGTGCTCCTTTTCCAGACCTAACTGCCCAGACTCTTAGAAATTATGCTCAGATTTCTGGCCTAAATCCCTGTGCTGTAGCTTATATCCATTATTTGCTGCCTTCTCTACAGCTGGACATGAAGGAGACAAGATAAGCCCCACAGAGACAGAGCTGAACTGTCAAAATGCCTGAGGGCAGGAGGGCTCCTCAGCACTAAGCCTGTGCTCCTCAGAAATTAGGTGAGATCTGAGCTGGTGCCATGGACCCCAAGTGCAAACAGATGGGGAATTGCAGTCTGAAGGTGGGATGCCAAGGAAGAACGCTTGTGACCTGATGCCCTAAATCCAGCTGAAGGCCTGGGAGAGCAGAGAAGAGTAACAGTGACCCAGTGAGTAGGAAAATACAGCTTAGGAGCAAAACCATCCCCTTGTGCAGCATTTAAGGTCTTCTCCATTAACTGATATGCAAAATAAGAGATAACAACTGGAATCATGGGCAGCAACAGAAAGGAGCCTGTAAGCATTGATCATTCACTCTGGGATGAAATCAGAAAGGAGAAAGCTCAGCTGGAGCTTAGACTGCATGGCACGAGAAGAAACGTGAAGGATGGATGCTACACGTGTCTTAGCAGCAAAAGCAAACGTGGAGAAATTGTGAGTCCATCAACAAATGTGTGAGCCAATCCACTGACAAGATGATAAGCAAAAAGACCAAAGCATTTGCTGCTTTTCTTTACATGCATTTCATTGGCAAGTCTTACTCCCACACCTTACATATGCAGCATGATTTGAGAAGAGGGGAGCAACCAAAAAGAGGAGGAACAGATGAAGGTCTGCCTTGAGAAACTGTAAGTGTTGGGATTGCAGGAGGGATTCACCTGAGGGTGCTGATGTGACCTCATGGCTACTGTCCATTATCAGAAGCTCACAGTGATGAGAAACAGCTCTGACAGCTGGAAATTCTCCTGCAGCATTTTCATGCAAAAGCTGAGCAAACATGAATTGGATGAACAAATTGTTAGATGGATTGAAAATTAGCTGCACCAAAAATTAGCTGGACCATTAGGTCAAAGAATAATAATCAATGTTGTGATGGGCCATCTGGCAGCCAGTAATGAACAGAGGACCCCAGGGAATGACACTGGGGTTGATATTGTTCAATATTTTCATCAGTCACCAGGCTGATGACACAGAGGGCACTTTCAGCACATTTACAGATGGTAATAGATTAGAAGTAATGACAGCCATCTCCATTTGGCAGAGCTGGCAGAGGCAGTCCAGAGGGATCTTGAGAAACTTGGGATGTGTGACAGTAGAAGTCCCACGAGTTTAACAGGAGCAGTGCAAACCCTTTGTTTTGGTGCAGGATGGCATCCTTCTGCCTACAGAACAGCCATGCAGGAAAGCACCTGGGCTTTGCTATGAGCACAGCTGGAGGGTAGTTATTGATCCCTTCCTACTCAGTACTAGTAAATCTGTGCCAGAATTGTTATCCCACTCAGGACCTGCAGTTCAGTAGATCATTGAGAAACCAGAGAAATTCCACAGAATGGTCAGTGGCCTAGAGCACATGAGCCACAAAGAGATACTGAGGGGCATGGATTTGAGTGGTCAGCTACCTCCTGGCTTAGGAGAGGTCTAAAACCAGCCTGAATCTGCATAAAGAGTAATGGCAAAGGTAATGGAGCCAAACCCTCTACATTAGTGGCAAGCTATAGAAAAATAATCCTGATCTTCACTGAGGTGAACAGGTTTGTCTCTTCAAGAAGGAGGGTTATTGAGTGCTGGAATCCCCCTGTGGTGGAATTCTGCCCACCTACTGCAGCTGACACTGCCTGTCTCTTCTGTGGGTGGCCCCAGCCAGCTCCCTCCAAACACTGCCCTGGGAACAGCTCATTCCTGCAAGTTGTGTCCCAAAAGACAGCATGGATGGGGTAGTGCTAGGTCCTGCCCACACAGCCTTTAGCAGGACCCTATTGGGCATTGCACTCCAAAATGCTTCCCCGAGCCTCATGCAAGAAAACACAAAGCCTGCTTTGCATGCTAAAAATACCACTCTTATGGGCTCAAACACAGCTCCCAAATAATTTGGGGTATTTTGAACTGCAGGGGGAAAGATAAAAAAAGGAGAAAAAAAAGATCATTGAGGACCTGAGTATTCTAGAGGGCTCAGAATAATCTCAGGACTGAATATTATTTCATGCAGACCTTCCTAATCTTAGCTTTAAGCAGAATGGTATGGACCAGCCCACTGGGTGCTGGGACTAGGATCCAGTCTCTAGCTTTCTTTAAGATGGAAGCATAGGCACAACCATGGAGAATTTCAGGCAGTTGCCAGAAGGAACTTCACCAGTGTCTCTCAGTTCCCTACTGGGAGGATGCTAAAGATCAGGAAGAGCACAAGCAGTGGGAGCAGCCCACTGTGCTGGCTCCAGGTAAGCAAGAAGCTTTTATAATTACCAGTCCCACCATACAGCACACAGGCAGGTGCCTGGGTGGTGTGGCTGGAAGCAGAACTCTCATCTCCTTACCTCTCCTCTGCTCTATCCAAATGAGGGTGGACCCCTAAAATTCCCAGTTTCCTCCTGTGTTTTTCCTTCACTATGCAAGAGGACAATGCAGCCAGCAAGACAGCTCACTGCCCAGCTTAAAACAACTCAGTTCTGCTTCATGTCTTCCTTATATTTTATCAGCTTCTTAGCTGAAAGTCTCATTAACACAGGCAAACAAATTATAATGCCTTCTAAGCAAGCTTGATCAAAAATCCCTGAAACAATCAAAAGCCTGGGAAAACAATTCATTGCATTTGATGCACCAGTTCTTGGAACTGCAGCTATATTAGGCAATACATCTTTGTTCACTCACATTAAGCTAATAGAATGCATATTTATGGTGCACTGTTCTTCAGCATCCAGGCAAAATCAAAGAAGCCTGTTTCACTACCGAGTTGGTAATTTTGCATAAGAAATATGGACAGATTTACATCAGACTATTATTAATGCTATTCCATTATTCAACACCAGAGCTAAAATTAGGAATCACCTCAACAACCAGATGCATATTTTATCTTCAAGGTATGAGCCTGAATTAGCACAGACCTCTGCCTCTTGCCAATAACCCTTAATTCTAGACAGGCTCTTCTACAGCAGTAGGCATGAGAGAGGCATGTGGGACTCAGGCTCTTATGTTTGCACCTTCCTGTTTAAATACTGAAGGGTCACCAAAAGTCACCTCCATCTGCATTTATTTGCTATGCATTGAAAAAACATGAGCATCTAGCTATGACATTTTATAAACATTTTTTAGTAGCAAATCACTTATTGGTACCTGTTTGAAGGAAATGGTGCCCACCTGCACCTGACTGAGCTCACTGCAGAAAGCACCAGTACTTTCCTGAGGCCTAATAAAATAATACAACATCTTTCCCTCTGCTGTGTGGCTGAGGGATGGGGAGCCCCTAGCACAGGGCAGGTGCTGTAGCTCATCTGCACAGCCAAAGCCTTGTTGTGCAACAGCCACAAACCAGCCCATTAGGAGGCTTTTTAATAAGCAATATGTGAGCAGCACTTGGGCAGATGTGAACATTCCCTCTTGGCTAACACTGTGTTTTAAGTACCTTTAATCTGCAGGCACATTGCCACTTGAATGGGATATTGGGCACCTTGAAGAACACAATAAACCCAAGCAGAGCTCTCTGGTTTAGCCTCTATATGCTGTCTGAGACATAAGGCATAAAAGGGTAAAAAACCCCATAATTTTGATATTTTTGAAAATCCTCAAATGCTCCTCCTGTCTCTACTGATGGAGTGCTTACTTCATGTTTAAAACCCAGGCTGGTTCTGCCCAGCTCAGTTCAAAGGCTCAAAGATGGTGAAGAATGGAAAGCTACTGTAAGTCTGGACTTATCTCCTTTTGGCAGCACAGATCAAGGTGCCCCCACGATGGGGGCATCATGCAGGGTGGTTTCTCCCCATGGAGGAGCAAATGAAGGCATATCCCCTTTCCATGGGCTGCAGTGCATGCTTTGCTCAGAAGCTGCTGAGAAGTCTCAGCTGAGGTGAGGGGAGTCTCCCCAGCCTTGGGCAGGACCAAGGACAAACTCCTGGGACTGGGGGCAGTGCCCTCATCTCTGGCCCTGGGCACGCTGAGGAAAGCCAGGCCTTTCCTTTCTCAGCATCTGAGTGCAACCAATGGATTTTCAGCCAAATCAGCCTAATCACATCCATATTTATTGCCTGCTGTTTTGTTACAGGAAGGCAACACCTCCCTATCTGCTTCAGATCCTGAGGGGCTGCCAACACCACGCTGCTGTCGCTATGGTTTCTCCATGATCTCTGCACTCCTCGGGCTTCTGCCAGATCTGCCTTCTAAGGTTGAAAGAGACATTTGGACTTCCAATGCCAAACAGAAAAGGTAGCACTGGGAGGTCTGCTTGCTGGGCATGGTTCAGATCAAACCACCAAGCTCTTAAATGCTCATGGAAGGGCTCAAGCTCTGAGCCCCAAACAACAAGCACATTGCCTGCTCAGAGGGTTTGTTTGCAGGAGTGGAAGGAAGTATCAGCTGCAGGACAGGAATCTGTGATTCACCTCACTGCCCCAGCTGGGGGAAAGTGTAGTCCCATCTTCTCTGAGCTGCTCCCAGAAACAATATTTGTTGATACTGGCTTAACATCCCAAGGGATCAAATTACTACGAAATGTTTACAAGGACCATTTGAAACCTGAGCAGAGGATGTTTTTAGTAATGTGGAAAGAGCCAAATACCTTGGAAGATAAATATTCCAGCTTTAAGAATTAATTATGGCTTCCCAGTAATGCAGGCTGACAAATAACCTTGCACAATTTCCCGGACAGATACATTTTAATGGAAATATTGTGCACAGGCCAAGAGCAAAGTATAGTTGCTGAACCATGACCCCACAAGCTTGGGTACACGGGTACCTCTGCCCAAACACTTGCTCAGCAAAGCCCAAAGGGAAGAACGTGGGGCTGAAGCAGCCACCTCTACACAGCAGCTCACACCGTGAGGGTGAGGATTGCTCCTAGGGCCGGCTAATTTCTGTCACAAAGGAAAAACTAGCATAGCAAACAACCTAGCACATTTTTCAAAACAGCAACTATGACATCTATGAAGCTCTATAATCATTATGCAAAATTCACTACGTAGCTTTTCAGTTGTAAATCAAGTATCACAGGGCACTGAAATGAAAGCTCAATCTCTATATCCTGATTTTTCTTTTGGTAGTGTGGGAAGATAGTATATAGCTGATTATGCTTCACAGCATACACTGGCATAAAAAGTCACAATATACATTTATTATTCTTTTAGTCAAAAGCATCAAGCATTGAATGTAGTAAGAAAACTTCATGAATCAATTCACTCAAAACAATTTTCAATAAAAAGTCTTTGCTTTTTTCCTTCTTTTCAGATAGATGAAATGAGGAGAGTGGTGGAAGTGCAAGCCTGAGAATCAATAAGGAAATCTGAATTGCAATTAATTACTCCAGATTCAATCTGAGCTACTATTTTGTGAGCCATGCTCTACTCATAGCAAGGTTTTCAGGGATGTCACTGCAGGTACCTCAGGGACACAACTCTCTGGAGTGTTGTCTACAGTTTGGTGTCATGACCCAACAACAGCATCACCCTCAAAGGTATTGCTCCTATAAGGACAACAGACTTTGCATCCTCACTTCAGGAGAAACTGAAGAGATCCTGCTGCCATACTAATGTGAACCACCAGTGGTCATGTGCTGAGTGCAACTGCCATAAAAGGTCACCTTTGCCTAAAGGACTTTCTTCTGAATCTCTTCAGACCTTCCATTCACCAAAAGCTAATAAAGTCCCACAGGAATAAAATAATTTTACAGGAGATCCATGCATGGGATGCAGATTTGTTTCCAGTCATCCATCCATCCATCCATCCATCCATCCATCCATCCATCCATCCATCCATCCATCCATCCATCCATCCATCCATCCATCCATCCATCCATCCATCCATCCATCCATCCATCCATCCATCCATCCCTTTTGCTCCATGCCTGAAACTTGAACCCAGCTCTTGACTCTGTTGTGAATACAGTCCTTGTTCACATTCTGCCTTGTCCACAATCCTTCATACAAACAAGCCCCAGGATACAGCATGAACCTGCAGCATTGACCATCCTCTGTGCTGAGAAGCAAGCCCCCCATCACGAGACAGTGAGGAAGCAGCCTGGGTCCAGGTGTTCGAGAGGGGCAGAAAAGAAAGGAGACATCCATAAAGCTTTTTGAAGAAAACATCCCTATCTCTGTCTAGGGATGTGCAGCTCCTGAGTTGAAGTGCCCAGAACAGGATGATGGCAGCTGCTATTTTAAAATTCATGAAGCCTTAAAGCATTACTGGATGATTTCAGAGCTTGGAGATAAGTAGACAAAATAGTCCAGCAGGGGGGAGATGCTGATGTCGTAGCAGCCATAATAGTGTGTGATGCTGCACACATCCCTGCTTCTGAAAACCCACTCATCTGTCTTGTCAGGGAAAATTGCTGTGATTCCGCTCCATAGCGGAGGTGGTGGGAGGAAAGAGGCAGATGCATATTTTCCTCTGATCAAGGAGAAAGGCCAGGCTGCACACCACTTCCCCTCCTGAAGCCACCCTGCCCCCTCTGTGAAGGGCTAGGAGACTGGGGATGGCAAGTTTTCAGTGGGGAAAGCATAAGTGGCTATGGCCCAGGAGAAACAAGGCTTTGGAGCTGCTCTGGTAGTCCTTGAGAGATGCTTTGCCCTCCCTGCCCTGGTGTGCCACTCTTTGCTCACTCAGGACTGAAGAAAATGCTGGGGTAAAATGTGCTGGGAACCAGCAGGTTCGTCCTGTGCTTTACCTGGCAGCTCAGGATTGAAAACTTCTGGGTGACAGCAGATCTGTGGATAATTCAGGGGAAATTCAGGGAAATTCAGACAACCAGCATAAATGCCTAATGTATGTAACTCTATCCAAAAGTGTTACACAGAGTGGCCCAAAGCAGCTGGAAGCAGATCAGAGCAGCCCTCCCTCTCTGCCATCAGCATGTTCTAATCATCTAGATTCCCCATTAAATCCCTGAGGGGCTTATCCTGCTCCTGACATGTGGCTGAAGCAGCCGAACAGCATGAGAAGCATGGGATGGAGACAGGAGTTTTGTGCCTTGACCTGAGCATGGGTGCCTACATAGCAAGAGCCATCTCTAGCTTTTGCCCATATGAGAGAGAGAGATGGGAAAAATACTGTGTTTATCCCCTTGCTCTTGCCCATGCCTGCCCCTCCAGTGGTCACTGATCCTGCACAAATCCCCCCCTGTACCAGAGTGGGAACCCAAGCTCCTGCTTTGCCAGGGGCAGTGAGAGACACCTAAGTCAGTGCTTAATGTGATTTTTCACCTGACCATTGAGGACCATGGTGAGATGCAGACTTGTCCAGTACACATTACCTGCCCCTTTAGCATGTTTTGTAGCATATGCTCACTGAATATCTTTAGCAACTTGCTTGGTGAAACTCTGTACTGGATATATGAGTAGGAAATAACTTCCAAAGACTAAAGCTGAGGTTAAAAAACAACTGAAACCCTACCAGAGTGGTATTTTCTCTTGGAAACAATTTGTTACCCTGGTTTCAAGGTAGTGAAATGCTTCACAAATATCTCACTTGCGACTTTTCAATTCCTTTTCAAATTTCCCCACAGACACATGGTCCAAGTCTGCCAGGGATATGCTCGTTCTCACCAGTCCCATCATCCTGCTCCCCTCCAGCCCAGAGTCCTGGGCCTGGCAGAGCAACTCTCACAGTGAAGAACCATTTAACACATGTTAAATATTGTATTAACATGTTTAATCAGTTCTTTGGTTTGTCCAGGCTGTCACCATGCTTTTGGTGTGAATTAGCTCCAAGAGTTTTGGACCCAGCTTGCAGTCCCAGTTTCAGCCTGTTCCTGCAGGTCTGGGTATCAGCTCTCCCTTTGGTAGGGCAGCACAGGCCTTCAGGGAGGAGACACACAGGTGACATGCCTGGGCTGAAGGTGTGCACATAGCCCTGGGTGGGGAGCAGTGCTGCTGGCACCCCACAGCCCTGCTCAGTGCTCACACTGGTGAGCACTCTGGTGCTTCTGCACAGAGCATCTTTAACTTGCTCTGTCACCCTTCCCTCAATTACCACCATCAGGAAGAGTCAGATGCTGATAAAGAGGCTCAGGAAGCTTCAAGACTCAAGGATCACAAACAATAGGGACTGCCCACTAACTGCAAGGCACAGCACCCACCTGCCTTTCCTAACACAAGGAAAGAAGGAAATGGTCTTTTGACTTAATCTATGAGATTTTATAAAATAAAACCTTACTGGACTTGTGCTTGAATGAGGACAGCGAGATTCCCCTGTACAGACTGATCCACTTCCACACTTTCTACTCATCATGGAGTAGTTTTATTTCTTACATACATAATCCAGAGGCAAACTGAAAGTGCAAAACCTACATTTCATTCTCAGACATCCAGCAAACAGTTAATAAAACCCATTTTAGTGTGGTTTAGAGTTTATGTGAAGTAAGACCTGTTTTCCAGTAGCTACAAAATTACTCTGGGGAAGATAAAGGTGTGATGCTTTTTAAATGTAGCTATTTTCTGTCCAGGGAACCTACGCATCAGTCCTTCCTACCACACATATCCAGAGAAAGCAAGAGCCAACCTACACACTCCTCTGCTGTGGATTGCTCAGCACTTTGTTCCACAGCAATCTGTAGGAGAAACTCAACCCTCCTGTAAATGCTTGGGGCTCAAATGATTAATTCTGTAGAACAGATCTCTAAGGCACATCAGAAATTGGAGCTCATTCCTAACAGCCTATCAGCATTCAGGCTGTTACAGGTGCAAGATTTGAGGGGGGAAAGCAGTTCTGCTATAAACAGAATTCTTACACTTTTATCTTTTCATGTTTAATAGAGCTTTTTTTGTCTCCTACAAAGTTTTCCACCAAGGGCTTTCCAAGCATTGTACAAAGGCAGGTAATGATTTTACATCATTAACACTCCCATTTTACAAACAAGAAATGGAGGCCTCCAAAGAAAATCATGAATAACTTAATACAGAAAATCCCAGTCCCCACAAAAATGAAATGGAATCAAAGCCTCCTGGCAAAAGTTTCCTTTCCAACTACCTCTATTTAGTTGCTATGCAGCTTTTTTTTGTTTGTTTTGTTTTTAAAAAATAACCCAACCAGTCAAATGAGAGAACAGCAAGGAAATTGCAAGCTATGACATACTTACTTCTACACTGCTGGCATTAGTACAAAAATAAAGATTTTTATTTACTAGCTTACAAAAATAAATTCTATTGAGTCCCACAGGACCTCATTGGGAGGTTTACTTGACTTTGGAAGATAAAGCCTGTTTGAAACGTCTCTTTAGATCCTGCATGTTGGGAGATTTGGGCCGAGGGATGATGGATGACCGCCTCCTGTCCGTGCTGCCGGCATGCTGCAGTTTGCTGACCTCCTTGCAAAGATACTGGAAGACATCACAGACACCTTGGGAGTCCTCACTGGTGGAGATTTCCAAGAACAGGCTGCCCAGTTCATCTGCCAGCTGTAGTCCCTCTTTTGCCTGCACTTGCCTGGCGTGGAGGAGGTCTGCTTTGTTCCCCACGATGATGATGGGAGTCCGGGCATCGGGGTGCAGCTTGCGGATGTGCTGGTGGAGAGGCTGCACTGACCGGTAGCTGCTGTAGTCCGTGATGGAGTAGACCAGCAGGAAGCCCTCTGCCCACTTCACACACCTGGACAGGGAGTCCGGCACCTGCAGGCAGTCTTCCTGCGCCTGCGGAACAACCGAGCACAGAGTCGGCACCGGGTCATGAAAGCAGAAAGGCTGTATCACAGCACCATCAAACGGGTCCAGAGGGAACCCTGAGCTCTGTCTGTCTCGGGAGACCAAGTCTGGGCACACAGGAAAATTCGGGCTCAAAAGCTGAGCCTTTGGGCAGCAGAGAAGAACCGATCGATACAGATTGTCTCGTACCTGGATGCATCCCGGCGTGTCCTGGATCTGCACGGCGACGTGGTCCCCGTCCAGGTGGACGAGCCGGGAGTAGAGGCTGCCTGGGGAGCAGAGAGCCGTGAGCCGCCGGCCGCGGGGCCGCGCCCCGCCCGCGCCCGCCGCGCCCCGCCCGCCTCACCTGTGTTGGGCTCGTAGTCGCCGATGAAGCGCTTGGTCAGGAACCGCACGATCATGGCTGAAACACAGAGCGCCGCGTTAGCCGGGACGGACGGACGGACGGGGGAAGGGGACGGGCAGCCCCGCACTCACCGCTCTTGCCGACGCCGCGGGCACCCAGCACGGCCAGGCGGAGCTGGGCGCCGGGCGGCCCCGGGGGGCACTCGGCGATGGGCGCCAGCAGCAAGGACTGGGACATGCTCGGCAGGCGCATGGGAGAGGCGGCTCGGCAGCCGGGGCTCCACCGGCTCCGCTCGGCTCGGCCGGCAGCGCCTGGAGCGCTCGGCCCCGCGGCTTTTAAAGGTCCAGGCGGCAGCACCGCCCGCGGCACCGCCTCCCCGACGGCATCGCCTCCCCGACAGCACCGCCCCCCGACGGCATCGCCCCCCGACGGCATCGCCCCGCTCCTTCTGCACCGCCCCCGGCACGGCCCCGGTCCGTCTGCACCGCCCTGCTGGGCATTCCCCCCACCCGAGGCAGACGGGCAAATGCACCACCCTCCCTGCAGTGAGGGACTCCAGTCTCGAAAGAAAGGGAAATTACGATTTTACCTCAGACTATTTTGTTTCCTACACCTGAACATATCCCACTACAGCCAGTGTTGAAAACACAGCTTGCGGATCAAGTAACAGCCAGCCCTGAAACCTAAGTGGTCTTGATTGGGCCCTTTGGGTTTTTGAAGAAAAGTTTAGGAGAAGAATGTGGTGCTCCACCACCGGCTGCCCTTAAATAAGCCTCAGACCTGCAAGCAGCTGTGTGGATGTTTCAGCCTCCACCAACCATTGCCCTGGCACCTGCTTCTGCTGTGTGCTGCCTTGAAACTCTGTAAGTGCTTAAAAGAGCAATAATCCGCTCAGAGGCTGCTTTAATTCTTATCAGGGAGATAGCACAGGATGGAGCTGCCATGAGAGCTGCTGGGCCCTGCATGCAGGTGGATGCTTAGACAGCCCAACTGACCCTGGATGCTCACACACAGGCAGCTGAGTTAAGGCAATGCTCATTAACATCAGTTAATGTAGTACCTGCAGAAAAGCATGGTGGAAGAAGCACTGTTGATTATTTGTGCTACTCTAGTGCCTAAGAACCTCTACGGGTTCCTTTTAACTTCCAGGGCATCTTTTAACTTCCAAAACCTATTGCCCCTAAAAGTTCTACTTTACTCCCCATCATGCCAGTGAGCTCTTTCCTTCTGGGAAACAAGATTTCTCTTGTATCACTAAAGGCTTTTGGTTTCCAGAGGTTCCTGCCATTGTCATCTGCTCCTATTGTCAGGGGACGGCTTGTCTTTGGCCTCACTCACAGTGCCAGCAGCAGCTATTTCTACATGTTTCTTTACAAAAGAGCTATCAGAGCACATTCAGTGTGCCTCTGAAAGAATGCTACTGAAACAAGTCCGTTCCAGGCAGATGATTCTCAGGCACTGAGCTGTCAAAGCAGGATTAAATAACCTCCTCAAACCTTGAGGAGCTGCCTCTTTCTGGGCACCTGTACAACTCGAGCTGCCTTGCCTGCTGCTGGGAGCACCCCCAAAGGGCAAATGGGGTGGTCAAGCAGAGAGATAATATTGCCCAAACCCAGGTGAATTCCTTGTGAAGGAATTAATGTCCAGGGAGTGATGGACTATGTCTCCATCAACACCCAGCAGGTGCAACAGGAGCAGCTTAGGAAACTGAAGCAGTTGGGAGTTCAGATTAGCTGTCCCCATCCTGCAGACACAGCATCCCTGGTATGTGTGGGTCTTAAAGCTATTCCAAGGGGCTTTTCTCCACTCTGCAGGCCCCACTTGGAAGCAGGCTGTACTTTTCCACCCACCCTCTGCAGACGGCCTATGCCACTTATCCCTATGGCCCATCACTATCCCCCTTCCCACAGCAACACTGCTCAGTGCCAGGTATGCCATGCTGCTGCTTGACTCATCTCCTGTTCCAAGCTCTGGCCACGTTCAATAGCAGGACTTTTTTGGGCTGACAGTAGGTGGCTTGCTCCTGTGACAGTGGCAGGGAGGACAGTTTGAGAGCAGCTGTATAGGTGCTGCTGGTGGGAGCAATGCTCCTCCTCCCCCTTCCCAGTCCTTTCTGCCTTTTCACTGACCTTCCCTGCCTAACGCTGCCTACACAGTGCTCAGGAAACCTCAAATCCTGGTGTTGCCAATACGTTAAAAATGACAAAGCCACAGCTCAGAAGGCAGCTTCCTTGCTGCTCCTCTAGGAGACAACAGGAGATCTTGCCAGGGCTTTTGGCAGGGAACCAGCAGTAAAGGTTTGTGGCTGTAAAGGAGCCTCGGAACAGGACTGCAGAGAACTGGTTACAGCTTATGGGTTTAGTGTGTAAAACCCCTGCTAGGGCAAGTCAAAAGTGGTGACACCAAACCCTGTAAGGAATATGCTTCATGTTTCAGATCAGGACTGGAGATGTCCTGACAGGCAGCTCTTCAGCTTTTCCCAATTCACAGATCTCCCTCTTTCGTCAGGATTGTGCAAAAACAGGGCAGCCAAACACAGGAAGCAAACTTCAGCAGCAGTACAGAGATCTGGTAGGTGTCTGGGCTGTTTCTGCAAACTTCAGATGAGCAGGAAAAGCCCCACTGCATTGAGTGAAACGGACAGGTTACACCTTAGTTTATCTGTCCTGTTTCCAAACATTAAAACAAAACAAAAAGAAAAAACAGTTATTTTCTTCCTGTACAAACCCAGCTTCACTTACAATCATTTCTAGAAATCCTGACCAAGGAAAGCCTTCTCTCCCTCTCTTCCCAGCCCACAGAGGGCTTCCAAATATGCATTTACAACCACCTAGTGTTGGCATAGCGACCTTAAAAACAGTTCTAAATAAATTGGGAAGTGTTGCAATGCAGTGTCTATAGGAGCACAGCTCTTAAACAAGACCACTGTAATGCTGTCCAGTCTCATTATTCCAAATTGTTGAAAATAAGTTCAAAAGTTTAGAACTATGCTCTACTTATGATGTTATCATTTCATCATGCTGCTACAGTTAATCCACCGTGATTTTGCAAAACGAGCACAAACCAAACACAGAACCAAAATAGCTTAAACATGCATGCATGAGAAGCAAATTTAAAATGCCACCACCAAAGTTTTTATCCAATAGCCTCCCACTCAATTCCTGCAAAGCCTAGTGGAAAATTATGCATATCTTGGAAGGCAAATACCAATTTTAAAAGGCTGTGGAAACTGACAAGCCAAAGAGGTTGATAAATTGCACAAACCTTGCTGCTCCAAGAAAAGCCCCTTGACCATAAAAGTCAAGTGCATAAGGTGCAACAGGGAGGGCTCAGGATACAGTGGTGCATTCCATGTCCAACACCTCCAGTGTCAGAATACAGCACTACTGTCATGGAGCAGCCTAAGAGGCATGCTCCTCCAAGTCACTTCCAAAGTCATTCCACCTACAAAGCCTGCTACATCTTCTGAAATAGGAGCTTGTGAAGCTCAACAATGTGCTCACTGGAACTTGGAAACTCCAGCACCTAAAGCCCATCACCCTTAAATACCAGCCCAAGCCAGACTCTGAACTCAAGGTCCAAAATCTACATTCCATCAGAACAGGAACACCCACGATTGAGTTAGGTAAAAAGCAAACCTCATGATCTCTTCCTTACTCCTACACTTAAAAGCTGCCCTGCAATTCACTGTTCAGTCACTTTCAACAGTCAACACCTACAAACAGCTTGAGGTCACTTGCTTCTCTAGTACTTTTCTGTCTACACACACACTTCAGTTTTACATCACTTACTGAAGGTAGCTGAGCAATGCCTGACATGACACTTCAAGGTAAACGATTATTTACCTGTAACTACAAAACAATTAAGCCTGTGATTGTGTGCTTTCAAGGCTAACCAAGAAAGTTCCCTTCAGCAGTCTCTAGCAAGCCCCCTTATCTCTTTTCCTACAAAGAACATCAAGTCTTAAAGTGGCACTGAGCAGCTCTTCATACAAGTTCTTAGTTTGCTGGTGAAATATTCCATGTCCCCTCATAACAGCTCATGATCGTTACTAAGCACTAGCATATTTCAGTGTTCCTAGCATTTATCATCTATATAAATGACAGAGCTCGTCAGCAAAAGCTGCAGATGATTTAAATGACTAAGCAGCATGGTAAATGCAAGCTAAATAAATAAACTTCAATAAAAGAAGGTTTCTAAAGCATCTGTTCAAACAAAAAAGCCCCAAACCTAACTAAATGAATCAGCCACAATCACATACACTTGTCCAAAACCTTATCTTTATTTTTTAAACATACATTATGCCATGAATTCATAAGGAATTGGCTCCAGCAGCTCTGGATCCTTGCCATTAGTTCTCACAAAGTGTGCTTCTCTTGGTGGAGCAGGCTGTAAAGAGAAAAATAAAAAACAAAAACTCATGGCACTACAGCTCAAAAGGCAACTTTTCAGAAAATAACATTTTGTCGACCATTTAGCACCTTATTATATAAACATTACAGCAATTTTACCATTCCTAGTCTCATAAATTTGATTCAAGAAGCAGCAGTAAGAAAATGATCTGGCAGAAAAGTGTGCCTGACTCTTGCTGCCAAATTAAAAAAAACCTATGCTTTACTCCCTGCAGCTCACCAACCAGATGAACGTGGAGTGATGTATCCTGCAGTTCCAGAAGCAACAGCCATTACCTCTTCTCTGCAGTCGGGTTATTAATTCTTTCCTTCAAAGGTTACCATAGAACCTGTTGCAACTAAAAATTCAACTAAACCAAAGGCTCTACTGACCCTAAAACCACGCAGAGCTGCTGCTGCAGACTAGCAACAGCACAGGAAACACCCAGTGCTCTGTTCAGAGCTACAGCTACAACTTTCACCTAGCACAGAGCAGTTCTGCTCAGGCACCAAACATCCCAGACAGTCAATAGGATGCCAAAACACTGCATGAGGCCACTACTCCGAGAACTCAGTCATTTCCTGCAGAAGGACTGTGACCTCAACAGAAACATTACCTGACGTTTCAGCTGAACCCAAATGCCTTTCTCTTTTGCTTCCTTCTTCTTCCTTTCATTTTCCTTCACACGCTGCAGAAAGCTGTCTCTGCTCTTGGAATGTTTAACGTGCTCTATACGCACATTAATTCTCTTGGCCAGAATCTTGCCTCTAAGAAAGGGAGTCAGTTTTTAATCTTCACTTCAAAAACGTCACTGTAAATCAAGACTTACAGCCCTTACAGAAGTAACTCCATAAGCTCAATTACAGGTCATTTTTCTTTAAAGGGCAATACCTCAAAAAACAGCTGCAGATTCACATCAGATATAACTTACATATAACTAAATGTTCATTATTATGTAACAATGTAATATATAACAATGTGCTGACAATTTCAAATTAAAATTGTGGAGAACACATAATTTTAGCCTCTTAGCATTCAAACAAGTCATTTTATCACCAATCCACAGCTGTCCAGCTCCTGGAACCAAA
Organism: Luscinia megarhynchos; assembly: GCA_034336665.1. NCBI lineage: Eukaryota > Metazoa > Chordata > Aves > Passeriformes > Muscicapidae > Luscinia > Luscinia megarhynchos. Next base: position 68,206,942 of record JAPFBE010000003.1, read on the forward strand.
AAGTCTCAACTTGTCTTTTTTTTTACTAAGCTGAACAAAATTCAGCTGGATACAGCTACAGACCAGTATTTAAAAAGAGCTTCAACACCAGCACACTGGCTGAGAAGCCCTGCTAGGTAATGGGACTTCAGGTGCTGGTAAGAAAAGCAAAAACTGTTTCCTCTGACAGGATCCAAGTCAAATGAGCAACATTTGCTTGGGTTATAAAAAGGAAATACACTTTACCCACCTTGAATGACCAATCAAGACAAGAACTGTCTAACTGGCAAAGTGAAAGGAGGGTGCAATTACAGTTCAACTTTCTCAAATACCAAGTTTCAATACACAGAATTTCATTACTTACTTAACCTGCTTGTTAACAATAATGCCCACGGCGTGCTGAGTAACATTATATACCCTTCCAGTCTTGCCATGGTAACACTTGTGGGGCATGCCTTTTTGAACAGTACCCATACCCTGTTAAGAAGCAAAAGAAAAGGGGGAAAAAAAAAGGGAGAGAGGGGGGGAGAGGAAGTAGCATCAAGGATTTTTCTTTCAGAAGTAATTTAAAGTATACGTTTCAAATTATTTGAGATTTAATTTTAAAATACTCCCTTTTTATCTTAAAGTTGGAATTTATAACCATGCATTTTGCATCTGAAGTCTACCAAATTTTTCTGTCATTCCTGGCAGCTTTCAGTGTCGGTGAAATGACTGATCACTTTGCTTATAGAAAGAGCAAGCAATCACAAGAGACATTCATCATCAAGCTCCAGGGCGTGAGGAAGCATCAGTTCTGAACAATACATTCTCCAAGTCAAATAACAACTAGCAAATTAAACACCACCTTCTGTGTGACTGCTACAAGAACATGGCATTCCAAACAAAACCAAAGGATTCAACCAAGTAGGAATCCTTGATGAAAGGCTTTCACATTCACTACAACTCAGCTGAGAAAGTACAGCTGACTTTAAAAGACAAGCTCTAAAAAATACCACGTAACAGGAAATGCTGCTTCACTTCTCCCCCTTTATTAATATATATGATGCATCTTTAAATTTATTTCTTGTTTTCTGGTTTCAGTATAGCTTTGCAATCGCGTTACTATGAACTGCCCCACCATAAATCATGGCTCACAACAGAACATCTAGTGAAGTGAGGCTGAGGTTAATATGAAAGCTGCGCCAGTAGCCAACTCAAACATTGGCTGTGGTGTATTTCACTCCCCCTTTTCAGCTGAACACACTGTGACAAAGCACAGCCAAACCACACATACACCAGCACATGACAGTGAAGTGCTACTCCTGGTCTGCTGGCACCGTCATTCCAATATTGCTCCCAAAGTGAGCAGCAGGCACTTGTGCTGACACACGTGACCCAAGCAACAAGAGAGTTCATCCCAAAGGAGCTGGAGACTGCACAGGATGACACTGCTTTAGCCTTTAGTTAAACAGCACTGCAGAAAGTACCTTGATATCAACTATGTCACCCTTCTTGTAGATCCGCATATAGGTAGCCAGAGGGACAACTCCTGTTAAGAGATACAAATTTGGGTACTTAGGAAGCTGGAATTTCACACACACATAAAAAAGGATGGGGGACACAGATCAATTGATACCATTTTCCTAAATACCTCAAAAATCAAATGACCTTTTTTTAAGGCAGTAATTACATACTTCACACGCTTCAAATTTTTAAAATACACAGCTAAAGAAAAATTAGATTTGTGGTCCTAATGCCAAAATTGAAGAGACATTAAACTATTTAATATATCAATATAAATGCAACTGCTTATTGATCAGAGGAAAAAGCCCTTTATGCTTTAAGTAACTGCTGAAATATTTTCCTCACCTGCAAATTAATTTTCAAGCACTGACAGAATTAGCACCATGGCTACTGGCAAGCGATCAGAACACCAATGCATTTGCAGTAAGAGCTCAGAGCTCTGTGTACACTTCCAGTTTTTAGCCCAAGTTGTCGGAAACCCTCTGGCACAAGCCCTTGTTTCAGAGTCCATCCCCAGGGACTGCAGCTGTCCATCAGGTCAGTAACTGGATGCAGTGCTGGCACTGTGAGGGATACTCACCATGCTTGCGGAAGGGCCTGGAGAACATGTAACGAGTCCCCCTCCTCTTCCCCTTTGTGTTCGTCATTTTGGCTGATTACTGCAAAAACAAAGGCAAATTATTCAGCTAGTTCACTCACAACAAAGCTGATGGAATTTTCAGGTATTTCAGATTAATGGAGTCCTTAAGCCTATTCAGAATGACACTGCTTCAATTCAAGCAACCTCGTTCTCTTAGGCATCCAAAGAAATCGGAGCTTATGGGACCACAGGTTAACTCAGGTTAGAATGGATGCCACCAAGGTACTCAGTTTAACTCCTGCTTACAGCAAGGTCTACTATGGTATCAAACCAGGCTATTCAAGAGCTTTCTCCATCAGATCTTGAAACCCTTCAAGGATTCAGCATTAGAAGGGACCCACAGATACCACCAGGACCAACTCTTGGTTCTGTGCAGAACAACTGAGGAGTCACAAGAGGTACCTGAGACCATTGTTCAGGAGATTATTGAACTCTCTCAGGCCGGTGCCGTGACCACTTCTCCAGAGAGCCCATTCCAGTGCCCAAACACCCTCTGGGTGAAGAACCTTTCCCTGATACTCAAACTAAACCTCTCCTGGCACATCTTCATGCCCCTTCCTCAGGTCCTGTCTCTGGTCACCACAAAGATCAGAGCCCCTCCACTTCCACTCATACAAAAGCTGTAGTGATGAGGTCTCCCAAGAGACCTTAGCTGCCCCTTGTACGACTTTACCTTCAGACCCTACAGCACAGCCTCCTTAAGCAGCACGTTTGGAGGCCTGGCTGTTCCAATTAACATTATTCCCCTAACATCCAGTCTGAGCTTCTCTGACTCAAGCTGGTTGTTCCATGCTCCTTCCACATGCCCTTACCAGGATACATCCTCCCCACCGTGGCGCTGTGAGATGTCCCCCATGATACCTCTGCCCCGTTCCCTAAGCCTCTCCTTACACGGCATCCACAAGGCAGGACCTCCACCACCACATTTACCGGCCACTGTTACATCAGACACAAGGCTCGCATGCTCCGCAGGCCGAGAGGCCATGCCGTGTCCGCCCGGAGGAGCCACCCCTGCGCCGCCTTCCCCGCCCCGACATCCCCCGGCGGCCGCGGGGTGCCCGGGCCCGCCGCCACGTGCTGCAGCGGCTGCTCCGCACCTGCACCCGCAGCCGCCGCGGGGCTCGGCAGCCCCTCCCTCCCTCCCTCCCTCAGCAAGCTCCTCCCGCCCGCCCCGCCGCAATCCGCCCGGCACGGCCGCGCGCAACCCGCGGCCTCCCCGCTCTAGGAAGGCCGTGGTGCTCCCATCAGAGCCGGCGGCACCCCGCCCGCCCCTGCCGGCAGCACGACCCCACCGGCCGCATCCCCCCTCCGTGTGCGCGTCCCCCGGTCCCCAGCGCGTCCCCCCGGAGCGGCGCGGGCGCTCACCGTGCGTGCGCACAAAATGGCGCCCCGGCTCCAAAGGAAGGGGGCGGCGCCGCGCCCGCCCTTAACTGCGGGGCCTCGGCGGGGCTGCCCGCGGCGCGCCTGACGGGAAGGGAGCGCCTGAGGGGCCGCGACCCCCGCGATGCCGATCCCGGAAAACCCCAGCGGTGCAGGTCCGATCCCTTCGGCCAAAGCAGGGACAAACGCCCGGGGTTTCACCGCTGTGCGTGTGCTGTCATGGCAACGGGCAGGGAGTGATGCACGGGGAGTTCCCGCTGACCACGAGGAAGAACTTGTTTCCTGTGCAGTGACCGCGCAATGCAACAGATTGTCCAGAGAGGCTGTGGAGTCTCCCTCAGGGAGCTGTTCAGAAGGTCTGGACGCAATCCTGTGCCATGTGCTCTGGGATGGCCCACATGGCCCCCGTGGTCCCTTCCGCTCTGACCCGTTCTGTGATCCTCTGAGATGGGGGTGGGAGAGGTTTGGCAGCGGGGATGTCGAGGAACAGGGGAGACGAGCGAGGTGTGTGTCAGGGATGCCGAGGAGCGAGCCCTGCGGTGAGCGGCTGGCCCCCATCCATAAGGATGGAAATGTAGAGCGTGAGCAGCCAGCAGGGTGTTCCACACATGAAAGTCGTACACCAACATTTACACTGGCGGCAGTGTAAATGCAGCTGGCGCTGCTGTGTGTCAGTCACGGCTGCCCGGCCGGAGATCCCAGGTTCCCGGGCAGGGAAGCGGGGTGGGAGAAGCATGCCAACAACCAGAGGCGAAGAGGCTGCGCGGGTTTGGGATTTCTTGGTATTATGATGCCAAAATCTCCAGGTGGTGTGGCAGGGGTTTCCACCAGACGCATAAGGCCCGGATTCTCCACCGAGAGCCCTTACAGTGCCACAGGTTTTATCGGCTGCGAGAGAGAAGGGAATGGAGAGCGGGTCCCGGAGCTGGCAGTGACTCACTGTGTGTGTGCATCTCCATTATCCAGTCCATGGAATCACCATGGGAAGCTGACGGCAGTGATTCAAGTGAGTTCCTCCAAGCTAATCATGCAGGGACGGCTCAAAACTTGTCTCAGCGAGGAGCTGCCCTACTGCAGAAATTTTTGTTTTGAATGAACAAAGCGCTTATTTGATTTAGGGGAGGAATGATTACTTAAAGTGGGGTATAAAAACATACGTGATTCTCTGACTAACCTCACAGTTTCACTAATGTCTTTCAAAACTCGAGCCCTTTCAACCATCACTTTAAAGCAAGTTTAATATTTATGGATCACAAGAATGGATATGGAAGGATTAAATACGCTGTCAGGTTCTCCTTGCAGAGCTGCCTGGCAGGACATGTTCTGACAGACAGGCCTGTCTCCACATGAAACCTTTTGGAGTAAAGTGCTATATTTAGAAAAATGTGTCTGTATTCCACAACAAAGGTTCCATCCTTTCACCATGAAAAATCTAGAATTTACAGCACCTGATATCTATGCAGAGAAAAATCTATATAATTTAATATGTGTTCAGCCTAGGTATCATGAAACTTTTCCAAGCATGAGGATCATTACAAGCCTGAACAGCTCTTTGCTGAGAAAGTGCATTGGCAACAGATTTCAGATAGGATATCAAGCAAAGTAAAGACATATCCTAAAAGGCATTATTGGATAAAGGAAGCTAGGCATTTGCAGTGAGTCAGCTGAATGCCTTAATCTTACCAGTGATTTACATGGAGGACAAATCTCCACATTGATCTGGAAGGAATGGGGAAGAAACACCACATGTTGAAACCCATGTGCACATACAGAACACATATGGAAACACATATGGAAAGTGTCATTCATAAAGGAGCAGTAACTGGGACCTAAACTTGAACTCTGCTCTGTTTGTGGCCAAGTAACACATTCAAAATTTGCTGCATATTTTTTCCTGAATAAATCGCATGACAGCTTGATTCAAAATTTCTGCAATGTTTTTATTTATAAATTTACCTTGATTAGCACATTCCCAGGATCCTTCTTTAGCTCCACATTTCAAAGAAACAATCACATTTCACAGTTTGTCTCCGTTGAATCATTCTCTAGGCGTGCTACGTCTGATCCTGAAGTCCATCCCATCTACCAACATTTGATACATGGTTTCCCAAAACTGAGACCCGATGAGCACTTAAAGACTGCAAAGCCTTTGCATCTTGCTCACAAAAAGATTTCTTTATAATGGCTGTCTCCAGCAGATAAAGGTGCACAATTTGTGTGTTGAGTTCTGGTCTGGAAACTGGAGCTAGCAGCCCAGCAGATATGGGGGAGAACTGCAGCTCTACATTTTGGACTGCTCCCCTTACTGCCCTGCCCTGCCCTCTCAAAAACCCAGCCTAAACTGCTTTTCTCTGATCAAACTGCAAGTTGTAGGATCCAGACTCCAATTTCTCCAAGGCTGTAGGCAAGTACTACATCTGGTTCTGCTCCAGAAACACCAGGTACTGAAGATGGGTGGATACAAGTAGCAATGCACAGCTTAACCCAAAGACCCAAAACACCGCGAAGGTCCTGGACTGGTGCTCCACCCATTGATGACTCCAAAAATCTTTCTACACCATGGTAAACTGCTTCCCTCCCACTCTGCCTGGCTTGGAGGTAGAGCAAGACAGGGAAAACAACTTCAGTGGGAGCCAATTCAAAAGTTGCTGGGGAAGGGAGCTTGAAAGGGAGGGCTCATTAGAAGTCAGAGGAGTGGAGAGTAGATAAACACCACTTTGTTTTTCAGAGTGGAAAGTACCATGCCAAGCTCCAGCCATTTTCAGTCCCCAAGCTCCCACAAGTATCTTCTCTGGGAGAGCCCTATTTTGCTTCTGGCATTTCTCTGCAGCATCTGTGTGGCTGATGGCTCTCTGTAAAGAATAAGTGTTCTGTGATGATTCTGCACATGGGGTTGCCAGAAATCCATCACTGAAATTTTAATGCACAGTGGGATCTGGCTTGCTCCTATGCTTAGCAGACCAAGTGATACACACAGAGATCTTGAGTGTGACATCCTGTTTGTGTTGGGTTATTCAGCAGGTGTGTGGAAGGAATTTAAATTAATGAGAGTTTGTAAAGGGCCTTGAGGTGAAAAATTAAAAATAATCCCCTTCACTAGGGTGTAGATTTCCTGTGTCTCACAAAATGTATTCATTATATGAAAAGAAAAAAAGATAGCTGATTAGGACTGGAATAAAATTTTAACAGAAATAACTGAGAATAGGTGTTAAAGAGGATAAAAATCTCCAGTTCCCTTTGTGATAATGTTGCAAAACCAAGATTCTAAATTGAAAATCAAGATTTGTGAAGTTAATTGGTTACCCCATCCACAGAAGTGCAGCATCTATACTGTGGTTTTGATTGAAAAGTTACTGACAAAAGTGATCTGTGTCACCTCCTCAGCTGACCCAGTTATTCCATTGTTCACTCTTTCCAAAAGGATCATGTTACATGGCATCTCAGAGTAATGCTTCTGTCCCGTTTTATGGTCTCTTCAGCTCCACCGTGATTCTAGCCCTAACAACTAACCTTTTTATTTCTGTAGTTAGATCATCTCTTTATCCACAAAACCCCTTCTGTAAATACAAGCTTGAGCCTAGTTCCATTGGAGTTAAAATCACTCAAATTAGTGTCTAATCAACCAATCCCCTTCCAAAAATGACAGTGCCAACAAACTTCTTCAAAGGACTCACTGTGGAATTGCAGAAGTGCCAGTACAGGTGGCTGTACTGAGCTGTATTGCCAGTGAGTCATATCATGGGGAAAGGAATGGGAAAAATGACAGCCTGCCTTTGAGAGAAATGAAAAGGCAAAAACTCCATAGACCAAGAATTGTGATGGGGCTCAGCATGTCACACATGGGTGGAAGTTTTCGTTACACTTATGGTACTTACAAATTTGTTGCCAATTCAAAGTGTTCCTCCATGCAGGTGGATTGACGCCAGAGTGAAATAAATGGCCTTTTTTTCCATCATTATCTAGACTGCAACATTAAATCTGAAATACTGAACAAGTTCTGTCATTCATCTGCTTGTTTGATTAACATAGCATTCTACTCATACAGAAATCTTTAGCAACTTGCAAGGAGACTGTTTTGTAACTGTGCCCATCTTCCTACAGGTACCAAATAATATAAGACATTTATCAGACTTAATTTCAAAAGCAATTAAGGTCCCTTTCCTTCCTTACTGACAGAGCAACTTCTCAATCAGGTGGGTTTATTATTCAATGTATCCATTATTCAATTATTCAACTGGTATCATCATTCAGTGTTTTCTCAAGCTTCTTGTGTTACCACATTTTTGTCTCTCTGTAACCTCTTCTGGGTCTAAACCAGTTACCCAGGAACAAGCAACTCTTTATATCATCACCATCAGCTTCACTGTACATTTACTTGTTTTGGCTAAAGGTGATTAGCCACTCCTACACTGATACAGATGATAATTATGGATAATTCTGCTCCTTTGTCATGGAGGAACTCAGCTGCTGCCAGTAGCAAATCTGCATAATGTGGGGATTTTTTGGTTGGGATTTTCTTTTGATAATGTATGGAATATAAGTATAGAATTAATATTCAAATATATATTTTAAAAAATCTGATCTTTCACAATCCAACCTTGAGCCCTTTGTTAGACCTCTTGGGACTTACTAACTACAGTTTAAGAACTGGCTTAATGATTAGAATGCTATTTTCTCTTCCTTTATGTCTGATCTTATGGATAGTTCAAGCTGGAAGAACAATGCTTGCCCTTTTTCTGTAATTATCTGCACAGAATATCCTCTTTACACTTCCATTTTATCAAATTAAATGCTCCATGCTCTTGAAGCCTCCCAACACTTAGCAGGCTCTGTGTATTTGCTCCCATTCCCACACACCTCTCCTGATTATCAGTGATCCAATGTATACACAACAGTCCCTGTTAACTTGCTTACTGTGCACCCATTACTTCTGAGCTACTTTCTGCTGTTACTGAAGATGATCACAATCATCAACAAAATAAAGGTGCTGTAGTTTAAAAAGGTCTGATGGATGTAACAGCACAAAGTAAAAATGTGGGTGGAATCGTTCTCTAGTCTATAAATACTCTATGGTATTCTATTAGCAAATTGGCATCTGAAGTAGCCATTTGCATTTCTCATTAATTGTTCTGATCACAGCTATTAACATAATTGTTTTTAATTACTTACGAAATGGGAAAGAACCTTGCTGGAAGGAAAGGGCTATATAAAATATTGCTAGTTTTATTTCAGGTAAAGGAGTGTTTTCTACTTACTGTTAGCTGAACTCCAGTAAGCAAAAATTTAAATTTATTTTCCATGCCAGATTAAATTTTCTTTTCTGTATGAATGCCTAAAGACAAAGTAGAATGTTTACGATTTTAATAGCGCTACAAAATGCTCTTTTTAAGAATGCATGAAGTAACCAGAGTTATTGCAAACTCATTGTAACAATCTTTCAGTAAACACTATTGTCTTGACTCTAGATTTAAATATCTTCTGCATGCCAAAAGAAACTCCTATCCTGCTTGCATAGTATCTTCTTGAAAGAAAAGGAAGGAAGGATCGCATCCAGAAACTACAGCAGTAAAAAGCACACTGTTACCTGCATTAGAGCACTTCACATGTGTTTATAATTCCCCTTATGTTAGGTGCTTTAGCAGAGTTTGGATCTGTGGTCAGAAAATGTTAGCCTTCCCTGAGTGATTTGCTTTCTGCCTCCTTTCCAAAGTGGGAAATGGTCTGTAGCTTCTGCAGTCTCACACATACCAGTATCTTAAATGATGAACCTGAGACAGAGCCCTTGACATCACAAGGTACAAATGCCTTAAAACAGCTGTATTTTTATAATTACGTGCATTTATTTTTCCTGTTTTGAACATTTTCAGTCCTGCCATAATTTTCCAGCTTTCTAGCTGATTGAGGCATAAACTTGTTATCATAAGGTGAATATCTCAAGTAATCCTCATCACCTGATCCCAGGAGCTGTGGTTGCAAGGGAGCTATCAAATATCACAAGGCTTGCAATAAAATAATGAGAGTTGGCTACACTCTGACAACTCCTGTCAATGAGACAACAATAACAGGTCTGAACAAAAACTGCAGCCAGAAAATAACAAATTAATGGTCAGTCAAGGAGAAGTGAAACAGAGAATTAGAAAAGGATAAACTTGACTAAACGAGGATAAACTAGACCAACTTTCTCATCTATGTAATAGAAATAATAGCACATATATATGGAGCAGGATTATTGTTAAGGATCAATTAATTAGTTTTTGTCAAATGCTGTGGACTCCTTCCTGAAATATGCAAAATATCAATGTGAGCTAATCAGCATATAGGTAAATGCAACTTACCCAAGGGAGAGAGGCACATGAAGGGAAAAAACAAGGAAAAATTCCCACAGGGCAAATGGCAATAAGTGCTGCAGAGAGAGAGAAGGAAATGAAATTGCAGGGGAAATGGAAGGAGGAAATGAGACCATACAGGACAAAGAGGTGATGTTTGGATTACTGCAGTATAAAGACACGGGGCACAAACTGTATGAAGTGGAGCTTTATTAGTTCTGCTGCTTATAGTTGGTGGGTTTGGTTTTTTTCTTTGTTTGGCTTTCCTTTTTTGTTTATTTGTTTGTGGGGTTTTATTTAGCTTTGTTTTTAGAACAAACTAAGTGTAACCAGAAAAAAAAAACAAGTGTAACCAGATGGGAATATTTAACTGACCATCTGCAAGTACAGAGGGGAACTGTGGGTTCTCCAGGGTATCAATCTTGCAAGAGGAGAAATCAAAATCATTCTGCTTCTGTACTGCTGACAAAGAGAGCATTGTTTGAGAACTGATTGCAACAAGGACTTGAACAATAGCTTTAGATCAGCGGAAGCACAAAATATTGCTGTGACATATGTTTCAATTAAAACAAGAGTAATTCACTCCCCGTTAGTGTCATGAAAGACACAGGCTATTAACAGTAAATGCTCTTTAACAAATTTATTATCTCCACAAAGCAGTTTCCTGTATTATTTTCCTACGTCTTATTTGGATATTTTTTTCTTACTGCATATCTATCTCCCCGCTGGTGTGCATACTCCTCCTTAGCCTCCTTTGTAATTTGGTACTGTAGAGAACTGATTAGTGGGGGAGACTGTAACGATACAAAGTCTTCACCTGGAGGCTGCCTGTTGTCAGATGGTGCGTCACTGTTGTTATTCCATGACAGCTAATCTTGCTTTTGGGAAACTGCTGCGCAGATCACAAAAATAAAACCTTGCTGACTGCAACGGGAAGCGTTGCTTGGTATTCTGGTAGAGAACACAGAAACTGAGGGAGCATCTTGCACTTCTTAGCTCTAATAATGGATTTTCCAAGTTAGTGTTAGACACTGTCACTGACTCCCAAAGTTTCAGACTAAGGTGATACTGGAGTTACTGAAACAATGGCATCTCAAGTGCCTGGTTCAAGGATCAAAGCCATTAATTTTTAAAAAGTTTCCATTATTGAAAGCATCTAATTACAATATTCCCCCCTCTTCTTTTTAAATGTACTCGTGGCCCTATTTATTCAAAAGATTCTGTTCAAAACAGTGTAAAAAAGCACACAGTTATTTTTGTGCCTAGCCCACATCCTTTTGTGTCAAGATCACCGAGACCCAAGCTATGCATACTTCTCTTGCAGAATACAATAGCATCTTTCAAAAGAGTTACCATTTTATAAATGGACTATTTTTCTACAAATTCTAACTATATTTCCAGTTAGAATTCCACCTTTTTTTAGAAGTCTAAAGACTCAAACAGTGGTAACAGTTAGAAATCTACTGTTATTTTCAACACAACTAAATTCTTACATTTTACAGTCCATTGGAAATCTCTCTTAACTGATGTATATTTCATATTTGTAGAAATTTTATTCAGTTTAGTAGCATGACATTTTTTATTTTCCATTTTAACTTCTCAGATGCTGGTTATCCTTGTATAGCAGATTAATTGTTTGCCAGCTATACATATATGGCAAGATGCCCAGTATCAGCTGAGCTGTGAAAATCAAAGTATCAAAATATCTCCATGTGTGAACTCAGCAAGAAAGAGATATTATCCTCTGTTTAAAAAGAAAAAAAAATAAAACAAACCAAACCTACCAAAACCACAAACCAGCAAAAAACCAAAAAAACCTAACACCCTTACCAAGGAAATCTTTGATCTTCTAAAATGAATATAAGGAAAAAATCATCATGAGCAAATTTTACCCTGCCAGAGAGCACTTGCCTAATCCATTTTCTTAACAATTTGGTCTAATAATGATTATTTCTCACACCTCTTTGTAAAATATTATGAGATCTACTGATAAAAAAATGCTAAAAATAGAATAATATTTATCTATAGTAAAATTATACATCATAATTTGTACAGTTTATATACTTTCCTATGATAAAAATAAAATAATATTTATCTATAGTAAAATTATACATAATAATTTGTACAGTTTATATACTTTCCTATGATAATAATTTGTTCATATCTTGCTTATGATTACAACTAAGACAACTCATGCTTTTGAAGCTATGAATAAAATGTATCACTTGTCTAACTACTTGCTCAGATCTTCCCATATTCAGCTTGTTTACCACCACCCATGTCATGGCTGGCAGAGAGCATGTACAACTGTTATGAAAATAGTTGTATTTTTTGAAAATGTACTCTCAATGTAATTTACAAAAATAATTTACTAATACAGATATCTCACTATCTGTCAACCAGTACAAGATGGTTTGATAACATTATTTTCTAAATATATTTCCTGTTGTCTCTTCAGTTCCCCAGAAAGATCCAATTTAAATTTTCATAATGTGTTAAGATTCCAGTTCTGTATAATTTATGCAGCAGCAGGTTTTTCTTGGAATTATTAGATACGAGTTGGGGAAAATTTCCTTTATGTCTTCTTACTCTCTACTCCCTCATAGCTCAAATCCTGGGACCCATTGTCCACAAAGTAAGATGCATTTCCATAGCAAGGCTGGTTAATCTGTCATGAGAATGGTTGATGACCTTCACTGGGTTATGTGTCAATGAAAATACAGGTGGTGAATTCAGATGCCTTTCTTGCAAGGACAAAACTGCCTCCCCTCCACCCCCTATTACGTCTGGATCCAAATTTAAGAGTTTCTGGAACAAGTGGAAGTATACAGAATGATAGAACCATCGAGGTTGGGAAAAAAACCCTTAAAGTCAAATCCAAGAATTTTCCTAGCATTGCCAAGTCCACACTAGCCCATGTCCCTAACTGCCATATACACAAAGCAACCTGCTCTGGCCTCAGATCTGACTCTGCTAGGAGCAGAAGGTTGGACTGAAGAGCTCCAGAGGTCCTGCCCAACCTGAATTATCATATTATAGTATGCTCTTGCAGTCACTCTGTACAATAGCCCAACAACAGGTGTGGTATGTCTGCATGCAGGTAATGCATCAAATGTCCAACCAGCTGGTGATTTGACTGGCTGGGACCAATTCTGCTGTCAAGCAACATTAATGAAAACCTGATGTGCCCCAAAATCAGCAAAACCATCGATAGTCACAGATGGATGATAGAGGCACAAACACACCTGTACCATGCCTACTCTTCAGTTTCTGAAGCCAACCTACCCACACAGCCTAGAGTAAGCTGGGCGCTTGCCAAACCACAAGATTATGAAACAAGGAGAGGCACAGGTTAAGCAGCAGCAGTTTACCCTTGTTTTATTGTCCCTTTGCTCCTCTGTGTCCCTGTACATTTGGAATGTAAGTTCTTCAGAAGATAGAACGAGGTTTTCTCTTAGTGTCTCACAGATTGACTGAGGAGGCAAACTGCTGTGGCCTCTGACTTGTATTCTTAGATGTTGGGGTAGTACAAATATTATGCAATAATCACAACTTCATGCTCTGAGAGATTTTCAGGGCAGGGAAATAATACTATCTATTCAACTGATGTACCTCTGTAAGAAAGGAATCCATTCTTTAGTGAAGCCCTTAGGAGATACTGTAGGTGCCATTTCTCTTGGCAGCATATTCCAACCATTAATGTCTTCCACTGTTAAAAAATGTGTGCCATTTATAATTAAAATTTGTTTCATTTCAGTTTATAGGTATTTTTTGTGTTATGCCTTTCACTGTGCAAGATTAAAGATCATTGTAGACACCTTCACAGTCAAGCAGATTGTGCTCTTTAAATCTCTCTATACAAAGAATTTTCTCTTGCCTCAAATAATTTCTCAGCATGCTTTTGACAACAAGGACACTCTAAATTTCTTTCCAGTCACTGCTCTGCACAACAAAGCCCATCATCTCTGCAGATGTGACCTGCTCACTATATTTTTAAGTAACTCTACTTATGAAATATATGTTATATGAAATACAACATATCTGAATGGGATGAATTTACCAAACAATGCAGATTTTACGGTAACCCCAGACTGAATTTAATTTCTCATTTAGTAACTCTTTCTGTCTTGACAGCATATCAATTTTGCTTTCTCAGTGCTGAAAATACTAAAACCTCTATTTGCTTTTCCCACTGTTAGGATCTTGGCACTCTCCTGCCGGCTTTCCTGAGTAACTTTACCCTTCAGTACTGCTGTTCATGGCATCCCACCTACCAGTTCCCTGAATAAACTTGCCTGATCCTCTAAGTATGGTGTTGATAATTTCCTGCTCTCCTTCCCTGGCCTGCACCAGGATCATGTACTCCACTCCTCAGTCACTACAGCTCAGGCTTTGATAACCAAGGGATCGATTACTACATCCCCTAGTTCCTTCTTGGTACTGAAGAACAGATCCAGCTGCAAAACACTCCTGAGTAGCTCAGCCACAATCAAGAAGTTATCCTTGATGCCTTCCAGAAATCTCCTTGATTGCTTGCATCCTAATGTGTTATACTTGCAGCAGATATCAGACAGGCTAAAATTATCCTCAAACTCATGATTTATGATGAAGAAACTTCTTTATTTCTTATTAAAGTTCTCCCTCAGCAGATTGGCTGATGCTCTGGTTGCCTTCTGTCAGGCAGCGACATGACTGATATATTTGCTCAGACCAGGTTAGTTACTGTGCTGATCTATATGAATTGCAGCAATTCAAGCATACACAAAGACATGCACAGTCCTGGTCTACCCACCTTATTTTTCTTTAGCTCACCAAATATACTTAATTTTTTAATAATTTCAGTTGCTCCAAAGGGCTTGATGATGACAATTACAGGATGATTTTCAATTCTATTCCTCATTTCCTTATATTTTATTCTAGTTTAATGGTTGATCATATAGAAAGTGTTTCTGTATTTCCCCTCATTCTATGTCGTGTGAGTTCAGTTTGCTTATACACAGCAACTCAGTTTACACAGAACAAAATCAATCTCTCTGTATGTTACTAATTTAGCATCTTCCCAGCTGCTCTGCTTAGTCTCCAACCACGATTACCCACACCTGCCAGATACAGGCCAGCACAGCCATACATTCTCCACGCTTTTTGAAATGTAATCCACTAACTGAAATAACTCCAAAATAACTCTTGGAACTAGAGACAGAAAGAGCACTTCCCAATAAGTATATTTCACCTTCTTTCTCTAATTTATGGGCAGGAAGAAACTTCTAGGCAATCTCTTGACTTTCCAGCTGAGTGCCTTTCAAAATTTCCTGCGGTATTTTCTGGCCTGTACGGTTCCACTTGATGCCACATAATTGGTTCCAAACTGAATTATCTCCCAGATAACAGTATCAGCTTCTGCAACAGTGCAATTGCTTTTTGTGCTTTTCTGCTTCAGGGAGACAGCACACTGCCTTATTTTTTTCATGTCATGTTTGGAAATTTGGTCTACTCTGGATGATAGAGGAATATCTGTTGTGGTTGGTCTGATTAATACTGTAAGGAAATGTTTTGGAGAAGTTTCTGGCAGCAAATGTATTTCAGTACATGAACTGCTGCATATCTGAAGGTTTGACATGTCTATCCTGCTAAATACCCATTCTTGCTTTTCTTGCTCAGAAGTGGCCAATCCACTACTTTTGTTTCTATTCTTTTTCATTCCCCTGATGCTGTCCTCCCCCATGGTTTCTGTGGCAACAGTTTCAGAATGTAGTCATCCAAGAGGTGCTCATTTTCTCAGCTACTATACTTTTGAAATATACAATTCTAGATGACAGGTATCATATAAAGTGGTTTTATGTGATATTTTAGGATATTTCAGGTTCCAGTAGAGTTCATTTACAATACTTTCTAAAGTCATATTCTCTATGTCTCAGGTAAAGGAAAATCTACTATTCCATAAACTTAGTTGCTAAAGAACATTTACTTCTGAAGATTGTAGAAACTGCAATGATTTAAAGTTATATATATTAAAATACCTTTTTTTTTACAGTGAATAGATGTATTTATGATGAAGACCTTGTGTGCATTGACATTGTTCTTAATAATGACTCATCTCGATCTACTAGATTTTTCCTGTGTATGAAAAAAGACAGGGTGGCAGATATCTTGGCTAGCTCTGTGCTTCTTTAGTGCAGGTATCAACGTCTTGAACACGTCATCCAGATTTCTTCTTACAATCCGCAGACAAACAACATGGGTAAGCTCTTTCTCAAGTAGGTGCCTCAATTACCTGGTATGACTACTTTACACATCAGCTTTATTTTCCCAGATGTCTGAGGCTGGGGCACTGTGGTCCCTTTCAGCCTGAAGAACCCATCCTGTGATTCTGTGGTCAGATGCTGGAGGAGGTTGCCGAGGGAGGCGGTGGAGCCGCTGGAGGTGTTTTAAGAGGCGTTTCGATCCGGCGATGGGTGATGCGGTTTAGGGGCCGCAGTGCTGGGTTGCACTGAAGGTCTTAGGGATGTCTTCCACCCTTGACGATCCAATGACTCTGTACCAACTCGCGGGCCACCGCCGGAGCCGTCAGGTCCCTCTGCGTCGTCCCTGAGGCCGAGCGGGCGGGCTGAGGGGCGGGCGGAGCCGGGCTTTAACCCGGCGGGAGGCGGGGCCGGGCCGGGCCGGGCGGGCCGAGGGGCGGGCGGAGCCGGGCGCTGACCCGCGGGAGGCGGGGCCGTGCCGGGCGGGGCCGGGCTGAGGGGCGGGCGGAGCCGGGCGCTGACCCGCGGGAGGCGGGGCCGTGCCGTGCCGTGCCGGGCGGGGCGGGATCGCTGGGAGCCGCGGGCGCGGCGGCGGGAGCGGGGCTGCGCGGCGGCGCTGGGAGCTGCGCGCCCGGCCGGGGCCCCGCGCTGGCGGCGCCGGGGGCTGCCCCCGCCGCCTGCCTTCCTTTCCCTTCCCCTCCTGCTCCCGCCCGGCCCGGCCCGGCTCCGCTCGGCTCGGCGCT
Source organism: Luscinia megarhynchos (assembly GCA_034336665.1). Taxonomy (NCBI): domain Eukaryota; kingdom Metazoa; phylum Chordata; class Aves; order Passeriformes; family Muscicapidae; genus Luscinia; species Luscinia megarhynchos. The sequence goes on from JAPFBE010000003.1 coordinate 68,223,755, forward strand.
GTGATTGGGCGGAAGATGGCGCTGGGCGGATGGAAATCCTAATGACAGTCTCCAAAATCGCCTCCATCTGTACCATGGTGAGCGGGGGGCCGGGGCTGTGCCGGCTCGCCGGGGGCGCGGGCGGCGGTGCGGGGGAGGCCGGCCGGGAGCGCTGCCGTGGGCGGCGGGAGCGGAGCGGGGTTAATCGGCTTTGGGAGACTCAGCCTGGATGCGGCGCCGAGGGGGTTGGGCTGGGCGGGCTGCGGAGCGGGGTCCCGGCCGCGGACGGGGCTGCAGCGCGGCGGGACCGAGCACAGCCTTCCCCAAAGTGGGGGCAGCGCTCCGCGGCATCGCCCCCAGGTGCGGGGCTGCCGATTGCAGCCGTGTGGTGGCTACGGCCGGGTTTCTGGAAGCGCCCCCTCCTCCCGACGCGCTCCTGGGCTGGGGCTGGGATCGCCCGTGGGCGGGCGGGTGCTCCCCGGTTAGCCGGACACGTGCGGGCATCTCATCCCGTCCCTGTGATCTGGCTGCATCCAGGTCCCGACAGGAGCCTCCTCCCTGGGACTGCTTTCTCATTACTCTCTCCCTCGTGATGAATTAGAGCCGCAAGCAGAAGCGCAGATGTAATAAAGCTCTCTTGGGTTGTTTTAAAGAGGGGTAGGGAGCTCCGTAGATTCGCTGATGGAGGAGTGATGAGTTTAAGGAAGGGAATATCCCTTAGTCAGTAGAAGTTACTGCTTGTCGTGGAAGAGATGTGCTGATGGTTCATAGCAGAAGTTCTTATATTTGTACTCTCTTCTACCTATTCCATGGCCATGTGGAAGTTCTTGTTACCAAATCCGTTTCCACGGGGGAAGGGATGAGATGAGTAAGGGGAAGAACACGCTCTGTCATCTACTCTTAATTTGCTGAATTGCCATTATAATGTCTCATAACATCAAACAGTGGGAATTGCTTACGTTTCACATTATTGGAAACTGATTTATGGTTTTCATAAATCTTGCTGCAAAGACTCTTTAATGTCTCAAACAGATATTTCAGAGGTGGCCTGTGAGAATTTTGAGTGAATATCTGTAAGCCCATAGGATGGGATTGCTCAGGTGGTGTTTAGTCACTGGAATAATGGGGTTTTTTTTGACATGGGAGATGACATGTTCTAGTTTGGAATTGGAAGAGTCTGACTTCTTGAATTTTTCAGCTGTATAGTTACCAGGGGTCATACTGACATCTTAATGTGGCCAGATTTGTAGGACATGTACCATGTGCTTCAGGAGTTTCCATTCTCTGAAGGCAGGTTTTAGGTTATTGAGGAATCAGTGTGATTGTTCCCTGAGCTGGGGTGATCTTTTATTGCAATTCTGGCTGACATCTTTTCACCCAGAGCTGGCCGCTGGCCTTTGTGTCAGCATAAATTCAGTGCTGGCCTCTTGATTTGGGTCAGCTGTGAGACCTCACTGCTCTGCTTCTGGACTGCACACAAACCATAGGTCTGGACTGGACAAGCACATATCTTAAGATTATTCTGTATGTATGTTTATTAGGAATGATGTTATGTCACTGAGATTTAGGTCAATTTTGAAACAAAATTTTCAACTAAAATTTTTCTTATTACTAACTAAAGTGTCTGTATCCATAAAGCTGAAATTCTGATGGCAATTAGATATCGTCTGTCCAATCACTGTCATGTGCCCTGAAGTGGATAAACTCCAGGCATAGGATTTTTGCTGGGCCTTTCTGATCCGTGAGCTTTAATAGTACTGTGAATTGGACACCTAGCATAGGATACCAGCTGTAAATGCTTTTCAGCAGTTAATATAAGATTGTGCTTAAAAGTATATCTGTAAAGATGATGTGAAGGAGCATTTGTTATTTACTGTGGTGGTGTTCAGAATCATGTGGTTGAGGTGAGGTAGTCCTTTTTAATTCTAACAAGAGTTAAATACTTATATGTAAGCGTATGTTTTACAAAATTGAAGAATATTATAATTGCTGAGTAATCCTATTTTTTTTCTGGCAATGCTGCTTTGTGTCAACACACTTTATTAAGGTGCCAGACAACTACCTAAGAATTCTTACAAATTTTTCTTGCCTTTTCCCATGCTTCTTACAAGAACTCTCAGACTGTTCTGTGTCTTCTTGTGATTACTGAGTGTAAAAGCAGTAACAGGCAGTTTTTGTGAAGGGGCAGTTTGTGCCTACACACACACCGAGCATGCATGTATGTTTACAATCTGTAACAGAGCAGTCTAGAACTATATTGAAGAAACTCTTCCATTGCAGTTCTGCGTTCATGACTTCTTTTTTAAAATCTGAATTCAAGATTTGCTTCTGCTGACCCATTTGTATTTTATGCATCTCACCCTTGTTCAAGCCTCAAATGTTATAGAACAGTGTATTATGTTTTACAGTATGGGCAGGTTGTGTGGGTACAGTGAAGAGTGATAAGCAGTATGTTTAGTTTATCTGTGGTCCCTTTTGGGGATGATTTTCCAAGAGGACATCCTATCTGTGTTGGTTGGTACCTTTGTGTATGCTGCATTAGTTCATTGATCTACACCCCAGTGTTCACACCAATGTTAACAGAGCTCATTCTGCAGTGATGTGTCCTAGTGTTGCATTGCCTTTCAGCTTCCTTAAAATTCTTTGCTCTATATCACCATTCACATGCTTCCTTGTGCTGTAGTAAGTCTTAATTACAAGGCTGGAGATTGTGGAAAAGCACTGAAAATACCTTTACCCTTGAGTGCTTTAGCTACTGTTCTTGTTGCAAAATGGATGAGGTTAAAATTGTGTGGTCTGCTTTCTAAAATAATTTTAAAGTCTTTGCAGTAAAATTAGAACTTGGTCTTTACCCTCATCCATGAGTAAAACAGCAATCAAAATCTTATTTGACTGAACTATATGGGATTTTTATGCCTGGCTGAGGAGGGGTAAAGTAACCTAGCCTAACTGCAATGAACATGTGCCCCATGCTATACTCACAGATTGCATCTAGTACTTCTGACTTCTGCTTCTGTTGTCTAGAATCCAGGAAACACTTGCCAGCAGTCAAAAGGCATCAAGTCTTTGAGTAGCTAAAGCAGAGAGAAGATAGAAGTTACATTTGTAGCTTTAAAAGCTATGAAAAGCCTCCAAGATGTCAGTCTCAGACAGGCACAAGGAAGTTGTGGTGGTAATAGTATTTGTTTTCAGTGTTTCTTCTAGAAAGTGGTTGATGATCTTGGCACAGCCTGATGTGATGGTATTTTAAAACAATGGTAATTTAGAAGCTGTAGCTTTAGACATCAAAATCTTCATGTTTTGGGTATTTGTCTGTGTATTGTCTGTATTTGTCTGTGTATTGTAAGGTCTGTCACTGAATGTCTTCAGTGATTGTTTCAGCCCCCCAGCACTGACATCAAATACATAGTTTGTGGTTAGATGTGGATTGTGTGATGTAACAGTGTGTTCTGCATGAGAACCTCTGCTTATCTTACAATCCAAACTTTTGTTTTTGAAAGGATTAAGACAAGTGGAGTCACGCTGAATGGCTGGCTATTGTCCTTTTCCTGCCTGCCTCCTGTCGAGGGGCGCTGTCACCAGCACCCTTTTGCCTATTTCAGTCACATTTCACATGGGTGAAGATGTTTCAGAGGTACTAGGGTTCAAACAAGCATGTGTGGGAAAAGACATCTTAGAGGAAACAGATCCTAGAAGTGCCCAGCTGAGGGAAGGTTGAAGTGCACCTACCTTGAATGTCATAGCAGAGTAGCTTTATAAAAACTCTCAATTGCAGGAACATTTTCTAACTGACTGTGAGAGAGGTGTGCATTTTTGGGCTTTCTTAATGCTTCAGAAATAGTTTGTTTACAAAAGGGTTTCAAACCTGATTGTGAAATCTGCACTTCATGTAAATTGATGTTTGCCAGAGTCTGCAGCCAGCCAGCAATGGTTATGATGTACTCAATCCTGTTCCTTCTAATTGCACTGTCTCCTCTGAAGCACAAATTATAATACTTAAACATTAATTGATGATCAGGTTAACAGATTCCACAGAAAAGTATACAGAAGACCCACGCTGGAAGAAACGAGAATTGAAGTACAGCAAGGAAAGAAAAGTTATGGGAAAAGACCTTCAAAATGAGGAGGTGACAAAAAAAAGAGCAGAGAAGGCAAAGGACTAAAGTAGCACAGAGGAAACAGCAGTGTTGTGGCATTCCTTTATCCAGCTGTCTGACTTGCTTGTGTAGCACAGCTGGCAAGCAGGAACATGTGCTGTGTCTCAGCCACTGCATTTCACTCTGGCACGATAACCTGGATCTGCCGTGCTCCGTGGACTGGAGTGTTCTGGCACATGTTCTGCTGTGGTGGCTCTGTTGCAAGCACAGGAGATTTTGGAGAAGTATGTGTTAGGCAGCTGGGGTAGGAGCTTACACCACAGTGGGGAAGTTAACTCTCTGTTGGAGTTCTTATCAGGGCACTTCGATGACAAACATGTCACTAAGATTCAAGCATTTATCATCATCATTTTCCCAGCTGTGATATGCTACAATATGGTAAAAAAAGATGAATATTTATTTTTGGTCTTTAGAATACTGGGTTTGTGGCACTGTTAAGTATACTGATTAATTTAGACAAATTTGTTTTCGGTTTTCATCAAAATAGGAATTTGACTCTAATATAAAACAATTATCAAATATAAAACACAAAAGAAAATATTTTCCAAGTTACGTAGTTGTAAAGTTGTGAAGCTGGTATAAATACCAGCCCAGGGAATTATTTAGTTGATTTATTACTTATTTGGATGATTTTATTTATGTAAGTGTTCTATTTTCTTTTACCCTCAGACATGCATAAATTCATCTTGCACGTTCTAAGCACAAAGGAAACAATGAAATACAAATTTGGACTCTAGTCTTGGCAGCAGAATATTTTAGCTGTGTCAGTGGGAATAACTGATTCCATTACTGGACAACGCTTGAATATTTAGATCAGTCAGTTATGTTGTCTTTGTATTTACTTTTTACATTCCTGAAGCAAGTAATTTGCATTAAAACTTCTAGGAATGAAAAATGTGGCAAATTTCTTGAGGGAAAGATGTGTACACAAGCTCTGTTTAAGGGGTAGCTTAGGAAGATTGCCAAAGTAAAATGCTTTTAACAAATGGTTTATTTCAGTAAGATCTATCTGATCTTTCAGTTGAGAAAAAAAGAATCTAGATCTTTTCTGTAGTGTAAAACCAGAAGGTTATATTAACGTAAGTAGACCAGAATAAGAAAACATTTTCACTGTCTTTTATAAACTCAGATTCTTTTTATGATTCCATGAAAATGGGAAGTTATAAAAGCAATATATTTGTTTTCTGAAAGTGGAATTGTGTAAGTAATAGAAGCATATGAAACACACCACAGGATGCAATTTATCAAAAACAAGAATTAAGCAAATGTGTTTTCCCCACTCTCCCTGCATTTTGGGTAGTTAGGTGAGTCTAATTTTTCTGAAATATGAGCTTGTCTTTGACTTCAGTATTCAAAAGTATATGCCATCATACCCTTGACATATACAAGGAAGTGCAACCATATCTAGTTGCTGTGAAGGAAAATACATTGTGAATGTTCAGTGGGGCTTGAAAAGATGGGTTTGGTAGGCATACCAAATGTGAAGAGAATTTGTGCTTTGGCGTAATTTTCCTTACCCAGGCAGAGGTGGTTTTTTTCCACTTCAAACTCAAAAAATCTTTTGTCTTAGCTGCACATGGTAAGAGTATACAGGACTATGTCTTAGACTGATTAATAAAATAACACTATTTGGATGTATTTAAAAAGCATTAACTGAAGCTATCCAAATATTTAATGTATTAATAATGCATATTCTTTTGCAAAGAAATGAACAACAAGGATTATTGAATCCCACTCATATTTTGCTGCTGCTTCCTGGCTGAAACAGTGTCAAAAGAATTGTGTTTCAGTTTTGGTTGCAACTGAAGCGACAAATATAAACTGATTTAAGATAGCTGTTCTCTTTGCTCTTAATCCTGATTCATATGAGTATGCAGAAATGTATGGATTCACATATACTGATAAAACGTAACTGGAAGAGTAGAATTCAGCATTTCTTCTTCAACAGAGAATTCCCTCAGTCACAGTGCATTAATTAGTGCATCGGGCTGTGAAATTCTGTGTATCTTCACTAGTGGCATGGACAAGGAAGAATCTTCTAATGGATACCAAAAAAAAATAGAAGTGAAAGCACTAGTGAGTGTTTCTGTACTGAGATTTATTTTTGCAAATTATAAATAATTCCATTAATTTTACACTTGTTCAGGAACATTGTTATTCCTGATTACTGAGTTTCCCTTTGACTTGTAATGCCCTTCTGTCACTAGAAGGAGTAATAGTTCTGTGTTGTGTGGTGGTATTTTTCATTTACCTATAGCTAAGGTCATGTTTAAAAAATTTGACTTACATATACCTGTGCAGCATGGTTTAGTTATTTCAGTCACCTTTAATCAGTGTTGTTCCAGTGTTGCTTCTTGAGTGAGGTGAAGAGCATCGTAGGGAAGGATTAGCACAGTGCACGTGTGAAGGGAGAAATGAACCTTCAGGATGCTGGTGACAAATAAGTTTTCAGACAAGAAATTTGTTGTAAAGGTGAAATTCGGATTTTACTCAGGAAATTTACGGCTTAGTCAAACTAGAGGGTAAAGCTGTTAAAACAACTGAAAAGATGACTCACCAAGCTATCAACTTCTTTATTCTAGAGAGGGATAGATCAAACCCCCTATCCCAGGCCAGTAAGGTGTGTAAGCTTCCAAGCATGTTAGACTGGTTATGAATCAAGCCTTAGTAAGGGAAATTCTGCCTGCTAGGTTGGATGCTAATGACAAGGTAGGACACTTTAAAACTGCAATTGTTTGCCTGCTTGCTGACATGTTTTTAGACAGTATTTTTAATGTAGAGTGGCATCCCAATTTACCATGCTTTGGTTTGCATTTTGGAGTGCACAAATTAGATGACTTTTGGAGGAAACTACATCAGACAACACAAATCAGCTGCAGCTGGTGTTCAGTCACAAAACCAGCCTATAACTAATCTGGCAGGAATGTTTTGAAACCCAAGGTGTGTATGTCAGATCCTAAGCACCAACTGATTTGTTTTACAGATTGGCTCCAGTTATCCCTGTGTCAGCTGTTGGTGTGTCTCAGAAGGACTAGTTCAACATGTAACAACACAAGTGTGGCCTCTGAGGCTGTGAGAAAAGGCAAAAATAAATGGCATTTAATGATATTGTTTCAGCAAGTGAAAAACTAAACACACAAAAGCATCTGTGTTTGTCTGTGCTTTGTTTTTTTTTTTCACCCTTTTCCATTGAAATGTATGGCATCAGTGGGCTTTTTAGTTTATTTTAGAAATTTGGGATGATGTATATTTGTAAAACATTAAAATCAGGAAAATACAGCTATACACATTTCAAAGATAATACACCTTCCTATTCCACTGTATTTCCTGGGCTTTGATTCCACTAAACTGAAATTAAACCCTCATCTAGTTAGTGTTAAATGTGTTGATTTGTACATAACTCAAGCTCTTTTAAAAATAAAGGTGAGAAAATTAAGGGACTTCCGTGGCAAACACAGTTTCTTATCTCTTCATTATGAATTTAGCATTTAAGGTGAGATTTGTAAATTCAATAGTATAGCTTTTTTCTTTAACTTGATAGAGGAGATAAAGCAATTGATGTTCTGATTTGAACATGATTAAATAAAGCAACTGATTTGAACAGGATTAAATAAAGGTTGCATGACTTACCATTTTGAAGGATGCAATCTGCAGTAGTTCGGTTTTACACCTGGCTTTCACTAGGTTTGTGAAGGTTTTTGTATAATCATTGATAGTTTAATGTTGTTTCCAAGATAACTTTCAGTAACAGATAAAAAGCAAATCTTGATTTCATGTTGTGAAACCTTAGTTGTTGAACTTTCCACTGCAAAGCTGTATTTCATCAACTATGAGAAGTGAGAGCTCTCTATGCCTGTACCATTATCTCTGTGCTGGAAGGGGGTTAATGTAAGGCACTGCTTGGTTGTGTAGCTGTGTAGCTTTTACACTGATATGATGCAAAAAGCTCGTAAATCCCAGTATTATCATCTTCTTGGACTTCTGCTGTGCCTCTGTTGCTTCTCTTTTCAGGATAATGACCATGTGTGCTTCCCCTCAGGATGAGAGAAATTTGAGGTGGATGTGCTGACCAAACTTAGTGATGTTCCTTTCTGTCCCCTGTGTAGTATCAAAGCCAGGTTGCAGTGTGGAGACTGATCCTCTGTTGTATATGTTACTAAGTGAGCCCCCCAAAAAAGGGTTTTATTTGGGGATTTTCCCTGGGGATCCCAGTTAAGTGGCAGAGGAATAAATTCTCTACTTCAGACCATACAGCACAGCCTGAAGCTTCCCAAGTGTAGTTCCCAAGTCCAGTAACTCCAACTTAGCTGATGAAAAGAGAGGCACTCCCACTTCTGCCTTAAACCTCTTCTGTCCTCATGTCCAAGGGATGATACAGAACAGTGCTCCCTCCCTGCATCTGTATTTGCATAATGGAAGAGTCAGCTAGGACTGATAATGCAGACTGTAATCATGACTGGGAAACACTTTGAAGCGAGGGATAATTAAGTTTTAAAATAGCTTTTATGGGTCAGTTGTGAACAGGCATTTTAGTGTACTCTTTCTGTGTTTCTGCTCCTTGCAACCAATACCCTGTGCACAGTATAAGTGATTACTTTGGAGGCAGAGATAGCATCTTTTATGGCAGACAGAAAGAGAGCTGTAAAGCCAAGTCTGAGTAGCTCGAGGGGTTTTATGTTGGTGTAAAACATCTGTGCTGGTTTGTCCTAACATTCATAAACAACTGCATTTAAACATAGATGATGCCATGCTTTGAAATCATGTGAAAGTCTGAGCCTTGAATGAAGCATCTTTGAATAATCAGCAGACCGTGGCGATCTTGTAGTATCTCAGCATGTCTTTCTTATTGCCAAGTCAGGTCTTTATTGGGCTAGAAAACTAAATACAGTGTTCAGGTCTCTACAAACAGAAACATCAATGTTTATATCACAATATTTTCCTTTCAAAAATGGAATAAAGCAGCTACTCCACCCTAGCTTCGAAAAGAGAGAAGAATTTACCTAAACCTGCTCTTGATTTTATTTTTAAAGAAGTAGAGATTTTAACAATAGCATAAAAGGCCCCCACAGTTCCTTCTTTTTCCTACTTTATTTGTACTACTCACCTTGCTGGAGCTTATGCCTGCCTTTAAATAAGGCTGGAAAACTAAATATTCTGAGTCACAGAGTGCTTTAATCTTAAATGAGAGTTTATACCCCTTTTCCTCACCCCTATAATCTCCATTTGAGAACACCTTCTAAAGTAATAAGCCCTGCAGCTATATCCCCAGTGAAGGAGAGGCTTTATCAAACTGGGTAATTGGAGGGGATGTTTCTGATGAAAGCAGCTGGAGCTATGCTGTAGATGGTGCAGAGCTGTGTTGTGCCAAGCCTGGAGTTTTCCTGTCTTTATTCTATTCTATTCTTAATTCTGCTAAAAATTCTGCTTCAAGTTGTTACCTCCTGATGGGCCTTTGAGCACGTGCTGCCAGTTTCAGAACTCCTAAAGTAGTTTGTGTGAAGTTCTGCAGTACCATGGTCATACCATGGCAGATGCCACATCATCATTTCATTTTAATTGTATACATTTTGATACAGTTCTAATATTCATTCTGTTCCACTGCTCCCTGTCTGCCATTAATCTGTGCAATCCTGTGTCCTTTTTTTAGTGCAGTCTGTGATTTTGATTTAATTGTTGCAATATCCTATGTAAGGGCTATTTGCTATATCTTTGGTGTAAAGAATGAATTTGTTGGGATGGAATTGCATCTGGTTTTAAGGTTCTTTGCTGTATATTATGCTTTATTTTAGCTGCACTTAGACCTACTGGAATATTCATGCTCATGTATTAGTCTCATTGAGGATATATATAGATAGATACAGATATCAGTTTTGTTGAGTGCAAAAGGTTGTGTACATTTCCATTTCTCTAAAAGCAATCAGTGTAAGACCTCATCCAATGCTAGGGTTGTTGTTTGGTTTTTTTTTGTTCTCTTGAGTTTTCCAGCATACAAGTTTTCTGTCTCTAAATAAAAAAGTAGACAACACTTTTCTTTGAAACCCAGTGTTGACTGCACCAGTTCAATCGACAGCCACAGAGTAACCAAAATAACATTCTCTTTTTTTTGAGGATCAGACCAGCAGATGTTTTGGGCAAAGGCTGCACCATTTGTAATGCACATCATCACTAGCTGTACTGCATTTTCTTTTAGTTTTACAAAGTTCCAGGTATTTAGCAAAGCACTTTTAAACAATTTACATTTTCAGTGTAAGTGAAACAGACCAGTCTTTTTGCTTCCTATGAACAATCTGCATCTCTTAGCTTTTTCTGGAATGTACTTTACAGTATGAAAATTACACTTGTTAGAAGGAGCTCGCCAGTTAACCTTGTATGACCTGCTTTGCATCCTGTATTAGTGCAAGAGTTATTAAAGTAATTCAACTCTAGAAATAATAAGTACAGAACATCTAAACTGTGTAATTGCATGAAAATACATGAAAACTGTATAACTCTGAGATGGTTTTGAACAGCACATATTTGGAAACATCTCTAAGGTAATTTTTTGTTGTAATCAAGTGTTTTGCAGGGCTTTTTATGGATGGTTAGTTGGTTTTGATTGTTTATCCTTGCTGAAAATCTTTTTTTTTCCTCAGCTGCTTTCACTGTTTCCACACTAATATTTTGCTGCTTCTGTTTTTTTTCCTAGGGCGCCAATGCCTCAGCTTTGGAGAAAGAGATTGGTCCGGAACAATTTCCAGTCAATGAGCACTATTTTGGTTTGGTTAATGTGAGTTTCAGACCGTAACTTACTGCTTTAAAAGGACAGAAATGGATTGCTTAAACTTCGGGACTGGGATTGAGTGAATACTTAAAATCCTGAAAGATAGAATCACTGAATATTCATACTATTGAAATGTCTTTCAGTATTTAGTGTATTTGTTGAAATATGCTCCTGAATTGTTGAAATGGGCTCTCTATTGAATACTTTTATTTCATTTTCTTAGTTGTAGGGTAATTTTTACATCACTTTCATATTATTAAAATGTGTAAATCTTAAAAGAAGGCTGTTTAGAAATATGTAGCTTTTGTTGTTCCTAATATGCCAATAAAGTAAAAGAAATCATTAAAAAAAAACCAATTGTGAGACTGTGATGCTATAAGATATTTATATCTGCTGTTTATATTAAGATCTAAGAAAATACCACAGCCCAAAGAGGAAAGCAGAAAAAATATACTGGGTTGTTTGAATCAATAATTAGTTTTAAGGAATGATTTAAACTTTAATTTCTGGTATTACTGATGAAAAGTGTATCTTGTTAGAAAATGCATTATACTGACGTGAAATATTAAATTATTCTCTTTATTTGGCTTCAGAAACTTCAGTAGTTAAAGCAGGTTAAACTAGAGCTATTGTCTTGCTTTTTCTTAATGAAACCGATTATTTAAATGTTGTCCTGGTACTGTAATGTCTCTACCTCCAGGTGCTTAGCACTGACCTGCTTCCAGAGTCTGCAATCTGAGCATGCACTGTGGGGTCAGTAAACACTGATAAGCTGACTTCCATGCATCTCAAAACACCATCACTTAAATTCAACTGATTTCTTTTCCTTTCTCATGAAAGCTGGAACAGGAATTCCACTGCTAATACCTGTCAGTTCTGCAGCTGAGCTTAGGCTTTCCATTTTTCCAATGACAGGTTTTTGCAAATCTGTTCCTCTGTTGACAGATCAACTGTTTTCCTAATTTCTTGTCCAAGTCCAGGCAGGATTTAAGAGTTAACATTGAAATTGTATTGTACATCCTAATCTTGAAATTTTACATAGTTTGTACCCTTTTGACAAGGTTCAGTAATCTTCCCAATATGTCACGAAGACCAACAAATTCTAGCTTTTTGTTCTCAAGAGGGAGTAGAAATTTGAGGGGATACTTGTCATTGCCCTCAACCATACACATAAGAGACAGGCAGCTACATATATCAGAGTGCTTTTAATTTTCTGTCTACTATAGGAATTTTGCTTATTTTAGCTTCAAACAATAACATTTTATGGACTAAAATTATTTGAATTGTAACAAATAATAAAATGTGATCTCATTACATTTATGGCACTGGTGCCATACACAGATACAGTGGTTGACCAAGGAAATTCAGTGATGTTGATGCCTGAATGGTGTCCAGATCTGTTCTGCAGGTTGTGTTTACTAACACAGCAGGTATACACCATAAATGTGTAATAAACTTGCAGCATGTAAATCTGCCAAAAACTGAAAGTAACAAACTGTGGTCAATGACTGGAAGGAGTGGCAGAGATACTGATAATAAAAAGAAATACTAGATAATTAGACAATAAATTAGTACTATTAGATTGAGAAGCAATAGAAATCACAAACTTTGCCTTCCTTGATTTCTCTAATTTTTTTGTAGCAGTTGCAAGAAGTGAATCTCATAGAGGTTCGTTAACATTTGCTGCTAAGTTTTTCTGATTTCTTAATTGATTTCATTTGTCCTAACTTTCTCCAGAATAGTGGGGAAAAAAGGAAATAATGTGGAAGTCAGTAGTTTCCTTCTAACTGTGTGATAGGTGGCCATTTGAGGTGTCTGGCATACAGAAAAGCATTTTAGATAAAGATGACAATCGTGAAATAGAGAGCTGTCAGTTTATTCAGAGGTAGCATAAAAGGAGGCAAAAGCACTGTCTTACCTCTTTTCCACCTTTGTGGTAGAATCTAGGGATTGTTCAGAGGGTGTGCTGAAAGAGCAATTTGAGAGGTAAAAGGAGACTTAAGAAAGGGCAATTATGGGGAGCATGTGGAAGACCAGATGGTCGATGGGAATGGAAAATTCAGCTTAGACTTGAAGGGACAATATAATTTACTAAATCAGCAGGAAATATGTAAGATATGTGGTGAGGTAAAAGTGTTAGGAGTGTGATGTCCCATGCTTATGGGCAGCCATGAACATCAAGTCTGCTTATCACTCTTCTTTCCCTCTTCAGTGCAGTTAATGCAAACTATTCAAATCTCTGTGCTTCACAAATTAAATCGATCATTTTATCCAGTGAGGATGAAATTAGATTTTTAATCTCAGAGAGCTGCTCTTGGAACTCTCCAGCAGTTTACCAGATTTCTAGAGCAGAAGGTTTGGTTATTCAGTCTCTTGCAGTGGATCCGTGTGTTTTGGAGAAATCCTATTCACCGGAATGGCCCATTGCAACAATGAAAATTTATTGGAGCTGCCAGTGCCTCAGAGCTGGGAGGAACCCTAGAGCTGCTCAAAGACAGTGCTCCAAACACATCCAAGTTCTTGAAATCTCTTTGTTAAATGGGGTTCAACAACCACATTTCTTCCCAGTTCCGCGTGCATCAGAAGAGCAAGCTGTAAGACTGGCGCTTGTTCATTTATCAAATTGAGTGTTTGCATAGTCTAGAAACCTCCCAGCCATTTCCCTACTTGTTGTTTAGTATATTTAGCATTTATTTTAAAAATATTTTGAGTTTTGAAGTGATAAAGAGTGATGCTTTAGTGATAAAACAAATGTGAACTAATTAAATTTTCTTTAGGGGTTTGCTTTCAGACATTCTTTTGTTGCCTGCTGTGTTTCTGAATCTGGTTGGAGAAAGTATTTAATGAACTTAAATCTGCTTGCTTTTATTTCATACTCACAGGCATGCAGGTTAACATACATTCATATTAAATTAATCTGAATTTTGTTCAGTGTTCTGACGTCTTCATATTTTCTTTGTCTCTCACCACATGGTTGCCATTCTAATTAACTTATCATCAGACGGCTCCTTTTTAAAATTGGAATCTTATGAAAATTCGAATTTGCTTGTTTTTCATCTTTTGACACTTGCTGTAGAAATTTTAGCAATTTTCCAATTTGATTAAATTCTAAGAACTTTCTTAACACTTTAATGCAGTTTCCTTTTAATGGCTGTTTCAAAGTACAAGCTCATAAATAGTTAGCTTACAATATTAAATGTTTTGACAGAAGATACTGTATGATTTCATCAGCTTCCCTTAAGGTAAAAAGCCCCAGTTTTCCTCTTAAGTTCATTGACTTAATTGCAGATTTGGACCACAAAGAAGCTAATATAAGCATTTTCCTAGCTTAAATAAAGAAAAATAATGGACGTTAAATTTATCACTTTTTAATATGGATACCTTAGTGGCATCTTAATCTTTTTTAAATATGCTTTTTACTTATTCTTTGAGTGTGTCTTGGTTATTTAGAAGGTAGTTCTTCACACTTCATTAGTTTAAAATACAGGAAAGTAATGAATTCTTTAATTTTGTGATTAAATTGCATGGTGCTCTTGTTTGTCTTAATTGGGAAAGAGCAAAAAGTAGCTACTTCCCTGTTATTCCTAGGATGTGAAAGATTTTCATTCTTTTTCTCTGTTGAAGGAACCTGGTCTTAAAATATCTCTAAAGGCAGTCTTTGCTATATAAGTCTCCCCATCACAATGATAAAATCTCAGAATTTGCTTTCTGTATGTGCTGCTATCTCTGTATAACATAAATCTGAATGTTATTTCCACGTTTTGCAGAATGTGTGTAGTAGGTATATGCTTCAGTTTGCAGGTTGCATGACTGCAGCTGAAGGTTGGGTTACTTTCTCAGGGTAAAGATTTTTCTCACATTTTCAGTGTTGGATAATGGAGGAGTCAATGGATAAAGTCAAAATGGCAGCATAAAATTAGAAATGCTTTATCCATTGATGTCTCACAATGCCTCCATAGGTGTGGTGGGGATGTTTGCAGTGAGCTGGATATGATGTCAGTGACTTTAGGTGCCTAAAAAGGAGTCTGGGGAAGGGGGGCATCTGGAGTGTCCTGGTGCAAAGTGGGTTATGGATGCTTTTCTTGCTGATTCTGCTTTCCTCTTCCAGTCCTGTGGCTTGTCTCCTTCAAAGTGTGCACATCCCAATTCTGTTCTCTTTTACCTGCAACCTTGATTTCAAGCTACCAATTGCCATAGCTCTGAATCCTAAGCAGACCATGTAACATTGGCATTCAGGAGTTTCCTTAAACAAATCTTGTCACCCTGGGAAGGAGAACTGAAAATGTAGGAGCAGGTTAAAGTAGTTATTTTGGACTTTGATGACAGCTGTAAAGATTTGGAGAATCTCATTCCTGAAGTGTATGAGTGGAGAATGCTCTCCATTTTCAACTGGATTTCTTCAGAAAGTACAAGCTCATGCTGTGCATGTTTATTGCTGTTGTGGCTGATGTGTGGTAGACAGATATTTTTACCTGAGCATATTTTGGGAGTTGTGACAATGGGGGTATTTTTTGAACATTTTAATCCGAATAGATGTAAAATATTACCAATAAATTGAATTTTAAGTGAGACAAAATTAAATAGTATTGTTCAAATCAGCATAGGCTTTTCATGCATTTACATGCTGGATACTTGGTAATCCTTTGTGCAACATCAGTACGTTTTTATACCTTAAAGTCGGGAAGAAATGACTTGCAGAAAGTTGACCCCTGTTTATGCACTCTCTTATAACCTTGGAATTAATTTTACCTCTCTGCAGTAATACAATGCAAACTCACAGCTCTCTCTCTTATTTTGTAGTTTGGGAATACGTGCTACTGCAATTCAGTTCTCCAGGCACTTTATTTTTGTCGACCATTTCGAGACAAAGTCTTAGCATACAAGAGTCAGCCAAGGAAAAAAGAGAATCTCCTTACATGCTTAGCTGATCTCTTCCACAGTATAGCCACCCAGAAGAAAAAAGTTGGAGTAATACCTCCCAAGAAATTTATAACAAGATTACGAAAAGAGAATGGTAACTTTTTTTTTTTACTTTTTCTTGTGTGATAATTCTAGCAACTATGATTTAATTGTGAAGCTGACATAGTGGAATACCCATATATTTGTGCTCTGTAGAGTACCTATATAGAAAGTGCTCTTGGTGCTTGCATAAACAAGAGCTGGCCCCAGGATTAAGGGTGTAACCCTGGAGTGGTTTTGGGAGAGAACCCTTGTCTCTTTCTCTTCATATAGAGCTAAAATATATTGCCATATTGTCACTGGCTGCTTATGAAATTGCTTTCTAGTTTTGTTTCTTTGGGAGTTTAATATTTGCAATCAAAATTCACTGTAAAACCTATGTTCTTTGTTTAAAAAAAAATTTGAATGGAGGAATCAGTCTCTGAGTCTGTGGAAAGACTTGCCCATAAAGAATCTAGATTAAAACCCCCCACCTTTTAAAATTTATTTAGAATTTATGCAATATATAATTGACCAGCCTACTTCTAAAACCACTAAATAGTTTTGGAAATTTTTTTTAAGTGTCATCATTTTTCTAAATTTCAAGAGATTTCTGGGTTTTTCACATTTCTTGTTTCTTATCTGCAGGGCTAATTGGTCAGAATGTTCTAGAAAATTATTTGATGTTAAAGTATAAATGAAGCTATTCAATTTGGAGGCATTTTTATAAAAAGACTACTTTTTTTTCCTTAAGTAGTAATTACTATATTTAAATAAACTGTGTGAGGTACAATACTTAACACTGCTGCAATAGATATGTTCATACTGTTGCAGCCTTTCCAAGGCTATGAAGGCAGACTGAAAAAGCATTTAAATGGTATGATGACTATCTCTGTAGTAAGAACAAGAAATAAAAATATTATGATGACATTCCTAGTTTGATATAGCTCTTCCAGCAAATGCACTCCATGAGCTGTAATGATACTGTTAAAAAAAAGCTCTTGGGTGCTCTACAATCACTTGCCTGTGCAGAGTAGAAAACTCATTCTCTTCTTTGGCACGTATCCTCGAGTGTGCTTGTGTTTGATACATTTACAGAAACAGTTCTTTATAACAAATGCAGAGAATCACTCAGATGGAAAGCAGAAAGCAAACCACAGCAGCCATCAAGTTCATTATAGAAGGTGTTCTGTATAATGTGTAATTATGCCACTAAAATTCTTCACAGAGCAGGGCAATTGGAAAACCTTCAGTAGAGAAGTCAGATGTGGAAGTTCAGCCCTTGTCTTTTTGGGTCTCTTTTCATGATGATACTCTCACCTTTTCTACAAATAAATAGCTACATTCAGGCTGCAAGTACATGGATATCATATATGCTATTAAGTACTCATTGTAAAGGTATATAATTTTGAGCCTTAAAGAAGAGTTAAAGAACCAGATTGGTGTGCATCACCAATCTAGTCTCTTCAGTCAGTATCCAGCAATACCAGGGTGATTACTGAGGACACAGTCTTAATGTATTCCAGACTACAAAGTTGCTGCTCCATCTTTATTTGCAATGTCTGAATACAACTTGCACATATTATACATCTCTGAACTGGAGAGGAGCTTTTCACAAGGGCTTGTAGTGACAGGACAAGGGGGAATGGCTTTAAACTGAAAGATGCCAGGTTTAGATTAGATACTAGAAGAAATTCTCAGCTGTGATGGTGGTGAGGCACTGGAACAGGTTGCCCAAAGAAACTTTGGATGCCCCATCCCTGGAAGTGTCCAAAGCCAGGCTGGATGGGGCTTTGAGCAACTTGGTCTTGCTGGAATGTGTCCTTGTCCAGAGCAGGGGAGTTGGAGCTCAATGAGCTTTAAGATCTCTTCTAACCCAAGCAATTCTATGTTTCTCAATTAATGACCCTGAAGTTTAATTGCCTGGGAAGCAGCTGCTGGCTTGAAGTCAGGGGAGGTGTACTGTTACTTTTGCATAAAGTTCTAATTGTAAAATGAACAATCTGTAGCTTTCACTTTGCTGTAGTTAATGCTTATTACTGACTGGGCACATAGCTCTGACAGGCCAGTGATACTACACTGGGAAGAACCTCTAAAGCCTTTTACCTTAAGAGACTTGTAGGTCTTGTTCTGCCTTGATTTACTTGATTAAATAAAGGCCTTGCAATTGGCTAGATTGAGCTCACTCGTCTCAAAAATGGTGTAGTAGGTCATTAAATACACTGCATGGTTCATACTCTTGCCTGACCTATTGCACTACTTAACCTCTCCAAATGACCTAGATTAGCATCAGGGTTTCCCTACTTAGCTAATAACCCTTGACCTTTTTTTTCTATTTGAAGTTTATTCCTGGATGCCGTCAGGTGAATGACTGTAAAGCTTCCCTGCAGTCCCTGTATGCATTTCAAAACTTGAACATCACTGAGTATCTTTCTCATTCATCTGTCCACTCCTGTACACTGAAGACCTGTCTCTTAGAACATTCTTGGACTGCCAGCAAAGTGAAGTAATTGTGCCTTAAAAGATGTATGGTATTAGCTGGGGATAGAGAATGCTTTCTAAATAGGCAGGTGAATTTCCTCTTAGCAATTCCTGGTCAGAGAGAAAAGGAGTAACTATTACTAAATCTCTGTTATCCAAGACATTGACCTAAGCTTGGCAGAGATAGCATAGCCTCTATAGGAGATACAGGGGCATTTGGAGGCTGGGCAGGATGGCCTATACCAGTTCAGGTGGCACTCCATACACCTGTGTTTAGGCCATTGAATTGTGTCCTGGTTTGCTTTCAGTATGGTTCAGTTTTCTGATAATTCCAGTCAGCTGAGTGATTTCTGGCAGTGCTGACTTGCTGTCCCTTCTTCCCATCCTCTATTTTTTTTATTTAATTTATCAAGTAGGCATTTTGGGTTGGTGTTGTATTGCCATGAACGATTCGAGATGTGGAATAAAGGACTGGTTTTGAAATCTGACCCTCTTGAAAACCTTTCTGTAGTGTAGCACTAACTGTTCAATTAGTAAACCTTCTGTTTTGTCTCGCAGAACTTTTTGATAACTACATGCAGCAGGATGCACACGAGTTCCTAAACTACCTGTTGAATACAATCGCGGACATCTTGCAAGAGGAGAGAAAGCAGGAGAAGCAGAACGGGCGCCTGCCCAATGGCAACGTGGACAGTGAGAACAGCAGCCCCCCAGACCCCACCTGGGTGCACGAAATCTTTCAGGGAACATTAACTAATGAAACCAGATGTCTTACCTGTGAAACTGTAAGTTTTCATGTGCTCTGTAAACATGATTCATTTATCCCAGCAGACCAAGATTTTAAGTTCATTTCTTTCCTCAGTAATCCTTATCTTTGTGTGAATATTTGCTATTTTTCTTCATTAGAGAGAACATTCCAGCAGCTGAAGCATGAATTGTAGCAAGAGACATTTGATCAATATTAGCAAAATGCCCAATTGGATTTTTTTTGTCAGTGTGATCATAATCACGTTGAAAATTTAAATCAGAAAATTCTAAAGTGGTGTATTCTTAAACAAAATAAAGGCTGTGATTTGAGGGTGTGAGGTTCTTCTCAAATTTAATGTCTTAAGAACTTAATGTCATGCTTAATGATACATCTCATAAATAAGTGTTATGAATCAGTTTCCATGGATTCCTAGTTTTTAAATTTAAAGCCACTGAAGTCAAGATATTAAATGGTTGGCTTTTGGCACTTTGATAGTAGACTGGGATTCTCAAAATACATACTTTAATGTTCATGGAAAGTAATCCTTTCCTGAATGTCTGTCAACAGGAATTCTTCTAATACTATACCCTGAGAAATAAACTCTTTCTCTGAGTATGCTATACTACAATATTTTGTGAAAAGTTCTATAATAAGAGAAAGAATGTATTTCATAAAAACTTAAAATTGGATTTTACCAGCTTGAGAAAGGGTAAAAGCAGCACAATTTGAAAATTACAGTAATTCTGTCATGGTCTATTCCTTAGAGATTGTAAAAAAGCTAAATGACTGGGGTTTCTGTATGATTCTTCCTACCAATTTTCTTTAACTTAATTATATAAGCGCAAATATGTCAGCATGACGTTGGAAAGAAGGAATTAATCAAATCTGTATATTTCACATGTAATTTTCTCAGTCTTCTAGAAATACCCACCTCTTTTATTTCAAAGAAAAGAGCTTCATAATGTCATGTATAATGTAACTGCGGACTATGAGTAATTTCAGTGCTGATTCCACACTGCCATATTTTTTTCTGGCAGATTTCCCCTTGCTAATAAGTTTTTATTGGCAACTGTCAGTTGTTTCTCTTCTAGTTCTTGAGCTGTCTTCTTCTTCTTGAAACATGAATATAGCCTAAGTTTTTTGACACAACTGGCATCATTACCTTTCCTCACTGTGGCATTATGAATTACTGTTGTCAGGATTTTGATCTAGGTACCATCTAGGTACCATTTAAAATGGAATTTTAAAACACTGATATGCTCTTTGCCAGCATATTTTATTAGTTATCAAGCCTGTCATAATTTTGAGTATTCTACTATTACTGCTCAGGTTTTTCTTATCTATTAGCTATAGCTAGTAGAAATACTCAGCTATTGCTGAACAAGATAATAATCAAAGTAATCTGAAAACTATTTTATCAGTTTGTCTTTTATCACCTTGTGTCTAAAACACAGTGACCTGAAAATGAACACTTAGAAGCACATTTGGATACATTATATGGGTAATACTACTGTGTATAGTGTCTTATTTTCAAAAATACTGAGTATATATGATTTTTTTGATGTTTATTAGAAGCTATTTTGATGTTTAGAAATATAAGTTAAAATGTTAGCACTACTTGGATATAGCTCATGTACAAGAATTCAAGCAGTATGGCTGAATTACTGCTTCTTAATGACAACATAATAACCCTAGTATATTTTTAATTTAAATTGGAAATTTATTGCATATTTAAACAAAAAGCACAACATACATCTTTGCTTAAAATGGCAGTCATATTCTAATTGGACAAACCTCCTCAATGTTCCTAAAATGAGCAAAATTTTATTCTAATTTTAGTTGTCCTGGTTGTGGAAAAGAGCATCTTTCCAGATGTACTGTTTGATTAGCCTGTCCTAAAGATAAAAATTGAACTGGCTAAAGACTTATCCTCAGTTTAAGTATGGACTGTGGAGTATATGGGACATAGATACGATATTTAAAAAGGATTTGTGTTGAGAATCAAGCCACGTTATTAAAGGAATATTTTACAAAAGGATTGTAAGTTGTTTTTAATGTGATTTCTCTTTATAATGCTTTTACCCCTCCTTGATAGAGGCAGAATGATGAAGTGAATGTAAATTTTATGTCTAATTTATAGAAATGGTCTAGAAGTTAATTTGTTTTAGAGATTTGTCTCATTGTTTAAGGATGAATAACAGTAAACCAGAAAGTATTGTAATTGGCTTCATTAAGATTAAATTTCAAACACCTAAAGGTGGCCAGTACTTCTACAGAGAAATATAGGAAATTGTCATAACCACCATATCAATATCCAGGTGGTGGTCTTGCTCTTGGGTTCAAATGACTCTACAAGGCATAAAATTCTTTGGCTCAATTCTGGTTTGGACTGAGAGAAGGCAATAAGGAGAATCCCAGTGTTCTCTCTCAAATGAGTACTACAGAGCCTGTAGCTGTGCCCAATTTTAATTTCTCTCTTTTTTTTTTTATTTAAACCAAGATAAATCACACACCTTGTTTCAGCTTCCTTTAAAGCTACTTTCTGTTTTAGCACACATGACAGTCTAGAGCTGTAAGAGCTCTTCTGCCAGTGAGCAGATTCACATTGCCAGTGAAATTCCCTAACTGTAAGAAATAATGGATTCTGTGAGTGTCAGCCTTCTGAGCTTTGTGTTCTGTGCAGCTTTGGTCATCAGAACTGTGTGGGTGCAGATTATGTCCTTGATGTGAGAACAGCACACCATCCTCTTCAGCCAGAGCACTGCAACATCCAAGTTCCTCACTATTACTCAAATGTTCCTGTTAGGAGCACTCAGACAGCTTTTTGAGCACATCAGGGCTCGATTCTGCAAGTTTTCTGATCATGCCCATCTTTTTTTTCATTCTATAGATGACTGAAATATATAGCATTGCTGATTGCAGTCTAAGAAGCTTAGTGATGTTTATTTGA
Organism: Luscinia megarhynchos; assembly: GCA_034336665.1. NCBI lineage: Eukaryota > Metazoa > Chordata > Aves > Passeriformes > Muscicapidae > Luscinia > Luscinia megarhynchos. The sequence goes on from JAPFBE010000003.1 coordinate 68,245,768, forward strand.
AATGGAACCTTTACAAAAGTGGGGGGATAGGACTCCAGAGTGGCTTTTATTTTTTTAAATTAAAACTGTATGAGTTTATGTTGAAAAAAAACCTGTTAAAATGCTAAGATTCAAAGAATCTTAAGAATAGCAATTTATAAATCAGGAACATAAACAGGAAAAATCCACTTGGCTATTCTTGCAATAAAGCCTTTAATGGTTCCTCATGATCCTAAGTGCACAGTGAGCTAGCTAACCTGGGTGAGGTGTTTTAAAGCCATGTTATCTCAGGAAATGGAAATTATTCTTTTGCAAAACTTCTGTTTTCAGTACCAATCTCTTCTTAACCAAGTAGAACACATCCCTTCCCTCCTCTCCATATCCGCTCTGCCCTTACAGCTTCTGTGTGGGATAAAGCTGCCTGGGAAATCTCTATTGTTTCACGTCATTTTCTTAGATTAGACCAAAAGAGGAAGAATTACCTAATTGCGTGTCTGAATAACACTGATCACATGACTCCCTAATTCCAGCTATCCTAGCTGAAGACTGCAGCAGCAGAGTATTTTCTAGAACTGATTTTTTTTTCTCTGAGCCATTCTTAATCCCCAGTTACGATGATTTCCAACAGAGTTCTTAGTGTTATAAACGCAGGTCTTATAATTCCAAGAGTGATTTGCAAGGGGATATTTTGAATAATTGTCCACACAACTAAACCATAATACCTCCCTGAATACAGGGAATGTGCAGCACAGTGAAGATGCAGGTGGCTGGGTTTTTTTCCCACTCTAAACGTTTTGGAAGTTTTCCATATGTGATCTGTGATCTCTCCAAAAGTATGAACACTACACTTGAGCATCTGAATATTGCAGTAGAAATAATGTGTACTGACACAGTGGCATTTTTTGTCGTGCACACTTAACTCTTGGAATGCCTAGGAACAGAACAATGTTCTAGACTAGAACATTGGGAGCCCAGTCCTCTCATAAGTATTAACAGAAGCTTTCAACTTAATTTCCTGAGTGTTTGGATTTGCCCTGTGGTATTAATTCTCAAATATAGTTGTCTTGACCATCTGCTTTTTATTTTTTTTCTCCATGTACACTGTCAATAGGAGCTATGTGTTTCTCATCTCTTGATTATCAGAGAACAACTTTCCACTTTTTTTTTTTCATTCTGACTTGAAAAGGGAACATAAATCTTATACGTTTAAAAGATCAACTTACATTATTTCCCTGTAGCCATTTCACTTTTCCTGCATTCAGTCAAGAAACTGCAGCCAGGAATCTTTTCCAAAAGCATTTACTTCTGTATCTAGACAGAGGACATTCTCATGAGTGACATTAGATACAGAGAGGACACACTAGCAGGCAAAAGTTAAGGTTGCACATTTCTGGTTTTTAAAACTTCAGTAGCATAGTTGGTTTTCAGGGCAGCTGTGGATTTTTTCATCATTTGTCAGGATTTGTGGTGGAATTTATTTTCTGCTTCTAGAGTGTTCTGTTTTACTTTCTGATTACTCTTGCATTTTTTGTGAGAATTGGCTACTATTCTGCCTTTATCAGATCAAGCCCCAAGCTCTCATTTACCAAATTTGCTGTCTGCTGTTCATTTAGGAGTATGAGTCTAGTCAGGAAGAGGCTTCAAAATATTCATGCTGTTTATCAGGTAAACTATGACATGCAAATACATAACTTTCAGTTCAGGGGAGTCAGAGTAGAACAGAAGTGAGAGCACTAAGCAGAAGAATCTCAGTTATTCTGTTCTTTTGAAAAATCTGAGGTGTAGAAGAAACTTGGCATCACTATTGTTGATCTGAAATCACAGCATAATGACAACTGGCATTATATACACCTAGAAACTCATACACACTTCACCCTTCCTGGAAAAAATCAGAATATATAGCAAATCTTTGAAATAGAGAAGCCACTTGCAAAAAATTTTAAAAGGATGTTATAGGGTAAAAGATACATTCTGTCAATAGAAAGTGATTCTGAAAAACAGAGGTAAATTAGTGTTTAACTATGTTGGGTCTTCTTTTCATGCAGGTAAGCAGCAAGGATGAGGACTTCCTAGACCTTTCAGTTGACGTGGAGCAGAATACTTCAATCACTCACTGTTTAAGGTAGGCACAAAAACCCAAATTTTTTTGATTTGTCTTTACCTGTTACCCAGAAAGCAGGAAAAAACCCCGAAAAGCTGACGGTTCTGTCTTATGTAGATTTAAGTGTATAAGGCTATGTTCACACTGTACATTTATGTGGATGTTTCATATGAAACACTAGTATTTACAGCTTTCTTTTTTCACTCAGGGGTTTCAGCAACACAGAAACTCTGTGCAGTGAATACAAGTATTACTGTGAAGAATGTCGCAGTAAGCAAGAAGCACATAAAAGGTACATCACAGGGAAAGAGAAAAATCACCTATGCATTTAATGAAAATACTCTGGTATTATTTTGTGTGCCTGTGTGTCAAGGAGAGAGCACCCTTTTCCCCTTAATTTTCTACTCTTCTTCTACTTAAAAGTAACTTGCCTTCATTCCTCTTGCTAGAATTCAATCTGTCTCTTTCCATTAATGAGAATCCATGTAAAGCATTTTTGGGACTCCTTTGATCCCAAAGGATTTATTTTACCAATGAGAAAATCAATAGTCTTAAGACCAAAAATAAGTAAAAAAAGCCAAGTTAAACTGTCAGTGACTAATCAAAGATAATTGGCAATGGTGAAGTGTCATTAATTGCATGTGACTTAGTTTTGTTTTGAAAATAAAATAATTTTTCCAGTTGCTGAATCAGTTTGATGGCACTTTTTCTAACTATTGTTGTTAACTGAGTTTCTGATTTCTTAAACGTGTTTGATCAGTTGTGCTAAACAGTGCTCCTGAAAATCATCAGAAGCTCTATGGAAGCCTGAAAATCATTATTGTTTGTTTAAAAACAAACTTGTCTGCCTAATAATTCTAGTCTTGTTTACACCTTTGAAAAACCTGTCAATTTGTGTATTGCTAAAGGAGTGGGAACTCTGGCATGCTCTTCTGGTTATACCACTGCTGCTGGTTATTTGGTTTGCCATAGATTGCACACACAGCTTTTGCATATCTCATCTGCCAAGTCTGCCTTCACACATTGCTTAAGCTTGCTAATTGGTGTCTGGTAGGGGTTGTGAATCCAGCCTGAGCTCTTTTTCTGTGTGGGAGGTTATGTGATCCCTGACCAATATGAACAAGGTTGACATAAACCTGTACTGTAGGCACTTCCATACTGGCAAAACACAGCTTTGATTGTTTGTATTTTGGGTTTCATGTGGGGTTTAAGTTCTGTTTCACTGCAGTCATATTTTTCTTCCATTTCTATAAAGCAGTTTATCTGTGATGGGGACTACTCAGCTAGTAAAGATGGTCTCCCAAATTTCTTCACTGTTGAAAGAGCTCCTATTACCAAACACACATTATAAGGAGAGGACTTAGTTTGGAAAAGAGAGCAGAAATTATAGCCATAATATAACAAAAATGTAACTCTCCCTAAAAAATAGTTGCTTCTGTCATCTTTCTGGCCTGCTTCAGATGTTTTCATTTCCTAGTTCCCTTATGGGCAGGTGAGTTATCAAGGAATTTGTCCACAGTCCCCTATCTTTTGAAAAAAGGTTGTCTTTTACAAATTTCATGACATTCTGAAAGTATGGTCTTAATAGACATGTCTGAAACCTGGGCTTGTTACATTGCAGAGACTTTTGAGCTGCCTTTTGGGACTTAAAGTGTGAAAAGTCAGCACTGTGCTGATCTGAGGCACGTGGCTGTGCCAAGAAGCAGAGAGCTCTGGTTTGATTGTTCTTTTAGGGCTGACAAGTGTATTGCCCAAAGATTTGGAAGTCTGTGTTTGCTGCCAGGCCAGCTATGGTTGGCTGAGGAGGATTTACAGGCATTGATGTGAGACCTCCCTCATGCTAGGGAAAAGGGGCTATTCAGCCTTCAGTAAAACTAGCTCACTTTCTGGCTTCGACTGCCATAAAACATTGCTGCAACATTTGTACAAAGTTATTGTGCCAGAACACAGCCTTATCTTGTTTGGATAGCAGGAGGTAGGTGGATAACAGAGGGCTGTTTGTGTTCCTTGGAAATTTTAAATGAATGGCTAGGAAAACTGGGAGTAATACTTATGTGACAAAGTGGTGTAACAAAGCTTATTTTAAAGAGCTTGTTTGGCTTGGCTGGTTTGCTGGGAAATTCAACTGGAACAGGACCTGTGAAACAGCTCTGTTCCAATACCTGCACTGTATATCAAGTGGGATCTAGGTTTTGCTTTTGGGTACTCTGGGAAGCTATGGGTAGATACATTTAAAAGTTGAATTCTGTGCTATGTGCCCTTTATGTCTAAACTATTATGTGAGTTCATCATGGCTGTTTTTATGCATTTTCAGTTCTCTCTCTTTCAGTTAAAAATCTCTCTTTAGTTTAGCAACACAGTATGCTTTTAAACAGCTGATTATTTTGGTTTCTTTTAATGCTTTTTAAAGACTTCTTGTAAAGCAGATTTCTTGTTTATTGATACTGACTGAATGTTTTGGATGAATATTTGAAATACTGCTGTTTTTTTGGGCTTGTTCTTTTTTTCAGGATGAAAGTAAAAAAGCTGCCTATGATTCTAGCTCTCCATTTGAAGAGATTTAAGTACATGGATCAGCTGCATCGATACACAAAACTCTCTTATAGAGTAGTTTTTCCTTTAGAGCTTCGTTTATTTAACACCTCAGGAGATGCCACCAATCCTGACAGAATGTATGACCTTGTTGCTGTGGTAGTTCATTGTGGAAGGTAATAACTCTGTTTTAAGCAAGGGATTTTCTGTAAGCTTACTGTGCTTAAAAGAACAACACAAAGCACCCAGTATCATATAAATCAATAGCATTTAAAGACCTCATTAAAAAGAAAACTTTTTTAGGAAAAAAGGTGTTATGGGGAGAAACTATGAGTCCTGACAAATTATGGCCTTGTTGCTTTGCCAGATCATTGTGAAAAGTGGTAACTCTATTTCCCATTGCAGATTTTTATATGAAATTAACTATGTTTAAAAAAAAAAACCCACAAAATGCACAATATCATATAATAATATTTAAAAACAGTTTCTAAGGGAAAAAAGCTTTCTTAGGAAGGAAAACATTATAGAAAGATTAGTTAATAAAGCATTTCCTTTAGGGTGTGGGTTTTTTTCTTAAGGCTTGAGCAGCATTTTCTGAATTATATCAATATATTACGAGTTTTGTTGATCATTTTGTTTCATTGCTTTCAAAATAGGGCTGTTAGATTTGTATTTGATTTTGCTATATTCAACAAACGTTCTTGTGGCTTCAAGGTATAGAACCAGGTTGTTCTACAAACTGCTTATGGAGTAGATAAAAACCCCAAAGTTGAAAATTGCAGTTTGACATCTAGAATCAAAGAATAAGTTATGTCATGAGGTCAAATACTAAAACTCAAAGCAGGATAGCTTTGACATTAGATTAGGTTGCACTGGTCCCAGTTTCATAACTAGGAATCCTAATTTCACTTCCTCTGTGGGCAATTTGCTCCAGTTATTCAGTGCTCTCACAGTGACAAAAGAGTAGAGGTAAGATAAATGGATCTCAGATTGGACAATTTTGGAAAATGAGCCTTTGTGCCATAGTTTTCAGGACATTCTTGTTCTGGATCATAAGGGAAATTCTTTCTGCCCATTCTGACCATTTCTGCCTCCCTCATTGAAGCTGCAGTCTTGGGGCCTTCTCTGTTCCTGGAGCCATGGGCAGGAGATGGCCCCTGTTTTCATGGTGTTCTGGCACACAGACATCTCCCTCAGGGATGGCAGCCTTCCCTCCCTGATCTGGGCACAAAAGCCATGGCAGTCCTGCCAGTTATGGCAGTTCCAGAACTGCATTAACTCAGTTGTTCTCTTTCAGTTGTAGTGTTTCAGAAATTGTGCTATTTCCTTACTTGAAACCTGGTGAGAAATAAGACACTCCTAAAGTTTTGGTAGGTTTTTTCTTCTGGCACAGTCCTGGGGAAATTTCTTGCCTGCCATAGAAGAGGCAGACAAGAGGCATTGTAAGAGTTTTGATTGGGAGCCCTTCTCATCGCTGAGCTTCTTGAGACTCCTAAACTGCCAGTTTAATTCAGTTTCTTTTTGCAGTGGACCAGATAAAGAGACTGTACATGAGCAACAGCTCTGCAGGCTTTTTTTTTCTGAAGATCAGAAGTAGTTTGGGATCTATTCTGTCTATGAAATATCAGAACACTTTCTTGATTTCACTTCTCTGTCTCTGTTTAAGATTTAATTTATATTTTCAGTGCCTGTGCTGCTCATTCCTTATTTGAAATTATAATGCTTTATTTAGCATAATAAGTAAGACCATATTATGAGGATGATGTAAGTAAAGAATGAAAAAAAAAGGCAAGACACATTCAATCAGAAATTGCAGTGGTAGCCATTTTAATTACTGTTAAGTATTGCTTTTCTACAAGAAAAACAATTAAAGGGATTGCATTTCCACATATATATATGTGATAGTTTATGTTCTCTCCTAATTTTATTTTACAGTGGCCCTAACAGAGGACATTATATTGCAATAGTGAAGAGTCATGATTTTTGGTTGCTTTTTGATGATGATATTGTTGAGGTAAGCCCAGCCAGAGCACATGCACTCCCCTTGTGGATATGATTATTTAAAGTAGAATGACTGTGTGCTGATGGAAAGAGGCTTCAGCCTAAATGAGTAATAACTGTGTGTGCACAGCTGTGCCTTACAATTTGACTGCACAACACTTTGAATTGCATTTAGGCTCTTATACTTAAAAAAACCTCTTGTTCATGACCACTCTCTCACCATTGTTTAATAAACTATTCTGTGGCAAGAAGACAAATAATGATATAGGTAAATTGGATTTTAGCTTATAATATATAAGAACTTTATGCAATGCTTACAACAATACTTAAAAATTTATATATAAAACATATGTTTTATATAAAACATACATTGTTGCTGCCCTCTGTGCAGTTGATGGCTGAGGGGAAGCTGAAACATAACAAGTTTAAGAATTACTTGGATTTTATTGTTTTATGTAATTATGTGAAAGTTTAATTTGATTTGACAGTAACTTTTAGAGTGGAACCTAATTTTATGTGTACATTACGCAAGACATTCCTTCTTCAGTTTTTTCAATTTTTTGTGTTTTTACATCCAGAAAATTGATGCACAAGCTATTGAAGAATTCTACGGGTTGACATCAGACATCTCAAAGAACTCTGAGTCTGGTTACATCCTCTTCTATCAGTCTCGGGACTGAGGGGGAGCTGGTGTGAAGAGAGATTTTTGTGTCTCACCTCTTCTCTATCCTGGAATGGAGCAAGCACTGAGGAGAAGGAAAGCAGGGAGCTCTAGGGGCAATAGCACAGTTTGCACACAACTGAGTAAAGAGTTTGGGGGTTCTTAAAACTTTTGTATCGTTTTTATTTTATTTGCTCAGGTATCATGCTGACTGCACATCTCCACTGCATCCCATAAGCAAAAAGAGATACCAGCCACTCCTGCAGGAGCTTTCCTTTGGGGAATACCATCTCTGTGGTCCTAGTTCAAAGCCCATTGAAGCCTTCCATGGACTTCAGTGGCCTCTGAATCAGGTTCTCACTTTGCTGCCAGACTGATGCAGTTAGGAGCATTAGAAATCTGTATTTGATACAGGCTTTGTGTATAAAAGGTAAAGGATTCCCTGTGAAGCGAGTTTCCTGTGCTTAAGTTTGACAGAATGAGGTTTGGAGGGTTAACATGTAAGCAAGAAGTTATGTCTGGGCCCAACTCAATTGCCTTCTTGATGGAAGTGGTTTAACTGGAGGTGTAAACTGGTGTCAGGGAGGCAAGGATGCTTTGCTTCTCTGGAGAAGCTTACATTATTTATAATGTGTGATCGGGAACAATCAGTCAAGATTATGGCTTTTAATCTCCCTATGGGGAAAGATTTGGTTTGTAATAGTTTATTTTTATTTATAAATTATTGTAACTTAGGATGTTGTGTATTGTCCTTTATCTAACAAGTATTGGAAATTTTATATATTCATTTCAATTTAAACTAATTATGTTTAAATATTAAAGGAGAGACAAAAATTACAAAAACAATGCCTATAATAGCTAAAATAAATTCATAACACAGAAGAGATTTCCTTCTGGAGGAACTGGTATCTAACTCAGGTACTTTATTTAATTAAATCAGAATAGACTCTTCCCATTAAAGGGTGATAAAAGTGATCAAACTGTTATGTTAAAGACTTAAATCATAAGAAAATGTTGGTGCAGTAGTGGTATACTGATCTTTGTAGTTCTTTGATTAGTAATGGGTCACACTCTAGGCAAATTAGAATGATTTGGATTGAAGTAAACAATTTTAAGAATATTATTTCCTCTTCTAAAAACAGAACAATTTCTGTTAAACATAAATTAAATCTGAGTAATAAGAAGAAATAGGTTTGAAATTTCATGAGACTGGAGATACCACATTCCTGTAAAAGTAATATGTAAGTCCTGTATAGTGGGAATTCTTGAAACTAAGTAGTTTACCTTACTTTAGGTTTATGAAACAGCATTAAGAATTAAATCTTGACAGAACACCTGATCTGTAAGAAATGTGAACTATTTGACATTCTTCACTTAGGAGTACCTTGTCTGACAGTAGCTGAATGTAATTTCTGGAAGGTCATTGGATGTGCATTCCAGATTATGGCAATCAGGTCTTGGATGTCCTTGTCACTCCCTTGTCAGCTGGTGATTTTTACATTACTGTAATTTTCTAAGGTTATTTTATTGATACTGTTACAACTTTTAAAAAGAATGTCTCCTGTCTGCTGCTATAACTGACTATTTACTTACCTGTATCTTTTAGCTCAGGAAATGACTTCACCTATTCACTCAGTTGAACAAATCTTTAACAGGGTCACTAAATAAATTGGGCTATTTAGCAGCTGTCATACTGTAACAAATCGCTTTTGTAAGATGCAGAGTTTCTAATGCCTTGGTTTGGCTGGAATTCTTTTATAGAAGATTATGTATCATGATTAAACTACCAGCATTGTAAAGTAAAGCCTAAATATTGTGGGAGGTGCAGAAAAACAGGATTGGATATTTCTGAAATGATTCAAATAATGTTAACATCTATTTTTGGCTTTCAATAGAAAAAGGGTTAAAGGGGTAGATCAGTTCAATAATGGTGCATGTCAGAAGGATGAAGTCCTTTGCATACTAAAGGTACAGTATTGCAAAAGAATTGTCATATTACCTTTTGCTAATTTGTTTGGTATTTTTTTCTTTTTTATCTTTTCTTTCTTTTTTTTTCTTTTGTTTTAATGTTGTTAAAAGCTGAGGCTAGTTGATAAATGTTTTATACCTTAACAAAATTCAAAACATTTTTGTTGTTTTACTGGTTTTATTCCTGCTATGTATTTTTATAAGATACTGACTTTTATTTTGTATAGGGGTTTTCAGGTAGCATTCCAAATTATATATTTAGTTTTTCTTTTAGTGCAGCTGAAATAATTGTAAGTCCTTAATTAAACTGATGTCAGAAACTGCAACTTAAAATTAAAAGAGACAGAAATACAAAATATAACTGATTGGTATGTAAAACGTTATAGGATTTTTTCTTGACTGTAATACAGTGAGGAGTGTGGGAAAGTTGTCAGTTGTTGTAAATGGTGGAATTTATTTGCTGTGTAACTATGTAAATGTTAATTGGGATTGCAGTCCCTTATTTTGTATATTGGAGCAAAAAACTTCTATTAAATAAAGTTATGTTCTCTAAAAGATACATACTGTATCCTTTGTGGAGCCCAGATGGTCAGTCAGCTGCCTCTTGTACTTTATAATGTTTAAAAAAAAGAAAACTATGTGGAACTTGCTGTATTAAGCCAACTGTCCTGAGCCCTGGGCAGAGAAATGTGTTTAAATACACTGCATTAAGTATCTCACTCGATGTGTTGTTAGGGAAATCACAGGGTGACAGCTGTGTTTTGGATGATGTGCTTCTCTAGGAGTAGTTTTTGTAGGTCCATGATCTCTGAGGTACAAGAGAAGGGAGGTTTACATACTGTTTTTCCTGGACTTCTTTTCCCTTAAAACCAAATTTGTACCTTGCCACAAAATATGTGTCCAAGTTACCCAAGGGATTTCTTGGATCGCTGCCTTGTGGGATGGAAAACAGAAGGAAAGAAAAATCACAGTATCTTCAGCATTAACATGAGAGACTGACAAAGGACAGGAGTCCAGCATCAAAAACACAAGCTGTAGCTGGTTACAGTATTTATGGATGGTCTGGGATCATTCTTCACCTGGACTCCACTCTTCTTTTGTAATGCAAGTAAATAAACTTGAAGTTTCACAAACAGCTGAGATCCTGCCATGTTCATAGTTGTGACTGTATCTGTAGCCTTCCATTGCCTGGAAGTTGTGACTTTTAGGTGTTGAAGTACGTGTATGAATGGTTAAATCAAGCTGTGTTTTCAGAATTTAGTCATGAATCAGATTGCATCTCCTTAGGTGGCGTTCAGGTGGTGGTAGCACATCAGGATTTGGGGCCACTTCAGATCCCCCACCACAGTCTGTGACATCTGCATAGGGCTGGCAGATTAACATAAGATCCACAAGTCTCTGTCCTTCTGGAGCAGCACCTTGAAGCTGGGTAGGATAGCCTGGCTTGTTCCCTTGGAACAGGGTGGTAGTTTGTTGGTTTGCATTTGTGGGTTTGGTCTTTTGTTTTCCTTTCATAGATGAAACCCACCTCTTTTGGTTACCTTTATCTCTAAAAGAAGAAAACGTTTCAGTCCATGTTAATTATCTGTGGGCTGCACTATTATTATATTGATGATACTTTTGTGACTTTTCTAAAAATTTAAACAGTGAACGTATTGATTGTCTTCTTCTGTCCTGGCTTTGCTGTGCAAGGTTACCACTTTTCCCCCACATTTATATGAGTTGATCTTAAGTTTCTGTGTCTTAGGAGTTCAGGATTTTTTCCCTCTTGACAATGCAATATGCAGTATTAATGGATTTGGTCTTGTAAGGCTTCAAAGTCCTCTAACCTCTCAGAGCATAATGTGAGATGTATAATACATTAGTCTCCTTACCTGTGAGCCTCCAAGTACTCAATTATTACTGAATTAATATTCTACATAATCTGTATTCAAGGGTGGTTCACTTTGCAGCAGCTTTGCCACTGATTGATTGCTCTGAATGAACTGTGCAAGTCAACTACTACACAAACAAACACAAGCTTCATCTCTTAAAAGCAGAGATTCCTGAAATCCATTGTATCCAGTTTTAATGACAGGGTGTGGTGAGGCAGTAATGCCCTTTATTTGGTCTTTGTTAAAATATATTCTTTGGGGAATTTCCGTAAGAATGTGTGGGATATATAAGGAAGATTGTAGCTATCGCCAATTTTGAAATGACCTGAGTAATACCTTTGAGTTTCTTAATAAAAGTACAAATAGATTATATTCTTTCTTTCTCTCCAGTGGCTTGTGATTGAAGCTTGCATAGAAGATTGTAAGGGTTCATAAGAAAGCAAGGTACTTTGTACCCAGGTCTTTGTTATGGAGCCCATGTTGGCATCTTCAGGGAGCACTAATTACAGAAAGATCATCAGTAGTGTCCTTGATCTGCATTCTGCAGGTTATATAATCCAGGAGAGAGAATGCACAGCAGGAATCTGTCTGGAAATAGAGAGAAGGAACTTTACAATTATTTACTGTCACAACACATATGAAAGCAGCATTCCCCCAAAAGACAAAATACTGTATTTAGTGCAGATTTCTGGTATTGGTAGAATCGAGGGGGTGCTCAAAACATCCTGCTATTCTAGGCTTTTTCATGCCCTTGTGCATGTGTTTAATTTTCTGTTTCAATCTATTTGAAATTTCTGTCTGTGCACAGATTTTTAAGGTTGATATGATTGTATTAATGAGCGCTCCTCCAGAAACAATTTATGCATGTATGGAGTGCAATATTTGTGTGGTCTGATCTACACAAATTTTCTCACTCTTCACTAGGAATTTGTGTATTTTCTGTAACCGATTATAGGAAAAAAATCGTGAAGATCTCAAAATATTTTATTAGCATGTTGTATTATTAAGTGATTCAGTATCTAGGGCTGCCTCTGCTCTCAAGCTCATCAGCTGAATTTGAATGTCATCACATCATAACACAACTTGATGTGCATCAGCTGCTTTGAGGTGTGGTTGTTATGTTCTTTCAGCTCTGTTTCACTGAGTGGTGCTTCATTGCAGTGGCTGCCATGGTCAGCACTTCCAAGATGTGCTAACAACATTCAGCTCGAGTTGCCCATTTCCATTGCACATTTATTTGGCTTTCTGGAGGCTCATTATCCCAATGTTATGTCACATCTGTCTTCTCTGCATCTTCTGTGTCGAGGAAGATTGCCTATACACAGCCTCAGACAATGTTTGGCAAATCTCTGAGTTGTATGCCAGAGATGAGATACAAGGTATTTGCACTGAAAATATCTGGTGCTTTCTGTTTTCTAAATTGTCATGTCTCTGTGGTGGAAACACTTTTCAATATAAAAAATAATTGGAATAATGGGATTGAACAAATGCAACCTTGGTGTACCCTTTTCCTCTTCATTTTAAGGAAACTATGAAAGGTGTGCAGTGTTTCTCCCTAAGATTGCCACAAAATCAGAAACATATTTGAAAAATGAAATCTGTTTTGCAGAAGATGCTTTTAGATTATTTTTGAGTTTGTTTAGAGTGTCATGGCATGGCATGGCAATGTTACACAGGGATTTGCCAGAAGCAGGTTATGAGAAGACCTGTTAGGAGCTAGGTGCCAGAGGTGTCACTGTAATTGCTAATCCCAGTCTAACAGGACCCAAATTTTGCAGAGCAGCCACCAAGAACTCTCATTGAATATTGGCAGGAAAACTGCATTCATCAGGGCTGTACTTGCTCCATATGCAAGACTCTGAGACTCACCACTGCTCTTTTTTTGTTCCTTTTTTTTTTAATAAAAGAGAAACAATTTTAAATGTACAATTTCAATATATATAGGTTATATATTCACTCTTTTTTGGTTGTTTGGGTTTTTTTGGGAGGGGTATTTTTTGCTTGTTTGTTTTTAATTATGGTAACTTTTCCTGAATTGGAGAGTATTAAAGGGAAATAACTACAGATTGAGATCAAGAAGTGTGTTCCACATATATAGCACAACACCAATTAGCCTCTTTTTTCCTGTATTTTGCTTCTAGAAGAATTCATAATTCACCAAAGGAGAAAGAAGACAAAAATTACTATAGTTCCTAAGTTGTCTTTTGTCTTTATTCATTATCGGATTGTGTGCAAGGTAATGTATATTTGTGGGGGTAAAAAAAAATAAAAATTGAAAAATAACTTGGCCACTTAAAAAAAGTAGAATGCATGATAATCTTGTATTTCAGTGAGTAAAGAAAATGTTTGAAGAATATGAAGCAGTGATACACTGCTTTTGGACAAATTTGGTAAATTTAAAAAGTACCATACCAAAAGCTTGTTAATAGGGATTGTAGTGAGATGAAAAAAGCCCCAGAGCCATGAAAACTCTAAAAACTGACAGGCTGGCTGATGGGGCAATCTGTATGGCACCAATTACCAGCCTGCCATTACCTGTCCCAAAACTGGCATCTCCTGGTGGTTTTGCTGTACAGAGGCATCTACACACACCGGAAGACAGAGCCATGTGTTCGACTGGGAACTTCCATAGGGAATGTTCCTGGGATAACAGTGACAACACAGCAATATATTTGTCTCTAAGTGCACAAATGCCAGCTTCCATTTTGGAAACTGAGAAGGAGGAATGTGAGGATGCAGCTGCCAAGTGTGCCCCTAATAAAAAAATAAATCTCAGGTTTATAGGGGGATGCTGATTCTTGAGTAATCCAGTCCCACTTCAGTGTTTTCCATCAAGAAAATGCACTTCAAACAGCTGCCACAAACCTCAGGAGGTCTGGCCTGGCTGGCACTTGTCCTGCTGTATTCTGGTGTTGCAGCAACCTTTGAGAAGCGCGATAAAAATTGCATCTTTTAAAACATTCCTTGCAAAGTTAGTGGTAAGCCTGGATAGAAATCTGCCTGAGCTGGTTGCCTGCTCTTCCTCTTGTGTGCAACAGGCAGAGCAGCTTCAAGGGCTTAGCATATGCTCAGTGGTTTGCATAGTCAAGACATCTTGTTCTAACTTGCTCAGTTCGCTGGTTTTTAACTGGGGGGCACTTTAGCATCTGCCCATGGCGATTATCTCATTAAACCCTGATCTGACTCCAATTTCCATTCCTGGCTGGGCATGCATAGAAAACATTTCCTGATGTTTTGTGGCTGTTTACCTAAGAGCAGAACTGTGGTTTTTTTGTTTAGCTCCTTTAAGGTTTGGGTAAGATTTCAGGGGTCAACATGCAGGAAGGTTATGAAAATCCAGTTAATCATTAAATTTAATACAAGTTACGAATTTTACATATTGTTGTGGATGAGGACAACAGATTATGTGAAAAAAAAAGGCATAATTCATGTAGCAGCAAGCAGTGATGGAAAGTTTGAAAGGCCTTGAATATCTGAGAGCCAACCTTTCAAGCTCTCCCTAAGAGCATATGGACCTTCAAAAATCAACATGTCCCTGGGTATTATGTGGTATGCTGATTCAGTGCATACTGAATTCAGACTTACCTTTCTGGTGAAATGAAAAGCAATGGAGTATTTTTCCTACTCTGCAGGCAAGGTCTACAGTAATTCTGGAGGCTTGAGGTGTTTTTGATTGAAAATTATTTTGGTATTTTGTGATTAATGATTTACTGGAAACCTTCTTAAGATGATTAAATTTGGTGAATTAAAGTTCTAAGTCTCCTTGTATCCAGGTTGGTTTCCGATTGTTGCTGTTATTTTTTAAATTATATTAAGGAAGATGTGGAGATTAGAATTCAGCTGTCACATTAGCATTCCATTTATTTGGCTGATTGCTCTGTTGTGGATGTCTAGATAATTATATGTAAATCGCTGACTTCTTGCTAATGGCCATCTTGAGGGTTTTTTTACACAAATCTGTCAGTTCTTGAACGTTTCTCCTAAAGTGTGAGGAGGAATTAAAAAAACATTTTGACATATTCATGCAAATGTAATCTGAATGTAGACCTGAAAATGCTTAAAGTGTGGTATCTAAATGTGAATGTTTCCAAACTGCTACTTTTATATTTAAAAAAAAACTGCTGAAATGTAAGTGCCTGAAACTAATCAGTTTCAATATGATTTAAAATCCTGCTTGTCTTCTGAATATTTTTTCAGAGTCAACAGTAAAAGTCTCCTGAAATGAAAAGGAGCTACATGATCTGTGTCTTTGGAAAGGTCATTACAATGTGGATGCCTAATATGGAGTTGGAAGCTTAACTTTTTATACAGAGTTAGCAATTTTGGCCTTACTTTTTAATAGAAATTTTCAGTAGTTTTACATGAGGTAAAGAATCCATTTTGTGCCTGGTGATGGAAAAAAATTTCACATTATAAAATCCTTGTTCTCTTAAAATCACTGGAGCTAGTAATAGCAATGGTCAGAGCATTAGGGGTGTCCTAAGCGTGGCTTATTTAAACCTGTGTGAGCAAAGGCTTGTGTTCATGGATGATCAATACTATTCCTACAAAACACTAACACCAACAGTGAAGCTTTCACATGTTATATGTGAAAAAGCAGTTCAATTTTAAAGAGGCTTTTGAAAGCAGTCTTTGCTCATAATTTTACTGTGCTCAGTTAATGAACTATTATTTCTCCAGAACTTTAGTCTTGTTCAGATACCATTTGGGGCTTGGAGAAAACATATGCAGTAAATTTGGATGCTTTTATAAATTCACATGAATAAGTTTCAGCCTAAAACTGAGTGAAGTATGCAGCCAAACATGGGTATAATTATTTCATTCACATGTCAGTAATAGCTGACTTATCCCATATAGAATTTTAAGCCTTCAATACTGAATTAATAAGCTTTGGAAAATTGTGCATAGTCTGTTTTCTTATACTGTTGACCTGAAGTTTTTTTGTTTTTATCATACAGGTATTTGAGAAGAACAGTCCCCTCCTAAAATATGTTATAAACTAAATGACAAAGTTATGTAAAATATACATGCCATTCTGTGAAACTGTTTGTATATCTTTCATAAAATACTGGAATAAACATTGATGATGATGATGATGATGATGATGATGTCGACTAATAAAGTGCAATTCAAAGCTACAGAATGGCCAACTGACTGAAGGGTTTGGGTTTTTTGTTTTGTAAGGCATTCTTTGGCTGATGGATGTATGCATGTACCTATCCCTATGCCTCTGCTGTGCCCTGAGATTAAAACCCAAATCTGATGTTCCTGTTGCCAGTGATTAACGGTGTGTTAGGGATGGTTTGCTTTAGAGTGCTGTTGTGAGGAAAAGCAATTGTGTTCATGTCAGCAACACGTGCTTTTAAAAGCAGGGCTGCCAGAGCAGCTTTCTGAGAAAAGGGAATCTGGTTCTGTTGAAACATGTTTCTCTTTCCACATCAAAATAAAATCCAGCAATTTGCTTGGGCAGACAATGGGACTGCAGAAAGCAGCATAGAAGGAGCTCCAGCCTGTTGAACATGCAGTGGGCCACCTACCACACAGAACTTGTCACAGCAAACACAACACCCAGCACGCTGAGCCCTGTGCTGGCTTCCAGGAGGATACTGGATTAGAGCCTGTGCTATTCCTGGTCTTCAGAGCACCAACAGAATGTGTCACAACCTCCTCAAAGCCCATCCATCTCTCCCTGAGTCTTGATGGATTGGAGATCATCCAACCACCAAGGACCAGGGTAAAATCTGCTAATGGGGTACGGCCTTTTCTGAAGAGGGTCTGCACCTCTTGTATTGTGCACTTGTCTCTTCAGAGCTATGGCTGGGTAGGAATTTTCCAGCAAAGAAAATTTTGTTGGAAATTGATGATTTGTGAAAAGTGAAATGTTTTGTGGGCACATAGTTCACCAGTTTTTGGTGAAACAGCTGCAGAGTGAAGAGAGCGATCCATTCACTCGCCTGCCAGCTCATCAGACAGGTTTTTGGGGAGCCCAGATTTCAGGAGCACTACAGGGTAGTCATGAGGGTCAGACAAGATCAATATCCTGAGTCTGCTGTGCTTGTTTCAGTTCTCCACACGATACAGTGGCTTCAGCCAAAACATTTGATGAGCCTGATAACATACACACACTAAGAGGCTGGATTGAGACTGCTTTCCTCCCTTGGCTGCCTTTGCATGCTTGACTTTGTAGCTTTCTGGATTTCACTGAAAGACAGAAGGGAGAAGCTGATAATTTATCAGTATGTAGAAGAACTGAAAACTTTGGGTATGTACAGAAAACTGTCATTTGAGCTAATAGAGCAAGAAATAGGATGGTTAACTTCTGAAGACTTCAGAATAAAAAATTATATTAGATAGCAAGGGAGATTCACAGAGATTTTGAAGAAAATAGGTGATCTTGGAGTGATCTTCTGACTCCTCAGGCTGGAGGAGATTGTTTCCCACCTAAACCCTCTTTTTCTTGTCTGCCCATGTCAAGTTTTTTGAATTCTCTTTCAGCGCCATCCTCTTATTTGCTTTTCACTGTGATGAATTAAGATTGGTTAGTGAAACAGCAGGAGCTCTTCCCTTCCCAAATCTGTGTTCATACAGTGCCTCTGGTCATGCCAGGTTGCTCAGGGCTTTGTCCATTTTGGTCTTGAAAATGCCCAAGGCAGAGATGGTAGAGCCTCTCTGGGGCATCCTGTGTCAATGTTTGACTGTGCTTTGCTGTGCAAGTTTCTCCTTGCAAGTCTGAACTTCTCCCTCTTCAATTTATGACAATGACCAATCATCCTCCCACTGTTTACTACAGAGAATAGCCTGGCTTTCATCTTCTGTGTTTTAAAATCAAAGACCTATTATTATTTAATGTGACCTCTTGTGTATCACAGATCTATAAATTTCATCCTGCTGCTCCTGGGGGACACCTCTAAGTGTAAATGTCTCCTCATTTAAGGTGCCTCTTGCTGGCTTTCTTACAAGGCTACATTTTGCAGCTCAGTATCCTTCTGTTCATCTGCCTTCAGAATTTCCATGTGAGTTTGTATATGGTCAGTTTGAACCAGTGATGTCCTCCCCCCTGATATGACTAATCTCTCCTTCCCTATGTTTGCCCTCACCTCACTCTCCCTGACTTTCCAAATTTCTTTGTTTGTGTGTAAGTCTCATTTTCCATATGACCTGCTCCCCACCTCTGAACTCTGCCTCTCAGGGCAGGTGTCTGCACCCACACAATTCTGCTTTCTGTTCCTCCCTCTGCCTCCCTCAGCCTCAACTCCCAGCCTAACTCATCCCACGAGCTCCAGCCCTGCTCTCCTCTTAGTCTCTCCCCTCTCCTCTGGGGCAGATCTGAGGCTTGGCTCCTTTGCATTCAGACTGGAAGCTCTTGGCCTCTCCCCACCCGGGCTCAGCAGCAGGAAGTTTCTGCTGCAGATCCAAACCTAACCCCCAGCCCCAGAATTTAATTTGTGACCCATGAATTCTGCCTTTTGAGAGCTGCAGATCCACAGGCTCCAGGTAGTCCACATAACACAGGGGCAACCTTCTCCAGAGACTGGGCAATGCTGCTTGCCAGAGGGGACATTACCACTTACTCTGTTTTCTGGAAACTCCTGTGCAGTGCTCTTGTTGTACTGTATAAAGCTACACACTTCAGGCCCCTACCTGCCCGGGGTCTGCTCCTCATCCCCATCTGCACTTTGGCTTGGGCAGCCACGTCAGCCGCATTTTCCCAGAAAAGTCTCAACACCTTTTTCTTCATCTCCCTTTTATGAGTAATATGAGAGCTCTGCTTAAGATTTAGTAATTTGTAAACTAAAAGCATTGGAAAGATGACTTCACTTCATGATCTCTTTCTTAAGAAAACATTTCCTTGGAATGCCTGTAAATTATCTGTGATACTGTGTCTGCTGCTACAATATCCTATTTTATAATTTTCTAATTTTAAATTTGCACTGCTCGTATCCATATATATCTCCCAGTGAGTTACTGTGTTATCCTAATATTGTAGGGGAGTCAGGGCTATTTCCACCAGTTTATACAGCCTAAGTCCAGTGGGGCTCATCTCTATATGCTGAAGAAGGTAAACCACAGCAAGAATTATCTGTGGCAGGAGGCATTAATTACTGTTTACCATAGGATTCCTCATTCTCAGCTGCATTGCTATTTTAATTTCCTGCACAGCAGACACATAGGGCTTTCCTGATGCTGTGGTTAAGCCACAGCAGTGGAGCTGGGGGCATGAGGGGGGTCCCAGGGAGGCAGCAGTGGGGTGCAGTGCTCCAGCTGCCCTGCTGTGACCCCCAGCCTCAGGAGAGGGCAGCTTGCCCAAACTCTGTCACCTTGAAACCCAGCAGCTGCCAGGTAAGGCAAGAAGGAAGCTCTGAGATAAAACTGTGTTACAACAGCTTTTCTGCCCTCAGCTGTCTTCCTGCTCCTGGGTCTAACAGCCAGTCCATAACCCCTCATTCTGCAACTACAAACCAAGCTTGCAGGGCTGCTTTCTGCCTGCCAAGAACTCGTGGCAGCCCTGAGAATTTCTGGTTTTCTGTCCCTGGGTAATGAGTGGTGCAGGACAGACCCCTGGGAAGTTGTGTTTTGTGCTTCTGGTGGGGAGTGAGTTGTTAGCCATCCCTCCAAACAGCAGTCTGGTTTGACACGCTGGTTTTTGATGAAGAGAAATGGAGTTTTCCCAGCCACTTGCTGAGCAGAGGGTGCTGCTGCTCCTGCCTTTGGTGGCAGCTGCTGCTCCAGTGGCTCCTCAGCACAGCTACACCAACCCCTGGGGGGATATGGCTCCCCAGCACCCCTTCCCTTCTCCTGGTCAATATCCGAGCTCTTGTGCCCCCAGGGGAGGTGACCAGCTTGGCACACACAGAAACCCTCAGACACAAACTCTGGGGAAAGTGTTTATAAACATCGAACTATTCTTTTACAAAATGTAGTGAGGCTGTAATCAGGAGTAATGAGAGGAGGTGCAGTTCCAGCATGCTGCTAATTAGGCACTAAAAACCTGAGCACAGTTGTCAGCACCTCTGTCTCCAGTGACAATTCAAAATGTGGTATCCCTCCACTTCCAATTCCCCCCCTCCCATGAATAAATAAAGTGACATTCAGCTGTAAGCACTGAAAGTTATGGCAAAACCTATTCACTTTAAGCTGTTACATGTCCAAGAGTCTCTGGCAAAGTCAAGAGGGCTCATTCCAATTACTGAAACAAAAAAAAACAACATTGCTATCTTTTTAATAAACTGTTACAGCAAATTGCACTTGTTATTTCCCCAAGCCGATGGCTGCAGTGCTGCTTCCTCGCTTGGCTGGAATCCAGCCCCAGCCCGAGCCCTGTGCCTGCCATGGCTTGCCTGGGAAATCAGCTCCAGAGCTGTAATTGATCCCTCCAGCTGGTGCCTGTGCAGTGCTGCTGAAGGGATGTGCTAATTACCTCGTATTAATTCAAGCAGAGACAAGCAAGCTGCACTTTCTAATTTGTAGGTGGGACGAAGATGTTGGACATTGGTCCTGTCCTTATCAGCCTTTTGTGCACACATCCCTGCCGTGATCATTCCAGCTTCTCCAGGAGAATGCAGTAGGAAACAGCGTCAAACGCCTTCCTAAAGTCCAGGCAGACAACATCCACAGCCTCTCCCTCATCTACCGAGCCTGCCACCTTGTCACAGAAGATCAGAGGATGGAGCACAGCCTGCCTTTGACACACCAATGCTGCCTGGGCGTGGTTCTCCCTTGTCCCGCACGGTGTAACTCAACATGAGTGCTCCGTGACCTTTTCTGGCACCAAGGTCGAGCTGACAGGCTTGTAGTTCCCTGAATCCTCCTTCCAGCCCTTCTTATAGATGGGCATCACATTTCTGACCTCCAGTCAGCTGGAACATCCCCAGTGAGCCAGGACTGCTGGTAAATCTTAGAACTGTAGAATGGATTGGGCTGGAAGGCACCATGAACATCATCCAGTTTTACCCTCCCTGCCATGGGTAGGGACATCTTCCACTACACCAGATTCCTCCAAGCCTCACCTAGCCTGGTCTTGAACACTTTTGGGGATGGAGCATGCACAGCTTCTCTGGGGCAACCTGTTCCAGTTCCTCACCACTCTCACAGTAAAGACTTTCTTCCTAATATTTAATTTAAACCTATCCTCTGATGGAAAGTGGCTTGATGAACACTTGAGCCAGGCCACTCGGTACCCTTGGATGAATCCAACCCCATAGACTTGTGTCTAAATGGGGGAGCAGGTTAGGATAATTAAACATTTCCCTTTGGAATCCAGGGGCTTCATTCTGCTCCCCATCCCTGTCTTCCATCTCAGGAGGAGCTCTGTAAACTCCTTTAGGCCATGTTGCAGACATTGCAGGCTGTATTTATTGCTGAGATCTTGGAGGAAGCAAAAGTGACAGCTTTTCTTTAGAAAATCCTCCCTTTTCTGGATCATACTCTCATCTTTGGAAAACCCCTAAATGGAATTTAGGATGAGAGCCCTGAGAGCTGTCATTCCTGTTCCTGGTAACAGGCTGGATTAGCTGGGACATCCAAGGGAGTGTGGCTGTTCATCATCCTTGTGGTTCCCTTGTGCACTGCCAGGGCTCAGGACCCTCTCCCCTTGTCACTTCTGCTGCCAGCAATGCCCTGGGGCAGAAGGACATTTCCCAGAGCTCTGAAGGCTGGGAAACCACAGGTGAAGTTGTTTACTTCTTCACCTGGCATTTACCATAGAAGTAACAATGAAACCCAGCAGTGGCATGCAGCTGGCAGGAGGTGGGATGAGACAAGCAGATGGGCTGTTTTAGCTTCAGAGGGCAGTGGGTTTGTGCTCCCAGCCCCAGAGATGTGCTGGGTTTCCAGCTGCTGCCCCAGTGGGCTCCACAGGATCCTCTCCTCACCCTCCACACCCAGTGACTTCTCCTCACTGCGAGGCAGATTTCCTCCTCTGAGGCACCATCCTGTGAAAAAGCTTTACCCCAGTTTTGTGTCTTACCCACAGCCTTCCCCTGTGCTCTTTCACCTGCAACTTCTGAACCAAACCCAAGCCAGACTCAGGAGTCTCAAAGGCCATCGAGTTTCTCCAAGTTTCATGTGTGGAGTTGGATGGATAAAGGAGAAGACCCAAAGAATTATTTGTACTAGTTGTCTCTTTTAAACTTTTTGTAACAGGTTTTCTTGAGGTATTTTCACTCTTGAGAAGTGAAAGCCATCTCTGAGAGCTGAAGATGGAAAAAAGCTCCCTGCTAAGTGTCAGTGACTTTGCCCACATCCCAGGGATGTTTCCTTCACACCACTACCCTCCCAAGCTTCTCAGAGTTCAGGTTTTTATAACAGCACTGCTCCTGTATCAAGGGGATACTGTTTTTTTCTAGGCTGAAACTCATTATTTTCCATCTCAGTTTGTCTTTTCTATTTTAAAAATTATTCTACTTCCAATATCTCTATCAAAAACACCCACCAGGGCTCATTTTTCCTAACTATTTATAGTCCTTCAGTGCATTTGAGGTTTTCCTTTAGGGGCCCTCACAGCTTGGCACAAGGAAGCTGGCCAGAGTGGGGCAGGGTTAAGTAATGGCAGGATGTTTTAATTCCATGGATGATGGGAAAGTATTAACCCCACTATCAGTGCTAGGGCCTTAGCTCTGGTCACTGTGCTTTGCAGTGCTTACCTGGTGTGCAACTCTCCTAAAAAACCTCCTAAACTAGGGCATATTCTTGGTATAAGCAAATACCCCAAGAGTTTGCCACTGGCTTGGTGCCCAAGCCCTCTGCTGTGGACAATGTCCTTGAAGTTTGAATCAGATGCCTGGGCTGGGAGCAGCCAGCCCTGGGGCAGCCCTGAGGCTGTGCTGCCCTGCTCCAGCCCTGCCCAAAGCCAGGGCTCAGCCAAATCCGTGAGCTCGGCAGCGTTTGCATTTCTGTAGGTGCTCGTCCAAGCCCTTGAATAGCCCTGGCTGCTTTGAGGCCAGACGCAGGTATTGAAGTCCTGAAAATATTTCACTGTCATCAAAGGCAAGAAAGAACTTGAGTAGGCAGCAGTTTATTTTTAGAGCTGATGATAAACCCATGGAGAAGGTTTTGTGGTTGTGTTGTGAATATCCTTCCACTTAATAAGAATTATTCACTCACTCTGCCACGGTTTGCTTGTCTGGAGCAGGCACTGACTTGGAGTTTCAGTCACAAATCCTCACCCTCCATTTCTGAGGATCTCTCAGGTCTGCTGCAGCCATCCTGGGGTCAGTGCTGGTGTCAGCCCCTCCATGGTCTGCCAAGGCAAGGGGGATCCAGCTGGTCTGTCAGCCCTCTGCCATCAGCACTCAGGGGCACCAGGAGAGCAGGCAGTGGGGATTGGGGCTCTTCCCTCTCCCCAAGCAGCTGAGGATTGCATGCTGCTTGCTGATGGCAAAACAGGCCATTCTTCTCTTCTTTAACTCTGGAAAGTATAACCTGTCCTTCTGCCAAGTGTTTCTAGAAAATCTCCCAGCAGCGAGGTGAGATTCTCCCTCGTAGAGAGGCACACTGGCATCATGATGGCTCAGGTCCATGTGGTTAACCAGTCTCTAAGACAATCAGTGGATGCTTTTCAGATTGGTAGATCCTGAGATGATTCTATTGTTCAAGGCAGTAATACCAGAGATAAAGTGGGAAGAGGCCTCTGGGCTGCCATGAGCAGAGGGTGTATGGGTAGCACAGCAGCTGCCAGCCCTGTTTTCCCATGTTAGGGCATCTCTGAGAATCAGCTTGCACTAAAAATGCTAAAACCTGCTTGCAAGTGATACTGAAACTTGAACAGAGATATGCTTGCTCTGGAATGAGATGAAAAGTCTCTGGATTAGGATATGAAGAGAGCCTTCATCTCAAAGTCCCTTTTCCTCTGCAGCATTTTCTGCTGACTTGCTCAATGCAGCTCCTTCTCAGATGGTTTTTAGAGTTGTTTCCCTGCTCTGTCTACTGTACCATGTAGTGTATTTTATTCCAGTGGGGGATGAGAGATAAAAAAGGAGGGATGCTGGAAGTCTGCACTGCAGGTGCCTCAGTCACTTAGCAGACCTTTCTGTGATTATTTTCTCCTCACATGAAACATTCCCATTTCAGGTATATAACATGAGAGATGCAATTAAAGAATGAGGAACCTGGCAGTGCAGCCCTGAGCCCCTGTGGGAGGGCAGGAGGTGCCACAGAAGCCCTGAGGAGCTCAGTGCTGGGCAGCTGGGCACAGCCACGGGTGGATCTGTTGGCATCTCCCCTGTGCTCTGCAGAGCCCCAGCTGCCCAGGACTCCTCAGTAGCCAAGCTCTCATCTGGACAAGAATGTTCCTGTCCCCAGCAGACTGGGCAGTGCCAATGTGCCCTTCCAGAGGGTCAGCCAGAATTTCCCCAGAGACACAGCCAGACCCAGCCTGGGTCCTAAAGCAGCACATTTATTTTAAGGCACAGACCAACAAAAGATTCAGTAAGACCTATAGAAACATTTCCAAAATGCTTTTCTTAAAAAAAACCAAGTCTGCAGGAAGCAAAGATGTCAAATTGCAATACTCACACTGAACTGTTTGATTTAGTAGGTCAGGTTGAGCACAGATGTAATTTTGTCTGTCCCCCCTCTGCCTGCTGCCCTCAGATATAGGCCAGCTTCCTTTTGGATACAGTCTAATGGTAAAGAAATAGATTTCCAAAGGCCCAACCTAGCTGTGCCACCTGCTGCCAGCAGCAGAGTTCAGGAGCTCCTGGGGTGTGTGAAGAACCAGAGTGCCAGCACATGGCACACACAGCCCTTTCCTGCAGGGCTGCAAGAGGCTGCAGTCAGCTGTGCTGTGAGATCCCTACAGAGCAAAGGCTCATCCAGCTCAGTGACTGGTCCAGGCTGTCCTTTGTTCTCTTCTTGCTGTGCCACACTGAAGGGTACAAAGGGTGTAGGGTGCTCATCCATGTGCTGCTGCTTGGAGGGGGAGTGGGAAGGGAAGGAGCAGCTGGCTCTGCTGGTGTGGGTGCTGTGAGAGGCCTTTGGGGCTATTTCTGGTGGGGATTGCAGAATATTTTGGGGAAACAGCGAGCACTAGGGCCTGTCTGCTCAGTCCACACACTTGCTGGGTTCCCTTAATCACCTTGCTTGTGTATCCTCCATGAAAGGCTGTTGGGAACTTGGAGAGGCCTTCTGGGGAAAAATCTGCAACTGGCAAGAGGAAAGAGAGAAGAGGTGCATTAAAACAAGACCCCACGGGTGGAATATCCTTCCAGAGGAGCAGCAGAGCAGTGGGAGGACAGGAAGTCTTTATGCTCTGCATACCTCTCTGCAGCACCCTTCAGCACCCCCTGCCTCTCTAGGGGAATGACTTCAGTGGGGCTGACTCAGAGAACCGAGTGTTTGCATCTGTATAGTCAAGAGATAAGCACGAAGGGTTTTGTGAAACCTGTTGATGTTGCCCACGAGGGGGCACAGACAGCACAGCAAGAATGGGACAATAATTCTTGCTACACAAATTTCTTGCTGGATCAGGGTTGGAGATTTTACATGGTGACAGAAGAGTGCAAAAACATCCATGCTCTGGAAAGCCAGACACAGCTTGTGGACAGATGAAGACTTTTGCTGCAAGACTCTTGCCAAGCAGCTGTGCTACTCCTGTCCTCCTGACTAGTGACATGTTCTTGTCTGCCTCCCTTTCACAGAACCACAGAATATTCTGAGTTGGAAGGCACCCCCAAGGATCACTGAATCCAAATGTAGAGTGAATGGCCCATACAGAGATCAAACTTGCAACCTGGGCATTATTAGCACCATGCTCCAAACAACAGAACTCATCTTGGGTTCTTCCCTCCCAACAGCTCCTGTGGGGTCCTGACCTGCCTGTTGGGATTGCATTAGTTCAGCTATAAATAGAATAGCACTATTATTTATTTCAATTAATCTGTTTTCTGATTAGAGCAATCAAGACAGCAGTCACACATAGAAAGTGGCTTCAATATATTTTTTCAATGGCTAATGCTGCCAGCTGAGGTCCCACAGGAGCCTGGGATCCAAGTGCTCAGGTGCCCGGGCTTGCTCCTTTCCTGGTCCTGTGTCCCCTGCAGATGCTTCCTGCTGCCCAGCTGAGTCAGCATGTCAGTGCCATCAGCACTGGGACAGGTATGAAGAAAAACCCTTTGCAGTAGTATCACTATGTTCTTTTGCAATCTGTAGTGTTCAGGATAACACCCACTCCTGGGCTGAAAATGCAAGTGAAAGTACAGAGGATCATAGAGTGGGTTGGCTGAATGCTCACCTAGTCCATGACAGGCTACAGACAAGGTGCACCTCCCACTAGACCAAGCTGATCAAAGCCATATCCAGCCTGGCCATGAGTTCCTCCAGGAATGGGGCAGCCACAGCTTCTCTGGGCAACCTGAACCAGTGCTCCACCACCCTCACAGTACAGAATTTCTTCCCAATATCTAATCTAAACCTCTCCTCTTTCAGTTTAAAGCCATTCCCCCTTGTCCTGTCACTACAGACTGTTGTAAAACACTATGTCCCCCTCTACATCTGCTGTATGTGGTATCTGGGCACGGGGCTGTGGTCCCTCCTGTCAAAACCTGTCCTGCCTGCAGTTCAGGTGGGGAAGGACCAGGAGGTGGTGGCTGGGAGCTGTGGCAGCTCCTGCCTGTGCTCCCCCGTGGGTGCAGGATGGCTGCTGGGGTGTCAGGAATATGTCTTGTGCCTACAGACGTGGTGGGAACCTGCAATCTTGTTGCTTTTATCCTCAACAAATTCTATGTAGGTGGAACCAATTATATATAATGTACTTCAGCTTCCTAAATGCAAAGCATAGGAGGCTAAAATGTGCCCCAGACTGACGTCAGGAGTATTTCAAGTGTACAGCTGAAGGCAGTATCCCTTTGATATCTGTCTATTAGTATCTGTTTTGCTGACATCATGGGTAGCTTTTTCTTCCATTCATCTGTTTAGAGGGTTTTTTTAACTCTGCTTTAAGTAATGACTTTCACCAGCAGGCAAAGAGAATTAGCTAAGAGCAGGATGGGCGTGCATGTATCTGTTGCAAGAATATGGTGCCATAGAAAATATTCCCTTGAGCTTCCTGGGTTCAGGAATAAGCTCAGAGTCTCATTCTGTGGAGGTGCAAAGCACATCACATACAAGCCAGGGGACTTCAAACTGTGCACGTGTCTCCCAGCTCTTGGGGATTCAGGTAATGGTTTTATTTTCATAAGCACATCTATTCAGTAAGAAATCGTTTGTCAGTAGCTCTGGAAACCCCAGAGCTGGCTCAAAGCTGTGCAGGCACATCCCTTTCTGCTGCAGGCAGCAGGGGGTGGGCAGTGTGGTGGACACCCTAGGGCACATATTTGAGGGGGCTGAGGATGGAGAATAGCCTTCAGGGGCAAGGGCTGGGCTTTTCAGGGGCTGTTGGTAGGGCTCTTCATCCCAAACCACCTTTCTTACCTCATGTTTTGTCCTTGGAGAAGGGAACACCTCTCATCAGGCCCTCCCAGCTCCTGGGAGCCAGAGCCACCCTTATGGCCATGCTGCTGCCTCACAGCCCCCTGCTGGACCAGCCCTTGTGGAGAAGGTAAGGGATGCACAAGGAGTCAGGGAATGCAGCCCCCACAGGTAAACAGATGAAAAGATTTTCCACAGGTAAATAGACCTGCAAAGGGTGTGAGATGCAGAATTTCCATAGCCCCCAGACCTTAGGCAGACAAAGAGGAGTCTCTGGGATTGCATGACAGGCTATTGGAAGATGTACACTTCTCACTCATATGGAAAATACTACTAATTCATACAAGGACAGAGATTCATTTCTGAGATGCTGGGCTTATTTAGCCAGCACTCAGTAACCAGCCATCTCATTTTCACTAGAAAAGATTTTCTACCAGTTCAGGCAGGCCCCAGTGCCTGTATCTTTAACTGCTACTGACTTATTTTCTGCATGGGGAAAAGGCTGGTGAAAACTAATAAGAAGGTTTATCTGTCTTCAGAAAAGGCCACATTTTCAGTAGCCACTGACAACCTTTACATTTAATCTGATAACACTCTATTTGTAGAAATGCTTCAGGCTGTGGATTTGGTATAAACAGTAGCTTTACATAAGCTGCTTCTTCAGAAAACTCATATCAAGCAACTAATAAAGTGTAATTAGTGATCTGGGCCTTTAGTGATGTTATTTGAAACAGATTGTTCTCTGTGGATGGTAACTGTCAGTCTGTTCTCTGTATCATTTCCTTGAAATCTCTAACAAGTACCTCTGCCCTCCTGCTAAGGGCACTGCTCAGGGAGTTGGGAAATGAAGAGAGAACCTGAGCACAGAGGCAATTAGTTGAAAGTACATCTTGTCCCTTAAAAAGCTGGTCCTGCTAAAGAGCACTCAGCCCACCACACTCAGGCCTGAAAGAAAACACCCTGAGTGGTCACTTGGGGAAAACTGTTCTACAAAAACAACATGTACCAAACCCACTCAAGGTAAAGGACATTCAGGTTTCCTGACAAAGTCAGCAGCCTGAGGGCTGTCTATACCAACAGCTTTTGGCAGCTCCTGCTCCTCCTGTGCCTCTCAGTCCTTCCCAGTGTTCCACAGCCACCAGGCACTGCCATACTCACTGTCCATCTCAGATATTGAGGAAGATGGAAGGAGAGCTCACTGAGCCACTTTCAGAGAATCATAAAGTCACAGAAGGGATTGGGTTAGAAGGGACCTTCAAAGAGCAACCCTCCTGACATGAGCAGGGACATCTGTCACTAATCAGATGGCTTAAAAGCCCACCCAACCTCGTCTGGAATATTTCCAATGGTGGGACATCATTTGTCAAGAGTCCTGGCTAACTGGGGAGGTCCCAGAGTGCTGGAGGTCAGCAGATGTGACAACCATTTACAAGAAGGCCTAGAAGGACACAGGAAACCACAGGCCTGTCAGCCTGACCTCAGTGCTGGGGAGGGTCATGGAATAGATGATTTTGAATTCTGCCATGAGGCATGTGCAGGACAACCAAGGGATCAGGTCCAGCCAGCAGAGGCTTGTGAAAGGCAGGTCCTGCTTGACAAACCAGTGGATGTAGGAAAGGTGGATGTTGTCCCTCTGGACTGTAGAAAAGCCTTTGATACCATTTCCCACAGCATAAGTGTGTCTGGAGCACAAGGGCTGTGAGGAGCAGCTGAGGGAGCTGCGGGGTGTTCAGCCTGGAGAAAAGGAGGCTCAGAGGGCACCTCATCACTCCTACAACTGCCTGAAAGGAGGCTGTAGCCAGGTGGGGGTTGGCCTCTTTTCCCAGGTAACAAGTGACAGGACAAGAGGAAATGGTCTGAAGTTGCAACCAGGGGAGGTTTAGATTGGACATCAGGAAAAATTTCTTCCCTGAAAGGGTGCTCAGGCATTGGAGCAGGCTGACCAGGGAAATGGTGGAGTCACCATGCCTGGAAGTATTTTAAAGGCATTTAGAGGTACCACTTAGGAATGTGGTTTAGTGGTGGATTTGGCAGTGCTGGGTTATTGGCTGGACTCGATGATCTTAGAGGACTATCCCAACCTAAATGATTCTATGATTCTATTTCATCCCACCAGCACAGTTTTCCCCAGTTCTCCAGCATTGCCTGCCTCTGAATTCAGCCAATTCACCCCTCCTCCTGCCCAGTTCCCAGGGCTGTCCTCTAATCCCTGCCTGCAGCCCTTGGTAGGGGGGACAGCTCACTCCTGCAGCAGCAGCTGAGAGTCATGGATGGCTGGGGAGAAGCTGCTGGCTCAGGGACCAAGCCCAGCCCCGGAGATGGAGACTGAGGCTGGGAATGGATGTGGGGGGATGCTGTGCTTCAGGAAATGACTGAACATAGCTGGTTCAGAAAAGAAGGAGATGGGGGCAGGAGCAAACTGAGGCCTAGAACCTGGCCAAAGCTGCACCAGGTACTAAAGCATGGTGAGAACTCCAAACATCAGCCAGCAGCCTTGGGGAATGCAAACATTTCTCCAGAGGCAGGTCCTCTGAATTCTCTTATGCTCAAAACTGTTGTAGTTCCCCTTATTTCAGGCTTGCAAGAGGAGCACAGCTGTTTTGGCTCAGTCTGTTCCAAGTCCACCTGAATCTCATACCTACCCTGGAAAAGTCAGCACAGAGTTAAAGCTGATAAATTTAGACAAAAAACCCCTCATCAATTGTAACAAATGTCTACACAGTGGGGAAAGTCCTGAAGCCTTGCCTAAATGGACTGAGCTGGGGAGCATCTCTCCATAAACGAACAGGAGAGAGATAAGCAAACTGCACTGCTGCAGATGGAGAAATTCCACTCTGCCCTGTCTCTTTGGTGAAGTCACCAGCTGTGCTGCATTTGCAGAAGTATCCAGACATGGGCTTGCACTCGGTTTATTTTCTTTCTGTTGTTTCTTTCTCAGTCATGCCCAGAAAATGCAGCTCATGCTACTGATAGGAGCCTCCCCAAAGCACACCATGTTTGGTGTTAAGTGCAGGCACATCACTCCCTCGGCCTCGCTTCAGTCGTCACTGCACATGAAAGCTGGCACAGGATGAAGCAGTGATGAGCAAGGCAGCAGGGAGATCAGTGGAGCAGGGATGCTGTGGCAGGGACTGTGGCCTGAGAACCTTGTTAGTCAGAGGGAGAGTCATGCTGGGGTGACTCAACTTGGGAAAATGTGCTTTTTTGATGACTTAATAAAACATCGTTTAATTGTTAGGTTTTTTCAATTGAAATGATTGCTGTTACTGATTTGTTGCTAGTGGATATCAAGGACAGGGAACATGATGGTACCAACTTATCTAGCAGACCTGTGGCTACCACTTCAAAACATGCTCCACGTGGTGCCACCTGTATCTCAGGCTTTCACTGATGCCATCCCTGTGATTTTGGTGGCTTTACAATTTTGCCAGGTGGGCACCATTTGAACAGTGTTGCCTTGTAGGTAGCCTGCCTTGAGCTCCTTCGTAGTAACAGGATTGTGGTGTTTCTGCTGTTTCTGAGAGCTAAATTAGGTGGAAATGTTTTGAAGATCACTGTTTTAGGTTCTGGTCTCAAAACACCACCATACAACATGAATGCTTTGAAATGGATCAGCCTCTGCTTTCTCAGATCTCGTGTGTTCCCCAGGGACTTCTCCAGACCCAGCTCCTCTGGAGATGCTTTACACCAACACTGGCCCTGCTGTGCCCTGAGCACTGCCTGCCCTCCACACTGGCCATCTCTAGGGGACAAGGACTCATTGCTTCCTCCACAAGGCAATGTCAGAGCAGGACTTTCTCAGCAGTAGCTTATTTCAGCTCTGGGTGACTTGGACCAGAGGCCAGAAAGTCTCTCTGCCCTCTGCTGTTGATAATTCTTCCATTGGCACAGAGAAGCAAGGAGGGAAAGGAAGTATCTTTGTTTGAATGCCAAACAGAAATAAGTTCATCCAAGGACAAAAGGTAGGGGGGAGGAGGAGCAGGGCCTGAGGAGACAGACAGACTGGAGACAGCAGGGGCAGAAGAGGTCACGCTACCTCGGAGGGGATAAGCAGATGAAGAACAACCTGTAAGAGGCACAGCACACTCCTTTCTTGAAACCTGGAACAGGACCCAGCACTGGCAGCTCTCCACATTCCTGTGCAGCCAGCAACATCTCTGCCATCAGCCAGAGGAGATAGCGTGGGGTCAGCAGTCAGGACACACCGGTGCCAGCACATGGGTGTCCCTGTGGGTCCTGAAGCAGCTTGTTGGCCACAGATCCTTGCAGTCAGCTGCACAAGCCCAAAGAAAGCTTGTGTGAGTCCCCTGGGCTTCAGCAGAGGGGAATTACTGCTCGTACATGCTCTGGAAAAGGAAGGAAGGGAGAGAGGAAGGAGCAGGCTGTACACCACCGTGCTACAAGACCTCTGCTATGACAAAGTAGGCATTGCTGAGAACACTGAGAGCACCTGGGGGAGCCACCACACTGCAACCTCCTCCCCAGCCCTCAGAGAGAAGGAACAGCCCTTTCTTGTTTCACTCCTCATTTGAGTAACTCCATGCTTTAATTGGCAAATCTGAATGCCTCCAGGAGCACAGTCCTACAGCACAACCCCCCCTGCTGCAGCTGCCAAGCTCCTCATCCTTTCTGTAAGTCATTCAAGTCATCAGCTTGGGTCTGCTTGTCCAGGAAGGTTCTGTTCCAACCTCTCAGTTCTCACATCACTCCTCAAATTCGGATTCCTCGGTGTATCAATTTTAAGCCCACTTATTCTCAGGCTTTTCAAAGTTTTCAAAGTACATCATGTACTACAGAAAGGGCAATCTCTATGCTAATAGTCAAGTCCCCAAAGAAGTACCAACCTGGCAGTCAGAGTAGGATTGATATCTTTGATTGCTGCTATCTCTACTGGCTGCATTTGTAACACTGAATGTTTTTAGAGGTATTGCTGTATGTCAGCTAGAGTTATTGCACCAGACTGAACTTAAACAGCAGCAGTCTATTGCCAATATTGAAAGTCCACACTGACTGAGACCTATGAGTCTACTATTTTTTGTTCTTGTTTTGCTTAAACTTTTGCCCAAATCATCTCAATGAAGACAAGAAATGCTTTTGAGAGCTTAAGCTCTATATCCACAGAGCTTTCTGGAAGATGGATTAGATAATGAATTTATTTGCCATACAAAATGTAACTAAATAAAGCTATAAGAATGTTCACTAAGAATAATTCAGCACTGGCAGAAAGACAGATTATAACATCTATGTGCCATCTCTTCAACAAGGTCTTACAATTTTAAAGGAAAAGACTCACAGTCCCTGAGAATAACAACGGGTGTTCTCAATCACTCCCACTTGCAGCTGTGTTTGTCTAATTTTGTGCTGGTGCAGCCCAGACGGGTGCATAGGGACCTGTGTCCTGGGGAGGAGAAGAGGATCTCAACCCTAACAGACTATACCAATGCCCTGGCACTTTGCTTTGCCTAAGAAATATCACAAAGTTTTTGGGTGGAAGAGGAGGGATGGACTGCCAACAGCAGCCACTCACTTCGCCCCCATGTCTTAGGAAACCCCTCTTCAACAACTCCAGCTCTTGCCCTTCCTGCATCTTTCCAATGCCCACCTAACTTTGGCCCATGATTTTAGGAAACATTTTCTGCCCTCCCCTTATGGCCATATTTTCCTATTTCCTTTTCCCCCCGTATCTTCCACACTTTCCTCCCTTTCCGCAAATTGTGACCATGATGTCCCGGCCATCCCGGCCCTTCTATAGCGCCGTGGCTGGCCTGGGTGGTGGCCACAACTCCCTTCCCCACCGCCTAGCTCGGAAAACAGCCGGGGGTCCCGCGGAAGCCCTGCAGCCCCCGGAGCGGGAGGCTTTGCTCCGCCCGTGGGTGAGATGGCGCTGGCGCTGGCGCTGCCCGGCGTGTCCCCGGCCCCGGCACGGCTGCTCGGTGTCGCAGCGCCACCTGCGGGGACAGCGCGGGACATCCTGTGTCACCTCCCGGTCCCCTCCCGTGTCACCTCCCGCTGTCCCCTCCCGGCACCTCCGAACCCCGCCCGGGCTCGCTTGGTGGCTGCCGTGGCTTCACCCCGGGAGCGCAACCGAGCCGTGCGTAGCTGCTGCTCAGCCCTCCCTGGATGGGATAAATGCGGTTCCCACTGCGGTTATTAACCTCTCCTACTGCCCCAAGCCTGAAAAGGGTGGAAATCTTGAAAAACCTTGGAAAGCATGTCTGTGTTTACAGAGCATGCACAGCATTAGCACGGAATTAGCAGTAACACAACCAAAATGTGTTAATGAAGTTCCCACCATGGAAAAATTGTCTGAAGTCGCATCCTGTACAATCCTGGAGAAGACTTCTTGGAGAGTAGTAAGATTTCTCATCTTGCTGTCTGTATGCAGCACATTTGCACTCAGAGGCAAAGTCACCACTGGCAGAGCTGTTGCAGATCTGCTCCGTTGTTTATACCAGGGATGCAGCCTATTGCACCTCACCTCCTCCCATTTCCATTAGAAACAGACATGCATTTCCCTTCTGCTGTACATCCCATTGGAAGTCAGGCCGATCAAATGGAGGGACAAGCTCCATTGGGGAAGGGCTCACAAAGTGTGGATTCTAACCGTGTCCTGCCACACCTGTACATCACCTATTTTTTCTACCTGCAAAAGGGTAAGAGCAAGGGAGCCCTTTTTGTCTGCAGTGTAAAGAGCTCCCAGGAAAACCAGCTTTAGGCTGTGTAGAGGCATTGTAGAAGCTCTGCAGGGGAGACCTAAACATTTTGTGGAGATCTGTGCTTGTGGGCTCTTCTTTAAGCAGCAGATGTGTGACCCGTGGGTGGGCACTGTGTGCCACACCTCTGGCGTCAGCACCCCCTGCCACTCTGTGTCCCCTGCCTGCTGCACACACAAATGTGCCACTGGAAAAGTTATGAGCTTTTTATTGTCACTTGTGGAGCAAGATATTGAACCATCGAAGTGCTTATTCATTTCTGGTTATCTGATTGTGGTAATGTTTCTAAACTGCCAGTTGAAGGTAAGAGATAAACTACAGCCAGCCTCAGACTGAGAGGCGCCTTTGACGTAGCCAGGTTTTTTTCACCTGGGGATGATATATTATTTATTGACTCACACAGGGTCACCTGGAAATACTTCATGCAGGGAATCGAAAGAGAACAGTAAATACTAAAATCAAAGGCTGTCAGGACCTCCTTTTGCCAGTGGGATGGTTTTTCTCTGCCTGTGTGGCCATGGTGGACACAGTCATGGCTGGTGGCTCTGCTTCTTAGAGGGAAAGGGAACTCTTGCCCTCTGTCACTCCAAGAAGAACAAATGCAGCACAGAGAAAAACAGACAGCTATTTATTTATTTCTCAAAGAATTCTCTTTCCCTGTTTTCATAACCTTCCTCTTTTTACACCAGCTTAGAGGTGCCAAACTACTTGAAGGAGTGAAATGCAGGGATCAGTTCAGGGCTGGTGGGGAGATCCAACATTACTGCCAAAGGAGACCCAGCAGGAGAGAACATTGCTGTTCTGTAGATTTCCCAGGCTTGCTCTCTAAAAACTAATCCAAATCCATCCCAGGAAACAGCATTTGCATTGTAAAATAAATTTTAAAAAAAGGCTTTCCCGAGGCTCAGGGGAGTGGTGTATGCACAGAGCAATCAGAGATAACAATTTTCTGAACAAATCTTTGATGTTAGCCTTTCAGCACATAATTTCAATGGGAGGCAGGAGAGACATCCATCTGCTAAAGGAAATATTTTCCTCTTCCATTCTGCATGCAGCTTTGCTGTTGCTATGGTCACATATTGTTATAATTGTCTTTTATAAAGGAGAATCTCCCTTAAAGAACTTTTCTACCCAATGCATCCTCCCAGCTCTCTGGTTCATGAATGCATGTTTACCTATTTAGCCTGCCCGATGTTGGAATTTTTAAGGCCTCAGGGTATTTGGTTTCCAATCACTGATAGAATTAATAGAGAAGTCCCTAGCATGACTGTGATTTCCTGAAGTCAACGTCAAGTAGAAAGAGGTGGGATATTTTTATATTCCTTTATGAAAAAGAAAAAAAGTGAAGATTTTTCTTTTTATCAACCAGAGATCAAGGATAATAGGCCAAAGCAGATTAATTAGTGTAATTTGTCTGTTTGCCTTCAGACAGAACTTTGTCTCACCTGTTTTTCAAGGGCCTGCAATTGACATACAAATGGATTCTACCATTTCCCTGGAGTCATCACTATGCTGGGGAAAAGTGTCTTATTTTCAAAAGTAAATTGCTCTGCAGCAAAGCCTCCCTGTGCACAAGGCTGGGTGTGAGCAGTGAGGCCAGGGTGCCCTGCACAGGAGCCACTGGAGTTTGTGACATCTCCATCCTTATCACTTCTGCCAGTGCCTTACCACCCTCACAGTTAAGAATTTTTTCGTTGTATCAGGCTTGAATCTCCCTCTTTTAGTTTAAAACTGTTACTCCTTGTCCTATAAATGACCCCACTAAATGATATCTAATCAGAGCAGACCCATATTGGGCTTTTCTTGACCTGCCCTCCAAGATGGGAAGTTAATTGTTGGCAGCTACTTATTCCCTTCTTTGGTTTGAGCACACAGAAGGGTTGAGCTGGCAATGTCCCCTCCATGCTGAGTGTAAAATGTTGGCTGAGTTCAGTCTGACCTGGCAGCTGGACAGAGCTTTTAAAGAAAATTGTGTCTGTATAAATGTCATGAAAGTGGATATAGCCAGACAAGGAGACAAGGACCCTTTTCAGCAGCTTCTCGAGCAAACAGCTGTAGCTGAGCTCGAGGCTTGTCAGACACCGAGGAACCAGCACAAGTGAGAGCTCTTGTGAACCTTCCAGACAAAAGCAGAGCTGGAGCCAGCTTATTGCCATAGATGCTGGAGTCAGCCACAAGGCAGGTCTGTAGGCAGGCAGGCTGTGGGAGGCACAGGGCTGAGCACAGCTCTTGAAGCAGCCCTAAATCTGTCTGGTGAACTCGTTGCCTTCTTTGCTGGGTTAACCCCAGCTCAGTGAGGGTGAAATGCAGCACATTGGTCCAGAGGAACAGAAAGCAGCAAGTGTCATCCTGTAGCAAGGCAATGCTGCTGATGGCTCTGCTGTACAGGGTGTGAGTACTGCTGGGTGGTCAGTATTGCAAACCATGGCAAATCCTAAGGGAGCAAACCCACCTCCACGGCCATGTCTCACTGCTCCGGAGATATGATGCCCAAGTGAATGAATGAGAACTCTTTTACAGGCCGGGCTGTCCCTTGCACTACCACTGAAGGCCCTTCAAATAGAAGATCTGGTCTCTGTCCAGCTCAGCATCTCTGTGCCTGCCAGGTCCAGTCAAAGCATTTACATTTTTGCTGGGGGACCAACTGCATTACCCCCTAAACTGCATTACCAAGGCAGTCTCTGCTCTGGCCTCATCCTTCTTGGTCACCCAGCACATAGCAGATACCACGTCCTTCTTTTGTCTCTCATCCTCCTGCCCAGTTCTCTGTGGGGCAGTCAGCCTCCATGGTCCCTGCTGAGCTGTAGCTGCTGTCACAAGCTCCATTTTTAGCAGGAGTATCCATTCTTGCTTTTGTGACACTGGTTTGCCATGGTTTGCTGTGCAGCTGCTCTGGGAGCTGTGCTGGTGCTGCTTGGGCACCACAGTGACTGTGTCTGATCACTTGTATTAAACCATGGGACTGTGGAGCCAGGACCAGGGGCCAGGCTCGAGTGGCTTTAAGGATTGAGAGTGTTGTGCTCAGAGGTTGCTGTGGGGGTAAAATGCTAAAGTGCTGCTGACATCTTGGTGGTGTTGTAAGGACTTGTTCGCTTTCAGGGAAAATGGGAAAGAAGGAAAAACAGGTGATCAAGTGGCAAAGATGAAATGGCATTGTCAGAAACTCACCCTTTGTTTTCCTGAGGTGAGGAAGTGGAAGGGCAGGTTGATGGGTTGCATTCCTCCTCCTAATCCTCAGCATCTCTGAGTTCAAGGGGCACTGCCAGACCCTTGGCAGAAGAGCAGTTCCAGGAGTGAACCTCAGTCCCCTGTTCAACTGTGTGATTATTTGCAATTGTGTGTAAATCCAACAGCTGGATTATGATGGGAGTCACCTGATCCAGTTCTTGAGCAGTTCTCAAAGTATATGAAGATCACTGCTATGACTAAACCAGGATGGCACAAGGAGGATGCTGAGGTCACAGGAGCAGCTGTACCCAGCCAGCCCAGCACCCTGTCCCCAGCAGATGGCTGCAGAGAGAAGGAGGCAGTTTAGTCTAGTTGAAGCTGGGTTGAGTCCATCTCTGGCAGAGAAAACCAACAGAAGTGGTTCAAGGGAAAATAGAAACACCAAGTATATATGTTGGGAAATTTCCAAAATACCTGTTCTATTGCACAGTGATCTATGGCTTAGGGACCTAAGATACCTCAGTGGATTTCACCTCCTTGAGGATGTCCAAAACGTGTGTGAACCCATGCACATTTACCTTACATCCATAAAATCCTCTCACAGGGAACATCACAGATGTAAATACTGTGCAAGTCCATAAATTCTACACTGTATAAAAACAGATCTCATTTTGTTTTTCTTGAAATTGCAGCCTGTTGGTTTTGTGTGAGGCACTCCCATGTTAGAAAAGGCTGATGGGTGGGTCCCTCACCTTCTTCCTGTTGTTTGTAATTTATAACCTGCCAGAATAACTTCCTGTCTTTTGGGGGGCTAAAGAGTTCTCTCTATCTGTTTTTTTTCCACACACAGAAGCCTTTCTGTACCTTTGTTCCCCTTTGTCAGCTTTCTCCATATCTCTCCAGCCATAAAACAATATGCCTTGTCACCTGTCAATAGCACTGTGTAAATGCTAAGTAAGGCCAACATGTGCCAATCATTAAGCTCAAGGGAAATCTTTGGAGGTGTATGTATCCCACTGAGATGGATTCAGAGCAAACAGACACAGGGGGAGACCAGAGTGAGGAAAGTGAAAAATCTGCAGCACCAGAATCTGAGCAAATTCTCATACCTACAGAAACACAACATTCTCAAATAGTTGAAAACAAATGCAAAATTCTCTGTACTGAACACAGACAATGCCTGCTGAATCCCTGGAGGGATATGTTTGAAACATTGGAAGGGCTGGACACATCCTTAGAGTAACAAACCACACTTCTGGGTCTCCCTTGAGCAAGGAATGGACACAGCTTGAGTCAAAGAGCTCAGCCACTCTGCAGTATCCAGCTGTGTGCAATGTCATGCAAAGAGTCTGTGCTGGCAGGTACAGGACAATGCAACATTTGTGTGTTTGTTTTAAATTCACAGTGGGTCTGGGTTATACATGGAAAAGTCTCCAGATATGTGGGTTCTGGTGTCACTGTTCACATAATGTGACAGCCTGGATCCTAACACAAGGTCCTCCTAGATTCTTAGCACAGTCCTTGGAACGGTGAACTTCTTCTTTAACATCCATCACTGAAACATATAGCTATAAAAGCTGACACAAATTATAGCCCCTTTTTTCCCCTCCTAGAGCTAGAGGTGACATCTGTTGCTCAGAGTGGTTTTGCAGACCCATGTGCTGGTGACACCAGAATTAATGAACTACAGACAAAGCCTTCACAGCCCCTTCCTCTAATACTTTCCCTGAGTTTTCCTGCCCAGCTCTGTGGCTAGCACACACCTTGAGGATGGAGAAGTGAGTCCAGTCCCTGCCAGAACACATTTCAATCCACATCTCCTTCTTGCCAGGAGAGGTCTGTATTGCCTGCTGTGCAGGTAGTCAGTGTACATAAGAAGGGAGAAGAATGCAAAATACAGTTCTAGGTCACTTGAGCATTTTAAAGGGGAAAGAGCCTTCTTTGGGTGATGCCTTTTCAGCCCTAAAATCACAAGCCAAACAAGATTAAAATGATAAAAAAGCAGTTACTGAGTTATAGAATGACCTTCAGGGACACTTATGACAGAATGCCCCCATGATGATAAGGTTTTGGCACTTTTATAAG
The DNA here is from genome assembly GCA_034336665.1 of Luscinia megarhynchos. Taxonomy (NCBI): domain Eukaryota; kingdom Metazoa; phylum Chordata; class Aves; order Passeriformes; family Muscicapidae; genus Luscinia; species Luscinia megarhynchos. The sequence goes on from JAPFBE010000003.1 coordinate 68,285,254, forward strand.
TTTAGCAAATTATAATTGAGAAGAATCCCTATTTAGAAATAGAGTTAATGAACTAAATCTCCTTTTGGAAGACCCTCACCTTGTTTCTAGCCCCACACTGTTTGTGTCCAAATACATGGGAAAGTGACACAGCTTCACTTTGCCGAAGAAGCAAGATTAGAATGGGATTCCAGGAATGTGTTTGTCCAGCAAAATACTGGAGTTAGCTTAAGAAACTATATAACTATACAATAATAGTCTACAGAGCTACAAATATATGAAAAATATCTAAAAGTAAAAATCTTCTGGCATCACAGGAGTGACTCTTCTGACCTGTTGCAGATGTCTCCTCTAGGCAGAGCCCAGCTGTACTGCAGATGAGACTGCTTCTCTTCATGCATTTGCAGGAGGAGCCCCAAGACCCCTGGTTCAGACATGGATCCTCATCTCACAGGGCAAACACTTCCCCAGAGCCCCAATGGAGTTACTGCAAGGAAGGCAGAGGAAAAAAGACCACCATTATAGATGCCTTGTAGGAATCAGACAGGCCAGGGACACAGTTTCTGGTCCTTGGGCCCCAGCCTTATTCCCTTCATATTTCCTCCCTGGCTCCTTCCTTCACCATGACACTGAGATCAGCTAAATCCAAAATTGTGTGATTGTGTCTCTATGTGATGAATATTGAGGCTTAGTGACAAAAGTGTAGGCAGGCACTGTTGCCTTGAAAATGTGCTGCTAAGAAGGAGCTGAATAATATGAAATACAGGCAGTGAAGTAAAACACAAGCAGTGCTGTAAAAGGAAGGGACAGCTCCCAGCATCAGATATTGCAAGGTTTAAACCTGGCTTTCAGGAAGATTCCAGAGCCATTTTTATTTGAAGGGTATGAACATTTATAGAGCACTACATATATTAGTGAGCCGTGTAAACACTAGCTAATTAATCTAAGTAACATTATAAAGCAAATGAAGCCATTTATCTCCTCAGAGATAAAGCGGGCAGCAGTTAAAAAAAAAATCAGGTCGGAGTAGAATGGTTATTTAAAAGTTGGAACTTTTACAGTGTTTAATTTATTTCTTCAGAATAAAGAAATTTCCTGATATTCCTGCAACAGATGAGCACAGAATAAAAGGAAATTCATTTGAAAAGCATGTTTTTCCCTCCAATGTTATACCAACATCAGCCCTTGTTGTCAGAAGCATTGTTTTTCATCAGCTGGCATAAGCACCTGGAAAGCTGGAGTCCTAATTCCAGTGATTGCTCCTTCTGCTCTGGTCTTCCTCTTGCATATGCATACAAATGAAGACCTTAAAAATGTGCATAAAATATCCTGATGCTGAAATTGGGTTCAGCTGCTTTTATGCTCCCCCCACTGGCCGTGCTTAAGCTAAATGAAGTGATCTTTCCCAGAGCTCAATTCACCTAAGTCCACAATCACTGTCTGAGAACTTGGCATTTATTTTCTTTTCAGCCTACTGGTCTCTCTCCTGAGCTCATGAGCAAGAGCACAAACCAGAGCTGGCTGTGTTAACTAGGGGCCACAGCTCCCACTGCCTTTGCAAACCCACACCTGGCCTCTGGCAGAACCCTACTTAGCTGAATAAAGGTTTTGAGGATGTAGCCATATAAACCAATGTAAATACTACATAAAAAATTATCTTCATTGTGGAGGAGGAAGTAATGCAACTTTATGAGAGGGAAGGTCAAGGAGTGTTATCTGCTATTACCCATGAGTTTTGTGGTCTCCATTCATATTTGATCCTTTTGCTTTTCTATTGACACTGGCTTGGGATAGAGGAAATTCACGTTCAAATCAGATTGCCTGTCAAGATCCTGACAAAGGAAGGAAATGGCCCTTGATTACCAGGGACCTGATCTGGCATTCCTCACAGAGCTCCCTGTCCCTCAGCAGGGCTTGCTGCCCTTTTGCTGGCTGCTTCAGGTGCTTTAGGCTGGCAGCAGGTGTCTGCTGTGACTGGCTGTTATCACCATGCTTGGAAAATTTCTACAGTAAAGAGTTTCAGAAGGGAGCTCATCATGAATAACAGCGCTGTCCCTGCTGGGTCCTCTAGGTTCTCTCAACCAAGGTATGGTCAGTGTTACTCCTTGTAAAAGAGTTGTCCATCTAGCAGTAGAGCACATTGACATACCATGAGATCCATTACACAAGTATATAAATACATGCAGACACACATGAGATTATACACCAGGAGGAACTCACTTGCATAGTAAAGCTGGATTTTTTTTTAAACACATGTTTTTCAAAAAGTTATGATAAGGTACTTCGTAAAACATGGGAAAAAATCCTACAATCTATGATACTAAAAAGTAACAAGTAGAACTAAGAAGAAGTGGAAATTTTGCATAGGATATACAGATAATTTTAAAGTTATTTTGTTTTGGAAAGCAACTTTAACAGCACTGCTGAATTGAAGGACATTCACTGGCACAGAACAAACTCATTATTACATTCTGTGTCTTCCGGTCAGTTTTGCACAATTTTCTGTCAGGGGATCTGAAAGAAAATTACATTTGTCTCCATTTTCAGATTTATGTCCATGAATCAGAGACTGGAATATGGTCTTCCATATTTGTTCATTGAAGAAGTTACAGGAAGACTAAACTTGTCCCTCGGGATTATTTCTGCTCTTGGTTTAAAAGGCAGCAGCAGAGAATTCTCTGCCAGAGCAGAGACAATCAGGAACACTGGGCCATCATGAGGATTGAGTGAATAGCCCACCAGGAGAGAGGCTTTGCCCCTGCAGAGGGTTTGCTGGGCTCAGGACAGATAAACTTTCCCATTGACGTAGGCTCATGTGTGCCTGCACACACACAGAGCCAGCCAAAGCCTCAGGGACTTTTGCCACCAGGCTGTTAATCATTATCCAAGCAGAGCTGTACTCTTTGAGATCTCTGACCTGTTTTGCAGCCCTGGAGGGGTTTATTGCAGCCAGCACAGCCTTGGCCGGTGTTTGGATTGCGTGCTGACAGGCAGCCAGCTGGCCCCGGTTCAGAGCTCGGCGATACGGAGCGCACGGCTGCGCATTTGTTCTTCTTGGGAAAAGGGAGCAGCTCCTGTTCCATCGGCCCAGGGGGAGTGGGCAGCCCGAGGGACAGGCTGAGGAGGAAGCAGCCAGGTGGATTTCCCTTGGGTTACAATGAGGCCATGTGGATGTGGTATCTGCAAGAACGTGGATTCAGGACTGAAAAGCAGTCAGGCTAATGGGAATGGTGCAAGGAGAGACCCTATCTTCAGTGAGCTGTGCCAAACACATGAAATCTCAGCCCCAAATCTTGCAGGGTTCATGCACACAGAAAACATTTCTTCCACAGGTCTTTCAATAATTTTTAAATTATTTTTTTCACGTCTCTGGAAACTTTTCCTGAGTCTTTTATGGCTTGCGGAAGACTTTAACTTCAGCAAGAAATTAATTCAAGCTTGAATTAATTCAAGAATTTAAGTGTTGTTCTATTCATGGTGTCCTAAACTGTAGGTAATTTAAAACAAAGAGGAATCAGAACCATTTTATCAAACATTTTGATTAGCCAGTACCTTGCTGAATCCTGTGTGTCATTTCTGGTTGGTGACTCTCAGGGTAGGCATCTGCTTCCAATCTCACAAAAGTGTCACATTAAAAAAAGCCATAAAGAAGTAGAACTAGGAATTCAAACTCAGTAGCCTTGCCACTGAAAATACACTAGATACTCTTCAAAGATCCCTTCCAAACCAAACCATCCTATGGGTCCATGAGTCTACAATAAGTACATGATTGTGCAGTCACTCGGGGAATTTTTTTCCTAAGAGGACATAAATGAAGAAAATGGTTCCTTCTTTTCATATCAGAAACTCATTAAAATCCCCTGCACCAATTTTAAGGAATGACACCAGACATCTTATGTGGAAGACAGATCAGTGGAATTTTTCTGGTTGAGGAGGCTGAGCCCTTGCTCAAAAGTGTGCTGCAATCAGGATGGAATCCTTCTTTCTTCAAACCATGGAAAGGTGTTACTTTCATGGGACCAAGAAAGGGCTGCATTAGTGGGGGTTTTTTTGTCATGGAAGACCAGTACAATTTTGAGCCTCTCCTGCTGGCTCACCAGTTCAAACCCCTGCATTTTGCAGAATGACAGTTCTGTGCTGGAACTTGAAACTAATGGGACAAGGAAGGGTGCATACTATTGACAAAAGTCTTTTCATCACTTACAGGCAGCTCTCTGGCTGCATATTCCCAAAATCCTTTGAAATTTTGGGAACTGAATTACTTGGTTGCACGTATCTGCAATTTTCTTTGGCTTTACTCAGGCGTTTACAGTAAGCAAATTTTACTCATTAGGGATAAAGATCATAATTCACTTGTAGTTCTTTCTGTTCAGTTTTACCAACTAAATCGCAGGCAGTAATCTTTAAGGTATAAAATGTGTATGTACAGCAAAGGGCTATTTTTGTGTAGTCAATAAGTTATAAAAGCACTTTGTGCCCAGGAAAGAACAGTAATTGGGAGCTGCTTTATGAATTCAGGAACAAAGCTCTCTTCCAGCAGCTCTCTGGTCTGTGGCTTCTCTGGTGCCTGAGAAAAGGCAGCATGTGTCCAGTGGGGACACAAAGGTACAAAAACCTTCCCCCAGCTGTCCCTGGAGCTGTCTTTAGATCTTTAAGAGAGAGCTTCTTGATGAGTGGGACGAGGATATTAGTGTGCACCAAAGGTGTTGACTGCCATGTGCTCTCTGTGGATTGTGTTTTTGGGGTCATCCTGAAGGTAGAAGATGATTTACACTGTGCTGGACATCTGAGGGTGTAGGTGAAGCAGATTTGCTCTTCCCTTGATACAGATCTGTGAGGAAGCAATGATGCAACTGATGACTTGTTAGTGGAGGGCATAGTGCAGAGGAACACAAATGAGAAGTATAGAAGTGGAAAAGTTAGAAAGAGAGAAAAAGAAATAGGAAAGCATGAGGGTTAACTTTAGTAGCAGTTTTCTTAGAATGGGGATGAAGAAATGAAGAACAGACAGCAGTCTCCAGCTGTCTGATTTATAGGACCCATATAAACCTCAGTCACACAGCATTTTCATTTTCCAGAAGTCTCAATCCTGGTGCAGCAGACACCTGTGCTGTGGCTGCACAGGCTCATGCAGGATGCCTCTCGTGCCTGGTGTAGGGTGCAGCCCCCTGGACCTGTCTGCAGACCCAGCACTGTCAGCTCCACTCTTTGTCTCGTGGTCAAAAGAAAAGCTGCAGGCATGTCCAATCCAGAATTTTGGACCTATTTAAATTCAATTTTCCAATCAGCTTGCTCTATCTGCAGTTCCTCTGTGTATGTGTTGTCACTCAGGTGCACAGGATTTTTCATGCAGATAATTTAATATGATGCTGCATTCCCACATCCTAATTATCTCCCCTGTGGAGGTCCCTGGAGTTGTGTGGTTGGGAGGAGGAGGCTCCTGTCCTTCTCATTACTTTAGCTGATTCAAATCCTTTCAATGAGCAGCATTGGATCAGCAATTTTGTGACCTACAGTCAGCGTTAGAGTGCCAAGGCTCACTAAAAGGCCACCCACGCAGGGTTTGGGCAGTGCTGTGCACAGAATGCCACCCGTGGTGTTGATGTTTCCATAAACTGCCACACAGCAGAGTAAGTGCATTGCCCATATCTGAGTGGCATTACAGGAAATGCAAACACCTAAAACATCTTTATATTTCCTGAAATACACAACCTGGAGCAGGAGCAGAGCAAGTTCACACAATTAGGAGGTACCAAAAAGTGACGGTAGTTGATCAATCAACTGACTAATTGCATCTGACTGCAGCAAGTTGAGATTCTTCTGTCCTGTGTTTGCTTGCAATGAAGCAAGAAAGAGAACTGGGTTGCTTAAATGGCCTGGGGCACAGGCTACCCAACGCAATCAATTGCTTCACTCAGTCACCCTCGCTGATGTTGGGAAAACACAAAGTGCTCCCTGGTAGCCCTGGAACCTTTAGCTGTGAGGCTGCCTGCAAAGAAATGCTCAGGATAACAAGCATTTTGTATTTTTGATATATTTCTAAAATGTTACTGCTATTTTATCACCTAATCAAGCTATATAGTAGTATTTTATTGCCAAATCTGAAATTTATTACAGCTGCTTTGTGGTTATACACCAGTGTTGAATTAGTGCTTTATTACTATAAGCAACTGATAACACTTACCCAATTAAGGTATCTTTGTATCTATCTCTATTTGGAACTGCTCTGACACCAAGTTCTTGTCAGTACTGAACAATTGTTATTAGTGACTGAAACAGGACTAAATTAACAGCTAGAGGAGTTGTTATTGCACCACTAAACTCCTAAGTAGTTTGATTAGTAAATAATACAGTAATACCAATTAAATATAACAGCTGCTTATCTCATGGAGATTATAAAATAAATACATAGTTGTAAATATATCTTGTTATGGTACAGTATAGTTTGCATGATTTAAAATACTTTCAAGAAATAATTAAGCTTTCTATGAAGCCAGGCACCAGAAAAAAAACAGTGGCCTGTACCTCAACATTGTGAGAACATCATCACAAAAAACATAAGCAAGTAAAAGGAAAATATAAAACAGGTGATTTATGAAGTTTATTTTGTGATTCTAAGTTCTAAGTAGTATTTCATGTTCTATTTTGTGTCTTTAAAAAAACCCAAAAAACCACAATCAAAGATGGCAGAATACGCATGAAAATTGTTGCCTCATGGCAGAAGGATTTGATCTTGCTGCTAACCAGGGCTTTGAGTTGCAAAGATAGGCTGTATTTTGACATTGACCTTCCACTGCTTTCAGAAAATCGAGGGTTTGAATCCTCTGTGTAAATAACAAGACTGCTCTACCTGCTTCTAGCTGCGGTTTTCCTCAACTGCATCCCCTAGGCCAAAATTGTTCCAAAGAACAAGAAATATCCCAATGAGTGATCAAATGGTCCCCAGTGTGGAGTTGCTCCTTAACTTGTAGCTCAGGAAGATCATGGAGCTGCTGAGGACACTGCTGCTGAAGGAAACACAAATCACTGAACAGCATTGGAGCATGGCCCCATTCCTGAGCTTTGTGTGTCCCAGGGGGATACTGGAGGCACCTCATTTTCTATTAGGGATTTAGTCTTCTGGGAAAAAATGTCAAGGAGCACAGAGAAGATGCAAGGCAGATCAATTTGATTTTCTTATAAAAGAAGTGAGGCAGAGACTGTGACATGAGTCACAGTTGCAGTAACTGGGGAATGTGGGAACAGAATGTGGGTTTCATTATTTCGGTTAAAATTTTCTTCTATTTTTTCCTTCCTCAGTTATAAAAATTTTATTCAGTTGCTCTCCTCCTCACCTAGGACTGGCAAGTGGAAAGGCAAATGATGAAGGCCAGTACCTGCCACTAAAATTCAGCAGGCAGCAGGGCTGGTGAAAATTCCCTGCTCGCAGCATTTATGGCAGGGTGCAATCAGCGGCTGGTGTTTGCTCTTGAGACAAAGGAGCTTTGGAGTTAGAGGGAAGGTCTTCCCCAAGAAGCTGCTGACTCCTGAAACCTGATGTCCTGTTCCTTATCAGGCCAGTTTATGACAGGTTTCATAAATGTTTTATGAGACCCTGATGACTGCATGGCTGAGCTGGGTGGTGGCAGCTGCCTCCAACTTTGTGCGTTATTGACAAAAGATCAAAGACCAGATTTACCACCCTGATAAGATCAGATGGATAAGAATCCTGAACTGACTTTTCCCCCGTTTCCTGCATGAACAAACACGTTGCAGGATTTATTGATGGAGGCTCAGTCCTGAAGACCTTGTTTGGAAAAAATTCCTGCCAATTTCTACACCCCTTCCCCTAGGCTTAGAGGAAATTCCATGAAATGGGCAGTAAAGTTTGAGACCCTTGTCTCACCACAAGGTGAGCCACCACTTTGATTGAAAACCCTTATTCCAAGAATGCCTGGATAGAGGGACCTTAAGGGGATCATTGCACTAAATGGGGTCAGGCTGACAGGATCACAATGCATTGCCAATTTCCCAGTTGTGCATAAGGCCTCCCTCCACATGTGGCAGAGCTCTGTCTCACTTCCATCTGCATTCCTCCAGGATGGGATCTGCTGGCCACCGGTTGAGACCAGTGGATGCAGCAACTGAGAACATGGGCTGCATGACAGAGGCCAGCCAAGCCTGTCACAAACAAAGCATCTGAGTTTAGCACATCTGACTTTCAAACAGCCAGAGCCCTGGGAAGGTCCTGGGGTTGGTCTTAGCCAGGGTTTGAGGCAGTGCTTGTCCTACAAAAGATGTCTCTCCTAGCACTGTCAGCCCAGCTGGGCACTGTGGTCCCAGGACATAAAGGCTGCAAGGTGAGAGGGCCACTCAGCGTGGTCAGAAGCACATCACCTCCCAGATTTAGGGTGTCAGACATGCTAGCAAGCTAAAGAAAGTGGGTGATGAGGCAGGACTGCAGTATGTTTCAAACAGAATTGCAGGTCCTGTTACTATTTTTTGCTGTAAACTTTCTAGGTAATTGTAAAAAAAAATGCATCTCTCTTTTCCAAGCCTGAGAAGAGAAATATTTTTAGTTTCTTGTCAGGGGATTATTTCATTATTAGTCAAAAAACATTTTGAGGCAGCTAAAAATAAGATACTGTGGAAACACTGGGCTCAGTCATTCTGTGTTTGGTGATTTTTTTAAATGGAGGAGCAGAACAACTGTCTTTGAATGACACAGGCCATGCCTGTGCCATGATGTCTGCTTCCTGGGAAGCCTGACTACTGATTCAAAAAATGTTCAATAAAAAGGCTTAGTGAGAATAAAGTATCACAGAAATTGCCTTCAGGGCCACTTTGACCAGCAGAAATGGGTCAAAGAATTGACTTGCCCACTTAAATACAGGCAAGAGTACAAAATAATGAGAGGAGAAGTGGGATTGAAATTCTCATCCCCATGTGCTCAGAGCTAGACCCTGCCTCAAATTGGATTCTTCACTTCCAAACACACCTGCCCTGAGAGACACTGGTGTTCCTCTATTTGGAGAGCAGGGAAAGACTATCTGAACTCACTAGGAGAGATTTAGATTTTCTCATTCTGCTGTGTCAGATAACAGTTGGCTAAACAAGGGATTCTGCCAGCCTTGAAATATGCAATTTGCTGGGAGCTGCCATCTGGTTTGAGGGTTACATTTTCTTCAGTCTCACTGAAAATCTAAGTCGAAAAAGGGTGCAAGTTTAAGCATTTTGCTTAAGAAGCAAAGAAGCTTGCTTCTCTAAAACTCAAAGGAAGACACTTATTTTAAAAGGTAGGGCTAATTGATTATGAAGTAGCCCATCAAGCGGAGGTGGCTGGATTTACCCCACTGTTGTGGAAGTATAAGTAATTCCACAAAATTATGGGGATCAAAAATCAAGCCTAGGGCCCTGAAGGACCTAAAGTACCTGAGGGACTTGTTTTTTAAAAACCACACATGAAAAAATAATATATATATAATCTGTCATATTTTTGCAGGACTTGGTAAGAACAAATACTGTGTTATACTACAGGTCCAGTAATACAACATCAAATAACAGAACGTGGAGAAGCAGTTGCTGGTGGCTAAGAAAAGAGCTGAGAAAATTTCAAATAGGAATACCTTGTTTGAAATATTTCATGTTGCTCACAACTCATCTCCAGTCCATGTTGATCATTGCCAGCAGGGCAGGAGGACAGGCAGCAGAGCCAGCACAGAGGCAGCAGCACCATCTTTTATAGCAAACGTGGGCAGGTGGACACGGATCTTTATCTTCTTTGAATTTGTTTTCTAAACATTATCAACTCAGATTGCCCTTCACAAATTTCACTCCAAAACTTCAGAGTAATTTGCTTTTACAATGCAGTAAAGAAAGATATTAACTGGTTTGGGGATTGACTAGACAACCATTTACATCACTCTTTTATCAATATTGCCATAATTTGACACTTCTGAATGGAAGAGGATTGTAAAGCGCCTGCAGACCCTGTAAAACATGCTAAATGGAGATTAGTCTTACTGCTTAGTTTAAGCCTAGTGAAAGATAATTAAATTGACTGATGCAGCTGTAAATCTCACTTTTATCAAATCCTGGCTCTCTCTGTCCTTATGATTTTACAGCATCATTAATGTTGTTGGGACAATATCATTAATCTCCTCCTGCTGTTCAGAGAATGAAAGGCAACCAGCAAACACTATAAAAACCTGTTCTCTCCTCACTAGTGTTATCTTTTCTCCCTTCTTGGCTCTCACACAACTTAGACGCATTTCATTCATGAGGTGATTTCATAAGCTGAAAATTAATTGTAAATACACCATATAGTTGCTTTCCCTGTGGTTCGTGTAAAATGGTTTTATTAGTTTTGGGGTTTTAGGGGATTTTTTCTTTGTCAAACAAAATGGATTAGAAATAATTCCTCAGTGTTCTTCAGAGTTTTGTTTTGGCCTTTTTTTCCATGCAACTCTTTGTAACAACACAAAAGATCATCAGGCCTGTAAGTGAAGGCACACTGCTGTTTTGAAAATCCTGGGAATTCCACCTTTAAGTGATCAGTTTCAGTTTTTTTCTCAACTTATTAGACAGGGAAGATTGACTTTTTTCTGCTTCTGGTTTCCTAGTGAGGACTGTGATTGGACTGGGCATGGAGAGGATGTGAACAGCCTGTATGGGGAGCCTGTAGCATAGTAAGACCATGTAAGCCATTCAGATGTAGTAACTGGAGCTGTTCAGCCTGCAGTGGCTTTGCACATCCCTCCCTGGTGCAGTGGCTGCTGGGGACATCTCTCACTCCCTTTTTGCTCTGCATGAACTAAGACACCTCTGCCCAAGGCACCTCTGCTTCTCACAGTGTCTATTCTGCCCACTGCTGTACCTCAGCATGTCCATGAAATTATTCCATCTTTCTTTTCTCCTCTTTATGACTGCATATGAACTATATAGCCTGAATCATAAAGCCTTTCAATTTCCAAACTAATTTTCTTCCTAGGGGAAGGATACTTGCCTTCCCAAGGTACCGTGGGTGTTGGGTCATGCACTTTGAGTTGATCAGGGCACACAGAATCTCCTCTCTTGGTATGAGATAGACAAAATAATCCCACCTCAAACAGGAGGAGACTTTAGTTAAGTGAAGTTCAGATAACCCCACTGTCTGTCTTCCCCAAGGTCAGCTGGCTCAGCAGGGCTTTATCCATATTGTTTTACCCAGGATCTTTACCTGCAACCCAGAATTAAATCCCTTCAAAGCCAGATTTCTACTTGGGCACTTCACTTAAAGTAGTGGATCCCACATGAGTGAAATTTTGTGGCATCCTCCTGGAAAAGAAACAAACAGCAACCCCCCAACAATGTGAATGATGTTAGGATTCTCCCAACAAGGTCTCAGCAGGCTGCTTTCTCTGTCTGTCTGTATTTTCCTGGTTAATTCAAGGTTTGAGTCTGTCCCTTAGGACTAAAATAAAACCAGAATTGTGCTGCACTTGGCTGAAGTCAATGGAACAAATTTAGTACTTTAGCTCACTGTTTATGGGGCAGAGAGTTTATGTAAAAAATATTTCAGAGTTCATAATCTCGCATTTAAGTTACGGTTAAGGCTAAATATAGTGCTTTAATCATCAGCAGCTATAATTTCACTCCAGTATTTCTTTAAGCTCTTTGGTCTGAAAGTCCAAAAGATAAGAAGTACTTCTCAGTAATGCAGATAGACAGAGAGCATGGAGTTCACCCAGACAGTTTCTCCAGCTTGGGCTGTGCTTACCTTTTCAGGACTCAGATAACCGGGAGGAAAAAATTCCATCTCAACTCTTTCAAACCCTTGAGGCTTTCCTCTTGACAAAGATCTAGGGCAACACCAGCCATGGGGGTTCAGGGGTGATCCCTAAGTTCTGCAAAGGGGAGGATGTGATGAGGAGGGTACAATGGGTAGCAAGGCTGTGGTATAAAGGAGTGGTGAGAATAAAAGCAGAGATTAGTTTCGGTATGACGTGTTAGGCTGAACTATTCTTATAAAAGATTGTGTATAAAGAACTGCTGCAGCATCACCTTGAGTCCTGTGTGCAGCTCTGGACACCACAATATAAAAAGGTGGTGTCCAAAGGAGGGCAATGAGGATGGTGGAGGGTCTGGAGGGGAAACTGCATGAGGAGCTGCTGAGGTCACTTGGTCTGTTCATCTTGGAGAAGAGGAGACTGAGGGGAGAGCTCATTGCAGTCTACAACTTCCTCAACAGGGGAAGAGAAGGAGCAGGCACCAATTTCTTCACTCTCATGAACAGAGACAGGACTTGAGAAAACTGCCCAAAGCTGTGTCAGGGGAGGTTTAGGTTGGATATTAGGAAAAGGTTCTTCATCCAGAAAGTGTTTGGACATTGGAACAGGCTCCCCAGGGAAATGGTCACAGCAACAGCCTGACAGAGCTCAAGAAGCATTTTGACAATGCTCTCAGGCCCATAGTGTAACTCTTGGGGTGTCCTGTGCAGGGCTGGGAGCTGGACTCAGTGATTCTGAAGGGTCCCATGGGTAACATATACTGAGTCCTGTCCAGCAAAGAAATTATCAGAAAAAAGAAACCTGTGTGAACAAAACACTAAGATGACTGTGCAGGATTCCCACATTTGGTATGGGAAGCTCACTACTTCCTGCTCCCTGCCAGGGATTTTGGTCATGCAGAGAGGCCCTGACTCCTGTTCCCCTGGGCAGAAGGGAAGGGACATCATGTGGGGCAGGTCAGCACAGCAGGAGAAGGGTTTTTCCAAGTTATGGATGGCTTCTTGCTGTTCAGAGCTGTCCCCCAAAGCCTGGAGAAACCCTCCAGCAGAGCACCGTGCCTGCCTTGTTCCAGGGCACCATGACCTAAAAAATCCTCTCAGGCAGGTCAGCAGGTGCAGGTGCTTAAAAGTCCAAGGGCAGAGTTTTGCCAAAGTTCATTTCTTTATGGCACACAAAGTTCTGCCCCACATCCGGGCGGCTCCCCTGCACACAAGTGCAAGGCCTGGGCTGTCCCAGCTCTGGGTGGAGCATTTGTGCCCGAGCAAAACATTGCATCTTTCAAAACCTGCTGTAAAACAAGCTCCCAGATGCATCTCTGGGTCCATCAAATGGCACAGTCAATGCTCAGAGTGGCAGTCAGGCAGTAGCTGGAGGGGCTCCAATGTTTGATCCCAAACTAATGGCACAGATTATCTGGAAACATAAATAGCAGAAGATACTGAGTGTTGTTAGCCCTCAATAAAAGGTGCACATAATTTGAGTCTAATTATATTTAGTTCAAGTTGCTTCCTAACGATTAGCATTTGAAAGAGATGTCAATAATTTTCACTTTCTTTAAATGAAATAGGGTGATAGGCTTTTATAGCAGAGTATAAAGATATCAGCTGGGAAATCTATGGCCATCAGTGGCTTTAGTTTTCTCCCTTTATCTATTGGTATAGCCCTAATTTGACACATGCCTGTTGAGGAAACTTGTAAAGCAACTGCCGACCCTGTTAAATTTAGATTAGTCTTACAGCTCACTTAAAGCCAGTAAAGTGATAATTAAATCCACTCTTGAGCTGTAAACTCCAGAGTATCTGGAAATAGCTCTATTCCTACCACTGGCAATGTGACTTCATTAGAATTTATGCTGTCCCCTGCTGCAGGGACCCTCCAGACACAGAAGGGAGGGACCCTGATCTGTCTGACTACACTGCCCAGATCCTGCAGCCTCCTGTGGCCCATGCAGCCCTGTGAAACATTGCTTCATTGCTGCCACAAGGCGCTTCTAAACCTTGGCACAAGGCTGATAACACGATACTTATCTCTAAATTCAAACCAGAGGTTACAATGTGGGTCAAAGCCATTCAGTTTATCAGAGAGAAAAGATAGCCCTGACCTGCTGTTGGGGCAGACAACAAATAATTTTGTGCTTTCCTTTCTTGGCTTCTACTTTGGCATTAGACATTTGGGAACTGAAGCTCTCAGATTTAGGCTGAGGTTTTGTTGCATCTCTGCTGATCTTTGCAGCAGGAGAGAGCCCAAATGCTCCATTGCTTTGGTCACCCACGAGCCAAATGTGCCACAGCCCCATGGGGACAGCACAGGGCTCAGCCATGGGTAAGAAGAGGAACTGGAAGAGAGTATTGCAGTCCATCTTTCCCTCTTAATGACCAGTTTCTTGGGTCATTTAATTCTGTCTCTGTACCCTGGCATCCACACATGGATCAGGAAACACAGGGAAAGACAGTCTCCTCTCAGCAGAACCTTACCATGCATTGCTTGGTTTGGAAGGATGCCTGCCACTGCTTTTTGCTTTGGTAGGAGAAGGGATCTAAAATACCCCAAAACTGCTTTCACATGTATTGAAAGGAAAGAACTGCACATCAAAAAAGTCATGCAGAGAACAGGTTTCAGGTTTGATCAGCAGAAGGCTTATGATGAAAAAAGCTTTGAAACATATTCAATGTACTTTGCTGTCTCAGTTAAAGTTTTGTCAGATTTTTTTTTTTATTTCAATTTTTTTCAGGCAAAGACTGAGGAGTTACAGCAGACACTTGTCTGTCCTTAGCCCCCTTCATCCACTGCTAACAATATCTGCTAGGACAGGAGGCAGGTGGAGTTTGGGGCTGAATCCAAGTAACATTTATTTTCTAAATTTATTGCGAAAGTGGCTGAGTAGTGCCTACCTTTGGTTTGATGGCAGCTTGGTGGGAATGCTCTGTGTTAGATCCCCGCCCTGCCTGGATGTGAGAGGATAACTTTGTCCCAAAGTAGGTACATGGGAGGAGCAGTTCACTTTTCAATGAAGCTCCCTAAAGGGTTATCGGTGGAAGCCCAGGGCAGGAAGGGAGGGATGGCCTCGGGCAGCATCCCGCGCTGCGGGAGCCGCGGTTTGGTGCTGCCACCCGCCGGCCTTCTGCATCGAGAGTCATTTTCCCTTTGGGCTTCCACTCCCCTTCATTAGTTCAAGGGAGGACAAACCCTGGGAGGACTTCATGTCACCAGGATGGCATCTATCATTCCTATCTGCCCAAATGAATCCGTGTTCATTCTTGGTGTCAGGGGCCTCATGGTGAAACCCTTTGTCTTGACCTTGTCCTTCACTTCTGTCTCTTTGCAGCCCCACAGTTCCCAGCTTCTGCCTTCAGCCCTCCTGGCACCTGTCTCATCTTCAGCTGTGATCACTAGAGAGAAAAGCAGAGACTGCAAAACACCCCAAACAGAGACATTTTAAATGAGAAGTGGGAGCACAGTGAGACATGAGTGCTCTTTTAGAGTAACCAAGAGTTAGACACTGTCCCGTGCTATTTGAAGATAGAATAAAATTTAATGCATAGCCTTTCAAGAGTTACCAGTGCATCTCCCCTTGACTACCTTCAAAAGCACTTTTAAAATATTGAAAATCCCTCTGAGCCTTCACTATGAAACTTTAATGGAGACAGATTCTCTGAGCCTGCTGAAAGGATTTCTCTGCAGCATATATTGGTTAATTTACTGAGCCTCTTTCTCCCCAGCATCTCTCTCTCTCTCTCTCTCTTAAGTGCCAGTTCTGCTCTTTGTTTCATTTTTCATTTCTTCTTCACTTTTGAACCTGAATTAATTAAACTTTCTAACCATCTTTTTTGCCCCTCCTCCCCCCCTCCCCATTTCATTTTAGATTTTTGGGGTGGTTTTTTCACCTTTTTCCCCTTTGGCTTCCACTTTAAATTACCTCTTTTCTGTAACTTTAGATGAGGTCTTTTTCTTCTGTATCCTTCTAGGATTCCACATTTCCTCTGACAACAAATTTCATCAGTAATTGAACGTGTTGAAATGACCATAACAATCCATTCTATTCTAGATCACTGAGCTCAGGAGAACACCCAGCTGCTCAGAAAACGTGAACAAACATTGGGTGAACATAGGTTAAGAAGAAAGTCTTCCAGATGATGATAATCTTCCTGGATCCCCTTGAGTGACAGTCTTCATATCAGTGGTCAGACATCTCATCTGAATTTAGGGGATTGCAATATGGCATCTCTTTCTGAAGGACTTGTCTGACACCTTTATAACTAAAGGCAAGAAATAGGCACTCTGGGGTATAATTCACAGGAGAGAATTTAAATACCTGTTTGGATGTCAGACCATCTTCTTTTGTTTTCTATCTGACCTGTTCCACAGAGCCTTAAGCAATGACTGGGTTTTTGTGATCACTTACTTCTAGTGGCATTTTCTTTGAATACAGAGATTATTCAGCACCTCTCTTGAGCTGGACATTGGGCATGAACAAAACATCCAGATAGTCCTTGTACCAAACAGGTTCCCACATTGCTGGTATGATGATTGGGAAATGGTGTATTATAGTGTGGTGTGTGCAAATCTTGTCACTGGACCATGCTGCAGCATGTGGACCTCAGGTGCCTTCAACAATGTCCCGTGTCCTACAGCGCTGCAGCAGCTGGGAATGACCATCTTAGAGGACAAGAAGAGTTCTAGTCATCAAATATCTTTTATTCTGAAAATGTAACTATAATTTAAAAAAAAAAAAATAAGAACAACAGAATCATGCCAACTTCAGTGTTGTCTGTGTTCCCCTTGAGGAGAACTTTCACAAAAAGATTGCTAGTTCTGGTGAAATAAAAGGCAATTACCTACTGCCCAAATTTTGCTTTTAAGAGACTCCGTTCCTGGCCATCCTCACTGAAATTGTCCCCAAGGCAATGGGGCTGTGGTGGCTTGACCTAACCAGCAGCCAAACACTACACATCTGCTGGGTCTCCCCTCTGCCACATGATGGGAAGACAGCAGGAGAAAGGCACTCAGATAAAGGTGGTTTGGTAGGTTAAGCAAAAACTTCACACTCAAATAAAGCAAAAAGAAAAATTTGTTCCCTTTATCCCTTCAGCAACTGATATTTTTCCACCTCCTGGAAACCAGGGCTTCAGCAGATGCAAAGGTTAATTGAGGAGACACATGCCGTAACCACCAATGTTACCCCTTTCTCCTCCTTCCCTTGAGCTGTTACTGCAGCACGTGTTGCTGTAAGGCAGGAAATAACCCTTTGGCCAGTCTGGCTCAGTTGTCCTGGGTCTGCTCCCTCTCAGCTTCTTGCCAGCCTTCAGCCTACTTGCTGGTGGGGCAGAGTGGGAAAAATAAAAAATGCAATGTTGCACAAGTGCTGCTCAGCAACAGCCAAAACACTGGTATGTTATCAGCACTGTCCCAGTCACAAATCCAAAACTCAGCACTGTCTGGGCTGCTGTGGTGGAAATGTCCTGTTTCCCAGCCAAGCCCAGCACAGGGAGTCAGCTAGGTGGTTCAGCATGTAGGCAAGCATCTCCAGCTGTTCTCTGAGCTCCCATGGCAGTTTGGGGTGTCTCCAGGGGCTCAGCTGGCATGTGGAGGCTCACCAGCCCTGCAGCCACCATTCCCCAAGAGCAGAGGCCTCTCTAAGTCCTGTCCTGTGTCTGCCAGTCCCAAACCAATGCCCTGGAAAGCCTCTGGAAGCAAAAGGATAGTGCCACCACACACCTGCAGACACCTGCATCCCCTCTCATGATGATTCTCCCTGCAGGGGCAGCTACACAAGGACCGAGGGATGGATTCTTCTGGGTGCTCAGTCCAGGGCAGTCCTGTCATCATCAGGTGCCTGACAGGAAGCAGCTGGCATCACCTAGGGGAGAGGTGCAACAAGTTGTTCTTAGACCCCATCACATCTTTTATGTCCTGTTCCCTGCCCATTGTATACTCATTTCCAAGCATTCCAAACTACTGTGGTTGATATATTAAGCTTTAATTTTTTCTAGGGTTTGCTATTATTTTACAAAAATATAGTGTATCATAAGTCCTTTTGCCTTCTTATTTAAAAACGCCAGTAATTTAACCTTCCACTTTGTGATTCAAAATTAATAATTCTGTTCAGCCTCCTCACCATTCATAAGCACCATACATACAAAATGTCATGTCTTTAGGCTTTCATATCTAGCTGACAAATAAAGGTACTATCACCTTTCTGGACAAATGCTTCCCTTTCATGTATCAACACAATCAAGCTCAGTTCATTGATGCCAAACATATATCTCTCATATCTCAAACACATATCTCTCAGACATAAATTTCTCCTGACAGCATTTCTAGCAGGCTAATAAGTGTTTCTATATGATTACAGTCTGGATGTTGTGCTGATGGATAAGGATGTTGCAGAGTTGGGGTTTAGTTGTTCCATCAGCTCTGAAAAGTCTTAGACTGGAAAACCAAACTTGTTGGCAGTGCTGTGAAGGGACAAAATAAATCCCTTAACTTCCTCAGCTTATAAAGCTCCAGACCTGAAACAGCTGCAGCTATTTCAGCCCTGAAGCCATTTCACAGTTTCTCTGAAGAGCACTGGGGCTGCCACATGGCTTCATTTCTCATTGACTCTTTGGAGTCAGCAGAACCAATACTGATCATCTAAGGAGTAGGGGTGAAAATTAATGAAGTTGAGAAAAGAAATTGAGTAGAGAGTGTTTGACCTGTTTTCAATGGTCTGGACCTTGAGGAATAAACATCAGGATTTCTTCTGATGTTTTCTTCACCGTCAGAAAGACAGCTTGAAGGGAGAGGCTCTACCTCAAAGGGAAAAATTCTGTCGTTGTATAAAAAAGTGGAGGCTCAAACCACAGAAACAATTCCTGGAGCACTGGGAATAGATGGATCTAAAACACATGAAATACCATCTGAAAACCTTTGATGGTGATTCCAAAATGATACCTTGAGAAATAATTAGGAACAAACCAGTATGTCAGATCTTTATTCCATCAGCTGGCTCATTTTATGATCCAAGCACTAACACTGTAAGACATTTCTTCATGCAGACAAATTCCTTGTGTTCCCAGACATGCAATCAGGTACATGTAGGAAGAGCTTGGTGGAAATTCATGTCGTTCCTCTAGGAGTCACTCCACTGAATTGACTGTGAAGGAGCTTCCTCCAGGGAAACCAGCCCTTCTTAGTGTTAGTGCTCCTAGAAAAGCCTGTCTAGATATTAAGGCTTTGCATATGTATAAATGTCTGTACTATTTCTCCAACTCTTAATCACAGTACTGAACACTTGAGCAGATCTGGTTTGTGCTGTATCACTGTGTCTGGATTCTCTGTAAGAATGACTTCATGGTATGGGAATAGGACTGTAAGAAGACGTCTAAAAACATACAGCTCTAAAATAGCAATTAAAACATAAATGAGCAATCCAGAACCTTCCTTAAGGGACATAAGGAAATTCCAGATGCCTTTCCCTGCAACTCAGATTGCCTCAAAGGATTTTGAAATTAAAATGCTAATAATAACAGTGAAGAAAGCTACTTACTGCAGAATATAAAATCACTAATAATAACCTGAGCTCTGAGTTAAGTCATGTTGTTAATAAGGCAAAAACATCAGCAGACATAATTTTAAAAAAATCTTTCATATTGAAAAAGACAGATAAACCATATGAGTTATGCAAATTTCTTTCTTAACCTGCTCCCCCGGGGACACCAGTTTCTTCTGATTTCCTTGCAGAGATCATCTGCATTCACAGTCTGCCTCAAGAACAGTCTCAAGAACAGATGATGATGCTGCCTAGAAGATGGCTGGGCAAGGGCCACATGTCTCCAGTGCTACATGCAAATTAATAGGCAAAAATGCCACTGCCTGGGGCATGAGGTGATGTTCTGCCTTGTGGGCATGAATCATAGAACCATTTAGGCTGGAAAAGACCTCTAAGATCATTGAGTCCAACCAATAACCCAGCACTGCCAAGTCCACCACTAATCCATGTCCCGAAGTGCCACATCCACATAAAACTTTTTAATACCTCTAGGAATGGTGATTTTCATAACTTCCCTGGGCAGCCTGTTCCAATACTTGACAACTCTTTCAGGGCAGAAGTCTTTCCTAATACCCTATCTAAACCTCCCCTCATGTAACTTCAGGTTACTCTGTCTTGTTTTATTGCCAAGAGCCCATGAAGAACACATGTGACAGAATGTGTTAACAGACAGGAAAATGCTTGTCCTTAGCTTCAATATGAGCCAACCTCCCCTGGACTTCTGCTGAGCCAGTTCCCGTGGTCTCTTGTGTACCTACATAGTGGTTAGTCTGATAGATTATTTGGGGAATTGCCACATCATAAAAAGTTATCACATTTTATGGGTAAGAACGCTTTTGCCAGAAGGACAGCTAAGGTTGAAATGTTCAAGTGCTCAGAAGTTAGGAAATGCCAAAAGTCAGACTGCATGAAAAGATGTCATTCTGGCCCTAGGATGGTACAGCTGGACCAGAAGTGAACCTCTGTATTTGAAGGACTGGGTCTGATATGGTCCTGTTGTATTTCAGAGTTCTAAGGCATTTTAAAGGACAAAAGGACATCTAAGAATTATCAAAGTGTATATTTTAAATTTTAAAAATGCATTATCTTCATAAATTCTTAAATAATAAATGAACTTGCCTCTAGAAAAGAAAAAAAAACACTGAAGAGATGCAATGGATGGATACTGCCTCTCTAATGCATCTTAAAGAAGTGATGTTTGACTTTTTACAGGACTCAGTGTAACTGAAAAGTACATGCCCTCTGTATTCCAAATACACAACCTCTGTCTTCTCTTATTTTCTTTTTGTAGCTTCCTAACTTTTTAGAAAAGAAAACCTGAATAACTCCACCTCTTTCCTCCCCACAAACTGCTATTATTTTTATTTTTCCTACGGTTATGCTTTTCTGATAAAGTTTTTAATCACATTCAAATGGCCACTGAAGCAAGTAAAGAAAGTTTTAAGTAAAACCAAGTGTTTTCTTATCATCCCCTGGATACCTGGTCTATACCTGGTCTAATACCTGAATACCCTTGTCTAGCACAGAAAAGTCCTAGTGCCCAGCCAGCCAAGAGTTTGCAACTTCTGAGTTTAGGAAGGAGTGAACAAGAGGGTTTATCTTTGCCATTAAGTGATTCCTTTTTTCCTGCTCTGTTGTGTTTTCACCACCACGTTGCCCAGCCTTGCTTTGAGGTTTGGAGCCCATGGTGGGTGAGAAGTGCTGCCTGCTGCTCCCACTGGAGCTCCTGCCTGGGCAGCAGCTGTGCACAGAGAGTGGGAATTGCCAGACAATGGGGAAAACACTGCTGCTGCTCAGGGAAGAAGCTGGGAACCCTTTTAAAGCCAGATGTGTTCAGTCTCCTGTGCTTATCGAGAGACTTGAGAAACCAGTTATCTTTTCTTCACCTGTGGCTATCAGCCATAGCCTAGGGCAGAGGCAGGAAATAGAGTGACATTTTTAAAATAGTGATTGGTATTTGACAACTCAAAGTAGGTCCTGTTTCCAGAGGAGACATGTCTGTTCCTTGTATTTCATGTGTAGAAATGAAACACAAAATATCATTTAAAAAAATGCAGCTTCTGCCAATTTTCATGGACTTGAAAGAAGCTGACTCAAAATAGAGGGGAAAAAACTCTCATGCTTTTTAACTTCCTGTTTTGTTTGTTTTCCTTTTTGCTTGCAAGAGCTATTGAACTCTTTCATGTTTGCTTCTAAAAAGAATAAAATTGTAATGCTGCTCAGACAGCATGTTATCTCTGGCCAATCTCTCTGCATTGAACTGAACTCCAGGCATCAGAGAGGCTCCCCAGCGTGGGGCTGATTGAACAGCTCCAAGAGTGATGGAGTGATTCCCACCATATATTATGGAAGCAGATCAAGCTTGCCACATACAAATAATTCCTGATACTAGAAACCTTACCTTTTCAGATCATCACCTGTAGCTCAACAAAGTTACAGATCTTTTTCTGCTCCTATGGTTTCACAACAGTGGTAAGTAACAGAGATGGATATTTCTTCCATCAAGGATCTTCTTTGAACTGAAATAAATTCAAGAAAAACTGCTGAAGTTGAAATTGTTCTTCGTTGTCCTGTTATTTCATGACAGCAAGTAACACCTTGATATGGAAATGCCTCCCCATCTGTGCCATCCCCCAGCTCATGCTGGGATGCTAATGAACTTCCAATGAAAGGTGTCCCTGCCCATGGCAGGGGAGCTGGAACTAAATGAGCTTAAGGTCCCTTTCAACTCAAAGCGTTCTGATTCCATGATTTTGTGATAATACACATTTCATTTTCCTACAGAATCTTCTAAATTTCTTGCATACACTCCTGTAGAAGTTCTTACTTTTAATATTTTAGACTAAACTGTCCTCCAAGGTCTTAGATTTTTCCTCCCTCATTCTGTGTACACCTTTCAGACTGATATTGCAATCTCTGCCACCAGGTTCACCCCCACGTGTCTAAAATTGCCCCATGAGGTAATTTTGCTTGTGTAGCTGGACAAATAGGAGCTCCCCCTTACTGCAATGCAGTTGGGGTGGAAGTTGTGTTGCTGGTCTTCAGCCTCTGACAGTGGCTGAGTTGTCACTCTGGGCTTCCTTCAGAGGCAGTGATCTTTTTTTGCTCTTCTACTGGATGTTGTGCTGTAAAAGTGCCAGCTTCTTTCCATAACTATGAAGGAAGCCTCTTTCCAGCACAGAAAAATCACTGTTCTGCCACACATGGGGACCACCCACCACCAAGACAGCTGGGGAAAGCTACCTGCAGACCCCAGCTCCACATTTGATGCTGCCTTATCCTCATTTTCAGGAGTATCCCACCCTCCCTAATTTCTTCGTCTCCCTGTGAGGGTGAAGTCCTCCAGCATGCAAAGCCAAAGGAGGATGCTGCAAAGGAACCTTAAGGGGGTACACAAATTAAGTTCCAGAAGAGAAGCAAACTACATACAGAGCAAAAGCAGCCAGGCTGCCAGCCCACCATCCCCTGCCCCTGGCTCTGGAGTAAAACTGGGTAAGCAGGTCCTCCTCATGTTCCCATGTAAGGACCACTGTTGTCTGGATAAAGCAGGTTGATAAGGTTTGATAATACTTTTTTTACACAACCACTTCTCTTGAAAGCATGTGTGACTTTCATGCAGATTTTTAAACCTGGCCCAGCCACTTTTAAAACATCAGTGTTGATTTTTTTAGTACATGTGCAATCAGCTCTGGTTTGCATTATTTTGTCAATATCACCATCATGATCCCAACCTCATTGTCAGTAGTTCTTATTGCTACATGGGCAGTAGCAACCTAACCTGCTCCCATTCTGTTTGCAATCAGGAGGATGTCTTGCTCTGCCTAGGATCCATCCAGTTCCCACAGGAATTAGTCCCTCAGAAAACTGGAGTTGGTGAGAACAGCTGCTATCATTATTGCAGGAGCTCCTCTCCTGCAAGCATTTGGCTAGGACCAACCTACACTGCAGCCATGTGGAGTTTGACTCTACATTTTCATTTCTCCAGCAAATCCCAGGTGGTTTTCAGCCCCTTTGTGTGTGTTCCTCACCTCATCTTACAACAGCAATCCAGGTATTTATGTCCTCAGCATCCTTGATGTAAGCACACAGCCATGCTTTTGTTCTTCCCCCATTCCCCCTGAGGGACATGCCACTGTCCATGGAGGTCTGTAGGCAGTGTCCCAAGTGCTGGGCAGGGTTGGTGCAAAACTTCCTTCAGTGGGTTTAACTCACAGTGCTCCTGGGTGATACAAGCACTGCACTGGACAGCTGCAGGGGTCTGGGATCACACACACACACACACCCACACACACACACACACACATCCCAATCTATTTTTCTTATTCTGTAATAATTCAGTCTGAATCAAAATCGCAGCAAGTCCAGACCAGTTCTGTCTCAGACAGCAGCCAGAACTGAGAACAGCCATGCCAGGCAGTAAAATAAGAACTTTGCTATGAAAGAGAAAGGTAAACAGAATGCAATATCAAAGCACATCAAGCTTCATTACAACAGGCCATTCACTTAACCGTTGGACTCGATGATCCTTGTGGGTCTCTTCCAGCTGTGATGAATGAAATAATAAGGGCTCTAAACAGAGATTGGCTTTTTTCCTAAACTGCCTTTTTCTCAGGCACTTCAAAGATTCTGCCACTAGATGTAGCAAAAGCTCTCTTAAAAGTTGCCTCAGATACTCAGCTGTATTTCTTCTTCAAAGGGAAGAAAATGGACTAAAGCTCGACAAGTAATACAAGCATGACCTCAAATTAGGAGCAAAAATGTCTGGAAGAAATAGAACCCACGGCAAGCAACATCATGTAGGGTACAAAAGGTCTCTCCATTAGAAAACCCAGATGTGAATGAGATTGGATTATCATGCTTGGAAAACTCTCTGCACACCAAATTCTGCTCAGCCTTCTTTGGAATAATCCTAAGTGTTTTATTAAATGTGCAAATGGGAGCTAGCAAACGGTAGTTCAACACTCACAGGGGTAGGTAGCTGAAATTCCATGGAAATTGGGAAGTGCAGGGTGTAGTGCTATTGTATTTCTCTTATTTGAACTGCACTATACTTCAGAAGCAGGTATTTTTAGATCTCAAAAATGCAAGAATCAAATGTAATAAACCAATGTAATAAAATAATAAACCAATGTAATAAATGTAATAAAATAAGATAATGTGGTTTGTTTTTGTTTACTTAGAGGGTTAAACTCTTAGAGCTTAAACAGAATGGATTGGTGTGGGGGAAAAGACCCCTAAATCTCAAAAGTATTTTCTTCTTCTCTTAGAAAAGATATCTGGAAAATTAAAGCATCATAAGTCAAAAGTACAATTAAGGAGACACTTACATGAGCTTTGCAACATCTGAATCCAACATTTTACCAAGCAGAAGAAAACAAAAGATGATCTTTGCTCTTTACCTGCACATGTCGACCTGATTCTGCCCATGGCTTGGCCAGTTCACCTTCATTTTTTTGTTATGCTGGATTTACCCAAAAGCAAAGTATATATGGAGCTTAAAAGAACTTGCTCTAATTTATGCACTCCAGTTTGGTGAGATTTTATTTGAAAGCAAATAATCCTAATTAAACATATGACTCTGCAGTCCCTGTTCACCTTGCTCACTTGGTGCCATGCATGTCACAGTGAGGGGACAAGATGCTTCTTTTTTTGATTGTAAAATGGGTTGTTTTACTCACAATAAAACGTGAGGATAAAGTGTGAGCATTAGACATGCAATCTATCCCATGATGAGAGGGCATCCCCTGAGCAGAAGACTGACAGGATAGATCTCCAGCCCATCACGATTTATAAACAGGTGGTAAAAAGCATGGCAAATAAGGAATTTGAAGTCAAAGCAAATTTGGCAACTAGATACAATTATACATTTTTTTCCCCCTAAACTCAGAAATAGGGAAGTGTCTTGTTTAAGAGCACTGTAAGTTCTCAATCTGCAGACTGAGAAAGAACAGAGAAAAAAGCAATTTTTTCTCTCCACACCACTCAAGTAGTGCGGGTACCTGTATCAGAGGGTGTAAAAGAAGTTCCAAATCCAGCTCTCAAGGTCTCCCAGCAGGCAGCTAGCCCGGATTCCATAGGGCTGGCCGTCAGCTACAGTAGCCAAGAAACTATCTTTGGGAAGCACGCAGATTTTGTGTCATGACACACCCTGAGAGAGCAGACAAGCTAGACATAATCATTAGGAAACAGATGGCCATGGTGCAGGAAAGCAGCTCCTGTACTGATGGAACAAGGCACATCCAGCTCATGCAAGCACCTTGAAGAGAACAGAGGCTACAAGATTTACAAGGGAGGTCAGAACAGCCTGTGCTTGGGACATGTCAGCCACATTACACAGTCTCTCAAGGGGATCAGATGCACAAGTGTATAACAGGGATGATTTTCTTTGTGCTATTTTCACCATTGCTCTGGTTTCTCACCAGTTTAGAGATGACCTCTGCATAGGAAGCATGTCATGCCTTCCAAATATCACAGTGTTTACTGGAAAGAAAGTTGGCTATTTAATTTATTTAATTACTTAGATTAAGCTTCTTTAACTCCCATATAGCAGAAAGCTCTTCATCTGCAGGATCTACCATGGACTATACTGATCATCATCTCACATAACCCTGGAAATGAATCCAAGATTTCTTTGCAGAAGAAGGCTGATGACTATCCACCCGTACCTGTGAGGAAGAGCACAGGCATTCGGCCACAGACCTTTCAAGCCTGGAAGTCAGAAAGGGGGCTCAGTGGTGTGAGAAAGGCACCTGGACTGGGATGTCTGGGGTGCAGGCACAGGATGTACCCTGGCAGTTGAGGGAAAAATGTGGTGCAGGACCACAACCCTTCTCTGGCAGTGTCTGGGTTGCCCTGTTGTTTGTATGGTCAGGGTTTACAAACCTACTGCAACACCAAACAGTGCCTTGTAGAGAAACAGTTCTCATGTCCAGCCATACTATTGCTTATTCTTCCCATGCCAAATTCCTAATTAAAATTTGGGAATATTAATGTTTTCCTGCTTCCTACAAAGTAAATTAGATTACATCTTCAATAGGAGATAAAAGTAATTTATTTGATGGCAATAAGCACTGTGTAAATTAAAAAACTGCCCTTATATATGCCAAAGAATCCTGGAAGCACACATGGAATGAAAAGCCTGATTTTGTCAGGGCTTTTTATTTCCATACTAATGAACACATCCCAGTTCTTGCCACAAATGCAAAACCTTCAAAACCTGCTAATTCATGCAAACAAATAGGAACATAACGACTTTGTGCATTATTAGAATGATGCCAACCCCTACAACTGTTCAACCCTCATCAAGCAAGGAGTCCTTGCAGTAATGTGGCTTAGGATATGGCTGTTGCTAATAATATACCTCTGACTAGGTTGTCTGTATGAATTGCAAATGGGTGGCATTTTTAGCAGAGTTTTAACCAACCGGGGCAATTTCCCCTTACATAACCACCAGTGTCTCTGGTTCATCTTCCTCCTGCAGCCAGTCAGTGTCCAGGCTAGTGAGGCTGTAAGGGATGTTGCAGTGTGCAGATTTACTCCTGACTGAGCTGGCTGGAGCCATTTCATGTTGATGCTGCTCACAAATTCATCTCTGCCACATGTGAAGTACCAGGCAGCTTTCAGGTTCTCTGTTCGGCCAGAGAACATGCACGGACTTATCACTTAGTTATTGCTCTCATTAAGGTTAATAGCCTATAAAGGTCCTCCACCTTCCATCCTGTCCATTAATCAACAGTGATATGTGGCCTATTAAAAATCTGGTGGGAGAAAGAGAAAGTCAGGAAGTAAAACGGCCTCTGGGACAATAAAACAACACTGGTACTATCTCCAGAGTGCAGCAGTGATGCCCAACACACAGAGGTACTGGAGGCACTGAAGACTCAGATTTAACAATATTGTACTTGGTTAATTGCCTTGCACAAATCCCATATCTACCTCTGTCTCCTCTCTGTGGTGTCCTCTAAGCTATTTTCTTATTCTGCCTTTTTCCTTCTGTAATTTCCCCCAGATATCCCTCTGCTCTTTGTCTTGCTCCGCTTTGCCATATTTTCCCATTTCTCTTTGCCCCTACTCCCTTTCCCTGCTGTAGCCCTTCTCTGCTGCCCCACAGACTGTGCCCAGAGCAGGTCATTGTCTGTCCCAAAAGCTCACAGGTCACTGGAACCATCACTTCATACATCTCATAGGACTGACAAATGGAGACTCACTAGACTTGACAAGTGACCCACAACACACTTTGGCCACAGACTGTGACCAACAGGTCATGCAAGGTTGACATGAGTAGGGTAAAGCCAATCTGCAAAGCAGTTTTTCAAAGTGTTAGCAAACATGCAAGTGGTAATTCTTAGCAGTCATGAAAATATTTGCACGTTCTCGGACTAGCAGAGGCTGGTGTGTGAAACCCTCCAGATGAGAGGTGGCCACAGGCATCTCTGACAGGTGGCCATGGCACAGCTTCCTAACCAGCCACTACACCTAAAACCTCTGATGCTGCTGGGGAGTGAGTACAGGTCTGTGGTCACTGCAAAATGGGGTGAGGTGAGAGAATGCTGGTGTTGATCCTGCTCAAATTAGTTGAGGTGCCAGGAGCAGAAATGTTGCATTAACACCATGCTCTGATACTTTCTGCCTGCAGGAAAACATGACCAGAGGCAAGATATTTTCTTCATCACTGCTCTCTCAAGCTATTTTCTCAGACCAACAGTCAGAGCCCACAGGAATGTTATTCTTCAGGACACACAATCTTTCTGGTTGCTACCAACAATTCGTATCCTGAAGGCTTTTAAGCCCTGCTTATGATATCATTCACCAATATAACCCTGCTCCAGCAGTCCCTCTGCATCCAAGACACTGCCATTAATTCAGGAAACTACTATTGAAAAATATCAGAACAGTCAAACCAAGAGAAAAATGTCCATTCAGCTGGTATGTAGGGGATAATGAAGTTTCTCCCCAAGGTTGGCCATCACAATAATGTTAGAACAGCTACATTTTGTTCAGGTAAAATGCCATATGAACAGCATGATGGAATCCCACTGGACATAAATAACTTCTTCTAAATGAAGCACAGATGAGCAGTTCTCAACATAAAAATGCAGAAAATAAAGAAAAAGGTGCTCTTTTTGCTTCCTCCCCTCTCCTTTTTAATCTAAAGATGGATATTCTCTACCAGACTTGCCAGAGTAATAGGTGGGGGGGAGGGGGAAGGATGGGATGGAAGGACAAAACAGCACCTTTGATTCATGTGTAGGATATATTGCAGCTACAAATCCTACTTTGTTCCCTCACATACATATTTGCTTCTCCTTTAAACCACAAGACCTAAAGGCAAATATGGGAGTTCTTTCTATAATGTTAAGAAATTATGACAAACTTTTCTCTAGAGACACTGGAAATCAATTTAAAAGTTAGTTTTTTGAAACCCACTGAGACTATCCAGTCTTTCCCATCCAGATAGAGGGTTTAATCCCCTGCAACACTCATCTAATGTTACATTTGTCAGTATTGACTTTCTGTGCCAATGCAGCAGAGACATGTGATCTTAATCTTAGGGGTGACATTTTTTCAGTTACAAAATTATACAGTGAAATAATTTATCCATAACAACTTCATACTCCTAAGAATAAAGATAAATGTGCTCACTGCCCCACAGAAAGTATGTTCACCATGAGCTGAAGGGAAGCAGCATGAGGGTTGTCCTTAGCCTGTTCATGAAGGAGGATGGGAAAGATGAGGAAAACAGCAATCACTCCACGCTGCTACACACACTCAGGCTGGGCTGCTCCACTCAGGAAACTGGTTTTTCTCCACCTTACTCCTGTTAAGCTGCATCATTATCTTAACAACAAGAGAAGCATCTGGACTCAGGATGAGTGATTATTACAAGAACTTGGTCTCAAAACTGTACCCACTTGTAAAGTTTCCAAGTCATCTACAAACATCTGAATTGCTTCACTGCACACCTGGGTGCTGGCCATGAGATGCCCCTGTGCTCCTGATGGGCACCAACAGGCATGACCAATGGACCCTCTTCCCACTTCTCTTGGGATAAAAGCAGTCCCTGCTGGAAGTGCATGCTCACTTTCATTGGCTTTAAGAATTCATTGGTGGGACCAGATAAGACTTAGGCAATGGACTGAGACTCTGAGTTGGGTGAGGTGACCTCTCCTGCAAATGTTGCTCCTCGTAGGTGACTGTTCCCAGCAGTGTTACAGCCTTGGTGGTCAAAGGAGCAGGCCAGGCAGGGCAGCTTAGTGCCCAGGTTCTGCAGGAAACCTGTTCTGCTTGCTCTTGTAGGCTCCCCATAAAATATAACTGCTGGAGATCTCTCCAGTGGTGTTAATCAGGATTGGGTATTCCACCAAATTCAAACTGTGATGGTCACTTTTATTTAGATGTATTCAACATACATCTCTCTCTCTCAGATAGGCTCACCAAGCTCCCTACCCACAGAGAAATGAAGAGAAAGTGTGAAATCTTGTTTTTATAGGATGGATTTTCCCCCAAGCCAGACATCTGAGGATGATCAGGCAAGGTGTCTACTTCTTCCTGCTGACTACAAAGGATGCCTAAAGCGAAACTGAGGATATCTGCATTTGGCAGGGTATAAACTACATAATATGCATATGCAAAGTGTGTAAAGAAATTCATAATGATTTTCCTTAGTGAATAGTTCTTGACAAAATACATGAAAGCAGTTTTGTCAAATCTAACCTTAAATTGTAGGCCTTTGGCTCATTTTACTTTGAAATGCATTTCTTAGTTTATTCATGGAAAAATAATGGCAGAGCAAGTGATCTTAGCAAGTGATCACAGATTAGCATCTGTGAATAATTGCAAACAATCACAACCCAAAATTATATTTTCATGTCTTTAGTTGGAGAATTAGTCCCTTGATGATTGCTGGTATGCTACTGTGCTGCCTGATCTAACAAAAAGAAGCCACCGTTTTCTCTTGAGGTCATTATAACATCTATTCCTACATCTATTCCTGTATTAATCCCATACCCTGCAAGGCAGGATTTTTTTTTTTTTGTCGCCTATTACAAGTTCAGAAGGTTGAAGGTCGCATTTGGTGATCTTAGAGGTCTCTTCCAACCTTAATAATTTAATAATACTAAATTAAAACTGGCTTAGGAATACTTTCTCCCCTGACCAAGGAAAGTGGAAAATCTTGAACCAATCTTCTGTGAACAAGGCATTAGTCACAATCACTGAATATTACAGATAGTATGATAGTGGCATGTCATACTTTGGAAATATTTCATTGTCTATTTGTCCCATGTGATAATTCACCTAAAGCAGTGGCTGCAGCCACAGAAAGGATTATTAAAGCAGAATGAATCCAAAGCATCAGCTTGAGGTAGGGACTGGGCTGCTGCTGGCTGGTTCTGCCTGCTGCTCCAGGTTATATCACTGCAGAAGGTTTAGCCTTGAGATCAAGCTGCAGCACAGGAGATCTTTGGACCTGTGCTGAAGATGGCTAGGAAAAAGTAGGCAAGACTGAATTATTTCCATGTCTGTCCTGAGAGCAATGGACTTGTCATCATGTGGGGCAGGCAGTATTAATATGGCATTGATTGTCTTGGGAATTTCCCCTGAGGGTGGCCAGCAGCAGCAGCAGCAGCAGCAGCAGCAGCAGAGAGCAGATCTCTGCATGGCAAAGTCTCCCAGAAGGCTTGTGCCAGTCTCTGAAGAGATGCAGAACAGGCTTTCACCTCAGCTCCAGCTGGAGCTGCACAATCTCAAAACCACATTAGCAGCATCTTTCACTAAGATTTATTTCCTAAACTAGGGCAGAGAGGGCTGGGCACTGCTGTGCTGTTTCTAAAATGGGAGATTAGAAATGTTTTCAGTCTGCCAGGTCTTAGCATACCCCTCATTATAATCTGGCCCCTACGTGGGCAATTCAGTCCACCACTCCCACCGTGGTTTCCATAGAAAGGATGGGGGCACAGAGGCAGGCCAGAACTGCAGAGCACTTTTTCACCCTAGAAACATCCAGAGGAATTGAGGAGTAGGAGGGTATTCCCAGAACTCTGCAGAGCCAGGGACCTTACAGTACTTGCTATAGCAATGTCAAAAACAATGCTCAGGAGATGTGTCTTTTTCTGTAGCCAGGTGCATCTGCATCTCTGAAGGATGTGAAGAATGAACACAGAGATTGTGACTTCAAAGAGAAAAACCCAATACACTTTTTCAGGCATATATTTCTCCTCAGCACACCAAGACATGATAGTTTTCTTTGTTTGGCTTGTATTTTCCCACCTTTTTTTCATTTAAATTGTTCTGCTTTACAGGATACATGTCCTTGGTTAGTTATGCCACATGTCTGATGCTAAATGCATTAGGAGGCTCACTGTGTTTGCTCATGCCTCCAGCAAGGATAGAGCTAAAAAAATTATCTATTCCACTCAGCCTTTGACATATGTAGACAGTAGATGTTCACAGAAATAGTGGTATAAGCTATTTTCAGATTATAAGTCAGATGTCCATGATCTACTATTAAAACCCCCTCTGTTATTAATTTATTAGGTACTCTTAGTACACAGTGACACATTTTCATTACTAAGCACCACTAGTAGGTAAGGACTTGTACTAATTATCTGCATTATCATTATAATCTGTGCAAGCTTTGCAGATGTATTGGACTTTTCAGCTCTTCCCCAAGAAGACCAGCAGAACCCAAAAAGCCAGTTGTCCCTTGGATATCTGTGACAGCTTTCCAGACTGACAAACCTGGCTATCCTCAGTGCACTCATACCATCACATCCTCAGAAGTTATCTGCCCAAAGCACATGCAGAGAGGAGCAGAATATTCCTGATGCAACCCTAGACATGAAGGATATTCAGATGAAGCTTAAACATCACTGATGGCAGAGCCCTCACACAAGAAACCAGAGACATCTGTTCTTCTGCAGACCACCAAGTCCACCACTCCTTTCATTGTTTGGGGCTCAGCAGATGCAATAACATTGTGAAAGAGCTCCTCCTGTATCAGCTTAGTCCTAGCAAACAGATAAATTGCTTGCTTGTATGTCAAGGCTGAAGAGAAACATCTGAAACAAGGCTTTGTGCAACTTAGTGGTATATCCATATTTGCATTAAGAAATGCAAAAGGCTGTGGACATAGCACTGCAAAGGAAAAGAAACACTACATCCAAACAGTGGCCCTGGGCACAAGGCAATGCATAAACACTCTCAAAAGGTCAGGAGCCACTGGCAATATTTGCAGGAGTTCAGATTCAAAATCCAAAGACTTCAGGAGCTCTTGATTTTTATTTTTTTTAAAACCAGTCAATTCTTTAAAGATTTTCAGAAGAAGCCAGTAACCTGCCTTAGGCAGTGCACAGTATCTCGTGTTTCAGAGGCAGCCTGGGGCCAGTGCCCCATAGCTCTGCACTTCACACTGCCAGTAGCCCTGGGGACACATAACAGCACTGGGTGTGAGCTGCTTTCAGCACCCCAGCAAGGGGGTCCAGAGTGCCTGAGCCACGTCCACCTGTTTCACAACCTCCTTCTCTGAAGAGCCACATCCAGTGCAGCATCTGGTTTAGACTCCTGTTTATTTTATAGATGCTCTTTCCTGGCAAATACTCTCCCTTCTCATGCATCTCTGCAGAAAACTTTCTGCTCCTGCTGGGGCACCTCCTGGGTATCCTGGGGGAAAGCAGAATGCTTCTAATGAGCTTGATGCATAATTTCCTATCAGATTTATCCAAGAGTAGATCAGTCAATGTTTTAAAATGAGAGAGGAAATGCAGACTCCTATCTGGAGATAATAGAGGCAATAAACCTGGCACACACATCAGCACTGAAGGTTGGAAGGTCTCAGTGGCATCTGGCTCCAGAGAGCAAACATTTTTGTCACAAAATTAGCTTCTTACCTTTTTTTTAATCCACCAATGCTCTGATTTCTCAGGTCACCCAGGGCAAGGCAGTGCATGAGAATTACTGGTAGAATGGAAATGATATTGCTCCCCCTGTGCTGCTCGTTTTACACCATGAGCCCTGTGGGTATGGTGAGGTGCCACAGGAGCTGCCACAGGGATGTTCCTCATCTCAAATTACTCCTTTAAGCATTCATGTAGCACAGTTTTCACAGAATCAGTATTTACCAACTAGATCCACAAGCAGTTCATTTTCCGTGCATTAGTGTCACTGCAAGACAGTGATTTACTACCTCAGTGAGGAGATGCTTTCTCTGGGGAAGAAGCTCATTTAACCCTCCCCCAAGCCCTGCCAGATGCCTCTAGCCAGCATGGGGAAGGGAGTGGTGGTCTGCAGCATCCTGACACCTGGGGGCTGTGCTGTGCTGCAGCACAGAGTGCCAGCCCAGGGCATCCTGAGAGCTCAGCTTCCTGCACGTGAGCTGAATCTAAGCCAGATACAGAGGAGCTTTGAAACGCTGCCTGCTTTTAAAAGGATCATTTCAACAAATGTGCACTCTTGTGCACTCTTGTGCAAAGAACAAGCTGGATGACATTCCTGATACCTTCAGCACATGGCACACTCATCCTGACCACTGCTCATGTCACAAGACTGATGGTCCCTGATCTGAGGAATATTCAAGTTATATACACTTCATTTCTTTCATTGTGCTTTCCCAGGTGAATTCAGTTTTTTCAGAGTTTAGAGATCAGGGCAAGGGCTGGGACAGTGCCCTCACTCTCCCAATAAATCCCTATGGTCTTGCTGATGAGTAGCAGACATGCTTGGCTATATTTTTTTCCATACTGTTTTCACATATAGTTTAGATTATTGGTATTTGGTTGCTTTTCCTTCTGAGGTGTGTTGTTACTATGGCTGCAAGGTGCCTTCTCTTCTGAGAGGGAGTGAGAGAAGCAGACTGGGTTTGGATATGAATGGAAGGCATGAACTGTGAAAGTCTCTCCAGGTGGCAGACTCCCCTGCCCTAACTTTCAGTTTCCATTTTTGCACATAAAGGGAAGAATATTACTTTTATGGGTGCAGGGTGAGGGTTACACCAGCATCTCACTTCTTTCCTGTCAAACAGAGCAAAGACCCACATTTTCTAAAATGAGGAACTTGGAAATGTTCTTAGTCTTACCCTGAAATGATCTAGGATAAGACATGAATCTGAGACCTACTGAGAAACAATCTCCATCTGTTTTATCAAATTAAATGACTCATTCTTATAAGCCAGTAGTGAAATAATCCTTTTTTTTTTCACAAGGCAGATTCCAAAGATACCCAAAGCCAAGCCTGAAAATATTAGCAACCTAGAATATGAAATGGAGACAATTGGCAACCCTGCATACAGCTAGCTGGCAACACATCCAAGACGTTTGCCTGCTAATAATAGAAAGCTGTAAGAGGCATATGGAGAAATTGAGCTCTAAGATTTTTATTTCCTATGTATAAATACACTGAAGTCACAGATGTCTCTGCAGTCCCAATCTGCCAAGACCAAATGCAAGGAACAGACCCCAAAGACACCAAGAAATGTGGAATAGCAAGTTCCCCCTATTGAAGAGTTTACCCCGTTTCTGATAACTGGGTGTTTGAAAAGCTCTACCAACCAATCTGAAGCAAACTGATCTACTAAAAAGCCACATTTTCTTCACTTTCTCTTTTCCCATTAAGCCAGGGTGTTGGTGCCTTTTCCACTTAGGGAGGACATGTCTTGCCAGGAGCATGTCTGATCACCTCCCAGAGTCATGAGAACACTGCTGGTTTTACTAGAAGACTCTATAAAAGGCTCAAAACTTTTTGAAAACAGCTGTTGTGTAGGTAAAATCTGGTTTTTATGTGTTCCTGGTACTTAGATTAGATCTTTTACCATGTTAACAGAAGCTTTGAGTTCTAAAGAATGAGAATGTAATATTCTTGCATATCTTGTAAACAGAAATTGCTCAAATTCAGGGCATTTACAGTCTCCAGCATTGCAAGCAACACTTTTACACCAGACCAGCTGGTAACCTGTGAGTCTTATGAGATAATGCCTGTGATTGATACTCATAAAATCTGCAAGGGGAGTCTGTAAGTCCCAGGAGAGCCATAGACTGTCTACAGCTTTTACAAGTTCTCCTGTAGCAGGAGGCCAAATCTGCAATTGCCAGGAGAGAAATATTTATGGGTCATGAACCTTCAGGCTGAGCCAGGAGAGCCTTCAGCTATTGTCAGGAGCATATATAAACCCTGCTTTTATGTTACTCAGTTGTCCAGACATGGGGAAATTGGATTCATGCCTGTACTGCCAATATCTGCTGAACTGCTTGTAATTTTTTTTTGTCATTTCTTTATGATGTATCAGGCAGAGAGAGTATGACAGATTTATTATTAAAGCTGTATGAGAGGCAAAATGCCTTTTCTCACTTTTTCTAGGGTCATCAAAGTCTTATAAAATCTGGAAAGCTCTATGAACAAGTGAGAAAAAGAAGGTACCAGGAAAGTGAAAGGTGATCAGGCTAAGTGAAAAGGTATTTCTTACCAAACTAAC
The DNA here is from genome assembly GCA_034336665.1 of Luscinia megarhynchos. NCBI lineage: Eukaryota > Metazoa > Chordata > Aves > Passeriformes > Muscicapidae > Luscinia > Luscinia megarhynchos. The sequence continues at coordinate 68,320,973 of JAPFBE010000003.1, forward strand.
TTATTTTTAACTTGTTTGAAATTTGTACTTGTAGAGTGAAGAGAAGGGGTGGGCTCTCTCTTTTCTCTTAAGATTTAGGATTGCATCTTTCCCATTGTTGGGAAGGTAAGATGACACTCGATATTCATTAGTTCACTATTCATTAGTTCCTTGCAATAAACAAAGAAACAAAAACCTTAGATATTCCTCATAATTTCAAGAACGCTAATTAAATAATTTAAAAGTGCTTTCTAAAATAAGTCACAAAAACAGGCTTCCTACATAAGATTTTTAAAACACCTTGTTCCTCCTGTTAATCTTTCAGTAATTTATGAAGCCTTTTGAGATAATTTGTATTATATTGCAATAAAAATGGAAGCTATTATGACAGCAGGTGTCATTTGGTGCAAAGGAACATGTATAATCAGCCATGAAACACTTTTCTACTGGAAGAATTCAGTCCACAATTAAAGAGCAGGATTAATCTCAATCTCATCCATGATTGCATTTATAAGGCAGCAACCATCATGACAAGTAATGGCACAATTCAAATAAATTTCCAGATGTCCTTGAACAGATCTCCTTCAAACTGTAAGAATATATTTATTAACTACTGAATCATACAGCAGCAAAGTAGCTGTCAGAAAAGCTTGGCTATTTTTTCTAGTCATATCTGTTTCTCTAATAAAAGACATTACCTTTTGCTCCATACTTCAGCATTTCTGAAACCGTTCCTAGAACCCATACTACTTTTTTTTTTTTTTTTTTTTTTTGGTGGGGAGCAGCAAACATAATTCAAACCTTCTCCCAGTTGTTTTTTGTGGGACTTTTTTGCTATTTTGCTCAGGCACTGTAATTCAGCATTCAGCATCTGCTGTGTTAGATAAAACACCAGGATAAAAATCAAGTCTGCCTTGTCCAGAGCCCCAGCCTGACATGCACAAAACATTATTTTCCCTGCAGCAGCAACCTCTGCAGATCATTCCTTACTCCCAGTGCCTGAGTCTTCTGCAAAGCCATCTGTAAATCTTGATAAAAGATGGGGATCCTGACACTGCTACATGAGGGATGCAATTATGTGCCAATGCCACAACATCTCTGTGCTTCAGCTGTTCCCACTGACAGGAAATACTAAAGGAACATGAAAAAGCAGTGCAACCTCATAGAGAAGGTGCTAGCAACAACCAAATAGCAAGGAGACACAAGAGGAAGTTACTCCCTTCAATGTGCACAGGCAGGGTGGTCTGCAGGTAGTCTGTGGGTCATATGGCAACATCAGCACAGTGAGATGGAGAGGGGAGCAAGGGGCTCCCAGCACTTTTCCTTTCCTGGTCTTGCTGCTGACGAGGAGCCCTCCTGTCTTCTCCACCATAGAATCACAGAATAAGCTGAGTTGAAAGGGAAATAAGGAAGGGAGGCAGGTCATGAGAGAGGTGACAAAGACAGCACTAATGTGAAATCTGCATCTCCTGAAGGAGTTAAATACACTTTTTTCTATGCCTTTAGTGATCCATGTATAGCACATTTTCAATTCTATCCAATCTGCCAACAGAAAGAGCATGATGGAATGTGAAACTCCTGTGTTTGTTGTTGTCAATTTTAAAGAGGGTTTATGCCAACATCAGAATCCCCCCATCCGCATCCTTGTCCTAGGAAGTATTTGAAGAGTCATCTCCTCTTCCTGACATCATTTGCCTTATCTCTCCATGATGAAGCATTCCCATGTGCTTCCTCTCCTTGCCCTCAGCAGCTCAGACAGGAGATGCTCTGGCTGCTTCCCTCCCTTTCCAGGAGCTGCTTTTCACAATGTCCATTGTAGCTCTCTCTGACCAGAGATCATGTGCAGGAAGAGAGGTTCCCTTGCAGGTGTCAGCACTGAGTCTTATTTGCATTGAGTCCACCTGAAAAACCCCTCATGCTTCATCCAAAAAGAACAGGGTTGCTTTAAGCATTTCAGAAAACCCTCTCTTTGTAGGCATAATGTTAGAAGCAAGCATGAGAGTGGGGACTGTTTCAGTCCAGCTTGTTCAGCTGCTGCTGACAGGGCTGACTCCATACACACAAACCCTCCTGGTTGTGCCCCTCCATCGTGTGGGACAGCACAGAGGGGGACAGCATAGCATAAACCACGGGAACAGCATCCAGACAGCCCCACATTACATTAAAATCTGACAAACCTGAAAAGACACACATAAGCAACCCATCCTCTCTCCTGACAAGGTCCTTTTAAATATATATGTATAGTTGTATGGGTGTGTAACTTTTTGTGGCAGGAAAATAAAGTGTTTTCAAATTCTACACCCTCTCCTGTGGGAACGATTTCTTTTGCCTTCTCTTTTTCAGTACTAGTAGCAAGAAAATACAGCCCACCTCATGAGCAACAGCTGAACAAGGTAGGTCTTCTTTGCTTCAGACCTGCCACTCACACATAATTCAAGCTGCCAGTTTCCAAACCAGAAATATAAAAATGCTATTTCCACCCACCATATCAACCTGCTGTGCAGAAAACTACATGCAAAAAATTTACTTTAGATCTCTTAAGTATGTGGCCTAACACCCAAGCTGCGAAAATAATCTGATTTTCCCTTATTCCAGGCTGCCCCAACAGGAAAAAAAAACCAAACGTGAGTCTGTATCAGTAATCATGAGTATTGGCAGAGACAAAAGCTAAAGGTGGAGCAGAAGTGAGAAGTCTCTTGCCTGAAGCAGGGACAGGCAACACAGTGGGCAGGAGCCAAGAAAATCCCTGGCAGGGAGCTGGGAGGTGTGATATAGCAGAGCCAACTTGGCATTGAAAACTCATATGCACTGAATGAGTGCATCAGAAACAACCAGGAAAGATGGAGAAGGGCCCAGGCCTGAGGATGTACCAAGGAGTGCTTTGCAGAGTGCCTCTAGTCTCGGGACAGTGGTGTCAGGGAGCAGAGGAATGGAGGTGGCAGAGGGCTCTGCAGCCCTGGGAGGAGGTGGCTGCAGTCAAATGCCACATCAGGGTATCATAAACCATTTAGCATATGGAATTCAATGTAAAGTAACCCCTCAAACCTTATTATTGAGGCTGATGCTAGACCAATATTAGAAGGAGGAGCCAAAGAACTCAGCCTTTGCAGGATTCCCTGAGAAGTTACAAATTCATGATACCTGTGAAACCATCATGACATTTAAAGGAAATCCAAATGTTGTTACAAAGAAATGCCCATAAATAATCCCACATTAGAACCTTGGTGTGAAGTTGAAGGTCAGGTGCTTCTCAGATAGGGCTGGTGAACACATCTTGGATGACAGCAATCAGTGCTGGGCAGTTTGTGCTTCAGCTTTTTGCCAAATGTTGCAGGGTAGCTGCTGAATGAACATGGGCACTGGCTTCTCCCATGACTAGTATAAGTAATGTGACCAAAAATGGGCTTGCTAGGGTCACATCTCAAAACATGCCAAGAAAACCACATGCAGTTGAAAAGACAGTAGTAGAAACTTCCTTAATGGAAAATCCCCTATGTATCAGTGATTTAAATTAGATATCTGTGCAGGTACCTCTTGGTATTTACTGTAAAGTATATTTCTTTTCAGAAATGTGACAGATGAAATTGAAAAGCACAGGGACTGTCAATTCACTCTGCTCCTTTTTCCCTAGCTAGGCTTTTCTGGGCTATTGCTCAACAGCATAGTAATGAATGCAGTAAATCTGTTTAACTTGACAGGTAATGCATAAATGAAAAAGTGCCACCCCCTCCAAACACACACTTGACAAATTTCTAAACTGTGGATTAATTTATGTTGATAATAATTTATGTTGTTGTGGAGGTCCTCTGATCCACCTCCCACTTGAGCATGGACTCAAATACTTCATCAGCTTTCTGACTTTGCATCCTGAGAGCAGAGAAAACTCTCTCACACTTGTAACCCAAATCCTAGAGGGACGAGGTTTAAAACATGTGTCAGTCCTCACACTTGCCCTGTTGTCTGACTTGGGCAAAGTCAGTGTTTCCTAGTGCTCAGGCATTCCCAGAAAGCTTACAGGGAGGATGTTTGCTAAACCATTCAGAAAAGGGGCTGAAATTTCCCAGAGATCTTTGGTGTAGTACATGGTGAAAGATAATAAAATGGAAGATGCAAATTGATGTAGATAAGCAAAATAAAATACACATGGGGGAAAAGTGCTTCTGTTGCAGACAGAGTAAAAAACTCTGAACTAGCTGTTCAGGAAAGGTCTTGGATCAAGATATTTTTTTGAAAATGACAGCTCAGTGCTCAGGAGAGGTCAAATGGGAGGTTAGAAATGTGGCTGGGAAAGGCACAGCAAAGGGACATTGAGCTGGCTGTCAGAATACCATGCATGGTACAGCTCTCTTCATTTCAGAAATGAAGGGGAACTGAGAAAGAAACAAAAATAAGGCTTCTGTACAAAGAGACTGAGCAGCTGAGGAACCTTCAGTTGGGAGAAGACATTGCTGATTAAGCAGATGAGAGAGCTCCTCAAAATCATGAAAGGTGTGGGGACTTTGACAGGAAATTATTTTCACTGCCTCACTGATGCAGAAATTACAAAACACCTAGTAAGTTTACCAGGTGGCAGACTCAAAACAATGAGTGAGAGGTTCCTTCATGCAATGAATGATAAGCTGTGGAGCTACTTGCTGCAAGACACTGCAGGTGAGATTTTGCTGCCCAAACCAGATCTGTGAAGTCACCTGCCTGAACAAAACACATGTAAAGTCAAATTTTCTTTCCATCAAAAGAAACAAACTGTTTTCTTTAAAATGCATCCTTTCAAGGATCTTTCCAAGGCATAGAAGTGAAAAACAGCCCACCCTGGAGATATGAAATTCCTCCAGGTGCAGGAGGCCCCTAATTGCCCTGCTGCCAAGGGCATGTGTGATGAGGAACAGCCCCCTCCTTGAATTACAACTTCTTACTCATTTTCTGGCCGGCACTGCTGTGTTTTCCCACACTGCTTTCTAGATCCTTAATGCCCAATAACACATCTGCTGGTTTTGTTACTCAAAAACAGAGCTGGGAAAAAAACAAAAACCCTCTTTTATTGAACTGCCTGCTGTTTGATTGAGAAATATAACACCCCAAGATGAGTTATTGGCTTAATTGTCACTCAGGAAATATATACTCTTGATGCCAGATTGAGTGTGCATTTGAGTGTGCATAGCACATTTGCCCAGCTCTCTCAACACTTGGAGCCTGATTTTTTTGCAGGTCCCCCAGCTTGCCTTCCACATGTGGTAGAGATGCCCCCCAACTTCCTGCTCCCTACAGAAGACCACAAAACCCAGTCTGACACAGTTTAAATTCACATCTCTGTGGCTTGGTTTTCTTAATTATGTAATGGATGGGTTTGAGAGCACTGGTGCTGTGAATATGAAGCAAACCTTTGAGGCAGCCCCCGCAGTTCGTGGCATAGCTGCTGTAACACCGTGTCAATCACTTCAGCTCTGAGCACAGAAGGCTGCAGTGGCACTGCTAGATTTCGAATAAAGATCATTCATGGGGGAACTGGGTAATTTCTCTGCATGGAGCTGTCTATTTCAGGTGCCTGGAACAGAAAATGGAACTAAATATCGTTCATTATGTTTAACTCATCTGATTTTTAAAAGAAGAAATTTGGTTTAAAATGGCTTTAAAGCTCTCCCCTCTGGAGCTCTGGGTATTTCAGTTGCCTGATGCTGGGAGGGAAGGGTGCACTATTTCTTTTCCTGCCCTCAATTTCAATTTCATTGCTAAATGGTGAAATACAATAAAAAATGTCTCCTTGTGAAGACACTTCCATAGCTGTGAACATCCCTGTGTTACACACAGGTTCAGCACAGATGAACACAGACCATCTTGCCTCACCCAGGCAAGCTCTGCAAAAGTTCTCTGCTAAGCCAAGACGATGCCTTGTCTGCAAAGGCTGGATTTTCCTCTAATAACATTAAGTGTTCAGGATTTTTCTGAAAGGTTTGGTTTACTACATATGCTGCATTTGTAATGACCTCCCCTGGCAATTGTATCTGATACCAGATATATGTCTCACATGCCTAGCTGTGGCAATAATTTCACAATAATGAAATTAATTGCACCTTCTAAGGCACGGAACCTAAGCAGCTATTGAAAACTTTAATTTATATTAAATCAGTGAAGTTAATTGCCTGTCCATAACAAATGAAAAATAAATACATACTTTGGAAGATGGCCAGTCGATATAAATTGAATGTACTTCTACGTATTTCAGAGTAAGATTTTATTTCAGTACTTCATTGAGTATTCTAGGAATTCCTTGACAACCTGATGCTAGGAAATCAGGTTAGCCACATATTCCTACAGAAGGCACAGGAAGACCAAGTTCAATAGAATCAAAAGGGTGCACATCAGCATCCCATGGCAAAGGCACTATTTACTTCTAAAGTTTATTTTAAAAAAATAATACGAAAAAATAAACATAAAATGTATAACATATTTCATTAGTAATTAAGAATTGTTATTATAATCTTTATACCCAGCTATGTGCAGAGAAAAATACATACTGGTTTTTAATTCTCTACCATTCCTCAGAGTAGTGAGACTTTTTGCAGGAATAAGAACAAAGCCTTGATCAGCTGAGTATGAACTGGAAGGTCAGGCCAAATTTAAGTAGTATAAGGTAGTGAATCTCCTGTCACTTTCACTCACATAAAACTGTTATCTCCGATTTTGGGTGGTTGCAGGAGAACAGCCTTACACTCAGGAAATGAACTTGTCAAAACATTTTTGGCTTGAGAGTATTAAAATTCTTGGCTTTTGACCAGATTTTTACTACCCCTTGGGTTTAGCTGCATTGAAAATATTCTTAGAAAAGGAGATCATCAGAATCTCTGCAGTCACAGACTCAAGCAAAGCCAGAACATTCAGAGGGAGACTGGATCAAGATAAGAGAGCAGAGGACTTTGATTTGGGCAAAAATGCATTCAACTCAAATATTTGTCACATGTGAGAAAAAATTAATTGTATTATAATACAACATCACTATTTGGGAAGGTACACATACTCAGGTAGTACAAATCTGCATTCATAGAACTTTTGTGACAGTAGAACAGCACACACGGAAGCCATGAGGAGGGTGACCTGGGCTTGGCCCAGTGTTTTTGGTGGAAGCTGGCTTCTCTATGTCACTTGGATGCTCAAGCTGTGAAAGTCTGCTTGATGCTACTTACTAAATTCTGCCCTTAAATGAGTACACACAAAATAAAGCAGCCAAAGACCAGGAAATATTCTGGGACTTGAAATCTGCTTTCCATCCCTGGGGAAGTGTTTTGTTTGCCCTTTGTTTCAGTGCTTCCTTTGTGGAATATAAACCTTGTTCCTTCAACCAGCTTATGAGTAAGCCCCAGATACATGCATCCCATCCAACAGGGCATGGCACATCTTTGTATGTGTCCACCTCCTCTCAGGATGAAATGCTGTAAGGATTAATTCCATGGAAGATCATGCTAATATGTAATTGAGTCACGGAGATAGATGAATCACACAAGCTGCAAGCACAAAATGATCACTTTTCATCATGTGATTTCATAAAGAGGAGCTTGGTAGCAACAGGAAGGAAAAAGTTATTCCTGATTCTGAATTATGTTACCCCAGTCCAGCCTATTGAAATTGCATGGGTGAAACCAGAAGGAGGAAAGATCATCCAGCTGAAGCCAAGTGTCTCCGTTATGCAATGAACAATCTCTGAGTGTAGTTCTGGTGTCCATAATTAATTAGAATCCACCAAGCTAGGCCATTTTGATATTTCCAATTGTATCATTTGGCAATTAATCTACTTTTGGTGATACAGCGTTTATTGTAAAAAGAAACTATTGTCTGCTCTCAAGCTTGCTAGATGGAGAAGGACCACAAAAATAGATGAGAAATGGTGCACTGTATATGTATTTTCCAGCAGTTGAGAACACTGCAAGGAAGAGCAGGGGCTGCAACACAGGTAAATCTTCCCAGTCACCTGAAATGTCTTGTTATTCATTTATAATAATGTCATTTATGACCAATTACACTCATAATCTCAAGAAGGTTTTGCCTATCATGAATGGTTACTTAGGTTCTGTTTTGTACCATACCTATCACAGGGCTCCATTTATGAGTTTTTGAAGAACTATTATACCAGTAGAAACAACAGTAATTGTTATTAGTGGCAGAAGGAAGGGATAACACTGAGAGATTGGATAGCAGTGAAGCAAAAATAAGCTCATCCACCACAACAATCTCTCAGATACAGGACTGTCTCTAGATTGTTTCACCATCCCTTCAGTATAAGTTGATGTAAGTCCATTCACTATACCCATTGCAGTAGTTTCTCCTGAGCTTGCCAAAGATCAGAGTTGTGGTTGCAGAGTGCACACATGGTGTGGGTACTTGACAAAGAGGGTTTGCTTATTGCCCATTCAACATCATATGAAGAAGTTGGAAAAGATGCAATCCAGCCAAGACTGGGCAATACCCACTCCACCCCAGCTCACAGTCCCAGCTCAGCCAAGCCTGACCCACACATCCCTGACAGACACATGGAGCTCAGTCCTAGCACTGGGAATTGTGCACAGGAAGAAAACTTCTCAGTGGCTGGCCTGTAACTGGAATTCAGGCACAGAAAGGTTTTCAGCTCACCATTGTTCATCAATAACTTCAGGGACAGAGAGCTAAAGGGCAGGCTTTAAAGGACTAGTTTTCTTCATGCCAGAATCAATCCCCCATAGAGAGTTTTCATGTAACCATCTTGTTGTGGAGGCTGAAAGATTTTATCGAGATGATTTCCAAGCTGACCTAAGTTCCAGAGGACCATCTTCAACCTGTTCAGTTTTGGAGCATAGATGCAGCTAAAATGTCCTGCTTTATTCTTGCTTCCAAGGACCATGGCCATGCAAAGAAAAAAAGCAAAGCCTCTTTTTCAGTTCAACAGTTCTTTTATTACAACATATTTTAAGTATACCTTTGAGCCAGCAGGTTTTCTGAGACTGTCACCTTTTTCTTTATTCCTTCGGCTTTTAAGTCTCAGATTCCTTTTCCATAGAAGCTATTAGCTTTGCATTGAGGAATACAAAGGGGAATGTTTCAATGACAGCAAGGTGCAGCACTAGGTGCAATGTTATATTCTGAGTAAATGATACCATTCAAAGGGCAAGCAGAGCATGAATAGCATTGATTTCCAGAAGAGCTATTTCAGTACTTAGCAAAGTTTGATAAGACTGCTCTCCTTCACTGCCTGAGTTGTTAAGAGGCTGCGTCCCACACTGGCAGGCAGCAACATGGTCTGAGCTAAATGTAACTCATCACCTCCTATGGGGTTGTCAGCATCAAATTATGCCTGGGCTCACCCCTCTAGCCTCATGGAAAACTCAAGAGCACCCCACAGCACCTGTGTGCTAAGATAGGAGCTCCCAAACTGCACTTTGCACTCTGGAAGGGCTCACAAAGCAGGTTTGTATCATCAAAGCACTCAGTGACCTACTCCAAGGGTATCTGAAATCACCTGGCATCCAAAGGTGAAGGCCCAGCTGGTGGCTGAGAGCCCCCAGGGGTGAAGCTGTGCAGGAGGAGATCCTTTGGAGCCAGTCAAGCCAATGGGATGCTCTTTCAAAACTTCAAAACCAAGTGGCAGCATCACATCAGAGAACCATTAGCTTACCTAATGGGTTTCATCTGCCTCAAGACAAGGTGAACTATAACTTGAGAGTGCTGCCTTCTTTGCTTAAAGTGGGGTCTGTAGAACCAGCTCAAGTGCAAAAAAAAGTACATCCACACGTTTGAATATACAAAGTCATCTCCAAGCAAGGAGTTGTACTTTGTCCGCCCATACAAATAGCTGTAATAAAATCAAAAGGTCTGCAGCCAAAATCCATAAATTTATATAATTTTTCAGAGCAAGTTATATGACATTGAAGTGAAAAAAATTTGCAAATTATTTGAAAAGAGAAAATAGCCTAACTTTTATTCAAATAACCTATTTTGTTACTGCATAAGATCTATTTTTAAGAGATTTTGATGTACCATATAATATCTTACTTTAGCTAAAATACCATGCTTTAAACCTACTTATGTTTTTGAAAGTTTTTGAAACAACTTTCAGCTACTTTACAAGCATAAATGTGTCAATATGATGATGTCTTATTAGAATGCCCTTCAACCACCTGAATAATTCAATATTGGCAGCAATTCAGACCACACGTCTTGGCAGGCAAACAACCTGGCTATATATCCAAAGCTATCACTGAGCACACTTTCTGTGCCATGCCAACCTTGAGTACCTTGAAAGTAGGAGTATTTTAAGGTTAAAATGTTGTTGTCAGTTTGACTATTATATCATTTCACCAATTACCACAGCTTCAACAAATCCTTAGATGTCACAGGTCTCCTGAAGCTGCTGCCAAATTAGAAAAGGGAGAGAGATGGATCAGCAGAGCCATTGAGGGAGTGAGAGTCCCTGTGTCACCATGTCTGGAGGCTAGAGGATTGTTTGCTTCAGTTTTAGCCTGTTTACTGAACGTTGAACTGGGAATCTTGATTGCTCCTGAGGAAGTAAATAGAAATTATTGCATTTTTTCCAAATTCTTCATGCAGTGCTGTGGAAACACAGCAGGGGTTGTGGGCAGGAGAGGGACATGATGGGATTGTGATAAATGTGATTTGTGCTAACTAAATTGTAACTATATTAGCAAAATTGTTGCTTCATATCAATAGAAAATTGTGCTCAATTGTTACAAATCAAAAAGGATAAAGGAAATGGTTAAACTAAGCAGATGGAATCCTCCTCCAGATGTGGGACTAGCAGAAGGATGTAGGTTTGATAACAGCATTTAGAAATAAAAATTTTGACCTCGAAATGGGCCACATTGGGATGGTTCCAGGCATTGGACACTGGGAGGTGGGAACATAAGCTTAATTATATAACTCTAAACTTAGTGAGCCAGTGCTACCTGCAAGGTCAAACAGTGAACACGAGGAAGACCCAGAGCCTTCATCGGAAATAAGACCCCCCCAAAGGATGAGAGAACCCCAAGTACTGGTGGAGCATGCGCAACACAACATAGTGAGGTAGATTTTAGGAATAGAAATTAGGAGGAGCTTTGCAGAAGATACTGTATTAGTATGTATTAGCATATAGTATATAAAAGAGATTTTTAGCTTGGTTGATTTGGTAGGGGAGGAAGGGCTCTACCTGTACCCCCAGTCAGTGTATCCCCCAGTCGGTTTTGTTTATGCTTTATTTGAATACCAATTATACTAAATTACTCACTGCCAAATTTTGTATATACTCAAATCTATGTATTTAATATTTTTATTTCCAATGCATCACCCCTTCTGTCATGCTCTCCAACTGTTCCTCTCAGCTAACTCTCAGACATGCACAAGGTCATTGCTCCAGAGCAGGACCCCCTCTAGAGAAAACCTTTCCCTTACACATCACCCCTTCTGCTAGTTTCACCTGCATCTTTGCTGTCCTGCTCATTGTCTAGCACTTCCCCTGCATTGCCCCTGTCTGTCCACCTCCTCCTTGCCTCTCTGATAACTGGGCAGCCAGCAAAAGCAGCAGCAAGCCAGTAGAGTTAATGCTGTCCTGTCAAATCTCACATCATCTACTTCCAATCCTGGCTGGTTCCTTCAAGGAGAAAGAAAACAAAACAAAACTAGAACACAGAAGCATGAAAATGCCTTTGCAAAGTTTGAACGCTGATATTTAGTTTCTTGACATGATGAATTTACCCAGAAGAGCTGTATCTCAAGCATACAGGAATCTGTTAAGAAAAAGGCACTGCAAGTAGCTGGCAGGCAGCAAGACATTGTGTCAATGACCATTACCCTTCTTGGGTAATATCCTTGTCAAAGACAATAGGACTGTTCTGCACATATAGGATGCAGAAGCAGCCATTGAGTAGGCAAATTCCAACTCATTTTACCAGCCATAAAATAAATCCTGAGTCCATCAGTGCTTGTGTAGAAATGAAAGCTGTTTTATGACCAAAGCATAAGAAAGCCCTTCAAATGCTCACTTCAAAGGCTAAAGCTTTCTTATGCTTCTGACACTTTTCAATCTCTTTAGCTTTTTGCTATGAGTGCAGTTTAAGCAACAACAGGAACGAGGAAATAACACCACCAAACTGGCTTAGCAGCACATGTGAATTCTTATTTACAAGCCTCCGATAGCAGCATTTTTATCCCTGGCTCAGCTCTAGCTGCAGCAGCGAGTCTCAAAGCAGCTGCACAGCCCAGGGCTGACAGCAAGAAGGGCACTGCCCCATCCCAATCCTATTCCTTTCTCACGAGGCCCCACACCACTGACAGCATTGGATATTGCCATCGAAATGCCCCAGTGTCAGTGGGGGACCAGGGACTCTCTATGCACCAGCATGACCTACTGCTGCCCAGAACCCTTCCCTTCTATTTCTGACCTTCTGATTTTCTCACCTCACACAAAAAGAGCTGCTCTTATTGATGTTCCCACTGGTTTTTTCTGCTCCACATGGTGGCAAAACATTCAATGGTGCCTGAAAGGAGAGCAGCCACTGATAAAGACTGAGCACGAGCCTGTGCCCAGGAGTCAAGATACCCACATAGGGAGGAGTCAGAGGTTCTGGTTCCCACTCCCAAGAGCATATTGTAGTACCAAGAACAGGGGCAGGAGCTCTGGACTCATCTTTGCCCCTGTGTTACTCACATCTCCAGGGCCTCTTAATCTATTGCATTTATACAAAGCTGGTTATAAATATCACCATATGAAATAAAGTGGTTTGGGGCTTTTTATCTAGCTGACATTCCTCATGTTTTCCCACATTTCTTATGGCATGTGGAAGGGGAGGAGATCCCACAAAATCCACCACCCTTCTTCATGGATTTTCAGCAAGATATGCAGCGAGGCAATAATTAAGATCACAAATGTACATTTTGGCAAGATTTTCAGTGGATTAATTTGAAACATGTAACAAGATAATGATATCTTAATGATTTTTTCAGGTTATTATATAAATCACACCGCTCTCCTCAGAATGATGGAGGGTCCTATTTATTATTCCCTCTTCAGTTTCCATCACTTGCTGTTGCCCCAAAACATTTACAGCTGTTGTAATATCTCTTTGCAATGTACTAAAATACAATTTTCCTGTTGCTATTGCAAAACCCCAAAGACCAGATGAAGTGATTGGGTTTTTTTGTTTGAATCTAGGAAGGAAAGTCCCAGGAACATAACAATAAGCTATAAATAACATCCACTCGGGTGCACATGACAATTGCAAGCCATAAAAAACCAGAAAGGACAGCAACATGCTCCAACCAATTTTAAGATCTTTCATCTAAAAGGCTAAAGGCCTCAGATATGACAATGTGCATGCACATAAAAAAAGTCAAGCAAAAAACCAAAAAATACCCCACCCAAAAACCCAGAAGAAATGGAAAGTATAATTTTTCTCATGTTTCTGTAGGAGCAGAGAGTCTATTATGTAACAGAGCTGAGATGACCCTTAAAAAGACTTTAAGCTGTTAAAAGAAAAATTGATAGTGCTTGCTAGTTTGACAAATAAAGAAGATAAATCGAAGATAAATTGAAGATAAATTCCTTCCTGCTCTTAAACCTCCTGACTGGACCCAGGGGGCTGTGTCTATCTCCATTTCAGCCCTGCCACACAATAGGACTTTTTAGCATGAGTGTTTTGTTCATAATGTAAATCAGGCATGTAGTTCCATCTTTCCCTAAGAAAGCTGTTCTCTATTTGCTTAAACTAAGGAAACTTGGCAGTGTGGCTAAGCTGAGGCTCCCAAATATGTTTCATTTTACTGTGAGAGTCATTATTAGCATGCAAAAGTCCTGGACTAGCCTGGTACAGCCCCTGCCCTGTGGTGTGCATATGAGACAAAAGAGGCAGGTATAACTGGACAGAAGGAAAGAGCAGAGTGAAACAAGCCAGCCCTAGGATTGTCCATGGGCCACTCTCTGTGCAACCAGCAGTGATTTATTTTAAATGTCCTAGCAAGGAAGATTTTACTGAGGAATCAGAATGCAAGCAGTGAGGGAACTTTGCCATTATTTGTCTGGAGCTTCTCCACACACACTTAGGGAAGACATTCAGCAAGTAAACTTCCATAGGTAAGATCATAAGTTCTCTTACACCTTCTCTTAAGCCAGAGGAGAAAATGTAAAGTTATTTTCAGGAGTGGTTTATCCAAGCTGTCAGACATTCATGGAACAAAATCAAACTCCAGTTTGGCAAGACCAAGGGATTTTTCAGAGTTGTATTTATTTCAAGAAACCTGGAAGAAGTCCAAGTAGGGTTGTTTTACTAAAAGCCAGAGAGAGAAAGACCTCATCTGACCTGCAAAATCTGAGTGCTGCTTGTGTATCATGAATGCTAAAACTGAAATGGCCTGTGGATGCTGTGCCAAGAGAGAACTCAGTTTTCAGCCCAGAATAACCAGTACCCATTGTGGTTGATGCAAAGGCCAAGCTCCAGCCCTGCTTGTTGCTGAATCAGGGAAGCAGTGACACCTCCACATGTTGCATCACGTTGTGTTTACACGTCTTGTCATCCTTAGTGAAAAGAAAAGATTGCAGTTTCATTTTGAATGAAAATGCATTTTGGAATTGCAACATCTCTTCATGGGATAGGGTCCTTGCTTTCCAGCCCAACTGAGCATTAAGCTTTAGTTTTCAATGCCTAATGGAAATAATTTGAAATAGGAACACTGAAAGGCCTGGATGCATTCTAAGCACTAGTATTTCAAATTAGTAAGCTTAAAACATATTTTAAAATCACTCTTGTTTCATTAATCCAAACTTCATAGTAAAGTTAAAATTTTCCTACAAATTCAAAGGCAAACCACTTTCCAATCTCCTTTCATCTGTTTAAATTGTGCTGACTGCTATAGAATGCATACCCTTTAAAAATAACAGATGATTAAACAGCCTGCCTCACCTGTAAATAAGCATGGAATTTGGTGTGTTAGACATGTTATTTGCTTTGCACCTACTAGTCAAGCTCAAGTCCTGTGACTATTTATCTACCAGAGAGCCTCCAGGTTTTTTTCATTTGAAATAAATGCCAAATGACATATTGCTTTTGACTCCAGAGATTTGGAAACCAAACCGCTGCCATCCTTGTAAGCTTTTTGCTGAGGAACCATCTGCAAGGCAAACACAAAACTCTAACATTATCATCCCAAAGCAAAGTGAAATGCTGCAAAATACAAACTCAGCCTCCAGTTTCACTCCTACTAATATGCACACAACATAAGATTCAAATAAAAATGTTCAGCTGTGAATATTTATGCCTTATTCTTAGCTCTGTTGTGTTTAGAGGCTTAGTACACCTTTGGTTACTTCTCATCCTCCAAACAGACAACACAGAAAGACTGTTTTTGTGCCAATCACATACCAGCATCTGCAAGACAGAAAGAACATGGCAAAGGTACACAAAATGTAGGAAGATGTTTGCTGGTGCTTGCTGCATTTCAAATGGATGTTTAAAAAATGTGAGAAGTTTTACTGATTGCAGGATATACTTTCAAGAACCATCAGATTTCTTATGTGTTGTAGTCTAACTTACACTGTCATGTCACCAGCCAAAATTGCAGCAAGGTGCCAGAGGACTCCAGAAATCTCTGATGTTTCTCCACCTAGGGCCATTGGGCAAATCATGCAGCTCTGTCATACAGTTTTCTCTGAAGACATAAGAAAAATCTTTCTGAACCTTCTCATTAGAAAAAAGCACTACCTGGCAAATCCAACATGCTTATGTTATTAATGGAAATTAATGGAAAACCATGCCTCTCACTTGCCTTTCAGATACTAAACATTCATTGTTATATCTCTGAGTATAACTTGGCAAATTGCATAAGCCCTGCTGGGAAGGTGAATAGTAATGAAATAAACTAGTGCAAATGTGATCTGAGCAGTAAAAATTCATTATAAAAACAACACATGATTGCCTTTACTAAACAATTACAGTACTGACAAAAATAATGGTGGTAACAGCTCTGCAGTCACCGACAACTATTTCTTAAGGCACCACCATAAAACACTATGCATTAAAGATGTTGCAGAACAACAATTTTTGAAAAACTGAATATATGCTAAAATACAGAATCTGAATACAGAGATGAATCAAGAGAGGAAAATCTGTGTTTTAGCAGCTGTGTTCTTTCCCTTTGATTTGGATTTAAATACTGTCCTGGAGGACACAAGTGTTGAGACACTGCCAGTAAAGGTGTATCTGATATAATTAAAGGAAGAAGTAGTGACATGCACAATTTCTCCCAGGTGTCTGACTATGAATCTTTTTCACAGTGACTCAGGTACACTAATTATGATTTCAGGCAGGAGACACCAGGACTACCTATGCCCTCCACCAGAAGTTTTATATCTAAGTTTTATCACTAGCAAGCACTTCTACAAACCTTTGCGATTCTACTGGATTAAGGGAATCTTTTAGAAGATTTTCCAAAGAGAAATGCAAAGCTGTCAGTGTGATCCTAGTAGGATTTTTTTTCCCACTGCCACTTGGTTGATCTTTCCAAACTGACTCACAGCTGAAGGCACCACACAAATCTGAGGATTTATTTGTCCAAGGCACTGGCAAGGTCCCATCACTAAATGGGATTATCCAAATGGCTCAGGAATTAACATTTTTTAACAATTTGAACATTTTTAACTTGATATTACCCCCACTGTTTCACAGAGTATTATACATATGAGGAATTACAGCACAAAGAGGCTAATGCTCTGATCCTGGAAAAAGGACATTAAAAATAATTTACCATTATGTGCCATTGCAATGCCCAGCTTTCAGCATCCTTGTCCTCCTGATGGAATATGGACCTCTCACAGTCTAATCACTTGGATACCTGATGCTGAGGGGCACCCAACACAACAGGGAACTTCACAGGGCAAGGAATAGCAACCTAGTTCAGCAGAGAGGCATCCCAAAGCTTCCCTTAGGATGATGATGGATACACACTGAAGAGATATATCAAGAGATCTCCATAATAGCGAGCTGGGTAGATGAGTAGCCTTTAAGGGAGCTGTAGAGAGCAGTGTTTTGCCAGATCCACCAACCTGATTACAAAGCAAAAGTGGTGTAGGCATGTTATCCTGTGTGTCATTTGAAGGCAGTATTGTCATATTTTAGGAGAAGATATCTTTAAGGAGTTAAAGCAAACTGTTCCTTGACCATGCAGCTAGACTCATGCCTTTAAACATGAACTTGGTATTGTCCTTAAAAATTTACCTCAAGACTTTAGCATTGCAAATGGGAACACATTATAGAATAAAAGGAACTGTTAGATGCTCAGATGTGCATTGTTCATCACAAGTTATGGGGTTTTTTCCATGATTACTCCTGTAATCAGCCCAAAGTTTAATTTTGTTTTAAGGAAATATTAGAATCTGGACAAACTGTCAGGGACGTTAGAACAGCCATGCATGGCACAGCAATGGTCCATCCAATCCTGTGTTCTGTCCCCATTCTCTGTCTGGCCCAAACACAGGTGCCCATGCCAGTGCATGACAGCAGGGTAAGCACCCATCAGCACCTGCCCTGGATATGCTCCTGGCCCCCTTCAGGTTGTGGCTCTGGGACCTCCTGGACCAGATAAAGCATAAACAGGCAAAGTGATGAAGATCAATACCCAGGACTAAAAATGCCCTTTATATTACTTACTGTAAAGCATTATCTTCAGAAAAAGCATGTGACCTTTTCACAACCTCTGCAAACTTTCATCATTCCTTTTTTGAATGTATAAACTGGGTGCAGCCTTTGAGTACCAATCCTATCAACGCTAAGCACAGAGTTTAGCTCCCTTTTGAATCAGCAGTCTTTTAGCTACATATTACTAAACTAGAATTTAATATTCAAGTACATGCTCACTGGGATTCTTAAGCTTTTATCAGCATCACTGTTTTCCTATGAAAAGCATCTGTTTGATTATACTGAAATACAACTTTGTGTAACAAGGCCAACTTATGCAGCACCCCAGACTTCTCTCTAGATCTGCCCCCTTATCTCTACAGGTCTTTCTATAGTTTTTATGTGAGTTGCAAGTTTCTTCTGGCTTCGAGTTCAATACTAAAAATATTGAGTATTGCTGGTATTTGTATGGAGCCTTGAAGACTCTCATGAGACACACTTTAATCTGGCGATGATTTTCTATGACAAGCTTCTAGACTTATGCAAATTCAAGACAATTTAAGGTGTTTTTAGGAATATTGCTCCAAAAATAGATCTTTTATGCTACTCGTGTCTTGCTTTCTATGAGTAATCCAGAGATATGTGCTGGAGAGTTTGGCTTTAAGCATGGCTATCACAAAACAAAAATGGACCTGGGTTTGATATGTATCACAACATAGTGAGCAGAAGTGTGAACAGGGTGGGAGTGAGAGCTTTTACACACGCAGTGAGTGCCAATTAACAGATATCAGAAGTTCATGCCAGTGTGAGGGAGGTGCTCCCAGCCTCCCCACTCAGCACAAGGCTCTGATCTGCAGGTACTCATTACAAATGTGAGCCAGAAGCAGTCGGGGCTGTGGAGACAAGGGAGTGCCAACCTAAGACTACCAGGAATAGTAAAAGAGGGAAATGAGGATGGTGGGATTGATTTGGGGTTCTGGTCTGTGGACATGGGGTGACAGAAGAGGATGGAGCTTCACATCCAAGTGCTCAAAGGATGGGTGATGTGCTTAGCACTGCTTTGAGGATGTGGCACAGCAGGGATGCGACCTCCTAGTATTCAAAGCCAAAAGCATTTTCTCATAAATAATTACAAGTCTTTCTCCCTTCCCTTTTTTTTTTTTTTTTTATAAATATGATTCTTTTTAGCTTCCACCAATTAGCTGCATACTAATCTATTTAATGTGTACATTCTTGATAATGTAGGGGTACCTTTACAATCCAAATATCAAGCAGCAGATACAAATGCCTCTCAAAATTTAAAGAAAATGCATGTACTCTGCTCCTTTTGTGTGCAACACTTATAATCTCAGCAAAAATGAAAGCAGATTTGCTTGATGAGATGTAGCATGAAACATTGAAATCCCCCTTTGCTGTGGCTTGCCAGCCAAATAAATCACAGGCCACTTCGCTGAGTCCCTGTCTGAATACATAAACATGACAGGACAGCTCTGGGAACATCTAGTAAATCTCATTAAACACCGCCACTGATAGCATAATAACATGCTAAGCATATTCTAGCTGCCACACTGAACTGAGAATCAGAGTGCCTCTCTCCTGCTTTTTGTAATGCTGAGCCTTGCTTCCATAAAAAGAAAGATACTATCATAGATTTGTTTAAAAATACTGGCTCACCCTGCAGGTTGTATATTTTCAAAACTCAGCTTTTCTCACTCTCGTTTTTGGGACACATCATTTGTTAACCTTGGACTGCTCTCCTGACAAGGTGAAAACTCATTAACCACCTCTGTATAATTTAAACACACAGCTTTGTTACTATGCTGGCACCAGCCCACAGGGACGGCTGGGTTCCTGTAGCAATAGCTTGTTCTCATGGCAAGTATGTCCTCAATAGCTTTCTCTGGGACAGAAGATAATTACCTGCCCGGTAAAAGAATCACAGTGCCAGAAAATCCACATAAATGCTGTATGAACTTGTATAAGGCAAGATCACCTCACCCAGGACTGTCACAGAGCAGAAAAAAATAATGCTGCTCTTGAGCTTCCCTTTTCATGTTATCTGAACAGTCCCCATGGGAACGATTCCTCTCCTTGTCTCTCCCAGTACCTGATGGTACGAAAGAGGCACACACAAAAACTTTCAGCTCTCATGTCATACACTTTTCTTCCTTCAGCAGCCATTTCACTGGTAGACAGCTTTTCAAAAGTGATTGTTCTTAATAATAGCCCAGAAGAACAATTTCGATGCTGGCTATCTCTAATACTTTATATCACTGTCCCCTGTAACAGGCAAAGAAACACTGGCATTGCTGCAGGGCTTCAGAGAAGTGCCAGATGGATCCAAGTGGCAGGGGAACGGCCCTACAGTTTGGAGTCACCTTCCTCAGCACCATGGCTACATCCAGCTGATCCCTAGCTAATATGGGCTCCTTGTGGTTACCTTTTACTCCTCTGCCAACCTCCCAAGTGCTGTTCAAAGCCTCATGGCACCAGGGGTAAAGGCTCCTTCAGCGAGGATCACTGATTTACATTCACTTTACAAACACGCTTTTATGCCTGCTCATTGCTCCAGTGAATGGGTGTATCCAGCACAGGCAGACTTCCAAAGTCACCAGAGACCCACCAGGCTTCAAAAGCTTGTGGTAGCAATATCTGACAGCAAAATCAGGACTGCATCATTTAATTTATGATAGTGTGGGAGATGGAGGGAAAGCAGCTTAGCATGGTAGGCACTGGGTTAAGGCATTAGCAAATGAAAGCCACTGGAACCTTTACGTCAGATTTCCCCACATATATTTATTTCTAGGTTGAATGCTAAGCAGGATCTGTCTACTTTCCAATTTCAGTTTGAATGATGCCCAAGTCTTTTGAGCACAACCCAAGGAAGTCAAAGTGGCAGATACTCATTTCACTAAAGAAAAAATGGTCTAGGAAGTTCTCTAGAGTGCAGTAAAGAGCTACACACAGAGAGTCCTAAGATGTGGTTTGGCATTCACATTGCAGAGGGCTGCTGGCATTTGGCAAGTCCCCCACACTGCCACTTCCCATGTCACAGGTCCCACCTAGAGCTGCTTGCTGTCTATTCTGATGAAGATACAATGACAGTCCAGGGACAACAGTAAGAAAACAAGAAGAGAAAAGAAAATAGTCTAGCATTTAAAGGGCCAAATTCACCAAATTTTTCTCAGTGTAATTAAAATGGCATGAGACAATTTTGAATGACTCAAACTAACTTTTTCATATGGTTCACCTTACCCCTCATATCCTCCTTTATTCCATTCTCATAATTTTCAACCATAGAACAACTGAGGCCTTGAAAGTCCTTGCCATTGCAAGAGAACAGTCCCTTGTTTTTCTTTCCTGATCCTTCAGATCAGGACTGACCACCTGCTTAAGTGCTGTCTAGATATAGTCAAGGTTTGCAACACCTAGGAACCTCATTTCTCACCACATTTGCCTATGTGTAAGGCTCTGGGTAGGAATAAATCCATGGTTCTGGCCCACACCTGGAGCACTGCACCAGCTCCAAGGGCAGCACAGCAGCCAGCCCGTGGTCCATGCTGACAGGGAGATACCTGGACTGACTCACACCTCCACACTTCCATTGACCCAAATGGAGTCTGGATCAGCATTATGGTGAGACAATTATGGAGGTAATCTAAATGGAAGACTCAAAGTAAATGATTGCTAATGAGTGAGCTGATGAGCAGAAAGACAGAGATTGTGGCAGAAGGGAAAAATTTTAGCAGAAGGACCAACCAGTCAACAGTGGTATAGTAGAATAAACAAAATTCCTAAAGGATGATACATAGATAACTAGCTTCTCATGGCTTCCTCTCTGTAACTCCCTCCTTGTAAATCTTTTATTCACACATAGTGTACATTGGCACATATTTTACCTCCAAATCTGGACTAACACAGTTCAGATCCATGCAGCAAGTGCATTTCATAGCATAGACAATACACAGAAAAGCCTCTTTCTCAGTTCCCTCCCAGTTCACATTTGTGTGGATCCTTCTCCCTCTTTGGGATAACAAAGCTGTCTCTGTAGCCACGGCAGTAACTTTAACCATGAAAACTGATTCTTAAGGAAGTATTTAGTGCTGTTTGGCATTAATTTAGAAATTGCCCCTTTTTAGAAAGGTGACCAAATCTCTAGGCAGAAAATGCCAGTGAGGCCTTTTACAGCAAATCAGTGCATGGAAACTGCTGGTAGAACTATGTGGAGGCTAATGCCAGAGATGTATTCACCAGATCCATCTGCTGGCACTTAAAGGAGGAGGCTGGAAACCTACAGTCCAAGGAGAAGGAAAGAGAATTCCTTGGTTGAGCCCTCTCACAAGGTACCTGCCTTTTTCCCTCACTGTGGAAGCCAAATTTTGGCTAATACAGACCTGTATTTAGAGGAGACCTGGAAATGGATCTTGTGAAATGGACTGGCAGCTTAGGTAACACGAGACTGGGCAGATGAAACCACTGGGATCATTTTTCCTTTTAATCATCTAGTTCTGTGGCATTGGAAATAGTTGATGTATGCACTTGCTCAAGCAGGCAAACAGGGAAAATTTTGGAGGGCAGTAGGGTCAACCAAGTACCCAGGTTACCAGGAGGGGTTTGTCATGATGGGGCAGGTCCTGCAGGTCAGGACCACGCTCCACAGAGGCACTCAGTGTCAGAACTGCCCTGGGATAGCCAGGGCTGTGAAGAGCTGGAGATCTGCGCTGCTGCTGCATGGCCAGGGCAGGAGCAGGATGGGGCCCTGGCCCGTGAGAAGGATGGGGGGAAGTCCTGGAGGAGGTCAAGCAAGGCCAAGAGAGCTTGTTAGTGCCTTACTGACCCTGACAGTAGCTTGGTTGTAAAGTTCAAGGACTCCAGTTTTATCAGATTTCATTAAAACTAATGGGATGAAATCATATCTATTCATAACGTGTCTTGCCCTCCTTTTCCAAAAATTTTAAAGTCTCTCACTGTAAGCAGAGCCTTGAGAACAGCTGCAAGAATGGCTTGTTATGAAGAACCCAACCTGCAGTGCTGTAGGCTACTGCAATTACCTAAATCTTTACCACTGTTGCAAATTACTCTCGTTTGTCAATGTCCCCATTCTGTCCAACCCATGATATGCTATCATTGCCTTTGGATTTGAATATTCCACAATGCTGCATTTGTAGCAGAAGGAATCTATTAAAAAGCAGCATGAAATGTAGAGAAGAATTTTGATTACAGATAGCCTGTGTAATACTGCATTAACACTCATCAGCCCTCACTAATTTATTCTTGCTCCCTTGTAACACGCGTGCAGACGCTGTGTAAACAGGAGCTCTATCAAAATGGATGGTGAAGTTTCATTCCTCAAGCACAGTAGACAGATTCTCATTCCATAAACTATTCCATTTGTAAATTACCCTATAGGTTAATAGAGCCTGAAGGGACTTCTGGCATCATCTAGCCGACTCTTGCATAACCACTGCATGTATTAGGTGTTCAATTTTATCCTGTGACTCCTAGCAAAGAAGAAATTATTCTCCCAAACTTAGTGCAGTTGGGCATCTTGAGGGGAAAACTATGAATGAGATAAATAATCTTTTGCCCTTAAAAATAACTTTTAAAAGGACATTTCCTTGGGATATAAATCACCAGCAGTTAAAGGCAGATTACATTTATTATAAATGATAGATGTTAGATATCTTCAAAGTGATTTCAGGCTTCACTCCACAGAGGTACTTAAGAGTGAATAGCTTTAAACTCGTGAATTGCCTTGTAGGTTTCTGTGGGATCACTCCCAGGCTTCCAACAGACCCTGCATGTAACAGCTTGCTAGAGTAACTCCTGCAAAAGCTGACTGAATACATTTATAAAACAGCACTGGGTGAGCTTCAGTGTGAACTAAAACTCCAGACTCTGATAGCTGCACTGCGGCAAAATGCCTTCAAGGCAGGTCTGGAAACATTATGGTTTCTATATATCACACCCAGCTGATTTCAGCTTGTCTGCGAGCATGGTGATATCCCATTTAAAAAATCAACCCTGTTACATGACACTCAGGCTTGAAAATCTTGGATTCTGCTATCAGTAATCACAAAATGATGCTCATTTCTGCAGCATATGACAAGAAATAGTTGGTGCCTGTAGTACATATTGAGCAAAGACTGGCTTTTAGATGGTGACTACAGCAGCTGTGAATGTTTGTTTAGCTGAAGCCACCTTCATTCACCTGCCCTTCGAGAAGACAGCATTGTCACAACAGCTGTGTCATGTCATAAACTCAACCTCCAAACAACAATAATTGGAATCCATGGGAAGCACCTGATACTTTCAGGAAAACACAAAATTGTGTCAAAATACATCAAAGAAAAGTAAGTTGTGCAACACGAAAGATATCAAAGTAATATCAATAAAGGCAAACAAGAATGTGAAAGATGAAATGCAACAAACTTTATTGCCAGCTTTTGGAAATAACTGCAGAACATCCAGGTGACCAAAAAAAAAAATTAATTGGGACACTGGGAAAACAAAAAATTAGCTCATTGGCAAGTTAAATATGAGCTAGGAACCTACCTAAAACTAACAAGACTGAATGATCCATCTTCAAGGTGCAACTGCAAACTTCATAGACTCTATAGAACAGTGAGCTGATTTTGGGATATCTTCAGGTAGACCATTATCCAGTCTGTATCTTAAAGAACATCCTTTATTTCCTTGATTTGTTCCACAAGTTTGTCCCCACCTCTGATGCTAAAGATTCTTTTATCATGAGGTCTGAATCAACTAATTAAGCCTCTGAAGAGCACCAATAAGATTCTGATTAATGTTCCCCTCAGAGCAGAGCTTGAAAAAATACTACAGTACCCTAGCAGTGCTGATAACAATGGTCCTCCAAAAACAGTAGAGCTATTTTGCTTTCTTCTTCTCCTAAGATGGCAGTGAATGGGATACTTGCACTAAAAATTATGAAACAGACTTCTCAGTTAAGACTTTGTCAGTTAAAGTACTTCCCTAAACTTCTGGTTTTTCAGTTTTAACTTGAAATTAGGTTCCAAACCTCTAGAAAGGTTTGTTAGTGGCTATGATGACAATAAAGTGATACCTACATGTGGCATACTGAGGAGCAAAAGGAATGCCTTCACTGAGTCAAGCAGCCCCATGCAACCTGCACAAGCCACCTACACCCCACAAGCAGCAGCAGTGCACAGGGTGCTCCTGAAGGGCATCTTTGGTTTAGTTATGGTTGAAGGGAATTCAATTCATGTGCTCCAAGACCAATGTTTGATGTGAACCAAAGCATGCTAAGGGGGCAGTTGCTGCTAATGCAGACTCTTACTTTGCACTAAAATATCACTGGCATGTTGCCTGCAGGCATCAGCCTGCTCTGCTGGGTTCAGAAGCTGAACAGCAAGTTAATGCTTCTGGCAGGACTTGAAAACAGGTTACTAAGGCTCTTTGGGATTTCTAATGTAAATTCAATACTCAGAGGGAAAGATCAAGCCTTCAGGTGTTTTACTGTAGCAAGCTGCTGTTGAGTTCTGAGTGCCAAGGTAGTCACAGAAGACTTCAGCAATATCTTTGAAACTATAAAAATAAATCAATTCCCCTCAAGTTTTGTACAGAGATTGAAAGTCTCATTAATTAACTGAGGTGGAAAATTTCAGAAAACTAGAATGAAGACAAGAGTTTGAGATTGAAGGACACTGGCACACAAAAATTTAGGAAAACTGAGGAAATCACTGCAAGGGCTTACTTTCTCACCATAAAATTCAGCAGAACTTGGAGGACTGAAATCTTTGGATAGAAGGATAGAAACACTGTGAGGACAGGAGGTGCGAAAAACTATGAGCAACCTGCTTGGAACTTTGAATCCCAAAAAGGAAATCAGCAATACAGAACAGACATTTCTCTAGTAATGGTAGGTCCTACAATCTTCTTGGCCCACACCTGTTTCCTGCTGTAAGTTTCTGTTTTGGCCCTGAAGCATGCCAACGGCCCAAACAATTGTTTTGTGCAGGTACGATCTAGACACAGACAGGATTATAAACATTTTGGGGTTTTGTCATTTAGTTTCTTCTAAGAAAGATTTTTCCTGGCTTTGCAAAGACTGGTCCGTGTCCAAACAGGTGGCACATAGAATAAAAAGGACAGAGCAAGTTACACACAAAGCAGTATCACATCTGTCCTTCTTATCTGCCTTGTCCTGTACAGTTTCCTGTAGCAGGACTGATACACCACATGCTCCCCATGCAGCAGGATCAGACCAGTATATTCATGCAGTGGGTTTCTAGCTGCAGTTCTCTGAGATACTGTGTTTGCAGGACATGTTTTCAGATACAAACATCACTCTCCCACCATGGCTAACTTGAGTGTACCTTAGCAACACGGCCAAAACCGAGAAGCCTCAGGCATACAGACAATTGCCAGGCAGTGATGAGTTGCTGTGTGTCAGCTACCTTGCAGTAGCTATTTGCACTGTTGCTATTAAATCTCTGCAAGGAAAGACTTGTGGCTCTGACTTGCTTCTGCCACAGACTGTGCACAGTTGCAGCACATCAGCTGATAGGAGGTCATTTCTTTCCCGCTTTCATCCTGCCTGTGCTGCCTGTAGAATTTAGCTGGCTGATTTGACAGGCCCTGTGCAGACACAGGCTGTGGATGGCTGGAAGCTTGTTTCTATAATTTCCCACTTTGCTCCTGTTTGAAGGACAGCCTGGCAGTGTGTATATACAGACGTGGGTCTGGCAGGCACTGGTTGGCAGAGGGCCCAGGGAAGCACCCATGGAGTGGGAAGGAAACATTGGCTATGATACAGTGACTGGGCAGGAAAGAAGAGGGAAAAATTATGCAGATGCTTCTCAGTGGAGTTAAGACAACAAGGGTTCAAAGAGGCTGGAAGATAATAGCAGATAGTATGATTGTGGTTCTGAGGGCATTTACTCAAAACAAAGAACAAAGCTGTCATGTCAAGCAGGACCCTCAGCTCACTCCCTATAAAAGCATAAAGATATTGGGAAGATAGAGGGAAACAAAACCTGCTTGTTGTATTTTTGTTTTCTTTTTCTCTGAAGACTGGTACAGTACAATAGGAAATTTAGCAGCACATTGAAAAGAAATTTCAGCGGAGTCCCTTCTCTGAGAACAACCTGTTAATTAACTTCAAGACTGAAGTTCAAAAATATTTTACTGCTATTATACTGCTATTTCTTTTTACACCAAAGGCTTCCTACAACTACTCAGCATTTCAAATCAGCTTATTTCAAAGCTTACAATACTACCTTGTTAGAGTTCCCATTTGAGCCTAGTTAATGTTTGCAATAATAAGAAAATATATTGTTTCAGCAAAAATAGCTACTGCAGATATTTGCTTGCATTGTAAAAATGATTGGGTCAAAGAACAACTTCCCCAGAGGGAAAAAAATAAAGAGACATAAGGGACATAAACAGAAACATGCATCACATCTTTATCCTGGCAACCATCATGAGGGTTCCACAAATCTGCTCCAAATGACATCTAGCTCAAGGTCCAGCATTTTGCCTTTATTATTTAGCTTTTTTGATTAAAGCTTTGGAGGTTTTTCACTGTCATGTTTTGAGTGATTGGGACATGCCTTTCACAAATTAAAATGTCCTTTTTTTCTTAATAATGCTGGGTTTTGATGGCTGGCAGGTC
Organism: Luscinia megarhynchos; assembly: GCA_034336665.1. Classification (NCBI taxonomy): domain Eukaryota; kingdom Metazoa; phylum Chordata; class Aves; order Passeriformes; family Muscicapidae; genus Luscinia; species Luscinia megarhynchos. Next base: position 68,348,228 of record JAPFBE010000003.1, read on the forward strand.
ACATGTATTTAAACAGAAAAACTGGCACTCTCTTCTTACTCAAGCTGACTACATAAAATAGCATTGATTAAATCAAGCAAAGTCCCATGGGAACAATAGACAGGGAAACACACACACTCCAGAATTTGCTGGATTATTTATAAAATATGATGACTTTAAATAGGTAGTTTAATGTTGTTTCCTTTTTTATTTATTTTATCTCCTGGGTTTCTTAAGATATAAGTTGGAAGGCTTGTTTGTCTTCCCTCCCCAAACACCAACAAAATTTCTGGAATTGGCACTAGCACTCTGGATGCATAAAGAAGCAACTTTTCAAATTAAGCCATGCACAATTTAATTTCTCTTGGGGTCTTAATAACCACAATATCTTTCAAACATAAGGTACAAAGCTTCATTAAAAAAAAAGGCTTCCATTTTTATATGACTGCCTTATTCCTCTACTAAAGACAAGATCTCAAATTCTCAAAGCAGCAAAGGTAGAGGAAGCTTCTTAGTTATCTGAATTTGTTTATCATCATTGTTTACTATTTATATCCCAGTGGCATTATATTACACACAGTGCAATATAGATGAAGACAGTCCTCTGCATCACAGAGCTACTGAGATAACTGTAGCTAATAAGAAAAAGAAAGAGCAGGATGGTCTTGATCTCTGCTTCAGTTCATCACTTTTAAAATAATGGCCTTTGTGCTCAGAATCCTTGGTCGTGTCTACCAGGGGAAAAGAGATAGTAAAACATTCAAGTAGCTAGACACTTTTACAGACTTCAATGGAGACATCATTTCAACACTTCCAGCTTCACTGTTATATGTGGAAAACACAGCACATTAGTTACAAATGTGGGCTGCATGTTCATGGGACACAGCTGAAAGACCGAGAGAAAATATAACAACCACAATGTATTACTAAATAAACTAGAAAGCACCTTGTATTACAAAGGCTGTTCTCACAAACTTCAGATGTACAAGTCATGGTTTAAGGTCGAGGTTGCATGCTTTGCCCCTGCATTTTTTAGTGCTGCCTGTGTGTAGAACAGCAGTCTCATCATTAACACACATCTTTATGTTATTCTGCAATATGTCAAAAACTGCATCTTAAAATATGTAGATTAGAAAGCATGAATCAGCAAAATTCTCACCTTTTTCTTTTACTGTTAGTGAAGCAAACTACAAGTGTAATCCGAGAAAACAGACAATAAACACTCAATTGAACTGGCTGGTTTCTGGTTTACAGGCTCTTTCATTCTGCTCCCACCAGCAGGAGGATTATATATGGTATAGTTAAAAAATGTATTTGCAAAAATAATTCACAGTTCATTTATGGTGGGAATCGTTTGTTTCTTACCCCTCAGGAAGTTTCTCTTGGTTGTTTAAACAAAAGAAGAAGAATTCTTCTGGGTATAGGAAAAGGATCTTATATTTTTTCATAAACCCCTTTTCTCATCACTTTTTCCTTTTTACCTTTGCTATTTACCTCTGTCTTGTGAGCTGCTATTTAGTTAAGAGAAGATGGGTGTACTTTGCTCCAGAACACATCACTGTGAGGAAAAACCACATAAACACTAACTGTGCAGAAGAGAGAACTGGAAAAAAAGCAACTCAGAGTCAAGCTGTGTAATGAATCTCCATAGGAAACATATATGCAATTAATTAAACATTAAAAGAGAAGACTAAAAGCTGCCAGCTGGGTCACCAAGTAACAATAAAAAACCAATAACACAATAAAAAAACATCCAAGAGGCCAACTCACCAACTCAGTGAGTGAGGGCAGATTCTCTGATCAGCTAAACCAGAGATTACCTTCACTGCTACCCCTAACACATCTCAAGAACTTGCAGGATAAAAGCTTAATTCTCCCTCCTGTCAGAACTTTCTCAGATTCTGCCTTTCATATGTGAACTGGGTCCTCCCTCACCAAACCACTGTGGTCTTAAATGCCTCCAGACTGAGCTCTATTATGTATTTCAGCTGAGCATACCTAGTAAACAGATACATGAGCCAAACTAATGATCAGGTTTATAAAAACCTGCTGCACTGTCATCTCCTCCCTTCTCACACACACCACCTGTTCTCCAGCTCATCTGGTTTGGGGTGGTTTTTCCCCCATCCATCTGTTACACCTTCCACTGTCTTCAATGGTAAGCCTGTGCTGCATTGTTGCGTAGTAAGAAGCACAAAATTATATGAGCCAGCACTGAGCCATTAATTAAGTTAGCAATAGTGGGATAATAACAGAACCCTGGCTCAGTACAATTTTCACCTGAAACAGCTGAACACATTTACCTAAAGAAAACAAAGGCCACTATTCCAGCATTTTACATATTCACAATTTTTATTCATGGCACAATTAACCATTTCTACCATAACAGACAGTGCTGGACAGTTTTATTTGAACAGCAGTCTGTCTTTCCTGCACTGAGCAGTAAAGCACTGACCTCTTGGGAGGGAACAGCAGACAGGCTTGCTTTTGCTCTGTAGTGGCAACAGCTCCCTGCAATGCTGTAATAAGCATGCTGTGACAACCAGTAATGACATCAGCCAGAAAACAACTGAAAAACACTGCAGAAATGTTGAAGTGAACAAAATATTTAACTCTGCAATTTCTTTACAGAGAACCTGGCATTGAACCCAGGCTGGCTGCTTTCTGAAAGCAGGACCCTGTGCAGCTGCACAGGGCTGGACTGGGACAGTGACCACTTCGGTGTGCAAAGACTGGAGGTTTTGGTTCCTTCTCTAGAAAGAAGAAGACTGTCTCTTGCATGCCACACATGATGCTTGCACAGATATGTATGAAAATATGTCTGCCTAAAGTAACCTGCTTTCTCCATCTCTCCCAGTCAAGAGAGATGGAGAATGTGTGTTCATCAGCCAAGGTGCCAAGTAAGCAAGTGGAGTACTTGTAACCCTCTCCTGTTACCCAAAAGAGCTTAAACAAGGATTATTTTCTTCCTTTTATACTTTCATGTTACGTTTCAGGAAGGAATTTCTCCTTCCCTGTGTCTGGACATCTTTGATTAATAGAGGAACTAATCATTCCTCTTAACTTAAACTTAAATTCAAAAGCAATCTGACTGTTTGAACAGGGGTTGAAAAAGGCTAATGAAGAAAACACAGCAGCTTTCTAGAACCTGTGTCCATCCAAGCATTTCACAGCCAAGTAAATCCCAGTTACCTACTCCCTTACCAGCTCAGGAATATACTTTACAAAAGATGTATAATGAGGAAAATAACTGCTACATTTAATCCTCTCATACATCCACTCTGTGCATACCCATCCAAGGCACTGAATCCCAAGAACCTTAAAGTTAAAAAATACTTATTGATTTCTGGGTTTGATGTTTAAGGCAGCATTTCATCAAGGACCTTCTCAAAATTATATAAACAGAGAGAATAGAACAAAGGGCCTCCAGACTCAAAGGACTGGCTGAATTCTCCCTTACAGCAATTTTGTGATCCATGTTTATATTTTTCATATGGAGCTACTGGCACTTTTTGAAGTTCAGTTTTCATCTTGACAGCTCCAGCTGTCAGGTCAGTGCTGAAGACCAAGAGAAGATAGGAGGGTCAGGACCTTCTCTCAAAGTCCTGGTTGTTTCAAAAAGTCTGTAGCCAGTTATACAGAATTGGAATGCTCCCTTCATGAAGTTCTGCAGTCCATTCCATTTCCTCTTAATTAGACTTCTTTCAATCTCATTGTAAAGACAGAAGAGCAGATTACTCTGTAGGAAAATGCACGTGAAATAAAATGTGCTTCCCCTGAATCACACAGTCTGCTCCATGGAGAAAGCAGGTAAATGCCTCTGCATTGCCAATAGGTGCCTAATGCAAAAGAGAGCAGGCAAAAATAAGTAACCTGCTCTACAAACTACTGGCACAAATGCAAGTATTACTCTGTGCAGGTATCCAAAATGCAACACTAGAGACAAATACATATCTGCCCGCAGCTTTGCCAGCATTACAACACCAATGCTTTTGTCTCCTCTGCTTTCTTTAATTAGTGTCACATCCATTACTGAGCTGCAGCAAAACTGACATTTCAGGAAACACTGTGTGGCTGCTGCTAATCAGAAAGAGAGCTGTAAATCTTGCAAGGAAAGCGGCTTTAATTTGTGCCTATGGGATTCTGATATTGACATGCTGGCCTTAAATATCTGCTCCACAGGGAGTTACTGCTGCACATTAATTCTGAACTTACCAGTTGTTGAGCTGCAATAAGACTAAAAAAAGGGCTGAGTGACATAACACTGAGTGACATAGCACCAGGAATACTATAGCAAACACCGGAGTGCACTCACCAGTGAAGCACGCCACACCAATATTCACCCCCTAACACAGCCTGTACTATCCACTTGGAGGAGGAACCAGCTCCAGACAGCCCAGCTTTACCAGAGATCCACTCCTACATACACACAGAGAAAGTAACATGGAACAGCTACACAGCCCATCAGCGAGACTTGCGAGATCACCATCCGACTTGCCACTTCATGCCTTATTGTCTTTCTTTGGCTATAATGACTCATACTGGGACATTTCATTGAGTCATCTTCATGCAGCCTGATACCAAAATTTAAAAAAAAAAAAAAAAAGTCAGATAAAGTTAGGAAAGTTTCCTGAAGTACCTCTCTCCAGCTTAGCACACTTTTTGATTATGCATCTTCCTATTTTTTTTTGAGAGGTGACATGAGATCATCATGATACATTCAAGCTGTCCATGTTTCATTATATTCACTGCTGGAAATGGCACTCCAGAAGGCACATGGCCTTCAAATTCCACAGTCTAAGGAAAAACTTCCACACCATATTTAGAAAGTCTCAAATCCCCCTTTGCTGAGGCCCTTCATAGAGGAACTTTTCCCAAGGATGGCTGTAAGATGGATTGCTGCTTATTTTTAAGGTTTAAAGGTCTGTCCCCAATATGACAGTTTAAGGGTCTGTTCCTTCTTTAGAAGTCTTGGTAATATACATGCCATTACATTTTTGCTTCTAAATAAGCCTGTAAAAATATGTAAAAATCCAGATTTCCCACATTTTATATGCAAAAATCTCTCTTATACCAAATGGTAGCCAAAATGTATTTGGTAAATGCTAAACTAGAAGGAAGTCTCAATTGGATGGAGACAGAAGCTCTCCTTTTCACATGAGATAAATATTTATATTCATATAAGCTTTTATTACGATTAATAAATATCTCAGAATTATTAGCATCCTTGTGGCAGCTTCCTGAGGCATGGTAATGCTGCCATGTCTGCTTCAGAGAGGAAGAGCTGAAACACTGAAAAACTGAAGTTCACTTCATAGAACTTTTAGTTTCCTAATCTGAATTATTAACCTGGATTACTTCTCATCACAAAGCAAAAAAGAAACAATCACTTTCAGAGTGACTGTTCTCTCCTAAATTAAGCTGGTTGAAATTAAACTCAAACATTATTTAACCCTAAACTAGATACATAGAGAAACTGGAGGGCTAGAGGACATAAGACATTAATTTTATTCTTGTGCATAGGGATTTAGTTAACAAAGAAAGTATGCAACAAAATATGATTTTGACCTCATATTTCTCAAAAGTCAGGCCCACATCTTAAATATTGAGTAACATGAAATAGTGGGCAAGACACTAAAATAAGCATTTGCTAAAACTCTTCTTTGATGGATTTGATGCAATAAGGAAATGACAAGATTAGTTTAATCTATCAAGAATTCATCTATTACAGATGCAGACCAAAGTAGCTGTATGAGAATGGTAAATCTAGTGACAAGGTCGAATACTACAAACAACTCAAAATTGCATGCAGCAAGTCATCAAACACATAGCTGGATCACGCAGTTGATTTTTGTTTTGAATCCACTAAAACAGCAAAATTAAGCAGTAAGGTCAAAAACCAGCCTGGATTTCTGGACTAAAATGTCCCAACTAATCAACTAATAAGGCAGGAACCATCTTGTTCATTTGTCAAACATAATTTTATTTGTTTTCCTTTACTTTGTTTCTATTTCCTTGAAATATTCCCCTGTCACAAATCTTTCCTGGAGCGTCAGCATGAAATATGTCAGCTTTCAAGCAACACAAGGGCAGGAGAAATGAGTTAGCATCCAAAGAGAAAGGAGAGAATGAAGTCACAAGAGCATAAGCTTAAAACAAAGAGTTTTTAGCGTGCTACAGTCATCTTATAAAATCCCAATCAATTTGGCTAGTTACACTGCAGTTTTTCCCCAAGATTTCTTTTCCAGAAGAAATGAAGTGTGATACTGTGGGTTGTGTTCAAAGTCAACTGCTATCGCTGATTTCAGTAGAGCTGTTTGGAGTGGAAAGCTTAGTGCAGAATTGTGGTCTGTCTTACACAGCTAAATGAAAACAGGTGTTAAGAAAGACAGAAAAAGGGTAGCCAAACCATAGGTCTATTCAAACTAGTCTTAAATGTATTCCACATTTTGGAAGCCAAGTCACAGGCAAAGCATTTTGGGTTATACATAGTGAGTGATTTTATTTATTTCACTTTTACAATGATTTGACAATAACCAAGGTAATCAATTACGAATTTCAGGCAAAGTTCTGGTTTCTGCTGGACTTTTGTATGCTGTGGTAAAGCTGAGAAAAGTATGAGAAATATCCCTCTTTCTCTTTACCAAACCTGGCTGGTTTTCAACATTTGTATTTATTCTGAAACCAATTCAGATTGACTCACTTCTAATGAGCCTGCTCCTACATCTACAATTTTAAAGAGGAAAGAAAATGTTTTAAAATAAATGTATTCTGAACCTTGCTTACTCTGCTAACCAGAGTTTACACAGTACACAGGCAAGGAAATGTCAAAGCACTGAAATAAAAGGCCAAATAAGTCAGTCTGTAGAACCAATATACAACTATGCCACAGCAGCTAAAGAATAAAATTTAAAAAAAACCAAAAAAAAACCAAAAAACCAAAAAACTTAAAAAACAGAGCAGTGTTCCTATGGTTTAGACTAGTGGTTCCAGGCAACTTGTCAATATACTGGCTGTACAATCTCTTGCTTGTTTTTTACATGATGGAAAGGCATACATGAATATTTAGGTCAAATAAATAATACATGTCTCATAAATAGTACAAGCCAGTGGGTGTGTCCTTGGAGGTTTCACTTTAGTGGACAACATTTGTATCTTGAAAACGGATGCAAATGTGCTTCAACCATTTGTATAAAGATGTGCTGGTTTGGGCTGGGATAAAGTTAATTTTCTCCACAGTAGCTGGTGCAGGGCTGTGTTTTGGATTTGTGCAGGACACAGTGATAACATGGGGATGTTTTGGTTACTGCTGAGCAGGGCTTACACCGGGTCAAGGCCTTTTCTGCCTCCCATCCCACCCCACCAGCGAGAGGGCTGGGGGTGCACGTGGAGTTGGGAGGGGACACAGCGGGGACAGCTGATCCCAGCTGAGACCCCAGACCGTGTGGTGCCATGCTCAGCATACAAACTAGGGGCAAAGTTGGCTGGAGGCTGCTGTTCAGGGGCTGTCTGGGCACTGGTCATTGTTTTTTATCTGCATCACTTGTCTTTCTAGGGTTTTATTAATCTCTTTTTTTTTAATCTTCTTTTTCATTACAAGTCATCAATATTAATATTATTATTTTATTTTATTTCAATTATTAAACCATTCTTATCTCAGTCCATAAGTTTTCTCACTTTTACCCTTCCAGCTCTCTCTCCCACCATCCTTCTGGCAAGGGTGGGGAATGAGGGACCAGCTGTGCAGTGCTTAGTTGCCAGCTGGGGTTAAACAACAACACAAGAGCACTTTAGTGATTTATATATTGTTCCTCTTTTTTTTTTAAATATCCATATCCAGAATTATGTGCTTACCAAAACCAAACCAAACTAAACCAAAACAGAAAAACAAAACAAAACAAAACAACAACAAAATAAAAAAGCAACCAACAAAAAAATAAAAAAATAAATAAACAGGAACATAAAATCAAGGAAACACATACCAGGCATAAATGAAAATATACTGGGTCAGTTACTGGTTGCTAGATAATTTTCTCTCAAAAATAGGTCTCTTACCTACTCTTGTCTAGCTACTAAGTAGTCCAGAATTTTCTTATTTCACTCTCCATGCATCTGAATTCTGAAATAAAGATTAAAATTAAGACTATAAGATTAATCACTTATAGAAGAGTACACAAAAGCATGGAAAATTAGGAATCAAAATGCAGACAGCAAGGTGAAACTCTACAGCAGTCTGAGACCACAAACTCAGTTGTATTCCGGCTTCTATTGTCATATGTATTTATTTTTTCTTTACATCATACCACACATTTTCCTATTCATTATCAGCCAGCTACTGTCAGGGATGACCATGTGCTCTCTAACTCACTGCTTTGCTTAATAATGCTCTTGCTATATCTTCTTGTCTCACTTACTACACTTGTCACATTTCCAAGCACCTATTTCAAGCAGCTAATTACAGTCATAATTGGGGCACTTTCAGACCAGCATACATGCCTCGTGTTTGCCAGATGGTGGATCCAGATCTCCCTGTCTTGTGTGTACTCAGCAAACAGACAAAATCACAGCCCAACATTTTGGAAATCTGTTTTAGACCAGTGTTGCATCAGTATGCCACTGAGAACTGATTTGGCCTACATCAACAAAAGCTAGTTCTGCTTAACTTATTTCATACTGAATTTCTCCTAGAGCTGCTCTGATACTAAAAGACTTCAGACAAAACATTACCAAGGTTCTAATCCCCAAAAGTGTAATCTTCTGCAACTTGCCTATCTGAATTTTGAGAGTGCTATGACAATTAAGGGCAATAACAACTTCAAGGTCCTGTGACTGCATTCACTGCTTGGGATCTAACATGTCTGCACCTCAGAGTTTCACAGGTTTTGTACTCACACCTTGTCCTGCCCAGCACACAAGGTAATAATGTAACAACAGGCAAATCTCAAGCTGACAACAAATAGCCATAGAATTAATCAAAGACATCTAAGAAGAAGAAGAAATGTTTAAGCTGGAATGTTTACAATTCATGGCTTGGAGCATTTTTGCCACAGGAATTTTACAGTTGCAAGGATGTAAGCACAGGTATATTTACTTTTTCCATACAATAGCCACCACACAGGAATTCAGAAACTTCTCATGTTATAGTTAGTCAGCATTGTACTCTTTCTTCTGGCCAGGTAGCTACCTTCTGTCCTGTTCTGTGCACTATAAACCACCCCTGTGCCACAGAGCTTTAGGAAGAAAGATGGAAAGAAGAAATGCAGCAGTCACTGCATCCATAAATGAGGACAGAGTATTGTTATAGCTTCTGGTCAGGTCATTTCTGCACTGGTTATTGGCACATACAGCAGATCTCCTGAAGGATTACAGCAGCCTTTGTGGCAAGACTGTTAAAAACAGAACTAAACAAAGTGATAAAAATACAAAAAGCAAGGCTAGATTCTTCAGTGCTGGGAATGAGTTTGCTACAGTGTTAAGCTATGAGTATGGACTAATTTTACACAAAGGTACTGGAACAGCATTTACTTTAGGTTCAGAAGTGGTGCTTTCCCCTGGGAAGGCTCCCAGGAGAACCACTTCCAATGTTTTTTGTCCCACCCCCTTTTCCTCTCAACCCTGTGAAGAAGTGCTGTATTTCCACCCCTGCCAGAGAGAGAAAAATCATTCTACCAGCCTTGAAATCCCCAAATGCTTTTAGCGGTTGTAATTTCCCCAGTGAGCAATTTTTAGCAGAATGAGCAGATAAAATTACCCTGCAAACCATCAGACTGAAGGATAGAATCTTCATCATAATCAGGCATCATTCTTGCAACCGTTTCATCTCAGGAATTCCTTGCATATTCATCCCTCTTAAAGGCAAGGGGACAGAGGTCTCTGAATAAATGCTGTATTCAGGAGCTCCTCCTCCATTTTATTGCAATAGAAACAGTGGCTGTGTTTACTGGGCCTGTAGCTGCTGTTCTGTCAGGGTAAGCCAAGGCAGCCCATGCTCCCAGTGTAGAGCAGTTGCACTGCTTGCAGCACCGCTGCACCAGCCCTGGGTTCCCTACCACAGGGATTGTGGGATTATTGAATACCAATCAGGCACTGTACCCAAATATGTACAGGTGGCATCAAGCAGTTAAATCTTGATTAAACACCAGCTCTGCTCATCACACTTTTTCTCCTGGTCCTCAATCTGTCTTTCAAGTACCATTTTTTATTTCATATGACTGCTGTGAAAAATGATGGTTCTTATAAATCTTTACAGGCTCAGATACTTAATCACATACCTCTTGCATCTGTGGCCAGGGCAGCAGCCCTATAGACCTGGATTTATAAGGCTACATTTCAATTTTCAGCTCTATGGTCACATATTTTACCATTCCTCTTTCCTTCACAGTTTCTAATTGTCAGATGTATAAAATATTTGACATTTAGGGAAATACCAGCATTATAACAAATATAACAATACACTTATTTTCAGACAATACATGCTAGTAAGCATGTAATTTTCAAGACTTAATGTCAACCCTAGTATACATAGTTTAAAATCACCAATTTTAAAATTTAAATGAGAACCATTGCCAGTATAAAAAAATTTAATTATAAGCATGATCACTGAACCAAAAATAAGAGTGAGTTATAATTACCATGCCAGCATATAAATGCCATAGTAAGAACTGATACTGGTTACAAATAATTGATTTGTGAATAACTATGTACTCTGTGAACTTCAGAAATCTGTAACCCAAAATCATTCTCATTACAGAAAGTGGTCATCTTAGCTGAAAATACTTCTATGGATGAATGAGCCAAGAAAATCAATCATTTTCATGGCCACAGGAAGAGGTTGTTCTGGGTCACTGTCCCGATAGTAAAATATTAGAAGCCTGTAATCTAGTTTATAATTCATGATAGGCTATAGTTAGCCCTACAGATATAAAAACCCCTTTCTTCTCCTGAAACAGAAATTGCTCTGCAGAACTCTGCAGCTTTCAGAGTTTAAACACCAAGTCAAATGATTTTGTTAATATATGTCTGTAAATTAAACATTTTTTGAAGAAATTGTTTATTAGTATTTGAGATGGGCATCCCAAAAAAAACAAACCTAGCTCTTAAAATTTAAGTATTGCTGTATTGTGCAAAAAGCACAAGAGTAACTTTATTCTATCACTTTGTTTAACAGAAGAGTGGGCATGAATGTGAGTCAATAGGAAACACAGGTTCTAAAGTTTTCCACACCTTTGCCTTCAAAAGGGAATTCTGAAAGCAATCAAAAAGAAGCCCATGTGTTGATGTTTCATTATCTGTCACTGGGATCATGGTCTGCTGTCTAATGCCCAGCACCACCAATAATAGTAGTAATAGGGTTTTTTCTGTGTATTAATTTGGTCTGTATTAGCTAAATGGGAAGATGCTGCCTACACAACTCAGCAGCAAAAGCAATCAGAGGAGCAGGAGGATTCTGAAGAGAAAATCTTCAGATATCACATATATTAATAGAAAAATACAGAAAAGGCTCATTAAATACCTCTGTTTTACACTAAATAAGAACACTTATAGAAACATGATACACAGAAGTAAAATGTAACAAGTATACCCAGCTACATACATGGCACAGAGCATGCACAGCACAAAGATCATACAAGACCCAGAAATCATTGAGATTCCTAACACTTAGCACCAAAGGGTATCTTTGAATCAACAAGTCTGACCTCTGTAAAACCCCATCTAATAATTCTTACATTTGAATTAATCAGTCAGTAGCTTAAACAGTCATTTGAAAGGGGATAATGAGGTGGTGACAAAGATGTTTTACAGGACATATATGCCAAGTGTCAAAGGAAGTGATCAATAGGTAGCAGAAGATGGCCTCAGCAGCTCAGGTGGTGAACACATCTCAATACTAAATTTAATGTTTCCTGAAGGGTATTAGAAGAAGAAAATAAGCCTCTCATATTTGAAGTTTGAGAGGCCACAGTCAATGGAAAGCTGTTAAGACAGGATTAAATTGTTAAAAGCACTAGTCTCAGTAAGTGACCTCTGCCAGCAGCACTTTGGATGGATATCAGCTGGAGAAGACTCCATCTGTTGAGCTTGGATAGAGTTGTGCTTCAGTGGTGAGGGACTGGGCAAGACTAATCACTATGCAGGGGGTAGAGAAAGGCAGTATCATAATCTAAAGGACACAGCTTGAATCTGAATGCAGAGAGTCAGGGCTGAGTTGGAGAATAACCTATGAAAAACAGGTAGGGTGGTGACCACTGACCAAGGCAGGAAATAAGTGGGAAAGTCAGGTAAAGAGGTAAGACTAACCATGCCAGTCTAGGGAAGTTTCATAACATGACTAAATGTGTTGTTCCTTTTAATTAAGTGGGGTGAATAGCTTCTGCTCCTGTCCAGAATGCTTTCTTTCACTCATTCATTCCCTAAGGAATACATACACACACACACACACAGAGACACACACATACACACAGACACAAAATTATATTTCCTTTTTCTAAAGATGACTGGATGAAAAAAAAGCAATTTTTAACTTGTCTTTGTTGTGATGTCTTGATAGAAAACTTAAAAGCAGTTCTGCTACTGCTGCTCTACAGACATGGTCATACGTGGTACCCATTCTTAGTATTTAAGATTTGAGAGGTCTGGCTAAGAAGTTTATGGTAACTAAAAGAATATTCCTTTCAAGTAAAAACTAACAGTGATATTTTCCAGCTCCCCACTTTTCCACATCAGTAACTATGATCATAATTAAGTTTCTGTCTGACCTGTCCTAAATTGCACTTGTGTTATTACACACTTGGATTCCCCAGATATCTGACACTGGTATTTACAAATAAGCAATTTAGAAAGGTGCTGTCATTCAGTTGAACTGCAAGCTTTCTCTTTTGGTGGATTTTTCCCAGGAAAAAAACAACAATCTAAGTTTCAATTGATTACATGGATTGGAGTGAAGCATCACTTCTATGGAGGTGGTAATTCTGTGAAAGACATGTTGGATCCACTAAGAAATTTCCGACATTTTCTGCTTTGACACAGAAGAGGAAGTCAAACCCTTCCATTCAGTGGATTTTGCCACCAACCAAGCTCACAGCTAAACCCCTCTCACTGAACATCCCATGTAATACAATAAATAAATTTAAAAAGCAATAATCAGACAATAAAACTATAATAATAAAGCAGGAGGAGTGCAAGTTCCTGGACAACCCGTCCATCCAATCTCCTCATATAGCTAACATTTCCATGTCATGCACTGCAACACATCTGCCTTCAATAATTTTAAATGACATTTGTGAGCTTGATAACATATCTTTAAGCATTAATACCACTATTTCCACCAAGGTGCAACCATGAACATTTAAACTATCATTTATATGTCTCAACAGTATGGTCACTTACCCTTCAGAGAACTGTCTACTATAACTGGACATGCTTTTCAGAATACTCCCAGAAATATTCTCCATGCTTTTAAGAGCCATGATGCCCATTATCTTCTTATAAAATAAGCAGAATAATCAACATACCTCAAATAGTTTTCCATTTGGGGATACTACTTTGCTGGCCAACAGAGCAACCAAATATAGCTGCAAGCCAGCCTTTCTACTTAAGTATGGTCAATATAGGGGTTTGTAGCACTAACTTTTCCCAGGACAATATAAACCTTTTAATATCTTTAAATGCTTGCCTTGTTTTCTCTTCCCTTGATATCCTCTGTGGTCTTTTGAAGAACTCCAAGTATTTTGTGGGACTCTAAACAAGCTCAGTGCTTCTCACTCATTCATCTCATAATTTATGCCTAATTAGTAAATGAAGGCTGTAACAAAACAATCTTTGTTGATGTAATTAAAAACTAGCAAAAAGCTGCTGATAAAAATCAAAGCAAAGTGCACTTTTTTCAGTTCCAGAATAATCCACCAATGATAAATCACCACCACCTCCCTCCCCCCCCAGAAAAAAAGAAAAGAAAAAAAAAGTTATTTAAAGTACCTATGAGAAGAAGTAAAAGAAAAACAGTCTGTTGTGTTAAAGGGAGCAGGAAAGAGACACTAGCTACCAAGAAAAACAGATATTTTCAGGGAAACATGCCCGAAGACAGAGAGTTTTGAAGCCCGTGTATACTCAGCAATTTATCAGACAAAAAGGTGTCAAGAGGAAATGTAACTATTACTTGCCCTGGATGATCCAGAGCATAATTATCTTGATATTAAAATTTTGACCTTAATTTTGAACTTCCCTAACTTCAGCTTCCAGACATTACACCCTTTTCTGACAGATTCAAGAGCCATTCAAAATCATGGTGAAAGTATGCTGCAATCCATGCATTTCTTGATCTTCTCTTAGACTAACTGAAGAGAGCAATTTCTATAAATCTTTCACTAGGAGAAATTTCCTTACTTCTTCAGAGTACTTTTTGTGACTCTTTCCTTCATTGGCTCTCATTTCTCAGTACTCTTTAAAACACACTGGCCTGGACTGTAAAAAGCTTTCAAATATTGATCTCATCGGTTCTCTGTCCAGAAGTAATATTACCCTGCTTGTGTTCATGATTCTTCTTTACCACAGCAGCCCTCTGTCACAGCTCTGCATAGGGAGCTCATATACAACAGCTACTTCTCATGCACAGTCAATGCTGTCCCACCCTTTACCCTATAATGTAGGAATGACTAAATAAATTTTTGGTTAGACATATAGTTATGTTTATAGCTGTATATATTTAAAAATAAATTGCCTGAACAAGCTGTGTGACAAAATGCCCCCCCTCCCCCCGACTGCTCTGCTGTCTTCTTTGTTTACCATGATGTCCATCTGTCTTTATAACAAGTCCATTCTTTGCCTGTTTCGTGGGTTATGGAATAACTGCAAGTCTGGCACAGGGTCTGTTGGAAACTGGTGTTTTAAGAGGCTGTGATAAAACAGGTATTAATCCCCCTCACAAGAATTTTAATGAAAATTGGCACTTCAGTTATAATGGCATATGATAAGACAAGTGCCTTTCAAAAATCTGTTGCATCTGTGGAGGAACAAAATATGTCTTTCCATTGTAATAATATCTGTGTGACAAGACTTATTTTCTATTAAATCAATATAAATTGGCAAGTATTCTTTTGTGCTCCTTTCTTTCCTTTGGAAATGGACAAAGACTGATTTAGAATGAACTCAAAATATTCTTTATATAATAACCTCTACTTTAATTATGCTCCTAACTGTTTCCAGTTTGCCTAGCAATTCAGAAAAAATAAATGAAGACTTCAACACTTGATTCACCAATGGGAGGGAAAAAAAGAGAATGTTAAAATAAAAAACAAATGTTAGTGCAGTGCCCAGGGTATGCTGCTTCAAAGATTCTGAAAAATCAGTAATAACTGCACAGAACTCTGCATGGGAAGAATTTGGTTCATTACGTGGTCTGAGTGTCTAAATGACATTCATGTAACACTGAAGATTAAATCAATGTGAAGATGAAATCTGAATGGAAATTCTAACAAAAGCTGTTTCTACAATGCACGCAGGCTGCTGTCATATATTTAGGGTTTTCACACTTCTTTTGTACAGCAAACCATCACTATCTGCAAGAGTTGAATATGAACTATATGAATATGAACTATATTTTCTTAATTTTATTTAAATTACTATATGACTGCATATGGGAAAAAATAAAATCCAAAGGAAAAACAGTTTCAGGTAATGAGGACTCACACTTGACTAGGTGCTCCTTCAGGGTAGTTTTGATTATATGGATGAAAGACTAGGAGTCAAAACACAGAGATTAAGAATAGAGAGAGGGTGCTTAGGAAGGAATAAGAGAGGCATAGGACCCTGTTGCATTTCCTGAAGGAAGCCTTGCTAGATGGTAGGGACCCAGATGAAAAATATGTCAATGTGTTATTTCAGGATAATTTTTCTCTTTGAGTGGGACTGTTTAGTTTCTGTGGACAGCTCTATAATTTACTGGCTGGTAACTCAGGATGCATCCCAAAGCCTGATGCTCCTACTGTTCAGACCAAGAAGGCAATGGGAGTGTGAGCTTTTTCATCCCTCAACTGTATGAAGAGACTCCTCATCCATGGCATATGGGGTCCTGGAAGCAGACTTGCCCCTCAGGACATGGCTGGGGCATGACCCTGGAGAGGAGATTGCCATATACTGCCAGACTGCCTGAAGAGTGAGAAACTTCCAGGCTGTGACCAAGACAGATAACAGCACTAGACTGTCCACATGGTATATTGCTCCCCCAGACACATATATTCCTCAGGATATGCCATTACTGTGCAAAGTCATGTTGTGTTACCTGAGCTGTGCCAGAGTATCTTTGTACGTCACCATGGCAGTCACAGCGTCAGACAGAGATCCCAAGATCCCGGGTCCAAAGCCAGCACAGCCCGACCTCTGCTTCCTGTTCCAGCACCAGGCTGTTCTGTGCTAGCCTGAGGGTCAGCAAACATCTCTACCAGCAGGTTCATCAGAGACAGAAATAAACAGCAAGGTATGGCACAAAAGCTCCTTAGCTATGACCTGTCACTAATTTTTGCATCTGGTAATCTCCAGAGTACCAGAGATTTTAATAAACAGAGATTTTCCTCTAAATGACAAGTGTTCTGTTTCACTGGGTGAAATCCATGCCAATGCCATTTGCCCTAATGACGACAGTCCACCATCTCAGGAAAAAGTGGCAAACTGGCAATACAGGATACAAACATTAGCTTGTTTATAATGTGTTATAATTGGAATGGAAATTGTTCACAAATTAAATAAGTGAATAAACACAGCTCTCCAAAGTCCTAAATTAAAATATTCAATTGAAATGCTTGTCTTTGCCATTTGTGAAACAAATGTTAAAACATTTGAAGAAAAGCTTTTGCATTTTTATTGCAACTGTTCTAAATGGAAGATTGACAGATGATGAAACACACCAAACATATTCAGTCCAAATCACAGGGAAGTATTTGTCACACTGTCACATAAGAAATCACTGGATAAAACTGGAATACAATGATCAGCAGCAAGGTGATATCCATTTTTAATCCTTGTTAAAAAGCAGGAGGGGCACCAGAAATATGAATGAATCATCTTGAGTCATCCAGCAAAGTTTCACAAGGCTTAGTACAGTGGCTGAGGTTGATCTGAATGAAGGATGGCACCACGCAGACTTGCTGAGTCCATAATTCAACAAGGGACAATAATATTCCCTCCAGATTCCAATCATTCCCCAGGGCCTGATTTTCCAGAAGATGTTAGGTGTATAGTGGAATAAATGAGGAGAAAGCATGTTTTCCTAAAATTTCCCAGGCTCCTCTCTAGACCAACTCATCCCACTGTTCTGACATGCCCTGGAGGACACACTTCTCTCCACTGACTGTACAGGGGACCTTGGGAGCCTATTTTCTGAGCAAAACCCATCCGTATCTGGTGTTTGAAGCTGTTTGGTGTGGCTCCTCTGACCCAGTGGTCTATATGTGAATATCTGAATTTAGTCCAACTCACTCCAAGCCCCACTGGCCTGCCTGCACCACTTAAACCTAACACCTTTCTAAATATGCCCATGTGTCCCTAAAGTCACCATCCAAAGATGGCAGGCATCTCCATGCCCTTCCTACCCCAGCAGGCTCCCTGCACAGGCAGAAGCTGCCTGCTCTAGACCTGACACTGGGCATCACTCTTGTAAATCTTTTATACCATATTTTCATTTTCATGTGGTTGTAAACCACAGAATCACAGAAAGGCTGAGGCTCCAGGGTGCCTCTGGGGGTGGTCTGGCTCAGCCCTGCTCCTCGAAGTAGGGTCAGCTAGAAGAAGCCACTCAGGATCTACTGGAAAGGAGGTCGTAGCCAGATGGGGGGTGGCCTCTTCTCCCAGGTGACAAGTGACAGGATGAGAGGACACAGTCTTAAGCTGTGCCAGGGGAGGCTTAGGCTGGACACGAGAGGAATTTCTTCAGAGAAAGGGTGATTTAACATTGGGATGGGCTGCCCAGGGAGGTGGTGGAGTCACCATGCCTGGAGGTGTATAAGGAAAGACTGGCTGTGGCACTCAGTGCCATGGTCTGGTTGACATGGTGGTGTTCATGGTTGAACTCAAAGGTCTCAGAGGCTTTTTCCAAACTAATCGATGCTAGCTAGCATTCTATGATTCATTTTCATATGGTCGTAGATCACAGGATCACAGAGATGTTAGGCTCCGGGGTGCCTTTGGTGATGGTCGGTCCAGCCCCACTTCTCAAAGCACTGCCAATTACAACAGCTCGTGCAGGACCACGGAATCACAGAACTGGTTTGGGCTGGAAGGAACTTTAAAGACCGTCCAGTTTCAAATACCACCCACTAGATCAGGCCACTGGGGAACCCACCCAGCCTGGCCTCGAACACTACCAGGTACGGCGATGCCACCATCTCTTGAGTTACCTCCAGAGGCAGGGACATCACAACCTCTCTGGGCAAGCCCGTGCCGCCAGCACTCGACCACCGCCACAGCACGAGGACGATTTCCATCCAAGTAATTTCGGGAGGCTCCTGCGGCACGGGAAGAGCCGGCCGGTCCCTGCGGAGCCGCGGGCGGCACCCCGGGAGCGGAGCGGCGGGGCGGGGCGGGGGCGTCCGCCCCTTCTGCCCCCTCACCGCCTCCCACGCGCGCACCTGCGCAGGCGCGCGGGCACGAGGCGCGCCCCCGCCCCTCACTCACTCCCTCGCTCGCGCCCAGGCGCACACACGCACACGCCCTGCGCGCGCGCGCGCGGGGGGCGCGCACCTGCGCTGCGCCCTCAGCCGCTCCCCCCCCCCACCCCCGCCGGCCCCGCTGGCGCCTGGAAGGGACGGCGGCGACCCCTCCGTGCCTCCTCGTCCTTCATCCTTCCTTCCTCCGAGCCGCCGGGGACAGCCCAGGTGATCCGCCGCTGGGGGTGCGTGGGGGATGTCTGTCTGTCTGTCTGTGTCTGTGCGTGGTGTCCGCGTCGAGTTTGTAAGTTCTCAGAGGACATCGCCCTGCTCTCCCCACAGCCCGGGCGGGGTTTCCTCACTGCGGGTCGGTGACAGATATTCCGCCTCCCCTCGTCCTTGCCCAGCCCGTCCGCTCCCTCCGTGCCCGGTGCCAGCCCGCGGTGGAAGCCGCAGGATAGCGGGGCTTGCGCCGCCCCCACCCCAAATTGCGGCGCTCACGGGGGCTCTGGCTGCTTCACGGGCTGCCTCCCGTGCAGGTTGCCCTGAGGATCACTCAGCCTCCGTGCATCGGTCCCTCGGAGGATGATCTCGGGCAGTTTTAAATACCCTCCCCCCGCCCCCGTTTTTGTTTTTATTTTCTATTGTCCCATTTATGTAACAAGTGCCCGCCCGCACATCGGGCTGGTGTTGCTGTCTAGGGCGTTGCATGCTCCGGGGGGGGTGATGTATCCGGTGCTGTGGCTGAACATTAAAAATGATGTCTTTCTGTTGAAGAAGACAGGGGTTAAAATGAATGAAGATCTGAAGGTTAATTTGAGCTGGCTGCCTCAGGATCATGTAGAAGCCAGCTCTACAGAGAATGCCTCAGCTGCAGGCTCCTCCCTGGTTCCTGCCGTAGACCCTGAGCCAGAGCTTTTGGTAAACCCCTGGGACATTGTCTTGTGTACTTCAGGGACCCTTATCTCCTGCGAAAATGCCGTGGTGGTTCTGATCATTTTCCATAACCCCAGTCTTCGCGCCCCCATGTTCCTACTGATAGGCAGCCTGGCCCTGGCAGATCTCTTAGCAGGCATTGGATTGATCATCAATTTTGTTTTTGCCTACCTTCTGCAGTCAGAAGCTACGAAACTGGTTACGATTGGACTGATTGTTGCCTCTTTCTCAGCATCTGTTGGCAGCTTGCTGGCTATCACTGTTGATCGTTACCTCTCCCTGTATTATGCTCTGACTTACAATTCAGAGAGGACTGTCACTTTTACCTATGTCATGCTTATATTGCTCTGGGGAGCCTCTATCTGTATTGGACTGCTGCCTGTAATGGGCTGGAACTGCCTCAGAGATGAATCCACCTGCAGTGTTATCAGACCACTCACTAAAAATAATGCAGCTGTCCTTTCAGTCTCTTTCTTGCTTATGTTTGCCCTCATGCTGCAGCTCTACATCCAGATCTGTAAAATCGTGATGCGCCATGCCCATCAGATTGCCTTGCAACACCATTTCCTGGCCACTTCCCACTATGTGACCACCCGGAAAGGAGTGTCTACTTTGGCCATTATTTTGGGGACTTTTGCTGCTTGCTGGATGCCTTTTACACTCTATTCTTTAATAGCAGATTACACCTATCCTTCTATATACACCTATGCCACCCTCCTGCCAGCTACCTACAATTCCATCATCAACCCTGTAATATATGCTTTTAGAAACCAGGAGATACAGAAAGCACTTTGGCTCGTCTGTTGTGGCTGTATTCCTTCTAACCTGTCTCAGAGGGCAAGATCACCCAGTGATGTCTGATTGGCAGCCACGAGGACGCTCCTTAACATGTTACTTTCCAGACATTCTGTCTTTGGTTTAGATGCATTCTTTAAATGGTGTGTGATGGGTTCACATAAAAACCGCAGGATGGACTGACCTTTTTGTAAAGAGAAAACCCCAGCGACCGAAATCAATTGGGTGGTTTAAGGAAAGTTTCCAAAATCAAAATAATCAGTGTTCTTAACAGATTTATAATGTTGCTCAGGGTCTTTTTGTCATATTACCCAGACTTTGCCATGTTTGCCATGATTTTACATTAAGTTTTCTAATTAAAATTAGATTGAAACAGCATACTTCTTTAAAGTTGTTTATGTGATTAAGTTTAGTCATACTGCATGTTACAATCTGTTGTTAGGCTATTTTTTTCTCTTTAAATTTTTTTTAAACAGAAAAAAACCCCCAAACCAAGTCCTATTACCCCATCTGTATATCATCAGAATACTCTTCAAAATAATGGCCAATTGTACTGATTCATATGGAATTTACTGTAATAATCTCAGTGCAACAAATTTGCTCTAAATGAGAAAGTCCTTGTGCAGCTTTTTATTTTACATCTCAGCATTAATTAGATTTACAGTTGTTTTCAAGAGTTACCTGTTCTCTCATGTTTTCTGGCTGAGTGTTAAAGCTAGAGATATGTGTTGCTTTCCTTTTCAAATGCCAGACATATGTTTTCACTTGCTTGTGGGACATTGGAGCTATGATGTTGATTTTAAAACTGACGAGGGTATCTTTGAAATTGATGAAACAACATGGCCTCTTTCGGCTATGCATTTGTAATAGATTGAAAACTAGGTTTCTCAGACAAGTTTATCTTTTCAGAAGAGTGTAAGAAATGTTTCATAAAGCAACCTGCAGATTGCTTGCAGCACATATTTAACACTACATGAAATGGTTCCCTTACATTTGTTACCAAGTCAATACTATTGCCATTTGTTTTCACCGTTCTCCTATGAAATATAAAATACCAACATTTATAAATTCTCAAAGCATATCTGGTTCATAATTATATGCAACCAGAACTGCAAGACAAAACAGCGTTTTCTCATTTTCTGGCACTTTCATTCTTTGCACTGTACACATGTCAGTTCACTTCATTATAGTTCTGGTCTAGAAAGCAGAGCTTCCTCTCGTGAATGGTTAAATTTCAAACTGCTTCTAACCTTCCACTGAAGCCACATTAAAATGCACAAGAAACAAAGCATTGTTTTCTGATTTGAAGACTACTTGACTGTCAAAGAGAAAATCTTCCTGGCACTTGTCTTCATGAAACTTACGGTGTACCTTCATGTCAGTGCATGGGAGTTTAGAGTGCTGCTTCCATTAGTGCTGATGGGAGCTCAATGTGTTCGCGCCCTGGCATCAGCAGGAGGTTATACTCCCTTGAATGTCAAAGTCAGCATATTGTATTGTTGCTTCAGTACCTTCCATTAAAAAAAAAACTCAAACTCAAGTGTAAAAATAGCAATATTTACAGTTCAATGAAAAAATATACCTGTGTAGTAGAGATAGAGACAACTGCGCTGCTGGTTGGGATTTTTCCAAATGGAATCTGTCTCCTTTTCACGTGGACATTTGGATGACTGTAGCTTTTAGTGGCAAAGTTTCTGTGACGTTAAGAATCATATGCTATACACAAAGCTGAATCTCAAATGTAAGTTGTCTGTAAACAAGGCTCTGTAGAGATTTTTATGAGCAATAATTAATTTTAGTTGCAATGCTGGGTTTAAATTCCGTTATTTATTTGGTTCAACCTTTCTGATATTTGGTTCTTACTTCGTAATCTGATTGGTTTAATAATAATTGCATGGCATGACCCAGTAGAGCTGTGAATTTGAAGCTCACCTGGCTTCCCTGTGATTTGCAGATGCTCAGTAAGTTAGACTCTGACCTCTGCTCAGTGTAGGGTATTGGTGTTCTTTATCTACTTATGAATGGTACTGAAACTCTAGTAATTGAATTTTCTTACAAGTTTTTGTATAAGAAATACTCACTTCCTAAATATCCATGCTACATATGTGTGCAGTTTTTCAAGTATGCAAACTATTGGGAAATAATGGCAGTAAAAGTCATAAGATGTATAATCTAGACAGGCTGAATAATGTAGGATGGCACTTTTAAAAGAAAAAGATAAGTTAAAGTCATCCAAACTTTGCTCCCCCTGCTTTTCCCTTATTTGTTCTTCTGTATGAAATTGTTAAAAGTACGATGAAGATGAGCAGCTACAACTGTGACCAAAATTCAGTCCTGAGGGCAACTGTTGTTTTTCTTTATGCAGACTTGTTCTCATCCTCTTGGATAACCTCTCAGGCATCAGTGTTTTTCTCTAGGCAGCACCTGTGTGGTAGGGAAGCCAGAGAAAAAGAGCACAGAGGGAGATAATGTCATCCCCTCTTCCCATGCTGTTTGACCTCGTGTCCTTGTCATCTTCCTCACTCCACAGGCTGCTCAATTCCGCAGAGGCTCTCCAGTGTGCCGGGGGAGCCGACCTCTTCCTTGTGCCAGAGCAGAGAGATTTGTAATTGGAAGCTTCTCTCCTGAGGAGCAGTGCAAGTCAAACAGAGGAAAGAAGGATTAATTATAGCAATCCCACAAAGCTGGCTCTTAGGGATGTGATTTGCCCTTGTTTGAGGAGTTGTGCATGGTTACCTTCCACCACAAACAGATGAGAGACACGATTCTGCCTCCAAAGGTACTGCTGTGACCTCCAGTGAGGATTTTGCCTCTTCCAGAAATATATTCCAAAATTGAGGCTGTTCAGCATAGGCCAGAAAATCCTACTGCAAGTCAATGACATAGGTTTGCCTGCAGCTGTCAGGACAAACTTTACCATAGTCTGCAACACTGGGGTGGGTGCTGCATAACACACCTCTGAATGAGCTCTGGGAAATAGGGGCAGAGCTGCGCATGCAAAGCTGCCTGCCTCACTCACACTGAAAAATTGTTTGACAGCCAGCCCTTTCAGAACCTGCAGAATTACTCAACTCTCTGCTGTCCCCTCAGAGTGACAGTGGAGGCCCCTGTTCTGTATGGTGAGCTGCCAGTATCCACCCAAAGTCCTCCTGAACCTGGCAGAAATCCATCAACTTGTAGTTTCTGGTATTTTTCTGTCCCGTCAAACACCAACAGTGCATGAGATCAGAGGGGTTAGATTCTGTGTACAGTGAAGCAGCTTTCATATCTCCATTGTAATGACAAAAGGTTCTTTTTTCTTAATACATGATTTAGTTAAATAATTGAAGTACATGTTTATTTATTAACACACTTGACCCAAAGTTAGTAACATGTTGTATCCTGATGGGAAAAATTTATTGTGGTCAGTTTTTTTCATACATTCATCCTCAAAACCTAGGATGGGATTTTTAAAATTATCTTCTTTTTTTGTTTTTCTTTTTTTTTTAACCATTTCCCCCAATAGTAGTATTTCAGCAATAAGGAGAAGTATGCTTTTAGCACAAGAGCAATAAAATCCTCCATGATGTGGATATTATAAACTGCTGAATAAACTCAGAGCAATAGAGAGAAAGCAATATATACTTTAGACAAAAAAAAGTAACTTGCATAAGGACTTTCAGTAAGTGCAAGTCTTCCTTTTTTAAGCAGATCCTATCAGACCAATGTGAGACATTATTTCTGGTTGATTTGTTTTATAATCATTGAATTACTGAATAGAATTACACAGCAATAACATCTTACCTTAATTCTTGGATCCTGAATTTGTGCTATTTGCTGAAAGAATTATGTACTGCATTGGGGAGTTTTATTCTTTTCATTGTTTGGCATTTAGTTGTACAGCATTCTGTGGATGAATTAATAGTGTTCAGGACTTCCAGTTATGACTTAGTCCCAAGAAAACCCAAGTTTGTCGTGCTCATCTGGGTGGCTATGATAAATAGTGCTAGCCCGTTCTGAAGACAGTTTGCTTATGATACCAGTGGAGAAAACCCCTACCAATACCCAGGTTCTTTGGAAACAAGCTCAAGGCACTGATACTGCTTCTGTATCTTCCTGCCATGGACACTCAGTGGCATAAGCAGTTGCATCCATCCTTTAGTGTTCAGGGACCAGCCTTGAGGCATCTTTGGAGTCGCTGAAACTCCTCCATGGACAGCAGTGAACTTTGCTGTCCCCAAAGAGCTATTATTGTCTTGCCTCGTTTTCTTGGGGGTTTTCATGCTTTTAAAAATAAAATACACGTGACTTCATTTCTCCAAGGTGATAAACAACCTGCTGTGTGACCAGAAGTTGGGATAAAATAGCATTGCTACAAATCAAGCCCCTGAGGCATAACTACACACTCATTACTTAAAAAAAGAAAATTTAAAAAAAAAAGAGATTCTGTGACATTCAGAACAATGCTTTCAAAATGTTGGCCTTTACTTTTATGAAGAAAAAGTATATAGGGTCTGGTTTTTCTGTTTACAATAAATAAAAAAAAATAAGAATTGGACAGAGCAGTCGCTATTTAAAAACTCACCAGCTATCCTGTCACTTTATCTGAGATACTGAATGGTTCTGGATTGGCTTAGTGGTAGTCCAGAGATGTTCCATGGAGGAAAAATGAAACCTCTTAATCTCTTCTTATAGAGAACTAAAAGGAAGGAACTATAGGGGAGTGGTATAATTTATATCTCATGAATAAACTATAGGTCAGGAAAGATCAATTAAGCATGTGTATCTCCCTCATCTATCAGTAAAAGAATGGTGGTACTCCCAACAAACTTGAAAAGTCTCCTGTCTGGAAATACTTTTTTTGTGCAAGAGGAAATTACCCCTTAAAACTGGGTGCTGCTGTCTTCTTCAGCTCAAGAATATGCAGTTCCTTTTAATGGATCAGAAGTCTGAATGAACTGCAAGAGTATCTACTTTCATATTAAGTGGATGATGAAAGATGAGAGATGGAAGTCTTTATAGCTTGATGAATCAGCCAGATTTAATCACTTGGGGCTTGAGCTTGGCCAGGAAGGATGCTTGAATAAATGCACCCCCTGTAAGGAGGGTGTTTAGCACTGTGCATTTGGAACTTTACCCGAGGAACACAGAGCCCCAGGAGGGCCCCTGGGGCTGCCCCTGCTCTGGGGTGTGGTGCAGCAGTCCCCTGTCCTTGGGGCTGGCAGTACAGAGTGGTGTTCAGAGAACAGACAGGAGGAGATGTGATCAGAAGTGAGGTCCACCTTCCTTGAAAATGTTGCCCCATGTTTTATTCAGAATATTACTTGTCTTGTTAGCACAGTCTTGTGTGGCCCCACTTGAAATCAGGAGAGGGTTTTTGTGGAAAAATATTGAAAATTCAAAGTAGGACCACCAGAAGATTATTTTAACAGTAAGTCATTGTGTACTTTTGTTCCTTTTGGGGAGCATCTAAGCCTGTAACTTTGTAGTAAGTGTTTCTTTGAAAACAATATGCCTTTGCACTAAAAAAGTCCATGCTGCAGTTTATTCAGGAAATTGTTGTGATCTTGTAAGCCCCACAAGAAGAAAGAGTTGCACATTTCACTGTTATACAAACTTCTTATAGAAGAGAAGGGAAAAATCCAAACCTGAATATAGGTTAGATGAAACCATATTACAGTTAATTAGCGTGTCACTGCTGTGATGCAGACTAGTTCAGTGCCCCATGGAAAGGATAGGGGGAGATTTTTCCAGTGGAGATTCTTTGCAAATAATTGAGAGAGTAAAACTAATTTTAGAGCAATAGTCAGTTACAGTTGCTGTCACAAGCTGCTTCACCTGGCTTTTAAGGAAATTATTCTCATCTCCCCAAACCTTTGTTTTGCGCTTTACATATGCCAATGCAATTTTTACATACTTGCTGACATGCCAGATATTTATTTGGAAAAGATAGTATTATGTGTCTCCCCCTCCCAGGCAGGGGCAAGTGTGTTATGTCCCAGAACTAATGAACTGATTTAGTTATCTGATATCTCTAAGTAGTCCAGAACTTTCTAATAAAGCATAGAGTTCTTCTGGACATTCATTGCACATTACAGGCTTCCTTGAATTACAAGTGTAGAGCATTAGTATTTTAACTGATGGCCATAGATTACAAGTTGGGGTATTTTTCTTCTTTTTTCTCCCCACCACCCCAGCCCCCAGCAGTAAGTTGTCTGGTACAGTCCTTTTTGTTTCAAGGCAAACATTGGTTTGCAGTTGGACTCAGTGATCCTAAAGGTTTTTTTCATCCTAAATTATCCTAAGTACCTGCTTCTCATAAGTCCAGTGGTGCGTTCCTAGGTAAAAGCTGGTGTACAAAGTTTTTAATAGTTTGTTATAACCCTTTCAAACATATCAGCAGCCTTTTCTCATTGAACAGCTTTAGTGAGCATTTTCCTTACACAGGAAATGTCTGATTCCCCTGTGGGGAGGGAAAGCAAGTGTACTGCTACTGTTTTCTTTACACTGGTAATATTATTTTTCCTCTAACCACTTGATCTCAACCATATGATTTACTATGATGCCTGAGCACAGGCCTAGTCCCCGTTTCTCAAAGAAAAAGAAAGCCAGTACCAACTGCACATGGTGAAGACTGCATCCTGCAATGATTTATCTTAGAAAATAGGAGGGCCTTTCACTTTTTAAAAATTAGATGTCAACAAAATAGATTTCTTTACTTTTAAGTATAAACTCATTCTTAAAAGGAAATACCTATGTCTTGGTCTAACATAGTAGTTATAATACATGCTGCATAGAGAAACAGTTTCTTAGAGTATTTTAGTATGCCATTAACTTGATTAAGGATGATGAGCTATCACTTTTATATAGCATAATTGCTATTTAAATACAATTAAATACTGAAATATAATATATATATACATACATAATTATTATGATTATATAATTTAGTTTTTATGTGTATGACATGCAATAGATCATGTTTTGTACCTTCATTGTGGATGTGGTTAAAATGTAACCTCTTTGCTGGGCAGTTTCTTATAATCAAAGAAAAATATTGCCCAACTTGTATGAGTCTTGCAAACATTGAAAGATTCAGCAGTAATTGATTTTTCAACAAACAACGACAGGCAAGAGATTTCAGAAGGGGAGCAAATCCCATGGTCAGCTTTGAGATTATAGGAATGTTTTCCATGACCACAGATGGTAGAAATGCAGGAAGGGTACTTGTTACAAGCATGGGCCTATAAAGCAGTTATAACTTTCTCCACACACTGTTCTCTTTTCTGTCTTGCTCTTTTTCTGTCTTTCATAGGTGCTTTGGTAACAGGACTGCACAGATCATGATTCCACGCAGCCATTGGACACAGGTGGACATTCTGCACTGCTGATGTTAACCTGGGGAATGTTAAATCACCTAAAAAAATTTATGCATTCACTTTTAAAGGGCACACAGAATACATACATGCTTCAGGGGTTTTCTGGGAAAAAGACCTAGGACCTCTAAGATTTATGGCCAAGGTATAGGGCTCTAATGCATTGGTTACTTATGGTCACCATAGAATTTTCCTCTTACTTCAGTGTTCACTAAGGTTAAACCCATCAAAATAATGAAGAATTTGGCTTCCTCTGCTTTCAGGGGAGAGATATTTTATAGTATTCAAATAAAAGCAGCATGACCTGGCCCTTTGAAAATTGAAATACTCACATCCAGAAAAGGACGAAAGGGTTGTGTCCACATGGAGCGAGGGCAGTTGTGCCCCATCCATGGGTTTTTGTGATGCCACTCTTTGGTTGCCCTCTGACAATATAGTCCCTTAATATATGATCAACACTCAGTCCACCCTGTGCTGCCTCTGCCCCAGAGCTCAGGAGAAAAGAGCACAAAGGTGAGGCTTTTCTGCTGTGATAGTGGCAGGTCACAGCACGATGGGTTTGGAAGGGAGCTCTGCTCTCAGCACAGAGCTGTGTGAAGATGTGACAGAAAACAGGGAGCCTTCTTCAATCACATTCCAGCCAAATCTTTTCTTTTGTATTGCCCTCTCAGTGTAAGCAGAGACTTTCCTTAGTCCTGGAGAAGGGTAAGCAGTTGCTGGGAGTTAGCACGCTCCAGCACACAGAGCCGAGCAGCTGAAGCTACAGCAATCTGCTGCTGAACTCAGGATGGTCCCTCTAGGAAGAAAATACACTTTTCCAGAATGAGGAACAGTGATTTGTGCCAAAAGTGTGGAATGAGTATTGCAGCTGAAGAGGCAGGTAAATTGCCTGGATTACACATACCACATACCACAGGCAGTCTCTAGGGTTACTTGCATGTGCTCAAATATATTTTTTGTTAGCAGTGCCATATATATATGGAGAAGAAGAAGAATATGAACTTTCCTGTTGGGCCTCAGCCAGAGCCAACCAAAGAAAATGGGCATTCTTGGTTTTGTCATTGTTTCTGGAGAGAGACACATTACACCTCTGTCCATTTTGATGTCTATAGCTTTTTATTCTTTAGGACTAAAGACCTTTGTCTGAGCTTTTCTGTCACAGCCAAAATCTACAAAAGTTGATTGTAAGTGTGTTTACAAATGGAATTTCATAGGATAAGTGCTATAAGTGTGCCTCTGAAATAAAGCTGTAAACTCTGTGTTTAACTTCAGACCATGAAATTTGGAATACCTGGGATAATAGAACCACTTGTAATTCTCTAGATTTAGTAACTAGAGCCCCGCGTTTTTTGTTGCCAAATGCAATTAAAAATAACCTGTATTTGCCATGTTCATGTCTTCAGATCCTCAGAGAGAACTTTTTGTAGGAAACATTGTACATTTCAGCTAGGCACCTGATGCTACTGACTGCAGTGTAGTTCCATGCTGAATTCTAAAAGCTTCAGCAAAAGCATCTGCCTGGAGGATAGTTCTCATGCTGTACGTGTCACTAGGAGCCAGGTGGATTGAAATCCTGCATGTTGTGCTTTTCATATGACAGCCAGTTACTGGTTTCATACATAAAGGCCTGTGGTTATTTCTTGTACTAATTAAGGGTTTTGATCTGGTTTGTTTTTGTTTGTTTGTTTTTTTAATTTACCTGTGGTTGAAGTTTGAACCATAGCTTGCCAGTGTATGAAGTGATTTTAAAAGGATGTGAAATATCCTTGCCTCAGTTTCCCTTAAGCTTAAAGCTTTGAATTGCAACTACAGAGCTTCTTGTTGTATACAAGATAGTCATTTAATGCACTTTATTTAAAAAAGGCACAAATTATTTTCTTTATAAAATGTTACAATTGCACTATGCTGTAAGAATTGGTTACTAAATATAAACTGTACAGTTTTGTAGTCAACATTGTGTTTAGTCATAAATGATTGAAACAATTACATATTTCAGTTAAATGTTAATTTTATATGTGGTGTATGTAGCCATAAATAAATTTTCCTTTTTAGAAAAAAGAATGGTTGGTTGTTTCATTTCATTGAATTCCCCATTCTGTTACAAATAACAAAATTATATCCTTTCTACAGATATAAGATTTAAGTGTGTTCCAATGCAAAGAAATGACAGATGACACTGACTAAACTTGGGGGATTAAATTCAGATGTGTAAACTTAAGTTGAACTTCTGTAGATCCTCTGCAACTACTAACACTGCAGAAGGAAATACCAGGCACTACAGACAAAAATGCTGAAAGAAGAGCTAACAGGAGTTCTTGAATGTAGAGTTGCAAGTGAAAGCCAGAGGAACCTTCCATGTCTACCTTTCTTATTCAAGTTAATGTATTTATACTGCACTCTCTTTTGACACGCTGCCTTTTGCATACATTCAGTTTTGGGCAATAAAATGCAGTATAGATTGTAAGAGCTTCTGCATTTAATCATGCTAGATGGATCTAAATACTTAATATTTGTGTTAGCAGTCATTACCTGGGAGAGGTAGAAGTTACTATGGAAGTAAGAAATGGTGCTAACCTAGATTTTTTTTCGGAAGTTTGGTCTTAATCCTTGAATTAAGTAACTGAAAAATCAGATGCATGATCACAGTTCTGTATTTCCAATCTGACTGCTTTAGACAGACTAAAAGAAAGCAGTGGACTGTCTCATTTTCCAAATTAAATTTTTTTATAAAATGTTTATCTTAATTCCTCTGAATGGTTTTCTTGCACACCCATCTTATTTTCCAGGCATATAAATTGATGGAATGAGTTATATCTCTAACTGTAAAACTGACTGTTATGCACCATAGCCATTGAAATGTGGCCTCTGAAAGAAATGGGGCCTCTGAAAGAAATGGGGCAGTGACTGACAGATATCCAGGTAAATGATCAGAAGTGAGGCTGCTTCCTGTATGCTATGAAGGACTACACTCCTGCATTTCAGATGGATCCTAGAGATCTTAGGGATGTTTACTTCTACCAGATACAGCTGTCCTCTCCACCTCTCACATCAGCATTAGGCACCACCTGTTTTGTCTAGACAAGGAGAAACTGGTATCATGGTGCAGGAGTCAAGACCCAGTTTGTTTCTCTGCGGTTGAACTAGAGCCAAAAGGACTGCAGCACAGTGGTGACAGGATGTATTTGATAAAGGTAAGAGAGTTATGAGTCATGGGTGTGCAACAGAACACTCATGTGGTCAACAATAAATGGCCACTGTACTTATGAGGGTAAAACAGTTGAAAGCTGTCAGGACATGAAATAATATCCATGCTACAGTAAGCAAAACAAAGTTCAGTTGTATGAGGCCCACAAGTGGAAATTAAGAAGTGTCGTTTCAGTGTTCTTTAGCTCAAGGATGTTTGAGTGCATTGTTCCAGGTGTGCATGCCTGTTCTAAGGTTCATTTGTGTGTCTGTAAGTCACATTGGAGATGAGCTGCTGAGTTAGATGGACTTCTGGACACAGTGCAGCATATCTTACCTTCTTACTAAATTCTGATGAATTGTCTTAGTTATAGCAGGATGTCAGAGAGCGTCTACTACCTCACCACTGTCCTATACCATGAATCTTTGATGTCCATGCAAAGTGGGAGGCCTTTGCAGTTAATGGAGATTTTACATTCATTGCTGTAAAAGTTGAAGAGAAATCATCAATCTGGTGTGTTTGACAAAGACAACTCCATCTGCAGATATTTTAAAAATGCTCAATTTTAAAGTTATTTTGGAATTATCTATAATCATACACATCCAAGTATTTTTTTTCTCTAAAATTGCTTTTAAAATTAGCAGCTCAAATTTCATTTATCTTTCTGGTTTTGTTTTTTTAATTGAAATGTCATCCTCATAACAAAATTGCTCCCTGTGGTTAATACTACTTTGCATTCCTCTAATGTGGATGTGAGCTGAGCAACCCCAGTGCTGTACAGCACATTACAACCAGCATTTGGTTACTACGTGCAGATCAGCTCTTACATTACCATATTCTGCTTTTGAATTTTATTGGGATTTTGTTTCATATCTGCAAAATGCTTTCACCCTCCTATTTTGCAATAATTGTAAAGCTGGTGGCCTTTCAATGCAGGCACTCTTTATCTGACAACGAAAGATATTTTAATGTAACCATGACACTGCCTTCCCACCAGTGGCCTAGCAGATTTGCTTTCACCTTCATTTTTATCATGATGTATGGCATTTAAATGGTGCTTGACAGAAAGCCTATATAAACACATTTTCTAAGATACATTGAGTTTGTCATCATCATCATTTTGAGCTGTCAAGCTCAAAAGCACACAATTTCCAGAGCAAGAATCAACACGTTCCAAATCATGCAGCCTACAAGGGGAATAGAGAGGATATGGCAAACTAAAGTGGAGAGAGCCCTCACAACTCCGGTTTCAGGCATTAGACAGGTCTAAATGGGGAAAGAAGATTCCAAAATCTGAAACGAACCTCAGGATCTCCTTCACTCTTCTGGCTATTCTACTCTTTCACCTTTGCATGAGGGCTGACAAAGAGGGGGCTGGTTCTCACATGGAGCCTCCAGCTCCACTTTTGTTTTTTCCGAGAGCTGGAATTCCTTAGTGGTGCCACTGGTGATGCAGTGCAAGGACGTACATGGAAATTACTGTTAACTTGGCAAACCATGAACCAGCAAGGGCATCAGGCTGGAGGAGGAAGCATTTGCTGTTTGCCAGGTTAGCCCTTCAAAAAACCACTTGTTGTCCAAGCAAGTGAGATAGCCCTACTGCTTTTGGAGGGAAGCAAGGGCAAGGATCCAGCCCACTGGCCCTGGCCTAGAGGCAGGGACTCTTGGAGTGGAGGGGCTGGTCCCTGCCCAGCCTTGGACAGCTCTATTACTCTGCAGCTGTGATTGAGTTCCCTGCCTGGCAAGGTAGCACATGTTACACTGAGCCAGGGCCACACAGCAACAGCTCATCTCTCTCTGGATGCTTTGGATCCTTCTGCAGCCTTGTTTCTTGCTCAGATGGGCTCCCGGATTTATTGTCAGTGCTGGATTCCCAATCCCTCCACAGCTTTTTGTGGGACCTAATAAAACCAATCTGGCTTTTGTTGTTTAATTAATCAGCCTATATTAGTGTCCCTGGAGCTCTCTGCACTGGGGTTGGCTTTGGTTTGAATTTTTACCCTCTCCTAGGAAGATGTCACAGAAAAATGGTGTGGTTTCTTAATGTTCAGTCCATTTCATTCATCACACCTTTTCTGGAAAGTGCTTGTTTGCCTTCCACCCAGCCACAGCTTGTGCACTGCCTTTACAGAAACACAGTCAGCCTTGCCAATAGATGTGTCTGGTGCTAGATCTGCAAACCCCTGTCTGCCATCACAGGGTTGTTCAGGCTGGCTCCTGTTCAGCAGCTGTGGAATCATGCTGGGAAGCCGCTCCCTTCCCCAGGAGCAGCAGCAGCGACCTGCCTTTGCTAAAATCAGGTGTTTCTGCTGGCAGAAGGGACAGTGTTCCTTGGTGTGCTGTTTGCTGCTGCTGTGGTCACCACACCCCTGGGGCCTGGGGAGAATGGGTGTGAGGGACAGACAGCAGCAGGAAGTGTTCAGGGAGGCTGATTTCCTTCCCTTGTGATCCCAGGTTGTGAGCACGTGTAGGAACAGACATGTCCAGGGTATGTTTGCTGCTCAGCCATCCACGGTGCATCTTCCCTCTAAGGCTCACCTGGCTGGCTGGGTGCTGGCAGACACCCATGGACATGCAGTGAGGCTGTGCTGTGGGAGTGTGTACACTGCAGACCCACAGCATATTGTTGGCTTCCAGCTCCTATCCTATTCCAGCTCCAATTCCTTGGTCTTTCCAAGGAATGTTGTACTCTTCTTCAGAGATGAGATAAAGCATTCCTCAGAGCTTGGTAGCTTTCCTTACTCTCTTCAGTGTTTTTCTCCTTCTCCTTGGTTGTATTAGATGCTGTTTTAGTGAGCAGTCATTGAGCACATGTTGGTCTGTCTCCAGAGATCTAAACAGCGGAATCTCTGCTGCTTCACTAAATGATACAGTGTTCCATTAAAGACAAGTTAAAAACAGAACAAAATGCTGCTCTATGTCCCTTTCAATCTCCTCACCTTCAGAGTCATTTGCAAAAGGACTTTTCCTTTTTCCTTGCTTAGAAGTTATTTTCTACACCATTTAAATGACAGATTAATCAAATGATAAAAGGACTTCCCTGAACACAAGGGTCCCCTTGTGTCAAAATATCAGTGGATTCCATATTTAACATCAGACACAGCTGCGTTGCAGCCGTAGGTGAAGTTTCCCCTGTGAATAGCTTGCATGATATTATATCACTGTGGAGAGAGCTTCCTGTTGGAAAGCTGTTCAGAGACAAAAGTCAGCAGGGCTCCAGCCCCCACAGTGGAAATCAGCAGCAAAAATCCTGAGCTAAGTACCTGTATACATGTCAGTGGTCATGGAAAGGTGGAGCCTTGTATAGAATAATTCAGACCTTTTATGATAAAGTAGCAGTATTGTTTTGAAAGATACAGAAGGCTCAACAAACACCCATAAAGTGCTTCCAACAGATGGCAGCTTGAACACAAAGAGCTCATATCAAGCATGTGGCAAACACAAATATATGTTGCTCTTCCTTCTTGCTTCCCTAAGTGTTTGCTGTGAGAATGTGGCAGGTAAGACTAGTGCTCTCTGACACTGTGCATTTGTGGGATTAATGTCTGAAAGAAATTATTGCAGTGAATTTAGCATTTACATAAAAGTTCTGAACAATTTCCACTCCTGAACTAGGCTCCATCACACTACATCACCTGTATGCCTCCCTCGCGGTAGCTTTTATCATCTGGAAGAATGCACCACCACATAGCAGTTGTAAAGCTTAACATAATGCTGCTTTGTTTCAGGCTTAGAGTGTAAAACAAGCTGGTATCAGCCTTCTGCTGATGCAGAAGCAAATAGCAGTGTAAAAACGAGATGCTAATTTGAAAGGCCTCCAGTAATGGGGCAGGGGAGAGGTAGGGATACTTCATAGATTCTGTAGAGCTCTGGGCGCCGTGCATGCTGCAGACATGTCTCCAGTCTGAGCCAGGGAAGACCCAAGGGGAGCGACAGCAACTGAGAGTTTTTGGGCAGTGCATCAGGTTAAAACCTATGAGGCTTAAGGTTTATTTGACCCATTACTAAAATCCTCACTTCCAAGAGGGGTTTACCAGATGCTTTTCTTTCCTGGTGAAGCTGGAGCCTGAGAGGTATTTTGCAACCAGCATCCATTGGTTCAACTGCAGCAGAGGTACAATTTCCTGCAGAAGGGTCACAGGCCATTTGCAGCTTTCCGAGTCAAAAGCAATCCTTAAAACTCTCATCTAAAAACCACCTGGCAGCAGTTGTCAAGCTCTGTAATTGCCCCTGTGTTGTAGGAGCTGACTGTGAGAACCAGAACTCGAAACAAAATCCTGCCCAGGAGAGATTACAGGTTTGTTACTGATGGTAAAAGCAGAGCAAACGTGTAAGTGGAAGAGCAGGATGTTTCTTCTGAGTGCACAGCATCACGGCTGGGATACAGTGTTCCAGAAATAAGTGGGGTAATGAGCTGGTTCCTGTGTTACATGAGAGCTCATCTTATCTACATTGAGCATTGTAAAAGAATTCAGGAAGCAATGTGGAAACTTTTTGATAGCTCTGCTTTCCCCCTGTTTTAGCATAAGGAGAAAGAGAGGTCTGGGTAGCTGGTGAGGTATAGAGATGGTATTTGAGATCTCTGAGAGACAAAAAACTTGGAAGCCAGCAGGGCAGCTGAGAGGGACTCAGCTTGGACCAGCCTGGAGCAAAGGGTTTTTATGTTGACGCCTGAGTTTTTATATAAAATCAAATGTAGTAGATGAAATTATTAGAGAGGAACTGATGGGAAACTCGACATTTATGTAAAACATACAGACATCTGTCATTTAACCTACAAAGGCTTCATAATACCTAAATTGTCATCAAGATAACAGAGGTCAAACTGCTGAACAAATTGACATCATCTTATGCTGCATTTGGGTGTTCAGGGGTTTGTTTTATAAACACACACTCCTACAGGTAGTACAAAGTCAGAGGTTGCACAACAGCCTGTGAGGAGAACCTTGGGGAGCTTGGCTCGTTCAGCCTGGAGAAGATCTGGCTTCACAAGGACCCAACAAAGCTTGTGGGGGTGTTATCAAGAAACAGATCCAGGATCTTCACATGGTGCATGCTGAGAGCCTACAGGCCCCAGTGAAACAGTGAGGAGGAGACAGGATGTAAGGAGAAAATATTTCCCTATCAGGACAGGCAGTGGCACAGGCTGGCCAGAGAGGCTCTGCAATCTCTCCTGGAGGTTTTCAAGACTCTGCTGGATAAAATCTCGAGCAGCATGCTCTGACCTGGCTTTGACAGAGATTTGATCAAACACCTCCTGAGGTCCCTGCCAACCTGAACAATCCAGTGGTTCTCATGGACAATGAGACACCTGTGGGTGTCCATACCATGATCTGGAAGGCTTAGACCTTGATAGAGCATGATCATAGAATTATAGAATGTAAAGGGTCGGAACGGACCCTAAAGATGATCCAGTCCCAATGCCCCTCACACTTCCCCACTCAGCCAGGCTGCTCAATGCCTTATTCAGCCTTGCCTTGAACACTGCCAGGGTTGGAACATTCACAGCTTCTCTGGGCAGCCTCTTCCAGTGTCTCACCACCCTGAAAAATTCCTCCCTAATATCTAACCTAAATTTCCCATCTTTCAATTTGTACCTATTACGCCTTGTCTTATTTTTAGTTCATAACAAGGAAGTAGATAGATATCAAGCTTTGCAAGATACTCTCTAGGAAATGAGGGATCCCCATCTCCTGACATGTAGATAGCTGCTGGAATGATTTGAACCAAGCACAAACTACTGGATTTAGTAAAAGAATAAATGACTGACAAATTAAAAGAGCCTATAAAATACTGGTGGTCTGGCTCAAAGATCTAGTGGACATTTCTGGTGTTAAACAATAGGAATCAATGACTGTGGTCACAGCAGAGGTATTGACAAAGCTTCTACAAGTTATGTATTGGATTTTCCTCCTATACCTCTTGGTATCAGCTGCCTTGAACAGTAACAAACAACTTTGGTGCCTACCAAAGGGGAAGGGCAGAGAAGGAATGGGACCCCAGCCATATTTTTTTCACTTTTTACACTATGCCCTTCATAATTTTAAGGATTTCCCCTATTATTCATAGCATTGGATGCTCTTAGAAGGTAACACATTTTAAAATTTCAGATCTTGCAAGAAGATCTGCCTTGGGGCATGAGCATCAGAAATAAAATTAATTAAAATTATACCAAGGTCTTCTTGGCCCACAGTGGGTTTGTGTCATATCAGAGGCAGTATTTAAAAGAGAAAGTTAATACTTGTGTGTCAGTCTACTCAACAGATAAACCAGAACAGCAGAAAAATCAGAGTCACAGCACGAGGCAGCATTAACATTTGGATTTTGAGTGGGAAAAATTTCCTAATACCAGTCAAACTATGTTCTTTGTCAAACCAAACAGCTCACAGTCACTCAACCCCAGCTCAAGTTGTAGGCAGATTTCAAGTCTGCAGGGCCATATCATCTGGAAAAGTTAAGCAGAATCTTGTGTCTGCAGGGTACCTGGCACAACATAGGTACCAGGCACAACTTAGAATCATAGATAACCTGTGTTTAATACAAATTTTAAAATATGACTATCAATCACAATTATGAGTTCACCATGGTTTATTTATCTACTTTAAATAATTTGAGGGTATCAGTCTAGTTGGTGGTGACTGAGTCATTATTCCTTTGATGTTTGACTCTTATTCATAGACTGGAAAAGAACCAAGAGCATAAAAATAATTTAAAGATGTCCTGTCCTCCGTAGGACTGAGGTACAGGGAAAAGCTTGCACAGTTTCTGGATGGAGTGAGCCTTCTGGTCACCAGGACTACCCATGCTGAAGTCACAGGGAGAAAAAAAGGGAGGAAAAAAATTCCTGCTTCTGCCAGCATTACTAATCAAGTACTAATGGTTATGACATGAACATTTTCTATAGCAGCTGGTGCATTGCTAAACTAATATATATTCCTTAATACTGTTTTCCATATGATTATTTCTGGCATTATCTCTCTAGATACAATACAGTTTTGCTGATATAACAAAATAAAATGCTACACATCCACCGTTTACAGAAATTCCTGTTCCCTGCTCTGTCTTTACAATGGACCAAACCACCTGAGTAAGTGTAGTAATAGCTCATTTGTCAGTGTCCCAGCCACTTGTAAAAACCCCTTGCTAGGAATCCTGGCCAAGCTGCTTTTGGGCTATTGTCCTGTTGGAAAGACTCATTGAAAGTCTTGAATCTGCAACAGGAACTTATTCCTTATATTGCATGCATGTTTAAGAAATGTTCACACTCAAAAATATCTGATGGCAGTCTCCATATCGGCCATCTGCACCAATTACAATGGGCCCACCACCATCCTGCTCAGCCAAAAACTGAAACAGAGCAGAAGGTGCCCTACAAATCCTCAGCAACTCAGCCTTGGAGGGTGTGAGGCTGCCAGGGAGTCATCACTTAGCCTGGGGATAAGGAGGAGGGGGGAAGGCTTGTCTTCAGGAGAATGTGGGTTATAAACTGTGCCAGGTTTCACCTTAAAAGAAAAACATTATTTCCTAACTTTTCATGTAAGGAGAAAAAAGCATACTCCCACAGAACAGGGTAAAAAGAAATGTCCCTCCTTGCCATTGAAACCTGGGCTCTCTGACCTGGCTTACTCTACTGACCACCAAAGGCCACCAAACCTCTTTGCGTAGGAGGAAAGTTCTCAGGAAGCTGTAGAAAGTGAGGGATGGGGGACACATTCTCACATTATTCCCTGAACACTTGGGGAAATGAAGATGTGTAGAGAATCTCTTTCACATGGAGTGTATTCCACAACAGAGAAATCATGACGCTCCAGATGTACCAAAAATAATAGTATCACACACACATTTACACCCATCCGTAAGGTAAAGCCTGTCATCATCTCCCTGATGGGAGAAGGAGCAGCTGAGGATAGTTCCTGGGGGAACCTGCTTGGTTGGCATTGATGTTTTCCCAAGTGGGATCTGAGCAACAAAAAGTAGTGCTTACACAGCCCAGCAGAGCAGGGTACCTGCCACCTACCTCTGCTACAGCACAAAATTGTTCGTGAGCCCTGCCAAGCAGCTGATCTGAGGTGCACCAGAGCACATTCTCACTTGAAAGACAAAGAAACTGAAATAAACCAAGGAAGAAATTTTGTCTATATGAGTACAACTCCCAGGACAGCAGGGCTTTCCCTCAGCTCCATATAACCAATAAAAAGGAATTACAGAAACCACATTACTAAAATTATCTTGGGCCCATGCATATTCCTGCAAGCATTAGGAACAGATTAAAACCAGAGCAGCTAGTAACAGTGCTATCTCATCCAAAAGATTTGCCTACCAATGAGAGACTGCTTGTGTAATGCTCTCCCAAGGAGAAGCCAAGCACCAGGAGCTGAAGGATCCCAACGCAGGATGTGAGCAGCAGGGCAGAGGTGCCCTGACTGAAGCTCAGAGGGACATGCAGGACAAGCTGCAGTGCCACCTCCCTTTTTGTCCTGGCTTGTTTTTGGTTTTGGTTGTTTTTTTTTCCCTGCCCCATTCTAGTAGGTATTCTCTTCTCCCTTTCTGCTTCGTCTCTGCCTCCTGTCAAAGTAGTTCAGGAATTAGCAGGGGATGCTCTTTGGCCTCCTTGTCATTACATTTAATTAGAAGACATCCTCATTTGCTTTGCTTTCGCTCTCCTGCCTGGCAGAGTAATTTGCATTTCACAGGCCATTCTTGAGTCTTGTTCTTCCTCTGCCTGAAGTGAGCAGCACAGAGGGTCACACTGAGTGGCTTAGCAGCAGCAGCTGTGGCACAGCCAGAGTCGACAGCTGAAAGAACACCTGGAAAGTCTACAGGACTGGTTAAAAATTAATGAAAAGGGGAAATGCTGAACATGCAGTATGCCTGGGCTGTCTAAGGTCAGTGCAGACACAGAGAGCATCACAACTAGGTGGCACACTGAGAACAAATCAAGCCCTAAGCACATCTCCAACACAGAGTGATAGGAAATTCATGGCAGTTGTATGATCTGCCTCCTTTGTGTGTGCCTGGGATATCTTGACAGCAAATACAGTTCTGGAATTCCCATCTCCCCTTCGAATGGCACTACAGTGAGGCAGCAGTTTATTCTCCAGGTCCCTTTGTTGTCAAGCTGTGCCAGTGTTGCTACCAAGAACAGTAACTCACACCAGATCCAGTGCTGAGTCACTGGTTTTGGCTTCATTGCATAATTTGCATCAGCAGTACCATAACAAACCATCTGCTTTCAGAGACCAGACATCTTTGCAACACCATGCCCTATACCATGTTAGCAATACAGCAACTGTCAGAAGTGCCCAGATGAAGACAATCCCAAACACTTCCAAATTGTATGAAATAAATCTGATCGTTCAGGAACAGTCACATTCTCAGTGGATGCTGAGTGCTAAGAGCTTTTCAGATCTCTGCTATAACAGTACAGAGTACATTGAACCGTTTCAGATTGCTCTTGACTTTGCTTTTTTCTATGCCTATCCTTAAGCCATACTTCCATGGCTGAAACTTCCAACCTTCAACACTTACAAGAGAAATTTGAAACTTTTGATGTGCATAAGCTTTTCCTCAGGTCCACTTTTAAACTGACTTGGAATTATTAAAAATACTAGTCAGCCAGGAAAAATATGTATGTTGCTACATCGAATCCTAAAAGAGATTCACTGCTGAGGAGGCAATCTAGGAACAGAATGATGAAAAGAATCCTGTCTGCTCTATTTCTTGCCACCTGTTCACATGAGGCTTTTTTAGTCTGGTTCACTTAAAGAAACAGCAGTCATCTGGCAGAGCTGAAATGCAAACACAAATCAAAATGCCAGCCATGGAATTTGTTTTGGCTTGAGTTGTACAGAGATAGGAAAATATCATAATTGTACAATTCACAAATTCTAGGCATTTCAATAGAATTACCTATAAGCCAAGTTAATTACCTTAAAAGAAATCATTCAGAATCTGCTCTCTTTCCTAGAAAACATCAATATGTTTAATAAAATTTTCAGTATCTTAAGTTTTCTTCCATATATTTTTTTTTGCCTAAGTAGGGCACAGCCAAAGAAATCAAATTAATTCCTTATGACAGCATGGGAAATAAGGAATGCATAGTAGATGCAGGCTTTAAATGCTGCAGTAGAGACACAATTTTACAGAAAAAAAAAAGTCTGTCTGTACATGGTTTTGCTGTACATGGAAAAGCAGCTGCATTACAGAAGATTATTAATCAAATAGGCTCAGCACTTTAATTTCTAACCCCCAAGAAATTCTGAGAAAGCCTTGGTCTAAAGAAGTCACGGTTTTGAGTAAATTATTTGGAAGTCATTATGTGTTCTCTGAAAAATGTAATTTTTCAACCTATTAAAGCAGCCCATCCAAAAAGCCACCTATTTTCCTCCCACTCCCACAATTTTGTCATCCTCCTCCGCCTACTTGCACCTACTGGTTCTTCATGCACCTTTGTAAGCACAGGAAATTTAAGACAGACCTAACTTGGTTGTGCAACACTGATTAAAACCAGAGGAGAAGAGGTGATGTAAAGAACCTGAATAAAGTTAATCTTGGATTAATGGCTGTATTCATCATATAGAAGAAGAGAGAGCATTTGCAGGGGGGGCCAAGGGGGTGAAAGAAAAATAGCACAACTTGGAGAAGGTGCAGAGAAACAGCCAGGGAGTGTCAATACACCAGTACATCATGTTCACTGTGCTCTGCTACTGTGAATCACTGTACAAGGTTTTATGTACCAACCATGGACATTCAGTCAGTTTTAATTGTATTTCCTGTTGTGACATGCCTTTGGAAAGAGACATTGTTCTGACTGAAATGTTTTCTTTCACTTTTCCCATCTATTCAGAGTCAAAGCAAATTATAAAAAAATAAAGCCTTGAGAATGGCTGAAATAGATGGTTATATGGCTCCAGTACTCAAAGGAAAGAATAAAAACATTGAGTGACAGCAATGCCTTTCCAAGACACACCAGAAAACTGGGAATCACAGCATCACTGCTTGTAGGAATGCACTGTTAACAGGTTCTTTGCAGAGAAGGCTGGGTTTAATCTGACTCCACTCCCTGCTTGGTATCAGTACAGAGTTAAGTTGTGTACAGCTTGGCCCATAGCAAATCTCTCTACTCATAGGTGGGCTTTGAATCAGGAAAAAGCCAAGGTTCCTGTTCAGATAATGTGGCTGCCCGCCAACTGCCCCTCCAATTCAGATCAGACTGCAGGGACCACCTTTTCTTTTTGTGTTTATACACCATTTCCATAGCAAGCTTTTGGCCATAACCTCAAACAGTGATAAAATGACAAAGCCTGCAACACATTTCTCATTCTGAAAGAACAAAAACCCCATCTGGAAACTGCAGATATATCAAATTTATGAAGAGAGGATAAAATGATCTTTTTTATGCTGTTAGTACTATTGACTTGTAATCTCTTGATGCAGTTTAGATCTTATGGAATTTCAGACTTAATATTCTACCCAGAGGATGATATAAAAGCTATTATTGATTTCCACTTCCTATAAGCAGACTTCATTTCTATGTAAATTAAAGATTGTATAATATATTCCACAATATAGATTAGTTGTCATTCAAGCGTTGATCTACTCTCATGCCAACAGGCAAGTTCCAGGCAATAACACACTCACAGGGAAATCTGATTAGGCCTTTGCCCATTAACACTCACATTTACAGGCACATCATCAAACACCATAAAGAAAATTTGGGATGTATTTCTTGTGAGAGGAGTGGTGTGCACAGCAGTGCTGCAAAAAGCATCACTCACCATTCCTAGGGGAATAA
Source organism: Luscinia megarhynchos (assembly GCA_034336665.1). Taxonomy (NCBI): domain Eukaryota; kingdom Metazoa; phylum Chordata; class Aves; order Passeriformes; family Muscicapidae; genus Luscinia; species Luscinia megarhynchos. Next base: position 68,390,906 of record JAPFBE010000003.1, read on the forward strand.
TTACCCCTTTTCTATTCACCTGAGGAGGACAGGGGGAGACAGACCAACAGAATGTGGGAAAACTTAAATCTGCCAAAACCCCATTCTGATCCTCCGGTCTGTTTCTAAAAGGCAGCCACAAAACTCTCGCCTCCTTGAAAGACAGCATTACCAAAAACAATAAGGCCCTCAGATTATTTCTCATTAGGCTGCTGATAGGCTTTAGAAAACCTCACTGGGTGGTGAAATTCAAAGCACATCACCCAAGCAAGGCTAGAGAAGAACAATCAAGGTTTACTAGTTTTGTGTTAGCTCCAGCCATTGGAAGTCTGATGATGAAACTTGCTGTGCAACTGACTTATTTCTTTAGTGATTTTTATCACCATGTCACTCAGAAGCTGAACAGCACATCCACTTCTAGTCATACCCATCTTTCCTGTAAAAAGAGAGACTCAAGCTTTTTAACTCAAGCACTGCATTTACAGCAACACAGTTATTAAGCATTGGTGGGCAACATCTGTAGAGCTCAAGCACAAAGTGACACACACGAGGTTCCCTCTGAACATCAGGAAATGCTCTTTGGCTGCGACCCTGACTGGGCACTGGCACAGGTTACCCAGTGATGCTGTGGAGTCTCACTCCTTGGAGATAATCAAAAGCCATCTAGACATTGTCCTGGGGCAAACAGCTTGAGGTCACCCTGCTTGAGCAGGGGACTGGAACACATGACCTCCAGAGATTCCTTCTCACCTCAAGCCCCCTGTGATTCTGGGAATGAAAAGTTTAAAACATCCAGCATTAAGCTGCTGCAATTCATATCTCTCTCCCAACTTCCTTGGAGGTCTCCTCTTCATTTGTGCAAAGTCACATCATCTCACAACCAGGGCAGGCTCAGGGGACTTGTAAGGACATTTACAGGTGGGAGCTCAGCCAAGGTGCAGTAAGTCCTTCAGCTGTCAGACCTTGTCTCTCCAGTGCTTTTAGCTTCATGGCAGTTTTACATTTCAGAGCACTTTGTTCCAAGTTTGTCAAAGAAGGAGACTCTGAGCCTGCAGCAGTAAGCTGAGTTACACAAGCACTGAGATTTTTCTTTACATCCACTTTTACCACTCGATAGCTGAAAGAGGAACGGCTCTCTCTAACTCGAACTTCTTCATCTCCTCTCTGTCCTCATACAGGGAAATTTAAATTAGAACGACAAGCTCTTAGGATTGCCCCGTTTGTCCACTGGAGGTCAGTCTCTTGCTACAGAAAGTCTGTCCCTCTCACCTGGCGGGTCAGCAGAGGACAGAAATCTTATAGCAGCATCTCATTTTCCTGTCACAGGATTTTAAGGCTTTGGGTACAAGGCGAGGACAGAAGCCTAGTGCAAATGGAAGGTTGCTCCTGGCATGTCCTTTCCCAGTCATAGTGAAACAAAGAATTGTAGGAAGCTCAAATGTAGGGTTTTCCCAGCTATTGAGTAGGTTCAATCCAAAAGCTGCAAGTGCCCTGCTGCCACCACTGCAGCGTTGCAGGAGCCAAGTGCCAGACTCCTCTCTGGGGTAAAAAAGCATCTCGCTGGGCAGGGAATTCGTAACTGAAGAATGAGCATTTTGAAACATTTTCACGCTTTCTGCATTATCTGGTTTTGTATGCAAATCAAATACTAAAGTGTAATTACCAGCCAATAGATTTTTACTCTGCAGTTAATCCTACTTGGCTCGTGTGCCAGGATGAGCTCCAGAGAAGGCGGCTGTTTCGGCTGCTGCTCAGGCTGCGTAGGAGAGGTGCTGCACCACGCTGCTTTCAGCGACACCCGCTCATTAGCGAGGCTGCCTCAGCTCCTGCCAACTTTGCCAGACACTCAGCACAAGGATGCGGGTGTTTGCCTCTCCCAGGCTGAGCGACAGATGCTGTTGGAGGATGGCAGGCAGTGTGGCGAGGAAGGGCGAACAGCCCGAGAACGGGGCTGGTGGCAGTCACACACTGAGCACCGGCACTGGTGCCCAGGGCAGTGCTTTAGTCTGGAGCAGAAGCACTTTGGGAAGCAGATCTGCTCACTCCACCTCCCCGTGCCGTAATTCCCACCACGGAGCAGCACGTGAATTCGATTCCTGCTAGATGCAGGCAGGCACTGCTCTCACACAGCCCCAGGCATTTAGTTTGCATGAAGCAGAGCTGAAGCCCAGCTCCTTTGAGTGCCATTTCTGAGTCACCTGGACATGATCTCACCGGCCAGCTGACATCGGGGGCTGTCTAGGCGGCAGTTTCAGGCACTAAGGCTGATGAGATGAGACAGTCCCCGTGCTGTGGATCTCGAGACCTGGAACTTCCAAGTTCTACTTTATTTTCTTTAACTGCCCTGCTAAGAAATTAATGGTGCCTCCTGTATCCTCGGTTCTATCCTGCCAAGATCACCGATGTTCTCAGAGGAAAATTTTGTTCTTTTCATCCCATTACCTCTCCATTTCATTCCATATATGATTCCTGAGGCAACAAATTTTTCTGCATCCTTTCTACAGCACTGATATCCCAGTTAGAATTCAAGAAGTTGGGTGAGAATGAATAGTTGTAGCCCAAACCCAGAGAGAAGCAATACCTGCAGCAGGCTGGTAATTGGAGCAATTGTGCAAAGATCACATCTGGAAGCCTTAAAACAGAGCAGCTCTTTAGAGGTGTGCTTTATCCACACATTCTTTTTATATATCCTACCACCCTGAATATAGTATGTTTTGCTTTCTGAGCAGAACACAGTACCAGTTCCCTAGACTCCTTTAGCAATTTTTGTATTCATGAATTTTAAACGAGACTTATTTACTATTTAAAATGTCAGCTTAAGTCTATTTATCCTAATCAGGTATTGAGGCCAGCAGCGCTGCCAGTGCCATTTGTACCCTCATGTCTCATCTGATCAGTGAAGGAAATAAAAGCTGAAGCAGGCAGATGGCTGAATCAAAGAGAAAGGTCATTGCATACTGCAGCTGATAAGGTGAAGAGAATAAAATAGGGAAGGTGATCTTCAGGGAAAAGGTTAAAATGTAGCCCCACCATTTGGAGTCTGCTGTATGGAAATAAAACAAAGACAAGTATTGTCAATTTTACTGAAGCACTTTCTCCTATTGTTTTCTGGAAAAAAAATCCAGACCTTTTTCTTTCCCATCTCTGTCATAAAAAAAAATCTTTATTTTCTACCTCCCATTTAAGAGACAGAAGGATGCCACAGATCTGTGCTGTTATCTCTCCATGTAAGTGAAGCATCCATGCTTAAACGCTTTTACTTGGTTAAAGCAGTAAATAAGTAGCAATGTTAGAGACAACTCCCACATCTCTTCTCAAATAATTCTAGCTGTTGGAAGCTGCCTCACAATTTGGTTGGTGTATTTTAACTGGGTTTGAAAATCCCTAAAGTAAGGATTTATTATCTCCTTCAGCTAAGTATGAAGTAAATCTATCAAGCTATACAAATTATTCACATAAATTCTAGAAACATAGCAAATAATATAGGACAGGAGGGGCACCACAGGAGGGGGATGGAGCATCCTTTACTTAAAAGCCTGTGGTAGACCTAAATTCAGTTTTCTAAACAGACCATGTCAACTTATAAAGATGGCTCTGAAAAAATTTTTAAAAGCATAGGTTTTCATGATAGTCACTGGGGGTTTTGAATAGAGTACAGGGAACGATCAAAAATGGAATATTTTTTCAGGTAAGCACTTGGCTGACGGCAGTTGGTTGGGTAAACGGCAGCAATCATGCTTATCTTTCTTAAAACATTTGTGAAATGTCACAGTGGTGCTTTGCATCACTTAAGGCAAATCAGTGACTGGTACTGGGAGGAGCAGCGAGCCAGCAGGATCCAGGTATTTTAAGGTAAACCCCCAAGGAACTGCAGACATTTATAACTAATCAAGATCACATCCAGCACAGCACTGCACACATTAGACATCTTAACAGTCTCTACACAGATTAAATATTCTGATGAACCTATACAAAAGTTCTTCACAGCCAATACAAAAACTTTACCATCTGCTGTAAGCAGAACTTCTAAACCTTTGTTACAGCAAAATGTGCCATAAATACAAATTATGTAGAAATTAATTTATGGGGAAACTTGAACAGCCATCCTTGAAAGCGTAACTTTGGTTGTCATTCTGAGCACATTAAACAAACAAAAATCCTTCTTCCTGAAAGACAGAAATAATGATTACAACATAATGGCAACCATAAGCAATGTACCCAGCTGTGTGAAGGCAACCTAAAAAGAGTTTTAGGAAGCTTACTAAATTTGGAAAGAAACATGAACAGAACAGATGAACAAACCACTGCAGGTATAACTGAAAACACCCCAAAACCAGACCAGAGAAAATGAATACAAACAAATGTGAAAGAGTGTCTCAAGTGAGGCTAAGGTGAGGCCCCACGTGGTTGGGATAAGCAGCAGCTTTAGAAAGGCTTAGCTTAGTGATGAAGTGGGACTCTATGATAAACAATCCTACTACCATCATCCTCCTCTGTGGAGAGGAAAAGCCCTGTGCCCTGAAGCAGCATCCTTTTTAACACCCACTGGTACCAGCACACTCAGATCTACCCAAGGGAAAGACACCATGGCCAACCAACCAAACCACAGGTCCTGCTGAAACAGGGAAGGGGAATATCCTTGGCTGGTAACGTGCAAACCATCTGCTGAAAACCAGGAGGGCAAGACTCAGGAGAGGAGGAGGCAGAGGGACAGGCTGCAGGTGACAGCCCCTGCTCAGCTGTGGAGTTTAGGAGAGCAAGGTTACTTGTCACCATGGCTGGTGACAGCATCCAGCTTGTGAAGGGTGACAGCCAGTGGGCATGGGCCATTGAGAAAGTAGAGAAGGTGACTGGTAAGGGACTAGAAAGTTCAACTCACTAGTGAAATCAAACACTAACAGCAGGATGACTCGGGAAAACTTGGCTGAAAAATGCATAGCACTGGCAGATACCAAGGGAACACAATTTCCAGGAACAGAGGAAAGAGAGGGGTCGTGCCACCCCCTTCAGTGTAGCTGGCTGTTTAGAGTTGCTGCCCCAGACAGAGGACAGGCTGTCCACTACTAACTGGCACTAGGGTAACTCGGGCAGATTCCCAGACCTCTCTTCCCTCCTCTGCCCTACACTACACTGGCAATGAGCAACTGCTGAGCAGAGCAGTTTTCACATGGTGCAACAGCACAGAACTATTGAAATCTGACTCGGGCAACACGTTTAAGACAAGCTGCTGAGGCATCTCAAAACAGCTGCCCTCAGCTCTAATCTCCAAATCACGCTACACATAACCCCTTGACAAGAGAAAAGCACAGAACTCCACCCTGCTCTGGCTAATCACATAAGAAGTTCTCTATTTATCTGCAGCAGTAAGAATAATCTCCAAGAGACTACTATATTTAGCTAAGAATCTTAGAGGCAATATGTCTTCTTACGTAGCTGAAAAGCCCAGCCCTGCACAAACTTGAGAGTGCTTTCCATCTATGTCACCCATAGATGAGAACACATTTCTCCAGAGAAACCTAAAGAGTCTTGACAGCCCACGAAAAGAGATTCTTTGCCTGTTAGAGAAAGCAAGTTATGAAATTGCTTTTCCCGGTTTTGTACCTAGATTTCTTTTTCTCAGTGTTCTTTTTTTTCTCTTCTTTTTAATGAAAGATCATCAGTTGGGAACCCACAGTCCTTCTGAAATAGCCACACTTCCTTTGAAGTCCAAGGAAACTGGGAAGGGTGTTCAGTGATAAGTTTCTCATGACTGTTCTACAGCAGACACCAGGGCCTGAGGGACTCTAGCAGGGATCATAGTTTATTTTTACTCCCTGTATACTGCCCTCAATGTTTTAGTACCTGAATGAAGATCTGATTCAATATGATAAAAATCCTTGGACTTGAGTCAATGGATGTATGGACTCATTCTTACCAGGAATGCTTCAAACTAACAAGTAAAAATCCACACCCCCACAGGGCAAGCACTTTTCCCCAAAGCAGACTACAGCAGGCTGAACTTCTGTTTGGTTTTTCAGAAGAAAAAAACATGTAATGTCACCTTAAAGAAAATTCACTCTAAAAAACCATCACTGGATAAGCTGTTCTAATATTTATTTTACTTCTTGGCTAGGAACTAATATCTCAGCTCAAAATTTAATTTGTTCAGCTTCCGCTTCCAGCCATAAGGTTCTAATGAAGTCTTCATTATTATCAGGTTTACACTCAGTTCAGTTTACAGTGAGATTTTAAACATTTTTAGAAACTACATCTTTGCTGTACCCTTAGGTATGTTGTTTCAAGGGGAAAAGAACACCTCTTCTTTATTAAAGCAGTGCCCAGCACAGGAGAGAGAACATAGCTGAAAAATACATCAAGAACCAATTTCCCAAGGAGACACTTCCCTCCCTCCTCCCAACTGCATCTCCATACTGCAAATGAGCTCATTTTGGAGCTAGTTCTCAACACCATGCATCCTCTATTAGAATAAAGGTGTTCTTCTTCTCCATTCATCTTGGCAAAGAGAAATCTCAAATACAAAAAAATCCAGTTCTGTTTAGTTCTATGAAAATTCTTTAAAATTCAAAAGACAACTACAAAAGCTGTAGAAGCAGCATATTGAGTGGCCATCACTCCTAATTCCAACTGAGCTACAACAAGCAGTTATAAAAGCTTTAATAAGAGAACTCTCAACCAAAAAAATTCAAGCTTGCATATTCAGTTTCTATGTAGAATTGGTGTCTAAGAATTGCGCTCTAAATTATTTGAATTAAGTTGGAATCAAAAAGTGGGAAATTTGAGAGAAGTAAGAACTGAGTGCCAGAGGGACTGGGGTTTTCAGTTGAACAGAATAAAGATTAATTTATTTTCCCAAGAAACAACCAAGTCTAAGATGCATAAACAAATCTGTTTAATTTACAACCAAGCTACTATATTACACAATTGGTTTATATAAGTTCTTCCCAGTAGGATGAAAAGCCTCTCCTGTCTTTAATCTGATTACAATCAAAAGATTAAATTTAAAGTATTTTTCTAGTAAGCCTACATGGGTTTGTATTTAACAGTATTGTGCTGGGTGTCACTAACCTACAAAGATGACTTCTTATTTAGAAAGTGGGTAAAGAGACTTGCTGATGTAACTTGTATTTTCTGCCTTGCCCCTTCTGGAAGCAAAGCTGGCATTTAATGCATTTCACTGGGAAAAAAAAAATCCCTAAAGCTACCTGTAGGGAAATTCATACCTGCTTAGAACAGTCAGGAACTCAGAGCCTGAATCAAGGCTGCAAAAGAACCAAGTATGGATGCTAGCAGGAGCAGCAGTACCTCAAGGGAATCTGGTTTTGTAGACTTCATCCCAGGAACATCATGCCTTGGGAGCAGAGATAGCACTTGGAAGCCTTACATTTTCACTTCTGTTACTGGTAAATTAAAATAAAGATAAACAGCAAAATCTTACTAATCTAAGGAAAGAAACACAGGCTCAAAAGTGAGATTTTATTCATATTTGTTACTTATGCACAACCCGAAGTATGATAAAATTGATAAAAACAGCCTAGAATAGTGTTTACATCACTAAATTCAATTCACATTTCGTCCATAAAATACCAAAAGGAAAATGACAACATTGCAGGTTCAGAAAAACAGGTTGGCTACTATGACTGAAAAATCTACACTATCTTCACTGGTCACAACTTTTGTTTGATTGCTTTGTTTAATGCTTATTATTTAAAATAAGCACAAATTACAAAATTTCAGACACACCCAACTTCTGTGCTCATAAAATATATCTTCTGTCATATCAAATTTCAATAGATTGGAAAGAATTTTCTGCTGAGACATTTCATTTCAGCATGTATCAAAAGAAGATCGAGAGTGCTCTTACCACTGTGCTCATCACTGTGCAGTGATGTAACACTGAGGTCCCAGCTGCACCTTCAGCTGCCTGAAGAGAATGATTTCTCAGGCCACTGTGCAAGCACAACATGATGGTAAGGACAAGCCATCTCCCACACGTGGTGATGGAAGCCACCATCAAGCTACAGTCTTAATTCTGTCCTCCCTGGTGGACACACAGACCTCAGACTCCAGGACACAAAATAAAGCAACACTTCAGCTCTGCATTTTAAGGCAAAAAAAAAAAAACCACGCTCCAATTAGGACGGAGATCAGTGAGCACCTTCAGCTGCCCCTGGTTACCAAGAGCTGTGGCTGCTCAACACTATGCAGAGATTGGTCATACTTCGTGTGATGAATTTTAACACCAGTCCTGAGGCAGCATGTCATCCCCCTACCATAAAGGCAGCCACCACAGATTGAAAAATCATATGCAGATTAAACAGCAACGCAGTAGCCAACAGTTTGCATGCAAACATCGTGTTAGACTTTTACATTCTCAGGACTAAAACTGTTAATGCTGTAAACACAGGTTAGATAATCACCTTCCACTTCTCTTTTTATTTTACATCTTTTAATAATAGACAGGGGGGGCCTCACAGAACAAAGGAGGTTTACCAAATGTTAGACCTGGAATTACACAGACTTCTGTTACAAAGACTGTAACTGTAAGCTGGTAAGGAAAGAACTCTTCTCCTGCTATGAATAAAATTTAAAAGCCTCATTAGGCAAAGCAGCAGCCTGACTCTTGGTCCAGAAAAGAGAGAAAGAAAAAAAACAAACCAAACCATCTTAATATTTTACTGCTGATAAAAAAGAAAAGGAAAACAAGGAAAACAGAGACAGTCAAAGCAGACTTCATGGCAGCAACTATGCCTAGGAAAGGACCAAAAAAGCGAGTGTGTGTATATATATGGCATAGTACCTCAAGAGCCATGAAAACTGCTTTAACTGCCTATGTTTTATCCATGGGATGTACTTGGAAAGAAATACATTCAAAGTAAGAATTCTGAGTCAATGTGCTACATGACTACACATGTATAAATCAACAACTGAACTTATTTACACACATTTATACCTACAGGCAGAAAGACCAAGCTTAATACTTGTGAAATGTATCTGATTGCTAGATCCGGACTGTTCCAATCTTTAGTAATAGCAGCAGCATTTCTGCACTGCAACAGCCACAGGGTTTCCATCAGGTCTATCCTGCTTCCATCTCATCCTATCATAAGACTGAAAAGCTCTACAGGTATTTTTATTTTCATTTATAGCACGGACATGCATCTGCCACCCAGCAGAGACCCCCTCCCCCAACACTCTTCCCAACAAGCAGCCAGCAACTTAAAGCTGGTACTGTTACAGACAAACCCTTCCTGTCTGCTCACCAAATGTTCATTTTGGATCATGTGGATTCATCCTTCAAAGTATACATTTCATCATCTGCTACATTTTTAAGATAGAAAGGAAGATAGTATAAAATCAATTCTGTATACATAAAAACTTAAGCCCAGAAATAATTAAAAATAGACTAAGTGGGCATAATTAGTACCTAATAAAAAAGCTAGAAGTCACATTTTTGGAACTCAACACTTCACTCAGCCATAAAGTTAGCTGCCCTCAAAGACTAACAACCAGACCAATTCACAAGTATCTAAGTTGCTTAAGTACTTAAAAGAATAAGATGTGAAGTCAAAAAAATATATTTTATCCCTTCAAGAACAGGAAAGTAAAATAAAATGCTGGTTCTGTAACAGTGCAACAACTGCAGCATATTTTGCACGCAGCACGAGTTGCTACATTTAGTGGCACTTAAGTATTATGCAGTAAATACTGAAAGTAAGACAAGTTTCTGATCTGCATAAGCATAATCACATCATTACTACCAGAGTTGCTAAGCTACAGCATTCTGAATAATACCAACTCAATTTTAGCACTTCCCTTACTAGCCTTAATACATGTCAACGTCCTGCTTTACATCTTCTAACAAAGCCATCACTGAAGCCAAGTGTTTGATGCAGCTGCCAGCAGGCTTGGAGCACGTTCAATCTGACCAGTCGTTCTCATCGAACTCGGAGTCGTCGTCGGAGTCGCTGTACTCCACGGCAATGCGCCTCGACAGGATGGTGGCCACGTCATTGCCAACGGGCTCGCGCTTCGCCTCCTGCTCACGCTGCTCCTGCACCTTCTTCAGCTGAATTCCTGCAGAGACAGCTACTCTCAGACTAAGCTTGCCAGGCAAGGGATTTCGTATTTCACACTGTTATTGGCCAGTCTGTTGTACTCTCATAAAATACTCAGGAAGAAGGAGGGGAAAGAGTATTGAGATAAGAGAGCCTCCTTGAGCAAGGAAGAGGGAAAGACAAAAAAGGCAGATGGGAAATAATTCTCAGAGACCGAATACTTCTGGACTTCTAAAACTGTCAACAATATGTTGAAGCTAAATATTCAAGACTGTACAGGTCATTTTAACCTGAAGATCAAAGTTTTCAAAACTGTATTTGGAAATACTATTAGACCTACAGCTCCATATTGTGAGGTCAGATAGAGCTGTGAGTCACTGGTTAAAACAATCAATGGGCTGAAGCCTGGTGTTGGGTAATTCAGTTCTTCTGAAGAGAAGCAAAAATCCATGTACATCTACTGGCACTTTACATAACAAACACAAGTGCTGTGTTCATTAGATTATGTCCACACAAACACTAGAACACACTTGACACAGCTGTGCATCTTTAGCTGTTAAATAATGATCCAACCCCATGGCTGACAAATGCCAGAACAGGTGTGTGGTACTTGTGGTTAATGAAATCTGCCCAGCTGGGAAAAGAAGCCATAAACTCATTTCAGTGGAAAACACTGAAAAAAAGAAAGGAATACCTACAGCCCAGTGTGCACTTACCCATCCTGATGGCAGCCAGAAGATCGCTCCGCGCATCACTCATCGGTGCCTGCTTCGCCTCCGACGCTGGAGGAGCGTGCATGGGGGAGGAAGAGAGGGATGCACCTGCAGCAGGAGGGCCTGGAGGGGGAGGAGGTGGGCCAGGAGGAGGAGGAGCAGTGACAACAAGCCCACCAGAAGGAGGAGGATGAGCAGCTGCGTATGTAGAGCCAGTCACCAGTCCGGAATGGGAAGGTGGCACAGGAAGCTGAAGGGGACTAACAAATGCAGTTTGCGCTGAAGGAATCATAGGGGGAGGAGGAGGAGGGGGAGGACCTGTAGGATTGTAATAATCCACCATCTGAGCTGGGAGCATCCTATGTAAAACAGAATAAAAACATTAATGCATTCAAAGTTAGAACTTACAGAATTATTGCCCCTTAAACTACACTTATCCACCTCAAGGAAAACAAAAATCAAAAGCAATTTAAACTGGTGACTTAAATATGCAAGTGATTATACATGCAAGAATTGTGAAATATTGCTGATATATTGAGATTTAAGACAAATATTGAAGTTAAAGGCAATGTCCTTTCAGTACTCTACAAAGTGAGCTTTATATCTTAATTCTCCTGCCCAGTTAAGTATAAAGCTGCATTTTTTATTAAACATCTACTCTGTGGGTCTGTTAAGTGCAAAGTCTTTGATGAAGAAAACTGCAGACTACACCCTTCAATTCCATAGAAGATTAAGAGGTAATAGAGGCCACAGACATGGAGAACAATGGAAAGTATGAAAGGAAAGATTTACCCAAAGGTAAATGAATCTCATGTGCTTCTTCAGTCAAACGTATCAGTTTAAATACCACTTAATTAAATTGATACATTTAATTGATTCTTTAAATAGGAGAGCTCATTTCTTTGTTAAAATGTCATTGAAAGAAATCTTAACCAGAAAAAAAGTGAGAATTTTTAAGAGTTATGAAGTAGGTAAAGAACTAGATACAGGAGACAGGAGTTGAAGCAAAGTGACTGATGACATTGAGTGACACATGCCAGTGTATGGCAACAGCAACACCCTAACAATGGTCATGGACCTGAGGACTAAGCACAGTAATGCCTTACACACTGGAAACAACAGAGAAAGGGCAGGCTGGAGCAGTCACTCCTCACTGAGTCATCTGCAGCACGTGATATGCATTCATGATAGCCATGAATCAGGCAAATGCTATCCCAGGATGCATAAAGCAAGGATGACAAACCTTGGCTTGCATAGTAGACAAAACAACACAGACAAGAATGACTACAACTTTCCTGGCATTACAACTTGAAAGTTTAAGTTATTTACACAAAAGAACAGACAGACTCATTAGAAAACAGATGTTTTCTTGCTACAGGAGAACCAGAACTCTGGAGCAAGCCTTCCTTCAGAATGCATTCAGGCAAAATATCTACAGGGGTGTTTGATAAATCTTTGTCTTCAATTAAAAAGTGGCATTCCTCCTGTGGCAGTATGGAATTTGTGTCTGAGAAGACCCCTTCCAATTCTGTCACAAGCGTCTCTAAAAAGGCATTTCAGGGATGCAACAAAGACTGCCAGATTAATCACAATCAACAGTACTCTTTCTGCACATTTCCTGAAGTTAAAATATTATCCAAATTATCCTGTAACTACTTTCCACTTTAAAGGAAAGTTATCCCTTCTTTAATATTGTATTAGCATCCTTAATATTTTACAATCATACTGACTTCACCAATACACACTTCATTCAATACAAACTTCGTCATTTCTGCTTTTACTCGTTCTTCACTTAAATTCAGTTCATACATGGAAATTAGACCAATTTTCTTCTGTCCTCCCCAAGAAGGTAACTAATGGATTTGGGGTCTTTTACTTTGATGCATTACACATTGCAATGGTTATGAAAAAACACGCATTCCTCTGGCTTTGCCAAGAATCCCCTAGAATAGACGAGATTTACCCATATTCTGCTGGTACCACAGGTACTGAGCTGTGCTGGCCGTCTGAAGGCTGGGGTGGAGGTGGAGGCGGTTGCTGAGGTCTGTTTAAAGTGGCGTGCCGTACAGTGGTGGAGGGTGGTCTGTATTCATGCTCATGGCTCTGGGATGCTGCCATGTACTGTGGACCATCTCCTGCTCCATAGGAAGGCATCGCTATCTGCTGATGGAGGGAATGATTCGGAGTAGCAGGATAAGAATAATCTGTGACATCAGATGCATGGGACCTAAAATTAAAGTAAATTGAGGCAGAAGAACAGATTATGTGAGTGCAACAGGGCATTATCTAAATAACTGACAAAACAAGCTAAAAAGAATACAATCAGCATTATTTTTCTTGCAAGAGGATTCCCCGATTTATCAAGCACCACTCCCTTTCAAGTCCACAGAAAGCATAAGAATTTTAGTAGCCATAAGGAAGCTTACATTTTTTTGTCAATGATTTTGACAGTCCATTGTTTGGAATGATAATACTTACCAGCCTGCTTCAAGTTAACAAGCAGAAAAAGAAAAGCAATACTGCAAGCACTTGCAATTATGCAGAAGAACGTATTTTACCAATGCAGAGAAAACCAATTTCAAAAGTTAGAAAATGCTTTTTATTTGTTTGCACAATTAATTTTGTTGGAAAGTCTTAATGAAACTGGGAAATGTAAGTATTAGTTGAGCAGAGAGTTCATAAAGATACAAAGTCTAGGATGCTCTGTCAAATAAGCCCAAGAGAGGGAGCAAAAGGACCTTTTCATCCCATTACTGTGAAGACTTGTTTTAGTAATGAACAATGGTGCAGCCTGGATTTTAGTGAGCACAGTGAACTGATGCACTTATCTGTGAGACTGGAAGCAAGGTAAGCAACAAAAAGCCAGGGCTTTGAGTAAAACAAAATAACAAACCCTTTGGGCATTTTGTCCTCTTTCATGCTTCCTGCCTGTTCCATTTTCTTTGCGTCACTCATGAACTCAATGCCCATTTTCCTTCTCTCCCACTCTTCTTTTCTTGTTCTTACTTTTCTCACATTAATTTGCTGGTTTCTGTTTGGATTCAGCTTGTGTTTCTCTCTCTAAGGTACAATAAGTACAACATATACATTGTAAATTGCCAGAGACCAAACACCGGGATGTCAACATTTAATGCTTAGGTCTTACAACTAGCAAACAAGAAGAAATACAACTTGTTTTTTGCTTTATTTTTTGGGGTTTTTTTTTTGTTTTTTTTTTTACTTTAGCAGTAGGAAAAAAAAAAACCCCACAGTATAACCAAATCCACTTCTTTGGGACCTGACTTAAAAATACTACTCATGCAGTAGCTGGTAGCATGAAAATGTCTCTCAAACCGGTACATATTTCTATATGTATGGGTTTTTTATAGCTTAGGACTACTCCAAGGTGAAAAAATAAAAAGCCCTCTCTCTCCACCTCACTAATATTCTCAGAATTAATCCTTCATGGATGTAAAACAGATTTCAGGACTCAATGTCTGAGATTTGATTCACTGAAATGTAAAATACTTCACAGTTTATAAAACAGAAAAGGCTTATGTAAGTACGAGGTATCTGTCACACAAACAACATCCAAATCCAATACAGAAACACATCCTACAATTTCTGCTTGAAAAATCCCACAGATTGCGAATATCACAGGTATCTGCAAACAGCCAAACACATGTTGACATAGCTGGGAGATAAAAACAAATCGCTTCAGTATGATAATTTAAACTCAGGAATCCTGGAAGCAAGGTGTTAAATCTGAAAAAAAAAAAGGGACTCAAAGTGTGAAACAGAACTCCTGATGAAAAAATCCACACCTTTTACAAGATTAACCTAGGTAAAATTTTGCTAGTTTGCAGTGTTTCATTAAGACTAACAGGAGACAAAGTTTCGCATTAGAAACTGTGAAATTAAACCAAATAAACAACAGTTTTCAGACACAGAGGGAGTCTAAATATATTACTGAAAGACCAATAGAAATATCAAATACTATGTTTCAATTACAAATTCATTACTTTCCACAAAGACCACAACATTACAAAGTTCTGAGCAGATTTTCTTCTTTTAAATTAATCATCACTGGACAGTGGACTAATGGTATCAGTCCACACTCTTGCAGCGGTAGGTGCCTCCTCAACCTAGCCATTCAACAATTTAAACATTTTTTCCAGTGGATTCTATTTATTTCTATGTTTATTGCTAGCACTTAATCACAACAGACATAGAAAATAAAGTAAGTGGGAAAATCCTCTGGTGAGATCAGCTTAGTGTAAAAGCTAAGACTTCAATGCACATCAGGTAACTCCCACTGAGCTCAAAGGGAATCTCAGTCAATGAAGATGAATTCTGCTGCGCATCTCTAAGCAGAGATTTTTGTTATTTCAAGCAATAACATCTCATCTGGTTTTGTAGCTTGCTTTTCAGACTACTGTAACATCAAAAAGCTGAACTCTTCTCCCACTCAAACATTCTTTACAGGCAGAAGTATTCTCGACTGAGTAGATCACAGAAAAATATTTATTAAGCTACCAGCAGAGTACCAAACAACAAACTAGACATTAAGGAAGAGCTACTGACATTTTCTAGTAGCGGCTTAAATGTTTTGTAACTACAGCTACTGAAGATCAAATATAAAGCATGCAGCAAACACTTCTTTCTCTGCAATACATAACATTATGATGATAAAATGCTCTCATGTGAAGCTGAGGAAGAAAAAAATCATTACAGAATCTGTTATGTCATTTATGCTTTAAAATAAATTTGAAAAGAATATTTTAAACGTGCACTGTATGTTTTGTCTAACTATTCCCATCCTGTAAAACGACCTAATTCTACTCAGTATTGCTGAACATAGAACTGCGGTATAACAAACAGCTTTGCTGTGAACAGACCTAGTATCTGGGGACAGTGATCCCTCGGAAGATGCTCCATGGTACACACTTTGAGACAACCTGTTGTCAGGTCTAAGCTCTTTGTCATATGCCATCATATTCCACTCCTGGCGTCTGTTCCTGGCTTTTCTAACCTTTTTCACCTCACGGGTGGTGCCATCTATACGCTTTTGCTCCTAATGTCCAAACAAAAGAAATAAAGCATGCAAAGAGAGAGAAAAAAAAGGAAAGGAAAAAAGCTGGTTAAAATGCAGTTAAGAGTGCATGAAAATAAGACCAGATTTACAGATGAAGCCAAGTCTTCACAAAATTTCTCTGCAGTGAAAATATCTCCTTACGCTAGGAACCTCATTAGTAGCAGGACTCTTGATTTGCTTTTGTTCTGTAGAATGCATGTGCTACTGTGATGCCAATCTCCTGGTTTTCGTGATACAGAAATGTGACCAATTTTGAAAGCCAGAAAGTTGACATCATGTCTTTTATTTAGACCACCCTGAAGCACTTGTAATTTTCATCTCCTGAAAATCAGACTTCTGAGAATGTCAAATAAACTCTGGCTATTCTGGTTATTCATTATGGTCACAATCAACAGGGCCTGGGGAAGTATGGAGAAATTGGACACACTTTCCTATTCCATAGTTTATGTGAAATTATTTCTGTTTGCCTTCCTCTCCCTTCTTAGATCTAATTAACTACAGAAAATCCTCCTAGTTTCTCCTCATTGTTGAATCGCACTAATTCTCTATGAAGTGAGGCAGTAAATATTCAGGCCAGCAGTGTATTACAGCATGGTAGGTTCATGACAAATTTGGCTACTTATATCTTTCAATACAACATCAGGCTCAACCAATGTCAATGTTTATCATACCTATTTATCTTTGCATCACTGCTAGCAAGATCTCCTAATATTGGGACACAATGCTTCCACACCTTGGAAATGCTGTAGTCACCTACTTCTGACTACTCAGTACGAATATAAAAATCATACTGGTGCCTCATCACAACAAATGAACAAGACTGCTCAATTCAGACTGAGAAGGGTTTGCTACTCCTTTTCTCAGTATTCATGAGAGCACAGGGTTTTTTTCAATCAGCTCTAGATCCCACACCTTAGAATACACATTTTTATCTATTAGTTGGTATTAGGCTTTTGGCTGCTAGAAAAATAGTTTCTCAGGAGAACAGTTATATTGCTACTCTGAGAATGCAGTCAATGAACTGTATTGAGAGAAGAGCTTGGTCAAATTCTGGTAGGCAAGCCTTTTAACTGGGTAATCTAGACCCACAAAATAAGGGATAATAGTTGGAAAGCCAGCTCAACAAAAAGTTCATCACCCTTTTTATGCCTGATAACCACTTTTCCACATCAAATTCTGCTAATACAGGATTTGGAGCAGAAAGGACATGCTTTACTTTAAATATATAAAGTTTTGCTAATAGCCATGGCTGCATATATGCTTGTTCAAAGCTTTTCATCTGTTTTTTTCAATTACTTGCTGCAAACATTTTGGGTTTTTTTTTTAATTTCAACTTCTATCCCGAGAAATTTATTAAGATTTTGCTACCTGAATCATGTTACATTTCAGAAGAAAGCCCAAGTAAGCCTTTTCACTGAAAACACTTCGTTTTGTCTTCTTTCAGAACAATAATTTTGTCATCTAGAGGTCACAACTACGTATTTCTTGCAAGATTCTAAATAAAGTAACTATCCACCTTTTGACCAATATATGATGCTACTGGGAAGAAAATAATTTTGGTACAATCATGAGTGCTTATATGACTGCTTGCAGTTACTATTTAGAAGTTTAGTTTTAAAGAGATCCCTTTTTTAAAAATGAAAAGCTCAATATATGTTGATGTAAAAACAACAAAAAATAAACACAAAGCTGGTTGTAAAGCTTAGCTGGTTGTAATTGGATCAGATTTCAACTGGACAGGTTGTTCCACACCAGCATCTGTAAGCATGCTAATAAATAAATACACTTGAATCCTTTTTACTCAAACAGTACTAAACCCTACTGGTAGTGATATTTTGATTAAATATTATATCAATACATCTCTAAAACATTAAATTGTCTTCCGAAACAGTGGGGCAGTCCTATTCCTACCAGCTACCAAAGCTACATATACCTCTAAAAGTAGATTTAAGTTGTGCCAGTAGCAGCTTAATTCCCTTGACAATGGTGACAGCTCTAGCTTTACTACCCAGGGCAAAGATGATAGAGTTGAAGGGGAGCTGAAGCCTTTCTTGATAATTAGAGCTGGAAATATTTCTCAGAAAATTAAAGTCATATTAAGAGAAGTTACTTTTTTTTAACTAACTGTAATAGAAGCTGTGGCAGACAAGTGGGTGCTGTAGATAAAGCCAGAAAACAGATACATCATTCATGTTGGCAGGAAATAATTTCAGCAAACACAGAACATTAGAGCCTTCAAACAGGGTTGAGTTAATTGTAAGTTTGATATTTGCATCAAGAATTAGCAAATGGTATTTCAAGCAGCTTAGTAAAGAATTAAGAGCTAGTAATAAAAAGTAGCTTCAGCAAGTATTTGCAATACTTTCAAAAAAATGGAAGCACGAGCCTAGAGTATTTTCCTGATCACAAATTTATAAAATTCTATCAAAACACAAATCATCAAGAATGATTTCTGAAATATTACCATTCCAAATTTAAAAATTTTACTTGCTTGAGTAGCTAATTATTTTCAGATAAAAAGCCGGAACAATAAAGAGCAAATCAGAACAACTTTCCTTTGTTTAATCACAAATGCCCTACCTACAGTAATTCAATTTAGAATACTACCAATACCTAAAAAGTCAAAACTACACTGAACTCTCAGACACTGATCTATGGAAAGTAAAAATATAGACTACACAGATTTTAAACTTAAAGAATTAAAATTACAGTTTTCTTCAGACAAAAAGTTCACCTGAAAGAGCCAAATCAGAGGAAGCCTGTTAGATATTTTCAATTAAACTGTATACAGAAACAAAAAGAATGACATTTGAGGCAAGAAAATTAAACTCCTCATAAACCTCCTGCTGCAACAGCTCGAGCACTGAGGGCAAATTACCAAAATAAAACTGGAAAACTGATGCAGAGACTACTCTCAAACTTCACTAAGCACCTGAAAAATTGAGTCTAAAATCTAGCTGCATTTGGTCAGAGGAGTAGGATGGCATTTGGATGTCCAGCTGGTACTTTGCTAAACAATACATGTTTATTTCACCTGAGCAATTTCTCAACCACTATCAAGTTTTGTGGTTCTGTAGAGTATAAATTGAGTAAAGAATTTTCATTTAATAGATTGAAAATTTAAGTTCAGCTATCAAATTGTTAATAAATGGTCTGGATCCATTTCTGGTTACTGCTACCACAATGACAAGAACAAAAGAAAAAAGGACATTTGGTTCAGCAGCCTGTGGAACAAAGTGTGCCTGGGAGACATCTCACCCAAAACATCCTACTTTCTAAGGGACCCAGACATGAAATGTCTGAAAAGCATCTTCTGGAAAGCTAAACCTGAGATTTCTCCCCATCACAAAGTGAACTTTATCCAGGCTAACTCAAGTCTATACTGCTTTCTTCTTAGTTGGCATATATTTAATCAAATCAAATAGCACTTCAGCTAGAATTTGTCAAGGGGTATTTCTGTGATGTATAGCTATTGAGCATATTTGCATTTGTAGACTGTAGTAAGACAATTAAAATCTCCGAAAAATATACTATGGATGGAAATAAGCAGGATGTGTTGCCTAAGTTCAAGTCTAAAAGTAACTTATATATATAAAATAGTTTTGTAGAAATCGTTCTAAAGGAATAAAGAAATGTTCAAGTGGTTTTATAAATTCTTATAAAAGTATCTGTATTTTTTGCTCTAAAATCAGAATGGAAAAAATGGGAAATTGGAATGAAAAAAACTCTAATTCCAATTCCTCTCCTCTCCCATTACAATGTCTTTTTCTGGAGCACAACAGGGCCATTTTTCTGTGTACCAATAAGCAGATACTGGCAAAGGATTCAAGAAAGCATCTTGGAAAATAACCACAGCACTCCTAAAATTCAATTTGCTGCCTTCTTAAAATAGACAGGATAAGCTATAAAAATGGAATGCACTGAATCTACAGCCACACAAAGAGGAACAATCTTTCCACACACACAAACTAACTATGACGTGGCTGTTTTTATGCCTGGACAACTGCATATAAAAGTGTAATGCACCAACGTGCTATTATGTTTCTGCTTTTACCTTTTGTCTCCTCTTTTCTTTTCGCTTATCTTCAGTATCTTGTAACATTTTTTCTTTCCAAAGATCAAAAAAATAGGAAGGATCGGTATAGAACTTCAATCCATCCTTCTTATCATCCCTGGAAAAACAGCAAAAGAAAAGCTAAAAATGCCTGAATTAGTATGTTTTAAATCCAGAAAACTTACCTTTGAAGATCATCCAAGCCTCAAACTGATCAATAACAACACTTTCTAACAGGATAAACTTGATAAACAAATACCACCACTGTCTGCAGCAGCAGCAAAAACATATCCTTTGGTCATAAATCCTACACATTTACCTTCCAATTAAAAATTCTTAAAAATTAAATACACTGCAAATGCCATGCCATACCATTCTTAAAAAAGAATTTATTGCAGATTGAGTTTTATCAGTTTTGAAAAGTCAAATCTCAATAATCAATATAGTATTTCCCTTCTGCTATAATTATTCTCTGCATACAATTAGGAAATAAAGGGCAAAGTACAAGAAGGTCAACAATCAATATTTCCTTACCTATAAGGTGAAAGAATATTCAGAGGTGGTGGTTTGTCACTTTGATTATAAATATCAGCCACTGGGTTTGGAATGCTGTTCTTTGAAACTACCTGCTGGTCTTGAACTGTTGAGCTCTTGAATGCTTTTTTCATGTTGATGTCCTGTAAGGATACTGTTAGAAACAGAAGTACATTTAGCACAGGTCTGAAATAAATGAAAGTGGGCACACAACACCCATTTTTCACTAATTATTTGAACTATTTTCAGCAAGTTAACAGAAAGACAGGTTTTTCCTTAGTGGCTAATCCTGATATTTAAGCACAAAGGCATGTAAGAATTACCATAAGAAAACAGATTTAGGTGTCACCATTTCCCCTTTTTATAAGGTTTATCCTGGAGTTCTAACAGCAGAAAGACTGGCTTCAAGACTGAAACACAAGGTCTGGTATTCCTCTGACACGGTGTGTTTTATAATTGCACAGGGTATCAATGCACATTCCAGCCCATTCTAAGCATAATTAAATTACAGCTGCAACAACCTCCTGTGAGAGACAGAGTTCCACTTATTTTACTCTCTTTCAACTCCCTTGTCCTCCCATATAACTAAATACTCCTTGCTCTTAAGTTTTGATCAGGTCTACAGACACTCATATTTTATCTTTTATCTTTTTACATACACAGCTCTAGGGAAGCAGCATCAAGCTTTCCATTCTTTCTTTTCAAATGAAAGATGGAAGTTGGTTTTAATTGTTCCTGTCACTTTTATAAAGACTTTCTTTCACTCTTAATACAAGTTTTCATGAGATGCAGCAATCACTGCTAAAGAAGGTCCCGCTAAAGGCCAATCACAATCTAAACGTGGCAGTAAGCTCTTGATATCACCTTCCACCCCTAAGCACCCTGAAATACAGGTTTTAGACTGCAGTTGAAGAGGATGTTGAAGTCTTCACTAGGTTGTCTACAATGACACTGACTGCTTCTGGATTTGATCCAAGTGTTTTACAAGAGTGTGAGCTGTAGGCCTTGTGCAAACAAAATGCACTGGGTTAGTTTCTTTTATTCCCATTGACATTTCTTGCCCATTCATCTAATTTATTGAGTCTCAAGGACAAACTGTGAGAAATTTCACAAGGTAAATGAACACTAATGACCAAAAATGTAGTACACTGATGACCTGAAAAAAGAAAAAGGGATGAAATTTTTCACTGCTATTGTTTGTCATGATGAACACCAAATCCCATTCAGATTTCTTTGCCAAACTATTTTTGGTATCTGTGTTGAGTCTTGCTTCTCACTCCAAGAACTACTTAGTTTCTTCTGTAATTTTTACAATAGCAAAAAATTAAAAATAGAGTCATTCCTCCATTCAGCTCATCTGAAGTATCAAAACATTATTTTTGAAAGTACTTTCTATTTAAACCTGCCTGTAAGCATAAGGTATTTCAGGCAGAAATACCTTTTTAGATCTATATATCTGAATTTTTTAATTCTTGTTTGATGGAAGATACTAAAAGGAATAAAAACTACATTTTTCTGGAGATTTTTAGAGTAAGTTATTTATATATTTTTGAAAACTTAACTTCCATTTTTTAAAAATGTTTTTTCAACTCTAGTTTTTTATATATAAAGTATCTTTTCTATACACTGTATTAGTTATAGCTCTGAATATAAGAAATCACTGATGCAAACAAATCTGAAGGAATTTTAAAACAATCTTGCAATTGACATTTTGCTTAAATGCCAAAGCTATCCAGAAACATACTATTTCTGACAGGACAATTAATTATTATAAAGACTTCAACTTCTACAGGGAAAGATCTAATAAAATTTACTACTGACACTAAGGTGACAGCAGGTTGTATATACAGCTTATTAATATGAAGCATGATTAGCAATGCAAGAGTAACAACTGCTGTCAGTTTAAAATAAACACTGATTAAATTCTCAGTCCATACACTAGTTTCCCCTTCCAAAAGATTGCATTTAATTATTCTCCAAACTCTGAAAACTAGCTGGGTGGTACTGCAAAACATTAATGAGACATTAATGAGGCATTTTAAAAAAGAAAAGAGGGGAGGGGGGAAGAGCAGCAAAACCAAGATGAGAACTGCATTTCCAGAACTACAGTATATTAATATCACCTAGTTTGCTCATAGTGCCAACACAATAGGCCTCAAAAATTAAATTGAATAGTGAGCCCAAAGGAGCTTAGTTTATGTTCCCATATAGCTCTTGACTCCTAAGACAGCAAAATGCAGGTGCTTGTACCAAAAAAATCAGAGTGGTTTGGTTTGAAGGAGACCCTACAGATTACCTCATTTCAATCCCCCTACCATGGACAAGGACACCTTTCACTTAACCAGGTTTTTTGGAGATAGAGCATCCACAGCTTCTCTGGGCAACTGTGATAGTCTAACAGTTAATATGTTCCAAAACCATAAAATGACACGTAATAATTTCCAGTCCATAACCAGCTAAAAAAGGAAGGCTAAATATTACACCATTACACTGTTAAATATCAACAGTAAAATTCAATATTGGCACTAATAATTGGTACTATAAATATATAAACTACAAAAATCTGAATGGCAAGTAAAATATATACACCATATAAATAGCACTATTAAATATATCACAAGTAGCATTAACTACTACTGAGTCAATATTACAGTACTGTACTGATATAAAAAGCTTTTACATTTTAGTAAATGTCAGGAATCATCTAAACAGGAAGCACAGGCACTGGCTGGCTCAGACATGAAGCATGGAGGCCAAGACACACGTTAACAGCTTTTAAAGCTAGATGGAGAAATGTTTTATCTACCCAAAAAAGTGCTTTCAAACGAATATGTTACTTAAATCCTTTGTTTTTACTGTGTATTTATGAAGTGAATGAACAAGCTTATAAGCGATAAATATTCTGCAAGGAAATATAGTTTCTAGTGAGTAGAACCCCTAAAGAATTGCACCTTGTTGATCCAAACACAGTGCTTTGTTTAGATACAGACTACTATAAGATCTTTGATGACCACAGAATAGGCTGTTGTACTAATGTAGTTTGTGACTACCCTACCCTGAAATTAATAGGGACACCCAGTGTCTCAAATTTTTTTCCAATATTCTGATTTATATCCAGTAAGGTCTCTATTTATTCATTTATTATTTACTACATTCACAAACTCAATGTTTTCTCGTGGAAAAAGGCAGTTTAATAGCTCCATTACTACAGGGGCTTCTTGAGTCAAGAATACTTTTACTTGCTCTGCTAAAGTGATTATTCCCAGCTTGCCTTACCGAGACAACAAGATGAAATATCGGCACAGTATTACTTTGAAAAGACAGAGGTTATTGTGCAATTAAATACTGTGTCTTGTCAACATCACTTCTGGCTCAGTGCTCTCATGCAATTACCTACCCTCTTCCACTGTTGAATCCAGCTGGGTGACTTTGACAGCAAGGCGATCAATTCTGTCTTGGAGGGAATTTGCTCTGATGTAGAAGCTGTTGGCCTCATTAAACAATTCACCAAATATGTCTTCAGCATGTTTGCCTGTAAGAAAATAGACAAGGAAATCCCTTCACTAGTGGCTTACAAAACCCAAGACAAATGGTTTCAGTATCATGAAGTATAATAAAACACAGTAGCTCTAGGATTAGAACAGCACAGTTTGTAATTCAGAAAAATTTGGGGCAACAAATTTGTACAAAAATGTCAAAATATACCATAAATTCTACCTGAAGTCTATTCTTCTGGACATCCTGGTTAGCAGTCTTCTTAAAAACACAGGGAGACCAACAAATGCTAATCCTTATGTAGCTGAACTAGTGCCAACTGACAGACAAATGAACATTAAAACCTGCCTCTGTGATGAAAAAGCCTAAAGTTACTGCAGTCCATAAAAGCTTCTGAAGTACATTTTGAAATTAAAATCTTGCAATCCATAGTAGGTAAGATTTAATTTTAAGCATAAGCACAGGCCAACATCAAAATTAAAGCAGCATGAAACAGATAATTCTCCTGCAAGGCAGCCCACTTTCCTCTACAAATGCTGACTGCATACACTGCTGTCCCTGGAGCCACTTGAGAGAGTCAGAGGCCACTGACCACATTTACTCATGGCCACACTGGACTTGGTGCACAACCTTCCCAGCCTCCCTTTCACCTGCTGTATGTTCTCAGTCACTGTGAGACTGGACACTGCAGTCCAGATCACCAAATAACTGAATCAATTAGGTTGGAAAAGACCTCTGAGATCACTGAGCCCAACCTATGTTCGAACACTATCACATCAACTAGACCATGATATGCAGTGCAACATCCAGTCTTTCCTTAAACACCTCCAAGGATGGTGACATCACAATCTCCTGAGCAGCCCATTCCAATGTCTAATCACACTTTCTGTGGAGAAATTCCTCCTCGTGTCCAACCTAAACCTCTCTGAAGCAGCTTAGGACTTTGTCTTCTCATCCTGTCACTTGCTGCTGGGGAGAAGAGGCTGCTCCCCCCTGGCTACTCCCTCCTTTCAGGCAGGGACTTTCAAAGGAACAGCCCTTACTGATATTTTAAGTTGGGTCCAATAACCAATCTTAATACTTCGCAAAGAAAAGTAAAAATACGATGAAAATTTCAGTTTAGATCCCTTCTTGTGAACGTCTGGAGGTAATAATTAAACGTAAAAAAAATGGCCACACTTAGGAAGTCAACAGGACAATCTGCTCCTTTCTTGGATCACTTACCTGGAGGAAACAACAACTAGACTAATCCATTATCAGAAAATGTTGTTAGTGAATCACAAGTAAAACAAAGTGATTGCCATGGAATGAAGGACTTTACCAGTAATAGTTTTCAATACTACATGCAAGATCAACCAATAACTAACCCAAAATGTTAACGTATGTCAGTATATGCAAGCTCTGCTTCATACTTATGCAGAAGGTGGATAAGAAAGCATGTTGTCTACCTGCTCCTAATCTCCTTCCCCTCGAAAACAAAAGCCACACACAACCACAGAAGAGCTAAAGTTAGAATCATCTGGTTCAATTCCCAGCTCAAAGCAGAATGAGACAGGACTCTGGCCAGCTGGGTTTTGAATACTTGCAAGGATGGAGGCTCCACAACTCCTCTGGGCTACCCGTGCCAGTGTTCAACCACCTTCACAATGGAAGTGTTCTCTAAGTGTTCCCAGCAGCTAGTTGAAACTCATTTATAAACCCCACTTGATTTAGCAGCTCCAAATGAAGATGTTATTCCAAGCTATGGAAAAAATAAGCTTTTCAACTCTTCAGCTAAATAAAGCAGTTATTACATTCTTCAGCCACCAGTATTCAGAGCTCAGTCAATTTTAACAGATGTTAGTTTATGTTAATATATTGAAATCATACTGCTGAGAGAGGGCTGCCACATCCTAGGATTAAACACATCATCCCTAGAGAACTCAAGGAGATGGATGTTTGTCAGTTATCTTTCAGAAAGCAAAGTAGGAACATACTTCTTTTAATATTTGATTTTTTTTCAAAACTTGCTAGCCCAGAACATGTGAAAGACAGACTGTCAATCTCCTGTCTGCAAAACAGTGACATAGTAAAGCAGTACTGGGCATGCTGTTGTGATTAACATGATGCAGTAAGTTTTAGATAAGAACTAATACTTCAAATGTTTTCTATGTTGCCATTTTTAAAATGAGATCTTTAACAAAACAAAAACAAGCAGTAAAAAAGCATGTATCTTTCAATTTAAGAGCTCATTTTGGTACTGTAAGACAGTAAGTTAAAAACAATAGGTGTTGCCCAACATGTGGCCAACCTATACATTAATTTTAAAATTCACCAAAGAATTTGTGCAGTCTTTCCTTCTAATGCTCCCTCCAACTACAGAAGACAGTGATTCCAGTCTCCATTTGTAACTGGATTAACTAGAAACATTAGAATCATGCTTTACCCTTCCCCTTCTCTTAAAGATGCAGAAGTGGTAGGCTGTTTCTGACTAGGTCTTGACTTCCTTTTCCTTTCCCACTGTACCTCTAGTATGATACTTAATGACAAAAAAGCAACCTTTCCAACCCAGCCTGATTCAGCAGTATTACAGAAGAGAGTGACACAGATGGATGGAGTATGCCTAGGCCTGCTTGAAAACTAGTGAAACTGCACCAATGGCCAAACCATCCAAGAAAATACTAGGAGGCAATTTGGTGGATGTTGTTCTCTGCAGAAAAGTCTTCCAAGTCTCCACAGATTACACTTTCTCTATGCTACTTACAGGTACAGGCTGCAAATGCTTCCCTGTCATTCCCTTCCAATAGATTCTCTTCTCCCCAGTGGAGGTGAATCCCCTAGACAAGATTCTGCCTTACATAAAAGTACACAGTTACATACAGAATGCTGCTCACTCTGCCTGTGCTTTAAGCCAGCTGGCCGGAAATGAAATCAAATCTGAAAACATGATACAGGAAAAGCTCTCCTAAGAGCACATTCCCTTTGGATAGGAACTTGTTCATGTCTCCTGAAAAGAGCAGAGGGAGAAGCAAGCCAAGTGTATGCAACAGTACAGACCTGCCAGTTTTTAAAACCCACACTGAATTCATAGTGCAACACTAAAAAACCACCGTGACTGCAAGATAGACTTGAACTTGCTCACTCTATGCCTCAAGCTGTGGGAACACCAACCAGCTCTGATGCTGTCAGCAGGAGGTACTACAGCTCCACCACAGCATTTTTCTGTGATCATTTCCTTGCTCCCAGCTGGCTCAAAAGACAGGCAAAGCAAACGCTGTCTGCAAAAAAACAAAACCTCTGCAAACATGATGTATTTTGGACTGTGGATGAGAATTGGTGGTACATTTCACTTGTTAAATACCACATATCCATCTGTTAAGACTAAGGACACATCATTTATTTGCAAAGATCTTCAACTTGACACTAACAGAACTTCAGGGGCTGTCTACAAAGACTTCAGATGACCTTAGAAATCCACTAAGGGAAAACTGCAGATATGAATATAAGTAGTCAGTTCCTCAGCAACAATCATAAGAGGATCTACATACACAGTCTAACAGATTAGCCCCAAGACCAAATCTGGATAAATGAAAGCTGCACACATTCCTAGCAAGTCAGACAAGAAAAAAGTGTATTATCCACACTTGGACAATCATTGCACAATACCAAAACAAGGTCTTATCACATCTCCTTCAGTATAATTAGAATATTAGCCATTCTTCTCATTTTTCTGAAACAAGGATTACTAAGCAACTGTCTGAGAAAACAGTAAATGAAACTCAAGGACAATGCAAACACAAATTAAATAATAGACACTAAATCATCAGCTGCTGTTCAAGAAAGATCAGAGGATCACTTGCAAGCTTATCTGAAAATAGTAACTCAATGCTTAGCAACAATCAAAATTCTAAAACTTCTTAGAGTAATAATGATAAAAAAGAAGCTGTCTTGAATATGATCTGAAGTTCTCAACATCCACCTTAAAAAACCCACAACATACCCTAACTTACATATCCAAAGCAGAAATAACAGTGATCAGAAATACATGGTTTCTATTCAGGAAGACCACTTACAGATCGGAAGCTTTAACTTGGAAAAGAAATCATCAGGAGAACAGGCTAAAGATTTTTTAAAATGACGAATTTTTATGGAAATGCACAAGATGAAAGCACCTTTCATTATTTTTTTCATCACACTAGAATGAGAAGGTATCAAAAGGAAGAAACAGGTCAACTTCCATTGTGGGCCATTCTGCCACAGGTCATTGGTCGAGAAAAAGGTGTAATCTCTATTTCAAAAGATCTAAGCAATACCACAGATGATAGTACTACAAATGCTCATTACATAGGATGATTCAGATGGACCTCCAGTCAGCTAAATCACTGACTACTGCAAAGAGGAAGTGCTGTGTTTCTTGTCCTCTTTCCCTAAGCAAAGGCTTTTTCCTATCATCATGAACTGAACACCAGTGGGACCCATAGTCTGAGCTCCATATAGACTCTCAGTTTTAAAACCAGTCCATTTATGAAGTAAAGCAACTGATGAAGCAGTAATTTCTTTTCTAGGACCAGCGTTATCAGCACAAACAACAGCTGCTGATTGTTAAAGACCATCTGAAAAACATCTCTTATCCCTTTCATCATAAATATTATTCATCTTGCAAACACTCCAGTCATGCTTCTAGAATTGCTAGTGGTGGTGTCACCTGACAGGTGTGGTATGTAGGCTACTCTGTACAGAGCTGATGCTAGCCTACCACAACAGTAGTCTGCAGATTTGTTCAGCAAATGGCATCCTTTCAATGTGCTTAATTTCATTCATATGAATTGAGCACACATATATATAAAAGAGAAGGCTTAAGAAATACTAGCACACTATGAAAAACTAAAATTTCAGTCAAACGTGTCATTTGATGCCAAGAGGCAGAAGAGTTTCCTGGCTCAGTCCTGTAGAACTGAAAGGCAAGAACTCAGGTGTTGGTCTTGTTTCTTGCACTTCAGAAAAATTTCAGGTTTTCTATGCTCCAGTTTTTTGGTTGGGGCTTTTCTTGGTGGTGGTTTTTTTTTCCTGCTTGTTTGTTTTTTTGTCAATTTGCTTTTTGGAGTGGGGTTTGGGGGTGGGGGAAGGATTGGGTTGGGTTTTTAATAAACTTCAAAATATAGAAGAGCATAAAGACAATTAAATAGCATATTATTACAATACGTAAGTGGTAATGTCTCATACCATACCTTTGCTATTTAAAACAATCCATCTTAAAGCTTTTCACCTCTTCAGTTTTTCCCCATGAATCAAATACTTACAGGAAGTTACAGATACTTACTTAAGCTGCTTAGCTGGCGTATGATAGCAGCAAGAGTGCTATTTGTTACACATTCCAGCTCACTTGTAATTCCCTCTGGCAGAGCTCCTCGGCAGAGATGCCGTGGTTCAATGTTCCTTTTCACCAAAGGCATGGCTCACAGTCTGGAATTTACAAACAAATACATATGGCATTTACAAAAATGAAATTAAGAGTTCTGAATCAGTGCAGCACACATTCTTTTTTTCTCCAAAAAACACCTCACCTTTCTTCTTTTAAAGCCTTGTTTCAGCCTTCACTCTGTAAGATACTGTACCATTCCTACTGGGGCACTGGAGTTGTGCACTCATGCCAGAATATGACAGGAACACTGCAGAGCACCAGAGAACATAGGGAACACAGGTATTGTAGCTTTTTGCATCAGATTTGGTGTAAGATTTACTGTAGGCACAGACTTGCGCTGCAGCTCCAGAGTCACTGGACTTCAGTGCACAGTTGCATTTATAAAAAACTGGCAGTCCCCACAGGAGTGGCAGGAAAGGTCACTGTCTGGAGCAGGCTGGCATCCTGCCTTGGCAGGCTGGCCACCAACGCACCAACCAAGAACTACAGCCCCCGATTTTGTCAGACACTGACCTACCCCAGCATTAACAGTTTTCAATAAAAATGAGAAATCCATCTGACACATAAGGGCAAGTGCCTCTCAGAATGAGGCTGCATGAAGATGGTTTTCCACAGGTGGTGCTGTATAGCATTCTGAATGGAGCAAGGGCATGCACTGAACAGCTTTTGGGAACGTATCAGACAGATGCAGGAAGACATTTATTGGAGAAAACTAAGGTTGTCAGAGCTGGTTTTCTTGGCAAAATTAAATAAATGAGGATGGTGTCTTGGTTCCAGACCAGGCTAAGGGGAGGGGCCAAGATAATGTGTTATTTGATAGCATCTCACATCACTGCCAGGGGCAGGGAAAAGGGATTCCTCTTTCATTTCCAAGAAGCAGTGCATTCCTCTACAGTCACAACAACCTGGCATCGGTCAAGTCAGGCTCTGCAATGAGCATTGTTTCCCATGAATCACTCTCTCTTTTTACATACTTTTCTTATTAATATTGTTGCTGCTAGTGTTTGTTTAGTTATCTCATTGCTGTCTCTAGTAATTGTTCTATCTCAAGCTGTGATCTTTGCCTTTTGTGCATCCAGTTCTCCTCTGTGGCCACCTGGGGGTCTAGGGGGCAGAAGAGGGGGAGAAGGGGAGCAAGCAAGGGACTGTGTGGTTTGGAAAGTCTCAGGGGAGAACTAAATTGTGGAGTACCATCCCTAAACCACGACAGATGGGGAAAACAAATACAAAAAGAGATCTCGGAAGCATCATAAAAGGGCACAATGGCATAGAAAACTCTGTCCTGCAGAGAGCAGCTTTGAGAGCAAGGATGCCTAAGTGAGACAGAATTCTCCCAAAAGGCAAGCCCTATAAAACAAAAACATCTAAAGCAGCTTCCTTTAAAACTACATTAGCACAACAGTCAACTTGATTACATTTTTAACAACAACAATTCAATGCCCATGTACTACTCACGAATAATATTCTGTTTAAAACATGTGGCACGGAAATATTCTGAAACAAGAAGTTACATTATTACCAAGGATATAGTTCATTTGGGAAAGACTTAGCTGAAAATTTCTTTTTACTGTACTAAAGCAATTAAAGTAGCCTTTCAATTTCTCTAATTAAAATGACATTAGTAAATTTAAAAATCCTTTTGCCTTTCAAATGTTGCACAGTAATTTTTGTAATGACTTCTGCCTGAAGATTTAAAATATTTTATTCTCAAGAACATTTCTAAAAGCTTAACAACCTTCATGAACATAAAGCAAACTATTTAACTGTAAGACTATTTCGTAACAGGTCAGGAAGGAACAGGCTCATGACTTAAGCAGTAATCTTGGATTATATTGTATGTCTTTCTTAACATGAGAGTATGTCAGAATTTAAGGTTAGCTGAGTTTGTTAAATTTTACACAACACATCAGAGGTAACAGAGGAACAATTTCTGGATTTGATAAAAAAACCTTCCTGTTTCTCTTCCACGTTTTTGTATTCTTCTACAAACTACCTATTTTAAAGTACTACTTCATATCCACTGCGTACACTTTTCTGAACCTGGTCAAAAATAAGTAAAATCACTATTACTGAAGAGCAACATCTAGCACGAACACTCTGCAAACAGGCTAGTGCATTGGAGCTACAAAACAGAAGTCATTATGAGGAATTCTTTCACTGTAATGTAAATGTTACAGTGAAAATGCATTTCATATAAACATAATTTGTAGGAAATAAATTAAAAGGAGCACAAATTAGTGCAACATTAGATTTTTATATGACAAGGCCACCAGAATAAAGCCTGTTTTTCCCATGGCTTTCTGTCTAGCATTCTCAGAGCTGCCCCTGCCCTTACCTTTTGCAGTCCACCCAACTCCCTTACTAGTCCACACAACACACTGGGCCCAGTTGGAAGCTGCCTGTGCACTGCCCAGCTAATTGTCTGCTACGTCTTGAAACACCCACCACAACGTCTTGAAACACCCACCACACTGAGTACAATCAGAATGCCTTCCACCAGGAGCTCTTATTTAAGTCTCTTCTCCACATAATGTTCTTTCTTGCCTGTAAAAGCCAATTTGAACAAAACATACAACTGCAGTTTGAGCTTTTCATTTTCTGGTCACTTGTTGATGAAATGCTCCAGTGTGTTGAAGAGCTACCAGGGGAGTGGACAGACCAACACAAAAAATCCCATTTCTCTAAAGAGCAGGCTAAAGCACACAACAAGGCTGAGGGTAGGGGAAAACAAACAACTTTTATATTTGAATGCGTTATTTAAATTATTATGTAGCAGCCTCATTTCACTAACAACCTCAGTTTGAAGTTTAATTCCAAAAGGTAAACTGAACACCGATGAGTAAATACATGCAACAAATCAAGCAATCCACTCCCTGCTCCTGATGAGGAAAAGAAAAAAAGAACTATGCAACTACAGTAAGTTCCTTCTAATTTAAAACCTTTAGCTAACTGAATTAAACACTTACAGACCTATTCAGATATTAACCCACTACTAAGTAAAAAGATTGTGTCCTTATTACTAAAGCACAATCACCTTTTTCTTCACCACACACAGTCCTTTTGAAAGAAAATGCATAAGAAGTAAGGCTAAATTAATTTCAAAATCTATGTAGCAAGAAGTTAGATCAAAAGTTCATCAAGACAAAACAGGCCTCTGAATTATAGGGTCTTCATGTGACACAACAGACTGAAGGGAGTGTGTTACCAGGAGCAGAAAACAAGAATTTGCAATGGCAATTCCACTTCCTTCCACCTGTTTTGAATCACACTCAGTCCCAGTTTCTGCCTAGACAAGATTTTCACTGTGATGTCACTATATTAAAGACATTGAAAATCGGCAATTTAGAAATCATATTCAATTTTGCAATACAGAGGTTTAATAACTTCTTTTCCCTTCTTCCATGGTTTAACCCCAGCCAACAGCCAAGCGCCACACAGTTGCTCCCTCTCCCCCTCCAGCTGGATCAGGGAGAGAATCAAAAAAATAAAAGAAACAAAACTCAGGGGTTGAGATAAAGACAGTTTAATAGGAAAAGCAAAAGCTGCCTACGCAAGAAAAGCACACCAAGGAATTAGTTCACTGCTTCCCACGGGCAAGCAGGTGTTCAGCCATCTCCAGAAGAGCAGGGCTCCATCACACATAACAGGGACTTAGGAATTCAAAGCATTGCACCATCACTCCAAACACCCCCCTTCCTCTCTTCACTTTATCCACTGAGCATGATGTCACATGGTCTGGAATATTCCCCTGGTAATTCTGGGTTGCCTGTCCCAGCTGTGTATCCTCCCAAATCTCGCAAGCACCTTCAGCATTCTCCTTAACAATGTCAAAGTTCAATAAGCAGAAAAGGCTGTGGCTCTGTGTCAAGCCCTGCTCAGCAATAACATCTCTGATTTATCAACCCTGGGTTCAGCACAAATCCAAAACACAGCTCCCTACCAGCGCCATGAAAAAAAATAACTCTACCCCAGCACAAAACAAAACACATTCCATCCACAAATAATTGAAAATTCTAATGTAAATAAAGTATTATTTTCAAAAAATGATGTCAGTGCAGTAGATTGGTCCCAATCCTACTTGCAAATTTTTACTTATTTTACCCCAGCTAAAATGAAACCAAAGACTTATAATTTGGATAAAGGGGTTCATCTCCATTGTGAGGCCACTTATGCCTGACAGCTGCCTTTAAACCATCAGCTGCATCTAGCATGAGAGATGAAGAATCTAGAAAGATGCTATGCAGCACAACTGGCTGAAGTGGAAATGTACGAGACAGTGTCAGACCAGAAAAATCAGAGGAGTCAAAAGGGGAGAAAAAAAAACCTAAGAGGGTGAGATGTTGCTTAACATCTCACTAAACCCCATGCGTGCCTCACTGGACATGGATCAGACTGGACATCTGGCTGGACTGAACTCTGGCTGGAGTACAAATGGTCACTGCTCTCCAAACTCTCCAGGCACCAGCAACTCGATTTCCACACACATTCAGAAAGGACAGGACATCAGAAGCTTAAATTAGCTTAGATCAACCCATTAAAATTCACATTTTGCACGCTTCCTTAGTATTCTCACCTCCCTTCTTTCTCTCTCCCCCTCCCATAAAAACTTGCATAACAACCCCATAACAACTTGCCTTTTGTCTTAAAATTAGAAGGCACTTATCCCAGTAGTCATTGTTGTAGAGGCAAGTGTGGTAGGCAAGAATTAATCAAAGCATTTTTGCTTTTCTTTGCATGCTTCCCCCGCAGCCACAGCAGTATCACTCCAGGTCAACTCGGACCCCCTTCCCCTGGACAGCAGCTGTTAAACTGCACGCAAGAAGTCTGACACTGCCTCGGCAAGTCAGATTCTTTAAAAATCATGTAGAGAGCAGATGTACAGTAACAAACTTGAAACATGACAAACACCATGTGCAATCTTTCCAAACAACAGCACAGCACAGCGATTACAAGAGACAAGCTAGTTTTTTCAAATACTTGAGCTACTGGCAAAAACTCGAAGTACCAGCTATTCCCCAAACCTGCCTTTTGTCTTTTCACATCCCCGAAACATCACTGCAACTTACACGAGTGCTAAAAATATGTACCTGAACTTCGTGGTTCTTTATTTTAAGTTCTTTACATATTCACTAATACCACAAAACAAATTCCATTTCATTAAACAGCCTCTCTACTTGTGAATGTTTACTTAGTAAAGTTTCTCAAAGACACTGCTCAATTCCTTTTTTAAGCTCTTCAGAGATTTCTTCTTATATCTTCTAGTAACATATGACAAAGCTGAACATTTTACCTTGGAAAAGAGCTTACTATACATCAATTCTAAATTCTCCCTGAATATAGCCTATTCTTTTCAGAGAACTTTAGAGCTTTCCATTGATGAATCTCCCAGATCTCTGTAAAAAGAGAATATACCATAATTCTCCTTCTATGGAGAAGAAAAACAAGATAGACTGAATATACAGCTTGCCAGGAGTAACGTACCAGAAGGGATTCCATTCAGGATTAAACACCTAAATTTGTAAGACTACATATATAGGAGCTCAGCAGAAACCCAGAGAGCAACCAAATCCCTGCACCCCTTGACAGATACAAGCATGACATGGTGAGTGTAAGCTCTGATAGGAACTCACCAAAATTTCAGCGTCTGAATCTAGAACTGCATTTCACCTCATCAAAACCAGAGAAATACCATTTGTTTGCTGACATCAAGCCACACAATCAAGTTACACTACCTCCTAATCACAGTCTCCATGTCTAGGGCATTTAAAACCTTTACAAACAGTTAAGTGTTCCCCATATC
This sequence comes from Luscinia megarhynchos, assembly GCA_034336665.1. NCBI lineage: Eukaryota > Metazoa > Chordata > Aves > Passeriformes > Muscicapidae > Luscinia > Luscinia megarhynchos. The sequence goes on from JAPFBE010000003.1 coordinate 68,426,011, forward strand.
TAACATCCCAACAGTGAATTCAACACACAACTTCCATCTCTGAACGGCACCCAATTTGGTAATACTGCCCATTTTCCTGTTCAAGTTTGTGGTTCTAGATAGCCTGCCATCACCCACCTTCAAGATTCATGTGTGTGCAAAATTGAAATAGTAGGCAAAGCAGAAAGGTGGAAGACCCCAAACACCAGCTTTGGAGATGCTCTCCCATCCCCTTTTTTATTCCCCATGGAGCAGCCATCATCACAGATTTCCACGTCCTCCAAAGGCTCTTCATCCTTCATGAGATTAAAGAAAAGGGCTACATGGAGAGCAAACACTGCTATCCCTCCTATCCTAATTGAAGGAAAGGAATAAATATGCCTTTAATGCATGCTCCTTTCTTGTTTTTCCTTATCCTAAGTGACAACTTGATGTTTGTGAACCTTTCCTACTTCCCATCTCTAAATGTCATTTACTACCCGCTCAGTAATGACAAGTTAAATAAAATGTAACTAGTATATATTCTCGAAATTATTGAATTCAAGATTCCTCTAATGTCATTCATCCGTACTTTTAAAAGTTTTGTGGTTTTTTTGGTTTTTTTTTAACTGGCTTCATTCTAACAAGAATTTGAATCCATATTTTGTATACTGCAAAAGAATACAAAATATTTAGCCATCAGGTATTGTCTCACAATGCTCTCTAATACCTCAGAATTATTTTTTATCAAAAGGCATCCAAACAGGACTAATTTTTAAATAGTCTCTTCCAGCTATTCAAATTCTATCAAGTATGCAATTCCTCTCTCAGAGGAATGTAATGAGTACCAAAACAAAACTATTGCTCTACTAAAGCACAATCATGCTTTAAGTACCAAGTACTTTACTTTCATTAGAGCCACCCCAATCTAAGGGGTATTTTATTTTTTAGTTAATAACAGGTTTTTTTCACGTTATACGTAATTTTTAATCCAACTCTCTTGATTTTGCTAAGAGTTTGGTGATGCACAGGCAGAATTTTGATACAAATATGCACTAAGCCTAATAGAATGCTATTTCCTAAGGGTAACTAAAAATTGAGAACATTTCTTATCCACAACAAACCACATCTTTCAACAATACATGTAAATTGAAATGCCTAGAAAACCTCCTCCTCACTACAATTTAATATACAGTCAATTCTATCACCAGCATTTTCACAGATCTTCCCCCTGATTGCCAGGCCTACGTGAAAGGAGTGACAGACAAGGCTGGAATGAAAGCAGGTTTTTTCTGCTCAGTATCAGACCACCACTTCTGATCTTCCCCTCGCATCATTCCAATCTGAGTATCAGCAATGATGAAAAGAGCAGAAATTCCTAAAGCTATTTTGTTTCTTTAATAGAGCTCTTCAATGTCTGTTTCAATGAGCTGTTTCTGAAGGTTCACCAACTTGGATGGTTGTTTTGTTTTCTTTTCTTTATTTGGCAGAATTTTCTCCTGTGCTGAGATCTTCAGGGCAGATTTTATGGTCCAGTGATATTATGAAGGAAATCAAGACATTAAGCAATGACAAGAGAAAGGACAACAGGAGAAGGAATGGTAATTAGTTTTGCTTATCTGCAATCTAAAATTTTATGGATGTACATTTTCCTAGTCAACCCTTCATATCTACATATAAAATACATGAGAAGCAGAACAATAGCTACCTCTGTTGCAGAACCATTAAAAGGTGAACACGTTAATTCAGGAATTTCCACTAATTAAAAAGTTGTGAGATAAAAAAAGTGAACAGATCTTCACAATAGTGAGCATTTACAGGTACTTTAAATTTAGTTCTCAATATTTCACAGGCACAGAAAAGATAATGCTCACAAATGCAGGAAAAGAAGCCCTGAGGATGATTCAACCTAAAATTAAGTAACTATTCTTTCCTTGACACTACAGACTGTAATATAAAAGGCTTTAAAATAGTATCAAAAACTATAAAGTCAGAAATTGACTTATTTTCCCTGCAGCCTTCAGGATGAGGATTTTGGGGTCTTTTCCCTTTGTTCTACAACCCCATGTTCACATTACCTGTCCAGTATAGCTCAAGATGATCTATGGGCACCTGCCATTCTTCAATAGTGTCACAGGTCTCATCAACTTCTTAAATACTCGTGACTTCAGTTCACCGCCAGTAAGAGTACCCCAGTGAAGGAAAAGAAGACTGGGGGACCACTTCAAAGTTATTGCATTAACTTTTTCCTCTCAATAGAATTGTAACATTTCAAAGCCATAATCCCAAGAATGATTTTTCCCATCCACAATACTTTTCACAGTAGTTTCTAAGGAAATAAAAAGCTTATCACAGTAAGTGCAGACAGATAATGATGAAGTTTCATCTTCTGATTTAAAGTAAGGGATCATACACATGTCACCCAATTAGATGGCTACATCATTGTTCAAGGAAGAAATAAAGGCCCAACTGCAACATACCTATGGAATATAGAATGTATTTCCTGTATTAAGTTCTCACTGTTCAAATTAAAGAACTTTGCCGTTTATACTTACAGCATTTTTTCCCCTGCCCAAAAATCTTTGTAAAGTACATTGTATTTTTTTACTCCTGTTATTTAAATCTTTATACTTTTTAAACGTACCTTATCATTTTCATAAAAATACAGGAAAAGCATATATACAGTATATTTTTCATGCTGAAGTACATTTTTAAAACACTAATATTTCCTTAGTTCCACCACCCCATTTTTTCACTGAATAAGCTTTCCCCAGAACATCTATGCATATCACTTAACTAGTTTTACCCTCTGTTATTTTTCTCACGCTTATCTTTACTCTGAAAACTGAGATCTGAAAGCTGGTATCTTGGATTGTCACTTTCTTCTGATTACCTTCTCCCTTAGAGCAGCTTGCGGTACTACAGTAGTAGACTCAGACTTCAAGCATCTCATTTTCAAATAGCCTTCCTGAATCTGATTTCAGATTTCCGTTCCTTAAAATTCTCTTCATTGAAAGAAACACAAAACAATGCAAGAAATACACTGTGGTACCACTGAAACTGTGTTAGGCTTTGAAATCCAGTTTCTCCTTCACCAACACATTTTAGTTTTCCTTGACACCCAGTGTTACTCAGATATATATTAAGAAACAGATTTGCTTACCTAAAATCTGACAGAAGTTCACAGAGTGCACAACACAATAGCTTGCTGTACTGAATCCAATCACTCTGCCAGCATCAGACCCACCCACCCTTTTCTACTCATTCTGTATCAGAATACAGATGATCCAGGGCACCTTCACACATGACTAGAATCTCTCCCTTCTAGACCATAAGCTGTCCTTTCTCTAACCAAAATTTTGTTCATTAAGCCAAAACACTAATTACACTTTATCTCAAAAGACGTAAGTCTAAATGGTGCTAAAGAAATCCAACCAAGTAAACTGAAAGACATCCACATACGGTAGTATACTTGTTGCTGTAAAAAAGAAAAATTCAGGGTAACAAAAGAAAAGTTCATGAAGAGCATGAACTGAAAAACCCTGGAAAACACGTAGAGAAGATTTTTCACAAATAAGTAAAACTGAATCTGTTTTAACAGAATGCTATTACCTGTGCTTAATGGTAAAAAATGGCCAGTAACATCAACACAGCTAAATGGGGAAAAAGTTGTTTTCTGCCTATATGGGTCTAAGTCCAGCCTGACTACCATTAAATGCATTAATTGTTCTATATAAATCACATTTTCTCTTCTGCCTTCTTTCCACAGCCACGTGAACCATCTTAGTATACAGGGAATCACACGACCTCACATTGTTTCTTTCTGCTGAACAAACAGTGACCAGTTTCAAGTATCAACAAAAGATGCCGACACGTTAATCTTGTTCTTAGCGTGATGGCTGCTCATCCTGCCCCTAGTCCCTTCCAGATGGCTCGGTGTGAAAGGGATGGTGGGATGGAGAACAAGGAATATTCCATGCTGTTCTGAACATCTGCTCCACTGCATTCATACATTTGAAAATAAAACAATAAAAACCTTACTGTCACTATCAATTTTACTATTTCAACCTTATACTGCTAGACTAGCACCAAATACAGTGTAAATGTTATGCATGCACATGAGAAAGGAAGAAAAGTCTTTTCAAATCACATAACAGCATTTGTTTCGCTTTTGCTATCTTAAGAACGGACTTGTTTCAATCACAAAGTACTTACTCTGCACTGAAAAGACAGTTTTCTTTCATGTGACCTTTCTGTATCATACCCCAAGAATTTATTATCATCCCTCCTCCTATTCAAGCAAACAGGATTGAACTGAGTCACCATTTGTTTCCCTTTGGTTTTATTATTTGTCTTTATAGCAAAGATGTACACTACTCATTTGTTGGAGCTTGTTTAAATTTCATTTGTCCAGTCAGGCACAGCAGCTGAAAAATACTTTGCTTGTGCATATAAAAAATTGTGGTAGCCTTTTGTTTTTTAAACAGAGTAAAAAGAAATTAAAATATAAATACCTTACTATACGATACTGTCTACCTTTCAAGTGACATTTACCCTTTAAAAATACCACCCCTTTCTTGAAAAGAAGCACCCAGCCAGAACTAGGAGAAACTCAGAGTTAAGAAAGAGGAGGAAGCAGTGCTTTGTCCTACAGGAAAAATGACTTAGATTGATCATCCCCCCCTTTTGTATCATCTTGACATGTGTGAGCCATACGGCTGCTGAATTATTCAGCTCTTTGTACTTGGAATACCCAAAGATTACGTGTATGAAAATTTAGAAGTACTGAAACACTGACTGGAAGAGCAGCAGATTGTAAAATCTAATTTTGTTTTGACCTTTAGTACACAACATGGTAACATTCAGTGAGAAGTATAAACCAGATGAAGTCAAAAGGAACAAAATCACAAAGCAGCAGAGAGCTAGTTTTAACACCAAACTAATTAGGTCAGGAACAGCCCTCCACTAGAGCAGGTCGAAATGTTTCCAGATGTCATCTGGAAACAGGCTTGGATCTTAATCAGATGTGAGCAGAGTTTGTTATGCAGACAGAGCCACAGAGTTCTCACTTTCCACAGCAAAACTCAGCAGCCCAGACAGTTGAGAAAATGTCTACGGGCCTCTATTTCAAAACCCAGAAGTATTCCCATGAACTGGCTAAGATGAATTAAACCTTAAAAGTAAATCACGGTTCAAGTAACTTGCTGTGTACTGCAACACTAGTGATTCCCACCTCTTTAGTACCTGCTAATTTTTCTAGCACAGTAATACCACAAAGCAACAAATAATAATTTTTAATATTTTTTTTAAATATGACAAAGCCAAGAGAAGTGATATTTAATAAACACTGGTACTTAATAACAATTAACCATACCAGGATATTTCCCACCTGAAGGAAATTTCTTTGTTCCCTACCCACCTACTGCAGTCCAAAAAGCATCATTACAAACTTCTTCAGCCATCTGACAATTAAAATAATAGGACAAAGAGTGGCTTTGCATGGTCCAATTTACGAGACACCCCTGAGAAACTACTGTAAGTATGATTCTTTCAACAGTCTCTTGAATTATGGCATTCAACACCTCGCAGTGCTTAACTTTAAGCCTACTTTGGTAATCTGATCTATTATTTTAAGAGTTTAGGGTTATATAAAGTCACATTCTATCTACACTGGAAATGGAAAAATTCTGTGACAAGAACCATCACCATATAATTTCTCTACACTACTTCAGACAATTTGATGCTGGAACAACTCAGAATACAGAAAGTCTCCAACTGTCAACAAGCCTTTTCGTAACACTTTAGATGACAATAATGTACATATAACTCCTGCAGACCATTTTAAGTACATTTGTGCCAGCCTTCCTCCTTCACAAACAGCAAGGGTTATCAGAAGCAAATGCTTTGATTATATAAAGAAAACCTAAGTTGCAGCTAGGCTTGCTGACTTACATTGATCCCATTTAACAGAGCCTTACTGGATTTAAAGTGCTCGAAATAACTGTCTGGGTCACAGTCCATGTGATAAAGGCCACCTGGTGAGGCCTCAGGAGCCCTCCTGCAGGGACATCATGTCATTCAGATCCTCCAGTGACCTCAAGCTAAACCAGAAGCAAATTCAGTAATTTGTTTCTCAGAACTCCAATTAACCTTAAATTGGAAGGGAAAGTAAAAAAGGGATCAAGGATTCAATTTTTTTTGCCAAATAATATCCATTTTATGGCCATACACACTGTTCCCCATTTCCCATACCTAATATTCACCATGAAAAACCTTTCAAAACAGGATTTTTCTGGGGGGAGGCAGAAATCTGTTCTTAAACTCTTTTACCCCCAGCAGCTGATCTAAAATGTCACATGGAAGTGTTACATTTTCACATAATTCAGTTAATCCAAAATTTAAAATGTCAGAGGGAAGTGTCAAATTTTCTTAGAGTTCTTTTCCATACAAGAAACACTCTGTATGCCATATACACACAAGTACACTTTGTGTACATTTATGTTCTATATATACACAGACAATTTATAAACATTTATTATACATATGACACACAGAGGTGATGGAAGAGACTAATAATGTAGGTCAAACAGCAGAAGAAAAAGCACTTAAGATAAAGATTAATGTTGAATTGCCATGATACAGCCTCCATCTCTACTTCCAACAAAACTCCTCTAACCCAGTTCTCACCAGGCAGGAAAGACTTTAGCACTTAGGAAAGACTTTAGGGGAACATCTGCAACGATGCTTTTACAGGCTTCCACACTATATATGACAATCCTTAAAATACTTTGCAGTAAAGCAACTTCAATAGCCATCTGAACAGCCACACAACACCAGTAGAAATTTCCTGGTATGTGTCAGGAAACACAGGGACAGCCTATGAAGATTTGAAGTTATTACAAAATAAAGCAACATCCCAGAACTCTTCAAGGTGAAGCTTTACATCTACACCACAAATTTTCCTGATTTTGACACTTCTGCCAACACTTGACTTTATCTATATATCAGAAACCTGGAAATAGCAACTAGTCTATGTGAGGGAAAACAAGCTTTATTTTGGGTGCTTTCATGGAAAACTGAACTAAATATTTTGTGTCTGGATCCAACAGCTGAGTCTAAGTCAATTGGAAATTCCCAGCTATTTTTATCCTGAGCCAAGTGTGCCATCTGTTCCCACGAAGTCCATCTTCAGGTAGCTACCGTACTACAGCATTATCACAAAGTGTCATGCAATCAAGGACTAGTGCATAAATCAAGAGAGATACTATGAGTGACAGAAATCAACATCCAAGACAGTTGTAAAACAAAAATTTTAAAACCAAAACAAAGAAAAGCAACACAAAAAAACCCAACCCACCACCCTCCAAAAAAAATCACCACAAAGCACAAATAGACTTATTAAGGCCCCCTGTTAATCTGTTAATACAGCTTTCTGTGTTGTGGTTATTTCATTCTGGTGCCTAAGGAAGGCTGAGCTGTGGTCAGACTTTCTCAGGGTGAGGACGCATTTTACGCCTTTCCTACATTTTACCTGCCTGTACACAGTAACCTGAGCACTAAGGATACTATTTCCCTCTTCCAGCTGATCTTCCTCACTCTTTTCCACACAGTTAACATCTTTGAGTTAATCACAGAAACCATTCCTGTTTGACACGTGAGAAATAAGCAATGTGTAATTTTTCAGTTCATAAAATGAAATAGTAACAGTTACAGATGATAGCAGAACATCCAGTTATCAGAAGTACAGGAGCTCCCTGTACCCCAACAACTGAATCACAAATGAGTAACACAGGGTCCAGCAGAAATCAAGATGGATCATACTCCTTTTCCTGCTCTTATCAATACTGAAGACATTTTTTCAAATTTTACATGGGCAGATATCCATTTGTACCTCTCACCAGAAACAGAATACTAAGAGAAATGAAACCACAGTAAAAAGCATAAATCTAAACACACTCAATATATTTGTTATCATTATGTAAGGCACACTACGATTGTAAGCAGCTACATCTACCCAGATACAAAACATCACCTCCTCTCCTGGTGCTACTGGCTCTTTTGGGACAGATCCTCTCTTTTGCTAGGATCACAAATTCAGATTCTGTCAAGGTTCTGCCCACCATTACCATCTCAGTAATTCAACATACAATGTTGGACTCAGATTTTTCTTTTTGCTGCTGTTTTGAGGTTTTAGTAGCAGTTTGGGTTGGAGTTTTGGGGTGGGGGGGGGTTGTTGGAGTTTCTTGGGGGGGGTCTTAAAGCTCAAATCAGTGTCAGGAAGTATTACAAGTAACATGCTTTGATACAGGGACACTGGCATACAAAACCTCATTTTCAGCATTAAAGAGATTTCCTCATTGCACATACAGTAACTCCCATTGTGAGACAAATAAGCTACTATAAACCCATAGTGAGTCTCAGACAGAATTCAGCAGTTAGTCTTCTGCAAAAATCCCCTTTCAACACTTGAAGGCTGGAAAGAAACTTGTGTTCCATGAAATTTGGCATTGTATCAACACATCTCCATGGAGCTGGCAGGACAGAAGTGCTCCAGAAACCAGCTTCAAGGGAAAAAAAAAAGCATTCTTACCCTGTACAAATAATCACAAAGAAGAGTCTCAAGCAACTTTTTCTCCTAGCTAAAAATCATCAAATCACAGCTAAGAGTACTGCGGATGCAGAGGTTATCAACGATACCACTAAATTTTTTAAATCTGCTTTATTCCTGTGTTTCAAATCAGTGCATTAAAATACCCCTTGCTGAACCTTTTGTCTTTTTTCATGACATATATATAAATATGTCCTGAAAATGTAAACTTAGCTTTATAAGGGACTATGAAATTTCAGAACCTAACAGTGAGTATTTGAAAGCATCACACTGATTTATACTGCAATTCTCTTTTAGTCAATGCCAAGTGTGGGTGAATGCTAAGAGTGAGCTGGGAGGAAATGTCATACACAGAATACTAAAAGCACCAACCATCAAAATACATGGAGTCCACAATGAAGAACAGCATGAGCCATCAGGTTTTTCACCTGTGAGCCTCTGGGGATGTTCAAAGGCTTCAGAGACTGCATTAGCAAGTTGTGTGGTACAACAGGAGCATATGCATCCTCAGAGCAGAACAGCTGCTGGTGATGATCCTGAGTCCATGTTGCATAGAGCCTTCTCTTGTAGGGAAACAGGAATATTTGTTCCAAGCTAGTGCTTTCCCAGTCTATGGACCATCAGATGCTGACACTGTCACATATGCTGTTCAAACAATGCCCTACAGACAATGTTTTGGTTTTACACTCATCTGGAAGAGTTCATATACTTCACACCTGGGGAATTTGCATCATAAATATAATCCTGCATCCAAACCAAACCTACAGCATAATACATCCTATGATGTTGTTTCAGCATGCTTTCATTTGCTATATAAAGGCTGAAAAAGAGCAGTTTTATTTTGTTTTAATTTTGCCAGGACAAGATGGGAGAGAAATACAGGTTAAAAAGAAAAACAATCATCTTAAGGCTGAAAATTTGTCAGAGTATTTTTAAATGATGTTTCCCTCCAATACTTACAAATGAAGGTTCCATGGAAGGGAGGAAAAGGAAGGAATAAAAAATATGTACAGGAATCAGAGTTGGCTTGATCCTCTCACTCCCTATAATGCACTCGGCCACAATCCTTTGGGAAAGATCTCACCTTTCTTACTAACTGGCAGTCAAACATAGAGCAAAATCCTGGCAATAGAGCCAACTAAAACCCACTGAAAGAGGAACAAACTGCCTAAACCTAGCAAGACTGCAACTGCCAAGGAGCATCACCAAGCCTGTTACAGTAAGGTTACCCAGTACCTGCACTCCTACAGTATCTGTACACCCTGACATTAAATTTACTCTCCAAACATGAGAAAGGCAAGAAGCAGCATCTCATTTATACTGCTGAGAGGCACAAGAGCCACTTGTGTGTTGGTCAGCATCATCAAGGCCTGTAGAAAGATCAGAAATTGGACCTAGATCACATCAATACTTAGCAACAAACATTTCAACCACAAGATGAGTTATGTTTCCTTCTCAGAAGCAAAACCCGGCCACTGCCTTAAGATCCGCTCCACTTAAAGTTGTGCTTTTTAAGACAGCTGCAAGCCAACTGCTCCTTTATTTAATTAAATGAATTCCTTTGCCCATTCCTGTTTCAACATTTGTGCTATTATAGCTGCCACTCCGGGCTGAGCTGCTTCTCATGCTGGAATCAGACTGGAAGTCAGCAAAAAATCTAATCCAGGGGACAGAAGTCAAAGCAGTTTATGGAATTACTACCCTTACATCTGAGAGCATGGAAGTGACAGTGAAAGCACTCAATCTGCTTCAGGACAAAAGAAAAAAAAAAAAACAAACAAAGCAATTCAAGCTGAACTCCTATTTCATACCCAGTTACAGTGTTTAGTTGTGTAGATGAACAGCAAGCTAAGCACAAGTGATTAGATAAGACCTGAAAGACTAGGAACTGATTCCTACATGAAACTGCACCAATATTGTCACATTAAAATAATTTTACTTGAGTCACAGAATATGCTGACTTGGATAAGACCCATGAGGATAGTCAGTCCAGCTCAAGACCATACAGGGCAACCCAAAAGTTAATCCAGGTACTTAAGAATGTTGTCCAAATGCTTCTTGAATTCTGGCAAGTTTGGGGTCATGACTGCTTTCCTGCAGAGCCTGTTCCAGTGCTTGACCACAACTCTCAGTGGAGAACTTTTCCCTAACACTCAATCTAAACTTCCCAGATGCAGCTTTATGTCATTCTCTTGTGTCTTGTCACTGGACACCTGACACAGGCTGGATCAGCATCTTCCTTTCCACCTTCCTCACAAGGAAATTGTAGACAGCTACAAGGTACCCTCTTCCCCAGGATAACACATAATGCCTTCAGCTGCTCCTCAAAAGTCATTCTGTCGAGACACAGCCCATCTTATTGGCAGGAACCAATAACACTAAAGAGCTCAGAACTCTTGCAATTTTCATGAACTTTCTGATGACACATTTCCCAAAATCATGCAGGCATCCCAGCAAACTCGGAGTAGGTCAGCAAAATATTTACGGAACAGAAGGAAACAGATATCCCATGTGTGCAATGCAAATTCTGCTTATCTTTTTAGCCACCTAAGTCATTTATGTCTGTATCCTTTCCATCTCTTTCTGAAAAACATGCTTTCAGTGAATGAGAACCTGGTATACATTGATTTCTGTGGTTTGTTTACAAAAAGAAACAAGCACTATATACTCATAAATTTTTGAGACCAAATTTATTTTTGAAGAATGAAATATTAAATATGTATTTTTAAAATAAATACACTGTACTCTGAAACAGGAGTGTGGATAGCAACTCAAGACAAAAATTAATATTCTCTTCTCAGGAAGAAGTCACTAATCTGATGAAAGGTACCATTACATCTCAAGAAAAATAGTTGCCCTTAGCTCCTGGTAAATTGTGAAGGTCCCTTTTTTCTTTCCCAAGAGACTAAGATAGAATCAAGGACAAAGCATTCAAAAAAACTAAGGAACCATTCTCTCTATGTTTTCAATTTAAAAATCCAAATTTAATCAAAATTGATCTTGTAATTCATAGAGAACAGAACCTTCTTCACCTGTTTACCATTAAACACTAGCCATAAAATGTAAACAGGTAGATTGCATGTTGAACTGATCTTTTTCATATTTCCCAATTGCATCTATAAGCATTCCACACACCTGAAGCCACTGACAAGATACCCTGCACACATTTAAAGTCACAGCTTCTCCTCCTTTATAGGAGTCCTACTGCTAGTGCTTTATCTCCTCCTTCACATCCAGCACCACTGCTTTGTACGGATTTGCCACTCCAGTTGCCAACAAGAGCAACCATGTCAACTCTTTCCACAAACCCTCAGAAGTAAACTCTGCTTCTCCCCAAACCACAGGGAAATGCACTTAAATGCTGACAGGCTACAGATCAGGCAACTATCTGCAAAGATGAGTAGTCTATATTTTAAATATAAGGAGCCATTAAGCCCTCATTTTAAACTGTTTTAATTCATAGCTGAGGCTACCTTGTAGCTGCAATTCAAGCAGTCTGTTTCATCTTGAAGGCTCTTCTCAGGGGTGCCAAACACGACAAGAGGAAATGGTCAGAAACTGACACCAAGAAGTTTCACCTGAATGTAAAGGAAGAATTTCTTTAGTATGCAGTGACCTCAGACTGGAACAGGCTGCCCAGAGAGGGTGTGGAGTCTCCCTTGCTGGAGACATTCAAGAAGCATCTGACTCAACCCTGTGCCATGTGCTCTGGGATGGCCCTGCTTTGAGCAGGGAGGTTGGACCAGATGCTCCACTGTGGTCCCCTTCCAACCTTTTCCATTCCATGAAATATACAAACCAAATAATAAATGAGGAAGCTTTAAATGTTGATGTTTTATTTAAAAGTAAAAGTATAACACTGCAATGAGTATTGATGAAGTATGCTTTAATTTTACTCCTGAATTTAAAGACAAAAAGGCAGCCATCTGGACCCTGATGAACATGGCAGTCTCCTGTAACTTAAAGAAAGCAGTTTGAAATCAATTAGGGCACCTTTTCCTAAAGAAAGGAAAACCCAACTCATTATTTTCACCTCTCCAATTCCACAATGGTTAGTAGTGAACTTTGCCATGAGTTTGCTTCAAAACATTTTGCATACTGGACCAAAGCACTTTCAATATTTCTTACCATTAAATTGCTTTGAACAAAAAGATTTCCTAGGTGTTTGTTCTTGAGACTAGTAAGTAGATTTTTGAACCTAAAGACATTGAAGTGAAAACAATGGGGGAGGGGGGGAGAATTAAATCCTGGAATGTTAATATTCAGGATGCTTTTGTTTTTCTTTAAACAAAGACTAGAAACAAAAAAGATACTGAATTCTGAAGTGAATCTACTCTAAACTTGCCTCCCTCACAGCAGTGCTGTTGCTCTTACACTGGTGATAAAATCTTCTCCTGTGAAATGCAATTATTAGTTTAAAACCCATTGAACTGATGAGATCCCCCAATCCAAGAGGAATAGATTTCTTAACTACAGCTGTGACCAGCTGGCTGCTAAACAGAAAAAGGACTGCTATTTCCATCTCTGTGATGAGGCTCCAGTGGGCAATGCTATGGTTGTTGGCACCCTTCCTGAGGTTGAGAATCACATTAAACCGAGCAAAACCCATTGTGACAGGAGACCAGTTTGTTTTTATGGACTGAAAGAGTGACTGTAGGCACAAACACATTGACTCCAACTCTAAAAGACTGTAATTTAGTTATCTGTGATTACATGGATCTTCCATACACCCTACCAAATTATGTAACAAACCTATCAATACTTACATTGCTCTTAACTACACTTTAAAATAATCAGTGTAATCTACATAGACTACAAGCACATGGAAAAAAAATCAAGCCATTAGAGACTAATCTATACACAGTTCAAGAAGTAATTTAACTACATCAGTTAAATTTAGAAGCTGATTTATTTAATCATTGCACAGGCAACCAAGATTTAAACCTCCTTTTCAAGCAGATCCCTGTGCACTAGCTGCATAATTCAGAGAGAAGTTATCATGATGCCAATCACAGAAAAGTTCAGAGAAGAGGCCAATGACTGCATTTATTTGCAGAAATGAAAATTTCCCAGTCTCAGACAGTGATAACAAAGAATATTTCTATATGTGATGTGCATGCTAAGGCTCTCACAGTGCAGACACCAGTTTTAATACACAAAGAGAAAGAAATTTGCTAACATCAAACCCATTTTTTCAGGCTGCAATTTAATTCAACTCCATGCAGTCAAGTCCAAAATGTAAATAAGTGCATACTGAAAAGAGTTTAACCCCAGACAAGCAAGACCTAAGTCCAAATATCCAGCCTCTCCTAACATCAAAATCAGACAGAAAACAAGAAAAAGCTCATCGAAAATGCATGCATCTCAAGATCAAAATCTGTGATGACTTCTCTATCGTGCTTTAAGTTAGTCTCTTCCCAAAACCAGTTCCACCTCATTTTGGCTTTACCACTTGAAATGCAAGAATTCTGCAATACTTTCATCCCTTCTCACAGGTCTTTTTCCATCCCCAGGAGACCATTGCAAAAACATTGTCCTGCTATGCCCCCCTTCACTGCTATGCAATTAATGATCTGCAGCTTTGGCTGGACAAGTGGTCCAAAAACCTTCCACCATTCTCCTGAGATTCTCTCCTGCTCAACCTACTTTTCACATTCTGAAAAGCTTCTTTCTTTCACAGGACTATTCCTAATGGCTTGTTTTAAATCAAACATTTAAGTTACTAAGTAATTTGTAATTTAGCAGCCATGAAGGTTAAAGGATACAAGTTACACGACTGAAGAGGCAGATGGCAGGGCAAAAGTCTTGGCAAATAAATTTGGTTTAACCCTGACTCAAAATACCCAAGTTGCTTTCCCAATAAAAGTATTTCTAAGGACTGAAAGAGTATTATCCACACAGCAATCACAAAGAAAATTTTAATATCTTTTTTCAAAACGTGTAACTGAATACACAGTATTTTTATCTGCCAAACTAAGTGCAAAGGTTTATTTCTTAGAATCGTTTGTATGTGATAACAGAAGAATTCTTTTGGTAGTCTACCGAATTGGCAGCTGGGACTAGTAAGCATCAGAGGCTGTTTTCAAGCCTTACATCTGGTATTTCATTCCTCATTACATGCTCTCCAACTTTCTTTGTGGAAGTCATTTTTGTAGTGTAGTGTTGTAGGTTTATAACAGACGTCTAGAAAAGCCAGAACATGCTGACTGCGTTTTAAGCCATCAGCAACTTTTACAAACATTTAAGATAGTACTTTTATCAATATTTTTAACAACTTCTGGAAGCATTTATATTAGCAAAACACAGTAGGAAATCCAGGGAAGGCAAGACAAAGCACAACTATAATCCAAATGACAAAATGAGTGACTTAATTTCAAATTCAAATGCCTTACAATGTACGTAGAGCAAGCGAATTAAGCTGTTTAAATTTTTTGTTATAACTTTAAGTGAAATTCTTTGAACAGAAATTTAAAAAGAAATGACATTATATTTCTGTAGAAATCAACCATTATTTTAAGTACAACTTTCTCATTTCATTGATCAGGTAGTTCCCAAATTGTATGTCAAATCAATGTTTGTGATACATGAATGATCAATGCACAACCAAAAAGTAGAATTTGTTTGCTAGAAACAGGTTTTAATTTTTTTTTTGAAACTTAAAGGCTGGTATTTTCAACTATGTTCAGCATTATCTTTATACTCCCATCAGTTACATTCAACTCCAAACTAGTTAAACACTAGACACCTCAATTAAACTCTACATGAAAGTTTGGCTTAAACTGCACAAAGAAACAGAAGATATTTGATAAAACTACACTGAGAATGCACAGCAAATATCTCAAAATTTTTGAAGTTTTATGAATAAATATAACCTAGGTAAAATATTCCAAAACCAAGGTTCCTATTCCTGGAGTTACCAATTTTTATAGCTTCCCACAAATAAAAGCCACAATGTTTCCATTCAGCGAGAAATGCAACTGAAACGTAACAATGCTGTAACACTCAATGCTTCAATAAATAATAAACAAATAATAAGCAATATGCTAATCTAATAATCTAGTAGTGCAGCATATTTTCAGTCGTGCATATGTCCACTTGGTTTACCCTTGGTATTTTTTGCAGACTAGTCACTTTCCCTGATACACCTCCACCGCTTTAGACATTTACAGCAAGAGGTCTTTTTCCCAAATGATTTCAGTACATAACCATTGATTTACCTTTCCATTTAACGGGTAAAGAGGGGTAAAGAAGGAAAGAGTGGGTTTTCTTTCACTCTTCTCCTTCAAAAGTTGTTACCATAACTCTCCCACTCCTGTGTGCACTATATTGCTTCCTAATTCCTTCATTCCTCTGAACAGTTTCCTATTTGAAATTGTGAATGCACGCATTTTCCAAGAATCATTCTCTTCCCTAGCTTAAAGTGCAATCTCTTCCAGAACATATATGCTGATAAGCACCTTGAGTATCATCAAGCATATCGTCAGTATTCGAAACAGAAATAAGCATAAGTGAATTTCAGCTGAGGGGAAAGCTGCGGCAAAGGATCATAGCCAGGGTTACAGACAGAGTCTACAGTCTAGGTCACAGGAAAACAGTATCTAGAGGAGTCTCCTACAGCACTGCTGCATACTTTACTGTTTCTCAGAGACCGTGAAGAAAGGCTGGCCGTGGTTTCTGTCAAAAGCAGCACTGTGCTGTGCAATGCAGGAAGAAAATCTCTCCTGCAAGTAGCTAATACTACTTTGAACCTCACCCTCTCAGAAGGAAAAACAACAAATCTGCTCTTCAGCTTTTTCCCCTGCTCAAAAGCTTTCCCTCTCCCACTGCAGACACCAATGAGCTGCAGCTTCCTGTAAATACCATATGCACACACTTATCAGCTGTACTTACTTACTTTGTTACTTACTGTAACAAAATTGTCTGCATTTTGGCAGCAGTCCTTCATCAGCATCCCCAGGTGCTAATGTCACCCCACCTCTTATGTCACATGGTGAGGGACGTGCTACCCTTCCAGCAATTCAACAGGCAGTCCTCACCTAAAGGCCTCTGGTGTTGAGTGTGGCAGCTGAGATAGACTGGGGGCAGGGAAATATTTCCCCACACAGCTAGTTTAATAGCAATAAATACAAATCTTTTATTATCCGTTGCACTTTGATGCAAACAAACATTCAACCTCAGCAGATTTAGTTTAAATCTCTTAGACAATACATCAATGAAGTACAGATTACACAGAGTAAATGTAATTAACAGATGCAAATTTATAAATCCAGTATCTCGTGAACAACTGTGAATAAAGTAAATTTATTTCGGTTTTCTACACAGCAACATTAGTATTTAAATGCTACCAGTCTCCTGGGTGAGCAATACTTTTGACATTTGTTTCAGGGCCTAATACAGCACATCTTCAACATCACAAAAATACAAACCTCCTTCCCAAGGCTAACTCAAAATCTTCTGGACAAGTTTCCAAAAATTCATCACTGGTCTTCAGTTTGAGAGACTTATCACAGTCTTCAAACGCTATTTGCAATAGATTCACACAAGTGCAAAGTGATAAGGAATGTTCAGTAAGAGCTCTCTTGAACAACTTACCATTTAAAAAGGAGTGCAGAATATCTGTACTGTTTACACGTTTGAGGAGACAGCTGTTCTCTAACTTCCTGGCACACTCAGGTGGCTTTTTCTGCAAACAAAGAAAAATTTAACTCAGTCTTTCAGTAACAGAATAATTAAAAATATGCATTAAAAGATGGGGCTTGGTTTAGTGATCAGCTAAAAAAAAAAAAAAAACTTAGTAAAATATGCATGAGTAGAATCCAGTCAGTTTTAACTGCTTTGTGCTAAATATTTCATGATACAGCTTTATTTTTTCCAAGGTAACAAAATAGCTTGTGTTATTTTATAATCAATTTTTAAATAGAAATATCAGCAGAGAAAGCAACATGTACCCACTTGAAGACTGTGGGGATGGAAAAATGATGTAATGGCCTACAGTAATGCACAATAAAACAGCAGGCTTAAATCCCTCTGAGATTCTTCACAGTAAATTAAATATTACTGAACAGAAACCACTAAAACAGACTAAAAATGCAATGAGAATCTTTAACAAAAATTAAGTAGTGAGATGTTTCCATGAAAATATTGCAGTTCCTAGCATCAAGAGAACATTGTGACTTGCAGATTAGAATTTACTCATACACTAAGTTTTTTATAAATTAAAGTTTTTTGCAGCTAAGATAAAAATGCCCTTTCTGCAAGAACTATACAAGAATGATCTCTCAAACAGATCACTTGCTTAGAGGAGGCTGATACTATTACCATATTTTTAAAGAGTGCTGCTATACATTTTTTGCCTAAATATTTTAAGACAATTAAAATTCACAAGAGGAAAAAAAAACTTCTTTATCTCAAGGATACAATTATAAACCACGATTTATAAGAATGACAAAGCATTCAGAAGAGCACGCCACTGTTGAAGTCACCACACAGATTTCTTAAAGGCAAGACAGCAGTGTCCTGCTTGCTCACTGTCACCACCTGCCTTGCTCACTTCCTTCATCCTCCCTCAGAATATCACAGCTTTAAAGTGCCCAGACCTTGATTCCACTAAGCACTGGTGCAGTAACCACCTATTCCAAATAAAATATTGTCCTTTAGTTAACTTGCTCACAAAATCTACCAGCTTGTCAAGGTCTTGGACCTCAGTCAAGTGTTTATGTGCTTAGAGAAAAAACTCTTTTAAAGAGACACATTATAAAGGCTCACATACATACAATTTATCCATGTTCTCATTACCAGGACAGGTGTCCTATATGGGGAAAGTACCCTTCAAACACAGCTTCACAATCCCAGTTAAATTATGTCAGACAGGATCCTATTAGCCTAAGTTAACATAAAATGGATGTGGACCTGCTGAAGGGATTCCAGGAGGGCCACAATTATTAGATGGGATAGAGCACCTTTGTCCTATAAAGACAGGATCCTAGAGAAGAGAAGGCTCCAGGGAGACCTTATAGCAATTTCCAGCACCAAGAGGAGACCAAGAAGAGAGCCCGAGATGGACTTTTCACAAGGACATGTAATGAAAAGACAAGGGGGAATGGCTTTAAATTGAAAGAGGGTATGTTTAGGTTATATATTGGAAAAGAAATTCTTCACTGTGAGGGTGGTGAGACACTGGAATGGAATGCCCAGAGAAGTTATGGAAGTGTTCAAGGCCAGCTTGGATGGGGCTTTGGCAGCCTGTCCGAGTGGAAAGTGTTCTGCCCATGGCAATGGCATTGGAACTAGATGTTAAGATTCCTTCTAACCTAAGCCATTTTGTGATTCTGTAAGTGACTTCAACCAGCAGTGATTTAAGTATGCCTGTGGCTCAGGAAACAGTAAATCTGCTTTAGAGCAAATAGCACTACATTAAAAACACTACAGAACAGACATCACAGAGCACTTGTAGTACAAGGTGACTGGAACTTTATAGAGATCTTAAACCCTCTAGTACTACCAGGGTGGCTGGGAATGTATTTAAACATTACATTATCCTCAGCAGCAAAGGCACCTTAGTTCCCCACAAGCGACACGTTTTTGTCCACATGCTGCAGTTCACCACTTCCACCATTTACATCTGTGCACCGTCTGCAGTGCTGCACTACATAAATAGGATCCCTGAATCCATCCTGTGATTAAAGAATTCCTCACTCAGATCAACAATATAGAACCTATACAGGGATGGAAAGAAAGCTGAGAATTACCACACTGTGAGGACAGGTCTCAGCTTTCACAATGAAATAAAATCAGATCAACTATCTTGACATATATTTCAGTAGAAATCCTTACCTGGTTAAGTAAAAACATCATGACATTGTCAATGTCAAGCAGTTTCAGATCTTTTTTCTGTAATCAGATTTTTCTTTTTTTTTCAAGTAGAATATTGAAAAAGGCCCAGGATGAGCCAGAGACTCTCTATGTGTTCTGCACTTAAGATACACAGCTACGACGAAAACACAAGACAAGATACAGAAAGAAAAGTATGTTTTGGTACACCACTAACAGTCCAGCAACACCTGTCTACTGCCCAACTGTGAAAACGCACACATTCCCTTTTGAACGGATTCTTTCTCTCTCATTAAATCCCCAAGAGGGGAAAAAAAACCCAAAACAATAACAAAAGCCATTATAAAAAGATTCTTACTCATTATCAAGTACATCACTGACTCCTCTGTCAAGTGCCCCATTTGATGCATTCACTGACTAAATTACAGGAAGTACTGAAACGTTTCAACAGGATAAGAAATGTGTAACACTGACAGAAGAACATATGTAACACTGACTTCTGATAAGAAACTTATATCCAGCTGAATTTTGTTGAAAATCAATGTTTTAAAGCTTTCTAAACAAAACTCCTAGAAATGAGGATATTACAGGCAAACAATTTCAAGAACAATCTATATGGCACACAGAGGATTACTTCAGAAATCCACAGGAAAAAACACAAAGGATTTAATGCAAGATATAACTTTTACACAGATTGGGGATTAAAAGTATCCAAATGGCAGGTCATCATGAAAATGGTAAAAAAAGGTTTTTATTTTGAAGACTGCTTTCTGGAATGGGGGGAGGGTTTTTAAAATATGTTTTCATATATAGATACCGAAAGCTTACCACTGTAGTTTGAATTCAAGTAATTGCATTACCAATGCATGCACACAACAAAGTAAGTGGTTTAAAACTTCAATACTGGTTTGCCTTGTTAAATTTATTCATGTATTCAATTTTAAAAGCATTAAATTCAATCTTAGAAACTACTGTAACTCTGCAACACACATTTGGAAAATCCAGACAGGTTCTGAAGTCTTTAAAGAGTAGAACCACACATCAATTAGTGGATGGGACACTTCTACAGGGGATGGGGGCTTTTCTGTGAAAGAGCCATACAACCAATGGGGCCTCTCAGTAGCACACCCTAAGCAGCTTTCATGAGACTGATCAAGACACCTCAAAAGTTTCTTATTTTTAAACTAGACTTGTTCCATATCCCAGTCTTAAATTCGGGCACAGAACAGGAGTAGCAAAAAGACACAGCAGCTCATGTTTTCCAGGTGGTCTTTAATTAAAGATTCACTTGCTGCTGTCTAGTCTGAACTCTGCAGCACCCAGAAATGCAAAATCAGTTGGGATAAACACTGTACTTGGAGTTCAAAAAGCACCGTGCCCTATGGCAAGCCCTTAATGGACAATTTCCCACTCTGCCACATCTTCTAGAGAACCACTCTGAGAGTCAGACTTAGTCACAGCATGTCATTTGCCACCAATTCCTTCCAAGGAACAAACAAGTTCAAGCTCTTGGCAGTTTTTCTTCAGAGCACAAGCGGACAAATTTAAAATACCAATCTATGTGGAGTATCTGGTGTCTCTTTTATTCCATTTCACTTACTGGATTATGGTACAAATATTCACTACTTGACTGAGTAAAGCAGTCCTTCAGTACTGGACAGAGGAAATCTATCTAAACAGCAGGCTTACAAAATCCTAAACATCTTGTGGAATTTATCTGAGGTCAACCACTTGATCTTCAGAGATTTTGCAATCTACAAAAGCCAGCCCATCAAGCCTACGAGCCAGCCAGTAACAGCAGTAGTTTGTCAGATACTCTTCACTGGTAAGAAGCATGACCATCCCTACATCTACCACCTCTCTGGTGTCTCAACAAGAGGCTTGCCCAGGACTACGCTCTCTTCTTATGGTCAGCACTGACTTTACTGCAAATGAAGCCAAACAAAGATTATACCACAAATTACTAGTACCAACCACAAGAGACAGGAATTAGCTCTCTTATCTTGTGTTGGGTTGATGTGGCCAGAAATGTGTATTCTATCACCACCTGTTGAAGCCGGGTGGGGCAGTGACCCTTATCTCCGTGGCACATACTATCTGCTAATGGGCCATCTTTAAGACTAGGTGGGGCAATCATCTTTTCCACAACCCATCCTCCCTCCAGGAAGATGTCACCTGCTGCTGGTCCATTAAGTCCTACATATGACTGATAAAATTACATCATCCCATTGGGAGATGCTCCAGCCAGGGGGAGGAGCCAAGCCTTTCCTACCTAGATAAAAACTGAGATTTTGAACACCTAGACAGCTTCTTTCCACTGGATTCCAGAGAAAAACCAAACCTTTTCCACATCATCCCTGGACCTTCAGAGGAAAACTGCACCTTCTACAGGAGCACTGCTTCAGCTGACCCACATCTGCCACTGCAGGAGAACTGCAGCCACCATTTAATGGAACTGCTACCAACACCCTGACTGAGTGTCAGGTTGTATTCTGACTCTGCCAGTGTTTTGGGATTGTTCTTTGTAATACTGTATTTCTATTTTAATTTTCCTAGTAAAGAACTGTATCTGCCTGAGAGCTCCCTTAATTTCAAAATTTTAATAATAATTTGGAGGAAGGAGGTTTACATTCTCCATTTCAAAGAGAAGTTTCTGCTTTTATTGGCAGACACCTGTCCTTCAAACCAGGACATTGATACAAAAATAAAGGGTCACCAGGAAAGACAAAAGGCCAATACCTCTGAGAAGGAATAGATTTCAGATGGGGTATCAATATAAAAATGTTTTCAAACACTTGAAAAGATTTGCTGGCAGCATTCACCATCCCTAAATTCTTCACAGATAACAATCGTAATATCACAGTACAAGTCTTCTGCACTATCAGCCTGCTCCTCCTCCCAGTACAGCCCTGCATTCTTCTCCAGAAGGTCAGAGTACACATACACATCTTTGCAGAACAGCAAAGAGCTCCCTCCTAGCCTGTAGAGATGTCGCCCTAATTCTTCGCTAGAGGAATGCTGATGGCTTTATTCAAGTGGATCCCCACTCTCATGTAACAACACTAAAATGGGTCATCCTCACCAGACAGCATCTCTGTAATTTCAGTTGTTACCCAACAAGCCTAGTTTTTCAACTACTAACATTTAAGAATATGTTTCTTAAAATAGAAAGGTCCCTTAAAATTCTACTTTCTGGAGCACTCAACCTTACTTCTTGTTAGCAGACACTGCTAAAAAGCATGAACATCTAGACAGATGCTTTGTGTAAGTACTCTGGACAGAAAACCTGTGGGTTCATGAAGGAGACTAGTCCAAGGATAGATGATGTGACTTTCAAGTTAAATGCTTCATTAAAATACCTGAATTTGGTAACAAAATCAATCCAAAAATACTGTCAGGTCTCTAACAGCTGACATTCAAATCAAATACCAGATTTCACCTTGTGCTGGACAAAACTTAAGATTTTCTTCACTCATATTTCTCCAGAAGTAGAAGAGGGTCATGCAGATTGTACCCTACAGTTTCATAATGTTAGAGAGAAGTGGCAGAGTAAGGGAAGCTTGAATTAGCACAGGCCACAGAACCCCACTGAAAAGCATTAGCCAAAAATACCATATATACACACACACAAACCACAAATGAGACACCTCCAGATTGATAAATTAAATCTAGTAGGCTTCAGAATGTCCGGGAAAAAGAGAGAAATTAAACAGAACTGATGTGGTTTTTAAAAAGGGGAAAAAATACCACATCAATACAGAAGCACAATAGGGAAGGAGGCAGCACCAAGGTCCTACTAAACGACTCAGCACTGCCATAGCTGACAGCCAACTTCAATTCCATGGAATCAGAATTATGCAGATGATCACAGCCTGGATCAAGCAGCAGCTGCTCTCTCTAGCACACCCCATTCAGGGCCAAGACATATTTTTACTATCTAGTAAACTACAGTTTACTATCTATTACTAATAGTAAACTATTACTATCAAATATTTTTTACTATATTTTTTTATCTAGATCTAGCTGAAAGCAACAACTCACATCACGCTATAGCTAATTCTCCCACAGCTTGTTGAACAAGAAATGAAAAAACATAAGAGCACTCATTAAATGTTATGAGAACAGAAGGCCATCCTTCACCCTAGCAAACAGAATGATGCTTTGTGATATAGAGCTGGGTATATGGAAAAAATTTCACCTTCCCTATTATTATGTCCTCCTAAGAGGCCACATCCTTTGTTAAAAAACCACAACTGAGACATAAAGCTTGCTTCTATTGAGAACTACTTTATGATCCCTTAAATGGCTTTTTAAAGTACATAAATAGCAGTCTTAAAAAGTCTTTAAAAAAAAATTGGATTTGTGGGAGATGATTAAGTGACTACTAGGGAGGAATTAAAAACAATGGTGTTCAGTGGTTTTTTTCCACAGAATTATAGAATGGCATAGGTTGGAAATTACTTTAATGATCATCCTGTTCCAAACCCACTGCCACAGGCGGAGACACCTTCCACTATCCCAGGCTGCTCAGAGCCACCTGGCCTTGAACACTTTCAAGGATAGGGAATCCACAACACCTCTGGGCTACTTGTTCCAGTGCCTCGCCACCCTCTGAGTGAAGAGCTTCCTCCTATCTACTGTCTTTCAGTATAAAGCCAATACCTCTTGCCCTGTCACAAAAAGCCTTTTTCCCAGGCTGAACAGTCTCAGCTCTCTGAGCCTATCCTCACAGGAGGCATGGTACATTCCTCTGATTATTTTCATGGGCCTTCTCTGGACTTACTCCAACACGTCCATATCCTTCTTAGGTTGGGGGCCTCTCAGGAGAGCGAAGCAGAAGTGGAAAATCACTTCCCTCAGCCTGCTGGTCAGGTTGCCTCAGTCACAATATCGATGGACCTGGGGCTGCCCAGTCCCAAACTGGAAGACCATGAGTGTGGGAACAGTGACTTTCCATTTGTGGTCACTGAAATTCTGAGGGACCAGCTGAATATTTGCAATTCCATGGGGCATGATGGGATTCATCCCAGAGTTCTGAAGGAGCCAATGGATGCTTCAGCAGCATCCCTGTCCATCATCTACCAGAGATCTTCAGAGTCAAGAGAGGTCTCTGCTGATCCAGATCTAGTTTTACTCAAATTTACAAGAAGGATATAAAGGAAGACCCAAGAAACTACAGACCTATTCATGTAGCCTTAGTTCTTGGAAAAATTATGGAAGAAAAGATTATACTGGGTAATACTAAAAGGCATTTAAAGAATAATGCAATTATCAGCCACAGTCAATACAGGTTCACAAAAGGAAAGTCCTAACTAATAAGCTTATTTGGTAACCTTTTCTGATAAGGTCACAGATCTAGTGGACAAAGGGAAGGCAGTAGATGCAGGCTTTTTTTTAGGAAAGCTTTTGATACTGTCTCTTACAGCAACCTTCTAGGCAAGTTGTCCAGCTGCAGGACAAGCGAGTTCATGGTGTGCTGAGTGAAGGACTGGCTGAAGGGCAGAGCTCAAAGAGCTGTAAAGTGAAGGGGGCTGCATCCAGCTCTGACCAGTCCCCAGTGGTGCTCCTCAGGAATCAGTTCCAGGCCCAGTCCTGCTCCTGTACTTCCCAACAATCTGCATGCAGGAGTGCAGTGCACCATTACCGAGTTTGCTGATGATACCAAACTGGAAGCTCTTGGCTTTTGTGAGGAACAGGGGGATTTCCAGAGGGATCTATGCAGATTGGAATACTGGGCTATGATTTATAGCATGAAGTTTAACAAGTTCAAATGTTGGATTTTGCACCTGGGACAAAGCAATGCCAGACAAAGTATGAACTGGGAAAGGGATCTGGAGTACATGGTGGGCAGAAGCTCAGTCTGAGTCAGCAGTAAGCCCTGGAAGACAGGAGGTTAAACCCCATCCCAGGATGCATCAAACAGCATCACTAGCCAGACTAAAGGGGGGATTGTCCTGCTGCATAAAGTGTTGGTGTCACCTCACATCAAGAACTGTCTACGGTTCTCAGCTGCACAATTTATGAAGGTTGTGAAGGTGCTTGAATGTGTCCAGAGGGGCTCAACAAAGCTGAAGGAGGGGCTGGGAGGAAAAGTCCTGTATTGAGGGGCTGAGGACTTGGGGTTTGTCTAGTTTGGAGAAACAGAGGCTGAGCGGTGACCTTGCTGCTCTCCACGGCTTCCCGAGGAAGGGATGTGAAAAGGGAAGTACTGAGCTCTGCTCCTTGGGACCCAGCGACAGGATACATGGGAATGGCTCAAAGCTGCACCAGAGGAGGCTCAGGCTGGACAGCAAGAAGTGTTTCATCACCAAGGGAGGGGTCACACACTTAAACAGGCTTCCTAGAGAGGTAGTTGATGCCTCAACCCTTGACGGTGTTAAAGAGGCATTTGAACAGTGTACCTGACCATACTTAGGTATGCATGTAGCTAATACCGTAGTTAGTTTTCACTATTTATAAAGCCTTGTGTACCTACAGATAAAATCTCTCTATATACATAAACCAGTATGTTTTATCACTAGGAAAGTATTTGTGAGAAGTGTGGGGTTTTTCCCCAATTTTAGAGTCCCAAAGAGCATATAAATTGTTTTCAGATATAGGTATCATACAGATTAATCATTAAAGAGCCACCATTTACAAAATTAAAACTCAATGCAATTAAACAGTTAATGATTTCTTACAGCTGACTTGTAAGTTGATTGAACCTGGGGTTCAATCAAGGACATTATTCTGTAAAGAAATAAGGTGGGTGAGAAGGGAAGGACAGAAATTAAAGCATTTTAACAGGTAAAACTTATGTATTGATTTATTCCATTTTACATCCCAGCTGGAAAGCTGTTCTTGAAAGAGACAGGCATACTTTAGCATTAGCTACTGGACATGATTCAAGTCTATCCAAATTTCTCTATGGCTTTTTCCCTCCTCTCCTCCTGTTTTTAAAGGGCCAGATGCAACAGGCAGTTTTGTTTGTTTCTTTGGGGGTCTTTTTTGTTATAGACATTTTTATTTATAAGCCTGTTAAACTAAAGCAGTTTTGCATGGATCTGTGACCTCAAATCTCACTCAATGCAGAAGAGCTTAGCAGTTTAGGAAGATCAAACAAATCACCAGAAATCCAGAACTATGTGAAATAAAGTCCACTTTGTCTTTTGAAAAGAAGGCTGAAGTGGCTTAAAACCATCAAGCCTGCTGTTACTATAAGATTTTGATGGTTTCAATTAAGACCTATTTTCCTAAAAAGGAATTTTTAAATACTTTTTTAATATAGGTAATAAAAAATATCAACTTCATTATCCTAATCACATAACCCATGCAGGTCATGTACTGCCTTACCATCAGATTCAACACCATACAGTTGATACTAACTAAAGAGACTAGTTTTACCTGTTCTCACTACATATTCCCATAAATTCAATAAATCCTATCCTTAAGATTACTTTACTATGATATTCAGAGCCATGTTTAGTATTTTCTACTGAGGGGGATGGGAGGAAGAAGGGGCATCTTACAAAAGTAATTTTCATTAGGAAATTTAGAAACAATAACTAAGATATGACATGACCACAAAGAAAACCTAAGTTACATAATACATACAATATATATATCGCAGATTTCTCCATAATGATGTGATTGCAGGTAAATTATCTTATTCTGGATTGGTTTCTTGTTTGCATTCCTTTCTCTGTCTTCCAACAACCAGAAAATACCCATTTCAATTTTGCCTTCCTCTATTAATATTTTGAAAACTATAAATAATTTAGATTTCCAATAATTAAATACAGATTTACATCATGTAAGATGCAAAATATCTTGACTTTTGGGAAAAAAATAAATATTCAATGTGGCAACTGGTATCTGAAAGGCATGGCCTGCCAATAAACATGCAAGATTTTTTTTTTCATTTGAAGAGCAGCTATTCTGTTCAACCGTATGTAGGCAGGAGTGGAGGCACGGAATGTGCCACAGAAAAAAAGGTATGCCATGTCCCAGGGCAATGCCATGCCTGCCCAGGCAGCAGCTGACAGCTCCATGGGAGCAAACAGATATTCTGGTTATTACTGACCACTTCATTCTGCAATGGGAAGAGAGAAAAGACAGCAGGAAACCTGGCACAGCTTCAAATCCACCTCTTCCCACCTCCATACAAAAAAGCAGAAACCACACAATGCTTTGAAGAGTTACAACTCCACTTCCCAGAGGGCAGGGCCAGAGCTGCACAGCTGTGACACATGGCTTCCTCTTTCCCTCTTCATTTAGCAGCTGCTTGGTGCTGGCAAGAGAGAAGTAGAGGAATGAAATACAACCAGGGAGGCTCAATTAAAACTACTGATATGCAGTGCATTAAGCTTTTGCTCAAAGAGCACCAGCACATGCACTGCAGATGGGTGGAAGGTTGCAAGATGCAATCACAGATGCAGAACTTGATGCCTTTACTCTTCTACCACACCTCAGCTTGATTTGAAATGCTCAAGTAGCTCTTCAGACATGACCTCTATGACCAACAAGTGCTGAGGAGGTGTAAGCTCCACAATCACTTGAGCTGACCATTTGTGTTATTACAGGTTATGAAACCTCTGGCAAATTCTGCATCAAGTACAATGAACTAATACAGATCATCCAGGAACACAGGGAACCTTGTTTGTTTGGAGGTTTTTGTTGATGTTTGGGTTTGTTGTTTTTTTCAAAGCCTCCTTTATGAAGCACTATTTAAAACTATCATCTGATCCCAAATAATATAGTGTTTCCTTCTGCACAGTGCAGATGCATATTGGCTTTGTTATTTTGGAAAATCTTGCTGCAGACTACCATGGGAATCACTTTTTTTAAAGAGGTGAGTGCCTCCAACACTTTCAAGATCCAGTGTTTTCACAACTACCTCATTTTCAAGTATAACAACAGTACAGAGATATTTTCCCTCAAGAAACTCATTTATTTAGGAGTGGTCTATTACCAAGTTAACATGCAAGTCTGTTCTGCAGCAAAACTATTACTTACAAGCCAGTTATTCCATAGATCATGTTCTCTTATATCCAGAATCACCAAAAGTTGTTTCAAGACTACAAAAACATACTCCTTAAGGTTCCCCCTTTGGCCAAGTTTGTTCTTCTTTTAACACCCAATAAGAATCTGATTTAAATAATCAAGTCCTACATGCTTTGAACAAGAAAACAGGATGAACACTTCATTATATACCTGCAGAAATGAGCAAAAAAAAGTATGGAAGACGTATTTAAGAGAACGGTACTAATATAATGCAAATGAACTAATCCACAATGGAATTCAATTATTTCCATAGTCTTATCTTCCTACAGTTACATTTATTTTAGTATTTTCTTCAAAGTGGATTTAGAACCCTCAAAAATACAATTCTGACAAAAGAACACTTGTCCTTCAAGATTCATATTTCAGACAAGCTTTTGTTTGAAAGTTTTCTCCATATTTTAGCCCTAAAATATCAGCTTAAATATCTTAAAGAGAATATAACAACTCTCAGTAACCCTCAATTTAATTCACTAGTTTTATTCCTCTAGATTCAACACCATACTTCTCACCCTCACAGCTCAATCTCCCTGATGTTTCCCACACAGTGCTACAGCACATAATTTTTCTCCTTTCTTAGCCTATCCCCATAACTGAATGAACCTAGACAAACTTCTCTGAGTAACCCAGACTGCTCTGGGCTGTGTTTATTGTTCTGTGATGAGGCATGAAGAAAGTTATCTTTGACCAACAAATCAAAGCTGTTCACTGTTTAAACTGTCATCCCTTAGGTTCACAAAACCTAATTCGGTGTACTTTCTAATGCTTCCTATTCAAAAGCATTAACAGCAATAATTCCACCAAGATGAATAACAGTGGGGATAATCAAACTACAGATTCAGAGTAACAGGTCTTACAGTTAACATCACCATCAGCAAAAGTACAAAATGAGGCTGCATTTTTTTTTTATACCTGAACCTCAACATTTAAGTATGCTTTAAAAAAATTTATTATTAGAGGCTGCCTATGTGCTTCTCTAACTTCCTCAGCTCACTTGGCTGAGAAAAACACTTGCCAAGCTTGGATTAACATTTAGCAGCTTCGGGGCTAACTGTGCTGCTTATTCCAACCTTGACAATCAACTATATGGACACATTATTACATTTAAGCTTCCAGGAGCATTTAACATTTGATTCTGCTGAAAATACACTTCTACTACATGTTTTGAAAATAAAATCACTTTTTCCTCTTTTGGAAATCCATGATGATGCCAAACATATGCTTGTTTTCCAAACAACAACTGTTTAAAAGAAAGAAAACTCTTTCTGATGTTCCTGCCAAAAACAACATTCTGTGGCTTAAAGAAATTTGATAGTAAGCAGTTCACTCAGCTAAGGGAAGAATGATTTAAATTTGGCAAGGATTTACACTTCATGTCTTGCATCTACTTCCCTCCATTTTAAATTTCTTTGGGGATGCATGTGGCAACTGGGAAGGGTTTTTGTTGTGGTTTATTTTTTTTACATCTCCAAGTATTTCACTCTCTAAAAATAAGACATCTGTGGGTTTTACTAGAAATGACACAAAGCAGAAGTTCATCATAATGTTTTGCTTTTTTACGGGGAATACTAGGATATAGAAGCAAATTTTGAAGGGAACTAAAAGACTTCAGAAAAAATGCATCAGCGAGAGTTTGCAGCAAGAGGAAGTGGAACAGAAAATGCAAATGAGGAAGTGGCACACAAAACATTAACAGCTTCATTTCAAAGCTGGAACAGGGAGAGAAGGCAATGGATTTGGGGTTTCAGCAGCCATTGTCACAGGCAGCAGTAATACTACAAACCAAATAAAGGTAGTTCACTGCTGCTTCAAAAGTTTCAGACAAAGAGACAAAATGGTTAACAGAAACATGCAGACTGGACTACACACTACGTAAGATTTACTTCTGTACATTTCAGAAAGCCAGGGGTTTAAGATGAGGGTTCAATCTGCTATAATATTTGACTTTCATTAATAACTCCCAGAAATAGTTACTGGACTGATTTAATAAGTAATGGACAATATTTATTCCATTTCAAGCAACTAAGACAATAGAATTTCTGAAATTTTCCCCAACCGTGGAGTATTACCTGCCTCTCCCCAGTTTTTGCAAATAGAATTCCAAATCCCATTGAACAGAACCTTGCTATCACCCTCCAAGATACAGAAATTACCAAAGACTGTCAAACCTGCTCCAGCACCAAGCCAAACTAGTCAGACAATGCTTCAGCCAGCTGAGTGACCAAGCATGGCAGCAAGCTGCCGATCCACCCAGGCTTCAAGGCTCTCAGAATTGCTAGTACAACAACCAGAATGACATTTCACAAAGCACACACCTTCTCCAGTAAGATGGCAAGTGCTCTAGAAAAAAGATCCAAATCCCAATGATGTTACAGTAGTATTCCAGATGCAGCTATTTCAGGATGATAAAAATCCTTAAGGTTAAAAACTTAACCAGTTATTAGTCCACCAACATGGAAGCTTCTCTTGTCATTACCAGTGCAAATCCAATACAGAAATTCAGCAACTAGACATGACAGTCTGTCTTTACAGCATGAATAGCTTGAGCTATAAGTAGGTATAGCTCCTAATGTTCACTGTGTGCTTCTGTGGAGCTACCCACCCTGAATCAAAGGATACCTGAAATTTCAGCATAGTCTACAATAGCATGAGCAGTACTTGATGGCAGAGGAAAACCTTCCAATAGCTACATTTCATGTGAGGGTTGAAAGCTTACATCTTGGTGTGTTCTCAGGCACTCCTCTAGAAGGCATTTGTAGCTCCTCATTTCAGCCTTCAGGTACATCATACTTACCATTCCCAAGCTTTACAACTCTTTACTTGCTATAAACATACAGTGATTGCTACAGTGATGATGTACAAAACCTGTAGGATTGGAAGGGAAAGCTTCAAGAGAAGCAAGCTGGCTGAGCAAAAGGAGAAAGGATCTCCTCCATTTAGGAAAAAAAAAAAGAAGCTGCTGAAATACTAGTTCCTGGTTCCTCCTGCCAAAAGAAGAGTGGATAGAAAGCACATGGCTTGCACATCTGCTTCTCTAGCAATGCAAATATCCTTCTCCTACTATTCAGTGAAATCACCTGACACTGTAACCAAACCCCGTGTATAACTGTACCAAGACATCCTCTTTAAATACGACTTAAGATTTAACTGCAGCTCCACTCCAGCTCGAGTTGGCATGCTGAGGTGAGAAAAAATCTCAATATTCCATGTGCAAAAAAATTGATACAAGAGTGTCTTCAAATTCAGCATGAAATGGAAGGCTTCATTCGAAGTGATGTATTTTTGTCCATGTTTGCAGCTGTTTAAGCATTCAAAGCAGCAGCCAAGCTTTATAAAGAAAAATACTACTTTCCCAGGAAGTAACTCTGCAGTAAACCTGTGCTGATATAAGTTCCAGAGAATTTCAACATTGTATAGAAAACTCATCAGCAAGACCTAACTGCTGCAGAAAAGCAAACTAAAAAGCCACATTGCCAATAAAGCCCCCCCTTCTAACTCACGGGTTCAAACTTCATTTATCCATTCACATGTAATGAGGCAGAAGAACTTCTCAAACAAGTGTTTCCAAAGGCTGTTCGAAGTTTCAAAATAAAACAAGCTTTGCAGGCCCTCTCTTCTAGCACATTAGTCCCCACAGCTGCCTGTTGCTCTGTTAGGACAACACCAAGGCCATAGCAGATAAATGGTTTTCCTCAGCATCACTTGATACCAACCTCCTCAACTATGGGATTTCAAAACCAACATCAAGAAACTGATTCCAACACTCACTGGACAACATTATGTTTGATGTGTTATGCATCACCCACGACATACACAAGCTCTCCAACTGTCACTTGTCATGGGCAAAGCGGTTTGCCACTGTGAATAAACCCAAGAAACCTGGGATCTGTCACTGAAGTACTGAATAACACAATTTTTCTGCTTCTAAAACATATACTTGAAAATATAAATCAGTTCAAGCATGCAACTGGCACAAGTACACTGAATACTCAAAACTACAATATTTATTAAATCTGGCATACTACGTTTTACACTCAGTAGAAACACATACTGTCCCCTATTACTGAATTTGGCTACCAAATCTCTGTTAGAATAAAGAGATTATATTTGTTAGATAGGAAAGGGCTCCAAGAATCTTGAAGGAGTAACTAAAATGCTGCTGAATTGAGAGGTCCACAAAAAACAATCTCCATACATTCAGGGTTATTTCTAGACCAAGAAAACACCATCAGTTCAATGGCAGAATATTTCAGTTATATGAAAGGAAAAACTAATTCACAACATATTGAAAATCCAGACACCTATAAATCCTTAACACAAATAAAAAACAACAAATCCAACAAATATTTACCGTACTTAGAAGCCTTCAAAATAATTCTCCAGCTACCTCACCTGTCAAAAATAAAAGAAATCAAAGATAAGCTCCAAGTTTGCAGCTTAAATCAGCACAAAGACTGCCATTTTGCTCTCCAGCTGTTTGTATAAATTTCTTAATTTCTTCCCAAATATTTTGGTTCTTCCTGTGGCAGAAGAAATTACATCCATCAGTAGCTAAAAATATTTCAGTTATTTGAATTTTCAAAAGAGAGGTAAAAAACAACTGTGCTTTGCCAGTTAAGAAAACAACTCAATGCAACATTTCAACAGCTTTTATTAAAGATTGGCTTAGATCTAAATAATAGTTAAATGTAAATGAAAACATGTGGTTAAAATTTAACAAATAAGTCTGGTATAACTTGAGGTTATTGCCATAATTACTTCTAAAGGCAGACTAAGTTCTCAGGAGAGAATGTAAGTGCTATGGAAGTTATGCTACAGAGCTAAGGTTCAAGGTGCTTCAATTTAATCCTCAGTCAAGACACTAATTTTTCTTAGATTATAGGTATTCTGTATGTGAGCCTTCCATATGGAGAAGTTAATAGCCACCCTCTAGCTCCATCTTTTCTTTTAAGAGAATAAGCAATGGCAGCCTGCAACTCATGATATGGGGAAGCTTCCAAACTACACTGGAAGACATTTGTAATCTGATCCTATCAATGATCTCCATATACTGCATGCCATTAAGATTAGAGAACTAAGAAATTAGCCTGCCAAAACCAATTGCTCCCCATCAGTACTGTATAATAATGTAATTCTACAACTGAGATAATTAACAAAACTTCCTATCATAACCCGCTGGGTAGGCACAGCCTGTCAGTAACTCACACCAGCAGTGCAATTCATGTGATACACTGCTGTGGCTCAGGATCCTTTGAAAGCAAAAATAAATTAAAAACATGTCAAAAGTAATGACCACAACTTGTCCAATAATTTTAACTGGAGCCACACATGAACAAGGAAGTAATAACACATCCCATTTGAATTGAAGAATCCAAGAAGAGTTGTATTATACAACCTGTATTAGATTCCAGTGCAGTTACAAGACACATCACCTAAGTTACAAGTACAAATCACCTAAAGACAGGCCTGCAAGAGCAGAATGAAATTAAATTCAACAATATTTTTTGCTCCTTCCTTACACAAGGCAGTCAGGAGAACTCTGGAAGACAATGCTCTGGGACTGCTCAAAAAACAAAGAGAACACCAAGATACTACTGTCCATGCAGGAAGTTCAATCAAAAAACAAAGATTTGCAAAGGCATGAAAGCTAATTTATGCCCAGGTGACACCAATACAATGACTGAAACACTCAGCCACCATCAACTATTCTGGAATTCTTCACCAAAGTATTTGCTGTGGTGTGGTTAGATTTTCAGAAACTGTTCTTCTCATCACTGTGTAAGACACTTGAAAACACTCTATCATGTGTCAGATGATGGCTTTTCTTTCACTTTCCTCCATACAGCAATATTGCCTGCAGACAGTCTTGTTTCAGAAAAAATAAATGGCATGTACCACCTCACTGAAGAATTAAGTAAATAAACCTATGCTAAAGTAGGCACACCTAAGAGTAGCTGATGTTCAAGGAGTTTATATTGCTACTCCAAAAATCGTGATCCCTTGAGGCACGTTTTACAGACAAGGCATAAACTGAAAAACAAAACAGGTTTATGTTGTTATTACCTAAGAAATGCCACATGCATTACACCATATAAATCAAACATGAAGCCACAATAGCATATTCCTTTTTAAAGGAATTTAACAAATACCTTTTTAAAGCACAAGCAATTTTATTTCTGACATGTAAAATCATTTTTAATACTTCCATGGACAAAGAGAAAGATTAACAAAAACTATTCAATTTCTGTAACTACTGAGTTATAATCAAGACCATTGTTTCAGTATCTGATTAAAAAAATGTTTTCTATTTTCTCTTTATTTGAGGAAAACAGCCATGGACAACGAGAAGAGGACTGGCTCAATTATACATTATTTCATGTACAACAAAACCTCTGTGTTCACTGCCTAATAACTCCATTCATACTGCCCCTAGCTATAAAAACACAAAACTAATCTTCCAGCAAGGGATAGAAAAAGTTTGCTTTGCACAACTCATCCCCAGAATTCAGCTGGAAACAAATCAAGTTTCCACATCATTTAAGGGAAACATAGTATGGTCCTAGTCTCAAGTGAATAGCTGCAGATAAAACATCCTAACTCTTACAAAGAATGACTTGGGGCCTGTGGGCAGATAACTGTCCTTCCATCTTAGCATATTTTCTTCTGATGAGAACTTAAAAGGCAAAAAGGCTGTAGCATGACAACTAACAAAGCTCCGTTCCACAGCTCACACACAGGGTTTCATCTTCAATCCTTGAAGTTCACAAGCAATGCAACCAGTAACTTCCACCGATTACCAGCTTGAGCACTGCTCTATCATAATTATTTTGTATCGTGTCAGCCTCCCGGTACGAGAGGACACATAACTCCACATCTGAATTACAGCTCACTGTAGTGTGGGACAGCACACTGGAGGATAAGAACTGCAGCCTTATTCCATTGCTTCACTGCTCTCTTCAAGTACACTCACTATTAGTTTATGGAAAGTACTGTATCAGCCAAAGTCAAAACAACAGTCTCTCTCCTCTAAATGCAGTATTTTTTGATTTCATATGTAAAGTTTTAAAAACAAGGCCAGTCTTGCATGACAGGCAAGATAAAACCTCCTCACCCCCAGATTTAAAGTTTCTTCAAGTTCCTGGTTGCTTTCATAATTTGTCCCATCTTCTTCTAACGGGAATACTGTCCCCTCATTCGCTGTAGTTCACAAAACAGGCACAAAGAACTACAGCTTCTTCCTATTCCTGCACAAACAGACACACACTACAGCATTTGTGCTTTGGAGTGTTTTCTATCAAGGAACCTCACAACTGTATCCAATAACCCATCACTCAAGTACTGGCCCCACTTCACAGATTACTGCTCAACCTAAAACTATCAGCCTTTCTGTTATCTGTAGCGATTATTGAACTATATCAGAAAGAAAGAGAATAAACAAAGCATTCCTTAACTGCTTTTAGGTCAGTGTCAGACACTGAGCAGATGAGATAAATCCCTGTCTTCACACGCCTGCACTCAGACTCCAGGCTCCTTCTCAGCTTCTTCTCATTTACTCAAGAGCCAAGGAGAAAAAAACTACTAATCCACCAAAAAACCAACAGACAAAAACTAAAACAAAACACAAACCAAAACGTGGTGGGGCGGGGAAGGGTTTAAAAGTTCCCGAGCTGTCAAGGACTCCCGGCGCCCTTCAGAGCCAAAGACGATTATTCCTGAGTACTTGAGGAGCGCTGGACACCAGAAAGCCTCGGGGGGCCGCGCTCGGGGGGCCAACACGAGCGGGGGACGAGCCTCCGGGAATTCCTCCCGGGAACGGGCGCCGCGCTCCCGCTGCCCGGACGGAGCGCCCCGGGAAACACGGGGAGCAGCTCGGCGATCTGCCCCGGCCCCACGCACGGAGGGCTCCGGAGCCTCCCCCGAGAGCGCCCGGGGAAGGGGAAGGCGCCCCGCGGCTCCGGGGACCGGCGAGGGGCCGAGGCCGGCGGCAGGACTCGGAACAAAGCTGTGGCGAGAGGGCCCGAGGACGGCAGCCAGCCCGGGCTAGCGGAGCACAGCCGGCCGCTCCGGAGCGACCCACCGGCGCCCCCGCCCTGGCCGGGAGGAGAAAGGGGCTCCCGCAGGGCAGCGCCGGGATTATCCCCGCGGGCTGGAGACCGCTAAAAAGCGGCTGCTCCCCCTCCGCGCTCCTCACAGGCGGGGAAAGGACCCTCCGAGCGCCGCCGCCCGCCCTCCTGCTCTCCGTGCACGGTGGCCGCGGGAGCTGGAGCCGAGCCCCGCACCCACCTGGCGCCGCGCTCCGTCCCATCCCGCTCCAGCCGCCGCCGCTCCAGCGCTCCAGCCGCCGCCGCCTTCGCGGGCTAAGCCGCCGCCGCCCCGCCCCTCAGCCGCAGGCCCCGCCCCCTCGCCGCCCTTATGGCTCGTGCGCGCGGGGCGGGGCGGAGCCCGCCAATGGGGAGCAGGGCCCGGCGGCGCCCAGCGCTGATCGGCGTGGGGAGCGGCCAATGAGAGCGCCGGGGGGCGGGCACAGCTGTCAATCAGCGGCCCCTACCTGGGGCTGGCGAGCGGCCGGGCGCGGGGGATGGCGATTCCATCCCTCCTCCATCCTTCTCTTCATCCTTTCGTCTCTCTCCCGCCCGGGTCGCTCCACCGTGTCGCTTCGGCCCCAGCCAGCCCTGGCCTGAGTGCAGCATGACCGCCCAAGCGCCCCGGGTGTGGCGGCTGTCCTGGGGCTCCCAGACGGCCCCCGAGACCCGCGTGCCCCTCGGGAGCAGCCGCCTCTTCCCTCAGTGCCCGAGCCGCCCCTTCCCGCCCGGCCGCGGCTGCGGACAGCGGTGCCCGGTCCCTCGCCGTCCCAGGGCCATCTGGCGCCTCCCCCACGTCGCTGGCGGGGTCGGCGCTGTCAGCCACCCACCGCCCGGCGCCTTCTCCGCCCGCGGGAGGCCTCTGCGCCGCTCTGCCCTCATTCCCGACTGCCACACGCACGCCCACCCCCGCTGCCCTTTTCTTGCCCTTGCGACCCAATTCCTGCTGAATCCAGCCCCTGGCCATCCGGGCCCGCCGGAGATCCGTGTTTATCCGGGCGGCTCTCCGCGCCGGGCAGGTGCATTGCGGGGCTGCAGCTCCGGCCCGGCCCCGGCAGCGCGCCCATTCCAGCTGTGCCCGAGCCCCGGCCTTTGTGGGGATCCCTGCAGCGGGGGCTGCTGCTGAGCGCCGCAAAGCCTGTAGGAAAAAAAGGAGGCGGGCTGTCCAGATCGAGAGAGTCTCTGCTTGGCCTCTATATGGGACAAAGAGGTCAGGAGCTCCCCCGTGACCATGACTTGGAGTGATTCTCTACAGAAGAGAAGCAGGCAGCACCCCCGCGATGGTGGTGGGGTGGCACTGGTGTCCCAGGCTGTGAACGGCTGAAGGGGCAGCCACTGTCTCTGGAGTCATATTGAATACTGTTCAGTCAATAAAAATGATCATAACTGGAAGCAGAAGTTTTTAAACACCATCTCCAGGCAATGGGCAACCAAAAGTTTACTGAACTCAAACCCAGTTGTACCACTTCGATTACCCACATCTTGCCTTACAGCAAAGTTGCAGGCTCACAAACACCTCCTTTTCACAAAAAAAAACCCCAAAAACCCAACAAACAAACCAATATGTGGGATTGCTATCATTTTCAGAAAAATCATTTGCATTTGAAGGACTTGTATCAGTTGTGGTAAGAAGCAACAGCTGAGAACCACTGCTGTGATCACTCCAGGTTTCACAGTAAAAAGCAGCAAGCCAGCTTTGAACTGCTGATGGTGACAGTTTTATGATGGTTAGCAAAGTAAACAGAAAAGAAGTCTTTAAGTAACATAACCCTAAAAGAAAGAAGCAGCAGGTTTTTTACTCAGCATAAGGTCTTAGTGGGACAAAAATCATGAGAGCAAAATAGTCTCAAGGTTTTCAGAAAAATTCATTCTCTACCCAAAAAATGAGTATTTTTCCTAAAACACATATGCAGTGAGTGGAAACTCTTCAAAGACTGTGAAATAAAACAGAAGGAAAATGACTTGCTATTGTTAAAACACAGCTGCATTCATGCTTGTTCAGTTGTCCTTTTTTCATGCTGAAAATGGGATTTTGAGGTTTTAAAAATATTAATTTCAAACAGACCTATCTCTACCATTACTTTTTTTCTGCTCCATCAATATAAGTCAGTAGCCTGTGTGATGCAAGGTATTAATTAACATTTATTTTGTTCCAGCTGCTTCCCAGTCTCCTGGATTACTTCTTAGCTTTCATTTTTCTCCTCTGTATTCATGACATTTTTAATGCCATTTCTAATAACATCTAGATCTCGTAAGAAAGGAGCTCAGGCATAGCTTTATTACTGCTGCTTTGACCTTGTCTTTGAATTTGCAAATAAGGCAAATCTGCCAAACAATTTGTGTTGGATTGGTATTGAGTTTTCATTAAGAGAAAAAGAAAGTTGGTTAAATTAAATGCAGGGAATAATTGAATCAGCATTTGTATGAACCAATATTATTTTTAAGTTAAATCATGCTTCAGAAAAGCCCTCTGAAGGCAGTAAATAGAGGTTTAGACTGGCACACCAAGAGCTATCCAGAATTGATCTTCTATTAATTTCACTTGAAGGAAGAACCAGACTTCAGAGGGTAATGAAAAGGGAGGGTTATTGGAGACTGAAACCAAGATGAGATAGTAGAAGTGAGCATGACATTTTCTTAATGTCTCCTTATAATATCACACTGCTTTAGATCAAATTTATAAGGACCTCCTTTTCTTGAATAGTTAATTTCACACACACACACACACACAAAAGATACAGTGTAAGAAGGAACAATATTTTGAAAGCCTGTTGTACAGCTTCTTGCTTCCTGCTGGAGAGCATATTTCATGACATGAAAAGCTTTTTGTCTTTCAGGAAATACAAAATTGCTGAATAATGTTAAAATAAATAGTGTTATGCAAATGATTTACAACGCCACCGCTAATCATTACAGCATCTCTGATTATTAATGGTGCATTGATAGGCCCCCCTGCAGAGTTTCTTGCTGAATCAGCTTTTGATATAAATTGCTTTCCCTCCATCCACAGCCACACCCCAGAGAAAGGGGAACCATGTCTTGACTGAAGTAATTGATAATTTAGGATAGCCAGCAGATACAGACACTGCACAGCCTAAGATGCTCTATGAATTACTAGTCTTGTTAATGGATTTATTTTCCTTTATCATGAAACTCTTCAGCCTTGATAAGGCTGCATATGTATTTCTCATACTATTCATATTTTCAATGTTATTGATATTACCATATGACTCACATTTTCCAGGAATACTTTCCTGAGACTATTAATTATTTTGCTTTTCTTTAATTTTTTCCTTCTACTATCCTTGGATTGCTGGAATACTGAAAGACTAGCAAAGAATATGAAACCAAGATGCAAGTAGATCCTCAAAGGAAACATTCAATGTAAGTTCAAAGAGTCACTGTGTAATCAATCTTGAGAAAAAAAAATGCAGGGAAGCAAGAACAAAAGGAAGCCTAATAACTTTTCAAGACAGCTACTTTCATCAACTAAACAGGAGTTGTAATTCTGCCCATTGATAGTAAGGCCCATTAACTGTAAGTCATAAAAAGTATTTGCTATGCAAAGAACTAGTTTTTCTTTGCTGGCCCTGACATTTTGGGAGGGCAGTGTAGCAGGATATCCTATGAAGCAAGGACTGGTGATCTATAGTGGGAGTGGACAGAGTCTCTTAATAGTTTTATAGCATTGCCAGTTGAGCAAGCTCCTTTATAAAAATAAACACAGGAAAGACATGATTCCAAGTTCCCTGAGAGATTAAAAAATTATATACAGAAAACTATAGTTAGTAGTGTACTGTGGATTTAGAGTGGCACAGCTAGGACTAATGGGATGAAATTAAAAATTTGCAATCAGGATGAATATCTAGGGGAAGGGAAGGGAAGGGAAGGGAAGGGAAGGGAAGGGAAGGGAAGGGAAGGGAAGGGAAGGGAAGGGAAGGGAAGGGAAGGGAAGGGAAGGGAAGGGAAGGGAAGGGAAGGGAAGGGAAGGGAAGGGAAGGGAAGGGAAGGGAAGGGAAGGGAAGGGAAGGGAAGGGAAGGGAAGGGAAGGGAAGGGAAGGGAAGGGAAGGGAAGGGAAGGGAAGGGAAGGGAAGGGAAGGGAAGGGAAGGGAAGGGAAGGGAAGGGAAGGGAAGGGAAGGGAAGGGAAGGGAAGGGAAGGGAAGGGAAGGGAAGGGAAGGGAAGGGAAGGGAAGGGAAGGGAAGGGAAGGGAAGAAGGATAGTTGGGTTTCTGCAAAGAGGACAGTGTAAAATATTAAAGAGTACTGTAACAAACACTTTCCTATCAGCCAAAGATGAACTTCTTTTTTTTCTCCTGGCTAGGCTCATATAGCTTTTTAGAAACCCAGCAGTCCTTTCCTAAACTTCTGTGCCTCTTTGTGTTATGGCCATCAATCATAACAGGTATGTAATGTCAAGAGAGGAAAAAAATCTCATATAGGTAAAAATAGGCTTTCTTGGAGAAAAATAAAAGGGTAAGGAATTACAATTGTTCAGTGTCAAAAGATTTATGCAGTGTTCTGGGAAGTCCCTAGCTGCTTTCTCACTCTACTAAGCCCATAAACAGGCATGGATATTGAAAGAGTCATGATAACTGTGTTGGATTGCTCGCAGCCTGATGTCCAATAGTTACTGGTAGCCTCACTCCATCAGATTTTTCTGTCTCTCTTGTCTCTCTCAAGGGTAAAGTTTACCAACAGAGATTACAACCATCCATTTCCCACTGACTTTCAGCTAGAGGTTATCATCTAGGTCCCTTAGGGCCCCTTAGAAATCTCTCTTCTCATCCATAGAAAAGAGTGAGTGCCTCAGTGTCATACTCCATTACTATCTCTGACTTTAAGAAAGTCAAGGGGACAGAATGAAGATAAGCTATCAGAACAAGAAGTAGCTTTGGCTTATGTTTGAACCCCTGTGATTTGCCTTAGATATGAAAGAACTTTGAATGACACCTGGATGCCCAAATCTGCAGAACCAAACCCAAGCTTGTTCAAAACCTTGGAATGTCCCAGCAGCATCCCACTTCTTTGGACAGACATTAGCTGCAGTCTGGTATGTGAGGTAAGGTGAGGGAGGAATAATGAAGGAGATGGCTGTGATGAAAGGATTAGTTATGTTAAATTATTTTTCTTATTTTTTATTCAATTATAAAAATCGTAGTGAGTGCAAATAAAAAATATGCTCCTGGCATGTCCTGCAATTGTTAGGAGGAATATTACACAGAAAACAAACATGATAAGTACAGTAAAAAATAAATAAAAATAGAAAAAAATGTAAAATCCATCCCTTTCAACCATACATATCTCATGGGAATAAAGCACCCTATCAGCTTCTTTTTGTGCATTAGCCATTTAGATGGGAGGGATCAAATGACCAAGTGCACCAGGATGCACAACAGTGAGTACAAAATGCTTCTGAACCCTCCCTGGCTCATTGTACACAGCTTCCTCTTAGGAGTGCTGTGACAAGGAACTGTTATATCCTGTTATGTGACAGGGCAGTGACACAAGGCAAATGACACTGTCTCCTTCCAGCAGCTTGACCAAGGAGTTTATTTTCCAGTTGAGATACCACTCTCCAACTCCCTGGCCCCAGCTTCTAGACACAGTTGGATCATGAATTAGGCTTCTTCAATGGACTTGGTATCATAGTGGAAGAAGCTGAGATGTAAAGAATTAAGGTGTGAAGTAAAAAGTAAATTTTGGAGACCACCAGAAGAACATTAAATGTATGAATCATAGAGGTGAGATGGAATTTACTGAGACCACTTTTCCAAAATTTATGTAAATTAACTGCAAATAGAAAAGTTAACACTAAAATTAAAGTGTGAGAGCAGTGATAGAGACATAGAAAATGGGGCCAAAATGGCAGAAAGAGTTATCTTAATCCTCCTTCCTGTGCCAAGCCTGCATAAACGAGAGAGATATGGTTATGTACTGATGTCTGTTTTATTATTTTAAGGTATTTAATCTAAAGCAGAGAATTTCACCAATTCCTCATGTATTCTTGCCCAGCTTCTGTTGTCAAAAAGCTTTTGCTAATATCTAATGTAACTCTTCCATGATGTAATTTTAGCACATTCTTTTCTCTTGATATCTGCAATGGATACAGAGAACAGAGGACAACCAGTGATTATTTGAAAGCTTCTCACGTCTCTCCAGTCATTCATTCAATAAATTAAAGCCCTAGCTCTTTCTTTCTTGCCTCATTGGACTTCTCTGGTCATTTTCCTTTCTTTCTTTTGAATTGCCTCCACATTTGCTGAAGTTCACTGCCCAG
Source organism: Luscinia megarhynchos (assembly GCA_034336665.1). NCBI lineage: Eukaryota > Metazoa > Chordata > Aves > Passeriformes > Muscicapidae > Luscinia > Luscinia megarhynchos. The sequence continues at coordinate 68,468,806 of JAPFBE010000003.1, forward strand.
AACTAGACAAGTAGCTTTCAATAGCAAAGCCTCCTGTTTGCTTTTACTGTAATAGTATGACACTGTTGATACATATCCCACTTGTGAGTCACTGCAGCCTCAACATCTTTTTCAGCAAAATTTCTGCCTAGTCAGCTGTTTCCCATTCTGTGTTAATGCACTTGATTTTTCCAGATTAAGTGCAGACCTTGCATTCTCCTCTTTGAAGTAAGTTCATCCTAGTTTTTTTGGCCAGCTGTCCCATTTGTCAGGATCGCTTTGATTGCTACTCCACCAGCTTTGTGACATCTGCAAATGTGCTAAACATACTTTCTACTTCATCTTCCAGGCCCCTGAAGTAAATACAAAGCATTACCAAACTCAGGACACATCCCTGGAGAACCTCAGGCAACAGTTTTCCATTGTAGTAGGGAACCTTTGCTAACTATTGCCTGATCACTTCTTTCCAAACAATCTTCTCCAGTTTCTTAAAAGAATGTCTAGCAGTGTTAAAAACCTCTCTCTATACTAATGTTTTAAAGGGAGATGAAGTTAAGAATTTCCTTAAAATTTGTGAGTATATTAAATTTGATTACTTATCTCTTGTTTCTGTTATGGAATACTTAGTATTTGCATGAGAGACACAAAACCATATTTCAGAGTAGACAGTGAAAGCTGGGGCATCTTGGATACCAGGGAAGGAAATGCTCACATGACTAAGGGTCCACATCACTATGATTGATCTTGAATATGACAACTTTCTTTTTAATGAAGTTTTAGAATTCTGTATTTACTAGTTTCCCTTTTTTGAAGCTTATTCTTTATTGTCTTTAGCAACATAGCTTCAGCATGCAAATTCTCTGGCTTTTATTCTTTTTTGCCAGAGCTAATACAATTTTGCTGCATTTTAGACTCAAAAGCAAGGGAAATCATGCTCCTTCTCAAAGCACAATGCACATGTCATTATGCAAAGTTGAAGAGCAATCACCGTGATAGGTTTCCATCTTGCTCATTGTATCCTAAGCCTCCTGTTGTCTCCAATTAGCCTTGTATACCCACGAAGCATGAAGCATGAGTCCCTTCAGATATCAGTCATGAGCTCAGTCCTGCAAGGCTCCCTTGCCCTTGCATTGTCATAGGCCCTTCTGCCTGAGCTACATGGGAGTTTCAAAGTTCCACCTGTACTTTCTGGGTCAGCACGCTCATTTCTTTGCAAGATGAAACCTGATATGAAAAGAGCATGAAAAGTATCGTTTTCTGTGGGTCTTACATCTGCCTGAAAGCTGCAGGGATGCCTACAGCCTTCAGGGGACAAGCCTAGGCTCTCCTTTCTCATATACAATTCATATTGTATTCACACGTGCCCCAGTGCACAATCAAATCTTATCCAAGTGTGTGCAAACTGGAATAGGCAAGAGGCATTGGCTGCACTCTGAGTGCTCGCTGTGTCAAAAGGAACAGGAGTCTTTACTCCCAATGGTAATTAAGCCTTGCTGGGAAATCAAGCGTATGTCATATAGAATAGGCTGCCTCTTCTGTTTTCTTTCACTCCCTCCCCCTCTCAACCCCATTTTGGATAGGAAGAAATAAAAAATGTGGAATGAGGCGGAGATTTTAAGTAATTTTTAACAGCAGTTTTTCAGTTGCAGGAAAATGTGTTGTCTGTATAATAGCATTGCAAGAGGAATTCTTAACTGATACTGGAAGGAAATAACAGCAACTACAAGACAGAACAAAAACCTCTCAGAATAAAGAAATCTTGGTCAACCCACAGAAAGGGCTATTGGGAGGCTGTATTGCAGAAAGAGAATAGCAGAGCCTTTATGCAATATAAGATGCTCAGGGAGGCGAGGCAGCAAGGAGAAATAGAGGCTATTTGCTTGCTTGGTTTTAGCTGGAATGGGAGATGGCTGTCGTTCCTATCATACATCAAACCGAGCTCTGGAACTCCACAACTAAAACACTTCAATACAGACTGTCTGCAGCTATGTCTTTTTTATTCTCTTTTTCAACCAGTGCTGCATGGGAAACCACATCTCACACATGCTCCCCCAGCTGAAAAAAAAAAAGTCAGTTTAGAAACAACTGTCATTACATAGCATATTTTCCTCATTATAAGGCACTCAAAGAACAAGAAAAAGCCATCTGCTGTAACTTGGCTGCCCTTTCCATTTTAGGTTAATCCACATTTCTAGCTTTTTCATCCTCATTCCTGATTAAATCTTTCCTCCAAAAAATTGATGGTTTTACAATTTGTATTTAAACCTTCTTATTCAATTCCAGTTTTCTTGTCAGAGTATCAGACAAAACCATCATATCATACAGAAAATAATTCTGCCTAAACTTTGAACATAAACTGATCTTCCATTTTTAGGCAGATCTCTGGGGAAAAGGACTTAAGGTCCCACGGGATTAATAGTCCCAGCTTTGTGCTAGATGCTAAAGAATAATGGCATCATAGCATACCTTGAGTGTTAACTACTTCATTGTACAGAGTTCTTGTGTGGAGCATTCTGTTCACTTCCACTTTACATTTGTTGGAGGTTGCTAGAAGAAGCCGTTGTACTGTGCTTTGTACAATCAGAGAATTGCACCATGTCCTGTCTCTTGGGGAGGCGTTTGATTTTTGTTCTGCTTAGTTCTATCTATTGTGCCTTAATCTAATACAAAAGTATCTGTGTGGAGAGCAGAATGATGGGAAATGTTTGCCCTCGAGTTCTAATGCTGTCTCTCCTATTTCAGTCTTGTTAATGAACACCAAAATAATACAACAAACCGACAAGTCTGAGCTTCTCTTTGATATCACAGCAGGCACACGGAATGGCTTCTCCCAGGCATACTGATCGCTTTTGCCACATTTATAGTGCTCTAATAAATGCTGCTTGGAGCTGCTCCAGGCAATTGTAATTAATTCTCAGTGGGATGCTCATAGTGGTCACCCCGGATCAGAAAGGTCAGGACTTTGTCTGTGCCTTTACAACATCAGTAAAAATTAAATACCCACTTTCCCCAAAGGTCATCACAAGCCAAATACACAAAACGATCAATCTCAATCAGTTTCTCGTTCCCCGCTGTTTCTCATTATTTCTGCAGATATCCTAAAAATTAAAAGTAAACACACAAACAAATCAAGGCAGAAGGCGTTTTCAGTGTTGATCTAATCCTCCCTCCTACCCAAGCAACTGATGAAGATACAACCAGGGAAAGTGAGAGAGACCCCGAGCACGTGGAGAACTAATTCACCTATGGGGACTCTGGCTTTAATTAATCTCCCTGCCTTCTTAGGGTGGCTAAAAGAGGAAAATCCAGGCTGGAAAAGGAAAACATCTGTTGCACCGCGGAGGCAGCAGCAGCTCAAGGTAGAAGCCTACGGAACCTGAAGGAAAAATGCTTCCCACGCTGCCGGCGAGGAGCGAGGGCTGGAGCCGCCGCTCAGCACCATGGACAGGGCGCGCCGGGAGGGGCACGGAGGGATGGCAGGGCGGGGACGGGCGGGCAGGGAGGGGACAGGCAGGCTGGGAGAGGGGCTACCCACCCCATGGACCCCCGAGAATGCCGCCCCATCCCCGCGGGGCCGCCCAGCAGCCGGCTAGGAGGGGAGCCCGCTTTCTTTGCTGCATGCCTTTATCGCCAGCGCTCCGCTGTGTTTTCCATAACTCGCCATGGCCTTTGAAAAGGGCAATGCGAAATTGGTTGTCAGATTTCTTTCCGTTACTTTTATTTTCTTTTTATTTTCTCTTCTTTTTTTTTTTTCTTTCTTTTTTTTTTCTGCTGCATATATGGGAACCTGGCAGTTTTGCAAAGGAGGAGGAGGAGGGAGGAGGAGACCTCAATGCAAGCAAAGCGCAAAAACAAGGAAGAGAAATACAGCAGTGTGCACTTCAGCCAAGAGAGGAAGCATCAGCCAAAATCATGCACAAAAGAAAACCAGTTCCGGACCATTCTAACCACACAGCTACTCATAACCACAGCCTTCCTCAGGGAGAGAACATCAGTCAAATGTTCCTCATTGGCACTGGTGTAAATCCAGGTGCCTCTTCTAGTATAACTGTTTTCTCTTTACAGTGCCAGACAGAAAAAAATTGATCTTGGTACTTTTATTTAAAAAATATAAATTTTACAGAAAAAAAAATCTGCTTCTTCCTCTGTATTGTTTCCTTTATCTGGCAAATATTATTTTCTTTCACTGACATGGTGGAAATCCTGAGCACATTATTACTCCTTTCAGAAACCGTGTCATTTTGCTTGCAAATGTTGTTCAGTATGGGAAGTGCCAGCTTCAGGGCCAAGGCAGCCAGTTTGTCTTAAACAAGTGCAAGAAACAGTCTTCAAAGGCTATCAGACACTAGGTATCATTACACTGCTAATTTCCCTTGGGACACTCAATCTCTGCTCATAGGCTCCTCACGATCCCCTGCAAAGTCTTCATCTCAGCCTCACTCTCTTTACATCAATCTCTGCCTCCGTCTCCTCCACTATATTCTCACTTCTCTCTCTCACTCTGTTTTTCTTTTTAGTCATTATGTACTGCCATTAAACCAGCCAAGGAAGATAAAAATGTTCCAGCCTCACTGCCTTTTCCTCAGTGCTCTACTTCCTTAAAAAACCAGGGAGTCAAATTAAGGGGATACCATCACATCATATAAGATGTTTTCAGAGTCTCTCTCTTATATTTTACTTTCTTTGGCTGCAAATCATTGGGCAGTCAAAATCTGAACAGTACAATTTCAGTTATTTTGGCTACTGTTGAAGTACAAATGAGAAGAAATTTTCCACCTTCAACTTGTACACAAGATAATTTCATTTTCCATCAAACAGTGTGTCTCGTAAGAAATGCAGAGGGATGATTAACTCTGGCTGGTGTTTATTGTATGAAGTGCAACAACTCCTATGATGCAGCCCTCCTTTTCTGCTCTATCTCTCTATTGATTCCCATCACATAATTAAATTGTGAACTCTGAAAGGGAAAGCCATCTTTCATTTCAAGTACTGCTCAGCATCTGGCCCAGCAGGGCTCTGAGCCCTTATTAGATCCCTGGCAAGACTGCAATGCAAATAGTAAAGGGACTGCATCTGCCTGCTCACCAGCCCCAAGACTCCATGCCTGCCTAATGCAGGGGTCTTATATATCCAGTAACACAATAGTTGAAGTGACAGATCACTACAGTGCTATTGTGCCCGAAGTGTTGTTATGAGTATAAAGGATTGAGCCAGTTATTAATCATCTCAAAGCACTTTACATGGGCACAAGCATAAATCACAGCACTCCATCCAGTTGGGTAATTACATTCTGCCACAATAAATCCCTTCTAAAATTTTTATCAATAGTAGCATTTTTCACTTACAGTCCTAAACTTTGTGCTTTGTTGCTTTTTACCACTAAAAAGCTGATGTATTTCTCTTCTGAGGTGATCAATTGTTTTCTATGGAAATTCAGATGTCCACAGAGCTGCAGTATGTTCTTTATGCAGCTGTCAGAGAACTCTAAAAAGCCATTTCTTCTTATTAAATTATGTATAAATGCGCTTTTTTTTTTACTATAAAGAAAATGTATGAATGATGTTAAGCAACAGAGTTCTTCAAGCAGCCTTTTTAAATGCCAGAAGAGCAAACATGGAATTCCAAATGACATTTATCCCATTATGTCATCAAATCAAAAAGCATCCAGAAAAAATACTCTAATGTCCTCCTAATGCACCTTTCAAAATCTCCACACAACTTGGACAGTTTTGAATATAAAATGGCAACATTAATTTTTTACTATACAGTCTATATAGCTGTGCATTCTTTTATAATACATGAAGGAAGCCTTTAATTAGTAAAGTAGGGAAGATTTGATCCTTTAGACAGCCATGCTGGAGAACATTTGGAAAGTCTTGTGGAACTGCAGTTTCTGAAGCTTTGCAACGCTATTCATAGCTACCACTTAGGATTTGTTCCTCAGAGAGAGCAGCTTCCCCTGAACACAGTAAGGTGTTTGTGTACAAATGGAAATGGCATACTGAAGCATTCCATGCTGCTGACAGTGTAGGTCATTTCCATTGTTTAAAAAATTAAATAAAAATCACTTTCCAGCTGCCTTAGACACATCCTGATGCACTCTTACAGCTTGCAAAGAGAAGATAAATGGACCATCTTTTCTAAACAATGTCTTCGAAATCATGTATTACACCTGATATCATCAGTTTTGCAGCTATCTTTGGAAGCTTCTCTGTTTTAGCAGCAAAGTAAAGAGATAAGCAAACACATACTAGGATCTGCATCGTTGCTTGGAAACAATCAGTTTGAGAATGGCATAATCCTATTAGTCTGAGGAAGACCAAAATTTTAATAGACTTCATGCAATTCAGATGCAAACTCTTCCTCTCAAATCAAATTTGATTACACATATAACAGCTTTCCTCCTTTTTTGCCCCTCCCTGCTAAAGGGTGTACAAAATGTCTCATGGCATCACAACAATGAATAATGATGTGCTAAACCTTTATTGATTTGCTTGGCATTCTCATAGACTCCCCACTCCCAAAACATATGCACTGAATTACACACTCATGTTTGCAGTATTAGGAATGCATTACATTCAAAAGAGAAGATTGGAGAACTTAAAGGACTGCTAATGAAATAGAGAGGTCCAGATTATTCAAGCTGGGCTTGGCACAAGGGCACATCTGGGTGCACAGAAGGGATGCTGACACTACAGTCTTAGGCAACTCAATCAGTTGGCACATCTGATTAGAGCCCTGTTATTGTGAATGGAGAAACCCTGGGATCTCCTGTGACTGAGCCAGAGCAGGGGCTCACTTACTGTCCTGCTCTTTCTCTGCTGTGTACTGGAGAAGCCTCACTACCTGAAAAGATCACTGAAGTTGAGCAGAGCCTCAGGCCCACTCTGATGTATTTTCAGCTGTCTCAGGAGTCAAATCAACACCTGGGGCTGCTGCACATGGGGAAGCCCTGTGCTCATGTTGTGGTGCCAGCGTGGAGGGTGCTGACTCCTCTCCTCTGCTCCAGATGGAGATAGGTCTAGTGATGACTCATGAATTCAACTTTCTGAATTTTCAGTGATGCAAAACATCAATAAAGAAAAAGAGATTGAAGTCTGTAGTCTTGCATAGCTACATTTCCAATTTCAGTAGTACCGAACTAGGCACTGAAATCCATCTTTATTCAGAGGAGCTCCCATTTACATGCCAAACTCACTTCTGCTTCACTGGAGCAGAAACCTGTGTAAAGTGTACCATACACACAATGCTTTCCCAGTGAAATTACTGCCTGCCTCACGGCTGTGGCTGCTGGCTTCAACCCAGCCTTACTGTGTCAGTGTGAAACTCACCTATTGGCTCTGGGCAGCTCCTTCTCTACAGGTATCACCACCAGAGCTGCTATGACAGCCCAGGTTCAGTTCATACCTGCTCAGCAGCCATGCAGAGGATGGAGCAGCCTAGCCAACAGACCTGCTTTACACCCCAAGACACTTCTCTCCAAGACAGGGCAGGAATAATGCTGAGATACTAGTGATGTTGCCTGGACTGAACTCCATTATCTCAGGCTGTCAAGCAATCTCGCACTTTCGACATTAAAAGCATGAATTGCAAAAGTACAAATGGGAGATGATTCTCAAAAGGCATTTTTATAGCCGGCAGAAAGCTTCATGCCAATTGCTTAAAAAGGCTTTGAAAGTTTTCCAACACATCACAACACAGGCCCAGATCACTCCTACTGGTTTAGCTTCATAATTGCCTTCTCTTTCAAAACATATTTTTGTCTTTAGCTGAGTGTCTCCTACCCTGCTGCCCAAGTCCTCTCTCACTGCCAGTATCCTTCAGGAAGGGATGAAGAGCTTCCTTTCCCACCCCACAAAGGTGACCTGAACTGTGCCTCAGGGTGCCATGGGCAGAAGCACAAGGTGCAGTTACTCAACTGTGCCCAAAAATATTCCCAACATTCCCAGCATGAAGTATGAGGGAGAAAGTCCAGCTCTGAGCACAGCACAGCTGACTGCCAACTCCTAAAACCTGGAGTGATCCCACAGCATTTGGCAATTTCTGCTTGGCCAACACAACACTTGCAAAGCTTAACCTATTCTGTCACCAAGAATTACACGACCAGCTGAGAAAAGGAATTGTCCGTGTTTCTGCCAGCCCCTCCAGGTGCTGGGTTTTATTGGGACAGGTTTCTGCAAGTAACTTGAACAAAAGATCATGCTCTGAGCTCTAACACTCCTTCTGGAGGTTCTCAGAAACATTTTTGCATATGCATAATTTCTGTCTTCAGCCAGTGCTGGAGGGCCAATGCATTTTTAAATGCTGCATTTGGATCAGAATTTTTCTAACCTTCTTTGCTGCCATTTCTGCACAGAAGAGCTAGACTGGCTCGAGCTCTCTGAGACAATCCTAAATTGTTCTGTTGTTGTCTAGACCTCCTGGGCACTTGTATTTCCACCTTGAGATCCCCAGTACTGCTGTCCTCACTCCTGCATCCAAGCACTGAGAAAATTTTGAGCTAGCTGCTTAAGAAATGCAAAGCAAAGGATAATAACCTTTTCTCCCTCGTGTTCCTTAACTACTTTTTCTCTTAGTAAGAAATCTGCCTGTTTTTTTGTCTTTTCTAAACCTTCAGCACTTTAATGATCAGCTTATTCCTTATTTCTTGCTCTTTGGATTTTTTATATATTGCATTTTTATCTTGGAAAGTTTTCTTGGGTTCTTCAGTGTCTAGACACAAGGTTCTTCCTTATTAATATGTTATACTTAACTAGCAGTTATATATGTGTGTGTGTGTGTGTATATATGTGTGGGGGGATACAGCTGTTTGTGCAGCTGGCTGATCCTGTTGGTCAGTTTTTGCTGGGAAGACATCAACACAATGTGAAAGTGATGGTGTCGAAGTAGCTCAGCCCCTTTTATATTTTTTTTCTCTAACTTTTCCTTGCCACAGCCTAGAAGAGCCTTTCTACTCTGCAGTTATAGCCCTTACCTTCCAGTTCCCACCCCATATATCCCAAGCAGTAGGGGAGTCTTTCAACTCCACATGTGATCTGAGCTCTTCTTACTTTGCTTGGCCGTGCAGGAAGCCTGGGTTTGGGATGGCTGTGGATGCTGTTCACATGGAAATGACTGCAGTCATCACAGAATGTTCTTTGGGGTATCAGGGGCCACCACAGGGACCAGAGGCTGACAGCAGCAAGGAGAGATGGGTGAGGTAGTGGCATGGAGCCAGCCAGGTGAAAAAGGGAACGAGCCAGGGAGCTGAGCCTGCTGGTGCCACAGGAATAATTGTGTGTCCAGTAAGGCTGGAGGCAGAAGGTGAGTGTGCACGTGCTGAGGAGGGAAGAGCTTGCCCCATTTGTCAGTCAGGATGAAGGATGACTCAGAGGGGCTAAGCTTCACTGAGAGGCTTACACATTTCAAGCACCAGCACCCACAACCCTGTACGCACAACCACTGCTCATAATGGGCCCTTATGTGCTGTGCTGCTTTTCCAGGGTCTCAGAGCTGAGGTTCATTAGCCTTTTTTTGTCTGAACTTTCCTTAATCTGCCTAGAGCTTTCTTTTAAGCATGGTTAGTTGTATCTGCTTTTTTTCCCCCCCTAAAGACCAGGCAGCTATGCTTGATTAGTATTCCTTTTGCTTGTTTTTGCAGGCTATAACCATAATGTTTACATTGACAGTAGCAACGAAGAGCTCTTCCATGCAGAATGAAGCCTTCATGTCTAAACACAGTGAAGTGGTGTAGAGGAAAGCAGGATGATAAGAAAAAGTCTGATAAGACTCATGAGAAAGTCTGACACAGCAGAGCCCAGGGCTGTAAACAATTCACCAATGAGCAGTTACAGAAATGAAGATATGGGAGCTGCACAAAGCACATTTCAGGGGTAGCAAACAGCAAAGAACAAGTGTCTAACATAAGTAAGATATGGTTGCAAGGCAGAGTGCCAAATGAAGGTGAACCAAATAAGCAAATTTACAAATTTATCCCAACTGGCTCCTAAGGGGAGGAGGAAGACACTATGAACCTGACAAGGTACACAGGGGTGCTGTTGCCCCCCATCCCCTTGGTGTGAAGCCATCAATCTGAGCACCCAGAAGGGCAGTGGAAGGGGTTGCAAAACACTGGAAGAAGGACCAGACACTAGGAGTGAATTAACAATTTAAACTGTACTGTTCTTACTGAAACTTTTTCTATAGTAATACTTTTTCCTTTTATTTCTTTTCTTTTCTATATTAATTAGATCTGGATTAATAAGAATTCTTTTGATCAGATCATTTAGATTTCAATTTTGCTAACAGCAGATTCTTACCCCTACCCAGTGTGCTTCCTTTTTGTCCATACCAAGATTTTGAGCTTAACACGTTCAATAAATCCCTGATACTTTGGGGACTGAGGGAATTTCTGATTTCTCTGTTAACAGCTCTGTTAACACCAGGCACCTGAAGGCAGTAACATTCTCACCGTTTTCCCAGAGCAGTGTGAGTAAGAGTGGGAAAGAGATGCTCAGCAGTTGCAGAGCTTCCATTACAGTCACTTGGCTGGAGTAGCAGATTCACTGAGGCCCTACATAAAGGATTTCTGATTCCTGCAAGAAACCTTGCTTTTTCCCATAGCTCTGCAGTGCAGATAATTCCCATCAGCTCCTAACAGCTCTATGCTGTGTGTTTCAATGTGCATTTCTGAGTATTAAAGAACAAGGTCCTGAGGAGTGTGAGATCATCCCCAGCACCTTTGTCTTTGCACTGTAGCAAAGGGGCTGTAACACTGTATTGAGATGGTTTTTAGCCAGACAGAGCAGAGCAGAAGAAATCCCCAGCTGATATGGGACATGTAGGATCCATTATCCCTGTTCCCAGCCCACAGAAGCAGAGTCAGCTCATAACTATTCTGGTTTTATGGTCATTTTGCCTGAGGAGAGCAATTTAAAGCAGGTGCAGCATCACCAAGAAATGAGTCCAGTGACCTGGGCTTTCAAAAGGATTTGAGCATCCAGACACAAGAACAACCTTGCTGAAAATATCCAACACTTCTCGGGACAGTCCTCCCTCTACTACTAATTACTTGGAACAGTTTTTCCCCTGGCTATATCAGCCCCTCCAACATTGGATAAAAAATTTCCAGATCTCTGATGGAATTGATGAATTTAGGAGACAAAATGCCAGCATTTCCTTCTATAACCACTGGGAAAATCCACTGAATTTTCAAAGCTGCTACCTGCAAATCTCACTCAATATCAGCAGCTCCAGTGGGAATTCAGTGCCTCTGAGAGTCCAGCTAGGAACAAAACCACAGGCTAAAGACAAACTGCAGAGGATATTGGTGAAAGAAATTGAAGAACAGTTTTCTGAGAGATGTGACATTCCCAGAAGAAAAAGCTGTCCAGCCTGGCTGCTGTAGAGGTTTTTAGGTAGGTTTTGTGAGAAGAAGAAAAAAATCTAATTATGAATGTGTACCAAAAAAAAGTTTTCATTGGCAGATTATTACCTAAATCCTTTGCAGAAAAAGTGAATTAAAGAGGAATTTGAGTGGGGAAAGAACAGTGCTTGGGTCAGGAGATCAATCCCTTATGCACTGTGTATATGCCTTTACAATGTGCATGCATTTTCCTTGTGTTTCTCAACTTTCTTTCTGCCCTTTAATTTAAGGTTGCATGTTCTGATAGTAAATGTCACACAGCTGCAGAAAGGAAGTCGCAGACAGCCTGTAATTTACTGCCAAGCATCACTCTGAAGAAGTTTGCAATTTGTGATAATGGTATTGTTCCTTCAATTCTATTCTTGTAGCTCATCCTTCATTACACACACTTTACAAAGCCTTCTGTGTTTAGCAGCATTAGCCCCTCAAGCAAGAGATTACAGTAAGAATATTTAAAATTTTATTACTGAAGCTTTTTTCCAACTCCCTAGTGGCAGTAAATACAAGGTATGAGTGGGTGTGCCAGGACAAGTCATCCTTGTTTGTGTCAGGCAACAAATAAACCCCACATGTATAATGCAACTTGACATGATAAACTGTCAGTGCAATTAGCCCTTAAATTAGTAATTTTATAATTCAGCTGTTCAGCAATGACTCAAACCTTTGTATGGGTTCTTTCAAGATGCAAATAGCTTTAACAAGCAAAACAGACACCTGTAATTTATTGCTTCAAAATGCACTTTTCCATTCCAGATACCTGATCTTTTCTCCTGAAAAAAACCCTGAAGATTATTTGAATTAAATGGATGAATTTAATGAATTTAATTAAATTAAATTACCCAAAGCAGTCTGAGGCTCAGATAGGAGTGTATAATCTGTGTCAGACCTGGATGGACTGGGGAGGTGCACCTTTCCCCCACAATAGACCATTTCTCTGGTAAAGAATTTGCATTTTACTGCTTTCCCAGGCAAGAAATGCATAATCTCTTACCTCTAAGGAGGGGTGTGGATGTGCACAGAGAATCACTGCACAGAATCACACAGGTAGGATTCAAACCAGACAGATCTGCTGCTTCTTCAGTTTGAAGCTTTGGTTTGATTCTAATTATGGTACCAGTCAAATCCACGTAGGATTCAGACTGGTGAAACCCAAATTTATTTCGAGGTGTGATACTGGTCTTGTTGAGTTTGCCCATCAATGCCTCTCTCCAGACACATCAGTTGGTGTCACCAAGGGCCTCCCAAGGACAGGGGAATGCTCAGCTCTGCTGCAGAGCCATTATTCACAGACCACATGCAATTGCCCAGGATCTGTGACACTGCACTTGGCTCACAGATTATTCTGCTTTGTATCAGCACCAGTGCACTCTCTTGAGTGTTCCAGTTAGATTTTCCTCTTCTGTGTTCCAGTATGATTTTTCCTTTTCCCCAACTGGGATATTCCTTTCCTCTAGAGGAAATCATATCCAGTGTCTTTTGAGGAGTCTCTGGTTTACCTTGTTTATAAGCCCACTTTATACCATAGCTGAAACCCTACTGCTTTACATCTTTTTTGTTCACCTTAGTACAATGAGAAAGAGGGAATCATGCAAGCAACATCTTAATCTACTTCATGGAGAACCAACCCAAAAAATGGCCTGTATTGAGCCAAGAAAAGTTTTTCAAATTCTGGTAATATATATAAAAAGAAAACAGAAACAGGAATATGAATGATCCACCTTTTCCCTACCAAAAATTGTCTATATTTAATTGAACACCGGGGCAAAAAGATTTTGTGATCTGATAATTTCTTTGAGTGGAATTAACTCAGATTAGGCAGTCAAGTTGATATGGTGTTTGTGAATTTAGATTTATTTTTCAATACCAAATCTTGTAAGGTTTTGTAAAGCTAATGTGTTCCTAATGAGGTTAAATATAGAGCTGATATAATTAGAAGGTAGTTCATAGTTAATCAATATTATAAAGATCTCCAAATGTTTTGGTGGATAGATCATCATATATCATTTTAAATACAAGTAAGACTGGTAGAGAAAAAGTGATCTCTTCAGAGCAATTCTTTGGATGATTTTTTTTTTCAAAATGCATTGCTGTCTTGTTCTGACAAGATGAGAAATTCAGTTGCAGAAAAAAGGAACGATAAGACTTTGTGAGAGAGCTGAAAAAAAATCTACAGAAAATGTTTCCTCTGCTTTCTGGAAATCTGTAGCCTCTGGCAGTAATTTTTGTGTGATTGGCCAGGAGTAAATCTAGCAGAAGTTTTACTCAGGCTCTGACTCATTGCAATAAAACAGAAGTAAGAAGTGTCCTCTGTGTAATTTTCTCCTCTTTTAGTATTTATATTTGCCTACTAAAGTAACTTCTTAAGTCAATATTTTTCCTGCACCTCCAGCATGTCCTAACATAGAACTTTTACTTTGATTTGTACAGGAAGTGGTCCCTGTGGTTTTCAGAGATTTGTGGCACATGCATCTGTGTAGATATGAGGCATCTTTGGGCAGCAAGGTCTGTTTTAGCAGCCCTTATATTCTAGGTGTTTCCCAGATTTCCTCAGCTAGCAAAGAGCTCCACAGCAGCAGAGAACCCCAGAAGACATCAGTAAACTGATATGAAGAACACATTAAACACCAGTTGCAGAATAATTCCTGTCTTTGCTGTCATCTTTCAGTGGCTGGCCACATGCAGTTTGACCAGCAAGCTGTGACTTCCATCTGCCCCTGCAAAGGAGCAGGATTAGATGGGGTGATGCTGCAGGCTGGTAACAGTGGGAGACATTTCACTGCCCAGTCCCTAGAGGAGAAGAGAGGCTGGGCTTAAGGATGTTGCTTCTGCTTGCTGAGGACAGTTTGACACCAGAATTCAGCATTAAGAGATAGCAGCCCTAAGAACAGCCTATTCCAGATATTCTGGGAGTCCTTAGGGCCTTGATTGTATCTCACTCTCCTCTCCTTGTTGATGTGTTACCTGCAGATTAGCACCTCACCCTGGTCAGGCCCCTCTGAGCCCACCCCAAGAGCAAACACAGACACTGAGGCAAGACAAAGCCCCATTTACCCACCAAGAGATAAGTTCTGGTTTCTGTTAGATGATTTGCCAGCAAAGCATAAATACAGTTTTAATCTCAGCCCTGAAACACAATGTGTCTGTTTGCTTAGGCACTCTTACCTAAAACATTTCTCTGCTCTCAGAAGAAAGGGCTGAAGGCACCATCCCACCATCACGGTGTCAACCTCTGCAGTCCAGAAGCTGATCACAGGGGGAAAAAATGGTGAAACTCATATATTTTGCTGTCTACTTGCAGCCCAGATGCCTGTTTAAATATTTCCTTATTTCCATCCTTCTCCCTCCAGCAAATGTCACAACCAGCACAACAGAGCTTCTGAAGGTCTTGTTTTCCTCTGAGAGCATAAAGTAACCCAAATAACATCAATGGGCTGTGGCTAGAAAGTTTCACGAGGGAGGAGAATTAAGCCAGTTGAATAAACATGGATCATCTTTGGCTATCACCCCAGGGTGAAATCTCTAGGTCACTTTGGCTGGAAATGACAGTGTGAAATAGGTCAGACATTCAGGTCTTGGCTCCCCATTTTCCAGGCCCTAAAGTCAGTCTTCAGAGACAAAGCAAGCAGGGAATGATGACCCACTGGAGTTAATGGGCTCTGGAGAGGGGCACAGGGAAGGGATGGAGCCTGCAGAAAAAGGATGGGGACAGTCTATGCTCAGGGAGGACAGAGAGGGGGCAGAAAGGGAGCAGAGCATTTTTGCAGCAATGGTGAGCTCCTGCAGCACTGTCCTACTGCACCCCAGTTCTCTGCACAGTCGACAGAGAGGAATAATTGCATTTTGAAAAGGCTGGGTTTAAGACACACAATAAATTTCCTGACTGACACCTCCCTGGTAAATGTGTATAAATTCCCTTGGATAACATGCCACTTGGAGAATTACAGGCTGTGAGTGCTCGGGTAAGTTTTACTGCTTTGGTTTCAGCAGGCAGGCTAATGGCTGTGAAATTCCTTCCCAGCTGCTGGTTTGAGCACTGCATCCACAATTTAAAAGCACTCACATGTTTACCCCCATGTTAGCTAAAGAAAGAGGCTGCATGAGCTGTATGTTATGTTTTACTCCTTGATGGAGCTAGAGGGGTACCAGAAAGCTCACTTCAGCAGCAAAGCTGTAACCTTAAGTGAAAAAATACACAGAAAACCTTCTCCAGCAAAAAAGCAAAACCAAAAAAGCCCAAAAAACCAAAACACATGAGACTTGAGCACCAGAAAGAATCAAGGCCTAATTCTGCACAGATATTATCAGCAGCCACTGCAGCACCTATTATTTTCTATTCATAAGCTCCCTCCCGTATCTTTGTCTCTTTTACTACATCAGTTTCAGGCTACTGAGAAATTCCTTGGTTCCCAAATCAGACTGAAGCCACTGTAACCCCTGGGTGCACTTGAAAGCAGCTGATTCTGATTTGGTTTTTGCTCTATTATCTCACATTTCCTCCCTTGACCTCTTGAAGAGATACCATTCAAACGCTCTGAAAAGTAGCTCTGACTTGCTAGTTACATAAACTTTCAAACAAAAGCCGTGCATAATTAGATTGCCCAAATTTGTGCAGTAGCAGAAGCCTTATTAACAGAGAGCAACCCTAGAAAGAGGCTTTTCCCTAACCAAAGCAGAACTACAATGCTCTGAGGCTGAAATGCTGAGAACACTTGGACAGTACTTACCTAGTGCAGTCCTGTAGATGACATAATGCTGTTAATTAATGGACTCCAGAGAGGCTCTTTTGTTTGTCTTTGTCTACAAGCTCATTTAAGTAAAAAACGTTTCCATCGCTGACTTGAATTCTCTTTTAGGGGCCAATTCTGCATTGCATTTGCAGATGAACAGACTAAACACAGCACATAAACAGAGTAAAAAAGCTGTTTGGCAAAGCAGGGCCATGGGGACTTTTTCTCCATCCCAGAGAGCTCAGCTCATCTGGAAGGAGTCCAGTGGCCTTGCACAGGCACAGAGTGGTGCCTTTGGAGGGTTGAAGAGCATGTTTGATTCTGATCTGGCATCCCTGCAGACACACAGCTTCAGTGTATTGTGGGTGAAAGCTGTGGGAGCACAGAGGGCAGAGTTGAAAGCACAGCTGTGCCCAGCTGTGTGCAGGGACACAGAGCCTGCTGGCTGTGCAGAATGGGGGAGGAATAGCTGAGTTCTGCAAGGTGCCTGCTCTGCCATTGTAGTCAAGGCAGTCTCAGGCTTTTGGGGGCAATTTTACTTCTCTTAAAGTGAACATTAGCTTAGCTATGTTGGATGGTTGGCAGTTGCAAAGGACGTGACTACACTATTGTTCTGGTTTGGATCACAAGTTAACTTTAGAAAAAATGAATCTCCTGATCAGCTCCATGGAGTTTCCCATGGACCCGAAACATTTTTCCCAGGATCCTTCTTTATAATTGAGGGGAGCTTCAGGCAATCAAACAATTGTCAAATTTCAAAGCTTGACAAAGCAGCAGTTTCCCTCCCAGAAGGTGATACACTTTGTTCTTCCTGAGCAGCAGCCCCCAGCAGATCAATGAAGTCTGACCAGGACATTAAAGGAGAACCTGGAAGGGTGGCAGTGGCAGTGGAAGATGAGGTGAGGATGGATTTAAGTCCTCATGAACTTCTTCGATCTCAAGTAAGTGTGGAGCTGTTTCCTCATGGAGATGTGATGAATCCCAGGGTCACCAGAGCCCCAGTCCAGCTGATAGACTATTGAGCACCTCCCATCATTTCTTAACTGGGCCAAGGGCACAGCTGGGAAGGGAAATTCGATTTGAACACTGTAGCTTGGTGAGGAAGTATTGATTTCTTTCTCTTTTATTTCTGGGTAGACATTCGTCACCCAATCCTATTCTTTTCATAGAAAAGAGGTGCTTCAATGGATAGTCCTCTGGAAGTTACAAGGAAAATACTTTAATAAAAAGAAAATTATTTTCTTGGGGGTCAAAACATCACTGAAAATTAATGTGCATCAAATAAGAAGTTCACCGTCTAAAGGCAATGATGTTGAATTTTGGTTTTGTTTTGGTTTTGGGGTTTTTTTGGTTTTTTGTTTGGTTGTTTGCTTGGGTTTTTTTGTTTGTTTGGTTGGTTTTTTTTAATCTGTGTAGGCATTGTCAAGGTCCTCCTTCTTTGTCAGATGTAGCGGAGATCTATGTGAGTGTTCTGCCTGCCTGCACCAAAGGCTCAATCACCCTCATGTCCTCCATCAAAATTATTCAACTTTCTGAAAAAGACAAAGCAGGCTCTTCTGCCCCTTACTGAAGCATGTTCCTCTGGGCCAGTCCTTTACAGGGGTGGGAACAGTAGTTCCATCTTGGCCATGTGCCTGGAAAACAACAGTGTGTTTCTGGGAGCAAAATCTGGCACTGCTGTCAGCTGTCAAATAGCCCTAGCCATGTCCCACATTCTCCTGGCTCTTCAGGGAGCCCCTTGGACACACCCCTGTGCTTGTTGCTTTCATGTACCCTGTCTGCAGCACCTTAGCATGGGGAACAACTCTTCATTTGATATTTGTGCAGAATTTCACAGGATGATGTTTAGGGTAGCTTGGTTGGGATTTTTGTGATTGCTTGTTTTGGGGTTTGGGGTTTTTTGGAGTGCTGGGGTTTTTTTGTTTGTTTGTTTTTTGTTTGGTTTTTGTTTTCTTTCAGAAGGTACCCTAGAAAGAAATGCAAAAAGAAATACAAGAAAGAAAGCAGAAGATGATGCTAACACAAGCTCTTCAGGAAAGCAATTGTCCTTTGGTGAAATGTCTAACGTGAAGCAGTTCTGACCTAGGCAGATGCTCACTAGAGGAAGAGGGTGATCCTACCTTTTGGAAAACTTTCTTCTAGGCTGCTCTCTCAACTTTCCATAGCAGCAAACTAGAAATGGAGTTGCGTTGGTGCTTTTAGCTCTAGAGAACCACAGAGTGATCACCACTCTGACTTCCTGGCCATGCAGGGAAGGCAAGAAATCTATGAGTTTGTCTTCATCCCCCTGAGCAAATCTGCTACAGCTAAGGTGCAGCAGTCTCCACCCTGTGCTTTGGTGTGATGTCCTCTGAGGTCTGGGAGGGGGATCCTTCCCTCTCCTGCCAGCACTCAATATTAAACTGGAGGCTGCAGCATTATCACCACCTGATCTCTCACTGTCCAGGAGCTGCTGCATGCTATAACCCTTGGACACAAGTTTCTTGGGACAGGAATGTGGGGGAGACCAAAGCACCAGAGTCCTGCTCCACTCTCTCCTCACAGTCCCACCCTCAAGGATTTCCCTCCTGCTGAAGACCAGCCCACAGGCTTCACCCTGGCAAGAGACTTTCTTGGTACCTGCCCATTGACTTTCTCTGGCACCTCTTGAGTCCCTGCTGCCCATTTGCCTCCTGCAAAAGCCTGGCAGCCCAAAACTTTGTCTCAGCAAAGATGCTGAGAGGATTCCAACATAGTCTCTCACAGCTGCTCTCCTTCTCCCTGCCTTCTCCCTAATGCCTTGGGAGGTCATGCACATTCCATGGAGCCAAGTAACCAACAGCAACCTCAGGCAAGATTTTGTTGTGGCTTGAAAATATTTACTGGAAGCACCAGGGTGCAGGAGGAGTAGAGGAGACTGCCATGTGTTGGACACTTCAGTCTGTTCTTGGGCCATCACAGGAACTTCTGAGCTTGGCAAAGGTCAGGCCCTTTCCAGCTTCAAACAGTCTTGGCAAAAGCAATGTCTGCCACTTGGGAGATTGCTGTGGACTGGAAGAAAGAGGCTGCTAATGTAATTCTGCTCCTTAACCTCCTGTGAGAGAAGGACGGGAGAAAAAAAGGTGTGATGGGAAGAGGAGGAGGAGGTGGGAAATATCTCAGCACTTTAATGAAGACTTTTCAAAGATGTCTCACACCTTGTCTCTGAATTCAGATCTCTTCCAGAAATGAACACCAAGGAACGTGATGCTGTTTTTGAGGCAGCCAGGGTGATAATGCAAGATACCTACATTGGTACATATGTTTAGGTTGATCTGGGCTTTCCCTTCTGTTCTTGAAGTTCAAAAAAGCATGGTTCAAAAGGTGTAAATTTGCTCTTCAGACAATGGGGGGAAAGTTCCTTCCCTTGGAGGAGGAATTTTGCGACAAAATTAACATTTTTCTTCTGTGAGGCTCTTACAAACTGACTTTAGAGAATAATATTTAAAGCATTTTGGCTAGAAGACATTGCAGCCCTTTTTGTCTTGCAACACACTGGAATACCTGAAATTATCCTTCAGCCACAGCAGCCTTCCCAAGACCTATTAATAACCTGCTGGGATAAACCCATGGAAAGAACACCACACTCCCAAGGTGAGGGACGCTGAGATGTCCCCTTCTTCTTCTCTCTGCCAGAGCTCTGTGCCCACCTTTTCCACTGGTGGACAGGGTTACAGGTCCCCCGGAAAATCCACAGGGAATCGTCTCCCTCTGACGGTGCGATCCCGTACTGCACTCGGGAGCCTCTCCCGCAGCGAGAGCGATCCCGCACGGGGTGGGAAGGGAGACCAGGGAGACCAGGGTCACCAGCCCGCCCTAACTCTCCCGAGTTCCGTGTATTCCTCGCCCGGCAGAGCTGGCAAGGCTCCCTCTGCAGCGGGGGCTGTGGCTGGGACCGGGGAGGGGAGGGAGGCTCTGTGCAAGTTCAGGTGACCGTGTTGTTTGCAGAGCTCAGGGCAACTGAGGAGAACTCACCTCATGATGAATATTCAGAGAGAAAAGCCAGCCTAGGTGAACAAGAATTTACAGTGAAACTGGTTACATTCATTTAAAAACCCAGCTGTCTCATTTGCTCTTCACACTCTATGATTTTCATAGACCTCTCCAGGTCTGACTGATTACCTTTGAGCCAGACTGTCTGTGTCCAGCTGACACAAGCAGCACTCAAAAACGTCGTTCAAGCTCAGTGCTCAGCAGCAGTCCAGGGCAGGTTTCACACAGGGTGCCAGGACCTCACAATGTGGGGCACAGCCTCCAGTGTGGGCACAGCATCCTCCCAGCCCCTGGCAGAGGCACTGACCCTCCACAGCGCTCCTCTCTGCTTCCCACAGCCCAGCTAATCTATGAAATGCACTTAGCAGCCAGGTGCTCATCCTTTCACACAGGTCTGAGAGGTATCCAGGGGTTGCTGGCTGGGGCTGGATTTCACAGGCTGCTCCTAGGCCCAGTCCTTGTCTGCCTATTTTGCCCCTGGATTAAATAATCTTGATGCACTGCAGCAGGAGTTAAGGGGAGAAGCTGAACACAGTTGAGCCTGGGTTTATATTCTGGCTTTGCTCATCCCTTCACAATCCTGAGGAGTGGCCAAGTGACTAAGTTCTGTTCATTTTGCTGGGTGCATTCTTAACAGTGTGAAGGCTCCTTGCTCAACAAACCAGCAATAAAGCTAATGAATCTCAAGGTGAATTTCAATACACATGGAATACACTTCTCCTTACCAGTTTTCCCACTTCTTGCAGAAAATGGAAGCTGCAGTTCTCATGTAATGGCATGAATTTACAGACCAGCCATAGCATCCTAGCTTCCAACTTCCCACTAACACAGGGAGTGGGTGGGAAAGAACTCACTTGCAAACTGGTACCTTCCTTCTAGCTCTGCCAGCAGACACCACACACGGGCAGAGCTGCTGCCAGTCATGTTGCTCTCTCGGTGAAATCCCTGGACCTGCTGATCCCCACAAAACCAAGGCAGAAAGGAGGAGATACGAGTCTGTAAATCCTGCATCTTCATTTTCAAGGATTTCTCCAGGCTCCCAGTCCTGCTCAGTAAAAGACCAGCATTCACTGCAGCATGTGTCCTGCAGGAGAATGATCCCTTGCAACCTACAGTTCCCTGCCTGCCCTTCACGTGGATTTAAAACAGGACCTCTCATTAGCCTCTTGTCTATTTTGGCTTAACAGAATACATCTCTAATCACACTGAAACTGTAGGGAAAAAGGGAAGAAAATCTGAATGTTTATTTACTATTCTGGAGTAACAGTCTCTGAGTAATGCTACAGATAAAATGGGTGAAAATAAAAGAGAGAATATGGAATTTAATGGATAGTCATGGTTCAGCAAGCAGAGGTAGACACATTCTATTGAAGTTGTAATTTAGCAGGGAAATTTGGGGGGGGAAGATGAGCAAGAAGGGGAGGGTAGGGGAGGTGGTGATGGAGAGGGAAGAAAAATATCAGTAAAGAGATTTGTGAAAATCACTAAGTATTTTGTTCACAGGCAATGTCCTATCCATGCTCCCAGTGCACAGGTGTATGGGAGGCCCTTGTCACACCTGGAGGGAATGTCTGGATTATTAAGATTTCTTTGTGTGACCAACTCCTCCCAAGTGAGCTTCTAAGGAGCTGCAGTGGGGGAAGCTGCATGCAGCAGGCTGGGGGCTGCCAGTGGCAAGCTGCCTCTCCCAGTGCTGGCTCCTCGGGCTGTGGTGGCAGCCAGGTGGCACTGCTCCTGGCCACTGACTGGGTGACATTTCCTTCTGTGTGAATTACACCTATTACAAGTGAATGAGCAGCTGCATGTTCATAACTGGGAAGGCTGAGGGGCCATTGCCATCAGCTGCCCAACCTCCTGTAAAACTGGCCATAAAACCACAGCCGGGAGCTCCAGCATCCAGTCTGGTAATTCATGCCCAAGGAGGAGTGAATCTGTGAAAAGACACTCTGTCTTCATTAAAATCCTGATGTGTGCCATAAATCTTGGCTGAGAGCTCCTAAGGGCTAATTCTGCTCACAGAATTCATATTATTCCTGCTTTGGGTTTTCTCCTGCCCACAGGGTTCCTTACCTGCATTATTTCCAGAGCTCCCCTCCAAAAACCAAACCTCATATTTCATTGTACCGGTGTCTGACAGCCTTGGAGACCAGTGCTGTTTGTGGGCTAGATTCACACACAGCCCTGAGCAAACAGGGGGCATGGGATCACCCACCCAAAGCATTCAGGACACTCATCCAATATGCTTTACACAAGTGATTTGCTGACCCCTCAGCTAAAAGGGCCCAGCAGGTGCTTGTGCCCCCAGTAAGGGAAAAGCAAGAGGGTGAGCTGGGAGGACTGACCCAGAGCTGACTGAGGAGAAGACTGGTGGCAGTCTGACAAGCCTCACTGGGGACTGGAAGAAACCAAAAGAAAAAGAGCACATTTTGGGAAGCCAGCGAGTGCTGAGGGAAAGATGAAGAAAAGGGGTTTGGAACAGAGGTGCCAGGCAGGGGGAAGCCTGTGCCTGGAGTGAGGGCACGGTGCTGGGAGCAGGCAGCTCCAGCCAGGGCACGGGAGAGCAGGGCAGGGCACAGAGCAGGGAGCTCCTCAGCTTCACACCAGGCAGAGCCTGACCTCCCATTCCCATGGCAGCCCCAGCCGGCGGCGCGCTCGGGGCAGAGGGAAGGCATCGGCTCCCAGCAAAGCCACCCGGGCCCGCGGCACGGCCAGGCGGCGCCTCGGGCTGCTGGGGGAACCGTAACTTTTTAATCACGCTGCGTCAAGGGTTTTATTTCTCTGCATATTTGTAAGGGCTGGTTTATTCAGATCCAGAGAGAGAGAGAGAGATTTGCTATTTTTACTGTGTCTTTCAGATTACCCCAGACTTTTGCCTGCGTGGATGCTGGGGCAGGTGACCAGGGTACCACTGCTGAGGGCAGATGGGATGCAAAATAGTAACAGTGTGTGCAAGCAACACAGCAAACAGAGACCCTAAACAGAGTACTGCAAAGTATGTGAAGGAGGGAGACCACTGAGGTGGTAGATCAGTGCCTAATATAGTACATCATATTTATGTGGCCTTCGAGTGAAAACACAACTGGGATAATTTTAGCAGGGTGTTTTATATAAATGGCAGCTACAAGCATATCAACAACCAAAAAGAATGACAAACAAAGGGGGAAAAAAAAGGAAAAAGCTCAATTAGCTACTTTATGGAAAGACTGAGGAACAAATGCAACCCAGAAGAGTTTTTCTGCTCTCCAGGGCCTTCGTGCATCTCTGTTTTTCCCACTCCTGGCCTGTACAGCTTTACTCAAAAACCTATTTGGAAAGCTTTTAGGAAAAATTCAACATTAGTCTTTGTTTGAACCAGATGGAAAAAATTACCTTTCCTAAACATTTGGAAAGGCACAAGCATGACTGACCTAATGAGACCCTTGGATGTTGTCCTGGACTCAAAGCTCAGACAGACTTGTTTCCTCAGACATAGCTGTAGTGCTTTAACACATCCCTCCAAACTTTCACCCCCAGACTTGAGTGCATTTAGGCTTCCTGCTGAGCCTCTTGGCCCATTGGACTGGCTGGAATGGGCAGTGTGGGATGCCAGGCCAGGCATCTCCTTTGGCCCTGGCAAGGACAAGAGCGGTGCTGTGAGGCTGCTCGCAGCCCACGCAGGGTGAGGGGCTTGGCTGCCCCTGCCAAACCTTACAAACAGACGAGCTCATGCCAAGCAAAGCCTCTTCTGAAAGTAGCAGGAAAACCAAAAACTCTCAGCTTTGTGACACGTGCTTTGGAAAATCCCTTGCAGTGCTCCAGTCATCCCAAGCTCCATCCCAGACAAGCTGAGCAGCTGGCTGTGCCTCAGCTGGCTGCTGCCAGCCCCATCTGTGGCAATGATGTGTCAGGATAGAAACAAGACCTGCAGCTCCTTTCCTGCACTGACTGCTGGGTCATTGAAGAGGACTGTGGGCATCAGAAACACCAGAGATTCTGCAGGGGGTAAGAGCTGGTTTGTTTATTCCAATGAAATAATTGTTGGGGAGAGAAGTCAAAAACAGGAGCTAGTAGCATGTGTACCACGGTGGGTTGCACAGATTGGGGTGCTCCCACTGCTCATGTTTGTCCCTTTCCTCCATCTGCTCTCCTTTCTGTCTCTGCCAACTATTCCACAGCTCCCTAGGTCTTCTCACTCCCTTCAGCAATGCCCAAGCTCTTGGTGGTACCTGCACCAGCAGCTGTGGCAGCAGCAGCCAGTGCCCCAAGGGGTTCTGGCACTGTTGCTCTCTCACCTCCTCCTCTAACCCTGCCTACCACTCACTTTGCTCCAAGGCTGATGATTTCCAAATTTTTGAAGGATTTTGGCTTTGACTGTCAGGCAATGGCCAGGCAAAGGCATCCCATATCAAAAGGCTCCAGCCGAGTTGGGCGAGTGGCCACACGGCAGGACTGAGGGGGCTGAGCAGAGCACATTTGCCAGGCTGCAGCCACAGTGACCTTCGTGTGGTGGCTCAGGGACAGCTGCCCCCCACTGTGTGAGGCTGCTTGTCACAGAGGAGCAGTCACCCTTGGTCAGACCAAATGTCCATCTGACCCCACAGCTTGTCCCTGCCAGCCACAGATGCCACAGAGGAGGGTGAGGACAGGGTGACCCCACTGTAGCAGCTTCCCAAGCTCTCCTCCCCACCCATGGGGATCCAAGGGACCTCCTGGGCTGGAGTTACTGTCTCTGTAGGTAATAGAGCTTAAATTAGTTTCCCTTCATGACTTTTTCCTGGCGTGTTTTGGAGCTGTGTCTGGCACTGACAGGCTCCCATGGCAGAGCCCCACTGTGTAATGACATGCAGTGTGAAAGCACCTCTCTGCTTTGAAGCTGCTGCCTCCTGCTTTTGCTCCATGCCTCCAAGGTATGGCTGCAAAAGGCAATGAACGGACATGGCCTATTTGCTGTCCCTAGGCCTCTTTTATCCCCTTTTTGGCTGAAAACCACTCCCTTTTCCCTGCTATTGCAACTGCTCTACACCTCCAGCTGGGCTGTCTGGGGTGGGCTGCTGCACCTGGCTCTGGGGCAGAGGCTGAGAGCCCATCCCTGGCCCAGGCTGGCACCTGCAGCTGCACACAGCGAGCCACCAGTGCTGGGTGCCCCCACAGCCGTGCTGGCCACAGTGCTGGGCCAGGGACAACTCCCACACCTCACCCAAAGCCCTTTGTGCAGTCACTGTCAATGCCTTTACTTTTCAGTGCCCTTTTCTTCTCCATACCGCCAGTAACTTAGAAGCACGCACGGTATTTTTAGACCTAACTTAGAAGTGCTTCAGGTCTGCACTTGTGTGACTCAGCTGCCAGCGCTGTTTACTTTAATTTTACAATCAAACTGGGCAATTACAGCCCTGAACAGCTTTTAGACACCGCATTTCCTTGTCATGCTGTCAGAGCCCGCACACAGCACTGTCTGTAAAGCACTTTGCACACCCAGGTACGTGTCTGAAGGTTTTCTAAAGCAGGTGGAGAATAAAGCCCTGGGCTGTCACACCTCTTTCCTCTGCCTGCTTGTAAATCCACCTCCCTGTGCCCTTCATAGTGCCTCAGTGCCAGAGGACCTGGCACGCTCTGCTGGGGATGCTCCCGAGATGACAGCTCGCGAGGGATTGCTGCAGGATTTGGGTCACGGCCGGAGCGCAAGGTGGCATTTTCTCCCTAATGAAACTCTCTCTCACAGCTTTTTCCTTTCAGAGGAAGAAATCTTTGCAGCTCACAGAGCCATTTGTACTGGTTTAATGATGCTCAAGACATTTATCCTGGGGGAGAGTTCTGCCTGAGCTCCCTGTTTACTTCAAACCCACTTATTTATAACAACCTTTCCTCCAGTTCTTGAATCCTTCACCTGCACGAACATCTCCTCTAGATCATCTTTATTGAATACAGTTAAGTGTAGCTCATGGGGTTATTGAATTACAGGCATGAACTTAGCAAAATGAGATAAATCACTCACATATTAGCCTCTCTCTATTAAACACATCTCACCCGGAGGCATTTTTCCATGAAACAGTAACTATATATCAAGCATTTGAATATTTGAAGTAGCTAAGGCAGGCTCCTCCCAGCAAGAAGGAACAACGGGAATGTAGCAGCCCTCTCTGAAGGATGTTTTACTGCCTAAAATATTTATTAGAAATAGCACTCTCTGTGTGAGGCTTGATCAGTAAGAGCCTGAGAGCTGCATTTTCTCTGATTTATATCAGATTCTCTTCCATGCAATGTGGCACTAAGTGGAGGTGAGTGCTGGCCACCACCCAGCCCTGACACCCACCTCTGCCAGCCCCTGGCACAGAAGGGATAATGCCCTCTCCGGGCTTGCTCCCCAGCGGGCCCCTGCCAGGCACCAGAGTGAGGGGAGCTTTATTTGGGCAGCAGCAGCACTAGGAAATGTTGATGCCATCTGGGAATGCACAGGGAACTCAGCCGCAGGCTCAGCCCCCAGCAAGGGGGGGAGCAGCAGGTCCTGGTACTGTTGCAGGTCCTGGTACTGCCCAGCCCCAAACCACACCACTGCCTGCCTGCCCTGCAGCACCCTTGCATTCATGCCCCTCCAAAGCATCTCCAGAATATTGGTTTGCTTTTCTCTCCAGGTAGTTTTCATCCTGGCACACCTTTTAACTTCTCTTACCGTGGCCTCAGCTTTGGTGTTCTCAGAGTCCATGACATATCCACGTATAACCTCCCCTGCTCTGTGGTTTGACGTGTCTCAGGTTTTGGGGGCATTTTTTTCCTTCTCTGTGTGACTTGGAAGCCTGAGGGGGTGTGTGATGGTTTATTTGGGAGATCCTGATCCCCAACTGCATCTGCTCCAAGCCATTGATGCTGTAAGATTTTCAGATCAAAAGACTAACTGAAATATCAATGGAAAAAATATATACATATATACAATAATCTGATACATCACTGTGAAGATCAATAACCTCTCAGGACAGGCCATGTTCTGCATCATTGCTCCTTATGCACAAGATTTTGTTCTGACTAGCTCTTGGATATTAACATTTCATAAATAATTAGCATGATCAATATTTTACTGGCATTTTTAAGAATTACACAAGGAATATTAAGGATCAGCAAAGGTGTACTTGTAACCTACCCTGTTTAAATACTACTGTTTAAGGGGCCACTCTCAAGGAAAGTAATTTTTACAATCCATTAATTAGGCTTCCAGCCAGTGAAGATGGTTTGCAGTGTGGATGTTTAACCCTTTTCTCTGGAAATGCCTTTAATTCAGGAATAAACTGCAGATTCAATAACAGTGATGACGCCCCTATATTCCAGTGTCCTCTGGGGAGGACACAGGGGCTTCTCCGCCCCATTTTGCAACATTCTGTAAAAAACTGCAGTGAAAACAAAAGCTGCCCCAGCCCTTCTGCTGCCTGTGGCCCTGCACCCTCCAGGAGTCCCCTGAAAAGCACTGAACCCCAGGAGCAGCACTTGTGGCTGCAGCACACCTGGCCCTGCACAGTGGGATCAGTCACTACCTGTGGGTGTGTGTGCAATGTGCTGGAACCAAACCAGGGAGCAAAACTCCTCCTTCATGGCCTTCTGTTCAAACTGCAGCTTTGTTATGCCCACTTCATGCTCCAAATCCAGATTCCTCATTCCTTTGAGGTATGTGCATGTTGCTGGTTTATGGACACTGCATGGGGCAGCATAGGTTACTCCATTAAAACACAAACCTCTGGGATACCATTCCTTCTTGCTCACAGTGAACTC
Source organism: Luscinia megarhynchos (assembly GCA_034336665.1). Taxonomy (NCBI): domain Eukaryota; kingdom Metazoa; phylum Chordata; class Aves; order Passeriformes; family Muscicapidae; genus Luscinia; species Luscinia megarhynchos. The sequence continues at coordinate 68,496,661 of JAPFBE010000003.1, forward strand.
GATTTCATACTTTTTACTCTCTATTTTAAAAAAATCCCAACAGATAAAAATGTGTGTCAGACAAGTTTTCATGATAATGTTTTATATTGATCCATTTTCCCTGCTTTCTTTCCTGGTGGGAGCTAAACTCACTCTTCTTCCACTGTGTAATATTTTAACCAAAATGATCCATCTCCTGTAAATACAACCCAGCTTGGTTCATTTGAGCAGTGGTTTGGCACCTGTGTCCCCAAACTCCCCCACTGTGCCTCGCTGTTCACACACTTGGGATGCTGCACTCATTGGTATTTTGTGGGCAAGGGCACAGCAATAAATCCCTGGGGGGCTGGAAACAGGACTGCAGATCCTGGCAGACACTGGAAGCACTGTGAGGAGCCAGGTGCTGTTTAAGGCAGCTGCAGGACATGAGCTGGTCTCCTCCTTCAGCCCATTACATCTGCCTTCGAGCACCCATATACTCTGCAACTTTTCAGTGGGACTAAAGCAGGTTTTCCAGCAGACTGTCCCTTCTGACAGTGGGTCCCCACAGCACCTTGAGCCATCAATGAGCAGGGTCTGGCTGAGCCCCAGGGCACCAGACCAGCCAACCTGACTGACCAGCACCTTGCTGCCCACAGCCATCACCTCCCTGCTCCCCTCAGAGCTGCACAGCACTGCCTGAGCCTCCTTCCTTTTCCTCCTGGGCAGCTGGAGAAGCGTGTGATCACAAATGACAGCCTCACCTCTTCACCACAGAGCAGGGCTGGATGAGATCTGATCAAGCAGCTGCTGATCAGCCCCAGGCATCCTCAGCCCATCACTCAGGAGGCACAAGCTGCTCTGTGTCAGAACTCCCTGCAGGGCTCTCCCAGCAAGGCCTCCAAAGACACTGAGGGCATTTCCAAACCAGCTGGTTTTGCCTGGTGAGTGCAAGTAAATTGTGCAGCTGTATTACATACCTGCACGACTGGTGGGAGTGGAATATATTCTAGGAGTTTATACAGGGATTTCCTGGGCTGGGACATCACATACTCCTTTCACTTTCTCTTGATCTGGGGCAGGTGTGAAGAATGCCAAACAATATATACTGTGTCCCCTGCCCAGGTAAGGGCACAAACTCACTAAGTGGAGCTTCACTAAGTGTACTTGAGAAACACTATAAACAGAAACAGAATTTTGATTTTAGAAGGTGATCAATAAGAGCAGCTCTTAGCACACCTGGCCAGCACATTGTGGGAAGACCAGCCAAATACTAAAGGCAACCCTGCATAAACCAATGTAGGACATGGTCAGATTTTGGCACAGTGGGTCAGAGAAGGAAGGAGCCCCCATGAAAGACAGGTGCTCTTCACACCTCATGGGCAAGACAATAACTCTGGGCCTTCCCAGTGTAACCAGGGGCCTTCCAAAAGCATCTGCTCAAGGGCTTTTCACCTCTGTCTCAGCACTCCTGTGAGCACTGCCCATACACAAATCCCTGCTCCATACCCCTCCCTCGGCCAGCCGCTGCATTCCCTAAGTGCCTATAACGGGGGTCAGAGGCGGCTGCTCTTCACACACCGCCGGTGACACATTGTACAAATTCACAGCTCCCACAAGCATTAAACAAAGGCTGGTTCCAAGGGTATGGCAGCTTTCCCACACCCCCGGCTGAGCAAACGGAAACGCTTCCCAAAGCACATGCTGTAAAGGCTGTCCTTGGTGGTTCTGTGGGCTCAAGGCTATGTGCCAAGATGTGCTGAGCAGCCTAAACAACAACCACTCCTGCACTAGCCCTTCCACCACCTCCCCTGGCTCAGGGCATTACCCAGTCCACCTATGTAGGACCAGAAACATGAAGGGCATAGTTAAATTCAGGGATAATTAAACTCCTAGAGAGCCAAGGAAAGGCACCCTAATTCTGGCAGGCTGAAAAGCACTTTTCAACATCTTGTGATGTGGGAGCTTTCAGAGCAGTGATGGAGCTCATCCAGATTCCCATCCCGGGCTGGAGCTGGTGTGCATCACCCCAGGGCAATGGCTTCATTAACATCAGTGCCAGTGCCCAGCTCTCCAGCACAGGATCCCTGCCAGTACAGACAGTCCTCTGGAGACAGCTCCTGCCATCACTGAAGCCAAGCACCAAGAAAAAGGCTGCCTGAAATCCTTGAGGAGAGGAACTTATGATAAGAGACCTGGTGGAAACAGCAGCAGCTTTGTTTCTGTTTTGCTTTCAAAGGGTAAGAACCTTTTTCTCTCTCTATCCTACTGCTGGAGTGCAGTTTGTACATCCCATCATTCAGATGTCTGACAAATTATTTCACAGAGTGTTCTTCATCCATAGCTGTGACAAGCAAATTACACTGATTTAGGCTCATCTACCTTGGTCTCCAGGGACACTGGATATTAAACTGTCTCAGAACTGGCAGCCTGAAGCACTGTCACCACTCAGCCTGAAGGAAGACACTGGGAGAGTTGCCCTACTCAACAAAAAAAGGCTGCTCTGTTCAGGGGAGGAACTAAAATATGGTGTAGGGAGCACCACATTACTCACTCCTTCTGCAGAAATAAGGCTCATCTTAACCATGGCAACAGTATTTACCCCAAACGGCATGGCTGCAACTCTGGCTCCAAGAAATACTCTTATGTTTTCTTTCCTGATACACAGCAAGTCCCATGAGACCCTGCAGGCTCCATTTCCCCACTTGGTGGCAGCCAAACTGCCTAACCATGCCCAAGAAAGATCAACAGGCACCACACATGAAAGGCAGAGACCACAGCTGGCCTTTCAGTGAAGCCAGAAAAGGGTTTGCCCAGCAGTGGCTTCAGAATGAAGGAATCACAGAATATCCTAAATTGGAAGGGACTCACAAGGATTATCAAAGTCCAACTCCTGGCCCTGTACAACCCCAAAAAATCACAGCACATGACTGAGATCATTATCTAAGTGCTTGAACTCTGGCAGGCTTAGTGCCATGGCCATTTCTCTGGGAAACTTGTTCTACTGTCCAGCTACCCTCTGGGTGAAGAACCTTTTCCTAGTATCCAGCCTAAACCTCTCCTGGAAAAAAAAGCTAAAGACTGGTCTACCCCTCAGCCTGGTATTGCTGGGGCACTGCCATGGGGAACTCAGTGAGTGCACTGAGTATTTATACATACACACACAGGAAAGGACAGGACAAAATCAGTCTTCTAGTTCTTCCTTCTAGGAAGGTGGACTGCTCCTCCCACCACTAATGCTGAAACTCTCTTCAAAAGGGATCAGTGCAGAAGTTATTTATTTCTTCTTAAAGCAGCTGGATCTTTATTTGGTATGATAAATTCAGAGCTGCTACAGGCCAGGCTTGCTGGGAGTGCCAAGGTTAAGGTGCAATAGCAGATTTATCCCCACTATCAAGTAAGCTTGTAGCCCATTTTCAACATAAGCCTACACTAGCAAAACAATTTGTCCTTTAATCACAGCAACAAAGACAGGCTCCCAGACTCCAGCTATTTTAAATGCACTCAGATGGGTCCAGATAATTGTTGGTGAGTAAGGAAAAGCTTTGAAGTTCTTGAATCCAGTAACAAAAGCTGAGCCACGTGAGGAAAGAGGCACAGCTTGCATGCTGGCTGCTGCTGCTATTTCCTCACGGGAATTTGTAACTCTCCTATTAAATCCTTCTCAAAGGTGCTTTCTTCTCCTCCCCTCTCTGTAACCCTCATGTAAAAACCCCATCATGAGCATAACAACAGGATTAATGTATTTTTATACAGCTCAGGAAAGTAATTTAGAGCCTTGACCTCAGTATTTCTAAAGACAGTATTAAAAAGCTTATTTGATGCAGAAGATCCCTTGTAATTATAATTAATATTATGTGATTGACTTATCTGCAATACAGAATCATACCCTGTCTTCAAGGTACCAGAGGTTATACCAAGCATTGAAAAACTTTTTCTTTCCAAAGTCCTAGAGAAAAAACCTCAAGTACCTCCTAACAAATGACCAGATGACTGAGACATCAGAACAAGTCAAATATTAAGATTTAACTTCCCTATAGGATCTGTTTGTTGATGCAATCTGCAATATATCTACTAAAAATGAAAATACAAGTGAATGAAATTGAGAGTAGCAGGCTATTCAAAACGAAATGCAGAATATAATTTAGTTTTATTATAATTATTTCATAAGCTGCATCTTTATCTCAAATGCTTTTTTAATAAGAAAATTAAATTCAAGCATAAATAAATGGCAATAGCACCTTTTGTCAACCTGATGCATTACCTTTTGTAAAAATGAAATTGAAGCAAGCCTGCTACTTTTCAGCTGTAGACATCACAATATAGTGGTAGCAAATAAAGTCTGCTATTACATGAATAATGTCATTTTGCATTAATATGAATATGCATCAATAGGAAACAAAAATCTGGGCCAATAGCACTTTAGGAAAAAAAAGTTACTCTCAGCACCATCTGAGTACCTGGGAACAGTCTGCACGGGCTGAATGGGCAAGCTTAAAGACTATATATAAAATAAGAATAAAAACTGAAAATGCTTTTATTACTTGAAAAGCAAACCAGGAAAAGTTTAAGGCACTCACACCTATATATATATATTAACTTGTTCCAGAAATCAAGGAAAGACAGATTTTGACACCTTTCATGTTAAAGTTAAGAGGCCATCATGCGGCATAATAAAAGCAGCAAAAATTCTGCACTCTAATTTTCTTCTTTAGTTTCAAGTCTCCTGAATACTTGAACCTGTAGTCCCCCCAGTCAGGTACTTTTATCCTCACCTCAAACATGGTCTGCCTTTCAGGCTGGCTAATGATTTGGTTTTTGTTTTGCGCCCCACTGGCATCTCAGTGCATTTGGAGAAATCACACCAGTTGATATTGACACTACATGAAGCACCTGCAGAAAAATATCCTGTGTGTATTGCATACATTTATGTCAAAATCATGGTGTGGTATTACCTACCAAAATAAGAATGAGCTACAGAAACCTCAGAAGAACTATCCAGACAGGAATGCCTCTGGATTTTGTACATGAAAATGAGCTGCCTGATCTAGGAAATGCTGCTGGTAATAAACCCACTTTTAGAGTATCTCCAGCTGATGAGCTACATGTACAGAACAAGAGCAATGCCTTTTTTTTCCTGCTGTTTAAAAGAAAAATTATCCTTCTTATGAATGAATGGAAGCCTGCTTTGCAAGAAAAATTCCTGTTGGGTGCCATTTCAAAGGACACAACCTGATACAGATGTATGGATGGGGGAGCAAGGGGTTTTCAATGATAAAAAGGAATACAGGCAAAGGTCATATGCAGATTTATGAAAAATAAATTTATTACATAACACCTTGTTTTAACAATGTTTGATTTTTTTTTACTCAGAATACTTGTGTCATTCATGTAAAATAGTTTGATACAGTACATTGTATGTAAGTTTTTTCCTCATAAATTCTAAGGCTCTCCTAACACCTTGTTCCTCCTGCAGTAGGAATGGCACCCCTAAACAACGTGCGAACATTAAAAAAAAAATTAACTGAACAAAATTTAAAATCCACTACACCAAGCTGGTTCTCAAAATTCATGACAAAATATCTGAATGGATGCCGCACCTTTTTAGGAAATATCATTCATGCTTTTTTAATCTCAAAGCATGCTCACAAATCATTAACACCAACAGGAAAAAAATAAAACACTGTCTATGACAATCATTTTAGTTTGTTTGCTGAACCAAACATGTTTATATCAATGACAACATACTTATTTTACTATCAAATAGCAGCTTTAATACCAGTCAAGTCATAGATTTTAAAACAAAAACAAAAACTTATGTTGGAAATAAATCTTTGGGACGTTTGTAATTGCTGGGAAAAAATGCAAACGCTTTCATGTTCTTAAAAAAATCTCATCGTAGCAATTGTGTCGATCATAAAACATTGATCTAGGTGGAAAATGAACCAACCCACAAAAGTCACTAAAAATAAACATCTATCAAAACTGTCTGAGAGTTACAGTTAGTTTGCTTTTTTTTGCCATGGTAACATATACTGTATGCTTCAAGTACCAGTTCAAAGATGTCGTGTACTATTGGTCAGATGAAGTTGTTACATCAAGAGAATTCACCACATACGACAACAAAAATGCTTGCCCCTAGCACACTTCACAGCTTCACCTGCTACAGACTGTCACTGAAAAAAATGCATCGGTCAGTCTGAACCATGTCAAGTAAACTACAGAAGTAGCATATCCACAACACAAACCGTGCTAGCACTTTCTTTTCAAGTCTAAGCCCAAGGCGGGTCCGAGGTGGGAGCCCCGCGGCCCCGGCGGGAGGTGCGGTTGTACAGTACATTCTGTGCCGAGCCGGCTCCTGGCAGCTGCAGCTCAGTACCGGTGCGTCTGGTGCGAGTACTGCGGCGGCTGCTGCGAGGTAGCTGAGTAGCCCATGCTGCTCTGGGGCTGCGATGTGCTTGGTCCGGGGTTGGGGTAGGCAGCATGGGGGTTGGAACGCTGCAGGGGGAAGCACAGACACGCAGCCCTCGTAACACGGACACGGCAGCACAACTGCATCTACTCACTTGGTCCCGCTTGCTCTGACTGCAGCAGGTAACAGGCATCAGGAACACCAGATCAGAAGTGACAGCTGCCAGCCCTCTGCTACCCACCCACCGCAGTCACCTCCAGCCAACCCTCCAGATGGCTACTGTGCACCTGCACATGACACTGGGCTACCACTCACAGCAGTGGTCTTCACTTGCTCCCTTCTCCTACCAGGAAGGTAGACTGGGGTGGAGGTCCAGGTGAGGCATCTTACTGCTGATGAGCCACTCTGCCTTATTCTAGAGATTTTCACACACTTGCCACCCTTTTGTGTGACCTAGGAGTACAGGCTGAGAGCACTGTGACTGGGCTAAGGTGTCAACTATTGGCAGCCTTAAAATACTTAAGGGAGAGTTTAAAGACAACAGCACCACGTTCCTCAGAGGAACCGGATACTTCAGGCAAAAATATAATTAGATGGTGGCTTGGGAGGTTCAAGTGGGACACTGGAGGAGGGACCACTAAGGGGCCAGTACAGCACTGGAAGAACAAGAACCTGCCCACAGTGTGAGAAGTCTCTCTCTATGAAGGTTTTTAAGATTCAGCTTAAGAAAGCCATGCTAACCTGAGAGAGCCACCCTGCTCCAAGTGGGAGACTTGGCTAGATGGTTTTCAGCACCCCCACAATTATTTGAATGGAGCATTCATCATTGCAAGAAGCTCTCAGCAAACCAGCAAGCACCTACTTAAATTCTAAGCTAAAAGTTATTACTGATCATGTGTTATAAAGAAGGACTGCCTATGAAATTTGCAATATAAGTATCTGATCACTTAGTAGCATTTAACATTTCATTAAATTAACACAATTTCAGTACATTACTGTGTTGGTTTACATTCACATTAAGGTTTACATCCCTCACAAACTTCGCAGCATTTAGACACTCTGTAGTTTCTGAATTCTTGATATCACAGAATATATAAACCCCAATTTTTTTCTTGTACAACACTTAGAACAGAAGCTATACCCAGGACGCTGAGATGATGGCAGAAATAAGAAAGGCATACTATACTTGTTAACATGTGCTCACAGGACTGAGCTAACACCTCTAGAGAAAAAGGGGACAAATGGCTGGACCAGCACTTAATGTCAGTGGGAACAAACCAGCACTGCTGAACTGCACCATTAACACGGTGACTGAACTTTGTGACATTTGCCTTCAGCCTTGAGAAAAGGACTAAGGCACTCATGAACAGAAGGGTCACTGCTCTGGACCACCCTTCTCCATGTTGCAAACACAGGATATAATTCAAAAGAGCAAAAGTTGGTTTTGCCCATGTGGCTCCGTATGCAGGAAACCATCACAAGTTAAACCATTTAAACCTGACCACTCATTTCAGTTGTAAAACACTCCCTGCATCATGACTTCTAAAACAGATCTTATTTTAAGAGAGAGGCAATGAAAAAACAGATTCTTTCATGACACCAAGAGCAACAAATGGCTTTTGTTTAAGAACAAAAGTAAATACCCAATCCTTTCTAAATACCATTAAGCACCCAGAGGGTTATCACAAGCAAAAGCTCAGAGCAGTGGAATTGCTCCAGCCTGTTTAATCACATTGCCTTTGGGAGTGTCACATTGCAGATTTAAACAAGGAGGCAAGAAAGTCTGTGTGCCATGTGTCTACTATTTTTGTGCATGGCAGAAAAGGATATGAGGTCAGTGTGCCCTGCAGAGAGTAATTTGACTTCTGAGTGAATACAGAAACTGTCTTAGTGTGCCTTGCCCAGGAGATGGCAATCCTTCTTCACAAGCTTTATATGGGGAATTTGAGCAAATCAAATGAAGAACAAAGGAACAGGTGTTTGATTAAAACAGAGGGCTGCATTGTAATGTTTGTTTTCCCTCTTCTCAAGTTGCTGGATTAGAAGCAAAAAATGTGAGGAATTTTTTTCAGGAAGACCTGAAACCATCAGTTGGAAACTCTTAACTGCTTTTGTTCTAGCGCTAGCAAGTTCAGGTCTCCTCTCTTTGATTATCATGTTTTCCAGACACCTTAATCAGAGCAAATCTACTGACTGCTTCTTTGCAAGGCTAGGAGGGAAAAGATACATTTTTTCAAAAATCAGGCATTTTCCCTCCTAGAAAGACAGCAGAAAGATTGGTCAGGAGCAGTCAAGTTATCAGTAAGAGCTCCTGAGACAGAAAAGCAGCAGCTACCACTATCTTAAGAGAAAAGTATTCTAAAATTATGTTTTTCAACAAGGGCTGCCCCCAGCTGTAATCCCAGGATGGATATCTGCAAGTACAAAAATTCTGAGGAGCATGACCTGAAAATGAACCAATGCCAACCCCAGCTGGGCAATTTGAGTCCTCTGACTTGTCAGCCAGCAAACCTCAGCTCTGGTTCACAGAACTAGGAGCTGAAGTTTGTTCAAAATGCCACAATACAGCAGCAAAATGAGGTGAAGGGCATGTAAATAGGGCATGTAAATGGAGCTCCCTGACACAGTACACACAACCTCTGAATCAACCTCCTTAGACGTGCAACTCCACCCAAGGGCAAGATTAAGAAAGTTACAGCTGCCTTTGCCTTCTGCTCTGTGTCTGTGTTTTTAAGAAGTGGAAAAAAGTGCTAATTAAAAGGCCAAAACAGCAATTGGCTGCAGCTAGCCAGATTGAAAGGAATGAAACTCCTGTAAAAGTGCCTGTGATGGATAATCCTACTAAAAGAAAGATGACATTTATACTTAGAGGCACCCCACCCTGCAGAACTATAGTTAAGGCTCACCACTGTCTCAAATAGCTTTAAAAATGTATATTGTTCAAGGAGAATGACTTGCAAACTGATGTGTTATTGATGTATCCTGAGATAAACTGAACAAAGACACTTGGAGACCATATGAAGGGTGCCACAATAAAGCGCCTGGAAATGATCTTATTTTACTTTTTTTTTTTAGTACTTTAAAGTTCTGGCCAATGCCAAGAATACAGAGATACAGGTAAGGGTGAAGGTAATGCCCCCAGGCAGCTTCTGAGCTATCTGGTACTCTCAGGGACAAACTCTGAAACGCCAGATTTCAGAGCCCACTTGTGGTTCATGGAGAATATGTATCAAACTGAAAGGCAAGTGACAGCAGCAGCTTTACTGACTCCATTTTTTACCTCTCCCAGCGTTTTGCTACAGACTATAAGCCCAGCTAAGTGGGTTTCCATTATCAGGGTGTCATATTTAGATATTAATCTTTAAATTAACTGAAAATATTGCCAGTAGTTTCCAACATCCCCATCTTTTGATTTCATCCAAGACTATCTGCCAACTGGCTGCCTGTACTGTGCACTCCATGTGAAACAGCATGCAATGGTTAGTTCCTGCAGGCTAACACTTCCAGCAGCATGCCTCCTCCTGAAATCACCTAGGCTTGAAATTGCCTAGGCTTGAAAAATCTGCCATTCTCCAACTGCTCCTGCAAATGATTTGAAGTCTTCCCTGCTCCTCTTTTGTAATGTCTTGGCTTGTATTAACTAAAGGATCTGCCCTTAATTCTCTCCTCACCAGTCTCCAGCAGAAGCTTCATCCAAACCAAAAAACTCAGGAATGCCCGAGAGTGCCTGCTGGGATGTAGCTATTCTTACACTCCAGGCTCTGATTTCTTAATGTCTGAGCACAAGTTGAAATGCAGAAAGGCCAGAACACATTTTTCACATTTTCCTCAAGTGTTTTTTTCCCAGTCTACCTCCTCATCTTCCTCACTCATTGACTGCCACCACCTCACCTGTCTTCAAATCTGTAACATTTGGCTTTCTCAACCTTGAGTCTCCCTTGATCTCCAAAAGAAATTATGACAGCATCATGCCAAGTGTTTACTTGTCATCCTAAATACTGTCTCTGCATCCATTAACCCAACTGAAGATTCAGATTCTCATTTCACAGCTTTTCTACTGCAAAATCCTCTGCTACCCACCATGACAGGCTTGTTTGAGCAAGAAATGGCATTTTTAGGTGATACAGGCTCCTGGTCCATAACCATTAGTGTTCCCTAATATGAAGGTAAAAATTGGTAACTCTAATAATGTCTGATCCTAATTTCCTTACTGCCAACCTAAAGAGCATCAGGATATCAACAAATCATCAACTAAATGAATCTGAAAAAAAAAAAAAGAATCAAAATATGCCAAAAAGTAAAAGTTAATACAGTGACATTTACAAAATTATTTTTTTAGTTTGAAGAAACATGCTCTAAACATGAAAAGCAAATACACAATATGTGAATAAAACAAAATACCTGATAGTCTGAGGTCATAATAAGTCCACCTGAGGTAGTGGTAGGAGGAACAACTCTCACTTTTTTCAGTGGGGGTCCCTGTGTGTGACTGTTGTCTTGGTTCCCTGGATGACCAGTTCCATTAGTATGGTTATTGCCCTGCTGCTGCTGCTGGTTCTTCTCAATTGTTTAAACACAAAGAAAAATTTCAACTCAAAAGCAGTACATGAAATAACATGAAATCAGGAAATAGTGTAAAAGCCAGTGAAACATGATGATACTGTTCTTCTAGTACTTACTTTGTCTCCTTTATCATCTGGTTCTTCTTCTGTTAAAAATTCTCGTTTTGGGTAAGGGATTTGACAACCTGCAAAAACACTGTCCCCCAAAAAAAGTCTATTTATCACTGTTTTAGAACAGAAGGGTTAGACCTGTAAGATTCACACTTCACCCATGACAGTTACAAGTTGCCTGAGACATCATTTAATACTTGCAACTAAAGGAGAAATTTCCCCTATCACCACATTCTAAACTTTGTAAAAACATATTCACATTTGATTTTAATGGTCATTTTACTCTTATATGCTAACTTAAGCTACCAATACTTTTTTTTGTTGATTAGAAAGTACCTCACCTGTTAGGTATCTGCAAGGGCACCAAGAGCTACCTCACTACAGCTCTTGTGTAATTCAGTCTCAGGACTAACTAAAAATACTCCTGGAAACTTCACTATTAACAAAACCACCTGGAAAAAGTTTAAAAGTAAACAGAAATTTCACCTGTCAATTCATATCTCACAGTCCACACGGATTTGCTAATATTTACCTGCCCTTCATCACTAGAATATATTTATAATAAAGTCTTTGTACACCTGTTAGCAATACTCATTGTGTATTCACATTAAAATGTCAACCTAAATTTGAGAAAAAAGCCAAACACTACCATAAAAGCAGTTTCTGGAACAGCCAATCATTCACATAACTTTAAATCACAGAGAGGGGTCAGGAGATGCTATAAATAATCCAGTAGGCTTTAGTGAAATAATTTCATTTTTAATTAATTCCTTATAAGTATACATATTTTATAAATTCTTCCCTACATAAGGGTAGAGAATCAGACAGGATGTACTAATAGCTTTCCTAAGAGGGTGTACAGTCATGCTTTCTGCTTAGTCTTTTGGAAGAAGGGCTTAATTTTTAATGAAATCATTCATTGTCCATAAATTTTCTCCCTTTTGTAAATCTGCCTGTGCAAACAAAAAAGAGGAGTGTCTACAGAAAATGGATTAAAGTTGTTAAGGATGACAGCACAGAGACACAGAGCTGACTCTGCCCATCCAGTGAATTTACAACGATGGCTAAGACAAAAATGTAAACTAATTAGAGACTGTCATCTGGTATTCTGAGGCAAAGAAGTGGACATGCAGGCACTTAGCAGTTGTCTACCAAGATCTGTAGCATGCATAATCAACCTGTCAGTGAGTAACAAGATTAGTGCTGCAACTAATAGGATCAAAGTTCCATAAAGCAAGAGATTAATAAAAATGCTACTTAATTTTTAAAACCACGAATGGCATTTTAGTGGTTATAGCTTTCTTTGGTTGTTAGACAGTATTTAGCTCAATATCCACAAACATACTCAGGGCAGAAAGAAAGCACAGCTCTAAAGCATCTCTGAATGCACTGATAGGTAATAAACTGACCACTTACTCAGACGTGGGAAGAGGATCTTCCAAGAAGTAAGGATCCTGCATAGCCTGTTCTGAGGTAATTCTCTTTATTGGATCCATAGTGAGCAGTTTCTGAAGCTGGGGGGAAAAAAAGAAAAAACAAACAAACAAAAAGAAAATAAAAAACAGACAAACAAAAAACACCTTTACATTACCAAAACTATGTATAGAAACTTCATTGTATTCCAGAAAGACAAGATGATATAAATGTGTCTGAACTCAAAAGCCAAACCATAAATGCCATACTTCTCTCCTTTTAAAATAGAAACTTCATTTCCAATCAAAGAACACCTATTTTCACTTGCAAAGACCAGGACACTCAGTTCCAACCACAAGTGTTCTATCAAAACCATTCAAAAAGTTTCCACAATGTACTAGCAACTTTAGTCACAAAATTATTTGGGTTGGAAGGGCCCTTTCAAGGTCAGTTAGTCCAACCCCCTGACATGGGCAGGGACACATTTAACTAAACCAGGTTACTCAGAGCCCTGTCAAGCCCAGCTTTGAACACTTCCAATGATGGGGCATCCACAACTTTGTGCAACCTGTTCCAGAGCCTCATCACCCTCAGAATAAAGAATTTCTTCTAATATCCAATCTAAATCTACCTTATTTCATCTATAAAGCCATTATCTCTTATTCTATAAAAAACAATGTTCCTCTCCAGCTTTCTTGGCAACCCCTTTCCATGCACTGAAAGGTCTGGTGCCTTCTCTTCTCCAGGCTGAAAAAACCCTGCTGTCTCAGCCTGTCTTCAGAGAAGAGGTGCTCCAGACCTCTAATCACCTTTATGGCCCTCCTCTGGACACAGCACTCCAGGTGAGGCCATGTGAACCAGCAACATCAGACCATAACTATTTTATTTAGCTCTAGTGCTGAGTTGCAGTGATGCATTATTAAACTACATGTTTCTTATTCAAAAAGTTTGCTGTACATGTACATACTTCTCTCCACCCACCCAAGCAGCTGTGCTGGACAAGCAACATGAGATAACCTTCAGATACCACACAGAAAAATAGTGAGTTTTCATGTTTCACCAATACAACACAGTGTCCAAGGCAAAATTGTACCATGACAATTACCTATTGTAAAAGACAATGGTCTTTAAAATAAATTTTTCACTTTTAATCTGTACTGAATTATTTTAAAACTGTGGATCTAACAAGAAAATAGGTAAATAATATTAATTTACATTTTCTATTCATACTTTTTACAGGATTCATACATTCACCTTTTTAAAAAGATCCAGTGTCATGATCTAACTCTGAACTGGTCCTCTCCTTTCACTAGCTATTAAGTGAGAATTCACAACTGCAATGCAAATCTCCACACTTCAAAAGCTGAGGTTAAGAAAGTACATTTCCCTCCTCAGCCTTCAGTTTTGACAGCATGGTTAAGGACATCGTAACTATGAATTACCACCATCAATCCCACTGTGTTTTCACATCATCCACAAGAATTCACAGTAAGTTATTTCAGCTCTGAGTCAACATGAAGTTTTTATAGAATAGTATGTTGAACAAGCCAGTTCTTACTCTCTCATAAAGCACTACCAAGAGCCAGAAAAGGAAAAGGCAAAACATGACAAACAACTGCCAACACACTGAAAAACACAAATAAAAAGCACTGCAAAATTCTAGTACAATTTCTGGTGATTGGATTCTAGAGATGCCCATCACATGCTGACAAGTCTTGGCCATAATCAGCCATACAAAAAGAAATCAAAATGATTGCACCACCATTATACACTCAGGGCATCAAAACTTTGGTTCTGTCCCCTAAAGATCACCTGGCTAAATGACAATAAAAATGGAGTAAACTTCATACATCATCAAGTAATGGACCAAAGTAACCACAGGAAGATCAAGAATGACTAAATTAACCAAAAACAGCAGCTGTTTATCATCTTCTAGGGCATAAATAAGTAGGAAAAAAATCAGGAATGTGGAAGTGGAGAAATAGTAAGCTGCAACAGCAGGCAGGAGCCAAAGTTTTCTTAAGTTAACACATCAGTTCTGCCTGTGAAAAGGGACCATGTACAAGAGGAGGAAAAAATCTGGTTCATTCAAGTTGGAGAATCAAAACTTTTTTTTTGGCACTGACAACAATCTCTAGATTTAAGTATTTTAAAACAGTAGATTATAAACATCATTTTTAATCTGTTCTGATGCAGAGAGTAAAAGGAAAATATACTTGTATCTGAATAGCTGTGAAAGAGCAAGATCTTGGAATACCTCTGGAAGAACTAGTACCAAGAAAATCACTGAACTTGTTCAGAGTTTGGTGGAGAGGCCCAAGGCATTCATTGGCAGGTGAGCTTAGGTTTCCACTCTTGTTTGAGGCTAAGACATGTTCAAATTTTGGCAGCTCCTGAACAGTATTTTAAGATGTTATTCTGGAAAGCTCCATTTTTTTAAATGGGATCCAGTGAACTGTTCTGACAGACAGCAGTTAGCAGAAAATTGAGAAAATTCTATTACAGCTAATGAACTTGACATTACTTCTCTCACATCCAGAACTATGGGAGGTATGAAAGAGCACAGCTACATCTACACTACTAAATGCCCTGACTGCTTTTTAGCTTCCTTGCCACTGACTGATAGCATCCAAACCACTCAAAGCTCCCCTCCTTGCCATCAGCTGTGTTGGGTGAACGTGGGTGAAGTACCAGCTGAGGAACGTGTTCAGTCTGGGGTCCAAGTTCCAACTCCCCTTATGATCCTGTTGATCAGCACGGACAGACATAACCAAGGATGGAGGAGTGGCAGTGGTCTGGTCAAGGACACCATTCCTTGACTCTATACATTCATGCAACCACTGCTTTTTGGTACAAACACACTGAACATGTTCACACAGTCACAATCCTCTTGTGCTACAGAGAGGAGAGAAAATGCTGCAGTAAGTGTTTTAAACTATTTTCATGTGACTATTTTGTGTCTAGCTTTGTTATTCTGTTGAAAACCATTTCTAATCTTGCAAGACAGAACCCATGAGAAACAGATTGGTTTGGAAAGAGCATTCATAGCTTGTCAGAGAAGCTAACTCATTCAGAGAAAGTCTTGTTATGGGGCCTCTCTGAGAGGACTGGTTTGCTTGCTTATGTAAACATCTCTAGTTTCACTAACCTCAGAGAGCAAAGACACTTCACAGTAAATGATGCATAACAGTACAGCTGCAGTAATCACCTGATTCACCTGGTTGTACTGTTGGGTTTAATCTGAACCTTAAATATATGCTCTATTTCAGATTGAAGTAGAACTCATCTGCTTGGAAACCTCCATTCAAACCTGCTCAAGCAGTGTGCCACAAGAAGAATATTGCATCAGATCTGGTCTGACTGGAGGTTAAATTCCAGAATTTATACAGGAAGAATACTGAACAGAAAAAAGACAGCTGCTTAAAAACTGCTTGTGTCTGATTATCCAGGAAGGTACAGCTTCCAATGACTTGAGCAAAAGCCATGTGGCCTTCAGATGCCTGGGCCTCTCCACCAGCTTCCCTTTTCTCCAATTTGTTCTTCTCACATCCAAGATGAAAACTCTTCTCCTTTTTCTCCCTCACTCCTATCCACCTCCCAAATAATCTATTTACTTTATCATTTGAGCCTGAAAACATTTAACCTGAGTAGGAAACATCAAGATAAGGAGTGATAAGATTCAGAGAGACTACACACCCTCAAATTCCTTCTTCTCCATATCTAAATACAATTTTTTGTAGCAACTTGAATGTTCTTTAAAACACAGACAAAATGGCTCAGTAATTTCTGAAACAACCTAACACAAGCACTTCCAGGGCTGAGCAAGTCTGTAATTTTAACTGGAGTCTTCATAAAGAACTTAGACATTCTAGAGAGAAACTATTTGTTGTAAGGGTTCTACAAAGTATTCAAAAGAAAGCTACAAAAGATTCGTAGAAGATATATTAAAATTTTCCAAACTATATGCCTAAGTCCTAAGTTAATTTTCTTTTTAAGTCTGTAAGATGCAAACTTGTATCATATCATAGCTCGGTTTGGGTTGGAACACACCTTAATAACACATTTTGTCCCAACCCCCTGCCAGGTTGGTCCACCTCACGTCCAACCTGGTCTTAAAACACTTTCAAGGATGGGGCACCCAGAACTCTGTGCAAACTGCCTCAAGTGCCTCACTGCCTTCACAGTCAAGAACTTCTTCCTAATATACAGTCCAGCTCTAGCCTCTTTCAGCTTAAATCCATTATCCCATATCCTATCATTGCTTTCCCTTGCAAAAAGTTTCTACACATGATCCCTTTACATATTGAAAGTCTGGTCTAAGGTCTCTTCAAAAGCTTAAAAATGAATTATGCAAAAAAACCCCCAAAATCAGGCATATAGGAATTTTTTAAAAGTAAAAATAAGCTATTAAAAGTTTGCACAGTAGCAAAACAGCTAAGGATTGCAGCATAAATTGCAAATAGAACTACAGGTTAAACACAACTTAAAGAACAAAAACTTCAAAATTACTTGATGCTGAACTTAATCCCAGTGAATGACTCTCAGAATCAATTTATCAATGTGAGAAGATAAAGTAATTCTGCAATTTTCAGATTGCAGAGTATCAGTTATTCCTAACTTTTTTTCTAATGTCAGTAACAGTGGATTAGACACCAGCTCAACTCTTACTTGAAACAACTGTAATATATATCTGAGTGACTTGATTTTTTTATGTATGCAGGAACTTACCAAGTGGAATGCCTTACTATCTGGTTTAACTTTATGTTTTTCCATGTATTTGATAAGGCTGCAGTTGGTATACCTAGAAAAGGAAACAGAAGTGATATTTCTAATATGCAAATCACTGATACTGCAAAGTTTTCTTGGTAGTCACAAAACATATTAATTAGAGCAGTTTACTCTCTCTCCAAATCCAACAAGCAGGGAAAAACCACACTATCAACACTGGAGATGCCTTAAAAATCAAAACTGCAGAAAGGCATGTCTCCCTCACATCCTTATAAAAGCATATCACACCCACACAAAAAGCACACTTTTAACCCACATGCAGACAGCAAACTATCAACTGGATTTAAACTGCCTGGTAACAATTTCACTACTATACTTTTTGATTCTGTGTATTTCTCATTACAGTGAAAATAGTGATAAATACTAAGTTCATCTGAATGCTCTCCTGCAACCTACAGGTTGCTACAAGAACATTCTCGTATTTACTTTTTTTTTTTTAAGAGAAGCCCAAATAAAAGGTTTCTAAATGGTTGCAATAGCACGGCAGATACAAGAAATGTATGCAACTGTACAGCCCCAAATACCTCAGCATTTGGGAGATCAGACAACAGGATGGCATTTTAAGTGCAAGTATTAGCCTGTGGCAACAGGACAGCAAAGCTGAAGGGCATTTTCTTCTTTAGTCTCTGTAAGCTGCCCTAGACACCAAACCTGACAATTACACTCACTGTTTGCTGGAAATGGCATAAGGTTACCAGACTCCTTTTAAGCAGCTATTACAGAAAATCATTGCCAGTACCACAGATTTGGGAACAGCTGTGCTTTGACACACTGTGCTTTGCAAACTTCAGAGCTGCATGGGGTCTTGCTGGCATCACCTGCTTCACACCTGCCCCCTTACCCTTTACAGCCTCTCTGGCTGCTCTTCTGAGCCACACCACCTCAACATGCCAAGTTCACCACTATGAAACAACTTATTTTTCACAATCTAAGTAATAATAATTTTATAGTCCTTATTTGGCATCTACATAGAAAACAATTTGAAATTGCAAGAGATTTAGTGTAGGAAGAATATAAAATATGCTTCATTAAGAGAGATCAACTCAGACTTACGTATTTCTCCGGAAATCTTTCATCAAGGTTGAATGTTCTGGCATCTTTTTTATGTCTTCCCAATCTTTATCTGCAAAGCAGTATTAATTATTTTTCCCCCCTCTCTGTGAGAGTGAAACAAAGCATTTCCAAGTATATTCACAGCCTTTTTTATTTTTTTTTAAATTTTGCTTCTCTAACCTTGCAGTTGCTTATGTCTTTGTACTCCC
The DNA here is from genome assembly GCA_034336665.1 of Luscinia megarhynchos. NCBI lineage: Eukaryota > Metazoa > Chordata > Aves > Passeriformes > Muscicapidae > Luscinia > Luscinia megarhynchos. The sequence goes on from JAPFBE010000003.1 coordinate 68,515,167, forward strand.
TAGCTCCTATTCCTTCATCACCTCTTCAGAATAAATCATACCAACACCTAAGAGGTTCCAGCTGTGTACTGATTAACTCAAGAACTTGGAAAAAAAGAGATGCCAGCTACAGTGCCCACAAAACAATGCCAGAGAAAAATTCATCAGGCCTTGTGCTTGAAACCCTTCAGGACTATTATTTAATTTGTTTAGACACAGCTGTGATCCCAAGACAGGAGTACACAGGACTCCAGCAAACTCTGTCACCTTCTAAGGGATTCTCTGCTCTGACAGCACTTTTAGTTACAGACAAATGCCCAGAGATACTTCTGCAAAGTAAGAAATACTGTTAGCAAAAAAATCCTCACTACCAGCACCTAGCCTCAAATGTCTTTAATTCTTGAAAAGGCTCTGTGGGCAAATAATTTTATTTAATTCAAATCTTTACTATGTCCGATCACAGCTGCAGAACAACAACTTTAAAAGCATTAAATAAATTAATAAATGATTCAGTGATAATTATTTAATTATTACTTAGTTAAAATATTCTTGTCTCTTCTATCCCAGAGACATGAGAAACTGTTTCAGATATGGCAAGTGTCAAAACACAAAAAAACTGCTGCAATTGAATGAAAAGCATTTCTTGGTAAGAACTAAAGAACTCCAAAGGTCAAATGTAGACCATTAGAAAGGATTAATGAAACCAATCAGAAAACCAAAGTGAGAGTACAGTCTACTTATCTAAGCTATACTGAAGCAATGTAAAACCCAAATGAACTAAGAAAAGTATAAAAAGGTAAAATTCTAGCTCAAAAGCAGAAGGGGAGAGTATTGCTTGAAGAAGCAAAGTAAGGAGACAATATGCAAAGGGAACATTTCTGTGAATCTTATACAGCAGTACAGAAGGAATGAAGTACCTACACACACAAAAAAAAGACAAAAAGCAAAAATAAGAGCATGTTTAATAATAAAATTCTAGAACCACACAAACACATAGATAGACCACAAAAGTCATGTGAAAGGAGGAGGCAAGTCCAGAAAAAAAAAAAAAGAAAAACACAATTAATAGTGGAGCAGGGAACACAAGCAGTGAGGAGAAAGGTAAACAAGAAGTAAAAACAAGGCCCCTGTAAGTCTGACTCCTGCGATCATGTGAACACTAGAAGAAAGTATTAACAGAAACAAGGCAGCCTGCATAAAAACAAGGTGTGACCAACACTGAGGGGAAAATTCAACAAGTGATATCATATCCCCACTGTAATTTGTTTTGGTTCATACTACCAGTTCTTTCTTGTTTACAATGAAGAAATTTTTTCTATACCACCAGCTTTCCAGTAGGGGGGGAAAAAAAAAAAATCAATACCCTTCATTACTTCCAAATACTATGTTTAATTTGGCATGAGTTAAACAAATGCATAATATTCACTAAATATATATATTTTTGCTTGGTTTCATAAATCATCAGCTGTCTTCCAAATCAATAATCAGTACCGAAGAAATGTAGAAATATTCCTTCTTATTTTTACTCATCCACCATTAAATACCATCTTTTAAAATAATAAAGCATTGGTACATCTCTACACAAAGATAACCCTATAATTAATAAATGGAATAATATCTATTTTGACCATTGGATTCTAGATTTATAACTCATGAAATAAAGATTGTGTTTGAACAGCTCTGTTGCTTTGATCAGCTGGCATCTTCATATGCAAAGAAAGCAATATGGATATCTTTCTTTGAACAGTGGTGATAAAAAAATACAGTATGTACCTGCAGGAAATCCCATTACATTGAATATTCTGTCCAGCTGGTCATGGTGATAAGGATTACTAGTTTTGATATCTTCTTGTCGACAATGGAATATTGGCTCTGATGTTAGCAGCTCTGCAAATATACACCCTATGGCCCAAATATCTTTAAAAAAGGAGAACAGAAATAAAAACAACAAATGAATCTTTCCAAAAGCATCTGGATGAGGTAGAATGTTAGTGTTTAGCTTATCAGAGATAAGGTTCCTGTATTGAAAATCTCAAGTTTCTATCGTAGAAGTGCAATACTTGCTCAACTTTTTCTTTTAGCTTTGAATGGACGTACCCATTCCAGCAACTACACAGGAACTGAGAGAATATCATACAAGTCTTTGTGGAGTCTGTGTAGTTACCACTTAACATTGCAAAAAATTAGTTTGGTTAAGATTAAAAGTGAAGGAAACTATTGGGGAAACTGTCAATACACAAAACAAAGAAAGAAAAGCCAACCAGCATCCTGCCCATTCAGTGCCACACTGTCCTGACCAAGAAATGTGCAACTGCTATCAGCCAAGTTTAAGTAGTAAATGACCCCAAAAGTACAAGCTGAAAAGTAGCAGTATTGGTATAAACCAAATGCTATCTGTAACACCTTGAGAGTAATAAGTAAATTGCTACAAGCTCACATACCTCACAACTTTTTCATAACATTCATTAAAAAACCCACAAACCCTAAAACCTCTTTTCACTGTTGCTTTCCTAACTAATAATCAGATCACCTGACTTTTCCCAGTTGTTTTCTCAATTTTTTTCTAGTATATGCAAACACAATTTTTAACTCAAAGTAGTGCTACACTGAGCCTTGAATGAACAAGGTCATAAACAAGGACAAAAGCAAGTAATGTGGACAGCATAACCCCATTACCCACTGTTTTTACAGTCATTTTTTATCTACACTGATAAAACTGTACTAAAGGTTATGACTGCCCATGCAGTTTCACACGCTGCAATCAAAAGAAATGGCAGTAAAGTGAGGGAACATGCAAACACAACAAATTAAGCAGCTTAAAGGAACATATAAAATGTATCTATAAAAGAAACACAGTATTAATAAAAAAGTAAACAAGAATACATTTAAGGCATAAACATTAGAACTGCTGACAGAAACACAGATAAAATCTTTAAAAAAACAAAACAAGAAAAAAAGATTGAGTTCTGAGGAAGACTTTCAGGTTACAGAAACAACAACACAGCATGCTGACATACAACCTCCATGTCTGTGCAAAGTGGAGTAGGTGCTAAGGAAGTTATTTCCTCCCAGAACTGGTTGCCAGCCTTTAACACATCTTTTAAACCAGGCAGCAAGAGAAAAACTTCCCAGTGTCTTTTCCTACAGTCTCTCTCCCTTCCATAGCAAAGCTGATCAATCCAGTAGACGTGATCTCCCTCCAGTTTGCTGCTGGGTTGTTTCCCCTCTTCTACAGCCCACAAAAGCTCTGGTCATCTGCCAATTGTCTTTGAAAAAGGCACAGAGAGGCTAAAATGCAGCTTACTTTTACAGTTTAGCTTCAGTGCAGCCACTATATTCTCCATTCTCTATTCTTTATTTCATATATTTATTACACTAGGTAATAGCCTCTGCAATAAAATTAATGCACTGTGCCTCACAGTCATCCTAATATGAATTCTACTAGCAGTTCAAAGATGCTTCCATATTTTTTATAGCCCTCTAACAGCATCTATGAAAGTTCTGTGTGAAAGCCACAAACTTAGATTGCATTGTAGGGCATTTGGAGCCAAAACCCAGCAATATATTTCATTTCTATATATGTAGCCTGAGACCCCAGTAAACTAAACAATTTGTCAAAGATTCATGTTTCCTCAAGAAACAAATAACATACCTTTAACTCAGCTACTGTCCTTTGAACAATTTATCAAAGCTTCAATATCTGAGTACAGTTCAATAAAGAATAAAACAGTACATTTTTATCAAATTTACTTACCAATAGCTTTGGTATAATGCCTTGCTCCAAGAAGCAACTCTGGAGCTCGATACCAGAAGGTTACAACTACTGGATCCAAGTCTGCTAAAGGCTTCAGAGGTGAATTAAATAATCGGGCAAAGCCCATGTCAGCTGCAAAATTCAAAGAGCGATGCTTCAAAATTTGAGGGAAACCAACAATCCTCTTCTTTTTTTTAAACAAACTGAGTTTACTTGTTAGCACTATCATCACTCCTAAATAAAATGCAAAGGCGGACTGCAGCAGATATGAACTCTCTGAGCAGATTTCAAATCTCTGTAGAAGTTACTGGATGGCATCACCTATGAAGTATATCATTATAAATCATTACTAACATGAGTCATTTACAACAAAGAATTAACCACTGTTCTGAAGAAGTGCATCAACTCCTCAGGACACTGGTAAATCCTGACTCATTTTTACCTGATGTTCTCTGGTAAAATACTCCCATTATTACAGGATGCTTTTTTCATAAAGCAGCAATTTTTAAAGTGAGCAAAATGCAGATTCTGCAAAGGTTAGAATGATTTATAATACATACGTGCACGTGACAAAAGTTCCCTCCTCATGAACTTAGCTGTAGCAAGACTACCTTCACACAGAAACAGCAACTAAGCCTACAGCATCTGCCTCCCTGCTGATTTTCTATCAAGATGCATTTCCAATATCAACATACCAGTACTGAATATCATTCAGGCTATGATTTTAAAATTTGGGTTGTGGGCATTACATCATGAAAAACTGTTTTTTAGAATTCATAGTATACAACTACCTAGAAAGTTGTCTGAACTAACACATATAAGTCATACATAAAAAATGGGCAGAGACTAAAATATGCAGCTTCTCCCATGAAATTGCTTTCCTGACCCACCAACCCCCAAATCCCAAGACAGACTGACCCTATCATGTAGGGATATTCACATGCTGAGAAAGACTTGAATGAAATGAAATGAGTAGCCACCCTGAGGGAAAAGGACCTGCATGCTATAGTTCACTGAGGGAATACTGAAGTGTAAATATGGGTCTCCAACTTGACTACACAATCCTTTATTTTTTCATATGCATTCCTATTTATGATTGCTTTAATGCATTTAAAAAGAGAAGCGTTTTACAGTTTTTTACATTAAAAAAAAATCAATTACTCAAAATTGATCAAGTCACTAATAACTCTGAATAATAAGGAAAATTGTTCACAGAAAGTGAATTTATGACCCAAAAAGACACAAAAAGCCTATAAGAATTATTTTAAGTTAAATACCAGTTATGTATTTTTTAGAAAAATTAGTTACACTGGAAACGTGGAAGCCCTTTGTATGTGCATAACTTTTGCATTCTTTTACTGCTGTGGCAATCTTAAGAAAATAATAAAAAAATAATCTACATTTTGATAATACACTTAGAAATCCAAGGTTCCCCTCCCTCTGTCCCTGCTGGGAATGGATGGCTCAGAGGACTGGTGGCCCAATACAGAATCTTTCACCTGTCCATTAACAGAGTCTGACTTAATTTAGTTGTTTACTAAATTATTCTCAAATTAATTCAAAACTATGAATTAAATAAATGGGTGGTCTATGTGCAATTACTAGCAAGTAGTTGTGTACAGCAAACATCACCACCACTATCAAAAGTGAGTCCAGAGGATGACCTACATTCTCTGTTTTGGAAGAAACCCTCCATGAAGAGTAAGGTAATATGAAGAAATTTCCCCCACTGCTGTCCATGCTGTACCTGTTTTCTATGCAGACCTCAATCCCTACTGTGAACCTTAAAGCTCAGAAATGCATTAAAAACTTTCAGAGTAGGATCTGCAGAAGCCTTCAACCCTGGCCCATCACTCCTTGCATTCCAAAGGACAAGGGAAGGCCTAGGGCAGCACGGAACACTCCCTGAAAATCCTACCCTGAATCACTTTACTAGTGATTAACAATATAGTTCAGATAAACAAAACAGTAAGAGAAGAGAGTAACAATGCAGAAGAGTAATCTCATAAAAAAAAGCCAGAGGGAAAAAGATGAACTAGCTTTAAAAAACCCTTCCAATGGGACTGCATTACCATAACAAATGTAAGCAGTCTGTGCATTAGTAGCCTGCTATTACAGCACTGCCATGATAATGCACAGCCTGGTACAGTTTATTATTATTAGACTACTGTTAATTTTTATTTATGCATTTAGTTTAAAACAACTGAACTTCTACAAATCATCCTCTCACTGCAAATAGTAACTCCCACCAGAAAATGTTAAAATAATGTGGAAGTGTTGGGTCCTTTCTAACCTGGTACATCCCAGGCTAAGCATTTAGCATTAGATATTAGCTCTCACTAGACATTGTGGATAGATTTCTGTGTTTTCTGCACTTTTAAGATCCCTTGTATTCACCCCCAAGGGACCTGCCTACTCTTTCATGAATATTTTGTAGGCTGAATGCCATCTTTGACTCCATTATAGGATTTAAGGTTTGTAGCAATGAGTAGTTCCCTATTTAGATTTTTATAAGCAGCAGCAAGATGTCATGGCATTAGAGGTAAATGGAGGAAATTTTAAAATCCCATTTCTTTCTCCTCCTTTCCTCCTAGCTAGCTGTCATCTTTAACCCCTCCCATCAAAATCCCCCACCCCACACAAACACCCACTTAAGCAAAATATAATGACATTTTCCACTTTTTATTGATGAGGCTACAGCATTTCATTGTCAGAACTGGTACATGGGGTTATTATGATGAAGCCAGTCACTCAGAAAACAGCATTTAGGCAATGTGCCCAGGCACATACTGGTATTACAGTGACTACTTTAGGTGGTACAACTGCACCTTCAGAACATTCTAACTTAAATGCTACACTGGGACTTATCAAAGATATAAACATACCAATTTTTACTCTTCCTCGCTCAGGACCTTCACCCATAACTAAAATATTAGCAGGTTTCTGTGGAAAAAAAAATAAATATACAATACATATACCACGATAAACCTAAACATTAGTCTCTGAAAAGTTAATTAAGCTTTGTTTTGCCAGTTTTAAACCAACTTTGTTTTGACAAAAATGACCAGTTTCTCTGTCACGGTAAGGCTGTGCAAGGACCCAGACACAGGCTCTCCCTGACTGCATCCTCCTCACGTTTCTTCTCAGCGTTGCTGTGCTCCAGCAGCACATTCCCTACTGACACCCTGGTGCCTGTCCTCAACACGCACGGCCGGCAGCCCCCGAACCGCTGGGATGGCTGCCCAAAGCGCCCTAGATCCTTCCCAGTGGGAGCAGCCCCACTGCTGCCCACCACCCCAACAGCAGGGATGGGAAGCCAGCTCTACAGAAAGTCTTGCCCAGGGTCATTAGGCACATTTGCACATTGTACATAAAAAATACACAAGTGAGATACAGATGAAACATTACCATATCACTTGATATTGGAGAGAACACTCAGCTAAATTCTTCCTATTTACAAGTGTTTACCAATTCACACAGCTGCAAAACTAGAAAGCCCTGCCTTTATGGTTTTTTTTCTCTCTTTCCTTTGTTTATTTTACTATGGAAGCAAGTTAAAGAACTGAGATAGAGTTCAGTTGGTTAGAAACACAACAAGTCACTTCATAATCCTCTATTTTCTGCTGTCCTGTTTATCATAATCCATTCTCAGCATCTACAGTCAGAGGATTCCTCAATTCCAAACACAGTTTATATAATGAAACCTGCAGCACTTATTTGGAGGGGAAAAAAAAAGTAAAGAAACTCACAACTAAAGGTGATAATGTATGCCAAACTTGTTCTCAAATGGAGTGATTTAGATACCCACTCATTCTGTAAATCCCGGACAAAACAGGGATTCCTATTCATTTGTGACCTGCAAGATCATAGTAAGGCTGAGTTACAGCTCTTGCTTTGCTTTTCCAGCTTAAACTGATCTGAAGTAAAAGTACCTGAGCAAAACAGTTTAGACTACCTAAAAGTTAACATAATAAAATCCTAGTACTTGGTGTAATTTCCTAAACACATTCTAGGGTATTCTCAAGCCTTCCTGAATCTATTTGGTTCTTATGTAAACATATGCAAAGAGGCAGAAGCCCACAATACAATATCAATCAAGAAGTAATTCCTATTGCGTAAAAACAAGCTACAAAAAATTAGTACTCCAGCTAAAAATTCCCTTGAGAAATTAATTTATTGTTGTTTATGAAAGGCTGCAAAATGGATTTCTGAAACTCTATAATCCTGGGATAAAATATGTAAAAAGAATCTGAGGTGTTGCATTTCTGAGAACAGGTCAAGGATAGGAGATGTTATCAAAAATGTGATCAAAAAAGGTAAGATACATTCCATTGTCCTTCCAACAGCAATAACAACAGATCCAGCCTGTGCTGTATTAGCTCTGTGATTTCCAAAAGAAATTGTCCCCCACAACACCACCACCCCTTTTTGCTTTGTTTTTTAAACAAAGGCATATTCTTCAGGTAAGTACTGCTTCAACATTAGAAAATGCAGAATGCAGGCACATAGTTCTCAAAGCATTCCATTTAGATTGCTTCTACAAAAGTTCCTAGAAATAAACAAGCAGCATACATCTTTAAATTCATAGTCAATGCTGAACTTGATGGCAATTCAATCTGCTAGGTATGAAAAGACATTTCACCAAAGAAATCTTTCTATTACTACACTGTGACTCAAAGAACAAATCCACACCTTTCACAACACCTGCTTCAATATATATGGGGTGTTAAGCTACAAGTCCAATTATTATGTTTTCACCAGAGTTAACAATACATTACATAGGCACTAAAACCTTTCAGATATATAATACATGGACATAATACATCAAGTACCATTTTCCCCCGAAGGTTCACAGGTTGATATTCTATAAAAATGCTTTTAACATTCTCATGATATTTTCAGCTTAAAATATTTTACTGTTTGGATTTTGGTAAGGACAAGAAGCCCTATTCACACAAAGACTGCATTATACCAGCTGGCTAATCAGCACAGCACTGGGTAACAATTCCTGCACCAAAGATCTTCTACCCTAAGGTGAAGGCAGGTAGAGATGAGAACGCACAGTAAGACAGTGCTAGTTAGCAAAATAAATATCAACAGATTGATTCACACTCAGATTTCAGAAGTTACAGAACACATTTAACAATAGAGAATTTAGAAATCTGTGTAGGAGTATTCTAAAGCAGCAAAATAAAAAAATAACCCTCAGTTGGTCTGGAATATTCAGTTCACCTTTTTCTAAAGGCACAGGTCTCCTTTGCTGAAACAGCTGTGTTTGGAACAGAAGATCTTTCCAGTTATGTAGTCATATCACTGTAAAAATACATCACAGTTTAAAAAGAATTGAATTAGAAGTCTCATTCTGGAGGCTCCAGTTCTAAAATCACTGTATACATAGACTGGAACAACATTCCTAGTTCAAAGAATTTTCCAAACAAGACCACTCAAATTAAATTCAATAGAGAGGTATCTACCAGGAAATCAGTATAGGGATAGTACTGATGTACTGAAATAATACGTATTTTGAAGAATCCCTGAAAAACACTGAAGTCCACTAACAGAAGTAAAGACATGTGTCAGGAATTATTGTAAGGTATCTTTCACTCAAGTCCACTATCTGGAAAAAAAATAAAATTGAACAACTCCCCAGATTTGTCTCTTTGGGCAACTCTTTACACATTAGAAATTTATTTGCAAAGAAAAATGAGCAGTCATTAGAAACAGAAGGGAGAAATTTGGATAAGTGTTAGTTTAATTTGTTAATTTTCAGTTTAATTCTAATTGTCCAGAAAAAATTGAAGTTGAAACTGCTTATCAAATTACTTGGGCTGAGCACGTGAAGCAAAATCTTTAAGCAATTCTTATACTGTGTTCTGAAAACACTCTACCTCAGGGCACCTATATTCTTTTTCTAACTACAAATTATCAAGTTAAAGTCCCTAACTTGTACTAATAAAATCATAATTACTTTTGCCATTCAGTAACATAATTTGTGTGTGCCAGGCAAATGCACATGAGAAACCTGTTATGATCCTAAACAAATGTGAAGCATCATGCAGTGATGTACAGCCGAGTATTTCAGAGACCAACAAAAGTGTCTGGCAATCCCGTAGAACTAAATGCAATAAAAATCACCCTTCTCCTCCCAAACCCACCTCAGCAGCACAGGGAGAATTCACTTTCATGAAAGAATGACCTTGTGACCATGGCACAGCACTAAATCTTATCTTGTCCTATATCTGGCTTTTTAGAACCCACTTCTTATGATTCCTGGACAAATTCTAATCTTGTGCATTTAATCACTATTACCGTTGAAAAGAGAACAGAGATACTTTTTAGGTATTTCTAATTTAACAATTATTTGCGAAATGCAAAGAGGAATCCTAAAAAAGCAAGCTAATTTCAACCAAGGGAGGTAAAAACCCAGAGAGATTCGCAGATCTCTTTTCATGAAGAACTTGAGACAGTCACCTTTACCCATCTGCCTGATCTCATACAATGCTGCTCATGCTCCCTCTGATCCTGAAGTCTCTGGTGATGAAGGCAGCACAACTCCCATGCAATCTTCTCTTTCACTCTTCTCCATTGCAGTGTTTTTTCCCTTTCCTCCTAACACAACTGACAAGGTTAGTCCCCTTGCCTCTTCTCTTCTTCGTTAGCAGAAGGCACAGAACAACCACTCCTTCACTGCCAGAACTTCTTACACTTCCTGGGACAAACATCTCTCTTCAGTCCTATCACCTAGATGAAAAAAAAACCCAAAACCTCTCCCTTGCTCTGTGTTTCCTCGTAGGCTAATTTTTTTGTTCTAGATCTATGATCATTCTTGCTGATTTCCTCCAGCTGTTCTGCCTTGGGCCACCCATTTCTTTGAACTCAAGTGTTCCAAACTACACACTGCTCTTGCTGAGGCTTCACTAACACTAAATGCAGTGGAGGGATTACTTTACATGCCTTGCACAGCATCTTCCACTTTGTATGATCCCAGTATGCTATCCTGCCTCACTGTGTAAGGCTATTGATTCATGTTAAGGTTACCAGCCATGCATTTTCTTTGTATCTTTTCGGCAGGACTACTACTTTGAATGAACACTGCAACCACATACTGCTTCTTAACATACACTGAAAATGTTTGTGTTCTTTCACAGTGGGGAAACTACATTTCAGAACTTAGCTGAATTGCTGTTTTGAAGACAAAAATTAAAACAAAATGAAAATTATACCAGTCTGTGTCATGATGAGATGTGACAAAAAAGAAAAAAACCGTAATTCCTGCTGCTCAGAGGAAGTAACTGATAGGAGCAGGAGATGATTACTTATTCCATGTTTGTATACTAGATGTCTGCAAATTCTAGGACATTGTCTCATGCTTCTAAAAAAGTATTTTTATGTTAGGCCAAATACTTTCACTAAGCTTTACTCACCAAAGCAGTGTGGAAAGAACTCAGCATTTTTAGACACCTTAGCCATTGCAGTTTTTGATACTTAGTACTTTTGGATCAAACCAGGTCTGCAGGAACAATTATTCCACACAGGTTTTGCTACTAGTCTTTCTGGAATCACCAGTTTTCAAAGACTGATTTTAAACATAGGTATCAGTGAGTAATCTAAACTCCTTTAAATTATCTATTATGGTATTATAATGTGGATGCTACCTCCTCCCCATGCACGTTATTAACTTTTTGAAACATTTCTATGTATACTAATGAACAGACTCATACTCTACACGTCCTTTTTAATGCACCTTTTAATAAGGTTTTAGTATAATCCTAACCAATTTTCATTTGGATACTACAATACATAGGAGTTTGGCTCCTAAAACATTACTCAGTAGAGGACTCACAACGATGGGCTGAGTCACACCAGCGATATTTGTTAACTGCGTTTGTGCATCCTTACTGGCTGTGCCACCAGTGTACAGAACTGGCCATGCCATCCATTTCTACCTGTGATGAGCCATGATAACTTGTAAGAACATAATACTAGTTTTCAATTTTTTAAAAAAGAGCACTCTAAAAAAACAATACCAGGCAAAGGGCTTTTATCCCTGAATTATTTTGCTTTTGCAACTATGACCTCAACAATGATTCTATTATGATTTATAGTGAATGACTTCTTTATACTTTAGACTTCAAAGTGTCATACTAAACAATATAGGAATTATAATATATATTAAATAAAACAGATTTAAAAACACAACCCCATAATCATACAAAACTGTAAGTGAACTTCTTCACTTGTACATGAGCCTGTGAATAATGAAACACAAGCAAGTTAAAAATGTCTTGCTGAGAAGAAAAAAAAATTCAAAAATGTTTTGAAAGACAACCGCAAGGGCTTAGCAAGTTGCAGCCTGCTCAGAAGAGCACTTCTGTGGCACAGTGATAGAAATTGTAATAGACTGATGTGGTTTGTCACTTCCCAGTTAGGTCTTCTGACAAAAACAGCTGTGCAGCAAAATCTACTAGCCTTCAGCTTTGGCTTGCAAAATTCACACCCCATCTCAAGGTCTATGACTCACAAAAGATTCAATGTTTATGCTTCTTCCGGTACATCTCTTGCTGATCTTCAAGCAGTCATAACCTATATCAAAATATTTCCTTATTGTCAAGGTGGCATTCTCCCTTATTGCATTCTTAGGGACTGGAACTATCTTTTGGGATCAGTTTAAAATTAGGGAAAATAATTCCACTTTCTTTCCACTTTGAACAAAACTGACTACTTCAATACTAAACAGTACTCTAGCACAATAGCAGCGACAATATAACCTTACTCAAATGATAGTATCAGCACTTTTCTGAAGTTAACTGCTTTCATCAAATTCAAACATGTGCATTTTCTTTTGCAACTGATTGGGGCTTTAAAATACATTATAATCAAATGACCACCACAAACACTGGTGAAAACAATGGTTCCACAACATGTATTAATCTAAACATTAAAATATTCTGATTAGAAAACATTAATTGTAAAAAGCACTGGAAAATTAAGAAAGTATTTTAGTGTAATACTTTCTGTTCATTATCTTCTTATAAAGAACACCACAGAGCTCTTTAAAATAAATAAATTGACCATCTAAATAAAATTATCTTTAAAACTAGGAGTCCTTAAATTATCAGCAACAGCCAAACAAAAACAAACCCCTAAGTTATCATAGCACACATGTCCAAAAATTTTAAAAGTACAGGAAGTATTTGGACAGGATAGAAAATACAAGCATGCTGTATCTATGCCAAGGGGCCTTCTGCTAGTTACCATCAACCATATTTTATCTTTGTTTCAGCTTGATGAAAGCTGTTAGTCTCACTACTAAGTTTCTAGGCTCTGAACACACTCCAAAAATTTTCTTTCACTGCTGTCACTCAATTGCTGCCAACTTGGGCCAATGTAACTTATTAAAAGCGTGCACACAGCCTAATACACAGACTTTCTCACTTTCACTGGAACTGAATTTAAGCTGAATTAAAAAAAATAATTACTCTTTTCAGGCCAACTCTTTCACTCCCTAGAAATGCCAGCACAAGTGGCAAAGCATGACTTTCTGTACTAAACCTCAAAGCAAGGAAAGGTGGATATCATAGGCAAAAATATTATTACAGCAAGAAAATCTACCATGCCAAATATCATTAACACATCACTCAAAAGTGTAGTAACAAACCTAATACATTAAAATGAATGGCCCTGAAGAAATATATTTCCCGTGGGTTTTGCTACAGCAGTGTTTACTCTGTCCATAGGTTAGAATGACTCTGGATGCCATGGATGCATCAGAGTGGGATCAAAGCATGCTCTGAAACTGGTTTTCAGGTACTATGTTGCTCTACATATAATTCCATCTCCCTTTTAAATTCAAAGTTCTGCCCCACAAGTAAGGATTTTAAATGTGTAATAAAAACCCTGAGTACCATTTTTGCTCAGTAATTTAGCTGGAGCAGTTTCCACAGGATGACAGGCATTCAGTAGTACTGTAATCACACACATGTCAAAACTTTCAAACAAAGGCAGAAAATTGCCTTATTTACTCTCTGGTTTATATGCAGCTGTGTTAACCCTTGCCATTTTCTTTAAAAGCCCTATTTTGTCGCTGTTTGCCATTTAAATAATACTTTCATTACTTTCATATCACCCTACATGTATGGACTATAAATAATTCCTCCCTGATCTGGATTAAGAACAAATACTGAAGGTAAAAAGTCTATGTAATTTACTACTATGCACTTTCCAGTGGTTGCATGGGCTTTGCTCGTGTTTACCTGTTGTGCACAGAACCAACACAGTATTTCAAACTACACACCAAGTATCTCCTTTTGTGTCACTCATATTCACAGTAAGACAGAGGAAGCTGGGAGTTCATAAAGAACAAGCTTTTACAGGGGATGTGTGTCCTATTCATAACGTTACTTTAAAACTCCTCAGATTAGAGTTACTCAAAGGACTGTTTTCTTATCTTTTCCTCTGCATCATGAATATAGATCATTCATACAGAAGATAGCATTTTCTTTGTACAGCAGACTACAGTGAAAACACTTATGGCTATTTCCTGTATTTTGAGCAATCCATATCCCTACCTCCCACAGCATTTTATGATGTGATAACTTTTCCACAACCTTAAAAAGGTACTTAGCAGTAAAAAAAAATTCAACAAAACTAGAATTCAAACTGCATTTAGGTGTTTCTAAAATCATAACCTAGGGTCTTTACTAAATCCTACTGAAGGGTTTTTACTGACTAAAGTTACTTTAAAGGCACATTTGTGATCAAAGAGCTTCTGGTCCTCCATATTTCTCTTAGGTCAGAACCACAAGTTATGCTTTTTTTTTTTCCCCATCTGGCTAGTACAGCTCATTACCTTTATGGCAGGAATTAGATCTGCAGCTTCTAGCATGCCTTTCCTCTGCAAAACTCTTACCCCTATTGTATTGTATTGTTCCTGCAGCCAGTTTAGTCTAACTACTGAGATGATTGAGTCTAAGTTCAAAAAGTGAAGGATTACTTACATTACTCTTTATAACACCAGAATCAGATATCTGGCCATCTTGGAAAACCAGCAAATGAAATAACAGGCTAGTAACAACAGGACAAATTTATAGCTACAAAGAAAGAAATCTAATATAGTCTGCCCAGCTGCTGAAGCATTTTCATCCCCCAATGTGTCATATATATGCAGATAGACATAAACAATCATCTGCAAATTATATTCCTCAATGTATTACTGAAATTACACCATTCTACTTCAGTTATAAATTTACTAAAATGATCTGGAATTTTAAAAAGTCAAAATATTTCTAAGCTTGAAAAAAGCAAAAGAAGCTTTCTAGATTTGTCCCTGGTTCTACAATCAATATATTTCCCCATAACACATGCCCTCCTCTATACGACATTTGCCTTTCATGACATTTGAAAGAAACAGTTGGTTTTGATGCTGTATCTTTTTAGCAGATGTACCTGAAATTTGCTAACAGATACAAAGGTCACTTGAGGAAACAGAATCAGCATGCCCAAGTAAGCTTTGTCTCCTTAAGCAACCACAGAGTACCAAAAGACCAACACAATTTTCTTTTTATTGTAAAACATGCAAGACAACTTGCAATTTCTAAACTATTTTTTCCTTGAGACTGTAGAAGCCATTTTCCCTATCTACAACTCTAAAGCACCACTTCATTTCCAGCTTAGAAGTCAATATGCAACATCAAGACACATGTATTTCTGGTGCTGTAATTAAATGTATATTCCACCAGACACGGACAAACTTCCCAATGGCACAGAAAAGGCCTGAATTGATTTCATACCCTGTAAGGTAAAGATGCAAATGGTTATAAAGATCAGTTCTGAAACATTCAATTTAGTCCCGAAGGGCTCCAGAGGAATGAGGAAGATTCATATTTGGAATTTCTCTTTTGCAACAGTTTTCACTGCCTGTTAACTGGTCAAGATTGCTGGTTAAAATTATTCCATGTACAATGATGTAGAAATGTCAAGGAAAATATAGTTGCTTCCGCTGCTTCTTGGTCTGACAGTTCTGCACCAGATAACGCAAATATATCTCACTAAAACATCAATAATCATGTGATGCAATTTCATACCTACAAATCTTCAACTTGTCTGTCCCTAACACATCAGGTGGCAGTTCAATAAGGACTCTTTCTTCTTCCATTTATTTTCTGCACCTTGTACTTCTTTCATGTAGAAGTCCATAATCATTTTGGAACACAATTCAGAAACTTTACCTGCACTTCCTCTAGGCAGCAAAAGTGTCTGAGTACTTGTGTCTAAGCGTGGTCATAGCATTGGCTTGGTAAATTAGCAAAACCCCTCTTATAATACATATATTGTTCCACCTTGACCTTCCCTTTAAACTGTCGACAAGGATTGTATTTACTTTAGTTTCAAAACAAGATATATTCATTAACAGAGAAAAAAATTGTTGTCAGTATTACTGTCAGTTTTAAACATGAAGGTTGCGAGACTTGGCTTTTATCATCACACAGAATTATTTTGAGATTATTTATGGAAAATAAATACTAAGGTAAGAAGAAGAAAAACTAAATTTAGGTTCCACCACACAAAATGTAAGTCAGTACCCCAGACGCACAGATATAGTCAGACCTTTTGGAAATAACTGTGAAAGGTAATGAAAGGCTACAAAAAACTATGGATAAGGTTGGACCTGACGATCAAGCAAATGGGGCTGTGAATAAAAGCAGTAGTGTGAGAGAGGTAGATTTGAAAAACCTGTACCTGGAATACAGATTTCTGACCTTCCCTTGCACCCCTACTTGCACTTAAATCAAGCAAATAAATGAGCTTTTCACTTGCAATCAGAAAAATATTCATCAAATGGTCCTCTATTCAGCATGCTACCTTTTTATAAATTGTAATCTAACAGCATTGTGTGATAAAAAATTGAGTAATTTCTAGGATTGATTCAGCATTTTTGCTAAACACTGGTTGCTTGGATAAAAATTTTCAAATGTTATCTGTTGATCTCACATATGACATAAATCTTGGAGTCTGTACTATTCTTTCACCATCCTTACTTAAAGATTCTTACATGGCCTTGCATTTTCTTATGAGTCCTAAGGTTAAAGATAATCAACCTGTAAAAAGCTATGAAAGATTACATTCTGATTCAAAAATTGCTTGAAGGGACACAGCCTGTGAATTAAAATAAAATCTTTTCACTGTCTTTAAAGACTGATTTACAAAATCATCAGGAAGTCTTACAGCGAAGGATCAAACCCAACTGGAACAACAGACTGAAAATTTTATTTTTATTTATATTTTCCATTTGATTTCAGTACTTAGAACCTTCAGCAAAGAATGAAAAATACAGGCCTAATAGTTAACGGCTTGGGTAATGTAATTCCAGAGATATTGCCAATACTCAAATGTTTCACAGTGAAGTCTGTAACAACTGATGATGCAGTAATCTTTCATTTTTTGACCAGCTTCCAAAAAGGTTTTGGGGAATACATCACCTTTTTCCGTAGGAAAAGAAAATGGCACCATGTCATTCCTCTCATCGTACTGCAATCAAGATACATTGCAAAAATGTCCTGCTGCACTTCATAGATTAGCTATTTCAATGCTTTCTTCACACTGTTCTTATTCCTTGGGAGCCATTTGATCTTTCATATACATCTTACACCTGCTCCCACATAGCCCACCCCTTGCACCTGGCATCTCTCCTCTTGATTTGTCATGAGTTGGATTTTAGACTTGGAAAGAGCAGCAGTTGAATTTTTCAAGACAAATCAAATGGTGAAGATACAACACACTCACAGAATGGCTGAGGCTGGAAGGCACCGCTGGAAATCATCTGCCAGCTTGTTGAGGGTGTGCTCTCCCCCACTGTTCAGGTTACTCATGATGATGTTAAACAGCACTGAACTGAGAATCAGCCCTTGGGACACTCCACCAGTGACTGGTGTCCAGCTCAGCTTCATGGCACTGGTCACAATCCTTTGAGCCCTTCAACTCATCCTGTTTTCAATGCCCTCCACTGTGCTTGGTGAAGTACTGGTATGTACTTCATTAGCTTGTCGACAAGGCTGGATGGGAAGCCTCACTAAAGTAAGCAACATCCACCACTTGCCCATCCATTGAGCCGGTCATTGAAAGCTTTCAGGTTGGCCAAGCACAATCTACCCTGCATAAAAATCCATGCTGACTACTCTCAATCACCTTCATATCTCCCAAATGTTTGAAAATGGCTTCCAGGAGGATGTGATCCATCACCTTCCCAGTGATCAAGGCGAGAGTGAGTGGGAATGTAATTTCCCAGACCCTTCTTGAAGACAGGAGTGACATTTGCTTTCTTCCCCTGAGGAACTTCCCCTGATGGCTATGACCTTTCAAAGAGAGTAGTCTCACAATTATCTGCATATATGAATATGAAGCACATGATTTGATATATCTCTACAGGCTTCTCTATGGTGAACTCAAAGATCTCTCGCACTTTTCCATCTAGAAGGCTGGTAGCACTACAGCAATATGCTATATTTCTACCTTTAAATCTACATTTGTACAAAACTAACAGACATTATTCAGTCAAAGTTTGACCTAGCAGGCTATTTTTTCAGGGCTTTTTGGGTTGCTTCTCTTTTTTTTAATCACTGGCATGAGCACCAAAATACTAAAATTTTGTAGTCTCTTTTGATCACTTCTACATTTTCATTACTTACTGCTTTGAAAGTGTAATCTAATACATTAAGAAAGTGCTTGGAAAGGCAGGCAAGGGAGTAGTCATGCATCCTGTAAACAGAAAAATTAAGAAACACTAGATAATATTTTTTTAACTACGGAATATTTAGAACTATAGTAAAGTTCAACTCACAGGAAAGCGTGTGATTAGAAGCACATGCAAGAAAATTAAGTTCTGCCAGACACTGTTCTTTTGTGATCTCACTAAAGCACACACCTAATGAAAAACACCTTGGAAACAAAAATCTTGGGAAATATAACAGCTGACAACCAGAAGAGTGATTGGGTTTGGATTGCTGGGGGTTTTCTCTCCTCTGAAAGCAAATCATCAGTAAGTCATTATAACACCTTTTGGGAAATAACACCTACTACTTTTTGATCTACTTAGAGTAGAAAATCATCCTACTTTTTAAAGCTACAAACTTATTTCTAGTAATGTGCACTATTATTACTTTCTTCTTCTCAAGGATTTAGGTTCACTCTTTCAAATGACCAGAGCTTTGGAAGCTTTATAGGAAGATAGAAGGGCATTCCTGTATTTCTGAAGTAATCCTTAAATATTGACAAGGAGATATCCTTGGATTCAAGAGTTGTAATGAGGAAATTGGTAAATTACCAAGGTAAAACTTCCATATTTAACTTTGCCTAAAGAACACATTTAAGTGATTCACTTTCTGGAGCCTGGAAAGGGACTAAGATCTGTCTACAAAAAAAGACTCCAGCAGTGGCTTTTCCTCATTCATTGTTAAAAGAACATCTTTAATGTTCTCACTAATCCCAAACCTGGTAGCAGATATCCTTGGGAAGAGTCCAGATCTCAGAAAGCTATGTGCCAACTGTATTAAAGCCTGACTGCCTCAAAGCTTATTTAAAGCCAGTGCTTGTCCCACAGCAGCCCCTGAGCTGAGCTGCACACGAGGAATGCCTTCCCCAGACTGCACTAGTGCCAGTTTGCAAATGTTCACACAGTGACACAATCCCAGGCTAACTAGAACATGGATGGGATTGACAAAGGCTAGGAGACTGTTAATTCCTTTGGCAAGAGATAGGAGGAGAAGAATGGGAAGCAGAAGCCCAGCACTCTGTTCCCCACTTCCATACCTCACTTGCCAAGTGGCAATTCATCTGTTCAACACTCACCCACACCATGCACAAAGAAATAGGCCAGGGAATGTAGCCTGAAGATTTAGGAACAAAGCATAATTTTGTAATAGTGTCCCAGCTGCAGTATTACAAGACATGAGATTTCCGCTAGATTTTTTTGTTGGGGTTTTTTCAGGGTGGTGATGGTTTGCTTTTGAGCACTGCTGCACCATGGAAGTATTTTATTAAATTAGCTTAGGTGCCAATTCCATTATTAATGTAAATTGCAGACTAATCCTACTTACTGTCACCACACAGAAGCTGTGGAGGGGTGCTCATCTCTTACCTGAGACTGGATCCTGACTGTGCAGACAGGACTACTACCAAAAAAATTAAACAAAGATGCACTTTCAAATGCTAACAAGCTTAAAAGTTATTGTATAATGCAAAAAGACCTCTATTTTGAGCCTTCAAAAAAAAATCTTCCAAGCATGCTGAGAAGTGCATGCTGCCATTTCCCTTGTTGAGGCTGCATATTGATGAAAACAGATCTATGGCAAATCATCGGCTTATGCTTATTTTTAGTGTGGAATAGGAACTTTGAGTAAAGGAAAAAAGCACAATAGCTGCATATTATAAAGTGGAAAAAAATACTCAGAAAATAAGTCAGCAAAATGCAGTATGTTTCCAGCATACTTGATAACTAAATTCAAAATATTATTAAAACTATAATTGATGCACTTTGTGGTAATTATATGAAGTGTTCTTATTTCCTTCCTGCTACAGTCAGAGCATGAATAAACAATCTGCTTTCAATTGCTCTCAGCCTTGAAATTTAAAGAAGATGAAGAACATGCAAGTCAAATATGAAATTTTAAAAGAGCTGGCATTTATTTTTTGAAAAATTTTACTGGTATGTTTCAAAGACACATGGAAAAGCTAACTACTCAAGTACAGTAGTATTCAAGGCAGTATTCAAAGGTAAATACAGTCAACTTCTCCCTGCTCTGAAGGAAATGGTGAATTGGCTTTCATGTACACAGTGAAAGAAAAACAGAGTTAAGTACTTAAGTTACTGCAAAGATTTGTACACATTTCCTTTGTAAAAGTCACACCATGACTACAAACCCCACAACAGAATTATTGTCTTCCAACAGATTTTGCTGTTTCATACAGAATACAGTCACTTTATTCAAATCTAACATGAGCTGAGATTTCTTGATTTCAACAACGTAAAGACAAATTTCAGTCCAAGTTCATGTGATTTTAATAGCTGCTACATTTTAGTGCCTGGCTTGTAGATGCTAGCAAGAAAGGAACTGGTTTATGCCATCTTTTGTTTCTGGTTAGAAAAGTAAAAATCTCAAAAAACCTCCAAAAAATTACCTATCTTAAAGCTAACTGGACTAAAACATCTTAAAAAAACCACCAAAAAAGAACTCCAACAGAAAACTAATCCAAACCCAGAAAACTGCACTTAGATGGAAGGTAATCATATAGATAATTCATACCCATTAAAAAAAAAATCCTTATCCTATGATAGAATAACAGATTCTTTGGCCAAGTACTATACTCTTTAGCTTCCTACAAGTCCCAAGCACCATCACTCTTCTAGTACATGACATGAAAGCAAGCACGTTACTTAAGCAGCTCTGTGGGTGTATCTAAATCCAGGAAGACATAAAATATCTAGAAACTACAGCAATACCTATCATTTAAAGGCACAGTAGGAAAAACACAGTGAATCTGTCCAGTCAAGAGTTAAAATTGATGATTTAACACTGATAATCCTGAAGAACAATTTTACAGGTACCCTGGAATAGAAAACCGTATCTAAGCATTAATGCCACTTATGCTATGCTGCTTGAATCAGAATGTTAGTGAAGTCTCAATTCTGAAGCTTAACCAACAGGACCTTGTCTTTCCAAGACAAAACACTAGGTAGAATCCCTTCTGTTACTCAGGTTACTTCCAGACCCTGATAAAATAAAGAAAACATTGGCAGGTGCAATTCTGTCTTTTGTTTTGCATGAAACATGTGCCTTCTGAATTCAGCTCAAACTGGACAGCTTCAAAATAACAAGTCCAAAGGTTTCCACAGACGAGGTGGCACAGGCAGCCCCTGTACAGCTCTTACAGGATTCTCACCAACACAGCTTGACAAGATTTCAGTGGGAAGACCTCTCAGTCTCTGCCTCAAGCTTTAGGTCTCTTCCTCAGATTATAAAAAAGATAGCCAGTTATGATGGTGGATTTTCTGCTGGAAGGAAACTTCATGCTGGACTGAGACCACCAACTCATTTCACAGAAAATAAGATGGCAGTAGTTTGTTTTGCAGTTCCCAACTTAAACTGTAGTTCAGCTACAGCCCTAGATGTGAAAGGCTCTGTAAAAAATTACCAATCTCCTGAGCCATCCAGCCAACAACATGCATGGTTTTCTTTTAAGCATTATTTTAAGTTCATAAATATTTTCAAAACTGTAGAAAGTAAAACATCAGAAAAATTTAGATTCTTGATGACAAATCATTTGCTTCCTGTATGCCTCTTAAAAATAGAAGAATGTTGTCTAAGTAGTAACACGCACTATGTATTTCTATATTACATTTTGCTCCACTACTTCATGAGTCATGACAAAGCCACCAGAATCTTTTTGATTTTTCCCCCCCCTCAGTGCTGAGGCTTTTGTTCCATTTCTAAAACCAGGAGCAAATTAAAACCGTCCACATGATCACTGCAATAAAGCAAAGTTTCCTTGTATTTCAGGTCTGAAAATGCTATTAATCAGAGATATTCCTTTTTCCTTCAGTTTAAATGGAGAAACTGGCATTCTGTAAAAGCTTTTATCAGGCATGAAAATAGATGTCAAAAAACTAGTCCTTGACCACATTTCGAGGAACACTATTAAAGCTATTTCAAAGACAAAAAGTGAATAGTAAGGAAGCCAGACTTATTTCACCTAACACAGAATATCACTGGTAATACTGATTCATACGAATGAAAGGCCAAATTAATGACACTTCTAATTACTGAAATCTCATTCATGCATGAGAGTATCAAACAGGTGGTACACTTAGAAGTAAATTAGAAAAAAGAATGCTATCAAACAGTAAGAGCTACAGACAAGTGGATCGGAGAAACTACCCAATTTCAAGACAACAGACAAAAAAGACCAGTTAGCTGTGGGCATATTTTGAAGGCAAATATATAAGAAATGGTGAGATTCACCAGTTGAAAAGGATTTGCTGGTTAAAGACACTAACTCAGGTTAAATATGTTTTCCTTATATTGTAGTTTGGATAAACATTAGTTTATCTTGCAGAAATTATCTAAAGTTGGCATGGCTATATTGCTGGTAGATTATAAACATTAGGAGAAAATAATGCTTTCAAAAGTCACTTCTCTACATTAAACTGATAATTTCAGAAAAAAAAGAAAAAAAAATTTTCAGCATTTCTTACAGCCAGTCATTCTACCCCACCTACACCAAAGCTGTATTTAGTTATTTATCTTGCCTGCAGTGATACAACTAGAGGCATCTTTTGTACCTCAAGAACCCTATTTAAATGAACCCATTTAAAATAGTTTATTTAGAAAACCAAAAAACAAAAACAGTCATCTGATACACTTGCTCTCGTAAGCATATCAGATC
Organism: Luscinia megarhynchos; assembly: GCA_034336665.1. Lineage (NCBI taxonomy): Eukaryota > Metazoa > Chordata > Aves > Passeriformes > Muscicapidae > Luscinia > Luscinia megarhynchos. The sequence goes on from JAPFBE010000003.1 coordinate 68,538,337, forward strand.
ACAGCAAGCTTTTAAAATTCACTCCACTGATCAAGGCCATCTGACGGCAGTGTAAAAATATATATTTATTAGTACATGCTCTTGGCACCAAGGTTTTTGCTCCCCAGTGGTTTTTAATTAAAAAAACCAAAACCAACAAAACAACCCTTGCCCTCAATCACCATCCCAGTGCTAAAACCCATTGCAGATCCACTTACCAAATCCCTGTGTAACACCCAGTTAGCATGCAGGTAGTGAATACCATCTAGGATCTGATATAACAGCGACTTCACCATTCCCCGAGGTAACTGAACTGGTTTCTTGTTTGCTTTAGAAGCCCTGTGAAACTTGATTATATGCTGCAAAGGGGAAAAAAGAAATGAAAATAAAAGAAGTGCAATGTTTACACAAAAAGATTGCCATCAACTCCTTACACAGACTTCTTAGGGTTTTTTCAATCTTTTGTGATTTGTTTTCCAAACTAGAAACATGTGCCTTAAGTACTAAAAAAATTAATTTTGTCTAGGTAAGGTGATCACTATCCCAAAACAATCTCTCAAAAATTAAAACAGTTTCTACTGTGGTTAAACCCCAGCAGGCAGCTAAGCCCTGCAGAGTATGAGGAATACAAAACCCATATGACCATCAAAGCACATTTCGTTGGAGACCACTGATCTTTCAGGTATTAGAGGCATTTTTGTTTGGGGAGTCTTTTTGTTACCCTGATACCCTGTACATCAAATTCACAGAACTACAAGTGAATTACCTCCTACATTATTCTACTTCTAAGTTTTCTCCTACAGTAACAATAACATGTAACATTCAAGACCTAATGCCAAGCAGAAATTTTTGCAAACTTTATTAGGAATTTTACACATTTAAATCAGAAGCCCAGATTTACTCCTTCTTTATTTACTATACCATTACAGCACAGTACTCTCAAAACAGAAGCTGTTGACAGATCAAGTCTACAAATCTGTCCATCTGAAAGTGAGCCCTAAGTCAGACACGAAAAAAGAACCTTTAGCAATTCTAAGTTTAGACACGAGCAGTGATGTCTGGCACCAAGGAGGAGCCCGAAAGGATGTGTTGTCTTAGTACTTGAGTCCCAGGTGTCACTAAGTTCAACAGCAAGGTGTGCCATAGTCATGGTAACCATTTCCATGTTTGCCTCCTTCAAACACAGAGGCAATTTCTAGAACAAACTTCTTAACGTAGTCACACTTTTTTTTCTGTAATGGCTCACACTTGTGTGATCATCAAAAAGCCCAGATCTTGTCTACAAAAACCTGGCACCAAGCTTCTATCATATGCTCTTCCTCCATTCATGACCCCTCATATTCCAGGTGCCAATTAGCTAATCCAACTAACACTCTTTGGGAAACTTCCTTTTCTCTCCTGCTGCAGCCCAGCTCCATACATGCCCTCCTTTGCTTCAGGCAACCAAGCCTGGCTTTCCTGAGAGGAACTAGCACATTTCTGCCCTAACAATGGTAAATGCACAGAGCAAACAAACATTGATGAAAAGACCACAGTCCCTACACTGTCAGCTAAGCACCACATACACAAGCATCCCTCAGTCTGAGCCACAAGTTTCACCTCCTCTCACCTCTCACTTCCACCAACTCCAAAACAAATATTCACACAGGAATATGCATGTAAGCATAAAGGTCAAAACTGAGGGTCATTCCTAAGTTACTTACATATAAATCAGTGTTTCTGTGGTGATTCAGGTTAAATATGAAGCAATGCAGAAAGGTATAAACACAAACAAGGACAGGTCATAGTAAGAACACCCCTAACAAATATGAAACCTTGCAGAACATTTTGAAACAAAAAGATCCTCAGACCTTCCTGGACCTCTGCAACTTAGCATACCATATACATGGGGAAGTAGAGAAAAAAAAAGTGCTCTTATTTTTCCATCATATTAAAATAAAATCAAAACAAACTGTACTCCATTTCCTCAAGATGCTGTTGTTTCTGTTTATCAGCCTCAAGAATGTCTCAACACATCAACTATTTGCTAACTTTTTTTGTCTCTTATTTTACTTTGGTAACCAAACCTCAATACCAAGTATCAGAACTTCCAATACTTTTAACTGTTAGAAGATATCTTTCATTTAGGTTAGCAGAAAGAAAACTGACACACTTGTTTTCAGGCAAATGCTACTGAATAATTACAAACTATAAGGAACACCATTTCCAAAAGAAATTACTTTTACTTGGGTTTGTGCTAAGTGGCATGCTGACTAAAAAACCACTCACAATTCATACTGTGCAATTCTCACATTAACATATTCATAAAAATTTCCACCTCACTGCAAATTATTTTTGTTGCACCCTTTGATACGAAACTTAGCATCTTCTGGGGTTAGCATTTGTAGCATTAAGAGCAATGCTCCAAATGTATGTCAGCACTAATTTGAGGAACACACACCTTTATTCAGGGAAGTCAAGGATGTGCAGTATTTTTCACTTTTTACCATGCTATTTTATTTTTTCAAGTATTCCAAATGGATATTAAGCTTACAAATATTGAGTTAACAGAGGAACACAGTATCTTAAAACAAATTTACTTTGCCTCCAACAGGATTATGTTTTAAAGCTGTATCTTGCAATTAGGAATAAACAGCCTTCTTCCCAAATACACAGAATTTCTGCAGATGAGTTGAGAAAGTTTTTTCCCACTGAAATATATGAATTAAATATACAGTGTCACTACTCTCATTTCCTGTATTCACAGATGACAATCAACTGTAACTCTGAACCTTCCTATTCAGAAGGTAAGTTTGTTAGTTTTCAAAGGGAATTCACCTGTGTAATCAATACATTTTCCTGCACCATACTTTAGCTGAAATAGGGGTTTATATCTACATCTATTTAAGTAGACTTCTTGCCACTGAGAGCTGATTTCTGCAGATTTTTTGCAGTTTATCTTCTTAAAGAGACCACAGGTTAACTATGTGGTGAATTTACTTCACATTTTCTATTGCTTTTCCTTTAGTAATGAAAATGCTTTCAGCAAACATGGAGTAAGCGATATGTATCCCCTGGGCTGTCCCTCTGCTGCAACTAAAACTCTAAGCCTGGTACCTACAAACAATTGACCTTACCCAGAGATCATGCTCAGCGTAGTCAAAGAGAAGCCACACTTTCCTGTCAGCGTGAGAAAGGAACACCTTCTGCAGAGAAATGACATTTGGATGCTTCAGCTCCCGCAGCAACTGCAAAAGAAAGTCCACAACAGTTATATCCATACCTCCAGAGCTGGGATACTTAGAACACGAACAACAGAAGTTGAAATCTGCAAGCCATAGAAAACCACTTTTTTTAATGAAAGAACCAATCGTTAGTTTCAAACCAAAGGTGAAAGCAGGTCATAACCTCCCTAGGCATTCACATCTTACTCATTTTCTAAAAGTTCAACTCTATGTAAACCTCATTATTATCCAGGACCAAGATGACTCTGCAAACAGCCAGCTGTGACATCTGCCCTTTCCACAGGCTGTAATCTTCAACAGTCCCATTTGGAGCACCCCATTTTCTCCTCACTCCCAATTATCTGAAAATGCTGCATTTTGGTTGCAGTCATTAGAGACTGAATGGGATGGCTGATGCAGAGCCTGTCAATGCAGTCAGCTAAACCAAGATGAGGCTTGTAAGGTGGACTCTGCTGATCTACAAGGTCACCACTCTCTACAGAAGAGGGTCCAGTTTCTTACCACAATACAGATTACATCAGTTAGTACATTCACAGAAGCCACTCGTAACACAGTACCCAGTTCAAGAGAAAACTATTCTGGATGCACAAAGGCTGGTGAAAGGCAACCTGGTACAGAGCTCTTGAGCTGAAACACACCAGGGTACTAACAGCCCTAGCAAAGGGACACACCTGGAATTTCTTTCAGCAGCAGTGAGCCATTAAACCAGCTCAGCTGCTTCAGAAACTACAGTCTGAACCCCACCAAAAGGAAAACAGATGAGATACAGCACAACAACTGAATGCAAACAGCATCAGTCTATCTGAGCTCTACTGATCATGTTACAATCATACTGTACTCATTCAATTACTAAGAAAGAAACAAAAGCTTTATAAGCAAACAACAGTTAAGTGTGACTACCCAAGACTAGTCAAAATCCTGCCAGTTCAGTGTGCCAAAAATGATGACATTTGTTATTAAAATGAATGGTTAGGGCCTTTTCTTTTATAAAAATATGCCAACAGAAAATTAAACTACTCTTTAAATACAGAATTTACTTCAGAGACAATCTATTATCAATAAAATATAATTCCTCTGTTATGTAGTGAAAGAAACAAAAAAAATGAATTCCTTTCTATTTATACCTTTGTCATAAGTGCTAAAATTTTAGCTGCTACTGAGATAGTAAAAAGGAAGTATATATATATGTGTGCTTGTTTCCTTCTTTCCTGAGACAGACTTGCATTATGACTCACTGAGTAGACTTCAGTGTGACATTTCTTGGAAAAAAAGGACCTATAGCCCACAGAGATTTTACCTCAAGTATAAGATCAAACAGGGAGATAGTGTAGAGGAGACGAAGCAAGAACAGAAATTAATGCAGACGGCTGCAGAGTTTCAGCATGGTAAAACCCTAAGATTCATAAAAGCACTACATCACATCGAGGCACTTTAAGGCAGGATCCAGAAGTATGGAATTCTTTAAATGCCTGTAATTCCTAGAAAGAATAAGATCAGTATGGCAAAAATCAAGAAATGCTTATTTGCATTTTTTTATCAATTACAGGTGGGGACCTGTAATTAGCCAGAAGCTAAACCCCACAGAGCCACTTGCTCACCTCTCTCAGTCACACATGAATGGAAGAATAAAAATGCAAGATAGTTTGTGAGTGAGGCAAGGCAGTTTAGTAAGTGAAATAAAGAGGAATTAAACACATCTACAAAAAAAACATCAGAAGCAATGCACAGGCAATCACGTACAACTTCCCACAAGACTGATGCCCAGCCAGTCTCCTAGCAAAGGCTACCCCTCCAAAGGAAGGAGGGGTAGGAATGGGAAACAGAGAAAGCCTGAGCACTGTAAGCAATAGCCCAAGCACTGCTGGTTTATTGATACTGCTTTAGTCACAAATCCAACACACTCCGCCATACAGGCTGGTGTGGAGAAGATTAAGTGCATGCCAGACAGGCACAGCACAGCATCAAACACCAGCCTTTCAATGGTGAATCATGTTGCAGGGTTTGAGAATACACTGTGCCAGTCCTTAGAAAAAAGTAATTTTTCTTTAATCAGCATAAATTCACATATTAAATTTATGTTAAAAGTTTTTATTAACTGTACCAGAAGACTGCATGACAGTTCAGCAACTATATGTCCATATCAAAACATTATACCTCCTGTGACCTAATGGACATATCTGTACCAGATACAACAACCTATTCCTCGATGAAAGATGCAGATACTGGTCAGAGCTATAAAAAAATAATGTAATGTTCCCTTTTGTCCTTTCTGATCCCATTTTAAGTCACTTCTACTCCTTATTCCCAAGGTAGCAGCTATCATCTACCTAAAAAAATTTAACCTATTCACATGAAATGTGATTCAGCTTGGAGAACACAGAGAAAACCTATCACCAAAGCTGGACCCAAATATGAGAAGCTTTTAAGTAATGCAGCAGAAGGATTTCCTGTCTGTGTAGTGAGGCAACATAGACAGAATTCTCCCTTATTTGTTCTAAGGTAGTCTTTGCAGACTTTGAGATTGACAGCATTCCTTACTTTTTTCTTCCCCACTCCACCTTGATCATTCCTCTTCCTGCCTTTAATTTTTCCTCTAAACATCCCAGTAATCCTCTCAAATACCCAAAAACCCTACTATCTTCCTAAAAGTTCCATAGCATCCTGCTTTCCTTCTCCTCAGTCCCAGCTAACACTTTTCAAGAAAACACCTGAGAATTTCCTTTTGCAGCCCCTCACCATTGTGTTATAGGAGTTCTGGCCTTTTTTACTGTCACTGACAGCACCTGTTACTGTTTTGTGCATCTGTGTACTCAGTTTATCATTCTTGCTGGTTTTTGCCTTTGCCTTTTGTGCTGAATAGCTGTTAAATCCACATTCTTTCAGTTTGCTTAGAAAAACTGATAGGTTCAGTCAAAGCCACAAGCAACCCAGAGAACAGGATGGCTAACACACATCAACAAAACCATCAGAATAAGGAAATGATGGCTGCAATGGGACAGATGATTCCTGAATCACTGTCTAGGAAAGGTTGAAACGCTCACACTGACAAATGCAAACACTGTCTGAAGTATCTGAAAGAGTTTATACAGATGATAACCCATCACATGGGCTGTAAAGAGCACTTTCAGCAACCTCAGTCTCCATGAATCAGGCCTCTCTAGCCCATAAACCACATGGCTTTCCTACCAGATGACTTGACTTGTGTCCAGCAACTGACAGAGCTCAAAGACAGTTCAGACAAAGCAGACTGCAAAGAAACATACTTTGACTATCAGTATGATGCCTGCCAATGATAAAGGCTACTTTTCGGCCTAATTACTTTGTAATCTTACTGCTTCTGTGTATCCTAGCTCAGTTCTGTAGAACACAAAGAGCAAACAGACAAAAATTACGTGTTTGGCTCTCAGTAAATTGTCTTCATTTGCACATCACGTGATAACTCAAATCTATTTCCTCAACCAGAAAGGTTTCTCTTATACTAGTTAGTCTGGGTACTCCCTTATAAAGAAAGGAGACCCAACAGACTTTCAAAGAAATAGAAATCAGTAAATGACAAAGATGCCAATACATGTGTTTTAGAAGCCCACAAGTGTCCCTAGCTGATCTTGCCCTCGTTTTCACATTGTTCAAGATCCAGCAAGGAAAACAGCATCCCTGTGTGCAGGTCCTGGGTTCACACTAAGGTCCTTCCATCTCCCTCTTGAAGAAATACTCATTCCACACAGCCACAGGGCACCTGAGGGACAGTAAATCAAAGTGTCCCAATGATGCATAAAATTGTTAAATTGCTTCAGGAAGGAGGAGAAAGTGAAGTAAAACAGGATGTTATTAAATAATCAACAGCAATAGTAAGGGAACCAGTAAAACTGCAGCATGACTAAGGCAAATCTTTTCTTGCACTAACAACAATTATCTTTCACATAAAATATGAGCTGAAGCCAGCACAAGTTTTTATGAACATGACCTGCTTTCCTCTGGTGATATTCCCACATTTCCCATACAGCTCTCCATGACCATAGCACTTCTCATGAGCCAAGACACAGCACTCTTCACATAAGTGAGGACTTCTAGCTCTGCTGCAAATGCCATTTCACCCCTGCCCTCAATGCTTGCTAACCTTTGCTGTCCACAGGGAATGTTACCCTGCAAAATGTAGCCTTGCAATACTACCATGCTTACTCCAATAATTCAAGTCACACAGGGGAGGTTAACACCAGTTATCAGGAAAAATTATTTCACCAAAATCCTCGTCAAGGACTGGAGCAGGATGCTCAGGAAAGTGGTTGTGTTGCCATCCCTGGAGGCATTCAAAAGACATAGAGATGTGTTGTTACTGAGGGACAATGGTTTAGCACTGGACTTGGCAGTGCTGGGTTAATGGCTGGACTTGACAGATACAGCTCTTTACATTCCTAAGTGATTCCAAAATCCTACAACAACAGTTGTTCCAGAAGGAGTTTCCCCTATGTCATGACATCATCTATTTTAGAAAAAGCAGCCTCCTTTTCTGACTGCCTTCCCTTTGAGTGTCATGCAGCCCTTCTCCCAAGCCCTAGGACAGCCAGAAAACTGGCTGCACACAAGGCCACTGGCAGTATCAACCAAAACCTCATTTAAACAAAAAGCCACTATTGCATTACATGGCTAGTTTGATGGCATAAATTCCAACTCTAATCATCATCTCATGCTTCAAAAAGGTTCACTCCGTTTCACCAAGGGATCCAAAAACAAACATCACATGTTAACAGTCATGCCATGGCCTTGCAATGGAAAAATGGGCAAGCAGAGCCTTAGAACACAAAGCAGACTGCAGCTGATGCAGAAGGGCAACTTTCAGACTGGAAGGAGAATGACAAATTTTACTCATCCTGTAAAAAGAAAGGTGCCAATGGAATTACTGCTCCCACAGATGAGCACAGGCAGCAATAAGACATTATCTGAAACACTATGTATAATTCTGGCCCATTCAGGGAAAGACTAATTCCAACTGCAACAGGGCAAAGAATGCCCAAGCCTACACTCAGAGAAAGGGAGAGCCTACTGCTCAAAGAAAACCAGCAAGCCAAGTCAAAATGCTTATAGCCTGCCAACCCAAAGCAGAGAAGAAACAGTCTCTCTCTCTTTAAAATGAGAGCAGAAGAGAAGAGCTATTTTAACTAACTGACAATATTATGATAAGTACAAATGGGTACAAATTAGTCATGATTAATTTTGGCTTAAAGGCTGAATAATGTTCATAGACTCATTACTAGAATGAGACTCAGAAACTGCCTTCAGAGATCTCTTTTCCTTACAAGTTTAACTTGTAGCTTGCTAATTTTTTTAAAGTACCGTTTGCTTGTTTGCAAGAGCAGGAATAGAATATGAGGACTCCAGAGATGTCACCCAACTCTAAGCCACAAACGTTTATTAAAAAGTTTCCAGACACTATTCTCAGTTTCCTATGAAACAGTGGAGCTCGATTCAAGTACCTGTTATATAAACTAACTCCCAAATTTTATTATACAACTGCTCAAATCCCAGGCTGGCTTAGCTGCTATGCATCAGATTCAAGATCTGTTTGCTTCAGTGTAAATACAATTTTAGTTTTGTATTCTCATGAGTCAGACATTCCACAGTACTAAAAGAGAACAGAATACCTGCTGAAAGTACATGCTGTTTTCTTTTCAGAAGTGTTCAAATAAAAGCTTACAAAGGCATTGTAACAAAGTTATAATACTGCTCACTCTAAAAATTTATGAAGCTGACAACACATTTTTGAAGCTCTAGTTCTTCAGACAAATCAACAATTTCACAAAGTAGTCTATTTTATTATTTTGATTTTTTAAAAATCCTAAATGTGCAAAAAAGAAGCCTGACAACACAAAGTGTCAAAAGGAAAAAAATATTTCTTTTTATCTTCCACAGTTTCTAAAACAAGTGAGTCTTATGCGATGTCACATGCAAGTCAATATTTTATTAGCACCTTCTAATTCCAAACACATTTGAAATATTAAAAGAGGTGTTACTAAATGTTCTCTCAAAGCAAGGAGGTGGGTGAAGAACCCAGATGAGACAGACACTGGATGTCAAGCTTGAACAAATTCTGGTGCTCACAGAAAATATTATGATTCCTACGGATTCTAATTAGAACATTTAGTCAGCATCTTTGTCTCAGTGTCACAGAACTAAAAACAGTGTTACACTCCCTTACTATCTTCCGATCAGTAATGTAGCTTGGTAAAGTACTCAGTCACAGCTGATATTTTACATACCATGTTAGGATTAAACTAAAGTATTGGAGAATGATTAAACATGCCAAAAAGAGTCAAATCAAACAACTGTCTTCCTCAGTACTTTGTCACCTTTCACTACATGGAAAGATTGTCAAGAAACCATAACATGTCCTCTGACACAAGGAAGACATGCACTCATCTAACTGATTTCTGTGTATGGTCTTTCTTATGGGAAACTGCTGTATGGAAGGGACATGATGGCCCCCATCACCTGAGGAACCTACACCCAACTGCTGTCCATTGCCACACAGCTGGCTCAGGATCTCTTCAAGCAAGCTCACTTGAGAGTTACTTGTTCCTACAGGGGAAGGTGCTGAAGAGGGTATAAACACTGGTGTCACCCAGTTTTGGCATCTGCCTCACGGGGTCCCCTCTGGCTGCTGCAGGCTGCAGAGATTAGCCGTCCTTAGACTGGCTATGAAAGAGCCCTTACACCCTTCTTCCATCCCTTCCACTGGCAGAGCAAAGAGAGACCTGATAACCACACGGTGACACACTGTTGTCACCCAGGGCACAGAAGGGGAGTTCACCAATTACTCTCTAGAGGAGCCTCCTCCACCAAGGTCAACTCAGGCAAGATCACTCCCCAACAGCAGCTCCCTTCTTACTTGCCATGGGGGCTGGGGCTGCTGCTGTGCCTCCATCTCTTCCTCTGCCACCCTCCAGCCCAGGTGAAAGCCATGGGGACAGTGCAGATAAAGAGATGAGCAGGCCTGCTGCAGAGGCTCTCCCTTTCACAGGAGTTCTGCTAAGTAACAGCACGTCCAAAGGATGGTTCAATTCTTCGTGCTTCCTCCACAAAACTAACACAACTGCTCTGCTGCCCTTTGGCAAAGATGAACGTCCTACAGTCACACTATCACTAGATCAACACAGAGGACATAATCTTTTGTGATAACAGCACTTGTTACAACAGGAAACATATCCTAGGAATGCCTCCAAGGCAGACTTAGAGTGAAAACAACCAGAGAAGCCAGCTGCTTATTGTTCTGTAGTTTTCTGCTCCATCCCTGGCAGCCCCAAGGCTGTTTTAACTCACACAAACTGCATATGGTGTTTTAAGGACACAACACAGACAGGAGACAACTGGAGCACAGCACTGTCCACTCCAGATCTGCAATGTCACATTCACCATTTCCATCACTGAAACCATCTGCTACAACACCCAGCACCTCCTTTTCAGAGTCAAGACAAAAATTAATGTTATTGGGTATTTCTGTTGACCTAACCAGACACCAACAAATAAATTACATGTAAAACTGGTAAAAAGAAAAAAACAAAAAAAACCCCCAAACCTCTCATAGCTCCCTCAACTAAACAAAACAAAAATCCCAAACAAAACCTCAACTTAAGCAACTCCTCACTAGTCAATAGAAGCATATGCAAGCAAAGTACTTGCAAACCTGCTAAAACTGAATGAAAAAGGCTAATTGGCACAAAACATGTCAGCAAGTCACTTGGTTTCTTCAAAACCTAGGACTTCTGTATAGGAAACTATGTGGAATAAGCCAAAATCCTGAAGCTGTATTTAAAGCCTGGTTAACTACTTGAGCTTTCTACAGCCTTGAAGAATTCTCCTGCTTTGTGAACTGTGAAATAGCATTTGCTGCACTATTCCAGGTAGATAGATTTTAATGACTTTCTTCCATGTGATTAAATCAGAAGACGGGGAATCAATCATTTGGGCTTGTTCATTCTGCATATTTTTATACAAATCTTCTCACCATTCCATCTCTCTGCTCTCCCATCTACCACAAATTCAACTCTTGGCATGCTGTACATGCAGTTTTTAGTGCCTGCTTAAATCCTCAGAAGTCAAATTGCAGATCACAAAACAGATAACCAGCAAAGCAGGCAGTGCACAGATCTGCAGAGAACAAGATATGAACAGCCAGACATTCAGTTAAGATTCTGAAAGAGGCAGGATTCACAAATGTTTACATGGTGGATGAATGGGGCAAAGATAAGGAAAAATACAACTCTCCAACTAGCCTGATATGAAACATATTGATTCGATTAGCACAGGAACTGTTAACTCCACCAAGCAAACGAATGGTTGAAGAAAATCAAAGCTCAAATTACTGAAGAAAAAAACCCCAAACAAACCACTTATTCAGATTCATAGATTGAGCTGATCCCATAATTGATCCAGCCACCTGAAATCAGGTCTCTAACCTCGTTCAAACCTTTCCCTATAACTGACGAATTTCAATAGCAACTTTCTTTTTCTTACGCTGTTCTCCAACTCAGGGGTCTGCATCAAACCGATATCTTAAAAGAGCAGGTTATGGGGATTTTTAAATATAAAAGTTACTCAATACTCCAAAACTGAAGTTATTCATCATAAGACAAAAGCCATGGCAGAGCTATGAAAGCAAGGGTTTCACTGGGATTTATATCAAACTACATTCGTCCCAGATTATCACAGAGTAGAATATACAAGCCTCAGCTCTCCAGAGAAATTGAAATGGATATGGCTCATATGCAAACCAAATCATCCTAGTTCCTCTTAACACCACCACACTCTTCAAATTCATTCATTTGGGTAGTCCAGAGCACAGTGTAACAAAGTCTGGCATGCAGCCTTGATTTCTAAAGTACAACAACAAATAATTTTATTAGTTACAGACGACAGGGTACAACACTGCTGGTTAACTCAGTAGCATTCTCATAAATGTTACATATACTCACATCATCAATATAAACAGTATGATTATTATCATCAATTTGATTCATTACCATAGGACGTTAATTTTGGTCTTTTTACACTATTTATTGATAGAAGGGTGGAAAAAAATCTATTTAACAGAATTAAAATAAACAACATTATTCCAGGGGAAAAAAATTCTTCTGCTCACTTCAAACAGCAACATCAAAAGAATGGCAAGAAACAAATTCAAACCCAGAAGTCTATGGTGAATTATTAATTCAACTGCAGGAAAATTCAACCACAGTACTAGAAGTCACAAGCCTAGAAGCATGACCAGAAGCAAAGTCAATTATAGTTCAAGAAACACTGCTTCAAGTTTCTCTTTCTATCCCTATGCCTGCTTTTGGGCTCCACACCCTCCTGGCTCTTGATACCTGCTTTCTTGTCATCCTCGCTATTTGCACTCTGTTCCTTCCCTCGCCAACCCCGTCCTACTTGGGCCCTGAGTTTACTGCTGTTCTCTTCCAAAGGCACATGCTGCAGCAGCTCAGAGCAGGGAGAAAGCACCTCTGCTGCTCATTCCTTTCCCATCAATACTGGGGACCTTGCTGCCCAAGAGGAATGAGGCCAAATCCTTCCTGCCTGTCAGCCAAGTTAATGATTCTCGTAATGCACAGAAATTGAGTTAGGGTCATACACAGAGCAGAGACACCTCCCTAACACCAGCTAGGTTTCTCCTGCCAAGTTCAAGCAGAACAAACTCTTCAAATCATCTTGGGTAAATCACTGCAGAAAGACAACAACTTATCCCAAAACCCTCTGAAATGATAGCTGACATTTCCTAAATACATTCAGCCTGAGTCACAGTATTTGGAAAACTGGTGCCCAAGTAGTTGAAAGCAATAAAATTTAAGACCCTGTTTTCTGCTCCTTTAGTTCAGAGTGGATGTCTACAATAGCAGAGGGCTCAGCTTTCACCATTGGACAAAAAGAGCATCCCCTAAAGAATATTCTTTGTGCTTCTTTTTCACCTCAGTTCAAGGATTAATGTTTTTGATATCACTAAGTCAACTGGAATTTGATTAAGTGGGAAAGCCTAGTACTCACTTCGGTCAATGAAAATGAAATTTAGGGCCAAGTTTTACACACTCAAGGAATATGGACTGAAAATAAACTATTCCCTTCCCACACACACCTTTAAGTTATGTGCATTTCCTTTCAGTAAGCAATTTGATTTGAAACATTTAAAGAACAACGAACCCAAGCAGTAGTAAAACATAACATACAATAGGTAAGCTTCATAATACTGGTTTTTCCACTGCTTCTTCACAAGCTTCTCACAAACTATAACTAGACTACATTATTCATCAGTTTCTAACCACATGAAATATACAAATAAAATCTGAAAATCTGAAGGAAAGGTTTGAATAGCATTCATGGCTGTATTACAGCCTCCAGGGCAACAACAGTCTTGGTCTAGTTTGTAATCTTCACTTATATTTAAGTTTAAATGTTTTAATCATTGTAAGCCAATAAGAACTAATTTCTTTAGGAAAAAGAACTGAAGAACAATATTAAAAGTCAGACCAAATGTGCAATTTAAGTCACTAAAGCCAATCATGTTTTTAAACGGATGTGTTTAAATACAACCTGCCCTGAGGCAGGCAGTGAATTTCAACTTAAAAACACTGTCAATTTTAGACAGCAAATGTAACAGGTACATAAAATCTTACATGATGTTTTTACTTACTTTATACCCCATGATAAAAATATAGCAGCCATAGTAGAATAACACGATTGAGCAGATAAAACTCAGCATGCATGGAAATTAATACTTTTAGTAAGTGTGTTGCTAGTAAAAAGAACTGTTACTTACTGCTATTTCTCTGCATGCAGACATGGAAATTCCAGTACCTTCTATCTGTTTTAAAGCGTAATCTTTATCATCTTTCCTGTGGAGAGAAAAAGAAGTTTTGTTTGGTTTTTTTGAGTTGTACCATGAATTCAAAGTGAGCTCTTCACTACCATTCACAGATCAGTTTTTAATTAATACAAATTATGCATCTTATTTTCTTTCCATTCCTTACTAGTTAAATGTCTGGCTATCCAGCTAAACTGCAAGCTAACCACAGGACCTTGATAAAGTTAAAATATAAGTCTGCTCTCATTCGATTGAGATTATTTAAAAACTTCTTCCCTAAATGCAATGAGTAGCACTTGCTCCATTTCTTCCTTCTCTTATTAAAAAGAAAACAAAGCAAACAATTAGCACATGCTAGAAATAAACCTAGTTAGAGCTTTATCTCACATAAATGTTTTTCTCTAGGACACAGTAAGTCTCACTCATATTTTAATCAATTATTGAGCAGTCCAGAATTAATGCCACATTAACTCATCTTTTCTTGCCCGTAGGTACCAAACTCCACCTTAAACTTTTGTTCTTACCAAGGTAACGAAAGTACCAAGATTAATAAAAAAAATCCACCAGATGTTGCAGCAATCTGAAAAATCCGGAAGTAGATTCCAGTGGAAGATGTCCCTGTCCCTAACAAGGGAGCTAGAACTGGATGACCCTGAAGGCCCCTTCCAATCCAATTATGAGTCTATGAAGTTTGCTCAGCTTCAAACATATATAACACTTACAAACAATACTGTGACCTCCCTGTACTTCTATCAGTATGTACCTTAGAGTCACTTATTTAAAGTGCAAGTCTATTAGTAACTCCAGCTACCAAAAGCAAAATCAGGAAGAGATACACTGCAGCAAAAGACCATACTGAACTCTAGGTTATTCTCAGGCTCAAAAACTCAAAACTTTTAAAGAGATGGAGTGCTTGTCCTTCCCACTTGTGGGCAGGCAGCCACAGTACTCCTGGGGGGCATGACACAACGGTATTGCCTTCAATATTTGGGGCACTTGTATAGCCTCAAACCTCTAGGTTATGTAAGATGACTTATTCATTTTTAATGAATCCAGCTTCCACAGCTGTGAAGATCCGCTCCAAAAAAAATGAAATTCAACCATCCTTAAGGCAAATAAACATAAGTTGTAGTTAAGGATTGGGAACAAATGCACTTGTTCGCTTCCAGTTCTCACCATTTGTAAAACTTTGAATTGCTTTATTCCTACCCAAAACACACACTTTTCCCTATTTATCACCATCTAGGCAAGAGACAAAAAAAGTGGGAAAATTAATGGACAAAATCTGAACACAGATAATGAGGAGAGAGAACAAACAGCAAGCGGATAAGAGAAGATTTCAGTAAGGGGCCAATTACATGGATGCAGGCAAGATAAAAGACAAGAAAATATACAGCACTTTTTTCACACAAAAAAGGAAAAAAAGAATAGAGAAGGCAGTGATGGAAGGCATTAAGAAGTTTCCATGTAATAAAACCTTAAAACTTGCCAGCCTGGAAGAGACAATGCTGAGCACAAACTCTTATGTGGTCAAAATAAGGTGTTACACAATCCCCCAGAGCACACACCTCTACACAACTTAGACAAAAACAAGTTGCACGAAGCCCAAAACCAAGATACCATTATGATTCTAAGCACAAAACTGAATTGTGCAACTCAAGATGCAAGAATATTACAGGGATCAAAAGTATTAACAGATTTAAGATCAAATTACACAACGTGATCTTTTGATGATCTTTGATAATTTGATTTTAAGATCAAATTAACACAAACCCATGGTGCATAAGGAAGTTATGGACGACTCCATGAGCAGCTTCTGAACATAACCCCAAGCTGCTTAACAGCACAGAGATTTTCAAATGCTGCCGATAGAAAAAAAGGGGAATTTTCTCAGGTAAAATTGTTTCATCCTTTATCTGCCCCAGCTAGCAATGGTTGGCTATCCAGCTGTTACTCAATAGAAATAGCAAAACAAATTGGACTATAGGTTAATCTCATCACCCTACATGGTCACCTACTTGGTTTTGAGGTGTTTGGAGATATCTCTATTTCAAGAGAAGTGCTACCACACAGCTGCTACTGTTATGTGCATTACCACTGACAGAAAACGGAGCAAAATGGGTCAGCCTGAAGGTTCTTCTCATTGCCCTGTTGCTTATCTACTTAGATTTCAAGGTATTTGAAGGACATGTCAGTTGTCAGACGAGGTGCTACCATAAATCTGGTGATATGACAAACCCTTCTGGTAGCACTATCTACAATGAAGCTTGCCATACATTTAATATGGTACAACTATTTTGAATTGATCAAATTTTTGCCGAATTAAATCTGGACTAAAATTTCCCATACCAGATGGCAGACCTTCTCTGGAAGTTTTTAGGGGAAAAAAACCCTCAGCTGTTTCCTAGAGCAAAACTGGAAGAACACTCTTTCAGCTGTGTATGTTAACTCTTTCACAGTCAGGGCTTTAATACTGATATTTGACAGGGTGGCTTAAAAAACACAGCATTTGGTCTCCTCAAAGCAATGGGTGAAGTTTCTAAAAATTAATCTTCTCACATTAAAGGCCACCTTAAGAGCTTCAAAGCCCAATCTTGCTCTGCCCTTACAGTGACCCAGGGCTGAGGGGAATGAACTGTTCCCTTGCTTTGCTCTGCCCAGGTGCTGCATGTGAGAACCCAGACCAAGTGGCCTCTGCTGGATCCTCAGCCTACCCACGCAGTCTAGAAGAAATATAAGCATGGCAAAAAGAAGGAAAATAAATTAAGTTTAGGGAAAAGGCACATTTTTTAGCACCATGCTAGACTTTCCTCCAGAACGAGCAAAAAAAAAATAACCAAAGACTTTCAGGACTTAAATTCTCTGAATCTCTGGCACAGTTGAGATACAAAGTAATAAACCAATTCCTACCCCACTCCTAACATCTGTTCTATGCTCAGGCTGCTAAAACAGCATGGTTACCCCACTACACCACAAATACCAGCTTGTCCATTTACAGGAGTAGGAATATACTTTTACCTTTAAGGCAAGTGATAAAACTTAATGTAATTCTTTGGGAGCCAAGGGAATTGGGGGAATACTTTTTGAATACTTTTTAAAGGGAGTGATAAGAGTTTGCAGGAACACCAAACACAATGACCAAGTTTATTTTACAAAACTTGAGACAATATTTTTCCAATAGTCTATTTAGAATCACAATGCAGCCTAAGGCTTCTCCCTAATTTTGGATGTGGGCAACTTCCTTCTCTGAAGAAAGAGGGATGTTTGAAGAGACATTCAAAGACAAATCAGAAAAAAAAAGCAGTAAGTAAAAAGGGAAAAAAAAAGGAAAAAAAGTCCTGTTTATGAACATCTTTCACAGCCAACTGTGAGTAACAAAATGGGCCACTTAGCAGGCTGCATTTTAAGGGCACAGTGAGACTCAATTCAACTAAATTTCCTCCTTCTAACAGAGTTCATGTTGGGAAAATCTGTTCTCTTTCCCTGCTGCCTGGAATTAAACATTAAGTAACTTCAGTATCTCCTCCACCTACCAGAAAAGCTGGTCAATCTGCAAACTCATTTTCATACCAATTTATTCTTACTTTCATGCACTTAAGCAGACTGGTATCTTCAACCCTGTGGTGCTCCCCAGTAGTAACATGCAGCATGAGAGCAGCAAGAATAAGAAAACTCATGTTGTACACTGCTGCTGAAACAGCAGCAATTATTGTAGTCGTGAGCAAACTACATAACCTTGTAGAAAATCCTCAGAGGAACAACACTAACATCAGGGGCGCAAACTTGAAAAATGGTTACCCGCAACACCACTTCCAGCAGATTTTAATGACAGCAACAAAGAAAATACCTACTAAATTCCCATTAAAAAGTATAAAATGTGTTGCTCTTACAGCTTGAATAAACTAAACCAAAAAATTGCTATCTTGCAAAGCTTCAAGTTTTTATTATAATGCTGCTTCTAACCATCATAGCTTTTTATGTTTTACTGAATTTGGAAGTAAAACAGCATCATATGAAATATTTCAGGGGGGAACCTAAAAAAATCTCCACATAAGCAAAAGAAAGGAGGCCTATCACATAAAAGGCAGATTTTAAATAAAATCGGGTGTTTCATCTCACATACCAAAAACTATGTAGAAATGTATTGACATAACACTACAATATATCCTTTATTTGCATCATCAGAACAGTTCAAAATTCATCTGACTAATAAATACAGCAGAATAAAATACCACAGTCTTTAAATCAGTGATGATTACTCTAAATTTACATTACAGTTAAAAATCTCAAATTCAAAATTAACTGGTCACAACATAGGAACAGTTCTGTTTATAAAGAAGGAGATGTAAAATCTGACTGTAGTTAAACATTTGTGGGAAACAGGCACTGAAGTTTTCAACTACCAATGGTAACTGTAATGCAGTATCTCTTCTACAGCAAACTCTAAGGAATCTCTTAAATGTTTATGTCTATTATTCCCTAAAAAATAAATATATCCTGATAATGAAAGATAAGCCTACTAATAAAACACATGTAGGGTTTTTTGGGTTTATTTTTATTTCTACATGTTAAACTATGAAAATCAAACACAACAGCCAAGTATAACATTTAGGAGTCTTGGCATTTCATTCTGTGGCATCATCCCCTGCCTCTTCTCCCAAGTCACAGCAGTGGTAATTTTTCTTTTTAAATAAATTAAAATCACCCTAGTTGCACAAGAGCTCAAATGAAGTCTACAGGAAGTAGTAATTCAGTTCGTGGGAAGCATATAAATGCACAAATACAGTTTTTGAAACAAAGATTTAATATAGCTATACTAAATGCCCATAATATAATCACAGCAAACAGTTAAATACACATCATAAGAAGAGATGATTTTCTAGAATGTGCAGTAAGATGAGGGCAGACCTGGTACCCAATCAAATGACAATTTGTGAGAATAGAATTATCTGTTTCTTCTTCCAACACCATATTCATGGCACCAAATAATCTTGCCAGAATAAGTTATTTACACGAGGAGTTCCACTTATTTTGCATTTTGTACGTATTAACTACCAACCCAGTATGCTGGAGAACCAAGAGGCTCAGGTCCTCAGTGCCTTCTTGACATTGCTTTTCACATCACAGTACACTTTCACAGCTTCACATTCCCAACACTAGTGGCACAGTACTGGTGAAAGTAGAGGAAAACCAAATTAAGGACAATGTCAACAAAACCAAATTAGGGATGAAGTCAAACTCAAGACCATGTGACCAGGTGGGCTGCATTCAAGGGTGCTTAACAGCACTGGCAAATGTCATTGCAAAGCCACTCTGTCATCTGCAAAAGGTCACGGTGCACACTGGCAGATTCCTGATGATTGGAAAAGGGCAAATATCAGGACCCTCTCTGAGAAGGGCAAAAAGGTTCAGTGATATTATAGGCAAACCAGCCTAATCTCAGTCCATGAAAAGGTTATGCAGCAAACCCTCCTTGCAAGCTATTTTCATGCCCATAAAGGAAAATAAATGACTGCGAATAACTAGCAAGGATTTTCTGAGGATAACTTTTATCTCTTCAACCTGAGTGTTCCATACAATGAGAGGAACGGTTCAATGGATAGTTGAAAAAGCTGGACGTTACCTTGATCTTAGCACAGCTTGTGACATGATCTCATCGCACAAGCAGAGCCAAATGAGAGAGCCTGAACAGCACGTGGCTGCATGGGGCTGGGTTGCAGGGGTTAATCCTTGACAAGCACATAAACTGCCTTCATAAATGAAGAATGCAGTAAAATTTAAATTTACTAAGGGCTATCGTCACAACAGCTGAGAAGGAGAAAAGTTTCAAATTGCAAAAACATTTAAATGTATGGAACCCAGCAGTTATCACTGCATACACTTCAATGTACAATGCTGAGCAGATATAACTCTGCAGAATGAGATATAACAGTTTTGTGAGGATAGAGGGTAACAGTCAAATAGCAAAAATTATATGCATCAGCAGAAAATAAATTGTATAGGAAAAAATGGATAGTAGCTACTGGGTCCATCAGTTGAGAAGTCACACTATAAGCACCTGACTTTCCAGAAACACATTTAGGTCAAAACTTTTGTTGAACTAATTAGCACGCACAGTAAATCTCATCACTGACCCTGTACCTTCAGTTAATCCTAAAATAAAGAACAAAATCTTATAAATCATTCTCTCAAAAACATCTGAGCTAACAATGATGCAATGACAACTGCTTCATCTTCTTGTAATTTCCTTTTTACAAAATCTTATGGTTTTCATATATCAAAATGTTTTCCAATTATGTTGACAAAAAAACCTGAAAAATACCAAGATGTTTTGCACAATGGCTTGCTTTGAGTCAATCAGTTGCTGCTGAAACAACCCCATCTTCATCCACATACTCTCCTGTCCTTCACACTAAAGACCAGGCATTCATTTTCTTATGGAGATGAGCTTGTACAGGGCTCGTTGTAAGCTTATTCAGAAAGTATTTCCAATTTTTTCTCTGCTACACTTTCTGCCCATTAGTATGGTGAAGTGGCCTGCTGAGAGCTCAGATGAACCCCAGAATTATCTAAAAACATAAACCAGACAGAGCAGAAGTACAGCAGTTCCTGTCCATATTTAAGATGAAGTTAGTTATCTACTAACCAGTTATCTTCGAACCAGTACTTTATTTCCACATCAGCTGGATGCAGTACATCCAAATTTGCCAGAAGGCCGCAGCTAAGTGCAACACCCCCTGCAGAAGTAATTATGATCACTGGAAAAACACACCATACCTAAAGCTGCATATTTTTCAAAATACAGAAACAGTATGAACTAAAATTATGTTCTTCTCTTATAAAGGTTTAAGAAGGACTTCAAAGTTATTTTACTTCTACTGATGCTCTATGCATATTATGTATACAAATTTCCAAAAGTTGATTACAAATACTTAATTTTACAAGGGCCACTCATGGGTTTTGTCATGTGAGCACATTTCAGTTAAACTTGCAAAAATAAGTTGGACCAAACCACATCAGAAGATAAATATTAGCTCAAATTACTGCTTTTTCATTTGACTGAACTTTAAAACATTTTGAAAATTGCAGTAGTTCTATTAACATACATTAAACTTATAGGAAATAGGTTAACATTATCTTCTCTATTATAATCTGTGTGCTAACCCAACCAAAGCATGACTATTTTTAGCAGTTCAGATTTATTCAAGCTGAGAGTATTTAAATGTATTTACAACCAGCTTAAAGTTTATCCCATCATAAATTCTAGCTTGTTCCTTTCAAGGAAGAAATCTGCCAAAAATGAGATAAAATCCCAGATTTTGTCACGAAAGCCTCTTATGTATTAATATATGAGAAAGGATTATGAATAATACAACCCGGCCAGAAAATCTGTGACTCTGAACTACTTTTTAAACATTTCAGTTAAAAAGAGTAGTTTACAACACTTCTCTCCTCTACAAAGTTACCTGCAAAGAAAACATGAGAATAAAGGAACACTTCCAGGAAGAAAAGGGAATGAAGTGCAGCTGGTACCAGCCAATCTGTAGATGAAAATAAATGCAGTTCATGATGAAGTGTTACTTCTTAGATATTTGTCCTTGCCGCTAAAAAGCGGCATCTTCTTCCCATCTAACACAGATGCCCAGCATCAGAACCTCTTTACAGTGTCACACACTCTCAAGAGTGCTCACTCCCAAAGGGGAGATTTCAGACTGCTTCCCTATTTCTGCAGAAATAAATGCTATTTACTTCAACTTCAAATGTGAGATACACAAAAAATTATGAATAAAAATGCATGGAAGCATGCTAAAAACAAACAAAAAGACCCTGAAAACAACCAACCAAAAAATGAAAAAGAAAAAAAAAATGTGATCAACTGCCTAGAACCTGCTGGAGGTGAATGGAGCCTGCAAAACTGCACATTGCAAAACTCAGAAAATTTGACAGAAACTTCATAATTCTTTTTAATTAGTCTGCTGTTCTCTCCTTTATCTTTTTTTTTTTTCCCAGAGATGTAACAAAAATATATGTCTTAATGCTAGGTAGTGAAGATCTTGCAAGTTTGTTGATAAGTTCTAGACGAATTAAAAATTTAACTTCGGGTCTAGCAGAAAGATCATATTAAAAATGTAAACACTAAACAATCTAGCAGAAGAAAAAAGTTAGACTTCTCTCTAAGGCAGCATTTCAATAAATTTGCATAGTAAGGGTGGGGGTTTTTCCCCCTTTTGAAGACATGTCCATGATGCACAGAAAAAGCAGAGGCAAAAATCAGCATGTGCAAAAGCAGGGGAAAAAGACAGTTTGTGCTCTCCATTGTTGCTATTAGCCCGCTGATGCCCTTCCCCACATAGCTTATCCTAAAAAAAAAGTAATGCCTCAGAATGACTGAGTCTTGTTAACACTTTAATACGCAATTTTCAGACAGTACATGATTTTAAAAAGCAAAGAGAAAAAACCTTACAAAATGATAGACGCTATAAAGTGCACAGTTTTTCACTGAGGCTGGTTTCATGGACTCTGGTCTAATTTTACAAGATGTCATGTGAAAATAAAAGCCCTTATTACTCACCACAATGCTAACACAAAGAAATTAGTGCAGGGGACAATATATTAACAGAACTGAATTTACTAAAAATCTAGCTAAGGCATCAGTATTTTTTCCATTCCCAAAATACTTAGGAGGACATGGCAAGATCGCTGTGCCAGAACAGCATGATTATTTTTATCAGATAGCAAGGTTCATGCTGAGAATATTTTCTACTTCAAAATAAATCCCTCCAATAACCAGAGCTTTCAGCAGGTAAAGAAAAAGTAATTTCCAAAGCTGGAAGAAAAACCATCAACAGCAAGCCAGTAACACAAGAGCTTCTGAGATGGCTGATGTGGTGAATGGCAATTACTGATTCACTTTTTTCCTTTTGTTCTTAGATTTTTTTTTTAATTAACAACTTTTTGCCACAACATGTAGTTTGGCAGGAAGTTCAAAGCAACTAAGTAAATTCAATGATGCACTGTACATATGGTTCTTCTAATCTAAGAATTTGCTGCTGTCAAAAGGAAAGTCTTCTCAACATCTCTGCCTTGCTGCTTCCAGCCAAAAAATCCCACCCCTTTATGCCAGCTCTGCTCTGTGCCACACTATGACATGATTCAACTCCTGCACTTTCCTAAGAGTTATCTACTTCAAAAAGAGAACTTAACTAATGTTAAGTAAGCAAAGTAACATGAGTTAGCTAATTCTGTCAGTTTACAGCAGGGTGTGAGGAGTATCAAAACCAGCATTAATAGACTATGTGGTAAGAGCAAAAAACAGCAAAGGAATGAGTAGAGAGACAGGGATGGAGAAGAAGAAGTAAGATACCACTCACTTCACCCCCTTCTTTGCACTTGTGGTAAAACCTCAGGAAGTATGGCTGTTCATAATTCAATAAACAAAAAAACAAACAAAAAACAGCCAAAAAAAATATCCACCCCCAAAAAGCTAATCTTGCCCCTAGCCGTGCAATTAGCTCCAGCACAAAATTTCCAGAGGAGAGAATCCCTGGGATTTGATTATCCTTTCCTCTCTTAATACACAGAGCTGTAATTTGACAGCCAGCCTAAAACCTAGGTTTTAAACCCACACAATTAAGAAGATGATTCCTATGAGATTAGCTGATAGGAAGTAGACCCCTGCCCCAGACTCAAAGCTTCATGGTGCTTTACTAAAGGTCATGGCAGCCTTACCAGTACTTTCGCATGAAACAAAACAAGAAGTGCCTACACAAATTATCTCTAAAGGAAAAGACTGCTGTAATTAATCTGCACTTTCCTTCTCTTCTCAGATTGCTCTTAAGTCACCTCAGTATTTGTAACACTTCAGAAACTAGAAGCTATACAAAGAGAGCACAGCATTTCAAAGCATCCACAACAGACTGGGCTAAAGCACACAGGGCTACCCTTCAGAAAACCGTAATTTCATTGGGTAACTTCTATTTTTGGTCCATTTTTCTTCAGTAGTCAAATCTATGACATTATTTGGTTTACATGGAAGAACCAACATATTTGTTGCTTTAAAGAAAACTTCCCTAAATCTTTAATGACACAACTTTGCCTAACAATCACAAACTTACTACTACAGGAGCTACAAGTCCACAGATTATATTTTCTTATTTATTTGCCCTTAATGGAATTTTCTTTCAGAAATTTATCCAGTCACTGAACAACTGTTTCTTATCTTCTCAAGGACACTCATGATTTTAGAGACTTTGCCTGTCCCTTGCTCTCACAGACAGAAGAGTCCTTGTCCATGGGAATGACTGAAGTTTTCACACAGACACTGATCCACATTCCTGAGTATTGTTGATTCTATGATGAAGGAATTAGAAGTACATAGAATACTGAAAATAAGACTTACAGCAACAATGGCGTCATGATTTGTGCTCCACTCCATTGCTAGTAAGTTCTGTGATTCTCTCTGCTTTTTAGCAATTGCTTCCATTGAACTGGCACTTTCACTAAAGTGTCATTACAAACTTCACAATTGTTTTATTAAATAACAATCAGCTTGTGTGGGTGTAAAGAAAGGACCATTTTCCCAAATGAATAGCTCCACATCAAGTACAATGTTTTATTGGAAGAATGTGATACTCAGAGTAAAGCCCTCAGGACAGTCCTTGCCTTCACTAGAGTAACACTATCAGCAAAGCTTCTCTCCAATTATTTATGACAAGTGATTTCCAAACAAAACTTCTGAGCAGCACAGATTCCTGAGAGATACCATTATGTCACATCTCTTAACTTCTCCATCCAGAGAAAGGCCATCTCTAAATTCAGCTTTAGCCTCTGGTAGGAAACTTAACAGAATGCTTTTTGGAAATATAGTTAAGATTACATCAACTGCATTGTCTTTAGCTTGTGTATTAACTGCAATGATGGATTTTAATAGACTTATTAAGTGCTGAATGTGTTTCTAAAGTCCATTTTCTCTTCATCTCAGCACCTATCATGGGCCCACTACCTCTGCTTCTGGTTCACCCTACCAATCAGTAGTTCGCATTTTTCCAAAAAGTCCTTTTAAAAACTATTCTCACCACTGCCCCTTTCCATTCTTTCATAACTGGGACAATTTAAAGCACAAGGTTATACTTTATAGTCAGAAATCTGCTCCTTCCGATGTGCAAAGATATCTTACCTTGACAACTGACTGCTCTTCATTTCATGAACACCTAAATTTGAGACAGATCCCTCAATCACTGTCTTCACTGCCAATCCCTTAAGTTATTTCATAATGTCTACATTCACTTAGCTCCTATTTCTTTATTCATCCTTCACAGAAGATGTAATTTTTCAAAGAACATATCCTCACTCCCAAGAGCTTCCTTTATTCTACTATTTCAGCATGTCATATTTTTTAATTGATGGGTTTAGAGTACCTACTCACCCTCACTCACTGAGAGCCCAGCAAAGCTTCAAAACCTGCTCCCAGGCAGCTTGCAACATTTCACTGCCTTGGCTCTCTTTTAGCTCTGAGAGGCCATCTCCTCCCATCAGTAACCCTCGTATTTTCTTTTTTACTCAAGTGGTACTTCAAGCAGGCTTTTTTTTAACCCTGTATAGATCCAGCACCCATCAGGAGCAAAGAACAACCCACATCTGTCAGACAGCCCTCGGTGGCATCAGTCTGAATCTCCTCTTTCACCCTACTACAGGTCCCAAGTTGATTCCCCCTCTGTCCATGCCCGACTATCAGTTTCACTAAGGAACTACTCACTACCATGAAGTTTTGTCTTGGCATTCCTACCTGACCAAAAGCACCCACCTAAATTAAAAGAGTCTAACAGGCTGTATTCTCTGTTTTGTAGCCTGCTGATCCAACACAGCACAGGCAAACAAGTCAGGCAGATGTAAATGTAGTCCTAATGATATTGTTCCCCCACCCTTACATTCTACCCACAGAGCTTTCTGTGTTGCAATAGCTAGTCTTTTTTTAAGGCCTTTTGGTATCTGACACTCATCTGGCAGAGTCACATAAGCCTCCAGTTGAGCTTTTATAAAATGGAACTAACAACATTGAATGGCCCTGTTAGCACATTTGCTTGCAAGGGGTTGTTTTGTTCAACCCTGCTTAAATAGGATTGATGTTCACCCAAAAAGAAAGGAGAGATTTTGAAAGCCAAGCTGTTCAAGTACAAAACGTTAGATAAGATTCAAATTACAGTCAGGGACAAGTTTGCTGCTTTGCTACCTTCAAGTCCCTCCATGTAAAGCTTGCTCCAGTTGCTTTGATTACGCTCCATACCTTGCACAGAAGTTCTGTGATAAATCACAGTTGATGAAACCTGAGTCTCTAAGGCTACATTGTGGGATTATCCAGTTATCTGAAGGTAAACCGTAATTGGAAGTACATCTGCAGTTAAGGCTCCCCACTCAGGGGGAAAGGCTATGTCTCTCACAGAAAATGTACCTTGGCCAGAAACACAAAGTGGAATCAAGAGTTTTCTCTAATTCAGATCCTTTTGTGTTTCAAGTTCTCAGCTGCACTTATTTTTCACACAGACAGTAATGAATTGAGTCTTCATTTTTAGAGCAACTCTCAAGTGTCCTTTATTCAAATGTCAACATCTTGTATGCAAGGTGTTACAAGCACACAGCAGAGCTTTCCCAGAAAAACAGGCAGATTGTTTCAGTGACCTTTAGTTGTGTTCTTGCCTGTTCAGAAAACGTGCATTTTTTCAAGGATAATTTTAATTTTTGATGTTTAGGCTAGCATCTGTAGTTGAGAAAATCATTATGTTCTCTTGAACATTTTGTCCTTTAAAAAGTATCTGCAGTTTTAATCATGGCTTATATAGTTCTTTTTCTGCAAATTCTAAACTGACTGCACAATATGCTTTGCTATACTACTACTTAACACTCAAGGTTGTTATGATACTGTTGAATAGAAACAGTTTTTTGAACAGCAGTATCTGTATACTTATAATTTTATAAGCACTCTTTGGCATCCAAATATTCCTATGATTAAGTCAGTCTTTCACTAGGATATGCAAAAAAAACCTGTGCAATTAGGGCAACATCAGTACAACTCTCCATTTAAAAAAAAGCAGAATATCAACGGTCTACCTAGCACCTTTATATATAAGGTACTAATGACTTCATATACTTCTGTACACAATATTTATTCAGAAACTCATAGAACGGTTTGGGTTGGAAGAGACCTTAAAGATCATCTAGTTATTTCCAAATTCAAGCAGCTATCTCCCAAATGGGAAGCCTCAATACACAGAAGTTAGCAATTCATTCACAAGTAGCCTAACAAAAAATTGTGACTATGAATAAAGCTATGGCTGTAATCCCAAATGTGCTATTATGGGGCTGGACAAGGTCTCAAAAACCATTTGTTGAGCCTTGGAGGAGACAAGAGAGAACAGCAGGCTAGCCAGCCAGAACACAAAACCCTCCTGAATGGTTATCAGCCCGCATGCAGCAGTAACACGCAGCATTACTTGCCAAGCCCACAAAGAAAAGATGGGGGACGGTGGGGGGAGAGGAGCATGAGAGGAACAGCGCTGGTGGGATGAAGCCTGAAAGTGAAACTTGATTCCCATCCGCTCACACAGCACAGGCTTCTCTACTCTAAACTCAAGACTGCTTTACAGTAGAAGGCTACCAGAAAGCAGCCAAGTATCTTGATGCTCCTGGCTCAGCTTCATTACTTTACTTGAACAAGCTTAGATACATTTTAGCTGTTTTGAACCTTAAAGAACAATTCCAAGATTTAAATTAAGACAGGAGGATGAACTGATTATCATCATCTACATAAAATAACAATCCAGAACTATTTTATAGTACTGCAAAACTGCTGGCTTTGTTAATAAACAAGCATAAAAGAAAGAGAGCCAGTTACATAGTGATTAAACGTAATCTTCATATTCTTACTCAGATGCAAAATGAGAATTCTGAATGTTACCCTCCAGAACAGGCCCTCTTGTATTTCAAATGTTTAAGATCTGACAGCTTCTCTAAGACTCTTCATGGCAGCAGACACGCAGATTACTACCTCTGTACAATACTCACCTCACCCTAGGAGGCAACCCTAGCTGCAAATATACTTCCAATCTGAAATTGCATTTAGACAGTGGATAATTCCACAATAAAGAAAACACCCTTGGGGAGAACAAATAAATCAGGTCTCATAAATGCCATCAGATTTCTACTGTTCAAGACAAAAGCTGCAACCAGAACTAGCACAGCCTCTGTGAATTTAAGACAGCAAGGCTGCCAAGTACATCATCAATTTTCCAGTATTTCAAAAGCTGGAACCTCATGTATCTTAATGGAGGGACTCTCTACAGACATAGAATTCTTTGGGGTTTCAGCAATTTTAGAAATACAGAGGTTATTAGTATGTGTAGCTATAAAATCAGTATTTTTTTCTTATGGTTAAAAAATGTCCTGATGATTTTGGAGAAGTACTTGAAGGTTGTGTTTTCCACAGAACCATCATCACATGCAGAGATCACAAACAGTTTTGCTTAAAATCACCAAAAATGTTAGGAAATACATCTGAATATTCATCTGCTACAGGTTATTCTTTTAGAATCTCCAAAGGCCAGTCAACATCCTGCAGAAGCATGAAAGGTGTTAAAACCTCGCCACACTCACGTCTCAATGCAAGGGAGATGCCACCCCTTTTTTTTATTATTAAAAAGCCTGCAAAAAAATCATCATATATGAGGAAACACTTTCTCAATCTCCTTTCAACCCGCTGACTGAAGAACTGCTACTGCACTGCCAACTACCTGCCCACTGAGTACTTATCACTTGCTTATCCACCTGAACTTTTGTTTTCAAAATACTTGTCTTCAAACACAAAATTATAAAATTAGATCCCTCCTTAATTCTATCATTTTTTTCCTGGTTTCAGATGTCAAATGCAAGGGCTCCTTCTAGGCCAAGTCTAGGGGTTTTTCCATAATTTCTACACAGATTCTAAGAACTCTGTACTGGAAACCAGAGCTGCAGTATTTGTCATCCTGGGCCAAGAGAAAAGAGCTATTTGGGAAACTTGAATTGTCTTTCTGTAACCAGTGCCCTTAAAAATTTTTTTAAAATTGTATTTATTTTTTATACCTCCCAAGAAGACACTAGCAGACCATGTAATTATTTATGAGCCTCACTTCACCTACCCCTAATCAGCAGTACTCTGTAACAGCACCACTGCAACAAATAATTATCACACTTTTTGCTGCTTCCACGGCAGCCATGAAAGGAAACCAAACAAGTCTACCTACCACTCCTATTACAGACTCTTGTAGAAAAATTCAGATTAAATCATGCCCTCCAAAATGAAAGGCTTATTCTCTGGAACTAAGAGCCAGAGGCAACCTTCAAAAACAGGCTGAATGGCAAAAATATAGACATGACAAGCATTTTATTATATGACAAAAAAACCAGCACACCAGCCAAATGGCATAGACCAAAGACAGCACTCTTGCCCAGCACAGAACAAAGGAGATTCCATGAGGTGCATGAACTATCTCCTTCTGGGGCTGGAGCCCATGATTTCTGCTAAAAAAAAGATACTGGCTGCCACTTGTTAGGACCAACACTCATTACCTCGTTTTCTTATTCTCACTAAACAAATGTAATGTTTAAATCTAAATAAAAGAAAATGAAAGCCAACTACACTCTTCTGGAACCCGAGCTGCACATGACAGTATTAACCAGAGCAGAGGAGGGAAGCCACAGTCCACACCAGCAGCCTATGCACTGCCTCACATCCTCAGTTCATCTAAACACAGCCACACAGTCTACACCTCATGGAATCACAACTCTACATGGATAAGGATCTGTAGTAGAAAGAATTCTGTTTCAAAGAAAGTTCATAGGCGAATGAAAAAATAACTGAAACAAATCAGCATCTTGTTAGAAGGTGCTGCTACCCACACCTTTGCAATTCATGTCCTGCTTTTCATTGTCTTTTAAGTTGTCCATGGAATATTATTCTGGTGAAAGACAGAAGCACCTTAATTGGCACTGCCTTAAATGGCAATTCAGAATTATCTGCTTCTGTGAGTATTTCAGGTGCACCAGTGAATGGCTTTTAAGTTAGTAAAGTTCATTAGAGAGACAGATTTTACCAACCAGCTTGATGTAGTGGCACAACACTCACATTTTAATGACAAAATGGACATATCTGTAATTTGAAGGTCTTGTGAAGTGCATATTGGCATCTTGGTTGTTGCACACTGCTGGAGCACAAAGTCGCCGTACACAAATCCAAGTTGCTCTACCTTCATTAGGTTTTATCTGTAGTTTTCAAATTCCAGCCAGACTAAGTCTACTTGTAAGAATCAAGAAATTTTTCAGTTTCTGCTAGAGTAGTCTGCAAATTACAGCTCTTCAGATTCCAATGGCAATAAATGACATTGCCACTGTTTTGTGCTTGCTATTTTTGACAAGCAAAGAACACAAAGCCTTTGAAAATACTTTTAAAACAGAAAAATCAAAGAATACCCAAGATCTACAGTGAACATACTACCTCACTGTCATTTGGTCAAAAGCAAACATGCACCCCTGTATAACCAGCAACCTCAAAAGCTATCCCCTATTCTCTCACAGGAAATCACATACGGCAGTCCATGCCCATGTAATTTGTACAGTAATACATGTAAATCAAACTACATGGAGACCTTTGGTGTTTTTCTTTGTTGTTTTGCAACACTACTTTCATAGCCTCTTCTCTGTACTTGTCGTAGGCTTCAGGTAGGAATGATAACTCACCTTTGCTGCAGGGTATGAAAATAAACCAACACATCTGTGACAAGATAACAAAAGATCACACCAAATAAGGCCCAAAGGTCACAGCAGGACTCTCTAAAACACATGACCTGGACCCATGTAACCAGGTGAGACGGGAAGGAAGAAGATGGAAGACAGCTAAAGAGTGGTTGACCAGAAAAATGTAAGAGCACAAGACTATGCAATATAGTGTGCCTACCTCATTATGTAGATATAGTGTAATTAGGAACTGTGTAATTACTATGGTGAAGGATCCAAAAGAGACTCAGGGCATATATTTTAGGAAGATAATACCACATATTACATACATAAATAAAGTTTGTGGCATTTAGAAATTCCACACCATTGCTGACAGGAGTCAGAAGCCAAAGGCTTGCATGCCAGCTCTGCAGCTCTCACCACCTGCCTGCAATCTCCACCAACTGCTTCGGGTCAAAACAGCTGAAATCAACACACAAACATTCCGCCGAAAACAACAACAACAAAATCACCACAGAGAAGACAAGAGCTGTCTGGAAATTTCTAGTGAAAACGAATAGCATGACATTCATGATACAACTCCTGTAAAGGCTCCATACAGAACTAATCAAGAAGCTCCAAGTCCACCCCTGCTGTTTCACTTCTCACCAAATAAAATCTTGACTCATTATCTCTACTTGTGGCATTCCCAAACTCTATGTACCTCTCTGTTACCAACCTTTATGTTACCAACCTTTAGTTTATCAAACTAAATATCAGTTGGATATAGACCTTGACAAGTCATTGATTACTTCTCTGCTGTAACTCAATCAATACACACCCACAAACACAGACAAACTGGAATTAATCTGCTAACTACCTTATGAAGGGCCAGAAAGTGATTTAGTGCTAAAAGAAACAAAAAACAACCACCAAAACTCAGAATTCCTGAAGTAAACAAAAGCAGGCTCTTCTGCATGCATTACACAGCTTGGCCTGATCTCTAAGTGAGCAGCTTAACTTCTACAGTTGCAACAGTCAGTGTTTTTGACAACGTTACAGAACAGACACTATGCTCTTATCTTTTCCTTTTAACAATAGGTTATGCAGTTTATCTACACTACATTAAAATACTTTTTTTATGTTTTCCAAAACCATTCCAGATCATCCATCTTCAAATGCTGTGAAACAAGAATAGCACAAGAATCTTGCACACTACCCAATCCATTCATTATTTTATCTAACTTAAACAGTTCTGCCTTCTCTAATTTCCATGATAAATACTCCTCATCCCTTTAACTTCTCTTTATACAAGAGTTTCTGAGAGAGAATCAAAATTCTCGCAATATCCTTTTAACTGGTAGGTAGAAACTATGATGTGTCATATTACACAACCCAATAATTTACTGAACATCTACTAGATTTCCACTATTCTGCTTTTACAACTCATACAGACCCTCAAGGGCGGAAAAAATTAGATTTGATTTGACTGCTTGAAGCATGCAAGATGTATTTTCATCGTGCCAATTACAATGTGTCAGTAGGTTCAAATTAAACAATCTGTTCCCCCACCTACAGCACACAGAACTGAAAGAGCTGAAATTACAAAAACAAAAAAAATTCCAATTCCACTTGTGTTTGGGACAACACCACTTCTCACAGTTCCTGACAACTAGGAGAGTGCTAGCTTGCCTAGTGTTGGGTTCCCACCTTCAGTCTCACCACTCAAGTCTCTTTCCAAGAGATTAGGAAAGCTTTCAATAAAGCACCAGGGGACATTTCTACAGTTCAAGACCCTCAATTACATATTTTTGTTTTTGCTGTTGTAATTAAAAAGTTAGATACTGCCTAACAGGGACATTCAACAGTTTCTTATTCTCATCCAAACCACATCCGATAAACAGGAAAAATTATTATTTGGAAACACTCCAAATTGCCACTGAAAAAGTCAGCCTTGCTCCACAGAATAGGCTTCTCTCCCAGATTTCTGACTACAGCTGTACCATAAAAAGGGATCAGTGGAAGCCCAATCCCAGCAAACCTGGGCACACTGCTCTGACATGACCATGTGCTCAGCACATGGTGCCAGTCCCCAGGACAGGCTGTACCTCGGGTACAGCACAAGCTGGGCAGCCAGGCTTGCACAAGAGACCCCAATGTCCTGCCACCTCAATCTGCTGGTTACTGGCACTCGGCTCTGAGTGAGCTGCAGAGAAAAAAGTACAAAACAATAGATTTGCATGTCAGATCACCAAACAAAAACTGCTGGCATATTTTCCAAGTCCAGCATAAGTCAAATAGGTAGGTTTAAGAGCTGGGTTGAGCCATGTTCCTGAGGGAGCACCCAAATGGCACATAAGGCAACTTTTATGCAGGAAATAACTGTCATTTTCTGGACGACAACAAAAAAAAAAAGTGAACTATCCTATGAACACTAAAGATGAGCAACAGTTCCTTCATCTGAAGACTGATGCCCAATATGTCATGCCTGTGCTCCCTTCCCAGTGTATGCTATTAGTCAAATGCCTCCTTGTACACCTTGCTGCTATAAAAATAAACCTCACTAGAGTCAAATGCTTCTTTGTATACCTTTCTGCTATAAAAATAAACCCATCAATTCACAGACTTTGTTCTAAGCAGGTTTTAGGGCCCACTGAAGGTACTGCTCTGATAAAAAAGACATTACTGTTCAATAAAAAGCCAGGAAGATTCAACCTCATAGACAGACCACAAACTTAAAATAAAAGGGATTAAAACAAAAACTTCAGAATACCATTTTGCTGCAGGCAGTGCACTAGATAGAGCTCAATTATGATGCCTGACATTGTCACTCAGCTGATTTGGTGTTCAGTTGGGTCAAGTTTGGCAGTTAATATGTGAGTCACCTCCATGGAGCTGTACCTGGTGATCCTCTGACATGGACCACTAGAGAGCCCAAGCCTCACCTTGTGGCAAAGGGCACTGCAGGGCTGGACTGGCTTTTTTCTTGGAGCACGTAAGAAGCCCTGGCTACATCCTGATCTGGTCACCAGCACACATACTACAGGACTCCTTCCTTAGAAAGATTCTCACTCCATCAAGACTCCTGAAAGGCTGCCCTCCAAAACATTACTGTGTAGTTCCAATGATGCAATTAACATCCTAGGACTAGGATACACAGCTGCTATCTAGCTTTCAATTGCCTTACTACACCTCAGAGGCAGCTGTAAAACTTGTAAACCAGTAAAATAAAAAAAAATTAAAATAAAAAGAAAAGAGATGAAGATTGCAGTTTTACTACAGACACTGCTCCTAGTATTCTTGAACTGGGCTTTACCACCAAGGGCCTTATAAGATACACTTGCACAATCTGAATTAGAAAAATTTAGCTCTTTTTTGTGATACTTCTACCTCTTGGCCATCCACAGAAGATGATGTAATTTAAGAAAAAGCTGAACCAATACCGTTAACAAAATATTTGCAGTCCTGCAGCCCACTTTTCAAAGTACTCTAAAAACTACCATATATATCTTAGAAGATTTGTGCTATTTAAATTAAGAATTAGAACCATGTAACAAAGTTTAAAGAATGCTTGTAAGCTCAAGGGAAACATAAAAAGAATGTTTGAGCTGTATAGATACTAGAAAAAAACTAAAAAAAATGATTGATCCATCGCTACTTACATTCAGGCAATACTAAAACAATGCAATAGTATTTTTTTAATATATCCATGTGCTAATATACAAATACTGAACTCAGTACAGGTACTCCCCACCAAAAGATATAACATCCCCCCATCTATTACCACAGCTTCAGGAACACTAAATCTTATTACTAAATACTATTGCTTATTTGATTTAACTGATTTCCTCTGGATACAGGTATGTAAACAAAATCTTCAACTACAATCCTAAGTCCACCTTTGTAACTTTAAAATCACATATGTATAAATATATTACAAGCTATGGATTTTACATATTTTAGGACTGTCCAAGGGCAATTACACAGGATATTTAAAAGAAAAAGCTCTCAGAAATCAGAAAGGCAAATTGGTAGTATTGTAGAAATGGGATGGGAAACAAGGCATTAAATAAAGAACAAAATAAAGATAGAAAGAGATAATATATATTGCTTACCTTTATTTTTTTTCAACTTTAATCAAATATCACACTTTGATTCCCCCCATCAATAGCAGTGAAGATTTAAAAACATCTACATCCTACTGTAAAATCACCTTTGAACAACTATCCATTTTTAAAGCAAACAATTCCATTTTTCCTGAAATTTCTCAAAACAGCACTGCCACCAGCATTTTTAAACACTCTCTCGCAAACAACATCAAGCAGACCGATGATTCCACCAAAATATGCTTCAGCAGTATAAGATGCTGAATAACCTACACGTTGCTGCAGTCCAACATGCTGAACAGCTACAAAGCTGCCTGACATACATTAGAAATGCAGCCACATCTTTCAGTACCTCGGCTTATATTTTTGAATTAGAGATCTTTGTATGGGCACAGAAACCAGGGCTAGCTGTATCAGTAGCATTGGTACCTGACTATAAGGAGACTTGAGGCAACAGCTTATCACACTTAAAACCGTTTCTTTTTCCTCTTGCCCTCCCAGAATAGAAAGAATTTGGGCAAAGATAAGAATTTTTCTGACGAGCAGTTGGAAGTATCCAAACATAAAAGTTTTGTGCAAAAAAGTAGTTACCTGACTCTTACCATCAAACAAAATTCAGGCTGAAGTAAATGTTCTACAATTAATATCAGCATGTTTAAGAGAAGAGACAAGACAAGGTGCAACCATTTTCATTACAACCGCTCTCTAGGTAATAGCCAGAATGTTTTCTTCTAGAATCAAAAGCTTATGTAAACACAACCAAATCATATTTTGGCCATGACTGACCACTGCCTGCTTTAAAAGTTTAATTATTCAATGTACAAATAATAGCCAGACTTTTAAAATGCACCTTATTTGAACGACAGCATACAGAGCACCACTGCGGTGAGACTTTAGGAGAAAGAACAGATTCCATTCAAAATTTAGGACCTGCTACAGGAACAACCCGTGCCTCTCCCGTTCCTCCTGCTCCCTACTTCCTATTGTTCCGCTGTTCAGCAAGTGATGCCATGTCACGGACAAGGGAAACCTAAATGACAGTTTCATTAGATCTTTCTTTAAAATGTTTATGCCAAGAAATTCATTTACTCAGGTCTATAGCAAGAACTGGTCATACACAAAAGGTGGTTTAAAGCATTCTAAAGCCCCAAAAGCACGAGCAGACTTCGGCTTCTGAAGCAGCCAGCAAAGACGACCCAAAATGGTGACTACAAGTAATAAATCATATAAAAAAAAAGGCATTGTTAAAAAAACACACCAAACAACAACAAAAAACCCATTCTATGAAGCCGACGGTCAGGCTGAACAGTACAAGCGGCCGCTGACTGACTCACAACGAGAATCCATTACGGGAACGGGTTTCCCCGGGCACAGAATTTGTTTCTCCAAGCGCAGCCGTACCGAAACACGAGTCCGGCACGGCGCTGAGGGGCCGGGGACGCTCGCAGCGACCCGGGGGGAACCAGGCGCCGGCCGGCGGGCCGGGCTGAGGCGGGCAGGCCGGAGAAAGGACGGCAGGAACGCGGGGAGCGGGGGGCACACCAGCCGCGGGGCAGAAGGCGGCCCGAGGGTCCCGGGGGAGCCGCGCCGCCCGCTCGCTCACTCACCCGTCCTTGCGCTTGGCTTTGTAGACGTGCCCGTAGGTGCCCCTGCCCACCTTGCAGCCCTCGTACTCGAAGAGGTCCTCCACCCGCTCGCGCTCCCCGGTCAGCTTCACCTTGAAGTCATAGTCCATCTTGGGCGCCCGCCGCGACCCGCCGCCGCCGCCGCCCCCGGCAGCCGCGCCCCGCCCCGCCGCACACACCGGGCGGCGGCAGCAGCAGCAGGAGGACGAGAAGGAGGAGGAGGCCCCCGCGCCGCCCCGCGGAACATCCAGCGGCGGGGCTGCTCCCTTCGCTCCGAGCCCCAACCCCGGCGCTCCCTCCCTCCGCCCCGCGCCAGCAGCGGCACCGCCGCCGGTCCTCGGGCGGGCTCTCGGGGCCGCGCCCGCGCGCGCTGCCGCAAACGGACGTCGCAAACCGCGGGCACCTCCCCGGCCGCGGGCAGCGCACCACGTGGAAGGCGCCGTCCCGGCGGGCCTTGCGGGCGCAGCCGCACGCCGGGAGGTGTAGTACCGGCCAGGGAGGGAGGCCGGGCCGTGCTGCATGCCGGGAGCTGTAGTTCCTGGGCCGGGCACGGGGCTCGCCCTCAGCCGCCGCCGAGACCGGCGCTCGGTCCGTCCCGGGGCCTTGGCTGCGGTGAGTGTTCCGGTCCCCGGCTCGATCCAGGCTGGCAGGGCAGACGCGGTTGGTCCCTGCTGCTCTGAGCATCTCTTAGCATAGTTGTAATTAAGACAATTCCATGACTGTGAAGACGGGTGCAATCAGAGAATCGCAGAATGTTTTGGGTTGGAAGGGATACATTTGGTTCATCGAGTCCAGCTCCTGGCCCTGCCCAGGACCATCCCCAAGAGTCACAGCATGTAGCTGAGAGCCCTGTCCAAACGCTTCTGGAGCTCTGTCAGGCTGGCGCTGTGACCATTTCCCTGGGGAGCCTGTTCCAGTGCCCAACCATCCCTCTGGGTGAAGGAACTTTTCTAATATCCAACCTAAACCTCCCCTGACACAGCTTCAGGCCATTCCCTGGTCCTGTCCCTGCTCACCACAGAGCAGAGCTCAGTGTCTGCTGTAACTGCAATGAGATCTCCTCTCCATTTCCTCTGCTCCGGGCTGGACAGACCAAGTGACCTCAGCCACTCCTTCATCT
Source organism: Luscinia megarhynchos (assembly GCA_034336665.1). Classification (NCBI taxonomy): domain Eukaryota; kingdom Metazoa; phylum Chordata; class Aves; order Passeriformes; family Muscicapidae; genus Luscinia; species Luscinia megarhynchos. The sequence continues at coordinate 68,575,980 of JAPFBE010000003.1, forward strand.
TGGTGATGGAGCTTCCAACACTTCCTAATAGCTTAATGTCTTTCTTACATTGTGGTGTCCCAGGCTGCTCACAGCACTCAAGTCACAGATGGGTGTCACAGGGCTGACAAACCTTCTCTGTGTGGCTGCTGAGATTGGTTGGGATGTAACACAAAAACTTGTCTTTAGCTAGGCCCTTGTATGTGACCAGTAACTGGGCATTTCCCGATTCTTCTCCTTAGCTGACAGAGCCAGGGCTACCCACCCAACACAAAGTCAGCCGGTAATTTTGTAATTTTTGTAATTTTAGGAAAATTACACTTTATTTGCCCAGCAAGTCAACTAAATTTTACAAGGATATTGCCCATCCCATCACTACACCAACCAAACAGAAACAGGCCAGCAGAGATCAAACAGTCTGGAAAATGTTTTACATACCATTTGAATTGTATGCCTTTCAGAATGAGTGTAGCTGTAAATCTGCTACGCCTTTGCTCCACTTCAGGTTCTTGTATTGAAAACAATGTGTGATTTTCCCAATTCAGATGTATAAAGAGAGATTTGAAACAGAAAGCACACTTTGGCTTTTTTTATAATGAGAAATAAATATTGGCATTTCAAGGTCAGCTTTTAACTCTGTTTCATGGAAAGTTGCATACTTTCTATGGTTTATTTTAAAAACCTGTCACAGTGTAATATAATTTCAAGGAAAAGTTTAATTTTGGGGTCCGCTCTTCAAAAGACAGACAAAACCAGAATCTGGTATTCTTGACTCTCAGGTTCTCCGTCCCCACAGTGGCCCTTTCAATTGATAGGATTTCTTATCTATTACTGTATTTTCATTCTGTTTTTCATTCCCTTGTCTCATGCTCTCTCAAGACTCAGTTTAAAAATAAATGCTTAACACATCCTGCTGAAGTTGGATTTCTGGAGCTTTTCTCTTTTTTCCTCTAACATTCATGGTTTGCTTTATCATATCCTTCTGTTCTGAGTTTGTGTAATTTCTAATATGTCCAGAACACACACGCTTTTGACATTTTTTTGTTTGGCACCTGTGAAGGATATCTGAGTTCTCCACAGGAAAGCCACTGTTACCATGTTAGCACTGCTAACCTGCAGTGGGTTGGAGACAGTTATCCAAAGCAAGCTGTGACCAGAGAGGACAGTAGTCAAGGAAGGCTGACACCATTAAACACTTCTGAATGCATTTCAGGGAACTGTCTTTCAGGTGAAAGCCTGGATTGTCTGGGAACAGCTTGGATTGTGACAATAAGTAAATGCTGTCACTTGGGGTATGGGAGCATCAATACTGAAAGCAAAGCTGGTTTTGGGAGGGGTGTGTGTTTGTGTGCTTGTGGCCACGGTGTTGGTGCTAGAGTCAGAGTCTGTAAAGCAAAGCTTACAGCTGGGAAATGTACAACAAGCTACTTGCTCTTTGTTTTGCAGCCTTCAAAAATAGAATTAAAATGCAGAAAAGTACACTTTAATATTTTTTTCTCATCTTTGTATTTTATAAGTAGATAACATACAACACTCAATCACCCCATGCCATTAGAATGTCTGTTCATTTCACTTATTAATTTGCCAAATTTGAACATACTTTTGCTTTTCAGAAAACTTTTCATGAAACTGTAGCTACCTGCTACAAGTTTCCCATATCCCCATAGAGACATTCTTCAGTGGTGTGACTGAGCTGTTTCCAGCTTGGTATTGACTGAAAAAGTGCAGTCCTGCTAAGTGCTATACATCTTCAATTTTTTATTTAGTCCAGGGAAAGCTGAAGGCAAGACAATAATGTGGTGGCACATTTTCCTTTTCTGTATCTAAAGAAAAGCTAACTGTCATATTTGAACAGTCTTGAGTATTTTTCAGAAACTTTGCAGTTTTTACATGTAAAAACTCTGTTAGTTGAATACTGGCAGCACTTAAGAATGCAGTTTACTTAATGCAGATAAGTAAAGTGCTGATTCTACAAACAGTTTCCCATGTAAAGCAATGTGTTGGGCTTTGTTGTTTTATTATTTTTTCCACTCTAATATATTTTACTATAAAATTGATCAATTTTATCTAACAAAGCATCCTACATTCTGGCTGGAGGCAAGTTACTAACAAACACACAGCAGTCCCTTGGATCCAGGTGCTGTGTAGGAGAGTTGTGCTTGCATTCAGTGAAACATCTGTTTGCCAGACTTGGGACCACCTACAGTAACAATCCACCTATTTTATGCTCCTGACAGAGATTCAGTTGTCATCATCCCTGGAGGTATTTAAAAGACATACAGATGTGGCACTTAGGGACATGGTTTAGGGGTGGCCTTGGTAGGGCTGGGTTAATGGTTTGGGCTGGATTTTAAAAGTCTTTTCCAAACTAAGTGATTCTCTGTTCTGCCTCTACAAACATTGAAAATTCAGACTATGAACTCATGGTTACTTTTGTTACTGAGAAGAGCCCTGCCTGAGGGGAAATAAACCGTGAAATTAAATATTACTTCATATTATTTCATATAATCATAGAAATATTCAGGTTGAAAGGGACCTCTGGACAATATCCTGCTCAGAGCAGGGTTACTCTTAAATTCAGGTTGCTTGAGGACTTTTCTACTCAATCCTCCCTCAAGGAAGGATTCCATAGCTTCTCTGGACCTGACTATCCTCCAGGTGAAATTTCCTGTCCTTTTCTCAATAAAAATCCTGCCTCTGTCTTTCCAGTAAGTTCCTTGTCAGTATTGGCAGGCTGCCCATTACTCCAGCTTGAAGAAAGGCAGGGTGCCCTAGAGCACATTAACCAGGGCTGTGTTCAGACAAGATTTTGAATATCTCCAGGGAAGGAGACTCCACAACCTCTCTCAGCAGGCTGTCCCAGTGCTCAGTCATTTGCACAGTAAAGAGGTTCTTCCTTCAGGTAGAATGTTCTGTGCATCAGTTTCTGTCCATTGCCCTTTGTCCTATTGCTCAGCACCACCAAAAAGAGCCTGGCCCATCCTTTTGACACACTATATACATTGATAGGATCCTTTCTCAGCCTTCTCCCAGCTAAAGGCTGCTGGGGTGAAACCTTGATCCTCTTTAACCTCTGCCACCAGGATGCTCCAACATTTCCAGCAGAGACAGTCAGTAAAGCCCCCACTGAGTCCCAGGGGGCTGGTCACTCCTAGATGGAGGACTGCATTTGTCCTCATTGAACTTCATGAGGTTGCTGATGTCCCATTCTCCAGCCTGTCCAGGTTCCTCTCAAGCAAATCAGCTTCGTGTCAGCATTTGGTGTCACCTGGACATGCAAAGATCCAGTTTAAAAGACTGATTATGAGGTCCTGCCTTACTTATATCAAACAATAAAATATAATAGAATAGAGCTACTTTCTAAACTCCCTAAAAGACAGAACAAATTAAATCCAGGTTCTCAAATTCTTTATTATTACAAAACTTAGTAATTACGTGAGGTTTGCTGCCCTCCACAGGCTATTTTTATTATAGTTACAAAGAGAGTGTTTCACTGTGGACAGCATTGCTATAGCACAATAACATTCTAAGGACCTACTCTTGTCATTTCATATTAACAACATAAAATAAACAAGTAGCTTAGTATATAACTTAGTTATATATGCTGTTATGAAACATCACACTATGAACAGGACATAGACACCAAATTCTGCGTTGGAGAACAGGTCAGTGGAAAATAATTCAGTGTAAAGCTTTGGTATGGAAATATGCATTTATTCACCCATCTAAATCATAACTGCCTTCTGGATGAATAGTGTGTATTTGGGCTTCATACCAGAGAAGATGTTTTGTTTGAATGTAGAACAGTGATTGATTAGTAAAAGTAGACTGTAAGAGGAAAAGATTTTAAAAATCTAACTAACTATATGTGCATGTATATGTGTGTGTATATATATATTCTGACTTTTATTAAGAAAGTAAAATTGATCTTCAGGAAGGACACATTTTAATTGCTTCAGGCAAGGCAAATCATAATAGAATATTATTTATACAGCGGCAAGGTACATGAAAAACAAAGAGGTTACCATTTTCTGAATGCAGTGAGCAAGGAGTAGTTCCTCATCTGGCCTTGGTGTTAAGAATTTGTCTCAGAGAAACCACATGAACAAGCCTCATTTTTCCGATTCACAGAGTTTGTGCAAGATTTGTTGAAACAAATCCGCACAAGCAACTCGGGACCGAGGGTCTGCGGGTGACCCCGGTGTGCCGCAGCTAGAACAGCAAAATTCTGCCGGAGCTTCCCGTGCGGGAATTCCACCCAAGGCTCTGCACATGGGAATCACCAAAACCGCGGCTCGAGCGGTGACGGCACCGAGCAATTGGTTTTGGAACGTTTTAGAAACAAGTTCAGTGGGAGATACCTGCAGAAGGAAACGTGAATAAAAAGGAAAGAAAGGGACACACGGTCGCGGAAGACGGAGAAGCGTCCCATTTGAAACGGCAGGAAGCCTGGGGAAGAGGGAGCAGAGGGGATAGTGACTCTATAATCAACGTTGTTCCTTGTGCAAGTTATTAGTGGCTCTATAATCAACGTTGTTCCTTATGTAAGTTATTACTGGCTCTATAATCAATGTTGTTCCTTATGTAAGTTATTAAAAGTCCCAAACACGCGTGCGCACGAGGGGGCGGGGCTCGCGGCGGGGCCGGCCCCTCTCTCGCGCACGGAACCTGCTTCGGCGGCGCCGGCAGCCGCCCGGACCGCAATCGGTGCTGGAAGCAGCACCCGGACCGCAATTGGAGCTGGAGCGCGCCCCGCTCGCACGGCCAGGGTCGGTGTCCCGGCAGAGGCGGCTCCCGCTGCCGCCGGGAGGGACGGGAGCGGCGCGGGGCTGAGCCGGCCGGCAGCAGGCAGGGACGGGCTTTCGGGTCTCGCCGGCTGCGCTCTCGGCAGGCTTCCCCCACCCCCCCCGGCGCAGGCGGCGGCATGGGCGCCTCCCCAGTTTGCCGCAGCGGGTGACGCGGCCCGCCGCGGGCAGGGGAGCCGTGGGCTCGGGCGGCGGCGGAGAGCGTGGGCCCGGCCGGGCCGGCGGGTGTCAGGGCCGGGCCGGGCAGCCCGCGGGGAGCGGGGCGGGAGGACACGGGCCGCCCGGCGCTGCCGCCATTGGCCGGCGGCCGCGGGCCGCCCGGGGCATTGGGCGGGAGCCCCGTCAGTCACGGCGCTCCCGTCGCCCCGGCAACAGGCGGGGGGCGGGGCAGCACCGGGCCCGAGGGCTCGCGGAGCCGCCGCAGCCCTCGCGGCTGCACGGCCCGGGGTCGGGGCCCGGCCCTGCCCCGCCCTGCCCCGCCCCGCCCCTCCCCGCCCCGGACCGGCCTGGCTCGGCGGTGGCGTCTGCGGGCCCTGCTGCCGGCCTAGGGAGGGGGTGGGCGGCCACTCTCAGGCCCTAGGTTTGGGTCGCTCTGAGTGTCCCGGGGCTGTGTTTTCATTACCCTTTGTCTCTCCTTTTTTCTCTCCTCCTTCCTCCCTAGTTCTCCAGGCTTCGTGCATGGGAGTTTATGGGTTTGGTTTGAGGGTTGTTTTTATTTTTTGTTGTTTTCATTTTTTATTCCCAAAGTCGGTGAGATCATCCTGCCTGGATGCTGCAGTGTGACAGAAATACTAAATAGCCCTCTGGCTCGGAGAGGCTTCCTCAGCTAAACTCCATAGTCGCCTTGCAATCAGGGTAGTCTTGCAGAAAAGGAGTACCTAATTGAACCGGGGGTAGTACTTCAGGGAAACAGGCTGAAGCCTAAAAGAATAAGGTATATATTTAAAAATAGTCGTAAACCTTAAAGAGCAGACCAGAGTATTTAATGAATGAAGATATAAAGGAGTAAGTCTTAGGTTGAAAATGCTAGAGAACGTAAGATGTTGGCATGCAACCCCTATCTCTTTACAAAGGGAGAGTAATCCAAGTCATAACTGGATTTCAGTTTCAGTTTTTTGCATCTTAGTAGTTAATACCCTTTAATTTTTCAATACTCCCGGAAGTATTCTATTGCAGTGTACCTCGTTTTTGATGCAGTTAATTCTCTTCAACTTTCACAACTCTAAAACATTTTAGGTGCCAAAGTACTTGGTTTTGATGGCATTTGATAAGTAGGGATAGTAGTTGTCATCCATGGAGTTATGTTAAACAGATGGGATAACCGAGCACTTCACACTTCTAACTGTTTCTGAGTGAGTCATTTAAGGAGTGTGACTAATCATCCTACCATACAGTTGTCAACAAAAGAGTATTTTTTTTCCTTAGCTACCCACAAAATCAAAGAGATTTCCAGATTTTCTGTGGATAACTGAAAACTAAAGAACCTATCTTTTGAACAACACTTTTAAATTTAGATTGAGGGGGACTATATGTGATGGGCTTCTTATCTAAAGAATATATATGGCATTTTTTTCTATGCAGCAGTATAGCAATGTACCTGGAAGTTGGTTAACTTAGAATGGTCATTGTCAGGCAAGCAGCCACATATTGTTTTAAGGCATTTGTCTAAATAATAACCTCACGTGAAACTGAATTAATTTTATCAATCCTCTTTCTTCCCCCCTCTGCGCTGCACCTGTGTCAAGTTTTAAGTCACCTGGGACAGAGGCACTTCAGTATTCAGTGCAGTCTGGATTGGGGATTTTCATGGTAATAGTCATGATGGGTGTTGCCAAGGTAATGATAGTGCTGGCTGGGGGCTGGGTGGGAACTGCTTTTGTAGCAAGAAGAAGAGCTGGATGAGGAATTTGTGTTTACAAGTGTGATATGAGAAGTGACCTGATTTGAACATAGTCCTTCTGGGAAATCGAAGTCGGCAGTTATCAACAGCTTGTGAGGCTGAGCCAAGAGGACAACATTGATTAAAATGAAAAATATTATGGGAATGGAAAATGTCTTGAAGGGAAGATACTCAGATTTAATTTCTTTGAAGTTGAATGAGTTACAGCTAGGAGAGAAAATTTTAAATGCATCAAAATGCAGTGTTGGACACAGGAGGAAGATGGTTGATTTGGAAGAAGTTTATTTAGAAGTGCAGTTACCAGGGGCAGGGGCTGGTGGGGGGAAGTAACATGAGATGTGGAAATAATGAAACCAAGGATACATCAGAGTGGATCCCACAAAGAACATAAGAAAGGTATATTAAATGTATTCCAGCTTCTGCTGTTGACAAATACATTTTTTGATTTTGTGTATCTGTTTGCAGTTTTGATAAAGATTTGCTCTTTTTTTGATGTATTTGATTGTATTTGATGTATTTCTAATAGTTAGACCTGGTCCGTTTGTTGTCTCATCACCTGTGCTGTGAAGGCTAATCATTGATCAGGAGTGTGCTTAGAATGCTGTTTTGTGTGTTTGCCTGTAATCTAAACTTGAAGTGACTTTTATGTGTGTGTAAATTGACGAAAAGCAAACAAACAAAAAACAAAGGCATTTATTCACGTGGAAGCAGCATGGTACAGTGTGGTTGGGGCTTTTTAGACTGATGATCTCTTGAGAGAAGTGATGCTTTTGTCAGGTTTTGTCTGCCTCAGCAGGTGTTACAGGTGCCTTTTGTTAAACAGGAAGCTCAATTGAAAGGACACCTTATCTTCTTTCAAATAGAGAGTGGAAGAACAGGTTTCCTTTAGAAAATAGGAAAGTTGAGGAGTGGTCTGAGCGCTCATTGGCCCAGGATTGAGTCCTAACCAGAGGGAGGTGGTAATGACACAGAAATCTATGGAGATGATGCCTGTTTGACACTGGGAGGTTATTCTTGCCTTCTAACAGTGTCGTCTTGGTTTAATATATGGTAAGTGATGACGAGCTGTGGCAGAAGTACAGCCCATCCCTTTTATATCCATATTCTGGAGATGGATATCCCTTTGCTAGCTAATCCTTAGATTAGAGAATGCAAGGGAAATACACAAATCGTGTAAGAATGTCAGGAGAGTCATTCCACCAAAAATGAATCTGTGGCTGTATAGTATGTGTGGGAAATTACTGATGAAAATACGAATGTAGTCTTATGTTGGGGTTGTCACAAGTCTACACTGGGTAATTGCAATCCAGTAATCAGAAAACCATGTTTTTAACTATACTTCAGCTTTTAAAATACTCCCCACTGCACTTGTATTTTACTTGAGATAAAGGACATAAATTTTATGTTTACTCCTTTAACTTTCTAGAATATCATTATTTAGCTAAAAAAAAAAATCTGTCATTGTGTTTTTACTTTAAAGTTGCCATACCAACCAGTATGCCCTTTCAGTGAGAAAGGGGGCTTGAAACTGTTTTTCAGCAAGCTAGAAGTATTTATATATCTGAATAATAAACTACACTGTTGTTTTGGCAAATAACACGAAGCTTGGTTCACCTTAATAATCTTTAGCTATTAATAAACTAATTTATTTTAAAATGCTGGGATGGTTTTACTGCAAATTAAGTAAATTCTTCCTGTAATTCCTGAGCAGTCTAATCTTCTGGTTTTGTCCAGGACAGCTGGGCATTATTATGGATCGCTCCCGACACCGTGCAGGAGGAGCTGGCAACGAGCAGGCGCCTTCACGAGAGCGCAGCCACGGCGGAGGTGAGAGACAGCGGCAGCTGGAGCGCCTCAGCCGGGAGGAGGCCTATTACCAGTTCATTAACGAGCTCAATGAGGAGGACTACCGGCTAATGAGGGACCGAAACCTGCTTGGCACTCCCGGTAAGATGTGCATACCCTCAGTAGAAGAGGTGCAATGAAGGAACACTCCTACTGTTAGGCACCATATGTGGTGCTGTTACTCAAGCGGCCCGACTTCTGTGGCTTTGTAGAAAGGGGAAAAAACCTCCATATGGAACAAAAGTATATCACTTTACCTGTATACAAAGATGCTGCATTTGAATGTCCAAACCTAGATAATTAATATTTGATACGTTCCAGTATAGCTGTTGATATGTGGCAATTTTGGAGGCCTCTAAATTGTTACTGGAAGCTGGCATACTCTCAACACATTCAGTAATTTCCACTCCACTACCTACTTCCTCTGATACCTGCACTATAATCTCACATTAGTGCTGTTTTCTTTCTGGTTTCATCAGTTTTATCTGTCTTCTGAAGATTTTCATTCAAGATAGAAAATGTTATTTCTGCATGGCTGTGTAGAGCCAGTAATAGTGTCTTACCTAACAGTGTTATCAAAATATAAATTAATTCAGGAGAAATAACAGCAGAAGAGTTGCAGCAACGTTTGGAGGGGGCTAAGGAGCGTCTGACATCACAGTCTGATCTGGATAACAGAGAAGGTGAAGGTAGAACTGTTGGAGGTAAACATTCTTCATTCATAAATGTAGACACATATTATGTGGTGCATAAATACAGTTCTGTCAAGATATTTAAGAGAGATTAATTTCTGTTGCTTTTTTTTTCAATGTGCCTCTGGGGGTTGTTTAAAAGTAAGAGCGATTTCCTAAGGATACAAAACCAAACTTGAAATACTTTGTGAAAACTCGTTTATGTTAATTATAAATTACCTGCTCCTTTTCCTCCTCATTTCCCTTTTTTAGTAAATGTATTTTTTTTTCAGTTCTTAGAAGCTTTTATCATGTATTAGAGCAGTTGGAAAATAAGTTATTTGGAAAAGTTAATCTCTCCACTGTTTTGCCACTTGTTGGTTTTTTCCATTTCTTTCAGTCAAGTGAGGCTTGTGTTTTATGCATTATCTGTCTTCAATTCCCCAGAGATACTGGCTTACTCATTTGGCCAATTCTAGTCAGATTTGGGAGAGTAACTGGCAGCTCAGAAATGAAGATACCAAAGTTCGTGGAGGTTTCCTGGGCACAGAGAGATGATAGAGTAGGGAGAACTTAATCTGATCCCTTCAAGGGAAGATCTTCACTGTCATTATGGCAATTGGCTTGCTTTATACACAGTTAGCCCTAACCACAACACTCATATCTGTTCTTGAGCATGTAGCTGGAGAAGGTTTGAAAATTGAACTGTTGGTATTGTAATAGGAAAAGAGTATATTTGCACAAAAGGAGAAAAATCTGTTCAAACTATGCATCCCACCCAGACACGTTCCTGTGTAAGCTGCTCTAGGTGACCCTGCCTTGGCAGGGGAGTTGAACTAGATTATCTCCAGAGATCCTTTCCAACCTTAATGGCTCTGTGATCATTTGTTCTACTGCTTATAGGAAACAATTTTCCAAATGAAGACAAGACTTGTTATTCCTTTTCCTGCTGTATCAAAATGAGTTGTTAAAATATTCCCAAATTGGTAGCTTTGTCCAGGGGCAGGAACCCTGGACAAATACAACTATCTTTGGACCACCTGAATCTGAACTCTGGCTCAGAAAAGACCATCTGGGCATATTAATTTCTCTGTGAGTCTGATGTTGAGATAAAAATTTTAAGTTGAACTGGTAAGTATTGCTGACATTTTTACACAGAGCATATTTTTGTACATAAGCCTTGCAAGGTAGGTGCACTGCTAGTGTGTTGTGTCTGAAGTCAGAGCATAGGAAGTAAAGAGGATTTGGAGCGCATTGTAGTATGCAGAGCATGTGGTTGTATGAATGTTTGCAATTCTGTTTTTTTATCTTTCAGATTCTGAAGTTCCTGGGGAAAACTCTAACGGCGACTCTTTGCTTGAATGGCTTAACACATTTCGTCGCACAGGAAATGCCACTCGCAGTGGGCAGAGTGGGAACCAAACCTGGAGAGCTGTGAGTCGAACAAATCCAAACAGTGGGGAGTTTCGCTTTAGTCTTGAAATCAATATAAATCACGATCATAACAGTTTAGAAGCTTCTGGTGAGGAGTATGTTGATATAGATGCTACCAGACTGTACGTAGAAAGAAGACGTCAGCTAGTTGCCAGTTCAGTAGCCCCACGGACAAGGAGCATGGCTGCAAGAGAGGCAAGCAACGAAGCTGCAAGGACCAGGCTTCTAAGACATGCCGTGGCATTAAGGTCAGAAATAGTCTCTCATGCAGTTTCAGGGAGGCTCAGGAGTAGAACGAGGGAGCTGGCAGGCCAGACAAATAATAGTATGCCACATAATTCTGTGGCTGCTGGTGAACCAAGAGAAATGCCAGAAAGAGGTGCTTCTGCAGGAGTCAGAAGGGGTAGAGCTAGGAGTAACGTCCGGATGAATACAAACCAAAGACTAGAAATTTTGAGGCTGAGGTCTACCTTAAGTAGTCGAAGCCGCTCCCCGCTGCAAAGGCAAGGTGATGCTGCTCGTTCTGAGGAACGTGGTCAGAGGCAGAATAGAAATGCACAGCAGGTCAGCAGAAGTAGGAGACAAACAGCTCAAGCTTCTCCCCAGCCTACTGAAGAGCAAGCAAGAAGTAACACTCAGGCTCCCCAGCTTTCCAGTGTAGCCCCATCCTTAGGAGCAGCTTTGGGAGAGGAAGAATCTAGTAGGCCAGTCCCTGCCGTCAGAAGGCACCCGACAATTACACTAGATCTTCAGGTGAGAAGAATTCGTCCTGGAGAAAACAGAGACCGGGACAGCATTGCCAGTAGAACTCGTTCTAGAGTAGGAATGTCAGAAAACACCGTTACCTTTGAAAGTGACAGTGGGGGATTTCGGCGCACGATATCCCGATCAGAGCGCGCGGGCATTCGGACCTACATTAGCACCATACGGATACCTCTTCGTCGGATTTCAGAAACTGGCCTTGGGGAGCCCTCATCAGTGGCTCTTCGGTCAATCCTTAGACAGATAATGACAGGCTTTGGAGAACTGAGTTCTTTAATGGAAACTGAATCTAATTCAGAAGTGCAAAGAGGCGGTCACCATTTAGGAGATGCACACAACAACTCAAGTTCAGCAAACAGCAGTGATCCAGGTGGGGTTTTGTCTAGAAATGGACATGCAGTAGATGGCAGGAGGGAAAGAAATGGACAGAGGGGTGGTAGTCAACGCTCTGGGCGCAGTCGTGAGAACCAAGATAGCAGGCAGTCTCAAGATGCAAACAACCTAGTGGAGAATGGAACACTGCCCATCCTTCGACTTGCCCACTTCTTCCTGCTGAATGAAGATGATGATGATGATCGTTTCAGAGGTTTAACCAAAGAGCAGATTGACAATCTTTCTACACGGAACTATGGGGATGTTCACACTGAAAATGAATGGAGTAAAACATGCAGTGTTTGCATTAATGAATATGCAACAGGGAATAAACTAAGGCAGTTACCTTGTATGCATGAGTTTCATATTCATTGTATTGATCGCTGGCTTTCTGAGAACTCCACTTGCCCAATTTGTCGGCAGCCAGTTCTGGGGTCTAATGCCACAGATAATGGCTAGAATTGTTTGTACTGCTCTGCGCTCAAGGATTTGCTCCTGCTCTGTTATGAGCCAGATAAAATTCATTGACTTAGATATGGGTCCATTTGTGGGGGAGTTTTGTTAAATTTCTTTAAAAATTATAGAAACTTGTCTAAATCTAACAATGTAAATACTATTTTTTCCAAGTGCAGGTCTAGGAGCACACATAGAACCAAATGATATTGGTAAAGTTTATATTTTTTTAGATAATTTTGTTATGCTAAGCACTTTTGTAAATACAGAAATGCAATAGTTAATCAGTCCTGCTTAATGTATGTTTTTTAACATTGTAATGGACTCGCTTTATTTAGATTACAAATTGTTTCACACAGACCCACCACTGTGTTGAAAAATTAGTGGCTAAATAGCCATTTGTTAGCTTTTTGTTCTAAGAACAATTTCTTTTACAGAGAGTCTCTTGCTGGACATGTTTGCTAAAGATATTTAAGTTACTTGAAGTGCTCATTTTAATATACTTTTTTTTTTTAAACATTGAAATATCCTTTCCAAAAACTTGCCAATTTGGTTCTATTTTAAAAATTCTATCGCAATTTTTTGCATGTGGGTTTACACAGTTCTTAACATTGACAAAGTTCTTATTCAGAAGTGGATGAGTTAGTGGCATTATGAAATGTACATAATTAAATGCTGTCTTTGACAATCTTTGTCCTCTCAGTGCAGACAGCAATCAAATCTGATAATTCCAAGAGGGTATGTCTTATTTGCTCAAAGAATAAATGAGCGCTGAGGAAGTCTTTTACTCTTCCAAATTCCTCAATCAATATTCCTGGGGTTTTAACTGCCTTAGTTTAAAGAAGGGAAACATTTCCTTGACCATTATATTGTCTATAATATGCATGTTTTGGGCATCCTACTCATAAGAACAAAACAAAGACTTGAAGTGCTTTTGTACAAAAATTTAAGGTACACATGTAGTGTTAGTCCTCTTGAAACATGCCTGAGGACCAACTGGTAAAAGACACTAAAAAGGACAAAATAAGCTTCCCTGAAAATCCCCAGTATCTGTATAATTAGATACTAAACTTTATACCAATGACTTACACTGAAATAAAGTTGCAAGTTAAATAATTGAGGCTTTGTGTGAATTACTGTTGAGCCATATCCTGTAGCTTAATAAGAAAACTTACTTAATGTTCAGTCTCAGTTTTCACTTTATTTTTCCCCACTTTTCCCCAGCTCTGTTCCTGGCCTGTTAGTTGTTATGGTACATAAAAGCCCAAAGCGTTCCGGGGGTTTCTGGGAGAAGTTGGGTGTTGCAGAGCTTGTCTTCTGAGCAGCCTACATCTCAGTCCCTGGAGAAAAATGCAGGATTGTGCAGTAATCTGTCGTGTGTACATTCTGAGCAGTAGGAAGAGTACTACAACAAGTCCTACTTTCTCTGCCTGCAGATAGTGGCCTTGACAAATGTGCTTCTGTGCCAGGTGCATCGCTTAGAACATCTGCTCATGACATCCATCAAGGGGAGCTGTAAAATCCCATGTGATGTCTACTTCAGTTCTGCAAGTGGAAAACTTGTGTCATAAATTGCACAGAAGGGCTTCTTTTCATTCTTAAAAGTAGTTCTGAGAAACTCTGTTATGAGATTTACATGATTTAAGGATATGATTAGGATCTCTTCTGATGCAATTTGTGCTGTTAATTACTGCAAATGTTGTTGATCCTTCCCTTGAGTGCTTCCTTAACTGCAATAAAGAGTGAGATTTAAATTTGATTATCAGAGCTAGCTTATTTTTTGACTTTTTTTTCTTTTACTTCTGTTAGCTCCTGAGGCTGACAGTATATAAATATATACGTCTTCTGCTGCTTTCTTGTTTCTTTATGACTTTCTTTTATATTTAAGATCTGCATGATTGAAAAGACACAAACAGAGAAAGTGGCCTTTGACTCACTATTGCCTTGCTGGTCAGGTCCTGCAAGGAAAATTTTAACCCTAATCCTTACAACTGCACTGGAGATGAAGAGAGATTTTCTGTGTCTTCTTTCATTCAAGTAGGAATTTTGCTGTGTGTAAGAGCACAGTTGGTTACATAGTTCAAGATGAGATCATCTGTGACAGGGTATGTTTAACTGAGTTGCTGAGTGGAATATCACAAAGTACAGTGAGAGCTTTCTGTAGAAATTGTAAGCTATGGGAAAAGAAACATTAAGCCTCCACTACTGTATTCCTGCCCTGTCACATGAGAGTTGTCAGGTACTTTCCCTCCATTGGAGATGCATGTAATTTGTTACTCAGCTTTCCCAAGATACTGTGTTAATGGCACCAATTAAATCATAGTGATTCAGTTTGGTACTGGCTTCTGTTACCTTCATGTCTGTGATAAAACTTAAGTTCCCTGCCACCCCCACCCTCCAAAGAGTTTTTTTTACTTTGTCCTTTGGTGACATTAAGAAATTTAATTTATTTATATGGAAATAAATATAACAATATGGGCAGAGTTTTTACAAATAAGTTTATTTAAAAAGAAATATTAAATGGAGTTCAACTGGTAGCACTAATCCAGAGCCTGTAGAAAGCCTTAATCTGGAAAATGACCTAGAGAGCTGTCTTAAACATGATGCCTGCAAAGATCTAGAGAAATAGGTTGAATTAATAGGTGTTTCTAGTTCTCTTGTGTGACTTTCTAGCTGTTATTATGGCTCTGTATGTCCCTTTAATAATCTCTTCTTTAATAATATATCACATAGAAGTGGATTCCTGTGTTGCCAAGCAACACAACAATTAGCAACGTGCAAATTTGGAAATACAAAAGGAAACAGTAAATGATAGCAGGTTGTGTCCTGCCACTAAATGCTTTTGCCTTGATGGGAAATAATTACTCTGCTTTTAAAAGTAGATGCCACTTCCCCATGCCCAAGCTCCTGCTGATGTAACTGTGCAGTTACCTAGTAACTGCCAAGTGACTGATGAGAGCCCAACCAACCTGACCACCAGGCCAGCTAGGAATGATGTGGGGTGGGGAAGGACATCCTGCAAGTGTGTGAGGGTACAGTGGACCAAGTTGGTAATCAGAGTGTGCAAGATGATGTGGACAGAAGAAACCTCTTAACAGAAGAGAGTTGCAGTGGACTCATTCCAGGTCTGTTCACACAAATAATGCAGACTCTACAGGCCAGTATGGTGGGGCAGATACTTTTCTTTCTCTTCAGAATTCAGCATCTCGAGTGCTGGTCTGCAGAAAGCTTGGGGAAGAAGCAGGAGAAATCAGGTCTGTTTGCAGTTCAAAGGCGGTGATCTCATCAGGATCACAGAGACCTGGTGGGATAGCTCACACAGCTGGAGTGCTGCAATAGATGGATACAGACTCTATAGGAAGGACAACGATGGGGAGGAGCTGCCCTTTGAGGCAGGAATGCATGAGCTCCATCTCAGGGTGGATGAGGAGCCAGCTGAGAGCCAGGTCACGAGTAGCAGGCAGACCAGCATGGTCACTGTTGTGGCAGCTGTCTGCTACACACCACCTGTTCAGAAAAAGAGCAAGTGGGATCTTCTTCAGACAAACCGTCCAGAAGATCTCTGGATTATTGTTTCACAAAAAATAGTACATATTCTTGCCAGTTTCCTTCCTTTCAATGTCCACCCCTGAAAAGAGACACTGACATTAATTTGATTGTGGATTGTAGGATTTACCAATTCCTGATGAGGCTTTGAGACCTGACTCCTTTTGAATGTAGTGACCGTGCATCAGAGCAGTCTGCAGGATTTCAAGGAGAGAGGGGGCAAATGTCAGAAAGCTCAGGATTATTGTTATCCATTCATACACCATGGTTATAACTGGAGCTGTGCATACCCAGCTGTGGTCAGAGCAGCACTCAGAACAAAAGACATGGCCATGCTGCCAGTGCAGCACTCAGAGATGAGTCTTTAAAACTAAAAATATAATTAGCTCTCCTGAGATCCTGTGCAGCTAATCTGATTTCAGCTTGCACGCAGAAAGCGACAACAACAAGCAAGCACTGCCCAGCATATTGCAGACTTCCCTCAGCCTGCTCATATTTGTAGTGGGAATGAGGTTAGTCCACCTTTTGGACACACAAGGTACCTCACAGCAAAATTTCACGCATTTCCTTTTTTTTTTTTCTCCTGGGCTTACACTAGACTTCGAATAGTCTGAAAGAGACCTGGAGTGGGTTCACCAGATACTCAGTGCACATTGCTCCTTGGCATTCACACTTATTCCACAAGGTGTTTATCCCAGCACTAAATTTATCTTTAGTGTAATGTAAATTGCCTGAAGTGCAAAAGTGAAACATTTACACACTAAAACAAAACAAATACAGCTTTGATTTTCTTTTACAGGTTGAACAGCTAAAATGGGATATGTAGGATCACTTTGTCCCATTATTTTAAGCAGCCCTTTTGGAGGCTGAACTTCAGGCATTATAATCCACATTTTGGGTTCTTGACCTGAATAAAGTGGAACAGATAAATCATATTGCTTGTACTTCCAAGAGAAGCACTTGAATTGTATGTTGAAACTTTCCATCTCATCAGTAATACTAAGACTTCAACTTGGCTAGTTCCATTGTGATATATTTCTTTGCATGGCACTGTTTCTACAGTACTGAGCATCTGACACACCTTACAGAGCCTGTGAGCTATTTTTGCAGTTCACACACATTTGAGCTACATTAATAATGGCTCACTCTTTACCTTCAGGCATGCGTGCCCAGGAAAGCACATCATGTTGCTATTTTAATACAGAGGTCTTGCCCTTTTCTGAGTGAGTAATGCATGGATAGAGCACTTTGGCTTCTGGTACAATTTCTTTTACTGTGTTCTTAAACACATTTTGCACTTTATTCCATTTGTTCAATTTTATCAGCATACATATAAACACTGAAAGAGTAGGAATTGCCAGTATGTGTATGAATTAACCTGCATAATGTGTAGCAGTTAACTTGAATATACATAGTGAAAGTAAAGAATCATATTATTTCATCAAAAGGTCTTTAAAATTTAGTCCTCTCCCCCCTTCATTTTAAGGTATCTCCAAGTCTAGGCTCCAATTTTTTTTTCTTGTTACATGAATCTCAAACTATGATTCTGGCCTCCCAGGTGATTTCAGTCACTCATTATTCCCGTGCATCCACTGTGCTCTGGCATGATTTAAGTTATAGCTCCTTTTATGATCTAGGCTGTGAGATGTAGGTATGCAGTTTGAGGCATCCAAAACCCCAGGAAGTACGGTGACAAGATTCCTTCTCTGTGATGGTGGTAGAATCGGGAAGGCAATTTGAATAACCCGGACTGTTTTGGACAGAAGCACACTGAGAGCAAGAGCCTGTGCAGAGCCCCAGTGCACAGGGCCCCACAGCAGCCCGTGGCACATCCCCGTGCGCTGCCTGGACTGTATTGGATTTTTGTATTTGGATGGAACTTCGGCTTCCAAGAGGAAGAGTCTCACAGCAGGAGAGGGCGCCAGACAACAAGGAGCAAGTGGTGGCTTGGAGCTGTGTCTGGGAGCACAGATCTGCCTCTGAAGGGGAGGGTGACCAGCAAGAGGGCACCGTGTGACAACCCTCCCTTTAAGGGAAGCGAGCACTTCAGCTTCGAAAATGCTCATTGGTCAAAAGGAGCGAAAAAAGTCCGAGGGTCCACAGAGTTTTTATGAGCAAATTACACACTTGATGTGGAAATTGGTATGTTAGTCCTAAACTTGTTATACAGGCACATGGCACTGGGTTTTGGATAATGAGGTAGGGTGAAGGAAATTAAAGAGGTTAATTAAAAGGAAAAGACAAAAAGGGCAAGAAAGAGGAAAAGAGTGATGAAAAGGCATCATCAGTCCTTGGTCCAGCATGGATCCAGCTGATGCCTGTCCTTGTTCCAGCACCAATCCAGCTGATAAGCAGTGAGCCAGTCCATCTGATGAGATGTTGGGGCTCTGGGGGCACCACTAGGGCTTTTTATGTTTCCCCACTCCAAAGGCATGTTTTTTATTTTCCATGTTAATTAATTACCATGCAGTCTGTACTTTTAGGCCTTTCTTGCAGTGGGTCAGAAGGCTTCAGGAGTCTTTGGTGGTTGATGTGAAATAACACTGAGGCAAATCAACCCCCAATACCACCTTATAGACCGTGTCTACATCCTGCCAATCATTTCTGTGCTCTGCTGCACTGTGCTGTGGTTCTTTCTCATGGAAAAGTCATGTCCTGTCTCCACCTGGCCCCCCTTCTCCAGCCAAAACTTATTCTTTTTCACAGTGTGCTAGTACCCATAGTCCTTTGTTATTACCAACAATTCTCATCTGTTATTACAAACAGTCCTTGGCTGGCTCTGGTCATCAGTATTTGAGACATACACATCAGCCCCTTATCTTTTGGGAACTGAGAGCTCAAAAGGATCTCCCTTTGGACCACTGTCCACAGGATTATAGAAAATGGGGTTTAGTCATAATTATTTTTGATACTGGCCACAATTCGAGTTGGTAACTTTCTTTGAAGGTTCATTAACAGAAATATTGTTCCGCTCGGGTTGTTATTCAGGCAAGAAGAAAAATTAAGTTTCCAAGGCTGCTTGTTAAAAAACAAAGGCTCACTAGACAACACAATTTCCTGGGAACAGACAGTTTTTCTGATAAGCTGGAGAGGGGCTTAGTCCAGGTGCAGCTTGTCAAGGCCGAGACCTCATGAGCATTTCTCATACGACAGAGCAGCCTGAGCAGAGAGGGAGGTACGATTAAAGTCAGCTCCTCTGGGCCTCTACACACTGTGAACCCGGGAGACACGCTGCCCAGCCCCAACCTTCCCCTAAGACGGTGGAAAACCCCAGGACTGGGGGAAAACCGGTTTCCCTTAGCGCTCCCTCCTGGGAGGGAGGGCAGGGCAGAAGCACCTTGGGCATTGCACCTGTGGTCTTTGCTTCTCCGGGTGTGGAGATGCTAAACCCCTGCCAGCTCCGAAACAAACGGACTGGCCGGATTTGGGGCGAGGCCGCCCGGAGCAGCGGCTGCCGGCGGCCCGGAGCGGGCGGCCCGGAGCTCTCCGCGGTGCTGGAGCGGCCCCGCCGCCGCTGCCCGATGCCGTGCGGGGAGCGCGGCGCTGCCCGGGGCGCAGACACCGCCGGCCTCGGGAGGGACAGCCCCCCGGAGCGCTGCTTCTCCCGACGGGAGCCACCGCCGCTCCTCTGCCGCCTCCGCTCCCTGGAGACGGGTGTCCGAGAGGCAGATTTCCAGCCTGCAGGAACGGCTCCCAGCAAAGGAAAAAACCTCAGTTAGCAGGGCACGAGCTGGACGTGTTTCCTGAACAGCAGCAGGGCAGAGACCAGCGTCCCTTTTATCCTAGTTTTGCTGCCGAAACACTGCAAACAAGCAGAGCTGGGGGTGCTGATCTCTAGGGCATGCAATATCATAGAATCACAGACTCATAGGATGCTTTGGTTTGGAAAGGGCCTTAAATCCAACCCCCTGCCATGGGCAGGGACAGCTTCCACTAGACCAGGTCGCTCAGAGCCCCACCCAACCTGGCCCTGAACACTTGCAGGAATAGGGCATCCACAGCTTCTCTGGGCAACCTGTGCCAGTGCCTCACCACCTCACAGCAAAGAACTTCCTCCTAATACGTAATCAAAACCCACTCTCGTAGTTCAAAGCCATTCCCCCTGTCTCTACATGCTCTTGTAAAAAGTCCCTTCCCATCTCCGTTATACTAAATGGTATTTCAGTGGGTTTAATTTTTATTTTTATTTTTATTTATTTATTTTTTTTACTTACTATGGGTTGTACACAACACTATTTTTTTTCTGGTATCAAAGCATTTAACGCAAAGTCCGAGTCACAGATAAACTGCATACTGAACTCTGTTATTTCCAATCATATGGTGCCTTGGCCCTAGCACTTGCTTCAAAACATATTCCAGAATATTTACACACATGCTCCATGATTTACCTTAACAAGCGTGTCCATTCTCTTAAGCTTCTTTTCAGTCTTTCTGAGAACATCTCCTTAGGACTAACTTTTATTTTTCTGCATTTGTTTACAACTACAAAGTGACTGCCACCAAATCAGTATGGCAGTATTTATGCCTGCCTTGGATTCCCTTTGCACTGATCTCATTGATTACAAAGCCAAAGAATATTGGACTCACATTAGCCAGCAACCTAGCTGTGGGACAGGGAAGTGAATCAAAATAATGAAAATGCATCTCATGCATTTTGAGAACTATTTACATTCTGGAAATCAATCTCATCTTAAATGTTTCCTATGAAGATAGGCTGAGAGGGCTGTTCAGCTTGGAGAAGAGAAGGCTCCAGGGACAACTTAAAGCACCTTCCAGTACGTGAAGGGGGCTGACCAGAGAGCTGGGGAGGGACTTGTTACAGGGGCATGGAGTGGCAGGGCAAGGGGGAATGACTTTAAACTGACAGAGGGCAGGTTTAGATTAGATATAAGGAATTCTTTACTGTGATGCTGGTGAGGCACTGGAATGGGTTGCCCAGAGAAGCTGTGGATGCCCCATCCCTGGAAGTGTTCAAGGCCAGGCTGGATGAAACTTGAGCAACCTGGTCTAATGGAAGGTTCTCTGCCCATGGCAGGGGGTTGGAATGAGGTGATCTGGCCCCTTCTGACCCAAGCCATTTTCAGATTCTGTGATTTTTTCATTAAGCTTTTCATTTCTTCAGTATTCTTCTTCTTTGCTTAAGAATACATTTTTTCTAAATTATTAGCTAATTGCTAACTTGGCTCCATATAAGCTAAGATCAAAACTATGGCCTACTCTACCATATGTCTTTCCTGTGCAAAGCATTTGTAGGGGTGTAGGGGGCTGTTCTACACAGAGCTTTTCATCAATTTCCAACCTGGTGAATTCTTTCTGTTGACATCATTATCATGGAATAAAAATTACTTGTTCCAATTTAGCTTACTGTATTTTGATAGTATCTTTAAAACCATACAAACTTGGAGTTATTCTGGAAAAGTAATAATGCTGATGTTTGTCTCCTGAACTAAATTGCAGGTATGAAGAACTTCTTATAAGAAGTTCTTAGCCTTGAGTATACTAGAAAAGATGCATTATTTTTTCTTTATTTAGTTTCTTTGTTTTCTTTATTTAATTTCACTAGTGCCAAAATAGAATGGGCTCAGTATTTTCAATTTTTTCAGCAATTTTCAGGCAAATCACAGATTACCTCCTGCTATAAAATGAGTATAAATTTCAGGTTCCAACATATCACTATGATGTTCTATTCACTGTAATTTTAGTTACATATGTCATTATTCAAAAATTTGAAAAGCCTGAACAGCATATAAACAATTCAAATGCCTCCATTTCCAAATTTTTACCTTTTTTCCCCCATTTCACTTACAGGTAATTGTTTACCCTTTCTCTACCCCTCCACTCCTCTCCCATGCTCCCACTGAATGTGCAATTAATAATTTTCTTTTTTCCACCTTCAAGTTAAGTCTGTGGGTTATGGTTAACTGTAAGAGGAGTATTACTGTTGAGCATTTCTGCTTTATAAAGTATAGGAGACTCCAGCACCTTTAAGAGATTATGGGTGGGCCATGCATGCATTGACATGTGTTCACATATTTAAGTCATATCCTGTATCTGTCTATAGATACCAGTGTCTCTGTGAGAAAGATCCTTAAGTTATGTCACTTATTTTCTTAAACTGAGTGATGGCAAGCATACTTTCTCTATCAATCTAGGAACAGCAAGTCCTGGATTTTTTACTTTTTTTTTTAACCTTTTAAAAAATACCATGATGAGCGACAGATCCCTCCCCTGTAGCTCAGCATATTATCTGCATCATGCTCATTTTGATCCTATGCATGCAAACAAAGACAAAGCATCATAGCACAAAGATTTGGTTTAAGACCAGAGAGTCTATTATGTTGTTTTTCTTCTTTTTTCTTTTTTTTAAGACAAGCAGCGTTAGACAAGCAGAACTTGCATGCAATTACTCTCATCCTGTAGCCTAATGCCACACTGCTGGCAGGAGGCCACAGGCTTTGTACTGACTTTGCAAGGCCTCAGGACTAAGCCTCATTTTGTCTGAACTTTTATTGACCTGTCTGTGGCTTTCTTTTACTTAGTTGCAACAGCAATATCTCTAATGGGAAGGTAGCTAAATCTAACTGTTTACTTTTATTTAACTTTGTATGGCACCATTGTGGCTTTTATATGGAGAGTGACAAGAAGTTCTGCTGTGGAGAATGAGATATTAGTAACTAACATTATGATATATAACACCATTTATAACTAACATAATGATGCATAACATAATAATATGTAGAGGAATACAGGCTTGGTATGACAGCAAAGTCCCCTGAGAGTGAACTCATAGGACACTGTAGAAGAGGCATAGGACAATAAAAAAGGAGCACAGCCTTGGCATTGGATAACTTGGGGCTACAAAGACCTCATCAGCAGTCAGCTAAAGCAGTGCAGACCTGGGACGTGGACAAAGATGGTTGAGGGATTACACAAAGAACAGGTACGTACCATACATAAATGGCATCCCATATAATACAATTGGATGTAAAGTGGAGCAGTAGACAAATGGATGATGAGCAAGGTGTGAAGGCATTTTAAAAAGCACACAAAAAATAGCCCTTTGCTTTTCAAAATAGTTCTTTGTTAGTTTCAAAATAGTTCTTTAGTTCAAAAAATAGTTCTTTACTTTTCTCAGCAAGGAATTTGTTGGGAAGACACTGATGACCAGCTGCAGCCCTGGCATTCACTGTTTTACAAAGGTCAGCACTGTCTGCCATTGGTCTCAGAGGGGCAGTGGAAGGGCAAGTACCACACCAAAAAAAAGGCAGACAAGAAGAGTGTGAATTCAAAAAATTGAAATGGTTTATTACTTCTGTTTTTTTCTTTCAGAAGTAGTAGTAGCATTCTTCAATTTCTTGCTTTTTTTCCTTTCTTTTTTTGGTAATAATTAGCTCTCACCTTTGATTAGACTGTTACGTTTTCCACTACACTAATAAAAGTAGCGTGTGTTTCTTTCCTTTTTTTTTCCCAGAACCAGTCTCTGTGTATAACATTAGTAATTGGAGCAGAGGATGCATCTTTTTGGAAATTTGGGCTTAACAATCTCTCTAAGGTCCCAGACGGCATCTGGCACGGTCAAAAATAGAATAAAGATATCCTGTCTCCCAGTCTGGCACATTAACTACAGGACCATTCTTCCTGCCTTTGCTTTATTTATTACATTGAAATAATTATTATGCATACTGAGCTCTTTGAAAGTACATTGCTATAAATACTAGAAAAGTGAGCACATCGTAATTTGAAAAATACCAACTCCTTTTTTTTTGGGTACATCATTCAAACCATGGAGCCATTACGACAGACCCCAGGGAATAATACTGCCATGACTCATGGTCCGATAATACACAATTTAGTGCACATCAGCACGATGACAAAGACAGGCATTGCATAACAAAATGACAAAGGTGAGTCCTGCACAGCAAAATGAGCTGTTTCTTTCCTCAAAGCTCAGGGCTAACCCACAGCTTGTCAGCTGGTTACTACTGAACATGAGCTTTCACTAACACAACTGCTCTGGACTGCACACTTAAGTTTTCCTGCACGCCCCACTCTGAGCAGGACTCAGGTTCTTTCTGAGTTACCAAGATTATCCTGCACACTTGGTTTCCTTGGACACTTCTGCAGTCCACATTCTCCCCTCAGCATCCCACTAGACTGCAGCATATGATTATATCAACTTGTGACTTGAGACAGATTGTGCAGGCGGGTCTCCTCTGAGGCCCTCACTCTGAGCAAAGGCAAAGATGTGTTTTGTTTCTTCCATGTCAGTAAGCTTTACTGAAATGCCTGGTCATTAAGTGCTCAGGGAGTGCCTTCCATGGGGGTACAGCTCAGGCTTGCCGAGGTAAGTGTGGGCTGGGTAATTAAATCTCCTCGAGGCACTCAAGCAGTCGAGTTTAGGTGAGTGAGTAGCCCTTGTAGCTGCAAGGCAGATGGTGTTCTAGCTGGAGCACTCTTCGAGAACATTGAGTGTGCAGAGGTGAAAGCAAGTGCAGAGCATGTGAAGGAATGAATGCACTCAGCTGCTACATGGGCTTGCAGGCTGACAGTCCACAATACTTTAAGTGTACTGTAAACACAGCTCACCTGAGGGCTAATTTCTGAGGAAAAACTAAACCTGAATCCAGGACTTGCCATTCATTTTTTTGCTCCTTTTTTGGGAGCAATTTCTTTGACTTTGAGCTGACACTTTGAACCCAAAGTGAACTTAAATTTGTCTACTAGCTAACAATGAATGTGAAGCGATTCCCTGTTCCCCAGGTAATTTGTTCTGGTACAAAGATACTGACCACAAATGAAAATAATTTGTGGAGAGGAAAAAGAGGAAGCTGAGGGAGAAAATGATGTTCATGAAGATAACCAGCTCTATGTTGTGGTCTTAAAATGGGAAAGGCATGCAGGAATGCCAGCACTGGGCATTATCCTTGCTGGATGATTTCATTCACAAAAGCTCTTGGGCCACTTCTCCCAGAGGGATAAAATCCATGAGTAAAAGCTTCTCACAGGTTAACATCTGTCAGCAGAAGCTCTGTCTCAAAGCACACATCTCCAGTGGGCTATGGTGCATTCAGTGCAGCCAGTGTAAAATGCCACAGTTCTGGATTACGTTGAGTTTAGGAAGTGCAAAGTGGTTCATCAACAATATTATTAACATTTTGTGAAGTTGTAGCTACAAAGGATCACTTTCCATACTATATGTGAGGATACCAAAGCACAGCAAGATTCAGAGGTTTAGCATTATTTATTATCTTTGGAATAACACCCAAGTTACCCATCATGTGAGGTAGCCAACTGTGTAGGGTCAAGTGGTTTAGATACAGACTTAGTGCCATTTGTCACAGACCTTCAAGATATCAGGGACTGTTTCTTATGCAGGAGATCTACCCAAAACTCAATATATCCTTGTCCTGTGGTGATTCTACCTCATTTAAATCATTCTACCTCGAAGCTCATCTGGTAGAGAAAGCAACACCTTAAGATGCAGCAACTAGTATTGCTAGTAATGCTTGGTTAAGACCAGATCTGTAAAGATTCAGAGGTGCTCTCTTACCTACTTCTTTTTTTCCATTGAGTTACATTCTTTCTTTGCCTGTCCTTAGGTAAATTCTCATGGTTCCAAATGTTTTGCACAGAAAGGTGATGTGCTGTAAGTGCTGCATTGATTAATCTTTTCTCTATTTTTTTTTAATCCTTGATTTACTGGACATTTTGAGAGGAAACTGTATCTTTTGTGATGAGGCTGGCAGCATGCCACAGCGATGAAAGATGCCCTTGTAACCGGAACAAAGAAGCCCGGTTAGGGATCCTGATCCCAGCGGGAGCTTTCCCGTGTGATAATTGATAAAAGATTCGTGTCAATCATAAAAGTATTGGGGTTTGTATAAACCAGAATACTTAGGTCTGAAATGAAGCATGACAGTAAAGAAAGGAAAATATATGATTAAATAATTTTGTTTTAAATCCCGTTATGAATATTATGTTTCTAAATAAGTTGTATGTACTGACAGCTTGCAAGACAAGGCTTTCACAGAGCCCAACAGATTCTGCAAAATCAGTTTTCCTGCCTTTGTGTAATCAATTGCAGCCTATCCCTAAGACCAGACTTCCCGACTTCTGCCATTTCTTATCTACCAAGACCAGAGGTTATCTATGGGACTTGACAAATCGTCTAGAGACTCACGTCGTCCAGCGATCCCACGGACCACCACTGCTTAGCTGGCAAAATTAGGACAACAAAAAAAATAACAATAATTGATGACTACAAGGAAACCATGCTATTAAAGGGAGCTGCAAACCAAAGTTCGGTGGAGCAGGGAGTGAGCAGCGGCTCCCATGTACCCCCAGCTTGCTCTGTCGATATAAAATAAAGCAATCTAAATGTGCTGAATATCGAGACTTCTGTTTCTCATTTATAGCACTCGGGATGCTCTACGCGCCTCGTGGAGCACCATTCGGGAGAGACCCCTGGAAGGCTGGCAGGGGCGCAGGGCGCCCTGAGGGCACCGCGGCCCGGCCGGGCCCGCGCCTCGCCCGCCCCCGCAGCCCGGGCGGCGCCGCGTCTGCGTGCGGGGGGCCCGCGGCCAGCGCGCCCCGGCCGGCCGCACCATGCCCAACACGGCCGGCCTGGACACCGCAATGAAGATGTCCCTGCGCCGCAAGTCCTCCAAGATCCACTCCTCGGCCGGTGAGGAGAGGGCGAGGCGAGGCGGGCGGGGAGGAGGCGCCGCGGCGGAGGAAGGCGGGTGCGGGGGACGGGAAGAGAAGGGAAGAAGGGAAGGGATGGCAGCGGCGCCTCCATGGCGCGGCCGCGGCGCTCGCTGGGGATGCCGCAGGGCCGGCCCGCCCGCAGGGGCAGCGCTCGGCCCGGAGCAGCGCTGCCCGCCCGGCCCCGGCCCCAAGGGCGCCGCGCCCCGCTGCAGACTCCCGGCCCCGCACCTCCCGCTGAGTGAACAGGGCGGCCCCCTGAGTTCCCTTGGCTCCGATAGGTTCGGACAGGAGGATCTGTCCTGGCCACAGGGCAGTACCGCCGCCACAGGGCTGCCCCCCGCCCCGCCGGTCAGGGGCTCTGTCCCGTGATGAGCAGTGGGGAGGGCTTCAGGCACTGCGGTGAGCCTGCGGAGAGGTAAATTACAAGGTTCCTTAAGAGGTTCCTGTAGGAAACTGTTTTCCAACTAGTTCATTAAAAATAAAGAAATAAATCAGTAAATAAACGGAAATTGAAGACTTTGAAGGTAGAATTCTGCTCCCAAAGGACTTACATTGACTTTGGTAGGACCAAGATGCATTCAGATTGCAGCTCTGTATGTTCTGCTTGGGCACAGATGAAGCATCAGTGACATTGCTAGTGACTTACAGACACCCGTTCCTGTGCAATATGTTTAGGTGCCTAGTACAGTCTCTGTGATGAGTAAAAGTGGGATATAGTGTTACTTCAGCACTTTTTGTTTCAATGTGAAATGTGCACATTTCCTGATCAGCTCTGCTTTGGGTTAAATCTCAGAGCACCTTGGAGAGCATTTGCTGGATTGCTTTTGGATAACGCTGTATTTGAAGATGTCCTTTAGCCACTCATTGCTGTTCAGCTCATGGAACCAGGCTAGAGCTAGCTGAAAGGAGAGAGCCACCTTCTCTTTGGCTCCTCTGCACAACCTGGTCACTCTAGTAACATTTCCCTTTTGGCCTCACTGCTTAGTAGCAAGGACAGAACTTCAGGGACTTCTGCATAGCTGCTGAAGTAAATGGGATGCTGAGCTAAGAGATGTGTAATGCCTGCTCAGAGGAAATGGTAAGGTTTCAGGGTAGGATTTAGTATATTACCAGCTTTACTTATCTCCAGCCTAAGCCATTCAGATGAAACAGTTGCAGTTAAGCAGATTCCACTTTCCAGTGTTTGGGGTTGTGTCCACTTCTGCAGTCTGATCTGAAACCCTGTCTTGTGACAGGGAGGCTCCTTTCCCAGAGCTGCAGTTTGGCAGATCTTTCTGTGACTTAACCTTTGGAATCCAAACCTAGGCTCCCTTCAGATACCAGATGCTTGGCACTTGGAGAATGTTTAGCTGCAGTGTGGCAGACATAAGGAGTTTAGCCTTCAGCTTTTGTAAATCACAGAATCACACAGGATGGGTTGGAAGGGACCACAGAGGGTCCAACCTCCCTGCTCAAGCAGGGTCATCCTAGAGCACATTGCACAGGATTGTGTCCAGACAGTTATTGAATATCTGCAGTGCTTGGTTATCCACAATCCACAATCATACTCGTAGATCTAAGTGGTTAAGTTGTGCCTCCATAACGCCCTGGGTGCTTGGGGCACCCAGATCTTCTAGCTGAGATTTATCTATACACACTCCCAGACTTTTACATGTTCCCTGCCTTTCACATAAGGAGAATCCAAATTACATGATGCTTTGAAGAAAGATGGGGGTTGCTAGTTAGCATTTAGATCACTTTCTAGTGCTTTAACAATTTATTTCCTATCTAGAATATTTTAAGGGTAACAAGAGTAATATCTAGTGTAGTTGTATGTATAATGCCTATAAAGTTCCATAGAAGAGGTATTATTAAATTGTTAAAGGATGGGACTGTAGTTGATTTAGTACACCAGAACCAGCTCTGGTGACTTAAGACAACCAGAACCAATCTCTCTGCCACCCAGAAAGTCCTGCCTTCCCCATTCCTGTGCATTCCCCTGCCTTGCTTGTGTCAACATTAGCCATCAGATGGTCACCTGGATCAGTGCTGATGTGGATCACTACCAGCCTGTATGATCTGAATGCCAGCAGGTACCAGACACAGAAAGGCAGTAGCTCTGTTTTTCACAGCATGTTGTGGCTTGATGTGCACACCTGCTGTGTGTGGGGGCCAAACAGGTTCACATGAGGGGCTCTGGGCTGTGTGAACCCAACTGTAAAAGCATGCATTTGGACACTGAGCCACTGCCCACTGACAAGCAGTTCAGATGTGGTTGTGTGGTGGCACTGCAAAATCTCAAGACCCTTCTGAGCTGAAGGGTGTGGAGTGGGAACCAGTCACCCTTTTTTCATCCTTAGTTGGGGTCAGGTAACTGTCTCTATCCATTGCAGGCTTTTTGGCATCTGTGTATCAAAATGTTCTATCTCCTTTCCTTTTTAGAGAAGCAGATCTTTCCTGCTTTAAAGTCTTTTAGTTTATTTGCTAGTTTTGTTTACTTTTGAGGGAGTTTTGGTAATCTAAAGTATTAGGTTTTAGTTTGGGTAATTGCAATTTATTCTCATACTGTGTAAAGTATTTCAGTAGCTGGTAGACATTCCTCTTTATTCAATAACACTACCTCTGTGGTGGTCTAACAATGTCTTTATGTCTTATATTTTCTACCCTCCTGCACTTGGTAGTGTGACCTCCACGTGTGCTATTACAGTATAAAGTGTAACTGGTATTTTTTACAGAGTTTTAAACCTGCTTAACACCAGTATACAGCACTTGCCAGGGAAGCAGATGATGTGAAAAGTAGAATTTAGAGATGGGAAGTCGTCTTCTGCCACTCAGATGATCTCTGCTCTTCTTTTTTATGCATTTGCTCATTAATTGATTTTTTTTTGTTGTACAAGTAAACTTTTTATTGCTGTAATGTTGTACCAACTGAGCTAAATTGATTAGATTTAAATTATGCTCAAAGCCTCTAGCTCCTTACTGGTGTAACCACAGACATCAAAGACTAACTTGTTCTTCTCCTTCCTGCCTCCTTAAAATCACTAAAATAAGAAACTGTCAATAAGACCTTGGATGATTATACAATGGCATTTTTATTTTTAGGGAAAAAAAATCGAATTTCAACTTTATAATGGATTAAAGGTACAACTGATCTCAATATTATTTACTGTGGTCTTTTTCAACTGCTCAGTGATACACATCAGCAAGAAAAATATTTTTAGTGTAAAGGTAGTAACATAATCTCTCAGGACATGAGGAGCTGAAATAAAAACATTATTTCATGGTATGAAACAATACTCCTTTTATACATTTTTTATCAACTTTTCCTGTGAAATACTTGCTTATAGTTTATGCTGTGTTTTTGGTCTGAGAGTCTTACTCCTTTCCTTGTAAAGGCTCTGTCTCTTCAATTTTTCAGAGAAATGTCTATGCAAGGATTTCTTTGGGCTATTTTTGTGCTGTGATATAATTACCATGATTGCAACTGTTGGGAAGTGTCACACAGAGCAGTTAAAACTCTCCACAGGCCCTTGTACTTTGCTCAAAGCTTTTATCCTTGAGCAAAGATGGTTAAGCATTGGAACAGGCTCCTCAGGGAAGTGGTTGGGTCACCATGCCTGGAAGTGTTAAAAAATGAGTAGACATGGCTCTTTGAAATAAGGTTTAGGGGACATGGTGGTGTTCAGTGAAAGGGTGGACCTGATGATCTCAGAGGTCTTTTCCAACTGTAATGATTCTTTGATTTTATCTTTTTTTTTCGTACTCATTTACAGGTTAGACATAATTCCTGTAGATAAATATAAAATGCACAGGAGCTATATGTGAAATATGTCATCAGCTCTGCATGATCTACATATGAACGTTACTGCTTCAAATAAAGTGTTTTTTGGTTTTGTGGAGGACAGGTTCAGGTGGTGTAAGAAGCATGGTGAAGGCTGCAAAGCTTTAATCTTGAAGCTCACTCTCCTCACCTCTACTCACAGGATACCTACATCCTATTTTGCAGGAGGATCAGCAGTTGCCTTGGATGCATTTTTAAGCAAACAACCCCTAGAAGTGGTCAGCAAAGTGCTGAGCTAACAAATTCTTTAAAAACTATTATTAAAACTGTTTAACTAAGAATAAAAGCCCGATTCTGCTGAGAGAAAGGCATCTGGCAGGAGTACTGACAGTGGGGACTGAACAGGGGGGTGTACTTCCACAGCAAATGCTTTAACTGCCCATTAGCATCACGAAGAGTTACTGAAACATTGAGCAAGACAATTGCTCCCATAGCGTTGGCACACAGAAATTCTGCTCTCTAAAGGGAAACTTTTCCAGGTGAAGACTAAACTTCTGCCAGTTTAGTGGCAGAAGTTACTACAGAATAGACAGACTACTTTAGTCCGTGTTTGTTCATGCACACACCCAAACTGCGTGGTGGTAATTTGGTGTATTACCGACCTCCCATTTCTTTTCATCCACGTTTAACTGGCATGCAGTGCAGTATAATGCGCAGCTTGTTCTATCACATCAAAGGCCCGATCCTGTTTATGTAAACACCAGTGACAATTATGCCTTTTGACAAAGCACTCATCACAATAAACCCCGTGCTTGACGTTACTGTGTTTCGATAGTAGCACAAAGGGGAGCCTTCTCAAGCAGTGTGGGATCTTGCACGACTGTGAAGTGAGGTGGTGACAGTGACAGGGCTAACCTGAACTTCTGCTGCCTTTGCTTAAAGCTTGTTAGTCTGCATTAGAATAGGAGGGAATTTAAAATATCTCTGCTTAGGACACTGAATTAGAAAAAGGTGATTTATGCACAGTTACTGTGGAGCAACTTCATAAATAACCAAGGTCCTAAGTAAAGTGGCAGAAGAAACATTTTTTTCCCTACTGTGATGAGGAAGGTGAGATTATTAACAAATCGATTAAAGATCAAACCACTGAGATGATAAGGAATACAGTTATTTAGGAGTTAATTGAGGGCATGAGAGATTTAACTACCCTTCTGTTTCTAGGATCAAATTAAATCAATGTATTTAATAAAAGTTAAAAATTCCACTCTGCTGTATATCCAATATACGAACTGTCATATGTTTTGCTACTTGAGTATTCGTAACTCCATTGCAAACAGATACATGTGCTGTCTATTTATAGAAACTGTTTTATTCCTTCTCTGTGCCACTCTCTCTCTGCAGGACTTTTGCTTCAGATTTTAGTTCTCTACCAGTATCTGCTTTTAGTATACTTCCCTGTGCTGGGTGAGTCAGTGTTCTCATTTTCTGGGTAGACCTAAAAGCACTGCCCTACTAGTGTGATTTGGCAGAAATGCCACTGTAGTTCCATGAAGGATCAAAATATCTAATGGTAAAATGACTGCAAGGAAATCTGCTTGTCTGTTCAGGATCCTAGAATATCACCAAGACAATGGAACTATTAGGTGTACTTCCTGAATGGAACTCACTGGGCATAGAAAGAATAGTCATTTAGTATTGCATTTCCATTGCCACAAGGTTTGAGTGCAGTCTTGATCTCTGCCAATTTTGCAGGGTTGTTTTTCTTTTTAACCTTGAAATCTATGCCTTCATAGGTGATGTTGCTCTAAAGCATTCCCTTTTTTTCCTTACCATTAACCCTCCTTCTCTCCACAAGAAATTTCAAGCAGGTGGCTCCCATTGACTCTAGATGGTATTTTGGATGGTTGTCTGAAAACTGATGTCAGCATCTAAAACTGATCATTTTCCAATTAGCAATTCACAAGGCATTTTTATTGTAGTGAAGCCTTGCTGAGGGCCCTATGAACAACCAGGTCATCTGTTTCTGCTCTTTGGAAGGTTGTCAAGTGATGCTCTGTAGCCTCCCTACAGGGTGGCACTCTTGGCTGGTTCATTTCCCTTTGGCCAGTCTTGTTTGAGCTGTCGGGTACAACCTTTAAATAGTCTTTGAGTCTGACAGAGCTCACTACCCGTGAAGTAATATCACTGCCTGTGAAGCAGTATCTTAAGCACCTATGTTAGCTTTATTACTACAACAGGGAAGTGTTCCAGACTTATTTTCCTGTACCATGTTGTATTGTGGCACATTTTAATTAAGTCTGTAGTAGTACCAATACTAGAATATCTGTTACAGACAGTATTGTAGAGACTGATTGCCTACATGTTCTTTTAAGGGATAGTTAATCACAAAGTCTTGTACATATGCCTGATAGAGCAGAGCAGTAGACTAGATTTTGAAAAGGCAGTTGAGTATCTCTGCAGCCACATCTTTCTGCTTCTGGTACAACTCTTAAGTGTGGCTTGCCACAAATATTTTC
Source organism: Luscinia megarhynchos (assembly GCA_034336665.1). Lineage (NCBI taxonomy): Eukaryota > Metazoa > Chordata > Aves > Passeriformes > Muscicapidae > Luscinia > Luscinia megarhynchos. The sequence continues at coordinate 68,608,730 of JAPFBE010000003.1, forward strand.
CTTTCGGTCTCTTATCTTTTCCAGTTCAGCTACTTAAACCTTTTGGAGTGGTTGCAAGGATATAAGACATGGCATCTGAGAGCTTTACATAACTGATTCTCAGCTGGTACAGTCAAAGGATAATTTGGGAAAGATCACTGACACAGTTGAAGATTGAGAAACAAATTCCCAGATTTTACAAAGCTTGGGGATTTAGTTTTAGTGTAAAAATATTATTAATATTGAAAGTATATTATTTTCTGTTATTCCAGTATTTGTTAGGAAAGCTCTCAGATTTTTGATTAGCATTATTGCCAACATTTCATAATGAATCATGTTCACTACAAAAGTTTCTGGACAGTTTCTTTCCAGCCCCAGGAGTGGATAGATGCCTGCCTGTTTCAGTGTTCCTGGCTGTCAGACCACTGGCTGAGTGGTAGTTACACAGCAGTAATTCTAGATTCTTGGACACTTTTAATGAGATTACTGGAAGCTACAAAAGCACAAAAATACCTGAAAACAGAAGATACAAAGTTTTGTATTTTAAGCCAAGGTGTGATCAGGCAAAGCTGACATGATGCAGATTTTAATGAGTGACCCAGTCCAACCACCTATTTGGACTCAGCACAGAAGTGACACAATCCCTATAGTTACAGTATCACATCCTTGTAAACAACATTCACAGGAGGTTCTCCTGACAGCTATAGGTGTAGTTATCCTTGCAGTGAGCACTAAAATCAGTTTAAATGAACATGTACATTAAGTGTCAGTAAATTAATCTCAATACTGTCATGTTGTGATGAAGAATCCTCAAGACATACTGTGGATTTTAAATATATTTCTGCTGTTATCTCCCCTTACATAGGGTATTTTTTGTTAATTCTAGTTCTAATTAGCAGTTTGAAAACTCTTGCCTTGAGGTATTAGTGCAAAAAGAAGGTAAATGAGAGGTTTTCCTCTTGGTCTTCCACTTGACTAAAATGGAAGAGCCATGATTGTATCAGTTCATAATGGATCCAACAAAATGTGTCAGTTTGTTTTAGCTAAGGTTTGATGAATCTACTTTCTTTTAGAGTGTTGGAAATCAGGATTAACACAAATTGAGTTAGTGTATAGGTTCTATAAAGGAGAAAAGGCAGCCTGACATCTTATTTAAAACTGACTGTGAGGTTTTGATTTTTATTTAATTCCTAATTTCTTCAATGCAGATGACCAAACCCATTAATTTGATTCTATTAAATGAGGTAGTCAGAAAGAGTGGAAGCAAAGTGTTTATCTCCTTTTAATAAAATCAGCCTGATAAATTTTTCGACTTTGAACAGAAGGAGGACTCAGGTGTTATCTGTCAACCCAGCAGTGTTCTGCCTATTTGTACATAACACAGTAAAGGCATTCTAAAATTCTCGTGCCTGTGAGATTCTAGGAACATTCAACCCAATGCTTATATGAAACAAATACCCCAGGCTTTTCTGTGGCTTTAAATACTCTAAGCATGCATTGCCTTATTTAACAGATGCCATTTATTTGTAAATGGGAGACAAAGGATGCTGAAAGAATATGTGCAAAGTCAGCCATCATAACTCTGAAACAGATACAGAGGTTACGTCTGCATTTGTCATATCAGTTCACAGCTGGGAATCAGGAATTAACCTGGAAGCTTGAATCTGAAATTCAGATGACATTTAGACAACATTTCTGCATCACTGGGAAGGCTCAGCATAGTTACTGCTTCAGTAGTCCCATGGCTACTGAACTGAAATAAACTGACATCAATCCTGGTGTCTTGTTTTGAAGTGGGATAGAGAGCCAGGGGAATTCAGGTATGCAGGTGGGGCTGGGGAGGGCTCCACTTCTGCCTTACAGATTAACACTCAAATCTTCTTCCCAGAGTTTCACTAATACAAGTCTGCATCTGGAAGCCATCCTTGTGCCATTTACCTGATTGGTTACAGGGGAGGAAAGGAGCTTTCATGAGAGCCTAGCAGATAGACAGGAGGAGTACTAGCCCTGCCCCAGCCAAATTTATCTTTGTCCTGCACTGCCTGAAGAGGTGCTACCATTCACTACCAGTCCTTAACTAAAATCCTGATCCTTGCTGAAGTTTTCCCACAATCAAGTAAAAAAAATACCCTCTGTTTTTTAAACTAATTTTATTTACAAATCTGAAATTTGCTTACCTTGTCTTTGAAAAGTTTTTAAACTCTACTAGTCATCATTAGAGTAACAATGCAGGGTCATCAGTCTTCAGAAGGAGAAAGGAGTGGCTAGAAAGATTTGAAATATCTGAGGAGAATGAGTTCACTTCTTACAGAAAAAAAAACCAACAAAGATTTTGAGGGTCTGGGCCCCAAATTAAGACACTTTGGAAAAGTGCAAGTATCAATATCAGTCAAGGACTATGCCATTGTGCAAAGGAACTCATTACTTTAGAGTTATTTTTGATCCATTTAATGCTGAGAAATTGGAGTTGAACATTGTCCTGGTTTCAGCTGGAATAGAGCAGTGAGCAGCTGCATGATACTTACATTCCAGGTGGGGTTAAACCACGACAGGTATTTTTTCAGATCTTTCTGAAAGGTATAGTACTGAGCCCCTGTAATAGGAAGAGTTAAAGATACATTTTCTGGAGAAGGTGACCTTCATACTGTGAGTTGTAGTGTATACTGTCACTAAAATTGTCCAGTAAACATAGATGAAACTTTCCCTAGTGCCTTCCTGTGTCCTTCTGCCACAGGTCTCTTAGTTGGGACTGTGAACATGGTATCTTCCACACACAGCATCACCCCATCACCATTCCCTCTCTTGTGACAGGCTGGGATGTGCAAAATCCAAAATCCTACAGTAGACCCAAGAAGGCCTCTTTAGTTGCAGGATCTCCACTGAAAATAAGAAGTCTGGTTTGTATCACAGTAGATGCAGCTGCTGGCCATTTCCATCCCTGACTCCATTCTCTATGCCATCTCCCTCAAGTGTTCTTAGCTGTGTTGGTTCTGGTAGGAATTGAAGTTAGATGCGAGGGATTGTGTCTGCCATGGCATCAGAGAGAGCAGTAAGGATTCCCAGTATGGACTGCTGGAGAGACTTCAGCAGTCCTAAACTTTCACCATCAAGAAAGACTGGGCTGCAAAGAAGAAGATTCTGCAGTGCCCAACACTGCATGGTTTTGTTGAGGTTTTGGCCTGCCAACTAATTACTTAAACCATTTTCTTTGAGGGCTTTCTGCCAAAACCCCAAAGAGAGAAAAAATGGGAATAAAATAGCTGTAGTAATAAATCTGATATGATCTTGTTGAGACAGTGCAATTTTGTGTTAGTGCTAAATAGCAGGGGATTTAAATAATTTAGTATTCCTTTTGGTACTTTTTGGTTCATTAGACAGTCAGATTCCCAGGGTGTGTGTACTTACCATTCCTGCTAGGAACATTGTTGTTTACAGAGACATTAAACTCTCATATCAGTGTCACCTTCTATATAGAGAAATCCTGACAACCAAGGACAAGAGTTAATCTTAGATCTTCTTCCTACCAGAAACCTCCTCCCTTTTTTAAAATTAAAGTTCCTTCTCAAGACACCCAGCACTTTAAAGACACAAACATCTTGCTGAATTTCTGCATCATTCTTTTACAGGCTTCAAATCAAATCAGAACAGTTTTGCCCTCTGATGAGATGAAAAGATTTATATTTCTGTGTACCAGTTCACATCTTGTCAGGGCAGATGGTACTATTGGAGTGTACATTGTCATTAATTTGGGACTCAGCAACTGCAAACAACCGTATTTTTTTATTTTCATCAGAACTAGTACACAAACTAGCATTCAGTAATAAAATATTAGTATCCCCAGCAGAAGCCACAAAATTTACTGAGGTAGAGAAAGGCAGCAGTGATGTGGTAGTTTCTATCTTCTTGAGGAGCTAAAGCTGTTTCACTGCAGTTTCAAGTATTTTGCCATCAGTGGCTCCAGAGCAAGGAAATAATTTTAGTTATCTACTTCAGAGGGCAAGACGAAGATGACAGGCTATGTTTGTATGGTGGTGGGAAACAGAGAGTTGTATACAAAAATATTTCTTTAGTCAGGTAAGTTTACAACCATCAGAATTACTTTTTTTTTTTCACAAAAAAGCCATCTGGCTTTGGTGTCAGACCTCATGAAACCAAGTCCACCTGGATATTCTGGACAAAATAAGCAGAATGCGACTTTTTATTTAGTCCCCTACTTCTTAGAAAGGTTTATTTTTACAAGGTAATTTTATAAACTATGTTTCTGTAGATTTTTTTGCGTTATTTTTATTGTATAAATTGTTAATTAACAGTGATTCTACATTGACATAAACAATTCTGAGTGAAAAAACGGACATATGCAATTTTGTAGACTAAAATTTGAGAAGAGTGATTAACAACCTGAAGAAGGGGGAAGGGAAGTCCTACATTAAGAAGATTGGCAGTGTTTCAACTAGAAGACTATGCTGTGACTGAGGCTATAGCCAAAAATAGAGTTGGATTAACAGAAGAAAGGCAAGTAGATAAAACTAAGGTCAAAGCAGAAATAGATGCTTTAGAATTACCTCATCCACCAAAAGATATGAAGAGATATTCAAGGAGTTTTCCTATTATAGGCACCTATAATGGGAAAACCAATTCACAATAAGAAGTGCTATGAAAGATGACTGAAATAGTAAGTTAATTAAAAAGAACTAAGCTTTAAAATGGGCAGAAAAAATGACAATAACTTTTTCTGATTGTTTGTACAGGCTTTAATGTCCATGCTATTACAAATAAATTAAAAAATAACCTCTAAAAGACAGCTGTAGTAATATCAACACTTACAAAAAGAAACAGTAAAAATAAGTTGACTAGACGCTCTCACTGAGGTGGGGTAACACAGTGATGAGTCAAGCTCAATAGGTTGTGCTGTAACTCCTCCCCAGAAGAAAGGCTTAGCTAGGTAACAACTTCTACCTGATGACAATTATTACAGCTCTGTTTACACTAATGAGCCCCAGATCTATAATTTGTGGGTGAGAGAAGCTAATGCACACAGAGAGAAAGGCTTTAAAAGGGGGGGAAAAAAAAAGTAGTAGAAGGTCATGTGTGTAGAGATTTTTGGTAAGATAAGCTATAGCACCTAGGAAACTTGTCCTTTCTTATACTTTTGAATTTCAGTCAGGTAAGTTGGTTTCAAAGGGAGAAAGGTTTTGCTTGTTGAAAAAATTTAATTTTGATATGTTGAACTCTAATGCTCTGAGGTAGATACTGACTATCTTTATCTTTTCTTCAATTTTCTACATGGAAAAGCGGAAGGCCTGATTTTTTGATATGAAGGTTTACTCAGAGCTAAGGTAATGATCTACTAGTAAGCAAGACCTATGTCTGCTTTTATTGTAATGATTTTTTTCCTTAATCTCTGGTTAGATATTGCTTGGTAAAAACATAGTCAAAACCTAAACTCTGAGAGGAAGCATTTACAAATTTATAATTGTTTTGTGTAATTCTGTGTTCCTGTGTGACATGAATACTACAGTGATGACTCTCAACAGTTGCACAATAGGAGTTATGTTAAAGATGAGAGATATACTTCCTTAATGCAAGAGACTCCTTCAAATTTCTTGGGATGTAATGCTCATTATTGCCAAGGAGCTGTTGTTTTAATGACCAGCCCAGTATGAAGATAGTAACTGAATAGGAGGGATTTCTCTCCTCTGAGTAGTTCTGCTATTCACAGCAAAATAGAACAGCTGTGTGGAAATAGCGTTTCAGTAATATTTCTAATGACCTCTAAATGTGGTATGGCAAATTAATGCTTACTAGTTTGAGACCTCTGCTCATGTGTGACCACATAGTTTCTGTAATAGTCTGTGGAGTGAAGAGAAATAAGGCTTGCAGTCTTTCATACAAAACTGCTATATGAAATTTGTCCCCAGTAGTTATTTCAGAGAACTAAGTATTTGCTTTGATTTTTTTTTAAAAAAGAAAGGGATGTGAAACTTATATGGGGTGAGAATGACTATTTCTCTTTCAAAAGGTGTCTCCTCTTTCACAAAAAGACTTAAACAATGGGTATAAAATCCAGGAATGGTTATAGGTTAGGACTGTCTGAAATTCTGTCCTGAAGAGTATAGCACCACTTTGGGCTCATCATCTGAAGTCTAGCTGATAAGCCTTTCCTAGGAATGAAACAGCAGGGCTTGCTGTACCTGAATGGATGCACTGTCACTGGAAATTGAGTCAGCCAGGTGGTGATATTCAGCTTTCAGCCATGGTTGGTTGGTTTGGGCTTTTTTTTCCCCCTTCTCCTCCCTAGGGCTACTTTTTAATGAAAAAACTCCTCCAGTACCAGCACATGAGTCATAAACATAATTTCTTCTAAATTCGCAGCAGCCTATGCAATACTAGATAATTAAATATTGAAGAGGTCTGTGATTCTTTGTCTTTGCTCATTCTAGAAGCAATTGCAATAAAACTCTGCCTGTTGCAGACAGGTATACTGGAATGTCTCAAAAGTGACAGATGGATACAGTACAAATGTACTTAAAATCTCAGAAATTATGCAGTAGGTCAAGCTGAATCCTCATCCAGTAGAAAAAAAACATTTAATGTTTTGGCAATGACAAACTTTGTGTGGAGCCTAGCAGGAGACCTGTAAGGTTGCAGTCTCAGTGGGTCCAGTCAGCAGAACTCTGCCTAAATCAAATTCACTGTCACAGTCTGCAGCAGTTCAGGGTCTGATCTACAGGATTACCAGAAAAATCTGTCAAAGCATCATAATGTATCTTCCAGAGATCAAGCCACTGAGGCTATTATCTCTCTTTGGGGGTGGTGGGTGAGAGGAGAGAATATTTTTAAAACTCATCCAGTACAGATGCTGCTGTTCCAGGAAGAACAACCTGCATAAGAAGACTTACTAGGCTGAGGTTTTTAAAATAAAAATACATCTCCAGCTATGCTTATAGTATAGAACTTTGGATAATAGTTGCAGGTGGCTGCAGCATTAAAATAACTGGTAATTATATTTTTCATATAATGTGCTTCAAAGGAAAAAGAAAGAAACCACTTGAGGTTTTAGCTCGATCAGCTTTATTCTCATCCTTGGTCTGGTTTTCTGGCTAAGGCTGCAGAGCAGAGATAAGACTGGCTGATACTGCAAACCCATAAGCCTCTCTTATCTATCAACAGTGCTCTCTTTCTGACAGGGACAGGCAGAGGTGTGTGATGGCAGCTTTTTTCTTGTCCTTGGTTAAACATAGAACTGCTGTTGAATTTTCTGTTTTGTAAGTCTGTTTATACATCCATTACACTGAAAATAAACTTGTCCTACATGGAAGACTTACATTAAGTTCACAAGTCCGTTCTGAGCTTAGTGCAGATACATCTTTGTTAAGCTGCCCTAAACATAATCAGCTGTGTTCTGGCTTTGGTAGTCCTTGGTGATACATTTCAGTTGTAATCAATATGAGAGGCTCTGCACTAGATTCTTCATCTGGTCCTAAAGGCTGGGAGTACAGTCACTACTCTTCTAGGTCCAAATGTAAGAAACCTGAAATGCATGTATCCGTTCTTCCACCCCCTTTGCTGCAGCTCTTTTCTTGGACAGGTGGTAGTTTCAGTCTGGTATTCCAAGTCCTCTGGAAGCTGCCAGGTGGTGGGGAGGGCTGCTAATTCTCACACCAGCATATTTACTCCTGTTTGAAGGTGCCTTAAACAGAAGAAAATGTCTGTTAGAGCCAGAAAATGAATCTGAGGAATGTGCTGCCTCTCTGCATGCCCTGTGCTGTGATGGTGACACAGGACAGCAGAGTCCTTCTGCCATGTATCTGTTATTGCGAGAGCTCTGAAAATAGTTACCCTGAGGTTGATATGGGCTTTCTGCTGCTAACAGTCAACTTCATGATGCCCACTCTGCACTGGGGATGGCATTTCTTGTTGCTCTCATGGAAGCAGTGTGATGAGTCTGTCTGGGTCATGCTTATAATTCTAGAATCCCTTCATAATGGGGGATTTCTGAACAGTCCTTGTTCTGAAGCAGGAGGGCTAAAATTTTCTGTCTGATTAATAACACAGTGTTAATTTTGTTCCTGTGTGATGTCAGACTTCAATGTAGCTAGTAGATATTAAATTAGAGAAATTACTAAAAGATAAATAAGGATGCAATAGACTAATTTTATTAGTTGCTACACTATGCAGTTACATGCTGTTTTCTGCAAGGCATCTGGATGCTGTATGAGACACCTGAAAGTATTTTTCAATTAGAGGGAATGAATTGGTTGCCAATTTCCTCTCTTGAATGCTTCCATTAACAGTCCCACTAACAGTTGTAGTTTACCTTTAATGAATACAATAAGCCACATAACCCATATGAGCCTGCATGGCTTGGTACATGATAGGTTCTGTAATGGTACCTTGCAGTCATATTTTCTAAGTACTTCATGAACCACTTGTTATCATTCTTACTAAAAAAAAAGTTAGCCTCAGTTGAGAGAATGGGCTATAATTGAATTTATCCCTGAAATCTTTTTTATATCTGCTTTGTTCTGTGTTAAACACATTTGGAGAATGGCAAAAATAGCAAAGTAGCAAAGATGTAGTTGATTAATAATGTGCTGCTATTAGTTTACTGCTCAATCCTTAGAACTTTTAGTATAATGTTGGGATACCCTCTGAGGTAGGCTCATTTTGGTGGCTTGTGCAAGCCCTCAGCAATGCAGATGGGATCTGTTCCATGCCAATTCAAAGGCATGTCTGAGTATCTAAGGTGAGTGCTTGGATGTGTGTATCTGTACTGAATAGTAGCACCTTCATCTAATGGAGCTGGGATGAGGTAAGATTAGGTCTACCTTCTGCTGTAGCCTTGTCACTTCCTCCTCCAAGTGATCCTTCCCTGTTGTCTTCTGCATGATGTGTCTTATTGCTATAAAGTAGGGAGAAGGGCTTTGAAGAAATGCTGGGAGTGAACTTTGTGCCTGACTGTATCCATCAGCTGATCCTTGATGCTAAAACTTGCTTCTGGATCACTCTTTGTTCTTCCCATGCAAAAAAAAGGGATATATGGATTTGAGACCCTGAGGTTGAAGAGAGCTTATTTAAACCTCAGTTGCTTACTTTGTAATCAGATATCTTTTTGTAAAGGCAGTGTCAGCAATCTTGCATGGCATGTAGACATGGTCATGGTATGCCCATATGTATTTAAGTGTCTTCCTGAAAACTGGTGCTCTGCTAAGATCCTCTAGAGTATGGACTTCTGGGTTTGGGGATATTATGTTGCTGTTTTGGACAAATTTGGATTTAAAAGATGAGACTTTTGGAGGATTTATTAAGGGTGATTTGGGAGTTGCCCTCAACGGTGCTGAGGGAGCCCCGCTTTTTCCAAGCTGGCTCCACTTTGCAGAGCCATTCTCTCGCAATGCCATACCTCAGATCAGCATTCAGGATATCTAAGCTGTCAGCAGCACTAATGAGGAAATGGTGTTCAGTGAGATGTGGCTGGCTTGCTGCTGGCTGAGCCCTTCTGTCTTGGTTTGAAGGACAGGTGTCTGCCAATAAAGACAGGAGCTTCTCTTTGAAATGGGGAATGTAAACCCCCTCCCTCCAAATTATTATAATTTTGAAATTAAGGGAGCTCTCAGACAAAGATATGGGAATTAGGAATAACAGTTCTTTACTAGGGAAATTAAAATAGAAATACAGTATCCCAATGCAATCCCCAAACACTGACAGGAGTCAGAATACAGCCTGACACCCTGTTAGTCAGGGTGTTGGTAGCAGTCCCATTAAATGGTGGCTGCATCCTTGTGCAATGGCAGGTGTGGTTCAGCTGAAGCAGTGCTCCTGCAGAAGGTGCAGTTTTCCTCTGAAGGCCCAGAGATGATGTGGGAAGGTCTGGTGTTCCTCTGGAATCCAGTGGAAAGAAGCTGTCTAGGTGTTCAAAATCTCAGCTTTTATCTAGGTAGGAAAGGCTTGGCTCCTCTCCCTGGCTGGAGCATTTCCCAGTGGGATGATGTAATTTTATCAGTCATACAGTGGGACTCAATGGCTCAGCAGCAGATGATATCTTCCTGGTGGGAGGATGGGTTGTGGAAAAGATAAAGATGATTGCCCCACCTGATTTTAAAGATGGCCCATTAGCAGATAATGGGTACCACGGAGATAAGGGTCACTGCCCCACCCGGCTTCAACAGATGGTGATAGAATACGCATTTCTGGCCACATCCTGTATTGCAACCCAAGACACCTTCCCAGTGGAAGAAGTTGGTAGTGGTGAGATTTGGTGTTGGATTTGTTGGGCTTTTGCTGTAGGCTCTGTCACAAATTGTAGAGGGGCCAGTACTGGTTGGGTTGGTAGTAGAGCTGCAGACTGCTACGTTTTGTTTTTAAGTGTTAAAATATGCCCCAAATCTGTTATCAACCCATATGTGATCAAGGCAAAATATTAATCCTTGCATCTGCATAATAGAGAAGAAACAGGGCTTTCCTCTTGTCTGTTTTGTTTCTGCTGAGCTCTTCCACAATACCTGTGCACACGTGTGCAAGCATTGGAACAAACCTCACTTCCTGAATAAATTGTTTTCCCAGTGCTCTTACATTTTAATGAAGCAGTGGGATTGTTTTTGTAATCTGACTGCTATTGGCTGAAGGAAGTTTAACAGTGCTACTGATCACTCACCTTACTCCATTAAGGGTAGGAGCAGCTCTGTCCATATATCTCATAGTTGTTGCAAGGTGCTGCCTAGCAAGCAAATGGCTGGTCTAAGCTGCCTCTGACAATCTCAACTAATTATCTGCAGCCTAGTTCATTAACCAAGTCTGAACAGTGAATACTGCACTGTTAGTATTGAGAGTGGTACATTTTGCATGCTGCCTTTCCTCTTCTTTCCCTGCTGCCTTCAGCACTGAAGGTCTGAGGGTTACCTGCTAATGCCTGGTGTGTTTAGAGCAAAGCTGCCCTGTAAATAATTCACAGGGCTTACGGGTTTCAGGCAAGTCTAGTTAGAGTTGAATGATGACCGAAGATGCACAGTACGGGATTTTCATCTGATGCAAATCTGGATTTTGGTAGAGCTGTTCCAGATCTCCCTGTGGTAGCTGAAGCCAGTTTTCCCCAAGTCTTGGTCAGACTGCTTTATCTGCAGTTGCCAGAACAGAGTTATCTCTGCCCTGTATCCTGCTTGCCTTCTGTGGATTCCTTTGAGGTCTTTGTTGTTTTCTCTTTTAACAGAGGATTTTGATGAGTAATGAGGATTGCCCATAAGGGAGTTCCTATGGATCCATTAATTATTAGAACACCTTTATGAGAGGAGTCTTGGGGCTGCATTAAACCTTGAGAACCTGTAGGGGAAAGGCTGTGCTTGGTCTCTGTGCTTTTAACTTAGTTACAAGCACAGAGATTCAGTGTGCTACCTCTGAATCTTTAATGTCTCAGTTAGACTTTGGCCAGACACCAGGAGGTAGGGCTTTGTTAGGCAAGAATTGGTAAGTGGTGGGTTTTGGATTAGTGCAGGTGTGACCTTTCATTTTAAAAGGCATTTTTAAACTGTGTTTCAGTGAGTAAATGAGTTCTGTCCTGGCCTGTTAGAAGGCAGCAGTCTCAGGAGCAGGTCAAGTGCTACTGCCACAGGGTATGAAGAATGCATTTCTTTGCTTCCTCTTATTGCTCCAAGCAGATATTGTTAAATGTTTTTATTTTTTCCCATTGCAGCTATTTAGCATTCTTGCCTCTAGAAAGGAAAAAAAAATCCTAATTTAACTCTATAGCATTTTTAATGCCGGCTTAATATAATTGCAAATAAATTCAGGAAACTGTAGTGGCTTCAGGCTACTTAGAGCAAACTAGAGTTATCTTTATATAGTGAATATTTGGCTTTTGTTGGTGTTTACTTGAGAGGATATTAAGAGTAAAAGGATGGAAGAAAAATACCTGTTCTCTTTATTGATATTATTACAGTGTTTGCAAGTACTTCATCTTCTTTATCGACATCAATATTTTGGCCTTCTAAAGTAGAAGGCCTACTTAAGGTGGAAGCAACTGCATTGATAACAGTGAAACAAAAGCATTGATAACTGGATTGCAAGGACTATATGAATAGGCATGCTGCTTTAGTTTGATTTGATAGTGCAAGTTAGTAGAGCACAAGCTCGGTGGTAGGGCATTAATTCACAAAAGTGAAAATAGTTCACTATGGTTATTCAGTATTATCTTTAGATAATATAGATAATAGATGTATAATAGGCATGTTATTATTTATTGAAAGGTTGGGTTTCTGTGCATTCTCTGAAGAGGTGATGTAGGCATGAAGGTGAGTGAGAAGTTGGTTATCTTGCTAGTGACATTTCCAACCTCATTAGCTCCTGGTGCAAGCTTTGGTTTTTTTTTTAATTTTTTTTAAAATTTGTTTTGTTGGTTTTTTTTGTTGGTGTTTTTTTTTTTTTTGGAAGAACGGTCTTCCTGAATGTATTCCTGGAAGTCAGAGCTGACTTCAGCTGACAGTGGAGCATTCCTACTATTCATGGCAGGGATAGTCTGGCAGTCCAAGTACAAAAGTGGCTTTGGAGGTGTAATTGGCTCCTCTGTTTTTGTCATACTCCTGTGCTGGCAACACTGCAAGTGTGGGTGTGTATACAGTGGGAACAGAGGTGATCTGGCATATCCTACATTTCAGTACTGGAAGACTGCTCTGGAGTGCTTTGAGATCAGAGATTCATCCTGTGATACCTGTTAACATTTGCCTCTGAGTTTTTTCTAACCACTAGAACAGGAATATGAGTGATTGTTATCCTCTTCCATATTTTCTGTAAAGATAAAATTGATGGTTTGTGCTTTGATTTTGACTGTGATTGCTTGATGAGTAATCTTTTCTTACAAAAGCACTTTGTACACGTCAAGTGCACTTGCTGTAGGTAGCACTAAGATAATCTAGAAAGAAAGGTAGCTTTATGGAATACTTGTTCCCTCTTCCTTTGTATGCCAGATATCTTTAAAAATGCATTTTTTAAAGATAATAGCTGCATGTGTAGATGTTTAGAGTTGAAACCATAAGAAGCCTTCAAGGAGGCTTACTTAGGTAGTGAGTGGTAGGCAAGCAGCTCAGTTGGTGTTAGGTGTACATCATTCTTATTTTCAGTGTGTTTAATTTTATGGTGAACTTCTGTTTATCTGTGAATAGTAGTGCAGAATCAGACTTCAGCACAATTCTTGTGGGGGCTTCAGGCCACCATGTTCTCTCTGTTGTGGGACTTGATGTGTTTCTTTGCTATGAGCCTTGAGATTGAGGCTTGAAATCAAATTCTTGAAATGAATTAATGCTTTAGTATTTTGCTGGATTTCTGATGAGAAATGTCAACAGCTTGGAGAACTAAGTTATGCAAAGTAGAAAACTTCTCCAAGCTGCAATATATTATTTTTTCTTCTAGTCTGAAACTTCCTGGCTTGCTGTATGACAAAGACTGGTGGCAGATGGATCCCAGTACCTTCAGTGTTAGTCAAAGGATGCCTTGCAAAACAGAAGGTAGAATAACCTGATTGTTTTTTCAGGCTCCCATTTGGCTCTGGAAAAGCCAATTGGATTTTCCTTTCTTCCCTTCACCTTTTGAAAAGGAAGTATTTGATGTAATTTTTTCAGAGAAGGAAAATATAGAAAGGCCTACTTTAGCAGGTTACTGAATTGTGATGAATCTCACATTTATTGATTTTAATATATACATATGTATACATATACATTACATATATAATAAGTACATGAAAACCTGAGTCCTCTGCAGATCTTATGGCAGTATAGGCTTTGGTGCACCATAATGAAGTCAAAATTGTTATACTTATCTCCATTAAAATTCCATAAACATGAATTGGCTGATGAGTCACTAATCTCATCAGGATTAAGAGACCTTAAAGCAACATAATAGCATAACAGAGAGAGAAATTGATTTTTCTTATTTGTACTCCATGCATGTGCATACAAGCTCTTACTGTTTCCTGATTTACAACATCCAATCAGCAGCTTGGAGATGATCTGGTAAAAATAAATTTAAAACTGAAAAATCTCTTACTAAATTATTTGGGGTATCATTCTCAAATAGTAAGTTATTTGAGGTCTCCCTAGATCTGAGCTGCTCTGAGAATTAATTTCCCTTCCCAGTCTGTGGTAGGGAACGTGAATCTTTGATTGTACAAGCTAGGGAATTACACTTAAAAGAGAACCTACAGCTAGTCTTTATTATTAAGGAATGCCTGTTAGAAGAATGGTCTTTCTGACCCTGTAGGCAGTTCTATGTACATCTGTCAATGTTTGCCATATGAAAGCATAAGACTGGTGCTCATTGAAAGTGTTACTTCAGGACGCTTTTGAACAGGTGCTTTATAAAAATCTTGAAGGGATAAATCCTGGAGGTGGATGGAAAGCAGGTTTCTGAACTTGACCAACATTTAGCTAAGGACAATGGAGCATGAATTGGTTATACCTGAACTTTTGGCTGGAAAATACTCTCAAATGCAAGTAGCAGTTATTACCCTGCTTACTACCTGTATTTGAAAAGTGGACGTCCTGATTGGGAAAACTGAGCTTGCACTAGTGGGGTTTGATACAACAGTATCATTATCTTAAATCACTTGAATCCACTGACAAAATGATGCTACAAGAGCTGTTTTTTCCAATGTTTCAGCCATTCTGTCCTCTAACCAGCAGCCTCAGGCAGAAAGGATTAAATCTTGTAGTTAGATGCTATCCCTACCAATCTTATCTGTTTTGAGTCAGCATGCTCAAGGTTTTTAACCTTTCAGAATGCAATGGAGGTTAAGCTAATAGTGGGTGGGATGGTGAGGTGTAATGAATGGAACTTGCCAGTTCATCCCCCAAAAAAATCCCATGAATTTTGGTGATGCCAAATCTATTTTGAAATTATTGGAACATGGGCTTTCTAAAGGAATGTTTAAACAAAATGTCATATCTCTGTTGTAAAATGCTGAGAATCCAAGTTGTTACATAACAAATACAATTTATGTCTAAATATAACAGCAGAGAAGTACCTTCCAGACTTGAGAAATCATTAGCTGCTACAAGACTTGAATAATTGCTAATTACTGTGGTTTGTGGCCAGTGCTGATGAAGTCACCAGAGTAGGAACAAATGCACTTAAGCCAGCTGTGGCATTTGGTTCCTTGCCTGTAATCCTTCTCATTGGCTTGCCAGGAACCTGGCCAATGTGTTGACTCTCTTTCTACACTGAAGTACACAGAATGAAGTGATATTTGCTTTATTGCAAGTTATTAATTGGGTAAAACTTGTTTTTTAACAACTTCCAGCGTTCTGAGCTCTACTGGTGGCTGTGGTGCTTTGCTGGCTTCCAGTGCTTGATGCACACTCCAGTAGTCAATTTGTGTGGAATGAAAGTACTACAGGGGCTCAGCATATTGTGAGCATATATTTGAGGGTTTAGGCAGAGGAGAGGCTTGAAGTCTGAACTCTAATCCTGTTAAGCAGTTTAAAATTCTCTACAGAGTAGTCTTTGAGGAGCACAGATCACTTACTCCCTGCAGAAGGAATAGCTCCTTTTGCTAGGACTCCCAACAGTTAATATGATGTTGAACTGTATCAAAAATATATTTCTGGCCTCCAGAAGTATTTGCATTTCACCAATAAAGATCAAGCCATAAAGGAGGAGTAGAAAACTTTTTAAAAGAAGTTGACAGCCTGATGCTCAGCTTATGTCTTCAGATCTGTCTCTGAAGCCCATCATCTCTAGGGTATGTTCAGCTTCTAGTCCTTAACTTTGCTAGCTTGATTAGTTGCTAAGAAAGAAACTTCAACTTGATTGTAGCAAAACTATATTATATTGAAAGTAGACTGCTAAAGGGAATTTTTGGTGATTGGACAATATACTCTGATAGAGGCTTGCATAAAATTATCTTAAACAATTCTGTTCAGCTCTGATCTGTGCTCTTGCTATATATGTAGCAACCTGTCAGAACTTGAGAGATTTTTAAACTGAAGAACTTTCACAGCAAAGCATTCAAAATCGTTTATCTACTTCATTCTTGAGGAGTGTGTATGCTGGGGAAGGGCCAGGACTAACTGCTAGGGTGGGGTATTGTCTAGATGAGCTCCCGTTCTGGGGTCTCCCACAAATAGCCTCAGTTTTGTTCATCAGCGTTGTGACCAGCACTTGCAGTAAATCAGGTCACTATTTCACTGCTGGGCCGGCATGTTTAGGTACCTTCCTAATATTCAATGTGCTTCGAGATGTTTCAGCACGGAGAGACTGTCCTGTAGTAGCCTTCCCAAGAAACTTAAATCAAGCAACTAAGAAAAAATTGCTTTCAAGTTTCTTTTAAACACAAAACACCCCAAAAGCCTCCAAACAACAACAACAACAAAAAAAGACCCCCAAAAAAGTGTTAACTCTGGTTGTATATATATTTGCAGTTGGACTGAAGTTTTGCTTTGAATTTCTTTAACAATTTTTTTCTCCTTTAGAGATTTGGAACTTGAGGAGGAAAGTAGATCTAGGTTTGAAAAATCTAAAATTTGTGGAAGACTGATAGAAATTCTGTATTTGATTCCAAACTATTTTATAATAAGGACAACTTCAAAGCTTTGAAAACCGTTGTTTAATACTGTTCAAACATTTGATCACTGGTCATTTACAGTTCTGTGCTCTTCTGTGAGGTTACATTTGAAATATAGAGTAACTGCAGTGACATCAGAGGATGGCAGCAATACTGACTGTGCTTCATGTTTTGATGCAGTCCGCTGTCAGCACAGCTGGGTGGGTTGAAGTCTGAATGCAGAAATAGTGGCAGCAGTACTGTTGGGGGCAGGGATGCCTGCTGCAACGGGTGTGGGCCATAAAGGACCTGATGCAGGCTCTTTGAGGGGTGTAGGCTACCTTCATGATCAATATGTGGGAAACAGAGAATGGGAAAGAAGCTTGTGTTCTTCCTGATTAGGGATGGCCCTTGCAAAATTTGTTTTGGTCTGTAATCTAATGGTAAAACAGGGATTTTCAAAAATTAATGTATTCCACAAGAGTATGGACTGATTACTAAAGGATATGGTTGTATTTTTGAGGTACAAAAGGCCAGGAAAGGGTTAAAACTTAGATAAATTTTTGAGACTAGGTTTCTAGGAACCCAGAATGTTCAGGAATTGATTAAGTGCTTGTGGTGAAATCTGAAGGCTCATTCAGTAATAAAATGCATAATGGTATCTATGTGATGAAGAATAGCTCAGTGTTATGAATGGTATGCCTTGGTTTGTCTGTGGTGAACTTGGGTCTTAGGAGCAGGAACGCTGGAAACAAGTGGGAAGAGCCCAGTTCCTGTTGCATGAAGAAGTTCACCTGTGCTGCCCTAGTGCTGTGCAGGTCTGACTTTTACCTTGGCTGTGCCTAGTGCCTTGGCTACAAAACAGGAAGCCTGTGATGGGGGATGGATGTGTTGAGACTGGGTGAACACTTGTGAATTAAGTGGTTAGAGATTTCATTTTCACGTGCTTACATTGGTAACTATCTAAAACATTTGCTGTTTGCTGCTACTTCTTTAGTGAATCATTTTAGCTGGGCATTCCTGGCTTATCCCCTAGAATGTAGTTCTGATTGTCAGGATAAACAAGATGATGACAATAACAAGGTGACTTTAGGAGTAGATATAAGTGCATATGTAATAAACTGATCTGATATTTAGTCATTCTTTGTGGTCATTAAGTTTGCTCAAGAGTGAACAGTTTTCCTGAGGAAGGAACAGGTTAAGGAATTATCCATCTTTCTGTTCTGTTTATAAGCTTCTGTTTTTAATCTGGTCCTTTCATATGCACCCATGGTATACTAAATGAGCAAAAACCTGTTAGGGAAGTGGGCACAAAAAAGAAACTTGAAGTTTGTTTTACAAGAATAAGTGTTGGACACAAAAAAAGAAACTTGCATTCAAGTCTGTTTTATGAGAATAAGTGTTGGACCGCAAATTACTTGTATTTGGAAAGTTTCCCCTAAACTTTATGCAAACACATCTATTACACCAGAGATGACCTTTGTCTTCAGCATTAAAGCAAAACACAAGTGCTTCCAGCTTTCATGATGCTTCTAATCAGCATTATGTCAAGCTTGTAGCTTGCTTTCAAGCAGTGTGTGGGGAGAGGAGTCTGCATTGCAGAACAATCAAGCTGTAATTGCAGGCAATCCTGAACACGTGATGTTTACTCTAAAGGGTCAGGGATGAGGAAATACTTTTATTTTTCTTTTTGAAGGACCAAAACCAAGCCTCAAACTCCAAAACTCTGAACATTATGATGTCTAAAAAAAGCTTTTGTAATGTTTTGATGTCTGACTCATTTTTGTCAAGGCCTGGAGCTGCCAGCACTGAGTCAGTGATACTCAGCATTATGCATGGAAGGGATTTCCAATAATAAAAAGCAGTACTGATGCAAGGCAGCACACTTGATGTAAATATTCCAACAGTACTGGTTTAAAATACATCCTAATGGTTCTTGAGTATCCTGTACGTGGCTTATGTATGTTCTGCTTTCTCTGAGAGAAGCTCAGAGGGATCTACATAAGCCATTGAAGGATGTAAGGAGATCTAGGAGACTTTGAAATAAGGGTAAATTCAGTGTGGCTATGGTGTCTGAGATGAGGCCGTAGAGTGGAGGTGGGAGCCCAGGACAGGAAGCAGTCAACACCCTACCTGGCTGATTTTGGGCCTGGCCATTCTAGTGCTATTGCTATACTCTTTTCTAGCTGTGTTGGAGGTCCGTGTGCAGTCTGCTGTCAGACCCCACCAGACTGGAAAAGGTGAGATAAGGAGTTTGGCTTCAAGATAGGTCATTCATATGTCCCATTGTAGGGAACTCCTCATCTAGGCTAGGCTGGTGTAGTCAGCTGGTGAGCTCCTACCGTATTTTTAGTAAGGAAATTAAAGTACAACTATATGCAGAGGACAAACAGATACAACATTATCTGCTCATGGATGCATCTGTGTAGGGAATAGATAATGTTCTCAAACATTGTTCTCTGATGTTTTCCTCATGCATTATGCAACATGCTTTCCTAATGAAAGTAGGATAAGAGCACCTAAAATTTTGGAGCTACCTTCCTCTCCTGAGGGAAAAGCACTTACTTGTAGCTAGCAGTGTCTTCCATGGTTTCCTGTCATTATATTGCTCATAAATATTTGATTATAACTTGCTAGTCTTTGTTGTGCCAATTGTCAGGTGATGCATGCAGCTTCCTGTTGGTGGAAAGAGATGGGCTTGATACACCCCTCACATCTGGAGCCTGGCTCTGCACAGGCATAAACAGAACTAAACCCCACAGCTGATGGTGTCACCAACATTAATGTGCTGGTAGCTTCAGAAAGGCTGAACTGGCCAAGGTGCTGTTGTTGGCAGTTAAGAACCTCTGGTGGTTCTTCCTATCTCCCCTTGCTAATGTGGGCTGGCTTTCTCAGAGCACACAGCTGTCCTAGCATAACTCTACTCCCTTGATAAAAATGTACCACTGTACCACTCCAGTGTGCCTCGTGGCAACAGGGAAATCTACAGATCCAGTGGTTTGCTGGGATGGTTTCTCCTGATACAGATCAAAAAGCCAAGCCCTTGCTTCCTCCTATGGCTGTATTCTGAGGCTTTAAACAAGCTGCTGATGTTTTCTTTTCTATTTCCTATCCAGAAAGCGAGCAAGTCGTTTGGAGGGGGGTGATGGGAAGAAGGGGAACAGACTGCCAGGGAAGAAGGACCCTGGAAAGCTGTTCTTAGTGCTTCATAGTCATGTACATGACCCACAGATAGGACTAATGGTCATGGTTATCCAAGATGCATCCAACATAAGTACATATGACTTTAAAGAGAGGCACATAATAATGGGTTTACTGTGAGTGAAAAGAAAGTGAAAACTACTGTTTCTTTTCTTAAGGGAGAGGAGTTTTTATTGGCTGAAGTGATAGCTGAAATAATTTATAACATTTTCATTTGTCAGCAAAAATACTTTGCTATTAACCTTGTTCAGAAGCAAGGAAAAGTAAGTTAAAAATAACCCTTTACACCTGCAGAGGTGAATGGGTTTCATTGACCTGTAACATCACAGATAGCATCTCTGGTAGGAACAGAACGTCTTTCTACTAGGATTTCTCTTGAGAAATTGTGCTTTGAAATCTGGTAGAGGTGGGGAAGAGAGGTCAAGAGTCCAGGAACCAAACAGGTTATTGTTTCAAGTGCTGAAATCCAGGATGATGTTGAATTTTCCTTTTTTTTAATTTTTCAGTTGAAATGTATTGGAATGTTTCTGTGAAAGCCACAGTGTCTCTTTGTACATGGCACCTAGTGCACACTTGCGTTGTGTGAATCCAGTGTGGAGCAGTTTGAAAGTGCAAACATATATTTCACAGATTACCATGGGGATCACTTTAATCAGCTTTGAGACCTGCTAATGCTGTAGAGATCTTTGAAGGACTACTGCTGTTTTCATCTCCATGCAGCCAGTGCAAGAAGGAATGAACATCATGTCTCTGTGCCGCCGCTGGAAGAGATGCTTCTCTCTAGGTAACTGTACAGTGGGCAGCTGCTTTTGTTGTGCATAACACCGAACTGGGGGTGGACAGAATTAAGAACAACAGCTTTGGGAGTGCTTTAGAGCAAAAGGTCACTATGTATGCAGTAAATCTTTCTAATCTACTGTTGGCTAGAAGCCAGTGTTATAGGCCTCTGGGCTTTTAGTAGAAGAAAACAGCTTTAAATCACGAGCATATAATAGAAACCCATTTATTTTTCCTGTTTAAATCGTTCTCTTAGAAATAAAGATCAGCTGTGCTTGCAGCTGATATGCTTAAAGCTGTTAATAAATTGTTACAGAACAGATGCATTGCAGAAAGGAAAAAAGCACTTGGGTGTCAGAATGCTAACAGAATTATGATGCGCCAAAGATATTTTTAGCTTCAACCAATATTAATACAGGGAAACAAGCCTCAGAGGTGTGAGGCAAGAAGGCTGTAGCTGGTTTCTTCTCCGGATTAGCTGTGGCTGTCAGTTGTGCTAAGGAGATTGCTGATGTCTGTTTTTGAAATATTCCACTAATCACACAACAGATATGCTGTACTTGATAGTTATGTACGTGGCCCAAAAATGGGATTACTAGTCATGGTTATCCAAGGTGTATCTGACAAAAGTGCTAGGATTCCAGGATCTTCCTTGAGCAGTGGGATAATTCACAGGAGGGATTCTTATTCTTGTTTGAAGTATAAGAATCCAATTTAGCTGTAGCTTCTGCCACCTCATGTTCACTTTCTAAAAACTGTTTTAACAGTCAAATTTCTGATTCAGTCTCATTATTTGCAGTTGCTCTAAGTAAGATGGAAGTAGAATTATTGTTGTGCATTGTCAAATGCAATGGTTTGTGGTTTAAGTTTTTTCCTTTGTATTAAAAGATTTTTTTTTCTTTAGTAGAAAATTCAAAAGAAATTTAATTTAAAAGTTTTTATCTGGAAGGGTGAAAGTTCACAGAGAACAAACACAACATGTTTTCATGTGTTTGCCCGATGAACCTGCATTTGCACTGCCTTTTGTGTGAAAATTCTTGTTATGTTAAATGTGTAGCTCTAAATCCAGTGCCCTCCACAGTCTCAAGTGCTGAAGACTTCTTAATTGTTTTCTAATATATGCACATGTGTTTTGAATTCAACTGACAGTTGGTAGGCCATGCTATCCAGGAGTTAGAAATAATAATAATTTGTGAAAAGAGCAGTGAATTGGTGACATATGGCATTACCAATAGCAGAAACCTTGTTCTCCAGAGTGTCAAAACCAAGTAACCCCAAAGAGAGAACACTAGTGCCTGGTATATAGAGTTCTCACTGAACCAATGTCTCTGTTACTGCCTTCAAAGCTGCCTTAACTGGCGTTTCTTGTGGGACTTGTTCATGTGCTGTTGGTTGGAAAAAACTGATGACTTTTTTTTTTTTTGATGCCTTAATGTCTTTATAGTATCTGTGAAATTGTTGGAAACCTGGAACATATGGAACTCAATTTTCAGAGCTGAATCTGAGTCTGAGAAGTGTAAATTTGAAAAAACCTATTTTACAGGAAGTGTTTGGATTTGAACTTGAGAGTTTTAATGACAGCTTGGGAGGCTCCTTGAGCTCACTTGAACTGCAGTATCTGCCTATTTAAAATTCTGGTGTTGAACAGTTGAACTCTGCTGAAGCTGAGTATTCAACTTTGTGTCAGGCTGTTATATCTAATTTATAGGCTGCCAGAAATTTATTTTTTTCAGGCATCAGATATGCCATTGAGTCTTATAAATCAGACACATGTTGTATATACCAGAAAACCCTTCTTGAAGTCCAGGTTCTGGCGACAAACTGCTAGTAAATACACAAGTGAGTTTGAATAAGAGTGAAGCTTCTAGAAACACCATTTTTGTCCAATGCCATACAAGAACTCTAAAACTGCAGCAAACCACTTGTTTGAACTGGTGTCAATTACTAGTCCCCCTAGTATTTTTGTGGCATTAGTTTGAAAGCTGGAGTGGGGGAAAAAAGGAATTAACTTCTTTACTGACTAGTGATACGTGTTCATCCTTGGAGTTGAGCTGACAGTTGTGGCTATGAAGCTTGAGGCAGAATAAGAATAGCTCATGTGCAGTGTTATTAGCTCAGCATTATCAGCAGAAACTACTTGGTTTTGACATCAACTGAGTAGGTACAAAATTACTTGGGAGATGGAGAAGAACTATTTTAGGCCAGTATTCTTCTTGTGGTCTCACCAAGGCTGCATATGAGGATTGTTAGAGGTTATAGAAACGTTAGGCCTTTATTTTGCTACTTCAAGAAACAAAAATAAATGTACCGGGGACACTAACTTAGACTATAAGTAACCCTAGGCATCTTTGCTTTCCCACACCTGAGTATTCTGCCTTTTTTTTTCTGAATGTCTGTTATTCATATGGAGGCAGGTTAATTTTATTGAATGGATCTGCTTCTTATGTCTTCCCTCAGTAAGAGCTCTGTTTTGTTTCTAGAAATATGCAGTATTTGTGTGTGAGTGCATCTGAATCTTCTCTGTATACAGTTTCTGCTGAGCTCCTGAGGTAGCATAATTCTGGTTGCTGCTGTTTAGTTCTCTGGAGTCTCTAATGTTCTGCTAGGAATTTGGTTTGTTTATTTGCGACAACATTTAGCTGTTTCATTCAAATGAATGTAGGCATATGCAAAAAAAAATCCAGGCTCCAGCTGTCTCTGTGGCATGCAATTCCATTTACAATTGGAGGCTGCACTTCAAAAGCAGCAATGTTTTGTGCCTTGAATTTCTTAGAGTTAAGAACTTCCTAGTTAGCAATTTAAGATTATTCAAAAAGACCTTTTTTTAGTGCTGTCAAATTTAGCTTAGATCTGGGATAAACACCAGAAAAGTGACTAAACTTCACAAGGAACATAATATTCCTGTTTTTGCTTAACATGAACACGACCAAGAAAATGGAGTTGTGGTTCTAGTTTCTTTGACCTCTAGGGTTGCTTTTCATTAGCTGAAGCTACAAGAAATCTTTCATAAATGTGCAGTTTAGTGAAGTGAGAGCTATTAATGCTGTGTGTCTGTTAACACAATCATGTATGAGCTACAAATCCACCTATACTGTGAGTACCTGTGCATTATTAGAAACACAGCAGTTCTTCTGTAGCTACATCCCACAGGCAGATTGGTCCTCCTTGGATTGACAGTATATCCAAACTTATCTTCTGGCTTATCTGAGCTCCCATTTCATAGCAGCATTCTTTGCAGTGATCCTTAAAGTTCACTGTGAGATTCTACATGTCCATGAGCATTATCCGAGTGGTGAACTTCCTGCCCAACAATAACTTTCTTTGTCTTGTTAATTTTGATAATCAACACATTGCGTAGCTGGTAAAGAGCAGGAGGGAAGCTACAGACCGTTTACTTTCCTGTGCAATATCTGTTAGCTTGATTGATGACAACTTCCTCCTTGCATCTTGAAATTCAGAGAATAGTGTTCCTTCAGTCTTCTCTGAAGCTTCATTTGATTTTGATATCCTTTTGGAGCTGCTGTCTCCATCTGAGTCTCACTTTGTTTATTGGTCTGTATCTTGCACAGAAAAAAATTCCTATCTTCAAAACTGATTCACTGCTGTGCATAAAATAGCTGTTCTTTCTTGCTGTGCATCTCTAAAACATCTGCTGCAAAGACATTGATGTCTTTCAGTGTTCTGACTTGAACAGGGGAGTTATCCAAGAGCTTTAACTCCCACTGTCCTAAGTTTGACTCACAGTAGGACTGTTCCATAGCTGTGGCAAATTGCTTGAGCTGAACACAAGGATTTTTCACTATCATTTTAGCTGTCGACAGATACAAATTCAGGGTAACTTTTAAAATAAAATCTTGTATGAAGAACTCTAATCTGTTTTTTTTCTTCACTTACTATCCTTGCAGGTTTTCTGCATGCAACTATTAAAAAAAAAAACCAAATCAAAACAAATCCAAAACAAAGCCAAAAAAGTGAAAAACAAAAACCAAACAAACAAAACCCCAAACCCTAAGGACCAAACTCCAAACCAATAGTAAAGGCACTTGGAGGATGTACTTACCAAATATCAGACCTGACTTCCAGCTTTTCTGTTTTTTATCATCTTTAGTCTAAAAAACCCCAGTACCTTCCCTGGGACTGCACATAATGCTGTTTGTGTCTTGCTGCACAAGCTGCTAAGTGGAGGGGCTTGAACTGACTGAATAGTCACTTAGATATCTGCAATAGCATTTCAGTAAATAACTGCACTGTTTTGTTGTCTGCTTCTGGTGTTGCCTGGTAGCAAGCACTTCAGCCCATTAGTGTACAAGACCTGCTGTAGGGCTCTTAATGCCTGGAATGATGGAGTTGGACAGAGAGCTCTTGCTTCCAGCATGAGAGGCATTCCCTGGTGATAGTCAGAAGGTTGTTGTGCATGTGTTCTCACATATTGTGTATGTTGAAGCTAACAACCATCTTCTGTCACTAGAATTTGCCAAGGCCTCCTTGTTATCCTAGGCAGAAGCACTTGTAACCTATAAGCTGATTAGATGCTACTGGCTCAGAAGCAGTAGAAGCAGTGAAGTCCCAGGTGAAAATGTACAGTAGTTTGCTCCTTTTTCCTACTCAACTTTTGCATTCCTGTGGAAAACGTACACTTGTTACTGTCACATGTAAAAGATCATTTTTAGTGAAAAGAAGTTCTAGTTGGCCTCAAACTGCAAGCTCCTCTCTTGGGAAAGCTAAAGAAAGCTTTATAACTGCCCATTGAAATTGACAGGAATTGTTCATATTGTCATGATTAAAGTTTATTAGGTACCACACATGTTAACTGTACCTGCTGAAAGCTTTAAGTTCTTGAAAGATAAATATTAGTAACATCCATGGCACTGTTTACAGATCTGAAACAATTTGCAGTAGAACACATCTAAAACCCCATCTACTAAATATAGCTTTTAAAAGTTTCTTGATGTAACTTAAAGTAACTTAAATCAGAATAGCATGATTCTTGAGAGAACTGAGAGGTGTTTTGCAATTGCATATTAACTTCAAGGCTGCTGCTATTATGAACCCTGGTATTTGCATGCAGATGATCTAAAGACATTTTAATTTTCAGGACACGGATCTACAGTGAAGGAAGCATATTTAAAATTACTTTTGATAATAGAAGAGAAAATAAAAGCTCTATTGTGAAATCTTCCAGATCTTCCTTTGTTCAGACATGAATATGTCAGAATGTTTGCCTACAATGTTATGCTGTTGAACACTGTGGCAGTTTTCAAAATTCTTAAAAATTAAAACCAAAACACTGTTCATCAGGATTTTTTTCACATGACCTGGTTACAACTCAAGGTTGAGATACCTCAGTCCTGTGGAACACAGCTCTCTTGGAGGACCTGGTAGCTGAAGTCAATGCCCTGCATCTCCTGTCAGCAGTATGCTGTGCTCTGCCTCTTTGAACTCCTGCTTTATGTGCTTCTAAATTAACTTTCAACTGCATTTCTGCTGAACCATGAAAACAACTAGGGAAATAGTGCAAGAAATAACATATTTCAGGTAAAACAAACTCATTTAGTAATGCTTCAGAGTAATTGTTTGCATATTTGTGGAGGCCGGTGGGCCTACAGAAGAAAAGTCCGTTACAGTGTGTTGGAGAAATCTCCCATGGTTAGTGATTGAATAGAGCTTCTCCCAGGATGCCTTTCTATATATGCAAATGTACCCCAGTTCTACCTCCCTGGCTGGCCCATTGGCCTCTCCACCCCTTTTGCCATTACATGTATGTCCCCTAGAATGTTCTTCCTTCCCTGCATGCCCATTGGCCCCATTTTGCCAGTGTCCCACCCCCCCCTCCCCGTACCCTTTTGCCTCACCTTTGTCCTGCCCCTGAGCCCTCAGCCTATTGGCCTTGATGCTCTGCTCCACCCCCGTCCCCCATATTTAAACCTGGACTCTGCACTGTTTCTTGTCTTCGTCCCTGGATCCATTCATGCGTGGCTGGCATGAACCTCCTCCTCAAAACTCCATACAAAGACCTGTCCCACTTCTTTGTCATTGGTGATCCCATAGGAGCTGTCTGGGGTGTGTGTGTGTGAGTGACTGCATCCATGTGTTCCTGTGCCATGGAGCGGCTTCATTCCTGGGGACACTTCTGGAAGGTCAAGGCCTCTCGCCCCACCACCAACCAGCTAGCGATCTGTGACATATATTAACTTGTTGGACAATTCTGCAGTGCAAGCTCCTCATTTGGTGTCATCTTTGGTATTCAGTTTGTGATGGTAATCCTGTGAAAAAATGTTATCCCAAGAAAGTGAGTGCGTTACTGAATCTGGGTGGCTTGTTGAGAGCCAAATTTGCATTTCAGTGCAAGGAAAAGTACAAACTTTAGTGCTGTCTTTCTAAATACAGCTCTCAGGTGTTTGCTTTGATAACTCTTTCTCTGAGGCTTAACCAATAGCAAAAATGCCATGTTTTCTGTAAATGAGAAAGTTTAGAGGCTTTTGGTGAGGCTCTCTTTCACTCTGAGGAAAGCTGTCTTTCATATGTTTCAATTCAAAACGTGTCAGTACAATTGGGAGCATACAGAACTTTGAATGGCTGCTGCTTAAACTTTGACTTTTGGCTGCCTAAGCTTGGAATATAGAGTGCTTGAGGTGAGAGGACTGCTGGAGATGCTAGTCCAACTCTACTCTCAAACAGGGTCAGATTCTTTACCTCAGTGTGCTTTAGCTCTTTCTTGTAGTAGATCCTAGTTCTGCAAACAGTGTGCAGAATCAGAAGTATGATTCTTGGCTGTAAACACTCTTAACATTGCTTTCATTCTGTATGAAGCATGAGACCTTGGGTGAACTTCTCCTGTATGAACCAGCTGTTTCTTGTAGCTTGTGGTTCTGAGGTTTTGGTGAGGGGCTTAATTGATATAAAATCACTTTTTCTTAAAAATGGAACATGTGTTAGCATGTCACCAAGCTAGAAGTAGTAGCTAGCTGGCTGATCTACTTAAGTGTAAAGTGCTAAAACTTTGGCATGAGTTCTCTTGTGACTTCTTGGGATGTTTGACCAGCATCCCAAATGACTCATCTGTCAAAACACTACAGAATTCACAACACTTTCTTTACTCAATCATGCAGAATCTGTGACTGTTACTGTTATTACGGAGACAGATAGATACACATGGAAAAATGTCATCTTTGCAGACCCAGTGATGTAAGAATATTAAACCATAATTCATTGCGCTTCAAGTGATAATAAAAGCCATGTGAATTTGTCAGGGCATCAAATCTGGTTTCTCTTAATCATGAGAGAAAGCTATAAAATATCTTTATTTTTGTCAAGCTTTAATCACATCTTTTTTTAGAAGAAACCTTGTTAAATAGTGTGAAGTAAGAACCTTGAAGAAATGAATGGACTTTTTATAAGGGAGTTTATAACTCAAGTCTGACTCATTTAACTTGTAAAGCACAGTGGGAAACAGTATTAAACTCCTGCAGAAAGTGTCTCATGCCTCAGAATTGAAGGAAGGTGTATTAGATGATGTTGCAATTCCACAAGGATCTAAGCAGTTGAGTTGTCATGCTTGAAGATGCATAAGAAACAGGTAGTCATGGTGTTTTGGAATGTGGTTTAGCAGCAGACTTGGCAGTGCTGGGTTCATGACTGGACTTGAGGATCTTAAAGGTTTTTTGCAACCCAAACAATTCTGTGATGCAGCTTGAAGATCAATATGATTCGGACATTGAAAATCTGAAGTAGCTAAACATGCTAAATGAAGGGGCTATGAGATACAGTGGTCTGTTATTAATACTACTAATTGAAGCGTAAATAGTTTGATGCAAAATAAATTGCATAGCAGTGTTATAGGTCCTAGGGTGAATAACAGGAAAGATGCAAGTCTTGTGGGAGAGAGTGACAAGTTGGCATGCCCATAAGTGAAGTCAGTAAGTCTTACTCCTCTGGATACGGGGAAGTAAACGCTACTGTGAATAAGAGCTGCTGTGCCTTCAGTTTCAAGTTCCACAACTGTTGGAGGTGGTTAAGTCTGCTTAAGTCTCCTGTCTGTGTTTATCCACAGCCTTTGTGAAACAAGAAACAGGGTTGAGGTTACTTTTGCATGTGGTCAGGTGTCCTTGAGGGGGATCCTTCTGAAGGGGGTGTAACCCCTGAGACTGCTGCCCACTGGGAGGCCCTCAGAAGCTCATGGCTCCTTAACATTTTTTGGAAATTCAGGGAAAGCAGGTGATCTACAGCCAGCAGTAAAGCCACTGTCTGGTTTGGCAGGCTTTTGGATATGATCTGCTTAGTAACAGGGGAGGGAGGTGGAAAGCATTGCTGATGGGCAGGATTATTGGATAATCTTCCAAAATGAGCATTATTTCACTAAGAGTTGAAGCAGTTGCCTTGAGCCACTTTAAAAACCCCAAACCTTATTACAGGTGTTTCTACACACTTGTAAGTCTGCTTTGAAAATATTTCAGTGCATCTAAAGCATGAGACAAATTATCCTTGAGGCTCCTGTCTTGAAGAGAGCAGCCAAAAGGATAGTACATTAATGAAACCTAAATACCTCTCAACTTTATCAACTGTATTGACTCAGTTAATCCTTAAAGTTGTGGGACAGCTTCGTAATACTTTTCAGCAAGGAGAACTAGTCAGCAGGAAGATGTCAATCATCAGAGGATGTTATGTAGAAAACCCCAAATAAATAAATTCCCTACAAAAAACTAACAAGTTTTTATAGCATGTTTGTTCTAGAATAATTGCACTTTGTTCTGGCACTTGATTAGGAAAACTGATGAAAGCTGCTTCCTTGCACTTAATGCTCTTAAGAGTATTGTTGTTTGATCTCCTTTGCAGTTACACAACATGAAATCAATGGGAAAGGACAACAAATATCCAGTAGTGCATTTAGTTCTGTTTTTCTGAAGGAGAAAATAGCCTTGCTGAGTGGTCTTCTGTGTTGTGGAAAGCTTCTTCAGGCTGAGTAACTTAATATAGTATCATAATGGCATAGCCTTGCATAGTGGATAGTCTTCATATTTCACTTTCTGAATTTATTTCTTTTCACGAGGTAAAAATGACAAAGCTGGCATATTTTTGTTGTCTGAATTGGTATCAACAGAAATGAAAGAAAATCAATTAATTAGCCTCGAACGTGCAAGTCAGCTTAATGTCTCCAAAGTACGATTTCAGTGTGCAACTCTTACCTTGGGCAAGAGGCGGTGCCGTTGAAAGCACAATCGGTGTGTTAATTACATCGGCTGTATCGGCCCCGCAAAGGTTGTGTGCATGAGCGTGGTAACGTACGAGCGATGGGTAACGTTGCCCTCCAGTGGCTGACGCCTGGAGAATACCGAGCCTGTTCGCACTGGCAGTAGAGAACCAAGCCTTGGGAAGGTCTGGGGTGAGTAGGATGTTAGCTCAAAGGTGTATTCTGTTAAACGGGACAAGTTTTCACCCAGTACAGTTCTATACGCTAAGGTTGTATAGGACTGAAAATTTTCCCTCAGACTTTAGTTAAGGAGAATGTAATTTCAGGGGCCTCTCCCATTCATTGCAGGAGTCCTTTATAGCTGCTGTCTGATCAGATCAGCTTGTTGCAGTATCATCTTAGCTTCATACAGAAATCGGTAATAGATTTGGCTTTACAGTAGGTTTACTGCTTTACAGCTTCACAGGACAGTTTATTGCCTCTGTTAACCTTTGAATGAAGCTCTCAAATAATGCTAACATAATACCTTTAGTATGTTCTTATGAAACAAGTTGTTATACTCTTGTCTAGAACTACCTCTGCTAGCTTGTAAATCCATGGCTTATTTAATAAACTGATAAAAATTTATCTAATATATTTATAGCTCAACTAAATTAAAGTATCTCCATGGCTCAGGAGGGAAAGGGAAAGCAATAAATCTGTCTCCACAACTTCGGTAATATTTTGAGGCTTGACAGAAGAAATAGCTCCATTCCCTTATGTTTTTGCATTTTGTTTTTACTGTAAAGGTAAACAGTGCTTATAGAACTCAAATCACTCCAGACCAGAGGGAAATGAAAATTACTTTACGCTTCTGCCGCTTAAAATCAAAGCTTTGAAGTTGCACGTGTAAAGCAAGACAGTCTTTTTATCAGTTCAGCCTTAGCCTTAGCTTTAGGGACAGACTCCCCCGATGCCCGGCCGTAGTCCCCGTACGGTGTCCGGGGCGCGGGAAGGCAGCTCGGTCCCCCCTGGGGATGTGGGAGAGAGCTGTGGCGGGGATGCTGCGCTGCTCCCTGGGCGCGGGTTCGGGCTCGGCCGCTCGGCGTGCGCCAAGGAGGAGCCGAGGGGAGCCGGAGCCCCGCGGCGGAGCGGGGGACGCTGGTCGCCTCCCTTGCACGGAGCCCAGGAGGCTGGAGGCGGGGGATGCGGTGGGGGGCCGCCCGCCGGGAGCGGCGGGAGCGGCGCTGGCACGGGCGGGAGCGGGGGCGGCGCTGCCGGGGCGGGCCCGGCCCATCGCCGCGGGGCGGGGGGCGCGGGCCCCCGCTGTCCCCGCCGCCAGCTGGCTGCGGCCGGCCCCGCCGCCCCCTCCCCGGACACGCACGATTTATTTACAGCCGCCGCGGTAAACAGCGCGCAGGGCGCGCTCGCAGCCGCCGCCCACCCGCGGCCCTTCCCCGCCGGGAGCTGCCGGCCCGGCTCCGCTGGGCGCGGCCCCGCGCTGACCGCCTGCCCTCCGCGCTCTCCTTGCAGGACCTGTCTGTTCCACCTCGGGCTATAAGAAGGCGGATGATGAGATGTCCGGAGCCACGTCCGCGGCGGATCTGGACGAGGCACCAGCCCGCACCATTTACTTGAACCAGCCCCAGCAGAGCAAGTTCCGCGACAACTGGGTCAGGTACGGAGCAGTCCCCGCTTCTTTCTTTCCGGGCGGCAGCCGCACACCCCGCAGCCGTGGGCTGGGAGGGCTCGGGTCCCTCTCCCTTGCCTCTCGGCCCTGGCCACGCCACATTTCAACACAATAAAACGCGTCTGCCGAGGCGGGTGATTTTATTGTCTGCGGTGGGTAGCAGGGTCTGGCCAGTGCACGGGCGAGTCCAGCAGCAGCAAGTGATGAGCTGCTTCCCTCGACCGTGGTGAGAGCTGCGTGGGCAAGATGCACGAAAAGGTATTCACTTCAGTAGGGCACTGAATTTTGGAATAATGGGACCTGCTAAAGTGTTTCTGGATATAAGGGTTAACCTGTGAAAATTTAGTGGGAGTTTTGAATAGAATCCAGTAAACTCCATGAAGTGTCCCCTTGAAAAGTAGTATTCCGGTGAAAGAACAGCTAGGATAAGTATATAAAAAAATGTATAGAATAGGAAGGAAGGAAGGAACGAAAGAGAAAGTACATCTAACAGGGCAAGAATGGCTATAGAAACTACAAGCTGGCATCCCTGTGTGTAAAAGGCTATGGTCCACTTGTGTCTTTTAATTGAAGACCAGAGTTTTTAATTTTCTTTTCTGTTTGAAGCCTTTAATGTAGGGAGGGGGTGTGTGTTGGTACTTCTGGTGGTATGATTAATGCCGTGTTGTTGCAGTTTGGAAACACAAATAACACGGACTGAAACATGGACTACAAGGATGCATAGCATGAGCAAGTTGTGGTGGGGCTTGCCACGCTTGCCTGGGGTTAGCTGAAGGAACAGATGGCTCCTGTCATGACTAAGGAGGAGCTTTGTTTAGCAGGCTTCTGTTCGTTAATGCAGATGTTTGGGTTATTGTTCAAAGAACAGTGTACACAATGAGTACCTGTATGAAAAGAGAGGAGTTTTATATCCTGCTGAAATGATGATTTCCCTTATCTGGTTTATTGTATGTATTACCAAGGGCAATTCTAAGAATATCCTCTGGAAGGGTGATGGTGTTCTGGGCACCACAGCAACTTATTTATAGGTGATTTTTCTCCTCAAATTTGACTACTTACTTGTCTGGAAAAGTCTGTGGTTTAGGAGCAGTATAAATATTTTCTCAGTATCTTCCTTATTCTATGTGGGTAGCAACACTGGAGGTTTTCTTGCTTTATTTTTCCTTGACTAATTGAGGGATGAGTTTAACAGTTTCCTGTGTATAGACTATTTGTGCTTTCCCTCCTTTAAGAAGGAAAAGCAGGGAATAGAGGGTTGGCAGAATCTGTGATTTAGGTTTTCCAGGAGGGATTCTGATCTGGCTAAATCTTACAGAAAAGTGGTGTGTGACTCTGCTACCACAAACCTGTTCCTGACAGTGCTATTCCTAAAGAGCAACTGTGTCCAGTTTGTGTCTGGAAGTCATCCCCTGATAGCTGGTAAAGTTTCTCAATACTTTTTTGCATCTTTGCCTCTTGACAGGTAAATTTTGAGTCATTGATATGTAAGGGATAGGACTAAGTGCAGGTAGTGTAATAGCAAAGTAGAGATACTTCCATTACCTGATTAGGAACCTTAGCTCCTTAGTGTCACTTGGAAATTAAGTTGACTTTATAATGATTTGCTGCTGCTTAGTAAGAAAGCTTTGATCTCTTGACTTTTAAAGGGTGATGGACATTGCCTGTACTCTTTCCATCCGCTGGATTAGCTTTCTTTCCTCAGCTTGGTGGGGCTGAAGGCAAAGGTGACCTGAGCTTGTAATGTCTGAGTAAGGAGGCCTTGTGTAGAGTAAAAGAGGTTGATTATTTAGCTGCTTAAGTCTGTTGAAGTTCCTCTTGAGGAGCTGCAGTTCTCTATTGCCTTCAGACTTTCTGACTGAAGTATTTTCAGCTTCAGAAATTTATTCAGCACTGGATTTCTCTCTCCTGATGGATTTTCAAGTCCCTAGGAAGCACCAGTGTACCAGAGCAAGGTGCTGGGTAAGCACGTAAACACCTGTATGTAAGGGCTTGTGGAAAATTAAACTGAAAATAACAATAAACCAGCTTGTTTTAAATTGTTTGAGTTCTGACTGTCATATTTTTGGTAGTCATCTAGGATTCTCTGAATAACAGTGGGAATTTGTAAATGTTCATGGGAAGTTTTCTAAATTAAGGGTAGTGTGAAAAGCTTGCTCAAAACAAAGCAAAATACATCAGAAAATGGAAGTGCAGAGTGTGGAGGAGAGTAGGTTAGTGATATGGCTTTTTGTGTAAGATGTTCTAAACATCTTGAACTGCTTGACTTTTTGTGGGTAGAGAAACACTGGTAAAAGTGAATTGCAATGTTTGTGGGAGCGTGAAAACAAACTAATTTTGGATAAGTTAATAAAAATGGATAATTTTATTTATCCCTCTTCTAAGTCGTAGGTAGTGCTATTGCAAGAGTTAAGTGGATGGCAAGAATGGCACTAACGCTTCCAGAAGTCTTGAAGTGTGAGGATGTAGAAAGAAGAAACATTTCTTCTGTGCCCAGGCTCTCTGGCATAAATGAGTCTATGAGAAAGTGTGGAGTAATGGCCAACTTCTGTTGTGTTCTTGGAACTTTGTAACAAATTATTTCAAACCCTAGGTGCTGTGTGTTGCAAGCTAGATTTAGTTTGGCCCTTGAAATGTGCATACATACGTCTGTCACTGTTGTTTATTATACTGTAGCAATAGTGATTACATCTGTAGAAACGTCTCTTCTGCCTGCATCAGAAGCTGTTTTCACTCCTCCTCTGTTCAGATTAAAAAACTTTATGTATGTTTTACTTTTTGGACCTTTTAATAAAGGGTAAATTATGTTCTATTTTCAGCTGAAGCATTTTAGAAGCTTTGAAATATGTAAAAAATGAATAAATGTTACTTCTTTGTCCAGCACAGCTGTACTGAGGTATTAAATGTTTGTTTTTACAAAGACTAATTAGTATCTGTTTTGACATATCCAGCAAACATAACTTAAACACTTGTCTGTTTAGCCTGAGCATTTCTGTACTTTCAAGTCCAGTAAGAAATGAAACATTATGTTGAGGAAATTTCCAGTCACTTTACAGAGCTTTGTGATATTTACTGTGACGTTTGTGCTCTGGAGCAACCGCTCTGCATACTGAAGCCCTGCTTCCTGGGAAGTGGCTGGGCATGCCTGCCAGTAGGAAGTAGGGAGTAAGTTTTAAGTTTTTTTTGTCCTTTGCTTTATTAAACTGTGTTTATCTTGACCCATGATGTTTTTTCCATATTCTCTCCATTCTGCTGAGAAGAGGAATGATAGAACAGATCAGGGAGTGCAAGGTCAACCCACAACACGATGGGAAACAAGCTTCCCTATTGTCTTGTAAGACCAAAGGAATGAGGTGGAGTGTGGTGGTAGGGTCTTGAATGCAGTGTAATGCTTCTGACATGACCGAAGTAATGGCAGGAACACTTTTCCAAATATATCCTCGATGAAGACTGAATATTTTACTTGAAGTTAGAATGTTCTGTAAGCTTTGTTTTAATATAAATACACTTCCTGGATGTTTCATAGTAATACAAGAATCTTCTCTGACATCAATGGCTTTTTCTGAATGTATAGTAGTACTGTAACAGGAATTTCTTCCAGTGCATTTCGTAAAAATCACTAGTTAAGTGATTTGAGCCCCTCACTTGTGTGTTAATGTTGATGCAAAAGAAGTTAGACTTCTGGTTTATTAGTCCTGGAGGAACAAGTGTGCTGAGATAACTTTAAGGACATTAGAAATGGTCTCCAAATTTTTGAAGGTGGTGGAGTTGCTTTGTAAGTGTTGCTTAAGGTAATATTCTTCTATTCCAGGCCTGGTAGTGCATCCTGATGCAAATCTGACTTGCATCTGAATCAGGACCCTAAGTTCAGTTCCAGTTTGTGACTTGACAAAAAGCAGGTGGTTGGACAGTGCAGCAGTCAGGAGGGCCAAAGTCAGCTTGTTTGTTTGTAATGGATCTTGAATCCAAAAGTCTTATTCAGAAGTTTCTTATCAAAATAGACTTTGGTGGGTTGATCTCTTATGGAGGTCCCAGAAGTTGCGTTATAATATCCAGAAAATCCACAGAAACTTGTCTTCTATGCAGGAAAAAATTAAATTCTGATAGAAAAGTTAATGAGCAAGAAGTCTTCAGTGTTTACTTTTAAACTGTACAGGGACTTAAAACTCAAGTAAACAGGTGAGAATCAATTTCTTGTCTCATAAGGGAGAAGCACTTTGTCTGGGGAGTTTAGCCCTGAAGACTCGAGCAAGGTTTCTGGTGGAATCATAAGTCCTGTATTAAACAGACTACTGTTTATCTGGAGGTCCCAGACGGTCCCGTCAGTATTTGCATGATGCTTGCTGGTAACAAAACTGTAGACACAATCTTTATTCTTCCTTTTATTTCATGTGTGTTGCATTAAATGAAGCCAAGTGTATTGCTTTATTGGCTTGTGTGTTGGTACTGTAGAAGTCAGTTGTGATTCAGAGGTGTTAATGCTTTTTGAAGGTGTGGGGAGGTTCTCACTGGTGAAACAGGAGTTGCTGGTATCGCTAACCAATTAGGTTTGACCCTTGTAACCCGAGTCGTGTTCTCTATGATCTGTGAAACTGTGGATTGTAGTCTGCTGTGTGCAGGTGAATCTCTCTGCACTTAGTGGTATAGCCCAGCATTCATCTTGCACCAAAATATAGCCATGTTACTTGGGTAAAAATGCCTCTGTTTCTGTTCAGTTTATTCCTAGTAGAGTTCAGGCACTGGCCACTTGTTTTATTGTGTTTGTATTAGATTTGAAATACTCTTCTGTTGTCATGTGAACAGATTGCTTGCCTGACTGCAGAACAGCATTTTGAAATTCTTCAAAGAAGGGATGTATTATTATAATCTGAATGGTACAAGTCTAATCATGTGTTAAACTAATCCTCTAACTCTTTTTCATTTTAGGTAGACAATGTTTTTAAGTGAAGAAAAATACTTAGTGTAACTTACTTTTTAAAATAAGCAAAAACTTGTTTAATGCAGTGCAGCTGTTGCTGATGCTGCAATCTACCACAATGAAAAAGGCTTGGGTACAGCTATAGAATGATTCTTTTAGCCATTAAAATTCACTAAAAGTAGCTGTTGTATACCTGGTGTTGCGTTTAGAGGTTATAGCAGTGTCGTTGAAGCTGCTGCATCTTTAGTCTTGGGCTGTTCCTAGGGCAGGAACCCCTGGAGAGTTAAATTGTTGAATTTTGCCCAGATGAAATGTCTGGATGAAAAAAACCCCACATATGTAGGAGTTCTAGTGCCCTTTTGCCTGCTTCACGCTGAGCACTCTGGTATCCTGAAATTGTTCTGGTGGTTTGTGGCACGATGACTTTCATAAATCAGCACTAGCAACACAGCAGGTGAATTAAACTGGGTCCCTTTTTTTCTCTTTTTAGATATCCCTGACTGCTAGTGGTCTGTAGAAAAAGGTGGAAGAGCAGGAAATTATCTCAGGTGGACCCAAGTAGAGTTTAAGAAATGTAATAACTGCATTCCACATGGTTTCTGTGGGTTCTGAAGATAATTACATTTCTCTCGTGACCGACTAAATATTAATTTCTTCTGCCAGCCCCCTGCTTGTCACTAAAATAAACACTGCTCAAGTTGTGGTGACATTTAGAGTTAAAATTTGCTTTAAAAGTGAAGCTAGCACTCTGGCTTTTAGAGAACTAGCTGGCTTATGTGATTTGATATAGTCATCTTCATATCAGTGCTGTGTGTTTAAGTGGAGGCTATTCTGTGTTTGCACAGTAACTAAGTGTGGCACTAAACTTATCAGACAGTAGAATTTTGAGGTTAACTGTGCTGTCTGTTTTTTATTGAGTTGTACCTGCCAACAGGGCTACTGCAAAGCAAGGGTATATTACTGTACTGATGACCTCACATGCATGATGAAACAATATCATGCCTTCAGAGCTTTTAGTACTGTTTCTAAACAGGCTTTGTTTAAGGTATTTGTTACTGAAAAACAGCCAGGAATCTGTTTCCCTTTTTGTAGGGATTTCATGAATAGAGAAATCGTGGAAAGGCCTTTTCTGTTTGCATGCTTTAGGAAAAATCTCCAGGGTACTGGATTTTGAAGCTAAAGTGCTCTTGCTTCTATTAAATGTGACACGTGGTCTGGTTTTCAGGTTAAACTGAGCGTAAGCAGTTGTGGCAGTGCCTACTCTGTATTAGACTGTGCTACTGTAGACTTTCCTAGTGGAAATAGTATTTGTTTTGGTAATTAACATCAATTACATTAGCTGTTGCAGTCTTTTACTACTTATGTATGGCAGTAGGATTGCTGATATCAGGGCAATTTGGAATAAGGTATTTCAGGTTAGAAGTTCTAAAAAATCTTTACATTGTTAGGAGGTGATCCTAATGAACTAGAAAGTAATGGGATTATTGTGCTTCAGTGGACAGGAGTTCACAGTGCATTTTCATGTACATTTTTCTAAGCAATGGTCTGTGTAAGGATAGGAGCTAAATGGAAACCCTTGAAAATACGCTTGTTTGCTGATGCAGCTTCCAGAGGAAGTGCAGGTAGCTAAGCTGGGTTTGCCAGTGTGATCATCTTGCTCCTGAAATGGAGCTTGTGCACAAGGGTGGATAACACTACTTGCCTGCTCAAGCAGTGGTAGCCACTGAGTATTGCACTTAGCCCCTACCTTTTTGTTGGGTGTAGATGTAGGATGCAATACTCAGCATGCGCATGACTAGAAAATAATGATGTAAGAACGATCTGAAATGTCTGTGCTAATTTAGATTTTTCCCTTGTGTAAAACACTCCTCAACATTAATAGCTGGTTGTCTAGCTGACAGTTGTCTGCTTTTTTTTTTCTTTTCATTACTTTATATACAAGACCTTGAATTTAGCTTGAATGAATTGTTTTTCTAAAGAGTTTTGTTTTCTTATTGCAGCAGACCCAAATCATTGTGGCTCCCATAAAGCAAGTTCTAATGGGACTTGATCTGCAGGGAAATTATTGGGCTCTATTAATATGCCCTGACTCTTTTAAACTTGTATGAAACTATAATTTTCCTCTAAATCATATGATTTGAGGGAAGAGGGCTCAGGGATTCTAGGATGTGATCAGTTCCACCTGTAACAAATGAAGGGAAAAACAAGTTTTCCAAACTGGTGCGCTTTAGTTGCTTCTGGTGGGAGCCCATACTATAAACGAAAAAATAAGGACTGTGGGGAATTGCTGAGGTGCTTGAGATTAGTATTATCGTACTGGTAAGTTTTCTTCAGCTGGAAGCTGCTGGAATTGTTTCCAGTCAAAGTTAAAATTAATAAATTCTAATGCATTTGAATACTCTCAATCAGTTTCATTGTTTGTGTGGATAATTTCAGACAGCAGATTCATCTTCTACAGTTTTGCTTGGCTTTGTTGGGAAATCTTTCAGGTTTTGATGTTTCAGTGGCTAAGCAGAAGAATGTCCCTTCAACCCATTTGCCCTTTTGACAATAAATGAACTTGTATATATGAAATATCTTTAGTATTATGGAGAAACTGAAGCCGAGTTCAGGGGAAAGATGGAAACAAAATAGGTGCTTGGACTGTGGACAGTGCTTATTCTAGAGCTGGGTGTCAGATATGATGCGGTCACTCTTGGTTTTTTGTCTTGCTCTGGCAATCTTTAAGCAATAATATCTTGTAGTACTCAAGTTGTTGCATTTTTTACTCTGCAAGAGCAAGTCTCTCTCCTTTTATGCTCCTCTGTTCTGCCCTGAGCTCAGGGACTGTCTCAGGTATTTAAGTACCACATACCCTTTTCTTGGCTGACAGAAGTGTACAGCCATAAAGAGAGCACCGAAACCCTTTCTGGCTGGAGTCTTCCTCTGTAAGAACTGAAGTCTCAAGGATTCATCTGACAGGGCAAGGCCCATCAATTGAAGGCTGCATTTGTTCAGGCTCCTTGTTGTAAACCCAGAAATGGCTATTTAGGACTTAATTTTCAGTCAACCAATAATTTCATAGGCATATAAGTAATTGCTTCTTATAAGCCCTCCTGATGTATTTTTTTGGGAACTTGTAAACAGTTGATTTTTGTCTCTTCAGTAAGTTTCAAGAAAGTACACTGTCTTCCCTGTGTGCAAGGAGGTAGGTGATCTTTCACTGTCACGTGCATGGCACTGCTGAGAACCTTGATCATGACATTTGGATTTAGAACAACCTCCTCAGTATTCTACATGGCAGCAGCTGGATGAGATATTCCTATAAATGGGTGTTCTCTGTACTCAATGTAGCAACTGAATGTTGTTTTTTCCGTTAATATCTCTTGACATATGTAAAGCTTGCTGCTGTGCCTCCTGCTGCAATGGTGGCTGCCTGGAGGTAGCTTGTCACACTACCTCTGTGCTTGAGAGCTGTAGCAGAGCCTCACATGCTGATGTCAGTCTTGCTATTGAGTGTCGTGTGCCTGGCAGGACCTTAGCATGCAAACACCATTCCACTAGAGACAGTATTTGAGCTCTTCAGTCAAGCAGATCATCTTGGGTTTTCTGGGGTTTTTCTTTTCCTTCTCTGTTATCTGATCTTTTGTACGTGTTGATGGACACAAAGCCTGTTTGGTGAGAGAAGAGTTCAAGTCTGTAGCATTCACTTTAATTACCCAGCCCTTTTGCTGTGGTTCAGGTGTCTGTGCCTCCTTTCATGGTAATTGTTCCTGCAAATTGATGTGTGTTAAAAGCACCGACATCAAGTGATAATCATTCTTCAGCTCTTGGAGAGTATTTCATGCAAGTGATCTGTGGCATGAGTAGGTTTGTGTGAATGCTGTCTAGGAAAGGACAGTTTATTGTATTTATGACCCCTGAAAATGGGACCCCATGTATCTCAAGGAGGTCCTGTTTTCTTAATCATGAAGGTGAAGTTCATCTCAGAGTGGCCATTCTAAAGGAAGGGGTGGAAGTGCTTTAGATGACTGACTGGAAAATGCAGGCTGTGTTCAGCTGCATATTGCCAGGACACAGATGTGTCTCAAGGAAGTAACTGCTCTGCCTCTATTACTGACAGCCTTTGCCTCTTCAAGGATTAGTCAGTAAAGTAAAACCTGAGTTTCTGAAATATTTTTGGGAAACAGGGA
This sequence comes from Luscinia megarhynchos, assembly GCA_034336665.1. Classification (NCBI taxonomy): domain Eukaryota; kingdom Metazoa; phylum Chordata; class Aves; order Passeriformes; family Muscicapidae; genus Luscinia; species Luscinia megarhynchos. The sequence goes on from JAPFBE010000003.1 coordinate 68,649,155, forward strand.
AAAAGGCAACAATGGGAGTGGCTGTGCAAAAGTTACCTATGAATAAATAGAGAGGAACTATACTGGAGAACTGCTACGACTTTCTCAGTGTGCTGTTTGCTACGTTGCATTTGGCTGTCATTAAAATTTCTAGGTAATCCTTGGTACTTCAGTAATATGATAATGAGTTAAAGTATGTGAATGACACTAACCTTTTGCAAATTATACAGTAATTGCTTTCAAAAAGATCTCTGCACTGCTCTAGAGACCGTGGGGCCAGAGCCAGCTGTAGTCAGGTGTATCCAAATTAATTTGTTTTAACAGGGTTTGGTAGTGCTCCTCCTAACTTGAAACATGACTTTTGTGAATTAACTTGCAGGTGTAGAGGAGACATCTCTTCTAATGTTTGCACACCTGTTGTACATTTGTGTAGTTAAACGAGATTTGCATAGCTAACAGCTGCTGCATTAGGAGAAACCAGTTTGTTGTTTGTTTTCCCCGTTGTGCCTCTCTCCTCTATCTGCCTCAACCTGTTCTGTGAGCTGTAGACCTAATGTTCTGGGAGTTAAGGTGGCTCTGATTGGGCTGGTCAGAGAGCTAACCTGCCAGTTATTTATTTTTAGTAACCAAAACTGTGCTGTGAGTGAGCTGGCTGAAGTTTTTACCTGTTCTTCTGTAGATTTTAACTTTCCTGAGCTTTGATTATCGTGAAGTTGTAAAACATCTATCTGTTGGGAGGGAGCACAAGAATTTTTTTATAGTATTTAAAAATGTCTTGTATTTATCATTTAAAGAACTGTTCTTCAGAGCCAAATCAATTGAATGTTCCTGTCCAGCTTAGACTGCTAGTTAGGTTTTTAACAAGTTTTCTTTTTGAATAATAACATATATCTGCTTTTTTTCATACTTGTGGTTGCTGTTCCTGGCTTGTGTGGTAACAGCTGAGTGTGGCTGCCTCTAATTAGAGCTGTACCCGTTTTCTGTGGGCATCTGTCAAGTTACTTAAGCAACAGAATGCATGGAGTGACTTAGTTTGTACAAACCTCTTTCAAAAGAGCCTTATTGTGTTGGCATTAACATAATTGTTAGAGTAAGAATCATGTTTGAGCCAGCTAGCTGTGAAGTTGGTAGGTGGTAGAATGGTGTTAATAAATGTTTCAGCTTGGTTGTAGTCAAATTCTTGTGTTCTTATAATCATAGCAATGTGATACCTAGAAGAATACTATTCTCATATAAAATCTGCCATTGCTTGATGTCTAATTAGTACTGCTTGGAGAGTTTGCTTCGGGGTCTAAACTATGAACTTGATTAACCCATATTTTCAAGTCGTGAGGTAATTCTGAGATTTATGTTTAATTATGTTCTGTATTAAAGGAAGGTTACTACACATGAGACCAAGCAAAATGAAAAAAAAAATGCAAAAAATATTTAGAACTGGAAGAAAATAACAGCACTTGAAGGAAGTAACTTCATTTATGTAACAACTGGACTTGCTTTAAACCTGGATGTATGATTTCACTCATTTGGCTTAGTAGATATGAGCCATGATGAAGTCCAACTTGAAATTTGTGTAAAATGTTATGTTGAGTATTTAAATACTTGATTCTCGTGAGCAGTAGTAGCAATAGAAAGAGATTTGTAATTGCTTAAAAAGGAAACAAGGCAAGTTCCCAAGACAAGATGCATCTTTATTGGTTTTTAATTGATTTTGGTTTTTTAACCAGCCTCACTAATTCTTCTTTACTGTTCAAAACAGAGTCTTTTATAACAAACTGTGCCCTGTTACATCTAGTTACTGTTTGATTTTGAAAGACACAGCAGTGTTGGGGATGAGGCAGATAAGAAGGAAAATGAGGTGGTTAAAGCAATAAGCTCAAAAATGCAGTTCTCTAGCCATTGTCCATGCAGAGGTAAGAGAACCCCACTGAACTCAGCTGCTTGTGGATCAAGATAGTAAGAGTTTTATGCATAGCAGCAGCCTGTTGAGAAAGGCAGATTGTGTAGCTAAAGCCTTTATGATTTCTGAACAGCAATGCTGTGTGTTTCAGTTGATCTGGAAGGTTTTTTGGTGGGAAAGAAAGGACTAGACTTAATGGAGAGGTGGTCTTAGCACTGCTAGGTAGCATCAGTAAAACAGGAATTGGGAAACAATTTTTCTTCTTTTCTTCAAAGCCAGTTATGTTAGTGTTCTCAGTTCCTTGGAAATTCAAGATTTCTTAAAGAAAACCCAACCTAAACTGGAACAAAGCGCAAACAAAACAAACTTGAAACTGAAACCACAGCACCCAAACAAAATGATGGCTCAAAATTCCTGTAATTGTTTGTTGGGTCTTTGCAAGGCATACTGAGCTGCAGGTGCTCAATTGTTAAAATTGCAACTCATGCTGGTGGCCAGTAGTTCAGTAGATGAAGGTTCTATGCTAATGGTTAAATTATTATGTCAATTTTGACACTTTTTTTCCTGAAATTGTACTCATGCCCATTATGGATTTGATGTGAGGATGACAAGAAATTATGTAGGTGATTAAGGCTAGTTAGTTCAATATGTTTTTGTTTTATGACAGAAGGAATAGTAGTTATATATATATATATACTTACAATGTTTATATATATATATAAAATGGGAAAAAAGCCAAAAAACATTAATTTGAAAAAGTGTGTATTGTTCTGGAAGATTATTCATAGTTGAGCCTAAGTCACTCTGAAGTAGGAAGTGAGGCATTTTAAAAATGTGTTGCAAAGTTTCTCGTTTCTTTCATTCAGCTCTGCCTCCCTCAACATTTAAACTCTGTATTTTGATGAGAGGTAAGCCCCTGATGAAGTGCTTGGAATTGAAATGAAAGCTTCCTTGTTTACAGTGCTGAAGTTTGCATGGATGGTAAATTGTCTGGTAGTTCGCCCAATAACAAAGGAACCAGTGATAGAAGTGGGCCTGACTGCCTCTTCTGGGTTTGTGGGATACCTCTTTTGTTTGGTACTGCTCCTGATCATAACCAAAGCAACTACTTCCTCCATATTCTAAATATGTCTTTACTTTGTTATTTTCGAGCTGCTTTCTAACACTGACTTTTGTTCATGATCCCCACCTGGTATTCTGATGAAGTACTAAGATGAAAATCTTCTGCCCTGCAGCACAGCCAAGTACAGCGTGGTGACATTTCTACCTCGATTCCTGTATGAGCAGATAAGAAAAGCTGCAAATGCATTCTTTCTCTTCATTGCCTTACTGCAGGTATTGTTTTATTGCTTTGCCTTGTTTATGAAATGAAATGGTAATGCAGTAAAAGTTATTTCTGTTGATATGTTTAGTTGTGAAGCAATTCTTGAACTTACTTTAGTAGTAATATTGATGGGGTGTGTAATTACTAATTGAAATTGAAGAAAACTTACAGACTTCTTTCAATGTAGTTTGTAAAGTCAAGCCGCTTTTATTCTTAATAAGTGATGTCATAAAACATGGGGCTATTGACTACTGTGAGAAAATGTGTAAATTTCTGATGAAACTTCTCCTTAGTCTAGATTAACACTGCTTCCATGTGAATTATATAATTAGTATAATTTTCTTGTAAAGAGAAGAGAAATAGAATAAAAGGCATGTACAACAGTGGTATCTTCTAACTCTGTTATTGTTTCTTCAAACCTACCTAGACTATAGGCTAGTTTGCCCACTGAAGTTGGATATCTTTGAGGCACAAATGACACAGTAAATCAGAACTTTGTGTTCTCTCTTCTGAGATCTTTGCATAAAATTCTGAATGTGCTAGAAATTTATTTTAAATACAAATATAAGGTGGGTCCCTTTTCCTTCTGTTCACAGCAAATTCCAGATGTCTCTCCAACAGGAAGATATACCACCTTGGTGCCATTGCTATTTATTTTAACAGTTGCTGGCATCAAAGAAATCATAGAAGACTATGTGAGTATGACTATGGGGATGGCTGTGCTAAAGACCAAATGTCTCAAAAAAAGCTATAAAGTGCCGTAAAACCATGCATCTCTGAGGTCTCTTGAGTGATTGCTCAACAGCAGCAAAATATTGTTTTGACTTTCAAAGTCAAACTAGACTAGAATTTCTGTAATACACTAAAATGAGTAAGTATTCTCATTATAGTTGGTGAACAAGAAAACAGGAGAAATCAGGGCATTTGTTTATCTCTCTTCAAACTTGCTTGTTAATGCTTTTATTAGAGACACATTGTGGAGTCTTGACAAATATATGGCCTTTTTAGATGGTCTTGAAAATGGGGGCTAGAGGGAAGACAAGCAACTTAATGACAGAGAAGACTGTTTTGGGGAAAATCTGCACTAACTTTCTTGTATACTTTACATCTGAATGAGGTCTTTCTGCTTGCAAAGTACTGATAAGTGAAATAATTTGGCTATCAGTCTGAACAACAGCACATGGAATTGGAAGTACATCTACCATTTAAATATTGTGGTCCTTGTTGTTCATTTTGTTTTTATTAAAAAACCCCAGCTTTGGAGTCTTTTTACCACTGGAAAAGGGTTGAGCCTGACTTCCAACATGGGGACTTTCACTTTGTTTATAATTATACTCCTTATACTCTTTTACGACCCATTTGGATTTAGATGGTCTGTGTCTTTTAAAAAAACCCATAGTGACAAAAAGAACCCCATGTATCATCTTGCAGTTTGTCATATTTTTAGCTCTAATGATTCTGGAATTTGTGATGTAGTGTAATGAGGTGTAATGAAATGTTATGTTTCCTTGCAGAAAAGGCATAAGGCAGACAGTGCAGTGAATAAAAAGAAAACAGTAGGTAAGACTTAACAGTCTGTAAGTATTTAAAATGCATATAGTGAATGCTTACTTTTGAACAATTCTATTGCTTTAACTATCATCATGGTGAGGAATGCAGATCTTGTGCACTAGGTACTTAGCAGTAATTTAGGATTTTACTTTGCCAAAGGTTTCAGACTGATTATTGATGGTCTGACACTTACGAGTGAGGCATTAGGAGGATTATTAGAATTTATAAGTTCGTGTAATTTCAAGGTTGTCCAAAGTTACATAGTTCTCAGCTCCTCCAAGAAAACCAGGCAATTTTTTCCCTACCAAACTCCATCCTGATTATTTTAACATCAAACCCAGCACCAAAACATCCAGAACTAAAAAAGCCAGCAACCCCCTGAAATGTTAAAAGCTGCTGTTAGAAGAATTTAAAGTCATTTTTGTAAATGCTGTTGCCCTTTAAATATAATGAGTCTAGGGATTTTTTAGCTTTGCTTTCCTGAAGTGTCACTGAAAGAGAATTTAACACTGATATCCACTGAATGCCTACATGTATCCCTAAGGTATGGACAGTACTTGTCACTGTATGCCTGAAGATATCACTGTCATTTTCTTCACCTCCCTTAACTGAAAATCTGTGCAGAAAATAGAAGAGCTTGCTAATAGCCACCCTGTGATTTTTGTGTGCCATAGTCAAGGCAGCTCCATGTTCCCGTGTTGGACAGCTCCCATTCTGCTCCTTTGTGCAAATGTGCAGGTAAAATGGGAACACAGGGACTTGAGTGATGAGTGAAGCCCCTTCCTCCCAAGCACAAATACCTGAAGTGTCAAAAAGCTAGAGGAACACTTAAAGGAACATGGGGAAGTGAGCTACCTGCTAGCTCCATGCTTCAGCTAATCCCGCAAACATTATACCTGTTTTTTTCACTGAACTTGATGCTTGAAATTTTGGGTTGATCATTAAGATTGTATATTAACACACATCCAAATGCATTGCTTTATCAGTTTTCCTAGGTGGTGTCTCTACAAGAGTCTGGGAATATGTTGAGTGCAAGAACACTGTGTTAGTCATAAGCAATTGGCAATTAAGTGGCTGCAGCACAACAGGCCTTGTTAGAGGTAGTATGAAAGATGGCCCTTTCAGAGGTCGCACAGGCAGTTATAATTCATTTGTAGGTAGAGAACATGTGCCAACAAACGTTTGTCATAGTCATTATGGAGAGACAGCTTAAAGAACACAAGGTGTTCTAATGGAGCTAAGTAGAGCTTAGCACTTGAAAAATTATTTGAGTTCAGGTTTTATTTTTTACCTTTAAATTCTCGAAATAAATTTTCAGTCTGATACTTAAAACTGTATCGCCCTACTTAAGTGGAAGGTTGAAGAGTCTTATTCTTGAGACATGTATTACCAGAATGAAAAGATAATTTAGGTTCAGAGTGGGATTAAGATTAAATAAATTTAGGTTCTCTGTGTGCCTTTAGGTTGCTCTTATAGCTGAGTGGTGTCTAATCAAAGCATTCAGTGTGGAGAGCATTTGAGCTCACTGAGAAGCAGGTGCCTGCTCGTCTGCTTGGCTATGCCCTGAGCTCCACTGCCTGCAATGGCTGGTTGCTTACTGCAGCAGCAGTCATGTAGGCTTTGCATTCATCTTATTCAGTTTTTCAGAGCAGTAGTGTATCTTCATAGTGCCTTTCCTGCATTAAATTCACTGTGGAAAGCATCAGTTTGCTTTGCAGCGTGGGTTTTGTATGTAGGAATTAAATTCCCTGTGGAGCAAACTAAAATTGAAGTTCTGCCCCAGGTGAGCACTGAACATTTGCATTAGGAGCTGGAGTGTGTTTAGGCTCTGAGCCAGTGTTTTATGTCTTGGTTGGCTTCACATGATGTTTGTAGTGATGACATTAAATCTAGGGACCAGACTCCACATAATTGCAAGTGAAGCCCCTGAGCAGCATATTGCATAGATAAAGAGAACTCAGTAATAACTGTTCTGATGTATTGATCCTCCCGTTGTCAAATAATTGAATAAGTAATGAGCATTTAATATTGCATGGGATGAGCTCAAATATTAGACGAGCACAGGGCTGGCAAACTCTGGAACAAGACTGAGAGAATAGGAGATGCTTGCCCTTCAGGAGCCTCACTTCAAGTGGCCCTGCATGGCTGGATGTGAGTGACAGCATTAAGTCTTAGATGTAGAACTGGGTTTTGGACTTGGAAAGCCCTAGATACAAGGTTTGTATTGAAACACTCTTTTTGAGTTGGAGCAGTCTTTTTAGGTATTTGTCCTTTGTTGCTTTAACCAAGTACCTTTTGACAACGAATAATTCATCAATTTTACCCTACTATAAATATTCTAGAGAAGACATGTCCTTTTCTGTCCTTTGGCGTTCTCCTCTGAAACTGGGTTAAGCAGAGTAGGAGGTGTGAAATTGCAACCCCAAAATTTCTGAACTGTTCTATGTCTAATGGAAGCTTTCTCTTTAGACTGTGGAATTATGAGTTTAAAAAGAAATAGCTCAGTAATAGAACAAGCTTCAATAATTTGCTTGGCTATTTAATTTTAATCCCTAAATTGATTTCAGTAAGCATTGCAGGTGAAGTGGTTTTCTGAAGTAAATTGCCCACTAGACCAAGTCCATAGCATTTGGAGCTGCAAAACACCTTTGTGTGTGAGCATACAACGTCAACAGAAGGTTTACTGAAATGTCTCCAAAACTTCCTGGTGGAATAGGGAGCTGTCTAAACCATGGCACAGGAGATGCTGAGTGGTGCAACTCCTCTCTGAAGGTTTGACTTTTGAGTCAAGGCCACAGGTATTTGGCTTTTCCCTTGAGGTTCTGGATTCAGGCCTTCTCCTGAGTTCTGAACTAAGCAGGGCTCAATTCAAGAACAGTGAATATGAGGGATGGAAGAAGTTCACCAAAACTGTTCTTCCCCTAAGCTGCTGTACTTGTTTGGTTGAAAGCTTAGCTGTTTTTAGACACGTCACCTGCAGTACTTCTGTTGCTGCCCACTCATTTTTTGTTAAATAGTTTAGTTCACTGCAGTCCATTCACTACACTATTAAATATCAGGATTCAGTGCTTAAGTGTGTGTGGCCTGAGAGCAGGAGTCAAAGAGACGGATTTCTTTTGCTTGATCTATTCTGATAAGTCTTGCATTCCTGTTTGTGGCATGGCCTATCTTGAGTAGAATGGTCAAGGCTGTATTCAGCAGAATTTTCTTCTCAGAGTGTGGTATTATTTTCAAATGAGCCATGTGTTTGAAACATGTAAAGCTGAGGAGAAGGTTGTTCATATTCAAAGTAGGGGACTGACCTCTTCAACTTGGATGTTGCATGCTGTGCTTTTTGAACACCTTTGAAAACTGGCTGCAGCTGCTTTCAGTGAAGGTGAACTTGTTGTGCTCAGATCTGGACTGGACTAGGTTACTTTGCAGTAATTTGGCATATTTGACCTTACTGTTTTGGCTGAAGTAGTACTGAGTATGTGTTGAGTCATCTAGAGGAGGTGCTTGGGTGGAAAGGCATGCTGCAGGTTAAATGACTAATGAATGTGTTAAGAGGGCAGTGTAGAACTGGAGCCTTACAGAAACCAAGGTCTGTTTTAGCACTTCGTTTTCTTTTTCTTGTTTCACTGTGAACTTCAGAAGTAAGGATTCCCCTTCTGCCAAAGCTGATGGTTGTTTTTCAGTAGGGCTTTGAGCCTGCTTGGCAATTAAGACTCAGATTTATATGGGCCATGGATAATGGTAGTAAAGTTGGATGTGCCAGAGTCAAAATATTATGAATAAAATGCAAGGAAAAAGCTGAGTGTAAATCATACCCAGAGTAAAGGTTCTTCCTGATACTGATTGACAGTGGGCAGTAACACCTTTTGTTTTTAGGAAGGTCATTTCCCAAACAAGAAACAATGCTGCCTATCTGCATGTTAGTATGAAGTGATGCCATGAAGAAATCAGGCCACCAACTGTTGTCTGGCAGGGGATAAAAATAATATAAATATGAAGGGCAGATTCGTCCTCTTTCTTGGATTCATATGCCCACAGTTGTGAACTAAAGTTCCAGTTTCTGAAAAATACATTTCTGATTTTTGCGTTGGTTCCTATTGTGTTTGCTACTGCTGATACAGTTGTTTTGGAATTTTCCTGATTTATTCTGTAATCTAACTTTAAGCTTTCTTTCCAGTTCTAAGAAATGGGATGTGGCAGAACATTATGTGGAAAGAGGTAAATAAAACCTGAGGATGGGAGGGAGGGAAAGCAAGTGTTCAAGAATTACTCTTGTCAGAATTAATTAGGAGGCTTAGAATTAATGTGTACTATGTGAGAATTCTGTCACTTGGGGTGGGGGAGGTGGGAGGGATCCTTTCTGTTCCAGTTGTCAAACTTGCCCTGAACAAGGCACCTGAGTACCCATTTTTAAATACTGTGTTACCATCAAATGGTTATGAACTGTTGTGTTTTTCTTGAGCAGTTAATAAGTAAACTGTAAACAGTATTTTGTTTTTAGTCTTCCTAGAAGAGTAATTTTCACTGCAATGCTGTACCTCCCCTGCAAGTCTAACAGACTTACTTTGCTGCCTGTGCTAAAAAGTCCCTGGGCTTTGAGACTAATTAGTAAGCTGCTTGCTCAAGTGAGAAACACAAGCCCTACTGCTACCTGAGGCACTTGGGGCCCATGTTCTCTGAAGCCCTTGGCCAGGGTCTGGTGAGCTTTATTTCTGAGACCTGGAAGTTGCTGAAATGCTTTAGGGTGTATTGATCTAGTTGTGGCTCTTAATGCATTTTAAAGGATAAAATTCGCCCTCTTAGATAGTAATTGAGGAAAAAGTACACCCTTTTAAAACCTCTGAGGAATGAGATCAGTCTCAAGATACCTAAAAGCAATCCTGCTGAAGTGTTAGGCTATAGTAGAAGCTGAAAATTGTCAGGGCTTCTGATGGCTACTCTTGGTTCCTGCTTATGCTTTTCCAAGTCCTATTTTTATAGAAAGGACAGTGAATTGAAAGATTAAGGTCAAGCCTGGAATCTGGGTTTTTTATACCCTTAGGCACTTCTTGAATTTACCTGTATCTGTAACTGCATGTTGTCCAGGCTTGCATTTATTGCTAAGGAATAACAGGTATTATTGACCTTGATCAATTTAAGGCAAGCTTCTGACTTTATTTTTTTTTTTAACTTTATGCTGAAAGTGGTAGGGAATTTATTTTTAGTGGTATCAGAGTAAAACGAATGAATCTGCTTGTTCAAACATACCATCTGTTTCCATTTTTATAAATTAATATCTTAAAAGTATTTAAAGCCTATTTCAGACTCTGTGGTGCATTGGCATTAAGCAGCCTCATGCTAATCAGGCAAATTTGGTTTACTGTTTTGAGAGTGGTACTTGACTCTTCTTAGAATGAAAGTCCCATGCATGTGTGACTAGCTCAAGGTGCTAGAAAGTCTTAGGCCTCTGTAGGAGGAGGCAAAGTATTCCAGAATTCAGAACTCTGCATATCTCAGGGAAGGACAGGATTATAGTATGGACCATAGAGATGGTACTACTTGCCAGTGATTAGTACAAGCAGTGCATCTAAGGAGAATTAAGGGAAGATAATAGTCATGATTGGGTAGGTAAGTAATACAGATAAGGAATAGAAGAAAATTCTTGATACCTAATGAAGGTTAAATTTAAAGATAGCTCTTTTTTTAACTAGAGCAAATAATAAGACGAAAAAAAAAACCCTGAATCTGGATAATGGCAGAACTATAGAAAAAAGTAGTTTTTATTAAATATAAGCCACAGAAGTTCACAATTTCTAATTGACTATATCTACCTTTTTTTTTCCTACACAATTGTTTACTTTGCATTCAGAAAAGGGAAGGCTTTGATATTTCCACACTTGCAGTGAAAAGTACTCGGACTTTCCTAAACACTGTCTCTAGCTGTTCTGTGCATGATGCTGTTCTTCTGACTGGGTGAAAGAAAATAACAAACTAACATTCCAGACAAGCGAACTGTTTGTTTTTCTCTTCCATGCTACTGTACTCCTGACCACCACAGGTAGCAGTAGGAGATATTGTGAAGGTCACCAATGGGCAACATCTTCCAGCAGACATGATCATAATATCTACCAGGTATCCTGAATGGGTGTGGAAGCGATGTGTCTGATGAACTGAGGTGCAGAGGACTTGAATCTCTGTATTTGCTATTAATAAAACCAGACATCAGATAGCACTAATTCTATTCCACATCTAAAATGAAATTTCAACCATGACAAACATGGCTTTATTAGACTTTCATTCATGTTTTATTATAGGCTCTTCTGAAACGAGGCATTTTCAAGACTTCACTATATGAATTGCAGATACATAATACTCTGTATTGATGAGTTTGTTGGAAGACTAAAGGTCCTTAACATGAGCTTTGTGCAGTCAGTGGTTCTATGGCCTTCTGAGAATCCCTCCAATTAAATAAGGAAGCTGAAGTTTTCTTCCAATTAATTCCACTGAGTATTCAGCATATTTTCCTGTGCTCCCCAAGGAAGATTCCTCTTTCAAATAGTAAATGTGAAAGGCTAGCTCTGTTGGCATCAAACAACCAAAGCTTTTGGACTTCATTTGTTCACTATTTCTCTTGGATACAGCAAATGTATGGCCCATCTCAAGCATGGTAGCAACAGTAACCTGTTGAGTCCTGCTCGGTTTAATTTCAGATATGGAACAACTTCCTGATGTCCCCCACCCAGGACACACCTGGCTTCCAGGACACTGCTGAATAATGTTGAATTTCCATTTCCATGGGACTGCTCTCCCTTATCCCATTCTCCAGTCTGTACACACATCCACAGTTGCCTCGTCCCAGGTGCAGAATCCAGCACTTGCCTTTGCTAAACTTCATATGGTTGGTGGTTTCCCAGCCCTTTCATTTGTTGAGGTCTCACAGATCCTAAAAGCATTTGAGTGGTACTTGACTGCTAGTCTGAGTTCTAGATCATGTAGAACAACTTGAGGCCAAATCAAGACCACAGTTTGTTTAGACAGATGAGGTTTTAACAAGAGACAACAGCAAGGCTTCTAGTAGCCAAACCTTGCAACACCTCTGTAATTCCCTCTTGTGTGCTTCTCAATGGTGATTGCACGTTGCTCTGGTTTCTTGGTTGTAGTTCTCTTGCAGGATCCAACTTTTAAGGGAACTTGTTTTTCAAGCCCCCGTATTTTATGCTTCATCCTTCGTCTGTGCTGTTTCTGGGAGGTTTCAATTTTTTCTAAGCTATATGCAGAAGCTCAGTCTTTTTGAATTACCACATGGTGAAGGATAGAGGTACCTTCATTCCATGGTATACAGTATTGTGTTTTTTAAAACAAGCCCCAAACCTTAAATAAGCAGTTGTCAACTTAATATGCAGTTAGGCTGAGCTTGGACATCAATAATTTTCTGTTTCAGCATTGAAGAATATTTTACTTAAGAACTTCTCTAATGTATTATACTAAAAACCCCTTCTGACTTATTTCTTAACTGTGTGGGCCAGCTTTTTGTTCTACATTATTCTACTAACCTGCCGTCACTGATAACCACATAATAATTAGAGAATTTAACCCAGAGCATGTTGATGTGGGAGAAGCTTTGCTTGAAATAAATAGCAATTTCTATGGCAGTTCTGCTTTATAATTGGTATTATTCCCATGATTCCTTTAAATGTCAATACTAAGTGTCCTCAGTTCACCAGAAAGCTCTGCATGTTTTGAAGGGGGTGGGTTCTTTTGCTTGTATGTGTTGATTTTCTGTGTCTGAGGTGATTGTCAGAAGTAAAATTGACTGGTTTTTATCTTGACTCTCTTTTTCTGTACAACAGAAAGGTGACATCAAATTTTACATAAAGAATGAATTAACATGAAGAAAAAATATTTTAATTCAAACAGAGCTTTGCATGGAAACACGTCCACAATTCTTATTTCCGTACAATTTCTGTGGACATTAGAGGAATTGTATTGCAAAAGGTCTCCCTCCTGAGTTAACCACTTCAGTTGTAGTAGATAAGGTGTTTGACAGAGGTAAAACTGGAATCAAACTGGACTCTAATCAATGTCTGTCTTGGGTTCAGATTCAAATTGCCTGTGTAGGAGAAGACAAAGAATACTCAACCTTTATTGTTTCTTTTCAAAGCAAAATAAATTGGAGAGAATAATCTAGTTTCTTACTGTGTTATAAATGTACCTGTCCATTTCTTAATTATTGTTGTCCTAAGGAGCCTTTATTACTGACTGTTCTGTTGATTGAGTGCATTTGCTACTAGAGCAATTGGTTACTTTGGGAATAAACTAGTCATTTATCAAGTGTATGAGAAGTGGTATGCTGAAGAAGCACTTCAGGCTGGAATCCAGATGGGAAACTGATATTCTTTAGCAGCCTGAGAAGATAGTTGGCAGGAAAATAGTTTTGGTGGTGCCATACAGAACTTTTGAATCTTGAGTGGTATGCTGGGAGAAGATCTGGTAAAAGTACCTTTCCTTATCACTGGTGCTACCTATGCAGAGCTCTGCTGTTAGTAGATAAGAGCTTGACTAATACAAAATTCAGTTCTAGGAGGAAGATTTTTATACCTATTGGTAAGGGCAGAAACATACCTGGAAGATGAAGGTTACAGCCCTCAATCCTAATGAACCTTTTTCCCATGCTCAAAAAAAACTGTTCAGCAGTGACTTTGGATGTACTTCCCATAGGCCTTCAGCTTTAAGGTGACCTTGCAGACAAGATTTTGTGTGTTCAGTTCACAGACAGAATTCAGTAGCAGAGAACATTACTGTCTTTTCCAAGCATGTCTCCTTTTTATACTCTTCAATACTTGCTGTTCCATCCATAACTCCTGCAATCAGAAGCAATTTAATGGATTGCAATTCAAAATAATCCACTTCAGTCATCTAAGTTTATCATGACTTGTTAAATTCTTACTAGTTTTTGATTTAGACTTGTCTTTCTCTATAGTTTGTTGTATGACCATATCAAAAAAAGTCTCTGTTAAATATAAATATATACTTTCAGCTTTCATGGTTGTATACCACCAGTACATTTTTTCTGTCTTCTGCAGTGCGTTGAAGAAGTCTGTTGTGGAGTATATTAGTACAAAACTAGTGTACAAAAAAGTACTGAGTTTTAATATTGACAATCTTACACTCCTTACAGTGAACCACAAGCCATGTGCTATATTGAAACAGCTAATCTTGATGGGGAGACGAATCTTAAAATACGACAGGTAAAAGAAACTGAATTTAATCTTTTTTTTCTTTTAGGTATGTGATATTAGTTATGAAGCAGCATCTATCTTGCATGGCAGCAATACAAGGGCTTTTTTGTTGTTGTTTTTTTTAAAAAGCACCTTTCTTCAAGAGGCTATAATTTGCCTTTTCTACAGATACAAGCCCAAGCAGTAATGCATCCCGTGCAGTGTAAGGAGCTAACCTGGAGCAGATATTTTAAGCCCACAGTCACAAATCAAACAGACCTTGGATATGTTTTGCTGAGGGTCTAGTTAGTGGCATTTAAGTGCTGTACATAAAAAGCACTTATGCTTGTGATGAGAGTTGCAGTTTCTCCTGAAACAATACTATTTTACAAGCATTATGCAGAGGCAGAAGCTGAAAGGGATCTTTATATGTATAAATTATTTTGTTATCTGTAGTAAATGGAAGAATTTATTTGGATCTTTCTAGTTTTGTTAAACAAGTACTGTTGATTGTAGTGTTTAGAAATAGTTAATAGTCTTTCACTTCTTTCATTTAAAAACATATTTAGGTTAGGATTTTGAAACACAGATGTCTTTGAAAAGCTGTGTTTGCTCCTTTTTTACAACATTTGTAGAAACATGATTTACTGCTCCAGATAAGGCTACTAAGTCATATCTTGGACTCTTGTAAGATTTTGTTTGCTTCAGGACGTGCTTAAAATACAAAAAAAAGCCTTACTCTGGCTTGCAGTGCTGCAGTGAAATTATGGCCAAAGAAACAGGAAATGGATTCCTCTTTTAATAGAAAGGCAGTGGGGTGCTGTGCATGTGCTCAGATGTAGAGTACCAATACTTTAGGTTGCAGTTGCATAACAGGCTGATCATTAACCTTGAGCAGGATCAGAGCATATTGGCTGCAGTGGCTCAAGAGAGACTGCACTTAAGAATGACCATAAGTAGCAGCCATAACACATCAGTGCAGCTATACTTTGAGAAAAAAGCCAGCCCTGTTTATATTGCTTTTCTCCTACTTCCTCCTGCCCGTATCCAACTTTGTATTTTGTGGATGTTGTGTTTCCTCTTGGTTAAAGAGAGATTATGCAAGTAATGTAAATATCTGTGTAGAGAGTTTCAGTCTTATTAGTAGGCTCATATGTGTCCATAATGAGTTTTCCTTGCAGGAAAGAGGTATTGAATATCACATAAAGAAACGCCAAAACATAACAGAAGCCAACCCCAAAACAGCAACCACAAAAAAAACCCCACCAAAGCAAAACAGGACCCTGACTAACAAACCTCCACAAGTTTAATTACACTTTGGTTTGTAGATGTTATAAGTAAGCACCATTTTCCTAGGTGCCTTCTAATAACAGTTGTTGACAAGAATCTCTCTTGAATTGTTTTATGCAGGGTTTGTCTCAAACAGCTAGTCTCCAGTCCAGGGAAGAATTGATGAAAGTGTCTGGGAGGATAGAATGTGAAGGACCCAACCGCCATCTCTATGACTTCACTGGAAACTTGCGCTTAGATGGTCAAAGGTATTGACAGCAAAGTCATGAATTCATTTGCTTAGGAAAAAACATTTCCTCTGTTCTTTTAGTCTGAGCACATGTGTGTTTTTGCTGGGGAAGAGGAGGGTAATAATTAATATTTATTAATCAGAGCATCTGCCAGTATAAGATAACACAGTTCTGTCTTCGTATGGAGCCTTCTGCTTGTTATGGGAATATTGATTTCTTAGTAATTAATGGTGATATTTTATTAAAAGGTACATCAAAAGAGAAGGAATCAAGGAAATGGTTGGGGTTTTTAGGGCCTTCTTGTTACACAAGATACACAGAGGAAATAGAAACCTTTTCCTTTCAACTGGAGCCAAAGGCTGCAGCAAGGTCAGGTTTGTAGAGAAAAGTGATCCCAGAACTGGAGGCTTTGCCAGTGTGACTTTGATTTCTAAAACTCTTGGAAGAAAAGTATATGGTTTTAGTACTCAAATTCACAGATTGTGGAAGGTTGGTAGGAACATACATTTGGCTGTACCTGTTTTCCTTCACCAAATGTATATTCCTTGGGCAGCTGAGTGCAAGAATAGCAGATGATCACTTGCATCCATCCCACTTTGGAGTCATGTGGTTAATACAGGCTTTCTCAAATGTTGTTTAATGGTGTATGTGGTATAGCGTGCTTGAAATGGATGGTCTCTTTACAAGTTAAATGCTTCTCCATCCTTGATGTGAGAGAGAATGTACTAGCCAAGGTCAAGTGCAGAATAAGCTTATTTATGGCTGCCATATAAGTTTTCATGTTTTGGATAACTGAAGCAGCTTTGCCCTACTGTGCTTTAGCAGGCATTAGACTTGGCGGTTTTGGTGTGTTCTTCAGTTGTGTGGGCAATCTAAGTTCATTATATTGCTATTAAATTCTTCTCCTCTT
Source organism: Luscinia megarhynchos (assembly GCA_034336665.1). Classification (NCBI taxonomy): domain Eukaryota; kingdom Metazoa; phylum Chordata; class Aves; order Passeriformes; family Muscicapidae; genus Luscinia; species Luscinia megarhynchos. Next base: position 68,665,527 of record JAPFBE010000003.1, read on the forward strand.
ATTGTTTGTGGTTGCTTTTATTATTAACTGGGGAGTAAGGCTGGGAGTAGAGCTGTCGTCTTTTTATAAAGAGTTACCAAGAACTGAAAGATCCATGAACTTCTTCCTTTGCAGCCCCGTGCCTGTTGGTCCAGACCAGATCTTGCTGAGAGGTGCACAACTGAGAAACACTCAGTGGGTCTTGGGTATTGTTGTATATACAGGACATGATACAAAACTCATGCAGGTAATGATTTTAAGGGGATTGAGGGTATGTTTATGATAGAAATTGGTCATCTTTCCTGTATTCTCCTTGTCATTGACTTGATTTTATGAAATGATTTGACTTACAGTTGTTTAAGGCCTGTAGACCTTGAGGAATACAAGGGTCCACTGTACTCCAGTTTGCAAGTGCACATGTGCAAACGCACACTGAAGTGAAAGCAGTTCAATATGTAAGGAGAACTAACTTTCATCTCAATTTATCTGGTAGCTGGATGACATTTAAAACTGAGGCTTAACAGCTGAGGATGTAGTAATAATCATGGAGATACTTAGATTCTAAGACAACAGTCCTGTATTGCCTTAATGTCAGGGAGTGTCTGGAGAGGCCAGCAACATGTATATGTTGATCACTGCTGCTGACCATGACTGGTATGGATAGCAGGTGCTCTGATGGACTCTGAAAGTAAAGACTGGGTTTGCGTCTGCATTTTTCTCTTGTAGAAACCATTGCCAGGTTTATTCTCTTTTTTTTTTTTTTAATTTTTTTAAAATTTATTTTATTTTATTTTATTTTATTTTTTTTTCCCCTGCTGCTGTCCAGAATTCAACCAAAGCACCTCTGAAGAGATCAAATGTGGAGAAAGTGACCAACATGCAGATCCTGGTTTTGTTCTGTATTCTCCTGGTAATGGCCCTTGTGAGTTCTGTAGGTGCCTTATTATGGAACAGAACACATGGTGAAGTTGTCTGGTACCTTGGCTCCAACGGTGAGTATGCAGGCACTGAGCCAGTGATGTATCAGACTGTAGGGCCAGCCAGGCTCTTACCTTCACTGAATTAATGCATCAAATAAGAGATATTTTAAAAATCCAAACCCCCGCCACATCTTGCTAGTTTTTTGATGACCTAGTATTTTCTTTTTTTTGAGAATAGGCTGACATGAGTAAACTTCCCAGTGAGGCTTCTTAAGGTTAGGTAAATATCACTGGGCTAGCACCCAAGAAGCAGGGCAGAAACAGAAGAGGGACAAGAGTTACTCTTAGATATCTGACGTTCACTTCTTTAATGTCTGTGGGGATACCATACACGATTTTTTTTCTCAGAGGAGGTCATATACTGCAGCCTTATGTGTGTCTGACTGTATTTGACTGCAGGATGGAGAGTATCAGTCTGATGCTGACTTCAGCTTTATGCTTATGTACAGATGCAAAGGATTTCTCTTGACTCTTTTTCAGTCAGAAACGCTGATCTGCTCTTTTAGAGAAAATTGAAATGCTAAATGTTACAATTCTTATTGATTGGGTAAAGTTTCTGTCTTTGGCTTCTGTTACTGATCTCTTAGCATGGTTGTTTGAAGGGTTTTATTTGATTTCATTCTTAGTCCTGAAGTTTGTTAGTTCATTACCAAAGATGGACATGAACAATGAAATACTCCCCAGTAGACTTTTGAGGAGGTTACATTAGCTATAAAATGTGGCGTTAAAAGCATATTTTGAGATGCTGATCTTAAAGCAGTTATCACAAACTGCAAATGGCTTGTCTGCTGATGATGCAAAACAGATGGCAAGTGTATCTCCTACAGTTTAAGAGCTGTAGTTGTGAAAGAAATAAAGAAATAAAATCACTTAGGAAGAGCATGGGTTTTGGTAGTTTTTATGTCTTCTTGTAGCAGTGTCAGCAACTTTCAGAGTTTCTTGCCTGCTCTCCCCCTTGTTTTTTAATGAGTAAGTTTAAATTTGTTCCTCCCAATGATGAAAGTAATACTGGAAAAGATGAATGGAATGAACTCCTGAACTTGCAATATAAAACAGGTGCAACTTGCAATAGACTAGGATGACTTTATAGTCTGTGCTGATGCTTTTTGTAAATTGTATGCACAATTTCTATGCCTTCCATAACTGCCACACCCAAGAATGACGCTTTTTCAGGTTAGGCAGGTAGATGTTAAATTTTGCTTAAATGTCTCATCTTTGTAAAAATGGTATTGGAAAATGTTCCAATACCAAACATGCTTCTGCTTTCTGTAAAACTTTTCAAAGATACGGAATTAGAGTGCACTCACACTTTGAGGTGCCTTTGTCCAAACTCTGATCTTTCTTAGCCTTCAGCAGTTTTCTCTGGATTCTGTCTGCTCCTAATCTGCTCCCCTGTCTTCTAATTAACTTGTAATGCTGAAAACCCTTAGTTGTGAACTCTGACCCCATTGTGCTGGGTGTTCTGTGTGCTGACTGAAGTGCCTCTCTAAATTTCTGGGGAAGTAGAGAGCATACAAAGTAGAGAGACTTTGATTTCAAAGAGAGGGTGTGGGCAGCATCATGAGCAGGAGCCTTCATCCTGTGTCTCTGCTGAGCCTTGTATATTCCTGCTGTTTATAAATGCTTCCTTTTCCCTTAAGGACCAGTTGTGATGGTAGACTTACTTGGGCAAGTTGCCATGTGCTGTCACCATTAATAACAGCTTCTTTGCTTAAGCAGGGTGCCTGAGTTCATATACTAGGCAACTGTTTAACAGTCAACTTGTTCTCATCAATTTGTTTAGTGAGGGTAAATTCTCAATTCTGACAATGATGTCAGATTTTAGAACTAATTTCAGTGTTTATTTTTTGTGTCCTAACTCCACTGAGGCAAGTAGGCACTTTCTGAAAGATGGTTATATTACTAGTGACATTGGGGGCTCTTAATTGGGCAGTTGACACACTAGATAAATGTCTAAATTGGGTTATAGTGGAGAATATTGTACTTCGCACCATCTGTCTAGCAAAAATTGTTCAGAAAGTGCTCTGTTCTTTTATATATAGCCTCACCAACCTTGCCCTTCTTCACCTGGTGGAAGATGCATGTGTTCTGTGGGTGTTTTATCTACCTTCTATTGAAATCAATGCTAAAACGACCCTTACACTAGACATCAACACACTAGCTGACTATTTTAGCATTGCTAAATCTGATTAGGTGGACTGCATGAAGATGATTGCCCCTATACCACTCAGACTTCTCTGCTAATGTCTCGTGTGTTTTGATCCACAGAAATGCTGTCTGTCAACTTTGGATACAATCTGCTGACATTTATAATCTTGTACAACAACCTTATTCCAATCAGCCTTCTGGTGACATTGGAAGTTGTCAAGTTTACTCAGGCTCTTTTTATAAACTGGGTAAGTAGCAAGAATGAATGTATCTCAGTTCTAGATGTTGACATTTAAAATAAAAACCCACTTAACATCTTAGCGAGATTTTCTAATTACTTTTCTGATGTAACTTCTGAGAAAGGCAGGGGGAAACTCAGGATTTATTCTGTATCAATTCTGTGTTTCACAGAAAATTAAAAGATCTAGTCATGGGTAAGTCCCCTGTGCAAATGATGACTTGTATTTTAGGCTCTTAGGATGAGAAGGAACTCTCAGCTTGAAGGAGATCTCTCTACTGACTCATGTTCAGTAATTATCTTTTGAAAACTCCTTGGTATCTTATAACTGTTCAGCAGAGGGAAAGACTAGACTTGTTTGAAGGTGTGCAGATTGTGTTGTTTGGGGTTTTTGTTTGGTTTTTTTTGTATATTTTTGTTTGTGTTTGTGTTTTTGTTTTGCTTTGTTTTTACATCCGGAGGCTGTCCTTAAAACATAATGTTTTTGTAAGGAGATAAGTTGATGCTGCCTCATGCAACCAGACAGTGATCCCTCTGTTCAGGGGAGTTTTGACTTCAGAATGTCTTTCTCAAGTTGTGGGCCAAAAATACTGCAGTGATGGCTTTATTAGCTGGACAAAACCAGGAAGAATACCTTTTGTTGATATGCATTAATCCTTAGACTTTGACTAATGTTGTAGGTTCCTAAAAAACACATGTAAGTGAAGTTTAACATGTCTGTTCCCTGATCTGCTTGTAATGTAGTAGAGTACATATCAGAGAAGTTGCTTTGGTTTGTGTAGCAGCTGTTCTGTTGTAGTAACAGAAGTTTATTTCATGGTGTCACTAAAATTGTCTCTCATAGATGTGGCTAGAGCAACTGGTTGTTGTAACTGAGCACCTGTGATTAGAATGGCTAATGGATGAGCTTCTTTTTGCTGTACTAAGTTGGGGTTTTTTTCTGTTTCACCTTTAGTTTATTAACTATCTGTAGTTGAATCTCTTTTCTCCTGTCCATGTAGAATGGAGGTATACTTAGGAAAGGAGGCAGCCGTATTCATCCTGGGATGGTGTTTGTCTCAAGCGTTCAGAATGCCCACTCATAGCATTAAGACAGTCAAGCCAAGTTGGAGCTGACTAAAAGAAGAACAGAGACTTTAGTGTTTAATTTGCATAACATGAGTCTTAATTTTGCTCTTACTTCAGGACATAGATATGTATTACCCTGAAACAGATACACCTGCAATGGCCAGAACCTCAAACCTTAATGAGGAACTTGGGCAGGTAAGATAACATTTTCTTAAGTGTTGTGATTGTGATATATTCTCTCAAGAGTGAAGGTATGAGAGCAAGATGTACAAGATTTGTGCAAGATGTACAAATCAGCTTTATTTTGTTGCTCTGTGGCTTGGGTTGATGGGACATTTTTATTTTCTCTAGTCTGAGTCTTACAAGTGAAATAATGAGATAACACAGGATTAAATGTAATGTCATATAGGCAGTTTTATGTTTGGGAATTGAAACTATTTCTTATGTTCACTCTAAACTTTATTCTCAGAAGTTTTGGAGAGATGCTCTGTGCTTTTGGCTCTGTGTACAGAGCATACAGGGCTATGCTTGAAGAGCAGACCAACAGCCTAGACTCTTACTAGTTTTTGATATTTCTGACTACTTCACTGGAGGTGCAAGTAAAAAAAAATGCAGTTGGATTCCTAATTTAGATATTGTGTTCCTTTAAGCATTTCTATTTTACTTTCAGATAAAGATAACTGTATATTAACTTCTAGTTGTTGTAGGTTTGTTATTCTGCAAATAACATTTCTTCAATCTGGAAGGGCTTCCCAAAACAAGCTTACTGGAAAATATGACTTTGCTGTTGAATTTTGCAGTACTGTTGAGAAAAAGTAGCTTTTTCTCCTTGACCATCAAGGTTATAGGTCTGTAACTGAACTACATAAACTTCATAACTGGGATGAATTTAGTATTTGAGACAACATTTATGTATTATTTAAAATACATAATATCCTGTTCAGTAGGGGGGTAGTCAATATTCTTCCTCCTTAATCTGATCAGCATTTTTCTTATGAATGCTGAAATTTGATTTCTGTTTAAATCACTTTGATGTGAAGTTATCAGCCTCCAAATTATGGTGCTATTTTTGGCTGAAGTAAAGGATGTGTGGCATAATATATGTTGGTGGCTCATGTGTTATTTTCAGCAATGGCTTACTAGTGAGTCTGTGTAACTAGACTGAATTTTTTGATTCTTTAATTGAGTTACATGTTCACAAGTTCTCTTGATAGTTTTATGGTGAAATTATTAATGACTTACAATTCTTCAGAAGTCTGGGTACCCACTTTGGCTTGTGGCCTGCAAAGGCTCCATTTCTGATGCTGTGTTCAGGAGCAGTAAAGTGCACAGCTAAAGGATCACCTCACAAGTAGTGTAGTGCACTGTCTTGAACTGAATGGCAATTATTGAGGAAAAGCTTCTAACTCTAGTCAAATTATTTTGGTCTTCCAGTTGTCTGACTCTTATGTTATCACCATCCCTTCCTACTTGTTGCTGGTTGAGTCTTTCCTGGTGCAGAGGTACAACTGTGGTATCATTAGCTTGCAATTAGTTTTGGTCTGTTGTGGCCCTTTGAAGGTGGGAATTTTGAATCTGCTAATGCTCCAAGAAGTCATGCTGCTTTGATGGGGTTGCCTTCAAGTTCTACCTTAAAATCAATTTCCATTAAGGGATTATTACTTTGGGCAGTGCTGACTGTGGCTGTGCATTAGAAAAAGCAGCTTTTGTTCACCTACAGGATACCAGTTGGATTTATTCTAGCATATTCTGTGCTTATGGGTACAGGGAAAAAAAAATCCCCAAACATTCCTGGTGGTCTTTGAAACACAGAATATCTTCAGTGTGTAAAATGCCAGTGAGCCTTCAACAATCCCAAGTGTCTTTGTTTTAATTTCTAGTCACTCTTTGAGATTAGTAGAGTTGAAGGATTTGGTACCTGTCCAAGTAGCACAACCAAGTACATCTGTAGTGACCACACTAGAGCCTTGGCAATTGATGCCTATTATTTGAGCCCCTCCACATTTAGAGATAAAGAATTAATGCATTTAAATAATTTGCCTGATTATTTTTCTGTAGGTTTGGTAGACAAATGAAGCTATTGGCCAATATTGTGACATTTGAGCAATATGTCTCTGAGAATCTTCCTGTTTTCTGCTTTGACTTTGGTTACTGTGCAAGTTGAAAATCAGATTTGTTTTTTCCCTTCCAGGTAAAATACCTGTTTTCTGATAAAACAGGTACTCTAACATGCAATATCATGAACTTTAAGAAATGCAGTATTGCTGGAGTGACATATGGGTAGGTATGACTTTTTTAAAAAAACAACTCTGTAGCTTAATATATGCTTACTACTGGTACAAAATTTTATATTGGAAAAGGATTAGAACATTCTGTTCTTCAATTTATATTCTAGCATATTGATCTAAATTAATAGCTTTGATTTTCTTGTCCTGCAGAACAAATTATGAAAGTCAAATGTGGAGAGTACTTCACATGGAGCAAGGAAACTTGCTTCCTTACTTACCTGATCATGATTTAAACAAAACCAGAAGTGCTAAATAAGCTCTGGCCTAAGAGGGGAGAAGTTGCAGCCGAAGGGTAGCAATTATCAGTCATATTTCTGTGACTGGAGGAGAACCAGAATTTTGTTAGAACAGTGTAGTTGTAGTTATAGAGCTTAATATTCCTTGCACAAGAGGAATACTTGCTTACTGGTTTTATTCTGTTCTGCTGAAAAGATGCCTTTGAGTCATCTAAATCTTTGTGTTTGCTTCATGTTAAATGGATAGTCTTAAGATATTGATGCAAGTTAACCTTTGAATTTCATGTTAGCTAAATTAGATGCCTCAAAAGGCAGAAAATTTGATTCAAATGTATGAACAGCTGAACCCATGGTTCCAGCATATGTTTTTGTGGGATGACTCATTGATCTTCGCCTTCTACCTATTTTTTTTGGTTACTAAAGTGGAATAAATGTTCTTTTTTTCCTTTTTCTACTCCTCAGTCACTTTCCTGAGTTGGAAAGAGAACGTTCATCAGAAGACTTCAGGTAAATACATTCCAAGATGTTTGTGTTCTGTATAGCAGAGTGGGTACAATCTATATAAAGACTGCTTTCCAATTTGGGACTGGAAGAAGCCCAAGGGAGGAATGTGTTTGAGTAAAATGGTCTTCCAGTGGGAGCCTAATGCAGAGCTGGTGGGTGGTGATGGATCTACTCTTCTGCATAGAGATTTCATATGTGAAGGGGGTGAGAATAGGCAGTGGCTGGGATGCTAATGCAGTGCTTATTTATAATTGCAGACAGTCAAGTTAAATGCTAAAATTAACCTACTTTATAGGAACCTTACCCCTAGCTAGAGACTGAATGTTGCTCTTTGCAATCATTAAGTTCAGGCCTGACAATGAGGAATTCTTTATCAAAATGCTGTATTTTAGTAATTAAACTGGGAGAGAACTTGATATGTAGCTGTCATGTCCAGAGAATCCTTCTTCTTTTTATTGGAAACTTTAATTGAATAAAGGTGATGGGTCTCTCCCACTCCACAGAAATGAGTGAAGATGCAGAGGTGTTACACAGGTGTCAGTGAAGCATGTTGAGTATTTGGAAGCAGGGGAAGAGCTAGGGAGGGCTGACATGGATTTGAATGGCAAATATAGGGAAGAAGTGACTTCCCACCCAAGAAACTGGTAAATGATGAATGCTGTTAGAAAAGCACTTCATGATGATCTGAGCTGGGCTTCTCCACTGGTCTAGCTCATCGTTATTGTTAGGAAGGTGATAAAATGATATATTTCTTCTGCTGAGATGTAATTTCTATGGATCCCTCTCTTCTTCAATATATTGCTGTTTCTTTCCTTGCTATGTTTTCTTTCCTTGTACCTTTCTTTTCTATTCAGTTCTGTGAAAGTTTTTTCTAGGTTCTTACTTGGAGTATTCAGACTTAAAATCCTTCAGGGATCAGCTTGAAGTAGAATGCTCTGACTAGGGAGGGAGCTTAGGGATATTGAATTTTGATCTATTTTATGAGCAAGCCACCCTGAAATCCATTTATCTTAAATATGCTTAAAAGCTGCTGTTGCTACATCTGTCCCAGGGGCTGCATTGACACTAGAATCTTCTGAAATACACTGTTAACCATAACCATTTTGGGCTTCTTGCTGGTGTTCATTTTCAGCACTTGCCGCATTACTCATATGATCTGTTCATAATGCTTTCAAGGACATTGGAGTCTTTCTTTGCTTTTTAAATTTGCTTCCCAAGAAAATAGATGAACTACTAAGATTGGCAATGTTGCCACTTGTTTGAATATGCTTGTTTTGCTCTGCAGCCAGCTACCTCCTTCCACCAGTGAATCGTGTGAATTTGATGACCCAAGACTGCTGCAAAACATTGAAAATGATCATGTAAGTCTGCTCTTTGAATATCACGCCTCTTAAATGCCCTATTCTAGGCTTGTCTGGAATTGAATGCTGAACAAATCTATTTGTGTGATTAAGTCTGCTCTGTGAGTGTGTCATACAGGCACAGAGGGGGTAAATTGGAATCAAAATAGCTCCCTCCAACGCCTTTCTGCCCACTTGTCTTACAATTGAATTAAAGAAGCTGATACGGATTCTAACATATCCATATTGGTATGGATTCTAGCTGCCTATAAGGCAGGTTCATATATTCTGTTTTATATCGAAGATAATGCTTTGTAACATGTTATGATAGAAATAAAAATTGTTTAAAAGAAAAACTACTTGAAGTGTTGAAACATCTATACCATTTTAAACTGTAATCTGTAGAATTAAAGGTGTTTCTGGAATGAGCCTTGTTTTAAGTATTGCAAGTGTTTGGAATTCTAGTTATGTAAAGGATGTAAGAGATGGGAATTAATTGCAAATTCAATCTTGGCATGAGCCTTAATGATTAGTAGTCTTAGACTAGCTGTTGAGTCCTAAAGGGACCTAGTCTTTACAGTGTCAGTTCATTGTTTATTTGGAAATCATGTTGCTATGAAGTGTCTGACTGGACACCATACAATTATTCATTTGCCGAAGGGCATGATCCTTGTTCTCTGCAGGCTGTCTCACAGTATGAGGTCTGAGCATTGGCAAGTATAAACTCAATCAGCTGATTGCTCTCCTTAGTGTAGCTTTTGTAACTGGGCTGGTCAAGTTCAATATGAGCATCTAAAATATAGTTGCAATGTACAGTTTATGTTGAGGAGAGCTTTGATTTCTGTTCTGCTGTGCAGTACTTAAGAACTGCAGCATGGTGTGAATGCTGTAAGGGAGCAATTACTTGGTGTGGCACTGTGTATTCTGCAGGGTGATGAAGCCTAAAGGTGGCTCCTGTGCTCTAACCTCCAGCAAGGTGACCCTCTCAGGAGAGTGCTCTGGTTTCCTATGTAGCTTTTGTAATCGTGTACACTGGAAGGATTTCCCACTGGACATGGCTTTCAATCAAGATTTGTGCATTGTCCTGTTCCTTTGTGTCCTGTTTGTTCATTTATGGCTACAGTTATGGCTTATGGCAGTTGCTGACTCCAGGTATTCATTCTGGTTTAGGTGTCAACTGCAGGCAAAATGTCTTTGAGCTCTTTCTGGCTGCTGCAGCTTTAGGTATGCATAGAGAAAAATGCTTTGGTATATTTTAATAGACTCAGCAGAAGGGATGTATCTCAAATGAACTGTGAGATGGAATTTCTCACCTAGCCTTATTTTGGGGCACCTAATTATTTGATCTTCCCTGGGTAATTTCTGCTTTGGGGGATAGGAGTAATATATGTTGTTGTAGCAGGCAAATAAAGGATTTTGGAAGGTTCCTTAAGTGTCAATTAGTCTAGACAGCTCAGAAGTCTTCTATACTGACCCCTTTTGTATCCAGTTTCCTTTTTGCCTTTCACTGAACAGACAAATACTCATGTCCTTGCACAGCTGACGTTGGGCTGAGCATATTGTGTGAACTCAGCCCTCAGACAATCAGTGGGGAAATTACTGGCTAATGAGAAGTATCCTGTGTAGGCCAAAGATATTTTTCAGAGTCTGACTGTACTGGAGGAATGGGTGCCACCCTCTGGCAAGTGGTGATTTAGCACAAGGCATGGGAATGCAAGGACTGCATATAACAGTTTGCTGAGCATGTTTGGGTGTATTTGTCTATGTATTTGTATTTTGTATATGAGTGAGAGGAGGGCTGAATTCCAGGGTAGTGGTAGAGGGAAGGGTCTTTCTAGTTTTTTTGCATTAAGTCAGCTGCTGAGATGCATAAACTGTTTCTTTCTGTCTAAACATATGTATTATCTTAGTAATCTGATAAATAGCTGCAGATGTCTATCAACTTCTACTCATTTAGTGAACTGTGGTGAAAAACTGGAGTGTTCTAGCATAAGCTGTCTAGTGCAGTTATATGATGCTGTACTTGGGCAATTAATTCCCTCTGAACATTTGCCCTTTTGTAGCTGAAACTGTAAGTGTGATCTCTTACTCTCATTAAGTGTTCATTGCTCTGGTCTTGAAGATTTTAATCTTTTTTGGTTTTTTTTTTCAGTTCAGTCACAAGTGTTAGTTTAGAATTGTCTCAGTGCCAAGTAATTTTCTTTCAAGGTTGAAAATAAAAAATTATGTACTTTTACTCATGAGACTGTCTTCCATCTGCTAGGAAGATTTTTGGCATCCTGCATCACCTCTAAGTTTCATAGCTCTTCTGGGCCACTGGTGTGTAAGGGCTGACTGATAGCCAAGTCCACTTTTGAGCAGCATTTAAAGAATTATTGCCCTGTAGGAATTGTTCCAGGAAAAATAACTTGTCTTGAAAACCTGTGGAGGTTTCTGTTGGCTGCTCTGGTATTTTAATGTGGAAGAAAGTACCTAGCTTTGTCTACCTGTGCTTTTTCTTTGTATAGGCTTCTGTTGGATGAACTGTGCAGCTGCACCAAGTATATGTGCTGCTGTCTTGTTTTGGTAGAGAAAATGGCATAAACTCTTAGTCTAATAAGGAAATATCCTTTTTTTCTAAGACTTACGTGGTATGTTTGAATATGCTAGATGGTCTTTATCTTGGTGCTTGCTAGTTACCTATGTTCTGTGAATGAAGTCAGCACAGAGATGCAAGCCTGTGTGATGTGGGATTATGTTTTACACTGATGGTAGGAGAGCAGGGAGGGAGGTCAAGAAGTGAAGGATCTAATAGACTTGGTTCTCAATCTAGACTTTTGTATCTCCCAGGATTCTCTCTGAGCTTCCTCTGCGAATTTCAATTTGCATGTGAACTTCCTTCTGTGGCCCTCAAATTATCTCTTGGCCAGGAAGCAGCAAACATGGTATAGCTGCAGATGCATGAATGATTCAGTGAGTACATGTGATGAGTACTTCAGCAGCTGGTCAGGCAGAACAGACAGCTGTTGTGCTCACATTGAGCCTTTACCACATTGAAAGAGTTTGTTTAGACCTCACCAACATGTCTGCTTATTCTTGTGTAGTGTGTGGGAACTGAGGCTATTATCCCATCAAGCTTTGTTGAAATGACAGCTATCATCAGCTTATTCCTAATTCCATAGGAAAGCAGAACCAGAAAAACATGTCATGGCTAACTGGAATTTGAAATACAGTAGGGGGAAAAAATGTGTTCAGGTGATGAAAGCCTATGGGAGGCTCTAGTTCAGATTGCTGGAAAACTGTCCAAACACATCATTTTATAGCTCACAATTAAATTGCTGGAGCTTGGTGAGATATATTTTTCTCTCATCTGCTTTTGTTCTTCTGTGCGTGGGACTTTGGTTCTTTTGTTCAAGTGCAAGGCAGTATCTTTAATAATAGGTCATATCTCATTGGTTTTGGACAAGATAAACTTGCATTTAACTCTCTTGGTATTCAAAAGCTGGTTAATGTCTTCTCTCAGTCTGTGCCTGAAGTATCTTGGTCTCTTCCAGTCCTGCCAGCTTCACTGGTCTGGAGATGCTCAACATGGCTGGATCCTTGCACTGCTCTCCAGATATTTTAGTAAACTGAATGGTAGGAAGCTCATATCTTTTTTAAGATGATGAGTCATAATTCTCCTTGGTAAATAAGTATTTAAATAAGCATTTTCACAGTTGTCCTTGGTAGAATATGCTACTTACATGCAAAGTAATAAGCTCAAGTTGTTAGATTGTGCTTTAGTATCCCACTGGCCATTTCTAAGCCATTTGCTCGAAAAACTGTCAGTCCTGTTCACCTGGAATTACTGTGATTGGAGGCATTGATCTGATACTGCTACAATTAAAGGACAAATGAATGCTATATTTAACTTCACTTGCAAATTCCATGTAATTTTATCTTAACAGTTGAGAAAAATAATTTGTCATCAGAGTGAAGAGTCCAGATAAGGACATGTGTGACACATGCAGATGTGAAGCTCTGCATGGTGCAGTTTGCTCCCCAAAAGTCTGAGGCTTGTCGCAGTGTTTTGTTCCTCTAAATATCGCAACCATGAAGGGATGAAAACTTATTTTCTGGCTAGTTGTCTACTTGATAATGCATAGTGCTGTGCCTACTAGATAGCTAGACTTTGCTTTCACTGAGGATAGTACTTTGTAGGTAACAATTCAGAAGCTGCTTCCAGAAGTAGGAGACCATTGCAATGTGTGTGTGGTGCTCAGCTGGTAGGGGCAACAAACAAAATAATTCACCCAGTGGAGTATATTGCTTGTGTAGATGTTTGTACACTAGTGTTTTCCTGGATTTTGGGGAAAAAAACCCAAAAACAAAAAAACAAGGGAAGAAGCAATGTCTTTTACCCAGAGTTGTTGGCATACAGGGAGAAAAATGAAGGAAGAAAATGAGAACTACCTGTGGACTGAATAAGAGATTAAAATATGCAAACTTTGTTCCTACTATACATAAATAGATAACTAAAAAATGGGGCAGGAAGAAATAAGACTGACCGTACCACATGAACGGGCAAGAAACATCTCACAGAGACCATCAGTAAGAATTTGACTATTGAGATGTCAGAGATTTGGTAGAGGAAAATAAGTAATAAAGCAGAATTGGTTAAGCTGTGGGACTTCTGTCCTATGCTGGGATTCAAGTCAGTGTATTGGAAGGGATATGTTGCCACAGAGGCCATTAACAGATTTTCTGTTTGCAGGTCCGAAGCAGGAATTTGAATGCTCTACCCTGATTCATGTCTGTGCAACAAATATTGTCAGTGCTGGAACAATATAGAAGGGAAACAAATGACAGCAGTGTGGAGGAGCTGTTGTGATAAGCTGGGCCTCTGGTGATCTGTTGCAACAGAATTGGAAGATTGCCTGTAGTACATTGTGGGCTGTGAAAATACTAAGACAGCAGCAAATTGTCGCTGGCTTGAAAACATAAATACCTGCTTAGGAAGGACTAAAATCCATGTCACTACTGGAGACAGGTTGTTTCCAGCTGATGGAACACATACTATGAAAGCTTGTTAAGGGGCTAGGTGATAAAAGTGTAAGATGGACATCAGAGGTCTGCAGCAACAGATGCTGAAATGAGAAACTGGCAGGCTGTGCCTTTTGACATGGAGATAAAGCTTTCATTACTTTGACTGGAAATGATGGAACAGCAGTAACCTCTTGGCTTCATGTGCTGTGGACTTAGATAATAGTGTGTAAATATATGTTCATTTTCCTGAGCACAGCCTCTGCCCCCCAGCATGTCAAAAGCAACAACTCTTGTTGTAATGACATGTGACTGTACAATTTGGAATTTTCAGTATGGAAAGGTAAAGGTCCTGTGTGAAACAGTTACTTTGAAAATATTCATGGCATAATACATGAAGTAAAACAAGGGCTTGGATCGTCAGTCTTTTTATTACATTGCTTTCTGATCAATGCTTACTTTGTTTGCACACGTTGCCACAGTGTTTGCCAACTGACATGGTTTTGTGGCTTTTATAGTAGTTTGCTTCCTACTAATTAAACCTTCATGTTGCCGGTGCCTATCCTGTGCTAATGAAAGCTTTGAAACCTAGATGATATTTTTATATGCAAAAATTTTATATGCAAAAAGGGTTTGCAAAGTCAATTAGGGCTGCAAAGGTAGAACTGCTAAGTTCATGTCTAAGTCACTGAGCAAATGGCAGTTGTGATGCAAGACCCTGATGCTACCACCTGTGGATGTTATGGATATAGCAGAGTTGGAGAAGGAGAACCATTGGCTCACTTCAGTGGTTTCAGCCAAGTATCTTAAAGATCTGTGTGAGTTGTGGATGAAGTTAGTGAGCCAGGTGAGATGGGCATCTGAGTGTTCTTCCTGACTGCTACGAGACTGTAAATCTTGTGCCGGAGGCAGGGATGGAAAGGAGGGAAGAATGGGATGAGGGAGTTATTTTCACATCATTAAAGGTTGCAGTTGCCACAGTTGGCTGAATTCAGAGGCCTGTGATTTAAGTGCCAGAGCATCTTTGCCGAGTTGCAGACCTGGTATCTGTTTAAGCACTTTGGAGCAATGGTTTATGTTGCATGTTCTTGTGATGCTGAATGTGTAGCTACCATAGATTAATTTTATGCTTGGCTGAGTGCTATATTCCTTTGGAAGGACACGTGATGTTGTCTTCTACTGGCTGTTCAGCTGCTCTCAGCTGCTCTCAGGATCTTCGTCACTAAGGATGCAGTTGCAGCAAGTTTAATTCTGGTGTGGTTGCTATCAATCTGTTGGAAGCTGCCATTGGTAGTATTCCCTGTTTCTAGACTGTCATCATCTTGTGGCAGATGTCTTTGCTTATATGAAGCTTGGGGTGCTCAAGAAGTAAATACTTTTATGTTTGGGGGGTAGGGGAATACTCTGGCTTCTCAGCTCTCTGCAACTTAAATGAGGTCTTTATCATTAGCTCTCTAGTTCATCAATGTTGACCCTGAGCTGTCTTAACGTTCTGAGGTCAAAACAGTTGCTATACATGGAGATCAGAATATGTTTGGGGTTTTTTTTGTCTGTGGTACGTAAGAGATCATCTCAGTTTAGTGAACAGGTTCTTCAGTCTGTGTGCAATGATAAACCTCCCTCTCCTGGTGTCCTGTCTAGCCCACAGCTGTGCATATACAGGAGTTCCTCACGCTGCTGGCCGTGTGTCATACTGTTGTTCCTGAGAGACAAGGAAATACAATCATCTACCAGGCCTCTTCTCCAGGTTGGTTGTTGCTTTCTTTTTCAGGAGGAAAGGGAATGAGTTGAAGGAATAGAAGTAGATGGAAGGAAGGTCCATAAACTTCTAGATAATTTCAAAGGTCATTATATTGAAAGCAAAATGTCCCCCACGATGCTAGCAGTAGATCTGGCATCTTCTGTAATTGGTACACACTTTTTCTGAATGCTTCCTACAAAACCACCTGGTCCATTATGCTTCTTTAGAGATAGGCTGGGCTAAAGGATCTCTTCTGCTCTCATGAGACAGTCTATTGTTTCTGCGGGGATGAAAGTAAAAGACATTGAGTGTGTAGGAAGTAATGATTTGTTTCTGCATAAGCATAAGTAGTTACTTTATTGGCATGACTACAAACTGTCTTTCTTGATCTAGTATGCTCAGAGCAAGATAAGACACTATCAAGTGCTGATATATGACACAATATAACCAAAACTCACAATCTTGGTGGTATTCAGGCCTGCCCTTCACCCATTTTTTTACTCCTTTCAGTTAGCATAGACAGAGCTAGGTGGGGCCAGATTAGGGAATGTTGCTGTCCATTGAGTTTCTCTGTTTGTGAAGATCTTTCTAGAATTGCTGTAGTTACGTATTGCGTGGTGAAACAGTATCATTTCTTATTTATGTCTTTAGAGGGTGTCTGAAAAGTAGGATGAAGAGCTCATGTGAGGAAGTTCTGGTCAGTGTAATGAACTGTGAGGAGTCTAAGAGAGCTGTAGAGATGTGAGGGTTGCTTGAATTTTAGTGCTTAGGCACTAAATCCACCCATATGGTGGTTGTGTTCTATGGCACTTGCTCCCTGAGGAGGCTCTGTAATTATCTATGGGAGCCAGGTGTTGGCTCTGATTGCAGCCTGTTAGTTGAGCTCTTAATAACACTGTCCAGTAGAGTCTCCAGAAAACAGTTCTGTATTTCTGTAGTACCTGAACTTAGTGCCTTCACAGCAGAAAATGGATTAAAGACATGTTGTAGGAATTTAAAGTAACAGAGCTTTGATCTTGCTTTCAGAGTGTTTTCCCTTTTTCATGTGTAAAAGTAGGCACCTCCACAAGAATAGAGTTCAATGCTTCAGTAGTTACAGGATGTTTTATACAGATTGAGTACCACATTTATGTAGTTATTGCATGGCCTTTGTAGGACTAAAATGTTGAATGTTTTTGTGGAAAGGTGAGCAGAACTGCTCTAACATCCCTGTGAATGGGAGTAGATGGAAAAGCGGGTTCTGTTTTGGGAATCTGCCAAAAGTATGGGTTTTGGAGGCCTCTTTAACATACCAGGTTAAATTCAAGCAGCTTTGTTTGTTTGTTTTGGCAGATGAAGGAGCTTTAGTGAAAGGAGCAAAAAAACTTGGTTATGTCTTCACAGGACGGACTCCCCATTCTGTTATCATTGATGCGGTAAGTGGTGGATGTGCATGGCACAGGCTGCCAAGATCCTGCAGAGCATAAAGATGTCCTCTCTGGTCCCTATAAGGGCCCTTTTCCAGGGCCTTTAGAATCCTGCATGCTAAGGGCTTATGCACAATGAGAAAAGTTGTCCTGATCTATTTGAAGATGCCAAGCCCTTTGCCCCTCTGTATGGCATGGGCCATAGGAAGTTGCAAGCTTACATGGGACAGCAGTTGTGCCTGAAAAATATTTCCCTTGTCCAGGAAGCGCAGATGGGAACACTCACATTAGAAGGAAATTTATGTGTCTGGGAGGTTTTCTGACTGTTATGTTTAATGGTTGCTGTTCTTCTAAGTGTTTGATTTCTTTCTTCTGAGTAAGAACTTCAGTAGAAGATGTATCTGCTTGACAAGCTGTGCATGCAGGGGTGCGTAGTTAATGGAGTGCAGTTGACACAAGCAGCCTCAGGCTCATGGGGCCACATTCAGACTCAAGTTGCAGTCCAAGCTGAAGTGGCTCCAGATTTACACAGATGCAAGTAGGGTGCTTATTAAGAAAAATTAATTTTTTTGTCCTTCTTCTCAGGTGTGTTCCCGTTCAAATTTCTTGGCACAATGCCAAGCTAAGCAATTGAAACATATCTTCTAGGACTTGTGACAAACTTTCTACAAATTCTCAAACTGCTTTTCAGTTGAAGGGGAAGAGCTTAGGATGAACAGTGTCATCTACAGCCATGTAAATGCTTCTCTCCTCTGCAGGAACAGCCAAGCCTACCTGGCCTGGTTGCATACCCATAATATGAAGCTGGGGGCATTGTTAATCTATAGCCAGTAATAAAAGCTGTCACTCCCAGAGACTCCTGTCTCTCCTGATTGCCTACATCAGAGGCAGCATACAGAAAATAGTTTGGAGGTGCTTTTTAATCTTGGATGCTCCTGAGTTGATATGTGCCTTGGGCATGGCTATACTGCAGCTAGATTTTACTGCAGCACTTTATTTAACTGCATGTTACAAATACCACTGGAGTTCTATAACTCTGGTAACTCCTACTGCTCCTTCTGTGCATTATACAACAGGAATGGCAGATGTTTTAAAATCTTTCTCCTGCTTCAGGTTGTTTTTGCTCAACCCTAGCAGAGTGTTGCTGGTGATAACAGGAATTTCTCCTTGGTTAATCTTTTGTTTTAGAAAAATATAGGTAATATTTTTGTGAATTCAAATAAAAGAAATACTAAGAGAGGTCAGTCAAAGGTTATGGCAATACTAAGCCTGGAGGGCATGCTTATTTTAACTTGCAGAAAATGCCTTCAGCCTCTAATATGTCTCTTAGTTGGTGGCTGTTGAGAGCTAAATATGCAGCTTAGCTTTCAGAGAGTGCCTAATCAAAAAGGATATTGACTCCTTGTAATGCTGTAGCAGTAGTAAATGAAGGATGCCACAATACAGGATGTTGAATGAATTTCATTAAACAGGGCTCTGCATCCTTTAACCAGCGGAGGGAGCCATTGCCACATTTATTTATACTGGGATGTGTGACAAAGACAACTGATCAGCTCGCGTGTTTGCATGTGTAAGAATATAATTTAAATTGTACTCACAGTAGTACACTCTTTTGTTTTTCTTTTGTAGCTGGGGAAGGAGAAAACCTTTGAAATTCTTAATGTGCTGGAGTTTTCCAGGTAAGTTTTCCTCTAATACGGAAAGTTCAACTAACTCTTTTGACAAAAAAATATTCTTTAGAGTAATAAGTTACAGCTGATTCAGTAGAAAAGCAGAACTTCCTTAATTTTTGCCTTGCCCCTTCATCTTACTTCTGATGTACTATGAATGAGTTATAAACCGGTGGCTTTTAGCATGTGATCATAAAATGTTCTCCTACCCCTGCAGCTCTGTTCATTTATTGAGAAGTTGTTGGCCTGGAAGCATCTTGCTGTGACTCATGGATATCCTGATTTGTCACTTGGCTACTTCAAGAACATACTTTGAGATTGCACTTTAATAGTGCTTCTGCAAATTACTTTTTGAGTAGATGGAAACCACACCTGGAAGTGCCTCTTCTTAAGAACCATGCCAGCTGTGAAAATATACACGTTACAAGCACTCCTAATTTGTCAGGCTCATTAGGATGGGCATTGCTTGGGTAGCAATAAGCTTTGATGAATCAGGCTCCTAAATGTCTGAAAATAACAAGATGCATTCTCTTTGTCAGTTGATAAAGTTATGTCAGTTTGGATGGTGCTAGTCAGTGTTCCTTTTTTCTGTTGTTGTTTATTTTCTACTCTTTCTGGGGATGAAAACCTTGAACTTTTGTTCTCTGCTGTCTTTGTGTTGGGTGGTTATGCTCTAAAGGACTATGTAAAACTAAAATTGATCAGCACTCTGGAGTCTGTAGACAGGAATAGCAACAGCTTGCATGCAGCAGAAAAAAAGCTGTGTGTGTTCTCTGTGTCGCACCTTCCCACCTGACCCCTGAGGGAGCTCCTGTAATCAGTTTTTGAAAAACACACAGAAGTTTTCCAGTGTCTTTCGGTTGTTGCAGAAATTCTGGGCACAGGTAACTGCTGTCCTTCCAACCTCTCTTCAGAAAGCCTCAGAAAGGATTTGTTTTGTCTGATGATACATGCCAAGAGCTTACTTCAGTACACATGATTCTTGAGCTCTGAAAAGTGACTCAAAGCAACCTTAAGAGAAGATTGTTCTACACTGTACACATTTGCAAAAACATAATGAAGGAGGATGGTCCTTTTGCTAAGGAAAAGAATTACATGAAACCACATGTTCTTAGGGTTCTCTAGATGAGAGTTCATTGGTTTACCTCTGCCTCTTGGAAGTTGTGGGTTTTTTCCAGTGTATCTTTTGAAGGAGAGATTGATAAGTACAACATCAGAATTTGTTCTAAAAAATTATCCTTGCCTGCCTTTCTTTGTTAAATGTTGATATACACTATGTTACTGTCTACATTTTTTTACAAGATATCTGCCAAACTTGACTGTTCTTTCCTTGCTCAGGGGGTCCGACTTCCTTCTACCTAATTCCAACTCTGTGGGTCTGATTAGACCAATATAAAGACTTGATAAGGCAAAAAACTGGTCTATACCATTATTTCTATAATGGTTTTGCTTTGTGTTGAGTTAGGAAGTTAAGTAACTGCCTTTGTCAGTGGATGGTTATTGCAATGTGTATTATGCCTAAAATAATCAGCCTTAAGGATTCCATGTCTAGAGTCCCCAAAGCAATTTTGCTTGAGGAATAAGGAAAAATTGGGAGAGAATAATGAGAATAAATGTGACTCCCTTTCTTTCAAGACAATTTTATACTGTCATGCTTTTTTTCAAATTCTTGCTTGCATTTGGGTATAAGTCTGGAGTGCTTGCCAATGGGAGACAGGGCTGAAGCTGGAAATATGCAATTTAATATATCTCCTTGTGGTCAAGGGTTGTGGGATCTTAAGTTACTGCTGTTATATCCCATTTAATCTCAGATGCACGAAACACATCTGAGAAAATTCACTGGCTAGAACAGGAATTACTCTTTACCACTTTGACTAATGAAAGCAAATATTTTTCTTTCAATAGCAACAGGAAGAGAATGTCAGTGATTGTTCGAACTCCGGCAGGACAGCTACGTCTCTACTGCAAAGGGGCTGTAAGTAATTATACTGCCTAATGGAGAACACTGCCAGTTATTGTTTCAACAGCTGTGGCTGATGCTGACATTTCATGTCTCATACATAATACCTGTTGGCTTTCTGTTTAGGGCCAAGTGATTTAAGAGAGCTGTCATTCCTGCTCTGACTCTGTTTGCGGGCTGGAAGACTGCTAGGCTTTCTGCTGCCCAGTTGAAATCCTGAAACTAATGGGAGCAGTACCCTTACTGCAAAGCCAGGGCTTCACCCAGCTGTGCAGCAGGAGTTCAGGAGCTGTAGTAAATGGTCTAGCATTTGTCTGAATTTATAACAGTAAAATTTGCTCTCAAGAGCTTGGCTCTTGATCTGGCTTTCTTGCATCTCTGCACCTGCTGTTCTTTGTCATCACAACTTGCACCATGTTGTGCTTCTGTCTTCACTGACAAGAGCAATAACTTAGCACAGTACAAAGGCTCCAAAACTAGCATTGTCCACAGGCAAAGAGTGGTTCTAATTTCAATGGAAAATGATGGAGCTGGCTTTTTGCAACAGGGAAAAACTCCTTCTGACCTCTGTGAGGATCTGGTTTACTTGAATTTGTCATGACAGATAAGTCAGTGTTCACTACTCTGTTTCCATTTACCTCCCCTGATTTGATAAAGATGTGCTGGCTTCATGCTGGTATGGTGGAAGTGAATTTAGCCTGCTGCCATTGTGTGGTAGTTCACAGTTGTATGCCTAATAGGACCACACAGACTTGCAACTTGCTTGTTCATGCTATGCCTGAATTCACACCATTCTTTGGAGCATGACACTCGATGGGATTGAGAGCAGGAGAGTTTGTTGTACAAAATTTCTTGCCGTTTTCTGTATGAGCAGACCTAGATATACTAATGTGCTGCATCTGCCACTCATGTGAACAGTAAGTTAACTAACTATTCTGCATTAACTGTTCCATGTTCTGGTAGTCATCCTCTGTTCTATTGCTTCCATAATAATTAGATTTGTTTACCTGTCTCTAATCAGCACTAGATATAGGTCTGTTTACTTAGCTTAAGAGCAGATGTCTGAGTAGGGTTTCTGTATTACATGTGTTTGTAGAACTTGTTCTGGTATTTATAAATAAAATGCAGAGATTCTAAATATATAGGTGATGCTGTATTTTTATTTCAGATGTTGGCTGTGCCTTTTCAATTGTCTTTTGATATACTAACAAAAAAGCTGCTGCAGAAAGAAGGTTGTTTCTGAGAGAATGTTGTGGTAGAACATCGTCAGTGTTTCTGCCTTTTGTTTTTTAACATCAATGGGAATCTTTTCTAAAAAGGATTGCTGGGAGCTCTACTGCATGGGACTGCTGTATATACTGAATAAGACAAGAGATTTGTGTTGTCTGAAAGTCAATATATTGGCTTAGTAATTTATAGAGAAGTGTTCTGTACTGCCCAGTAATGAGGACTTCTTTATGGAAAGAGGGGAGGACAGCAGAGTTTGCTTCTGTCCCCATTATTTAAGTGGATGCAGTGTCTCTGCCTCTGGGTGCAATCCAAATAAATCAGTTCTCTAAACCCCAAATATATTGTAAATACAGTTTTGGTTTTGATATTAGCAAGTCCATTCAGGTTGCTTCTCTTGAGCTTGTAAATGCACAAATGGCATCTTCATATGTAGACTTACTCTGTTGTAATGAATTTGGTTTTAATAGGATAATGTAATTTTTGAGAGGCTTTCAAAAGATTCCCAGTATATGGAACAAACACTGTGCCATCTTGAATACTTCGCAACTGAAGGTAAGAGAAACAGCATGCCATGAGAATTCAGTTTCTGAAATTATTTGCAGCATTTTCTGCATTGTCTAAGCTCTGTGTTGTCAATTAAGATGATTGTGAGGATAAATTAAGGAGGGATGTTTTATCAGCAAATTAACCACTGTCGGTTGACTTCAACTGTTAAGGGGGTTTTTGTCCGACTTCTGTGACTTCAGTAGGGAAGTGGAGTTTGGAATAAAAAGATGGTACTCTGTGTGTCTGTGATGAAGGGAAAGGGCATGAGTTGTATTGCCCAGAATAACTCAATTACTTTGGAGTTGGAGGTTTTTTTTTACCAGAGTAGAAGTTGGATGCCAGCATCTCTGGCTTTACGAAGCAGAGTGAAGAT
The DNA here is from genome assembly GCA_034336665.1 of Luscinia megarhynchos. Taxonomy (NCBI): domain Eukaryota; kingdom Metazoa; phylum Chordata; class Aves; order Passeriformes; family Muscicapidae; genus Luscinia; species Luscinia megarhynchos. The sequence goes on from JAPFBE010000003.1 coordinate 68,688,235, forward strand.
GCTGAGCAGCTGGTAGACTGAGACATCAAAGATGATCTGAAATGGTCTGTAAGGCCTTTAACTGATGTAACACCTCTGTTCACAAGGAAGCACTGGGCTTTGTTCCCTCTTCTGCCATAGCATAGGACACTCGAGTTATAGTAAAACCATGAACCAGTATTTTTCTCTCAAAATCTGAAAATACCAGTCAGCTTTTAAACACTTGCTTTTTGTTGCAGATTCCCATGTTCCCAGTACTGGAATTTTATATTTTATGTCACACACTCCTTTTTGCTTAAATTGTGATGGAAAAAGAAATCATTAGTTCTCTATGTTAATTTTTTGCCATTGGTGTAGTTAATTGGTTTTCATACTTCATGGACCCTCTTTACTATATTGTGCATGTGTAACTCCCATTATTTTTACTAAAAAGAAAGCACAGACTGTACAGGATGTTTGACTAAGTAGTATCACTAATCACAGTATGTAGCCCATTCTTTAACATGATCTTTTGAAAAATACATGAAAGGCAAGCTTGCTTTCATACTTAGTGTGAAACCAGAGAGTTTTTGTCTAATGCTCTTGATTTTCACCAGCATTAGGGGCCAAAATGAACTGGACTTGTGGTTTACATTTGTGGAACTCCAAGTGCTTTAAGAAATGCACAGGGATATTTTGTGGAATAAAGAGTTTAACAGTTGTATGTTAGAAGCTCTTGTTATTCCAGTGTGAGGGCTAGAATTTAGCATTCATTACATATGAATGATTCAATGATACTCAATGTATTTTTACTGTGAGTAATGCCTGTCTTCTCTTTTGTAGGTCTAAGGACGTTGTGCATTGCTTATGCTGATCTGTCAGAGAAATCTTACAGAGAGTGGTTGAATGTCTACAATGAATCCAGTACGGTTCTGAAAGACAGAACTCAGAAGCTGGAAGAGTGCTATGAGATCATTGAAAAGGTAAAATATACTTCTTTGATCAGAAGCTGGTTGCTTTACATGTGTATTTTCTAGTGGAATTTGACTTTGTACAATGAAATAAATTGTTCGTTTCATAGATGAGAAACTGAAAAGGTGTTCTTAGATGGTAACCTGTTCAGTGCACAGTTTTAATCTGTAAATCTAAGATGAAATTTACAGATAAAAAATACTTTTTGCTTAACCTCTTTTTTCAAACTTTTTTAACATCTTTGTTTTATGTAAGGCTGTTGTAACTTGATAAATATAATATATGTAAATTGTTGTGTTGCACCAAGTTCCCATGTACTAGGGTATGAAGGTACAACAGTCGAGTTCAGGATTTTTGAAGGCTGTTGTAGACACAGTGTACGGGTCACCAAAACCTGTAGGGGCGAAACCTGAAAAAAAGGATGAAAACCTGCACTCCATGCAAATTGCAGCGCTCTTAATTTTAGAAGGGGAAAGTAGATATCAGACAATTTATTTGGAGTGCTAATCCTGGAGTGAGTGAAATGTTAAAATGCCAACGCTAGGGGCCAGTGTTTCTCTGAGCCTTGTTGGTCTTGCTGCTTTTCGAAGGGCTTGGTAGATGCACTTCTCATCTGCACAGGTTCATGCTCTTTCCTCTTGCTCCAGGTATTTAATTTTCTTTAGTGGTTTCTTTAAAGCATGTTTTGAACTTCAATGTCTTTTAAAATTAATATTAAAATACTCGTTAGGTTCTGGAGCACTGTTTATTTAAGTTAGTTGGGGAAAATCATAGAATTACAGAATGGCCTGGTTTGGAAGGGACTGTAAAGATCACTGAGTACCAATCCTCGTGCCGTGGCAAGGGACATGTTTGACTAGGCCAGCTTGGTAGAGCTCCATCCAACCTTGAATCATTCCAGGGATGGGGCATCCACAAAAATGTCAGGATGGGAGCTAACTTTCAGAGGGTCAGAGAAAAGCTCCAAGAACTCTTTCAGTAAGAGCTGGTGATTGGGTCTTCCTTTTCCAAGTCATGCCTGAAATGGTCTTTTGGCATGTCGGTTACAGTATGGTTGTCTCATCCTTGGTTCTGTAGGTTTGAGTAGCTCCTTTCAGCTTTCTTCTTCGTGTGCTGTGCTGTCATACTCTTCTATTTTCACAGAGGTGAAAAATGAACTTTTTGCTGTACTTTTTTTGCTGTACTTTTTTTGCTGTACTTTTTTTGCTGTACTTTTTTTGCTGTACTTTTTTGCTGTACTCGTTCTCAAGCTTTAGATGTTTTTTGGTCATCTACTTTCTGCCTTTTTCTCAACTTAGTATGTTGTTTAAGAAAAAAGGGAACCTTTGAGTGAGTTGTAGACTTGGAGTTAGGCACTATCCAGTGTATGCCTTCCTGTTAATGTTTGCTTGCTGGTCATGCCAAGAAGCAGGCCTTACAGATGAACTGGCATGTAACACAAAATATCATGTGTTTTAACAGACTGTTTTTTGTTTTCTTTTTTTCCATCTAAGTTCTCAAATGAGACCAAGAGAGGTACTTTTTCAGTCTGAGTGCTGAGATTGCTGGTTCATAGTGCAGGTGCACATGTGGAGCCAAACTTGTACTGACTTCCTTCTGCAGCCTTATGCTGGCTCAGAGGCCTTCAGCAGGTGCAGTGGGAACTCCCCTGCTCAGGTAGCTCAGCCATGCTGATCCCTATGCTGTCATGTGTAACTTCTTAACCAAGTGATTTTGGAGAAAAAAAGGACGATCTGCAATTGCACACTTAGGTTATATTTGTAGCCTTCAAATGTTGCTAGCATTGATGGAGCTGATGTTTCATTCAGAGGCTGTGGAATACTAAAGCTTAGTGACTTGCAGGACTAGACTGTGCTACATTTGCCAGCTGCATCTCTCATAGCAAGAATGAAGCTCTGTCAAGACCTGTAACTAATGCCAGCTTACACAGTGTATGGATAGTCATGTGCCCTTCTGTTCTTTAGGCGTGCTTAGATTCATACAAGTGGAAGCTGCTTTTAATGCCATCTTCATGGAATTATGGAAAGGTCTAGGTTGGATGGGGCCTTTTAAGATCATATAGTTGTACCCCTGCCCCCCAGCCACGGATAGGGACACCTTTAACTAGACTATGATTCTCCAATCTCTATCCAGCCTGGCCTGGAGCGTTTGCAGGGATGAGTTCACCACTTCTGTGGGCAAACATGTTCCAGTGTCTCACCACTCTCATCATAAAAATGTTGCTTCTTTATGCCTGCACTAAATATACCCTCTTTCAGTTTAAAACCATCTGTCCTTGTACTGCCACGGCTGGCCTTGGTAAACAGTTTATTTACTTTTCTTATAAGCCCACTTTTTATATAGAAAGGCCACAGTATGATCATGCTAAAGCCTCATCATTCCCAGGCTGAACACCATCAACTTGCCTTACTGCTTATATTCGTTTTCATTTCTGTTGAATGATTTTAGTCCCTGCAAAGAATAGAATATGCTGCCTTTTCTGTGCAGTTTCTGAAATGATACAGTATGCCTAAACTTATTCCAGTTTGTTTTAAGTTGAACATCTTTGCGTGTGTAAGGAATCATTAAGATGCTTTTAGAGGTAAAATCTGTGTAGACTGTACCTTTTGACAAGGTTTATTTCTTAGCTATTTTTTGCCAGTCTTTTTTTTTTTTTTTTTTTTCACTATAATGTAGCCAAATATCAAGTAGTTGTTTTAGAATTGCTTGAGAATATGGCTAACTCTGTAGTATTAAATTCACTGCATAAGACATGTATTTCTGGAAGACATCTGTATGTTGATTAGAGATACTTGGATTGATTAATGTTCATACCACTTGTATTATGCAAATGTAATTATTAGATCCATAAATAGTTGCAATAATTTTTACTTTGAGTGATTGTATCCAGCCTGTAAATTTTATAGGCGGAAATTACTTTAAATGATGTGATGCCAAATAATTTTTGTTTTTTGAGTTTAAATATACAAACTGACTACTCATCATGTTGCCATGGTGATTGTGAATAGTCTAGTATATATGTTCGTCTATAGGCTAATTTTGGACTTTTATAACTTCAATCAATTATTCTTGAAATGTTGCCATCTTTCTGATCAAAAACACTCTGTTTCATTCTATACCTCTTGAAATGTGAATTGTATGCAGAGGAAATAGAATAGCCACACTAGAAATTTACTATGGTGTATGTTGCTTATCAAAGTGCAGTATTAACAGTGAGATGCAACATGCTGTCTTAATTCCTTTTTTGGGGTATGTTCCAAACAGAGGTTTATCCTAAAAGAATTTGAGGGATTGTTTTCTTTTTGTTTTCCCCAGGATTTGCTGCTTCTTGGAGCTACAGCCATTGAAGACCGTCTGCAAGCAGGTGTTCCAGAAACAATAGCCACACTAATAAAGGCAGAAATTAAGATATGGATTCTGACAGGTGACAAACAGGAAACAGCTCTCAATATAGGTATCCATCATTCTGGTTACTCTGAATTTTTCTGATAAGTAGCAGGTCACATGCAAGATGTGTTGTGTATGTTTTTAAATAGAATTGGGCTTGCTGCTTACAGAATAGTTCCTCAGTAGCAAGGCACAGCCTTGGAGAAGGGATTTTGTAGTGAAGTGTTCACTATGGCTGTCAGACTATATTTTTTTTATTTTTGTTGTTTTTTTAAAAGCACAAGGGGCCTTTCTGCTCTTGGTTAAATGCAGTTCTAATGGAATGGATATATGTAACTCCGCTTTCTGATGGTAACAGGAGAACTCTACCAGGCTAATGTTTCAGAAGCGGTTTTAAAGCCTTTTTTTCTTTTCTTACTGGCTGCCTTTGAATCGAGTTTGGGATACAATGGGAAATACAATAATGCAAAGCATGTCTAGTTTACAGCATCTTCCAAGCCATGTCTGTGAATGTAGATGGATTAGTCAAGCTTAAATAACTGACCCTGCTGTCCCCTGATGGCACATCTGTTAGTATATAGTCAAGACTTGGTAAAGGGATGTATCCTGATGTAGGCACCCCCTTTGTCATGCCACACCATCCAAATTGCCTATCTTTGGCAATAGAATGCCATGATGCTCTTGTGTTCTTTTTGATAATTTTTCTTCCTATCACTGGTGAGTCTGCCTAAGAAAGGGGAAGAGAGAATTGCCTAAATAAGTTCAGTTAAAGAGCATTTTAGTTCTGCCAGGAATAGCCTGAAATACACCTAGACCTGTCTGTGTGCAGTTCTAAATGTAAAAAGCTTAATTGCTCAACTTATTTGTATAATTAAAGAGTCTTGAAGTCAATATGAGCTCAAAAAGACTGAAGAAACAGCTCCTTTAACAGAAGGCAACATATGCTGTTAAGGTTCCACAATTGCATTTAGATTTGCAGATTAGTTTGTTTAGATATAGAGGTGTAGGTTAAAAGGAACTTCAACAACATAGGTTGCTTTCTCAAACTCATTCAAGATTCTCTATCAATGCTGCTCTCTAAATCAACTTAGATTATATTTAGGTGAGTTTAAGACATTTGCTTTTTTTTTTTTAGTCTGGTTTGTTTTGTGCTTTTTAAAAATTTTATTTTCTGTTGGTTGACTCAGTGAAATTTCAGAATGCAGTCTGCTTGACTGATTAGAGTTTTTGTGTGCTTCTCAAAACCAGATCAAATTTCATATGTCTTTGTATGCTGAAGGTGGTACCAAGAGGTGAAATAACTTGGCGAACTGATACAGCTGTAGTAGAAATACAGTGGATGGCCTAAGTAGACAGTTTGTTTAAAGGCTAGTTATCTGGTTTGAATCACAATCTGCAGATTTTCCTCTCTTTACAACCAGTAGTTAATTTGAGGAGGGAACACCAACTTTTGATTAATTTAAAAAGTGTAGCTACACACTTTGACATACCTGAAATAAGTTGACATACTAACCAACAGCAGCTACCTTGAATACCAGTAAATGGGCTTATTCTGAAGACTCTGAAGGAGACTAACTTCCAGCTTTCTCTAAAACTATTGGTTTGTTGTTTCTGTTATTCTTCTCAAGTTGCAATTATAGAAATCTTGCTTAAAACTTCTAAATTATCCCTTAGTTTAAGGTACAGTTTGGTAGTAAAGCTCTAACTTAATTAGCTGCATGTTCAAGTTGGCTTGAAAGTATAAACATGTGGCACCCTTCCAGTTTCTGCGTGTAACCCAATAAAATTGTAATAAACCTTCAACTTAAAACCCAATCCACGTGTGTACTATATGTTTCAGGTATAAATATGCTATCTGGGGAGTAAAAGTATTTTCACTTTCTAATTGTGTTTAGAGGTTATGCTTCTTGGCTCTTGCTTGCTGTATGGGCATGCACGTGTATTGAGGGATATTTCAGCTCTTGGCAGCTCTGTCAAGGAGCAGGAGTACTTTGTTCTTCCAGTTTCCTCTTGATTATTTGGTTTTCAGAATTGGCATACATCATTGTCTCTGGATTGTGTTCTTGACTTTTCTGGAGAGTAATGGTTGGTCTTCTGTGAGGTGGCTGAATGCCTTTCACTCAGCCATGTTCTAGTCAATAGCTCTGCAAGTGAGGAGAGTGTTCATGATAAGCTTTAATACTGAAATTCAATCATTTGAGCTCTGGCTCTTGAAAATGAGTCTTGCAGGCTCAGAAGCATCTTTAAGCATGACCTGCAAACAACTGTAGAAGGCTTAACTGTGTTCTTGCAGGTTCATCCTTTTCTTTGAACAGTCTGGGTCATCTTTGCATTTCAGGAGAGACAAAAATACCCTGATAGATTTCTGTTTGCCACCATTCTGGTGCTCAGCACACTCACAGAACATCAGAACTGCTGTATTTCCAGCCAATAACTTCCCTAGGAAGAGGTTTGTTTTCTGGGAATGGGAGTACAGTTTACTCAAGTGTATCCTTTCTTGAACCATGAATCAGTCCCTAGTTGAGCTGAATGCCCTTACCTAGGGTGTGCATTGATAGCTGCAAGCACTATCTGCCTTACAGTTGTTTGGGTTTGAGGTTGGAAGGGACCTTTTGAAGATACAGTCCTCCTCCCTGATGGGGGCATCTTTCATAAATCAGGTTGCTTAAAGCTCCATCCAGCCTGGCCTTGAATGCTTCCAGGGATGGAGAGTCCATAACTTCTCTGGGCAACCTGTTCCAGTCTTGCTACCTTCTTCATAATAAATGTGTTCTTATGTCCAGTCTAGACCTACCCTCTTCCAGTTTGAAATGACTGGCCCTTGACCTGCCACTACAGGTCTTCGCCTAAGTCTTTCTTAATCTTTGTTGTAATTTCCCTTTACATATTGAAAGGTCTCTCCAGAACTTTCTCTTCTCCTGGTTAAACAACCCCAACTCTCAGCCTGTTTTCATAGGAGAGCTGTCCCAGACCTCTGATTGCTTTCAGGTGGAGTCTCACATTCCATTTTTCATCACTTAGATGCTTCTCAGTGCTTTCAGTCTGTTCATCCCCATGTCTGTGCTGATGGATGTTTAAGATTGTTGCAGTACAGTATAGGGATTGTTACAGGACCTTGCACTTGGCCCTGTGGAGCTGATTAGGTTCTCTAATATTCTCACCTATTCCTCAAGTGGATCAAAGTCCCTCTGGGTGGTATCACTTCTCTCCAGTATTATTCAGGTGTACCCTTCAGCTTCATGTTTTCTCAAGGCTTGCTGAGGGTGTATTTGGTCCCTGTCTGTCCCTGGTGAAGGCACCAAAGGACCAGTCTCAGGACTGGCTTGAGGGACACTGTTCATTACTGGTTTTCATTTGAGTGGTGGAACATTGACTGTATCTCTGGATGATACAAGCATCCAGGTGATTCCTTACCCCTCTAACAGTGCATCCATCAGATCCCTATCCTTCCAGTTCAGAGATGAGAATACTTCTTAGTGAGCTGTGCTTTATTTCAGGAGACAGGCCATGCAAGCACACCTGTCTGTATCCCTATGCAAAGTTTAAACAGGGCATTTGTGCCCTCTCTAAACACAGAGGATAATCATTCTTCCCTCAGATGCCAGATTCTGTATGCCTGCAGTATGAATGTGCCTGTGGGCTATGATCTTGAACTCTGGTTCAAACAATCTTTCTCCCAGGACACTTAAAGGAAAATAAGTCCCAGAAGTACCTGATTCATCTGCTTCATGGGTTTTTAGTCAGACTTTTAAATTAAAGAGCTAGATATCAACTTGCAAGTGTGGGTTGACATTTTATACCTGGCTTTGAACCAGCAGTTGATCTTATTTTACTCAAAAGCATTGACAAAAATAGTTATCTTAGAGTGCATTTTTGCTTGCCATGTTAGTATTGCCAGTAATAACTATTACAAAACTATTATAAAACTTTAAAGTATTACTAGGAATGTCTAAGGTTACTGCTTGTGCTCCTACAGTTGCCAGCTACTTTGCTTTATAGTAGTGCTAGATTTTAACATCATCTTAGTCCTGAAATTGTATGTAATATATAGATCACCTGTAAACCCTTGTTAGGCTTGACTTGCATTCTCCTATTCCAGTCTTGATCTTTCTGTTTAATGCAAAATAGCTTCAATTGCAGGATCAATACTGAGTCCATGATTTCCAACATGCACAGCAGAGCAACTGTTTTCCATAGCATTTTTTTTCTTCCAGCTTGACTTCTAGAATGGCATCTCACTCATTTTGTAAGAGGTAAAATGAGGCAGTGAGCAGTGGTTTAGAAATTAGAGTTGACTATTGCAGCTGCTGTTCTAATCAAATGCTACTAGAAAATCCTTTTGAACTAGTTATGCTGAATTTGTAACAGGCTACTGCACAAGACTATTGATTTAGCCTAGAGAAAGAATAACTCTGTTATGGAGGGAAGTACTTAAATTTGTAATATTCTCTTTTTCTCAATAAAAATAAGGAAGTTTTTTGAGCCTGGAACTAACTTTTAAAATTGGCAAACTGACTTGAGAAAAACAGTCAGTGTTTTGTCTGTACTGTTGGAGGTTTGCTGCTCAGTTCTATACTACCACCATATTTGATCACAGGCAGAATCAGAAGCTATCTGCAAAACTTTCATGTAGGCTGCACATCATTAGACCATATTTCACCCTTTTCCCAAAAGGTGTGACTTCACTGTCATTCTGTATTGTTCTGTGAAGCAGAAATTAAACCTAGGCTCATAACATGTATTTGCAAGGTTCCACTTGATATTCATAGTCCATACAGCTGTGAAAATAAGAGGAGAAACTGAACTTCTGCAGGTAATCAAACCTGCAGCCTGAGCATGCCTGGCTATGATACAAGCATGTCTTCCACAAAGGAAGAAGAGGGATTTACTTTCTTGACAGAAGTCACACATGCAGACATGTTAACCCTGGATTATACCTACAAAACTAGCCCAATTATAAAAACTCTGTAGCCTGAAGAAATGATTTGCATTGCAATTGATGACCCAGTATGGCCTTTCTAAGGAACCAAGAATCCCAGAGATGATTTTATGCCTCAGTTCTTCTCTTGCTGTTGTAAGATATGGAAAGAGGCACTTTTTTAATCTTCTCACAGTGACTGTGGTGTTCAGCTTTTGAATCTGTCAGCCTTCCTGTGGCTCTTCACTGGGGTGTTCCTCTTATACTGAAATACTTCCAGTCTCCAGAAAAGTAAGACTTCCTACGACCCCATTTTATTTGATAGCAATTTCTTAAACTGCTATAATTCATTGCTATTTAAAAATGAGAAATAAAAAATAATTGTATTGAATTTCCTTTTCCCATGTAATTTAAATGAGCAATAAAAAGTTTGTGCTTCAAATAAATTAATTCTCTGCTATTTTATGAAGCTGACATCACTATGCCAATCCCAAGTGAAAAAATCTCTTGCATGAGATTTTATGGTAATGTAGTGGGGTCAGTCTGATCCAAGTTTGCAATTGTCTCTTGCCATTAATATGAGCAGAATTAACCTGTTTATTCTGTAAATGATTAAACTTTAATAAAAACAAGAGATTTTTTATTTTTTTCTTGAGAGTTTTTGTTTTGAATTTTGATGTCCTGGGAAATGTACAGATCTGCCTTCTGGCTGCTCTCATTCTTTCATGTCCCAGTCCCACACTAAGAATATTCTAGTCCAATTACCTTGTGTCTATAGGAGTTGATAGGGGCTCAGTGTCATTGATCTTTACTCCTTGATGAAGCTCAGAACCTTCCACACTAAACACTCAGGAGTAAAAAAAGCTCATGTAAGCTTTGTGTGGGCTAAAGGAACTGAGTAGCATCAACTGAAAACATGTGTGCACTTCCAGTCACCTGGCATAGATGCAACTGTGCATTCAGATCTGTTCCTATAATGTGCTGAAGGCAAACCTGCCTTCATGTACACTTAAAAAAAAAAAAAAGAATTGATGTAGGGCTATATGCTATTTTCACTGCATCCAGTTCACAGTGTTTTCTTTAACTAAAACATCTCAAGTGATGTATTTGAAAAACACAGATAGAATGCAGCCCATGTTTCTAGTAAATCTGTCATGTTGGAGTGTGTCCTATATGCCAGTGTTTCCAGCAGTCTGCCTGATAGGACTAACTGCTCAAAAAATAAATTGTCATTTGGCACATAGATGGTTAAAGTTGAACTTGAACCTTAGTCTTCCAAAAAGTCCTTGTGTTTTACTGTCTTTTTTTCCCCCTCTTGCAGGGTACTCTTGCAGACTCATTTCACAGAGTATGTCTCTCATCCTGGTCAATGAAGATTCACTAGATGTAAGTAAGCAAATTCTGATGTATTTCTTGACAGAAGTAAGTGTTGCTAACAAGATGGAAAGTTGTCAGACTTTTCACATTTAATTTCTCTTGCTTACTCTTTCTCTTACTTAGCAAGATAAACAGCTCATGCTAAAACACAGGTGTATTGTGTCAAGTGTACCCCAGAGATCTTCAATCACAAACTGTACAAACCAAACTGAAGTCTCAGAATGAGCAACTTCTTAGGTGCAAGGGTTTGATTCTGCTGCAAACTGGAAAAATTTGCAGCATGCCGTCAGGAATATATTAAGTTTTAAGGTATAGATATAGGACTAACATTTGAAGAGAACTTGTTTTTTCTACCTTCAGTATTGCAGCTGAACAGCTGTAACTACACCTGCATTGTGAGCTTGTCTATGTACAGTAGCTTTTGAGACTAAAATCAGAAATGTTCTGCAAATGGTTGCCATGCTCCTCACATATATGCCAAAATTAAATAGAAAAATCATACATCTGTACATGAGTTTTCCCAGGAGATATCTTTCCATTTTGTGTGTTTCAATGTCCATATCACTATTGGATCACTATCTGATTTCTATTAGAGATATTTGTAGGATAGATGAAAAAACCTATTATAGGCAGCATCTGACATTTGCATTTAGAATTGGCAGCTTGACTGGATGGGAGATGCAAAGCCTATGTCTTGGGGTACCAGAGGAGTTACTGGATATCTGCAATTCTGGTTGAAGAGGGTGAACTACTGTAGCAAAATTATCACCAGCTAAGTTCTGTTTTCCAGTTGCCTTGATGTGATTCCAATAACTTTGAGTGTATCAAACTTTGGTTGCAGAATCCAGCTGTAAACAGTATTGGAAATTTTTCAGTAAACATAAAAACTAATGGAAGCTTTCAGAACATGAATGTGCACCCCCAGCATGTTTGCCAGTGACACCAAGCTGTGTGCTGTAGTCAGCACACTGGAGGGGAAGGATGCCATCTAGAGGGATCTGGACAGGCTTGAGGGGTGGGCCTGTGTGAACTTCACGAAGTTCAACAAGGTGCTGAACTTGGGTTGGGGCAGTCTCAAGCCCAGGCTGGGAGGAGAATGGATTGAGAGCAGCCCTGAGAAAAAGGACTTGGGGCTGTTTGGACAAAAGGCTCCATATGACCCAGCAATGTGGACTTGCAGCCCAGAAAGCCAAAGGCATCCTGGGCTGCATCCAAAGAATCACAGGCAGCAGGTCAAGTGAGATGGTTCTCCTCCTCTACTCTGCTCTCGTAAGACCTGACCTGTGGTCTGTGTTCAGCCCTGGGGCTCCCAACAGAACAAACATGTGGGTCTCTGGAATGAGTCCAGAGGAAGGCCCATGAGTTGACCTCTGCTAAGAAGACAGCTGAGAGATTTGGGACAGTTCAGCCTGGAGAAGAGAAGGATTTGGAGAGACCTTATAGCACCTTGCAGTATCTAAAGGAGACCTACCAGGAAGCTGGAGAGGGACTGTTTACGAGGGCATGTAGTGATAGGACAAAGGGGAATGGCCTTAAGGTGAAAGTGGGCAGGTTTAGATGAGGTGTTAGGAAAGAATTCTCTACTGTGAGGATGGTGAGACCCTGGAAGGGGTTTCCCAGAGAGGCTGTGGACTCCCTATCCCTGGAGGCATTCAAGGCCCGGCTGGATGGGGCTTTGAGCAACTTGGTCAAGGGGAAGGTATCCATGCCCATGGCAGGGGCGTTGAATTTTTAAATTAAGGTCCATTTCAACTCTCAACTCTAACTTTTCTATGATTCTATGGAGAAAAAAAAAAAAAGAAATGGAGAACCATGGCATGTCAGATAACAAAAGAAACCCATTATTGATATATATGGTTGCTGGTCTTTTAAGTGAAGAAAATATTATCATATGATGCATCATGAATATGGAAGGTGACTGATACTTTAGCTCAGATAACCTATATTTTTCCTAAAACATGAGTACAAACTTGTGGAGGTTCTGAACTGGTACATTAAAATGCTTTGTATTACTCTTGGTTACCATCTAAAGTAAGTCCATGGGTTTTCTCCAAAGTAATCTTATTGCAATTTTTAGTTGGATTTTATATACATTTGAATATAAAACTTATATTTTGCCTATAATTGCCTATAGTTCTTTTATTTCAAGGTGTCTTACTTCCAATTTTTAAGTATGGGATCTCCTTAGTAATGTTTATTTTGTGTTGCACCTCTAACAGAAGTTTTGACTTCTGTTCAACTGAATGTAAAATCAAAGGTTCTCACACTGAAATTCTGTAGCATTATATTTAATATATTCCACCTTTGAAATCTATTAATACTAAAAATGAGTTTTTATAAGATCCAAGTTGAGCTTAGAGCTTTTAAATATTGATACACTTCCCCCTTTGTGCGGTCCCTGTGTGACTTTCCCCTCCCACTTCTGCTCCTTGGCATGCAGCAGCAGGTGAGATGTGATCGAACAACTGTCTTTGCTTGGTTTTGAGAGATGAATTTTTTTCTAAATCATGCACTTCAGGGGGAAAATCAATCATTTCTGTTCTGTTCAGGGAACTCCTGGGAATAGAAAAGACTAATCCCTATCTTGATTCAGCTGAATTCTTGAAACTTAGCATAATAATCTGCAAATGTCTATCCCTTATAGACTTTACCACATGCATACATATACTCACTTGTTTTTTCTTTTCCTAATAAAGCTTTTTGAAATGAGGATATTTTGAGCATGAGATTTACTTTGAGTGTAATTCTTGGACTCACTTTCTCTTTAATTAAATTGGAACACCACAAAGTCTTATTGTGCAGCCTTTAACCTGGAAAAATTTCTTTCATTGGCATCTTGTCGAATTTATATATTTATATATTCCAGCAGTGAAGAGTGAGGACCTGAAAAACTTGGTTATTTTGTTAGTTTATTTTAGCTATTCTGTAGGGTACCATTACTGTGAAGGTTCTATAAGGAAGATCTATTAACCTTGAGAATATAGGATTTATCCAATGACTTTCATGGTCTTCTTTCTTAACTGGCACATTTCCTTCCCATACTTAAAAGTTAAAAAAGTTAAGGAGATCTTTGACAGGCATCATTATTCATTGTATTTAAATACTGATACATCTGTAGGTATTATCTGGGAATTATGGATCTCTTAAGAAGTAGAGCTCTGACCTTGTCATTGGACTTAGCTGTATGCTAGAAATAGCAGATTTTGTTAGGTTATTGTCTAAAGCTTGTTCTAATAACCATTGAGCACTCAGACTGTATAAGGGAGAAGAACATGAGCAGAAGGCCATTAAAAATAAATTGTTTATCAGCACATTTGTTTTTGAGCAAAGATTATGGTTCCAGTGGGGTCCTCTGTACTAGACTTCTCAGAAAGATTTGCATAGCATTATGGCTTACACAGAAAGGTATTACCTTCACCTGCAGAATTTCTTCTGCATATGCACCATGTGAGCTTTTTATGTAAATCTATGTTTCAAACTCTCAAGCACAATTACAGGAGACAGTGCCTGTGAAGCTCTGAGAAACTTTGAAGGTGTTGCTTTAGGGATCCTGATTCTCTTGCAGAAGAAGGGATTTCTATGCCTTGTCAGAGATGTCATGCTGATTACTCCCAAAGAGTGGGCATAAAGGTATTGTCAGCTTTTCAGACTAAAACAAGAGTTACCTAAAGCTCCAAATGCTCCAAAGTGTTATCGTGTGTGCTTCAGCTATACTGAAAGATAATAAGATATGCAGGTACTGCTGGGAAGACAAGAACAAGTCTGGTACTGCTAATGCCATGTAGGTTCTTTGAAGGTTACATCTTGTGTGCTGCACTAAAGAGGAGGCTGGGGCTTTTATCTCCCCTGCTATCATCTGCCCACATGCACTCAGACAAAGTTAATATTCTGGAAAACTGGCTAGTTTGAGCCAAGGATCAGGTCCTATTCAGAGTGGCATTTGCAACAGTTCTCTAGTGCCGTGTGGCTGGTAAGTTACTCCAGTTATCACTCAGCCTGGAATTGTAATCAGCTCTTCTGTCTACCACCGGAGATTTGCAAAGGTAGCTAATTAGGAAAACTGGGGAAAGAATATTTTCTATTGTACAAAGCTTTTACTATAGCTCAGATTTCTGTTTTTTCTTAATCTAGAAATGCACATCAAGCTAATAAGTAGTTATGTAAGGAAAAGAGTCTAGTAGTCAGATAAGTCATCAAAGATGTTAGGCAGAAGTGATTTAGTGTTTTTTTGTTTGTTTCTGAGGAACAAATAGGATCTTTCATAACTCCAGGTATTTGCTAATCTGCATGGAAAGTTAATTATATGGAAGCGGAAAATATACAGCTCTTCGTGTGAAAAGTTGCTTTGATTTGAGTGTACTGTGTAAAATTATAAATGAAAGAATATAGGTGTTACCTAGACTGTAGGTTTAAGTACACACAGGACTGTGTAACTTAAGTATTAGATTACCACTTTTTCAGGAAGCAGTACTAATAGGTTTGAGCTGTGAGTGGTGAATGAGTTGGGCTGGTATTTTTGTTTCATCCTGCTTTTCACTTTTCAGAATTCATTAATGACTGTTCTCCCTTATCTGTGGCTCTGTTTTTTCTGTTAGTGTTTTCTGGCACTGTGATAGTTGGCTTGGATGAAGTGGGGGTACTTGGACCTGAAGGAATGCAAGGACCCTTAGGAGCGCTAAGAAGAGATTACTAAATAACTCTCATTTCTATAAGTGGAAACTGTGAGGTGGGAAGGCTGGGGAACACTTTAGAAAAAAAAAGATTTTCAAAGTTACTTTTTCTTTCATATTTTAAGTTGTAATAGTGGTCATTTCTGACAAGAGCTGATTTTAGGCAGCTGGTATTTAGCAGATGTGGGCTGATATCTTGTCCGTGCTATGGGACAGAACAGAAAAAAATAGAAAGGAAGTGTGTGTTGCCTGAATTCCATCTAAAATTTGCTGTCTCGTTTGTAAGAGTTCTCCTATGTTAGAAGAAAATGACTGTAAACAAACACTATTTCTCTTAAAATTGCTAATGGTCTTCACATATGTGAAGGCTTATATCAATAGATGATCACAGAGTATTATCCAGATCTATTTTCTGTTGTGTGGGTAACAAGAGAAGCATGGCTTCAGCTGGATGGTGAGGGAAGTATCTGTTGGCTTTGAAGATGGGAGTCTCTGCAGCATGCTGATGTGCTTCTTTCTGCCAAGCATGAGAGACCATGGAAACATAAGGATGTGTAATCAAGTGTTAAATGGATTTTTTAAAATGAGACACTACCCATGAAATGCAGTTTTTTCTGATATTAAAGCATGATGGTGTGTTTTTAGGGGAAAAAGACAAAGCTGGTGTCTGATGTATGGATGAGTTATGGATACTAATCTTCTTGATTGACATGGGTAATACTGCACATCTGTAGAAAGAATTCAAATTTGTCTTTTGTACCAGAGGGTAAGAAATAAATAGTCCTTTCTTCTTCAATATATTTTCATATCTGATCTTTAGCTTTCATTGGAGGGGTTCCTTGTTCATGCAAGTTTTTCTGGGGCTTTTAAGAATAAGCAGTCTTCCTTTCTTGGTATGGAGCCAGCCAGAAGCAATAGGATTTATTCATCTGCAGTGTTAACTTAATGAAGACAGTAGAGAACAAACTGCATCAGGGTGACAGGGTGTATCTGGATCATGTATTCAGAAAACAGAGATATAGGTATCTGTGGTCTTACTTTTGTGGTTCCCAGAATACTGACTTACTACTACTTTGTTATACAACTTTTTAAAGATTATTTCCTTTTTCGTAATAATTAGAGAATCATTCTTGTAACTGAAGCTTGATTGCTCCAAGCCTTCTCATCAGTCACATAAAGGAATACATTTCCTTCACAGGGGAATTAAGGAAAAGAAAGATGTTTTACATCTGGTTGAAGCTAGAAAACATCCCACAGACTTTCTCTGGGTTGATTGGTCTGTCAGAAACTAAAATTAAGCAGTTCTGCAGCTGTATGAATTTAATACCTAAGTATGTGTTCCCTCTGCTTTTTAGCCTTCTGCCTAGAGTGGAAACAATCAGAGGAATCTTGTAGAAATCTCTAGGGTTTTATATAACTTTGTCACGATGTTGTAAGCTTTTTTTTTAATGGAGGAATGTGTCAAGGTCCGTCTTCTCAGTATCTTTAGTTGTTTAACTGACATAGTGATGTTAGAGGATTAGTGTTGTTCTTTCATATTTACTAGATTTCTAGTTAGCTCTAATTTTAAGTAGTGTTTGCAATCTCTCCTCTCCATGTGTTCAAGACAAAACTGATTTGGATATCTCGAGTTTTCAGCTAATTCCCAAATCCTAAATGATCATAACCCATGGGCCTAAAAATCACAGTTCTGAAGTGTCAGAATATAATGTTTTTTTGGACAGCTTTGGGAATGAGTATTAGTCAGTGCTGAGGTGATTGAGATGTCTTCCTGAAGCTTCCATCATGCTGAATTTTGGTGGTATCTGTGTATGCTTGTTGGATTTTCAAGTTAGCCACAGTGAATCTTTCCTTTGATTTTCGTGATTGAGGTATTTGGTGTTACTAATTCAAGTTCTTGCAGCTAGAGTATAGAATTGAGTGAAACAAGAAGATACAGGTATTTGTAGAAAGACAAGGTATCAAATTCTGTGGTATCACTTGGCTAATGACTGAAGTCTGGCTTTAAGAACTCTGTGTTCTTGGGATGTGGGGGAGGAAGGTCAACAGAGTGTGTGCTTTTGGATATGGAGTTTAGTAAAACTCTGGGAAAATGTGGATGAATAAAGCCAGTTATTGGTTAAGAGGCTTTTTAAAATCCGGGCTGATATGGTAATATTTGTCTGGATTATAGAATTAATATTTCACAACTTACCTGTAAATAACATAAGGAAGTGGGGGATGGGTTCATAACTTAACTGGCTGACTTTTTGAAAACTTGTACTTTCTTTTCAGGTTATTAAAACTTAATTGGTCTGTCTATAGTTGCTTTCAGGTTCTCAAGGGATTTCTAGTTCTATCCAGGGCTTGACGGACAAAATCTGCAGTTCAATAGACAGAGTTAATAGGTTTAGTAAATATTAATAAAAGAAATCTATTGTATAACTAAATCTTTAGGGAAATTACTGTAGTAGTTTAATTTTAAAAAAGAAATATAATCTTGATGATTTTGTGGAGTTTTCTTACTAACGTTATTTTTAGTAATTGAAGTGGGTATCATATTTATTAGATAAACTTTAATAAAAACTTCAGATGTATTGGATAAACTCATAGGAAACTAAGTGTGTTTTTAAAACTCAAGGAAAAAGAGGTCTTTGAAAAGTTAGTGTTCACTTAAGGGGAATGGTGTGTGTTTGACTAGAAAAGAGAAGCTTGCCTAGGGCTTTCTTTATACTCTTATCTTAAAAGGTAAAAATGCAGGAAGCTGTCATGATGAAAGCAAATCAGGTGTTGTCCAGCTTCTCCCTTGCGAAGACAAGATTTGTTTCCAGTTCTTACTGCTTCTAGTTCTAGAAAGATGTGAGCAGTGCAGCCCAGGTACTCTTGCTTCCTGAGCTGCCTGTGGATGTCCTGGAAATGTCTGTTTGCACCAACTGTATATGAGAATAGAACATTTGAAGTTGTAAGGACTAGGATCAGCCCAGTTAAAACTCTGTCAATTTTAATGTAGAGATGACTTGTAAATGATAGTTATTGGAAATGGTGGTGTACAGCCCTAGTTTATAATACATTATAGAGAATTTCAAGTCAAACAAAACTCACATCTATGTACGGGCTGCCCTGTGGCCTCTGGTTGCATTCTGCCATGCAATCATTCCTAACAGTGGCAATTGCCAACAAGTACATTTTACTGTTTTGTTGCTTTTAAAGCTACAGGGAATAAGCACCCTCTTACTAGGAGAAGGGATAAAATGGGTTACTTGTGGGAGTCTGGCAAAGTATAAAGTAGCTGGAAGAAGCTTGCTTTTCTTTGTGGCTCACTAAGTGACATTAGCAATTTTATTGAAACCTTTAATGCAGGTAGATAGAGTGTTTTTGACAAGTTCAGTAAGGACAGTGGAGAAATCCAGTGTGATGGTTTTGGAGGACGAGAAGGCAGCAGATGGTTGTTTATTTTGTTGGGTGGGATTTTTTTGTATGTTGGGAAGTATGTGAAGCTTTTTAAGAAATGGAAATTATTTAGCTACTTGAGATTGCAAATAAAATAGTTCTGGTGACAGATCATTTGATTCATGCTTGTCCAGCATCCAGGAGTCACATGAACCTTTAGTAAGGAAATCTGCAAATCAGAGAGATAATCTGGGAGTAGGTGTTAGAAAATATGTTTGCCATGAAGGAATAATTGCTACTTGTCAATTTACTGGGTGCTAAGGTACTGTGCTGAAGACAGTAAAAGGTTGTTCCTGTACAGGAGTATAGTAGAGTTACCTCCCATGAGGATAGATCTTCAGTATAACTTCTTGTGGTGGTCACCTAGAGGAAAATCTCTAAGTATTATTCAAAACAATTGATGTCATGTATGACCAAGCATGCATCTAGCACATTTTTTAATTTTGTAAGAGACAAAACACTCCTACGTAGGCTGCCTTAATCTCTGCACTTGGAATTAGTTACCTTGCCTGTCCACTGACCTAGCTGTGCATTGTCTAAATCAGTGAGCGTGAAGTCCTGGAGTGCCTGTAGTTTTTATCACAGAAGCCTGTGCTAAATTGCCTGGTTTCTTTCTTGGTTTTGACTATTAGTTTATACACTGTCATTATTGCTATGATAGGTTTGTGGTTTTTTTAATATAGGGAAGCTTCTTACATACGTGTGCTCAACAGATGCCTGGTGTTAATATGAAGTACAGTAAACTGCATAATTTAAGAACTAAGCAGACTAAATGACATGGACTAAAATAGGAAGAAAAGTGTTTAGTGTGAGGTTTTGTCGGGTTTTTTTTGCTTGGTTTGTAGTTTGTGCATGTGAGGTTTTTTTTAATTCTAATAAGACATTGAATACAGTCTGCTGTAAAAATGGCCAGTGTAGTTTTAAGACCATGTCTGCTGCCTCATAATGCAGTTTCAGTAATCTTGAGTTTGGGTTCACATGTGCAGTTGGCTGGTTAAAATATGCTTTTCCATTAAGCATTTTTGGAGCATATCATGCTTTATGAGCAAAGGTTAACTAGGGCCTGAAGGAAGCTCGAAGCAGCAAAGTACAGATGTGTTTGTAGCAAAGACCACCACTGGCCAAGCCCAAGATAATTACTGCTACATATTGTTTAAAGATATACCCTTTGTTGTTTAACTCTGCTAGTGTCTTCCAAAAGAAGGTGTTCTGCCCTAACTGATGTCAATGTCCAAAGTCATTGTGGCTAAATCCCTATTTCCCATATGGTATTTCAGTTCACGTAGTCAGAAAGCCTGTGTGATACAAGAATGAATGTCTTGGTCTGGGAGTTGTGCGTATTGTTACCCTAACTGTGTGTTTCTCTGCAATGGCATTGGAGCTCTGAAAATCTTTATGATGCTGCCTTTTGAAATAGTACATTTGCACAGAATTTTTTTAATAAGCGTACATGATCATCTTGTCATCTAGTGGAATAAGCTCTGGGAGCAATGCAGTATCTGGATAACTGAGAGGCTGGGATAAATGGGGGCTCAGCGTCTCTCACTTCCAGGGGTCTTGCATACAGTCTGAAAAACCGCTTATTTTTGGTGTTTCTGATTCTTGTTAGAATTCATTGCCCCAAGTAAAGATTTTTTAATTTGGTTGGGAGAAGGCTTTTATAGATTTTGTTTTATATCAAAAGTATTAAATTGCTGAAACCAATTGTTACATGATGTTAAGGTTATATAATATTAATACTATTTCAATGAGTAATTATTTGTTTGGGAGCTCTCCCTTAGATTATGTACAGTATTGGAACTTCAAGATTATTAAAGTAGTTGTATGAAGTTATTTGAAAACTGTCCTTAGTGTTTGGCATCAGGACAGCTCTTACAGAATGGTCCTTGGATGCAAGGACCTGTTCAGTCACTGAACCAAGTGAATGCATCTTGCCTCCTTTTCTCTCCAACACACTAACTGGGATTGTTGTCTGCTGTGTAGCTTTGGAAGTATGAAGACACTAAATTGTCAACTGAACACACATCACCTTTTGGATTTGCAGTCTGTCTGAAATTTCAGTTCTGGCTGAATTATGGCTGGTGAAGAAACTGCCTTAAACGTGATGTGATGACAAGGGCAAACAGCCTTTTAATGTCACCTCACCCAATATTAAATAGGACTGTGTTTAGCAAAGGCCATTTTTCTGTTGCTGTGGAACTTGAAAGTTCTTTAAATGCTCAAGACTTTACTTTCCCCCCCCGCCCCCCCCCCTCCAAATAATCTAGCTAAGAAAATGACTAGGAAACAGCTGAGTGGAGGCTTTTGCTTTCTTTGATCTTCAGGGAGGCCAGTGGCAAAGCTACCCTTGTTCCTGCTTGTTTCTTTTCCCACCACTACCTAAGGGTGAAGCGAGGCCAGACCATGGCCAGGCAGTGCCTCTCTGAAGCTGCTGTCAGGAGATGTGTGCTTGTTCATGCACATCACCCTTCTCTAAGGGTCTAGCCTGTGCTGAGGTGGTGATGTTATTTAAGGGGGACAAGTAGCATAAAGTAATCTCAGGTTACTGGCTGATATCTGGAAAGATCTTGATGCCATGTACCATCATCTCTTATAAACCCTTAGTTTTCATGTTTTATCATGTTTTCATGTTGTCGTGTTATAGTCACATTTTTAAAACCTTCTAGATAGGCTTCAGGCTCTTCAGGAGCCTCCAGCCATTCTGTTCTGTCATTGAACCTAGTCTGTTCTGGGTAGTTGAACCTATGGTGTAGGAGCAAACCTTTTTTATAAGATAGGCACAAAAATTAATTTGACTTTAAAACTGAAGTAAAATTCAGTGTGAAAAGTCACAGTTGTATGGTAACTTCTGGACTGCCTGTGGGGAGCTGGTCCATAGACCCAGGCCCCACTTCTCCAGAGAGCTGAGGAAGTGAGGGGAGGCTGTATACTGCTGCTGGCTCTTCATGTGCCATGTGGCAAAGGATGGGCTGGAGGAGCTGCCTGGCCTGTGCCCTGTTTCAAGTGGAACTGAGGGCAGGAGTGGGGATTTGGATCTGTGCCACATCTAGTTTGTCATTGCTCACGTATCTGCTGCCAGTTAAATAAAAATTAATTGCTCAAAGAAAGCTTGTTTATACTTGCTTTTTCAGATGTTTTTATTTTTCATATTTTTCATGTAGCTGTAGACTGTGTGTGAGTTGGAAGGGACCTTAAAGATCTAGTTTCAACCCCTTCTGCTATGGGCAGGGGTTCCTTTCCCTAGATCTAGGTTGCTCAGGGCCCTGTTCAACCTGGCCTTTATTGAATGTGTCTGGGGATAGGGTTTCCACAAGCTCTCTGGGCAGCAGTTTTTGTCTTTTTGTCACTGTAATCTGCTGTGCTCAAATTGCAAGACAGAAGGATTGAATTTCTTTTGGTGTTTTGAAGGTAAGTAGCATTGAGCATGAATTGATATTGGTAGAGCTTTATTAGAAAATCTAATCTTCAGACTTTCTTTGACAAAAGTGTTTAAGCTGCACAATCTTGAGGTATTTACTTGATGTTATTGTTGTGAAGTACTAATTTTGTAATCAAAGTGCAACAGAAGAGTTTACATCATGACAAATCTTTTAGCAAAAACTAGTAAGTAGATTAAACAGAGTGGCATGCATAAAACCATTTGGATAGTTTGTCATGCTTTTCTCATTTCATGATGTAATGCTTTGTAGATAGTTTGCTTATGGGTCTTGTATCGGCTAAGCAAGTACATAGATATCTGGATTTCTGGTATTCTGGTATTATAACACTTAATTCTTTAGTTTTCATCATTTATGTGTGGTGACAGTGCTTGTGTTTTGGATAGTTCTCCTGTTACTTTCCTTCAGTTGTTAAATGAGAGTTATTTGATCCTACAGATCTAGAAGTGTTCAGATAGTGAAGATCTCTATGATCTAGCAGGAATGTTTCTTAGCATCTTGCTAGTGTAACCCAATAGTGTTTCCCCCTGTTCCCTGATATGTGCCTGTATTTTAGAGCTGTAATTTATGGGTTTAAAAATCTGTAGTCTAAGGTTAGCACTTTTAGTCCTGCTACTGTCCTCTGCTTGGATGCAGCGGTATGGAGCTCTTACTTTTAGTTTTGGGATATGAAGGGAAAATCCAGTTTCCTTATATCCTTGCTGTTACAGCTTTTCGATCTCTGCTTCTTCCTCTGACAGTCTGTGTTTCCCAGGTGTGGGAGTGTCCATGCACCTGTCCTTCAGGGCATGTGCAGTGTTTTCCTTGTTCAGTGTGTTTCATATCCTTCATCTGCCCTAGCAGGACAATTTAGATGCTTAAACAGAAGCATGGTCAGGCTTGAGTGCCTCTTTCCAGTTTCTTGCCAAGGGGGCTGACCCAAGCAGGAGAATGCTGCCTTGCAGTCTGCTTGCTAGGCTCTGCTTCATTTGAAGTCCTGAGAGGGCACAGATGGGATCAAGGCCAGGAATGAAGTGTCCAAGATAGACTGTTGCACCCTGCCTACCACTGAGCGGCTGCCAGAGGGCAGGAAGCCTGGCCTACTCTTCAAGGGAGTCACAGCGATCCCAGTTGGATGGAAACAGTCTATGAATGTACATGTTCTCTGTTTTTGAGAGGCTGTTGGGGAAAAGGTAGGGTCATGGGAATACAGTTGTATCAGATCCTGCTGGAAACCCCTTTGTGTGGTATTTTATTGCCTAGTCAGCCCAAGGAAAAATACATACTCCAAGGAGTGTGAGTAACTTCTGATGCTTGTCATGCTGTCAGGGTAGAAGTAAAATCTCAAAGGGTATTTCAGGAACTGTAAGTTCTCTCATATTTCTACTCAATATGTGTATTGTTTCTAAATCAAAACCAGCGGGGTTTAAGCAAACAACTTGGCTTGAAAGCAATATGCTTCTTAAAAGTCAGTTTTATTACAGAGTTTTCTTGTCCTAATCAGTGTCTCTAGAACTTTCTCGGCTTTGCTTGGAGAAACAGATTTGATAGTACACAAGCACTTTAAAGGAAGACTAATATGACAGGTTGGCTTGTGTTTGTGTGGGACTGTCTCGAGTAGCTAGAGTTTATAGTTTGCTGTTTGACTTAATTCTCAAAGCAGTTTCCTTTTACTTAAGTACTGGAATAGCTTTGACTATGAACTCTGACAGCAGTATGGCCTCTGTTACTTACACCACCATTCAACTGGACTATTAACTGCACAGATGCTTATAGGGGTTGCTTTTTTTTTAAGGGGATTTTGGAGAGGAAATTAAGAGTGGAAGACTACAAATAATTGAAGCTATAGCTTTCTCTAGCCCTATTTAAATTTTATTAGTCTTTAGAGAAGGAAATTCTGTCCTTCCAGCTGTATTTTGATGTCTTACAAATTCATGTTACCTTACATGAAAGGGTAAAACCAAAACTTTCTCTTTTTGAGACTACACATGTAATGTGATTTGAAAATAGGAAATAATTTTGGTCATAGTGAACACTAGTTTTGACACATACATATGTCTGTGCTGGAAAGGTAACTGCACCATGAGAAAATTGTCTTGAAGCAATCCTGTTTTGTACAAATCAATCTACTCAATATTATGCCTTCCTTATGCATAGGATTCTTCTGAAGGAGAGAATGAGCTCTGTCATCTCATCTGTATTTTGCTGTGATTAGTGTCCAGTCTTTTATACATGAATAAACATGGATTCCTTACTTGCTAGCAATGATAAAACTCATTTAATGTAGTCCTGGCTGCATTGGTTGGCCGTTCTTTGTCTCAGGAAAGTTCTAATCTCATTGAGTCAGGATGGCCATATTTTATTTATATTGACCAAGGTGGTATAATAGCAATAATACATGTACACTTTGTGTAATTAAAAACCCCATACACAGATAGAGGTATAAATATATGAAAAAGCCAGTATCTGTAGAAGAGATCTGAATCTTTGAAGCGTTCTACCTGAAGGCTTAGGAGTGACCTAATTGCCTTCCTGTTGCCTTCCTGTACCTGAAGGGAGGAGCTTGCTAGAAAGTTGGAAAGGGACTGTTTACAGGAACATATAGTGACAGGAGAAGGGGGAATGGCTTCAAACTGTAAGACAGTAGGTTTAGATTACATGTTGAGAAAAAAATCCTTACTGTGAGGGTGGTGAAGTGCTGAAACAGGTTGTCCAGGGAAATTGTGGGTTCCCCATGCCTGGATGTGTTCAAAGCCAGGCTGGGTGGAGCTCTGTGCAACCTAGTCTAGGGATGGGGTTGGAACTAGATGATCTTCCAACCCAAAACATCCTGTGATGTCATGTAAGGAGAAAATACCCTCTTTTGGGGGGATAGTGTCGAGTAAATTATAGATTGACTTGTATGTCCATATACCAGTGTTATTTTCTTGGCTGAATTCTCCTCAGCTGTTTGGGGGCATTGACATGTATTGACAGCTTAAAACAGAGCAACACAGAAGCCTGTGGTTCAGATGGTGTAACAGAGAATCCTATCTCTTCATGATCTAAAGCAGAAGGTTGTGGTGTCTTCTTGATCTGAAGGTTTATCCATCAAATTGAGAAGTGGGCTTTTATCTCTGATAAATTACTTGATAGAAATGTAACTTCCTGAAGGTCTAAGCAAGAGCAGGCTTCTGCTTTGTTTGCTTCCAGGAAAAAGCTGGATTATTATATTCCAAAGAGAAAAAGTAGAAAGAAATAAAAAGTCCATTCTGTTGAATGAATTTAATAAAGCTAAAATATCAAAATATAAAGACACTGAATTATTCCAGTATATTAGCAAAACTAACAGGCTGCTTCCTCTTGGCAGAGTGCAGTTGATTTTAGTAATCACACAAATGTTTTGGTGTCCAGAATAAGCATTTCTTCTTTGCCCTTTCTGTGGTATGAGATATAAACTATCCTAATGGGCACCATAAACTATCTGTGGTCAAATATCTCTAATATCTACTGAAAGCATTAGACAAAATCACCTACACAGAGCAGTTCTGGAGTAAATGAAATAAGTAAATGCTCTTCTTAGTGTGAAGAGACCAGGGTTGTGGTTATAATATTTGAAATCCTTGGTCATCCCAGGATACACATGCTTCTTGCTAAAGTTAGAAATATTAAAAAATGTCAAACTGAACAAATATGGTATTGTCTTTCATAGCATTTGAAGACCATATGATGAATTGCCCTTTTGACTGCAGTTATTTCTACAATTGTTTCTTATGCTGCCAGCTTTGCCTTCTTGGAACTCCAGGAAGGGTTGCAAAAGACTCATGGCTTTCAAGATGGTGCCTTTGGCAACTATATTGCACTGGATAACTACTTAGGATGTCAGTCCTTTGGTCTGAGAATGCTAAGACTTTTGTCACTTTTCTTGATTTTTTTTTAATGAATCAGTATTTTAGTCAATATTACAGTGAAGACTGGCATTTTTAAGATGCCACTGCTATAATCAGCATTTCTCTCTCCAATATGAGGAAAAAGTAATACTGCAGAAAACTCCAGGTTTTATTTCAGAGGTTAAGATACAAGGATCACCAATTCTGGCAGCACACATCGCCAGGTTATTTAATCTGCAAGGTGGGAGATGACTAGTTAGTGAAGTCTTGAACAAGCTGATTTTACTTCTTAATTTGGCAAAGCCTCTCTTTGCACCAAATTCATCCCTCCTGCTCCCCCCTACCCCAAAGTCTCTCCAGCTCTGGAGTTGCAGAGGAGAATTTATATATTTTCCATATTACAGATGCTGCTTTTCTTCACTGAGAACCTTAAGTTTAGTGTGCAGCCACCTGACATAGTATATTAAGTTTGCTTGAGTACTTAACCATGTACTTTTTGAATAGTCAGCTCTTTGATGCTCCTCCTTACCATGATCTTGAACTGATCTTGGAGGTACTTAAAATACCTGCAGCCCTTTACAACAGCAAATGTGTTTGAGATAGTATATCTGACTGACACTTTTGGAGATAATTTTTCTGAGATCAGATGAAGTTTGTGAAAATACCGGTTTCGTTTTTCTTTTTAAACTATGTAGAACACTCTTGGAGATAGTTGTACAGATGACAGGACAGATGTTCCTTCAGGCTCTATTGGTTATTTTTTTGTATTTAACCAAGTTTCTGGCTCCTGCATAATGAGTTTGTTGCAGAACTGGAAACATCCTTGAATTGTTCTCTACAGGACCTGTTACAGCTCTTGATGGGCATATTCATCTGGGCTTTCAGCCCCTGGATACAAAAATTCTGGTATGATCTGTTTATCTTATATCTGAAGACAAGATTTGGTCTGAATATGTGGTAACCTGAGACTTGCTGTGCAGATTAAGGACTCCTTGTATCGAGACATTTTAAATTACTTGTCTAACTGAAGGTTGAAGTTAAATTCAAAGCTATGAAAATGATTTGACTGAACCTATCTAATATCTCTGGGCCCTCCATGTGACATTTTTCTTGGCACGGTAGGAGATCATATTCATCAAGTAGAATCCTGGTGTTATTAAATAAGCAAGTGCTGCCATGTCAGATCAGCGACAGTCATTAGATAGACATGTTTTAGGAATGGCTGTGAGCTGTCATTGGAGTAGTCACACTGTGTGCTCCTATATGTCTAAATCAGCATGTGGCACATGCTGAGCACTGCAGTAATACTGAGCAACAGCTGTTGATGGGCCTGTTTGTTAGTTTTTCTCTTAGTTTTGATCCTACTTGGGAGTAAATTGAAGGTATGCAGCTGGGATCTGATCTTCCATGATCCATTTGCTACATGGTTTTGTGTGTAGAGGTTGGATTTGAAGTGGATCCTGTATTGTGAAAGTACTCAGGTTTTGTCTAAACTGGGAGATGTTGGTACTATTTCTTTTGCGATGTGAACTAGTGAATGATTCACAATTAGTCTTTGGCTTTTGAAGGTTTGCCTTGCTCTCAACTACAATGTCCTTATATGCTCTTATTCTGTAAAGCTAAGGAAGGGATGAACTCTTAAAATTGGGCTTTAGAAATACATGATTTTCAGGGTCATCTCTCCAAAGTGCAGTTTTCAGTGAATTAGTGAACAAAACAACCTCCCTGCTAATATTTCTACTTCTGGCCTTACAAGAACCTTACAGATGATGTTTTCACGAATACAGCCTGCTCTGTTGCCCATGTGCTGCCTCATCTGTTGCACTGTGTAGCAAGATGAATGTCCATACTGCTGTGAAGTTTGTTTTGTTTTTTGTTTCTTTTTGGCATTGTAATACGGTTTTAAGAGTAGAAGAAAGCCAGAGTGGTTTTGTGGATACTCTTAATAATTTCCTTATCGTTGAAAGTGTGTAAATACTTCTCTGAAAATTTTTGTGAGTTGAATGTGGAGGTCCATGTCGTTGTAGAGTTGATTGTATTATGGTCCATGAACCTGACTTTTATCAGTTTATGTAAGCAGGTGACACATTTCATCTAGAAAACACAACTGTTTGAATTGGTATTTCCATCCCCTAGTAAATTCTTAGAGTACACAGAAGCAATTAAATAACCAACTGAAGACTGATCAATTGTAGGAATCACAAAAGAGAGGGAACAGAGGAACATGACAACAAGTCCTGTAGCTGGACCACTGCCATAAACATAAAGTAATCTTCACTAGGCTTTGTGGCCATATGCTTTGCACCCTTCTTATAACTAGGTCTTTAGAAGTTGCCTGTTTGCTTTTGGAAATTGAAATGGTTTGCTGACTTACCCAAGTTTGGTACTAAACGTAAAAGGCTGGCAAAAGTGAAGATCTGTTCTGAAAGTTGTATATCTTTCCAGGTCCCAAGACAGGTTTAAAGGTTAGCTCTTGCATATCTACGATTTTTGTGGAAAGCGCTTCCAATGACTCTTCTGCCCAATCAGTGTTGCTTTAAATAGTTATATTATGTTTTGCCAGCTTTGGTTTAAAACATTATTTTTTCTTGCCTTTATGTCGATTATTCCTGTTCTCCTGTAAATTTGCTTCTGCCAGATGTCTTTACAGATCTCTCTGTCATAGCAGCCAGGCAAATTGAAGTCAAAGATTTCACCTGAAATGGCGAAGCTTCTAGGTTGCAATTAAGATACAGTGGAAAATTTCCCATGAAGTAAGATTAGCCAGTGTTATCTTGATTTGGGTTATGCAATGGATTCCTTTCTTAATTCTTAAGTTATCCTTGGAATATTTTTTACTTAACACTGGGAGAAGAGGATGTGACCAGTATTTTGATTGAAACCACTTTTTTCAGCACAGTGAAATAATTGTTAAATCGGATGATTCAGATTATCCACAGATGGGAAGGAAAACAGCAGCTGTAAAAAGTAAATTCTTGGATTGGTAAAACAAACTGAGCTGGCACTTCAGTGCACTCTAGTGAGTTAGCAGATTGTGTAATTTATATAACGTCATTTATATCAGAACTAGTGGTTTGAAAATTAATTATAGGACGATGGAAGAAGTTAACTTGGAGAACCCTTTAAACTGCTGTAGCTAGCAGTACTTTCTAGAAAACTACAGAAGCAAATAGTATTTGCAATTGACTGAGTTTACAGTTAAACCAATATGTATGTTTAATATCTCTTACTGCTGGAGCTTGTTGTTGTGTAAGGGTCATATTGGGTCTTCTGAGATGGAGGAATGGCTATTCAAGAAGGGTGAATCTCTGGTTTGGAAGGGACCCACAAGGATTGTCGAGTCCAACTCTACGTGAATGGCTCATATGAAGATCATACCCATGATCATCTTGTGAAAACATGATGGAAATGGAAAGCATGAAAACACATTATTAACACCATGCTCCAACCGAGAGTACATGAAATGTGGGCAGCCAGAATGTAAGGCTGATTTTGGCCTTATGGGGCTATGCCTGTCAGAGATCACAGATCCGGGGGTGAGTGGCTCTCTTCAGCTAAAGGTGCCTTCTGGCATGATGCTGCAAGCCACTGACTTCTTGAGATCTCTTTCCTTGGGTGCCATGGGTGGCTGTATGCTTACAATAAACCACAAGTGTAGTGGCTGCACAAAATTCTATTCTATCTCCTGCTGTCGTTTCAGTGACTTTGTGAGCCTTTCCAGGGAAATGCAGGGGAGGAAGGAGAAGCTTTGGATCTGATTATCTTCTAATTGTGTAATTCTTCTCTGGGTATCAGCATTTTTGTCGGATAAGCTTAGAGAATGGATATTATCCTGCTGGAGTCTTCTGCACTTGTGTTTTTAAGTCCTTCTGAGTTCTGTTTTTTATTGGCAAGTATCTGATACTGTCATTCTCTGTTGGATACTGCATTTCCTCACACACCAACATTTCTTGTTGTAGTGTGCAAAGCTCTACTGGGAGAGAGTGGACAGTATGGTGCGCTGCTTCTAAAAAAACCCGACCAAAGCAAAAAAATCCCCAAGAGCAGCAACAACAAAAACACCACTCAATGGCATGTGGTGCACAGAAAAAAACATGCTTAAGAGCTAATTGTATAACCTGTACAACGTTCCTAATGTTTCTTATTACGGCATGAGGAGTCTGCTCTTGTTTTTGGTGAAATCAGCAGAGTTTCTGATTAAGGTAATTCTGATTGCATTGACTTCCCAGTTGGCTCTAAGCATCATGTGAAAAGCATTAGTATTTGCTCTGTTCACCCACAAAATAATAGCCTGGTAAATCCCAGAATGTTTGTCAGTATTGTAATTCAAATATAAAGCTGGACACAGCAGGGATTTTTCTTTAGGTTTTAGGAAGTGAGAATATCCAGGCACGTTATCACAAGGTTTGTTAAAGATCCTGAGCATAAAATCCAGAGAAGACCACACAAATTCTGCTTCAGGATGTTTTTGTTTTCTGCCTGTCAACAAATTTAGTCTGCTATGAAGATTTGTAATGGTGAACTAATAATGTTACTTCATGTTCTGTATGGAAACTATGCACACAGAGAACAATAAAATCTGAAAGTTTATTTTGAGTCAGTAATGCAAGTAAATGCTCTGCTGGATGTTTGTATTTGTGACTTGTTAAAATAGAAATGGAAAACAAACAGGAAGAGCAGGTGAGAGAGGTTTGTTGTTTTTTTTTTTATGGAATATAGCACTATGTCTTGAATTAACTCC
Source organism: Luscinia megarhynchos (assembly GCA_034336665.1). Taxonomy (NCBI): domain Eukaryota; kingdom Metazoa; phylum Chordata; class Aves; order Passeriformes; family Muscicapidae; genus Luscinia; species Luscinia megarhynchos. The sequence goes on from JAPFBE010000003.1 coordinate 68,718,972, forward strand.
AGTACAGAGACTGTAACAACCTTAACCCTTAAATGCATTTATGTCAGAATTGTTCATATTTTTAGGAACAAGTCCCCCTATTGTGTCAAAGGTCTAAAAGTAGAAAATAAATTAAAACCTGATTTCCTTAGCTTTTTCAGTTTGAGCTCTGTAGTTGACTTTTTAAAATCTGGGGTTTTTTTTCATGTTTGTTCTCTGACACTTGGTGGTCTTATGAATGAGATTTTAAGCCCTTGTAAAGCTCTAAACTGATAATGTTACTCTGATTCAACTGACTGTTTAAGCATGTGCACATGTCCTCTACTGGCTTATGAAGTGTTCATATTTATTAGAATGACCCACTGAATCAGGGCTACTAAAAAGATGGACTTTGCAGTTTTCACACCTTCTGACTTTCAAGTAAAGCTGTATATTTTTAATATTTGATGGAAATTGATATGCCAGAGCCATAAAGTTTGATTGGCAGGCACCTCTCTGGGTTTCCCCAGAGCAGCTGGATGCTCTGTGGCTGGGAAGGAAAACCAAGTTTATTATGGCTAAGTGAAAGGCTTGCTATATTTGTTTTAGTATTCTATTTCTGAGACAACCCTTGACAAACTTAGCATTTAGGCTTGATGGATACTCAGTAAGAAAGGCAGGGGTATTCCACAGGTGTGAGTTTATCTAGATACTTTCTTAGGATTAGTATTGATTTCTGCTCCATCATGCTTGTTCTAGTAAAGGATTGATTTAGTCTTGATGTGACTTGAAGAAACTTATCCCTTAATGTCAAGCACAGAGTAAAAGCTGGGGATCAAAGTAGGGATTTTTATTTTAGTTACCAGTAATGAGTTGCCCACAGAAGGATGTAGTTCCCCATGGTTTCCAAATGTTTGTTCCCCTGCTTGCTTAAGAGGTCTTCATTATTATATACCCAGTGAGAATGGGGTCTGGTTTATTTGGCTTAATTGCCCTGGCCTATAGGAGCAATAGTTGTTTTGTTTGGTTTTTTTTTAAACACAGCGATTTTAAGTAGTTGGAAGAAACAGAAATAATAATTAATGCTTTTTTACTGTATAAGCTGTTAGGTTATAAGTTAGCCATGCATATGGAGGAGTATATTGGGAGTTTTATAAAGTGCTGGTAAGATGAAGTGCCTGATTTGTCATCTTTGATTTATAGTATTTTGGACTATTATTAACAGTGTTACTAATTCTATGTCATCTTACATGTAGGATGAGTAAGTTCCATGACCAGGGCATGAATAAGGCTTATCCATAGCCATGATAATAAGATATGGAGAGACTAGTAATCTCATCTGATGAGAAATATCACCTTTTATAAGTTTTCCTGTGGCTTTTTCTTTTGAGCCACGGATGATGGATATTCAGTAACCCTCCTGAATTTGCCCTCAGATTCTCTTCTGTCTCTATAGGGGGAAGTAGTTGGCGCTGGCCTTCACCCTCCTTTGGTTCAGGTGAAAAATGAGGGTGTTCCCTCTGAAGTGCCCAAGTGCTAGACAGGGAATAAGGGCAACGGAGTTCTCCCTTGGTTTCACATAGTCAGAGAAGCATTTAATCCCGTGTGTGCATTCAGGAGAAGGACAGGGGTTAATTCTGCACTTGAGAGCAGGAAAAATGTTTAAGCAAGACTGAGAGGAAGCAGTAAAGGGAAAGAAATGACACTCCAAGATCCCAGAGGCAAGTGCTCTAGGGATAAATTTCTATTATTGATAACATTACCCAAACTGTATCCATTATACCATCCTTGGAGTTTCTGTGAATGTTGTCACTGCACAGTAGTGTTGAACTAGATAAAAGAGCTTTCTTCTCACAAGACTTACCCTTGTTTTCCCAGCACTGGTCTCTAATGGTTTAAGCACAGTCATCTACTTTGTGTTAGATTTTCAGGTGCAGTGTAAATAAAGCATGCCATGAAGTCATAAATCTAATCCCTCACATTTTAATGGGGAAACAGAGAATTATGCAGTCATTATTTTCAAGAAGAAGGTGCAAAAGGTAATCTGTATCTGAAATGGCTGAATGGTGTTCTCTGTCACAGTTATTAACTTAATCTGTAGGTTTGCCTCCAGTTTGGGGCTAGTTTTCTGGTGAATCAGACTGAGTTTTCATTACCATGAGTTGCAAAGCAACTTTTCCTCTTTCCCCCTACCTTCCCCTTTGTGTGAAAATGGCTTGATTCTTTTCCCACCTGTACGGCCCAGGAAAGTTAATGTATTTGGGCTACAGTTGGGAAGGCTCTATCAGAACTGCTTTGGCATGCAGGACTGTGTAGTAAAGAGCTAGAGTCTGCTCTGAAACAAGACACATTCCTAGGCAAGCAGAGGCAGCTTTTGCTGATTTGTGACACAAGTCAGTATATCTGCATAAGATACTGTTAACACATTAGCTCATGCCTGTGCCAGTTTGGGTGCGTGTGTACTACAGTCTGGAGATACCTTGCTCTACTTTGAAGGCACTTTTCTTGTATTAGGAAGAAACATTTTCTTTATTTTTGTTTCTTCAGGCAACAAGAGCTTCTCTGACTCAACATTGTACCAGTCTGGGGGAGTCACTGGGCAAGGAAAATGATATTGCCCTGATTATTGATGGCCACACACTGAAGTATGCCCTTTCATTTGAAGTCAGACGGAGCTTTCTGGACCTGGCACTCTCCTGTAAAGCGGTCATTTGTTGCAGGTAAGGAATTCTGTGACTTTTTTTGGTAACAAAATGGGTATGAAGCCTGTGAAATTCCTAGTATGCACGCTGCCACACTTAAGTATGCTGGAGAGCAGCTTGCTTAGTAGTGCCTTTCTTCCTCCTATGGAGGAGGAAGCGTGTCCTTTATTAAAATTGTGTCATCAAATAGTACAATTCCCTCTGCCAGTGTCAGTCCCAGCTGAGTCAAATCTCTTCTATAAAGTGATGAAAGATCGTGAGAAGACATTGTGCCTGATTATCCAGTTATAGTAGACACTGATGAAAAGGAGTGGTATGGATGTCATTTGTAATCAAAATGTTGGTACAGCTGTTCAGCTCAGCTCTAGAGAAGGTCTCTGGATGAATTTAAGTACTGACTTCTAGTTATATATTACATGAGCATGTGATAACTATGCAATTTGCCCTATTAAAATGTTAGACTACTGCTTGCTTTGCTAAGTCACAGCAGAGTTTGTGGCTGTTTGTGGATATAGCCATACACAGATATGGTCCTATGTCATGACTACTCCAGAAGGAAGGAAATAAGAGCCCCAAGAAAATGAAAAACAAAAGCTGGCTTACTTTACTTTCTGTGTAGCAGGAAGGCTGCATCATTTTTAACGTTGAAATATTATGTGGTTTTGAGGGGTGTGTGTGTTTGTGCTCATTGCTGGTATTTGGGGAGTCCTGTGACCCTAAGAGGGATTGTTGATTTAGGCAGGCAGGAAGTTTTATTTGCATTCTAGAAGCAAGACTTGCTTTCTGGGAAATGACTATATAGAGACCTTGTACCACTTTTTTTTTTTTTTTTTTTTTCAGTTTTGCTTACCTTCTATGTCTGCACTTTTGTGCAGGTATCACGTGGCAAAAGTAGTGCTGTCCATGTGCCTGAAATAGCTGAACCCTTGGGCTTTTTATCTGAGTAGTTTGTTTCCATTTGTTTTCTGGGCTGCTGTACTGCACGATACTGGGGCTAGAGCTGTTCCATGTGCTCATTAGTCACCTTATGATTAGATGGAGTATGTCCTCAGCAAGTTTACAAATGATACAAGACTGAGGAGCGATTGACAACACTGAGGGCTTGGCTGCCCATCTGAGAGACTTCAATAAGTTGAAGGATTGGGCAGCGAAATCTCATGAAGCTCAAGAAGGGGAAATGCAAAGTCCTGTGCCTAAGGAGTTACAGCCATTTACACCAGTAGACTGTGGGGGTTGCTGAGCTAGAAAGCACCTGTGTCCAGAAGGATCTTGAGGTCCTGGGTGGACCAGCTGACTGTGAGCCAGCAATGAATCCTAGTGGCAGAGCGAAGTCTGGTGTTACCCTGGGCTGCAGCGTAAAGAGCATTGGTAAAGGTTGAGGGAGGTGATCCTTCTCACACTGGTGAGGTGACTTCTGGAATGTTGTGTCCAGTTCTGGGATCCTTCACGTAAGATGCAAACAGGTTTAATGGAGAGAGTCCAGTGTGAGACCATGAAGATGATGAAGGGGCTGGAGAATCTGAGAGCTGGAAGTGTTCAGCCTGGAGAAAAGGAGGCTCAGAGGAGTTTTTATCAGTTTGTATGAACATGAAAAAGAAGTGAACGAAGATGAGGGAGAAGGCTCTTCCCTGTAGTGTTCAGTGACAGCAGTTTTTCTTCTGCTGCTGGTTATTTATTTTTAAATTTGGGCAGGGGGCTGGAAGAGGAAGGCACAAAGCCTTAGAGCAGAGGTCTCATTTCTGCAGCAGTTTTGTGGAGTGACAGTTGTTTTACAAGAGGGAGCTAACACAAGTGCAGCCATCTTCAGAATGCAACAGGCCCCAATGTAGGGCCAGTGAGAGGGCCAGAGTAAAGGTAAAGGTCCCTTGGGCTTTGAGAGCACCAAGTTCCTGGGAAGGAAACTGACCCTGTGTTGTGCTCTGTTTGAGGGGAAGTTAACAAACACAGAGCAGATAGAAAGCTCCTGCTTTTTTACTCTATCACAGTGCTGTGGCAGAGATCCTTCCAAAGCACTTTGTTAGTTTATTTCTCAAAGTTTGGCAAGTTAAATCAAATGTATCTGAAACAAATTATATATTGCAAATTATTAAAATTACATATAAAATATATGTAATTATCTGAATGTAACAAATGGTCCTGTTTTGCCAATGGACATGCAATACCAGACATTTCCTCTTTCATTGTTTTATGAGGGGAACCAACAGGAGTTTTATTTATTAATGAATTAGCAAATTGAGGAACAATGCAGAAAAAAATACTTTAAAGTATAAATCAAAGGGGAAGAGATGATGTAATTTCATAGCTTAAAAGAAGGAATGAAAATAATTGAATTTTAAGTCCCCAGGGAAAAAGAGGAATGCTTTTAATAACCTTTAAGGCTTTTCAGGAACCTTCCAGTCACTTGCCAGGTGCTTGATACTGAAGCAAGAAAAACATTTTTTTTTTTTTTTAATGCTCTGGGTTGTTTTCGAGAGTACTTTGTGTGTCAAATAAGGCAGTGCACTTATACTTCACAGGAAGAAGTTTTAAAATGGAATTGACAAAGAGGACATTTCAAATTAGAGTTATTCCTCAAACAAGAATGTTAATTGGGAGGGGGATGTGGCTCTTTAACTTAATGGTATGATGTTTAACCACAGTAGGAGTTGCCTTGCTATTCTCAACATTGCATAAATTCATGGGGCTTAATATTTCAAAAATTTGCTAAAGCATTTTCACCTTCTCTGGGGAGTTTCAACTGCATTTGCCATTCAAAAATTTTTTTTAAATACAGTTAAGGCATACTGTATATTCATTTTCTGGGCTTTAGGCATAAACTGTAGTTGAACTTGACTCTCAGGGGTAATCCCTTAAAATGAAACTGTAGTAAACCTGGCTCCTTTTTGCATTAAGAGGGAGAGATGGTATCTTCTGATGGGGTTAAGTCTTCCACTGTTACAGTGTCTCTAGCAGGCCACTGGCACAGTGGAGAAAAATATACCCCTCGGGAGACTTGGTAAAGCTAGCAAAATCAAATCAAACAACTCTTTAAGAAAAAGCCTTGTTTGTTAAAAGTTTTCCTAGAGGCTGACAGATCTTATTATCTTTCCTCACACTGACTGGGATGTCAGTATGTCAAGAGCAAGCAAAATTTACTTTTCACTGGAAGTAAATGTTATTTGGAAGGCAGTTGAACTCATGACTTCATTTATGAGATCTGAGCTAATGATTGCCTGTCTTTGGTTTTCAAATGTTCCTTTAATGGACCTGATTTTAGTGATGTTTTGTGAGACACAAAATGTTAAGGCTTGGGTAGAAGTGAGATTATTCTTTTAATGACAAAATGGAGTGTTATCATTCATTTAGTTTTTATACTCTAGCTGGTAGGTACAGCATGTTGCTGCATTTGGCTTTGAAGATAAAAGTAGCAGAGAAGTATATAACTTGTGTTATGGCATTTAATATTTAATTATTTAATATTTTTAAATTCAGTATAATTTTAAATTTATATTTAATTCTCTACTGAAGAACCTGACTTGAATTGGAAGTATTTGTAGTTGAATCAATGCAGTGTTTCAGAAACACATTTTTATGACTATGCTTTTGGAACTTTTTGTTATTGTTGAACAGAACTTCTTTGCAGGTGGCAGTGACTCTGCCTCTGTATGGGTTTAATGCCATATTAACAAGACACCCATTAGGAAGAACCAATCCATCAGCATTTAAGTGATTAAATCATTCTGAGCAGTTTATAAGTACTTTGGTACTTAAAATTAATTGCTGAACAGCAGAAGTAGTCCTTAGCTTTATTTCTTTTACAGGTATAAGCACAACAAAACATGCATCTCCAGAGAGATGCATAGCATAAGACTGGGAATCCATCCCACATTGGGATGAAAAAGAATCCCAGCCTTGGTGAGGTTCTTTTCTCTTCTGCTTGTATTACTGCCCATTTCTGCAATACTGCTCGAGGTGATGATGCTGGGATGTTGTTTCTTTTCTATATGTGTACTTAGATCCTGCAGCTTTTCAGCTGAGTGAACAGTGAGTTGATGCCATTGTAGGAGGGGTTTCAGGTAATAGGAAAAGAAATAAAAATGTCTCAATTGCTGTACAATCCATCAGTTTTTCTGCTACACTTAGATCAGATGTCCTGTTCTGCACAGGTGTCTATAAAGTGGTGCAGCATGAACAGAAGTTGAGAAAATCTAGCAACAGCAGTTTCTATGGACTATCTGCTATTTCCACAAGGACACTTGCCATGTCATGGCTACTACATCAGGATGATTTTGCTTGGTTTTAGGTGTGAAAGGTGTGTGCAGCTGTTCCTCAGCATCTGAACATTGACTTCTGGAGGGGCTTCTGCCCAGCGTCACCAGCTGACTTTAGGTGATAGTGGCACAAACTATTGCTTTTAGTCCCTTGAACAATATTGGAGCTGTAGTGATAATGGTTAGGAGATGAATAAAAAAGGAAACAAGATGAGAAAATGGATGTTTTTTTAAACAACCTCCCAGCAACAGGAAAACCCTGTTCTACCTGTGTTGCTATTGCATGTAGCATACAGGGAGGCTGGGGTGAGGACATGAGCCCACAGGCATCACTCTGACAACAGACACTAAATGTCCTGAAATGAGCATACCCTTTGACTAGAATGTGTCTGCTTGGGTATTGAAAGGGAAATGGTTTAATGAGTTGAAAGCAGAAGGTTGGAGAAGGGAAGGCAAAAAGCAGGTTGTGAAGAATACATATTGCTAATTGTTAGAGTTACTTCATGAGTCACTTCATAAGGAGAGAGGAGAGATGAGGAGAAAAGTTGTCTCAGCACTCCAAGTAGTAAAGCCACAGCTGGGGTGCTTCTGGTCTTCCATCATGATTTGGAGGAGACATTAATAACGTAGCTGACAAAATGAACATCTGGAATACTTCTTAAATATTTATTCTCCCAACTCGCATATTGTTGCTGGTGTTAGTATTTGACAAAATGATTATTCTGTGCTGTGGTTCTGTGTGTATTTATTTATTGAATCAAAAAAGTGTCTTGCTGGCTTTCATTAGATAAGATCCCCATTTTCATGACAAAAAATTGCAGTTCAATTCTGATTAACAGTATGCTTGCCAATTCTAATGTTAATTGGTCCCAGAGAAAATTATGGATGTGTTACATTTTCCTGTATGTACATCTTGTGTTTCCCCTCATCTGTCACCTACTAAATAATCAATGCTCATTCTCTTGTTCTATTCCTGCCAACTCATGACAGCAATATTCATCTCATGACTATGAAAACCGTGAGGGAAGAAACATTCTGACAGCTTTAGTGTTTGTAGATAATTGAAGTGGGAGGATGGTTTGGAGTTGCAACATTACATGGTGCTCTCTGCACTCTTGAATAAAGAATACTCACAGATGATTAGAAATGATCACCTAAACTGGTCAGTGTATATATAGGGATGTGTAAAGCAATCCTGGGACTTTCTTATGATTATTTTTCTTAAAAGCCTTTTGGCTGCTTTGCAAGAGCTAAGTAAACTTGGAAAATGTCACCAGTTCTCTGCTGGAAAACTAATATGGGCAAACTCTAGGAGAGCTTGGTCTTATAGATTTGGTAATTATATTGTCCTCTGAGTGGCAAAGTGAGTTTCTGCTGCATGTTTTGACTTTTTGACTCAGTTCTTTTTAAGCAGTGTTCTGAGCTATGACAGTTCCTGAACCTCACTCTCATAGTTCAAACCATTCAAATGCATAGCTAGCCTTTAAAGGGGGAAAAAAATACTGTTTATTGTTACTACTTAAAGATACTGTTTTAACTGGTATTGTTTGTTTTTTAAACGACACAGGTGAAGGGTGTTTCCCTTGGGTAACTGTTAACTGCCTGACATCCTGAATTTAAATGATTCATGTGATGTGGCCAAACATTTCTTAATGCTTAACTTCATCCCATTATTGTGACTGTTCCTATTCTTAGAATTATTTTGCTTTATTTGTTCAGATGAGGAAATAATTCAAATGAAGTAATCTCTAAATTGAATCAGTGTTCCAGTTTCGACTGCTATTCACAATTTGGCAAAATATATGTTTGCCTTTTTGAGTTTATTAAAGAAAAATACTTAGCTAATTGACTAAGTTTGTATTGTGTTTTAAACTTGTGTATGTCAGTTCATATCCTGTATCTGTTTTAGTGTTCAGTTTCTGTTTATATTGGATGAACGACTAAGTTCTCATGCTCATAACTGATTATGAATGAAAAATTCTGCTTCACCTCTATTTCCTGTTTCTGTTACCATTCTTATTAGCAAATATACTTACCACTAAGTATTTGTAAAAGGTTGGAGGAAAGGCATGAATACAGCTAAAATCAACCTTTTTCATTGGAAACAATTTTGTAGGAAAAGTACTGCATGTCCTGACAAAAGCTTAGTAAGTTTCTTCTTCAGGTTACCCTAGTTGTTATTTTTAAAATTAATTTGTTGCAATTTTTCATTCTGAGCCTAATATTTAGGTGACCAAAATCTTAGCATTTTACTTGAACCATCTTGTCAAATGCAAGTGAAATTTGTCTCTTGAGCAATGGGGTGATAATACTCACAAACAGTTCCAAATGGTATCAGTGTCTGTTTCTTCACCATACCTCAGTATCTTGTCCAAATTGCTTTTGGTCTCTTCAGTTACTGAGCAGGAGCAGCCAGCAGTGCTATGTTTAGCACTATACTTCCCAGATTGGAAAATAAACATTCCATAGATACTGCACATGAGAAAAAACCATGCTGCTGGAACGTATGCTATTTTAGAAGAAAGATAAAACTGTGGTTTGGAATACCTTCTGTTCCATGAGAAATTCATAGTACTGGTATATTTTTCTTTCCACAAGTGTTAGTGTGTTAACCCCTGTTTTCTGGTCAAGTTCCAAATTGAACAATTTCTTTCTTCTCACTGAAATTACCCTGCCTTCTTTATTGAATATAATATTGTTCATTTCCTATGCAAAGCTGTTGAGGGTGATGGTGTGAATGCTGAAGTTCAACAGGTTTTAATTCAGAGGTACTACAGCAAAGTTCTGCTTGTGAACCCACCTCCAACTATTTGCATCCCTTCATTTTAAGCTTCTCTTTTGTAAAATCAGTATTGGAAGCATAAGTGTTATCATCACTCTCTTCAAGCAAAAAAAATTCTTCCCAAACCACAGATGTCAGACACACTGATTCTCCATTAGGCTTCAGTAATGCCAGTTTTTTCCTGCTGAGGCATTCTGGCACAACTGGACTCTTGACACAGTTGTCCTTCTTTCTTACCACTTGTCTATTGTTCCAAATACCCTTTTCCTGAGTTCCTGGAACAGTGTGTTGTCTGCTAGGGAGTGACTGAATGTTTCCTCTTATGGAATTCCCTGCTGGTCCATAAGGCTGGATGGAGGCCAAGGGTCTGGTGCCTTTCTGCAACCTTGCAACTGGTTTGTAAAGGTTTCTGGCTGTGTAGAAAAGTTCCTTAATTCCTTGCTTACCAGGTTGCAATTGCAAGGAAATATTTTACCTTTTCTGTTTCTTTGTAATGGTTTGTCAAATGTTATGAAAAAATTGGTAGCCTTGTCTTGATCATTCCTTACTATTCTGAATTTTCTTCTCTAAATATTGGGTAGTTTTAAAGATCTCAAAACTTTTCCTAGGAGAGGATTTGAGGATTCTCCTGCTTTTATTGAAATATTTATTTTTGTCTTCCAAGTTTAATATTTGAATTTCACTAAAACCCTGATGTGTGAAGGTACAGAAGACAAAGGCCTCTAAAAAATATGTGGTGCTGCATTGTGTTCAGAAACAAGACTCAAACCAACTGTAATATTACTCCTTTCATAAGATCCAACAGGGTCTCATGCTCTATCCCACAGGACCAGCTTAAATATTGTATTTTCCATTGTTAAAACTACAGATATAAAATTCCAGAGGCAGGAACAGTCTGTTCTGCAAGCTTCTTAGTACTGCAGGGAATTCCTTCATGAGGACTCTGGGCTTTAGGGCGCTGTAGTAATATGTGGGATGCTGAACTGGTAAAACCACTCTGATCAGAGTTTCCAAAAGTGCTTAGTGTTGGTGGAAGCTGACTCTAGAGTATGTGTAAGTTCAATAGGAGCACAGCTGAATCCATACTAGATATTTGGAAAAAATTGACCTTACACTGAAAAGAATGGCTAGATTTAAATGTATTTCTGTGCTATTCATACCCTTGAAATCACTGTAATAAAACTAAAACTATGCTTGAGGGAAATAGAGTAAACTGATTTGATTCAACAGGCTAGACTAGGAAGCAAACTCTTTAAGTTTGTTCACATGAGTAGAAAAATGAAGAGGCTCTGGCTCCAGAGGGCTATACAATTTTTGGCCTGCTAATGTGCTTGAAATGTGTAGATCTATAGACAAGGCTGCCCAGTTGGAAGCCATTTGGCAAAGTAGCCATGTTGGTGGCGTAATAGCTGTTTTGGGGCTTAGGCTTTCCTTTGCACAGTTGCCCACAGACAGCAGGAATAATTCTTCGTGGAATCCTCTGTGTTTTGCAGTCTATAAGGGATGCTCACTTGCTTATGCAGAGCAGTACTAAACTCATCCTTTTAAAAATTAAAAATCTTATCTCTGTGCTAATAGTTCTCCTTAGTACTTCTAAGAAAAGGCAAGCCAGGAAATGTGTGAGGAATACCTGTACTTGCAAAGATATGCTCCAGAACTTGAAGAAAAACTCATTTTCTGCTGTATCAGAGCTACCATTCAGCTTAAGGGCTCTGTGTTCTGAACACCACTGGCAGGATTAAAATGGTTAGGACTTGGGTTCTGTATTCACCAGTAGGCTAATCTTAATGCTTTTTCTGAAAAAGGAGGTTTAAATAGCTCCTCCTTCTTCTGGGAAAGCTGCTTTGATCTCTTGTTTTGGTATGTGTGTTGAATACATTTTTCTTCTACTCTTTCAAACTTGCTTCTCCACTAGTGTCTAGAATGGATGACATTGAAAATTATGATCTCCTTTAAATCTTGCTCCTTCATATCCCCCTTCTCTTATTGTTTTCCATGTCATGGCACACTTACATTTTTAAATTGCTCCGTCTCACAGGTCTTCTGTCACATCTCACTTTGTATAATATGTGATCTTTGTGCATTTCTAGGATTGTTTTATTTATGCTCTACATAAACCTTTTCTTTTCTACATAAACACACAAATTCAAATTCCTACAGGGAGCACTTTGATCACAGCTTCTAAATCTGTGCAGGGTGTTACATGTGGCTATTTGCCTACATGTGGTCCTGAAAGAGCTGTTCCTTGTGGGCTGTCATAGGGAGAACCAAAGGGTCCTAAAAACAACCCAAAACTTGACATAATGTGTTAAGGTGCCAAAATGAAGACGAGCTACCAACTTGATACAGCTGTGCAGAAGGCATCTGTTTGAGAACTCAACTGCCTGTCATCTTTTTGCAAAAGAGTTTCTTGTTGTTTGGATGTGCTGAGCATTCAGAGGTTGCTGGCTGAACTGATCCTGATGTGTGGGGAGGCAGGATTTCGCAGTCTCTGTGGAGGTTGGAAGGTCTTAAGAACAACTGCTCTGCAGCTCAAGGACGGCTGCTATGATGTTATGTATGTAGAATCACTTGCTGTGGTTCACTCCTCTGTAGTCTTTCACTTGGCTTTAATCTGGTGAAATGTTAAGCTCAGAACTGTCTGTATGCAGAAGGTGAAAGGTCATTTTTGCATATGGTGTACTCAGTGTCCAAGTCAGTGCTGAGTTTCTGCAAAACTTTCTACCTCTACATTCCTTGTCCTCCAAGTGAGGTGCTTCCATATGCCCTGGTGCTGGGTTGTGTGCATAGGTCATCACCCAGATGTATACTTCCTGGTGTGATGGATCTCTTGGAGCAGTGGGTCAGTGGTTTTGTCAGGAGATGGAATGACTCTGTAAACTGCCATAGTGGTATGAGTGTGTCCAGGACTAGGTGATGATGTTGAGATCACTGCCCACAGATCAGCTGTGTGTGCACATCTCTTGGCTCAGAGGGATGTTTGTGGGTCCTTTGTGAGTTATTCTCCAATCCTCCAACAAGTGTCCTTAAAACTGTCAAAACTAGCAACTAGTTCATAAAACCATCAGAGTTAATACAGCCATATTTTGAGACCTGTTTTGGCCCTACTTTTTATAAATAGAAAGTAGCTGTACTGTGGGATTTTCTGCTGCACAGACTGGGTCTCTGTAAATTTTTGATTACTGGTTGGTATAGTGGGAGCAAGAGCTGTGGCTGAGTTCCACTTAGAACTGGGGATGACCTCCAAAGCAACAAGCAACTATAGGATTGTTTTGCTACTTTGCAAGATGTTTTTTGCAGCTGCATTACTGTTGGTTAAGAAGTTCCAACTTCATCTTGGAAGAATAAATTGAAGCAACACTTGTAAGCAGTTCCCTTCAAGGTATCAGGCACGATTGCTTTTAACCCCTGGTGCTTGTGACTGTCCCTCCCCTGGTGCTGGATGGTTGACTTAGCTTTATTTTTTCAGTACAGCTGGTTTTAGGAATCTAAGGAGGAAATGTGTGCAAGCTTTCTTCTTCATTGTTTCTCATGTCTATTTCTTTTGATAACCAACATGTGTGGGCTGGAAATCTAAGCTGTTCAGGGATGTTTTGCTAGGGTAGACTTTTAAAAGCAACATAGAGCTATGTTTTATTCTGCCCAAGTGTAAAAATCTAATGAATATTTTTACATTAATTGCTGAGCTCAGGCGTTCTTAGCACATTCATGGGATTTGCTGGTTTTGTCTGTCTAGTTGAATGGATGTAGTAACTAGTGGAGATTTAAGAAAAAATGTCTGAGGATCCCACTTCATGCTTGTTTACAGCAATAATAGTTCTGGGAGACTGTCGTGTGTCTGGTCACCTAAAACCCTGCTCAACTGTTTTGGCCATGTCTGCCTCTGAACCTGGGGTGATACAGAATCACAGGAGGCACCACAGTGGGGTCATCTGGTCCAGCTTCCCCAGGCAGGGCCATCCTAGAGCACATGGCACAGGATTGCATCCAGATGGCTCTTGAATGTCTGTCTCAGTGAGGGAGACTCCACAACTCCTCTGGGCAGCCTGTTCCAGTGCTCTGTCCCTTGCACAGTGACTGTGGTACCTGCTATCCTGGGCACACCACAGGTACATAGTGACTTGATGTCCTTTTATTGCACGGCACGGCCACCAGCAGATTTTGCATTTTGACAGGTCAAAAATGTGGTGAAGTCATCTCAAACTACTGAATAGCTGCTCTGAAACTGCACACTGCCTTTGTAAAAGGTTCAGCAAGTACCTTGCTGTGTGACAACACTTCTTTGAGAGATTTTTCTTCACCATAAGGTGACTTCTATTCACGTTTTGAACTTCAGAATTTTAAAATATCCAGTGTCTTCACATTTAGAGAGTAAATATTGTATGGCTATTTTAAAAACAAATGACTACACAGAGTTTTCTGGTTTATAAGCTCATATATATATATACAAGTATATGCAAGGTTCATGCAGGTTGTGTGAACAGGAAACTGCAAGTATTTTTTCTTCCTGTGATAATTTTTTTTTGTTTGGTTTTTTCGGATTTTTTTTTTAGTGGTGTGGTTAACCTGAAGATCAATATGGACACAACACAGGCATCCTATTAGGGCTGGCATAGCTCATAAAAGCAGGGCATGTCCCAGTGGAGGCTGTTAGACCTGGCAGTTGCTGTGAGCGTGCTGTGCTTCCTGGGCTGTGAGAAAATGTCTGCTTTCAGAAGCTGAAATACCATCTCTGCCTCTCTCTGCACAGTCCCTAATGTTTAACCTCTTATTTTGAGGAAGTATGTGAATCTTCAATGTTGTGGATTCTTTTCAGCCAGAGTTACTCTTTGCAGAGAAAAGGCTGCTTAATTCAGTTCATATCTGTGGCTGGGGAGGAAATCAACCTTCAGGTACTGTGTGTGCTGCTTGGGTGTCAGTGCCCACTGTCACTTAATGGGTCTTTACCTCAGCTTTTAGAGCAGTTGACATGATGTCCTGATGGGACTGGAAAGTGTAGACTATCTCTATCTGAGGTGATAATCTAAACTAAAATTAAGGGTCAAGGTGAAGGTTGCTTTTGTAAATAACAGGCATTGGTTGGAGGCCCTTTAAAGCATATCACAGTTGTTGTAGCCCTCCCCAAAGCAAACTCTGTACCTGATTTTATTTGAAAATAGAAAAAAAAAGAACTTTATAAACATTACTTGATTTTTAAAAAAATAAGCCTGATTTAATTACTGCTGGTATCATTAAGTTCTTTTTTGCTTATCCAAAAGACTAATGTTTTATATATGGACAAAAAGTGCTCTGAACCTAGCCTATGGTATGATTATTGGGGTCCCTGCCTGTCCCAACTGTGAAGACCTTTGGATCAAAGGAAAGATGGAGGAAATCCTCAACTACTTCTTTCAAACTGTTGGTTTAAAACAAATGTTTCCTTCAAATTGCAGGTAATAAAAGTATTCACATTAAACTGCAAAGAACTACATGCAAAAGGAAGCTTAGTCTGATTTAAATTACAGAAAGAAAGAAATGCTGAGTTGAATCTTCAACTCTGCCCACAATGCAACTTACTGTACCATGTTGCAAAGTTTTGGAGATCCTTTCATTACTCAAGAGGAGTGTTGTGACTCAAGAATGCAGTCCTAGTGTTAATTTTTCTGGTTTTGGTTTCTTCTTTTATCTCCAAATAACAGTTGGTTATAACAGTTGGGAGTAGGGAGAGGGTAATATGGAAATGTCTAAGCCCAGAAAACAGATGGCAACAGCTTCTTTAGAGCTTTTGTGCTTTATTAGATGAATAAGCATTTAGGGACCTTTTAAAAGCATGTGTCCTGGACCCAGTACCATATCCTTAGCCCTTAGAGCTTATATTAATGTTTCCATACAGTTGGGATCTATTACAGGATATAAAAAGCTCCACTGATTTAGAGCTCTGTTTTAGTGGTATTTGTGCCTCTTATCGAAGGCTGGCTCCTGATGTGTGGTTCATGGCTCTGCTAAGAGGGGAAGATTTCCAGGAGTTCTGGCTTTTTTTGCAGGCATCTCTTGGGGTAAAGGCAGTGCTTGGTCTCTGCAGTCCTTTGCTTAGAGATTGGTTGTGTGAAGGACCCCAAGTGGTACAAGGGGTCAGATTTGTTGCTCTTTCAGTGACTGGCAGCTTGGAAGAGCATATTTTCAACTATGTAAAGCACAGCAACAATTTCTGTACCTTAGCACAATAGGATCAGATGTAGTTTGTGAAAACAGGAAAGAATTGAACATTTTCTCAGTCCCAGGTGTGCCATGGTGTAACGGAGGCAGGTCTGTCATTTCAGTGTTCTCCACAGCAGTGCATTTTTTCTGGGCCCTTTTAACTTAGAGAGAGTTGCAGTGATCCTGGAGAGCTTCACTGAAAAAATACAAATTGCTAGGAGAGTGGACAATGCAAAGGGGGAAGGGATTCCTTCAACCTGCCTGGGAGACTTTGCTCAGTTCTGATGGTGTTCTAAAACCATTTCATTAATGTGTGACACCTGATTCCTCCCTACTTTTTGCCTGTGGTTTTGTGTTCAAAGAACAGAGTTGTTTTTATTGTGGGATTCTGGTATGGGTTTTCAGCCTGTGCTGATATTTTAAGGTTTGCAGCCATTTTATACAAGCACAGCATTGTAATAAGATGACAGTATCCAAATGTTACAAACTGCATTTTCACTATCATGATACCCTTTTTGTATCTGATCATCCTCTTCTAAAATCACTGTTTGCATTTCCTTTTTCCTCATACATCTTCCACCTTCTTCATATTGGGCCTTGCATTCATTTTTGGATTTTAGTCTTGAATACCAGGCTGACAGGCTTATCTGTGATGCTGTTGCCAGTTGGTTATGTCTAGGGGAAAATTAATTTTTTAAAATTTTACTTGATATATGCAGTAAAAGCCAGTATTTTGCAAGATGGTAGAGAGCAGGAGCAGTGGTGGCAGCAGCAATTTAACTGAAGGTGCAGCAAACAAGCCCAGCTCATGCTCAGTATTCACACTCCAAGTCCAGAATAGGAGGGTTGGAAAGAATTTTGGTTTTGGCCTGAGATCAAGCAAAGGATTAAAACCACTAAACTTATTCTAAGTTTTTTTTCTGAGAAGAAGGAACTGAGTGGAGAATGAAGTATAGTATGGTGTTTTATGTAGTGATGACTGAAAAGCATAAAAAGACTTTCTTCTATTGTCAATTCTAATTGGAGGCTGGCACTGATTAGCAAGAGTAAAGACATCTAGGAAAGGAAAGACAAATGGGGAATTTTATTGAGTGGAAAGCTGCTGAACAAAAGAGGTTTTTTTGTTTCTCTGCATTCTAGTGGCTTTAAAGAAACGTACAAACTGCATAAAAACTATTGATAATTCTCTCAACTCTCTCAAGTGTAAGGAGTGGAGAAAATCGGAAGAGGTGTAAGTGCTGAGTAATTCTTCTTAGTTAAAGATGGTCTGTAGGATGGTTTGTTAGGAATTCCTGTACTGTGAGTTCTTGTCTTATTGTTCATGCAGTAGGGACAGTGATGTGAATAAATATTTTGCCTGGGGCTCTTTAGCAATGAAAGCAGAGCTCTGGGACCATATCTCCTGGTGAAGATCTCTCATTCCTGGTTATGAGAAGGTCCTGTTGGAATGTTAAATATGAAATGCCAACAGCATAAAGGCTGTTATATGCATTGTATAGTGTGTGTTATATAGGCACATGAATCATATGAATTTGACTCTTTAAGTCAATGGAATTGTCACATCTCTTCCAATTTAACACAAACATGGAAGATGGAATCTGCACATGGTTTAGTCACACCTCAATTAGAAAAAGTGTCTCAGCGATGATATGGAAGTCAAGTTGTAAGGCTGAAATTGTCAGGTTGCAGAAGCTCAAATCCTGAAATACAGAAATGCTGTCTCTGGCTAGAGACATCTGAGAATCTATTTCAGCTTCTTGCCTTTCCTGTTCTAAAGCCTTTACAAGGAGCAGTAAAAGTAACTGGATGACTCTGTGTCTGTGGTGCTTGTTTCAGAAGTCTGAATACCTGATTTGTGCTCCCAATTTGCTATGGAGGCTTGAGACACCTGGCCTTCCTCAGCTCTCTGCAAAATCAGGGGGTGTGATGATGCCTGTTCCTGCAGGCTTTGCACAGTGAAAGGCTGTATTAATATGTTGTTTGTTCCAGGATGGCTTCAGGCAATGAAGTGGTTCTCCAGATATGTGGGTGGGAATCTGTGTTTCACAATAACAGTGAAAGGACATCTGTAAATGAAGAGTAGCTTTGTTTTTAAATATAAAAGGATTAGCAACCTAATTTACAAAATTAGCAAGTGGGTTTTTGAAAGGCTGATGGTGGCAACAGATAGGATAAAGAAACGAACCACCAATATCTTAAAGAGTAAACTGTTGTTTGACTCTGAAATTAGTAAGATATCTAGCTGGCTTAGGTGCTGAAAGTAGTTGAGCTGCAGCTGCCACCAATTTCTTCAACAGGATGAACTGCATAGTGTGAAGTCTAGGCTTCTCCAGCCAGGCTGTATCTGCTTGCCAGCATCTGCCGCAAAGAAATTGGCTCCCTGTATGTATGTTGACAGTAAGAATCCTCGGTGTTAATTCTGCATCCATCCTTACATAAAATATTAACACCAGCACTGGAAGGTACATCTCGAGTAGACTTGAAACTAAGAGAGCTGTGACAGATTAACTGCTGGTATGAGTAAATGAAAAAACATACAATCTTCTTCTAAAAAAATTAAAATACAGTATTTTGCAGGTCGAGAAATATTGCATGTGGCAAATACTTCAGGCAAGCCATTTGGAAGCATTTCCTCGTAAAACTTGGGAAAAAAATCCCCAACTTTATTGGCTTAAATATTGCATGGACTAGCAACTTGCTGAAGGACTTAAAGCAAAACTAGTAGATGTGGCAGTAATTTGAGCTATGAGGCAGAGAACAGTACTTGTAGGATAAATACCAAGCTCAGACTGAGTGTCTTACTAATGATTTAAAGGAGAAGGTGAAACAGTTCATCAGTTAAATTCAGAATTTGATACTAAATGGGGATTTTTTGCAAGCTGAGATAGAATGAAAACAAGTACTAAGTATGGAGTGGTTAAGTCTTAGAAGACAGTATAAAAACAAGCTAAAAAAACAAGTGTGTTTTAGTGAAGAGAGAGCACTGGCATCTTTTCTATATGGGAGAAGTTTGTTCAGCATGTTTTACCTGGCTGTGTGTCTGCCTCGGCTGTACTGGTTCAGAGACGTGCTTTGGCAGCTGTAATTAGTGTTGAATTTTTATTCCTGCTGAAGACTATGGCTGAGAAGTAAAATTGGGTCATAAATACTGCAGCAAATCCAAGGCTATTGTTAATAAGACCATGCTACTCCAAACAGCAGTCTGATTCTGCAGAGACGCTGAGGGGCTATATCCCTTAGGACTTAAAACAAATGAGGACATTTAATACTTCAGAAACCAAACTCATTTTTAAGTTTCTTTCACAAAGAGGTAGTTATCACATTTTATGCCCTCAGCTAAGCTGCAGTTCAGCCTATTGTTACTCGGTGTTTATGCAAACTACTGTTTCAAAATATTTCTTAGTGAGTGGCTCAGTGAATCAAGATTTTTTTCTCCTATTCTGTTTATAGGGCACTCACTGGAGAAGAGGGGAGACACCAATTGTTCTCCCTCCCCAGTCTGTTTGGGTGTGTGCACAGTGCCTGTGGGGTATTTCACAGACGCAAGAGAATGATCTCCAGTGTATTTTTTACACTATAACACCCTTTAGCTGTGTAGGCAAGAAATGGTGACTTTGTTGTTTTCTGTGCTCTGCTGTGTAGAGTCAAGAGCACTGATACACTTTCAGTGGGTCCCGATTCAGAACTTCATTAGCTTTCAGGGAACAGAGCACTTCTGGATCTGCTGGTGCTATACTTGTCAGTCTTGCCAAAAACATTTTACTAGTTGCTGTTTCAACTGATGCTTGATGTTATTACTACTAGGGGAGCACATTGTTTTATAAATGACATTAATAAAACATGTAATAGTGAGGAAATCCAATGTTAGCAATTTTAAAATTGATCATGCACATTGTAAAGGAAATTTAAACACTCTAATAGAAAACATTTGATGTTTTTCTCCAAAATGTTCAGGTTTTTTCTGCCTGATTTAACATAGGTAATCAAGACAGACAAACCTGACACAAAGTACTTAACATTTGCTTTTAATCTGTTGAAAAATTACTTTCTATAGATTTTTTTTCAAAGCCTTCCACTTTTTCTGTCAAATAATTCAAGTATTTAGAGGATTTATTACTCTTAAACCTTTCAAATTTCTGGTTTGAGTTAAGTCCGAATGCCATCAGTGTACCTTACCATTGGCTTAGAATATCTCTTCATAATTTGCATTTAACAAACTCTCTGGTAATTTCAGAAGTGCTGTAATACTGAGTTTTGCCAGTACTGAAGAAGGGAATAAGCTTTTGACTAACAAAGGATGGAACTTGGGTGGGCTCCAGCAGGAAATTTTGCATCAGGCAGTTCATAAACTTCTGCCAAAAAGCCAATCATACAAAAGACAGCTGGTGAATGTGATGGGTTTTGTCCTGCTTGCAGTTGTTACAGGATGACCCTGAATGTCATTGTGAACCCCAGTTACTGCATGCTTAATTACTAGTATTTTCTGTGTATATTATCATATATTGTCATAGAGGAACTGTTTTACTGAAAAAGAAAATCGCAAGAATGGAGTGCCTATGGAGATGCTTGTGGGAAGGATAGAGAGCAGAAAGGGAATAAGCTTTGGAAAAGTGGTATTTGGGGAGCTTGAGAGGTTAGTGATGAACTGCTGAAGTGTAAAGGATGGGCCACTTGGTTTGTAAGATTTAATAGGAAGTCAGGAAGAATATTGAAGATCAAGACTTAATTGAGGTCAGAGTTTATTAGTGAATGCTGGTCTCTGGATACAGCATTTTGGTTTTTTTTGTGAGAAAGGAGCAATTGCAGTAGCTGATGGAAAGTGATTAGCATGGTAGTAGGGATTCCAATTTTGTTTTCAGACCTGCAGGTATGAAGTATGGCTCCATCTTGAGAATCCAGGGTAGATTTGTACTGAGCAATCCCAGGCTACAGCTTAGTAACCCCTTAATGATGAACAACAAGTTGTTCCTGAAAAGGCTTCCACGGTTCTGTATGTAGCTTATACACTCTTAGAGCAGGCAAGGGTTTAAAAAAGAGATTGATCCAATCTCATACAGTGGTGTGGAGTGTTTCTTGTGCCTGTCATCAGCTGGGGAGAGCCAGTTTCTACAGTCTGGGGTCGGTCATAGTTGTACTGGAGCTTCTTATGATGGAAGGAACAGGGGAAACATAGAGTGTGAGTTGTACAGCAGACAGCTTTTCTCTGGTCAGATATGGAGAACAGATAATACCATTTTCTTGACTTGGAGAATAAGTCTTATGGCAAATAAAAGTGCTCCTGTTAAGTTGGGAGTTGAAAAAAGTGAGGTTTAAACATGAGTTTGTTACATTATTATCAAAATATTGATCATTTTCTTTATGCACAATATTGAGGTGGTGAATAATTACTGAATCAGATAACTGAATTGGAAAGCTTATTGGAGAAAATACAGTTGGAAATAGTGGATCTACACAACCTTAAGTCTTTCTAGTAGCTTCTTGTTTTTACTGTTCTTAGAAAGAAAAAAATCTTACCCCTCTTTACCAACTAGTGACTCTTCTGTGACATTTGCCTGGCACCATAAAAAAGCAGTGACCTTATACAATAGCAAAGAGAACTTATCCCATTGCATAAAGACTGTAACTAAATGAACCTTGATGCATTTAACTGAAGTCCTTAAATATATCTTACTGTAAGGAAAGTTGTCTAGAGACTTTGCTCTGCTATGACTTGTGCTTTTTTCACTGAGTTATTAATTCCTTTAGCACAATAAAACATGCCTTTTGAAGGTTCAGTGCAGACTAGATACTTTGTCTGCAATAAATGGATTATCAGTTTTATTATTACATTCAGATCTTGGCTAGTAAAATCACAAGCTGTAAATTGGGGTTTGTTTTGGTGATGACTGGAGTTTAGGTGTGTCAGTAGACAGTTCTGAGTATCAATAGCTTCAGAACTTAGCACAGGTAGGGAAAACAGTCTTCTTTTGTATAATAACCTTTCTCTTAGACTTAGACACTCTGAATTAACTTACATATTTATTTAACCCAGTCCTATCTGTGATTAAACTGATTAGCTTCTGATGGCATCTGGCAGCACTCTAGTGGTGAATGCCTTTTTCTTAAACTTGTTTTCACTAACCATTTCTGTCTAACAAATGGTATCATTATCTGGAATTCAGGATGTTGAATGCTCCTGAACAGACTGTCTACTGCTAATGTGTGCAAACATGTATTTTTTTTTTTCTTTATTTAAGGGGTTCTGCTTTTTAAATGTGTTTTTCACAGTCTTTGTGCTACTTGTACAGTATGGAAGAAAAGTAGCATAACAGAATTTTTAAATCAAGTTTGTGGGGTTTTCTGACTTCCCTCTCCTTCATCACAAGGAGCAATAATTGAAGTGGCATGGAAGCTTTCCCTGTATTCTAAACGTGAAAACTATGGAGGTTCAATTGAAAATCAAAAGTGAGGTATGGTTGTATTTCCTGTGGCCTGTCTCCCAACTTATATCTAACATTTTAACCCTTATAGGATCAAACTGTGCTAGTCCTCTTTGTGGCAGTTGAAAGGGAAATAATTAGATATTAGTTTAAAAGTTAAAAAGCCTCCATTTTTTTTTTGTTAGTTGTACTGTCCAGTTGAGTTGTGTGCACAATTGTCAGAGAGCAAATTAAGGAAGCCTTTTGTTCTGAAATGTACTGGAGAACTTTTTGTACAGCACTAGGAGGGGAAGACTTGAATGACCTGTAATCTAGTCTTAGTCTAACATTTGGGAGTGACTGGGATTAAGGAAGATAACATTCAAGACAATTTAATATATTCTAATATTTGTCTTATTAGTCAGTTCTTGAGGAATTATTTACATGAGTTATTCTCTGGAGGTCCAGGCATAAATCCTCTCTGGAAGTCAGCTGCAATACCTCCCCAATTCCCTGAGGATGGCAGCCTCATCATGTGTAGTGAATTACCAGGCATAGTATTTATCTGAAAGTAGTTTTACAGGTGAGAATTAGTCTCTCCCTTCCTGTTTGCCATGTCCTCACTTTTGTTTGTTTGTTTTCTTAGGATCTCTTGAGCTGTACCAATAATATTTTTCCCGAAGCGCTGTGTCTTTCAGAATAATTGTTTTATTTCAGAATAATATCTTCCTTACAGAAGAAACAAATGCAAATCTGCCTTGAAATAAACCCTGATGAATAATGACTTAGAAGATCAGGTTGCTTATCTGTTTTCTTGTTTAATGCTGACAATCTAGTTCTGTTTCCCAAACAAATTTCAACAGGAGCAGCTACTCAGTTTTAGAAGTTGTATAAAGCTGTGATAGGTTTGATACAGAAGCTGTAATCACTTAACAAAGTGATTCGAAAGGCTGTAAAGGAAGTGTTGCTTTATTAAGTTACTTTGCCACAAAGGTTTAAAATAAGGTAGAGATGGGGCAGTTTTTCATGAACACAAGAGTCTGCACTCAGTGTGAGTGCAGCCAACTGATACATAACCTCAGACATGAATTTGTGGATAAAACTGACAGCTGCCAGGGTCTAGAGGATCCTGGACCGTTAATCAAGGTGATTCCCTGAAGGTAACTGATACCACATAAATATGAGGAGTAAGTGAACATTTGTTTTTCTTCTGCTCCACGACTACAACTCAGAATGAAATGCCTGCTCAGGAAAGGGCAGTGGTGTCCTCTGGGAATGTTTCAAATTTCCTTGATCTTTGCAATAATAAAGCTCCTAGAAACTGCCAAGGCTTTGCCCCTCACATGATTTCACTTGATGACATGGGGGTAGTGCTCAATTTGTGTGGTAATATGTTGGGGAAAGGGCTATCTATGTGAGTGCTGGTCTAACAGGGGACTTGGGCTATTATAGAGCAGTAAAACCCCTTCCTGTTTTAAGCCATGTCAAAAGAAGGAGGAAGGAACTTGTAGATTGTCGGGCAAGCACCACAGTGCCTTTTCCATTTCTTGTGCTCCCCAGTATTTTTCAGTGTTTTCCCCTTCATTCTTCTTTCTTTACCAGATGTCAAATTGTGTCATCTGGGGTTATCAGCTTGGCTGTAGATGTGGTTTAAAGATTCACTAATAAAATTCTCTTTGCCACTTGATTTTATGAGGTGTTAAACGTCTCCTGTTATATGCTGAATGCTTGATGCAGGATTAGGATTTTAAATCAAGTTTGTACAATGATGTTCTTATTTATAACAAATAATTGTGTGTAGAATGTGTGAAATGGCAAAGAGATGGATATCTGCAGGCTTGAACCTGTTTCTCTGTTAAAGGTTGGGCACAACTGCAGTTCTTTTTAATGGTCTTTTGACTGGTTAACCATCTTGAGCAGTCTTAGAGACTTTTTAAGATGCTCATCCATTTGAAAGCTGAAAGTGTAATAGCTTTCCAAAACAAAAACTCCAAGAAAGTCTTTGAGAATACTTGCTGTTTACATGATATTTATTTGCAAAATTACTTGCATTGTGTGTTTTCTGGATTAAACTATACTACTGTTCCATTATGTCTGGTAATTAAAATAAGTAGATCTAGGGGGGTTTTGTTGTGTAAATGGACCTTCAGGACTTCATGTTTTATCTCTTCCAATAAATGATGATGAATTCATCATGTTCTGTTGTAGTATTGGCTGAGTTCCTGAAATTATTTATGTACAAGTGCTTTGAGAGCTGTTGAAGATGATTTTGCTTTCTGGCTTCTAATAATGGAATGATTTTTCTTTGGTGCAGCTTTATTCATGGCAAATTAATAATAAATAAGGTAGAATATGAATAAAATTTCTGCCATTTTGCTATTAGTTACCTGTTGCTGGAATTGACTGTCCTGTTCCATTGAATTGCAGGAGCTTTACAGAAAATGTTGCTAGAAGTTACTCAGTTTTGTTGTGCTTTTGCCTTTTCCTTCAGGATGGTGAAAATGTCTTTGATTTCAGACCAGTGAAAAAGCACATAGCTCTTTTTCTACACACAAGGAGATATGCTCACGACATCTGCATGGAATTTTTGGGAAGGAAGGCACTGAATCCCCTTTACATGCAGTATGGGCAGGTGTGCACTGCAGAGTGAAATGCAGAGCACTTGCCTGAAATTTATTGCAGCATTGAGAAGGAATAGCAGGGGGTTGGTTTTCTTTAACCTGGCAGTTGCACTGCACAGTGTAAAGCAGTAAAGCACAAGCTACAATTCCAGTCTCTTTCTTCCACTGCCCTCCATCACCCAAAACTTCATTCCCCCAAGAGGCTCCCCTCTAAGCATTGCTGTCTGTTAGTAAAACAAAACAGTGTCTGTGCTCCAGAGATGACTGAGATGGAATTAAATTATTACTAGAGAGTAAGCAACGCTCTCTTATCTGGAGGGAAATACCCCTCAGCAGAAATGTTTTGTTTTCTAATTTGACCAATTTACACAAATCAATTTAATGCATCTTTTGCCCTTTCTTTGACACTTGCATTCTCAGACACAGAAGATCCCACCAGCAAGGGGAGAGAAGGGAGCCAGGCAAGGGGAGAGATGCTCAGTGCCAGCTTCAAGTACTAAGAAATGTGAGAAGTGACATCTGTCTGAGACCCTTCCTCCCAAAGTGTGACACACAGAGCAGTCCTCTGTGGGATTTAGCAGGGAATGTGTTGTGGTACAGGAGCAGCTGGCTGCAAATATGGATAGTGGGCTTGAAAACACAAGCAAAAGGAAGCCTGTAATAAGCTTGCTATTGTTTTCTTCCTAATACTTTTCTAATAAATTCTGTGGGTAAAAATAAGTTCTTCACGTATTCCATTGATTCTTCTGGTATTTATTTGATTTATATAGGTTTTGCTCTTGGTTTATTGCAAGTATCTGGCCCATGCCCCCCATTACTTCCCCTTCCAGCCAAAATATTTACCAACTTTGGTAATAAGTTTTTGCGTGGTTTTTTAGGTTTTAAAAAATCATATGTTTCTATTTTGCTTTATGTTGTGATAGATTGAGGTAGTCAACCACGATCAAGACAGGTCTGTAACAGGTTAAAAGAGAATATGCTTCTGAGCTGGGAAGGCATTACAGATCAGTCTAAATATCTTGGTCATACGAATTTTCTCATTGGAGGTGGAAGGAAGCTTAGCAGGGTCCCCATGGACCTGGCCCTGGTCACAGTTTTACAGCATGGAACCAGAAAGGGCTCTTTTAGAATATGTTTACCACCACTTTTCAGTTTAATTAAATTCTTCATATCATGTGTAAAAGGTGGGATGTGGGGGGAGGGTGTGTATGCAGGCAATGGAGGGGGCCCCAACCAAATTTTCACAACTTCTTGTTCCAGTCCAGCTTGGGTGGGTCTTAACATAGATGTGGCTTCACCAGATGATTCTACAGTGCTCTTTGGTGTTTTGGGATAGTGTAGGATTGGACTGAGTAGCCATGCAACATGCTTCTTGAAAGACTCATGAAAGGCCCTGGGGCTGCAGGTGGATGCAATCTAGTGGCTCTTCCAAGATACACTGCAGGACTAAATGCAGCTGGTAAGGGTTTATGGCACTGGGCACAAGTACTGCACATCAGGAGATACACTTCAGACTACTGGGGAACTATTTCGTAAAACTGTTGCTTCCAAGCATTGCACAAAGGTGCTGTGAAGCAGCCAAGCCAATAAGAGAAATTAAAATAATTGCAGCAAGGCAGGGGGAAAAATGTGCATTTAGTGTGCCACAGTCCAAGGACATGGGGCTGGATGAAACATCAGGCTTTGAACCAGGAAGAGTTTTAGTGGAGCAGGCTCTGGATTTTCTATTATATTTGTGTTAAAATGAGAGCTGGACATACTGCTGGAAGATTACTTGCTTCAGGACACTTGCATGACATTGACATCTGCCTAACTCTGAAGATCTGTAACAGAGGTTTATTTTTTTGATTTCAATGAAACTCCTTTAGTCCAAAGAACAGAAGTCTGGTTGAAATATTAAGAGATCCAAGAAAATTCATATGTGTGAAAAATACCTGCATGAAAACTGTAGAACAAAGAGAAGGTGTTTTATGAGTTCTAAAATAATTCTTACAAAAACGTAGAGAAGATAATTCCGTGGTGGAAGCAGGGATCATAACTGCTTGTGGGGCTTTTGGTTTTAATTGGTTGTTTTTTGAATGTTGTTGTTTTGTTGTGGTGTGAGTTTTTTTTGTTTGTCTGGGGGTTTTTTGGATTGCATTTTGGTTTTGGTCAGGGTTTTGTTCAGTGTTTTGTTTCAGTTTTTTTGGTTTGCTTTTTTTTTTTTGTTTGTGGGTTTTTTGGGAAGTTGTTGGTTGTTGTTGGGGTGTTTTGTTTTGTTGGGGGTTTTTGTTTTGTTTGGTTTTGGGGGTTAGTTTTGGTTTTTGTGGGGGGTTAGTTGTTTGGGTTTTTGTGTGGTTTTTTGTTTGTTTGTTTTGTTTTTTCTTTTTTTTCTCTCTCTTTTTTTCTTTTTTTTTTTTTTTTTTTTTGTGAAGTAAGAATCATGAATTTAATCTTGCAACGAACAAGCATTGCTTTACTAGAACTTGTTGCTTTCTAATATAGAAAGTGTAGGTGTGGAGGCTGGAACCAGAGTATTTAAAGAATTGGAAACATGTCCTTTTTCATGTCTAATACCCATAATTTTTTTGTTCTAAAAGAACTTATATGAGCCCAGGGAGATTTAAGTTAGATGGAATTCCTGTCTTTCTCCCAACTCTATCAGATCTGCAAGTTGCAGAGTTCTTGCACCCTATTTTAAGATGTGTAGATCCATGGTCTGTAAGGTATGGGTGTTCACCTGGGGCTTGATTTGGGTCTGAAAAGCTTGTTGAGCTCAGGCTTTTTATTCAAAGTAGTTTGAGGCTAATGGGAGAGAAAGCAGAGCACCACTGGACTCTGAGGTGATGAGCAGGTCCTCCACCCAGACCTCCACATTTCCAGCTCCAAACGTGGGATTTATAGCACAGGGGTAAGCAAGCACACGCCACAACACAGGAATGTGTTTCTACAGCTAGATCGTCCCAAAACACCCACGCCTCACTTCTGCTACAAAGTGAAGAAAATGTTTATAGGTGTGGTAGATCAGAAGGCAGTACAAGTGGGTTGGAGGCATGGCAGTGATTTAAGCAAGAGCCATGAGCCTGTGCATGTGAGCACCATTCTTTTCAAGTGTCTTTTCACAGATGTCACTTTGCTTATCAAAATGAAATCGGGTCAAGGGAAAGCAGAACTTCTTCAGGGGAGTTCCGTCTATTTGTGAGACTTGGAGAATTCATACAGACTGAGTAAAAGCCCCATTTCCCAGAGTACAACCTGGTAGCCTGTGTTGGTTGGTAACAGGAAAGAGCTTAGTAAGGTGTGAAATATAAGGGAGCTGAAGATAAACAGACTGAGGTGGTCATAGATGCACTGATGAAAGTGTGTCCAGCTGTAATGAAGAGAAGACACTTCAGTCAGCTTCAAGGAGGCTTGTGAACACATTGGGGTAATTTGCCTCAAGGCCAGTGTTTTACACAGAGTAAATAGCAGAAGAAGGACTTGTTTGCTGTTACTGTTTGTTGCTCAAACCTCTGACTACTTTGGGCTGTTTCAGTTGTTTGTTTCTGTAACTTTATGTTAATTGGCAGTGATCAAATTCTTCTTAAATTGGTGAGGGATAGTCATAATAGACCAAGCCCATCTATCTCTATGTGTATGTGTGGGCTGATGTGGCAAATACATGGGGCTAAAAGGATGCAGTTGTTAAATGTGTGGTTAAATGTGCAACTTGTGATTGAGGATAGTCTTTATTTACAGGTACAGTGCACTTAAGTCAGAGGAAATTATTTATACTGGAATAAATGGGCACTAGCATTGTTTTATGGAGAGGGCTGGCAGAGGTGAAAGGTAGATAATAGGCACTACATTCTTTTAAAAATTCCTTTGGAATGGGATGCAAAGCAAACAACCATATGAACTCAGTGATGAAAACAAGTGTTAAAAAAATTCAATGCAAAGCTATTTGTGTTTTATTTTTTTTCTTTTTCTCACACCAATGCACCTAAATTAAAGAAAAAGATCAAATGTAACAAATAGAGCACTTCTTGCCTGGAAAATCTGTGTGTTTAGGTTTCGGGGCTTTTTGTAATTTCACTGAAAACTCTTTGCTCACTGTGATCCAAAAGTCTCTAACTATCTTTGCCACCAAGATCCCATTTTCCTCTTCAGGAAAAAAAAGCCCTCACAACTGTTTTCTACTACTGCATTAGTCTGTTATTTAGCTATTACTGAAGGGACACCAAAAAACCAAAACCCCATCCCTTTCTGAAAGCTAAAACATTCTTGACATTTCAACTCTTGAAATGTGTGATTTATGTTATCCTAAATCAGTCTCCTTGATACTAATCAATACTTTCTCTCAGTTTTAAAACAGGAAATAGCTTCAGTCTGTGTTTAAATCTTGCAACGTCTCATGTCATGACCTTTTAGTAGTTTGTTCCTTTTCTCCCCCTATCCCAGTTTTCCCTTCTTTTCCTTCCCACAAAGGCCCCTCAGCTTGTCCTTGGATTTTTACTTAACAGTGGAAGCTGTAGATTTTTCCTGCTTTTAGGTACTTAGAGGTTTCCAGCACCTACTTTCTCACCTTCCTTGGCCTTTCCCTTTGCTTTCCTTTTCTTTTTATATCATGCTGTACTCTTCTGAACTACTCATTTTCTCACATCCACTTCAGCCCTGGGGTACAGGCTTCTGGTAGTCTGCAAGCCTGCTGCTCCATCTGAGGGGGTAATGAACTCCTTGACACCAGCTGTATAAATCTCTGTTGCAGGCACTAGTGTCAAGACAGTAGGAGCATATGGGAGATTAGTTCTGTGTCCAGGCAGGCAGTATGGGCATCCAGTGATGCTGTGCATTAGGAAGTGGAAAGCCTGTATTTCCTTCCTATTCTGTTCAGTTACTCAGTGGTGTTAAATCTGTTGCTGAAGGGATACTTGGTATCTCTCCATTGGTCTTCATTTTTTTGCTTTGGAGACCCGATAAACTGAAAGTATTGGAGGACTGTTAGTCTTAGCTGAGTAGACGTGTATTGAGAGAACCCTGTACATACCTGAACAGACCTTGGCATAATTAAGGATCTTCTAGGAGGAGCCCAAGGGCTAAACTGGCCAGGATATCAGGCTTAGCTTTTTCAGGCATTGAGACTGGAGGCTCCTGGCAGGGCAGCTGTCTGGCAGGATGCTGGTGCAGTGAGGAATGCTGATGTTAGTTTATTCATTCATGTACCAGAATAAAAAGATGGCACTGCTGCACTTATGCATTTCTTTTTGGTGCAGATATTTACTGTCTTTATGAACAGAAAATGTAAAAAAAAAAAAAAAAAAAGGTGCTGAAGAAATGTCTGCTAACTTAGTGTCTGCTTTATTCCTTTTTCTTTCCCTACAAGATATGTAGTGGGGATTTTTTTTTAAAAAGAGAGCTGAGTCTCATGAGTGCTCTCCTCAAGTTCAGTTTCCTGGTTGCAAATCTGCATACGGTAATGTAATATTCTTCTCCAGGAAAGATTTTTATGGCATATGTAAATGAAATAAGACCAGCCCCTGGTGGTACTGACAGGATGCCGAGAAGGAAGCCGACTGTGTATTAACGTGCTTGCAGCTTAGGTCATTCTCACCGAACCCTGCAGCTCTGTGAGGTTCAGCTGCTTCGTGGGGATGACTTCTCATTCTTTCAGTGACCCTTTCTAAAATGCTCTTTCATTAATGAGAAATATTTTTTTTACAGACATCTCTTCCTTAAACTGTACATGATACTGAATTGGATGTGTAATAGTTCTGTTTATATAGGCATAATTAAAGAAATGTGAGCAGAAATCCAGCCAATATCTGGTGTAAACATTACAATGGAAATAATCACTTTCTTTTGTGATCATTCAATTCACTGGATCAAACTGACTTCTCCATATTTTAATCCCTTTGGGACTGGTGTGGTTTCCTTTACTTAAACTTTCAGAGAAACTTTGATTTCTATCAATTTCTTTGTTTTAAAAGTCAGGAGTTTTAGTGGGAATGGGAAGAGATTTCAGGAGACAGCAAACATAACTGAAACGTGGATGTCCCAAAGCAGTTTCCAGGCTTACTGTGGCATTAGATATATTGCCCTTTTAGAAAGTTGTCTTTTGTGCTAACTTTGTAGTTCTCTTTCCAGAACAGAAGAAAAATGATCTGCACAAAACTGATCCCCAACATGTTATGTTGTAGTTGATGAAATGTGGTGTTAGTTGGTAGATTTCTTCCAGAACTCATCAAGACCCCTCATTTCACAGCTGGAAGCTTTCTTGGGATTTTGGTGCACTGAGTATTTGTTTCCTATATTCAGGAAGCAGTAAGCTTTCTGTCTGCCTTTCATAGTGCTGTGTTGAAAGCAAAGCTCACAGGTTCTTTTCCCTTTTAGCAAGTATGCGTAGCAGAAGGAAAAGTATCCTTCAGTGGAGTAATTGGTTGTTTCCGCCAAGTATTCTTGTTCAGAAAGTTGGTAATAAAGCTGAGGAACTTCTGTCAAGCAAAACAGTAGCAAAGGAGACAATAGGAAAATTTATGTAGCAGGAAAATCTAGTTTTTGTGTTGCAAATTTTGTTGTGCCAGGTGTAGATTAAAGAACCCTTTAACATTTGTTCAGATGGACTAATGACCATTCAAACCAATGTAGCTACACTGACCTCAAAATTTTTCA
The DNA here is from genome assembly GCA_034336665.1 of Luscinia megarhynchos. NCBI lineage: Eukaryota > Metazoa > Chordata > Aves > Passeriformes > Muscicapidae > Luscinia > Luscinia megarhynchos. The sequence goes on from JAPFBE010000003.1 coordinate 68,750,487, forward strand.
GTTCTGAAGTGGCGCCCAACATTTTGTTATAGAAAATTTTAACTTCCAGAAGAGTTTATAATGAGATACTTGCAGGCCACATGGTTCTGAGTGTCCTCTGCCTTGTACCAAAACTGCTGCCCTCTCATTCTTCTCTGCTGTGAGTGGTGACTCTTACCCTCATCTGATCAGGTGCAACCATGCATTTGAGCTAGACAGTGTATTTGCTGTTAGCATTCACTTAAAGTAAGAATAAAGATATTATCTGGGATAATTGGTAAAATACCATTTTAATGTTCTTGCTGATTTTAAGATTGTTTTTTGTGTTAAAGGGTAACTCAGGAATGATTAAGGAGAAATATTTGGTGTCTTTCTGCATGTACATAATGTTGGACTGAGCCCTTGCAGAGGAAACTCTTGGGGTAATTAGATCTTTGTTATCCTCTCCTGAGAGCTCCTTGGCATTTTGCTCTCTATCCCTTTGTATTTCCTGTTTGCTTTGCCTTCTGGAAGTGTGTTACCTCCAATAGGTATTTAAGATAACTGCAACCCAAGATGCAAAGGAACAAAAATACCAGAAAATACCTAAGTACATGGAAGAAGAATTTAAATCTCCTTGTTAGCTGTCTGAAGTTTCAGGAGTAGTGATAGCTGTGTTTTATTATTTTTCTCCTCAGCTTTTCATTTCTCAAGAGGGTTTCCTTAGTAATAATGGCTAAAGTCTGTTACATGCTGAGTATTCTTTTTAAAATGTTCCATTGCTATTGCATGTCATTCTTGTCTCTCACTGATGAATTAAAGAAGCAGCTGTGGTATACATGCAGTGAAATGGAATTAGGTATTTTCATTTTCTTTGTAGCTGATCATCCAATTAGAATTTATTATCTTGGGATATTTTTGTTAAGATCTATATTATGCTGTTGTAAGATTGGATTCTTAAAAGTTGCTGCAGCCTTCAAATGTCTCACAACTGAGGAGTTGCTTCAGCCTAGAACAGAATAGTAGCAAAAGGGACCCTGCAACACAGAAGTTTGATTTGACTCTCTGCCAGATATGGAAGAGACAAAATATGAGGTAAGGGAATGATAGATCAAGCATATGAATCCAGAAGTTTTGTGAAAAGGCTGGCTTTTCTCTTTTGTCAACACCCCCTTCTGAGAAAGACATAGACAATGTGAGTACAAGAAGACACCATGTTCAAAAATACTGCAAGTTTTCAAAATTCCTTAAAAGTTTAAGATGTTCTGTATTTCTTGTCAAGTTGCTGTGTGCTGTAAATGGTAACTGATTTCTTTTTGCCTAGGAGAAAAGTGTGTAGAAAAGTAGGCTTATCACTGTCAGGATTTCAGTTCAAAGTCGTGAGGGGTCATGACAGTGCATTATATTTTACTGCACAAGCTGCTGTCCAGTCCACTGCAGTTCTGCAATTCAATGCACAAATTGTTATCCAGTTCATTGCAGTTCTAGAAGTAGAAGGTGAGCTTTTCTCTTCCAAGAGGTTTTCATTAGGCTATCTCCAAACTTTATGGATGGCATTGCAGTACCGTTGTTCTTTAGTGGTAACTCCATATAGAAACTTATATTTGCTGTAGTTGTCAGCTAATGATCTTAAGCCTGCTTTGCTGTGTGAATGTCAGTGTTGGGGGAAACCCAGTCTAATTCAGTTTTTGGTTTTAAACAGTGACCAGTAGTGACTGCCCTTGGGAATGTGTGTATAATTAGTGAATGAAACCTCTGTTGCCAGCAGCTGTACCTGCATCTTGTTTTCACAATCCTTCATTGTACTTTTTTCATTCATAAATTTGAAATCTTTTTCTCTGAATGTGTTTTAACTCTAATCTCAATTAGAGATTAGTCTGTAATCTCTGGATACAGAGTGTTATGTTCTGTGTAGAGGAAGTATTTTCTTTTCCTTTTAAATCTCCCTGGTAATTTCATTGGATGCCATCAAGTTCTTGCATTTGAAGAAGTTAAGAATAATCATCCTCGGGCTGCTTTTCTTCCCCCTCTTCCTCCCCAGTAAATATGCCTCTGGTATTTTGACTTTCAGTTTACTTTTTCAGACACAAGGACATTGTTTGAAAGGACTCACATTTTTGTTCTTTCCTGCCCCCTTCTCTTTTTTTGTTTGTTGGTTTGGGGTTTTGGTTTTTACTATTTTTAAACTTCTGGTTCCTTTTATCTGATTGAGAGAAAAGGGCTGCCACTAAAGAGTAGGACACACAGTGGATTTATGCATTTACATAATGGAGAATTTCATCATTTATATTTTGAGTTTATAAAGTTGTTGCCTTTGTGGACCTAGGTGAGTGATTTCCTTACATGAAGCTGAGATTTCTAGATCCAGAAATATGATTCATTCCAAAGCCTGCATAACTGAAGTGCTGAAGGTCTCTAAACATATGGCTTCTAGCTGGTCCCCTCCGAGATGAGACCAGGGCTGAGATTAATGAGTAGCTGTTATGCTTGAATTTGTCTGAGATGCGTGAAATAGGCCTCCATATGTGTAAATGCTTTTAAGGAATGGCTTTGGTGTGAATACTCAAGGCACCACATGAAGCAGGCTTAAGCTTCCTCTTCAGACTGGGAGTTTCAAGCTACAGCATTTCCCTTCCTCCTGCTTGCCTGAAATCAGGTTTAGGTAAGGTATGCTACTCATCTCCCATAGTGGACAGAACAGTGGACCTTGATTTCTAAATCCTATCCCTGTTACTGTGTACACCAGTTATCCAGAAAGAAAAATGTTTTCCTTTCCTCTAGCTTTATGCCTGTCCTCTGAAGTGGACTTGGTAATCTGGCTGTACCTAGAGAAACAACTCATTTATCCTTTTGTGTTTTGTTCATCTGGGACACGGTCAGTTAAATATAACCAGAGATTTGTTTTCCTAGCAGTTAAATAACTTCCAATTAGAGAGTATGCATCAGGGAAAAAAAAAAGAAAGACATTGTGCTGAACCCTGGTAGAACATAACACATTTCGGGCAGATTTTATAGTACTTCTGGCATGCTTGAAAGAGTCATACAGCAGTGGTTTGGTTTTATTTTTGTGTGTGTGTGTCTCAGTGTTCTGTGAATACTACACCAGCTGAGTAGGGAAACAAACTATTAGGACTAGTGATGGAAAGTTGAAAATGTCTTCCCTAAAGTAACACCAGAGAAGTTTGTCACTGGAATCTCTCCAGTGAAAGGAGGTTGAAAGAAAGGTGAGTCAGTGAAATGGAAGAAAGAAGAAGGAATTTTAAGTAGCATAAAAAGGGAAGTGGGAGGTCATGTTTGTTTTCTCTAATTATGATTTCAGGAGAGTAACTGGCTGCAAAATTAGTTCATTATCTTGTGTTTATTGTAAACTCCTATGCTTTTTCTGAAGACACCAGAAGTGCTTTTGCTTCATAAATCAAGTTAAATCAAAGAGCTTTCATTATATTACAGAGCTCTATAAATTGATGTCACAACTTGAGAAAAACACTTTTATCTGCAAGCACTTAAGAACACTGCCATTTTCAGAGCCACGCAAGACATTAGTAGCTGGCTTGTTCAACTCCTTTCAGCTTTCATGCTGACACATACCATATTGAAGACATGAGTTGTTTGTATAATACTTGGTTTGATCTTTTTTCGTGGTTCTTTCAGTACTGTTGAATCAATCAAAGGAAATTATTGCTCTGTTGGGCATTAGCATACATTTAGATGTTTCTGCATTAAGAGCTGTTCACAGAGGAAAAGGCTTTTATGTCAGAAGGAGAGTAAACAGTATGACTGGCGCTGCTTTGAGCTGTGCTGTTACTTCTGACCCACATGTATTTGAAAGCGAGCCTGTTTGTACTAGCAGTGATTCCAGTTTGGGCCACATCGTCATGAAAGGGTCCCTCTGCTCCCTCCTCTTTTTGAATTTTCAATTCCTTTAGTCTTTAGCAACTGTGTTAATGCTACAGATAGGGAAAGGACTCTCAGTTGCTCTTGTGATGGCTTGTTTCATTCATTGATTAGCATGCACAGCTGAGTTGACTTCTTTATCTCCTGCTGCACAATCTATTGGGAATAGGCAGTTGGTAATGCTGAATATTCATAATTTGTGCATGACACGTGGATGTAAGTTCCCTTGGAAACTTTCTCACATGAACTTACTGGGAAAACTCAGTTCTACAGAGGACTGACTAATCGTCTGGACCTTTTTCAAGCCTCATTAAATTCTGTGAAGGATTAGTTTTTTGACTGGGTTTGTAGTGATTACTGTCAGCTACTAAGTTGAGTAAAGAGCCACTTAAAATTCATCTGTGCCTCTTCTAATGTCTTACTTAATGCTGTTTTATAAATGTCACAGATAAGTAGTGAAGCACAGGAAGGGATAGAAATGAATAAAAGTGTGTCTGAGATATAAAAGGCTGGGAAATCTTATTGTAGAAGATAGCATTGACTATGATAATTATGGCCCACTGTAATTAAAAAAGGCTTTGTTCTTCTTGAACCCTCTGTCTTTTGGTCAGCCTTACTTCTAAATATATGTGACATTGCGGTTAGGAAGATTCCAACTCAAATATGTATGTTTAAGTTTCATAGAAAAATAAGGCTAGCAGTCAGTTTTCAGTTCTACTTATTCATGCTCAGTTTTCTTAAATTGCAAGAATTAGATCTAGTTCTTATTTTCCTTTATCTACCAAAGGTAAGAAAGAATCTAGAAATGTCTGTTACTACAGGGTCTTTCTTTGAGAAGTAGGTTATGATCAGACATTATGAACTAATGAGAAGGATATTTTTTTGCTTGATTTGGAAATATTAATGTGGAAAGTGCTAAAAATGTAAGTGCTTGAGAGCTAACCATCTTGGAAACAATCTTTACCATGTGGAACTTTTTGCTGGATCAGAGCAGTTTCTGTTGAGTCTACACTGGCTGTCTAGCTTTCTCAAGAAATATGTTTATTTCTTCTGGTGGATTGGCTTTTATGCCAGATATTTTGTTTGTTTTTTTTTAAACTGAAAAGTCCATGGCATAAAAATAACCAAAAAATTGTATCATTTCTACCCAAAGAGCTGTTAACTTAAAAGTTGCCAAGTCTAATGTATCCACTGCTAAACTACAAAAATTTCAAGTTAAAGAAATGAATCACAAAGTCATTTATATGACTTCAATACCAGTGGGTTATTCAGGCAAGAGAAAGGGAGGGATGTGATGATGCTGATGGATAAGGAAAAGGGAAGGCTGGAAGAATATTTACCTGGGGAAGGTGCTCCAATAGCATGGCTTGATGACTGCATGCAGGGGGAGGAGATGATGTCAGTTCTCTAGTGCAGTGTCCAGTTATGCTGTGTCTCACTGGAGAGCTTCAGCACACAAGGCAGTAGGTATGCTAGGTGTGCTTGATTGAAACCCAGGCCTCTCTGTGTGACAGAATCACATGGGAACCCTCTTCACAGACTGTGCCAGTCTTTTAGTAGGGAAGAGCCTCTATTGTCACTAAACTGAGATTTCAGCTGTAGGTCTAGGTGTTTTCAATCTATGGCCATTGGCCCATGTTTCATTGTTTGATGTGATAGGAAACTCATCAGATAACTCCATGTTATGCAATAGGACAATGTTCTTGTTAAACTGCCCCTTACCTGCACAAGCCCAGGTGACACAACCTCCTCTTACATGTTATGTATTTTAGACCCCAGACCATCTTAGTAATTCTGTTCTGGGCTCTTTGCAGTACTATAGATGTTACCTCTCCTGTGCTGAGGAGAGGAGTGATAGCAGCTTGTGTCTGTCGTGGTTCACTTCCTAGTGCGTGGTGTGCCTTGATCACACCAAAGATGTTTTTCTGGCTCACACAGAACCCGATGCCCAGCATAACCAGATAATGGGCTGACCATTTCCAAGCCTGCATTAGTACATGGAGTTATTCTTTTCCAAGATATGGAGCTTAGTCCTTCTCTGTCTGAGCTCTGTGAGGCTTGTTGGTTCAGTCCCTGATTTTCTGAGGGTTTTTTTCAGTAAAAGCCCTTTGATTCCTTGTAATCCAGTCCCCATAGTTCGGCATCATCTTCAGACCTGCCAAAGGTATCCCTTTTGTCAGCATCTGGGTTTCTGATGATGTTGAGCAGGATGGCATCTCCTACTACTGCCACTTTGACACTGAATGTTTGTCCTTATTCCTGTGAACTTTATTCTATATGAAGTATGATGTATTAGTTATGTCTATAATATGTTAAAACTGTTGAGTCTTCAGGCTAATTGCTCTGCTCTGCCTTAAACACTTTGGTTTGTGTCTGGGGTGCTATTTTTACTGAACAAGATGAACATGAATAAAATCTGCACTGCTAAAAATTAAATGGCAGGGAATCTACAGTACTATTATACCCAAGTGCATGTAGAAAATAAGCAGTTTTTCTGCACTGTATAAATTATTTGGATTATTTTTACATTCAAAAAGTTTAGGAATTTACTTTTTTTGGCATTCAATGTGTTTTTACAGGTTTTTTAAATCCAAATTGCTAACTTTGATTTTTAAGTCACAGTCAAGTATGAGTTTAAAGGTAATTAGTAGTTTGTGATCTTTATGGTTTTCCATTATACTCATGGGAGAGTTGCTCATGTAATCTCTCTCCATCTTCATGAAATGAGTGTTTTGAACACTTTCATGTTAGATTAGAGTAGCTGTGACCTCGTGGAGTTTTGTGGTTTTGTTTATACCTTGAACATTGCTGCCAGCAAACTCCTGGCAAGGCTGCTCTGGCCCTGTTTGGAGAAATGGGGTGTAGAGAATTGTGTAGATGTGTACAGAATGTAGTGACTTTTTAAATCTTAGTTTACTCAAAGGTGTGTGCTGCTAGCCCAGCAAGACAACCAAGCCTCTTTGGCTGTGCCATGCAGGCTCTTATGGTGGATTCTCATATGCAGTTGTCATTACCAAAACAACTGGCACATCTGGTTTTATGAGGCTTGAGACCAGCCTCTTGTGTTTTGCCCCCATCCGTCCCCCTCTGCCCCCCAGGCTCTCAGGCATCGTTTGTTCAAAGGTTCTATGTACATGCCTTGTATCCTGCAGTGTACAACCAGCTTGTAGAGGCATTCATTATACGTCTACTGAGTCTGTTGAATTTGATCACTTTTCACGTTACCACATCTGTGTTCCACTTCTGCAGTATATCTGGGGATCTTGCTTTCCATTTGCCAGGTCATGTTTGAATGTGGGGCTTGTTTTTTACCTCAATACCTGTTTGGCTATAGGATTTTTTCAGTGTGTTCTATTTGAAAATGAATTGAGGTTACCTGAATTTTGCTGGTATGTGAAACATATAGCCTGATCAACTTCTGATATATCCTAAAGAGATTTAGTCAACTTAGGCTTCCAAATCTTAGCTTTTAAGTAGAAGATAAAACAAAATGTACTGTGTAAATTGACCATTGACTGCATGCTGCTACAAAAGCCATAGTATTAAGTCAGGTGTGTGTGCATAGACTCAAAGCTGTTCTCTAGACAGAAGTTACTGTAAGCTGACCTGCTTTTCATGGCTCTATTTAAAAAAGAAAGCATCAGCTTAGCTGTACTGATATGCTCTGGTACACATGGAAACTATCCCATCTAACTCACAAAAGCTGCTTTTCTGTTTCCTTTAGAGCCCCATGAGTTTTTCAGCATGGGCAACTCATCATTTTTCCTCCCAGGTTTTTTGCTTCTAATCTTGCTTAAGTCATGAAGAGTGTCAGCAAGTACAGTTCAACTTCAAAGCAATTTCTTTTTTTGTCTCATTTTTTGTGGTATCTTTTTAAGGAGATGTGGTCTGTCTTACTTAGTTCTTTGAGTTGTAGCTGAGGCTATGGGTGACCTAGGTGTTACATTAGCAATAAATAATAAGGTAACTCTGTCTGATACTTCAAATTCCGTTGATGCTTCTGACTTGGAAGTTGTTCAAATTCAGTATTGCTGTGGCACTAATGGTCTAAAGAAGCCCAGTGCTTAAAAATCTACTGCATTGTAGAAGTGGGAAAACAACTCTCTTCTAAGGCTGATACAGTAAAGAAGTGTGGATGGAAGAAATGTCCTCTCCTCTGGCCCCAGTAATGTGCTGATACTTCACACTGCCTATCAGTTGCCCAACAGTTCACCTTAAAAGACCACAAGTTAATAGGAAAGGGCTCATTATAATACCTGCTGAAATGTTTCAAAGCTGGTTCTCTCTCCAGGGAAGAAGGTCCTTTAGGCAGTGTCCTTCTGCCAGCTTTCAGGAGAAAGTTGACATAAATGCACCTATTTTCTCTGTGCTCTTTCAAAGCACCTTATGTATAATTATTTCTCTGTGTGTCTTTATTCCCTTAAGTAAAAAGAGTGGAGCAAGGCATGATTTCTCTTGGCAACTTAGTACTAATTAAACACGTCCTGTGATAGGTGGATGTGTTTTACTAAATGGGAACTGCAGCGTTTTGTCTTCTTTCTGTAAAGATGAAAATGTCTGACATTCTGAAGACCTGGCTCCTAGTTCTTAGCCTAACTCAGGAAGCAAAGTTGTTGGCCTAGTTTGTTATATTAAGCAGAAAATGTGTACTTTTTTAAACTGTCTGTACTCCACAGAGCACAGTCCTGTGTTAAGTTTTGTCTGTACTGATATGGGTGATCCTGTGGTTAGGAATATGGATGAGAAACTAAAAGTTATGTGTGGAAAAGAAGAGCAGTTCTCAGAATTGTGGAGTTGAGACACATTCAGGAAATCAAAGCTGCAGTTTCTTTGATGCATTTTTTGTCAAAACTCCTGAAGATCCCTTTCAATAACAGCAAGATAGCCAGCTTGGAGCTTTCAGGAGACATAATTATGAAGGGAATACAAGTTTGGGAAAAGAAGAGAGAATTGAGTTTTGTGAGGCTTTTCCTTGTGTCTTGAGCATTTCAGGCTGTGTGTATATACTCTGTTAATAAGAGCTCTAAGGAGCAGGTATTGATGCTGGACCACGTGTGTTCATCCTGGGCTGTTGAAGTACTCCCTGACTGCACCGAAATACCTGCACGAGCTTCTGGGGGCAGTCTGCTCAGGCAGTGTGGCAGAGGGGAGGCTGGACTACCTTGGCCTCTTCTTGCCCAGCAGTTGCTCCCACCATTGCAGCAAGTGGTGTGCTTAAGGCCTCGTGTGACAGGCTGTGATGTGCAGCTTCAGGTTCATGTGCTCTTCTCTGCAGCAGAGTCCTCATCCTTGGAAGGTGCTTGGCAGTCAAAGGTGCAGGGGACCAATATGTGCTCTGTTCACTCTGCCATCTGTTCTTCTCTTTTGCTCTTACAGACAGCTGCTACTTATCAGTGTTGTTTTCACAAACCACAGGACACTTCTGTGTCTTAAACAAGATCTGTGTATATGTTGAACCATGTGTTTGAGGGTTACAGATTGCCCTAGAGTGTGGCTGTGTTAGAGGCTGGCTGTGTGCAGAGATGTTATTACTGTATCATCTTGATGTAAATTTGCTCAGACTAACTTAGAGTATAGGTTGTGGATGAAGACTACAAAATCACCTCCTTGTCCTGGATGCTGTATTTTGATGCTGTGATTTAACCATGAGCTTAGTGAATAACTGACCTTGCTAAGAAGAGAGTGAGGAGAGGAAGGAAGAAAAATGAAGGTGTAATATTCTAAAACAGTGTTGCCTGTATTGAGTCTGAGGTTAGAGGTTAATGTCAAGTTCCATTCTTTCAGCTTGTGTTTGGGAGTAGTGAGAATGCTGTGAATGTTCTGCTATAAGTTAATACCTAACCTGGCTTTGGATAGAGCACAGACTTCATAGTTGACCATGAGTGAGCCAATCCCAGTCAGACTTTTGGTTGTCAATGGCTTTCTTATATAAAAGTGGTCTAATTTTTTTTTTTTTTTTAATAATCTTAGTGGGAACACCCTGGTGCTTAACTTTCCTAGCTGTGGAGAGATTGTGGAAAACAGAAGCTCAGGGGGTTTTTTGGTGGGTTTTTTTGTGGATTTTTTTTTTCTTTTGTTGTTTTTTGGGGGGGGAGTGTTGTTTTTGTTTTGGTTTTGTTTTTTGTTGTGTTTTTGTTTTTTTTTAAGTCTAATGATTTAGGGACTTTGCAGGCATTTTGTTCAATAGAGACTGAACTTAAGGGAAGGTTGGGAAGTAACTTGCGTTTTGTTAGTGTTGTAATGGAAAATTTGGCACCTCACCTCTCTTCCCTGATACATGACGGCCCTGATTTTTCAAGTATATTGATAGTTTTGAAATGGAAAGGCTCACATTTTTACGGATGTGGCACTTTCACTTTGGATAGTGAGTCCTCTACATGATTGCAGCCCAGTGATGATAATTACTGTGTAAGATACTCTGCTCCAGATTGTGTCTGTTTTGTCTGTTGCAGGAGCATGTAATTCAGAGATGCTAGGCTTTTGAACTATAACAAGTAGTTGCAACTTGATCATTTATATGCATTTTTATATTAAAATCCAGGAAACATTCCATAGAGAGGAATAAGAATAAATTGTGCAGAGTTACTAGGATTCAGAAGGAAGAAAAAAAATCTGTCAGTGCTCCTAGTGCTGCTGAAATAGCAAACTCTCTCAAATCTACTAGCTACATATCCCTTCATCTTCCTTCCATGTCAGTGTTTGTAGTTTGTTTCTTAGGTATATGATCCTGAAAGCAACAGTAGTTTAGAACAGTGATGGTGTCCAGAGCTGTTTTATTATATATTTCTGAGCTGTAGTTGAGTGGAGGAGCAGAGCACCCATTAGGCTCCTGAAAAGAGGTTACAAGAAGATGCAGCTTGGTCTCTTCTCACAGGTGGCAAGTGACAGGACAAGGCAAAGTGGCCTCAAGTTGCATAGGGGAGGTTTAGATTGGATATTAGGGAAAAAAAAATTCACTGGAAGTGTGGTCAGACATTGGAACAGGCTGCCCTAGGAAGTGGTTGAGTTGCTATCCCTGGAGGTATTTAGAAGATGTGGCACTTAGGGACATTCTTTAGGGGTGAACTTGGCAGCGCTGGGCTAATGGTTGGACTTGATTATTTTGTCTGTCTTTTCCAACTTTAATTATGCTATGATTCCATAATGGCCATGTATGTGGTATGACTGATGCTCTCACAGTGCTGCTGCTCTGTTTCTAGAGGCAGGTGCTCACCCTGGCTCTTCCAATTGATATTTTGGCTTCACCAGAGGGCAGAGGCTTGCTAAATGTGCTGATGTGCTTATTAATTGGCATAGTGTCAATCATCACTTAATTTCGAAATGTGTTGCAAAATTTTGTAAACAGCTGTGCTATGTGAAATACACAACTGCTGGCTCTGTGTGCATGTCCTCAAGGTTATAAAAGGACTAATCTATATGTTTTGCAGACTGAAATTTTTTGCTCTGTCATTAGAAAGACTGGTTTCTGTGCTGCATGAGAACTGCTCAGGCTGATTAACATGAAATGAATGTGCCTTAATCAGCTTGGGGTGAGGGAAGCTCAAAATTAATTTGATATATTAATTTCATTTTAAAAACATATAGCTGGTGCCACTAATGACCATTATAGTTAAAAATGCAAAATATATAGTCTTTCATTCAACGCTATGTTTATGCTGACTCATCACTTCCCAAATAATTTGTTTTCCAAACTAGATTTTCCGTATTTAATCTTTGCCCCATAAAGCAGACTGGGGGAAGGGCAATCAAGACAGAAACATGCAGGGAGGGATATCAAAGAGGAAGAAGATGCTGACTTGAAGCTTAACCCTGTGTTTCCTGGAACATTGTGTTTATGTTGCACTGCTTAATACCTCGAATCCAGCTTATAAAGAGATTATTTCCTAGCCCTTGTCCTCTGAAGATTATTTCAGTGGCAACTGTGAAAGGCAAATGAGTTACTGAACTAGGAAATGCAAGCGAGAAATTCTCTAGTGATACATATGTTAAAAAATCCTCCATATAATTAGCAAAAACTTTTTTTTTGGTGGTAAAAAGATACTGAATTAATTTGTGTTCTTCCTGTTCAGAAGACTGTATAATTCAGGACCTTTATAATTACAAAGAGAGCTTTATATTAAGAAGGCATATCTAATCTATCTAAAGTGATGCATAAGGAACTGCTTTGGTAAACATTAAATGAAAAAACTGCCTCATGTCCTGTGAGCATGTGTGTAGAAGTGTTTTGACTTAGAGCTCTGCTAGGCATCAAAAATACCTGTTCTGGATAACCTGAAATTTAGAGATAAGACATGTTGCTCAGAAAGTCAAGTGTGTGACTGGCAGACCAGTGAGACTGAAAAACTGAAGGAAGATTTTTTTGTATGTATTATAAGATGAAATGAGACTCCTGATGATGGATGAAATAGGATGTAAAACTCTTTTAAAAAACCCCAGAATTTAACCAGTCTGATAAACTTGGATGAGTGAAGCAGTTTGAAGGACTGTCTGCTCAGGAAAATAATTAAGTATGGAAAAATGAGACTACAAATGAAATGACAAAAGATGACAAAGCTGAGGTTGTTCTTACAGAAGCCAGTAGAGGTTTGGTAAGGCTTCTGGTTGTCTGTTCAAAAGAGATGGGGCTGTAGAAAAGTATTAGCAGGAGCTGGAAGCAGAGTCAAGAAGTGAGGACTTCAGAAGAAGGGAAGGTGTCTCAGTTCAGCATCAGATGGCCATGTCAGGAGGAAGCAGGCATTCCACCTGACCAGAAAACAGGAGAGCAAAAGCCTGTGCACTTGATTAATTTAAAGGTATTTATCACTGCAGTAGTGTAAAAGAAGGGCTTCATCCTGTGAGATTTTACCACTTTTTCATGTGAACCTCTTACCTTCAGCTCCCTTTACCTTGGTTGAGAGAAAGAGGCAGTTTTAAGAGGAAATTAACCACAACCTTAAAAATACATGTCTCAAGCCAGATGAATTACACTCAGAAGTGCCTGTTTCTCTCTGACTATAAAAGAAGTGTGGCGTGATTAGTGCAGATAGAGGTGTCTCCATTGAAGATACTTACAAGTAATTGGATTAATTTCTTTGGTGCTTTTTCTGAACATTAAATTATCCCATCAGTTCACTTAGGGCTGACTCCAAAAATGTAAGTACTACACCAGAGCCAGTCCTATGAAAGTTGGCAGCAGGGGAAGGAAGTTCAGAGAAATTACTAAATATAAAGCATTCAATGCAAGGCACATTTTGAGTCAACATGATGTGTGCTTTTCTTCTCTTTTCTTCTGTGGCTTTGTACTGTTATAAGATTATTCAAGATGTCTCAGGGCATCATGACTGCAGTTCAGGCCTAACCCTTGTTTGGATGACACAGGTTTAAAATCTGCAGGCTGGTGTGTGTCAGGAGAAATCAACTGCATAATTAAGAACTGCTAAATATAATGTCATGGTAATGTTCCTCTTTTCTGAGCATTACTTTTAGTGGTGTGTTAATTTGTCTTGCTTTTTTTTTCTGGGAACCAATGCATACACTTATGACCATGTCATTCACAGCTCTCAGCTTTCGGGGCTGTCTCTCATCTGCCTTTTTCTGCAGATGAGGTCAGTGAGCTTTTTTGAAGTACTAGTGTATTTTATGGTAGAACAGGGTAAAATCATGTTCACTGCAATAAAGGTAAACTCTTAAGGGCCTTTTGTGTTGCATTAACTAGGCATTTCAAGGAAGCAGGATATCAATTTCATGTTTCATGTTAAAGACATTAATGTCTTTGTGTTTATGCCTGTTATGGCATGGAAGCAGAAAAAGGTAGTATTTGAAACAGCTTCCTTCCTTGCCTTCTTCTTTTCACAAATGAACATTAAAAATTTAAAAGCGTGGGTAAGAGTGTCTTCACAGTATTTTGGGTCGAATTGGGAGTGTGGAAAGTAAGCAATCTTCAGCAGAAATTCTCTAGTCTCCTTTTTTTTGTGGAAGAGACCCAGAAAAAAATTCCCAGAAAACCTAACACATGTGGCAGAACACAGGAGATGACTGACAATAGGTATCAAACTGTGCCTTGCTTAGTTATGGAACAGCATGTAAGACTGCCTCTCTTCATGGCCTTGTAAGATAGTCTGAATATAAACTGACCTCTTAAAAATTACCTGATCATTTTCTCTATTTGTAACTTAAGAATAAAAGAACTCCAATAAGATTTACTTACTGTATTTTTATTGATCATCTATCTTTTTATAAACAATTGATAGTCTCATTTGATAGTTCTGTAGCAGAACCCTGTCTTTATTTGGCCCTTTAGACTTGAATGCAATAAATAAAACTTAATTGTTTTCTGAAATACTTCATTTGTATTTCCCACCTGGGCTTATATCTGGCTTATACTTTGAAGCATCTGTGGTGATGCAGCTGTAGTTTAAGGGCCTTGTGTGAGAATTATTGTTTACAGTTGCCATCAGTTGCTGTCCTACATCTGTAACTGCAATAAAGGTAGATATGCATAGGGACAGAATTAAGAAAACTGTTTATCACTTCTTACTGACAAGATCTTATGAAGTGTAGCTGACTGGTGTGACACAGGGATGCTTGTTCTGATTGTCCTTCTTTTCATATTTGTGACTGCATTCTTGATATATTAGATGGACTTCAGGAATAAGAGGAATAGTCTTGTAGATTGCATAAAGCGTGCAGTAAAGGAATTGATTGTTTTAAATTAGGTGAAGCACATTAAAAATTTAAGTTCAAGTTCTATTGCATTACTTCACTTGGTTAAAATTAATGGTTTCATGTTTCTACTTTTGAGGTTTTAAAAAACTTTGGTACCAAAAATGAGTTTTCTAAATAAAATGTTTAATATTTATTTTAAAATATCACTGCTTCACTGTTGGTTTGGGGGGTTTTTTGTAGTTGTTTTTTGTTGGTTGTTTTTTTTTTAAATGAAACTTTTCACTAAATTACAACAGAATTTGTTAATTGCTCTGGTTGTCCCATAGAGTATTCCTTATGAAAAAATTTTGAATGAAAGGTCTTTCATCTTGCTTAAATTCTCTCAAGAAAATAAAGTAAGACTGAACAAACCTCCCAGTAAAATTCTGAGTCGAATGGTAGAGTATCTCAACTTTGAAGGGACCTGTAAGTCCAGCTCCTTGCGCCTAAGACATGTAGAGCTTTTCTGAACAGACAAAACATACAGACAAGGATTTTGCTTGGAAAATGTATTCAGGCTAAAGAAGCAAATGCAAACTAAATGTTTAAAGCCATCAGGACCTGATCTGCAGAAATTGTTTCCTCGTTGGAAACCATCTGTGTTATTGCTCTGTGCTGTGCCCTGTGCTATCTTTTCATGAGCCTCCTCCAAGTTCAAGAGGGGCCTTAAAGTATTTACTGATATAACAACAAAGGCTGTTGTTACCTGGAAACTACTTGCCCCCTGTCTCCTTCCACTGCTTCCTTATGAATTTAAGTAACCTCAGGATAGTTAGGTCTGTATCTTTCTGAGAAAGATGGGCTGCATTTCTCTCCCAGTTTCCTCACAAGGTGTGGTTCTTTGTGCCCTCTTTTGCTCTAACCATTGCAGAGGAAGCAATGGGATATGAAAGCATCAGTCATCTTCTTCAGGAGGAAAAGGCCTTTCTGGATTAATCTGTTAAAGGTGCTGATAAAGACTAAGCAGGTTTGAGACTGACAAGAATCTTCTGTTCTCCATATTAGCTTTTGCTTTCTTGAGGGCAAGGCTACCAGAAGGAGGTCCCAGAGATTGGCAAGGAGCAGCTCTGCTGCATGACTGACGCCTAACTTCATGTATCCCTGCCATCATCCATGGGCACTTTATATTGCACAGCCAGATGCTGAATGATAAGCTCTTTATGAAGGTGAAGTCTTGACCTCAGGCTCTCTTGTAGATTGTGTAGGCTAAATTCAGATTGTCAGGGAAAGAGTTTGAGCAAAATCTGAAGACTTGATCTTATCAGATTGTAGCTATTGCTGCAGTTGTAGTAATTGAAACCTCTTTTTTTCTTCAAGTATGTGTAAAGGAGAGAATCAATCTGTTGTCAAAGACATTTTTTGAGCAGAGGCAATAAAAAATAACTTCTGTATAAATGAAAATGTTTTAGTGAACTCTTGAGTGGCACTCAAAGAACCTTTATAAGAAGCACTGCTTGTCTAACCAGGGAGTGAATACAAAGTAAGCAGAAAATTTTGATGCAACTGATGCCTTATTCATATCTTAATTCTTACTTGGGTGTATATCCAGGCAAGGCTTACATCCTGATTCTGTTGCAGTGAGCTCTGCAATGAAAGCCAGGGATCTTCTATCAAATGATATGTACCAATTCTGTCACTGCAGAATATTTCTTTGAAGAAGTTAGTTCTTACCTTGTGCCTTTTACTTTGAACTTGTGCATTTGTCCATAATCTTTGTGAACTTGGCTATACCTGGGGGAGCTGCAGTTTAATTGTATCCTGTGCTATAATCTTCAGTTCTTCCTGTAAACAGCTTTTCAAATGTGCAGAATTGTACCACAGCTCTGATCATCTGGCTGAGGGGATTAATGTCACCTAATGCAGTATGTAGGTACCAAACAGATTGTAAGGAGCAAAAGAAGTTTGGAGGCTGAGTCAGTGAGTTGGGGGAGGAGAGGTGTGAAACCCCTCAGGAAATCAGTAATCATCTCAATTTGCAGCTTTCATAGCTAATGTACTGTGTGCAACAAAATGTGTTCTCCAGAGTTCTGGGCTGTACTTGCTGTTGAAGTGTAAAGAGGATGCTTGTTATAGAGCTGCTGTTTAGGAGCTACAACTACAATCAAGTAACACTTTGTGCTGAAATCTTGTCTTAGATTTTAACTTCTTAAATTGAGTCCATAAATATTTGTGGTATTTGAAATGCACATGTAGCATTTCCGGTAGTTTGTTTAGCCTTACTAAGCATATGGGGATGTTAAACATTAACTGGTGCTGCATAATTGTGGATATAATTAACTTCATTTGGTCAAGACAGTAAAAGCATACTCTGTGTACATTGTGTAGCTGATAAATGCATTTTTATAGAGACATTCCCTTGACTTGCCAAATAATGGGTCACTAATGGCAAAGTTGACTTAAAATCTGAAACCACACCTGCACTGTAGGCACAGAAGTGAGCACAGGCTGCATTAGCTTGCTTGACGTGTCCCAGCTAAACTGCACTAGAACAAGCTTGGGCATCTCTGCCACATTCTGGTCATGTCTGAAGTGTCTTTAGACAAGCTGCAGTTTTAAACTACTGAGTCAGAGTTGCTGTTCACATTTTGTCTTTTTTCTTTCCCCTGCTCTTTTAAGCATATTTGAAAACAGGGTGCTTCTTAGATATTTCTATTAACTATGTGACTGAAAAGTAGTTGAACATGAGTTGAAAGTCCAAGAGAAGTGTATGTCTGAGAAGGCTGTTAGCAGATATGTGCAGTACTCTGCTGTGAAGACATAATTGCATGAGGAGACTGCCAAAAGTATATGATCCTGTGTACTGGAGGTGCCCCTGGGGCTGGTAATGGGGGTCTGTGACTTATCAATTCAAACCCTCCATGGTTGGCCCCAAGTCCCTCTGGAGTTTCATTTTATGGCTTGAAGTCCCTTTGACTTCTTGCTTTATGCCTTAGTACTTTATTATGTGAGTACTGGGGGAGAGGGAGGAGCATGTGTGTGCATGTATGAGAAAGAAGTTAAAATTTGGTGTAGATGATGCTCAGAGCTGATTTATAATAAAAACAACACATTTTGTGCTCCATAGGTTGGTGTGTTGGGGCTTTGTGTTGATAATTTAACTGGGTCTCTACAGTGCCAAGTGGTGTTTTCACTGCCAGGTAGTAGGGTGCTTAATAGATCTATCCAATGGTATTAAGTAAATTTTATAGTTTAGTCAACTTTTTCCTGTATTTGGCTTTTAGGAACAGGACAGCTGCTAGACTTCTCAGGTGTTTTAGTTCACATGTGTGGTTTGAGCTTTGCAAGTTTCTTTTTTCCCAAATTATTCATCAAGTTATTTTAAGAGTGATTTACTAATAAAACACCTATTTAGGTATTTAGTAAACAAAACCAAGGCCATAAAGCATAATGCTGAACAAGATAACTCTGCTTTTTTTTTTTTTGATCTGCAGTGATCCAGATGGGTGTATTAAATGGCTATTTTAGTTGCTCTCACAGGATGTGAACTCTGAAAAATAAATGCCATGTAAAAAACCTCTGTCTCCCCTATTCCCCAAGCTCCCTATTCCCCTCCTATTTTAATAGTAAAGCTTTTAGATATCAGTTACATTTTTTTTTTTTGAGTGGTATGTGGCTGACTTGAGATGTGGAAAAGTTTTGTCTAAAGCTTTATTTAAGGACATACAAAATAATTTGGAATTTAACTAAAACGGATGGTGAAAGGAGTTAGGGTTGTTTGTACAGATGGGGTTAGAATGGAAATATTTAATCTACATGTAGGTATTTCCAAAATACCTCATATGATTTGGTAACCTGATCTACCCTTACCATGACAAAAGGGCATTTTGGGTGTCTTATCCAATTTAGAAAACTAGTCCTGAGTATTTTTCCACTTTTTAGGTTTAGACTAGTTCAACTCTGAATTCCATGAATTTTTATTGACTTGAAACTGATATGAGAGAAGAATCAGCTTAAAGTAACTGCCAATAAATCTGATAAGGATATTCAGATATCATAGAGTCAGTCTTTTGATTTGGAATTGAGTAATGTTGTCACCAAGGTCAGAGTTGCACCAGCACACAAGACATATGTGAAATCAGGAAGCAACCTTGTGCTTTCTGATCTGACCTGCATGGTCTGAGATTGGAAAGATGGCCTGGGAAACAGGGAGGTCAGCTGGAGGAGGGAGTAGAATCATTAAGGTTGGAAAAGTCCTTCAAGATAATTCTAACTGACAAATCCACCACTAAACTATGTCCTTCAGTGCTGCATCTACACGACTTTTAAATACCTCTGGGGATTGTGACTCCACCACTTTCCTGGGCAACCTGCTTCAATGCTGGTCAACCTTTTCCCTAAATTTTTTCCTCATATCCAATCTAAACCTTCCCTGGCTCAACTTGAAGCCATTTCCTCTTGTTCTTACAATCTTTTACCGGGGGCAAGACACGCCCCCTTCAGTACCATCTCCTTTGTGGTGGTCGTAGAGGGTGGTTAGGTATGTACCCCTGCCTCTTTTTCTCCAGGCTGAACAATCAGAGCTCCCCCTGCTGCTCCTTATAAGGGTTGTGCTCCCGATCTTTCCCCAGCTCTGTTGCCCATCTCTGGACATGCTCCAGCTCCTCAATTATTTTTCCTGAATTGAGGGACCCGAAACTTACACTTAAGGTGTGGCCTCACCAGTGCTGATTACAGGGGCAGGGTCACTGCCTTGGTCCTGCTGGTCACACCACTGCTGATCCAGGCCAGGATGTCACTGTCCTTCTTGGCCACCTGGGCACACCCTTGATCATGTTCAGCTGCTGTTTGCCAGCACCCCCAGGGCCTTTTCTGCCAGGCAGCTTCTCTGCCAGTAGTGCTGCCTGGGGCTGGTGTGACCCCAGTGAAGGATCCAGCACTTGACCATGTTGAACCTCATACAACTGCCCTTGGTCCATCAATCCAGCCTGTCCAGATCCCTCTGCAGGGCCTTCCTGCCCCCCAGCTGATCGATATTCTCACTCAGTTTGGTGTCATCTGCAAACTTAGGGTGTACTCAATCCCCTCATTGAGATCATAAAGATGTTAAACAGAACTGGTTAGTAAAGTAAGCCTGCAGTATCTTTTGCAAACCATTGAAAATGTCTCTCAATATATTTGTGGTCTTTCTCCTTCTGGGTGGTGATGCCAGGAGGCAGGCAATCCTGCACTGTTAATCTGTAAGATGTCATAGTTGAAGAGGAAACTCACTTTGATGTTCCCAATATAACATCACAGGTGTTGTGCCAGTTAGGAGGGGCTGGGTAAGGAAGACAAAGCTTTGAAACCTTTCATATAGATTTGGTCTCTTTTGCATCAACTATCAGCAAGTAGGTAAATGTGAAACTATTTTTAAAGCTACTTTTTTCTTCTGAAATATTTTGGCATGGGTTCTGAAGCTTAGTTGTTGAAGCTTAGAATAAAGGAACTTCCCAGCAACTGCCTTTGATTACATCTAAATGTAGGCTACAGCTGTTCTTTTGGGAAAGGCACATAGCTCAGCATGTGAGAAACTGACACCTTTTTCTCTCCTTTTCAGAGTATCTCCTCTACAGAAGTCTGAAATAGTAGACATGGTCAAGAAACACGTCAATGCCATAACACTTGCCATTGGGGATGGTGCCAATGACGTAGGAATGATCCAGACAGCTCACGTTGGAGTGGGGATCAGTGGCAATGAGGGCATGCAGGCAACCAATTGCTCGGATTATGCCATTGCACAGGTCAGATGCAAGAATGAACAACTGCCATATCATCTTGTGAGAGGTGCACTGTGCAGCCATGTAGTGCTCAACTGGCTTCTCCTAGCTTTCAAACCAGAAGTATCTCTGATTTTGATTTTGGATATATTTTTGGGATTTGTTATGATTTTGGATTCTTCAGGGCAAAGCTCCTTCTCTCTTCAAAGTTTTAGTTTCCTCCTGACAACTGTGCAATATCTTGGTTCTTCAGTAGTCAGGGGAAGCACTTTCTGTGATGGTTGTGTTAATATGCTTTTAAATAATTGATCTGTCTTGGTGCAAACTCTTCTCTTACTATGAGTAGGTGCTATAACTAGGTGTGTGAGAATTTAGCTGTTTGTCAGTTCTTAATTTGAAGTGTCTCCTCTATCTTTATTCCCCCTGCACTCTGTGTTGCATCCAACAACTGATCACATTTCTAGAGAGCTGGCCAGCATTTTCATTTGACATATGTTATTTTGAACATTATTTGAGTAAGTGCTCCTAAACTAGTTCATCAAATTCAGAACTGATTACTTCAGGTAAAAAGAGGAGTTAAAAGCCTTTTTTGTTTGTTTGTTTTGCTGAAGCAACCACAATTTAGAATCAAGATTTTGAAAGAAAAATCAGGAAGGAAAAAGATGCTTCAGTTAGTGAATATCCTCTGAACACACTTACTCCTGAGATGCTCTATGTGTTTGAGACTGATGCAAGGCAAAACCAGATTGAGCTGACAGGAAGCAGAGACATCTCCTAATGTTCCCTTCTGGCAGGGTGTAGTCTAGATCGATTTGGTAGGTCTGTTCTACCGAATGGCATGGAACATTACCATCTTTTGGTAGCTTCCAGCAGCAGGTGAGGCTTTGAAAAGGCAGGGATAATGGTGCTGTATGCACAGATAAGTGTTTATTGTGTTAATCCTGCTGAGAAGCAAAGTGGCAGTCTTGTATTGCTGCTCTGTTCTAACCTCTGATGAGGAACACTCAGTTTCAGGTTTGAATAACTGAGACCTTTCACAAAATCTATATTGAGAATTTTAGGCAGTTTTACCAGGTTTTTCTGTCATAAACAGTAGCATATCCTAAATATATACCAGTGTAGGAACTACCATAGTCATTGTCTCTGGTATCTTGTAATGAGTTTTACATTTTTAATTTCAGTGGATTATATATAGCTTCTGCTGTATAACTTAATGGAATGCTCTCTACTTGGACTTCCTCAGATCATTTATTACATCTGCTTCAGTAACTAAGCATAAGCAGCAAGAGTTTTGTCCATAGAAGGCCCTACATAAGTAATTTCTTTTGTTTCACAGTAGCATTAACTCTGGAGAAGTAATTCCATGCTGAAATGTGTTGCTTTTGCATTAACAAAACCTCCTCCAGTTTAGTGTTAGAACATGGGAGTTGCTCTTGGTTTAAATTCCAGTCAGCAAGTTAGTGACAATAACAATCAATCTTTTTAGATCAATATGAAATAGGTAGTATGTGCTTTAATAAAAAAGTAACTTAGTGTTCAAAAGAAAAACTTGATCTTTGTGGAGTGTGTTTCTTTCAGTGAAGACATATAACTCCCACTAAAACATTACTGTATGTGCATGCCTTGAAGGCAGAGTATGTTCTTATTGAGTAATTTAAGATGACCACTGTAATGTAGCATCTCATGTTCAAATGCTATTTCAAATGCAGTGCTGCCAGAAGTAGGCACTTAGAGAAGAGAGAGTCTCTATTTAGGCTCATTTGGGATTCCAGGGAGAATCAAAGCATAAACTAAACAAAAATAAAAAGCCGACTTGTGTCTGACTCCACTTGAAATAGCTTCCACAGGTGCAAGGAGCATCTGTTTGAATCATCCTTTTCCCTTTAAATGATAGTGCACCAGTGACCTCTATTTAGAGAATTCCCAAATCAAATGACCTAACTAGTTAGACAGTAGTGGATTTTAATAACATTTTTTTTCTCAGTAAATAGCTTTATCATCTTAATTCAGAGAACATCTGGTGTCTAGGGACTGTTTCCTTTTCTTAATTAAGGAAGCTTCTTTCTTCAACAAATGTTCTTGTTTCAGTTTTCTTCTTTGAAAAAATTGGCCTGTTTTGTGGATGCCTTTTCACTGTCTTAAAACTCCTCCAACATGCCATCACCACATCCTTTAGTCAAGATACATTCTAGAAGATAATCTCTGTATAAAAGAAGTTATGCTAGGGTTGATATAGAGACAACTGTAAAAACTTAAGCAGAATGTTTCACAGGTGAGCTAGCCAGGTCGTTGTAATGTTCCTTGCTGTAAATACAGAAGCATCCAAACAAGGACAGTGTCTTGGTAGAGCCCATCTGTACTGCTCTGTGCCAGCAGCTGTGCATTTGTATAATATCAGCATCAAAGCAAATTTATTTCTTTGCTATGTCTTAATGGGCCTCTTCACCAGTGTGAGCAGGCTCAGTGTGTTTTTTAGGCTGTGAGTATTTTCCTTGCTGTGCTCTGCAGTGCACTCATTTTCATGAGAGCATAGACAAGAGCAGTTAATGGTAGGATTTTTTGTTGCCTTTAGCTTTCAGGAATGTCACTTGTTAGATTCAGCACAGAGAGATTCTCAGGTTGTGTCTGACTGTTCTCCACAAGAACTTTGGGATGACCTGTAAGGCCATTGTGGCAAGTTTCCCATCACCTTGGTGGTGTTTTGGTAGTGATTTTAATGAGAAGTTGTAGCTTTCCTGCATATTAACTTGAGGCATTAGGGGTCTAACAGGTCAGCTACTCCCTTGGGAGTGTCCCAGTTATAGCTCTGGCTCAAGTTAAGCAGAGAACAGTGAAGCCTGGTTCACTGTTGTTTTTTCTCCTTCTCTGCTGGCATATCCCAACAAATCTGAGTTGCTGATGCATGGGAGAGAGGCTGTCCTTACAGGATTTGTGGTTCAGTGATTTCATTGCTGGAACGCATGGGAGCAGAGCTGCCTCATGGCAGTCCTAACTCATTACTATAGCTTGCAATTTCAAATAAGTTTTGATTAAAATAAATTATGTAGAATCTAAATTTAGGAAGTTGGGATTTTCCTGTCAAGTCACTTTGTGGAAAAGGAGGCAAAGCAAATAATTACCTTAGTGTCCAAGATCCCTTCAGGTACCCATATGCTAAACAGTAGACACTGTCACCACTTTGAACTGTAGGTAACTGGGCAAAAGTGGAATGCTGAAGGTCATAAAAAGGTTCACTAACAAAACCAAGACTAGAAAATTATGCATTTCCCAGTCTGAATCGCAATATTGGCTCCACTAAAGTCCATTTTCAAAAGTTCAGAGTTTGAACTCCATCTGGAGTTCAAACTAGCATTAAAAGGCACACAGTAATACAAGATTCTTTTACTTGCCCTTTTTGGCAAATATATTTGCTTTAAACAGTCGCCTACATTTTGTATGCAGAAAATGTTAATGTAATTACCTATTCTCTATAAATGCATCTATTTTTTCCACTTTTATTCCCCTCTTGTGTATTTTATTTCAGCTCAAGACAGTTTTGATTATTGGGTTATACATGGAAAGGAGATTCTGAACCTTCTAAGCCCTGAAACATTGCTTTTGCCGTCAGGATGGTGATAACAATTGAAGACTTTTTGCCATTTAAAACCACTTTTTAGAATCTTCCGAAGTTTTGCTGCAAAAAAGATTTTAACTTTAAGTATTTTAAGAGTTGTTTTTCACATGTTTCTTCTGTTGTTTAAATATTGCACTTGAATAGATTTCAGAGCTGATTTGAAGATTTTTTCTTCTCCTTGAGGACAGATGTTTACTTTCAACCAATTTTTTTAGCAATTCTTCGTATGTGTAAATACTTCTTTTCTGTCTTTCAGTTTTCCTACTTGGAGAAGCTATTGTTGGTCCATGGTGCTTGGAGTTACAATCGAGTTACCAAATGCATACTGTACTGCTTCTACAAAAATGTGGTTTTATATATTATTGAGGTAAGAGAAACTAAATGGATGCTTATTTACTGATGCTTACTCCTTAAATCATCTCCTGTAACTAGAAAAGCTTGCCCAAATGGATTGAGCAAAAGGACTGCCATTTTTTTCCATGTTTAACAATGTAAAATTCAGTTTCCCTCCTCAAATCAGTTCGCTTGAATTTTCTAATGTTTATGAGGGAAGACCAAAGGTTTTCAGAACTGTGAAGCTTTGGATATGACATGTCAGAGATAAAGTTCATTCCTTCTGTGCAAACACTCTTATTGAAAACATCTTTATATTCATGGAAACATTTCAATTAGTGCTTATATTTGTAAAAACTTGAATTTGGGGCTGCATTTAAAGCAAAAGTTCATTTCATAGCATTTAATAGGCGAATAAATGATGCAAAATTACAGCTGTTGCTTCCAAGTTACAAAGACCATATATTAGCTGGAACTAAAATTAGGAAGAGATGACATTCATTTGCAAAATTAATTAGTTATTTGATTTAATAATTAAGACAACTGTATTTTGAAAATAATTTGCTGGGAGATGTCAAGTACTGAAAGTGGTTTTTAAAGAGGGCTGAGTACTGTTACTGCCACTCCATTTCAGCATGCTTAAGAGAGGAGTGTAGTTCTCATGCTACAGAATATAGTCTTGAATTTAGGATGTATCAGGAAAGACTTTATAATGTGCTTTTGTCTAGTTAGAAATAGTCAAGGAACTTGAAGTCAGTGGTTTGATCAGTTGAGTATCAAGTCATCACTTAGTACAGCAATTTCTACCATGTTAATCAGTTTTATTAATATATGTGCATGTGTATTAGATTTTCTATTTCTTCGTACAGTTGAGCAGCCATGAATGAGGTTAACAGAAAATTGCAACACTTAGAATTAGGCAGGTCGTTATATCAATTAGAGGGGACAGTGGGTGAGTAATATTTTGCTATTCAGTAAATCATATAATGATCAGAATGGTCAGTATTCCTGGCTCCATCAGGGTTTGATCAACTTCTGTGTATGATGTTAGGGAAAAAAATATAGTCCACTGACTTGTTCCACTTTTCCTGTGCTATTTCTGAATTAACTGTTATCCTGTATATCATGGTTTTAGTAAAAGTTTTTACATGCTGTTGGAGATAATAACAATATTTATTATTGTGCAAAGAAAATATAAAAAGCTTTAAAAAGAACTCTTCTAAGTGTATTTCTTACTGAGCATGACTGGGTGTTGTGGGGTTTTGCCTGAACTTTTCAGAAAATGCTTAATAGCTTCATGATTTCCTGCTTGGTTTCTCTTCTATTTAAAAATTAGTTTTGGAAGCCCTGCTTCTAGTCTTTTTTTCTTTTACTATAGTCTGACAAGTAAATTAAGTTCTACATCAAATGTTGTATGGCAAAGCTATGCCTTCCCATATAAACAGCTGTGCAAGGGGTTGAATACAAGTCTCTGGGACCTCCATCCTGAGGTAACTCAATTATTTTACCCTAGGGTGGAATTTTATTAGCCAGCTATCTCTATATGATACATAAAGTCCACGTCTGCTCTAAGAATTTGAGGTCAGAGGTTCTCTCCACTGTCTTAGGCTGTTCTTTTTGCACACTGTCCTGAGCTTTTGTGTCTCCTCATGTCCATGACTGAGGACAAGTCAGTTCCATCCAACACCTGAGCACTGAAAAATGTCCTACAAGATGCAGCCCTGCACCTCAGTTACCTCTCTGTGCTTGTGCTGCGTCGAAGTTGGGAGCAGGTTTAAAGCTTTAAGGGAGGTGAAGTGACAGAAATAATTTTGTCATCCTGCAGCAATGGGAAGAGCTCAATTTGGTTTCCCCTGGTGAGTTTCCTATACTAGCAGCCTTAAGAAATTTCCCCTCCAAAACTGTGTAAACCAGTCAAATTGCCTGGAAACTCAAGAGACACCAGTTTTGGTATCCTAGGGATACAGGGTAGAGAGAAGAGATCTTTACTTCCCTCCTTAGCTTTCCACAAAGAAAGAGAGGTAGTTTTGTGTATGTGCTGTGAGGCTTGGCAGTGCTGATCAGTTTGTGGTATGGAATGATGCTCATGAAAGAGGTGCTGCACAAGGGAATAAATCCTTCAACTTAAGAGAACATTAGTTAAATGCCTGGCACTTCTGCACTGTTGCTTGTGTATATGGTGTGTTCCTGATTGTTTCCCAGTGCTCTGGATGAGTTTAATATTTACCCACGCTTTCTGCTTGGATATGTGGTGTGTGGGGAATATCCTTTTAGCATCGTAATGAAACAGGGATTTGAACTTGAGCTACTTTCTAAGTATCTTCAGAAGGATTGTACTAAGTAAATATTTATACAGTTGAATGAGAAAGCACATCATGAATATGATTGCCAGTTATACCTTTGTTACTTGTATGTGTTTTATTTCAGTGGAGTTTTAACACCTAAGGAATAGATATAAGCCTTTTATAAATGGCTTTTGCAGCAGAGAGGCACTGGGGCTATCATAACTTTTATTTCCTCATACTTTGCAAATACCAGAGAGAAGGAAGAAGTGGTGGTCCAGCTTGGCATGCAGAACATCTGGACAGAACTTGCACAGGCATGCAAACTTAAGGCATTAAGATTTAACTTAATTAAACAATGGTAAATGCTTGAGAATGGCATATTGTCATCTCTTTTCCTAGCATCCCAATGTTGGTATACTAAAACCCTTCACATGTTAGAAGTTCATCTTGATACCAGCTATGTACACTTAAACCTAGAGGATCCAAAGTGTTGCATTCTCTGAAACATTAAATTTACCAGCTTTTTTTCGGGTTCTGGGTTAAAATGTAGTATTTGGGACTTTGTGAAATGTGTACTCAGGTAATTGTTACCATGGGCTTTTTTCCTAGGAGGTGCTGTGGAGTTAAGGCTGGTGCTTGCCTTTCTGCAATGGTCAATTCTTTGTGGAGAGATGGGTGCCAGGAGCTGTTTTCAGCTGCTTTGATGGCGAAAATGTGTGCCCATATTGAGATAGTTCCATGCAGCTAGACAGCAGGCCTTGTGGTTTAGTGAATGCAGATGCAATGGGGATGAGAGTGTTATTTTCCCTCTCTTGAAAAGGCCCTCCTAGTATTTTTCAGAAGGTGAATTTTTAAGTCATCAAAGTAATTGTTTAGTGAAATCTGAGAAGATTTTGTCTTGCTTAACAGCTGGAAGTTCTCTTCCTCTCCTTTCTCATCCTGGTCTCTCCTTTAGCATTTCTTTATCCCTGTCTTCTTGCTGTTCTCTTGATTTCTCCCCTTGATTTTTGAAAATACAAAGCTAAGTGAAGTATAAATAAAAAGCACAAGAAAATCCTAGAAGTAGATCCTGGAAATTCAAGTCCTTTTGGTATGATTCTTAGCTAGAATCCTGAACCCTTGTATATCACTGTTACCGAGGTGCTTTAGGATATAAAATTGAGGTTCCATTACTTACATACTCACCTATTAAAAAGGGTGCAGAATCTAGCCTTTCCATCCACAGAGCTGGTTGACAGATTAATTACTGCTTCTTCCCCACTCTTGACTATCCATGCTGGGTCTGTCCTAAGAGTGGCAGGGGAGCCTACATGGGAATCTACCAAGATGGCTGCAGGGATGAAATGCAAATATAAAGCCCTCTCTTTGGTGTCCATTTCTATATTTCCCATGTCTGCATGCACCAGCAGCATGCACTAAATCCATTTCTAAGGAAAGCCAACCTTTCAGCATTATCCTGAGGTGGAAGATCAGTGACAGGGTTTCAGCTTTTAACCATTTGACAGACAAGTCAAATGGACATACTCACAAAATACCATTTTGTTCAATTACTTATGTAGCTGGCTTCAAACTGAGTAGTGAAACAAAAGATCTGTTTCACATCTGTTGAGCAGATATATTTAACTAGAGATGATATAAAGTTGTCCTGTTGACATCAGAGCTTTGAAATATAGCTGATTTCAAATGAAAAAGAATACAGGAATGTTGCTTTCATGTCATGCTCGAAGAAGTAGAAACACAGCAAGATCAAAGGTGGTATCAGAAATATCAGGTAAGAGTTCAGGACCTTTGGGAATGGTTCTGTGGAAACAGTAGCATGGAAGATAGTTTTCAGGCCAACTCTGTGTGCAGGAAAAATGTGCTCAGTACTTCACTGGAGCATGTTGGTTTTTTGAAACATACTTAATATGAGGCACTTTTCTATTATATATTGCTGAATGAGTCTGGTGTGGGAATAGATGGCCCCAGTGTCAAGGTCTGGCAGTGTAAGGGCCATGACAGAGAAGTCAATGGCAAGTGGGAAGGGAAGAGTATAATGTGCATACCTTGGCTGTTGCATAATTTTAATTTCTACTTTAAGAATTCAGAGATAAATTGTAAGCTTAGGTTAGAAATCTGTTTCTTTGTAGATGCTGAAAGGGAAGTTTAATCTGTGAGCAGTGTTAAACAAGATAAACATACTAAACAACAAAACACCAAGATCATAATTTTTCTTCTAGAGCTGAATTTCCAAGTTTCAAAAGCTTTGAGTAAACACAATGCTTAGAGAAATATTCTTTTAAGTAAGAGGTGATTTTGTGAGTCAGCAAGGTCTGGCAGCGAGAGGTGTTAAATGCTGCACACACTCTTAGTGGTTACCACTTCAGACAAGCTGATAGCATAGGCTGCAAAAGCACACATGAAATGTTGCTACATGAGACCTTGCATTTGTTTCTTCCTGTTTTCTTGCTTTCCCATCAAACACAACAGGTATTTTAAAAAATGTGGAAAGCAGGCATGGGAATTTCAACTCTTTTCTCCAAATGGTAGACAGAAATGAGTGTATCTGTTATGGTACTAAAAAGTATCCAGCTCTAATGCTTCTGTGTGCTTATCCCTGATTTATATGATCTGACTTTTACCAAATCTCTGTGCTTTCTGTTTCCAGCTGACTTTGCCACTCTTAGGTAACAGCCAGGCAATAGAAAACCTTAAACATGGATATTTTTGCAATAAGTTGAGGACTGAAGTGCTATAACTGTTGTCATATAAAGCAGCTTTCTTAAAAAATAAGAGCAGTCTTTTCCCCCAGTGTTGAATTAAGGACAGAAACATCTGCTTGCAAAGCTTTCTAACAAGGGTAGCAAGAACAAAGGCTGCTAGTGATCTTGTCTTCTTATTCAAATTATTCAGTTGCCTGTTCAAATACTTCAAATGCCAGCAGGCATTTAATAATTGTTACTTCTGTGCATGTACTCAGTTGGTGTGGTAAGCTTAGCACAGTGCTCTTATCATGGTGATGCCAAGGAGGATTGTGTGTGTGTGACTTCCATGTTATATCATGTGGGAATCTAGACTTGGATTCTCACAAAGGCATACAAATCCTGAATAATAACTTACTCTCTGTAGACAGGTGCTATCAGGTAGACAAAAGGTGAGATTCAATGTCTTAAGATTTGTATCAGGTTTAAATTAGGTACCTGCAAGAAATCTGTGTAGTGGCCATGTGAACAACCTTTGTGGAAGCTCTGGGCTTATGGAAAGCAGTATGGGACTGGCAGATATGTCACAGGACCTGAGTACTGAGAGGTCTGTCTTAAGATAACTGAATCTTATTCAGAAAGAAAATCTTTTTTGTTCTGTTTTTATTTGTTTTTGAAACATGTAAAATAAAAGAATTCCAGACCTCTCAGCTCAGTTAATGTTAATCAGTTCAAAAAGTGCAGAATATTTATGGAGGGTATAGTATAGAACTTGGAAAACATGGGAAACACAAGAATTAACACAGTGTGAGGAACAAAGCTTGTGAAACTCAGCATTGTATTTCGATAATTTGTGGAGGAACAGGTCTTACCTATGTGTTTATTTTTCTCTTGCACTCTTCATCAGCCTTGTACACAGGTTTAACATGGAGAAGACCTAGGGCAACACAAAACACTATCCCTTTCCTGCCCACCTAAAAAGCTGATTGCAGGCTCCAATTCAAGAGAACATTTTTTAGTAGCAGTAGTTTGAGGAAACAGATTCTACAAGGAGCCTGCCAAAGTTCTTGAAATATTGTGAAATATGATTTTCCAATCTAATCAAAAATTGTCCAGACAGTGCTTTGCAATGTATTCCTAAAATATATATCTGAATTCTTTACAGTACCTGGTTTATATGCTGCTACTGACAATTTATTCTCTATTTCAACCCCCCCTTTTGTCTGAAGAAATTCAGCATTGTGTATCGGCTGATCTCATCAACCTTAATCCATTATTGACTTCTTGTTTTTTGGCTTCCTAATTGAGCATGTTAATCCCAAGGGTTTACAAGGAATCACTCATGAAGATAAATCCGTGCTAATTTTCCTTTCTTTTTGTAGTGCTATGCACTGCACAGTCAGTCGTGAGAGCGCAGCCCATCTTCCCAGAAAACCAAATTGGCACAGCTATGTAATGGCTGGGTTTGATTTTTTTCCAAGCGTTATGGAACTGTCAGCATTGCCCTGAATTTATGAGCACTGCCTTGATTACACCCTGCAATCAACATAATCTGTAGTTTTTTAACATTCCAGATTTTATAAATGATAAATCCAGTTCCTTTGCATAGTCACAAGATCTCTAGATGAAACGCCCATCAGGTTCAGTACACACTTCAAGAAGAGATCTACTCTAGTATTTTATTGAACACAGTGATTTCCTCCCCCCCCCCCCCCAGTAAAATCTATGCTTTATTTGGTGTGAAAAATCTTAAATTGCTGGGCTTGTATCAAAGCAATGATAATGCTGTTGTCTAAATTAGAGGGCATTCAATGTGAAACATTTAGTCATCTCCAGAACTGTGTGTTCTTCAAAGCCAGAATCCTGTCATCAGTAAATGTTTTTTTCACCTTAACTATGTCACCAATAAAAATACAAGTTCATGTTTAGAAGAGAGAGAGAGCGTAATGTGAAGAAGCTTTTACTAGGGAAGATAAACCTATATTACAAAAGTTAGGAAAATCCAAGCCTAGGTTTTTTAATCACAAAACCAGCTTTGAAATTCAAGAGTTCATTGTTGATAATTTCAGCCCAGCTTTCTGTCCAAAAGCTAAAAGTTTTCACATAAAATATAACTCCTCTTATGGCCTTGAGCATTGACTTGAAAATCATTCACTGCTCTGACTCGGTATTGGATAACCCCTTGTTTTAATAAAAAATATTTTTAAAATAAATAATGCTTTCATCTAGGCTAATTCAGTGCACATGACATTACTTGTTGGTACAGAGAATGATAAATTTCAAGTTTGTGTTGATGTTGAAAGTGTAAATAAACCATACAATGGAGTTACTTGTGCTTAGCACTTGAATGCTGAGTTTAGCAATTCTGTTCTGCACTGAAGGGGAGATTTTGAGAGAGTTTTTTTAAAATCCAACACTACATATGGTAATACACCTATTAACAAATATATCCTTTGAGTTCTGATTTTCTCTCTGACCTGTATCCCTGTAAATGGACTTCCTTTGGTCCATGTCATTCCTCATCTGCATGGGAATAACTGAGAGCAAAGTAGGGTCCTATGCATATGGCATATGTGGAGCAGGGTTTTTTGTTTATTTTACTTTTTGCTAGATAAGCCATGGGGCTGTCATGCTGAAGATGTGAGGTTTCTCCATTTCTACCTGTACCTCATTGCTCTAAATAGCAATCTTCAAAATACATTTCTACAGCAGCTTAACTTGCCTTTCATGGAATCGTAGAATAAGCTGGGTTGGAAGGAACCTGCCAGGACCGTCAAAGTCCAGCTCCTGGCCTGCACGGGAGAACCCCCAGAGAGTCACACCTTGTGCCTGAGAGAGTTGTCCAAACACTTCTTGAGCTCCATCAGGCTGGTGCTGTGACCACTTCCCTGGGGAGCTGTTCCAGTGCCCAGACCACCTCTGGGAGAGGAACCTTTTCCTAACATCCAACCTAAACCTCCCCTGACACAGCTTCAGGCCATTCCCTCTGGTCACCCCAGAGGTTGGTGTTTTTGAAAATGGTAACACACAATGCTTAGAAAGGAGGCTGAGGAGGACTTGCTCTGGTGCCAGTGCTACTGACAATTTGGAACAGTGAGTCTAATTCTCCTGTTTATCTTGGAGGCACTGGCACTGAAATGGCCATGTGAATGTGTGTGTTCTGTTGCTTAAATACAGCTTGGGAGATTTCAGTCTTCCAGAGGAGAGAAAAACAGGATTACTTCTACTCAATTAGCTGTATCTGCTGCAGTTAAACTCAGATGTTATCATTGTATTTGAAACACTGCTTAGCCTAGGTGTGAAAAGGAGGTTGCTGCAATTCTTTTTGCACAGCTCTTTGTAAAACACTTTTCAGCGTGACAGTGGGTTTGGAAATGCTGCAAACAAGGTATAATACTGATTCACAGTAAGACATGCTTTTGTGCAATTTCACAGTGTGAAATTCAGCTTGGAGCCCACTTCTGGAAATGTGTGGTGGCTTGCCTGTGAGCAGTTTCACTGAAGTGACCCAATAGTAATTGCATTTTCTACTTTACGGACCGTTATTTGGAAATAAAATGAGTTTATTTGTTCCAAGCCACATGCTAGGATATTGTTGTATGAGCACAAGAAGTGCTGGTCTGTGTGGGCTGCATTTCCCTTGCTGAACTGAAGTCTGCCTGGCTGCCAGCTGCTTGCCAGCAGTAAGGTCAGGCTACAGCATGTTATTTTTTGAGTGTAAGAGACTTAATCATAACACTGAAACATTCTGTTTTGTGTTCAGTTTTATCATCTTGAAGCATTTTACTCATACTTTGCCTCTTTGTTCTTGGCAAATTAAGCAAAAAGCTAATTTTACCTGAGCTCCAGCAGCAGTCTCATTGGCAACTTTTCCTTTGTTGATAAGGGCATTTTCCTAGCATCTTTGGAGGCACTGCTGGAGTATGTTTCTAAAGATCAGATTTTTCTAAGGGGTCGTCTTAGTACAGATGCATGCAATCAATGAATTAATAACTCCTGGTGTCTTAATACCACTTCATAGACAACTCCAAAATCCTTCTGAGTGCTAGCTTAGGAATGTAGGGTCACCAAATTTTTGGAATATAGAATTTCTTTCCAGTATATGTATAATGAACCGAGCTGGTCCTGATTATTTTGAGGTTTCTTAGGTTTATGTGCTCATGACCCAACTAAGCTGGGACAGAGAAAAAATTTAACTGAATACAGATTCCATTTTTAAATGCTGCTAGAAAATAATTTTGCCATTTTACTTGGATGAGCTCTAATGATAAAAATACCTCTATCCAGTTTCACTAATTAACCACTAGAGATTGTTTTATCTTGGGAGGCATAAAAGGCATCTGTAACCTAGTTTAAAGGCGTGTGAAGGATTTAAAATAAAATGTATCTTAGTTTCTCAGAGAAAAAAATCTGGAGTATAGCTTTGGAGTGTTTGTTTGCCCAAGTTCACGATCTTGAACCAATTTTTTTACTATAGCAGGGTTAGAGGTAAAAACTATATTGTGTCTTCCATGATCAGTATGTAGAGTAAATCTGGAGCAGCATAGGTGGTGCTTTCCAATGTGCTTTTACAGCCTCTTCTACTGTAAAACCAGCTCAGTGGTTTGACTGACTTTGACCCAAGGGATATCAGCCCTGTCAGGAGATAGAACTCTGTGGCTAGGGACATTAAAAAAAGGTGTTGTCACTCAGTGCCCTTGGGAGTCTCCCTTCTGATGTGGGAATCCTGTCACTTAACTGAATAGGCATTGTGAGGCATTGGGCCCACAGCAGGTGTGAAAGCTTTGAGTAACCTGTCCCAAACAGGTTATCTTTCCCCTCTGTACTGAGATGTTGAGTCCTTGCAGATAGCTATGGCTGTTGATATGCTTCTGGTTATTTCTGTGCTCAGTAGAGTGTGTAATTGCTTTTCATAACTCCTTACATCTCCTCTGTCTCTTTTCAGCAAAATCATTTAGAACATGTTAAAATGCACTAGAAATAGCAAATTACACTATTTACTGATAGTATTACTTTTGAGTTATCCACTTCTCTTTACCAAGATGTCAAAAATTAGTCAGTTGTAGCTCCTGCCCCTGATACTCATTGACAATTCATAATGTTGTCTTGTTACTCTCCTCTTTCTCACTATTTTGAACCTGTTTCCTTTTATGAGCCATTGCAATTTAAGTGTAACTGCTGTGAAATAAAGACATCCTGGAGCAATGGACTTTCTTGGTTTTTTTTGAGCCAGGATTCACAGCCCAGTGTAATGAGGTCTATGTCAGACAAGGGAGAGGAGATTTGAGACTAATACTTAAAGACTGAGGCAACCATCTTCTTAACACATGTTTGTGGGTATACTTAAATGTGGAATATAAATGTCAGTAATCATGGGCTTAAGCTAAAACCCCAAAACTATACCCCAAAAGGCAGAGGGGCCTATTCTGTGGCAAAACAAGAGCTAAGTGTTCTTGATGCATGTTTGGGTATATGTTACAATCTGTTCCTGATCCATCAAGACAAAGGCATGAAGTACCACTGGCGGCTTCCTGCTTTCAGAAGAGTGAAGAAAGGTCAAAACTTGGTCTGCCAGCTTTTAAACATGACAAAATTATTTTGCTTACCTTCTTCTTTTTGGATTTCTTTCCTTAGTTGCTTTTGCATGAATGCATTTGGAAAGGGAGGAGATGGAATATATTAGCCTTAGCTGTATCTAGCTTCTGCAGGGATTCAGAAAAAGTATATATTATGAACTGGATTAATACTATATATGTTAGAAAAGAAATCCAATGCTGTGTTTTCTCATCCAACCTCAAATAATGTGATCTTTTAGTAAATGACAATGCAGATTGATTACATTAATGGTAACTGACTAAAATACACACACAGCTCAATATCAGCATAACCTTAAACCTTCAGTAGTCAGTAGCACCTGAACCTCCCAACATTATTTGTGATGATGGTTCCTGTCAAGTTTAATTTTGGTAGAAAAGTGAGTCTCCCTTTTCATTTTGCTAACAGTGTCTTGACCTTTTCTCCCTTTTGTTGCCAAGGAGTGACAGGTGTCTGGAGCAGCAAAGCAATGTGACACTCAACCTGTGCTTTGTGTCAGCTCGTATTCATTAGCCTTAAAAATGATGTGTGTGGCTTTGTATTACTTGGAAATGTGTTTATGCCCATTAATATGTCCTGATTAATGGACAGTACAGGGATAGACTGTTGAGTTGCTCCACTTTCCCCTTTGGTTTTCTGTGTTTACTGTTGTTGAATATGTAAATGCCTGATATCTAGGAAATTTCAAGCTGTGACTTCTATAGTGTCATTATTAGTCCTTGTTTGTCTGCTGCAGTCTGTGTTGGTGGTACCACCCCACTTGAAGCGGGTCCAGCAGCTTTCTCCACTGGGAGCTTTGTGCAGTGCTCACCTCCAAGGTGCCACTTCCCTCAGAAGGTCCCAGTCCCTCCTGCTGTGTTGTGGATGTTGCTGTACCTGTCACTGGGCTGTGCTTCACCATCACTTGAATCCACAACCGGGCTGTGCTTTAATCTGATGTGAGTGTGCACTGCTGTTGAAAAGGGCAGTCTGATCTTCATGTCTCCCCCAGGGGTGTGTTCTTTCCTCTCTTCCTTGCCAAGCCATTAGTGTTTGCACAGCTGCAGGATGGGCTCTTCAAGGTTAGAATTCAGCCAGATGACCTTCCTGATGTACACAGGAGCCCTTGGACAGGAGAAAGGACCAGCTCTTCTGACAGAGGTATAGACTTTTGTCAGACTTTACATATTATTTTAGTAAGCTTAGATGGGAGCCTTTGCTTATGTGTATCAGCAGAAAGAAAAAATTTGGAGACGTAGAGCAAATGAGGGGCATTGATTGGTTTTCATGCTGTCCCTAGTAATCTCCATGGCATAACTGCTTGGAAACTTATAATGAACCAATTTTTCCTTGTTGGGCTGTCAAGGTATCTTTTACTCAAAGACATTCCAAACACAGATCTGGGGAAGAGGAGGATGGAAGTTGAAAAGTGGTAGTTGATCCCAAAGACATACTGAACAAAAAAAACCACCTTTCCCTATGTCAGTCACATACTGTTGATGTATATAAAGAATCTGTGGTCTCTCAAAAACTGAAAATGCATCAGAGACTGTCATTTTAGCAAAATGTATGCACGATTATTGAATTTTATGGTGTGTGATTTGAGGGGTGTATGTATGTGGAAATCTTTAAGAATGTGTGTTAGGCCATCTGGGCAACAAGGAGGAGCTGGTTTGTGCTAAAATACAAGCTATTTCTGCAATGGAGGAGTGATAAAATGATAGCAGAGAAAGTTCTGGCAGACTTTATTTCTCTGGAAGCAGTTACTACTACTGTTCAAGCAACCCCTGATTTATGCTGAGTTGAAATAAGAAGGTAGGAGCAGTAAATCTAGGGAGAAGAAAAAGGAGTGTTGCCTAAAACCAGGACAGTACTTCAAGGGATGCCAGACGTGAGAGTTGCCATTCTCTTCAAACTGACTGATACTGCTGAGAAAGGATTGTGGGGAAGGCATGAGAATGAAAGTGGAACATTTTGAAATATGGATTAGTATTGGAAATCCTTATGTATTGGGCTTTTGGGAATGTAAAAAGTTACAAGTAAGCCTGGCAAACCTTCCTTTCTTGGACTTGCTGAAGGAAGGGGAGTATATGTTGGTGGTCTGTGAAGGGTCTCTGTGGGGTTTGTAAAGCTCACTTTGGTTGGGGGGAGGGGAGGTGGCATTTGGATAGGCACAAAGCTCTCCTTTTAACTTACCTCCCTTCCTGAGGAGAGCAACTGTTGTTTCTTCAGCAATGAAGTCTTTACCTTGTTTGCATTTTAAAAAGAATAACACACAGAATAATGGAACTTTTAGCTTGCTGATTTTGGCATCCAAATACAGTGCTGGTACCTACATTGTTTCTAATGATTGAGATATATTCCTGCTCACTGTTAGGATAACCATGCTCACTGAGCTACTCATGAGCATGAAAGTTTCTCTGCCCGAAGGCTTGATTTTCTTTTTTTCTTTTTATTTTTTTTAGTATGACTTTGTTACCTATTAGAGCAGGTTGCCAGATCAGTAAATTATGATGATCTGAAAGATCTCTTCTTGAGAAACTCAGCACAATTCTGCTGCTCATTGCCTGTCACTCTTCATGTATCTGACTGCATCATAATCTGTGTGTTGGTGACTGACTCTGGTTTCTTGGGTGAGTGTTTTGGTTGTGTTGACTGATTCTGTCTTCCTACTTGTTTTAGTGGTATGTCAATGGGGAATCATGTCATGAGAAGTTTCAGGTGCTCCCTTTACCCATATTGGTATCCACTTGAGATCTGTTACTAAATTTGTTATTGCTTTCTTGTGAAAATACAAATCTGCACATCTTTATTGCAACTCCAAAGCAACAATAAATGATACAAGTGCTGGGTACAATAAACTCCACTTGGGATTACGAGCCCAGGTTTAAGTTTCTCATTTGTAAGGAAAGTTGCTGCTGCACACATTTCTATAATATGAAGTCTAGCAGCATTCCTACATCTGCTGTCACGTTAAAAATAATGAAGATAGATAAAACTTTAATTACCATATTTCTCCATTTGGAGGTATAGCTGGAAGCCACTCTGGTGGGCAGTAAATGTCTGCTCTCTTCTGTTTGAACAGAGGCAATTACTATTTAATTCTAATAAATGGGGACAAACATATTTTCACCTGCCAGGCTTCACTTATTTCCCCTACCCCCACTGGCATTAGTCACATAAACTCCTGCAGTGAGTATGTATCTCATTTTGAAAAACAGTTTTGGCAGATAGCTGCCTGCTTAACAGTGTATGAGGAATGATATCCTTAAAAATGGCTATTTATTGCATTAAAATAGTTCCTGCTTCCATTGCAAATATGAAGTTGTCCTGGTCTTGTCTTTTGGAGTTTGGTACTGAGAACAATCTTGTGAGATAACACTGTAAAAAATAAAATTTAACAAGTCTTACTGTCTCTTGTCAGCACTTGCAGAGCTGGTGTAAATTTTGAGGGTTGTACACTTTCCCTGCTGAGTGCCTGGCTCATGCAGCAGTGTCACCAAAATCATGAGGTACCTGGTTTTTTGCCAGACTGTTCTAGAAAGTCCTGAAAAATAATTTGGGGTAATACCACCATTGTTCAGGTGCTCACTGCTATATCCTCTGAGACGGATTGCAACTACATCAGAGAATTAGAGGTTTAAGGCATTGTGTTAGAAATGTATGTGTTGTTCTGTTGCACTTGTAGGTTTTTTCCCTCCAAACCATAAAAGGCTTCCTTCAGGATTGAATGTGCATGTTTGTGTGTGCACCACCTGAAGGTGTCTTGCTTTACCAGCCATAAAAATGTTTAATGTCTGCTGTAAAGCAGAAAGGTACCTTTATAAAAGTTGTCAGTCACAGCTGTTTCATTGTTTTGGGGAAGAGGAGCAGGGAAAAAACCTGACAAGTTGTAGTAGTAGCACCAAAATTTCAACAGACTTGCAGGTCTCTCCTTAGTGCTTCAAGCAGCTGGAAGTCTAGCACAGTTCCATCTGAGAATTAATAGCTTAGCATATTCTATCAATGATTAGTGAATTTCAGCTATTTCCTGAAAAGCATTTTGGACTGAATCCCTTGGATGCACATGTATCTTTGTATCCTTGATGTAGTTCTCAAAGAGGAGCTATTTCCATGTTTGCATTACTCTTGCTTAAACCTGCTCCCAAACTATTTTGAAATCCCCATTGTATGTACAGCAGGAGACTATAGTTGCAGTGTGTCAGACTTGGTAATTCCCCATATTCCTCATCTTTAAAAGAAATCAGTTGCTAATGAAAATTTAAAAGAAATAGAGTAGAACAAGTGTACTGCAATTAATATTTTCAGTATTTCAATTTGTGGTGGTTATTTCCTGAAACTTGAAACAAGAATAATTTACTGAATTTTATAATATGAATAAAATCTTCTATTATATCTGTAGCCTTAGGGAAATTAATCTGATGCAGCCAAATGAATTGCCTCGGTGGTATGAGTATAAAATGGTATTGCTGAAAAGAAAGTTTAAAAATTCAGCCATCTCACTGTTTCCTTTTTTCCTAGAATGACAACTTTTTTCAGCAACAAATCATTTGTGGCCACTTCTCTGTTGTACTGGCACCTGCTTTACATAGTAATATAAAGTATAAGGTAAACTATTGCCATAAAGATCAAGAAGAGCTTGGAGATACTGTATTTTGTTTTTTTCTAAGAAATATGCATGTTCTTGAGATGATATTGATTTAATGTTGGAAGACAGTTTTGTCAAAAGGCATCTTGTTGGTAGACACCAGAAAACTGACCTTCAGAACCATTTGTTTTCTGTAGTCACTGAAATTAGGGGGAAAATACACGCTTGCACTTTGGGGAAGAATTGGGGTAGTTTCATACTTTTTTCAGATTTCTGTGCTCTGATGGCACATTATTTCTCAACTTGTTTGCCTGTCTTCATATTTTTGGACATGTGCCTAAACCCACTCTCATTCATAAAGAATACAAAAGCCTAATGCACCTGAATATAGAAAGATCTTAATCCATAGTGTTTCAGTGCACTAAATAATTTATTCAATAATTTCCCAAAACTGACATCTGGGGAATTCCTGAAGGATGACAGATTGTCGTTAGGGTGACACAAGTTGCACTGCATGTGCATTTTTAGTAAGAATGAGTCTCTCTAGAGCCCAGGGCAGGTGGATCCTAGGAAATTCAGGAAATTTGAAGAGATGCCATTCCAGCTAATCCCTAGAAGAAGGTAATGAGCCCTACAGGCTCATTGTCATGCCTGTGATAGTCTCTATCATGTTACCACTGGTCAGGATCAGGAGGATCTCCAAACTTCTGGAGGGTTTTCTAGGGGGTCATGGCTTTTGTAATTATCACATAGATTATAAATACAATTCATCAGTGTACCTTATGCATCATTAGGGTTGGTGTATATGTCAGTCTTTCCTGTGTGAGAGAAAGGGAGTCTTGTGCTGCAGTTGTTTGTTCTTTAAAGTTATTCCTGCTGACTTAACACAGGTGATCTTTTTTCTTCACAGTATTTGTGTTTTCTCATCTAGACTTGCCTGAAGTGATTCTGCTTGTGTTGCTTGCTTTTTCTCTCAGAACTTAAGTATTTACATAGTGTCTTGTATAATTTCATTCTGTAAAATATGAGCATTGAAAATGTAAAAGTGAATCTTCATATTCCATTTTCCTTTTCTGTGAAATGTCACTGCAGAATTGAGAGGTTAGAGGGAAGTCCTGATCCTTTATTAGATTTAATCTGTTTGGACCTGAAGGCAGATTTGCAAACTGCCAGCTGACTGGGGCAGGCCCTTGCTTTAACAACCAATTCATAAACTGAGAAAGGGGAAGATTAACACTCATGTTTAAAGAAAATAAAAGAAAATCAGAAATTTTTTTTCAGCTATTTGAAAGGATGGGAATGCAGTAAAATTACTCTTATAGCTTATCAACAGAAATATAGCTAAGGTATTTTATAAAATAGCTTGTAAATTATACATATGTATGTTTCTCTTTTTTCTTAATGTATGATTTATGGCATGGCTTTCCAATAGAGATGTGTGGTGTGTAATACAATATATACTGAAGTTTTGATTTGAACCTGAATAACCTATATTAAGTTTGATCATATGTGGGTATTAAAATGGTTTACAGTAAGTAGTAATCAATCATAACAAGTGACATATGTTGATTGCAAGTTGCAACTCCACTCAGTGCCCACAGCATTGTTCTGGTTTGAAGTAACCCATTTCAGTTAAATTGAGTACATACACACTATGGGCAAAATTTAATTGCCTGGCAGTTTACTGTTTGGTTTCTTGGTACCACACAAGGCCAGAGTAGAAGAGTCTTCAAAAAAATGAGATGTCCAAAATGTCAGCGCTTTATCTGTCAGACATGGTGAGGTGAAGTGTAGAAGACCTTTAGAGAAAAGACTGAGAGGAAAAAACACCTTTAAATCACTCCAGGGAGAGCTTCAAAAAAGCAGAACCCAAACCAGCGTTTTTCTATTTTCAAAGCAACATATGCAGGCATAGCTGCATGACTCTCATTAAGTTCGTCTGAATCGTGCAGCTAAAGCCCCATGCAATGTTTTGAAAATGTAGGAAATAAAAATGGTCTTAAACCAGACATCTGGGCTTCTATCCAGTTTTCCGGTGATAACGTCTGAAGCATGCCATTAATAAAGCATCATCCGTGGGCTAAATTATTCAACTATAGAACTCTTTGCAGAAGGCTTATAAGTCAGCTTTACTTAAAAAACAAAGGGAAAAAAAAAGCCAAAAGCTTCTGTTCACTCTTCACTCTCAGCAGCAACCACTGCTAAGCACAAGACCCTTTTCCTTTTATAAGTATTTTAACTTTTTTTCCCCTTGTACTTTTCAATATTTTTTTTTAACTTTTTCTCAAAAATTCTCACAGGGTACCCATCTGAATGTTCGGATCCTAATTTTTGTAGAAGAGAGGAAGTGCTTTCTCTTTGCTGATTCTTTAATCTCAGGTGAATTTCTGTACAGTCCAGGTGCCAGGATTGGAGAAAACCATGCCTTTTCAGGGGTGTAAACCCTGCTGTTTCCCTGTCTTTTGTATTTGGATGCTGACAGGAAGGTAGTGATCTTAGTAACACTTTTTAGAACCTTCAAACCTTAATATGAAAAAAAATTCTTAATGGTGAGGAAGTCTACTTCTGTAGATGAAAGTCTTCATGAGTGAGGTTTGGGTTTGCCTTCAAATGCCAACAAGCTCTGATTAGCTTAGAGGTTATTTAAAGATTTCCATAAACGTAAGTAACTTGCTCATATTACTATACTGTAGCATCAACTATGGTATCATTTCATAAGTGTTATCAGTTTGACAAAGGTTTTGTTTTGTCTTAATCTGGTATAAGGTGTGGGAGGGAGGGATTACTAAAAATGTAAGTGTGAGAAGGTGAGCTACTCACTCTACTGTGATACAACTATCTTTGGTGTTTTCTTGGAACACTGGAATTTGTAATATCTCTTTGCTATGTTGATGGTAAAGCATGCAGAGCAGGCTAAGTCTGGAATGGCTATGGCAAGTAGGAGACCTTTCTGTCATGAGAAAGAGCTTGCAATATGCTTTTGTGATATACTTTTGTGCACTGTTATTTTTTTTTAATTAGCCAAGGTATAAATTGCTTTGCGGCAATGGGTTTACTTCATGGTATATAGTTCTGATGTATAAAACATTGAAACTCTTGGTTATAATTCTAAATCCAGTGCTGGGTTGAGAAGAATAATTGTGCTGTATTAGAAATAACCTTGAAAGGTTTTTAAATTTCCTTACAAATGGAAAGCAACTTTTCTGACAGTTGTTACACGTCATGTGAGATACCTTAACACTGAGTGCAATTAAAACTTGTAACTACCAATATTCTCTTTCCTCTTATGTTGTTCTTTGGGGGAAATCTAACACAGCAGTTTTGAGTACAGTATCTTATTTTAAATACAATTTAACCTGCAGGTTTATCCATGAGAATGAATCTGAGCCGATGCTACATGTGACATACTGTGAACTTGCCATTTCAAATGAATGCTCTTTATTTGCTCAACAGGTGCTTTGTTCTTCATTTTTATGTCATGGGATACTCAGACTTGCCAGTACTCAAAAGGAGTCTCATGAACTGATTTCTTCAGAGAAACACCCTATTCTATGAAAAATTACCCAAAAGTAAACCTGGCAACTCCCCACTTCTGGTTGCATCCTCCCTTCCATCTCTGGTTGCATTTCTAACAACAGACCAAAAGGAAAATCTTTATGAGCTTCTGTAGAATCTAAGTACATGTTTTCTTGCCAGTGGTCTGTTTCTTGATATCTGAACTCAAAGTCTGGAAATGTGTAAAACAATTTGCACCATACTTCTGGGGGCCCAGAACTTTGGCTAAGAGTTTTAGATGGACTCAAAACACTGGGCTCAAGGTCAAGCCTTTCCATGAAGCAGGAGATCATGCAGCAGTTGACAGTGCAATGGTTTATTCCTACCTGGCTAGAAAAGGAAGGGAACATTTTAAACAGGACACTGAATCAAAGCTGAGGGATTGCCTGTCCACAAATTTCAACGTGTCAAAAAGCTGGTTAATTGGCAATATTGAACACTTTGGTGTAACAACAGATTTTTGTCAACTCTCCCTAGAAAATAGGGCTGGTAATCAATATATCTGAAACAGAGTGGTATCCCAGATCTTTTGGGGCCAGGATGGGGGAAGAAATATTTTTGCTAAACAATGGCGCTAAGACATAAGAGAAGTAGTCTTTTAATCTAAACATAAGAAAGATTATCCAGTAGCAAAAGCATTTAAGCTATGAAATGCTTTTCACTGCATATGGCCCACAGCTACTCTGAGAACTGTCACCCTCAACATGTGTAGTCTTTTAAATCATGTTGGTAGGCTTAGTGCCCTCAAATATCCTCTTATCTTGTGCTATACCCACAACACGAGACCTCACTAATGCTGTGAACACAAACTTCATTCTTTCCAGCTCTTTCAATTTTTGTAAAAAAACTCCACACAGTTGGCCTACTCAGACCAAGAACAAAGGGTCACAGGACAGTCAGCCTACTATTCCTCCAGGTGCTGATGCTGGGCAGTGCAGACACAAGCCAGTCAGCTCTCTGGAAGAACTGAGAAACACAGCATAGCTATTGCTTCCTCAAAAGACCAGAGACCATCTAGAATTGAACAAAGGAAGCCAGCCTTGTATTGCATTGGGTTCTCCCAGCTTCCAGTCTCTCAGGAGCATTTTCTCAGAAAGAGTCATTTCAAGTCTAAATAGAGAATCACAACAGACTTGATGTTTCATTTAAGATTGTCTTCCCTACTGCAGCACAACAATCAACTCAATTTTAAATGCAAGTTTTAAATCTGTGGAGCAAACTATCTGGGCTATCATTTCAGTTTAAATCAGGCTTAGAGCATTCACAGAACATTTGGAACCAATTTAGGTGGATTTACAATCACATTGCAGTTAAACCACTGTAACTTCCTTGTGTAGACAAGCCTGTATGGCAGGCAAGGGAACATTTGTTTATAGTTTGGATGACTATATGAGGGGAAAGAGGATGTCAGAAATAGCCTTCATTTCACCATTTGGGGGTTTTAGCTCTGAAAGTTGAAAGGTGGGGGGGAAAACTTGTTATTATACTTGCACTACTCAAATATTAGAAGAAACTTTAAACCACTTTACACTGAGTTCTGTCTCAGTCACTCAATTTTAACAATAGA
This sequence comes from Luscinia megarhynchos, assembly GCA_034336665.1. Taxonomy (NCBI): domain Eukaryota; kingdom Metazoa; phylum Chordata; class Aves; order Passeriformes; family Muscicapidae; genus Luscinia; species Luscinia megarhynchos. The sequence continues at coordinate 68,794,914 of JAPFBE010000003.1, forward strand.
GAATGTACCATTACGTGCAGCCACAGCCAACCAGTTGTGGAGAAATGCATCCAGAATTTGCATGTCAGATCTCTACCTTTAGTAAACTACATGTTTTTCAGGTAAATTATAAATATAATTAATGTTTTTAACCCAAAAATTTTCTTATCATCTTGCTTAATTCCCAGAAATGTAACCAATCCATTTTCACTGCTTTAATGTTAGCTCTTCAGATTGTTTTTAAATGGCATGTGGTTACTTGCATTAGTGATCTTGTCATTCAGAAGTTGCCATTCAAAGTTGAGGTTTTATTCCCCTGAAAATAACTCACTGAGGAAAACCCCCAACCTCAGAGCCACAGAGTGTATGACACTGCTAATTCCTGGGCCTGCACAAGGTTGGGAGACCTTTGCAAGGTGCTGACATACAAATGTTTGGTCCTTGGTGCCTTCCATCATTCCTGGGGAGTTATTCTCTGTCTTGTATGTCTTACTCGTTTCAGTTTCTAGCATGAACACGTTCCTTTTGTTCAGATACTACAATGTCCTAATTGAATACCACTGAATATTTTACTCTTGAGGGAAAAAGGATTTGACAGGTTAGGAAATATTTCCTAATGTGGAGGTTACAGCAGCTTGGGTTTAATCATCTGAATTGCCTCACAATCAACGTGCCCTCTTTAGGGTCAAAATATTTTTTATGCTTCTGAAACAGAGCAAAAGTTAATTCAACTTCCAGCAGGAATCACCACCCCCAGAAGTACAGTGCAATCATTTTACATGTTTCCAGACTTCAAGCTCAGATATCAAGAAACAGACCACCGGCAAGAAAACATGTATTTGCATTCTGTAAAAACTTATACAAGCTTTCCCCTTCTGTGTGCTGTTAGAGTTGCAACCAGAGATGGGAGGGAGGATGCAACTAGAGGTGAGGAGTTGCCAGGTCTACTTTTGGATAATTTTTCTTAGAACAGGATGTTTCTTTGAAGAAATTGGTTTATATGACTCCTTTTGAGTACTGGCAAGTCTAAGTATCCCATGATTATAAAAATGAAGAACAAAGCACCTGTTGAGCAAATAAAGAGCATTCATTTTAATATGGTAAGTACATGTAGCATCGGCTCAGATTCATTCTCATGGATAAACCTGCAGGTGAAATTGTATTTAAAACAAGATACAGTTGCAGGACATTTACAGGGGCTTAAGAGGAAACAAGAAAGTCGCAAAGGAGTAGAACTTCGAAGGTTAATTCATAGGCAGGGCACAGGAGACTTGGAAAATCCAAAGAGCTGGATATTTGCAGATACTGAGTATGTACCTGGAAGCTGCATGGTTCATACTCTTTCCTGGGCTTGGAATGCATGCATGTGCTTTTATAAATAGGCACCTGGGTGGGACCAGACATTTGTTTGAATGGGTATGAATGTCTTGATGATCTTATGCTGAGTTAGCATTTGGAGTTCTTGGTGGAACTCAGGGGCTCCTTCAGGGAGCTGAGCCCTTTCCCCAGTAACCAAGACCTTAGGAACACTGATACATGCTTCCAAGGAGGAAAGATTCTATATTGCATCTGACATGAACAAAAGTTTCCCCATACACCTGATTACTTCTATTTTCTGGTTGCCTTCGATTTACATAAAGTGCTGTCAGGGTGTTTTTGTTGTTGGGGTTCTTTGGGGTTTTTTTTTTAAAGGTCTTATTCTGTCTCCACTTAGGTATTGAATGGCTATATTCTGTATATGGGAGAGCTAATTTTCTAAATATGTATTCTGTCCCTACCTAAAATGAAGGGAGAAGGCAAGAAGGGGGAAAACATAATTATGACTTAGTTGGACAAGTTTTTGCAGAATACATGGTTTTCATACTGAAGAATGTCTTTTGGAGCCTTTGCTGTGTTCTGAAGATTCACAGTCCCGAGAATTCATTAAGAGGGAATAAATATACATCTGCCTTGCATTTAATTAATTTGGCTTGGGAATTGGACACATCTGTTTATTCCTTCTTGTATTCTTCAGGTGCTTGTATGCACCTGAATCTAGTTCTGAGGTACAGCTGCTGTTGGAGGGTAGAAGGGATGTGTACTGCAGTTAGGTCACAGGGATCATGGTATGGGTACTTTTTGTAGACATGTCCCAGCCTCCCATTTTCTGCAGTGTTAGAAACTAGCTAGTTAATTTGTGGAAATTCTGCTTGGGTTATAAATTAAATTGGTGTCCAAAATACCTTTTGGGTCTTGTACAAATAGTGTTTCACAGTTTATATGTATTTGTTAATTTTCCAATAAGCTTATAGCTAGTCTTTCATATAATTATTTTTCTGTGTTGTGTGTAAAACATGGCAAATGCATCTTCATTCTCAGAGTTGCTCCTTAGAGCACTGCCAAAGCTCAAACTTCATTTGTAGACTTCATTCCTGTGAGTGTTATCTCAGATTTTCATTGTGTATAATCTTACTGTGGTTTTGAGGAGCTTGTTAAAAAGAGAAAGCAGAGATATATTCCTGCCCATGTCTGGGGGCAATTTGGTGGTCATTTATCTTGAAGAGTTCACCCAGCAAGAAAGTGGTGGTACAAGTTGACTCTCTCAGGTTAAAAATCTGCAAAATGCTGTGAAACTAAGAACTGGTTTGTAGCAAACATTATCAGTCTGCCATAGTCTCTCCAGTATCAGCCAGCCTTTGTAGAAGAGACATTCATAAAAAGAAGTAGTCTTTTCTGTGTGCTTGATGTCGTGAGTGTGCAATACCTTCCTAAAGCCATGTAATGAAATCTTAGACTGAATTTAGCAATCACATGAAGGCTTTGCTCCTATGCATGAGCTTATAGGTTTTTCTTCTCTGAGGTATTTTTTCTAGCTAGCAAAGAAAAACTTTGGCTTTCTTTGTACACAGCTCTATCAGAAGATACAGGAAATGCTTTAAAGACACCCCAAGAATTTCTTTTTAGGTATTGCAGGGAAAGCAAGCTAGTCAGTTTCCTAAAGAAGTTCAAACATTATTTCTGTAGTGAGAAGTACATCAATAGGTAATTTACCAGTAAAGTGATTGAACATGTTTACAGTGTGCTGTATATTTTGGCAAAAGATGTTTAGGTCCCAGTTCTTTTAGACTTTTGCCAGCACATAAAGCAATAAATGTAGACTTAAGTTACCAATATTGTATGTATTTTCTACATGAGAGGTGAAGCAAGGAGAGCAGGAAACAGATTTTTTGTTGTACTAGTTTTGAAGCTTAAGGGAAGGAGTAGCATGTTTTGAAGCAGCTATGTACAAAACAAAACTCTATTGTCCCATTGACCAAGAATGTGGATGTATTAATAACAATTGAACAAGTGCAATGAAAGTACTGGGAAGCTTTTCAGGTTGCATTGTGTGTCCTGGTAGTTTTGGGCTAGAATATTGTCTCTGTGCTGAAATGCTAATAGGGCTGTGGGTAATGAGAAACATGGGCTGCTCCTGGGATTACCCCTGTAAAGGTTTACTCTTGTCAGTATGACAGAAGATGAGCTACATTTTCTGTAGTGGTCTGGCTTTTCTGTTGCTAATTTTGCTATTTTCCTTGGGTTCCAAGCTGTCAGGAAACTTCATATAAACTTCCTGGATGAAAGTAGTTTAATTCAAGGTCTTACAGAGACTGAATTTTATTTCATAGGGAGGAAGGGGGGAAAACAGACTTGCAAGGGAAACCTGGCCTTTCACGTAGCCATAACAGGGAATCCTGGGGGGACTGCGGTTCCAGACCTAAAATGACCTTGCTACAGAACTGCTCCTATTACACTTAATTCAGCAGCTCTGCAGTAGGATTCCTTTATGTGGTGACAGAAAAGCAGTCTGTGAACCTGCATTTATAACTGTAACATAAGGGACTTCTGCAAATAAAAGTAAGAAGGGAAAGAATTGAAGTGAAATGTCCTATAAAATAGGAGCTGAATAATAACAGTCAGGGTCTTGGTCAATCTCAGTTTTATTCAGTCAGTACTGGGATTGCATCTCATCCATGGAAATTTTAAAATCATTTTGATTACCTAACACATTGCATAGGTTCATATCCAGGAAATAAGAATGCACAACTATATTTTAACTACAATAAATGAATTTTAATTTCCTTATTGCTTTTTCTTCTATTGATCATTGTATCATATGCAGGTATAATTGAATGCATTTAAGTGTGGATTGGTAACTCCATTAAGCTACATAGAAGTTAAATGGAAACTGCCAGCTACACAATGCTATGAAATGAAAGAAACTAAGAGCAAAAGTTGTATCATTTTCCTTAATGAACTATACCACTCAATACATTTATTTCTCCAATACCTACCCTGCTCCTTCCTAATACCCTTTATCCCTAAAGGGTTAATACTTCTACATTCATAAAAATCCTTACTATGTTTCCATTCTCTTCTTCCCAAATACACAGAATGTTTGGTAGTGGGGGTGTGTGTTGTGTTTTCTGTGCTTATTTCTAGGACTAGATGTGTGTCATAGCTCCTAGCCTGTTTTTGCTTTGGTATGAGAGATGTGGAAATATTTTGTTGCTACATTTTGTGGTGATGAGTTTTATTCAGGTTGCAGTGAGCCCTAGTGCACATCCCAGATGTGAAGAGCCTTGGTATGTTTAGCCTCACTTTTGACTCGTGGCATTATCAAGCTTCACTCACAGAATGCTGTGTGTTTTATTGGCTCTGCTTCTGTATCCAGTACTAGACTGGTTGATTTTTTTGTAGCTGTTTCTGTGCTTTCTTTCCACTGCCCTTACTTGGGTTACAGTCGTAGCATCTTTTCTTCCACAGTTCCCTAATCTTCTATTTCAAATACTGCTTTTTTTGCTATTGGACATATATCTTCTTAGTGGACTTCAAGTGCTTAGCAGAATTTCAGGTGGATAAGTTACCTGAAACTGTTGACATTTTCTCACCTATCAATGTAAATAGTTAAAATTCTTTACTTTCGATTTGTTTACTTCAGCACTAGAGAACAAATCAGGAAACAAATCCAAAGCACTTCTATTACGTTATCAGTGCTTAAAGATACCATGTAGCTTCAGAAAAGGCAGCAGATCATTTAAAACTGTATAGCAGCATGTCCTTATCTTGTGTGTGTGATATAGGTCGATTATTCACAGTTGTGAAACTTGTATCAAGACCAGTCTGACATGATTATATGCTGAGGAGATATCGTGAGCTATTAATGGTCATATTGTACTTCTCAGTTCCACAGTGATGTGTGAGTACTCAAGGACAGTTAAAGAAATTGATTAGATAAATCCAAGAGGCAAAAACTCCACCAAACAAACTCCTCCAAAGACATGTTAACATGCTCCAACCCTGTGGTCACTGCTGCTGTGTGCACAAGGATGATGTCCATGTCAGTAGAAATCTTTCTTTACAATTTGTTTTTTAAAGGAAGGCTGATGGCACTGGGAGTCCATGGCATGCATTTCTATTGCACAGCAGTAGATAATGTGGCCTGGCAGGATGTTCCCATCTTGTCAGCCAAGAAGCTGGGCCCTCCTCATTCACCAAGCTAGGGATGGGAGGAGGATGTGGACAACAAGGTCCTGCTGTGTTTCCTCTCAGCCTGACTCCTAGCCAGAGCAGGACACTGGTTGCTTTGTAGGATAATGATCCTACAGGATAGCAGTCCTGGTGGCTTTGCTCTAGCTGTGGGTTTAGACCCCTTTGGCCATGCAGATATGCTGGAACTCTGCCTCATGGTAGGGCTTGACTGAATCATGTTGGGTTTTAATTTGTTTTTTGACAAGTCACTATGTGAGTCCTGTGACTTCAAGGGTGTCCCATATATACTTACGAAAATCCTAGTGTAGCAGTGTCAGCTTTCTTCAAAAAAGTTAAGGAAGGATGAAGAATAAACTTGGAATAGAGCTGTCTCTATTTGTAAAAGGAAAGTGTTCTGAAGAACTGCTAAGTTTAACCACATCTTTTGACAAGTACATCTGCCCTGTGGCAGGGCAGGCCATTTCTAATCACATTATCATAGGCTTGCTTCTGCAGCAGTTAGTGTGCTAGACAAGTGTTAAGTCTCTGGAATACTTCACACCAAAAGAGATGCAGAAATGGCCTACCTTTTCTCTACATGATTTCATAAGATTAAAAAAAAAAAAAGAAGTTATATTACAGCTCTGTAAAATGTGCTTTAATGGGCTGTCTCTTCATTTTACTAGTGATGTAAACATGAGTAGGATAATTTAGCACACTGATTAGATGTTCATATAACTTCAGGAACAAAAAAAATGTAAACCACTACCCAACAAAAGGCCTGGCCAGCTATGTTTTGTCATATTTTTAAATACATGTGTTAGTATATTTGGGGCCAGATGTTGCTGGAAGAAGTAATCTTTTTAGATATTAGTGGTAAGGTCTTTTGATCTATGCTGCATTGTCATCTGCAGATGTGGTATCTTTCCACAATGCTCAAAACTCCTGGGATAAGCAACATAATTGTCCCCTAGTGAGAACTACTGAGAGAAAAGACCCAGATATTTGCTAATTCTTATTTTATTTTCAAGTCTTCAGAATTATTCTGAGGACTGAAATGGAAAGAACTGTGAGTCCAAGTGTGGGGTGAGACTCCTCTTGCCCTCTTCCCCTTCCATTGTGCTCTGTGCCTACTTCTCCTGTGGAATGTTACCTGTGCTTTGGAGAAAGGATGTTAGCAGCTGATCAGTTGGAGAAGAGGAGCACAAAAACAATTTTTTTAAGGAAGGAGTAAAATTTTCTGCATATGCCTCTTCTGTAAACAGTGAAAGACAAAGCTGATAAAATCTGTGTTCTTTAGTATGCTGAAATATAAACTATATGAAGTCAGAAATAGAAGAAATAGAATAGGAGCTATAACAGCTGTTTAGGTTTATTTAATAAATTAGTGTTTAAAGCCAGGAAACCTCTATTGTAGTGGCTGCTCTAGTATCTATTTGACAAAGAGTTACAGCCAATGCATAGGGTTTTTTTAATGAGACAAAGCAGTGTGAAACTTTGAAAATAATTGCTAACACTGGCAGAGAAGATTTTTAACCTTGAATAGGCACTTGTTTGGAGTGCACAGGCCTAGAGCAAATTCTTTTCAGTTGTAAAATATCGATCTGTTTTCAGCAAAGAATTATTAAACACTGGGGGGAATAAAAGGAGCAAGGGAAATATTCCTCAGCAAATGAAGTGAGTCTCACACAGCCATGCCTACCCTGTCAAATCTTATTACTAACACACTTTGCCTACATTATAAAATTGGTGCTGTACATTCTCTAATGAAGGGATTATTTTAAGGCTGTGAGCATTTGGGTAGGAATAAGAGGCTGGTGTTGAGAGAGACATCTGTAATGAGAGATCTTAAATCAGGATACATTATTAATGAACTGCACAGGAGACACACAAACCTGCTTTATTGGGCAAATTGTAAATGAGCCTATTTGGTAAGAACATGCAAAATGTGTGTGTGCTGAGAGAGGGTATTTTGAGAATTTAACTAATTTCTGAATAGTAAAGGCATCCAGTCTGGCTATAATTGGTGCCTGTGGCAATTGTTGATACCCTGACTACATTAGCTTTCTGTGCCCTTTAGCAAAATTGGGAAAACATTTCTAGTACTCGTTAAGCTGTCTATTATCAAGCCTTCATAAATATACACATTTAAAATAGGGATGATTTGCTATCCCAGTGCCTTAGAGCGCTTAAATAAATTAGTTCCTACTATTTCAGGCATTAATTTTGCAGTAATTATGCATGAAGCAATAATGCAATTAAAATACCTTCCAAGTTGCTTGAGTGGGAATATTTTTTGAAAATAATACTTGGTCTTTTCTCAAAATAGACTCTAGAGCAGGTGGATATGCTGTGTAGCTCAAAACAGCAGAGCAGGGCTGTTCTACCTTGAGATCCTCAGTTTGCCTGCAGCTGAAGTCAATATTAACCAAGTATTACCATCTGTTGGCTTTTGCTGACCTCTGGTTTATTCCCCTCTCCCCTTTCTCTGGTGGCAAAGTGCCCACATCACAGCTGGCATCGAGTGCTTCAGCAGTGGGGCTTCTTATTTAAAGAATGCAACCACACTTCAAGGCAGGAAACATGGGCTAGCTTTCAGTTTGTAATGTTCCAGTTTCTTTTTGCACTGTACCTACTGGTTTCACATCTTTGTGATATCTGCTATAATAAAGCACAGCAATGTATCAGCCCAGATTTCAGCCTTGGGTCTGAATCTCTTTACATTTAAATTGGACCTCTTGTTTCTTGGGAGAAAAATATATATTTTGTAGCTGAGTTACAAATAAGCTTTTCCAGCTTTTTGGCAGCTAGGTAATAGTAAAGTGAAAAGTTTTTCTTTTTCCTGCCAGAAAAGAGGTTTAATAACTGTGGGTCCATTTCTTCATAGCAGTACTGGAGCTGAGCCCTGCAAACCCCTGGAGCTTGGCAAGCCAGGCAGACTTGGCAAGTTTTCCTACCAGCTTACTGAGTCCGAGTCAAGCATGGCTTGTTGCAACTTCAAATATGTTTAGTACATTTTGTTAACATGAACGTTAAGGTGGAGGGTTTGGGGTTTTTTTCCTTTGCTGAACCTAAGGTATACCCTGTTCTCTCTACAAAAAGCTGGTCCTTAAACCGTGCATGGCAGTTTATGGCTTGTGTTAAATTTAAAATAAATGTGTATTGTATGCAGAGTATCTGATTTACTCTTGACATGAAGATATTGAGGAAGGATGAGACATTATCCCACAGTCTTTCTTTCAGTTGCCCTTTGGTAGTGTGAATCTGTGGAAAAAACAAGCATAGCTGTCACTTTTCAGTGCATCATAACAGTGATAACTTTCACCCTCTGTTTGGAGCCTGTGGTGCATGAAGACTTGTGTTGGAAGTGCTCTCACTTCTAATTTTTACCTGTGTGGATACTGCCGAAAGAGAGAGTTCAAATTGAACTTTTGGATTGGCAAGACACTGAACTTTCTAAGTGGTAGCTCTTGCCTATCCAAATTTTACCAGCTTTTGAAATAGGGAGAAAGCTTTTCCATAGAGGAAAATTATTTCAATGTTGAAAGATGCTGCAGAAGACTAAGACAGTGACAGCTGAATACCTATTTACTCCAGTCAGACACAACCATCTCAGTATTCTCCTGTATTGATTCACTCATGTCAACATGGTGTTAGCAGGGTCTTTAGTGAATTCTGCAGTTGTGGCAGGGCACTACATCTTGACTAGAAAAAATTGATTTGTTGAGTGGGTGTTTTTCTCTTGTACTTTGAGAGTCTGTCTGCTATTCTGTAAGGCATCCTAACAGCTCTGCTCTTCCCAAGTTTTGTGTGAATCTGTCATCATTATGGCTAATATTTTTGTTGGGAAATGTGAATCTAAGAATCCAAGATGTTAGATTTGCCTGGTTTAGGGCTTGTCTTCTAGCCATGGGCTAGCTACAGAAAGTCTGGCTGCTTTGTTTTACCCTCTTGGTGGATAATCAGCTATGTCTGTTGCTGGAGGACTGGCTGTGGGAAGCTATGGTTTCAGAAAGCAGTTGTTTCCTAAGCAGCACGAGCCAATGTTATAAAAGGCCTCATCATTTGCTACCAAACCTTTGAAGTTTGCTTTGCCCAGTGGGATCTAGAAAACCAAGCAGAGCACAGTCAGGTTGCCAGCTAAGCCAGATAGACTTCTGATTTGTGAGCTATTTATTGTTTCTAGAATTGCTGCCCTCATTCATCATTGCAATTAATTGCAACAAGCCTGGAGATGATAAATGCTAGATCGTTATTGCTAAATATCTGGGAGCATGCTTTTTTAAAGCTCGTATTCTTCCTAGAAGAAACCCTCGAGTTATTAACTTGAACACCCCAAATAAGTTGTGGTTTCTTTTTGGGACCTCAGGCTTCGTACCAAAGAGGTTTCATATGTTTCTTTTGAAGAGCTGATGTGTAGAACTGGCTTGGAACACTGCAAGGGTGAGGGTGTGACTGGCCAGTGTGCTGCTTTGGGCCATTAATTGGGTCCTTAGAGTGAGATTTAGAGACTATTCCTTCAAAGTATCAATGCAGTAGAACTGATGATAAAAAGTTGGGATGTAGAGTGCGTCTTCTGTCCTTTTTCTGGGCAGAGCTGGTGAGATGAATGCTTAAAGGCTCTTTTAATTGAATGTTTGGCAGTGGGAAAGGAAGAGGCCCTTTTTGTTAGAAAACCTAAGAAATATTTTGCAGTTTATTTTAGGCTGGTGCATTTCAGCTAAGTGGTAAAGGAATGAAGCTGTTGGCCCTTAATAAAGCTTACAAGGGCACTTATAAACTACGAGCTGCAAGAAGGGCAGCAGGTATTGAAAAGTGCAAACTTCAGAGTAATATAGTGAGAAATAAATAGAAACTCGCTGCTTGAAAGAGCAGCTGATGGTTAAAAATATTACAGGAAGTAATTTTAAATAGATCATCAACTGTGCAAAGCATAGCTATAAGCAGATGAGTTGGAATCAGTGTCATTGTTTCTTACTTGAACAATGAGAGTTCATTAGAACTGATGTTTCATTTCAAACAAGAATGGTGATATAACAGCTTAAGAAGTAGAGAAATAAGAGTTCAGTTAACCTGGTCTCTGGTTTGTGAACAGTGGTAGTTCTCTGGCAGACTCATCTGGTCTTCAGCTTTCCTTCTGTGATTTCTTTTTTTTTTTCAAATTGCCTTTTGCATCCGTAGAATCATCTGGGAGACGTTTTCATAGGCCACTTGTGTATTGTGTGGAAAGGTTTCACTTTTTCCTTTTGTACAGCATGTGAATTTCATGTCTTGCAGCAGTGCGTATTTTAATAGCTTTTTGAACCTATTTGTTATTCTTCCCAACCTTGTAAATACTTTAATATTCCATGAAGTTAACTCTCACCATGTTAGAGTCCCAGTCTGTTTAGATATTGCATCTATGAAAACAGGTCCTGATGCAGTCTTATTTTTTTGTTTGTTTATGTTTTTGTTGTTGTTTTTTTGTGGATTTTTTGTTTGTTTGTTTGTTTTTTGTTTGGATTTTTTTTGTTTGGTTGGTTGGTTTTGGTTTTTTGTTATTTTTCCCCATGATTATTCTATATCCATTTTGGGAGCAGGGAAGAGATCAGGTGATGTACAGCTAACTGCTTGTTATCTGAGGTTCTGCTAGGCCACTAATGCTGCACAAGTGATCCAGAGAATAAATGATGCTGGTAGGAGAGTGCTGCCCAATGTGTGACAGAACTGTGTCAGAAAAGATAGCTGGCACTAAGTGCTATGGGCTCTCAGGGAGTGAGAAGGGAATGGGTGTGGTTATCACTTGACTGGTGTGCAGTACATAGTTCATCCAGTGCAATGTGGACTTGTAAAACAAATGCAACACAAAATATGTTGAACTGGTGGTTAGAGGGAGTGTTCTCACAGCAATATTGAATTAATTTTGAACAAAGTGACATAGTGTACTGTGGATTTTGAAAGGGACTGTAGCCAGAAATTCTCAGAAATCTTTTGTTATCTAACAGGTGTATTGGTTTCACATGGAAACTGTTTCAGGACACTTTTAAACTGCTATTGTTCATCCAGATTCCAATTTACTTGGTAAACAGTAATTCTTTTCCTTCTTTGTTATATTCTTTCCTAAGCTTCTTTCAATGTCCATTAAGAAACTTTGTTCCAACCAATACAGCAGTTCGTGCTTCAAAAAGGTGCTTAAGCAAGATTAAAAGACTCAAAGAAACTGCATCCACAGAAATGCTGAAAAGAGTTTACCTATGCACTGAAGCTTAGAGCTGTTTGCTGGGGTTGTGTCACTACAGAATCCCCTCAGTTGGAGGCATTTCAAAGTCCATCTAGTCCAATCTGGTGTTTAAAGTAGGGTGAATATTAAATGCAAACTAGGTTGCTCAGGGCTTGCCCTGGTTGTGTTTGTAAATGACTCTGTAGCTTGTTTTGCAACTTCTTCCAATTTTAATTGTTAAATAGGTAATTTATTAAATAATAACTTTTGCATCATTTAGAGAGTAACATTTTAATATAATCCTGATCATGCAACTGACAAGTAGATACCATTGTAATTCTGGGAATGTAAACATGCAGCACAAGTTAAGCAGAACATCCATCAAAACACAGTTATCTCGAAAATTCTGGTCTTTACCAAACGTGATGGAAATGAGGTTGGTTTCTGGCTTCAAGCATGTTAATTTCCCAGTGATAAGGGTTTTGTAGTAGTTTGATGCCATCTGGTTCTTTTAGAACGATGATGTAAATACAGCACATTTCTCCATAGCCTGAGTATTTTATTTTAAACAAGGAATACTCAGCCAGTGTTTAAAATGAAAATAACTGCCTGGCACTGCTGAAAATGATTTTTAGAGTGTGACAAGCCTCTGTCTCCAGATGGTGGTCTGTGTTCCACATCCTTCTTCTCTGCTGTAAATAGAAGCATGTACTGCAGGAGTAATCTAAAGCTTTTTGTAACTTGTCTCTTTTCCAGCTTTGGTTTGCTTTCGTTAATGGATTTTCTGGGCAGATCTTATTTGAGCGATGGTGCATCGGTCTGTATAACGTGGTAAGTGCTGCATGTTTTGACTTGATAGTGCTTGGGACTTCTGTATTATTTTGTTGTGTTCCATTTTTCACAGGTAACTGTCCTAGATGTTTGTCAGGAAAGGTAAGTTCATTTGTAAAACCCATTTTGAATCCACTCTGAGGTAGGGAAAAAAAAATTAAATTACACTTTTATTGCAAAATGAAAATTTGGGAGAACATCTTGAAAATAGATGTTTAGCCTAATATAACCTGCATAAAGCTCTGCAGGTATTAGATAGAATTTTATTTCCTCTTTGAAAGCATTTTCAGTGAGGTTTGATGAATTATTTTTCTTGGACACAGTAGAGTTAGATGCTGAGAGAGGTGTTATGCAGGTGCTTTGGGCTGACTCGTGCTCCAATAGGTACAGAAGGAGAAGCTGCATCACTGTGTCATTGGCATTTTGCCCTTGAAACAAGAGCAGGATGTGCCAGTCTGGGAGAGTTTTCTGATTTTCGACATGGCCTGCAGGATACCACTCTGTGTCATATGATTTTATTTCTTTAATCAGTAATATTATTTAATCTATCACATAGATTAAGGATCTCTCAAAGCATACCATAGACCGGTGTTGGTATTTTTGAGTGTTACCTTTGCAATGTAATAAGCAGCCCAGTGGCTGCATTTATAAACTATTGGGATACTCGTAGTGTTAAAGAGTCTCTTTGCAGGAAGGGAATTTAATTTTTTCTTTAAAAAAACACATTCCAAATATATGCTAATACGGAAAAAGCCAGAAAATTATCACTGAGTAGTATTAATGGAACCACTTAACTTCTGTCACATTAATTTTAAAAATGATGGCACAAGCCCCATATTCCATAAGATTTCATACTCTTAGTTGAAGATACATATTCAAGGATTTATCATTCCCTTGATTCCCTTCACCCTAATTTCCTGACTGTTATGCAGTCTTTGTCATTCATGTTTAGATATTTGCATCTATTATCTTTAAACCTCATTTGATGAATCTATCTACCCTACCTAAAGCTTCTGGATAAAACTCATCTGTAATCAGAAACTAAACCTTGTTTTTTAAGGTCAGTATTTTCTAAAATTATCAGTGGTTGTGTGGACTTATGGAGAATCAAGTGCTAGTAGGATATTAGGGGCTTTTCACAATTTGGAGGGCTTAGATTTTGAAAGTCATTCTCTTCTGTGCAGATTGACCCTTCCTTTCGTTAGTAGTCTCATTAGAATATGAAGTGTATGAAGTCATAGTGGCATTGTAATTCCTGATTTTGCACTGGTTTCACACTGGAGGTTTGCCTTTGTCAAAACCACCAGAAGATTTGCTTCAAGTGAGAATGTAAATGCCCCAGTAAACACAAGAAGCCCAAGGAAGTACACTAAAGCTGTGTGAGAACACGGTCTTCTTTGGAATATATTGGACCAGTGCTGTCAGTTTTAGTTCTCTACCCTCAGCCTGCTGCCATTTTTGCCATCTGGTTTATCACTTCATGAGCAAAGACGTGCAATTCCCACTGGATTGACGGTTGTAATTACTGATTCTCACTCATCTCTGTTCCTCCCCATTGTTCTTTGTCTGCTCCCCAGCTGCCAGCGTGCTGCTGGTGGGAATCACAGCCTGCCTTCTCCAAATGTGTACACGCCCTAGAAACAGTTCATAACTCCAACCTGCCTCTTAAACTTCAAGAACACTTCTCAAACTGTTAAAAATAGATGTATGTGTAGGATTAAAAGTGATGTTTGATATAAACTATTGATGTAAAAGGAAGTGAATGAAGTTTAGTGTTCAGACTTGCACCCTGGTGTTACTTTCACTCTGTGCCTGCACTGTGGACCACAAGAAACATGCATACCCAAGCTAGCTTTAAATGAGCTGCCTCAGATCCTGGCAACACTCTAAGAGCAGCAATGTTAAAGTCAGTGGAGGCTAATTTACTCTGCTTCTGGCAGAGTGTCCTGCTGCCTGTCTTGGAAGGCTTCCGAGGCTTGGCCATCCAAGCGTCTGCCTGTAGCACAGACACACACTGCAGTTAATTTGTTCCTATCAGCTCGTGCCTGCCAGGGGAATCCCCAAAGTACCATAATGCAGAATGGCCTTTGTTGCTCAGTAGATTTTTTTTTTAATGTGATTTCCACATTTACTCTGTCTGTAAACTTAGTGGTTAAGCACGTTGCATATCTAATTATGGCTACAACTGCAGCTATGTTGGAAGCTATTCCCACAAGGCTATTTTGTAAAAATACATGTTGTCTTTCCTTTGCAGTCTGATGTGTCTGACCCTCGCTGGATTAGCTGGTACATCAGAAACTAATGATGCTTAACTTCTTGGGTTTAAGCTTATTGGTTAATAATATGAATTTTCTTTTGTGTTTCTTTTGTTTGTAAGTCAAGATTTGAGAGTTACAAATTGGTGAAATTAATGTTTGGACTGGTTTGGACCATTGAAAATGATGTTAAATTATATGCTAGGTAGTAGTAAGCTTTACTGAAATCTCTGGGAATTCTGCTTTTGTCTAGATAAGGAAACATTATATGAGATACACTTAAAAATCTAAGAGCTG
Organism: Luscinia megarhynchos; assembly: GCA_034336665.1. Taxonomy (NCBI): domain Eukaryota; kingdom Metazoa; phylum Chordata; class Aves; order Passeriformes; family Muscicapidae; genus Luscinia; species Luscinia megarhynchos. The sequence continues at coordinate 68,809,965 of JAPFBE010000003.1, forward strand.
CTTTCAATTAGTATTTGCTTTCCTTGCAGATTTTCACAGCACTACCACCCTTTACTCTGGGAATTTTTGAACGATCGTGTACTCAAGATAGCATGCTTAGATTTCCACAGCTATACAAAATCACTCAAAATGCAGATGGTTTCAACACAAGGGTAAGGGAAACCCTGTTACTCTAAGAAAAAAAAGAGCATTCTTATATTCCAGATTTTCCTTGTCAGAAAATAACTTATCTCCTGATGTTACTTCTGCTTTATGCTAACCACTGAGAGTGATTGTTCAGCCTTCCAGTTAAATAAAAACCCAAGATGTTTTTTATTTAAGTAAAAAACATCCTTGTTTATAAATAAGGATTTTTTGCTGCACCTTCACCTTAAACTGGTCCTGAAATACTCATAAACTTTGATTCAAGGTTAGATTCATATCAAAGTATGATTTTTCAATTCACAGCTACTGATAAGTCATGATGACATCACCTGGATTTATTTAACATATGTGTTGTCATAACACTCCCTGCTAGGCTTTTTCATAGTGTGTATAGCTGTGTTCCGGTAGTTCTTTTGGAAATCAGAATTTGAATTGGCTTATTTGGATTTCTGAGTTTTGAAGAACACATTTTACTCCATTTTGCTACTTAAATGCTGGAGAATGCCAGTCTTTGGTATTCTGTCTTTTCCATAATAAGCACATCTAAATGTACTTCTGAATCAAGGAAGCTGTATGATTGCTTTGTTTGGAGAGGAAATTGTAAAGTACATAAAGCTCTACTTGGTGCAAAATTGCATTATCTGCTAGTTAAAAACTGTGGAGCACAAAGTATTTGTCCATTAAAAGAAAATCGAGCATTTCATAATGCTGAATCACTCTTTTAAAATTGTTTTTTGAGGTAATTAAACAAAGTGGACTCAATCTGTCTGCCTTATTTCAATAAAGATCTTAAACTGAAGCATACTTGCCTATTATGCTTCAAGTTGGTAGAATAAAATAACCAAACTAGACCAGTGTTTTCTTGTGAAAGAGCAGAAATTGTAGGAGAAAATAGATCATGCAGAAGTGTAGGTATTTCACTTCAGGACAAACATTTTCTGACTTTAAACTACACAATGAAGTGTTTGTTAGGAGTTAGAGAGAGGTCAACAGTTTTGGACTTTACTGATGGCTTGGTTTGTTTTCCCTCAGGTTTTCTGGGGTCACTGCATCAATGCCCTTATCCATTCCATCATTCTTTTCTGGTTTCCACTCAAAGTGCTGGAGCATGGTAAGGGCTTCATTATTTCTTACGTCGGTAACTGATGTTCAGTCTTACAGAACCAGTGTGTTTGCAGAAGGGGGGGTCGTGACAAGTCCCAAGAAATAATGCTGCCAGACAGTTCAATAGTCTTTAGCTGCTGAGCTGGGCGGGTTGTCTAGTGGCTTTCAGAAATTATTCTAATTTAGCATAATTATTATTCATCTAGTGACTTTAATAGGTGAAAAATGAAACTACTGCTTTGCTAAGAAGTCTTACCTAAATGCTGAGTGATGTTTCACAAAATGCCTTTTTTTTAATGGTAATGTGTTGAGATCTCAGCATTTGATTGAATAATGTTCTTATGGCAGCTGCCTTAGAATAGTTTGCTGTATGTCTTGTTGGAACTCTCCCATTCCATAACACACTACTGTGAAGAAGAATTGGCTGGAATGGAAGTGAACAAGACCAAGAGTCAGAGATATTGGGGAAATGAGACTCTTTGGTTATAAATTAGGGTTATTAAGTCTTGCTTTTCAGGGTAATGCAACTACATGGTATTTCAGGGACCAGTAAATCCCATATAGTTTCTACCTAGCTTTCCAGTATAGTTGTGTGGGTGGGAAAAACCAAAAGAAAGTCTATTCTTTGATTAGTAAGTAGTAAGAAATAGGGTTAGATCAGATGAGGAATTTAGGGCTGGGATGGAGAATATTTATCTGAAATAATAAATTTTTCATAAGTGAAACTCTTTCCTGGAAGACATAGATTTTAAGAAAACTTTCTCTCCTCCAGAATGGATTAATTGGGGAGGAAGTGAAAGAAATAAAAAGGGAGGGAAGATGAATATTTGTGTCAGAGGCATGATAGTAAAGATACTTATGGGGGTTAGGTTCATGTTTCTCTACTTGGCTGAGTAAAATGTCAGTATCATATCCTCAGTGGGAACTTCACATGCTGGCTGATGGAGTGCATAAGAAAGGGACTTTCCTTTCCTCTGCACCTGGGCTAAAAGCTGGTTCTGTTTTGTGGGAGAGGGGTTTTTATGGTCGATTGGTTTTTGTTTTGATTTGAGGAGTTTTGTTGTTCTGTTACACTTACTACTAATCTTGAATAGCACTTTAAAATTCAACTACAGAAATTTTAGGTTGATATCTGTAGTGTTTATAGTTAAAATTACATAGTCTTCCATAGATGTTTTTCTACTTCCTGAATAGATAATATGCTTTTCATTTCAACAGTTAGAATTATAAGACTGAAATACCAGCTCAAAGGGTAACTTTCTGAGTTCCTTTGAATAGGTTGCTTAGTTTGTTTTCCAGAGAGGAATGAATATTGAATTTTCAAGTTTCTTTGCATTTCCAAGTGCAATAAGGATTTCAGTGCCAGAGATAAAGTATGCCATTCACAATGAGGCACTGAGGTTCTTAACCTCTTGAGCTTCTTAGAATGTGAAGTACATGTAGTCCATGAATGGGCACTTGTATAGCTTCAGAGATGAATGTTCACTGAGCATCCTGCTGTTCTCATTAGCACAAATATCATTCCTTTCAGGACAGCCTCCCAAAGTGAAAGGTCATGGAAAACACCAAAAAATAAAGACATTAACTTACTGCATTAAAATATATAACTTTAAAACAATTGAGACTTACAGGAAAATGTATTCAGTTGTTTAAATGTTCACTGTGATGTTGCACTAGAGCATGGCCATGTCTTGTCAGCTTATTGTAGCATAACTGATATGCCTTATTCTTAATAAACTGAGCCTTTTGGCACCAACAGCGTTCATTTGGCATGGGAAACTAAGTTCCCTAGTGCTCTTCACGTTTTTCATTGCCACCAGGGGAAAGAGCAGGGTGATTGTCAAAGTTTTGGTCGTGTCCCTGAATGATGTGGTAAATGCCTGAAGCCACAGGGGAGGAGCTGGGCTGTGGAAGATGCCAGTGGTTAGCAACCAAGCCAATTCCTAACATAGCTGTCTCAGGCTTTAGCTCCAGTTCCAGTGTTAGTCACTAGTCTATCTGCTGCTGTTTCTTAGTAGTTAATATTAAAAAGAAAGCAGGGATACAGAACTAGCAACTTCTGGAAAAATATTCAGAGCCTGTCAGTTCTTTGGAGACAGCCACATGGTAGAAGGAAAACAAAACAAGTAGCTTGGGTTAACTGTACTAACTAAATATATAGGGTTTTTTTTTTTTGCTGTAAGCTAGGCAGGGTCTTCACCATGGAGGTCAGGGTGTCAGGAACTCTTCTTTATAGGCTTAAAAATTTACTGATCCTGGAGTATACAACCTTTGTTTAAGAATGTCAGATGTAGTTTGTCAAATGAATCTAACAAAGTGTTGCTGTCATTGATGTCTTCAGAGGCTACCTAGAACAGAGGCTAGACAGTGTTGAAGGAATAAAGTAGGTATTTTTAAAAAAGGCCTTCAAAGGACACACCTTGGGCAGTACAAGAGCCCAGCGGAGGCTACACCCAAGATGGATCACACATTTTCACACTTTTATAAGTTTTGGTCCATTTACATATTGGGGTTAATTGTCTAATTACAGCTTCAGATTATGAAGCCCCATCCTCCCAGTTTGCTCGCCTCAATTCACTGTTTATACTTTTTGGATCTGAAACTGCAACAGTGTTCTTGGTTCTCAGGCTGGAAAAGGATTGCTTTGTCTAACTAAACTGTGAAGAGAACTTGCTAATGCTTTGAATCTGGAAAATATAAAAGCTAAAACTTAAGGCATCATCGTGGTAGAAGCTCACTGTTCTAGGCAGTATGTGTTTAGGAATGAGTCCAAAGTTTTATCTTAAGCCTTTTTGTCCCTTCTGTTCATGTATTTCCCTAGCAGTTATCTTAAAACATGTGAAAATAACAATACTTATCATGCTTGAGTAATGCTTGAAAACTCCTGTTAGTACAAGTTCAGCTGGCATTCATGTGGTGGTTCAATGTGTTTTCATGGTGTTCCAGTTCGATTCAGCAAGGGCTGAGAGCCTAAATGACATTTGAAGTATTGCCAAGCTTGGCACTTTCAACTGATAGATTAACATGTATGTAGTGTGAACCCTTGTGCACACTTGATAGAGAATTGGTGGACAGAGACTGAATATTGCTCAGTTATTGAACTAACCTCCAGTGGGATATTGTACATGTGTATATGTGTCCCTTACAGATGAAACTGTCACTGCTCTTCTTAATTCAGCTCTTTCATCACAAGTCAGCTGGTGTTTTACTGCTTTTTCATCATAGGCATGCAAATAATAAGTATTGTTAGAGGTGACAATACAGGACAGATAGCAACAGAAGAAGTGACAGTGAATACTTCAGCTCTTACAGGCAAATTAGATGTTAGGTTCTGATGAACACTGCCCCTTTTGCGAGGTCAGCTTTTGGCAACCAGGACTATGGATGTGAGCACTGTGTCTGAGGCTTGGCTGAGCACAACTTCTGCATTGCCATTACCTCACAACTTCTAAGAGTGCTTTTCGATGTTCAAAAAGAAAAGTTTGGGACCAGTTAGTTTCTTCTGAAAATCTTGTTCTTTGTTCTGTTGATAAACTGATAAAAAATGTCTTTATCTTCTTTATCTTCTTTATCTTCTCCTTCTTCTTTCAGATGCAGTATTCACAAATGGACAGGGGGTTGACTATTTATTTGTTGGAAACATAGTTTACACTGTAAGTTTGTGTATCCTAGCAATTTTTGAATGCTAGAATTTCTTTCCAGCCTTTTTTTCACCATGAGAAAATGGTGTAAACCTGAAGAAAGTGTGTGATTAAAATAAAATCGATCTGATGCTGTGTGCATGATTTTAACTCTTTCTTTTAAATTTTTTTCCCAGATATGTACCAACAATAGCTTTTGCTCTGTCTTTCCCCATCCCCTGCCAAATTCCTGGGTTGCTACTTAAATGGTAGTAGCTTTTTAGGTGTAAAGGGGAGATAGGGCCACGAACATCTTGCAACTTGAGAATGTTAGTAATGCAGTTGTCTTCTTTCTTTTTTTTCTCCTTGCAGTATGTTGTAGTCACCGTTTGTCTGAAAGCTGGCTTGGAAACAACTGCATGGACTAGAGTAAGTACCTTCCAGTATCTTTCATTTTATTAGCACACCTTCCTCCCTAATGAGTACTGATACAGATAAGAAGTGCTAAAAATCATTTGGGACTTCAGAATTTTAATTGGGCCTTTAATGTAAGGATAGACTGCTAAGCTCCCCAAATATGGAATGTGAGGGGAATGAACTCTGAGATCACACAATATCTGTGATGAAAAAGGGCAGCCTGGCAGAAGTGGGAAGAGTACACTAAAAGTGTATTATCACCATCTCTACTTAAAAATGAGGAAAATTTTGCATGAAATCAACATACTACTGTAATTGCTTAAGAAAATGCATCAAGAAAATTATCCTTTGTACTCTGTAGCTCCTTCAAAATTAATGCAGTAGAGAATGAAAGGTGTCTGCCCACAGATAAACAACTGGGCTTTGAAAACATTTTTGAACCAGGTAAAAAGAACTAGTGATGACTTCACATTGGTTGAGTTTGTTTTGCTGTTTTTTGGGGGTTTTTTTTAAACTTAGTGTAATAAGGATGTTAGTTAAATAGTTATCTTGCTTTATCTTGCTTCCTTGAGTTATTTACTTGAAATGGGCAAGTGCTCTGTTACTGGCAGGTAACAGAATCCAGCAGGGCAGAGAGCTCCAAAGAGTGTGAGGGATGGAGAGTGGCTCCTGTGTTGATGAACCTTCCACCTTTTTCCCCTCCTTTCCCTGAGCCCCTCTGAAACACTACTTTTTTAAAATTTTGATGGAGTCCCTTTTTCTCCACACCACTAAGATACTTTATGGGAATCCAGTTTTCATGACATACAAAGAAACTCTGCCTTCAAGACTTAAGATGTTTTGAGGACATGTATTCTTATTCTACCAGTTTCTTGGAGGGTTTAGCTTAAATCTTGTTAACCTCATTGCTTCTGTTAGTTGTAAAATGTTTTATTTCATTCCTCCCAGAGGAATCGTGAAGATCAATGAGCTAACATCTGTTCTGAATTTTAAAGATGAAATGCTATCTGTATGGATTATTTAATTGTTAGGGAGATGTTAATATTTTCTGCCCCATTCTCTCATCTGCAAATAAAATTTGTGTGTTTTTTACTGTTGCTTATGCATCAGTTCTATGTTGTGTATCAACATTTTAAAATGCAAAAATCCTTAAATTAATCCCTTGTGCACCAGAAAAGCATATAACCAAGTCAGCATTGAAGGCATGTGAGCTTGTTTAGACCCTGTTTTGTTGTGAATTGTTTGATGGTTTCTCTTCTGTCCTTTTCCCTGGATAGGCGACGGGTATCTTTTCAGTCACTTGGGGATAATCATGATCCCCCCATTTCTAAACTTATTTTTAAAGGATGCCATAATTTTTAATAGATATTGGAGTTGAATAACACTGGCATTTGCAGAGAAATAATTGTTATTCAGATTCTAAACAGTTGTGTTTAGAATCAACTTTTTTCAATATTTCTAAATCCTGTCCCATTGCTTGGAACACTGATTCTCATCATCTCAAAATCTGATGTTGGTTATAGTTTCAGCTGTGAGTGAATCAACACAAAGAGACTCTTTAAGTTACTTGAAGAGTATTAAATTTACAACACTGAGTTAAGCCTCTTCTCCATCATCAAGAGGATTTATTGCAGGCAATTTGTTCTAGAGTGAGAGGGACATTGCCACTTGGGAGAGCACGCTGGTTTCAGCAGAAGCTTTAAATAAATAACACAGTCAAAGTGTTTGGGAGCCTGGTATATCCAGTAGGTAGTGTGGAAAGAAAGGCTGTGATAAAAGTGGTAACATAATGCACAATAAAATTCACACATTGAAGGTGTGTGGGGTAGCTTCATGTTACATGTGGCCTATCTGGAACACTGCAGTAGGCTTTTTCCCAAACACAATCATCTTTTTTCATCACTTTTCCACACTGTAGAAACTGTTTCAGATAAGCAGGGCACGTGGGAGAGCCACACACTCTGTCTAGTTTTTATGCAAGAGCATTGATTTCTTGTTTTCTGTCATTCATTTAACACATCTGATGGGCTCACTTCTGGTTTTGCACGTGATGTCTCCAGGGGTAAATGCAGATGTCAGTGGAGAATCAACGGGGCAAAGGTTGATGGGGTGAGTGTGTAAGGAGCATTTTCAAGCAGGGCAAGGAGGGCTCTTCCAGAACACAGAAGCTCTTTTAAAGGCAGAGAAGCAGTTTGGGCAGATATAAGCCTGATATAATGACATGACTGGGAAGAAGGTAAAGACAACATAAAATCAGCAAAGTCTGCTCAGCTGGAAGGGCTGAAGATCTGCAGAACTTGAAACTGTCCTAGCAGCAGAATGGAAAGAAAAACCTGGATGAGACAAAAAAAACAGATGTCATTTCACTAGCATAAATACACTTTCTACAAAATAAGGCTACATCTGAGATTGGGCTCTCTGCTTGCTTTTATTTTTACTGGTTTTAGTCAAAAAGTCCAGGAGCTAGGGAAGCACCAGTCCAAGCTATCCTGAACCTTCTGTCCACTTGTCTGAGAGGAAGGCTGTGGCTCAAGAGAAGATACCACATCGTTTCCAGAATGCAGTGATGGTGCTGTTCTGCCATTGCATGGGGCTGACTTTTCTTAAAGATGTGTTCTAGCAGTAGCATTGTAGTACTTGATCTTTAGGGGGCTGAGCACTACAGTTGCTCACTAGGGCAGGGTTCTAGACGGAATCTTGGTGTGAATTCTGCCCAGTTTTCAGAAAAATAAGTAGACTGAAAGGATAAAATCCCCCAAAAATCCTTTCATTTCTTACTTTTCTTCACATTAAAACTGAATTGAGCATGTATGTGAGTTTTTTGGAGTTTTTGTTTGTTATGTGGGGGATTGGGGCTGGGTTTGGGGTTTTTTTGTTAGTTTGTTTGTTTTAAATAAGGAGGTTGATTGTTTGTTTGGTTTTTTTGTTTTAAATGAGGAGTTGCTTATTTTTACTGAGGTCAGATCTCCTGAGTGAAAAAGAATAAGTAGTGAAGTTTGAAAACAAATCTTCCTGCCCACTGTGTCTCTCCAGGAAGGGGCCTATCCCATGTCTTGCTTATTATTAGCCCAGCAACTTTCAGGGTTGAACAAAATTCCACTTTCTGAGAGTGCCTAGAAGAGTGTTCTTTCCACTGCCTCTAACATTTTGTCATATGAATGCTTCTACTGTAAGGTAGCCTCTAGTTGATCCCTATCTGCCAGTCTGCCCTGGTGCTGCAGGCTCCTTGTTTGTTTTCACTGCCTGCTGGAGAAATCTGTCCTTTCTGAGCTTCCCTTTCTGAGGATGTCCAGCAGCTGCAGATTAGGAGCAATCTTCTCCTTTCAGAAGTTAATGTTTATCTCACAACAAGCAGAACACAATACTCAGACACTTCTTTGGTTCTCAGACATACTGTTCAAAAAGTCAACAGACACAGTCATCCAGTAGGAAGTATAAAGCCAAGAGCTGAACAAACACGCTGTGTCCACCAGCACCCAGTATGTGAATTCATTCCCGTGTTCCTGAGCTCATATGTAATTAGTAATTAAGATTTATGCAGGTACTTCTCTGAATTGGAGCCAAAGTCATCAGCCACAGGAGTTGTTGGCATCCAGAAAAGCTGGAGCCAATAATGAGCTCAGTTGCTTGTTACAACTGAAATTACTGGTTCCATCCACTGCAGTGTAAAAGTAAAACAACTTAAATCATCCTGAACAGAAAAACAGTTTGGGTGTGTAGGAAAAATTATTTTAATGCAACTGGGAAGAAGTTTGTGCTGGATGTGCTCTCGGTCATTTAATATTGCTTTTATTTTTTCATAGCAAGTCTACAGACTAGTAAAGAACCAGTAAAGATGTAAACTGCATTGCATATCTGTAAATCAATTAGAACACCTTTAAAATAAAAAAAAAGCAAAGTTGATCAGTAGATGTTGGTTGTGGTAGTCTATTACACAGCACTGAGTCTTCCTTCAGGGAGGATGCGTGATGAATATGACTTGAATGTATGAACCACCATACAGGATTTGTCTGTGTGAACTTTAACCTGCACCTTTGAAAATTTCTGCCTTGATTTATGTGTTGAATCTGGCATGTGCATGACAGGATACAGGAACTAGATGAGAGAAATCATAGTTCCAAGGAAAATCTGACCAAGTTTTCAGAGCTCCAAATAAGATAGATTGGCTGAGAAGAGTATCTGTCTGTCCTGCTCTGAGGCAAAGATTAAAGAGAAGTGGTTTATGCTGTTTGAACAACCTGTGCTACTGGCCCAAAACCAAGAGCAGTAGACAGGCCTGAGTGAGAGCGACAGAGAGCTGAGCAGGGAAACACTTGAGGGCTGGGCGAGTGGAGGAAGTGCCGTGTGTTGACTGTGCGTGTCTCCCTGTCGTTGGCAGTTCAGTCACCTGGCCGTCTGGGGAAGCATGCTGCTGTGGCTCGTGTTCTTCGGCGTGTACTCGGCCATCTGGCCCACGTTCCCCATCGCGCCCGACATGCTGGGGCAGGTCAGTACCACCAACGCCGGCCCGGGACCGCTCCCCAGCGCTCACACAGTGCTAGCCAGAGGGCTCGGCCTGCATTTTAACCTCTTCTTCATCCCTCTAGTCATTTGGCTCCATCTCCTCATGAGAAGAGCTCTCTTTCTCCCCCAGACTGACATCATCCATGATTACATGCACTGTGGACACTATCTGACAATTCCCCATTCGCTGTGATGGCAGCGGGACTGGCTCTTTTATTAGATTTTGTGTGTTTGGCAAAATGTCATATTTGGTTTAGAATTTAGTTTTGTTTTTCATTTTCCATATGTTTTGTTTCATATTGTTGCTTTTTACCTTCATTCATTTTAAATAAACAGAATTTCCTTGAGAATAGCATGAAATGGTCAAAAGCAGAAGGAGATTTGATACATTACTGATTATAGTCCTGGAGGAATTCTGGGTTTGTTCCTTCCATGTCAGCTGAGCTCCAGGTGGTAAAATTTTTCCTTCGGTGTCATTATTTCAGCCCTTGGTGAGAAGATGGAATCACAAGCCTGTCAAAATCACTCAAGAGCCTTGTGCATATTTAAAATAGAGGGATTGCAATTAACTATTGTAACAATTAAGACTTTTATTGTATGATAAAGAGTTATTTTGTAGAGGTGGAACTGCTTTCAAATTTACCAGAAAAATGTACTAGGTTGTAGGTTTAGACTTCAGTGCAAAGATGTGGTTTATGATACAGAAAGAACAAAAGCTATCTAATAATTTCAATAAATTATATGCTTAGAAATATTTTCTTTTAAAAAGTCAAGTGATGACAGATTTTTGAGATTACTCCCATGTTCGTATTCATCAAGAGCAGTCAGGCATGATTTTGTTGCTGTTCTGGCTAATACATATTTCATTATTATGTTCTAAAACACTGATGATAATGGAGGCTGTGATACAGTTTCATGGACAGCTTTTTACAGCCGAAACTGACAGCTGACAGGCTGGGATGAGCAAGTTAAGTGACTGACAGGCAAAGCCTCAGTTCTCTGGTAGTGTTTCATGGTGATCTTGCACATACAGCATCAGTAGCTCTGATTCACATTTTCATGTATTGGGCAGGAATTTGACTTCAGTGTCATGCAGAGTTGAGAATGACTTGTCCTCCACAGCAGACTTTAGTGCTGCCATTAACATGTCAGCCTTCTAAGATGTAGACAGTACAGTGAAAAGTTGCTTCACACATAAGGGGCTAAACTATGGGCAACTTGCTGTTGCCTTTCTTTTTTTCCCAAAAGGGACTCTTATGTTTTTTTGCTACTTAAGTAAAATTCATATTGTGTTGGTCATCAACATTTGCTGCAGCATATAAAACCACAGGTCTTGGAACAAAACCTTCATATTAATGAGGCTTTGGTTTTTCTTGAGTATGTTTTTAGAAAGTGTTTGTATTTAACATTTGGTTTTATGCTCTGATTTTCTGACATTATGACTTGAGAAGTGGTACTAATATCTTGCCAAGATGAAAATAATGTAGTCTCCCTTTTTTTTTTTTTTTTTAATGGCATTTACCTTGACTGGCAGAGCATCCAGTCCAGTACTTGTGGAGCTGTGCACCTGGATCAGTAATTATCAGTCTAAAATGTTAAGGATAGGTTACCGTTCTAGAGAGATGATTTTTGAATGCAAGCAGTCAGAAATAAGCTGTTTTGTGGCTTTCAGTGTGTTCTGGGGGGTTCAATATCATTCTACCAGTTTTTTTGTATTTTTGAGAGAAGGAGCAGCAGTTCAAAAATGTGGGGTTTTTTTTTTCTTTTTTTCCCCTCTTTTATCCTTTTGTAAAGTCAAGGAAAGCTCCCAAGGTAAAGAGAGCTTGTTTACCACTTGCATTAACTTTCACAAAGTCTCTTGAGTAATTGATTGCTGTCATGAAACCAGCTCATGGTGAGATGAGCTGGGACTGTGCTAGGCTCTAGTCAGTAAAATGAGTTGCCTTGCTGCTTCCTAGACTTAAGCAATTTCTTTATTTTTGCTGTATTCTTTTGTTCATTTATAAGTAATCAAGGTGTCTTAAAAGCCTTGTCCTTGTTTCAGATTTTGCTAGTGTGTTTATCTTCAAATAAACTAAACTCCAGGATATTTTAGATCCTCATACTGTGCAAATCTAGTAACATTTAAAGAGAGCTGATTTTACCTGGAATAGTCATTAGTATTTGTGCCAGCCAGGATATGTGCCATCAGTAGAAGGCACAGGAGGTGCAAAACATTTTATTCTGTTGTTTTACCAAATGTAGGCATGAAACCTAGCAGATTTATAAGTGTGCGATGCTTTGTTCCTGCTGAGGTTTGTTTAACTGTTTGCACCAAGTGTTCCATTCTCTTGCCCATAATATCTTGAGCATTCTCACAGGAAAATGATACCATTTTTCCTCCTTGAGGGCAAGGGAAAGTGACTTATTCTCTCTTGTCAGAGTCAACATATTTCTTCTGTTTACAATATTAATAATGGAATATACGACATGTGACATATTAAGACAAAGCCGTGATTAAAATCTCAATAATACTTAATAGAAATTTTCCAACAGTATGACATCTGGTACTTTGGAAACAAACTGTCTGCTTTGAGGGAACCTTTTCAGACACACAATTTCTCTTCAATAGTATCAGAAATAATAATGCAAGAACAAGGAAATTCTCTGGTAGCTCTCTTGGCTTTCCTGAATTTTTTTTGTATTTTTTCAAGTGATTTTTTTTTTAATGTTTACAGAAAAGAGTGACACTGAGAAAAGTTGATGCCTTTTTTTTTGTCTTGCCTTTGGAGTCAAGATGCTCTAATGGGAACTGATTGCTTTTGAATGGTCGCTTCCAGTTGACAGTATTTTGTACAGTATTTTGTATTTCTCACCTTTTGGGTAGTTATGACTTTTTTGAAAGAAAGTAGATGTTTTTGTTTTTAAAAAGAGCTACCTAGTTGGATACTCATTAACTGAAGTGGTACGGATGGAAGAAGTGGTACAGAAATGTGCCACTCTGAGGATGTGAATTCCTGCTTAATTATCATATCCGTGAACTTATGGGGCTTTTAGCTCATAACCCAGTGGTTATTTTGTTGAAATACACAGTGGTATTTTGTTGATGAGCACATTAATCACAGTCCTGCCCTCATGCAGTCTTGGGTATTTTGCTTGTTTGCCTTGAGTGTTTTGTATGTTTGGACAGATATTTGGTGCTCTGGAGGGAACAGTATGTCATACATACTGTCATACATGTGGTGTAAGAAATATGCTGCTAATTCTCTGTTTTTGTATTGATTTCTATTGAATTGAATCAAGCATACTTTAGGTTTATGGGAATAATATTGCACTGTATGGAATTTAAATCTGTTTGCAGGTATTCCCACCCCCACACATGTCTAAATACCTGTACCTGAAAGCATCTGTATGTGTACGAGAGAATACTTTGAAAGTGATTATGCTTTGAGACTTGATCTAGACATTGCCTAAGATGAAGAAAAGCAGGTATCTTCTTTCCCCACCTTGAGTTTTTAGTGTTTTAAGGGAACATAGGGCTGGCAGGAAAAGGAGTATTCCTATCATCTCTCTGTAGCATCTTTTGTTGATGATGAAAGAACTACCACTTAGCTGGGATTTCTTTCTTCCAGTTTATTTACCTTGTGTTGTGTTTTGTGTCTTCCTCATTAGTTATTGTTACTATTAAGGAAGTATCTTTAGGAAGATGGGTACCAGTCTCATTGTTTCTCCCTGAAGGAAAGGGGTTTTAATCCAGTTTAGAGAGATGTGTGCTGTGGTAATTTTAAAGTGCAGGTTGGTGTTTCTAAATTTTTAGACTTCTACTTTGTGCTGTATGTGGTTGTGTTGCAGAACTGGGTTTTAACAATCATCTGGATCTGAGGATGTCATTAGGAGGCCCATCTCATCAGAACCTCATGGCTGGAGGTTTTGAAATTGGGGCTGCTGCACTTCCCAGTTACCTTTATACAGCTGCGTTTGAGAAAAGACTTCTTGAATCACAGTCCAAATAATTTTGCCACCAGCACAGCTGAAACAGCTCAACGTCAGAGCCACTTTCATAACTGTAATTGCAGGCATGCTTTTATTTCCTAGTGCTCTGCACATCCTCGACAGAAGATACTTATTTATTTCTTTTCCAGTTAAACTGTCAGAGTCTAGCTAGGTTATTTGTCTGCTTATGAAGACTTTTAATGAAGCTGTGCATGAGCTTTACCTGGATTAAAGGTGCTTTTTGAAAGATCTCAGTAATGGAGATCTCTGGTTGATCCCATGTAATGTGACAGTAGCAAGACTTGCTTGTTTTAAATGGTTTATTAAGAAGGCATCGGTGCTTCTTTTAGCAAAGCTTCCCATTCATCTGTGTGTATGGCATTAGCAAGATGGGCTTGCATTGACCATTGCACTGTTGTTGGCTTTTGAGGGAGGGAGGTGATGTAGATAAGGGATGTGATGGACTCGTGTTGCATGGTTGGTTTTGTAGTTGGCCTTCGATCTGAAACTCTGAAATCTTGCTGATTGAGTTCTTACCAAAGTATGTGAGAAAACTTTGTGGTTTTTAAGACTTGGAAACAACACGAAACAACCCCCAAAATTCCTAGAGGCAAGATAAGAATCATTGTTGCGGTATGGTAAACAGGTTTCACATTACTGCCCTTCCAAATCCACACTGCAAAGCTGACAGTTTAATGTGTATTTTGTGTTCTCCAGAATATTTTTGTCTTACTCTCTACATTTGAATTGTTTTCCAGAGGTCTCAGTTGTTGCTCTCTCTGCCTTCTCATATTTCCACAGTTTGGTGCTAGTTAGAAAATTGGCTGTTCTGATTGTGGTTTGTTTGTCTGCAATCAGTTGCACATTACATTGTGGTGTCAATGTTTTGGTTGGTGAAAATGCTTCATCCAGCTGTTATGCACAAATCAGACTTTGTCTGCAGATTGAGGTCCTTAATGCCTGCTGATCATGTTTGTTTTTATTATTATGCACAGAGGTCTCCATGGCATTTGATGTGGTTTTGGAACATTTTCTGCAGTTTTGGACTAGGCTCTGAGCAGACAAATTAGACTAACGAAGCATGCATATATTTTTAAGCATCTGTTGAAGGAGTGGGTTTGTTGTTTTTACGAGCCACACATGGCTTTCAGAAATTAATCTCTCACTTCTAGATCTCTGGCATTGTGTTATACTATGTCATACACCACAAAGATTAAAAAAAATGGAGATAAATGAATATTTTTATAAGTTGTGAATGTGAAACTAATAGATTAAGCATGCTTATTTTCTGCATGCTAATCCCCCAAAACATGCCCTTTACCTATTTGGCAACTTTGAAGCAAACCTGTTCTAAATATTTCGAAAAGATGTCCCAGATTTAATTTCTCCTTAGGAAATTTTTTACATAGGCTTTAAAGCAGGACTGTATATGCAGCTGTGCCCAGCAATGTGCTGGCATTTCCTATATAGAGCCATGTGAAAATAGTGTTAAGCCAGAAGCATAAATACACGTTCAGGTTTGGGAACTGGCAGTGTGGTGCGAGGCTTTAAACTTCTCCAAAGTTTGCGTGTGCTTACTTTCACTTCTTGGTTCCTGCTCTGCAGAAGAACTGTGGCTAGCAGGTGAGTGTGTTAAATAGGGGAGCAATAGGAAAGGGAATGTTTATGAATGGTTACCTGCAGGTTGTACAGATGGTGCAGAGGTGGTCAGTTGGTTTTTCTTCAGTGTTGGGGTGTTACCTGGGACTCCAGCCATGCTGTCTGGGCAGTGTCGATTTGGAGATCAGGTAGCCTTAACAAGTGTAAATGCTGCTCAATAGCTTAAATAAAAACACAGAGCATTTACACTTTTGTGTAATTGACCCATTATCCCAATTTACTGGCTTTTGAGGGGGAAGAGCACTGTCCAGGAACAAGCTCCTTCACTCAGGCTGGAATTATCGTTCTGTAATGGAATGTGCTTCAGAAGTTACATCTTTTCTCAATTTGGAGTTCAGTGTTGCTTCATGTCCCTCAAAATTTACCCAGATTGTTTTATTCGTATATTTAGAAGTAGCAAAGCCTTGTTGCAAGTTCGTGGAAAGATGTTTGGAAGATATCCTATTCCATATTTTCTCAATTAGAAACAGCTGGCTTTTAAATATACAAGAGCAGCTACTGTATTGTACCAGAGGCAGTATGTACTAATACTCATGTCTACAAAAAAAGTCTGTGTATTGAGCCCTGTTGACAACCAAGGACAAACTAAGAACGTATGACTTGCCACACTGGATCAGAGCATTCCTGATGTAGGCTGTGTTCTGCATTAGAAACTTAAGGAGGAAAACCAAGCAGCTCTGCAGTGTGGGTTTGTCATGTATGACAAGGGTTTGTGTGCATCTCAGTAAAAGAAAAAGCTGTTCTTCTGTTGGCTAAGTGGAAAGCAGCCAGGCAGTTTTTATGCCTCTCATGAAGCAGCACTCAGCCCCTGCAGCATCTTTGGCAGATGAAGTTTGTAGGTCAGCAGTGCCCTGCGCAGGCTGGGCTGGGGCAGCACGAGAGGCTTGGTAGCCAGGAGGTGTGGATCTGCCTCAACACATGGTCACTGCTGAGCACTGCTCAGTGAGCAAAATGCATTCCAGCTGCTGTGAAGGCATCAAGCAATATCCCATTCCTACGTGGGTGTTGTTGCCTAAAGAATCTGGCATGATGAGGAAGGCCTTGGCAGAGAGGATGTGAAAGCAGACCAGCATGCTGCCATTCCCCTAATTGGTAGGACAGAAACAAGGGAAGGTGGCAGGGTAATTGTGTACAGATATGGTTTTTAAAAGAGTGTTTAAAGTCATAGCAATGAAGCTGTGACTCCTTTACAAAGTAAGAGGAGCAGCAGATGGGATCTATCTATTCCAGAGGGCAGGAGGTGACTGTCTGTGAGTTGGAATTAGTGGTTTTATGGCTTGCTTTGGTCACACTTGAGTCACTTTGTTTTCTGATGAATGCAGGGAAGCCCAAATAGCAGATATTTGGGGGTTGGTTGGGATATTGTTTTTAACTTCGTTCCTTGGGGACAGAAGGGTCATGTTATGTTTTTATTTGAATTTACATATTATAAAGGGGTTTTGTTTGTGGAAGACTTTTCGTTTGTTTTGCTGAATTTGCATTCCATGCCACTGTTTCTTTCCTTCACTAGTGGATTTCATTTTTGTCAGAGACATGCATAACTATTTCACATGGGAAAATATTTCCAGATCAATTTGAAACATACCTTTATTCCCTTTCCTCCCTAAAGTATATGTTTCATGAGATCATTTTTCCCCCCCCAATTGTATTATGTCAAAATTTGATCCAAAAAGCCCTGAGGAGTAGAAATGATCTCTCTTATATTGTTCTAAGGCAAGCATAGGTACACAGGCTTCAGGAGTAGTGAGGCTGGAAGGAGTACAGCCCTTCCAAGTGCCCTGACTGCTGGTGTGGGTCAGCCGGAACAGCCTGGCCCCCATGGCTTTCCTGTTAACTCAAGAGCTGACAGCAGTGATGGTATCTCCTGCTGCTTCTCTATTGGTGGATGTGCAGAGAAAAAGAAATTGGATGCAGCCACTTCTGAGAGAGCCTTTGGGGTTTTTGAGTCTGTGCAGGAAGTCAATCTGTACCCATTTGGCTTGTAGAGTGCAATTTCTCATTGGGGTATTTACAGCACCTGAGCTGGTGTTTTTCTACCAGTACTGTTGTCAGAAGGTATAGGAAGAAGAGTATCTCCAGAGAGCTGTGTTCTCTTTGGATTCAATAGGATGGATGGGAGAAAAGGATAGAATAATACAGGTGCTGTCCATATTATAATGCCTAAAGTGTGAAGGGGTTGGTTATGTTTACATGGTCTCTGTAGCATAAAACCCAGCAATGGTATACCTCTCAGTAGGCTGATGTTGGTAAACAAGTTTCTTTCACTATTAGGTGCTGCAGCCTCTTGCTGAGTGTCTTTCGGAGCTACATCTTGCAGTTCTGGACACATCTCCCTTCCCTAGGATATGACTGAATGCAGTTTCATGCTTATGGTAGAGTCAGTGCAGAGAAACCTTGGACAGTAGTGTTGTCACATACACAAAAGCATAACCAAGTATAAACATTCTTTCTCTATACCATGGAGTGCTTTGTGGTGGATGCTGGAGGAGAAGGAGGGATTCAGTACAGTGGCTGAAATGTAGAATAAAAGTTAGAGCCAACATGATGTTTTTGTTTTCAATAAATTATCCCAAATGCAAGGTGTCAAACAGCATTTCTCTGCAATTACTGCTTACCACTTCTTACCCTGTTCAGTGTCTGGGAGCTGGCAGTTCCTGTCAAAAGAAATGAGCTAGAACAATATTATATGCAAACTTGCTTTCATCATCTCATTCTCAGTTGGGTTGAAATGATTTGTATCTCATGTTGGAAGATTTCTGAGAAGGAAAAGAGCAAACACCTACCAGCCATCAGCTCCTTCTGTAATAGGCTGTGAGCTGCATCCAGTAGTGAGCAGAGGACATGCTGAGGGAATGAGAGTTTCCACACCATACCCAATTCATTGCTTACCATTGCATGGGTGTACAAAATGTCTGACTGACTCAAAGAGAAGATGCTGTAGTTGAAAAAGTGTCATTTTGTACTTTACAAAAAATGTCACCAAGGATCTCTTTTGTGCAATATTTTGGCATCTGTTCTAGTAAATATCTAAAGGGTTTTCTTTTGGCACTTTGTCATTCGTACTCTGGTTCCAGTATGTATTTAAGCAGCGTGTTATCTAGCAGTCTGTGTGCATGCAGTAGAGCCACCAGTGTTAGGCATTTTATTTTCAGATATACAATAATCTTGTTGTGGGGTTCTGAAAGAATTTGTATGAAAGATATACCAAAAGGGATGCTTTTAGGCTATTTCTATTTCAGAGAAGCATGAAAAGTAATTACTTTTTTGCTTTGCTTCAACAGAAACTGCATTCAGGAAAAGCCATTCCAAATTCAAGTGAAGTTTGTGCACTCTGAAACAGAAATCAGAGGAGTTTCTTTGATAATGTTACACAGTTGACTTTTATTGTGCTTCTGTAAAATTGGATATCAATATAACGAGAAATTTTAAAACATAGAGGAGGGAGAAGTGAGTATATGGAATAACCACCAGGTATCTAGTGGGGAGAATAACAACTGAAAATAAGGCTCTGTCAATCATGTACCTGAACAAAGTGCTGTTATTTGGGGCTAGGCAAAATCTCATTTAGCTGTTGGGTCTCAGCATTACTGTTCATTCAGAATGGATGTGAAGAGCAGTTGAACTCTTGAATCACTGGCATCCTCACCCAGACCAAAAGGCAGATGAAAGGCAGCCACATAGTCCAAAATGTCTTCCAAAGACCAAATAAAAGTTTAGTGACAAGTGTATTTGATTTCAGCTGTGTGTAAGGAAGAAAATATTAATGAGGAACATGGAATTATATTTAAAAGTTGGAAATGGCCAAAGAGGAAACTGAGAGGGAGCTTCTAAGTAAAATTATTGAATTTATAGTTGGAACTGTGAAGATTAGTTGTGGTCTGGTGTCCTAATGTTAAACGTCAGCTTTTTTGTGCAAGCTAGAATTGTTTAAAGCCGTATTTAGTCTTCATCAGCTTCAAGTGAAACTAACCTGCAAGGATTCAAGTTTAACTGAGTGCTGTCACAGGCAAGACAAAGTAAATGACAACCTCTAGTGGACCTGGATACTATGGTTTATTTCAGAGAGGTTAACGCTTCTACTCTATTTAATTACTCTAATTCAAATTCTCCTCCTACAGCATTATGTTCCCTAGGTCTCACCTTTTCACCCCTGCAGGGAAGTTTCTGCTAGCCTGGAAAGCTGGGTTGGTTCCTGCTATGCCACTACTGTCAGTGTTGGCCACCTGCAAGTGTTACTGGTGAAGGTCCTGGCCATAACCCAGCATTCATGTTAAGTCCCTGCTCTCTGGGATCTTCTGCCACTTCCAGGATCTTCCCTGCAGCCAACATTTTCACCTTCCTCTTTCCAGACATTCTGCCCTGTATTTTTTTAATACAGTCACTTCTTTTCATGGACCCTTCTTTGTGGCATAGAACACCAAAAACCTGATGTTCCTTATTTGAATAGTCTATATGCAGAAGCACAGCATTATGATCATCCCTGCAATTTGGCATAGTGTCTCCTGTCTTTTAGTTAGGGAATTCAGGACATTCCACTTCTGTTTAATTCAAGTGTTATCGAAATTTGCTATTTGTGCAAATTGCAGCTAGAGCAGGCTTCTGCTTCGATTTTTGAAAGACATTGGAAGTTGTACACACACCCTTCCCCGGTTCTTTGCTGCTGTCAAGCTTTAACAGAATCATAAAACCATTAAGGTTGGGAAAGGCCTCTAAGATTGCTGAGTCCAACCCTGCACTGCCAAGTGTCCCCAAGTGCACATCTGCATGTCTTTTAAATACCTTCAAGCATGGTGACTCTACCACTTCCCTGGCTAGCATGCTCCAATGCCTGACAACCCTTTATGAAAAGACTTGTTCTAATATCCAATCTAAACCTCCCTTAGCACAGCTTGAGGCCATTTCCCCTTGTTCTTAACACTTTTTATTTGGGGTGAGACTGACCCTCACCTGGCTACAGCCTCATTTTGGGTAGCTGTAGAGAGCATTAAGGTCCTTCTTTTCTCCAGACTAAACCCCCAGCTCCCTCAGCTGCTCCTCACAGCCCTTGTGCTCCAGAGCCTTCCCCAGCTCCGTGTCCCTTCTCTGGACACGCTCCAGCCCCTCAGTGTCTCTCTTGCAGTGAGGGGCCAGAACTGAGCCCAGGGTTGGAGCTGTGGCCTCAGCAGTGCCCAGTGCAGGGACGGTCACTGCCCTGCTCCTGCTGGCCACACCACTGCTGCTCCAGGCCAGGATGCCACCGGCCTGCTTGGCCACCTGGGCACACCTGGATCATGTTCAGCTGCTGTTTGTCAGCACCCCCAGGGCCTTTTCTGCCAGGCAGCTTTCCAGCCACTGACCCCAGCCTGCAGTGCTGCCTGAGGCTGTTGCGACCTAAGTGCAGCATTTGGTCTTGATAAATCTCATACAATTGGCCTCAGCCCGTGGATCCATGCTGTCCTCTGTAGAGTCTTGCTGCCCTCCAGCTGATTAACATTCCCACTCAGCTTGGTGTCATCTGCGCTTGACTCCCTCATCCAGATAATTGAAAATAAGTGTGAAATTAAGTGTGATTAGCCCCAATACTGAGCCCCAGGGGATGCAACTGCTGACCAGCCACCAGTGGATTTAACTCCATTACCTACCACTTTCTTGGCCTAGCCATCCAGCCACATTTTTACCCAGGGAACAGTGCAACCACCCAAGCCATGAGCAGTTTCTCCAGGAGAATGGTGTGGGAATTGGTGTCAAAGGCTTTACTGAAGTTGAAATAGACAAGTCCACAGCCTTTCCTTCTTGCACTGAGTGGGTCACCTAGACTGTTTCCTCTCCTCTGTATTGTATTTCCAGTGGACATCTGGTAAATTGAACTCCCCCACAAGAACAAGGGCTGGTGATCATGAGACTTCTCCCAGCTGCTTATGGAATATTTTGTTTTGGTTGGATACTCTATAATAGGCTCCAGCCAGGATATATGGCTTGTTGACCTTTCCCCTAATTCTTACACATAAACCCTCAACCCTGTCATCACTGTCATCAAGCTCTAGATATTCATAAGGCTCCCTTCAAGGTTACCTTACCACCTGTCCTTCCTTGCCCATTCCATCTGAAGAAGTTCTACCCATTGTGGCACTCCAGTTGTGTGTCATCCCACCATGTCCCCATTAATGCATCATTAGCTTTCCTCCTATGCAGGGGTTTCCAGCTCCTCCTCTTTGTTGCCCATGCTGTGGGCACTGGAGTAAATCTACTTCAGTTGGGCAAATGATCCTGCCAGCTTTTTGGGGGGAAAGCCCTAATTCCTACATGGCCATACTCAGTAGCTTCCATGATTTCCAACACATTAGTAACTCTTGCATCTTTGCTGCTTCATGGATCTCCCTCCCTTGCCTCCACTGAGACATCAAACCAAAGAATCTCACTAGCACACCATCCCTTATGGAATGCCATGTCCATGCTTGCATCTGGTGAGCCTTATCCCTTTCACCCTTCAGATCTAGTTTGAAGCTCTTCCAGTGACATCTGCTAATTCTTGTGCAAAGATCCTTCTCCCCCTGTGAGACAGGTGGACCCTGTCTGTTGCCAGCCATGTTCTTCTGAATGTTGCTGATTAAGTGCTGATGTAGCAAATGTATGTATCACTAAAGATTTCATTCATTTTCTCTTAACACTCTTCCAGTAGAAGCATTTGGCTTTTGCTCCAAGCCTTTCAAGCCTCATGTGTTACATACGGTGTGTGAGAGATACATTCTATACAGGATAATAATATGGAGGGGAATGGACTTCAATAGTCACACGGACGTGGATGTTTGGACAAACATTTTTGGGCTCTGTCTCTGCCATAACATATTGGAAGCACCACTTTGGTCTGGTTAGCAGCATAACAGAAGCTTCCCGTAGTGATGTGTCCATAAAGTGCCTAAAGGGTTTGTTAATGGTGGGAGCCCTTATGCTGTGGGTGCAGAATTTCCGATTTCTGAAGACGGAAATGGGCTGGAGACACCTGTAGAAAAGGCATACTAAATATAGTGTGTGAACATTAACGACTGTAGATATGTTGTAACATCAGCTGCTCTCATCTGTTGCATCAGAGCGATTTGCATGATTGGGTCTTTGGGTGATCAAATGTTGAATCTTCTATTGCTAAACTGACAAACTTGGAGTGAACAGAACAAATAAGTTCAATTTAACCTTCTGGATACTCATTAAGTTCATCCTGGGTTTTCCATAAATTAGGCTGTAAGCAGGTATGTAAACGTTTATCAGCCTGAATGTGTCTGCAATTACTTTTTTACACCAGAATCACTTTAGATACTGCTTTAAGACAGACTACAAGAGGGGTTGTGTGAGAGAAAGAAATGTCAAGAGGGGCAAAGAGAAACAAGAGCTGTGGAGGACATTGCCTGAGTTATATTATGCTCATTAATTCAATTTGAGGCAGGAATGTGTGTAAATAAACCCTGGCAGCTGCAGCAGCTCTCATTTCTGCAGGGCTTTGGCAGGAATGCAGGGGCCAATGGATATAAAATCCTGGCTCTCTTTTGAGAAATTGCAGGCAGACAGCTCTGCAGCCAGAAGAAAGAACAATCTAAGATTTACTGAGAAGACGTAATCACTTTAAGCAGACTTGAAGAGTGTGGAGTTTCAGACATGCAGATTTGGAGGTAAAATTAGTGCAGACAAAAACTAAGTCATTGGAAAACCATGGGGCTTACCTAATTCTCCTGGGTTAATGGCATTATTCATGTTCCAAATATTCAGCCTCAAAATGGAGCAGAAGAACTGTAGCTGTACCATTAGGTGTCTTCAGAGTAACCTGAGTCTGGATATTCACCAGCAATTGTCTGCAGGTAGTGTAGCTGTTTGTGCTATGTACTGAAAGTCAGGTGTGCTGACCACAGTAAGTGAGCTGGCTTGTGTTCCAGGGAGTTTAATCTTTGGTGATCTTCCTGATATTGGATCCCCAGGGGTGCCTGGAAGAGCATTCCCATCACTTCACATGGTCCAAGAATGTGCGCTCCCCCTGCTCCCCCACCAAAATACTGAGAGGACAGATCCCTCAATGGGTGCTGCAGAGCTCAGGACAGGGAGAGGGGATGGTTCTGCAACAGTTAACTAGCAATGCTGGATTTTCAAATCAGTGGATTTTTCAGCTGTGTTCTTTTAAGTAGTAGTAGTTGCTATTTGTCTGAATACGAGCTATGTTTTTTTAAAAAAAAAAAGTTTAAGTGAAAAAAACAACCAAACAATGTGAACAGTCTATGACCAGAGGAGAATCCTTGGTTTTGCTGGCCTTAATCTACAGTTTTTAATAACAGTGTCACCCAAAGCCAAAGCTGTTTTAAAGGCACTGAGATTAATGTTTTAATGGCAGTATTAGAGGTAACTATTAATTGATTACATTTTACCAGATACTTTAAATCTGATAGTTACTTTATTGGTCTAGCAAGATTTTTTCCTCAAATGGAAACTAGCTTCTGGTATAGGTCTTTTTTTTTTATCTCAATTCCATTGTCTTCAAATATTTGCATATCAGAAAATTTAGTTTTGTTAAAAGTGTGCTGGCAAGGGAGTTTGTGTGAAAACGAGGTCTAGTAAGGTCAGAGCTATAGAGCAAAAACTGCAAATGGAAGAACTTGACCTTAGCAATAATAATAATAATAATGCTTTGTATTTGAATGTTCATTGGGTTTTAGAATAGCTGCTTTGCTTTGTGCATTTGATGAATTAGTGCAAACAAAGGTATTGATGTATTTAATTGTAACTTTTGTCATGTAACAAAATTTGTCAATAACACTTTCAAATTATGTTTCCTAAATAGCACTTTGAAATATTTATGTACTGTGACTTTACCACTGTCTTTTTCTGTAGTACAAGCACCTATGTATGGCAGATGATAAGCCAGGAGGCATCCAGGGGCTGTCAGAAACAATCAGATTAATTATTCAGACTCTGAACTGCAGCTATTAAATAGCTGTGTTTCTGTAGCAGAAGCAGAGCTACGTGCAACACACTGACATTGTAACTTTTTCTTACTTCTCTTCAAGAGAATCCATGAACAGACCAGAGGTTTTGTGCCTTTGAATTTGGAGAGTGCTGATGGAATTTGGAAATATAGATCATAAAAACAGGCAACTGGAAAAAGGCTGCCCAACAGCAAGCAAGGATAGACCCCATCGTACATAAACACTGGCATTAATTAAAACATGCAGAAGTTTACTGGTTTTTCAGACAGTCATTATAAGCTTGTCATAAATCTGTTTCTTTTACTGTGGAAAGCATCTGCTGGAGAAGCAGTGGTCAAAACTCAGGGCAAACTGCTGAGACACTTAGTATGTTGTTTTATGCTCCCCTCTATTTTAAACTGTTGTTTACATCCAGTGTTGTTATTGCCCCTTTCAGCCCTGGCTCACCCTTGACACTGCTAGCTTCAAACATCATCTAATGTGTGATTTAGCAATAGAAGAGCAGCAAGATCTGCTCACACCTGCTGTCTTTCAATAGCTGCCTCTGGGTCAGTAGCCTCTGGCTGGCTTTGCCATTCTTGAGAAACTTGAATTTTAATCATTTGCTCCTGTCAAGAGCAGCATAAGGAACGGTCTTTCATCAGTTTCAGTACAGTGAGTCTGAACACACATGTCCAAGTCCCCTGGAAGTCTCTGCTTGCTGCTAGTTTTGGCTGGAATAAAATCAGTTATGATTTGTATTTTGCCTCTTGTGGACTTCTCTGCTGATATACAGAGAGGCATCCAGTGTTTAAAATCTGCACACAGTACACCCTTACTGGCATGGTTGTTTTCTTCCTGCTTCTTTACCCATAGCTGCTCAGCTCCCTGGTGTGTATCCTCACACAGTACTCCTGGGTGCAGCCACAATCATTTCAAGTCACTGTAATTGTCACCTTGCACCACAAGTTTTGTGTACATTTGGATGCATGTGGCACTCAAAGCTTAATTTCTACTAATACACCTGCATTGGTTTGTAGGTAAGATTTTCTCTTCTCTCATGTCCTGGATTTACACTGTTTTCTCTTGCTGCTCAGAGACAGATGAGGAGCAGCTTTTGCAGTGTCAAGTTGGGCTCCTCCCTGGCTGGCTCCTTGCAGGGCTGGCAGCCGCAGTCCTGTTTCTGCTCCCACCCTGGCCCCTCACACCTGCTCAGTGAGCCACCTCCAGGAACACCCCATCCAGTGAAAGCTGCTCCTTTGCCCCAGACTGTGCAGTGCATTTTCCAGTAGAGCTTCAAAAGAGCAGAAAGGACTTGAAGGAGAAATTTTGTGAGCCATCCAGCAGTCACAGCAGGGGATTGAAGGGCACTTTCCAAAGTGCCCTCAATTAATTAGTGTCGCTGTGGCTAAAAACTTACTGGAGCCCAGGTATAGCTTTGAGTGCTAACACTGCAGGGAAGGCCCTGAAGAGTCATTTCAGCGAGTTCTTTGCTTTATATTTGATTCCTTCCTTTTTTCTCTTTCTTCCGTTGGGACTTAAGTAGGACAGGAATCACTGTCTGGCTGAAACAAAATTTATCACAGTAGAATACATTACTGAGTCAGAGCTCTTTCTCCCTGCTTAGCTACTGCTGGCTGTTTGTGGAATCTGTTAAAGAGTTTGGAAAGTTTTAAACTTGGTGCCAGAACTGAGCTATGAAGCATTAAAAAGAATAGCTAGTGCTGTCCTAAACTGAAAAAATCAATATGATAGTCTCAAGTGTGGTTACACTGCTGTGCTTTGGTCATCATGGTGATATGCAGAGCACTTCTTTGCCACAGCTATACTCTGCAGTTAGGATTTAGCATTCCAAAGCCCAGTAAGCCTCCTGTTCTGCCTCCATGGTCTGCCCATTTTGGGGATTTTTATTTATTAGATTTATTTATTTATTAAACCCAAAGAGGTTTTCTCTGTGTGTATTTTTTCAAATGTGGAGTTTCTCTTTATATTGATCAGTATTTCAAATTAAGTGGGTTTTTAGCTGCAAGCCAGTGATAAGTTTGAAACCTGTCTTTAAGATTATAAAGCAAGAAGCTGAATTTGATAGCAAGGGAGGAGATTCATTGATCCTTATTTTGGACATGAGAAAATACATGCTTTCTACCAGGTAGTGTTGTCATGTATGCCATTTAAAACACTTGATAGGGATGATTTAAATAAAATTAATTCCATTAAGAATAGTTTCCATATCTACTAAGGAAAGTGGAGGCTTTTGTTGTTGGAGCCCAAGGCTAGAAGGCAGAGAGAATGGGAAGGTTAGTATGTGGAAGTAATTATTGCTGTGATTTTATAGACTAATAGATTGTGACCTTTCTGTGCTTATCACTGTAAAGCTGGGAATTTCCCCCTTTGCAGTAATCAAAATTTCCCATTGTTGAGTTCTTATGGTGAAAAGATCCCATAGCTTTCCTATGGAGTCAGTCTTATGGTGGGCTTGAGCAGTGTCCCTGTAAGGCTTGGGTGGGTTTTAATATGGCTTTAATTCTATCATCGATGTGTGCTTTACAATATGACTGCTACTGTAATTGCATATTTGCCTTCAAACAATAGCTTGCACTGCTCTGTAGGTTTTTTTTCATTACTTGGGTACATGTGTCGTGTTTGATAGTGCTACTTACTGTGCTGTGTGCAAGATGATATATTCCTTGAAATCTTCTGGGGGGGGTGTGGGGGTGTGGAATGCAGTAACCATTCTTACACACCAAATGTGTCAGGCTGAATACTAGAACATAGGATAATCGTGGAAATGTAATTTTTAAGCCTGTCTAAATTAGCTTTCTAGCTCACCACATCATCCCCTGAAGTCAAAGAAATGATGCAGTACAGAGCCACCATCTAAATTATTAAAATGTGTTCCTTGGAGAGGAGATATGTTCATATGTAAGTCTAACTCAATAAAGATTTATTGGATTTTTTGATAGTAAGAACTGAGTAAATAGACAAGAACGGGGGGATGGAGGGGAGAATTAGAGGGGGATGTATACCAGTGATCAGGTGATGAAAAAGAAACCCATGTAATGAATAATATTTCTATTTAAGTAGTATATACTTAACATTTTAATGACAGTATTGAAATACTGTACTTCAGCTATATAATACTCTTAGGAACTTCACCAGTGCTAGTTCAAGGTCATTTTTTTAACCTGGTCGTGCTATTTCCCATCCTTGAACTACTGCTCCAATTTTGTAATTTTCCCATCCGTCTGTTGTCTGTCCATTTGTCAGTGTTGATTTCCATGTATTCCTTTCCACTTTATTCAAGATATTTGAGGAAGGTGAAATCAAGATCTGATGTAGCCACTCTATATTATTTCCTACCGTACCCAGCATTATTGTCCTCTTCTGCTTTTTTCCAGCAATTCTGCCCCAAGTGCATTGTTTTCTGTGTCCCAAGTTCTTTTGTAGCCCATGACTTTCTCTATTCCATGGTATTGATTTCATCTGACATTTATCAAACCACACTATACTGATCTCTCTTATCCTTTTATTTCCTGTTGTTTCTTTATTCACCGTAATGTTGGTGACGCTTTGTGCAGTTTCCCCTTCTCTTCAACCAGCACTGTCTTCAGTTTAGTTCTGTCGTCTGCTTATCACAGATCTCAATTAATTCTCAAGCCACTGGCTTTTATTTGTCTCTGTTTTTTGACAGTTCTAATCATTATCTTTGTAGAAGCTTGTCCCAAGCTATCATGTTAGTGTCTTGCCACCTCAGTTCATATGGGAAAGAAACTGATCATAAACAGCAAGTTGGAGTTATCCTTTAATTATACAAGACACTGCTGAGAGAGTGAAGCAGATCCTGATGGAGTGTCCTGGCAGAACAGGAACAGAGTAGTGGACAGAACAGAAGTTTCTGAACAGTAGAGGTGTTTTGTGCTGTGTGAGAGGCAGATGGCAGATACTGCTGCCAGGGAGGGTACTGGCTGCTTTGGTAGCCTGGGATCACAGATGCTGTGCAACATCATGACAGTCTTTTCCAGTTACACACTTCGACTCAGGAAAAGCAGTGCACTGGATTTTAAAATATTATTTCTCTGTACTTAATTTCATAAAATACATGCTAGACAATTCATCATTCAAATACAAGGTTGGCAAGTATTTGTAAGTAGTGTTCAAAATAGATGTACAGCTGTAACATCTTACTAGTAGTCTTCACCCACATTTTGGCATAAAGATGTGTTGTAAAACTTGGTCGAGGGGAGAAATACATCAAAAAGGTTAAGAATCCATATGAGATTAAGGATCAAATGGCTCCACAGAGGAAGAAGGAACTAAAAACTGAATAATGCTGTGAGCTTTCTTGGAACAGAGCACTGCCAGCTGCTGTTATAATCCCATTGCACTCAACAGGCACAAAGCAAGGCTGGGACAATTGTGTCTCTGGGTTCAGTATGAAATGAGCTACTTTTGAAGTTGGCATGCAGGGTTATGTCATCCTCTTGATGAAGTGGCCTGTAGTGTGCATCCTTTACACATCTGTAACTACTTAGGAACGCCCCTGAAGTTTTCCAAATGGTTACAAACCACAGGATGATTAAGAGAAGAGAAAGGATAGGGTAGTGGGAACACTTGATTTTATTATGAATAAGCTTCCAGTCTAGAGGATAGTAAATAACTTCAGAAGAGAGACTTCTGCTCTGACTAAGCACTTTGCTTTTTCTCTTTTTGGAAGTTCATCTCCTCAGTACTGTGTTACTGGATCTCCCTTTGTGTGGCTTATACCAAGCAGACATCTGGACTTAGGCCTCTTAACAGGCAGCATGCAAGCCCAGCACAGTAATGGTAAATGCATAGTATGATGTTCATACAGTTGTCAGTCTTCTCATGGGTACACTAGGGTATGATGGGCGATGCAGGTAGAAGTAGGGGACTGTGAACACCTGAAAGACTTAGACTTGCTTTTTGGAAATAATTTTCCTCCCACTTGATTTTTCCCTTTTCTACCCCTTATCCTTCCTCTGCCCTCCCAGTGACTATCTGCTTCTTTCAGTGTCTGCATTCCTTTGCTCAGAAGAGATCAGGAAACAGGTTATCATTTCCCACCAAGCTTGCTGGTCTAAGAAGAATAAGGCAGGGGCCAGCCCATTACTCAAGCTTGAAGGCCCTGATGAGCTTTGATGAGAATCTTAATGGAGCAAAGTGTAGTGTGGGAAGCAGTAGTGCAGAGTAAAGAGCTTGAGAACAAGTTCACACTTTAATGCATGCCCTGATAGTTTTGCTGAAACTGCCCTGGTTTATAGATCAGACTGGAGCACTGACTAGATCAGTATCACTTTTCCAGGAACAGTCAATAACGTGTTATTTTCTCAATACTGAGTCTTTGAGTCTGTATCAAGAACTGCAGGGAAGTCAAGGGGGCCTTTGACAGAGCTGTGAAAGGGGTTCTGGAACTCACATCATCCTTCTCTCCTGTAAAACTATAATCTTCCCTCCGTCTGAGGTGCCAGCCTCTTTCTGAAGTGTTTCTTGCCATGGCAAAGGATCCCCTTTCCTTTCCAGTACAGGTACAAAAGCAACTTGCTGGTCTGACTGGAGCCATCCTGAGTCTCCACATGTGTGGGCTGAACTCTGCTACCATTTTAGGTGCCAAAATTTCTCTCATTCCATCTCAGAATCAATTCAAGAGCAAGGATGTAGTCTGGCACCCAGCTGTCCCTGTCCACTCGGAATAACTTTCTGCACCTATTCTTTCTGCAGTAAAATGGAAAGGATTAATTTTAAAAAGGGATTCAGGCCATTATTCCCTGAGGAAAAATAGGGCTTCAACTCAGATTTGCAAATGCATCTTGGAGTTAACAAGCATTTTTGTATGCCCTTGTGTCTGCTGCTCAAAGCTGTGCTCTTTCTATGTTAATTATCTCTTTCCTTGATTACTCCAAACTCCACTGTTTTGATATCTCTAAATCCCAAATCATACTTGTAATTTTTCCAAGCTTCAGCATCCAAAAATTCTCATTTTAACCCATTAATCTGAACCAGCATCATTTCAAATTCCTCCTAAAGCTCCTCATGTACTGGTTTCTGGTGTTGGCAATTCTTGCCAATTTATTATAAGCAACATGAGCCTGGCCTTTTCTCAGGAGGCTGTAGGAACAGGAGAAAATTTGCAGTATAAACCCTCTGCTTTCATATGCTTTGGAAACTGAGTAGATCTCCACCTGGGGTACTGTAGCAGGAAGGAAGTTGCTCTGTTCATCAGGCAAGGATCCCATGTCTTCACAGTTGTTAGTGATAGACATTGAATGTATGTACCCCTCACCCTTAGATGTTATTTTGGACAGGTGACCCATTTAACACATAACACACAAAATCTCATCTTTTAAGGGTGGCTTCAGGCCATGCTAAGAATAAAAAATTTTGTCTAAATGTAATGAAAATATATTGTTCTTTGCCACAGAGCCTAAAAAATAGTCTATGCTGTAGGCTCAATTATCCCACCCTGGTGGCAGAGGGTTTTGCATCCACCTGCATGTGAAATGGCTTCAAGTCAGTGCTGACGTCTCTGTGCCAGTGCAGAAGCCCACGTTGGCCTCTCTAGTGTATCACATCAAGCACTGCTGTGTTTTGTTTCACTCCCTGGTCCTGTCAGTACGGAATACCCTGCCCGTGCACCGAGTTACTCAGTGCCATATACCTGACATAGCAGATGGAGTGACTGAAGCAATGGAGGAAAGTACTTCAAGTTTAGTGCCATAGTGATTTAACAACATGGGTGTGAAGCTTTGCCATCTGCTTTTATCTTCTGTGGCAGGCCTGTCAGTGTGCTAGGCTCCCAGTTTCTTTTTCTTAAGCTCCTTTCCTGTTACAGAAGACTGATAGGGTGCTTGGTGTTAACCTTCTGGCACTGTCAAGTCCTGCCTTGGGTTAGGTCTTCTCCTAGGCAGTTCTGCAGCAGAGCACAGCATGTTGCTGTATGTGATAAAATTTGTCAGTGTTGTTTTGGTCTCTCCAGGACAGAGTCCAAAATGAGAACACAGACTGCTTAAATTTTGTCATTGAATTGAATGATGGTTTATAACAGATCTTTCAGTATGGCTACCTTTTTATTTCTTGCAATTCACCACCAGATGTCCTAAGTATTTCACATTTAGTTTTTCAGTTTCTGAAGCTCAATTATGTGACTTCTGATGCTCCATTTCTGAGGCTTTGTGAATAGTCCTGAGATGGCTACACTACTGATCTTTGTCTTTAATGTCACTCTAGATCTTGCCAACTTTCCAACTGAAACACAGTTTAATAAAATACAACCACAAATAGAGATTTCTATTTTGTCTTTGCTCCTGAAGTGTGTTGTAATTTCAGTTTATGTAGGTGTCAGATAAGCTCCTCATTTGCTCTGTCATTTCAGTTTTGTCTTGACTCCAAATAATATTGCATGTTCTTTGAACTTTGACCTCTTCTGGCTGGTTGGGGTTTTTTTCCACTTGATCTTTTTCACGGTCAGATGGTCCATGTAAATTTGCACAAGGCGATTGAAAGTCTGATTGAAACTCAAGTGGTGTTAAATCAGGGGCCATTTTAATTCAGGAACAAGCACTTTGCCAATAATCAGGACTCACCTCCTGGGAAGTAAAATCAAGGTGAGATCTGACCTTTTATTTGAAGGAGGGAAAAGTCTAGTGCATGTTCTCACTGTGTTGCCAATTAATAAATGTTTTTAAGACAAATAATCTGCACTACAAAGATTTTCTTTTCCATGGGTTTTCCAGAGTCAGAGAAAACTCCAGCAGCCAAGGTTTATGTTATAATACACAGGTGTATCAGGTGTTTTGAAATAATCATAGAATCATAGAATAGCCTTGGATGGGACCTTAAAGGTTATCTAGTTCCAACCCCCCAGCTGAGAATGGGGACACCTTTCACTAAACCAGGTTGCTCAGAGCCCCATCCAATCTGGCCTTAAACACTTCCAGGAATGGAGTATCCACGACGTCTCTCAACAACCTGTTCCAGTGCTTCACCACCCTCAGAGTAAATAATTTCTGTAAAGAATCCTAACATCTAATTTAAAACCTGCATTCTCTCAGTTTGAAGCCATTCCCCCTTGCCCTGTCACTACAAGCTCTTGTAAGTAGTCTCTCTCTCCATCTTTCTTTAGGCTCCCTTCAGAGGCTGGAAGGCTGAAGTTAGGTCACCATGAAGCCTTTTCTTTTCCAGGCTGAACAATCCCAGTTCTCTCAGCCCTTCCTTGCAGGAGAAGGTGCTCCATCCCTCTAAACATGCTGGTGTCCCTCCTCTGGAATCGCTCCAACATATCCATGTCCTTGCTGTGCTGGGCCTCCAGAGTTGGATGCAGCACTGCAGATGGGGTCTCAGCAGAGGGGCAGAATCTCCTCCCTGGCCCTCCTGCCCACGCTGCTTTGGCTGCAGCCCAGGACATGTTTGTCTTTCTGGGCTGCAAGAGCACATTGCTGGGTCCTTGCACCCCCAAGTCCTTGTTTATCAAGGGGTACACCTTATTTGACCTTCATGTCCTGAAGCAATTTATTTATGGAATGTAATTTCTACTGTGGTCAAACCCTTATTTTGTGTTTGAGTCATTCTTCTGTTGATTATTTGTCTGACATGTGAATTTGCCCTGCAGCCTTTTCCTTCCAAGGGCACCTGAAGGGACACTTGGACCATCTCTTCTCTATCCACCTTTAGTTCAGTAAAATGTGAGTGGACTGAACTACTGCCAAGATGGGATCTCCTGCCAAACTTTTGAGTTTAGGCAGTATATTCCAATGTTTAAGAAGACTGCTGTTAGGATTTGAGGCTGGAATGATAGAGTACTTTAAAATATGCTTTGTTATATCAAGACAGTATGATGAGTGGTGAGAAATCTGTCACAGAAACTGTACTGCATCCCTGGAAATGAATAATCTTTCATCCCTTGCTAGGACATGCTGCTGCCCTCAGCATGCCTTGCCATCTTTAAGACCAGGGTTTGAAAAGGAGATAAATACCTGGCTTTTACACATGCTAGATCATTTTATTGATACTTTTGATGGGTTCAGAAGCTCAATTGCAGTGAGTGCACATTGCCATGAGGTGTTCTTGGCCTCTTGTGTCATGATCCTCCTATCAATCTTTATATTGTTTACAGATAAATATATGGTGAGAAATTGGACCAAGCTAAGAGCCCTCTCGAGAGGCAAAGTCATTATGTGAGTATGAGTTCGTGCCATTGTATGAACTCTGGATTGGGCTGAATGTATTGCAGCCCAGACTGGTGAGAGGTGCATGAAATCTGTGAATTCCAGCATGATTAAGAGGAGAAGCCTAAAGACAAGTCTGTGGTGCAGAAAGTAAGCAATCAAGTTTTACAAACCTAGACAAATTGCTGAGCCTGTTCTTTCTGTGCAGCTTAGACACGGCCATTACCTCTAAACAGGAGGTTCTCTTGTAGGTCACAGGGTGTGTTTAAGAGTGTTACTGTATTTTAATAGTTTGACAGACTAATTCTACCTATTCATTTCCATATGTTTCACTTAGTTCAGGTGCTTCTCTAGTAGAAGTACTCCCTGCTGTGTATTGCAGAGTAAGGGTGGTGTTGCAGAATGGGGTTAGTGAATCTGCTAATGGTGCTCCAAATTGGGGAAGTGATTTTTTCTCAGTAGGTGTAGCAGCAGTGCAAAGCAAAGAGGAACACGCTGTGCTCGGAGCCAAGTCTTTGGATCACTTCTAAAATCATAGTAGTAGGTAGGAGCTTACTCCTTAGCAACAGGATCAGTTTGCTTGGGGGGATCACAATGCCCACTGCACCACTCTGTACAGAGTAGTACAACTTTCTGCTAATTACCTGTAGTTTTGAATCCTATATAGCCATTTCATGGTATCCTGTAATACCCTGGGCTGGAAGGGACCCACAGGGATTGTCGAGTCCAGCTGCTGGCTCTGGACAGGACAACCCCAAGAATCACACCAAGAGTACCTTGTCCTAATGCTTCTTGAACATTTGATTTTTCATGTGAGATTTTTGTTGACAGTTGTTAAGTGTAGTGATTTAATGGCACTGTTTCTTGCAGAAGCTTTGCTCTGGCTCTAACTGTCCTTTTTGGGCTGTATTTAGCTATAAGATAGTCTATGTTAATTTTGAATTGGAAAAAACATCTTATGCTTACTTTTATCATTCTTTGTAAAACCCGGGAATATTTTCAAATATACTTAAAAAGTGATATAATTTCTGTTCCAAAAATTAAAACTCTGAGGGCTTTTTTCCTGCCTTATCCTTCTGCAGACATGACCTAATTAAAGTCATGTAAAGATTCTTGTTTAAAAAAAATCCTCTGTATAAATGCAAAAAACTGAGAATGAAAGGATTTAACTGGCTTATTATGAAAGGACACAGACCTATTGAGTGCAAAGTCAGTAACCCTTTCATCTCTGTACTCGGCACTTTAGGTGTAACTTCCTAGT
This sequence comes from Luscinia megarhynchos, assembly GCA_034336665.1. Lineage (NCBI taxonomy): Eukaryota > Metazoa > Chordata > Aves > Passeriformes > Muscicapidae > Luscinia > Luscinia megarhynchos. The sequence goes on from JAPFBE010000003.1 coordinate 68,844,748, forward strand.
GATGCTATATCACCTAACTGACATCTTGCCCTGGAAGAGAAGAGGGATAGAACAAGAGCAGAGGTGGGATGAGGACAGCAGGCAAATAGCCATGTGTCTGTCTCTGCAGTCACAAGCAGACTTCTCTACAAAAAGTTTCCACCCTGGCAATAAAACGTGGGGGATTTGGGGGTTGGAGGGATATTGTGTTTGATTTGGGTTTTTTGGTGGTGGGTTTTCTTTTCCTGGGATATGAACTATCAAGTCTTATACAGTGGGTTTGCAGTGAGTTTTGACACAGGAATGCTCTTCCAGATAGTTTGCACATTGTGTAGTGTTGATCATGGTTTGTAAGAAGCCTTCAGTTTTCTCGAGGGTCTTCAACTCATGTCCTCTCCAATTGCTTGTCACCCATCAGCAGAAGACCCTGAATTGGGGGACCATATAGCTTTCACCTTTCTTTTTCTGCTATTCAGAGTCAGAGCTGAAAAAGGCAGCACAGTCCTAATACCTGATTGACTCAGCCCTGTAGGCTGCTTAGGATTGAGGAACTGCAGCCCTTTGTGCAGGGCCGAGCAGTTCCTCAGTGGTGCTGGGGTGGATAAGTGCACCTACCACCTGGAGGTGGTTCTGTGCTACTGTGACTCTGGAATTTTTGTGGTTAAGCATGGTGCTTGCCTTGCTTGGCATTTGTCAGTATTATCCCTGATTCTGTGCTCTGGAGAGACGTGGGGACAGCAGTGACCTCCAGCTGATTGATGCACTGACATTGCATAAGGTTGCATGGGTCTTCTGGTTGTATCCATAAATGCATCTACACAAGTGGGAGAAATAGCTCTGCTGTAAGAGAAACCATGCATTTTTGACAGTTTTTTAAAAATACTGTAATGTTTTTTGGTTTGCAAATTTATTTATATCATGCTTTTCACAGCAAAGAGAAAAATATCTCTTACCTCTTTCATGCTTGTCTTTGGGGCATCTGTTGTTGTTTCAGGCTAGAGTTAACAGGTAAAACCTCAGAAAAAATATGAAAGAGTTAACATGTAAAACCTCAGGAAACCACTACTTCAATGTTTCCAGAAGTAAAAGAAATAATTATTTGGACGCCAAAGAAAATAACTTTTTTCCTTTTAAAAATAAGGATTTCTAATAGAAATAATTGAGTCCCATGGCAAATCTGAATTATTCAATCAGGTTTGCTTAATTTGATCTTTAAAACCATTTCCCTTCCTACTTGCCAACTGTCAGACAGAGAAATTCTGATGATTTTTAAGGAAGAACAGGACTCTAACTCAGGACAAAAAGGGCTGAAGAACTAAATTCAACACTGTGGTATTTGTGTACTTGATAGTTTATTTGTATTTTTGGCATTGTTATCAGAATAAGAATGTTATAAACAGAAAATCAGGAATCTTGAGAAATAAGCACACGTTCTTTGCTCTGAATTCTGGCTTTCCAGATTCATCTTGACACTGTTCTATTTTTTTCATGTTAGGAGGAAAATACACTGTGAAAAATTGAAACTGTGTGAATTAATGGCACTTTAACAAATTACAAGGTTTCATAAAGGAGCTTACTGGTTAAACCTGAGAGTCATGGTCTGTGGAGCAAAAATGGCTTGTTGGCTTTAAAATTGTCTCAAAGCAGGTTACATACAGTGTCTGCAAATTATAATTTTTCTAGCTGAAAATAGGTTACTAGTGACATACTCAAGGGGACTGATCTTTTTAATAATACATATATAAATAATTTGAATGAGAATATCAGATCTAAGATTGTAGTAAATTTTAGCTGATTATACTGAATTTAGAGGAAGGGAATAGCAAGCATTTCAGAATTTATGTAAAACCCTATTCAGAGGGATTTGGGATCTTTTAAGTGTCTGAGTCATTCAGTGGAAAACGTGCTTTAATGCAAACAGATGTAAAACAATGAGTCTAGTGGCAGCCACAAAAAACTGAGTATGCATTAAACAGAACAGTCATGAAGTTCACTGACCAGACACAAAATTAGGGTTTACTTTACATCTGTGTAGCTGGGAATACAAGTTCAGTATAGCTGTGCAGGAGAAAGTCAGAGGAGGAGATTAATGCTGAGAGAGAGAGAGAAAGAGGAAAGTGCAGTACAAATCTGATTGTACAGTGTGTTGCTGGATCACAGGAAAGGCAGATTTCAGTCAGATGACACACATGCAACTGAAAAAACCACCAAGAGTGAGCTCACAGGATTTGTCTCAAGGGCTTTGTTTCAGTAGGGGTTTCAGTGTGGTAGGGCTAAAAGAAACAGCTGGAGTCCAAGTCATCCATTTTTTAAGAGGGAGAAGAGCTCTAGGCAGGTGGGTTTGGATTTTATTTTGGTGGGTGTTTTTTCTTCCTGTTTTGAACCTTTGACTTAATTATTTTGAACCACAAAAGCGATACCAGGAGGACTTTAAAAAGGAGAGGTTGAAGTGGAGCCCAGTGGATGTTTCCTCAGGGTGATGGAGTAACAGTGAACCTAGAAGAATGTTTAGAACAGAATAGAAGCAGCAGAAATACCAAAGCAATCAAAAGCTCAACAGTAGGAAGTAAAAGAGTTGATTCAAGTGTGCTGGGGGTCAAACAGGAAGATTCTTCATTGCTCCCATTTTTAGTATGATTTCAATGACAGCACTTTGCCTTAAAGAATTCAAGTTCAAATGGCATCACAAGCATCAAGGAATAGGAGCTGGAAGTGTGAAGCAAATACACAATTGTGCAAGTCTATGAGAAGATGCTTAGTCCAAGATAATTTTAATATGGTAAATCTAAGGTGAAAGGCTGTTTTTTGGGCATCAAAAATGTGTTTGTTAATACTGAACAACTATTTATTGTATTACTTTAGTAGTCTGTGACAGGGAAGGAAGACAGTGTTGACTCAGCCATCTGAGATACAGAGCCATGCTTCCAGACGTGCCCAAACCAGGCAGCTTCTGTTTTGATGGTAGTTGGCCAACAGGTACAATAGTAGCTGATGAAAAAGGAGTTTTGCTTCATCCCCCCGTTACTCTGAGCTGACCTACATGTCTCAGAATTGTGGCAAGTGTAGTGATTCCTGAGAGGACTCTGAAAGAGGGAGAGGAATTTTTGTGTTGGGATTGTCTCCTTTGGTACAGGTAAATCATATTGAGGTAGAGAGGAAAGCCAAGCTCTAGAGGAGAACTGTGTATTATCTATGGCTTGCCCTTAACTGTCTCTTGATGAATCCAAACCAGGTTCACTTTATCCTTGTCCCTGTTGCAGCAAATACTACTGCTGTGTCTGCCTGGCCATATTTTACTCCATGTTAGTCCATTAGTCTCATCTTCCCTTGATTCTTCTTTCTTCCTCACTTCCTGATATAATCTCGGGGATATTATTGCTCTGGGATTTTAATTTCTGACTTGATCTGAAAGAGTAGGCTATTCATGATCTTGGGAAAGTAAGGCTTTTGTCCCACTAGAGAGCAAAAATAGGATATAAACTTCAGGATACAAGCCCTGTGCCAGAACATTGATAGAGGGTGGGATTGTGTGATGCTGAGAGTCACAGCTCTTACAAAGAGCAGTGGAAGGAAATTTGACAAACCAAAATCCCAAAGGTGGGTGTAAAGAGATAGGAAATAGGATTTCATTCACACAGCCAAATAAATTGTGGTTTGGTTAAAAGATGCATCTACAAGCTGCTGTTGAGCTTTGGCTGAAGTGGAGCTGATTATCTGTTGCAATTACAGCAATTTTTATGTGAGCATAAAAGGATTTGGGACAAGTGTCTGTCTTTTTACAGACTTGTTTATCTCTGCAATATAAAATTTAGAAAGAGGATTTGATATATCAAAGGAACTTTAGCAAGAAATAGTACCTACTTTTCATGGAAGGAGGAAGTTGGTTGCAGATCATGGCAGGTCTCTGGGTCGCCTCAGCACGCACCAGAGAAAGCAGAGGCTGTGGGGATTGGGAGGGAGAAGCCTGTGTAAAAGAGCACCTTCTAAAGACACTAGGCTTTGCCCAGTACAGTGCATCTGTAAAAATGAAGCTGTCTTTTCTATTTTAAAGTAAAAGCAGTTCTTAGGATTTTCCCACCAGAACTAGAACTCATCACAGTTGTATGGTGTGTGGACTCTAGTCTCATTTATGGACTCAGTCACAGGTACAAACTTCACAGATGCAGAATGCATTTGTGAACAAGAGTCCTTCCTCTGATCATTTCCTTTCTGTATTTCACATTTGGTCTTCATTGCATATCCAGTGAATTTAGTGGGAATTCTGCCATTGACTCTGATGGGAGCACAGACCCTTGAGTCTTCATGCTTCTGGTTATTTCCAGTCTTTTATTTAACTAATAAGAATTACAGAAATGCTTCTCTTATAAAAATACTCTTTCTGGCAGTAAGATATATTTCCCCTGAGAGCTATTTTTGCTATATTGCTATTACTTTCTGATCCTTAACAGCCAAATCCTGGTTGAGCCCCTCATGCAACTAACTAGTCTGTGGGCTTATAGGCTATATAGTCAATCCAGAGAGCAAGACAAGCATGGCATGGCCCAAGGACTGTCTTGCTGCTTTTATTAAAAGGTAAGTGGGGGGTGGTAGCACTGTAAAAACATAGTTTTCTAGAATGCATATCGTTAAAATTGGCATACTGATGTGTTTTACTAAATAAGTACATTTTAAAGGTGATCTAATCCTCTGCACAGTCACTGGTATGAAAAGGGATGGAAGCCATACAAGTTTTCTCTTTTACTGAGGGGAGTGTTTTGGGCCCTTCCATCGTGTAACTTTACACTTAGAGATGGGAGCAGGGTAGCAGCAAAAGCTGTTCATATCAGGTTGTAGATAAGAGTGTCACTGGAACCTTTTGCCCCCTTGGGTGTCTTGTAACAGCCTTTCATAGCAGCTGTTCCATTTTAAGGATGAGTGCACATAACAAATTCCAGACATCCCATGGCCGGTGCAGTTGCTGAATGGTGAGTTTAAGCTTCATTTGGTACAAGCCTTGAGAGGGCTGAGACAGAGCTGTCAGGGCTTATTGTTCAGCCTACAAGATCTAAATAAAGAAAACATTTCAAATTCCAGTTGACACTTTTTTTTTTTACCAGACAGAAGTAAACATAGAGCACAAATGTTCTTAAACTAGTTGTATCCCTATTGCGAGTTTTTTATGTTTTAACTACAGGCCTAATAATAGATGATCTTGGGTTTATATCTTTATAACCTCAGACAGTTAAATAAAGGAATTAGAAAAGCAGATTTAGGCAGTGAGCAGAAGTAAATGAATATTCATTGTTGAGGATAAATTGACCTGTATGCTTTTCTTTCTAAATTGTCTTCAATCTCTCAATTCTATTTGAGAGCTTGAACCATAACTAATGCTGCTTTTCTGAAGTATGCTTTTAATAACTCAACTTTTGCTCGTATTAGTAGTTTATATGTTTATTACTACACATTGCTGCTAGTGGAAAGTTGGCTTTTCAACATTACTTAAAATAACTTTTTGGAGAAAAAAACCCCAACTATACATTTGAGATAAAATACTAAAACTCAAAAGAATCAAAGGACAGCCTCAGCCTTAAGATTTATTAGAAAATTGAACTGGCACCTACTAGTGTTTTTTCCTATAACTTTTTACTCATTTGTAAGCAGCTGTGTTTATTCTTTCAGAAGCTCTTGTATGGATGATTCCTTCAATTTGGAGGGCTTTTTTTAGAATACGACTTTTTAAAAATTTTTCTTTTTTTCAACACAAAAGCATTCTAAACATTCCCCAAAATAAACAAAAAGCTGCAGAAGGAATGCCTGGAATGACTGTCACACATGCTGGTAGAGAAGCAGAGGTAAGCACAGTATTACATATTGCAGCAAAACAACACATTCACTTGAATGTGAACACATTCACATGAAGATTCATTTCAAGAAAAGAAATGTACTAAATGTTGATTGAATCTTCCCATCTCCTTGCACAGCCAAAATGGTCAGGAAGCTGCATCTGCAACTTTGTCTGTGATGGTTCATCTGTGGATGGATTTCAGTGTTTTCCAGGGAGTTGCACCCCTGCCTTGATTCCTGTCCAGCTATAAATCTTCACAATGCATGCAACTACTTCTGAAGTGTGTCCAAAATGTGTTGCTGTCTGACCAAATGGTAGCATAGCTCTCCCAAGAGAAAGAACACATTGTTTTTGCAGTTTTAAATAGACCTGAAAGTGTAGTTGTGGTTATGCAGCTATTGAATTACTTTCTCAAGTGTGTTAGGAAGTATCCTTGATGGTAGAGAATACAGAGAGAGTGTGTAGTTTTTGGAGCTAGACACAGCCCTTTTCAAATGTCAGTATCAAAGCTTACTTTAAATCAAAGAGTTGTAATCATTTTGCTCTAAGAATTATTCTCTATGCAATCCTAGGAGAAACTGAGCATGGTTTATCAGTACAAGATACTTGTGTGCATGTATAAGACTGTGAAGGTACAAAGAAATAATACTGGTTGAGGTTAACTGCACATACATATAATGGTGTCAAGTATAACATCTTAAACTCTCCCAAGAGATAATAAGCAAACACACTGAAGATGAATGGTCTGGTTTTTTCCTTTGCTCCCTTGTGAGGCAGTCTAGGGTTATAAAGTTTTGATGATTTATTTCCTCCTCCTCCTTTCTTTTTCTGCTATTCCTTATGTTCTCCATCCTTTTCGCATGATTGTCATCTTCCTGACCCCCTTCTTCCCCACACTGAGTTAAGAAAAAAAGAACCTGTAAAGTAAAGTAATAAAGTAAAGTAGTTAAAAAGCTGGTCAAAACCAGTAGTTCACCCCATCCTACACTTGTTTCAGCTTTTGTTTCATAGTGAAAATTACTGTTTCTGCCCCTACCCAATTTAGGCTTTGTTGCTTTGGTGCTGAAGTTCTTTTCACTTTTTAGAGCTTTGTTCCAGGTATTGATGGATTGTTTTAGGAACAACCTAAGGCAAGTTTAGTAGTATGCACTGATTATCAGCTATAAATAGATGTAGATGGAATTCACATAAGAGTTACCACCTATATCATTGTTTTTCCTTCGCCTAATTAACTTGGATCTGCTCCTATAGAATATAGATTAGGGGTTTCTTTAGGTGATTCCCTGGGGACTTCTGCAGATATTCGGGTACAATACTATAGTTCCCTTTCCAAGGTTATGGTTATTACCATTGTACTGCACCAGCTCCTGCAAACTGTAGGTGGTGGCTGTTTGTTTTTTTTTTTTCTCTGAATTTCTAACGTGTCTTGTTCCATCCTGTATGCTGCCCCTTGGAGGGAGGAAAAAAATACCCTTGTGTCATTAGTATTTCTATATGCAGATAAATTTCCTAAGGTAGAATATAGCTTCCCTTGTCACCTGTCTTAGTCAACCTCTGGAGAAGTTACGGGATTTTTTTTCCTACTTTGTAATGTTTTAGGGCTGAAGAAGAAAAGAGCATGCAGATGTTGTCAGTTAGTACTGACCAGATATATGACTGCAGCAAATTGATGATCTTTAGAATTGAGAAGAACTCATGTTTGCAATTGTGTGGCTCAGCTGAATCAGCTCTCTGAGAACGAACACAGTGGTGGCTCTTTTTGCCTTGTTTGCCAGACTGTGCTCTGTCACCATCAGGGAAGTCATAAGTTTGTGTCTGTCTGTACAACAAGGATCTTTCTTTGTGATATGCTGAGAGCTAAAAGGAATTATACACTTGTCTCATGGTTTACCAGTCCATAGAGCACAAAATGAGAAACTGATCTAGCAAATTATATGCATGTATTGCTTTAATCTCATTTTGGCCTTTCATTTCCAAATTAGGTGGACATGACAAGTGTTGAGCTTGTGTGGAATTGAGGTTGTCACTCCAGCTCAGCACATTGCTTTGTGAAAGATGTGCATGCATCAGTTATATCTAGAGATGTTAAGTATGCTGGCAACATCTCTAGAGTCTTTAATTAACAGCTTTCAGTAGAACATCAGCTTGTCAATGATGAGGTCATATAGTATCGAGCCTCATGAGTCTGAGAAAGTTTAGTAGCTGGGCTGAGCGTGCTACAATGCCTAACGGTTTTATTTATTTTCTGGGGACAAGTTTTCCTCCCTGATGATTTAGTCTCTCATTATCAGGAGGGTGAATAATGGAGGCTCTTTTTGAATGCAGACAGTGAAATGGGAAATACTTACAGAACAATATAATTGCTTAAACTCTGCCATGACTTACCAGCTGCATTCTCTTCCAGACATTGTACAGAGATAGCTTTTTCAATACTGAATTAAAACTGGAGAGAAAAATCAGCTGGCATTACCCTCTGTCTTCTCTGCTTTCTCCTCCTTTTTTCATGTTACCCCAATCCAAAGCAGATTAACTTTTCAAAAATAAAAATCTTATATTCTGCATGGAGTAGGACAGCTTGCCTGTGATACATGTCAGGTCACTGTCACACCAAAGTACATTTTTCTCAGTCTTTAGTCAGTGCCCTACAATCCCTTTCATTTTGGTTTGCACAAAAGAGAAGGAACTTTCTTTGTTTTATTCTTTTTTCTGAAGCAGGAAAAGGTAATTTTGCTTTGTCAGTAGTGATGGTTCTAACTCTAACATTCTTGTAGGAACATGGCGGGTGGATATTACAAAGTACCTAATATTAGTTGTGTGTTGGAGTTTGAGCCAATAGTTGTGTGCAAGAGCTCTCTTACTGGGATGAATCCTGGGAAACACAGAGTTTTCTGTGGGTTGAGTTTGGAGTTATTTACAGAAAGTTTGTAGGGTTGGGTTTCCTACTGTTGTTATAGCTTATATCATTGCACCCTCTTAGCTTAAAGAAGTGGATGTTCATATTTCTCCCATAAAGACAGCATTAAAAGAATAGTCTTGAACACCAATATCCCCAAATATTATACATTAGCATCAAACGAGCTTATAATAATAATAATAGGAAAACGTTTAGGAATCACGACCTTTAGAATCATTTGAACAGTCTGCTTTCTGTCAATTTTTGCCTTTTAGAAAGTGCTAATTCCTGTTAAGTCCGCATGAGAGATTTGTTTAATGAGCAGATTAAATGGGTGATTATATGTCTTTTAAAAATGGTTTTTGTGGATAGCTTCATGATGCCACTCTCTATTTGGCACAGCAGCATAGAGCAGCCTTTTTAATTACCTCAGCAGGGTCACAGGGACCCAAGCTGTTTGCTTTATTAAACCCTGATGGTGCCTTTGGAGCAGCTCCCTCTAAACTCTGCTGTCACAATTGTATCTAAATTAGCATCTGAGTGACCCTCTTTTCAGGCTTTCCAAACCCCAGCTGACAGGGATTGCCAAAAGATGCTAATTGCTTGGGCTGACTAGGAACAAGGGCTTGCCAAGGTAACAAAAGGACTAATGTTTCTTTCAATATGCATCTAGATTCACATAAGTACCTCTTTTAATTACCAAGAATTATTGTAATGCCCAGTCAATGGAATAATTGACCCTCAACAGCGAGAGCTGATTATGTAATAAATAATGGCGTCAGCCTTGTCAGAGTAGCAGGTACTGAGGTGATTTGCTGGACTGAAAAGGGCTTTTCTCAGCAAGGGCTCTGGGATAGACCAAGGCAGCCCAGTAGGAGTCCAGCAGAGGGGACTAATTTGAGTTTAACTGAGAGGAAACGCACTAAAAGCTTTTAGACTTATCCTTATGATGACAAAGGAGGAAATAAAAAGGATTGGGTTGGTAGTTTGGCAGCTTACATCGAGGGAATGTCGCACTGATGAAGCAGACACTCAAGCACTGGGCAGCCACTTCTGTCTGTGGTGTTTTTAAGAGCATGTTTTCATCAGGACTACTGGGGCATAGTAAGAGGGGGATTACTGCCTTAACCTAATTTATATCTCTGTCTCAGCACTCCGTATATTCACTGTACTTGCACAAGAATAAAATGACACTATTAGAAGCAAGAAATTGATAAACGTGAAATATATCTACATTTTTAAAATTTTTTTTTTTTTAGGCAACAAAACAAAGCCAGTGTGGTTTTACCTCTACTCCTGTTCTTACACTTGCCTTCCTTTTCAACTCCTGAATCTCAGGAGGTGCTGCAGACTGGAGGGTTTAGGACTGTTCTCAGCGACACTGAGGTATAGCCAGGGTTCATTTATTTTGTTAGTGTGCCCAGAATAACTCAGAAATCGAGATCCGGCCTTCTATTCTGAAATCTCCATGTTCAGAAAGGAAATACAGCCTACAGTAGAGCAGTTATCCTGGTGTTCAAAGTAGGCTCTGGGGATAATCTAGGAGCTGTTGGCAAATATATGTGGAAAACACATACAGACATGGAAAATCCCTTCCCCTCCCCCTTACAAACATGGAAAGAGTCTGTGCACACAGCACGCTCCTGAGGGAAATGTTTGTAGTCTCATTTCTGCCAGTCTTCTTGTCCTTTTAGGTCAGACTATTGCAAGTTTGGCTTGAGATATGTTGGCAGAGCTTCTTGGGGAAATCTGCATATTGCCTGCCAAAACAAGTTTTGGACCAAACCATGCTTTTTAGTGCCTTGCTTTTATGATTAAGGTCACTCCTGCAAAGCGTACGTAAAGCAAGAAAATAAATATTGACTTGGCTAGGTGATATATGAATAGCACTTTTTGTTGTGTTTATAAGGTCATCAGAAAGTCTGATGGAATTGCCTTGTGCTGAATTTCATTTCAGTTTATCCACTGTGTTTTCTCTTGGGCATATTTTTTTGTGATGCATGGTACATCAGTATTCTGAAGAAAATATATTCTAGCTCAAAGATGTTTTCCAATGTGATGCTCTTTTAAGTAAGCACTTCTTGTTTTGCATGCTCCTTAACTAACATTATGGATGTCCAGAGGAGATTTAGCATAAGAGAAGAAATATTTCAGTTGAAGGCTGATAAACTGAGTATGGATGAAAAATTAGTGCTGTAGATTAATTACACATAAGTCATATTAAGCTCTTTTCATTTAAATGCGCTCTTCACAGTGCCTTCTAATCTGTCCTTACCTGTCACTCAGACTCAACATTTTCAGAGCACTAGAGAAGGAGTGAGGAGCAGGCCTGAGGATAAATTTTGCCTAGTAAACCAAACCATACCCTTTGGAAGAGCTCAGTCTCCTTTGCAGAGGCATTCAGATGACGATGGGTTGGCAGCCCAGCAGTGGTGGTGAAATCAGGGGCTGGTTGTACTTCATTGTGTGATCGACAGATACAAATATTTTCTGAAGTGGAACCAAGTTTAACCTGTACTTTCAGCTTGCATTAAACTCCTACTGAGGCTGCATGTTTTGTTAATACAGAGTTTAAGCTAATGCCATACACCTGAGAAATCTTGAGGGCATCCTGGCCCTTTGACCCTTTTACTTCCTCTCTGAACTCCATACTTCTGCTGCTGAAACTCCTCAGAGGCTTCAGGAGGCTTAGACTTCTTAAGAAAAAGTCTCTTTCCCTACAGTGTGCTGTGTACATTCAGCACCAGAGAAAGGGGAGAATCAAAGAGAATATGCAATATTGCACACTGTGAGAGTTGTCCATACACTGCTGAGGTAAGTGCACACATTTGGCCAGAAAAGGCAATTCTGATGTAGGATAGTGAAGGGAGAGGGTGAAGTAGCTTTTAAAAGCGCTTTTCAAGAAGCAGCTTCAAACAAATAAATGAAGATGTCCTCACATTGCTTCTCTCAAGCTCTTTTTTTTTTTTTTCCTTCAGTGGGTCTTGAAGCAGTGAGAGAGACTGGCATGTGCCCACTGATGCTTGCCTGAGATGGCTCTCATGATGAGTTAAGGAGATCAATGTTATAAAGCTTTACCTTCCATTGTGCTTTGTAGGCAGAAATAGCAGCTGATCATTGTCCTCCTTTTATCTGTGACTGCAGGGCTGGTCGCTCTAAAGCGACCAAGACTTGAGTGATAGCTAAAGTAGATGATGAGGTGGCAGGGAAGTCATGAATTATTTTACATCTATTTTCATTGTGGAAGATGAAGGGGAAATTATTATTCCAAGGGCATTTTTTTAATGGAAATCAGTGTGTGACCTTAGCAAATCTTAATGTTTTAGGGGAAAGTTAGGAGATCTGTTGAAAATTCAGGAGCAGTAAATCACTCAAATACTGTAGGGGAGATAATGACAAGATAGAAGAGTAAATCTGTATCCTGTAAATTCCTTGATAAAACAGTTATTGTATGAATAGAACATAGTAAGCACTTTCAAAATCTCTTCCTGTTCTTTTTTAACAAGTGCTCCTGAAAACGTTAAAGGTATGCAAATTAAGTCTGTCTTCAAGGGAAAGCGTAAGAATTAGGTATAACTTAATTTTACTTCAGCTCTCGGAAATGAAATTGAGGAATGAATTTTCCTATTAGAACAGCAATAACCATGAATAACTCCATCAATTATCTTTTAAATTTTTCCTGATACGGTTTTATGTAAGTGAATATGGAGTTCATCCCACAGAGATTTCATATGTGAAGAGCATAAGGGGAAAATTAGGTTAATGTAACTTAAGTAAAAATTACATGGCTTTGGTGAAATTGTAATGCTCTATATTATCAGTGTTACTGAAGTAGTAGATAGAGGATAAAAGCAACCTGGATGAGGCAAATGACTTGGCTTTCCTAAAAGTTTTCCAAAAAGTTCCTCCTAAGAGTCTCTTGAGGAAAACGAATAGCTGTGTAATCCAAGGCAGAGTGCTAGTGTGGATTAAAAACTGTTCAAGCAGGTGGGTACAAGGTCACTGAAGTGACCTAAACAAGCAGTGCTTTAAGGCAAAGATGATGGAGGATGTAGGAAAAAAAGTGGAGAAAAGTTTCTGTCAAGTTTATCCAGAGAGGAGGCTGATGTAGAAGGTTCAAGAATAGAATCACCTGTTCTTGAGACTGGTACAGAGGCAGACTAAATTAGTGAGGGGTTAACCTGTGGGTCTCTGTGACACAGAAACTAAGGAATGGGAGAGAAGAGTGAGCAGCAATTTGTCAAGGGCTGCTCAGGAGGAGCTGTCAGATGAGCAGACAGTGATGTGTGGTTGAAAGCAGGCAGGTTCTAGGTAGATTCAGCTTGAATGTTGAAGCATAAAATAATACCTGATTCAAGGAATTGGAAATTGCTTGAAGGAGTGAGATGATTTGACCCAGAAGAAAGCTTTTAAGAGCCTTTGGCAAGTAAATACCACACTGTAGGATGAGAGAAGAGCTGAGCAGTCTTCTGCTTATCTTACCCTGCAAAAACATGGGGGTGTTTGGTGAGATTCAAAACATTAATGAAAGGTTCCTTTCCTGTGAAGTGATCAAACTACCCCAAATCATGTGCTGCACTGAGAGACATTATGAACAAATAAAATAAACCAATGTTCAGTAATAGCACATTGAAGCAGTGCTGCAATATAAATTGGGGAAAATGCATGCAGTTTGAGACTGCTTAGAGTAACATTTCAGTTCCCTTCAGACTTCTGCAAGAATTACCAGTGTTTCTGATACTGTATCTGAGTATCTGTCACCACTTAGCTGATGAGGAAACATAATTTTTGTTGGTTTATTTTGGAGACTGGTTAGTTAGAATTTAATCCTGCTGCAATAAATTTCTTGTGAATAAGATAATGTATGTAGTAGTCCCAACTGTGGAAAGCAAGGTCTGCAGATTCTGGTGAGGATGAATATTTTTCTGTCAAGAAAAAAACCCCAAACAACAAAATAAAAACACCAACTAAGAAAACCCAACATCCCCCCCAAAACAAAACATTTCAAGAATTGATTTTATAATCAGTGCAGGAGTTCAGTTTATTCTGTTGCTTCCTCTGTAAACAAAGCTAGCTAAGCTGTAGCTATAGTATGGCAGTTACTGTAGCATTTATTATGGTCATGTTTACAGAAACCCTGGGCTACTGCTGGCCTTCAATTGTAGCAGAGAAACTCTACAACCATCAGTCCTTTCACAGTCTTTGACCTCTTTCCAAGCAGCAGTTACCTCAGTTTTTCCTTTTCCTTTCATACAAGCTGCACAAATACTCTAGTACTTATTTTAGACAATATCTGGAATAGACTTTAAACTTCAGCAGCTTTTGTGGTAGCTGTTTTCATACAAGTCTGATTAGAATTTTTATGTAAATAGGGGGCAAGTAGTTGTCATTCAATCACAACTGTGTACAAAGCGTGGAAGATGTTGCTTCAGCTTTGTACTAGTGGTTTATTTTCTAGTAAATGCCTTTTTCACTTTAAATTTAATACCTCATAAAGCTGAAAATGTCAGAAAATAAGACTCTGAATTATGCATGTTCATTATTATGGTTGTCTTAATGTAAACGTAATTTTGTTAGCATTCTGTGGTTTTGAGGGGTTTTCCATATTTTTTTACAATGTTCCATTCAAATTTTTTGCCAGGTAAAAAAAGGTTTGGGTTTGTTTTTTTTTAATGCTAATTTCATTACTTGGCTACCTTGGTAAGCAAGTTAGCTTCTGAAGTCTTGGCAAAACAGAAGAGCTCTGAAAGTAGGAATGAACGTGTTTCCTTAATCATACTGGTTCTAGCTTTTTTTAATCAGCCATTTTAACACCGATTTTATTATATTGCCAGACTAAACCTTTTAAAGAAGGAGTGTCTTTGTTTCATTCGCTGCATCTTTAGTATTCTGGATGTATCCAGTTAAACCTAGTATTTATTGGGTTAAAAATTGTAAAATTCAGAAAAGAAATCCTGCCAATTGATGGACTAAAATTCAACTAAATGCTTTAGATAAAGAATATCTTCATTAAAAAATCACTAAGCTAATGTATCTGAGATACTCGCATCAGAAGTAAAAGCAGTTACACATAAAGGTATAATTTAAAGGAATAAATGGAGATAATTTAAACATTATATAATTAAATGAAGAGTCTAATTTGCTTTGCAAGGAACCTTTTGTACTTATATTCCATTTCACTAATTCTGTGCATCTGATACTAGAGTGATACTCAGAAAACAGATGAGAGTAAGGAAGTTGCTCCTCTTCTTACAAGGTATTCTGTTAAAATGAAAATCACACTGGGTGTTACTCTGTTAAGCCATTGACACAAGTCATTTTTGTATAAAACAAATAAAACAGATTCTATGTACAAGAGAAGTGCAAACTAAAATGTAAGTAAACTGCAAAATTTTCTTCAACTTGTTTACTTGCCTGCTGATTAGTACCATGAAAGGCTTAGTTGCAAATACTGACTTCTGGATTAAGTGATGTGTCACTGAGCATTATAAATACCTGCTATATTTACAATGTGGAAAATATTTATTTCATAGCTTATTTGGGCAGATGTGAGCAAGTGTGGGAAGTATGTTAATATATGGAAACACATAACTCTTTAAGTCAAATATTTCCAGTTGGTAATATCCCCAGCACAGATTAAATTTCTACCTAAAGCACAGCCATGTTCTGCACTGCCCTTCTCAACCTTGCCAAGTGAAGGCATGTCTCTTCAACAGGCAGGGATTTGGTTTGCTCAGAAGTGGTTTGCTCTGGTCACTTCCATAACAGGCCAAGCAGGCTGAGGATCACTGAGTGTCCAGCTTTAAGCAATAGGATAGTGTTTAAACAGGATTTATGGCAAGCCAAGCCATACAAATTGTTGCTGTATCAGGTCACTAATCCAGTTAGTCCTCCGTCTTCTCTCAGGTTACATGTAGTATTTTTTAAAAAACAGGAATTGAACCATCAAGATTTGACTGAAACATGAAAAGCTGCTAATTAACCATAGTAATCTGAATGACAGTGGGGTGCACCTTATTGCCTGATCCATGAGGATTTATACCCTAAAAACTGTAATCCCTGCCTTGGCCCTTTTTGTCATGTTTTAGAGGACTCATGGCTGGTTGGTGGAGCATATGTTACTGATCCATACGCAGGTCAGGTCAATCACAGGGTGCTGGCTCTCTTTGAATCCAACTGCTAAGCTACAATAGAAGAAAGCTAAAAATACATCAAATATTTTCCTAATACTACACTGCCATGAAAGCAACTGGGTAGTTGTAGGAAGTCATCACAGGGTTATGAATGGGAGGACCTGTCCCCTTTGAAGGGTCTGTGTGATCGTGCAGTGGATTCCTGTAGGAAATCTGAGGGTTCACTCGTGCTCCATGGTCTCATACCAGGAGAGCCAGTGGAGGCAGGAGGGTTCCTCACAGCTGGCTGGGTTGTTGGCTTCAAAGTGATCTTGTTGCAGTGCATTCTTCAGGCTCTGTGGCATGGATTTTCACTTTTAAATCTGCTCTCTCCTTGACTTGGAACATCCCGTGTCCTTTCTTTCCTCCTGCCAAGGGTAATTAGCAATGGGAAACACAATGCTGGTGACATTGCTGGCTGGAGATGAGCTCATTGTGTTTTCAGACACCCTGGAAAGGATGATGGATCCTGCCTATGTTCTCAGACCCTCTTATGATGACAAATTTACATTCAAGCCTCTTGCTTGAGGCTCATCTCCATTTTACTTCATGATACAGTTTACAGCTATATGGCTGTCAAGATGGAAATTTCCAGGATTTTTGGCAGTAGAGAATACTCCCATTAGTAGTCAAAAGAGCTCTGCTGAGTACATTCATGTAGCTCAGTGGGCTGGATTTTAATCCTGCCTTTAAGTTAACATCTGTCACTGTAGTTGGAGATCTTATTTCTCTGTTAAGATGAGAGTGCAGCTAGTGGCTCTGTAGGCTTTGCATCCAGCAGAAAGGAAGGTCTCTGATTTCTGCCAGACTGACAGGTTGATGTTTGCTGAGGCTCTTAATGTTTCCTCTCTGCTTCTTCTCTGTGAGATCTTAACCCAGTGCTAATATCTGTGCTGTGCCCATCTCCTGAATATCACCATTTGCTTCCTCAGCTTTTCTGAGGAAGTGGTGTTCTTGGCCAGTCTTGGTTTTCAATCAGGATGATGGGGAGGTATAGGAAATAAAGCTACTTCTTGCTGGAAATTTCCACCAAAGAATGGGATCACTTTTGCTACTGATTTACTCTTTTTATGATAAAAAACCTGTCCAATAAGCATCTTTCCCTTGAATGAAAATGTTACATCCAATGCTGTCATCATCCAGTTAACTCTGTTTGAAAAATCAGAGCAAAAAGTTTTCCAGAAGAAAGTATCAACTCTTTCTGTTAATAGTCCTGTTCCTGGTTCTGTTTATGGTTCTGAGCTGTCTCATCTTACAGAGGGCAGGAGAGACTAAGAATTTGTCTTGTACTTTTCAAGGCTGCAAACACAGAGGGAAACACTACTTAAAATACAGTTTTACTATCACAAATTCTACTTAAAATATGTATGGATACATGGAGAAGGGGCACCAAATAAGCAAACATTATTAATGCTCAAGGAAGCCCCATGTAACCTCAGCTGAAGAGTACTTCTGAAGAGCTGCTTTCTAGGGCGAGGAAATTCCAGTAGAGCTTTCCAATAATAGTTGCAGTAGCAGAGCAAGAGGAATTAATTTTGCTTTGTAAGGAGCAGGTTAATATTTTCATGAGGTGACAAACTAATTTTGCTTTTTAAAAACCACAGCAGATGTTGTGTACATTTGAAGTAGTACAGCAGGAGCCTCTGGAGTTGTAGCACAGTACTAAGCCAGAACTCTCTAAATATGTACTTGAAATGAAACTCTGCTGCCCATGTGAGTTCAGTGACCAGCAAGATAGCTTCCAGTTGGAAATTCCCTTTAGTCTGTCATAAACTTTCAGTTAGACAAGTCAGTTTGGTATTTTAATATTATGCTACATTTGGTATCATTTTGTAATGTTTTATCGCTTGACAAGAGTTGGCTTAGAGTTCTGTATTCTGGTCAGTGCATTATATACCCAAGTCATATGATGAAAGAGTGGGCTCTTCTGGTTTTAGTAGACCCAAGCCAACTCTTACTTTTACCAAATCCCATGTGAGAAGGATGTGTCTTCCCTGGTAATTGCCTTTTTGCATCAACTCAGATATTGGATATAGAATAAAAAATGAAATATGTACGTGTGTCATATCCTATTGTTGATCCTACTTCAAAACTCAGTGATCAACAAGATTCCCAGGAACTGGTGACTGGCTGGTATGCATTGTTATCCTGGCTTCCTGAAGGAGGCTATCAGGTGCCTTAATTGGTTTTAAGAGTTTATTTGCTATTAGGGCAGAATCTGATTATTCAATTTAGAGTGATATCTACAATGCTTTTTGATAACTCTGTTAATATATACCGAATCAGAAAAGCAATTTTTAGCTATCATTTTCCTTTAAATGCTACTGTAGTGCATAGCCAAGAAAAATGTAGGCTTTTTTTATCTTGTAAATCTTCTTAAAATAATAAGAGGAAAACTAATTTCATATAACTGACTGAGGTTAGGAGCAATACATGCTTGACTAGTTTAGACCACACAAACTCTAGTTTGTCTTGGAGCTGTTTGATTATAGATTCTTTCAGCATTGTACTTAAAATTATAATAAAACTGGAAACCATAAAACTTTGTATTACTAAAATTCATCCACATATTTCATAATTTAAGTCAGAGAAAGTACTTAACATTAGTATCAGATTATGTGATGAGAGAACAAGTTTATGTTCTGTCATATTAGTTGTACATTCTGTTACAGTGGGATCAAGACTTTGTGGGGCTAGGTTTTTGTTCTTTTAGTGCTTTTTGGAGCAGGAATTCATTTAAGGTGAATAACAAAAGAGGAAAACAAGGATTGTGTGTCTTCCTCTTCTGTAGTTCAGCTGTTGTGGAGTTCACTGCTGAATTTGGGGGATGGATATGGTGGGTTTCAGGTAAGGTTGCTCAAATCTTCATGTCACTTTTAAGCCCTATCCTCCAGAATAGAGATTTTCAGAGGAGATCACTCTAAAACAAATCATATAATCAAAAAATATTCTGAATTAGAAGGCACCCACAAAGACCATTGAGTCGAGGTCTAAAGTGAATGGCCCATACAGGCCTTTGACAGACAGCAACCACGTGTTGTCATTACTGTGGTTTGTGCATTATCCTCACTCACCATGTGTGTATAAGATTGGGAGAGTGACTGTGGGGTTTAGCAGCTAAACATAGGGTTAGAAGCCAGCACCAGTCTGGCAGCAGACTAAGATGTGTTCTTATATTTAGTTCCATACTGCACGTGCCGTGCTGCCAGTTCATGTCTGTGCTTCTGTAGCTCCTGCTGCCTGTGCCTCAGCCTCAAGGGTTTATTCCACAGAAGCCTCTACCAAAACTGTGTCACTGGGGTTGGATGGTTTTTTGTTCTTCTGGGGAGGATTTTTTAGAGGATTTTTCTTCCTTCTCAGAGAAAAGGTTGGCCTGTGCAATTCTCATAATGGTCTGTTTATTTCTGTGCTGCTGGACTGGCCTCACTTTTGGTTTTGGGAACTGTACTTTGTAGATATGTCAGATAGAGTGAGTAGAGATTGTGTACCTTGAATGTCGAGTTTTCTGCTATAAAGCTACACTGAGAACCTGTGTGGTCTTGGGGCTTTTTGTGTTTGCATTAGTTTAATTGCTTCTTTGACCCCTCTTCCTCTGCTGGCCTTTCAAGCTCTGTGGGCTCTTAGCCTCACTGATATCTCTGCACAGGATCTTTGTACCAGGAAGCATCCGGGCTTGTCTGGAACTCTCCCAGCCCTGCTTTCCAGCTAGATCCAGCATATTTTCTGGCTTTTATACTGAACTTCTGGTTTTGCAATTTTAATACCTGTAATTCACTTATTTCTGTTCTGTTAAGCTGCAGATGAGGAGTTTATTAGTTTTAGTTCTCCTTATAACACATCTGTTTCAGCATCTGACTGCTTTTTCATTTCTTTCAAGCATTTAGTTGCCCTCTGAGATAGGGAAATAATTTATAAATATCCTTTTAGACCAGTTCTTTCATGCAGCTCTACAAGTTATTTGATAGTTTGTGTTAATTTCTTTTATTGTTCCCTTTTATTTTTTTCCCTCTGGGTTACTTTTCCATATAGTATTTCTACTGTCATGTTCTAGGCAGTGTTTTTAAATTTCAGTCTTTATCATTACAGTCAAAATAGAATTTATTTTCTGCCTTAACAGCATTCAAATTAAATTTTATCCTGCATTAGAAACCTTTCAGTTGTACTGTTTCTGTTATGTAAAATCCAAAGTGGGGATCCATGAGTTAAACAGTGAGACATACTGCAGTTTGAACAGAATGCAGCAGTGTGAATTTCCACTATTTTTTGTTTTCCACTGGCTGTGTCAAAGCAGACTCTTGGGAATGGTCTGCAGGGAACCCTATCTGTCCAGGTCTGAAATATGTTGAAATAAGCTACACTTGCATTCCAGCCCTGCATCAGCATTTTTTCCCCCTGAAAACCACAATGTAGGAAATGTCACCTGCACATTTGTGTCTTGCCCCTGTGTGGACTTGGAAAATGGCCAAGAGACACCCTCAAGCTCAATGGCACCCTCACACCAGTGTTCAGGGGCATGTTCTGATTCTCACTTGTGTATGTATTTGTAGAGGTCTCTCTCTTTCCATTCAATCTGAATTTACAGACCTAGTTTTTATAAATATATATATGCACACACATACATATCCCTCCTTTGGACCCAGTGTATTTAAAAGATGATCCATTAAAAACCAGCATGGATATTTCCATTACTTCTTCTGAAGAACTGAGGGCAGTACTTACTGTTCTGTGAACTCATTGGTGGTTTAAGACTGCCAGGGTCAGTAAGGTTTCTAAAGACAGGAAAATCCACAGTGGTTCAGATCTTCACCTTATTTCTTAAATGTGCTGATATTGACAGTAATACTGCTGGGCTGCCTTATCTCTTGATCTGGATTCTTTGTGAATTTGATTAACTAGATCTGTGAGTTCTTGTGGTGTCTTGAGTCAGAAAGAGATACTGCTCTCAGCTGAAAATAGTACTATTCTGTTTGCTATTTGTTTTTCAATTTATAACTTACATATTTCCTTTCTTTTTATCTTTTATTTCCCATACATATGTGAAATTGTTCTCTGAATGCTCTAGGAATTAAGGTGGTCTTGGGGGAATAATGCCATGTCTGACAGCAGTGAAGAGGCACTCTGGAGGAAGGCCTGTCAGAGAGGGAACTTTATTCTGGATTGCTGAGTTATGAATGGGATGGGAAATATCCTGAGGAGTCTGGCTTCACTAGGCAGTGGTTTCTTAGGACCTCTCCTACTTCCAGGTACAGCAAATTCCCTGGACACATGAGCATTTACTTAGTCAGCTTCTACTGATGGAATGTGCTAATTTGGGTCTTGCATGGAAATGCTCTAACACTAATAATTGTGTTGTAGACAGACCCAACTTCTATCAGGGTCAAGCTGGCATCTAAGCAAGCACTGGAGTCTGTTCTGAGCGAGGAGAGGTTAAGAAAACCTGGATTCCAGTAGTGGGACTGAACTCAAGACTGGTATGTTTTGAACAGCAGAACCTTGGCCAGGGATAAAAAGATGTCTCTGAAGGTGGTTAAAGCAGCTGTCTTCTGGGTGTTTCATGTTTGGTTTAGCCTTGGAGAGCTCCAGGTTCGCTTGTCTTCAGTTTGTTGCTTGCAGTACTTGAGCTCCCCTACAACACAGTTTCCTGTTTAATTTCTAAGGACCACTACTATTGTAGTAATAATGACGTGAGACTAACCTACCTTCTTTGACCTGGCAGGGAGTCTTCTTGTTTGCACCTGACTAACTGTCAGTCAAAAGTCACTGATCCATGTTACTATTGTTTACCTGGAGCTCACTTACTTTTCCTAATTTTTGTAATGTTTCATTTATTTTTTATTTTCATTATGTTTCATATTTGATTATGTATGTATCTGGAAAAGAGTTATAGAACGGTTTGGATTGGAAGGGAGCTGGAAAGTAATTTAGTTTCAAACACCAAATACCTCCCACATACACCCTGCCATGGGCAGGAGCACTATATATAGGTATAGCCTTGGTCTGGTGGAATCTACAGTGCAGTGAATCATTTGTTTTGTAAGCAGCTGATTTGTTTTGTTTCTTCTAGACATTCAATACTCATAAATCTGAACTTGCTGTTTCAGACGGTCTTGGAATATCACGCTTAATCTCTTGGGTTAGCTAAATAAAATGTAGCTCCTTTACTGTTTGGTAAGATATTTTAGATATGGTCTTTTCCAGTCTTGTGAACACCTTGTTCCTATGACCATGCCCTGGAATTGGATTGGCAAATGGCACACAGGGTTGGGTTGTTTTAGTTTCCCAATTCGCATTTGGGTTTGATTTCCTGTCTTTAAAGTGTTTCAGGTAAACCACAGGTGTCTGGACTGGAAAGTTAACAGAAGCCACCTAACTCCTGAAAATACCCAATCAGTATATGGTGCCACAGTCATTTTCAGAAATGTTATTGCCATGCTAATAGCTGTCTTAAGTTGTAGTCATGTTAGGAGCAATTGGGTGTGGTAACACCCTGAATCTGTCAAAACAGACATTGCAGCTGACAGTGTGCAGAAATCAATCACTGAGTCTCTTTGCTCAAGTGATGTGTGAAGTGTGTACCATAATAAAAGTAGGCTTGAACTCCTCAATTAATATATGTGACCATACCAAAATTTAAAATGCACAGGCTTCCATTTCCTAATTAATAAATGCTTAGGCTAATGAAATGGCAGTGGCAATTTTAATCCCCCATATATTTAAGAATCTTTGACTCACTGCCAGAGGAGAATGTAGTAGTGGCAAAAATAATTAGGCATTTCTGTAGCATGCTTTTACTGGATTGGATCTGAAATCATTTAGAGGCAAGCTGGTATCTTCATGATCATTGGGCAATGGGCTGTAGGAAAACCCTGTTTAAGCAGGGAGGTTGGACCAGGTCCCTCCACTGCTGGTCCCTCCTAACTCTAACACTTCTGTGATTGTATAATTTTCTTCCAGTAGATAAGGAAACAAAATTGTAGATGGGGGAATTGGCAAGGTAAAGTGCAGCTATAGTAGCAGACTCTTTAGTAAAGGTTGTGGAGAATTCCACTATAAGTAACTGTGTGTTTTTTGCCTCTTTCAAATCAGTGTAAAGTTCACGCTGAAATCGTTCCTGACTACATTTTGAAAGATTTGCAAAAAGGACCACAAAATGAATGCTTATCAAAATGGTGGGGGTGGGTATCAGTCTATAAGGGGAACTGCAAACAGAAGCAGAAGGGATTTGGCTTTTGTTTTACTGCTCTGGCTGTTGTTCCACTGAGACACAGAAATCGGACACTGGGCCTGATGAAAGTGTAAGTGAAGGGGGTAGTGAGCTTCCTGTGCTAAAAATGAGCATGTATAGGAGAGGCTGAATATGGCTTAGGAAAATCAAAACAGTGTGATTAGGCACAGACAGTGCTGTCAGTAACACAGAAAAGTTAGAGAAGAAAAGGCAGATTGTTTCATGAAGAAGCACCACTGTCACATTAACTTGGGGAAGAATTTGGCTTATGATATTTAATGTCACATCACTCATTTAAGGCCCTAAAAATAGTGTTTATAATAAAACCCCTGACACAGCCATGACTGGTGGGATTCAGATGGCCCCTTTCCTTTTTTAATTTGTGAACAAAGCTGCTCCTTTGAAGAGAAGTGTTTGTTTACAGTTGTTTATCAGTGCAGGAAATGGATCAATTAGATGTAACTTTCTGAGTTAATTGAGTGCCACTACTGAAACCACCTGACGTCATGCTGGTGCCAGCAATGCCAGCTGAGAAATCTCATCGCTGTTGCTGTGGGAAAGACAAGGACACAATGGGAAATGTTATTTTTGGCCCTCAAAAGATTAAAAATTTTAAATATTTATAGAGTCTTATCTAAAATACTGATTGGTTATTAGTGCCTTGAATTGAGGCAGGGATGTGTGAATCCCTGGAGCTTTATGACCATACCCCATCTGAATTAATCTGAACCATTAACAGGGAATTGGAGCTCTGAATTTTCCTCTGGCTATATCCTCCTTTCCACACTGCACTGCCTTTATTTTTTCCTCTTGGATCATTTCATTAATGATCTAGAATGTAATAACAGCACACAAAAAAAAATAGCTTTCAGATTCATCCCTCTTTGAAATATTTGGCTTCAGAGCTATATTTATATGTTTTTCTTTTTCTTTTTTTCCCCTGCTGCACAGGCTTCATTTTTATAATCCTTTCTGCCTGTGCAAAAGCAGAATGACTTCATTAGCATGGTGCTACCTTGTCGCTGTACTGAGTTTTGCAATCTTTTTCTTATTCAACAATTCTTCCCTGCTGACTTAAGGGAGTTTTGGGAGGGGGAGGGAGAAGGCTTAATGTGAATATTCTGGATTATTTTTCCTGGAAAATTCATGGCCTGCTTTGAGACTGGAGAAGCTATTGGATGCATTTGTTAGTGTTGCAAACCTGTATTTTTCCTGTCAGTTGTAGAGTAGGTCTGGCTTATGACAACTGTGATGAGATCTTTGATAATGCTTCTGCAGCCCGTAGCAAATGGGTTTATTGTGGGAGCCAGGAACCCTTTCA
This sequence comes from Luscinia megarhynchos, assembly GCA_034336665.1. Lineage (NCBI taxonomy): Eukaryota > Metazoa > Chordata > Aves > Passeriformes > Muscicapidae > Luscinia > Luscinia megarhynchos. The sequence continues at coordinate 68,869,162 of JAPFBE010000003.1, forward strand.
GAAAGCCCCAGTTTCAGAGCTCAGAGAAAAACAGGAGAGCACAACCTTTAAGTAAATCTCCTCTCTCATCTAATCTTGAATCTTGCAGGAGAGCCACTTGAGGATACCAGTGAGGTTGAAACTACTCAGTGTGGCTAATGTTTATCAGCTAATATTTAAAAAAAACCCAAAAGCTCTTTTCCTCTGATATGATTTTGATACTGCTATCAGGCTTGCGGTAGATGAGTGAATGAACTTGGGACACACTTTAAGGGCAGAGCACACAAGAAAATTCTGCAGGTCAGTTACATTAAAAATGCTCAAATTCAATAGGCTTGTGATACTAAGGCAAGCGTAATTAAACTTAAAGGAAAGCAAACATAAGAATTTTAGATGCTGATTTGGTTCTTATAAACCTGAGTAAGCCAGAGTCTGGATTACTCAATTATGTATGGTTGTGGGATTTGTTTTGTGATCATTTTCCTGCACAGAGCAAATTCTCAGCATCCTTCTCTTCCACTGTTTGTGTGTGTGTATGTCAGTCTCTGAAGAAGGAGAGGAAGGAACTTAAGGTTATGATTTGGGGGGCTTATGATGTGCTCCATGTCACACTTCTTCCTCTCAGGCCGCTCACAGACATGCTGGAAAGTATTTGTAGGGAGAGGGGGAGGCAATGATACTCTTTGGAGTATATACCTGAGAGTGTATCTGTGCATCTGTGTTCCATGTCTGTGCCTTGGAAAAGAAAAGAGTTCCCTGGGAGAGAATGCAAAGGCCCACTTTGCAGTGAAGTTTGATAGGAAGACACAGGCTGGCCCCAGTGTGTGGGCTTGTGGGCTGAAAGCTTGTCACTTCTGAAGGAGCTGAACCCTAGAGCCTGGCACTGTGGTATTGTTTTTCCTCTGTTAAAAATATTCTTTAAGGAGCTCTGCATAACACATCTTCATTGAGTTATCTTTCTTCCTTTCCCTTTTTGATTGAAATACTCATGGCTTAATTAACAGTTTCATTTACTTTTCTGTTAAGCTAAACTAAAAGCTTTGAAAAACTCCTGCAATGGATTTAAGTATCACTGAGCTGGGTGACTGCTTTGCCTTGCTGTGAGAGGAATTAGTCAAATTCCAGCTCCTGTGTGCAAGCATCCTTAGTTTCTGGAGCTCTCAGTGTCTCCTTTTTCTGCAGCCTCCAGCTGATTCAGTCTAAATAATCCATATTTGGTGCCAGTACAGGTTTCTTACTGTCTTGGCTGTGACAATGCCCAGTGGCAGATAGGAAGGGATGTAATGGTACTTCTGTGGTGTAGTCTCCTACCTCTAAGCAGGTCAGAAATTTCAACATTTAGGAATAAGACCTTTGGTGTTATTTAGTGTGATCACTCTCTGGTCCACAGCAACCTCCCTGAATCATATGCTGTATATGTGAAAGTGTATTACCTGCATATGGTTTTCAATCTACCACTGGCTGTCTGCTCTGATGTTTCAAGTTCTTGTACTGGAAGAGGAAAGGAACAATTATTCTTTTTAGCTGCTTTCTGCTATTCTTGTCTTTACAGGCATTTATGTAGTCTTTCTTTCTCTCTCTCTCTTTTTCCTTCAATGAAAGTAATTACACTAGTCATTACTCACAGTGAAGCCAAGCCATAATGCAATTATTTCTGTTGCCTTTCCTCTCAACCTTTTCTAGTTCTCTGGTGTACTTTTTGGAATGAAGACAGCACACAGATGAAGCAGAGTTGGTTTGTTGGGATTTTTTTATAGCAGCAAAATATTTATGTTCTGTCAATCCCATTTCTAGTAAGTCCTAACAGTGAATTTGCTTTTCTTGTGTTCTAGACAACAGAATTTTATTCTTAGGCCTTCAGCTGACTATTACTAATACAGTTTTCCCCCATGTCTATTGCTTTTTGCTGAAACACATTGAATTTTATTTTATTGCAAAAAATTGCAAGCTGCATGGAGCTCCTTGCTCCTTCTCCTACCAGCTGAATCAGGGAGAGAATTAGAAGGACAAAAGACGGAAAACTGATGGGTTGAGATAAAGACAGGTTAATAGGGAAAGCAGAAGCTGCAGACACAAGAAGCAAAACCAGGAATTAATTCACTGCTTCCCATGGCCAGACAGGTGTTCAGCCATCTCCAGGAGAGCAGAGCCCTATCAGGTGTACTGGTTATTCGGGAAAACAAACACCATCACTTCAGAGTCCCCCTCTTCCTCGTTCTTCCCTCCATTTTATATACTGAGCGTGATGTCAGATGCTCTGGAATATCCCTTTGGTCAGCTGGGGTCACCTGGCTGTTTTCCCTCCCAACCTCTCATGCATCCCCAGCCACACCCCCCCAGCATGGCAGTATGGAAATCAGAAAAGGCTTTGGCTCTGTGTCAATCCTGCTCAGCAACAACAGAAATGTCTCTATATTATTATCCCTGCCTTCAGCACAAATTCAAAACACAGCCTTATTCTGGCCACTGTGAACAAAATTGACTCTAGCATAGTGAAAGCCAGCACACTGCAATCTGAGAAGTAAAGTTTTTTGCCACACAGATATGGTGTAGAGCTCAAATTAGTAAGCACATAGTTCTTGCTGGAAAGCCCTGAATAGAAAGAAACAGGGAAATGCAAAGTATTTTAAATATTTGATCTGACTCTACTTGGGCATTAGTGTGACCCACGCTCCAAAGGCACTTAAGTGTTCTTGAAAAATACCATAGTCATTAGTAAGCAGCTTGCAGTGTGATTGCTGGCCAGATGTGTACACAGGAAGGAGGGGGAGGTACCCACTGAGGGCCAAGGTAAACCCCCAGAGTCCCTAAATGGGGGAAACAATGGCTTAAATTAAAAGATTTCTGGTAAGGTTTTTTAAAATGCTGGTTTTCTGTTACTCCAAGGCTTAAAGACTTTCGTATTTGTTTCCAGTGTCACAGCTTTGGAACATCTTGATGCTTCTACTATTCTAACATAAATTCTAAAATCACTGATCTTCATCTAGTGTACCTTGCAGGCTTTAAGCAGAATATAAATCCACCTTTTTTAGTAGTCAGGCAGAAACTATTTCAAAACTGTTCCTGATTATATGTGGCTGACACAATTTTAAAGAGTAGCCGTATGGGAGCGTTTCTTCCAAAACTACACACAACGTGGCATTGTAGGATTTTTGCACAGAGAAGAAAATAAACTAGGTCAGCATAGGTCAAACTTCAGTCTTGCAGTGAGAAAAGCATCTATTTTAAGTGGAAGATGAGAAATGATGTAGTAACTGTTACCCTGAAGTGAAAAATGGTGCTGTTTATGTATTTAATTGGTCAGGGTTTGCAGTGGGGCTTTGAATTCCGCTGCTGTCGGGTCTTGTATTGCTGCTGTCCATCACGGGTTTTTTCTTTCTTAAAAGATTTATTTTGGATAGTTTCGTAACAGGTGTTTCCTCAGCGCTCCGAACGCTCCAAATGAGAACCGCGCTGCGTGTCCGGAGCTCTCAGCTGAAATCACAGGCGGCCTGACACGGGCTCTGCTGTGTTTACTCATCTGTGGCCACGCTGACAGCCGGCCCTGGCGGGTCCCACTGCCCGGCCGGGACGCAGAACAGATGTCGGGGATTAGGGGGGAAGGATCTGGGGGGCTCTGGGGCCGCGCCTTGGCGGAAGTCATTCATTGCGGAGACACAAACGGGGCTGCTGGGACGGTGCTGAGGAGTCGCCCAGAATGGGCCTCGGTGCTTTTGTGTATCTGAATCAAAACCAAATGTTTCCCTGGTACCTTTTAATTCAAGGGAAAGCGTAAGTCAATACAATGAAATAAAGTTAGTGTGCCAAGTGGTGCTGTATTTCTGCAGTGTTGTTCCCAGCACAGGAGCTGGCGATGTGGGGCTCTGAAAGCTGCGCTGCCTTGCTCGCTGTGGGTGGAAAGGCTGCCTGGTCTGTCCTGCTGGCAAGGGCTGTGAGGCAGGAGGGAGATGGCTGTGCCTGACCTGGGGCCAGGCAGCCAGCAGAGCCTCTGCACCTCGGACTGGCACTCATGGTCAATTTGTCATTTTGTCAGTGTTGTATGCCTAAGGGAACGTCTCCTGTGGGACTGCCTGCCTTCAGCTGTTGGGTTTATCACTGGCCCTTGTGTTTGGAACGTTCTGTGCTCAGAAATCAACCATCTGTGGAAACATAGGGGTAGCACAAGGTGACCAAGACTGAGCGGTGCATGGCAGTGTGTGTCCCCTACAGATGTCAAATACTGCACCACATTACTGGGAGGCTTGTCAGGCATCTCACGGGGCTGGAAGCTAACTTTCGGCAGCAATTCATTAAAGTATGGAATCAGAGCAAGCACCTGTAACTGTGATTTGTGATACGGAAAAATACATATAAATTGTTACTATATTGTGATGCTGTTGTGAAGATTTCAGTAAAGGGTGAAAGGAAGAGAGAAAAGTAAAGAGAGAAATGGGGCGCATCTCCAGGTTTTAGCAAGAGATTGCGGTGGAGTCACTGCAGATGTGCTTCATACGTGACAATACAAGGCACAGAGACATGGTGGCTCTGTGAAGAAGTTGTATGTGCTCAAGCAATGACATAAATTACTCTGGGAATGAAAACAAAGGGAAGGAGCAAGGTTTTATAGGAAAAACGATGTATTTGTGTAAGGCTCCATTGATCTGAGTTGAATTGAAGTCATGCTAAAATAACCCTAAGCTTTTATTAAGGCCTCCAGGAGAGGCAGTATGACAGTAAAGAAAACTTTGAGTTAACTCAAATTCAGAATATGCTTTAAGAATGTAACCATTGAAGGAAGATAGAATCCCATGTGAATATGTAGTGACTGAGCTACAGAGTAAATTAAATTACTCTTCCTGGAGAAATAAAATGTGGGGAAGTAATGGCTGTTATCTGATGCAAGTCAACCATTGCTGTAACAGATTAAGATCTCTAAATCTGAGTTTGGAGGACACAGTTTTCCAGAATGCAGAACTCCCTCTGTGGAAGTGGTGTACTTTCAGCTGCTGTTGGCTTTTGTAGGAATTCAACATGCTCATCAATTTATAAACCTATGCCCCAATTTTAAAAACTTGGAAAAGATCTACTTCTCATCTACTTCTCTAAGCCTTGCAATTAAGTGACGTAATTCTTGCTGTATGATTATTAGCCAATTTCTGAAATTCTTGAGCTGCTTAGGAATCTATAGGATATAAGACACAGGGAATAGTGCTATCCTGGTAAGTGCAATCTCTGTTAGGAAATAAGTAAGTTAAAACCAGAACATCAACAACAGTATTTCGTTTGTGGGTTTCAGTGCTGTAATTCAGAGCAGGCAGCAAACCACATGTAGAGCTGCAGTACTCTCCAACAAGCTGCCTGCAAGAGCAGGTGTCAGCCTGCCCCATTTAAATTGCTACATCAGGACTCTGGAGAGCAGCAGCAGTCTTGCTGACATCAACTCATTTGCTGGATTTGGGGACAAAATGCTGAATCTAATTGGAACTAATACTGATGGAAGTGTTGCCACAGGCCATTTCAGATCTTCATATGTGCTGTGGAACTTGAGCTTTGGTCAGCAGCTTCAGACAAGACCTAGAATTGTTTAGATGGGTCAGGCATGTGGATAGATACCTGATTATACTTACCTGAAATATTTAATAGTGTACTTAATGTTGAGGTTTTTTAATGCACTCTCTGGCTATAAAAGCATAAAAAAGCTTAGCATGAAGATAGAGTGGTAAAACAAATAGTAAAGGAATAAATGCAGATTTCAAAGATTTTTCTTTTTTAAATTAGTAAATCAATTATGTGAGATGAGGCAGGTGTTGTTTTATACTAATATAAAAACGCTGTTTTCCAATTAAATATGTGTTTGTTTAAAAGCTTAGTTTCAAAACACTCCACTGAGGGTGGTTGTATTTTTCATGTTTTCTGGGGCTAGAGCATATACCCAAATTCATACCACAAAAGCCATGGTAGAGGTGAAGCGATCTTACTGCTCCCTGGTAGAGCATCTTTTTACTTAGAAATGCTAATTCTGAGGAGGAGGGTATATCTTGAAACACATGTATTTTATGTGAGGAAGCCAGTGCTGTTGTAGTGTCAAAGTTGGAAATTTTCAGCACACAAAACCAGGAAATTTGAAGGTTCTGATTTTTTTTCTAGGTATAACTGAGCAAGTTGTACAAATATCCTATATCTTTGCTGGCAAGGAACAGCTTCTTCTAAACATAATTAGTCCCCTGTAGTTTGAAATTCAAAGGTAGGTTCTGTAAAATTAATTTTTTCCCCTGCCGTTTTCATGATAAAGGCACAGTTTTTAAATAAGAGCAGCCACTCTACAAGAGTCATTGCTCTTACAGAAACTTAGACTCACCAAACAAGAATGGTTACATGCTGAACATTACTTCAAAAGGAGAATGTAAAGTATGAATTGCTTATATGCAGAGCAGAAGTTTATCCTAAAGTGCATGAAGCAGTAAACAAGACAAATTGTTGAGTTTGTCAAGTTACCATTGTCGAGTCTGTCAAAGTTACTCTTTCAGATTTCCTGCCTTTGTTGGTGTAATTTGAGGGGGAAGGAGAGCAAAACCACAAAGATTCTTGTAAAAGGGTGTATAGGTGTGACTTTGCTTCACTTCCCTACATGTTTTACCTTGGCTCAGTGAAGTTACAGAATCGTGGCAGGTCACTGCCCAGCAGCCATAGCTGCCCATGAGCCTGCTCTGCCACACTTTCCAGAGAAGATCATCCTAAATTGGAGTATAAAAGAAGATTATGTTGTGTTGCACAGCTGTGTAATTGGACACATCTTAGAAAACTTAAAATATCATATAATTGAGAATAATACCAAGCCTGACTTAGGTGAGGAATAATTAATCTTGGATGGCATAAACAGTGTCGACAGTTTTTTGTCCAAGTTTAATTTTTGTTTAATAGTTTTGTCCAGTTTTAATTTGTGCTGGAGAAGCTCATGCTAATACAGAAGGGTATTTTAATTTACTTTTTTTATGTGATAAAAAAAATTAGTACCTGGTGCTATTTAGGTAAAGAATTACTGAGATGCTTCATCCACTATGAGGAGAAGGTCCTTTGGTTAATGAGATCTGTGCTTTCTAATAAAATGTCAGGAGTCCACTTACTCATTTACATAGAACATGATTTTACTACTAACTTTTAACCAACAGTTTTCTCCAAATGACTATGAAGAAACATAAATTTACTTTTTTTTTTTTTAGCTTAATGGAATGAATAATGGAAAAAATTGCAGACTGTGTGGAACTGAATCAAAGTTTACACTGCTAGTGAACCATAAAATCAAATTAAAGCACTATCTGATTAATTTTCTTAATTCTCTGCCATCAGAGTAATAATGGAGGGTAGCATGGGCAGGCTCCTTGTTTAATTGGTACTGTTGTATACTATTTAAGAAATGAGATAAAGTAATTTTTTCCTTAAGCAGGGCTGCATATGTAGAACATATCTTTAGTTAGCATAAAACAGAGCTTATTTTAGCATCCTGTGAGACACATTTGGCCAGTGATATGTTCATGTATCTCAAATATTAATTTCTGTGAGGTACATTAAGAAATAGAATAAAAATAGGTTATTAATTTGCTGTTTTCCTCCATAATGGAAAAAGATTTCCTGACAAGAAAATAAAAGAATATGGAAGATCCTTTCACTGTGCTCCTGTGGCTTGATAGCTCTAACTAGTCCTTTCAAAATATGACTGTGTATGTGAAGTTAGTTTTGGTGTGTTTTTTCTTTGCCTTGAAGATTTTAATTTTTGTTTTGTAGCTTTGTATTGCTAATTCCTGATCATGAAATAACTTAAGGCAAGTGATTTGTCTTTTTTGAGTTGACATTATATTTTTCTTGGTCTTCTGTACTTTAATTTTTATTTTCCTGCTTTCTTTTCTCTGTCATAATCAGCAACTTCTTTAATGAAAAGCTTCTTGCCTGATACCTGGATCTCAAAACACCTTGGGCTTTACCAGGAATGTCAAATGCCTGCCTTTGTGCTGGTGTTGGCAATTTCCTTTTTGCTCGAAGTACTGCTCCTCTTGTCCCTCCCTACATTTATATCCAGGTGCTACATTAAAAATATCAGCAAGCTTCATAACTAGGAAGCTAGAGAGTGGATAGATTTCTTACTCTAGGCTCCCATGTGTCTTCAAGTATGACTGGCAAAATTAAGAGAAAGGGGCATAATATTTGAGTGTCTGATTTTTTTCCCTCCTTTCCTCCTTCTACTGCTCTCAAGGGGATGTGGTGGTATGAGCAGAGACTAGGAGAGGGAGGAAATACTTTTGAGACTGGACCAATGTGTCATTGTGTTAAATCCAGCCAGCCAGTGAGGTCATTGTTTTCATCTGAGTCATTTTAGAATGAAAACTCTTACATTATGGAAAACATTGCATATCTTTATTTCAGATATGGAAATATCCAGCCAGCCTTTCAGTGGCAGAGCTCCACTGATTTCATCTGAGCTACTCCTGACTCCCAGTGGTGTAAGCAGGAGGGGAAATCAAATTCTTCTCCCTCATTTCTTAACACTTTGCCACTAATCCAAAGGGGTTATGCTTTATGTACTTTTCCAGCCTAGACATTTATTGAAGAGGGAGCTGGTAAACCTGTTGACTGCACCTGCCTGCCCTGAATCTACTAAATCTGTCCAGGAGCTGGCTGCAGTTGTGCTGCAGGGAAATGTTCTTAAGCACCAGCTCATGTTGAGGCTAGACTGTCTTTTGGTGTGCACAGGGAAAATCCTTGAGACTGCACTCTTGGATATTGATTATCTTTCATTCTTGGGGTCCAGTAGGCTCATTCTCCATATAGTGTGATTTAACTGGGGGACTTGGGCAATCTGCCCAGCTCTGCAGTTGATTTGTGTGACCATGAGCTAGCCCTGTCATGTCTCTGCACTTGAATTTCAATGTATGTGATCCCTAAGGTGGGTCTGATGTTTGCAGCTCCTTGAGGATCTTGTATAATACAGGAATTTTAAAACTATGGGTGTATTTTCTTCAGTATTAACAACACGGGCTGGACATACTGACCATTCCTCACAAGCTAATAGAAATAGTAGGACATATTGGTTTAATGTAACAAAGCTTTTTTATCATTTGAAGTATGAGAAAGCCATTGCTAGCTGATGCCTTGAGAATAATTTATGAAAAATGGGTTGGTTTATGGCACAGCATCTATCAGTTGTTACATGGCATGGAGTGCTCTTAGAGTGTTAGTTTGTGGCAAGTCTTCTGTCTCCTTAAGATCAGTTCAGTCACTTGATTGTTAAAAATTAATAAATTTAATTTACCGCTGTCCATTCGAGGTAAATCTTCCAGATCTTTTGAAAGAACTCTACCCAGTGCTAGCTCTGAAACATTCAGGCTTAAGAGTACCCAAAACATACAGACAGTGCACAGTGACGTTCTCTATAGGAAAACAGGGGTGGGTAATGGTCTGCAAACTGTAAATATGTATTTGCTGAGGTGTTTGCACGATGATAATATTGTTCATAATATGTGATAGGATTTTTTTATGCATGGAATCTCTCTTCCTACTGAAGTTAGGGTTCAAATTTGCTTGTGAAAAGCAGTTTAAAAATTAGAAAGAGCAAACCTGCATCAAAGATGTTGAAGTTGTAACATCAGTAGAAGTGCAACAATTTCAAGATTGGGTAGATAGTATCATACTTTCTACTGAAAATATTTTCTAGTTTTAAACAATATCTGAATTAGCCCTGTTGAGTCTGTAGAGTGAATGAAAGGCCATCTTTAGCAGGAATCTGAGAATTTTCAGAGCATTGCTGTAATGTGTCCCAGCATTAAATCTCGAACTTCTCAAGGAGAGCCATAGGTTTGTCCATACCCCATGTCTTCAGATGAGGCACTGGAACTCTGGACACTGGAAGCAGACTGTTTGCCCAAGCTGGCAGCACCAGTGAGAACATGTCTGAGGCTGAGAACCTCAGATCAATGGGCCGGGGGAAGGTTTGAAGAAACTGCCCTCAGTGACTGGAAAGCAGACATGCTTCCACATGAATTGCCTATGGGATGGGAGCAGAGCGACCAGCTGGGTTTCTTCTGCCCCAGCCCTTCTGAAGTGGTGTGCTCAGACCTGGCCACTGGTCTGGAACTGAGGGAGGAGAGGCGCTGGCAGAGAGGTCCACCTGGTCACCTGGGTTGGAGGTGTGCTAGTGCAGCTGGGCATGCTCCACTTCCTGCCTTGGGTACCGGGGCAGAGCAGAGGGAGCAGCAGGACCAAGCTCCCAGAGCTGCACTTGCAGCTCCAGCCACAAGTATCAACAGTGTCTGAGATCAGGAGTACCCTGGTGATGGCAGTGAGTATTTATTGTGCTGTCACCATATGTGAATCCCTCACAGTAATCATGTGGCCATCCTCTCCCTCACTCCTCCTTTCCCAGGTGCTGCCAAAGGCAGTGCCATGCTATCATCCACATTTTGGCACCCAGGGATGTGCCATTACAGGACTGCAGGTTGGACTTGAGTCCCTAGTGTACAAAGCTGGATTTGATTGAGTATGGAACTGCAATTGAGTGACTTATTGGGTCCTTATCCATGTCTCATGGAGAGAGCTGTGATCAGGCTTCAGGCACACTTCCAGGAACAATTTTTTTTCGTGCTAGAAATATAAAGCCAGCTGTTTCCATCATAGTCTTATACTTTCGCTGTCCATTTTTTGTCAAAGTTAAGATATGTAGATATATGAGGAAATGAAATAATAAAAAACTTTTCTTATTCAAAATAGAAATTTAAATTTTGTCTCACTTTTCTTGAATGATATGATTGATATCCTTGCTTGCTTTGTCTGAATCGTTTCCTGGTCCCCAGTTGTCTAACCATGCTCTGATAAGAATACCAGGATAGTGTGTGTCCCATCCCTGGCACTTTTGTCCTTGTTATCCTTGGAAATTGTTGAAAATAGAGACACCACCTATTGATGAAACAGTACAACTAGAAGTGATGCATATGTACATACTAGGAATAATAAAAATGGAGAAAAGAGCTTGAAATGTCCTCCAGATTGTATTGCAATTTAAGAGGGTTTTTTTTAAACCGTGTATTCTCTATTTAATATGCTTGTGCACAACATGTCCTTGATTTAAAATATGCAAAGAGATACTCAAACTCCAAACAAATGTAAACACCCACCTTAACCTACACTTTCTAAAATAATACTACAAAGACGATCTTTCTGGTCATTCTGAATGGTCAGTGCTGTTACTTTTTTAATGTGTTTAAAATTAAAAAAATTAATTGTCCATCCCTACAAATGCTATTTAGAAGAGGTCAAAGGCATTGGGACCTAAATTATTTCCTCTTCAGTTGTGAAATAACTGGAGCTAAGTTCTTTTTCTTTCGTTTCTTGTTCCCATTCTTTCTTTTTAACAAATGTTATCAATTCTCTAAAATGAATGCTTTGTGTGTGGCAGATTAATTAGTGTTTGAAAGGAAATCTACTGGTGGCAGCAGTTAAAGTTGCAATGCTCTCTGAAGGAGGACTTGCATTAGTCTCAAGTGTTTTTGGGGGATACCATTTGATTAATGGTCTCTGGTAATTTACTTTGGATGTAATAGTCACTAATGTTTACATCAGTGGGCAGGACAAAAATGACTTAGCTACATATCATGGGGCCTCTGTGATGACAGAGATGGTCAATATTTTGAATTTGTTTAAAAAACAGCCTATTTCTACTTCTGCTTCATGTGATGATCTTTACAAAAAAAGGAATTGTAGTGGTTCCTGTTTGGTATCTCTAGCTTGTTTTTTTTATCTTGGGATGATAAACTGATAGCTGAAGAGTGTTATTCACACGAACTGGGTATAGAAATGCCATGTTTCACTGAAGATGTGTTGCAGTACTGTCTTCACTGTTGTCATAACTGGCTGAGCAGCTGGAATGGAGTGCAGCAACAGCTGGGAAGCATCAGGAAAGCTTTTTAGGGATAGATAGGTGTTCTTACTGCCATAACCCAGCTTACTATCCTACAAGTTGGGGACTAACCTCAAAGTGCTGTCTGTGGATGTCCCCTGAGCACGTTGGGTGATTTTCTGTGAATGCTCTGCTGAGGAGCTCCCATCCTGTGAGAAGAGGGTGTAATCCTGCAGGGGGGAGGCTGTGTTCAGAGGCAGAGCTGTGCCTGCAAGGCAAGAGCAGTTCACTGTTGTGAAGCAGTCCTACAACTCCAAGAGGAAACTAAAGATGAGCAGGAAAGAAACCTTCCAGATGAGCTGAGGAATGGAGTAAAGCCTTGGTGAGAACTGTGTGGGAAAAGCCTTGCCAGTAGTAGAATGAGTGTCTGACAGGGTTCTGATGAGATGAATAGTTTTACTGTTATGGTGAAATTTTTGGACAGAATAATACTTGAGTAAAATACATAATTGCAGGCAAAAAGTATTTGGCTTTGAGGTTTTTTCCAACGTGCCACATGTCCAAATTCATAGCCATTGATTGAGATGTCAGCATTTATAACAAAAATAATAGCATTTAAACTTCTATTGAACACATACTCAGATTGTTCTGCACTTTGAAAGTGTGTCAAGTTGCTTTTGGCTAGAAAAGCAAGAAGTGGAACATAAAATACTTCAATCAAAAATATCAGAAAATTCTTATAGAATACTGTGGCCCTTTTTTAACCTTCATTAGCACAGGCAGAGGAGGATGGTGAGAGGAAATGCTGATGTGATTCTGTGACTGCTAGCACTTGCAGGGTCATGGCCAAAGAAAAGCAAAGCACAAGAATAAATCTTATTATGTTTTGCCACTATTATTACAGTTCAACTTCTTGGCTAACAATAAAGTTATCAATTCCCTCTTATTCCTGTACATCCTTTTCTTTAAATAAGCATAGATCAAAACTGCCTGTGTGCTTCTGGCATCCTCATGTGAATGCAGGCATGAGGGCTCCCAAATAACTAAGAGCTGATTCTGTGACTGGAATGTGTTTGCTTACTGTCTGTGTGGGTGGCAAAGTGTCCATGAATGTTTTAGCACAGTCTAGCTTGCTCTTGGTTTCAGTACAGGATTTACCACTGATGTATCAGTCCAGCAGTGACATGAAAGATTTAACATTTAAAAGTGAGTATGCTTTTGGTTGTACTCACTACTGGGCAACCCAAGGGCAAGTTGCTGCTAAATATGACTGAGTTGTTAGGTGAAGAACTTTAAACAGAGATTCACACTGGAAGAAAATGCTGGATGCTACTGGTGAACATCTTGGCAGAGCTCTGTGATGGTTTCTCTCAATTTAAGAGCTTTACTGCAGTGAGTGGTAGAAGTCTACTATTGGGAGCAATAATTTTCATCCTATGAGGTGCATAATTACAAATTCTTTCTCGAGTGTATTCAAAGGCTAGTGGGTGTTTCATGCAGTTCCATTCTTCTGGAGCTCAGCTTTGCCTTTACCTGTACTATGCCCTGACACTTCAGCAGTGCAGGCTTGCAGTGACACAAAGCCAAGCCTGTGTTACACTGCTGACATGTCAGTAGTGGGGTGTGTGTGTGTGTGTGGGTGTGTGTGTGTGGCATAAAAAGCATTGAGAAGTAGAGGTTTTGGCAAAGAGATATGGCAGCACTTGTGACTGGTGAGAGGGCAAAATCTATCTATACACTGGAAATGCTGTTGAAACTTTTCAACTTCTGTTTCAATTGTGTGATGCACACAAGTTGTTACAGGGAAAAAAAAATCTTTTCTAACGTGCAGCAGAACTTAGCAATGGTTAGGGGAAGTACGTGTATTGCATAGAAGGGGTGATGAGGTTGTCTCAAATCTTCTGTGTAGCAAACCTGGTCTTTGATCACCATTAATTTTTCTGCAAAAGGTTCTAATGATCTAAAGTAGCGTTTCTGTAAGTAGTGCTATATTTCAACTTCATTCCATAACTATTTGTGTATGCTGGGATATCAAGGGTTTCCAGATATCTTCCTTCTCAAATCCTGCCAAGCTTTTTCTTCAAGAATTACAACAATGAGAAAAACTCAAATATAAACTTGGAGCCCTTTGTTTGTAAAAAAAAGCCATTTGCAGGACAGTAGTGAGTTTTTCCTGCCCTGGGTTTCAAGCAGCAGCAACTTGAACAGGAAGTGCTGTGTTTAAGTGGAATATGACTGAAGCATTTTAGTGAGAAATGTATTTTTTTCATGTCAGTTTGATGCTGCTCAGTGATCTAACACAGTAGATGGAAAGACAGTTATCAAAGGGCACAAATGGTAGTCAAAAGTGCAAGCAGAATATACTTCTCCATGCTCTTCTCCATGACTAAAAATGTGTCTGCTTGGATTCACAATTAATATCATTGGAGGATTTGGTCAAAATGTGTGATTTTTCAGAAATGTTTAAGGAATTTGAAGTCATAAGGAATTATTGCAATGAAAAATGCCATCTCTGTTTGTTAATTGTTGTCCCACCATTAAATTTCAACATCACCCAGGTTATGGATGCAGTACTAGTTTGATGCCATCACTCCACCTTTTGGCTTGTAAACAATCACTTAACATGCAATGGCTTGAAAATACTCATGAGTTGTTTGTTTTCTTCACAGGCTGGAATGGTGTTAAGATGTGGATACTTCTGGTTTGGCTTGTTTCTTGTGCCCACTGCGTGCCTTGTTAAAGACGTGGCATGGACAGCGTAAGTCCCAAACCAGTCCTCTTGGTGTTGTAGGAATTATTCTCTGTGCACGTGTTGTCCAGTCCAGTATTGTTCTGTAAAGAACTCTGAAGTCTCTCAGTGATTGCAAAATGGTGATGCTCTTTTGGAAGGGAAAAAAGGTGAAGTGGGTGATTCCTTACTTGTCATGGCACCCAGCATTGTGAGAGAAGGAATAGTTGGGACTCACTCTGAAGGAGGTGGCCTTGTCTGAGTAATGAAGGTGTGTCACTTTAGGATTATTTGTGTTGTCTATCTTTTAGTTAAAGGCAAATTTAAATTGGACATCCAAGATTTCCTCTGGTGCAAATAATTTGTTGAATCTGACTCAGATTACTCTAATCCATACCCAGTAAGGTCTCAGCTCTCTGTCAGCTGCTTTTTAGGTTCTTCTTCAGCAGCAGGTCTTTGAAGACTGAACTGGAAGAAGAGCAATGAGGTCTTAATGGTACCTTCAGTGCCCAGAGAGGAGGAACAAACTGGTGAAATACAAACCTGTGTAATTCCCTTCTTTCAAAGTTTTGTGGTTTCAAAGCATTGCAGAAGGCAAACAATTTCAAGAACTTGGATTTAAAGGGAAGCAACTTACCTTCTGTGCTGTTGCAATTTGAAATACAGAAGTAATAATTTTAGTTGAGAATTTGTGGCATTTTATTCAGCTAAATTTTAAGGGCCTTAAGCACCAAATCTTCCATCTTTTCCCTTGGAAAGCTGTGTTACAATTAAGAAGGTTTTATTACATGCATACATAGTAACCTTGTGCAAGGAGGACCTGGACATTCCAACTCTGGGGCAAAAAGGCAGATCCTGCCTGGAATGAAGAGGAAATTCAGGTTAGCTTGTCACTTCTCAGAAAGGCTCATAGTGAAAACATCATGGCACATAACACTTTGCTTCTGGAATGAGCTGTTGGTCAGTCAGGGAACATTCTTGAGTCATACAACCATTCAGGTTGGAAAAGACCTGTGAGATCACAGAGTCCAACTGTAAATCTCACAGTGCCAAGTCCACCAGTCTTCTTTACAGAAAAATGCAGAAAATACTAAAAACCCAGAAGGTTTCCCAAACACAGGCACATTTCAAACATCTTCATGAAAGGTAAGTCTTATGCACAGATCAGAAAATCTGTTTTTATTTCATATGGGGTTGATAGCACAGTGAAATTAAACTGGTAATAGGCAAATCTGCCAGTCAGTAAGTACTTCTTAAATTTTGCCCTTCAGCCTAATTTTCACAAGCTTGACTGCTCAAATTAAAACTAAGTATTGTAATGTGAAATTTCAGCTATGATTTAATAGTCCAGCACATCAGAGGGTTGTTTTTGCACTCACTAAACTTCTGCAATTGCGAATGATTTTAAAATTCTACAACTGAGGCCAAAATGTTTAAATTTAGATACTTAGCTGTGTCTGTGACCTGCTTGTTAAAAAACAAGCAAGGAAAAAAAACTTTAGTTTTTTTAATGTTTTCGTGGTAGTTGAGTGTCCTGAAGTTGTCCTCCGTTCTTATCAGTTCTTGACAAAAATGACTCATGAATTGTAAAACAGGCGAGACCATGGCAGGCTCATCCTCAGCTATTAGTCATTTCAAACTCTGACTGAGCCTGTTCTATAATATTTCTTAAAGAAATCTCAGCCACATAATCCTTTCAGTGTAGAGACTCTGAAGCTCTCAAGACAAAGATGTGATTGATAGACCAGATATTTTCCCAAGAGATTTTAAACAGGAGGCTCAGAACAATATTAAGCAAAATATCTCTTCTCTGACCAGGACTTTTTTTTTTTTTTAAACTAAGCCATCACTGAAAAATTAACACCATTAAGTTTTAACTAGGATAAATGAAATGACACAGCTATCAGCACTGCCATGTGGAAGGAGTAAAGGTCTGTTTCCTTTCCAAGAGGCTTGCCATTTAAAACTGGAGCCTAAGGCCTCTGGAAATCAGCTGGCGCATTTCCACAGCAGTGGTTACACCACATTGCTGTCTGTAATTCAGCAGAATATGGTTTTGGCCATAAAATTCCAGCAGCTCTGGCTGCTCATGGTCATGGAATTTATCCCTTTCAGTTTCTTTTGGACATGAAGCACATGTCCACAGACAGAACATCCACATGACCCAAAAGGTACATGCCTAATTTCAGTACAAAAGTCTGCCAGAAAGCCATAAGCACAATACTGAGGTTTTGTCTGGAATAAGGTTGATTGGAAAGTCTTTTTCAGACACATATAAATATTTTGTTTGTAAACTACTGTGCTGCATCTACTATCGAAATTTCTAATGCTGGAAGCAAGAACGTGTTTCCATTGTTGCACAGGCTACAGTTGTCAACACATCGCTTACCTCCCATGTTCTCTGTGGCTCCAGGCTTTTTTATTTTCTTTTTTGTTTTTTTTTCCTTTTAAATGAATCAAGGAAATGTGGAAAACTCTCTTTTTAAAGAGAAGGAAGTTTATTATTAATACTTGTTTGCAATATGTTGTTAACTTTGGTCCACTACCCTGAATTCAGTGCTTTGGTTTGCCTTACAAAAATCCTAGTTGTGCCACCATTACAATGAGCCATTACTTTATAAGGTGAGTGCTCCCTCACAGTTGGCACATCTCACTTGAATACATGTCACTGGCTCTAGAAAGTGTTGGAATATCTGATTCACAAAGGTATGTGGGAATCATAAAAACGCAGCGTGTATTCCAGCAAAATCAGGCAAGAGGGCAAGAATTTATTCCTAATTGGTTTCTCAGTGCTTATTTTACAGTGAAAAATTTCCTGAACCTTCCAATCATTGCCAAAATTTTCATGAACTGAGTGTTTTTTACCATGGGGAAGAAGCAGTTTGCACTTGCCAGTTCTGCAGTGTAAGTAAGAGAAGATGATACGAGGAGCTCTTCCCGGCTTTTCAAATACTTACAGTCCCTGGAATAAAAGACTCATAAAATGATAGTGAGGAAAATAGCCAGAGTAGAGGTAGTGTCATGTTTGAGAAACATTTATGAATGTCACCATGCTTCTCCTAGCAGATTCTGGCCTCCTGAACCTCTTAAATATCCCAGGCCAGTAAACTGATGCACTTCCCTGGCTTTGAAAGGGAAGAGCCACACGAAATACAAAGATAGCTTTTTTTGCCTGTTCTTACAGTCCCTGATCTTAATATCCCAGCATGTGAGGCAAAGGTGAGTTTGGCTTTATGTAACTCAAAGAATTTTAGCTGAACAGTAACAGCAAACACAAGATCTCATTGTTCATTGAGGACTGATTGTACATCCAGGGCCACTTGCAGAGTACTAACCTAAAAGCTCAGAATCCTACCTGCATTTCTGTGCATCAAAAGTTTGTAATGTGCTGTAGGGGAAAAATCACCAAGTATCCAGTCCTGTTGCCAGCAGTCTGTGGAATATTTGCAGTTGACTTTGATAGGAGCAAGCCCAGACTCTCAGGCAATTGTAATACCATATTTTATTATTAGTTTTTGAGGGAACATGTGGATAGATCAGCTCAGGCCTTTTTCATATTCTTTTATTTATTGGTAATACTTGATTACTGACTGTTCCATGGGTGCTTTTGCTTCCAAGTGGAGTGACTTAATGCATGGCAACTACCAGCCCCAGAAGAGCCCACGTGTTTCATCATTTCACACTACTTACAAAACACTTCATTATCCCCAACTTCAGACCAAGAGTATTTTTTCCATGTTGTATCATATCAGTGTCATACCTCCTTGTGCTGTGCTGCACAAACTGAACTCGTTGATCAGAATCCATTCTGTCAAATTGTTAATTCAATATTCACTCTAAGGGAAAAGTAAAACATCTCTTATGGCTTATGGAAAGATAAACATGGAACTTCAGAAGAGATTGAATAATGTGTGCATTTCTGTGTTCTTGTCAGTGGGGAAAACTGGTTATAAAGGATTTGAAAAATTCCAAACGTGCTCAGCCTTGAAGTTTGCAACAGTGGGCATGACCTCTTTTGAAGGGAAGAGATGAAGGTCAAAATTTCAAGGTCAAAATTTCAATGTATTTATTTAAATTAAACAGTGTGATAGTGAATTCAACTGAAAATTTTATAAAAATTAATAGCCTCAAAGCTTTCTCATTTTAATAGCTATATTTTCCCTTCCTCAAAGAGAAGACCAGTCTAATCATTAGCCTAACTAGTTATAGCAACTTGAATCTAATTAATTTCTGTGCAGCTGTTGGTAATCTCACATTGCTGAAGTATTATGTATTTTAAGAATATCCTTGCTACTAATTACTTTTGATACAGTGTGTTGGTGTTGCAAATCATACACCTTTGGTAGTCTGTTTTAACAATATACCCTTCTAAGTACATCCTGATAATCTTTACCTTCAGATTTTGATGTGCTTCATCTTCTGTTGTTATGGTTTTTTTTTACTCTTAGCTGCAGATGTGTTTTGAAAGTAGTTTTCATTTTAACTCCTCATTTTTAGGTATCTGAGGCCTAATTCAGCAACACAAAGACCAGAGGACTTGGATATCCTAGTATTACTATCAAGGCACTGTCATTATAAACAGTGTCAGCAAAAATTTGGTGGTCTTTGTTTCTTATTCCCTATGGAAGGAGCAATAAGTATCATACTTTTTAAAAATAAATGCATCTTCATTATATTTTAATTACATGCATACCAGTTATTATTTTTCTACTAGGGGGAGTTTTACATTGTTTTACATCATTGGCTAACGATTTTATGTCTGCATGTAAAATTTTTATTAAACTTATAAGAAATTTTTGCCACCTTTGAGCTGAAGAATATTTTAATGCTATGAAGCAAGTAGTGTCTCAGCCAACTTAGCTCCATCTTGTTTTTTGGCTTATTGTGCAGTCACATGCAAATCAATATATTCTCATGGGACACTTGTCCTCCTTTAAGTGGCACAAAAGAGGAAGCTGATCAAAAACTGCCCATGTGAGAAAGATCCCTGCGTTTTATATTCTTGCTTTGTACAGGTCAAGAAAAAGGGGACTAGATTGTCTCCCCTATGTCAATGTAATTTAGGTATAATAGCCCTGGAGCACTAGGTGAACCTGGGGGTGGAAAGGCCCAAGTCTCTTCGTGGGGAACTCTAAATTGCACTCTAAATTTTGCATGTGTAGTGCATGGACTACTCTTTGAATCCTCAAGCTGAAAAAGTAAGAGGACACAGCCAGTCTTGTTACTGTCAGTTTGTAAGTTCATTGAAGAGAGAAGTGCCTTTCCAGTATGTGAGACTGACAAATGAAAATCAAGGAGCTTGAATGGCAATTATTAGCTGAGACTCTCCTCCGGTTTTCAGAGCAGTGCCACGCGTAGCTCAAGTACAGAGCAGATTCATGTTTTACTCCATGAATATTCAATGAGTCCTGGCTCTTTTGTCTGAGTGCCCAGGTCCTGAGCAGTCCCACGGCAGCAGTGTCAGGTCTCTGCAGTCCCATAGCATTGCTGCTTGGGTTGGGTTGAAGTGGCTGAGCTCTGTTTAATTTGAAGTCGTCCTGATTTTTCATTTTGTATGTATTTTTCCCCAGGTGTTGTGAACCTGAGCTAACATGCATACACTGTGCCTTATTTCCCAAATCCTTCAAGGAAGAGCCCTGTGCCTCTCACCTGAGAGGTAAAATTGGGGGTTTGTAGCAAAGCAAATGTTCACATGGCTTTTTTTGTTGGTTTTTTTTGTCCTTTCCTTGCGGTACAGGGCGAAGCATACCTACCATAAAACTTTGCTGGAGCAAGTTAAGGAGCTGGAAACGAAGACAAGAGAACTGGGAAAAGCCATGCTTCGTGACAGTAATGGAAAGAGGCAAGTCTATGCTAAATATTTAAACCAGACCCTTCTTTTCCTCTCCCCTCCCTATTTCTCATTCACCATTAGAATCTGATTGTAGACGGCCTAATAAGGCTTCTTCTCCTGTATTATTCATTTATTGCTGTTCCCTTTCATATATGTCTGTTCCCCCCACAGAATCCAGCCCTTCCATTTTCATTTCTCTTGCATTATTGCTATGAGGCCTCTATTGGAAACTGCTGCTCAGTCTCCTGCATTGTAATGTGTAGTGCTCTTACCTGGCCACTGAGCCAGACTGATTTTGAGAGCACTTTGTTATGTCACCCAAAAAACAAAACCAAAAAAAAAAAGATAACCGTGTCAGGGGAGGGAGCTGTCAACAGCTCAGTATATAAAGACTGTAGCTAAAAGGAGAACTGGCTTAATCCATTGTGCCAGTACTTTATTCAGTTTCACCTTAAGGATTTTTTATGCTTTTGCTTTTTTTTCCCTACAGCTTGCAGGTCTCTTGCCTTCAGGGTTCTCAGTTTCTCGTTGTGCCTCTCCCTTATAACCACACCATATGGACTTGAATATATTGCTATTATTGAACCTTTCATTCTATAGAGAATGTGTTGTGTGGGAACTTTTGTTTCTGCTGAAAGAAGCTAAAGAAAATCATGGTGGGGCTTTTGCATCCAACAGTTTCATTTACCATCTCAGAATCTGGTTCTGCATCAGCTGGTCAGAAAAGCTCCTCAAGTTCAAAAAGGTTTTAGAACTAACTCTTCTGTTCCTTACACAATATGGCACCACATGACTTACTAAGAAACTACATGATCATTAAACTGGATTTTAGCAAACCTTATAAACTAGCAAACTGAGTGCAATGGGGCTCTTAAAAGATTTTGTTCTTCTGGGGCAGGGTCATCCTTTGAGCCTTTGATGTCTATTCTAAGGTAAACTAATTGCCATATTTTAGCTGCTGCTAAGACAAGTCGATAGTAGATTTTTTTCAACTGAATTTGTGTGTTAATAAGGACTGGTTTTAGGGAAAATTATCAGGCAATGATTTACTGAGATTATGGTAAACTGAAAAGCTTTTAAAAAAGCTTGTATGAACTTTAATGTGTTTATAAGATGTCCGTAGTGACCAGAGTTTGCTTCTCAGAGGCCAAGACAAAGTAAACACAGTGTTATTGATTAACATCACTTCAAAACACTCGGTATCTTCAGTTTTTGAGTATTTTTTCTGCTGCAACTTTTGGATCCAGCAAAAAAGATGTTATAGATTGTGCTCACTAGCAAAAGTCACAGACTGCACATCAAATGATTTTAAAAGACAAGGCAGACTTTGCAGCAACAAAGGCAATTCTATGCCACAATTATAACCAACAAAAACACTTAATATCAGACATTTAATTAAATCATGGGCCTTGTTGTTAGAAGGTTGAACAGTCATTTTGTAGTCAGTTGAAGCCAAAGCGCTTGGTACCAAAGTCAGGTCAGTCTCCCCAGACAAGAGAGGTGTAACCTGGTGATGTGAAGTGCTGGCTGATAGTGTGATTAGATGCCAGGTAAGTGGAAACCAGACCAGCAAAAAACTGATAGTTCCCAGGCACATGGCTCGGGTATGAGCTCTGTGAATTGCCTGGGTGTTGCTGTGGTTCCTGTCCATGCATTTATGTGAGGTTACACTGGTGCTGCTTCAAAGCATTTGTGTTTTGCTGCCAGTAGTTAATGCCAGCTATTGGCAGAGAGGACCATGGGTCAGCTTTGTGCCTGATGCATGCCGGGTTGCAGGGTGGGTTGAATTGCTGTTAACAGTGAGAGAGAGACAGTCAGCATTTGATCTGTTTATATGTGCATGTCTGTGTCTCCAAGAACTTGATGGGTTTCTTCTCTGTTTACACGCTGTCCTGACTGTCTATAAATTTCATGGCCATGTTGTAATTCATTCATACACTCCATGTTTTCATAGCCTTTTACTTTATTGCATTCTCACTGCAAACTCTTTCATCTGCATTCCTCCTCCATATAGCTTCACTTCATTCTCGAAACGCTTGCATGGAGATGATGTAAGGAATCCCTTCTGGCCCTCCTTCCCATTTTCCCTCCCCCTTCTTTCCATGCATTTGTTTGTTCTCATTCCTAATTGCTCCCAGATTTTCTGGGTGGTCCATCTGTGAACTAGATAATGGTAGAGTGCCTCTGCCTGCTTGGAGTTGGTGTGCTGTGCTTGTGTTGTGGCCTCCCGACTCCTCTTCAGAGTTGTTCTGTCTTTTATCTCTTTTGTTTGTCTCATGGCTCTTTCACACCTGCTAGAAATCGTGTGCTTGTCCAAAGGGAAGGGTGAGGGTGGGAAAGAAATAGATTGGGAGCTTTCTTCAGTTAGTCTCTCTGGTTCATGTTCTTTATTTTTTAAAAATTTCCTTGAAGCTGGTGGAAATGTGTGCTAAGATGCATGCTCTGCTCTCCCCTCCTGCCCACAGCCCCATTGCTCTTGGGATATTTCTGACATGACACTATGCAGGAAGGGAAAGTAACAGGACTCTTCTCATTTCTAATAGACAATAGAGAGTTGTGTAAAAACTGCATGAGTCTCTCTGTCACCTCAGTGTTCCTGAAAACATGTCCATTAGGTGCTGGTTTGTTCAGGCAGCTGTGGAAGATAAGCTGGACGTCATCAGGGTCTATTTTCCTGGCCTCCATAGCAGACACTGTTTTGTTCGGTGTTTTTCACAAACAAATAACAAAAAGCTCTCACCCAATTACAGATAAGAGAAGGATTTAGGGAGCTAATTGCTTTTATCATTTCCTAGACCTTAGACAAAAAATGAGGTGCAAGATCTGAAAGCTCAGAACTAATCTGCTCAACAGAAAGCAGTTTGCAAAGCCTGAGAGCAGTGAGTGGATCTAGACTTGCACAACAGGATGCCAGCAGTTTGCTGTGACTCAGCTGAATTGCTGTTATATGTGGGCAGATACCACCTGGGTCCTTGCTCTGCTTGGGGAAGGAGTTCTGGGAGAGCTGTGTGTGCCACTTGATACCTATATATGCATATCCTGTCTCAGAGGATCTTCACCCTGACAGCTGCACTTGTTAGACATATTTCTCTGGGTTAATAAAAAATATCTTCACTAGTGCTCATTATATCTTTCTGAATCTTTGAACAGTTTCTAAAATTGAATTTGCTCGTATTGCTCTAAAAAGCAGGTGCACATTTTTTTCGTACCAAAGGCTGGGAATAAACAGCACAGCAAGTGGTTGTTTGGTCTGTGCAGGGTAGAGTGTCAGCACCCTGGGCACTACAGCTGGGTCCCAAAAACCTGGCAAATAGCATTAGAGTGATGCTTGGAGATTATAGCAAGTGTATAGTCTTGAGCTGTAACAGGTCATGCTCTTATTCCTTTATGTGTCTCATCTGGACAGCTGAAAACTTGTTTGGTAAAAGCAGGGATGATCACTAAGATAATTCCAAGAGCAGGGAATTCATCAGGGGAAGCTTGTAACTGGAAAACTGTCAACTCCAGAAACAGCTTGAGCAGGAGAGTGAGTGTGCAGCAAGGGGTTGTGATGGATCCCATGCCATGCTTGCCTGCCTGTGGAAGATGAGTACCCACACTTGCCCTCCCCAGCCTGGGCACCTGGCAGTGCTGGGCTAAACTCCAGCCCAACTGCAACATGAGCATATCTTGGTTAGGAAGGGAGAGGGGCTCCCTGGCACTCTCATGTAACAAAAGACAGGATTTAACACTAAATTTTCATGAATTTGGAGAGGTGAGAGGGGCAGCTCGTGTGCCAAAGCAAACGTGGACATGAGGAGACACCTGCCTAGCAGATTTAATCATGTTAACATGTAAGATTTACACAAAGAAAACAAACAAGGTTTGTGTTCAAAAGCAGCATTGAGTTCAGCTGCAGAGATTTTTGTGTCTTTAAATAAGTTTACAACTTAAAACTTAAACCTTGGCTCATAAAGGGCCAAACCTTCAAGTCCTCATTCACTTTTCACTCCATCTACCCGCTCATTGAAGTCAGCAGGAGTTCAGGTGGAGTAAAGCCTGATTAGGCACCAAAGCAAACTTTACTTTGGAAACCCATGTCACTTTATTGCTCCACTGGCCAACTAATGGAGAGTGAGCAAAGCTGTGCAGCACCCTCCTTGTGACAGTGGATTTCCTGTTCCAGAGGATTTCTCTGTCTTGGAATTGCCAGAGAGCTCCCTTTGAAAACAGCTTTTTGGTTGTTTTTCTGTCCTTGTTATTAATTGGTTGGTGGGCAGGATTAGATTGTTTGATACTGAGGAACAATGGGGCTTTCATGATTTGCATACTTTACAAGGAGCTGAAGGACCTCTCTGGGCTGTTGCAGGGAAGTGCCTACATCACTAAAGTATTGGGAAGAATTTCTTCAAATGAGTCAGAAATATGGGAAGCAGAGTCTTGTCTCAAACAACGGTGAAGGGAAGTGACACAGACCTAGCAAGACATAGCTGCAATGTGTGTTTGCACAGCATTTTTCATTATGCCCCTTTACTCTTGCTGCTCTCAGACACCCACTGGTGATGGCTGTGGTGCCTCTTTCATCTCCATTTCATTAAAAAAATACTGGTTTTTTTCCAGTGCACCTAAAACAACAGTTCCCCACATTCTCCCCATTGTCTGCCTTCAACAAGGAGACACCTTGGTGTAGATTCTCTTTCATTTTAGTGCTTCTCACCAAATCTAATCCTGTTGTTTCGGTGAAAAGTTCATTATCAGTTCTCACCCTGAGAGTGAGTTGTATCATCTATCTTGGCCTTGGTTTTATTTGGTGTTTGAGGGCAGGTGCTGCCTCATTTCAATAGCTGTGTGACCTGGTGGGGAATCAGTGAGCTGCCACAGCTTCCGTGGAGATTCCCCTGCTCCACAGGTCCCTGGGGAAGAGCAAGAGTGCAACAAGAGAAACCTGCCTTGGGCCTGTGGCTGTGCAGAGAACTGAGTGGCAGGAGCAGAAATGGTAAAACAGACCTAACTTCTAAGAAATACATGAATGAGGTGAGGACCTGAGGAAGAGGCAAGCTTTTCCATTAGGATCAAGAGGAGCGAGGCTGGGGCTCATTGCATTTCAAAGCACTCTGTCTCTGTATTGATGCACCCCAAGTTACATCTGCTGGAATAGGGAGACCATGCCAGTAAGGCCCCTTCACATCAGCAGGTGCAATGAATCTTACTTGAATCAAACTCAGTCTTGTGCTTTCAGCTGGTTAAACACCGTGGGATGTTTAGAGCCAAATTCTTGTTTGATGAATGTGTTGACTTCAATGTATTTACTCAGGATAGGCACGACTGTGATCTGAATCCAGCCCATACACTGCAGCTGAGCATAAAATGAGGTTGAAGAGGGGAGAGGTGTATTTTGGGTTTTGAGGTCTCAGCATCCTTTTTATCAATTTTTCCAGATGTTCTTCGCACCATTTCTGGGAAGGAAAGGCGAGATTTCTCCACCAGCATACACAAGAAAGTGACTGGCATATTTACGATTTTTCCTTGCAGCTTTTCTAGTAAAAAGATATTAGACTCCTTTTACTAGCAAAAAGCACATAAATGATATCAATGTGGCTTTTTTTTTTAAATTCTTTGATTCCATATGGTAAACATTCATGTATGGAAGGTGGAAAATGCATAATTTTCTTTTATTCTATGCTTGTCCTTTTCTCTCTCCCTTCTGCCCCATATCAGTGAGGAATCATCACATTATGTCCTCGTTTTAATATGTACCATTTATTTCTGACATTTCTAACCCCTATGTGTGCAGCACTAGAAATTACCAGGTTTGATTTCACTTTGAGGAGGCTGTGGGGCAGAGCTGGGAAGGGGCAGAGGACAGAAAAGGTTTCAGAACCAGGCCAGAGGGCTGAAGGGGGAGTTACCAGGTTCCCACAGGCACTGGGGACCCAAGTGCCTGCTTGCTAGTACAAACCAGTTAGAGCTGACATTATCCAGTGCAATTAATTATTTCCCATCCTGGTTGTACCTATCATGTAACCTTGAGGGAGATCCACTGCACAAATAGGGTTAAAACCTGGTGACCTGGAGAAGGATTTAGAGCTGTGATGAAATCTGCTATCAAAGTCAAAGTTGATGGAGGTACAGTATTAGAACAAAGGCCAAAATGAAGTTGTAAATTGAAAAGAAAGATTAGAAAAAAGGAACATTACAAGATGAGAGTTAAAACTGATTAAGGGGCCAATCTCTCTGATGCCTAATCCTGACTTACTGGGTTGGGCACTGAGGATCTCCACAGGGGAGGGAGGAAGAAATCTTCCCTCCAGGCTGCACAGCAGGAGAACTGCTCCATAACAACTGTTCCAGCCTAATGGCTTCAGCAGTCTGCCTGAACCCTGACTCCTCTGCTGGCTAACCCAGTCTCAGAAGAGAGACAAGACAGTCTGCATTCTGCTCTCTGATTTGCAGTAAAGAATAAAGTGCCAAGTTAAGCATAGCAAGAACAAGAAAACACAAGTTGTATTAGGTGTTAAATATTTAGTGGACAATTACAAAATACTTAAAAGCTTAAAGAAAAGCAATTTGGGGGTGTTTTTTTTCAGTTCAGTCAAACCTGGGCTGTGCTCTAAATTGTGTTCATGACGTTTTCAAGGTTCAGTTTTTTGTTGTTGTCCTGAGCTGTTCGTTAGCTTTTCTGTAAAGAAAAGCAAGAAAAAAGCTGATAGGAGGAGTTTAGAGTTTTTGAAGGCAGAAGTAATCTTAACTTCAGTAAAAGTATGTACTTCTATTAAACCGTTTAGTTTGGATTTAAAAAAAAAAACACACAAAAACCCCAAACCAGTAAAAATCTTTACACAGAGATCAAGCATAGAAAACTTCACCCTCCAAGGTGACTACTTGTAAAAAAAATGAGTGGGTAGGAAAAGAATGTTATAATTGCAACTGTATTGCCACCTTATCTGTAAAGGATATGACCAAGCACCCAGTAGAGTAAGTGCAAAGTGAGGCACTTAGGGACAAGGAGTCAACAGCACTGATAGCAAAAGGAGGGTGACTGAAAAGCAGCAAGCCATACTTAGCTTTTTCTGCTTCTCAGACTTTTAAATTGGATCACTTCCTCTGTTTTGGAAAGACAGGGCAGCTTCAAGTTTTGTTTTAAATTAGTTGGCTTTAGGACATCTGACAATGATGACTGCCTTCCACCCCCCCACCCCCCCCCAAAGAAATGCATATACAGGTGCTTGGTGTTTGCAGTGCTTGGAAATGGAAGGTACTTTAAGCAGAGAGGGACCTCAGTTTTTTTCATAGGATTGTTGCATTTCAGAGAGGGATGTGATGTTTAATGCTGATGTTTTTAGATGGCATTTTTTAAAGGTTCTTGCTCTTCTTACAGGGGGCTCATCCTGACTGGACACTAGGTGCCCATCAAACCTGCACTCTTATTCCATCTTGGAGCTAGCTGGCATTGGCTCTGCAGGACATAGGGGAAGCTTCTGGCATCTTCTTCTAGAAGCCACCCCTGTAGCCTCCCACTACCAAAACTTGCTATGCAAACCCAATATCATTCTAAGTAGTCTTTCAAAGAAATTTAGGAATAACAGTCTCAAAAATGAAGGCTAGAATGGATTGTCCAAGTGATTTTAGGAATCAAAGGAGGATCTGACTTTTCTGCTTTAAGACATTGTTCATGAAAAAAGAAAATGTAAATCATCTTTGCTTATCATGAAGAGGAAAGGCTTTGTCCTGCTTTTAGCCATACATCTTTAAGGACCAAGTTGAAGAGGATTCTGTGGATTTAGAGTGGAGAATTTGAGCCCAGAACACTATCTATGATTGGTGTGCTGCAAATGGGGGCTGGCTGGAGCTTGCAACGTGTCTTGGCTTCCATCAGCTGCTGCAGGGTGATTCTGCACAGGTACAAGGTGATGTGGAAAGGTGATAGACCTGCATGCACCTGCCTTGGGTGCTGCTGCTGCACTGGCTGCAGGTGCTCCTTCATGCCGACCTCTGGGACACAGAGGGAGAGCTGCTGTTTGGCTGGAGCCAAATCACAACCTGTAACAACAGTGCTCCTTCAGGGCTTTGGTGGGGGCCAGGCATCCATGGGCTTCTGTTGATGTGGCTGCTAGGCTGGCTTAATAGTTTCCCTAACCATTCATTACCAGCCATGGTCATACTGGCCCATCTTTGCCCCAGCTGCTCAGCTGGATCAGCTGCACTGTTTGGATCCACGTGTGTGTGAGCTGAAGGAAGTGGGGAGCACTGTCAGGTCCTGCCACTGGCTGGTGAGGTCAGGAGCTGCTTTAGGCATCAGTCACTCTACATCCATGGAGCTGCTGCTGAAAGTGCAGGATACTCTCTTAACCTTTCCACATCCAGGCAGGATAAAACACTTGCAGCTACATGTACAGGCTGAGCTCAGTGCCCCATGTTCTCATGGACTGAAGAGCTGGCTGCTCTCAGTATGCTCCAAGTCAGCCTTTCAGGGACACATATCCAGATACATTTGATGCTTATCAGGCAAACATTTGTCTGGATAATGTGAGGGAAGGTTACTCTGAGGCTTTCACATGAACTTTGGGAGTACCTGGAGGGAAGCTTGTTGCACTAAAGGTGGCCTGGAAGTGCTACACCATGGCAGAGCATAAGAGCTCAGCTTTTCTGGAAAGCTGGCTGTTGCTGAGCCCTCAGCAAGGACTTGGTACTCCTTAAATCTTGGCTGTCAGCTGCAGGAGTCACCTCTGACAGGTGACTTCTGGCATCTCCCAGCCTGCAAGTGGCACAGGCAGCACTTCTGTCTTCATTCCCCTGTGGTTTGTGCCTGGTGACCCTCTGGTGTCCTAGAAGTGGGTTTTATTAATGGATTGCTGAATATTTACAGTTAAAATGCAAAAGAAGTGTGGTTTGGGATGTCTGTTTCAGCTGGATCCAGGGTGATTAAGGAGCAGTGTTTGTAGACGCTGACTCTGCAAAGAAAATGCTGGGATTTTTTTGTTGTTTTACTGTTTATGTGCCTCAGACACTTCCTTGTGAAATGCTCCAGAGATTTCCTTTGATTACATTGCAGCTTCATTATCAGTAATGCCTGTTTGCCTTTTAAATTAAAAAGACCTCCTACTCTGACCTCAGAGTAAAACATTCCTGCAGTAGAATGCTAGATAACAAAAAATAACATCTCCTCTTTGTGGATCGAAAGAGAGAAGCCAGCAGAAGCCACTCGTTGCTACTTTTGCAGTTCTGTAGGAAAGTGAATCCTCTCTGTGATGTCTCTGAAGCCCAGAGGATGGAGATACAATTGCCCTCTGAGCTAGTTGGGCCTTTCTTCCACAGCCCTGGGATGTTCTGGGTGTTTAAGCACAGAGTTTTGCTGATCCCTCAGCCTTAGTGTGACTTGCATTTGAGATGATTTGCATGTTTTAATTTTGAATTCCTGGTTTGGGATAATGTTGTTTTTAATGTTCCCTTTATGCCCAGACTGTGAGCCTATGCTAGCTATGTCTCTGTCTACTGTGTAACTTCTAACAATTCAACACTAAAAACAGCCTGGGGTTGTTCTTGGGAGACTGCCCTCATCCAGCAGGGAGTATCTGAGGAAGAACAATAGGTCTCCTCTGGCCAATTACAAAGGTGTGGCTGCAGCCTCTGCCTGGTACAGGGCTCTTGCTCCTTGTCTGCCAGGAGTGTGATCAATGCTGTAAGCCTGCAAGCAATGTTATGTTGCATGAAAGGTGAGATATGGAACTTGTGAATAAATCCTTAGGAATACCTGCTATATATATATATACATATACCTCCTAGCAGCCAGAGAGGCATCTGCAAACTCTGCCAGGTGATACTTGGGGAGAAACCGTTGTGATTGAACTCTGATTCTTTTTCAGAAGGCACATAAGGGAGTTTGAAAGCCAAGAGACTGAAATGAAAATCAACAGTCTGCTTGTAAAGGATTTGGTGATTAGGGTTGATCAAAGCTGGAGAGGTCTGCTTCAGACCTTTCTTCTTGCTCTTTTTATTTTATGTTGATGTGATTTTCAGTGAGAGAAACATGTCAGCAAGAAACTGCAAAATTTTGTATAAGTTATTGTTTGAAATGTATAGCAGAGATCAATTGTTATGTTTTAATTCTAAAATTTTAAAAAGAGAGAGAAGAGTATCCTCTTTACCTCTCAAAATTTAATACACAGGGAAAGATGAAAAGGACAGAAACCTCTTAGTCTTTTACCTTGTGTTTAGCCACGTGGCACATTTTGCAAAAACTTCTCCTTCCCTCCCTCATTCATTCCCATCCCTGCTGTCCCAGTGAGAGGGCAACACATTGCAAGATGTTTCCTCCAACAGGAGAATAATGCAGGCCAGCCAGATAGCAGAGTATGTTCCCGTGGAAGCAGAGAGACTGAACAAGGGTTACCTGCTGTTTCTTTTGAAAATACATATGGGTAGGAGGGAGGCTGTGGAGTTAAGGACAGAACTTCAGCCTAAGCTTTGGAGGATTTTCTGGTTTAAACCAAGCAGATCAATGTTTACCTGTGGCTGTCTGCTGCAGAACCACTGTAGGGTAGAAGAACCAGTGATGCTGCACCTGCAGGCAGTATAGTGAGGGCTTTGTGAGTGTTCAGATGAGAGGGGAAAGAGCTGCAGCTTTCTTGTCCTCTGGGCTTACCACTGAGTATCTTGCACTGGAGAGCCAAGCTTCTGCCATGAGTTCCTGGCGTGCTTTTGACACAGAGTAGCAGCTGGGCAATGTGCTTGTGTGCTTTAGTTGTGTCATCTCTAGAAGCCCTGGTAAGACTTCACTACGCTCCTCAGTTCTTCCTTCTGGAAAGGGGGAAAGCAGAAACAAACCAAATAATTTCAAACGTCTGTTTCTGTCTGAGTTCTCCATAATCCAGAGGGGCAGTGAGTTAAAACCAGTGGCAACTGAGTGTATTTGCCTATTAGGTGTGCTTCTGCTCTGTATCTCCTCTAGCAAATCGTAACAATGCACAAACAAGAATTCAGCTTTTGTGAGAGAAGGAGGGCTCTGATTATTTTTTTTCTTTTTTTTTTTTTTTTTTTTTTACTAGGATATGCATGTGTTTTCTAAGGGAAGATCCAATTTTAAGAGACACCTGCATCCACTTTAACCTTCCGGTCTTTGTGATCCCTGCTTTTGCCACCAGTCAATTAGTGGACTCAGGAGGACATTCTGGGTCAAGCTATACCAAATACCACAAATCCTCATTAACGCTAATTAGTGCTCAGTAGATTAATTGGTGGTGAAGCTCATCTTTTTTTAATTACTTGAGCAAATGAGACAGCAGGACCTTGTGGTCAGCTTTGAATTATTCTGTTTGTTTTGATGCACCTCATTTGAATGTGTAAAGCCAGATGTTTGTTGCCTAGATTTAAGGGCTGTTTGCTTTTGTGAGGGACGAGAAGAAGAGAATACAAAAATAAAATGAAGGTCTCCGTTGACACCTTTGAGCAATTCAGATAGGAAGATGGAAGAGTTATTTTATTCATGGAATTGAAAGCATTGTTATGAAATAACATGTTGCCTTTAGTTTACCTTTTGATTTGTCATTCACGTAATGAATGTGTGTGATGTTGCTAGCACAGGCTTCCAGGCAGGCAGAAGTCATCTTGACTCTCTTATGGAGCCCTCACAAAGGTATTCCTGGCCTAAGGTGTGCTGCATTATTGATAGCAACTAAATCTGATTTTAGCTGACTTGACTAATGATCTTTTAAATCCTTTTTTTTCATCGAAACCCTCAGAATTGGCACCTTTTAATAGTTTTGTTCATGTCAAGTATTTGTTTAGTTCAAAGCATTTTGTCTGTGTCCTTTGTCCTTCATATAATTACAGATAGTGCCTCTCCCTTACTCCTCAGAGGTCACTGACTAACCAACTAAAGCATATTTCATTGTCACTTCCATAAGAATGTCTGGATTTGTGACTTCTTCCATTCTGACAAGATTTTTGAGTTCCTGAATATGGACACAACCGTCCAGTATTCAGAGTGTGATCTCATGATCTCTTATCCTTTTGCCTCAGTGTATCTGAAGATGCCATCCTTAGACCCCATGGGAGTGTTTGGGCCCTGGCTCAGAGTCACTGGAAAGCAGAATTAAATCTGAAAATCATGGTTAATGCTTGGGATTGATTTACAAGCAATATTTCTGTGAGCAAGGCCTAACCTGTTGCCTGTGAGTCCAGTGTTGTGGTTACTTTTGCATCAAAGTGTGAGGCAGACTGAGAAGTCTTCACTTTGTTATCTGTTAGCAGTAGGCAGAAACCTTTTCTGAAAGCAGGGACTTGGTATGAGTGCAAACACTTAATAGTTAAGAAAGGCACTTCACTTTTCTTTCCTTTCAGGGTTTATACTGGGAGATCTAATATCTGTTAATAAAGCAAATACTCATCCAATTCAGAAGAACTCTGTTGCATTACCTTCTGTGTATTAAAGGTTTCTTGACTGGTCTTGACTTGCA
Source organism: Luscinia megarhynchos (assembly GCA_034336665.1). NCBI lineage: Eukaryota > Metazoa > Chordata > Aves > Passeriformes > Muscicapidae > Luscinia > Luscinia megarhynchos. The sequence continues at coordinate 68,901,999 of JAPFBE010000003.1, forward strand.
GTCTATTTAGTCATCCCTCATTTGCAAACCACAAATGCTCTAATTCTGCTGTGAGTTTTTCTTTCTCTGCATAGATACAATTCAATATAATTTCACAAATAGGAAAATCAGATGTGATATCAGTTTTGAACTTGATTATAATTATCAATATCAAAGATAGCATAGCTTTGGCATTTTTAGAGCTCCAATGTGTCTCTCCTGTTCAGAGGACAGCACACTTTCCTCCACACATTGCAAGCAGAAGCCTGAGGAGCTAAGCATTATTGGTCTGCACTTCACCTGTTGATGCATGGTAGACAAACTGATGAAGAATTTTTCCTTGTGCATTTTCCTGCTCTGATTAATTCTATTCTCAGTGTAAGACTTTTGTGGCAAATATTGTATATTTGTCCCTTACAAGTATTTTTGATTGGTTTGAGATTCCTTTTTTTAAATCACCCTCCTACTGAGGTAGGAAAGATTCTTCCTTCATGTTCTTTACCTGCAGAACATGAGCAAGTATTGCATTTCCATTGTTCACAGGACAGCAATGAGTTCAGACAGTGTTTCACTAAGCTAACAAGGTACCAGCAGTCTTCTGCAATCAGCAGGAGGTTGTACAGTACAGCATCACTGGTTTACACATGCACTGGTAGTGGCTGGCTCTGCAGCCTGTCAGCTTCCTAAGCAAGGAAGGTTAAAGGTTAGAGAAGTCTCATGTCTTGCTTTGTGCCTTCCATTACATCACCCTTGCCTGGTAATTCTTTTGTAGTTCATGTTTTCCATCTTGCTGCCTGCTTGGAGCAGGTAGAAACTTCTTTCTGTATCTACTTGATTTTCTTACAGCCAGCAAATGGTCTTGGGTTTTTTACGTGGTTGGGTCCTCCAAGATTTTTAGCAGTTTTCATGCTGGTTTTAATGGAAACCTGTGATCCTTTCTTCTTTGAACACATGCAGGTCTCATGAGCCAAGAATTGTTAGAGTTTGTTTGACAAAGTCAGTTGGAATCAATACTTATGCTTCAAAATTTATTATCAACTTCTGTTTTATGTTGAGGGAATACTACTGACTGCAGGCAGGGAAAGCAACCTGTCATACCCTTTGCAAGTGTGATTCTGTGGTGCCAGTGGAAGGAGGGGAAGAGACCAAGTGTCTGAAAATGCTGAGAGTTTGTAAAGACTCCTTTTGAGGAGGAGTCCATAGGTTTTACAAGCTCCTACCTCAGATGTGTGAGCTTGGAGATCACAGGAAAAAGAGAAGGATTCCACCCTTTCTTTTGTGGACACCTCATTATGCACTGAACTGTGAGCCTGGCTATTAACCTAATGGACTATTAAGTGGAATATAAGCCTGCATGGCTGGATTACATATTACAGGCATCTCAGAGATTCTTCAGTTACTTTCCTGATTGAAGTTAGCAAACTGCTTCAGTGAAAGGGAGTTGTTTGCTTAAAACTGTTGTTAGCATGTCGACAGCAGCAGCTGCACTTGCTGGGGTTTCCATTTCATACACCAAATGCATGTGAATTTGTAATCTAATCCAAGAAAGATACCAGCATTGGCATTCAGGTGTGTATCCATGTTTGCAGCACAATCAGTAGAATTGCTCCTTGTGAAGAAAGATGTGAAAGAAAAAGCAGACTGTGGAAATGGAGACACGGTGTAAATATGGGGTAAATGGGATCAAGGCACTGCAAGGAGCTGTACCAGCAAACAGATCCCTTCTATGCACTAGCTCCATCTCAGTGTTAGGAATTAGGGTGAGATGGAAAAATCAGACCAGTTGTGAAGAACTTTGAACTAAAGTAGCCTCTAATATCTTTCTGAAAATTATCTGGTATTTAAGTTACATGAGGCTCCAGTGCAATGAGATTTTAAGGCCTACATTATTTTAAAACTCCATTAAACTTAGTGGGACTGATATACATAATTAAGTGCTTTGAAAGGTCAGGATCTTAGTAAATTCTTAGATCTTTTAAACTCTGGGGATAAAGTTCCTGATGGAACGAGTGTTGTGTTTTTTATAAAAATCAAAGTGGAGAGTGCCTCTAATAATTCTTGTATGTTAAACCTGTTGTAAGCATACTGTGTTTTTCATCTTAAGTTTGTCTTTTCATTTTTTGTAAATCCAGCAGTAATTTTCTCAGGCCTCTGACAAGAGCTGTGTAAACCAAAGAGGTTTTTAATAAAAGAAACTGGGTAGAAAGTTTTCTTCCCATATGGGAGGTTAAAATGAGAGCGTTCTTTAGAAGGCAAAATTAACTATGGGTCCTACCTTTGGTTGCTTCAGGCCATTTTGCAGGTGTGATAGAAGCCTTATGCTAAGCTACAATGCTTTGCTCCTTCTCTCTAAGGCAGTTTGTGGATGCTGTGACTCATGTGCATAATACTAAAGAGAAGTCTTCTTAATCTTCCATATCACTCAATGTCAGACTTCTGATCTGGTTTGTAATAATTCAGAGGCATCAGGCATTCAGAAATCACAATGATGGTGATATTAGGAGTGAATTGACCAAAAGCAGATTTATACAAAGTGTCCTTAGAAAGGAGGAGTTCTCTTGATAATGCGCAGTTTAAAGAAAGAGAAAATTCTTTGTCACGTTGCAACTTTAGTACTAACAAAGTCAAAGCTGCCATGTACTTTAAATACAGTTGACTTCTACCTTGAAATCATGGTTGCTCACTGGTGTGTTTTCTGTCTTTGTGTCTCCCTTAGCGTGAACGAACGTGACCATTTGTTAAAGAGGCTCGGCAGGAAAACTCCTCCGAGCCTTTTCCGCGCTCACTCTGTGCAGCAAAGTGTCTCACGTAAGTAATGCTCACGTCTGTGTCTCACGGCAGCAGCCCCACATGGGGCAAGCAAAGGGTGATTACTTTCTAATTAAATTGTGGGGAGAGATAATCTAGCGCTCAGGCTGAGCTGCCAAGCACGACACGTACATTTGGAAGTGGAATTAGTGTATCTGGCCCTAGGCAAGGGGAGCTCAAATGTGGTTAATTCCCTAGGATCCAATCAACAGGCCCAAATGATAAAATCCCAGTGTGCAGGTTAGAATTCTGATAGTCTTAAGAACAGTCTAAAAATCAAAAACTCTACATAAAATAAATGTTGTGATAGAGCCTAGCTTTAATAGAAATTATTTCTGTATGAAATGTTATATTAGCTGTCATTAGCTGAGAATGCAGTGATGTTTCAGGGATGCCATTAGGGTTCTGTGTGTTGCTGGTGGAGAAAGCTAGGGCCTGCAGAGCTGCTTCTCTCCTCTCCCTCTTTGTCCACTGCTGGGAGAAGAAACATCACAACTGGCTACTGCTGCTGCTTCAAATAAATGGCATTTCTTGTTCATGTAGAATCATCCATTCATTCATCTTCCTGTGTCTGCTGGACCTGCTGGGTTTTCTGTCAGTGTTTTAAAGATTTCCACAGTATTTAAAATCATCTCTAGCAGCTCTGTGGGCCAGATGCACTGAAGGACCATTCTGTCTTGAGGTGCCAGAGAGACCAGTCAGCCCTTTCTGGTGAGAAAATGCAGTCTCTCTTGTGATGAAACTGATGGTAACAATAGGCTTATTTACTAACAAAAATAACTCCCTCAGGGTGCAGTACTGCTGTACACAGGGCAAGGGGCAGACACTCAGGATCTGGGATTTGTATTGCCATTGCAATAGGAAGTGATACCTCTGACAGCTTAAGAATCACAAAGGAGTCAAATCCCATTGCTGGCTTGTTCTGTAGCAGAACTGTTACAGCTCAGGTCATGGAGGCAGGGCTGGGATAATACTTGAGGTATTCTTGTTTTCCATGGGAAATTCGACTAGAAGGGGTGGGACAGTGATGGATCTGGTAATCTTTGTCCTTGAGAGAGCCATTGGAAGATTGCCATCACTGTCAAGGGATGTAGGGTCTTTGGTCATCGATCCCATTACATCTGGGATGAGAGGCCAGTGAGAAGAGCAGCCCTGTGGACCATATTTCTGCAAGGATTTAATCCTTTGTATAAAGGAGCCAGGGATGCTGATAGCAACATGGCTTTGGGCATGCAAACACACTCTTCGAGGAGATTCCAAAAACAGCAATTGGCAGAAGAAATCCGTAACATGTACAAATAAATGGCTGTCAGAATAGTCCACTGTGGAGACTTACCACAGTCTGTGAAACCTGTGAAGCTGTGCAGAAAGAAGATACACCAGAGGTAACTGCTCAGACTTAATATGTGCTTTTAGTCTCAAAGAACACATCATCAAGATATTAGTAGGTGAACAGCTATTGGGAAATAAAAATGAGATCAAAAAATAAACCCTAATTTGGATAACCAGCTTCCCTATAAATGCAAATGATCAAGTGCTAAATGAGTCAGGCCAGTCAGGACAGGTTACAATCAGCAATCTGTTTTCCACATGAGCATAAATTTTGACTGTAAAGCTGTTAGGATTGAAAGATGATTTTGTGATGTATCCATGACTTCTGTCATCTCTTGTCAAATATTATTCTCCAGTGTTGCATAGCTGCTACATGTACAAGGCCATGTGAAATCCAGGGAACATATGTGCTGTTTTCACAACCCTGAGTTGTACAACTGTTTACTAAATGCTAGAAATCTTCAAAGCAAAGAGTTGATGAATGGGGCAGTAGCCTTGATGTGCCAGGCTGCTATCTTAAATCACACTGCAAGTACTCTGAAGTCTTGAACTGTTCATATGTTTCCACCAGGCCCTAAGTTCCCAGGCTGTGAAGACCAAAAATTGCTTTTGTGACTTCAACTCAGAATCTGTTGCTTACATATAAAGCAGGAAAATGGTTTGTTTAGTTAGAGCTGACAAAAGCTTGAGCAAATGAATTGCCTTGGTCCCAACAAGGAATGAAAATGGGATTAAATTTCCTAGCACAGACTGTAAAGATGCTGTACTGGGTTGGAAATTATTTTTGACAGCAACCATTTCCAAATATTTTGGGAGGAAGCAATGCCTAAACAACTTTGTTTCCAGTCACATGGAAAGGAGAAAAATCTCACAGGGAGTTTTTGGGCTATTACTGATGGTCAGTGGTGGGAGAAAAGAGCTGGCTGAAGTAAGGCTACACAGCCCTGTACAAGAGGCAGAAGCTCACTCTGTGTGTTTCCTTAGCTCTCTGTTGGTGAGCCAGCCCTTCTCCAAAAACATTAGCACAGCGAAAGACCTTAAGGCATTATGAGGCAGCAAAACTTCTGGGAAGTTTATAAAAACTTTAAAAAAAAAAAAAAAAAAAAAGGGGGAATGTGAAGCTCCTGTTTGGATGGCATTGTCAGGAGACTTTAGTGGAAGAGTTGCATAGGGTTGTCAAGCCCAGGTGCTAATATAAAACCATCTCAGTGCAATCGTGTAGGCAGTGCTGACAACACTGCTCCCCAGGCTGTGTTCACCTCTTGGTCATTCCCCATTGCCATATCTGAAGTCTTTTAAGAATGACCAGGCTTCTCTCAGATCTGTCTCTGGACCCTTCCCTTTAGCTTCTTGCTGTGTGGCTCACCCTTGAGGGATGGAGCAACAACAGTTTCCAAAAACTCTCCCTCAGAGGTTTTCCTGGCAGTGAGGTTTTCTCCAGGTCTCCATCCAGGTTCTTGTTTTTTCACTCCTGTGACTTTGTGAGAGTAGCACCTCCTTTAGACAAACTCTGTAGATATAAAAGATGGCTCTTGACCTCCCCTTTCTTCCTGCATGACTGACTTGTATCACCTGTGTCCCCAGAGGATGGGAAGAGTGCTTTCCATCCATAAGGAAAGTTCCACAGCATGCCCCTAGAGTGCTTTCCCTCCAGTTACCATTTGTCTCAATATGCTCTTTAAACACAGAGCTGAGTCCTGCTCCCATTAAGCACGGCTTTGGCAGAACTCCCCCTGAAACACCAAGAGCCATGCCTGAGTGAGGATTACTGCACTTGGCCCAGGCTTCCTATCTAGCAAAGAAAATCCCTCTTCCTTTGACAGAATATGGTGATTTCATAGAGTAAATCTGAATGCAGAGCATATGGTGTGCACCTTATTAATCAGTGGAGAAAAAGCACCTGTCATGTGAAGTTCGTTTCACAGTATGGGGGCTGACAAATAATAAATAATAATAATGTGTTCATGCTGAGGGCTCTAATCCCACCATTTATTCTTCACTAGCAGACACCTTCTTCCTTTCACTTTTCTGCTAGTGCATTTTTATTTGATAAACAACAGGGGATCTACTTGAGATGCTTTTTGAGCTTTTTCCTCTTATCTTGCATGGGTTTGAAATATAATATACATTCCATATTTTTTCCAAGCTACATGTTTGTGAATGCTAAGTGGAGTTGCAGTCTTAATATCAATTTAGGAAAAAGAAATAGTAATAACTGGTTTAGAATTTGATGCTGTGGCATCTGACTCTATTTTCTACTTGCAAATACCAGTAAGTTGGTATCTGAGACTAAAGAGATGGGACCATTTGTCAGGAATTCCTCTTGGGTACTTAAGAAAACACAGGCATGGTTTATCAGAACAGAAATTAATTGCTTCTGTAAGCATTAGTCAAACTGTTCAGTATCTTAGGCAGCTTTCCCTTTCCCAGGTTAAATAGAAGATGGCTGCTGGAGAAGTCAAAGCTGACTTATCATTCACTTTTTAACTGGTAAATGTGAACTGTGACATCGCAGCAAATCTCCTTAAAAGCTCTGCAGAACCAAATGTTTTGCCTGAGACAGAATTTGGCAGGTCAAGTGATATCACAATGTTGATTTTGATTATGTCAGAGAGACTTTTGCTATCAAAGAAGCAATATTTCCTAAAAGATATTTTTTAAGAAGTCCCTCATGTCTCCTCAACTCCCTGAAATTTTTAGCGGATTTGAATCTGGGCATTTTTATCCAAAGGCAAACAACAAGATGCATTTTATGATTTAGACTGTACTAAACCACAAGAGCACTGCAGTATGAACTAGTGAATTGCTGCAGCAGGTGAGGGTTCTGATGGGCTGCCAGTGACAACTGCCTTCTTGCTCGCTGACCTAAACAATCCTAGGACAGACAATTTGAGTGTATCAAAGGAGAGTGCAAGGAGTAGGCCTCTAAAATAAATCCCTGAAGTGACTAAAACTGTAAGCAGTCCTTCCATTAGGATCTTTTGGAGTTAAAAGAGCCCTCTGGACCCTTTCTGGTCCTGATCTTGGAAGCTGTTGAGCTTGCACAATGTTGCTGTCTGTGTTCGAGGCATGGAGATGGTTGCTGTAGTCCCGCATTGCACAGACCAGAAGACCCATGGCAGTGAACAGAAAAAGAGTGTGTTGAATTAGAGACCTAATGGGAGACTAGATTCAGATCTACTCATAGAATATCAAAGCTTTACCAAAATCCAAAACCCAACAGGATGCTTTTAAAATTCACTAGATTGTCTGATAATATCTGGTTCCAGTGAAACCTTAGATTTGATGAGAATGTGAATCTCTTCTTAGCAAATGAGCCCCACTGACAGATATTCGAAAGTGCCTCTTTCCTCCATTAATGGAAAGTCTCAGAGTATAAAGGTCCTTCCTTCTGCGAGTGGCTTGTGCCCAGAAATCTCCAAAGAAATTTGCTCCTTCCTTGGGCTGCTGCAGGACAGCTGAACAATAAGGGCCTTGTTCCCAAGGCAGGCTCATAGGTGTGGTTTTAAAACTGGAGTTGGGGGAAAAGTTCAAACTACCGGAAAGTTCCCTCGTAGCTGACAGATGGAAACTTTCATTGTTTTTGGATGGGGTCTGGAAACAGTGGAAATGTAGAGCTGCTTGGGGAACGTGGATGGGACTCAAGCATTCACAGCATTTTGATTCCACAAGGCACAGTCAGCTGCTTAAACAGCTTGAAGTTCAATTTTAATTGTAATGTGAATAGAAAAATGTAATAGGAACTCATCTTCCTGTATAGAGATCTACAGGAAAAGTTTTAAATGACCTGCCAAATGTTGAGCTTCAGCTGAGAAGCTTGGAGGTCACAGCCTTTCCCATGACGAACACACAAAACCCTTGCTGGTAGTCCAGGATGGATGAAGGACATGAAGATATAGGATATCCCTGGTATTCTTAATCACAGATCATCTTAGCCTGAAATGTCTTGCTGTATTAAGGTGTTTGCTATTGTGTGAGAGCAGTGACTTTTGCACTGGCCTTGCAGAATGGTTGGGCTACCTGGCTGTTTGCAGCCTGTGCTAGCACTGGGAATAAGCAGGTCATGGGAAGATCACACCCAGGCCTGATTTGTGTGGTCAGTGCTGGATTTGCAGTAGTTATGGCAGTTGGAGACTCTGCTATGCTGTATGATCTTATGGATAAGTAAATATGGCAAAGCCACCTCAATGCAAATCAGGTAATGGCACATGGGCTTCAGTCTTCTAGGGCTTAAGCTTGCGGTCTTCGACCAAGTTGACTTATCCGTGGAGAATTTGGCCAAAAAATTAACAGGATGCTGGCCCTTCTCATGGAACAAACCCACTGGAGGTGTTTGTTTAAGTGTGAATCTACCCTTTTTAAAATGAAAGCCTGTTTTGTACATCATACTTCCTTTGCAATGATCCAGTATGGACATACTTTTTTCCAAAAGACTGTTTGCACTTTATGAATGTTTTCTGCAAACCTTCAACTACAGGCAGGAAAAATGAACCTGTGCCTCTGTAGCAGTATGTGTATTTGCATGGAATCACTCAGGGAAAATAAAATGGGATGCTGGGATGATTGGTCATGTAATCAAATCAAGGTTCCTGCTGTCCTGCAATCACTTCCATGAGGGAGATGTGACTGGAGCAACGTGACTCTATTTCTGTTTGAATCCCCTCCACTTACTGGCAAAGATTTCCTGTTGTGCTTGTGACTCAGAGTGTCAAAAAATCTCCTCTCCTTTACTATAGTTTTCCATCCAGAATCTTCTGTGGTACCACATCTGCAAGTCTGTCTGCTGTTTCATCATGCTGGCCTATTAGCTTTTTGTGACTGTTTTACCAGCACTGTGGTATTCTGCAGATGCTATCAGAAATGTCACTTGCCTGTCCACAGTACTTTTAAAGAAATCAGACATATGGTTTTTTTCATCTGAGTAGTTTCTAGGGAGACCACAGCATTGTGCTAACTAGCAGGATTAACAAAATAGACACTTCCAGAATGTGTATTTGGTCTATGCAAAATATAAGTGACTGAAGAGAGGGAGAGAATCAAGAGTTTCATGGTGTCATTTGTCAGATGCCACTGAAAATTTGTTTAAAAAAATATCCTGAGGGGAATTAAGAGGAAGATGTGAGAAAAATCTGACTGTGGGCTAGACATTCCCACCTTTCCCAAGAGAAACTGCTGGTATCAAGCAGACTACAGAGGAGTCAAGCCAAAATGCAAATCTCTGTAAAGTCTTTAAAGAAGCTCTGCCACTATGGGAGTACTATGGGAGCATGTTCAAATCAATCTGTAGCTTATTAGGTTAACTCAGAGGGCATTGGTGACTATGTGCACTGACCTGGCCTGGGGAGGGGAGCAGAGGGACAGAGCTGGCAGCAGACACCCTTTCTGTGCCACGTGGGCAATGCAGTGCGCAGCTCTAAGCATCAGAAGCACAGCACAGAAATTAAGATGGTTGCAGTCTCAATCACATAACTTCAGTGATGTCTAAAAGTAGTCTGTGCTCTTGAGCTCAACTCCAGTGACTGATTTCTTTTTTCTTCTCTTGCTTTTTCAGATGGGTATGCATTTTCTCAAGAAGAACACGGTGTTGTTTCCCAGTCACAAGTTGTTCGATCCTACGATACAACCAAAAGGAGAACAGAAATAGAATAAATTATTCTTTACTTGATGGGTGGTGGGAATAATGGGGTTTGGATCAATGCATCCACTGTTAACACATTCTTGACTAGGTTTGGCAGCAGCAGCCAAAACACCAGAGAACTCATTTCTGTGGCCTTAGCCAACAAGTTTCTGTATTCTCCCTGCAAACCTTGAGTGCATATTGTGGGGGGAAATCATTGTTTGACTTCAGTCGCAAAGCTCTGCCTAAAGTTTTGTTTATGTTGTTATGAAGCATTTGACTGTGCTATGTGAGGTGTGAAATTAAAAACAATGTTTTACCACTATTTAAAACATCGGCATAAGGTTGTTCTGGGGGAAAAGTAGAAAGTATATGTTCCATGAGAAATCAGCCTTTGCTTAATTGGAACGGGGTGCTGAGATTTCCTTTTTTGTTACATACAGACCAAGTGCACACTACTGCATGCAGACTTTACTCCTCCTTGTATTCACTGTTTACTAATTTGGCTGAAATTTTCAACAGAGCATTTGGCGTAACATTTTTGTTGGCAACACAGTTTGTAGCTAAAAACGCTTATTTGCCTTCTTCTGACAGAATAACACAAGATAGCAATCAATTGCTACGAATATTTCTTGCCCTCTTACAGGATTTATTAGGGTTCTATCTTAGCTTTCTGAAACCCAACTAATAGCTTACTCACACAGCCAGGATGTGGAAGTCAGAGCTTGGCACGACAGCTGTCTTGAGTGCATGGCATTGTACACAAAGATGAACTCAACTAGGTGCCTCCTCATAATGCTTCATGGTATATTTGGATGTGCATTCCAAATGTAGCCTGGGACTTCCCTCCATGACCCCATTCCCAGTTTAATGGTAGAGAAAAACAGTGAGAATTTTAGTTTAAAGGTACCACCTTCTCAGATGTGTTGATAAGATGTACATCTGCATAGGAGGCTGATAGTGTAACTCTCCCCTGGTCAGGTGAGAGAGGTTTGCAGAGGAGGGCAGGAAGGGATTACACATGTGCATGCACACACATGGACACACACAGAGCTGGCCATTGTGAAGACGAGACCTGCTGTTTGTTTGTTCAGCCAAACCAGTCCCTCTTCTAGATCTGATCCATCAACAGGCTTCCCAAAACACTCAGACCCATGAGCCTTGGAAGGAATGCTGGCTCCATGGCCTTGCTGTGCCACTGGGACAGGCGTGCTGCTGCATAGATTGGAATTTTAACGAAATAAAAAAAAAAAAAGGCAAAAACTGGGGCATAAGTTAAAGCTGAAAGAGCTCTTAGAAAGCTTATGCTGTCCTCCAGACAAGTTCTATTAATTTTAGTCGCCAAGCCACGTTTCTGAACAGTACAAAGTAAATACTGCTATGTTTAAGCCAGGCTTCGTGGTTAATGTATATACTACATCTGTGTATTTAAAAAGTTGGCGTTGTTTTTTGCTCTATTGACTGTCATCCAGAACTTTTTATTGATTTAAATGTATCCGAAAGCAATTTGAATATGAATGTTTATGTTTAGCAGAGGAAAGGAAAGCTCCAGCTTGGCCTACTGGTTTAATCTTCCTCAAGGGTTGCCAGTAAATGCCAGCTCTCAAGTGCTGTAATTCAATTTCCAGTGCCACCTCAGAGATTTGGAGTCCCCTTCTATTTTAGAAAAGGCAAATTTTGCTCCTGCAGCACCAGTTGGGATTGGTCTTGGATTAGGCTGATGGCACAGAGGAAAAAGTCATCACCTTCTTTCTGGAGTGCTAATGAGACAGTTATGCAATAATTTTGCAAATAATTTTGCCATAGGCATGAATGTCAAGGGGCCAAGTGTGGATATATGTATTTTCTGGGAGAGGAATTTTGTTTAAAGGCACTAATGCTAGTGCAGAGAATAAATAACGGAGGAGTAAACCTGATCCCAGGAGTTTTTAAGTCTTAATGCTGATATAACCTGTTAAACACTTCCTTTTATTTAGAAACCAAATCTGTTTAGGAAATGTGTGGTGTAAGCCTCTTCTCAGAACTGCTAATTGTTTCTTCCTTTTGTAAAAACATAAGGAAAATTAACTTCCCACCAAGGCAAAATGAGATCAGCTTAGTCTTTGTACTCTAAGCTGTACACCAAACATTGGCATGTAAACAATTTGGAGGCTTTTCATGAGGCTGCAGAAAAAAAAAAAAAACTTTTAAAAGCCTTTGGATAATGAAGAATGGCAAGTAAATGTGTTAAGCAGAGAATAGAGCGGATCCTGGAGTTTTTTCTGTTCTTAACTTAAGACAACAAAATTTTACAGAACATAATGAAAGATGCTGGGGAGGAGCAGCTGCCATCTGATGTGATTTATTTTATTAGTGCAGACTATGGGCTGCATCATTGTGACCTCCCTGTAAATTGAGGTCAGTGTGTGTCACAAACAAAAACCTTGCCTAGAGTGAATGGTGGCTTAGACTGGGGTACGTGTGTTGGTTGTCAGCTCAATGGGAATTGCACATGGGATTTGTCACAGGGCTATACAGTATGTGACACTGGGGCTAGTGGGTCAGACTTTATCATCACTGTATGGCCTTAATCTCTAGCTGAGTTAATTCTGTAGAACCCACCCAGGTCAAGACCTGGCATTCTTCTTGTTCTTTGGAGTCATTACAGGAATTAGTGCATTGTAATGTGCGGTAGACTGGGTGTTGGAGTTGCTTGTCTTGCTGAGCAATGATGAGGTGTATTTGGTGCTGTGTTAGCAGAAGGAGAATGACAGCTGCTCTGCATCAACAGAATTCCTTGTTCATTAGGGCAAATGCACGGAGCAGTAACAGCAGCCTTTGAAAGTGCTGTGTGAAAATGTTATCAGCTAGACAGGGTATCAGAGCAGAAGGAATGGGGGATTTCTGCGTGACTGTCCACACTTAACCACCGAGGGCTGATCAGAAAAGGGCTTCCCGAGCAGCTCTCTGCACTGACCTAAGGGAGATGGCTTTGGATATTCAGATGGAAGTGGTGATTTTCCTGAATTAGATTTGGCTCTGGTTGCTGCTTTTTATACCACCATAATCGCAGCTTGCATGGAAGCTGCTGCTCCTTTAATGCCCAGTAGCAATTTAAAGCTGGTGAGCGGGAGCCTGAGCTGCTCTGAGCACTGCTGAGAAGTCTGTTGACATTTTCTTTTTCTTGACAGAGCTTCAGGTCTTGCTGTAAGGAGCTAGAATGGGAAGTCAGTAATAACTTGTCAGGGAGAAATGGCAAATAACCAATAAAAGTATCTGGGTCAAACTGAGCTGCTAATATAGCTAAAAATGTGTGCAGAGTTAACATGAACTATGTGGGCTGTAAATTAAGATAACAGTCAAGCCTCACTAATCTGCAGTTCACTAGACTACACACCCCTTAGTGCATGCCAGAACTGTGCAGTCTCTTCCCCTGCCTCAGCCAGCAGCTCATAGCAGATGCTGCAGAGAATTCTTCTGTTACCAAGATTACATTATTTTTTACAGCATGTACTTGAGTGTGTTTGCTGGGAGACAGTCATAATAATAAAGTCATAAATAAAGCAGAGAAAGCTTTATTTATGTGAATATGTGAAATGTGGGAACATGGTCAGTGGTCACACAGGGTGCAACTTGGCCCTCCATGGACAACCCAAGAGCACGAGCAGTGCACAGTCCTTACACTGTCCTGTCCTGCAGGCTTAGTCTGCCCTTTTGGGCTAACTCACTAAATCTTCAGTTTTCACATTACATCCAGTCATCAGTGAAGGCTAGTGAGTGATACTCTATTTACATTCTCCCTTGGTTTTATAAATAATGACTTAATTGAATCTTTAAATGCTCTGAGGAGTGTACTTCTCACAGCTCAGGTTTGAAGCAGAGCAGGCGTTGAGTGGGTGCTTGGCCCTGAGAAGCACCTTGGGTTTGTCAGATTTCTCATTAGTGTTAAGCACTGAGGGTATTTTATCTTAATTTTGATTCATCACACAGTATCAATGCCTTAAACTTTCATCACATTGCAGGAGAGCTCTTTGTGTCCTGTTGAGTCTAGTAAGAAATGGTGATGGTGTGAAATACCTGAGGGTTGGAGAGGAGAATTTGGTGTGTCTGGGTAGCAGTCTGCTTCTACAATGTGGCACTGACCATGCATGTCCCTCAGCCTCCAGACAGTCGGACCCCTTCTGTCCTGTCAGGAAGGATTCTCGTACTCACGTCTGCCCAGGATCCTATAGACACCCAAGAGAGGTTTCACTGCCTTTCAGCATCTGTGTCCAGAGAAGGCCACAGGATAGGTCAGTACAATAGGTGACCACAAAATAAATCCATATGCATACTTTTCCATATGTAGCAGTAAGATTAATGGAGGCTTTGAGCTTTGTTGGCAAATGAAAACCAGAAAGTGCCCTGCACTGCTTGGCCACACAAGTGAATCCCAAAGGTGATTGCTTCTCAATGACCTGCAGGAAACCTAGACAGCCTGGCTGAGTTTATCTGGCCAGGAATGTGCTTTGGATGGGCTGTCTGGAGAGGTGACAGCACTGGGAAACAAAATAGATCAGCCAAGACCACTGCTGCTGTTAGAGGTTAGTGAGGGGAGGGAGGGATTCCTCAGGCATCCATGGAGAGCTGTGATAAAGCTGATTCCTTTGGCTCCTTCCTGTGGTTCTGGGAAGGGAGCAGAGCTGAGTTGAGAATTTGTGAAGTGCTGTCACCTCCTGAAGCTGAGTTTCTCGTGTACCAAGCTGAGTCCTGGGCTTGGAATGGGTCCCTGCCAAAAGTGTCCCCTACTTAGCATCCTTTGGCTCTGGCAGGTTGTTTCCTGGATTATATAAAGATTGCTAAATTGTTTACTGGATCCTCTTTGCCTCATGGACTCACCAGAACTTGGCACTGGAATTATTTCAGTCCTGACTGTCTGTCATGGACAATTAGTGGGAATTCTGCTTGAGTGTTATTCCTGGGCAAGTTCCTGTCCCTCAGGCCAGTGCAAGGGGCTTGTTAATTTGGGGATCTGGATCTCTTTGTGGTAGTGCATGAAGCCCAGGGGCTGTTTCATTTGGATTCATGGCCTGCTCATTTGTGGTGTGGACAGAAGGTCAAGGTGGCTGAGTACTGGTGTTTATCCAAAGCATTTATGTATGAAGGAGGTGAGATAAGTTTTCCTGAAGTCTGCCACAAGAGCTCCATTCTCCTTCAGCATCTTTGTAGCTACTAAAGAGAAGACGAAATTGGTAAATGACAAATTCTGTGTGGGCAATTCCAGCTCTGGGCAATCACTCAGAAGTGTAACGATGAAGAAAAGTGTTAATGTATTGCCAGACTGTCACTGTGCATAGCTGGAAGGTCAGCACCCTTGAAATTATGGAGCAATGAAGCCAACATTAACAGAAAGACATGATTGTTTTAAACTCTAACTACCTTTCTGGGTGGTTTTCCTGCGAAGATGTTCCAGATGTTGTCTTGGCATAAATTAATCAATTTCAAAGCATCTGCAGGGTTTCTTAGAAAACATGGAGTCCAGAGGAGTGCATATACTCTCCTCTGCCCTTCTGGGTGATATGTTATTCAGAAAGAGAATGAGGGTACTTGCTGTTCTTACCACCAAGAGTTCATAGACTGGAAAGTTGCTCAAAGTTGTTGCTCAACTCTTTTTTTTTTCTTTTTTTTTTTTTTCTTTAAAAGCTCCAGTTATAAAGCAGTGAGGCAGCCACGTCCTCTGGGACTGTGTACATGTGTGTGCTGGAAGAGTTGTGTGACTTGAAAACCCCCCCTGTCCCTCCTCCTGCCCCCAAAGTGCAGCCCATTGCACTGGGAGGTCAAATACTCAGCGTCTTGAGTGACAGGATCTTTAACAGCATCTTTTTCATCAGTGAGCCAAGTCATGTGCCCACTTGTCTGTCATATCTGTACTCGAATTGCTTAAATATTGTTTCAGATGGGGACGTTTTAATCTGGATATGCAGAGAGGAGTGATGCTGTGGGGGGATGTTTAATTGGCTCCCAGCAGAGCAGCAGTGCTGTGTGGGTTTTTCCTCTAGAAGTGTTACCATTTTCAGGTCCTATTAATGTCCTCTGGTAGTTTAAATACAGCATTGCATTACAGTGCAGTTTGTTTCCCTCCCAGATTGAATACAAATGAAGGTCACTTACTTGTATTTTTAGAAGGTTCAGAAAACTTAGACAATTTGTAGCTTTGAACAGCATTGTTGACTGTTGTATGTCTGCACAAAAATATTTCCAATAAACCTTTTATTAAAGCAATCCAGCGGACCGAGGCTTGTTTGTTTTATCCCCCCACAAGCTTTGCAGCAAGAGTTCAGTGTTAAATACATTTGAGATTTAGCCTGCAAAGCTGTTGAACGGATTATTTTTATTTTTTCATGGCCTTTTGGGTGTGTTTTAAGGGCCTGCTCGTTAGAGCAAGGGTTGAATTCCTTTAATAGGTCTCAAATCAGGCCCCAAATGCAAGGCTAGTATGGCAAAATAAGAATGGTGCTGCTGAGCTGACAGCAGGTACTGGTATTTGAATAGTGTCTTCAGGGGGAAAACTATATTTTTATGTAAACTAGATGGAGAGAGATTCTTCTACAAATGACACACTTGATCTCACCAAGGCTTCACCAAAATAAAGCTTGGAAGTCTTTTGTCCCAATTAAGTCATATAGACACAGCAGGGGAAAATTAAGCCCTAAAACCCCTCCCTTGCCTCCTTCCTTGCAGCTGAATGTGCAAGAGGCTTTTTTAACACTGGGCCTTCAGGTTCTTGGGTCTGATGGAACATGGTCTGATAGTGCAGTGAGATGTGAGGTGAGGCAAGACTGTCAGATCCCTATAGAAAATGAAAGGGTAGGAGCTTTAACAAAGGGATCCCTTTGTCCAAATATTAATAGATGCTGGAATTAAAAATGCAGATTTATATATGGTTTGGCTAAAATTTTTCCCCCTTAGGGTGGTATAACTTGAGGAATAGGATTTTTCATAACAGATTGCCGACAGAACCACTTTTAAGAGTGTAGAGAGACACTTTTACAATTAATTATTTCTGGATTTTTTTTTAAATTGTGGAACAGAAAGAAGGAGTAACCCAAATCTCCCCCTCTTCCTTTAAAAAGTCATTGCTTGAGCACATTTCAAAACATTTTTATCCCAAAAGCCAGACCAGTATCTGCTTTTCCTTTGCAGGGAAATAAAAAGAGAGTAATGAACTAGTGTATCCCTGTTTTGCTGCAGTAAATGCCTGCTCCTTCCCTGGGCCTCCATAGCTGCAAGCATGCAGCAGCAGGAACTGTGCTGTTTGTAGAAGCTTCTCACACATCTGGGCAATCAATTATGCCAAAGTAAAATTGATGATAAACTTAAATAAGCCTTATTCAGTTGGTGGTGGGAGAATTGGATGCTCAACCAACTGCTCCCTGCACTGTTGTCTCTTGTACAGCACACTAAAAGGGAAATGATTCTCAGAATTGTTAAACATAATGGATTGCTGCTTAAACCCCTTATTAGGTATATTAGTTGACTAATCACCTCAGAGACTTTCCCTCTACCAGTCTGACAGGCAAGGCTGTGAGAGAGCCTAGTGCTCATGTCCCAGAGCCAAATTTGCTGGAGCAGCTGCTAAGTCTGTTGACGGCAGTCTTCAGTGCCTCAGACCAGAACAGAGAAGCAGCAAAGTCCCTAAACCTGTAGATTAATGCTCAAGTCTGAAACTGGAGCATTAAAAAATAAAAGTGTAACTGAGAAAGGTCCAGCTGAGGAATGTTAAGCAAGAAGAAACATAATCCCTGTTAGTGAGTGCTGCTGTGGCAGTACCCAGTCACCAGCCCTCCCTCCAGCACAGCCCTGTGCCTCTCTGAGTTCCCTCAGCATTTGGGGTGCAGCAAGTCCTCAGAAACCTGGAGGGAGCTGTGAGTTTCCTCCTCAGCAGAAATACGGTACTGCAGAGAAACAAGGCTTTAAAAATCCCTGAACGACACTGCTGGCTTTGGCTGTCCACTAAGCAAGGCAGGTGGGGAGTGGGCTGTGTCCCAGCAAGGGAATGGTGAACAGTGCTGGTGAGACCTTGCTGCAGTGGCCATGCCCAGCCAGGATATTCACCATGAGGAAGCTTGATGGGAGAGAGCTCATGTTGCATTTTTCTTGCCATGACTCTCTAAGGACAGTGGGGTGATGGTTGAAGAGGTGGTCGTGGTTCCCCTCTGTATTTCCCTTGGTGTTTGGTGCTGCCCTGAGGGTGTCATGTCAGGGTGATGGGGCACTGAGCTCCCTGGGTCACACAAAGCAGCCCTCAAGTGAAGAAGCTGCAACTTTTCAGGGCAGATTAGCTCTTAAATCCTGCAGTGGCGACTCTGGGAGCCTCAGCTCTCACAGCCACCTTGTCTGATGGCTCAGCTGGCACTGACCTGCAGCCTCATCAAAAATGGCCAGCACAGCTGTCACAGTAAACCAAGAGTGCTTTGTTGGCCCTGTGGAGCTGCTGGCACTTGCTGGTATCCAGTACAGGCAGCAGGAGCATCCCCCAGTCCCTCAGGAGAAAAGGACTGGCAGAAAGGGACTGTGGGCTGGATTTGTGTATTGTGCTGGTTCTGTAACTGTGCTGGTCCATCTCTCTCCTTCCTCTCTCCACACTGTGGAAGGAACTGCCTGTAAGCTCCCAATACATGCTCTAGTCCATAAAAACCCACAGTGTGATCCAGTGCCAGCTCATTTGGATGTGCCAGGTGTCAGAGCTTGAGCTGCCTACTGCTCTCTTAGCTGCTAACTAAATCCTGTGGAATGACTGTATGTATTTGCCCATCCACACTGAGGGTGGCACTTCAGCTTTTAAACTGAGAGCCTGGTTCTGACTGCACAGTAGATCTACAGCAGTTGCTTTTGGTTTGCAGCAATGTAAATTGAGAATAATTTTCAACCCCATAATGAGATATTTACAATCATGCATAGACTGTCTGATTGTGTGAAGTCAATAGGATTCTGTCTCTCAAAAGCAAATACTGAGGGAATTAGCAGCTGCATAAGCCAATATTTACCACTTGGGTACTGAATCATAGCAGAGACTTCACAACATACTGACATCCTCGTCTTGTCCTGCAACAAGTCAGACCTGCCCTGGTGCCAGCATCTGCAGCACCAGTGAGCTCTGGGAAGTTTGTGGCCCAGCCAGCAGCATCAAACACTCTGCCAGGTTGTCCCCATCAGCTTTCAAAGCTCTTCCTAAATCTGATGGAAGGAAACCTAACTACCCCTCCCTGGAACTGTTTAAGGCCAGGCTGGATGGGACACCAAGCAACCTGTTCTAGTGGGAGGTGTCCCTCCTGCAGGGAATTAGAACTAGGCTATCTTTAAGGTCCCCTCCAATCCAGCCAATTTTTTAATGTTCCTATAAAACTGCTCAGTATCTTGGAAGGGAGATAGAGAAGTATTTTTACTTTAATGCTGCATTATTAGTGTTTTCTGACATGATACTCACTTGCCCTGGTTTAATAAATAGCACTGATGGGATCCAAAGTAGTGCCTTCCTGCTTTATTGTTTTCAAATTAACCTAGAGAGGCAAACCAGGGTGGCCCATGCCCTGAGCTGGTTCAGCATTAAACATGAGGAGGGCTTGATGGAAAGCAACTTATCTGTTGAATTAAACATTTTTCAGCTTGATGTATCACTGTTTGCCTTGATTTTGCTGGAGGTTTTCTGAAGGACTGATAATAGCCAATAAGGGACTATTTACTTGAAAGTAAAGGATTATCACATTTAGGAGAAAGATAGTTTATTGTTATCCTTTCTTGAATGTTTGAAATTTTTTTTTTTTTTGCTATTATAAAGTCTAGACTGCATCTCTGCAACAGTCTGTGATGGAAGACAAGATTTCAAGTTTTCAGGTGAGTTTTCTTTTGTATTTCCTGATACGTTATGGACAATGCAAATGGAAAGCAATGTGTGTCCTTGGTGAGCTGGATGTGCCCACAGGGACTTGCCCAGTGGCTCCATCTCATCAGAAATAGCCACCAAAACTGATTAATATTAAAAATAAAGTCAACTAACTTTCTTTTGACAAAAACAGTGGCCAGTACAATGCTGGAGGCACTTGCAACCTGAGAGCTGTGACTCAGGTTACACTCCAGAGAGGTTTGTCTCCCCTCTTCCAATGAAAATCAGGGAGTAAGGGGATACTCAGCCTCTTGCACACCTAGTGGCTTTTCAGCCATGCCTAGTGGAATGTTTGCTGCCTTGCTCTCAGTACTTGGAAGATGTCACCTTTGATGTTAAGTGGGAAGGTATTTTCGAAATGAAGCTGTGCCTCTGCTCATGAACCAGATGCCCCAGATGTTCCCACGCAGCACAACTGCCCCCACGAGAGATCTTGTTCAACAGGGAAAAGCAGGAGATGGAAATGACACAAGGGCCAAGGAAAATGTTGTAAATAAGTCAGCATGGAGAAGCTGGAGAAGGTGGGAGGTGCAAGGTCACAAACCAGGTGAAAAAAATGTAGATGGGGATGAGGAGAAAGGATGGCTTATGTGGTTTATTCAATCCATTTGCAAGTGATCCTAGGCAGGAAAATGTTGTAAACCCCACTGAGGACAGAGAAATATTACAAAGGGACCTACTGAGAAGCAGGAAATATGAGGAGGAAACAATAAAATGAGATTCAGCTTGGAAAAATAGAAGGGAATACATGTGGGGAATAATACTTAGTAATAACTTCAGTGGGAGGAAAAGAGTAGAAAAGCAGAAAATCTGGAGGGAGAAGAGCTCCAGCAAGACCAGAAGTGAGCAGCAAATGAGATGTTTTGCAAGGGAGGTGCTGAGGTTAATGTGCTGAGCTGAGACTGCTCCCTGGCTCGCTCCCTTTGGGCATCATGGGCCACGTGTGAGCACTGGCCCCAAACTGCACCAGCCTCCACCGTCCCCTAATGGCTGTGGCACAGCTGGTGGCAGCTGTACAGGGGCACACAAGCCCTGCTGAGGGGCTCTGTCCCAGCTCACAGGTGAGGCATGCCAGGGTGTTTCTCCACGTGTGTGCTGGGAGGGGATCCTCAGGGCAGACCAGCACAGCCCAGCCTGTGTGGGGTTTGCTGCCTTTTCCCCACCCTCACCACTGCTTGCTGTGCACACCAACTCCAGCATGGCATGAAAAGAAAACAACTGCCAAGGGCAAAGAAACTCCACAGGTAAAAATACAAGAAAAAGCTTTAGCACAAATTGTTGGCCTCCCCTGCTGTACAGTACTCATCACCTCAGCACATCTGCTCCGAGCCATGGCTGACCTCCTCCTTCCCTGTCAGCTTTGTGCTTCCAGCCATGCTACCTCGCCTCCCCAGGAAGCTGTGGCATTTTGGAATGTGCTGTGCAGGGCCTGACCAAGGCAATGTTTTTCCCAGACTGTTTTTTCCTACTTTTTGAGTCATAAACATGCAGATCCAACAATCACCCCATCTCCTCTCCGTGCCCCTTTGGCTCCTCCATTTTTCCCACACAGTGCAATGCCAGCATCACCAGCAGCAGGAGGGAGCAAACACCAGGAAAGCAGAGTGGTCTCATCCCAGACTGGCACAACAGTGCTTTGGTTTTGGTCTCACTTATGAGGATGGAGTTTGCTCTAGCAAGAAAGGTCCCCATGCAGAGGACAGTGGGAACAGCACAGCCACTTACTGAGAGTTATACACTCAAAATGCTCAGCTGGTAACTATGAATCCAACTGAAACCAAAATCCTCAGGAAATGCTATTTGCTGCAGAGTATTTGACATTCTTTGAAAAGAGGGAGCTTGTGAGGGATCCCCATCTCAGCTGATGCTCAGATGCCATCTCCCTGCACCCTGTCTCTCCAAACACATCCCCTCAGAAGATGCCCCACTGGAGCACGCTGTTCAGCCGTGTAAATTGTTGGGATTACTGTTATATTTTAAAAGCACAGAAAAAAGTTCAAACTTGGTTTTGCCAGTCTGGAGAGGTGTGCTCGTCAGCTGTTCTTTTGTAGACACAGGAAAGCAAAGCATTAACTGAAAAAAACAAAAACCCTATGACAAAGCAAACAAAACCCAAGTCACACCATAAAGTATTTATTAAGAAACAAAGGGGGCTTTTTTCATCAGTTGTAAGAAACACTTTAAAGCAAGTGCTCTTTCAGGGATTTAAAAGCTATATCAAATGGTAACATTGGTTTTACATTATAGTACATGACATTTAAAAAACACCACATCTCACAAAATTCCTTTTATTAGAACTCGGGTTTCTCTGCCTTCAGCTGTAAATTAATTTCTACAGACTTAAACTTAACTTATTCTTTTTTTCTTTTTTTTAAACAAATAAACAATATACAAAGATTCACCTGAATTTGGTAGGTCAGAGGAGGTGTCCTTGCCAGGGCCAGTGCAAGGCAGGCAGTGGGGGGAGCTGACTTGGCTCACAGCTGGGCAGGCAGGACCACAGGAGGAGCTGCTTGTCTGGCCAGGGCTCAGCCAGGGCCAAGCACCTCCTGCTCCTGGGGAAGCACAGGCAGCTGCCCCTGTGCCTGCTGCCAGCTCAGTGTGACCCCCGTGCAGCGTGGGCAGGTGGAAACCCACACGCCCAGAGAGCAGAGAGCGCAGGGGGTCCCTCAGAACCCGGCAGCACCATCTCTGGAGCACCTGCCCCGAAGATCCCCGAGCTGTGCCCGCGCCCTGCCTGCCCCGAGACCCCAGCTGGCAGCAGAGGAACCCAGGTCTCACACACCCATCTTCCTGCCCCGAGACCCCAGCTGGCAGCAGAGGAACCCAGGTCTCACACACCCATCTTCCTGCCCAGAGACCCCAGCTGGCAGCAGAGGAACCCAGGTCTCACACACCCATCTTCCTGCCCCGAGACCCCAGCTGGCAGCAGAGGAACCCAGGTCTCACACACCCATCTTCCTGCCCAGCTCCTGCACACCGACTGGGCAATCCCAGCCAGGAACAACAGACCTGGGATAAATTACCTATTCATTTCCCCGTGTCAGTGGCCAAACCATGGCTGCCTGTGTGTGGCGTGTTTATGAGTAAACCATTGGGTTTGGCAATGCGTCTGCACCTTCTGCGTCATTCAAAAAACGGACACACAAAACACAGCACCGGTTATTGCTACATATTGAGACAGTATCAGACAGTAAGAAACCTTCTGTCATCACTGGTCTGGTTACAGTAATTGCTTGGGTTTTGCACAGGGCCTCAAGTCTTCTGTTGCACTGTTCTGGCAGAGGAGCAAATGGATGGAAATGCAGTGGCTACACTTTTTAAGAGACAAAACCAGCCTTAGTTTGCTGCATTTGCAGTGATAGAATGATGTGATTGTTGCCTCTTCAACCTGGAGAGATGTTTTCCCCAGATGAAGCAAAGCAGGACAGAGCCAACAGCTCCAGTGCAGTCCCATCAGTCTGCCTCTCAACACCTCCATGAGAGACACCACAAGCACCTCTGTCCTTTGGTTGGGCCTTTCTCCTTATCTTTAAATACAGCTGTGCCTCCCTAGTCCCCTGCCAGATGGGTAAAGAATAAAAGAGGACAGATTTCAAACCTCCACCAAGCCATTCACATCCCAACTGGGTTCTGTGTAACACTCTCCCAGTCCCGCGAGGTAGGGCAGGGGACTCAGAATGGGCTCATGGGGGACAAGATAAAGTCCATTTCCCTACAGGCAGACTCCACTGCAAGCAGGCTTTGGGCTGACACCTTCCTGGGCATTCACACGGGTTTCCTGTTTCATGGGAAGTGAGGTTAAATCAGGTGTATTTGGAATCACAGTCTGACCTTTGTCTGCCAAGGCAGGTTCAGTTCAGACACTGCCAGCTGCACCAAAAGCTTTGCTGAGTGTCATGAAGAACAAGCACCTCGTACCCTGGTTTTAGTAAAATGTTCACAAAGACAGTCTCTGCAAACCACTACTGGGTCCTGATCTTGGCACAAAACCAAATCAAGAAGGTTTCAAGTGCACTGGAAAGAAGAGCAGAATAATTCACTCTTCTAATTCCTACATAATACAAAGAAAATTGGTTTTTGCAAGACCAAGCCTGTGGTGGCATTTGACCCCAAAGCTGGTGTGTGTAAGAAGCCATGGGGGCTGGTACAGGCTCCCAGCACACAGGGATTGCACTGTTCGGCTCCCAGGTGTGATTGTCTGTAAAGCAACAGGAAATGTCAGTATGGAGCTGGGAGCCGAGAGGTTTCTGAAGCACTACCGTCTCGTACAGTGTAACAAAACTCTTTCTAGAATTAATTAGGCAAATACTTGTGACCATGTCATACCTGAAGGGCACTTAACGGCTCTGGCATTTATCTCAGGAGCACAGTGATCTGAAATACATATGCATTTCCAGCGTAATCCTTCGCCGCCGTAAATCACGCGCTGGAATGAGAGCGTATCTGGCAACGTTAATTCCGAGATATCATCCTTACAGTTCCTGGCAACAGACCCCGATGAAAATACATGGTTTATAAACACTGTCTGACATGCATGAGCCTTTCAAAATTATTTACAAGTGGTGTTCTGGGAGCTTTGTTCCAAGGAAGTATTCCTCTCCGCTCATTCAGATATTAACATCGGCGGGGTGGGGACGGGGAGGCGTCAGCGCTACACAGTCACAGCTGGGTACATCTTCTGCTCGCTGGTGTGCGGGAAGGGGGACTGGATCTGCCTGTAGCTGCTCTGCAGGCCGTCCAGGAAGGGGGGCACGGGGGTCAGCGGCACCGCGTCGTGCTGCACGGCGTAGCCCACGTACTGCGGGTGCAGGTACTGGCCCTGGTGCGGCACGATCTGCGTGGCCTGCTGGCAGTTCAGCACCGAGAAGTTGGTGGGCATGTTGACGTAGACGTTATTCATGGTCCCTTCGGACAAGCAGCAGTTGGTCTGGGACCTCGTTGGCGGAGCTCTGGCCCCCGAGTTGGCGCTGGAGCTGGAGCTGGCAGCCGTGCTGGACTGGCGGGAGGAGGAGCCCCGGGAGGTGCTGGCACTCGGGATCATCGGGATCGTCTCCATCAGGCGGGTGCCCGCAGGGGCTCGACTCTGCTGGGGCTCCTGCTTGGGCCGCAGGCACCTGCAGCAGCAAGCTGCCACCAGGGACCCCAGGATGATGAAGGCAACAAATACAGATCCCACGATAAGGAACGGCACGTAGATGGGCACTGCAACAGCAAGGAAACACTGTCACTGGGGGACGAGGACAAACCTCGGCAGCTCCAGCAGAACTCCCCCCAGCCAAGCAGAGCCCACCTCCTCCCAGCACAGGTCAATACAAGCAGAGCACTTTATACCAGAATGATGAAAAGGGCTGCTAAACCACATGGCTTAAATTTCCCTCCTGTTGACGGTGGCTTCGTTCACAGTAACCACTGCTCCACATTTCACCAAATTGTGTCTTCATATCCCCTACTAGAGCAATCTGGCAAGATACAGCTGGGTTTGAACAGTGCCTTAGGGAGATACTTTGAGGCAGGATCCCTGCTGAGGGCTCAGGATCACAGGGTAGTTAAACCCTGGTGCCAGATGATATCCCTCTCCATCACCAGCCCACTCTGGCTACTGTCAGCCCACTGGGGCAGCGTGACAGCCAGGCAGTGACCACACAGTAGTCCCAGAGGCTCTGACACCCCACAGCCCTGGGATGTGCCCACCTGTTCTGCATTTCAGCTCTGGGTTTAGGGAGAGACAGCACTCTGCTCCAAAGGGGCAGCATTCCTCCTTGTGACGCCTAATGAAGGGACATCAGGGCAGGAGGACTGAGGGTGGGCAAGAGGTGGGAGCAGAAAGCATGGATGATGCTCATTGGTGGCATCAGAAGCCACCAAGGATGGTAAACACCATCTTGGAAGAATCTGGGCCACATGTACAGATTTCACAGAATACACCTGAGTTAGAAAGGATGCACAAGAATCATCGAGTCCAACTCTTAGGTGAATGACCCATGCAGGGATCACACCCACAATGGTGTAACAAGCACCACGCTCTATCCAACTGAGCTAATCCGTTCTGCAGTCCCAGGGAAAAAGCTTTTTTCCCTGGCTCAGTAAGAAATCTGCATGGATATATGCATGAATAACGAAGGGAAGGTGTCTCCCTTCAGTGCTTGTGAATGCTCCCAGCAACATGCCTGGAGTTCATCATTTCCACCAAAACCTGGCAGCTCCAAGACTCAGGCAGGGCTACGGATTCCTGCTTGACCCTGTCTGACCCTGCTAAGGCAGCCACTGCTAATGACCTGCAAGTTAATCAGTGCCAGCACAGGGCAACGGCTCCCAAACCTGCAAAGCAATAAATTCTAAATAAAAAAAAATAATTGTTAAAAAAAATGCATTGTTCTCAGAACTGCAAAGGGGGGTTATCTGTCTGCTCAAGTCAGAATACTTCCTGGCACAGCTGATTACATGAAGCCAGTTATAGCCAAAAGGCCACTTTTCTTCCATCACTTTAGTACTTTTAAACAAAAGGCTGTAAAACATCGTCTCCACTTCTGTGCTTCGCGCTACAGCAGCGCTTGAGCAGGTGCACACACTTGCTCCACGCTGTAATGTGCA
Source organism: Luscinia megarhynchos (assembly GCA_034336665.1). Taxonomy (NCBI): domain Eukaryota; kingdom Metazoa; phylum Chordata; class Aves; order Passeriformes; family Muscicapidae; genus Luscinia; species Luscinia megarhynchos. The sequence continues at coordinate 68,928,230 of JAPFBE010000003.1, forward strand.
AGTTTTCCAGGAGTAAACCTGTCCTAATTATAACATCACTTCAGGCTACTTCTCCTGCACTCAGCACGTGTGTATGGCAGCAAGAGTGCTGCAGAGCCACCGGGGCTTTTTAAAACAGCAGTAGAAAGACTGGAGTTTATCCTTGAAATTCAATCTTGTAAAACCAGTCCTAAGTGGGGATATCAGAGCTGAAAGAACATACACAATTACAGTGGGGACCAGCCAGAGTCCTTTTGAAATATCCTGTTACTTTTTCTGATCTGCTCGTACGGGTTGTCTCGTTTTTCCGTGCCTTTTCAATGGGGAGCTCAACCATGGCTGAGGAGCCCGTTCACAGTGGCGGCAGAGCTGTGCCCGGGACTCAGGGGAGCGGTGTCACCTGCTCTGACAGAGCGGCTGGGAATTCCAGCGGCAAGGGCGGCAAAGGCCGGCCTTCAGCTGGGGCGCTCCTCCCCGAGGAAGAGCGGCCGCCGGGGCGGGGGCCGGCGGCAAGGGGAGAACCGGCGGGCAGAGATCATCGCCGCACACCCGCGACGGCTCCCGCGGAGCCCCGTGCCGGAGACACCCCGGGGCCATCCATCCTCCGCGCCGGCCGCTCACCTGCCGCGCCGTCGGGGCCGTCCTTGCCGGGCCGGCCGGGCTCGCCGCCGCCCTGCCGCCGGTCGTTGTCGCAGGCGCCCTGGTCCAGGCGCGCCTCGGCGCTGGAGCAGCAGTACCGGAGCGCGCAGCTGCCGCAGCAGATGGTGGCGTCGCCGCCGTCGAAGCGCTCGGGGCACTGGAAGCCGTCCCGCCAGCCGCCCTGCCCGTCCAGCCAGCCGTGGCAGTACTCGCCGCTGGCCGCGGCCCCCGCCGGCAGCAGCCAGCCCAGCGCCGCCAGCAGCAGCCAGCCCCGCATGGCGCCGCCGGGGGGGCGGCCGCGCCGTCAGGGCCCCCCCGCGCCGGGGCAGCGCCGCCCGGGCCCCCGGGGCCGGCAGCCGCCGCGCTGCGGGGACTCTGGCCGCGGGTCCCGCCGCCGCCGCATGCCCGGGGCCGGCCCGCGGGGTGCGGAGCCGCCGCCCGGCGCGCACCGCGGGAGCGCCGCTACTCCGCTCTGGCTCCCCGCCGCCTCGCCGCGCCCTCCTCCGCGCCCATGGGCGAGGGACGGCGGGAGCCCGCGATCCTCCCACGGACGGAGCGCAGCGCCGCTCCCGGTGCGCCCCGTCCGGCGCCGCGCCCGCTCCCCTCAGCTCAGCGCGCGGCCGCCGCGCCCGCGCTTATAGGCGGTGGGGCGGCCCGGTGCGCATGCGCCCGCCACGCCCCCCCGACGGGGCGGCACCACCGCGGGCGGGGGGCGCCGCTCCCGGGGGCGCGGGCAGCGCGGGGAGCCCCCGTCCCTCCGGGCACCGCCACAGCCCCAGCCCGGGGAGCGCGGGTCTGTCCCCCGTCCCTCCGGGCACCGCCACCGCCCCAGCCCGGGAGTCTGTCCCCTGTCCCTCCGGGCACCGCCACCGCCCCAGCCCGGCGTCCTGCATGTGCCCCACGACTTCTTAGGAGTCAGGGGCAGCCGGAGGCCGGGCACAAGGATGCGCACCTTCAGCTGCTCAAGTGTCAAGAAAGTCTGTGGTTTCTCGTTACCTGTGAGACAGCTGTCGGGACACCGACCACAACTCTGACTTACAATGCATTGCATCAAGTAAAATAATACTTATTTTAATAAAAAGGCACAAACAGGGGAGCTCTGATAAGTGGCGCTGGTTTTAAATTCCGCTATAATGGCGTTTCGCTGGGAGGAAGGAGACTGCAAAGTGTAATGTATTTCTCTCATTCCTCCAAGCTTTTCTGCTTCAATTTAGTTATTGTCCTTCTCCCTCCATCTTCATCTCCTCTTTTGTTCTCATTTCAGCGGGTCTTTGACAGCTACGGGCTTTCACTGATCTGGTCTGGAGCACCGGATTCTGGTCAAATTAGGGACCAGGCAAATGCATTCTGCCCCTCAGCTCCGCTGCTGCTCCCAGTGAGTTCTTTCCCAGCCGTGGCCCTTCTGCAGCTCAGCCCATGGCACGGTGCAGAGGTGGCTCCCACACGCCTCCTGCCTTGCCTGCCTCGGAGAGGATTAGTAACCCGGAGCAGTTAACCTTCTGAAAATTTGCACTTATCAAGATAGAATTGGGGCTGCAGCGTGACAGGTTTTACATCACCCCATCAGTCCAGCTGGCTGAGCGAGAAGAAATTTGCAGTGAAACTGATGGGGTTTTGGGTTCCATCTCAAACCTGAGTAGCATCCATCACGAGGAGCCCACCACAGACAGTCCTGGCCGGTGACAGATTTCGTGCACTCAGCCCACGTCCCCCACACACATTGCTCAAGACACCCCCATCAACGATGGGGCACGGGGAGGGAAGGGGATTGCCTGGGGAAGGAATTGGAACCATGAGCTCCCACCAGTGACCTGTCTTTGGATGTCTGGCAGCCACAAGTGACAGCTCAGCAGCTGTTAAATGCCTACATTCACAGAGGTCTTCCTGAGAGATCGTTTTCCTAAAATCTGGGTTAGACACACATTCTCATAATAAGGAAAGCAGCTTCTTGATTCTTTCATACGTGGCAAGCAAAATACTTTCCCAGCCCCATCCTTTGACTTGATGGTTCACTGATACTCAGTAAGGTGGTTCTCTTTCAATAGCAAAACCAGACTATGAGAAGAGAGGTTAAAAGCAGACTATCTCATCTAATCTGTACTCCAAGTTAGGAGTCTTGATCATAACAAAATACCAGCACTAGATCTCCTGCAGAGATTATCTGTAACAGGTACTTTATATATTCAAGCTCAAGATTTGTCTCAACCTGCCTGGATAACAGCAGAGATAATAGTGTACCTCATTATGCTTTTGTGAAACTTAAAACATTTGGCACTTTGCAAAATGCTTTAGATCCTATTTAGCAATAGACTAATTAGTGGCATTTGGGGTGGTTTTTTTTACTGTCTTTACAAGCTGATCGTGTAATATCCCTATGATTTAAATTTAAAAGCACACAAAAATCCAGAACCAAAATATGTGGAAACACATAAATATAGCAACAGTCTTTTCTACTCTGCAACTTTGTCACTCGCTTTCCAGTGTCAAGCAATCTCATTATATTAGTTCAATCTATTTCAATAATAAACCCATCCCAGATTTTGTAGGACACCAAACACATCCTATCCCATCAAACTCAGCATGGTGCAGCTTTTAGATATAATTGAAATAACATATAGATGCTGAAGTGGGAAAAGATTTTTACAGCCTACATGTATTCAGTAATGATCACAAAGTCTACAAATCTCTATTATTTACTTAAACTTTCTTTTTTTTTTTTCTACAAGTCTCTGAATTCGTACTACTGCTACTACTGCTACTACCAGGTATAGTTTTCTGAGGCCTTAGGGTCAGTAGAAATATTCTTTGTCATTTTCCTGCCAAATGCATGGTCTCAGGAAAGCAAATACAATGTTTTATTTTGGGAATTTGAAGAACTCACCCACTGTTCTGAAAGAACAGTCCTGAAAAACTGTCTCTCTTAGAGCAGGGAAAATAAGAGTTAAAAGCACTTGTGCTACTTGTCAGAAACAGGTGAAGTGCATTTTCCGTGTAATTTTTAACACCCTGAGCTGCAAACCGCTTGTGCAGCAGTGTGGGGCTGAGCCCATCTACAGTACGTTACAGCACGTGTAGGACCCAAGGTCCGGCTGTGGCACTGGCTGTGAGGGAGCAGTACCTGCACCCCTGTGTGCCTGGGCACAGAGCTGTGGCACAGCTGCCTGTGCTGCTGCCCAACCTGGATGCTGACCCTTGAAGGCAGAGCTGCTGTGGGATAATGGCCACCACATGTTTAAGTGGCTCTCTAAGAGTGGTATCTTCTTACCTTGTGAATTCATTCAGTCAGGCATTCTTATTGTAACAAGGGCATTTTTGCTGTTTTGCTATTTGTTTCTCCCCAGATGGAAATTTTTCAAAAGCATTTCTGTGCTTTCAGAGCATGGTGCTTTGCTTTCCTAGGGCTGGCACGCCTCACGTGCTAAGGTTCTTCTCAAACACAACAGCTCCTACTTCAAAAAAAAGACAACAGAAATAAGAAAGGCATGAAAAGAGAGATAATACTAAAGCACGTCTCTTGTCCTGAGCAGCTCCCAGTTCAAGAGGGGAAAATGAGGACACCTCACCTTGAGTCTGCTGCTGAGCCATTCACAGCAAGGTACCACAAACATTTATCGGGACTGGCTGTGCCAGCACACATTGGACCAGAAGGAAAGAAGGGAAAGGACAAATTAGTGGAAACTGTAACAATAAATAAGAAAGAACCCTTTGGGTGTCTAGCCTACAAATTCTCCGAGATAATACAGGAACACAGACCTTTTTCTGTATGTCTGTCTGTTTTGGTTGGAGTCTCTCCTAGGGCCAAGAAAAGGGAAATCCTGTGACACAACTCTCCAAGCTGCTGTGAGCTACTGTGGGTGTGTAAGTGGCTCGTGCTGTTAGGGATGTTTTGTTTTCCCTATCGTTGGTTTTCAACCCATGCTGTTGTAGCTTGTCACATTCCCTTCATGTTAAGAGAAAACACAAAACTGGCAGCAACTCCTATTCTCTCTTCTTTTTGACCCATTGTTGATAAAGTTTAGATGGCAGATGGATACTGTCTTCTTCCCCTTTGGAATTTCCAGTTTCATTCTTGATAACTTGTCACTTGGGCAAAAGTGAGATTATCTGCTATCCCCTGCCTATGCCTGGATGCCAAATAGGCACATCTATGCACTTTCCCATTTTATTTAGCTCACATACCTACGGTTACATAATTAATGTCAAACAATTTTGCAATCTTACCAGGAATCTTGAAAATCTGGATTCTGGAATTTGGCTCTACTGTTGTGTCCACATCATTGCAAATCAGAACTGTAAATTAAACATAGCCTGAAGTCTTCAGCTAGAAGTCATCCTCATGGTACTATTGTTTAGATGACTTGGCATGTAAAAGTCAGGCCATGCTCACCACAAGAGATGGATTTTTATTGCTTTTCATACACTTCAAGAGCAGAGATTCCTCTTTCTGATAACACAAAATAAAGGAATTCATTCTGATCATGCAGGGGGTTAGTTAGTTTAAAAACAGTTTGTTTTAATGTTTGCACGTTTTTTAACTTACAAACAAATCACCTTAGAGTTGAAACCCCTGCATCTTGTCCATTTATCTATCTCAGTAAAGTCACTTCTCAGGCAAAACTGCATTTCCCACTGCTAAAGCAATGCTGTGCTGCCCCCATGTGAAGTTAGTGAGAAGAGTAGCGTTACTGAAACTGCTGTGGAGTTTGTACGGAGAACTGTTGAATCTGAGATCACAGTGCACATTGACAGGTTATACCAACACAATTTCCCAGGTGAGGATAGTTACCAGAAAATATGAGCTTACCTTAGTAGCCTTTCCTTTTCTTCTCACCCTGGTTATCAGGTACCTTTTACACTAGTGTTCCTGTGGCAAGTATAACTTAAACACCATCAGTACATTTCAGGGTGGAAACGGCCACTCCAGTTGTGGTATTGGTTGCATAAGCTGGACTGGTTTTTATTTCTGCTTAGGGAACATATTTAATATCTACATTTTAAAATACACGTGTACTCATAGAAAAAGCTTTCTTTTATTGGCGCTCATTTCCTGGAGAATAATTAGATCAAGATGACCCAAGGGGAAAAAAAAACCCAACAAACCCAGTCACAGAATGAGGCAAAGGACTGTAAAAATAGCTTTGAATGAAGGGATATGAAGTTAGCACACTCCCCAGGGGCTGGGCTGTGAATCTGCGGAGGCTGCACCGGCACCGAGCACATCGGGAGGCAGAGCCGAGCTCCTGCTGTGAGTGCTCGCTCTCAGCACACGCCGCAGTGACAGCAGGAATCAGGGCTGGCACCACCTTATCACAGCCAGCACAGACACCTCCCGTACCGCCCGTCTGGCTCCAAAACCGCCGCTGTCCTGATAGCGGGGCTGCGGGATGCAGCTGAAGGGAGGTGAGCCGGGAAAAGTCTCCAAGTGCTGGGGGACATTTCCCTCCAAATTCACGAGTGCAGGAGGAGGCTGTCACTCAGAAAACGTCCCCCGGTTTCATTCACAGCCCAGTCAGAGCAGAACTTTGGGGAGCTTGTTAGTGCTGTCCAACTACTCAGACAGCCTTGATTAATACAAATGTCAGGCTCTTCTCCCTCGAGTCTTAGTGCATTGATTTTTGGAGCTTCCACTTGCTGCAGACACAACAGATTGCTGTACAGTATATAAAAGTCTGGATACAAAGCTGATGTGCATAGCTTCAAATTGAAATGGATGCTGTTTTCTAATTGATTTATTACTTCTGCTCCAACCAACCACTCCAGTCACTAGCAAGAAAAGGAAAGAATTTCAGTCTTTTTTTCCCCACTCCTCAGACAAAAAACAGAGGAAGAATTACTTGTGGACTAAATCCATCATCCCACTGTTTGCCTTCACAGTGAGGCTGGCCAATTTGACAAGGCATCATTATTAAAAAGTTATTTAAACTAAAAAAGAAAACCCCAGGAAAGAACAGGAATTTTCCACATTCACACTTCAGTTTATGCCACACAGAGCACAAGCATGAGCATTTTATCAAATGCAGGAAGAGAAAACTAAGGATATTTCAAACCAGAAATTTACTGTTGTTCATCTCCTAATGCCATAGTGCACGACAAGGATTTGGGCACCAAACAGTGAAAGTAGCATCACCATGCAGATGTTGTCTTTTATCGCACTTTTTGCCTGTACAGTGAAATCAGTGAGGTTTCAGCAAGAAAAAAAAAGCGTTTTTTCTCATAGTACAGCTCAACAGGACTTAGTGCAGCTAAATTTGCAGCTTGGAGGTTCATATAGGAATTATTACTGCAGAAAGGCAAGAAGCAGCACCTTGTTGTGGAAAATTAACAATATTTATAAGAATATTTTCTAGATCAGAACTTTTTTTATACTGCTTAGAAAAGAAGTAAAGAAGACTGTATTTGCTTTAATCATTCCTATTTTTACTTGATAATTATCTAGCCTGGCAAAGAGGCTTTGGAATTCTGTCCCTCCCCTCCACTTCCCAGGGCTAACTTTAAATGATACACCCAGCACTCTGCAGGAGTGTTAGGTTTTTTATGTTACTATTTCCGTCACTGGTGGACTAATATCATCATCCATCTACCTGAGACCAAGATCTTACCCCCATATCCCTTCTGCCCCTGTATTTTCCAGCAGCTCCAAAGCCTAGCAAGCTCTGATGCCACCCCAATGTGGGTATCACCATGACACAGTAACATGCACCAGCTGCTTCAGCACTAGAAATAAGTCATGAGGAGAGGTGATGATGAAGGTGACAAATTCTCAAGTGTAAAATTACAAACTACTCAGAGGAACAGTTCTAGCTAAATATTTTTCCTAATGAAGTATAAATTGAAGCTTTGTATTAGACCCGCATCTCCACCACAGAAATTACATTTTGACAAGCTGCCACAGCCCTTCTGCAGTTCCAGCCTCTTTTTCACATCCCAATACGAGGGGGAGGCTGCTATTGGCACTGACAGCATTGTCACACCCGAAGCCAACATAAGCAATGTTAAAAGCCTTCCCTTTTCAGTCAGAGCAGTGCTCAGCATCAACTTCTCTTTGCCACCACAGGACCAGGTAAGAGCTTTGCTCTGTGATCCATGACACATAAGCTGAGCTAGCAGCCAAAGGTCTCCCCATCCCTTGGAATAAGGCTTGCTTCTGGTTTGGCTGCTGGAGATATGTGAACATCTGCTTGCTCCTTAGTCACCAACTAAATAAAAGACAATTCCTGTTTGAGACTGATACAATGTGCATTACAAAGAATCGCTTCTATGGCATTAAGGCTGGCACCTTCTTTCACTATCACTTCTGTCCATTCACTTTGTCTGCCCAGTGCGAAATAAGAACCCCTGCAGTTGTTAAGGGAGGCAACACTCTGGAGAGCTGTGCCACACGCAGCTGCACTGAAGAGAGGCAGCACAGTGGTAAGACACAGGTATGCTCATCGTCACTCCTCCACACATTGTCACAAAAAGAGTGGGTCTCCAGCAGAGATGGAGAGATGTCCCCACACTACTAAGGACTAACTGCTTGCTGCCATTGCTTCCATTTAGCATTTGGGCCCACTTTTGAAAGATGGACTTTTTCCAGTAAGGACATCTTTATCACATTAATCTTACCTTATCCCCAGACAGAATCACAACAAAAGTGTTTACTCTCAAAGGTTAGATTCCTTTTATGTGTATGTTAATAAAGAAATAAGGATAGCCCAAACAGCCAAGGAATGCTAACACTTGTTAACAGGATGAGAGAGGTTTGGGTGTTTTTTCATTTTAGGGTAGCTTCTACTTAGGTACTTAACCATGGAGTTAATAGATTACCCAACTCTATACAGCTTGTGCATACTTTTTTGCCCAAGGTTTCACTCAATTTGAAATCTACTCAAGCTGCCTGTCACCATTTTTTTTCCCCCCATGAGAATTTATCCCCTTCTCCTCTTAATAAAAGTAAATGCTATTTTTCAAGTTTCATTTAATAAAGTTTAATTTTGAATCCTTGACTTTGAATATTTATCAGGTGTTTCTTTCCCTTTTTACTACAGCACAGTGACTGATCAAAACCTCATCCTCCTAGCTTTCTTTTGTGGCCAGGACCATCATCACCCCAGAAGCATACTGTTACCACCAAGTGCCATATTAAATGCACAGGGTCAGTAAAGGATTTTTTGCTCAGGAGCTACATGCCAGCTTCTAATCAGAACTTTATTTTGGAAGCAATTAAATGCCTTTCTAATAAACTGCTGTCCTGCTGGTACCCAAGCATACGTCGTACAGTGATCCCTGCATTAAAGAGAAAAGAAATAAAGAGAAATCCATCAGTCTTGGAAACATTAACTGAACAAACAAATATATTAGGACAAGAGTACGCATTCCAAGTTTTCCATACAGCTATTCAACAGAAATGACCCGATATCCTGTTGGAGACTGATCTGTACTCAAAAAAAGTAAAATCAAACCAGAAGCTCTTCTAGTTTGGAGAAGCTTCTAAACTTAACCATAACCTGTTCATAATAAGTGAGAATTGCCTTACTTCTAAAGGGTGAGAAAACAGAAAACAAAGCTAATGAAACACGCAGCCTACTCACCTCCTCACTGTGGCATTTAACAGCAGCCGTGGGTTATAAAGATTAAATTCCTGAGGTAGAGTGAAAAAAGAATTAAGTAATAAGCCTCCTAGCAACAGGAGTCAAATGGGTCAGAAGGATTGTTCAAATACTGAAATACAACAAAATTCTACCACTGTTTAAAAAAGCGTGTCAGAAAATGTTTGCAACAAGGAAATAAAAGGCGACATACCTTGCCACAGGATTGTTTGGATTGAAAAGATCAAGTCTGACCATTAACCTTAGCATGGCCATGTTCACTGCTAACCCATGTCCCTAAGCACAAAGCACATTGTTTCTGAACACTTCCAGGGATAGTGACTCCACCACTTATCTGGAGCACTGTTTCAGTGCTTTACAACAAGCCTTTCAGTGAAGAATTTTTCCCTAAAAAGCTAAAGCTGCTGTAGGACAACATGAGGCCATCTCCTCTGGAACTGTCATTTGTTACCTGGGAGAAGAGACTGACACACACCTGGCTCCCCCTCCTGTCAGGCAGCTGCAGAGTGCTGGGTCCCCCCTGAGCCTCCTTTTCTCCAGGCTGAACACCCCCAGCTCCCTCAGCTGCTCCTCACAGCCCTTGTGCTCCAGAGCCTTCCCCAGCTCCGTGTCCCTTCTCTGGACACGCTCCAGCCCCTCAGTGTCTCTCTTGCAGTGAGCGGCCCAGAATTGAGCACAGGGTTGGAGCTACGGCCTTTCAAGTGCCAAGGACGGGGATGATCACTGCCCTGGTCCTGCTGGCCACACCACTGCTGATGCAAATGCACCTGTTCAAGCCATGAGTAGCCAGTTTCTCCAGGAGGACACTGGGAGAACACGTCAAAAGCTTTACAATAGTCCAAGTGGAAAACATACACTTCTCTCACCCACTGAGCTTGTCACCTTGTCACAGGCTGGTCAAGCAGGACCAGCCCTTCACAACCCCTGCTGACTGAGCTTGATACCTTGGTTGTCCCGCACATCCCACATGATGGCACTTAAGATGATTTGCTCCATGACCTTCCCCAATATTGAGGTCATGCTGACAGGCTTGTAGTTCCTTGGATCTTCCTTCTGACCCCTTCAGGCAGGGGTCCCACTTGCTGACCTGCAGTCACCCAGGACTGCTGGTAAATGATTGAAAACAGCTCAGCCAGTCCTTCCGCCAGCTCTTTCAGTACCCTTGGGTGGATCCTATCCAGCCCCAGACTTGCAGCTAAGTGGCACAGCAGGTCACTGACCGTATCACCGCACGTGCTGCATGACAGCTACTCCAAGGGTCTTGCAGTGGCAGTACGTAACTGGCAGCCTCCTGCCACCCGACGAACATTCAACATCGAGCTCAGAAGAAATGATCCTGAACTGAATTAAAAGGAGTTGTCCCATTCACAGCAATAAGCCTTGTGCCTTACATTCCCCTCACCTCTTCCCCACACTTCATCCCTGCCACACCTCTATCCTCCTTTTCAGGAACCTACCAGCCTGGTTGAGGGAGATGGCATGTCACAGCTGTGCTGTGCTCCACGGACACAGTTGCAGTGAGTAACCAGCGTCTTCCAGAGCTGCTGCAGGCACGTCGTGCCCCTCCCCAAACCCAGGTGCCCATGTCCATGAGAATCCATACCAGTCAATGACCGTGATACTTTAACCATCCACCAGTGTCTGGAGACAGCAGCCACAGTGCTGGAAGGTACTTAATGAGAGGGAAGAGAGAAACAGCCTGACAACACAACCCCAGCAGTTAGTCCCAAAACTACGTAATTTATGCTGGAAGTTTTTGCACATAGATAGTTCTTTGTACTTAGAAACTTGAAAAAGTTTTAGGGAATTTTTTTTATAGAGCATAAGGCCTTTACCCTCTATGGTATTGACAGATACTCTAAATTTCTCGTTAAGAATCTACAAGACGCTGCTTCTGCTGAGACATTCCAGGTATAACCAGTAACATAACTGAGCTGACATGAATGACTGAATTATTTCTACTGTCCTCATGAGTAGTGGAATGGAAATAACTAAAGAATTACCACTGACATCAAAGAGGAGGGAAAAGGCCACTAAAGCTGTATTCCTGAACCTTATTTCAATTTTTAAAAAAATGATGCTATAAATGCAATCATCCAAAGCACAGTTATGTTAGGAACACGTAGATGGAGGAGTATAGCTAAATTTGGATTTCTTATGGTGAGGAAGATGCATAAAACTCTGACCCATTCCACCTTATTGCAGTCTCTTCCCTCACAATCCACAAGAAATAAGTGGGTAACTGATTTGACAGAAACAGAGACACGTGAGCGCAAAGAAAGTTCTGGATCAGAAAGAGGTTCCTGAACCAAGCAGTCTAAGGCATAGCTCTTTCCCTTCTGCTGTCTTCATCCTAGGGAGAATGCTGAAGGAAAAACAAGTTACTTCTAGTAAAAGAAAGAGGCCATATACATAAGTTTATACCACAGCTGTACAACAAAGTACAAACTAACAGAAAACCACGTCTTGCACATGAACTTGAACCTTCTTCCAGACCAGACTTTTCTTTCTTTACAGAACAGATAATGTAGACTTGATTTAATTTTATGGTGTTTAAATATAGGTCAGCTTCTTAACATGCTTTGCACAAAACCAAGCCACACCTTGAATGCATTTGTATGTTACACTCTAAGCATATTAACACATCCTTAAATTGGGGGTAAAAAATAATTTGAAACAGCATCTATAGTGCTGATCCCCAAAAACCATGGCTAAATTCAATCTCTCAAGTAATAGCCTGGGAATATAATTATTTCAAATCCAATTTTGATTTTAGTTTGTACTACTACACGTGATTATTCTATTATACAATCACCTTTTCACATAGGTGAAATAAGGACATAACTGCTGTTTAATCAAAAAAGAAACAAAGCACAGGTACCCAGGAGGCTCAGACTGTTTCCCAATTTACAAAGCCATTCCTAGCGTGTGTTAGGTTTGTATTGCACACTGTGAAGAAATTCTAGACAAACTCCACAATACAATACCTCCTTTTACATCTTCTCCCTCCACACTTCAATCCAGGATCATGGCCGTAACTCCAGCAAGAACAATTCTGCACTACATGAATTCTAGGAAGAGCAGCTCTACATATTAACCAATGAGGTTTTTGTTTCTCCTATAATATAGGAGAGTGACAGGAAAAGATCTCTCAGATAGGCAAATATGTATTACAAGGATCACAGCATTATTGTTTTATTGTTTGCACAATGGTAAGTTGCACATATGGACAAACAGTACACATTTAGAACTAGTTTCACAAATTAATACATTGTAAGAGTCCAGTGGTTTAACATTTTAACTATTAAAAAAAGCAGTAACAAAGGAGTACAAACATTACAGTTTTGACTGCAGCCCAATAAAAGTTTAAAAACAGGTCAAATCAAAATAAACCGTAAGCTTTATTTTTTTGTGACATTAAAAAAAACATATCCCTTCCTAAGAGACTGCTCACAAAGATGCAATAACATACAAGTACAAAAGTGAAGAATTCTGTGCTCAGTTTCCCTTAATTTTATCAGATTAAGTGACAAACCAAACATTTGTCAAAGAGCAATCACTGCTGAATGCAGACACTTCCAAAACATACAAAATGGTAGGAACACTTTAACAATAGAAAGCAAATGACAAAACCTCTATATAAAATCAACTTGGCTCCAAAGTTTCATGCTCACACATCACTCTGGTATCATTATTTGCGAAGAATCAATTGATCTATTATTTCCTTCTTAAGATATTTTCCTGGATATTCCTAGTGCACACCAAATCGTGGATGCAGAAACAACAAGCTATGATATTGCAGTATGTAAGATTCATAAACTACTGCTGCAATAGCCTTAACCTTCAATTTCATCATTTTCCTCCTCTGTTCTTGAGCAGCAAGTTACTGTAGCTTGTTTGAAAGCAGCTGGGCATCTGCTTTCAAGGCAGTGCTGATGAGAAGCTCATGAATCAACTTGGGTTTGTAATACTTAATTTGGGTTTTCATTTAGGACAGTGCATCCTATCTCCCTCAAATGCAGGGAAAAGCTCATCTAGCCTGTCAACTCCTGTTTGCACACAGACCTTGTTGCACTCTGAGCTTTCAGCTGAAATCCTGCAGTGCCCTAGTCTTCAGCTCAGGAGAAAAAACATTTTGGGAACATTACCTATCAAATGTCTGTGTCAAAATCTCAGATTCTTCTTTAGAGTTGGCTGCTAAATGGGCCAAGAAAAAGGTTAAAAACAAAAAAACAAAACCAAAGCAGCTACTAACCACTATCTACCAAACTTTATGAAATAGTAAACACTGTATTTCAGCTGGTTTTAAACAACAAAACACAGAAGCAATGATGACACAGCCTGGGACCCGCTATTTGAAATTCCTAGGAACATCAAGATAAAGGACCACAAGGCAACATGGAGAAACAGAACACAAGGAAAAGGAGATCTGTCTATGGGGTAAGGTATGCACATCTGTGTTTTATACATATATATATATACACATACATACACACAGATGTGTGCACTGTACTGTATATATTTACATCCATATACACAAAAACACCCTGAAGTAGATTTAAAGGCCATATCCAGGAACAGAAGATATGAACTCTAGTATTTGTACTAGAATATATTTTATCTGTACAAAAAAAACAAATATGCATATATTCATATGGTATAAAGCTTATTAACAAAAAATATTCTGCTACTAACATTAGGTTAAATAGATGATTTTACAAGATTCTTTAATAATAATGCAGTATAGAACATTTCTAAAACTAGGGCCCAAAATAAAAATACATAAATGGGTTTCTATTCACAAGAAAATAGCTGTTCAATATGATTTCACTAGGGAAAAGTAGCAAAATTTTTATAAATCTCCTGGGATGCAATTTAGTTCATGTATCAATCTAGAAAAATAGACTTTTCAGATGAAGAAAGTTGATGCGCTTCCCCCTCCCTAAAAGGGGTGCCTATCTTTTCCCTCGCTTGTTTCCAGCTGGAGGTTTCTTCAGCTGAAGAAGTTGCCCTCCTGTCCCAAAGCCTGCAGATGCAGGATTAGACACCCCGAACGTCAGGCCAGCTGATGCTGTGATGCCAGGATTGCTGAAGTTAAACCCAGATGTAGTCGAGCTCCCAAAGCCTTATGGGGGAGGGAAAAATAGTTTAAAATATCAGTTATATCAGGATTGTAAATTTGCTCTCTTTGAAGTTTTTACCACCAGTGACTTTTTTACCAGCAGTTGTAACACTTCATAACAACCTGGAGCAACAATGGTAAATCACATTGATAGAGCACTTAGACTTGCCATGGCAACTTGGATAATGCAGCACTAACAGAGACTACCTCAGTGAGTACAAACAATTATATCCTAAATCACAAGTTTATTATACCCTTACCCATACAAGAGTAGCACACAAAAGTCCCACTGAAATTGTACAATAGAGGAACCATAACTCCTCAGGTTCTCAGCATAAACATGCAATGCACTCCTAAGGTGGGAGGGAAGGCAGCAGGTACAGGTGGACCATGGACCGACCACTCACTTCACTCACAGCAGAGAAATGGCAAAGCTGGAGTTTGAGTGCTCAGCCTTCTTCTTACTGACTTGGCTACCTTGGCCCACCTTTACAACAATTGTGGCACAGACCACATCTTAAATGTGAGGCAGAAAAGGCTCAAAAAATCCTTGCTGGACTGTTTGTATTTAAAAACATCCTTTATGACAAACCAAAAAACAGCGTTGGAAACAAAGTTTTGGAAAAACTGCATGACTGGCTGAGCAAATTGAGCTATTTCAATTTTCCACCCTCTTCTATAAAGGTAAACAAACTGATCATTTAGAGCAGCTGTGAAACAAGATTAGTATAGTAGAAAAGTGTCTCCTAGTTTCCAGCAACATTAACACTAATTCATTTCACTTTCTTTTATAAATTTGTATCATTTATGTGTAATCAACTTAGATAATAATTGTAACTATTAGAGAATGCTAGAAATTTCTTAAAGATTACTTAATAAGAAGCAGAACTTTGTAACTTCATTTTTTTGTTATCTCAAGAGACCACAAAATACTAAGTAAGACACGAGCAAGTTCAGATTCCAACAAAGAGCTTCATACAAGTTGTATATGAAAACCTGCAAACAATTACGATAATAAGAAAAATGGTACTGGTTCACAATCAAGAAAGAGTACATTTTCAATATTCATTATTTATATTGCTTCATTAGTTCTCTAGCAGACAGTTGATGCAATCCTTTGGTCACATCAGTACTTCAACTCAAATGCCTAAAATATTTTTGGAATACAGAAATAAAAGCCCAATAAAAGCCCATCAGAATCCTACAGTAGCTCTTACAAGCCTAATGTCTTCTGTTCTCTCACTTCTTTGTGACACTCTGCATTAAGGTCTACTTCAAAATATAACATGAAACTCTTCCTCCTGCAATGTCTGGACTTGGTTTACACACATCATCTTGTCAAGAAAATTCATTACCAACATCCCAGTAACTCACAGTCCTACAGCATGCAGCTGCCTGCATAGAGCTCATTGTCAGTGTAATGGTTGCGCAGATCTAGTGTGACTAATGATAGTGACAGATAGTACTTATTTGGGTCTTGCCTAAATTTTGCGGGCTAAAGTGTCTCTCATCCTAGGATGTAAGGGGTGAAACACACGCAGGTGTTACTCCATTTCCCTGATAACTCTGAATCCCAGCTAAGATGTAGCAGGGAGTCTCATGAATGAAAACCCTTACCTTTTTATTCCACGTATATGAGATAACAGGCAAGCAAGCATTGCTTCCCATAGAAAACATCATGAATGCCATTCATAATAAAGCTGCGTGTGATGTATAGTGTCAGGAGCTTAGTAAGCAAGAGTGAAGTATTCATAAATTACCTACACCTTGCTGCTTCTAGATGCAGGGATTGTTTTGAAGTATGCATGGAAGGTAGGCTATACTTTGAGTAATATAACAGTAAGAGATGCACAAACTGTGGGATAGAAGATTGAGAACATGGTTGTTAATTTAGGTACAACTTTTGGAAAGCAATAGCTGTTATGTCAGAAGTGACATTAAGGGCAGCCATAAAAGTATAGAAAGGCAGACGTGAAATTCATCTATATGGTTTTCTCCTGTCATGGCAGCATAAAAAGGCAAAGGTACCAAGTTTTGTTAGAAGTAGATCAAACCCTAAAGCTGAACATTCCAATAAAAAATCTTCAATATAAAAAACTTAAAAAATGTACATACTGAGATTAATTCCTGTTGCAAGAAAAGACAATCAGTCACAGAATAGCTCAGTTTAGATGGAAGACTCATGAGCCTTCAACCGTAGGTACAATGTGATCGACAACGTTCTTGCTGAAATTAGTAATATTTATGTGTGAACAGTGATTTTCAGGAAGTAAATGACAATCTGCCCTTCAAGGACACAGCCTCACATCTCCCTGAATGTGTTATGATCACACCTCATTCACTGGGCTTGTGCATCTCTCCTGTCAGACTTTAGTTCAGTAAGCCAAAGGTGAGCACACCTCCCCATAACTGCCTTTTTTTGATAATTTTAATACTACAGGGAGAAACAGCAGTTCATCAGATGGCAATCCATTCCTGCTTTCATCTCCCACACTGCATTGGGTGCTCTAGATCAAAAACTATTTCAAGAACAACTCTGATCGATTTATTACAGCCTCTCTTTCTATCTAAAAGCTGCTCATAGATTAAAGTCTGTTTTTCAGCAGTATGAGTACATCCAGCCATGATCCTACTTGATTACCTCTTGTTTACTGAGGCTGCAATTCTTCAATAAAAATAAGTTTCCAACAAGAATTTCCAACTCAGATCTTCAAAGTACATTTAGCATCTGCTATTAAACGAGTAAGAGTAGGAATTAAATGAGACCTCTTTTGGAGTGCGCTTTCCACAGTTTCTCTGTGTACTTCAGAGGCATGCCTGAGACACTGCTCATTCTCGTAACTGTGTCCATTAAAGAAACTGCAAGGAAACTGAAGCTGCTCTGCTTTTTATCTACTGATGAACACAACAACCATTCTTGGACCAAGTAAATTTTATTATTAGAAGGTGCTCAAAGACTATCAGAAACTCAAAATTTTCTCCTCAAACACACAAACTGAAACTGGGAAGAGCAGTAATATCAGTACAAACATTTGCACATCTAAAGCAATTAAACCTAACCCATAAAAATCAAACACTTGACAGAACCAATTCTGGGATCTGTAATTTTAGATTCAAGATAAGATCAAACTGATGGAAAATCTGTGGAAGAGAGTTGGGGCAGCCTGGGATAGTGCGTGTTGGAACACACACTCACCTAGTGTTCCCAGACATGTTAGTCTGGGAAAATACTTAACTGCTCGTATCTAGACCTAAGCAGCAACAACAGTGAATTCCGTAACTCATATCTACCCCACTTTCCTCACTTCTTCAAAGAAATAGATTCAAAAATAAGATGCAACCATTACACTGTAACGTAAACCCAAATATGCTTTCAGGATTCCAAAATATTCTTTTGCTTGAAAAAAATAATTTTTTAGGATCTTAGGCAAACAATGTCTAAGAAACAGAACACAATAAATTTTAAAAAAGTATATATAACTTAGTTAGCCTTAGGTGTCATTCAAATCCATTTATACACCCTAAGTTACAGAGCATATGCAATCCAGATGCCATATACCATAAGATTTTGGATATAAAAGGTAAAAGCGAGTTTCTGGGCTACCAAATTTTTAATAGTGGTTTCTATTCCATAATCCCAGTCTAGGTAAGGATTTCATGACCACTTGATTTTCTAAGCACAAAATGACAGAAATTACATTTAATCTGTTTTTAATCAGCTACTTTCTGTAGATGAGACTCTTTTTAGATAACTGAATCTCTATTTTATTGGGTGCAACTCCCTCATTTGCAAAAGAGACTGATGGCACTGGCTCCATGACAAAGCCTAGTTTGAGGGAAATGGTATTTAAATTACCTCTGCACACCACCAACATAGCTAGACAAACTTGTTATTTACTTCAGCTTGATACTTCCTTAGTGATGGACAACTGATCCATACAAATAGTTTTCTAATTATATTTTTAATATGTTAAAAAATAAATTATTAACTTTGTAATCTGGTAGCTTTAAGTGATGCATATTATTTAATATAGACTCAGGAACAATAGGCCACAAGATAAAAACATAAACAGTGTAAGCCTTCCAACTGTTTCTCATATTAAGAACTAGTTAAAAGAAGGTTGATGCTTAGACACCAGATACTGTAAAGTGTTCCATCAAGAACTCACTAGGTTGTTAACATTTATGAACATTACACGGCCAACTTAGTGAGTCATTTCCACCTTATAATGCAAGCTTAAAGTACTTTACAGGCCTAAAAACTCATCACTAGCCAAGGAGAATCCAGAATAAAAATCATAGCACTTTCTAGTAAATACCAGCAAAATGCTGTTTTCTTTTAATAGCAGTTGATCAAACATTTTTCTTGAGACATGATCCTCCTTCCATGTACCACCGAAAAAAGACTGCAAGACAGACTATAGAAGCTATTTGCTTAGTAATAGCTTAGTAAGCTATTATACCTATTCAAAGGTAAACAGAGATGCCAGCTATATTTCAGACTTCTGAGTTAAGGTGCAATGGCATCCATATTTTAATTTTATTACCCCCCCAAAAATGAAACCAAAATAGCTACATGAGTACTGTGTAGTTCAATTGCCACAGAAATGTTTTCAAAGTAGCTAATATAATGGATTATGAATATATACAGAGATACAATACATGTAACTTACTATTCAAATACAGTAAGCATTTATAAGTTTTTAAGGAAATCTCTGTGCTTCCAGAAAATAATTTTAACTATTTGTAAACATAGTAAGTCAAATGACTAGTATATTTGTCATTAATTTATACACTAACTTCATTCAGTAACTGGTACCAATGCATTCAAGTGACAGCTGCTCTTCTGTGTATGAGGCTGCATCTATCTCCTGCTCTCAACTCCTAACTAGACAGACATCACAAAATGGGAAACATTAATGCTCACTCAATACGGTCTACATAGGAGACCTTTAACAGAACCCAAAAACTTATCTGGAAATGTGTCTCTAGCAAGTAAATAATTATGTTAATAGTGATATACACATGAAATTTTAAACAATCCATTTCCTGGAGTGAGCACAGCAGTTTAATTATAAGACTTGCTTTAAGATAAAATTGATTTTTTAATTTAAAACAAACAAACCAACCTGCACTTAGACTTCCCGATGGTTTACTTGTAGTTCCAAACCCAAATGATGACGCTCCTGTGGCACTACTTCCAAAGGCAGAGCTACTTCCAAATCCTAGTAGAATAATAGTAAAGACATACAACAAAAAAAATTACAGACACGGCAATTAAAGACACATAGGTTTTAGGTGAGTATTCTAAACCCAAACATAATTTTAAGCGTTATTTGGGAAACAAATATTCATAAGATTATTGCCTGAAGAGGATTTATTCTTGATACAGCATTGTGTTAAGGAAACAGGACAAACTGGAAAGCATTGAGAAAAATACTATCTTCAAAATCCAAAACTGAGTAAAGGAAAATGTTACAAAAGCAGGTGGTATGAACTATCAGAGTTTAAGAACTTTCTCCTAAATTGCTGTTAAATTGGCAGAAAATGGTAACCAAACGAGCTAAAACTAAGAAATTTCAGACACAAGTTACAGGACTTTTATTACAGAAAGTCACAATCTTCATCTACAACTCCAGAAAAAAGAATTATGCTTAAAACAGAGTAAGCATTTTCTTCAGTTTACGATTGGCTTATCTTTAGAATCACTCTCCTCCCAGGTTATTAGCAATCAGCTTTATCTAAGAAACTACAAAATAGATTAAATAGAGAATAGAAACAAAATTCACAATATTTAATGTGAAAAATCGTCATAGAAGGGCAGCCATAAGTGTACAGCTGTGACAAAATTTAATTCTGTTGATTTCGTAATTGACATTCATGATTTCATAATAAAATTTTTTTAAGGTTTCAAATTGTATTATTACTATGAAGCCACTTTGAAGGGAAAAGTAAATTGATATTTGCAGTTTGAAATAGAGACCAGACAATAGAACTGTAAGAAAACTACATACTCTGATTTTGGCTGTCTGAGGTTTTCAAAAAGAAAACAGTATTTATATTTATGTTTGAGGAAATCATGCTCCCATCTTAAATTTCAAGTGTCAGGAAAAATCCTTTTATTTACTGTAAACTGAGCCTTTACCATTCCTTTACAAAAATATTGAGTTTTTAAAACTAATTGGGACTGAATGCATTATCTGGAGCAGTGCTCTCAAGTTTTCTGAGATTTTTGAATAAAAGGGGTATTAAGGGTAGGTAATGGCAAGTACCATTTTTCGTGTAAAACAGTTCATTTAAATGACACACTCTTTTATCCTATCTAGATTGAAACTCATAACCAACGATCAGGCAAAGTGTCTGTAAATATTTAATGAAGCATAGGATCTATGCTAATAATTTATATACTTAAATGTAAAAGCCTCTGTTTGTCACCAACAAAGTACAGAGAACATTAATCAAGGAAAGAGAGCAAATTTCCCCAATCAACATGGCACTTCCAGAGCATACACCAGAGAGTGTCCTGTTCAAAATCCAAATCCCTAAGATTAAAAACCCAAACAAACTTAAGTAATCATTCAGCCTGTTTGTTTCCAAGAACACACCTACATGCTATTTTGCAGGTATGTATTTATTCTTCTACATTTGCTTCTATCAGATAGTCATATGGATTTGTTAAAAGACATTTTGCAAATTAATAATGCAAGCAAATACCTTCCTAGGCAGAGAGCTAGGAAAAAATAAAGAGAATACAAGTCAGGTTTTTTGGACAAAACTAAAAACAGTTAGAATGTTCATTTATTTACATTGTTCACCAGTCTTACCAATCTTTAATCTGCAGCCTTTTCAGCAGAAATGGAAGAATTTTATGGTTTAGTTTGTTTTTTTAAGGCATTTAAACCACAGGTAAAACTGGTAATTTCAAAGTAATTTCATTTTAGCCCATTATTTTCACTTTTTTTCTTGTTTAGGTATACAGATTTTCTTTTATCTAAAAATGCTTAAAATCTGATGAGAAGGGACACTAGTAGATTTAAAGGTATCTTCAAGATGATTATTTAAGGTAAAACTCATGTAATGTTCAGGTTACATCATCTTCCCAATGCTGAGTGACACTTAATTATTTTAAATACATTACAACACTAACTCATGTGTCCGGCTCATAGGTAAAATGCAGGAATGGGGCCTGAGGCTGCAGAGAAGGGAGGATGTAACAAGAAACTATGTTTGTGCACACAAAACATTATGTTTGTGCTCAGCAGATGTAACAACTTTCTTTGTAGATCTTAGAAAAGCTTCAGAAGACATTAGTATTTGTAGGAAACCCGACAGGAAAGTTACATGCTGATTAGATTCTACTAATCATTTAAATTTTATCTGCAGCTCTAGTGCTGAGAACACATTACATTTAAAATAAAAGTTCTACATTTATTCTGATTTATTTTTTTTTATATCACCTACTTTCACAGTCATGTGTCCTCCTGGAATATAGTCCCCACCAGCATTACTAATATTCTGATATATTTTTTCCCCTCACTTTCACATGTTGCTTTTTCAGCTGGGGGAAGAGATTTTTTCCCTACATCAGCACTGAGGTACAGAGTGACTGCTAAAGCAAATAGATTTCAGGATCACAGAACTGCAATAATTTTTAAACATTTATTCTTATCTTTATACAAGCAGAAATGGGTCCCTACAGTTAAAAGGTGAAAAATTTCCACGTTGCCTATCGTGATCTAATGTCTCAGGTGCCTAACTTCCATATAGATAAAATTCAGTCAAGTTGTAGGTCCAACACACTTGATGTCCTTCCCTAGCTTTTAGAGCACAACTTCTCTGTGTTACCTAATGCTGTTCATCTTGCGGTTTCACTACAATGTTTTAGCCCTAGCAACTCCTGCCTGCAAGTCAGGAAGAAGCCTGGAAAGCACAGACCTCCCAAATTGTAAGGTCTTTCCCTGAAACAGATCATCCTCTTAGTGGAGTTAAAGGTTTGCAAGAGATTCAGCTGTGTGGTATAATAATTCAATGAAAGATTAGAAAAGTTAAAGTGTACCTCCAAGGCTTGAAGAACCTAAGCCACTTGATTGCAAGCCAGTGCCAATACCTGAGCCGAATGGCGTTCCAAAACTAACTCCCAGAGATGGCTGTGGCCCTGGTACAAAAAAAATGAGAACAAACTTGCCTTACTCTTTGATAGTAAAGAGGTCCTTTATTTACTTATTCAAGTATTTGATAATGTGAACATCATTGCTTACAACAAATCCCATTAAGATCCCACATTTTACCTCATCAAAATTTCTCACTTATCTGTCTGCCTCTACACTGACTTGGCAAAAATCTAAGAAAATACTGATTGTAATAAGGTGAAACTAACCAAAACTAATAACATAAGAACATAATTTAATATTTTTAAAAATTAACCAGTCTCACCTTAAACTTTAAAATGTTAATCAAAACCTTGAGAGAACTCACAGGTAACAACATTTTGCCACCTGCATTAATGGAATCAGAATAAGGGAGAACTTTCAAATTAAAAATGTAGGAACTGACACTAATGTAACTAAAACTGCATTACCTAAAATTAATTTAATAAATAGGATTCTTCAAAACTACTGAAGTATTCCATCCAAATTTAAACAGAACACTAAGATAAAAAACAAGACAATGACTTTATTTTATTAAATTTATTGTTCATTTTTAAGCAAGTCAATTACACAGTAACATGACAATTCATTTTTTTCCACACAAGTGATAACTGAGTTCTGTTAAGCTCTGCTACATAACACCATTCAATAAGGTAAATTAGTCAAACCACCTGTTTAAATAACCATTTACAAAAGGCACAGTTCTGCGTACCTTAATGAATTAGATACATTCAAAATTTCAGTTTGTTCCATAATTTTAAAAAGTTGACAGTACTTTCCCTGCATATTCACTTTAAGATGCAGGACTGTCAAAAAACGATTTCAGTCTGCCGAGATTAAATTTACAGTCTCAGTTCCTTTTTTTACCTTAACTTTGGGGAATAAAGAATCCACTTGCTAGCCCATCACTAACACATTTTAAAATAATTAATTCTGATAAATAATATATTTTGACAGTTTTCACAGTACAATCTTCTATTCCTGTCTTTTTCAAACAGTTTTCAGTGCACTATTTTAAAAGTTTAACCATTAAAGATAAAATACAGTGCCAAACTCTTAATCCACAGACATCTGCACCTCTGCTCAAGATGGCATTATCCATCTTTGAAGATACTTGACATCCTATATCTGTGAAAATGATGATTTATTCAAATATCACTATAAAGTTCAGACAATTTTGACCTTTTCCTAAACCATTATCACATCTGGGCTATTTTCATTCAAAACTTCCTGTTACTAATATTTAGATAGAGTTTTAAAACGTGAATATTTCAAGCTCCTAAAATAATTTTGGTATTTGAAGATTTAAATGGAAAATCATTTTGAATCAAGTGAAAGGCACTGTATGTTGAAAAGTAACATCTTTTGCTAGGAACACAAAATTCTTGTGTGATCCAAGCTAAATAACATCTGTATACTCCAAGTAGTGTTAAAACTGAAGTTTAACGGCAATTAAAGTTTTTAGCCTTCAGTCTCTGCTTAGCAGGGAATAGTTGGAAAACCCAAACTATTTCTTCCACTTAATAAAACGTATATCAGATGTTGCAATTACAAATTTCCACAAATTTCAAACTGAAGTTCTTTACATCCAGTTTAAATACTGATACATCTACCTAGCAGCTCTTAAAAAAATAAGAGAAAAAATTGACATTAAAAAAAACCAAGACCCCCTACACAAGTCAGTGAGCTAATAAACTAAAAGAATCCAAAAACACATATCCAGTTCCTTCTCAAGTACACAGGTTTCTATCTCAGTAGGAGGCACTGTTAGTGGAAGACCTATAAAGAAAACACTACAGTCCTCCAGGCCAATCTTTTTATCAAATGCAACATGCTTTTTTTTAGAGCCAGTATAAAACATTATACTAAAACACCTCAGATCATATAAAACAAGGTCTTATGCCTTAGGCTAACAAACATTTAACTGAGCAACAGCACATGATATTTGTTGATTTTGTACCATAATGTTCTGAAGGTATCACTGCTTATAGTTCTTGTAAGTAAACATAACCTTCAACAGCAAAAGGCCAGTAAGACTCTTTGATGCTGAGAGCATTAGCAAGATAAAAATGGCACTTCCGGCTATTACAGGTATGAGACAAATTCTTTGTAACAAGTATTTTAACATTTTAAAACTTGATGGATTTGCCCTGCAGAGCACTTCAGTTTAATGAATAGGACTCATTATAGAGAGCCAGACAGGTCAGACAGATTTCCTAGGGATGTTCTGCAATTTTTAAAATTACAGCTGGTCCAAACAGTGAGTAAATTTAGCATCATAATTTAGATCTGATTCTGACAAAGTAATACACTGGTTAATTTTAACCAAGGTCAATAGCAAACCACACAAAAATTTTAAGTGCTAAAAGGATTTCAGTATCCTTTCCCATTAGAACTTCTATCTCATACTGAGTTAAGTCAAAACAAAGTGTGCTAACAGCTTTGACTAACTTTGTACTTCACCAGTTAAGGAGAGAATGAGCTTCTTAGGGGGTCATTTCTAGGAGAAAAGGTAAGCTTAAAGAAAAGCATTTTTTAAAGACAATTTAATCTTACCCAAAAACATCAGTTGCAACCTCATGCATTTACAGGTCTCAGTGCACAAGGCTTTAATTTCCTTTGAAATCTTATAATGTGATCCCATTAATAATAACAGGTAGATTAGCCACTACCATTTTAACTTCCACGCTTTTCAAGATTGCTCAGGGAGGGTGCAGATGAGACAGTGTTTAAAACCCTATCTTCTACTCCAGAAAAGCATGACCAGCTACCAAAAGAACTGTGCTCAGAACAAAAGTGCCCAACTAGGGAGAAATCTTGTGTACAGCAAAAACTTAAGCATAATTTCAATAATTCTAGCTTAAAAGAAACTGCACAAAAATTGTGCTTTAATGTGCACACCACAGTCCTGATGTCATGATTATCCATCCCAGGTGAGCAGTGGAGTGCATTTTTGCTCCCTTCCTTCCATATGGCCAGGACTCACTGGCTTTATTTATTTCAATAGAAGCCAGAAAGGTCTTGGCATACAGAGAGAACACAGGGTGCATACCTACACCCAGGAACTGGGGAAACATTCCCTGATCCCACAGCTTAGATGTAGCTACTAAACTTCCGACTTCTGAAAATAAATGTAAAATAAATTATTATTTATCTTTTCCAGAGAAAGAACAGCAACTAACTTTAACTTAATCTTACTAAATACTTGACCACGTAAACATCAAATATTTTTTTAAAAGAGACTAAACATCCTGATCCCTCAATACTATATATTACATTTTTCATCAAAAACTTTATAGAGACCAGACTAGTTTTGTTGTTTAATTCTTGTTTTCAAAAACAGCAACAGCAGTTCAGTTATTACACAGACATCCCTTATCCCTCCATTTACATATACCTCTTTTCATAGCCTTTTTTCTCAGAACCTTTTACAATCCCTCATTTATCTCACCCTTCAGGATCCAGATCTTGCAAAGAAATATATGTGATTTTAACTTCTAGCTGATAGAATATCCAATTCATAACATAATACAAAACTAAAACATGCAGCATTTGCATTACTATAGCAAATGGCCATCTGAAAATCCAAACAACGAAAAGGAAACTAAGAGGAAGCAGTCCTTAAAGATTCCTGCAAAACTGAAAGAACAGATTCTTCTTCTCCAAAACAAAAAATGGCAGACTTAATCTGAAACTAGGAAAAAGTCAAGCACTGAAATCAGTAATTTAGGGAAGCTATGAAGTGTTCCCATCTAACAAGCTTTTAGGACTTCAAGATATCTTTGAAATAGTTTAGGCCTGACTAATTCTACTTTTGATCTAGAGAGAATTCCAAGTACCTTTCTCATTCATCTAACCCTAAAGAGCTTCAAGTATTTTTAAAGTGCCACTCAGAATATCAATCTATTTCTATTTCTTCAGGTCCTCCAGTGAGTTGCACAGCAGGTAATAGCATTCCAACTCAGTAAGTAGTGAAAAGATTGTAGTCTACTTCTGTTGGCATGTTTGATATAAATTAATGGCTTTGTTCTATCTGCATCACGCTTGTAGTTGGCACAATTTTGGGTTTTGAAATACTCTATCAAAACAGCCACAAAAAAAAAAGACAAACACTAAACCAATCTTCATGTACTCCCATTTGTTCCTTTCACTACAAGACATTATAAAATATCTCAAGGTAACCTCAGTTGTGTTGGTACAGGCCAATTCTGCAATTTATTTCCCTCTCCCTCCCTCTTCGTTTTATAAGAGAATATTCACAAAGTCATGCCATAAGTGGCCTAAGTTTACTGAAGTTATTAGCAGTTCCCTTGAATCTGGACTAGGAAGTTCAGGAACTTTAAATCCCTCACCTCAAGTCATGAAAATGCAGGAATGATTTTAAACGTGACATCCCAAGTGTATTACTTTCATAAACAACTAATCCTGTAATGACCATGGAGAGTCTTTAACAAAACAAATATAAGGAAAAGGATGTAGAGTAAATTACTTTGGCAACATTAGGCTGCACAAGCAGTGTGCAACAATACTATCTGTATTAAAACCTCTGAAGAATAACATTACATTAAGTCATGTTTTCTGTTTAAAACCAAACTCTTTTGAAGATGTCACTTCAACAAAATTTCCATGGATTAACACAGCCACAACAGAAAGACTGTGGTCTATGACTGAAATTCCGAAAAGTAGTATTTCCGAAAGACTTTGGGTTCTGTTCTGTTCAAAGTGGTATGGCATACTTGTAATTTATACCCATTCCTTGCTGTTTAGAAGGGCAAGGGCTGGAAGCATATTGTATTTCTCTTATGAAAAGGCAAGAACAGTCTAATAATGTGTCAAACTTAACATGGTTGCTGCATACTTCTCTAATTAGCATCATTCAAAACATCACTGCTGTTACAAGACCAGAGAAAGCCTTATCACTTTCAGTATACCTATGTGAATAGCACTTTAGAAAATTAAAAGACAGAATAAAGCTATCAATACTTTTCATAATTTGCTGACAAAGATATATATCCCTGTTCAAGTAAAATTAAATGGAATTAACCTTATTTCTGCTCCCTGATGACACAAAAATTCAGTTGTCTGTATTCTGAAATCCCTCTCAGAGAGGGTTGGTTAGTACAACAATATCAATTAAGGCGCCTTAAATTATTTCCTTTGCCATATGCATCCATTCTTTATTTGCAGCGGGTCATGAATTTCCTCTGTTTTGGTCTTCCTCTTACTCACATGTACAGGCAGAACCACTGACCCACTCTACCTTCTCTACTAACTGTTCACAATAGCAGAACGGCCAGCAAAATGCTCCAATGTCATACTGACAAAGGAGGTGGCTACAAAATAAGCCAGGCATTTGACTTCCTGTCCTATAGAGATTTGCTTCACTATCCTTCCTGTCCTACAGAGATTTGCTTCACTATCCTTCCTGTCCTACAGCCTTTTTCATTTTACAGTTCCAAAGTGCTATGTAAAAATGCATTACTAATTTTACATAAGGAAAAGATAGTATGCATTTAGATATTCTCTCCAATTTAAAATAATTTACTGTAATGATACAATTTCTGGAAAGAGGCTATACTACATGTATTCAGAGAAGCTACGTAAGAGGGAAGACTCACATTCCAAGGGGTAAGTTAGAACAATACAGTAAGTATCACTAATACAAGTAAATTCACAAGATTGAGTATCTGTTGTATAATTATTGCTAAGTCTACCCTGCATTTTTCTATTGGCTATGTATGAATAACTTCGCTCATCACAACGTTTAGATGTTCAGTCTAACACAAAGGAAGACCTCATAGAAAATGTTACATGAATTTACTATTGTCGTAACACTAATAATCTATAACTTGAATGCACTCAGACCTGTAGCAGGCTGTTGCTGCTGAGTAAGTGTTGCAGCCATTGCAACGGCTGCTGCATTTGGTATGTTGCTGAAAGGGGTTGGTCCAGTGGTAACGCGTGGCGCGCTCTGCCACTTCTTAGCTTCTGTTCGTCTTGCCTCAAACACATCCATGGCATCTCCCAGAAAGCTTTTCCTGTAGCCAAGGTATTGGTCTTTGAGCATCTGAAGGGGATGGGAGGAAGCCATTTTAGTTCCATGCATCAGACACAAACCCTTAACTTAATGAGGAAAGAGACACTGAGTTATAAATAACATTTCCTAAAAGAACAAAGAAAAATCCACAAAAAACCAAACCAACAAACACCAGCAAAACAAAAGAGAAGCTCCCTCCAAAACCCAAAAAAACTTGTCAGGCTATGCGACAGAAAGAACTGGTTTGCAACAGCTACAGCCAGAACACATTCCAGACTTAAATTCTGCAAAGCTGATACCACTCAGTATGTCAGCCTAAGTCTTTCAATGTTGGAGCAAATCACCACAATTCAATTTGTATGGCTGCATTACCTGATCCAAGAGGAAAAATAAAGCCACATTGCCAGCTTATAAAATAACACACTTTTCTTTCAGTGCAGGTTTCAGTACAACCTTTTCTCCATGGCGTCTGCTTCTGCTCCCCTATCACCTTCACCTGCGTTTCTTTCCTTCCTTTCACTCTTGCACTACTTCTTACCACAAAGCTAAAGAAACTACCAAAATTTTAGAATTCACTTGTTTCTGATGCATTTCATTAGCCATGTAACACAGTCCAAATGCAACAGATCATTCTGCCTTAGGGTAACAAGTAGCCCAAATCTGTTGTCATGATAGACACCTTCCCTTGCCTCTGCCCTTTCCCCCCCCTTAAAATCCCACCACCTTCCATGGCAATGGCCCAGCTTGGCTTGTTCATCATGAGCAATTTCTGTCTGCCAAGATGAGGAAACTATGGATATCTTGCACAAGATGAAAAAAATATAAAGCTTTAACTAGACACCCAATAAGTATTTCCACCTTGTAATTGTTTCCATCTTATAACAGAAAATCCTTATATTAAATAGATTTATTAAAGGACAAGTTTCCTGTTTATTGAAGGCATACTATGGTCTTGTGATCCTGGCTAAGCTTATGCTTATTTCCTCAAAGGGGAGTATGCAGTCCAAAAATTCTGACTCAGGAGTTGAACAACTGTAATCCCAGATCTATCAGCAAGAGCAGGAACCACACAAAGCATGCACCCATTATCACATCAGAAGTGCCGTCTTCGGAGAGAAAAGATTTTGTAGAATTCTGACAGGATTTAATACAATGCTATACTGGCTTCCCTAAGAGTTGACAAAAGCCATTAGAAATGATAAAGCAGTTCTTAAGGCTATGCTATGCTGAGTTATTTAATAACATTACCTCCTTGAACTGCGCCCAAGCACTTTTACTTTCCATCAGGCACAAAATGAACTGTGATCACAACTCTGCCTTCCACAAACCATATCACAACCATCAGATTAGGCAGTGACCACAGATTCAGAACTGCTCTCCTCTTCTAGCATCTTCTAGCTGATAAACTAAAATAGATGGTCATAATGACAGATTCACTTAAGCAGTACACCCACTTTCTGTTTTTTGAAGCTTTATTTATAAAATGCCTTCCAAAATATCAGCATCCATATGCACGTACTAGATTAAATCTCAAAAAAGCTTCTCAGAAGAAAAAGCCTCAAAACACCCCCTTAATTTTGGGCAATAGAATTCTACTCTAAACTGAAGAAAGGTCTTTCCTATTCAGTCACACTGACAAGGTACTGAAGATGGTATGGCTTATACCTGCACACTAATCCAGGTGTTCATACTTAAGAACACATCATGAAGACCACTGCACAAATTCAGGCTTCACTCAAATCTCAGAAGCCACAGGGCCTGAAACCATCTGGGAAACCTTTTGGGTAACTCTGCTGAAAATATGGAAGAGCTGATACATTCTATACCTGGCAGCAAAACTGAATTAACTAAGAGCAGCACAAATATCTGATGGCAGGTATTTGTAAACAAGTGAGTATCTATGCTGACAGAAGCAATGCAATGCAAGGAATCAAGATCATACAAGATCCTCAGTACTTCTGAACTTTATTCAGAGAACACAAAAAGTTTCAGATGTTTAGATAACTAGCAATGCTGTGCAGAGGAAGCTTAGAGAAGGAAACCAGCAGAAGATTTACAAGAGCTATTTCCATAAGAAAGTCACTTAGCAGAACCAATTTCAAACACTTGTACTCTTCTTCATGCTGGTTTGTTTTGGTTTTTTTGTAGTCAAGAAGGATTCTGATGTTTTCAAGAAAAATCATGAATTGGTAGACAGGGACATTTTGTCAATATATCCAGAACTGTAAATGGGAAAATGGAAATGGAATGAACCATAGTCTGTGATGGAAAAAACAGGCCTAATTAGGACCTTTGATACCTAAGCCTTGATACATAGTCTTTTCCTCTTCCTTTTACAAATACTACTTACCATGAAAGCCAGGTTTAAAAAAATAAATTAACAGAATACAACTTTAACCAACATTCTTTGATATGCTGAAAAGTCCTACATATGTAAACTCACTTTTTTTTTTCCTCCTGTTATCTATTTGAGCAAGAGCAGATTTAGATCATCTTTGATTGAGATCAAGAGGTCATTGGGTAAAAATCAAAATGTACAAGCATGAACTTGGGAACAGACATTTTAAAAACTGATCAGCAATTAGAAGGAAAGGAGTTAAATGAAAAGCACTTTGTAACTCAAATGAATGTGGTAAGTTGCTGTCATCCCTATTAAGAGATACTTTAAGTGCAACTTCACTTGCACAAAAGCTACTTTTTAAATCAAAGCACTTCTCCAGGACAGCTTTGAAAATTTTTAAAAGCAGTCAATTTAACAGAAGGACAAAAAAAACCCCAGAAAACTTGAAGATGACTCTTTACAGTCATACAGGAAACACACAGGAACACATCAAAACATACCTTTACATTTTCATGTATTGACTGAAGTTGTGCAGCTAAAGCTACAAATGTTTGATAGATTTTCTGCATAGCCATAGACAAATCTGTAAGATGCATATAAAATATTGGTAAGTAACAATGTCTTTATCAGAAGAAAAGATTTAGTGCTTATACCAAAGTGAGCAGCTCACCTAAAACCCATACAGCACACAAAACACAAAAATAACTGCATGACATACAAGATTTGACCCAGCAATTGGGTGCCACAAATCATCTAAGGACTATTTTTTGACAAGGCTTCAAACTTTATTTTGAAAGGTACTGTTTTCTCAGATTTATTTTTATAAACATGGTAAGGAGTTTCTTATGATTCTATTATATAGCAAAGCCAAAAATAAGATTTAAAGTAATTTTACCTAATTACATAGGAACATTTATATTTTATCTCAATGGCTTTTAACTATAAAAAGTTAAATCAGATTTGCCTGTGTTTGTATATATTTTCCACTTTCTCTGAGTTAAAACATAGTTTTCAGTTCATTTTGTCAGAGATAGCAGTAGAATGGAAGCTTTATTTACATTTTAAGGACAAAGAATAAGCATCACAGGATCTCTTAATCTGGCTCTACCAACAAGAATATCATAATCAGAGAAACAAAACAGGGAGCTTCTTGCCTTTATATTTAGGATATCCTATTTCCCACACAGATTTAAAAGAATTTTTAGGGCACTGACCCACCACAAAAGCAAAACCTTAGTACCAAAGAGAAAATCTCAAAGGTTTTGGCAGAATGAGGCATCCGCTCACAAAAAAATGCTGTACTCATAGAAGCACTGAAACAATGTACCAAAGTGGAGGACAGAAAAGTGCTGAAGTGGTTCTTTCATTGTGAAAAGATCAGCTTCTGTATTTCCTCTGAACGATGCACACAGCCTGAATGCACATATATATAGATATATATACACTGAAATGCATATAGTAGCTATCAAGTTTTTGAAGATACATAGGTCTAGCAATGATTCTCAATCTGAAAATGTTTGCCCCTCCACAGTGGAATTTCTCCCTTGAAAAACAGAAAAGCTGTAGAATCAATCTCATGCCAGCCCAGAGGGTTGTGGAGGAAATGGTTGCAATTTTATTTTCCAATTAGTCTGGAGGGAATTTATTGATACTGACTACTAGATATTTCAAAATTTTCAGGACATTCAGTGTCATGGAAACCTGCACGGCAAAGGAAGTTTTTCTGTATGGTAAAGGAAGATTTTCTGTATAGTAAAGGCTACATATGTAATTGCAATAATGTTGACTAGATCACCAGTTACTGCTGAAGTATGCTTATACTGACACAACAGATTGAACCTTGCCTACACAAGCCAGGAACCTTTTGATTATAGCAGAAACTGCTGAAAATCAAAGGAAAAATCTGTGAAGGCATCCTTCTCATATTCTTGATGGACAAGAAGGTCACACAAAG
This sequence comes from Luscinia megarhynchos, assembly GCA_034336665.1. Classification (NCBI taxonomy): domain Eukaryota; kingdom Metazoa; phylum Chordata; class Aves; order Passeriformes; family Muscicapidae; genus Luscinia; species Luscinia megarhynchos. The sequence continues at coordinate 68,961,037 of JAPFBE010000003.1, forward strand.
ATAGAGGACCCTCAGGATTCAGCAGATCCTTCACTATGGAAGCTAGGTCTGGACAGTCCTCTTGCTTTTTGACACATAGGGCCAGAAGTGTGTGCACCATCCCACAATGGCAGCATGCTCAAGTACCATTTATCACAAAAAGACAAGCACTGAAATGGTCCAAATGATAAAACTGTCTATGACCACAGGAATGGTAACCAACCAGATGACTACAGTCCAGAGGTGAGCATTCTTTGACAAGAGAGATTTTCTCAAGATTGAATGATATGGCAGCAAACACGACAAAATTTTCTCAGTTGGTCAGAGCTGAAGGCAATACCAACAGGCTCCAAACTAAGGGGAAGTCCTCATTTTGATCTGGTGCTGACAGAGCAGGCACCCATATTTGTCTGGCCAGAAGGCCCAGTACAAGACACAAGGTGCCAGACATCAGCTAGATGCTGAAGGGAGGGAGATGAAGATGTAAAAACAAATAATGCTTAAAAAAATCATGACTCAGGAAATGGATCCATGTGAAATAGCTCAAGTACCCTTATAAATGGAACCTTTAATTCCAAATTTTTCCATTGAACAACTACAAATTTATCTGAACACTAATTTATTCAGTACATTAAATAAGAAAACCCAACAATAACAAATGAGGAAAAAGATTAATTACTAAGTTTTTGTTATAAGTTTGTTAAATTCTTCTACAAAAGATTAGAATAGAAGCATTTACCTTGCGGAGTTATGTGTGAATTATTTGCTTGAGTAGCAAGATGATTTTCTAGTTCTTCAATTTGTTGCCTGTATTGCTGCAGCTGTACTTCAAACTGTTCGACCAAGATTCTGAAGTAGCTAGATGAGTAATACAATGACATTGTATGATTAAATATTACTAATTTGTCTGAATTTTTTTACCTGATCTCTATTAGCTGCCAATTTTCATTCAATTAATTGAATAGTTAGGTTGCATAATATTCTTGATGTCATTCTACAAGTGGAACAAGAGTGAACATTATTTTTCATGTTGAAGACATAAAGACAATTAAAGTGAAGAAATAAAGCACCGATTCTATGAAGCACTCCATATAAATGTTACAAGAAGCAGGGAATAAAATTGTATCAGAAGTTCATAGAATCTTTAGACAGTTAGGTTGGACTAGATGACCTTGAAAGGTTCCTTCCAAATCCCCTACAAAAAGCAGGGACGTTTACAGGGATGAGGCATCCAACATGTCACTAGGCAGCTTCTTCTACTTTCACCATGCTCACAGAAAGAGTTTCTTGATTGTATCTAGTTTGAATCTGCCCTCTTCAGTTTAAATATCATTGCCCCCATCATAATAGGCCCTACTACAAAAACTGTCCTTGCATTTTGTACAAGCACCTGTTAAGTACTGAAAGGCTGCAATAAGGTCTCCTCAATTTTCCTCTTCTCCAAGTTACATTATTGACTATTTTTTATGAATAACAGTAACTTACTCTGCTGGGGCTGTATTTTCATGCTGAAGACCAGGAGGAGTTTTCTGTGTTCGCAATGCTATTTCTGCATTCTTTAGCTCCTAGATAAACAGTGAAAATTAATAAAATATAAGATTCTGTACAAAGTGTTCAAAAATAAAAACGCTAGGACTCTACTCTTCACTCATATAAAATATTTTCTTCAAGCATTTAGCACTGTGATAGAATTTGATCAGAATTTCTCCAAAGACCTGACTATCAGAATGCTGGAGAACTGCAAATACCAACAGAAGCTGGGGGATGGAACAAAACATAGCACATACTGAAAGGACATTAAGTGCTTAGAAGTCGAGAAAATACTGCACTAAACTGTCAGATACAATTTCTCTACTGTACTTTAGAAATACTGTAATTATTGAGGGGTAGAGGGAAAAAACAACAGTCAAGTACAACGAAGTAACATACCTAAAAGAGAAAAAATAAGAAAAAATATTATTTTGATTTTTTAAAAAAATATAAGCTACTTAAGAAAAAATTCCTCTCTATGAAAATCATGTTATACATGATAATTACAGCATACACTTCTGCTTAATACTCGCTAATAATTTTACCATTAAGAATTTCTCAGTGCCTAGTTCTGCAATTATACTCAACTACAGCATGTACAGAAATATGAGAATATCATTAACAGGCTTTTGTTCCACAGAAAACTGTTGACAATGTGCAACTATAGAGAAAAATAAATAAAACCATCAAATTTTTGACTTAAGAATAAATTAACACTTATTTATATAGCAAGCAGCCTTGATATGCAAGATGAAATAAAAGGTAGTACAGAACTTGAAAAGCATCTGCATCAAAACTTGAGCCCAAACTGTCTGCATAGTTCAGGTACAGACAGGTTGACAAAGATGTGACTCAAGTTTCCTAAATGAATGCTAGTGCTAATCAAGAAAGTTTGGTCCCTGAAACATTATGGGGTAATTTGGTAAATTTTTCCTCCAAAGCCATCAGAAGAACACATCCTTGTATTTTTGCTGCTCCAGAGTCCATCATGTTATTACAAATGTGTCTTCACTAGCAGCTGAATATATTACTGAAACGGAACTAAAGTGGACATATCCCCTTCTATTGCCTCTGCCACATAGCAATGCTTTTCTGAAAATAAGTAATTTTACTGCTATTGTACTTATCTGAAAATACTGATATCACAGTTTTCAGTTTCTCCCAGTAACTTCAAAGAGATCAGAAGTGATTCAATTTTTCCTTCTCTTTACAATTGTCTGGTACATGTGTTAACTTGACCAATAAAGAAGGCCAGCTATCCTATATGAAATAATAAACATACAAACTCTACATAACAAAGATTATATTCAGTTATACCTGCGCAGTTTCAACTTTCAGCTTGTCAATATTAAGAATGTTTCTCTGTAATCCACTGGCAACTACAGAGAGAAGCTGTTTCAAAGCTTTAATGTCTTCTTGTACTTTAAGCATTGCTTTAGAGGACATTCTACTAATTTCTTCCTGAACTTGTTTCTGTTCTTTCACAAATTTCCTGGGGAAGGCAAAAAAATAGGGGTGGGGAAGAAAGAAACAATGTAATGAACCTGAAGTGCCCAAGTGTTTACCTCTTGGTCACATTATTTAAATAGCTATTAAATTTATTTTTCCAAACCCAAGTACTGAACAGTAAAATGACTGTGCGGCATAGTACTATCTTAACTCCTAGAATGTTAATACTGTAAATAACCAAGCCAAAACAAAAACAACCCCCCTCCCCTAAACTCCTCAACTTTAAATAGCAAGTGTTGAAGAATGTTACAATCCCTGACAAATTAAGATATATAGAATGTTTTATCTATACAGTCATATATAAGCATCTATGTAAAAGCAATTACCACTTTAAACTCACAAGTAAAACGCATGCAGCCCAGTCTACAAACCATTTGCTACCTGCCCGGGGGAAGACTTTTATAATTCTCTATTCCATAGAAGATCCACAATGCACATGCAATATGGACGTAAGGTTCAATACTCACTATGCACGTGCAACAGGCTTAATACTTCAAGAGAGAGATGGGTAAGAGCATATTGCTGGGCAGACCCATTTGCATAAATGCATATAAAAGTGAGACTGAAAATAAACCATACTGAGACTTCAGCTACTAGAACTATCCATCCATTCTGTTCCCAAAGCTGGCCTGCTGAGAGCTAATAACATCCTTCATGCAGCCTGCAGGAACATGTTCTGGTCATAGAGCATCAAGAGTATACAATACTTTAGCTAAACAACTATCATAAATAAAAACCAATACTCACTGTAGATTTTCTACATCTTGACATATTACTGGAGGTAGATTTTCATCCTTCAATGCTTTGCTATCTCTGTGAGAGACAATGAATGTTTAGGTGGTCCTTCAATACTGGCAAACATTTTTGCATGACTAGTAAATATCACTAAAACATTCAGGTGAGTGATTACACAGTTTTGCACCCATTGCATGAATGTTGCAACTAGGAGCGATTTGGATTAATGGACACAGATCCCATGCCAGGGTTCAAGCCTGTGGTGTAAGTACCATACAAGTTTGCAGAAACCACTTTTCAGACCAGATGACCAATCTATAGCAGATGCCAGATAAGCTGTACGTATTGCATGTGAAGGAAGAATTGCAATGCTTAAAGTCATGACTAAACATTACTAAATTATCTGTATGACAAATGTTGGTTATACAGATCTTTTTTCAATATCAAATCACCAGAAAAGCTAAAATACTTGTTTAACTGTTTTCTATTAAAACATGGAATGCAAAGAGAATCTGACACTTACTCTGGTCTTGTTCCTGTTTTGTCACCTAGAAAATAAAAACGTAGGTCATAAATAAGGCTTTGAAGAACAAACAAAACAATCTTAATGAGATTTTAAGGAAGAACTAATTACTACAATCTGCTTGATTTCTCATGGTAAGTGGAACAGACCAGGCTAGCCACAACAGAAAGTGGGTTTTAATTTACAACCTCTTCAGAGATAACTATCTTTTCAGGAACAATGGTTCAACAGTTGAGGTGCTAGCTTCTTGGAGTAACAACCTCTTGTGTCACCACTATACAAGTCACTACAAATGCATGAACAACTGTAGTTGCATAAGAAATCTGTTTCTGCTTATGCAACTTCAACTCACTTCGACCTGTACCCACAGAACATTCAAGTGTTTAAATTCAGCAATGGCAGTCTCCTCTCAGATACAAAAGTAATGAATATTTGCCCACTGAGCTTCCTCAAAGAATTCTGCTATTGCATTAGCTCCAGAAATGAGTGAGATTTTACAGAACTGAAAATGTTACTGCTTACCTGCCACCTACACACTCTAAACTGCTCATCTGCAGATGAAGATGTCAAATGCTCAGTGACAGAACACAGCTGAAAACAGCATCATGCATAACACAGGGCACACCTATTTCTAGTATGGCTGTGGCAGTAATTACATTCCATCCACAGCAGTCTGCTAGGAAGAGCACTCAGCCCAAGAAAAAGGCTTCGTCTTCTTCAGCAGAAATCCAATTCACATCCTGTCAGTGCCACAAAGGCAGAAAGCAGCTACACAGCTAATGCTAGTACCAGACATCTGAAGCTGCACAAGCCAGTGCTTCTGCCAGCAGAAGCTACTACTTTTAGAAGCAACATCTATTTAAACTGTTCGCAGACTCTGTCACCCAGTACTTCACAGACTGTCATTCCCTATGCCTTCCCTACTAACAGGGAAAAAAAATCTACACAAAATTAGAGGAAAAAAAGCATGAGAGACAAACATCAGAATTTAAGACTTGTCTTCTGATAATATAAAAAATAGGCAGAGAGCTACACACATTTTGCTTATGCGCTCCAGCCAGTTTTTTTTGTTGAAGTTGTTGCTGTACATCACAACTTACAAGATACTTACAAGATACAAATTTGACGTCAGATTTTGCTACCTTCTAGGCAAAGGAGTGCTTCAGATTTTACATTGTTAAAACATTCTCTCAGCAATACAAGAAGAAAACATGTATTACAACAGATTTTTATTCCCTGCAGCCATATTTTAAAGAAATACTAGATGGTTAGAAGCAAAAATTTTTATAACCAGTTCCAGAAGAGCAAACACAGGCTAGTCCTGGGATTACTAGGGCACTTTACTTTTATAGCCATATCACCTCCTCCCTTTTCTTCATAAGGAAAAGGGAAATAAAACCCTCAAAACCCTGGAACCACCACTCTCAAACCTTAATGCAATTCCTCATATACTAGTAAAAAAACCTGAACTGACAAAATCAAGTAGCATGACACAGGTAGGGATATATATCCGGGCTGCTTAAGCCAGCACTAGCCATTAAGGGAAACACTTCTGAATTAAAACCTCAAAAAACGGTCTCCTTTGACATTTCCCACTGCTTAGCTAAGGGATCTCTGCTTATCCTGACAGAAATAGTCCAACTCACCCAGTTCCACTATACAAGATACAGGGAAACTCAGGTTACTCATTTAAGTTTCCACCCTAAGAGGTGAACAAAACAACACTACTACCAAAGTTGATTTTGACTCTGTGGTTCTCTGGTCCTTATTTTATGATACTTGTATGTCACAGAAGTGTTGTGATATCCTAATATCATAGTAATGGAAATCCCCCAAGTGTCAGAGCCTTTTCATTACCCCAGGTTTCAATAATAAATTCCAGAAAATAAAAAGAGTATCTAGCAGAGCGCTCCAGTTTTGACAGTCAATATGTCCTCTCTTTCACAAGTATGAACTCTCTCTCCACATATTATACTACTTTCTAAAGCTGGTTTATTTACTATTATTTATTAAGCTTATATATTTCCTTCTCTTTAGCTACTGGCATAGCAAATTCATAATTTCAGTCCTGAATGAAATCAAGTGATTAAATTAACAAATTCCCCAGTAAAAGTAAGGCAAATTAACATGCATCCCTATGTTAGTGCTAAATATTCTCTTAAGTACTTTAAAGCTACCACAGAAGTAAAGTCTTTGTAATTGGTTTTAACAACCTGACAGAACATATCATATAGAACTACACAGCACCAGAAACAGTTTTGAAGAGTAACATCTAAAATTAGGACACTTTAGTTTTGCAGGCATTCACATGAAAAAAACAAGTTTAAGATCTGCTACAGCTGGATAACAGCAGTTTCAAACCAGTGCTCTTCATACTTGCAACACACACTACCTAAACATAGCTCTGCTCCCCCCTCTAGTGACAATCTGAGAGAACAGAACAGAAACCTGCAATGGCATCTCAGCAAGCAGCCCTGAATCTTTACTCGCAAAAAGCTCAAGGATTTAGATCCTGGTTCTCCAGCTTATACTTATTTTTTAATTAATTAATTAGTATTACATTCCATTTGCAAACACAATCTTGTTCTTCTGTACAAACACAATATCTAAGAATGAAATCAACGGAAATGCCTTTGAAAGAGGTAGGAAGTTAAAGTTGCCAACTTCAATTTCACACTCCTAACCCAATAAAATAGTCTTTGCTGCAGGGTTCTGATAATTGTCTCAATTTAAAATAAAAAACTTACTCTTTTTGTCTGAAGAACTACTAAAATCAACGCCACCAAGACCTTCACTGGCAGTAGTTGAAGGAGCCACAGTTGTCCCCAGAGAAAAACCCAAAGCATTCTGCCCAAGTCCTACAAGAAATCCAAATAGCATTTCTGCATTTTGCAGTGTTATCAAGACTACAACACAGCACAAATTCTTCCTCTAGAGCTGAAAAAGGAGGCTGTGAAATGACAATGCTAGCAGTGAAATATTTTACTGAGACCAAAACTCACCAAAAATAAGATTTCCATTTCTCCAGATGTGTGACTGCCGTCTCTCCATATATGATCTACTTCCTTGAGCCAATTATGGAAATGAAAGATTTCGCTGCATTTTCATTTTTTAAAGTGTTAAATAAAAATGAATTTAAGAATAAGAAAGGACCCAATTATTTCAGCTTCATTTTTACTGTCCACGGATAGCAAGATTGTTCTTAATTGTAACACTGTTAAAAACTCCACTTCCACAGTGTAGCACTTCATATAAAGGAAACCTTACATTATACAACCACACATTAAACGCAATTGTTTTGAGACAGGAGGAAAAAACTAAAGTAACTTTCACCTGTTGCTGCTGTGCTTGTATTCTGGAAGAGTGAACCTCCTAAGCCTGCTAAGGCTCCTCCTAAGGAAAGGCCTGTGGAAGCAGTTGTAGTCGGAGCAGTTGTGCCACCCAAATTTAATGTAAAGCCAGTAGTTCCTGCAGAGAAAGGAAAGCAGCTTCATGCAGACATTGCCTTCAAATACATCCATAGACAATCTGAAATAACTGAAAGATCCGAACAGCATCTTTACCTTAATTGGATAAGTGCTTTTATTTCCTGCAGTTTTCACACACTGCCATGGCCTTTTGAATTACACGTTATTTTTCATTACAACCTCATAACTCTAATTAGTCCATTAGTCCACAAAAAATTTGACAGTCCCCCAGAACACTACAGATTATACAACCAAGCACATAATTTATTTTACAGCATAATTGAACTAGTAAGTGATACTGATTTTTATATTAACCATGCTGAAATTTCAACATTTTATGTTTAACATTAAAATATTTACACAAGACACATAATACAAAAACATTTCCATGGTGGTTTGAGCTGCCTTCTGGAATTAAGCATCCCAACTTTCAATAATAAAGTGAAGAACTGAGTAGAGAAAGACCACAGGCATAAAGCAACAGAAAACAGAGGGCAGAGAGAGTCAAGCTCAAATGCAGACTTCAAAAGTTAAGAAAAATAAGTATCTCAATTACCATCATGCATGGCGCAGTTCAGCTGAGTTAAATATGATGGCAGGTGTATGACAATATGAAAAGTAATTTACAACGTTTAAAAATGGATGTTTTAAAATACTATTTCCATAGCTAGTTAACAATTTCAGGCCATCAGCAATAGGTAGACATTGTCCAAACTTTGCAGTTGCACAAGTAGGAAGCTTTCAACCTTCAGTGAGGTTAACAATAAGAAAAATAATTTTACACGACGAATCAGCTCTTGCTACACTTGTAATGACTTGGATTATATGTTGTCTATATCACTAGGTTCTCTGACCATAATTCTAGTATGTTAGGGTACCCAAATTTAGAACTTGAGAAATCAAATGAACCCCTTTATTCATGTACCACAAGAGTACATAAATAAAAGAAAAACATATCTAGAACTGTTATACATCAAGTTTTATTGTTAACAAGCAACAAAAACAAAAAAAAACTGCCCCAAACCCCTAAACATTTTCCTACCTGCTGCAGGAGTTGATGTAAGAGCAGTTGATAATGACAGGCCACCCGCTGAGGTAGAAGTAACAGGTAAAGCAAATGGCGTGGCTGAACCTGCAGGTTTGTTGAAACCTAAACTAAAGCCTGTGGTAGCTGCTGATGTGGTGGCAGGTGTGCCTAGAAGAAACCCAAAACCAATTATCACTCTTGGAGCATTCTGTTTGAGAATGAAAGTTAAATTTACCACCTCTTCTGCATCTCATTTAACCATCATGGGTGACACAGCACAAAAGATGACTTGCATCAAGTAAAATATTCCCACAGGACTTTCAAATGAATTTCAGTGCTTTACATCAATTGTACAGGCATTTTTGCTCCAGAATTCCTAGAGATCCAGTGGACTTTGATTCTGGACTGACTATTATATCCACTAGCAATCTTAAAACTGTATTTAAAAAAACCCCTAACTTCCACCAAAAGCACCTAGTAGATGTCACAAACATTGGTAAATGGACCTATAAACAATGCTGCTCAAAATACAGACTACAAATTCTCAATTAGATGTGCACACCAAAGTGAATGCACATATCCTTTCAATTTGCAAGCAAGAAAAATACGTTGAGATGTTACTCCCTCAAAGTTTGCTTTTAAACATTTTTTAAGTAAAACAAATAATTTCTACTTCCTGCTGTTTTCATGGTAAGAACACATTTCACATTCTAGAATCCCCATTCCAAAGTAAAGGAGCGTGCACATATATACACAAAGCAAAACAGCAAATATATACTTTATTTTCAGTAACTGCTGGAAAACATCATTTCATCCAGCTAGTGAAAAGAATTAATATACACCTGCATAGTATTGACTTCCACATATGGTTATGTGTCATACAGTCTCTTCTGGGTTAGCTACTGCTCTTCCCTTCTGCCCCTTTGATTTGCTTCTTTATTCAACACTATTTCTTCCTATTTATTCATAGTATGGCTCCCTAAGTTCTTTGACTACAGTGTACTTTGTAGCACCTCCACCACTAACATTTGTGATACCCAAACTCAGTTACTCCTCAGACTTCAGCTGCTATTCAAAAAAAAAAAAAATCAAAACCAAGCCAAGAACCCACATACTCCTGTATTTCTACAGGCAACTGCAAAACAGTCACCACAGATTGATCAGAGAAGCAAAAAAATATTCTCTAAGTCTGTTCCCAGTTCAACCCTCTTTTAGAAGAATAAAGAGATAATTACCCACCAAACATGTTCACTAGACCAAGAAATTCTGTATGAATAATTCTTTGATAACATATCACCCTTCCCTCTGCTGAAGGACGAAACTCATTAGGGGAACATAAATACAAAGTCCAACTTTTGACTGTCACTGTTGTACAAGAATCAAATAATCCTTTAACAAGTAACAGTGCCTAGAACTTCAGGGCTCCATTCTGATTTACAGCCTTAACATTTGGACTGCAAAGCAGACAGCAATTAGTAATAGGGAAAAAGCTCACATCTGATCACTAGCTCTGTACATTACAAGAAAGAGCTATCTCTTGAGGTTTTTTGTCTGTGGAACATTAAAATCCAAATCAGGTCCTTACCTAATGTCAGTCCTGTAGCAATAGTTGTTGCCGTTCCTGCTTTAAGAATGAGAACAAATAAACAGGGTAAGAAGTAATAGAAGTAATAACAGTAATAGAAGGTCACAGAGACGCTGTGACAGTAAAAAACATGAAACAAAATCCTGAAATAATGCAACATTATGAGATTATACAACTTTTTACCCTCTGGTGTATTGAAAAATAAAACATTAACACAACAGTAGTAAACACCATCAGCAGAAATTAAAGCACAACTGACTTCAAAAAACGTAACTTCACAAGAAGCTAACAGTGAAGTCAATGTTAACACAGCACTATATTATCTGAAATTTCAAATGAAGTAAGGTAAAAAGATGAAAACTAGTAATCCTATCACAATTTTTTTTCAGCCATATAACATCAGCATGCAAACCAACAGACTTTGCATGCATGCAAAGCAACAGTATAATGATTATAGAAGATTATAGAGTCTAAAGTCCTTGTAAAATCCTCTGTCTTGGTTTAGGATTTCTGCCCCACTGGTAATTTAAAGAGACTATTCTGGGCACAGTGTTAGGCCATTTCATATTTTAAAAACCATTTTATTAGATTATCAAAAGAATCACTGAAATAAAATTACCCAATGTAGCCAATGACAGTAATATAAGCTTTCAGTCTACTGTTGATTTTATTTTTAGTAGCTTGGTCCTTAGAACTTTCCCCATCTACTCATATAAGCATACAAGAAAAAAAAAGACTATTTTATCTAGCAATATTGCAGCAAAGTAGAAATTTTTTTAAGTCTACTTGATGGCTGAAAAAACTCACTGTCAGAACAGTTTTATTCTTTTGTACTCCATTACTCCTATAAGAAACTGTGTGTTCATAGGCTGAATTAGAGACCTAAGAAAATATTAAATTCCTTTAGGCATATTGCATTAAAAATGCCCAATCAACAAACTGAGAAATGTTCACTACGGTAGAATTACAGGTATTGCATTAAAAATGTGAACAATCTCACAAAGTTTTAAAATACTTTTAACATCTAAATTTAACCTCAATCTTAAGTCAATTTTGAGCATCCTGGATGAAGAGTTAAGATTTCTAAATTACACCAGAATTCAAACTACCGAACAATTTACACAAACCCAGGAAGTTTTCTGGTAATTGCAGTTGTGTGTCTGCTGTACTGGTACCACTTAATTCTCTATGAATGATCTTTCAAACTACTCAATGAAGCAGTTTTATAAAACTGTGTAAGTAATATTTTGAGCTACAGAACAACTGTAGAAGAGTAAACATTTTAGCATGACCCAGTTTTTTGAGTACATATAAATTATATCTTCACTGCTGAATCCAAAACCTGCAGTACAAGAATTATTTTCTACCTGTACTGGTGCTTCCTAGTGTAAAGCCAGTGGTTGATTTTGATCCAAAAAGTCCACTCCCAAAGCCCAATGAAGGAGCCGATGTAGTTGCTGTAGCAGTGGAAGAGCCCAGAGTTCCAAAATTAAGTCCTCCTGTTGAGCTATTACAAAATAACACTATTAGCAGTAATTCTATTTCAAAATGAAAACACCCCCTCCCCTTTTTTCAAATTCTTTCCAATGCCATCATTCACTTTCCCACAAACATCATTCATCACAAACAATCAAGCTGGGCAACACAGAGCCCAAGCTCACTGCCACTGAACAGAAAGAGGGAGCCCACTTCCCCCTTTGCTCCCACAGCTCTGTAACTCCCACTGCTTCCCTGACACTAACTCCAGCATTTGTTCAGCTGCTGCTGAGCTGACAGATCTTATTAGACCACTTGGAAATTTAAACTTTTGTGTGTTAGATCATCTCATTCATTTTCCCTAATTGTTCTCCCTAGGCTACTGATATGAGAGAACCAATATTAGAGAAGCACAAAGATGATAACAAATCTGTATGAAGATCTTTTCAAAGCAAGTTACAAGTCCAGTCAGCTATCTCTGACCAGAAACTTCAAACAGTGTTGCTTTCTTTCATTCTTAAATGATAAGCAGAGAACCATTCACATCAACAGCACAGCTTCCCCCTCTTACTATCAAAACACACTGAAGCATGAATTAATTTTCTAACCAAAATGCTATCCTTTTGCACAGGTTCCAACCACGTGTCTACTGTACTTCTTCAGACTATCTGTCAGAAAGTTACAGAAAAACACCTTCCAGATCTCCTTTTACAGAAGAAGGGGAAGAGAAAGAACAGAGAGGATCAGATAGGTCATCACTAGGAAAATGAAGGCTTTAATACTTCTTTCGTGCAACTACACATTTTAGAGATTTCATGCCAAATAGAGAACAAGCTTTACAATAGCACAGAACACAGGAGAATACAATAATCATGGTTATCTCCAGCCAATGAAATTACAGATACTAGCACCCAGATGAGTCTATGGTTTTAAAAATTTGGTTCTTAATCGACAAAAGACCAGACAAATAATTTATCAGATGAATAATTTGTAGTTACTTTCTGGTCCCCATTTGTGAGCCTTTTTAGAAACAAGGTTCAGTTTTCACAAACACATTTTGTTTAAGTACAACAGCAACGCTGAAACAAAATTAAATTTAGACTTCATCAAGGAGTTTTATCTTTCAGATGTCCAGTATTCTCTCATTGCTTCCTTACCTCCTCTCTCTTTTTCTATGAGGGTAGCTTCTAAATAACAAGTCAAACACAAAAGTAAATGTGAGTTATTTTTAGGCAGTAATTTGGGAAGCAGAGCGGCCAAGAAGTTTAGAAGGACAGTGTCTAATTGTCCCACAGCATCCAGAGCTTTGAGCTGCCTTTACTCCCAAAATTTCAACATAACTAACTGCAGCACCATGACCTAACTACTTGTAAACTTAAACATACATCATGATGCTTCTCTCGCTAGTCAAGAGCTTATGTGTCATCTTTTTTCCAGTAGATGATTCTTCTGTGAAGTTTTTTGTTACAGCATTGCCATAGAAGAAAGCTAAGGTACAAACTGTGATATTCAGCACTACAGAAAGACAAAAAACCCCCAAACCAACACAAATAAAATGAAGTGGCCTTTTTCCAAGGTAGAAAGAATCCAAAATGTAGGAACAAAGTAATGGCAGCATTCTCACCAGCAGGAGAAAGCATGGGCCAGAAGGACACAGGCAGGAGGAAGAAGAGCTCAGGACACTGAAATCAGGTCTGAACTTGAATTCTAGAACTAGAATGAAGCACTGCTCCTGGCTAAATCATACGATAAGAGAACACCAACTAAAAAAGGTGCTAGCACCTGAAAGGTTGCTGGTGCAAAGCAGGAATTAGATAGGCTGGCACATCACAGAGGCTTTCAGCCACCAGACTATAATCCTTGGTCACCTAACATTCATGCTTGGAGCAGAAAATCAAATTCTTTTTCTTCCAACACCTGGCAATATCATCTTAGACCCAGCTCAGAAGAACAGCTTCTTCTTACAGTCTTAAACATGTTCTCAAGCAAATTATCTCACAGGATGCTCAAGAAGGAGTAAGAAAGCCCCTTTCTCTATGATATTCCTTGACCAACAGCCCTGAAGACTGGTCTTGCTGGTAAAAAAAAAAATAAAAAAAAAAATAAAATACAGAGCACCATACTGCTATTACTTAGCACCTATTAAACATCTTTAAGAGGAAAAAGCCAGATAGAACACAAAACCACCACCAAACAAAAATATTTAAGTTCAATAGGCAGTTTTTAAAAGTGCATACCAACAAGACAATAGACTTTCCCTTATTTCAGTATATTTAGATGAATGGTTTTGAATTAACAAGTATTATTTTAACTTGCTCATTTGAAACACAGGAAACCTACATTAAGAAGGCAAGAAGCAAAAGAGCAAAAACTGTATCAAGTCTACATAAGCTTTACTGAAGAAGTTAAAAAAACCCCAAAGAAACAAAAAAAGAAACCAAAAAAAAAACCACCACAGGAAAACTCAAAACTTCCCAATAATCTCCCCCTCCAAAACCAAGCAGAAATAACACAAGAAAGTCATCAATTTGTCACAAGCACAACATTTACATCATTACAACGAACTCAGAAATCTTATTCCTTCTCCTGTGGGCTCCCAAAGAAACAACACTGCCATTTAATCCAAGAATTAAATGGATGTCCATCAGATCCAGACACTCTCCATCTCACACCGCTGTTTCCTGACGTTTCTAACAGGTATTTCCAAATGTATCATCTTAAGCAAAGCTTCCCTGAGTAACCACCCCCATCCATTTATTTAACACTACAGTGATCGATTCTGATCAAGTTTGGGAAAGTCTCTGACACAAAGTAATACAACAACCTTGATCTTCAACAGAGGTACAAGACCAAGCAGGTCAGAATAAATGGGATCTGCTAGTCCAGTTGCGTGCAAAGAAACAGAAAACGGAAAAAAAAACCACCAAAAAACCAAACCCAAACCGAAAAAAAACCCAGCAACAAGAAAGACTTAGCTGTTATTGTGAGAAACCTAAACCTTAAAGCTTGGAGTACAAAGCCTGCTGTATATCACATGCACAAAGTTCTTTTACTCCAAGATACTATACACCAAAAAAAAAAGGTGATTTTTGTTAGAAAGGATTAGATCGAACTTAACCTCTAAAATATATACAGAACATCACTTTTGGACACTAAACATGTAGGCTCTGGCATCAACGTGCCGCGGACACAAACGGGGGCTGACTCTTGAGATAAACCTGGGTGCACATCTGATTCACAACCTGCGCTCAGAGCGGCAGGGTGAACCCTAAAGGGAGCCATCCAAAGCCAAACCAAAGCACAGTAAGAAGAGCAACTCCCTTAATTATTAGCTGCTGAACAGATCGCTCCCATACGTCTCTGCTAAAGGCGCAGGCCGGGAAGCAGACAAGGCACGGAGGCCGGGGCAGACACGGCGCGCTCGTTCCGCCCTGGGGGAGCGGGGAGGCGCCGGGACCCGCGCCCGGGGCCGCGACTCGCTCGCTGCCACCCGCACGGGCCGCCCCGGCCTCCGCACCACGGGGCCCTGCTTCAGGCCGGGCCTAAGGCCGCGGGGCTGCCGGCATGGCCGGGCACAGAGCAGTGGGGGCGCCGCGTTACCTCGGCGTGGCGGTTCCGAAGGAAAAGCCCCCGACTGCTCCTCCTCCTCCTCCTGCGCCGGCGGTGGCCGTGGAGCCCAGGGTGCCCGCGCCGAAAGAGAAGCCCGCAGACATGGCGGCGGCGGGAGCGGCGGGAGCAGGCGGAGAGCGGGGCCGGGAGCCGGCGGCGAGGCCCGGGCGGGCGGGCGAGCGGCTCGGTGTGGCGGCGGCGGCCCCTCAGCCCCGCATGGCGCCCGGCGCCACCTGCGCAGCGAGCGGCGGCACCGCGCGCGCGGACGGACGCCGGCCACGCTCCCTCCGCGCGCCCGCCGCGGTGCACCACGGGACGGCCCGGCGGCCCTTAAAGCGACAGCGCCGCGCGGCAGCCGCGGGATGGTCCCGTCCGGCCAGGCCGCTAGAGCATAGCACGGACTAAAATAGGAGAGGCGCCATCCCAACGTCACGAAACGCTACCCGAGGGACCGAGCAGGTTGCCCAAATACGTGATGGTGGGGTGTCCATCGTTAATGGTTTTTAAAAGCTGCCCGGACATGGTGTTGGGCAACTGGCTCGAGTGACCCTGCCTAAGCACGTGGAGGATACCAGGCACCTCCAGAGACAAGAAAAAGAGCCATCTCCTGGGAATGTCCCCAAGAATCACAGACTGAAGCAGCCCCCTTTTTATCCTCAATTCCCAACTACATCACCCTCTTCCCCACTGGCTGAGGTACTGAGAAGGTACAGACTTCCCAAAACACTTATTCTATGCCCTTGTTTAATATGCACCCCTCTTTTGTTATATAAAGAAAGAAAAAGAAATCATTCATAATTCTATTAAGTCTTTGTTCTTTTTTTCTAGGTTCAAGAATTTAGCATGGCCTTGGCTGAGCAACAGTTGATTAGTAGTAACATCTTCTAGAACTAATATTTTCTTCTGTTACTTCCCTATCCCTAAGTTCCTTGCCCTATCTACACGCATATTGATGTGGTCTGTTTGTAAAGGCACATTCATCTTATTCCTTTCTCCCTCGTGGGACCGGGGGTGAGAAGACTGGTTCAGCCCATCGAAGTTACAACAGTCCCAGAAGTTACAACAGTCTTCCCTAACTTCTCCTCGTTCTTAACTCATTTCTATATTATTTCTTTACGTCTAGGTGGACACTGGGTGACTTTTGTCGTACATCTTAGTCAGTGCGGGGTGGTTGTACCTCTTCAGGCAGGTGTCTCAGGAGAGTATCTGAAATAACCTGGTGATGGGAACATGCATCAGTCCAAGGAGAATGATTTCACCATGGCTGCTATTCAGCAGCAGCGCACCTTCCTCTTACCTCCCTTGGTTTTCAGCTGCTGTGCGGCTTATCAACTGGAAAGCAGCACTGAATTCCCACCTCTGCAGGGGTTTCAATTGAGCCTGGCGGGTCTCCTCCGCCGAGTCCCCCTCAGGTTGTTACTGTGTGTGGGACGTCGGGTGCGCCGACGCGTTCCAGCCGGGAGTAAGACCCGCGTTTTATTTACAACCTCCTCACAGTTACCTCCTTATCCCGCATGAATTTCCCACCGCCAGCCGCCCTCCTCCATTCCCGCCCCTCAGCCGTTCCCGTTCCCGCCGCGCGGGGGCGCTGCGTGGCGCGCGGCGCTGGCCCCGCCCCGCCGGCGGCGCGGCCCCGCCCCGGAAGCGCAGCCCGAGCGGCCGCCGGCGCGGCTCGGTGGTGGCGGCGGGCGGGGCGGCTGCGGCCGAGCGGGCACCGCCATGGAGCACATCCGCACCACCAAGGTACCCCTGCTGTCCAGGAGAGGGGCCGCAGCGGAGCTGGGGTCACAGCGGGGCCCGAGGGCCCGGCGCGTCCGCTGCGGGCGAGGGCGTTGTTGTTTTCCCTGCCTGCTGCTGTTTGTGGCCGGTGCCTCCCCGCGAGGGCTCTGCAGCCGCTGGAAGGGGCGGAGGGCTCTGGGCGTGCTGTCTCTGTAATAAGGGGAAGACGCTAAAAATCCTGGTGTAGGGGTTTTGTGGGGGAGTGGGGAACAGGAGAAGCGAGCTGGGAGGGCATTGCGCTTGTTTTGTGTGCTCTGGATATGGTTCCGTGCAGCTTTTTCTAGTTTGGGAAGCAAATCGGTTGTGAAAACAACTGATTTGTTTTCTCCTTCTTGAAGACTCCAGTGTGTGATGTTAAATGCGCCGGTCGTCAGTGCATGTGTAATGTGTTAGAATATTAAAAAACATTTAAGCTAAACTGTAGTTGACATTTGTGACTTCTCTGACTTTTATTTCCTGTTATTAGTGCGTTAGTGTTTGTATAATGAAAGTGCAAAAGGAAGGTCTCTCGTTGTAACTAATTTTTGAGTAAGTATTTAAGTCACAGCTTCTATAGGATGAAATTTCTAACAGTGCTATTCTCACCTTGCTCATCATCCCTGGCTGCAGAGGTTGCTGAAAGGACTCCCCCTCTGTTGGGTCCTGGAAATTGTGATTAATTCCTGAACCTAGCAATCTGACCTTAAAGTAGATTTATAGATATGTTTAGGAAAGGAGCATTCATAGTTCGTGTCCAAGTAGTAGATTTATAACCAATAATTACATAAAGGAACATAATTACATAATTTTTTTTAGTAATAGCTTACATAACTTTTATAGAAGTGTGTATAGCTGCTTTTATTTTTCATATACATGTGTATATGTGAAACAGAAGGAAGGTCTGATGAAACTACTACTAGTGCCACTTTATTAGTCTTGCACCAGCTGACAGATTGGAGATAAAGTTTCTTTATCAGCCTGTTTATTTATAAACATGAAAGTCCTTGTTTGGAAACTTAATATTGTATTGTTCCAGTCAGTAACTGGTTCCAAAATAAAAGCTCGACTAAAGCCAATGAGTCTTGATGATCAGAGTATCTGTTTAAGTTTCAGTCCTGAAATTGAGACTAGAATGACTGCAGGTTGCTGACTTCTTTGCATCTGCAGGTGATTATATTTCTGCCTTGTGTTTTTAGGGCCCTGCTAGGAAAAAGATACTTTATGTAGCACTATAACCAGAGAGATAAATGAGCTCTGAACACAATTTGTAAGATACAAGACTTATTACTTGAAGCAATTATTTTTATAATTCATACCAAAAAAAATTCTAAAAAATCAGTGTCATGATAAGAAATAGTGTGATATTTCTTTTGATACAACTCTGTTGCTCGCTTAGCTTTTTGTAAGCTGTTGGTTTATCGAATCTCCAGGTAGATTAAAATGCACATAGGCAAGCATTACAGGTACAGAAAAATAAAGTACAACCTGCACTGTGGGCCTTGAAGGGTTAGCTTGTGTGTAGGTTAAAGTTGGATCTCATGTCAACTGTTCTGATACACCCCTGCTTTTTCTAATCTGTTGGCATTCCTGTTTTTTCAGTTTAGTTAAGTCATAGTGGCTTAAGCTTGAAATAACAGTACAGTCTTGCATAAATTAACTGCTGTGCAGGGCAGCTGTTATCCCCTGGAGAAGGTGATGGGATAGGTTTTCTGCCTCCTCCAACTTCAGTTTGCTGGGAGTATTGAAGTTACAATTTCCTTAGAACTGTCAGCATAGCTACCTGAAATGAAGTGTAGCTTTCTGTAAAATTAAACTGTCCAACAGATTTTGTGTTGAATAAGGAAATGAGGTCAATTTAAAATTTCTTCTGAGACTTTTATGTTTAAGTAGCAACAAATGGTCAAACTCAGTTTATTAAATGCGGTGGTAAAATAAAGAATATGTGGTTTTACAATGAATCTTGATATCTTCTGTAAAGATACTTTATAGCAAAATGTAGCTAGAAAAGCCTGAAAATTCTTCAGTCAAACCTGTTTCCATATTTGAAGTCAAATCTGTATTAGTGAAAATACTTCCAAATTTTTCTCCTGAGGTGGTAGGTTTTGCTTAGTTTGACTGCTAAATCAAATAAAACAGCAAAAGAGAAAAGTGTATAGTAAGCTGAGTACCCATTAAAGCTAGTTTGAGTCAAGTTTAAATGAATGTGCCATCTATGGAGGCTGAAGCTAACTAACATTTCAGTTGTCTTTAAGAAAAGTTTATCTATGACTTTGCTTTCAGAATTCTTGAAGACTTTAGCTAGGTAAGTGGAAGTTGGAGCACTAATGCCTGTCCTCATCTAATATAGAAATACAGCTTTGAGAAAAGCTGCCTTGTTACATGGGGGAGAAGGAAGCCTCACATGGCAGGATTTTCTGGGTTGTATTACTGGAGCAAAGCTGGAGCAGTTTCTGTGAACTTCTTAATTTGCTGGGGAATTGCAGTGCCAGGTACCTGAGCAATTATTGCTGCACATCTGCCCAGTATGAATTCTGTGTTTTGACTGTGGTGTATTCACTTAAGCTCTATACTTGAGGACTTGGTGGATTCAGCAAAATGTATTTTGATGTACTGATGCATGTAGTTTCCAATTTATTGCTTTCTAAACTGAAATCTAGAATAATATATCATAGTTCTGAGTTCTAATGTATATTTGTGTTTCCTTCATTCTGTTTCCAGAATTAATTAAGTTTTTTTTTTAACTTTCAAAATCAAAATTTGACCTTTGTAGATCATAAGAAATACTTGGATTTTTCTTCTGTTTTGTATGTGCTTTTAGTGGGTAAATACATCGGTATATAGGAATTAAAAATGGCTTAACATCAGCACAGTAGATGTGGGCTCTCCTTGTCACCTCCTCTGGGTGCTGGTCTTGCTGGTGTGGAAGTTTTGGGAGTTCTGCAATGCATGCAGTGGTAGCACAGAGCTTTAACTTGGCATTAATGAAACAGTGCTGCCAAGAAATAAGAGGAATGCATGGAGATAAGCCATTTGCCACACTCCTTTCCTTTTCTTGCACACAAAGAATCGTGTAATGCTAGTTTCAAATAGAGCATTCTGTGGAGCCCAGAGTTAGGAGGAGCAGATAAAAAGCAGGCTATCTAGAAATATTTTTTCTTTTGAAATATTTTCCATAGGATTGAGATAACAATGCTGATGAAATGCCAGGAGTCATTTGCCCTGCGAGGCTCAAGCCTGAATTATCTGCTTCAAATGCCAGCACAGACCTTGAATTTCTAGGAGATTTTTGTAATTATTAGTATAATGTTTACATTTCATTAAGAATGTGTTTTGACTATGAGGCAAGGTTATAATAATACAGATTTTTGAAGTTGGAGAATTTATAAAAGACAGTGCATCGCTAAAATGGAAGTCAGGAGAGCATAATATTTATGGCTCTGAGTGTTCAGACAGCCAATAAAGCACATTGCTGAGATCAGCTGTTAGTTCAGTGCTGGCATCTCGATACCAGGAAATTGTTAGTGTGTGTTTGCTGTGTTTTGGGGAAGCAGCCTAAAAGCTTAGTCATTCATAATTCTTACTTTTAAAAAAATTGAAACTAAAAAAAGCTCAATTTTGTATTGAAGCAGGATACTTGAGCTAGTTGGTCTCAAAGCTTGTGACCACTCTAGTTTGGCCTGAATAGCTTGTGTGTGCTGTGTTTATTTTTTCAAAATTATGGCACAAATTGACAAAGCCTTTGCTAAGTTAGAATTTAGATTTCTGCGGAAATTCAAAATTTAAGTTTTGTTACCCCTTCCCCTTTTTTGTTACAGGTAGAGCAAGTGAAATTACTGGATAGGTTCAGCACGAGCAATAAGTCACTGACGGGAACTCTGTACCTTACAGCAACTCATCTGCTATTCATAGATTCAAGCCAGAGAGAGACGTGGGTAAGGATAATGAATGCTTGTGGCTCAAAGGCATGGGTTCTCCAGATGCATTTCTTCTGGTTTAAGGTTGGATTTGTTCACTAAAATGTTCTTAGCTGTTCTTTCTACTCTCCTCCTTCATGGTATTGTTAGTTGTTAATAATTCACAGGTTATGCTCTTGAGTGTCGCTGCTGCAGTTGAAATCAGGTCATGTTGAAAGTTTTGGCTTTTCCTCAAGGTGCTGTAATTTCTTCTGTAGCTTTCACTTGTATTTCTGAGTGCGTGTGTGGTGGTTTTCTTTAAATAACTGACTTGCACCATAATTCTGAGGTAGGAGTGGGAGACTGATGCTTAGGTTAAGCATCTGGTTTACAGTTTCAGAGTTAACTTATCTTGTAATTAGATTCTGTCTAGGTTAAATGAGAGCAAAAATCCTAAGATCTCAAGTTTGGGGAATATTGAAGATAAGATGTGCTTTTTTAGAGCACTAGGCAGCTGTTTCTTAGCAATATTCATCTCTGGAATAAAAGGTTTCAGATGGGGCTGCAACTTCTTGTTAACCAGTACCAGTGGTGTGCAATCAAAGCTAGTACAGTACTCCCCCTTAGTTTTTATACTCAGTGCCCTGGTGGCACACATATGGACATCAAACTGTGGCTCCCACTGAAGCCCAGCCACCTGACTTGATTTAGTGCCTTTAGTCTTCCATTCTCTTGGATGAAATATCATCTCCCTGGCTGTCATTAATTTGGTTTTTTTTCCTGTAGGTGTGTTTTCCTTGATTAGCCTTAATCCTGTATCCTGGTTATCTGACTAAGTGCCTCATGGTGCTTTCAAGAAAACTGATTTTTCTCTTATTTGTTCTTGGATACAATGTAAGACTCTGTACAAACCAAACTGTTATCCTTGCATACAAAATGGGTTTTTGGGGAGAACATGATTCAAAAGCATTACTTGCTTTTGTCTCCCTATGCACTACATTAAAAGGTTTCATTTTGGGGAAATTAAACCTGTACTCCAAGTACTGCATTTCTGATGATAATGCAAGTATAATTATCCTAATGGCTCCAAGATAATCTCTTTGTAAATGCATATTTGGCAGCGTAGTTTTCAAATGCCTGTCATATTCTGATCAATGTTTGAGAGGATTTGATTGCTTCAGTGAGGTAATTGAAAGTCTATCAAGAACATCTTGTTCAGATAGGCACAGACATACTTTCTTCCTACAGTTAAATAGCTGTTACTTTGTATGTATTTACCTAAATCTTTTGTAGATTTGGCACGCAGGTGAATCTGTGGAGGGCTTTTGTATGTCCATTGCTGTGACAGTGCTGTTAAAGTGGTCATAAACATTTTGCTGAGAAACTGTCATGTTTATCTAATGCAGTAGGTAATACAGGAGATGTTTTTCTTATCTCCTGTTCTGTCTGTACCTGTTAAATATTGGAATTCTGACATCTTCAGGATCTTCTGTATCTTTCATACATTGAATTAGTTTCCCTTACTTCCTTTATTTTGTCTGAAAATTCTGAAGTATGTTTTTGTAGATCCTTAAAAAATACAGATATCCTGTCTGGACACTGCCTAATGAGACACAAGCCTGTCAGTTAACAAAGTTAAAAGAAAACTGAACAACTACAGTGAAGTTTTACATCTCAGTTTTGCATTTAGACGCTTCAAAATGACAGAAGAGAGTAACTGAAGTTTTATACATTTTAGTACCCTGATCCAAGTGGCATTCTTGGATTTCTGCTTGTAAATGCATTTCTTTTTATAACTCACTGACAAAATTAGTCAAAATCTATATTCAGCATTGCTTAGTGTGTTGTCTTACATCTGCTGATCTAAATAGTATGCTGCTCTTGTTTTTCCTCAGCATGCTTACTCTGAGTTTTTGTATGTCACAGATACTACATCATCACATTGCTGCAGTGGAAAAACTTCCTTTGACTACTTCTGGCTGCCCCCTTGTCATCCAGTGCAAAAACTTCAGGATAGTTCACTTTGTGGTACCCAGAGAGAGAGATTGTCATGACATTTATAATTCTTTGCTTCAGCTCTCAAGAACAGGTAGTACTTGCAGACTTTTCAGTATATGCATGGATAACAAGTTCTGGGGGGGTGTGTAAACCATGTATCTTTTATTTGTTTGTCTTTAAACGTGCATTGTGTAAAGTCATAAATGGGTTTGACATATAAATAGGTTTTTTGGTTAAATATTAATTGCATAAAAATTCAGGAGTTGCATTGTCTTGCTTTTGTATGTCACTGCTTTTCCTTAACAGATAAGTGATCCCTTTGTGGTTTTTTTGAATTTCTAGTGTTGTTCCTGAAACTGTGAATATAAATGTGTATAGTCTCTCTTAATTGTGTGTTCCATAGATTAAAAACCCACTAAACAAATTAGTTGTTGCTAATTTCATGCAGTTTCAAAACTAAATCTGAGATTTTGATGCTAGAATAACATTACCAATTCAGCTTTACAAGAGACTTCTGTCACTATGGTCTTTAGCATTTTCTGGTTTGTGTTTAGAACATTGCCAAATGTCATATGTCATAAGTAAATAGCATAGTAGGAAAAACAAAGTTTTTGAAAGCTTTCCATTTTTAAGGGAAAATTTAAAACTTTCTCTTTTTAAGGTCAGTAGATGTACATTTCAGTTCTTACCTCCTAAAATAATTTGTTCTTTCATATCCTGTGAAGTCTTCTAATAATTCTGCCTTTTGCCTTAAGTTTGTCAGTCTTCATTTTGTGACCCTTATTGCTTTAGACATGTGTCTTCTGAAATAGGTCAAGCACACTCAGGAAAACTTTCATAACCTACTTCTAAGTATCTATAATGTGTTAGGTAACTGTAGGATAGTTGCTGAATAGTTATTTCAGGCGTGTCAAGTATCTATAATTTAGTCTTGCTTCTGTGAATCTTGGAGCCTGAGACTTTCTCTCCATTACATATTCTTTACCTTTTAGCAAAGTATGAAGAACTCTATGCCTTTTCTTATAATCCAAAACAAAATGAATCTGAGCAAGTCAAAGGTTGGCAGCTTATTGATCTAGCAGAAGAATATAAGAGAATGGGAGTGCCAAATGATTACTGGCAGTTGTCTGATGCAAATCGTGACTACAAGGTAAGTGTAGTAATGGAAACACGTTCTGCTCTGCATCTGTTTCTGATCAGGCCTAGAAAACAGCTTAATGCTATGAAATCACTTGGCTTGCAATATTAAGCCAAAACTTGCAGGTAGAGAGAGTTAATTTCTTAATCACTGTGCAATCTCACAACTTCCTCATTGAAGTTTTTCCCAAGGCCTCCTTGAGAGAGTGTGTGCATGGATGTGTGGGTTCTTTGGGATTGTTTTGAGATGCTTACCTGTTTGAAGCCCAGCCCCAGTGATTCTGGTGCTCTGCAGCTTTGTGGTGTCTATCTTAATTTAGTAGGATTCTACCTTAGCATTTTGCAGTGCTGGTTGTGGTGGTGTGGCTGATTGTGAGATTAGATTTCATCTTACTTTGTAGTATGCAAGTATTAAAATGAGGGAAATAATTTCAGTATTTTATTTGAAACATATTCTTAGCATTTCTGCTGCAGAGTTAAGCATTCTTGAGAGTGAATGCTGGTAAGGTGATGCTTGCCTGTGTAACTTTGGATACCAGTTTGTACTGCTTTCATCCATGTCTTGTCTCCTTTCAGTTGTTTGCGTTTGTATAATGAAACATGGTAGTGTTTATCTTTTGTGTCTTAATTCATCTTACATCTTTCAAACTAAATACAATAAAACTAGGTTAGGCTTTGTGTCTTGCCTATAAAATCCTTTTTGTCTATCTGTGTCTTTCAGATTTGTGAAACCTATCCTAGAGAACTTTATGTTCCCAGAACTGCAAGCAAGCCCATAATTGTTGGTAGCTCCAAGTTCAGAAGCAAAGGAAGATTCCCAGTGTTGTCATATTATCATAAAAATAAAGAGGTACAGTGTGACTTCCTTTTATTGTAAATGTGCTGAAAAGTATTTCTCAACACTTGGCAGCAGTTCAAGGGTTGGTGAGGAGGTTCAAGTACAGGGACTTGCATGGCAAGGCTGTGACTCAGGATAACCCTGAATACAGCTGACACAGGTGGTGCCTAACAGGATGCTGAATAAGCCTAGCCAGTTTAAAAGAAATTCTTAAGTTATCAGTTGAATCTACTAAAGTTTTTAGAAACTTACATTAAGATAACTGAGGATAGCTTTCCATTAAGGGATCTGTCTTTCTTCATGTATCAGGAATAAAATCTGTTAGGTCATAATGGAGGGGAAAAAAAAAACAACAGATGAACAAAGAAAACAGTAGAATTGTTTCTTCAAGGAATTACTTGCAACATAAAAAACTCTGCAGGGTAGGAAATAAGATTTTGCAGAGGGTGGTGTAAAGCAGCATGCACCTACCTAAGCTGTGGAAGGAGAGGAGTACTGTCAACTTGCTGAGTTAAAGAATTTGTCTGATGAATGTGAAGCTACTGGATGGATTTGAACATAATTACATTATTATTTGAACATTGGAAGATGTAGTTTCTGAAGGTTCTGGTGGTTTCTGAAATACAACATATCATTGAAAATTATATTACAACAATTACATTAGATGATAACAAATTGCACTTGCCATAATAAAATCATGCCTGCATTAATAAAACCACACATAATTAATTCCATATTAAGGAAGTAACTTGCTTTCCTGAAGTGTAATTTTTCCAGCCTGTACTTTTGAGAGTTTTTATGTCAGTTATGTAAACTGATACCTTGCCGTGAAGATTAACCTGAAAAACTGTTTTGATGAATCTTTAGATTTAAGTTGTAGGTACTGTATTTCAGGGTTTCCAAGGGATGTGCTTAAAAATTTGGAACACCTGAACTCTATTCAGTTTGCTGGTACTATCTGCTAAATGAAACTATTTGTTTCAATGTCTTTTGAGACTTTGCAAAGCACTTCAAGTACAGGTATTAAACTGATGCTGATTTGTCCTTTGTTGTCTCTGGTAGGCTGCAATTTGCAGATGTAGTCAACCTCTCTCAGGTTTCAGTGCTAGGTGCCTGGAAGATGAGCACATGTTGCAAGCCATCAGTAAAGCAAATCCTTCAAATCGCTACATGTATGTCATGGACACCAGGCCCAAGGTAGGTACTTGACACAGACAAGCCTCTCCTCCTGAATATCAGAGTTCAGGGATACAATGCAGTTCTGAAAAATTTGGAGCCAAATATTAGTCCATCATATGCAAAATGTTGTAAAGGTAAGGTTAGACCTCTCCATTCAGATATTTTAATTACTTGCTTTCTTAAAGAAGTTGAACCTGTCCCAATACTTGGCTAGAATTCTCTGAGTATGCTGCTGAACTTTGAGAGGGACATTTAAAAATATACTTAAATCATAGTTAGGAAGTGAACATTGAGTAGGATCCAGATAATTCTAACTGTTTGAAATTAAATTAATGAAGTAGTGAATTGTGATGGGGTTTCATTTGGAATGGGAGAGAGTACTATGTTCTGGGTATATAATCTGTACAAACTGTCTCAGAAAGGAGGAAGTGGAGGAAATTCTGTTCTGACATTTTGAGGTCATCATAGAATGGCTTGAGTTAGAAGAAGTCTTAAACATCATCTCCAGCCTCTCTGACAAGGTTTTTCAGAGCTCTATTCAGTCTGGTTTCCAGGATCACAACTTCCATGGGCAATGTTTTCCTCACCATCATACTTCCTCATTAATTAAATTGAATTCTGTTATTTTATTAAGTTGAATTATGTTATGACCTGTGTTACAATGGTGGCTAATTCTCACTCTTTAGACCCATCTTCATTTCAGTTAGTATTAATTTCTCTCAAGTGTCTGAACACGGGAGCTGAAAATGTCTGGTAGTCTTTGTAGGTGAGATGTTTGTAGTGTCTTTACTCAGAAATGTTTGGACACAAGTAAAAGCTTATTAGTTAGGAATATGGAGAAGAGAATAGGAATTGCTAAATACATTATTCAGATATGTCAGTTCTAAATATAGACTACTTCTTTTTTTTTTTTTATACATATATACTGTCCTTTTCTTACACTTCAGTGCTTTCAAGCTGATTTGCCCCAAACTGTATTAGAAACTGTTTATACTATGTGCTCTTGTGAAATTGCTTGACTTTTGTTTCTTGATTTGATATTTTTATTTCAATAATGTTTTTCAGTATTTTTATTTTCCTCTTTTAAGCTTAATGCAATGGCTAACAGAGCTGCTGGGAAGGGCTATGAGAACGAAGACAACTACTCAAATATTAGGTTCCAGTTTGTTGGCATTGAAAATATTCATGTAATGAGATCCAGCTTGCAAAAACTCCTGGAAGGTATGTTTTAACTGTACAAAAATAGTGTATTTGAAAACAGGGTGTTTTTCTGAAGTCTTTAATAATAGGTTACACAAACTGCATTGACATTTCTATGTTTATTCCAGCTCTGTGTTTAGTACCAGTTTGATGTGCTCTCTGGTAATGAGTTGCCTTAAACCTCAACCTTCAAACTGTAAACCCAACTGAATGGAGTTATTTTGAAGAAAATTGAATGGCACATGTGTCTTTAGTGAGCTTTGTTAGTATGTCAGTGAAAAAGACTGCTGTGTTTTCCTAGTGTGTGTCTGTAGATACGTTTCATTTACAGAATATTAGTTCTCCAAGGAGCACTTTGTTCCACAGAATTCACAATAAGCATATGGTCTGCACAAAATTTGAGCTCTTTGACTTGTGTGCTTGTAGGTGTTTGTAGAGAAGGGGTAGGGGGAATGTGAGCCACTTCACCATACCGCTGCCTGCCTCCTGGTGGTGAAAATGGACAGGCAGAAGTGCATTCATAATTCTGTTAATGTTTTATTTAGGTAGACAGCTGAAAGAAAATTTAAGACATTGTGAAATTAGAATACAGTGGCAGAAGTGAGGCTTCCACACCTGACTCACAGTACATTTGTAAGTGCTTGGCTTCTGGAATTATGCAAGTATTTGCAGAGACAGAGAAGGTTTACACTTGTATGGAAGCCTATTTTGATGAAGACATGCTGTTACACTGATAAAGAAATCTTACAGACTAGTGGTTTAGTCTTCATTTTCATTGATCCTGGATGTGCTGCTAACCTGTTCTTCAGGCACTGTGCATGGAATCATACTGAGCTTTGATAATATGGATCTTTCTGGTTATTCCTGGATGTATTTTTTCCTAAAGGAAAGATGAGAAGCTTGAGTTATTACATTTGTCATAATCCCCCTTTCTCTTACTAATACGTTCAATTCTTGGAAGCTAGCTAATAAAACTTGATTGTTGATTTAATTTTTTAAGAGGCCTGTTTCTGTGTAATGTGTGATGCAGAAGTGTATCACACAGTTATCAACACAGACTTCATATTCCTTCCATTTGAATTGACATCCCACCAGCAAAGCTTACTAAATATGTGTCTGTAACTTTCTTTAAGGATGGAATATATTTTCATTTTTCCTTGTGTAGAGAATTGGTTTGTTTGAACACTATTGAACAAAATCATGAGTGACCTCTATTGCTTGTTTTCCACTTAAGGTTTTTTGGTGAATGAACGCAGTTGTTTTACCTCTCTTCAGTGTAAATGATTCACTAGAGTTTTGCTGGATGCCACTTTAGAAGTACGAGCATCTTCAGGAGTAGGAAGGACCCTTAAAATTTAGGGATGTATGCAATAATTTACACTTCAGCCCTTTGTAGAAATGTGCCATCGGTGGGATGATCAGGAAGAAAATGCCATGAAAATGGTTCATAACTTAAAATTAGGAAAATGCCACTTAGCTTCTGTGTACTCACTTCCCTTGCATGTGCTGAACTGAATGTTCTTATATCAGAAGTGATACCAATGATGCTGCTTGTTCAAGCACCGCTGTAACTGGGACTGCCCTCAGTTGTTTGGGCTGTTTGTAACAAAACAACTGATATTCATTGTTTGGTGTGTGTCCTGCTCCTTGGCTCTGTGTCTGTCTTGTTTCCTTCAGAATCTAAAGATTCCATTCGTATGCCGAATGTGAGACAAAATCCTTCCCAACATCCTTTTGTAAGGGACTACACCATGGAGCATGCTAGGGGAATTTACAGTGTATTCACTTTGGATTCATCTTTTACTTAAATATCTTGCATGCAGTGGTTCAAAACTTTTCTCAAATAGTTTTCTTCAGCATGAACATGATGACTATCAATGAGCAGACTACAACACTCATGGGAAAAAATGTAACATAGACTAAATTTGTGGCTGTGACATTAATTACAAAGTTCAGTTTTTATATGTTTAAATTACAGTATTGCATAACAGAAGGTATTGAACTCTGATAAGCAAAAGGGTTTTGGGTATGTTAAGAGGGGGCATTTCTTCAGAAAATGTTTGGGGAAAAGGCTCAATAGACATTGCAATCTGTTGCATATATTTTGATGGTGGAAGTGTGTTAACTGACAGAGTTTTGTGAGTTATGTAGAGTTTTCTTTATAGGGCAAGGGATTATATAGGTTTTTTATTTGTTTAAGAAAAATACCCTGCCTGCAACCTGCTGTGCTTCACCCTGCAGGTCTAGTCACCTCCTGAACTGCTGCCTGAGGATTTGCTTAATAGTGTGAATAAGGACAATCAGACAAGGAAACATTGAGGTTTGGGGGCTCATGTGCATTAGGGCTTGTGTTTTTTATGGTGGGATCTATATAGGCAGAACTGTCTTGAATCCTACTTATTGTGAAGGAGCTGAATTATCTTAGAGGTACTATAAATGGTACCATAATCATCTTTGATCTTTTAAAAGACCATAAGGAACTGGAAAATAATTTTTTTCAGCATATAAAAGTTGGAGCAGTATCAATGCAATTGATCTAATCACCAGCTAGTATAAAAATGCCTGTTACTAATTCACAGAAATGGAAAATAACTCTTGGGGCTCAACATATGTGTTCCTATCTCTGCCTTCGTTTATAAAAATACAGAGATCTAGCTAGAAAGGGGAAATACTAGTGGTGAAATACTTCTGCCAAGCTGAAAATTTGATCAAAAGCAGATTTTGACAGCAGTATCTGGGTGAAAACAAACCGAGGGCTGGAAAGCTTGTGCTTTAAATCAGAGGTTACAGAAAGTGTAGGTGTGCTGCCATGAAGAATACCTTTGTCTGTCCAGTTCCTTCTCTGCAGATGTTTGAATTTCCAGATACATGGCTATTTTCAGTTTCTTTCCTTTAGCATGGAGTGGTTGTGACTGATCAAGTGTATGAAACCACTGGTGTGGAGAATGACTTGATCCTTTCAGCTAGCTCACATTCTCATCTGATTTCCTCCATGTTCCAGACCTTTTGGAAGCAGAACTCTTGCCTAATGATGCCTTTCAAAGACAGGGGAAAGCTGGCTTGCTTTTACTTCTTTTACTGGTATTTACAGACGAACCTTTAAAAGTAGTTCTTCTGTCCTGGGGTTTCTTGATATTCTGTTACCTCACACTGTTGTGGTTTGCTAGGCAGTTCTGTAGATGATGAAGATTTGTGGGTTTTAGAAAAGGTGCTGCAGTACATACTTGGAAACCTGTCATTCTTCTAGTATTGAGCAGCACCTGGCACTGTGAATCTTCCTGAGCAATGGGCACTGTACCATAACTTGTTTGACTGATAGCTGAGAAGCATCTACTGCAGATACAGGAAAGCTCTTGGAGGCAGTGATTTGAGTTTGTAGCACTCATTACATCAGGGAATTTGATTGAATATGAAGCTGCATCACAGAATGATTTGGTGAATTTTGTTCTCTACTTTTGCTGCTGACTCACTTCCTTCCATGGCCACAGATAAACAAGATTTTGCAGCTGTTGTATCCCTACTGCTCACTTTCATCTACAGAACCTTTTTATTTTCATCTGGGGCCCAAAGCTTTAGAATCATAAAATCATTTAAGTTGAAAAAGACTTCTAAGATCATCAAATCTAGCTGTTAACCTTAATGGAAAGTAGTCTTTCACTGTGGAAGAGGCAGGTATTTTTGTAGCTACCAGCTTTGGGTGTCTTCTTTTAGAATTACACATAGCTGAAGTTATTTTAACCAGCAGATTTTTTTTTTATTGCCAGAAGTTGGTCATGTTTGGAGAGTAATGTAACTATGTGAGTTACTATTCAAAATTGTACCTATTCAAAATTTTTAAAAAAGAACCAAGTTATCTGTCTTACATGTGAATTGATTCTGTGTGAGAATCTTTCAATCTGCCTCTGCATCTCTTGTTGCTGCACTGCAAAGCATCTGTCCTTTAATTTGAGTTCTTCCTTGCTCTCTAACATTATTGTTTCAGAATCCAAATATATTAGGGAAGAATGGTAGAGATCAGTCAGAAATGTAGTGTGTCAAGTATGAAGGCAGACAAAATTTTGGTGGATTTAATTCATTCCTGTGTTCTTGTACTACACTTACTTTATTCTCCTGAGCAGGGCGGGGGTGATGAAACTCTGGCAGTGCAACTGCTCTGAACTGTGTGTATGCAGCTACTTCCCTACTACTAGTACTGATTAAGTATTCCCAGTGAGCCTTTGGCATTTGTCTCCCTTGGTGAGACAAGAGTAAGGCTTCGTGGTGGGGATAATCAGTGTATTTACTTGGAATGTTATTTTGTCAAAAGGACACAAAGATCTTACTCTTGCCACTCATGGTTATGTGGTTCTACAGAGTTGAATTCTGACTGGAGAACATCTTGTAGTACCCCTCCTTTAACTATTTGATTAGAAATATTTCAGGAAACCATCACTCAACTTAGAACATAGAGGGTTAGATACAACATACAGTTATTCTTCTTCCTACATTGCAGGGTGTAGGTAGCTACAACTGCTTCAGTCTTTTTAACTCTTGGTTTCTTTCAGTCAGTGGCACAAGGGGTTTGTCTGTCAATGACTTCTTGTCTGGTCTGGAGAGTTCTGGATGGCTGCGTCACATCAAAGCTGTGCTGGATGCTGCTGTCTTCCTAGCCAAGGTAACTTGCATGCTGCTTCTTTATTTGATGGGAAGTTGACTTCCTACCGGAAAAATTATGCTTAATGTTATGTAATGTGTAAAATTCTGCAATTAACCTTTTTGGAGATAGCTGCTTAGTGTATATACCAGTACATCTAATATGCTGGTTAAAGTATTATGTGTTACTTTATTATTGGAGATATTAAACATTCCAGCCAACGTTCTGGGATTTTTTTAATGCTGTTTGGTTTTCTCCTTGGGAGATAAAGGGATTCTTATGTTTCCTGGTTCTCTAGACATTTTTGAAAAGTGTAACCAGTTTGGTGGTGGATGGAACAAACTATTATTTAGTGTACTCTGAAAAATAGAACTGGGCAGTACTTGTAGAGCAGCCAAGGTGACTATGCTGACTTCATTTGGCAAGGAAATAGGATTCTGTGAATAATTCAGAGGAACAATTGCCTTTGCCAAGCACTTATGAAGCCAAGGGCTTGATCTGATGGTAGTGGGTAAAGAAAAAACCTGGATCTTTGCTTTTGCTAGGTGAAATAACAAGGAGTTATCTCAGTTAAAAGTGGGTGGTTGTACTAAAGATGGCCGTCAAAAATGTCTGAGCCAACAGGAGCTGATTTCTCAACTGAAGCTAATAAGCATTTCCTAGGCCTTTACTTTTATGTAGCATAATGATGAACAAGTGATATCTCTAATGCTTTAAAACGTGTTGACATTGTTTGGTTTTTTTAATTTGGATTTAATTTAATTTAATTAATGTGTGATCTAATTATTGTTTGGTTTTCTTGTAAATTTAGTTTAAGGGAGAGAGAGAGAACTGGGAACCCCTGTAGAGGTTAGCTTATGCAAAGGTGGTAGTGGAATTTCTTTTCTTTTCAAGGAGTTTTCTATACTTCCACAAAGACAAGTTCCTACTTTCTGGTACTATTAAATCTTTTCCTCATAGTGAACGTCTTTCTATCTTTGTAAAATAAGATAGCCTGTGCTGAGTTGGAAATAAATTTAGGTTTTTCTATTTATTTACTAGTTTTTGACTTCTCTCTAGAAAAGAACATTGATTAAGAAACAATTGTGTTTTGCAGGCAATAGCAGTTGAGAGTGCAAGTGTATTGGTGCACTGTTCAGATGGCTGGGATAGGACTTCCCAAGTTTGTTCCCTTGGAGCTCTCTTGCTAGATTCCTATTACAGAACAATCAAAGGATTCATGGTAAGCAGACTGTTACAATATTGAGTTGTTCCTTGGTAAAGAAAGGGTGTAAAATGTTTGATTGTGAAAGGGATCAAACATACTGGCGTTTTTTGTTTGTTTTTTTAGTTAAAATTTTGCTGTATATTTAAAAATATTACATTTTGAAATACTTTGCTACTTGAAAAAATTATTTAAAAATCCAAAAAACTGAAAACAAGTAGCAGATTGTTTTAGTCATCCTGCAGAAATGTTGCAATGATTGGCTTTTGCATCCCAGCAAGTCCCTTATCTATGACATAGAAGGATTCCAAAGTGTTTATGTGAAGTAGCACACATACTAAATTGCAGCAGCTCTGTGCTCCTGTAAAACAACATTTTTGTCTGTCTCCAAAACAACATTTTAAAACCTAAAAATGGCAATTGCTCCAGTGATAGAGACGTAAAGATGTCTAAGCAATCTAAATTTCTTCATCTTTTTATATATAGAGAGAAGAATTTCAGCACGATTATTCCAAATTTTAGACTATGAAAATCAACAGTGTTCTGCAATGACAAGGCAATGTGTTATGGGAACTCCTCAAGGATAATACATAAAACTAGTTCAGTGTATTGTTTTGAACTAACTGCCACAAATATTACAAGCACTAAAAGTGAAGTTGAGGAAGAATTAAAGAGGATTAATTTGTTGTGAATAGTGAGAATGTATGTAATCTTTAGGGGAGTAATTTCATCTTTTTGGGTTTTGGTTAATCCTTGCTTTCAGATAAATTTCTGTAAAGGTCCTGTGTTCTTTTTGGTGCTTTTGGTAGTGTGTCCAAAGTCATAAAATAAGACAGTGTTGATATGAACAAATTTAGTGCTATAAATGTTAGAAATAATATATTATGTGGTTTTATGTAAAGTATGATGATAGGCATGCAGTACTAACGTTTTTCTTGTTATTTGCCATAGAAAGTTAATAATCTACTAATAAGTCATGCAACATTTTTCTTAAAATTATCAATTACCTGATTAGCACAGGTAATCAGCCCACTGATTAGTTGTATATCTTTTTTTACTACTTTTTTATGAACGTACTTTGAGAATCTCTTGAAAAACTTCCAAGAAAATAAAGAAGCTACAAAGTGATAAATAGTTGTTTCTACTGGAACTTATTGGACTCAGATTTAAAGTATAATATATAGATAGCCTGTGGGGTTAATACTGTAGGTGTAAGATTGAGTAATATTTTACACAAGATTTTGATTTTTTTATCCTCTAGGTCTTGATAGAGAAAGACTGGATCTCCTTTGGGCACAAGTTCTCTGACAGGTAGTTCACTCTTCTGATACAGTAAATTGTACAGCAAACTGATCTAAGTATTCTTAAACAAAAGCACCTTGTAGATGTTGCATTTCTAGCCACACTGCACCAGTTCAGCAATGAGTAAGCTGTTTTCAGGAGACAAGGCACTTGTCTTGCTGTCTACAGTGTATTATTTTTACAGTTTATTCAAATACTTGTTGGATAATAGATTTATATTGCAAACGTAAAGTTTTAGTGCTACTGGTGCCTTGCTGGAAGAAGTTGATGACTGCAGCAAGGTCTGCACTGATGATAGTGCAAAGCCAATCTAAAGCTACATCCCAGCTATTTAGGCAATATGCAACATATAGTTTTGGTATCTTTAAATATAAGTTCGCACTTACATTTACTTTGATGATGAAGTCATGCCTAGTTTTAGAAGTTGTATATGTTAAGTGTTCTGTTTTTTCCCTTGATCTGCCTGTCATCGGCTATGACAATAGCCTTGCTGGTATTTACTGCTTATTAATATGCTTTTAGCTGGTATGCTCCACGTGTTGACTGTGACAGTATTAGACACAAAGGAACTTAACTGTCTTATGTTGCTATTTTGTACTTAATATAGATGTGTGATTACTTATAAGTCAGAAAAACAGGTTAAATATAGACTTATTACTATTCAAAAATTGCCCCAGTTCTTGAAGTTAGGTGCTCAGTTTCCAAATCAAAGCTAGTGTTAAATTAAGATGCTGTCATTTAAAAACAATTGCAGCTAAGACTTTTCTTGATTTCTAACCTAAATCAGTTTCAATCTGTTTGTGGAATCTTTTTCAGATGTTGTCAGTTGGATGGTGATCCGAAAGAGATCTCGCCAGTGTTCACCCAGTTTTTAGAAAGTGTGTGGAATCTGACTGAGCAGTTTCCACAAGCCTTTGAGTACAATGAAGCTTTCCTCCTTCAAATCCATGAACATGTCCATTCATGCCAGTTTGGTAACTTCCTTGGAAACTGTCAGAAAGAACGAGAAGAGCTAAAGTAAGCAGGCACATTGTATTGTGTCTTTTGTTTATTCTGGCAGACTAAGAACTTGCATGAATCTTCTTTATTTTAGGTTCTGAATAAAGGAAGGATTGGTAGTACTGAAACCTGTGTTGAACAGCATCAGGGAACCATAGTGTTTCTTGTGCTTTTGCATGCTGAAAATAGTCTTTCTAATTCTGGCAGAAAATCGCATCTTCTTTTTCATAGGGAAAGTTAAGTTTTCCTGCTCATCTGGTTTTTGGCTTTTTTCCCCCTCTAAAAGTAGGTAAGCTTAAGTTTGGAAATATGTCATTTCCTCTCCCAGTCTCTCTTTAGGTAACCCTGAAGTTCTTGCCTGCTCAAGCCTACTCATTTAGAAGTATTAGTAGGGTATCCTCAATGTGTTTAGCTGGAAAAGTTCTCTGAGGTTTTTATCAGTTCCTCTGGCATTGAATTTTAAAAGTATTTATTTCAAGTAGGCAAAACTTGCACACCATAAGCAGTATCTTCTGCTCATTTGCTTGTCAATGTGTTGACCTTTCTCTTTTTGCTTTAAGACTAAAAGAGAAGACCTATTCCTTGTGGCCATTCCTTTTGGCTGATCAGAAGAAATACCAGAATCCTCTATATAATCCAGACTTTTCTCCAGAACTAACTCTTTTGGAGCCTAATACAGTATCATTCAATTTTAAGTAAGTTTAAATAAGATACAGTATATTTTCTTCAGCTCTGTCATTGTCTTGCATAGTTAAAACAGTCTGTTTTCTGCAGGTTTTGGAGAAATATGTACCATCAGTTTGATAGAAGTATGCATCCCAGGCAGTCTGTGTTCAGCCTTATCATGAATACAAGTGAACAAAATAAACAACTGGAGGAAGACATTAAAGAACTGGAAGCTGTACGTATTACAAAATAAGTGTGTGTACTTGTGACTTGTTTTTCAGATTATATTCTTATAGTGCTGCTATAGTTTCACCTGAATATCATTGCTGTATGACCTAGCACTTTCTCTGTGTAATGGTGACTTGGACTTTCACTGCTTGCTTCTGTGATGAGTGCTCTAAGGCACTACTTATTCTGCTTTTTTAATGAGCTCTATTATGTAGCAGTGCTACTATCAAAGCCTTACTGAAGGTAAGTTTAACAGAAATTTATCCTACATTATACTATCTTGAATAACAAGGTGTCCATGTAGCTACAGCTGTGTTGCTAAACTAAGGAGACTGAAAATGTTTTATTTCTATTATAGCTACTAAAATGGAAGCAGTAAGTATTGTTCTTCTTTTAACTTCATATGCAGGTGCATGCTGTTGTAAGCCATCATAATTATGGGTCATGTACATTGTAATGTTTTTATGAAGATGACTTAATCCAGAGATCAGATGTCTGTAATTGACTTCTAGGTGCTGCAATAAACAGCCAGGAAAGGCTGACTCTGTTAGAGTCAGTTAAGGTGCTGAAACTTCAGAATAATGCCTTTTAAGGAATACAGAAGTCTTCTGATTATTAGTTTTAATACTTGTGTGTGGACAGCAACAGAACTCCTCTATATTATGCTGGGGGGGAGAAGGGGGAAACACATCTTTTCTAAGAGGAAAGATTTTATTAGACTGATCCTACTGTAAAATAATGAATGCAGGTCATTTAATCTAATACTGTTTCAAATCTTAATTTTATATTTAAAAATTTTATACAGTTGAAGCAGCAAGGTGAAGAAAACTCAAAAAGTAATTAAAGAATAAGCAAGAGGGAAAGCAAAGTCTCAGCTTTGAATTTTCTAGAACCTTATTCTAAGATGCTAACTTCACCTGAGCCTACATTTCTCACTTGAGCAATGATGCAATGTAGTTGTTTGAAATCCTGATGAGATCTTTGCTACTGCTGTTTCGATCTGTAGAAGCTAATGCCAAGAGACACCAGTCTTCTGGTTTTAGTCTCAGTTCTAATAACATACAAAACTCATCAACAAATGAATCTGTTCAGTTAACTAGTGCAACCTCCCAGTGACTGGATGAGTGAGTTTGAACTAAAAACAAAAACGAAACAAGCAAACAACCCAAACCATGTAACTGAAAAATCCCTTAATCCTGATCTTTCCTATTCTCTTACTCATGGTAACAAGATACATCCTTTTCTCCTTTCCTGTTTTTAGTAGACATTTTTTAGAGCATTCATTTGAATAAACTTAGTGGCATTTTTAAGATCTAAAGGAAAAGTCTTTTAGAAGGTTTCTAGGAAGGATAGAAGGGCTTTTAGATCTCAAGCTGCTTTGGCATTAAGAGACTCATGATCTTTATTAGACTTCAAGATCCCTGCTTGCTACAGTACCAAGGCCTGTCTTCCTCTGCTTCTACTCCAGAAAGTATTTCCATCATGATAGCAACCAAACAAGGGGCAAGCCTGGAAGAACCTCTCCTTCTCTAGGGATGTTGATAGGCATTTTTTGTCTTATGTGCTTCTGCAAATTTTAAGCAGCCAGTTCTTGTAGCGTCTGCTGTGAGCTGTGGGGAAGAATGTCATAAGGAATGGCCTAACGTTTAGCAATACTGTTACATATCTAAGCTAGGGTGTGTAACAGAGTTCTGCAGACCTTGATTTGGCCTGCAAAAGGAGGGGATACATTTCCTTTAAAAGCACAGTATCATCAGTGCTAGCAGCATGCCTGCTGTTAGTAACTGTTGTTTGTATTTCAGAAAATAAAGCGGAGAGGCGGGCAGTCGGATGTGGTCCTGGAGAAGGAGCAGGAGCAGACGGCTCGTCCCGCCCCCGTGGCGCTGAAATCCCCGCCGTGCTTCCCGAAGGAGCAGCCGGCGGTGCCGGCGAGCGGCGCCGTGCGAACCATAGAGGGCAGCAACGCAGCAGACAACCGCTACAGCGAGCTCGTGTCCGAGTTCTCCAAAGCTGAGCCCGCCGTCGTCAGCCTGGAGTACGGAGTGGCCAGGATGACCTGCTGATTGGCACCTGGCACCGTGGTCCTCTAGACTGATTAAACGGAGAGATGGCTCTGTGCCGCATGACCAAAACACGGTTTGTGTATCGGCAAGTTTTGTTAATGTCGGCTGGAACAGCATGCTAGTTGTCAAGTGTTTGCTGTTCTTTTAAGGGGGGGAAAAAGGATGTTGTTGTCTTTTTGAAAGAAATAGGGGCATTTGGTAAGTAGTGACTGAAAATCAAGGAATGTTATGTCTTTGGACTTAGGTCAGTTTGCACTAAATTGATTTAAATAGTAATATTACTTTATTCAGTATAGGAAACCACAGGTGGTCTTTCACAAATTGATTTTATTTGGACTAGAAAACTTGAACTTTCTATTTTAGGAGTTGAAGCTACGTGTATATATCTCATATGAATACATATTCCCTTGCTTAGTGTCACCCAGTACTAACTTTCACTGTATTAAGTGCCATAGAAAAGTATGACATATTTCAAATCATAAATAGTTGGCCTTAAACTTGTCAGATCAATGATTTTGTCCTTTACTACTGCAGTCCATCTGGCTCTGTTTACATTGTATTTGCTCAAATTTTTATATCCTTAAAACAGGACTGAATATAAAGAATGAAGCATGCCTAAGCTGGCACAGCCTTTCATCAAATAGCTATATGAATGTTAATTTATCACTTGAGACTGTTTTTCATTCCATTTGCTCTGTTGTTTAAAATAAAATAGATTGACCTGATTTTCCTCTCTGGCAGCTCAGCAGATTGAGCATCATTAAAGCTGCAGGTTATCTGACCTTAAGTGTTTTGATGTATGGCAAGGTATTTAAGTGTAAAATAAGACATGTCACATAAGAAAACAAAACTAGCCAATAACTGAATAATCAGGTTCATTCAGATTGTTAACTCTGTGCTGTGCAGTTGTTTAAGGTGCAAGAATGCAAGCAAAACTGATGTTCCCAAGTTAAAAAAAGTCATGTGTCTGAAGCCCATAAGAAACTGAGTGCTTCCTGACTGTTTCATTAGAAGAAGACTTTGGTTATTCATGAAAACCCTTTTCATCTTGTAAAAACTTGTCCAACCTATGCATGTTTAAAGTCATTTTAGTATCTGGAGATTTTTATATATTTGGAGAGAGGACAAAAACTTCTTCTAGCAGAATGCAGTAGAGATCATGGAACATAAGACAAAAGGGGGAAACTTACAGTTTGTGTGCTTAACTATGTATCTGTAATCTTCTGGTAAGGGAGAACATTTTTCTGAAGTGTGTCTCATGATAGATTTTCTGAGCAGGTAAAAGAGTAAGGAGGAAAAATGTTGGTGCCCAGCTCTTAAACAGAGGTGTGAATATAACTTTGGGTATTAAGATACCTAATTATGTTAGATTAATGCTACTGACCTTTTATGTCATGATTTAAATAATTTTTGTTTTCAAATGAAAATAATTTAATTTTCATCCTAATCCCTGAAGTGTGTTTTGTCACGATTACTGGTGTGCACAATTTGACATAATTTGGCAGCATCTTCCTCTGCACCATATTGGATCCAAGATTCTTAGCAAGGCCAGTATAAGTCAAGATCAAGGTGCACTTGTGGAGCTGTCCGGGAGAAACCACCTGTGACTCTTGTATTTGGCTATTAATTCACCCATTTCACTAATTTGATTTTTGAAACATAAGCATTTTTATTTTCAAAGATAGAAGCATAGTGTCATATTTAAAATACGTTATCCAGTTACTTAAACACATTTAGAATGTCTTCACTACAGGTTTTGATAGTTTCATGTTTGCACAAGTGGTGCCTTACAGGGTTGCAGCAAGAGAGGTTTTTGTGCCTTGTTATTTATTGTCTCCCCTTCTCCCTCACCTTCTGTATTAACTTTGTTCTGTGGTTTTCCTTTGTAAAGACATCTTGTATATTAAGTTTGTATTATATCACAGTAGTGAAACAAACTTATTGCTGACAATATAGGCGAGTGTTACCAATTTGTATTTGTTTTAATATTTAGCTGCTCTGGTGTGCCATGTACACTTTTCCTATTTATTGTTTAGAGTTTATAGACTCGAAAGATTATATTAAGCTTTTTTGCAAATACTGTTGTATGTTGTTTTTACTTTAACAGCCATCTGAGTGCCCCTGTACATAAGGCTTTTGGAGAGAAGATCTGTTCCCTTTCAGTACTGTTACAGTGAGTTACTTCAGTCTTCAGGTCCTTTTTATTGGCAGAGTTCACTTTTTAGGGAAAGGAACTGGAATGTGTTTTTATTTTAAATCAAGGTGGGCATGTTAGATCACCCTCAAAGTGCCATAAAACTGTCTGCTCAGGCACTGAGTTTGTTTCTCGATCAAAAAATACAGTACTTCCTGATCTGAAGTAAATATTTTACTCCAGTTAATATGTGAATAGAGTTTTACAAGGCTGTTTTGTAGAGCAGCCACCTTGTAAGGTTCAGGTAGCTCTGCCAACTCAACCCCCAGAGTCACCAGTGAGGAAAGTTCCTGCAGAGAAGCATCTGTCTCTTCTCATTTGCTGTTTAGGCCTAAGCCAAAACTACCTAAAACACATGGGACCATGAAGTGAATAGATGGTAGTCAAGTGAGCTCCAACAGAAAGATTGGCAGGATAGCCAGGACTCATCACAGTGGGGCTGTTCTGTGTCCTTCAAGAGGGATTTTTTTAAAAAATCAGGCAAGTTGACTAAAAAATTGCGACAGAAGCCTAGAAACAGAAAGAATTTAAAATCTAATTTCAGTGAATGAGTTTTTCTTCATCATGAATATGCTACTCCAAGAGCAGTTACATACTGAAAGGCACCTCATACAGATCAAAATAATGCACAGAACTCACTCTTTCAGGCTGTGACATTAGTTTGTGATTGGTATGTTCACCAGTTGGTTGGGAATATAATGTCCTATACAGAAAGTTGGTACATTTGATTCTGCTCCACAGGCTGCCAGACTTAAGCACCTGTCAGTTCTGTGCTTCATCTTAAGGAGGTCTCCTTAGGTGAAGTTTTTGGGTTTCTACATTCTGTGCTGTGCTTGATCTTTTTTCTTTTAATGAACCAAGCTGATAGTCTCACCTGCGAAAACTGATTTTACTTTTGTACTCCAGGTAATTTAAAATATTTGTTTCATTGGTACTGAAAGAGTTTGGCTTATTTTTTGGGAGGCTTGCTAGTGTCATAAGGTATTCTTCAATAAAAGTTTAAGTATCCAACTGTTCTGTTTTGTAGGGCGACTGCCAAATCAACAGACTAAGAAATTAATTAGGCAACACTGAACTGAGCCTGTGCATTTTCTACACATGTCCAATTACTAGTGACCTAAATCTAGGGCAGAAGCCTGAAGTCTGGAGAATATTTTAG
Source organism: Luscinia megarhynchos (assembly GCA_034336665.1). NCBI lineage: Eukaryota > Metazoa > Chordata > Aves > Passeriformes > Muscicapidae > Luscinia > Luscinia megarhynchos. The sequence continues at coordinate 69,002,928 of JAPFBE010000003.1, forward strand.
AGAACTGGAACAGCAATCCTGCCATAAAACTGTACATTCCTGTGTGGAACAAATGCCCTAATATAATGGTTTTGCAGAGGGAAAGCTGTGGACAGTTTGATGTGCCTCCTCCTCAGGGTAAGCACAGTGGAGAATGCCTTGCTGGGAGAGGTGATATGTTCTTCCCCTCTAGTTGCTGTTTTCCTGAGGCCTTTTGATAAAGTAACACATCAGCAAATCTCAGAGAACTTGCTCCTCCCATTGTGGTAACCTGAGCACAAAATTGGCTGCACAGTGTGGCTGAAGTGGGGCTGGAATAGCTTGGTTTAACTACTGTCCTCTTAAGGAAGTGACATAAATAATATAAGGAAACTCACTGTTGAAATAGCACAGGGCACATGTTGTCAACATCTGTTCCTTAGAGTGCTGCTCTGTTCTGGAGCAAGTGTGACTGGCATAAGGGCCTCTTGTAAGCATGATTCCTTGCTAGTTAGTTTAAAGATAATCTGATTTCAAACTAGATCATCCCCCCTAGCGGTATTTATAGATCTTTAGGTCAGAACCTAAAGGTTGCTCTTAGAACTCCTGTTTATTTGCTAATAGTTTTAAACCTGTGGCTGATCATAGGCTAAGTGTACTGGTTGTGGAACCTATATTAACCTTTAGGATTAGATCTTTAGGTTGAAGTCTGCTTGGACTTGCTTTCACCGTTTAGGCCACACTTTCCTCCTAGTGTTGCTTATTGTGGTGCTTGACGCCTGTCAGATGTAACAGGCTTCTTAATGCTCTGGATGCTTCAATAACCTGGGAGTACTGTGGCTTTCTTCCACTGCTCTGAAGGCTCACATCAGCCTTAGGGAAGAACAGTGAGGGAGCTCATGCTTGATCTAGCTAGCTTGCATGTTTTGAATAGCACTGAAGTGCAGCATGGCATCATCGTTGGGCGGTGCAGCTTCTGTACGCACAATAGGCTTAAGGAAGGGGATGTGTCAGGGACCCGTGTCACAGCATGTAGCAAGGAACAGGACACTGCAGGGGTACAGCTCATAAAGTAGAAGCAGGAAAGCTGTTTTGATGTCCAGCAGCAACTCAGGGATTGGAGGTGGAAGGTCAGAGGCATACTGCTTCTGAGATCACTTTCCAGGTCCCAGAGAATTCAGTGACCTGGTCTGTTAAACACTTCTTGCTGAGCAGTTCTGTACTGGCATTGAGGAGCAGAAAATATATATGGATCTGTGTTTCTTAATCTGCTGGCTTCACGTGATAAATGTCCTGATGGTGACATTGAAATTGGAGCACAATGTCTTGTTTATTCTTGTTTGTATTTTAACTCTTGAGGTCAGGTGCATACTGTTTATAACTTAGTGGGATTATAGTTTTGGCACACACTGTTTTCCATGTTAGTGACAGGCACGTACATATCTTGTGCTTTGTATCTCTGCATATATTTCTGCTGAGTGCTTTTCTTGCAAGCAGGCAGCCTTGGTGAAGTCCCATGATGCTGCTCCACCAAGCATTCCTCATTACCTAGCTTTCCTTGCTGTGTCTTACTATTGCTCTTCAGCCTTACAGAAGAGTTTATCTTTACAGCTGTCTGTTGACAATGTCCCTTGACAAGCATCTTTCCATCAAAGAAAATGGGTTCAGCATTTTTCTGTCTCTCAGGGATTTCTACCCCTGAACTAGTGAACTTGAAAAATAGTGCTTACTCTCCCCTTTGGGGCTTCTGAGTGCCTGTTTACTTCCACAGTTGGTTTGACTACACATTTTAAATTCAGACATGACTATTTAAAATCAAGAAATTAAAAACTTAGTCAAATATTAGATGTGGCAAAGGGAAAGAGAATTTTTCATTGTAAAATATCTGGAAAGACTGGCTGTTTCACTAACATTTATTGCTCTATGTAATGCTTTCTGTTAAAAGTCATTTATTTGTGTGCTGGGATCATGCTTGATGTATATTCCTGAAGAAACTTTAGCAAATGGAATTTTGTAACAAGTATTTTATTTGTATGTGTTTTCAAAATCCATAAGGCTTAAAATAAAGTGATCTTAATATTGCCAATCTAACTGGACATTAAATATTTATAACAACATATATAACCATTTACAATAACTGTGAACATTAAAATTTTCATTTTATGGATGAATTATATCTTATACAGGGTACAGAAATGAGTTGACCTATTTATTAGGTTCTTGAATGCTTCTGTAGCTTTTAGATAGGGGAAACTGGTTCAGCTTTGTGTTACTGACTCTTGATTGCTGGCCTGTTAATTACAGGCACTGTTCTGAGCTTAATTTAGGACTTAAGTGTCTGGAGAAGAGAGTACTGTTTTTACTTATTGTTACCATTACTGCATACTTGGTTATCCAGGTAAGTGTTTTCAACAGCTAGACTAAACTTGGTTAGGACATTGGAGTGATTTTCTGAAAACGCTAGCTTCTCTTCTCACTGACTTTTTCATTAACTATTACAGTTTTCTTTAACTCTTAATTCTGAGGCTTCTTAGTGTCTCTACAGTTGTATTCCTAATTTAGGAATGTAAAGATATGTAAAGATAGTATCACGACAAAAATGATTGCTAAAGCTCCCCTCAACTAGTACTTGCTACAGAGTGCTCAGGCTTCTTTCTACAACTCATATTTACTTAAGCCATATCCAATTTCATCATGATCTGTGCTGAGACCATGGTTTTTATGCATAGTACATGTGGCAACTCATGCATTGTAGCATGCATTTTCTAGTCAATGTGATCTTTATTACAGAATGGGACCCTCCTGCTGTAGGTAGATGAAACTTAGAGGGCTCTCCTCAGTCTGTTTTATTCAATGGTTTCCTGTCAGGTAAGGCAGGCTGGGTGGTTGGAATGCACTGTGGGAGAATCTGGCTAGTACCATTAGAAGAAAATGCCAGAACTCCTGCAATAAGTCAGAGCAGTGTGATTGAAGCATATGCCACAACAATGATGGCATCTGTCAGCGGGTTCTGTGTCCGGTGGCACAGCGCACGAAGGGCGCGAGCGCGTTCATCCACATCTGTGCGCGGATGCTGCCGCCTGTGGTGGGAGCGCTGGTTCCAGATGTGTGTACAGGTGGGGGGAAAAGCTAAGCTTAACTTGCTCTGAGGATAACCAGGAGGCTGGCTGATTCATTTCACTGGCTTAGTCCAGGGAACATCCATTGCCTCACTTGTCTGGAGCTGCAGCCTGCCTGAGTTCATGCATTACTTGGAGAGTGCATGTTTGGACTGAGGGCTGACGACACGTGTGAGAAATGGCTGCTTACTGTGCAGAATGATGTGAAGCAAGTGGGACATAAAAACTGTGTAAAGGCTAAACAGACATGGATATGTTCTTCTTCATATTTGTGCTGGCCACACGGCTGTGGGAGGAGAAAGGGCTGATATGGCAGTGGATTGAGGGCTTCCAATGCTGACTGAGTTCCAGAATTTTGACGAAACGTTGAGTGACCCTAGAAATGCTGTCAGTTTTGTGTTTATTTTTCCATCCCTGAAGCTGCCCTGGGTAACACACTTAAGATGGTTGCTTTCTTGCAGGAGTATGCCTTGGCAGAGGACAGGGCTGTTCTCTGAATGTTCAGCAGCGTGGATGTTCAGATGTGTTCCTTGGCTTTGACACTGCTCAAGCTGAATCGCTCTATGAAAGCACAAGACTGCTGCAGCTTAGTGCTCTAAGATTCATGTGAGAATGTTTAGAGGGGAAAATGCTGTCAGTGATTGGATCCGTCTTTATCTTCTAATCCCACTTTAAGCTTTTAGTAAACTTGTTCTCAGTAGTATACTGGCAGAGGAAATGATTCTTGATGAACCGAATGGTTTTTGCTTGGTGGCTGGACTTTGCATGTACACTGGCTTCCTGGTTTATCTGGTGACATGTCCCATTAGCCCACAATGTATGCAAGAGATTAAAGTGTGTCTGCCAAGACAGAATAATAACTTCGATTACTTTTTTCCTTGAATGTAGTAAGGACAGCATGCTAACAGGAAGAATGGTTCTAATTGCTGTTATATTATTTATCTGAATGGCTTTTAAATGCTCATGGCGGGTTCAGGAAATGTCAGAGGAGACTTACCTGCAGCTATTATGACATATACTGAAAGGAATGGTTAGTGGATTAATGTTTATGTATATGTTAACTCTACATTTAAGGAGGGGTTTGTTTCAGAAATGCTACTTCATAAGTGATTTAAGTTCCAGTGTAAGTGCATCAAAATAGATAAGGCAGGCATAAGAACTTTTAGTGCCTGATGCTTTATCAAGACAGCTTTGCAAATACTAATCTAATGGTTCTTTTTGACATTATGGTGAGTTGACTTTGAATAGTGAATGCATTTTGGGGCAGGAAAATGTAAATGGGGAACATGGAGCGCAGCTGAATGTAAGCATCACTATGAATTTTGGGGGAGAGCACTGAGGTTTTTGGTAGCTGTAAAAATATTTGAGGTTGAACTGCACTAATCCTCAGTTATTCCTTTGCTGCTGCTTATATCCCATACCACACAGGCCCATCCATGCTGCCAAAGGACAGCCTGGGAGAAGAGAGATAACTAGTATCTGGCAATTTCCTGATACCAGGCAAGAAAAGGAAAGGAGAGCTGCTTCCCAAGCAGAGATCATGTGGAAGAGATTGCATACCAAGAGTGGATCACGTGGTTATCAGAGGATGAATTTCTATTTGGACTGTTGCAGGAGAAAAACTGGTCAGCTAGAGTGGGGCAGTAGGGAAAGGATTAGGGTTAGCAGTAAAAAGTACTTTAACTTACTGATATTTGAAGTATTATAATGCATAGAGCAATTGAGCTATTTATATTACCCTAAAGCTGAGTTATATATAGCTCTAAAAGTTCAAATTCCTGGGTCTCTATTTGGCTTGTTCTATTTTAGGAAGAGAATCCATATGTAAAATTCTGCTTTGCTATCCTAAAGTCCCTGCCAAAAGTTTATTTAAAGAGCAAAATTTGGCAGAGACTGCTCTCTTATCTGCAGATTTGTGTTGAGTCCTCTATGCTCTGTTGTGGTTAAGTGCTCTTATGGCTATTCAGTTTCTGGTGATTTCTGCTATTCTCTTGCTTCTCCTTTCTCTGTCTCTATTCAGTGAGACTCTAAGGCAAGTGGGGCTGAGGAGAGCTGTTCACATGTAGCTGCAGAGGTCAGCCAAGGGACAGGGTTTACTACTGAGCCTCTCTTGGTAGCAGCTACCCAAGTCAGCAAGGTGGAAAACCACCACTGGGGATCTCTGGCAACAATGCTAGAACAACCACAGTGGGTCTGAGCTGCAGCACAGCACAGTAATTTGGTATTGGTATCTGCAGGCCTGCAGATTTCCTAATGGCCTGACCCCATTCTGAAAAGGACCATTAGGCAAGTGCTGCAAGAACAGCACTTCTGAGCAGCACTTGAGGATCTGAAGAGCGTGGTGCTCTTTCATTGTGAGGATTAGAGAGAGCTGCTCTGATTTCCTGCCATTAAAGGCATTCTGAAATTGTGCTGCTCATGCTCAGTCTGTGGCTTTGTAGGCTTGTTAGTGTGAGAGATAATGGGAGTGCCTTTAGTGATGGCTAAGCAGGCAGTGTGTATGCTGAGGATGTGCTTTCCCTGGCAAGGTGGTGAGAACTGGTAATCACAGCCTAGAAGGGGCTAGGGAGTCTCAGGTCTTACCAGGTCAAGGGAACTTGATCTTCTAGCCTCATTTGGTCCATTAAATAGAACTACAAATACACCTCTGAGTGTCTACTGCTTCTAAATTGGTACAGCTTGGGCTAAACTGAGTTTTTTCACTTCAGATGACAAATTTTATTTGTATTTGGCCAAAAATTACAGTATGCTTTATGGAGGAAAAAAAATATCCAGCACGTTCCTGTGTCTGTTTAATAATTTTTCAACTAAATGTAGCAATTTAAAGCTGGTGAGATTTTGTGTAAAATATTTTTTAATCCACATAGTTTTAAGAAAGGAAAAAACAAAACAATGAAAATACCTTTTGGCTTAATTCTGAAAATATACCAAGCATACTTTTCTTTGTAATGGATTCACACTCTCTGAAGTGGGTAAGTGAAGTTTCTCTGAAGACAATATTTTGAGCATTGTGGGCTCGACATTTGCTAACCACATTTCCTCAATATTTTGCTAACTTTGTAAGGAATAGGATGTTTTCCTGCATGCAAGGAATGTTTCTAAGTGATCCATTGTCTTGAGGATGTTTCTAGCCAGATATTCTGCAGATGCACTGACTTGTTTTGGGTAAAGGAAATGGTGTGTTCACAGTCTCTATCTTTTTCCAAATATTTTTAAGTTTGTGGAATATTTTATTAATATTCATCAAATAATGATGACATGTATTCCACAATGCTTTAATTGCCCATTCTGGAATGTTAGTCTTCAAATACACTGATGTTTAGGAGGGGGAGCTGTCAAGCCTTTGTACTCCAGTTCATATTGACAAGCTAAGCAAAGCTTTGTTTCATTTTTAAGCCCTCCTGGAGGGTGAAGGACTCAGCACACAAATGCATTCATGGCATCCTCATCCAGCTGCTTGCTCTGCTTTAGGGACCTTGGCTCTCTGGACATAAAGTTAAACAGAACCAGGGCAAGGGAGTGGGCAAGAGAAGCAGCTTCTTCAGAAAAAATCTGTCAAGGCTAAGTACATATACCTTGTTATTAGAACATAAAATACCTGGAACCAGTCCTTATGGTGAGTCGAAAATTGAAATATTAGCTGCTGTCAGTCTGGGCTTGAGAGGCAGCTTTCCATGCTGTTTAGTTCCTTGTTTTTCCTGCCATTCTAACAGCCACTGCCAGCCTTGTCCAATGAGCTTTTATGTGCCATCCAGGCTGAGTTAGAACTATGGAAAGAGCCTGAGGCTACTTACGTAATGCAGTTATGTTGCTGTGACATTATCATTTTCAGCTGTAATTTGATTTATTGCTCCTTAAGCACTATTCTTCTCCTTTCTGTGCTACAAACATAATAGCAACTGCCCTCTTTCTTTCTGCCATTTTTTGTAGACATTGATAGGTAGTTGGTTATGTTCTATCAGACTACTTAGTTGGAAAAGTTTGATTTTTGAAAAACAGGTTTTATTTAAAGCTGAAAGCCACAAGTGTAGCGGGGAAAGACATCTGTATAACTTCCTAGGGGAGATGCTTACTAATTACTACTTTTATCAAGTCCTTTAAGGAATGAAAACTTGCAGAATAATGATGAGGTTGCTGAACAATTCATCAATCCTGGAATTCTCAGTTGTTTCTGAAATAACACATTTAGCTGTTTGGAGGAGTTGAGTTGAATGCAAGTGAATTTCATATGAGACCCTGAGCAAGCAAGTGGTGTTAGGTAAGCTGTGCAAATTATTTAGAAGTTGCCTCAAGAGATCCTAGCACTAATTTAATAAAACAGGAGCAATGCAGAAATACATGTCAGAGCTGTAAATCATGCACAAGCAATGGAGAGATGGAATTACTCTGTGCACTTCAGCCAGTATCCATGTAAATTATCAAAATCCTTGGGCACTCTTTCTAGCAGACCTGAAGGAGGAATCACAAGCTGCTGGCATGTACCCAGATCCCAGTGGCACCCTGTGGGATTCACCCCCAGCTCTATGTGCCCATTCTGTGCAGACATGACCTCTGAGCTGGCCACCCTTGGCTCCCTGCACAGAGCAACAGCTGGATGTGTGCACAGCTGCCCTGGGGATGATGCACGTCTGAAATGGGTCACAGGAGCCACATGATGCAAATGCCTGTTTGTGTCACTTCACTGCAGGGAGCCCCGGGTGACCCCCTCAGTCGTGCCAAGTGAGGGCACTGAGAGTCACATCCCTGCTGCTTTTGCAGGTTAAAGGGCTGGAATTTGGAGTAGCTCAGAAACATGCCCGGGAAAGTAAGGGCTGATGGAGGAGCAAAGTGCCTGCAGTGGTTTTTGGATGGAGCACTTCCTGGCAGTGGCCTTCAAGCAGCACTGGGGAGCATTGCAAGGCATCCTGTGCTGCCTGTGGGGAGTTGAGGGATCACAGGATGCTTTTTCTATACACCAGAGCCTGAAGTTTCATCCCACCAGTAGTAAAGCTTGGGCTGCAGCCCAGAGATGAGTTTGCCTGGCTGGCAAGAGACACTGAAGAATAGGATTCAAAACACTGATATGAAGAGCAGGGAGCTGGTTAAGAGACAGCCAGCAAGGGATGCTGGTGCTGGGTGAAAGAGGCAAGGAGGTCAGGTCCCAAATCCTCCCACTGCTCTGCTGCACTTTAGCCATTAATGTAGTGGTTAAGAGTGGCACATGAAAGGAGAGGCTCTGGTTCACTTTCTGCCTTACCTGGGTGGGCTCAGGCAGACAGCTCCCATGGCTGTCCTGGCTGCTGGGTTGAGCAGGGTTGCAGTGCAGCACAAGCCCTGAGAGAGCATCCCCCTCTCATCTTTGGTCTCTCCTGGGGCCTCTCTGGGATGACTAAAGCCTGCCATGGAGAACCAGAGGGCTTTCTAATCCCCAGGGAAGCAAGGCTGTCCTCCAGATAACTAATCAAGATACATGAATTAGAGGAGGAGAGGGGTGTAAGAAGGAGTACAACTTTGTATGTACTCATCTAACATCACTGTAACCCTGGTCTTCATCTCCTGGCCAAGTGCTCTGGGCCTCCTTGGTGCTCAGAGCTTGCCATGAGATCAGCTTGGATAAGGAGAAGGCTTTGAACCAGACTCCCTGTCCCAGGCAGGAAGATTTGAGCCTAATGGGCCAGAGGAAACCTTTAAATAGAGGAGTCAGCTCTGAAAGGGGGAATGTCTGGAGTGGTCTGGGCTGTAAGTAGGGTGCTGGGGAAGCCAGCCTAGAACTAAAAAGCAGGTTTCTGCAGAGCTTTGCAATGCTGAAAGGAGATGTACTTTGTGTGATTAAACTGGGATGTCCCCAAGAAAGATTGCTCTCCCCCTACCCATGTAGCTTCCAAAGGGCTCATGGTACTAGTGCTGGATCCTCCTTATTTCCAAGGCATGTTCTGGATGTGTCACAGTACCAAGGTGTGAGGATGAGACATGATGCCAATAGCTGAACACATTGAAGTGGAAGAAGAAGAGCTGAATCTGTAGTGCAGAATAGAATGAGGTGCTCCTCACTGGGGATGAAGCCCCAGGTGTTGTGTAGAGGTGAAGCTTTTATTTCTTTGAATAAAAAGAAATTCTACTCTCTTTTGTCTCTGAAAATGCAGAGTTTGAAACACAAGATATAAATTCCCATCCATGTGGTGGTCAGCAATTGTGCTGTACAGTGAAGATATTAATTTGTTAACCTCTTAGTTTTGGTCTCTCTGAAGGAGATCCACTTTAAGGTAAGTGGGAAATAATTCTGTAGCAATTGCTACAGAAAGCAGTATTTCCTTTCCATGTGGCAAGTCTAACAAAATAGATGATGTGAATTATGCAACTTGCTTTCACCAAGGCATCTTAGATAATTTGTAAATATTTCCGTATGCCTGACTCTTTAGGTGGAACAAGCGAAAAAAACTTTTTTTTAACCTTTGCTCTCTGGAAAAACATCTAATTACTAACAGATACATGATGCAAGAAAGATATTTTATTTCTCTTAGAGACATTGTAATAATTTCCAGACAGTAATAAACCAAGATTTAATTTTGCAGCTTTTAAAATTATCTCATATGAGTAGATGAGAGTAGGAAGATGGCTTCATAGTAAAATGTGGAACTCCAAGAGATGTGAATTGAATGGCAGGGTCTGCTGCAGGCTATCTCTGACCTCAGATGAGTAATTTAATCTCAATGTTACTCCTGTTTGCCTGTGGAAAACCATGATAATATCCTCTTTTCATCAGTTCTTCTTTGGTTTGCTTAGATTGCAATCTATTCAGGTCAAAGATTTAGCCTTATCGTATTTATATGGACCAATTTCACTGAGGGCCCTGAGGCTGGATCTACAGATAATTCTATTTTCTAATAGTGTTATCTGGAAAATATCTACAGTTAATCTATGAATCCAGTAAAATCACACTGAATAACAATTCCTCCCAAAATGCTTAAAACTTCCATCAAATTGCAGAATGGCAATATTATATCTAGATGACTGGAACAACAGCACTAAGCTGCCATGGGAAGGTCCCCAGTGTTGGCACAGTCTGAATATTTTATGCTAAAGTGCTGCTCTTAATCTAAGATGGCTGGTATTTACATAATGCCATAAAAGCTTATAAAGGAAAAAAAGTAAGCTCTGCAGAAGTCAGTAGCAATTCCCCTTATTACCAGTTGCAGCAGATCTGTTGGGCAAGAAAAGGTGCTAAAAGATAAGTACCAGTGAAAATGAAGACAGTAAATCTTTCTTTTCCATTAGCTTGTGAGGCAAAACTGAGCAAGAAAAAGAATAACTTAAGAACAACATACAAAATGAAAGTCTGGAGTGACTTGTTTGAATGCTTTAGCTTTCCTTCGTAAAGAGAAGAATTGAAATTGTTACATCTAGAGGCCTGGAGAAACTGGGAAGAACAGAATTAAGCAGTAGTTAAGGAAGATGTGAATAACAAAAATATTTCCATAAAGCTGTTCAGAATCAGGTAAATAACATCAAGGATCCAGATTTCTTTGCCTTTGGTGAAGCAGGTCCAAATCTCTGAATTCTGACTGCCCTGCTCATGAGAGCTGCCAGCTCCTCCTTGTGGGCTGAGCCCTTCCCTCACCCATCAGCATGGCTTTAGTTATCCCTCCTGGGGGCATGGAGGGGCTGGGACAAGGCTGCAGAGTCTGTCTGAGTGCTCATGTGCAGGTGTTGAGTGACAGCATTTGAACCTCCTCTGGACTCCCTCATAGACAATGGAGAGAAGGATGTTTCCAGGTAGCCATCCATGTACCCTGTTTTAGACCTCTAACTCCAGGTTTTTTTCCATGTCTGGAATAACTTTTGTTCCCCTCTGCAGGATAAGAGTGGCACTAGTGGATTCCCCAGGGGCTAGGCCAGCTCCAGGATCCTCTGCTGTGACACAGAGGGTGGCACCAAGTCCATGTCCAGGCTGTGGCTTGGGCTGACACCTGCCTTGATGACCAGCTCAGTAACTCCACCTTTCCTTTTCCTGCAGGGGCATCCCCAGCCTGCCACTCCTGCCATGGCCTGGGACTCCCTGCCTGTTTGTGGGAAAGGCCAAGGGGGCTCTCAGCTTTGGGGAATGGGGCTGTCCTGGACACTGTGAAATCCCTGGTTTGGGTTTATAAGGCAAATAAACCTTTATCTGTACTGGAAGGTTTAGGCCAGAAGCATACACAGGGGTGCAGCCTTACATCTTCATTGCTGGAGTTTTTCAGGAGCTCTTCTTCATATAGTGAAAGAAACGGGATTTAGAAATAAATAAATAAATTTTTTAAAAAAAATTTAAAAATAGGAAGAAACCACAGAATGTTCTGAGTTGGAAGGGACCCACAAGGATCATCAAAACCAGCTCTGAAGTGAATGGCCCATACAGGGATCAAATCCACAGCCCTGGCATTATTAGCACCATGCTCTAAGCAACTGAGCTAATCTCATACAATGATTTATGGATAAATCTGCCCAGTCTCTGCTCTCCCTTTCCTTCCAGATGTTGTCTGTTTCCAAGGCAATATACATTATAATAATGTCTAACCCGAAAATTATTGCTTTATTACAGGTAGAAGTGAGGGTTGCAGTCTTGCTGCCTTTTGACCACTTGCAAAAACTTCAGTTCCTCTGTGACCTGCTTACTCAGAAGAGGCCCCAGTAGTGACATGCTGGGTTGGAGGGGGTGTTTCTTAAAACCTTCCCTGCTTTTAACAAGGACTACTGCCTCCTTGCTTGTGTAAGGACACATCTGTGTGGGCAGAGCCACAAGAGAGGGGTCTGTGGCACAGAGACCTTCGAAGTTTCAAACTGCACACTTCACTGAAATGTATAATTCACAGTTGTGAGAATTGTGTACAATTTCTTGTTGCATTGTATTTCTGTGGATGAGGTCCTGTAGTTCTTCACTGGATGTCTTCATTATTTTTCTTAATTAAAAAACAAAAAACCACGTTTTTTGTTCTCTCACTTTCCTAGAATTTGCCAATTGCTTGTAATTGGACTTGTCTTACATATCATGTTCCCTGTTTCTTGCTGAATGGAACATGCCTGAATTGGGAGTGTGAACAATTATTGTCTCAGGATGTAAGATTTAATGGAAAAGCACCCAAGTTCTTCACATGTGGCAGTGCTTGTGCCTAATGGCTATGGATTTATAGCTGTGGTCCTAGAGCTGATGTCCTGCTGCTCCCAGCACCAGTTTAATCATCTTAAAACACTGTTGGTTACCCACCAGTGGTTTGGAGATGCTGTAAAACACAGCACACCTACAAAAACTGAGCCTTCTTTAGGAAAATAAACATGTACTTGACAATCACTCTTCAATTTATGTGACAGCTAATATTTTTTCTACTTTGTCTCCTGGTTTGTTTTTTATCCAGAGCCAGAAAACTTACATTTTTGCCTTAATAGCCTCTAGTTAATGCACCTTACATATCTTCTTTTTGCAGTATCTGCACATGATCTCTGTTTTTCATGTCAACAGCTGAGCTTCTCATTCATGTCATGTATAAACACATGCAGCTCCAGTCTCTGGTGTTTTCATCAGCAGCTTATGCTATGCTGTGCCCTTTCCTAATATCCTTAATCTCGGCTTCTGGAAAATAAAATAGTGACCTACTTTATTTTCTGCCTTCAGAGGAAAAACAAAGTGCACGTGGTGGAGCAGCAGCTGCTGTTTCCTGACAGGGAGTGCAGAGCTGTAGTGCCCTGATTGAGAGCTTCACTAAACCCATTCCTGTTTTCACATCCTCCTCTCCTGCTCCCTGTGCGTGGGGCAGCGGCTGCAATCCTCTCTGGTGCTGGGATGCCATCACTCAGGTCTGGACAAAGCAGAAGGGATTGTCTCCACACGAGGATGGGTTAGTTACAGGGAAAGTGGACTCATGGGCTGCAGTCCCCTCTGTGCAGCCATGACTGCTGCTCTCAAAGCTGGAGGCATGCCCACAGCTCATGAATGTGTGCTGTGTATCGTGCTCCCGCTCTCTGACCTCTGCCTGTGCCACAGCTATTTGGAAAACATGGGGAACGGGGACCATTGCACTGCTTTCACTTTGCAGTATGGGAGGAGGGAGTGGTTTCCTGCCTCCCTTTCTGCAGTGGGTGATGGTGTCAGTGTTGACTCATCACCTGCTTGCTTCTCAGACCTCTTCCAGTGTCTCCAGAATCTCTGGTGCCTCACAAGACTGTCATACAGTGATGAGAGCTAGGCACCAAAATAGAAAATCAATAGTGTGCAAGCAGTCTCCTCCTACGTGTGCTTTTGAAAATCTCCCCCACAACCTTTTGCATCAACACTAACCAGATTTCACCTATAAATCTGCTGCACTTAATCTCTCTAAGTACCTCTCCAGCACTCGTCTCTCATCCCCAACTTAAGCTCCCTTATTGACAGATGTACACACACACACAAACAAGTTATTTTTCCCCCCTCTCAATCCTCCATTGTTCAAAACCAACACAGGACAACAGCCCTGGCAAGGCTGTGTCCATCCTGTTTGCACTCAAAGTAGTGACCAGTTCAAAATGGGAGGAGGGAGCTTTGCTCTGGCCTGGCTTTTGGGGAGCTCCTTGTGGGAGGAACCCCTGATCTCAAACTTGGGGACATCTGTGCCCATCTCCAGGTTTCCTGCAAAGCCACAGCACATTATCTGCACAATTGCACAGTAGTGGCTGGAGGTTTTACCCTTGGCTGCCTTTAATGCTGTCTTCAAATTATTGTTCCAAAAGTGCCTGATGCAACATCAAAGCAGCAGCCCAGACAAAGCACATTCAGGCTGGGAGCTGGGGTGGAAAGAGGGAAACTTTGCACAAGAGCAGCCATGCAGGCTGCTTTTGCTTTTGCATCAGTGGGAGTGAGCAGCAGGCAGGGGACCTGCTGGTGGAAGAAATTTTAGAGGTGGGAGCCTGGCTAGAGGGAAAATCCAACCCATCCCAGAATGCTTGCTTTTTTCTCTTTTTTTGTACATATTGGTTGGAAGTGTTGGAATATTTGGACCAGAGCAGCAGCAGGAAGAGTTAACATAGTGTCTGAGACAAATGCTTTGGCTTTTTCATGTAGCAAAAAGCGATGACTAAGCTGAGAATTCTAACAAGAGCTAATCTCCATTTCAGATCTTGTTTAAGAGATTAATTATGGAATATTGTAGACCTAATTAAACATGAAATCAAGGGCAAATAGGCACAGCCTCACACCAACTAACAGAAATATCAAAATTCTGCTGGAACAGACTGAATTTCTATACTTGGAAAGCAAGGAACTGCCAGAGCCTCTTAACAGCTCTCACATAGATAAAAACCATAACAGCAAGAAAAAGGTCTTGATACATTAATTGGCAAATTTTATATTGAAGAAACACTAACGACATTCTAAAAGCACAATTGCAGTAAGTTTTGTAGATACTAGGAGGTCTCATGCTAATTATTTTCCACTTGCACAGCATCATAAATTTAAGGAATCTAACATTAAAACATTATTTCACCATATTACTGGTCTGATGTATAGCTGGAGAAACAGAAACCTAATTACTAAAATGATGTGCCCGTATTCTCCCACAAAACTGGTGAAAGAGAAAGTAATGTAAATTGAGAGTCTTGGCATTCATCTGTGTGTCAAGATTTAAGGAATTTATTTGTAAACATACAAAAAAACCTCCACCCTGGAGGAAGTGAAATCACAAATTTAACTAATTAAGACAAATAATTCCAGGCTGCTCTTGTCAGCTGGCAGCTCTTGGGTTTGAGGGCTCATTTTCACGGAGTTCTTGTGAATCCCTTGTAGTCTCTCCAAGTCTTTGCCACTTAAAAAACTGCCAATTCTGTTCTTTGGGGTTTTTTAAATGAAATTGTCTGTCACAGACACATCAGTTTGACTGCCTGATTTCTGCAGTTACCTGAACCACACATGTCCATTGAATCAATGGTCCCCTTAAGCAAGGGAGGTACACAAACCAGTGGATCTCTGTGTGCCACACATGAGCTGTTTCTTTTCAGAGGGGTTTTGATGCCCTTTTCAGCACCAGAGAGCTCTGGTATGGCCAGCTCTGCAGTGTGGGCATGGGGTGCTGGTGGCTTTTCCTTGAGTTGTGTGCTGGCTTGGGTGGCCCCAGGCACCAGGGCACATCTCAGGATACAGCACTGCAGACTGGACATTTTGGCCTCTCCTTTGGCTTTCCAGTCTCTCTGTTTTGTGTGCCTTTCATCAGGCCCAGCAAGAAGTCCAGTCAGACTTCTGTTGCACACCAGCTTTTTCTCCCCTGCCCTTCATTTGTTATCCCTGTTTTTCCTTGCTCTTGTTTCTTTTTTATAACTGGCCCATTTTGGGCACTGTATTTTATCCTCTGTTCCTGGAGGTGGTCCTTGAAAAGCCTTATGCTTTTCTGTTTTTCCTTTACTGCCTCAAAGCAATAAAGAACTGAATGTGTGTGCTGCTTCTGAGGACAATAATATGAAGTGTTTGCTTGAAAGTAGTGTTGAACACAATGTCTCTCATATGCATGCATGGGAAAGAAAAGAAGTGATCAAATCACCTGTGTAATATTAAATTTTTGAAAAGTATCAAGGATAACTCCAATTCCATGGGGTATATGTTTCCCTCAAAGAATTTTAAAGCATGCAGCTGAGAAATGGCTGGAAATAAGAGACCAGAAACAGAAATCAGATTAAGGGGTTTTGCCTGGGACTTCTTGTAAAGTTCAGCCACTTCCCACACTGCCACATTCCTCTCTTGAGGGTGTTGCCCTTTAACAGTGAGAAGAAACTATGTGATGAAGATCTGGAAGGGCCAGAGGATGAGTGACTTGAGTTCACTCACACCAGTAATGATGCCTTTGTGGTCAGACATGGCAAAAAGGATGCCAGCCACCTGGAATTTGGCTCATGGCAGGCAAACCCAGCAACCTTATATGTGTTAGAGAGCTCAAATAGTCTCAGTTCATGCAAAAGGAGGTATATTTCTCAAGTTTATTTCAGTTATAAAACTACTATATTGGCCAGATTTGTTTGCCCTTGCCTGGAAGGGACAAAAAGAAAGGCAAGCTTGTTTTTTCCTTCCTCTTGTGTCTATGCAACACTGCCTGCAAGTTTCCTTTCCTTGGTTTTCAGCCATGTGTGGAAATGAGTGTGCAGCAAGGGTCTCAGTCACTTCCCACAGGACCAAGCAGCCTGAAGGGTCCTGTGCTCCAGCCCTGCAGCAGGTGGCTCCTCTGTCTGGAAAGCAGCAGAGGATGGGCAGTATCTGCAGCCAGGAGGTTCCAGTGGTCCTTCACTCCTTGTCTGCCCCACCAGGTCCCACCTGGGTCAGTTCTGGTGGTGCAGCTCCAGAGCAGCCAGGTTTGGGGCTGACTCTGTTTCAGCACTCAAGGCTTTTTCTGCCTTCAAAATAAGGTGTTGGACTGCTCTGCCAGCATTGCCTGCACTCCAGCCATGTCTCCAGCTTTGCTTTTCAGTGCACTGATACTCTGACACCACCACAGAAATGCTTCCACATGTGTTAGCTTCTGTGTCAGCTTGTGCTGCAGCAGCCCAAGGTATCTCCCAGCTGAACTGGTCTGTGTTATATGTCAGAAGACAAGGTCTGCCTGCTGTATTTTCTGTATGGCATGGCCTTAAAATCTTTCTGTCCTCATCTCTTGCTGTTTTTTAAACAGTTCTCAGTTCCTTAGCCCAGCTGCTCTCTGGAGTGTGGGGCTGTGTCCACTCACATGGACCAGCCCCAGCATGCACCAGCTCCTTCTGCTTTACAAGATGTCAAGAGAGATTACTGTCCACCCCAGGTTTCAATAAAGTTATTGCCATATTTTTGAAAAATAAACAAAAAAAAAATCACAGAACCAGAGCCAAAGAATAAGCTGAGTTGGAAGGGCCCACAAGGATCATCAAACCCAGCTCCTGGCCCTGCATAGCCATTTCTATTTTGGTAACTGTGATTCCACGATACACTTTGTGTTCCAGAGGAGCCACACAAGGAGCTTCAAAAGTCTGCAGCTCCCTGCTGCAAAAACTCAAGAAATGTGCTCAAAACCATAACTGTTTCACAAACACATGAGCTCCCATTTGTCCAGCCAAAGAGGGACTGGGGGGAAAGTGAAGGTTTGCAATTTTTTTTTAAATCCTGCTAAAAATATTTTTGTCTTGATAGGACTATAATTCACATATGCTGTAATGCTGGTTACTAATTAAATCATTCTGAGACTTAGAAATGCAGATAAAGCAAGAAGGGATTTAAGTGGTAGTTTTAGTATCTTTAGGAAATTCCCAGTTGAATTTTACAGTAAACTGCTTAAATGAGCACAGGGACAGGAAAAAATTTTTTTTCACAATTACTGTCTACTCTATGGAGATATACTCTCTATATCTCTAATAGTGATATCTTTGCACACATCAAGAGAAAAAATGTTGTGATACATATGAGGTCAGTACTTTACAATTCAGTAATATCCAATTCCTTTTTTATGTGTGAGACAAACCTATTCTTCACCCTTGTTACTACAGATAGAATCAGTGTGGGGTGAAGATCCAAAATTGATGAGTGTGAGGTGTATCAAACATGGCCTGGGAGGTTCCTGGAGGCATTGTGCCTTATGAGGAAGGATGCACTTGGCATTGCCCTCCATCCAGTCCTCAGTTCTCCTCTTCCCATGACTGCTTCCCCAAGAGGAGCTCCTCTCCCCTTGGAGAGGTCTGAGGAGTTGGAATTAGAAGCTTTCTCTTCTCCTGCAGTCCTCGTGAGACCTATGGGAAAGGGAAATCCCTCTTCTGGTTCTGTGTGACAGCTCCAACCCCGTATTTCCCTGACTCTGCAGGAGTAATCTCCTTGCTGTTACTCAGTTGTCTCCACACCCAGGGAATGGAAGCAACAAGGAAACTGGATTTTGGGAACCCTCTCCTTACTGGCCCCAGTGCATCCAGCTGCCCTCTCCAGCATCCTCACATCTAAACCTGCAGCCTCACTACTCTGCTTGGTCTTTGGCTCAGGTTTTGCAGAGTCTGGCTGAGCTGTGAGTTAAGTCAGCTGCTATTCTGCATTACAACTTTGATTTTTGGTACTTTAATTTAGCTGTGCATTAAGATGCTTAAATGCAAATATACATGCTCAGGTTATGGTTTATACACTAGATCTCTCTGTACTTCTCACTTGGAAATGTGTTCATGTAAATTGCTGGCAAGTGCAGCTTTCTACATCTCTGATAGCACTGCCTTACACAATCAGGGTTCTGCTTGATCCTGGTGTTACAGCTGTGGTATAAAAATAACTACACTTTGGAGCTCTGCCATTGTAATTTAGCCTGGTAGTCTGATTGTCCAGCTAAGGCTTGTAGCAGGAAACACCCAGTAAAGAGCAACACACTGGACAGAGATCTGTAGTGGCATGTTGTAGTACTCTTTCTTTCAAAGAAAGAGAGAGAAAAACATGTGCAAGTGTGAAATAAAAGTATTTGATTATTGCTTCCTGCCACTTTAGGAGTGTCCTGTGTCATTCTTGTTTTTTTCAGTTCCTATTAAGTGTAAAAGTAACACAACCCACTATGCACAACCACTATATTACAAGATAATAATGTATCATATGATGATACTTAGAATTTTCAAGGATATTTTGAGAATACTATACTTTCTTAACTGCTAGCAAGTTAATGTATTTCCTTTGTGGAAATGACTTTTCACTTTTGATGTTAAGAGAAACTTCTCTGAAAATCTTTTTTCTTAGCTAGAAGGAAATTGTTTGCAATGCTTTAATATAATTGAACATCCATAAAGCTCAGCATATAAAAAAAAAAACTCTTAAAAGAAGTTATTGATACTATAAATGATTAATAGAAAAGCATCATTCCTTTTAAATGCTCAACCATTTCTGAAGTGCAAAAGGCAAGCCAGATGCTGGAGTCACACCAAATTTACATTAGGGCTCTCTGCCACTGTGATCTGTTCATTATTATTATTGTTGTTGTTGTTGTTGTTGTTGTTGTTGTTGTTATTTTATATGCCTTCTTATCACTAAGTGCTTCCCAATTGCTCAGTAAGGGAGCTGATTGGTGTTTGGTCTTTTACTTTCCCTTTTATTGGTGCAGTTAGGTATTTTGGTAGGGTCGATTTTCTTTAGGATACTATTTTTATTGGCAAGAACAGAGAGAGAAAGGGTACCTTGTCTTTGGGCCTGAGAGAGGAAAGGCTGAATGTCTCCAGTCCATTCCCAGAGCAATCAGGACACCGAGTTGAGCCTTCCTGAGAGCTGCATTTGGGTCAGCACAGTTAGGTTTTCACGCGCCTCCATCAATTAAGCAGCTCAAACCCTCCTGCCTCTGGGAGATAGCATCCCACCTCTGCAGCTAAAATCTTCCCAGGGAACTGAAGGAGCACAGTTTTAAGCCGATTCACAACAGCTTTAATTAAACCTCAGTTAAACTGGTTCACATTTAAATATCCAGGAGATACATGCACTGTCCACATTAATTACAGCAGCACAGCCTAATGCTCTCTTCTGTGCCCAGGGGTGGGCTCAGGCTGGGGGCTGCTGGGGAGGACTGGGGTGCAGAGCTCTGCTGGGCTGCTCCAGCCCCCCACTCCCAGCTTCACTTAGCCACACTGCCGAGCCCTCCCTGCGCTCTGCCACACCCAGTGACCCGGTGCGAGCAGCTGCAGAGCGTGGGGAGAGCGGGCAGGGAGCCCAGGGCCACCCCAGCAGCCACTGCCCTGCTGCTGAGCAGGGGCTGCTTGCATGGTCACAGCAGTGATGGAGGCTGGTGGTGCCCAGCACTGCCTGCTGCCATATGGCCGCTCCAGGGGCTTCCTGGCACAGCCCCCAGCAAATCCTCTTAGTTCTGCTTCACCCTCTTTCTTGCCTCTTTGATGTCCGCCTTGCCTTGGTCCCTGCTCCAGTCCCAGTTCCCGCTGCCAGCTCTCACGGTCACACTGTGGTTGTGCTCTTACGGCCCAGCCACAGCTCAGGGGTGGGACATTGGGGTTGTATCTGCTCTCTGCACAGGGTTCTCTGTGCTAGTGAGACACCAGGCACAAAATAGCCTGCATTCATACCACTGAACCATCTTGCCCCTCAGACCCAGTGGCTGTATCCAAAGTACCTTGGCTGCTGCTCTGGTAGCTGTCATAGGCACCTGACAGAGATGCACAAGCCCAAGGAGAGCAAAAAGTGTATTCTGGGATGAGGGGCACTGCCTGGCAGCAAAGACAAGGTATGAAGAATTTAAATTTGCTGCTGATTCTCTGCTTTGATACCTTACTACGTTATCTGTTTGTCACCCTGCGTCACAGGCAGGCACTAAACACAAACCTGCTTTTTTAAAGCTGTTACGAGGATTCTTGTTGAAAATTAGATCAAGAAAGTGAAAAGCAGTAATTAAAATGTTCTTGTATAGAGTTGAAGTAGGTACAGAGTGTTATGTATCAGGAGGGGTATGTTCACATTAGCAACAGGCCACTGCAATTTGTTCTGTTCCTCAAAATCTAGGTAAGAAAACAAAAATGCCTGCTGATCTCTTTTTCAGTTTTGAAACAGCATAATAAAGAAACATCTGCTAAAGATAATGACTGCATTTGCATAGATTACTTGTGACAATCCAGCACACAACAGGGTGTCCTGCCATGCAGACAACAAGCCACAAGGGTGATGCACTTCTTTGGCATTTGTTGTCATAAGTCAGCTACACTTCAGCAATAATAGTGTCAGCTACTTTCCAGGAGGGCTTCGGCTAACAGTGCCAGACAAAATCACTGGCTCCCTCTTGCTTTCCCAGATGAAAGGTGTAGGGCTCTCTCCTGCCAAGTGTAGAGGAGCAGTGGAGGAGGGGAAAGAGCTTTCATGGAGGCGCCCAGCAAAACCCCTTGGCTCTGGAGCGGCGGGGGAAGCCCAGCTGTGCCGGGCTCAGGCTCAGGCCAGAGCAGGGACAGGGGCTGGGCGCAGACAGCACGGGCAGGCTGTGCTCAGCCCTGCCACCAGCCAGCCCGGGGAGCGCGGCGCCTGCCATGGGGCAGCGTGCCTGGACGCCATCAAGAGTTGGAGGGGAAAAAATGGCTCCTTTGTGTTTTCAGCACAGTGGTTGAGTTTTATGGCATCACTTTGTTATTCTTGCAGCGTTGGCTATGAACAAATAAAGGACGACAATTTATACCCTAAGGCAAACTGGCTCTGATACGGTGGTATATTCCTTTTTGCTTTGCTTAATTGGGCTAACAGAAAAAGACAACAGCTGCAATGGTGGGAATGAAAAATGCCTTTGCTTGTCCTGGTTTTGACAGCAATCAGCCCAACAAGGGATTATCAATTGATCTGAGATAAGTGTTAGTGAAGGATGCAGATTGTTGTCTGTTTATCGCCCTTACTATTTCATAGATACAATTACAGATAAAAAAAACTAATACCAAGAGTTACTTTGAGAGAGAAAAAACTGTTAGGCATGCTTAAGATCAGCATGAAAAGGAGAGGAATATCTCTGAAAAAAATGCTCTGGGATTTCTGTGTGTTTAGATATGCACCTATTTATGCATACACATTTATGTTATTGTTATGAAGCAAGAAAGTCAAAAGAGAGACAGACCATGTCATGTGCTTTCAAAAAAAATCAGGTCATTGTCTCCAGTTTGTTGCTTCCAAGTCTGCAGATCCACAGGGTTCTTCCTCCTGTCCTGGTAATCCATGAGTTCAGGCAAGGCTCTGTGACCACCTGTCAGCCTATTTTTGTGAATCTCCGTGGAAAAACTCCACAAAAATGAGCGGATGATCTTGACTGTCCCATTTGATAGGTATAACACCTTTTGGATTGGTGCATAATTTTCCCATTGGGTTTTGCTGGAAGTAGGAGATGATATGCCCTGGCCAGGAATCAAGAGAAATGGGCTTTTCCCAATCAGCCAGAGACACTGGGCAAACTGGTGCAGCTGGTTTCCAGTTTACCTGCGCCCTGGCCCTGATCCAGGACTGTGGGAGTTTGGTGGGAGTTTTGCAGTTACCATCCTTGATAGATGCTGAATCCAGCTATTGTGTGTGGAAACACCACTGAGGAGAGACTTTCCAAGAAGCTGGTGGATGCTTGCTCTGCCTTCCAAGTGCCCTACGAGCCAACTCAGAGGGCCTGATCCTGTGTTTCTTTCATGGTCCTTGTTCAAACAGTGCTTCTCTGGAAACCTGTTTTGTCCGAGCAAAAAAGAGAATAGGAGTGGAAGCCCCAGTGATTGTTCCTCGTGGTACTAATCTATTCTTAAACTGCACTGTACTCCTTAGATATTTCAGTAAAACTGTCATAAATCAACACCCACTGCTTCGTTTTTCTTAGTGGTGGGAAAAAAAAAGCAAAAAGAGACATCTGAAAAGCTGTCCTTTAGCTGACATTCAGTTAGAACTGATCGAGCGATCTGCTGTCAAAGCCACAGCACTTGTCAAAAATAGCCCCGTGGAAAAAAACCTCTGGTGTTATTTGTGTCACATGTGCCACACAACGCTCCTTGGTGGGAGCAGCACGGCAGGGACCAGCCTGAAATGGGATCAGTGGAAATGCTGTGTGTGGAAATCATTCGTGTGCTGCTCCACGAGCCACCGGCATCCCCGGCACTGCCTCCAGGTAACGAGCTCACCCATCAAGGCAGAGCTTCTAGAAAGAACAAGAGGGGTCAGATTGCTTTAGAAACCCTCACAGCTCTGAGGCACCAACACAACCAAAATCCAGGCTGCACCAAGCCTTTCTCCTGGTGCAACCCTGAGTCCCAGCCCTGCAAGCTCATGACCATCTCAGCAGCTCCTCCAGTGCAAGGAGAGGGCACTGCCATGTGTGCATACACTGAGCAATGCACATGTTTGCTTTAGAGATAATGGAAAATGTTTTATTTTTGTGTAACCATGTTTTTCCCAAACACAAAATCTGAAAACTGAAAAATGTTGGTTGATATATTTGGGAAAGCGAGGAAATAACTAAAACACCACAAATGCCAAAACATTTAGAGATAGGCTGGTTTGAGCAAACTTAGGTGTTTTTCTCTGAACATTTAACTTGAGCTCAGAGCTTTTAAAATAAGATTTATCCCATCCACCCATCAGCTGGCCTGTAAAACATGTCTAATAAACTGCATCCTAAGAACACCTGCCTTTTGCCACATTAAAGAAGGGAGATTGAAGCCAACTAGCTGAGATGCAGCTGTTTGCTCTGCAGCTGGTTAAAGCATGGGGAGAAAAAACCTACCTTTTGGTTTGAGACAGATGGAAACCAATGGTTCCTACAGGTTTGCAAGGAAAAAAAAATCTGTCATAATAGAAATCACAATTCTTTCTCTCCTTTCCCACCGTGTCCTAGACTTGGATTTGATCCCAAAACTTTTCAGTAATTCCCTTGCAGCCTGTGTATTTCACACGTGCTCAGGTGTCTTTCTCCTCTTTCACATTTGACCTCTGAGTTCTTTCATCTGAGCCCAAAGACTTCCACATTTTACCATGGTGCTGGCTCCAACCCACGTTCTGTCCAGGGCCTGGTTTCTTTACACAAAGTGAATTGAGGGGAAGAGGCAGAAAGTGAGACAGAGCACTCCTGGAATCAAACTAATAGTGAATCTATCAATAATTGTAATGGAAGGACTTTTTAAAAATTATCTGTGTCAGCTGAGTCTCACAAAAGCCTTGTTAGCAAATTGGGTAAGTATTTCTTTCCTTAAAAAAAAAAAGATAGATCACACCTATCTGGGAATCCTGTTTAGGGAGGCTGTATCTTTAACTGAGGTCCCAATTCTGACTAACACCTACTGACACTAATCAGAAGTATTTCTGCTGAAGTCAATGGAAAGGTCAGAGATAGTACAAAGATAAGGAAAAACCTCAGGCATCCCCAATGTGACTAAAGTTTTCTAAATGCTTACCTCTCAATAAAAGTGTCTCAGCAGAACTGTTCTCCAAAAATCATGCTCAGCTGCACCTCAACTGTTTGATAAAACATATTCCAACCCAGTATTCCCCATGGTCCCCCTAATCTACTTACATTCCTGTTTGTGCTTTTAATTAAAGAGAGTGGGGCAGACCCATCCCTCCTGTGGTACTATTGTCTGTTGGGTCTGCTGAGTCTGCACAGCCAAGATTTTATTTTCATTTATTTTTGAAGTAGAAACACTTAACTAGCAGAAATAAAAATAAAATTTAAGTTTTTATTATGTCTCAGATACTGCAAACATCCAAAGAAAAATGGCAGCATGTCCATCTAAAGGAAATCATATTTATGCAATTTTTTTTAACCTTCCTCTTTTCCGTTCAGTATATGGAAGAAAATGAATTCTAAACATTTCCAGTAATTACAGTGCAAGTAAATCTGGGATTGGACTGGGTTAATTCTTAGAGGTTCTAGCTATAGTGTTCCAGCAGGATTAAATAGGTTTTGGGTTTTTAATGCAGAGGGTTAGGGCACTAACATATTATTAATTAGAAGTAAATCTGCCCCTTGGGGGACCTACATGTGCTGCCTTAATTTTTAATTTGTGTTTAGCTTTAAGATAAATGATGAATATTTTCCCTCTTTCAGTTTCTCAGTCATTTCCTTATTTCACTGTAATCCTTTTGTTTTGCACTGGGAAGAATAATTGGATAACACAAAGATAGCATGCAGAGAATTGATTTTTTTCAATCTCTTGACTGAACTGAAAAACATTCAGTAAATTTCTTTTACTGAATGAAAATGTGTTTTGCTTCATTTTGCTTATTTTCCTATTTTTCTCTTTAAAACAGCAAAATATAAGCCATTTATACAGAAATGTTGTTTGACAACAAAAACTCTACAAAAACCTTGGATGAGCTACTGTATCCTCCTTTCTCCGTTCAGATGGTTTACTTGATTTCAGAAACCCCACGACTGTTCTGTTCAACCTGAAGACCCATTTCTTGCTGAATTTTTTTTCCCTCTGAAATTGCACCCAGAAGGGATGTTGGGGCTGACAGT
Source organism: Luscinia megarhynchos (assembly GCA_034336665.1). NCBI lineage: Eukaryota > Metazoa > Chordata > Aves > Passeriformes > Muscicapidae > Luscinia > Luscinia megarhynchos. The sequence goes on from JAPFBE010000003.1 coordinate 69,027,910, forward strand.
AATATAAGAAAACCTCACAGTGGCCACAGGATTCCTTTCAGGAGCAGAGAAGTTGCTGGCCTTTGCTGCAAGGATGTTACCAGTGAAGACAAGCCCTGCTTCTCATAAAGTGCTCTCTAGGAGGTCTCAGGTCTAACACACAGGCTCATGAAATGAGACTTCTCCCCATTTTGGCTAGACTGGGCCAGTGTTTAAACACGTGAAAAGTTAGTGGCTGTTTTCTTCTTTCCTCCACATTTATGCTGTGGAAGGGCATGGTTGTTACCTGTTCAAGATTCTGTACCCTGGCTCTTGTTTGGTGTGGTTCCTTGGAGATTTAGAGGACATCCTGGTTTGCTTAAAGTACACAGCTTTGCAGTGGGCACTTTCAAATTCTATAAATTTGTGGAGTATAGACGTAATTTTCTGAAAATAGAGTCCAGGTCTCTATGTTGAGAAACAGGTCTTGTTCTGCTCACTGAACACTTCCCAGTACTGCAGCTCTTCAGCCAAAAAACACAGTAGTGACAGTTTATTATCTCCCTGGAGACTGGAGATATATTGTACAGGGACATGCACATCTCCAAGTCATGATGAACTTTGCTATCTGTACATTGCACTGATACCAGATTTTGTTGGTGACAGTTTTCCATGTGTTATTCAGGCGTTTTCTAGCGAGCCTGTGTGAAGATGACAGTCTGATAGAGTTTCCTCACTTTATCCCCCATCTTCTACGTGCCACTCTTTAGTCTTCCTTCCATATCTCGCATTTTTTAGATTCCCTCAGGAACTTTTTCCCTGACACGTCCCCAGATTTGAGCTGCCTGTGAGCAACTGTCAGCCAGGCTCTGGCCATGCCAAACTGCACATCTCTGGTCTTTTTGTCTCTGCAGCTGAGGAAAGTTTGGTTTGAGGAAAGGATATGGAAAATGGTCTGGCCTGGGAAAAAAGAGGTAGGAGTAACAAAGCAAATGGTCTCAAAGAGGTGTTAGCTGCTGCTGAATGGGCTGGAGAGGGAGGAAGGAAATATGCAGTAATTAGAGGATATTAATCCATTGGGAGACAAATGCAAACAAGTGGCAAATGCAACCACTTGCCACTGATATGTGTTATGGCAAGAATGCTCACATGGAAAATAAGAGGGATTCATTAATTCCCCATTTATTTTTCTGTATTTTTTGGTGGTTTTTACTGTTCTCTTTTTCTACTCCCAGTGGCTCCCTAAGCAGATTCTAAGGTATCAGTAGAGATCTGACACTACTTATGTCTCCCTTAATGAGCCCATTGATTTAGTAATCCAGCAAATAGTGTCTCTCCCATTTCCTGCTACTGTAATGCACTGAAGAGTTTAACTGTGCAGTAGCACACCTCGTCATGCAAAAAGAAACTGTTGTGTTCAAAGTAACTTTTCAGGTAGTGGGTCTGTTTTCCCTATGGACACGTTATTGCTCTGGGCCTCCCTGCACTCACCCTTAAATTCTAGATCCTGGCAAGGTAATGGTCTATTGCTTTCTAAAAGCCTGCTGGCTTTCTCCCTTTACCAGCTGTGGCCTATATGCAGGCACTGTGCCAGCCAAAGTCTTGCAATTCACGTTCTGTGATTTAGATCCACTGCTTATCATTAAGAAGACCTACAAGTTTTAAATTGATGTAGCATCTTTGAGCTCCATGAATTATATATGGTTATGTACAATCAACAGGGGTACTCAATGGTCTTAAAGGTCTTTTCTGACCTGAACAATTCTTGGAGCCTACAGTATATGTGATGGGTGAAATGCAACCGTAGGGAATGCTAAAAAAAAAGGTAAAGAAATTCAGCAAAAAACAGGCAGTTTTTTGTCAGTGTTCTGGCTTAAAACTGAGCATATCCTGCCTATGTTGGGAGGGCTGCTCCTGACTCTCTGGAGTCACTGAAGCTGCACAGGAGTGAAGCATGAAGTGAAAAACTCCTGCAGAGATGTTCAAACGCTCTGTCCTGTCACCTTGTGCCCAGTGCTCCCATTCAGCACGTGAGGCAGCCTCGAAATACCAAAAGCTGGGGCTTCTGTCAAAATGAGGTACAAGATGGTTTGCCACCTGTCCCTGCCATCACTAATTCATACATGATGAAACCTAGGGCGTTTATTCAGTACTCACTCTGTGCCACAGGCCGCAGTCTTTGGGGCAACTGAGGGCATCTGCCTGGTGTAATGAGTGGGGAGACAGCAGGGTGAGGCTCTGCAGCTGGTTTGTAATTACCTCCCACCCTGCTGTTCCACCTGATGGCTCCAGCTGCGAGGTGTCCTTGCGGCTCCGCCGCTCCCTGGGGATCAAGCTGGGACAGGATGGTGGCACCAGGTCACTGGACAAGGCACCGTGGTCACAAACGAGCAAAGCCCTGGCTTCCTGAGGATCACAGCACAGGTCAGTGGTGGAGCCAAGGATGAGGGCTGGACCAGCAGCCTGTCACAGTAAGCTTCAATAAGCAGCTTAAAATAGCATAGTAGAGCATGTCCAGGAAACGAGAGGATAACCTTCACAACAAAGTCCTTAATTGCTATTAAAAAATGTGTACGTACAAATGCTACATTTTTGTATTACCCTTTCTTGAATAATTCTTGAATATAGTGTTTCTTGTCTGGTTTTCTTAACCCATACTCAATCTAAACATGAAAAAAATCCACCTTGGAGAACAGACCCTCTTTGATATCCCCTTCAGCTAGAATAAAACCTGCTGGTGTGGCCATGCCACGCAGCTCAGCATGGGAGCTCTTCCAGAACATCAGCTGCTCCTCAGGCTAGGCCAGGTCGGGGGAATGCAGTAGGAACAGCTCTCCCATCAACAACGGCTCATCTGCCCCTCGTCTGCATGTCATCAGGAGCTCCCTGCTGGCTCCCAGTCTCCCTGTGCTTTTAAATTAGAGCTCCTCATTTGTTTTCGCTTTGCAAGGTGTGTGTCAGTCGCTCTTCCCCTTGCTCAGCATGCAGAGTTATGACATTTTTCACTGTCAGAAGCAGACTTCCATTTCAGACCTACAGAGATGAAGGGAAGCCATAAAGAAATCCCTGCCATAATTCAGGGGACTGAAAAGCATGTCATAAACTCATGATGAATCCGTAGATGTCTTCAGGTTAAAAAAAAAGGATAAAGGAAAAAATGGGTATATTTCATTTGTCACTTTCAAAATTCAGTGCTTTACCATTTCCTTTTTGGAATGACTATCCATTTCAGAGGTACATCAAAATTATTTAAATACTATTTTTTAAAGTGCAAAAAGTATCAAAACCAAATTTATAGAAAAAAAATCAATTTGTCAAAACATTTCCCAAGTAGTAATTTCAGGTTGACTTTAAGTCACTTTCCTCCACTAACAGTTGGGTTTTAAGCTGGCTGAAAAACAAGCTGAAAGTCCACTCTTTCTGTCATAGCCACAAATATTGACACAAAAGAAAGAAGACACAATAAGTTGTCTGTTCCATACAGATGTGAAGCATTAAGTCACCTCTCCTCTGCCTTTTTTATCTCTGAGTCTCCTTCCATTAGACCCAATGCTTGTAAGAAGAAGTGGTGAAATATAGAGTATTGGTGAAATGTAGCAAAGCATCAGGATGAAAGTGCAAAAACTGAGAATTTCGGTCAGGTGGCCAAGTCTTACTTGTTAGCATTTTTACCCAAGATACATGATCAGGGTTTGTTCTTTCAAATTTCCAAAGTATGCCTGGCTCTTTGTATTTGAATTCTCCCAAGAGCATTTGATATTCTCCCTCTTTTATATAGTTTCCTTCATCTGTGTAAAGAGCAGAAATATGACCAATAATGGGGAAACTCATGACATGGTACAATTGATGGAGCCACAGCCAAGGTGAGGAACCTACACCTCTGGGTCAAGGTTCTGGTCTGTCCCCTGTCACTGTGGCTTCTAGGTGCTGGACATGTTTGCAAACTGTACTCTGCAAAATGTAACTCACTCCTCCTCCTCCTCCAGCCAGTATCTTGGCTTCTGCCTCATCTGTCCTTCCTCTGTCTCTGGCAGAAGAGACCTGTAAGCTGAATGATGTGCTCGCTCATATTGCTCTTATTGAACACTTCTAATTCTGAATGCAAATGGCACTTTCATACATGAACAGGACTAAATTCACTGGATAAATTATTCACGACAGATAATTCAACCTGCTCTCATGGGAGAGTGCAATGAATGTCTGATGAGGTTAAAAAAACACCCAAACCCACAACGAATTCTTCCAGCCAGTGAAGTCAATGGCAAAGCCTTTTACTGACTTCAAAGGGAGCTCCATGCCAGTGGGCCCACACACGACTTCTCTTTAGTGGCACTCACTTGCATTTAGAGCTTAAACCCAGACAAATGCTTCTGTTTTGAGGAGCCCAGATTAGTATGGCACAGCTGGGCTGCCAGGGCACAGGCACTATTGCAGCTCTGGGTGAAAGCAGGTCTGCTCTGCAGCACTGGTACAGTGCACTGCCCCAATCTGAAATCACCCAGCTGAGAGTTTAGTGAGTCTGGGGGTCAGGGCCAGTTATTTTGGCCAGGGTTGTCTAGTTTAGAGAAAATGAGACTGAGAGGTGACTTCTCCATTCTCCACAGCATCTTAAGAAGGGGAAGTGGAGAGGGAGATGTTGAGCTCTTTTCCCTGGTATCCAGTGACAGGATTCATGGGAGTGATTCAAAGCTGCACCAGGGGAGGTTCAGAATGGACATTAGGAAGCATTTCTTTACTGAGAGGGTGGTAAACACTCAAACACTTTCTAAAGAGGTGGTTGATGCCCACCATCAGTGGGCAGTGTTTAAGAGGCACTTGGACAAAACCCCTAATAATGCTTTAAGCTGTTAGGTCAGGCACTTGGGCTGTGTGATCGCTGTAGGTTCCTCCCAACTGCTCTGCTCTGCTCTCTTCTGTCCTGTTCTATCCTCACCTGGGATAGATTTGCAGCCAGTTAGGAGTTTCATGGTCAGGGTGACACCAGCCACCCCGATGTGACTGGACGGCTGGCCACGATCCCCGGTGGCAATTCGACATGGACATCGTTTGGGTGCCATGACTGTGCTCAGTGGATGCAGGGGCCGGGAAAAGGTTTGTGTGGGGGCTGCCACCTGTGCTTCTCCATGGTAAGGGAGGCGACTGGGGAGAAGGCTGGGCTGTGCCCCAGCTCGTCCCACTGCTCCCCTCTGGTCGTCGGCAGTGGCACATGTGGCCGCGGGCACTGCAGAGAAACAGGGACACGGGGACGGTGCGAGTCGTCCTGGTGAGATGGGAGATGGGAATTCTCCCGCAAGGAGAGGGGAGATAATTTAGCATCTTTCCCTCTGCCCCCAGGAGTGTTTACGTACCGGGCTCGGTCCGTGCGTCCCATTTTCCCACCCGTCTGTCCCTGCCGTGTGGCGCACTGGCACCTGCAGTCCGCCGCCACCCCCGGCGCCCCCGTCCCCGCTTTCTGTGGGCGCATCCCCCGGCCCACGGCTTCAGCCACGCGATGCCCGCGGCCCGGAGCGCGCTGTGACCGGGTGCCGGCGGGCACGGCGGCGATGCAAGAGGCTCTGGTGAATAAACGCCGAGCGGCGGCAGCCGGAGCCCGGCCGGGGCGGCGGGCAGGGGCCGCGTTATGTAAGGGCGGCGCTGCGGCGGCGCGGGGCGGCTCGCAACGGGCGGCGGCGGCGGCGGCGGGGAAAGCGGCTTATCCCCTCCTTCCCTGCTCCGCCGGGTCGCCATGGAGACGGGCGGGCGGCGGCGGGGCTGTCACTGAGGGATCGCGCCGCGCTCCGCCGCGCACGGAAAGCCGCGGCGGCCGCGGCAGCAGCGGCAGAGGCAGACATGGACTCGCACTGCGACTGTGCCGAGCCCCCGGCCGCCGAGCAGCCGTCGGGCAGGATTAACAAAACCGCCTTCAAGCTTTTCAGGAGGAGGAAGGCCGGGGCGACCATGCCGAGCATCTTCGGGGTGCGCAGCCGAGGCGGGGAGGGGAAGGGCGCCGGCAAGCCGGGGATGGTGCGGAGCCGGACGCACGACGGCTTGGCCGACGCCGTGCTGGAGAGCAGCAAGAAGGAGGAAGCGGGCGGCGGCGAGCAGAGCCGCGAGGCGCAGGAGCGGCCGGCCGGCAGCCCCGCCGGCAGCGCGGTGGGCAAGTCGCACAGCTTCTTCTCGCTGCTGAGGAAGAACGGCAGGCAGGCGGAGGGCGCCGAGCCGCGGGCCGGCGGCAGACAAAAGAGGGGGCTGAAGGGGATCTTCAGCAGCATGCGGTGGCACAAAAAGGACAAAATCGGCAAGGAGGAGAGGGGGAAACCTCGGACATCCCGTCCGGCCTTATCATGCCGGGGTCCCTGACCGCCAGCCTGGAGTGCATCAAGGAGGAGGCGCCGAAACCTTTGTGCGAGAGCCCGAGCGGCGCGGCGGACGCCGGGCCGGAGGCGGCGCGGGAGAAGCGCGGCGGCGAGGCGGCCGAGGAGCCCGGAGCGGGCGGCGCGGAGCCGCGGGCCGGCAGCCCCCCGGGCCGGGAGGAGCCGCCCGCCGCCGTGCGGCCGCCCGAGGAGCTCGGCCGGGAGCCACCGGAGCCGGCCGCCGGAGAGGTTGGGACTGCGAAGGATGCGGCGATAACAGGTGACATTCCAATAACGACTATCCCCCCTGTTGAACCTCACTGTGATAGCGGTCAAGAGACGGCAGCCGCCCCTGACCCTTCCTCTGTTGATCCACCCTCAGAGCAATCGATTGATCGTATTTGTTTGATGTTTGCTGACGTGACTTCACTGAAAAGCTTTGACTCTCTTACAGGCTGCGGAGATATTATTGCGGACCATGAGGAGGATGTGGGCGGCGGGAGTGGCGCCTGCGAGAAGAGCACCCCCGGGCCCAGCAAGCTGGGTGCCACCAAGAAGCACCCCACCATGGTGGCCTACCAGGGAGGAGGGGAGGAGATGGCCAGCCCCGAGCAGGTGGATGACACCTGCCTGCAGGAGTTCTGGGATATGCTGTCACAGACAGGCGAGACTCCGACGCAAGCGGGAGGAAGCGGAGGAGGGACAAAGAAGCCCGAGGGGCTGAAGGAAACCCGAGGTACGGAGGGGGCCCAGAATAGGGTGGTGGTGAAACGCGGTGGCCTCCATCAGATTGCCATCCACCCGAACCACAGAGAGGAGCAGAAGAGCAGGGAAAAGGAGCAGCACGAGGGCGTCCCAAACAGCGATGAGGGCTACTGGGATTCCACCACCCCTGGACCCGAGGAAGATAGTTCCACGAGCATCCAGAAGGAAACCCTTCCCAGGGATAGCTACAGTGGGGATGCTCTCTATGACCTTTATGCTGAGCCGGATGAGAACCCACCAGCGGGGCCTACAAACGAGGAAGTCCCCAGTGTGCCACGCTCCAAGCCCGTGTCTCCAATAACAACTGTGAGCTCGCTGAAAACACCCTCAAGCACAGCCAAGGACTCCAAGATTCCCATCAGCATTAAACACCTTTCCTCGCATCCCGCCAGCCATGGAGCAGATGCCAGTAACAGCCACCACGTCGCACACCATCACCTGGCCAAAAGTGAGATGCACAGAACAAAAATCCCCGTCTCCAAAGTCCTGGTACGCCGGGTCAGTAACAGGGGCGTAGCAGGGACAACGGTGAAAACTGCCACGCACCAGGACAGTGCCAAAAAGTAGTTGGGTAAGAGCTGGAGACAAAGAGCGAAGTCCATGTGGGAAGGCCTGCATAGGAGACCACAGATAATGAATTCTGCATCACCTGAAGAAAGTCCCCTGAAAGGCTTCCTTCACTGTACTCCGTGGGCCTGCACTTCTGAGTCTCTTCTTACTAGACTGTACGGCTGAATAGAAAAAGTCAACTTCTTTTTGAGCACTTTTTTTTTACATTTGTATCTTTTTTCTGCAACACTAAACACTGGGGAGGTTCATTTTTACATGCCTTTCTGGAAGCAGGACTTGGATTATGACCATCTTTCCTCGTGCAAAGCAGTGTCATGAGTTCTTCAAGGGACCAGAGTTACAAAAGGAGTGACATGACTTGTCTTCTAATCGTTTCTTGGGGAGGAGTAGAGGCTGGGTGCCTGGCTGGCTCTGGAAATGATGTTTGCTCCGCAAGATGTTGGAAAAAATGCCAAGCAGAAAGCAACCCACCTAACAGGTATTTTACCTGCTGTAGGAACGAGAACACTGCTCAGCAGCAGACTTGATTGACTTGTGTGCAGGAGATAAAACTAAGGAGTTAGGTGGACTCGTCTAACAGGAAAACATATTTTCGTTTGTCTGTCTGTCTGGTTGGTTTTGATCTGGTCTAATGTAAATGGGTAACAGAGACACCTGACATAGGTTCAGATGTTTACATCAATACTTGTCCAATAATGCATACAATCAGGTTCAGGGAAACATTTTACTAAATGCCAATATATACACACTGTCCACATTTATACAATAACTTGCTCGCCATGTGTAAATATATATGTGTTTTAGCAGATTTTTTATAAAAAAAAATCACCTGTCCTTATTATCTAGAGTTTAAGCAAGAGTTAGTTTTTATAGGTAGATAATTTTACAGTTCTAAAAGGATAGAACTTTGTGTAAGTACCTTAAATTAGAGAAAAACTCTGGTTTGTATGGGCTCATGCATCCCCAGATGAATAAGTCTGAAGTGCTGATTTTATTCCAGTGGCACATTCCATGGCTCAGAGCTGATGTTCTGACAGCACTGCCACTGCAAACCTCTATTTTCAGGGGTTTAGACAAATTTGCTCTGGGCTTAAACCTTACCAAGAAGGAACCCAGCAAAGAAACATGTTTTTTAAGTATTATTTTTGAAAATATATAAAATTAGTTTTTGACTATTTAAAGAAAGTTTGGGTTCTCGTTGCTTTTTATTTTCATTCTCAATAATGTCAGAATAATTTTACTTTAAGAGAGATAAAAATATGGTAAGCTAGTGCTACATAAAATGGTCTGATGAGCTTGGATCTTAGGAGAAATGTATTAATGGCCATGACATTTTTGAATAGTGGCTACTGTACATGGGCATTGGCAACATTTCAAAGAAATATAATAGGGTTTTAATGTGCCTGAGGACATATTTTTATGATACACTGAAAAAGCTCTAAAAATCACTGAAGTCTAAAGGTAAATGTTATGTATTTACAAAATATTTTGATATAAGTATTTAATCATCAGACCACAGTTAATATAAAATATATGCTCCAGTGTATCTAAAAAATAATTTACATTTTAAAAATATACATGTCTATATTATGCAGAGAATCCTAAATTCACATCACTGAAACTAATGGGTCTGATCTTACATAGCAGTTGGTTTTATTGTCTCTTAAAACAAAAGAAAAAACAAAAGGAAAATAAATATACAGAATATACATTTGAAGGATATTAAGGTTGTAGGCAAACCATAAAAAGCCAGGAGATACCATAATAAGAATTGTATATATGTATATGCATGATTTGTGGCTCACTGGGGAAATGACCTTTAAAGTCATGAAGGTCAAATTGACATCCAGTTTTGAAATTGCTGCAGAATTTAATACCGAGTTGCAGCATCCCAGTGAAAGTGTTAGTTTCCCTGATCAGCCCCTGTTTTCATGGTTTAAGAACCTTAATACACTTCAAAGAGGATTATTTTATGTTTCCTTCCTGCCCTGTCCATGTGTGTTTCCCCGTGTGCCCACTCACAGCGACGTGCTGTACACATGCATGTGCAGCGAGCACACAGCCCCTGCACACACTCACACTCGTGTGAGCCCTCCCACACACTGCCTGGGGGCTGTGCTCCAGATCTGCCTCCAAACACCATGGCTCCCTTTGCCTGAGAAAGGGATTTGCATTTGGTCTGACTCCACTTGTGCGTTTTAGAAAGTCGAAGCTGAAACACCCTCAAAAGGTTGTATGTACAGAGCATGGAATATTATCCTGCTCCTCAGCCCTAAACATTCCTTTTCCCCTTCTTTTGTTTTTGTTTGACTGTAAGGGGTGCACCTTTCCTTGCATGACAACTCTGCAAAAAGATCATAATTCCCCATTTTGTTATAAGAACAAATTGTGCTGAGAGATTCTATAGGGTACTGGAAGTTGAGAGGGAGGGAGGATGTGGCGGTAGTACCATAAAAACTGGAAGCAGTGAGTGCAGGCAGTAGGAGTGGTGCATCTTTAAACCCACTAGGAGATACCAGCTGCCATCTCTACAGGACTTGTGTGTGTCAAACTGTTCATCATAGGTGTTTTGTTTGCATTGTGGCATGTCTGTATTGAGAAACCAATAGCGTGACGCTAGACTAACCCCCTCTCACGAAACCACCAACATGAATCGTCATTAAAATGCTTTGGCTTCCCTTCATTCTTCTCTCTCTCCTTTGTTTTCTGCCACGTTTCCCCTCCATCCTCTGCATGGTGGCAGGCAGCCTCCTCCTCGGTGCTAACCCCTGGAGAGAGGAGCCCTGGGCTGGCTGGAGCGTGGCTGGGAGTGCAGTGCCCAGGCAGGTGCTCTGCAGCCACTCCCTCAGCTCTCTGTCACATACCCACTTCTTGCAAGTCTCTAGGCTGTTTGTTTGGCTGCTTGCTATGTACATATTTTAAGGACAATCATATCCTTAAAAGGAAAATGGGAAAGTAGCTGGTAGTAGGGCGTCAGTATTTTGAATCGCTGCAAAATGCTGACGTTGATTCAGGGTAATGGTTGTGTGAGAGTAAAGATACAATTTAATGTTCAAATTAACTTTGTACTTCTAGAATTCACTTTTGTCATTAAGCCGTCTATGTTTTTTATTTTGAAAGGTAATAGAAGATCTAATATTTACTAGGGCTTTCAATTTTCATACAAAATATATTTGTATAATTCCACACAATGCCTAAAACAATCATTGAAAGGAGGTTCAAAGGCTTTCTTTAGACCTATATATAATTCCTGAAAGATTCTTGTAAAATACTGTGAGATGCCTAAGAACAAACAGTTAATAGGTTGCTGGATTTGAAGGCTGAGACATAAAGAGGTAATAGTCCTGAGAGATTTTATGGTAGCCTGCATTGTTATTTATGTTACCCTGTTCAAGCGTATATTTTCCTTGGCTTTGGTAGGTATTGAGGTAGAAATGGTGTTCTGAGTCCCAAAGATAACATTCCCAATGGTGTCATTGTTTTGGTTTCCTTGAAGTATATTTTTCTTTATTTGTTTCATTTGTTATTTGGTGGTCTGAATGATGCTTTGTAATTATCAGCTGTATGTCGTTCATAAAGGATTTTATAGATCAGGACTTGAAATTTAGTTCTGTGTACTCTTTGCACTTTCAGGTCCCTACTGGTAAATTTTGTATGTTCTTGGAGTTTTTCTATATATTGCATAGTGTTTTATAGCTATCTACAGTGATTTCAGTGGTATACACTCCTGTCCTTTATATCAGAACAAAAGATTTCCTTTTAGTAGCATGAAATTATGTTCTTGTGGACTTGTTTTTTCATGATAGGAGCTAAGTTTCCTGCATTAAATATGTGGCCTGCAACAGACATAAAAGGTCTTATTTTCCATGCAGTGCATATGCATTTTGCTCTTGCCAGTAATAGGACTCAAACATTTGTAGTAGATTTCAGAGTAAATTCCATGACTAGAATAAGAAAAAACTATGTTCAGTCTTATTCCATCAATAACCAGCATTTTCTTCATCCACTGTGAATATCCTCACTGCCATTCAGGATAGTAGAGGACTGAATTTTAAAAATTACGTGCATAGATGTACACTATAAAAATTAATTCACTGATTATTTTTTAATGAATCTTACTAAATTATTTATCTAAGCTAAGCGAATATTGCACCAAAGTCTTAAAACATCTGATACAGATGGCATTTTCAGTAAGATGCTATGAGTGCAGATGAGCCAAATTAACAGGCTTTGCTTAGTAAAGCAAAACCTTGCTGTTTCTTAAATTTTAGTACTGACTGAGCTTGCAGATCAAAGGGAGCCATTGATTCTGCTGCGTGGTCATGCACCGAGGTTTTTCTTTCCCTGCTCTAATGGACTACTTTCAGAAAAGGCTTTTCAGGAAGATAATGGTATGAAAGGGACAGATCACAGTAACAATAGCCACTTACAAGACAGGTGGTTATCCAACAGCCACAACAGGGGATTCTAGGCAAGGTGGCCTGAAAATGTGTTTTCATAGTTACTAATATGAAAGGCTGGGGCTTCTGTCTTGGAGAAACAAATTGACACCAACTCAAAGACAATGCAGAAATGAGTCTTGGCAGAGTTCACACATGACAGATTCTGTAGGGTTTGTTTTTAGTTTTCATTTTGTCTTTTCTTCCCCCCCCCCCTTTGTTTATGTTTTTATTACGGTGACATAACCCCACGTGTCCGAGCAGAACTGCACAACAGCTGACTCTTCTGAGATTCAGTGCTGAGAATACACTGTCAGCTGTCCCATGTGGCCTGGGACTGGTTCCTGCTGAACATCCCATCCCTTCCACTGAGGGATGGGATGACAGGATTCCCTTGTCCTGAGTCCACGTGCTGTTTACTGTGAGCAGGAGGCATCTCAGTCTGTCTTGCTGTTTGTTTTCAGGGGACAATTTAATTTAATTCACAGGAATTTTTTACTCATCATTAGTTCATATCTTGTCTTCCTTGTGAGCATCTTGGGTGGGAACATTCAGCACTGATTTGGTGTTTAGGTCTATTTCATGTAGAGAGAAATGGAAGAACTTGTCATGTGCAAAGGAATGATAGCTATAACCACTCAAGCATCATGGGGGCCTTGATTCCTGCAAAAGCAGGTTAAAACTCTTCTTGCCTTAGAAGGCTTCTCCACCCAAAACAGTGAGTACTATTGCCCAGAATGCTTTCTCCCCCATGTCTCTCATTCCTTCTCGGCCATACTGCAGTTGCTTGGGAAACTGAGATTTTTTGACCTAGCCTTCCAGCACTAGAAAAAGGGAGTTGCTGCCACTATGCCTCCTATTCAGGAGGCTTTGCTTCCACTTCTTGGTCTTTAAAAAAATTAAACTCCCTCAGAATAAGTGGCAAAGGTATTTAAAATGGAGATATCTGCTGTGTGATCTCATACACATGGGTGAGGATGTTGAGTGATGTTTTGCATAGCATGGAATGCATTCCTTCACTTTCCTGTTGATGACAATTTAGTAAATGTAGCAGGGAAGCAGGTCACTCTTGTAGGAAAGCTCAGGAGCTGTTTGTTATGGAGACTGTGCCCAGATTTTATCTTTGCTTTCCTTTTTCTTTTCTGCACATACTTAAATAAATAGAGCCAAAGTTGTAGTACAGAGAGGAAAAGGTTCTGCACCTCACAGGGCAAGGAATTTAAACCGCCAGGCTGAAAGGCTTCTTGTAGCAATGGCTGAAAGAAGATTGCTTTGCCTACTTTGACATCACATCCAAGCAATGCTCCGCAATAAAAGCTAATCCCGCTATGGCCACAAAGTTAGGAAACTGGCATTTGCCAACAGGACAATCTCCTTCCAGGGTCCAGTCCTGCTGTGGCAAAGCTTCCACTGACTCCAGTAAGAACTGGCAGAAGTCCTTAATCTCTTAATCTTAAGGAAATAGAAAATGTTTCTTAAACAAGTCTTCCTTTTTTTTCTCTTTTTTTTTTTTTTTTTTTTAAGATTAACATTATTCTGCTGTTTGTGCAGTCTTTTATATTACTGTGGTAGTGTTTTCACTGATCTGAATGCAAAACATGTCTTTCAATTGTTTTTCATCTTAACAAGCTGCACTCCTGCACATAACTCCAGTGCTCAGCATGTTTAAATTACAGCTAACACAATCACTGCCTTCCTTAATTTAACTCTTGATGGCAAAAACAGGACCAGATTCCTTCCAGAGCTCTAAACCCCCTGCTTATTTTGTCATTGTTCATGTTTTCGATATGGTAACTAATGAAGCCTCCCTTTGATTATTGCACAGCCACATTTTAAATGTGTCATTAGGGAGAAGGTATGTGGGGACTGAATGGTAAGATCTTTAACAGATTTTTATTATTTTGGAAGATGTTGCATCAAAACAGTTGCTAAATTAGTATCAGGTTGTTTCCATGGGCTTTTTATGCAGAAGCACTGGAAGCTTTGAACATAATGTGATTGTAAAAGAAAATTGGTTATGTCTGCTTTGAATTAAGGCTGACCTTAAGATGTAATTCTTGGTTAATGGCAGCAGAAGGGAAAGTGTGTCCCAACTCACCTGCAGCCAGTGGACTGGGGGAGCAAGGCACCCCAAGTCACTGGCAGAGTTTGCTGTCTGACCTCACCATGTGGTGCCAGCAGAGGGGTGCAAGGTTGCCACGTGGAGGCATCAGCCCTGGGCAGCAGCAGGAAAAGGCAGGGTGGTGGTGCTGTGCTGGGAGAGCTGGTAGGGCATCTGGGAGGTGGGCTGGAAGCAAGGCCTGGACCTCTTGTCCTCGTGGAAAAGGAGTTACACATATGCCAAAAAAACACCTGTATCCTTCCTTCCTTGCACTGATGCTTGGGTTGCTGTGTTACACTGGGTGAGGAGCCAGTGTGAGTTTGGGTGTGCTGAAGCCAGTGCTCCTGCAGGGGACTGCTGTGTGACTGCTCTCATCCACCCTGGGCAGTGCCCAGTGTCTTCCTTTCTAAGGGCAGTTTCAGCACAGAAACATCCACAAATCCCCTGTAGCCCAGCAATGGTCTATGGCATCTCACTGCTCTTCCACCCTCATTTTGCCAGGAAGATATGAAGACCCAAGCCCTAGGCAGAGTGTGAGCTCTTGGCTGCAGCCTTGCAGCCCCAGGACAAGTGGGGAGGGAATGTGAGATGCACTGTGCAGCAGCACCATGTACTAAGCAACATTATCCTGCTTTTCTGAAGGGAAAACAAGACTAAAGCTGTTGCTTTTTCATGAAATTAAAATCAGTCCTCTGCCGTGGGTGAAATTGTAACAGCTAGACAATATCTAATTCCACCAGTATTTTCTCTGAATTCAGTGGATCTGTAAGTGCTGTTGGTTTTTATTGAGTGAAGATCCCATGACTGGGTTCCAGCTGAATTTTCCCTGCTCTGTTGATATATATATATAGACTCTGTTGCTCTATATGTATATATATACACTCTTTCTCTGTTGGTGTATAATAGACTCTCTCAGAAAAGTTCTGCTGTTGAAGCCTGGTGGTGTGATCCCGTTGACATGGGAGAGGAGGTATGAATGTGGGTGATGGAAAATACAATAAACCCAGAAAATACAACATGGCTTTAGTCTTTTATGACAGCCCAACTCTGCCTAAACATCATGGTTTGCCTGAGAAAGGGCAGCAGGGACTGCATCAGACAAACCAGTGCTCTCGTGTTTCCTGCGTGTGTCCTGTTAGAGGGCACTCAGCCTGTTTCTATGAGATGTGACACAGCTCACAGATCACTGTTAATTACAATATTTCCTTGTATCTTTTTGTGTCAGCCACCTCCTGTAAGGTGGTGTATGACCTATTTGAGATAATGAGTGAATAAAGCCAAAACTCCCTGCTCTTCTCATCTAGAAGGTTTGGTAATAATCTGGTGCACCAACTTTTTCTTAATGAAAGCTCACAACGTTCCTGGGGGCTGTTTTTATAACAGACTGTTAGACACACTCTGCTCCTTTCCACCTCTACAAACTTTGATGGGTACATGTCTCCTCGAATCACTGTATTCTTAATGTATTTGCAACCTAACTGATAGCAATAGGTGTCTTTCTTCCCTGGCAGTTCACAAGGATATACTAATCAGTGTTTGTTATATTTTTAATTCTGTAAATATTTATTTTGGTACTCTGTGTATTTATTGGCACTGATTCTGGTGTTTGCTTATGTGTCATTGTAAATGTTGATGGTTTCAATAGTCTTGCTTCTAATGAATGTAAGGAACTCAGACTAACTGCACTTTTCTTCCATTCAAAAATCTTAACAGTGAAAAATATTCCCACTGTCATGTGTTATAATGAAAACAGTCAATAAAATCAGTTGTCACTTTTCATTGATGAATGTGAAGGTTACTTTTTGATGTTCAAGTTAGAGCCAATCTGTCGAGTGCCCTGGAAAATACTAGGCTTTTCAAAGCAAGGCATTAGGGAGTTATATCACCAAAATAGCATAAAAAAGAATACTTGGGCATGTGTGCAATTTCATTTTTATGTAGAAATGCCTTTAGCCATTTTACTAATAACATCATAGAATAGCTAAACTGAATTTGTTACTTAAAGGAGGACTTTCAGAAATGAGAGTTTTGGTCTTCTGGTCTTCTGTTTCATGTGGGTTTTGCTTTGGATTTTTTTTCCTTTAAAACACTTACACAATGAAATGGACTGAGTTTTTATTTTGTTTTTCAAATCAACTTTATTTTCTGATTCTTCTGATTGAGAAGCAAGTGGGGAAGCTTGTTCTCTTGGCACAAATTGACTTGGGGTTGCAGTTTTTTGGTGTGACAGAAAATGCAGTCTGCAGTAAAGCTACATTTTCTACCTTTAAAACGTCTCTTCCTTCCTATTGCTATTAAATTACATTTATTAGAACGTCTGATTTGTAACTTTCCCTGAATTTCTTGCATTTTGAACACGCATAAATCAGTCAAGTTTTAATCCTTAGGTTTATTTACTTTGCTGGGATAAGTAGCACTGCCTTGCTCAAGGTTCTCCCATGGAATGTACTGAGCCAGCCAGAGTAAGAACTGGAATAAAATCTGCTCAATAGTTTTCAAGGAAGAAAAAAGCAAAAGGCATGCAAAGCTTGTTAGTGCTAGTAAGGAGCAGGAGACAGTGACACAATTGATCCTGTGCTCACAAAACCATAACTCCTCTATCCAATAGCTGGAATGAGGATGAGGAAATGTTTTCCCGGTGATTTAGTGCACAGTTTTACATTTACTTCTCAGTCTGTGCCCCCTATTGCACGCTCCTGTCTTTTATCCAATGCATCTGAAAGCAGAAGAGCTATGGTTTAACTTTGCTGCCACACAGATTGCCTAGCAATTGCCTTGCTTTTGTCCAAGCATAGCTACTGGGGGACAAAGGGGTTTCAATGAAGTGCAGGGCAAATGTACAGCACCTCGATAACTGCAGATCTGTGTGATGCAGCTGCTAACACCTTCCACAAATTCAGATGACAGTAACCTGGCAAATCCACTGTGATAGAAAAAAATTGAAAAACCTCCTGAAACAAGACTTGACCCAAATTTCCTTTTTGAAATCAAAATGAAGTTTCTAGTATTGAGCTAAAAGTACCTTCCTGATTCAAACCCAAATCAATCATCCCCAACAGTACATCTCTATGACTTTCAAGGCCATCTTAGTGGAAAAGTGTTTGCAATGGGAGTGATGACCTGAAAATCTCTCTGTGACCCATGCATTAAAGGTGAATGCTCCATCCAAAATATGTCAAGCAACAAAGAGAAGAAAATATTCTTGACTCTGAATAATTTGTAAGGAGTGTTGGCAAGTCTGATGGACCAGCCAATTGACCATGAGTTAGTACTAGTCTAATTTTAAAACCTTTTTCTTGAATCATGGTATTTTTCTCTTTCAAAGTCATTGTACAGGAGTTGTTTACTAGGAGCTCACATTGAGCAGACGCCTGCTCCTACCTACCACATTGCACATCTGCTTCCAATTAAAACCATTCCACAGTGCCCTGAGGAGGATGGGGAGGAGGCTCCAAAGTTCTTCAAAGGGTTATTTCAGCAATCATGGATGCTCCTATGGCAGCTGAGGACCAAGAAACTGCTTCATCTCTAATGACATCACTGTTTATGTCCTGCAAAGACCCTTAGCACTTGGATCAAGTATTCCCTGAGACCTTGGGTACAGAAGGTCTCCTGTTCTGACTAATGAAGGAGACTTGTCCTTGATCATTGTGTGTCTATTTTCCACCTTAGGACAAATGCAATGAGTCTCTTAAGTACAACTCCCTGCAGCTACTGAAAGACTAACAAATGACCCATGTTGATGCTTCGTCCTTATGCAAAGTCCCTGCACAAAATGCCTCTGTGCAGCACTCCCAGGTGAATTCCAGGGGAAAGGTGACCTTGAGCAAAGGGTGTCACCAGAGAAGAGAAGAAGGGCTTGTGCCTTCTGATGGAGTGCTGTCCTGGACCAGGGAGATCTGAGTCCTTCTTCTGTTGCTTCCTTTCCCAACTTACAGAAGTCTGCAGGAGCCACATTTTAAAGCTGCACCCACAAAATCAGCTGCACTCCTTGGTGTTTCTGCTCAGAGCCTGTGGTCCAAAGTTTTATAATCAAATTTCACTGTCATTAAAGTGCTTGCACTGGGCAGGCTCAAAAGCATGTCTTGTCTGGGTGTGTTCTCCCAGGAGTCACAGATAGGCTCTTCCTCTGGCTTCATCACCCTTCTGCTGGTGTCACTTGAAACTCTTAAGTCCCTTGAAAGAGAAGAGACTTGAACAAAGGTTCTCTGGGGTCTTGAATGAGCAGAGGTTGCCTGTGTAGAATCAGGGAGGTGATGGGAGAGGATGAGGCAGTAAACCTGGGGCAGCCAGAAGCCTGGCAGGCAGCAGTGTCCTCTTTTGCTGCACAGGGAGATGGTTGCCCCCAGGACACCAATGTGACTCAACGTGCTTCAGGAGCATATTCAGTTGTAGGCTAGCGTGGGAACAAATGGTGCTGAGCTCCTTGCATGGAGCTGGGAACATGCAGTATGCAAAGAAAGCAAAAATCCCATGACCAAACAGCATTTTAAGGACAGAAATTATGGATGTTATGTAAAGCAAATCTGTTTCATTCCTGCCCGGCTTCATTTGTTCACCTGTAAAGACAAAAACACAGCCTAATTTTGCTAGTAAATACATTTGAATAAATGAAGGCAAATATGTCTTAGTAAATGTGAGTAGGGAAAACCCTTGTTTTGACTGTGGTTGTGAAGATACTGATCATAATCTCAAGTGGATGTGAAAAAATCATCTGCTCTACTAAAGTAATGTAGAGAATCAGAAAAGCACTGAAAGCAACCAAAAGGATTGTTCTGAGTAGTTCTTAAGGAAAAATAGAGACAGATACAGATTAGCTAGGTTTGGTCTATCTTTACAGTTGGGATATATTGAATCTCCATCTGTCTTTTCTCTTTCTACCTTTCCCATTCTGCACTAATAGATTTTGTTTATTGACAGATAACAAATTACTTCACTTATGGTGAAGAAATGACCCCTGCTACTCTTTTTCTTAGAGGTGGCTTTTTGCCCCTGCTAACTAAGTTTTTGATCTTCCCAATTAGACCACATCCAGTCATTATCATACCAGATTTAGTGTCTGATTACTCAGCTGCTGCATCTGAACAGCTTCATTCAAATCAGTAAGAAATGCTCCTATGCAGCAACTGCAGAAATGGTGCTTAGTCCTTTACTGAGCTGCCTACTGCTGCTTTCTCAGGGGCTTAACATATTTATGTCTATCATCACAGGCTGTTAAACTTGCCTGTGTTTTTTTCCTGGGGTCTGATAGAAAACACCATAAATCCACGTTTTATGGAAAAACTGTTGGACGAGATTACAGAGACAAGTTAACTTGTCTATGCCAGATCTTAATTCTTTCTCAAGATGTAACATATTCAGACCAATTTAAAATAAATGTCTGTATCAGAAAACAAAACAGACATCAGAGCACAAGCATAAAGGCAAAGGTCAGCCCCTGGCTCTGACATGACTGGGGTCCTCAGTCCGAGCTATGAAACCTTACATTTCTGCCTCAGCGAAGACAAACACACAGCACTATTTATAGCACAGCCTTTTACTACCCTTCTGGTAGAATAGGCTTCATCGGGGGATTTACATGACTAACCAAAAGCAAAAGCCTTTTGTCCTTCATTTCCATAAGAGAAGGCCAGTGTTAAGCTGGTGTTCATTGGGCTGAATTACAGAAAATATCAGTTACTAGAAAACCAGTTACTAATTCAAAGGCATCTGTTACCATGGCATAGGCCTTCTCTTCTCTCTCCATGCCCCAGATTTAGCACCAATGATGGGAGCTTAGAGAAAGCTCAAAAAGAACGATTCTTACCTCTAAAAAAAAAAAAAAAAAAAAAAAAAGCAAGCATAGTCAAGGAAGACTACATGTTTTCATGGCAACTAAGGAGTAAAGGGTTAAGACCTAGGAGATGGCTCTGAACCAATAAACAGCACAAAAGACTCCTATTAGCAAATCAAGAGCCCAATGTGTTCCCATTTCCCCCCTTGTATCTTCAATTAAACCCTTTGGGCCACAAAGTTACTGTTCCTGCCAAGGACAACAATCAGCACAAGGTGATTATTTTAGATTCTGCTACATACCCTGAAGTCTTGGGAAAATGAAAACCAACCCTCAGATCCCATTTCCAGGGCAGGGCAGGCCCATTAACTACTCCCCATCCTCTCATCAGGCAGTGGCAGCTGCAAGCACCCGGGCTCCCCCCCTGAGATGCCACTTTCTCAGAGATTTCTGCCTCTTCCTGCCTTCCAGATGGCAGCAGGGTTCTTAACAATCTCCCCAATTTCTCTTTCCCCTTGGGTTTCCGTTCTGATGTTGTCTTGTCACATCTGTTTATTTCCAGCTGGATGGTGTGCAGGAGCTTCTCCAGAGGTTACCAAGCTGCAGCTCCTGTGTCCTGTCAGTCCTCCCTGCTGCAGAAATGCTCCCATGCAGCAAGGGTCACTGATGCTCTGCTGTGCCCCAGCTGCCCAGCAGAGGTAAGGACCACTTTGCTGAGGTTTGTAGGCTGCTTTTCTCCTTGTCTTGTTCTGCATCTCTGAACTCACTCTTTCCTCCCTAGGGCTTTTCTGCAGGGCTTCTCCAGGCTCCCTGGCACTGTTTAACATGGCTCAGGAAGGAGAATGGCCTCAGAACACGGCAGAGAATTGTTGTCAGGCTGTGATATCCTTTCACAGATGTCCTCCTGTGACCTTCAGTGCAGAACCACACCCCTTTGCTTTTTCCACCACTAAATGGGGATTGCCAGCCTTCCAGTAAAAAAGGTTTAATGTAGTCAAATTCTTCAAATTTTCCACCACTGGAAGTGTTTTATTTAGGTTGTCTTTGTACTCTGTTGTGAACTGCCAGCAGGATGAGAGCTTCTCCAGGTTGTGTGTCCTGGAGCCACAGCCCCACAGTGCCAGCAGACCCGACAGAAGGAAGGCATGGGCATCTGGAGAAATCAAGCCCACCCTGATGAAATGTGTCCAGGTGAAAAAGGCACTTGCAGGACCAAAGAATGCCTGAGTTTTAGTCCTCTTCTCCCACTCCCCTGCTGCCTGCTTTTGTCATCCAACCCACCTTCTTGCTGGGCATTTGCACAGTGCAGTGTGATTTGCTGGAATATCTTCTGCTCCAGCTATTCCAGCGTGGTGCAGGAGATTAGCCCAGTTTGTGACTGCTGTTTCTGCTCAAGCTTGTGCCAGCTCCAGGGATTGCTCTCCTCCATGACTGGAGGGTTTGGCCCAAGTTAGCTCCATGATAACCTTCATCTGGAGAGCTCCATGGGTGACAGTGTGATGGGTTCCCACCTGCTGCCTTCCCCTGGCCACCCTTTTGAGTGGCTTTTACAGCACAGTTCCACTGAGGAGCCGTGACACGCAGAGTGCTACCCAGGCACTCTGGCTCCAGTGGCTCTCGGTGGTGATGGGTGAGATCTTCACCCATTGCTCAGGCTGGGAGAGGATCAGATCTCTGCAGAGAGTTTTTGAACCCCTCATGTGTTAGAAAAGCTGCAGTGCTTACAAGGCATAACTTCAACCGCTGTACGATTTATAATTTCCTTTAATTTCTTGAAGCACTCTAATTTTTACACTGTTGTGAAAGGATCTTTGTTTACAATGATTGCAAAGGGTAATATTTCCAGCATGGGTAACCATGGCAATGAATAATTCTATTCTTAGGAACTGTGCCAGCTGCATTAAGGCCTTATAGTAACACCTAAAACAGTTTGCTAATGAGAGAACTCTTGTTTGTTGCAAGAGGACATTTTCCCACGTCCACACGTTAGCCTGGTAGTTCCTTGAAAGCACATCCTTTATCAGTAATGCATGGGGAAAAACCCAACAAACCAAAGCGAGCTCTGTTACACAGCTCCTCTCCCAAGTAACATTTTCATGTGGTATTTTTGCCTTGGAAACTGTATTATAAGATATATTTTAAAATTACATCTGTGGTATGCAATAGTATGCTTTGTTTTTACTATCACCTTCTACAATGAGAATGAGCTTAGGGTGCTCTAGAGCAGCAGTTTCTTGCAAAAAAAGACAACACCCTGTAAACCGACCCAAAAATATGCAGTTTTATCACTAGAGGAAGGACTTAAACTATTTTAAAACACTAGTTTTATATGTAATTTTGAGTAAAAATAATTTTATATTACTTATTCAAGCATGTCTTACAGCTTGAAGTTAAATTACTTCAACAATAAAGCATTGAAATGATTAAAATATTGTTTTTATACATGTGTGAACATGATTCCTATATTTGTGAAAAAGTATATAAAATAAGTAAAATATTTATTTTTGCTTGTTTCACTATTTAAATGCAATTTAAATTATTCTAAAAATAAATGTTCCAAATGGAATACTTTTTAGCTTATATGGTTTAGGGTATGTTCAGTAGAAACCCTTAAAGAATAGCTAAACTGTAGTTCCTGTCATTCCATGAAACATGGTCTCAGAGTACAAAAGCAGCCAGGTGGAATAAAGCACCCTCTCCTGTTTTCAGAAAAACATTAATAACAATACCAAGCCTCTTTTCCAAGATGAAAATCCTTAGGAAAGATTTATGGAGCAATTGTTGAGTTGTGTGAAGTTATTTGAAGCAGTTGTACCTTGAGGGTTTCTAGAAAAGCATTTCTTAACCTCGTGTCTTTGATCATCAGAGATGGGGAATGTGCCCAAATAAGCAGCACAGCAAAGCACAAGCCTTCAGGTTTTTTCATGTCACCAAGCAGATTGATCTCTTTTCCACGGTTAGTGAGTGATTTGGTGCCCTAATTAGTGGGCTCAGTTTGCACCAGCCTCTGAGTGACCTACATCTGCCCACAACCAGCTGTCGGGTGGCTCATGCAGTGCCCAGCCTCTCTCTCCCTAGGGCTCCTGACCATCACCCATTCCTGCTCTCCAGAAGAACCTTCTGCCCACATCCCTAAGGACAAAGCAAGATCCACCAGCTACAGCTTCACAACAAATTCAGTCTGGACTGACTCAAGAAAAACTCCCCCAACTTATGGTTCTGCTTGGCCTAGGATAGTTTGGTTTTTCTGTAGCTCAG
The DNA here is from genome assembly GCA_034336665.1 of Luscinia megarhynchos. Classification (NCBI taxonomy): domain Eukaryota; kingdom Metazoa; phylum Chordata; class Aves; order Passeriformes; family Muscicapidae; genus Luscinia; species Luscinia megarhynchos. The sequence goes on from JAPFBE010000003.1 coordinate 69,051,106, forward strand.
TACGCCCCCACCTCTTTAGCATGTTAAAAACTAGGTCAGTTCTGACATGAAAACAGCCTAGAAAAGCCTTAGTGATTTTCCACCAAACTGTCACAAGTCACTGACCGATTTTTTCTTGCACAGTTTCTTTTTCCAGCTAAGACTGATCAAATGATCAAGTTGCTTGTTTTTCGCTCTGGCCCCTGAAGCTCAGAATGCTCATTTTGGGGGAAACCTACAGCTCATTTGCTTCTCTCCCCCTGTGGATGGACAGCCCCTGAGAGGGCTGGTCATCCCAGGCCAGGCACCTTTGTCCCAGCAGGCTCTTCCCCTGCTCCCATCAGCACAGCAGCAGGTGCCAGCTCTTGAGCAGCCAAGCCCAGCCTGGACACACGTGCTGGGATATGGGCACTGCAAATGGATCTGATACCTGCTGACTGATGGCTTTCCTCCTGTGTGTATGAAGCCATGCTGTCTCCCCTCTCTGCTTCCACTGATAGTTTAGAGAGATTTTTCAATGGCATGGTGGCACAAGAATAGTTTGTGTGCTTCTGTGCATCGACCTGATGAACCCAGAGAGACCCAATGGCAAACTTGATGAACCCTGCAGAAATTGCCTAAAGGGGAACTGGTAGCTGACCTTGAGCTGCTGACCTGACATAACCCCTGAGCTACCCAGTGGTAGCTGCTATTTTCATGGCTGCCCTGGATAGCTGCCTGAAGGCGGGAATGCTCTATTTCTGGGTTTTGTTTTTAAATTTTTTATTAAAAGATGTACTGACAAAGAAAGTGCTACAGAAAGGGAGCAGCAAAAAAGCAGGGCAGGGGGAGGGGGAGAGAGTGTCACTTCACAGAGCTCTTCCAGATAGATGACAGATATCCAAGCCCAGGCTCCTTCTCAGAGGTGTAAATACAGTGTACACTTTTAAAGTTGCATGGAGGTGCCCTTAATGTACACTGGAATGAGAGCAGCCCTAGCTGGCAGAGCTGCTGCAGTAGAGCAGGATGAATGATGAGGGAAGAGGGAGGCTGCAGCAAGATTAGAAAATAAGTTTGTCCTGAAAGGGGAGATTTAAAAAAATTCATGCTGGGTTTAGAAGCTTGTGGCAGGAGCAGTGTTTTGCACGGTGCTGTGGCTGAGCAAGCTGATCTAGGATCCCTCCTTTTCACTTGTGGTGGGCAACAGAGCATGCAGAAACCTCTCTGCTTTTCAGGCTTCCATGTGGTGCCCAAAAAGCTCTGATGTGGGGTTTCACACCACAGAGGGTTAAAGGGCTGTAGTTTCTGAGGCAGTCCTGTGTTCATCCTTCTCTGTGGGCTGCAGTGGGTCTCATTAGAAGCAATTAATCTCCAGTGCTGTGCTCTCCTGTCAGCTCGTGCCGCTGTCATGGGTCAACTCATCCGTAAGGAAGCAGCTGGGCATCCCACGCTGACCAGCATCCCCTCTGATGTCTCACTTTGCTCTCATCCCTCACAGGTGGTTTGGGTAAATATGTGCAGGGACATAATACTTTAATCACACAGCTAAAAGCCCCACAAAGGAGGGAAACCTGACCAGCTTCTGCTGCAAATTAAAGTTTGAGACTGAATTAAAAGTGGTTTGAGAGATGTGTGCCTGGGAGCTCTGCAATCACTCTGTAAGAGGGCTAAAGAGGAATCAGTGCACTGGTTTGGGAAGTGTTCTGATAGGTCTGTTCCTTAACATTAGTGCCAAATGTAGATGATGTGAAACATTGCCATACCTCTCCAGAGACCTGTCTTTGTGGCCAAACAATCAATCAGTCACCAATCTTTGGCACCCCTAAGATCACAAAAATTACTACTCAGCCATGTCAGAGGTGTTTTCAGCACTCTCCTGCCACATGTGCTATCCTTTGGCCTTTGTACAAACACTTTCTGCTCAGGGCTATGGCTGGTGCAAAGCAGCTTGACCTAAGGGCTTCACTGCTGCTTTTACAGGTGGCACTGTCTGCCTCTTGCAAGGCAGCTGCCAGTAGCCAGCCAAGGACCACAGCAGGACTCAGTCTAAATTATTTTCTCTCATCTAGTGACTGATCACCTGACCATAATGCAAATCACAAATGTCACCTGAGACATCACACTTATTTCTACAACAGGTCTTAGCTCTCCTGAACACTGCAGAAACCCCCCACAAAACATGTGGGAGATGAGGAAAAATATCATTTGGGAAAATCTACTTGCCCTGGGACAAAAAAGTTGATACAAAAATGCATGTCCCCGTTTAACCTACCTCACCAGAGACCCAGGCAATTGTGATATCCACATTTGGTATCCACATACCACCCACGACTTCAATTTCTCATTTCCACCAAACAAAATTGATTTTTTTCAGAGCCTGTGTTCACCCAGCTTTACAAGCCATTGAAGAGCAACTGCATTAGCTTTAAAGGCTACAGAAACTCAGGTTGTGTGACAAAGGAATTTTGCCAGCATTAGGAATCTGGCTGGAGGCGACCTGTGGCCATAGGAGCTTCCACCCCAGAGAACCAGAGGGAGGTGACTCAGTAGCTCCTGGCATCACTGTGCTCTGTGTAAGAGCTGGGAGTGGTAACCCTTACACTGGCACCTACACACTCCAGTTTGTCCTACATCCTGCATTATTCCTCTGTCCACACAGCTGTCTGCTGGTGGTCTGGTCTCTTTTTAAGTTTTGATGCATTTCAAGTGCACTTTTGAGAGAATTTCCCACAGAATTAATCAATGCCACGTTAATGAGACACACTGCTGCAGTGCCACGCTGCCCTGCCATGCTGCCAGCTCTGCTCCTGCTGCTGTTTCTGAGCTGAGCAGGAAGAGCACACATGGCACCGTGTCTCCTTGTCAAAGGCAGGAAAACATCCTTTCATATAAAACTATTTTGACTTGTAGCTGATTTGCTAAACACGCTCAAGCACTGAACACTTGTTAAAAAGTGTCCCTGCAGAGTGCAGGCAGCACCCACAGCCCAGGAGGAAGTGTCAGGGGAAGGTCTGGCAGCGTCTCCTTCCTGCCTGCAGCCAGGAGCCGGACCCTGGGAGCTGACAGGGCAGGAGGGATGCAGGCAGGGCAGCCACTGCTGAGCCACTCATTCCTGGCTGGATGCTCCTCCCAGGCTGCTGCCTTCTGCTGATGCTGCCAGAGCCCCGTGCAGTGTGTTCTGTGCTCAGGATCACTACTGAGCATGGGGCTGGGAGGAGGCTGAGTCTTTCAAGCTGAATCTTCCCACTTGTTTTTTTCAATTAGTGCAGCTCTCGCCGTTATCTTCCAGCAGCTGTTGAGGAAGAGTCTGGAATGAGTGGTGACACTCTCCAGTTGTCCCTTGGCATGTCCAGCCTGGAGAGGATGGGATGGTTTGCCAGGTTTGTGCTTTGCAAGCCATGCAGAGCAATAGGCACTCCAGGTGCACAGAGGGGCTGAACCCCTTCCTGGGTTTGCTCCCATCCCATGCTGGTCCCCCTGACAAGGGCCCCTGATGGGTGGGAGAGCCTTTGCTGGGATGGTTTGCAAGGGTGGCTGAGTGGTGGTCCCCATTGGTGACTGCTCTGACAGATTGCTCTGCAGTGCTGTTCCTTCTCCCCAGCTCGCTGGAGGGAAACTCCCTGCCAAGCCACAGGCAGCCTTCTGTATTGCCAAGGGTGCAGTGCAGGAGCACGAGGGAGGAGGATGCAGAGGAGTGCCACTGGGTGGAGGAAATACAGATATTTATCCCTCTACTGCTAGTAAGTCTGCCTAAGTGCTGTGTCTGTTCAAGAAGAACCTGCTTGAATCGGTGGTTTACGCTTAGAAATCAATTGTGATGTAAATCCAGAAGAAAACAGCTCTCTGGTGGTACCCCAGGCACTGCCAGACCCTTCTTGGCTTGCAGGAGCATGGATTTTACTCAATATCCTTGCTGGGCCAAACTCTTCTCTCAGATTAAATAATTCTTGTCCAATTATTTCTCAGACCACTTATTTTTTCTTTTCCCTTATAATCTCAACAATCTTCCAAGAAGTGCTGAGCTTGTCTGGGATTTTTCTTTTGCCCCTGTGGAGTGCTTCAGTGATCCTGCTGCAGTCAGACTGCCTTGTGCTGTGCTCGGAGGCTGCAAACTTGCCTGAAAAACAAAAAACTGGAGAAATGGGGGTAGCCTGGCCGTTATCTGTTGATTTCCATTATAAAGGAGCACCATAGACATGCAGTATTTCAGTGATGTAACCTAGTCCTGTACCCACAGGCAGAATTTGGCCCCCTGTGTCCTGGCACAGGAGGAGCAGGAAAGCTGTGGAAGTAGTTCCACCAGAGTAAGTGCATTAATTTCGTGTTTCGAAAAGTAATTCTCAGCATTAAAATGCATGAACAGAGATTTTACACTAAAATCGATGATTTCCTCTGAATTCTCTTCCTTTGTGCCTTCTGCATTTGAGCTTTTCTTAGTCAGTTGATACACAGCATTTTACAGCCTGTCTTTTGTGCAGTGGCCTTTCAGCTGTCATGCTCTGATCACATTCAGCAGAGATGTATGGAGCATTTATTGTTTGCTTTGGGAGTTTTTTAATGAACGTTTCATTTAATATTCAGCTTTACTTACCATTTGTCAGCAAGATCAATATCCTGTTGAATTTCACTCTGGGCAACCTCAGTGCATCAGCTATGGCTCCATGTCTTGTTTCACCAATAGCTGCAAATAGGCCATAGGATTGTTTTTTGCCAGTCATGTTTAAAAGTGAAGACAGCAGAGGTCTAAATTCAGACCATAATGGAAATTAACCTCTTTTTTCTTTCCTTCTCAGGCTCTGACCCACTTTTTCCTCTATATCTCATATTTAGTAAATGTCTTGAGCTCCATCTAAGGGTGTCCTGTCAAGGGGAAATAAGAATTATGTTTGCTTTCTTGTCTTGTTTATGCTGCATGGAGCAGGCCTAAGAGTTTTCTCCTCTTTATCCAATAATATCCCCTCACTTTCTTTTTATAATAACTCCAGGGCTTGTCCTAATAGACTCTCTGGATAACTGGCATAATAGAGATACATATGAAAACTGCTTCGCTGAGAGGAGTAACAGATTTTCATTAAGACTATTCATGTCCTTTGGGGGCTTTTACTCTGTTTTATTGAAATGCCTTCAAATATGTAGGAGGAAATATATTTGTGGTAAATGGGTGGATAATTCTGCCATCCAGACCAGCTAAGAGATGGGCATGCACTGTATGAGACATCCTGCAAATTCTTCAGCAGAAATAGTGAAAGCCAAAGTTGACATTTTAAATATATTTTTCTTTTACAGCTATAAGAAGCAGTCCCCATCCTCTTATGCCTTGTTTTTGTAGAGAAATAAAAGCACAGGCAAGGGCACAAGACAATAATTTTTGTTTGTTTTTCTTGGTAGGTCACTGCTAACAGAGTATTTTTTAAAATCCCAGCAACTGCTACTGAATGGTGACCTGATTTGGAATCTTTTCAAAGCACACAAATAAAACCAGGTTGACAAAGCTGATTGCAGAGACCACAGGTTTGCCTTTGATTATCTCAGCTGGGATTGCCCCAGGGGCAGGAGGAGCACCAGCAAACTGATCAGTCACCCAACGCTACTTTCAAGAATACTTCATTACTCTGGAGCAGCAGTATCAAATCCTATAAACTTCCTGAGACTGCTGATGGGTTGGCCATGGCATTAGCAATTGCTTTATGTGAGCAGTTACTTCCAGAAACACCTTTTCTCCTTCTCTTTCCCTCTTTGCACTTTCTTAAATTTCCTCTTTCCAAAACCCATGTGCACCTTTAGTGCCTGCAGCAGCAACCTTCTCTAGTGTTAGTCTCCTCTTCTGCACATTTCTGCCTGTTATTTCAAAGGGAATTGATGCTCTTTTAAAAGCTGTTGGAACTGGCTTCCTTTTTTTGCTACAGACACTGCAAATTTTCCATTTTGTCCTGTAGAAGGGCTTGTTGTCAGTCCCACTTGTTGTCAGTCATTTTTGCAGGATCAATTACTCCAGGAGAGAAGGTACGAATAGGTGAATAAATTGACATTGACAACAGTCATAAACAGTGCCAGGAGGCTGTAAAATGCCCTGGAATTTTTATATAACTTTTTTTTTTTTTGGGTGGAGTTTGCAATTTAAACATAAAGCAAGCTGTATTCAGATAGGAAGTGAGGAATGATGGTGAAAGAGGAAGCAGGATGGATGATCAAGGCATAGATCATTACAGCGACTATTTTAACACCATGTGCTTGTGTGAATGTGTTCCAGGATTTTGTTGCACTACAGAAAGCAATCTCAAATATTTTTGGGATGCATATAAAGTCTTACTGCTCTTGCCAACCCTTGTCTCTAAACCCAGAATTTTGGTTTTTTTTTTTAAATCGTGAATCTCACTAAAATATCAATATTCTATGACCTGTTCTCTCTATTTCTGTGTACTCTTCCTGTATTTCACTCCTGAGTTCTTCCTCAAAAGTGAATGTTGCCAGTGTTGCTATTGCCTCTGCTCTGCAAATCATCCATTTCACAAAGTCTCTACTCTTGAATGTGAGAAAACAGATTTCCTCCCTGGAGGACCAGAATTTTATCCTCATCACAGAGCTTTTACTATTCTGTAATACACAACAATCATTTAATATCTCTCTTCTTTATCCATAAAATGAAAGCACTAACATCCCCATCTGTCAAAGATTACATGTCAACATTCATTTTTCCCAGAATATCATGGAGATCCACATTCCCTTTACTATAAGCACTGCTGCCTCTTTCTTTCCTAATTCCTGATCCAAGGTAGCAGCCTTGAAGAACATTTCAGAAGATATTCACACTTCAGTGATTCATCCTCACATGAAGGTAAATACATATGCAAACACATACTTGCAGAGAGGTTTCCACGAGGCATCATGTACTCAGAGTCTGAATAGTATTTTAGAGCCATGAAAGGGAAGCTGATTTTAAGAAACCATGATAATTTCAAACTCAGGGGCTGTATCCCAGTAACAGGTCACATGCCTGCAGTCCTATGCTGTTTTCCCTAAATATTTTGGAATCTCTCCGCTCAAAATCTTGCTTGGTGTGTTTTCCATGATGGTTGTCAGTGATCTATTAATTCTAACAGCTTCAGGGAAAATTCTGTCTGTGCCTTCCTGCAGCTACATGGCATGTGATTTGTTCTCATCTACACAATCCATCTGTCCCCCAATCTGAGAGCCCCAGGTGCCAGGGAGCATGAGCTCAGTGAGCTGCTCTGAAAGGCATGGACAATAACCCTGCATAATTTCTGGCTTTTTTTCTTAGCATCTGATTAAATTGATGTGATTGTGTGTGTGAGTCATGTAATGGGTGTCTCTTTAATGTACATTTCTCAGCCATGGCGCCTGTTTCCGAGACGTGATGGGTATCAGTAAATGGAATTACAGGTGCTTGGTTCATTCCAGGATCTCATCAGAAGCAGTGTGATAATTCCCTGGTGTGGTCAGAAAGCACACACAGTGCTTCTTCCTCTGAGCATGGAGTAGGCTCTGGCCCATGGGTGCCAATCCTCAACCCTCCAGGCCTCTCCACCCTGAGGACTTCAGCAGCAGCTAAACAAGAGGCAGCCATCAGCTCAGACAGGGAAACCTCCAAGGGAGACTGTCCTGCTTGCTGGGATGCTGTGGGGAGGGTCCAAGCACACCAGCTCTAACACAGCCTTCCTGGATCCAGCCCTCTGTTACTGTCCCAGGAGCACTGGCAGCCTCCAACAGATCTGCTGTGGCTCATAGCTCTGACTTTGCACTCAGATTTCCCCATCAGACCTCAAATACCAGACAAACCAATCTTTGTGGTGTGGCCTTTTTATGTACATTTTGTCATGTTTTTCTCCTAAATAATCTTGATTTATTTGAATGTACAAAGATCTGTGGTAACTGATCCAGCTGGTCTAGAGGACCTGACATGCCCTATCACCAGCACAGCAACATCTGGCTCTGGGTTAATTGTGGCAGGCATTTAATCAGACACTTAGGGTTCATGTGTCCGTGGATGAGTTTGCACTGTGGAAACTCTCCCCATGCTCCTGAGAGCCTGATGCTACTGGATTACTTTTTTCTAATCTAAAGATTTTTGATTTTTGGGTATTTACATTCAGGTGGGAAGAGCTATAGAGGGACATAAGGCTGAGGACAAGTAAAAAAAATGACAGCATCCAGCATGTTGGATATTAGGAAAATATGCACAGAGTTGCCCAGCAAAATTATGCCAGTTGGACAATGTTAAGGATTTCCCTGCCAATATTTAGCCCACAAGAGTACTCTGTAAAAAGCAATCCAGACAAAAAGAAAGAGGATGTGTTCACTTATAAGTTGACTGAAACTATTTTTGCTTCCCCTTATAATTTTTTTTGCAGTTGCTGCTGCTTTAGAACTCTTTCTTTCAGCAAAGACAAAACAAGTTCCTTTTCCAAAAATTGTCTCCATCACAGTGTGTTTTCACCACACATAGAATTTCCCAGTCTTGTGTTTTGAGAGGATGGAGAGGACCCCAAGGCAAGCTCTGCAGCAGATGAATACTAACATCTTTCCTCATTGCTCCCAGACTTTCTCTGTCAAGTGAGAGTGATGCTACCTCACTGAGAGAGTTTTGAAGTCCTTGCTCTGGAGACACTCTGGAATGGTTCTGTGATGTTGAAATGACCATTTTGTGTTGAGAATTTCCTTGCAGCTCACTCACCTACCACAGCAGGCATTACTGGTTGGTTCCCAGATTTGCACCTCACTGAGGTCTGTGCTAACCTTGTCTCTTCACTGCTTCAGCACTGGAGGGAAATGGATGCAAAGGAGACCAAAAGAACTAGCATAGGAGACAAACACCAGGCAATATTTTGCAAGTGAAAAAGGCCTCTGAGGGATCACACAAAAATGGGAGTAGATCTGCATGAGGTAAGTAACAAATATGAAACACACCTTGCTATTAGGAAAAATGAAAAGCAGGTGAAATTTCATCTGCATGTGTGGGTTCTTCTCTCAATGCCTATCTCTCCTGAGAGAAACCAGCCCTTGGAGCCATGTGCTGTGGAGAATCCCCAGCTCACAGTTTCCTAGCTACAAGAACCAGCAAGGGATTTGGTTTGTAATCAAGCCTGTAGCTTGTAAGACTCAATTATCCATAAATCTTTGAATTTTCCTTGGTGAGAGGGAAATGTATCTCAGGCCCCTCCAGACCCTCCCTTGTGATGCTTCAGCCACATGGTTCATGTCCTTAGGAGGTCACTAGGCCATCAAGATGTCACTCTGCTGAAGGGCTGGTGATCTCAGGTGTCTCACAAGCAGCACAGCTCCTGGTGCACAGCAGCAGGGCCACCTCCCTCCATCACCCCCCGTGTCCACCAGCTGGAAACACGCCAGCATATCAGCTGACTGGGCTGATTTGGGGGTGATTGCCAGGGGGAGGGTGCACTCCCACAGCAGGAGAATTTGAGGAGGAATGCCAAGGGGTCCTGAAGGACACAGGGCAGGAAGAGATGAGTGGGACCTGGCTGCATCCCTACCCATTCCCACTGTGCCACACTTCTGCACTAGAAGGGAAGGGAGTGGGGCCTTCCCCGGGAAGGGGACAGAAGGGAACACAGCACTGCTCTACACACAATTGCAGTAGCTCTCAACTTATAATACTTCTGTGTTTAGACATTTTATGTGCTTTGGATTGTGACATTTACCATAGAGTTGATGCAAACACCATCACCAAGGTCTAAAGCATTGCAGTGGTTTGAGATCACTGTGTAGGTGTGTGAAAAAAAACCCTGTGTTTTTTTTCATTTTTAGGGTGATTGTGCTATTTTCTTTGGGTCAACCTGTCCAAATTCAAGTTTCACTGCTGCACCACATGCCTGCTGGACTTCAGCCAATGCCACAAGACATGACCAGTGCCTGTCTTTGTGCTTTGATTTTAGGAACTCTCTTTACCAGAGGGAAAACAGATGCTTTCCATCCAGACTAATCAGGGAAGAAGTTTCACCCAGGGGATGCATCTATTTAAAAATAGTTTAAATGTAATCAAATTGGTCAAGTTTGAGGACCAGCAGAACTCTGCCATAGGGACAAAGCAAATGGATTGAATAAAAATAATAAAATCTGTGCTCACATGAGAATCTGGGGACTGTGCTGTGCACTTTTCTATGAACTGAAATACCCGGAAGATAAAACAGCAGCTGGGATTAAAACAAAGCTGGCATCAGTCCAAAGTACCAGTAAATCACGTGGGATTATTACTTCACTAGAGATTTTAATGGTGCAGAAAGAAAAGAAAGTAGAAACTGATTTCTGCTAAACAAAGGAGTTAAGAGGAATCTCCAGCAAAACTAAGCCCTAATCCTTCAAAATCTCTGCACAGTTCTTAAATGTGAAATTAACAATGCATGAAGATCTAAATCCACTGTTTCTGAATAGGGGGCTGTTGAGGGCTGCACCATTCCATAAGGGATTATTTTTCTCCATGACATACATATAGAATGACATACAAAGGATAGGAAATAATCAAATGTGAATAGATTTCTTACATACAAAATTTCCTTTTCTGTTTATACAGATGTTGAATGTGAACAGCAGGCATTTGGCATGTTAGAGGAGAAAGGCAGAAGAAGTGAGGAGGAAGGAACACATGATAAAAAAATAGGATATAAAAGAGAGCTTTAAAAACACAGTGGAGCAGAAGTGTCAGAACAGTCCTTAAAATAACCTGGCTGATGGGAATGATGAATGATGCAGAAACAGTGGCTGCTGTAGTCAGGTGTCCAGATGAAGCATTCTCCTATAACCACATTCCCTGGGAGGCTTCAGTCTGGACCACTTGGCAGAAACCAGCCACAGCTTGTAGCTGGTGCCATATGACAACAGATGTTTAACAACACCCTCTGAGAAATAAATTTGTGCAAAACACCAGTAAACATGTACTGATACCCAACAGCATCAAATCAGTGGGAAGACTGGATTTTGCCATGGAGAACAGGACTGAAGAGCAATTAGAAATGGACCAGTACTGTCTCTCTCTGACTGGAGTCTGCTGGATGTCTTATATGCTGCCTATCTCATTACTGAGGCTAGTGCAACTTTATTGACAATATATCCGAAGTAATTTTTTTAAAAATGAAAACTAAACCATCCTGTCTTATCTCCAAGGCAAACATTATGTTTTAGAGGTTATTTAGTAAGCCAGCTTCTCTGTATAGGTTTTTGGTCACAGCTGTGGTGGAATGTGCCTTGGGCTTTGCTTTGCTAAGAAGCACAGATTAATCCCAAGCCACTCTTTCTTCCAAGGCTCCAGCACAAACGGTTCAAAGGAAAGTATTAGTGCAGACTGCACTGAACTGTGCATTAATTGAGCTTGCTGCAAGGCAGGCATATACAAAGTGGCTGCAAGTCAAGCACTGTGTGAGGAGGGGAATGAGTATTCTGGGGTGAGAGTAATCTGGCTACAGCCTCTGGCCCAGATTTTTGCTGAATTCATCACCTGACATCTTCTTAGAGTCTAGGTATTAGGAGTCCAAATGTCTGAGTAGGGTATGGGAAGTGAATACTGTGAAAGCCTCCATCTGTGTCACTGCATCATCTCATTGTGACAGACACTTCGAGGTAATGCCACTCATATGAAATTCACAACAATTATTCCCATGTCAAGATTTCCTGTCATCTCTCATGAGGGTATCTGAACCCTCTGCACAGTCAATATTACTTGGAAACTCTAGAACATAGGTGCTTGAACTTTTCCTCTCCTTGTGGTATGAAGGCTTCAATTTTTCAGTTTTTTCTTCTTTTAAAAATCCTTCCTTCTGTTTGATGAGCTGTTTTTACTGTGTGATTATGCTCCTAATGGAATATAAGCTATTGGGGGTGGATGATCAGGCACTAGAATTCAAGATTTCTTTAAGAAATGTGACCAAGAAGGTAACTTCAGATAATAATTATTGAAAAGAAAAAGAATTGCAAAAGAGGACATAAGATTCTCTCTTTCCTTGTAGCTTCATGCTCCTATTGGAGTACCTCTAACCAGCAAGATTCAAAATGAAATTCAAATTCTGCCTTTACTGGAGTCTCTGGAGCAACTAGAGTGTGTTTTGTGCAGACATGGTCCCTTTGTAAGCCAAAGCCACGTATTTGTAATCCTATTTTATTTTATCATCGATATAATTACATTTACTGGGAGGCATGTTAGGAAAAAACAGTCTGAGCTAGTTTCTTTCAAACCCCTGCAATTTAGCCTGCAAGTCGGAAGATGGCAGCAGTAAAGCATGGTTAGCATCTTTTTTGTCCCCAGGCCTTTGTTTCAAACCATGTTTATGTTCCAAAATATGGCAGATTTTAAAAAAAAGGTGTAATTGTTAACACAAGTATGCCATCAAGGATGAGAGGCGCCCTTCCAATAGAGGAGAATCTATGACTGCCTATCATCCAGATGGAAGCCACCATTAAGAGCAGAATATATCTCATTATGTGTAAGAGCCTTTAGAAAAATCATGTTACCCTAATATCTTCAGAAAAATAATGTTTCATCCTAGTCATCACACCCCCCCTGTATTTCTGTAAATGTTCATATACATATAATTATGCAGCAGAGTGAACATTTACTGGACTTCAAGGATTTTTCTTCTTTTTTAAATTTAAAAATCCCCTGTTTGTATTACAAGCATTTCTCCCATTTCTTTAAAGCTCAGGAAAAGCAGAAAGGGTCTGCAGTGGGAACATTCTCTAAGTCTTTGGCTGTCAGCTTCACCCATAGCTTAGCAGGGTGTCAGCTATCAAAGGACACAGTGATGCCAAGAGACAGCGTGCTTGATTGAGGCTGTTATCACAGACAGAAAAGCCAAGAAGCCAGGCACTGTCACTGAGTGTGTGTCCCCTCCTGCAGCAATAACTTAATATGGCTACAGGACCGTTTTCTCAAGGTTTGCTCTCTGACATGGCTGTCAATATGCTCGTTGAGCCCTGGCATGACAAGGCCTGCCCTTCTTCACGTTCTGACCTTACCAGTTGCCTCACTTTGCTGGATCCTTGCAAATGTCATTGCATTTCACTCTCACTTCAGAGAGATTTGAAGCAATTCTATCTAGTCTTTTCTGTCACTTTAAGGGGACAGTTCTGGGAGCACTCCTGTGTGAAGCAAACCAGATGCAGTTTTTGACAGTGTGTGATACTGTCTGTGGTATAAAAATACGTCTGTAGATGACAGTGTTTCCCCCATCAGCCATGTACCTCACACTCTTCACTTCAGTGAGGATGACTTCCCCTGGGACAACCTTCTGTAGCTGCTACTATAGAACCAGGTGCCTTTTTCTAGGCAGAGCTCCTCAGGTGCTCTGGGTGTTCAATGTGTCATTGCAGTGTGCCCTTCCCTTGAGAATGACAAATTCTGCACAGTTTCTTCTCCCTGGGCTAAGCTATATACTGTAGTCTGACAGACAGGATTCATATGTCTTCAGTTAACAGGGTCAGGAGTCCAAGTAATTTCTGGTTTTCACTGGATATAAAACACATACATAATGCACAACATGCCAGTGTTGCCTTGATTTTGTAACATTTATTTTTTCCAACTGTGTTCATGGCTGGGGCATGGAAACAGCCTGGGATATTCACATAGTATTTTCTACAAGAAGTTATTTCTCTAGTGCAGCAGACTTCTGCTGCTCAGCTGCTACCACTGAGCATTTTTTAACCTCCTCAATGAGCCTGAGTAGGCAGCCCCTCCCCCGGGAGCAGACAGCTTCATGGCCAAGGGGGGCAGGGTGAGGAGTTAGTCAAATCATTAACCCAGGACAGGCTGACATCAGTTGAAGATCAAATCCCATGTGATTAACTGTGCAATAACCACAGCTAATATGGTCTTACCCTGTATACCTCCAGTAATCCGTGTAAGACCTAAGTAACTGAGCCAAAATAATAATTTGTGAGGTGTGCATCAGTTGTCAGAAAGGGAGAACAGCTGTGATTCTTCTGCCTGTCCCAGGCTCAGGGCTCCTAATGAAGAGAGTTGCACCTTCCCACAGCACACAGGTGTTTCATTGGGCAGCTACAGGTCCCTGCTGTGCATTTATTCCTCCTGGCTAACACTGACATGTAACCTGATCCACCACTGAATTACTCCAGAGTTCAGACCATGTGATTCTAGTAATTTTACAAAGCTCTGCTTATTACTTACCTTAATGAAGATGCAATGGATCAGGATGACATAAGATATAAAATTACCAGTGTGGTTTGACTAATATATTGACCGTGGAAGAGAGGGAAAACAGGCTGTTCAAAAGCTGGTACCACCCTATGTCCTGAGAAGAACTGGATTTCCAACTGATTTTTAGAGGTACCCTGACCTAGTATTTAAGAAAAAAAATAGGTTTATAATGAAAAAGACAAGTTAGGTCAGAAATATGGAGATGGTATTTTCCACAGGACTTATTTTACAAACTTCAGTGTTGTAATCTGGTACTATAAATTTTCATAGAACAAAAACATCCAAATGTAATGAATGGACATATTCCATTAAAATTGAGGAGGTGGAGTTTATGTAAACTAAGTAGACAATTTATGAAATCAGAGTAGACAGCACCACAGATACCATTCAGTCACACATCTTCCTTAGATACATTTGCTCTGCACATGCCTATAGGTAAGACTGAATTATCTTCCCTGTTCTGCTGTGTTTAAAAACAAGATTTGAATCATATTCTTTCAGTAGAGAAAGCTTTTATGTAATACATGATTGTTATCAGTAATAACAATTGAACTAATGCTTTCTTTATGTCACTCAGTCAGTGGGGCCAGACAATAAAATGATCTGCCTCCCTTTTAATTTAATTTTGCCATGGGAATCATTGGTACTACTTGGCAAAATCCCTGCACAGAAGGAATATATTTAAAAAAAAAAAAAAACAAACCTGCACAGTGATGCAATCTTGATAGTGCCTAAAAATCCATCATTTTGCCAATTTTCATTTTCTGATTAAATCAGAATGTGTGAAGATTATTTATAAAAATGTCTGTAAAAATTTTGATAGAAATATATTTAATATTGCCTGGGAAAACCCTCAGTCACTAATGACTGAGGAAATACATTAATGGACTTTTCCTATACATCTAATCAGAAAGTGGTTTTCTTCACTACACGTGGTTATACTGCCATTGAGGTTCAAAACAGAAAACTATTTGAGTGCTCTGCCTGAGGTAGGGCAGATGTTCCCATATATCGAATGGATCCCAGCACTCTCCAGAGACAGTGCTTTATTCAGTACAAGCTGGGGTGCATTACAACAGCTCAAACCACCCTTATTTCTAATCAGAAGTTCAAATTTGTGGGCAAATTGACTTCTCCATGTGTCCACACTCTGTCTGTAAGGTCCTGATCCCTCAGCTCCCTTTGGGTGCTGAGCCACTGCACCTGCCAGTGCTGTTCTTGAGCCAGCCTGTTCCCAGCCTGACTGTGGGGAACAGGAGACTGCTGGAGGCTGCTGTGTTGATATCCCCAGCTCCTTCTGTTCCACAGAATATGTCACTGCCATTCCAGAGGGATGCTATCCATGGAAACACCTGCAAACCTTTGTGCAGCTGTGGGTCCAGTGAGGCAAGGGCTGGCTTTGTAGGGATCAGGTCTCAGTCACAGTAATGCTGAGCTAGGAAAACCCTCAAAGAACTGCTTAGGAAGCCTGGAAATAAAAGCTGAGCTTTTGGTATTCGTTTCAGGTTGAGCTAGTGACTCTGGAAAAGAAAGGCATTTGAGATCTCAGTCAATTATCAGACAATTGCTGCAGACTGTCAGTAGTGCCCCTGGCTGCTATTTCTGCACTATTTGAGAAAATGGTGTTTCATACTGAGAGATACTGTTGCAGAAATGTTATTTATGGGCATTGGGAAGAACTTCACCACCCACAGTCAAAGCTGGAGAGTACCTGACATATAATCAGGGCTTTAAGAAAGTATCTGTGGCAGGCACTTGATTACAGAGCACAGTGCAGTGGTTACAAACCAAGGTATTCCCAGATCAAAAACCTTAGTCTGTACATTTTAAGCTCTATGAATAATTTAAAATATTCTTCTGAGCCAATTTCTACATTGAGTATTTGGAAATAAACCCAATTTCCCCACATATGTCTAGAGCTTCAAAGTGATAAGAATTTGCACATGTAATCCTTACCTTGTTGCTCAGTAGGACATTGGGCACAAGCTTGCATTAATGGTTAGGCTTTTTCATAGCACAGGGGAGCATACTTTAATTGGTGGCAATGCAGACCCCACCTGCAAGGCCTGGAATACTGCATTTTCCACATTTGCCTCAATTCATTAGTTGGAGCTGTGAAAATAGGATATGACATCCGCCTGGGTTTGTGTGTGCAAAATAGCAGCTGTGTGAGACGTGATGGGCAATAATTGGCTGCCTGCAGAGCAAGAAAACACCCCCACAAATGACGTCTCTCTCTTCTAAAACATTAGGCAAGGAAGCCTTTCAACAAGGGGCAGGCAGCCTCTCAGGAAACAACTGTCAGATCTGCTTACATCACTGTGTCTCATTAAACTGGGAAATGCAACTCTTCTAATCATTAGTTCAGACAGCGCATCATCCCACCATCCATCAAGACAGTATTATTGTAATGGATTATTTGTGTCAGTGTTCACCATGGCAGACTTCTTGGAGACTCTTGTAATGCAGATATTTTCCTTTTACAGGAAGCAAATGAGCTGTTTTAAACTGGGGATTCTTAGGAAGGAGATAGAAAACAACACAAAAATCATCATTACATTACCAAAAGAATTCATAATGGACCTACACCTTCAACTTTGTCATCTCTTCAAACCACTCTGTCACAACAAGGCTATGGAAGAGTCAAAGAATGGAAGCAGAAGAGATCAAAGGAATGGCACTTCTATTAGGAACGAGTATACCATCCAAGTGTCTCCAAAGTAGAAGTGAAACAGCTTGGGGGGTGGGGGTGCTGTCATATGGATCTACAAAGTCTGAGTGACAATAAGAAATTAGGCATGGAGTGTTATTCACCATTTCTCATAATTCAGAAATCATACATACAAAATGAACTTGTTATGTTCAACACTGTTCAATTCCAAGCAGTCAAAAGGATGTACTTTCCCTATAGTATACAGCCAAACAGTGGAACATATGCTACAGAGTACTTAGGATGCTGAATGATGAGTTGTCTCCACGAGTCTCTGGAAGATAAAACCTCTGACAGCTGAAATGACTGTTTACTTCAACTTCTTGATGAGGAGCTTCTCTGGGCTGCTGAAATGTGGGAGGTGTAATGTGTGTCCTATTCTTACACTCCTTAAACACTGACTTCTATGAGCTAGCTGCATCTTTAATGTGAGCCAAGAGACTTACTGGTATATTTCAACGGTGTAAATAATTTTTTACTGTTGCTATCCTTATTGTAATGGAAGTGATAAAACAAGACCTTACATCATTAGAATGAAGAACATATAGAACATGCTGTTTTCACTAATGTAAAAAAACCTCAAAGGCCTCTTTGCCTGGAACTGAAAAGTCATATGGAGCCAAGAACAACTGGTATTACAGTCAAGGCCTTGAATCAGTAGTACAGTTATTTTTCTCCAGCTTTTCAGATAATTCCTTAATCAGTTGTTTTATTTTAAATTTGTAAGTTGTGATGTTTTCCTTTTTTTTGATCTGTAGCCCCCAATATCAATTTTCCTATTAAAAAGGAAAAGTCAATGCAGATTCTAGAAGCATCTAAAATATGTATTTAAGAAAACATCTCATCATATTTGCAACATCTTTTAGCTGTTTTGCCAGGGCAAGGCATGACAATGGCTGTGACTCCTTAGGTTGCTGTCATCCAGAGCCTTCAACCACTGGATCTCATTGTGTGCATATTTTGGGGCAGGGACTTCATACAGCCTAAAAGTAATACTGTAGTCCCAAGAAAAACAACATCCAAAAGCTATCTTGAGCTCACAAAAGCTCTGCTCCTCCTCAGCCATATTCATAAAAGAAAAAAAGAAAAGTGACATAGTCAGCAGTGTGACATTTACAGCTGTAAACCCATTTGAAATCAGAAGAAATAGTTTCCTGTTATAGGAAATACTGAGCAGATAGAGACCACAGCAGCAGCTGGCCAAATCCAGATTCTGGCACCTAAATACCACAGATGCCTGCTAGGTAACTGAAAAGAAGAAGCATTAATTTGCCCTGTTTTGGCACTCTTCAGGTTTACAAGAGTAAACCACTGGCTTTTTACCATAGTCAAAATCACGGGCTTTTAAAAGTTGCTCTATTAGGAAAGGTGGGTGATTTCATATTGCTGTGTCCTCTTACTTATTTGTCTCTTTTATTTTAAATAATCAGCAGTGGTACAATAATACAGTTAGTGAAAAACAGAAAAATATGCTTGTGAAGGATAGAGAATGAGTATAAAATGGCATAAGACTTTTATTTTTCTTCATGAATTTTATTCAAGAGCTTTGAGTAAGCTAAAAGCATGGGTTCTACAAATAGTGCCTACTTGATATGTCTGGTCTACTACTAATATGCAACACAAAAAGGAAGGTATGGTTAGAGAAGCAAGGAATGAAAGCTTCAGTATTTGTCCCAGCAAAGGCCAGCCATAGCACTGGCTGCTGCCTGAGCTGTCCAGTGGTTGGCACCAGCCAGCTTCCCACTGCCTGCACTGGAAAAGGTCCAAATGAGCTGCCTGGGACTGTGTGGGGGCTGAGGAACTGAGTCAAGCATCCACATCCTTCTTTACACTGTGTGGCTGTCATCCCTGGAGGAGAAGGTGGTGTGAAAGGAGGGTATCATGATGGTTAGGAGCCGTATGCACAATGACAGTGTCTCGAGCATCCCCCTAGACAATAGGAGGAGCAGACACCATTCCTCCACTGCCAACTCTGTTCTGGCTTCTCATTCTCTGATGGGATAACACCAGAAGCAAGAATAAGATCTGGCCTGACCTTGGGATTCTTCCTTTGCTCCTCTTCACTCATGTGACAGCAATGCTGGTAGTGAAATAGGGACCACTTACCAATGCGGGAAGGGATGAGCCTTCTAATGGGAACTATTGTGAGATGGCATGGGGCTGGGATGATAGGTGGCTGTACCTCAGGAAATGAAAAGCATTGGGATCTTGTACTTTTGGAAAATTGAGAGATATGAGAAGAGGAAGGAAATGGCAGGGAGTCACTTTGCTCTAGTACTTTTGTCAGTGCAGCTAAGGAACCCTGGACTGGCTCTTTGCTCTGCAGGAAATACAGGAAGAGTCTTTCATACTCTTTACAAGTAACCTGTACAGCAAACACAGACCAAACTCTGAATGTACAACTAATAGCTTAATTCTGTATGATGTAGAGTATCACAGACTCCTCTGGGATTGTGGATCTTAGGAGGCACCTCAGTGTGTCACAGTCTTGCAGTACTGAGGGAAATCAGTGAGGCTGCTTGTACAAAGCAACATGAGACCTGAGAAAGTGAGCTGAATGGGACCAATAAGACCCAGATGCACTCCATGTGGCCACTGAATTCCTGAATGTGGGTAGGAAAATCCCTTCCTCTTCAAGTGCTTCTTTTTACCTATTCCTGTAATGAACAGAAATGTGCCCACCTCCATCAGAAAGCTGTGTGGGAATCATAATGATCAAAGAAAAAGCAAAGCATTTCATTGAGTTTTCTCAGGGCCTTTGTGCTAAATGTATTGTACATTACTCTGGTGTCAGAGTCAGCCATAAAATTAATACATTAAGGATATAATCTGAGACGTGTGACTGCCAAAGTCACTGTGTGGCACTGGGCAGAGTCTCTTGCATGTCCTTCATAGTAGGAAACAGTGGTAATAACATCTCAGTCAGTAGCTGTAGGGTATGATGTTAATGATTATACACTGTTTGGAAAGTTCTTGCCATTAAAGTACTGATATGGGGTTTAGGTACAGGTGAGATGAAATCATTCTCTCGGTCTCACTGCTGGAGTGGAACAATAAAACTTGCCCAGAGGTCATTGGCAGTTTCTGAAGGAAGGACATAGGCTGTCAAAAAAGCTGCCCTATTCCTTTGGCTCTGCCAGGTTAGGGGCAGGCTGGTGATGCTGCTACCTGGAAATGTTTGCCTGCACTACCCACATTTGGCAAACGCATTTTTTTCCACTCCCTTTTACAGAGCACAAAGTTCATTTGGAAAGCAATAGAAAATAGTTAAAAGGAAATCCCTTCTCTGGAAGCGAATACTTGTTAAACTTGTGCTCCCAACACACAGGTCAGCAACCTTTGTTTTCAGAAGCAATGTAGGTCAGTATAATGTAGGGACTATGCCAAATATCCCATACCTGTCCTCTCAGATAGGCATGTTATTTTTTCCCAGATGAAAATGCTAGACTAAAATTTGGCAAGAAGACAAACAACCATACACAGGCTGGTAATGATGATATCATCGGGTGTCCTGTAGCTTTGAGTTATTAAAAACAGAGCAAAATTCATTAGCATGTCAAAGCTCCACAGCCCAGAACGCACACAGGCCTGCATAAAGAATTAGGGCATGAAAGACAGCTTATGTGGAGAGTCACTGACAATGAAAAAAAGAGAATACTGTGCTTGAGGCAATTCTCATTCATCAGAGTCTTGTCAGTGTGGTTAGAGACTACAGAATAAATGTGTCTAACCATGTTTTGTTTGGCCACACTAGAAAGCAAAGGTTATGACAGTATCCTCCAGTTTTTCTATTCAGCAGATATGTATAGAATTATTTTCTATTCCTCATCAGCAATTTCCTTTCTGATATATAGTACATGATGCCATGCCATGCCATAAAATAGAATATATAGCAATATATCAGTCTATTTCCTGTCTCCCTAGATTGATGTATTTGTACTCTCAGGCAACATAAACGACTGCAGGCTTCCTGAAATCATCAGGGTAATGTTGATTTAGAGTATTAGGTCTCCAGACCAAAGCCACATGTGGTTATGCTGCATCTGCCAAGGTATTGCGAGCTGATGTAGTAACTGTGCCAGTGATTTTGATAATACTTTTCTCCTGTAGATACTGGTGGTGATAATTAACCAGACAACAGTCCCTCTGAGTTACTGATCTATCAAGGGTCATTTCAGTGCTGAGGTATGCTTGGGTGCTGAGTGTTTTCCATTTGGCACAAAACTGGCTTTGCATTTATCATAACTGTTCCATGAGGAAGTGTAATGCTAATGAAATCTGGTGTTCTACTTAGATCCCAAACTGGAGCATTGCCACTCTGCCTATTGAAGGTTTGTTTCTTCCAACGCACTGATCTCTCATCAGGGGTTGAGAATAGGGCATATCCTTCTTCAAAACTTGATAAGTACCTCTAAATTCAGGTTGTGTGAGTTTGGCAGCACTACCATTTTTATCTGTGTAACATGAAGTGAGAGATTGTTTTACTGACATTAATGTTCAGTGGAACTGGAGCAGCCCAGTATGAAAAATGAATATTAGTTAACTAGCAGGTGTTAGGTATGAGTAATGAAAGAAATGTGGGAGGCAGACTTTGCCCACTCACTTTGTGTAATACGTGTATCTCTGCAAAGAATGGCCTTTGTGCAGGCATAAGCCTTGCATTCATTTCCTGCTCTGATCTTATCTGGAGAATTTCAGTGACCCTGATATGCCATTAAACTTGGGTACCTGTACACTGAACTACTCCTTCCGTTTTTATTCATGTCTTGGAATTACTGGTCATCCCATTTTTCTCCTCCACAGACAGATCAACACCCTGTAATATCCTTGGGTTGCTCTTGTGTGTAAGCCATAGCACAAAGCAAATGTGATCTGGTAATTGCAGTCACAGCTTTTGAAATGGAGCGCACCGAAATGCGGTCACACGTGTTCAGACATACACTGCTACTGCTCTCAGCCTGCAGCAGCCTCAGAGCTTTGCTGTTTTAAAGATACAAAGGCTGTCTGTCCATGGCCTACCTATAATCTATAGCCTAAATACCATCTATCTGTAGTCAGTCATGTAAAGCTTCTAATTTACTTCTGCAATATGGATTTTCCCACAGAGTAGGGCCATGGTTCTCAACTCTTTGGGTAGATGTGCCAAGAAAGAAACAGCCTAGACCTTTTCAGTAACAGTGTATGCTGTTAGATACACCTTTATCCAGGGTTTTGAGTATCTTCAAGAATGGGGACTTCTCTGAACAACAAATTTTAGTGTTTAGCTACTCTGCACTAAAAAAAGGAGGTTTTGCGTGTTTAAATAAAATTTTCTGTATTCTCAATCTCTCATCTCTTACACAAACTATTTTTTCTTTTGACAATCTTCTAAATATCACCAGAGGCCAAGATAAATATCTATTTCCCAGTCCTCAAGACATCCCTTCTAAATTTGAATATATGGGAGTAATCTGATGTGCTATGGTCAAATTAATTTCTGCCATGATACCTCAGGTTTAACCATAGACGTGACTCTCTGCTTTCTTTAATTTAGATCAATGCACTCATACAGCATTATTCTCTCAATTATCAAGACATGTTATGTTTAAAAACACATGGTAAGATGTTCTATTTACTTGTAATTTTATATTAGTTCATGTTTCTTTTATTGCTTTGCTAAGTGTTGTAGATGTTATTATTAATTTCTTTATTAGGCTCCTACATAGATTTAAAGGGGTATTTGCATTCCAATGGGTAAAACTCAAAACAGCTTTTAAGCTATCTGTCTTTCAGACCATGTTTCTGATGGACCTTACTCTGAAAAACAAAAATAAACATCCGAGCTGAATATTCTCATAGAGAATCACAAGAATGTTAAAAAAAGAATGTTTTATAATATGTAGATTTAAAGTGCTGCTAAAAATGTCAGAAGAAGAAAACTTCAAAGTACCTAATGATTTTCACTGACAGAAATGAAAAACTGCTGGCTTCATTGACAGAAAAGACAAACTTCAAAGTGGATAGCCATCTTCAAAAGCCAGATGCTCCCAATGTACCTGGTCTGCAAACGAAGAGAATAGATATCTTTCCTTGGTTGTCAACCTCTCTCTTTTATAAGCACCTAATTGTCTTAGAAGTAAAAGTAATTAAAGTAAAAGCACCATGCATGCCAAAATACCATAAATTTATTTTTTTATTCAATAACTTCAAAAAAATGTTACCAATATTTAAAACAATATTTTTCACCTGTTAGGTGCAAAATATCAACCCATTCACATGAACTGTAGCAGCTTCCATCACTAATTAAAATAATGAATGCACTCATCAGCATTCCTGGTCATGGGCTCACGTTTTTCAAGCCAAAAAGCAGGGAGTCAGGTGCTGCAGCTTTCTCTTAGGAGTCTTTGATGCTCCTGTGCAGATGGTGCCTGACACACACTGCTGCAGTTCCACACATCTGTCCATCACTTCAGTCTGGGAGCAGAGCCTTCTCTCTCTCATTCCAAGAGATCTTTTGCTACAATCAGCAGTAAGCAGTGAATGCCTCCATTGCTCTGGAAAGGTAGTGAGAGATGGAATAGACATGGTGCAGGATATCTGCCCTTTGCAATTCTTATAAAAACACATTTCTGTTGATAAAGAAGAACATCCCAAGAAAAATGATAAGTTCTAAGGCATGGGCTTCCTCTTGATCCCATGCATGTCTGGATTAGCAAATTCAACAGGGTCTGGAAACTGGCTTGAGCTTTGTAACTCTCCATACCATTTAGTTGTCAGTTGTTGGCCCCTTTTCCACATTTTGCTAGCAAACATCTGCTCAGTGTGGGGATATTCAGCTGACCCTAGGATGGCTGTCATTCCCTTAGGGGAGCTGGTATGTCTGTGTGCAGAGTAAGTTCCTGCATACTGTATGTGCCAACTGTTTGTGATAAATCTGTGAGAGGAAAGAAGATGGGATTATTGGTGTGGCCTAGACTTTTTGTGTTCTAATTTGCATTCACTGCTGGAGGAGGAGCAGGAGAAGGCGCAGGGCAGAGAAGCAGCTTCCTCTTGAACTGCAGCAAGATATAATTGATTTCTATAAAACTGACAGTAGAGAGGAGAGCCATCTGACCTGAGGGATAATGCTGGCAAAAACTCATGAGAGTATTAACTGCAGGAAATTATAAGAAGATTTTTATCTGCCAGAGCAGTCTGACTCTAGAGGAGCCTTCTTCTAGGAGTCATGAGGGCAAAAATCCCAAACAAGTTCTAAGACTAAAGTTCATGAAAAAGTCTCACACTGTCACATTGGTTTCCTGTGACAATTGAGAACTAGACATGGTTCTCATCAGTTCCCTTTAAGCCTGTGTTCAGCAAATGAAGAATGAGTCTATGTAGTCATTGCATGATCCCTGTGAATTTCTTTATCTGAATGACTGGTGCCCATGACCTTCACCTTTGCCTTCTCACAAGGCTGCAGCTGGAAGTTGCTGCGTGCTTTCTCTTCAGGAACATCTTGCAGAGACACACTGTGCTCTCCTTCAGGGAAAGTTTATAGATGTTCTTTCTTTTTACTTGTTAAGATCACAGTGAGAAATTATATAAATAGCTTAAACTTGTGAAATTTGTTCAGAGAGCTTTGATAGTAACTTCTTTTTGGAACAAGGCTACCAGATGAAAGCTCCCAGATCTTGCTTGTTTACTGAGCTGGTAAAGTGAGGAGGTCTCATGGGAAATGTAAGAGCACTATAGAAAGTGGTAGTTTTAACACAATATAGATACAGGGAGTTGTAGATTCCAGCCCCATCTTACAAGAATGGATATGTTTCTGTCCCAGAGAGACTAAAGAAAGTGTCTGGTGCATAGAGGCAGGTTTGTAAAAGCTAGGGAGTAATTTAACACTAAGTTATTGCCCATCATAGTGACCTATGCTCCTGGCTTTGTGTAGATATGGAAAGGTCAGTGGGAGGACAGCAAAGGTATTTGTGCCTCCCTCAAGAATCAAATAAAACTCTTCCACTTTTGCTGCTCTAAATATGCTTGGCTTGCCCTATGACACTGAGTGCACTGTATGGAAAGGTTTTCCTTCAGGAACACACTCACACTCCACCCACAATCTTTTTCACAGTTCAGAAGCTACAGTGCAGAGAGATTTATTTATATAGTGCTCATTATTCTGTTTGCATTGTATGATAGGGAAGCAGCATGGGAACATTTTGGAAAAAGGAGCTCTTCAAGACTGGTATAGCATGTGTCCTTTCCAAAGGGCACTGTCCTTCAGGAAAGGGCTGCTCCAGTGTGGGTCCCACTGTCAGGAGCCTGTTGCAGCATGGGCTCTCTGTGGGTTGCAGAGTGAGTATCTTCATCACCATGGTCCTCCATGGGCTGCAGGGGTACAGCCTGTTTCACCAGGGTCTTCTCCACAGCCTGCAGGGGAATCTGCTTTGGTACCTGATGCACCTCCTCCTTCTTCACTGATCTAAGTGTCTGCAGGCCTGTTTCTCTCACATTTTTCTCACATCTCTCTCACACAGCTCCTACGCAGCATTTTTAACTTTTTCTTATATATATTATCAAACTGTTGCTGATGGACTCAGCTTTTGCCAGCAGTGGGTCCATCTTGGGGGCTGATGCAACTGGTTCTGTCCATCATGGGGACAACTTTTGGTGTCTTATCACAGAAGTCATCCCTGTAGCTTTCCTGCTACTAAAACCTTGCCACTTACACCAAATAAAAACTGCCCAGGGATGTATTTCAAATGGACAAAATCTGAACATGATAAAGGTTGTTCTCAAAAGAGTGTGACTTTTTACATTGCTTACAGAAGGATTGTGGACACTAAAATTTTTCGGGGCTGCCAAGATGTGCAGGATCTGCGGGACCTTTGAGAGTTGAATCACAAAATATCCTGAGCTGGAAGGGACCCTCAAGGATTAATGAAGTCCAGCTCCTTAGCAGCACCATCCTCAAAAGTCACACCATGTGTCTCAGGGCAGAATTCTTGAATTCTGCCCAACTTGGTTCCGTGACAGGTTCCCTAGGGAGCCTGTTCCCGTGGCTAACCACCCTGTGGGTGATACACCTTTTCCTGATATCCAACCTAAACCTCCCCTGACTCTGCTTCATGCCGTTTCCAAAGGTCCTGTCACCATGGAGGAGAAATCAGTGCCTGTCCCTCTGCTTCCCCTTTTGAAGAAGTTGTAGATGCAATGAGGTCTTCCCTCAGTCTCATATTCTGCAGGCTAAACAAGCCAAATGACTTCAGCCCATCTATGTATGGCTTCCCCTCCAGAGCCTTTGCTGCCCTTCTGGCCCTCCTTTGGATACCCTCTAATGGCTTTTAATCTTTTTATACTGTGGCACCCAAAGTTACCCCTAGCACTGGAGGTGAGGCTGTCCCAGCTCAGAGCAGAGCAGGACAATTCCCTCCCTTGCCCAGCTGTGATGCTGTGCCTGATGTCCCCAGGACAGGGGTCCTCTCTTGGCTGCCAGGGCACTGCTGGCTCATGTCCAGCTTGCCACTGACCAGGACCCTGATCTCCTCTCCATGGCTGTGATGTGGAGTTGTGGTGTGCACTTCTAACATGCTGGACCCTGTTCTTCCTGAGTAGTAGCAGCATCTGTGTAGCAAGCTTCCAAAAAGCAGTCTTTCAGAGCTCTTATGCATTGTTTGTGGAAAATGCTTCAGTTCTCTGTGACTCTATTTCCTTGTCTCTGCATCTGTGAGTGCAAGAGGAAGTTTGTGAATGTTTAAACAAGTGAGTTCCCAGAATGAAAGCTACTATACAGACAAAAGCTTAAGTTTAAATTCCCCAGTGCAGGCATTACTGCTTATATGTAAAATGGTGCTCAGTGTGAGCGTTCTTCAGTAATAACAGCACTGACAATGAAAAATATGCTTTAAAGTCTGTCAGTCTTATCATTGAGTTCACCTTGTAGCAGATTTCTACTTTGAGCTGTGAACCTGCAAGCTGCTTTGCACAGACCTCTCTATGCTGAAAGAGTAGTTTGCAAGTCTGGGGCCACATGCACTTAGAAATGAGGGAACAGATTTTGACAAAATTTGGAATAAAATGATAATTTTTTCATGGGTCTCAGCATGACTTAAATTGTAAGTAGTATTGAAAAAGTACTGCTAGCTGGAGAAATTACATGGAACAAGTTCTCCTTTTTATGGAAGAGAAACAAAACAGATATGGCTTCTTTTGTCATATACATATTTTGAAACAATATATTCCACTCAAAACTGTAATTTTATGAAAAATGAAACACAGCTGGAATTTCCTTGAGTGTAGGCACTTGGAAGGACAGAAAAAATTTTTCCCTTCTGTGTGTTTGCTCACAATAGATTGACTCCTCAAAAGACTGTTGGAACCAATTCAAATTCAAAAATAATCTCTGATTTCCCGTCCCTAAGGGATTAATAGGGATGAAGCCTCAGTCCATTCATATCAACCCTGGAAGTAGGGAGAGGGTGAAAGTTCAGGCTTTTAACCTGCCTCTGAGTAGTTCTTGGTGAGACCCCCTGACTATGGGCAAGTGGCAGCTGCCCATTGTGGAACCTTTCTTGTGTGTCCACTTCAAGCAGAGGCTGGCAGTTGGAGACTGGGGATGCTGGAGCTCAGAGTGGCACAGCTGTGGGGACAGTGCCCTGTGCATCCCTCCTCTTACCACACTGGCAAGGGGTGGGGTTCCACCTGTCCACAGGGCAATGTCCACAAAATTCCAAAGGGTTTGCTTCAGGCACAAGACAGTGCCTGTTGTTTGGTTTGTTTCCTTGCTTGGGGGCAGTACTTTTTTAGCTCTTTGTGACTGCTCCAGGAACCAGCCTTGCAGCCTGGAAATGCTGGGAAAGATAAGACCTTGGTTTATTTTCTTAGGTGGAATTCAAAAAAAACCTGTGGAAAGGGGGAAAAAGAAAGCTGGAGAAATAAGTACCCGTGTGCATGCAGGAGCAGAGGTTATGTGACACGGGTGGGGACAGAGGCCATCACAAGGTGCTGGGTGTCAGGTGCTCAGGGACAGAGAGGCTGCCCTCCCATCCTGCTGTGCTGCAGCACAAAGGCTCTGCCAGGAGAGGGTGGCCATGGAAACCCTTCAGCAGGGCTTTCAGCCAGAAAGGAGAAACCCTGCCCCATCTCTGGGGCCCAGCATCGAATTGCTGCGGTTACTGGGGGGCAGCAGTGGGAGGGGGCACCACGCCTGCCAGGAGCCCCAGGCTGTGCTCTTGATGCATGGCTCATCTGCCTGAGGAAATGGCCCAAGGCAGCCGAGAGATTGTCCGAGTTAACAGAGTTTCCTTTGACCTTGGGTTTAAAACCTCCGACTCCTTTCCAGGGTGCTAATGAGGGAACACTGAAGGGTTCCTAAGGGAGGAGGGGGAAGGGATTCTCTTGGCTGGTGTTCCTCTGGCACAGGCTGGATGTCCTGCAGTAGATATTAATAGTTAACAGGCAGGTCCCTAAGCACCGAAAGATGAAGGGAAAAGCTGCCATGCTGCTCTGTGAAACTGGGATATTTATTTTCCTTAAAAAGGCTTGTTAAACTGCTTAGAATAACTGTAGCTTGACAAAGTGGAACTAATTTGCCTTCATTTTCACTATCTTAAAAAGCAACTTTGAAATCAGAAGGCTTTTTGAGACATTGATGTTCATTATAAAGAGTAAAGAATAAACCTGGATTTTAAGGAATTCAGTGTAATATAAAAAGTTTTAAGTCTGCAGTCTGTGAGATGTTGAAACATCTGCTAGAAAAGCAAAGGATGCAAGCCACCTCTCTGCCAAGGGTGGAGGTCAGCCCTCTTCTCAAGCGGGCAGTAGAACCCTTAAAATAGGAGGCTGTCTTTTATACACCCACATGCTTCCAAAATCCACACTTATTCTACCTTGCTTTGATTCTGAGTGACATATTAAGGACTGGATATAAATCCAGATCTCTACTTCTTCAAACACCACTCTTAATATCAGTTCTGCTCTCTTTATTCCAGTCTTTTAATCTGTTTTTATCTTTTTTTTTTTCTTTGAGGACAACAATTTCAGAAAATCACAACAAAACTCTATTAATGTCCTCTTGTGCTCAAAAGTAGTGCATGGGAGACAGTTTGCAGCTGGTCCCTGCTCCTAAGACAAATCTGTGCAGGCAAAGTACAGAAGATCAAACAGATACAGAGAATTGAAATGAGATGACCCAGCCTGGGACGATTCAGCAGGTAATGAAATTCCAGTCTCATTATATACAGGTCTGTACATTCCTGGTACATTGTACCTATTCCAATTCTTTAATAATAGTATGGCTTCAGTCTGAAGTTATGGCAAAAATATCTGATTGAAGTTTTAGGATGGAAACATCACATTAAGGACTGATTTTAACCTTTTCATGCAGAGGCAGGGTGTCACAGCTGCACATAGTATTATATGAGGACTGTTTTTCCCTGGAGAAAGGTGTAATTACACACCACATCTGTTTTTTTCTATAGGTTTCCTACTAGGTGACTTTTAGGTCCTAATTCTACTGCTACAGAAATGAGCAGGAATTTCCCCACTGATTTCAAAAGATTTTAAAATACTAAACTAAAGCCAAATCATGGGAGAGTTAGTGTGCTCTCAGCATGCATTTGGCAAAAAGGAAAGAAGCTGTGGGCACACAGCTTTAGATTCAGTTGTCAGCACTAAATTCGAGGATTTACCTTGCCTTCCACCACCACACAATGCAGCACTAGCTATTAGGAATTCAGCATTAGTGCAGGGGGGTAACATCACTGTAACATCCCTCATGCTGCAAAGGAAGGGGCAGAAATTTGTTCAACACTGGCTGAGAAGGGTTACAGAGTTCAGGTGAACTTCAATTCTTGCCATGAATGTTGAAAGAAGGACCTTTACAATTAGATCTCAGGGCTACAAAGCTCTGGGGTGTGTGGACTGAGGCTAAAGTAATCAAGGAGGAAGTTGGGTTGGGGTGGGGTTTTTTGCACTCTCTTAAGCCACTAGCACAATCTGTGACCAGAAAACAACTTTCTGATCTGTCACTGTCTGGAGACGACCTCTGGCTTTTGAAATGACGATGCCCTCCTGCCATTTACCCGTTTAACTTAAGATTTTGCAAGTTTCTTAGGTGACTTTGCCAGAAATATCTCTTCCATGCTTGCAATTTATACCAAGGTTTTGAATCAAGGATTAATGAGAAATTACTGTTTTTAAAACATAAGTGTAAGGTAAGGTAGATGTTAATAAACCAAAGAGTAGAAACTTTTGCAGATTACTGCAAGAAATACTGTGCTCTATTAGAATTTACAACATTTGTCAGGCACACAATAAAACAACTCCTTATTGGTTATTAATTCTTGGGAAAAAGAACTGTGATGCCAAATGTGCTCAGTTGTTTTCCAGAATAAAACCCAAAGTGTCTTTTTTAGCTGATTAAAATGGCTTTCTGAGGAGGAATTAAATCTGCAAGGGGGTTCAGAAGGGAAAGTTTCCCTCTGAATTAAAGAGTGATAGCTCCCAGGAGTAAAAAATACTTAATTAACATAGGATGGATGCCAGAGGCAGTTATTTTAAAAATAAACTTGAAAGCAAGCACAGGAATTCTCTGAAACAAAGCTTTTTTGTTGCCATTTTCTGAGAACATGTTGTCTCATTGGCCTTTTTGGTAGGCTGGCATCACAGAGGCATCATTCTAATTGTCATTTAATAGAACCTGTATTTTATTTCATTCTAAATCACTTCCATGAATCTCTCATCATCTAAGCCTAGCATTAAAGAGAATTCAAAATCAAACAAGTCACTCGAGAAAAAATTGTCCTTTGACAGAACTGGGGCTTCCAATGCATTTTAATTTTTCTGCAGACTGCATGATGTAGAGAGAAGGGCTTCTGTATATTGACAGCCTGTTTCTTATCAAACAATTTGCACAATAGTTGATGTAAAGGTTCAGGGTGAATCTGCACATTTGGTATATGAAGTGATAAGTGAATTTACATTTGCAAATACTACAGAAGGCAGAGAGATGACAATAGAACAATGCCTTTGTAAAAATCAGATTTTCTTGTGAAATCATAGCAAGTAGACAAAAAACAGTTCTGGTTCTTCATAGTGGTCATGCTAGAGCAGCACACAGAAAGTGCCAATAGTTGCATTTACCTTTTACTCAGAAATAGCTCATGCAAAGTTAATTAAATATAAGAAGTAAATTAGCTACTTTATTTTCCTTATTTAACTACACGAATTAATCCTGGATTCAGTGAGAAGTGTTGCTATTAGCAAATGAGAAATGCAGTGGTGTTAATAGATAATGATCTGTAACATTCCACATTTTTAAATTCAAAATTAAAAATAGGAAAAGTTCATTAGTTCCCCTTACCTGACTTTGTGATCGAGAAGCTATTGTGAAGAGGAACACCTTTTTCCTATTAGTTTCATTAGGTCTCATTTTTGTGTCATATAACAACAGAGAGCACTCTAATGGTTCTAACTGCATTTGACACATACTATTGGCAGGAACACATAATGGCATCAGCAGAATCAGTCCTTACTCCTTCTGTCCCAGGGTTTTCTACTGTGCTCATTCTTCACAGCACACTGATGAGAGGTACTGAAGCAGTTGTTCAGTTTTAGAGATGGGTGACAGAATCACAGGTAATTAGCCCAAAGTGTTTTGCAGTCCTAAACACATGCTTCAGGTCCCTTGGTTCTACTCCTCCTCTGGAGGTGCCAGTGCCTTTTCACTGGTTTTATGGTGATGGATGTAACAGGAACACACAAACCATGTGTCATCAGGCCTCTTGTCAGATATGCCCTCATTACAAGGTCCTAGTCTGTCACAGGATTGCAAAACATCTTTGATGCAAAGCACTAATCAGAAATATAATATTGAAATAACATGGGACAATATAGAAAAAGTAGACTAGTCTGTCCAGTACAAATTTTTTATAAATATCTATTTTACTATACTACTCAGTCATAATGTGAACACGCTGCTGCCTCTTTAGGGAGGGAAGTGTTGAGCTGGAGTATTTTGGCTACACAGGTTTCAGTTTGATGGTGCTCTGGCTTCATAGCATATTGTTGATCCATGGGAAAGGTAGGAGCTAGGGGCAAACTGCTGCTGGGAATGAGAAGCTATGAGTTCAGCCCCTTATGCAGAGGAGCACCTGGAACACATTTCCCAGCTGAACTGTTCTAACCATTGGATGGGGTGGCAGGACCCCTGCTCAGCCAAAGAGGGTTGAGCAGATGCAGCTTTTGGTACTTTTTAGGTAGTGGAAAACCTCCCTGCTTTTCTTCAAACAAGAGGGGATCTTCGGCATCTATACTTTTAAGGAAGAAAATTTCAGATTGTATCAGAAAGCCTGTGTTTAGAAATATGAAGAACTTTATAATCTTACTGTAGTTTTAGAGGCTTCTGCTTTTTTATCTACTTAAGCCAACTACCTTCTAAAGAAAGCAGTTAAAATGTTCGGTCTATCAGGACAGTAATAATTTTATTGTCTTCTAGGTAGCTGCTTAGTTGTCATAAATTTGATTGTTTAACATAATTTTTATTAAATACATAAACTATAAATTAAACATATGGCAGCTTAAAATACACTGATAAAATTAATACATTTTTCTCAATATAATGCTGTATTTTAATACGACATATTTAGTATACAAATTTTCAAGAAAAATGTAACATACTTGAAATGTGATATGCTTATCTCCGGATCTTCAGCATTATTTTGAAAATAAGCATTAATTAACATTTTCATTGATCTCTGTATCTGCACAGATGACAGAAGAGATATTCAGCCAGTGAGATCACAATCTGACCTACAACAACCAAGTCAGTTGCTGTTAGCTTAAGAATTTAGTTTCCTTCTTTCAGTTTTATAATGTCCATGTAAGGTAGCTTTGAGCACAGACTCATACATTTAATTTTAATTAAACAAGCAAGTGTTCACACAATTTTTATATGAATTTTAATTTCTGCAAGCCAGGTGTAAATAGGATTCATAAATCTGAATGACAGAGTTCTCTGATGAGATGTCTATAATCCTTTTACCTTGGAATATATTAACATTGGTTTGAAGATAATGTATGAATATAGATCATTATGAGACATCTCTGCTCCACTAACAGGCACAATTATTTGGCTTTCTGCTCATGTGTATCATGTAATGCTGCTAATGATTTTCAGTTCCTTATTCCTCATTACTACACCCTCTTTTTACTCCATATCTTAATATGTCAATGTTAGTGCAATGTGATCTTTTTAGTGTGAAGCAATTAAAATGAAACTGAATAAATTTCAAATATATTCACATAAAATATATGGAATCTTTTCTTAGATGGCTGCTATTCATACCAGACAGAGCTGAAAATCACTGACTGGTACTGTGTTACTCAATTATTTAGTCACCCATTCTGGACTTAAGGATAGCTGGCTTTGATGTATCTAATCCATCCGTGGGTAGAACCAGAAGATTTTGATCTAGCTCACTTCCAGCAATTTTGATATCCACTAATATTTAGGATCAAACTTGTGGATGCCCCCAACTAACTTTATCACATGCACTGCCCTTTCTTACTCTGGCTACTTTTTCCAAATCTTCCTTAATGTAATTACTTCCTATACTTAGACAAAGTCAAATGTTTCATATTATGGCATCTGCAGGTGTTGTCTTTCCTTTGGGAATGTAACACTATCCTTCTCCACCATTCTCCTTAGCTTCAGAGACACCTGCAAGACTCTAAATGTCATGGGGTATGAAGGCAAATGGGGGAAAAAAATCTATCTGCTCCACCTTCCTCACATAAGCAGAAGTTATAAATACACCTCTCATTCCTTGTCCAAAATCTCTGAGGTGGACCAAGAGCAAGTCTCACACAACAGAAGGCAAAACTGGTCTGTATTCTGACTTTTCACCTTCACTGCTTCTTTATGCTTCTTTTGGAAAGAGGGGTGGGTGTTGGTCTGTTACTGCCCTTCCTCTTCCTATGTGGAGCAGCTGCGTGTCCTCCTCTAGAACTCTTTGGAGACTTGGCCGTGTAAGTTTCTTGCAGCTTCTTCACCATTTGCAGAGCAGTGTTACTGAGAAAAGGGGGCAGGAGTCACAGTCCAAAAGGATGCCAAGTTCCCACAAACCAGACAGCAGTTTGTAACAGTTCTAGGTGTCAGGGGAGGCACCAAGATGTCACCCAGTGTGACTGGTGCAGACCCCAGCAAACCACTTCTGATTATTAGCACAATAACAATGCTGAAAATTGGATTACTTGTTAAGTTCTGTACACTCAGATAAGAAGGGGTGGGGGAGGAGGACTCAGGCACCTTGTTTTAGGAATGCAATTACCGCTTACAGGTTAGTCAAGTATTGCATGTTTAGAATTGGAAAATACATGCTTGACTATACTGCGTATCTACAGATAAATATTTCAGTTCTTTAACATGAAAATTCTAAATAATTTTTGCGAAAACATATTAGTAATCCATTCAAATCTACTCAACAAAGCACAGCTGAGGCTGCAGAGTGGGAGTTCACAGGCAAGATGTTGAGCTTTGTGTGTGGCCTTGCACCAATCACTGGGGGATCAATCCCACGTGTGACAGGCTGCCAGCCTAAGTAGCAAAACATTGATCAATGCCCTCCAAGCGCTCTGGGAGCCAGTTTCCTACCCAGCCTGCAGACCACCCATCCAGTCTGTTTCTTGCCAGTGTGCCCAGGAGGAGCTGTGGGAACGAAGCAGTATAACAGGCTGACCTCCCTCTTCTTTCAGAAAAAAGTAAAAAAGTAATGCCAGAGCCCCTGGCAATCATGCTGTGCATGCACCATGAAGGAAAGAGGGCTGTGTGGGGATTTCCCTTGGGGCAGTGAGTGCAACTACTGACAAATGCAGTAGGGTTCATATAATGTACTTATGATTCCTCGTATTGTGCTGTTCTTATGTTCATTTCTGTGTGACATATGTGCCATGGAGTTTTCTTTGCACAAGCATTCACAGAAAGTTGATTTTAATCATGTAAATAAGTAGTGTTTCACAAGCCTTTATTCTAAATTTGCACTTAATGGATGATTAAATAATGATCCAATTAACAAACAGAAAAAAATCTTGTGTAATTAATTGCTTGGAAAAATATTATTCAAATTTTCAATATTCAAGATCAATAAGGAAAAAGTTTAAATCATATGCACAGAGCAAGTTAAAATAGTTTGTGTATTAGAGAAAATTAATATTACTTGTGTACCTTTCATAATATAAGAGGACTAAATTTTCTCTTCTGATTTTTTTAAAGAGAGCATGTACTATTAAATGCCTTATAAAAAAAACCCCCAAGCTTTATTTTTTTTTCTTTCCTTTTGCTGCAAAGGGCTGTGAGTAGTATTCTCTTAATTAATATGCTTATGGTACAGACTAGTGAGCTCTTAGTCTTTTACTTAAGAACTTAATTTTACAGCTTTGGAGTGCATCAGAGTTAATCTGACCCTCATTGTATAAGAAATAGTTTTCCCAAGTGATACAGATTCATTTTCACGAGTTCTATGAACTGTCTATCTCTAAACAGGAGGAAATATGTTTACCATCAAATGCATGCTCACAAACACTCAATTACTGATGAAGTTGCAATTAGAAATCTGACAGATGAGGGACTAATTCCCCAGAAACAGGATTTCTTCCTTCTTCTTGTTATGAGCACAGCATATGGAGGAAACAGACCTGAATATGCCAGATGAATAAATTAAGAAGTCTAGGATGAAATAAAACAGCTGGAAATGTAACTGGTGATAACTAAGGGCTAATTAGCTTCAATGAGCAATTTTCCACCTGGTTTTCTACTAGCCATATAGAAAAAGGAGCTAGAGAAATGGCATGGTATGCATTTTCCTTCTGAAATTCGATATGAACTGCTGTCCTACCTACATGGTAATTGGAAAATGACTGTCTCTTGTGGGTGTAAATATTAATGTGACTGATTTGCAAAAATCCTTTCATTTTTTTTCTAAGCACTGACTTGGTTTTGTACATTCATCATCTTACTGGAGATGTGAGTAGTTCTTAATTTAATAGATACTTAAATTGAAGAGTCTACTTCTAAGAGTATCTTTGAATGCTAAAGCTCTTCCTCTGAAACTCTTTATCAATTCTGACTAGCTGGTATAGCCTGCTATAGCACTTCCCAATCAGCAGTTTCAGATTTTGTCCATAATCCCTGCAGCTTTTGACTATTGCTTACAATGTCATATGCAATGAGTAATGAAGTCTTTTTTTTTTCTGAAACAAGTCAAAGGGTAGGGAAGGGACACTAGGTGCCCTACATAAAACTTTTTACTTTATTACATGTCCCTATTTATCACATAAAATAAAAAACATTGCTTTTTAAACATATTTCTTCCCTTCTGTATTTAGGATCCTTTAGTCCTTCGCTTTGTTTTTCATCACATAAAAGACTGGGTTCTGAATCATCTCTTTTAAAGAGGACTGAGGCTGTGGAAGTTTGGGATGAAACATCCTCATATGGCATTCAAAAGTAAAAGTCAGGAGATAGACATAAGGAATGAATGTCATCTTTCCTAACCTCAGCTGCTCATAAAGGGAGCTGCTGTACTTTTAGTGAAAAAACAATAAGATTAGTTCCTTTCTTGAGTATTCCTCTTTTTAGATACTTCTGATGCCTGTCCTGTTGATAAGGGTGGCTAGCTGTAATTAGCCATGTAAGTGTGGAAGTTGAGCAAAATCAAATACTAAAATTGGAAGACATGATAATTCACCTTCTGTCTGTTTTTCTCCATTAACTGTCAGAGGAGTGACTGAGAGGGTGGTCAGTCACTGGAATGGGTTCTCCAGGGAAGTGGGCATGGCACCAATGCTGTCAGAGTACCAGGAGTGTCTGGGTGACACCCTTAGTGGTATGAGTTTGTTTCAGATAGTCCTGCAAGGAACAGGCATTGGACTTGATGATCTTTTTGGGCCTGTTTCAACCTGAGATATTTTATGATTCAAGGATCCTATGACTCTATATGACTAACTTAGGTCTATGCAGTAATATTTAGAAATCTCAAAGTTGGGCTGGGTGAATCCCACCATACATTCTCCTGGAAATCAGGGATATCTTTTCATTTTGAGAAGAGTGGGCAGAGACATAAGGCTGGGGTATTGCTTTCCAGTCTTGCATTGGATGCTTACTTTTGGCTTTAATGAAATACTAAAGTTTTACTTCTAACTGAAGTAGAGTCTTCAGTTTTAACAAAATCAGTATGTTCCTAAGCATTGTCTTGCCCCTGGGAAAGCAGAAAATCTATTTGCTGAGAGGCTTAGAATCTACAAAGTGATTGTCTTTCCTTTGTACAAGTAGTTTCACTGTAACTCATTTCACAGATATTTAACTTTTCCCCCCTGCATTCTTTTTTAAGGAAACTGCCCTTAAGGACCGATATCTAATGGTCTCCTTAAGCTAAAATGTCACTTTTATTCTCCTATAGCAATTGTTTATACTTTGAGATCATGGGTAGGAAAAAGAAAATATTGATATGGGAATTTGTGATACTTATATGATCAAAGACATTTCCATCTACAGGACAAGTCAAAGGGAACAATATAATTTTCTTTACTTGCCACAACAAGGGCTTTTTAAAATAATGATGGAGAGTTGTCTTTTTAAAAAGCAAAAAACCCCCAAGCCCTTGTAATTTTCAAAGGTATGGTATTCTGTTTCTTATTAATGAGACTTCTGCAGAACAAGTTCTTTCCAGGGTTGCTTTATATCTTGACATTCTGATTAAATTTTAATTTTATTACAGTAAAAGATGAAAAATTGACTATAACAACCAAAATATAATTTGTGCAATGCTGTCGATGCAGCAAATGCATTTACTCTAATGCCCATAAGAGATGTTACAAGATTTGGAAAAATAGCATGTAAAGTATTAATATATATTGCTGTAGTAGGAATAGATGTGCCAAACCCAGCACTAATGATAATAACAATCTCTGACTATATTTCTGAGAAATGTAGTCATCGCTCTGTCATGGCTCTGACAGAAAACATATGTAATTCATTTTATATAATTATTTATCCAAAAAAAATGTAGAAACTTTGATACCTGAAATAGCTCAAACCCCCAAAACTTTGTACTTTTGTGAGATGCTTATATTTTGAAAACTGATAAGGAACCACCTGATTATGGTAAAACAATTTTCAAAATCACTAAATGTTTTTCAGTTTAGGCATTAAAATAACTAGCCAAGGATATTTTGTTTTCTTTTATCCTCACCTCTTTGCTGATAGGAAGCACTGTGATCTGAGGGATAAAAGGGAAATGCAAAGTAACATTAAAATTAGCTAACACTCTTACAATGTGGATTAAAAGGTGTCAAGAAATATTATTTCGCTGATCTTAGATGTCTCATAGGAGAAGAAAGAAAGAATAGGTGTTTCTTCCAGAGATGTTGTCCTAAATGTTTAAATTTTATGGTAGATTTTATTGATATGAATTTGTATATGCAAGTGAGGTTCTTCTTTCTTTAACTCCCAGTCATGAGGCAAAAATGTTGAGGAGTTCCTGGCTTAGGTGGTTGATGTGAATGCTGCAGTGGGATCCATAGTTATCGCTAGGAGATCCTTTCTTTGGCCTCAGACTTCGAGGAGCAAGGAGTCCCTCTACGTACTTCACTTTTCAGCACCTCGTGACAGCTACCACTGGGGCAGCATAGCAGCAGACTAGCAAAGGTGAAGGAATTAATTAACAAAAGGAAATATTCTGAAAGCACAGCAGAGTCACAACTCTGAGACACATGGGTTGTATTTTTCTAGAAGTTGTAACTGCAAGAAACCTTCAGGGCATGGTGGGGCCTGGGCTCCCCGGGGTGGCAGGGCAGGGCCTGGCGGCTCTTCCACAGTGCAGGCAGAGCACCCCACACCGCTGAGGGAATGGAGTCCTGGCCCTGGGAATGTGGGTGGGTGAGGGTCCTGCAGGGCCTGTTGGTATCCACAGGTAACCCAGCATGAAGTAAGCAATTGGCCACAAAGAGCAGCGGGTTTTGTTGGTGTTTGGTAAGTAGTTTTTATTTTATGTCACTTTTCTTTTTTAATATCATGGATCTTTTGAAACAGGGTGTTGTTGGAGGCGTACCATCTGCAAGTTAGGCAAAAAACAAAGGCAGAAGGAGTGCTGGTAATAGGGCTCTCCATTAATTAGGTCCATTACTTTCAAAACTGGAAAAATAGTGCTGTGTGTCAGTGGGAAAAAGGAGAATTCCGGGCACCACACTGTCCTGGTGAGTCTGGCACAGGGATGGAGCCTGGAAGTGGTGACTTGGCAGCATTGGGTCTGCCTGTAAAGCCCAGGGAACAGGAGGAAAACCATGGCCTTTGGCTGTTTCCTGCAGTGTTGATTTTCATGACTTTAAATGATTCTGAGTAAGATGTTTCAGGAAGAACTTTCTAGCAGCTAGGTGTTCAGATGTATTTTGCAGTATGAAAATATGTGAGAAAGATGGTATGGGTTGCAGAGTAAAATTTCTGTAAAATAATGAGCTATTTTATCACCAACCCTACTGCTGTTATTCTGCCTTCTCTTATTCAGGTAGAATATTTCTTGTACAAAGAGCAAATCCATCATGTATGTTTGCAAATGTATCTATGACAAGTGACAGATTCATAACCCTCTTCTGATTCGAAAGAAGATCAACACTACACTGGGTACCGAACATTGTGTTTTTCTGCTCTTAAAGTTGTCTGGCATGCAGCAGTGTATATACATTGAAGTATGCACAAGAATACATATAATTACTTGTTTTCATAATCAATCAACCTCTGCTTTGTCCATATGGTTGAGGCTATAAAAGCAAGACAACTCGTGGAAAGCATACGAATACCATTTATTTTTTAAGCTAAGTGTCATTGTGTTTGACTGGTGTATGTTT
This sequence comes from Luscinia megarhynchos, assembly GCA_034336665.1. NCBI lineage: Eukaryota > Metazoa > Chordata > Aves > Passeriformes > Muscicapidae > Luscinia > Luscinia megarhynchos. The sequence continues at coordinate 69,090,810 of JAPFBE010000003.1, forward strand.
TGCCATCTCTTGACTCTGTACTTTTCATGCAAAGTGTGAGAACAGCCAGGCAAGAAGTTGTGGGCTTGAAATACACAGGTTTGTATTCTCTGTATACTCAGTATGGTATTTCTGCTTCTGCCTGAATGGGATGCTCAGCTTGAGAGACAGGTGGAGACTAAATGGGATTGAAGAGACTTAGGAGTGTTTAATATATATCTACAGCTATTTGCTTTGCAAAGATGATGACGTTCAATTGCATGCTAATTCCTCTGCAAAGCCAATAAAAGAGCAGATTTCTTTTCTTACAGAAACTGACTTAGAAGTCTAGCAGTGTAGAGTGGGTTTTGCTCTTCTTTTCTTTCCTTTTTTTTAATCTGATATAACATAAAACCTAAGTTACCGTGACCTTATTCTCCTCCACAGTAAAATGCAAGAGTAGAGAATTTTAAGGACAAGAGGTGAAGGATTACTCAGGAGGGTGCCAGTACTCCCATTTGAGTGTATGATGTGATGAAGAATAGAGTAAAGCAGAAGATGGGCAGTGGTGAGTAGTATTTTCTGTATTGACAAAAGGGAGAACTAAAAATGTCCTGAGAGATGACATCAGCTTGTGAAAAACATGTGCTCTCTGTAACTAAGACTGGTTGAAACATAACTCATCATTGACTGTAAAGAATTTAGGGAAAAGAGAAAAAAAATAGAATAAATGGATTTTGAGAAAATTTAAAGAATTAACCACAAACTGGTCATATTTGAAGCTCTTGAGAAAATTTTGACTTCTGTGAAACTGATTGAACAACTTATCTTGACTATAATGGAAACAAAGGTTTTTTAATTCTGTTTAAGAAAAGAATGTCATTTGCCTCTGGAATCAGTTGAGAGAACAAAAGAAAGCACAATTAAGAGATGAAATTTTTATCTTCTCCAATGATAAACAGAACAGGACAAATTAATCTTTGACTGAGGTTAAGAAATGTGATTAGGCATAATTTTGTTGAAATTCTGCTGCTTTGCCAAGGACGAGTTTTAGCAAATCCCTGAGGCAATAATAAAAATTACAATGTGCAGCTATTGCAGGCAGGATTGAGGGTGCTCTTGCACAGATATGATGTGCATAAATGATAAGCCACAATGTTTCAGAAGTGACAGTAGGCAATGATTTTAATTTACTTTTTTTTTTTCAATTAGCTCATATTTTGACATTCTACTTGATCAAACTGAGTTTTATTTAACTTCTATCTACTGACAACTGACCTCTTTTCTTTCTTCTCCCATTCCCCTATAAAAGCAGATGGCTTAATGCACAGAAGGTCACGGCCAGCAAAGCTGAATTAGCTTTGTCTATTAAATATTTTTAGAGGAAAGCAGTTAGTGCTTAGTATATCAAAGACAAAGAAATAATATGCTTTCTAAATAAGGAATTCAACAATAACTGCAGCTCTCTCATTATAACTGTGCATATGGTCGCATATAAATCCATACTCTGTACCCAGCAACTGTGATGTCAATACCTTGAATCCATTAAGTAAGATGAGAGATGATCAGGGTTGAAACACATGAGGCAATTATGGTCTAAAATGCATTGTCTAGCAAATAACCACATGCTTGCCTGTAAGTTCTTCAAGACAATGATTGTCTTTTTGTTCCTGTACCAGCATCTAGCACAAAGGGAATCTGTGCTGTGACTAAATCTCTAAACACTACTGCAAAAGAAATAATTATAGACTATACTGAGGAGGATTATTTGTGTTTTGGAAAAGGCTTTCAGTTAACCATTAATTTAAATATATTTAAAATTCCCTTCTCTGTCCTTTGTCATTTTTCTAATAATATCAATATAAGTTTGCAAAGGCTGCTCATGAAACTGCTTGTAAGTGATCATTAAGAATAAGAGTACTTCTTTTAATACACCCAAAATGCAAGCAGTTATTTAAAGCTAGAAGATAGACAGTTTGATTTAGTGTGGTGTTTCATTACAGCTGTCTTTACAAGACTGGGGCTTCTAATATCCAAAACAATTTCATTATTTGAATAATTGGCTTTATTACTCTTGTTTTTGATTTTTTTTGTTTTCTTGGTTGATTTTTTTTTTTTTTTTTTTTAATTAATGGTACAAAATATTTGATGTTCAGCTCGAATTTAATAATTAGAAAATATAATGACTGATACATTAGCTTTTGTGGCTTTTCAGTCAGTAGACATTTCTCAGCCTGCCCAGCTGAAATCACTTTCAGCTAATTGAAGATTTTCTCACTCCATTTAGCTGTTAAACCCTGGCATATGGACATATGGATCTTCCTAGTCAAACTGATCCTCAGAGGAAGTGAGCAGTGAAAATAATATTGCAACAAAAAGAAAATCAGGTTCAAATAAGGTGAAGACAATTCAGTGTTCAAATTGGAAATGCTGGAACTGTCTTCCACTTGTCAGAAGAAGAGAGTTTGGTTGAAACAAAGAGGGAGCTTTCCCACACTACCTGGCAATGTGCTGGGAAGGAGCACTCCTCTGTGGAAAAGAACAGCATATCCACATAAGGATAGCTGATTAATTCTTGGATAATCATGTCTCTGTAATTGCCAAACTGCAGTTGGTTGTATGCTGCTACTCAACAGTTGCTGAAATATTGCTTGGACAGCAACTAAATGTGGTACTGATAATATCCTGGAGTTCCTTTTGAGAGTGTTTCTTGATGTATTTTTGGGTGGTTTTTTTTTTCCTTTGATTTAGAGAAGTTAGGGAAGTTTAAATCACTTGGACATCCCTAGGAAAACCTCATATGTCAAATACATTGTTTCTGGTCAAAGGAAATATTGTACATCCAGCTTCTTAGCTACCTGATACTTAGACAAGGCATCTTGTGAAAAGGTACTCCCATCACACATTAGCAGAGTTTTCCTATTACCTCATTAACCAAACTGCTCTATTTGTTTGGGAAGAATGTAGGCATACCTTACTTCAGTGGAACTGCAAGATCTGTGCTTGAGTTCTGCTTTTACTGCCTCTTGCAATAACTTTGTTGTGCTGTACAGAGCTTGTGCCTCATCGTTTTTCCCTGGTAACAGCAGTAACTTCCTCACTAATTTGAAATTAGTTTAGCTCTGGGGTGATGTTTTCAGTCTATCAGATCAGGAAATTTATCTCTCGTGAGGTGGAGGACTGCACGAGAAATTCCATTATTTTAGTGCTTGTTTGTTTCAGTGCTGTTAATTAAAAAGACCAAAAAGACACGGTGGAAATTGTAAAAATTATTTCAGACAACTGAAACCTGACTTTATCAGTCTTATTCCCATATTTTCTCTACTCTATTTATGTGCTTTGTTCAGGGATGACAGAATTGTGCTTTGAGTAGACACAGAGGCTGCAGGAAAGGAGGTTGCTTGCATTAGTGACCCTATTATGGGACTGAATTTCATTAGCCTGTATTGTGGATCCTGAATAGAACTGAATATATTTTCATGTTTTTCTTATCTTATGGAGAAGATGTGTCTCTTGGTGAAATACTCACATTTAGTTTACTTCAGATACAAGATTTTAAAACAAATTGCTGTAAAGATGTTGAAATACTATTGGTGATGTATATGTGTCCCATTCATCAACTTCCCATTCAAGAATAAGATTTATTATGCCAGGGCTGGGTTGTTTTGCATGAAATCACATTTTAATTAAATAGTTTTTTCTGTTTTGAAGTAGACATCCTGAGTGTACAATCTGCTACCATATCTGCATGTAAAAATTATTCTTACTAATTGCACCGTGCTGGTTCGGGTGGGGGATGACATCAGAACAGAATTAGACTTTATAAATTTAGAAAAATATACACATTTAAGAAAAGCTTCAGTATAAGAAACTAGACACTGCTATGAATAATAACAAAATAGTTTTTCCCCTATAAAAAGCTCTTCTTTTTTAATATTATCTAAAATGTATATTTTCAGCAAGCTTGATAATACAAGTTCCCACAGAAGACTGACAGTGTGGGATGTCTCCTGGCCTCTGTAGTGGTCTGTGGTGAACAATTTAAGAATGAATATTCATAATGTTTTTGTTACCTTCTGACATATTTTATTACACTGTCCGTATGAATCCCAAAATTGGGTTAATCATCTGAAAGTGGTTTAATTATCTGAAAATTAATTAAGAGCTCTCTAGTCATGCGTGCACTGTATGTTTTCACTGGACTTAATTTACCGATAGAAACAGGCCTATTTAGGGTAATTACTAGATTCTGTAAGGAAAGCAGTTATAAACAACACTTTCCTGATGCAAAAGACTCATGAAATTATGCTGCACTATGTAACTTCACAGCTTAAACTCAGGTAACTCTTTTGCTTGGAGAGAAAGAGAAGCATATGGTACGTGTTTGGCAGCAGATGTGCCAGTGACATGGTGATTTTACCAATGAAAATGAAGGCTGCTCAGAAAATTAGGTGCTTCAAAGGGCAGTTGGGAATGGGTAATATCTGAGAAGAAATGGCTTTGAGAATTTGAGTGATGCCTGAAATTTGAACTAATAGCCTTAAATACATCACAGGAAAAAAAGAAAGGAAAACAGCATTACAGAAGGTTCCCCAGATTCTGTGGTTAAATACACAGGTAAAAGTCTTCAGTTCAAGGAAAGAGGACTGAGGAGTTGTGTTAGTGATGTTAGTGTGGTAGAAAGGACTCAATCCAGATGCTGGGCTTGGGCTTCCCTTCCTCTGTGTCAGCAATACAGCTCAGGAGTCTGTTGTGCCAGAACAAGATTGCATGGTTACTATTTCCTCATTTCTCAACTTTAAAAATGTCTCTCTTTGCTATATTCCTACTCTTTAAGACAGGAACTCACACATCCAGAGGGGGTGCATGGATATCTTTTTTTCTTTGTTGTTGTTGTTTTGTGGAGGTTTTTGTTGGGGGTTTTTTGGGTTTTTTTGTTAATTTATCCTTGAGAGATGCAGTGATATTCTCTTGAGTCACCTTTGTGGTTTAAACTTTGATTCTGAAGACATGTGCAGCACAGACATCCATATGCAGAGTTTGTGGAGCAAATTATACTGACAATATATTGCTACCTCTTGTAGAACAGCTTTTAAAACATGGGATGCTTGTTAATGTCTAAAACAGTTGTACTACTGGTAGGGAAATCAGTAGTACCAACTCCAAGCCCTATACTTTGAAGCTTTCTGGTTGTTACAGATTTTTTCACCTTGAGTTTCCTCCTTTTTTTTTTTTTTTTTCCTTTTTTAAGTCTTTCCATTCTGGGCAAATAGGCCCTTTTATTCTATGGGTGTTTGATTCCCTCTGCCAGCTTTGCCTAGTTATTTAATTCTGTTCCTGTAACTCCTTGCTTTTCTCATCACTCCATGCTCAAATCTAACTTTTCCCAGGCTCTCAATAAAGATGAGTTGCAAGAATATAGGAGAGTGTGTCATTTCTGTACAATCACAAAATCCTATTCCTATGGGCTGGACAACCCACAAACCCTGAATTTCAAATCTCTGTCCCAAAAAAAGAGCTGCTAGAGATTCTTAATGACGAGCTCTTGAAAAGACTGTAATGTTTTCTGTGGTCTCAGTTTTTGAAAAAAAAAGGTGAACTATTTTGTTTAAAACCTCACCAAAATTTTCAGCTGGAGACAGGCCTCCTGTGTGGGAGCTCTCTGCCTCAGCAGCTGACCATCTGGCAAACACTGAAGGCCTGGAAGCAATCTCCCAGGATAGGTAGTATCATAGACATCAGTTCTAGCTGCCAGCTTCATTGCTCTTGCCTGTGGTAAAAAGTATTCTTCTGCCACTGCAGTGGGTGCAGCCAAGTGGAAGGAATTCTATAGGGTAAGGGATGTTCATGTGAGAGCTCCTCTGGCCTTTGCTACTCCCATTGAAATGTCTCACAGCAGTGTTAGTCAGGCAACACTTAACACCAAGCAATGCTGGGAAGTGTGCAGCCCTCTATGAGCAAAAATAATTTTATGGGTCATTATTTTGTTTTACAAAGGGCTAAGACAAAAAGAGGCATTTCTAGGCATCTGATTTGGACAGTTTGGAAATCTAATCTCTCTTAACCTGAACTCTCAGAACTATTAATTCGAGGCAAACTGTGCCATATAATTATGCTGGCTATTCCCTGTGGTGCAACACTGTCTGCAAAAGACACTGATCACGTGAGTGTAGCACTTTGAAGCACTAACGACCTGTATTGAAAATTGCTGAAGCGTAACTAATTATTTAGCAAAAATTCAAAAGGAGAAAGCTCCTCCTCGAGCTCTACATTCCTTTCCATCCTGGTGAAATCATGGGTGCTTGAATCAATGGATGTTTTGCTACTGATTTCTGCAAATCCAGAGAATGATCATGAGTATTTACTGCCTTCTACCTCTTTTCATTTGGCTGGAAATTTTTATTTTGCAGTAGTTCTTTGATGAGGCAACAAAAACTTTAGTTTCCATTTCCCTTCAAGAACCATGGGAAGTCCTTCTGTGTAACTATTACATGTCTTGGCATTTGTGGGGCTGATGTTGATGTCTTTCCTGAATTTCAAAGCAGGTGGAGAAAATCAAGGGTGGCTTTTTTGTTCTGATTGCAAGTAGGGTGAAAGTCAGGTGACATTTGCACTTACTGTCCTGGAGTCTAACATTGTATGTTTTTCTTTCTTCCTCTTTTGTGCACGATACAAAAGTGATGTAAAAATTGCCAAGTGGATAAAAACAACTGCACTGGAGATTTTTCTTGCAAATAAAATTGGAAAAATGTTCTTTGATTTCTCCTGGTTTATCATGGGCAGTGATTACACAGTACACTAGAGGCAAATGCAAGATTTTTTTCCCCATAAATACTTTAAAAACAAATTATTATTTTCATTTGCCTGGTGACAACTCCTTTGCTCTCAACTGTTTATATACTATGAAGATTTAAACCTTTGGAGCAGATCATAAGCAATTTTCAGATTGTGTGTTCAGCTGTGGTTTTACCATTTGAATCTCTATGAAATATTAGGGAAAAAAGTTGTACTGTTTCAGTGCTGAAGTTTCAATAGCAAGTAACTGAAAGATATTTTATCAGTTTATTACAGAGATAGAAGGAGATTTCTAAGTATAGAAACAGGTTTCTAAGTAATCTTAATTAAAAGTACCCTTAGGAAAAAAATCTTTTCTGTAAACATTTTTAAAGGGTGGGGAGGAGAAGAGGGAAATTCAGAGAAATAATGTTCGTTTTTACCTGACTAAAATCTGATAGTCTTTTCCTCAAGGGTTTTGAACACTTAACAGAGAGTGATGTGTACTGATAGAAGCTGTTACTCTCTTGTGGAAGAAAAAAAACCACATGCACTAATCATCTCCAAACCATCAAGTTGATACCTGAGCAGTTGTTTGCCCCCATGATGCCCCAGAAGAATTTTCAGTGCCATGAGCCCCACTGAGTGGTGCTAGTTCATGCACACATTTCTGGATTGCATTAATAGGTTTTTCTTCCAGTTAGTTTTTTTATAATCCTCAGGTGTTGCCCTGAATTGAGGTTTTGTATCACCTACAGCTGCTATATTGCACACCACAGAGGTGTGCTCCAGCACTAGAGGTTTCTCATCCAGTCTCTAGCACCCTGGCTAATTTGAAATACAAATTTGACATGCAATACTGGGCTTACAATTGGTTGAACAACATTAGTTTAGATTAAGACATACCTTATTCAAAGCTTTTGTGTTTTAAAATCTTAATACAAACTATTTTGGCACATTTTCTTCTCACTGTCATGCTTCTCATAGGCACAGGGATGAGCGGAGGGGTGTTGAGCTCCTCTCCAGAGCCAGCACAGCACTGGCACACAGGCTCAGGGTGATAGGGGTAGGAGCAGGGGCCCAGCTGCCTGCTGGCCCCACTCCTTCAAAGCCAGGAGCTGCATCCTCCTTACCCTGACCTCAGGAAGGGACCTGACAGATCTCCATGCTGGATGGCTTGGGGAAAGGCAGCACATTCCTCCTCCTTCTCCAGGGAGGAAGGGGGCATGCCATGTCATAGGACATTCAGGAAAACTGCTTGTCTTTTAGAAGCTGGGTCTAGCTATATTTTAGTTTGGAAAAATCTGCCTAGTGCTGCAAAGCACTTGGTGATTTATTTAACGTGTTATTGATGGTGGACTGCCTGCTCAGCTTGTTACGTAAATGTTCACTTGCATGCAAAGCCCATCAAGGTCAGTCAAGGTCATGTGAGCAGTTTGATGAGAGCTGATGTGATCAGAGTTCAGATGACATTTGTGGCTGCCACCTCTCTGCCCACTCTGAAGTATGGCAAAGGAGATCATGCTTGCAGAAGAAAGATCCATTGCAGGAATGGGAGTATGCAACATTACCTAGGCACACCACACCTGCTGTCAATGAAGAAACCCCCAGGGCATAAGATGGAGTGTCACAATCACTTGCCTCTAGGAATTTTGATTTTATAAAAAGAAATGTACTAAGAGGGGTGGTGATGCTCTTTCCACAGCCCATGCAGCTTGAACACCACAGAAAAATACAAGGATTTTCTGTCCCAGGATATGATGAAATACCTTATTCAGAGTGCCAAATTAAGATTGTAGAAATTAAATGAAACAAAAAATAAGCAGCAGAATTAATTCACATAGCTAATTATTAAAAAAGCCCCAGAAATCTCCAGTGAAATGTATTGAAATATATATATAAGAAAATCCAGTTTGATCTCTCAAACTTAAGTGAGATGTGAAAAATGTCTTGAGAAGTTATCAGGGGAAATTCACAACTTTAATGTATAGCAAAACTCATGGACTTAGTAGAAAAATAATTGGTTTGGTTTCCTCCATTCAATATTCTCTATTAAGATCTCACTGTTCTGTAAGCAGTAATTACTGATTTCTGTTCCCACAGAGCATAAAATATTATCACTATGTTTCTGCTAATGTTCTCTTCAGCTCCCTTGCTACCAACTGTCCTTTTCCTTGAAAAGTACTAATTCAATTACACTGAAGTCAGTGCAATGATTCATGCTCTTGGTTTTGCTTGGAGATTTGGAACTGACAAAGGGCTTATGTGCTTGAGAGTTCCTAAGTTGTCAATCAGAGTTGCATTTATACACAGTCTTGCTTATATCCTTGGACCATTGCAAACTATAAGAAGATTGCATTACAAATACAAAGCATCATTGGTTCAAAAAAATGGTGTTACTGAGACCACACTTTTGCTCTGAGTCTTGGTTCATGTAGCTTTATTTTTGCTTAAACACCAGAAAGTATCTTATATATAGACGTGATATGGTAGCTGGGAGATTGCAGTGCAGAGAGCATCAAGTCTGGCTTGTGGTGAATTAACCTTAATTATTCAAACTCATGAGTGGCTTAACAAAAACTGGTCATTGCTTTCTCTCCTCCTCCTTCTGCCCTCCCTTGCCTTTTGCTGGTTCCATTGTTTATTGGTGTCTGTTACAGTCCAGTCTGCCTGTGACTGGTACAGATAAGCTGGGCTGCTGCATCACAGACAGGGAGCCATAGATAGGAGGTGAAGAACAGCTTTGCTATTGTTCCCTTTGCTAGAAATTAATTATAGTGATACAAAAGAATAAAAACTGTTCACCAGTTTTAATGTTCAGTGATCTCTGTGATAGCTTTAACCTAAAGAAGATTCAGCAGTTATAGTGAAATCATAATTTCAGATCGAGATCTTCTGTATTTATAATTCTAAAGCTTATGTAACCTTTGTCTAGTCCTTAATGGTAAAGAAATGTGGTGTTAATGTCAAAATTATTAAAACTGCAAGAATAAAATGGCAGACTAACTAAGATCCTATACTGTATTCAATGAGACTTTCCCTGAGCTGCAGAAGCTATATTTAGACGTGTCAGAAGACTTTCATATCTTCTTTGTGAAAGCTGCAAGGTATATTTGATATTCTTAGGTTATTTTCCTAATTTTCACCACGTGGGATAAAAATCTACATTGATTTGCATAGTGCTGAGTTAAAGCCTGGAGATAAAAATCCTGCAGTGATTTTCTTCAGTTAGCACAAGTGTAAAGCTGAGAGGTGCTGTTCATAACTCAGGGTTTATTGGTCTGATGGCAACATCTGTACAAGTGAATGGAAAGGGACAAGGCTCCCTGTCTGCAGGGCACCTAGTGAGACTCAGCTTGCATTCCTGCCACCTCCCCAAGCCTGGACATCTTCATCCACAGTGCTTATTCCTCTGCTGTCTCCACTTGGTGTGGTGAGAGTAGGAGCTGGCTTAGACCAAAATCATGCCCCTTAACTTGCTGGTGCTATGCATGCCAGTGCAGTTTCAAAGGTGTTTTAATCAGAGAACTAAAATGTAAGCTTCTTGCATCTAAGAGGAGAAAGAAGAAAAAAATAAATGTAAATATTTTGGATGATTTTCAGAATGGGGAAAATTATATCCTGTTAGTGCATTCATCTAGTCTAATAATAAATGCCAGCATTTTAATTTATTATCAGACACAGCAAAGCAAATGTCTATGTAGTGAACAGCTATACACCATCAAATGTTCTTCACTCAGACATAGCTTAATTCTTGATGGCTTTTTGAGTTTGAAGTAAGGGAACACATAATGAGATTGCTTTGCAAAAATCCACCTAAATGGGCCTTTTTTCATTTTTCATCCATTTTCCAAAAAAAACTCCAAAAACCCCCAAATCATCCTGCATAAATGGATAGTTTACAATAGTTGAATGAATGACCTAAACTTGCTTTATTGTTTTGAAGATATCGTTATTATAAATGGCCTAGAAAATTTGTCTTTATTTGTTGAGAACCTAACCTAACACAAACTGCATCTTAGATCCAGGCAAACTAGGGTGCAATTGCTGAAACTTCAAGTGTGTGACATTTGTCCAATCCATTATGAAAATGTCAGTAACTGATCTCAGCAATATTGTTTTACCAATTTTGTGCTGCCTTCAGCATTCCAGTATGGGACCTTTTTCAGGCACTGATGTGTACAGATTGTATCTCATTGATTTTCAGGCCGCCTATTTTCAGGAAAACATTCTTAAAATGTGAAATAATCTCTCTGAATAAGTATTAAATAATCTGATTTTTTTGGGTCTTCTAAAGCAAGCCTCAACGAAGAGAAAAATCAGTCACTGGAAGCAGATGGGATGATATGTCTAATATATCCCTGCTTTCTCTTTTTTCTGTCATTAAGTTGTATATAGACCTCTTGTGTATACATTTTTCCATATAAAAAGCTGCTATTAAGGCCATGAAGAGATTTTCAGGGATTAGCAAGTGCTGCCTCCAACTTTCTGCATTATTTAATAGACTGTCCCTATTTCAGTGCATCGACTAGTTTCTTTTGTCTCTTTCCAGAGTTTATCCATGAAAACCTCCTCCCAACTCGGTAAGAAGAGTAATTTTTTTCCCATGTGATATTTATCCTATTGATTTTAACAGAAACACACTTTTACTGAGCTTGCAGATATGTAGAATGTGTCTCAAGAGCAGCTAATTTGCTCAGTCTTGGCATCTTCATTCTGAAGAGCCTTTTCAAAATGTAAATTAGAGCCCAAGCCTAAAGAATCAGAAATTTTAGAGCACATGCTAATTGCAGAAATCTGAGATGGTTGCTCTGAATGGTAGGTTGTCAGTCAGGCTTGCATTAATGTGTGCTCTGAGGATTTGTATTGCTAGTTTAGAGTAACTCAAGAGGAACATAAACCTTTTCTCTCACGGGGATGGCTGAGCCAACTCCCAACTCTATCCACTTGCCCCTGAAGCTCTTTTAATTATTGTGATCTTGTTAACATAATTCAACAACGTTAAAAATTAATTCATTGTAGATCAGTTAGAAACTGAAATGGTGTTTCTCACACTGCAAAATTGCAGCACTACACAGCAATCTAAATTACTGAGAAATTATGGGGCAATCCAAGTGTTTTGAGGCTTTTCCAGATTATAGGATTTTTGAATCAATAAATTCTCATATAAACAAATCAACAACCTAACCAACACCTCAAAATCCTGCAGCTAGTGTTTGCTTTTTAACCTGTAGGGTTATGAATAAATATATTTCTATGGAGGTGGAGGGGATGTTTCCTGAACAAGTAATAACATTTCAGTTAGAGAAAATTAATCTTCTAGGTACATTAAATATGTTCAGAGCATTGCATGTGAAGCAGTATTTTTTTTTAGTTCACTTGAAGGGAAAAGGTGGTCTGATAGAAGAGTAAACGAGCTGAGAGATATGGTGCTGTATTCAATGCTTCCAACAGACATGGATATCACCCGACAGAGGTCATTGTATTTCTGTCCTACACGTGGTTCAAGAAACCCAGGATGTCATGCTTTTACAGTGACAGGAATCTGAAGGATTCTTTGTCTGTCCGGCAGGTGGGAGCAGGAGGAGCTGTGATGCTGCAGGGCTGGCTCTTGCTGAGGCAGCTCAGCATTCTCACAGACCAGTTCACACGCCAAGCTCACAGCCGTACTTGCAAGTTTTCAAGGCTGACTTGTTGGTCATGAATATATTGCTTTATTATCATGACAAGGAGGCTTCAAGAACTGTGTATTGAAATAAAGACAAACAGGGTATTCTTACAGGCTGATGGCAGAGTGGAGAGTTGTAGTGCAGCTGGTTTGCCTTTGCAAAGAAATAGAGGAGTGAAAATTTCTGGGAAAGTTACAATAGTGGGCAACAGCAGGGGAAATTCCAGGCCTGATTCAGAGCAAGCTACAGACTGCCAAAATGCTCTCAGCTTCTTTGCCATGGTCTTTGAAGAATTACAAAACCAAGAACAAGATAAATCAGACTGATTTAAATCATGCCAGGAATAGCTGAAGCAGGTTTGGGAATTATGTTCTCTGCTTCTGTAGGATTATAATAAACCTTTCTATCAAGTTTGTTTTTTAAGTCTGCTTCTTGTAATGAAGACAAAGTACACAGTGGCTGGTAGCACAACAGACATCATACATCTGTAATGATGACTTAAACAAGCTCTGGGAAACAACAGTATAAAGCATCTACTGGTGGAGGGAAGAAGGGGTTGTCTCTCACATCCAGCAGATGTACTAAATAGTTTCACTGTCTTGTACCAGGAATGTCTTCACGGAGTTAGGTTCTGTGACAGGAATTCTTTCACCAGCTCAGTGACTTTCTTTGTATAACACTGCAGAGTAAGGTCTTCCAAAACTAATTTGGCCAAACTGTAAGCCATATGAGTTTTGTCTTTATTGTGTCTTTCCTTGCCTGCAACTTCGAAGTACCAGCATGTGATTTTACTTCATCACAGCAGTGGTACATGCAAGATTGTGTGCCCTGGAGTGAAAGCTGGGAAAGGTACTGATGTCTGTGGAATTACACAGTACAGGAGAGAGATCTAGAGGTGACTGCTATGCACAGTTGATAAGAGCAAATGTAACAGCAGCAAAGAATATCAGAGCATCTTTAATGTTGAGAGTGTATTTATGTTTTTGCCTAGTGAGACTGTCACTGCCAGCTGAGCTGCACAGTGGGGATGAAAATAGCATGTGTATGCACGTTTGGTGCAGCTGTATGTAGAACATCATCTTTAAGTCAAACCTTGTCTTCTTGTATGTAGTAAGAGTAGTTATGCAACCACTGCAGGAATGGCAAGAAGCACAAGACACGAAATGTTTCTGATGAGGATAGAAGTAAATTGTGCTGGCAGAGAGGAGTTCTGGCTTATCAGAAAAGTGAAGATGAGATCCAGCATCATGCTGATGCTGAAAAATCTGTACAGGAAAGAAAAATGAAAAATTGGAAAAAACAGACAGAAAACCAGGATGAAGGATAAGACACAAGAAAAATTAGCTGGGGATATAAATGAAGCCTGGAGAGATGGCCCAGTGTACATTAGCAAAGAACAGCACAGGAAAGGTAAAGAAGGATGGAAGAAATTTGGGTTGTACTGGGCTAAGAAATGAGTAGGAAATTAGAAATAAGATTTAACATGGTTTACATGTTGCTTATATGAATATCTGGGCAGTGAACTCTTCCACAACAGCCACTATCTTATTAGACAGTAATAAATGCTATCCCACCTACACATTTCTAACACAGAGGACATTGTGCACACCTTTGACCAAAAGCCACAGCAGCTCTTGCAGATAACTACCTCAATTTTCTATTTCCAGGTATCAATTATCTGGGTGAGGATGGTAAAGTTGAATCTATAATGACTGGTTTTCCTTCCAAATCTTTGTAGTTCTGGGGGTAGTTCAGGCTACTGCAGGCACTTCAGTATTTCCAGCAAATGGATTCTACACTAGGGATGGGCAATAACTTGATACCAGAATAATTTATACTTGCATACCTGTCTCGAAATTTGTAGTAGTTTGGGGATTGATGCAACCCCTCAGGTTATTTTATTCAGCCCATAAGTAACAAAGACAACTTTCTTTAACTGATCAAACTGTTCCCAGGGTCATCTGGACAACCATGAGACAGATTTCTTCTCTGTAAATATTTAGGCAGATCTTCATTTACTTGATCTCATAAATTTGTTGTGGTACATTTTTTATCCATGTACTAACTACGCACCTGAACTCTAATATGTTTTCTGGCCTGTTACCCTTATCCTACTTACACTTTAATGGATGAGATAAGCTACACTAAAGGTATCTTGTGTAAACTTCTGATAGGTCTTTGATAGCCTACAGACATCTTGATCGTTAGTTCGTTACCTATCTGCTTATCAGTTAACAATCCCAAGCCATTCAGTTGCACAGTTTTGGTAACTCTAAATACAAGCTTCCTGTGCCTAGTGCCAGCTTTAACACCATTGTAATAAACAATTGTAAACCCCAGACTTAGACCTTGAGCTGAAGCAAACCATAGTCATATGCCAGGGGCTAGTGCCTGATAATACTTAATACATTTAAAATGTTATCAGGTGTTAGGAAACTACATTAAAAAAATTTGGTTTATTTCTTTATTAGAGGAATTTAGAATTCTTAAGGGTTTTTTGACTGAAAAATGTTTCCAAAAACCCTTTTCTAACAGTGACAGTAGAAAAACAGTGATGTTAGAAAAAACAGGATAAAAACCTTTTCCCAAGTAATAGAAATAATTTGCTCAAATAAGAGTTAACGTTTCTGTTGATTATAGTTCAGCTGATATGAAATAAATTTGCTTTGACATATTAATTCTCCATAGGGTCACAGTCATCTTTTTAACATATACACTGTCATTTACTTAATTCAACTGCTAGTGGCATTATTAACCTTCTAAGAACATTACACCAGATGTCTGGTTTCAGACTAGAGCTGTTTTGACACCCAGGTTCCCTCTTGCATGTGCTGTGGAGGGAAGGAATAAAGCTTTGAAGGCAAGGAACTGAGCTGAGTTGTGGAAGGTGTCTCAGTTCCCCTCCTGCAGCTGCTACCACCTTCCTCTATAGCCACAGGCAAGTCGTTCTGTCAAAAAACACAAGTCTACACCTCACCAAATCCTTTTTTCCCAGTGGGTCTCTCTCCCTTCAGCAACATGACAGCATAGCTCACGGATCTTCTTTTGGATTTGCACAAACAGGAGACTTTCTGCTCAGTCCGTTGAAGCTCACAGCCTTGAGTTAAACGTCATAGCACCACAGCATAGCACCACAGACCTTGTATAAGGAGGAATCCTGACCTTTGAAAAGGTTTCCGAAACAAGTGGGAGGGAAACACAAAGTTGCAAAGTAGCTTGTTTTAGCTCCTCTACCAGGTCTGCAGTAGGGAGAAGAGCAAAACAATAGTCTGTGGTGCCTGCTATTGCTGAGCTCACTTTAACGGTTTCCCAGTTAATGTATGGCTTGTTCCCTCTTGTTTGAATTGTCATGCATACTTATTTTTTATCTAGATGACCGGTTTTGTATGATCTTCATAAACAGAATATTACTTTTTGCCCTTTCACTCTGGTGTGCCTTTGGTGGACAGACAAGTAATCTCAATATAGGAGAAAAGTGCTGTGGCAGATTTATAATGGGAAATTAGATTTCATAAATAGAGCATGGTACTGGAGTCAATGACTGAATGAAAAAAAATTATTTGGTTAGTTAAACATATCTTTCCAAAAGTCACTTGATATTTTCCTGTCTTACCAGAAGTTCTTTAAGGACCAAAGTGGTTAAATAACTGGTTAAGGAATCAAAGAGTTATGAATAAATGGTCAGTTTTCATGATAGAGCAGTAACTGTAATCTGGATTTATTACCTGATGAATCAGACAACGATTATGGCAGTGACACAAATTAAACATCTCTCAATGACAAATTAAAAGGAGTAGGGTGTCTCAGTGGAGACAACAAAACCCAGTGGTCTCAGACTTGGCCACTGCTCTTGGAATAGTTTGGGATAGTCAGGAGAGAGCAGAGAATCTCTTGCCTTACCAAAGAAATGGCCTACTGAATGGCCCTTTAGCTCCAAACTTCTGGGTCATAAGATGTGCACTAGGACAGAGAGTGTCTCCATGAGAAAAATGAACTCAACTTCTTTTTCTCTTTAGGCTGGAAATGAATAAACAGAGTGAGGGTGTGACAGTAATGTATGGAATTATGAATGTGGAGGTGGAATAGACAAACGTGATTTGGTATCCAATGAAATTACCAGACAAGAAAATAAGCAAGGCTGACTACTTTATTATACAGTCCCATAATTCAATTATAGAACTAGTTATTACACAGACACTGTAACACCCACAAGTGTCAATGGCTTTGCAAAGTAGACAGTCAGAAGAAGGTCCATCCAATATTGCTAAATACAAAGACACTTTGGCTTTGGAAGCCCCTGTGCAAAGATTGCTGATGTCCAGAGTAATATGTGAAAACACTATGATAAACTTGCCCACATGTTTTTCCATAGTCCCCAGCAAAGGCTATCCTAAAAAGTCTAAAGGCTGGCTAGGAACACATTTGGTTTGATCTCCAATGTCTGGTTTTGTGTTCTTACAGTTACTGCAGACTCAGTCCTTTGGTATTCTGGTTGGTTTTGGTTTTGGTTTTATGTGTTTATTCACTGACGGCTGCTGGAGACAGAGATTTCTCTTGCTGGACGCAGTTGCTAATGGAGAGGGATGGGTCCCTAATTGTTCCCCAGGGCTTCATGTGCTACTTTCATACACATTGTAATTAAAAGTTAGGTAAGAGCCAATTGAAAATGAGTACGGTAAACAGAGAATCTAGTTTGACATGCTCAACCCTCAGCTAAAGCTCTGCAGTAATTTACATTAAATCCCTGACATATTTTTTTTCTTTTCCTCTAACTCTTCCACTTTCACAAGGCTCTCACTTATAGCTGTACAGTTCTTCAGTGTCCACAAAAGTAAGTACTAACTAGCACAAGACACTGCCTGCAAGGTTTTTCCTTCAAAACCTCCCTCATGTGTCTTCAGAGATACCAACCTCACATGTGCCATCAAGGAAGGGAGAAGGTACATCCTGGAACAGAACTATTTCCTGACTTCCCCAGAGATGGATTCTCTGTTTATTCCTTTCTAGTGCCCCAGTTCAGGAACATCCTTGCTGATTTTATAACGTGGAGCACCCTTTGTAGTGAATAACAGCTAATGATAAAACATTCAGAAAGAGTTTGAATCATTTGGTAGTAGAGCATCAGCAGTCAACTCCAAACCAATTTCACCCAGCGTTCTAGAAGGCTCTAGACCAAATATCAAGCTAAAAAACAATAACTTTTTAGTGTGTGAGATTAGGTTTCCTTTGGTAACTCAGTGATGGTACCAATCAGGCCATTTTCTAAAATTCACAGTGACATCAATGAGGGCTGTTGACTAGAAAGATATATAGATTAGAAATATCGATTTTGTTGTTTAGATTCTGATTTTTGAGTTTTTGTTTGTTTGTTTGTTTGTTTGTTTGTTTGTTTTTTGCCATTAGTACAATTTTTTACTATGGATATATATATTTGAGAAAAAATAGATTTGTTTCACTTCAGTTTATACTCTATCGGCTTTGGATGAAATCTGGATTATAAATATTTTACATGAAATTGTATTAGAAAGATGTGAAAGATATGTGTTGTGGTTTTAAAGTTCATTTAAACACCTGTTTTACTATTTTTGCAAAATCTTGGATATTGTCAAGTATAAAATTTGGTGAAAGAGTGGGCAGATGGTAACTCAGTTATATTTTTGAATAACGTTGATTGAACTGAAAGCTCTTCTTGGTGCTTCACTTAAGCAGACTTTAAGGCAACAAGGGTGGAGTTATCCAGACCCTGCTGGAGGTAGGATGTGGAAGATCTTCTCTGACAGCAACCATGAATTTCTCACCAGATAAGTCTCAAAAGGACCATCAGATAGGAAATACATTGTAACACCCTGCCAGTGAATTTTGTTAATTAAGAACAATGCACCGTTTAGACCCAAGGCTGGGGCTGCGGCTTTTAACTCCCAAGACAATGTTTTGTTTGTACAGCTGGGGAATGACGCAATGTTACTGAGACTGGCTAGGACAGAACAGCCTTCCTTGTAAATGTTCTCTGACAGTTGCTCTTTAAAGGTGAGCCTAGAAGAAGATAGTATCTAAACACTGGACATTCTGAGGGGGAAAAGAAAACAATGAAAAGCTCTTGAGCATCTCAAAGTCTGTTGATCAGAGACTTTGCAATGCATTTTTCTCCTCTTGAAGGTGGTGTCCTTGAGCCTAACCACATGCACATTCCTATTGCTCAAGCAGGATTTGGATCAAATCCCTCTCTTTAAAGTTGATCATTGGTTCAAAATCAGAACCACTGCCTCTGAGCTTGCCTTGCCAAATACTTCATTAGGGACTTCTCTTAAACTTGCTGAGCCAGTAGCCCAGAATTTGACTTCTTCCACTTTGCCTTCAATCACTCTTCTTCATGTTTCTTTAGTTACCATATGGAAGAAAATTTTGCAGTAATATTGTGGTGGAATGGGAGGAAAGGAGGATTTCCTAGAAACCTTGTCTCCTTTATGACAGTAATGGAGAATATACTTGGCATGACATATTTCTTGAATCATAATTTCAATTTTGTTTTACTCACGGCTTAACTTCTAGCTGTTGCTGATACAGATGATTTACTCAACGAATGGTACATTGATCCTGCATTACTGTGAGCTGACTGTAACGATGCATTTTCTTTCAGACCACCAGAAGGAGCTGTTGAATTCAAAAAGCCTTTCCTTCAAAGCAGGAACTCCTAATATAGCAGGGCAACCAGAAGAATAATAGAGCAGACACACTGTCTTCCTTGGAAGTCAAGCCAAGGAGCAGATTCTCATTTAGGATCTGCATCTTTTTCTGACTCACTGTATTGCAGAATCGAAACTGATTTTACATGGTTTAAGATCCAAAGAGATGGGAAATCTATTGAGGCAGGTTTACCCATACATTTTTCCACAGGGAGTGTGGAACCTGCCGTTTTCCATTAGATCACAGCTCTAAGACATTAGGCTAACAGGCCTGCAAAACACTTGAGAGCTAATGGCAGTGTCCATAAGCATAAACAAAACCTGAAGTTTGTCTTATCCATGCTGACTGGCAATCAAAATGCATTGGCCATGTGTTAAGTGTTTTCTGAGGTGATATGAAGATATGCAATTATTTACTGTGTCTCATGATCAGATTCATAAAATGAGGCATGACATTTATAGCTACCTTCTATGAGTTTGCCCTTTATATTTGACCAAAACCCCTTACACTAACAGAAAAGTTATTATTTTGCTTTGGCCTGTCTTCCATTTGCACTTTTTTTGTCTGACAGCAGCCTGAAAATTTGTGATGGTTGTTTGAAAGTGTTGCATTCTGTGTGAATGTATGTGAGTAGCTTTGAATGAGTGTTTAAATTAAATTTTAATTAATTCTTAATTAATAAAATAGCATTTGTCACTAAGCTTCAAATTGGAACATGCTATGCAATTTGCTAAGTCAGTGTTTCCAGCATATTAAAAGACTACTTATTTTAAACATGTGTATTGTGCATGTCTTTGGATTCACATCCAGTGAAAACATGTCTGAGGAATAACTTTTCCTAAGTACCTTCAGGCAGCAGTTCAGGCTGATTGATCTCAGCATTGTCTTTTCCTTATGTTGACTTTCTTACTTTATAATGTACTTGTTCTCGTGACACTCTGCTAGTACTCAGGCATAAGTTTGGGCGTGTATGAACAATAAATCAAATATTGCTCTGGGAAGCTTATAGTGCAAATGGTATCTAGACAGGAAAAAAATATATAATAAAGTAATGGGAGAGCAAGGAGCAGGGAGGAACAGAAGGATAATAGTGTGGAAAGGAAGAAAAAGGTCTATTGACTGGACATATATATTTTGGAGGTTTCATATATTGGGCTTGCTCTTTGTTTTTTGTACCAGGACAATGTCCAGTGGCCTTTATTAGAAGTGATGATCTTGGGATAGATATTTTGCTGTGCAAAGTTGGAAATTGAAGGTGGTTCCTGCCTGAGCTTTAATCTGTGTGATTGAGATCTAGGAAAACATGGTTGGAAAATGATTACAAAAATAGGTACTATAGGCAATGAGTTATGTGTCAAAAACTCTTTATAAATTTATAAATACTTTTGTTTTTTCTTTTTAACAGTATTTCACAGAGATTTCTTCTTCCAAAAAACAGTTTAATGTGCCCTGTGTTCTTTTTCTTGGGAAGTGGTAACTAGTTAGATGTGGCTATGTGTCTGTAACAATCTTATATCCTGACTACTTACAATTTTCTGGAGTTATGGGGCTGCTGCTTTGTTTAAAATCAGAAACAACCACCAATCTGTGCTCAGCAGCACAGTGGGCACTCAGACTGTATCAGCCAAAAAAATTATATCGTCATGCTATGAATTTTCATCCCCAGAGCCCTCTGTTGTTGTGGCACAAACTACCAGAGGACCTGTCTCAACCTGAGCCTGACTTTCTTCAGCTATTACCTCTCATAGAAACAGCAGCTTCATTAGCACACAGGAAAACAGCTTCCAGTCTTTGGAAACTGTATCTTTTCCCACAAAAAAACTTTCTCCATTAGATCCTCTATAAACCAGCACCTTAAAGAAAAAAAAAATAGCTTCTACTAAACTAGAGAAAGAAAATACTTCATGTTATTTTGCCTCTTCTACATCAACTGGTGCTTGAATAGTCCTAAAAGAACCTGAATAGACCAGTAAATGAAAGCAGACAGTAAGAAGTCAGTTGTGGAAAAGAAACACCTTTTACTGTACATGAGTCTTTTTAGAAATAGACAAATATGTTACTATCAGTATATTATTTACAAGGAGATTAATCTTATTTTAGCTAAATGAAAATAACAAAACTCCCTTATGGCTCTAATCACAGGAAACACATGACTTTTGTCTGTCCAGTTAAACCCGACTGAAGTGACAGCATATATTATTCTGTCCTTTAAAAATGTAAGTCAAATCTGTATGCCTATGTACTTCCCTACAAAATTCTGCTTTTCTATCTTATTCAGGTTGAGGATAATTGGACACTGGCTGCTTGGTTTGTCGAACTTCTTGGAAAGGATCCTGATACTGGGAGTTGAGCCATGGGGTTGCTTTGTTAGGATTTTAAATAGTGGTTTTGTGATGTGGCTTTTGTGGCTCTAAACACTGTGGGCTTAATTTTTGCCACTAATGTACAGGAATACAGCCATCTGCTGTCATCTACAGGTTTGAAGTACTCCTTGGCACTTGCATAGTGCTTGGCTTCTTCTGGTCACAGAACTTAGATTATTGGAATTAATGAATTTTTACCCAGTCAGACTGTCAATATACTTATGACTCCCTTGGTGAGTCTAATCTGTCCAATGTCAGTGCAACTTTTGTATGAGTAGGTATTTGTTGGCAAGAATAAAAGGTTTAAAATCTGGCCTCTTTCCAATATTGCAAAATTGTTGCTTATGGTACAGTTACTGACTAGTGGAAGGAAACATATTCAGGACTTTTTGATGGCCTCCTCATTCAGTAGCAAACATCTGTCTAGAGTCACAGACCAGACTCACAGAGCAAGTAGGAGAAAGTCAATGCATCTTTGAACTCGATCTCAACACTCAGTGGAAGTTTTCAGTATTAATCTCAAGTCAAATCAGAATTCTAAAATGTTAGTACATACACTCTCTGCTTCAAGTAATGCTGAGAAAGAGGTAGTTTCAGAGGCAGCTTAAGGCAATTGATCACACTGATGTTTCTCTATTGGCAGGGGAGAAAATTAGGTGAAAATTCTAATGAACTAGAGATCTATTTTTGAAAAGATAAATGTAGGTAAGAGACAAGTTACCCAAACTGAGTCTGGTTTTTACATGCTGATGCTATGATGTGATGGTGTCAGTGAGAGATGACTGCATCTGCTGGGCCCATGAGGGAAGTGTCTCCCTTGTGTAGCATCTCCCACATCCTGTAGCACAGCCTATGCATGTAGTCAAACACTGTTAATTGTGGATATCATATTTCTCTTAGTAGTTTCTCTTTTCCCTTTCTTCTTTTTGAGTCTTCCTTTCCATTAGGGTAAATCTGTCACTGTAAAAGATGTGGAAAAAGTACTCTGAAGCAGGCTGAGGATCCTAAGGTCATACCTTTTCTGTCCTGTCTTGTTCTGTCCTGTCCTGTCGTGTCCCTTTCACCCTTTTGCCCTAGTCTTCAGATTAGACCATCTGTGAATCTTGTTATCTAGCACTCTGTAGAACAGAGTGATCTCCTGGCACAGCCAGTGTGTTGCCTTGGTGGGTTGTGTGGGATGAAAAAAGCACAATACATGCCTTTTCTGTCTGAGACTTGTTTATCTGCTCGACATCCAGGCCACTCTGGGAGAGCTCTCCTCTTGGTGATTGCTGGCAATCAAAAACAAATCAAATCAAGGCAAAGTTAGAGAAATTCTCCTATACAAAGAGCTACTCTAAAACAAAGCTGCATTTTTGTGGTGCATTGTCCTGGCTCTGTGTGAGTCCTGTAAAGAGACAAAGGCAAGCAGGAAGGAAATCTCAGCTGCTTAGTAAATGCCCTAATTTGATTTATTTTCTGCTCCCTTCCCCCACTCAAACTGTTCTGCTAACCTGTTAGTCCCAACTCAGACAAGTAAGACCTGCTAATCTGATTAGTCCTGACACACAGGAACAAGGCTGCTGGGAAAAGCTGGACCCTTACAGCTGTTTCAGGCTTCAGCTTCAATCATAACGTTATGGGGTAGCTGAATGCATAGTGCTGTGTGACAGAGCCCTGCAGCATGCACACAAGTGAGCAGTGTGACTGTCACTGAAGATTTCTGCCCTGGGTCTGAGGCCACTGGAATATAAACCATGTTTCGTGTCACCTTCAATGTAATGACAGAGAAAGTAACCTTCACCTTGGCAGCCTGCCCCTCCGCCACATGGAAGGTAAGCTCAGATTTGCATAAAGTAAAAAGGTTGATGGCACTAAAAAATGTTCTTCTAAACATTTTTTTCAGCCTAGAGCCATGTTTGAGATGTTTTAAGGGGTGCAATAATGTTTTAAGGGAATTGCACTGCAATGCAGCATATGCACAGCTGGTTGGAATTAGGCTAAATGGATCTGGTTCTAGAGAACAGCTTACCTGTTGCATTTTAAAGCTGTTCCCATTTGACTTTTAAAATAGCCGAATTCATAATCATTCTCCTTATTCTGGTCTGGAAGTGCCACTATTTATATTAACAGCAGATCTAGAGAGATAGATAAACATGAGCTACTCATTTCTGGAAGGAAGGGACACTGTTTGAGGAGCTTCCTAGATAAGTTCGGAGTTCCAAGGATTTGTGAAATGTGTACCATGATATAATAAATTAAAGAACAATGTGCCTCTATGATAGGGGACTAAAAGAAAAAAATCTCTTAGATGCATGATAACACTTGGACTCGGGTTGTGATAAAACTTGGCAGAAGTCAGATATGCTTTACACATCAGCTCCTTCTCCCACCCATCAACTCAGTTCACATCTTCACTTCCTTGAGACAAATGTTCCCACCTTGCCTTGAAGAGACTGGCATGATCGGGATGAGATGGGAACAGGTTCGCTGCCTTTCCTTTCTCTTCTGGGAGTGTGTTTCAATGTAATGTAGCTGAGAAGTCAGACACTATCTTCTCAAGTGCTGCTTTAAAAGCTTCCTTCTAGAATTTGTTGCTTACAGAGCAGTTACTGTAAGAGCCTCACCTCTGTCTGTTATTATGCCTTTCAGATGTGGGACAATTACAAATATCCAGATACAGTGCCAGTGTAATTGCTCTTGCTTTAGCTGTCCATGATTCATTATGTGGTATAAGTAGTTGTCATATATCTTTGATATATAATTTTCTCAGTCTTGGGCCTGTCTTTTTTTTCTCTTGACTTGTGACTTAGACACTACCCAGCAGCTGCTATTAGAAGGTCTTTAAAGGTGCTGGTATAGTGTGGCCCCAGCCAGACCTGTACTATATGTAGCACCATGCACTAAATAAAAACCTGTCAACCAGGGCAAAGTGTGTTTGGAGTAAAATTCATGTGAAATGAATTTAACCAGGGCGGGTTTATAGTCATATTGCTTCAGTTTCCCTATTTATTAGGAAAACTTACTTTCCCAAATGTGTATTTATTAGCTAGCAATGAAAAGTTCATTTCAACACAACATAAAATGGCTTTACTTATGCTTGCTAATTGTGTGTTAAAGATTTTTCTTCCTTTATATCAGGACTTAGGACTTTTTGCCTTTAGATTGCAGGGAACTTGAAAGAGGGAATTAAAATGGAAAAGGATCCTGGACCTTACCTGGCTCATGGACTCTTGAAACAGCAAACAGGGATGCAAATGTAACCCAGCTGTGTGTTGCATTTCAGTGATCATTTATGATAGACATGAGTACATTGTAGTAAATGCCTCTGGAAGAAACTGGCAAATATTGAAAAGTGCACCCTAGCATGGCTTTTCATTTCTCCATCTCTTCTTTCATTTGAATGTTTTAAATTATTTGATATGTGCAGTGTGCAAACATAAGTAAATGTTTAAAAGTGAAAGCTAAAAAAACTCTGTGGTACAGTATAACTTTGTAAAATGTAGTACATTTATTGATGAACTAAATAAAAAATAGGTAAGAAAGTGGACACAATTATATGAAAAAAACAAGATAAGATGCCAAGTCTGATGGCAAGATAGGATGCCAAGTAGAGATGGCTTTGCAGTAGAGCTTGCCCAAGTACTGCAAAGTTAATTTAGGGAAAGCTTTGTGGAGGGAGTAAGTATATTTATTGCCAACTATTACAGCTGGAAAAATTCTGACATGGTTTCAGGTGCACAAACCTTCCATTTTGACAATAGGAGGCTAATGAAAGACTGTTTCCCCACAACCTTACTTTGCTTATGTCCTTGTGTCAGCCAGAACAACACTGGTATTGCAAGTTAATTTAAATCCTTTAAAGCTGAAAGAGGTCACATCACTGCTGGAGGAGGGAGGATGGAGATGTCTACTTTCAGGCTGCTAAGACTTCAAGAGTAAATGACCCAGTCCACAGATAACGCTGACACCTGCTTTTCCACATAGCATAGCATGACCAGCAGATGAGTCTTGCATGATCTGGTGGGACGAGGATGCTGTGGCAGCTCTGTAGCCGTGGGTGTCTTGGGGCTGGGAGGAACAGAGCGAGTTCTGTCCCAAATTGTTACCTTTCTACCCTGTGCTATGCAGTGCCAGTGTTTGTTTCCCTGAGAAATTAATTTCTGATTAGAAGTATTGGTGAAAAGTATTTCACCCTCTTTAAACTATCTGTAAAATACTAATTTCTATTATATTTTAATGAGAAAACGGACAGTCAGTATTCCTGCTCCAGATGTTTCCCTCTGTAAGGCATAAACCCTGCTGCTTTTGCAATACATTGCTTTGAAAAACTTGTTTAATTAGAAGTGGGGGAGGGTATGGACATGGGACAGCTAGAGGGAAGTGACAGCTGAAAAGGGCTCAAATTGACAAGTGCAAAAGGCTCAGATTTGAACATGGCTGTTCACACAGGCACCAATGCCTGAAAGCCAAAGCAAGAAGAATCACTACTATAAACTGTGAGCATCTTTATAATAAAGCCAGAAGGAGGGGACTGGGCTGTTCTTTCTCACCTCTCTGTGACACTGCCTCCTCTCATTTCCCTGCTCCTTAGAGAACAGGCTGCTGGTACTTCTCCATCTGTTGACAGGTGTGTAGCTGGCCAGCAGAGCAAAGGGCTGAGTAATCTGAGATGTGCGTGGGTTACAAAAATCAGACTGCAGCCGGTATCAGCCTGGCCAGAATCCTTCTTTAAAGGGCTTTTCAGGTTGTGCTCACTTGGATTACTGTTGCATTTTCATTCAGCTGCTACTAACATTTTGGCCAGTCTTGTGTTGTGCCTCTTTGTGTCCTATGTCTGGCTTTAAGAGCAGATAACAAAATCGTGCAGCTATTGATATACCTACAAACTCCTACCACTCCTAACCCGTGAACAGACAACATGCTGCTTAGATAAATATAATTCAAATTCACAGGGAACCAGCAGATTTAGTTACAGAATGTATTTGCTCATGGAGGCTTAGCTATGCTCGAATCCTATTGATTTTCTCTTACTGTTGGTGGTTTGGCTTTGTTGAATCCTGTCTGAACTGTATGGCAGAAAGCAGCAAAAACTGCTGGTTTGTGGCTTTCTATTCAAGGCCAGGAAATTCACTTGATGAGGATCAACCTAACTCGGGGCTTTCTTGCCAAGTGATGCTGCACTTTATCTTCCCTGACATGGACAGATAAATGAGCTGGGGGCAGCTTTGCATCAGTTGGAGCCCGACCCGAACGCGCGTTGTTGCCAACTTTGGAAAGCTGCACAATGGCCCTGTCTCCCTGGCAGTTACAGCCGTTGGGGCTGGGACCTGTCGCCTGGAAGGCTGTTAAGAAATAATGATGTACACCCCTCCCTAAGGATGTGGGAACAATGTTCAAATCTTATGAAGTGGGCAATATCTGTGATAGGGAAACCAGAAAAAAATGGGGGCATAGTGCTCATTTTCTCTCTGCAGCAAGTCAAACACAGTGTGTCAGTGTGGGGAGGTAGGGTAGGAAGTGTGGGAAGTGGGCAGCAGCACACAGTTTTCTGGCTCAGATTAAACTCCCCTGTTGCTGCTTTGGAAAACTCAGTTAGGCTTGCATAGAGCTACAGTTGTCTGCTCTGTTTAGCAAGAGTAAGTGCACATTACTGAGCTGTCTGTTATTACTTTGTTGTCATAGTTCCTACATGCACCCCCAGCATAGAAAACCACCACAGTAAATACAGTACAAGCAGAAACAGGCTGATCTATGGATCTAGAGCATGAAAACAAAGGAGCATGAGCATGAGCAGAGAGACTGTAAGATGGTATAAAATGTCATCCTCCTGTGATGGCACCTGAAAGAGCAGTGCAACAGGAGGACAATATGAATGTGGCACACACTGTAATGGATTATTTGGGGTTGAATTCACTGTAAGGTGTTGCATTGGTCCAGGAAGCTGGTTTGCTCCTCCTATTAAAGCTGTGGAGGTGGTGGTGATGAGGAGGCTCAGAATTTTTGGGCTTGTTCCTTACTTGGGCCTTGTTTTTAGCTTATGTAACAGTACATTTCTCCTTGAACAGTAACCACTGTTTCTAACTGTTAAATATAGAGCTGTTAAACACTTCCGAGTCTAACTTCCCTGGGAAAAAAACCAAAACATTCAGAAACTTCTATTTCTCTCAGTATTCATTTTAAAAAGATTTTTGTTTTTACTTTGATTTTAAAAAATGTTTAGGTATATACACCAGATACTTGTATATTGGCTTCGAATATATATGAACTTCATTCAAGGTTCACAAGCATGTGTGACATGTCTCTTTATTTTCCCTGCTTGTGAGTGCAGACTCACGTCTTGTATATTTGTCACTTTTGGATGCACCCCAAAGGAGTTTAACAAAGTCCTTTCCCTCTATACAATATTCAGAGTCCCATAACATTCTATGACCCCAAATACTTGTCTCAGTAATGCTGAACACCACTTCACAGTAACACAACCACACAAGCATCTCTGGGATTATGATGCCTAATTTGGGAGCTACTGTCATAGAAGCAAGTAATTTTTGAAGTGATGACTTACTATTATTTCCAGCAACAGCCCCAGAGCTTTATTACCTTGAGCCATGGTGATAGATCAAGATTTTCTTCCTGTCATTACGCTTCTGGGAATTCTACAGCTCCATATATGTCTTCAAAGTTCTTGCTGGCATAGGTTTGCACATCTTTAGAGATCTTAAATCCCTTTCTCCCTCTTTCTATTTTTCATTATGTATAACACACCCTCCTTTGCTAGCTTTTTCTCCTCAACAAAAATATCAGTATTTTTTTAGCCCCCTATCAAACCCTTACATGAATATTACTCAAATGGATCAGCAGGCTCTTATTAAGGGTTCAAGTAATGCCTAAAATCAAGCCTGTGATGCTCCTTTGGTGCCCAGCTCTAGTTCACCAGCAGATGGTAGCAAACATCACCTTCCTTGCAAGCTTCGCCTGGGCTTCAGTGAATGAGGAAGGGCCGGGGTGCCTCATAGGAATCATATGTTTCTAGCCAGAAGAAATAAGCTGTAAACAAAGTAGTTGTGCAACTCAGAACAAGAAGGATAACCACGGAAACCGTGGACATATTGCTGCAATCGGGACAGAACAACGACGTAGAGGTCGGAACAAATTCATTGCAGTGACTTGCATTGAATGGCATGAGAAGCATTTTGGTGTCACTGTTGTTCTCGTGGTGACAAAAAGGGACCATTATTTGCAATGTAGCAAATGAACAACATCCAGGGAGTGACGATAAAATTGAAACTGCTCTGGGTCGGCTCTGCCCGTGTATGTTGACCCTTTGTACTGAAGACATGGGAAGGTCATGAAGGCAACTGCCTTACTAAAGGCGGTTTCTAGCCATTTATTTGGTTTTATTCTGAGCTGTACCACTCTAGTTCTTTTACATTTGATATGGGCTGCTGATTACCACTTTCTCTTACTCTCTTATCTATGCTTCTTATTCAAATGGCTTGTTATGTCAACAAGCTTCTTTTTCCCAACAACTAGAATGACAACAATGAGAGACATAGAAGGGAGAGAGGGACAGGATAAAGTACAAGGTGCTAAACTGTGGTATAATTCCCGTATGGAAATGTCTTTTCACTTATAAGGCAGCAGAGCATAGATCTGGGCAAACTGTTTGTGGCAAATCATTGGATAATTTTTGCCTATACTCTTTTCAATTATACCGCCTCTACTTTCAACTACCTTACTTAAGATTTGAAATTCTTTGACTTCTTCATTCAAACAGTGTTTAATTGCATAAGCAGTTTCTGGGAAGCATTTCCTTTGTACTCATTTCTCCGTTAATAAGTGTCTGATGATGAAAATCCTAAGAGCTGCCTAAGTGCATACTAAAATAGATTTCTATGTTTATTTACTGGAAATGAAAAAAATAATCTAAATATAATTTAAAAGAACACAATGGCTTTTTACAGATATAAAAATTATTCCTTCTCCAGTGCTTACCATATCCTGGCCCAGAAAACTTTTATTGGTTAAGCTTTTGGAAAAGAAAGAGAAAGGAAGGAAATCAGTTACCATGTTGTGCTGCTCCTTTCACAGGATGACTTGATCTGGAAAGATCACAGAACACAAGTGGGACTGGCTACACCTCTGTCTATGCTTATGCCCCATATCTGAGGATTACAGCTGAAGTTATCATGATTCTCCTTCAGTCTTAAATCCTCCTATTATCTTGTGGCTACCAGAAATACCTGAATACTTCTGTCATTTGGCAGGTATAACTGGCCTGAGTCCTTTTAGCTCCATTGGCAGGAGTCAGTGGAGTTATACTGTGTTGAACTGCATATGCAGGGTACAAAACCCTCCCAGTGTGACAGAGCTGTGCTCTTGACAGAGGTGATGAGCGATCAGTTCATGGACAATCAAAAATTTTGCTTTGGAGGTTTTGCCCATATCCCTTTGCAAGGAGATATGCTGGGAAAGGCCTGGACATTAGTTGACCTCACAACCTAATTTGACAGAGGTAGAGAACTGGAAGAGGGCATGTGACAGTATTTTGAATGTCATGGTTTGGCAGTATGGTAAATCTACCTTCAGGGATCCTCACATTTCATCAGAAATGCCATGGCCATCTGAAGTCAAGCTTTGATTTAACATAAACTCACTGTTCTTTCAAATTTGTTCAAAAACACTGATGGATCTATTTTGTACTGTCAGGTTTTATGCCCAATCAGGTACAATCTGTCTGTACATTTCCATCCCTATGCTTAGATCAATGAACATCTGCCTCCCATAGCCATCATAAAGCCTTCATAGAAGGATGAAACCATTACAGAGCTTAAACTCTCTCCTGTGTGCTGTGTTTAATCTGTCTGAACTGCAGTCACCTTCTCAACTCTGACCAAATCCATTTTATGCCGTTGGTGGTGCTTAGATTCGCCATCATGGAACCACAGCCTAAATGCAGCCATACAGGAAGCTGGTGCCAAAACTGCAAAGTCACATCTCTGATCACATTTGTGGGTACAATACATATAAAGGTGGACTTTCACTATTTCAAATATTACACTCAAAATATCTGTACTTACTAGTGAACATCAGCTCATCCTTTACCGGCCTGATGGCATATTAGGAAAGGAGGTTTTGTAAGATGAATCTGCATAAGAAAAAGGAACAAAAGAACAAATGTGAACTGGAGACGATGACTAGAAACCCAGTAAACTGCAAGTGGGAATGTCAAGGCTCTTGTTGAACACGAAGAAAGGCTGCTTAGAGCTCTATGGAGACTGGAAAATATGATGGCACAGCCCCAAAACAAAGAGTGACGTGTATGGGGGAAGTTCGGGATTTCTCTTGTAGAAGTTTTGGATTCTGACCAAAAAGAATAAACTTTATGTGAAACACTGATTTGATGAGTATACATTATGAAATGATAGAGTCGCTATGTGTTGTGCCCATGGGATTTGGTTTCTGTTCAGTGCAGATGTTTAGCTCTTGGTAGTCAAAGTGCTGGGGTATTGTAACTCACTTAGCCACTTTGTGTCTTATTTAACAATATGTGAAGGTCTTGTCACTATTACTGTTACAAAATGAGCAGTTGCAAACTTAGGGCAGCATGTAGAAATCTTCTTCCACAGCAGTGGTAATTGATTCCGCTTTATACAGTATCCATTGTCTTAGCTTAGTTAAAAGCATTCTAAGTGCTTCACAAAATACAAAAAGACATGATTCTGGCCTAAAGTGCTTTCTGCTTTCGTTCAGACATGACAGAAGACATGTGAGAAATGAGTGAGATGGTGCAGGGATGAGTGAGACCCACAGTTCCTCTAAAGAGAGCACTCTGGTATGATGTTTATACGATCCAAGCATTAAATTTTGTCCATCCCCCCTCTCCATTTTGAGGTTAGCACAACTTTTTTCAGACGCAATTGTTCTATGACATTAACTGGCACTTAAAGAGTTCTAACTGATGACAGCTTCATTTTTTACTTTTGATAAGAGCTCTTGTAAGTCACATCACAACTGAGGGCATTAAAGAAATATGTACCAATTTATCTTAATATGCCTTACTGTAAATCAGAGTGATTTACCTGCTGCTTTAGAAGAACTTCAGCAACCCCTGCAGCAGGGATAGGCACCTCCAAGTGCTTGGGGGTGGGAAGTTGAGAAAACACATATTGCATACGTCCTTCAACTCCCAATATGGCCATAAAGTGCAGTAGAGATATTTCCTGAGCAGTACTCTGTTCAAGTTTCTTATAAGGCCAGCAAATTCTAACCAGACTAGTAAAAAACCCAGTGGTCTTTGCAAACCTGGTTTCAGCAGCAAGGAATGTTTAGTGGTGTCTTTTACTGTTGCATTGATGATAACAGCACTTTTCATAAAAAAATATTTCCTGGCAACACCTCCTCTCTGAGAACCAGACAGAAAATCATTATTTGAAAAGATTTGGTATTTTGAAAATTTTTATTACAAGTGGGGAAAAGTAGTCTTTTGCCTTATTGAGCTTCTGGCTGTTACTGAGGTTTCGCAGTGCATTATTCCCAAGGAAACTGGCCAGATTATCCATGTGATGGTGGATCACACTGTGCTGGTTCCACTGCTGTTACTGATCCCGAGCATTAGGAAAGACAGGATACTGTATGGATTCCCTCAGGTCTCACAGTCATCACACCAAGACCAGAATGTGTCCTTTCTGCTGGCCATGGGGTCTCTCTGTGGTCAGAGAGGAGGGGTGGAACAGCTTCCTTAGACAGGCACTTTGGATTCAGAGACAGAGGTGACACACAGGCACATCTAACTCTCAGGAAGAACCATGCCATTTGCTACCTTTTGTGCCTTTAAGCATCCCTCTCTCCATTCTCTTTGACCAGGTGGTCTTTCCTGTCTCTGATTTAGATGTGATCAAATCAATATCCTACCACCTAGCACTTTCCAAGGGAGTATTTCAGAGGGTAGTATTGATGGTGGAAGTGGGCATTTGCATAATGTTCATGAAGAGAGATTTACATCATACAGTGCTCAGTAAGCAGCTCTGTAAGGATGTTAGATTGGATCATCCACATGGTCACTACACCTCCTTTGGCTCTGATTTCCAGCACCCAAGCTGAATGATGAGACTAACCAATGCAGGGGTCCAACACATTTGTCAAAATGTTCCCAAAATCCCATTGTTTAACTCCATGGAATTTAATTAATTAGTGGCTCTGAACATTATCCAGCAGCACTCTGGCTTCCATCAGCCAGGCTTAGGCTTGGCTTGTGCCAGTTTTGCAGGTTCTGTCTCTCACAACCAGGTGGTGGAAGGGGATTGCAGGAAGTGCTGAACCTATGCACAAATGAGATGGAATTTTTAGCAAACATTCTCCACTACAATCTCATTCTGCTTGTTCTTCTTATTTTCCATTTCACCTCTCTGTCATTATCTGTTGTCTCATTTCCAGGTTGAGCCAAACTAAGAGGAGCTCAAGACCTTCCACTAGTGCTGTATGGGCCCTGTAGCAGGGAGGAGTTCTGCTGGCCCTGCTCACATGACACATCTTTCAGTAAAATAGTTCTGGGAAGAAAAAAAGCTGTGCTTGAAAGAGGGAACTAGAGAGGGCAGAAAGTTTTCTGTTTAAAGTTGTCAAAATTGCTTGATAAAATGAATGAAACAGTGAGCTGTGCATAACTCAGAGTATATAGTATGTGGTGTGACAGACTTCTTATGACCTCTTCTCTATCTTGCCACCCTTTGGGCAATAATATCACCAAGCTCTGGAAGAACACTGTATCTCCAGGTAAGCTCAAAGATAAGCTGAGAGGCTTTCGCCATTTAAACCTCTTTAAGGTCCTAGTGCATTAACAGGAGATTTTTGTAGTGCAGAAGTTACATAAACTGTCCTTTGCAGAAAAGTTCTCCTCTGAGTGCCAAAATTTTACTTCTCTCTGAAAGCAAAGGCATTGTTGCATTGGCATTTAACACTATGGCTGCTACTTTCTTCTCCCAGGGCTCTGAAGCTGATTTTAGAAGATCAATAACGTGTCTGTGTGTAGTCTGCAAGTTTGGCTTTGTTAAAGAGCATTAAGGTATATAGAGTTTGATACTTTCTTTGGTTCAATATTAAACCAAGCATTTCTTCACTATTTAAAGCTGCCATTTTGACCTTTATCACTGTATTAGAAAGCAACAGCCAGCTCAGCTGTTTGCAGGAGATGTTTGCCTTCTACGAGCTTGGATTAGCTGTTCCAGTAACACACTATTATTGTACACTATTATAACCATTAACTAGTAACTCTTCAACACAATGAATCTCTGTATTCTGAAGAAACTAGAGCACTCAATGAGTCCACTTCCCATTACTCAAAGGATTTTGGACCAGGGTTTGTCCCTGAATTACAGAAAACATTAACTGTCTGGAAACTAATCATGCAACATTCAATTCAGTTACCTAGTCCTTGAAATATTCACTGATTTTTCATAAGACATAAAAGATCTCTGGATTTTCTCTCAGTGTTTTTCAGGCAAATGGGTAAGTGGGCACTAATTACAGACTTTCATGGCTGAAGAGTCTCATTAAAGAAGATCCATAAGGACAAACTGTCCAGGTTAGGAAACACAGTATTTTCACTTCTGAAAGAAGGCTAGGAAGGCCTATGTTTGTGCTTAGCCTTTTCTTACTAGACAGAGTCCTTGCTGCATCTAAACTATGGGCCTGGCATGCTCTGCAGGTGGCCCAAAACCCCTGGTCCTCCATCATTTTTGTAGGGAGGCAGTGCATCCCATCTAATCATATTTTACCAGTGAAAGCAGTGTGATAGTTCAAGGGCTGGTGGGGCAATGATATGTGTATGTTTGAGTCTTATCTCAACAAATATTCACTAGGCATACAGAGAATGGACCTTGGTGCAAGAGTGGGAAAGATTCCCAAATTCCAGGTTAGTTATTGTCAAGTATCAGATTTATAAAGCAGAAGAATGACATTCTACCTGTAAGCAATGCACCATTTATTTGTCCAGAGACTGAAGGACTGGTTGCCTCAAATGATGGATAATCTGAGCTACTGTGTTTCTGAACCTAAAAATGTTACTAATGAACATTAGTCATCAGGGTGACTAATGTTCTTGTTTGTGCCAATGTTTAGCCAGTCTGAAAAGATGTAGATTTAGTAAATGATCTCCAGACTTTGAGACTCTGCCCAGTTTTACATCCAAAGCTCACCAGCAAGAGGGAATCATTTATGCCACTCTGAAGTAAAGAAATAACAGAATGAAAGCATTGAAGTAATAAGACAAAAGCCTGGCTTTAGCCAGGGTACAGAAAAATATTCATCTGATTTTGAAAGCTGTCTCTTCTTCTCAGTTGCACTGCACACTCTGCAAGATAACTCTTGCCTTAAATGGAACAGATCATTTATAACATACCCAATCCATAATTTAGAAGAATTCAGACATAAAGCGTCATGTATGTTTCAGTGACATGACCTGAATCACTTGGAATTTCAACTGTAAAGCTCAGAATCCAGGATTGCAGACTGAACTTTCCCGATGAATTAATTTTCCCCACTTAGAGATCTTACAGCTGTCTTTGTGTTGTGAGCAGTTCAGATTGTTCCACTCATTATGCTTTGTAGTTTTGTCAGCAGAGCAATTTACTGCAGCCTGTTCATGTGCAGTGAATTTATAATGAATTATGGAAATTTGTTGTGAAAGCCTGACTTTTCCAGTGTTTGTTTCAGGGTTTCCCAGTACTTCTGTTCTTGCACACTTTAATGGTCTAGGCATAAAGAAGCTATTTCAGATATTGTTAAAGAAATTCACTGAAAAGCCTATCTAGACAGATGAAAACTCATCCTTACAAAGATATTATTTCCTTCTGCCTAAAGTAATGCAAATATGACACTGAAAGAAAACTATGGAGATCATAACAGGCTACTCATTAGGTTTTCACCAAGGCAATTAGAGTTATAGCAAACACAAAAAGTGTTTAAAGATGTCTGTTGGTCTGACATACACTGCACAGCATGGTCACCATTAATGTGGCTTTCAAAAAGCTCAGAAGTGTGGCTCCATTTTCTCATATATCCTGAAAGATAGCTTTTATCTCAACAGTTGTATTAGAGAGATGCCTTGGCAAAGTGTTGTAAACTGAAAATTTAATTCTAAAGCAGATAGTTAACCTGGGAAGTGAATCCTCTGACATTAACTTACATGGTCTCTAATGGGCATAGGTGAATATCTCAGCTGGTGAAAGGCTACTGTGCTCTGGATGTTTGTGATTTAATATAAAGCCTTATAATTTGAGGGAGGAGCTTTCCAGGCTTCGGATCACTCTTCTGAGGTCTAATTCAATATCAAGTCGAGCTGGATCCATTTCCTAAACAAAACCACTGGTATAGGCAGATAACAAAGGAGCTTTTGTATTCTTTTAGGCAAGCAAAAATGGGAGAAGATTGATTTCAGAAGCCTTGAGGTAATGTCTAATGTCCAAAGAATCAGAAGGACATGAAGATTCATACTCTTAAAATTATTATGACCACAATAAGTTAAAATTATTATGATCACAGTATTCCTTCACTTACTGGCAGCATGGTCAGACAAGAAGCACAGATCCAGCCTCATAAGTTATGTAAAAATTGCAATGCAATTTAAAACCCTTTGCTCTGAAGCTGATTTTAACATGTATGCTTACAAGGCTTCATAAGGGATTCGAAATTTATCTTTTGGCCATTCTCTTCCAGATAAAGGGATGGTCTTCAGCTTTAGGATGCTCAGGTAGGACCATTTGTGCTTCTAAATCTGACTGTCATGGGACATTTAGAAATCTGTGAAATCAGACCTTAATAAAGAAGCAGAAATTACAGAGCTAGTAATGAGACAGGAGACGTAGAAACCTACAGTGCATCTGCACTGAAGACCTTTGCTTTTAATAATCTAGCTGTGTTAATTTAACACCTTGAGGTTAATGAACCATTCCCTGGTCTGTTGTTACTTTAACCTACAAGAGCAATTTGCTGCATTGGAAGTTCTATTTTACCCCTAGGTAAAACCCGTGTATATGAGAGGTTTGGTAGCACCACAAGTAGGCAAGAATGATGCTATTTTGGTATAGGGGGCTGGGTCATCTGCTATCTTAAAACTTCCTTCTTTTAAAGCACACTTTGTGTTTTAAACTTAAAACAATTGCCCATTGAATAGGGAAGAAGAAAGCAAAACGGAACTCTCCTTGTCTCTTTACAGTTTTACTTGATCTGAAGGCTAAACAAGCTATTGCTTGAATGTTACAATATTGCAATGGAAAAAACGTACAAAGCTGGGCAGGAGTTGCATGCTTGTGTAGGGAGAGGAACAGATTCTCTACCGCGCTCTCCTCTTGCTTCAGAGTTGCAGACAGCATTGTGAGGAGCCACAGCAGAAACAGTATCGGGGGGCAAAAACGTGGGCAAAAAAGCTGACTTTCCAGCATTTGGTGCATTCTGACAAATCTATGCATAGGGGAGTTTTAATATTTTCTTACCATTGTAGTGTTTTACGATTCCCAAAATGTGTTCATTATGGAGCTGCATTCTATTAGATGTTATCTATGGAGATGTGAAGAGTTTCTGCCCTAAAGGATTTATAAACCAATAATTCAAGTTCAGTTTAAACAGACGTTTTTTAGTATGCAAAGCCTTTGGAAGTCTGTTTCCTGCTTATAATCGATACTAACTTCTATATTTTCAGATATGCTTGGAAAGGAATTTCCTGAGCTGAACAGCTTGTCTGATAGCTGCTCAATATATTTATTTCCCAGTGACCAAGGTTTGTTTCACCTGGGGCTGGAAGTTCAGGAGCTTGGAGGGCTGGTACCTGCACTCCTGTTAGCAGAGCTCCACTAGATGACAAAGGGAACTCTTGTGGAAGCCAGACTGCATCATCATGTTTCACCCTTGCTATCAAATTCATTAAGTTTAGAGCCAAGAAAGATCTTTTTCTATGGCGAGGAGTGGGAAATTGTTTGTGAGTAATTTTAAATGATCTTAATGCCAGGGATTTTTTTTTCTCTTCTTTTAAATCCCTCAGTCTTGGTTTTTAGGAAATTCTTTTTGCTATTTGATATAATTTTTCCTTTATTGAGCTTTATCATTTCATATACCTAAAACTACCTGAATGTGAAATCCTAAAGCACCTTTTTCTGCAGGTTATTTTCAAATAAACTACTTGAAAAATAGATTTTTTAAAACAGATTTTGACTCCTGAAACTATTAAAATCAGTACTAACTGCTCACGAGTTGAACAGGTACAGAATTTTATCTTTGTAGGGAATATACTGCTAGGGTTTGGTTTTTTGTTTTCTATGATCTTTAGAACTAGCTGACACCTAAATTATTCAATTGCACCATTGATTGTGTAGAAAAGTGTGGAGAGCATTAGCAATGATCAAGGGACAGCTTACGTGACTTCCAGTAAGGAGACATTTTGCTACCAGATGTGTTGATACTCTTTGCAAGTGCACTTTGAGAGCTTACTTTGAATATTGTTTGCTTTGGAATGACCTAGCATTACGTTTTATGAAACTCCTGAAACAGAGATTTCCTGCAACAAGACTTAGGGCTTGCTACAGTAGAAGTAAGTTCTGTGAACTTACAACATGCAAATTTTCCACCAAGCTGGGATGGCTCAGCTCCTGTCACAGAAATACAGTTTGGAATACAAAGGTAAGCCAGCTTTGCTTTTGCCTGTCCTTAATGCAGTGGACTGTGTGACATGCTGGTTCAGTATTTGTGAACTGGAACTATCACAGTAGGGTGAGTGATTTGGACTCATTGGGGTGGGAATTGCTGCAACCCCGTGGTGAAGCAGTATCCTCAAACATATGACAATGTTGTGTCTTTGGAGTATTTCCCCTCAGGAAATGTTTGGGCGCTTTTTGTGAACAGGTGCTCTGCAGGAGTTTTGTTCCAATGTTACAAATAATTAACACACATTTTATTTTTGGGATATTTTGATGGTTCTGCATTTGTTCTTTAGTAAAACTAGAAAGTGTGGAGGAGACTGAAAGTTAGACTGAGTGTATAAACCCTTCTCTTCTGCCACACAGTAAAAATATCAGTTTCAAATCAAGTTGCAAATGGCCTTTTAAGACAGACTAATTCAAGCTTGCTGTCTCCACCCTGTTAAACTGTCATCTTCCCCGGAGCAGGGATAGGCACAAATCAAACACACAGATCACGATGACCCTGGTCATTGCGGGGGAGTTGAAAGAGTCTGATGAAGGGTTTGCGAACGACCTTTCTCTTGGTACCAGGCTGCATGGCACTCTCCGGTCAAACACCCATTTAATCCTTAATCTAGTGCGGGTGAAGTTGTTTGCTCGCCCCGCGCCGCACACGCGCGGTGCCGGAATTCCCGGCAGGAGCGAGCTGCGCTCCGGGCGCTCCTCGGGCCGCGGGAGCGCCGCTGGAGGGCGAGCGGGGCCGCGCTCCGCGCCGGCACGGCCAAAGCGCTCCCCCGCTCCTACTCCGGCCCTCGGCCCTCTACCAGACCTGTGTGCCTTATGTGGGAAACCTCGGCTTCTTTCAGAACCTCTGAAGCAGGTTTCTTTTGTCTTCCTGACCTTAACAGTATGAATTCTTGATGAAGTTCTTCTCTTGTTTAGCTTCTCAAAGAAAAGTCAATGAGTCACATTGAGTCACTGAAGCATTCCTGGAATTATGCTTCTTAGACATTAGAAAATGTCAGAACAGTGACAGCATTTCCACTCGTGCTTTTGGAAGAATATGAAATATGAATCCCATCAGTTTAAATAATTCTGGTATTGCGTAATTGTGCTGGTCACCTGTTTTATTTTTTTCATTGATGCCACATGTTCTAAAGTCAAGTTGAAACAATAAGAAGGCAGAAGGAAAAAAGCAGCGTGGTATCCTGCGAACACCGGCGGTATCATTATCTTCTCTTTGTTTTCAGAAATAACCTAGTGAAAGGCTCTTTCAGAAGCTAAATGCCTCTGTTGAATCCTTTCTCTGAATCTATTTACCAGCACAAAAGACTTCAGCCTATGAATCAACACAAAACCCTGAAGAACAAGGACAAAATGCAACAAATATTCTGCCCATCCTGTGCTACAATGTAGCATAACTTTTAATTTGTGCATAGCCAAGACATGAGGTTTTTGTGCTTATAAAGATCAGGATTTTGGTACTCTCTGAAGATCCTGAAGATCTGTTTCTGATCCCTTCATTTAGCATATATTAGGAAGAGATAAATCTGTATAATTTGCTTTAGAACTAGCAGTACATGCTTTTAAAAGCATTCTGAAATTATTTAGCTTATCTGAAAATCAACTGAATGACATTGTTACTTCTCTTTGCAATTTTTTCCCTGCAATTAAAGGACTTCATTTATTTTATGTGACTCCCCTTCAGAGTTTGTACCTTTAGACAACCTCTTAAGACAACAGTATTCTGAGCCTTGTATTTTCCTCAAACTTCTGACTACACTGGAAAAAATTAACTTCTACTAATGCTGACAGTAGAATCCATGTACTTATTTCAGCTGGGTATATTAATGGTCCCTGTAAAGGTGATGTTTCAAATTCAAAGACAGAGTAACTACACTGTCTGCATTATTTGTTCCTCTGTCACCCTAATCCAAAACGATGGTGAACAGATGCAACATGTTTCTTTTGATCAGTGATTTCCTGTCCTCAAAGGACCTTGTGAAATTGCCTCTCCTTCCCATTTCCAGATGGTCATTCAGAGGTTCAGTTGAATTAGGTTTTAAAAACATTAAACATTATCTCATTCCGTTCTCTATGATTATGTTTTTATTACTTTTATGAGAAGAGCTTGCTGAGCACTCTCTGATCTGAACACAGTTTTTGCCTGGGACTTGGACAGTACTACATCCAAGTTGTCCATGAAATCTACCTGATAATTTTGCAGACAAATTAGTAATAAATGGTCTAGAAATGTAGACTTTATGAGAGTATCTTTTTGCTCAGGGCAACTTTATCTTACTGTATCTCTCAGGGTTTTCAATCCTTCCTGTCACAAACTGGTGGAAACCTGTGTGCTAAAGCTTTGGTATTGTCTTATTAGCAGTAGATTTAAAACATATGTTTTGGTGGTCCAATGGTTTGTTTTGCATGCTGATTTGGAGAAAATGCTGGCAGCAACATTTAATAACTTTTTCATTGGTAAGGGCTTCACTAGCTATCAATATTTCTTGTCCACACAGTTTCCATAGAAAGTTTGAGATGTGGATCACAATAATTGCCTTTGACAGGCCTCCTATTAATGTTTTTCAAATGTGGAGAACTACAGAGGTTTCTGTTTCTCAAAAAATTTCCATGGATCCTGTTCTGATTAAAAATGTATGTATCCTATTATGTGCATGAGCTGTCTCCCCTGAGATGTGAAACTTATGACCTACTTTTAAAACAGCACTATTGCACTTTCCCAAGTTCTGTTGGACTCTCTTTCTCAGTATCTGCACCAATTTCCTGCACTATGCTGGAGTCTGCTTTGAATGTGACCTTCTGCCCACAGTAACTCTTGCTGTCATCCTTCTTTATGTTGGCAAGCTTCCATTTTATGCCAACATTCCTGCAAAGAGTAACTGAAGAATGACACTGAATCATATCAAGTCACCCTAATTCTTCTTCAGTTAAAGAGATTTATTTCAATAACCTGGAGGTCTGGACTCCATGAAGCATCTGGATGGCTGGGCCCTTGTTCCTCGGCCTTTGGTAGCTGGATGATTTCATGAATCTGATGTGGAGTTGAGCTCATTTATCTTATTCTTCCTTGTGCTCAGGGTTTGAATTGCTCTGTGCTACTTTTCACTCCAATTAAAATCTCTCAGTTATTTTGTCATCTGCTGCCAGAATATCAGAGGAAACTAATATTTGATCAGAGTAAACTGATAAATCTGATATAAACTATCAGAGTAGTTCTGGACACGGTGTGGTGCTGGCTTCTCCTGCCCTTGTTATATAACAATGTGCATACTGAAAGAGGTGCCTCTCTCCCTTCCTTCCATTAAAAGGGTGGAGTCTGCTTGCCTACCTGCCTGTCTAAATGCCAAAGTGACTGGATAAGTATTTCTGTAGGTGCAAATAGACCATATCAGCAGTACAGAAGAGTAGGAATGGGGCAGAAGGAAGCCTGGGGAGAGGTTCAACGAAATACAGGGAGACTGGGGAGAAAGAAGATGTGAGGAGCTAGAAAAGGTCCAAGAATGAGTAAGCAGAGAACTAGAGGTGTTATATGATAATATAACTGAAGAGAGAGAAGGATGAGGAGGTAATCTGAAATATAGAGGGTCTTTTGGTGAAAAAAGGTGGGCAGGAGTAGGTGCAAGAAGTGAGGGAAAGGTCTCTAGAAAATGACGAGGTGCAGAGAACAATGTAGTACATTGGGAAGAAGGATCTCCTTCTGTTCTGTCCTCTCCCTGGACAGGAGAGGTACTGGAGGCCCTGTTACCTCAGCAAGCTAGAGGAGGAAGAGTGTCCTTATGTGCATGCATAGACTGTAATCTTGATTAACATATCTTATTGTGGGGAAGTGGGGGACCTTTCATTTTAAAAGTTTACTGTAAAAACCTGGTGTGATATGATTTTGTCTTGATCAGAAATTGGCAAAAATTGGTTTATTTCACAGTGCTTGCAGCTTCTTGATGTGCATCTACAGGAGAAAGATGTTTTCTGCCTCTGTACCCTTTATGAGTTTACTTTTAATTAAATTCACTGGGCTCTCCAAAGATCATTGAAGAGATTTTGCCATGCTTAACAGGACCCAGATACATTATCATATTAGCTATGATCAATCTTTTGATTAGACTTTGCCTTCAGTTCAACTACAAGCTCCTTTGGAGAAAAAATGCCTATAATTGAGTATATTTTGATACTGAGAATACATTCTGTCAGTTTTTGGATAGAAGTTCTTTGCTATCCCAAATTTAATAGAATAATAACAAGACATGATGAATTTAGTTGATCACAACCACTCCAGCACAAAATGATCATGTTCCTGTAGATAATTATTTCAAGTAAAATTCTGTCAATAAAAAAAAAATGTAGAGGAGATAATAATTTGTCTCTTTTCATGATTAATACAGGCCTTATCACACTTGTGTTATTCAATATTTTAGCCACAGTAAAGTATTGTTTGAATGTCCTGCTAGAAAAAAAAATTAAGTATTTGTGGAAAAAAGATAAAGATGGAGTGCTTGAAAATGTTAATTTTTCTTACATATGCTTATAAATTATATATGTAAGGAAAAATTAGGGAAATCTATTATGTCCAGTGGCCATACCATAAAATGTTTTTCATCCCATGAAAAACCTGGATTGCAAAAAATGCTTTCAGTTTAAATATACTTTTGAAAGATTCCATTTTTGTGATCAGAAAATTGGTTATTTGAAACATAGCAATTATTAAATCTAGGTTGAATGCAGCTCTTAACGTACATAGTCAAGATGTTTGTAAACGTCACCCTTTTAATTGAGGACTCACAACTTTTTTCAGGAAATAGAGTATAATACTAGACTTTATTTGTTTTTGGTTTTTTGGGGGTTTTTTGTTGGTTTTTGGGGTTTTTTGTTGTTGTTGTTGTTGTTTCGGTTTTTTGTTTTTTCCTTTTAGTAGCTAAAGCTCAGAGAATTTCAGAAGAACTTACCAATAAGGATGCATTTGTTAATGTGGGGAAAATAGTATTACTCTGCTTATTAGAGAAGAAACACCTGCACAGAGTAGTTTAGTTTTGAATTTGATGTGCAAATTTGTATGTG
Organism: Luscinia megarhynchos; assembly: GCA_034336665.1. Lineage (NCBI taxonomy): Eukaryota > Metazoa > Chordata > Aves > Passeriformes > Muscicapidae > Luscinia > Luscinia megarhynchos. The sequence goes on from JAPFBE010000003.1 coordinate 69,133,980, forward strand.
TGTGAATCTGTAGTTCTTTCTAGATGCACCAAATAAGGGTTAATGTTATCTCTAGGCCAGAAGCTGTTTATTAGCACTGCTATGCCACTGAGTTCCAGCTCTGTGTCTGATGAGTGAAAAGGATATTAAAGCACTAACCTAAGATATTGGAGCAGTAAAATCCATTTGTGAAGTTCAGCATTGTGACACACACTTTTATTCCAGGATAACAGAGGTGAAGAAATTCTGTGCAGTGTTGCAGCATGAATGTGCTGGTCCTTCACTTGGGTAACCGGTTATCTCCCACCACCATCTCCACTGTATGTTTGCAGTCACATTTTGCAGCTCTGGTTCTGCTGGATTGCCACAGCTCCTTTTCACAGCAGCCCTTCAAGCACGAAACAGAGCTTCAGATGTCTGCACGTGGGGACAAGTGAATGGGCCAGCAAAAGGAAACTTGGGGAGAATGCTTGGAAAATTGAGTCCAGAAAGTAGACATTTCTAGGAGACAGGCTTCAGATCAGTATTCAGGTCTGGTTTGTAGTAAGCAGTGTCTGTCCATGTATCTGCTTGAGCTGGAGGATGAGAAAACATATTCTATGCATTGCTTAAGTTCTTGTTTTATTGCTTTCACAAAGATTATGCATAGTCAGAACCTTAGAAACTGACCAGAAGTGTTTCTTTTGTAAAGGTACACACAATTTTATCAAATCTCTGTTACCTAATAGTCCTATAAATTGTTTGGGATATTATATAGACGTCCTAGGCTACAGAGGAGCAGATTTTGGCATTTCCTAGAAATCAGATGGAGGAATTTTATTGTTGCTGGGAGTCACTAGAGATTATGAGCTTCACACAAGAAGATATTTCCTTGCAGACAGTGAAGAAATAGAAGTTTTCTACCAGTATTGCACACAGCAAACCCTCTGGTTCCTCCAACTGACCCCATCACTACCCTGCTACTTCCAGCATTGCTTCCTTCCGGGTTCCTGGTTTTGGAAGAGAGTGGGGGAAAGGGCTGTTTGCCCACTGTTGTTTGAACAAACCTAATAAACCAGGCCCTGCCTCTCCAAGGCGAGACTTAGCAAAGAGTCTCTGCCTGTGGCACAAAGTTTACTAATTAAAGACTTTGCCCAAGTAGCCAAGCTGACAGACGAGGTGTCAGTAAAGAAAAGTGTTGCTGTGTTGGATCATTCAGACTGAGTGACCAGATTTCCCCCAGGAGATGCAGAATAGGTTTGTGAGGACACACTGTATCTGACCACACAGCAGCAGTGCTAAAGCAGTATTCATTATTGGAAGGAAAAAGGATGATGCATTTTTCCAGCACAGCACATGGTTAGATGGGACCGTGGCCTTTCCCCCTGACATTCTCAGCAAAAGTTGCACTTTGTGTGAGTGACTCTCAGGACATGCCAGCTTCGGTAGTTAGGAAACGTGTCTGTGCCCTCTGGCTTCATTAGAAACCAATAGGCAGAACAGTAAACAGACTACGAGTTTTTGGCATTTTGGGTAAGGTTGCTTTTAAAATGTTCTTCTGTATTTGAAAGGAGGACATGACTCACTTAGCAGAGTTACATTATAAATGCTGGCTTGAAAGTGCCCCATAATAGCTCTTTTCATTGCAGGCTCTCTGCTCGCAGGGCTGGGAAGAGTGCACCCTGCCACTCAGACCTGTTGTCCTTTTTTCCCTTGTTAAAGCAACTCTTTGATGCTGGCATGCAGACAGCTGCAAACTTAGTAGGGCTAAACACCAGTTTCCTCTATATTCTTTGCCAGGGTCTTTGCATATCAGCTCTCAAAACACCCACAGGAACTAACAGGAGTTGTTAGTTACAGTCGCTTGTTATTACTAACAGTGTTATTGTCACTTTAGAGAACAGAAATTAATTTGTCAAGGATGGAGAGACGTTTTTTGTTCAGTAATTGACTCCAATACAATTTAAAGATATAAAAAATCTATAAGATCAAAGTGAAGCTGTTTAATCAGACCCCTTTGATGGCCAGTATCTGACCCAGTAGAGTTTTTGGTTCCTGTTTATGTTCCCATGATGCTGCAAACTACAAACTCCTCTGGTTTTCTACATGGAGGAGTGAGACTCATCTCCACTTTGCCCTACCAATATATTTAAAGGCTTAGATTTAGAGAGATGGGAACATCAAATAGCCCCTAAATGACATTCAGTGGTCTTCACATTTTGCAGTGAAGGCATTTTCCTGCTCTGAAAAGCTGTCCTTCAAATTATCTTTGAATTGTCAGACGACTTCATTGAATTTATCTCTTTAGGCAAATGGTTCTGAAAATTATCTTCAGTGACATGATTAGAGATTGTGAAAGAAAGCAATGGGCTAAACAACCACAAAGAAGGATCAATATTGAAGGATCATGCATTTGAGGTGAAGATTGCTAAGATCTGGAACTGAAACATGCTATTTACTGAAAATCCATAGTTATACTAGAGGTATCACAAAGAACACAACCAAGTCAGTTTTCCTTATCTAAGGTAAATCCAATACAATTAGCGTACTTAAATTTCCATATTTCATTTAAATAGACATTTACTGACTAGAAGCAACAAATTATTTCAGAGAAAGCACACAAGTGCTTTTGTGTGTAATGTAACTGCAGAACCTAATGAGATAAACAAAAAAGCACTAATCATAAATGATTAGCAATATGTCAACATTATGAATTAATTTTTAATAGCACAGGCAAGGTTTCCTGAGCAAAATTTCTTACATAAGATTTGTATTCCCAAAGCATGATAATTTGTAACCAGATGCTCAGTATTATTGATGATGATATGAATAACTAGTAAGTCCTTTGGGGGAATATGGGAATAATACATTTAAAAAAGAAAGGAATAATTTACAGTGTGCATGAATAAAAAATTTTTGATTAGCTCTCTTCAACTCTGCTCTTAAAAGGTTTTCTTCTCAACTCAGCAAGGGGTTTTGTCAAAGGTTCAGCTATCACCAAACTGGTGTAACTATTCCCACTGAGATTCAATATTGAAAGGAAAGAATTAATGAAATTTCTTGATCTTCTCTTGCCTGTGTTCAGAACAGTTTTAATGATAAGCACAGACCACTGCTGCATGGAACATAAGAGAATTAGAAGAACATTTGGCATACAAATATTTTTAAAAGTGCATCTAATCTTGTTTTACCTACCTTGGAGATAGATATTTATGGATGTGTTTGGTTTAATTTGAACAATAATTCCACCAAGGGTTTGAAAAATCTCAATATCGGAGACCACACTCGTGATTTTTTTCATGCACAATCATGTTATATTAAGGAGAATATTACAAATGTACTGATGTCTTTCATTGTCTATTTGACTGCAGAATCAAATTCTCTCTCTGAGTCCTGATCAAAAATGAGGGATGGTTTGGGTTGAAAGACAAACAAACCTCCTGGATGGGCAGAGACACCAGCCACTAAATCAGGTCTGCAATCTTTAAGGCATATTGCAAGATAGCTTGAGCAACTAGAGTATGGAACCTGGGTAAGGGCTGTACAAATGCAGGATGCTTGAAAAATGCCTGAAGAGACCATTGTAGGAGGGTTTGAATTCACCTAGTACTTGAAGGGTTATCTTCTCTTTGGTTCCTTTTCTCTTTGCTTGATCCAGTTTTAAACAGAAATAAAGCCTTTTTAATTTTTAAATTAGTCTCTTTCTCTTACAACATGTAAGTAAGTGCTACAATGCGTTGTTCCAAGGCCTCTGTAGTATATTAAAAACCTAGATAAAAGTCACAAACTGGGCTTAAGTAAATATATCATCTTTCCCGATTGCCTACATCAAACTGATCAAAAATCCCAGAATCCCCAAATGTGGTTTTGTATCTTGAATAAAACCCTGAAAAGAAGACACAATAAGCAATTTCAAAGTTAGGCACAAAAACATAATATGTCTAGGATATGTACAGTTTCATTAGCTCTTTCATTTACTGAATTATCTATTTGTACTCTTGTATTTTGGTATAGTTGGTATGAATTTTCACAAAATATCTACAGCCAGATGTTCTTTTACATTAAAAAAATCCCTGTGTTTAATATTTCAATTAGTTTAATTGTCATTTCATTCTCATTAAGCTGAAACAACATACACCCCTCTTTCTCTCCTAAATATATACATTCAAGGATTGAATTGTAAATTTTGAGAAAAAAATATATAAAATATCACGGGGAGAAGCACTCTATAATGAAGAAGGTGTTAAAAAGTGTATAATTAATTCATACACTGTTGTTGAAAACACAGGTCTCCTGTGTTAAATTCCTATTTGTTCTTGGTTTTCTAGTGATGTTTTGGTTGCAAGGATTGGAATACAGCCTGGTGGAAATCAAAACCTGAATTTATTAAAGATTCTAATGAAAATTCTATTGGTACAATTAAATGAGAACATGGCCTGAAATGTTTGAAAAGAAATACTGGATAAAATGTTTCTTCCTTCTCTGAAGAAGGATTGCTCAATTAGGTTATGTGTTGAGTAATACCAAGTGTATTGAGAAGTTCAGAAAAGAGTAATTGACTCCAGCTGAGATTAATTCTGAGCTTCTGGCTTGCTTTGAGTGGTGATCTCAAAGTGGAATTCAAAGGTCTCATAGCATTGTGAAGCCAAAAGCTGAAATCTGTTTACTCAGACCTAGAAGAATTGAAACTGCTGATTCTTGTACAGCTGTTTCACCCATCTTTCTGGTTTAGTGCCTTTGCTCATCGATAAACAAAAATGGAAACTAAATCTCCTTGGGCTCTGTCTGTTTTCTCAACTGTCCCTATAACATCCCCTACCCATTTGCTCACTTTCCTTAGATTTTGACCAAACACCATGTGCAGAAATCAGTCAGGGAAAAGGACAATGTGTGTGGCAGGGTACTGGGTCAGCTGGGAACTGGCCTGTTGTTGAGTGACCAGGGACAGCGTGCTGCCCTCTGGCACCATTACCACCTGAAACTGGGGCTAAGAAGACTGATGAAGGTCACTCCAGTTTGTCCTCAACCAAGTGAAAGATTTTGACATTCAGTGTGTCACCTGCCAGAAGACTCTCTGTTTTGTTGACAGCTGGCAAAAGGGAAATACAGGGCCTCTAAATCCATTTCTTGGTATGCAAGGGGAAAGCTGCTTATGACTGACTTTATTTTCAAGGGTAGTCAGATAGGCATTCACACACTGCTGTTCTGGGCATTAAAAAGCTCCACAGTGTCCTGTTGTTTCATTCAGTCTTGCTATTAGCAAATTTTATTGTGCTCTCTTGCTCAGTGTATGTTTACAGGAGGCATAAACTCTGCCTTGTGAACTTGTCCTTAAAGCCCTCCAGAAGACAGTGTGGGCAAGGAGCACCAAAACCAGAGGTTTCTACATCACAGAGACTGACTGTAGCTAAGTACTTATCAGATCTGGTCTTGCTGCCTCTTTTTTGGGAAGTGGGAACACACCAGATGTCTGCCAGAAAAATGCTGCAGTTTTGGACAGGAATCAATAAAACAACAAACACCATGCTGGAGGCACTGAATGTGATCTAACAAACATATTTTTTGGGTAAATCTTCTGTTTCACATCTAGAAGAGTTATATATGAGGCAACAAACTCTCCATAGATTGAAAAATAATTTTATGATAAGGGAACTGCATGAAAATCAAGTGAATGGCAACTTGTGCTCATTAATGCACTTGCAGTACTTGGAATAACAGTAACGATTATTAGTCTTGACTGGCAAAATGCCAGCTTACATGCTTGCTTTTTTTTTTTGTTGTGGGAAGTTATTAAATATATTGCTAAAAATTGTTCTCTACTGCTACTGCAAGTATGTCTTGATTAACTCAAGAAAATGTTGCATTTCAGAGTCAGTACTCAAATGCATGTCTTTATTCATAGTTTTCATCTAAGTAGTTCACATAGCCCATTATAAAGCTAAACTGATATGAAAAATCTGAAGTTGATCCATTCTCAAAGAGACATAGATGTTTTTGAGGTTAAACCCCAAAACACCTTAGAAATTTGCAACATTTTAAAGTAGGAAAATTGATCACATTAAGCTATTTTAAAAAACGCCAAAACTCATCACTGAATGGTGACAATTTTCTAATTAGCATTCACATGATTAAAAGAAAATCCTTTTCTTTCCAATTGATTTCCCTAACGATGAAGAATGAAAGAAGCAGAAACAGTTATCACCAGGAAAACTAGACTCCCTGAGGAAGCACTTAGGTGGTGCTACCAATGGCATCATGTTTCTATAGGGAAAGGTCAGAACAGCAAGACATCTTTGAGATGACATGTTGAATTGAGCTGTAAAAATGTTTTGTTGTTGCTTAGGCATGAACTCTGTTCCATAAACAGAGATAAGTTGTCTCAGCTCTTGGCAGCAAGGAGGTATTTAGGGTGCCAGAAGGAGCTGGTGGCAACCCTGGGCCAGGAGATCTCTCAGTGCTGGCTGGGCAGGGAGCCTGGCATAGGACACCTTCTTACTGCAGAGTAGCCCTGTGTGTGTCATGGCAAGGCATTGCTCCTCCACAGCCTTGTGTGTTCATGCCTTGCAGCATCCACCACACTTTCTTGATCACCTAACAGATTTAGGACAGCTTTCCTGGCACACAGGTGAACTATAGAAGAATACACCGAGAAATAACCCCGGACCCCCCAACCACCCATTAAACCTTGAACAAAACAAAACAAAATCCTTTGGAATTGTAAGGATTCCATGGACACCGGCATTACTTGCACACATATGCTATTGGACCAGATAAAAAGTAAACACCTGAGTTTGTGGTGATTTTAATTTAAAAATGCTTCTGGAGCTTCTTAGTATCAGTCAAACTATCCATGCAACCTTTTTACTGTGACTGCAAGTTTGTACAGGCATTTTTGCCACGCACAGACATTTTGCAAGTAGGATATACATTGCTAAAGAGTGATAATTAATTATTTATCAGCCAATCAGTCATCAGTGAAGTGGAGAAGTTAGCCTGTGTTGCACTTTGGAACTGTCTGCTCCTTGCTCAGTTGCCATCTGCCAATGGTCTGCTTTCTTTCCTTAGGGTTTTGTGTTGGTTCCCTATTTTTTCTCTCACATGCTTGAGTTATTAACTCTTACCAATTATTATTCAACACTTACGTCTGTCTCTGTGTTTTCACCATGGGATTGTTGGGTTTTGTTTTTAAGCTTTAGCTCATGTATTTTTTAAAACCTTAAAAACTGTTTTCTCAATAAAATTAAACTGAGGTCATACAGCCTGGCTCCATCAAGCCATACTTGGCATAATAGATGCCTGAACCCTGGGGCCACAGGTTTCAGCTGCAACAAGCTCTTTGCAGGTTTTGCAGAGCTGCCTGCACAGCAATAGCTGATGATTAGTTTTTACAGTCTTCTCTATGATTTCATGCTTTGCCTGAACAAGATGCCTATTGGAACCTCTCTGATTTTTGATCTGGTTAGATCTGTAGCACAGAGCTATCCTTTGAGTCTGGTATGCTCACCAGTAGTTACATACTTCCAGAATGAAGATGTTCTATAGCTTTAGCTTTACAATGACCCATTAAAAAAATCACCATAAAGAAAGAAGAGCATTGTTTGTTCTCTGAAGATAATCTTCCTGTTCTGCTGAGGATGATCTTCAGAAAGTGATCCTGAGTTAGAGTTGGCTTTAACCAGGACATGACCCAACTTGAGGGAAGAAGACAGAGACATTCTTCTCTTAGAGGTACACAGTGAAGGGACAAGATGCCATGGCAGAAAGCTGTAGCAAGTTAAATATTACCTAGATATGCAGGAAAAAATGTGTACACTATTTAAAGAGAGAGAGAATTAGAGTATTGTAATAGGTTACAAAGAGATACTTCAGAATTTTCCTCCTCAGAGCTTTTCAGAATGGGACTGTATAAGACCCCAAGGAAATCAGTCGATTACCTGGGTTAGTTCAGCTTTGAGTAAGAAGCTGGAAGAGAGCTCTCCATAGTTCTTTTCCAAGTTAAATTTTTCCTGTGATTCTGTGCTGATACTGTACATATCTTACCTCAGGGTTCTTTTCTTTTTTTTTTGTCCCTGATGAGCTATTGAGCAGGAACTTAAAAGATAGTACATAATTCTTTGCCAAATTGAGAAGAGCAAATAATCCAAAATAAAACTAGTCCTTCAGACTGTCAGATTTCAAAGTGGTGGACTGATTCCAGCATTTGAATCCTGCAGTCTTATTCAAGCATCTCACATATCTGTGCATATTCAAGTTCTTACAAATAAATACGGGTAATGTAGAACTTGATAATCTAATTAAAGTTTCATTTCACTCTGATAAATTGCCTTATTTCTTTAAGCCATCTGTGCTACAGAAATGCCAATGCTAAATGACAAAAATTCCCCCTTTTTGTCCTAACTTTGATTTAAATCTTCAAACTTCAAAATGTCTTCCTCAATCAGCACTTGACCACCCCAAGTCTACCACTTCCTTTGTAAAGCTGAGATTATCTCAGAAGATTCTCAACAGACAATTTGAAAATATGTTCCCCTATGCACAAGTTCGCTGATGTGTTTTACTATACCCACGCAGGTTAAATTTTTTTTTTTTGGTCTACTAAACAGACATTTTATGGTAAAGATTTGACAAGCCCATTTGACTGACAGGAAGTTTCTCAATCTGGAGTGAGGCAGACACGCTGGGATTCCAGGAACAACTTGTATGGAGGGCCACTGGATGTCCATAAGCACCATGTTCCTGCCTGGCTTTTCACTGCCCATAGAAGAGACTGATGTTCTTCTCTGATCCTTTTCTAATTGCTGCCTTAGCTGTTGTTAAAACTAAGAAATTAATATTCATGTGTTTGCATTCCAAAGAGAGCATAATTATGACAATGTTATTTTTTCCTATTGTATGTGATCAACTTCAATATAAGAACTATTATATTTTAATGCAATCTTGCTATTGCCACTGATTTCAAGCTTATAGTCTTCATCACTTGGCACATCATCCCATATTCTATTTTGAATACTTATCCTAATTTGCTGGTGTGATTTTAGTGGATATTTTGAGAATGAACCACTCTGTCACCTGAATACAAGGGTACCACGTTCCTGTAGACTATGTGTTTTGCACCAGTTACCAAGAATGTGTTGCTCTGAAATTGTTGTGCTGCTCTGATAATTGCACATTGATTGCCAGGAAGTCCATGCTTCACTTGTGACAATAAGATTTTAGCTGTTACAGTGGTTTCTATTTGATGTTCTAAAGCCCAGGGAAAATAAACATTAATTGGATTTTTTGTTATATTCTGTGGAAGGGATCTCACCTAAATATAGAAGTCTGAAATGAATTAGATGCAGAAATGAATTAGCATAAGCTGATTTTCTGGGTTCTCCTTCTTGTCAATATGAGGAGAAATGCACCTCCAGAAGAAGATTCAGACACCTGAATCTATATCTGTGGGAAGAGTTTGTCACACTAGCTGATCTTTAAAGGTGTCACCTCAGAGAGAGAGGGACATGAGTTTGCACCACTATAAACTGATGATTAAAACTTTGTCCAAAATCTGATTTGTTCACGTATAGTGGTGCCTGTCCCAGCAGACTGCCTTCTCAGTCCTTGCTCTGCACTGAATGGCAGATCCAGCCCAACATTAAGTATCAGCATAAGTTACCTACTGATGGGAGGTAAAGATTCTTTAAAAGTTCTTCTATAAGTTTAAATCCATATAAGCATATTTTCCATGCTTTTTGAAAATTTTCTAGGGGCACATGTATTGTACTCCAGTACCTTCCTTCACTTCCAAAAGTCTCTCATGCATTTTTGTTCAATCTAGGCTGGTGTCTGTCCCCAGGAAGCAGTTCCCTGTGTGCATTAGCCTCCTCTATACTGTGTGCAGAGGGCTCTGGATGTGCACAGTGATCCCAAGTGTATAACACCTCCTCAGTCCTGACCACGGGACTATCTGGACCCAATTCCTGGCACCACTGCTGTGCCCCTGTGGTTGTGCATGCAGATATGACCAGGGCAGTCTTGGGCATTGAAGACCAGGGCAGTCTTGGGCATTGAAGACTCATTCATGAGCCCCGCAGTTTGCACCACGGTCTAGGAGTACACTGTGAGGAAAAGAGCAACCAAGGCCACACAGGGACACAAACAAACAGAATCCAGAGCCCTAAGGCAGTAAGGCTAAGCTCAGAAACCAAGAAAGTAATCAGTGGAAAGCAAAACCCAGAGGAAGGAATTCATTATGAGCAGTGCAGTCCATGAGTTGCTGATATGTTATCTTTTCCAGCCAACCTGACTCACCAGCATGCTGAGTCTGTCTCTAAAAGGCTGCTGATATGTCCAACTTGCCTTGTGCCCACAATCAGCCCCTCCAAGAGCGTTCTCAGACAGCGTGAGAAAAGCGTGACCTGACTCACGCAGAGCGCGGCTACTCCCAGGAAACTCGAGTGCTCCAAAAGCTTACCCTAGCTGGGAGCGCTGCTATTGTCCCAGAGCTGAGGGGTGCCCTGGAGGGCCTGGAGCAATCTAGTCAGGAGTTAATTAAAAGAAAACAAGTTACAGTTTCATCTCATTTGCTGAAGAACGTGGTTGACTCTTTGTTGCAGTGGGCTGAAAGTGATTTGCTGCGCAGGGATGAAAGCCCATCCTCTTCAATCATTCCCCAGCAGAGCAAAATTACCAGTGTCAGGACAACTCATTTGGTAGCATTAATCAGAATGGATTAAAAAGGAACAATTTCTGAACTGCCCTGCAAGAATAGCTGTGGGACATCAAAGAGGGTCTGTGATCCACAAAACCAGAAGACTGTGTCCTCTGCTTTGAAATATTGTAGTGAGCCAAACATTTATTGGAATGACACGCTGACTGCATTGTGTATAAAAGCACTTCTGTGTTTGATAACTTGTGTCCTATCTCCTCAGTTGTAGTATAATAATTAGATAAGTAATAATTTGACGCATTCAGGTGCTTCTGTTGGAGGAGTTTAATGATCCATTTAAAATCTTAGACTGCTTCTTGATTTTAAGTGTTCAGTAATGGTGGGTAATGAACTACCACAGAGGCTATTCAATCCATTAGGAATAAATGCATTGCTATAAATTTTATAGCTACACGCAGTCATTTTAAACAAGAATGTTTCCCTGGCTACTTCGAAAAGTATTTTTCATCTTCTAAGGAAAGAAAAAGCAGATTGCATGTAGAATTGTGGTATTTTATAATCCAATAAATTTCTTGCTTTAAAAATCTGTTTCAGACAGCATATTTGAATTTGCTACATAGCAACATATTTTCTTCCAAATCCAGAAATTTGGATTGTCTGTGGAACTTGGAAAAAGTACAAAATGTCTCATGCTAGTTTTTTGCTTGAAGAAGAAGAATGTATGTACAAGCTACTTATACAGTAGACATATATTACATGTTTTTCAGAGGCAAAGTGAGACAAATATGTATCTTTCCAGATAGTGAGACAAATATGCATCTTTTCAGATTCTTTTCTACTTTAAGTAATATGCCACATCTACTATAGTCATGTATATGCCATTGCTGAGTGGAAACCACTAATTTGTACTTGAGAGACCCACAGAAACCCTAGACCCCCAGCATCTCACTGTGGTCCATATTGTCATTAAAACAGTCTCTTGTAGAAGTTCTTGGGGCTGTAGTGTATAGTTGTGTGAAAAAGTCAGCTTGACGCTCAGTACTAATCAAAAAACCAACCAACCAACCAACTAATCAAATAAAATCCCCCAATAAAATGTTAATAATTGTAAGAAAGGAGAAGATAACAAAATACTGTGTTGCCATTGTATAAAAAAATTCCATGCTTATACTCTGCAGAAGTCTGCTCTTCCCAACTCAAAAATACACAATGCCATTGGAAATGATCCAGAGACAAGTGATAAGAATGGTCAAAATTATGCCGTGGCTTCCATGCAAAAAGCAAATAAGTTAGGATTCTTCAGTCCACAAAAACCCCACAGCAAAAGAAGGGAAAAAACAACAGAAATCTATAAACAAATAAATGCTATGTTTAATTAACATTTACTAATTCAATTAATCTTATATGATAGGTTTAGAATAAAGGGGGTGATTTGTCACCCAAGATTAGTTTAACCTGCGGTAGTAGTACTGTCATATGATGTTCCAGATATTTCAAGTTTCCAAAAAAATAATTCAAAAAATTCAAGAGAAGTCCTTGAAGAGCTATTGCCTATGAGGACACAATTCTGTCTGATGAAGCTGCTGAAGGCTAGAAAATGGTCTGATGAATTACCACCATGTGTTTGCTGGAATTTTTGCAATTTTTGCTAAACATCCACTTTTGGCTAGAGCCAGTTGTTGAACTAAATAAAACTTCTTCTTGTCCCACTACAGCTATTCTTCCATAACCTGAATTAACTTGAAGTCTAAAAACACTGAAGCCTCAGTGTGGAGAGCACATGGGGAAGGAGGGAATGGGACAGCACAGCTAGGTGGGCATGGCATGAGACTTGAAGTGCTGACCCAGGCAATGCTGTTGGGAAGGTTGGAGCATCATCAGGACTTCTGGCAAAATCAGACTCGTGCAAAAGGTAGATTTTCACCAGGGAGAATCAGATACTTATGCCAGTATGGCTAGAACAGTGTAAGGAATTCATTCATTTATATGAATGGCAGAAACTAACATAGCTTTTGATTACTGAATTACTATTTTAATTCTTCTAATTAAACTCTAAACTTCATTGGAAAAGCTGCTTACTTATTTTGGCATGACTCCTTCAACTGCAGCTTTGCATGCAAAGACAGAATTTGACCCACATGTTCTGATTTGGGAGGAAGTGTGAAATCTGTGTGGCACTCAGGAAACACAGGAGGTGTTTTCAGTCTTTTACTCCACAGGTATATACCTGCAGTGTCAGAGCAGCAGCTCTGTGATGATGTCTCACAAGGTTTGGAACAATACTGGAAAGATGTTTATGAACTCAACAAGATTTCATGGTTTGTTCGTTTTTGTAATCTCCATCCAAGTGGGATCTGCACATAGTGTGAAGCAGTATATCATGTGGGAGGCAAGGAAAAGGATTGTGAACAATCCTACATAGCGTGATTAAAAAGTTGTTTTCTTTTGAAGCAGGCCTGAACTTCCAGCTACACAAGCTTTGGAGACAAATTCAAGCACCAGCTTTCAAGAATGCCAAACTACACATCTCTACTACTGGTTATTGCATTTAGGAATAGTCTCTATGCAGCCCTTGCCAGAGTCCCTGGAAGACTTTCATTCACACTGAAACATTTTAGTAGATAAGAAGTTATCTTATGGCATGATTTTGTCACATTAACTCACCTGATCTGCACCTTTCCCTGTGAGTAGGGACTGTGAGCAAGGTGGTGAGCAAACATTGACCTCGAGATTTTTTATCAAACTGACCTAACTTCAGCACTAGAAGATTCACATCCTCATGTGAAGCAATGGACAATTTCCTACCAACTGGGCTGTGCTGCATCCCTGAACCTAAAAAATATTTCCACAGTGCCAAACAGGGTGGATGAATCAGATAATTTCTGTAATTGTTTCTCTGGAAAACTGTTCAGTACATAGAGATTCCCTTGTCTGAGGCATCCCATGTGCATATGTAATCCCTTTCAAATCAAAATCAGTTTGTAATATCAAGATGAACAATTCTCATCTGTAACTGACACATTACAGACCATATCTTTCTTCTACATCTTTGCATCAAATACAGAATCAGTGATCCAATGTCTGCTTGCAGGAATGGCAGGAATAAAGCAGTAGAGGCATTCTAGGCTTCATCTGGACCAGATTTTGTATCTAATCAGGTCCTATTTAGTTGCAAGCTATCCCTTGATTACTTTAACCCCTTTTACTGTGATGCATCAGCTCATTTTATACAGAAAAAGAATTGCTTCAGCTTCCTGGGCATTCAGTCTGATCCTTCCTTTGAACATTCATGAATAGTTCAAGAAAAAAAAAATCAGTCTGTTTGTGTGGGATTGGTGTCTCCATTTTATCCCTTCCCCCCAAAAAAGCATTTTAATGGATATATTTTATTTTCCCTGCTCTGAGTCTGAATCATCCAAGGAAGGGATGAGTCAGTGAGCCAAAATTATTCTGAAGAGAAGACTACCTCTTGAAAGGGATGACTTGTAACCCTTCCCACAGAGGTGTATGGAAGGGAGGAATAGCACTGACTTTGGGCAGTGCTAAGCCCAAAATACGTGTTGACATTGCAGTGGCTGCTGTGACTATAACTTGTGTAAGTGGCTCTGACTCCAAAAAAGAATGATATCCATTGCTGCTGCTTGAGTTACTGTGCCAGCAAAGTGCTCAGCAGGAAGCTATCCCCTGCTTAGGGTGGGCTTTGTAGCCAGGTCTGAACTTTGAAACAGCACTGTGCTATGGGTGCCAGGATCCAAAGAATTCTGCTTTAGGTGTGTTCCTGCCAGCCCCGGTGAAGCAGGGCAGAGTTCTGCACTGAGTCTGTCCAAAAGGCCTGTGCTCTAATGATGCTGGGCCAGGAGGCATTCAGTGCTGAGCAGACAAATACCCTTTGGAGTTAATGCTTTTCTGATGCTGCTGCATGCTGTAGGGAACTTCATTCTTTCTCTGTGTTACATTTTTTGAAAGATAATCCGTTTTTTGATCCCAGAGGAAACTGAGAGATTGTCTGTTAAATAGGAAATTCTCTCACTTCAAGATAATTTTAAGTATAGCAGGCATACATTAAATTTTGGAAGGGACCATCCACCAAAGCCTGAAGCATAGTTCTGCGTGTGGAAGGATGTACAAGAGTCTCTGGAGATCTCTGGGTCAAGGAAGAAGTGGTTTATTTCTCTACTCTGCTACAATGTTTGTGCATGTGCTGTGGAAATAATTTGGGCTAGAATTTGTGAAAGAACTTGGCTGCCTAAGGACACAGATTAAGACTGCCATCCATGCAGGCTTGAAGGCTGGTAGAAAAAAATTGGCACAGCCAGCTGTGCTGATGAGAATGGGGAAAAGAGACTGTAAGAGGACACAGGAGAGCTCTGCTAGCGTCTGTCTCACTCGCATGAGTGTGTGCTGTAGGTTCACCATGGATTTGTGAAGGTTCACCTAAATTACTGCCCTTCTTCCAGCACAGAGGGGTCCCAGGGAGGAGAGGAGGAACAGAGAAAGGTAGTGTGGATCCTTTCCAGAACAGTCTCCTAGATGTCCAAGAGTTCCACAGTTGAGAACCTGCCATAAAGTCCAGTGCTTGTTGAAATGTCAGGCATCCTGCTACTGCCTAAGGTTTGCAGGAGCTTTTAATGCTTATACATAAATAAATATTATAGTATTTATATGCATATTTACATTACATATATATGTATTTTTAAAAAATATAAACCTTCATTATTTCAGAGGGCTGCCCACAATGTCTATGTTACAGATTTTTCAGCCTTTTTAGAAATACACACAATAGCCTTGCAGCACCCTGCCAACCTGTGCCTGAGAAGCTGATTGAACAGGCATGTTCCAAGTAGTGCTTAAGAAAAGTGAGGACTTAACTGGGATGTTTTCTATGGACAGGTACAGCAAAAACACGCTAAGGTCTATTGCCAGTGCTGAAAGGATGAAGTGCAATTCAACAAAGGAGCTTGGTCAATGCATGAACTGGTAAATAAATGATTGGTGCAGCTTTAGTGGTGCCTTTTAATAAATAAACCACTTGAGCAGAAGAAAAATGATGCTGAAATACACTTCACCACAGCACTTTCAGGAACACTGCATACATCCTTCAGAAGTGATTTATCAGCTTCTTGATTTTGATATTTATCCTCATAAAAGAGCAGCAAATACTTTGGACTCTTCAAATCTGAAAAGATATTTTTATGTTTGCCATGTGCTAGCCTAAGCCTTTGCTGCATGTTGCTTACTGCAGTTCCAACAAGCTGAGGTACTGAAGAGAGAATTTCTTGTTTGCTTCCCTGGAAACAGAAATAGTGTTTAAAAAAGCCCTAGCACTTGACTATATGGCTCCTAATTTTAACCAAACAAACCACTTCATAACCACTTGGATGACAAACTGTGAGGAAATGCAGCATGTGACAGCCTGGTTCATCTGCCTCAAACAAGTGTTTTGTCCAGTTTCCTAAAAATGATGGCTCCAATGACAGGGAATGGGCATAAGAGCTTCCCACAGCTCCTGGGATACAGACAAGCAGGAGCTCCATGAGTTCTCTTGCCTGGTGAGTGGATTGTGATGTCTCCTCCAGCCTTGCTCACCACCAGGGATTTGGACCAGACTGATTGCCACCAAACAACCTGGCTTCTTTGCACCAGAGCTCCTGTCTGGGATTTGAAAATCTTCCTGTCTGAGGCTTTAACTGAAGCAAATATGAAGCTTTCTGAGGTTTTCTGCAAAATGCATTTTCCATGAGAAAAATTTTAGTAATATTCCTCTGTTATTTCAGGAAGGATTTCAGGTTTCAACCTGAATGCAGCTCAAGGCAGGAGCAGCAGGGGCTCCCTTACACTGAACACACTGATGCGGAGAGAGGGAGCCTCTGCTGCTGCAGATCCTCTTTAGAAAATGAACAAAATCGAGAGAGAGTGTGTTTCTGCATGCACAATTACACATCAATCCCTATCTAGGCAGGAAAGCAGCCCATTTCTTACTTTAAAAGGTTCAGTCTGACTTTAAAAGGACAAGAAAGTATAATTTAATGCAGAGACCCTCACTTTCTCTGCAACCTGAATTTTTAAGGAGAGATTTCAAAGGGGCACACTAACATTTCTCATTTCTGTTGTTAAACGGAAAATAAAAACAACAGCAGGATGTGTAAATTACTTACTTAAATTATTCCTCTGATGGAAAGAATCAGCAGCCCTCATGGTTCAAAAAGTATAGTACAGGACCTTTGGCTTGCTTTAATAACTAAAAAATTAAGATGTCTTCAAATACTTGCAAATTAGAAGAATTTGCAGAGCCAATCTTAGAAAAGGACAAAGGCTGTGTGGTTTATCTTGCTGCCTAAAGATGATGCCATTTGCAGAAGTACCTGTATTGAGCAAATCCAGACAAATTACTGATGAGGAAAAAAAATGACAAATGTTTTCATCTTGCTGTTGAATTGTCTGTGGATTTATTATATTTATTCTCAATTTAAAATTTATTTTCTTAGTGATTTCTGAAGATAACCTTTCTTTTTATGCTTTGTTAGTCAGAAGAATTCATTGCATCAGTGGCTCCCAGACTCTTCTGAGTGAGCCTCCCACCCACAGTCTCATCTTCTTCCCTGCCCCCTCCATTCCCAGCAGCTCTGTAAGTCTGGGAGATGAAAGAAGGGGAAGGTTTGCACCATAAACCATCTGGCAGCAGTACTTTTTGTTGCCTTGTGTCACTCTCTGCCCCTTTGCTATTACCTGAAGGGAGTCTGACAGCAGTGCTGGGGCCTCTGTGCTTCCACCCTAGGGTGCAGGGGGAGGCACTTGTAGCTATTTTTGGGACCTAGACATTTGAATTAATTTTGTTTGTGACTGGTAGGAATGTTGTTTCCTCTTCCTGAAAGTTAGGTACTCATTTTAAAGTGAGTATAGTGCTCCCTTGCTTATTGCCTTTGCCTGGCACATCTCCTTGGCTTATAAAGTTCTTATGGTTTGGGAATTGTCTCTTGCCTTCTGTCTGCTTACTAACACCACTGAGCCAAATCTGAATAGGAATTTCTAAGGGCAACCACAGTACAAGTATTAGAGTAGTGGCCACAACAATTGCTACAAGAGCTGTAGAAACAGAGCATAACAAGAGAACATAGCTCTAACCTGTTTATGTGTAAATAAAAACTGCTGCATAGCATTTTGCAGGATTTGTGCAAGTTGAACTCAGGCATTACATTTCAAAATGGAGTGGGATGGTACTTACACTGTATTAATGAATTATGCTGCTTGGTGGTTATAGAGAAAAGGATTACCAACCTCATGAATTTTATCCAGAGTGATTGATTGCCTGACTGTTTAATGTGAAGTCCCTGATTAGTCAGCCTCCCAGATGGTTTTTCTCTCCTCTTACATTTCTATTTAGATATCCATTATCTATTTCTTTTTATATGATTTTTTCCATTTACATTTTCTTCAGCAAAGAATTCTGTCCTCCTCCCAACCCCTTTTAATTCACTCAAAGTTTAAATGACAAATAAAAGATGCTAGATTTAAAAACTCTGGAAAGCTGCAAGAGGATTGACAAAACCAAAGTGCACAATGTCTTCCCCACACTGGGAAGCATTGGAAGGTAACTGCTAATAATCTACCATCTGTTTACAAGATGCTCATAGGTCATTTTAAAATTTTAAAATTTTATGGCATGATACCAGTTTATTTGCCTGGGTAATTTGAGTGAAGTAAATGGAAATATATACAGCAGTAAAGCACTTCAGAGTAAACTTACACACAGGCTGTGTCAAGCAGGGAAAATTCATGGGCTTACACACAGCTGTGCCAGCCCATTAGGATGTTCCCCTGTGTGGGCCAGGGGCAGACCAGCCAGCACTTGCTCTGCACCCAGGCAGAGCAGTGTGGATGGGAGCCCTTGAGGAGAAGGTAGGAAACCATAAATGGTGTGGATATGGTCAAACCATGCCACTTGGCATCATGGCAAGAGACCAAACTCGGCCACTTTGCTGTACTCAAAATATACATTCTTAGAGGTCACTGCCATATAAAAGGATGCTGCAAAACCCACAAGATCCATGAAGTTCTGTGTCCAAAGGTAGGTTATGTGTCTGTGTCAGTTTTCATAACACTGCCTGTCTTGAGTAGTTGAAATTATACTCTACTTAGGTACATTTTTTAAATGGGATTTTATTTTTCCCTGAGCTTTCTGGAGCTTTTCAAAGCTGTCCTGCCCTTTGTCCTCATCCCTTCCTTCACATGGGCTTTATGACACCCAGAAGCTCCATCTAGTTTCCTGAGTGTGGCTTATCCTGTTGATTTTCCAGCTCAAATATAGAGAGAAATCAGGCAACTTGGACAGTGCAAAAATTTCAGATCTATTTTGTGATGCAAGGCAGTTGGGCTATGGGCTTTAGGTTACCAGTAATGATTCTGACCCACTTCTCAGGACAAGAATGGAAAAAGCTCTTCTCTTTGCTGAAACTACTTATGAACTAATGTCTGTCTACAGAGAATGGACTTTTCCTGTTCTGTTCCACCTTTTCTGAAAATGTCATATCAAGTCATTAATACTTTTCAATAAATTTAAAAAACTATAATTAAATGTTCTTATTACAGGAATAAGTACACTTGTGGAGCCACATTATCTTCCTGTAACATGATAATTTCTTACCAGTGTGGAAAATCCAGCACTTATGTCAGATGCTGAAAAAATCCCTTTAAGATTAGGGGTTTTATATAAAGTGCCTGCAAAATAAACCTGTAAGAAAGACACTTGCAGAAATAGAGCCTAGAACTGCTCATCTGAGTTAACAAAGAAGAAAATTAGATTTTTGAGAGCAGTGAAAGACCTGACTCAATATTTTAGCATCTCATTTGCTTAGTGTTTGGAACATATTTGTCTTCAATGCCAGTTATGTTTGTTGCCAAACAGTCTCAAATGCCAAATGAATACATGCTTTGGATTGAGCCAGTAGCATCAGAGGAAGTAGGGTTATTTTCCTAGTACTCTGGAAGATCTCTAATACCTGCATAAAATTAAGAAGGGTCTGAACCTTTTTTAATTTACTCCTCTGAAGAAAGAGAGAGCCATCAGACTTGTTTTAATCCTCTTTGGTGAGTGAGCTTATTGCTGTCTTAAATGGCCAATACAGGGAGAAATATTGTGAGGGGGTCGGTCATATATTCTCTCACAACTACTAATGTGATGAGCTGGAAAACAAGCTCTGACACTAGGAAGGATGCTGTTCTGATGAGATTTGGAATCCCAACCCAATCCTAGAGTCTAAG
Organism: Luscinia megarhynchos; assembly: GCA_034336665.1. Lineage (NCBI taxonomy): Eukaryota > Metazoa > Chordata > Aves > Passeriformes > Muscicapidae > Luscinia > Luscinia megarhynchos. The sequence continues at coordinate 69,153,844 of JAPFBE010000003.1, forward strand.
ACAGTTTTTAATGATGTTGTTGGCTTTTATTATTTAGTACATTCATACTGTTCATCACTATTTTATTTTATTTATTCCTTTTATCAGAGCAATATTAGATCACTTGGATAAAGTGATGAAAATTTGCTTGTAACACAGTGTGTTGATAGTAGCTTGTCAGCTTTAGCATGGTTCATTTCCAGCCATACATGTAAAAATAGACACCAGAAGACTATAATAAATAAAAATGATAGAGAAAACTTCTGAAGGAGGTAGAAAAACCTTGTATCTCAGTGTTGTTCCCTTTTGATATCAACAGGCAAGTATACAGGAATCTTTTTAGTAAAAGTGTTATGGGACTATGGCTGCATGAATATTTAAGAAGGGAATTAAAATAAGGGAGAAATAGATACTACAATTGACAAGATATTTCTAGGAACTGGTAATACAGAGGGAGAGATGGCAATTTTGCATGATGTATCATAGGATAAAAATAACAATGTTTTTGAATAAATTATTTCGTACTGAGAAGAATAACTTTAATTTTGTTTTGTTTTATATAATTTTCAGTGCTTCCTACAGAAAGTATAGAATTTGCATATCTCTTAATCTTTGACATGACTGACATATTTCATATATGTTTTCTTTTCCTTTTATTCTTTCCTCAATAATCAGTTGGTGTTGGCACAAACACTGCAATTGCTCTTCTTTAAATGGAATTGTCACACAAAATACAATAGAGGAGCTTTAACTTGTTTCAAGAAAGTCCATATTGTTTGAAAACTCAGAACTTTGGGGGTTTTTTTGGTTTTTTTGCAGAAGACAAGCTCTTTAATAATCCAGACTGTTAACATACATCCAGTTCATAGAGCATGATTTTACCAATACATACCATACACATCCCATGCAAGTTTCCTTTCAGGCAGCCCTAAAGAACAAAACATACAATTTTAACAGTGAATAATAGTGTTAAATTACTCTATATTTAATCCAGAATATAAAAGTTACAATGTACCAAAAACAACATAGTGAAATAAGAGGAAGGTTTTTAAGAACAACATAGGTTAATGTCTACCCCAGGAGAACACAATTCCAGATTTATCAAATTTGAACGACATCCAATTTTCAAGATCTTAGTCCATCAAAGGGTATCAATCACTCTCCCAAACTCAGCCTTGCCTGAGGTTCTCAAGTTTTCAGAAGAAACACTCATTAGCGATGGGACTGGATTCGTCATCAAGGCACTTTTTTCCCTCACTTAATTGATAATGGATGCATATGAATTCCATTTGAACCCACTGAATCTTTGAAATACTCTGGAAAATAGTTTGGAGTGTCAATATTACAAGATGACCTAGTGTAACCAATTCCTGGCTGACACAGTGTAAGTCAGTGAACAAACCAACTACCTTTTCTGTTATGCTCCTCCTAAAGCAAGTGAAACTTATATCCTGAAGGTCCCACCCTCCTTACTTTCCAGAGCATCACTGAAGAGTATTTGCTGTGGTCCTTGTGGGTCTTGCTGCAGTGACACAACAGGTAGGGGCAAGCACAGGGCATGGGCAGAGTCTCTGGAGGAAAGCTGGCACAAGAGAACCCCACTGTGAAGCAGCTTCTCAGTCTGCCTCAAAGCTAAACCTAGATAGTCAAGGATCATTCATATAGAAATATAAAAGTTCTTCCTTTTTCCAGGACAAAGTTCGACTTTTCACACAATTGGTATTTTAGAATTGCACTCTTCATGGGTTTGAGGAGCAGGAGAGAATCTGTGTTGAAGTTTGCCACAGGGATACCTGGATTGTAAAGGCATGCTGTGCAATGCTATGCAATAACATGTTCAATTTTGATTCAAGAGTTGGATAAATATGTCCTCCATCACTACGTCTATCACTCAAAATCTGGTAAAATATCTTCTATCCACTGTTTGCTTATTAAATGTTGAAGATATTACAGGTGGTCCACTGGCTGTTTAATTAGTGGTGTATACTAAGGCAGATCAGGAAATACAATGTTCACAAAGAAAATTGCGAAAAGGGTACATGGTCAATTCAGCTTTTCACTATTGCTAGGGCTGGTGAGGATACACTGGGAAACTGGTATCTTAGCAGTGCATAAAAGGTAGATAAACTCACAGGTTTTGTTTCCCAGGCTGTGAAAAATGCATAAAATTTACATTGCCCAAGTAAAAGTGATAAACTCTGTTCACCTTCAACTGCACAATTGCTTTTGGCAGGAACTCTGGAAAGTTTTAATGGAAGAGGGCTAGCATACCTACAAGATCAAGAGGTGAATGTCTATCTGCTCTTTCTGCAGATAACTGAAAACATGTGCCCAAATTAGAGACTTGTATTGAGTATTGTTATTATAACTTGCTTAAGTGGAAAAGTAAAATAAAAGCCATTAACATACATTGGCTGTACATTCTAGGGAAACAAACTTCACATTTTGGGTTCCTGCTTCTTTTAAGATAATATTTCACAAATGTGACAGTAACTTTCACCAGGAAGTGAACTCAGCTATAGGGACATAATTAATCTTTTTTTACCAAGTAAATTTCCATGGAAAAAAATAAAGATATTGAAGATATTAAAAATTATGAGAAAAGAAGATTTTGGAAAGCAAACTACATGAAAGAAAATTAGTTTAAATGTAGTTAGCTAATTTAATCAGTTTTAATGACTCATAGAAACAGAACGGTTTCTTCAATTTAGAAACAAGGATGAAAGGCTATTTGAGGACGTGCAGGTGATGATACTTTCCTCACATGCTATTATACTTGTAAGCAACTTCCTCATAGTTACAACTGGGGCACTAAAATGTGATTATGGTGAGATTATAATGTGACTATACAAGTGAGAGTGTCTTTCTGCATGTTATAGCAACAGTGCAGGAAAATACAAGCATCTCACTTCCACTCAAAAAGTGTCAGACTATTTGAACTCTGGGAGAATAACTTTGAGCCTTGCTTTTCACTCGTGTATGATGAAGGCTTCATTTAGCATCAAGTATAGTTGAATCATTAATCGCCTGAATTTAATAATTCTAATTTTTAAAATTTGCATATATGGATAGTAATCAACAAGAGAAAAACATCAGGAGTGTAAATGGTGCTTTAAAATGTGTTGCAGGAGTATATTCAGTGATTAAGCTGTGCTTTATGCAGCCATATTTGGAGGGATGAGACAAACCCTTTGAGCTCCACCTGTTGCTAATAGACACCCTGGTGGAGTATTTTGCTCTTAAAGCCCAGAACTTCTGCTTTTTTTCTAAGTGCTTTTATGCCATTAAAGTTCTTGCCCTTGACAGTTCTTGAGTGAACATAATCCAAGACACACCACACTTTCTGGCAGGCTCTTTTAACAGGCATTCCAATGCATTTTTCATACTTCATCTTTCATGCAGCCTTATTCATCTTCCCTTGAAAGAGAAATGATACTGCTCACCTACGGCATTTCTAAGTTTACACTTCTTTGTTTAAGTTCTCTCTTTTTATATTGACAGTCAATTTCTAAGGACAAAATTTGAGTTCTAGATGTGTAAGCTTTGTGTTACCTTTTAGGAGGTCTGATTGAGCTTTTTTGGGAGTTTTGCAGTTACACAACTTTTTGATATTTTTAGGAGCTTGGGTTTTACTTTTGTGGGAATTTTGCAGTCTCTCTGCCAGTTCTGTTTTGATGTTATAATAGTATAGCAGTGTTACAAAAATGTGTTACTAATGATGTGTTCAAAAACTATATGGTGTCAGTCGGTTCTGTTTGCAAAATACGTCAACATAAAATTCCACAAGGAATCAGCATCAAAAATGATGTCATAAAGATTTACCTGGTGTCAGCTGAGCTTTAGTTTATTGTTGTATTGGACAAGGCAGTACTCAGATGTGTAGCATTTGTGTGCCACACTGTTCCCACAGCACAACTACCATAAAGGAATTTAAATGTACAGATTCTATACAGTGCTGACTCTTTGGGCTTTGTGCAGTTGTCAAGAGAACTTTGAGCTACTGAAACCTGTCACTGTCAGATGAAAGAAATTGTCCCTTCCTGCTTTCCTGGCTGCACACTTCTGCTCCAGGGCTGTCTAACCACTGAGCTAGCACAACTTTCTTTGGCCTTACATTGGAATGGCCTGACTCTCCAGGTAGAATTGTACTGTCCAAAATGCTGTTTGGGAACAGCTTTGGTGAACTGGGTGAATTAAATTGAATAATCTTATTTGTCTCAGCCTGCAAAGTGCAGTAGATAAAATAATTCCTAGAGGAGCTCTTGAAACTGATAATTTAATCTTGACATTACAGGAGGGCTAATATAAAAGCACAGCCACGGCTGTGCAGTTCTGGGCAGCAGGGTCATAAGCGGGGGAAGGGGACATGGAGAACCATCTCCTGACTACATGCCCCTGGAAACACTGATCATGGACACAGAGAGACTCACAATGCTGATAGCTGCAGGATGGTACCAGTGTGCTCGATGAACACGTGCTTGCCACACTGGTTAAACAAGGGCAACATTCCCTCACTTTTATTCACTTTTCCCTCACTTTTATATTTATTAAGCTTCACAGGAGGAAGAAGGAGCAAGGCTTTGGCTTTCCTCCCTTACAGCATAATCTCTGGGAGTCCTGCAGCAATCCTAGGAGGTGTGGCAAGCCTTCCACCCTGCACGGGGCACAGACAGTGATGTGCCAGTGGGGCTGGTTCTGGCAGGGCAGGGACAGGACTTGTTTCACTCATGCTCCTCAGACACATCTCTTATGGTGGCCTAATGTATTCCTCCAGGAGTTTTGCCAAGACTACTTGCTTGCTATAGACCCATGGTTCAGGGAATAGGCAGTAAGTATAATTAAAACTGCTTCTACTTATTTCCTGAGAACTGAGCTTTCTTGCTTCCAGCTGTGTTCCCTTCTAGAAGATGTGCCAGCTGAAATTGCAAATGCCTTCTCTACAGCAGAAAAGGTAGAAGAAATCATTGTATCTCAGTATTGTCTTTCTGCTCCTTAGGAACTTGAGAACCTTTCAGGGCTGCCAGACTAAGGCTAAATCTTATGGTAATCCAGCACATGCATCAGCATAAACTGAATTCCTCTGAGATTTGTTTGGGTGTGTTTGTGTTTGTCCTGCAAACCTGCCTGCTCCCTCACTGTTTTGAGGAAAACTTCCACTGGCTTTGGGTGAAGCGTTCTCCTGCTTGGTCATGGGCTGGACCGATATCCCAGACAACTCTTGCATCATCCCATGGACAACCATGGCTTTGTGGTGTGGGACAGGAGGATAGCCTTTCCCATCACAGCCACATGAGGAGGCATGAGGACCCAGCTCTGAGCCCTCAGTGTCTCTTTCTTCTTTCATAGCTATGTGTCCTGGCAAAGCAAGGCTTAGACAGATCTATCACATCCACTGAGTTCAGAGGTAGTGACTAGTGTCTTGCTTCATGTTCAATATGATTTCTTCCCAGCATGTTTGGAACTTGCTGCTGCTGCTGTGAATTTCAGAAACCTTACTTTACTCCCCTGGAAAAAATAATAAAAACAATCAGTCTCTATTAACATACAGCAATTCAACATCCTGACTTTTATGAGCTCACTGTAGGAGTTTAATTAATTAAGGATGATTCTGCATTCTTCACAAGGAAGATTGGCTTTTTTGTTTACTTTGTCATAAATAGTCTCATATGTTGGAACATTTTGGAAAATGCCAAGGAAATATGCTTCCCTCCCACTTTGAGAATATTCTCCCTCAACATTTTTGTGTGTTGTTTTTATTATCTTTGCCTCCAGCAAAAACCCTAAGATAGGCATGATTTTCAAGGAGAAGGCTTCTGTGCAAACAGCCTTCAGTGCATGTTAGCAGATTTAACAAAAGATTGAAGACAAGAACAAGATTAATAAGAAATATAAAAATAAAAATCTAAATCAATCCTGCCAATATTCTCAGGTCCAAGTTTTTGTTTTCCTCACAATAAAAGTATATTTGCCAAAGTGGCGCACTCTTCAATTTAAAAAATTATTTCAATGTAAAATAAAATACTCCATACAATATAAGACACTGCTTGTTATAAGATTCAATTCTAAGAAGAGGAAGTGAAAATGGGAGTCATGTGTCACAGCTAAGACCAGCTCTATAGGAGTAAGAGCAGGACAATTATCTCTGGTGACAGGAGAGAAAGAACAGGGTAATGCAGCAAGAATCCAGGTTCCAAGATTGCAGATTTAGGCCCCCTGATCCTGTTAGTATCATAGCACTGTAGAAGAGCAGAAGCAAGGGCTGTGTTGAGATTCTTCCCAGAGCCCAAACAGCCTTTTCAGAGCCATCCTGACAAGCAAAGCCTCTACTCTTCCTGCTCAGTGTAGCAGAGAAACTCTCCAGCCAAGCCCAGTGAAGCTGCAGATCCCTGTTGGGCAGTATTTTTCATCTACCTTGTTTGTAACCTGTGACTCTTGCATGCCTGGTTAACCCAGCATTTGAGGGTAAGTGATAGGCAGTGAAGTGCACACTGCAGTTATTTTCTAGAAAAGTAGGGAAAAAAAGGACCTCTGAAAACTGGAAGCACAGTTTCAATATAACAGTCACAACTTTGTCCATATTTGTGGGTGCACAGAAATCAGAGAAATAAGAAGCACCGTGTACTAATGTAACAAGCCCACCTCCTGCCCACTGTGTCTCTGCCTATTCTCCCAACAGAGAATGCTACTTGGAAGAGTGCAAGGTTGGCACAGAAGGGTCTTGGAGGAATGCAAGAAACATCTCCTATGTGCAAGGATCGTGCAGGGGCACAGCAGAGTGGTCTCAGCAAGGCAAACAAGCATGCCCTGAGTGCTGTGCTGGCAGCAGGGCTTTACCAGCCCTGCATGAGCACATTTTAAGGTGGCTTAGACATGTCTGAGCAGCTTTATAGGCAGTGCAACTGCACTGTTAGCAGTGCTAAGCTGAGACATGCAGTGCCTGAATTTTACAGGCCTGAAATTTCCTTCCGATGGGAAATCCTGATACCAAAGCCTCTGCCTGTACCTGAGACCTGGGGCAGAAAGAAAGTGAGCATGAAGGAGCATGTCTTGGCAGTCCAGTAGCTGCAGTGCTCACCTCAGGAGGGGCTTGGGGTTCCCTTCTCTACCCTCAAGATTATTTGTGGTTTTATACTTCGAGCATCCAAGTAACTCATAGCCCATCTCAAGTGAGGGAACCAAGCTTCTGGCATCAGGCAATTAGACACCCTCAGGCGTGCTCCTCTCACATCCCACAGCTCCTGAGGTCCTGGAACAGCAGCCCAGCTGCATTAGGAGCATCCTCCTACCTCTCTCTTCTGCAAAGTTGTAGTAATGAGGATTGTACAGGAGGTAAAATACATGAATGTGAATACTACTTGGCCAAGGGATGCAATTAGCTGTCTTAAACAATTAAGGTGAGAACAGTCTCAGGAGACATGTTACTTGATCTAATAGATGAATATCACTGAGAGGCAGAAGATCACTTGCTTCCATTACTGACTTCATGCCAAACCCACCAGTTATTGGGCAGATTGCAGACCCATAAACTCACTAATCCATGCAATGAGATGAGATGAGATGAGATGAGATGAGATGAGATGAGATGAGATGAGATGACATGACATGACATGACATGACATGAGATGATGAGATGACATGAAATGAGACACCCCAAATAACTTCTTACTGTATAAATTAATTAAATTGTCTGGCAGACATGTCTGAGAAATTGAAGGGGTGGAAAGGACTACTTTAATCTGGAAAACAGGTGAGAGCTTCCCATTTCAGCAACAGTGGACCAGTGGATTAGGCCCACAGCTAAATCCCACATTTCCATTTCTGGTGAACCCAGCAGCCACAGATGGGCCACCATTGACATCTGGAAAACTTTTAAGTTGAGCGGGAAGCTTAGTGTAGAAATGCTAAAGAAGATGTAGAAACGTTGGGTTTTTTTTTCCTTTTTCCTTACATACTTAAATTTTGCTTACATCCTATTTTAGCTATCAAATTAGGCCTTAATTTGCATTTGCCTAGTCTCAGCTTGGAGACATTGATTCTTATGCTTCTGCTGCTAAAGTAAAGGCTCTAACTCCTTTCCAATAAACTAAATAATTTGATCCCTTTAAGTCACCTACTGCAAGGCATTTTCTCCAATGCTTTTGAGCTTCTTTTTTGTGGCTTTTCTAATTCAACATAATTTTCATCCTAAGTCTTCTCAGGACATTTGTAAATTATTTTGTTGTTCATTAAAAATGCTGCAAAACCCCAGTGCATTCCTGGGGCAACTTGTTACTCTGTGACTGACAAGGCAGTAGTCTGAATCCAGAATGTTTTCCTATTAAACATACACACAGTCTTTTTGTCCCCATACTTCAGTACATATGAGCAACCCAGAAGCAAAATAACAGTCTGAAAAAATCTTTGCTTCACAGGGAGGATCTGGCACTAGAAGACACAACTGCATATGCAGTTCAAATGCATAATGATTTTTCAGGTGTTGGCTGGAAGCTGTTTTTAAATATGTTTTTGGGAGACACTTTTGAGTATGGAAAATTCATACAGTTAGTCAAAATGATACATATGCCTGTAGGATTAAAGCTGTGGGGAATTAGCATTTTATATTTTGTTTTTTGTTCTTGGTAAAACCAAAGTATTTTTCAGTCTTTTTATTTAACAATAAAAACATAGCTGTTAAATGAAATTAAAAATGACATCAATCGTGACATCATGATATCTGTTCAATCCAGTGACTCATGTATTTACATGCAAATGTCTGCATTTGGATAAAAACTGAAAGCATAGCACAAAGCTTTACAACAAAGAGAGGATCCCATTTCTGGAAGATGATGACAGTGTCCTGGAATTCCAGGTGCAAAACCAATAAGGCAAAATTGTTGATTCTCATGCATTTTAGGAGATGCACAGGTTCACTACTTCTTGGCATTTTCTTCCACTAAAACTATTATACAAAATGGTTAAGTCTTTCAGTCTCTCAGTCTTTCTCACTATCTAAACAATGCTGATCTTTTTCTCATACCCTCTCAGTCTTCTATGTTTCAAGATGATAAGCTGAGGCTTACAAAAGTATTGAGATATATTGCTATGAGTAGAGCTGGAGGTGGCTACTCAGCTGCAAAAGAAATTTCCCTACCCCTGGGGTGGTGGGAGAGGCTTTGGGAGAGTTTATCATCTGCAACAGTCGTCTCCAGGGCATCTGACTTACTGATTGTGACTGCATATCTTCAATGAAAGGCAACTTCACTGGGTCTGCTTATGCTTCCCCACTTGCCAGCAGCACTTCTGTCCTTGTTCTGCTGAGCTGTAACTTGCTGTAAGTGTGATTTAGATTGTGTACAGGTAATCTATATAACTTCCTTGCTGATAAATGCCAAAGATAAGAAAGTGCCCTCTCTGCAGCCTGCACATGACATGCTGCGGCTCTGCCTGCTATGAGGCTTCCCTAATGCCACCACAACTTGGGTTTGATCATGACAGATTGTTTTCTGTGCATTATCCTGAACTCAGATAGAAGCCACACATGTCCATATCCATGTCAGGCCCTGCTTTGTTGTCTCCATGCTAAATCATAGCTATGTTTTTGCCAGATGAGGGGGACACATACTGGAATCTCTAACTAGTTGGGTTTGGTATGCTGTGAGACCTGATTTAGGTTTGTACCTCTTAGTGGCCCACTAAATCAAAGCATTTTAAACTGGCAGTGTTTATGTGCTGAAAATTCAAACCAGACACTTTTAGATGGAAGACTTACTGACTGGCATAAATTATGCTAGGCTGATCTCAGCACCTGATTCTGTGTTCATATAGGTCTTCCCTAGACTTAGCCATATCTCATTGGCCACACATCTGACTACACACAGTGTGACCCTTATTTGGGTTATTTACAGCTAGCTCCACAAATGATAAATTCTGGCTCTATCTCAGATATTCATCCAAGCAGTAAGCATCTAAAAACCAGCTCTGCAAGACAACCAGCCATCTGGAAGAAGAAAAATTCATTTCCAAGATGTAGTGGCAAAGCAGCCTCCACACATCGTCTGTGGAGTGCTGGCTCACAGCCAACAGTAACTTTTCTGTGTAATGTATTGTGAAATACTTGTGGTTCTGTGGTGGTGTTTCTTTTTACTGTTTTTTTCCTGGTTAGCTCCTTGGTTGATGAGAATTTAGCCCACCTTTGTAGAACATGAATTATATGCAGTAAAAGGCTTATTTTAATTGCTTATCCAGTACTGTTCGTCTTTTTAAAAAATAAGTCCACTAGTGATCTATGTTGACTGATTTACTGTCTGAAACAAAAGTATAGAGTTGAGTGGTTAAAATATTGAGTTAATCTACTGTTAAGAACTCTCTGAAGGAGTAGAACTACATCCAAGATTAATTTTGTTCAGTATTTCTCTTGGTACATTTGCTTTTCTTTTTTCTGTAGAGACTTGAAATATTAGCACCAAATTGTCTGAAGCATTTATCTTGTGCCAATAAGACTATTGGTTCAGACCTAGTAAAACATGTTCAAGCTTTTCCAACATAAGCACTGTGTACTTTATGAAGTCTAAATTAGATTCTTTATGAAATCAGCATTGGTTATATAACCACTGCACAGTTTCATTAAATATGGATTATTATCGAGAATATTCTTTTTAGAGAATTTTGCAGGCTCTTTTCCAAGGGGAGCAGACAAAATCTTTCAATCTGACACACTGGAAGGAAGGAAATAACTGTTGATTTTTCATATTTAAATGAAAAGCAGCACATTTCTGTTGAGTTATGTTTCATTTGAACCTACCTGTCTTCTGAGGATATTGAGGAGGTACTCTGAGATAAGTTCATCTGATTACCCTCTAGATGGATTTCTGGGCATCTGGAAGACTGGAATTCTCCATTATTTTATAACCCTTTCTGTGCTTAAGGTTCTGGGAAACATTTGTATAGTCTGGTCTTGGGCATGTTCCTTTCAGTCCCAAAGCCTGCTGATATTCAAGGTCACATAAAAACTCTGCACAAAGCCAATAACTGTTTCTAGGAAACAATGGAGCAACCTTTTTTTTACTCCAAATTTCTCCAAATTTTTTAGCTGGAAATTCTCACTTAGTGTGTTTGGATTTTAGGGGTTTTTTTATTAATTTGATTTTCTATGGCTGCATCCCTTGTGCCATTTTCCTGAGACAGCTACTGATGTTTTTAAGATGTGTAGGAACAGCAAAGTATCTCTCCCATTCTATCCTCCACTATCATTCTTCCCTCTTCTCACTGTGGAGCCAGGAAGTGCTCACTCCAGTACTAGGGGACTGTATGACTTTGCCTACTAGAAGACTATGTAGACTAATCTAGAAAATTTAGATAATGAAGGTGATGTGAAGCTGAAATCCATTGAAAAAAAGGATGCTATTTTCTCCTCCATTAACTCAAACTAATTCAGCATTTGGTGTTTTTTGTAGAAATTACATTTTTAAAAAGTGATTTATTTTAAATGTACATCATAAAACATAATCAACAAATAATTTCTGGAAGTAAACAATATCATACTTTGGTATCGAACTTCCTGACACTGCATTTCAAGACATGAATTCAGTAAAACAGTGGTCCTTGAATATTATGGTATACAGGAACTAATGGTGTCTATAAAAAGATGTCTATGGAGGGTGAAGTATACTGGATTCTTTGGTATATAAGCTGTACATTACTGAAGTGTTTTGCTTTTGCTACTAAGAAAATTCCCAGGTGATGGGGAATGCCATTTTGGTTAGGAGTTTCATTTCTGCCAAGGTCCAGCACTACAGCAGTAACTAATTTCTCATACTGAGTTTTTTGCCTTTAAAAGCCATCTTCTGCACAACAATTCAGTGACAGGACAATTGCCATGATTCCCAGCTGGCCTGTTTTTGTAGGCCAAGATATGGCTATCATAAATCTAGGTATGTCCCTGCAGGGATGGGAGAGAACAAGGATAACAAGGGTTTACATTATTGTGACATCACAATGTCACTGAAGTGCTCGCCAACCTCAGCTCAAAATACATATGGGGAAAGGGGGAGGGGAGAAGGAAGACATCTAAGGGGAAAAAGGAGCTGCAACCTGAATTATAACAGCTCACAGACTAGCCAAAAGAAAAAATAGTTCTATTTACTATCTCAGAAGTACTGGATTCAATAGTTGTTCCCTATATAAACTTTCCATTCATGAGTAAATGAGTTTTTATGGATATATAATGATCAAGTAGAGGCACTTAGTCTGAACACACTTCAGGTGCTCTTTCAAAGCAAACAGGTAAAATTTCCTATTTTGTTGTATCAAACCTAGGAACACTCAAGGAACGGCAGCAGCAAGGTAGCAGTTCCAGGAATATATAAGGTCTTATCCACACAAGTAATTTTTTGTTTTTAGCACATACCAGCATGTCTGTGATATTTTTTCAGGATGTAAGCCTATGTTTTTTATAAGTAATTTTATACTCCTTATGCTTGATAATGATATAGACCAGTCTTCTCCAGGAACTCAGTTTGCAAGAGATATCATTTAAACTGGATGGAGGGACAGCAAGGAAACAGAAGAGCTAAGAATTATTAATAGAAAAGACTCTTTACATTACTGCATGATAGAAGGGTCTTTAAGTAGCTCCAATGTCAATGAAAGGCAGTCTGGAAGCTGGAATAAGCTTTATGGTGCAAAAAATTCTTTCTGTAAATGACAGTTAAAGCCCCATGCTTGTTCAAGTGCATAAATTCCAGGACTTCCATGAGATTTGACACTACCACATTGTGTAAGAAGAATATGGTTTGAAATTAAAATATAAATGAAAACTTCAAAGATGAGGGGATACCCTTAATGGGAACACGTTAAAGAGCAAGAAGTAGAGAGGTCAGTCGGTGTCTGGAGAACAAAGTGAGAGATTTGTCATGTGTGGGAGGAAAAAGAGGAACACTGACCTTCTCATCTGTGCATTTGCACTGTAACCCTGACTCTCCCGTGTTTGATCCTTTCTCCCTGTGCAAATTTGAATCTGTGGCAAGGTTATTAACAAACACATCTCTTATTCAGTCATACAGAACTTTTCTCTCATATAGCATTACAGTGACCCAAATTCAGCATGAAAAGGAAGAATCAAAGCAAAGGATGACCAATTCCATTGCAAACTTCTTTGACTATATGAGGAACAGGATGCAGCTCAAACCCCCACATCTCATTCTAACCTGGAGGTCACTGGAGAGACAAACAAGATTTTTAGTTTCCTACCAAACCACTATTGTTTTCCTATGGGTACAAAAGGAGGCCCAAGAGTCTGAGATTTTCTGGAAGTGAAAAGCTCTTATTGTATGAGAAACTACACCCCATCCAAAGGGATAATCTCCAAAAATTCTGTATGTAGGTGGGTGAACATTTCCACCCATCTCTTCAAAGCATGTGAACAAATGTCCGAGATTTAAGAGTTTGCATCTCAAACAGATATTCAAAACTCCCATTGTTGTTTGAGACTCCATTGATGTTTAAGACTCCCATTTCAAGTATTCATAATTTGTTCTTTGTTAGGACAAGTGGACTTTCACAAGTGTCGTTATGAAATAGCAATTTAACATTTTATCCAGTGTGGATGCAGATTTCTAATACTTAAACTAAGGCCTTGCAAAGCCTTAGAACTGGTGTATTTGTCTTTTAGTCTATATTTCCTCTTTGGCTGCTTACAATAAATTTTGTGAAGGATGGAAAGGTTGTATTCAGGCCTTTGATATCATTGTATGCTCTTTGCTCTGATATGTGCTGTTTGTTGACCTGGGATAAGGTTTATTTGGCACAATGGTTGGTCTTGCAGTCTGATGAATCTCTCATGTGCTTTTAGTTTCTGCATTGCTAGATTACTTTGGAGGATATTGTTGTTCAGAACTGAGCATCTGATCTTGCAAAGCAGTGGTATACCTCCAAGGAGATGATGAAACAGAACATATTTTTGTGGCAGTCAAAGGCACATTTTGCATTTTTGCGAAGTATTTTTGTAGAATTTTGTAGAAAACTGTAAAATTACTATAGTAATAACATATTAGCTACTCTAGTTCTCTCAATTTTCTGATTTTTTTTTATTATTACAAACCTCCTGAGACAGGAGAAGGCTTGGTAAAGTGCTTTACAGCTATTTTGTCTTGGGGAATACAAAAATTTTCCACAGAGCAGAGCGAAGTCTTCTTTAGGGAACATATATGCCCATTAAAGAGTAGCATGGGTATAATTTCACCTTAATTACATCTAACCTGAAGTAAGTACAGACTTTTTCTTAAGAGTCTAACCAAATCCCACATTCTTTTTTTTCTAACTCTATTTCCTAGTGGTTGGGGGGGTTGTTGGTGTTTTTTTCTGGTTTTTTGTCTTGTTTTGTTTGGTTTTGTTTGCTTTTGTTTGCTTTTTGCTGCTGTTGTTGGTTTTTTGGTTTGGTTGGTTGATTGGTTGGTTTTTGTGGGTTTTTTGTTTGTTTGTTTTCTGGGGTTTTTTTTTTTAGTCATATATAGAAGTTGTTTCCATTGGAAAGCTAATTTTCTTTCCAGGGGGAAAGGGAGATGAAGTGATCTGCCCTACAGCTCCCCAGTTGCTTGTCTGCTTCTGGCACCTGAAAGGCAGCAGAGCTCACAGAGGGGACAGTCAGGAAACTCATTGCAGTAATTGCTTTGGAATTGTATTGGTTTGGTGTAATGTGATATGCTACCACAGCTGTCCTTTCCAAATTCTTTAGAAGAAGATCCTTGATCCTCAGGGATCTGTAAACCACAGAGGAAAACCACTGCTTAACTAATCGGGATTATCAACTAGCTCACTTGCATGTAATACATATCTAAACACTACTTAATTTGGGATATTAATTACAGCCTGCACTGAAAGAATTTGCATAATTACATGGAAAGATCTTCCAATTGTGGCTGGAACTCTCCTTTCAAGGGTTTAAGAAAGTGATAATTGCTTGTGATAACCATTTTACTCTGTAAATAGGTTTTGGCAATATATTGGCAAAGTACTGGCTGATCTGAGTTATGCTGCCAAACGCCACCCAGATGGAACCCAAAACAGCCTACAATTTTGTAAATACAATATTTCCTCATAAAACTTCAACATTGTCCCATGTGTTGTCTTACATATCTGATTGATCATGAATGAGCTCAGGCTAAAAAGTTTTCTCATTGTTAATTGTCTGCATTAAAAGTTCTTGCTGTGCAATGTAAAACAGGAATCCCTTTATGTTCTGGGCTGAACCAACAAGGGGCTGTGCACACCAGTATTTAGTGCATAGAAACTAAATACTGTATGTCTCATGGCTGACTTCTTACAGCACTGATATATTTACTGATCCTATTTGTAACCCCATTGTGTGTGAAAGGATGCCAATGCCATTCTGACCCATGGAAGTGCATTATTTTCAGAACAAATAAAAACACTTTTTAGGAAATCTATAAAAGTAGAAAATGGTTCTTTTAATACTTCTTGAGCTAAATTGACATGGGAAGAGCTTTCACATTTAGCAAGGATAAGGATAGGGATTGAGAGATACTTTTTATAATTCAGTTGTCTGTGCAGGATTGATCCCACTTTAATAATCCATAGATAAATCCTTAGAAAATCTTTAAAGAGTACAATTTGAAGGGTAAGAAACAATAAAATTTTTCCTTTACATGAAATAGTTCGAACAGGATTAAATCTTGCATCTCAGCCTTTCTGAAGACATTTTTTGGCAGTTTGTTTTATTAATTTGAAGGGGAAAAAAATTAAATACCCTTATAAGTACTTGAAACAAAATTTGGACACAGATCCAATGGGGAGAACACAAATACATGGAGCAGAGACACAATCTCAGGCCTTACTGAAACTCTTAGCAGGATGTATATTCTAAAATTGATAGTGTGAAGCTCCTGGTGAAGGGAGAGGGCCTACATAATTGCATTTCTTACATAACTTTTCACAAAGGCTTTGCAGGAGGGACTTTTGTAGCAGGTTTCTTCACAAAAGAAGGTAATTCTGAACTATATCTGATGCACTGGTGATAGCTTCCCTGTGGAGATGATTCAGTTCTGCAAGTTTGTTCATGGAATTAGTAGAGTATTTGTAATATATACAATGAAATTTATCTCAGTTGCTAGTTAAAAAATACCAAACTGAATTGCTTCCAGACTTGTGAAAGTTCTCATTTCAGTAGTACATTGGACGAATTCAGTACTAATTAATGAAACTAACAAAAAATTAATTATAAATCTTGTAATCAGTAATGGATTCAAATCTCCTGTCATAGTCTACAAGTGTAAGAAAAATTGCAATGTTCACAGGGTATCAACCTAGCTTTTTTGTCTGCCTGCAGTTGTCCAACCTTCATCAAACTAACACAATCCTCAAATTAGTCCATCTAGAATATTTATAAACATTTTGTTGTTTATTCTATACTTCACTGTACTGCTCCAGGATGCAACACACTTCTCTCAGCTGAGGAAAACCTCACAGTAAATATCACACAAATGACATGAAGACTTCTGTCTCATACCTCATACCTAGACAATGTCAAAATCATAGCAAAAAGAAATAAATAATACCCAATTTTAGGCACATACATAATTTTCTGGCATGAAAACCTATCTAAATATAAAAATACAATTGAGTAAATCTAATTAGTACAAATACATTTCTTGACATATTTGCCCAGCAACTATACACAGAAACTCTTCTCTCAGTTCTGCTCTGACCCAACCCTGCCCCTCTGTTTTGAATTCAGTAATAAACTAACAAATCTGCTGTGTCTATTTTTGCTATAGGTGGGATTTCCAAGACTGTTTAGTTTTACCTTCCATTGAAGGTAATGGCAATATTTCTCTTTTAATCTATTTAAATAAACAAGGTCAGGATGGATTATTACCCTCAGAAATCTGACTGTGCTTGTTATTTGAAGAAACCACACTTAAACAATGAGAACTAGAAAGAACCCTATGTAGACTGAATTGTCATTGCTTCCCTCTCTAATTTTTACTTTGATACTTGGCAGTAAAGAAATGCAAGCACTGTTAGAGCTGTAAAATAGTCCTAACTGGCTGTTTTACACATGACAGTGATATACTCATAGGGAAATCTCTCTAACAGCATCTTCTAGTGAGATCCTGTGATTTTCAGGTAGCCTTGCTTGAGGCCAGGGGTGGCAAGCTCAGCAGGAAAGGTGGAATGGAATGGGCTTCTATAAATGAGCATTGACATTTTTCAACTAATTCAAAATCTACAAAGAACTCCTGTTGTCTCTGAGGCAAGAAACAACTAGTTTCAGTCTTGTCATAAATACAGCACCTTTCCAAAAATTAAGAGAGCTTAGATTGACTGGCCCACAAGTTCTATATTTACCTCTAAGCCTTTTATCAGTAATACATGGTCATTTTAAAGTAGCTGACTTCATGCTGTAAACCACTCTGTACTGGTGTAGTTTGTACTTGCAGCCAGAAGGGAAAAAAGGAAGCCAGCTGAACTGCAATATTTAAAAAGAAGCAATGCAAATTAGCCTGTGTTCCAGTCCCACAATTAAATGGTTCCTGGCACCTGGTGTGGCTTCTGAGCACTTAATGTGAAGGCATCTGTCCTACACTATCTGCATAACACAGATACTCCCACAACCTCTGGAACTTCTCATTGAGAGTCTTCTGGGAAGCTTTCCTCCTGTAGAGACTATAGTAACGGGAGTGTTTCTAAGGAATCAGGAAAGCTGGAAATGACCTCTGGGACATCTGGAGTTCCATAACCCAGCCTCCTGCTTGAAGCACCTCCCTGAATGCAGGTTATTCAGTGCCTTGTCCTGTCAGCTTTTGGAAGTCTTCAAACATGGATGTTCTGCCACTTCTGTGCAATCCAGATCCTCACAAAAAACATTTTTCTCTACATTGAGTCAGAATTATTGAGTAAAAATTCATCAGTGGTACTGGGAGCAGACACTTGGAAGCTCTAGACTCATTAAGATGTGCAGTTAGACTTCCTTTTGCTCCCTCTGTGGCTTCATGAATCTTTTCATCACTGCATCTCTGTGCAATGGCCCTGCCAGAGAGAGAGGTAGCTAACCACCTCTAGTGGGTTGAAGTGTTTGCAAGAGTGCTTTGAAAAAAAGGAAGTTTAGTTAATACTTCACACACTGCTGTGTAATGGAAGTGTGTTGTTAAGCATGTTTGTCATGAGACTGATGAAACAGTAAACTTGAAGGGTTCTTCTGCTTTAGGCACACAAATTGAGAATGGCAGACAGCCCTGCTCAGCCTCATGGGTTTAGAATACCAAAGGCAGCTAGATGTCTGCTGGACATCATGAAAAATATTTTCCTCCTAGAAATGTCTTTTTTTCACTAGTGACAGGGAACATCAGATGCCACCTGAAATGAAGCTCACACCACGAGCAACAGAGGCAGTACTCTGGGTGCAGATCACAATGAATTAGAAGAAAAAACACCCATGTTGCTTTACTTAGGGGAAATGAAACAGCTAGAGAGCTAAGTGAAGCAGGAATAACATGGAGGAGTCCATTACAGAGGAGAGAGCAGCTCTAGGAGATGTAATGAGAGGGAGGCTGTGATGGTGTGAAGAGAGAGGAGAGGCAGGAAGGGACTCATGGTCAATGAAAGTTGTACAGAATTCCCTGGCTGTTCAGACATTTCTGCTTTGAGATCTTTGGCAGCTGTCCCTCCAGTCTGAAGACAAATCTTCCCAGCAGGCTGTGAGCATGTCTAGAGGGCATAGCCCAACTTCCAGTGTTCCCCAGTGGGCCCTTCTCCCTTCATCTTGGCCATGAGGTGGCACCTTTGGCTACATCCATTTCTTTCCCTTGCTGTCTCCACAAGCTGCTACATTATGCACCTGTTTAACACCTGTGACTCCATCAGATATCTGGTATCAGATCTCTTTTCCATCCACTGTGTTTTGATAACAGCCTGCCTTCTGTGTGAAAAGGACAAGGAGGCGTCTCTAGTTTTAGATGCTGCTCCCCACATCCAGGTGCTGTAGTGCTGGAAGCACAGGGAATTTCTCCCCTTACAACTATTGTATCTCCAGCCAGGTAGATTTCAGACAGGGATATCTAGTTCACCCAGAGATATTAAATGGCTCCTTGTTCAATGCACACATGACTTAAGGTGATAGGATGTTTTGCTTCAAGACAAGATAACAATTGCTTTGAGCTGCCTGGAGGCATACACCTTTCCCAAACTACCATTTAAATCTTACTCAAGGAGGGAATTTAAAAACATCTGTCAGTGCACTGCATTTTAAATTAATCCCTGTGAAACAAATACTTGGAACACAGAGCTCAGTACTTAACCCCTGACACAGACTCAAAATTACTCAATAAATCAGAAAACTGTTCTGAAGGCACAAGGAAAGAAGGTGATGGTCAATCCTAAATAAATGTAGTCGACAGGTAAGATTCAGGGTAGTAATAGTCCATGCCACAAGTGTAAAGGGGAAGTTGAATTTGAATTTTCTATCCCTGCAGATGATGAAGAACTATGAAGAACTGAGTTTCACCAGGAGCAGTAGCCCCTAGTTAGCCCTGGAAAGCATCGTGGTTGCTTTAGAGCTGGTCCTCTGAGTTCTTCAAATATCCCAGAGGTAAATCTCATAGAGATGTGTGTCATGCAGAGTCCATATAATTTAGATTCCTAGAATCCCAAAGAAAGATCTCAGCTGCCTATTCTGTGCTGTCTAATCCCTAGGAGAACTTTCCAGGGTCTCAAAAAAAAATTGTAAGTGCATAAAGTCAGCCTGGATAAATCAAACTGCATGCACTAAATATATATATTGCCTTGAAAAAATCAACTTTTCCTACAGACAAACGTGCACTCAATATGTTGGTTGGTTTTAGAATAGCTGATTTAACAATGCTGAATTTCATATTTTTTTTCTTCTCCAAGACTCTGACAGTTCACTGTAAGCTTTGAAGTCTGCATCCCATAACCATGAGATGTCTCAATAAAAGTCGGGTAATTTCAGAATCAAAGATTCCATGAAGGGTCCCAAAAGCCAGAGCTTAGCAGCAAAGATAGTGTTAGAAACCCTCACATCAGGACATTTAACTCTTTCTCCCTGACTTCTGCACCATGGGTTTGTGTTTTTCACAGAGGGCCAGACTGTGCTTGCTCTTTGCACTGGAGTACAGGGAGGTGTGTTTCCCTTCCACACCTATATAATCCCACTTCTGGTCAAGTACCCATCCTTTGGAGTTGTAGTCCCAATCTCTTGGTACGTTTTTCATCAAGCAGTTTACATAACACATTTTACCATCACATTTTTTCTATTGTGCCTCTTATTGTGGACTTTCAGGACTACAAACCAGCTCAGAGGATTTGCTGAATATAATGTGAAATTACACGTGAGGCTCGTGTAATTGTCTCAGCTTTCCCACTGCTGAATCCATGCATTTGTAGCTCCACTGCAGCCTCTCCTATCCTCTGGTCCTGTATGCCAGATGCAGATGATCTGTGGTCCAGCAACCTGCTCCCTCTTGGGTAAGAGGCAGCGAGCAGCAGAGAAGCTGCTGTGCTCTGCCACTCTTTGGGATCTGCCCCTGAGCCAGGTGCCATGGTTAATGGGCTGCAGCTTGCAGACACAATCCCCAGGCTCCAGGCTGCTCTGGGACCAGCCTGCCATGCTCCCACCTTCACAGCTTTAGCAGGGAGCTAACACTGGTGTGTTCTGACTTTCTTAGGCCATAAGTATTTTTTTTCGACTCGCTTGAGAAACTGCACTGGTGAGGCTCAGCAATAGTAAGATACAAGTTTTACATTTTGTTTTCTCTTGTAATTATAGTAATTATGTAGTTCGTGTCACACTGCAGTCTCAGAGGCAGCTCTGAAGACCTGAACTGCAGAAATGTCTGCATTTGAAATATTCCTGCATGTGTTACAGACTATCTCCTGAAACAAAATTGCATCCATATTGCTATCCATGCCTGCTACAAAAAGGCAAGCTTTTTGCAGAATGCTAATCTCTCATCCTTCACAGCTTGTTCTGAGGAGGGCTAGGGCACAGGAGTGCACAGCTCTCATTATTGTCTATTACCTAATGCTAAGTATGCAAGGGGGGGAATCTGCTCCTTTGTAATCAAGGCCAGATGAAAAGCTGTCTGACCTGCAGATGTCAGAAATAACAGTTTGTTCTCATTCCACAACATACCTTGCAGGCAGCTGTAATGATTTGCCCAGAAGTCTGCTGCTGCACTGTGTATAATCAGGTATCTTCACTCAACTTGGAATTAGACATTTAGAATAGCATCCTTCCTAAGCAGAAGCAAGAAGATCTTTGTTACTTTTGATATCTGAGCTACTATGTCTAACCAAAATATCTTTAATTGATTACTTAATTTAAGTCATTTTCTATTCAGAGTAAGAAAGCCAGTTCTCCATATGTTAGCTTTCTACAATCCATGTAGGACTTTGATGTTGTGTTTCTCTGTAGCCACATTCTCTCTGGAAAAGTGGGATGTAATAAAAACTATTTTAAGGCAAAGAAGGAGAAGGTATATTTATGTTTCCTCATATATCTTCACATCTAACAGATGCAGCAGTTCCAGACAGAAGGAGTGTCTGAGAGCCAGCGAGGTTTTAGAGCATCACAAATAGCTGTGGTACATTACTATTAGATGTCAATATTGAATTGGATCGTGATTTGCCAGTAGATGTGAAGAGTGCAAGTATTTTTGGCTCTTGCTATTAGGAAGAGGAGATGTGTGGTTTGTATCTATCCTGACCCTGAAAGGGCTGTTCCTCACATGAATGTTTTCTGCCTGGTTTACTCAGCTGGGGTTCTTGGTCCCCTCTGGCAGCTCTCAAGATCACTTCTAGGACAGCTTGTTCTGCCTGAGATATTGCAGGTGTTCCCCAAAATTTGTGGCTCCAGGGGCTGTGAATCAGACAGACTGTATTACAGAGTGTGCTTTCACCCTTTTCTCAGAATTTCCTACATCAGTGGGAGCAAAAAGACTGTAAAATCTAAAACAATCCACAAAGAAAACTGGATAACTGAAATAACTCAGTGCTATGGTACTGGCTGCTCAAGCCACAGCAGTCTGAGCAACAACCTTCACCTGGCTCCAGGGCAAAGGAAAAAACAAGGGAATGCCTTTCAGTCCTTCCCTTTAATCTTTTTCCAATTGTTGCTGGATTTTGCATGGTTTCTTGGAGTATTTGCTGGAGGTGACACAAGATGAGCATCACGTCACTGGGGTGTACACTTGCAGTGTGCAATGGCCGCTTGCCCTTCAGCAGGTGAGGTGGAAATGTGAGCAGTGGGTCACTGCAGTGACAGGCCAGTGACCATATCAGCATGTCCTCTCAGTGTCACTGAGCTTAGAACGGGCCTTTCCAAGCCTGGCTGCCACTCTGAGGTAGCAGGGGGATATTTGAGCTGCCACTACTTGTATTATCTTTGCTTTCTAAGATAAAGAATTTGATTTTGTGGCACAACTAAGTCTGATACTTCTCACAAGTGCTAAATTCAACAATTATTTATCACTGCTGCTTATCATTTGTGAAAAGTTGGCTTTGTGCCCAGCATTTTGATCAATTTTTACTCCTGTCTTTATAGATTCTATAAGAAATATGACAAAATATCCACCATATCCACCAATATCTCACCATATCCATTTATAACATTAACTCTTTGGATTTATAATGGGTTACCAAAGAATCATGCCATTGGTAACTATTATGCAGGAAGATGCTGTAGTGGCACATTTGCTTCAACTCTATTAATTTCTTTTGAAACAGAAAATAATATGTAAATTCCCAGTGAAGCAGTAAGTAACTATCTACACTTATTTTACTAGTGCTAAAGTCAGTTTCTGCCTAGCTCCAGACTCTGGAGAAGGCTGCAAGGCAGCTGTGGGTTTTGATTCTGATCTCCCAGGTGATTTCCAGCTCAAATCGCTCTCCTGAGTCCGTCATGGTCTTTCAGCATGTCACCACCTAGATGCAGGTTTTTCACCTTTAATCTCTTACAGCATAATAAGGCAGAGCTGGATTTATCAGAAATGCCAAAGAGTGGTTGGTTAATCGTCATTCACTTGCCCCTGCCCTCTTCTGACTGCCATTCCAACCAGCACTGAGGGCACAAGTGACACCCAGGAATGGGTGTGATCTGGGAGCTCACAAGGAAGCCCAAAGCCTTCAATAGTGTCCAAGGCAGTTTTGAACAGCTCTTCAACCTCCAGGACCATAGTATAAAACCAGAGACTCAAAGACAATGGGGTGTTTCTACTGACACTATGACCATTGTGGCACAGTGCACTGTGGTTTGGAATTCTGCAAAATTGCAAAGAAATCTGGGATTCAGCTAATGGAGTCCCTGTTATGTCCGGGTCTTGAACGTGCTTCATCCCTTTCATAGTATCTACACATTCAGGACTGCATCTGACACTTCCTATTGACCTGGCTGCTTTTCCTTTGTCTTCAGGAGAGTTTTTAGGTTCTGCCTCATTACACATTAAAAGACCTATATCCTCCTTTCACTGCCCCAGGCTTGACCTCATTTGTCCAGGGGCCCTCTCCCAGCATTTGGGGAAGGAAATCTGCATTTGGGAATCGATGTCTCCCTGTGGCTGAGGATGGCACTGGTGTTTGTGCCTGTCTGAGGCAAGCCTTGTTCTTCTTCCTCATTACTTTCTCTCCTGCTTAGTTGACTGTGTGTTCCTGAAGACTTTGAAGATGCTTTTTTTCATAGAGGTGACTATATGTGTGCATAAGGAAGGGGAAGAGGGCAAGCACAGCTGTCTTTGGCGCCCCAAGTGCTCCCTGGCTCACTGTGCAAATGGTGCCTGCAGCACTGATGGAGGCAGGGGGATGAAGAGTGACTTCTGCTCCTTGCAAGTGTCCCTCCTTCCACCTGCAACACTGCAGAGGGAACACACTAAGGAGAGCATGAAGCAGCTTAGGACAGGTAGAAGGAACAAAGTTTCTGTGTGTTTTGCCTATTACTTCCTAGGGAGCTGCTGCTGAAGTTCAGTTTCCAGAAATGTAGCTGTAATTGCAAAAGTGTATTTCAGTGTACATCACTGTGTTTCTGTCATTTCTTGGTGTACATAACCAGAGCTGAAACACATGTCTATGCACTGATGTAAAATAGTGGGAAAGAGCCTTATATGAAATTACTGACAAAAGGAAATTGCTTCATGACTGTCCTTTATTTGAGCTGTTGTATGCTTTTACCAACTACACTGCCCTGTGACTAAGGGTAGGTGAGG
Organism: Luscinia megarhynchos; assembly: GCA_034336665.1. NCBI lineage: Eukaryota > Metazoa > Chordata > Aves > Passeriformes > Muscicapidae > Luscinia > Luscinia megarhynchos. The sequence goes on from JAPFBE010000003.1 coordinate 69,178,032, forward strand.
AAAAAGCAGATTACTACTTAGAATAGGTTACTCTGTGCCTGGAAAAACAGTTTGCATGTCTGAGAGGTAGGCATTGTCAGAAATCCTTCATCCCATGGAAAAGCCTAGAGGTCCAATACAGCTCAGAGGACTGGAGTTGGTACAAACAGGATGTTAGCTGACAAACTCTGCAGTCTTTTATTTTCTAGGTATAAGCAAATGCTATATTTTCTGGAATAAGAAAATATTAGCAAGAAATTTAGGCTATTTGTGTCCAAGGTAATAATATTTTATTTTGAAATGGGCCATTTGGCCTAATTCAAAAGAAGCAGGAGTACTTTTATTTTAAAAATGAATACATTGACTTTATTGTAGTTGTTAAATTAGAACCTATGGAGTTTCAGGGGGTGATAATTTAAACTATCCTGTTTAAAGTATCAGAGGAATCTGAAGCACATTTAATGTTCACTATGTATAACAGATCTGTGTGATTTTAACTGAGTCATCCTCCTCCTACTTGGATGGCTATTTGTTTACTTAAAACCAAAACACAAGTCTCTGGGGGAGCCATTGCCGTAATCATGCTTTGGTGGTTTGATTAGTGCAGCCACTTCTCTGAGGCATCTGAGTAGTTCCAATTCCCATCCCCAGGGTAAACACCCCAGGGTGTGCCAAGAAAGCCAAAGTAAATGGCATTAAGTTTAGGGGGTTTTGAAAATTTTCTTTCAAAAAAACATGCTGTTTTTTCTTCTGACAGTAGCATGCTCCTCTATAAACCACTGTTTTCTGTGTAGCCTCCTGTGACTTTATAAAAAGTACATGCTGAGCTCTTTGCCCTTCTACAAATGGAGGAAATCATGCTTGTAGAAGGCTGAAGTCTTGTGTCAAGTGACATTTGGCTGCTGGTTGTAACACCAGTGTGATTATGATCCAACAGCCACTGTATTTGACTCACTGACAACTAAATTTGAGGCCCAATGTGACCAACTGTAGGAGCCACAACTTCTACTTAGCAAAACGGGGTGCAAATGTCAGTGGAGTCCCTGCAGCTCAGAGAACTATTCCAGAGAAAGGCTGGAGGGAGCTTTGTGTGGGCTAGGCTGAGCCATGAGGATAAGCAGGCAGTGTCAGCCACTCACAGAGGGGTAGAAGATAAAACCCTGATGGGATATGCATCGCAGATCACAGTGGCTTTGCTGACCTTAGGGAGCTACAGAGGGTGAATTTCCAGAGGACCAGAAGGACAGCAACAGTGTTTTCACCAAACTCTGCAGGGGTCAACCCCTCTACTAAACTTTTACGATCTGTAAGTGGTTCTGCTCACCTTCCTTAATAGACTAAAATTTCCACAGAACTTGTCAACAAAGTAATCAAGTACCTCCACACAGGAGTAAATGTCCCCTAAAGGACACAGTCGATTTAATTTGATTTTGGACTTGCTGAGTACACTCTTACAGTGGGATGTCAGTACAGGCACAAGTGGTAAATACAACACCACAGTGTGTCACCCATGTCAGAGTACACACATTTCTGCTCTGAACAAGGAACTGCTTTGCTACCCATACCTGCTCCTGCCCTCAAGTGCCAGCAGATGAATTGTGGCCCTATTCTGGGCTATCTGGTCACAGATATTGCCATGCTTTGCTACTCCAGGAGCAGACATCTTGGGAAGCCACCTTCTCACCTCCAACTGACAGCTGGAGAAGAAAACATGGCTATAAGTCCATAGTATCTATCAGTGAAGGAGACATGTTCAGAATAATATTGTCCTGGCAATAATAAAAAAAACCAAACCAACCAAATAAATAAACAAAAAAAACCCCCAAAAAGCCCCAACCCATAAACAACAACAACAACAACAACAACAACAACATCAACAACAACAACTCCCTCTTCCCTCCCAGAAACCAAGGAAATCAAAACCCAAAAAAACCAAAATTTCTCCTGATTTTCTTGCCATCCTGGCAGTGTAGTGGTTGGACTGGATGCTGGCAGTACTCTGCTGTTTTACTGAAGTCTTCCTGCAGTCCTGAGGTTCAAAGATTTGTCAGGGTAGTTCTCTTCTCCTTTGGTCCTGATAGGCTTCCAACCATCTGTGCTGCAGACCAGCTGTGCAAAAAGCTCTGTATTTCTTTCCTGGGTTTACTGATAAGGGTAAAGGTCGACAAATTCAGATTCAGATGAAGCAAGGAAGAGTGAATTCCAAGGACTCTCCACTCTGTGCCATAGCTTCAGCTGCCAGGCATTGAGCAAGAGAGGGCATGTAAAATATGACAGGTGGCCAAGTTTATTTAATATGTTGGCTTTTCCACTGCTCTTAGCACTGTTATCAGAACACTTAATTTAGTTACATGGAGCAACATGGAAAAAGACTGGCGAACATAAAAGAAAAAGTTGCTTCCAGGTAGCTTCCAAATTAACTATTAGTCCCTTTGCATTGCTGGAAATGTAATAAGGCACTGATTACATATAGGAGGGATGAGTTTTAAAATATGCTCAGCTTCAGCTTTTACATACATATTGCTCAAAAAGCCTTGGGGCAGGAAATATGAAGTCATCTTGTCAGGACCTCAGCAGAGGTGCCATGAGGTCTTTTGAGCTGGCTCCTCAAAGTCTTTCTGTATATTCCCACATGGCAGCTGGGAAAGGGCCAACTCTCTCTACTTGGGAGTCACTTTCCTCAGTCATTCTTTCGGGATGGGACCACTGTATCAAGAATTTGTTACCTTCACTATATCATGCCCTGCCCTGCCTTCTGACTCTTGATTAGATTGCATTTTGGGCAAGAGTGAAATCCAGCTTCTTCACCCATTCTTTTTCTCATTTCTCTTCACCATGTATCTTTGCTGTTTGCCTTGTCACCAGCTCTGGCACTGCTCCAATAACAGAATAAGAATAAGCCAATTCAACTCACAAGAATGGCAGAGAATTAACTCAGGACAAGTAAATAGGGAGAGGGAAGAATGTGGAAATGGGGATGGAAAGGGAAATTGGCGAGGAGGATAGCAAAGGCCTTCTTTCTGTGGCAGTCAGATTTTAACTTCATTCAGTGATCAGAGGTTACTAGTGGAGTTAGTATCACAGCTTGGGCTACAGTCAGATATATTACCCATTTTAAAAACAATGTTCCAGTATTGATTGATTGATGGTGTGTGACAAGAAGGCTGTGCTTGGGAAAGCTTACAGCCTCTGAGTCCTGCCTCTCTGAGCACTTCTCATCCAGAAGATTCAGGGCTAGAAGAGGAAATCCAAAATTGTCAGTCAAGGCAGGATGCAGGTCTTTCAACTTGCTGTGTCAGCTGAGCAAGAGATTTGAACACAAGTGTTGGGAGACCTTTAAAAGGATTTTCCTTTTTAGAGGGCAAGTTACCTCTTCAAAATGGCATGCCTTCCTGTAAGCAGAACATTTATAAAGTAATTTGAAATCACTCCCACAGGTGTTCAGTCCTGTTTGAAACACAACCAGCTACAGCAACCTGCACAGCAGGGGAGGAGGCAGAATGTCACCCTACTAGTATTTGCTACAAAATGTAATACAAAAAGAAGTGACATTCCCCAAATCCTTCTGAAGCAAAGCCAGGGGTGACTGCACCAGCCTGCTATGATATGCTGGCACTCAAGCTGGTATTTGACACTCCCTGAATTTCCTTCCTCCTCTGTGCAGTTGTATTTCATTAGCAGGCAAGTGCCAGCGGGAGGGGGAAGATGATGTCAGCACCTGTACCTGGGCTGGAGTGGAGCTGGTGTAGGCTTGCAAGCAAAGCAGTCAAGAATCACCAAGGTAACTTGGTAAATCAGAAGGCAGGAATTCAAATGAATGTAACAAGGCCCGATGGAAAGAGAGCATTTAATCTTCCATTGGTTTTCCTGATTTTTCTCCTACTGTCCTCTGGCAGTGTGTCCAGGAACAAGTATTGCATCATCTGAATGGATGCCTTGGTGACTAAAAGCTCCCAGGGCCCTGAAGGGCAAAGGAGCTGCACAGCAGCTTTAAACACATTAACACTTTCTTGGGACTTGTTCCTGTCTGTGTCAAGAAAGAGCTTTTCCTTGATGGAAGATGAAAGGTCTTCAGCATTGTGCAAACCATCCATCTATCCTAACCACAGCTTGTAAATTATGTGCTGGGACAGATCTCAGGCTCAGCTAGGAAATAGCAATAACAGCTATTGTTAAGGGGAGACTGCAGCTGACCCATGTGAAGATGTTATTGTACACTGAGCCCTTCTTCCTCTTCTTTCCCAACACAATGCATCCCAGCAAGCATAGTCCTGGCTCCTGGCTGCATGTTCTGAATGCTCTGTCACTCCTGCGTGAGCTGGTTTATCTCATAGGCCATAAAAACCAGGGAAAATAAAAGCATCTTCTGTCAGTTAAGTGAGCTGAACTGGTTCATCAAATTGTCAGAGGAACAGTGGAGTTGGCATGAGGTCGGTGGAAGGACAACTGCCCAGGAGGGAGAGAGGAGACTCTGCCCTGTTTCAGTGGTAATAAGGCATTAACTAAAGCATGCACCTGGTGAAACCTTACCCTCTGATGCAGTGATATAATTGCTCATTTAGTCACTCCCTGGCACAGTTCTATGAAAATGATCTGTACTAGCCTCAGGGATTTTCACAGGAGATTTTTGTTTTCCAGATCATGTTGAGACTGAGGGGATACAGAAGGTGCCACCCTGTTGGCAGGTTTGAGGAGGCAGTAATCTTCATGGAAGTGCAAGAGGGATAAAGAAATAACCTCTTAACCCTGTTAATCTGTGGCCTGGACAACATCTCTAGCTGTGTCCTAAGGGTACAGTCAGGCAGTATATTTGAACTAGGCTGAAAGATAACTACTGGCAAAAAGTGCCAGGCAGCCCCTCTTCCCTTTCCACTTGGGTGCACTCCTGCTGTTTCCCTTGGAGCATCACTGATGCTCATCTTGAATTTGTGGTGAGCTGGTAAAGGAGTTGATACAGGCCAAAATCTTCCCACAGGAAGAAAATTAATATTTTGCTGCTCACTGAGTGAGATATATCAGGGAATGGTGAAGTCAGACCAACTCCAGCTCCAGCATAAAGAGGACAGCTGTTTCATCACCAGCTGCTCTGTGAGTGGCACAGCTTCATCATCAAGAACTGTAGGCAGCAAACACATAGCACTTGCATCCCCATCTGAATATAGGATACCTGCCCCATCAGTTATGGTCTGTTTGCTACTGATATATCCACAACGGTGGTATTTAGGGCTCACATTCAATAAAGATCAAAAATAAGATAATGTTGAGATACTTTCCAGAACACCATACTGAACAGGGGCACATGCACAGCTTAGAAAGTTTGAGCAAAAAAAAAAATAGCCATGAAATGAGCTCAGTTCATTGATCTCCTTTAGGTAAGGGGCAACCCTACCAAAACCAGGAATTTCAGCTTTAGCTTTTTAAAGAGGGGACCACAAACCTTGTTTGTTTCCTGCATGCTTTTATTCTGGGTTTGGTCTTTTCAGTTTGCCTCAGTATTTTGTGGCTTTTTGTGGGTTGTGTCTTGCTGGACTGAGTAGGACCCCAAGGAAATTCTGTGAAAATGTTTATGGTCGAGCACCTAGGAGGTCAATCCTAAAATGGGAAAGAGTTCTCAGCCCCAGCTCTGACAATCTGCTAATCCCTCCAGATACTGTTGAAAGGATATTTGAGACTTCCATTGCTGGACATAAATCAGTATCACATTCTATAGGATAGTTCAAGAGTGCCTATGGAAAGTTCATGATTTGCATTAAGGGCTTTGTGGGTTCCTGGGCTTTCCTTATATTGTTTTGTTCCCTATGGCTAAGGCAATACCCAAACTTCCCACCCCACCATTCATCCCCAGCAAATAGGTTTTAGGCACACATTGCAATGTAAATAAATGCCGAATACTCTGTGGCCAGAACAATTAAGTTTTAAAATTCTACCCGAAAATCCATTGTCACACAAAACGGACCATGCAGATAAGAAGGAGGTAATGAGAACAGCCTTTTACTGTCTGCACTTAACCATAAATGCTGGCCAGAATTCAGGAAGGATTAGGTGTTTCTGCAGGAACCAGAGCATTTGCAAACACAGCACTAAGGAGCTGCTAATGCTTTGTGTTCCTAGCTCTGGGCCAGAGCCCATTTTTTGAGTTCATTCACTCCTTACACCGTTACTAAAGGCTGTAGGACTTTTCTGCCCTCTCATCACTGTAGAGGTTCATCTTCAATAGGTCTAGTAAGTGTGCCTGTGCAATTTTCTGTTATCATATGAAATCCTGATGATGATGTCAAATTGCCACAATTCTTAGTTATCTATATGCAGTAAGACAATCTAATTATTACAAACTTTTAAAGTAAACAGAGCAATCATGTTGTTTCACATTTTGGTATAAAAGTTTTCAGAAAAACCAAGCTAAACAGATTTAGTACAAACGATATTGAAAAATAATATGGAACATACACGACTTCACACTCCACCCTTACGCCCAATTAATAGCTTATTTCATAGATCTGAGTTCAATTTACAAAAAGAAGAGTGACTTCAGTACTTATAATTTTGCTAGCATTGGAATATTTGTTTCGTATGCACAATGTACACAAATAAATCAGCTTAACTTCTTGTATATTTTATCGATTTTTGCTAGCTGATGATACATTATTTGAAGTTGAGTTTTTGAGTGTGTGAAAACTCTGATTTTCAATACCCAGTGGTTTACAATCTATAGGACAAAGACAGAGTGTTATCCCATTTGGCTGGGAGAGTACAGGCACAGACAAGCTTAGATGGGAATTTAATAACACAAATAACCTAGAGCAAGTAGGGGCTGCTGTTCTGCTGTCCCCCTGCACTACCCACCCAGCTGCCCAGACTGCATCCAGCAGTTGCATAACTGTAGCCAGGTCAGTTTAACAAGCGGATGAAATGGAGAATGATGGCTTTTGGGTGCATTGGTTTTGCAACTGGATCAGCCTGCTGAAACGGCTGCCTCAGTTGCCCCAACACAGTTGCAGTGCAAGGCAAACACAAACTGGGCAAAGGATGCAAAGAAAAGATGAGCCTTGCAGCTCGTGGTCACCAGTTGCTCAGGTGCAGTGTCAAACCGAGCCCAACAGCAAAGATCTGGCCAGCAGTGCAGCTCCCTCACACCACCTTGGAGCCATCAGAGCTACAAACACTTCCAGTCGTTCCATGGGTTTCACTGAATCATCCGTGGAGCCAGAGTCCAAGACTAGTGGTCCACCCTTTTAGACCTGCTTTGAAATATATTAAAAACATTATCAACCCTTGTCTACTGAAAATATTTATCTCTTCACATGCACAGTTAAATACACAGTGGCATGGTATTAGTGTCAGAGCTTTACAAGCTTCATAGTACCTACCAGCTCATTCAAACATATAAAGCATTTAAAATAGCACCTATATCGTTGGTATGGGATCAGGACATGAGCTGGTGATAATTTGAGAAATACGTACTGATGCTGGGACTGTATTTCGGAATCTATTCTTAAGAAGCGTAATGAAACGTCATCAAAGGGTGTGACTTCCAAAGCTGTGAATGCACATTTAAGCTTCTCCTTTCTTTCTCTCTTCTCTTTTCTCATTTAAATGGCAGCTCAGGAAATTATTCTCAACTACAGCCCAGTAAAAAGATGTGGATTAAGAACTTTTCTGATTTTTTTGTTTCTTTTTATGTTTTGTTTGTTTTGTTTTGTTTTTGGGGGGCAAGGGGGATGAACAAAATGAGCATGATGTGAAGAAAATGAAGCTGCTTGAGTGTTGAGGGAAAGGTTATGGTCACTAGTAATGAATTCCAAGGCTGGAGGAAAATGCTCACTCTCTCACTCTTTATGTGCTCTGCTGCTTGAAAGCTTAAGCCACATTTAACCCTGATGAGAGAGAAGGCTGTCTGTAGTAAATAATACGCATTTAGATTCCGAAAGATATTTGTAAATCAGGTAGTTTTTTAAGGCAGCATTGAGTTAAAACACTGAAACATTGCTTGTAAGGCTCTTTTCAACTCGAAATACCAAGGTTCGGGTTTTGTTATTTTACCCCCCACCCCCATCCTTTTGCAACTGGGGTCAAAAAAGCCCTGCAGGGTAGCATGGTTTGCACAAGCCTGCCAGGCTGCTCCCATAGCCTAAATTACCAGTAAAAGGGCTAGAAATCTGCATGCAGGTCTGTGTAGGGTGGCAGTAGTTTGGATGAGGGCTTGCATTAAAACCCATTAAATCCCACGTGATCCCTGCAGTACAATTCTCTTTTATCTTTCTTCTCTTCACTGCCCGGAGACTAAAGAGCTCATCTCCATAGGGCTCATCTCCATAGAACTGGGAAAGCAAAGTCTTCCACAGGCTTTATTTGTATCTGACCCTCTGCTCTTTCTCACAGTATCTTCTGTAGATTTACAAAGTTAGTTGGGAACTTTGAAAATATTTTAAGCATCTTTGGAGAAATCGGATAAATGTATGTGAATAAGTTAGAGGGAAAATACAAAACATTTTGTGACCTCCTGAAAAGTTCCTTTAACTTTACTTCACTTAGATATTAGAAATGGGCTGTTTATCTGAAAAAATATTTTTTTGCCCTTATACTTGATATTACATTTCCTTCAAAGGCTTGTGGAAATCCTAAATATCATCTGCTGTAATGAAGCAACCCTTTGGTCTGGGTGGGAAATCTAGTATATATTTCTTCCTCGGACAGATAAAACCACACAAACCAGCCCGTTGCACGCCGGATAAATCTTTCACATAATTAATTATTTTATGCAGAGGGCTTCTGAGGGGGGCAAAAACTTAAACGTGGTTACTATGTCAACAAGCGACGGGATTTAGGCATTCTTCTCCAGGACTTGATGCAGAAGACAGGGGGAGAATTTATGGGGCGGACACCCTCCCAGCTGTTCCTCCCCCCGGGCAGAGCGGAGCAGGCGGGGAAGGGCTCCGGGGCGGAGGCGCCTGCGGGGATCCCGCTTGGAGGGCTGGGAATCCTCCCGGAGGGAAGCCCGGCCGCTCACGGGGCGGGCCGGGGACCATGAGAGCGCCCCTGTTTTTCTTCGGGCTGAGCGGAGATCCTGATGCGATTTTTGGGGAAGCTCTGTGCGTGCAAGCGTCTGCTGCGCTTTCTGAGGAGTCGGCAGAGCGGTAAGGCAGGGATTTGCTCCCACGAGTCCCCCGCTCCCTCGCCTAGCTGCTCCCACCAGCATCCCGGTCCTTGAGCGTGACCGTGTCCCGGGATGGCTCTGGGGACACCCAGACGGGAGCGGGGGCTCTGCCAGGAGCACCCCTCGGAGATGCCGTGTCCTGGGGATGGCTCTGGGGACACCCAGACGGGAGCGGGGGCTCTGCCAGGAGCACCCCTCGGAGATGCCGTGTCCCGGGATGGTTCTGGGGATACCCCTGGCAGGAGAGCCTCGGCAGTAGCCGCGGGGCTCTGCGGCTCCGGGGTGCCGTGGAACTGCGGCCCGCGCTAAAGTCTGAGATGTAATCCACTCGAGTGATGCTATCCCCGGTTTGGGGTTATGTGGGGGACGTGAGCGCTTGTGGTTTTTGTTATTGCACGAGTCAGGTCTTGCATGTGCATGTGTTCATTCCTGTTCACGTCTGATGTCTCAATATTAGAAATTAGGATGGCTGAGGAATACTGTAAGCTGCTGAGGAGGATTCAAGTGTTGTCTGGGACATGAGGAGATGTGTAGCCGGAGTTTTTTGTGTAGGTGCTCCACCGTCCTTCCCCTGTAGAGCTGCCCATGGCTCCTACCTTGTTTTTCCAGCACAGATCTCTGGCAATTCCCCCACCCTACCCTTACGTACCACAGCTAGTCTCATTTGGGATAGTTAGCTCACGGGTTTTGAAATTCATCACACCAGCACATTTTTTACTGTGAAAGTGAAGCCTGTGTGTAGCATTTTCTGCTTCCTTTACACCCACAAACTCAGAGTCTTAAAAAGCTTCTGCCTCCTCAATTCCCTGAGACAGAAAATGGGGCCTCACGTATCAGACCAAAGAATAACCATCTCAGTGCTCCTGTAGGAAAAGAACAGCTGTGTGCAAAGATCAATAAACACCACCAGTTGCTTCCAAAGTCGTAAAATGGAAAGACTCCACAAAATAAAATGTGTGGCAGGGGACCCTGGCTCCAGACACTGCAGGAGAACTCCTGGGAAATGCAGTAATTAGTGGGAAGTCTCAGACTTGTTTTCTTTCAGTGGTTCCATGCATAAAAATATTTGGTTTAGGAGATGAAATCACAGTGGCAGGAAGAAATACCTATGAGAAAGGAAAGCTTGTTTGTGCTTAATGCTTTGGAGAAATGGTTCATGAATGGTTTATGTCAGTGAAAATAAAACACTCACAATGTTGCCAAGACCACAGACCTCAGGTGAGTTGTGTATGTGCTGGCTGGTCCTGTGAGCTGAAAGTTTCTGGGGCTACTTTGGATTTTTTTCACTCTTAAAGAAAAAAAAAAAAAGAAAATGATAACGCGTTTCAGTGAAATTTTCTCTTTTCTACCTCCCTTTTTACATTTCTGTAGCTCTTTGTTACTGTAGCTCTTCACTCCTTTGTTTAATCTGCATATTTCCCTAAGTCTTCCTTCACTGCCAAGAGAGAGGAATCATTTGGGAAGGCTCAGCTTCTCCTTGATGGCTCTCTCTTGCCTCTCCAGGTCACCACTTGGAGGCCCCTCTGTATTCACAGATCTCTCCTCCTCACCCCTTGCTTGCTCTCCTCAGCTGCTCAGGGTGTGATGGTCTTTCCTCATCACTCTCACATCTCCTCCAGCCCGCTTCACTCCTGCTCCCCTACCTGGATCCTGCTGCTGCTTTCATGCTCGCATTGGCCAGCCTGTGCCACCTCCTTCCAGCTCTGCCACCACTTTGGGGACTGTTGCTTTCCCCAAGCCTCACCTGAGAGCACCCTATCACAACCAGTTTCCTAAGGAAGGCCACAGGTTCCACAATGATGTCCTGCAAAGGAGAAAGAGCTGCCTGGGGTTCTGGATTTGCTGCCAGGCACAGTATGCAGGATTCACGCAGAGCTCTGAGTTTATTTACTCCACACAAGTGGCTGTAGAAGTAACTTATGATTCCCCTGCCTGTACAGAGTTTAACATGAGAAGGAGTGCTTTTCTTCCCTTCCCCTTCACACTTCCTCTTGAAGTTTTTTGGCAGCTGTGTGCCCCTGAGCTTGGGCCTTGAGGTGTGATTGAGAGACAAATTAAGTTTTCTAAACGGTTATAAAGCTAAATCCTAAAATTAGAATAATTTGTGTTGTGTAGAGGTTTGAATACATGTGAAAACATAACAGTAGAATTATGGCAGTAACTTAAAGCTCTTCAACTTACCTTGTGGGGATTTGCAAGGGGATTTGAAGCAGTGGGTGAGACCCTACATTCCCCCCAGATGCAGTGCTTGTTCCATTCTGTGCCAGGGCAGTCAATCCCTCCTGCCACTTCCTTCCCCAACTGTTCAGGCCCCTAAATCATCACATGGAAGCCTGCAGTCCTGCAAAGATGTACACCTTGTGTGTAATGTCATTATAACAGTATTAGTAGTAGAGTGAGCCTGTCATGGCCAGGGGTCTGCTTTGAGTCTCACTCCTGTAACCTTTTGCTCTTATGGGATCTCATCCAAAGCTCTCTGAATTGCCATTCATGTTGGCAGGCTTCCACTCTGCCTCACTGCAGCTAATATCATAGATAACAGCTCTGGGATCGAGTTCTTTGATTCTGCCTGAAATTAGTATAAAGCTCTAAGATAAACCCTGAGTATCCCTTCATCCAGACAGCCAATGCAGATATTAAACAGGGCTGGCCCCAACAGCAAGCCCTTGGAAACACTGCTGATGACCACCTGCCAGGTGGATGCACATTCACCACCTCACTCTGGCCTCAGCCATGTAGCTTTTACCCAGTAAACTGAGCACCTGTCCATGCCATGAACAGCCAGGTTCTCCAGGACAATGATGTGGTAGATACAAAATCTTGACTGCACTGTGTGGTGTGGACACTTGTCATGCTCTGAACTAAATTCCTTGTTGGAGATACAGGAGTCCTGGGAAGCTCTAGGAGAGCCATGTGTTTCTGCCTAAGGACAGGGATTTTGTCTCATGGACATGGTGGGCTCTGCCCCACATCCCATGTGCAGGATGTGCACATGCATGGCAGCAGCGTGCCTGAGAGTCTCATTGCCTCCCTGCAGCCTCTGGTGGGCTCAGTCATGGGTTACGTAGAAATCCTTGGCAAATGGTCTACTTCCTCCTTTTCTAATCAGACCACATTTCTGGACGGAAGAATGTATTGTTTGAGCAGGTAAGACTCACAAGGGAATGTAAAACCAAGTTAGTTTTTCCTTGCCCTCTTCTTTCTTTTTTTCTCGCCCTTGGGTGAAACAAATTGATGGGCATAATTCCTGAAGACATGGAGCACCAATTCGATGCACTTCTCAGGGAAATGAGGATTTCCTTGTAGACATTATAAATCCTTTTCAAAGGCTTTTTCCTTTTGGTTAATTAGTACAATCAGCTAGCAAATCTTGAATGAATAACAAGCAAATATGCCAAAGTTGTGAGTGGCTTGTTGCCTTTCTCCAATTTGCAATGTCGTTCCTAATGGTGGCATCATATGTCATCTGTTCTCTGAGGGGCTATAAATCTTCCCAGAGAATCACATATTTAATTACAAGTTTTTGTTTTTCCTCTCACAGAATACCAACATGTCCCATGAGATTTGAAAAGAACATTGTCTATTTACTGTATCTGTTTTAGTCCCTGTTTCTCCTGCAGTTTTTGTCTTCTAAATATAACTGTCCTTTAGATTCCAGCACACAAGGAACAGAGTGGTTTGCAAGTCCTTGATGCTGCTGTCTCTGCATATTCTGTTTTCAGAGTCCTAGAAGAACGTAAGCAGAATTCATTTCCAAGAATTCATGAAGCAGCTCTGATAAACTAAGGCAGTTACTCAGAAAAAAGTTGGCACCTCTTAATGAGTTGAATAATGTTTTTCATATGCAATACTTAAAGGGAAGAGGATAAAGGCAAATTATTTATGATAATCTGAACTTTTTAATGTGACTGTATCATAAATATTTCTGATTTGTGATGCAGTATTTTTGTCTATTCCCTGCCCAATTAAGAATTTAAAATATTGGAACTTTTATTTTCTTAAAGAAAATAATCGCCATGTAAAAGTAGATCAGCAGGTAGGTGATCCAGAAGTTTTACATTTCATGACATAGTGTCATTGTATTCTATTCAACACAATAGTAAGTGTGGAAGACATAAGTATTTGTGGGAAAATCTAGGAGCTGGACACCATAATGCTTTTCCTGCCTGCTGTGATATAGCAGACTGCCATACCTGTAAGTGTCCCAGCTGAGGGGAAAAGGTCAAGGGCTTCAAGAAGGGCTCAAATAAGGCCATGGAGGGTTTTAATTAGAGGATTTTAACAAGCTTCCCAACTAGATGAGAATTACAGCTGTGGCTGAGCTCCTTCAGCAGTGTAGAGCAGCAGCAGCAGCAATCCTCATATGCTTCATGAAGCGTGGACAGCTTTTGAATGGCAGTTGTCTAATGAACTGATTTAGTAGGGGGCAGGCTCAACACCCTTTTCTGCAACTGTCAAAAGCAGCCCCATCTTCAAGGAAATCAGTTTGTATTTTGCACTGCAGGGACAGCAGATAGATCATTTGCTCCTGAAGAGACCTCTGGTTTTATAAGCCAACATATTCAAAGACTAGCCAAGACAATGTAAATCCCCACCGTGTAAAACTAGTAACTCAAATTGCACAGTCTAACCATTGAAATGCTATTTTAAGGCTTTCTGGTCTGTTTTAGATTTAAGCAAATTATCTGGTGCAACTGACCAATTAGTAAAGTGAAGCAAAAAGAAAAATCACACAAGTTTGAATCTGCTGATTAAGAGGTTTTATTTCTAGTTGTGACAGGTTTACCATTCTACGAAGAGATTTAGTGGCTGGCACAACTTATTAAAAGAGAAAATTTTTTCCCTGCATGAAATTGTCCTTCCCTAGCACATTGTAGAATTGCAAAATGCTGAGACAAGCAAGTAGTCAAGGAGTGAACCTGGCTCATGTCAGGGTCTTCTTACAGTGTATTAATTTAAGAATGCTTTGATGGATTACTACATACACACAAGGACAAACACACACATACGATCTTGGCGACAAAACACTGGTACCAGATGTGGCAGGTAGGTAATAAGAACATGAAGGGTGTTATGTTATGTTGGTTGTAAGTTTTCCCTTTGACCTTCCTGGAAGAGCTTAAATAGCTCCTACGTGATAAACCCTACATGTGTGAGGTGAGGTGTGACTTCAGGTCTCAGGGCTTTAGGAGTGCCCATTTGAGCAGCTCTGTGCTGGGTGAGGTGGAGACTGGAAGATCTTTGCTGTATTTGTATCCTTTGCCTGTGAATTTTGGGAAAAAAAGCAGGCCAAATTGATTTTTTGGACCATACATACCAATCTTCTGTAAAAGAATCCATGAGGTAAAAAGCCCAGATATTTTTTGCCCTTCCTCTGAAAACAAAAAATAAAAATCAGGATGAAATAATTAAGCTTTGAGCATCTCATTTCAGATGAAAATGCCAGACTGAGAACCTATAAGGCAGAGAAAAATTACAAGCCTTTCTCTAGAGAAAAGGTATCTGGTGGTGATAAATGACTAGGGATTGCTGAAGGAAAAAGCCCATGGAGGAAAAAATACTGAGTTCTTCCCCAGTAGGGAACAGTCTGTATCAGGAAGGAAGCAGGGAGGTAAACTGTCTGTGACGCAGAATTCATTATCTCGACAAAGTTTATTTCTCTATAAAAACCTTTTACTCTACAGTAACTGTGTTTTTTATCACTGATTCCTGGTCTGTAACTCCATACAGAACAGACCTGTAAAACTTCAAGACAGGGAGAAGTGGTCATTGTTGATCAGGGAATGACAGTTCTATGACAGTTCTGCCTGCCTGTAGAGGCAAAGGGCTGCTTTAATTACAGGCTCAGTGAATGATCTCTTTGGGCCTCAGTGGTGTTTGCCCTGACTGCCACATTCATAAGGATCATCACATCACTTTTTCCTGTTTCTGGTTGATCCCTGAAATGGCCTAACCTTCTTGTTTTCACTGTGCACAGCTACCACTCCTCTCTACTGTCATCAACTTCTTTATGGTATATGATTCCTCTTCACTTAAAACAGAACTCCCCACATCTCAGGCAATCCTGCCTTCAGATTTGATTGTAAAATTTTATGAAGTTCAGATTCAGATTAAAGAGTCAGTTAATTTCCCAGGTAAACCTCCTCCTTTACAAATACAAGCATCACATTTTCTGTTCTGTAGTCACACAGTTATCAGTCTGTATTTAACCATCCTTGCTAATGCCTTATTTTAGTTAGTGTTCTGTTCTGGGAGAGAGACAGTCCCTTGTATTGTTTGGTCTTTTGAGAATTTGATTTTGCTGTTATTTCCAAAGTATTAACATTGTACATAAGTATGCGGTTCTGGAGAAGTTGTTTCACTTGTATTAGCTGGATTATTTGAAACAGAAGGAAAATTGTTTATGAGCCTGAACCCCCCAGTTCATACTAGTCAGATGCAACGGGGATTCAATTCAATTCAAAACATGGCTTGCTTTTGCTACCGGAAGTGTCATTACTTGAAGCCATGACAACAGATAATAATACACATTATTGTGATAAGAAGAGTTACTTGTCACACAATTTTAATCTAGCTCCAAGTGCAGTGCAAATTCCAGCAGCCAGTGTGTTGAACAGAGAGAGCCTCCTAAATCTCTATGTACCTATACTGTTGGCACAGAGTGCTCAGTTAACAAAGCAAGCACCTATACCATTACGGAGAATTTTGTGTCTGAGGTGTCACATCGTTTAACATTCTTCTGTCTCTTTCCCTTCTTTGTCTTCCTGGAGGGGAAATGGAAGAGAAGAAGAATGTTATGCTTCTTGCTAATGAAAAGCTAAAATTTTTTTCAAAATCCATCTTTGTTCTAAGATCTATGTTCAGGACACTTAATCCTTGAAACAGTCAACTTTCTCAGTATTGCTCTCGCCATATGTTCCATAGCAACGTCTGATTTTGAATTTGACTAAATTTTGTGCATGTTTTATGAGAGTATTTTGAGTGTTAAGTAGGTTGACCCTAAATGGAGACAGCAGTAGTGAAGAGCTTGGTTTGATTAGTTGTTTGGTCTAGCAGTGCCATTGAGCCTGAGGTTCAGCAGGAGAGCTGAGGGGTACTCAGAACACAAGAACTGCAGAGAAAGGCTGGTACGTACTGTGTCAGCAGCTCCTTTATCCTGGGTCCAGCCAGGGGCAAATTCAATCCCTGTTAATACACACAACTTCCTCCAAGCCATATGTTGGTTCTGGGCATGGGGAGGTGAGAGAGATTAACAGTTGAACAGTACCACTTCAGTCTGAGATGTTTGTCTCTGTGTCACATCTGTCCTCTGTACCCTACTCAGCTGGAAAGTGCCTGACCTGCAGTTACAGTGCAGTCTGTGGGACCATTGTTGCTTGGCTCCAAGGCAAGGCTCATTGATCTCATCTGGCATTTCTGTTAGACTGTCAGAATGTCATATTTGGCATTTCTGGTTTTTGGGGGGGATTTTTTTTATTTTATTTCTTTTATTTTGTGTTATAGAAATGCTTTATAGTCTCTGGATTTGATTAATTACATTAAACAAATTTGAGAGCAGTTTAACTGTGCTGTAACCTGGCTTTCCAGGACAGGGCTTACCTTACATATGCTACCAGCACTGCCATTGGGAGGCCAACTTCCATTGCACAGGTAGCATCAAGTAAGAGTTAATTTGGTGTGCAAGAACCAGCTGTCTTATTTAAAACAACTCATGTCTTTCATTCACCCAAACCATCCTATTGGACTCGAGCTAAAAGTGACTTTGACTTATCTACTAGGCCCTATCAGCTGCATCCTGTTAGCTTTAATAAGTAATTGACCATTTATATTGACCAGGTTTATAACTTGTTTTCTGATTAAATTAAGGAGTAGAAATTTTCACAAATTAATCATCCCAGTGGTTTATATTTTATTTGTATTCTATGGCTCTAGATTAAACTTGCCAGCACTGCTTACGTATTCTGAAGGTGTTCTCTTTCATGTGGCTTCCGTTTCCTGGGATGAGAAAATAAAGGAGGCTTTCATGCACGTGCAGCAGCAGAAAATAAGAGTCTGTTGTAATGTTCAAAGTTCAGATGTTCAGCAACTCACCTAGGTACCCTCTTGAGGCAGAAGTGCAGAAGCTGCTCAGCTTAGCCCACATTTTGTCAGTTGTTTCCTTATTTCTAAGGAAGGAAACCGCTCTACAAAAGTTTCAGGATGCTTTACCATGCTTAACATTGCTATGATGAGAAGTGCACTTCTTCACTTCTTCATTTTCTTGTATTTTCAACTTAATTATGGTATTTTCATGTTTTACTTCCATATGGAAGAACTGCAGCTAAGAGCTTCAAAAGAAGCCAGGATCTGCCCCTGCATTAATACTATTGCAGAGACTGAATTACACCCAGAATACTTTTTCTAAGAAACAGATAATACTGCCTCTGGGCAAAATGTATGAGTAAAATGCTTCAGCCAATTAATAAACTAAATAAACAGTGTTTAAATAATAATGATAATGATAATAATAATAAGAAGAAGGAGGAGGGGGAGAAAGAGGAGGAAGTTATGCCAAGTTGCACCAACTAGAAATAATCAATGCAAGATTTAAAAAGGAAAATCCTGTACAGAAACCTTGTTTTAAAATAAGTCCGTGAATGACACTGTCAGTTTGAGATTTGGGCTAGTAATGGGAAGAGTTTGGCTGTTTATGGTACTACAAAATTAATGTTTGAAAGCTGGCTTTTATAGATTATTGGGTTTCTGCAAAGTTCTGTCGTGGAACTTGGAATTCACTCAGAGCCAAAACAGTTTTCCTTTTGTTTCCGTCACTTGTCCTTGCTTTTGACAAGGGTCAGCATTTTTAAGTACAATGACTTGGAACTGTTTGAAGTAAGCTATTGCTTTGTTCCAGTGTATTAATCAGGACCTTGTAATTAAAAGTAACTTCCCAACAATGAACCAAGGGCTCTGTGGCTCCTTGGCACATTGCATGGTTTGTTGCTGTGTTGTTAAAATATTTTTATGTTGCTGATGGAACAGCTTAGCTATCCAGGAAGAAAATGGCCAAGTTTGCTAAATACCTCATTGTCACACACTTGTGGAACACACTGGAGAAAAGGTTAACATGGAATTTATACTTCCTGGTGCACTGGCTGTTGAGAGCAAATTTTGGGGAACAGTAGGGCTTTGACTTTTCAGCTTGTAAGAAAACTGAGTTAAATATTTTACTTTAAAACCTGAATGACAGCATAAAATACAAGAAGCATGTAGAAAAGCTAGAAAACAAAAGATTGACAACATCATGCTTTTAAGGAATTAATTATTTATTTAACATTTGAATTTTACAGGCACTGAGATTTTAAAAACTAGGAATCTCCTTCTAATGGTACAAGAAGCAAGTATGGCCACCATTTAAATTTTAAATTTCTCATTTAAATTTTCTCCTGGAAATCCATCCTTTCTGTTTGTTACTTCACCTCTTTCAACACCCATATTTAGGAGGCTGGAAGCACCCAGCTCTCAGCACTCTCCAGTGCAACTAGGTTTTCAAATAGACATGGCATCATCTGGGCAGGAGACTAAAATTGAACCAAAAGGAATACATTTCACTTGGGCTGCCAATTAATTATGGCAAATAATTATGGGAAACTCAGTGAGATATGAGGATATAGAATCCAAAGGATTAATGCAGAGAGGAAGCAGAACAATTTGAGGAAAACTGCCCCAAGAGGACTAGAAAACAGTGTATTCTGAATGCAGCCTGTGATTTAGGAAGACTCTAAACTGTAGACTCGTAGACTCCCAGAAGATGAAAAAGTAAAATAAAGGGAAAATTTTCCTGTATTCATCTTGTTTCTTGCTCCTCCTTAAGCCAGTTGGAGACAAGAGAGTTAGTTAGATGGCCTTTGGTCCAATTTAATGCAGCAGGTCCTTCCTAAGAACTTTATCTTGAGAACAAGATTCAGAAAAACGGCTAAAGATTTTGCCCTGGATATTTCATTATTTATTTCCAGCATACCTTTTTATTTTAAATATTGACATCTTATCTGCTATGTTTCACAATAGATATATTTATTGTATTTTATACTATCAGATGGATTTTATCCTCAGCGTTAGAAACTGGCTTATTTTGGTATTATCCTGTTAATACCAAAGAGATAATGTACTTGTTGGAAGTTTTACAATCTTCCCTAGGAAACAAGTCTCATGATTGAAGAACACCTATGAGCAGGCTTTGCTTTTATGGATGTAATCTATTGTCTTTGAGGGTATGAAAAAGAGAATGAGGAAGAGAGAAAATTTTAGGAACTTTTTAATCCTGTTGAAAGAAATCAAACTTTCAGGGCTGAGGACCGTGGTGTTTCTTGTGCACCAACATTAGCAGCATCAAAACAGTGTTACTCCCAAGTCCTACAATGAAAATTCCTCTGCTGAGAACTCAATTAGTACATCATTTTACCTTGGCAGCAGCAAGGGAATGCAGAGGCTTGGGCTGAGGAATTAATCTTCTCAGAGGCTTTAAAATATTATTAAAAATAAACCAGGGTCACTTAAAACATCTTGGTGGTTGTTAATCTGCTCCCCTCTGCATCTAGGGTCCAGGCCTAATTGCCTTGTATGACCTGGTGATGAATTGGTCTTATGAATAGTGCTGTGCCTGGATTACTTTGCAGTTGCTAACCTAAATATTTGCAGGGGGAATTGCCCTTTTTTCAGGGCCTGCTTTGTATTGTGTGGGGCTGCTAAGACTGAGAAGCCTTAGTGTAATTGATACAGTAACATGAAGACATGCCTACTTTTGTCTTCTTCTCTTCTTTTTTTTAATTTTTTTTTTTTGCTGTTTTTCTGTATTCTGACATAGTAGAATATTTGGCATGAACTGTTGGTAGGTTAACTGTGTATTCCATGTTTCCACATTTTTCATCTGGGCTTTGAGATAGCAAAAAGTAATGGAAGAAAGGCCTGAAAGACAACTCTTGTACTTGTGGAGCATGAGAAAGATATGTTGTTTTGTTAACATGTCCAAACTTGGGTCACCAGTATGAAAATACTGCTGTATGTTTAGTGTCCAAGCCTTCTTAAGACTTCTTAGCTTTGGTTGAGACTGCTGGTAGTGGTTGTAAAATGCAATGGTAGCTTCTAGAGAGGAAATGGTCCTCTGAAAATGTAACAGATTTCTAACCAGAAGCAATCAAAGACAGAAATTCTGCAGCATGAATATTACCAGACGCTAAATCATGTCATGATGGAAATCCTGGTTGTCAGGGGCAACTTACACCATTCCCAAATCTGTCAGAGAGACAACACTGCAGGGCACAAGCAACCCAGGAGGTTTCTGGGGTGCATTGAGAACAGCCTCCTAACCCTGGTGACTGAGGGGCCAGTGAGAAATAGCACTCTGCTGGACCTCCCTGAGCTTACAAACAAGAAATAAGTGGCTGAGCCTGTGAAGGCTGGGAGCAGCTTTAGCTGCAGTGACCCATAGTGATGAGTAAACAAACAGCAGAAGGAGGAAAAGGAGGAAACAAATAGCAGAATCACAGCCATGGGATTCAAGACAGGAGGCTTTGCCCTCTTCAGGAATATCCTTGGAAGGCTTCTGTGGTATAAAATCTTGGAGTGAAGACAGGTAGTTGACTTGCAAGAATCACCTCTTGAAGGCTCCAGTCCTACAAGCAGGAAATCAAGCAAGGAGGGCAGGAGGCCTGCATGGGTGAACAAGCAGCTCCTGAAAACTTAAACATCTGACAGAAGAATACAAGAGTGTAGTGGGTTTACATGGCAGAATGTGGTCTGTGGGGGCTACAGGGTGGCCTCTGTGAGCAGGAATGAAAATCTGGGAAAGTGTAGGCTAAGCAGCCTCAGCTCAGTCCCCGGGAAGGAGGTAGATCAAATCTTCCTAAAAGCCATTTATGGAAGAAATTGAGAGAAAGTGGATTTGCAAAAGGGAAATCATGCCTGGTCAAGCTGATAGCCTCCCAACAACAAAATTACCAGCTCCAAGGACAAGTGGAGAGCAGTGGGTCTTAGCAAAATTTTTGACGCTGTTTCTGGCAAAATGCTTCCAGGCAAACTGATGAAGCCTGGACTAGGCAAGTGGATAGTCAGGGGATGTAAAACTGGGTGAACCACCGGGTTCTAAGACGTGTGACCAATGACATGAAGTCCATTTGGAAGCCAGGCACTAGTGCTGTACCTCAGACACCAGTGCTGTGGCCAGTACTGGTTAACATCTCCATTCTTGGCTGGACAGTGCACTCTCAGCACATTTGCAGGGATGCAAAAATAAGGAGTAGTTACACCAACTAGAGCATGAGACATCTGATGAGAGACTGAGACAGCTGGGATCACTCATCCTGGAGAAGAGGATGCTGAGAAGATTTTATTAATGTGCATAAATAGCTGATGGGAGTGAAGCAGTAAAGAGGATAATGAGAACAGAGCCAGACTCTTCTCACTGTCCAGTGAAAGGGCAAGAGACAATCTGCACAAACTGAAATACAGGAAATTTCTGAAATTGCTGAAATACTGGAACAGGCTGCCCACAGATGTTCTGGAATTTCAATCCTTGTAGACTTCAAAATATTATTTAAAACTTGACAGGACAGAGCTCTGCTTGCCTGCTCTAGCTGACCCTGCTTTGAGCAGGGGAGACAGACCAGTGTGATCTCCACAGGTGGCTTCCAACTTCCACCCTTCTGTGAGGGAAGCTGGACTGGATGGTGTCCAGAGGTGTCTTCCAAACTCAACCCAACCTGCTATTCTGTGAGTTGCAGATTGGCTGGAGATCAATTTGTGCAATGTAGTATTTGCATTTCAGTTTCTCCTAAAATTTCAAACCACAAAGATATATTTAGTATTTTCTTCATTTTCTCCCCTCCCAGCACCATAATCCAAATAAATATTTACATGGCAACACTCAAAATGAGCACTCTAGTGAGAGACCAAGAAAATTTCTTGGATGTAGCCTTTTTGAGAATCTTTACTTAAATATTTACAGAACCAAAGGAAAGTCCCCTTAATTTTTGTGGACCTTGTGTCTGACTCAGAAGGCTTAAAAATTGTAAAAGCCTAGTCTTGCATGAGAAGAGCATGGCTCTGAGTTTGCCCCTCTAAAAGGAGTAGTTTACTTCCTCCTTTTTAGTGAAGGCCTTGGGTATAAGTCAGATATTGTGGCGTTGTAGTTCTGCCTTTATCCTCTCATACAGTTTACTTTCTTGGTACTGGAATCCCAGCAGAGCATTCAGCTAAAATAAATTTAACCAATAATAGGAAATCCCATAATGTATGAGTTTCAGATTATTGCATGAGACATAAGATGAAGCCTCATACTTCATTATAAATTATTAATTAGGTTTTGAAAATTATCTTGGATATGTAAACCTATTATTAAGGAAATCTGCTGACATTTCCACTTTTAAGAAATTAATACATTGCCATTAAAGACTCTCATTTTGATTATTCATGGAATAACTATGAGAACTGTAAGACAGAAATTAATTTCTCTTTGAATTAGTGTTCTACATTCACAATTGCAGTTATTCTTCACATCTTTCTAACTCAGAAAAGTATGAAATTGAAAGCTGATTATATCTTCAGTGGAGGAAAAGGCAAGACTGAATTCCAGCAGATCTTCTGTAATATAAAACTGGGATATACAGGAGAGAGCTGTACAGGTCCTTGTGACTGCAGAGCATAAAGCCAGGGGCACTCTATATTTCTGATTGTGATGCCAGGCTCTCGGGACACCTGTGGATCTTTGGGAAAGTGCAGCTGCCCCCCCCGAAGAGCAGGCAGGAAAAGCAGGGAGGCGCATGTCCGTGGCGCACTTCTGGCAGGAGTCTATCTGGTGTTCCAGCAGTGTTCACGCTGCTCTGCCACTGGGATAACCCTGCTCCCCACCAGCAGTGTCTGCTGCACGCCTGGCTGCCTTCCTGTGCCACTTTGCAGCTCTCCAAGACACAATCCTACCTCTGAGTTCTGCCTCTTTCGTCTGCTTCAATCCCACCAGGTATGATTTTGGTTCTGCTGCTGATACCTGCCAGCATGAGAGCTGGGTGATAAAGTTTTGAGGTTCCTTGTTATTTTCACTTTCCTGGCTGTGTGTTCAGTATGTGCCATTCTGGGTCATCCATTTTGTCCTTGCTGTCAGGTGCAGCTTGCTCAGGGTAGATTCCAGCTGATAATAACCAGATCACAGTCTGCACACTATTTAATTAGAAAGCTTTGGTTGCAACTTTCGATTATTTCTGCCTCAACTACTTAATTTTACTTTCACCAACACACTCCCAAACCTTTCTTTTCGATTGGTAAATATATAGGAATGCTGCATATGAGACTCTTCAAGACAAAGATTTTAATTAATTGGTCCTGTAAATATTCTTTTTTTGTGTTACAGTTATTCCAAGTGTATGTTTAACTTGCTGATTTCACACACTGCTGTGCAGCCGTTTGTTATATATTAACTTAAGGCTCAGTCCCACAAGGTACTGACTATGTCTGGATCATGCTGAGTCCCTTTTCCTCCCAGAGGCATTTAAGGGCTTACAGGGGGCTCAGCAGAGCTGAGCCCAGAATCCAGGCAACAACAGGCTCTTTCAAAAACCAAGCACGTTTTCTGGAACAAGGTTTGTACTGTAACTGGACAATATTTTGTGCAATGGATTTTTGTACATTCAGATTAAATATTATCCGGAAGAGCAGACCTTGTAGTTAGTGGCTGCTGGAAGACATAACCATTTAGGTATATATGCTGGTAATTAATTACATTTTATAATTACGGTTTTATTAGTTTTTCCAGTTAAGTGCAAAAAAAAATGACTGAGACTAGTATCAAAATATCTAAAGTTTGTGTGTTGACTGCAGTGTGGTTTGTTCTTCTGTTAATGTGTATATGGTTTTTAGAGTTGCAGATAATCTGTGCAGTTCATCTAGCAAAGCCATTTGGGCACTATTCTCTGCAGAGCTCACACACTGTGCAGCTGGCTGCTTGTACTCTGTGCTTTCAAGGGGATC
Organism: Luscinia megarhynchos; assembly: GCA_034336665.1. Classification (NCBI taxonomy): domain Eukaryota; kingdom Metazoa; phylum Chordata; class Aves; order Passeriformes; family Muscicapidae; genus Luscinia; species Luscinia megarhynchos. The sequence continues at coordinate 69,202,162 of JAPFBE010000003.1, forward strand.
CCACTGGCAGTGGCACTGGGGGGGCAAATTCCCAGGCATTACCCCAGCTTCCTGGACCCACCTCCCTTGGGCAGAAGCCCATCCAACCATAGAGCTGAGCCACTGGTGGCTGTGTGTACTGGTGTGTCATCACCGATGGCACTGGGCTAGAGCACTGTCCTCCACCGACACCCAGAAATTTTGAAAGGCAGACTTTGCCAAAGGGCACTAAGCTGATCTGTTGCTTACATTTTGGGAAGCCAGGAGAGATATGGAGTCACCAAATGCATCTTAATGTGATCATACTATGGTGTAGCCTGTGCAAACTGCAGTATTAATTATTGCTCCGTCTATGAAACTTTTTTCAGGAGAAGACAATACCACTGGTCTGTGTCATAATGTATTTGGCATTGAAAAAGTAACATACTGTTTCTAAAAAGCTGTTCTCACTGTTCTGTATGCATAATCCTCCATTGTTTGCAAGGAAAAAAGACAGGACCTGAAAATTTAAAGTAATGTGGTTTAACTACATCTACAAACAAGGAAAATTCCAAAATGGCAACTCCTGCTTTTCCTGCTAAGCAGTGAAGGAGATACTCTGATTTTGGTCCTGGTATCATCTGCAAACAGTGGCAATTCAGAACTACAAACTAAACCTAAATTTTGCTTCCAGACTTATACTTAGGGCTGGCCAAAGCCTAAGGCACAGCTCTGCTCCAGGAACTGTTGGAGCAGTATCGTTTTAATTCAAATACACCTGAGTGTTAATAAATGTACCTTTTGAAAAAAAGCAATCACACTGTTGGCCTTTGCCCTTAGTCCCCCAGTTTAATTATCAGTTGCACACACATTTATTGTTGATTATCTCTTGAGATCAGTGTGATTTTAAGCATGCAACAGCAGAGACTCACCTACTTAAAATGTTTGTAAGATCACAGCTCTAGCAACGCACTCTAACTGAACTTGTGGTATGAAATCAGCATGCAAGTAAACTGAGGATTAAGCAATTTGCTGACTGCCAGTTTTCTTGGAGCAATGGCTGGCAAGTTGGCTGCTGTGCTTTTCTGGGGAATAAGCAAAAAACCCAAACAAAGCTGAACTTTTAGGAGTCTTTGGCAAATTAGAGAGGTTTCTCTGTAACTTTAAGCATAATTAGCTAAGCTAACAACTTAAAAGTTAAGAGTTGTTTACCCATTAAGGGAAGTCAGAAAATAGGTTGAAGTTTATGGGAACAAAAGTGGGCTGCTGATGCCAGTAAAATATTTACCAAAACTCTCTGCATAGGATGAAAGCACCACATAATTCCATGTAAGAATACTGCAGCAGAAAGTAGTCACAAGTATCCAATATCCTCCCTGGGAAAACAGTTCCTGGTTTAAGTGAAATGAGCCTGGACTTGGTTGTATGCTAATTGCTTTTCATTACTATGTGTTAGCAAAGCTGTTTAATGCTTGCTATAAAGCCTGGATTTCACTCTTTCTTGTTTAATACCAGGTTAAATCTGAACTAATAAGCTCTCAAAAGCTTACAGGTTCCAGTAAAATGAGATTTGGCTAAAAATTGCTTGTTGGTTTCTACTAGTAACAGTGGTGTAGCTTTGGTGCTCTAGGGAATGAGAGGAGCAAGAGTCTGAAGAGAGAAAAAGAATATTCTTCATTGGGATATCAAATGATTTAGTAGAAGTCATGGTGTCTTTCTGTAAACTTTAGGAAGGGTTTCTTAGGCTTTGGAACAGTGAAAGATGTAATAGTCAATTCTGAATAATTTCCAAGTATTTATTTGTATGATGTATTTTGATTAAGTGTTGGAAAATCAAGACATTGAAGATCATGCAGGGAGCAGGATGACTTATTTTAGTGTTTCTCAAACAGCAGTATCTGTGACTCTGAGGGCTCAGCACTGCACAGGAGCTACTTATGAGCTGAACAATAGTAGGATTTCTCACAAATGAAGCATCTTCTCTTGACCTGGTACAGTAAAGTATAAAGATGATACTGCAACCTGCTGAAATTGGCTGGTTACAAAAGTGCATCTCTGGCTCTTCAGTTAAAACAATTATTCTGGAATGTACTGTCTGTGGCTCTTCAGGACTTTCAGAGTTAAAACTTTCATGTAAGTCTTGTTGCTGCTAGGAAAATTACCAGATGCTGACAGGGGGTGTCAGCAGTGTCTCAGCTGAACATATGCTGCATATGGTTTGGCTGCAAGCACAGACAGGGAGGCCCTGTTCCCTGCTGCTGCAGAGACTGGTGAAAACAGGCTTTAAACCAACTGATTCCAGCAATTCTAAATGTTAGCCTCTATGCAGTGTTCATCCTACCAATGAGATTGAATAAACCACTTGAGTATAGATTGGCCTGCCAAGATTTTTGCTGCATCAAAAAAGAGTTAGGCAGCCACCTTACTGAGTTATTCTACAAATGGTTGTTTTGAGGTACACAGAAATCCTGATTGCTGTGCAATATTTGTGGTGAGGCTGGAATTGAAACTGAACCAGAGACTGAATGCAAAGCAGATTAAAATCTCTATTTACCTTAATGATTGATTCTAATCTCCGAGTCTGACACAACAATGCATCATAAAAATTAAATTAACTGGAGAAAGTATTTCTCTGCTTTTCCAGAGAACACAGTGAAAAACATTTCCTGTTTGTGATGTTGCCACAGAATTTGGTGATTATTTGTGTCTGTGTGAGCTTGCTACAAGCACCTACCCAGCACCATCACTCACACTCCCACCTCCCACCAACACATTCTGGCACCCTGTGGCAGAAACACAGCACCTGGGGAATTGCTGATATTTCCCCAGCCCTTTCCAATTCACAGCACTCTTGAGCAGCTCCTGAGAAAAATTTCAAGTCTGGACCCATTTCAGGAGTCCTACTGCTTGTGGAAAGCATTTCCACTCTCATTCCTGCACTTCCCCCCCTGCCCTTGGATGCTTCCTTCCACCTCCTGCCCGGCAACAGCTTGGGTGCAGCCAGGGGAGCTGCTTCAGCTCACAGCCTGGCAGGAAAAGCAGAAGGCATGTCCATGTCTTATATTGGCAGGAGCCACCAATTGTACCTTCATCCTCAGAGGCCAAGCAGATCAAAGGAGATAGTGTGAACAGGATCAAGTGATCTATGGGGAGCAACAGCATCTCTGGGTCAGTGTGTGGTAACAAGACAAAAAGGCAGCCATTCCTGTCCTGGCACAGAAACAAAGTTTGCTGAATTATGTAATGAAAGGCAAGAGGTGGGAAGAGATCTGGCTCAGGTATTCAGTATTGCTTAGATAAAGCACAGACCCTAGGACAGAATTTGTGCCAACTGCCTCCTTTTTGTACTGGAACTAGAAATATGGCTCATATCTCTAGGTTAGTAGTTTAATTATGTGCCCCAGCATGTTGAGGGAATGGCTAGCAAGGTTTTTCCTCAATTTATTTTCTGAACCTGAAGTGTAAGGTCTTTTTCAAAAGGACAGTGTCACTGAGAGAAACCAAAGCAAAGAGAGCTCACCAACATAAATTAACTTTTTTAGTAAGGCTAAGTGTAATCTTTCAGGTTCAGAGCTATTCTGTGCTCTTACAAGACATAAATTATTAGCCAAATCTGCAAAATCCAGTTTAGAAGATTAATGGACCATCATCAAAATAGTCTATTGAATCCTGAAACAGGCACTTGAATCTGAACTCCTTTCAAAAAAATGGAATTTAGTGTTTGTCCTCTGCATGGGTGGATAATGGATTATTTTCCCAATGTGTACACTTTTTATAGCTATCATCACTGTAAGCATCAAAGTGCCAGAAGAGCATTGATGGATTGGTCCTTGCAGACCCATAGGTTATAAGGCACTACTCCTATCATCACATATTTTACACATATGGCACTTAAGCTGAGAAAAGTATGCTGAACTGCCCAGGTCAGAGAGAAACAAAACCCAGAATCTGTCTTCTCCAGCCCAAGGGAAAATGTCATAAAGATATCTCTTCTGCCTGAAATGGGTGTTTCTGTTTTTTCAGATAATTTACCATTAGTTTTGGTGGTGAGAAGAATACAGAGTTGTTTTACCACTAGTTATAGGAATATGGGTGTCTGAGCCAATGGCCATAAAAGCCTCTTGGATCACTGGTTCCAGTCCCCTCACTTCAGGCAGTTATGCAATTTGGTACCATAGATACACATAACTAAATCCATCTCAGGCTACTAAAGCTAGAATTTCTTCCTTGCTATTCTAACAGGACAATAGTTGCATGATTACAGTGTTCTGATCTTAAAAATAATCTTGATTTAACTGAAATGATTGAAATAATTTTGATTTCTCATCCAAATATGACTCACTTGTGCAGCTGTCATATCTTATAGAGGCAGTCAATATGTGTTGTTTGTATTGATTACTAGAAACAACTGAAATATTGCAAAAAAATAAGACTGGAAGAGATATCCTTGGATGTACTGTAGATAAAAGTCCTAGTTTAATATACTCAGGTTTCTTTAAAGCAGGACAAGTAAGCTAGTCCAAAATTTATAAATTTGTGTCTGATTCCCTGTCCAGGAAAATTTTCAAGTGAATGGCATTGTGCGTTTTCTGCGTCTTTAAAATTAGGTAACTTCTTTTCTAGACAAAGTCAATAGACAGTTTGCTTAATGTGATCATCCATGCTTTAAAAAAATATTTTTGAGTTTAGTATTAATAATGAAGAAAATAATGAGTTACTACAACATCAGAAAAACAAAATGATGACTATTAGAGGGAGGTTTATAATTGTTTTGAAGTTTTCTGGCAGGCTAAATTCAGGGAAAATATGTTTTTGAAAAGACCTAGCACATAAATGTTGTAGATCTTGTCACCTCCTTTGCTTGGATTATTCTTTCCTAGCTTTTCTGATCCAAGGCATTCTTGATGGAGTAAATTCAAACAAAAAGTAGAAATTGACAGACTAAAGGTAGAATTAGCAAGACGATTTCTTTTGTCTGAAAGAGAAACATGGTGGAGATGGTAATTCAATCATCTGGCATAAGAAATATGGCCATGAATGTTAATTTACTTCAGACTGTAACAAAGATAGCAAGTTTGTCATTGCAGAGAGAGACTAAAGAAAGTAAAATACTTGATACTAATCTTGATATATACTTGATACTAATAAAATAATTGATACTAATTGAGAAATAAACCCCGAGCAACTGTGTGGTTTTGAAGGCCATGAATCAGTATCACCTAGGAGCCTCCTAACAACAGGATGCCCCAATCCTTCCCACCAAGTGCAACCTGTTTCTCTCAATCTTACTGAAATATTCACTGTTCTGCTCTCATGAGTGTATCAAAAGCTGTAAATGTCCAGGGTTTTTTGCTCTGGCCAGCAGGAAGGTACCCAAGCTCCACAGCCACACTGTACCCAGGTAGGCATTTCTGTAGTGTCACGCTGGCCAACTATTCTGCTGACCTGTTATTTGTTATAACATCAGAAGCAAGATGATCTTACGTAGCTTTGCATAATTTCTACTGATGATGCATCATTCTTAACACAGTCCACTGCATGTTTACCTTTCTAGCATCTGATGGACACCTGTCCTCCCTACAGCCCAGTTCAATGATTTAAGTGAGCACCGAGTGCTGCTTGTGATTCCTCCCTGAGCCCAGAGAGAAGCATCACCTCTCCAAAATCAAATAAACCCACGCACGGTCCCTTGCTACGGCTCACACATAAAAATGCTCCTCCCTCTCACTCCAGCCCCGGTCTGAATCATTCAATCACCCACTGCAGATGTTCCTCAGCCTTCAAACTCCTTAAGATCCTTTCTCCACTTATATTATTTTCCCATCTTTTCCCTCCTTTTTTATTTTTTTCTCCCTCCTTGTTGCATAACAAGCTGCCTTCATATCCTCAGGTAATTCTGGGAGAACAGTTTTGAATAGAGAAGAGGGGATGGCAGGGTAATTAAGTGGGTGGGGAAGAAGGTTGATAAAGAGCTGCTAATAGTCACTTTTACATGCTATTATTTAGAGCAAGGAAAATAAATACAGAGTGGCTGTAGGGCCATCAGACTCTGCGGTGAGTGTGGAAAGGACAAAGGACGGCAGCTAGAGCAGAGCAGGAAGAGAAAGCAAAAGGCTGCAGAGTGGGACAACTCCAACTCTGAAATCTTGCCCTTTCTTCCCAACTAGTCCATATCACTTTAATGTACATCCATCTAAGAGAAAATCTAACATTTTTCAAGATAAGAGGAAAATTAAAAATATATGGTGTAGACGAAAAAAAAGAAAAGAAAAAAATTCTTGACTAATCTCTTTTCCTCCCTATTTCTATTTCATCTCCACAGTCCTTTCTCTTCTTACTTATACTTTGTAAGACACAAAATAAAGGTGGAATTCAGCCTTCCTAATTGGTAACTGGAAGTCTTCTTTATGCTAAAACACAATGATCTGTTTATTGGAAACTGCTCTTCTGTAGTACCAGCCATCTCTCCATGTCATGGTGTCTGAATAATGCCTCTTGAGGATGGGGAAGAAGAATAGCACCACAGTCAGACCCCGTGGGTTTATAAATAGCATTCTAGTGGCCTGAAAGGCTGAAGCCATCATTAAGTTGCATGCAGCTGTAGTGGTGTAGGTGGGTGAGTAAGAGCAGCTCGGAGATGGGATAATGGTAACCTGGTACACAAGGGGTCATTTTTCATTGATGGCGTCACTCCACTGGGCTATTGTGCTCTCCCTAAATTAGGTCCCTGTGTTTAAGAGAGCTGAGCAAGCTCAGCCTGGGCAAAGCACATTTAAAAGAAGATTAGAGGGGCAAACAGTTTGTTGTGTATTGTGATTTATCCCAAACTGTGATAAACTTTTCCCACTTGGGTCAATAATTGCTTTTATCAGCAGCAAAGTAAATGCAAGTGGAAGGGCCTTTGGGAAGCTGCACACCAGCCTCCTCCATGTGGGCAATGGTGAGTTTCACTGGTCAAATCAGGAAGTTAATACAGCAATTTAACTCAGGCTGTCCTTTCAGTGTTTTTCTTATCAATGTGATTCATTTTGTCATCTTGGACTTTTTCAGTGCTAAGTCAACAAAGGTCTTTGTTTTGGAAAATCTGATTAAATTTATTATTATTAATTTGCTTGCAGATAGACAAAAATGGGAAAATCCTACACTAATTTTACATAGCTTATATTAAAAAACCCAGATGAAAATAATTAGCTGCCTATGTTAGTTTGAGCTTGAACACACAAGCATGCTACTCTTCACTCATTTCTAAAGTAAAAAAATTGAGATCTTGATTCTACTCCTAGAGAAGCTGGTGGGGGAGCTGCCTTTAACTTCAACAGATATATGACTCTTAATTCCCCCTGTGGGACCTGCCAGTATGTAAAGTTTCCTTGGAGGTCAATTGCTTGCAGAAGAGACTTTGCCTGGGATCTAAGAGGAAGGTGCAAATTGCACAACTGGAGCAGTAGCTACGTACTGCAGCCTGGAAAAGACACTGTGATTTAAAGCAATGGGGTCTCTTTTTTTTTCAGTAATCCTGCATCTTAATAATTAAATTTGGTCATTCATTAATTTAGAGTATGTCTTAGAGAGTCACTTCTTTTGCCATCTTGCCCAGTAGCTAGTGGAAGTAGGACAAGTGCTTTTATATTTTACTGAAATTATTCCTTTTGGCTGTTTTTGTTTGTACTCTCTTTCGAGAGTCCTTTTTTTAAAAAAAATCACTACTTTGAAACAGACTTTTAAAAAGTATTTATAAAAAAAACATTAAAGAAAACTGTCGGAGTGGAAGAGAGGATTTCTAAACTAAGTAGATAGAATCATTCCTATTCAGACATTTCAGATTTATGTATGTGACTTCACTATATAAATGTGCCCTTTGCTATTCTGAAAAATCTAAGAGATGTATCACTACCAACTAAAAGTGGGGGGAAGGTTGTTCCTTCATCTTCAAAACTCTATATTCATTCTCCCATGTCACATTTTTTGTAATCCTTTCCCACCTGTATTACACTTGGAATAATCCTTCTCACTCCTTGTCACATGTGCATTAAACCTCTTTTAAAGAACAGACTTAGAGCTTCTAAAACAAGCATTTCATTTTTGTTGTGCTAAGTGTGATGTCAAATCACTATTAGAAATCTCACGCATATACCAATCTGGAATTTCTTCTGGAAGTTCCTTCCTTTATAAATTGCTGCACTTGGTCAACCATAACATGTACTGCTGGCACTGCCCCTCTGTTCACTGGAGCTTTTGTTGTTCATCTGGAGGCAAAACATTAGCCTGTAAATAACAGAGTATATAGCTCAGTCTTCCAGAAATTCCTGTGCAAGTGCTATGAATTCGTTTGCATTAGCAAGGATTCTCAGTGGCAAATGGTAACACTACTCTCATTTTGCTTTTTTAGGATTGTAGAAAAACCTTAACATAGGAAGGACTAATCTCCTGAAACTCTGGTTTGTAACTTTGAGGAAACACTACATCTTGTATGAAATTAAAAGGGGTTTAAGTTCACAGTTGGAAAAGGGGTTTGCCTTCTTTCTCATGGCAGTTCTGCTGATAAATTCTGATTTGCATCATTTTACTAAACCTTGGTGTGATGGCACCTGAATATTATATACATTTATCAGCTTTCAAAAACAAAAAAGAATTCAGATTAAGAAAAGATTTTGTTAATTATTGGTCTCCAGTACAGGAAGTTAATCCTGTTCTCAGACGCACTCTTTAGTGTACTGCATCCAAGTTTCTCTGAATAGTATGCACATGTGGAAGGGCTGACTGAAGCAGTGAACCTGCAAGATTTAGAAGAGGATTTTACCAGCAGAAAAGCTATGATGAACAAGTCTGGAAGATTAAAACTATTCACTTTTAGTAACTTGACAAACGTCTAATTGACTAGATACTGTTATATCTGCAAATTCAATTTTCTAGGTATTTTTTTCCTTAAATGTAGTGACATTTTAAAAAAAAACAACATGCAGTGTAAATTCTTACCTTACTATCTAAAGTGAGTTTTAGTGTGGCTTTCTAAGGAAATTAAGTTTTTACGAGCACTTTGTTAATCTATCAATACCTTCTTTTATAATTTCTAGCTCTCCAAGCCTGTTTAATCTGTTGATGAACTTCAAATACATTTAAAAGGTGGTTTCAGATCTCAGTTATCAGGATTTCTTAAGTTTCAGAAACACTGTTGGCTGGATAAAGGAAAGACCCAAATTAGGGGCTCAGTTCAGCTTAGCAGTTTTCTCTGCTTTGTTTTTTTGTCCAGCTGGTCGATAGAGGACATGTGAGGAACTGAACATTCCCTTCTCTGAGCAGGATTAAAAAGTATACTCAAAAGAAGTGTGATGCATGTACCTGGGATATCTCTAGAAAGGAACTTGAAGGAACATAGAAACACAAATTCATTGAAACTCAGGGTTGAATAATGCTGTTAGAAGTCTTTGAGTGACCAGCCCTTATAGATTCCAGGCAGGTTGTGTGACAATTCTATAAGACCTGTTGAAAGTGGCTTTTAACTTAACTTCTGACACACTTCTTGTTTCATATAAATGAAATTTTCCTCATAATGTTGCCACTAAGATGCTTGTCTTGCCTGTTCAAATAAAAGTCACTGAGTTCCCCTTCATAAACATCCCTTTTCCAAGGTCTGAAGCAGATACTTATTGTCTGCATGGACATGAGAACTTCCCCAGGCTAACACACATCACCAACCGTGCTCCATATTGACCCTCTCCATACAATGTCAGCATTTCCAGTCTCAATCTGCATTTATTTCTCCTTTGCTTCCCATGCCCAGCACTGTAAAGCAACCACTTTGCCCCCTCATTTGAGTCATTATTTCAAACTCACTGCTTCCATGGGGTGCTCTTCCTGCAAGAGCAGAGCTGGTGGCAGGCTGTGCCTGATGCTGCTGACTGCTGGGGAGTTCTGTGGTCACTCCCAGTTATTTGCTACCTCATTTGACCTGCATCCCTTAAGCCCATTTGTTTGCCTCATCCCCTAACTACGCCTTGCCTTTGACAGTGTCTGTACTGCTCTCCAGAGAAGTAATTACACTGCAAGTGCAGTCACACCAGTCTCAGAGGAGAGGCAGTGGGGCTGATGGCCTTTGCTAGTTCTTTAGGGCATTTGCTCTGCCATGCCGTCGGTCTCGCTCCAATTTCTTTTTGTATCTTATCTGAGCTACAATAAAACTGTTGAAATTGTATCTACAGTTCCAGTCCAAGTGTAGAAATATTTTTTGGACGATAAACTTTCTGAGCAAGGGCTACCAGTTCGTACAGGTCTTTGCCAGGAGTCATGATACAGGGCTTCAAGGCACTGTCTCACAAAATTTTCCTTGTAGTATATGAGCTGTGCTCAGATTGTGCATAAAATGTTGTTCCTGCTGTTAAGTCTGAGGAATAGCAGCAAGTCAAAAAGTTGTCCCGGTTTTTGGACAGAAAGAGAGCCCGGGAACCAAGCGTGAGTTTGGTCAATGGGCCGTGCAAACTGCACTCGTGAGCAGAGCACGCAGAGGCGGGGCGGGGCACCCTCGAGGAGACTTTTAAGGTCCTAAACGTGACCATCCCCGCGCGGCCGTTTGTTCCTCCGGCGGAGAGAAGGAAAGAAGGAGGGAAGGAGGGCAGTCAGACAGGCTCCTTCCAGCGAGCGGCAGCGCCGGACCCCGGCGGGAGCGGCAGGGGCGGGCGGGCGGAGCGGAGCGGACCGCGGCGGGCGGGCGGAGCAGCCGGGGGAGCGCGCCCCGCCCGCCGCTGCCATAGCGATGCGGGAGCGGGCACCGGCCGGGACGCGCGGCGGCGGGGAGCCCCGGCTCTCCCCAGGTAAGGGCGCTGCGCCGGGGCCGCCTCCTCCCGGGGAAGCTGCTGCAGGCTCCGCGCTGCAAGCTGTGTTTTTAATCTCGCTGTGTTTGTTCTCCCGTCCCCCGCGCCCCTTCTGCCCGCTCAGGTGCAGTTTCTCCCAGAACCGCTTTCTGTGGGAACTTCCCTGTCGAGAGCAGTTTCTTGTACTGGTTTATGGTTGGATGTTTTCTTTCCGCGTGGAAAGTTGCGGGCGGTCCCGGCTGGGTGCCGGGCTTTGTCCGGCCCGGGTGCCGCGGCGGGGCTCGGCCCGGCTCTGCCCTGCCCCGCTGCCCGCGACCCCGTCAATAGCGGGGATTAAAAACTGCGCCGGGGGATGTTCCGGGCGTCTCGCTGGAGCGCGAGCAAATCCTTTTATCCGCGGCGGAGCAAAGGCTGGCGAAACTTTCGAAGTGCGCTGGGAAGGGAGCAGCCTGGAAGCCAGCGGGCGCGGACGGGCTCCGCAGCCGCCGCGTTTCACGTGGGGTGGGGACCGGCTGTGCGGGTCCCGCGGTGGAGCCCCCGGCCGGCTCCTGCACCTCCGCCTCGCCCAAAGCCCCCGTCCCCTGCCCTTGCGATGGCAGAGAGACAAAGAAGGGGCCGGGGCTGCCGCCTTCCCCAAAGTGCAGCTGTACGCGTTCTCTCCTTGTCTCGGGGCGAGGGGGAAATCCTCCCCGCCGCCCCCATGACCCCGCAGACAGTGGCAAGTTTTCGAAGATACCACTGCTCCTTGCTGAAAGAATCGTGCCTTGAGCTTTGTTTTTAAGGTGGTGCCAGCTTCAAACTGGGCATCCCAGTGTTTTTTGGGGCACTGTTTACCACGATGGTGGAAATGCCTGTCTGGCAAAGACCCCTGGCTGGGGCAGGAGGCACATGGGCGGTGGTCCCCCTACAGCTTTCCCAGGCACTGGAGTGTGTGGATCTCCAGACGGTCTGCTGGATCTCTCAGGCTCAGCTGAGGAGGAGATCCCTTACAGCATGTCCCAGACACTCCAGTCACTTTCAGATTTAAGTTTTCATCTTGCTGTCACCACAGCAAAGGGTGGCTTCTGGGTGTACTGTTTTTAATTTTTGTTTTCTTTCTTTGTAGGAGAAAGACTTTGCTGTGCACTTGATGTAGTTTTTTAGGATTTTATGTGCCAGGGAACAGACAAGTCAGTCAAGTGTCACACAGCCTTCCAACAGAAGCAAATCTAGGAAAAGTTATGCCTGTTTTCCTCTTCCTTGCCTCTTGTTTGAGAATTGAGTGTCACTTGGTGTTTTAGATGAAAACCTCCCATGTGTCTTGGGGCTCAGTGCTGAGCACCTGAGGAGGAAGACTGGATTGCTGTTACTGGGAATCTGTTTCTGTTGCATATGAGGATTGTGTTTACTATTGTAAGGTAGCTGTGTAGTCATACTGAATTTATTAGCTAATTAGCATTAGAGAAACGAGTGCATATTGAAATTATTCTGGTTTCTTAAATTGCTAACGAATGCAATTATGCTTTGAGAGAGTTACAGATGCCTTCTCTGCATCCCTGCAACACACCTTTGTTCACCATAGAACTCCTTCGTTTTGTGTGTGTGTTTATTTCCTACCGTGTAGCTGAAACTTGTTTCAGTTGGGGACTTTGCAAGAAAATTTCTTACTGGTGGCTTTTGTTTTCCTGATGCAGGCAGCACCGCCAGAGGAGCTCAGCTCACCCAGTCCATGTGAAGGCAAGGCAAACCAAGGTGCAGCAGATGAAGGGGAGGCAGCGAGGTCAGCTGGTGGAGAGAGCAGTGTTGCTTTGAGCTACCCCAGCCTCCACCTCCATGCCTACAGCATCGAGAGCATGACAACATTTCCCAACGGCTGTGGAAATGGCACCACCGTTACTTGTATAGTTATGGATAATAAAGAGCCCCAAAACCAGACTACCTGTGCCAGTCATAATGGGGGACACAGCACCAGCAACTGTCTTGAGGAGGAAGTTCAAGAGGATAAGCTCAGTCCTTCCAAAATCATGCGCTTTTTCACCACTCCTCGGAAACGGGCTAATTCCAGCTCTGACAGGCCTCGTTCTCTGGTTTTGATGGGCAACTCATCCACGTGGAATGCTTTTTCTTCTATCAGAAAGATGGGATCTTTCAAGAAGTTGAAATCTTCAGTTCAACAAGGGGTTCAAACAAGGGAATGCTCAGACATCTTAAATGAGAACAGCATAGGCAAACATGGCTCAAATGGAGCAGTGGTGCGAGTTCAGACGAACAGGTATTCCTATTCAGGGTCTCTCCATGATTTCCAGAATGCAGTGGATGGTTTGGCTTCTGACTGCTCTGATGTGGAGGAGAGTGATGAGTCCTTCCTGAGGAACACTCATCGCTCGCGCAGCATCAGGCGGGCTTACGGTGCTGGCCGCATTAACTTGCTAGACACAGATAAAGGTCAGAGTCACCACAACTGTGTTAGGCCAACATCACCTGTCATCCCAGAGCCAAAGATCTGTGAGATTTTGGTGAAGGACTCTGAAAACAACAGGATCATTTATTGGCGAAGCAGAAGTTCAGATAACTTGAACTTTCTGAAGAAAAGCTCGTTCAAACGGAAGTCCACCTCAAACCTTGCTGATCTGAAGGTTGCAAATGAAAAACAGGTGCCAGCAAGGACTGTGAGTGTTGCTTCTGCTGACTCTGACAAAAATGGTGGAAACCCTGAGAGGAGATCCAAGCGATGGAAGAGCCCTATCAGAGCAAAGGATTTTGACCGAGTTTGGAAACTTGTCAGTAACGTTACAGATGTTGCAAGGAAGAAGGATGGCCCCAAGAACATGGCTCCTTCTCCCAGCGAGCTGTCCCAGAGAACAAGCTCAAACAGCAGGCTGCACGATGACTACTCCCGCAGGGTTTCCAGCAGCACGGATCATGACAGAAAGAGATGCACCTCCTCTATGTCCAGTCCAGACTCTTCCGTGCTGGGAACACCTTGCCTGCAAAGCCCTGTGATTGCTCAGAATAAAGAGGCTGAAATGAATGTAGCTGTTGCTGAAGATAAAAGCCTCAGGATGTCATCAGGTGTCCCAGACTCTGATAGCTTTTCTCCTACTCTGAGCGACATTAGTCCATTTCCCAATGAAGTGTTCTATTCGGACTCGGATGAGCCAAAAGCTACCCAGCAGTGTAGGGATGAAGCTGAAAACCTTCATGTTCCAGTCAGGCCAACTACTCCAAAACCTCAAAGTCCAACTGCAGGGAAGGTCAAGTGCAGTATGACTTTCCAGTGTCCAAACCATCACAGCACATTGTCCCTGAGCTCATCGGAGGGCGAGGAGAGAGTTGAGGTACCGGGGCTGAAGCTGGGCAGGAATCCTGTTTGCTTCCAAGACTCAGTGCAAACTGTGTACTATGATGATGGAAATGAGGACAGTGGAATAAGCAGCCACTCTCAGCTGAGCCTCAATTTAGCCTCTGGTAGTGAAGAGAAAAAGGAAGAGGTAAGAAAGAAAGCAAAATCCTTCAGAAGCAATGTATATTTCCTATTGGGTTTCATCTTTATTGATGCAAAACAATGCAAAGTAGTGGCTGCTGCAGCTTGTTATTGCTCAAATATGCTGACAGCAATTATTTCCTTTAAATATTCTCTTTGGATGCTAATGTACAATTATTTTTTCTTTGCACATTAATATCAAAGGAAGTTTTGGCAACAAAGCTATTCATGTACGTTTTCAAGGGCAGCTCATTTCACCCTGAAGATACACCACTTTGTCATGTGGCCTTGTCAGATTTTACCAGCCTCAGCAGGGTCTGGCTGTGTTTCCTGAACAACTGAAAGGTCTTTTTTTTTAAAGAGTCAGTGTATTCTGAAGTAGTGTTGACTTGCTGTAAAACCCTTTGCCTGTGGAAACTTTGCAGAACATGGTAATATTTGTAGAGCAGTGTGGCGTGAAAGACACAGTGCAGAAGTTTAAGCATTCAGTTGAATCCAATGTTTTCCCTGTGCAATAATGACCTGACTCAGGGGTGCTTATTCTTTTGCTTGCCAGCTGCAGACAGCAGTACTTTAGATGCTGGGCTGAGTGTGTTGCTACTGTTGTTTTGGTGAAGACACTGTTGTTTTCAATGCATCTAATGAGTGATATCATATACTCTCAGTGAATGGGTAGATAGATATATTGCAGCACCTCTGAGGTAAATTCACATATGGTGTGAGTTGGCACCAGAGAAGTTGCAATGGTTTGCAGCCTTGGTGAGGAGCTGTCAGACATACCCTGCACCCGCCTGAAGCAGTGAGACTTTATCTCAGCCCCAGCTCACTGGGGTGAAAATCCATCTGGATCTGTATAAATATACAGGTCATTCACAAAATAAAGCTGACATATCTTTTAAGCCACCTCAGTTTGACTAAAGTATCTTAGACCTTAGGTATGAGATAGGCAAGGTAATGCTTCAGCCTTTCATGCTGTGAAGTTTTAAAATGTCTGTGAAGCTGTCCTACTTTTAAAAGCTTGGCACAGATTTTGCAAACTAACTGTAAATGGTTACAGAGCTTATCAGTATTGTCCTTCTGCTGGAGAAAAGCAATTTTGCTTACTGTTCTGTTTGCAGCAATGGTAAGATTGAAAAAATGAGTGAAAAAATCAGTGTGTTTAAATGTCTGGGCTCAGAGGTTATTCCTCTTCTGGAGCCCTATAACTGCTCCAGACATCCATATTTTCCAAAACTC
This sequence comes from Luscinia megarhynchos, assembly GCA_034336665.1. Lineage (NCBI taxonomy): Eukaryota > Metazoa > Chordata > Aves > Passeriformes > Muscicapidae > Luscinia > Luscinia megarhynchos. The sequence goes on from JAPFBE010000003.1 coordinate 69,217,627, forward strand.
TCCCTTACATGCAAGGAGAAGCTTTCATACTGCCAGAAGAGGCGAGAGCTGTAGTGTGGATGGATGCCAGTTCTATTTCTCAAGAATAGAATGGGAGGTGGAATTAATGCTACTCATCTACCATCTAGTGGTGAGCTGCCATCATGACCCTGAAGAAATTAATCTGTTCCTTCCCCTTGGCTCCCAACAAACCAGCACAGTTTTTACATGAATGTGTGTACATTGGGTGGATGAAAGTTACTGCAGTTTTTAGTTTTAACACCAGTTTCTGTTATTATCTAACATGCAATTTAAGCTTTCTCTTTATATTATAACATATTTCAGGGTAATTGTGAGTGTCTTTTAGTGCTTTCTTCTGTTGTCTAAAATACAGAGTGTGCACTAGTGGCAGCTCTGGGTGTAGTGGGCAGGCAGACAATATGGGACGGATCCTGGCAAAAGATGGAGGAAGTGGTGGCCAGGGAACAGGCCCCTTGGCTAGAAGCCCTCACTCTGCTGTGCCACTGCCTGGAGCCCCTGTGCTTTGTAAAAACAGCTGTGGCCACTCACATGGCATAGCTGCATCCAGACAGACCTCTCTTCTGATGGAAAAAAAAAATTTGGAGATGATAGCTGTGGGTTGGAAGCAGGAGCTTTGCAGGACAGGGTCTGCCTTTATCTTACTATGCAAGGGATATAAAGTCTGTTGTTTTTCTTTTCCATGCCTGCTTCTCATCTCATACACAACCCTAAAGCTTGTGGCATTCAGAGTCACTGCAAAACAGGTAGAGTGGTATGGTTTCTTCCTACCGTTTATTTGGAGGGTTTAATTTCCTGCTTTACAGCATGCTTCCCTCAGCATGGAGCTAGCTTGGCACCAAATATACCAGGTTATTTTTTAATTGGAGTTTATTCAGCCTGTAGGCACTTTTATGAATGCCACATACTCACACAATGAGGTCACTGGGGTTTGAACTTTTGACTACAATTCATTTTTACCTTACACCTCCATGTTATAGAACTGTACCTGCCCAGCAAGTTGTTCTGTGTTGGCTGAGTGCTTAGTTCACTCTCAACAATCATTTGAGATGTAGTGTGGAGCCTCGTAGACATAACACATTCTCAAAATTTTGTCTGAACCTTACATACACTGTGTTGATGGACAACTCTGCATTGTTTCCATGTTTCATGGACCTGCCTTTCTGTACAGATTTATAAGCCAGTATGTATTCCAGTACAGCCAGTAAAGCTTGAAGACATATTTCAGTACAAAGCTTAGAAGGTCCTAACCAGTCAGGCTCAAATAGCTTCTCTTTTCAGGACTGGCTGTATTAGCTGGAAGCAGGAGTAGTTTATTCCCTTACTCACTCATCTAGTAGTCAGCAAATCTAATCTGTGGAATTTGGACCCCAATGCAAATTAAATATTTCTACCTTGTGTTTCCCCACCACTATAAAGCTGATTTTGCAATATTCATGCAAGGACATCTATTCATTCATCAGAATTGATGTTTTGGGGTTGGTTTTTTTTCTTACATGATTGAGTCCTGAAATCCTGTCACTTTTGTTACTTTGTTGGTTTCACCAAAATGCAAGATTTGGACTGGAGCAGGGGAGATTTCTTGGGTTTTGGTCCTAACAGAGGTTGCTTCTCAGGGAGGAGTTAATTAAGTGCAGCCTGGATCCGTGCCTCAGCACTTCTGAAGCTACAGAAGTGTGAGTCACCAAAGCTCACCTGTGACATCCCATGCTTTGCCACTGTCTGCTTCATGCTACTGTCATTCATATTCAATATGTTGCTTTTAAATAGCATGAAGAGATGATTAAGTACAAGCTTGTACTTGTTTGGAGTGTTTCACGTAGTCTTTGCTTTCATGAAGAAAGAGCCCCATGTCACTGGAAAAAAAAAAACTTGTTCTGTTTTGGACTGGCATGCACCCAAAACACTCTCCTGAATTTGTTACCAAAAAGTAAAAATCAAGTTACCCGGCATTTCATTTACTTTCACAAATTCTTAGGTCATCTGGTATTTAGGTTGGCTTGCTGGCATTTGGCTTCATAGTACACCAGACTCTTTATTACTTGAGTACCTTATCTGCATGACTATAAGTGAATGATAAATTACAGTGAAGAGGTAGCTCTGCTGTAATTATGGTTGAGTCACAGTTTATTTGCAGACAATATTTTAAATGTTCTAGGACCTGTCTGTCAACTCATTTATGGTCATGCCATACAGAAGTCGATGGTCCCAACTAGTCCACCTCATAAAGTCCCCAGTGCTCAGCTGTTGGCAGAGTTGAGCTGGTTTGTCCTGGACAGGTCTCTGGGCTCTGAATATTGAGCACACAGGGCTTAACTTGGAGAACAGCTTATGAAGATGAAGAAGAGCTTTATGGTTGGGATACAGAGGACTCAGATATGTCCTCACTATTTCTCTTCACTATTTCTAGCTTCTAAAAGTGTCCTCACAGTAAAGGACCAAAGGGAGGTAGCTCAATGTGGTCATTTTCAGTGCCCACTGCAACCAGGGTCTGAGGGTGATCATCTGTAGTTCCTGCCTCAAATTCCTGAGTGCTGTGGGGTTGGGCATGAGCACACGTGCTGGGAGCTAGCTGCTTTCAGCTCTCTGAACTCTTCCCTTTGGATTTACTCACTCCTGGTCCATCCACGTGCAATTTAGAGTGTAGCTTAATGAACCTAATGTGTATAACTGTAAATGTGATAAACTGTGAAGGATAATTAGGTGAAGTAGTGGGGGAATTTCTTAAACTGGTTTTACTTCTAAGGTTCTTGTAATTTGGAGTGAAGGCTCACCACTCTGGAGGCTCTCTGATCTTGCTGACTACAGAGCAGCAGACCCCTGTCACAGGGTCTCAACAGCATCTTACAGAAAACTGAGGTTTCAGTTAGACCAAGCAATACTGGATTTGCACTAAACTCTGAGCTGCTCTGCTCAGGTCAGGATGCAGTCACACAATGTCCCCACAGTCACTCAGTGAGTGACTTCCAGATGCATTTGCCCAGAGCTAGACTAGAAACCACTTGCACATTGCTACAAACCTAAATTGTAGAATCCATTACTGCAGTAATGCAGCAGGGAGCCCTCAAATGACAGGAATATCTTCCTGTCCCAGCAAAAACTCCTTCACATCTCAGCAGCAGAGTTGTCATCCACTTGATGCAGCCCAGAATAATTTGTTGCTGTATCTGTTACTAGGAAGAAGAAAAACAAGGCAGTCATGACAGTAATCTGAATTCTGGATTGGGTTGAGTTTTAGACCAAGTAACTCTGCACTTCTTAATAAAATTGGCCATTCCTGAAAACTGTAGGATAATATAGGAGTTACTGTCATCCCTGCAGAAATGTTTGGGATGGTGACAGGGAGAGCTCAGATGGACTTCATTGCAGCTAGCCTGGGCTTAAGCTGCACTCTTTCTTTAATGATTTTGTGCACTTCTGCCTTTCCAGAGCATCTCATATTTGATTCTGCTGTAGCTGTCCAGTGGCACCTCAGTAATACCCAAGTGTTGCTCACTCTGGGATCAGGAGTAATAAATAGTACCCCACAAAGTGGAACAGCACCTCTGGCCGTGTGATTTGGTTCCTTACATCAAGTGCAGGGTTGAGTTGTTGGCGCTGATAATCCATCTCAATGCTGGGTGGTTGACATATCCAAAGTGAGCGAAGGCAGCTGCAGAGTTTCCCGTGAGCCACCCACATTTTCCCTTTCTGGCACCTGGAGGCTGCTGTGTTGCTTGTGGTGCCAGGATGCTGTGGCAGGCTGGGACAGCAGCCAAGTGCTGGGGGGAAGCAGCCTTGCCCCCAGCCCATGCCCTAGGAAGTGAGAGTTGGCAGAGGTAGTGTTGCCCAAGGCAGCTCCACCCCTTGCAGGCTGGGATTTGTGACTGCTGCTGGGACTTGCTGGGGGCAGGGCTTGGGATTGGGCAGGGGCAATGAGGCTTTGCTCTGGAAGGGTGGAGAGAGTGAGGAACCAGAGGAACTCATTTTGGAGAGACTCTGAAGAGAGGCAGAGGCTTATGGCTTTTTATGTTTTGCTTTGTTAGCATCAAGTTCCACTTCCAGCCTGTGGTTATCATCTGGCTTTTGGGATTTTCCAGTGGGTATTGCAATGAAAGCCTGAAAGAAGAAAAAAGTTTCTCATTTTGCCAAAAAAAATGGATTTGTTTTTTTAAGACCTGTTACTTGTTTTGGGGTCAATTCAGAAAATACTTAGGTATTAACTTAGGCTATAGTAATATCTATACATCTAAAAGAAGCAGAGAATATGAATACCCCTTTACTGTATACTACATGCTTGCTATTCCAGTTCTGACTCTGAAGGAAAGAAGGACAGTATAGGAGCATCATCCAGCCATCACCAAGTATGAAGTCACCAGAAAGACTAGAGGAAACAGGTTTCTGGTTTTGGCACATTTGTGTTTTTATATCAGTGATAAGATTATTTCTGCAAAGGAAATACACTTCCCTGCAAACTCCTTCCCTCTGCCATTCGGAAATATGTTAGCTGGTTTGGTTTTGGAAATGAATTAGAGGAGAGGACAAGGAAATCCTCGAGGCTGAGGAACAGATTTGAGAATCACGAGATCTGCTTGTCATTTCCAGTCCTGCCCTGTGCTTCTGCATGATTTAACTGCTTTGTATCTGTTCCTTATCTGTGCAACATGGATATTACCAAGGTGAACTCTCTAATCTTGGTGAGGCATATTGCTGAGAGGGAAAGCTTTGTGCTTTATCGTTGATTGCGATAAGCAGGCTTTCAAGGATCAGGTTAAATGAAGCAAACCTGCATTAAAAGGCCTTAGAAAATAGGTGGCTGAATTTTCTTTGTATCTATATAGCCTGATCTCTTAATGTGGTTTTATAGGTGTATTTGTTAGTTAGAACACCACAATTGCTTTGGTGTCCGCAGATCCTAAGAGGAGAATTATATAAATGTTTTTTCCCAATTTCTAAAACTTCTTAAGTGAGTGTTTTACCATAGCAGTTTGTATTGCTAATGTGAGTTGCTTCTGCTGTGTCACAGGGCACAGTAATATAACTTTTTCTTTACTAAAATGCATAGTATTTCTTGCATCTAGTTCACCGTAGTTCATTGTGGCATTGTAGTTCAGTGGTATTCCTTAAGGGAGTGCCCCTCAGAAGCAGTGCTTGGCAAATTTTTAAACTGTGGTACCACACAGTTTTTTTTTGAGGGAGGGGGAAGGGGTGAAGAAAAGGCAGGTTATCCTCCAGGCAGCTAAAACCTATGTTAAGTGTTGGTCATGGTTGTGTTACTTTGATTGATTCTGCTTTGCTTGTCTATATAGGTGTAATTTAAACAGGTTTTTTTGCAGTTATTTCATGGATTGTATTTTGCTGTCTTGCAGACCACTGGTTGAATTGCCCTTGGTGTTCTAGGGATAGATTATCAATGAATTTATGTGAGGTCTTCTCAAAGGCAAGTTAAAAAGAAAAGGTGTTAGTGGCAGAGGAGGCAGAGGGGTGTAAAAAAAAAAGAATATAGTGCAATTTTCATTTAATTAGAAAGGAATAGATGGAAATTTTCATGAATTGGACTGGTTTAATAATTCTGGTTTGTTTCTGATTGAAGATGCAGTTAGTGAAAGTGTGCTTTCTTCTACAGTAAAAGCAGTCATTTCCATGGCAGCTATTGCTGTGGTGTCACTGTTTGAAATTGTCACTGTTGGATCAATAGGAGATCACTGGGCTCTCTTAACACATCAGAATCTTTTTATAAAATCTAGAAAGAAAGCAATAAATAAATTTTCTCTTGGATGCTTTATTTATCCAGAGTTTCATAATCTCTGTATCTGTCACAACAGTTTGCAAAAAAAAACAACCAAATGTGTTGATCATCTCCATGAAACATAAAACAAGCTTTTGACCTCATTTAGTATTGATGATAAATGAACTTCAACTGATGTTCTCCCAACTGCTATTTATCAACAAGAAAAAGTGCAGTGGTTACCTTTTATCATGTACCTGGGTGGAGACATGTCCAGACTTTTACTCTGTTAGGTCAAGGTGGTAAAATAATTTATAGCTACTAGGTCACAAACCCTTGGCCCTTTTTATGTTTGATGGCTTGTATAAACTGAAAAGCCAATTCTAATATTACTGCTGAGTTCCTAATATTTGATGGTTACTGTCTTATACAGAAATACTAGCTGTTTAATAGTCACCAATATGTTATATAGCTGTCATTGCTAGTGTAAGAATTTCTTACATTTTTATATAGACCCCTAAATATATGCAGAAATGTATATTCTTGATCAAAATATAAAGATACCCACATGGCCTAGCACAAGTATTGTGATAGTTTCAAGCCTCATCATTTACAGAAGAACACAACTGATTGCCCATCAAAACTTTTCACTGAGAATATGTTGTAATTTAATTCTGAAACTTCTCAGCCTACTCAGGTTTTCCTCATAACTGATTCTCAATGAGAATAATCATCTGTTTAATTTATTACACCTTTTAATCAATTGCATTTGGAAATTAATATGCATTTTTGTAAAGACATTATTAGGTTTTGACTATCTGTTTTCTCTGGGTTTGAAGGAGGCAGTATTTCAGCCAGGCAGCTCCAACATACAGAGATAACAGAACAAGAAGCATTGCAATTTATTGTAGCTAAGGAAAACAAACAACTCCCTCCCCTCCAAAAAAAAACCACAAAAAAAAAAAGGCAAAAAAGCAGAAGTGGAGTCAGGATGCTCTTCTCCCTGGAGAAGAGGAAGGCTGGGGGTCTTTGTCCAAGAGGCACCTACTTGTGACTTCCTAGCAGATAATCAGGCAGTGAAAACTTTTCAGGAGAGAAGTGTCCCCTTATACCTTTGTACTTGTCTGTATGTGCATGTTACGAAACATTATTGCATTTGGAACATAAAGATAAAATTTGAAATATCCAAGTAGGTAACAGAGGGTGTTGAAATGCAGATTAGTGGTCAGGGAGCCTCAGCAATGTACACAGTTATCAAGACCTTTATAAAGTGGGGATTTTAATTAGGGAGTTTATTGGCTAAACACGTTGGCAAAAAAAAAAAAAAAAATCACTCAGGGCTTTTTTTCCATTACTATCATGGTCAGCCCTCAAAAGTATCCTAGCAGCAGGAAGCTGAACCAGCTGGTTCTTTTGGGCCAGATTTCTAGTTTGGGCTTTCTCTGCAGCAGAGAATGGGGTCAGTATAGAGGATGAAAGGTTATTCATGGTTGGTGTAACTGCACCAGCAAAAGTCATCTCATGCAATTTCTTTGCCATATCACTGATTAAAAGTTGCATCCACATAAGCAACAATTTATCAGCCCTGTACAAATCAGATCTTGCGCTTCTTGGGCAGCACTTCCTCTGAAATCAGTTCTGAGTGCTGAATTTATCAAAGGAACATGGTGGTCTGAGTAATAGCTGGAGAATTGGGCTCTAAAGACTAAGCTAAGATTTCGGTGATTAAACACTTGATGCTGATGTTGCTTACCTTGGTTATTAATGAGCACAGAGAGTGCCAATAGCAGTCATGTGCCATTAAAAGGAACAGGGTTGGACCAGAGCCGAGCTGAGTGAGATCATGACCAAGTCCTTGCAGCTGCTGTACCTGGATTGGGTAATCAGTCTGGCTGGCCACAGGCTCTGTGGTGTGGCTGTTTACCTGGGAGCAGCCTGGGAGAGCTCCCACTGCAGCCTCTTGGGTGTGGTCAGGGGGTCCTGGGGAGCGCAGCATTAGCAGCACACCTGAATGTGGCACCTGGAGCTGAGCCCAACTGAAAATAGCTGTCAAGTGAAGTGAAGGGTAGCTGTCAAAGGCAGCTGCACACAGCTGGAAAACACCTCGTGGTGAAGCTGCATGTTTCTGGAGCAGGAGGTGGAGGCCAAGCAGGGCTGTCCACAGCACTGGGGAACATGGTTGTATCTCCATCTAAACCTACCTGCAATCCAGCTTGACATCTGGCTCCACCCTGGAGTGCTGCCTGCCGGTCACTCAGTAGGCTTGGCTCATGCTCTTGTTTAGGGGCTCAACTTGATTCCTGGAAAACAAAAGACCCAGCATTGCTGGAGACGTCCTGACAGACTTTTGTTTGTCCCCAGGGACTGCTTCTGGATGGCCCAGGCCTCCCATAGGTTCTGTGTCATACTTGTATAATACATGGCACGTGGAGATATCTTAGATTCCTTTGGACATTTGAAATGACTCTGGGTGCTTATCTTCAGGCAGTGAAATTTCATCCTAGATTTTTCCTGGCTATGATGACAGTTTTATTATCTAGTTAATGTTCACACAGCTCCAATGCAGAATTTAAATTTGAATTAGAATTTAAATCTGCAGCTAAGAGTGCCATATTGGAAGGGAACAATAGCAAATATAACCTGGATTAAAGTAAATGTTCTTTTTAAATGGTTGTATTGCTGTCAGGAATAAGGAAAGTAGTTGAAATACAATGGTTTAACTAATTTTGCCATTGTAGGAATTTAGTTATCCAGATGAAATGAATTAATTTGCATCAGCACAAGCAAGCAGAGCTGTTTGCATTTGCAGTCTCAGAAGAAACCTAACTGAGAATATAGCCTAAAAGGCAAGATTAATAATCTTGATTGCTAGTATTGATGATCTTATGCTGTTGCTAGACTACCACGTATGAATTTCACAAAATCCAGTGTGGATTAATCTTAGACCTTAACTTCTCAGAAATCTCAAAGTGCCTTGAAACTTTTGACCAGCACTTGCAATGCATGAAGCAGTGCATGAGATTTTGATTTTCATCCTATATGAAGTGCCATGTGTATCTCTACACATCTGTAGATGTTCCCAGTAATAATTGTATAGCATCAGCATACTTTCACTTACAAAAGGTTCATTAGGAGAAGGTAATTTGAGGTCAGCAGTGGTGCACTGGTATAAGGCCAGTCACAGGTGATATGGTTTCCTCAGAGTTTTTTCCTTGATGTCAAGAATCACACTTATACTTAAGTGACTGCAGTACTGGAGCCTATGAGTTGTGTACTGGATATTTTTATTCCTACTGTAAGTGGTCACTTGATCAGGTCCTGCTTGAGCAGGCTCCTTAGAGGAATGTGAGATTATCAGTCAGGTTTTTGCAGTGACAGGACTATGTTTTCTCTTTTAGCATTATTCAGTGCAGTTTATAGATGTAAGACTAAAACCCCACATCCTTCAGCTTTGTTAGTTGTACAGCAGAGATTAATCTGGCTGCCGTTTGGATTGCCACTGTAGGTGGAGTCCTGCAGAACGCAAAGCAGTCCTCTGCAAATGTTATTGCTCAAGATAAGGGTGTAAGCAGCAGATTATGAGATGACGTGTGACGTGTCCTTCCCTCAGTCTAAAAGTACAGGATCATGGTATGAACTTTGCCTGACTGGTTATGCAGAGAGTGCGCTCGCATTTGTAGCTCTCATGGACGAGACTCTGCGAAACAAAAACATAAAATGACTCTCATGAGCTCCTTTCTCAGTCACTGCATATGTGGAGACACTTTACCTGTGTCTGATTCTGAGGTAAGAACCTTATTTAACCTGTGACTTTGCTGCTCAGACATGGAGGGGCTGTGCTTAAGGGACAGCTTTGCTGAAGCTGTGTTAATGCACCAGCTGGGCAGTGACTCTCTACTTAATTAAATGCACACTTAAACATCCTGAACACAAATCTGTGGAGAACCTGAAGTTCTTGCTTGAGTGACAGGTATCATGCCATAGAAACCAATTCTTTTAAAGTACTCTATTTAGGATAAGTTTCAATTATTTCACTTACAGCATGAATGTAGAGAAATGTATGATGTTGGGTTTTTTTCATAATTGCAGTAATCATGTTAAAATATTGTCTTTTTAGTAACTCTCCTTACTGAATGAAGTGCTTTCATACCATGGAATTAATTTTACCTGTCTTAAACAAAAAGCAATGTCTGCCCACTGTATCATGTGATTGAAAAAAGACTCATTGGATTTGTAGGGGCTGAAAATGGCAGGTGGACAAAAGGTGACAGAAGATAAATCTTCTGTCACAGACATCATGGTAAAAGGCTGCTTCTGGGCTGCATGTTTGCTTTGGTTATGCAATATCTGGAATGCCTTCATCTGGTCTGGAACAGATGAACAAAATATAGTTAGAGAGAGACAAAATGATGTTTTTCTTTTTTGGAGTAGTTACTAGCTTTCTGTCTTTCTTCTCTATTTTTTTAAAGGAGCTGGGAAAAGCAAAGAAACACCAAGAAATCAGAAATTTGAGGGGAAAATGAACAAATTTTTGTGTGCAGATTTTTTTTCTGCTTAAAAATGTTCCCTCTACCAAGTATTTCAGCTGAGGTTATTTTATTTCCAAACTTGTAATACCTCTGCAGTTATACTTGAAGGTATTAACCTCTGTGAGCCAGATGTGCTGTTAAATAGGAACAACATGCTCATTTTCCAAGCTTCCTATCTAAACCCATCACTTTTTCCTGTGTTTGTGCTATAATATATCTCCGATTTAATCTGTGTGACTTTAACCTCCCAGAGCATATGGGAAGTGAGCTGCTCCCTTCCAAACTGGACAAGCTGGCTCACCTAATTCACTCCTGGTTGCAGAATCTCTAGATCTGACCAAGTGGGATTGTGGGAATGAGTGGTAGGAGGGAGGGTGACTGCCCAGTCTGGTGTCAGCTTACAGTTACATGGATCTGTAGCAGTCAAACTGCAGGCTTGCTGTTCATTTTCATCATTGTAAGAGGTGAAACAGAAAAATATCATAGAATGGGTTGGTTTGGAAGGGACCTTAAAGATCATCCAGTTCCAACCTGCCAGCCCTGGGCAGGGACACCTTTCACTAGACCAAGTTGCCCAGAGCCCCATCCAACTTGGCCTTGAGCAACACCAGGGTTGGGGCATCCACAGCTTCTGTGGGCAACCTGTTCTGGTGCCTCATCACCCCCACAGTCAAGGATGTCTTCCATAATATGTAATCTGAACCCACCTTCTTTCAGTTTAAAATTGTTGCCCTTGTCCTGTTGCTACAAGCCTTGGTAAAAAGTTCAAAACCACAGTTCAGTTATTTTTACTGGTGTTACCTGTAATATCCAACTTGTGCATAGAAACAAGTCCTGTGAGTACAGACCAATCTTTCCAAGATACTATTCCATGAATTTGGTGTTTGTGATAGGAACTGCTGAGGTAATAGGTGAGTTTTTAGTGTTATTAGTCTTGTTTGCCAAAGAGGTACTGATTGTTCACTGTTTACCTTACTCATCACAAGCATCATGATGTCTCTGCTTTGCAAAGTTATCTCTTCCTGAATTGTCAATTGCATTTGTTGTATTTATGGTAACTCCTTCTGTTTTAGATGTGTTAAGCTGATCTGCCATATGACAAACTCACAAATGATTAAGTGTCAGAAAATTCTGTGGCTTATTTGACTTGTTCACATTTAAAAAGGTTGTTTCTGATGACCACTGGAAGAAGTCCACATCCCAGGATGAAGAAAAGGCAGACTCTCAGAAGGTCACACCCAGGAAATGGGGCTCTGGAAGAAGATCCCGGCCCAGACCTCTCTCAGACTATGGCCAGATGTCAGTCCGAAGTTTCTCTATACCAGAAGATTCAGTTGCAGTGGAGTCTCAGAGGACAGACTGCACAGATGGAGAAAATCAGCCAGGACTGGCATCTGTGGGGTCTGTGATCCAGAGCAATACTGTAGGCCACCACAGAGGGCGGAAAAGGAGGCCCATCTCCGTAATAGGTGGGGTCAATTTCTATGGAGATGATCAAGTAGAAGAGAGAGAAAATCTGCTGACACAAGTAAGATTAACAGATGTGCTCTGCAAACTGCAAAAGACCTTTTCACTTCCTTATCTCTGTCTTCAGCCTAGAAAATAGAATGGATCCTTCCTTCTCTTCCTTCCCTTTTGTCAAGCTGACATCGTGTTCTTAGAATACTGCTTTCCTGGTCACTAATTACTTTGCCTTCTTGCTAAAAATACAGCATGGAACAAGCCTGATATTGACTTTGGGATAATCTTTTCTGTATTGTAAATTAATCTGATTTCTTTCTTGGCATGTTCATTATGTCTCATGTTGGTCTAAAAGGGCTTATTTGTGTGTAAGACAGATATGTGTTTAGTCTCCTTATAGGGTGTTGGCTCTGAGAAACAGAGTAGTACAATCAAACATAATGATAACACATTATTTATTGATCATTTTGAATTATCCAAAAGCAGGCCTGTCCAAAAACCATGGCATTAAAAGTAGTGCTCAGAATCTTAGTTTCGGCATGGCAAAGATACTTAAAAGTAATGAAGACATTGCTTGAGAAAATTGGTAATAAATTGAGAAATTGATGAAATTAAGAATGAAAGAAAACTGACAATATGAATACAACATTGGTCAATGTACTACTAAAGTGATCAGATTAAACAAAGGTAGGAAACTTATAAGCAAGCAGTGTGGATTTGAGCAGTACCTATATTTGCCATCTCTGTTGGCTTAAGTAAAAGAGTGAGCAATTTAAAACTTCTGGAAGGTAAAAATTGCTCCTTTTTTCCTGGAGGAGGTGCTGAGCATGTACAATGTGTAGAGGTATTTACTGTTGTGTTGGTGGTCATGGTCCCATCTTGCACTTAGTTGCAGAACTTCGGGCTCACAGGCTTTTTAAAGACTTTACTCATCAGGTATTTCCTCCTTTCCAGGAGAGCTGGTGGACTTCTGCCTGAAACAATTGTCAAGCTGATAAAGCAACAGAAAAAAGAATTAGTACTTGCATCCTCAAAAAAATTGATTCTGGTGGTTATTAATAAAATTTGAGTCCTGTTAGTTTTTCTCAAGCCACTTCATCTCCCACTGGGAAGTTTAGTGATAGAAAAGTGTTGAAACAATGGCAGATTTTCAGTTTCCTGTGAGAAACTTTTTGTAACATGAACACTTTTATTGTGTAGTGCATATTTTTTCTTTATAAGTCCCTGATGAAAAAATGCATCTTGATGCAAAACTTCAGCTGAAGTCATTGAACCTTTTACCCAGGCAAAGGCCTTTGATTCAAATCTTATTTAATAAAGGTATTTTAAAATTAATTATATCTCTTAACTTGGAAGGAAAAAAAAGAGGAAAATTATTGTTACAAATTCTATCTAAGTCATCTTACTCAAGAATAACAGATGGATTTCAAGGGATAGTAAGTACTGGCAAATTGCTGGACTCTGTAAGGGATTAAACACTCTCCAGGCCCTTCATTTAGTGTTGAAACCAAATTCATCTCTTTTCAAACCTTGTTTACATCAGTTTAATAGTGAAGGAACATGCATCAAGCAGCCATTTGAGTTTACTCTTTCCATGCTCCAGTGCTGCCATGAGAGCTTGGCTGGGGTTGAATTAGCACATTGCTGGATCACTGTGGTCAAGACCCAAACTATGGAGTATTCCTAACAAGGGCACGTTATTAAACCAAATTATGGCCTTCCCAGGACTGCCACTGAGTAAAAGCACATCCATGTCTGTCCAGGGAAAGGATTTAGACTGAGGCTGTATAAGAAAATTTTGGTTGCCCAGAAATAAATAGCCTTTTTTGCTTACTTAGACAGTTATTTGCATATAATAGTTGCCATCACTTCTATTACCTATTTGATACAACAAGTCAGACTTTTTTTGGTGAAGGATCCTGGTATACTGATAAGGCACTTAGGAAATGAGGTTTAAAGATGAGGTTGTGGATGAATTATATTCCATACACATTGAGGTTTTCAGCAGTCATAACAAAAAGTAAACTTTTAGCTGTAATGTGAACAAAGACTCACCAAGCTAAAAGTATATGTGCTAGAAGTAGTTTATGTGGGGCTATTAAAGACTGCTCTTCACACTGGTGATTTATTTTCTTTTAAGCTTTGAAACCCCATGGGAATATTTGAAAAGTAGAAAGCTAATTCCTTCTTCCCTGTGTTTTGTTTTGGTCTGACAGCTTAGGTGTGAGAAAACATTTTCAAACAATACTGTCGTGGGTTTCGTAACAGAGTGTCAAGAGATAGTTCATTAAAAAACCATCCCTGATGTTTCAGATTACTTGATAGAAGAACAGTAACAACTGAACAATCAGAGAAGATCTAAAGATGAGTTTCTCTGAAGTTCATGTGCTGAAGCCTGGCTGTTTAATGTTGAATGTTTATGCAAGATCATTCAGCCTGGCTAATGTGGAGTTGTTCAGGGACGACATAAGGTCAGACTCAATTTGCAAATAAAACAGGGGTCGGTTTTCCAATCATAATTTAACAAATGAATGATTTATCCAAAGAAAATAGCTTTGAGATAAAGTTGCCATAAACTTAGTATTACCTCTTTCTTAGGAGACTCCTGGCAACTCAAAACAGGGCATCATTTATACAGTTATTATTGCCTTGTTTATTTTACTGACAAGCAATACATTTAACTGATGAAAGCAGAAATCCACCACCTCTGTGGAAAACCTATTCCAGTGTTTTACCATCCTCATCCTAGAAAGCCTTTTCATTAATCTAAATTGACCTTTCAGTTGAAAGCTATTCCGCTTTGTCCTATCACTACATGCTGTTGTAAAAAATTCCCTCTCCAGCTTTCTTGTAGGCCCCCTTGGGTACTGAAAGGTCATAGTGAGATCTCCCTGGAGCCTTCTCTTCTCCAGGCTGAACAACCCCAGCTCTCTCAGCCCAGTCTTCATAGGAGAGGTGCCCCCGCCTGCTGTTTGTCTTCAAAAACGATGGAAATTACAGAGCATGTCTGACCACAACAGAAGGCTAAGGAGTTTCTAATGTAACAAAGAACTGTAATGTAATAAAACTTGTTCTGTGATGCTGGCAGACATGGTATGCAGTGTTTAAGCAATGTCACTTCAACATAGGGGATTTTACTGCCCGTGTAATTACCTGGACTATCTGGAGAAACCTCACTGCCTAGCTGAGCTTTGCTCAGTTGGACTTGCCAGTGGCTTTACTAATACTGGATTTTCCTGTTCCTCGGTAGCCTGTGCCACGGCCGCCCGTTCCAGCCCACAAGGTGCCCCCGTACAAGGCTGTTTCAGCCAGGTTCCGGCCGCTCACCTTCTCCCAGAGCACCCCCATCGGCCTGGACCGCGTGGGACGGAGGCGGCAGATGAGAACATCTCATGGTAAGATGAGCAGTTTTAACTCTCTACGTCAGAAAGCCACACCCCAGGCTAAGCAAGAGTTAGAGTACGGTATGGAGGACAAAAGGGTGCAAACCAACTCAGTGACAAAGTCATACCCAGCTAAGTTGCTTTGTTTTGTGAGTTTCTTACCGGGAGCTGCTGTTCTCATGTAGAACTATTTTTTTTCACATCTTCTCTTTGACATTACTATGGTTTATTGTTCTGTACCACTTAACATGCCTATATTCTCTGCTCTCTTATTCATATACTTGCCTGAAGTCAATAGATTATGAAAGAAGTAAGTCCTAATATGCTTGAGTTCATACCTGAACCCTAGCCACACCACACATGTATTTTTAATTTTCTGTTTGCCATGCATTCAGCTTTACTTAGATAGGCAAGCCTTAAATAATTAAGTGGCTTGCTGGTGAGTGTAGCCCAACCAGAACCCTGGTACATGAGGGACAGGTTCTTGGTAAATTTGCCTCTTTGGAAGCACTGTGCTTTAACATGCTTGCTGACATGTCCTGTGTCATTTTGCTGTAATTTTTTACTCTTAGCATGCAATGCTATCTGGAGTTAATAGAAGTAGTCTATTAACTAGTCTAGTAGTAGTGAAACATTTCTTCACAGGTGGCACCAGAAGAACCTGTGTTAACATTATTTGTGTTCCTTCAGACATTGGCAAGAGTTGGAAATAAAAGCAAAATTCTCACTTTGTATCTTTCACTGTTAATAATGAACCAAGCAATGTTGGGAAACTTCACCCTGAGCCTTCTGGCTCAAGACTTCTTGTGACTGAAGTAGGAAATGTAACAAATAGCATTTTCAATGTTTATTAACATTACGTGTGTGTTTACAAGTTGGTACTTGGCTTCTATGGTTCTTACCTAAGTTTTAGCTGCAATGATGTCCAAATTCTGCCAAAAATGTTTTAACTACAAATTAGTTTCTGTAAGAACATGTTAAAACTGAATTCTCTTGTTTTGAATAGAACATGACAGTTTTCTTCAGGAGGTGCTCTTCAAGAAGCAGGCTTGAGAATTTCTAACTATGGCAGTAAGAGGGATTTCACCACTGAGATGAGCTCAGTTGGTTGGAGCATGGTGTTGATAGTGCCTAGGCTGTGGATTTGATCCCCATATGGGCCATTCACTTAAGGGTTGGACTTGATCTTAGTGGGTCTCTTCCAACTCAGAAGGAAGTGATTCTGACATACATTATTGTGCTGGTTTAGACAGCTGGTTTAGGGAACTAAACTCCAAATAAGCCACTCCCTTTCCCCCTGCCCCTTCCAGTAATGGAGGGACAATAAGGAGAAATTATAAGATAACAATTTACTAAAATTGCAATGACAACAGCAGTGTTAATAGCAAAAAGTATGCAAAAAGAAGGTGTCCTACCTACAAAAAAGGGCATTTACCACTGTGGAAAAAAACCACAGTGCTTTCTGAAGACAGTGCCTCCTGTGGTCTCCACACAAAGGCAATACAATTACTGTTCTGCATCTGGGCTGTGTGGTATTTGGGACACAAAGGCAGTATGTTAAGGAGAGCTTCCACTACTTAATGTTCTCCTCCACCCCAGTTAGAAAACAGTGAAGAAGGAGTAGAGCAAGCAAACCCCTTGGAACCTCAATCATTGCTTTGTGCCACACCGCTGCCTCAGACTGCTCTGCTTTGGTCGTTTGATTCTGCATAGCTGCCTGTGGCACTGATGCTGCTTCACACAGCTGCTTCCAGCACCAATGCTGCTCCAGCTGGGGTCTTCTGGAGATTGGGCTCTGTGTAGTTCAGCTGGTCGTGGCTCTGTGCTGCTGCCTCTCTTGCTTTTTTGTTCCCTTGGATTGGCATCTCAGACTCATCGTCGCTGTCCTTCAGCACTGTGTCTTAAAACTGCAACCTGAAGGAATGGGAAAGGGGCTGACAGTGGTGGAGAGGGGCTGGGTCCATTTGGCTGATCCCAATATCTTCTCCCTGAAGAGATTCAGCAAGATAAGATGGCAAACTTAAGTTTCCAGTGCCTGGCTGCTCCTGCCAAAACCACACCCCCAGCGATGATGTGGGTGGTATGGAATAAAAAGCGCTAAAAGCTCCACCCCCTCTTCTCTCTAGCCAGGGCAATTATATATACTCCATTTGTATTTTGCTTTTAATTTATATTGTAGTAAAATATTGGGAACTACCTTAAAACCTGTGTCTGGAGTGTCTTCTGCCATATGCTTCTTAGTACACTTAATGATCCAGATCAGGCACTGAGGTAAATTAGGCATTGAATGCTGTGACTCTTGCTGAGATTACGTGGTGTCTCAGTCCCTGATTCCAGAAGGACCACTCACAGAATAACAGGTCTGCCATAATGTTGTTAGTGGGAAAAAAAACCTCTTTTATTACCACAGAGTAGGAATTATTTTTTCTATTTTTAGTTATCCTTTCCAATTCACGTTTGGAAACCACATGAAATAATGTTAGTTACCTAGACGACTGCCTGAGAGTAATATCTCTCCATGTATTTCAGTTTCAAATAGCTGGTCTCCTAAATGTAAGCATCAGGATGAAAGGTACAAAAGCAAGATTTCTGCCACTTATAAGGACGACGAAGCCAAAGCAACCTTGATTATATTAGATGTGACTTTTATGAGACTTTACAGTAGTGGAGCAGGAAAAGTTTCTGAAGTCAAAACTCTGAAGGCAAGTGAGGAATATCATGGACTTCACAGTTAGAAAGCAATTGTAAAGATCTGTTAAGTAGGTCCAGAAGAAAATATTAAAGTGACTAGTGTCACACATTCTGATCTCTTTCCTTTTTTCTATTAAATCACAAGGCACTTCCTTGTCTTTGAACATGTGAGAGTTTTTTGTTTGCTCATGCACAGTGAAATTCGATAGCACAAAAGCCCTTTATTATAGAAAGTAATTCTAAACCCAAGCACTGAAAACCAATGGTACTTTATTTTAGTTACTTGCTAAAGCCTAATACATTACATACTTTCTTCTTATAACAATGGCTGATAAAAGTGAAGATGTAAACTTTTAGAAAAATAGGTCTTACAAGACAGCAAATCATCATTTGTAGGAAACAGAGTAAGAATCAGACAACACAAGGGAAACTGCCATTGAGACTTATATTGCTACTCTTGCACTTGAAGGGTTACAAGTTTTCAATTATATTAAACAAGTTGCCTATTTGTCCCTGCAGAGAAATTTTTGTAAGCATCTTAAAAACGATCTTTTTTTGCATGTTTTCTGTGGGACTAGAATTTGGCTTGTGTGCAGCACAGCTCGGGGATGACTCAGTAGAGAGGTTGGTTTTCTTAAAGAGAGAGCTCATGAGTGGAATCAGATGTTCAGTGTCTTGCACAAATGATGTGGGAAGGGAGGTATAAAGTGAAATGGTAATTCTTGCTAGTGTGCTGAATTATTCACGGTAGTAAAAGTGAGACATGAGGCACTGCACTGGCATCAGGTGTTGATAAAGCCAAGGTAATGCATGTAGAGGAGGAAAAGAGCCTGATGTGCTTACAGAAGGATGGACTTTGAACTGGATATTGCCATTCAGGAAGAGATACTGCAATCTTAACAGACATTTACAGAGTCAGTGCAATGCATAGTAACAGTCAAAACAGTAAATAAAAGGACAGGAGTTTGTAGGAATTGAATAGAGAACAGAACAGAAGGCCTAATTGTGCCACTGGTGTGTGTGGGGGCCATCTCCCTGTTCCTTTCCATCCCAAAAGGCATTTTTACAGAGAAAAGCAGAAGGACAAAAAATTGACTCAGTGTGTGTCTCTGGGAGGAGTGATTAATGTGGCTTGGGCTCTGCAACATGGAGAAAAGGACAATAGGAGAATAAAAGTTTGTTTGGCATAGGAAAAATGAACAGATAATCATTATTGTTTTGAATAATTTAAGAACTAAAGGGCACTAAATGAAATCACCAGAAAGCAAGCTCAAAATAAAAGAGAGTTTTCACAGTCTGTAAAATTAAACGATAAAACTAACTGCCACACATCATATTTCACATCCCAACAGTTTAAAAAAATTCAGAAAGTGGTTTGAAAAATCCAGTTCATTAAACACAAAGATACCATTTCTGCCCCAGGGGGGATCTGACTGATCTGCAGATAACTGGAATTTAGAAAAGTACATCAGAAAAATGCCATCACATGCCTCATCTATTTTTATGTTCCTCCCTGGGCATTTGCTAGTGGCTGCTGTCAGAGAAGTGGTTTGGGGTGACCTGTGGTCTGCCCTGGGATGGAGGGTTCTATGATACCAGAGTGTTTCTAGAACTGAATTCTCTTGAGGTGGATAAACTAGCTTATAGTATTTTGGTAAGTGCTAACCACAGCCTTTTCAGAGTGCCCTGCACAGTGGCTAAGCCAGCTCAGCATGCATTTGGACAAGGTCACTGTGGACTGCCACTACAAAGGACAGCCTGCGCCTCCTCTGTCTTTGGCTGATCTACAAGGAAATGAAGCCACTGCCACCTCACCCCAAATGAGTGCTTTTGTGGTGGTTCAGTTTGCCAGATGTGCCTGTCTGGAGAGGGAGAGCAGACCCTCCTCCATCTGAGCAGCATCCCACAGTGGCATTAGGTTAGTCATTGGGCAAAAGCACATAGTCTGTTCCTTTCTGCAAAAATGAGACTAAAAGAGTTTCGGGTTTTTCAGAGGTTGTTTATAAAGTGTCTTGTAAAAGAGCTGTATGGGATTTGATCTGGTTTTCCTTTGGCAGTTGAACTGTTTTTCCCCAATAGGCAGGGGTTTGACATGGCAAAGAGCTTGTGCTCTGGCTGATTAAAAGCATAAAATTTTCACTTGCAAGTCTCAGGATCATCAGCACTTCAGTGTCATCAGTGTCACTTCTGTTTGCTAGCTTGTTTTTTTTAATGGTTTATGCCAAGAAAAATGCTGTGTATGAAGATCTTATGTAGTAGCTTGTTTTTACTGTGCTATCCAACTAGAGTCCTTGCAGCAAGAAGTAATAGGGAAGTTTGAGAGATTCAGAAGATAATTTCTGTCAGTCTCCCACGCAGCACAGCACAAATAGGATTTTTGCTGGAAGATAGCATTAATATTGCAGGGCGATGTTTGGCCTTTCCTTCTCTGTATGAGGCAGTGCTGGGGAAAGCCATGTGATTTTAGTGGGTGTTGAGAAGTTGCTGTGTGCAGAAACGCCTCTGGGGTTTTGTGAACACATCCCTGGAGAAGGCAGTCCCCGGTTACAACAGGCTCAGCTGAGCAACAGTTTCCAGGTAAAGGAGAAGCCAATAAGTTTTTGGGGCTTTCTGAACTGTGGGTGTGGTGCTGTATACAGACATAGGTTGCAGCAGGCTTTGCACTTTCCTGATGGGAGCAGCTGCTGCCTTTGCCTCCAGTGCACAGACTGATCCAGCTTCACTGTGGGAGGACACAGATGCAATGGTGAATGGTGGCCCATGGTGAATGCAGCCTTAACACTTGTGCTGCTTGTTCCCTAACAAAAACGGTACAGCTTTTGCCTGTGAAGCAAGAGAAACTGTGCAAAAAATACCTTAATTGTTTACTTCTACTGGAATTTTAACTGGTATAGTATGACAAAGATAGACCGATACTCTGAACAGTGTTGTAATACAAGGAACTCCCAGCTCCCATCCAAATCGTCTCTCCCTCTGGATTGCAGTCATTTGAATGTAGATTGAAATGGCATTTAGCTGCTCTAATGAAAAACAAATGCACTCTCTGGCTTGCTGTGTTTCGATGTTCAGGCTCTGCGGGAGCGGTCTGGGCGGCTGCAGGCGCAGCACAGCCAGGGCCAGGCAGCCAGGTTTTTGTTTCTTTTCTGGAACTTCCTCCCTAAGGGCACCCCATGATGTCAGAGAGCCGGGAGCTGGGCTGAGCGCCTGAGTGCGCCGCTGGCACTTCCCAGCCGGGCTCGGCCTCGGAGGCACCGCCGCAGCTGAAGGCAGCTGACAGCCTGTTCCTCCGAGCCCTGGGCAGCTCAGAGCCTCCTGGGACCCTGCAGCAGCCCTGCAGGACTGAGCATCGTCACCTGTTCGAGGTCTGGTGGCAGCATGGTAGCCAGGGGGGCAATGGCACATTTTTGGAGTCTGGAGAGCCTTCAGATGGGTACGTGTGAGTAGAACGTGCTCGCTCTTGCTTTTTTCGTGGTGTTTTTGGATTGAACTGGTAAACAGTGGCAGCCAGGGGGCCTGACTCTGATGACACTGTGTTATCCATGGGATCCTGCAGTACTGGTGAAAAGCTGCTAAGGAGATCTGCATTAATCCTAGGCTGTCTTTTAAGTTTTTTGCATCTCGTTAGTGTAACTGGGAAAGCACACCCCTCCCTCTGGTATTTCTGTCTGTACACAATAGAGGAAAAGACGCAGAATGCAAGATTTCACTTGATACAAAGTCAATGTAAGCTTGTTGATTTGGTACAGAATGACAAACAGCTTTCTATCCCAGAATTGTAATTATTTTTCTCTGGAGTCAGATGAATTAGCTTATCTTGATGTGCTATTATTACTGGAACAACCCTACAGGCAGTACAGATAGTACAGTGGAAATGTATAAAGGATCACTCAGATTAATCTTTTGGATGTTGCTTTATAAGATAAAAATTGATTTAATGAAATATTTATTCGCAGATTTTTTAAGTAAAGTGCTTTCAGTAAGTTTCTCAAAATGTATTTTAAAAGTTTAACAGTGCTCAGATTAATGAATTTGTAGGGAAAAAAAATCTTTTAAATTTTAATCTTTTAAAATTTTTTAAAATAGGGGGTTCTGCATCCTGCTTCCTGCTGAGGCAGATTATACTGTTAATGGGAATATATATTAAAATGCTAGGGAGTAGAACAGAAAGGTTAAGTAGCCATATTCTGTTGTATGAAGACTGTGTCACCTTTTTCCATTTTTAATGGAAAGAAAAATTTTCCAAGTATTTTAGTGAATCTGTGTGATGATCTGCTTTGATCTCTCTGGCAAATTAATGCTCAGATGAGTGAAGATGCTGGTGATGGTATGTGTGCCCTGAGGAGGGGGTTGCAGTATTTCTCCCTATAAGGTAAATAGCAGATGGCAGCAGACTGCC
Source organism: Luscinia megarhynchos (assembly GCA_034336665.1). Classification (NCBI taxonomy): domain Eukaryota; kingdom Metazoa; phylum Chordata; class Aves; order Passeriformes; family Muscicapidae; genus Luscinia; species Luscinia megarhynchos. The sequence goes on from JAPFBE010000003.1 coordinate 69,239,812, forward strand.
TGGTGATGGTAGGTGCATGGAGTAAAGCCAAGTAATCTCTTTGTGACTCTCACCCATCCAGAGCCCAAAGCTCAGCAGACAGGCAGTACCAGGTCTGAAGCAAAGTAGAGAAGAGGCAGTGTCAGGATCCTGCTGCTCAGCCTTGCTGCTTGTTGGAATTGGCAGGTTCAATAATTCTGCTTAAATGTCCCTTCCCAGGCACTCAGGAGTAAGAGCTGCTGTGTTGATTGTGAGACAACTTACCTGGGATGCACGAACCTTTAGCAAAGAGGTTCAGTGCTAGCAACCTGTTCTGAATTTGACTTTTTAATGGGTTTTTGGACATTGTATGTTCTTCAGACTCTCTAGTTCACAGCTTGAACTTGCCATAAAAATAAATCCTTAGGAATAAATTAACAACCAGAGAGTGCACTCAAGCACGGGGCCACTGATCATGAATGCTTCTTGATCCTGGGTGGTTTGAACATTAGAGATGGCTTTCAAAGGCAAACCCCCACTTGGACAAGGGCCCAGCACTGAGCAGTGGGGGTGGCAGTCAGGCAGTCAGACTTGATCTGAGGTCAGCCCCAGTCCTCTTCCTCTGCCAGAGCGGAGGTGATCGCCAAAAGCATCTGTCACCCAGTGGTGTACCCCAAATGGGTTTTACAGTTTTATACAGTAACAGCATTTCTCCTGGCTAATGTGGCTGTGAAATAAGATGAAGCTCATTTTAGTCCTGACCTCTCTTTCTATACAAAGCTGTTTCTTTGGTCAGAAAATGTACAGTTGTCAAACCAAGAAATTGTTGTGATTTGGGACAATTCAAACAGGTTTTTTGTAGGGCCATTCCACCGTGCCCAGTCTGGACTCCCTGTCCCCTTGAGCCCTGCTGCTGCCAGAGCCTCCCCAGTGCATGGGAGAGGTGGCAGCAGCCAGCACAGAGCTGGTGCTGCATGTGGGCTGCCCTCTGCTCTGAGGGAACCATTGGGTCCTTGTGTCCCTGCAGGGCATGTGCCAGCGTGAGGACACCCAGCCTGGGGGTGACAATGTCTCCACTGACTGCTGGGGGCTGCTGGGGCTCTTTCATCTGCCACCTGGGAAATGGCATCAGGGCCTTCCTTCTGATACAGGTCATTTGCCATTTCCTCTGGTAAAAAACAAGTAAGGAATTGTTGTAGTTCTGGTTTTTTTTGCATACAAAAGTTTCTCAGTTTTATCAGCTGCTAAATGAGAAAATTCTAAAGAAGAATAAAACATATTTAATGATGGAAAGGTGGTTTTCCTGAGAGCTCTGCTGTCCTCCACTTCTGCTCTTATTGTTTTATTCATGACAACAAAGGCAATTTCTCAGCAATTCCTCTTGCATTGTTGTCTTTCTTTGAATCATAAAAATGATGAAGCAAACAGCTGTTGCACTTTTGTTTTAGCTGCTGCAGATGGTGGGACTGAATCTTCAGCCTTAGTGGATGACAATGGCAGTGAGGAAGATTACAGCTACGAGGAGCTCTGCCAAGCTGCTCCCAGGTACCTGCAGCCCGGAGGGGAACAGCTAGCAATTAATGAGGTAATGTCCAGGGCTTGGCCTTGCTGCAGTGATGGGACAGGGAGGGCAGGACAGGGATGGGGGATGCAGAGGGATGTTTTTCCGCAGTCTGAGATTTCATTGTTATAAAAAAATCAAAGGCAATAGCTAGTTTCTTTGGGAGGCATGTTTGTTTGCTCAGTGGTAAATACCTTTTAGTAGATACAACTTTCTTTTGTACACTCTTTAACTAGCATTGTTGTGGTTATTGCAGTTTTTCAGTGAATTGTGATTCCTTCTATAACCTCTCCTAGTGTTTCCTCCACTAGAGGAAGGGAGTGGGGGAAAGGGAACGGTTTGAGTAGGTTTAATTTTCCCTCTGGGTTTTAAGTTATCACAGACTGTAACTGCTCTGGAGCAAGATTCTAGTTTTTTTTACTTAAGAGTATATGCATAGATTTCTGAAAATCTGAAATTTTAATTTTGTCCTGTAACAGGAGTAATAGTAGGCAGTCTAGTGATTGTTGATCTCTTTGTAGTTTATAAGCACTTCATAGTTTTTTTTCATTTTCTTCCTATTGTAGCTGATAAGCGATGGTACCGTCGTCTATGCAGAGGCTCTCTGGGACCATGTCACTATGGATGATCAAGAGCTGGGCTTCAAAGCTGGAGATGTCATTAGAGTTCTAGAAGCTTCCAACAAAGACTGGTGGTGGGGAAGAAATGAGGACAAGGAAGCCTGGTTTCCAGCCAGCTTTGTCAGGGTGAGTAACTCTTCTTGCTTTTGCACCGTTGCAGGATTCCTAGCAGAGTGCAACAGTTGTCATGGCATTACATTGCATACCTGATCCTCAGCATGTTTATAGCTGAACATCAGTGGTGCAACCCCTGAGGAGTTCACAAGGGAAAAAGAATCAAAGAATCACACCCTAAGATCCCTTAGCTCCTCTGACACCTCTTACTCTGTCTTCTTTGTTTGGTCTCTTTGTAACCCAAGGAATTTCTCAAACAGAGATTACAAGAGCAGAAAGCTCAACCAGAAAGTCATCAGTGTATACAGAGAACACACAAGACTTCTTGTGAAGGCTGGGGAGAACTATGCTGCAGGGATTTCTTGGTAAAATGGGGCTTAATTTATTATCAATGACATTGTGTAGAAATCTGGTTCACGGTCTGAATTCCGCAGTCAGAACTCAGCCAGATTAATGACACTATAACTCTCAGATGGTAAAAAATTGAACTATAGTTTTAGAAAATAATTTGAACTACCTTTTGAGAATCTGTAGTGAAGCTTGGGCCACACTGCATGAGGTACTACATGCACGAAGTGCAGCACGTGGTTCCCCTTCTTAGCTCTCTAGACAACATGGGCAATCAGACAGAAGTCAAAAAAGGAGGTACTGCTATCTCTGTCATATACGTGGGTCACAGTGAAACTATTTAAAAGTGATTGAGTGCCTTCTTTTGTAATTTTTACCCCTATGCTAACTTGGCCAAATACATTGACTATTAGTAAGAGTCAGAAATAAGCTTAACTCTGAAAAGTACATGGACAGTACAACATGGTCTCTCTCAAATACTGTAAGTAGAAGGTCATGTATTTAACCAGACAGAAATCTCAACATTTATTTGAATATGCAGTGAGTACAATGAGATAAATCCTTTTGTGAAGCCCCCGCTGTAAGATAAGAATGAAAATATGTCTGTATCCACTATTCTCTTAGGTATAAGAAGTTTACCACATTTTGTTAAACTTTCTGCTTCACTCTAATTGCTTTGTTTTTTCTGGCTGCAGCTGCGAGTTAATCAGGAAGAAGTGCCAGAAAATGGTAGTAATATCCAGGATGAAGAACAAGATTCAGATATTAGCAAGCATCGCCAGAAAATAGCTGAAAACAGGGATCAGATGAGAACCAATGTTATACAGGAAATTATGAAAACAGAACGAGTCTATATCAAGCATCTCAAGGACATCTGTGAGGTACATGCTTTAACCTGAGGACGTTCTGCTGACCTAATGAGAGCAAACCATTCCATAGAGTGGAATCATTCCAAGTTGAGAGCCATGGTGGTTGCTTGTATCAAAATACTCCCAATTGCTCTTCTGATGCTGTCAGTCAGATTCTTCGTTTCCTCTTACGGCTTTCCTCTCTGATGACTGCCATGAGCCATTGCTTCCTTTCTTTTAAAAAACTTCCATTTTTGACAGCAAAAAAAGTGCCTCTCTGACTGCTATTTTCATAATAAATGAGAGAAGGAAGTCCAGTTTATTTAGAGCTTTTTGCCACTGCATAGAAAACTTTGAGTAACTGTAGTAAAATAGTTTACAGTTCAGTGACAAAACTTCTTAGGAGAACTTGGAAAGAATATATGCTAAGTGTTTTTCCCTGTTTTCTCAAGTGTGGAGAATTTTACTGGATCCTTGGGAGTTATGAAGAAATCTAAGTGTGTTTTAGATCTACCTTGCTTATTTGAATAAAATGAGAATGGTTTTCTGCTTTTTTTCTCAGTATTTGTTGAAGGCTCACACTTGGGCAAGAAGCTTCTTACTACTTTTCATTGAAGTTTGCCTCTTCTGACATGAGTTGTGATGCATTTGACCTGTATTTGACTTGTCTTTGTGGTTTGCATCTGGAATGGTGCTAAGCAACCTACAAAAATATTCTTTGTTAGCCTTAGTTTGCTAGGTCTGTCCTTGTATTTGTCATGCTGTCATCCTTTAGTCCACCACTTACCATTACATTATTTCATTCTCAGCAAAGTAGACAAGGCAGCAGTAGGTTTTGATTTTTTTATTTTTTATTTTTAGATCAGGCCTTTTTTATACATCTCGAACAGAGAAAAAAGGGAGAGAAAAGACAAAAATTGGTTACTAACTGGCTAATTTTAAAACATTAAATGTAAATTTTGTCCTTTATATTCATTATTTACTTAAGCTAGTAAGATTGATTGTGTGCATGAAAGATCAGGGAAAAATTTGTACTCTCTGCTATGCTGCTGCCATGGTTAGCTGAGTTCTAGGACATGACTCTCATATTTTACTGACTTGTTAAGAATTAGGCATATATTAATCAATTAATTTTCTCTAATACATATATTTTACAGCTGGTTTTTAATATCTGGCAAGCCTCTGAGTTTAGTACAAGAGAACAAGCACACATTTTCCAAGAAGAGAAGCAATGGGCAATCCCCACCTGTGGGGGTAGAGATAGTCTGCTGTTCTCAGAGTGAATCTGTAGGGTGGTGCAAGTAAGACTAGGCTGAAAATACACTCAAGTAAGATTAAGCCAGAAAGGCTACACAGATAGTAACCCAAATTTGCAAGCTCAGCCCTAGAATGAGTCACTCAGGCTGGTTGTAGCCAGGATTGTGAAGCTAGAGTATAGCCATAAAACATGTTTTACATTCAAGAAGTGTCTGCAGCCCACATTACAGGAGCTGCACAGGAATTAGCTTTCCTTGTTGTGCAGTAGGAAATGTGTTAGCTGGCTTGCAGTGTAGCCATTGCCCAGCTCTCAGAGCAGATGGCTGTGGAGGAGACAGGAATATTCCTAACAGTGCCAGCAACAGTCAGTGTTGCTTCCTGGTAAACCTCACCAGAGCAGCTGCAAGGCTGTTTCAGCTGTCTGCTCCCAAAGCTGTTTGCAGGAGCTCCCAAAGGTGCCTGGCATCAGCCAAATTGAGGAGCCCGGCAGATAGCCCCTATCACATCAGTCAGCCTTTGCACCCCCTGAGCCCTGTGCCACAGCTGCTGTGGCACTGTGAGCACAGCAGCTGTTCCTGGGGGTTCAGTCCCTGACAGGGAGATGCAAGTGTGCTTTGCACTCTGGAGGTTCCCTGCTTCATTTGGGGTACCCCGAGACAGGGGCTGGACCCCAAGAATCTGCATGTGGACATTCAGATGCAGATCTGAACTTGTGCTTCTGTGTGTGTGTGTGGCTGGAAAGCCACTCCCTTGCCTGGAGACCTTGGGGGTCCTGCCAGCTCAAATGATTTTTTTTAGGGTAGGACTGCCTCACATCCTGAGCCTAAGGAGTGTTTTTTATTTCATTTCAGGGTTACATTCGGCAGTGTCGCAAACATACAGGAATGTTCACCACCGCTCAGTTAAGCACCATTTTTGGAAATATTGAAGATATTTACAAGTTCCAAAGGAAGTTTCTGAAGGATCTTGAGAAACAGTACAACAAAGAGGAACCTCATCTAAGTGAAATAGGGTCATGTTTTCTTCAACATGTAGGTTGATAAAGTTGATTTTATTTATGAAATTAACAAAATATCATAATAAAAAGCCAAGTTACCATATTAGGAGAGAATTTTACTAACAAGTGCTTCTTACATACAAAACTGGCAGCATTTTAGAATGTAAAGTAACTTGCAATTAATCAAATATTTGTTTTAGATTTCTCCTAATTTTTAGCTATTATGTCATTTTGTAAACAGTTTTAAGTTGCCTTGTCAAAACTGTATGATCACAGATGAGCTGGATTACTTGCAGTGATCTCATATTCCGCATGCAAAAACTTCATAAAGGCATTATGGAAGGTAGGTAGAGTGGAAACAGGCTGTGAGTTTTTGATAGAGACTTGCTAACCCTATAGCTGTCTTCCCCAAAGAAAAATACTTCTTAAAGTGGATTTGATTATCCTAACTCAAGAAGTGATCTTTATTTTTGTATTCTGACAAAGAAGGGTACATAGTTTTGATGACAGCTACAAAGTAGATTACTGCATAGTTTCGAGGCTGATCAGCCTGGAAGCAATATAGAAAATGGAATATTCAATCTAATTACATATAATAGATGTCAGAAAAATAGCTTTTCTCTTTATAGACAAATACTTTAGTAAAATTGTAACTTTTTCTTTTTTTAATAGCAAGAAGGCTTTGCTATTTATTCAGAGTATTGTAACAATCATCCCAGTGCCTGCATTGAGCTCTCCAAGCTGATGAAGCAGGGCAAATACCGCCACTTCTTTGAGGCCTGTCGCTTGCTGCAGCAGATGATTGACATTGCTATTGATGGTTTTCTTCTCACACCTGTTCAGAAAATCTGCAAATATCCTCTGCAGCTTGCAGAATTGCTCAAATACACCACTCAGGAGCACAGGTGAGAGGACTAAAATAACAAATTCTATAACAGTAGTAACACCTAATTACTCAAGTATTCTGGGTGACACAACACTGAAGGTTTTGAGATCAGGAACAAAACTGCCATGGACCATGATAAACAGGAACTATTACAGTCAGTCACAAAAACAGTACCTGAAAATGCAGCACAGGTGACTGAGGGCATGCAAGACACAGTGAGGAATAAGTCAAAGAGGGAGAAGGAAAAGAAGATGGTATTTAAATAGGATGCAGGGAGGAATGTGTAATTCAGAGTGAAAAAAAGCCAGTGTATCAAAGAAATCGAGGAGAGGGAAATCCAAAGAAGAAGAGGAGAAGGCTCGTAAAAGTTGTGGATGTAAGAAAAAGTACAGTGCCTTAGAAAAAAAGCACAACCTGAGGTAATTTGTTTTAGAAACTTAGTAATTAATGTTACTTTAGTTTGCAGTTAAATCCAGATATTCGATTTCCAGCTGGCATAAATAAAAATTGAAGCTGCAGATTATTAACATTTCTGGTATACCCCTGTGCTGATTAAGTCTTTGACTAAATTAAGATTTCTGTCTATAAGTGTGTCTGCCATTTTATCTTGTATAATTGCAAGAAAATATTCCATTGTGACCCCTGTGCTCAAAGTCCAAATGAAGCCTGAAGCAATACTTCCTTGGCTAAAGTCAGTAATTTAACCTTGAGAAAACTCCCCTTGAAATCCAGTGGATTTTTGCCAGGGGCAAAATACGAAGTGTGTGTAGTACTGACTTTTAGATGTGAAATGCCTCTATTCAGTTCTGTGACTACCTGGGAAGTGCTGCAATAACAATTACTAGAAGAGTTTCACTGCTGCTAATTTTAGAAATATTCTGTAAGCTATTAAACCTGCAGATAAAGTGACAGCCAGGTCTTGCCACTTTCCACCCATAGTACTTGTTTTCGTCTTGTGTGGCACAGGATCCAGAAATGCCTTCAAGCACAGAGAGGCACCCACTGTGCAGAGATACAGACACATGGAGCCTTGGGAGAGCTCCAGCCAGCTGGGGGTTTTGGTAGCATTTTGTTTCTGTAAAAAAATCGAAGTTCCAATATGCACAGCCTGCTTGTGTAGCAAGTGTGGATTAAATACCAACAGAGAAAAAAGGAACTGAGATAAGGAAGGGCAAGTGTAGCAGTATGGATATCATGTGGTCACCCTGTGGGACATCTCTCTGACCATAGTAGGATCCTGTTATTGTTAGTCTCACTTTCTGTATTCAGTGTGACAGAATAGAGTTTCCACAGTTGTAAATAAAGAGAGGAAAGAATGGACACATAAAGAAGGAAAGTGCATCCATCAGCAGCAGCCAATGTAAATTGGAACTGAGACAGAAGCAGATAAAAAGGACAGCAGTGCTAACCCCTTAGCAGGATTTATTTCTGGTGTGTGCTGTTTTCTGCCTCTGGCTCCTTTTCTGCAAGAGGCCTTCTGATATGAGAGGAAAAACAGGTGCTCTGCTGGGACTCCTTAGGCAAGAAATATGTCTCTTCCCTCTTCTGAGAGACTCCATTTGATGAAGGTGAAGGAGTGATGCATGTTATTCAGAGGAGAAAAAAAAGCCTGTCTGCAAGCTTGGGGAGATTCATAGGCATGTTGGGAGCTCAGGAAAGAAGGAAGGGAGCAGAGCATTGGAGGAAGGCCAGGAGGGTTGGCCTGAATTAATTGTATTAGTCCCAAAGCAGGAAGAGGAAGGTGGCCATCATGGCTCTCACACATTTGTCCCATGGAAATGGGATGCTTTCTTCATATTTTCTCCTTTAATTTCTCTCTCTGGTGCTCCTGTTTTTGTGTTCCTCTCTCACTCTGTGTGGGGTTGCTTTTGATTTTTTTTCCTGTCCACCTGGCATTCCCCATTTGCATTCATTGACCCAGTCATTGGGAACAAGAAGGAGAAAATACAGTTGATTAAAAGAACGCCCTTCCCAAAAAAATCCTCCTAAAATCTTGCTTGAAAACACAGTCCTTTGGTGAAATACAGCTATCACTGAGGTCAGTGGGCGTTCTACCATTATTTTCAGTAGAGACAGTGTTGCAGTTCATTAATCTATCTCTTCTGCATCCTTCCACCAGTCTAATAATTTGCTCCTGGACAAGCCCAGCAGTACAGCAGCACTGAATTGTACAGGCTACTGTGTGGGGTTTGGAACAGCGGGAATCACGTTTCTCTTATTTAAGTACCTTAAGTAGAGGGATAAGTGGGTAATGTGGGCTAAACTGTGGTTGCATGATTTCCATGGTTTGTGATTGCATTATGTCCATTGTATAAGTGATCCTTGAAATGTGCTTGTATTTCCCAGTGATTACAGCAATATAAAGGCTGCATATGAGGCCATGAAGAACGTGGCGTGCCTGATCAACGAGCGAAAACGGAGACTGGAAAGCATAGACAAGATTGCACGCTGGCAAGTCTCTATCGTGGACTGGGAGGTGAGTGTCTGCCTGTGCCTTTCCTGGGCAAAGGTACTGTGTACAATACTTGATGTCCCTGCAGGATATGTCTTTCTGAGTAGATGGTTGTTTATGGTGTCTACTTTTCAAGTGGTCATTGCTCAGTTAAAAGTCCGGTTGCTTCATTTGCAATGTTTCTGTCACTGATTAACCTTGTTTATAGTTCAGGAAGAGCAGCATGTATTAACATGGGCACTTGCCTTGGAGATGAGATGAAAAAATGGAGCTTTTGAAAATGCTAGGCCTGTTGAATCTCATTTGGAATTTTGGTAGTTCTGTCAGAATGGGAACCTGTTTCACTAACTTAAATGTTTCCCTCTGTTTATGCAGAAATAAAGTAGGGCAGAGCCCCACTGATTGAATTTACCTCTATGATGTTATTTACATTGTGTGACATTTCAAATCTAATAATAAAAATACAAGAAAAGTGAGTGAACTTGTGACTTGATTACATAGTGAAACCGGTTAGACACACAGTGAGATCTTAATATATTATTTACTTACTACATGTCTCTATATCTCTATGTGTCTATGTTCCTAGGGACCAGATGTGCTAGCCAGAAGCTCAGAACTGATCCACTCAGGAGAACTGACCAAGATATCAAAACAAGGCAAAAGCCAGCAGAGGACTTTCTTCCTTTTTGACCATCAGCTTGTCTTCTGTAAGAAGGACTTGCTGAGAAGGGACATCTTGTATTACAAGGATCGTATTGACATGGACGAGATGGAAATTGTGGACACCGAAGATGGCAGAGACAAAGATTTTAACATCAATGTCAAGAATGCTTTTAAGATAATAAACAGGACAACAGAAGAGATTCATTTGTTCTGTGCAAAAAAGCAGGAGGATAAAAAGAGATGGATGGAGGCATGTGAAAGTGAAAGGAGAAGAGTTCGAGAAGATAAGGAAATGGGTAAGTGGAACAAACAGTGGTTAAAACAAACTTGCTTTGGCAGTAATTTATTTTGTACAGATGTGCACTCCTTCTTCTTGAACTGGTGTCCCTTTCTTACCTGACATGATGTTAGTGTAAGTGAAGCCTATTCAGGTGTGTTTGCCCTGCCACTGTGGGCCAAAGGTCCAGGGCAGGTAGCGTCACCCATATGATTCTGGTACATTATAGAGCAGAATGAGAGATGAGATATGACAAGATGCAATTCATAAAGACCAATCAATAATAAAAATCCATCTAAAATCCTAGCACTTTTGTATGCATGATTGGTCAAAAATATCTGTTCATAAAGGACACTTTTTTACAAAGCCAAGCAGCAGTAATTGTAGATTTATACTGTCTGTGTCATATAGTGGCACCTCCTGTGTCCAGGAGGCCCATACATTTGTATGGTGTCATTAACTACAGACCCAGCAACAGCACCACTGGGGCAGTGAGTGCTTTGGCACTGGCACAGAGAAATGAAGCCAAACATTGAGGGAGCAGGAAAAAAGATAGTAAATCCTAGGACCATTTTTCCTTTAAGCGTTTCATTTTTCCTTTAAGACCAGTGACAAAAGCTCCAGGAAAATTCCATTTGCAAAACATATACAAAGAAAGCAGCAACACTAATTGAAAAAAGAAAACTCTTTTTAGTATTTCTAAATGTCATGTTAGTGCATCTGTGTATGTTGGCTGCATGAGAACTTCTCCTTTTCAACACTCTTGGGGCTAAGGCTTTGGATTGACATCTGGTTAACACTGGATCTGCAGTGAAGTGGATGATGCAATTCAGAAATTATTAAAACTTAAACAAGATGCCAAGTCTCATATTCATGTAAAACACTTGATCAGAATGATAGGAAGACAGGAATAACCCTTACATTACAAATGTAACCCTTTTGGTCTTAGTGGCTTTCTCTCGTTTGATACCGTTGTAAGTATGACAAAAATAAGGCTTCTTCCCTATGTATTTTAGATAGTCAGTAAACAGAAGAGAATATTTCAAAGTTTGCCAATTCATTCTCAATTTAAAATCAGTTTTAAGCTTTCCACATTGCACCAACTATGCAATTAATCCCAGTCATCTTGAGTCTAGAGGAAACACAGCTAAACTTCCCTCAGACTTTGCAAATGTGACTCTTCTCCAGTGCTGAATGTCAAAGTGTGACATTACAGTCAGTGGTGGTGGGCACAATGCTGATGGCTTTCATGCCCTGCTCTGTGTGAAGCTTGCTCTGTCACTTTGTGGTCATGAACAGAAGTCTAAAATAGTGGATATTGCAAAAGGGTGAAGGTGATCAGAGGGTAATAGAGCAATGCTGAGGATTGGATCATAATTGTCCACATAGTCCCTCTTACAACAAAGTTACAGAATTACTCCACTCCAATATACAATGAGAACCATAATACAGTGACATGGAAGAAGGATGCTACTGAGTAAAACAAAGCTCCTGCACTTGTGTGAGCAGGACTGACATAAAGAGGATAAAAAGTGAGCAAGTGAATGCTTCCATTTCCATCCTTTCTAAGAAGAGGCATTCTTGAGCTCTGCACCACCTCCTGGGTGGTTATGGAGCACTGTGAGAGTATGTTGAGCAAGTTAAATGCTGTCTGCCAGGAAGCTCCTGAGGCTCTGCCCTGAGCAGCCACGGGTCTGTCTTGGTGTTACCATTCCTCCTAAGTGACACTGCTGCAGCAATCCCCAAGCATGAGGAAACTGCAAAGGTGTAGCAGCTACAGCCCTAAACTATTTCTTCTGCTGGGACCTCATGAAAATCAACATACGATATTCAGAAGACAAACCATTCAGCACTGGCAGTGAGATTTGTCATAATAGGACTAACCCTTATTTTGGGGCTGGGTCACAAATTCTCATGGTTGCTGAGTACAAGAATTTCACAAGGAGGTTCCATAGTCATTGATGCTCTTCAGGCACAGTGCAATATAGTGGGGGAAAAAAGCCAAAACAGTTAAGAGAGGAACAGTATGTTTGATCATGGCAGAGAAACTGTATGTTTGATAATGGCCCATAGGCACATGCAGTCTTTTCTGCCCATGTAACATCCAACCTTCTGTAAAGCTGCTTTTCAAGTGCTGGAACTTGCTATTCTGATGTTCCTGTTTTGGGACAGGTATGATGAACCAGAGGAAAGATAGTTGAGTTGCAATAGCTAATGTCCATCTGGTCTTATGAGTCACAGTAGCATGGATGTTTTCTCCATTAACCAGGAGACTGTTTCTTTTTTAAAATGTCTTCTTTTTTTTGGTATAATTGAACATTTCCTTTAGCCAAAACCAATGGAAAAACACCACTATCCTCAACCTCAGGTTTAAATTTATCATGTTGATCTTGTAAGCTATCTTGCTGGACTATACACAAAGCCTCTAATCTGACCACTCAGAGAACAAATAATAGTCTTTCAATTCAGAACTGCAAATGGCATTCTACTTCTATTTTCAAAGACACTTTGGTGTGAGTCATTGTCTCCCAAACCATATCTAGCTTTTCTTAGCTCTTGTGAATATAGGAGAGAAAAGGCAACAGCCAGAAAATCCTTCTCCAAACCACTAATAGTAACCCTAAGAAAAAGGTCTGATCTCTCTTGATGAAATTGCTTTCATTTTTTAAAATCTGTTTCCTCATTTCTATAAAGGAAAAAAAACACCAACAAAAAAATAAAACAAACCTTGCAGAATAAAATAAACTGCTATCCAAAAATAAGGGAGGTTTTAAGTTTATAGGCTGATTTGTAGTAACTTCTTCATAAGTTCAGGATAAAAAACAAAGGGAGTTTTAAAAGTATAGAGAAATGAGGGAAGATGAAAAATGGAACTGAAGCAGACACTTCACTCTGGGTTTGAACCACAATTTCTGTGCTCTTTCTGTGCTTATGTGTGAAATGAGTGCAGCCTTATGCACAGCATGAAATGAAACAGCATGTGCACCCTATTGTCACCTTGTGCAAATGTGACATTTCTGTGCACAGGGAGAGGAAACTGGAGTGCCTCTACCTGGGCTCCAGACAGCACCAGTCTCTGGTGCCAGCTTCTAGCAGATGTCTGTCATCTCTGTACTCACCACAGCTCAGCCATACAGCTGTCACACCATAGTAAATAGCATAGGAGCACCCATGTGCTTCATGTAAGTTACACAAGTACATGAAGAGGTGCATGAGAAACCCAGGTGAGGGATCCAGCCCCAGAATGATGCAGCCAAAACCCCATCAGAGCCTTCTTCAGCACCTGCCAGATTTTGTGATACTCTCCTCTGAGTGAAGGGAAAGATACCAAAATTTGTACTACTGAAACAGCAGTGACTCCAGTTTGTTACCCAGGTTACCTCAGAGTGAGTGAAAAATAAAAAGATTCTGCATTTGTGATCTATTACTCGGTGACTTGTAGATTTCAGAAATGTTAATTTAAACTTTTTTTTTTTTTAATCTCTTGTTATCTGGATTTATCTATCACTATCCCAGTGGAAAACCCTCTCTAAGGTCATATGACAATAGAAAACATACTTGTAAAAGCTTCAGGTGTATTGCTACTAAGATTTACTAAAAATTGTTTAAGATACAGCTGACTTATTTGTTTTCATTTAATGTAATGAGGTATTAGATACAGTAATTTTGTACTAGTGTCCTAATTTACACTTTGATGTAGGTATGGAAATCTCAGAAAACCAGAAGAAACAAGCCATGCAGAATGCCCGTAAGTCAAGGCAAGGAAAAATTAAAGGTGGGTGTTCAGAATTACATTACCTTCTCACTGTGTTCCATTGATCTTTTCATTAAGAGAGAGCACAGTCTGGCTGTGGCTGAGTTCTTCAGTCTTTTAAAAACATATTTTGTGGTTTACATGGAGCCAAATAATTGCCATTAACCTGTATTTTAATATTAAATTCCAATACTGTCTACGATATCAGCTCCTTGAGCTTCTTCAAACAGAAAAGTCAATATTCTGTATATTAGAGAAAAAACTCAAAAGGTAAGGCATGCTGCTTATTTTTAAGGTTGTGAGGAATTGGATGCACAGGTGAAATTAGAGATGAGTGTTACAATTCCTTCCTTTGCTTTTACTCAAAGAGCTTGTTCTTCTTTACCAATTCTTCTTTAAAATGTCCTAAAGTTCTTTTTGCTAGCCACATTGCTATATTATTTACAATAACAGTCAAAATCTGGCATCCTGCCAGAAGGAAGGATGGACCAGAAGCTTCTTTATCTGGAAACAGCTTTTTATTAATTTCCTCTCTCAGAAAATAATCACAACAGAAACAAATCACAACAGATTTTGTCCATCTTAAAGTCAAACTCGGGTAAATATTTAGTGTGCTGAGAGAAAAGGGGAACAAGTTTTAAGTCTGAGTTTAGGAGTGAAGGAGTTGATGTTAGGTTGTCTTCTGTTCCCTGGGATTAATATTCTTAAAGCATTTTCTCTTTATAAGTCAATAGATACTTCTACAACCTGTGTGAATTTTCAGGGAAGTGGCTTAAATTGTGATCAGGACATTATGTTCTGAATGTGCAAGGCTCAAAGTCTAAAGAACATTAACCCAGAAAAATATATTTCAAATGGAAGAAGCAACATTTTTGTTGGTAGCAGTATTCTACCCAGTCTTTCTCTGAGAGTGGACTGAAGTACTAGTATCTGCTGTTTGGAACCATTCCTTTGAAATACCAATATTTACTTGTGCAAAAAATATAGTCCAGCTGTGTGAAATTGCTGCTTGTTTTTGGTAATTCTGTAATATTATTTTTACTGGTACTGCTGTCTTCTTAAGCCAAATTAATGCAGCAATTAAAAAGTCAAACATCAGAAAAAGTGACCCTTATTAGTTCTGCCATTCAAGATCACGAAAAATTCATCATGTCCCCTGGCTCTGTGCTTAAATATCCCTGCCTGACTCAGGTGCTTTCTCCAACTGATCTTGTGCAGGTGTGAGCTACAATGGGTGTCCCATGCCTCCTCCACACCAAACCCTGCATCCCCTTCACCAGCGACACATCACCGTGCCTACCAGCGTCCCGCAGCAGCAGGTCTTTGCCCTGGCAGAGCCCAAGAGGAAGCCATCCCTCTTCTGGCATACCTTCAACAAACTCACTCCCTTTAAAAAGTGAGGGGCCAAGGACCTGGAAGGACATCAGCACAGAGGGAGCCTCACTCCAGAGGAGGACCTTGGAGACACAGTCAAGCTTCCTTGAGCTCAGCGGATCTCCCGTTTCGGAGGCAGAACCTTGGGTTCCCTTGAGCCAGGAATGCAGCCTTTGTCTTGGATGAGAAAGGAGTTTGTCAAGGCTGCTCTGAAGCCCATGTTGCCAAGTGTCAGCATTGCTGATGAAGAGCAGTCTCTCTTCTGACAAAGACAACTTGCTGTTTGTCAGGAACAGCAGTATTTGACCTCTGTTTCTTAGTTATGTTGAAGTAGTGATGGAATCAAGCAGGTCATTGTAACATTTCATTTTTCTTAACCTTATATTGATGGCCAAATTTTAGATAGGGAGGAATTTTTCCTTAGGGATATATCAGCAAGGAGTCTTAGGGGAATTTTCTCCTTCCTTCTGGAGCACTGAGCACAGACCACCCATTAAAATCAGGTGCAGATATCCCATGTGATTAACCAGCTAGTGCAGAGTTTAGTGGACCCTAATCCTTCCTGTCTTTTTTCTATTACATTGCCAAATGGCAGGAGAGCATCCCGCAAGGCCTTACCATATTCCAGATTGGAACAGGGAAATTTTATTCTGTCCTATAGAAACATGAACAGAGTATGAAATGGACTGTAAAGATATGTGCATTTATTGCACACATCTGGAAAGAAGAGCCCAGGGCATCTCAGATTGATGAATTTCAGTCAGAGCAATATATTGCATGCATGTATGCTCTTCAGTGCAGAGCTTTTGTTTCGCTTTTTCACGCATTTCTTCACCTGGGAGACTCTTCTTTGTATTTCCAATACGCTTATTTCTCTGTGTAAAAAAATACATTTTTATTTTCTCACGGAGATAATGTGAATGTACAAAATCAGAGTTGAGACGGTACATGGTGACTGCTGGCTGTGTTACATAGGTCTCATGTTTTATTCATATAGCTGGACTTAGAAAATGAATAAATAGTAATGTACATATATTGAAGTGGTCTGGATCCATGCTTCTTGTACATAGTCAGTTGACAATGAGTTTTGACCAATAACTTCTTCATGAAGAAGAGAAAGGAAGGGACTGGAAGGGACAAAGAAATCGTGTGGACCAGAGATGGATTTTTATCTTGGTGTCATCAGTCCCTACTGGAAGGGGAAGAACCTGACTTGATTAAGGTCAGCTCTGGCCAGCATATGCAAACCATGGTTTGCATTGCTTCAATTTGTCTGTGGCATGAAGCTGATCTGGGAGAATAACTTTTAAAAAGCCACCTGGAAGAACGAGGATCCTGGTATTTGTAGCACTGATAATTTCTGCTTGCTTGCTCTCATCAAGGATGACAAGACTGCTGGGAATATGGAAGGAAATAAAGACTCAGTATGTTTCAGAACTGATTCACTATGAATGTCTTTACAATACTTTATCCTGTGCTGCTGATTAGGGGCATTACCTGATGATTAGGATAGATCCAAGGGTATTCTTTGACAATGGGCACAATCAGCTTTGTCATGGATCTGTAATATATGAAAAATAAACAAGGGGCTAAACGCCAGGCATTTTAACAACAATATAGAAAAGCCTTATTTTAAGGATGTATTTGTTCCTACTACTATTGTTACCTCTGTATTTTTATGTATCATCAGTGTTGTGAAGCCCTCTAGTGACTAGGTTTTGTGATTTCATAACTTTGTCGCTACTTCTGCAAAGCCCAGGTTTGTGGTTTTGATTTTAAATTACATCTTTTGACATTTCAAATGCCTTGTGTATATAGCTCAGCAGTAAGGAAAAGTCTGGTATGCTCAGCCAAATTGTGCCCTGCATAGTGAACTTCATTGCTTGTGCTTTCCCATGGCAATGGGAGATGACCTAAACTAGTTAAGAGCTGGAAGTGCACACTGACATTTGTAATGATCCAGCTGAAAGAAAATGCACGGGGAACTCAGTGAGAAAAGCTGCTTGTATATTTCTCTTGATGTTTAAGCCAGCTGTTGCTGCTCAGATTTTTAAAAATAGATAATTCTAAATGCTCAATTTAAATACAAGGAGCAGACTTCCTAATGCAGGCATGGATGCACGCCCTTCCCCTCAAATGAGTAAGCCTTTTGTGTTTCTTACAGACCCATTTTTGTGGGTGCTTGCCATGTTCAGGCCCATAAACCAAGGAGATGCATGCACAGTGAGAGTGAAGATGATGTTTTTCATAACCACATTTTGAAATACTTGTTCTAAATGCAAAAAAAGGCTGAAGTTGGATTGCAGTGCTCACCCAGAAACTTTGCCAGCTGAAGATATTATGAGATCCACACTTACATATGTTTCTTTGCAGAAACCTGCTTCCTTCTAGCACTTGGTTCTGTGGGGTGCTGGAAAAAAAAAGTTTTGGGGATCTTTCTTTTGACATGTCAGTGCCCATGAAGGCTCTTCCCATGTATTAGTCCTGGTGCCTTAACCCTAAAAATGAACAGAAATCTTTGCATATGGTTTTGAATGCAGCAGGTTTTTTCTCAAGAAGTGAATTTCAAAGAGCTAAAAAGTAAAAGAAGTCATTGTGAAGATTACTCAGGACAGTTTTACATATAGTACCCTTCATATAGACATGGTTGTTTTTTAATGTATTTCTTTGCAACATGACTTTGTAACAGATTTAAGATCGAATATAAGACAGGCCAAATTTATACTATGCCATAGACTTTTAAACAAATTATAGTGAAATGAAAACACACCATTATATTATTCAACAATTAAGACAAATAATTACTTGGGACTTAGCCTCACTTCAGAGTCTGTGGGAAGAAGTTGCATGCAGCTCAAATGTGGAAGTTTGAATTCTAGCAACTCTTGCCCCGATTCTTCTTCTGGTGACAAAACTTACACATATATATACATAATCAGAAAGCTGTGATGGCAACAGCAACATCTGTTCTTTTCCACTTGCATGCTTTAAGTTACTATAAAAAATTCTAGGGCAACTACTAAGAACATTTGTGCCTCATTTAGATAAAGCCCAGCCAGAGCCTGCCTGATGGCCTGCTGAGCAGATAACCTCAGACTTTCTGCATGAGATGCAGTAAAATATAATTGTCCTCAAATGTGTTCCCACTGAGTTAGGAAAATGCCAAACCATAATTGCATCCAACTCAGAGCATTTGATGTATAAAATAATAAGATTGCTTTACAAGTGGCTCTTGCCATGCTAAATTTCACATTAAATTTTAGTGGTCAGTGTAAGAACTGAGTTCAAAGACAGACTTTTTAAATGTTCCACGTTTTAGTTGTCTTTTGGAAATAATTATATCACAATTTTGGAGCCAAAGGTCTTTAGCCATAACTAACATAGTACCTTTCTCTGACTGCCTTTCTGCTTTTTTTTTCTATATGTGTGGCATTTGTATGTAGGAGATGCCTTCTGAACGATCTCTAATTTAAAAGTCTTTGTTGTAAATACTAGGGATAACCCGCATATATATTTTATTTTGGTAAGTGTTTTGTAACGTTGTACCCTCCGTACATTGCTTTGTGCATCTCACCCGGTGTGTGCTGTTACACATGTTGTAAATGAAGTGTCCTGGCTGCAGAGCAGAGGAATTGGCTGTTGACGGCTGAAGTACAGTGTACAGGACTGCAGTAGCTTGATGTGCATTTGTTCTGGAGTAACTGCATTGCAAGGTTTATTTACTCTTTGAACATTGTCAAATGAATCTATTTTCTGGAAATAAGTACAAACTTACATTCCTATTATTTTTCTCTTATTGTACATGTTTGAATTAAATAATATACAAAGCTGAAGTTGCTCATCTGTGTCTTATAAAACTTTATTGTGCAGTTTTAAAATTGTTGTGGTTTTTTAAAATTGTCTGCAGAATTTCCTTCATGATGCAAAAATGTGTCAACTGTCGTATTTATTCTAGTATTTTAAAGAAAAAAGTCACACCATCCTCTCTTGGTTTCCCAGTAGCGGCTTCAGTACTTCCCAGCACAAGATCATTTTAACAATACCCAAGCCTGGTTCTGGTATTGAAGTCTTCATTTTTCAGGCAAAGCCCATAGTTGTTGCTGTCTCAGCCTGTGATTACTGTGCTTTACCTTGTCCTGGCAGAGGGTTCACACAGTACCCCTTGCATGAAGGTGCAGCTTCTGTGCTAATGAAGCTCCTGCTAACACAGGATGGTGACTTAAGTACTGCAGTGCAGGTAAGGAGGACTAAATTTTGTTTTCTTTGGAAGGAAAGCAAAACCATTTAAGGGAGCTCACCCAAAAGGCATGTTTGTACATATGTGTGTGTCTACTTGATAGAGCAATGGGCAACACAGCTGGGGATTCAACTTCTCTGATTTGGGGAAGTTTTTTATATCTCGTTATTCTGACAGGGCAGAGGCCCACATCTGAAAGGTGTGCCTGTGTCCTTCCTGCTCCAGGCTGTGTCAAAAATGGTGTTTTGCTGAGACACACCAGCTTTAACAAAGTAACATACTTTGCTGAAATCTTTTCAGCAGAAATGATTGGGTGAGTTCACATGCTGGCACAGTAGTTGGTTTGCTCATTCTTTACCCCTCTTTCCTACATCCAGGCTCTTACATTTCTTGGTTCATCTCAAAGATGAGAGTTTCTGCCTCCCAAGGCAGCTGTTGCTGCAGTGGGATGTGTGCTGAGTGCTCCAACATTAAAGTGAAAGGCACAGTTTGAGCACTTAGTGAGGTAGATTGGATGACATAAAAACATACCCTAAGCAGACACTGGAGTAGGATGTAGCAATCAATAGACTTTCTAAGGACCCTTTGCTCCATCTGGCCAGGGTGAACTCATTTGTGCATTTTATTTCATGCTTGGGCAGTCAGGCTAAGTCCTGTAGGCTGTTCTGTACTACCAGCTTTTAAGTTCCTTGAGTGCTGATCTATCAGATGGAGCTTTTAGTTTGCACAGAAATAGCACTGCTTGTCTTAGATTTTTGTTGTTGTCGTTGTTTGTTTAGGTTTTTTCCAAAGGCTGCATAATGATCTCTGCTTGGTAACAGAGGCAAGGACTTGGGCCTTTTCATATTCCAGAATCAAAGGGAGAAATTAAAAACTCAACAGTGAAAAACAGCACACCATGTAGCTTGTAAGGAAAGCAAACAAATACTCCTTACACAAATAAGTATGTTTCTAAATGCTTTACAAAATCTAGTTACTCTAACTATCTAGAGGATACGTAATTGTAAGAATATGACAAAACAGTATAAACTGTCAGCACAACACTTTTTTTGTTCATCTTAAGTCTCTGTTTAATTCACTGCAGTCAGAACTTGTCCGGTGCCTGGGGCTGAGAAGTCACCTACTGCCACTATAAGGTATTTAAGCTCTGGTTTTAAAAAACAGACGTGTGTGTATATACATGTGTTTACACCTACACCTCCTTTATAGACTCCATGTAGCACCCCCAAATGTCTCTGCAGGCACCTACAGCAGGTTGCACCACATCCATCACACCTTCCCTCTGTTTACACTACATCGTTACATCCTACATTTCTGTTGTGCACCTTGGGGGTGTGTGTGGGTGTGTGTGTGATGGACACCTGGACAACATTTATCTGAGCCATTTTAATGTTCTAAGCATTCAGAGTGGGAGACCTGCAGTGGCAGCCAAACCACTCTGTGGACAAGCAGAGGCTGGAAGGTGTCCATCCACATCACTGGAGTCATGTCAGTGAAGTTCAGAAGGGCAGATCTGAGAGGGCAGAGGTCAGCAGAGGAAGCAGTGCCACTGCTCTTCAAGGGCTGATTTTCTCTCCAAACACAAGGTGATATAGGATTTATCAACTATTTCTCCCAGAGATTTTTTTTCAGGAAAGCTGAAGCTGCTTAAGAGGAAAGGAGGAGCCCCAGGTGCACCATGGCCCCTTCCTATAAGCACATCCAAACTTTAGAGATACTTAGTGAAAAAGTGACTAGAAACTTCTCAGCTAATAAGGTGAGGTATATCTAATTAACCATCATAGTCATTGCTGTCATATTCATCTCCTAACAAAGGTAATTAGCACAGCAATCAATCTGAAAACCCCTCCATCTCCTGCCTTTCAGATGCAATGTTTTTTAAGAGCAAATTATGAACTCTTGCTCCCATGTAATTATTTTCAAATCATTATTCTGTGATGAGGCAAGGCACTAAAAAGCAGCTGAAGGAAACATTTGTCTTTAAGGCTGTTTCTACAGCAGCTTTCTGGGTTGTCTGTTAAAAATGCATCAAACCATACTAACTGTAGAGCCCATCAAAGTATAGGTAACTAATAAATGACGTTAATTCTAACTGGCAGGATGGACTAGTTTTTAATGACTCAAACTTTTAATTGAGAAAGGAAGCTGAGGCTCAGAAGGCTTAGAAAATTTCAGATGGTGCTTAATGGGTAAAGAGAAAAGGATTGTTCATTGTGGCTCTCGTTTCTTCTCAGCATAGCAGCGAGGTTAATTTGGCTACAGAAGTTCATTCAAGTGGAGCAGTGAATTGCTGCACGTGGTTCTTTTCCTCAGAGCGCGGTGGACACGATGTCCCAGGTTCAGGCCAGGGCAACTCAACTCTTGCAATATTGTGGTGTCGCCACAGGGTGGTGGTGAAGATCTTACGGAAAACTTCCTTTGATATGTGCAGAGCACACGTGTCACATCTTTGCAGTGCGGTGACACCCTCAGACATTGTTTACAGTCACTTGAACCAACGAGGGTGAATTAAGGCCACTTCTTCTAACACATTAACTCACGTTACTTTTGGTTTTATCCTTTGCTGCTGATGATCAGCATTTAGGAGTTGATGATAAGCTCAGTTGACTTCCACTAGTCCTTAGCAGCAGTTTCAGTTGTTTTAAGAAGGCACAGTTAAGAACTGAATTATGGCTTTTTCAAATTATTTACCAATAATATAATTTAGTAGCCAATAGCTTTGACTATTGCTTGAACAGCTAGATAAGGAGCCTGTTATTACACCTTAAAAACCTTGTAATTCTATTTACTTACTTTAATTCAACCTTGTTACCTCTTTTCCGTAATCTCCTAGAAATTGTAATGCCACATTCTCAGCATTTTTAGTTTTAATTTCCATAGTCTTTGTCCCCAAATCCACTGTAAATTACCTGATTCAGAAATTAACTTCATTACATATTTTAGCAGCACAATAATAGTATGACATATTTTCCATTGCACAAATCGACCAAGCTGTTGGAGGCTAACATTTGTGTGATGTATTTGTACAAAGTAACAGGGGAATCAAAGCCTTATTGATCCATTTTAACATTTCTCTTTCATATAACAGTGACAAAAGGCAAAGTACAGAGCACTTCAACTTAATATTGGAATAAATAGAAAGATTCCACTTTAAACCTCTGTTTTAATTATTGAACAGCTCTCAAAATTAAATCACTGACCTTTGAGAATTTAGTGACCAAACAAGTGCTTGTCCTGAAGGCACATATCAGAGTGTGCATTCCTTTGCATGAAGCTTTTACACTCTGTTTAAAGATGCCCAAGAACACTACAAGCACTAAGTGAACAAGGTAAGAACAAAGGTCCTATATATGTGATGATGATACTGATGTCAGGAGCCAGTGTATGGGGACAACACTGCGTAATCTTTAGGCAAGAAAGGCTTCCCTAGACAATTGGGAATGGGGTTCTCTGTAAGTGGACAAGGACTGTCAGACTTCTCCATGGGATGCATCATACCCTAACAGCATCATACAGAGCACTTCTTCCTTTTGCACTCTTCTGGAGTCCTTTGACTAAGGCAGCAAATACTTATATACATCAGGAGGAGCAAATGTCTTACCTATTTTCACCTTTCTTTTAGTGCCAGCCAGCAGCAGTAGACAAAGTGGGATTTTTCTGGGTGGTGATCAAACATCTCTGAGTAAATCCACTGGCAAAGACACCATAAATAATTTCTATTAATGGTTCCAAAATGGGGAACTTTTCTGAACACAGAATAAAAATATTAAGGAAGGTGTCCCAAAGCTAAAGTCTCACTCTATAAATTAGGTTAAGGGTGTAATTATTCTTATTGAGGACATACTGCTGTGTCTCTACATAGTACTTGTGTGCATTGCTTCATGAGAGTGAGAAATTGTGGTGAAGAGATTAAAGAGAAGACATCAATTTTTAGTTAATGCTAGTTAATATTTCAAAAAAATTACTGATCTTACTCCTCATTAAGAAAAGAACCAATTCCAAAGCCGACTGTGTAAAATTTACTCATACTAACAATCACTTTTACCTGTTTAAGTATTTAACCTATATAGCTGAAGCTTCTGCACATTAGACATTTATGGATATTAATTCCAAATAAAACATGTATTAATTTTGTTGCTATTTGCTTTTTATTTCTCAGTCTAATCTCTTCTCAACCATTGCTCTTACACTCAATTAAACCAGCTGTGTCCAGGATTAAGTCTTAATGTATTTCAATGGGCCTACACTAAAATACATTATGTAGGAGAGACTCTCTAGTGAAAAGATAAATATAAGCTGAAGTTTTAGTAGCAAAGTTACATGAATTTGAAGCACCTAGCTAAAGACTTGTTTTTGCCAAAAAACTCTCTTACTTGATCCCTCACACCTTTGCCCTCATCTTACTCTACTCCAGCTCTAACCCTCCTCTGAGGTCATCCAACTTATTAACCCAGCTGAGGACTAATTCGACTGAATAACAATAAAAAACAAAATTAAATTTAAAAGTGATTGCTTTGTGCTGAATTAGGGGGATTTATGAGCTTAGCTCACCTCCCATGGCATCATTTCCTGAGAGATAAAAAGTCACAAGTAGGTGCAGGGAGAAACATGGATGGAGTACTGTGTAAAGCTAATATCTTAAATGTAGAATGATGCTATAACTGGTATCTCTATTAAATAATTATTTAAAATAGCACTTGGTAGTCTCCAGGACTGTAATTAATGCAATATAGAGATTTATAAATAAAACAAAAGAATAGACATGGTGAAAACCCATTTCCTTATTTTTCTCCCTCCAGCATTCTGCATTCCTTTGTAAGATAGACATAAGCAGATGTATTTTTTTCCTTAAACATTTCAGCCAAAGCCATATAACCTACCTAAAGAATGAAAAGCTGGATTGTACTGCTGGCAATTGTAGTCAGCACAGCAGAAACACAAAACCAGGACATCTGCACCCAAGGGTATCCTGGCATCCCTGGCAATCCTGGGCACAATGGCATACCTGGTCGTGATGGACGTGACGGGTCAAAAGGAGACAAGGGAGATACAGGTACTACGTTCAGACTGAACGATTTAATATACCAAATGCAAGGATATACATTCCCAAATTTGTTTATAGTTACTCTGCATGAATGGGATTATTCTGCCTAGCCTTCAGAAAACATTTCAGACATGTGTCATTTACCTGTTCAAATAAGGAAATATAAAGAAAGGCTTAATAATGAAAGCAAGACAGCAAATGCTATGGAGATGTCAGGTTCATGGGATAAAAACAAAAGAAAGGCTTTACCTTCTATCATGGTAATATTTTCAAGTCTATTTGAAAATTTTAAAGCCTGCAAACCTACTCCTACTACTCTAAGATAGAAATTATATTTCTGCAAAGCGCTTCGAGACCACTAAACAAAAAAAGCAACAACTGATACCTTGTTTGGTGTAGTAGGAAGTATGCAGTGGTATGAAGATTTCTCTTTCTTATCTAAATTATACATTTGTAGGACTTGATTCTGTGTGTGCCTACTTGCTGTAACTCAAGAGTCGCTAGAGTAAGTTCAGAAATTGAGACTATTGAACAGCAATATAGGATTTATATCTACTCCAGCAGGCTATAATAGAGATTTTTGTGAGATGTCAAAGCCAGAGATAATCTCAGCATCCTCAAGCTAATCACCCCATAACACCTTAAGCCTTAGTTTAATGATGGCCCTTGTATCCCATGCTGGAATATCAAGGCCAGGATTTCACAAAGTGATAAATGTGCAGGCATATGGACATATAACACTTCATCACCTTTTAAAATACAGTAAGAAACAAAGATTTCCATTAGCATCTTAATAGGCACATACATTTAATTTCCCTCTTTTTCTGTATGCAGAGTTCCAGAAAGGTCTTCAAAACAGAAAACCTAAAGCTTTCTTATTTTCATTTATTTTCTAAAGGCCTTTCCTGCACTCCAGTGAGTTATCCTGATACCACTGGATTCTGATAAACTCCCTAACTTTTCTTCCTAAATTCATTCGTTATGATGACTATACTGACTATTCTTCGAACAAAGCAGGGTGAATGTGATGTTCTTTATACTTTATGTAGATACATCTTTGTGGTTTAATACATGAGAATTTTGTTCCTTATCAAGTCAGTGAAATTTCAGCAGATGCTGAGATGTGCCCATTGTGCAGGAAACTGCTAAAGAACTGTTCTCTGGTCCATATGGCTGAAGAGCTACTCTTGGAGTATGATTACAACCAAACTGCCTACTCTATTTTTCTTCCGTTGCTGCACTCAGG
Organism: Luscinia megarhynchos; assembly: GCA_034336665.1. NCBI lineage: Eukaryota > Metazoa > Chordata > Aves > Passeriformes > Muscicapidae > Luscinia > Luscinia megarhynchos. The sequence goes on from JAPFBE010000003.1 coordinate 69,265,448, forward strand.
ATGTATCCAGTTATTTGATCATGGACTTCTTGGTCTTCTGTACTACCTCTGTACCACAAAAATAACTTTTATAGTTGCTCTCTGTAGAGCAGTGGAAAGTCCATGTCATGCTAGGTTCAGGAATCAGGAGTGTAAATGCCTTCCTCAGCTTTATAGGCAATATTATTTCACTGTAATGATCCATTATCATCCATGAAATTCCTGCACATCTCTTCTTGAGGTGGGAGTTCACCATTCATAGACTCACGGAGTCATTACAGCTGGAAAAGGTCTCTAAGATGATCATTAACCCTACACCACCAGGCCCACCACTAAACCACATCCTTGTTTCACTGTGAGGCTTCCTGTCCCAACAATGCTTCTTGCTGAACTTCCATGGATGGAGGCCACGAGAAAAGTTTTCACACTGGTGATCCTCACCAGATTATGACAACTGTACATGTCTCAATAACTCACCTCTTTATGCCAAGGATTCCTTCTGCACCCAGAAAGCACCATCCTCAAGCAGAATTTCTCTGCTCTTTGTCAATCTCTCCATAAGATAAAAGCACCAGCAGTGGTTGACACTAAAAGTCAGGAATAAGGATATGCTTTGCATTACTGTTTGGCCAGGCTTGAAGAGGAAGGATTAAAGAAGGACTCTTTCAAATTTTCTCATAATTCATTTAATGAAAATCTGTGTTTTTATTTCGGTACTAGGTGAACCAGGAGTTCCTGGCAGTCCGGGAAAAGATGGAGTCAATGGAGAGAAAGGTGAACAAGGTTAGAGAAGTGTTTCAATTTAAAATTTGTCTATGAACTGCTGCCCTTCTGTTTGTGAATTCATCATACAGTCTTATCTATTTTAAATTCTCTCATTTCTAAATTGAGAACAACAAACTGTACAAAAAGCATTGTTCCTAACATGAGAAGCCAAAGGCCGCTGAGCAGAATTGATCAGCTTCTTTTTCCTGATGCATTGAGCATATGTTCTCTATGGAGTCCCTTGTCTATCAACTGCTAAAGAGCCTTTCACATCATGAGATCTTCACCTTCAAAACCTTGTGCAGCAACCAGAGCAGTTTTGAAGGCTTTGATCTTCAGATCAATGGTGGATGAAAGAGAAATAAAGCATAGGGTGGCATGTAACCAGGACAAAAAAGCCTTTAGTTGTGCCACAGTAGCAATCTATGTAACCCAAGAAAGGTAGAAATTATACATAGAAATTATAGAAACATGTGGTAAACAAGTTCAGGGTGTTGTAAATAAACTCCCTTCCTCTCCCTCTGATTAAATTGTGAACCCTCTCACCCATTTTGTACACCAAAGACTGTAAAAAAGTGTGGACAGATGCTGCTTTTTTATGAGATGATGTGAGCTGTCAGTGTTATCATCAGCCCATAGACAACCTTCCTTTCTTTGAGCTGATTCTTGCCGCTGCCAGTCAGAGCACCTGTTTTCTAACAAAATAACAGGATCTTCAGACATTATGCTTATCCTGCACTTAAATGTATGAGAAACTCTGTGTACACTGAGCACAGTATGCACAGTGGAGACACACACCTCTACATAGGTCTCCTCATGATGAAACTCAATTTGTACCTTCCAGTGGAGGATCACAAGAAAGTTGTGCACTTGTTTTGTTTAGTTTTTATTATTATTTGGTTTTATTGTTTCTTTTGTTTGTTTGTTTGTTTGTTTTTCCCTCTAGGGATCAATGGGACTGTTGAAGAGAAGGGGAACAAAGGAGATAAAGGAGAAAGAGGACCACCTGGGAAACTGGGACCAAAAGGATTTACAGGATCAGTGGGTTACAAAGGTCAGAAGGGAGAGCTGGGGCTGCAAGGACCAAAGGGGCTGAAAGGAGACAGTGGGCCCATAGGTCCGAAAGGGACAAAGGGTGAAATTGGCCATCCCGGAAGAGTCGGCTTCCCAGGGCCGATTGGCCCGATTGGCAATCCAGGTCCTAAAGGGAATACTGGAGGTATAGGGCCACAGGGTAATCCAGGAGTTCAGGGGGAAAGAGGCTTGAAAGGAGACAGAGGAGACAAGGGCAATGTAGGTGCCCCAGGAGTCCTGCCAAGGAGTGCTTTCAGCGTTGGCCTCACAGCCAACACCAAGTTTCCCCCTCCGAATCGCCCGATCAAGTTTGACAAGGTGCTGTATAACAGCCTGAATGACTTCAACTCAGCCACTGGCAAGTTCACCTGCAGACACCCCGGTGTTTACTACTTCACCTACCACATCACTGTCTACTCAAGGAACGTGCGAGTAGCTCTGGTTAAGAACGGCGTCAAGGTGCTGCACACGGTGGACAGGTACCAGAGCGGAGAGGACCAGGCCTCGGGAGCCGCCATCCTGGAGCTGCAGGGAGGAGACGAGGTGTGGCTGCAGGCCCACCAAGGAGAGGCTTTCAACGGGCTGTATGCAGATGGTGATGATGACACCACCTTCTCTGGGTTCCTGCTGTTCGGCACCGCTGACCCGCTGGAGCCGCCGCTGCTGCCCGCCCTGTAACCCCACGTTACCCCTGAATGCTGCATGCCCGCGCCCTTCCGCCCTCCCTGGGAAAGCTGCTGCCTGCTGGGCAATCTCTCCTGGATTCACCAGGAAACGGTTGGTGTCAGGAACAGCTTTGCACAGAGGACAAGTCCTCAGAATCTGCAGCGTTGGGCTTAACGCGTTAGTGGTTTGGTGACTTACTGTAGGCATTCACAGAGGCATGTAACCCAGTTCTGAAGAACAAATTTTAAAGCAAAGTGGGATGAAATAAAAGACAAAAGTTTTAGAATTGTGTAGTGTGGGACATTTTGTATAAATAAGAAGCAACAGTTACTTCCAAGCCAGTTTGTATCTCCCAGTGCAGCATGTGTAGATGGACTTGAAACGGTTAGTTTGCATCCAACCACTTTAAAATAATTTTTAAACTTGAAATTAGTGTAGTTTGATACCTCTACAGAAGCTGCTTGTTGTGTGGCCCAAGCAAGTTTCATTGTTTCATTTACAGCTTTTAAATATGGTTCTTTGCTCTCTGTGTAGCCACAGGTCTGAAATGAAACAAAATGGAATGATACGAGGAAGTGCCATGAGAATTCTCTGATGTGGGCAGTGCAAAAATATAGCCTAAAGCTGCTGTACTTCAGAATTAGCTGGTGCAAAACAAATTCTCCCAGATTAAAGATAATATTTAATCAACACTGAACCAGTCATGCCAGAGAACTGATCAAGAGATATTTCCTGTGCCAGTAAACATTAAATCTGACATTTTTTCCCCAAATTTTCTTTTTCTTCCCCTCCTTCCCCTTTTCTTCTAAAACTCAAAAATATTAAAAATAAAAAAAAAAAAATTGGGAAGTCTCATTTGCTTCTCTTAGAAGAGAATAAAGTAAGATGCTAATGGAGATGGGTCAACATCATGAAATTCAGTGGAAATGCAGTGTTGGGAGCATAAGGGCTGGCTTCCCATGACACCCCAGGGTACCGGGGGAATGTGGGCATGTTCCCGCAGAACGGGAAGGGCACGGTGGCTTAATTCAGGAGGAACAGCTGCACTTCTCAAATGTCAGCGAGGGGGATAGAAGGGCACTCAGGCGGAGGAAAGGGCTCTGTCAATCTTCCAGCAAGACGAAGCTCTTTCCCGTAAGCCACATGGCGCAAGTTTGTATCACCGAAAACATCCAGACCGAAAAACCGTTTTAAAAGGGCCTTAGGTTTAACTGGAGAATGTGTAGGACAGGTACCAGCAGGCAGAGGCCCCGGTGCGGCCGGGTCGGGCGCTGTGGGCCGGGAAGCAGAGCAGTGCTGAGAGCCGGGACAGAGGCGCCCCAGAGGGGAAGCGGGGCAGGCCGAGCAGTGCTGAGAGCCGGGACAGAGGCGCCCAGCGGGAAGGGGGGCAGGCCGGGACAGTGCTGACAGCCAGGGCAGTGCTGAGAGCCGGGACAGAGGCGCCCAGCGGGAAGGGGGGCAGGCCGGGAGAGTGCTGACAGCCAGGGCAGTGCTGAGAGCCGGGACAGAGGCGCCCAGCGGGAAGCGGGGCAGGCCGAGCAGTGCTGAGAGCCGGGGCAGTGCTGAGAGCCGGGGCAGTGCTGAGAGCCGGGGCAGAGGCGCCCAGAGGGAAGCGGGGCAGGCCGAGCAGTGCTGAGAGCCGGGGCAGTGCTGAGAGCCGGGGCAGAGGCGCCCAGAGGGAAGCGGGGCAGGCCGAGCAGTGCTGAGAGCCGGGGCAGAGGTGCCCAGCAGCAAGCGGGGCAGGCCGTGCAGCGCTGAGAGCCGGGGCAGAGGCGCCCAGCGGGAAGCGGGGCAGCCCGTGGCATTGCTGAGAGCCGGGACAGAGGTGCCCCAAGGGAAGCGGGGCAGGCCGTGCAGCACTGAGAGCCGGGGCAGTGCTGAGAGCCGGGGACAGAGGTGCCCCGAGGGAAGCGGGGCAGGCCGTGCAGCGCTGAGAGCCGGGGCAGAGGTGCCCAGCGGGAAGCGGGGCAGCCCGGGGCAGAGGCGCCAGCGGCTGAGCGGCGGCGGGAGCCCGGGAGCCCCGGAGCCCGGAACCCCGCCTCGCTCCGCCTCTTGCTGCCGCTCCTCCCCTCGGCGCGGACGCGCGGAGGTCGCGGCCGTGCGGGGCGTGCGGAGGCCGCGGCGGTGCCGGGCCCGCTCCGCTCCGCTCCCCGCGCTGTGCCGTGCCGTGCCGTGCCGTGCCGTGCCGGGCCATGCTGGGCGGCTGCCGGCGGGCGCTGCCCGCGGCGCTGGGCCGGGCGCTGCGGGGCCGGGCGGCGGGGCAGGGCGGCCGGGCCGTCAGCACCAGCTGGTGCCCCGTGGGCACCGCCTTCGATGCGAAGCAGCAGCAGCAGCAGCCGCTGCGCGGCGGCGCGGCGGGCAGGGACACGGTGAGCGGCGGGGCGGGAGGGCCGGGCCTGCTGCGGCGGAGCCAGCCTCGTGCTTTGCGCTCTTAGGGCAATTTTTCTCTTGCGTGTATTTTCTTTTTATAAGAGTTTATATTGGTTCTAGCAAACCCTAACGTTGTGGATTTTGGAAGCCGTAGCGTTTGACAGCCTCGTGCGTGGGAGCGCTTTGAGCCTCAGTGGTGCCCATGTGTCCATAAAGCGATATTACCCCTTGCACTGCCGTTTCCCTGCCTGCCCTCTCCCGGCGGTGCCATCAGTCAGGTGTTGGTGCCGTGCCACTGCCCTCGCACAGTGCTTCAGGGGCAGCCACGCTGCGCACATCCTCTGGCCTGGGCCTTATTCTTGATGTTCTGCCTCTGGGGAAAGCAAAAAAAAAGGATTTCTTGGCTGATATGGTGACGCTTAGGCTTTCTGGTGCGTTTCTTTTTAGGGTGAGTCAGGGACGTTTGTTAATGTGTGTCCAGGGACTCAACAGGCTCCCGGAGAGGGTAAGATTGGCACAGTGCACACAGAATAGGTGCAGCTGTAAAATCCAGGTGTTTGCCTGCTGACTCAGCTGTTCCTGCCATGGTGCCCAGCCTACTGGAGCTGTTGAACTTTGGGTTTTAGAGAGGACAAATCTGACCTCTGTTTATAATCTGGCACTTGCTTGGGAAACCTTTCTTCAGGTCCTCATGCCTCTGCATGCACTGGTTTAAGTCTTGCTTCAGGAAATAATCCATGTAAATATTGTCCATTTGGCTGATCTAGGGAATGTTCCACATTATTGACTTGGCCCACAGTTCTTTTGGAATAGAGGTGTGTATTTCAGGCTCACAAAGAGGCTGTTCCAGGTAGGATGTAAATGCTGAGACCAAGCAGAGACAGAAGTGTTTCAGCCATGCAGCCAATGCCATTAAAGAACAGAGAGAGCTGCACTAGGCTTCATTTTTTTTCTTGGTAATTTTAAAATTTTTGTGTTAAACTTGATATCATATGTAAGAGGAGTTCCATGGCTAATGTATCTGTGAGAGGAGATACATCCTGGTCACAGAGCACTAGATGTGCAGGAAGAGCTCGCTTGGGAAGGTGGGTGATAGTGTAGGGCAGCAGGAAAACCTGGACCTCTCAGGGATATTGCAGGACACTGCATCCTCTGGCTGAGGATCTGAGTGAAGGGGCAGTCTCAAGTGTCTTACACAGCAAACATTATTTAAGAGTGCTATGATAGAAGTATATTTATGTTTGTGTACGTACATGTATAGATATAAATACTTTTTCAGTATTCACTTCAGTCCAGTTCCTGTTCCCAAATAATAAATTAAAACATGCTAAGTGTGAGGTTTTCTTTCTTTAGCAGAAAAAGGTGATTTTAGCAACAGAAAGAAAGTAGGAAAAAGCAATGCAAAATGTTTCAGATGCATGCTTGAAGGGTTGCTTTTGCTTTGGAATGTCTATTTGTACAGATGAGCTGTCAATTTGTAGCTTTTTGTTTTATTTGGATAAATACTAGCAAGCTATATGCAAACCTGCAGCTGACTGCTGTAATACGAAGAGTTTGCAGAAAGTGCATTGTAAACTGACTGGACTGCAGATTTGAAAATCCAGACTGTTATTTTTAGATATTGAGGTTGAATTTGGGAAGGGGTAGATGTGATGTGAAGCCACATACCTTTCAGTGTTTGGTGTTGTAGGCAGGAGGTGAGGAGATGCTCATGTTGTAGCTGGGCAGTTGCAAAGGGAGTGTATTGCTTGAAGAGATGTTGCTTTAACTTAAGTGAAATTTGGGAGTTACTAGGATAAGGTTTTTCACCCAGAGGGTGTTTGGGCTCTGGAACAGGCTCCCCAGGGAAGTGGTCACAGCACCAAGCCTGACAGAGCTCAAGAAGTGTTTGGACAATGCGCTCAGGCACGTGGTGTGACTCTTGGGGATGGTTCAGTGCAGGGCCAGGAACTGGACTTCACTGATCCTTGTGGGTCCCTTCTGTGACATGGAATAAAGCACAAAACTTTTCCAAACAGTGTTAAAATTATAATATAAAAGCAAATCTTTAATTGAAAGCCTTCAAGATGCACAACATGGTGGTATGTATATGTGATACAGTAGTCCTACAATTTTTACAAGGTTAGTTGGTTAGTATACCTATCAATATTACCAGTTAGAAAAGCAGTTGGATTAGATAATTTCTCCCCTGGGTTCAGCCCCATCTTCTAGCTCTAAATTTTATTATGTCTGTGATACATGGTGCAAGATAAAGTGTCCTTGCTAAACTAATGGTCAAGACTAAACAGAATTTCAAGAATGCATCAATAGGGGTTTGTTAACTGTGAGAAGGGAAGCTGGGAAAGTACTAGAAGCTATGACTATGTATTAACAGTCTACAAAATCTACAAATACATGAAGAATACATAAAAACCAAAAATCTTTAGGCATCACTTTCAACTTAGGGGATTATGTGATTCTTTGAAATCTTTTTCCTTTCGTAGGTCTGCACTGTGGAACTTCTCTATCTGCTCACATTAGTAATTTTGTTTGATCAGTGGTAGAATCTCTCTAAGTCTCTTCCACAAATGCAGAACACAAGTGCCATCTGCATTTACTCTGCACAAAAAAGTGTGTTTGCCTTGCCCTGTGGGACAGGGCCAGGCTTGATAGGAATTTTAGGAATAAAACTGTTCATTCCACAAACATTTTCAGTTGTTGTTGATTATTCCTTTAAGGTCTGCTTCCAGTATTGGGGGCTAATTTAGTGAGCCTGAGACAACTGTCCTGTTGCCTGCAATCTCTTGGTATCTGGGAGTGCTGGCCAGTGAAATGTTACAATATGCTGGCTGGGGTCGTTTTGGTGAAATTCTGTAGTGATAATTCAGTCTTGAAACAAAGGTGCAGAAATCAAAGAGGGCAATAGTGATGTGTTTTCATTGTGCTCTGCACTGTAGGGTCTGTTTGGTGTTCCAGAACTGAGCTGTCCAGAAGGATTTCAAGAAGCACAGAACAAAGCACTGCAAGAATCAGAAGAACTTGTCCAGAAGGCATGTTCAACACCACCTGGGCAAGAGACTATAATGATCTTTGATCAGCTTTCAGATAGCCTGTGCAGAGTAGCAGACTTGGTATGTTGCTTTTTGTATTTTTACATAAATACTTTTAAACTGGCTGAGCTTACACCACGTTCCATTTTATGATTTTCTGCACTGCAGTAAATAGCAGATCAGCTCCATGAAGTTTTGTGTTAAGGCAGAAAATTAAATTGATTGAAAGTGAATTACAAAGGCTTTTACCAAATGATAGCTATGTACAAATCCTGTCAAACTGTCCAGTTATTTTTTAAGACTTTAAATATATTCCTAATATTTTAAGTCTATAATTTCATTGCTAAAGCCACCCTGAATTCATGTCAGCAGTCCTGGAAGCCCCTAGCTCCCCAGCCCCTTTTACCATCCTTCTAGACTTATGAACCCCCTGAAGTATTTGGAGATTTATTAAAAAAATCAGTGTTTCTTCCTATTAGGAAATATGTACATTTGATGGTGTGCTTTCTCCTTAACTAGAAAATTTAGTTTTAAAAATATTTTGTGTGTTGGAGTAGCTCTGTGTTGTAAGAACTCTAAGATACACACTACTTAAAATGTTTTAAGAAGTGTGTAAATTAATGATGCTTATTGGAAAGACACAGTAAACCACTGTGTGGTTTAATGATTGTTGACAAATTTTTCCAATCAGCTTTGTTTTTGACAGAAAAAGACAAACTCTACAAAATGATTGCATAGAACTGTAGAAATAAATGTTAATATAAATGAAACTGCTTAAATGCAATTTATTTATGAGCCAGGATTTTTTTTGTCTTTTTGCCTCACTGTTTTCTTCTTCTACCACATCAGGCTGATTTTGTAAAAGTTGCCCACCCTGACTTTGCATTCAGAGAGGCTGCTGAAGAAGCTTGCAGGAACATCGGTACCGTGGTAGAGAAGTATGTTTTCTTCTTTTTTTCTTGATTTTTTTTCCTATTTCCATATGCAGCTTTAAAAATTACTGTATGATCATCTGTGAAAGCAGCAATAAAAAAAGTATTTGTACATGTGTACAAAGTGTCAGTCTTCTGTTACAGATATTTAAGGGTTTAGTTTTGCTACAGTATTTCATGAAAGGTTTTTCTATTTTAGTTGCAGTTTATGACTCCCTGTCACTGAAGCCCATCAAAGGCTGAAGTGACATTTTTCTAGGACTTGTGACGATTCTCTAGTGATTGTAAAGTTTATGTACAAAACGATTGAAAGTGCATTTCTCAATACTTTGGTTAAGCATACTTTGATTAAGCACACCATGTATAACAATATGACTTTAATATCTGAATACCACTTCAGATAGTAATTTTGTGGAAAGAAGAAATTATTTGCATATTATTTTGAGATAAACTATTGTGTGCATGTGTTTCATTGCTCACTGTATCCCACCTGGGAGTGTGGGATAACATGCCAGCAAATCCAGTGGACACACTGTTATCTGCATGGGACAGTGCTTGGTGTGTGGAAATGTTCTGGGGATAGTAAGCTCTTAGTCTATCCCAGTGGCTGTCACAGCACATTTATCTGATGGCAAATTTGAACATAGGTTTTCTTTAATGGAGTCCTTTCAAAGTAAGGATTAGAAAACCGTTCTCCCACCTTTATGCTCTCACCATGATTATCTTTGTTCTTAAAAAAATAAGCAGTCAGTGTTAGACTTGCTCATATTGCCACAAAATACCGTCCCAAAGTATTTTTCTGTCAGATGCACAAGACCTGTTTCCATACTGGTTTGTCCACACATGCTCTGTAGAAATTTTCTACTTTTTAACTGTGACTGTGAACCAGAAAGCATTTTGAAAATTGAGTGCTTGGATTTTAATGTTGTTTCACTAAAAACTGCCTTTGAATGAGTAATACCAAAAACTGAAATATTAGTTCATTGCTAATGCATGATTCTTTTACTCTGTGTCTTTTCAGATTAAATACAGATGTTGAACTGTGTCAGAGTCTGAGACGTCTGCTAGCTGATGAAACTGTAATGAGTTCCTTAGATCCAGAAACCAGGTACTTATTAATGCTTATAGATCTTTATAGATTATAAATAGAACCTTGTAGATTTAGATTCTTAGATGGTATGTATTGTTCCTTATTGTACCTATATTTTTTATTTTCTCACATTAATAGATGCAACTTTTGGAAAAACAATCCATATCTCCATAATTAATTTATTAGTCACTACCAAATTACCTGCAGAGGAGTTAGGAAGTTTGTAATTCTATCATCTTGGAGAATGTCTGTGACTGTAAAGCACAAGATATATTTATGCTGAATAACTGAGATTTTGCAAGAGCAAAAAAATGGAAACTTAAGATTTTCTTCAATAATATTCTTTTGATTAAAATTATATACTGTACTGTGGTGTACATATCAATGTTTTTAGGAATAAAATTAGGGAACAGACTATATAACTTTATTTCACTTTATAGAAGTTTATTTATATTTTTCAAAATTGGATTAGCAGTATATTTATTAAAAGCTTATTCTATGATTGCTGTAATAGATTTTATTATCTGTTTATGCAGTTATAGTTTTGAATTATTTATTCACTGACATGGTTAGACAAGCTCAATGTATAAGTTATTTCCTTCTTCCTTCTTTCACCATGATCAAGGATGTTAGATTTGGAAAGGTATTTTTCTGATGTTAGGATAAATGAAGTGTGAAAGGAAATTAGAATGGTAATTTGCACAAATTGGTTGAACATCTAGATTAAGGTACTGGAATTACTTTGAAGGATATTTTCAAAGCAGATGACTGAACTAAAAACAAAGGACAATTTGTTTCTCATGAGTAAATTGTTAAGGATTTAAAACATAGGAAATCTTTGCCCTAATAAAAACATTCATATAACTGTGGGATTATTCTCTGTGAAAGACATAAAACATAAATAGCTACTAAAGGCAAAATCTGTTAAGAAATTATGCTTACTATCAAATGAGGCTGTTTTAACAGGGATTTACTGTATTTTTAGGCGAGTGGCAGAACTTTTTATGTTTGATTTTGAGATCAGTGGCATTCATTTGGATGAAGAAAAGGTAATTTCTGGCTACAATGTATGAACAGAAATTTGTCTACAAAAGACCAGATAATGAAACATGTGGGACATGAAATTACGTGATTCTGGGTCAGTTTGTCCTGTGTAGAAATTTGTCACCTTGGAAGTGATGAATTTTGTGTATTTTAAATCACTTCTAAAGACAGTTTTTAGATGGTTGTTCTCCCTAGTTTGGTCCTCATCATTCATTTCTGTTCTGAGGAGTTACAAGCAAGTCCTGAGATGCTATTTTCTTTCTTTGGTGTCTGCATCAGATATTTAAAATAGCTACTCAGCTATCAGAACAACATATTTACAGAGAGGGAAAAGCAGCACTCCATGCACCTTGATGACAGGTTTATCAAGTGAGGTGTGTTAGAAGGGATCAGGTGTGTGTCCAGGCACTCCTGGGGTGCTCACATAACCGGAAGTTGTAAATATTTTTCAAAATTGAATACCTGAGCATGGTCTGATTTCCTGTCTTGGAGCTTTTTTACATACTTTTGCAGTAGTTAGTGATGGATTTTCCAAACCCAGCAGCTTACACCATGCTTTGTGGTATGGATGATCTATCTATTCATAGTTCATGTCATATATAAAGCAAATTCCATGTTTATTTGAGTCATCCCCTCCAAAAAGATTTGTACTAAAGCTCTTCTACCAGATTGATGCCATAGAGTTATTCTGTTTGATGGTGTTTTGTGACCTAAAAAATGGTTCTAGAATATAATTTTTACAAATACTTTGTCCAAAGAAAAACCCCAAAACTTCAGCTCTGGGGTTTATGTCTGATTTGACTGTTGGTTCTATGATACTTCATCTTCTTTCAGTTATAATTTCACTTATTTTTGCATGTTTTTATCTTCTTCCCCTGCCTATCCCACTTTTCTTGCTTGCTGCTCAGTATTTCTTTTTAATTCTCATTTAAGACTTTAGAAACCCTTCCCTGTTGTAAGTTGAAGTTTACTTCTGCTACAAAGAATTTCTGCTTTTTGAAATAAAACTGAAAGATATATTTTTCAAGAGAAAGGGTGGGAATGGGAGGACAGAGATCACATTATGTCATTCTTTGGACTTTACAAGTTATGTTGTATCTGTACCCTCAGCCCTTTGTTTTTTTGAGGTATGAACCCACAGATAATTGAGACAATACTGTACTAATATGAGCAAGTTCACTGAAGTTCACATATTGCATGGTTAAGTGACGATGATAAAACTCTAAATTACAAACTCCTAAGAGGAGGATTGAAATACTGTGAGTAGTTTACAGTCTCCAGAAAACAGCTCAATGCAAACAGGAAAAAGAGAACTTGAATTCTATATGTATTTTAGGATATCTCTCTCAAAGATGCTTCTTTTTTTTATTCAGTGTTTTACATAGAACTCAGTTACACCTAGCAAAGCTTGTGTAATCCTACTTGAACTCCACTGTGCATTTTCTTACTGCAGAAACATGGGCATTTTCTCTGAAATTTCGATGCTTTTTAAGCATCTCATTGACTTGCCCTGCATTATGACTTTGTTGATTCCATAGGTATAATCTTAAGTGTTGTACTTTCTGCTTCATTTTTGAAAGAGTTCTCTTAGGTTTAAAAACTTTGAGTTTTGCTTGTACTGTGTCTGAATATAATATTTTGTGCTTTATTTTTCTTACAGCGTAAAAAGGCAGTCGACCTCAACGTCAGAATATTGGATTTATGTAACGAATTTCTGATAGGAACTCACATTCCCAACAAGATTGACAAACATGTTTTGCCAGAGCATATTCGGTATAATTTTACTGCTGAAGGCAATTACTTACGAGTTGCTGGTCTACATGCTGATTGTCCTGATGATCTGGTTTGTATTCCCTGACTTTACTTTGGCATCCTTTATATCAGTTATTTGAGGCAAATGCATGTGATTTGTGATTATGCTGTTAATACTAACAAGGAAAAGCTTTTGTAGAATGTAATAATCAGTGGCATACTTGATAGTGGCTGAAATAATGGCTGTGCAGATCCTGAATAGCAGGAGGAAGAAGAGGGGCAGACTTTGGATTTTAGGCAAGCACACTTCAGTTTATTCAGAAGTGGGATCCCGTGAAATGCTATTCTGAAGGGTAAAGGAGCTCACGAAAGCAGGTAGTTCTCTAAAGGCAGAATTCTCCAAGCATGTGAGAATATTGGGATACTCAGTATTAGTGCATCCTCATCTTTAGAAAGCCAAGTAGATGCATCAGGAACTAGGCTTGACAAGCAGACAATTCTTAACAAAGCTTCATCTCCAAAAGACAGCATTCATGGAGTGGAAGCAGGTACAAGATCCAGGGGAGGAATGTAGGAACATTGCCTGTGTATGTAGGGATGATGTTGGTAACGTTAAAGCTCAACTGTAGTTGTGATTTGGAAGGGACATCAAAAGCAGCAAGAGAAAAGCCTGAGTAAGGAAAACATGGTCTCAGTGCTGGGTAAGGTGGGTGACAGTGGCAGCAGACAGATAAGGCTGAGATGCTCATCAATTTCTTTTAACTCAAGGTTCATCAGTGACTTTAGTCCCGGTAGGAGATTATAGTCTGGATTGGTGGACAACAAGAAAGATAAAAAAACTAATTTCATGATCAGACTCAGAGTACTGGTTGAAATGCACCCTACAGGAAGACTGGTAATGGAAGAACTCTTGCAAGGGTCTGTCTTGGGTCCCCTGTTTAACACCTTTATCAGTAATGTAAAGGAGGTGACAGAGGGTTTGCCTACCAGATTGGCAGGAGAGAGCAAATGGGGAGGAACAATCAATACACATGAAAGTCAAGGCTGACATTCAGACTGCCCTAAAAGCTGGGATAATTGTTCAGTGGCAGTCTTACGTAATTCAGAAAGGACAAGAGCAAAGTCACTCACCTGAAAATGGAGAATTCCTGGTTATAGGACAGGCTGGGACTGCTTGGCTGGGTCTGGTCTGTGGCAAAGGCCCACAGTGTTGATGGGCAGCAAGCTGAGCATGAGCCTTCAGTGACCCTGGCAACAAAGGGGCCAACAGCACCTGGACTGGATTGGATTATTGAGCCACTCTTCAGGTGTGTCTTCAACAGAGCCCAAGATGGGCAGTAACTGGAGTGCTTGCACTGTGAGGAGGGGCAGAGGGACTGGGGCTTGTTCACCCTGTAGCAGAGGTGGTCTGGGGGGACCCTGACAGCACCCTGCCAGTACTTACAAGGATGACATGGAGAAAATAGAGTCAGGCTCTTCAGCATGGTGCATGACAAGAGAGCAAGTGTCAAAAGGCACAGATTGAGATGAGAAGTGGTAGTTGGAGTTTTTCCTGCACAGTGAAATAGTGAGGTCATACTGTCTCTCCCAGATATGCAGGGTTTCAGGACCAGAAGAAACTTTGTGTGACTTGGTCTTAGCTTATAGCTGTCTCTGCTTTGTGCAGAAGGTTGCAGAAGTCCCATCCAATCTGAAAAAAAATCTTAGTTATTGTTAATGTTGTTTTTCTAAAAAAGAATTAATTTAAAGTTATAAATTTATTTTAGACTCATTGAAATGTGGCAGTGGCTGCCTAGACTTTTAGATACAATTCTAGGATCAGGAACATACTAAAATGGGGTTCATTCTTCACTTTTACTGTGTAGAGAGAAGCTTAGTTCAGATGAAGGCAAGTATAAGTTGTTGCTGGATTTCTTGAGCTTATTCCATATGTAGAAAATAAAATTTGTGACTGGTTTGTAAAACATAAAAGTATTTTATAAAATTTTATGAGTCTCCAGGTATTTTTTTCAGAGTTATGAAAAGACCCAAACTAACTAAAAAATATGAGAAAAGGAGAAAGTGGTCTGAAAAGCACAGATGCTGGCAGGAAGAGGGAGGTGATGAGGGACTGTTGACAGGAGTAGAGAGCAGGACCCTTTTTGGCAGTCTTGATCTGTTAGGTAGCCTCATTGCATTTCCTCATGCCACTTTTAATGGGTAAGAGAGCTGTAATTGTCAGGCAGTTGTAGTTACTACTGTTAAAAGGCTTTAGGCCTTTTCCCAACAATATCAGTAAGGTAGGACTGTTAAGCCAGATCTTCAGTTGCATCACTTGTTTCTGTTAAAAATCACTCTGTTGCCATGTGATTTTTTTTTTTATCTTGTATTAGGTGCGAGAAGCTGCTTACAAGATTTTTCTCCACTCAAACTCTCAGCAGTTGGCTCGATTGGAGGAATTGCTTGTGAGCCGAAACAGCCTGGCACAGTTGGTTGGCTATGACACCTTTGCCCACAGGGCTCTTCAGGGAACAATGGCCAAAAATCCAGGTATAAAACATGTATGGAAGGACATGCTAAGAAACCAAATGTATAATGGATGAGGTCAAAGGTTGTTCATTTCTTTAGCTGAGTTTACACATCCTTCTTCCAGTGAAGTGTTTTGTTGCAGTTACATTTTTCTGTATGCCATACTCAGTGCTCACTGTAAATAACAGTACTCACTGAGGAGGATGTGTTGTTTTGGTTCAGAACTGATACTCAGGCCTTAGATTATGAAGGTGACATTATCTGAGCAGGTAACGAGGTAAATGTAGCACTAAATTCTCTTGACATAATGTCAATGGAGTCGTTTGTTAAAAAATCTAAAGGAAGTTTGGTTTGGAATATTCTCATGTAAATTTAACATCCTTAAGGGAAAAATTATTTTAATAATTTTCCCTTCCTTCTAGAAACAGTAAGACAATTTCTGGAGAAGCTTTCTGAGCAGTTGTCTAAAAGGTATGTCTTTTTCACTATGGTTTTTTTTAACCATGCTGTTTATTTCAAGAATAGAGGGATTTGTGCACTAATAAGTTAGGCAGTGCTGCTTATTATGTGCTCTGATGAAACAAAAACCAAGACTGCCCCAAAATTTTGAGAGACATCTTAGAATAAATTCTTTGTCTGTGATCAGAGAACACCTAGGACTGAATGCAAGAAATGCAGTTAACAGCAAACTAGAAGACCAAGTTGAGGTGTAGAACATCTATCCTGGTCTTCTTGCCATATGCACAACTCCATGTAATTTACATCTATAAACAGATTTCCATGTTTGTCCCTCTTGCCACCCTGAGCTCCACACAGCATAAAGCAGTTTCATCACTATATAAATGGGTATGATAATAATGGGTATAAATGGGGTGTGTATTGTAAGAATGAAAATGCTTTGGAGCTGGACAACCATGGGAAGAGGGACTGAATTTGAAAGTACCTGAATGGCAGAAGTAAGTGAAAAGGTTTTTCTACTGTTGTACGTGGGCCTGCCATTTTATATAGTCATTTTATATAGAACTCTAAATCTCTGATAATGGGTATCTTATTAGGTTGGAATATTATCATGTGCTGTATTTCACTGCTGAAAAACGTTTCATTAACATTTTCATCATAAAAATAATTTTCAGAACTCAAAAAGACTTTGAAATGATGACAAAGATGAAAACGAAACTCAACCCCCACAATTCAGTAAGTGACATTTCCATATGTGATTGTTTTGTTTCTTTTAAAAATATAGTATAAGGTAATCATGTTCTACAATTACTTCTACTTTAGTGTACAAGATGTTGTAGAATTAGAAACATTCTCTTTTCTGGCTTCAAATGCTTTCTGACTACTAAGCTGCTGTTTTAAAACCAAATATTGAATATGAGAGAGCTGTTGGTTTGTACAAAGTGATACTGAGATAATCAAAACATAAAGCAGTGAAAGGGAGTATCACTTTGCTTTGAATTGACTCATTTGAAAAGTAAAGGCTGTACTTTAGGTTGAATTCAAGTCCAGTTTATGTAGTACATTGAATGTATCTCAATGCTGTACATATCTAGTTTTATCTTTTTATTTGAACTGAGTGTATTTATTGAAATCTAGTATGAAGTTCTGTCATATAGTTGAATAAGAAGACTAATCTTCAAGAAATGTTAAAAAAGTTTTCAGGTTATGATATATGATGCTATTTTTGGTTTGAGCCCTAGCTGTTTTTCATTATGTTTTAAAATTCTGTGACTTGCTGAAACTGAAGAAATGCTCAAATGAAACCAGACTTTTACTTTGGATTCACTTGTTGTCCATTATTGTAATTATAAGCTGCAATTCTTTTTCAGATGCTGATGCCATGGGATCACCCCTACTACAGTGGAGTCCTTCGTGCTGAGAGGTAAGCTCCTTATGTTGCTGATTGTAATGTAAATGAGTGTCCTTGCAATAAAGACAAAGTCCTCAATATAAACAGGATTTCTTTCTTTGAAGATGTACCTCAATATGAAAAAATAAATATTATCTGGTGGGAGCGTTGTTTGTAACATTTTTTAGTTGCTGCTGGAATGCCTGTAGAGGTTTTTGGCTCCTGTGTTATTTTGCAGAGAAGTATTGGTCCTCTTTGAAGATGAAAGAGGATGAAGCAGTTTCAGAACAGATAGATTTCTTGTTTTGCTTTTAGTTCTTAGCTGGGCTGTAGTAATGTTTAAAAATAAATTTTGAACACTGAATACAATTCAAGTCCTCTTGATATTTTAACTTCATTGTGCTTCTTACCAAATGTGCAACTTCATCCTCTTCTGCAGACTTGAAATAGAAACTTCTTCAGTGAATCTTTACTGCTTATGGATAGAATTCATTCTTATCTCTCTTGCAAAGGCTGTGAAATAAATCCTTTACACAGACTTAATAGTGCATGGGGCCTTTGCACATAATGAGATGTCAGCTCTGAAAGATGTAAGCCCTGCATGTTGCCTTTATTAGATCAGCAGCAGTGAAACCTTTTGGGTTTCTGTTGGAAAAGATAATTGAAAGTTGTGCTGCTCTCACAAGGAGTTTAGGAAAAAACTCTTTCTTCACTGCAGATTTACAGTTTTTTTGGTTTTTAAACAAATAGACTGGATGTATCTGATTAAAACAGTAGTTTACTCTGTATCAGAAAGCTCTGGTAGTATAGACATGGCGTAGAAAGACTGCCAGCAGCTGGCCTGGTTGTTTTCAGAATTGGTGTGTGCCATAAGCACCAATTTAGAACATTAGGTGTAGAGGCACTGTGGTTGTTACTTCTCCTGGAGGAGTGTCTTCTGGTGCTGATTGTCCTTAGTCTTACTGTCCTTCTTAGATCTCCTCATGAAGATAACCATCTCATAATTGAGTTGCTGATGATCACAAGTAGATTATTCTGCATTTGAAAGAAAAATATTTCCTCTCCTTGGGGGGCTTTGTAAGAGACCCAATTAATTCCTTTAAGAATTGCATGGTGGCTTTGTGAAGGGAGAGCTGCAGGTGAGACAGACCTAGACACTGGCAGTGTATCTTTGCTATTTTTTTTGTATTCTGGCACCAAGTCTGGAAGCTGTATCAGAGTCTCCTGAGTCTAAGTAGAGCCTCCCTGGCTACAGTGAAGGATTGGGAGCCCAATGTTTTTCTCTCTCCAGCTTGGGCAGGACTATTTCTTGCTGGCAGGTATACAAGCATCTACAAGACTGGGGAAAAAAGTAGTTTTCTTTTCCATTTTGTGCAGAGCTGCTTCCGCTTTAACACAAGAGTGTAGATCTTTCACAGTCCTGTTTTCTGTTTGTCTTTGGAAAATGTGTTTGATCTGACTAACTGAACAAGGCTTTACATTTGTTCTGCTCATATTGTGGGTGTTTAACAGGGTACTGGATAGTGAGTAATCAGCTCTGAAAACTAAAACTCACTTCTCCCCTGCACAGTGTCAACGACTGTGCTTTATAGGTGAAACTAGGCAGGATCAGAGTATTCGTATAACAACCAGAGGATGGGAATATACCTTTGTCATATCTGTGCCCTAAATGCCCTGTTACTCAAATGGGATTCTCGTATCCTTTATCTTGTGTTTGTACCTATCTTGTTTGATCACATCCCTTCTTGAAAGCCCTGTGGGTGCTATGGTATGTTCAGGTCAGCACTTTTGTAACTGGAAGATGAGAACTGTATCTGCCACACAAACCTTCATGCTTGGCTGGAGTTTGACTTTTGGCTATTTGTTGTTCTCTTCCTAACTGAGACAATTATCTTGTAGTATTAAATTATTCATCTAAGGAAAAGTGATGTTGTTTTCATTGGTTGATTGGTTGTTTTTTTCCATGGGAAAATGATTGAAAATTGGTTTTTTAATTATTATTTTTATTTTTTTTATTTATAAGCTCAATAAATTATTTTTTTACTTCTATTTTATTTTGCATTTTTTCATCTTGGAATCACAAAATATGTTTCCAAAGAAGATGCACTTAACTGTCATGCATTTCTCCTGTTCTTTGTTTAGTCTATCGTATTTTTTTGTTCTCCAGGAATTTCCTTTTTTTGGAATAAATTTACTTTTAGCTTCAGGTCTTTAACAGAAATGCCATGGTTATATTTGTTGTAGCACTGTGCACAGAGTATGGCTTATGTATTTGTCTCTCATGTTTTGGGACTAAGTAGTAGTTTGCATGGTGGATTTTTGTATTAGGATTTTCTCTTTTCTTCTGCTTAGTAAAACTTTTTTGTTGAAAGGGAAGCAAACGTATGCTTTTGGATATTCCTTTTGGACTACTGTTGTCACTGTTGCTCCAGCTGAAGTACACACCCAGAGTTTCCCAGGTATTGTTAGGTACATAAGATGCAGATTATCTTTACAAATGTAGGTATAAAGAAAGAAACTACAGGAATTCAGTTCTTGATTAAGTAACTCAGCACTAGGGGGTGCAAGAAATACTAGAACAGTGTGTCTGCTGGAAAATGTTTACTGTCTCTTAGTTTGGCCTATTCAACCAGTCCTCCAGATTATGACCAGCTATATGTCAAATATATCTGAAACTCATGACATATTTTTAATGTGTCTACTTTGTATTTGTAGCACGCTGTGTATTTTAAATATATTTATATGTTTTATCTTCTAAACATAGATTTAGTCTCTACTGTAACAGGATTAAGGAAACAAGTCCTTCACTAGATTTCTAGTTTAGTTTTCAGAGGGAGGTGTTTGCTTCTGAAGGATGCAGGATGCCCTCGTGCGTTTGGACAGTGCGGTTCTGATGCTGTGTGCTGTGGCCCGGGGTTGGGTTTTGTCGCCGCGTTCCTCGGCGTTACCGACCGTTGCTGCTGCTCTGTCACCTGAGCAGCAGGAGGCGCTCCAGACTCAAGCCGCGGGGTTGCGGGTGTGCTGTCTAAACCCGGCCACGACAATTTTGTTTCTGTCAGCTTTCACCAAGTCCTTTCCCTGGAAACTTGATCCTACTTCAAAAGTGTAAGCCTCCCATTGATGGGAACAGGATATTTTACTTTTTTTTTCCTTCCCCAGACTACATTAAGTAGCCTCCCTGGCTTTAAACCTACACTTAAGACTGTGTAATGTTTTTGTAGCTATAGTTTAAGAGGCAGGGAAAATACATGTTGGTATAAATGTACTTTTAAGAGAAACAGGAGACAAAAGTCTGAAATTCATGGTAGTAGCATCTTAAAAGAAGATAGATTAATTAGGAGAACCTCAAGAATTTTGGCAGGCTAAGGGTAATAAACCAGTGAATGCTAGAACATGCTTCAGCGTCTGACAAGTAAGAAGATGTCTAATATGTATATTATAAAAATAATAATGTTGCATTTTAGTGCAGACAAGTACCCAAGTATTAATTAAATTGCATTATTTCTCAGTAAATGCATCTGTAATTCTCAAGGCCCTGATCTTGCAAAGATGTGGTAGTCCTGATGACTTCTTCTGGGTCAGAGAAAAAAGCACAACAGAAAATCACCCCAAAAGGCTGTGAGAGCCTTTTTGAGGTCAGCCATTTACCTTGAAGGTAGGATTGGCAGTGCTTACTCACTTCTGACAGAGGTGCAGAACTGTTCTTGAGAGCCGTCAGCAGTGAGCTTTGTGTATTTGGTATTGCTTAGTAAAACATTGTTTCCTTAACCTGTGATTCTTGCCAGGCTGGGTTGACTTTACTGGCTATAATTCACTGTTAGGACTTTTGCCGATATGTCTCAGATTTTATTCAACTTGAAGCTGTGATGTGCTTGCAGAGCACTGACTCTGTGCTAGTCCCTTTCTTTGGGGCTGCAGAAGGAAGTAAGACCAGCCTTGAGGATGACAGATCAATGCAAAAATAAGTTAGTTTCCTGATGAGTAGGAAAATGAAGCTACCATGACAGCTGCAGGCATTTTGAATCTTGGGGTGCCAGCTTAGCAGAAATTAGGAATAAATCACCTCCTTTCTTGTTGGGACTGTACATAGGTTGCTGGCTTCAGGGGAGGGTGGACACCACTTCTGGGTTTTTTCAGAGGGGTAGGTTCAGTACCAAGATATGAAAATGTGACTGGATGTTTCACAAGTTCCTAAAAGCAAATTGAGGTTTGCAAGTTACTAGTAAAAAACTTATTCATGGCTGCTTTTTGTAAAATTATTTTTAGTTTTATGAAAGGCTGTTCTCTCTAGGGAATGCCATGTGGAAGAATGGCCCAGACCCTTTGCAGAACATGTGAGAAAACTGTCACTCTGTTCAATTTGAAAGCTGAAATGCAAAAGTAATGCAAATGTAACTAGGAAATCGTTCAACCAAAGTGCTCAGAGAGAAGAAGAACTTCCTGTAACAAATGATTTATAAGAAAGGGAAGGCATGCCTTCTGTTAAATCAACTAATGTAGCTATAGAAAGTCCACTTCAACTCACCAGTCACTAAAGCTGGTGAATTAAGCTTTTTGGAGGGAAACCTGAAAGTTATTGAAAAGCATTGCTGTGAAGCAGAATTCAGCTTTCAAAATGATATCTTTATTCAAGACATTGTGGAAGAACAAATAAATTGTTGCTTTGAAAACAGTAAAATCTAAAAAGTTGCGTGCAGTGTTGATACCAATATTCCAAATTACCCCTTGACCTCCTCCACAATATTCTAGGAAGTACAATTAGCAGAAAGAAAAAAGAAATGTGAAATACAGGTGCTACTTTATGGTTGATGAGAGTACAAAGGCTTTCTATTATTATTACTATTGCTATTATTTTTAAGAAATCCATAGTCTTCTATAAATCATGGTTAAGAGTCTCCCTTTAGGTAAAGAATTAAGTTTCATAGTCTGGCATGTAATGAAAATTGGAAGGGGTTTTCCTTGTCTTGATCTCTTCAAGTTAACCTGAGGGGTTCATCTCACTTTTATCTTCACTAACATGATCTTTTCAAGTTTCTTTGAAAGTTTTGACAGGATCTGTTTTATTAGAGATAGTTAATTTTGTCTTCTATATTTTTGTGGATGTCAACAGGATAATAATTTTTCTCACAAAAACCCCCAAAGAAGTCAGGATATATCAGGGACTACATTTAATAGCCACCGATAAGAATTTTTGCCTGGCAGCTAGTTTGCAATTCTTAAGAGTCTGAATGCTTGTGTTCTGAAGAACAGTGATCCTGATTCAAATATCCCTAATGTTCAATTTTATAAAAAGCATTCTTAATAGAATAGATGAAAGTCATGTTGCACAAAACAGTCTTAGTCTTGTTCCATAGATGCAGCTTAAATTAAAGTGATTTTGAATCTGCATTTTATTTAGACTCAGTGAAGTCATACAAGCTTAGAAATAATTATTTGTAATCACATACTACATCTTTGTTTCTCACAAGGGCAAAGCCTTTTTGTTTGAAGCCTGCTGTTCTTGAAGAATAACCAAACCTCATTGTGTCAGTTAACTTTTTTTATAATAGTTTTTTTAATTGGTTTGGCTACTTTGCTTCTCTTAAAAATACTGCTGTGCTGCAAACTGTGAAAGTAAAGTGGCTGGATTTCTTAAATGTAGTTTATCCTTTAATAAAAAGCAGGAATTTACATTAAAGAAACTGCAGCTTTCTTTGATATTTCTACTTTTGTAAGGAGGGTACTGAGATTTCTCTTCATAAAGTTACTGAGCTCAAAATCTGACATAGAGTATATGAGAAAATTTTCATTCTTTCCAGGACTTTATTATAAATACAAATGATTTGGCATTTGAAATCAGATGTTCAGAGTGAATTAAGTTACTGGAATATGCAAACCTATTATGTTCTA
The DNA here is from genome assembly GCA_034336665.1 of Luscinia megarhynchos. Lineage (NCBI taxonomy): Eukaryota > Metazoa > Chordata > Aves > Passeriformes > Muscicapidae > Luscinia > Luscinia megarhynchos. The sequence goes on from JAPFBE010000003.1 coordinate 69,288,395, forward strand.
GTTTATGTGTCTCAGTCTTTTACGGTTTTCAACTTGTAAGCATGAGAGTTATGCAATTCTGTAGGAGAAACAAATAATTTAAGATTCATTATTATAATAAAAGGGACCTCTTTGAGTCTTGATTTGTGTCAAAGCAGCTTAACTGAAAGTTTGGCACAGAGGAAAATATTCTTTTCCACTGCAGAGGAGTTCATGTATATATTTGCTGATCTGCTACTGATTTGTGCAGGGTGAGTGTGTGTTTGGTGTCCCCTTTTTTTTACATAAATGTTATATTTCCTACATCAAAACTAAAAGCAGCTTCTAAAAAAAATGATATCTAGGCATGTACAAAACCCTTGATTTCAGGAAGTCTTCTTTTAGATTAATCATTGTGTTTTCTGATGGGTGTGTGTATGTCTATAACGGATAGAAGTTTTGATATTTCCTTTTCCTGTTCTTCCAGAATTATACTCAGATCCTTTAAGTTTCACAGAATGGCTTAAGAAAATTTTTGTGCTCAAGTTCAAGGGTAGTTGAGTAAATCTTTTTGTAGCAGTGCAAACTGCAAATATCAAAAATCAACCCATACCTGGTTTTTTTTTTTTTTTTTTTTTTTTTTTTTTTTTGTTACCTGAGATAAACTAGAAGAAATGGTAAGAAATCTTTTTGACTGGAGTATATAGTTCTCTTCAAAGTTAATACCATTTGAGATCCATCTCTTTTGCCTGCATTTTCAAAGGCATGTTCCTATAGAAAATGCTGTGATCTTCATCCTTCTGGGATTCAACTATACAACATTCCAGTCAGGGAAGCCTGAATTCCAGAAAGAAGCAAGAGCTCATACCTGAGCTCTAGACTTGTGCTAGTTACCTCTAATTGATACCTTACTAAGCTTGAAAGTGTAATATTTGTGTCTGTTCTTCTCTGATGACATAGGCATCCTAAGGCCCAGAACTCACATTTTAAGCTAAAGGGTATCCAAGCGGGGTGTTTGATTCTTGCTCTGGCTTGCTTAGCTGCCCTGAATCCTTTTTCTTCCTTAGGAAATGCCATAACTATGTTTCCATGTGTTTTCTGGCTTTGGAGACAGCAGTACAATGTTTTGCTGGTGATGTTACTCTGCCATGTGCATCTTCCTCCCCTCTGAAGAGTCTGTCTCCTCTTCTGGTGCTGCAAATTACAGCATACAAGAAAACCCGTCTTCCAGCTCTTCTTTGCAGTAGTTATTGTCACTAAATGCTGTCTGTCTCCAGAACATTAATTTTTCTTCCTAGTACCAGTAACCCTTAGCAGAAATTTTACTGGTAGCAGAGTGTCTGTTACTGTAGTTCAGTGTGGGTCATGATAATTTCCTTTCTGATTTCTTTTCCCAAAAATACTTGAGTGCACTTCCTGTTACAGATAAAATTGTAACTTGTCTGAATAAATGTGGAGGCAGCTTGCCAAAGAGCATGCTCATAATAAAGCAGCTGCTTCTTGCAGTTTTATTTCAATTTTTTTCTATTTGTTTTAAATAGAAGGCACAAAGCTGTGCAACTGTTCAAGCAATTGATAACAGCTTGAAAATTTTGTACAAAGTGATTCTTAGAATGGTTGCAGCTTTAACACGTAGTATAATAAAAATAATTATAGGCACAGTAGGGTCATCAATATTTATTAATGCTAGATAATGAAGATAGCTTTGCTCTGACTAGTGAGCATTTCAAGGGCAGGCTAAGCTAAAGCACTTTGGGAATTCTGCTTCTTTTTATGTAGAGTCAGTCAGTATCAGCTAATTCATTGACTGAAATAGTTGTCCTTTCATTCTGTTGTTTGAATAGTAATGTGCAGTGGAATCCCAGAATCACAAAATTGTTAGGGTTGAAAGACACCTCTGGAGATAATCTTGTCCAACCCCTTGCCAAAGCAGGAATGCCTTGGTTTTCATAGGGTTTTGTTGGGAGGCTTTAGTCTGCATTTACAAATAGACTGGGTTTCATGTTTGAAACAAGCATCAAAGAAGCACCATACACCTGGGATAGAAGACGGGGAACTTTGAGTTTTCTCTTTAGCTTCAGGAGAAATTAATTTTACAGTCTTGGATCAGCCCTCAAAAAGTCTCTGCATCCTACACAGACAAGTTACTGGGCAATTTAAAATGCTAAAGGAGTGTATTGAGAGAAGTCTTCTTAAAATTTTATGTGGTCTTTTAGAAAATCTGGAGGATACAACCTGAGACCCTTTAACAGCATGAGAATTTTTGTTGAAAGGACTGAGGGAAGAGAAGTTTGGATTACTGTCACAATCACAGTCCCCATTGCTGCCAGCAAGTTTGGCTACCATGTTTTTAGATTGGTATGAATTTGAATGCCAAAATACTGTGCCTGGGAAATGTGTTCTTGCAGTTCCACTAATGTGATGAAGCTGTCAGTAACTGAGATTGGGTAATCATTTGCTAGCTAGCAGATGCCTTTTTCTTGTCATCTGGAAACAATGAAGTTGCTAATGACTGCTACTATTTGAGTGTCTGAAATCAAGCAAGAGTCTTCAACAAGGGAACATCTACTTTGTAAACTCTTCCAAATACTTTTCTACCCACACCCATATGCCAGATTTAAGTTTTGGAGATGTAGTAGAGATTGCAGCATTTCTTGTTCTGTTCACTTAGTATTTTTATTTTTGAGGAAGATTCAAATCTTTTTGTATCTTCTCTTTCCCCATTGTCCTCTAATCTTACCTAGTGTTACATCTTTTATTTCTCAGTGAGTAGCATTAAATCTTGAAGGTTGGGGCTCAGAAGAGAGTCAGTCATATGCTTGCTATTGCCACTGAAAGGCAAGATCATCTATCAGTAATAATTCCAGGAATTGAGGTTTTGGTTATAGAACATCAGTTTCAGATAGCTGAGGTTTTGGCTAATTGCTGTTCCTAAGTAATCCCAAAGAGAAATTTTTCCTGGAATCAGTGCAAGTTTGGGGTTAGGTTTTCTTCACTTATAGTTGGTTGTATTTAATTTGTAAAAATAGAGTTCATGTATGAGGTAGGACCAAATTCAAAACTTGGGAATTGGATCTGTGTTTTGGTGTCTGGAATGATTACTGCTTAGTGGGTATAGACTGGTATTTAGACAAAGATTTTTGAATATGTATTACACACTTTTTGGAGGAGTAGCTTTTTTTTTTTTTCAGTACCCAGTACTCATTTTGAAGTATTATTGGTTATTATAATCTGATTGTGATAATTGCACTATACTATGGATTTTAACCCCTTTCTGCATAACTCCTAGGACATTGCATTGGCTAGCAAAAAATGGATGCCAGATAATTCAAGGTATAATAATCTTTGCTGACTGCTGCCAGGTGTTTTCAAAAGTAAGTTAAGTATTGGGTCTGTGGCATAAGATACTAGGTGGTAGTTGAGGATTTTTCAGTATCTTCAGCTTTGATTTCTTTTTTGTACACTGGTATAATAGGCAAGGCAGAAATGGACAATTGAGATCAGAAGTAGAAACATTTTTTTGTTTTGGCATTCTGTATAAATAATGTTGTTTTTCAAAACTTCTTTCAATTTTTCATTGGCAAGAAGAATATTAACACACATCTTTCATTAAATGTGGGAGAGGTTTGATCCTGGCAATGTTCTACCAGAAGGGACTGACCTTAACTTTGTGTAGTTTCTATTAAACTGGTTGTTTAGTCAGGACCTCATTGTACTCAAAATGTCAAGATTGTGACATCTTCAAGCATTAGCCAGAGTAGGGGGGCTAGTTCCTCTGGGAAGTCTGCCTTAAGGCATTAGTCTGTGACTGCTGTTTTTCTAGGGGGCTGGATAAGTATCATGCTTTTTCCAAAGGACAAAACTATTGCAGACTGACTTCCTGCCACCCCCCCACCCCCTCTTCCACTTTGGACAGTGACAGTGTACTACAAAGTATTTACCAGAAAGCCTTCCCATCCTTTTCATCTTAGGGTAGGGTCATGGGGACACTGTGCATATGCAAGGAGTGCTGAGAATGAGAAATAGGCACTGGTCTCCTCCCTGCAATATATTAATGTTAGTTGTTCTGTCCATGAAGAAATATAATTCCTTTCTCCTGCTGGTACCTATCTGTGTTTTTGACTGAAATTAAAGTAAACTTAGTTTCAAAGCTTGTTTTTTTCCACCCCTCCAGCAAACATATTAATCCAGTATTTCAACTGAATGTGATAATCCTTTGCAATTAGTTTGAAACATTGTCTTCCTCTGATAAAGCTGGAATCTATCTCATGCTGTAACTGTGTGCTCTTGGTCCTAGGCTCCATATGACATCTTCACAAAATAGTTGAGGTTGGAAATTTTCACTGGAGGCCGTCTGATCCAGCTGCCTGCTAAAGCAAGGTCCCCTAGAGCTGGGTGTCCAGGATCATGTCCAGACAGCTTTTCAGCATCTCCAAGTTGCAAGACTTTGTAGCCTCTAAGGGTAACCTGTGCCACTGCCTGCTAATCCTCACTGGGAAAAAAATGTTTCCTGATGCTGAGATGCAACATCTCGTGCTCCATTTTGTGCCCCTTCCCTCTGGTCCTGTCACTGGCAGCACCGAGAAGAGCCTGGCTCTGTCCTCTTTGCATCTTCCCTTTCAGGAGTTTATACTCCTTAGTAAGATCCCTATGAGCCTTCTCTTTCCCAGGCTGAACAGTGTGGCCATGTTTCTCTTTCTGATGAGCTGAGCACTGCACTTCAGCACTGGACACAGACAGTGCTGAGCAGAGCAGAAGGATCACCTCCCTCAGCCTGCTGGCCATGCTTTTCCTAATGCACCCAGGATGTTATTCACCTTCTTTGTGGCAAGGATCCCTCCCTTTCCTCTCGGCCTGGGTGTCTCCTCAGCACATACTGATGCCTGGGATTGTTCTCCCCAGGTTCAGAGGAGGACTGTTTGAAGTTTCTGTCCACTCATTTGTCCTGTAAGCCTGTAAAGGTCCAGTGGATGGAAGCAAGACCCTCTGACATATCAGCCACTCCTCCCAGTTTGGATGACAGTTTGGTGTTACCTGCCAACAGCTGGACAGGACTGAACCCAGTATTGACCCCTGGAGCACACTGCTGGTTCTTGGCCTCCAAGCAGCCATTGTGGCACTGATCCCCTCCCTCTGGGCTCTGCAAAGATCTTATAGGAGACAGTGTCAAAGGGCTCAATGAAGTCCAAGGAGGTGACATGCACTGCTCTCCCCTTTTCTGCCAACCAGTTATTTCATCACATAAGGATATCACATTATTTAAGCATGACTTGCCATTGGTTGCTTTGAATCTATGCTGACTCCTCCTAGTAACATTCTTGTCTTTCATGTACTTGGAAACGGTTTCCAGGGTTAGCTGGTCCATGAAAAAAACTCTGCTCTTTAGAAAATTTTGAGAAGTCTCTACACATCTTTTGATTTTCGTTACTTCTTGTGTAAAAGTTACCTAATTTCATGAAATGTTTTTAAGGGTGCTGTTCATTTCTTAATTTCATGTTCTCTTATCCTGCAGTTGAACTCACTGTTGGGAGTTACACATTTTAATTTCCTGCAGCTGTGAAAATCGGATGTTTTGTTATGAATGTGTTGGTAGTGTTAAATTTTAATTTACTGAAGCATGTGTTTGTAGTACTGTACTGTATAGGCACTTTCTTGAAATATGTTGTACCTTGTGTCTCTTCTCTGACTGGGCAGGGAGGAAATAGCACGGGATGATAATGGATGTCTGAGGGGAGGAGTGTGCAGGCTTTGCACATAAGTGTAGCTTTGGCAGGACTGATTGAAATGCACTCATCAAAAAAGCCCTGCAAAGAGCCCTTGTGCAATGAAACCACTTGAGCTTGTCTGTGGTGTGTATTGAGACAGTACTTTTGTAGCCAGATATTAGTTAAAGAAGCAATTATTTGAATTGCAAATTAAAAACTCAGCCTACTATTCATAGTGGCATGTAGGATGATAGTAGAAGATTTTAAAGTGAGATGACAAAAACAGTTCTCAACTTTTATGGAGGTTGTTATGATTTGCCGCCAAAAGAAGAGTCATTTTAACAGATCTTGTAGTCTGTGTGCAGGGAGAGCTCCAGAGCAGAATCAGGAGGTCTGAAACACTTAGTGGTGTGTTTCAGTTCTTTGTGGTAACAGTCTGGGCAGAAGGCAATCACTGGGAGATTCTATTGAAGTGTGGAGACGTCTGAGATTTACCTGCTAAAGCTTTCCAAAAAGCACCACTGTTGAAAGCATTGCAATTCTTAGGAATTACTGACTTAAAAATTATGAGGTTATTCAACACATACCCTGTAATTCTGTACTTGGAGGTGGAAGGGGAGCTCTGTGTATTAATCAGTGTCCTTTGTACTCCAAATTTCTGTGGCTTATGTGAAAATTAACTCATCTCTTCTGCTTTATTTTAGAGACTTGCTTTCAATCTTTTTATCTAACTTGATCTAAAGTGATTTATATAGTGCTTATTTCCTTGGGTGTAGTGACTTTTTGAATAAGAAGGAAAACGTGCATATGGAAGAGTGTGATGTGTGAATTTAAGTGTGAAGTTCTTGAAAAAGTGTGTCAGTGTGGTAGAGGCAAAACTTGCTTTATTTTCTATGTTCTAGTATAGTTTAAAATAGAATGGAATACACTAGCTTTAGCTTCTTATATTTGAAAATAAGCAAAATCTTGTACCTCACAGTATTGTGGCTTAGAGGAGTAACCTCACCCTGCTGTGCCTCACAGCTCAGTGATGCCCATCAGTGAATCAGAGCTGTAAACAGCACTCAGTTGTAAACAGCACTTTGGCAAATGAAGTATCCCCAGTGGGCTTCTTTTTCAGGTCTTCTCTGTGGGAGTGGGAAGGAAGGAAGGGTTGGTGTGTGGGTAGGGGCTAGCTGGTTCTTTCATAGCTGGTCTGCAACTAAGCCTTTTGATCACAGGCCTTAAAATAGCATGGTTCTCATCTTTGGTGTCCAGCTATTGTAGTCTAGCTGATGCATGTTTAAATTTCAGTGACTGTGATTGTCTAGAGTTAAACAGTCTTTACTCTGAGACCATAGAAAATGGTATTAAATAACACTTGAGCTTTGTATGTGAAATGAGACAAGAATATTTTTTGCTGTTTGGGGTGTACACACAACTACAAACAGATTACAGTTCTGATTTTCCTGTTGTCTCAAAAGTGTGGTGCAGATCAGCTTGTGAAAAGTGTAATTTTGCAAAGCATTTCTTTGTTTGATACACCTGTAGTGTGTTTACTTTTTAGGGTCAGAGTCTCAGGGAGTGTAAACCCTTTTACAGAGTGCATCTCTGAACTACTTCCTGAATTTTTTGTTCATTCTCAGTTTATATGGCTGCATGCAGATGTATGATATCTTCCTTCTTATGAATGTCTTCTGTGCTACAGCATCTTGAACATAGTTGGTTGAGGTTAGGCTCAGGAAGCTATGTTGGCCATGTTTGAAATCCATGTCACGTACTGGAATATTCAGGTGGCTCACAGCTGTAAGACTTTTTCTATGTGGTTCAAGAGAGTCCCCAGAGCTTGAGGTGTGATTTTTTTGTGTAGGAGGTGGTTGTGTCTACTTGATGTTTCTGTTGCTGCAGTGAAAGGCAAGACTGCAGAGTCAGCAGTGCTTACCATTTGGTTTCCTGCCCTAGCTGAGGATTTGGCTTACACCAAAGGCAAAGCCAGCTTGTTTTTCTGATCAGTCACACGATGCAGCCTTGGCATGGGAAAGGCACTTGAGTGCCAGTGGCCTTTTGAGTATCAAAAGCCACTGCTTGGCCACCCATCATGTTGCCATGGTCTGTTTGGGCTACATGTCCACCACATTTCTGAAAATCATAGTTAACATCTGTTGAATTTGGTATCCAGATTTGAATATAAAGAAAATTGAGGTACTGCAAAGCACTGTGCCTGTAACTTGATTTCTCTATTTGAAAAATAAAGCCAAACCTGCTTGCTGAGATCCTTTTGGCTGAGCTGGTGTATTTGTGACATCCTGTGGCTTGAAGGTGAGTACTGTAGTTTATGTAGCTTTGCTGACTGACTGGTTTGGGATTCTTGTATTTCCTTAGGTACAACATTGATCCTGGCTTGTACTGTCCATTTTTCTCTCTTGGGGCATGCATGGAAGGTTTAAACTCTTTATTCAGTCAGCTCCTAGGGATCTCTCTCTATGCTGAACAGACAAAGAGAGGAGAGATTTGGTCTGAAGATGTTCGAAAGTTGGTAAGTGTTCCCATCATCTGAAACCAAAGAGAAGATAAACAAGATAGTGTGTTCCTGTGAGCTATGAATCAAACTTTTTAAAAAATTGCTTGGATAACTACCAAAAGCACAAATTAGTTATTTAATTTTAGTTGGAGTTAAAAGCGTTATCATCTCTTAAAGTGCCTTTTGGATGTTTGGTGTTTTATGGCTTTAACAATAGCTCTGTGTCAATGATGCCTGAATCAGAAACAGCTTCTGTGTTTGGAGATTGTTATTGCACCTTTCTGAATGAGTGCTGTTAGTTTATTTAGTTTCAATTTGTAGATGACCATAGATGACTAGAATGCTGTAGGTGTGTCCTAGCAGTCATGTGTATTTGCCTCATTTTTTTTACTCTGTAAGTCATCTTTACTTTGAGATTGATTTTTAATTTTCTTTTATTTTTCTGCCCTCTTTTTAGGGGAGGGTGGAAATAAAAACTTGGGCAGTAACTTAGTCATCAGGTTCCCAAGTTCCTCTGTTGTCTTCCTACATTTATTCACTGCCAGATCTCCACTGCTCTTCTATCCTCAACCTCCAGCAAGAGATTCTGTTCTTTATATACTGTAGGTCAATTTATAGTTACTCCTTACTCTTTCTATTTTTGTTTCCATGGTAAATCAGCTCGTGCTTGTCACTTGGGGTCTACAGACAGTGCTTTTTTAATACAGAAAGTACTTTTAATATTAATCTGTGACTAGCTAGTTTTGAGTGAAATGCAGAAACATCTGTAGTTTGAGATACAAGATGTGAATTTTGTACACATTTTTTTTCCAATTAAAATTATGAACAGATCTTATATTAATTATTCCCAGTTCATTTGTTATTTTTTTTATTCATTAGAAGTCTTGAGATTTGAATATTATGTCTTCGATTTACATGTTATCAATGCTTTCACTATGGAAGTTATACTCTTTTTTTCTTCAGGCTGTTGTTCACGAAACTGAAGGTTTGCTAGGATACATCTATTGTGACTTCTTCCAGAGACCTGATAAACCACATCAGGTAACATTTGTGATCTGACTTCAGCTTGGGTTTTATTGGAGTGTAGCATTAGTGCCATTTGCATTCAATGTAAATTTAGTGAAACTTGCCTCATTTTAAAATAGATTTAAACAGAGAATGTCTGTAACTTCATGTGTGGGTTTAGATAAAATTTTTTTTAGAGCAAGCTTTCATTTAAAAAACATCACCGTAGGCTGAACTCAGACTTTGTGGTACACAGTAGCAGGCATTATGAAATGTCATGGAACTCTGTTTAGAGAAATGATAGATATTTAAGCACTTATTTTCTGGCCTACCGCTTTGCAAGTAGAAACAATTTGACATTTGCACTTTCCAATCTTTAGACTCAACTAATTTTGTATTCTAAATTTTCCTTAAAACTGGAGATGGTTCTACTGTAGATGTTGTGGCTGTCACTACCCAGTATATTTGCAATAGGATGCAGTACAGTTGATACTTCACTCAGTAGAGGCACCTGCAAATTTCCACCTTTTAGTGAGGTGATGAGTGGCAAAGTTTAAATCTAATTAGTTTAATATATAACTGTTTTTTAGTATTTGAAATTTAAATGGTTTGATAATTCTAAAACATAAAGAAATAATTTTATTTTCTAAAAGCAAAGCAGTCTTTCCTTTATGGAATAAAGTAATTTCCTTATGAATTTGAAGCATATAATAAGGATGGAGAAACAGTGCTGCTATTGAACAACACTGTTAATGATCATTGAATTCTACTTGTGTTAACAAGGCTATGTTCAGATTTGATTTAACAGTTTAGTTTAATCATTGTTTTAATATCATTGATATAATGACATTGGCTGTCCATGTTTCTTTTACCTTGAAAAGGACTGTCACTTTACAGTTCGAGGTGGCAGGCTAAAGGAAAATGGAGAGTACCAGCTACCTGTAGTTGTTCTTATGCTGAGCCTTCCCAATTCAGCAAGGGGTGCACCAACGCTACTAAGTCCTGGCATGATGGAGAATCTCTTCCATGAAATGGGGCATGCTATGCATTCTATGCTGGGAAGAACTCGGTACCAGCATGTCACTGGTAAGGAAGTTATAATAGTGGTTTTTTTGTTTTAGTCAAATGTTTAATTTCCAGAAGAAAGGAGTAGATAAAAAAAAATTATAAACAGACTGAACAAAACAAAAGAATAAAAAGAGTATGAACCAAAAATAGTTTTCATGTTAATAGTTCTATACCCTTCATGATTTGAGAATACAGTATCAGGTCCTTAGATATTACGTAAAACTCAACCAAACAACACTTGATTATTCTTTTTCTAATAAGAATGAGGTGTTCGTATCTCTTCTTTATGTACTGTTGATCTTTATTCTATTGGTGGCATCCACTCTTGCAAGCTAGTCTTATATGGAGTTTATAATTGTTGGAATAGCTGGAGGTTGGGAAATAGGTTGTACCTAATGTAGAACCACAATGAATCCTGGGTTGGAAATTACTTAGGAAAACGAATGAAGGAAAATTAGTGAATTAGGTCTTGCAAAGAGTAGTGAGGGTATTGGCTGGCAAGTCTTGGCTTCTGTAACCTTCTGTAACCTTCTGTTGTGGCAAACACATCAAAGACTCATGCTGGCTAAGGTTGCTTGGCATGCTACTTTTTTTTGTCTGTGGACAGCTTGGTATATTCTTTTCTATAATAGTGTGCTGGAAATCTCAAGTAGACATTTACATTTTAAAAAAACCCCAAGACAAGCAACCAAACAGATGAGATTGTAACTCCCTTGTCTGATGAATTATTTTTTAGTATATTTTACCATTGTTATGTTAGTGATACAAAGGGATGTCCATATTAATGTTTTATCAATGGATACCTTTGCACTCAGTGGCAGAATACTCTTTTTTTAAGTCATCCATTTAAAATTAAAATTGATTGAACTGTTTTATAAGTAGGTTACTAGTGGACATTGTTAAAACAGATGAGCACTGCATAATTCCTTCCATATAAACTCTGTATGGTCTTTGGGACAGCTAAGGACTTTTCCCCCAGTCCTTCCCCTCATGTAGCCTTGCTCATCTTGAGCTACAGGAATATTACTTACATGCCCAAAGTAGCTGCTCTGATGCAAGTTCTCCTCTTGTGCTGAATCATGAGTGTCTGCATGTCAAACTCTTGAAGGGGCAGGAAATGGCTTATTTTGAGCCTCAGACTTGGAGAATTTTTGCTATCAAGTAGATTTTTCAGCAGTGGTGGACAAACAGAATCAGTTTTATGTGTCAATGCAGAGGTACATACAGCTAATGCGTCTGTGAAAAGGTCTAATGTGATTTGAAATTACATCAGAGCTGTATCTAAAAGCAGTATTAGAATGGTAAATGTACTGGTGAAACTTCATGCAATGTTTGGGCATGTTCATTTTGTGTGTCTAGTCTGAAGGTGAATTCAAGCTGCAGCAGGTACAGAGAAGAACTAGAATGGATGGTTTCTTAGACTTTATCTTACCTTTGGATGATGATGGCTCAGACAGAATATAGTTTCAGTTTAGTAGGTAAAAAACAGTGGGGTAAATGCTATTTATATTAAAGAGCAGTACAGTGCAGTCTGAATCATTGAGTGTAAACAGATTGTAAGTTAAGACTGAAAATTAGAGAAAGGATTGTAGAGGTTAAAGGAGTGATTCAGAAAATAGTAAAAGCATACTGGGATTTAAGACTAATTCTGAATGTTGACATTGTCTTTGGCAGACAGAGATAGAGGTGATGACCCAGTGGGTCCACTGTGAAAGCAAGAACTTTTTACATTGCTAACTTTAATATAGAAATTAGAAATTCAGCTTTGATTTGGCAATGTGTTACACTTTTTAATAACTTCCATTAGGTAAAATGCTGATAAAGATTAGAATAAATAAGGCCTTTGGGAAAGTGCTTTTTGAAAATAGTAACACCTAAGATATTAACACATTGCACTTACATAGAACATGTCTTCAATCTGCAAGAGTGTTTCTTGAATTAATGATTGGTATTATAAAGCGAGGTTAATATAAAGCATAAGTGAGCTCAGCAAACAGATGGAAGCTAAGACTTGTAACTGTGAATGGGATTAAGGCAGAGTTTTGTTTACATTGTAGTTTAATTTAGGTTTAGGACACTTAAATAGATTTGCTGTTTCACGTAGGGCCAGTTTGGCTACAGTCTGGTTTAGTTTAAAAAGGGTGTGATCCAGAGCTTTATAAGGTGCCTCACCCAGCTGTTCAAATATTTTGTTTTACTTTGTGATTTATAGTAAAATGTGTAGGATCATAATGAAGTTTTTCTGGCAGTATGTACAATAATGGAAATAAAATATTGACTTAAAAAATGAAAGAACATTAAAGTTCACCAAAAGTCCAAACTGAAAGTTGCAAAACCTTTTGGGAAGAGTTAACTATTTGTGTTAGTGGAAATAGCAAATGCTAATACATATGATTATTCTACCTCTAGGAACCAGATGTGCTACTGATTTTGCTGAAGTTCCCTCAATTCTGATGGAGTACTTTGCAAATGACTATCGAGTGGTTAACCAGTTTGCAAGGCATTATAAAACAGGACAGGTAGGGAAAAATATGTAAAATATTAATAAATGTGTGTAGGAAAAGAATAATATTTACATGTGTTATTGATTAATAATGTTTAAAGTAGAAATAAACAATGGATAAAGTTATTTTAGTATTACAATTTCAGTTATTCAGAAAAAAAAGTTTATATTGTTATTGCAAAAAAGATAAATGTAATCTGTGGAAGAATACTAGGTTCTTGTATCTAAGGTTCCAATTAAATATTTAAAACTTTCAGCCTTTTTTTACTACAAGATGTAGTAGTTGAACAACTTCCATGTGAATCAAGTTATTTGGAATGGTTTGATATAATTACAGGTAAGTTATGACAAAAATAGAATTTGTCATTGAACTCTCTAAAGTCTGTCTTAAAATAAGGCGCAGGTAGCCAATCATGGACATAAATGGAAATGATCTGCAGTGTTTCAAAATTTCCATTTTTAGCACAATATAGGGCAGTGATTGAAATATTTTTGTGATGAAAAACATACTGCTCTATTTAGGATTAGATTAGGATTAGTTAGATTCTTTCAGTCATGAATTTCTGCATTAAAACTCTGATACTGTTCTTACACGAAGTAATTCTTTATTAGTCTGTTTCAAGAATCTGCTTTCTGTGGGGTATTTGGAAAACAGTGCTCTTTGGAACAAGGTGACTTTTGGTGGTCACTTTATGACATGGCAATAGAAAATGATTTCTATTTATACAGACATTTCCTAAATTCCTCCTAAGTTGTGTAGCTCCAATACTTCACTGGAGCTTTTTATCCAATGCTAAACATTCAGTGTATTTCAGTATTATGGAAGTAGAATTATGTTTGCCTCCATTGAACAGTTAGGAAAATATATGGCTTAACTTCTATTTTAATAGATATTGTCTGAGAAAATTGCTCTTTTTTTTGGCTTTTGGGGTTTTTTGTGGTTTTGTTTGTTAGTTTGGTTTTGGTTTTTGGTGGTTTTTTTTTGTTGTTGTCGTTTTGTTTTGGTTTTGTTTTGGTTTGGTTTTTTTGGGTTTTTTTTTGTTTTTTTGCAACAGAGCAATTGTTTCTGCAGAATTGATTGCACTGATAATGGTCTCTTTGAAACCTGGGAGTTAAACTCAGTTCAGGAGTGTTGATCATTCATCTATTTGAATCCACATACAGAAATAGGGCTTTCTAATGTTCTCTATAAAATTCATGTAGTGTTTAAACAGCATGGAGTTAATCTGATTGCATATGTGTTCAGAGAATGAGCTTCACTAAAACATCTGAAAGAAATTTGTAGAACATTATTTACGGCTTTGTATTTTCAAAATGACTTGGCAAATCTAAACCATGTTTAGTTTCAGTGCAAAAGCTAAGAACCAGACACTGTGTCCCATTTGGCATTTCCATAAACTACTTCTGTTTATTGGTGGTGAAATCTTCCCCTTTCAGAGAGCAATTGAGAGAGGTTTGATGGAGAAATCCAGTCTTGAAGGGGGCAAGAATGGATTATGCTGAAAGATGAGAAGAAGAGCTTGAAACTACTCTATGGCTCTTGAGGGCTTTAGATGGCTTGCTTTTAATTGCTTTTTTAAAATTTTAGAATGCATTTTTAAGCTATTATCCAACATATATAAATCTGCTTTTCTTGTGTTTGTTCATCTAAACTGATTTTAAGAATCTGATATCAGATTTCTATGTTCATCATTTAAATACAAATAGATTGAAATAATCTTTTCTGTTGTGTATATGTTATGAACTACTTTGTCTTGAAAATCCCATCTTTCTTACAGTTTCTACTTCACAAAAGATCTTTTTGGGGCTTACTTTCTGAGCTTGTTCTCTGATTTTTTTGTTATGCCAATAAGAAAAGAGATTTTTTTTTTGTTTCTCCAGTTTTTGATTTATTTGCAAAAAGAAGAGCTCCCCCTTCTCAAGGGGAAGTAAGGAAGGTGGATGAAAAAGTTAAAATATGAAAACTGTGAAACCATTTAATCAATATGTTGCTCTGTACGAGAAGTTCCATTAATTTTCTTCTTATGAGAGGTTTTCTGTGCTAGAAGGGATCTTTTCTGCAACAACTACACCAACAGAGCTCTGCTGGATGTTGGCAGAAGGAGGACTTGCTACTGACCCAGTTTGTGTCAGAGGCAATGCAGATAATTTGCCAAAGCATCCTTCTTTTGGTGTTGCTGCATCTACAGCCTATTTTTGCATGCAGACTTCAGGTGGTGTGGTTTTTAATATTCCTGTTGAACATAATTGCATGAGAAACTTGTCAGTGTAACTTGTCACACTTGTCAGTGTAAACTTGTATTAGCCATTGCTGTAAAAGTCAGTTGTAGGAGGACTCTTCTTTGAGGATCTGCACTTACAATCAGTGCTTATGCTTGTGAGGAGGGGAAAGGAGTTTTGATTATTAAAATGTGCTCTGTTGAAAATTGTATTTCAGTAGCATTGCAGAAAAAGAAATTGATGGGCAGACCTTCAAAGATGAGAGTTGATTTAGATGTAGATCATGAGGTTCTGGTCCAAAATATCTTGAAATTTATAGAAAGCCTTCTGTCCCTTTTGAAAGGTTGTGCTGTTGAATGTTGAGTAGTGACAAAGCTTGCAAGCTCTTCTGTCAAAAGGGGCAAGTCTTTTGAACTTAGTTGAAAAAACTGACCAGTACAAATCTATTTGTTTCAAGAAAATAGCAAGCCTAGTTTTCCTTTCATCTGAAAGACGTCTCAAGCAAAAAAAAGATCCTTGAGATAAAATGAATAAATAGAGAGGACTGTAATAATTAGTTACTAAAATTAGATTAGTCAGGTAAACTCATGAAGCCAAGCCATATCAAAATGAGGGCATTACAGTGCTTAAGCAGACAATCTGGTGCGTGGGTGCCATTCTGTATCATTGTGATTTTTAAATTTCATTTTTAAATTGCAGAGATATGTGGTAGGTCTGAGCTAAATGATTTTAAGCATCTTTGGTGGCTCTCTTGAACAAAGACCACTGTTTCAGCTGTTCAAATTTGAACTGAGTTCATTTTTCACAGAGATGGAATTACAAAGACAGTATTGTATTAGCATGATTATAAGAATAAGCCCACAGATAGTAAACAGTTGTAATGTGTTGCAGTTACTACATAATGGTAAGGAGTTAAGCATGCTTTGAGACACAGGAAATTCTGCTCTTTTAGCCACCATGAAAAAGATGCTAAAAATTCATTCCAAGAGCTTAAAGTTATTTAATGGAGAAGGATAGAAAAGTGGACCTCAAAGTAAAGCGTGTAGTATTTAAATTTTAAAAATTGAATGGTTATTCAATGACGTAGTTTTAGCCAAAGCTCTGTGAAGTCTTTCTTTTAGAAGGAAGATGACAGTCTCAATCTGGTTTTATCAGAGAGTTCATCTTTCAAGAGAAGTGAAGTAAGAATGCTGAAGCTTTTTTAAAATTCATTCAGCTGCTTATTAAGTGGCTTTGTGAGATTGTAATGGAGCAAGGAGCAATAGTTTCCATTGCCTGAAACACTGCATGCTCCAGTTCAAGACCTCAGCATATCTGTGTGCATGGCAATGACAGAAACATACCTTGGAGTGGAGTTGTGATCCTTGAAAAACCCTCTGGAGTCAAGTTTTGCTTCCCTGAAATCTGAAGTATTAAGATCTCAAAGATGTTTTGGGAAAAATAAGTGATTTCTTTATCAAGTTAGATTCTTTCAATTTAATGTAATTTCGGCAGTGCTTTTCTGGTGCAAAATTGTGCTTGGCATGTGAATTATGATCACAACACAATCTTTGAGCCAGGTTAGTAACACTGATAGGTTTAAGAAAGACATAAATGTTTTTTCCTCCATTGTCTTTTTGTCAACAGCTGTAGTCAAGTCAAGAATGACTTGTACTTTCTTGTTCATTTTTATCTGCTCAAACAGCAGAGATTGCTTTTCAATGCACAGTAGATTGATGTTGTTTGTTTGACATTCATATGGAAAATAGTTAACAGAATTTTCTTGGAGACTCTTGGTAAAATTTTACTTGGTCTCTAGAACTTCCTCTTGACATCATTTAATATAGAAGAAATATAAAATTGAAATGCCATTATGTTGAGAGAGTTGGTTTGACCTTACTGGTAGGAGAGCTCTCAACTCTTGAGTGATAACTTTGTAAAACATACATGTTTGCTATTGCTAAGTTTTTGGTTGTTCAGGTCATTAACACGGACGAATTACCATTTATGAATTTCCATCCAGTTTTCTCATACTTTGTTGTATTCTACATACAAAGGCCCTAGAAGAAATCAGTTTTGTTAAAACCCATGTTGTACTAGTTCACTAGGGAAAAAAAAGCTTCCAAAAAACTGCTAAAATTTGCAGATGGGTTTTGTGCTTAAAAAAATCTTTTCAATATTCTATTGTTTTCCTTGTTGAAACCATGTTATTGCAAACCCAGATGTACTTTAGTTCCAAGCTGAAGGGGCATTGAAGGATGTGCTGTACTGGTCTAAGAGGATGAGACAGAGACATTCATAGAACAGGGAGAATAATTCTCCACCCAAAATACTTCAAACAATTGTGACTTCTTTTCTACTTTACTTTCTGCCTTATTAAATTCTCTGGTTCTTACCATGCTTGACCTAGCTAACTTCTGACTTGGAGAAGAGGTTGCAAGCCTTAAGGAACACTGCACAAAGCTGCTGTGCAACCAGAGAATTTTTCTTACCTGCTTCAACCTTGAGATTCTAGAGTCAATTGATAAAATTTTCTTTACTTAGGTGTAACTTCTCTAGAGCTGGGTTTTTATTCTGTGAACATTGTTTGTCTTGAATTCATATAATTTGCAGAGAATCTAAACATGGGTCTGCCATATCTGTAGACTTTTCTTGGATTATTTCTTGAATGCTTCAACACACTATAAAAGCATAGGTATGGTTTTAGAGTCAAGCTTAATACCTAGCATCTCTATAACATTGTTCAGCTTGTAGTACCTTTCTTAATATTTTAGAGAGAATGCAGTTATTTTAACCATATTTCATTTGTTTGGCTAAGGAAGCTGCTAGAAAAAAAAAGAAAATGTTTGTTAGGAATAGCATCTATTGAAAAGCTTCAGCAAGTTGTGGAAGAAGTGTAAGGTCAAGCATTCACAGACAGACATTCTTAAAAATCTGGCATTAAAAAGTCTTTGGATGTATTTGCAGACATCTGGATGGAAAGTCAAAAAGTTTGTTTAAAAGTGTTTCTGACTTTTCAGTCTGTGGTGGCATGGATAATTTTATTGCCATAGATGTGGAATAAATTTAACTTTGTTAAAAATTTCAAAGGGTAGATATTTGCTGTCAGTACAACTAAATATTTTTATGTGGGTTAGGGCAGAAGGCCTGATGTGTCTCAGTTGAAGTTCTGAAAACTCAGTATTATTAAGCTCAGTATTATGAGTTATATGATGTGGGAGGGCTTTAACTGCCCGGTCTGTTCTTTATGTCTAAAAATAGTAATAACATTTTTAACAGGCATATAGGAGGATGTGGAATCAATTTATTTATTATTATCAGTTTATTATGTTTATAGAAAAACCAACAGATTTTTGCACAGTAATTTCTCTATTGCTATGTGGATTCATGCTGATATCTTAATTGGTCATTTAATGCTTTGCTCAGCAAATATTTCCTTCCTCAATGCGAAGCACTTCAATTATGTTTTATTACCACCAGGGTTGGTTTTTTTTTGTGTGTCTTCATCCTCTTCTAGTAATCAGCTATTTAAACACAATTTGCAAAAAACCCAATAAGTCTAAATGTGATCTGATTTTTTTTTTTCAAGCCGCTACCAAAAAACATGGTGTCAAGACTATGTGAGTCCAAAAAGGTGTGTGCTGCAGCTGATATGCAACTGCAGGTATGTTTTGCATTCTAGTTTCTGTTCTCTATTAACACTTTAAAAAAATACTTTATTTCTTATAATTTGGCTAACTTTTTAAAATGTAGATGTGTTATCTAAGTATATGCTAATTAATTAAATTTTATATTAACTGTGTTTGTTTTTCTGAACATATTCTGTGTTGTCTGCTTAAGCCTAAATGCTTATATCTATAGGGAAACATAAGGAAAACTGCAACTTTTGAAAATAATTGGATTATCAGAATTCCCAAACGTAGGTTAAGGTTGAATTGTTGAATTAATGGAATCATTTACAGATAATTTGAAGTAGAGGAAGTATTGTGTACCTTAGATCATTAAAGTATAGTAGGACTGAGAGATACAGGCTACCATAGTAAAATCAAACCAGCATGTTTATTTGCTAGAATGTGATTTGAGCTCCTTGTCTTCTGCAGCTCCAGATGAAAGTAGCCACTTCATCACATCAAAATTGCTGGATGAGCTGTAAGGATGTAAGACTTTTCTCTCACAGTGTTAGGAGAAGTAACTAAATTCATAAACCTTTATTTTCTGTGGGTAGGTGTGATTGATCAGTCATTTCTGTAAGCAATTAGTGATGCTGTTCTTCAAAGGAATAAAGGAAATTAGACTTCTATCTAAAATGGTATTTGGCATTTTTCAGTCCTGCAACAGCAGTTCTCAGACATGTACAGTAGCATTAGCATCCAGATAATGCTAAGTTTTTTTGCAGTGAGCATTTGGCTGCATTTAGTGTGCTACAAGGTTTTGCTGTGTGATTTTTGTGATTTTGTTTTCTCCTTTGTTTTGCCTTAAGCCTGAAACATACAGTTTTTCCTTCTACAATTTAGCTGGTGTTTAGGTGAGATAACTCTGCTAGTACCTTAGTGAAGGTTAGTTACTGAGACGTGGAAGGAAACAAATGTACAGATCTCTGGTACTTCTTCCTTTGACTAGTGGCCATAGGATCACAACCCTGCCTACAAACATGAGTTAGGCTGGTTAACTGAAGTTGATCTGAAAGAGAAACTTAAATATTTGCAGTTTTTTCCGTGCAGTTACATAGAAGACTTTAAACTAATCAAAAATCTGGAGTTTGGACCTGTAAGTTGTACACATGTTGTTTACACTAGTAAAAGCCAGACTGAACACTATTTACAGTGTATGTATGTGTTTTTCATTGGTTAAACTTAATGGACTTTTGAAATTTTGAATATGCTTTCAGTGCAGTGCTGGCTGTCGTCAGCCACTGCTGGCTGGACAGGTGCTACCCGTGGCTATACCTCAGTGACATGAAAATAGAACTGCACCATCTCTGCAGCTCTGATTTTGAAATGCACACTGCTTTGAAAGATTCTAATAAAGATATGTGGTAATCCAGCAAGAATGTGGGCAAGAATATAAATCATTAATAAAGGAGGTTTTTATTGGGAAAATATGGATTGAAATAAAATTTATACTGTGAATTCTTAATCATGGACCTTGAGGGCACAACACCTGTACAGATTAGTAACCACCAAAGTGTTAATCAAATCCTTTCACATGCACCCATTCTTTTCTGGTGTCTCCATCCATAACAACTATGTATCAATCTGACAGACTTCTTTCAACTTTTTATATGTATTTGCTATGATCTTGTCAAGGTTTGAGACCAAGCTGGCATTGTGGAGGCTAAATGGGCTTGGACATCGAACAATATAAGTCACAAATGTATTCACAAGTGACATGGCCTCCCTTGTTCTGTGGTGCAGGAGAGAGTATTCCAAAAGGAGAAGTCATTTTATCAGTTGCTTGTGCTGGAGTTGTGCAATGCCCCTGCTGCTCTTGGGCCTCAGCTGGTCCTGGGGCCTCTTCAGAGTCTGTCTTGGAGTCACTCCACACTGCATGGCTCAAGAACACCCACTTCTGGTGGCCCAAGTTCCCATGGGTGCCTAATGATTGACTGCTGCTGCAGTGATGCAGTGATTTAGCAGGCTGCTTGCCATCAAATTATGCTTGTGTAAATTAAGTTCATCTAGTTTCAACCAGTGCCAAATGACCACAATGCCATACTGAATAATATTATTCATTTCTACTTTCAACACTATGTTTTTGGAGATAACTGATGTAAAACCTGCAGAACTGTGCACTCATTTCAAAGGAACAGATTGGCAGAACTGTTCTGTTGAATAATTTGGAAAAAAAGTCCCAGAGAAGTTGACTAATGGCAAATATAAAGCTAATATATTCCATTTTAGAAGGGCATATTGTTACATATACAGATTAAAAAGTATAATAATTAATTGAAGCAAAATATATTTATATATTTAATATATTTTGGCAGATGCCAAAGTATATATGTGCTGCTAGCTATGTGCCTGAAAAAACTGTTCATGATGATTCTAGAACCGTTCCTTCAGACTTTGCAAAGACTATATTCTGTATTGATGGCTAGATGCTATCTGTGTTAGCTATATTTGACCTTTAAAAGAAGAAAAAATGCTGACAAATATTCAGCTGTGTGGAAAACATCTGGAGGTTCTTCTGTGGTCTGTTCAGAAAATAAGTCTATTGGCACATGAAAGTAAGAAATATTGCTTCTTTTCACAACTATAATACCTCTGAATTTTCTTTTAGGTCATGTAATCAGTTACTCAGAAGGAAAGATAGGAGTGCCCATATATCTTCTCCTAAGGCTTTTGTCAGGCAGATTCAATCTCAGACTTTTTCAGTCAGTAGTAACTTCCCTGGAAAATGTCTAAGTGTGTGCATATTAATGCTATTAAGTAGACAAGGAGCTAGAAAGAACTGGAATCAAGTGAAACTAATAAATACCAATGTAAGTGCAAAATAGAGAGACAATATGAAGATATATAACTATTTGATGGTGTTTTTATATTTTTAAGTTGTTTGAGAAATGTGAATTAGAAATCATCTTCTATCTACTGCTTGGTGTTAAGTATTAGCTTGCTCCTTAGCAGTATCACCTAAAATCCTGTGGTCCTGGGATGTGTTTCCCTTTCCCATTTCAAAGGCCTGTGTAAACACCCAGAACTGTGGTTTGTAGATGGAAATGCCTATGGGTATAAAGTTCATCCAAGTTTATTTTCAGGGATGATTTTTTTAACCATGCTGTCCAGGTGGCCTGGCTCATAGCTTTCTTCCCACACTGTACATGTGCCAGGATTAGGGGAGAGCTTCTAGCTGACTTCAGTGACTCATTTCCCTGTCACTACATTGTTCTTTAGGCAGAACATAGAACTGGCCTTCGGCTGACATTTCCCCACTTCCTAGCTGTGAGCTGAGCTTTTGCTCCTTGACCACAGACTGCTTCACTCCAGATTTCACTTTAGAGAAGCTCCCCTGCAGTGCAGATGCAGTTCCCCCATGTTGTGAGGAACACTGGAGAACAACTGCTGACAGGTCCAAACAAAGATGAGAGATAGAAAAAAGAGGTTGACACTGGAGTCTGTTGTCAGATGCTGAAGTTCCTCAAGTTTGATTTGGGTTTTGTAGAGAGGAGAGGGGAAGTTATTGTGAAATGACTACTGCAGAGTTAAAAAGGTCTAATGTGACAGGAGAAAGTGAGCTTTTTAGGACTAGTACATCAGGTAATTTTCAGGTTTATTTATGGTACTTACTGTGGGTCGTACTCTCAGTCACCCTTGCTACCATAAACCTGTAGCTTTTGTTAAACTGTGTAAGAAAAAAAAAAAGAAGAATGGGATTCTAGTGACTAGAAATGCAAAGCCATTGTAAAGCCTCTTTCTCTTCTTAAATAAATGAGAGTAAAAAAGTATTGTAGTTTTTGCAGTATAGCATAGGTGTGTCTTTATTTTTTTAGTTGGAGAAGATGCTTGCTGCCTACTCTGCATCTGTAGATGGACAATATTGAGTGCTTACATGTCTTGTTCAGTGTTGCTACCTGGGACACGAAACTTGCAATGTCATTAATGTGTGATTGTGCAAGTGGAGTCTTACTGACCTCTCTTCTCATTAGCCATGCAGGAAGCAAGCAGGAAATACAGGAGTAGCTGCTGCAGGTCACGGTTTATTCACCCCCCTGCTTATAACCCTCAGTTTTTCTTGGAAAAAAATCAATGTGCACGTTTGTTAGTTGTCAAGAGAGACTGTCAAAGGCTTTATCAGAATTCTGTATGTTAGAAGACAGCTTATTCAAAGGCATATACTCCTTAGAGAAACAGTCACAGTTTTGGTAAAACTACATGTTGTATCCAGAACAAATAAAAAGATGCTGAATTCTGGTAAATTATTAAAGAGTTCAGAATGATTTGTACTAAAATGTCATAATAAAGAATTTTTTCAGAGGTTCAGGGGGTTGTGTTATTTAGATAACATAAAACATCCAAACAACTTTTACTCCATAAAATTTTGTGGTTGTAGTTCCTGGAACAGTGTGTTTATGTCATTGGGGATGGTATTGCACACTGGGAGTGGGACTGGGCCTGAAACTCTAGCCTAATTATTTGCTTCATTCCTTTTTCATTCTCAAAAAGCAAAAGAACTTTTTGAGACTCCTTATTGTCAACTTTCCTATGAAATGTGCCTACCACAGGATGATTTGACTTCTTGCCTTAAACATCTGGATCCATCAAACTTCTCAAAAATATCTTGTGTTGCTCAGCAGTGGGTGTCCTCTGTCTTCCTTGCACACAAAATAGAAAATCTTCATACTAAAAAAATAAAGGCTGCAATAATTTCTTTTGTCCATGCCTGTTTCATGTTTTTTTGTTACAGTTCCAGAGACTCTGCTTTGCTGTCTTTGCTTGGAAAGTCTTTTTAATGGCTCCATTTTCCCACTCTCACAATACCTCAGTAATTTGGTTGTGCACCTGTGTTCTGCTGTACTTCACATGCATAAAAATGTTTATGGGGCACTCTTACTTCTGGCAAAATACCCTCCTGGTGCAGTGTACTTTGAGCTACGCTTACACTTCAGCACTTTATTGCTCTGATGTGAGAACTAAAGTAAAGGAAAAATCTACCTTAGTACTATGCTGTTGTATGGCTCTAGCAGAAACTCAGTAGCATCGGCAGCTCTCTGTCTAGTGGGCATGGTGCTTTTAGCTCAAAGGTTGGACTTGATAATCTTGGAGGTCTTTTCCAACCTCACTGATTCTGTAATATTGTTAACATAATTCTTATGTTCACTGCCTAAGCTATAACTCGCCCCTGCAGGGCTGAAGTGTTCTCATGGCTGCATGTGCACATCTCAAAATAGCTTATTTTGCAGTGTCTACTTAAGTAACTTTAAAATAAATAACTTAAAAATAGGAGTTTAAAATTAAATACTTTTCTTGAAAAGAGGAACAGATCTTAATTTATTTAAAAAATGCAGACAATTTAGTACTCCCAGTGTGCTAACCTACATAAACATGGATTTATAGAAAGGTCATGATGGTGGTGGTTGGTGTACTCCAAAAACCTGTTTTCTCTCCTTCTATAACATTAGTGTGTTATATTGATGATAGAAGATTTCCAAGCCATGTGTATTTAAAATGTTGACTCTCCCTACTCCATCTCTCATGTTCTTTTCTTTGTGTCCTTTTTGGCTTTCATATGCCAATAACATGTGCCAAAGACAAATGTATTTTTTCTCTTCAGGTATTTTATGCTGTCTTGGACCAAATCTACCATGGTAAACACCCTCTAAAAAAGTCAACCACAGAAATTTTAAAGGAAACCCAGGAGAAAGTTTATGGACTGCCATATGTACCCAATACAGTGAGTAGCAACAGAATAATTATAAAATGCACCTTTTCCTTGATAGCATAATGATACCCCTCCCTCTCCCTGACCCTTGCCCTGCACACTCATGTGTTTGTGCTGTATTGTTATATTGAAAGAGTTTTCTTCCTTTCATTCACTTTATCCAGAGAGTAGGGAATTTTTTGTGTAAGTGTAGTCTTTGAATTGTGAACTTCATTACCTTGCCTTTATTTTCTTAGTAAAGAAGGCAGTGGAAACAATATATTGGAAAAAGGGTTTATTTGAGCTTTTCAAAGGCTGCTTATAAAAGGCAGTAAACACTGTGCTGCACATTGGTGTTTGTGTACTGTCAGCATGAGAGAAAGTGTGAAGCAGGAAACGGAAGTGTGTTTTTCTCACTGTATTCCTGTGACCTTTGTCATGTATTTTATCCTTTCATGTGTTTCTGAAAGTGCAAAATCCTTGAATTCTACTAAGCGATCTAATTTTGATCTTCATCACAGCATGTGTTTGTTCTGTGCTTCATGTGACAGCCAAAGGCGTAGTTTGCATAGACAGCAGTCACAGGATTTCCTGGTCTGTGTGAAGCTGAATTCCCACCTGGAGCCTGGCTCCCCCAGTCACTGTTGGACACTGTGGTCAGAATACCCAAATCCTTTTTCTGCTTCTCAGAAAATGTACTTTTGTTCTTAGCAAAATATGTCTTTCCTTCTCTTGAGAACAGTGTTGGGGGGTACATTTCCTCATCAAAACTGTACTGCTGCTGCTCACACCTTCAAAAGAGTGTAACATCTTGTAGTGAGGCTATGAACATTTTGAAGTGGGACAGCAAGTTTTGGCCTGGAACTTAATCCCAGCAAAATACACTGTGAACTTCTGAATAGTCAGAAAGTCTATGTTTATATTTATTGAATGTAAAATTAGTGTCAAGAACTGTAAGACAGTTTAAATTTCAGTAAAAATTGTGAAATAATAACAGTACTTGGTAGAGTATTTAATGTCTGCAGTTTGTCTTGCTGTCCTTGGCTGTTACTCCTTCCAAATTTGAGACATGTTCACATGTTTAATTTGTAGTCCAGATTAAAAAAAGCCTTTAAAGTAAAGGTTGGGATTTTTAAGTGAAGAGAATATATTTCTTCCTTTCTTTTGGTTTCAGAGCTAGACATTAAAATACAGTAGTAGGGACCAGCTTTTATTTTTGTCTGTTATTTGGCTAGGTACTTATAGAGCTGGCAGAGAAAACAAAGTATTTTGATTATTTGAATTTATCTGTTCTCTATACATTTAGATTCCATTATGTAATGTTAAGTCAAGCTTCTATGTCTTAAGTTAGTGGTGTTGGATAAGAGTATTTTTTCCGTAGTGAAAATCTTCACTGCATTAATGTGATTTTTCTGTAGCAGCATTATCTGTCATGGCTGCAAACATCCTTATTATCTCTTCCTGATGAGCCCTAGTTCTCTTTTGTGCTCTTGAGAGTCAAGTAAATTTAGTCAATATCCTGTGAATGTACTTGGTTGGGCTTCAGTCTTACTGTGCAGGCTTATTCTCTGAAGTAGAGCCACGGCATATGTCTTCAGCAGATGAATTTCTGTCTGAATTGTCAGGCACAGCTCAGATAATAGGACAATCTGCATGTGTCTTTTTGTTACAGTGCTTTCAGAAAGAGGCATATAGACTATACCTAGTAAGTAATGCTGTTGCACCTATGGGGTATACCTGTTTAAGGTAAGCCTAGGCATCATATGTTACGTACCAACAGTAGGAGGGATAGGGCAAAAAAAGCCCTTTTGAGGGATAGTGCAATCTAAGTCCTGTTGAGGTCTGTATTTGCCATTCAAGCAGATTTTGCAGGCACTGGGGCAGCAGACATTACAACAGTGTTTGCATTGGCTGTGTTGATGCAGACAGGCACAGGAGCTGGTGCCACATGCAAGCCAGAAAGGAAGTCAGATGGAAGCATAGAGAAACAGCACCCTACTAAACTTTGTTTGTCTGAATAATACAAATCTCGATTTCTGGCTGGCCACTGCTTATCTGTTCAAAAGTATACAGCATTTACTGCTGGCTCGTGGAGGATGAAATTCCACTGGGATTTCATTGCTCTGTTACTGAGTCCAGAAGCTGATGATTGCCAGGCAGGGGGTGAGGAAATGTATCTGCCTGTTTTTGTAGTGTCTGGCAGTTTTTGTTGCCAGAGGAGATTAGTGTTACTGAATTTGGAAAATGAATAGCAATTTTGCCCAGGCTGGATTCTTGAGTCCTTATGATACCTTTAAAAAGGACCTTTTGATTCTTCTAGGAAAGCAAGATAAACAAAATAGTGATGACCATACTTTCCCCAGCTGTTTGTTCCTGAGTGTACATTGTGTCAAAATCTCTGTACTGTGGGGAATCCAGTACTCTGCTTTTGCTCCAAACTTTTTTTCAAATCACAGCTTATTTCTTATCTCTTGTGAAGTCAATTTTAATTTATTATGGCCTGCCTTGCAGTTGATGATACTGTCTTCTTTTAGAGTGCCTCCCCTGGTCTCTTCTATATTTGTCCCCAGGATGCCCAGAGTGGCTTTTGAAAATGTATCAGGTGACCCTTTGATCAATCTGAGACATGATCAAAGTTTCTTCCCATAATCTCTTGCTTAGTCCCCTCATGTCCCCCACGTTCAGACTTGAAAACTACTTTCCTTTGAGACAGTCATCAGACTTTAATGATATGCCATTGTTAGTCCTTCGCCAAGCATAATAATTCCTATCTCCTGCTGGGGGTTTGGTTCAATATTGTAACAGAAAATGATACACAGGGCAAACAGGCTCTGCAATGATAGTGACAGCCTCCTACAGTTACAGGAAAGAGCTCTCAATAATGAAGTGGTTGTACAATAAACACCAGCTGCCCAGATCGGTGTACCTGTATTTTCTTTGTGAAGTAGTTTGAGTTATTGATTCTTATTTTCAGAAAATTATGGACTTACATATTAATTGTCTGTCTGTAGTAACCTTTTCTAATCTGGAATTTTGGCAGGAAATGGTTTGACTGCGACTGTGAGGAAAAAATGGTTTTGAAGAGTGAGGCCCAAGGAATCTGGATTCTTTTTTAGATCACTGCCAAATAGTCCCTTTTGCATTTTTCAAAATTACATGGTCTTCTGGTAGGCTTTTCTTCCAGAAACAGCTGAATTTCTTGTGTGGTACTTGAATACAAAGTGCAATGATGGAATTAACCCACACGCATCATTATAATTACATTTGATAGGAGGCAACATGTTGGTATGTAGGGTGCCTTTGATATTTTTTGGAACACTGAATAATTTGCTATATGCCTTTTTATTTTAACATATTAAAAATATATATTACTTCAGAAGGACCACCTTTACTGGTGCCCTAAAGTGTGCATCAGGTTACAGGTTTAATTATGGTTATATGGTTTTGTCCAGAGTGCAAGTTTCTTTGGCAGCATGGCCTATAGTTGCTAGTGTTTGGAAAGACCAAAACACCTGTGAGACAACAAAAAGGTTAGCCAGCCAAGTTTGCCAGCAGAAGACAAGGCAGGTATTGTGAGAGATACCCTAGAGCAAAGACGTGTACGAAAATGGTCTATCACCAATGTGGTTGTTAGTCTGTCTTCTTCCTGCAGCTGGGAGGACTCTGCCCAGACAGGGATCCTGACCTTGGAAGGCTCCACCTAGGTCCTTGTCCTAACTTGTATGGCTGTGTCTGTCATTTTCCTGACAAAGGAAATCAATGGATGAGATGCAACCTAACATTTGGAGTGCTTGCTCAGTGAGGCTGTCAGGCACGATGAGAAGATGTGGCTTGCCATGGGTGCTGAAAACACAAGCTTTTCATTAACAGGGAACATGCAGAGGCATGGGTGTTTGGTCAGCTGATGAGGAGTTGATGTCAATAGGTAGAGCTGGCTTCTCTACAGAGGGAAAATAGTTTTTGCATCATACATGGTTGCCATGAGCCAAAGCCTCCTGTTTTGTTGTTGTTGAAGAAAACCTGTGTGCAAGAGTGTAGTTTTAACAGGCTTATTCCTCAGCTTACTGAGGGCAGGCTGGCAGTTTGGGTGAAGTATCTTTTTATAGAGTCTACCATCTATATCCTTGTGGCATCTGTTGTCTTAGGATTTCTTGTTAGGTTATTGGAATGACTACTAATGTGAAATTATATATAACTCTGTTTCTGTATACAATTTCATGTGAATATTGGTAATGCATATAAAAGGAATAAATACACTGAGGAAGCAATGGAGAAGCTGGCTTAAAGTAAATAAGTGATAACCTTTAACCTCTAATGGTAAAAGTGGTTTTGAATTCTGAAAACATAACTCAAGTGGTGAACATAAATCTTTAAATTATTGGTAAGGAAGGCTAAGTAGTGGCTGCCTATTAAATTTTAAAGTGTAATTTCACTTCATATTTATTCTGTCTAAAACCTTCCAAAATTTATTTTAGGTTTATTAGGCTAAGCTATGATGTAACCTTAGAACCTAAGCAAAACTGAAAGCCAGATTAAAGGGAATATAACAAAAACAGTTAAAAGGAGGAATGGGTGCTATTGGCAAAGAGCATTAAAAAAAAATTCTGGGTGGCAGATGAAGGAATAAAATTTATGATGCTGATCAATAAGATACTAAAATAACTCAGTGGGAGAAAAAGTCTTGTATCTGACTATCTGAGAAAGGGAGATTATTAGAAAAGTAAAAGCCATATAAAAGTGTGAAAAACAGAATGCAGGGTAAGTTCTAATGAGCCACAGGTAAAGCTATGGATGTTTCAAGCAGCTTAGAAAATAAACCCAGCAATAATAACGACTGAAAGCAATGCATCAGAAAGAGGAAGGATGCCAGATATTTGCTGAAACTGGAACATAGCAGAGTACGATGATTCAAAAGACATTGTGTAGTTATCCAAGAGACTGAACCAAGGATCCAAACCATCCTGATGCAAAAAAAAATTGGCAGTAAAGGACCAAGCCCTTTAAAACTTTATTAAGATAATAAAAAGTAGAAATTATTGTATGACTAGAGATAATTATTAAAAGAATGCAAGAATTGGGAACAAAAAAGGCTAGAAATGCTGAGTTGCAAATTGCAAGTAAAGGAGGTAATAGAATTCCATAATTACTCAAGAAGTAAGAGGAGAGTGGGAGAACAACAATAAATGTCATAGAAAGCAGTGATATTCTACTCTGCCTCAGCATTTTTTGAACAATAATTTAATTTTTATTAGGTAAGTAATACATGCAATTTTTGAGATGGATTGAAATGTACTGAGATTATGGAATAAAGTAGGGAGAATAACTAAATTAGATGTCGTCAAATTGTCAGAATATTTAAGCTTGTCAAAACAGTCCGTGACTTGGAGGAATTATCACTCTCAAACTCATGAAGAAGTAGTGTTGCCATAAATGCTTTTATGAGGGAAGAAGAACTTGGGAACTTGTAGGCTAATTGTTCAAACTTTATCACTCAACAAGTAGTAGAAGTAATTATTAAGCAGCTCATAAGTACCTTGAGAACAATTAAGTGAGCAAAATAACCCCAGTTTTGTTAAGAATTGCCTAAGATGGAAAAATCCACTTCTTTCCAAGACATTTATTGATCTTGGAAACAGGATGTAAGTAATTGATAGCATAACTCTATGCTTAGCAAGCTTTCTGACACTTGCAAGTCATAATTGTACAACCAAACTGTAGATTTGTGTCTGAGTCAACACACATGCTGACATGCAGGTGAAAGCTTAGTTTCAGACAGGGACATTTTAAATGGATATCACCAGGAATCTGTCCAGATTGGAAACATGAACTACGAGGAGAGTTGAGGAAATACAGTATTTGGCTAGCAGAGAGAAATGTATATGCGCATACATGAATGGTATTGAAAACCTTTATGAAAAAATTATTTGGAACTGTGATTATTTGTTTCTTATTAATGAGCAAATAGGGGAAAAATGATGGAAAAATAGGGGAAACATGACACAGTTTATTGCAAATGTGACTATGGGTGTTATCTAATCTTTTAAACTATTTTTAAATTTTTTTCCCTCACCTGTTGAAGAGGGAAGCAGATACCCAGTATGTCTTGAATCTCTCTAATAGACAGTTTTAAAGAAACCACTTTGTAGATCACAGAGACATAAGTTTCATAGTAAAGCCAGAGAACCTTCATAGAGGATGGCTTTTCCACTTTTTCTCCCTCTGCAGTTACTTGAGAGGTACTGATGTTGCTCATATTGCACTTTTTTGAGTCTTGAAGAGATGAAGTCATGTGTTATTACTTAATCTCTTGAAGTTTGTGTAACCCCTTCAAGGTAATTTTTTACCTTGCCATGTTGGAAACTAAAGTTGTTTATACAGAGTCTAAGTCGCTGGATTAGTTTTCATATGAGCCTTCTTAAAAGTATACTATAAAATCAAGTTGAAGAGTCTTAGTCTGAGGGAAAGATTAATAAAGGAGTGCATGGTGAACTCTGGGGAAGTGATAGTTCTATAAATAATTAATAGCTAAAAGCCATTTCAAGAAGATTGGTGCCCTGTTGAGGTCACTACTACAGTAGGTGCTGGGGCTTTCAAAAGCTCTTAAAGTCCCCTTTCAAGGTTTGTTTAGGTTTCTGTCTTTGTGGAGTTAAGTTCATTTTATGATAAAGAAAATGGTGATAGCAAATACTGTGAAGATTTGTTTTCCAGTGGTTATATGACACTATTCACTGGGCAACTATCTACAGCAGTAGAGTGTTTACAGATATCATAAGATATGAAGCACTTTTAAGGAAATTCTTTTTCTAAGTGTTAGCCCCATGAAACTCAAACATACTTTAGTGATAGTATTTACCATATTTACCATGTGCTAGACCATTTTAAGGAATAGGGCAAGTAATTGCCTACATCTCCTGTTAACATTTTGAATATATTTAGATATATTGTACATATATATGAAAACACAGCTTAATCTAATTTGATATAGTTCTGGTTTTGTGGCTCACATGTTTTTTTCCCCCCGAGATGGCAGTACTGGAGCTGTATTTGACAGTAAGAGAGAAAATTGAATACATTATTGCCATGAATACAGCCTAGAGAGTCTGAAATGTAATTCTCTTCAGGTGCAATGGGCGACTGTCTTTTCTATGAAAAGTGAAAATAGAAAAGAACAAGATGGAGAAGTATTAGCACCTTTGCTTCACAGAAGGTGACTGAGGTGGGGTGAATGTAATTTCTTTAAATTCACATTTCACTTGTGGCAGATGAAGTATTAGAGTCATGATCCCTTAAATCTATTTCTAGAATGACTCTAGTAAAATATAGTAAATAAACAGTACTGTAAAAACATAGTGATTTCATCTTTCAGTGTTTGTTCAGATGCTTTACTTGATTAAGTTCTGCTTGCAAATATATTTTGCAGTTACCATGTTGCTTAAGATATTTCTTGGTTTTTGTAAGGTCTTACCTTAAGCAGTGTTCATTATGTTTATTTTAAAAATAATGGGTCAATATTTAAAATTAGATTTAATTGGAAAAGTAGTATAAAAAATTTGGGCTTCAGTGCACATCTGTACCCAAAGGAAGCAGTGACCTGATTATACTTATCTCAGGCTTATGAATTTAAAGCTTAGGCAATAATAGAAATTACTAATTGTAATTGAGGAGGAGGTATTGCATGTGTGTGGATATCTGTGTAGTATGGCATGATATGACTTGAAAATCATATGTTTGCCAATTTCTTATATTTTACTTTAAAGACTAGTTACAATGTTTACAGTAAGTTTACAAGTAGCACTGTCTCTTAACTTGTCCAAATAAGATCACTTAAAGGACACAATAAAGAATCCATTTTCATATTTCTGTGTCTTTTAAAGACTGTGAAGCAATGCAAATCATACATACAGATTTTTGATGTCAATGTTCTTTATTATCACCCACATCCCCTTCCCTCAGTCACTTTCTGGGGAGAAGAGGGTATAGAGTAAATAGTTCTAAATTATTTTGCTTTAAGAGCTCAAATTCATGAATAGTTTATAAATAAAAATGAAAGATTTTTCTTTAAGCAATTCAAAGACCATATGGTACATATCTGGAATCACCTAAGTGGTTAATTGCATGTTAAATTCCTTTCCTCTTCCTTAGTGTAAACAACTGCAAAAATATTTACATTTCCTGCCTTGCTGGATTTATTTATCATTTTATAATAAAAAGAAGGAAGTGTTATAAATTGAAATCTTAATCTCTTGCTTGACTTGCTTTCTGAAATGTCAACGGTTTGGTTTACTTTGTGTTTTCTCTATTCCTAACACAGAAATGCACAGCACTGGAAAACTGAAGAGTATTGATATTAAGCAAGTTAGAGGCACAGCATGAGATGAGATTTCTTGAAATTAATTTTCTGTTACTCTAAGCAAGACTAGAAACTGCAGGAAAGAAAGTGATTCTTTATTGCATTTTATTATTATTGTGAAACTCCAGAAGAATGATGATGTAAAGGTCAAAAATCCAGAATGTAAGTTGACGGAGCAAGCTGCTGCATACCCAGGGAGAGAGTTGTTTCTACAGTCAGGGAGTGCTCCAGCTTATCCCCAAAGGTAGCTAGTGGTGCAAGCAGTTTGCAAACTCTGCACTCTGTTACTCATCAAACCATTTCTTCAAGTGAGAATGAGTCGAGGATGTGTTCAAAGCACTGGCCAAAGTGTGCTTGTCTGCATGGCAGAGCTGTGTTGTCCTGGATTTCCTCTGGTGCTGATAGCCCTTGGCCTCAGCAGAGGGAAATAGGCTGTGCTGATTCCCGTGCTAATCACCCTTCTCTCCTGGCTCCAAGGAACCAGAGACTGCAGCTTCCCTTTGCTCTCAGGAGTTTTCCACCCCTGCTGATAGCTAAATTCAAGGGCATCGGGAGCAATAGTATCAAGTTAGTGCCAGACACCAGGGGTTCTCCACCCAGTAGCCCCTGAAGGAGATAAGCTGGCTGCTCCTTTATTGGGTTTCCTGCCAGAATAAGATTTTAATTAAGAAGGGGGAGGGCACCAGATACCATCTCCATCAAATATTGTTCCTCATGGAAACAATTCAACAACTTTCTCATTGACATAATTACTCTAGCACACATTTTGTAATTAGAAGTCTTAAATGACAAAAATACTTCCCTTTAATTTAGTATTGGGTCTTTTCAGGTTCTCACTTGTGTTTTTTGTCTTGAGATGTGAAGCAAAATGGACTTAAAATATACTTTAAAGTACCTAAAGTCACAGCAGAAACTGTTGGAAGAAGGTTTTGAAAAGTCCAAGCAATGGTCAAGAATTTCTGTAGGATTTCTTTTCGAAAAGACATGGTAGGATTTTGTAGCACTAATTCCTGGTGAAATTAGTGGAGCTCCCCACACTCAAGCAAAAGCTAACTTAGTATATATTAAGCTACCTATGGATTTTCTTTTAATTTTGTCTTTTTACCATCATATATAAATTTTTGTATCAGATTATTTTTGTGACAGTATTAACAGTTCTAAATTTAAAATTCAAATAATAGAATACTAAATGAATGTAGCCCACAAAATAGTTTCATTTAACTGATCCTACCATGTTGTTAAAATGAATGAAGAGACTTAACTTTTGAATAGAAGATGGAAGGTGTAGTGAATTATTCAGACTTTTCCTAAAGCAGTAATCCTATCCTCTCAAAAGATAACAGGATAAATATTTCTGTCCTCTACTATAAAGGAGGCCTATGTGACTAGTTTGGGCAAGACACACAGTTTAAGGTAGCTAAAGTAAAGTGAACTGAATCTCACCCTAAGAATGTATTCTACAAAGACTTTTAAAAATGTCCTGATAAGGTGTGAGAATACAAAATATCAGTAAGGTATTTTTGTTTTCACATGATGGGGTGGAAAGCATTGCACATGGAATTTTGGAAGTGCTTCAGACATGGTTATAAGAAAAGATAATGTTGGTGGAAAAAAACCTATTTAATAGCAGCAGTGGATCAGTCACACACCTTTATTGCAGTCTGTTGTGCTGAATAAAAAGCAGGCATGAACATGACCTGTGGATGGCATATTATCATAACCCATGGGCTATGCTGTAAAATGCACTGTTTTATAAACTCCTGGAATGGGTTCATGGAACTTTTTGAAGTAAGCGATTACTCAGAGTCTTCATTAACTTTCTAGTTGCATACCAAATATAACATTTAATGAGACTGCCCTAGTTCTATGTGTCTAGCCTTTACCATGTCCAGAAGGGAATTTGATATGTCTTTATTTTTAATGAAGAAATGACTCCTTATCGGGAGTAGCACAAGAAATCAAGTCATCTTATAGCTGAATTTATTAAAATGGAGAAATGGAGTTTTATGCTACAAGGTCAATCATTTAGTTTTAAATACAGTTAGAGTGATGGGGAGTGTCTTTTTGTTCATCATAGAACTTTTAAATTGAGCAGCAGTCTATATATTCTTGCGTTTTTTAAACTTTTTTATTGCCTAGGTCGTAATCTCCTCTATATGAAGTAGGAAGAGAGGAAGAGAGTTTTTTTTTTTTATGTGGGCAGGTAGCTCCTTGTGAATTAGGGTAGAGGATGGGTGTTTTAATGTTTATATTTTTATAGGTATATATTTTCATAAGTAGTTAAGTCAAGTCTTGAAAAGTTAATTGTTAGGAGAGAAAATGGACTTGAATAATGTAATGGGTTCTGGGTAATATTGAAGATTGGGAGTTCCTGATCAGGAACAGTGTGACGAAAGTAGTGACAGGAAATGATGACATGCTAGCGTTATTCATGTTCTAGGGTGGGGAAAATCTGTACTAATTAAAAAATATATTGAATATAGACTTCAAATTTCAGTAGGGAACAGCATTGTTTGTTTTTGGTTTTCCTTTGCTGCTGTTTGCAATGGGAAAACAATCTTAGTTGCAGTTTGACTCATCCTCCGTTTCTGTTTCTTGTTTTAGATATTGTTGTATTCCAAATAAATGTTTGAATTTTCCACTTCATCATATTTGCAAGCTTCCCCAGATGCAGGGAGGGAGATGAGTAGTGTCATTCCTTGGTGTTTCTGTACCCTTTCCTTTTCTCTTTTGAAAGGAAACAGTGTAAAATTTGTTAGTAAAGCTTAGTAGCAAAGACAAGGTCAGACAAAATTGAGCAGATGGTACTGAGGCCTGTTTTAGGTGTAGGCTTTGAAATCAAGTTTTTGGTCTTGGACAGATTGCTGAGAAGCTGTTCTCTCCTTGCTTAATTGTAATACAGAGTTTCAACAAACTGAATAAATGGAATAGTTGATCGACCTGGAAGTCCAGATGAGCTGGCTTAGGTGCAGATCATTAAATGCCGAGAGCATCTGAGTGAACAGTGTAATCTGAGGTTTCAGGGAAGACATACTGTCTTAGTTATAGCTTATATGATTATCAAAGTAATTCCTTTCTGATGGGAGAGGTAGAAATATCCTTCACTATGCCAAACACCTGGAAATTATTTTTGTTTGTAGCCTAAAAACCATTTCTGAGTATGTGAAACCAATTCATCAGTAAAGTTTTCCACATTCCAGAGAGAGAGAGTAGAAGGTTCTAATCATAACTTTAAAAACTTATTATAACAGAAACTGACATGTTTTCCTGCTCAATCTTCTAAAAATGTAGTCGCTCTTCTCTGTTTCAAAATGTGCTTTTAGTTTAGTGATTGTGGTTATAATTAAGGGACTAGTTAGAAAAACTATAGCTATAAAGTATAAACATGGCAACCAAAATACCTTTCAAAGCAAAACGAATGTTGTAACACACTTGCATTACAATGAGATACAGTACAGTGCTTTATCTTAAAAATAAAGAAAAAAAGTTAATAATTTTAGAGAATTTGTACCATGCATCAAGACCCATAGGAAAATCTAAGACTGGAGATCTTTTTTCATTTCATTTAACATTGCTCCTATTCCTACTTCAGTTGTGTAGGTCTCCAGTACAAGCTCAATTCTTCACCTGTGGCAAATTTCATTTGTTTTGGGCACCTGTCTTAGGGTGGAGGTAGCCATCTTGTAAAAAGTAGCTTTTGAATGGCTGAACTACAGCTTTTATTTGTAGGTGTTGCTTAGGAAAGGTAGAGTAGCTAGCAACTTGTTTCTCATCAGCTTTTCAAAGTAATTTAGATTATGAGGGACTGTTTGCTCCCTTTTATTCTAAGGAAAAAAGACTAAGTAAAAGCCAAATACTTACCTTTTCCACCCTTTCAGTTGGTCATTTTTTTTAGAATACATGTACATCTTTTTGGGTGTATAACGAATAAGATAATAATCAGGATTCTCTTGAATAAAGAAACATAGTTTATTTCAGCTATAAAAAACAAGGAGTTTGTTAATTGCAGTCTTCTGAAGAATTGCAAAGACAAATAGTTTTGGAAAGTTATATATTTCCTTTCACTTTTTTGTTTGGCTTTATCAGAATTTCAGGCATTGACTCTAGGATAAGAACAAGCATCTCACAGCCCATGGATTTAAATTTAAAACATCTGTTATGCTACATTATTGTTTATCTTTTAGTTCCTCTTTGAAACTCTGTTTTTTATAGCACCTGCAAAAGCTATGACAACAGATATATCACAAGAATGTTAAGTGTTTTGACTTTAGATAGGAGGACAAATAAGACAGGGCACTTGTTTTCTCTTTGGAGTTTCCTCAGAGCCTGCAGGGCAAAGGAAGTTTCATACTCCTTCCTTTATACATCCATTCTCATTTCAAAAACTATGCCTGAATCTGTTGGGAAACAACATTTCTGTTTGGACCTACTTGCCTTTACACATCACATGGAGAGGTGATGAAATCTTCATCCCAGGAGAATTTAGACAGAGCCCCGGAGAAATCTCTTCAAAGCTGGCTTTGCTTTGAGGTCAGGGTTGGACCAGATGACTTTTGGAAGTCTGTCACAATTTAAATTATTCTGCTGCAGTCAGGGAAATAAAAAAGTGTTTTGATTTCTGTGAAGATAAGGCTGCTATTTCTGATTTTCTGTGCTAAGAAAACATAGGGAAACAGTCAACACTAAGCAGCATTAAAAAATAAGTCTATCATCACTTGAATGAGTCACTATGTGAAATAATGCATAAATGAATAGCAATATAATTGTCAATTATAATCTGCTCTATGTATATGTATTTAAAAACGTGCAGACAAATCTGTGAATTACAGCATTGCGTGTGGATAGAACTTGTGTGCCTCTGAGATTGTTGCCACATGGATAGCTGTATTTTTTTAATAGCATTAAACACAAGCCACTATTACCATTTTATTTCTGACAAAAGTTATAAATTGAACTTTTCTAAGTGTGATACTGCACTTATCCACATGGAAAATTATAAAATATTGTTTTACTTGTAACAAGGTAATCGTGGGTTTTCATGTTCATGACCAGCAGAGCTACACAGCTATTATCAAATATGAGTAATTTATTTTACTGCTTGATTTTCTCCCTTTCTGACTCTGTTTATATATAGTTTCAATCCTGATGATTGGTGTATTGGACATACAGCATTTAGATTGAAAAAGACTTCTTCTGATAAAGGATTGTTCATTCTGGGATTTATTTCTGGTGGCTATGGTTTTTTCTTTTTTTTCTTTTTTGTTTATCATTAATAGTATCAGATTTCTTCCATCATCCATAAGAAAATGTTGAACAATATAAAGAATTTAAAAGATAACATGGAGTTTGGGTTTTTTTCCTTCTTTCAGGCTTGGCAGCTGCGATTCAGTCACCTTGTTGGCTACGGTGCCAAATACTACTCCTACCTCATGTCCAGGGCTGTTGCCTCCATGGTGTGGAAACAGTGTTTTGCTCAGAACCCGTTTGATAGGTAAAAACACAGAAATGTTAAATAAAATGAAATGCTAATTGCTTCTGGAAAACATGAAAAAAATTAGGTTGGTGGGTTTTTTTGATGCAAATTAGTTTTTAGCATTTTTCTTGATTTTAAGAGGACTACAAAGCAAAATGACCACAGATATATATATATATATATACACATATATATATACATATATATATATACACATTTTGAGACCTGCTCATTGGTACAAAAAAAAGTTGTGTCAATGTTTTAAAATATAGGTGTGTCAGTTGGGAGGCACTGAAATCCCTATTTAGATGTAATTAGAGAGCTTGAAATTCATAGATGCCTAATTACTTCTAATTTTCTATTAAAATCAAAGCAACTGTGGGTATTAAACGACCTTCATGTCACCAACTTCAAAGCTCAGTCTAGCTATCCTACTCATTTTGCTTTGCGAAATTAAAAAACAAATTATGAGGTCACAAATTGTAAGCATTCTTATACCTTTTGCAGAATGTTTAGGACACTGTAACAGAGCAATTTTTCCCTTTGGCATAATGAAGCCTGAAATGTTGTTCACAAATTAACTTCTGTAAGCACCAAAACACATGCATATGTATAAAATTTGTCTAGCTCAGTTCCTCATAGTGGGATTTTAAATGGAATTTGAATTTGAGGAATCAACATGGCATTGTTTCGGGGTGGAAAATTTCATTTGTTCTTTGTCTGTGAGTTCTGTAGAGATCCTAGAAGCAAACCTGAGTGAAGGCTGGACAGGTTGTGTTTGCAGATGGCTCTAACACCTGTGTTTCTCCAGGGCAATGGGGGAGCGCTATCGTAGAGAGATGCTGGCCCACGGTGGTGGAAAGGAGCCCATGCTGATGGTTCAAGGTAGGAAATAAACTGTAACTGTTTTGTTCCCCTGTGAAAGGAAGGAACTTCAGCTTCATTGCACTTCCCAACTTGGTCTTTTTAGTTTAAATATGATATTCACTGGATTTGTAAAAGAAAAATTTAAGTGGACTGGTCATCACCTTTGTATCGTGGTCAGTAGAACTCCTTGTGGTTATGGAGTAGCCACACGTAACTGGACTGAAGTGTTGGAAAGGTTTGTATTACAAGGCTGTCAAAGGAATTCAGAATAAAGGGAGGAAGATAGATTACATCATTTCTTGGATATAATAAAGTAGTAACTTTTCCCTACCTGGAATTCCTGATATCTCTGGTTATTTTGTATAGGAGAAATTGAGCTTGTTTTGGCTGCATCATTTCATTGTCAGCAAAGTATTTTTGACTGTGTCAGTAGATCGAGTGTACATTTTCATGAAATGCAGCTCTGACAACTATCATAAAAAACCACAGTTCATTATTCATTTCACTACCATATTTGCCATTTGAATCTGGAAAATAACTTCTAAAAATCGTTCATACCCATAACAAAAATACTCTGTGTTCATACCTTAAAAAATAATGCCAGGAGAATGAAATAGGTTTGAGAAACTGCTGCCTTTATCTCAAATCTATGAAATCAGGGTAAAGACTTTCCTGTATAGTGTTGCAGAATTCAAACCAAACATTACTTTTACTGTTCCTAAGATGAGCATTTGCTAAGTCCTGGCACATCCTTCAAATTTCTTTGAAATTCTTAGTATTAAGAATGAATATGAATTCACTGGCCTCTGTTCTCTTCATTTTAGCAGACTGTAACTTGTGGGACTTTTTTCTACGGATAAGGAAGACGGTGGTAGCATGTCTGTGTTTCATCATGAGATTGACACAGTTTCATGTCTGGAACATTTCAGTTCTTTGACCCATCTGTTTATATTTGAGGTCGTGACCTCTGCTCTCCTTAGACTCATCATATATTAAGCAACTATATATTTTTTAGGTTGTCTATTTACGTTTCTGATCTACAAGGTTACTTTTCATTCAGTATGACTTCCAAAACTTACTTCTCTGTACTGTTCTTGAAGAGTTTGTGTTTCTAACCTTGAAAAACTGTAGCCCAGAACTGTGGATTAAGAAGTTGCAAGACAGGAATGTGCATCTTTACAAGCATATAAAATTTTTGCATTGTAAGTCATATGGCAGAGAAAGAAAAAATGTTTTTAAACATCATATGTGCTCATGACCTCTTTCTGGGATATATGGTGACTATTCCTGATTTTTTTTTTCTGTTCATGAGTCTGAAAAAAACAGGATTAGCTGGTCCAGCACCTTCCTAGGGAATGAGGTGAGGCTGGTCGCCTCAGTTCCTTGGATTCTGCTACTTGCTCCTCCTGAAGATAGATGTGACTTTTACTTTTTTCTAGTCTTTTCTATTTTAACAGATTACTGAGAGTTGCCTTGCAATGCCATCTGCCACCTCTGTTAGCACTCAGGAGTGCATCCCAGCAGGGCCTGTGGGCTTGTTTATGCCCAGTTTTCTTAAGTGTTCCATGATCTGATCCTCTTCCATTAGAGGTACATCTTCCTTGCTTCAGATTATCTCCCTGGCCACTTTTGTATTCTGAATTTCACTTTTACTCTCTTTATACAGAAATCCTAACTGATATTCAAGATCATAGAATAACCAGTGTTCATCAGCAGATTCTTTGTCTGTGTATATCATGATGTTCATTTGTACACAGTAGAAGTAGCTAAGTAAAAAAACTTAACAAACGTGCTTGAACGACTCCCTGAAGAATGAAATTAGGGTGACTCGGGTGTTTTGACAAGACAATAACTTGATTTTTCATTTGGGATTATTGAAAGCTAAATCATAGATTACACCTGATGAAAAAAGTTATATTTGTATTTGATTGGTCTGTATTTATTTAAAAAAAAGAGGATTTATGGAGAAAAGTAGTTTGTTTAGATTCAGTGTGCTTCTGATTCTTCTTGCTGCTTTTTTTTTTCATTATCAACATTCCAGACTACTTAATTTCCATCTCCTGTTTGTTTCCATGAGTTGCAAAACTGTGCTCCCACAGCAAATAACAAAACGTACCTGATTAACTTTAAAGCTTGTTGATTTTGCTCCTCTTCAGAGAAACATTTTCACTCAGTGGTGCCCTAATTCAAAAAGTTCTTTACGTTGTTGTTTCAGGTGGTTTTTTATATGGGCTTGCACGTTTGGCTTTTGGATGCACATCTGCAGCCTCACCCTTGAAGTGCTTCCATACCTCATTAGGAAGTTAGCCATGTTCATTGGCTGTTTGATACAGGTTACTTCATGAGCACATTTCATTTATGCAGTTTCTTTGTTATGATTTTCTTCTCAGAAGCTACCTATTGTTTTTCTTTTGTGTTTGAATATGACCCTAGCTTTTCATCTTTCTCCAACATGATTCCATAGATGTACTGATTAGGAAAGATAAAGGATCTGACCCGTGGAGTTACTGACAAGGTTCCTGTTTGAGCTAGTCTTTAATTAGGAAACACAATATATTTTTTTTGTTGTTGTTGTTTGTATTTGATTCTCTTGGTATTTGTTTCCTTTAAAAAAAATAGAGGTTTTTTTGAAAATTTTTGATACATTTTCTGAAGTGACTCTTTTTATCTTACTCCCTTGATAGTCAATGAAATACAGAAATAGTCACAAATATGGCTATCAAGAGCAATTGAAAATGAGTGGACAATGTTTTGTCTGAGAGGCTTATTTTCTTTTAATTTTTCCTTAGAGAAGAAATACATTTTGAGAAGAACTTGATTCCTCTGTCATTTTGTGTTCATTACGTGGCTCTTGCAGATTTTCTCCTTCCTAGGACTACATGGCATTAGGGATTCCAAATTCCTCTAAAGTTATATAACCCAGGCGTCCCTTCCAGGTCCAGTTGTGTGCTGGTTGCAGGTTTGAACAAGATTCAGGTGTGCACCATTCCTCACTCTCTCCCTTGGCACTTGCTGGCTGGAAGGAAACCCAGGTGCATAGGCAGAAAGTGAATTGCAGTGTGAAAACTACTGGGTTGGATGTTTTGGGAGCTGAGAGCATGGAACATATCCTGGAGTGCACTTCTGCAGCCTTGGTGCAGTCACATTGCCCTTGGGGCTTCTGAAGAAATCCTTGTGCAAAATGCGTGAGGTTGTGTTCTTGCTTTGTTGATGCCGTATTACATTGCACGCAGTCAGCTCTGTGCCTACATGGTAACCAAACCAACTGGCTGTGTAAATAAACACCCATTTGCTCAAATGCTGTTTGAAAATTTGCTTTTCCATGCTTCAGACTGAACTTCGTGGGGTAATTATAATTTGAAGAGGCTGCAAAGATCTTCAGATAATGATTGTACGTCTCTTTGAAAGTGTAAGAAATATCCATAAATCCTAGAAGGTGATGTGAACGGCATATGTTAGCTCAAACTACATGGACCCAAAATAATTAGTGTTCCGGGGGGAAGAGGCCAAATTTTGCCACAGGCTTTATTCTTCTCTCAATTTTCAGTGATTGTAGGTTATAGCTAACCATCTCTCAAAAGGGTGTGGTTAACCACAGTGCTGTAATGTGAAAGAAACTTCAAAGCAGTGAAGATAAGCTATGCAGTTGCCTTAGGCTTGGGAGAGACTGAGCTGAAATAGGAGTCGGGCTGAACATATTAAAATACACTCCTAAATTTGAAAACTGCAACCATCAGACCTTGTGGACATCTTACTAAATCATTTAGACTGAAGTGCTGAGTACTTACAATATATCAAAGCTGATCTTGCTTTGATATATTTTAATGGGGTTTGAAGAGAGACATGACCACTTTTTAGTACAT
This sequence comes from Luscinia megarhynchos, assembly GCA_034336665.1. NCBI lineage: Eukaryota > Metazoa > Chordata > Aves > Passeriformes > Muscicapidae > Luscinia > Luscinia megarhynchos. The sequence goes on from JAPFBE010000003.1 coordinate 69,331,240, forward strand.
CAGTGTAGAATAAGAGGTTAAAACACAGAAATACCATCATTGCCTGTTTGTTTTGGAGCTGTGTACTCTAAAATCTGTAGTTATTTATTTAATGAGGGCATCATCATTTCACTACAGTAGGAGTTCTTTAGCACTGACCTCAGTTACTCTTTGTCCCTTCTTTGCAAAAGAAAAGTCTATTGGTGTCTGCTTTTGATGCCAGTGTTGGGAAAATGAGAATGCAACAAACCACTAATGCAAGAAATCTGAAATCTGTTTTTGTTATCAAAAGCTGGAACTACTGAATAGGAGGTCATTTGACATCACCATTGCCAGAATAACTTTGGAATCTCCTACATATTTAAAGCAAACCTGGTTTTAATAAATAAATACAATTTGTAACAAGTTTTGAGTGATATTTGATAAGACTGTAGTCAGCTGCACTAAAATGCATCCAAGTATACTGTAGTCAATTATATTTCTCTTACTCATTTTGTAATATCTAGGGTTGGAATGTTTTTGTTATGATTTGCCATTTTTATGTAAGAGGAGAAATTAAATCTCCTTGAAGATAATCCCAACTTCAGTTTTTTCTCTTCTGCCTATGGGATCTTCTTTTTTTGCAATGTATTGATAATTGGCAGAATAATTGTTAGTGTGTCAAAGAATTGGCTGAGCATCATCCAGACTGGCTGTTCTTTAGAAGTCAGTTTTGGAAGGGGAGTTTAGTACAATGGGGCTCAGGGGGTGGTGGTTATGCTGTTGTGGCCATCTTTATGTACCCTCTATGCAGCATTTTAGCCATCTCTCCATACTGATATCTGGTGAAAAAGGAATGACTGTACCTGTTCCAGTGGGCTGCCATCCCTGTCACCTTCTTAAGGCATTCTCCTCTTCTGTGAAAACTGCAGGAAAATATGAGTTTAACTGGAATTTTTCCAAGGCTGTTAGGGAGCAAATATGCGTGTTCCCCAGCCAGGAACCCGAGAGAAGTCTGCAAGAGGCCATGGCTCTCTGGGGAGCTCAGATCAGTAGCTGGGTATCTGCACACATCTGTTTCTCAGCCCAGCACATAGCAAGCTATTTTTCACTGTGAGCTACAAGTAATTCCACTGTGCTTTTTCTAACATTAGAGTAGATGACATGTTTACCAAGTATTTGGAAATATTAATCCTGTTCTCTTTCATTTTGAAAATAGCTTGATGCAAATTCATTTAACATCATTTCAATCTATATATAGTGAGAGATTTGTTTTTCTTTTAGTGCATGCTATTAATCTACTGGGTCGTGGCAGCTTGTGTAGACACTTGTAACATGTCTTTAAATCAGATTGAAATGGAATTCTGTAAGGTCTTAGCAAGAAAATTCTTTTTGGTTACTCACACCAATTTACTTTGAGCTGGTCTGTTTCCTGATGGGTTTTGAATCATTGTGTTATAGTAAAAGATTATAGTCTTTTGGCAGCATGCAATTATAATTTCCACCAAAAGCAAATATTGTTGAGGATGTGAAAGAATATAAATTTATGTTCAGTAGGTACACCGATCAGAAAGGGTAGAACAAGGTTATATTTACATTGGCAGATGTCAGAAAGAAGAGATCACTTCAAAGAAATAAAAAGATTAAATTTTACATTTTTTGGCAGTTGTACTGTGTTTTTTGGTTGTGGTTTTTTTTTTTTCTGGTATAAGTGATGCAGTAAATTTTCATGTGTAATCTTGAAAGTGTTAGTGACAGTGAAAAGACCAGCTGTATGTGATGTTAAGCGCAAAGAAAAATCTGAAAATAATTTAAAGGATATAGTCTCATGCCATCTAAAAATTGGAATTCTGGAGAGGAAGGGGTGACATTTTTATATTCTCTGTTTATAGAATTACCTGACAAAGTACTTGGGCATTATTCTAATACTAATCCATTATGCTGATTTTCTTGTCTGTTATCATGTAGCCAAGTGCTACAGCTAACAGATGCAATAATTTAAATTCTTAAAAGGTAAATCCTAGCATTGTAAAAAAAGCAAAACTAAAACTGCAATATATTGAAAATGCTTCTGTTTATGTTCTGTGCTTGTCAAACATTTCAGATACAGCTGTACTTTAAGTACTAAATTAAATGGTTCTAAGGTGTGTAATGCTTTGAGAAAATATATTTTTTTTCTGATTTGGTTGGAATTAAGACTTAGTAGATAAGGATTTGTATACCTGTTCAATCACTAATTTATTTCAGTCATTTAGGAATGACTGAGTCTGCAGTTACATTGCTTTAAAACAGGTATAATGCCCTGCTTAAACAAGATGGTAATGACAAAAATCAGTTAACAGTCTTGGAACCTTGTCAAATCTGTGAAAATGTGTAACAGCTATCTTGAAGAAATTAAATAATCCCTCTACACTATAGTTGCACTTTTTTCTTCACAAAGAAGTCTGATAGCTGTTTCTGCAGTATAGTGGCATTAAAAGTTAGCGATAAGTGTTATCACTGATGAAGCTGCCAAGGTGACAGCGTCCTGATGAAGAGTCTCTTGTCTTACTTTTTTGTAGGTATGCTTCAGAAATCCCCGTCAGTTGAAGATTTTGTGGATGCCCTTGTTTCGGACTTAGACCATGACTTTGAAACATTTATCATGGATTCATAACAACAGAATTAATTTCTTTTATGGAAGATTGCGGATGTCTTCATAATTGTGGATAAAATATTGTTATGACTGGTTTTGCTTTTAGAGTTTGACTGTTCATGTTGGTGGAACGGTAATAAATACTTTCATTGGATCACATGCTTTTATTTATGAAAATGACTATTTTCTGTTGCATTGGAGCTTAAGCATGGAATTTGAGAGAACAAATCCTCTAGCATGTACTGTAAGAAAATTTGATCTTGTTGGAAGAGTAAATGGGAATTCACTTCCAGGTGACTGGAAGGGATGAAAGGTCTTTTGGTTCATGCATTGATTCACTATTAGGGTTTACCTCTTGATGTTATGGCCCTGTTCATACAGGTCTTTCTCATGTGCTCATGGATTTTGCTTTGTTTAACCATATTTGTTGTAGGAGTCTTTCACTGAGGAAGAGCAAATTGTGTTTGAAACAATGGGGAAAATAGGAAATGAAGTGAAAAACTAGGAGCTGTATTTGAGATAGGGAGAAGAGAAAGGATGGGAGAAGTAAATATGTGGTCCTACTGGTCTGTAATGGAATATTTTAGTTAAGGAGGAAAGACATATGTTGCAACATGTAAGAGAGACAAAGGAGTAAAATAGGTTCCCTACAGATGATCTGGTCCCTGCATGTTTGTTCACACTGAGTTTCCTTTTAATGATGAGTGGACAAGTTTGGGGAACTATTTAAAGTACAGGAGGGTGGGTTTTGGAGGGGAAATGAAAGAATTCAAAACAAATATATTTTTCAAGGATAGACTGGTGCAGTTTGGTAAGGTTGCTCATTATATAGTGGATGATGAGCAAAGGGAATGTTATCGATGGGGTTTTTTTTCACTCTAAATAAATTCTGAAATGGTATTTGAGAGTGTTTTGGTGGGGGGAAATGAAGAAAACTGGTTGTTTTTTCTGTAGGAATGGCCTTGCTTGGAGGTTGTAGGTTGCTGTTAAAGATATTATAAATATTAAGTGTTCTGCTAAGCAGAAATGCAGTGAAAGAAGCAAGAGAGGAAGAAAATCAAAGCTGAGAGATGAGGGCAAATAGCTGAGAGAGAGCAAGTAAAGGCAAAAGAACCCAGCCAGAAAAAGTGGATGTTTGGGAAGGGATAAACAAGAGTCAGAGCTGATTGGATGATTTGCCCTCTTTTTAGCAGAATCTGTGCAGAAGTGTATTGTTTGATATTTTACCCTGTTTTTTCTCACTGCCTGTTTTTGCAAGGTGAAAGTTGCCTTATGTGAGTTGCAATGTCATTCTGGTAGAGCTGAGTTTAGACCTTTTTAGATGTTTTGATTAAACCATATTGGGTCCATTTTCAGACATGTACCACAACCAGGCTTCTGGTTTGTACCACTGACTGACTCCACTGTGTGTCTGCAGTTGGTTCCCTGAGAGAGAAGAGTGAATGGTTTTGCTTAAAAAACTAGGTGGGCATTTTGCTGTAAGTAAAGTCATTAAAAAACCCACTAAGTAAGTGTCAGTTTAGGTGTGAGTAAGACCCCATTGTGAAGATAGGAAGGCCTGTAAAGTATACAATAGCTGATGAATGTAAATTTAACAGCCTATAGGGAGGTATTTAATGGAAGTACATTTCAAAGGGAATTCAAGGGTGTTGCTAAGGGAGCCTGCATTGTTTGTTGCCTGGGCTTTGTACTGGAACAAACTAACGATTATGTTTATCTGGAGCTGGCACACGTTGAAAGATTCATTGTGACAAAAAGAACTTAGCAAACGGAAATCCTCGTGCTGACACGGCTCTGGAAGCACTGTGGTAAAGAAAATAAAGCATCATAATTGGCGGAATAAGCAGAGCATTTACAATTAAGAGATTGCCCCTACATTTTAATTTGAAAGAAATTCAAGTGATACTGGATTTAGTGTACAGATACCTCTTCAAACTATATGTAGTACTCACATTGCTTTATGCTCATGGGTGCTCTTACCTTCTTAATTCACCATCTCATTTGATCCTTCTGCAAACAACAGTCTTTTCAAGGTTTTATCAGAGTGGCATCAAACAATATCTTCCTAATATGAAATCAGATACCAACAAAGAAAGGAAGAAAATCTTGCCTTTTGCCAGAGCATGGTGGATTGCAGCTTATTGCTCAGATTTATAACTTGTGGGACGTCTGACAAAGATGGGAGCTAGTAGACAAATAAATACATCTCAGAATGATGGCTTCAGGTTCTTTTATGAAGAAACTCTGTTGGCTTCACTGATTCTTTTTAAATGAAATAACCTTTGAGGTTTGAACAGTAGACATGATTAAGCCTCTAGGGAACATATTATACCACCACCACGAGGCTTACTACAGAAGGGGAAATATTATTCTAAATTTTTTCTCCTTTTTTGATAGTTGCTAAAAATGCTTCCAGCTGTTCAAATGTCTGATGCTTTTTTCTTTTTTTTTTTTCCTTATGCCTTTTTCAGGAGACTTTTATTTTCCAGCAAGTAATGTGTACTCTCAGTAACATGAGACCTCTCTTGTGACCAGCAGTGTAACTCTTCATAAATGTAAAAACCACTGTAATCCTTTTCCAGCATTCCATGCTTTCCCACTGGGGCTGTTGAACCAGCTATCCAAAAGTTTGGTTTATAATACTGTAACTCAGCATCAGGCTTTTAATCTGAAATTTTACAATGTTTTGGATTTTAGCTGCTATGGAAAATAAGTAGTGAACATCTTCAGAAGAAATTATACCCTTATGCAATCCTGAAATAATAACACATAATTACAACACATCAGAAGAGCACAGATGGATTACGTTTGGAAGTCTGAGGTGTGAACTTTGCTGCTTTTTTTTTAAAGATTTGATGTGATTATTTTTCTGATTCACTTAAGATATACTGAAATATTATGTAATAATTACTTTCATGTGACAAGAATACAGCTGATGCTGGATGAATTTCTCTAAACTCCAAAGAAGATAACAGAAAGAAAAGGCAGCAGTTAAGAAGGCAGAGAAAAGAAGAGAAATCAAGCAGGGAAGAAGTGAATATAGATTAGAAACCAGGCATGGTAATGGGTTGATGAAGAAGCAAAATAACCTTTGAGGTAAAAGCTTGGGCAGAATAAAAGCAGTCTTTCTTTCCACAGCAGTAAGCCTAAAATGGAAATTACAGCACTGCCAGTAACACAATAGGCAGAGGTGTTCAAAAATGTTTCTGCTTTGTGTTCAGTGGAATGCCAGATGGAAGAATTCATATCATATGCTGATAAAAGCTTTTCGACAGATGTTAAATAGCTGCTTGTACAGGGAGTCAGAATCTAAATCAGTGTGCAAAAATAAAAAATAATTTATATCAAAGTAAGAGCTTAGTACTACAGATGACTCTAAGATGGAAGAGATGATTGTAACAGCAATATTGGTGGCTCAAAAAATATGCATCTTAATCTTTCAGAAGATTAACATAATGATGATACCGAAACACAATTTGAAAGATTGAACATTGATCTGAAAACCTGTGTTTAACAAGAGCTGGTAGCTGAAATTAGACAAAGTTGCACCTGATTATTAGTTTATATACAGGGTACAACAGGGGCAATATGAGAAGAGCTGGGGTTGACCAGAAATGTACATCAGAACTGGACTGTTTTCTGAAAAACCTGCCCTAATTCAGATTAATTCAGAGAAGCCCTGGTAGCCTCAGTTAAACCAGGGCAGAGCCACCTTCTGTGGTCCAGCAAGCTGTGAATGAGGAGAATGTCTTTGGAAGGAGGTTTTTCCACGAGGGTAGCAAGTCTGTGCTTGCTGGATAACTGTCCTCCTGGCGGCTTCCCCCTGTCTTCTGTGGAGAGCTGGAAAAGCAGTGTCAGCCAAAGCACCTCCTCTGCTTGCTGTGAAGTGGGAAGCACTGTGTGTCTGCTCTTTCAGATTGCTTCTGGGCAAAGTGTTGGAAATTTTGTGTTCCCAAAGCCAGGGATTTATTTGTGCGCTGTTGGGAACAAGTTCAAATCAGCGCTTTACCCCAGCAGGTTTGCAGTGTACCAAAAGGGGAATATTATATTAAAATTAGAAAGAATTCGAGAGTTAAAGAACTTGAGAATTGAAGACGCATGATAGCAGAAGGCAAGCACACAGATTTCCCTGGGAGAAGGACCGTGGGAGAACAGCTAGTGTGCTCGGGGAGGAGAGGGAAGGAGATAAAAGATAAGGAAGTATAAATCAGCACCAGTAGGGCTGTCTGTCGGCCCTTCTGATCTTCCCCAGGCTGAGATTTGTTTATTTTCAAGTCCTCAACAGCTGGTATGCAGAGTTGCACGGGTGTAGGAAATCATTATGACTTCTTGTTTGGAGGAAGTATCCAAAAAATCTCTTGGAGACAAGCTCCTTAAGTCAGAAGCAAAGTGGCAGTACAGATCTGACAGAATGACTGGTAGTGCTCTGCTGCTGTGTGGATTTAAAAGCACAGACGAAAGGGAGTGGGATTCCTCTTGCCAGCAATTGCCAAAGAGTTGGTAGCTTCTAAAGCAGCTTGTAAGTGGCTAAAACTTGCCATTCTGGCTGCCTTCAGTCTTGATGAGAAGAAACAGACATCTTCAAAATGGAATATATTCTAGCAATCTGATGGGGATGAACCAGCTCTTTTATATGTGTTGTTGCTCCAGTAAATAGGGAGAGAGCACAGATGGCTGGAATAGAAGCATCAGGAACCCTGTTTTCTGTTCAGAGCACCTAAAAGAAGTGAACTCTTTTTTTTAATGTTACAAATTTTTAATTGTCAAGTGTCACTGTTGTTTACTTTTGCTGCCTGTCATACATGACTGAATTAATGCATTATTGACAGCATCATGTAGTATGGTATTAAAATGGCTGCAGAAGGTGCTCTTAATTAATCTTCAGGACATCTTGGGTTCTATGAAGTGCCTTTTGGCCATTGTCCCTCTGACTCCTTACAACCCTTTCACTTCAGTCCTTAAACACCTCTAAATGCCCCCATCTCCACCTACTCTTACAGCTGCCCTCGGACATGACCTAGGGGACAGGAGGAGGCAGGGATGCTTTAGGCTGTGACTGACCCACTGTGATCGTGTCAGAGGAAAAGCAAAATGGCAGCATGGCAGGTTCTTCCCACCCTGTCCGCAGCTGCTGCTGCTAGTACCCATTCGGCCTGGAGTTTGTATCATTCTGAAACAACATTTCTCATTTGCCTTTCCCGTGCTGTGGGAAAGCTGGGCCTTGGGGAAATGCCCTGAGTGTGATCCACTAAGAAGGCAAAGCCTTTCCAAGCTGGGCCAAGTCGGGATGGATGAGCCCCTTTAGGTTACAGGCCACAGGACAGCAGCTGCTCCTGATGAAAAATTTATCAGGTAGGTGTTTGAAGGGGCTTGTCCCTTGAACATGGTCAGAAGCCAGTGTTTGGCTGATGTTTGCAGAAGCCCTTAACCTCATCAAGCTCCCCTGGCATACTCACAGCAGATTAGCAGGGCAGTTGTTAAAAATAAGTCTGTTTATTAATGGTGCTCTTCAGAAGTAGCCACAAGGCTCAACCATAGCCTACCTTCAGTATTTAAAATATACATGAAATCAAAAACATGTATAAGATCAGAAGGGCTGGCTGGTTTCACTTAGTGCACTCTCCTTACCAGCCCCACTTTCCTTCCTCACAAAGATGGAATCCAGTTAACTCACCTTGCAGCTCCCTGCACATAGGCAAATCCTCATCCAACATACCTTCCTGTAGCTCAGATGAAGTTATTAAAGACTTGTTGAGTGTTTTCCCCCAAGGTCATTTGACAGCATCCCAGCTCCTGGGTTGCTGAACTGCAGCATCTGCTGTGGGCAGCCAGGGGCTGTGTGGAGGTGGCTGAGCGACAGCCTGGGAGCAGAGGGTGTCTTCAGCTTTGGGCAGCTGATAGGGCTGGAGCCCACAAGTGCCTGCATTTCTTCACATGGATTTTAGGAGTGAAAAAGGCATTAAAATTGCCCTGAATGCCTTGGCTTACAATGCTTCTGACATACAGATGTGCTCAGTTGTCTGCAATCCACTTCCAAGGAGAATACAGTTGTAACAAAATCATTTTATAAGAGAGCCCTGGGGGAACACAAGTGATAGAGCAGTTTTTATAACATACTAAAACTTCTATAAAACTAATTATATATGTTATCAAAATGATTCATGCTAGCCAGAGTAAATCCTACTCATTACAAATGAGAGTTGAAGTGACAGTTCATTGTCTCTTAACATTTGCACAAATATATTGCCTTTTCTCCCTGTGCTGTCCAGGAACTGGAGGTGCCATTGGAAGAAAGAGGCAGTGCCACTGTAGCTTCAGCTGACAGTGACAAGGTAAGTTCTGGTCACACCATTGTGGCAAATTTTCCTCTGTTCTCCTGTAAATTTATTTGTTGTCTTGCCCTGAAGCCTGCCCAGCAAACGTGTCCCTCATGCATGGAGAAGTGCCATGTGTCTGTATTGCTCTTGCTTAAACTATTTAACGTTGAAGGTCTTTTGCAAAACAGTGCTGAATTGCTGGCGGTGTTTTCCCTAAGTAGGGATTTAGATAGCTTGTTCTACTTAATCAAATTAGCTATCTTTGATTTAATCTGGTGTTTAAGCCAAATTCCCAAGACAAAGTAGTTTTAATAGTCTGTTCAGTTTGTAATCTCTGTTTTCCAAGAAAATCAGCTTTTTTTTTGTTGTTGTTGTTTCTGACAGTCTCAAATGTACATGATAAAATTATGTAGGCTGGCTAAGTACAGGGCAATAGCTCATTTGACATTCAGTTTCTTCCTTTGTGAGCTATTCCATTTTCCATGCCTTTCCCTTGCTCTGTCAGAAGCATCTGTCAGCTGCTCTGGCACCTGTGCCTCTCTGGCTATAGCCTGTATTTTTTTTTTCTTCTCCTCTGTTTCATTTTTTCTTTTTCTCATCCCATCTTGCATCTCCAGCTTTATCTGCTTTATTTGGGGGGGAAAAAAAGGTTTTGCGAATTAAAGTGGGTCAGTAAAAGCTACAAATCCCCCTTTTTAGAACTCTCTGTCTGTCGGGAGCCTTTGTGCCAGCTGAGAACACTTCAGATCCCAGTCACTACACCCTATGGAAAAGGTCACTTTAGGGTAACCTCTTCAGAAGTGCAGGACTTGCTGAAGCAAACAGGACCCTTGAGCTTTGCTCCTCCTTTTCCATTATTCTCCTGGGGTTTTAGGCTGGAGCAGAGGGCCTGTACACCTCTTACCACTGTCAGGACTGGGGAAGGTGACCCCCAGCTCACACTGTGCTCACCCAAAGGCTCCCTCTGGAACTCCAGCTGTAGGTAGAAGATCCATCACTGCTCTCAGTCAACTTAAGGACATGCATGTGAATGAATGCTGCATTAGCTCTGGTCCTCTGAAACAATGTTTAAGGGCCAAAGTCAGCCTGGGGCTTCTGTGATTGTTGAGAGACTGTTAAAAGTGAGCTCCTGGATAGTTTATTTATCAAAACCTGGAACCACAGTCACAGTATGAACATAGAAATAGGAGAAAATAGGATGTTTGAGCTGGTGGTTTGTCTGACATTCTAGAATTCTATTTTATTTCCCCCTTGGAATGTATGGGGAAAGTGGTGGGGTAAATGAAAAGTTTTTATTGTCTGCATAATGGAGAAAATTCCTTGTTATGCCAGATCATCAAAGTCAGTTTTGGGTCTTTCCATTTGTACTACTGCTGCTCCTTACCATCCTCCACTGATCTGAAATCAAACCTGAGTAAATTCTCCAGATAAATTTACCCTATTCATACTGACTTACCCTACAGAGAAGTCCCATCTGGACTCAGGGTGTTGCTCTCCAGCCTTGCAGAGCTGATGTTGGGAAAGACAAGTTCTGTCTCTGCAGCCAACTCATTCTTTCACCTTTTATTTGCCTTTTTCCTCTTACTATACCATAAATACTACAGCCTCCTCAACACTGCTATTTGTACCAAAAAAAATAATATAAACTGTACTAACAGAAAGGCAGGCAAGTGTCTCTGGCAGGGGCGATCTGTCTGTAACTTCTCTCCTCATTATTACTGCTCTAAGCAATTTAAATGTGAATAAGCCAGCTCCAAGTGGAAGGAAGCACTGGATTCGGCATGACCGCTGGTTGGAAAGGAGTAGGTGTTAATATGCCCAGAGGTCATCTGGGGCTTGTAACATCTCTTGGCAGGGCCCTTGGCAGCCAAACTGGTATTTTCTTACTCTTCAGGAGTGCTGGGGTGTTTGCCAGCAGCCTCCACATCTCACTCCTCTTTCAGGATCATTATTAGTGAGGCTGCTGAATTGCCATCTCTCCTGCAGAGACTGGAAGATATCCACAAAAATCTGGGTGCTGGTGACACTGAGGGGATGAAGTTGTGGATTTTCTGAGAGGCATGTGCCAGTGGAGACTGAGCCTGCTCTTGCTGCTCAGTGGCACAGCCACAGTGTCAATGTCCCAAGAGTGTTTATGCCTTCAGTGGCTTTTCCACTGGTCTGAATCTAGCATGCCTCTTCTCTCTCTCCCAGAAAAGGGATGCTCAAGTGACAATAGTTGTTGGCTGGCTCAGCTGGAACTTTACAGTATTTAAACTCCAGCTCCAGGTGTACACTCAGATCAGTGAGGTGGGATCAGCTGGCAAAGGAGGAGGTAATTAAAGGGCCATTACAGCAAGCTGGTCCCAAGCATAATGGTCCTAGTGGTCCTGGTGAAGCTGCTGGAGGCAGGCACTCAAGTCACACCCTCAGCTGCCTTGCTGCACTCAGGGATTGGGAAGTGTGTTCTTACAGGTTGGTTTGAACTGAAATGTGTGCAGCACAGCTGTGCTCATTCAAAAAGGAATTCACAAAGGCCTAAAGAGGGAATTAAACCTTGCTGAGGCCCGCCAATAAAATGTTGAGCTCTTTTATTTTGGCTGGAAAAGTGTAAATCACCCAAATACCTTACTCAGACTTACTTAAAACTGCTTTCAGAAGGGTTTATACAGAGAGAGCCCACTGTCACTGTCTTCATACAGACCCAGATTGCATGATACAAATTTTACTATATTTTAGGATCTGTTTTGTACATCCTGATTTCCATCTTTGCTTTTCTTCCCCTTTGGCACTGCTGATGAATATGTTTCACTTTCCCATGGCTTCTACTGCTCAGCTCTGCACCGAGTTGGCTGTCAGCTACACCAGCTCTTTGTGCTGTTTGGAATCCCCTTCCTTGTCAGGGAATCTCAGGTCAGCCTGAAACTTCATTTTTGCTTAAATAAAGCATAAGTGAAGCAAAAAATCCCCACCCAGAAGAACACTGGAAGAGCTTGCACATGGTAGTGGCAACATTTTCAGACAGTCCTGAACCTGGGCTTCCATACACCACCAACTGATGGATTAATTGCAGGCAGAAGTACATTCTTCAGCTGCTGGGGGTCCATGAGTAGTGCTAAGGGCAGCTGAAGGGGCTCTTGAAAGCCCCCATTCTAGGGCCCTGTGGTTTTCTTTCCTGTAGAAGTGTAAGGATTGTAACAACATAATGTAAAAATATATAATTCTATAGTATACTCTGGACCTGTTCACCAGCAACAGCTGGTGAGGTTGAAGAGAGGAGGATCTGAGGTGGGAGTGGGTGCTGCCAGTGAGCCTGCAGGCAGTGGGTGCTTCCCTGCCCAGGCATCCCCTCCCAGTGCCCATGAGGACTCCTGCCTGTTTTGGTTAAAGCTAGATTGGATTCTTTCTTCCACTTCTTCCATTTCACCGTTCTTAAGCTTTTGATGTGTTTTAAGATATTAGTGTTAAAATAACTTCTGTTGAACTGAGTATAACCAAGTAACTTGGATGTGATTTGGGCTGATCTATAATTAGCAGTTCTAAGCAGGAGACTAATCTAACTGTGTCATCCTTTCTGCTGTAACTCCTTTGCTCTTTGGTGCTGTTTTCCACCAGCCTAAGAGCACGGGAGGGAATGCCCTGCTGTGTCTCAGCTAACAGGTCAGCCCAACCTGCTTTGACTCACCCAGTTAGGAAATTGAGTTGAATACCAGGTGTGCAAAGTAGATCTGATATGAAGGATTATTTGTTTTGCTATAGCATTTTATGGTAAGATTATCTCAAGGAAGAGAAAGTGACTGTTCCAGGCCAAAAAAGAGGACAGCTTTGTGTTTCTGGACAGTTTAAACCATCACACTTCCCGACTGACCTGTCTAATCTTTTCTACAGATAATTTTTTTCCAGCACCTGAGGGTAAGTCCTGTTATCAGCAATTTTTACATGCTGTCATGGATAGCTCTGTCTTGTTGGTGTGACCAGCTCTTGTCCCTAATTTTCTTGGAGGGTCCTTGCAGAAAAATTCTGATCAGGCCATATGCTTAAAAGCCACCATTTTAAGCACTTTACCATTATCTTCCATTTCAGAAGCAGCTTTCCATAGATAGGAAGCCAACCAAATTAATCCCTGGGTAGATTAGCTTTGAATGTCTCTTCCCTTTTAAAAGCAAGCTTTACCTTGTGCATGTGTGACATCTTCCAAATTATTGAAATTAAACCCCCAATTCTGTTTTCCAGTGGTAATGAGGGATCACACCAGAGAGCTGAGGAGAATGGGAAACACAGACAATTGCAGCAGTGATAAATAAGGCAGACAGGTAGGAAAGAGCCATAAAACAGGAGGAGTGGGGATAAGAGAGAGACATTCCTTTCCTGAGTGGAAAGAGTCTTCAGTGTGTTACTATTTCTGACAAGAGAAAGGGGATGGGGAGGACAAATCCTCCTGTGTTAAGAAAAAGGAGTAAATGCAGCATATCTTCTTCACAAAATGGATTTTTTATGAAGACTAAGATAAAATTCCTGGTATGCTTGAGGGGCAGGATAAATCTAGAGAAGAGTTTTCTTTCCTACTTGTTTTTCCATGCAGCCCAGGGTTATTTAGCTAAGCCTTTAATACACAAGTGGGAATTTTGCTGAATGATTCTCCAGTACAACTTTTATGCCATTTTCCCCCCTCCCATCTCTTTTTTCCCCCTTTTTGTTTTCTTTTGTTTGAACTACCCATAGGCAGTGGTTCAATAGACTTCTAAAGAATGGGTTGTTGGTATGGGTTGGGGTTGATCTGGTCAAAGATGTGGTTTTTGGTTTTTTTTTCCTGGCTTGGTTACTGGGCCAGAGGACAGAGCAGCAGTAACAGCATGAAGCAGTAGCTGATTCCAGGGCCTTCTTCTGGGTGGCATTAGGATATCTGCCTTTTTTTTCCTCTGAAAAATGTAATGCAAGTTAAAGCCAAATCTGAATAGAGCATTTTTTGTTTTGTGCAAAGCCTGAGGTAATTAGGAAAAGAACAGAGATTGTCAGGCATTTAAACCCTCCAGCTCTTGTAGCATGGAGTGTGACAAGGCCAAACCAAAAGCCAACTTCTCTTCCCTAAGATCAGGTGAGAACTGCAGGAGTATCCACAAAGGAGCTGCAGCAGCTGCAGACCTTGGACTGGATGAAAAGCAAACATCAGAAAGCAGATCCAATGAAGGTTTGAGTCCAAAAGTTTTAGTTGTTTTGGTTGTTTTAGTTGTCACCCCCTCAGCTAAGAGCTAGTAATAATTTCTATTTACTTACGTCTCTCAGCTGCTGCAGTTACAACACTGATACCTCTGCAGAAGGTTGCATCTTTGGGGGTTTTAGGCTTCCAAGCACTTTTACACCTCTAGTCTTGCAGAGGGAAGTCAGCTGCAAGAGGCAGGCAGCAGTGTGTGCTGAAGTGCCAGCACTGCTCCCTGCTCTCCCCTGCCTCCTGCAGCTCTTGCTGCTGCCCCGAGCTCACTGGCTGCAGAAAGGCAACAGCAAGCTTGCTTCTCTAGGAAAAGAAAGCATCTGGGCCATCCATGCCACAAGCCCTCCTCAGTGACACTCTGTGCTAGCAAACATCACCTGGCACTGAGATACTTTTCAGGAATCCCTAGTACAGCACTTGCCAACACCTTGAGTAACTCCAGCACTATCTGTTTGCTGTTGAAAGCCACAGGAGATGTAATTTATGGCATTCTTGAGCTCTTCCCTGCAGATCCCACAGCTTCTCTCATTGTATTAATGGGAAGGCTGAACCCACAGGGTTTGCTTCTATTAACCCATCAATACAATAGGCATTTTATCACCTAAAGGATTTAGAGTCCCTTCTGCCTGAGTCCATCTGTTCTGCCAGTTAAAAACACAGTGTATGAAGATAACTTTGAGGTAGTCCTTGCCCATAAAAAGTTGATTAGTACTCGTTGAGTAAGCAATAGTGTATTTAAAGGTATATTTAAGTTGAAGGTTTCATTAGATTGAAAGTTTAACATGAAGACAGTAGTTGCACAAACGTTCCCAGAGAAAACTTCCTTGTGTGAATTTTCACATTTTGTCTAGGTGTATAAATTTTTTTTTATAAAGGAATTTTATCTCTTTATAGTCTTAAAATAGCAAAAAGTGTAATGTATTTTGACAAAATTCAAGTGTTATTTTCTGGAATATTATGGGTCTGTTTTGATATTACAGTCAGAAAGATGTTCTCACTCTTGCACTGGCGCAGTGTCTCCTTCCTGTTGAGCATCCTTAGGGATAAGGTTTAATAAAGCTGAAACTCTGGTAAAGGAATACAACAACTGTTGTATCTAACAACATAAACCAGCACTGGGTTGGTAAAAACTTTTTTTTTCTCTTGCAACAGAGAGACAAAAAATGGCCAAACAAATAGCCAAGCTGATACTTGCTGCTGAATTACTTCAGGTTAAACTCAGCTACCTGATGTTGCTGGAATCAACACCAACATGCAAGAAAGCACGTTTGCAAGGTATGGACAAAACTGGCTAGTAAATGCTGTTACTCTGCTGATTCCAGATCTTCCTCATTTTGCTTTGGGCTGGTGCAGAGTTTATGTGTGTTTAGGTGAACATGAAATTAGAGAAGTAAGGTGGTTGTAGACTAGTGCTTTACTTTGGCTTTTAAAATATGTTTTGTAACGTAATGTCCGCCTTTGGTTTTTTTTTTTTTTTTTTTCTGTGCACTAAAAGCTAGATATTCTTTTTTCATTCTTACTTTGATAACAAATAACTTCTTCTGCTACCATTTTGTTCAATATTGGTGGAATACCCATTGTGTGGAAGATTTTTTTCCCCCCTAAGGCTTCCATATTAGCCTGTGAAATGTCTAGGGCACTTGGATGTCTGGGTTGAAAGGCATTTCAAAAATTGAAACAGAACCTTTAATTTTTTTTTTTTTTAGTGTTCTCAGTTCATTTTGTAATCTCTGCCACATGCAGAATAAGTGCTTGGGTGCTGTACAGTCTCCTGTGAATTGGTCCAGAGTGTTCTGTAATTTCCTCAAGTTTAAGGACTTAGCAATAAAACTGCTAACTGACCTGGACAATGCCCTGCCTCAGGTCATGTGCAAGGTGACAAGTTTACTATTTTGTACACATTCTGTATTTATATATGTTTGTTGTTATGTTTCAATGAACTGTGTGATACAGATCTGGGGCAAATCAAAATGATCTCTGGAATTACAAAGGTTTAATATTTTTTCTAAGCTGTAAATCAGTGCTCTCCCTTAAACTGTTGGTTACAACCAGATCTTGATATATTAGCTGCTATATTTAGGGGAATTTTTGCATACTAAATAGCATGTGAATTGTCCATCCATAAAGTGAGACTGAGACCTGGGCAAAAGAAATGGAAAACTCCACAAAGATTGAGGCTCAGGGGAAGCACTTTCTAAAAGCTGCCTTCTCTTTTTGTCTGCTTTTCTACCAATGCTTTAGAAAAATGTCATTTATAACCTTTTGAACAAGCCGAATCCCCTTTTGTGATAAGGATTTAGAAAATCAAATGATGGGAAAACCCCCTCAGTCCGACTCAGCTGACCCTGCTGTTGAAGCTGTGGTGCTGTGTAGAAGCCTCAGTGTGCCCCCAATCTGCCACCTTCTCAGTCAGTAGGCTATTAGAAAACATTTCCTCTAATCCCATCATTCACTGCTGTTGTGGAAAGCAGCAGGCTCCCCAGCAAATCCACCCAAGATTATTTTTATCCCATTGAAAGCGCTGCCTTATTGGACATAATCGAAATGGCTCATGTGCTGCTGTGTGAAGAGCAAGCGGGCTTTACCTTCACTCAGGCCAAAACTAAATATGGATTAAATTGCACCCTGCCAGCACAAAGTGTGCATTGTGTGGCTCTGCTCTGCAGTGCCCAGCCTCAGCTTGCTCCATGCCTGATAAAACACTGCACCCTCCTTCCATCCCCCTTTTTCAAAAGGGCAAAACAAAGCAGCAGTGTCTGCGCTGGAATGTGCTGCAGGTAGTGAGCTAAACCTCCATCACCAAAGAGATGAGAGGATTAATTTAATGCATGGAGGTTGTTGCTTGGAGGGACTTCACAGGAATGCAAACCAAAGGCCCTCAAAGAGACCACAACAAAGGGAAAAGCCATGTGATCTCAAGCTCCTGGTAGGATGAGGAGCACTGCATTAAGGGCTTGGTCTACCTTGTAGAAAAGGCAGGAAATACTGTTGTACTGAATAGCAATGCAAGCAGGGAAAATATTTTGGGGTGGGTGGGGTTTTTGTAGACCTTCTGGAAAGTTTGGAAGGAAAACTGCAGTCTTGTTAATGACATTTATACAGTAATTGATATGAGCAATTGTCTATACAAATTTAGTGGTTGTGTATGTCTTGTGTTCTGAATTGTACTTTGTTTCCAGATAGAGTAAACATCTGTTTTTCAATTTCTGTTTGTTTATTGATTATATTTTTTTAATTTTTGTCAGGGGCACTCCATTGGAATCCTGGCAGTGCTGAGAGTCACAAAGATCCCTGTCTTGGCACAGAGTAGCCTCCCAAACATTCCATGTGCTGCTGTGCAAATTTAGAGACCTCCAAGTGAACTCCAAGGACACTCAGGTGGGTTGGGCATGTGAACTGCTGCCATTTGTGACAGTCACAGCAGAAAACAAGTAGAACAGTGCTCAGGAGCACAGCACATGGACACAGGGGTATAATATTATAAGGTATAATATTGCTATTCTGGGAAGGTGATCCCCAGTTAAGCTCTGAATTATGTACTTCAAAGATGTAGAAATAACAGCATTACACCAAGAAGAGCCAATGTGAAATTTGCTCAACTGAACCAGAGCCAGGAACAGAGCAGCTTTTGAGTGTGCCCCAAACTTTCCACCCCAAAATCAAGAGTGCTATCACACTCCAGCACAAGCATTCTGGCTTTATGTTATCTGCAGTCCCTATCTGGATTCAGTTTCCAGTCATTGCTTATGGCTTTATCAAAAGGACCAATTTTATGCAATTATCAAATTACTCTTTCTTCTCAATCTTCTACTCTTGTCAGTCAGACTGTACCACTCCTTTCTTAATCTTTTAAATTGGGGCCATGACTCCAGTCCTGCTTCAAAAATACAGCTCCTCTCATTATTTGCTTGTCTGTCTTGTCTGAAACAACCCTCGTGGTGTGGAGTACCAGGTTCTCTTTTCCAAGACATTGTAAGGACAGCAATCTGTCTTTTCCCCCCCAGTTTTCCCCCACCCCTTTCTTGAGAAGCAGAATTTTTAAACAGTTTTGAAGCACTATGATTTTAAGCATCGATGTTATCTTACTGCTTCTTCAGGGTTCTCCTGCTTGAAGAATGATGTTACTGCTAAACCACAAACATCTCAGGACAAAGATGCACCAAATTCTACCATAACCTTAATATAACTACACCATCATGGAATTCGAAAAGAATTAGAAGAATTCATCATTAAATTTGTACAGAAAGCTATTATTAATTTGAGGTCAACAAACCAAGATTGGTTCATGTAACGTTTTATTCACAAGTAGAAAAAGTATTACAAAACAATTTATACAAGATTTTAATTTACATTTGTTAAAGGAATATTTAAAATAGCACTGTAAGTCCCTAGACATGACATGTGGGCAGTCTAAATGCAGTGATAGTGGAGGTTTTCTATTGGCATATACAACATTGCTTGCCACAGGCAATATACAAAAGACCAATTTGGTTAAATTAAGAAAAAAAGTATATACAAAATATACACATATATTTAAAAAACACTCTCAATTTTTTTTCATTCCAATTTGCTCTCAAGCTTTCACTTATTAGAAAAAAAAAGAAGTATCTTTCTCTAGAGTTGCTGGGTAAAAACATACAAAGTTTAAATTCCAATGGGAAAACATACTGTGGCAGATGCTGGCAAAATTTTTGAACATTGCTTTTTCAAGAACTTTTATTAGTGAAAAGTTAAATCTCCATATGTTCTAAAAATATTTTGCCATATACTGAAATGCACATTGGATTCGTTTTCTATTTACAACGTATATACAAAGAAACACACATCTCTTCATGCACACGTAGTGAAAAATAGTGTTTTGTAACTTCTTAAATTTATGAAAGTATACAAAGAAATTATTCAAAACTGCTCATATTTAAACATATATGTGAAAGTATTTATCTGAGTAATTGTACTGCATAACAGTGACCAAAAAGTGGTATTAACTACTTAAAACACCAAACCAAGCAACAGCAAAAAATCACTTGGGTAACGTGTTCACTTTGGGTTTGAATTTGGGACTTGCTTTTGCACAAATGAATGATCTCAGTGGTGAAGAGCTGGAGCATCTCTCTGCCATGGCTGCCTGTACAGCTTTTAGCTATTCTTGTGCAAGTCCAACCTACTTCTGTGTGCTCCAAAGCAAAAGTCTTTTTCCATAAAGGATTCTGAATACTGTCTCAACATTTCCATTGCCACACAAACCATCTGTGGAAAGTTGAGTAATATTTATTGCCAATTTGCATGTTTCACTGATTGCTTTGCTTTAGTCAAGGCACATTGGGTACTTTAAGGAATAATTGCTAGAGCTCATCACAGACAAGTGTGAGCCTGTTGAGTGTAATGAATCAGTAGAGGTTACTGGGATTATCCACAGAAGCAAACAATATTTTAGGGATGAAAATGGCTGAAAAAAATACATTAAGGGATGGTGATAAAGCAAACCACTTTTTAAATTTTGTGTAGAAAATGTGTATTGAGAGAGTACTATAGTGAGAAGGACAGAGTGTCCTGAATGAAAGAGACTCCTAAAAAATTGAATTAGTTCATCACAGAGCTTGACCATTAAAAATAATGTATCAATAAGAAACCTTGGTAACAGTCTCACTGTGTAAATACTTTCATGGCACACCTGCTGTAATCTGACATTTTGATTTGACAGGTGATTACAATTATTTCAACATTCAAAATTACATGCTATAACAAGAAGTGCTGTATTCCAGTACTGAGACTACTGATTAAACACAATGTCCTTATCTATATGTCTGACCTTTGTGAAACTAAATCTAATTTACAGCTAATCTCCTGCTACACTTAAAAGAACAATGCCACCTCCCAAAAATGTAGTAACTGGATGGAGGGGTCTTCAACCACACATACTATAACATACTAATTCTCTAACTCCCCAAACTAGCTTATTGACTATAATGTAATACATAGTAAGAGCTTCAGTTTATTAACAGGTGATACTTTTATAAACAGAAATGGATTTTTTTACGTCCTTCAATAGCAGGAATATTATTTAAAATTAGAACCAGCAGGAAAAAAAATCCTAATGTATGCACAAATCTGCAGGCAGAGTAACTGGCCCCATGTTGTCCCACATCTTCTGACACCTGTAGCCATATTTGTAGCCCCTAAATACAGTGAAGTATTTTTATTTCTTGCTGTATAAACTATTAAGCTCACTCCATTAGACATTTTGAGACTGAGGAAATAGAGAGATTGAAAAATCATAAATCCGCTTTCAGGGTTCTCAAAGGATGCTCCTTGAAGTTTAACTTCACAGCTGTTACAGCTCAGACACAACTGCTCAGAAGGTGTGAAATGATGCCATTTTTTCCCAGCTGGTTTGGAAACCATGCAACACTGAAGACCAGACTATGTTTGATGAGAATCAGCAGGGGAGTGTAGGGGAAGCATTCAGCTTTAGTGCTGAGACAAATAGCTCCAATGCCTAAAAAAAGAGTGACAGAAGGGTGGTTACATAAATTCATAAGAAATGTGCATGTACTTCTATATTTGACTAAACACTAAAAGAGTAGAGGTATACTTAGTGCTTGCAGCAAAATTCACCCAAACCTGAACCTTAAACCTGTATTAAAACCCACATAAAAAAGCTTAGATTTGTGTATACATATATAAAAATATGCTATATTCTGATGTTGTTATTCTTTTGAAATGCAATAATAAAACATTGACCTGTAATACATTCACAGGCAGTACAAAGACCATCCTTGCCTCAAAATGTTTCAAAAAGACATGAAAGATGAAGAGCGGGTGGGAAAAAATGCTATAGACCAAGATGAAATAATTGTCCTGGAGTTGCACAGCTGGCCAGTGTTCATCCTGGAAGTACATCTCAAGCAAGCCTAAGTCTTGTCCTGTCCCATGAACACTACTGATATTTCTCTGCCAAAAATGCACACACAATGATGCACTGTAGAGGCTGAATGGGGAGAAATTGTACAAAATTCATCAGTAGGGTCTATTACAGGAAAAAAATGAAGAAAAACTTAACCCTCCTGAAAACCTTGATTATTCAAAATTATTCACAAATCTCAGTAGTAATAGAGGACAGCAAAAGACTATCAAAGCATACAGGATTTTGAGTTGCTAGAAAAGTTGTCTCCATACACACAGGAATTAATAAGAAAACTCACAGTTCATATACCATAACAAGTCTAGTGAAATAAAAGATAATTTTGTAGTCATATTTTAAAATTCTATAGTTCTTTTGATCTAAGAAAACACTTAAATAATATTAATCACATACCTCTGAAGTTGAAGCATGGTTTGGTGGGAAAACACCCACAAACATCTGATTTTTAAAATCTTGTTAGTATGGAAATGCATTCCCAAGAATTGCTGGGAACAATAGCAGTGTTGAGATCTGAAGTCATATCATGTCACTGTCCCTTCCTACACACATCTACAGAGTACAACTGTCACCAAATGATATTGGGCACACAGAGAAATAACTTGCCATCAGCACACAGGCCATAATTTGGGATCCTTTCACAAATTAGTTACTTGGGGCTCCAGATTACTTCCAAAAGTAGAAAATTCCATTTTAATAATATGGAGCAGCTAATACTAAAAATATATATAATGATGAAGCAGTTATCAGAGTGACTTTTTGCAACAATTCCACTGCTACATAGTTGAGACAATGGTTTATCATATCCTTGCATTTTGACCTCAGACCTGCATTTCCCCTAAGCTTTTATAGATTAAGTTGCATTTTATGGACTGACTTATGTTTTATCTGATGACATGGAAATATAAATGGCATTATAAGGCATTTGAGATTCTCTTGTGTTTCTACTACTACTGCAGTAACTCCACAGAAGGGCTTTGTAAATATTTTTAGATGAACGCTTGTATGTCCTTTATGCTTTGTTTGTAATAAGCAAAGTTCTCACTCATAAACAAAGGCTAGCCTGACACAATGGTTTGGTCATAAGGCTATTAAACTGAATTTTTCCCTTGAAATTTAATGAAAAAATTCCTTGATAAAAGTTGACTGGTGTACAGACTTACCCTGTATTCTGGTTAATATTATTTCAACACCACAGTTTGCATAATTACACCTTTCAAATTCAGTTAATGATTTAAAAATGTGAAACTGCTGGATCTCTTGTAGAAGTTTAATTTCAGCAATAGCTAGGTGTAACCTATGGAGAAATATCACCCTACAACTTCTTACAATTCTATTTTTATCTAGCTTTACATGCCTGGAGCACTCATTCTCATTCCTTTGTAGTTATGTTTTTTACCTCTTTATCAGTCTGTAGAGTCATTTGTTGTTCCATTACACTTTGTCTTTGGCTGGCTTTCAGCAGTCACCGAGTTCTGAAGTGATGAAGCTTCTGTGCACGTTCTATGTTCGGAGATTTCAAAGGACTTTGCAACATTTCCATCAAGAGACTTAGCTGAAATAAGTATTTCACTTAGTTCCTGGTTACTATCCAATTCAACAGTGCCTGCATTTTCAGGGCTGCAGGATTTTGCAGATCCTCCAGCCGGTTCTGAATATGATTCACAGATAGAAATGCTGTCACAACAAGCTGAGTTTTGTATAAGAGGCCAAGCATCTGGAATGTCTCCACAGGTAGAGTGTGAAAGAGAACCAAGGAAAGCAGGAATCATTTCTCCAACAGAATCAGAAGCTCTGCAGAAAGACAAAAGGTACATGGTATACAAAGAATTCCAGAAAACATTATCAGTATTTTTAATTACTTATCATTTGTAATTATAGGCATTTCAAGAAGGTTTAACAGTGTTATATTAATACTCTAGAGACATCCTGTACAAACGAATTCTATTGGGAAGGAATACAGTTTGTTCCTTGGCTGGAAATGACAAAAGCTCTGGTGAGCACTACTTTGGACAGTGAATCTGGGATTCCACTAAACATGAACTACAGTTAGGGTTATTTAGGGTCATAAACATGACAAAAATACTACAGTAGTGTTCAGATATAAACACTGTCACAAAGAAAAAGGAATTTTTTTTCTCAGTGCATGGTGAGGGGAGTATTAAGACAAGATGTAACAGGCTTAAACTGCAGCAACAAAGATGGTTGGGCAGAGTCTAAAATCATCAGCACCAGGGAGTTTTGGTTGGTTTGGGTTTTTTTCTTCCCCAAACTGTAGATAGGCAAATATCTAATGGAAGTAAAACAAGTAAAGTGGCTTCAGACTGGGATAATGGAATAGGCAACAAGCCTTCTTGAAACTTTGTGTTTGCTTTAAACCTGAAAACGCATTCATTTTAGATTTTTCTGTTTGTTCTGTCTAGCCTTCAGAATGTGAAAAGTTTTTCTTCTATTCTCTTTTACATGGAAAGGACATAATACTAAAGAAGAGGAAGCATTTTTATTTTATGGAAAATGGAAGAAAGTAGAAGTGGAAAGTCTAAGTATTGTCTACTTCAAGTGTATTTAAAGTGCATGATAATAGTGACATGTGCCAAACACTGTTGAAAGTGTTTTTCACTATATATACACCAAAATAAGTACTAACAAAACCAGGAAGTTATATCAATGTGTCTTATTTCCAAAACTGTCTACAGATTTTTAAAACTGCAGAGGCTATATTAAGTCTGATATGCAGTGTGACAAAACTTGTCCCACATTTACACTCCTGTAAGAGTTTTTAAGTAGCCTTACTAATTTCCAAAACATTATGGTTTAATAGCTTCGATATACACACAAAGCATTTTCAGAGATGAGGCCAAAAGTCAGGACATTGAACCACAATTGAAGGAAATACATTATTCTGGCAAAGGAAATTGGCACAAGCTCCATTTCTACTGGAAGGAACCACAGGATCTTTGATGTCCCCATAGCGTGGCTATTACAGTTATTTTTAAAGTCTTAACCAAAAGATTCCTCAAAAAGTACACAACTCTCAATTTGTCAGCCTTGGTGGTATACAAGGATGACTTGATCTTGTTGGTGTTTAAACAAGTTGTTAGAGAAAACTCAGATATTTGTACTTAGGTCGCTAAGTCACCTTGCACAAACAACACTCATGAAGAAGCTGCCTCTACATTTTTAGTTACATGTGGCCATAAGAACAAAACAGCTGAAGATCCTTTTAAAACTCATATGGAAAATTATTCTAGCTAAAAGAAATAAATACATCCTGTGTTAAAATCTGTAACCAGGAAACTCTGAAGGACACCATAAATTTTATATATTTAGCTCATGGCCCTGCTGTAAAAGTAACTACTCTACTACTGCATTTTTACTCAGCTGATTGGGATAAAATAAAGGTTAAAACCTGATAGAAATTCAGAAATAATAGATATTTCTAATCTTGAAGTCCTAAAGAGCTCCTTAAAAATAAAAATAATCTCCCTGTCACTTGGGAACTGTACCTCACTCCCCCCAGATTCATGGATTTATGCAGCAATATCTTAATCTCTAGCAGATGAGGAGGAGGCCAAAGTCTCTAAGATGCCACAGAGTAAAAGGAACATTACCTGCTTGTGAGAGAAGCACTTCTTCAGAGAAACCCATGAGTCAAGTCAGCATTTACTAAGTTATACTGAATTTTTTCCCCATGAGCCTATTCTTGCACAACATGGTATGATATGGATACAGTTCATCAAAATCCCCCATTCCACTTCAAGCAGCTGTTGTCTCTGTATAAATATGGATGTGACTGCATAAAAAATACTTCATGTTTAATACATATTTGTAAAACTAAGTTACCTTTCATTGAGTGTGGTCTGTGAGTGGAAAGCACAACTGTGACTGCTGTGCTCCATGCTACAGGTTTCATCACAGCACAGTGAGGGAATCAAGTGAACTGGTCCTAAGGAATGAAAGTCAATTTAATAGTGTTAAAACTGTCAAAGCTCTGTATAAACTTAGTCTCTGTTCCTTTTCAAACTTGACTATTAGTTTGCCAGTGACATTATAATACATGGATTGAGAAAAGAGATTTCTTGCTGTAAAAATATTTTTAAAAACATCTTTGTTCCTTTAAAATTGAAATATTTATAAAAGCCAAGCCTTTCCTCCAGGAGTAATAGAGAATTCACCAGTACCTATTTTTAAAATTTATTTTCTTCTCAGTTAAATACACTTAAGTGGAAGCATTCTGAGTTAAGCTATCAGGATGATATTTAAACCTGTGCTTTTGTGTTAAATTATGTATTTCTTTATGTCATAACTGCATCTGTTCTGATATGACTTCACAAAATGGCAATGATTTGAATTGTCCGGGTTGTTAATGGTAAATTCTCTGGTAAATCCTTCACACTAATTTAAGTCTCAAAGCCAGATGCAGTGCTATTTTAATCAGAAATAAATGAGATAGACATTTTAATTTTTTTTTCAAGTGAAGTCACTGAAATGAAAATAGGAAAAAACAAACAAAAAAAAACCCCCATCCCAAATAGCTACTTAAAAACCCTTTCTGCTTATTAAGAAATTAGCCTAGGACAAAGGGTAGTTTGACAGTGTTAGCTCTGCAGTCAAGTTTAATTGTCACAACTCTAGTGTTAGATAAAATAAAGTGACCTTTCAGTAGACCTAACATACCACATGTCTGTGATGTGCTTCTTTGGCACTGGCAGCAGGTTCTGTGGTCATATTCACTTAGCCGTGGTCTGTCGAAGCATGATAACTCAGAGCCATTGCAGTGAATGTCTTGTGATCTCAGAGACCCTTCAAACAGAGTGAATAAAAATCTGGGTCAGTAAGTGTTACCCTTTCTCCTGCTCAGAACCCTCTCTCTTCACTGAATGTCTAGTTGTCATGCTATAAAGTATGTCCATGCATTTCCCAGCTGAAAGATCCACAGTGACCATGTGGCTTCCAATAACGTAAACCACAGATTTTACACAAACCTTAGAACAGCTGGTTCAACTACAGCCTCTTCTAGGAAGACATCTGCTCTCATTTTGATGATTTGAGAATACATCTTACTCACTGTTACATTTTTGCAGTGTTTAATGATTCTCAGTGATTCCCATCTGAAATTTTCCAGAGTCAGCTTTCAGTCACTGCGATTTTGTTTATATTATCTTAAAGAGCTTTATATTAACAGCAGACTTCCTTTAATCTCTGTAATTGTAGGCCAAGGCAAACAAGTTACTGCACTTCACTAAATGAAGTCTGAATTCACTGTGTCAGAATTTCTCAAAACTCATGTGTAAAGCAAATTCTAGGTTAGGAACAATTCTTGCAATGCCTCTATAAACCTTTTAATTTCTGCTTGTGCTGAAAGCAGCAGTAACATCAATTCATTCTAGACAGTATTCTTGTTTGGCATCCAGGGTTCATTAGATGCTGCAAACATATTTTAATAGAAGTTTTATAATACTATAAATGGAACTAAAGTGCTTTTCACTTTCTTCTTCCTTAATTTAAATTAAGAGGCAGAAAAATGTTTATTATAAACAAATTGCGTTGATGAGCCTTTATGGATTTAAAAGAAAATTACAAATCTTAGTCATTTAATTAATCTTGAATATGGCCATAAAACCAAAACTGTTAAAGACAAATCTCTCATCTACACTGGCCACATTCATTATCTTGATGACCTAATCTATGTTTCACAATAGCACTTGATGCA
Source organism: Luscinia megarhynchos (assembly GCA_034336665.1). Taxonomy (NCBI): domain Eukaryota; kingdom Metazoa; phylum Chordata; class Aves; order Passeriformes; family Muscicapidae; genus Luscinia; species Luscinia megarhynchos. Next base: position 69,357,970 of record JAPFBE010000003.1, read on the forward strand.
CAGATGTTCCAAACTGGTATTTCCACATTGACATTGCAACTCTGTAATGCCCCATCTTGGATTGTGAATAATCCAAATGTATCTGCAGAATCTAGCAGAATATGGCACGGAATTGATGCAACTGGAGTATTTCTGGGCATTTACATAGCATTCTCTCAGTAGCAGCTGAAACTTCCACACTGAGCTGGCCAACTTGGATGGGGTCCTGGGCTCTGCTACATGGACCATCTCATTGCTAAACTTACTTAAATGATGCAGACATTTCACTTCTTTATCTGCAGAGAGATCTTCCAAACTAATACCACTCCATCAATATTAGCAAGAAACAGTAATAATTGGAAACTCACAGCTTGGTTTCTTCTCCATGAACTGCCTCTTGCAATAGATAACACAAAGGATGAGAAGAGCCAAGAGCACTGTTGCAAGTGCACTGCAGATAACAGCTGCCAGAGCAGTGTCTCGAGGACTGGAAGCAGTTGAAGGGATCTTCACAAGATTTACCTTGGTGGTACCTGAAATATAATTAAATAATAATTAAGACAAACTGCAACTGTCCGTGAGAATGGAATCAGATCCTCACCATGAAAACAAAGACATCTGAATGTTTAATGTCACATGAATTTAATATGGAGAACGTTTCCTAGTGTAGAGTTGAGTGATCCACTAGAGGGAGTCACAAATACATGAACTTCCCTTAATAAGGAAACTTTCTGGTCACTGAGACACCCACAGAAGTTCAAATGCAGACAAAATTATGATTCTGCTTTGTTGCATGTGTCATGACACCTTGGTCATTTCCAAGATCAAACCCAGGATTTTAACTCTGCCAATTCTTTTTCTTCAGGGATTTTTAAAAAATACTAGATAATACCTCCAGTCAACATTCAAAAGATTGACTTTATACCCAAATTAGTGAAGACCTAGCCAATGTTTCCAGCTACAAACATTTTACCTTTAGGTGGAAAATAAAAAAAAATTTTTAAAGGATCAAAACTTTAACTACAACTGTTGAAACAGTCTTAAATTTTGTATTTTAAAGTGAAACTATTTTTAAACAACCTATGAATTTTGACAGCCCACCTATTTCAATCTACTTTGAAGTCCTCCTAATTCAATGAGAAAAAGGAATAAAACATAGAGTACTTCTATGACAGCGAAATTTTAAGAAACCACAAATCATATTTTACTAACTTACAAAAATAAGTGGCTGTGCCTATTTACCCCAGAAGACATTTGGTTAAAGCCTAAAGACTATAATATCCTAAGAAATGGTCCATACAGTCATAAGTTTAAATTGTGAGATAAATGTCAGCCAGAGTATATGAAAGCCTCTAATCAAATTGTACATAAATACAATTGTTCAATATCGTTACTGCAATTTCATAATGGCAGGACACAACTTCCAAGCTTAGTTAGTGCAATCAGTGGAATTGTATTACTCAGGAATCATTTTCTGCAATAGTTATGGTATTTCCTCTACACACATCAAATATGGTCACCAAAGGATTTGTGGTACCTTGTTGCTTTGTTACAATGCCTATAGGGATTGACTAAAACTAGACACTTTGAAAAATCTACTTAATTCTAAGATTTTAGACCACTTAATGCCAAAGAAAACACCATGTTCTATGAAATGAAGGATCCAGAAAATTAAAGAAATAACCCACCAAATGTATTGAATAAGAACAGTTTCTGCAGCTTATAGTATCATGTAGTTGCTAGCAAATAGGGTAATATAAAAGGGCAGAGAGATCAGATCATGGCCATTATTAAGAAGAAAGAAAGTTTAGTTGCTCATTTCCTGATTTCAGTGTGAAGAGAAACAAGTGTTACGGCATTTACATCTGCTTAAATATTTCCATTTACCTCCAATTTGTACTATTATGTCCCACTGCCACATCAAAATCTGAAGAGAAAATTTACTGCAGATTTTTTTCACATGCTTTCAACTCACCCAATTGCACCGAGTGGAGCAACTGGAGAAGGTACAACAGAGAGCCACAAAAATGACTGAGGAACTGGAGATTCTCTCCCATGTGATCAAAGTTTGAGAGAGCTGGGATGGCTCAAGATCAAGAAGGCTCAATTTGTATAAATTTGAGAAGCTCAATTTGTATAAATCCTTGGAGGGAGTGTGCAGAGAGGACAGAGCCAGGCTCTTTCCTCAGACCAGAGGTGATGGACACAAACTAAAGACAGAGGTACCCTCTGAACATCAGGGCACACTTTAATAACTCTGAGACTGACTGACCACTGTCACAGACACATTTCCTCTTACACAGTTATTACCTACCCTTCTCCTCATGCTCTCCTGTAATTCCTGCTACTCACAGAGCTAAGTTCTATGGCCTCTTTTGCAAATCTCCAATGTTACTTTTAAAGAAAATGCAGTAAGTGTCACAATAATTTTGTTATAACTAGAATGCTCTTGGCAGGAGCTCCTCAATCATCCACAGAGATAACTTTTCACTCAGTTTCTAGGATTCTTGCAGCTAAAGTTTTAAGTTTATAGATTTAACAGACTGAAGAAATTTCTGCATGAAGTTCCAGGATATCTGTGAGAAAGCAGTAAATCTCTGTAAAAGCCTGTCTATATAACAATGTGCCGGCTTTGGTGTGAAAGTTAGACTGTGCTTTGGTATCAGGTTCTCAGTTTTAGTCAACTCCCTGATCTAGTTTTTTGAAACTTAAAGACAGACTGGACAAGTATTTAAAAACCAGACAATAAAAAAACTGATCAGAACATCTTCAAACATTTTTCAAATCAATACACCTATTTGTATTAATGTACATAAGAGCACTAAACAGTTCTTAGTAATTAGGCCTTCATAATTTGCAGAAGAAAAAGAATTGTCAAATTTTTAGGCAAAAAAGAAATAAAGCACAGGAGATGAAGCTTCTATATTTTCCTCCTATTTTCAAGTATGGCTGCATATTACATATTCTAGGAAAATATAAATTATACATTTCTTTAATGCCCATCAGCAATATTTAAACTGGAAATATAGTGATTTAATTTTAAATAGGGATGGGAAAATTGAAAATTTTTAAACCCATCTAGCAATTTAAGATTTATTTGGTTGATTTTTTTTTCACTTGAGAAAGCAATTTCTATTCCTGAGAATGCCTACCACTCATCTTCACCTTCAAAGAACTTTTTGGAATAGCTACTCTGAGCAGTCCATTGTAGTCTAGCTCTAATTATAATGATAGTGATCTTCCCTGCAGAGACCAACATTTCAGAAGTGGATTGCTATTGTAGAAGTGGCCCGTTGGGCATTGCTGAACTCTGCTTTCAGTGTTACTCAGACATGTATGCATTTTCATAAACCCTTTCTTTTCACAGACTTAATGGTCCCACTTCAGTAAAGCAAGGAGTTGCATTTTAAATTTAAACTTGTACTTACATCTATTAGATGATTACATGATTAAATTTAAATATGCAATTAAACACTTTGTGAACTAGATGAGATACATTCAGAAAGGAGGGAGGAGGTGCACACTCTTTTCTGATTCTGGAAAGCATATGCTTTTTCCATATTTTATCTAAGAAAATTATTTTCTTTTTTAAGTCTTAGTTCTAACATATTCTGAAAATGTGCTAATGTTGAAGAAGAATTACCCAAAATATCAAACTGTCTCCTGCATAATTTTGAGCAGTAAACCTAAATACACATTCTTCCCTTAATTAACCAATATTACATTATAATGGCAGTATATGCAAAGGTGTGGTCCTTAAAAGCAAGTAAAGTTTCTGTTAATCCAAGACAGTTAAACAGCAGTAACTCAGATAATATGGAACACACAAATCCCTGCAGTATCACTGAAATTTCTGCCAATTAACAGGATAGCTGAATTTTTGGCCTATTATACCAAACAACAAGAGACAGGGCAAAATGTAAAAATACCTTCCTTTGTCACTGATTTCATGTTTATTTGTTTATTTTATCCTTTTAGAACCATGACTAATTACAGTCACTACTGGAACCAGCAAACCTAAAAGAAAGCTTTTTGTGGTAGATCTGCCATGTGAAAACAGAACTTACAACACTGTTTTCTGCTATGCATACAGGAAATATATACTAGCTAGTGAAGTCGAGGAGAATGAAATGTGGAATATTATGTTTGGGTTTCTTTCTTAACGTGTCAAGTCCATGCTAACCCTGAAGAGAGTTTACTCAAAGTAACTGAACTGACCCAAACTGGGCTTCAAAAGCAGGAACATTGGACAGAATGCCATCTGTTACCATCAGGATTGGAAGTAAAATGCAAAGATTAAAATGTTGCTAATTCCTGCAAAATAGGTATTTCCTGGTCCACAGGGGAAAGGAATATTTGCCTGTTACAAAAACTGTTTGCCCATTGCCTTTATGTTGAATGGCCCGACTCAGTGGTATCAACCTTAATTTGACAAGAATTAAGGGCTCAGACATACCCTCAAGTTATGTAATTTAACAAGTTGCTGCCTGTCAGCTGAACTGCAGTGGCTATTTTTCTGTGTGCTCTTGATCCACAGACAAGGCAAGCCAGTCTGAGGCAATGTGGCTCACTTTGAAATCCCTTCATTTTGGGGAAAAAGTAAAACCAAAAAAAAGTAAAGATGTTTATATTAATTTGAAAGTAAGAAGGCAGTATGTTTATTTAGCCCCAAATAAGCAAAAGGATGTATCCTTATATATCCTTATATATGATATAGACAATTCAGATACTGCATGTATAAGATCTGTATATATATATGCTTTATGTACTACTGAGCATTAACATAAATGAAAAGCAATCCTCCTCAAATATATTTTTGAGTCTTTGCAAAGCAGCAGATTGTCTCCCTTCTCCTGATCATTCAAGTAGGAGGTAAGAAACTGTAATAGACCTTACTGTTGGAGACTGTGGTAAACAGTGGGGACAGTCTCCCAACATCTGTAAAAAGCCTTTTGCATGCACAGCCTACACCCAAAAGTTCATTGTGTCAAACCACATTTTTCAAATGTGCTCCAAGTGCTGACTATAAAGGCTTTAGTTAATGGCCCACAATTTTTTTTCTTTTTGTTTGTTTTATTTTGCTGGTTTTGTCATTTTTTAAAATAAATGTACCAAAAAGCCCAAGGGAAGAAAATGACTGTTCAAGTATTTATCCATTGTTTGGAAATCCTGAGAAATAAGCTTATAAATTAAAATCTTTGAAATTTGATTTATTCATTTCCAAGACTATTTCTCTTGCACTGTGTATTTTCACAAACTGCAGCTGCTGACAGCCTTTTATGTTTAAAATGGTAGAACAATTGCACTGTGTATGTGAATTTAAAATATATATGAACCCCACAGTACTGGGTACAAACAACAATGTCTGTAAGGCATAGCCAACCTCTGCTACACATTTTTCTTTTGGCAGTTCAGAGATGTGAAATCTTGGTATTACCATGGTGATCTAAATTGAACCACTAAAGGAGCACAACAGTAACATTTTTTCATACACAAAACTTCCAACTTGGAGAACTGTCTGGCCATGTGAAAATAGAAGTCCATGAGAGTAAGGGTTCAGATCACTGCTACCCTCAAATAACCTGAAAAAACCTAAGAGGAATAAAAAAATAAAAATCAGAGGAAGTGGGATAAAATCTGTGTCACCACTGAACTACACATTCTACCCCCAACATAACTGGTTATCAATAAGAAAAGACAGATCTCTCCTCCATAAACTGAAAATACCCATCATGATCTGATGGCCCCAAGTCTATGTTGATATTAATGACTGTGGTGCTGTCAACAATTACCTTTCTGACTTTTGCTTCTATAAGCCAACTTTACATCTCTGGCAGTTGAGGGTGGGCAGTACCTATTTTCTTGAAAATGCATTTCCATGTGTTAAAACAATGCCCCATAAAACTTATGTCAGAACACATGAGATTGCTAGACACAGCAGAAAAAATCTATTTTCTTACATCACCACTAACTTGTACTTTTAACCACATTCTTTGCCAGACATATTCTGTGAAATAAAACACTCCATTTTAGGCTATTCTCTTGTTTAAATCCAACTATAGAATGCATCCATCCCACACAGGCTATGAAAGCTGTTTCATCCTTTCAATAGAAAATGAAAGCAGGAAGTGTTTTTTGTATTGTACTTTGTATTCTGTATATGCAGTCTCATTTAATCTTTAGGATTACCCAGTTAGAGAACAAAAATGTCCCTGTTCAGAATTTGAGTCAGTTTGGTTTATGCCATTTTCTGCTCTATTCAGTCTCTTACCCACTCTGTTGCTCTCAGTCCCAAAGCACACACAAGACACCACCCACATAAGCAGAGGAGGAGCTTGCATTGTTGAGAGGCAAAGCATGTCCATGTGGGCAGCTACTGCCATCACCCATTTGCTAAGGGAGGAGAGGGGGGCCTTGAGCCCTTCAGAATCTACTGTATATTCACTAGTTAAATGACAATGCAGGTAAATACAAGAATAAGCATGTCTGAAGGTTGTCTCTGTCAAGAGAACCCATTTTCATTAGTCAAAACTGTGAACATTGTGAATCCCATGCATTCAGGTTACAGATCTGTTCCAAAAGATTCAAACAAGCTCTTATGGATGTTGTGTGATGAGGTTGCAGACTGGTGCACGGATTGGTTTTCAGTAGGTTGAAATATGACAGTGTGGAAAGCTCTATCCTGTGACCTTGACAGAGCCTTAGGCAGGGAACATACATGCCCTTCCATATATATATCTATGTATTTATTTGTAAAAATCTCAGTAAAGCAAGAAATGAAATGTAAATCAGTCATAAAAGTTTATGTCCCTCTCTGATTCAACAAGAAGTAATTTCTAGCAATTCACTTTCTAACACTTCACTTTCTATCCCAAATATTTCTCTCCTTATCCTGGTTCAGCTGTGGTAACATCCAGGGAGTAAAGGAAAATATTTCATAATGATTGCAAGCCTGTGTCCTAAGTTTTCTGACACAAATTTCCATAAGCATCACTAATAGTCTATGCAATACATTTTCAAGAACTATGCCTTTTGTCCTTGCTTTAAAAAAGCTTTGTAAAGTAACAGCACTCAGCTATGTCACTTCTGTTTGCAAGCTGTTCTGTCATCAGAACAACAGAGTATACTCTGATAGATTTCATTCATAAAGTATCTAAGGCTTTAGAAAATAGTGACTGTATATTCAAAAACAAATATATCAGTAAGTGATACATTAAGAAAAACTACTCTATTTGAATATCAAATTAGGTGCAAGAATAATTTCCTTATTTTGCTCAAAATGCAACTTCTTGACTTGGCCAAATAACTTATCTAGTCCAGACAGCTAGATGTTCCAGCAGAAAATTCCATAAAGTTTTAGTACATTTCCCTTGTTGCCTCCTGGCATAAAATTAAAATCTGAAATAACTGGGAAAGGAAAATGAAATCTTGATAGTTAGAAACAACTTCACTCTTCAAACTCTCTGTAGTGAACTAATATTTTTTGTTACTGAATATGAAAAATATAAATGCTAAGGAAATTCTTCCAAGTATTAGACATCCCATGCAGAAAGAGCCTAGTTAATAGATATGACTAATAAAAAATCAGTACTCAAAGAGATCTGGGAATACATGTGTGTGTGCATGAGTGTTCAACACTGGACAATTTATTACATTACATTTTAAAATGGTTATTTCCAAATTGAGAGAATATACAAGAAACAAAATACAGAAAACACATAAGTTTCAGTTTGCAGATAATCCAGAGTAATCTAAAATGAATACATGTAAAATATTGATGCCATTGTATTTTGGCATCCATTTTAAAAAGCGACAAAGGGACGAGGCTTAAGTACACAAAATTTAAGCTGTAAGATCTGTAATTTTAAAATATAAATCTATCTGGGAAGCTAGAGGCCTGTATCAGGTCACATATCTCCTATACAGAGTGAAAAAAGGTTAAATACAGAACAGAATCTGAAATACCTGCCATGAGTAGCACGGTTTCTTATGTCACCATGCTCAGCTTGTAGATACAGAAACCTGGAGAGGGATAATGCACTTTGCTCTTCTCATAAATTACTCAGAGACAGAGAGGAGCTTCCAATTCTTCTCTTGTTCTCTATGGAGAACAAAAATCTATGCTCTTATTTTAAAATGAAGAGACAAATGACAAGCATGGCTTGTAGTGCCTTTCAGATGCACCTCTTGAAAGAGGAGGTAGTGATGGGGTTTCTGCCTTCTGAGAAAGGCTAAGAGCTCTTTGCCAAGAGGTGTGAAATGAAGACTCTTCTACACCTTCATGGAGATTGTTTAGCCACTAGGCTACAACCTGAGCTTGGTAAAAGCTTATTTCTTCTCTCCAGTTGAATTTGCCCAGTTGTAAAGTTTTGGCAGAAGTAGTAAGATATGTAGACTGGAACAAAATTAAATAAACTAGACCTAGGCTTGCTCAGCACTTATGCTTTTCCTGTTTACAATTGTAGTTAAGTATCACTAAGTTACCTTGAATTCTCCACATAAGGCACATGTTGAGGGGAGAAATAAGTCTGCACTAGGGAAAAAAAAAGTATGTTTATGTAATTAAGACAGTTTCATAATACATTCCACTGAGCTGAATTGCAATTCTGAATTAGGGTTAAGAGTTGCATAACCAACACTGCAAAGTTAAAAACTTAAAAAGTACTAGTAATCTCAGGACCTTTTAAAAACACTTTTTTTTTGGTGGGGTAAGTAATATGAAATACATGGGATTAAATACAAATTTTCAAAATTTTGTATCATAGAGGTTAACACCCTTAGAAGTTGGCCAGCTTGTTCTATTACTGCAGATATCATAAGTGTTGGGATTTACTGCAAAGAAGTTACCTACAGTGCATCAGTGTGCATGCACATGCAAAGATCTCCTTTGGAGGGAATCACCTGTACTTTTTCTACAGGAGATGGGAGGGGGGTAGGAGAAAGGCTCGTTTAGGGTGTAATTAGTCTGATTTGTTTTGACCACCACCCTTGGTCTCTCCACTGAATATAGAGTGCTCTTCAGATCACCAGCTCACAGAGGTAGCCATTACCCATATTCACAGTCAGGAAGGTTTCATCCTACTCTGATTTTGGCAAGAAACAATGAAGGGTTTTGAGGGCCTTTTACTTCCTCTGTTTCAGTTTGTTAACAGATGTTGAACATTTTATGCCACTTTCATTGAGAGATAAAAGTCAGTCACAACTGCAAAATCTGTAACAACTTCTTTACAGTGGCAGAACCTCAGAAAAGTCTAGCAGTATTTAGTACCTCACATTCTGCATGGGATATAAAATAGTGTGTTGTAAATAAAGTGAGACTTACAGAATTGTAGGTTTTGCCTGTCCTGTCCTTTAAATGAACAAAGGCCCAGAGGGAAATAATATAAAGCAACGTAAATAACTCTGTATTAGAGTAACTATACATGAGGAAATCTCATTATGGCTGCAGGCCTCTATTCTGGCATATCTAACTCCAGCAAGTTCTCTTAGAATATGGGCTTTGGTTTGTAAGAGACATTCTATCAAAAAGTAAGAAAAATATTTTTCTAAATTTTTTTATTTGTGTTTTTATTTATATAGCAGGAGTGAAAAAAAAATTACAGTATAAGAAGTAATTTTCCTCCTTAAAATTTATTAAAAGGAAAAAAGAGTAAGATTCATTTAATGTTGAATTGCAGTTTTCATCTAACCTGATATTAGCATCTAAGTGAGATTCATAACTATAGAAGTCTGAAGGTCTGAAGACAAAGCCAGAGCTAGTCACCTTAGGCTCTCTTTCTAAAGCAAAGCCAGGAACAGAATCTCCTGAGAAGTAATTATTATGAAAAGGCTTGAAAGACTGCTCAGTGTTAGTCACTGAAGCTTGCCTTATCTGGCTTGCCTAAACCCTTGAGGTACCTAATTCTCACCCCTGATTGGGAGTTTGGGCTGACACCTTCAGTGCATTAACTTTTAGATGCCCAAATTAGGGTGCATTAATTCCATCTAAAATTTCCACATGTAGACAGGGTAACTATAATCACATTCAGTAATAGGCACATAGAATCATACCACTGGACTGAAATGAAACTTTTCTAAAACTGATGGACACAACCCTTTAGTTAACAAAGCTCTAACAAAGAGCTCATGCTTTTAGGAAACAGTCACAGACTGTGCCTCAAAGGCACATGTCCCTGTCCAAAATAACATGTGAGATTTTTTCTATGATCTTTGTAAGAGGGGAGTTCAGTACAAACTGCTTTAGCACAAGTGAACCAGCAAGAGTGAGAATGTGTGAGGTCTATCACCCAAAAAATTAAAGGTTAGCAAAGTAGAGGACAATTCTAAGAATACAACTGATCTGTAGGAACATTAGGCCCTTCTTCTACAAGGCTGCTCCCAGCTCATAAGGTGCTGGTTTGTAAACAATTATTACTGCTAAGGTCCTCAGCACACAACCCTTGTTACAAGGCTATTGCAATTTATCCTACTTCCAATACATTCCAGTCCTCTGGTGTGGTATTTCGGTGTTCTTTTGCTTGACAATGATTTTCTTAACAAAGAGTTGGCAGTATGGAAAGTCTGAGCCTCGATGGATTCCATGTTTTCTACTGTATTATCTTAAAACAAAGAAATTTAAATGGAACACAGTCAAAGAATTTTGTAGCTTAACAATTTAGAATCGTAGAATCCTTAGAAGTTGAAAAAGACCTTTAGGATCATTGAGTCACCTATCAGCACCAATTAGAATAAAAAGCCCCAACACACTACTGTGCACTTGTTTAGCAGTATTTGATATTCACATGCCAGTCACAGCTTGCACTCTGTACCCCAAGTCACAACAGTCAGCATGGATTTATACCAGAGGTACCAAAACTCAGTGCTTCTGAAGTGGTGCTAATGGAACCATTCCCTGATTATGAGAGTTAAATTTGAACCAGTATTTTCAGCCTGAATGCAGCTTAAAACCATGCTATTAAATTAATATATTTAGAACAGTCTAATACTTCTGTAATTGTAAATTGTTCAAAAAATACTGAAAAGCTGTAACCACTAACTTATTTTTTTCAGATTATCCCTAGAAACAATAAAGTAAAAGTTTACTGCAAAAAAAAATATGTTTTGCAACTTTACTGCAATGCATGCAGTCCTGGAATAATTTTGAATGACCTAATGGTCAAGTTAAATAAGAACCTTGCAAATCCACTCCATACAGAAAATAGATAATTGCTTATAGCCACTGCAAGCCTGGACTGAAGGGCTGCCCACATTAGTAAGTGCACATAAGGAAAAAACCATAGGAAATAGTACTTATTCACTACAGGTCACCGATTAGCCCCTTCTCTGAAACTCAGGAATTTCAAGTTCACTTTAATCTAGTGTAATTGAGCTAACCAGCTCTTACATTAAAAAGTAATGATTAAGTTAAATTTCTTGCAGACTTTCTGTACCTAAAACAAACATGCAGTATGCCTCTGGCAAAGAAGGATACTAATTATAGGATTGACTCATAAGATGAAAGGTTGCACAAGTTACTACTAGAAACTGAAGTATGGTAAGCTGCTTTGAAAAAACACATTGAAATTCTCATACTCTGCAGTTGAGAATTTAATGTTCTAACTGTACTTAAGAGTGTCAAGAAACAAAACTAAATATGCTTGTAAAATGCTGGTTCATATTTTAGATGACCAAGCAAGAAGTGAATACAGTGATTACTTCATCATTCTATAATAAGGATTTTTTTTAATGTAATAAAAAAGTGAGCTCTACAGTGAATTTTTATTAGATGAAAACATGCAAACTTAAGTAATTTTGGTCATTCTTAGCTGTATTTTGTTATATAAAACATGGTCTTACAGTGAGTATTTGAGGATTCATTGCTTGACTTCACTCTTAATACAACAATTAGTTCCCTAATTTACAGGAATCATAAAAGAAACATATCTCCAAGGCTTCAGACATCTCTGGGGAAGAATATGCAAGTTCAAAAGTAGTTTTGCATTTCCAGCTGCAGCTTTCAGTGGGATTAGCAGAGAGAGCTGCCAGTTGTGAGTTAGAACAAAGATACAAAATAAGCCCTGTTTGCTGTCATGAGCTGATCAGATACAACCTGCTGAACACCAGATGGGTTCTGCTCATGTGAACTCCTCTCATCAGCTGCATGAGCTTGTGATGTGAAATCACGAAAGGAATGAAATTTGAGTCAATTTATTATAAAAATCACATGTTGACATTTCTACTTGCACTTTTAAGATATATACTTTCCATCATATTCCAGAAAGGAACATGGAATGTATTTTCAAAGAACACTGTGGAGTACTGTGTTCTCTCCAAAATGCATTAATTCATGCTTTAGTAGATAAAAATGGATTACATATAATTAGTGCAATTCTCATGCTGAAACTAGACAGCTAAGGCTCTCTGTCCAATTCAGCTTGGTCAAACATCACATCAATTTATCCTTCTTTAAGTTTTACTGGATTATGACCATATATATATTTTACATTTCCAGAGATTATGAACAAGTAATGTTAAAAAAAGACATTTCTATTCCTAATTATTCTATGATTTCCATCTGTATTATGGAGCCATTTATATCTGCTCATTCTGAAATAATTTAATATTTATATTGCTGACACCTTACTAAGTAGGGACTGCTAATACTAGTCTAGATTTTATATTAGAGTAGATGCTTAAAGTTTCAAACTTTAGTATTCAGATTTTTCTGTTCTTCCCCCCCCCAATCATAATAAATGAACAGTTTGAAGAGGTTCAGAAATTATAATTTGTTTCCCATTATTTTCTTTTCTGCACATTTTCTGCCATCAACAAATGTGGTAGGAGCTCATGCCACAACCTTTTCATCCCAGTGAGTTCACTAATGTGGCTCTCTTCACTACTGAATTGTTTTTGTAAAATCTGAAAATTCTTTGTCTGAGATCTCTGTTACTCTGTCAGCACAGACAGAAATTAGTTGTCATGGTCAAAAGGATTAAAAAGGGATAAATGACAGCACTATGGATACACTGTGTTCACCTAGGAAAGCAAACTGAAAAAAACCAATTCTATTCTTATCAGGTATCTTAAAAAGTTTACAATAACACTTAAATTTACAAATCTGAAATTATTTTTAGCAGCCAAAAATGACAACTGTCACACCTATGGGCCACTGGCAACCTCCACCACGCTTCAAATACATAACAGTTAAAAGCAATGGAAGGCAAATTCCCTTTTCTCAGAAATCTAGCCTTCCATGGCAAGGAATAAAAAAGCAGTTTCCCCCTAAGGATACAAACTGACAGGAAGCAAGATTCTTGTACAGATCCAGAAATTGGTGTGATGCAGGCATTCAAGAATTGATCCATGTCCTCAATAACAACCACCAAGTGCTCTGATAGGTGTTCAATCAACCAAGCCAACTCAGTTCTTAACTCAGAACTTAAAAGAGAATGATGTAGAATGGCAGGAGGTGTTTGACTGTCAGCAGGAAAGCTTCTTATGACAGCAGAATGTCTGTGGGAGACAATCAGCACAAGTGTGGGACACAAGCTCATCCAGTTCTGGGAGAGAAAACCTTGTGGCTGCATCCCATTTGTGTTCCCTCACAAGCCTGCACAAAGTAACAGCAGGAAAGGACCAGGAAGAACTAGGGAGGAACTAGGCTTTTCCAGTTTGGTGCTTTTCCTCTGTTGCAAGAGCTACAGCATTCCTTCATGTATAAAACTCTTCAGTATGGAACTTTAAAAGTATATTTTGATCCAGAAGAATATATTACAATCCATCTCACACAGCCCTAACCATGGAAATCTGTATGAAATCAATCTAACAAACCATGAAAGAAAAGAAAAATCACATATTAAAATTATATTAAAATTATCATAGGTAGTTAGGAAAGGTTTAACAATTTGCTTGGAAAATGACACATAGGAAAGGGGAGGATCTAAAGTTCTCTAAAGCCTCCAGAAAGAAATACTACCAAGATACATGCATTAAAATCCAGATTTTGTTTGGCTTTGTACTTCTACTGCCAACTCTGTTACTGGACCATACCCTGGTCTTGAATACTTCACAGAATATCTACTAGTATATCAAGGATATTTCGTCTTTTTACTCAGAAAACATTTGTTTTTCAGAAGTGTAAATACAATCATAATGTAGGAAAGACACAAAGACATTTCTGAATTAAAAGGGGCTAAACCCACACCAATTAACACGCAGAATGTCTTCTAGTGATTCTTTTGTGTAGGTTTATTCTCTGATGTAGAGAATTACTCATTATAGTGATGAAGCAATGCATTAAACCTTTGCAGAGCTTTACAGTGCCATATTCAGTTTTTTAAGTTTCCATTGGATGTTATCAACAGACCTCCTTTATGATTTGATCAGTCTCAATGCACCTGGTAATACAAAGGTACTGACAACTAAAACAGAGAACTGCCCATTATTTGAGATTAAAGAGCAGAATAATTGAAAAAGAAAGTCTGACTCAACCTGTACTTTACACACATAAAGCAGAAAGTAGGGAATAGAGTTGAGTTAATTAGTCAGATAATAATTTAAATGTAAATTCACTAACTTATAGCCTGAACATTACTCCAAAAAGACAACTCAAATTCTTAACAATTTCTATTCAAGAAAAGAACAGTCTTACTGGCAAACCTTCATCAGGATATCCAAACAGGAAACATAGCAGATATGCTTTTCCCTCATTTTGAAAAGCTATGAGTAGTAAATTAGACTCTATCATTTAACCAAGACTGGGTTGCAGTCAGAATGTGAAAATTATAAACAGTGCAACTATCTCAAAAAGCAATCTTAGAGCCACTGAGCTGTATTGCAACTTGCTGATTTGAGAAGGCATGAAACCAGGATCACAGAGGGGCCTGGGCCCTGCAGTGCCAAGCACAGCAACAGCTGGGCTGCATCCTCTGGGAACCCACCCAGGGAACACAGGAGCACTCTTGTGGAGCAATCAGAGCAACAACAGGGAGCCAGCACACAGTACACATGACAAGGGAAGGATTCCAGACTCAAGGAAGTCACCAAGGAAAGGACTCCCAGACATTACTCCAACCTGCTCTGCAGAGTGTGGCATCAGGAGGCACCACAGAACACTGGTCAGGGATGAGCAGCAGAGCAATTGGCTCGTGGATCCTGGTGGCTTCAGTGCCAGCTGCACACACAGCTGCTCAGGGCTGCAAGAGGCTTTGGATGACCACTGAAGGGTACAGAGAAATTTGGAGGTACCTCCTTAAATTTCAATTCCATTACCTTTGGATCATCTGTGATAGAGAAAGGAGTCAGTATTGTCCATGTATACACCTGGTCAGAGCATCCTGCCCAGTCCAGGCTTGTGTACTTCCTTCCAGGGCAGTCAGGGCAAAGCAGGTGAATCACAAACTTTTGGCCTAAACTAAAGCTGCAACATGTCCAAGCCACCTGGACCCAGAATTAGTGGAACACTCCTGGAGACCAAAGGAAATGTTGCAAGTCCCTTGAGCTTTCAAATGTTTGCACAGTTAGGTACCTGTCAAGCAGGACAGCTGTTGATGCAATTTTGGAGTCAGAATCCTGGGTCTGTTTGAATAGTTACACCTCAAATACCCCTGGATACTTGACAGGGTTAGTGTTACCCATACCAAGATACCCCTAAAGAATTCACTACTAACCTGGTTCTTTCAGTTTGCAGATTGAACTGGGCTAATTGAAACACACAAGTGAAATAAGATTTCTTAGCACAGTGAAATTTAAGTTAGACTTTAGGTAGCAGGCACAAAATAAGGAGCCTGCTTATTATCATTGTAAGAGCTTCAAAGAAGACCAAGACATTTCAAACACCCATTACTTGAGGTTACTGTGGACTTTCATAATAGAGCAGACAAGCTATGCTGAGTACTTCTACAGAAGTTACTAGTAAGTGAATCAATTAATTGGATGAGCCTTCACACCTACAGTTTTGCAGAATTAAGGTGTAATAGATGTGATTAGAAATCTTTCTGATAAAACAAATTTTCACTGTAAAAAATAAACAGAATGGTAGAAAACATTTAAGGATAGTGCAGTGATGTGGGCAGGAGTTCAACAGTTTAAACTGATTGGATGTCCTGAGAGCTTCAGTTTCCAAATCTTGATTCCTTGGTAGTGTCTGGTTTACTTAACAGAACTTCTGTTGGGCTGGGGAGTTGCACCTCCTGGAAAATTTGTGGTGTTTTTTTGGTTTGTTTAAGCTTGATGTTTTGGGGTTTTTTTAAAATTTGTTGTTTTGTTTTGTTTGTGTGTTTTTTGGTTTTTTTTGGTTTTTTTTTTGTTTTGGTTTTTTTTTTTTTATTTTGTTTTTGAAGAGGAGTAGACAGGATAGCAGATAGAAATGAGGAAAACACTTCTGATCATTTCTGTCTACTAACCATTATACATATGTAGTGGTACATAATGAAGTCCTTCCATACATACAGGCATAGAAATGAGAGGTACATTCAAGGAAAGCTGATGAGTTGGAGAAGTTTTAGAACATGATTAAACTGCAATGTATTTGAATTTTCTCTTCATTAAGTAACACTTCAGAATAATTTTAACTCATTTTAGTCATAATACCTCTTTTATTAAATTAAAGAAAAATCTCTCCTCTCTTTTTTTGCATCTTTTTTTAGAAGAGGAGCCCTACATATAAAGCAAATTCAGAACAGCAAGAAAAGAAGCTGTTTGACTAAGTTATACATGAATCCCCATCTCAATCATCAAGGACAAAAATGAAAGCATGTAGGTTTCCTAGGTTAACTCTATGATGAAAAATTGTAATAAGACTTTTTCAGATATTAATAGCAACTCTCATCTCTCTGAAACACCTTGTGGAATTTGTTTCACACTTCCTGAAGATAAGTTACTCTACTCTACCATCAGGTCACATGTGGAAAATACCAGACTGACTTCTACATTTTTACAAAAGTCTACATTTCCATTTTGAAATGATGGGAAGGCAATGTCTCTGTAATAAAACAGTATTGATATTTATAAGCTAACTATATTATCTGTACTTAAATTAGCTGACACTGCTTATGAACGTTGTGAAAGGTTTATACAATATTCCAGCTGCTTTCTATCACAGTGTTCAAAATGGCAAAGAGAGATGCTGTTAGGTAACCTCTAATCAGAACAAATACTGAAATAAGGAGATATGTATTAGAACAGAACCAAATAATTAAGAATAATTTCATTTGCTATATACTTTCAGATGCCAGTTGCCTCATGTACATGTAAACAGTGTTCCTTCAAAGGCTGCTTTGCATTAGAAATACAAAGTTTACTGTACAAAGCAACCAAATAAAATCACAGAAAAACTTAATTGAGGGAAAAATATTATCTGGAGTCTGACAGCTTTAAAATCACAAAATTCTCTAAACAGAAATAAGAAAGTGACACAAATAAACTAAAATTCCACTATATAAACAGTGGAACTAATGTGGAATTGAATATCATCCAAAAATTACTCTCAAGTTAAAAATCTGTATTTATGTTTAATGAAATAATATAAAAAGCTTCAGCAAAGCTGAGACAGTGGGATTTTTTCTGTTTTACCACTAGTGAAAGGATGTTACAGAATACACATGTAGCCAGCAAGCTTCCAGCTCTCCCCTTACAAAACTATGTAAGTTATAACCTTGCAGGCTGCAGTTTTTAGCCTTCTGTCTTTGTTCTGATGTTTAGTCCTTGCATACCCCCAATACCCATTACACTCACATGAAAGTTTACAAAGCTACAGATCCTAATCTTGTTAATGTACATAAGATTTATATGAAATCTTACTTTTCCTACACCATCTACTTTTAAAACCAGGAAGAAGGAAATAACACCAAATTTTTGTCCCTTAAATAGTACTTTTCATTAGTGAAACAACATACCTTGTAGATTTGAAGAGTGACACTCAGCTCCAGGACACATATTTTGTTCCCAGAAAAAATAATACTGTAAACATACAGAAAGTAACTAATAAAAAAATCTACACAAGACAACTCTAAAGGAAGCTTTGTGATCAATCTTAGGTAAGGCAGTCAAAATGTCATAGGAGCTCCTTAAAGGAGCAAAATTTAAACCAGGTAAGATATGGATGCCTCACATTTAATAATCTTCTTCATGTATTTTGTCTCAACAAGTCTCTACTTTTATTTTTCACCTTAGTAAAAAATACTTTATTTTCTAGTTTGAGACATTCCTTGTAATTGACATCAATATGGTTCATGGCAAAAAAAAAGCAGCAATTTTAGACCTGAGTATTTCAAATGTACATGATGTTACAATCAAACTGCAGATATGTCTACTGCTGTGACTTATTCAACAAACCATTTCTGCTTCAATGAAGCAAAGAATGTGTTTATTTCCTGGAACATGTAGAGGCTGGTTTCCCAAGCTCCACACAGAATGGTATCCCTCCCCCATCCTGTCCCCCCACAGCTTCCCATGCTCCTTGATCTATGCCATGAGGACAAGCAGAAATAGTACTGGAGTAGGGAGAATTAATTGGGCTGGACAACCTGTGCAATTTTTCATTATGTAAAAAATTAGTATTTTTATAAAGGCAACAGTGTGGCTGTTGGGGGGCAAAAAAAAGGACAAGTCTGTTCTTTTGGTGGCCATTTGGCTGTAAAACTGTCTCTTGTGCCTAGGTGTTAATTTTCTCATTTCCTTGACTCTCACAATTTATTCCAAATTAACTGTTTGAACTGCCAAATTCTACACTGAATTTGCACACAAAAGGGGCACACCACTGATTTTAGATTGGCACAGAAAGGAACAGTAATGTTGAAATTATAGGAATTATCTTTGTAATACATCTCAAGAAAGTTTCATGTCACAGGCTCTTCTGCTTAGTAGAAAGTCTGTCCAGAAGCTAAAGGATTCTTGTGACTCTAGGGCTTTTCTGCATTTTGAGGTGAACAATACAAATTAAACCACTTGGAAGAATAGCTGACATAATAATTCTCTTTCTTCAATTTTAATCTGCCATCTTCTTATGGCTGAAAGAATATAAGTATGGTTTCTGATGGTGGGGTTTTTTTTTTTGTTGTTGTTTGTATATTTGCTAAGACAGACTAGCTGAAAACATAATGGTTGTTCCAAGAAAGAAATGGTATCTTCAGGAAACCTGCTCATGACCTGAACCATTCTCAATCTCTCCTTAACTTGTGCCACAAGTGTTTTGAGGTCAATGATCGCATTAGATTTAAAAATAACCCTAAGAAGGGAGATATTTTAATTCTTTTTCTATCACAGACAGGTTCATAATCTAGCTCACTGAGCAGTTTCAGCAGCAGTTTAAGCATAACCATGGGGAAAGCACAACAGTGGCCTGAGCAGACAGGAGACTGAACTCTGCAAGTCTAAATTGGCACTAAGAAACAAGAATCACTGAACCATATCAATGTTACTGTTTCAACAGTTTTGGACAGTGTATAGTACCTTCTATTTCAGAATTTACATATTTCATAAATTCTAATTCCAGTCTAATTCCAAATTCAAAGAATTCATATTCTGTCATTCAGATGAGAAAAAAAGTCTTCAGGTGAGAAAAATGTCTTCAGTTTACAAAGTGAGCATAAATCACAATTTAAAAAACATTCTTTCATTTCTAATGTTTAGATGCTGACCCTATACATAAGATCGGTATTTACAGTTTATTTACCTGAACTAATTAAAATATAACTATATCATTGTGTATTTAATTTTCTGACATTTTAAAAACACACATAAGTCATTGTGTCTCCCTTTAAAGTTTGCACAAAGGTGATAGCAATTCTCCTGGCCTGTAATACTCTCTTTACTTGTTCATTATAGAATCCTTTCAACTTTGCCTCTAGCAATCCACAAACTCATTTTTTCATGAGTAAATATTTAAACCAGATCTGTTTTAAAATGTCTACAGAAAGGAGATAAAAGCAAGTATTTAGATTTATAGCTAGCTGGGTAATAATCAACTGCTACTAGAAAGAACTTGATCCATGTCTCAGCTTTAACATGTAGTCCAGGTAGGGGGCTGTGAGCCTTTGTGCCCTTATGGTAATGTTCTTAAGCAAACAAAAGATTGCCACACACCTTGGAGGACAATTAATTCATTGAAACAGGACATTTAAACTTTTCCTTTTCATCTGTAACCTAAGAGCTAGCTGCACTAATATTTGACTTTCTGTTTCAGTGGAAAGAGAGCAGGATAAGAAAGGCAGAGAATCAGAATTTAGCTCTCTGGTCATTGAGAGCTTGTCCCACACACTTAAAGGTCTGTCTCCACTCAGCTTCAAGTAATGCAGTCTTAACTATCAAAATACATCAATTATTGAAATAGACCACTGACTTTTTCAGCATTACATGGAAAATGTTCTACACACCATTATTTATGTATCCTTACAGAACCATGTTTTTTACTTGGACTTAAACTTCCCCTATTTGATGCTAAGTAAAACTCAAAAGTGCTTCAGTTCATTTAGCTGCTGTTGTAAGAAAAACTTCCTAGGCTGCTTGGGAAAGGCATGTGCATTTCCCAAAATTGAGGCAGCTGCTGCTAGAACCTGAAGAGCCAACACAAAAATTCTGAACAAAAGCCTTCTGAAAACCACAGTGACATATGGCAACCGTACTTCACAGTAGGATTTCTGTTATTTAGGATTTTAATGGGCAGTTGGTATGCAAATAAATATTTTAATGACTTCAAACCTTTTATTATTGCTTCTGTAGAAGCTAGAAATAATTTCCAATTCTCACAACTTTGCTGTTACCACTTCTCTAATTTAACCAAAGGTGTTGGACCAGCCATGGGAGTAGGGAAAAAGAAGTCTCTAATCTGGATTTACCACTGCAGCTTGTGCCAGAGAAAATGCTGTTTTCCATGGGGTTGTCTGTTGTCCACTTAAAATGAGTAATAGCTTTCTAATGGTTCCATTTAGGATCCAAGCTTAGGCTCAATTACTATAAAGCCAAATCACTGTAAACTAAACAATCTGAGTATTTCAGAAGACTTGGCAACTGCTCTTTCATCACCTTTTCAAAATAATAATAGGTGACTTTGAAAAATATGAAATACACAAGTCACTAATTACAGTCAAAGTGGAATGTTAAGGGAGATAATTCCTTCTTCCCTGCCTTTGATTATGCTAGAGAGCAGAATTCATGTTAGAAGAGCATACTTTCTTGGAAGGGAACTAACAAGAGAAGAGAAAAAAGCACATAAAATGAATTTATGAGTTAGAGGTTCTTCATTAGAATAACATTGTTGCACTTTACATTTCACTACATTTCTTACAGATAAAAAAGAGTAAAAACAGATGAAAGGGATAATACTGAAGGAATGAAAAAACTTGAAGGAATTAAAATGCTTGCATATATGAAATGGCGTGTCTGTGTTCATACTCTGTCTAGAAATAACTTCTGCAACTTATTGAATTTAAGTGATTTACTTCAGTAAGTTGAGATCAGCATTACATTCTTGGCATGAAACCCAACACTGTTTGATATGAAGAACATTCTTTCTAAACACTCTAAAATATTGTCTAGACTACAAGAAGAGTTGAACATTTTTGAGTTTACTTTCTAGGCTTATGTTATACATGGGCATAAGTTACTGCTGCAAACATTAGAACTTATTTGATTTATTCTCTGATTTACTGGCTTTGTATGTTGCAGTCTTTGAAAGTAAAAGTTTTTATAAATGTGGAAAAATGTTTGAAAATCTTGTTTTATAGGTTTATTACCCAACAGGCATTGAAACTAGGATGGAAACAAAAGAAGAAAGTTTGGTTTATTTGAAAAAAGACTATCTAAGCAATAAATGATATGCTGAAGAAAAAGAATTATTTAATTGAAGTTACTACAATATAAAACTATTGAAAAGTATGGGTTTAATGCCCATTAGAATCTCTTGGTTCTATTTTAATTTTACAGAATTAAAAAAAAAGAGAAAGGATATTTATAAGAAACAGTGTGTATTTCTGAAAGTAGCATAAAGTATTTCAGGAACCTGACAATTTATTATTTCTATAAGCAAATGTTTCTGTTTAAACTAGACTCCTAAAACATAACTTCACAGTTACAGAAACAAACAAGTAAACCCAAGATTTCCCACATAATTATCTTGAATCTTTTGTATTTTTCATTTTATAAAATAGAACAGCAATAAACACAAAAAGAATAGTTCACTCTTTTCATTGAATTAAAAGTGTGAGGTGATGTAGACCCCACCAGACTTGGAAGAAGTGGTAACAAGGCTTCTGCTACAGAATAAAAAGGTTCTCTCCTTTGGAAGATATTCTAATTTCCTCATTGGCAAAAAAAATAGAGAAACCAATTACTTATTTATTTTTAAGATTATACAGGAATATAAAGTTATTATCTAGATCATTCTCTCTCACTGTAACCTTAGTACAAAAATTATTTTTAAAGGTATCAACAAATACCTTTCTGGGTGTCAAGAAAAGAAACTACCCTACCTGACAGTTGGCAGAGGGTCTAGGAAGATTGCCTTTCTTTTGGCATTAGCACAGAAATTAGAAGTTTATAAGACAAGATCAGATGTGGAGTCAAGACTCCCTGACCACGTGGTGGGACAGGAATGTTTATCTGCAAGGGACTGGCTATTTGTGGGAACTTCTCAATGATAGTACTGGACCTGCTGAAATGTGTGAACAAAATCATTTACTGACAAGAAAATGAGTTTGAAAAAGAGTTTGTAACTGTGAGTATAATTTTTTTTTTTTTGCCAGGCTATAAAGTTAAAAGAGAAAACCCTCTGAAGGAAAACCAGCACTTACAGTGAGGCTCATAGGGAGGAGGAGGATCACCACAAGGAACACATTCCATGTCTTGAAAGCCTCCAAGCTTAGTCTTCCTATAAAATCTAGAAGATAGAAGAATGTGAAAAAATGATTAATCAAAACCAGTTATTATTACTCACGAAATTAATCAGGTGTTCTAAAAAAAATCTTCTATAATTGCAAGTTTTGCCAATCTATGTCTCAATGCAAACAATCAGGAAATAGAAGAAAATAAAAGTAAACAAAAGTACAGTCTTTATTAATTAATAGCACAAGACAGATGTAAAATAAACTGAGGAAAACTTCTAGATCTCTGTTAGTGAAAATGCACAGTCCCTATAATCTTACATTCACAGAAGAAATAAACAGTTCTGGAGATTTCACACAGAAATCAATATCCCATTTTCCACACAGATCACAACATACATGGCACGCATTAAGAACTTGCCTTGTGCAAGCTTACTTACAAGTCTAAAAAATAAAAGTGAAGTGATTGATCTATATATTACAAGGTAATTATCACCTCTAAAAATATACAACAGGCTGGATATCAGTGACATTTTATTTAAAGACCCTTCAAGAGCTTGATTGCTGAGCTTATGTTTGAAGAGTGTTCTGACTACAGTGACTGGCAAAACCAGGGAGCAAGAGCAGCACCAAAGAAAAAAACCCAGAACTTTAGAATGCTATATTTCAAATTTTTATGTGTGATATCCTCTGAAGAACTTGCCTACAGCTCCTAATCAAGTAGCTCTGTCTTTCAGCCATCCAATAGTACCAAGACAGAATCAGCAGCAGTGGCCTGTTCAAGATGAGTACATGAATTGTTTTCTGTAGCAGTAGTGGCACATTAAATAAAAGGTACTAACTCTATTGATGTTATATTCCTAGCACTGGAAATGCCATTAAAGTATGAAGCTTTTATCAGCTAAAGCAAACAGCTTTCCAACTGCTCAAGAAACTCCTGCCTTAATGTGAACTGAAACAGATCCACAGGCTGCAAGACTTAAGGGGTCACTGTGGTCATTCACTCTGAACAAAATGTGTTAATATTTGTTTTTAGCTGACATGCTCAATGTAGTGTTTTGAAGCTGAACAATAGAGAATGGCATGTTGGAAACCAAGCAAAACAGAAATAAACAAGACTGCTGAGAGGTAAAACATCAGCTAAACTATTTGGTTAGGTAGCTGCATCCTCCATTGGCTTGGCAGCATCTAAACTAAAGGACAGGTATGAGGGGTGGTGTGTTCTGCAGTTCTGCTTCCCAAAACATCCAGAGCAGATGTCCCCTGACTACCCTTGCCATGGCCATGACTACCTCCCTCCTCCTTCCAGCTTCACTGCCAGAAAACTCAGGTTGTGGAAGCAGCTCTCATTTTAAAACTTCATCTAGGATGCATTCTAGACCAGAGTACTGAGAAGCATTCCCAGGCCCTCCAGTTTAGCTTTACCCTTAATTCATGTCATAATGTGGCTTCTTTTTAATTTCTTTCTCATCTTCAAAAATTCAGATTATATTGTTTACAGAAGAAGAAAACAATCTCCCTGCTGACAGCCAAGCCCTACAATACATATATATTAATTTGCCATAAGAGCATAAATCAATTCACCACATAGCTGCAAACAGTATCAAAAGTGGTTGTGAGTAACATCTATAATGCCTGGGGCTGCTTTTTTTATACAGTGACTTAAGCTAAGATTAGTGTCCAAACATTTACTGAGTGCTTCTAAACAAAGATATTTCACCTCTGGCTTGAGAAGGAATAATGGCAGAAGCTTCAACAATGTTCAGGTATTTGACAGTTGACATTTAAAAAAAAATTAAAAATAAATTAATAAATAAAACAGCTGCAACATAGATACTAAACAAATGCATGAACTTCTAAGCATGTCTGAAAATAAAAAAGCTGTTACAATTGCAAATCACTTCTCATACACTACTCCTATGCGTTGAATTACCAGTTCAAAAAACCAAATTTTTACAAATTCATGGCAGGTGCTTATAATATGAGGACTTGGAAGCAATGTAAAAAACAGCCTTTTAGAGATCTTAAGATTTAATGCTACAAACAGATAAAATTAGCAACAGAGGTTTGGGATGACAGGACAAAAAAACTAGGAACTGCTCTTGATTTATAAGAACAGTTTCAGCAAATAATTCTTTCAGATTAATTTATGATTCTCAGCCAGGATCATGCTTTATGAATTTGTAAAGAAGGAAAGGTGAAGGAAATTTCAGACAGTAAACCACAGCCACTGCTTTTGACCTAAGAATATATGTGCATGAGAATTATTAGGCATTAACCTAAGGAGGGGAAATAATCCAATCAAATAATGTGATCATTTTTGAAGGAGGTAGCTGTGCATGTTTCTAAATGTTTAATAATTTATAACAATGAACTAAGTCACCAGGAACACTGTTTGAGGTATTTTGCTCAGGTGCTGTAAAGGCAATACTCTCACAGACCAAGTAGATAATTATAAAAGCATTTCTGTAGGTAATTCAGAAATTATGTGCTCAGATAATACAGTAAGGCCAAGGTTAGAACATAGGACCCTCATGCATACACAAAGGGTACCAACATTTACCCAGAAAACATGAACAAGCAATTCTGATGCAGATCAGGCTAGAATTTGATCAAGTCTCATGTTCAGAGAAGGTCTTACCCTGGTAAACAGTCCCCACAGAGAGCATTGCTGGTGGCAGAGCAGTTGGCCTTCTGGAAGCGGTTAACCAGGGCGCAGTCCAGGCAGGGCTTGCACTTCTGGAAGCCCCAGTCCTCCTTGAATCTGCTTGGCCTGCATGTCATGCACTGTGCATCCTCCCCGTATCCAAAGCCGCATTCCTGTAGGGATTAACGAGCCAGAGCCAGCTATTCAGTCACTGAAAGCCTGAG
This sequence comes from Luscinia megarhynchos, assembly GCA_034336665.1. NCBI lineage: Eukaryota > Metazoa > Chordata > Aves > Passeriformes > Muscicapidae > Luscinia > Luscinia megarhynchos. Next base: position 69,383,616 of record JAPFBE010000003.1, read on the forward strand.
CAAGAAGGGAATGCTGGGATGAAATGAAGACCTAGTGTAATTATTACTGAGAGTAGGTCTTTCTGGAGACAAAAGCCATCCTTTCAGCAAGTTCAAATGTGTCTTCCACTGCTAATAATCTCCCTTACTTCTATAAGTAATACTTAGTCATCCACTTTATTCATGAAACCACTGTGTATTTGAATGATAAAGGGCTTCAAGGACTCCCACAGTTTCTTTATTACTAGCTTATGGTAGAATTATTGAGCTGTCTGTTTTTTAATTAGGTCAGTCATGTGAAAGCGAAGAAACTGGGACAAGTGAAGTATAAAGGCACTTACTCAGTTACAAAAACAGCAAAGAAGCACTTTGATATCAAGGTTCATAGCTAAGGTGAACAAAGTTAATTGCCAAAGAGAGTGCACTGATCTTCAAAAGCTTAGGACTTCTGTTACCAAATAAACCAGAGGTGGTTAATGACCATCAGCTAGGCATGAAATGTTGCTTAGCCACTGAGAATCTCAAAAACTCAAGCCACTACAGTTCTAACAGCTCTCAAACTGTTGGAAAAGTTTAATAGATCTGCAGATCATAGGGAGAAACAGTATTTTACTATACAAGCAATACTGTTATGGTTGGTTATTTCTACCAAATTTAGTGGTTTAAAGGCATTATTTCCATTCATTTGCAAAAGGACACCTAATATAATGGACAAGCTGCAAAGATAAACACCAAGCCATGTGTGGTAGTTTGGGGATTGAATCCTATGAACTGATTACCAAGATGTTTCAATCAGCTTCTTAGGAATGATCAAGTTATTAGAAGTTGCTATTCCCTCTTATCATCCAAATATTCTATCAATTTTGTCCAGTACTTCGAAGTTCGACTTGATGCATTAGTGATACACCACAAAACCACAAGGGGAGTACAACAAATTGCCAGAAATAACTTATTAGGAAAGGCACTATTTGGGGACCTTGCTCCCCAGAATGTATTTTCAGTGGGAATAGGGCATTTTCCCAGTGGGAAAGCTGCAGGAAATCTTCAACTGGGGCAGCTTCAGAGGAGGTTTCCACCAGTTTGATGCATATAAACAGGCATGATGCAGGTGTTTGTTTTTCCAAAGTCACCAACCTAACCATATTGCTGCAATAAACTTCTAAACTTTAGAAAACACACTCAGACTCTCCAAGATCCAGCTCATTTGGATTCTCCAAGACTTTTTGCTGAGAAAGCATCTATGGGACAAGCTCTGTGATCAAGCTGGCCAATATCCATTTTATAGTGCCTCTAACTTGCAATGATAAAGTAACAGTAAACAACTACAGACACCTTTTACAGGACATTCTAAGAATTTTTATTTTTTCTTTATGCTAAGAATAAACTTTCCCCTGAAGAACAAGCTCTCAAGTATGCAGAAAATGAACAATTTACGAAAACAGCTACAAAAACACACCAAAAATAGTCTTCTTCCTTTGTCTCTAGATCCACAAATGTAATAATTTTACTTTGCTTTGCTTTCTTTTAGATGAAATGTAGTTTATTACTGAGTGAGTATTTTTCAGATCAAGGAGCAGGCAGGCAAATCATTGCAGTCAGTAACAGCAAAAATCCTACAGTTTCATGCATTGTACAGCATGGTCCTCCTGTGATATACTGGGACCATGTTAAAGCTGGCAGGCAAAAAGTTTTAAAAAAATTTATTTTCTTCTTTTACTTTCTTCAGATGCAGAACATTTTATACCATTTTATTTCAAATTGATAAGTTTCTACTAGGAATCAATGCCAAAGCCATGTCAGTTGTAGCTGTATCTTCCTGTGATAATTTTTAGACTCCATTTAATTTCTGTAATTGTAAGACACTATATAAAACTACATGAGACTGGAACCAAACTAACTTGTGTTAGATTTTGCTCTTCATAAGTCTAAATAAACTTTTTCATTGAATATCATTAATCTTTAACATACTCTTTCTAGTTAGCTTATCCAAATAGCAGTGTTATGGAATATATATGGAATATATACAACTCTGTTAAATCATATATATCCAGATCTTTTGATAAATCACTTGGAATCAGTCCTCCCAAGCCCTATCAAACTTTCAAATATAAGGCCTGAATTAACTTAATTATAAGTTTTCCTTTCCAGACTACCTTTGAAGCTTTGGATCAAAAAAAAGAAAAAACAAGCAGGAAATAAAAGTTAGAATCAAATGCTTTCACTCACTGGCCCGAACTACCAAAGCTGAGTAAGTTGTTTCTAGATCAGATCTGCTCTGCTATAGCTGGATGTATGGACACATCCTAGTGATTTTTGCATCATGGAATGCTTTGCTTTAAAGCTATAAAAATAGTGGATGCAATATAAAGAAATCTTCTTCCCAAGGAATTTACAGTCTCCCATCTTTTCAAAGATGACTTCTAAGCTCTTGCCAGGAATTCCGCAGATACCAATTTATAACAACTAAAACTTTATGTATGTGCTTTTTATGTTCACATAATATTTGAGGTAGTTAACTGCCTGGCAGGTGCAAATAAATATTTAAGGTTTTAAACCAGGCAGAACTTCAAACAGATCTGTACTCATAATTAAGCACATTCCCCAAACTGAAGGATATGATTTAGATGATGGATTCAAACCCTTTGAAATTTTGGACTTTATAATTTAGCAGTCTAGCAAAGATACAAACAATTGACTGTTCATCTTTTATCAGTACATGTGCAAAACTGATGTGCACCAGTTTTCTTACTGTTCTGTTTACAAAGCTGTCAACTTATATGGCTGATGAGAACTGAACAGTTCCCAACTCCCCCTCACCCTTTCCATCCTCCCACTCTTAACTTTAAAAGAGAGCTCATCTCCTGTAGCAGTTGACCTTAGGACTACAAAAAAGAGAAATGAAATTTGTAATATCAATTAGCTAGATTTCAAAAAAGCATTCTTTTTTGTGTGCCATGAAAAAAAACACAAATATATGCTGTCTTTATTTTTACTTTCTGTGAAGAACACTTAGTACACTCTCCCCTTTCACTTTTCAATTAATGAAGATTTTCTGTCTCAAAAGATACACAGTACAAGCTGTAAAAACTGAAACACTTCTTTAGAAAACTGAATTCAAGCTAGTTACAAAGAATCTTCAAAATTCAAATGCACCTCAATTTTCTTGATACCTATACAGATTTCACTATCAGAGTAATGTTCCATCTCTTCACCTTTAATTCTGTATCTCCAGAACAACTCTGTTCAGAAGTGTTTCACTGAATATCAAGAGAGGTGACTGGTCAAGGCTGCCTAGGAATCTGTAGCAAACTACTTAACCAAACTCATAATTTTGTTTCTGGCTAAAAAAATTAAATGCACAGAATAATGCATCTCTTCAAAAACTACCAGGCCACTGTTAAAATTTTCTTTCACTATGTACTACCCAAACCCTGATCCAGACAGAACAACCATAAGTTTAGCAGACTATAAAGGGTACTGGATTTAAGTTGTATGGTTTTTTCCCTAAAAGTTTAATCCAGCACAGACAGCAAAAGAACAGTAAATTAGATTTTAAATATTATTTCAATTAAAATAACCTCAAATTTCATTTTAAAAAATGCTTTCAGGCATCATTAAGATCATAATCTGCAAGTACATTTCAGAATTGTCTCTAGTTGCACTGATTACCCACAACCTATGTGAGTTCTTAGACAACACAGACAGAGCAGTTCCACTTATGACATGATGATTACAAGAATACTTGGGTATTCACAAGAAAAAGTCTTCCAAGCATTAAGACACTTTTAATTGATGTCAGGTCACATAACTGGTTGTGGCACTGCACTGGTGCTGGGAAATGAAGATTTCCTAATACCTTTGAGTACATTGCCTTGTTAAATATCACACAGGTTTAGCCTCCTAAAGCACCTCAGGCTGTGGGTCAGCCTCGTCTAGAATCCAAAAACGAGCTGGGTCTATCAGCAGAAGTCTCTGAGCAGGACAGGCTGCAACAGCATGCTGCAAACATCAGACTTAGCTGCTGTCAAAGTGCACAGCTAGGGTCAGAAAAGTTTCATTCCCAGTGAAGATGATTTGACATGCCTACATGCAGCTGCTCCAGTTTCCAGAAACATGCTGGCCTCTCCTGAGCTGAGATCTGGCAGGCTTCCTCACAAGCAGCTCTCTTGCTTTGGAAAATTAGGAGTGGCTGCTGAACCTGGCAGCAGCTGCTGCTGGTGGCTTCACGGTGACAGCACATGAGCACAGCACTCAGATGTTCTTGTGAGCAGCTTCAAACAGCACCTGCCTGTTTAACTCACAGTTCCTTTTTCTGGCACAACAATGCAGGTCTCCTCTTTCTCCACCATATGCCTGGGAGAAGGAATCAAGCTGTGGCACACCTCAGCAGCCACCAGGCTGCCTCTCTGTACAGCAGCTGCCTCTCAGTGACAGGATTTATCATGGCTCACTTGATGGCATTGCTGGCTTCAGGCACTCTCACCTCTTGGTGATTCCCCTCTTTCTATTCCTTCACCTTGGCATTCCTTTCTATTCCTTCCTTGTCATATAGTGTCCTCAGTGTAGTGGCTCAGCTGATAATTTCAAAAAAATGATCCTGAAAGGACTGGGAGGACTCTTATTTCTGTACTTGAACATTTTTAAGAAAAAGGCTGAAACACAAACTACATCACGGGTTTCTTTTTTACCCTGCATTAATTGTGATTTGTATAAATTTCAATAATATGTAATGATTGATTTGTTTCAGAAACATACATAAGATAGGATGAAAGGCTGCTACTATCAAGCCAAACCAATGACTTTTCAGGCCCTGGAAAACTGAAACTACCTAAAGAATGAAAGATACTAAATGATTTGTGCTTAATTACATGAGCTTTTCTATCCTCTAAATGAATGAGAAATGCAATGATGCTGAGCTACATGGGGCAAACACTTCCTTCTGAATCAACACAACCATTTCAGTCTCCTACCCAGAAGAAAGCACTGTTTAACAAAAAGAAAAGAAAAAACCCAAAAAACCTAACAAAAACCCCCAAACAAAAAAAATCAACCTGAAACAAAGACTGCACACACTGAAAACTAAGCTAATTCAGTGATTCAAAGGCTTCACAAACATTCCAAAGACATGCTTATGAGAAAAGGCTATACGGAGATTTTTTTAAAAAATTAGCAAATAGAAGCAAAAAAACATGAGAAGCAGCTTTCACTCTCTTCCCACAAATTCTATTGATACAATAATAAAGCTTCCTTTCTTCTGATGGCAATGTTAGAAGTCCTTAATAAAAATACAGTTAATATAAGCAATCAATGGATTTAGTTCTAAGCTAACTAATGTAACACTGCAGCATTGTTGTTAGAACAGTGTATAGGCAATCAGACAGGAAAAGCTAAGAGTGGTACTATTTTCTTTCTTACTTTAGGGAAGAAAAAGTTACTTTGAAAACATTTTTAACTGTGACAGCAAAAGCTGAAAAGAATGGTCTAGATTCAGAATTAGTTACATGAAATAAGGCTGGATTTTTTGCTGGTTTTGTTTTTTTTCATGCTATCAAGGGTTTAGTTTCTGAAGTTTACCTGTACAGGAAGGTCAATCCAATAGACTGAGTACTGGTTTGCAACCAAAATTAAAACACTCACCACGGAAACACAGAGCAGGCAGGTTAGAAGGAACCTTGAAAGAACATCTGATTCAAACTTCCATGGGTCAGGGACCTGAGCTGATCTGAGCTGAGCCAGTTGCATCCTAAAATCTCCCAGTGATGGGGACTCTAGGGAGATTGCTTCAGTGAATGAATGCTCTCACTGCAAAAAAGAAACTCTCCTGGTACAATTTGTGCCCATCAGCCTTTGTCTTGTCCACATGGTGCCTTGTGAAGAGAAAGCTTCTGTTCCACTCTACAGTCTCTGTCTACTCTGCTCTACCAAAAGGTTCCTGCATTACCATGGGCAAGTTGATTTATGTTAGTGTCTTATGCATAAATTCATTAATTTAAGGAAAGGGCAACAACATTTCCCTAATTTAGAAAGGTGAAATGCTCATATAGTATAGCAACAAAGATATATATATATATACCTAACTGCTGTTGTAAATAATAGTTGCAAAAATAAGTATATACATACATATATATGTATATACATACACATATATGCACTCTGTACAGTGGGTTTTTGCCCTGTATTTCTGTATAGTCAGTCATGAAAAGAAAGAAAACTACATATTTAGGCTGTAACTGAGATAAAGTAATTTCCCACACACAAGATGATAAAACTGGGCTTTTGCATTCAACAGTATAGGCTGATGTGTTTTGTTACAAACAAAAAAGAAACCTATCTGTCAATTGCTTCAAACACTCAGGGGGAACTGAACCAAAAACCCCACCACTAACAGTGTATTTTACTCTACACTTAGACACACAATCATGCTCACACACCCAGCAGTATATTTAGTTTTATCCATGAGCATTAAATATTTAATAGCAAAACTGACACGTTATTTAGTGTTAAGGAACTGTTATTAAACTACAGCATTACTATATCATTGCTTTCCCATATGTAAAAAAAACCAAGCAAACAAAACTTCTCCTGGGCTCCAAATTACTTCAAGTGTATCATTAAACGCCTCTTCCCTTTGAGTTCTGACCTTTGACTTCATGTATTTGTTGCTTCAAGCTGTAGTTCTACATGACTACTTTCAACCACATTTCAGTTACAGCCACAGCATCACATCCTTCACTATGATTCACAGAAAAAGGCACCTCTATTTATGGAGGAAATGATGATTCCACTCGTTTAGGTTTGAGCAAAATCTGTTATTTCATTTCTAGCATAGAAGAAAAAAATATTTTTGAAAGTCTATTACTGTCTTTGAGAAGCAATTGCTTACAAAGTAAAATGAATCAAGCATTCATATTTTCAAAAACACCAAACTAGTCCTAATAATCAGGAATATCAGACTGTAAGCAAAAATAGGTGAAGCAAAACCATAATTTGAATAGTGTACTATTGCAAACTATAACCTTGCTGTTTTAGTTTAGTGTTTCTTTATTAAATTGAATGTAATTACTGAGGGCCTTAGTTTTATTAGCTTTTGGGTTTTATTTGCCAGCTAGATAAGTATATTTTTGGCTATATAAATGCACATAGTACTGACCCACTGTTATAAAGTGCCACGTTTACAAGTGTTTTTACAAATTAAACACCCCCTAGAACCTAATTTAAGGCCAATCTGAAAAAATGCAAACTAAACCACATCCATGTCCTAAGTCATGTCCAGATCTCTGCTTTAACAGCATTGCTTGTATGACTAAACATTAACTAATAGTGCCCAACATACAAAGGGACTCCCACTAAAGTGTGAAACTGAATATTTCTGTTAATGCACTGAACACTCACCACAGGGGGCCAAGAGATAGAGGAAATGTGTCACTCAACCTCAGTTAATCCCTTCAAATCACACACAAGCCACAACGCTTATGTTGTGCTTTTTTTCAGAGCTGAACATCATAGGAACTATAGAGCCATAAACTGAAAGCTTCCTTTTCCCCTTGCAGCTGGAACACACATACACACCAAACTTACTAACAGTTTGTGTTAAAAACTTTTCCAAAGAAACATTTCCAATTCCCCTAAACACCCTAAATTCCACCTTCACCATCCTTTCTGCACTATCAGAGTTTGCCCTTCTGCAAAGGCCATGCTCCTTTTGGCCTCACCTCTCAGGTATGGATCTGACTGCACACTGTGTCAGGGTCACAGCTTCACACTCCAGCAATGGCCAAGATGTGGGTTTACAGCTGGACACTGAAGAAGGAATTTTACCCATGCATGAGTCTGGATAGGTCTACTCACCCTTCCTGACACCACCCTGCACCCTTTTTTGCCTTACCATCCTCATGTCTCTGGCAGGACGCACTTGCTCCCTCATAACCCCAGTCTCCCAAAACCCATAACTCATTTTGTTCTCTTTCCCCTCCAGTAACTGAGTTAGTGAATCCCAACATATCCCTGCCTCCTCCTTCTTTCAGCTATGTCTTCCTTCGCTGTTCTCTGTCCCTGTTCATGCACAGCACCTGCTTTCTCTGAACTGGAAACAACTAAGATCCCCCTCATGACTTGCATTCAGACTTGGAACACTGTTGAAAATTTTGCCAAGTGAGCTTTCTAGTCCTACTGAATCCCAGCCAGCATTCATCTCCACTGATTCATTTCCACTGTCCTAAAAACCTAGTAATTAAAAAACTTTTATGGAGATTTTCTTTTGGAAGAGATGCAATTGTTATAAAAGCAAAATACAATTACATAAGATTCACAATAGCATTTCTTTCTCCATTATATTAACAAAAGCTTATGTGCTTTATAAATATGATAATGTATTTTTCTGGCCTCAACTTTTTCAATTACATTACATAGCATAAAGATAAGAATTAGGTTTATAGCATTTTTAATGAACTGTAAAACAAAGAAATTGAGCCTGACTTGAATCTGGCTTCCTAAAGTGCTCCAACCACAGACCTAGTGAAAACACAACATTCACCTATCTCCCCCCTGTTCTAAGGAAACATATTTGCTCTCATTTGAATCTTATTCTGTATTTATGTACTTATGACCTTTTCATTGTAAACCATTCTGTTAAGACAAGAGGTCATATATAAAATATATAAACTTTGTCACCTAAAATCCAGATCTGATTGTGAATGTCAGCATTGTGAAAATTAAGCCCCTCCAATTCAGCAATCTGAACCAATCATTGGTTTGAAATTAATTTTTCACATTGTCTTCTACAGAGTAAGGTTATTCAGTCTTAATTCCATGTAGTTTTTTCCCCCTTTGTAGTTTCTTCCCTCCTTTGTTGCACTAACTCACCCTTAAAACAATAATTTGAGAGCCCATCCAGATGGTACTGCCTACTTTATTGGTGACATCATCATTTTCTGAGCTAGGCATTTTACATAAAATGAAACAGATAACATGGTTCTTGAAAAACTGTGAATATTTTCATGTAAGTACAGATATCCATTATTTTAGATCACATACATAAATGTACTTATCAGAAATAAAGTAAATTCAAGAAATAATGATTTCCTTACCTTTGAGAGCTCCATTCCAGGCCCACATTGCTTGCAGAGGACACAGTTTCCAGTCTGGTCTCTAAATTCTTGTTCTCTGCAGTCTCCAGTCTCACAAATTACCTTACTCAGCTAAAACACAAAAACCAACAACAAAACCAAAAAAAGGGTAGATTCATCAAAATAAATCTGATAAATAAGCCCATGTTTTTATCTTGAAAATAACTTTCTGAACTATTAATTACCTTCAGTTCTACAGCAAGCCAGAAATAAGTACACTGAGCAGGCAATGTGTGCTATGCTACATTCTGTCCATAAACTGAATATTCCAAACACCTAAACTATGTATACAGCACACTGGAGTAAGGGATGGCCACCTCTGAAGTGATGCAGCATCACCTCCACAGCACTGTATTCACCTCTGTTTTCTGCCCTAGTCCACTCCTTTGTCCATGAAGAGGTTCACACAAGGTAAACTTTTGTAGTTGTGTGTGTGGAGTAGCCAAAAATTATATGAACCAGTGGATCAAGCTTAAGTGCAAATCAATAAAATGTGTAAGCAATTGTCTGTATGCAGTATCTGAAGACCTTTGGTGTCAGAAGTAATGTGTAAAACAAAACACAGTTTCTGTGCTCAGTACAATTTTTTCAACATGGGGGGAAAATATTGATCTTTAACTTACCAAATATGCTAGGAAAATGACAAGCACCTTCAGTTTATCATCTCCTTGTAATCCTTTAGCATCCATTTCTTGTGATTAAGCGTTTCTCCCTGGAAAAATATAAAAGGGGGAAAAAAAGAAAAAAATCATTATATTTGCATTGCATTTTGACATGCCAAGTGTCATGAAGCATGATGGATATGTGACCTGCAACTTAAACAATCTGTCAATGCCACTAACATTTTCACATGGATTCCTGGAAGCTGCTAAACAACAAACATATGCTTTAAAAATCATATGCCGTTTGAAGACAAGACAATAAACACAAAGTTTCTGTAATTTTAAATCTTACAAGAAGAGATGGCAATCAGTCTAGAGTAGAGAACATCAACATTTGTTAATCCAACATCCCTAACATGTTTCTTGCTTGTTAAACTCGTCAGCTAAGTACATGATCAACAGACAAAAATAAATTTCTTCAAATATGCCATGTAGTTCTTATCATTTAAGAGTAGAGACTGACAAATGAAATTATAGAATCCAAAACAAAAGGAAAATATCAGATAAAAACATTAGGAATAATTGCAAAATGCTTTTCAGCATGGAACTACTGCAAGCATAATATGCTTTCAAAAATATGCAACGAGAATGAACATACTTAATACACAATTCCAAATTTTACTGCATGAATACCCTAGTTAATGAATTCTAATCAATAAGAATGTATACTTCTGTGTCACTATTGATATTTTTGAAGATGAGCTGTATTTTGAAGTGTAAAAAGAGCAAAGCCTACTAGAAAGAGCAGAGCAGGTAAAGATGTGGCAGACAGCACACCATGGAAAAGCCAAGATGAGATTTTTATGGTTATTTCTCACTTTGTGATGGTAATGGTCTATGGGCCAATGACAATTACCAGATTAAATGCTTGTCAACATGGGTAAAAAAGAAGACATAGTCTCAAGGAATATGAATAGATACAGATATAGTATTTGACATAGGTTTCTTTTTTAAGTCTGAGGGGAAAAAATTAAGGCAAGAAACATTAAATGAAAAAAATCTCAGAAATAATTCTGGAGGACCAAAACACAGCTTCATGTAAAAAGTACTGTAGAACAACTAGAAAAATGGAAAAGGAAAGTCAACAGATTTTAAAAGTTTTGAAATCACGAGAAGGCAACAATTCTAATGCTGAAAAAAATAGGTATGCAAAACTCAAACAATTTCTAGTAATAGCAAAGAGCAAACAGTAGACAGAGACAGTAAAAACACTGTTAAGGGAACTCAGAAATTTCAAGAAATGTTTACCCTCTGCTTTTTGAAACATACAAAATGAGCAAATACACACACCATACATTATATCTTCTGGCCAAAATGTAACTGAATATCTTCTAAGTAAAACCAGATTAGATAAGAGAAAAACTGTGAGGCTTTGCACCTCAGTAACCTTGAAATAAGGGTCAAGAAAGTCTTAATTTTGATCCTGTTCAATCTTGCTGTTAATTTCCTTTGGAGTGCTACAGAAATTCAAGAGTAATATATGAAGAAATTAAAAAATAACTAAGAATTGTAATACAATAAACAACTCTACGCTGCATTACAGAAAAACAAGCTGGACTTCACCTGATTCAGAGAAGACACCAAGGCTAAAAGTCTAAGAGTTAAATGAAATACACTGATTAAATATTGATTCAAAGAATCATGTTTAAATTAATGGGATTTGGGAAAAAAAAATCCCCATCAACTTTTTGATTTCATGTAATACTGTTTAGTGGAAAAAATATATATTTCATGTGCTTTCTTAATTGCTATGGGAGTTAAAACTTTACAGAAGTGTTCAAGGGAAATAAAGTCATAAATATAATTGAATTTCTGAGATTTGAATGTCAAGTGATTACTCCAAGTCATATATATTCCTTAATAACTAAAAAATAGCTGAATCATAGTACAGTTCTAATATAATTATGACCATCTATAGAATACCAACAAAATTTCAAAACTAATAAAGTAAGTTTTATTTTAAGTTTCAATATTTACTTCTGCTTCTGAAAATAGATGTGTAACATATAAAAAAGAAACTGAAGAGTGTAATAATTGTATACTTTTGTGTCAAGTTTCACACAAAATTTTGAATATAAAAAATACTGGGGAGCAGTACTAAGCCTAATGATCTAAAAAAATGGAGCTGCAACATAATCTAAGAAGTCTATTATTTTCTGTGCAAGCAACCTGAAGCATGAAAAAATAAAGAAAATTAAGAACAGCCAAATTAACTGCCCTGCAGATCAATTATTTTCAATAGAACTATATTAGCTTAACATAATTCAGGTATATTAACCCTATGCCTTTTCTCCAATACACAATAACTTGAATTTTTAATATTGTATTTAAAAATCAGTATTTATGCAACTTATCAAAATCAATACTGAAACAAAGCTAATTACGTATTTTCATCTTTTAGTATTCTGGAGTCACAAATGGAATAAAAATCAAATGCCAGTGCAGAACAAAAAGCAATATTAAAAACCCTGCTGGTCATGCTGACATCTTGTATTTCAGTTTTGAAGTTGCCATATCTATTATAAGATAATCTGCTTATAGCATGAACCTCAAAGACTTTTAGAGCATAAAAAGCACATGGTAAACCATCCAGCACCACAACATATTTTGTTCACTTAGGTGTGGAAATTTGATTGCAGCTCTGAAATATTCTTCATTTAAAAGAAAATCTACTGCCTTTGTAACGCTCTCGGCAAGTCCGATCACCAGGAGTTCCACAACCCAGAGTAAATTTTCAAAATCAAGTGTTTTGGAACTGGCATCAAACTATCAAGGACTTCTCCAATTTATCTTACACTTAAATAAGCCTCAATTTTTTGACTGATCATTTTACAAGTTTCATGAGATCTTATGGCTTTCAGCCTAGGATATGAGATATTTTCTATATAATATGTTTTCTATAATCAACAAAGATTCCAAAAGAAGCTTGCAGGTCTATGGACTTTCAGAGCACTTCAGTAGCACCAAAACACATTTAAATAATTTCAGCAGATGTGTATGAATGTCTGTGGTACTCTGTCATGCCATCACTGTGCCCATTGTCACCACTCCTACCAAAACAACAACAAAGACTATATACATATATATATATATACTATAATATGTGAGGAAGAAATGACCTACAAGAAACAACCATTGTTAGGAGGACAAATAAAATAAGATGTTTCTTTCATGACAATATTTTGATTAAAATAATTGAAAGGCACCTTAATGATTAGGGCACACTAATAAGTCATTGTTTTGAATGCAATCCCAAAGGAGAGATAACTGTGTCAGCTGCATGCTTCGTGTTTCAATCTCCAGTTTGCTCAAAAGTCCTGCTTAAAAAGCAGAGACTGCAGCCCTTAATAATAGGTTGCCATTGGGCAAATTTCTTCTCTCCTATCAAGTGGCATTATACTGATGTCTGTTGGACACCAGCCATTCACCTCATGCTTTCAAGTAAGAACTTATTAGAAGATTTTACCCTCTAAAACATGTGTGAGTAAACAGTGGTTCCATACCTTTAAAAACTATTTGCTCTTGTCCAGATACTGATATTTAAAATGCCATGTTCAGTTATACTCAATTTTATTAGAAGAAACCTGTGGATAGAGTTTTTTGACGTCACTAAATCATTCAAAATACATCTTATTAGGTTAACAGTAATATGCTTGCCTAAAATACTCAGGGAAAAGCAATCATTACTGATAATGTACTGAACTCAGGATAGAGACCTTGCATTAGAAAATGTGGTTGTATAATTGAAGGTCATTTGGGGTCCACTATGCATATGCAAAAAGAGGGTAATATCAAAAAATAAATTAGAAACATGGTGGAAATAAAAACTTCCACCCTTTAGGGTTCTACAATCCACTGTCCTCTAAAATTTACTCTTACATTTACCAGCTTGCTTGAATAGTAATAATTTTGTTTCAAAGTCAGAAAAGTATTCCTTTTTCCTCTCCAAAAAACTTAAAGTTCCAGCCTGAAAGACACACCACCTCAAGAATCAAAGTAGCATGACTAAATTATGGCTCACTGGCAGGTCTCTCAGACACGGAAGCACCAAAACTTTGAAGTCAACATCATCCATCTTCTAAGGGAAACTTAAAAATGGTGTAGAGTTCACATTCACTTAACTTGAAGTTGTGAATTCCCAGTTAATTCACAACCAGGTCTTGGAAATTTCCCATATTTGATGTGATATTTTTGCTTTTCACACTGTCGGTAACACTGGCAGAGTACTCTGAGAAGTTCTGGGCAAGAAAGAGGGATGGAAATATAATCATCTTATCTTGCCAACAGAGGTCTCTGGTATCCAACAAATAGGGTCTCAGCTCCTTTCTAACCACCTACTTCCCACCCGCAGCTGTCAACTGCAGGCAATAAAACAAGGAGTGGCAGATGGCTTTAGCAGAGTCAGTGCCCCAGGGGCAAGAAACAAGAGAAGGGAAAGTACTCACGCTGCTGCAATGACAAAGACAAAGAAAGGGAGCAAGTTAGGGACAAGAACTTCCACCACAGAGCTGCACATCGTTATTTCTGTCTCACAGATCTAGAGGACCTTCCCTTTACACTCTGCCCACAACCCTTGTAGTCTTCCCCTTTGTGAAGTAAATGAGGTCCTGTCTGACCGCATTCGCTCCAACTTTTCTGAGAAACGTGGGGGGAAAACTCCATACTGTCAGCTAGGGCCTGTTCATCACATTAAAATAGTAAAATTCATCACACGTTGAAAGGATCTGTATTTTATGAACCTGCCATATATGAAATTTTAAGACATTAGGCAGCTATGGAGTTATTTCTAATTTTGTAAAGTCAACGGTAGCAGAATAAAGTTAGAACCTTGCTGGTGATCAAAAATACTTTAGATGTATTTTAGGGGCTGAGGAAGATGAGAAGAAGAGAGGACCACAAGATACAGCCAGGAAATACCTGTGGTCCTTCTGAGCACCACACACTTCAAGTTATGTTAATTGAAGTACTTGTCTTTACAGGAATAATGGTGATAAAGCAGTTTATCATTTGTGTTCTCCAACATACCCAGCTTATCATTAACTAGACATTAGAGTGAAATATTGTAACAAAGGTGCAACGTGGCAACATTTTTCCTACACATAAACAAAGCTTTTTAGAAGATCAGAGCCTGTGATTCGCACAAGAACTCCCACTCTCACCAAAGCTGATGAGCCTACTCATACAACATCGAAACTGCGGGGAAAAAAAAAATGTTGCTCCTTCTGTTTAATGCATCTCACCCATCTCAAATTCGCGCTTCATTTACACCAAAATATACTAATAGCTGTTTTTCAATTTGAATTTTTAGGAATCATGAATTACAAAACATTGGGCTGGTTAATACACCTTGCAATGGTGAAATGCCAATATGCTACATTTATCCAGCCACCCTTGAGCAGTTTTGGATGGCATGCAATGTCTTAAAAACCGCAGACATAAGTTACTTACATTCTCACCATTCTGTTTTATTAGGATTGCAAGCTGTTAAAAGTAAGAGAAAGTGACTTATTGCCTCCTAAACTGACATTTTAAGCATCTTACTAGTAAACTAATAAAGAAGCTTACTTCTAAGTCTAAAAGAAACAAACAAAAAACCCCAACAAACCAACCAACCAAAAACAAAAACAAAAACCCACCCAAAACCCCAACCCCTTTTCTCTTATGGTAACAAGCTCCCAGGTATCATACCTAAGTAACTTGCTTTAAACCTGGTGAAGGTGTGCTCGAAAGAGATTATGCAGCAGCTAAGAAAACTACCTACAGATTGAATCAATTTGCCACTTACTCATGTTAAATGCCACTGGACCACTTTATAAACTTAGTAAAAGCATCCATCGAAAGTAGTTGTAAATATAAAGGTGGTAAATGCTTTTTCATGAGCATCAGTTAAAGCTTTCAGTCCAAGGTCAGATTAAGCGGACAGACATCAGGAAAGGAAGTCAAACAATCAAAACCTTTTCAATAAGCCCAACTGTAATCTGGGGCTTTTAAACCTCTTACCAGCCAAAAGAAAAAGTTAGGAGCTCCTATTCCTTCAGCTCTCAAATCGTTTGAAGCAAAGAGCAGCCTACTTATGCAGCAGACACGAGAAGCGCTGGTGAACACGAAAGCCCAGCTTTCAAGGGCTTTTTGTTCGCAGCGCTGCGGGGCGGGGAGCGGCCGCTCCGGGGCTGTCGAGACCCGCAGGACGCGCCCGCAGCTCCGCCACGGCGGGAGCGGGCCCGGCGAGCCCTGCCCGCGGAGCCCGCCGCATCCCTCCCGCGCCCGCGGAGCTCGCCGCATCCCTCCCGCGCCCGGCGCGGCCCCGGGCAGGCGCTGCCCGGCCAGCCCGCCGTGCCCCGGCCCTGCCGCTGCTCGCCCGCGGCCACCGCGCCCCGCACGGCTGCCGCTCGCACCCACCTGCCACAACGCGGCTCGGCCGCCCCGGCGGCACCGGAGCGCTCGCCCCGCACCGCCCCCGCCGCCTCCTGCCCGCCCCGTCACCGCGGCAGCACCGCCCGCCCGGAGCGTCACCGGCAGGGCAGCCAATGGGAGGGATGGATGGATGGAGGGATGGATGGATGGATGGATGGATGGATGGATGGATGGATGGATGGATGGATGGATGGATGGATGGATGGATGGATGGATGGATGGATGGATGGATGGATGGATGGATGGACGGATGGATGGATGGATGGATGGATGGATGGATGGATGGATGGATGGATGGATGGATGGATGGATGGATGGATGGTGCTGTGTGTCCGTGCTCCGAGGGCATGAGTGGGGCTGTGTGCCTCGTACCAATAGTGCAAAGCCAGGGTGAATCACAAGTGAGGCACTGGTGTCCCTTTCATCCCACCAGGAGGACGGGATAGCAGAGCACTCCTGTGCCCACCCTTGCCTCCACACCCTGCCCAGCTTTGGGACTACAGCCTTGGCATTGCTGATCCACCTCAAAGCAAGCTCAGGCTTATGGTTGCTGGGCTGTTCTGAAGGGACCGGCCCTTGGCCTCTGTAGAACGAGTCCTTGTAACTCAGGAAAGCCCTTTCCACCTCCGCTGCACAAAACACATGACAGAGGCTTTCTGACAACACACTGCAAATTCTCCTTTCTGCAAGCTCTCCTTCCCAAAGTACTTGAGCAGTTTTTTTTTCCTGCTAGCTCAGAGCCTGGAATATTTTAATCCATTTTGCAGGTAATCAGTTACCCAGCTGCAAGCACAGTGTTGATACCAAATGCAAGTATCCCTGGAGAAATGCAGAAATCCAGCCCTTCACAGATAGTAAATTTTTCACCATCACTAGGTTGGGTGTTACTGCTACTTACTGTGACACAAATTAGGAGCTGTTCTGAAGTTAGTGATGCTCCAACATTGGTGAAACCAGTCTTGGACACCTTGGTAAAAGAACTGCTGCTGCAGGGATTTCAGGTCGTTAGTTTTACTTCTAATGAAAAGGTTAATGATCCACTTACAGTCTAGACAACTGTATGGACAAGGAACTGGGTTAGACTCTGAAAAAATGAACAAATGCTTATACTGGGAAGTAAAGCATTTTCAAATAAACAGAATTTTTGGAGCTCCTCACAGACAAAATTTTGAAGATCACCAGCCACATGGGCTTCTCTAAAAACAAGGAGTGCTTATTGAAATCCAGCAAGTTGTATGCAAAGAGAGAAATGATTGCTGTGAAACTAGTTGTTTCCAATTATAAAACCCAAACAACTCAGAATGTATGGGGGTTTTCATGCAATTATCTTCTGAAGGGCCTTCAAAGAAGAGCTTTGCTTCAGGACCCTTGCCAGGAGGAGCTCTGCAAGAGGCTGGAATTTCAGTGAGGAATGGCACACTGCAGAGCAACAGCAGCGCATCTGTTGTGAATAGCAGCTGCTGCACAGCACTGAGCATTGTACACAGCCTCACTATTTACAGACCATCTTTTGTAGATTATCTGCTTTCTGGAGCCGCCAGTGAAACAACTGCGTGAGTTTTGCTTAGTAGAATCATCATGTATGTTTCAGATACTTGTCTGAAAGTAGTATAGTTAGACAAAGGTATTAAAATATCCCAGAGTTCTTGAGGTGTTGACTAAACACTCAGGATTACCATATAAAAAAGCATTAAGACTTTCATCAGAGAGTGGGTTACCATGCTAATGAACTCAGAGCAACGTGTTGTCTGTAACACTGAAGCTTAACAGTTTAAGTCCTTGTTGTAGCATGTGAAATCTTTCCTCTGATTGTAAAATGGATGAATTAGTTCCATTCATCAAAGAAAGATGTTGAAAATTTTACTATTTACTTTGTTTTAAATCATGATGCTTCTCAGGAAATTGAAGAAGTGAATTGTTAGAACTAGTACAGAGATTCTCACTACAACAGAGAAAGCAAAAAAGAAATATTTGGAAAGCAGTTTCAGCTGACCTCTTTGATAAGACTAAGTTGCGTGACATATCTGATGTGGAAGCAGAAATTGTACAGCAATAGGAAGTTGTTATCTCCATATCTCAAATGCTAACACAGTTCCCCCAGTCAACTGTGAGATAGATCTACTCTTGTTATGACAGCTGTTGGAAACTGATGTCAGTATAACTGTGCAATGTCTTTTGATAATCTTAGCTATTACAAACCTTAAAATATGTTTATGATGTTATCTAAGGCACACTGTTTGGAAATGGCTCCATTTATAATCAGAAATTGCTCAAGCTATTTTTATAAATAAATCATATACTTGTGAGTTTCCTAGTCAGATTTGCTTGAAAAAGCATTGTGAACTTTTTGTTTCTGAAGGCTTAAGCCTGAGGATTAATTAATGTTTATACAGCTCTTAGTAAAAGCAAAGTTACTAGTGCCAAGAATTATTACTATTTAATCTTTAAAAGTCAGATCAATGACAGGCTAAACTGTCAGAGAGCTGCTATTTAAAACAACAAAAATGTTGAAAATCCTCTTCCCACCATGCTTGACTGTGTTCAAGTGCGTTTTCATTTCAGCCTCATTTACATACAGGCAAGCAAAGATATTTTTCAGTTTAATTGGGTTGACGCCCATCTTTGTTTAAATAACTGGGGAGATTACCTAAAATCCTAGGGACTTTTTACAAAATGAAAAAAACCTTTGTTTTTTAAATGCATTTTCAGGGCCCAAATGTTGTAAATAATTATCTATGCAAATCCTACTCAACAGTGTAATCTATCTGATTAACTGGAGTTCCTTCTGTGTGCAACTTCACCCATTTGTGTGATAGGTCAGATCCTTGTAGTGATAGTTTCATTGTATTAGACTTGCACAGCTGTTTTGACTTCTGAGGAGAAGGATTCCTTGTGTTATTTCTTAAAATTTGCTTCCCTCGCTACTTTACACCAAGCAGAGGTAAGGTTTAGAAACAATTTTTCTCAGAAAATAAATGTACATACTGGAAAACAAGCAACAGGCAAGAGGGGACTGAAAAGGCCAAGAAGCACATCAATGAAGCACAGAGTTAATAAATAAAGCCATCTTTTCAGGGTTACAGGAACATGTTTTAGTACATCATTGTCACCTAGGGAGAAATGTTAAATTTTGCTTTGGCTATGCCTTAAATGACATTCTTCCTTGACAGCTATGCACATATTATTCATATAGTGCTAATTACTTTCCTTATAGTATAATTGACCTGTTAAGTAAGAATGTGAATTAATTGGTGGCATAGAAAACAAAATGATACCAAGTCAGGCCTAGTTAATCTGTGTCTGGCCTATTATCTCTTGATGTTCAGTAAATTGAAGTTTTATATATACAAATATAGTTTTAATTAGAAGAAACAAATTTTTGCAGACTGACTAATGAAAGCTAGCTACATTTATCTGTAAGTGTTGATAACTTGATATTAGATGCAAGAAGACTGTTAAAATTTGGGTTGGCATGTTGCACTATGGTGTATACTGAAATATGAGCATCTTGAAGGTACTGTGGCCTGGTAGACCTCTCAAAGAATAGTTTTCAAGTGATGCTTAACAGCTGTAATTTATGCTGAGTTTTAGTTGCAATTTGTTAATAAACATATTTAAACATATTTATAAACACATTTAGACTTAAGAATATATAAGTCAGTATTACTAGCCACCATTAAGACTAGATCTTCAAAGACCTCAATGTCTGGAATGTTTGCAAGTCTGGTCCCAATTATGGGTTCTAAGTTCTTCTGAAAATCTAAATTATATTTAAATACTACAGAAGGAGTTTGAGTCCTATTTTAACAATCTGACTCCAGCAGCAGGCACAGAACACTCATGGATTTGGCCCAAACTCACACAAGTATCTGGCCCTTTAAAACTGCAAATGTGTGAATAATCCTTCAAAAGATTGTCTTCTTATAATGAATTTCTTGAGTAGATGTCTTAAAATTTCTTCAACACAATACTTTTCATAAATATGAGTTTGAAGAACAGAATACAAAACACTGTGAATGGAAATGGCATCACTTAAATGCAGCAAAACTTCTACCAAGTTCAGCAAAACTAGCTGTTGGCTCTAGACAAACCTAAGATTTCTTTAATATATTTATTAAAATGCCTTAGAGGAAACTCCTATCTTTAGGTTAAAAGATTACTTTTACTTCAAGATTTCATGTGGTACAGCTGAACTATAATCTCTTCAATCTTAAAATAAAACCATTTCCTTTTGTGTATAAGGCTGTTATGTTTATAAATTTAGTTCTAATAACTTCTGAAAGTGGAGACATTTTTACATCACAAGTATGGAACTATTAGGCTTAAAAGTGTTGTTTAAAAAGACATAGTTTAATAAACACACTGAGAGCAAACAAAGTATTACAGTGTGTACGAGATGAGGTTGGTCTTTCCTTAGAAAATAAGTACTCCCCTTAGTCATGTAATGCATGTATTCAAATATAAATTTACAAACCTATAGATGGTATGAATGAGCAGTGCAACCCAAAATCTTACATACCCCAAAACCATTGAAAAACACTGGGTTTGCTTCACTTTTCTATCTATTATTCCATGTTCTCAATATAATTCTGCCCAAGAGCTGCAAACAAAATGCTGCATAAATGACAAACAATGTTTTGAACTCTGTACACACAATGATGTGCAGTATTACTGGTTATGTGAACTTTATAAATTTCTTAAAATCTTGCAACACAAAACTGAAAAAAACTCCCGAAATTCAGTACCTGTTATCTGATGAAGTTTCCCAGTGCCAGAGTTTCTGCAGCTTAATTTCACACTGCCGGAGCTTCTGTATTAAATGCTTTTACCTCCAAAGAAAAAAAAAAAGAAAGAAAAAAAGAAAGAAAAGAAAAAAAAGTATGTCGGCACAAGCCCAGACGAAACTCCAAATCCGGGAAAATAAAATTAACCATGCAGATCAAAGGCAGACGAGCACTGAGACCAAATGCCTGTAATCTGATCAGTGATCAGTTGCCGTACATCAAAGGCAGTGCTTTGGCGAGGAAAAAGAGCTCCTTTTCCAGCAGGTAGTTGCACTCAAATCCTGCCTTTCAGTGCTCTGCACTCGCTCCTTCCCCCCTTTCGTTCCTTGTGCCGGGAGAATGCACACGATTCTGAAATGCTTGGGGTTGAGTGGCTGGATCTGTAGCTTTTGAGTTCCCAAGCTGTGTTGTGGATTGTGTGTTGGAAGCTTTCCCCAGTGCCAGCGGGTTCCGCTTTATCCCTTTCATCTCGCTGAGCTGCAGATCCCATGACATCATTCAATGCTGTGGGACTGGTTAGAGAGCTGTAATACAGCCTGTGGGGGAATGCAGCTAAAGAGCAGCAAGAGTTTGCATGATTTCTAATCAGGTTAGCCCATTGTAACAAACCCAAGGCTCACTTCAAAGTCTTCACTACATTTACGTTTCCTCCCGAGAAGGGAAAATAGTGTAATTAATAAAGTTTTCTTTAAAAGATGCATTATAATTTTGTCTGCAAAAGGAAGTTACAATCTTGCATAAAGTTCTGAAAGTCAGACATGAAGGTCGGTTTGCTAGACATGAGAGAAAACTACTTTTGTTCGTCTCTTTGTCGAGATTTGGAGCAGAGAAAATGGTGTATTTTGCAGGCTGGCATTGGGTTTTTGCACTGGTAAAATCAAGCACAATAGAGCATGCTCTTAGTCCTGGCTCACGTCCTCCCTGCTGCTTACTGTGTGGCCTTTTGCAAACCATTTTATTTGAGCCTGATTCATCTGTGGCTCATGATTCCTTTACGTAAATGAGCTGTGAAGCTGCCCTAAGTAACTCACAGAAGTGGTTTTCAGTGTAAAGACATTTTTTAGCCGTAAGTAACTCACAGAAGTGTTTTTCAGTGAAAAGGCATTTTTTAAGCTAGATTTGAAGTGGTCACCACTGCGCTTCGGCAGAGAGAGGCTTTTGGGGGCATGAAAGTACATGGAGAGGCATTCTCTGTGCTGCTGGTCCCGAGGATTGCTGGAGGGTCCTGTGTAGCCCCGGCGAGCGGCGGAGTCCTCAAGGCTGCTGTGACTTTCTCTCTTGCAGTGCAGAGGAAACGCAGAAGAGATGTCCCACTGAATTTCATATTCTGCCATCTGAGGCTAAGTTAGCTTTTGGCACAGAGATCAATTCAGCCCTCTGTACCCCAGCTCTTAATAAAACATACAACGATCAAGCAGGATGGATTTTAGGATCATCAGCCGTATTGAAGATGTCACTGAAGTTCCCACCCGAGCACCCTCTCCCTCTCCCTCTCCCTCTCCCTCTCCCTCTCCCTCTCCCTCTCCCTCTCCCTCTCCCTCTCCCTCTCCCTCTCCGTCTCCCTCTCCCTCTCCCTTTTCCCTCTCCCTCTCCCTCCTCTCCCGGGGATGATGCTCCCGCCGCTCTCGGTGGGATAGGGAGCCTTCTGCTGGTGGGATGGAGCACTGTGGGCAGTGCAAGCAGCACTCTGCTTCCCCGGGGATGGCAAGGAATATTTCCACAAAGACTGGACAGCCTCGCAAAGGACGCTGCACAGTGGAATTTTGTTGCTAGCTGGGGGAAGTTTAAATATTGGTTTGGGTCACCTATGCAGGCAGGCCTTTGAGGGATGTTCTGGTAACTGAGAGGAAGAAGAGATGATGCACATACAAAGGAGTATGGTGCAGGTCATGAATCTGACTTTCAGGTATACATTGCTGGAAAAAAAAACAACGTGAACAAACTATATATTTGTCTCTTTCTCTAATTTCCACTTCCATCTATTATAAAGAAAAGAAAATTATCCAGGCAGCTCACTTCTCTTTCAACGTTAATTTGTGCTCTTCTGACATACAACCCTCTATCACCAGAAAGTTTTTTGATAAGACTCCATTTGTAGCTTTTGTGGTAAAACTGGCAATGCTTGTATTGAAATGAAATCTATGGGTGGGCTGTGCAGAATTAAAATAACCCCTTTAATTTCAATGGTGCTTTAAGAACAATGCTTTTCACAGAAAGCACCTCTTATTTCTCTGGATTTCAAGCAAAAGCAAGGAGTGATGGCTTATTAGAGTTCTTTGATCTTTTTCATACATATGAAAAAGAAAAGCAAGATTAATTATTGCCAATTTAACCTTCTACAGCTTAAGCATTGCGTTTTGCATTTAAATACTGCTTTTCACTGGGGAGCCTGTCAGCCTGAACTGCTATTTCCTATTCTATGGCTTCTCAAAATTCGTCCAGGTGTGTGCAATAATAACAGTTGTCATTGTCTCTATAGTTCAATTTCAATATTTTTCCAAAAGCTGATAAAGATTTTTTTCTCTTTATATAAAATGAAGATAATATTGTGATTTGTGTAAAGCACAGGGCAGACAAGAGTCAGAAACAAAATCTACTTAAGATGACACTTTTATACTTTTTGATCATCAGCTCATGCTTTCTCTTGTAGTCACTAACTTAGCAAGGCATTCAAGCACAAGTGGTCTGAAATCCTTTAGGTTCCTCTCTAGATACTTGATTCTAATCACTGAAATTACTGGGGTATGAACAGATATCACTGAAACTGAGGACTCAACTTTTACTCACTCTTAAGGTATCTGAAAAGTTTTTCTAGAAGAAGCACTTGTGATTCCTGCTTGAAACCAAAGAGGTGTCTCCAAAGTCCTGCAGAGGGAGATGCTCTCTTCTTAATTAATTGCTTGAATTTTTCTAAATTTAGACAGAATCTTCCTTGAGCAACATTTAGTAGGTTCATCCTTCTCTTTTTATCACACAAGGATCTCAGGCTCTTAAATTCCACTTTAAGGATTTTTAGGGAAACAGTACAAAGTCCAGGGCTGCTATTCATAGCCAGGGCTTAACTGGGTCGAAGCCATAAAAGATAGTCAGTTGATAGAAATAAGAACTTTCTGGAGATGTTTCTTAAATATAACTACATCTTGGGAAAAATTTTTTATGGAAGAAACAATGAAACCAAATAAAGGGGCTTGTAGCCCTGCTCCATTCTTAACATATCTAATATTCAAGCTGTGCCTTATGCACTTGTATCACATACATCAAATGATTTATCATGTTGCTTTATACATGTGCTGTCTGCACCTCTTTGCTGCACCTCTTCCTTTTGTTTTCCCTCAGTACATAGGAACTCCAACAGACTTTCAGAGAGGAGGAATCATCACAGGAAAGGCAGTGCCATTGTTACAGCCCACTCACTGGCCATGCTGCCATTGTTTGTGTCAGCTGCAGCCTTTATTATATCCTTTATATAGCCTGTATTATCCTATTATAAATATCACACAGCCAGCATTGCTGCAGTTACAAGTTTTCATCCTGGATATCTACTGTGGCCACTGTCTCCTGGTGAGTAAGTGGTGAGATGCTGATTTATAGAGGTGGAAGACCATTTCCAGAACCTTTTATGGCAGATCAGCACTATCTCTGAAGCAATGCTTATCTATCCTGGTCCCAGTTGATGTCAGAAGTGCTGATCATTGCTCTCCTAAAGCATCAGGGGGATATTGTTCTGTGAGGCAAGCCAGTCCTGTGGTCAGGAGAGATGCTTTAGAATACCCAAATCCAACCTCCTGCACTATCTGCACTGCCACCCTGATAAAAGCTAACATCCTCTTTCTGCTCTATCACATGGTGTTGTTAGTCCAGGTGCTGCTGATACCTACTCCCACTTCCTGCTTCAGCACTTGCAAAGCTCCTTGAGAGTCATAATGTTTAAGAACTTCAGATACAGCACCTTTAGGCAGAAAAATCAAGACCCTTTGGCATTTCCTGAAAAACTGGCTCACTGTTATCACCTGGTGTGTCATCAGACTCACCCTAATCTCAAACACTCTGCACAGCCAATTGCAGTGCAGCTTGCTCTAGTTAATACTAGCTTTGGATGTAGTTCCATTAGTTTTTGACTTTCAGGGAGAAAAGTTCTGTCTGCCATTTATGTATTCCACAATAGCAGGTCTCTGACCTCATGACTTGGGTGAAGAAAACAGCTTAGTTTTGTCTGTCTTTGGTCCTCAATTTTTATTGCAGTTTGCCTGTGGGATTTTTCCCCTGTGGGTCTTCATAGGAGACAGCTTTGACTTGTTCCTTTATGAGTACCTTAAGATCTAAGCAAAATGGAGATTTTTAGTTCTTGGCTCACCAGGTGGATCACTCTAAGGGAAGCCTCAAGGGCATTGCCACATCTAGATAACGTGGTAGGTTGGGAATTTGGCTTTGAGGTTGTCCTCAAGGATAACGTAGATGCATGCTGTAGGAAGTAATAACTAATTTACCTGTGATTGGGAGTCAGAAACTGTGGTTTTATTCCCCTTTCTATTACATGGCTATGACTGGAGGCAAGTTAGTTTTTCTCACTGTGTTAGATCCCTCAGTTGTGTAAGTTTTAGGTAAAACTAAGTCAAAGGAATAGTGTAAGTTTATGCTCTATGGCCATCCAGTTCCCCTCAGTACATTTTCCTATCCCTTTAGAATAATGTAAAAATAATTGTTTGTAATACCATACCTGAAATAATGCAAAGCAATTCTTCGTGAATTCCAAACCAAAAGTAATCTGGTTCTGAATCTTCAAAAGTTTCTATATTGAGAGTGTTCTTGAAGATTAACAAGAATAACAAGTATCCCTAGGGCAATAGTGTGTTTCTCACTTTACTGTGCACTGAAGTTTCACAGCCTTACCTGTCCTCACACACATCCAAGAACTGGAGACAGAAGCTTCTGTCATGTATTCATTCTTCATTGTTACATTAAATGAAAACACAAAGTTTCTTCCCTCTTCTACATTGAGTTTTTCACTTGTACTGAAATGGTCTACTGTGATTTCTAGGTGTTAGGATTGCTGAAGTTCTGCCCCAGCCTGCAAACTTTAGTAACCTAGCACTCTTTCCAGAGGTGCTGGTGGAGTTGTGCCAGTGAATTGACTTCCCCAAGGCTGCTGAAGCTTGATTAGAAGTATTGCTCATGCAGCTGAAATGGGAGATTCAATGATTTTGTAATTTGTATTTCAGAAGCCAGTGGACATTTTTGAAGCACTGTGTTCTCATCCTAATTGAAAGAAAAATTACATACCTGGAAGCACACACTTTTCTTCAAAGCACTTTATTATCCAACCTTTACCCTTAAAGCATACTGAGGTTTCACCCATGAGATGTCATGTTTTGCAGTAAACAATATAAACCCCACAAAATTCCAAATGCAATTCTAACAGCTCAAAAGAAGACGCAATGAAATCAGGCTAAGTGGAAAGAAAGGGAATGGAGAAACAAACCTGAGAAGTGCAATTCATTGATCCAGAGTGGAGATCACAGCTGGCCACCTGTCTACTTGTCATCAAAGCACAGTTTCAGAAGCATTCCCTTAAGAAAACTCTAGCAAAATAATTTCTAAAAGATCATGAAGTTGGTTGCAACTGAAAAGAATGTTCTTGTTTTAGACAAAATGTTGTTTATAAATACATATGTCTCATCATAGAAACATTGCAATCACACCACCACACTTCTGTCTTCAAGGATTTGTTCAGTTTTGCTCTTTACTCTCACTTCACAGTTCAAAATTTTCTTCATTTAAATAAAACACTCTCAGTCTATTTCACAGATTTTGTACTACTTCTCCCTTCCTTTTCCCATATTTCTTAAGCAGAATTGGCCCTCTCTCCCAATCTTTATTTTCCCCACAACTAATCAAGAACAAGCTGAGAACAAGTCTAATGACTTCTTTTTGGTCAGTGTTTTATTTGAATTTTTTTTTTTGGGTCAGTGCTTTACTTTAAATTGTTTTCTAAAACACTGTTTTATACCAGGACTTTGATTCAGTGCCTATTTAGGTAAAGCATGAACCTGTAGGAATGCAGTAGTCAAGATGCTCAAATAATACTCATAGTTTCCTGGGAATTATATTAATACAGACTTTAACAATATAATTCTAGTTTCCCTTGTATGTCATTATTTTGGCATCTGGGAGTTCACTTTAGTAGTTCAGATGAAAAATCCTGTGCTGTCTATATCAAATCCTATATTCCAAAGTGCACATACTGCAAACAAACATCCAAGTTTCTGTGCTGAGCAATTCAAGTTCCTTAGGGAATGACTGCAAACTGTAGGCACTTACTCCCTCTGCAGTCAAGAGCTTAATCTTAATTGCTCAAAAACTTACAATCATAGTCAAAAGTTAGAAGGGGGAGAGACTTGAGATTTCTTTAATTCCATCCATATATCTGTATAGCAAACATCATTAAGTGGGAGAGAGTCAATGGGACATAAAAAAACCCCATATTTCTGAGCTGAGTCCCGACTTCCATGTTATTTTTGGGTATTCAGACATAAAGGAACCTGTCCTCAGATGATGGTATAGTAGCTGACTCATAGAGTAGCATTAGAGTAATTTTTGGCTGAGTTTCCCCTCCCAGAGAAGAGTAGGTTTATTTGTAGAAATTAAAGACAAGAAGATATACAGATTGTCACCACTCTAAAATAGGCAGCTTTGATAAATAGCACTATCATTAAAAGACATCTGAACAAAATCAATGTCTCAGAAGAAATAGTAACTAGATCTAATCCCTAAGCAATTGTCTGCAGTCCCAGTTGCAATACATCATTTTTTTCCACATATTCTGCTTTGAAAGAGTTGATAGATTAACTCTTTTTCTTTTTTTTCCCCTAGTTTCCTGGTTATAGATGATAAACTATACTTTTCCTATATGAAGCATTCACAGCTTTATCCCACTGTCCTTAAGAAATCTTCCATATTAGCTACAACCATAAAAATACCAAGTGAATAAGGAAAAATATAAACAAAAGAGCAGAGGTTATAAAAGAGATCAGGCTCAGCTGATCTGCTGCCAATTTTTGCAAAACAAATGTTCTTCTTCTGACATTCATCTGTTTTTAGTCTGGAGTACTGTATCATCTTTAACAAGCATTTCCTAGCTCATGATTTGCAAAGTTTCAGTATATTTTCCCTAGATACATTTTTGCACTCTTCCTCACCTTAAAGCTCTTTGTGTTCTTCTAAAAAACAATGAGCTATGAAAAAAATAGTTGAAAACAATGGAAAAAACAAGAGACTATAAAGACTTAGTGAAGATGACTCAAGAGAAGCAGTCATAAGTTCTAATAATATCTTCAAAGTCATATTATAAGTGAGGAGAGGGCAGCTTTTTTTAGATTCCTTACCAAATTTCCACTAAAAAGTTATTTCTTAGAAGATTGTTTATTCTGTGGAGCATGCCTTTGCATGACAAAGTGTTTTATTTCTTCATTTATTTTTTAGTGATGTACTTGCTCTCTCTCAAAACGTTGAGCTGTAGAAATGTGGATCCATTATTTGTGTGATATATCCCAGCTTCTGACTTATTCTATGCACTTGTTTATTAAACACACAATTTTATCAAGGAGTGAACTGAACTTTGTAGCATGGCCATAACCATCAGTAACATGATAATGCCCCCATTTTTCTGCAACTTAACATCATGCTGGATGAATCAATTCCTTCTTTTGTTTATTCTGGACCTCGTGACTTGTTTTATTTGGCACCCACCAATTCTCATACTGAAATAAAAGGGAAATTTGTTCCATGCCAACACTTGGGATTTTGTTTAAAGTTTTATACTAATAACTAGCAATTAAAGGGTGCCATGATCTATGAGGTATTGGCTTCCTGTGTGTTCCCCAAGATCACAGCAAACATCTAGACTAAGCCCTCTGCCCTGTTGGACTCTTTTTGTAAGCAAGAGCTGTGTGAAGATGCAATCTACAAGAAGCTGCAGAGTGGGAATAGATCTGTAGAGTCATTCTGGGTTATATACTGAGGTGACCATCATCAGTAGTAAGCGTTTTCAGAATTTTTGGGTGCTGCTACTATGTCAGTGCAACAATTTGCAATGATCACAATGCAGATATTTTATTCTGTTCCTCCTGAACCTGCAGCATCTGGCCCTACACTGCCCCTGCCTTTCTCCTGCAAGCCAGCACAGATGTTACTTGCAGAGGCTCCCTTCTCTAGTAGAAGGAGCAGAGCCTTGAGCTCTCTGAATTTTCACGTCCTTTTCTCTGTCTTTTGAAACACCTGCATCTTCTCAAAGCAAACTGGAGTATCCAGTAGAGAATCTGCTTGTCCTAAAAGAGGAAGAGGATGACAAAATGGGTCCTATGAGACAGGAGAGGTGAACACAGAGGAGACCTCACGTCTCTGAGAACCAGTCTGCTTTGTGGCACCACTGTCAGAAGTCATTTTCAGTCATAGAGTCAATCATAAAATACCAGGTTAGAAGGGACCTCAAGGATCATCTGGTTCATCCTTTCTTTGCAAAAGCATGGCCCAGCACCCTGTTCAGCCAAATCATGAAACTGTCCAATGCTGGGTGATCCTCCACTTCCCTGGAGATATTATTCCAGTGATTCATTTTTCTCATTGTGAAAAACTTTCCTCTTGTGTCCAATTGGAATCTCCAATTGGAATAACTTGTGCCCATTACCTCTTATATTTTCCATTTGACTCCTTGTAAAAAGGCAGTCTCTATTTTCTTTGTAGCCACGCTTTAAATATGGGAACATGATGATAAGGTCTCCCCTAAGCCTTCTTTTCTCAGGGCTGAACAAGTCTTGTTCTCTCAGTCTTTCCTCAAGTGGCAGGTTTCCCAGTCCTTTGATCATCTTTGTGGCCCTTCTCCACCCTGTTCATATCTCTTTTTTTTTTTTTTTGTGTGTAGTGGGGATCAAAACAGAGCACAGTGTTTTAGAAGAAGACATCCTGCATCCTCCATGGTACAAAAGTGACAGTTCTGGAATGGCACTGACAGTTTCTGCAAAAGATTGTAGCAAAACTAAAACACTTAGGACTTCATGGTTCTTGTTTGGTACTGGTATCAGTGAAAGGTTCACAGAGTATCACTCATCACTACTATGGGAAAAACATGTATGAAAGAATATCTGAGAATGGTTTGCTCTTATTTCCTGATCTTTGATTATTGCTTACTTAAGTATTTGCTTACTTAAAGTGAATAAAACTTGTTATTTCATCAGCTTCTGCATCTCTGTCCCCAGTATACTATTTGTTCAGACAAGGAAAAATAAATCATTCAAATCAGCTGTAGCACTGTTCTGTACAGCTATGCTGTACTCACATTCTGGTAAACTGCAGCTACACTGACTTCTCCAGCCTTGGTTAGCCACTGGGCTTCATACAGAGGTGTCTTTTATGCCAAACAAAATCGTGCCAGTATTCAAATTTCTTTACAGAGAGTCTAATGGAAAAACTTGTTCGACCTTCCCTTTCACATGCTGGAAATTGTTTGCAACATGTCAGCAACTTAATTTCAATAAAGCACATAAGGCAATGCCCAGTCTTACTTCACTCTACGACCTGAGTTCAGTCAGAGCCAAAGATCAGCACTTTTCTTGCAGTGTCTCTTTCTGTAGGAGGCAGAAAGGCCACAAATGTCAAGAGCTTTGGCTTACCCTGTGGAGGATTCACTGAGGGGCTGGTGGGAGAAAATGCAGGTTTGCCTACGAGCTTGGCATTATACAGACACCAGGTGCTGATTTTAATGGCTGTGTCATCTTCTGGGCTAAACAGTGATAGGAAGCAGGTGGGCTGATACTTCATTGTCAGGCTACATGCAGGCTGCCATTCAGTTCTGTCACGCCCAACAGCAAGCACTTTTGTCAAGTGCTACCTGGAGATGTTCTGGTTGGAGAAAGAAAATTTGTGTTGCTGGGCACTTGTGAGGCAATTATTCCTGTGATTTATCCAACCCACATGATCAGTGTTGATGAATAAGCACCTTACTGGGATGAGGGAACAGCTAGAATAACACATTTTATATGTGTGCTCTTTATTTCACTTCCTATCTCTACTGGGTGTATATACATAAATAATTCAAAAATAAAGAAAGAGTATTATTTCATTTTATACCTCTTCATCAGCTGCAGAAAAAAGAATGAACAAACACTGGTAAGGAGGCAATGATGGGACATCTGATATGTCTGAGACTCAAATATCTAAGGGATAAGGAGGGATCTTACTGCCTCCCAATATATGTACAGGACAACTGCTCATTGTTCATTGCAGAGAGCCCAACCTGTTTCTGGTGCCCTGCATCACAAAGCTGTGCACTGTACCTGGTGGAAGATATCATTACCCAAAGACTTGGTGCTTGGTGGTGTTAGAATTTTGGCTGATTGAAAACAAGAGGCTTTTGTTCTGTAAACCTGTCTGAATAGTGAAGTGCCCAGTACTGTTCATGCTGCCAAGAAAAAACTTTAGCCAGCAGTGGGTTCAGGATATACTTGATGACAGGTGTGGCTTCAGGAGCCCTCAGAACACCACTGCTATCTGGATGGATCAAATACTAGTAATTTGAGGCATTGTTGTGTGATTTCAAATACATTTATTTCCTAGACTCATTATGCTGATAGGAGTGTGCAGACAGAGGCCAAATCCCATTACATAGAGAGTTTAGCTTCATGAAATCTGTCTTGTCCTGATGATGGCTCACACATTGCTTTAAGAATGAATGCCAGTGGAAGATGCTAAATCACTGGAAAAGATCTCTAGCACAGAGAAAGTCAGTGGGCAGAGTGGCAGGTGAACACAGAAGAAAATGTGTTAAAATTTGCATTAACACGATAATCAGCAATTAAGGGGTTTGCTGCAGTATTTATGAAAATCCACAGAGATTTACAGATTAGTGCTACATTTTCATGCAAGACTTACAGCAGAGCAACTTTGAAAAGTACAGGACCTTGCATAATGTTACAGTAACTCAAAGAAATAGCAAGTGCTGTAATAAAGACCCTATCTTTTGCTACATAAAATTCAATGTTCTGATGTAAGAACCTTTTATGATCCTTAGTGCCGTAAATGTGATTGTATCTGCTATGATTTACTACAACATTTTCACACTGTTAAAAGTTTATCTTTCAGCCAGCTATGGGAAAGTGACTTAATTGCCAGCAGTTTGGGGCTGTACCAACATGCTCTGCACATCTGCTCTTCCTTCAGCCCTGCTGCTTCAGCCTGGCCAAAGCTCACTGCTGCCTGGCTCAGGTCACACTAAGATTTGTGGGGTGTTGACTCCACTGCTGAAAAGCAGCTTGCCTGCATATTCTGCTCAGCAGAAAGCCCTTCAGCCTTCTGTGCCAAGCCACAGCCTGGGCAGGCTCCCTGCCTGCGTGGGCAGGGGCTGCCCTGGGTCTCTGTCAGTGAGCCCTGGCTGCCTTTGGCTCGGGCTGCTGCAGGGGCAGGGATGCACTCTGAGCCAGGGAGCAGGTGCTGCCTGCCATCCCGTGGGGAAGGCAGTGTGCAGCACAGTGTGCTGCTTGATCCCTCCTGCCTGACACACGGGAGCACCATGTCACTCTGAAATGGACAGTCAGTGTAAATAACTGTACTACTTACTGGATTTTTAATCCTTTGAAAATCGTGCTAATGCTATATGTGCCTTGCCATTTTGATATCCAGAGCTTTCATGTATCTTCCTCAGCATACACACTTAGAAAACAGAAATGCACTTTAGAAGACTGTATAGAAGGAGGAGAATGTAAGCTTTACATTTTGGGAACTGGTAATCTCTCTGGCTTAAAAGGCTTTGATAGCTACCTTTTAATTAAGGATGTGCCAACAGTAGTTTTCATCCCTATTTCACAAGAAATGTAGTTCTGTTCAAAGCTATATTTTAGTGTCATGATATGGTTGCCCCAAATACTTTTTAGAGCTAGGCTCTTCCTCTTCATGCTGAAACCATACAGAAACTTCTGTTGAAATAGAAGGTACTGTGGATATGATTCATGTTTGTCTGTCGTTATGTCCATTTTGCCTTCATCTTTTGTGAATAGCATTTTGTATTTCCAATAAGCGATTTAACTTAAGCACTGCCTTCTGCAGAAGCTCACAGTTAAACTCTAAATGTTATTTACTTCCCTTTAATTATAAAAACATACCAGGTTAGTTTGTAATTAAAGATAATGATAATGTTGTTTGATACCTCGTGGGAAAAAAGTTTAAATATTTCATGACCAAGGAGTTCTAGAAAGGAGGGCAGCAAAAATAGCTGAAGGTCCTTTTTTCACCTCTCTCTCCTGGCATGGAGAACAAAGATAACAACCCCTAGGAAATCTGGTATGTAAACCAAAATGCAGTAAGTTGGTAAAAGTTGAAGGCTCACTGGATGCAAGGGAAGAGAGGTAGAACTGAAAACCACACAGATGAGCTCACATAGTTCTTGAGACGAGCCTCCAAGATGTCACCACACCATTCCCAGAGAACTGCTTGTGTTCTCCCAATGGAGACAGCAGGAACAGCACGTCAGGGGCTTCTGTCAAGACCTACCACTTAGAAACACAGAATCATAGAACACCCTGAGTGGGAAGGGACCCACTGAGCCCAACTCCTGGCCCTGCCCAGGACAGCCCAAGAGCCATGTGCCTGAGAACATTGTGCAAGCACTTCTTGAGCTCTGTCAGGCTGGTGCTGTTACCACTGCCCTGGGGAGCTGTTCCAGTGCCCAAACACCCTCTGGGTGAAGAGCTTTTATCGAATATCCAACCTAAACTCTCCTGACACAGTTTCTTTCACTTGATTTAAGCTGTGCATAAAAAGGGGTTATCAAAATGCTAGACTTGGCACAAAAGTGGCAGAGACTTTGTTTTAGATTCCCCTTGAAGGACTCCTCTTTCAAAGAAATGGAACAGACAGTTGGAGCCCCTAGTTTTGCTGAGCCACCAGGGCAATGTGCAGTAGAAGTGCTTTGCCAGCACTCCTAAACAGAATGGAGTGCTGGTGAATGACATCTTTGCAACCTCATGATTAAAAACAGTATGTACTATAGACAAACACGTATATGTGAAATTGTGCTGTTTGTCAAGGTTGAATATTGGAAAAATTGTTTTATATCTGGTATTCAGGCACAATGAAATTTTCCTGCATCTTTGCTAATTGTGTCCTTATAAAAGGTAAGTGACAATGAGGGCCACTCTCACAGCTAAGGATCACAATTTGAAAATTCAATATATCTTCCTACCATATAAATGAAAAAACTACCTTGGCCATTCCTGTTGTTTCAAACTATGAATTCTCAGCAATGTATTTACTTGATGTACCTCTGGAAGTTTTAAATTCCAGATCATAAAACACTTTATGGGGGATGACTTTCCTTCCCTACTTAGTTAGAGGAGGATAAATCTGAACTGGTATTTTTTAGTTTGCTGCTATTCCATTTCTTTCATGCTTCGTATGTGTATATATTAGTGATAATCCCATGTGGGAGTTAATCCATCTCAAAGGAGTTATTTTTACATGTGAAGTATGCTGATATATGTAGGAGACAACACAAGAATGAAAGAAAAGAAGGTCCTTAACTTGGCTGTAAATAATGGACATAAATCAGTCTGTTCTGACTGTGTGGGTTAAATGTCACTTGCTGAACTTGTGGGATGGACTGAAGACTGGATAACTTGCATTGAGTTTGGAAGACTTGATTGTTTATTTTGTAAAAAAGTTGTAAAACATGCTTTGTGAAACATTGAGAATCTTTAAAAACTGTGTTACAGTAATGTTTTATCTACAGCTATTTTAGAAGGCAATAAAATTTACAGCAGAGATCACATTTAAATTAATATTTGGAATGCTGTCTGGCTTGATTTTTAAACATTTATGACAGTTGTGCCTGGTCCTTTGTGAATGCTTTCAGGCAGGAGAAGTGGGGCTATTAGTCATAATTCCCTGAATTCTTTAAGCTTGTTGAATACAAATAATGAGAAAAGTACAATTACATGCTAGAGGGATTCAAGAGGGCAAGGAAACTGAAATAACACTTTCTCTGAAAAGACCAAGGCCTGTCCCTTGATGTGGATTTGCCACAGCAGAATCAGCTAGAAGGATTTTGGATATTCCTGTGAGGCCACACCATCATTCTGCCATCCTCAGAACAGGAAGATTTCGTCCTAAGTAGTAACAAGTAAGTTACTACTACTGTAGGCAGTAGAAACCCTTTTGTAAAAGTCCTTTTACAAAATAAAAGTGTCTTTAATAGCATTACATGTGAGGTTATCCCCACGTGTCCACTGGGAGGTGTGATGTCAGGATGTGTGGCCATGGTGAGATGACTTCCATTTAGATAACATGATGATGTCTGATGTCTGGGATGGTGCTGTTAGTCAATGCTACCTCGCAGAGATCTGAAGCAAAACCCACTTCTCCCCTTTCTGGCAGCTGCAAAGAGCCCTATGTGTATCTCAGCAAACTGCTGCAATGGACACAAGTGCCCTGAAATGTCAGAAGGATGCAGCTCACAAGGGCTTTCCATACTTGCCCAGCTGAACGATTTCAGCCCGTGGAGAGGAGGTGCTGCGAGGGCTTTAATTGTCACAATGTCTCCTGCGTGAAGTGCCAGTATTTCTATTCAATGCCTGTGGCATTTCCTCCAAATAGTTACAAATATATTGGGAACTGGCACTGGTAACTATTACAAATACTTGGTAACTGTTGATCACATTTCATGGTGATGCTGCTACAGTTCATGTACCAGTGACAGCTACAGTATCTGTAATGGGCAAAATCCATTTGAAGCCAGTAGCTTGAACTTTTCATCTTCTTGTATCAACACTTGAAACAGAATAATTTTCCCTGTGCACACTGCTGGATTATAGCGTTACTACAAACTTTGATTTAGATTATTTTGTTCTGCTGAAATTTGCATTAAGAGCAGGCATAAACATCTACCATAGCTTAGCTGAGACACAGCAGCTTCTCTCCTTTCTCAGCCCCCAGTGCAATGAGATCCTTCTTTCAAGGTAAACAGAAGAGAAAAATAAACTTATTTTAGTTAGCTGTCTGAAAGAATCAAACATTTTACAGTTTGTCAGTATGAACGCTGGGGATGCACAGGAGGATGTTGTTCTGATGACCACTACAGCAGAAATACTGAAGACAATCTAAGATAAGCAGCAGAAAGTCAGAACAGAATAAAGGCTACTGTGGTCCAGCACTGCAGAAATAGATGTGATAAAAAAGCTTTTGGGTTAAGGGCTAACTGGTGCAGAATTTGCAGCTCTGCTTCCCATTGCTTGAATTATGCTGTGCCAGGGAACTGGGACCTTGCCCAAATTTTGTGACGAAGGAACTACTCAGTTTCACTTAATCAATCCTGTAGCCCCCAAAATGTGCAACTGCCGAAACTAGCTAGTAGGTATGGAAATATGTAAGAATTTTATGTTGATACTAATATGAAGTATATTCCTTTTTCCATATCTGGAAATGATTTTCAGAACTATAGGAAGAAAAGGAACAAAGGGGTCTCCATGCATGGTAAGGATTTTGGTATTTTTTACAAAGAGCATAGAAGGTGGAGACATTAGGAGTTATATAAAGGATAATTACCTTCAAAAAATTAGTTCTTAAATTTGCCCCACTGTCCTTTTTGACCTTCTTACTTGAAAATTCCATTACTTGCAAAAATAAATACAAGTTTTGACAAGCCTGCACTTGTTTGATTTTGCTGGAGGTCTTACTTCTTCCACATTTCCTACACTGTGAGGTCCCCCACTGTCCTCCAAGTGATAGCACTGCTGAGTTTTCTTCAAAGAGCTCCTTTCTCCTAATTTTCATTATTCAGGGAGTATAAACTGGGGATGACTAGAGCAAGCCCAAATTTTTAGCCATCTGACTTTAGTAATCCTTTCTCATTGAATTACTCTTCATATGCCCTGATGTTATACAAAGTCCTACCAAGGTGGCACAGCCCAAAGCCTCAAAAGATGCTTCCAAAGAAAAGTGAGTTCCTGTAACAGATCTTAGTGGAAAAAATCCCAGCACATACAATCCTGACTAAAATTCCTGAAAGCCACAAGTTGACTTGTGCTTGACATCCTAATGGTTCATAGTCTGTAGATAAAGAAGTGGGTTCTGTCTAAAGTAGAATCTTTACATATTTTCATTAAATGCAGGGATTATGTCTGGGACTTCTTTTGTAAAAATGTTCTTGCTCAAGAGAAAGATACAGTATGCTGTAAATTCTGAGTTAATTGTGATTCCTCCATTTCATTTAGTATTCTCAGGTTTTTTTCTCCAGAAAATGTATTAAAATTATTAAAAATTCATTAAATTCTTATTTGACTTTTAAACTTCTCTTCATGTGTGAGGGACATAGACTGACAACAAAACAAAATGAAGATGTTTATGTTTATGACATGGGTGACAAAATGTTATCACTAAACAAGCAACACAGATGCTGGAAAATAAAATATGTAAGTGTTTTAAATTTAATTACTTAGGATATTTAAAAGTATTTAAGTTACAAAAGGTGGAAAATATTTGGATTTTTTTTTTGCCACATCTGCCCATTGAAGTAAATAGAACTATTCACTTTACTATAAAGAAACTTTTAATTTATCTGCTTTAAATTGAAGACTTCCTAATGTAAATTTTAACTTCAGAGTATCATGTGTACAGTGTGCTGAAGCACGTTTTCACATGTTTCCCAGTAAGCAGATGCTCCTTTCAGTAGGAGGGCGAGATAGAAGATACCAGGAGCAGAATTAGAGGGCTCTTCAATTAGTATGAAAAATCAGCCCTGTTCCCATATTTTAAGTCTAGTACTTCCTGATGGGTTTCAAAGCCTATTTCATTCTGCCCACCCATATAGTAACTTGAGCTCTTACTAGTTAGAATTTCTGAATATTACAACTGGTTAGTGTGATTTATGTTCTCTAAGTGCTGCTGTCTCTTGGCTGTCATTTGGCTGGCAGGAATCTGTAACCACCTGCCATGGCATAAAAACAGCTTTGTATAGTTTTATGCTGTGTAGTCTTATCTAAACTGAAGATGTGTCATGGTTCTATGCTTTATCATTATATTTCAATTTAGTATTCCTTGTCTCGTGCCAAAATAATTTCCTGAAACTTGTGTCTATCTTGATGCAGACAATTGTAGTTCTCTCTTTTACATGTAGCCTCCCTCTTTTGCATATGTAATTTTGTAGGAGGTGGAAGTGTGTATAATCTGATGTAGTTGTTCCATGCATACACCCACCTTATTTTATATGCAGATGCCCTAAGCTCAGAAGTTTTAAACAGGTTTTTCTGGGTTATCAGAATGCCCCAGGTTTCCCCTTCCCATGGTAAAACTTACATGATATACTCTTGATTAGGAAATATGTGTGAAAATCTCCTAAAGATCTTTTAAGGGAAATAATACTTTGTTTGCCCTTCCTTAAGGCCAGAGCCCTCTCAAGCTGGGCAGATATCCCATATCCTCCTTGGTTCATTGGGAATTATGTCAGTCCCTACCACTTGTGCTTATTTCAGGATCCAGCCTGGAGTGCTCATCCTAAGGTAACTGCAGAAATGTGTAGCTAACTCAAGGGTGAGAAGCAGTTTGAATGAACAGCATGGTGAAGAACAAATTGTCCTGGACTTAGCACTGCCATTCTATGTTGCTATTGGGGTCCAAAGAACTTATCTGTAAGCAAGACAGGTTATCTCCATGTCACATGCCAGTCTGTGGTCTGGTGGAGTACTGTCCTCTGAGGACATGCCAGTCTGTGCAAAGGAGAGTGACCTGCAGCTCTGGGTATTTTCTGGGGAATGCTTCTGGGGTGTGGAGGAAGCCCTATGTGATTCATAGCCCTGAGATTTGCTGTGCAAGCCCTGCCTTCTGCCACCTGTGACAGGCTCTCCTGGGGGTGCCCGAGAGAGGGGTTAGTGGCAGACACACCCTGCAATGTCTCCTTTGCCAGAGGAGGCAGGGAGTGATTTGGGGGTGTGATGAGGCCACATGTGAGGAGCTCCCTGAAGGCACTGAGGTGGGCCAGTAGTTTAAGCATCACAGAAGATCATACTCACTTAATGAGATCTTGGCTAGTTTGATATTCACAGTGGTTTCATTCCTCTTGCTCTTTCCCACCCTACCAAGGGGTAGTGATTAAGAACTACTTTTTGGTTGATTGCTTTTTAATTCTACTGCTTTAAGTGGCAAAACAGGATAAGATATACAAAATGCATTATATACCACTTGTGCTTTATGACTACTCAGCTCTCTGGATTTGCACTAAGGCCAAAAGGATCAGGACCAAAAATTACCCTGGCCTTTGAAATCAGCTTTGTTTAAACACTTCCACATATCTCATAGCCTGGGGTGAGGAAGCTTGTAGCCTTTCAGCTGTGACTTGCAAGTGATTCAGA
Organism: Luscinia megarhynchos; assembly: GCA_034336665.1. Lineage (NCBI taxonomy): Eukaryota > Metazoa > Chordata > Aves > Passeriformes > Muscicapidae > Luscinia > Luscinia megarhynchos. Next base: position 69,422,966 of record JAPFBE010000003.1, read on the forward strand.
TGCAGTTCTCATGGTAAGGCTTCAGCAGAAGGCTGCCAGCAGTGCTGTAGCTTCTGGCTGCAGGAGCAGGAGAACAAGCAGGAGGTGGGGGGACCCAAAATCAGCAGGGAATGTAACACCAAGCCCTGTGCTCTGCACTTACCAAAATTACAGCAGGACAGATGAATTCCCACTGCTGTCACACCCATCCTCTGAAGTATGCCTGGAGTTCCCTGTGTCCTTCTCAGGGTACATGGTGTGTGACATTTGCCCTTTGCTCCTGTGAAGAGTTTAAATGCTTACAGGAAAAGAATGGACACCTTAATGGCAAATCTCTAGATTAGTTTTAGGTAAAGAAATTAAAATCTCTCTCACCTTGTCTTCTTTAAAAGCACTACTTGTTCCTTTTGGTCATATTTTAATAACAACAGCTTTCACTTTTTTTCACTGCTCTAAGTCATGCCCTGTGTGATTTTCATTTGGTTCAATGGTTAACTGAAATATCGACTTTGATCAAAGGAAAATGTTCTTGAGACATTCAGTGTGCAATTTCCTTAAAACTAACATTCGTGATTTTGGGATGGTATAATGTCATAACTGCCAGTGTTTGCACTGGCAAATGCATGTGCACATACAGATATGTGCATGCTTGCAGACAGATACCATGTGACAAAGTTTTACTATCATTTATTTCACAACATACTTGTGACATTGTTATATTTAAATATGTTTACAACATATTTAATTTCAGGAAGAAAAATGTATATTTTTCAATATCATTTATCTGCTGAAAAGGCTTAGAAAACTATCAAGAAGCAGTCCAGAGATTAATGCTATGATGGATGAGCATCCTGGGAGTGGGACAAAACCAGTTACACAAAAGACAGCTAAACCATTTCCAAAGTGATAGAAGTGTTGAAAAAGAAAATAATTACTGTAGAACAAGGGTGCACTACTGATGTAAAAATAGCAAAGAGAACCAGTTTGTTCTTATTATCATGAAAACAGTAAATAAAATTTTCAATTAATACAAGAGTAATTATGATAAAGATGTATTGAATTGGTGAACCCTTCTAGGTAAAGATTCTCAAATAGTTTCAAAAAGAACAGGTCAGAATTATTACCATAACAACAAAAGAGGACAAAATCAACTCATATCAAAAATGTCCTTTCAAAATCTTTTGGCAGGTATTAAAAACAAGACCAGATGTGTAGATGTAGAGGAATTGTTACATCCTTGCTGAGGCAGTAATTTATGGAAAGGATTTGCTGTGGAATTTACCCCTTACTGCAGAATAGTTGTCTCCATTTTGAGGGTGTGCCCACACTTGTGAAGCTACTGGAATTTATTGAAGTAATTATTCCAGAATAAATTGGTAAATTTCCAGAGAAACTCCCAGCCCTAGTTTTAAAATGTTTCTGGCCCTGAAGTTTGAGAAAGTATGTGAGTTTATTTGTATGGTTGTATGGAAATAGAATTGCCTTCCTGAAGTCACAGAGAAAGCCAGAAATAATAGAATTGAGAGATGGGATCTGCCCTGTACCAGGCTTGTTTAAACTTAAAAAGGCAAGTCCACAGTGTAGTAAAGATGAAATGTAGACTGAAAGATGAAATAAAAACAACTCACTATCAGATAGCACAAAAGCAGACTTTTAGAATGGATGCTTCATCACCAGACTAAAACTTGAAAATGCTTGAAAATTTAAAAAATTTGAAGGGTCCTTGAAGTCATAGACTTCTGGATATCTTTTCCTTCATGTACTGCAAAATTTGGGACCTTTCCTGGAAAAAAAAATACCCTGCTTTCTGCAGAGCACACTAAAACTCCAAAAGAAGCTGCACATTATGCTTGAGGTCTTGCTAGGAAGATTGTCTTACTGGGTAAAACTACACCCACATTCAAACTGCTGCAGCTCTGTATGAGAACCTTATGTCCTACAAACACTCACATGGGAACCTCTCTTGGTAAAGTGACTCAGCCCTACAGGGGCAATCAGAAAAAACATTGCTCAGTTCAACAGAGTGCCTCAGGATGTAGAATTTATATTATATTGGCATCACATAGCTCCAGAAATATTAATAAATTCTCTTCCACCTCAGTGAAGTAAATAGTTTGATTTTAAACATGTGCACATATGGGAGAAGTTATATAAAAAATGTTTAGTGTATTAAGGTGAGCAGTAGAGATTTACTAGTAGAGTCAATTCTGATCTGTGGGTTAGGGAAGTCTGCAATCTCTAAGAAAAGTTCTCATAGTCTCTATTTCCCAAGCTCAGCTGTTCTGTTTAGGGTTTTGTTTTGGTTTACTTCATTATTTTTTAAAACGAATAAATTTTGACTGTCAGGAAAGCTAGCTATTTTGTATAACAGTGATTTTTTCCAATAGTTTTATTTTTTTTTCCCAAAACCTATGAATGAAGCATTCCAGTCCTAGTGTTAAGGGACTGGCTCAAAGACATTGAAGTTAGGGGTAGTTCTATTGCTGATTTCAGCAGACTTTGGGGATCTGTGATTAGTTTGTCTTAACTTGTTCCTGTCTAAAATGTTTACAATTAATGGAAATAGCTGAAAATTGTGGCTGGGGATATTTATGTTCTTGTTTCGAAATTTAATATTGCTTTGAAGTACAACTATGAAATAATAAAATCTAAAATATTTTACAGAGCACTTTAACATTATGAGCAAGTGATATTTTTCAGTTCAGAAACCTGTGACATGCTGTTTAAAGACAGTTTTGATATATTTCAAATGTCAAAGTTTCTAGAAGTTCCAAGGAGCGGTAGAAAAATGTGATTTATTTTCCACTTATGATTATCTTAGTAGATGAAGATATATGGTGATTAAATATCTGTAATGGACCCAGAATATGTAAAGTTCACTCCAAGTTCTTTTGGGGAAAGGAAGAACATTTAAAATAAAACTATTTTCTTTAAATACTGAAACATACCTACATATTTTAATATGCTTGTCAAGATGATCTGTGTGAAAGAAAATGTAAAATTATTCTCAGCGCTCTTATATGAAACTTTGTTCTGACGTTGAGATGCTCTGGGAAGAAGTGAATAACGAAAAAGACAGATTGTAAATGCAGGACCATCTGTGTCTCAGTACTTTAGTGTACCATTACTAAGAACACCTTGATGCTACCAGTAGTAACACTTCAATTCACAAATGGTGTCCTGATAGATGTTGGTTGTGATGTTTCCCTCCCTCAGTCTCCTACACAGGAAATTTTCAAGACAATTGTTATTAGAACACGATGCTTTGCTGAAAAATAAATTTTCTTTCTTTGAATGTGTATATATGTCTATACATGTAGAATATAGACTGAAAATTCCTGAAATATTGTTTGTGGCTTTAGATGGTCACAGAACTCAAAGAAAAAATGTAGTGTCAGGGTCTTATGCCTACATGTCAAGAAGGTGAAGGGCTGTAGTAATGACCAGAGTCTTAAAAAACTTGCCTTGGGGAGAGATTCAATGAATACTTAAGTACCTATATCAAAACCAGAAACTCCCTATGAAAAGACTTCTTGAACTCTAAAACAAACTAGGCTTTAATAGCCTCCAGTTGGTGCAAGATGAAGCAGATAAATGTAAACTACAAATAAAGCACACATTTTTAATAGAGATGTTAATTAAACTCTGGAACAGTTTATCACAGGCTGTGGTGGATTTACCATCACTGGAATAATTTAAATCAAGTTCATATGTGTTCCTAGAGGTCTCCTCCAGTTGAGAGGGAAGTTAATTCAAGGCAGTCCTGTGGCCAGTACTATTCAGAGAAGTAGGTTAGTCGTTACTGGCCTGATTAAATATTAATCTAACAAACCCCACTCCATCTACATAAAATGAGGAGAATTAGCTGTAATCTGAAACAAATAGAGAATCAAAAAACTAGTTCAGAAAAAAAGGTTGCCTCAGAGATGGAGCATGAGTTGGGCAGATGGATAGGGATCTTGGAAGACAAACAGTTAAAGATGTAAAAGGAACCAGAGTAGTAAAAAAAAAAAGCCAAACAAATATCATGGAAATGGAAAACAATAAAAAGCATTTATCTTCTGGAAAAATAAAAAAACAACAACAAAAACAAAAACCCAAACAACAACAACAAAAAAAGCCAACAACTCCCCCCTCCAAAAACAAATGAACAAAAAAAGAAACCCCAAACTACCCAACATGTTTTCCTACATGATTATATGAAATGAGTGGAAGGAAAAGGGTAAATGGACATAGAAGACACAGAAAGATAGCACAGTCAGAGATTGCTTTATATTATGTGTCAGTGGGGAAGGAATCAGCATATTAATCTGAGTCACAGTTCCTGTCTGAATAAAGTGAAAATTAGTTGCACCAGTGTTGAAACACATAAAGTACTAAATGACACATATTGGAGCAGCAGTGACCTTTTACTTGGCACAAGTCACTGATGTGGATAAAGTGTTGCAAATGGTGTTTACAGAGGACTAACAGATAACAGCAACATGCTTTAAAAAGCTGCTAAAATTCCCAAATGATTCCTTAGACGATCAGCAAATACTTTTTTAATGCATATGTACTTGGCTAGATTGTAAAGTTATGCAACCCTTGAATTATTTTGTGTGCCATCCATTTGATGATGTGTTTTCCTGGGAATGTATTCTAATACATTTTCTTTTTTATTGGGTGTAAATTGCAATGACCTTACTCTAATTTGGCAGGTTGCTTCCTGGTGATCACATTAATGTGACAGTATTCAGCCAACAAGGATATACAGTGCTAGGACAGTAATGAAATCAGGCAGCCTGATCTGTTTCTAGTGTCTTTAACCAAACAGACTGCCAAAAGCACCCCAAAAAGCAATACTCCAAAGCAATGCAAAGGATCAAATGTCTTATACAATTGGCTAACTTCTTGATCTGTAAAAGAGCTGTGTGGGACTCTGATGCTCATGGAGGAGTGGCATTAGCCCATCTCACTGGCACCAGGTTTGTGTGCTGGAACAGATGGCTGTCATCCACATTTCCATCTGACTCCAGTTCTTCTCAGAGGGGTGGATTCATCTGGAGAAATAACTTTCAGCTTGTGTCTTGGGACCTACCTGAGGTGTCCCAAGGTAAAATGTGGATTGGGGGATGTTATATTTGGAGTTTAGAAAAGATATCCTACTCCAATCCAAGCTTCTGTGAAAGAAGGTCACAGCAACACAGTTGTGTGAAGATCCTTTTCCTAAGATAATTGTTAGGTCTAGAAACATAGGAAAGTTTTAAATGTAGCACCACTTAGAAAACCATAAAAGTGGAATTTTAATCCGGGCTGTGGATCAAAGGCAATTCTGCTTTGCAAAGAGGAGCAGATTATGCCTCTGCATGACAGGCAGCCCTGCAGGTTGCACCCCACTGCGGTGGGAAGCACAGCCCCAGGATGGGACCAGGATGCCTCTTAACTAAGGGTGGGTGGCTCTTCTTTTTTTGTCATGAGAGCTCCATGCAGGAGCTCTGAGAGCAGCCTGTGGCTCCTGCAGCTGTGGCTTCTCTGCAAGGACGGTGGCACCTGGGGAGACTTGTGGCTGCTTGTCACTGCCACTGTCTTTGTGCCCCAGCCCTGCTCTGCCTCCAGGCACCTGCAGTTTCCTTCTCCTGAAGAAACCAGATGGGAGCCTGAGTGATGTACACCCAAATCAGGTCAATTCCTCCTGCCTTTGCTTCAGCCTTTGTGTGTTAGCAAGCTGCATGTGGTACTCAAAGAAAAACTGTCTGGGGATCTCCCTAGCATGAAGAGATGTGTGCCCATGGGACAGGGATCCCAAGGACATGGGACAGCCTGAGTAGCACTTCCCATTGTGGTTTTGCTCTAACTCTGCAGAATTACTCACATGTGATACTAGGGGTTGGTTTGGCCAGCAAGAAATCTGGGATAAAGGGAATGGAAAAGTGGCTGATACTTGTTTCCTACACTTGTATCTCCTCTCCAGCAAATATGATCATCATACAGCCTAGTTTTATGCACTGACAGATGCACATTATCTCAAGATTGAACTTCAGGGAATGTTATAGACACAACCCACTAAACCTTTTTGTTTGTTTGTTTGCTGTTTTTTCTTTCTTTACCATAGTACTCAATTGTGCCTGCAGGTAGTATCTCAGCAATTTATTTTCTCACAGAGATTTCATTTTTGGGCACAACAGTGTTAGCAACTCAATGGTCATAATTTCTCTGTTATTCTTCCAGGACAGCAGTGTAACTAGTAGCAAAACACATGTAAAAGTGCAGCATGGAGCTTTCATCTTGGTGGTCAGATGAGGAGAGGAGAATGCACTCATCCCCAAAGTTTAACTTGGGAGGCAAGTAGGACAAGTGCACAAAATATGTTGATTCCTTTTAAAAATGTAGATTAAAGTTGGCATCCAAAGGGTTAAATATCTATTTCACCCTTGCAGCTTGCAGCTGCTTCTGTTAAAGCTTGTCAGGGAAAAAGAAAATGTTCCTTTAAAAACCTGTTTTTCTCATTCTTTGCTCTTTTGCTAATTTTCATAGCATAATGGAGATATCATTTAAAGTCTGAGGTTTTAAAATTAAATAATTTATAAAAGTTATAAACAAAAAATCAGACACTTTAAAAGATGTGAAAACAGATGGCATTTTTATTTGCATCTCACTTAGTTTGATGTTTTTTCTCAGATGGGGCTGGGAAAAATGTTTAAATGCTTTTCTGCATTCTGGCAACAAACAAAGAAAAAAGAGGCTGTGTGGTGGTGGGTTCAGGGAAAAGGAGCCCTGAAAGAAACAAAGAAAACTGAAAATTTGAAAGAAGGAAAACTCATTTAAATGAAAACTTTGATTCAGCAGATGCTGGCACAGATGCAAAGTTTCTTCCAATTCAGGGCTTCAGGACTGAGTCTCTTATAAATGCATTGTTAAGTTCTTAAGGAGGATTATATTTTCTTACCTGAACTGCAGAGATGAAGTTAACATTTATTATATTTTTTTCATTAAACTTTGTATTTTTCTCACCATATTTCACAGATTTTATATTAATTACATCTTTCTTAAGTTTTATAGATCTGCCAAATTTACCTTCTTCAGTCACTCACATTATATATATTTAAAAATTTAATACATAATTTGAGGCAGCTTCCCAAAAGCATGATGAAAATATGTGAGTATTGTAAAAATAATAAATTAATTTCTCTTCAGAATTTCAGCAATGCATGTTTCCTTAGGAAAACTGAATCGATGCCACAATAGCTCATTCTTCTCCAGCCTGAGTTTTCTTTAGCTTTCACAGAGTTTGTCCTACAATATTATTACTAATATATTAATAATAGCTATGAAGTTATCAAGAAATCTGTGGCATGTGTTTTGTTCCTGTCAATGGTCAGCCTAATGTTGTTTAAAGTAATTTATTAATGAAATTTTAGCACTGTCTAGCAAATGAACTTGCTTCCAGTTGTCAATAAAGGCTACTTTTCTGCACTATTCTATGTAGCCTTAAAATGATCAAGATATTTATCTTTATTAAAATGTGTAAATACCATTCTGGGAAAATATTCAGCTCCCTTTCACCACCTTGTTAACAAGTTATAAATGTTTTTGAATGATAGCAGAACATGACAGGTTGGAGAGTATCATATAACATAGAAAAATATCCATGTATCCAAGATGGAGATTTAGCTCTCAGGAATTTTTTCCTGCAGTTTCTCTTCCAGTTCAAGACAGTGAAACAACAGGCTAAGGGCTAAAATTAGTCTTTGTAGTGTTTGCACTTGGTTCTGTTTATTTTCTGTGTCCTAAACCCTGTGAGATGCTTTGTAGCCAGAACACAACAGCTCGTGTTAGAGAAGCACATGGGTTCTCAAAAGCACAAACTGCAGCTTTATTTTTGTATCCTTTCATCCCACTCTTGAGTGGCATCTAGTGATGTAGCCATAAAGTGAGTAATTTAGGAAAAAAGGAAAATATTGAGAAAACAAATAAATGTTCTGGTGTGTTTTTCAGGTTTGGTTCCCACTGCTTTCTTGTGAAGCATGAATCACTCCCCACTTTCAGCCACTATTTTTCAGTCACTATTAAGGCAAAACTTTAAGGTCTGAAATATGTAAATCATGCAGAAATGTAGCAGTAAATACTGAAAAGGACAGGCTGTGAAGCAGTCATACTGCAAGTTGCAGTATGGGAGCCTGGGCACTGAGATGCCAAGGTAGATAACACCCATTCAAGTAACAGTGAGAATAAAGGAGAAGAAAAGGATTGTGGGAACGACTGGGCGTGGCCATGCAAATAGAGACTATACAACAGTCTGTGATTGGCTGGAAGCTTTCTAGAACATTCCCTCATAGTCTGTATAAGTGTGGGCTCAGCCCCATTTTGAGGTCTTCTAAAGGAGCTGCATAGACCTGTGAGTATTGTACTCCTAGGGAGCAAGGACTTTATTTCTTAGAGGTAGCTGTGAGCAGGTGTTTCAGGTTATGTTTTGTATTGCACCCTTGTGCACCTCCTTTTATTTCTCCTTATATTAAAGCTTTCAGTTTCTAGCCCTTTAGTCATTCCTGTCCCTTTATTATTTATTTAGCCACTTTGCCAGCACCATCCCAGGGTCGGGGCAGGTGGGTCCCACTTCATGAAGATACGTGAGCTAGCTTTTTGCAGACATTACATTCAGTTTATAATTTATGATTTTCCTGCTCTAGAAGCAGGAGAGACATCCATTCACCACTTCACCTCTGCTGACCTTGAGACGAAAAATTACAACTACTTGTGTCAGCATTGGCCAAGTGAGCCCTGCAGGGATTCACCTGACTGCCCCAACTGCCTTCACAGTTTCTGGATGAGTGGAGCAGCTGTATTTGGTGAAAGCTCTTTACTTTACCTTCAATGCATAAAGACTGATGAGGGCTAAGCCTTTTACTTTCCACCCCACTTCTGCCCTCATCATAGCCACCCCTGACATGGTAGTGGATCTCATAAGTGATGGTTGTTCCCTAGTGAGGACAAGTCTAAGCAGACTAAATTTAGGTAGACAATCCAGAAGCTGCAAGTAGTTTCCCAAAGTCCTGTTCTGCTTCACTGATGGTAGATAAAACTGAGTCTGGCTGAATACAACCAATCCATCTTGTAATCTGTCTGCTTGAAAAATGGAATAATCTAGTCCAAAGTTTTTATGCAATCCTATCAACTATTTTTTCATCAAAAGGTGCCCATAAATGTTCTTGGTTGGAGCTGGCTGCAAGCCAGATCTGGCAGCAGGGTGCTGCATCCTCAGGCCCACAGGAAGACACTGGGACCTACCCTTCTCTCCCCATTTTCTACTGGTTCATGTATTTGGCTACCCAGCCAGTGTGCTCTCCTGTAAATATCCCATTTGTAGGTGTTTCAGACTCCAGCAGGTAGTGTGGACACTTCGATATCTAATTTTGGTTATGAGTTTGATTTTTGCCCTGTCACCTAGAGGTTCATGTGGCCTCACTCCACGGCAGTGCTCCAAGTATTTAACTTGTCTGTGGAGTTTGACATTGCTGGGCATTAAAATGACATAGTCATGGCAGAAGTGCTGAAGATTCTAAATATTAACTCGTAAATCCTAAATTCTAAACACTCCTGCAAAAGCTGAGTTAGTGTCCTTGACAATATGTTTCAGTGAAGTCAATTATTAATATTGGTTTGTGCTACACTGGACAAAAGATCTCACAATTGTGGGCTCCTTTTACATCAAGCACAGAGGCTGTATATTAATTACAGTATTAAAACCATAACCTGAGAAATCTAACACTGTCATTAGAGATAAAATTTCTGATTTTACATTTTATTTTTCACAGTAACTGTATCTACAAATTTTAAAGCCTGGGGGCAGAATCACAATATAAAGTATCTAGTTTCATATATCAGATAAGTGCTCAGGAAAGATTAAAATAAATTATGCTATTGTAAAATTTTAAAGTTCAGAGGGATTGAGATCTGTAAAAAATGTTCAGATATAATCTCAAGGCAAAGAATTAGGCACTTATGGCTTCATTTGAAAGTCTGCTCCATAATCAAAAGCTGTTTCATTCCATCATTCTTAGCTTGGGACTCAGTACTGTAGTGTATTAACAGGGGATTTTATAAACCTCCTTCATGCTGAATTGCAGGAACCCCGTAGCTAAACTGGCATGGCAGCAAAAGCACTTTTTAGCTCCATTTAGTTAGCTTAATCCATTATGAGATTGAAATATTATATCATGAAAGCTCCTGATAACTGGTGGGGTTTTTTGTTTTGTAGGCTCACAGGCTCCTGTGAGCCCTGTAACTGAGGTCTAAGGAGCAGTGTGCCAGGAGCAGACAGATCACAAATATTGCTGCAGCAGTAATAGAAGTACAGCACAGAGAGTTTAGGAGAGAGCAGCCTGTGGTTTAGCATTTGCAGACTTAGACCTCCATGTCTTACTGCCAGGCAAACTGCACAGCTGTGGGGATCCCTGACTTCACAGCAGCACCCCCCAGAGTCACTGCTGGAGGCTGTAGCACTATGCAGCAACCTAAGCAGCAGAGCTGAGACCTTCCTCCCAAGAGTCTGAGCTACTTTGGATAGAAAATCCTGCAATCCCTTTTTCTGCAATCTTTTCATCTAGGACAAGATGATATATACAGCCATCTGTGCCAGAGCTGAATTTCATCCATAAAGACTAGAGAAAGAAATAATGGTTTGCAGATTTATATCCATATTCATCATGAGAGAATTTGGTTTAATGAAAAAGAAAAAAGCAAAGGATTTACCTTAGAGCTAGTGATGTTAAATGCATTGGAAAAATAGTTCTGAGGGACTGGGAAGGGATGTATCTGCATATATATATGTACATATGGAGAGCAGAAAAAATATATATGAGGAGCAGAAAAATACAGACTCTTGTGCTGTGTCTGTATGGGCAGACGTGGGCACTTGCACTTTGAACCTGCCAGACAAGGGCCAGCTCAGGACTGACATCCATGCAAACACGCTAGTGTAGCATGAGATACTTATTACTTCTCAGAAAAACTTACTCCCTTAAACTCAGGACTTTGTTAATACAGATGCCTTGAAGGTCTGCCAGGCTTGGGAGATGGGTTTGGCAGATGTGCAACCATTGGTAGCAAAGTACAGAGACATGCCCACCAGCCTCAGTGCAGCTGTAGAAAGAGTGGCAAACTTGCCTTTCTTTTGATTTTTCACATAGTTACTTTTATTTTAAATTTTATTCCAGCCCTTTTATTATTACAGCTGTGTTCCTAGAGCAGGATGCTCCCAGCCCTGTGGGTGCTGGGAAGTGTGACACCAAGAGGCAGAGTGCCTTCAGCATCTGACAGCTGGGTTGCCTGCATGGTTTGAGGGAGCCCAGGGAGGTGCCTATGGCTGAGCAGGGCATGTGCAGCAGAGCCCAGCACCCTTTCATCTTTCCTTCCCCAGAACCAGCTGGAGTGAAGTCATAAGGAAAAGAGGTTTTGCTGGGAATAAAGGCAAAACTTGTCAGGGCTCATTTTATGTGAGTTCACTTTGCTGCTTCTGCGTTTGCAAAGTAGCACTTAAGAGAGTTTATAATTAATAGCAGTAAATTATTCTACATTTTCTTATCAGATAATAAGAGATCAGGTAGCTGTCAAGACATGTTGGGCAGACGTATACAAAACTAATGATATCTAAAGATCCACAACAAAAAGGAAAAATTTGGAAGGTCTTCAGTCAGCACCTAACAGCTGCAAATTTTGCTTAGGATGAAATAATGAACCCATCTAAGGGTCTCTCTATGAGAACAGTCTTGCTGAATTATTCCTGTCAGAAGCTGTATTTGGCTTCTCACCTTGATATGCTCCCAAAAAAGGAATTGGAACAAGCACCTCAAAATGGGTAAGCCTAGGTAACATTAGGGTATAATGAATAAAGAAAATAAGAAAAAAAGTAGTCTTATATGCAGCTGTTTTGCAAAACCAAGACACTGGAGATGCTGCTGATGTTGCTTTGGTATTGCTTACCTAAATATCTTCACTCATATTTATATTCAAATTTTACACTAGATGATATGATGTGCAAGATAAAACTCAAATCTAAAATCAGCCAATGCCCTTAAGGCCATGGTACAAATGCTTCTATTTGTATAGTATTTGATTATCTATTATATTGCTCTTGTTTCACAGTTTAGATTTCTGCAATGAAAATGAGTTGCTGTACTGGCAACTAACAATACAGGAACTAGTAAGGGAAAAAAATGACTAGTTTAGGTGCAAACACACTGAAACAGAGGCCATCCTGATTTTGGTTGAGATAGAGTTAATTTTGGATTCAATTCTTTTTGTTTATTTGACACTATTTCTGTCCACAAACAGAATTAGTGTCTTTTCTTCACAAGTGCAACTGTTTAAGGAAATAAATATTTAATTGCATAAATATGGATCTGCCTTTTTTTTTTTTTTTGAGACAGTTGTGTAATCTTTCACAACAATGACTTTTTACTTGGGAGTTGTAACCCTTTGTTGAAAAAATCATTTGAGTAATGCAGCAATCGTGATATTGTATTTCTTCACTGCTGTAAAAATGTAATTTATTAACTTCTGGGGAAAACTGATACTAATTTGGAAGTATTTATGTGTGCATTTACTTATTTTGCCAAACTAACTGGTTGAAGGCACATTCATCAGCCATGAACTAGGGACATCAGCAGAATATGGGTGCTACATGTTAGCTGAAGGCAACAGCTGTGGCATGTTCACATAGAGAAGGATGAAAAATTGTCACACAGCTTCGTGTGTGCATATGAGTGTGTGATGTACATGTGTGTGTAGCAGCCTGGTCCCCACACTTGCATCTTGATTTTGTGCACATCACTGATACAGCTGCAATAAAGCCCTTCTGAATAAGGAGCTAAAGGAGTTTGTTGAGAAAATTTGCTGGTAGAAAAGACTTTAGATAGACACAGGGTCCCTCTGTTTACACAACTAATACTCACCATTTTTTGTTCTTTTTCCTTCTGGCCCAGAAAGTACTGAGCTTTAAAAACAATACTCATATATTAACTGGGAGGTAACTACCTGTTCAAATGGTCAGGGCTCCTGTGCTCAAAAGTGTGCTGAGATGTGTTGTCTAAGTGCACAAGCATTGTGGAATGGGTGGCAGGCCAAGTTAATCAATAATTAAATTACCAGTGACCCATTTTGTTTACTTCTACTTGAAAGGGAATTTCTGCATTCTTGCATAAGTTACCATTTATTCAGTTTCTCACAGATGGATTCAGATGATGCTTTTCCTGCCTCCAGGATGAGATGAACTTAATCCAACATTATAAATGAAAAACAGCTGTCCAGATGCACACTTTCCCTGACAGCTTGCATTGCATTCATTTACCTAGAATAATTCCTGACAAAACTTCCTGCCAAAAGTTTAAGTTGCCTTCACTTAGGGTGAGTGTGGCCATGGATGCAATTGCTGCAGCAATTGTCAGCAATGGTTTTTTTTTAAGTTGCAAGTCCTTGTGAGAAGGCCAATGTTGGTGTGTTGTAGTTATTATTATTACTTATTTTTATTGAGAAAGCAGCTGGCTGGAGCTCCAGAAATAGAACAGCTCTAAAGTGAAGCAGAACTTTTCATTTGTCTCTAAAAATAGGTCATCTTCCAGAATGGAATTTGAAACTGCCAGTTTTTGTGCTTTTGAATTCCCAGAGTTATTCCTGTTGGATTTCTCTTCATACAATTTTAATATGAACCCTTTGAAATTGGACTCTGGTTGAAGTGTTTCTTTGGCTTGATAATCTGCATTTCACTTGCAGTTGCTCTAGTTAAAAAAAGAAAAGCTGGATGAGAACAGGTGGTGTGTCATACCCTTTTTTATAAGCATTTATGTGGTATGTGGCATCACCACAGTCATCACCACAGTCAGGTTGCAGCAGAGAGGCACACATTACATACCCTTGAGAGATCAAACTTCAGTTTAACCTGCCCTTTTGATTTCTCATAGTACATAGATGCTCTAACACTTTGCAATGAATTATTGGGCATGTGTTAATTATAGTACTGGCTAGAGACCTAAACAGAAATTAGAGTGTGCATGTCTTAACTCTCAACAAGGAACTCAGGAGATGGTTCTTACCCCTGACAGCAAGCAACATGGACAGAACCATTTTGCCTCCACTATGCAGATGAGAAACCTATGTGCAGGAAAATGGAAATTATTGTCCCCAAAGCATTAAGCCTATGTCTAGACACCATAACCCAGGAAACATCTGAGTTTCTGACTCAGAATGTGCACAAAGGCCATGTCTGGATCACATTTTGAGGTAAACCCATGTGCATGCCAGCCATCTCACCTCAGATACCTGGTTTTCATAGGAAGGACATCTGGGGATGCCCTGGCCAGGCTAAAGCTACAGTGAACTCCAAGACATGCCTGGCCAGTCAGGGAGCTGGATGCAGGTGATGGAGAACCTTGTTAACTAGTTCTGCTTCAGGCAGAGCCACAAAAAAATAAAAATAAACCCCTCTGAACTTTACAAAAGTAACTCCAGTGCATAGGTGCAAATTTGTCCTCTATGGGCCCAAACACTTAAAAGGATTAAAATGTTTAAATGGTTCTCAGTGTGTGGGTTCAGTTTTAAAAATAGGGTGATGGGGAAATGGCTGGAATATTTACAGTGTTGTGTGGAGCCATTTGCTGGATTCTAGGAACGACACTTCTCTGCAGCCACACTTTTCAATGAGCAGAGGCACAGAGCAGATTGATTAGGCATTTTCAAATGTATGATGATTATTTGAAAATAAAATGTCTGCTACATCACAGGTGGGTTACTGGTGAACTCCTAGATGTGTTAAAACTTTTTGAATGTATTAAAGAAAGAAAATGAAGGGGCACTTCAAGCTCAGAATCCTGCCTCTGGGCAGCATCTAGTGCTACAGTAGCAGTGACCATTTAAGGACATAAGCAAGATGAAGAATATGAATAGAGGTATTATGGTCTATATTATCCAAATATGGTCTTTATTACCTTTTCCTAAAAACACTGTCTTTTATGTATTTATTTCTGATCTGTCTTACTTCCAGGACAATGATCTGAGTTTTTTCTGAAAGTTTTTATGATAAAGCTACTGCCCAATGTAGAATACTTTATGAAAAGTCTTGGGAGCATTTGAAGACAAAGCTTTACTGTTATTTGCACCTCAGACTTCAATATAGCTGTAGGATTTATGCCTGCTCAACTAATAAGATCTTCAGAAAGCACATTCATTTAATTTAAAAACCAACTTCAAAATGTGCAAATTCACAGATGGGAATGATTACACACATGTTTTCCCTTATTGCTTCAAAGCCAGCAAAGGCCAAATTCAGCTGTAATTTGTAGTGCAGTGATGAGAGTTGAATTAATATCAATGACATGAAGAAACATATTCAGGGACTTGGGGGTTTTTGTAGATAATGGGGCATTTCTAGAAACATCTGTTTTGGAGAAGTCAGACCTATTCTTCAGCTCCTAAGGCAGCAGGAGGGTTACTCCCTAATGTAAAGTCAAAGTTGTGCAGAAGGTGAAGAGAAAGGACAGAATGCACCTTCTGCACCCTCATAGCAGCAACCACATCTTGGAACCACTGTTTCCACGTTATGGAAGAGAATAAAAAAAATAAATGAGGAAGTGATGGGGAAAAACATGACACCCAGGAGCAGCTGCAGTGGTGATAACTGTGTAGCACACACTTTTCTGCTGAGACTTTACTCATGCCCTCTATAACTATTTACATATTTCATGTGCTTCCATGCACAAATTTTTGTTGATACATACATTTTATATTATATAGTTTCCCCATTTCTATAGTAATTCTGGTACCAACCATCATAAAGTAAGACACTGAAATATGAAAAAAAAAAAAGAAAAAGACCCTTATATACAAATACATGTGATCATAAAGAGTTTAATAACAAATAGAAATATGTGCCCTAAGAAGAAGATTTTCATATGCTTTCTTTCTTCAAAGCTGGTGCAAACATATGGGTTTGCTCAAGTTCTTTCTACACAATTGTTAAGATTTTTAGAAGACACTTGGCTTCAAAACCCCAGTCTGTGTTTGTATGAAAGCCCTCTCTTGCAGTTTCCATTCACATTAGAAATATTCACTAAACATAAATTTCAGAACTTTAAATTCTTAAAGTGTAAAGCTGGCAGATTGAAGGCAACGGCTTCTGCAAATTGTGTTCTAATCTCTGCAGCATCCCCTTTTAAGGGTCAGGTTCTATTTTCTCTGAGAGGAATGCAATGCCTGTAGGAATACACATGCACACAAATATTTTTCCTGTCTCTTTGATATCCAAACACAAAGCTGGTGCCGTGGCTGAAGGCACTATGTAAGGCACTTTGACTCCCTGCATGACTGAGCTCCAGCACAGGTCGCTGCCGGTGTGCCGGTGCCTTTTGGGAAGGGCACTCCTCACCCTCTGCTCCCTGGTGACAGCTCCGTGCTGAACTTGACTCCTGGCTCACCACACAGCAGCTTTGCAGCCATGGCCACGGTCCAAATGCCTGGTATACTTAGCATCAGAAAGGAATTCAAGTTCTTTCAGCTCATGCCTTCAGATTGGAAATTTATTCCTCTCTTCAGTCACTCCTTAATGACAGGACAATATTTTCCCCTTCTGATCAGCCACTTACAAGGCTACTTCATTTCTCCCTGGGTCATCCAGTGCTAAAGCTGAAGCGTTTCTGGGCAGTGCATGCAAACACAGGCACTGTGCTCTGAGTGTTGCAGTACCTCTGAGGTTTGTTACTGAGGCACTGCACATCCTGGCACAGCCTCATTCCCCAGTTTGGCTTGCTAACAGTGCTCTATACTTACTGAACATTTTTATCTGGGAGTTAAGCAGGAGTTTTAGGCAGCTTGGGTAAACAAACATTTAAGTCTGCTGGACTGTATTCTTACAGTGTCCTAATCATAAGTCACTTACAGAATTTTGAGGCTGTAAGTGAACAGGGCATTTTCTCATGACAAGGCACTGCCTAATTTTCATGCAAGCTAAAGCAGTTCCTCTGATGCAGCAATGCCCTTGAATTACCTGAAGTCATTTTGCCATATTTCCAAATTCAGTTTGATGGAGCAAGAATGCAACAGGCACCTGGATTCATCACTGCAGTTAGTGTGATGAGGTTGTAAGAGATTTGGGCTATAGAAACTCTCCTTGACTTTGACATCTGCCTAAGGGGAGCTCATGGCAGGACTGGGACCAAAATGACCTGTTTCTCATATGAGGCAGTATCACTGCAGGCAAAGGAAGCTGAGGAACCAGATTTTCAGACACTACAAAGAGCAGTATTGTGTGAACACTCTGAGGGTATTGAAGGGAGAGGTCCAACACTGTATGGCATTTTTACAGGTGCATAGTTTCGAACATGAGAATAATCATACTGATGTCAATGAATTGCTTACAAACTTAAAATTAAATGCATACTTTTTTGGATTAACTCTAGGGCAGAATCTCACCAAATTTAGCCCCTGGTTCTTTCTATTTGCACATGTAGGCCAATCCCTTCCTCTCCCATTACCTTTCGCAATAGGAATTAATTCACAATGAGTTGGTCTTTCATAGGATTTTAGATTAATTTTTTAAAAAATGAGTGACAACCATTGAGATGTAGCATTGACCAAACCTAACAGGATGGCTAATTTGCTGCTGCCTGCACCTGCCTTTCATGTTGATGAATATTGCAGAGGTATCTGTCACTTTCACTACCACAGACCTTTATTCACATTCATAATTCAGCTGGAGCACACCCCTGCCTGAAGTCATCTTGGTGCCTACCAAAATGCAGCTCCAAATATGATTCAGTGACAAATGCTGTGTGAGAAAGTTTAATGCACATCCACTCTCTAGGGGCCCATGCTTGGCAGCACAATGTTTGCACACCCATTATAATTTTCAAAGTAACTTTGGAGAGAAGAGAAAATAATTGGCTTTATTTGAAGCCTTACCAGAGGTGAAATATTTCTCTAAATTATTCAGAATATTATTCAATATCTTTTTTTCCCCCTCTTAATTCTACTCTTATTATTTTGTTTTGTTCTTTTTTTCTAACTTATTGTATTAAAAGAGCACCACGTGTAACTGCAGTCTTTCAAACACAGGCACGTATAAGTGCAAAGATGAGACTATGAGGCAGGAATATGTGAATACCTTTATTTAAAATACCTTACTTTTCTCTCTTCTTTTCCTGTTCACCACTATTCCCAATACAGATCTATCCACTGGGGGGGAGACCCCATAAGTAAATGTCATAGCCAGGTGCTTCATTTCAGGTGCCCGAGTTTGACGAAGTGCGTTTCTCAGGATGCTGCCAGGCTCCAGCTGGCGGGGCTGGGGGGACCTCTCGTGGTGGCAAGGCAGGGAGCAGCCCTCGGTTCCTCGGCTCCTGCACTCCCCAGGGAAGCCAGGTGGAAGTGAAAAAGGGAATGCAAGTGCGAATTAACAAGAAGAAGTTAAACAGCAAGACGCTGAGGTGTTGGAGTGTGCAGTGTCTGAGCACAGCTCCCATGAGGAGCAGCTGGTGGAGCTGGGTTCCTTACCTGCAGAAAGGAAGGCTCAGGGAACCTTGTCCCTCTCTACAGCTGCCTGAAAGGAGGGTGTAGCCAGGTGAGGGTTGATCTCTTCCCCAAAATAACAAGTGACAGGATGAGAGGAAACAGCCTCAAGTTGGTCAGGGAAGGTTTAGTTTGGATATTAGGAAAAATGTCAGCACTGAAAGGGTGGTGGTGCATTGGAAGAGACTGGCCAGAGATGTGGTGAAATCACCTTCCCCAGAAGTGGTCAAAAATTTTGTGGATGTGGCACTTAGGAAACCTTTTTTTGGTGGACTTGGCAATGCCTGGCTAAAGTTTGGACATAATGATTGTTTCCAATCTAACAATTTCATGATTCTACGATTGTCATAGAACCATGGAATGGTTTGGGTTGAAAGGTACCTTAACGTTCATCTAAATTCCAAACCCTCCATCATGAGGAAAGACAGACTGGTCAAAGACTCATCCAACCTAACCTTGAACATTTCCAGGGATGGGCAACAACTCTGCCTCACCAGTGGAAGAATTTCTCACTAATTCTAACCTAGATCAAATCTTTTTCAGTTTAAAACTATTCACTTTTGTTCTATCACTACACTCCCTGGTAATCAATCCCTCCCTGACTTCCCTCTAGGTACTTGAAGGTTGCTCTAAGGTCTACCCAGAGGCTTCTCTTCTCTAGACTGAACAAGCCCAACTCTCTCAGCCTGTCTTCACAGGACAGGTGCTCCAGCCCTTTAATCATCTTCGTGGCCCTCCTCTGGGCTTGCTCCAACAGGTCCATGTCCTTCTCATATTGGGAGCCACAGACCTGGACACAGCACTTAAGGTGGGATCTGATGAGAGAGGAGTAGAGGAGCAGAATCATCTCCCTTGATCTGCTGGCCACACTTCTGATGCAGCCCAGGGTGTGATTGGCTTTCTATGACTATGATTCTATGTCTGTGATTGTAGGACTATTACTCAATGCCAGTGCTGGTGTAGACATGAGCACCTGCCTATATTTAAGAAACATACAGCATGAAAATCCAGAGTTTTCTGAGTAATTAGTGCCTATATTCATTGTGCAGATGTAATTTTCAGTGACACACAGTCCCAACACAGGAGTTTTTTCATCCCACTTTGAGGGATATGCTTTCATCCTTCCTCTGGCACTGATGTTGTAATTTTTATCTATTCCTGTAGTGTTAGTTTTGTGGAGTTAAAGAAATGTCAGTCTACGCTTACATAATTCAATATTTCTTGGGTTTTTTAATGCATTCTGGATTTTTTTTCCATTAAAAATATCTAAACTATGAGTTTGAAGAAATTTAAAGATTCTAGTTTCATAAAAAGTTATGAACAATGCATTTGGTCTGGGAATAAAACTCTTTAGCCATGACCAGAACTATGCATGAGACAAACTGAGAACAGAATCAGATATAAATGTAAACTCACACACTGCTCACAAATGGCTTTTTTATTAACTTCTGGGATGTTGAATGGAAATATACCTACATGAATGCCTTCAAGTCAGATAGCCCAGATTCCCATTTAAGCTTCTTAATGGAGAGCTAAATGGGCTATCCTCCATCATTTTTTACCTGTTTGCATATATGAAAGTAAGGTAAAGGTGCAGTGTCTTGTTTATTTTCTTTATTTGTTCAGGATTTTTTAAACCAAGAACTACTGTAAGGAGGGTTGAATAAGCTTCTCCCACTCAGTGTCCAAATAAATCTATTTCAGCCAACTTGCTGAAGTGCAGCTGCACTGCTGAGATTGAACCTTAGGCAAGTATAAGGTAAAGTACAGCAAGAGTGGATCTGCATGTGCTTCCAGGATAGAAGTGGAGCTGTTGCTGTGATGTCTACCCAGAATTTTAATGGACTGGAGGGACACATTTTCAAGAGGATGGATTCAAAGCATCATGGGATCATAGGACTGCAGTAAAAGCAGTGGGTACCACAGGAAGCCTTTGGTCCAACTTTTTCTCCCAGCAGTCAGCTCTTAGAACAGACCAGGCTTATAAGGGCTTAATTCAGTCAGGGCTTGAAAACCCTCAAAGATGGAGAGGGCATCACCTCTCTGGCCAACCTGTGTCTTTGCTTGGGTGTCCTCATAGGGACAAACATCTATCCAGTTGTTGTGGCTTAACCCAAGCCAGCAATAAAGGACTACACAGTTACTTGCTCACTCCCCCACTGTGGGATGGGGGAAAGAATCTGAAGAGTAAAAGTGAGAAAGAAACTAATGTGTTCAGATAAGACCAGTTCAATATTTAAAAAGTTGTTTTGTTTTTTTAATTGTAAGGAAAAAAATAAACACCAAAACATCAAAGAGAGAGCAAAATAAAACACACACATAAAAAAATTATGTATGGAAATTAAAAGAGTTGCTCATGACCCACTGGCAAATACAGAGTCAAGTCCCTGAGCAGCTGCCTCCCTGCCAACCTCCATTCACAGTTTTATTGCTGAGTGTGATGCCATATGGTCTGGAATATTCCTTTGGCCAACTGAAGTCAGATATCCTGCTGTGTCCCTTCCCAACTCTTTGTGCACCCTCAGCCTCCCTGATGGTGGGGTGAGAGGCAGAAAAGACCTTGACCCTGTTCAAGCCCTGGCTCAGCAGTAAGGAGAATATCTCTGTGCCATCAACTCTGTTTCCAGCATGAGTCCAAAACACAGCCCCTACCAGCTACTGTGAAGAAAATTAACTCTATTCCAGGCCAAACCAGCACAACATTTTAAACTTCTATTCCTTCAAAGTACACCTGCTGGTTCCCATCTTCCTGTCCTTCACTGCTGTGAGGAACCCAACTCCCACAGTTGGCTCCAGGAGCTGCTGGGTCTCCTGAAGCCATCTTGGCTCAGCTTGAGCAATCCCACTCCTCCAGCTTTTCCTTACAGGGCCATTGTTCCAGCCCCCACCAAAGTGGTGTCTCTGCTGATCTTGATCCAGTTACAGTCAATGCTTCTCCTGTATTGGGGCCTGGCAGTAAGATAGTAAGTGCAGAGTGCAGGGGAATAATCTCTTCCTTTGGTCTCTGGCTCTGCCCCAGCACAATATCTGCCAGCTTTCTTTGGGGCCAGGGCACTGCTGGCTCACACTCATTTGCTGCTCACTTGCTTCTCCACAGAGCTGTCATTAGCCAGGCAGGATCAGCCTGCACAGGTGCCAGAGGCTCTTCTTTTCCAGAAGAAAGACTTTGCATTTGTCCTTGAATTTCACATGGCTGAACCATTCTTCCATCCTTCTGAATGGCCTATACTCAAGTGTATAATTTATCCCCAAACTGGTGTCATCTGCAGAATTTTGTTAGAAGTAGATCCATGCATGCAGGCAAATGATATGGCTACATGTGTTTGTAGACCAGCATCTGCTCTATTTCTGCTCCAAGTATTTATGTGGCATCCAACCTTAGGTAATCTACATTACCTCTCAGCAGAGTTTAATAGCCTGGGATCAAGATTATGCTAATCACAGCTAAATAGTCAGTATTTGCTCTGTTTTAGTGTCCTGGATTCTCAGAAGACATAACTCTACCTTGAAGACTGAATTGATGGATGCAGTGATGTGGTTCATTTGCTATAGTTTCCAGTTTTGCCCCCTAAGATCCTACACATCATTTAAAGATGCTCTAGCCAGATGTCATTGTCAAACAATTCCCTCAGAAAACACAAAAAAAGCAAATAAAATTTGACAAAGAGACCAGGAAAAAAAAAATCTGAACTATTGTGCCACAATTGTTGGGGGGATTTCCTGAGTTCATGGACTCAAGGTGGCTCAGAGAGGGGCAAGCTGCCCCTTTCTTGCAGGTAACTAAAAGCCTTGTGAGTATCAGCACTGCTAGAGCAGCTCAGTTTCCCTTGCCAGCAGACACTTGGTGCCACTGCACTGAATGGTGCAGAGGATCTATTTTCTCCAGGCTCACCACAGAGGAGCCCAGCCCTTCAGGGACTGCACCTGAGAGAGGCAGGAGTGTAACCTAGAGCTCTGACCAAGTGTCCCTGCACTGCCAGTGCTGACCTTGTGGCTCATGAGCTTGGTATGACTCACTGGAACAATTCTCACAGAATCACAGAATGGTTTGGGTTGGAAGGGCCTTAGAGATCATTCAGCTCCAGCACCTCTGCTGTGGGCAGGGACACCTTCCCCTAGACCACCTTGCTCACAATCCCCTATCCAACTCTTCTTGAAGAACATTTCTGAGGACAGGGTATCCACAACTTCTCTGGGTGACCTGTTCCAGTGTCTCACCACTGCCACAGCAAAGAATTTCTTCCCAATATCTAATCTCAACCTGCCCTCTTTCCGTTTAAATCTACTGCCCCTTGTCCTGTCACTACATGCCCTTGGAAGGCAAAGCTGGTTATCAAAAATTTTGTGAAAGTTGATTTAGAAAGGTTGTTTGGAAGGGAAATACTTATTCACTTTACACTTAAGGATAAATTTTGCTTAAAAAATTGTGAAATGTGGAACAGACACAAAAAAAAAAAAAAAAAAAAGAAAAAAGTATGAAAAAAATGAAGAGAGAATTTGTGAATAAGAAATTAATACTGTCCAGTAGGTTCAAAATACATTCTGCTTCCTGACTTTCAATGGTTTTTGCTAGTGATCAGTCATATTTTTTTTTCATCTTCATTTGATAAACAAATTAACAATTTAATCTCTTTTCTTTAAGGTGAATATTGTTTCTCTAACTGTATTGCTCGGACTTCTCTGAATCTGTTCTTATATCTTCTTGGCATCCTACTTAACTGTGACTAAATCACAATCAGATAGAATCTTGTAGTTAGATCAGTAACTTACCTTTTTCTGTCCCCTGTAGAGCCCACTTTCCTTCTTCATGGCTGCATTACTCCAGCAGATAATAGTTATCAACACTTTTAGTAATAATTTTTAAGATTATCAGATTGGTTTGTAGTTTTTGGAAAGAAGCTTATTTATAAATAAATACATTAAATTCCACTGTATTTATTTATCTATTGAATATATATAGAAAATATAACACATCTGTATTTTGTACAGTATATATTATTTATATATTATTTACTGCAATAGTTACTAATATTTTCTCTGACTCCTGGATGGAGGCAGGGTGCAGCATGTTGACCCTGCAATCTGACTCATGCTACTCCTCATTTCACACAGCCTGCTCTTCTGTCCTGTCATGATATCTGGTGAGCAGGTACAAGAGAGAAAAATGACAGATCCCTAAAATGTTTTCCAAAGCTTTACTTACATCCACTGGGGCTCTGCAAATGGTTATGCATGGGTCTTCATCTTTTTCTCTTGAGTAAATTTCTTTGATATTGAAATTATGGAAAATAATGTGTTTAGCATGGCTCTGTCTGCCTGTTGAACACAGTGGTTCCTGCTAGCTCATGCCTACCTTACACTCCCTGTGACATCATGTTGAAGAAGGTATTAGCTACCAGTGCTCAGGTGAAGCATCTGCTCCTGTAGGAGAGGTGAATTAATAAATAAACAGAGACTGGAAGTGACACAGCTCTGAGCTGATTGCTGATAACAGCTGGCAAAAAGTGCAAAACTAATCCTACTTAGTTTTTCAAACTCTTTCATGGTAAACAAAATAAACCCATCACAGGAAAAGCTGATTCAGTTATTCGTATCTTTGTTCACCACAATAAAGCACAGGACAATCTCCATGCTGGCATCCTTCCAGACAGAAACTAAACAGAGTTGCTGCCTTGGAGTGAAATATATGTAGAACAGTAGAGAAAATGAAGAATAACAAATTGCCAGGACCTAGGCATTTTCAAAAATCAGCTCATTTAACAACTCTTAGAGGAAATACCTGAATGGCTGTCCATACTTGCAACTTTTCCTTCAAAACCCTTTGCTCCTCACAGTGCTGGAAAGCAACTGATAGGACCATTTTTTCAAAAAGGGTTCCTACAGGGATCTGAGGAACTACAGACTGTTATGTTCATTATCTCTACAGGATACTTCCACAAGATTTATAATGGAGAATAAAATTAGAGAACACACGGATAACTATGACTCTGTGAGAAAGTCAACGTGAATTTTGTGAGGGCAAATCACACCCCATTACCCACTTAAACAGAGAGGAACAGCATAAGGGGAATACAGGAAATCCTGTCTACCTGGAGTTCCAAAGGCATTTGAGCCCACTGAGGAATTCAGAGTGGTCACAGAATAAAGCCTGCATGGATATCTGGAGAATTGATTAAATAATAGAAAATCCAAAGTTGCAGTAAATGGTCAATATGCATATATGATTATATAGAGATTACAGAGTGTGCATATAGATATACATATATGCAAGTGCCACACAGTCCTCAGATGCAGTGTAGGTGCAATTTTGAGTTGAATACTGATGGCCTGAGTGCTACAGCCCAACAATCTGCTGTGACATGGCTTCAGCCTTCTGTAGGTATCTGTTTCTACAAAGGTGGTTCTTCATGGCCCCACTTTTTCCTGGACAGCCTTAGCCAAGATCTCTGTCATGACGTTTTTGCCCTTCATGTTGAATTTTGCCCCTCATTGGGGTTGCCAGTATTTATCATAGAAAAAGCCCATCTCCTGAATTTGAGCACTTGGTGTCAAAGACAACTCTCCCCATGGACCCAACACCTCGGGATGCAGGGAGGGCTGCCCTGCACTGCAGTGGTTAATGCATCCACTGCCCTGGGCAAATGGGGTCAGTCAGGCTGCACGGCTCTGGCTGCATGCCATGGGCTGACTGAGCTGGCATTTAAGTCTTAGTCTGAGGGTGAACAAGTTTCATCATTGTTTTAATTTCCCTGCTTGGAATTCCTACTTGTTAATCCAGTCCTTTCATGACTACCTCTAAGTAAACAATATGTTAAATCTCCCATTATCATGGTGGTACAAACAAACAAAAATTGTTTTTTCCTTATGATTATGTAAATATTTGAAATATGCATGTGTATACTTCAATGAGGTAAAGAATAGGTAAAGAAAAAGCATCACGTCAAGCTAATATGAGCCTAAATTAATTCTCAAAGGATTATAAAATTCCACACCATTGATGGTGCTAACACTAATAGCTAGGACTGGCAATATACTAATCACTCTGGCTCTAGAAGACCAGGCTGGTATTTTAATCACACAAACACTAATTGCCTGGCCTTTCTGGCATTAAAATTGTTATGGCACTAATAGCCTGGGCAAGATGGCATTTTAATCATCCTGGATCACAGCCTAGAAATGTTAATTTATAACATTTTTGTCCTTTCATCTAGGTTAACAAGAGGTCTACCACAGATATGATCAATTAAAAAATGCAGAAATCACGATTTCAACCTAAAGCAGAAGCAAATCAAGGATCTTGGCACTTGCAGTACTGGAGAATTTTCAGTTAGGTCACCTCTTCCTCATATTTTGTCTTTTTTTAAAACTTTTTCCTTGCAGCAGCTTTAAACCACATGTGAGTCACTTGAGACAGCTGAAGCAGGTTGTGCTAAAGAGTTTGCTGCTCCAAATATTACAGTGATATTGCTACCAGGTCCAGCTAATGCAGTTCCATATATTTTACCTCAGAGGATTAAAACCCTGTCACTATTGTTGCTAGTTAAAAAAATTATTTCAGGTTGTCAACAATTCAGCTTATCTTCAAATGTCACTGATGAGTTATGTTATACATTCACTAGCTTCAAAGACCCCATTTAATCTCTGCTGTTACATAGTGCAGGTCTCTTACCTATGGATTTAGTAGGAAGATTTTTTTTGGCTAGATTCCATTTTTATCCCCTTTAATTGGAATCTAGCTATGCTGGGGGCTGGAGAGAAGAATTAAACAAAAAATTGCCAATCCTCCTCCTACTGCTGAGGAGTGTGATCTTGCAATGCCTGGGAAAAATCCAATAAAATTGTGGAGGAAATAAAGCTCACAATAAAAATTAATGTTGATTAAGATTTTGCTTTTTGATTCATATTTCTCAGAGTGTTTGGGTCAGGTCTTATGAGATTTTCCACAGTTAAAGCAGTCAGAGCTCTCTTGTACCTTCTGAGCTGGGTCTGTTACCTAGATGCAATACACTGCCACTTGAGGAAGATTTCAGCTCCCCCCATTATGGGGGTGGCTGTGGCTGCATCTGGGTGGTGAAACCATTTGCTAGTACTGGCATGTGACAGTGGCAGGGTGAGTGAGGTGTGTTTGGCTGCCTCCAGCCCAGTGCTGCCCAGTGGGAACCCAGCTCTGCCCAGTCTGCCACTGCCACAGTGAATGCCCAGGAAGAACTGGGGATGTGATTTTGTGCCTCTCCCTTCATGGACAGCACAGAGAGGCTGCTAATGCTGAGGGTGCTGTGTGAGAGGAGGTGTCTCTTTGAGGAGGAGGGAAGCTAAATTAAAGAGGAAGAGAAATAAGAAAAATGTTTCTGACTGAAAGAGGAGGCAGGTGAACTTTACAAGGTATTAGTTTTGCAGGCCACCAATTTGAGTAGCTGGCTGCACTTCACCCACGTCAGCACCAATAAAAGTCATACCCAACTCAGCAGGAGCAGCAATGAGCCTTCTAATTTTACTTGATTTTCACAGCTGGGATGCTAAATGAATCAATCAAATACTTATTTTTGCTTTTGTTTTAAAATGTCCCTGGAGGGGAAATTTACCCTTCACCTGCTTCCCACGTGTGAAGCCCAGCTGCTTTTTCAGGCTCAGCTTTCAGACACAGGGCTGCCCTCAGCTGACATTCTTCTATAAGAAGATTGCTAATAATGCTAGTCGTTCACATTCTATTTTCACTCTAGGAGTGGAATTTCAAAGGAGGGTTCTTTAGCCTGTTGCTTAAAAAGGATTTGAGCACTTTGTGTCAGAGTGCTTTTAAAGCATTTTTACCTTGATCTCCAGTCCCCTATTGTCTCCTATCCTTGTGATGCTTCGTGTGTCATCTGTGGCTTCACTCCCATGCTCCTATATGGAGCAATCCATATGGACTCCAGTGGGGCAATCCTGTATGGATTTTTTTCTGCTTTCAGAATGTGACATTGATGAGCAGGGCTGATGCCATGCTACTGGCCTATGTGGCCAGCATGGCCACGGGCAGTTGCAGCTGACCCTCGTGCCCTGCTCAGGAAGGTCGTTCTCAGCGTGCCAGTGCACTGGGGCCAAACCTTTCAGCAGTGAAACTTAGGAGCAACACGACAGCTGTGTCAGATCACTGTGCTGCAGGAGCTTATCCAGCGGGGCAACGTTTTGGAGACTGGCACTGCACGTTTTCCTGGCTAAACAATCTGCTCTGCCTGGTTACAATGTCCTTTTGTTTACTCAAACTCAGAGAGGATCTCTTACTGTTTCTGGTGTTAAAGCTGAGATGTGATGACCAGAAAAACGTGTTTTCCTTTATCTCATGCAACAAAAAGCAATATTGTAGGGACAGTGTTGTTGTTTACTTATGCTCAGTTCCTCTTGACCTTACATGATCAGAGCTCCAAATATAAGGATGTTGTGCTCCTCTGATAAATTGCTTATGATAACACAAATAATTTCATCTACTATCAGATGTACTTTTAATATGAAACAGACTTATTTTCCTTGGAAGCATAGTACTTTTTTTTAATACAATGCAGCAGTAGCCTCTTAGTGTTTGAAGTGTTACTTTAAACATCAACATGAGAGACGTCAGCCTCAGCTCCTTGGCAGGAAAACAGGTTTTTTCTAACCAAAAGAGAGCTGCAGTAAGCATCAGAGTTGTAGCAAAGTCTAGGAGTTGTCTGAGGAGGAGTCCTCTGTCTGTACAAAGCTGCATTGGCACTTTGTGTTTGTTTTCTCTGCCTCTGCTGTCATTACCCTATAGAGAAGTGATTTCTAGTTCCTCACCTGTGCAGTTCAGGACTGCAGAGGGAAAAGAGAGCTCCAGACACCCCAGAAATCCCTAACCTCATCCTTTGAGCCAGTCCTGAAGCTCTTGTGAAGTGTGTTAGTCCAGCATTTTAAATGAAGACTGACAGGTTGGAATGATGTGCTTCTGGCAGTAAGCTACTGGATCAAGGGGCAGCATTCTACACTGCTATGTGGAATTCAAAGAAACACAACTGGCAGGATTAGAAGGGCTCTCAAAGGAAAGGTTTCTTGATTTTCCTGGAGGAAAACCTGACAGATTAGCATGACCCAGGGGAAAGAATGAAAAATCTTAGAAATATCTTAAATGCTGAAGTCTGCTTTATACAGTTGATCACATGGATAGGAATATGAATGTAAAGTCAATAAGGAGAGGAATTTGAAAATGTGGAAGTGCTAACAGCTACCTGTGTCAGGTTGGAAAAGTGAAACTAAGCTTGGGATGCTACTGGTAGCCCACAGACTTTGACTCTTGATGTAATCAGCACTGACAAAATTAATTTAAGGAAGTACTAAAGAAGAGTGTGAGCATATTGTGTTGGCAAAACAGATGCAGAACAGTAAAGGTATTTGCTAAAACTACTATATAGACAGAAGTTTTAACAGAGGACTTCCTCAAATTGTGAACATCTAAAATGTAAACATTCTTTGACACAGGAGAGTTGAAGAGTGAAATAAAAGCAGAAAAAAACCTATTATTTCTATTGTATAAGCTGAAAAAATGCAAAAAAGTGGAGAAATAAAGCACAAAAATATCAAGAAAAAATGAATTAAATGGAACCAGTCATAAAATTTGATCTGTTACAGGAAACAGTTCAAATACATGTTACACCTTGAGTAACATCTCTTCAAATTGTGTTATTTTGTCCTTCTGTCTTGGTATCCTTCCGCATCTGTTTGACTACCCCGTGCCTGGAGCTTGTATTGTGCTCCTGAATCCTGAGGTTAGTCAGGACCATATCTCTTTAAAAAAATCCCCACACAGACAAAGAAAGAAAAAGCCCAGGCCAGGAAGGGGGAGCTAAAGCCTCTGCTGCATTGGGCTGTTTGGATACATCGGCTGCAGCAGTGGTCACGCATCCCTCCGCAGCCTGCTGATTTTGCAAAAGAAGGGGCAAAGGAGGATTTTGCAGTCCAGATGCTGTCAAACACAAGCAATCAATGGAAGGAATGGCAGACAATGAGCAGACAAGCGTGCGGGAGCAGCTTACAAAGGAATAGTTGAACGCCGAGCTTTGTCCCGGCTGATGCTGTAATGTAAGTAGAGCTCAACAGCAGATCCCTGGTTGCTGCAGTTGTTTGTGGGAGATGTTAATGGGTATCCTGATGCTTTTAGCAGGTGGGGAAAGCATTAACTGCGACATTCTTCCTAGTGCATCTAAGCAAATAACTGTATTGTCTGTGTGTCTACAGGATTTTTGAATGACTCACAGGCTGCAGTGTAGGTAGGGTGGGTGAGGAGCAGGACTGTACACATGAGCTTATTCTCCTTTCCTGATGGCTTATCTGGGCTCTGCTCTATAGATATGTTAACAGATTGCTGTAGCACCACTCTCCCGGTGCAAAGGCCTCTCACTGAATTTTAGCTCTGCCTTCAAGCACAGGGATGCACAATATGTTTTTTCACACTCTGTAGAATTATTTCTTAAACAAACCCACTTCATGCCTACTGCTTTATTTTTATTTTTTCTCATGTATGCAGTTGTAGAAAGTTTATGAAATTTAAATAGCTTTGTGTGTTACTATTGGGAGACTAGTTTTTAACATAGCCCTCCCAAGGAGAGTGCCAAGTATGATTTATCACTCAGAGGAATGTACACTTTGCTATCTTTGGTCTGTTGCTAACTGAAGTAGATGTATATATTTTAAAATACAAACCTTCTTTTTACAGAAATCCAATGTCTTTCTCTTTGGCAAATGATTTGCTGCTTTTTATTCTGCCTATGCTCTAACGATTTAAAAGCAAGAGCAAAAACAGATCTAGGGCAAGTTTACTGCACTGCATTTCTCAGCAAATTTTTTTGGTAATCAGACAAAAATTTTTTATTCTAGCTAAAACTACACATATCAGCAGAGTGAAAAAATGCAAAGAGTGAGTATTTCCTTGTTATTTCATGGGAATATCAATTTTGCTTTCATCTGTCTGCATAAAGCCGTGGTGATTTGCTCTAAGCCAGAGAACATCATCTATTTGATGTCCTCTGCGGCTGCACCTTGGTGCTTAACGCAGCTGCTGCAGAAACCGCCGGCAGATCTCATCCAGTGCCGGGGAGGTGACAGCGGGGTAATGGTGACAAGCAGCCTGTGTGGGCCAGTTAAAGGAGGGTGGGGAAGCTGCTGCAAGGAGGAGACTTCCTTTGTGCATCCCTTTTGGCAGAGCTGCAGCTCCTGATGCTGAGGGCTGCAAGGTAATGCACTTCTGCCCCATCACACCTGGGTGGGGGGATGTAAGGCAGAGCCTCCCTCACAGCAAGGAACCCACAGGGAAGTTTTACCATCATAGCTTTGGAAGTTGCCCTCACCTTGTTTTCCCTTGAGGTATAAGAGCTCCATCAGCTGTCTACTCGAAAAACAACTTCTTATTGCTTGCTATCAGGAATGGAATTATAAGAAGCCAAATTTATCCCTTAATGAGCTTATAGCAAATTACTGTTACCTAGGGAGTGCTATGGTAGTGATTGAGAATGCTGAGGCTTGGTATTGTCAGTGTTTATTCTTACCCCTTCCTCCCCTGTGTCAGGATTGTCACCCTCTCAACATCATGAAGAAACTCTGGCTAGAAACAGGATTTCCAAAGATTAAGAAAGTAATAATTTGCAAGAATACAAGAATAATAAAAAACTCCTCAGTTCCACATAGCAAAGTTCTGTTCACCTACTGAAAATGTGCAGGACTATTGGATAAAATAGTTTTACAGGTTGCTGTGTAAAGACAGTGGGAAAAGTTCAGGTCCTGTGTACTTCCATTGTTTTCAGCAGAATTACACTGAGGTGAATTTGGCATTTTGGGGGCCAACTCAAAAACCTTTTGTTTCTCTGTCCTTTCTGGATTGTTTTCCTGTTTCTTAGATGCGATTTTTTAATGACTTCCAAGGCAACAGGCACAGATTTATAAAGTATAATAAAGAGGACCTAAGAAGCTCAGGTTTGGACCATAATTTCTTTCTGATAATGGAAGTACAGCAACACTTCCAGAAAAAATTGATATATCACATATCTAAAACTAGCCCATGGTCATTGTACTTCACAATTTTGGGGGCCCTCAGACTCTGCTCTGAAAAGTGGAGTTTCTAAAATACTCTATTAGTTTCTATGTTAAAATATATTAAAGTATAGACTTTATAAGGCAAACGTGCATTTTGTTGAAAGAGTTTAAATGGCATTTAGTTGCTCAGTTAGTATGGGCTCTTGGAATAACACACAGAATTTAAAACATGCATGTCAGATTTTGAAATATTTGATCTTTTGGAAGATTTAGTCTTTTTTGAAAAAAGCGTTAATTACTCAGCAATATTTCTTGTTATACACACAACTATTCAGCAATCATTTCTGCCTCAGCTAAGAAATATAACAACTCACACAATTATTTGGTACAGTAGGTTGACATTTTTCTTCTAAGTGTGTATTTAATGGACATATTTGTACTTTAGCAGTCTTGAGCTAAGTCTTTAAATGGGGTGATCTATTTCATTAGCATTTTTTGTCTTCTTTTTGATCAGCTTAGCAGAAGATGGCCATTGTTTGGAACTTTCAGCATGCTGTTGGTTGTGATGGAGGTACATTAGAGCTGTGAGAAAGGAAGGTCCCACATTGTCTGTGAAGACATACATGTGTTTATGTGCAAAAAAATGTGCAGCCATAAAGGTCAGAGTAGAAATAAATGAGGGTCAGTTGTCTTCCCTAAAATTACCTATAGAAACTTTCTCTTGGTGGAACCAAAATAAGGCATTATTTCTGATAGGTGATGATTGCATTCATGAGATGATGGGACAGGTGTTCTGATCTCCTCAGGCCCCTCTCAGTGGTAAGGTTTGGTTTCTCTTTTCTTACAGGAGAATGTTACAGCTGGCTGCATATACGAAATCACCACCTATTTCAGATATGACAGCTGGTGGAAAATAGCAAAGGTCAGATCTTTAGCACTCTGGTCTCCCATGAGGAAGGAAATAACAATGTTAGTATTTAAATTGCTGTTTTGTCTGGTACAGAGTTAATTTTCTTCCTGGTAGCTGGCACAGTGCTGTGTTTTTGATTTAGTATGAGAATGATGTTGATAACACACTAATGTTGTAGTTGTTGCTAAGTAGTGCCTGCTCTAAATCAAGAACATTTCAGTTTCCCATGCCCTGCCAAAAAGGAGGCACACTGGAAGCTGGGAGGCAGCACAGCTAGGACAGCTGAGCCAAACTAGCCAAAAGGATATTCCATACCATAGAATGTCATGTGCAGTATATAAGCTGGTGGGAGGGGCTGGCTACTGCCCAGGAATGGGCTGGGCATTGGTCAGCAACTGTGCTGTGTATCACTTGTTTTGCTTGGGTTTTGTTTCTTTGTTGTATTCCTCTGCATCAAAATTATTTTTATTGCTATTGTTGTTTAATTAAATTTCTTAACCTATCTTCATCTGAACAAATGGATTTCACCTTTCTGACTCTCCTCCTCATCCCACTGAGGGGGGAAGATGGGTGAGCAAAGCATCTGTGTGGTACTTGGTTGCTGGCTGTGATTAAACCACAATAGAGTTTTAGTTAAGGCGTCAGTGAAGCAAAAGGAACTGCCTGTACTTTTTCATTTTAGGACAGGCTAATTTTCCTATCTCTTTGTTATATATGGTGCAATGTGGAGGTCTGCAGAGATAACAGCAAAATTACTATCAGATTTTAAGTGATGTAAGCTGAGATCCTGGGGAATGTGATAGTTACTTCAGAGTGGTCTGATGTGCTTTACAAGAAAACACCAGCTGTTTCCAAATCCTGTCCTATAAAATCATTTACACTATGAAAGAAATTGTTAATGTCAGATGGCTGGAGATCTGCTGGGAGAGAAGGGGAATTGCAGGACTGTGCCCATGATCCTTGTTTGTGCTGCCTGCACTTTCCCCATAAAATGTCTTCTGTAAACCTTCTCTTCCTTCTCAAATTTCTCCCTCCATATTGTTCTTTGTCTCCATACCAGGACAATTCCTACATAAATCACCACTTCTGACCAACTCCCATGAGGTTTTCTGTAACAGCAGTGTCCCCAGCCTGTCCCAATCCTGCGGCAGCATCTTGCATTTCTCCTACTCTCCAGGCCACAGATGTACTGCTAAATAAAACGTAGGGAACTAAATCCTGCTCAAGTCCTGAGCTCTCTGTGCTCAGAGGTGCAGCCAAAATCCTGCCTGCATGTTCTGAGCCAGAGTCTCAGTCTAGGGCAGTCCATGGGTAAGAGAGAGAGAAAGATGTGCACTGCAGGATGATTTTTTACACTGTAGAGAGATGTAGAGCCTCATTCCAGGTGTCAGCATATTTCAGCTCTCAACCTTCATACTCACATCGGACTGGTATAGGAAATGCTTCCTTGGATCTTGTCATTGGCTTGTGTTACCCCATCCTGTGCCAGTCAGGATCTCAGCCCAACATTGTTGATCCACCATAGTAAAGTAGATTTAAGAGCTGAGGAATTTAAATTGTTCAAATTGCTATCTGGTTAGTTTTAGTTACGCCTGTCGATGGTAAAAGCATCTCTTTGACTCATGCTGGTTGTTTGATGTTTATACAATGTACATATATGGACACAGGGACATCCCTCAAACAGCATGTGTGGAAAGCTCATCCCTTTGGGACATACACAATGATAAACAATAATCTGTCTAGTTGTGTAGGTTAGCAAGCCCTTCCCTGTTGCAGAAAAATGGATCATTAGGTCTAAGATTTTTCATATCTTCTGTGAGAGATCCATATAGATGGATTTATTGCAGTTTCTCATTAGCCATGGCAAGCATGATGTCAGACAAGTTGTGCATACCCTGTCTTATAAATAATAAATGAGAAGGACCCTGTCTCCTCTTCAGCTAATGGATTAATACTATAGCCAGGTGGAAAAGCCACCAGCTTAATTTATGGAACATAATGGAGCAACAAATCTGCTTAGACTCCCTTAAGTGTATTTGTACCAGGTCCTCCTGCCTGACCCTTTATCTTGATCTTTGGCACTCTCTCATCATGTTGCAAAATTCAAGTAGCAATGAATTCTTACTGTTTTCTAAAAAAACCCAAGAAATAATAGAACAAATTACACTGCTTTTTGGTCAACCTAAACTATATAATATAAAAATTTATCACATACCCTTTCAGCATAGCTTCATTTATTAGTTATTAGCATAGCAGCTGCAACCTAAAGTGTACTTCTCATTTCTTTCTTTTTATTGTAGTGCTTGCAGAGAGAGCTTTGTTGTTATAAGCTCATCATTAATCATCATTTTCACTAATAAGGTGTAGTTTAATCAAGTAGTTCAAAACACTCTGCATACACTCATGAATGCAGCTTTATTTATATATGCAGCACCTGATGCTTAATATAGCTCTCTATGAATAATGTTACAGCTGTTTCATGTGTTGAAAAGTCCCTGTTTAGACCCTCCGTCATTTTCTTTCAGTGTTAGGCCACCTTTTTAATATTTTTGATTGGTGGAAAGAAAAAAGGGCATTAAAATGTCCCTCTAGAAAGTACTATGTAGAATTTAGTATGTTGTGAAACAATGGAAGAGAAAGATGTGGTGTCAAGTCCTGGGCACGGCAAATCTTGGCAGAGTTTTAAGGATGTTTTTCACCAACAGTTGCTGCCATTAATGGCACCTGCTACATAAACAGGTGACATTTCAGTGCCTTTCACACTTGGCAGCATCTGTAAATGACTTAGGGAGTTTCAGCTTTTAAAATATTTCCTCTGTACTGTCTTGATATGCTGTATCAAGCCAGATCTGTGTTAATCTCCCTTGCTTCTGCAATGTTTGGCATTCCTAGTTGAAAGTTTTCAGCATAATGTGTCCCACTTTAGAGACAAACTCCCCCCACTTATGAAGTAGAATTTAATGCAGATGAATTCCCTGCTTAAAAGCATACTAATTATAGACAGAAAATGCCATACCATTTGTCATCAATTGTGGCTGACAAATTACAGAGAAAAAAAAAAACCACTTCTGGTCATGTCTGTCAAATCCTATCCATACTTGTACAAGTATGTAGTGATGATAAAAATATCTTCCAGATTTTTTAATTTAAAAAATGGAGGAAATGAAGAAAAAAAATAGTTTGTTTATCAACATCAGGAGCTGAACAAAAAAAAAAATTAGCCATGCAACAAAACTACAGAAGTATTTATCTGTTGGTCTGAGTAACCTTTGCTAGGTATATGAACAGCACTCATCAGAGCTGATCTCATTCTTGTGTCTGTTTCTGACACAGCTCCCTGTCCTTTGCAGGGAAATTTGGCTGGTTTCCATATGAGATTGTTCTAGAGAAAGAAGGTAGCCTGCAAAATATTCCCCACTTCTGACACATGGACCTGGCTCTCTCCTTAATAGCAGTCATGGAGACGTGCAGAGTTGAGTCTGTGCTAGTGACTTTGTGGTAAAGAAGTACCATTTTTACACAATGTAACCATCATTATTTCAGGTCTTTTGACCTAAAATGATCCCTGTTTCTTCAAAGTTCCTGCAAATCTCTCAGGATCACTGGGATGTCATAGGGGACACAGAGACCTGGGAGCAGGAAGACCCACTGGATGCATGGTCCAGATCTAGCTTTGTTCTGACCTTGAGCATGGTGAGTCAGTGTGTATCTGATATTCCAATTTCTGCACCCAGGACCAAGTAATGCCAGGCACATGTGCAAACCCTGAAAGGAGCAGCTGGAGAGCAGTGCAGCAGAGTGGGATCTGGGGTTCATGGTGGGCAGCAGCTCAGTGGCAGTCAGCAGTGAGCCAGGAGGGCAAACCCCATGCCAGCATGCATCAAACAGCATCACCAGCTGGGCAAAAGTGTATTAATACACTTTTCCATAGGTCAGGATCAGCCTGATCCAAAGTAGTGTTTTGTCTTCTCTCCACACAGGTCTGGCCTATTTGTTCAGGTGGCTGTGATGTATCTGCAGGTTCTGAATTACGTCATTCCTTCTAATAGTTGCAGATTGGGTGCCTTTATTCTAGATTTGATACTACAGTCCTACTACATGAAACATTTATTGCAAAATATTTTGCTCCCTGGCCTAAGTCAGACAGTCTTGTGGTGTGTCTGGGTGCAAGGCAAAATTGATTTGTTTTGCTCTTCTACCCTTAGTTGAGCAGTCTTGTGGTATGCTTGGGTGCAAGCAAACAGAACAAAGTCACCAACATCAACATCGAAATTCTCTGCCAGCTGACTGACTAACAGTGAGTTTATGTTTCAGGAGAGCACACTAAGGCAGTTTTTCTTAATGTATCCATTAATTTCTGGTTTATAGCCTACATTTAGGAAATCTGAGATGCATAAGTGTGCATACTCATGGTGCACAAAGGATCTGTAGCTGCCCAGGACATTTTTCCTCAGTATTTAGTACTAATCTCTGATTCATTAACAATATTTCCTACAAAAATGGCAATTTCAGAGACAATCTAAGTATTTAAAATTAGAGTGAATTAACTGTAATTCCTACCTCAGTTAGAGAATTTCAGTTTCTGCACTTATTTTTCCTAATAGCCATGTCATCTCGGTTCCCATGTTGAATGCTAAAAATAACAGGGAATGCTACTTGTCTTTGCTACCTTGCTCTATAATAGTTTGTGAATGAGGCTTTCCAAGTAGAAAGGCCATATCTCAAATTGTACCCAGAAATCATCTGTAAGCTATTGCAGGGTAGAAGATGCATCATTCAGTGAACAAGTGCACTGCACACAGCCTGCAGTCCAAGACTGCTGTCTTGACAAGATGAATCAGAGCTCAGTTTTGCCAGATGTATTTATGTCAGAAATACACTTTGTCTCACCTGGAGATCCCTCAAACTGGGGCTGTCTGTGTTTCTCATCCCTCCCAAAGGACAGAATGACTTGGCAGGCTCATGATGTCATCAAGATTACCTCACCATAAGCTTTCCAGTAACCCAATGTGAGGAAAAGGTTCTTCACAAGAATAATCGAGACCAGGAGAAGTATTAGGAGAAGGTTTGCCTTCATAAATGCTCCTTTGAGAGTTGTTAATACTTTCCCCTCCATGAAAGTATTGGGAATATACTGTAACTGTAGATTTGAAATTCTCTCATCAGGCTTTTGTCAGTCAAATGCAGATTTCAGAGTTGCAGTATAAGAATTTCAATCTATCTCAAACTTCAACAAATGAAATACTACAAAACACATTCATACAATCAATCAATCAATCAATCAATCACATATATGCATATCTGATACAGGTTAGTGCTGTTTGGCTATCAATTTTCCTGAATTCAAATAACTGAAAACAAAATGGGGAACTTCCATATAATAATAGATACTCATTTAGCAAAAGCAGGTAAAAATATTTCCACACTTGAAAAAACCTTTGCTTTTCAGGACTTTCAAATTACTGTGATAAGCAATTCTTTCCAATTTTAATAATAATGATAATAATGATAATAATGATAATAATGATAATAATGATAATGATAATAATAATAATAATAATAATAATAATACTAATAATAATAATAATAATAATAATAATAATAATAATAACTGTCCTTGGAAGACAGAAAGTCCAACTAAAAACACAACTACTCTTCTCATCAGGCATCCTTCCTTCCTTCCTGGCCATCTGTGCTTCCAAGTGATCAAAGGGGAAGATGCTTGGCCAGAGAGAATAGTGAGGCCACCTATCATATTGATAGCATTCAAGGAACAGAAATGCCTAAATCAACCATGAATTCATTTTACTCATTGAAGATAATTTTTTGAAGAACTGAACCTATCTCCTTTTCTTTGAAACATTGAAGTTAGATCAGTAACAACGTTTGGACATAGCTAAAACCTTCACTTAAGGGTAAAAACAAAAATAATTTTAGATACAATGTGTGAAAGGATAACTTTGCATATATGCATATTACTTGTTAAAATTATTTGGAGTTTGATTTACTTAGTAAGTAAGAAAATTTCTTAAGTACATTTTTTTTCTGCTTTAAACATTTGAATGTAGACAAAGAGTTATTTGTGTACACCAAAACCAAGTAAATTAAGTATTCTTATTTAGTATAGTTCAGCATACCTAAGCCTGAACTGCCTGTTAGCTTACAGTGCAGGAGGCAGTGCATAAGGAATTTGGATAACAAGAATAGGTACTCAGTATTTAGGTCATAACTGACCTTACAGTATATAACTGCTCTAAGTTCATCTTTGGAATAAGTTCAGTTACTGTTTCACTTGAAGTGCTTATCTGCAGAGTGTACTTCAGGGGCACTCTGAGACTTCATGTATCTGTTATAATGGTTTTCTCTGTACAGCACAGTACAGTGCCCTTATATAACCAAGAAGGGTGATTGGGTTTCCAGATATTTCAGCCACCAGTAACATTGCAAAACAATAATTACAGGTTTGAGTTTCCAGGTTACTTTTGAAGGAAAGTGCTTGAAGGAGATTTTAGTTAGATACAAACAAAATCTAATTTAACAGGAAAAAAAAATAGAGAGAGAGAAGGAAATCTGTAATAGTATTCAGTTCCCTTCCTTCCTGTGCAATTGTATACTCAGAGCACTTAACCAGCCCCTTTTCCTTCCAACCCTGTATAACTTACAGAGACTGAGTTCAATAAATTATTCTGAAATTTTAGTATTTTCTGTATAAGGATTCCATTTCTATTTTGTCCTTCATCTGGTTTCTCATCAGGGATTTGTGAGCCTGACACCCTGCTGTTAGATAATTCATAAACTCTTGCATTGATTGGCAAGTCTGCACAGAACAGTGTGCTGCTGTGGTGGATGGTCCAGACTGTTTCAGATGCTAGAAATTAGTGTTCAGCTCAGACTTGCTGTACCCTGCTTTAGAGCAAGAAGAGCTTATCAATTAAACTGTGTATCTCTAAAGGCATATTATGCAGTCAAGTCAAAACTCATATGTTATTTTTTTCCTCAGCTTAATAGCCCATCTTTGTGACTGCAGTGCTCTTTAGGCTTCTGTGTTATGGTTCATAGACAGTGTCAGTTTCCCATTTCATTGGAAAGCCCATTAAAAGATTCAGAACCAACACTAAGTACAAATGGCTCTCCTTCTGCTTGTCCTTTTTTTATGGCAACCATTTCTTTAAATTTCAGAGGAAAGGTCTTAAAATCTTAAAATTTCTGGAGAACAGCAGTGAGGTCTTAACCACATGGCTCTTTCTCTCAGTTTTGTGGGTTTTTTTGAGACTTTTCCTCCTGTTGCTATGCATTGTTGAGAGATCACTTTGAGACATTGTCATTTGGTATCTGAGTTTATTTCATCAGAATTTGATGAAAGGATTCTTTATGCATAATTCAACCACATAGTCCCAAATGGTTACTGTGAGGTCATTTGAAAACCATAGAATCAAACTTATTCATACTACTACAAGTAATTTTTAGAGTCTTCCTGCTGTTGCATGTAATCATACTTCTTGAGTCACCTTTTCCATAAGCAAAGTATGGCAAGTCTTTTGTTAAGCACATTTATATTTTAAGAATTGTATTGCATATATTCCTCTAAGAACGAAACAGATAAAGTTGGTATGGGACCTGTTTTTGATTTCACTTAACTTATTCTTTTATATCTGAGATGAATTTCCTCAACTCAATGGCTGAAGATTGTTTTTGCACTTTGATTGCTAAACCTCCTCCATCAAAATTCAATTAAAGACACACATAAAATTCTCCAGGAGAGGTGTTTTATCCTAAAAAGTAATAAATTTCACAGAAGAAAATTGGCATAGGCACTGGTTGTAACTGGGTTTTTTCCCCTCCAGGAGAGATTTATGGTTGGCTATAGCAATAAATTAAATTAGAGAATGTTCTCAGATGCTGCACCTCAGTATCCTATAAAAGTATAAGGTAGCCTAAGGTATGACCAGCTCAGGCACTGAGGAAGTGTAAGGTCAGCAAGTTAAATGTGCCAGGATAAATCTGTATCTGGTATCTGACAGTTGGCTCTGTTTCTTACCATGGGAGACAACATAGACATGATTGTGTTGAAATCTTTCTAGGATTGTAATGTGATCTGGTGCCAAACTGACAACACATTTTGGTCACATCTATGCTGGCAAGACCAAGCACCTTCGAGGACTGTTGGAATTACTTGCTGGTGTAGGGATGTCACTTCACACTGTGCTGTAATATGCTTTTCTGCTAAGCAAATATTTGCGGTATCAATAATTTTAGGATGTTTTTAGGTAATTTGGACCTCTCAATTTTCTGAACAAGGTGTCATCGTCAAAAATCCTAGAAGATATTTTTGTTTTCCTAGCATGTATCAGTACCAAGAAAAGCAATATATCAAGGGGGCGACAAAATAAAGGACAATCTTTGAGAGACCAAGTCTTGAAATAGAATAGAGTCTGAGAAAGTGTGTCACTCACTAATTATGGAGAGACTGTCTCCTAAAGTCATAATTAGCTTTCTATTACTTTCTCTTATAATGTATTTTTCCTTTATCGTTCCTCAAGGGAATTGAACCTGCTCAAATAACTTGAAATACTTTTCATGTGTGATTTTTCTACTGACATTTTAGGGGAACAGGTATAAACTACCTTTGTCTTCCAGCCATGGGTGCACACACAGTCCCTGGACCTCTTGAGCCTGGCTTTCCACTGCAACCAAAATATCTTTTCTTAGCACTCCCCTTCCAACTGCAACCCATTATGCAGCTGGGCTGCAATAGTTTTGCTCTCTTTGAAATCATTAGTGTCTGGGAAAATGGGGCTGGATTTGCAAGGCCCTTTGCTTCAGTCTTTATTATTTAAGTGTGACATAAGTGTGGACTTTCTTTGGATTATGAGGTAGATAAACATCACAGCATCCACAGAAAGAAAAAAATTGTATTGAAGCCACTTAATACCACATTATGCTAACTTAAATTATTAATGATGTTTGTCACAGTAAACACACATTCAGAATTCATACATTTTGACATTTTATTTGCTGACAGGTAAAATCCCTAAGTATTTAAAAAAAGGAGAGAATCCAA
Source organism: Luscinia megarhynchos (assembly GCA_034336665.1). Lineage (NCBI taxonomy): Eukaryota > Metazoa > Chordata > Aves > Passeriformes > Muscicapidae > Luscinia > Luscinia megarhynchos. Next base: position 69,464,464 of record JAPFBE010000003.1, read on the forward strand.
GCCACAAATTCTACTTTTTCATATCATCTGTATTTCAATATCATGCTTATATCTAATCAATCTTTTGCAATTTAGCCACAGTTGTTTTCCTTTGTGGGTCAGGAAGGAATGTCTGTGCATTGCTATTTGAAGAGGGACATACACAACTGCACATCATGAAAAGACTTGCCAAAACTGTCAGAGGCTCAGAGGAGGATTTACATTTTCACAGATGCAGAGCAATAATGGAGCACCACTGCCAGTGCAGTTCTCTTAAACATATCACATAACATCTCATAACATAACATCTCAAAATATAACATCTCATAACATAGCCCCTATAACATCTTTATAACATAACTCAGCTCTCTTAAACATATCTTCCTTGGGTAATAATTTAACATTGAAGTATGCTGTTTTCTGCAGCTTGACAGCATGTCTTTCTTCACTTGTACACTGTTCTGGTGCTACAGAAATTCAGTGGAAATAGCTCCCAAAGCTAGCATAGGGGAAATATTAACCTATATAGCTTGGGACTGGGGATTACCTGGGAAGAGTTTGAATCCTCCCAGTGGAAAACCATTGAAAGCTAGTTAATTTCTTCCCCTAGCTGAAAGCCATTTGAATAGAAGGGCAAAATCCTTCTCCATGAATGTTCTGCTCAGCTTGTTATTTTCCTTGATAGCATAATTTTATATCCAGACTAGTACAGAGAAATATATATCCTTGAACAGTCGCCAGTTGTACTGGTTTAGGCTGGGATAGAGTTAATTTTCTTCCTGGTACAGAACTGTGGTTTTGTATTTAGTATGAGAATAATGTTGATAACTGATGTTGCCATTGTTGCTCAGTGTTGCTTAGTCTAAATCAAGGTTTTTCAGTTTTCTCTGCTTTGGCATCAAGGAGGTACACAAGAAACTGGGAGGGAACAGACAGGACAGACAGCTGAGCCCAAGGGGCTGAAGGATGTTTCAGACCATAGAATGTCAGGCTGACTATATAAACTGGGATGTATTGGCCATGAGAGATGGATCTCTGCTCAGGGGTGGGCTGGGCATTGGTCAGAGGGTGGTAAGCAATTGTTTTGTTAATCACTTTTCTTTCTTGGGTTTTGCTTCTGTCTGTCTTTTTGTTGTATTTCTTTGCATTGCCATTATTTCATTCTTATTAATATTATGATAATTTCAATTATTGAGCTGTTCTGATCTCAACCCACAGATTTTACCTTTTTCCCTGGTTCTGCTCTCCATCCCACTAGGAGGGAGTGAGGGAGCAATTACTGGTGCTTAGTTGCCAGCTAGCATTAAACCATGACACCCATTCAGTCAGCATACTTAAAGCCCTGCATGTTTGTCACCATGCTGATTGTATGGTATTAAAGTGGAGGAGAAGCAGGAAACCTCACAGCTCTGTGTCAGCTCTCCCTCCGTGTGCCTACAAGCAGCGCACCAGGCAGTTTGTAATTAGTATCATGACTCACTCAATCCTGGTAACTGCAACTATGCCCTCAAAGGAAATGACTTTTTCATACCCTTCGGTTCAACCCTGTTTTGTATTAATGGCCCTCCCCTTTTCCCTTGTGTCTCTTCTTCCAGAGCTCTCGAGCTGATGTTAAGAAGTATCTTCTAGCAGGTGTGATGAAGAAGACATGTTAGACTTTGGGCCTCACTAATACTCTTCCAACTGTGCCTGCTTCCAGAAAAAAAGGAAGACAAAGCAGAAACAGCAGCTTGCAGAACCCACACTTCCAGAATCCTACTTCTTTTCAAGAAGATAAATATAAATCAATTGCACAAGTATATAGCCTGAATTCAGGCTATATTAAAGAAACTGAACAAGAACTCTGCTTTCTGAGATCTGTCCTGTTACATCCATTCTTGTTTAGAAGAGAATGAACTTCTGTGAACAATTTAGCAAGTGGCTTTAAACTGGAGAAGTAGCAGATGGCGATGCACAGAGACATCTTGGGTAGAAAAGCCATGGAGTGAATACTGAGTTGACTTTCATATGCTTGGGCTTTCTGGTGTCCACTGAAGATATGATAAGCAAAAAGGATTAAAAAATAACTTTCTAATTTATAAATCCAATATCTGCTTCATGTTCCTATCAAGAAGATATCAAAGAAAAACAGACAATGGAGATCAAGGATAAGAACAGGTAAAAAAACACCAACCAAACAAAAAAATACCTCCTGAAAAAAATTTACTGTTAGGCAGGCTTGTTCCTGCTCAAACATCCATGGTTACTAGTTTAAAGAAATATGAAACCTGCCCAGTGTTTGTACAAAATTGCTATTTTAAAAGGTGAAACTAATTTCTCAAATTACAAAATATTATATAGGTGCCAGGTTCTGCTGCATTTACTTATGAATTATCTCCATGAAATGAATGAGAACTGCTTGAAAGAACTGCTGTGATTAAAGGGCTCATAGTCTAACTTTCAATTTACGGTCTCCATTCACTATAGCACTTTTTGTAAACAAGTGAAAGTTTCCTTCCTGTGCTTGCCTAACTCTGAATTCAACATATTGTATAGGATGAACGTATAATCCTGCCAACAGCTAAAATGCAAAGCAAGTTCTTTGTGTGAACAGTCTCTAAACAAATTTTTATGAGATAAGTGTTTTCTTGTTGTAAGTTACAGAACATTAAGTTATAACTAGAAGTGTTTTGATTTGCTGTCAGTGGGCCTGCAGGAAGACTTCCACCCTCAGCCTTACAATCTGCAGAATCTCCCTTGATGTGCAGTTCTTTAATGTACAGCTTCTGCTTTTTCCTGTGTGTTAAGAAGGTGGGCTTAGCATTGTGTTAGCCAGTGGTTGTTAGCAACAGCTGACTGCTCTTTCAGGGTCTGTTCCACTGGCTCCCTGGGTAATTCTGTGAAAATTCAAGGCAGTTATATCTTTCCTTTACCAGATGATGGTGGGATATAAAATTTGGGGGTTTGAATCTCTCTCTTTTTTTGTAGGTTAGTTAACTAGTCCTTTTTAATGCAAATCTTATATATCTGGGCATCTCTGAGGATTTTTTCACTTCCCTGTGTTTACCCAGAAGAGGATGAGCTGTGTGCTTTCTTCCCCTTTTCCTCCTTTCCTCTTACTAGGCCTCACAAGTGAGTAATTTTTCTTTTTCTGTGCCACCTGTCCCTCTGTTTCCTGAAGGACAAATTGTAGCTTGTATTTCTGTATGGAACTATGTTATGAGTAAGACAGGACTATTACAGAGGGGGAAAAGAGCTAGGATTATCTGGAAGGATATTGCTAGATATCATCCGCTATCTGATGAAGAGACAGTTGTAGAAGTGCTTGAAGTTGTGTTTTCCCACAATTATCAAAACTATTTGTCTTGTATTTCTTTCTAGAAAATGTTATGAAACTTTGGAGCATGATTAGATGCAGTATTCAGAAAAAATAGGGATCAGTAAATACTACTTAAAATGTTTAATGCATGTGTGATCTGGGCCATTTTAGTTACTGAGTTGACCTTTCTCAGTGGAAAGATAGTAGCTTCATTAACTCTGAAATTAAAATAGGAAAAATGTCTTAAGATAGTATGGAAAAACCCTAGCTTTGATAACCTGATGAATCTGTGTCCTAAACAGAGGAAAAAACATAGGCCTGGATTAATGAATGTGTTTAGGAGCCTATATTAGGCTCTGAATTCAATTTGCAAATTCATGCTCTGCTCTTTTGATGTTTCAAGGTTAGAGTGGATGTTCTAAATCTGTCATTTTTATTGGCACCAAAGGCCAAAAGAAAATACCACCAGTAATTTAACATATTGCTTATTAAAAAATGTATGCCAACAGCAGCTCTTGCAACACTGTAGTCCCTCCGATTGCAATCCCTAAAGAGCAGCTGAGGAGTTTATTTTTATAATTTGGTTTAATCTTTTGCATAATTTGAAATGTCAAACATTTTGTACTGGTATTTTGTTATTTGTACCATCTGGAATTGAACACTGTGATTCTCAGCAATTCAAATTTGTGGAGTAACAGTTACTGCTCTAGAGTTCAGTTGTCCTTTCAAGGACTTAGCTCAAAGTAGCACTTCCTTAAAGGTGGATCAAAGAGGGAATTTTACTACAGCACTTGAGATTTTGAAATATTGTAGTTTATTTCTGCCTTCTTGCTTTGTCCTTTATTTTCAAAGAATAAACTGAAACAATTTTCATAGGTCTTTTAAGTATTTTCCATAGAATTTGCTTAGTGCCATCAAGGAACTCACTTGAACACTAAAACAAATCACAGAGAGATCAAAATCATTAGATAATGTTATATTATCAAATATCATTAATATAACAGAAAACAAATGTCTGTTCCTGGTCTCTGTACCCTTAAAGGTTTTTCCTCATTTTTAGTAGTATTAAAAAGTATCCTGTTCTGTCGATATTTGACGACTAGAAACATGTCAGCTTGAAAAGGGAATATGATAATACTTGAGTTCTTCAATGTTTGACTAAGCTATGATCATGTAGATATTTTGCTTGAAAACTACTAATAACGGTTTCACATGAGGGATGCAAAGCAGGAGTATTTATTTAAACTCACTGCACCAATCTAAAATAAATAGTTTCATCAAAATATCTAATTTGTGTAATAGATCTTGGGAAAAATGAGACATTGAATCAAACACTTCACATGCCATAGGTTGAGGGGTTTTTTGGCCATTTGTACTGGATAGAAACTCTAGCTAGAAAAAATATAATGGGAGCTATTCAAATGGAACGGAAACTGTACAGTAAGGGGTGGCTTGCCAATGACTAGCACATGTGTCATCAACAAATGGAAGGCTTATTTTCAAACTTCTTGAAAAGGCATTAGTAAGCAAGGGTAAAGCAAGCTCCTGGCAGTGACTACAGACCAATGCAATCTGTAATCTCTGACTGCTGGAAAATACCTACAGTGCACTATTTAAAACATCTGCTGGTAACACTTCAGGAGTTGATTTAAGAATGAAGGTCAGTGCCTGCTGTGTCATAGGAAGCGTTGCTGTAAGTTTGGTGTGCAGTCTCAAACCCAGATGAAGCTGTTGAGTCACTGCCCCTGGCCTGCCAGCACTGCAGAATGTTACTTGCTGTGCTGGAAGCTGCTGTGCTGCAGCGGTTTGCCTCTGGCAGGAGTGACCTAGTCATGTCTGCATCTTATCACAGCATGCACCCTTTTTGTAGGCTCCATTCCATCTTTCTAATCACACTAACAGGATGGAAGGGACTTGCAGTCATCTTTTTTCTTCTTTTGCAGTCTTATTTTAAAAAATCAGGAATATGAGGTGATTCTGCAATGCAGAATTTTCTGTTTTCAAGGAAATATTACTGTGAGAATGGCTCTCATTTTACAAAAATAATTTAATGTTGCAGAGACTGTTAAAATTTTTTAAAAAATTTATTGCATGTTTCTTTTTGTATGAGTTATATGACCTCATTCTGAACCAAATAGAATTTAGTTATAGCCACAGAAGAATTTTCCATATGTATTTTTATATCTAAATGTTTTTTTTTCTTGGAAAAATGGCTATAAAATTTTAGCATAGGAAATTCTATATATAATATTTAAAAACCCTCAAACCAGACCCAACCCTTTTATATGTAAAAGTTGGTTTGTTTGTTTGTTTTTTTTCATTTCCATGGGTAGCCAAAAAATTCCTAGCTGGTAAGATCAAATGATTTTTTTTTAACATTGACACATTAAATCATTTTTAATAGTTCTGCATAACAAATTTGTACATGATACCTTGAACTTTTCTAGGATTACTCAGTTTCCAAGTTCTGTTTTTGAATGGATAAGTGAGATTTTAAAATTTCTGGTTGTTGTTGAAAAAACATGCAAGCTGGAACAGGTATTCTCTTTTTTTTCCCCCCAGTCAGTCAGGGTGATTTTTGTATCATCAATTTCTAGGATATTTTTATTTAGAGATGAAGAAAAAGCAAGGGGATCAGATTTGTGAGAACAGGCATGGCTGTTCCAATAGCTCAAGAGTTAACTCCTTTGCCCAGAACTGAAAGTTTGGACAGTTGAAAGTTTCCACTTCTGTACTACCAGTTCTTCCCAACTTTTCCTTTCTATGAAGAGATAACATACTAGACAGAACCTGTGGTACACAAAGTGTTTTTCCTCTAATATTAATGTAAAATCATCACAGGGAATAATTTGTGAGTATAGGAGGGGGAATTTCAGCCTAGCACCGATAGCAGGATGGTCCACGGCCCCAAATGAGTCCCACCATTTGAGAAGTTTCACAAGAAGAGGTGGCTGTTACTTGAGATAGCTTTGTTCCTCTCTAGGGTCCTGTTCAAACAATTTATAGGATGCTAAATCACTCCCGTGATCCCAAGCAGAGAAGAAGAATTAGATTTTGGTGCTTCACAACTGATCTGAAGAATATTTTAGTAGCTAATATGGAAGGAACTGCATTGGGTTTCAACTCCTTCTATTTTGCCCAGTCACCCTCATTTGTGTCCCTTCTGCAGGTATTAAGACATAAAAAGAGAAACATTAAGAGATTAGGAAGCATCCTTCTTCTTCTTTTGGATATAGTAGGAAAAATTCTGTGATGACGAACTCTGAAGGGGATGTAACAAAATGGAAAGTTGAAAGGACAAAATGAAAGAAAAATGAACAAAGTCCTAAACCAAAGCAAAGAGAGACATCTTGTTTATGTTAAAATAGTTTTTGCATTTTTTCTGATGAAAGCATGATCGGATCCGCAATATTGTCAACATTTTCTTATACTCTTGTATTATTTTTATTAATTTTATTTTTATCAATTGCAAATGAATAAAATCAGTTATTGTAGCTTTGGTAATCTGGTTGTAGCACTGGTATCTACCTACTTAGATACCATATTGGATCCTGATCCACCAGATCTTTGTGGGTTTTTTAGCCTTCTATCAATTTTAGTTGGCTTATTTTTTTCTTAGCTTGATGCACTTTCTGCAAAGGTTCATTGTGTCTTTTCCCTCTTCCACAGAAACTCTGTTGCCTTTGGCTGTCAAGCATCAGTTTTAGCTCCCTGTCACCGAGTTAGGTCTTAAATGTTTTTAGTTTAGTCATAGATTGGAATTGAGGATCTGTTGGAATGAAGTGGAACTGTTGGCTGGAGGTCTGTAGTCCATATTTTTCCTCAAAGCAGAAGGATCAGTATTGGTTCATGTACCTCTAGACAGCTCCTCTCCTAGTGACAGGATTTTTCCTGATGTTTCATGAGAACCTACCAAGCTACAGTTTGTTGCCATTGCCCCTTGTTAGTCTTGCACTGCTAAGCAGAGCTCAGGCCTTAGAAACTGCCCTTCAGGTATAAGTAGGATGTTACCACACTGCACCCTACGGTCTCCTCACCTCAGACTAAACCCCCAACTCGTCTCATACACCCCTTGTAGGTCACATACTTTGGGGCACTGACCATGTCAGTAACCCTCTGCCTGGGAACAAAACAACCCCAAAACATCACTATGTTGTAGTCACAGTACCCCAGAGCCAGCCTCATCAGCACTGAGCAGAGACTCGCTTTCCTTGCTCTGGAAAGCCTGGTATCCCCCAGCTCCTTCAGCGATGCACAGCCCATGGCCCGGGCACAGAACTCTGCACAGGATGAACCCCCTCAACTCATCGGGATCACAGGCAGTCCAGGGCTCACCTTTCAGGAGAGAAAGCATTTTCCTTAAGTCTTGAATGGTATTGACGTACATCCTGTGAGATAGGGCAGGATGTAGCACCTTTGACAGGTTCTCCGACAGAGAGCAGAAAAGGTATGTTTCCTTCTCTGTTTTGAATCCTTGAGAAAGAATTAAGTTTTTTAGCCGTAACTATGTGTGCTCCTTACGGTGGTGCCTGAATGTTGTGAATTTCGTGAAACACCAGCGCGCTTCCGTGCCGAAGGAGGGATGTACCTGCGGTACCACCTCCGGATCCCACCCTCAGCACGGCCCACGCCGTACATGGAAGCTGCAGCCTCTGCCTCGCTGCCGGGGCCCGAGCTCTCTGTGCCGAGGAGCCGCCGGCCCCGCCGCATCCCGCAGCCGCTCCCGGGGCGGCACTGGCACTGCCCCCGCTCCCGCCTCCTCTCCGCCTCCTCCGCGGCGCGGGCCTCCGGCGCCGGCCCCACCCCTTCCCCGCCGGGGAGCGCCGCCGGCGGCCGGGTAGCGGTCCTTTGTGTGCGGCGGCGGGATGTGAGTGCGGGCCGGGCCGGGCGGCGGCGGGATCGGCTTCGCCGCTTCCCCTCGGAGCGCGGCACAGGCGCCGCCCGCCCGCCCATGGCTGCAGCCTGCGGGCTCCCGGCGCCCGTCCCGGGCCTCCGCGGTGCCCGAGGGGGAAGCGAGCGGGCGGCGGCGCTGCGAGCCTTTTCTCATCTGGTGTCTGTCGTGTTGCCGCAGGCTGGCCCGGGTGACCGTCCTCCATGACTGCCTGGGCTGCAGGACCTTCGAGCTGCCGCCGTCCGCGGCCGTGCGGGACGTGAAGAGGCGGATCGAGGCGGAGGCCGGGCCGCCCCCCGGCGAGCAGCGCCTGTGGCACCGCGGCAGAGAGGTGAGGGGCGGGCGGGGCCGGCGCCGGGCTGCGGCCCGTCCCGCCCGGAGTCCGCCCGGGGCCCTGGGTCCTGCGCGGGCAGCGCCTCCTTCGGGGTGGCTCCTCGCGTGGGGAGCGCCGAGGTCGTTTGGACAACCCTCATACCGCTCTTGGTGATGCCAGCCTCTATCATCCGAGTTTTTGTGTTTATTTATTTATTTATTCTTTCCCTGAAGTTCCTCGTGTGTTTCATCCTGATGTCTTTGGGGAGTTGTTGGGGAGAGCAGAAATTGACCGGGGAGTGCTGGTGTATGATGTGTTTGTTCTGCCATTCTGGCCAGTTTCAAGAGCAGAGTTGACATCACAATGAGATGAAAGTGACAAGCTAAAAATTGAGGTCTGGGCACAGGAGAGAGTCGAATGAATGAATGAATGACCTTGTTGTGTGGAAGGCATCAGCCTGGTGTCAGTCTGCTTTGTGTGCTTCTAGCTGTGCTCTTGGGAAATGGGAACCTGGAGACCTGGTGGGATGGGATGAGCAGAGGCAAGGAGGGGAGAGAGAGGAGGTTGGAAATTAGCGTTAAATAGGACAAGGGGATTTGCAAAGGTGTAGAGAAGAGAGGGCTCTAGGGAAACCTTACTGTGCCTTTCTGTATGTAATGGGGGGTTATAAGAAAGATGGAAAGGTACTTCTACCAAGGCCTGAAAGGACAAGGGACAATGGCTTTAAATGAGAAGAGGATAAGTTTAGATTGGGCACAAGGAAGAAATTTTTCTAGGATGAGGGTGATAAGACACTGAAACAAGTTGCCCAGAGGAGTTGTGGATTCCCCATGACTGGATGTGTTGATGATCAGATTGGATGGAGCTTTGAGAGACCTGCTGTAGTTCCTTTTCATGGCAGTGGTAGGAAGGGAGTGGAACTACATGTTCTTCAGATGTCCCATGCCAACCCAAACCATTTTATGATACAAGGAAAGATACATGTTGGTTGTACTGCTGAGGAAGCTTTTAAGAGTCTGGGCAACACAAGTAGTCTTTGAGAGCTCAGGTTTGAATGTGCCTGTGTAATTTGTATTTTGTTTCTTGCCTGTTTTGTGTCCTTGATTTTGTTCTCACCTGGTCTTCCTGTTTTGGAGGACAAACTCTGTATCACTTTCCAAAATTTGCCTGGAAGCAAAGGTCTGACTGGCACAGAAAACTTATCTTTTTCAGGGAACAGTCAGTAAGCTGACTGGAAATTGTACTTTGTTTGTTTGGTGTTTTTTAAATAATAAACTAGAATATTTATAGGACTATTTATTCTGTACTATAGCAAATTTGAAAATCTTTTATAAACTTTTGAACTCCTGTTTACTGGGATCATATGATTTTAAAATTTTCTGGGTAGGAGAATATTCATTCATAAATTATTTTTTTTCCATGAGAACTCTTATGTGCAATTTACATATGTTCAGTAAAGTCCAGTATCTTTTTCTCTCATAGTCCCTTACCATATTAAACTATTGATTTGGATCTATTCAATGCCCAGTTTCTAGTGCTGTCTTGGTACAAAAAATTACCTTAGAATATTTGGTTAGTCTGTCCTTTTAATGCTTGGTGATAGGTTCCAGCATTCTGTGAATTGCTTTATATTTTAGTGATTTCAGAGTAGTTATACTCAATTTTATGTCTCAAGAAAGTTCAGATCAAGTACAGTATTTCTGCAGTTTTACAAAAAACCACTGTTGTTTTAATTATTATTTAAAACTGCTGGAAGTAAAAAAAATGTAAGTTGTTTTTCTTACTAATGTTGTTAAATAATGATTACATACTCTGGACTAGGGCTGTCTTTTATTAAATGTAGTTAGATTGTAAGCATCTATGTCTGTGTAAACACTAGTGCTGTCTAGTGATTTGTTTTTACCCATCAAAATGAGGAAGTATTCCCAAAATCTGCTATAAACTGACACTAATATAATAACATGATTTCACAAAATAATATTTTAATGTAGTTTCTAATTAGTACAGTGGCCTTCTAATTTTGCATTTGTTGTTGTGTGCAGGGTAACATATGTCTTATATGAGTCTTCTAGCAACACTTTGTATATGAATGAGACACATGTATGAAGCTAGAATTGCAACAAAACCTTTATGTGCTATGATTACTTAATAGTTTTCCCAATGGGTGCATTGGAATGTGTTGCTTAGTTTGCCTCAGTTTCTCTATGATGTTCCTGGTGGGGCACTGGAGGCTGGATTAGGTGACTTTCAGTGGTCCCTTCAACCTTGATCATGCTGTGGTGAGTCTGCATGTAGAGGTAATGGGAAATAAGGCTGTTGAATTCTTCAGGGGTGTTTCTCTGACACACTTTTGTCTCTACACAGTGTCTTGCCAGCTGCTTTGAGCTGATATTGCCTAGTTTAAGTCCCCCTATGAAATTGGATACCCAGATGTACTTGTGGAGTATACAGACTATATACTTCCTGTATATGTTAAATTTTTTTTGAAGGCATGCACCTTAAAACAGTAACTGCATTAGTTTTATGTTTCCAGAACTTCCCTGAATACAAAACTTTTTCAATTGTAGAAACAAGAGGCCGTGGCTTGCTCTTAGTATGCTTCTATAGGCACTTTTTCCACCTGATTTGTTTTGGTCCTGTTAATATAAAACTGAAACTTCTGACCAAAATCTGTCTTATTTTTTCCTTCAGTTATCTGATGATATCAAGATTGTGGATCTTCAGAAGTCTCAAAATCAAGTTTTTCTAGAGCTTCAGTCAAAAGGGTTGAAAGGAGGAGGTATGGAAAATATTTGTCTCTGTTTAAAACTGGAAGATCAAAGCATTTTCTGATGCAATATGGAGTTAATTGAATTTTTATCTTCTTTAAATGGGAGGAAATTATTTTTCATTGGAGTCCTAGGTTTGTCGCTTGTTCTTTTCATTCTGCTCTAGAAAAATGAAACTTCTCTTTTTAAGTGCCTTGGTTTATTTTTTTCCTGTGATATAATGTATAGAGTTTAGGTTATTGCTGTCCTTTGGAATCATAAGACATGCCTTTCAGTAGTGTTGTAGCTGCCTTGTCTCATATAAAATAAGCTGGATACTTGAAAGCAATTCAGATAGTGAAAGGATATCTTTTCAGTAACCACCACATAAAATATTATGATGCTGGTAAAAATTCCAGTTGTTTTAGGGTTTTTTCTTTGATAGTTTGGTTTTCTTTTGATTCTGTCTGTTATTTACATTTTTATTTAAAAAAATCTTGAAGGTGTATCTTTTCATATGGTATCTTTATAACTGAATATCTTCAGAAATGCTGTAGTTAAAATCTATCATGATTATTTTATTTGATTGCTAGCATTAATATTCTCACAATAATTTTATTATAGGCAATGAACTAAATGCTAATCAGATGGTATAATGAAGAAGGGAACCCTTTCTTTCATGCAGATATTTTATTTGATCTCACAAAATAGTGTATTTCTTAGCTTGTTCAAGGCATGTATGTACTGGATTGCAGATTTTAGTGACAGAGGGAGGTTTGTATATTAGCCAGAAGTTTATGTTCACACTCTTTAGAATCTGAAGTGATTAAAAAACACCTATGAAAATGGACCTCTTGTTTCTACGACATCAAACATTTTTCATTTTTGTCATTCTTGACTGCTTGGTCTGATGTTTTGCTGTCTGTAGGCTGTGGTAGACTAAGTAAAAAGAGTCTTATTTTCCACTATGTCAGTATATAGAGAGTAAATTGTAGTGGCCCTAAAAATCTGTGATGGGAAAGAAAAACCGTTGCTTTATTTTTGCGCCTAGGGTTGTAGATTTTCTTAGAGATGTCAGTGTAAGCAGTCTGTGTCTAGATAAAGTGCTTAACTTTTCCTGGCCCACAGTTCTGATGTAAGTCAATCTAAAACATCTGAAGGCTTCAGTATCAGCCTTTTGTGTTCATTCTGGGGTCTTCCAGTTCAGATATTTTTCCATGCAGCAGGTGAATCAAGACATGCCCTGAATTTCTAGCTTGGAAGTGCATGGTCAGTAGGGCCAAGCACATGGGTTGCCAAAGAACTCTTCTTATCAATGTCCCCTTTGTATTCATTCATTGTTGGTGTCTAACATAATGCATGATTTTTTCATGTGATCCCAGAATAATTCATGTTGGAAGGGACATCAGGAGGTTTTTACTCTGCTGCTCAGAGTTTGGGCAGCTCTGAGGTCAGACCGGGTCACTTGATGGTTGATCTGATTGAGCCTTGAAAGAGGATGGAGACTGCACAGATTTTCTGGGCTCCCGTGTGCTTGACTGCCCTTATGGTAGAACAAGTTTCTCCTTGAAAACTGTGGTACCAGTTTTGTGTTAAATATGAACAGCTGTAATACTCAAGAAAAATCAGTTTAGCCTTTAATAGGTTGCAGTAAATAATGACCTATAGCCAGAGTAAGGTTGTGACATGCATAGAGCACTTCTCTTAAAGAGAACAAAGTTCTCTTTCCTGTCACTTAAAAGCTCTTTCATTCCTGTCACTTAAAAGCTATTTGTCTCTTTTTGTGGTGGTTCCCATGGTGAATGAAATGTGTTGTTTGAAACACTTCCACCTGCCAACTTAGAGAAGATCAGTTTCTTGATTTTAGATAATTTCTGTTGATCAGTTCACCTTATTTTGGAGGTGTGCTTGTTGCATATTGACTTTCATATATTTCTGTATACTGCAAAAATAACAGAAGTTATGAAATACATCACACATTCAGCTGTCAGTTGCAAATTCTTGCTTATTTTTTTCACTGATGTTATTAAGTTACATTAAATAAAGTGGCACAAGAAAATTTTAAAGACAAAATGTTTGATGTTTTTACTTGATGCTTTCTCAGCAAATAGAACTCTTATTTGTCCCCTTTTTTCACTTTGCTTTTTTATGCTAGTGTTTTATTCCAGAATATACATAATATGCGAGTTTGAGTCTGTGTGCTTCATAAACACATGTATATATGAAGAAGAGAGGGAGACAATTATCACTTGTTAATAATTTAAAAGGAACCTTTAGATGGGACATCATTAGGATCTGTTTTCCTTGTGAGGATTGCATCACTGCTATTTGTTTGAAGCACATGTTTTAGAGGTTTGGTTTAGGGAGCTGCCCTTCAGTCTCAGACTGGAGTTTGAAATGAAGAATATTGAACCTTTCATTTTGTGATAGACTTTTTCTCTTGGAGCAGATGTTCCTAATGCTGGGACTCTTTTCCCTCCAGCATTCCCTGACAACACCAAGGCTGGCACCAGGTTCATGCCCAGAGTACGTCAGAACAGGAAGTTACACTAGAGCCAAAACCTTCTGTGCCCGTGTGTGTAGCTGTCTGTAGGGATCATCACTGGCTGTTAGAGTTAGAGCCACTGCTGCCCTGGAATACTGTCCTGCTACTTAAAAACTAGTAGTCTTTTAGAAATTGCTACTTATGAACATCCAGTAGCTGGAATTGTGGTATAACTGTTGCAAAGACTTACCCCACAAATTTATTTCATCTAGATATGAAACAGCTCATTGACTTCAACATCAAGACCTTTTTTAATTAAAATATTTATAATGTAGGTTTTTCACAATTGATTCTGGAAAGACAAGATTTTGCAATAATAAGCCTTCAGTTAATTTAAAGAAATTATTGTTTCCAGTAACTGTTTAGTATGTTTTAAAATCTGAAATTAAATGCATAGTACCATTTTTTATTTATTTGGGTTTTTTAGGTCGTTTTGGGCAAACAACTCCACCACTTGTTGATTTTCTAAAGGATATATTAAGAAGATACCCAGAGGGAGGACAGATTCTTAAGGTAGACAATAAACAGTGTTTTAACAGTCATTTAATATGCATGACATAATGCCAAAGTTTAACACTTCCCAGCAAATCTTGTGTTGTTTTGTCCTATATTCACTGTACTACAGAAGATACATGTTTCCATTTCTGTGGACAAGGCAAAGTGAGCTGTGTGCTTTGTGTGTTTTTTTTTTCTTTAAACATTTCTGAGTTTGCTCAGTAGAAGAGGAATTGTGTGATTTATTATAGCTTCCTATGCTAACGTCTGAAAACAGCAGTTTGATCTTTTTTTTTTTTTTAAGAGCATCTGGGTTGATTAGTTGGATGTTTAACTTCTCCTCCAACATGCTTCAGTGCTTTATCACATGGGGTGGTAGGAACTTAATTTTCTTAGTGTGTGGGAATACTGGGTTCTAGCTAATGGGATTTGATACAGATATATCTTATCTACCTCTACATGCATACATACAAAACACACAAATACAAAAGTTGACAGATGATGACAGTTCCTTATGTCTGTTGTTTTGTTTGCAACCATGGAACTAGAAGTTGATTATGCTTAGTGGGAATGCCCAAGATAAGCATATCTTCAACAGTTTTGGCAAATTGCCTCCTGGGTATGTTCTGAGCATTGTCTGTACCTAGGAGGGGTACTTGCATTTTCATTATTTCTCAGTACTAAATGCATCTGTGAATGCATTTGAATTAAGAAGGGTTCAGACCTCCTCAACATCTTAAACCCAAACTTTCATTCCAACATGGAAAAATAAGGTAATGTACTTAGAAATCAGATAGGTAAATCTAAAAGTAGAAATGATGATATTTTCATAGTTGACAATTTAGGGTTAACAGATTGTTAGAGAGAGATTACTAACAGGAATTTTGCTGATACCTTAAAATTTATTTCAGTGTTTTGATTCTTCAGATACAATGCTGTTACAGCTGAATGTAGCACTTACCCCGTGTGCCACAGCATGAATACAAGTCTAACCTCATGGTGATTGCCATGCTTAGTGTTTAATGTTTCTGGTAACTTAGGGCTGTTTTACTGTGTCTTCATGAAGGACTGTCATGATTGTTCTTTTAGAAGAAGAACTGCATATAAATATCTTGTGAACATTCTTTAAACATTTATTTATGCTTAACTGTAGGTATATTTCTTGCTATCTCATAATAGTTCAAAGCTATGTAGATGTAACAATGTAATATACATTATAGACTGAACATACTGTCAGAAATAAAAGGGTTATAATTTTGGGGCCAGATGCTAGATGACAGTGGCTTATTTTAGTCTCAACAGTATACCTGAATGCAACCTAATCTGAAACACTTGCTGCTAGTTGATGCATTTTTAAAGTACAAGTTTATCTTGCTATCAAGTCTTTTATGTATAACTGAATGAAATTCAAGTGTATTAATACATTGCTTGTGATATATCTAGGTTGCTTTTCAATTCAGCTGAAATACTTGCTTATGCCAAGCTTGCACACCCTCACATAAACATACACACGTGTTTATGTGCCTGGAGCCCTGATGCACAGTGATGATTCAGTGTAAATAGACCATTGTGTGAGGCTGTAATCCCGTAGGTATTTATAATCACGCTTACGTGTCCACTGTTGATGAAAACGGGACTGGATGGGCGTATTTTATTAATGGTCGTGTTTACAGAACTATTTACTGACATTTGAGTTTTCTGTAGCTCTCACCTCTGCTACTACTATTTAGCAAATAATCTTAATATAAGCCTCTGTCCAGTCTGTGGGTTTCATTCTCTTGGTTCATGACTTAGGGAGCTACTGGTCAGAACTGTTTTGCAGCCCTTTGCCAGAGGGGTGAGAGAAACATGGGCACCCAGGAATGGTTGGTTCATTCTGTGAAGTGCTAACTTGAACCTAGTTCAGCTGATGTAAAGAAGAGTGTATTGCCCTTTTGTGAATGGTTGCCTCTCTGTTGTACAACTATTTGTAACGACTTACCTAATACACTTCGATAAATTTAAAATTATTTTTTTCTATTCTCATGTTTGCCTTGTTTTGAGACTTTTACAGCTTTGATTCAGGATTATGTAGTGGTAACAGTTCAGTAACTTACTTCTCAACTTTATGACTACTTTTGTATAGTATTTGAGCTCCAAATTCAAATAATATTTGTAGTACTTTTCTGTATATTTGTTTTATAAGGATAACTATTTTCATGCATGTAAACTGGATAAAATCATTTTGGTTGAAATGTATGACAACAATTACACTTGAGATGCTTGTTATTTTCTACTGTGTAAGTTCAAAAGCCTTTGCTAGAATATGTATTACTGCATTATACTTTGTTTTGATTTATTTTGTCTACCTCAGGAATTGATACAGAATGCAGAAGATGCTGGTGCCACGGAGGTTAGGTTTCTATATGATGAAACTCAGTATGGAACAGAAACGTTGTGGTCAAAGGACATGGCACAATATCAGGGTAAGTATAAGTTTTATTAAATTTGGCCATTATTCTTCAATATGCATGTTGTTTGGGGTTAGCTGTCCTGTCTATGTCCCCTCTCAGCTCTTAGCAGCCCCAGCCCACTCCCCATGTGGCTGTTTGGGCCACATGAGAAGCAGAAAAGGTCTTGGCTCTGCGTAAGCTCTGCTCAATGATAACTAAAACAGCCCTGTGTTATTGTCACTGTTTCCAGCACAAATCCAAAATATAGCCCCCAGCTACCATGAAGCCCAAGGCAGCACACTGATTTTTTAATGTAAAGATGACCTTTGCCCTTTACATTTCAGCATTCTTCAGGCAGTTCAGTTTTCTTCCCCATGCCTTTTTCTCTTGACTTTACACCCAACTTTGCTTCATGTTATCTGTATACTGCAAATCCAATTTCTTGAAACTTTAAGGCTTTTCCATCACTTACTATGGCTTTGTGAGATAAAGGTCAATTATGTATTTAAAAGTTATTATATTTTAAAAATTAGCTTGCATAGTCTTCCTAAAAGGCATTCAGTTGTGATTTGAAGTTTCAGTGATGGATGATCCACTACTTCTTTCTTCCAGCTTTTTTCCAGTTGTTAATCAGCCTTATTATGTCTTCTAATGTGAATTTGTCTGTCTTACTTTCTAGACACAGGTTATTGTTTTATCTTGCCTTATATTCCCTTCCAATGGAGGTATCATTAGACTGTGACTAGTGCATTTTTCAAACATCTTTTTTATAGCCTGAACAGATCGGGTTTAAACATTGTGCCACACGACTTCCTTCAGGAGTTTCGTTGTTTTCTGCTTTTTGTTCAGTTTTTCAGAATCATTCTTTTAAAATGTGGATGCAAGAATTAAATAACATATCAGAATATAGAGTACCATTTACAGAGGTAAATTCATCTCCTTGCTTTTGCTATTGCATTTTGCTTTTTTTTTCCATTACCAGGCATAATTTGATGTCAGCTTAGAGTCATAGCTTCCCCATTAAATTTGCACACACATATACGTCAAAGAAATGCTTTCTCAGGTCTGAGAAATTTTAAACATTAAATAGTTTTCTTCTTCTGTAGTTTTTTTAAACTCTTGCCTGTTTATTATAGGGCCAGCATTTTATGCATACAATGATGCAATTTTCACCCCCGAGGACTGGCATGGTATACAGGAAATAGCAAGAAGCAGAAAGAAGGATGATCCCCTGAAAGTTGGAAGATTTGGAATTGGGTTTAATTCCTGTTTATCATATAACAGGTAATCTTAGTAGTTGTTTAAAGAAAAGTTGTAGTTATAAATAGTTAAATGACTTTAGATATTCAAAAACATTTAATATTTTCTCTATAGTGTATTTTAAAATTAGTTCATGGATAGATTTTCTTATGAAACATTCCTATTTTTCTCTAATCATATAAGGTATCTATTTGATTCGGAAAGTTTTGAAGAAGATTGTTCTAATAGCATCATTATGTACTTAGTCCTTTATATTGAAATGAACATTCCTTTACACTGATATTTCAATTATACACTGCTATTCATTTTATAGAGGCTCATAATATAGGGTAGATGTCGAAGTAGAAGTGTGAAAGCTTTATCCCTAGACTCAAAGTCTTCTGCAGGTTCTTTGTATAGTAGGTAGTGATTTTTATTTATTATTAGAAAAGATATTATGTAATAGAGGTATATGCACACTTAAACTTGAAAGAGATAGTACATACTATTTTGCAAGCTTATAATATTCAGCCTTGAAATTTCTTGAAATTCTTCCAGAATGTTTTATTGTGGTACAGAAAAAGCATAAATAATGCTTACAGTCTCCACAGTTATAATAGTAAAGGACAAGAGGTAAATTTTTGCTGAAATAAAATTTTTTGCCTTGTGAATTTGTAAGACACAGGATATTTTTAACAATATTTTACCCAGCTGAGCATGAATTAAATTAATGCATCCAGTGGTTCGATAGTTCTGTGAGTTTGTGCTTTTGAATGTACAGAATTACTGAATTACAGAATTAATTGTTTGCCAGCCTTCAAGTTCTGCAAAGTATGAATCTAGTAGAACACACATGTAGTAAATTGATTAGTTCTTTTGTTTCTTGAAAATACTGGAAACATAAAAGTATGTAGTTGAAAGAAATTGTACTTGATATTGCTCACTGTCTGCTAGAATTGAAATGGTTGAATGAGTATTTATATGTTCAGTTGCAGAATAGGTGTGTGCTTGTTTGTTCCTTGTTAGTAAGCACTGAATTATCAGTTATCAGAATCATGTAGGTTGGAAAAGACCTTTAAGAACATTGAGTCCAACCATAATCCTAACGGTATCAAGTCCACTACTAAGCCACGCCCCCAAGGGTCATGTCTGCATGTCTTTTAAATACCTCCAGGGATGGTGACTCAGCCATTTCCCTGGAGATTGTACTCAGCTCATCACAGTTTTAGAATATTTTATTCTTGCCTTTTTAAAATTTGTTCCTTAACACTTTATTTTTAAAGTATGTTGTTTTAGGATTATTAATAATTATTGATTTTTATGTATACAGATGTCCCTAGCATCTTCAGTGGTGACCAGATTGGAATGCTTGATCCCCATCAAACCCTCTTTGGACCTCATGAGTCGGGCCAGTGTTGGAATCTAAAAGAAGACAGCAAGGAAATAAATGAACTTACAGACCAATTTGCACCTTTCATTGGTGTATTTGGCAGCACTAAGGAAACCTTTTAAGAATGGAAACTTTCCTGGTACATTTTTTCGTTTCCCACTTCGTCTGCAGCCTTCCCAGCTGAGCAGCAATGTTTATGACAAGCAGAAGGTTTTGGAGCTGTTTGAATCCTTCAGAGCAGATGCAGACACAGTATTGCTTTTCCTGAAGAGCGTTCAGGATGTTTCATTGCACGTTCGGGAAGCTGATGGAACGGAGAGGCTGGTTTTTAGAGTAACTGCCAGTGAGAACAAGGCCTTGAAACATGAAAGACCCAATTCTATCAAAATCCTGGGAACTGCAATAAGTCAGTATTGTAAGGGAGTTCCGAGCAATAGCATAACATGTGTGACATACCATGTAAATATAGTTGTAGAGGATGAGAGTGTTAAGGACGCACAGAAAACATCTTGGTTAGTGTGTAATTGTGTGGGTGGTCGAGGAATGTGTACAGAACTGGATTGTTTAGCTGATGACTTGAAATTTGTTCCTACTATTGGAATAGCCATGTCTTTAGCAACTAATGAGGAGGAAAATGGAGCTGTAGCAGACTTTTCAGGAAGAGCATTTTGTTTTCTGCCTTTGCCTCCAGGCGAAGAAAGCAAAACTGGACTTCCAGTTCATGTTAGTGGTTTCTTTGGTCTCACAGACAACAGGAGGAGTATCAAATGGCGAGAGTTGGATCAGTGGAGAGATCCAGCAGCTTTGTGGAATGATCTTCTTGTGGTAAATATAGTGCCTAAGGCATATACCACCCTTATTTTGGAAGCTATCAAAAGGATGGAGACTGAGAAGAATTCAGATTTTCCGTTGTCACCTGAAAGAATTTATAGGTTATGGCCTGATGAGAACAAAATCAGGGTACCCTGGAAACCAATTGTAGTACCTCTCTTTAAAGACCTGCTCCAGCATACAGTTATTTACTCAGTGAGTAATCAGTGGATAAAGGTGGAGCAGGTGCACTTTTCTGAAATGGATGAGAGTTTGGAGTACACACAGTCGGTTCTCAACTACCTCCAGAATTCAGGGAAGCAGATTGCCAAGGTACCAGCAAATATTGCTAGTGCAGTGCATCTTACTATCTCTGCTGCTAAAGCTGTGAAAAAAGTGACCCCTGCTGTAGTGCGGCAAGTGCTAAGGAAATCTGGACACAGTGGACCTGCTGAAGAAAAGCTTCATCTTTTAGAATTTGTGCTTTCTGATGGAGTCTACAGTGAACTGATTGGATTGGAGCTTTTGCCTTTGCAGAATGGGAATTTTATTCCTTTTTCCTCATCTGTGTCAGAACAGGATGTAGTTTACATTACCTCAGAAGAATATCCCAGGTATGCTTAATATTTGTAATACTGTGGGAAGGTTTTTTTGTCAGGTTTTTTCTCTTTTTTAAATTTATATGTTAAAACAGAGCTTCAGACTGTTCTTTGCTTGTCAACGAACAAGGTATGCAGCAGCTTGTATTGAGATGAAATAAGGCATAGATAGAACTCAGTTTTCTGTATATGTGTGTGTGTCTGTGTGCATATATCTCATTTGATGAGTTTGACACCCATTTGCCATTAACCCTTTATAAAAGAATTGTGTGATCTATGCTTTAAGAGAATATGTCAGGATACATTTCCAGTTAATTTTCTTCTTGGAATTACAAATATGAGGTGATTAGAAACATACATACTGGGAAGTTCATTTAATTAGGTAATGATGAGAGCTTTTATTAAACTTAAGGTTTGAGATTTCCTTTTTTTATCACAACCCCTAAATTCAGTGAGGTAATACTAAAAACTGGTTTCAGAAAATAAGCAGATATTACTTGATGATCTGTCTTTTATATCTGCTCTCCCTTTGTTCTTTCCAGTCCCTCTCCAATTAGTTTTTTTCCTTGCTTATTTCCCAGCTGCATCAGTGCTCCAGTTTGGTTCTCATTTCATCAGCCAAAAGAGCTTGCACTGACACTGGGGAGGGGATAGCAAAGAGCAGGCTAGCTGGAATAAATGGGCTTGGGGTCACTGGGGAGAAAGCATGACTACTGCTTTTATGTCTGTACTGGATTATGCATGGATTAAATTCTTGTTAAATCTGGACCATTCTGCACACAATGACTAAAGACATAAGGCTTGAAATCACTCAGACACACCAGATGTCTTAATGTTTCCCCTTACAAAGTTCTACCTCTATGTATGATTACAATGAGCCCTCCTTCTATTTTGCCTCAGAGTTCCACTAATTTCCAGACCCTCAACCTGAGAGACTGTGACACTTGGCATATATTTTGTTGCTTTTACTGCTCTGTAAAGGGAAGGAGAGGTGGGTTGGAGTGTGCCCATATAGGTATTATTAAGGTAAAAAGTGCTTAAAGTGAGGTCCTTATGTAAATTGTTTTGAATATTCATGTAGACAGCCAGTCTTAAAGAAAAGCAGTTGGATGCAAGTAACTTTTCTTTCCATGTTTCTTGAAAACAATTTGCATATCTTCAAGCCTGCTGCTGTTCTTTTTTCTGCTATATTCTAAATCAATTCAGAATCACAGAATGGGTCAGGTTGAAAGGTACCACAGGGGGTTATCTGGTCCTACCTCCCTGATCAAGCAGGGCTGTCCCAGAGCACATGGCACAGGATTGTGTCCAGATGGTTCTTGAGTATCTCTAGTGAGTGAGGCTCCACAGCCTCTCTGAGCAATCAGTACTCATTCCAGTACTAGGTCATTGTACTGTAAAGAAGTTCTTCCTCATGTTCAGCTGGAACTTCTGTGCATCTGTCTCTGCCCATTGGCTCTTGTCCTACTGCCTGTATCCTTGGCAGCACAAAAAAGAGCCTGGCTCCACCCTCTTGATACCCTCCCTTCAGATCCATATACACGTAGATGAAGTAGGTCCCCTTTCAGCTCCCATAGCCTTTCCTCATAAGAGAGATGCTCCAATGCCTTAATCATCTTTGTAGCCCTCTGCTCGACCCACTCCAGGAGCTCCATAAATTTTAGCCCATAATCATAAATTCATGATCTTTTCTTGCTCTAAACAATTCAGGTTATTTATCATGGGATTAAAGCTACTCAGAGCCTATGATTCTATTGTCTTTTTCTACAAAAAAAAAAAAAAAAAGCGTTTTAGCATCATTTTAAGATGATTTATCTTTTGTTGTTCTTTCATTTTGTTAATCCTTCCAGAAGTTAAGCCAGTATACTAATAGAGAAAACATTCCCATGATGAGACTAACAAATTAGAGCCCTGCTTCAGACTAGTCATAAGATACTTCTTTTGAAACTTAAGGATACCAGTATTTCTTATTCAGTTCATGTTCCGTTGGTAATGGACCTGGTTTGATTAGTTTGCAAAACTGATACAAAAGCATAGATCTCCTTGCTAGCTGTGATGAAACAAATTTGCAATAGTAATGCTTTCTTTGCCTCTATTCTTGCCTACATCAAGTACCTTTAATGTTTTAAGTGTGATAAATTATGTATGCTAGGTGTTTCAAAACCCTTTCAATTTAGGAGATTGGCTCTTACTCAAATTTGGAGCCTGCTAAGAAGGTAAAATAAGCTTTTAGAAATTTTCTTTCTGCTAACTGTGGAAGAACATGATTTTGTGTTGGTTTATGTCTAATGAACATAGCTGCGATTAGAATTAAACTGGATATTTATTTTTTATTTCACAAAGACCAAAGTCCTGAAAACTGATTTAAGTGCCAAAGTAAGAGAAGGGGAGGATGAGACTGACTCTTGGCACAATAATTTTAAGCATTGACTGCAGATCTTCTGATATCTGTGGATATTTTCAAATCCACAGATCTGTGTGACATTCTAGAATTATGTGTTGTATTTTATGTAAGCTTTTCAAACAGAATTCTAAGACACAAAGAATGGTAGGTGTTATTTTTTTTTTTAATACAAATAGGTGAAAATAGTTTTTTAATCCAAATTTTTCTATCAAAGAGGACTTGCTTAGACCTGCTTTGAAAAGAAGAGTAGTTGGGCAAATTACTTTCTTATTACTCTCTACTTCTAAATGTATAGATTTTTTATTTGCTAGAATGCCCACTGAAACCTCTAGTCTGCATATGCACGATTGCTTTGCATGCTACTGATCTGATGATGATTACCATGCTAGTAATGTCTATACAGTTACATAAATAAATGAGGCTTTGCTAAAGTGTGGGGGCCTTTTTTTCCTTTTACTTTTTTCTCTTTTTTCATGGTGTGCTAGATCACTCTTTCCTGGCCTGGAGGGAAGGTTACTCTCTGATGACCTGAAGCCTGAGGTCCTTGCTGCTTTGAAAGAAGCCGCCAAAAGCCGAGGTAATGTCTTTTGTATTCTCTTATAGAACATCTAATGGTTCAAACAGACTTGCTCTAAACCCAAGTTTAAAGTAATGTCTCTTGAAGTTGAGTTCCTATGGATAAGACAGTCATCTTAAAAAATGTCGTTAATGTGTGGTAGACTTGTCTGAATCGGAAATTACACAAATGAAAATTTGAAACAAACAAAAAGGCAAAGGAAGAAGGATGAAAATTTGTGATAAAATAATAGACACTAGTTTAGTAAAATGTATTCAAGGGTGAAGAATTTTATTCAAATAGTGTTCTTCCACCTTATTATATCCATCTTATTTCTGTTTTGTATTTATAGTATTTGCATATGCAATAGCTGTGTCGTGGTTTTAGTATTGTGGATCATCTTTTAATTCACAATTGCAGGTGATCACTTCAGTGCATTTGTTTTAAACCAGATTGAATCAGTTTGAGTAGCTAGCCTCAAGCATGCTGTAGATCATAATTTCATCATGTGTTTCCTGGTTCATGGTTTATGATTATGTCATTGTGGACCTACTGAAATGCTCCCATTCATGATCAAAAGACATGGTGAAGGAGTTTGTTTCTTCTCAGAGTTTGTCTGCACTTACCTTTTCACCCTTGCGTTTACCATTTGATTGATAAATTTGAAGCCTAAAGTATTTTCACTTAAACACAATTCAGAAACCAAGTCATTTGTTAGCTCACCATATAATACTTAAACAGAAGCTGTTCTTCTGTGTCTAGAAAATGTACTTTTCAGGAACAGATTCTTGTCTCTTTTTTTTAATTACTTGATTCATCAAATTCTTTCTTGGACTGAATATGTTTAAATCAAGTGTAGAATACTATTACTCACAGTCTTGCTTTGCTTTTCTTTATATCCTTAATATCCTCATGGTCTTCAGTCATTTAGTTTCTACTTCTTCTGTGTTTTGACCTTTTTTCCCCTTCAATCTTTTAAATCTTTCCTCTTTATTATTATTTTTTGTTTAGTTCTAAAGCTCCTTTCTCCATGTTTTGATCATTCCTTATCAAAAACAAAAGAAAAACAACATAATCCTGAGGCAAGGTGATACATTTTTGAAGTATGGCTAAGCATTTATGAAAAAATAAGAATAATTGAGTGACTTTTTGCATAATGTAAAACATGCAAATATTTAATATAAAATGTATTGCATATATAAAATCTTGAAATTTAACTGATTATGAAGATAATCAAGTTTGAAATTATTATAAAGAAAACCTTTATTTTAAAAAGGAGAATTTTCAAAGTCCTATCAGCATATTAGATTATGGATGTTGTGTCTGTTAATGCAGTAGAATATGCTTGGTTAATTTTTACTCAATACTCAATATGCTACTGTTAATTTTGCTCAATACTGTTTTAAAAGAGAATGTAAACTGTTGAAAGTAATGACTACTTTAAATTGTGTATTCAAACAGGAAATACTGATGATCTAGGATAGAACTATAAGGAGTTACTGTTTAATAGTACCTTTTAAGGAATGGGTATATAGAGGTATCAAGACAACCACAGTAAGATTAGATGGACGAAGATTTTATGTAAGACAGCAATATTAGTATTGAAAAATGCCTGTTCTGTCTGATGAAACCTTGAACGGATTTTCAAGATGTTCTTTCCTAGACAATTTCCTCCAAGTGAATGTCACAAAGCAATCTAAAAGCAGGCTTAAATTAAAAAACAGAGGAGAACAACCAAAACAAAATACAGTATATACTTGAAAGCATCTAAAATAGAAAATGCAGATGTGACAGAAACAGCAAAACCCCCGTAAGTTATTAAACCAGTCCCTTACTGAGTCCTAGGACATTCCTTTCCTTGCAGGCTTGGTCACAGAACTGCAATGAAGTATTTCTAGTTGTTTTAGTTATTGGGGAGATTTTTAGGTGATATTTAAGTCTTCCTTTTGTTTCTCTTTTATTCTGGTAGATTCTTTGGATTATATTTTTCTAGGCACTTACTCTTTGTAGTATGCCTCTCATTCATTAGAAGAACATATTTTTGTAAATAAATATAGCGAGTATTCTTCTAAATGTTCTTGAAATTATTAAATACTATTAGATAATCCTTTACAAGATTCAGGTGTCCTACTTTTCATTCTTCCTCCTCATAAATTATTCTTCATTCAGTGATTTTGCATAACTGTACAACTGCACTACCTTAAAAATTGTACATTACTATAAATAATAAATATTAGAGGGGGTTTTGACAGGTTTAGAAATCTTAAACTGTCAAGAATTTTATTTATATAGCTGTATAAATTACATCACAGAGATTTCTGATACAGTTGCAGAAATAGAAACTTTTAATATTATTTATTTGAGATGGGGTGCCATTGTTTTTATTGTGTTGTTCAAAGGCAAACAGATCTGACTTTTACTCTCCTAAAATGTGAACTGTATTTGTCTAGTTAGTAATTGTTTCTATACTTAGTGTATTAATATGCAGCTCACAGGATGTTGTCTAAAAATGGATTTGATTACATTCTAGCCCAACAGCTTCTCTGGGGATTTTCAGGTATGGTTATTAACTGAAGATGTACTGGTTTGGATTGAAGCTTGACATTTGTGTGAATTTGGTGGTTAGCTTTTCTTATTGCCCCAGTTTTCATGTAAAAAAACCTTGCCAAATAGTGCTGCCAAGAGATAGTAACCTAACATAATTATAAAGAGATTTCTAAATACATCTGAGGGAAAAATGCATATTTATGTAATTATGTTACGTGGAAATATCAATATTTTAGTTGGTTTATTTATATATATTTAATAATTTTACATGCAGGAAGATTTCCAGTATTTTAAGATTACCTGCATATTTTTAAAAACAGTATTTTAAACTTCTTTTCTCAAATAAAAAAAAAGGGATTTAAATTTAGCTTTTAAATAGATTCTTCCTTGGGCCCCTTTGCAAGTTTTCCTAACTTGCACATAGCTCATGTATTTACCTGTTTTCAGTAGAGCTATCACAATCTGAAGCTCTGTAGGCATGAAGTGAAAGAAAAAAGATTTTTTCTGAAGGATGCCTATAACTGCTCTTAATCTTTATTTTGCCTTCAAGAAAATGGCAATGTTATCTAGATGTGTGATGAAAGATCTCAAATACAAATAGATGTCTTTCTTTCATTTCTGTCATTATTTCTGATGTGTTGGGAGGTAGTGGTATTTTTTTTTATTCTGTGCTATTTTACCCCCAGAAATTCTGTAGTTTTTAAGTATAAACTTTCCTAATGATAATTAAGACGTGAGTGTAAAGACATATTTCTTTTAGTGAGAACTTCAATAAGAATAAAAACATACAGACTTAGTTTCAGCACTTCCTGCCTGAGTCTAATTTGTCAGTTTTAGTTATAAGATCAGCTGCACCTGAACCACTTTGTTATATCTAATAAAAAAATATTTCAAATCGACTTGAACATTTACAATTATAGACAAATAAAGGATTAGATTTTTATTTACCACTAGGTAAATAAGTAGGGTAAAGAATCAACTAAACAAAAACAATGTTTGTAGTTCAATTCTAAATCTCTAGTTTCAATGTATGCCTGAGAACTTTTGTGCTAAACTAACAAATATAATAACATACTGGTAATTTTCAATTTGTTTATATTTTCATACTAATATGGAATGTATTTGCTTTTTATTAACTCCTGAAAGCAAAGGAAACTGGTATCTGCACTCCTATTTAACAAACATTTTTTTTCCCACAAAAAGACAGGGCACAGATTAGACTTTTTTTTCCTTGTTTTCCTTCTGCTTTGCCCCCTGAAGCCATTTGCTAAGTAACTCTGCTCTGTGATTCTCACAGCTTTTCCCTTTTGCTGTAATTTCAGGGAGGCCATGCACTCAGCTGCAGCTCCTGAACCCAGAAAGATTTGCCCGACTCATTAAAGAAGTTATGAACAGCGTGTGGCCTGGGAGAGATGTGGTTGTACAGTGGTATCCAGGCTTGGAGGAAAAAAAGCACCCATCAGTTTCCTGGCTGAAGATGGTCTGGAAGAATCTATATATACATTTTTCTGATGACTTGAGTGTGTTTGATGAAATGCCTCTTATCCCCAAGACGCTGCTGGAGGAAAATCAAACATCAGTGGAACTGGTTAGATTTAGGAATCCATCACCCATCATTCTGGAAGATGAATCTGAGACTCAGCTCCCAGAATACTTAGCTGATATTATTCAGAGAATTGGTGGAGTTGTATTTAAGAAGCTGGATACTTCTATCCAACATCCACTTATAAAAAAATACGTGCATCCACCATTGCCAAGTGCTGTTTTACAAATAATGGAAAAAATGTCCTTACAGAAACTATGCAATCAGGTTGCGTCATTCCCACCAACACATAAAGATGCTCTTAGGGCATTCTTAGCTAGTTTAACAGATGCAAATGAAAAAGAGAAGAGAATTATTCAGGAATTGCTAATATTTAAAAAAATTGAAAAATCATCTGATGAAAGTGTCCCTGTTTTTACTGGGCTAAAAGGGAGTAAGGTATTACACCACACTGCCAAAATTCCTCCTGGTCTAAGGTTTTCTGTTCCAATAATTGACAGCAGTGATGAAGCAACTATTCGCTTAGCTAATTTGCTGAAAATAGAACAACTGAAGAGCACAGACTGCTTGAAGTTCATTATAGAAGACATAAGAAGTGATTTTTATTCATATGATGAAACAGCACAGATAATGCAATGGGTTCTTGAAAATCTCACTTTTCTGAAAAATGAGAATGCAGATGTGATAGATTGGCTGACACCACTGAAATTTATTCAGATCTCACCGGAAAAGATAATGTCAGCAAATGAACTCTTTGATCCTGAGGTAGAACTTCTGCAACATTTGTTTTATGCTGAGGAGGAAAGTTGCTTCCCCCCTGTTATTTTTACCTCCTCAGATATTCTTCATTCACTAAGACAAATAGGCTTAAAAAATGAAGCCAATCTTGAGGAAAATGATATCTTGAGAGTGGCAAAAAAAATTGAAAGTTTGCATGCTGACTCTAACACCAATCATGATTTGCTGTTAAGAAAAGCTAGAACTCTTTTGACAATTTTGAACAAAAACCATATGCTGCTTCAATCATCTGAAACAAAAGCTGTAATGAAAAAGATAAAATGGATTCCTGCAAGTAAGGAAAGGCCCCCAAATTATCCGGGATCCTTAGTTTGGAAAGGAGATCACTGTAATCTGTGTTCACCACCAGAAATGTGTGATATATCACATGCAATTTTAGTGGGTTCCTCAGTTCCTCTTGTGGAAAATGTACAGTTGGATATAGAAAAAGCACTTGGCATCCCCACCAAGCCCAGCATAAAAGCAGTCTTGAAACATTTCAAGGTGGTAGTTGATTGGCATAGTTCTAAAACCTTCAGTGATGAGGATTACTATCAGTTTCAGCATATCTTGCTTGAGATTTATGGATTTATGCATGATCATCTAGAAGAAGGCAAAGAAGCTTTTAAAGCCCTGAAATTTCCCTGGGTTTGGACAGGTAAAACATTTTGTTCCCTAACACAAGCAGTTATAAAATCAGTTCCTGATCTTGATCTCCAGCCTTATCTACATTATGTTCCAAAAACTATGGCGAAGTTTCACCAGTTGTTTAAAGGTTGTGGTTCAATTGAGGAGTTAACACCAGACCATGTTTCTATGGTCATTCAGAAGATATATCTGAAGAGTGAGCAGAATCTCTCGGAACAAGAGAGCAAGCAAAGCCTTCACATCATGTTGAGCATCATAAGGTGGCTGTACAGCAATCAGATCCCCGCGAGTCTGCATACGCCCATGCCGCTGTACAGTGGCAAACTTCCTTACAAACTTGCAATGAAGCCAATTCATGAGTGCTGTTACTGTGACATCAAAGTTGATGACTTAAACGATTTGCTTGAGGATTCTGTCGAACCCATAATTTTGGTGCATGAAGACATACCAATGAAAACCGCTGAGTGGTTAAATGTCCCATGCCTTAGCACAAGATTGGTTAATCCAGAAAATATGGGGTTTGAGCAATCTGGGCAAAGAGAGCCTCTGACTGTGAGAATTAAAAACATATTGGAAGAATACCCTTCCATTTCAGATATCTTTAAGGAGCTTCTTCAAAATGCTGATGATGCTAATGCAACAGAATGCAATTTCCTGATTGACATGAGGAGAAACATGGATATAAGAGAGAACCTTCTGGATCCAGGAATGGCAGCATGTCATGGTCCAGCTTTGTGGTCATTCAATAATTCTGAGTTTTCTGACTCCGATTTCCTAAATATAACTCGATTAGGAGAGTCTCTAAAAAGGAGCGAAGTTGACAAAGTAGGAAAATTTGGACTGGGATTCAATTCTGTTTATCATATCACTGATGTTCCTATTATTTTGAGCCGGGAGTTCATGATTATGTTTGATCCAAATGTCAACCATATAAGTAAGCATATCAGAGATAAATCTAACCCTGGCATCAAAATTAACTGGAGTAAGCAACAGAAGAGGCTGCGAAAATTTCCAAATCAGTTTAAGCCATTTATAGGAGTTTTTGGTTGCCAGCTACCACTGACAGTAGAATCTCCCTATAGCTACAAAGGAACACTTTTCAGGCTGTCCTTTAGGACTCAGCAGGAAGCTAAAGTGAGTGAAGTCAGCAGTGCATCTTACAATACAGCAGACATTTACTCTCTTGTGGATGAATTTAGCATTTGTGGTCATAGACTGATAATATTTGCTCAGAGTGTAAATTCAATGGTTTTGAAATACTTGAAAATTGAAGCAGATGATCCTGGCATGGCGCAAGATGTCGTCACTATCAGAAAAAATCTGTGTTCTTCCAAAGCCTTGACTGCACCAAATGTAAGCGTTTTAAAGGAAGCAGCTAAAGTCATGAAGGTTTGCAGCAGCAGTACTAAAAAGCTTCCCACTGAAACACCAAAGTCATCGTGTATTCTGCAGATAGTAGTAGAAGAATTTCACCATGTGTTTAGGCGGATTGCTGATTTACAGTCTCCACTTTTCAGAGGTACTGAAGAGGATCCAGCTGCTTTCTTTGAAATGGCTAAATCAGGACAGACGAAAAGATCAGGTGATGAATTGCCACAGAAAACAGTAGATTCAACAACGTGGCTTATATGTTCTTGCATGGATGTCGGAGATGCTTTGAAATTTTCTTTGCATGAAAGTGGACGAAGACTAGGCCTAGTTCCCTGTGGTGGTGTAGGAGTGTTGCTGTCTGAAACCCAGGATCAAAAATGGATTGTGAAACCTAATTGCAACAACATAGGTGAAGTATTCTGCTATTTACCTCTGCGAATAAAAACAGGCTTACCTCTCCACATAAATGGCTGCTTTGCAGTTACTTCAAATCGGAAAGAGATCTGGAAAACAGACACAAAAGGAAGATGGAATACAGTATTCATGAGGCATGTTATTGTAAAAGCCTACATAGAAGCTCTTTGTGTTTTACGTGACATGGCAATCAATGGTGAGCTAGTTGACTACAGTTACTGTGCAGTGTGGCCAGATCCTGATTCAGTTCATGATGATTTTTCTGTTATTTGTCAGGGGTTTTATGAGGACATAGCTCATATGAAAAGCAAAGAAGGGATCAAAGTGTTTTCTGATGGGTCGTCTTGGGTTTCCATGAAGAATGTAAGGTTTTTAGATGACTCCATACTGAAACGCCCAGATGTTGGGCCGTCAGCCTTCAAGATCTTTCTGAAGTACCTTAAAAAAACTGGTTCCAAAAATCTGTGTGCTGTAGATCTTCCATCCTGGGTAAAGACAGGATTTGAAGAGGCAGGATGCAAATACATATTATTGGAGAACACTTTCTCTGAGAAACAGTTCTTTTCTGAGGTATT
This sequence comes from Luscinia megarhynchos, assembly GCA_034336665.1. Lineage (NCBI taxonomy): Eukaryota > Metazoa > Chordata > Aves > Passeriformes > Muscicapidae > Luscinia > Luscinia megarhynchos. The sequence goes on from JAPFBE010000003.1 coordinate 69,496,037, forward strand.
TTTTCCTAACATTCAGGAGATTGATGCAGAGCTACGTGATCCTTTGATGCGTTATGTTCTCAATGAAAAACTTGAGGAGTTCTCAGGAATTCTTCGTGCTACTCCGTGTATTCCCTGTTCATTGGATGGACATTCATTAGTTACACCATCAAGACTCATCCACCCTGAAGGAAGAGTTGCAAAGTTGTATGATGCTAAGGATGGAAGATTTCCTTATGGTACCACTCAGGATTATCTTAACCCTGTTATTTTGGTTAAACTTGTGCAGTTGGGAATGGCTAAAGATGATATTTTATGGGAAGATCTGATAGAACGTGCAGAGTCAGTAGCTGAAATTAACAAGACTGATCATGCTGCAGCTTGTCTCAGGAGCAGCATTATATTGAGTCTTATTGATGAAAAATTAAAATGTATAGATCCTAGAGCTAAAGAATTTGCTGGAAAATGTCAAAACATTCCTTTCCTTCCTTTCCTTAGCAAACCAGCAGGCTTCTCACTGCACTGGAAAGGCAGTGATTTTCAGCCTGAAGCGATGTTTTCAGCAAATGATCTTTTCACTGCTGATCATCAAGATATAGTTTGCCTCACACAACCAATTCTTAATGAAAATTCCCACTCATTTAAAGGTTGTGGTGCTTTGTCATTAGCCGTCAAAGAATTTTTGGGTTTACTTAAGAAGCCAGCTGTTAATTTAGTCATAAATCAGTTAGAAGAAGTTGCAAAGTCATTTGATGGAATCACGTTGTATCAAGAAAATATCACTAATGCTTGTTACAAATATCTGCATGAAGTGATGTTAGAGAGTGAATCAACAAAAGCCATGATAATTGAACAGCTAACAAACTGTAGTTTTATTTTGGTTGAGAATGTGTATGCTGATCCATCAAAAGTGTCATTTCATTTGAATTTTGAAGCAGCTCCCTATCTCTATCAGTTGCCTAACAAATATAAAAATAGTTTCCGTGAGCTGTTTGAAAGTGTGGGTGTAAGACAGGCTTTCACAGTTGAAGACTTTGCTGTAGTTCTGGAATTAATAAATCAGGAGAGAGGGACCAAACAACTAACAGAAGACAACTTTCAGCTCTGCAGGAGAATAATTAGTGAAGGAATATGGGGCCTCATTAGAGAAAAGAAGCAGGAATTCTGTGAGAAAAAGTATGGAGAGATTTTGTTGCCAGATACTCGTCTTGCACTTCTACCTGCAAAATCTTTGTGTTACAATGACTGCCCGTGGATAAAAGTCAAAGACACAACTGTTAAATACTGTCATGGTGATATTCCAAGAGAAGTTGCAGTGAAGCTTGGAGCAATACCAAAACGCCATAAAGCTTTAGAAAGATATGCATCAAATATCTGTTTTACTACCCTCGGAACAGAATTTGGTCAGAAAGAAAAATTGACTAGTAGAATTAAAAGCATTCTGAATGCTTACCCTTCAGAAAAAGAAATGCTGAAAGAGCTCCTTCAGAATGCAGATGATGCAAAAGCTACAGAGATCTGTTTTGTGTTCGATCCTAGACAGCATCCAGCTGATAGAATATTTGATGAGAAATGGGCACCACTTCAAGGACCAGCACTGTGTGTTTACAACAATCAGCCTTTTACAGAAGATGATATTCGGGGAATCCAGAACCTTGGAAAAGGTACAAAAGTAGGAAATCCCTGTAAAACTGGACAGTATGGTATAGGTTTCAATTCTGTTTATCACATTACTGATTGCCCATCTTTCCTGTCTGGCAATGATATACTTTGCATTTTTGATCCTCATGCAAGATATGCACCAGGTTCAACATCAACAAGTCCTGGCCGCATGTTTAGAGATTTAGATGCAGATTTCAGAACACAGTTCTCAGACGTACTGGATCTCTACCTAGGAAATCACTTTAAACTGGATAATTGTACGATGTTTAGGTTTCCTCTTCGAAATGGAGAAATGGCAAAAGTATCAGAAATTTCATCAGTTCCGTGCTCAGATAGAATGGTCCAAAATCTTTTGGATAAGCTGCGTACAGATGGGGCAGAACTCCTAATGTTTTTGAACCATATGGAAAAGATTTCCATTTGTGAGATAGAAAAAACAACAGGAGCACTGAATGTCCTGTATTCTGTACAAGGCAAAATCACTGATGGAGACAGACTGAAACGAAAGCAATTCCATGCATCTGTGATCGACAGCGTAACTAAAAAGAGGCAGCTAAGTGAAATACCTGTACAGCAGATTACTTACACAATGGATACTGAAGACTCTGAAGGAAATCTCACCACTTGGTTAATTTGCAACAGGTCAGGATTTTCTGCCATGGAAAAGGTATCCAAAAGTGTGGTTTCAGCCCACAAGAATGAGGACATTACTCTTTTCCCTCGTGGTGGAGTAGCAGCTTGCATTACTCATAATTACAAAAAGCCCCACAGAGCATTCTGTTTCTTACCCTTATCATTAGAAACTGGATTACCTTTCCATGTGAATGGGCACTTTGCTCTGGACTCTGCAAGAAGAAATCTGTGGCGCGATGATAACGGTGTTGGAGTAAGAAGTGACTGGAATAGTAGTCTAATGACAGCGCTGATAGCACCAGCCTATGTTGAGCTGCTCATCCAGCTGAAGAAGAGGTATTTTCCAGGAACTGACCCTACAGTATCAGTGCTGCAAAACACACCTATTCACGCTGTGAAAGACACTTTAAAAAAGTTTTTATCATTTTTCCCAGTTAATAGACTTGATATTCAACCAGACTGGTATTGCTTAGTGAAAGCAGTTTACAGTTGCATTTATGAAGATCTGAAGCGTCTTTTACCTGTTATGAGAGCTCCAAATGTTGATGGTTCTGATTTGCATTCTGCTGTTATCATCACATGGGTTAATATGTCTACCGTGAACAAAGGCAGACCATTCTTTGACAATTTGCTACAAGATGAACTGCAGCACCTCAAAAATACAGAATACAACATCACGACACGGAAGACAGTGGCTGAAAATGTTTACAGACTGAAGCATTTGCTCTTAGAAATTGGATTTAATTTGGTATATAACTGTGATGAGACTGCAAATCTCTACCACTGTTTGGTGGATGCAGATATTCCTGTCACCTATGTGACACCTGCTGATGTCCGATTGTTTTTGATGACATTTTCTTTTCCAGACTCTAACTGCCACATAGGAAAGTTACCCTGTCGTCTTCAGCAGACAAATTTGAAGCTGTTCCATAGCCTCAAACTCCTGGTTGACTACTGTTTCAAAGATGCAGAAGAAAATGAAATCCAAATTGAGGGTTTGCCACTCCTCATTACTCTTGACAATGTTTTGCAAGTTTTTGATTCAAAGCGACCAAAGTTCTTGACAACATACCATGAACTGATTCCATCTCGCAAGGATCTCTTTATGAACACATTGTATTTGAGATACAACAATATCCTGCTCAGCAGTGAAGTAGCTAAAGTCTTTGATATCAAAAGTTTTGCTGAATTGTTATCATCTGTGCTGCCTAGAGAATATAAAACTAGAAATTGTATGAAATGGAAGGAAAACTTTGCAAGTGAATCTTGGCTTAAAAGTGCTTGGCATTTTGTCACTGAATCTCTAAATATTAAGGAAGAGCAAGAAGATACACAAGCAAAATTTGATGGTGTTATTGAAACTTTGAAGGACTGGACTTTGCTTCCAGGTGTAAAGTTTACAGTCTCAGCCAATCATCTGGTTGTGCCAGAGTGTGATGTTTTGCTGCCACTCAGCATCATGCACATAGCTGTCTTTCCAAATGCTCAGAGTGATAAAGTCTTCCATGCTTTAATGAAAACAGGCTGTATTCAGCTGGCATTGAACAAAATCTGCTCCAAAGACAGTGCTTTAGTGCCTTTGTTGTCGGGACGTACAGCAAACATAGATAATCCCTCCAGCATTCTGAAAGCCATACAATACATGGTACAGACATCAACCTTTAAGACTGAAAAGTTAGCAGAAAGTGACTTTGAGGCTCTCCTAATGTACTTCAATTGCAACTTATGTCATCTGACATCTCAGGATGACATTAAAATTTTAAAGTCTCTTCCATGTTACAAATCAATCAGTGGCCGATACATCAGCATTGCAAAATATGGGACCTGTTATGTCCTCACAAAAAGCATCCCATCAGTAGAAGTAGACAGATGGACACAATCGACTTCATCGGCTTTTCTTGAGGAGAAGGTTCATTTGAAAGATTTGTATACTCTGCTTGGCTGTGTCTCTGTGGATGATCTTGAAGTGTACTTGAAACATCTTTTGCCAAAAATTGAAACTCTGTCTTATGATGCAAAATTAGAACATCTGATCTACTTAAAGAATAGGCTAACTAGCATTGAAGAAACTTCAGAAATGAAAGAGCAGCTGTTTGAAAAGCTTGAAAGTGTTTTGATAATTCATGATGCAAGCAATAGGTTAAAACCTGCAAAATACTTTTATGACAGGACTGTAAAGGTCTTTGAAGTTATGCTGCCTGAAAAATTCTTTATACCTCAAGATTTTTTTAAGAAGCTAGAGCAACTTACAAAACCAAAAAATCAAGCTGTGTTCCTTCCATCATGGGTAACTTTTCTGCGACATATTGGTTTGAAATTCATCATTTCACAGCAGCAATTACTGCAGTTTGCTAAGGAAATCAGCATGCGAGCAAATACAGAAAACTGGTCTAAAGAAACACTACAGAATACTGTCGATGTTCTCCTCCATCATATCTTTCAAGAAAGAACTGACCTTTTTTCAGGAAATTTTCTGAAAGAATTGTCTTTAATTCCTTTTCTGTGCCCTGAACGAGCTCCAGCAGAGTTTGTGAGGTTTCATCCTCAGTATCAAGAGGTTAATGGAACTCTTCCTCTTATACGATTCAATGGGGCACAGGTGAACCCTAAATTCAAGCAGACTGATGTGTTGCAGTTGCTGTGGACATCATGTCCTATTCTTCCTGAGAAAGCAACACCTTTAAGCATCAAAGAGCAAGAGGGGAGCAGTATTGGTGCGCAAGAACAGCTTGAGCATGTTTTAGCCATGCTGAATGTTAATTTGGACCCTCCTCTGGACAAAGTGATCAATAACTGCAGGAACATATGCAACATCACAACCTTGGATGAGGACATGGTGAAAACTAGGGCCAAGGTCCTAAGAAGCATTTATGAGTTTCTTAGTACAGAGAAGAGGGAATTCCGCTTTCAGCTTCGAGGAGTTTCTTTTATAATGGTGGAAGAAGGCTGGAAGCTCCTTAAGCCGGAGGAGGTTGTGATAAACCTTGAGTATGAATCTGATTTTAAACCTTATCTTTACAAACTTCCTCTAGAACTTGGTACTTTCCACCAGCTATTTAAACATTTGGGTACTGAAGATGTTATTTCAACAAAGCAGTATGTTGAAGTTCTAGGTCGCATATATAAGAGCTCGGAAGGAAAGCAATTGGATCCTAATGAAATGCGCACAGTTAAAAGAGTAGTTTCAGGCCTGTTCAAAAGTCTTCAGAATGATTCTGTAAAGGTTAGGAACGACCTTGAGAATATGAGAGATTTTGCCCTTTACCTTCCCAGTCAAGATGGTAGATTGGTAAAGTCTAGTATCTTAGTTTTTGATGATGCACCTCACTACAAAAGCAGAATCCAAGGTAACATTGGTGTGCAGATGCTTGTTGATCTTAGCCAGTGTTACTTAGGCAAAGACCATGGCTTTCACACTAAATTGATTATGTTATTCCCCCAGAAACTGAGGCCTCGCTTACTTAGCAGTATACTTGAAGAACAGTTAGATGAGGAGTCTCCCAAAATTTGTCAGTTTGGAGCGTTATGTTCTTTGCAGGGAAGGTTACAGTTACTGTTGTCTTCGGAGCAGTTCATCACAGGACTCATTAGGATTATGAAGCATGAAAATGACAATGCTTTTCTGGCTAATGAAGAAAAAGCGATAAGACTCTGCAAAGCTTTGCGAGAAGGTTTGAAAGTTTCCTGTTTCGAGAAGTTGCAAACAACATTAAGAGTTAAAGGGTTTGCTCCTATTCCCCACAGCAAAAGTGAGACATTTGCTTTCTTGAAGAGATATGGAAATGCAGTAATATTGCTTTACATACAGCATTCTGACAGCAAGGACATAAATTTCCTCTTAGCATTAGCCATGACCTTAAAATCTGCAACTGACAACCTGATTTCTGATACCTCATATTTAATTGCCATGCTGGGTTGCAACGATATTTATCGGATCAGTGAGAAGCTTGACAGCTTAGGAGTGAAGTATGACTCTTCTGAGCCATCAAAACTTGAACTACCAACACCTGGCACTCCTATACCAGCTGAAATTCACTATACACTTCTGATGGATCCGATGAACGTATTTTATCCTGGTGAATATGTTGGTTACCTTGTTGATTCTGAAGGTGGCGATATATATGGATCATATCAGCCTACTTATACCTATGCAATCATCGTGCAAGAAGTTGAAAGAGAAGATGATGAAAGCCACAGTTTTCTAGGCAAGATTTACCAGATTGATATTGGATATAGTGAATACAAAATAGTGAGCTCCCTTGACTTGTACAAATTTTCCAGACCAGAGGAAAGTTCTCAAGGTAGGGATAGCACACCTTCGACCCCAACCAGTCCTACAGAATTTCCAGCACATGGACCAAGGGCAATTCCACCTATCTTCACTGGTAGAGAGAGCCACAAAACAATGTCTTCAAAACACCACTCTCCAAAAAAGATAAAGTCAAACTCATTGCCAGAAATATTAAGAGAAGTGACATCTGTGATTGAACAGGCTTGGAAGCTTCCAGAATCTGAAAGAAAAAAGATTATTAGGAGGCTGTATCTTAAATGGCATCCAGATAAAAATGCAGAGAATCTTGATATAGCTAATGAGGTTTTCAAACATCTACAGAATGAGATTAACAGAATGGAAAAACAGGCCTTTATGGATCAAAATATGGACAGAGCCTCAAGGAGACCATTTTCATCTTCTGCCTCTCGATTTCAGTCAGATAAATTTTCATTTCAGAGATTTTACACTTCTTGGAATCAGGAAGCCACAAGCCACAAATCTGAAAGGCAGCAGTATAAAGAGAAGTGTCCCTCCTCCACAGGGCCATCTTACTCCCAGCGCTTTTTTGTCCCACCTACATTCAGGTCCGTTGGCAATCCTGTGGAGGCACGTCGATGGCTTAGGCAGGCCCGAGCCAATTTTTCAGCTGCACGAAATGACCTTCATAAAAATGCCAATGAATGGGTGTGCTTTAAGTGCTACCTTTCTACTAAGCTAGCCTTGATTGCAGCTGACTATGCTGTGAAGGGCAAGTCAGACAAAGACATAAAACCAGCAGCTCTTGCACAAAAAATAGAGGAGTACAGTCAGCAACTTGAAGGACTTTCAAATGATGTTCAGACATTGGAGGCTTATGGAGTAGATAGCTTAAAAACTAGGTATCCTGACTTACTTCCTTTTCCACAGATTCCCAATGATAGGTTTACTTCAGAAGTTGCTATGAGAGTGATGGAATGTACTGCTTGTATCATAATAAAACTTGAAAACTTCATACAACAAAAAGTATAAGCAATTTGAAGAAGTCAGGGGACTGTTTTGTCAAGAGTTTAGGCATTTCAAGTTGTGGGATACAAATGCAATTGTGCAGATTATGGAACGTCCAAGGGGTTAAATGGTGCCAAGCAGTTTAGAAATGTAGTACACAAAGGTGGATGGTACAGAGGTACTTAGAACTGAAATTTACTTAAATGGGATTTTTTTTCTTAACTGAGCCTGCTGTTAAGCAAACTGTAAAACCTGAATATTTTTTAGAATTTGCAAGGAAATTGAGCTGCAAAAATTAGATGTATGAAAAATATTGTGATTAATTGGCATATTATTGAACTGCACTTTATATAACCAAAGCTTAGCTTTCTGTTAGATGAAGCCTGTAATTATAACTCCTTATTAGATTTATTTCATTTAATGTAATATTTCTGAAAGGGTAATGTCAAGTTTTCGGTGTACTTTATCTTAAGACTGGACATACAATGAAATGGGAAATGGGATGGAAGTTAAAATAACTTTGGAGATGTTGCTCCAAAGCATATCTGTATTCTTTTGCATTCTGTGGATATTCATGTCACTCATAGTAATACTCTTATCAGCTGGATCTGATTATAAATTTGCTGCAGCATCACACTGTAAACATTTAAAGGACAGTTTAGTACCTGAAAACTGGTACAGTTATTTTAATGCTGAATAATGATACTTGATTTAACATGCCACGTCATGTCATGCATTGATTGCATTTACTTTATTATAAAGCAATGAAGTATTTAATTTACTTTTTTTTAGAGCCTGTCATTTTTTGTTTAGTGATAAAGCATGTGGATGATGTAAAATCTGTGAACATTATTATATGGTGTTTTATGATTTTTTTGGAACACCAAAACTCAGTTTTCAGATGCCTAAATGCTTGAGTTCCTTTTTTTCCCCCTGCGTGTGTGCCTTTGTGTGTGTACATATATATGTATTTTTCCACAAACATTGATAATAGTAAAATTCAGTAAGTCATTTTTGGTGTACACAAAGCACTGTTTTTTGTTACATGTTTAAAGGTGCTGCAATGTAATGCTAGTTTTATTTTGTTATTCACTACAGCTCTTGAGAAATCTGATTATTAGTTCACACTTTTTCTTTTATAGTTTGTAATACTTTTGGTAATGTCATGCAGTATGTTCAACATTAGGTTTTTGTAAAAAAAAATTAAAAATAAAAAATGGAAGGATAATACTAAATGGAAGGATTTTTCTTTGCTGGATCAACCACATTGAACATAAATGTCAGACATTTTCCAGCGGCATGCTGTTACACTTGTCTACTTGACAGCACAGTGAAACTGCAATTTAACTTACTGAATACAAAGGAAAATAACAGCAAGCTTACAGGGCTGATATATCTGTGATAGCGTTGTAATACAAAAATAAAAAATCATGGTGAGGTCTGCCTCAGTTTTGAGTAAATTATAAAGGCCTTGTTCAAGAAATGTGACATTTGGAAAGTGATATTGCTTCTGATTGTGGAGCCCTATTATTGTTATTATTTCTGCTATTAAATTAAGTGCCATAAATTTAATAAAGAAAAATGCAAACATATATTTCAGTCCGATGTGTTTTGGTTTTATAATGTAAGCTAACTTCACCTATTATTTGATGCTTTTATATAGGTAAATACACAATCTTTTTTTAATTAATTCTAAATAATTGTACAAATATTAAAATACTGTTGAAAAGGAAACTAGTTGGTTTTTTTTTGCAATGACAAATGTTTGCAGTTTTCTCAAAGAAATTGTACATTTTGCTGATGTTTTGCAATAAATAGCATGTAAATAAAACACAGTGTGCCATGAAATAAAATCAGTTTAGTTAATTCCCTATGTTGTTAAAATAGATTCCCTTGTGGTTTTTTTCCCTTTGTGCATTAAGTCAGATGAATAGTATTCAGGGTAAGCAAAAGTACTTGAAAAGGAAACAGTTCTCATGCTTTTCATTTTAAATGGAGCTAACACATAAGATCTCATGGAAGCATGTGAAAGTGCAGCAGGGAGCACCATGAACACTTTCTGCTTTTACGTGAGCTCTCGAGGAAGAAACTCTTGAAGTGTATAACTGTTTTATAAGCAACTTCTGTTGCCTTACCAGTATTATTATTATGAACTGTTAAAATGGCTGTGTAGAACCACTGAACTATTCTAATTTTTACTTTGTATATACTGTTGAGCACCCACACTGAGAAAGAAAAGGGTCCCAGTTCTTAGAAAGCTACTAGTCTGAAGCAATTTTAAATACTGAGCCAAGCTGAAAAAGAAAACTTGAATAACACTGAAAAACTAATAAATTCTATTATTCCTGAGTTGAAACTCACAATAAAATTTAGATTTGGCTGCAGAGAGACAGGCAAGAGTGGCATCTCAGTTGGAAGTCTCTTAGTTTCTTATTCGCTTAACTCACTGTAACAGCTAGCCTAAATAAAGAGACGTTGTGAGACTAGGAAATCATATTCTGACACAACATGATTTTTAAAGTGCCATTTAATTTCTGATTAAAAATAAAACCAAACAAATAAAATACTTAATTGATTCTTCCTTTTGGTTCAGCTTGGAGATATGGCAATGTGACTAAGTCAGGTGTGGAAGGTTAGAACAGTCAGGATCTGATGATTCTGTAGTAAGGGTCTGTAGAAGAAAATGTTAGCATGTACATTCCACAAAAATACATTTAACAAGTAATTCTGCACATTAAATGAGTTCTCATTGGAGAAAATGTCTTTTCATTCACATCTATCTCCTACCTTCCACAGGTAGCAGCAGTTTATCTAGGAAAAGCAGCTTCAGTTCTTGTCTCCCAAAATTACAGCTGATTGCAGTTAACAAAAAGTCAGTGGTATAGGAAGCTGATTTAACTATACATTGGGCAGTTTAAATCTAAGGAACTGCAGTTGGAATAAGCCTTGGTAGGCTTGTTACTACCTTGTGCTTTAAAAGCTTTTCTCTCAAACAATAGCATACACAGCTACTCTAAAGAGCACTAAAGTCACGTCCCTCAGCAATTAGTGACAAGAAAAATACCTTTTGTTTGTTAGTGTGTTTTTTGTGAGTTGTTTCTTGATTTTTTGTTTTTTCTCCTTTTTTTGGGTTTTTTTAATGTTTTTTTGGGGGAAGGGGGTTTTGGGTTTTTTTTTTTTTTTTTAGGAAATAGATTTTTGTGTAGCTGACTACCATAAGAAAAATAAATGCAATTTTGCAATATTTGTACTCAAATCATTATCAGTGAAGTTACTGTAATGATTTATAAGATAGGATTTAAAATTTACTATAAGGATTCCATTCCGTTGGTACTGGTATACTTGGGTTGCTTTAAACAAGGCTGTAATTAAATCTATTGTAATTTCTCCAATTAAAGTAGAGGAGGGCAGTACCACCTTTGAGATTTTCTGTTGCTGGATCTAAACTCTTTGAAAAAGGCTGGATTGGTCTTGGGGAACAAAGGCAGGAGGAATAGTTAAAAAATATATAAACTTGGCAGTCAATGTAAATGTTTTCATTTGAAGAAGGCACACTTTTTTTTTTCCACATTAAGGGAATTGTCAATTAATTTTTAATCAAAATTCTTTATCTTTTATTTGGTTTTTTTCTGGATGATTAATTCAGTAGCTCTGCCAAAATTTCTTTGTTTACTTTTAGCTACTACTGATGAAGATAAAGGAATTCTAGATGTCAAATGAAACATAATTGTAAAGCATTTTGTAAATTCTGCAAAGTACATTTTTAGTTGGGACCAAGACTTGTGTTCATATTTTAAATAAAGTACATTTCACGTTCTTAGTCTTGGAAAAATAAGTTTGTTTTAAAAATGAAAGCATTAATTTACCCTGTGTTTCATTTGAATACAAAAGCAGAAGCAGACTGTTCAAAATGTATAAAGTTTATTCAAGGACTCAGTTTCCAATTCTTGCAATTTCCTTTTGCATAAAGCTATATAAAGATAGACAAATGCAAATACTAAAGAACTGTGAAATGGAAAAAAAAGCTCATGTTTGGGCAATAACCAGTGAAGTTTTTCTATCATTTTTCCATTGTGTAACAATTGCAACCAGTTGCCAGAACTACTGTAAATAATCCTTTCTGAGGGAGTAATTATGCAAACAAATCAATTCACTATGCTGGTAGTGTATTTTTTTCTCTTCTCTGTTTGGATAATACTTTTGGAAATAAACTAGAGAACTGCATACTCTCACTTCCCTGTGCCATAATTTTCTGTTACTCTGTAACTATTTACTGAAGTTTGATTCAAGTAGAAACAGTCATTTTGAATGATCTATGTTGAGATTATTGAGATTAATTCAAATTGTAGCATCAACTGATTACACTCTGGTAATTTTAGCATAAATTTTGTTTCTCTACTACCATACCTAAAAAAAAAAAAAAAGGACAAGATGTTACCAGTCATACTTTAAAAATGTGCACAACTTCTATACAATGCTTCTGATGTCAGTGTTGTAGCATAATGAAAAGAAGAATGATATTTAAGCAATGAAAAGTTTCACATTGGTGATTTGGGTGATGGCAGTGCTGAGGGTACAGCACACCTCTTTAGGTTTTGGTACTACTCAGAAATCTCCTGTGAAATGAAGCAAGTCCAAAAGATTTATCTCCAGAGGAAAAGTGGTAGTTACTGCAGTGTCTAAATGAAGTGCCATCCTACTTAATGGTGTTACCAACCAGGGGACTGCACCCTGATTTTCCTAGCTCTGTAGGGTCAGGTTATTCTTGCCTGGAAAGCCTCACTTCAATCCCTTGCTGTGAATTAATTGGCAAATCACATTTGAAAATGTGCCTCCAAAACAAAAGCTTAAAACGTGTAACTTAAAAGTGCTGTGCTTCTATTGTCAGCAGAACAAGCAGGTTTTAACTATTTAGGGTGAATTATTTGTTTGATACTCCATGGAAGTGGGCATTTTTTCCTTGATGTCAGAACAGTGGCTCAAATTTCTAAGGACTCAAGTCCCAGATTTGCTGTTAATATTACACCTGTAAGAGACTGGTGACATTACAGTTCTCCAAGTTCCTTGTAGCACCAGTTTTTAGGGTATATGCAATGGTATTTGCTGACCTTTATTTTAGTACTCATACTTTCTATCCAATGAGTAACCTAAGTCTGCTTGTATTTTGGTTTGTAAAAGCTTGTGCACAGAGCTGGGACCACCAAAACTGACTTTAAAGAAATACTGAAGACAAGTTTCTGTTCAAGTGCCTCAGCTGAGAGCTTAGCTGTATAGACAGATATAGTCAAGAGATACAGCTGTAGAAATAAACATTTTTTTCTTTATGGCTGACAGCCTTGGACTCACTCCTGAAGACAGGAGTGAGTGAGTGATTCTAAGCCCAAGAAAAGGGAATTTCAGATATGGAAGATGTGTGGCCTCCTACATCTCCTTTAGGCAGTGTGACAGCAACTGGAGCACTCTCCAGGCAATGTGAAACCTTGCTTAAGCTCACCTCGAGTGTTTCCTACTTGCACTACTGAAGCTCTTTGAGCATTAATTACTGAGGGCTGTGTCCTGCTGCTGAAGGGCAGTTTCAGCTCTGTACATCAGACTCTAGGAGAAATTGCAAAGGCAGCCCTTGAAGCAGGGACTGCCCTGGGCTTTACCACAATATTAGTGGAAAATGTTAACAGGGACTCTTTCTCAGCTCAGGTTTTTGTGTGTACCTGGGGGATCTCATCTGACTGTTTGCTTTTTTCTTCCTTTGCTCACCAGAGCTGAAGTAGCAAGTTTTTAAAAAGTTAGTAGTTGTTTTGTCTTGATTCTTCTGTTTTAAGGATGATGAATAATTTTTTTCCAAAAAGTGGATAGTTGTGGTTTACTAACACTATGGGTTAAAATCCTTCTGTAAATAGACACCAAGGCACTGTGTGATAGCTCCTTCCTGGATAGTAAAATCATCAAGTATTTACAAAACGGCATCAAAGGAATTAAAAACCCATGAGGTTTAAACAACAGACTACTAAATACAAATCTTGCTACCCAGAGGTGTGCAAACAATTTATTTGTGTTCAGTGCAACATCGTACAGGGGAACAGGTCTGCAATTGTGTTTCTTTACAAGACCAATAAATGGTTTGTCAGCTCTGGTGAGCATTTATTTTGTATCCAAAGTCCTAATGTAAAAAGTAGTAACAGTTTTACTCTCTCTGTTTGTGATAGAGTCCCACTCTGACAGGATCAGAAATAGCAGTCAACAGGTGCAGATGGAAATGAAATATCCTCTTAATTGAAATCTGTGGGCTGCATAAAAGGATTTTTTCCCACTGCCCAAATAGTTCCTTGTGCCAGACAATCTGAAGACACTTGTTTTTTTTCTTTTTACTAGTCCAGCTGGCAAAACAGATTGCCTTGTTGAATTAGCATGTCCTAAAATAAAAAAGGATTAAAATGAATATGATGGTATAGGCAGTAGAACAAACAATTGCTATTATAAAACATAATAACATATTTCACTGTTGTATAGTGAAGAGATTTGAGACACAGAAAGGCCTTCATGACTTCTGGAGCATTTTGCATTAGTTATTTTTATATGAAACCCAGTGAGAAGCAAATCAGCATATGTGTTGCCAAATTAAAATAGAAAGCTATTAGCAAATTAACATATTTTACACAGAACTTATACAAACACCACGTTTTTCTATCTTGTATTATTGCAAGAACAAAATTGCATAGACCATTTGCTGGCACTTTCTGAATTCTCCAAATAATGCTTTGTCTTACAAATAATTCAAGTAGTTCCCTCAATTTAATTTCACCCACTAATACAGTAAGTGTTTTACATGTAGTGAGAGGAAAAACCCACGGATCTCAAAAATATGAACAATGACATAATCATCTGAATAATAGTTCAGCAAAGAAACATATTTGTTTTATTTTTTTATGCTCTCTGTAAGGCTGTTTTCCAAGTGTTACTGACAAAACTTAATTAGATTCAAGTCATTCTTCTGAAGTGAAAATGTCGTTTGTGCTCTTCTTCCCCTTACACCCTGTATTCCAGAACTGTAGATGCAGATTTGTGTCCTAAATTGTAAGTACTTTGTTTTCAAAATGCTGAAAAATAGGCTGTCAGTAGCGCCCTTTGGGAGTAAAAGCAAGCTGGGGAGCGCAGGGGCGTGCAGCCTGTGCGGGTGCCTCACTGGCAGACCCGGCTGTATTCCTGGCAAGTGGAGCCCACGCCGGCCACGGACAGGTAGAGCTTTCCATCCGGGCACACGCAGATTTCATAGAGCCCCTGGGCGAGCCCGGATCCGCCCCTCGCGCCCTCGGGCAGCTTGGGCAGCCGCACGGTTTCGGCATCCAGCAGAAGCTGTGTGGGGAAAAAGCAGGACAAATGGGGTTGTTAGGGATAATAATGTGCCATGAGGCAAGCTGAATTTGTCCAGGCAGAGGCTTAAGAATGGCCTTTTGCACAGGACTTGTTGCATAGAAAGCTTCTCTGAGCCCTAGGCTCTTGGCAGACAGAAACAGGACAGGAATAAGCTGGGGCTCACTCTGTTCTTAGCAGAGAACTGGTGGCCAACAAAGCCAAGTGCAATGTCCTGCACAGTCCCCAAAATGGATACAAGCAGGGTGATGAATGGATGGAGAGAAGCCCTGAGGAGAAAGATGTGGGGATATTGACAAATGAAAACCTATGTATGAGCCAGCAATGCACACTCACAGCCCAGAAAATCAATCACATCCTGGGATGCAACAGGAGCAGCGTGGTCAGGGGCCAGGGAGGGGATTCTGCCCCTCTCCTCTGCTCTGCTGAGACCCCACCTGCAGTGCTGCATCCAACTCTGGGGCTCCCCACATAAGACAGACATGGACCTGTTGAAGTGAGTCCAGAGGAGGGACACAAAGATGCTCAGAGGGATGGAACATCTCTCCTATGAGGAAAGGCTGAGAGAATTGGGATTGCTCAGCCTGGAAGACCTCATCATAGCCTTCCAGTACTTAAAGGGGGCCCACATGAAAACTGAGGAGGTACCCTTCATCAGGGATACTGGTTTTAAATTGAAAGAAGATAGATTTAGATTAGGTCTAAAAAATAATTTCTTTCAGTGGTGAGGCACAGGAACAGGTTGCCCAGAGAAACTGTGGATGACCCATCCCTGGAAGTGTTTAGGGCCAGACTGGATTGAGCTCTGAGCAGACTGGTCTAGTTGAAGTGTCCCGTGTCCATGGCAGGGGAAGTTGGAGCAGGATGATCTCTGAGGTCTCTGCCAGCACAACTCACCCTATGACTCTAAGGTAAGTGGCAGGGTCCCTGAACAGGACACAAGCACTGCTGCTGGACCCAGGTCTGTCCTGGCCTGAGTGCTGAGGCTCGCTGCAGAGCCAGCTGGTTGAGGATGGATGTGGGCTGGTTTGTAGTTCCTCTGTGGAAGAACTGGCACAGTACAGCCTTGCAGAGGGGATAAATAGGCTGCTGCATGTTGCCTCCTGTTAATGATGTCTGCAGAACTTCATTGCTAAATTTTACCCCTCTGGGGCTGTGTCTGCTCTGAGCCAGGGTGCCTGGGAATCACTGTGCTAGTGGGGAGATAAGCAGTATCCAAGTTTTATTAGAAAGCATCTCTCTAAGCTAATACACCATTATGTCTGTTGGTAATATTATTTACATAAAATTTTGTTGGCACTAATAATTTTAATATCCTGCCACCTAAAACCTGAGTAATTAAATTAACAGAGCTTGAAAAAAAGACTTGGGAGTTATAGTCACACAGAAGATAAACCACAGTTATGGAAAGGAAGGGCTTGTACTCACCACGCCATCACTGCTGTGTAGTTTGATATCCATCTGGGAAAGAGCTTCAATATTCCCAGCTTGTGCTTTGATATTAATTCCTCGTGGTGCATCCATGCTCAAAGATCGAGTTGGTGATTCCAGCCTAAAAGCAGGAGCAGGAAATCTGACAGTAGCACAATCTCATACATTCCTTTATCTTAGAAAGATAAGTAAACATTGAACAAGCCCTTGCAGGCTCTTGCCTGAAGTCATAAAAGATGCAGCCTCCCTTTTCTTTAGGCAGACTTGAAAAAAGGAGGCAGCTATCTCAAAAACCAACTAAGTATCCCAAATGAAAATTCTAGGTTAATTAATAATACAAATGGAAGGTATTATTTCATACACAACTGCAGATTATTTCAGTATAACAGTAACTTAATCTATTAACCTGGAACTCGGTTTTACATTAGTTAGTTTCAACTTCTTTTCATTTTTGACATAATAAGACATTGAAATAAATACAAATAATACAACCTGGAACTTTTTTTAATCAATGAGATTTTTGACACTACAATTAGTTGGACCAAGATTTCACTCAGTGTGTGTGTGTGTGTGTGTATGTGTGTGTGTTGTTTAACAAGATGACATCTGAAATTTAAAAACTCTTAATTTGAAATAAAAATGATACAGTATAACAAACAGGGAGTTGCAAACCCTGCAGTGCCACAAGATGGCAGGAAGGCCCTGTATTATCTGAGTAATCACCTCGTCGGATCAGCTGTGCAGGAATAATGATTTTTATTTTTCAAAGGGATAAGGCCTTGTTTCTTCAGAATTTTGGTATCATTTCCATATAGAGTAGCAGGGTAGAAGTATAATTAAAAATCACGAGAAGGAAAGAAAAAGCCCAATCCTAGCAACAAGCTGGGGATTATGTTGCTTCTTTTGACCATTACCTAGAACTGCTGCATCTGGAGGCACTGCAGGATCAGAACTGTTACCTGCATGTTTTGATCATGAATATTCACTCACCCTTCCTGATGACACCAGCCAACACTAAACAGGTGAATATGAAGGCTAGAGAAAGTGAGACAACTGCTGCTCCCTGTTTACAGCTGTGCTGGCTTTCCTGTTCCCTGGACACATTCCACAGAATGTGGGCTGCATCCACGCTGCAGAACACAGACACACTTGCTCCCAAGCCTGCATGTGCCCACCCACTGTGTTTTCTAGAAATGCAGAGGGCTGTGTGTGGTGCATGCACCCCCAGCAGACGCTGTGCTGGCTCCACTGGTGCTCCAGGGCTGTGGAGTGCTGTGGCAGTGGAAGCTGTGCCCAAGCAGCTCCTTTACTGGAACGCATTGTGCAGTGAGTCCAGGCTCTGACTGCCAGTCATTGACAGGAATTAACTGAAAAATTTACTGAGACTCTTTCAATTCTTCCTTTTCTTTTTGCTTTCCTGTTCCTTCATTAAAACCAGAAGGTAAAATAAGAAAATTTGGGCATGTAGAAAGCTCAGTTGTATCTTGGAATTCTGAAGAAGCTAAATCCAGCTGATAACTTAAAACCTAAATCCATGATATCTCAGCACAGTCACCGAAACTTCATTTTTTATCCTCAAATCTGAAAATAGCTCAAGCAATATTGGCTTATCACTGAGTTAGCAGGAGATTCTATCTTTTCTGATCTTCAAAGGTCCCTTCCAACTCAAACCATTCTATGACTTCATGTTTCTATGATCTGCCTCTCCCTGACACCTCCTGGGTTTATCACCTTCAATTTAAACTCCAGATAAATAAATAAAATGCTAACAATGAGTAAATGCATCATGGCTCCATATTGAGACCATATCCACAAAAAAATTTGATGCCTCAATCCATGACTCTGAGCTAGCACAACCTGCTGTCATGATCATGCTGTGTACCAGGGCATGAGTATGAGTTTGTTCTGCATCAGATAACCAATATAGTATTGCAATCTTTATTAAGCAGTGTTTGGTATTTAACAACTTTTGCATAAATTTTTGCTTTACATCTCTAGATTTATACCTCTATGAAATAGAAAATCAGTTCTTCCCTGAGTGATTAATGTGGGAGGTCTGCTTAATTGGAATATTTTTAAGTGCACATTAGTATGCATTATATACTGAAAAATTAGCAAAGTTTCTATTTTCAATCTTTTAAATTTAATATATTTTCATAAGTTAGTCTCAGGGTAGTTAAGTATAACTTTGCCATAGTTTGTCTTGACAAAAAGCTTTAAACTCTGAAACAGCTCATGTTCTTTTATAAAGTATTTCACCTACATGAGCAAACTATATGTAGGCATAAATTTTTATTTTTAAACTCCATCAAATATCACAAGACAGCAGACTGGGACAAATTTCTGGGAGTATATCAGACCTGGAGTTTAAAAAGCAATCAAACACAAGAGAAATATTTCTTACTTTTTACAAAAATTAATGCTGGCATGAAGCCTACAGACTTCGGGAAGCACTTAGATTTATGATATGACATAGACATAATTTAAATTCCATTGGCTATATTAATCACAAAGCTAAATTTCTGCTGTTTATACAGGTCCTATTTCTAGATTAACTCAGCCTGGATTTGCTTAATTAAGCACGTCATTGAAGCTTCCTGGCAATGCAAACTGTCATGAGTCAGTGATGTGAACTGTAATATGTGAGATTCTAGCAAAGGCAAGAGTCAATAACACTAATGATGCATTTCTTCCTACAGCATTCAAAGGTTCAGTGTCTGAAATCCAGATGTACTCGAAGGGAAATAGGCACCTGGTGTAAAAATCAGCCTGAGCTGAACTTTGACTTTGAATGTCCCTTCTCAGTCCCCACATCGACGTGCATCCCTCAGGTGTCTTGGCACAACAAGAATTCAGTTTGTTTGCAAATGATGGAGGGTGCTTGGAGAGTAAGAGGAAGAAATTAATTGTCTTAGAGTTTTTGGTCACTTTATAGTGTTTGAATTTGTGCATTAGAATGATGAAGGAATATATTGTTACCAGTCACTTTATCTTTTTTTTTTAACTTACAGACACACAAATTGCATTTAAGAGGATGAAGTGAATGATCTTTACTATCTAGGGGAATTAATCTATGTAATCTGCTGTCCTAAATGTGACATCTGTCACAGCCTCTATCTCACTTGGGAAGATGGATTCTATACTTACAAGTAGCTTCTAGGTACTGTGGTAGCTGCCAGGCTCAATTAGCAACGGGTATGGTGCAAGAGAAATTGATCTGGGCAGCACAACATTTGATGCCAAGAACCTGACAGCCCATTATATGTGTCCTGAGGAGTACTCTGGACTAGCTGTTGCCAACTGGATGCCCAGAAAAGTTGGACCACATTAGGTGTTCTCTAAGAGATCACAGCTTTCAGATCAGTTCAACACAAATGCCTCCCTGTCCATGTACCCCAAACAGTTCCACAATGAAAATCCAGATGTGGAGAGCTCAGGCCATTGGGAGATTTCCCTCAGCAGCATGTTTCTAAAGACACTCAACAAGACATACCCACAGATTGTAAGGCAATGCAAGCCTCACCTGGGCCCACTTGCAGAATAGTTACTCTGCCTTGCTCCCCTTCACCCCAACCCCTGCAGCCTGAGAAGCTGCACCATGTCAGCTTATGAAAGGCAGAGAATAGGTGGTCCCTGGTAATATTTTACTGCTGTCATTTGCTGGATATTGGTTCTTCATAGTCCATTGCAACTAATTGATTACAGCAAAGAAAATATTTTCCTTACTGTCTTCTTACTTGTTGGTAAGAGCTCCAGGAGTCAACTATACAGTCTTGTCTGGCTGCCAAAGAAATCTGGTGCTGAGCTGTGCTAAATAATTCATGAAGGACTGTGTGAAAAATATTCTGAGGGAACCTCAACAGCATCCAGGCTCTGAAACCATCCCAACAACCCAAAGGCTTGGAGATTTCCCTTTTCCTATGAGCATGTTGCTAACTCGTGCCAGATCACCAGAAATTGCTTGGTTGGCTGCTAGGAAGGATGTGAGGGCAGTGACAGCCTGCAGCAGTTCTGATAAAGAAGGAGATGGCACTGCCTGTGCATGCTGCAGGAATATTGATCTCTTTTTTCATCCCGGTCTGGCAGGAGTCACAAGGATACCTTACAGATCTTGTAAGTACCACAAGGGCACCAGAGAGCTGGCTCTAGGATTGAAGAAAGAGTACCACAAGTTTCCTACCACAGTTTGGGGTTGCTTGACCCTTAGAGCAGGACAGAGGAACCACCTTGCTCTTGGGTAATTGTTTATCCTTTCCTTCTGACCTTTTTGACCTTTCCAGCTCATGAGTCATCATCTCTCCTGAATTCAATGGGAAGAGAATTCCATGGTATGACCTTAGAACTTAGAAATTGCCCATCTGTATGTGTTCTTCCCAGCACCTATCTAAGGAAGATCAGGGTTACTGTAACAGGACTGAACAGGTCTGGAATCAACACTACCTCTAATACTGTGGTGCACTCAAAAACTGTGCATCCCTGGAAGTGTCCAAGGTCAGGCTGGACAGGGCCTTGAGCAACCTGGTCCAGTGGAAGGTGCACCTGCTCATGACAAGGGGTTGGAACTAGAGGATCTTTAAGGACCCTTGCAACCCAAACCATTTTGTGACTCTATAATCAAAACACCTTTTTCACATCATCAGGTAAGGAAGAGACCCTTAAAGCCCTTGGGGGTACAAAAAGAAATCCTGCCATGAACACCTGCCTCAGAGTTCATCTGACTTTGTAAAGGTCAAAGGGGAACAGAAATTAAATTATGCAATTACTAGAGGTCCTGGAGCAAAGGATGAACAGAAAAGGCTGAACAGCAAAGGATGAACAGGAAATGAAGAGGGAAAAAAGAAAATACATGAGGGGAGAAGGGGAAAAAGGAAAATCTTTAACCTGTCAAAGAACTAACGTTTTGAAAGGCAAAAAAGCAACCTAGAGGATTCTGTGGGCTTAATTGGCCTTGGTTCCCTGTAGGTGTCTGCTTTGAGCCCTGCTTTTTGAATTCATGTTAACCTTTAAAAGGCAATAGCAGTATATTGACTTTTTGATTAGTCTGAAAGCAGTCTAATTCCCCAGCCATTCAGCTAGACATTGTAAGAGAGTAAACCATAGGCAGAGCATGCACTAGTCACACAGGAAAAAGAGACTGTCAGCATTTATTTATGGTGCAGTATCCACAATTTCAAACTGTAGCCTTTCTTTATGAGGAAGCTGGATTCCTGTTGACATGAGCTGAGCAAAACTGGGCTGGAGCTAGAGGTGGAGAGTGAGCAGGAGGCATAGTGCAATGCCTGCTGCCAATCCTCACCCATACTCACTCAGCTCCCAGCAGCTTGCTGTTTTGAGGTCAGGTGAGTGGGGAGGGGAATCAGGATGTAGCAAGAAGAACATGATTACCCAAACTTGAGGATCTTGGTGTTCTGCCTTGTGGCTTTTGTTAGCTTGCCAGAAGGTCCAAAGGCAAAGAAGGACAAAACAACAGGACTGAGATCTGTCTCAATATATGCCTCATTTCTGTATTTTGTGAAAGTATTTTCCTTGGAACAGCTCCTAAAATTACATCTCCTTGCAAAGAGGAAAAATGAGTTTCACAGCATAGTCTATCTTAAGGACACGGAAGTATCAGTATTCAACAGTAAACTGTGGTAGCTCTTACTGAATGTCAAAGTATAGAAAACACTAATGACTCATTAAATCTTCCTCCCTGATCAGTTTCTATGTAATGGAAATATAACAGTTACTTAGTCAAGCCTCAGCACAAAATTCTGATTTCACATAACTTCTATAAATCTTTCAAATGCTGACTGATTTTTCTTTCTAAAATGTCCCATTTTGCATCACACCTATTGAATTCCTTCATTTAGAGGTGGAATAATGACTTCCCACCTAGATGATATTGTCTTCCCTATTGCCTTCGTTCACTTTGATATTCTAAGTCTGAACTTCACTGAGCTAAACTAAATGAAACATAATGAGAAGAATTGACTGAAAAACTGCATCCATTTTTTCTTGTCAAGCCCATTAGTTGGTCAATGGTTATAATCTATTGCCCAATTTTTTGTACCTTAGTTCAAAAAAATCATTTTCCAAGGATGGTTGCCTCTGGGAGTTGTCTGAACTAGGAGGCACTTTCTGTTTCAGTATGACTAATGTCAATATCTACAGCTCCTATACACTGAACACTAAGTTAATTTATTATTTATGCCACAATAAAATGTAATATGCAAACCAGTATGTTTTTAATTAATCAAAATTTAACAGCAATTATCTTAAATTTTATAAAAAGAACATTTAATCATTTTTCTACCTAATGAATCTGGCACTTCCATTGCAGAAAAATCTACAGAAAAACTTAAGAGTAGCTTAATATTAAAACTGTGCTTTCAACTTAACTATACCAAAATTAATTCAAAATTAACTTTTTTGTGCCAGTAATAAAAAAGATCACCAGTCCCTTGTGAAAATACAGAAAAGTTGTCTGATAATACTGTAAGAAAACACATAGGGTACAAGTTTCAGAGAATTCAGAGAAACATACTATGAAAATATCTGTTTAGAGGCAAATGTATGTACACAGGAACTCTATTAGAGAAATTTATTTGGCTGAAATATAAGCAGCTGTTCAGAAAGCACTTAATTTTCCCAGAAATTCTGAAGTTTAAAAACAAAATCTTCATTGACTCTATGCTGTAACTTAAAGACTATAAAATGATAAAGCAATCTGTTCTAATTTGATTCTAAAAGTAACCTTTTTTTCTTGATTCTTCTGCTTATTTCTTAAATGCATTATTGAAAATGTCATTTTGAAAGGTCCATAATTTTGCCTCCAATCACTTGGGGAAGTCTCAAAATGTGCTGTGCTTTGCTGACAGCTTGTAACACCTCTGACCTCTGAAAATAGACAGAAATGTATCTTGTAATGCACTGAAACATCCCAAGTACTTTCATAGCAGCAGAACTACCCTGAAATAACTACACAATGCTGTGGTAGACTCTGCTTTTTCTGGTAGTATTCTTTCTCAGGACAATCATGTTCGTGCACGTACAGCCAGTCCTAAAGTGTGAAACACAAGCAAGTCACCACTAATAGCAGCACAGGACTTCTGTATAACACTGCTGCAGGATCCTTTCCTTCAGGTTCATTAGACTCCCCTCCAGAGGTCTGTGCTGGTGAGCACAGGAGCATTTCATTACTCAACCATTTCAGAGCTGAGTTCTCATATCTGGAGGGTAAAAGAACCTCACTGAATCACTTCCATATTTCCTTTTATTCTAACTCTTGGGAAGGAGTTTTCATCATACACAACACAGCTGGGCTTATTGATCTTGGCTGGAATGAAGGGGAGTCACAGTGAAAACCAAGAAATCAGATCACAAATACTCACTAGCCTCAAACAAGCAACCTATAGGGAATGCATTTTCTAAAGCTAAAACAATCTCATAATGACCTTGTGGAATATTGAGCCACTGCACTAATTGATCCTAGACTTTATGCTTTTTATGTTAAGACAATCATTGTATGAAAATAAAATAATAATTAATCAGATTCTATTGTAAGTTTAATTTTTCATAGATAAATTAATCGATTTATCCTTATTTATTCCTGTATTTAAATAATTTTATCCACAGACTTAATACAAGCTTATAGGGCAAACATTTTGGATATGGAGTCAAGTCTGTTACGTGCCCTACTGGTGCATCAGGATGTTTTACATATTCCAACATTAGAGGTGCAGGAGCCAGGAAACCAGCCTGGACTGTGTTCCTCTGGTGATGTCTGTGCTAAGGACTCTATGAAAGAAAAGCACTAACACTACAAGGCTTTCATCCTCTGTTGTGCTTCAGGCTGTGGGCAATCTGATGACCCCAGATTACAAGAAAAGAGAGATTGTGCTATTGTCCTGATACATATTTGAGTATTCATAAGCTTTAAGAAACAAGTCAGTTACAGGAGGACATTGGAGATGAGTGCAGTGTAGGATAGAAAACCAGAAAAATGTTCAAAACAAGAATTGCAGGAGCCAAGGGAACAACTGTAAAATATAATAAATATAAATGCAAATACATGGGATACATAATTATCAAGATTAGTACAAGAAAGAAGTCTGAATTTGATGCAGAACATACAGAGAAGGTTTTCAAGGAAGAAGAGAATCAGAAACTTGATAGCAATGAAAACACAGACTGTATTTGAAATTCGCTAAGTCTGTAGTGGGTATAAAACAACCATGGATTTTTACCAACTAAGAAAGGATGCTTCTTTTAGGTAAATATGATGGCATCATGACTTTCCTGAAAATAAAAAGTCAGAGCATGGCTGGAGTCTCCAAGCTAATTATTATCATTACCTCATGCCTGATATCAAACAAGAACCAGTAATTGACAGCATTTTTCTAATCCTAGTCACACAGTTATATAAACTATGATTAGCAATTTAGATGAATTTATGAAATACTAGGTTCCAAGTGGAAAGCCTTTATTCTGCAATTTGAATATTTCCCAGCACAGTGCCTCATTTCTTATGATGAATTTTCATTTCTTCATACCTATACCAAACATGGTGTAGTTGGCAGGTTGCACAATTCCTAAATAAATGCCATTGATCCCCTGTGCATCCTTCAAAATTAATAGAAAGAAAAAACTAGTGCTAGAGCATAATTAATCTGCTGTTTTATATATCTCTGTAAAATGCCCTCACAATACCTGTTGTCTTCCACCAAAAGTGATGAGATGAGGTGCAGGTATCTCCACCTAGATGTTCAAATAAACTGAAACAACTCCACCTGAACACCTGCCCAAACAGTTGTAAACCCCCAGGGCCATGCTCCAGGAATATTAGTTTCTGTGTGGGTGGCTTGTGGGAGGATCCCGTTCCACTCCAGTAAATGAATGAATGAATGAATGAATGAATGAACAAATGTTTGATTTTGCTTGCAGAGAGAGGAGTACTCTAAACCTGGATGGACATCTGAGATGCATCTGCTTATTCTGGGAACACAGAAGTCCCCTAGCTTTGGACTCTGTTGTTTGAATGCAGCCTAAATACATAACAGACAAATGACAACCAGGAGTGTGTGCTGAACCATCAGCTAAATCACATACATGAACAATGAAGAAATCATTTAGAATCAGCAAAAATGTTAGGCACATGCAGATGAAGGGGTTTCTGTACATTTTCAAATTTTAGCCCTACTCCATATGCATGGGAACCACAATTGATTTTAAAATAAATAAATCTACTGGGATTTTTAAAGCTCATTTTGCCTTATGCTAAAAATGATCAAGAATAATGATCAAGGGCAGAACCCCAAGGCATTGCATTCCTTTTGGGTGCCATTCTTAAATATTGGAAGTATCTGCTGCTCTTGAAGATGTTAGCTGGTCTTTTCTTCAGCATACTTTCCTTTCCTTTAATTTAAATAAAAAATTCCTATCATACTTTTATTTCTTGAAATAGCCTGTGTTCCAAGTTAGTTCTGTATTTATGCTGTAAATCTGAAATGCATGGCAGCAGATGATTCCAGTAAAGCTCAGTTATGAGATTCTGGATTCAAGGGAATTGTTCAGCATAAGCACAGCAGGCACTAACACTGCTTATGGCTTAGGGGGGATCTCTGTGCACAAGCACAATTACAAAGCCAGATTTGAATAACAGATGTTTCTAGCTCCCAAGGTTTTGGCTAACAGAATTTTTTTTAATGTAAGCCACACAAAAGAAGTGTTCAAAGTTCTAGGACAAATTAATTTATGTGTTCTCTTAAAGAAAGAATAGAACAGGTCCCAGTCTTAATGGCACTTTGAAAAGGCTCTAAAAGCAATTTAAAGCAACATTTATAACGTATTCCAAAACATATGATTCCAAAACTATGATATAATTATCACAGTGTACTTATTTGTTTGCTAGTTCTCCATCCATTTTTAAATATTGAGGTGTTTTTTCCTGTTTGCCCACTGTCACTCAATGGAGAGCTGCTGAAGGAATGAAGACTACAGATAAGACTGAGACATGATTAAAATAGAAGCTTCTCTCAAGGCTGACAGTTGTGATGAAGAGTGGTAAGAGCTAATTCAAAAGAGGTCTCTGTGATGACCTCAATTTTATGATGTGCTGACTCTCCAGGTAATTAAAAATGACCAAGGCCCCAGTGAATGTGATTAAATCTGGCACATCACAGATGTTTCCAGCATAGCTATCTTTTTCAAATTACTTTAATAATATTATAAAATAATGACTTGTATTATAAAATTTTAATCTCATATAATAACAGCACTTGCATCATTGTTGTAAAAAATAGGGTTAGCATTTTTCCTTATGAGTAGTTTCATAAAATTATATTCCAGGTTGAAAATTGCCATGCCTTTCTTTTATACATATCTCAAGTAATTTTTTATTTAATATGCTGAAACATAGCAAGATTTCAAGTCACTGGAGTTCTTAGTACATGCTGCTCATAGTATCCACATGTTCTCCATGAAAACAAGCACTCAAGTGAAGAGGCTTTGCTGAAAAGCAGGTCATACCCTTTCCTTCTTGTGTTAGTACAGGGGCTGATTGTGCCACACTGTCACCAGATTCCTCACAACTGCATTGTCACAACTGTGCACACGGTCTGAGGGAGAGGGGAAAGAGGGAGCAGTGGTGGTGTACATGTGCAATGCATCTTGGAAAAGTTACTCTTACCAGGAAATGCCTCTTGTTCCTTTTTCCAGTGCTTGTCACACCCACATCCTTAGGGTGGGTGTCTCCTGTTTCATGTCTCCTCCTCCTCACTTCTTTTGATATAAGTGCAGATAGGTATGTAGGTGAAAGATAATGTAAGGGATTGTTTGCTCAACTCAGCATTACAATTTGGATCAGTGACAGCACCAGCAGCCCACAGACAGGGCTCCAGGTGGTCACCTGCAAGGTGGTGTCTAAAACTGTGACAATCACCTACAAAGTTTTCACAGTGGCTTGTGCTCTGGTGGAATATGCTGTAATCACTGATGACAAGTTCATTTTAGCAAACTCGACT
Organism: Luscinia megarhynchos; assembly: GCA_034336665.1. NCBI lineage: Eukaryota > Metazoa > Chordata > Aves > Passeriformes > Muscicapidae > Luscinia > Luscinia megarhynchos. The sequence goes on from JAPFBE010000003.1 coordinate 69,523,370, forward strand.
GAGCAGTCTGACATTGTCAGGGACCCAGTTCAACAGGTGCATTAATCATTACAGCTTTGCTCTTTGTGCTACTGACATAAGCAGCCATGGAAAATACTTAAATGACTGCCCCATGCATGCAGCAGAAACAACTTCTATTGGTTTTAATGTGTTTAAGTGACATCTTTAAAAAATTGAGGCTTTAGGAAGAACATCAGCCATATGACTGGAGCAAGTGAAAATCATTTATGACAGTGCTTGCAAAATTCTTTTCACTTTAAGACTTACATTTACAGGTAAAATCACAGCTTACAAGACAATCAGATGTGATGTAATACATAAAACTTTGTTAAAAGAGTTTTTTTAAAAATATCCAAGTCAGAAATGTATCTGAAAAGATGATCAACATGATGCCCCGTACTATCTAATCCTTCCAAACTACACCTTTTTACACATTTGAGTCCATCACATGAAAGAAAAAAAAATTCTTTAAAGCTTCCAAAAGACATATTTGATGGTGTTCTAAGTTAACCTGATTATATGTATATGAATGCAAATTTATATCTAGCAAATTAAGGCCAGGACTCATAATATTAGAGTGCAGTAGAAATATCTCAGTAGTCAGGGAGCAGAGGTGCCTTGCAAACACTGAATCATAACCTTAGTCTTACTTTCTATTATGTAATTCATTCTCTTCTGAATGACTGGGCTTTTGATTTACATAATGAATGCAAATCAAAATGACTGTACTTCAATTGGTTAGATGGTGTTTTTGGGCAATTAGCATGTAAGCATTAGTATTACAAATATGATTAAACAATTATTTGGCAAATGTTTTTCCCCTGGTTGGCTTCTATACATTACTCTAGATTTCCTCCATAATTCAGTTTCCAGCTTTCTCTTGGTCTTACTAACCATAGCAAATGCCTCAAGTGCAAAAGGAAAAAATAGAATGGGGACTGGAAAGGATAAAAATAAGACTTCAGAAAAAATCTGAGATAAGTAGAAGCTGTAACTCCATCAGTAGAGTTTTTGGATGCCACAGAAGAGATGTAAGGATATATGTCAACTATGAATATATAGACAGGGAAAAGTCTACCATCAGTAAAGTAATTTACCCTAATCAGATACCTAGAAGCCATACAACTGGCCTTCAAATTATCAGTATTCTGTAACATGTCAGTTACATACCAGTAAATATATACTTCTATGCTTTTAAGTGTTGGACAAGTATTTCACTTAGATATAAAACATGTTTAAAGTTACACGCTTAAAGTTTTATTTAATGCCAACATTATACATTTGTTTAGAATAGATCAGTTTCCCTGGGGAATATTGAAGTATTTTCAGTATATACCCATAAACCACTAAATATACCCATATTCTGGTAACACATATGTCTATAAATTTACAATCATACTCTGACAAAAGTTGACTCTCTGAAACAGTGATATCATTCCTGCTATAGTGCTTTGCAAAATCAAGAGTAGTGGAATGATGCAGATCATTCTGAACTTGGATGTAAACCTTCAGCTAAAGGACTGTCAGAATGCCACAGGCTGAATGCACTAAAAGTGATTTCCCACAGGATCTGTGCTCAGAAGGCACAGTTGCTGCTGTCAGACAGCCATACATGGCAAATGTGAGAACAAAGCTAGTACTAATTAATCAGCATTATATTCATTATTCACAGTATGCAGTTAGCTGATAAATGGAAAAATGACACATTTGTAGGCACATTTTTGTAAATTCGGGAAATGCAAATGCTCAGCTCAGAAACGTTGTTTTGAGATTTAAAGAGTTTTGCTGATCCACTGTTTTGCCTTAAAAACCCCAAGCCATGTAGATCACAAGAAATGAACAGTACCACAATGACATAAACATCAGAAGAGGCTAATTCCAGTACTTAACATGGAACCTGGGGAAAAGATGACTTTTAGGGAACTGTTACAAATGTCTCTGTCTACATCATCCACATCCAGTAGTTGCTGTTACAGATTTTGGACCCACATTTTGCATCACAATGTATGTATCTAAACATGAGCTTTCCTAATTCTGTTTAAATTTGGATTTTTCTGGGAAGCAAGACATCTCTTTTCTATTAAAACTTTACGGTGATCCAGTTACATAGGTGTCAGCTAAATAAATTCTTGGGAAGCCTCAGGAGACCTGGCTGAGGCAAGTTCTCAAGGTGCCAAATACACACTGAAGTCCAAGGCCTCATGAAGAGCCATGGAAAAGACTACAAAACAGCTTGGTAGGAATGAAGAGCTGGATTGTGGCAATCACTGACATATTTCTGTTCTCACTAATGACAATTGGCTGTTTTCAACCAGGTGCCTCCCCAGTGGTATTTGTCTGGGAGGGCTATTTCCTGGATATATCCAAACCTCCTTGTTGACTGTAAACATGTCATTGAGATGTCTGTCAAACACTTATTACATGCAATGCCTCATTTTCAGATGTCCACCTGGTCCTAAAGTCTTAACAAATTTTGAAATGAAAACTATGTATCTTATTTAGATATAAGAAGTCGATTAAAGATATTAAAATTAGGCAATGTTATTTTAAACTTAGGAAAACTACGATCTTGAAATGTAGATTTTATTGTTTTAATTCTTCCTACCAACTAGAAGCAAGTGCAGCACATTTCCTTTGCTTTATGAGTGAGTAAAAAATTTGATCTTTTAGACCAAAAAGAACTCTATAACTTTCCTTGGAATTCCAAATGAAAAGACAGTCACTAACCGCAATATAATTGCATTGCTCTGTCTCAGTAAGTTAGCTACAAAAAGACATGTTCTAACACACATCTCTTTGTTTCCAGAAAAACAGTCTATCTTGAAATTTGCCATTTGGACAAGAAAGCCAGCAGAATTTCTAATTCAGCTTTGTTTGAAATCCTGCTCTAAATCTGAATGTCAGAGAAAGAATGTGGCCCCTGCTCATATAACACAACTGAAAAATTATGAGCATTAACAGCTCTCCAGTCAGCTCCTTGAAACCTGCAACTCCACTTGTGGTGGATAGGGCTTCTCAAAACACTATTCCCCACATTTAATGCTGCAGACCACAGCACTTTATAACACATTCATCCAGCATAACACATCCACATGGCATAGCACAACCACTGAAGGAAAAATAAAGGAAAAATAGCAGAAGATTAATAGATGATGAAAGTGTAGAGATAAGGCTCAAGGTAAGCAAATATGTTATATTAACTATAATTCTGTACTCACTACCCTGTTCTGGAAAGAAAGCATGCTCAAATCTAAAATGGAAGGTCATACTTAAAATTGCATTTTAAATGTTCATATTGAAGTCCTTTCCAGTGGGTAGGTACCTGTATTTAACAGTGTGCAATGAAACTGAATATTTATGAAGCATTACAAAATATCAATTTTTTGGTAAGCTAGTCTGAGCTCTTTCACAACAGAACACATGAATTTTGTTTATGCTGACATTTAAGATTACCCTTGAAAGTAACCTTTTTCCAGCTTGACAAAATGGTCTTCTCTGCCTATATGTTCATTTACCACCTGCACTGCAGACCAGTGCATTTACTTCTTAAACCTCCCTAGAAGCCCTTAATGAAAAAATGAAATCATTGCCATCTCTGCCTTCAAACTGGACACTGATTATGAGAGAAAAAGAAAATAATTTAAGGACTGAGGTAACCTAAACTGCTATGGGTAAAAACCTACCAAGACAGGACAGCTGAGAGGGTTGTTTTACAAGGACATCTAGTGAGAGAGCAAGGATTTAGATATTGGGAAGGATAGTAGGGCACTGCAACAGGATGCCCAGAGGAGCTGTGGGTGTTGGAGGTGTCCAAGGCCAGGCTGGGTGGGACTCTGAGCAACCTGGTCTGGTGGGAGGTGCCCACGGCAGGAGGGGCTGGAACTTGATGATCTTTAAGGTCCCTTCCAGCCCAAGCTGTCTGCTGGCACAAGTGAGTGGTGCACACATTGCACAGCATCATGCCCAGAAAATCAAAAATCAGTTTTCTTAGGGTTAAGCTAACCCAGTTTCCAGCACAGATGTTTAGCAGCTCTGGATTCATGTCAAATACAGGCACAAATGTCAGTGACTGTGTCACTAGCTCCCTGACATCACAATAGTTACTAGCAAACTTCTGTTAATTCTGGAGAAGTCTGTAATTCCCATTATTTTAAGTTAATAAAAAAACGGAAATGAGTGGGATTGAATGTATTACATTCAAGCTCTGCTAATAAATAGCAGCATTCTAGATCAAAATGTGTGTTTATAGCTGACGTGGTAAAAATCACTGGAGGCAAGCTGTGGGATAAACTCATCCATGTAGGAGAACTTTAGGAACATTTTGAATTAAGCTCAGTGTTTTCCTTTCCACTGCTACCCCATTTCAAAAAGAGGCAGAAAAATTATACTTAAAATAGTTGAATGTAATCAGGAACATTGTAACTGTTGTTAAGCAAAAGTGCAAATAAGAACTTAAAATGTAACAGCACATAACATGTAGAATAAAACTATATTAAGCCTATTGAAATATTAATGGATCATGCATTTGAAGCAGTGTAACAACCACAAAAAATAATAGATATATATCCAATCAAAATTTGCAGAGAGCTTCTTGACTTTGCAATTAAGAAATTCGATTTCCTACTTCACTGAAGTCGAGATAATCACAGAAAATGTCAAACATTTACAACATAATGAATCCACTCCCTACAAAACCAAACAATGTACACTTATAATGCAGAGTATTGGTCAAAGTCGCTCATATCCAAATTCTACCATAACAGAAGAAACCCATTTTTGAAAGTGGACATCAGTATGTTAAAAATACTGCTTTGAGTCACAGTCTTCAAATGCAAGCACAACGTAAATTAAATCTTAAATATAAATGAGAAAATCAAAATAATTATCATAACATTCCCTGTCTCATTTGTCATTCTCAATCTGAAAATTCAATCAGCAAGATACAGATAGTGTTTTTGAAAGCTTTCACTATTCTCTAGTAGTTATCTCTATTAGATAGGAAAACTAAGAAGAGAAATTATGACAGAAAGTAGAAAATGGCCAAGGTATGAAAGGATAGAAATACAATTGTTAAAGAGATCCTCTTTCATTTCAAATCTTTCTTTGAACTGGCTTGTAAAATGAAAGAGAACATGTTCATGAAGAGAATATAATTTGAGTTTATTACCTCATCACAACCAGCATATTATAAACTGATTTGGGATACTCAAAATTAAATAGAATACTGCACAAAGAAATGCTACCCCAGAATTAAGGAGCTCTGAAACATACAAAATACTTAATAATGATTTTCTCAGCCCAAACTGCTTTTTAGCCATTTTTAATGTTTTCTCTTGATTTCACTTCTTTTCTTTTCAGCGTGTGCTTGGAGTTTGCCCCAAACAATTTTTAATTCTCTTCATGCATTTCCAAACTTTTCTTCTTAGTCTGCTTCCTCAGATACTAGTTTCCAAAAACCTTGACTAATTACAGGTTGATGAACTACTGCAGACAAGTAGCTTATATTGTAACATAGTAGAAAAAATCATATTTCAAAGTGTTTCAAAACTGAAAAATAGAAGTTTACAGAAAAACCTTCCAAAGGGGTTTTAAATATATTCACCATCAGCAACAAGTAATTCATAATGTATTTTAAAATTGCAAAATAATATATATGATTTTCCTTTGAAATAACAACTTGTCACATAAATCAGAAAAAAAAAATTATTAGCTATCCTGTGTTCAAAATCACACATTCAAAAAAAGTGAATACTTATAGAAAACAACATTTACTTATTAGATTTATGTATAAATTCTTACCTAAGCTGTTTAAAAGCTTCTGCTTTCACAAGTGGTGTTTCTACAGAATGTTCAAAAAGTGCTCCTTCAGGCCCTGCAAAAATAAAAACCAAAAGATGAAAAATACTGTAACGTAACAGTTCAAATACAATACAAAAATAGCAAGAGGTTTTTTTTAATTTTTAATATGGCCACTTTGATGTTGGAAATCGGTATAAGAGAACACATGTCAAGAATAATAAGACAATTGAAATATAGCTACATTATTACCATTATAGTATTGGTTGGAACAATACAATATAGAAGTAAAATAAATGCACAGCTGTAAATTCTTAAAATGAAATCAAAAAGTTTGAGAGAAATTTTAAACTACTTGCAACAATAAAATAAGTAAATAAGATTGATATAATGTAACTTTCATTTTAGTTAATAGAGGTAATTAAAATCTCACAAAACCTTTGCAAATACTACAGTCCCAAATGATCATATTTATTTTAGACTGCTCCATGGATATCACAACTTCTGTCATGTAGCTCTATCAAAGATTTTCCCCTATGTATAGGCAGACTTGCTCAATATGAAATGGTGTTTCTGCATGCAAAGCATTAACGACTATGGGATCAGATAGTTTATGTCTTGATATACAATGAGTTTCATTCAAAAGAAGAAACAATGGGCACTCAGCCTCCTTGTTGGACCTGAAAATCTTCTAAGGACCTAATTTCCACTCTCCTGAGTATTAGCATTATTTCAGTATCACCAGCCCGGTGACCACCTTCCACCTAAGCTTCACTAGGATCAGGAAATTGGCTGATGTAGGACAAAAGCCCCCCAGCAACAGAGGCAGCTCAAAAAAGCAGCTGAACAGCACTCTCTACAGCAAGAATGGAGCCTCTGAACTTCTGTTCCTTGGCTTTGTGAACATACTCATCAAAAACTGGAGAGGTCTTAGGTTGAGAGATCTTCTGGCTTTGAGGATTCACATACCTGAGCATTTCCCAGGTGAATATGTGGCAAGGCAATATATTTTAATAGTTAGGATATTAGTCAAGGTGGCTTGTCTGGCTGCTCTTTATGACATTACACTCTGGAAAGAATTCTGGGCTGTAAAAATCCCTACATTAGGGATTTGGCCTCTGTCTAGACAGAGAATGACAATGGATGATTAAAAAGCGTGGTGTAGACTGTATAAATGTGGTATTGAATTGTATTAAATGTGGTATAAATGGAAAAAGAGAATTAAAAACGGGTTGGGGCAACCTCAGAGAACACGGTAAAAGGAAAAGAAGTGAAATCAAGAAAAAGCATTAAAAATGAATACATTGCTGACAACAGATAGGAAGACTGTCACTTCATGAGGATTGTAGGAAAATTCTCAGGATGTCTTGAGAGGGCAAGAAATGTGCTGCTTTTTGAGAAGAGTTTTAACTGAAATTGAGATTCCTTAGAATTAAGTATTCTTGGCTTGGATGGAAGAGAAGTACACAATATAGAAGAATTACCATATTAAATCACTTCAGCACTTTGAGGATTCGTTGATTTACCAAGCTTGCATTTAATTTTTATTTAGCTGTTGATACCCTCCTCATCAATTTAAACAGATTAATCTTTCTGTAAATTACAAATGGGCATGAATATAACACTGGAAAACTTAAAATTTATTAATTCAGGCAGAGCTTTAACCCTGCTTCATTCACCTTTCATTTCATTATTATTGACATTAAAATTATTCTGCACCTTAAAGAACTAATGTTTATCAGGAAATGCAGATATTTTGCAGGGATATCCTGATATGTCAAAAGTGCAGATGTGGCACTTGGGGACATGATTTAGTGGTAGACTTTGCAGTGCTGGGTTAATGGTTCAGCTTCGTGATCCTAATAATTCTCTTCCAACCTAAGTGATTCTATGATCCTGTGACTCTGGACAAGTAAGTGATTACAGAGATAGTATCAGTTTCATGGAAATAGGGGCTAATGGAAGGAAGAGAACAGGAAACATCAGTGCTAATGTTCTGGGCAGTATGCAGATGGTGTAAAATGGAATGAAAATACTTATTTTCATATTCTAGAGCTGTCACCTCTAAGCAAGGGCAAAACTTTGCCTTTAATGTGAGTAAAATTCTTCATCAAACAGCATTAAGTTATAACAGTATGCCACTAATAGAAAAAAAATCTCAGGGCAACGTTTTTTGGAAAATAGCCCTAAATTGATTTCCTGTCTTCATTTCCTATTTAACTAATATGACTATTACTATATTTACTATTTTATAGACTACTGTTTATTAAGATATTGTAATTTATTCCTAAAATACACAAGAACCAGGTACTAATTTTTCTCAATGAGTGGGTTGAAGTCAGCAATATTCATTAATACCCCACACACTCTATCAGGCAAGGACCATTTGCCTCCTCAAAGTCTAGCAGAATGTTTACTCATACCCTCAAATTGCCTCCTACTGAACTTACCTTCTAAGCAGAAGTGTTTAAATTAAGCACACTGTCACATTGCACACTTCAGCATCTGCTATGCAAACTGAAAACCTTTGCACAGAACAGAGCACTAGAAAATCACAGACAATACTCTGCAAATACTTTAGGGAATTTTTAAAGAAGGCAAGCAGAATGGAAGTAGTAAACTGGAGAAAGTGTGATACAAATTTGCTTATCCTTAAAGATACTGATCCTCTTTGCCCTACAAACATTACTTTTAGGAAAAAAAAAGTGTAGATGTGGCACTTGGAGATGTGGTTTAGTGGTGAACAGAGCAATGTTAGGTTAATGGTTGGATGTTACCTTAGAGATCTTCTCTAACCTTTAGAATTCCACGTTTCTGCAAGCCTGCCATGAGGATATTCCAAAGCAATTGGCTCTTTGCCAGCCAATACAGTTACAAGGTGGTTTCACTGTCACCAATGCCAGCTGAATGTACAAACCCTCCCAGAACAAAACATGGATGTTCAGTACCACCACAGCAACATAATAAATGCCTACAAAATGCAGGCAAAAAAGAGGATGGAGTTGGAGTCCTTGCTCCTTCAGGAGCAGTAATTGCCATGGAGGGTTAAGCTGAGCTTCAGTTTTGTACACACTGAAATGCATATGTGATGTAGGTGTCACAGAGGAGCCAGAGGCAGTGTATCTTTGTCTACTTGTATGTACTTACTGTCACCTGGAACACTCCTGTGCATCCTGCCTGGCTCCAGCTGCCATGATCACAGAAGCATCTCTGGGAGCTAAAGTGGTACCACGAGGTGTCTCACACACCCCAGGTGCTTCACACGCAGCTGGATGTGGATGTTTGAGCAGGTGAGCTCAGCCTCTAGCCACGACATCCAATGGAGAGGACAAGCCCTGGAGCCCTCCCCAAAGCAGAGAACAGCATTTGGTGGGCACAAGAGCTCTGCCTGGGGCAGCTGCTGGCATCTCTCCGTGCTCTAGGGGAGCGTGGCCACCAGAGCTGCCAGTGACCCTGCGGGCTCCTGGGGGAGGCTTTGCCCAGGTGTTTGCTCTTCTTTGATGTGCACTATTCTATTCTACACAGGGGCCAGAGAACATCTGACTGAAATAGTATGAGCTGAAACATATTAATTGTAGGAAAACGACAGTTCTCGAGGTGCTGGATTGGATCATATTACTCTCAGACCTTTTTCTTTGTCTTGAAATACCATAAATCATACACATTTGCTCTCTGCTGTATTATATTTTAGTTGAAAACTGTCAGGTTTTCTTAAAAATCATTACTGAGCTTTTCATAATTCACATAAAGAAGGAGAAGTAAAATCAAATAGCTCACTACACTGTGCATAAAAAACTGCAAAATGTTCTTTGTGTATTTTAAGCCCATGATCACCTGATTTTTATGGTATGAACTTTTCAAAATTTATTTCACATTGATCTTGTTCTCTATCTAAAATGTTTAAAAATAATCTCGGTATGCAAAGTATTACTAATTTATCCTTCATGCTAATAGTATCATTTAAATCACAATAATTTATCCTTCATGCTAATAGTATCACTTAAATCACAATTTTAATAAATTAATTTGAAGCAAAGTAGGCATGAATCTCCTCTCACTTACATTAATTTTACACTGAAATAACCTCACTGACTTTAATGTATTTGCTTTTGAATTTTTACTACAGTGTAAAAAAAGAAACAGGCAATGTGTCTTAGTACACTATCTGCTGCAGTAAATAATTATCAATGCACTGTAAAGATTAATACTGGATGAGTGAGTCATTAATATTAGCATAACAATTTCAACTCGTGTATGAATGATTTTTACTTACTTTGAGCAGAGACAGACCTTTTCCAAATCCGTTAACAATTATGCAGTTTTTCATATCTTTGTTAAACACGCTTTTCTATTAAAGTTTAACATCCCTTGGGCAAACAATAATTATTTGATATGGTTTCCTGGTTAAACAAAGTTGTAATTTCAATTAGGTTAAAAAGTAAAAAACCTTAAGATAAGACCCTCAGGCGTAAACAAAATGTATTAACACAATTATTATAACTTAACTTTGGCTTTGAAACACTAATTGTATAGTTACTACCATATTTATAGTTTTGACAGTGAAATAATATGAATCTATTCATTAAAATGAAGACCTCAACATTTCAGAGGACCGGTAATTAGCCAAAAATGATAGCTGCAATCAGGCAAAAACTATTAAAAATTAATTGAAAAGAAATTACAGAATAATTTCAATATTTCCTTTGATGGATCTTTCTGCTCAAAGAGAAATCACACTTAATGTATCTATTTTAATACTACCTTACATCTAGAAAATGAAGGTTGACTTTATCAGGTTGTATGAAAGGAAACAGCTTTTCATGTGATAACTTTGACATATAACTTTGTAAATGAGTACTTCAGTGATTTGAAGAAACAGCCTAAGACAAACTCTTCTCTTGACAGGTGACATTTAAGATATACTACAAATATCTTCCTCATGACATATGTGCTACTCACAGAACAGAAAAATAGTAGCTTTCACTTTGAAAGATAAAACCACATAAAAATATCAGAGATAGTCTCTTATTTCTTATTTTGCTTATGTCCCTAAAGTTTTCAAATATCAGACATGTTACTACTCAGAGTGGAATATCTAGAACTTTTTCAGCCTCAGACAGCACACACTGGAAACATTAAATAATTCATAAAAAGATGCACCACTACAGTTCCAGTTACTAATCACTTTGAAATAAAACACACATACAGATATATATATATATATATATAAATTTGTTTTAAAAATTCTTACTGATTATTTATTGAAAAAGGTCAGATTATCTTCATATTTCTGTTTCCTAATGAAGTAAAACCAGAACTCGCATTCATGCATAATAACATATTAAAAAATGCCATTCTTATTGTTCTTTTCATATGGGTATTACCTGAGCATTCCTTAAACCATTACAAACCTGTGACTCGAAGCTTATCTGTGCCAATTACAACTTCATTTTCATCCACTGTGAAAAGTGGCTTTCCATCCTTTGAGTTGATCTGAAATTGCTGACTGTGGAATTCTACCATTTTAGGACCTGCAAAACACAGTAGAACAATGGAATAATTTAATTATTTTTCTTCAATTTTCCATATAAATTACTAATAATTTTAATTGGTGTGTTAATAATGTAGAGACTCATTTAAGTACACTGAAGTTCATGGAGCACTCCTATATTCTATGGATAGTGGCCTTGTAACTTCTGAGTTTAAGTCCATTTACGTGACCTAACTTGTTCAAAACCATGCCTGGAGTCTTCCTTTATAGTTGGAAATCTAGAAAATCCCAAACAAATTGATCCAGAAAAATATTCATGTTCTTCATGTTGAAACTGCTTTGATCAGAATGAATCTATCCTTTTCTTTTTATTTATTTATTTTTTTAACAGAAACTAATTATTAAAGTCTGCATCATCATCTCTTTTCAGTAGGGACCTAAAATGCCTTTAAAATTACAAACATCCCATGTAAGAGCAGGACCTCAGCTCTTCACAGGAGAGGCCAGTTTGGCTCCACAAATCTAACAAACGTCACTGATCATGTAAGGGTTTCAAGAAGCCATAAGAATATTTGCAATTGATTCTGGTACTCCAAAAATGAAAATAATATGAGCAAGAGAGTCTGTGGGTACTTCCAGATCATAAATTCACTAAAACACCCTGTTCTACAGTATTGGCTTGGTAAGTAGATCAAAATCAAACCCTTAATATTCCCTCTTCTAACAACCTGATCCATTAGAATTCACACCACATCGAGCCTGAATATCTATTACACAGAGTTGTCATCATAAATCTATATTCAAAATTAAAATTACAGAGAATGGCCAAAGCAGTTAAGTCTCCTTTTCAGCAATTTGTAATAAATGTATTTCACAGACTATCCACAGGACCGAGAGGCACTGAGCTGCTTCCTTCCCATTAAGAACCTGTTTCCCCATGTTTGCTCCCATAAATGTAAAATATATTCCAGGCAGTAATTCTCAAAAGAAATAGGAAATTTTTTTTTAATCTTATGTTAAAGGGGCTGTTGATGTTAGATGTTATGTTATGTTAGATGTTACGTTAGATGACAGATGATCAGGACTGCTATGAAATACATGCAGGTATTTCACAAAATCTGGTTGGTAGCTGGTATGAGAGAAGCACCATGAGGCTCTGTACAAATTGCTTATTGCTCCACTCAGCAGATGCAAAGCATTGATTTTAACTGCCCACTAAGCACAGAAAGAGTTAGAGAAGCCCATAATGTCCTAAACTAGGGCAATGATTTTAAGGCATAGAACCCAATACTGATTCTACCTGAAAATGGTCAGGATAGAGGGTTGAGCTCTGCATTATGTTATGCTCTGCTGCACATGTGCACCCAAGCACAGCTTTATGGAGCCCAGTTTGGCTCTTCTCTAAAGCTATTCTGAAGCCCATGACTTTATTTCTGAGAAGTATGTTGCAAAGAGTGAGATCAGAAAATATCTTCATGACATAAAAAGCCTTAAGTACTTTTTAAAAAAAAATTTACAGTAAAAGAAACAATTCTGGGTAAGTGAGGCAGGGATGGATCCCTGTCAATGGTTTCCTAAAGAATCTTGGTTTAGGTTTTATTTAAGGTCCCTTCCAATTCCAGCCATTTTATGGTCCAGTGATTGATTGTCCCTGTTTGTGCCCAGCAACAATAATTAAACTGGCCATTTATGTAGTGTGGCTAGATCCTTGTGTATTCAAACAAATCAAAGGCCTGAGTAAAATAGATGTTATCATCTTTAATGGTGCTGCAGGGGCTGGTCCCTCATCCTTCCCATTCATCCAACCCCATGATTTTTAAAGCTAGCTTAATTAAGGAAAAACTCTGCAGGTACTGTGAGAGCACTCACTGAACATTTTATACCTTCCAAAGATACTTGACTCTCTTTGAAACTCCAAGTCATGGCCTTGCCCATGCTGGATTTGCATTCAGACTGTTTGATCCTGGAGCCTGCACAACTGAATATATCCTTAACAAGAATCTTTAGGTCCACAATTTTCTTAATACAAGTGCCCCACTAATGTGAGACAAGGATTGTCCTACAGATAATCTTTGTTATCAGACAATGGTATGGATAATAAGTGATGTATTTTAAATCTTAAGAGGGAATGCTAGGGTAAACAAAATTCAAATATATGTTTTACTCATGCTAGAGATGAGACATCTCAGGGTTTCAGAAAGAAATAATGGGCTTTTACATAAATGGGAATAATTTTATGTAATGAAAAGTAGACATTAATTTCTCTTAATGGTATTCCACCATAGACATAAACTAGCTATATTGCAATAACACTAAATGTAATCCCAGTGAGATTAATTTTCAACTCACAAACAGCAGCCAAACTCAGCATTGAAAGTGCAATCTCCTAATGCCTAAATGTGTTTTGTTTACTACCCTAGTATATTAACTACATGTAAGTCAGCTAATACTGTATAATCACATTTGCTGATAAAATCCTATGATTAAAAATGCAACCTGACTGAATGCAGGTTCTAGAAAGTATTTGTTTTCTGCTTGCTGTCAGATGTGTCACATGAATTTCCAGGTCAATGGGTTATTCTTGCTGATCAGGCTGATTATTGCCCATTGTTTCTGTGTGTTTCCTCCTTTAATGTGCAGCCCTGAGGCAGATCTCATAAGTGATCTTCACATCACATACCTCTTGACACTGAGGATGCTGCTTTAAATGATGAACTTTTTTTATCCAAAAAGAAACTGACACACTGCTAAACAGTCTACATTTTCATTTGTCCTCCTCACTCTTTACTTCCCTGGAGATTTTCCAGGGAAGAAAGCTCTTTTGTTTAGTGACTCCATTTCAGTTGAAAAGCATTTTAATAAACTGCCTTCTACTGCTACACAAGGTTTAAATTCTGGGCCAACACAAATATAGATGTACCAGACAGCAAAGGATTTTCTGTCAAAAACAGGGCCTGCCATAAAATAAATATCCACAAATGCTTACTGCCAATGAAATTTGAGGAGTCTGAAATTTGAAGAATCTGCCTACATGTTACCAGCAGGCAGACTCTTCTGCCAAATACTAAGCATTTTCAGCGTGTCTTTAGATCTTCCAGAAGAAAAGGCTTTTCAACATCAGATTTACTTCTATCATTAGGTAATTTCGTATCTTTTATTTTCTTAGTCTCTTTCCTTATCTGCCATTTCCAATTAACCTATGGCTGTCAGCTACTCTGTATGCTTTGCTCTTCTCCTACCACCTAGAATCATTGAAGTATTGGATATAAACCAAAATCCTGAGTGCTCTTTGGTATTCCTATGCCAGTTCCTTTTTTAGTTAATTTTATTAAACTAAAGCACCTTACTTAAAATAAGATCTCATTAAAGGCATTTTAAAAATGTAATACTCCGACAGATTCAGTTCTCATTCCATGTATTCTATTCCATAGAATACAATACCAATAAAGTCCTTACTTCCAGGTATGATATTTCATTAGAACAAAGGCATTATTACAAAAAATATGCAGCACATTGCACATACACATTTTATGTCCATATCATACATCTCTATCGCTTTGAACAACAAATCTAATACATTAACAGAACACTTGCTGCTCCTGTTTCCTCTTTTTCTCTCAGTTCTCCTTTTATGCAATGGATGAAACAATTATGTCCTCTCAGATCAAAGTAAGAGGGCCTTACTGTCACCACTGTTTATGCTTTGTTGTTATCTGTGATTGAATGCAGGTCTAGAGATCTTAAAAAATTGGTCACCTTTTCTCACATGCTTAACGAATCAGAATTTTGTTGCATAATGAAGAACTTCAACAGGAAAAGCTGAAACACACAGTTCTCAGACAGATAAGGTGAAAAGGAAAATACTAAAGGAGATGAGGCATGATAATTTGAAACCCTGTATGCAGAGAGAATAGCTCATCTGAGTCTGTCATTCCTAAGAGAGTACTGCAACTACTTTATCATCTGTATAATGTATATTCTTCTTCCCCTTTTCCTCTTTTTTAAAAAAAAGAAAGCCATGAGTGCACTTTCATAAGGTCAACTCCTGCACTGTGTTTCAGCAGTATTCTAAGCATACCTACTGGATTGTGGGCAGAGGACAGTGTGAGAGGATCAGCTGAACAGATGGGGCATTATTCATTTCACAGCATCACTGTCTAGTACCACAATACATTCTTTTGCGTTCTCTGCTCAGCCTTCAGCTTATTTCAGATGTCCTGGAGTATCTAGGATGTCTATATCAGACCAGAAAGTCTGACATGGGGTCTGTAAGCAATGTGAGCCCTTCCAGCGTGTCAGCTGAAGGCTGAGCAAGAAGGAATCACAGAGGAATGCAAGCCAGAGGTCACCTCTGTATGTCCTACCTCCTAACCACATCAGGGTTGGAAGTTAGATAAATGTGCTCAGGGTCTTGTCCAGTGAAATTTGAATACCTCTGAGGAAGGGGATTTAGCAGCCTTCCTGAGCAATCTGTTCCCATGGTTAACCATTCTAACAGCAATTCTCCCCTGCCCTTCTATCCAGTCGCATTTTGCCTCTCTGTAACCCACAACCATTGCCTCTAGCCCTCTTGCTGTGCACCCTGAGTCTGCTAGGGATTGGACAGTGGGAAATGGCCTCAACCAAGGGAGGTTCAGGTTTGGTAATAGGAAAAATTTCTCCACTAAAAGAGTGGTTAAACCTTGGAACGGGTTACCCAGGGAAGTGGGTCCAAAAGTCAAAAAATGAGTAGATGGGTCAAAAAATGGGTAGGTGTTGCACTTTGTGATCCACTTCAGTTGGCATTCAGTCAGAGGCTGGACTTGATCTTGGACGTCTTTTTCAACCTTAATGATTTTATGGTTTATTTTGTCTCTAGCCCTCCCAGTATCAGGTGCAAATTGGAAGCTCTCCTTAAGCTTTTTTTTTGGCAGGTTAAACAAACACAACCTCTATGGACTCTTATATGCCATGTGCTTCCACTCCCTGGACATCTGTGCAGCTCCCTGTGGGTGCCTCCTCCTCTGGCTCCAGGGCTCCACAGCATTCCAGCCACAGCCTCCCAGGTGAGGGATGATGCAGCCCAGTGTGCTCCTAGTGCTCACTGCCACAAGGCTACACTGCAGGCACATGTTCAAGCTGTCCATCAGGACTGGGGGTGTCTTCTGCAGACCTGCTGCACAAAGAGAGGGGTGTGCCTCCTTTTCTGGGCAGTAGCTGCCATCAGGGTTCAAAACCACTGTTGCATTTGAAGTGACTAGGATTTTAGATGTACTTAATTATCCAAATTCTAGCTTAGATTATAGTCTTAGTAAATTTCTGCTACTTTAAGTTAACCTTTACAAATTCATCTAGTATTAACCAGTGCCAAAAATTCAATTATTTTTGGTGCAGGAACTATCCTCACCTTTAGCAGCAACTATTACCTTCTAATTACCACCCAATTACTTATGCTAATGATTACTGAAACCAATATATTTGGGATTGCAAATTTAATGAAACAAAGTTGAGAAGCTTGTAAAATCTTTAATAATTCCCCTTTTTTCACTTATTTTGAATTATTTCCTCCCATTGGAATAAAGAGACAATGAAGCTACTCAGATGAGTAATTGCTCTCTGATGACAGACAGGTAACCCCCAAATGGTTATTTTCCAAATAAAAAGAGGTTTCCCAAATATTAGTGGTTATTTTTCAGAGCCAAACTCTGTAGACTTATCTCCTCTTCTGGACTCAGTGAGAAGAAAAGTGGCAGTGTAGGATTCAGGTGAAATTTCCCCCTAATGTGATGCTGTCATATTTAACAAGTTGGCAATGCACACTATCACAGAATCATAGAGTGGTCTGGGTTGGAAGGGACTTCAAGGAATGTGTAGTTTCAATCCCCTGAAATGGGAAGGGGCACTTTCCACTAGATCAGGCTTCTCAAAGCTCCATCCAAGCCTGGTCTTGAACACTTCCAGGGATGGGGCAGCTGCAGTTTCTCTGGGCATGCTGTTCCAGTGCTCCTCCACCCTCACAGTAACTATCTGATTAACTCCTAGAGGATGTTTTAATTCTGGCTTAAGTCAGCCTGTCTGACTGTGAACATCATCATGTATTTCTTCATAAAGATTATTATATCTGGGGATAGGGTGTGCATATCTTGCTATGGTGAGCACCTTACTCTACATGGTGAATAGACCATCAATGGTATTTTTGTTCAGAAGAAGATACTTATCAATTGAGTCTATAGATTAAACTGCACTTTGATTTGCTTAGCTAGCTCTCATTTAAATGTATGTTGAATATTTATTACATTTTTCTGCTCTTTGTTTTAATCCTTTTCAACATGATATACATTTAAACAAACAACGGTCATAAAATACTAAATGCACTTGCATTTAATGCATATTAAAAAGCATGTGCAGTTAATGCATATTCTCTTAAAAAAGCAGAATTGGTAAAAACATCTGTAGGCTGTCATTCTCTAAATCTTACATATCTAACCAAATTTTACTTTTAAAGTAAACTAGCATGTATGTCTTGATATGATCAGATTCACTGATAGCCTAAATTTTTATACTTTAGGAAGTAAACATTCCTACTTTAATCTCCTTGGAATAAATAGTGTAAATTCATAATCATAGGAAGACTAAACCACCTCAAAAATACTTCAGTGAATTTTCAGATTTATCTTTCTATTAATTGCTCCTATGGTGTATCTTCCTTTCTTATAACCCAGCTGGGCAGCAATTAAAGTTATGCAAATAATAATCTTCTTGCAGACAAAGATCTTCAAGAAATACATTCAGCCTTTTATCTTAAAGATAAGAAGGAATTTATTTGGACAAAAATGGGGTTTTTAATGAAAGACTTCTGGGAAAAATACAGAAGGAAAAGTTAAATGATTTTACAATGTCATTAAGTTTATGAAACTGGCTTCAGGGTCCTCCCTGTGAAAACAAGACCAAACTCTTCTTAGGGTCATCATGCTTCCTTAGCACTGTTTTTTTCTTCCTATGCCTCTTATGAAAAAATGTGATCAGTTGAAAATGAAAAATTAAGATGCTGATAAGAAAACCGTACATGATTTGACTTGGGAAAGCAGTAGTTTTCCAAATGGCAATTATTAGTGCTAAAGCAATGTATGAGTTACTGACACTCATCTGTTTCCTCAGAATGTTGTTCCAGTCTGAAAAAAGAGATAGCACAAATACTCTCATTGTAACAGCTGTTCAGATTAATGTTACAGACATGAAAATAGTCTCTAAGCAGAATTTTGACTGTAATTCTGTTTTCACACTGCATAAGCCATTTTGACTTTCACCATATTCCCATGATTTCTGAGTGAAGCTGATTTCATGCTTAACAATGCAGAACAGCTTCATAAGCCAACTACCTAAATAAATCCCTACAAGCTTTAAGTAGTTTAAACTGAACCCCTGACCTGAAGCTACTGATGTTACTATTCCTTGGTGTAAAAAACTTAACTAGGATGAGGATCAGCAATCCATTCTACTGGAATCTGTTCTCACAAACCTTTTGTGACTTTGGGAACATCCTTTTTTCTTTTAAAGTTTTAAATTTTTTAAAAAAATTTTCTCCTGAAAAAGACATACTACAAGGAGAATTTAGGGTCTTCTGTAGGCTGAAACTTCCTTACATGGTCCTTGAAGGACAGATCTCTTAAAAATCTGGTCCTACTTTTCAGCAGTGACAGTTGAAAACCTGCTGCTCTTCACTGACTTATTATCCATGACTGGAACACAACTGGAAAAACTGACTGTATAATTTTCAACTGCTGATAATCTGTGCATAGAAACCTATGTTTACTTATGTGAAACATCATTTTCTGTTTGATACCAATGTTGCTCTCACTGATTTGGTAATTGATTATATAGTCTCTATGTTTCTTTTATACATCATATATTTATCACCCCTCAATATTGAAAAAGTTTGACAAGTTTTTTGCACTAAGTTGATTTATTATTCATCAGGATATAAATCAAAAGTTTATTCTAGGATTGAATACAGCTTTGAAGTGGAAGAATCTTGGAGATCATAATTAGCAGCTTTCTTGGATCACCAAGAAAGTTCTAGATATTTCAGTTTTGAAAGTTGATAAGCAAGCCGTAACAATGACATCAGAATCTTATTCATTATTTTAAGGAGAAGAACTATTCTAATGAAAATATTTACCATCTGTTCTGTACACATTGTTGCCTTGCCTATAAACAACTCTCAACAGCTTTCTGAATTCCCTAAGACTATCAACCCTGTACATTCCCAGAACAATGCTTAGCTTAGATTCCTTCCTTGCTGTCTGTTGGCCAACATTCTTTCAAGTCCCATTTCTCCTACAAATATTACTTCCCTAAAATAAAGCTCTTACATCCGTTTATGCCTTGTTGTTTTGTTTTTGTTTGTTTATTTGTAAAAAGTAATTAAAACAAAATGAGTATTTTTGTCATCCAGGGGGTCACCGAAGTAAAAACAGTCAAGAATGTAATTGCTTGTTTCTTTTTAAATTATGATCCCTATTATTTCTAAAGTATTATTTTCCTGGCAAGCAGTTTTTAAAGTATTTGTATTTAGTAAGATTTCTGAAAACAGAGTGATTATGGGTGACAGTACAAAACTCAATATCTATAGCACTTTGTTTTAAAAAACAATGCCCACACAACTCCTCCAAGAGGTATTTCATGCAGATGAACTGAGGGACATGTAGAAGCTTTAAAGTCAGAGTGATCATGTTGGAAGTTGCTCACAATTTATGTCTTTTTAGTATATCTGTGATTCATGAGGGAATGTATAATGTGTGCCTGTTATCTTCACAGGGGGAATTTCACAGAAACTCAAGTAAAGATTTATTTCACATCTCTCTTGTGAGTTACTTCTGTTGAAGACTGGGTATTTAAATCATTCTTAGTAACGTATTAAACTCTTTTAACAGATCATTTGAATCACAATTTCCATGAATTAAAAGGTATTTTTGTTATAACCTTGTGAGAGATGCTATACTATATTGTCATCTCTGGAACAATTCCAAGCTTATCTATATGACTCCTACACAACTGCAACTAGTCCTATTTATAAGATGACTATAGAGTTTTGAGACATAATTCCAGCATGCTGGCAATTGTGGAAGTTATTAACTGTTAGCAAAAGCTTGTGGAATATAAACATGCCACACACCTATTTATCACAATCCTTATTACAAATACTTAGGAGTATTTTCTTAAGACAAGTAATTCAGATCTTTATGATTGACTGAATTAAAAAAAGGGAATTTGAAAGCATTTAAAGGCTGACTTGTGATAAAGTGTATAATTATACATTTTTAAGGGGAAGAACAGGCTCCTTTATATATTTTAATTTTTTCCCTTTTTTTGAAAAACAGTGAAGCTTGCAAAACATTCTATGTATTGAAATGGTAATTCTTCAAACAGGAGTTGTCACAGAAGTTACACAGTCTCAACAGCATGGAAAAGTTGCTCATCAATGCTCTGCTGGGTCCCAATTTAGTAAACTACTTCAACATATCATGTTAGGCTACAGTTAAATAAGGAGAAATTTATGCTTTGCCTGAGGACCTTGTAAGAAATGAGTTAATAAATTGTTACATTTTTCTCCAATGTCAAATAAAGGTTGAAAAATAGTAACAAAGCTAAGAAAAAATCTGCCATAGCTCACACATATTGTTGTCATTCTTGCTTTAAAAATATGATTTAAAGAGTAAGGTCTGCTTATTTTTCCTGCCAAGATGTCTCACTTACATCTGTTTAGATCTATTGATTTCACTTAGTAAACCAATGTATTTTATGTTACCACAGATAGTAAAAGATATAAATGTCTGAGTTTTGAACTTGAATTTTTTTAGGATGTCTGCTTAAATGTATTAGTTTCTAGAATACTAGGAAATAAAGAGAGACTCTAGCTATGTTTTCTTGCTGCATTTTCTCAGAAATTGATTTGCAACTACCAATAGATATTTACACAAGAGATCTTGCAGAGACTTTTCTTGCATACCTCTGCAATAAAGAAGTGCTTAAAATATTTAAAGGATTAATGCTTAACTGAGAAATTGAAAATATACTGCTGCTTTTCACTGAGTGCGAGGTGGATTATTCGAATATGACCACAATAGTAATAAATAATCACGTGTTTAGTGCTTTATATTCTCAAATCTCTATACAAATATTCACTACAATGTTTCCAAAGCAGTGGACAAGGAATAATCAGTCAGACTTACCCACATTTAATCTGCCTGTGACTTCCCCGTTTGAATTGCGAGCATTCACGGTCACATTGTGAGTAGACTGGAGAAGCAGTGATGAGTCCTGAAATATGGAGAAAGAAAAAAATATGTTGGACAGAACAGTTAGAATTGTGAACAATTCTCAAAATTTAGTCTGCTGTTGGTATCAACTCAGTCACTGAAAGGTCTTTCCAGCTACAAAATTATCCACAGATCTCATCAATAATGTCGGCAGGTATTTCTGATAACTACAACTGTATCAGATTTAAAGTAAGAAAAATAATTAAAGGGAATACATCAGGTGAATAAAATCTATGTTACTGGACCAATGAACATGGCTGCTGAGATTTTATCTTTTGAAAAAAATGCTTTAGTACTAGATTTACTACCTTCCAGTACATAACTGAGACTCCTAGAAGACAGGCATTTAATTGAGTGTGAGCACTCCACTTTGAGAATTAGCTTGGTGAGAAACATGCATGTGCATTCTGCTGCCTCAATAGTCCATGCAGTCTCTAGGCTGTGACCTAATTTTGGCACCTGGCACTGACTCTGCAGGCAAGGAAGCTGCCACAGTGAGTGATGGAGAGAGGGGCAGGCTGACTAGACCAATGCTGACTTTAAGAGGTGATTCTCAGGGTAATCATAGTGGCCACTGTCTCTATTTGACATTAAGCATTGGAAAACTATCTGGGGACACAAAATCTTATCACACTCGTTCGGATCAGCAAACTGTGAATACACTGGTAGACCTCAAGAAAAGAGGAGCAAGTTTTCTGTAGCACAGGTGCTTTCATACTAAAGCACACTTTGTGTCTAAAGGACAAGAACTCACTAAGTGAGAGAAGTGTCTATGCAGATTTCAGTTGCCAAAGTATCAGGGAATACATGATATGAAGAGCATATCAGCCAGCTGCCTACTTGAGACCTCAGTGGAGATACCCATTCCTAAACAAACAAGTTTCTAACCATTGGAATACTGTTAAAAGATCAGCCTCTTCCACAGGAATGGTTTCTAGTTATTTTTCTGGACTCACCAGTATCTTGAAGGGCTAAACCCTGCAAATAACCCCAAGGCATGTTCTAATCTCAATTTAATGCTTACAGTATGAGACAACCTGAGAGTTTGAAACAAGTTTTAAATGATGAATTCTACTACAAACACTTATTTAACAACAGAACCACAAACCTGATTAAAAAGTATTAAAATAGAAGCAACACACAATTTGGACTCAAACTTACACATTTTTTTAAAGAAAACAAACAGTATCTTACAAGTAGGTAGAGAGGCTCTCTCAAAAGAAGTCATTAAGTGAGCAAAATAAACTAATCTCACTTTTAAAATTATATCAGGAAAACATGAAAGCTCACAGAATTAACACAAATAATGAAAAGTCTTAGGAAAAAAAGTAATCCATGTGTTAGAATGAACATTGATGGTAATAAGTTAGTATGAAGTGGAAAAGGAAAGGTCAACAAAGATTGGGGATTGGGTAAATATAGTACATTTAAGCAAATCTGCTAAATGACCCACAAATCTGGGCATCTTTATTTACATTTGATTGCCACTGTTTGATTAAAAAATATTGATCTGTGATATCAAATGAAAGTGTGAATAAACTGTACTCTAGCCATGCTGCTGCCACATATGTAGTTTTGCCTAATTCAAATCTAGTAACATATTAAAAAATGCTTGTCTTTTATCTTCCCATGAAGATGCTTTAGCAAAGGTGCGATGGTCTTGCCCACAGCTCTGTGTTGTATTCATAATGAAGGCATAAACTTGTAATAGGCTCCAGAGACAATGCACAGCAAGTAGATTTTCTGCTACATAGTTTCTTAGCATTTTGGGGACCTCATTAGGTGAGAAAATCTGTTAGGAGACTGCAAGGAGAAAACTATTAAGGCCAGGGAGAAAGCTGCTTTGGAAGCTGAGAGAAGGCCAGTTCTCCAAGATAAACTTAGAAAAAGAAAGCTTAACAAACAAATAACATTATGAGAATAAATACATAAATGGCAACTCAGGAGACCAAGCTGCAGGCAATTAAGCCTTTAGAGAGTTCAAATATTTAAAAAAGCAAGGATACAAACAAAAAACGGATGAATTGTCAGTAGGCAGAGAGAAGCAGTAGCCTGAAGGCTCTAATTAATGCATGCTACTAATGACCATGATGGGTCATTGGACAGCTAAGTTTATATTAGATGTTGCCACACCTCCTTTTCCTATATTGTACTAAATGTATTAAGAGCTGAAAAGAATATTAAGAGAGCACAAATGGTAGCTTAACACTGCATAATGATCTTTGGGACTAGAGGGAGTTCTTAAACATTAGCTGTGCTGGTCTTAAAAAGTTACATATCTTATTGGATAAACAACCTCAAGGGAAATTCACCAAAGCACATAAATAGCTTTCTCACTGCCTGTGAGGCAGAAAAGAATACAACATAAGAAGCTAAATGGAAATACAGATATAGTAATGGAATTTCACTGTCTTAATTAAGAGCTGTTCCTGGAACTGGAAATACTTGTTGCAAAAAGAGAGAGAAAAAAAAAGCTCAATATAAGTAAAATATGCTGCCATTGCTTAAATTTTAGTAATCAAGCATGTTAACAACCTCATTCTGATAAATTTATGTACATTTTCTCTTGGTATAGCAGTATAAACATTAACTTTTTTCCTAGGTTCAGAAAAGTCTCACGGCTGGCTATTTCTTCCCATGAAAGAACAATATTTGGCTTTTACTGTCACTGAATTCAATGAAATGTCCCATTGGTTGATGATAATATTTACAAAACATAAAATTTTATTTTGTGAGACATTGGACTATGGACAATAGTTCAGAAAAATATTTCTCTTATTGGCCAGAAGCAGACATTTCTCTAGGAAAAAATCACTGGAACAAGTTTCAGAGTCCCAGTGGAAAAAATCCAGATCAGATTCTTGCTTCTTTTTTCTAAACCCACAACTTCCATACTTTTCCCATTCTTGCTGACATTTAAAAGTTATTCATTTTGATAAATATTTGATCAATTATGGTATTCCTTTTTTACTTCACTAGTAATAACAACAAAAAACTTTTCTGTCTAGGTAAACTAGATTAAATACTAAGTCTTTCCATGTATACTTGTAAATTTTATGTACATAAATATATAAACATGCCAGACATTTCATGGCATTGTCCTTGAAATGAAAAAACCTGTAGGTTTTAGAGAAATTGAAACTTTCCATTGAGATCCACTAATTTTAGAGATGATGAAACTATTGTATAATGGATGAATAAACAAAACAGTTTCCTAGGGAAGCCTATATTAAAAAATAATCTTAGTAAAAATAATGAAAAACCTTTTTACACACTCCACAAGTTTTAGCATGACTTACATAAGATAACAATTATAGTTCCTATTTGAGCTGCTTATCACATGGCTAAGAGATAAATTTTAATTCTGACAAAGCTTCATAACACTGACCTTGTAAAGTGTGCAGAATATGTGTGTACACAGACATATATGTGTGTATATATATATTTTTTTTAATGACAGATATAATGGAAAGTTCAATTATTCCGAAGTGCATTCAGTCTGTTTAGCATAGCTGCAAGATCACCCACTCACCACTCTTGAATGGATTTCTTTGGCATAAAGAGGGAACAGGAATTCAGACTCCCCTTCCAGTCGAAGGCCTTCTTTCGTAACACGCAGGTGTCCCATTCCCGTCTGAGGAGAGGATGTGAGAATTATGCAAAATTTACTATGGTTGTTGCATTTATTTTGTGTTCTTTTCAGGAATTAAACACTTTCAGAGCTGCCTGAGAATTCCTTGTCTCTTTCCAGGACTAATTTTCTGAGAGAAATTGCAGGTTTCATGAAGTTATTAAACTTGGTGTTTGTTTTTTTTATGGTGGGGGGAGGGTGTGGAGTAGAAATACAGTTTTATAGTCATTAAATGAAAAAAAAAAGTGCATTTGTATTGGCTGTGCTAAAACAGATATTGTACTTGCCTTCTAAAAATGTAATGAACAATAAACTTTTCCACATGAGTACTCACATAAAAAAACCTTCCATTAACATCTCAGGGTTCATTCTATCAATAATGTAAGCCTACAAAACAGGCAAAGAGGGATTTTTATTTGCTTTCATTTTCAGCAATTACTTCTTTTTAATTAAGTTTTAATTCATTGGTTTAGATTTTTTCTCCTTAGGTCAAGGCTCTATATCTCATTATCATGTACCTTTTTCTCTATCACCTGCTTCTCAGTTTTCTCATCCTTTCTTCATCATTCCCTCTTGCTTTCAGCGCAATTATTCTTTCCAGCTGATAACTCTTTTCTTTCTTTGCACTTCCTTTCATCATTATCATAGAATTGATAATGTGAAAAATGAGTGAGGAATTACTTCAGTAAGTACATCTGAGGGTTTGCAGGCTTCAGTTGCAAGGTATTGCACAGGTATTTAGCTAATTTGTAAAGGATTCACCCCCTTCCCTGACATAAAGAGTGTCAGAAAACTTGCCCAAAAAAAATGCAGAAAAAACCAAGCAAAAAAAGCAGCCTTACAGCTTGGCCACATGCAAATATTTCAAGACAACTGCTGCAAACTACAAGAAGCAGATGGAATGGCTAAATAAAAAACAATAAACCCAGTTAAGTATTTCCACTCCAAACAGTTTTTAGGTAGTCCTCCATATAAGCAGAAGAGATGCAAAACATGCCACCAATTATACATCAATAAATCATTCATCTAATGAATTATGCTTGCCACTGATAAAAGTTATAATTGAAGATATGGTAATTGCTTTCAAATATATGTTCTGACTAATCAGATTATACATGTATATATGTTATGCTAAGTAACATATCAAACCAGCCTTCCATGAGAAATCAGAGCTATTTTTCTAGCAGGCCCAAAACGAGACAGAGAAACAAGTTTTGATTAAATTCCATAAGGTGGGAAATGTTCATTCACTCCATTGGAGAGTACAACCATGACTCTTCCTCAGCTAGATTTGCTTCAGGAAAGAGGCTTTTAGAACAGCTATTTATGGAACCTGTTTTTCAGGGTCAAATATTTTACTGTTTTGAAATATATAATGTAGTGACTTCTCAGTGAAAACAAATATGGTTTCCAAATACTAGACCATTACAAAGCTTCTAAAAAGTACCCAGTATATACTGATACATCCCATAAGGCAAAACTGAAATAATTACTAAGATGAGCTTTTATAATGACAATTCCTAGCCAGCACTGACTCATTTTGAAATATGTTTTTCTAGTGAAGACTATGGACAGTTTCTTCTCACCTGCAACACTCCAACAATATCAAGACACACAGGTTTTAAGAAAAACACTTTTGAAAAGCCTGATGTGAAATATCAGGATAGTCTAAAGAAATACCACCAAGTATCTTCTCTTTTATTAACCAAATTTAGGGTCTGATTATTTGCTCTGAACTCATATCTTTTCCCATCAGGTGAAAGTAGTTTATATTAGCTATTTAAACAGAGATTGCATATTTTTATGGAATATAAAGAAATAAATAAATAGTATATTATAGAATAAGTGCAAAAAAATTACATTGACAAATCTGAAATTTAAGAAGGCAGAGGAAGAAGTAGCAATTAATTCTTGCTCTGAAGCAGACAGGGGAATATTAACAAACTCCTGGGTGGCAATCTCTGTCCTGCCTTTGTCAGGAAGAAATTTTTAGCAGAGAGAAAAAAAAAATTGATGTGGAAAAAAATAAGCTATTTACTCTGCACACTCTTTCTAAAGGATTCAGGTTTCCCAGCAATCATTATTATGGAAATGCTATATAGACAAAGAAATGTCTTTGACATAAAGAATGTCACATCACAAAACTCAGCACTTTCAACTTATCGAAAAGTTCCTATTTTTTCAGTAAATCCAGTCATATCCTTCAGGATTACTTTGTCTAAGTATGTCCTCCAGTACACCATATTTTCTTCATAAGATATTTAATTTAAGCATTGACACAAAGCTCACATTCTCACATATTTGCCTAACAGCCTCATTATCCATTCTCATTGACAACTTGGGAAGTGCAAACCCAGGGAAATTCAGATTTGGGTTATGTGCACAAATGACTATCTGTGAGGACTAACAAAGTTTGTAACATGCATGCAATCATACAGACAATAAAAATGTGGATTTTATATAATGATCCTTACTTCTATTACCCTTGTGACTGCAAACAATGATTATGATCTTAGTACCACAATATTTGAGCATCTTAAGATTGTAAAAGTACTGAGTAATGCAGTACAGTGAGACAGGGGAATTCTATTATGCCCCTTCTAAAACTGGAAAATTGAAGTTACATAGAATATAAAAGAGAGGGATTTAGAATAAACAACCACCCCCATGCAATGCATCCAATGCTAAGTTCCAAGAAAAGGCATAATAGTTACACATAATGTTCTCTCTACAACCACTCTGCTTCTTACATTACCAATTGCTGTTTACTGAGTATTGCAGCTTCCTCAGTGATGAACAAACTTGATGCTTTCTGTTTAAAGGATTTGATTCTGTTCCTAGTAAAATAACTGAATAAAAATATTTCTAGTGAATTGAGAAAAGGGACTTGATACCAGGTAGATGTGGATTTGATGCAGTTATACAACAAGCTATTGCTTAGGATTGGGAAACAAAAGTGCTTCATTAAACATAGGAGATGTCTGGCAAGTCTGGATTCTGGTTATCCTGATGCTGGTGACTGTCACTGGTTGAGTTTGCTGGCCCTGAGCTGTAACACACTGTGGTACATAACATACAGATGTAGCTGAGACTCACATTTTGTAATTACTCAAAGCCCTCAGCGAGGCAGGGAGGCAGATGTACAGCAGGGAAGGATGGAATGGCATCTCTGCAGACAGCAATCAGGTTTTATTGCCACAAGGAGTTGACTAGCGTGGAAACTGCTGGCAGCTGCCAAAATCTTATGCACCAAAGATGCAACTTAGCATTAGTGTTCACAAAGGTGTGACCAGTTTTCATTTCAGAACTGCTTGGCTTACTCTAACTGCAGCAACAGGATGTCTTCAATTACAGTAGAAGCATTCTTTCATAATTTGAAAAATGCTCCCAAGCAGGTAAGTGCTTGGAGAAACAGAGACAAAGCCTTCTACCAAAAAAATTCAATCTGTGAATCCTCATAAAAGCTCACCAAAAGATTCCTTGATTGAGAAGTCCTACTCTAAAAGACATTTGACATCATTTGACATCTAGCTTTTCAATGAATTATCTACATAGGGATACTCCAAACCAGCTGAAATGAGTGGCCACCACTGCAGAATCCTAAGGTAAGATGCAGTGTGTTGTGGAACATCTGGATGGAGGACTGTCTTGGCTGTGTTATCATTCTCTTAGACTCTAAACACAGACTCCAGACCACTAGGGGTAGAAAACAAGCAGGTGCTGCTCTAGGGCTCTTGCACTCACAGTGAGTTGCTCTCTGGTAGCTGAGCCTCATGCTGCCTATGGCATATGGAAGCAAAAGAGCATCAGTTGATTTATTTGGGATTTACCTCCCAGGAATATGGCAATGCAGGTCTGCTGCTGCAGGCATACAGCCCTTAGAAATAAGCATGAGGCATGGGCAACAATGATTCAGTTTAAAAATGAGTTTTTCTAGTCACCTAAATTCAATCAATAACTATAGCCTTATTTTCCTACCAAGACTGAAACTGATACACACTGGCTCAATATATTTGGTCAATCATATGTCATACCATATCACATCACATCATCACTGTTTCTGCACCTTCTCAGCATTAGACTCATGCAGTCCTCAGACTCCTTTGAATAAGAGAAATTGAACTTCTGCTCTGTATATCAGCTAATAGCTGCAAGGGAAGATGTGTATTTTCTCCTTTTGGAGAGATCAAATACTGGAAAGAGAGTCTGACCCATGTGTTAGCATGGTTACACCAAGAAATTTCTCAAAGTTGATTCCAATTCAAATCAAGTAGCTTCCATCTTAAAGCATGCTGTTAAAAGCATGTTTGATTTGCAGTATTTGCTCCCTGAATATTCAACTTTTCCATATATTAAAAAGTCCACACATGCTGCAGTGGCTGAATGAAACCAGTAATGATATTAACTTCAGAGTGGAAAGAATGCAGCATTTCCACTCAGTTAAATTCTTTTCTTTCTTGTAGGATCCTTACATCCTCCTTCTAGGCCAGATCAGAGAAAGACCTTGGCAAGTTCAGATCAAGACATCACTTGTTGTGCCCCAAAGCCAGTTCAATTAATGGCTTTATAGATCCAGCTTGCACTGCAGCACTTCTTGCAGCAATTACTATTTAGAGAACTTGCTTTGCAAACAAGAGTGTACTGTTTCATTGAGATAATAGGACTGTGGGTAGAGATTGTTAAAGAGCAATCAGCAAAACAGGATTGGTAATGAATCTGATGAAACTCTCTGTTTGACTTACAATATCAATTCTGGAGCTAGGTACGTGCTTGGTATGATAACATTACTGAAGCCTCATCTCATTTTCAGTTGCAAGGACTCTATTTGCTGGGCTCAGGCAGAGGTTATCTGACTCATCTGCTTAGATGACAGTGGAGCCATCTCAGCTCTGACATTGGTCAGATCAGAGCCCTTGGCAACAGCAAGCACTCCCGGTATAGAAGTCAGTCACACCTGGCTTAGGGCTGCATACAAACCTAAACACCATCTGCACACAAGACTGAAAATTGGGTAGATATTATTTTGAGATTTAGAAAAGTAGATGGCCACTTTGACTTCAACAGATTTGTAAGAAAACAGCTATGAATTACACAAATTATCAAACCACTGATTATTTTTATAACATTTCTTTCATAAAAAAGGTTTCATATTTCAGATGCATACTTTCAAGATATTTTCAGTTTCTCTTTCTTCTTTGTCCTGATATACAGAGTAACAAACTTCCTTACCTAAAGAATTAATTAAAACAGGTGTTACTCAGGAAGAAAGAATATCTTCTCAAAAGAGATTCAGTTTTAGCTTCATTTCCTTGTTCAGGGAGGACCAAGTTCTGTCTTTGGTTCTGTACTGCACAAATAGTAAAAAATGCCATTACATCTGGCATTAAACTCCTGTGTTAGAAAAACAGACTATGAAGAAATAGACTGCTACTCCCACTGCTACATGTACTTCTTCAGGAATTAGGTTTTTCTAGGTTGGGTAATTAATTCTATTATATTAACACTTGTAATTATACAATTTAGCTAAAGAAATGGAATTAAATATTTTCCTTTGACTTGTAAAGGTTGTCAAAAGGGTTTTCTTAAATCTTAAGAAGTTCTTAAATTCGCATGTGCACTCTAATCTCACTGTACTCAGATTTTTTTATAACTCTATATTAATATTATAGATTATTACAACAGTCTACTTAAAAGTGTTCCTCCACACCCTTTTACATACACATTATTTAATTAATAAGATAATTCAGAATAATCAAATGCTTAAAGAAAATATTTTTAAATGAAAATATGTATCACTACTGAAAAGTCCATCTTTGGCAACAGCTTTCTGCAGTAAGTATCTCAATATCTTTCTATTCAATTATTACTCTTTGCATAAAATATTTAAATATTTGCCTGATAGAGAGAATGGGAATGACTGTAGCCTGACTGGAGGCAAATTGTATTTAACCTAATAGCAAAGTTGCAAAATACTGCTATTTTTGGATTATTCACAATAGAAACTATGGAATATTCATGGTCTGACATGAGAAACCTGGATGAGAATTTGAAAATTCGGTAATTTATTAAATTTGAGTATTAAGGCAATGCGATATTCTCAAAATGGCAACTAATTTCATGGAGCACCCACTGTTAATCACAAAATGCATGGCAAGGTACAACTTCACTAATGGATGTCTTTGGTGAAGGAGAACTTGCTGTAAGTGTTCTTTACTGTACATTTTCATCGCTGTCTGCTCTGATTTTAGCTGTTTCAAATGACTGAGCATCTCCAATTTAATAAAGCATGCTATTACACAGTCTATTAAGTCTCACTGTCAGAAAGTGTTAACAGATTTTCTGTTAAAATTTTCCTTTCTTCATTCATTACATTCCAAGTTTCATATCTCTGTATTTCCTTAAGTAAGTCCCTCCATCTTCAGTACCTGAGTTTATCAAGTGCTTAGTTGTTTACACAACTATTTCATTACAAAAACAGTTTTTAAATTTCAAAATACATATTGTATTTATAGATTTAGAGCAGAACCATTATTAGCCAGCTAATATGTATATATAGCACAATTATATATAGTTTGCTTTCCAACATATCTTACAGAAAACTTTGAAAAAGAAGTAAAAAAAAAAATTCTAATACTTTGTCTATATTAATTTATAATGAGAACCCCAGAAGTTTAAAAGGGTGCTATATCTGTGATAAAAGTTTCCAGGAATGGCTACATGTGAAGAGTACACCCTTATTAAAAGTAGGCCAAAAGAAGAAAACACCTGTCAATAATACCTAGAAAACTCTGTATGTTTTTGTACAACTGTGGCAATTTTCCTATTTATCCCACTGCCAGAAATTTATGTGAATAATGGAGAAAGTAGAAGCCTACAATCTATCCTAAATATGCAGAAACCCTCCTGGTTCTCATTCCTTTGCCTCCATGTCCAGCTGAGGTGCAGGGACAAGAGCAGGCTAAACATTTGTCCTGCTCTTAGGAAGAACCACACTTAGGATATGCATTGTTGGACTGGACATTGGACACTGCCCTCCACAGACCAAGTTACTCCCTACCTATGATAAGGTGACCTGGGTGTTATTCTGAGGCTTCCTATTAGGACTTGACTTTCCTCTTGTTAGACTCAAACCCAAGTAAGGTTTGATATGGATGGCAGGAGAAGTTGAGATTGAGTGCAGGTATGAATTATGTTTGACTAACAGTACATCTGAAACCATAAAGACCTGTCTACTTCTCTTACACTATGCTTAAAATTTTTGGCAGAGGAAACTCCACACTGAAGAAAGGTAAATAGTTATCCTGGTGAACACTGTAGTTGCATTACTATCTGTCCTTATCAAAATGAAATACAGTGCAATTTCCCTTCTTATTCCAGGAGACCATGATAGCTGGGGCATTCACTAAAATCCATGGAAAACATGGGTTTCTCCATCAGAGGCTAAAAAAATTTAGAAATTATCCTTGGCATACAGCTGTTCCTGGTGTTATGATAATCTGGCAGAAGATAAATAATACAATAACTGAATTAGTGAGGGGTTTCTGAAAATTATTTTCTAGAGAATCAGGAATGGTAATTACCTGATCAGGTGCATTTTTCACATCTGAGTTTTAGCATGACAATCCTGGAGTAGAGCTAGTGTGACCTCCAGCCTGAGTCTTGGAAGTATTGAAAGGTACCCCCCAACTGGTATCATCTGCTAATTTAGTGAGCAAGCATTCTGCCACCTCCTCCAAGTCATTGATTAAGCTCTTGAAAAGGACAAGACCCAGGACAAGTCAACTGCAATGCTTATTTCTGCCCTCCATGCAGACTACAACACATTAGCATCTTACCTTCTGAGCCCAACTACCCAGGCAGTTTACTTTTTATACTTACCTGCTTGCCCACTCCTCATGGCTGTAATATCCTAATTTACAGGTACAGGAATATTGTGGGAGAGAGTCAGAAGCCTTGCTGAAGTCAAGGTAAATGACATTTTGTGTCCTCCCATCATGTGTAATTCCAGACATCTTATCATAAAATGGCAATCAGACTGGTCAGGCAATCATTCACCCTTGGTAAATAAACCCATGGCCCCTTTTTTTAAAGACAAATGCAACACTTGTATTCCCTCAGTCATCAAGGATTTCCCCAGTCTTTAAAGCCTTTCAAACATTGCAGACTCTGCAAGAGAATCAGTTCTGTCTGCACCAATGCATGCACACCATCTTGTTGCCACTTGCTCTGTGCAATTCCTAACTCAAGCTGAGCTTTGACGCTCCTGACACATTTCCTGGCCCAGACATTGTTTCAAAATTTCTTCCTTGGAGCCTTTATCTGCTTCCAACTCTTCTATATTGCTTTTTCATTGAAGCTCCATCACAAGTACCCTGCCCAGCTAAGCCAGGATATTTATCTTCCTGAGTATCAGGACTGATCATTCCTACATTCAGAGGATACAGTCCTTAAACTTGATCAAGCTTTTCTGGGTAACTTCACCCTTCAGATCTGGCTCCCATGGGATTCTGTGAGTAGCAGATCCAGCTGTGTGCCACTTTAATTGTCCCCTCCAGAAGCTGTTGCTGACCCCTTCTAGAAATCTTCACTGCTTCCACCCTGCCACAGTTGTCTTCCAGCACGTATCAGAGACATGGAATTTTCCCTCTTTCAGACGTACTGAACCTTTCAGAATTGCCCAAAGGACTTCTGACATTCTTGCAGCCCTAAAACCCTTAAGATTCTTAGTTTTCTAAACTCCTAAAACTAGCAGTCCTCTTTAGTGCTCAGAAAGCCTCATTATGTTAAAAAGAGAATCTGAAATTTGCATTATATGCCAAATGTGGTATGTTGTCCAGGGAAAAAAATCCAACCTTTTTTCAAACTAATTTTTGTGCAAAAATAATGCTAGTTTTTAAATTACTCTATTTCACCTTGTTCACCAAGCTCAAGGCATGATTATTTGAATGCCTTCTCTGAAACAGCAGAATATAATGAATTCATAGGTTTCTTTGCTCATTCCCACAAAAATACTAAAGACCCTGTCCCTCTGAACTCCAAGAGAGAAAGGAAAAAAAAAAAGAATGAGACACAGCTGATACCTTTGAATTAATGTGCACAATTTGGAGATGCCCATGTGTTTTTTAATTGGGGTAGCATGAGAAAAGGGACATATTCTCTTTTCAGGTTGTTCTCTTTCAGTATAGCTGAAATGAAATGAAATGAAATGAAATGAAACAATGAAATTCTGTTCAATTTAGTAATCTACATTTGATGCCAAAGGCTTCTCAAACAATAGAGCTTAGAAAAGTTTCTGTCTTTCACCATTCCAAATTCTTACAAGGAGATCAAAATCCATTCATCTTGCAGCATATCTACATCTGGTTCATGTTCTCCTTTATCAGCTTAGCTTCTTTGCTAGCACTTATCACACTGTCTGGTTTTATGGGGGTTAAGGCAGGACATGTGTGCATGGATTAATTCAATACCAGAGCTTCTTCAAGCTCTGCTCATAATTTAATTATTATTTTAATCTGGATCTCTGAATAGAGGTAGTATGTGATTTTTGTATTCTGCAAGTTATTACTTAATGAAAGAGTCAAGGATGCTTTATAGAAAAAGAGGACGATTTTTATCCAACAATAGAAACTTTGATGTCTAAATAACCAGTTTGTCAGCTGTGAGTGGGCTTATGAAAGGGCTGTGCTACAAAACCATGTCAATCAATCACTAAAGCACCAATGCCCCTATTACTGAAAAACTGTTTACCTAAGAAATTATATACTGTAGTCTCTCTTCTACTATAAAAATAAATTTTAAAATGTTTGCAACATTTTTTTCTAAATATGTTTAGCAACCTTAGTGAGAATACAACTTGTTTCTTGTATTATTTTACAGAGAAAAAAAACTGCTAACATCTTATTAGCTATCAATATTTCAGTATTGCTGAGAGATATTTTTAAGAGTAATCTTAATTAATTTTTTTAGTTTTTAAATGTATTATTTTAAAATGTTTTTTAAGTATTAGCTAAAAATACCATATCTGTTGTGACTATTAAACATAAGTCATATAATCTCTACACTATATACTTAGAATACAATTAATAAATATAAGCGTTATCATAGTCAACATATTAATATTTGCTAAATAACTGATGATTGCATAGGATAATATTTCACAATTACTTTCAAACTCTTCCCAGTCATGGGAATACTTAATTGGGTAGGTGTGATCTATATGAAGCAACTCATTTCCTAAACAGCAAACACTTATCAGCCTGGGAACTCATGAACCATAAAAATCTAATTCTGACACTACATTGATACCTCTCTTTTCAAACAGTAACAAAATACTTGGAGGCATAAATGCTTCATGTTTTATGATAATATTAATAATTTCTTATGACTGTTAGTGCTTCACAATTGGTGTTTCCTTAGACACAGGACTGTGATGCTTCAATTATACTTCCAGACTTTTAACATACACTCAACATCTTTCTTAGACTCAGTGGCTAGCAGGGCTTCTCTGTGATTCTCTGGGTAATATTTCTGGTATCCTCAGAGTTACTTCTTGAGAGATGCAGTCTATTAAAACAACACCCAGTGAAAAAAGTTCTCTGTTCTTAATGACGTCACATGTACTTTTGCTGAGGATTGTGACATCCATGTGCACTCTGCACAAATGTATTTACAGCTGATATTTTTTTGAATTTCAGTATTTCCCTAAAATTATTCCATATTAATGAAAATATTACAGGTAAGTCACTATCCAATTGAGTGTGTCAGGCACACAGATTCTTTAACACAGAATTAGGAATTCACAGCCCACCCTGTGAAAGGATGTAAACCTGCACTGCTAGAGCAGTTACTCCACTGCTCTTGTTGCAAAAGCAGAAGGACACTGTCCTTCAGCAGATCAAGGCACGTGGTGTCTTCCACACAGGAACTAAAAAGAGATAGGCATTCTTATAAGTAGACTTTCTAATGTTATTTTTTTTAGTCCTCACTGATATCAGACAAGAAATACCAGGCTCATATGTAGAAATCAAATCAACATAAAATACTTTTTAAAACTCCTTAAAATAGAACCCTGAGCCACACAGAAAAGAATTATACATTTTTCATGTTCTCTGTGATATATGACATGCGGGCACTATCTTCCATGTGAGCTGCATAAGAGAAAAATTATATGTGATCTAAGATCTTTTGCACTATAATCTGTATGACAGTAACAGTGCTGCAAAAAATTCATGTAGGGGAAGACCCTTCACAGGAACTCAAGCACAAAAATCTGTATTAGCAAGTAGGACATAAAATTAACATATCATCTTTTTAGTGAGTATAGAAATATTTATATTAAGATAAAGAGTTCTTCACTTAGTGACAGAGGCATAATAACAATAGATAACAGAAACTTTCCTCAGTAGTCAGGGCAGAGCTTTAGAAATTTATTATTATTGTTTTTCTTGCAACAAGTCTATTCAAATCATCTGTGTACCACAACTGCAGGTTAGGAGCAAATTAGCTTAGCTTCAATATTCACTGATGCATTTTATCGCATTTTGACTAAAGTTGTATCTTGCAGACTTCTGAAACTTACCCTTTAATCTACTACATGCAAAATTACATTATAAATATTAAAATATATATGACAGTGGAAAGTTATTAAATTTACTTCTGAATTATATAGCTGCTTAGCTTCAAGCTTGAAGTAGTGATAATTACCTCTGAGCTGTAATTAATTGGGCAAATAAATTGTTAAATTCTAGATGCTGACAAATAGGAGAAAGAAGCTAAAAACCCACAGTAACTGTCAGCAATATTTTAACTAAGGAATTCTGCATGAGATAAAACTACAGCAAACACATCTATAAAATATCAACTACGGAGAGATTATGAGACAATGGTAAAATACATTCTCATAGAATGGTTAGAATTCACTGCAATTTGAAGCATCAACAATCTCAGTATTTCAAAAACTATTACTAATACAGAAATTACATATGAGGAAGTACATTCAAAGAGATTTTTCTAACCAAAGTACAAACTGAGAAGAAAGAAAAAGAACCATCCATTACCTAAAGAGAAGCTGGTGTACATACAAAATAAGTGAAGTGCTGAGGCAGGGAAGAGAAGACAAGAATGGAAAACTAGAGAGGATACTCACTGGGGAAAACCACATCACTTTAAGAATCCAAATCGTCAAAGAAAAATTCACAACTAGGATGATGAGCAGGAGGAGAACAAACAGGTAGAGACAACGCTTCCTCCAGCCATAAATTCCAATTTTGTAGATATATTCATTCTTCGGCCTTTCTAGGCTCGTGCCTGGTGTCGTTGTCGTGTATTGTTCACGTACCATCTGCTATGTAGAGGAAAAAAAGAAAAGGAACTGCTTAGTTGCCTAATTTAAGTGACAATATTTATATAAAAACTCCAAAGAAAATATAAAGATATAATTGCAATAGCTAGGAACCAGAAACTCTTATAAAGTTTTACCTGGAAAACATTTTCATCATGCCCTGTTCAAGTTACGTCTTAGTTTTTGATACATGCAACATGACCTTTTAATATATGAACTGCATTAACTGCTGTTTTCAGGAGGCTTAAATTTATTTTAGCCTATAAAAAACAGCAAAACTTTCCTCTCGTTTGTCATAATATTCTAATTCTCCCATAATAAAATATTTCATATTTCATGGGACCATATCATAATCTACAGCTCACAAGTGTGTATCCATTGGAATGCCTATATATATATTAGGCTTCCGAATAACTATGTAAAGAAATGAAATTATTCTTTATGATGTAAAGGAAATAATAATTTCTCAATTCACTAGATATTTATATTTAAAGATATATCAATATTAAAAGCATTGCCTACTGGGTTTAAACAACCCAATTTATACTATAAAGTATAAAGTTTATACTATAGTTCTTAAAGAAGCATTGTTTGAATTTAAAGGAATCTTACAAGGTTGCACTTCCTGAAAAGATGAGAATATTCACTAATTTCCACTTTTACAGCACAGAAATCACCAAAAAATTCAAACCATTCATTAAAACTTACAGTTTTGCCAAAAGAATAAAAACTCAGAAGCTGAAGCTGCTTATCAAGAACAACAGTGGGCAATATCTGTCTTATAAACACTGAGATAAAGCAAAAAAACCCCAATCATGGATGTGAGAAACAAAATAAGTATTGTAAATTCAAGCCCTTTCCATGAGCCAGGTATGTCCACAGGCATCTTATAACTAAAAATGGATCCAGTTTCCTATAATATAATGCTCCCAAATGAGAGTGCCCTCAGAAAGGTTTCACACAAGGTCTACTCTCAACTCTGAATTTCCTCCTTTCACCATGCCCTGCTCACACAGCTTTCAAAACATGATCAAGTGACATCTCTGCCTCTGTTCAAGTTTCCTGCAGAGCCATCCTGTGTCTGTAACATGCTTGTGGCTCTCAGCTCTAACCCTCATCTTTAGAAAGATGTCATCTTTTGTTCCTGTAGCTTCCTAGCAAGACAGAGAAAACCGTATCATTTACAACTGAACAGAAGCCCATGCATTAGATCCTTGTATATATGCAGTACTCATTTCTGCACTTCCACGAAAAAAAATATAAATTCTTATTTATATTCAAAAGTTAGACCAAATAATTGGCAGTTCATAATGTAATTTTGCTTACAGACATGATGGTATAATATTATAATTTTTTTCCTGCTATCAGTCTTAGTTGCTCTCAGACTATGTATATAAATATTTTCATAGCTGAAAATAGTATAACAATTTATTACTGAGGAATTAATAGACACTGAAATAACTTGGCTTATTATTAGTGAAAATTATTAACAAGATTTACAAGACGTTACTTAATATTCACCACATGAACTGTGCTTGTTTAAAAATATCAGATTATGTATTTTAATTCTGTGTATTACTCAAGCACATAGTACTCATTACAGAATGCTGTTTAAATATAAATTGATACTATTTTTTTTCTGTTTTCTACCTAGTTATTGTATAGTAAACCATATTACTCACACAGAGGTTGCCCCTTATCTAAAATCTCTGTTACTGTGTGCTGCCATGAGATATTGGGACATTTATACATACAACAGTTTCCACAAGATGCTTAGACAAACCTTTACACTTCCACACAGATTTCTTCTCCAGACACAACTTACAGAACAGGATGCAGTAACTCTTATCTGGTAACAGCCAGAGACAAACTGAGAAATAAGCTGTGCCATTCTTGCCCATGAGTAGTACAGCTATGTCCTGGCCCTGGGCAGGACATGGTTAATATTTGCAGTAGCCAGGAGGGGCATGGACAGGACTCTGAGGTTATCCTACACCATCAGGGGGTGCAGGGGGTGGTGGGGAGAGGGCATCCCTTCTGGTCCTGCTGGACACAGGTGAGCAGTTCCTGTGTGCTGAGCACTGGCACGAGAATTCGCCTGCACCTATTCCACATCCCTTCACAAGGCAGGCTGCTTTGTCTGCTCCTTGTGCTGCTGTTCCTACACCTGCAAGGTAAATGCTGCAGTACAGATCATTTGCCACACAGTTAATTAATTGTCACATCTTCATGTTCCTATGCAGCCTCATTACAGTGGTCTCTGAGGCTGGAATTCACCTCACAACGTTAGATACGAACAATTTAGCCCTGAATATCTGAGCCAGTCAAGCTGGACTCCCTTTATGGTTAATGGAGATAGGTCTCCCTGCTGGGAATTATTTATCTGACTTATGTTAGATGTGAACTTTAGACATCCAATAAACTGCTTACTTTCTCTCCATCAAAAGAGAAAGAAAGAGTGCCTGGGATGACTTTCTCATACGTGTATGCCTATATGTTGTAGACATTTCAATTAGAATGACTTCCAAAAGCATGAAATTTAACAACCAGACAGGATTTTTCTGATTCCTGTTCTTCTCTGTTCCATTTTTCCCCGTTGTAAAATGTTTATTTTGTGAGTTGAGGGTTTTATACATAATGTATTATGTACTGCTGTTTAATGAGGTGAGGTCAAAATCCATTATGCATTTCAGCAAAAAGCCTATGAGTTTTGTGATTGTTTTCAGCCCTGCAGAAATTCCACAGGGGACATCTCCCAGCACAGCATTGTTCCCTGCATGAATTATTTTTTCTGGACAGAAAACAGTTCTGTTGTTTCTGAGCATTATTAATACTGCCAAAAATTGCTTTGGTCATAGTAAATAGGCAGTGCTGGCCCAGACAACTGAAAGCTTTGATAAGGATTAAGTTTTTCCTCCCTAACATAATATTTCATGATTTTTAAGAGAATTAGTGTCCTACTATTACAGCGGAAATCCTTTCAGAACTGATACTGTTGGACTGTTTCTTTTGGGAGAATCAACTTTCCATATGACTTACTTTTATGTTCTCAAGCTGAAATCACATAGGAAAATAATCTCAGACTTGTCTGGAGAAGTCAGAGAGAAATCTTTTTATAAGTCTGGGAATGTTTTAGGATGGTGGGCTGAAAGGAAAGCTTAGATAGGCAGACCTCATAGTTGTGAAATGTTGTGAAGACTGCCAAGATTGAAGATAGACTCATAGAAGAAAAATAACAGGTATTTAGTACTATGATGAGAACTGTGATTTGTAAGTGGAATAACCATGAAATTCGTTGTGTAGAAGCACTCTATACAGGCATCAAGAAGGAACTGGTGACTTGGACACTTGGATGTACACAAGTTAGTTGTATTAGGAGAAGCACAAAACTTGCAATGCACAATGACTTCAGCAAATGTTATCTTTGTATTATTCTACAAGGAAGCAGCAGACAGTGACTAACAGTAAGAAATACTGGCAACCTACAGTGCAGATAA
This sequence comes from Luscinia megarhynchos, assembly GCA_034336665.1. NCBI lineage: Eukaryota > Metazoa > Chordata > Aves > Passeriformes > Muscicapidae > Luscinia > Luscinia megarhynchos. The sequence continues at coordinate 69,564,423 of JAPFBE010000003.1, forward strand.
AATGGGAATTGAGTTTCGGAATGAAAATTCTTACATCTTTTAAATGGGCCATGAAAATGTCTTATTTGCATCAGGTCAGCAGTACCATAATAAACAAGCTACTACAAATAAACTACTTAATTGGAAGTGAAATTTCTTGGTGTTCCTATTCAAGGGCCAACACAATCAGCACATTCCTTATGGAATTTTGTAGATTTGGCCAAAATTCATGGGATTTGGCTCTATCATGATAGTTTTTTATTTAGAAGTATTTTCTAATTGTCATAATCTATTTTACTGGAATCCATTTAAATCAAATTACTCCTTGCCTCTTTGCTGCTTTAAACCAGATACTGAGTGCTAATTAGCTGCCAAAAGATTTCTCACAGATTTTAAATGATAGGTCAAACTCATGAACAACCAGTAACACTGCAGATTTTTGACCTCATGAGATTTCCCATGTGTTCAGACATTGTGTGTGTTGCATGTAAGGCACAAAATTCATGCCTGTAGTAACATATATGAGCTGCTCATGAAAGACCTGCATGCTCTTCACACTTACAATTGTCCTCTAAAATACATAACCATGACAGAACATTTCCTTAGCTCTAGTGCACCTTTTTCCATGTAAGACTTAGAAACTGGTCTGTCATTTGAGTGACTGAGGTCCAGGAGATTTTTAAATTAATACTGATTAATGAAAGACATTGAAAAACTATCTACCACTAATGTTACTATTTGACTGAGGTTAGTTTGGGAATCAAGTTCAAAAAGCTATTCTGACATCTCTAAAATATTCACTTAAGATACCCATATTTTTATAAAGCAATTTGAAAACATACTTTAGCCTGCTTTGGAAAGCAAGCCTGAATAAAAGCATGTTATTCTTACTATTTTCAGAAATGATTTATCTCTAGGAAATACTGAAGACAGAATACTAATTCAATTAAAATAAGTAATCTCAGTGTATTTCAACTGTAAAAATATGTTTTCACTATTTTTGTTAATAAATGGCTACTATTTTCATGTAAATAAAATCCCCCTTTATACACAGTTCAGAACTGCTACTCAAGTATTTTGTCATGCTGTCATAAAGCAACTGATAATAACATACAATTAGAAACACAATTTAAATACAGAACTACTTGGTTAATACTAATAACCAGCTGTAATTTCAATAATAATTATGTAATTATCAGCATTTTATATTTTCAGCAAAGAGACAAAAAGCTTAGCATTCAATAAAACCTTTTCAAATCAGAGTTCAGAAGAACTGGTGGGGTTCCACAATGAAATTTGCACCACTGGAGCTTGTACTATGCAAGTTCTTCTTCATGAACAGACATCAGTGCATCTATTCTTCCTTCTTGTTCTGGTTTTGGCCAGGACAAGGTTGACTTTTTGCAGCAGCTGGAAGGAGATGCTGAAGGGGTGTGCCCAGAACCCTGATGTTTTTCTATAGCCCAGCAGGCCATTGCCAGGGGTGAGGGAGAAGGGACTGGCTTCTGAGGAAAAGGGCATTCCTCTCAGTGGAAGAAAACTTGTGAAGAACTGATCAGTATTTTTTCATTGTTGCAGGGTTTCTGTGCAAGTAATTTCTTTGTGCTATACCTTCTCTTGTTAATATTGTTGCTGTTACTGTTTCCTTATCTCATTGCTGCTTTCAGCAAACTGTTCTTATCTCAACCCACGATCCTTGCCTTTTGTGCTTCCAATTGGAGGGGAGGGGAAGCAAGTGGCAGCATGGTTTTAATAGGAATACTGAACTGGAGAACACCAGCCCTAAATCACAACATCTCTTTACAAGAACCATATTCATTCACATGCAAGAAAATTCACAGTATTTGTGAGCATATGAAAGAGGTGATAGTGCTAAACCAAACCAGTACGGTGAAAAGACCATTTTAGCCTCTCAAACTAAATTCTTGCACCATTGTATACAAACTGTACACTGAAATTAAACAACCTGCCAACTGAGACAAGTGAGAACTACTTTTATGATCTGCATTCAGTATCTTCATGGCATTTTTTGTGTATGTTGTATTGGTCTAGATGGGTATTATTATAGTAGGAACATCAGAAGCACACCAATAATTCACACTTAAGTGCATTCAGGCACACACACTTTTGTTTTTGTGAACACAGAAGCAGTCCAATGATTAACCAACAGGAAAGAGGTGCCATAGGAGTATTTTCCTGAAAGATCAGACAGTTGAGGCAATCCTGATGTTCACAGAAAATGATGAGAAACCTTTGGAATCCATATGGAAAAGCTTTCAGAAAAGCAGAATGGCAGGGAAAAATCAGACTCTTATGATTAGGTGAAAATGTTATAATTACTTTCAGTCCTTCCATCATATCATATTTAATCTTGCCCAATCTTGCTTTATGGAAATTTTTGTATTATAAAGCATATTACAGCTTGAAATGTAAACTAGTGCCATCAGCTGAAAAGAGCTGGAACCCTGCAGTGTGATTTGTGGAAACCAGCAAAGAAATTTATATGGCCTTGTTAACTGTTTGCAAACCCTGCAGTGCACATTGGCATAACAACTATGACATGGTCACAATTAACAGCTTTGCACATTTTAAGTAGAGCTGAAAGGCAGTCTGACAGCACAATATTATACAAATATGAATTACATAATTATTAATATTACATAAATATATGCCAAACTGCAATTAGAACATATTATTAATATAAAATGCTATATAAAATATTCTTTATCTAATATTTCTACTCCTGAGTCTCATTGACAGTAAATTGTTTTTAAACCTCGTTTTCTATTTTTCAATTTGATTTGTTTTCCTCCTTTAAAAATTCCAAAAGCATGGATCAGATAAGAAAAAAAAAATAAAATCACCTTACTCCCCCCAGAACTAATTGATCACACAAAAATATTAGACTTTTTTGTAAATTATTTTATTTTTTTTATGTACTTTATGAGCATTTGAAGAAGTAGCTAATTTGTGGTATGAGAAATTTCCTATCTTTTATGCTTGAAAATGCTTGAAACTTTTTTAATTAAAAAAAAAAGTAAACCTTGTCCCTCTGAAATTCAGTTACTATTACAGCTAAGTTACATTGAGTATCATAATATAAAAGGAAAATTAAAATCTCACAATTTTTAAAATTACTTTTCTGGGTTTTTCAACATATGTTACAACCAAGACATATATGTCAACGTATATTGTTTGTCTTGGTAGACAAACAAAAACACAAAGAACTAAGTATAACTGATGCAGAAATGATTGAATGATGATGCAGGTGAGGCTACTGTTCAAACCCTGGGGAGCTCTCATTATTATTACCAGTTTTAGAAATAATCCTTTAAGAAGAGGGAAAAGAGTGGTCTGTATAGCCATTGCTTTCATCAAACAATTAAAGACTGAGGCCCATTAATGGTGTCCAGATCATTTAAGTGTTTCCTTATTTACTGTTCTTTGTATAATGAACTTTCAGAGTTTCAGTGTGCAAAACACTATCTTGTCCTTTTGAATGTCATTCAGTGCTTTTCAATGGTGTTTATTACCACAAAGACATTTTAAAATCAAACCTACAACTAAATCTCTTCTTACTATTACAGCTTTTATTCTCCAACCCCTTTGAGAAGAAGATATCTCATGGCCTCGAGTAGAGGATCAAAAATGCAATATGAACAATTTGCTTTAATGAATCAAATCGTGAAATAAATTTTGCCCTCCAAAGTTCAAGACACTTTACCCCCATAGTAGCTGCTCTTCAACATGATTTATTTTTTCCTTGAAGAACTGTAAGCACACCAGATACATAATGAACTGCCATGAATATCAGAACAGAAATCGTAGTCTTCTGGCTGTGAGGTTTCTCTCTCCAAAGCACAAGCCAGAGTAGATTCATGCCCCTAGATTCCTCTTTTTCTTTAATTGTGCATTTAAGAAAGTGTTTATAATTAAGCTAGGTATGGAACTTTTTGTATGGGCAAGTTCTTAAAAAACCAGCATGAGATCTGTATCACTTATCTTGAGACAGGTAGAAGAAAGGAAAATGTTAATGTGCAAGGAATGCTGAGAGCCTTCTTGTTCTTATGGAAAGACTAGGAGAATCACCCTTCTTCGTCTCACAGTTTAATAAAAATCCTGTCTTTATGAAAGAATAAGAATGGTGTGTATTTAGTCTCCTATATGAAGGGCTTTCCTCACTAAGAAGGACAAAATAAATTTAAACACACAGGGATGTCTTGAGGATTTAATAAATTTTCCAACTCTTTATAAAATTATAGTTTGAAAGAATTATAAATTTAGAATTATAAAATTACATAACACTCTCTTATTCTGTTCATTTGATCCTTCCAGGTGTCAAAGGGCTGTTCTTCAGGTGAAAGTGGAGGGTTTCCCTTGGGGTTGTCATTCCTTGCAAGTAATAAAGGTTTACAAAGCAATCTAAGTATAATCTTACACTTCAAGGAGAGAAATGAAGAGAAGGTGGCTGTCAAATGTATGGAACTTTCACTATAATCTACCACAGGTAGTTTTTCTTCACTAGAATTTTAGTTCTTTCATTCTGTGACAGCTAAATGATTTCCTTATTCAGAAGAGATGTGCACATTACACTGTGTGCAGATAAAGCCTTTCCATTCAGTCCTTGTTAGTTTTAATTACTGCAAAAGCTTGGCATCAAATTCTGAAGGTCATTAGCAAGTAACCTGGTGACCAAAATTCTGAATAAAACATCAAATTACAGACTCTTGTAAAATTTAATATAAACTAAATCTAATACCATACAAGGATATGATGACTACCGACTACATTACATAAATTGTATTATCTTATGTGATCTATCCCAGACAATCCAATTTTTTATTATTACTAAAAAAATTTAAGTAAGGCAAGACAAAAGTCAGCTGTAATCAGAAGTTAAACATCACAATTAAAATCACATATTTACTCAGACCAAGACTTAGCAACATCTTGCTGTGCATCTACCCGTCCAACGAAGTCAATAATATTTGAGGAAATGACTAAGATTATAAAATCCCACTGTGGAGAACAAGAATGCTGTGTGTTATACAATTTCAAATCTTCTTCTTAGAGAAAATGTACTGGTTTTATAAAAGGGGATAATTCCTCATTTGAAAAATGTTGTATCAACTTGTACAGAGGAAATGAACTGTTTTGCATCACATAGTAGCTCTATAGGGCTATATAAGTAAAATGTATGTTTTTACTTAGATGTGTATGTAGGGCACAATCATTATAAAGGAAAAAAATCTGGAATGTGCTCTGATATTTACAGATTAATTTTTCTTAATTCCCCGCTATAGCCTTTTCATTAACAACTTAAAATGGTGAAGATAAAACATACTGTGCTCTTTAGAGATATATTTCTGCTCTGTTTTAGAAATTTGAAGACTGGCAAATGAAGATGCTTAAACCATATTTTTACACCACAAGCTGCTGTGCCTGCCAAAGCAATATATCCAGACCTGCTAGAAAGTGCTGGACAGAAAATGACATCTGAGTCTGCTGTTATTTCCAGGACTGCTCTACAGAAGTATTCCTGTATTCTCAATTGTACATTAAACTCCCTACTGTCCTCCAGAGAAAAACTCTTTCACTTAGATTTACAATATCATTGGCAAGTCCAGAAAATTACAGCACTTGAGAGACAGCTACAGAAAATACATGTTTTTAAGACATTGCCTTTGTTCTTCCAGAAAAACTGTTTTTCACATTGCATTACAATGGACTATGGAGATGTCCACAATACCTTTGGAAGTTCTAAGCTTATCAGAAATTATTCTGTTCAATGGCTGTAACTTAAAACATTCTTCCCCAATTGGTTGCAAGCATCTTATAGTCTCTGTTTGCTTATTCTACATTTTACTTATTCATAAGTGACTCTTCCTTCACAATCCCTTGATAACCATTTCTAAACACAACAGAAGTTACATTTTGGCTTAAACTGACATTATTGTGCTCCTTTGTTTATTCAAAATATGAAGATAGGGATAATCTGCCTGGGGGTATTTTCTCTGACAATGGCAAAATTCTTCCTGTTTGCATATAAAAATTAATAGGAATTGCATATTATTTGAAGATTTATTTGTGTTTCTCATCACAATTCTACTCTGTACTCAAGCTCTTGGAAGAATGGACAGTGGGGATATATAGTGGTAGTAAAGCTAAAATTGTGCAGTTAGCAATACCTAAATATATCAGAAGTTCTTGGGGCTGAAAATTAAGTTGAAGCCATGTCTGATGCTATCTTGCTTCTTTTACCAGAAAGGCACATGAAGAACTTCATACCTTTTGAACATAAATGAGTAACATCTGGTCCTGATGACAGAAAAATTACTACTATAAATTTTATTGATTTGTCCCAAAATATTTTCTAATGATTTTTTCTCATTTGAGACATTTCTTCAGAGCTATCCTCCAGCATGAAGGGTATATAGAGAAATTTCCCAGACCTCCTCAGTGGGGAACACTGATGTTAACTCCTTTAGAATTTTCTTTTTGACATCTCTGTTCAGGCACTCAAAATATAAATCTTCCATGTATATCTAGTACTCAAATATGTAGTATTAATATTTAATAGTAAGTATAAGTCAATTAAAAAAAAACATAACACACAAAGGATCTGAATGAATACTTCTGACTGCATGAACACACCTCCAAATACTCTTGTAAAGTATCAGGTTATATACTTGCAGCATCAATCACCAAAAATATTATTTACAGTATTTAATAATTTTTAACACAAATGGTAAATTACTATTAGAAGTTATCCAACTCTGCACATCTCCTGTTGAGGAAGATATTCAAGTCTACCTTCTCTGACCATTTTGCCAAAATCCATGGAGAAAAAATAACATAAAATAGCAATCAGGAGAGTAATTCACTTATGTGTAGGTACATACAAAGTAATTTAGGAAGTACCACAAAGCAGAGTTTCTGTCTCTATGGTCTAAATACTAATTTAACACCTACCAAAGCTGACTTGTGATACCTCAGAGTATCCCAATACAGGAATTCTTAGAGTTTGCAAAAAGCCACAAGACATGATGGACTGGTCCTCACTACCTCTGATGATGAAGCAGGTCACACATGGTACTTGAACATATAGGACATCTTTTATGAACACAGCAATGACATTCTGAAACAAATTCAGGCTTTGTGTTGGGAGGCAACTGTTTCTTCTGGAAGGAGTGCAGAGAAAGGGTAGAATCAAAGCCCAGTTTATGCTCATCACTTAAATCAGCAGTGAAGATGAAACTAAAGTTAGTAGCAAAGTACAGAGGGAATAAAAAGAGACACAGGACCTGTGTATGTTTGCTGCTGCTTTCATTTGTGTCTAAAACTCCTTTAAAAGGCAGCAAAGAAACAGTGACAGCTTAATTAACCATTTGTACTATAACCAGAAGTAGTGATGAGGCCTAGATCTGAATGTTTGCTCAAGTACTCACATCAATGCAGTAATCTTGTTACTTTTGCTCTATCCATGTGCTTTATAGAAATTTCGTGAGCCAAATCTAACACACACCAGTAGTAGCTAGCTTCAGTTGTGTATTCTGATCCAGTAGATATTATTCACATGCCAACAGAATGTACCACGACAGAGTTTTCCTCTGATGAGGGCATTATCTCACAAGACACTTTCATTAGACTTGAAAAAACTTAATTACCTTGAAAACCACTATGCCTTTATTTTATCACACTCAAATTTGACTGAAAAGTCAAAAAAGATAGTGGGGGGAGTGGGGTGGGCAACTTTGAGGTGAACAACAGTAAGGTGAATTCTGTGAGTTTAATTAAAAAAAAAAAAAAAGAAGAAAATTAAACCAGAATGAAATATCAATAGATAGCAACAATTTGTAGAGTAATATTTTACATAGTTTTCACAAACAAATTAAATTTAAAAATATTTTTTTTTCTTACAAGTGGGAAAAAAATTGATAAATTGGAGCACTACTTATTTATAAATAACATCTAAGAACTCCCCTTAAGTCATCACATTCAAACTTTTATTATATCAAGTCAGCAGCACTACTCTTAACCTTGGTAATTAAACAGAATTCTAGCTACTTCAGAGTGGTTTTCATGTGTGTGGGTGTCGTGGACATTAAGAGAAGTTTATTGGAGTATCTGACAAAATGGATACATCCCATGCTCTTTGTATTGCCATTTAAATTGTTGTTCTAAATTAGATTTCTTTGCTCTGTAGTTATTGTATAACTTGGATGCTCTCAAACACTTTTAATTCTTTTATCATCAGTGTACAGTATCAAAAGAAAAAGAAAAAGAAAAAGAAAAAGAAAAAGAAAAAGAAAAAGAAAAAGAAAAAGAAAAAGAAAAAGAAAAAGAAAAAGAAAAAGAAAAAGAAAAAGAAAAAGAAAAAGAAAAAGAAAAAGAAAAAGAAAAAGAAAAAGAAAAAGAAAAAACACAAAGTTATACTTTACATTCACTGAAGTTAAACTTTGCAGACAGGATGTGGCAGCTAGTCAGTTTGAACTACAGCAAAAATCAGGAAAATCTGTGTACAAAATTTCATTTCTTAAGCACCATTAAATGCAAATAAGAATTGTTTTGTGGCCTTCAATTTTCTTTCACTGGAGACAACACCAGAAATCTCAGAACACTTGTAGGCATACATTTAAAAAAAAAATTTGCTGTCATTTGTCATGCTTTTTCTGGTTATTTGTAGCACTTAGAAGTGTGACACAATGACCAGACTTGCAAAGCTAATGTGGGAAGGAATGGGAAAATTATCTTTGTTGGGGTCATTGAAAACACATCAAAAGACCTGAAATTCCAAATAAATGTGAAGAAAATGAAAGCAATCCCTCTGATGGAGGCAAATGATGAAAGAATCTCAGCTGTCATAATCTTTTATGTACGTTTACCAGACAAAGAATAAATTTAGTTATTTTTTTTTAAAAGCAATTGCATATGTCTTTAAAAGTACTTTAAAAATATATTTTCATTTTCTATGTGTGTCTATCATACCACAGCACCAAGGCCAAAATGTCTCTTATAGAAATAGTGTTCCTAAAGTAAGTCCTGTTTTTAGAGGGCTTTTAGCAAAAGCCCTTTAACACTATCCTCAATGTTGTTTGCAGGAAAAGTACTTCATGTCGTCAGAGCTGGGAGAGGTGAGAGTGAAAACAAATAGCTCTATTTAAGTACATAAAGACACACACACTGGCATAACTTTTCCCTCTTTTTCCTTGTCTTGCTGCTGCTTTTATCAAAGTGCTACTTCCAGGTAGAATGCTGTTACCTCTTGAGAAGTATACTTCCAGTTCATTTAGTAGACTTCAGCACAATTACAAAATAACTCTCTTTTGTGGTGCTTTCCTGTGTTGATTGTGGACCTTGAAAAGCAGCTTATTTAGCCTTGATAAATGATTTCATGTAGAAAATGGAGTTATACTGCTATTCTGTGAAGTTTTTTGGTTTTTTTCAATATAAAAATACACCAAAGAAGGAATAGAACTAGATGTAGAGGCTAGAGACGAAAATTAATCCTAAAGTCTTCCCTCCCTAATTCAAGTGATTAATCACATACTTAAAAAAACACAATAGAATAATTTGACCTTGTGTCTGTTAAGTAACAGCTGTACCTTTTTTGACAAGTCACATGTAGCTAAACTAAGGATCCAAAATTCACTTTTCAGTAGCAGGGGAAGCAAAATACTTTCCTATGTATACTGTCTCATTACACACTTTAAACCTCTGCCCTTTTCTGATGAATTTTAAATGTCAATGACTACAAAATGATGTGTTCCCGTTGCTTTGAAGCCCTGGTCATAACAACTTTATTACTCATTTTTACTCACACAGGGGAAAACCCAATTATTTTAAACGTGCATTGGACACATAAGGACATCATCAAAAGACTTGTACTGCAGAAGCCTTTTTTGGTGATGTTGAGTCCAACTGTTTAGGCAGCAACCATCTCTAAGTTTCTTTCTAAGCTACTGTGACAAAGCAGTAATACAATGCAAGAAACACAGAAAATTAAGAACATGGAAAAGCATATAAATACTGGCTTTAATCAGTATACCAGTTCTTGGATTAAAACCTTTAAGAAAGACATAGCTGATCTTTCAGTTAGCTGTAAAAACAAATGAAGCATCAATAAAACCTAAATAACCTGCTAAGTATGCAGGCATTCCAAAATAAATGAAAAGGAAAATCTCTTATTAGACATAACATATATACTCCCTGTATTTCAAAGTGGAATTTTCCATATAAAATATTCAATCCAAAATGGAAATCAGCAAGTATTATTAAAATCCTTAACTTTAGTTGAAAGTTGATTTTCTGATGTAAATCAAATAGCATAATCTGAAATGCAGGATTTATTTTTCTTCATTTTACAGATTTCCTCATTTTAATGATTCTAATTTGAGTAATTGGAAAACAATTTCTATTTGGATCAAATAACGGGCACATTACCTTCTCTAGAAAGTATGTCTGCAGTTCCTAAAGTTATCCTTTAGGCATACATAGAAAAAAGACATTCATAGAGCACAAGTATAACTTGTCTTTTTAAACTTCAGTCAGATGTTGTTTACTTTTCAGATTTGGACAGCAGTGCTTGACCAATTCATCAGTTTTTGTAGCTGGAGACATTATGAGAGAACCAAGAGCTGCAAATCAGGTTTTTCCAAACTCCAATTCTGGAAAAATATGCAAGTTTCTAAAAGCAAAATAAAGATAAATGACACTATACCTTAGTGCCTGCAGGTTCACCTAGTCCAGATTTGCAGTGATTTGGACTGTTCTCTACCAACTGGGCAACTAAACTCTGCTAAGCTCTGCCTAGAATTGATTTCCCTACTTGGCAGTGGAAGAACAATGTCACACACTTTTCTGGAAGGTAGTAACTTTTCAGAAAAGCTTTAGTTCAACATAAGGACAACTGAGAGCCTCAGAGTGCCCCCAAAGCTTTAGAATCTATTATTTCAGTTTAAAGAAAATGCTGGATAAATTCAGCCAAAATTTAAAATCATCTACCACAAGGTGGAGATCTCTTTTGGTAGAGGAAAATTGTCTTAAAAATGTTTTTGTTTCTTTTTAGCCGTGAATTTACAAAATATGAGATCAGATATGTAAAAAAGTCTCCACATTTTAATTACAGTAAAATAAACACTGTGAGTAGACACTTAAGGATAAGAGAAAAAGGTTAAGTAGTGAGTACACTCAGGAAATGAACATGAGATGTGTAAGTGGAGATGTAAAATATGGGAAGAAAGATGAAGTACCTAAGGATGCTGAAGAAAAAAAAGAAAAAAAGGTTCCAAAAGATGGAATCTTTTGATAATGTAAAGGAATATAGATTAATTTTTATTTCTGCTGCCTTTGTTTTCCTTATTTTGCATTCTAGGCATTTATATGCTTCAATTACTAAACAATCCTAAATCAAAGCTTATTTCTACATATTTTCTTGAAGACTAGCTTTGAATTTTTTCCTGAGTTAAAACCGTTTGTTAATAGGTGCCTTAGGATTTCGGATACAGGAAGACAGTGATATTAATGCTCTGAATTTAAACAGTATTTTAGATGCTTTCTATACGACTAAAGGGATACAGCTTTTTCTTTCATAAATGTGACTAAAATAATTTTAAACTATCACTAAGTGTGAATCACAATACTATCAGTCCAACAGATGTTTAGCAAAAAACAAAATTATTAAAATAAGAATATATATTTAAAAATATATATATTTTTATATATATATATTTCATGGATTGTGAAAGTTGTTACTAACAGTTTCAACAAAATACTCGATTCAGAAAGAATGGAGGGTACCCAAATAAATACAGTGGTTTTGTCAAGTATAGCTTAGAAATGCTTTTTTTCTCTGTTATGACAATACATTAATAGTCTTATACAGCCTTGTCAATATAAGAACTGCATTTCTGTGTTTGGAAGCACTACCTTCACACACGCACCAAACAGAATTATTAAATGACTCATGAAATCATTCAAAATGAAACAAAATATTTTGTAATGCAGTTCCATGTTTAAGCAAGACAACAGCTTTCAGCAGATGTCATCAGTATTTTCATTAAGTGGGAAATACTTACCATAACAGAATGAAACTAGAAGTAAAATGCTACAGGGAAGAAAAGTGTTTGGGCTAAAAAAAAACCAAAAAACTTTCTTACACCAAAGAGTGGGGCTGAAAATTAAGCAAGTTTTTTGGTGTATCAGGTCTGTTTGAGCATTTGAGATTAGAAAAGTAGCCTGAAACGTAGCATGGGCAATATAGGAGTACCAGGTCTTATCTTGGTCTTGCTGCCCACCCCACAAAAGGTTTGGCTCCACCTCCATAAAATTCTATGCCACACCCATCTATACTACATAAAACTTGGCTCTGGGTACCCTCTGGGAAAACTCTGACCACTTCAGCCCTGAAATAAGACTTTTTGCAGCACCAGAATGCATGCTAGAAGTTTTGGGGTGTCCTGCAAAGGTACAGTGTGTGTCAGGACACTGCCACGGGAATGAGGAGGGAGCAAACCCGGCACTGCCTTCTCTGCCTCAGCCACGCTGGCTCTTGGGATTGCTCACCCTGCTCACTTTCTTGTTTGCACTCAGGCCAAACTCAGATCAACCTCTTCTTCCTTCACATACTGAAATCTGTCTTATAATTTTATTATCCCTACTGTGAAAACTTTCACTCAGGCAATCAATAACAACAACCTTCTCTGCCAGGTTACAAATATCTTCCCATGGCTTTTCAGCTCATAGGGAATGCTGATATTAAAGTCAGTTTTTAAGCTTTAAGTTCTGAATCCATGTCCTTCCTTCCTTGTATTTCCAAGTCAAATATTATAGTTAATTCTCATTAATTTACAGCAACTTTACGTGGCTTGAGAATACTGCTAGCTACCAATCTCACATTTATTAAATTGTGATGCCCTCTTCCATGAACTCTGAAGATTGAAGATTGGACCAGCTAGTAGACAGCCAGGTGACCAAACAAAACCAGCAGGTAATTAATAATAGCAATAAAGTGAATAGGCAGGAAAATCTGAACAAATTCTGAGAACCCTAGAAAAAACTGGGCTGTAATGGATCTCTGGAGATCACCTATTCCAGTTTAAAGCTAGATGGGATGAGGCCTTTGGAAGGAGCTTGGTACCTCCAGAATTGCTAATATAGCCTGGTCTGTGGTTAGGGTTCATTACCACAGCTGTGCTCTACTGATTCAGCACCATTCCAGAGCATTTATTTTTAAAGAAACTCTTCATTTTATTCTGTTTTCAGCAGTCTGGAGTCACCAGAACATGGTTTTTATTTAATTATTACTGCCTCTCACTTAAAATCCTTTCCCTCAAACTGAGGAAATTGGGTGCAGTGGAACTTTGCAGACTTTGTCTACTTCCATCAGAAGCCTGCATGCTTCTCACAGAAAGGTCTAACAGCTTGGAAATTCAAGGTAGTACCTACGTGAGACTTTAACATGAAACAGGCTGTTGTACTTGACACAGACAGCCTTTTCTGAAAGCCACTAATATCCACAACTAATAAGACAAGGATGCAAAAAGTCTGTATAAAACTTAGTATCTGGCACTTGGTATAATGGAAAAAGTTAAGGTGAAGCAAAGGTACTAAAACTTCTGTTCCTCAGAGCACTGACAGCACAGCAAATAGAAAAGGAGGAACTGAAGAGTTTTAACAGTCATTACTACAAGATGATTCCATCTCCACATTCCTTTATAGGAAATACATATAGATGTGATTTTTGCAGGCAACCCTCAGGATATCAGTATCCACAAACATAAACAAACATACACCTTATTGAAAAGCATGTGTTTTATGATTGCCACCAGCATTATCCAACACTTCAGTACATACCAGACTCCATTAAAAAAAATATTTATGTACGCTAATTTATTTTTCTCTTCACAGTCTTATACAGAGCTCATCCACCACAGAAACAAAACCAACCATGGCATGAAATGCAGCAGCTATTTAACAGCTTTTGGCAGATATACAGAAAGGTTTAATGAGAAGATGGCCCAGGTAGCCAAAGCTAAGATGAATTAAATAGTGAGAATACTATTACCTGAGCTGAAAATTTGACCAGGATATTGAATTAACCTGTTATCCAAACTGCCATGATGCTTTTAGCCTGGTTTATAAAATAAAAAAGCAACCAGTCCTTATGTCAATGTCTAAATCATCTGTCTCCCATTCATTTTCTCTACCTCCTTCAAAAGCTTTTGAGTTTCTTGGCCAATTTCAACAAAATTCAACAAGCAGGTGACTCAAATACTATATTCCTGCAACCTTTCTGAAAATGAGATAACAGAGAAAATAATTACCCCTGTTTGTGTCTTTACTGAGGGATCATAATGGTCATGAAGACCTTATAAAATATCAGAAATTTGATGTGAGAAGACCACCTTGTAAATGACTCTGTTCCAACAAACCTTCAGTCACTGCTTGTTAAACGTGCAAGACAATCAACTCTGAGAAGTAAGTCCACAAGAAATCCAGCTTACTTAATTCCAAGTCATGAAAATAATTAAAAACAGTAAGAAGTTAGGACCGGAGATTTCTATTTCATGTACAAGGCATTACTTTCCACAGGAAGGAAAAAAATCCCATGAGGCTACCCGGGTGAGAGGATCTTTGTACACATAACTTCATGTGCCTTATCATTATGAATAAAACTCAAACTATAACAAGCTTTAAACCACTGAGTTTTCAACCAGGAAAGAGCTGCATGCTGTTAGCAAAAGTGTCAAGCTTTAGAAAAGAGATTTTAAGTGGTTCCCTCTAATGCTGGGCTTAATTTGGACCCTTTTATTTTTAATTTAACCCAATGTAGTTGTTCTTACCCTTTGGTGGTATTCTAGGACCATTTTTTCTTCATTACATAATAAAAAGAAGGGGTGTATCTAATAGAACATTTGTTTAGAAGAAAAATAGAAAGCCACCTCAGCCAAAGTGGCATAATTTGTGACTGTATCACAAGCAAAACTTCCAAAATCCTAACTGACGGCAAACTTCCAGAACTTTATGGTACAAAGTTCCTATAGTTCACTCAAAAGCATTACTCATTTAGAAGTGACTGTGCAGGCCAAAACTCAACTCTCCAAACACAGACAACATCAGCCACACTTACCTAGGCCCCCTCCACAGAAAATGGAGATAGACAGACACTTCTAGGACATGATTCACCTCCTCCTCAAGTATGAGGAGGATTTAAGACAGATACAGTCAAAACACCCTTATCTCAGTAAAAGGAGCCTAGTTGACTGGTGCTGATGCACTAAAATCACATTCCTGCACTTTGGCAATATCCTGTTTTAGGAATTTATGTGCTTATTCAGATTCATGATTAAGTATGCAGTGCAAGCACCTGTTGGTGGCAAGACACCAAGTATCATCCAATAAATCATTTGATAATGAGTCAGTAATCCACTAACACCTAGTTGGTAATTTTCTTTTAGGCAGTTAAATTATCCAAGAGAAAATGTATCTGAATTCAAGGAGATTCCAAACTTGCAAAAGGAGTTCTGTACGCACACAATTATATGCCCTATATTAAATCAAGTATGCTTCATGGAAGTTAGAAACAATTTTGGTAACAATTCCTTAGGTGGAAAGTTTTTTATCACACCATCAAGCCAAAAAGGAAGTGTTCAGCAGAACCATGAATCTGTTCTTGACTAAATTTAACTTTTGGTATATGATAAATAAACTGACAGAAACCTACAGTTACAAGCGTCAGAGGTTTACTACTGCAAATCAGGTATTTATATAAGTACAGTAACATGATACTGTAAAAGATTTGAAAGTACTAAACTTAATTTCTAATTTAGCTTCTTAATATTACAGAAGTGCAGGTTTAAACTGTGTAAGTTAACACTACATTAAATTGCAAAAACAAGTATAAATAAACTGAATCTAAAATAATAATTGTAGTTAAAAATGAACACATAATTTAGGACAAGGATCAAAATTTTCCTTCAGTAAGGACAAAATCAGTCTGAAATGTTGCACAGAAACTTAGACAGGGGAGAAGCTCAACACAACCATGTAACAAGTAAAGAACAAATAAAAAGAACTTATTTGTTTACATGCTGGTGGTTTTAACACAGATACAAAAATAAATTTTAAAAATTGTTCCTTACCTTGGAGATTTGAAACAATGTGGACTTGTGAATAAGCTACAACCAGTCTCTGTACCAAGAGAGAATTGTCTAACTTTTCCACTACTTTCAGATCTGGAGTGGAAGATATTTTAGGTCTGGCCAAATATCACTGGAAGAAAATTCGTTCACATGTTTGGCTATGTTTTGCATTCCATCCTGTTGCTCTGGCACACAGACACAGCTAATTATAATCTGTGACATAAGCGGTTAATTCTACTGCTAACACGGTTGTGTACTGACTCCAGAAACGAACTGCCCCGCTGCAAGACACAACCAGTCCATAATGTGCACTGAAATTACTCAGCCTGTCACATAACACCAACTTCTTTATTAAAATCTGAAAATGTGAGCACTCCACAGAACCTGCACATAAAAACCATTATCAAAGCTGGCTGCTAGCAGCATACAATGTGAAATTAGAAACAAAAAAGACTTCTGCTTTCTTTTCTGAATCTGTATGGAACATCTCAACTGAATTTTAAGAGTTCATTTTCTGAAAACTTTTCATTTTAATGCTAACATTATTCTAGCCATAATATATACTGGCTGGCATATAAAAAGTCTCTTTAAAAAAAGGAAATACAGGCATTGTAATATACCTATAATAGCACATATAAATTTTATACGAGAACCATACTAACAATTACCAATCTTTCCAAGAAGTAAAGCCTGTCTTGGTATCTAAAACACAAAAACACAAAAACACAGACGCATATATGTGCACAGACACACATAAATACTAGGAGCTGTACAAAAAAAAAAGTTGCATATATTACATACTTTTAGATTTCAGACATTATAGAAGTTATAAGATGTCCTTTTTTTTCCCCCCACTTTTTGCAGTGCCATTAAAGCTTTGAGCTCTCAAATGCAGAAAAAGAATTCCAGTCTGGCACCTGGCACTGCTTACATTAGACTGCCTACACAAACATTGTCCAGCAGACTTCTTGTTCAACCTCAGATATGTTAGAATCTGTGCTGCTAGCTTTCCACAATTTAAAAAGCATTAAAACATGCATTTGTAAGATTTACAGAACAAAAGGTTTGTGCTATGTGAAGCATTGCAATCATCACCCACGTTTGGACAGTTTCATTTCTCAAAGCGCTGTGTTTCCTTTTCTCAGCCTTGTGCTCACACTGTCATCATGCTTTGGAAGATGAAGCTCCTATCACACATTTAACAGCTGCAGATCATAAATTTAGGACTGACACAAATCCAGCTGATCACAGGCTTATAAGATACTTTTTTCCCTTCATGAATTCTGTGGCCATAAATCCTTTATCAGACTCTATTTACATACACAAATGGTGTTCTTTTCTCTGTAAAGAAATTAATTCACCAGTATCTGCCAAAAATGACAAATATTTCCAATAAAAATATTTATCAAGATTTTTAAAACAGATTTTATATTTAATCTCAGGGTGGTGTGAAAGATAAAGTGTGAGGAAAGCATTTGTATGTTGTGTTAATACCAAAGCTTTTCTTTAATTGAAATTTCTTTTAAGGATTACAGGAAGAGACCTATAAATGATGGACAGTTTTGAAAGGTTCATTATTTAGTCATTACATGGATAATGGAGTATTTATGTCTAGGGTGTTTCTGCAAAATCTTCTGCCCATTCTTGGAGAAAATCAGAGGATCAGATAAAACTGGGTGCATGACTATCAAAATCCCAATATTTTAAACTGTATTTTAGCTTGTTTTCTTTCGACATATTTGTAATTATTTGATTTCTCAACATATAAAAAAGATGGACTAACATAGTGCTGAGCTATTAAAAGATTAGATCCTATTAGTTCTCTTTATGACAGAACTTCATGCTATTTTCCATATATGATTTGTCTTCACTGGTCTAGATGTCTCCTTTTCTTGCTCTTCCACATAACTAATTTCTGCAAAGTTAAAACTTGAAAAAAGTGAAAAGAACAAATAAATACCTCAGTTAGTAACTTCTGAAGTTCTCATGAAGTAGGACTGAAGCAAGAGCAACTGTCAGTGAGTTCTGTACCATCTGAAGGCAGCTGTCTTCCTATTTAAATGCAAAGAAAGGAAAGAGAAAGCAAAATTTTGCTTGAGTACGAAGAAAAAATAAGATATATTCATTAACTGCCCTCCTCTCTACTTTAACTGACATCATCTTACAAGGGATTAGACCAAACTTCCCTCAGCTTAAAACTGTGAAATAAACAAATGAAACACTGGACACCCAGCAGCTGTTTGGACTGCAAATGCTCATGACAGCAGAGTTTACAATAAATGAGAAATAAACATTAGTCAAAAATCTATACAAAATAATAAACAATATTCCTGTGGCAACTGTAAGATTGGAATCCACTAGTATAATGAACAATAACTTCATTTATGGGATTACACTACCTTTGTACAAAATGCAAATATTTCTCTCCCTCAAGTATTTGGCATAGTTCAAGGATGCTGGTATCCTATTCCTCACCCCAAAACTGCCAACCCCTTTTTCAATTGGATTTTGAACGTCAATGGCTGGTGACTTAGTCCTGGAAAGGTAAATAAGCAGACATAGAAATCGTCCACATTGTCAGAGTCCACCCATACCAGCACCTGACTAACTAGAAGCACTTATCTCAGGGAAAAAAAAACAACAGATATTATGGTTTCAATATTCTGCTATTTTACTGATTCTATGTATTTTTCCCTCTCTTTCTTTTTTCATTTTAACAAAAGTTCAGTGTATGCCTGTAAGACTTCAAGAACATCTGCTTATTCCTCAAAGAACAAAACAACACAGTGGTGGAGAAGACACTATCAGGTATCAGTTTAAGTAATTTATCTAACTAAAAAGGACATAGAGGACATTTGGTCCTGTCAGATATTTTTCAAGTCTGTGATAACGATTTGGTAAGCAACGGGTATTTAGGAAACAAGAATATTCTAGCCTGTATAGGAAACTAAATTTATCTGAAATACTGTGATTATGTGGAAAACACTAAAAATAACTAAAATTAGGTTGTACAGATGTGTAACTCTTTATGACAGCAGAGATCTTTTTCAATCTAAAAGAATCTATGAAACACGAGTTTTGACATATGAAATATTTAAAGACACTTTGGTAAAGGTTCAGAAAGGTCAAGTAGTGTAGCAAAAGCAAATTTAAAATGGCAGAAACCTTGGGGAAAAATGTATGAATGCAGAATCAAATATTGACCAAATGCTAAAACAATTCTTTTTTTAGAATTCTAAAAAAATTCCAGAAGTGGGGGATAATGTTAATAATGGCCAGAAAATATAAAAAAGTAATTATTTACCAGACACTTCTGGACTACCAGTAGCAGAGGGGAAATGTCCAAGTATCCTCTGTTCTTGTTCTAGTGCGTTTTATTTGCTCATAAGTTTGAATAATGATGCCATAGTAAAATCACCTTTTCAAAACTGATGTTTTACAGTTCTGACTTCCCACTATAATAAGAGGCTCCACTGTCGTATCAAGCAGGAAGTGTTGGAAAGAACTTTTCTAGTGTTTCCCTCCAGAACATTTTGAATTGGCTATGTTTAATGTGCTTTTTAAATTTTTAAGAGATAGGACAGCTGGTCATTTATTGATAGATTGAGACCTTGCCTCCTCCGAAGGTAAGGGCTATGGTGAATATTTAAAATGGGATGTAATCTTCTAAACCTGAGCAAAAGAGTGAGCTAAAAGAGCCTTATATCTTTCCCATATAAACAGACAGAAACACACAAAAGTTACTCTTACACCAATTAAATCCATAAAAATGTAATTGCTTTAAAGTGTTGCAAAGTGGAAAATACTCCAATAGGAATCTTTTAAAATATAAACATATGACCCACAAATATAAGGCTTTAAGGGAGATCTTCTCAGACCTTTCCATTACATGATATCTATAAGGAGGTTCAAAACAGCTTTGAAACTTGGAATACCTCTGTTTTGTTAGAGAATGAACAAAAATAAACTCCAAGAGAAAACTCTTGAAAAGTACTAGGCAAGACAATATGAAAATTAAAGAACTTGTTATTGCTCACCACCTCTACTCAATCTCTTCTCAATTCACAGAGACACAAAATTAATTTATATAGAACTGTTTCAAACTGTCACAGAGGGCTAGTTAAGTTTTTTTTTGGGGGGGTGGGATGGATGTGTTAAACGGTATCTTCTGTTTGGATTGCATCTTCACAATCTGATTTTAAAAGATATACTCATTTCTGTGAGTATAATTCTGCATGAACTATTAAAGAGATTAAGTAGTGAAGCAACAAGTGAAAAGCTGCATGTGTACTCTGTGCTCACCACTGCACTCTGTGCAAAGATGAGCCTGACAGCTGCCTTGGAGTATAGGTAAGTCAGGATAAATTTATCTTCTAAGAGCAAACAAGAAAGCCCATGTTTGGAGACCCTTCCAAAGAGTCCAGCTAAGAAGATTAGTTTGGAGTCTGCAGCTTATGCCGACTGGAAGACACAGTAGAGGGACTTTGCTACAGCACAACCTTCAAAGCAGAAAAAGTTGCCTAACTCAGTATCAAGGAGGAAAAAACCCACCAAGCACTAAAGGTCCAAGAAGATTTGTAATGATTTTGTCCTGTTGCATTGTTGGCATAATTCAAGCAATTCTCCTAACCATGAAGTGCAAATACTGTTAGCCTGAGGAAGTTAATCGATAGCTTTTTCTTGGGAACCAAATCAGAAATGTTTCTTTCTTTGGTATAGTTACCAAAGTATACAGAAATGTATATACATTTCTGTATACTTCAGTTTATATGAAACTCTCTAATACTCTGGACAAGAGGGTGGAGCAAAGCACTTTTTAATAGGTGTGCTATTCTGTGCATTTGGATTTTTATTTTAGGATATGATTCATTGTGCACCTACTCACAGCTCCATCAGCAAGCACTCTGTGACAGGCAGAATAGCGTATTTACATTTCTATTTCATACAGTATGTCAAATCACTTCTGCAACAGATGTCAACAGCACTAAAAAGCAACAGAGAAGCACATTTCATGTTCTCTGGTCATAACATTTCCTCTTACATCATCTGGCCTTTACCAAAAACAAAAGCAAAACCTGAAATGCACTGAATGTCCAGAGCAGGATGGTCTAGTCTGCCTTGGGATATCTGAATTCCGAGGCATGGAAGTGGAACAAATGGCTGTCACCCAGCACAGGTGGCCATATGAAACAGAAAATGGAATGACTGTACCTCCATGGCAGAACAGATTTTTCAGGTCTTGGAAGCACTGCCTCTGTACTCACATTTTCATATTGCATAATGGTTTGTACAGATACAAACCCTAAAGAATATTATGATTTTCTTTTACTTTCTTCCTATTTCTTTCATCTTTTTCAATTTTTCTTGCTTCCTTCCCTACTCACTGACAGAGTAGAAGTACTGGTGATCAAGAGATATAAAGTCTGCCATTTTATTATTAAATGTTATATTTCAGTAACACAGTATATATTTAATCCTGAGAAAGAAAGCTTTTAACTAATATGCATTTGAAACATAAGCATATAAAACACATAAATCCAGTTATTCAGTGTCTATTTCTTCAGCTAGAATAGTTTTCTCATTCAGTACCACCATGCATCTTCCCAGAAAGAAAAAAAGAAAGTTAAGGCACAGAAGAAAAATGTCTCCAGTTTCAAAAGATTTAGAAGAAGAGAAGTGAAACCACGGAAATTACAGTGTTCTGGCCAGAACCCTATAACAGAAACCATTGTTCCAGAACTTGTGCCCTTGCCACAGACTCATGCTCAGAATTTAGTGGATTCTAATTTTATATTTGGAGCAACTGACTAGCAAATTATGGAAGGAATCCCCATTAGTTTAATTTTCTTAAAACTTCAGTCTTCAATAAAAGTGATAAAAAAATGGAAAACTATTTAATATTTTAGTATTAAAATAGTGCTTCTTCCTTGTTATACAAGAGAGAAAAGTTATTTTAGAATGGTCATACTACAGACCAGCACGTATTTTCAAAGAAAGAGAAAAAGTCAGACTGGCTGTTTAGTATAAACAAATGAACATATTCTTAATGATTTGTTATGAGACCTAAAGAGAACTTCCTTAAATTCTTTTGTTGCACAGGTTCAGATTACAAATTACCAAAAGCACTAGCAAAAAACGAAACAAAACATAAAACTAACATTTAAAAGCTAACAGAAGAAAATACATAGAATTGAAAAGGGAGTTTATCCACAGGTATGCTTTATCTAATATGTAAAATGCAGTCATTTACCCAGTTATATCTTGATACAAGTAAAATGAGGGTGTTAGTATAAATCAGTGAATGAGCAAAACAAGAATATAAAGAATCAATATCCTAAATTTTATTTAGCACTAATCTAGACAAAGAAGTAATAATTTTTTTTTCATTTTACATGACTACTTCTGTTCATTCATTCTGGTGAATATTCAGTGTAAAAGGGAATTGGGAGTAATGAAGGCTTCAGCTGTATAATAAAGTTACATGAGTTTACACAAGCTATTTCCAGACAATTTGTGTTTATATTTACACATATAAAACAGAAGTTTAAAGTGGATCTGCTTCAAAGTTTCCTTTATGGTGAGCTCCTCAAAATAAGTCTCAAGATTATACTATTTTTTTTAGAATTTTTAAAATAGAGAACCTGGAAGCAGCCAGATAAGACAGAATGTCTTAAGAAGAAAGCTTATAAACAAGTAATTTTTCTTTGCTCACAGAACCCTTCCTTTCAGACCTGATGTCTGTCCCCTCAGTAATTTTACTGCAAAAAACTCTTAAGTTCCCCCCAGTATCAAGGAGGCTTCCATTTTATCACCTGTGAAATTTCACTTGCAGCTCTGAACGCTCTGCAGCAATTTCTCCTTCTAACTGTTCCTCTGGAGCTGCAGGTTCTTAGACTCTTACTGTGCTTTCTCCTGCTTTTTTACTCCTTGATAAATTTGTGACTTCTGAAATTGTCTTTTTTAGAGTATTTTTATATGCCCCTAAGGAATGACAATCTTCTCTAATTCCTTCTGAAGTCTTACCTGATACAGTCAGTCTTATAAATAGAACACATCAAGTAAGAAGAAAAAAAGAGTCCCCAGGTTAGGTCATGCCTCCCTATGTTGTAGAATGAATTTGCTAATGGACAAAAGGACACACTGTTCTTCAATAATCTGCACAGTATACATACACCATAATACAACCTAATGATGTGTTCTCTGAAATCAGACATATTTTCACTGCCACTGAATGAATTCATGTCTTGCAGTCAGTGTAGGAAAAGCTTTTATCCAGTACTGATTATTCCTGTGGTTTTTTTTGGTAGCCAAGAAAAAGCAATGTTCCCAAAGCATTTTACTTTTCCTTTAAAACTATGCTATAAAACACAGAATGATTAATGATTTTTCCTTTTACAAGCTCCCATTGTAAAGCTGTTCTGAAGTAGATAACTACTAATTTTGCAATCAAAATCATACTACACCCTATGACTCACTAAAAGAATGCCAGGGAAAAAAAGCCCTAGTATTTTAAAATGCCAAAAATGGGGTGGAGGGTGAGAAAAAGCACAATAAAAGGCATTTGTCATGCTAGAGAGTAAAACAGCCTAAACCACAGATATATTAGCTATTTTTCTGGAAACTAGGAATATACAGTATTTTATAGCATTTCCATTTTTGACTGTGAAACAGAGTCCCTCACTTTAAAACTCCCAAGAAATAACTAACACATGACTCTTCTCTCTGAGCAATGGCAGGAACAACACGGGATGAATAAACTGTAACCCCCATTCCCTACCTTCCTGCACTGCTAGGGAGGAGGGGGGAGATAGAGATAAGAAGGAGGGAAAGGTTGGAGAAGGTGTTTATAACATCTGTTTTTACTTCTCATTATCCTGCTCTGATTTTGTTAGTAATAAATTCAGTAATACCCCCAAATAAAGTCTGCTTTCTCCATGGCAGTATTTGGTGAGTGATCTTTCCTGCTCCTTATCTCAACCCATGAAACCTTCATTATATTTTCTCTCCCCCTATCCAGCTGGGAAGAGGAGACACAGAGCAGCTATAGTGGGTGCTGGGCATCCAGCACCCACTACACATTTAAAAGTATAATTTAATTGATGATTTCCCAAGATCACTCCATGAAGAATCTACTGAACCATATTTTAAAATGCAAGACTGAAGTACTTAATTCAGAGCCACTTTTCTGGATCAAGATGATTGTCCTAATTAGGCAGACAAAGGAAGCTCATCACTTAGCTCAGGAGTTTTTACCTCTTCTAATGTTTCTAAGAAGAAAAAAAGAAGGCCAATGCAAAGGAAGCAGAAAATGGACAAGCAATTCTTCTTATCAACCTCCATAATAAAATAGCAATTTATGCTCCTGCTGTGGAAAAAACCCCCAAAAACACCAAAAAACAGAACAGCCCTTAAAGAGCAACAGTTGAAGTGTAGAGAAAATAATTTTTAAAAATCTGGTTTGACACTCTGAACTTGTACTGAAGCAGAGCCTTAGAACCAAAGGTTAAGTCACAGCTCTTGATCCATAAGATCCTTTTTGAGCTACCATTCATAAGAAAGACTGTAAAAATAACAATAATAATGTTGTTAGTATACCCCAACTATCTGTTTGCCCTACTGAGATTTTAGATTTGCCAAAATGCAAGCAGAAAAATTAGGCACATGAGAAGTGAATTTAATTAGGAACTTGCCATCTGGCATAAGCAAGCAAATGTTAAGTGGCGCCCTTTTAATACAGAAGAAACTATAATCAACCAGGGAACAGACTATAAGCTATTTCCTTTTTGATTGAAATGCTTAAATTAACTATGGGAATAGTGTAATTATCTAGGATTTTGAAGGGTTATCCTCGAGGCTGAGCTGTAGGCAACCACAGCAAACAGAGTAACCATAGTGGAAGTGTTGACTTAAAATTGACAGATGTAAACTGATAAATTTTGGCAGTCTTTAAGAATATGACATCCCAACTTACTGAGCAGAGTTTGAATATACTTGCAAAATAAAGTGTTGCATCAGTTTACACAAGAAACAGTAGTGCTATCTGGAGCAATGTTTATTCTAATTTGGCATCCCATTCTAACAGGCTATTTTGAATAATAATAAATAATAGAAAAAAAACAAGTATCATGGAAATGCACAACAAAACAAAGTAGGCTCTACTCGGCTGCTCTAGTTGTGCAAAACTGAAGACAATTTGTCTGATTTTAATAAGAAACATTATCACCAAATGCCCAAGTTTCTCCTCTAGTGAACTTGTGACTCCTAATAGTTTCACAACAGTAGTCAAAGTACTGACTAGTAGGGGATACATTCGTTTTAACCATAATCAGAATGTATGGTTAAAAGTCTTTTTCCCTGTTATTTACTCAAAACATTTAATGTCACATCTTTACCTCTCACACTTCATTGGCTTTGCATCATCTGAAGTGACAACAGCTGCATCCTAGTTGGTATGATCATGTCATTTACTGTCTGGATAACCACACAAACAGGCTGCTTCATTTCAGCTCTGCAGTCAAATACCCAGTCCACTGACTGGCAGAAAATGGTTGCAAGGCTAAACACAAAGGAAAGGCACAGATCAGCCCCTCCAGCAGAAAACAACTTCCAGAAATTCACTGCCCATTTCCCAAGATAAAGACGTCTGACCATCTCAATCTACTGTGATGTTCCACACTTCCCCTTAAGGGTGGGTTGTCACACCCACTCTGTTATGGCGAATTAATCCAGCAGATAATCACCAAAACCAGTCTAAAAGTGCATTGTTCTAGTCAGCTCTGGTACAAAATTGAATGAATCCTTTTATGCACAATATAACAAGCTGCATATCCAGTTTAACCATGACTTAGAGCCACGTCTACTTTTTCTAGCACTTTCTAAGGAAGGATCCTTGATATTTCCTAGAATATTGATAGGAAGAGGCCTTAAAGGGTAACCAGCAACATACAAGAAGTCAATGTCAAGCCTTTCATATTTTCAGAATATGCACATATCTTTGGGGCTCTTTCTCCTTAATTGTCATTGCTAGACTTCATAATTAACTGATTTTACTTGCCTCATAGGAACCTTAGAATCTGATTCTGGGCTTGGCAAAACCATCAATACCAGAGCACTTTATTTTTATATTCTCAAGCAAGTTCTAGTAGACACTTGATGTACTTCTCTTTCCTCATTAACTTTGCTTGACGTGCTTAGATTTTAAGCTTTCTCTTAAGTCAAGGGCATCCTGCTTTACTATCAATAGCTAGCAGTTCTTATTTCTTATACAATTTAGTGCTCCTTGTTTGTCTTCTATATAATATCCTCAAAGGAAGAAAAAATTATTGAAGATTCATTTTAAAACCAGATGTATAGTCTAATACATTAACAGGTGCATGTGAAAATACTTACAGGTATCTCTCAAAATTTCCCCACAATTCTCTACTGCCTGCTACAGGACTGAGCAAACGAAAAGTATGGAAGTTTTGCTTGCTACTCAAATAGAGATAGGGGGATAGGGGGAGATAGGTCTGGCCAAGACTATATTCAGATTTTCTTCTGAAAATGGCACAGGAAGGGAAGCAATATTTTTGGATATTTGTGTTCTCCTTACATTTTTAAGACTGAACCAAAAAGGGATTGGCACTTTGACACCTGAGGCTAGAAGAGAAGTTGCCTCCAGCCAGACTGATTTTCATGACAGCTTTCCCGGGTGTGTTGTTAGCTGAAGACTGGAAAGTCAGAGAAGACAGACACTGAGTGTTGCATTTGTGATATTTAGCATGCAACAGCACTCAGGAATACTCTTCCTGCAGTGATATGGATACCCAAGTGACTGAGAAAAATTGAAGACAATGACTCACCTTCAGGTTACACATTCAAGAACTGGAAGGAGTTGAATGAAAATGTGTTTGCACTGTTGCTAGGGAAGTTGTTTAATCCTTGGATCAGATAGTAATAATGCTTCATACAAAGGCCATGCATTGAGAGACCAGGATGAGCAGCTGGTAAAATACTGCAGGAAAGTTTGACCTTACTCTGAGAGAAAAGAATGGAGGAAATCCCACAGAAGACAGACCCTGAACAAAAAAGGAGCATTTTGAGGATATTGGCTTAGTACCCAATCTGCAACAGAAAAAGTACCACTTCTGCTCTTGATGCTTAATGTGCAAGTCACAGGTTGAGGAGAACAGCCTTTAAGAAGTAAAAAGACTACTTCTGTGAGCAACAAAACACACTGAACACCTTCCAGCAGCACCTTCCCCAAGATGATACAAGAAATTAGAATATCCTTTGAATCACAGAATGAAACCTCTACAAACTGGGACAAAAGACCAAGAGATTCTTGGACATTAAATTGTATCTCTTTGCTTAAGTAGCATTTTACATCCTCATGTATTGCAAGGATCTTGCCTTCACTGCAAGAGAAGTCTTCACTTGTTCTTCACTGTAAAAGAAGAGACTGGGCTTTGTTTTAGACCATTATTTCTACTTGCAGCATATTCTTATAATAAGTCTATACCTTATGTAGCTTGCTTTCTTTTCAAGCAATCAGCGTTTGAAACAATGATTTGTACATGTACAAATACACTGTCAAACAGCCCCAGTTTAAATTTTCTTCTTATAGCAGAACAGATAACGAGGTAATTTGCATTTGTTAATGACTATATGGTTAAAAAAATGGAGAAAAAACTATCAACCTAATTCATATTTATATGAGCTTTATACAGTCATTTATAATTTAAAAAAAACCCCAACATAAATAACAGAAAATATTTTGGGGTCTATGAAACTTTTTAAATGGCATGTTCAGAAACTATAGAATTAAATATGACAAGACAAGACAGATTCATAGTCCTACTTCTGCACTTAATAAACAGTAAAATTTACATGCTTACTTATATTCCTCTATGAAAACATAACTACCTTAAAATAGTTTTTTTTCAAAAGTTTTTACTGTAAATGCCACATAAAATCAACTACTTGCTCCTGTATGGGCCCAGGGAACAGACCCAGAGGAGGGCAAAGGTCCTGATTAGCAAGATGAGGTACAAAATAGCAAGACAAACAGATGGACACATGGTAACTAATAGTGTGTCAAGTTCTTATGAACTAAAGTGACCTTATACTTACTCTGCATTCCCAGAAGATAACTAAGCATAAATAAGCTTTGGGGGTTTATTTATTTATTATTTTTTTGCTATTGAAAGAGCAATTATAATTAGCAATGCAGAGAAGGTTGTGTGTCATTTTCTCAGAATTCAACAATTTCAAACTTTGAGATACATATTTAATGTTCTTGTGCAGAAGCAGCACTGCTGATAACTGGCTGTCTCTGAAGGATGCTTCCTAATTTTCTGTAGATTGCAATGCAGCATCTGTAACAACGTCAAGTACTAACAATTCTCACTCCTCATTCCTAAACCAATTCCATTCAATTCATTACAGTTCTTGGTTTCATCTGCTTTAGGAAGGATCCATAAATAGCATCCTTAAGAGAGACCATAACAATTCCACAAATTAATGCTTTTCTGAGTATGAATAGTTTAACTTTTTTGGGGAGTCCACTTCAGCTAGATCCCGTGATGTGCCTTTGGAGATATCTGAAACTTTTCCTAAAGATGGATGCTTTTGTCATCCTGCCTCTTTTTAGGCACTGTGAAACAAAGATTCAATCTTAAAAGGATGACAATGCTTGCAGTCATTAGAAAATCCTGACTTCTACAGAACTGTTGAGATAATTCTTACCAAGAACAGCTTTAATAATGAAAATGTAAAGTTTAATTTTGAGAGTGAAATTAATGAAGGTCTGCCTATTTGTGTTAATCTGGGCTAATGATCAAAAAAAATACCCTTTTTTGAATAAACTCCATGAAAATCTCAATGTCTCACTTAATAAATTACATAATATTTAAAAGGAGGATATTGATTTTATAAAGAGGGGCATTTATGGAGGCACTGAAAATTTACACTAAAATAATCTTCAAAAGAAACTTTTATAAATTAGATACTTTGAAACGTTCTCAGAAATGAAAACTTTTCATAAATTACTCAAACTACAGCAATGCAGGGAATTCTGCAGCTATAGAACATTTGCTGCATTTCCCATTTTCTTTATAGCAACATGAAATCAATGTGAAAGAACAAGAGGATTTTACGGCTGTGAGACAATCATAGAATCTCACTCCAATAGACTTAAAGAGGGCCCAACAGAGAAAACTGTGAATGTGCCTGGACAAAGGAACTGCAGTTAACCTATAAAGTAGAAGAAGGTATCTACAGAAGTTCCAGAAAAACTGAGGGGAAAAAAATGATATCCTGGTGTGCCACATCAACACCCCTGCCAGAGTTCTCTTACTGTCTTAGTAGCCATTCAGCATGGGATTAGAATCTAAGTCCCAACATCAGAACAGTTAAAGAAACAGCAGGCCTATACATAGTTACAATATGACATTATTTTACTTTGTTTTTTAATAACCAGAAAACCAATAGTCCCTTTGGAAAGGGATTTAACTTCCTAGAAAAGCTTTTTTTAAGAAGTGAGTTCATTGAAATTTCCCAAATTGCAATAAGAAATTGTCTTCCACTATCTATAAATATTTCACTTTCCATGTTAGAACTTGATTTGATGAGTAGCTACTGAGCTCCATTTGAGATAAAATTTTCTCTTATCCTATCTACTTTCCAGTTTCTTCAACTAATTTACAAAAAAATGGAAAAAGTGCAGCATAAAACCAAAATACTCACTATCTACCCTGCACCTGTCACTAAAGTGGATGACTGTACAGCTTTTTACCACAAGACTTAATTCAAGTCACAAAAATAAACTCTTTTCATCAAGCTCCTGTCTGTGAAACTCTAATTCAGCATTGCATATGGGAATTCTCCTATCAGCATTCATAAACACCACACATTGTAGCTAAGAAGAGAAACAAAGCTTATCTCTGATGGTTTTGTTAACGCCATCCAATATCTTCCACAGGTTCTCAACTGAAAGGGCTGTTAAATCTCCAAACCCCCTTTTATCCTAATATTCTTGCTTAGCTGCATTTTGAAGCCCCTTCTCATGAATGTAGCTTTCAAAACCAAGAGGGGAAATTATCCTGACCAGTAATGGTGTTCCTTCCTCGGGTAATTCCCAAGTGCATTTTAACAAAGGGCAAATTTATCCCAATTACAAAAGAATGAAGTTTTCCCTTGCAGTGTCCATGGGAGGAATTCTCCAAGCCCTGCCCCACTAACACTGCACAAGACACATCATACCCACTGCCATTTTTATACCACTGATACCTTCAATCAGCTCTTTAGATGTAGAGAATACACAGAAAATATACAGAAATATATAGAAAATGTACAGCCTTTTCTACCCCACTTTCTTTGATGACCTCACATAAGTATTCTAACAGCCAACCTCCAATTAAACAATGCTGACTTGAAAACACAACTGTAGACTTTGAAAATGGTGATGTGCTTGATAAGTGGCTTTGCAGCAAGATGTCTGATGTGAGATGTTAAAGAACACAGGTACTGAGGTCACTAAGTATCAGTAAAATCCTATAATGGGTTGGTTTGGGTAAGAAAGGACCTTAAAATCATCTAGATTCCACCATGGGCTGGTACCATATGCCGGTATCAGAACTGGTTCCAAACACAACACCACAAATTGTTATGCTGAATCAACAGAACCCACTTCCCCCTGTGAGACTGAAGAGTTTGGGACACTTTCTGTAAGGCTTACACATGCAAAACTAAAGAAAGAACATCCTTTTTTATGTTGAGCACGTAACAATACAGAGCTAGCTTCAGAAACTTAAGGCCAACAAAGAACACCAAGGGGTGACTCTCCCTAAATCAACTTTAATGGTATTTTGATGCAGTAAGGAAAGCAAGGAAACATACTGAGGGACTTGCCATGTTTCAAAAGAACAAAGTGGCAGCTGGACTACACGACCCATAGAAGGTCCCTTCTGACAGAAGTATTCTGTTCTAGTCTATGCTAGCATACCTTACATTTCCATCACCTGGATTTGCCATTCTACAATCTCATCACTCAGAATCAGAAGGTCCTTCTGAAGCTTTTCAAGTAATCCTATTTCTAACTTCTTTTCAACATCAGAGCTCCAAACCCCAACACAGCCCTTCGGATATGTGCTATCATAGAAAAGAAATGTGATGTGCATCGTGCAAAATCTGTGTTATGTAGACAGGTCTCAGCACAAACTGTTGCGTATCTACAAAGGCAATGTTTCTCTGCTGCAAAAATTTAGCACATATTTTTACTCTCTGTTGTTCAAGTTTTAGCCATCTGTTCATCCTTTCATAACCTTCCTATTGTGCCACAGCTGGTTAGCTTCTTAAATTTCTGGTTAGGGAATATCTGAAAGCTTCCTGAGGAAATCTGAGGAATAAACAAGAGAATTTTTACTGATGTTATTTTCTATGTGCAGGGACACATTTTGTCATACAGCTAAAATGAAATTTAAAACTGGAATTTCTCAATAGGCTGATCTAAAATTTGAAAGCAAAAAAAAAACTAGCCACATCAAAATAATTTATTTTACCTGGTTCTTTTCATAGCTCTTTTGCCCTCATGACCCATACTTCAGAAGCTTAAAAATTCATCTAACTTTTAACTTCTCAGGATACAAGAACAACAAAATCAATGTCAAAAAGCTGCATCTAAAACTTTCAGATGCACCAAAGAAGCAAAATTACAAGCGATAATGCAAAAGACTGACAGAATGCAAAGAAGCTTTTAGTTAGGATCCAATTTCCTGAAAATTAAAGTACAACTACCAAAGAGGTAGCAGTATTAAAATGAAGGTTGAAAACTGTCAACTTTTGATAGAATGATTACTTTTAAAGTGTTAGAAACTAGTCAGATGTTTCTAAGTCAAATAAGAGCACATTAACAGCTTAAATGTTCAGGTTTACAAGGGATAGATGCACACTAGAATACAAAGAGAAAAGTTTTTAAGAAAAAGCAGCTTGCAGGTTACAGAAAGGCAGAAGAGGCTGTCATACCAAACAAAATTTCATAGAATTGAAAAACCACGTAATTAGAATTATTAATGTAAAGGAATATGCTACTTAAATCAGGTAAGGATAATTTACCTATTTATTGAACCAGTGCAAGGAATTCTGAAATCTGTTTTGGCAACCTATGCTTGGTGATCAAAGCATAACAAAAACGGGAAGAAAAAAAAAAGGGGCAGTGATTTTCATCATATTCTCAATTCCTTCTACACCTATGTCTTCTTAAGAATAAATTCTTCAGGAGAGGTAAAAAAAAAGACTAGTGAATACATGCATATAGAGGAGATCTCTCAATTTCTTTCTTTTAGATATCTTCTAGATCCACCATCTACAGCAATACAACTTTTTTATTTACTCAAGGTAAACTACAAAAAACACAGACAGCTGCTAGACCAGTACCTCTTAGGCAGAAGAGAGAAATCAGTTCTTTCCTTCTCTTTTCCTCATTCACACGCAGTTGCAGAAAAAAAACCAACAAAAAACCCTAATGAAAACAAAAACCCAATCCCAAACCCTCTCCTCCTAGCCACCAAAATATGGCTCCTGCCATCAACACTGGGAATACAGACTGTCATTTACCACCAGGTTATCTTATTTATATATGTGATCTGAGATGGAATGACTCCAGCCTAAATATCCACACATAAAACTGCAGCATTTTTATCTCACTATGTGTGCTTCAAGCCTGGGAAACAAAATGCTTGATATTATTGCCTTCACCAACTCTGATCACATTTCAGACCATGGTTGTTAGTCCATCTAATGGGAAGATACTTGGCCAATGACTTCAGATTGAATTACAGTTTGACTTTCAGGGAATGGTGGAAATGTACCAGGCCTAAGAAGAATTCTTTGACTAAACTCCAGGTCCAGAGCACGGAGGAAGAAAAGGACTGGGACTAACTTCCTTCCCTGTTTTCATAGCAACTTCCTTTAATATGAAACTACTGAAAACATGTCACAGTACAGAATTATTTCAGGGCAAAGAGTAAACAGATCAAATGCAATGATGCCTCTAGACAGCCCATATGCTAAGAATTTAGCCAGATTGAAAAGGTAAGGTAGACACATTCCTGGAAATCTGTCTAAAACTCATATACGAAGGCATGACAACAGGCTCTGCTAAGTCTTGAAATGCTCTAAGAGTAGGAGAATATTTTGGTAAATATGACTAAAAAATGATGTTTCCTGTCCTTATATTCTTTCCTAGGCATTTGTTTTGAGCTACTGTCAAAGACAGACTTTTGGACAAGATGGAGCTGAGGTATTTCTGAAATTTATCACAAGTACAGTACTGGAGATACCAGCACCTCAAACAGCTCTCAAGTCTTCTTTTTTATGTTAAGGGGAGAAAAGGTATAATTAATTTCTACCTGCAAGAGTTCAAGACTGAGCTGTTGTCCCTGTACTGGCTTCTGTTACTAAAGAATAATTGTCACTTGCAGCAGGGAGCAGGGTTTATTTCAGTGGTACCATCAAAATGTGGGCTAATACTCTGAGATTGACACAGATGGCAGCTCAGGAGAGGTTAAGAATGTTATACACACCATTAGAACAAGTCTGACCTACACAATACACATTTAGCTGTTAGAACCAGTCAAGGAATCCAGAAATCTTTCCTGGCTGTCCACAAATCTCTGTAGACACCTATGTGCTGCAATTACCAGTTATAAACATTATGTAGAGAAAGCCACATAAACAGACCCCATCTACTACCCCAAGACAAATGGGAACTCCCAATATGGATGATTTGCAGTTATATTTTCTACAACTGACCATAAAAAGACAGATTTTACTCACTTAGGCTGAAATCATTCCTCA
Organism: Luscinia megarhynchos; assembly: GCA_034336665.1. Lineage (NCBI taxonomy): Eukaryota > Metazoa > Chordata > Aves > Passeriformes > Muscicapidae > Luscinia > Luscinia megarhynchos. The sequence goes on from JAPFBE010000003.1 coordinate 69,598,379, forward strand.
GGTATGAACTGGGGATTGGCACACTTTAAAGAAAAGTATCATTCTCCTACTCAATAAGGACAAGAGCCCAGAAAACAGAAGAGCAGGTGTCAGATATCCCAGGCTCTAGACAGAAAAATTTGAGACTCAATCCTGATCTCAGCTAAATAGGACACCTGAGTCCAATTTTCTCGACCAACATTCTGTGTAGTGAGGACTAACACTTGATGAGAGCAAACACACAAAGAATCATCCCTCACAAGACAGCAGTCAGTTTCTTTCAAACTTCTTTGTTTAATAGGATCACATATGCCAAGTTACATTTCATGTTAGCTCATGAAGTTGTATTCCATAAACCAGGATAACCCTACAGGAGCACTCTGGGATCACAGCTTCACGAATGGTGAAGTTACAGCAATATCAAATCTGGGCAATTACCACAAACTAATGGCTTGTATAAATAGCACAAAATATTATAGAGATAAAGCAGCTCAAGAACAAGGAAGCCTATGCTGTGAAAATCCCAAATCTTCTGAAGTAGCTGCTTACACCATCTACACTCTTGTATACATGAAGCAGGGATGTTACTTATCTTTCTGAAGAGTCTCAGGCTTGGGAAGAACAGACATGAGCCAGTACTCACTGATCATTTCAAGGAACAGATGTAGAGGACATATTTCCCTCTGAAGTCTTTTTCTGATTACACTACAATACCCTGTTATTATTCACTCTTGTATCTAAATCTATTATTCTTTGCTGCACAATGATCCAACATGAAATAGACTGGCTTGAGACTGAATCTAATACTAATCTACAGTCTGGCTGTTAAAGCATTCTCTTGTAAGGTGAAGTAGTATGCTTCCATGGCTAGTAACTTTCTGAATTTGGTTTCCTACTTCCCTGTCCCTTTTTTAGTCTGTAATCAAAGATGTGGCTAGGTCATCTATAGCTTTTTCCAAGTTACATTAAATTAAATTCAGGACTCTCCTGTGTAAAACCACTCCTCTGCTTCTGCTTTGGAGACAGAATTCTGGACTTGTAAAATTTATAGCCACTGCACTATTTTACATTAATTGTATGTGCACTATACACCAAGTCATAAATTATTTTAAAGACCTATTGCATAGTAGATCATATTTAGTACAGGTAAATGCCTCCCAAAATATTCTCAATAAGAAGTATCCTTCAGAAAAGGAATACCTTGCTAGTTGTGAAAAGGTAAGCCCTCTATATGAGACTGTATTTGGTCATATGCATTTACAAGTTTGTATACAAAAAGTTCAATGTTACAAACAGCGTTTCTTTTTTTTTATAATCTAAGAAGAATTAGATTAACTCAACTTGTTTTTACTCAGCGTGCAGCAGGTAAATTGCAATTCTTTTTAAATCTTTCAAGAACTTTAAGAAACACAGCCCATATATACAATGGAAATTCTTAACATAAAATCCTGAACACAATCTGTCCAAACACATCAGTATGAAAAACTTAGATTCATTTGGTTGTGACTTATAATTTTTCAGGATGGCAGCTTGGGCATGTGAGGTATTTTCAAAGATCACAAATTCCCCTCTTAGGATTTAGCATTTAACCTGTCCCTTGACATCTGCTAATATTTATGATCTCCATTATTACTTATGTATGTATCCTGTACTCATAGTATTTTAAACAGGTGAGATACATTTTAAGGATAGCAACATTCCAAACATCCAATACCTACAAATCCATAGGATTTGTAATAAGATTGACCTTCAACGACTCCAAAACAGAATCTGTCTTTTTGCCTATGCCACATGTGTTACATATCTGCTTTTACAATTTCTTGCAGAGTGCACTGGCAACACACGACAACAATTCACTTCAGATTCTGCCTTCCCTCAGCTACCCCCTTTTACAGAGAATTTTCAGTGCCATGCTATTGGATTAACTAACTTTAACAGCAATAGCAGGCCTATCCACTTCTGGTACTTTATTTTTCAGGATCCTTGGAACAAAAACCAAGGAGCGAGGGCTATACTGGAGAATCTTTTCTGATGGTGGCACATTTCCAGTGAGCTGACTTCCAAAGAACCAAACAGCCTACTTCCTGTCACAGTGGCAAATGCAATCTCATTCCAAAGCAGAATCCATAAATCTTCAGAAAAAAAAAGTTACTGGCACTGGATAGCCACAACAGAATGATCCACAGCCTTTCCCTATTGGCCCACAATAGGGTCACTTTAAGAAGAGTTCAGGAATAGGGCTAATCACTTGTTTTTGAGAGCAGCAGCTCACTCCAAACTACTTGGAGTAGCTCACAAAGTCTACAGTGAACACAGAGTAAGCCTAATATTTCTAGCTTGGGGAAAAAAAGTGTTTTTAAAAATTACTTTCAAGATTTTATTTTCAGCAATAAAAGGGGGAAATTTAGGCCCAAGCAGTTTGGTAAATGCTCTCCCCTTGTCCAGTTACTGTGACCTTGTTTGCTACTTACAAAGGAAAACAAAGTTATGGTATTTTTGTTTGAACTGCCTGCTAGGATTGCTTTTGATTAGTAAATTAAATGCAAGGTCAAACTGCTTTAGCAACAAGGAGTTTTGATAAGGTGCTCCCATGGTTGTGTTACAAAAACATGATGACCTCAATGTTACTGTGAACTCAGGCTTAATGAAAATGTGAAAAAGTGATTTGTCTAGCCAGGAAATATTACATAATCAAAACGTATCAGCAACTCTAGCTGAGAAGTAAATATGCAGATAAAATACAAAAAAAAGTGTATGTGTATTGATTCTTATGTATAGACATCACAAATTAGGGGTGTTCCTTGAAGTAAACATTACCTCAGAAGAAACTTACCTTAAAAAACTGAAACAAGACAATAGGAAGGACTGGTGATAAAGCATAACAGCTTTTATTCCAGTTATAAAAATGTTCATTCTGCCATCTATCTGCTGAGGTAAGCCAGAGAATTCTCATTAAAATTTCAGCATGGCTGGTCATTAAAAAGAAAAAAGTAGGAATAGTTAAAAAAAGATAATTGGATTCTTACATGATTTCAGTATAATCTGACACCTCTAAGTAAGTCTATACCTTCTGCCATTGAACAAAAGGTTACCTGGCTGGAAATGTGTTACCTGCAACTAAATAAGCTGTGAGATCTATTCACTAGGAAAAGTTGGGCCCTATTTAGTCTGTTATTTACAGAAGCTAGAACATTATGATTTTATTATAAAATTAGACAAATAAGGGGAGTACCACTTGGCACTAACACATTACTCTAGTTACATAAAATATGTATTAAATTTGCTATTAAAATGTAAGGCAAATATCCTGAGGCACTCCTAATGGCACAAAACGTTGTTACTTCCATAGTCAAAACTGAGCTATTCAAGAACAGTAAATCACCAGTACCACAGCTTTAATTATATTTGTTTAATTCTGTGAAGAAGCACAAGTGAGTAAAATGTTCTCCTTCTTCAGACACTTCTGTAATGGTAAAAGTCCAAAGATCTCTTAATGGGACAGACAACCATTCAATTACTATGATGGAGAACATTTACACAAAAATTAGAACTATCGAACTCATGGTTTCTTCTGACAAATGGGATGAGAAAGACAATGTACAGTAATAACACTAATGACTCCTCAGGAAGCTGAAGCTCAAGAAAACTCCTATCAATAATGTTTCCCCTGTATTTTACTTAAAACTAATTTGTCATTATCTCCTAGAACTGCTTACAGACAAGTCTTTCACTAGATTAATCAAAAAACTTCCTCTTTTTTTTTTTCTTTCCTTCCAGTTCCCAGAGCTCACTATGGAATTTTGCTATGCAATGAGGCCAGACAGCTTTTCACTGGACTTTCAAAATTCAGTTGGCTTATGCTCAGGAAGAAAGGAAGAGTCATCTATACTAAAAAGAAGTGATAAGATTGCTTTATAGGAGGTAAAAGACTTGAAGACATAGGACCAACATGCAAAAAAGAAACCAAGAAATACGATGAGAGAAGCAAACAAAATAAAAGGGACTGAGAAAGGGTGGAGACAACAAAAACAATCTGCAGCAGTAAACCACAGAACAAAGAGCAACAGCACTGTCTCATCAAAAAATAGCCTGATGTCTTGTATTTCACAGGACAGATGGAAAGTACTTGCTACTACCAATTGTTGTAAGCTTAGAGAAATTTACATTTTCCTTAAGAACTGAAGATGTCTGGTACAGAAACTAGTTTATTTACCCAATTTTATAATGAGTAGACAAAAATACTGAAATTTCAACACTGCTTAGCAAAATTCAATAGTACTACTTGAAATCTAATGTAATTAAAGTAATGAAAATTGTCTTGCTTATAACAAGTCAGTTAGCACTTAAGTATTAACCTGAAGTATCACCAAAATTATTTTATTTCTCAAGTGAACAGTGTATATTGTAAGAGTCAAATACTGTGAAACACAAAAGTTATTGTTTTGCTAAGTTTGTAGCAGTAAACTCACTTGTGTCTACCTACACGAAATGGAACCCTGCTATCCCCTGGAGAAAAGAGCATTTCAACGACTTCTACTTTAACATTTTCTGTTGGATTCTGATCTCAGAACTTTGCAATGTTCATAAGTATCATAAATGTAATTTTTATACAGAATCATAATAACTCAATTAAACATTGATTCTCATAGATTATTTTAAACATTACTTATAATGAAATACTAAACAATGCAGGAAAAAGAAAGTTAAAGTTTTTAGCTGCTTTACTAACAATTCAAAATCCAGTTTTAGAAACTCTTATTAAACTTTTCACAATAATGCAAGCATTTCTAAGCCCAAGGAAGTTCTTACCAGAATAGAGAACATATCAGATGAAATTTTAAAGTATATTGGAAAATATATATGCTCAGAAATAGAGAATTTTGTATCCATTGTCTAATTAGTTCTTGTGACTCCATAAACTCTTTGAAGACTTCTCATCATATAAACTAATGTATATTACTGGTGTCACTGGTAAAACTATGTAAGTAACAATCTTACAGATATCTTCCAATAGCACTGTGCTTCCTGCATCTAACAGTTACACTGGCAGCACAGTCACAGCCATTTCCACAATAGTGGCTGAAACTCAGATTCCTGAATATATCTGCAAATTCCCCTACACAGACAGCAGCCCCTAACTACCAATATGATTATCTTCATTTGACTACTATATGATCCAACTCTTTTGGGGTGTGCTGGTGCCCAAAGCCAGGCTGGATGAGGCTTTGAGAAACATCCTGTAGTGGCTGTTGTCCCTGCCTGTGGCAGGGGTTGGAACTGGATGCTCTTTATGATTCCATCCAACGCAAACAATTTTATGATTTTTTTCTATTATATAAACACCTCCTCCCTTGTTGCAGGAGACTTACTTCACATACTGAAAGAGTACACCATTTCCTAGAACTGTTACCAGAAAATTACTATGATTCTAATACCCATTATAAGGAGACAAATGAAACTGCTTTGAGTTCCTTTCAGACATCTTTACATTTGTTTTCATGATATCATTGATGTATCATTTCAGTTAAAGACTCTCATGTGTTCCTGTGAGCTGAATCTAAAGAATAATGATCTAGTGTAAGGCTTTTTACAGGAAAAAAAAGAGAAAATATTTTCTTTCCATTCTGTGTTGGTTTCACGTGGTTGGGGGGAGGGGTGGATTTGCCTCAGGGACAGCTCCATGGGGCAGGGGAGTGGGAGGGACTCTCCTGTCTCTGGGAGCTTCCCCTGTGAGCTGCTGGCACCAATCAGAGAGCTGATTTGGTGATGGACAGCTCGGGAAACCAATGGAAGGTTACTTCGCTTTCACAAATCACAGTGGATTAAGTTAACTGCGGGGTCATTCGGCTTCCGGCCTCCGGAGGTGCGGGGGTCTCTGGCTGGGGCTCCAGCCCAGCTCTGGCATGGCCCTGGCACCGGCTTCCACGTGGTAGAAGAGGCCTCCAGCTGCCCGTGTGGCTTCTTCACGATCTGGATACAATTTTAACTTCTTCATGCCTGGATAAGATTCTCCATCTCCTGTGCTCCTCTAAATGAGAATAAATGAAGCATGGAGACTACAGAGGTCAGCGGAATGAAGATAAAGTCCCCGACAGGAAGAGATTGAAATGATGCAACTGATAAGTAGCTGAAAACCTTTTTTGTGGGGTGATGAGGGGATTGTGACTTCACTAAAATTCCTTTAAACTGTGAAATATACTTGGGGTGGTTTGGGTGCTTGAGAAGAAGATTTTTTGCCTTGGGGAAATGGAGCTCTCTCTGTTTTGGGACTGGAATATGAACAGAGACATTTGATAGAGAAGGAGATGAAAATAATTTTGTTTTTCAGCAGCCTGCCTTTAAAAGTAGTATCCCCATGTGTGCATCATAACCCATAACACAGCTCTGGAAGGACTGTGTAAATGAAAGGAAAATTCATGGTTCTGTAAGTCCCGGGCAGATGCAGTTGTGAAGGTGAAGACACCCCCTAAGCCTTAATCAAAACCGGGACTTTTCACTCTTGAGTGAACTGAAATGATTATTTAAGTAGATAACAGACTGAAGTGTTTTCTGTATGTTGTTGTTAAGGAATGTGGAATGAAAGAAAGGGAAGGAAGGAATAATCTAGGAATCTTATTCTGAATTCTTTTTTTGTGTTATTAATAAATTTCTTCTTGTACCTTTTTAAGTTTTGAGCCTGCCTTGTCTCTACTCCCCAAATCCTATCTCTAAAAGAAATTAAATATATTAAAATTGGTAAACCCAAGTTACACCGTGACACATTCAAATCACCCTGTTTCCACAATCTATTGCGACTATTGAAGACCTCACCAGTTGTTCCTGTTCCTCATGCAGTACCAACTGTTTTTTTGGGACAAAGACCTGGAACATGTCTATTTTATCTCATGATTTTTTTTCCCATCAAAGACCTAGATTGTGAAAAAGCATAATTCATGTATTTAATACCAAATGAGTTTACATCTAAAACTAACAGGAAGAAAAGACATGCCAGCATCTCCTTTAGAATAATGTCTGCAATAATAAGCTATTCAAAAGGATGAACAGAAAAAACTAATTCATTTTCCAGACTTTAGAAAAGTCAACTGTCAGGAGATTTGTATCAGCATTGGGCTACTTCTAGGTGATGTCTGTTGCAGCTGATTGCAGAGACAGCTTGTTACTACAACCAGCTTCAGCCAAGCTATTTATTGTCAGGTATGCATTTTCTTCTTCTTTCACAATTGCCAATAAAGTAAAAAAAGTATGATTGCTGATGGTGTTAGTTAACTTACTACTCTCATGAAGGCATTGTATTTGCAGAATACTGCCACAACTCATTAGAAAGAGATGGAAAAATCACGTAGTAGTTAAACCTGTCAAGACAAATTCAAGCACCAAGAAATCTTGTGCTAACTGGTAAATCTATATTAACTTTTTTAGAATATTTTGCCACATGAATAAGAAAAAATTGCCTAAAAAATAAGTGAATTGTAACATAGCTGTAAGGTAAGTGTGAAGCGAACTCAACCAAAAGTGTATTCCCATAGCTCAACTAAATTTTCCAAAACGTCATGGAGCTTCAATTAAAATAAAAACAGGATTTCACATGCAGCCATAAAAATTATTTTAGTCTAGTCACTTCTGCTGTTAATTATAATTTTCTGCACACTCTGCAAAGACTCCTTGAGTCCATGCTCATCACTTACACAGTGGGCTGAAAGCTGCAGTACTCATGGGAAAGAGACTGACCCCGATCAGAGATTATACCTAAAAATGACAGGACAATCAATAAACCCTAATGATAGATAGATGAGAAGCAGATTTCACAGATGGCCTCAACTCTTGGATATTTGCATGAGGTGCTGATTTCTTGATAGTTATGGACCTTGAAGTAAGCCTTTCAGCCAAGAGTGGATGCAGCAAATATCTGCTGGAAATGTGAGCTGGAAAATGGCAAAATTTTCTGTACTTGCTCACCAGCTTGATGATAGGTCTAAAGAAAATACATGAATAAGCATGCATGTCCAAAAATTATTATCTGCCAGTGAAATGTCTTCAATCAGTGTTGCATTCATCGCAGATAAAGGTCTGGCATGCTCAAAGACATATGTGCAGACATAGGTGCCAACTACACAAGCAACCTGAGACAAGAATTCACTGGCATGCTTAGGCACACTTGCATTTTTTGTTGGAATGGAGGACTGAATTGATTTGTTATCAGCATGTTTTTGGACTCAGCTGAGCAAATAATAACAATGGATGCTTAGATTGGGTTGCTGATTCAACTGGCTGCAAGTTAGCCCACCATTTAAACTCCAAACAAAATAAAACAACCCAAAAATATCTGAATACAGCTCCTGAAAAAACTGTCATAATTAACACATAATTTCAAAATATTCTGAGGGATTCAGTACATGTAGTGTATGAGACATTGTATGACAGTAAAAATCCCAAGAAATTTTAAGACAAAATTTAGAGAGATTACCACAAAACACTCCCAAAACTGAGAACAGTTTGGCAATCATTAGGGTTTAACTAGTAGATAAGAGAGATACATAGCCCTATACTTAATAGGGAGGGATGCTTCCTTTTAGCACAGGTATTTCATTTGTCTCAGATTTAAGACTGACCTTCACTTATGGGAATAAGAAAGCAACGACAGCAAAAATTTCCTTACAATCATCCCTCCTTTCTTGATTGCTAAAATGCTAGTGTTTAAAAATATATAAGCAATACCTATTCTTGGAAAATGTCTAAGTAGGGATTAGGAAGGGAAGATACAAGCTGGACAAAGAGCAGAATCATACATATATCCTAATTATACAGTATTAAGAACCCAATAACCCATGTTGATGGGTTACTGCAGACATTTCAGAAGTACCATAATGACTTCCCCTAAAAAGGCAGGCCTGATGAGACTGCTATATTGCTCTAAGCCATCAGTGAAATGTGCTGTTAAGAAGACAGCATATGCTAACAAAAGGGTATTATTAAAGAAGATAAAAAAATACTTTTTCCTATAAATGCATATGTTTCTCTTGAAGCTCTGGTAATTTGGTTGGAGGACAGGTACAGATTTTCACTACCGATCTTAGTAAAGTTGACTGCTTTTCCATTGAGAAGTTAGAATTCAAAATTTCAGTCACCTGAGGTCTAGAGTATCCTAAACATGCAATGCTCAAATGTAGCATGAAACCAACTGTACTCCTCAAAAGGCAATATTTTTAGTTGCATTTTCAATTTCTTAATGTAGTCCCTTTCAATAGAATCAATAAAGACCTGTGCAACACTAATATTGCTGTAGCTTTCAAAGCTATGCTCACTTGCATCAAGAACTGCAGCACATCTGCAATACTTAACCTGAAATAATCTTTTGGAACAGAGAAAGCCGTTAGTGATACCTCGGGTAAATTGTGGCAAAACTTCACTGAAATTTCATGATGATTCCACCCTAGAAAAAGCCATGATGAACGAGTGTACTTATCCCCCAAAGCACAACCTTTTTTTCCCTTTTAAAGTGGTATTTAAGCCAAGTAGTATCAGAATTTAACGTGACTATTAAATTCAAAGGTGTAATAAGTGATTCAGGCCATCTAAATTTAATGGGGTAACTTTCTCTACACAGACTGAACAAGAAGAAAGCATTAAATGTTCTGGAATTAAAACACCATAAATGACAAGATCATTTAATTAGACTACAGTAGAAGGGTCTCTGAAGGCCACCTGTCCTGGTGTCACTCACTAAAACTATGTAAGTAACAGTAAGTAAAGACAGTGCACCCATCTTCCCACAGCACTGTGCTTGCTGCATCTACCAATTATATTGGCAGCAGAGTCACAACCATTTCCACATTATTGCTGGAACTCAGATTCCTGCCTATATTCCTGTGCATTCCTCTACACAGATTACAATCCCTATTTATGAGTATTATTACCTCCAATAATATAGAGACTTCTGCACAATCCCTTACTCTTTTGGGACATTCCAGTGCCCACTTGGATGGGGCTTTGTACAGCTGGTGCAGTAAGAGGTGTTCCTGCCCATAGCAGGGGGTTTGGAACGGGATGATCTTTGAGGTCCATTTCAAGTCAAGCCATTCTACAATTCTATGTCTTCTGGGAGAACCTTGCACGACCCAGCCAGTGAACTAAGGGAGGAATCACAGAATAACTAGGTTGGAAGAGACCTCCAAGATCATCAAATCCAACCCATGTCCTAACACCTCAACTAGACCACGGCAGCAAGCACCATGAAAAATAAAAAAAATAAAAACTTAACCCTGGCGATCAATGGGGTGAGAAATGTTGGAGCCAGATCGCCATCCCATCCCATCCCATGAAGGAGATCACATTGCCTAAAACCTTGGAAAGCTCATCACATTCCTTAAAAGATCCTGAGAAAACTCTTGACTTCCTTCTACGTCCATGAAGAACACAGCTCACCCAACAATGAAATGTCCTGAGAGAAGCAATATGACCTTGCACATCAAACAAAAAAGCAACTCTGACCATTGCCAAGACACAGTAAATGGTTTACTAAAAACGGAATCTTCTTTCTAAATAATAAAAGGCTTCAGAACCCAGTGTTGCTTCCGATAACAAGGAGGAGGCAGGATGTCTCTGGACTTCCACAATGGCTGCTATTGAAGTCTTTTTAGGACTAGTTAGAAATTTTTTTCTCAAATTTTCTCAAATATCTGGAGAAGTTTGTTTTTGAGAATAGACTGAGAGATTCCAGTGAAATTCATTTAATCAGCCAGATCTTCCCATTTTGTTTCTCTCTCCTTGGCTGTTTAACTACTTACAAGTTTTGAAGTCAGCACCAGGAGAAGACCGACTCTTTTTTATTTATGTGCATATGTACTTCTATATGTAAAAAATATTGCTGTCTTCAAATCTCTGAGTAAAAGTCTTCATAGCCTGAGAAAGTGCTCCATCCAAGAAAATCAAGTGAGGGAACCAGTATCATGCTATGATTTTTCACATACAAAATTTTTCTCAAACAATGTTGCATATTAGTTTACAATTCCTCATTAGCAAATAAATAAGTTGGGAAAACTGACAGATAGTTATGGACAAAAAATTTCCTTGTTTCTGAAATCAAATAAATTGCTCATTTAGAATCAACTTATATATGTTATTATGTCATTTTTAGATTAATGAACAGGGTTTTCAGTGTTCACTGTGCAATTTCTTGAATCTTGGAACTTTTTCCTCGAAGCTCCTATTCAAAAAGCGATCTACTTTTCTGCATCATAGAAAACCATGTTTTTACAGTATCTTTGATAATAGCAAGTGTGCTCAATATACAAAATTCAAATTCCTTACTGCAATTCTTAGAAAACAAATAGAATCTATCTCTCCAGGTTATACAAAGCATGATATTATGAAGTTTTCAGAATTATTTATAATAAATACATCCTCAGAAGTACAGAATGCTTAATGCACAACCACAAGCAAGGAATTTATTTAGGTCCTTTTGTATGACTCACGTATATCCAAGTTTCCAAAAGTAATTCTTCAATTTCAGAGGCTGATATATGTAAAGTGACTTGACAGCAATATTGACAAATATATTAATTTGGAACAGCACAGTGAGTCAATTCAGTGAAGTGGAAAAAAAAGTAATTAGATGTTCAGAATCATTCCGTTAAACCTAAGACTCTACATATTTGTACAAAGGAGGTAAATATAGCATCAAATTTTCTATTATGGCAATTTCATAAAAGACTGTTAATATTTTCAGTGCCATACACCCTTAACAGAAAATAATTTTTCATAACACTATTTTAGTTTTTCCTTTAATGTTTCCATAAATGTGTACAAATGTGAAACTTTAGTGACCTTTAGAAATCATCTAAAGCATAGTAGTTAATCAAACAGCTCAATAAAATCACATATTATTCCCTATTACTTGGTGACTAAAGTTACTACAAATAATTGTCAGAAACTAAAAAATAAAACTAGCACTTCTATTACCTTGTTAACTTTCATGAGGTTTGTGTACAGCATTTTAATTACAAATAGTATATATGATACAATTGCAAGGGACACTGCCCACGAGTATTTTGACCTCACATTCAAGAAAAGGTATTTGGTTGCTCAGTAAAACTATTAAAAAGAATTTCTAAATTAAAAGGCACTTTCTTTCCTTTAAAGCGAAGACGTTTTGCAACAAGACCTTTCTTAAACACATACATACTACTCCTGCCTTGGACTTCATAATAGTTTCTAAAAGACAATAATATCCATATTTACACACTCTTATAATACCTATAGACTGAAACTCATTGGATTGGTTAATTAAGAAAACAGGTTACATTACCATATTAAGAGAAGGCTCCCCTAGTCTTTCCTGATGGATATTAATCACTTTATTAATAAGAGAAGTGACAGACTATAGTTTTTATATATAAGCTTGACATTAGTCTAAGGAGATCCAGAAGCCAGGACTATAAATCTTGGTATACAGGACTAAAACTCAGAATAATGATGTTAAAACTGAAAACATGATTTAGGAGAAAATTAAGATGCAATTAAAGAAGATAAATAGTTTAAGTAAAAAAAAATAAACTGAGAAAATACTGGATGAAGACACACAGTGTGTAGCTACCCTGGTATCTTGGTGGATAGAGTTACCATGAGTAAAAATGATCAGCAATCCTACATTCTTGCATAAAAGACAACACTCTATCTTGAACTAAAGCTAATCTTTACAATTTACTTGTTGGTAAGGCTACAGCTGTAATTTCCTTACAGAACATTCTCTACACTACAAAATAAAGGGAGAAATTAGAGGAATTCAGCAGAAAATATTAACTACCAGAGGTCTAAAAAAGGTGACAAAGAAAGCAAAAATTAAATAATCAGGAGTCTTTCACTTGAGAGGAAACCAACACCCAGCATGTGCATGCAAAGCGAAAGCTCATTCTGCAGGAATATTACTTGTTTGTGGTGACCAGAAGGAATCCATTCCCTTAATCTAGCCTTGTCTTTTTACAGATTTATCATATGTACTTCTCAGTGCCTGGGAACTGAACTTGTAACTAAAATGTAATTTTCTTTAGCTAGTAGATTCTACTTTTTATCAGTTTCTTGCATCTGTAAAACCACTAAACACAGTGAACTGGTTTCACAATGATTTTATCTACTCCAACCACAAAAGATGGTTTTAACAACGAAGTAAAAAGTTTTCTTTTGTGGTTCAAGAGATGTCTTTAAATATAGCAGCACAAGGTCTGCAAACAGAACTATAAGAAAAAAACAGCTGTATATGCAACCACAGTTTTCAGGTAAAAGCAAATACCTCATCTGTTTCTTCATGAACACCTTGACCCAAAATCCTCAAGGTGCACATTACCTTCAAAAGGAGAAACTTTGTTTTTAGAGCAAATGTTCGTGTTAAAAAACCAACCAAACAAGCTCCCCCTCAAACAAACAAAAAACATCATAGCATAGTTCCTAAATTTCTCCTCCTTTTCTCCCCCTTTACCTAACTTCCCACACTTCCATACCTTAATGGCATTTTATATGCCCCCCTTGCTTCACCTGGCCCTTTTCATTGCTTAAGATTTCACACACTGTAAAAGAACATTTGTTGGACACCCAGCCACATAAGCTCCTGACTTCCAACATGAGCTCAGCTTTTGACAGCAATTCCTATATACAATTTGGGTATGTTATCAGAACAGATATCTTATTAGCAAACAAAGCATTTTGCCTCAGTATATTCTATCCATATTGTACCTCTGCATAGCTTAAGTACCAGTACTTCTGTGAATTTAACTAAGACTCTGATGTGAATAAAATTAATTCAGATATCTGGTTACAGAACTGAGCACTAAATCCATAGGCTTCTAAATATTAAAACTATATTAAAAATCCTAAATTAGACCAAACATCACTACATCAATTCATCCTTACATCTTAGTTGCATCCTAGAAGTGATTTTACAAGCAATATATTCACCTCCATTAAAAAAAACACATTGAAAAGTTTGTCAGACAGTTCAGAATGACATCTCCTTTTAACACACTACAGATGCTCACTCCCATGCGAACCAAGTTTTAACTGTCACACTGTCAAGAAAAATGATAATTCCCTAGTCATATCTTATCTTTTCAAGTAAGAACTACAGAACATTTTACAATAGAAAATTGCATCATATGTTTAATAAAACCTGCTGCTTGTATGAAAGCCTAGAAAGATGTTGTATTTGAATCTGACAATGAAAAAGAAAAAAATAAAAAAACCCAACCAGTGAACAAAATGCAGAAAAGTGGGAAGCATTTCAAGTTTTACATGTGTTTATTCTTCTATTTCCTCAGCCCTCTCTCAGCTTAATGTAATATAAAAGTCCATCAATAAAAGCTTGAGTACATGTAAAGAAGTCTTAGAGCTGCACTGGGTCATTAACTGACAGACCTTCTTAAGGGATATATCCACGTGCCTATTAAGAAAAGTCCCATCCTGAAAATCACCTTAAGTATGGTGTTTTATCACTATTCAACAATAAGGCACTGCCTGCAGCAATAGATGTACATTGTGAAATCTAGTCTGCTTTTGAATGCTCCCCTAAATATGGTTTCAAATTTGTTCTTTTAAAAACCAAGCAAATAAACCCCCAAACCAAGCTACTTATACTTCTTTGATCTAATGAAATTAGGGTCGTTGCACTTAAGTTTTTCCTTCAGATTTTGCAACAAATATTGTGGAATTGCCTTGGTATTTGAAAGTTTGTAAGTAAAACAGAACCGCAGCTGATAGTTAAGGTAGACTATCTCAGATTAACCAAGTGAGTTACCACAGAATATTCTCTGTAAGGGGAAACTGCCTCATTTGTAATGGTTTGAATCTTTCCACTCTCAGTGCAATTTGCAATGTTCACATCTTTGCTCAGGCTGGGAGGGAAGGAGGCTTCCTAAGGTACAGATTGTTTGATTAGTTATTTCTCTTTAAAGTGGTTCAATGCTGGTTTCTTGCTTTGCAGCAAAGGTGCCTAGAACCTCTGTGTGGAACTCTGCTCACTTTTGATTCCTTAAGCTACTTCAGAAGAACTAAGCAAACTACTTGAGTCTGTCCTTTATATAACTTATGAGCAAAGGCGGAAGAAAACAACTGCAAAACATTTCAACTGGGATTTGATCTCCGACAGAGTTACGACGATTCACACATTTTACTAAAAGTTTCTGCTTAATCCACAAATGTTCAGTTACAAAGCCCCAACGAAATGTGAATCAAAAAGAACAGCGGTTGCATTTGCTGTTTCGTCATACAACACAACAAACCTACTCAACTCTCAGGCGTACGGCTGCGCGTCTCTTTCTGGTAAGACTTCGCAGTTTGTTTTCTCTAAACACACCAAAACACAAGCAGGTAGGTCAATTTCACAGAAGGGGAGGATGTGGCCATTAAAGATGCCGACATTACACTTGCAGGGATACTTGATCCTACTCCGCCAGCAAACCAGAGTGAACACAACGAAACAAGTTGAGCGAACTGCTGGCAGCACCGGGGGAAGCTGCAGCACCCACTGCCCACGGCAACACAGACAGGCTGCTTCTCCCCGGCCACGCTCCCGTCCCGGGTGATCCTCTCCCGCTCCCTCTGCCCCTTACCCCGCTGGAAACTTTCCGCTGGCAGCAGAGCCGAGCCGCGGGATGCCGGGGCCGCGCTCCCAGCGCTCCCGCCGGGAGGCACAGCCCGGAGCACCGGAGCACCGAGCGGCTCCTGCCGACACACCGACGGGCCGCCCCGCCCGCCCCCCTGCCCTCGCCCCTCGGCCGGCGGCGGGACAACTTTCCAGGGCACGCTTGCCCTCTCCCGGCTCTGGAAGCGTGTGGGTCGGCTGGGGCCGGGCAGGCTGCGGGGCGCTCACCTGATGTCCCCGCTCGGCTGCAGGGCAGGGCAGCGTCCCCGCGGTCCCCTTCATGCCCGAGGGGCTGCCTCGCCCGCACGCACGTCCTCATCCAGCTTCCTGCCCGCGGGCTGCGCCGCCTCCCCTCGCCCCGGCGGGGCGGGCGCCGCTCTCGCGGTCTCGCCGGCGCGGCAGGGAGGGAAGGAGGAACAGGGGGCGGGCGCCAGGGAGGAGAAGGAGGAGGAGGAGGCGAGCAGGAGGCGGGAGAGAGCTGCGCCCTCCCTGTCTCCGCCCCAGCCGCTGAGCGGACCCTGAGCGGGTGCGGACAGGCCGTGCTCCCCGGGCATGGGCAGCGCCAGGGCTGCTCCCGGCCTCCGCTGCACCGCGTCCCTGCCGGGTGAACCCGGCTCCGGCGGGCTGGGCCGGGCCGGGCAGGGCTGGGCTGGGCTGGGCTGGGCTCGGCGGTGCCTCTGGAGGGCGCCCCGATCCCAAAGCTCTGCGCTTCATCGGAGCGGCCCGGCTCCGGGGTCGGCGGCTGGGCAGGGCCGAGCCGGGCCGGGCCGAGCTGAGCTGGGCAGGGCTGGGCTGGGCCGGACAGGGCAGACAGGGCAGGGCCGGGCTGGGCAGGACAGGGCAAGCAGGGCAGGGCAAGCTCCGCCGCGCATCGCCCGCTGCCAGGGATGGAGTTCGGGACCGGCCTCAGGGTGGTTAAGTTATTTCTGAGCTTTCAGTTTTTTCTTTGGTGGTCATTATGAAGATCTGTAGCTAATCAGGAAACTTTTTGTGAGAGGCTGCTCTCAGAGGTGCTGTTTGTTACTAGTTTGTATTGTGTGTAACAAAGCTCTTCTAATTCCTGAACTGTTATGTGTCTGATTTTGAGATAATGTACTGCATATTATTGTCCTGGATACACTAGTGAGTTTAATAAAAATCAGTGGAAAATTCAGTCATTTTCTTAAAAATATGTACTTGTTAACAAATTCTATACTTGTTAACATCATCCATAATGTGCATGGATTCGTAAATCCAAAGTATCGTTTAAAAATTATTGGTGTGGATAAAGTCCTAACACAATGCTTTAATCACTGGGACAGCATTAGAATTCGATATGTTGGTCACTTAGATTCAATAGTATGAATAACTTGTAGTGTAAGAATCTGTTCCATAGAAAATGGAATATTGTGTTATGGATACCAGCTATAAACTCCCTGAAGAAAACAAATTTACTTTGAGTGACTCTCTGTTTTCTTTTTGAAGACAGATTGCTTGTACAGAGGAGTAAGCAGTGAGTGAGATATAAATGTAAAGATATTTGGGTTTGTAATGAACTGGCTAACATGTTGATTAGTTCAGGTTTGTGGTGTCCATACCATCATGTGAACAGTTGAGTTCACCTTCTCCTGCCTCACTGTCCCCACCACCCATCCACTCCTCACTAGCCATGTTGCTTATGTCTTTTTTTGGATTCCTACTCAGCTGGGACAGAAGCTAAATAGCTTTCCCAATAAAGAAGCTCAAGGTCGGAGTTGGGAATAGCTCATACTGACGGCATGGATCCATCTGTACTCAGCTGGCTCGGAGCAGCTTTGTCATTGCTCTCCAAAGACACAATCTTTGGGTTACACTATGGCTTCTCACAGTGCTGTCATGTGCCATGTAAATGTTAATCTGCCATCTTAGCCCTACCCTTCAAAAATTGTATACTGGACTGTGAAATAGCCAGCTTGTCTCTGGGAAATCTCTGTGGCTCATGCTGCAAATGTGATACTGTTGTTTGAACACTTAAAAAAAAAGAGCAATGACACCCATCCTCCCCCCAAAAAAAACCAAACCAAAAAAACCTTAACAAAAAACCAAAAAAACAACCCTAGAGTTCTTAATATTTTCAGGGATTATGCCTGAGTGATCAGCTTCCTTCTGAGAAAAAAAAATCTTAAATTGTTTTATGCTGCCATCTCCCTGGGCACCACCCAACTGTGTAAGCTAAAGTCTGAAAAATGCAAGGTGGTCTATCTCAGGGCTAAAGGATCCAACAGCTTTTCTGTGGCTATGTGTCATATGGCCTGCTTTTTCTGTGAGCACCTATACAAAACATAAAGCAAGCCCTTGACAGCATATTAGCCCCTTCAAGAAAGACAGGGCTTCATCTGAGTTCTGTGGTCAGGCACTGGTAATAACTTCCTCTTGAAATCCGAGGATAGAATGACAAGATGTTTCTTCACATTCAGACTCAGTGTCCATGAAAAGACCCCAGACTAGGTGTAAGCTCCAGAGGACTGGAGCCCGTGGGCAACCTTCCATTGGGAGGCACACTGTGCTTCATATAACCCTGAGCTCCTGAGAAATTCATACATGTTCCTCTTCAGCTTTTCTGTTGCCCGTTTTATTCCTCATACTGCATCTGGAATCCATGATTGTGCCTCAAAGTCGTTTATGCTCTTTATATAGCCAACAAAAAGCTAAGTGCATCCTGAGCATTCTGGAGACAGGTTTTGAAGATTTCTGGCTACTCCTATTAATGCCACAGCCACTTAGGCAATAATATCAGGATTCATTTGTAAACTGGGGTCTGCAGCCTTTTCTGGCGCCTTGTCCATTGAGGGGGCCCGGAGTGTAGGTATTGGTTGAGTCCAAGGCTCCTTTCAGTGCAATCCTGCTGCATCCAACCAAGAGGAAACACAGACAGGATAGGTTCCCTGGTTGCTCCTGGCAGGCAGCTTTTTGCATACCTTCCTTGCCTCCTTTTTTTCCTTCACCCCTCTTAAGATTCTTTCCTCTTATATTTGAATGCCCACTTTCAACGGTTTCTTGCTGCAATGCAATTTTGCTGTAATTAATTCAGACTACACATTTTGCTTGTCTTTTGTATCCTTTAGATCTGACCGATATGAATGCACTGTTAGCAGAATGAACACAGTTCTCATTTCTACCAGTTCTGTACCAATTTATATTGTATTATTTTCTTCTCAGTTGCTAGTTTACCTCTTTTTTTCCCCTCTGTCTTTTGGGAAAGGGATAAACTAATTAGATTTTAAATGCCATATTGCAGTTCTAAATAAGGTATTACTCATTAAAAATAACCTTTTATTATGATCTATTTTGTCACAAAATATCTTGTAGGTCATGTGTTGTCCCTATGTAAAATTGTTAACAATATTTATAAAATTTATTTTTTAGTTCTGCCTTCTTAAACCAAATCAGTCAGTGATACAATGTAGTTGGGTAAGTGTTTTGGTAGTGTCTTGATAAAGGTGGTTCATAAGCATGAAACTTATTGTAAAGCATTTTTAGTACGGTGGCAATTGCTTGAAAAGTAATTGTCTCACAATGATATATGGTAAAATAGCATATTATATTTAAACTGGTCAAATATGGCAACTGAGACTTGTCTTTTTTCTTTTTTTTTAAAAGTGGGATTAATTCCTAAAATTATTAGGATCTCTTTCTGAAGTCGTGCAAAGAAGATGGATCTCTGTTGTAGGTATACTAGCAGTGGTTGTAAACAAGCCCTTTAATGTTCTTCCTGAAAAAAATGGGTTTAGAATATTGTTAACAGGGGTTTTCTGCTTTGCTTTGGTTCTGGTTTTACTTCTTCTAACTTATACTGTATCACTTGCCTAATTGCTATCAACATGTATGTGGCATAGCAATTTTATTTTCAAATCTTTACTGTCAGCTGAATAATGTCCTTTCATGACACTATATATGGAAATGTGAATTCCTTGGAGGCTTTGTAATAGTAATCAGTACTTTTAAAATTTCTTTTGTGCTGTTATTCAGACTTTAGCAGGAATGTCTTACAGCCCTGAAGAGGAATCATTTTGTTGAGCCACTAGCTCTTGTGTCAGCTAGATGAATTCATGCTCACTGTACATCTTTTAAATGTACCAAGTAATGGTAATAATAAATCTGGTGCTTCAGCTATGTTACTACACTGAAATGTTATTTTACATCATTCTTTTAGTGTGCAGTAGTTGTGCTGGAATTACCTCAGCCATCGCATCTTATATCTATCATAAAATTTTAAGTTTCGTTTATATTAGTATGTATATCTTTGTTTCCCTTTTTCCTTTTAAGAATATGGACAACACATGTCCCAATAAGGAGCATAAGGAAAGTAAATAGTAATAAAGAAATAAAATATTGTGGATTACAACCATCCATATAGAGACAAATCAATACATAGTAGTACTGTCATGAACAGGCCAGGAATTCTATCCTATTTGTAGGCTGTTAGGAATGTATACTACTCACTTCAGCTGTTGTACTGGGTATATTCAGTCATACATGTGGCTGAATATTTACAACGTGGGCCATTACTTTGTGTACAATAATGCATAGAGATGTCCTTTAATAGTACTTATAGATAAAACCATTTAGAACTATCCATGGGAATCAGTGCTCAGATCTCATCCCACAGTCTCACACATGGAATAGTGATGTGCCCTGTTTGCTGTGCCATTGATTCTGTCCCGACTCAAAAAAGAAAAATTTGGACTGTTACGAAATCCCCAAACAATTTAGAGTCTTTCAGAATTGCTTGTTTCTAATTAAAGCAACTTTCACCCTTCAGTCTTGAAGCTATATTTGAAACTCAATTCTTTTATGAGAGGTTAGTGATAGAGTGCATCCCAAATTGTCCCCTATCTGTTTTTAGAAGAATTTCTACTCTATGTTCTTTCAGAAGTTCAGAAAGATTCTGAAGTTAGATTCCAGTGTGGAAAATCACCTAAGACTTCTAAAGGAATACAGGATCTTCTGAGAGCCCTCAGTCCTGTGTTTCTGCCATTCTGAAACATGAAGAGACACATAATTTCCCACTGAAAAGAAGGGAATTATAGCAAATGGCAGCCAGAATAAAATAGCTACTTCAGAGTTGTGGCTACCTTTGCAAAATTGAAGCCCAGTTCCATGAAAATACAAGAATTTTCAGGAACAGTAATTGAGATGAAATAGCCATGAAGAAAGGCAGTATTAAATCACAGAATTCTTTAACTTATTTTCTCAGTTAAAAAAGAGGGGGAAAAACGTATCTCAGGCTTTGTTTTATACTAAACATATATTTTTTCTTAAGCGAAATAGAGTTATGGCTTTGAAAAGGATGACCAAACAGATCCTGCTTCTGTGTAACTAGTGCAGGATATAAATTTTCTTTGCAAAATGTAAATTCATTTAGGATAAATGTAATAGAGGCGAGAGTTGCTTATACAGACATAAGCTGGGAGAAATGTTTTAAAATCTCCTATAAATTCCCACTACTCCCAGTTCTGGTTCAACTTTTCAACCCTCAGTGTTATTATAGGTGTAAATGTAATTCCTGAATAACTTGTTATTTCTAGGATCAGTATTTCCACTGCTGAGTTTGTGAGCACGTTGGTTTAATTCTTTAGAAGTTGTGAAGAGTGTGGGAATGAAAGGCTAAATATCTTTCTGTGGGCAGTGTTTCTTAGCTCTCTGCTTAACCTCTGTGTTATTTTGGTTTTCATTATGACAATCCTATCTTTGATTGCACATTATGTGTGCCTTATGGAACCTGAAGTAAGTTCCTGTATTTCAGACCAAGAAGTAGAGTTTCCATTAGCTATGATGATTAACAGAAATCTGATGCAGTCTAGTGTCAATGAAGTATGTGTATATCTGAAGCCATATGCTTAAAATTACCTTCACAGAGTAATGACTTAATTCATTATTTTTTAATTAAGTAATTAAATTAATTAATTATTACTTCACAGGGTAGTTCTAACAGGAGCACCAGAGGTCATCTTCATTCATTGCTTTGTCAAAGCAGGTGTAATTAGGTCAGGTTGCTCTGGGCCATGTCAAGCTGAGCCTTGAACATCTCAGAGTCCATAGACAACCTCTCTGTTCATAGTTCGGATAACCCTCAAGGTAATTTTATCCCCTTAATATCTGCTCAGAATTTTCTGTGTTCCAACCTGTGTCTGTTTCCTCTTCTCCCACCCCAGTTCACCTCCAAGAAGAGCATGTCCTTCTGTTAACGGTACCTGCTGTTCAATTCAACTTGACTTGCATAAACACATTAGTGGATATATTCCTAAGTGATGAGGGAGACAGAAGTCCATTTATTTCTACAGGCTACTGGGAGAAAGAGAGCCACCACTTTTGCTGTGTGTCTCTAATAGAAGCACTTGTAGTTCTCTGTGCAGAGCTTGCATGTGGGGTCCTTTGGGCTGTTTGATCTGTCTCACTTCAGGTCAGGTGGGATCATGGCACTCGAGCTGTGGAAGGCAAATTGTTGTGAGTATGTGTAGGTTCAGGATTGCTTGTTAACAGAGGGCTTTCCATCACATCAGGAACCCTGTAAATTAGGTGCACCACTGAGCCAGAGTTTTGTCTTACAGCCATGTAAATGCTATAAAACTCATGTCAATTGGCCATCTGTAGGGTCTAGTGCTCTTTGATATGCCCTAGGGATATCCTACTTAGCACTCTGCAGTGTGCACCTTCCCTCCTTGTCCTTGGTCCCATAAGGGTTTCTTGGACAAGGTAAGACAACTCAAATGACATTAGACACTTGTATGTGGATATATGCTTATCCCTTTTGTGTGCTTTTTTGCTCCTGCTCTGATGATAGGATTCAGTTTGAGATTTAGAAACCTTCATGCAACTGCCCATCTATATCTAACTAAGAGTTTAGTTATTGTCATTATCATCAGCGTGGACCTGGGCTTTGACTGACTGCTTACACAACCAAGTGGGCATGGTGTCCTCTAGGATATCCAAGACAGCCATGGGATGAAAGCACTGTGAGATGGGGTTTGTGGGAGACACCTGTCCTTGTGGAGCAGCAGCTGGAAGCCAGTTAAAACATCCTACAGAGCCTGAAATTGCAGCAAACCTTTCCTGGCTAGCTGAGAACTTATGTGCTTATTTCTTTCTGTCCCTTCATGATATATGTGGAAACTTTTTTACCCTTTCTTCTGCTTTTGCTCCACTGTGCAGCAATATGTCAGCCTGCTGTCACTGTACAATTATCACTTAATTGAAAATTGGCTTGATTATGAATTGCATGCTTATGAAAATCAATTCAAACATAAATTGCTGTTCAATAATATACTTTGATGTCATTCAATGTTATTAGTAAAGATGCTATGCTTTTTTCATTGATGCTTGTTTCAAACCAGTGAATAAATATTTTATTAAATATTTTATTAAAATTTAGTGAAAAGTACTTCTTCCTTACACACAGTTTTTGTAGCACATGAAATGTACTTTGCAGACCTTTTACTCTTGTTCTGTTAGGTGCAGTTGCTTCTAGTTATCTTCCTTTAGTTACAAATGCAGTTACAAATATGAATGTATAATGCATCTATTTTTGTATATAGCCATATTTTCTCTTTCACAGTGTGTACAGCAATAAATCATCTCATTAAGTAATTTGAGGAATACATAATGAGCAACTTTGGGATATAAACTTTATTGTATACATGAGCTGAAGTCTTCATAACAATCCTTGAAAGAATTTTTTGACTGGTGGGATTAATTATATATCACACAGATGCCTGTCATACACTCTGTTTACACTATAGGGAAATGAAATAGGATAGTTAATTTTCTTTTATTCTGTTAAAATGCCAAGGTTTAATTAAACTGCTTCAGCTTAAGGGTTGCACTGCTACTTTCAGCTGTCACAAAGCATACTAGAAATTGATTTGTCATTGCCTGCATGCCCAAGAAGACATTCAGCAGGCATCGTAATTTCACTCGAAATTGTTTTTATTAATCATAGCTGTTTTTCAGTTTCTAAAATTTGTATGGGAAACAGAGTATATTAAAATAAGTTTCAGCCATATGCTCAGGGAATAAAAACAATGCATATGCCAAATAGCTGAAATCTACATTCAATTTTGAATTAACATCTGGGTTTTGCTTTTTTATGTGAGATTTTTTATAACATTGAAATTTCATGCAGGTTGGAACTTTTTACATTATCATTCCAGTTATACAATAACAATTAGACAGCATCATGAATTAGCAAGACAATTATAAACAATAAAAACATAGTAACAGACAATGAAAACTAACCACTTGCTTGCAGCAATGCATATTTGCATGTAATGTATAATAACCATGATATAGAGAATTTTAAAAAATGTTGGCAGAAGGGACATTAGGCTTGCTCACTTCAAGTGCTCCACACCCAACCTTCTGTGATATGATAAATAGAGAAACCATGATGAGCAAGAGAATGAAGCCATTACTGAATCTGCATTCCACTTTGAAAACCACAAAGGCAAAAGCTACAAATACAGGAAGGCCCTTAGGGCTGTCTTTAAACACGTAGGGAAAGCTGATGTTAACAGAATCCTTTTTCCTCTACCACTGTCTGAGTTTGCAGATAAAGCTCCAGCTAGTACACAGTGTGTTTCCAGCCTGCACACAACTGCCTGGAGTTTGGCAGTATTCCCTATCAGCTTCTGCACTAATGAACATGTAAGGATTCACACAAAATATAATAATTTGCAAGAGAATAATCGCAGAATAGGAATAGAAGTAAAACAAGTACTGTCTGCAGCAAACTCCCTAGGTTGGGATCTTGTATTAAGCTCATTATTGGGATTTCATTTTTGATTGAACCTTCCTGTTTTCCATTTCCCAAGGATAGCTGAAATTTTTGTGGTTTCTGTGGCTGTGATCAACACGGTGTTATTGAAAAGTTCTATATCTCATATGGCAGGAAATCATAAAGATTCTGACATTTTTAGTCAATGAACTGATGGCTCTTGATCCTAACCTGTAATTTAACTATGGATAAGGTGATTTCTTTAGTGGTAGAATGAGGATAAAATATGTTACTTAAATCAGAGAGGAGCTGATCTGAAGCTGTTTCCCATCCAGTTTTCTTCAGCCAAATTAGAGGCACTTCATTCTTTCTGAAAGGCTGAGCTTGGATTCTCTTACATACTTGTAGTTTGTGCTGCCTAACTTAGTTTGTCTCTTGCTTGTCCTGCAAGCAGGCCTCTCTTCTTTACCCTTCCCTGCTCTGAGATTTTGGTTTACAACTAGCAACAACTTACTAGTTGAGCATTAAGGTTTTATGTGCCTCTCATGAGGGTCTGCATCATTCTTGAAGGCAAACCTTCAAGAATGATGTGAACCACTGCAAGTATAGTAAAAAATTACCTTCTGACAGTCCCAAAGCCTGGTGACAGAACAAATTAATTTTAGCAAACTGAACATAGAGTTCTAGAATATGGTTACTTATAGTAACTATTAAAGGAGGGTAAGCTGAATCTTTGGGCACTACAGTAATAGATAAATCTATAGTATTTCAATGAGGTAAAGGGACGACAGTCTAATACATTCCTTGTGTGACCTCCACCAATTTTTTTAATATATGTACATTGAGATATTTAAAACCATTACAATTGCATAGAAATTGTTGTGCAATACACCTATTTGGAGAAGCAAATGGAGTCGATGTGTCTAAATCTCATATACCAGTACCATTTTGGGAGGAGGAAGTAAATCATCACATGGTGTAAACTGGAGTGGATCCTTTCCTCTTATTGTAGGTGATGCTGCTCAGAATGTGAGCCATAAACTTTGCACATAGAACCTTAAATCAGGAAGGAAAACCTTCCCTTTCATGTATGGCCACCAAGCACTTCAGAGATACTTCATTTAAAATAAAAAACCTTCAGCTGACATAACACACCTTAAGGTCTTCCAAGTAAAATTCTTTTCATAGTTGCATGATTTGTGGATCAGTAGAGAACCTTGCGTTTTAATTCGCCAAGGTTTGTCAGCCACACTTGGTTTATTTTTAAAAGCACACACTGTGAAGCTGAAAATACTTTTTTTTTGAAATTGCCTTTGCTTTCTCCCTTTGCTTCAACTGTCATCTGCTTCAGATACAGTAAGTGACATTATTCATACTCATTCATGCAGGGATGCACTTAATAGGCTCACAGGAAAAGTGTTCATTAGTTGATTGACTGTAACTTGATTGCCTGTGGATAGCATTCACAGGTTTGTTACTTCATTTCAGCAAAGAATGGAATTTGCCACACCTCAGTCTGCATTATTATGAATACAGTTCTTACTGTCATGAGGAAACATTCATACAATTATAAAATATTCAGTGCCAAACATTCAGCCAGTGATGTCTTCAGTAACACTATGGTATTCACAAATCAAACCATACTTGTTCTAAAAGAGTGAAAAAGGTCCTTTCGTTTTGCTTTATGATCAATATTTTAGGAGCATAATCAAATTGAAGATGTAAACTTTCATGTAAGAAAGGTCTGTCCAGGATGCCTGGTTTAGTGGAGAAGTAAAACATACAAGTGGTACCTCAAGGTGTTCACAAGATAAAAAACATCTATAGAAAACATAATAAACTTAATCAAACATATATGCAAAATAAACCAGCTAGATTTATTAATAATTTTTGAGGAGGCTGTGTTTGCAAGGTGTATTAGACAACTTGTTAACAGGATTCAGTAGTATTTTAGAATTTTGTTCTCAAAATTCATTGGGAAACTTCTAATCTTTGGGAGAGGAAAGAAATGCTTGTTTTCAAGAAATGTTTAGCAAACATTTAAAAAAGCCTTTATCCAAGTATAGATGGTTCAGAACAAGTGGTTAGAGGAACACACTTTTTCTTAGTGTTGAGACAAGCAAAGACACCTTGCTTTCAATGCTTGCACCTTGTTTTCCATCTCCTTTCACAGGTAGCAGCAGCCCTGTACCACACACACAAAAAGCTGTTCTTGATCTATCTGCCTCCCAGCTCACCTGTGTGTTCATGATGTTTCTCTGCATTACAACATTACTGAATATCTTTGCAAAAAATGAAAAATAAAAAAATTAGTTTCACATAATAGATGTTAGGAGCTAGGCATTCCCTCCATCACTTCCTTATGAATCAATCCTGGAAGTTGCCATGTGCATATTTCAGTTTGTCTTTAAATTTCAAAAATATTTATTATTTCTTCCTGCTTTTTATGGCTCAGATGAAAGAAAATAAAAATAAAAGGGGTAGAAAGCATCATCCAGGAGAATTTGTAGATGTGTAATGTAGTCAGTCATTTCAGGGTGAGAAGAAAACAGTCATCATTCAGAAATAACAGGTTTTTACTGTGGTTTTAGTTTGAAATTTTGCTGTGACTTAGCACAAGTGGAATTATACACAATAGTTCATTTTTCTTAAACTGGCAGAATTAGTTTCTGCTTTGTAAATTAATATCTTTCACCACTGATTAGAGAGAGGGCCTGGATTATATGAAGGTCTTGAATAAGGATAGATTAATGAATGGAGATAAAACAAGGAAATACAAATTCTAAGCAATGTGTCAAGTATTTTAGAAAATGTTTATACCAATAATTTTTGAAAAAGCAAAACCTTTTAATGCTGGATAAAGTTTGCATGTATGTTATCATATGGCTCAAGGAAAACCTTGCAACCCCACTAGTTTTCTTTTTCCATGGTTGAACAGGAAAGCTCTCAGTCAGATGAATTTTTTCCACATATGCATTGTCAGGGCATTCTGAGTAATGGTTGAAAACACCAGGGAGAATACTCTGTTTCAGCTTCATACAGTTATCCTGAAGAAGGTTTATCATGAGGATTATGTTGACAGATGCTGCATGCCATTAATTGTAACAATCTAATTAAACACATTCACTGAAAGCATAGTCACAGTCAAATGGCCACATAGCAACTCTCTCCTCTCTACAGTCTCTTTTTGGAGTTGGCTCAGTTTAATTATGAGAACTGTGGAGCAGTGGTGCTTGGTGCAGTTGCCTCCTGTGTTCCCAGACCACTTTGTCTTTCTCTTGGTGTTAGTTTCAGTCTGGTGCTATCAGGATGTCTCACCAAAGGTCCTTAAAGAGGCATGCTGCCCCCTGGCTGTTGATATGAGACTAGATTAATTTTAAAATTAATTTTAATTTATTATGAAAGCTAGTACCTTACTAGTACTTATTACCGATTACTGAGCTTCATGGCCTCAGGGAACCCTTTTAATGCACAGCTCTTCTTTTGTAAGACTCCTAAAGGAACACTGAACACTTCTGCTTCACAGTGCCTTCAGAGATCTTGAAATACTGCCAACTGCTGCTGACATCTTTATTCCATTTCAGTTTTTCTCTGATTAATGCATGTGTAATAATTATCTCATGGTGAAGATCTCCATGTAACAGACTTTATTTGCTTCCCTAGACTTAAGGAACATCAATGTTTGGAATGTTTTGCTGATATCTTGTCCTTTATCCATGGGTGTTTATGCAGATAAAGGTGCATAATATAGCAGAACAGGCTGCCATATGGATCACAAAAGAGTAGTGGCCTGTTCCCTGCAGAATATAGAGGTCATCTGGTCCTCCCATTAATACTTCACATAGAAGTGAAGATAGATCAGCCTATATTGGGAATTTAGAATGTAGGGAATGGAAAATATAAGATGAGGTTAGCAGGTCATGCAAATTGAATGCAATGTGTTTGCTTCATGCTTTCCTTGCACTCTTCCGCCTCTGGCCTATGGAATTTATGGTTTCAATCTTGGATTGTACTGGGGAAGGCCAGTTAGGGGTAAAAATTCAGAGTTTTTAAAAATTTCCTTAAATGTCAGTGGGAGGAACAGAACCTCATACAACTTGGAAAGGGGGATATTACCTAATTCTGATGCACAGATCTGTCCTAGTTTAAGGTTGTTCTCAGTTTATATGAGGTTACTGAGTACATAGTCCATAGATCCCAGATTGCAGCTGTATAGGAGAGGCAGGTTGCTATTTGGCAGAGGTGCCTGTAGTGTCTGCCTCCTGAATAACAGACAGGATGATTAGGTAAAAGGAGCAGGATAAATCTTGTAGGAAAGGAGGCAATGTAAGTTATGCAAAGAGCAGCTGATTAATGCAAACATATTGTAAGGAAATGATTGATTAATAGGCATGACTAATACATGAATTAAGTCATATTTTTCTGCAGCAAACACTATGGTCTCGCATTTTAAATCTGTGTCTAATTACAGTGATTATACATGCAAATCAGATAATGACATATACAAGTAGTCACTTAGATGCAGAACTGGCCATTTGCATATAAATTTGCATGCAATCATGCTATAGATTCATTAAGTACAGAAGTTTGATTAGTTTTGTGGGCACTGTCATTCCCTCAATGAAGTAGACCCTCAGAGAAGAATATTTTATGACCATACAGTTAAATAAGGCAACTGAGCACATGAAAGCAAATGTAAAGTTACACAGGAAAATATTAAATCTAACGTTTTCTAATCTTCATAGTTAATTTTTCAGATTAAATATTTTAATTTTTTAGCATTGTTTTTAAATTGTATGATTGAGTTCAGATTGAGCCCTATATATAATCATTAATTTTTATATCTAAATAGATTTTTAAGATAAGATCCTACTATCCTCGTGGTTCTGAAATCTAATGTTCTTCAGGCTACTGTGACCAGGCTGGGTAAATGTTAACTCATTTTCTAAAAGGGTGGCCTTTTCAAAAGCATGTAAGTAACTTTGAAGCCTGTCCCATTTTTACAATGTGACTTAGTGATTTAAAATCATAGTCCTGGAGACTGCTGTTGGAGTTAAGGCTCTTGAATCCCTTGCATGTGTCTGGATATCAAATCCAAATCTCTATTTCAAAATGTCTGAAGAGCTATTTTAATAGTTGTATAATTACCTAAAATATTTATGGAAGATAAATGAGGATTTAATACTATTTGTATTATTTGATGTGTTTGTATTTGAATCACTTATGGCTGCCTCTGTCTTTATCTAAATGTCTTTGCAAATCTGGCCTTAAATCGCTTTTGAGAAAATCGTGGCTTAGTATTCCAATTAACTTAGGTACTTTACAATGTTGACTCAATATATTAACTCTCCAGATTTTAGTGTTTTTCATCAATCATCTATCAAAAAAACCCCAAATCAAATTAGTTTGAAATCTTGATCTTTAATCCTCATAGTAACCATTGTAGCATGAAGACCTTGGGGGAAAATCTGGAGAACCAAGGACTGTGTTTCTAATTGATTTTTCCTTAATCCATAAATATCCCCATTGTCTATGATTGTAAAGTATTATGGAAAAATGTAAAGTGTTATTGAAGAAGAGCACTCTCTAGGCTCTCAAAGGCACCTGCAAGTCCCACAAATAATAATATGTATGTAAATCAAGTGGCACTTTCTGTTTTTAAGTACTTTTATGGCAGATTTGATTTTCTCCCGTGCTTGTGATAAAATTTTTGAGTCTACAGTTAAAGTGGAAATCTGTGAGGTTTCTGCAGGTGGGTGGAGCCATTAGTTTTAGTGTCATGTCAGTTAGGATAACCATATCTCCACTAACAACTAGAAGAGGCTACTGGATCAATAGTCTTCCAGGGTTCACAGCTGTGATATATATTGCCTGAGCCCTAAACAGCCTTTGCCAGCTGTTGCTCTTGAATAGCCTTCAAAAAGAACATCACATTTGAAATCTGAGCAGTCAGCTTTGTTGCCTTTTAATGGTAGAACTAGACTGAGAAGGGTAAAACAAATTGTCTCTGTGAAGTTTTGTCTGCAAGTTTACTTCAGATGAACTTCATTCCTTTTCACAAAGGAGAATACTCGCACCCCTTTGTTTTAGTCCATGAAATATTGAGATAGACCATGTAGTTTGGCTTTCTTTCACACTTGTGATTGCTTTTGAAAGGAGGCTCAGTGTTTGTAAATGCTACCGAGTCACAGAACAGCTGAGGTTGCAAGGCACCTCTGGAGAACATCTAGTCCAAAAGGGGTCAGCAAGGGCAGGGCCATCTCCAGTCAGATTTTTAGTATCTCCAAGAATGTAGACTCCAAAATCTTTCCAGACAACCTCTGTCAGTACTTGATCACTTTCATAATTAAAAAGGTTCTTTATAAGTGCAAATAGACTTTACTGAATTTAATTTATGCCCATTGGTTCTTGTCCTGTCACTGAATCAGAATCTGGCTCTGCCTTTTTCACTTCTCTCCATCAAGTCCTTATAAACGTGGATAAGATTGTCAATGAACACCCTTTTCCAGAAGTTAAGCACCCTTTCTCAGTCACTTGTATGTTAGATGCTTCAATCTCTGAAAATCCCTTTAACTGTCTTCATGGTCAGTCAATGAACTCTCCAGTACAGCCATGACTTCCTTGTACTGGAGACCCCAGAGGCGGATGCAGCACTCCAGAGGTGGCCTCACCAGTGGTCAGCTGGCTGGCAGCATTCTCCCTAATGGCAGCAAGGATGCTTCTCATCTTCTCGGATGAAAGGAAGCATCAATGGCCCATTTTTCCTGCCTGTTGAGGTCCCTCTGAATAGCAGCACAACCATCTGGTGTGCCGTCATTTTCTCCCAGTTTTATACCTGAGGGTGCACTCTGCCCTGTAGTCCAGCTCATTAATGAAGTTGTTAAACAGCACTAGCTCAGCACTGATCCCTGGGGTACTCTGTAAGTGGTTGGCATCCAGATGGATTTTTCTGTCACTGATCACAAGCTTTATAGAGTGGCAGTTGAGCCAGTGTTCAGTCCACTTCATTGTCTTCTTACCTATCCTGTACTTCATTATCCATGAGGATGTCGTAGGATACAGCAACAAAATGCTTGCTAAAGCCAAGGTAAAAAATACACACTATGTTTTATGTTAGAAAGCTCTCACATTGGTTAGGCAGGTTTTTTCCTCATAAGTTCATGCTGACTACTCCCAGTCGTGATCTTGCCTTTCATGTGTCAGGGACTGGCTTCCAGGAGTATTTGATTCTATCACTTTTCTAGGGATTTGAAGCCTTTTTCAAAGACAGGAATGACTTTTCCTTTCATGAGCCTCCTCTAAGCACTATTCAAAGATCATGATTGGCTTTGCACAGAACCATGGAATCATAGAATTACAGAATCACAGAACCAACCAGTTTGGGCTGGAAGGTCATTTAGCCCAATGTCCCTTCTGTGAGCAAGGACATCTTCAAAGAAATCAGGTTGCTCCTGCCACAGTTGTGTGAGTTTTTGTACATGGATGAACCATGTCTGAGCATGGAAGAACAGATCCTTGAAACTCAATCAGCTCTTCAGGACCTCTCAACTCTCCAGGATGGCCTCACATAGGAAAAATCCCTGAAAATCTGCTCTTCTGAAGTCCAGGGATTGTGGCCCTCTTAACTGTCTATTTTCCTCTTTTCAGGAGGAATACACTCTCTCAAAGCAATAATAAAAAAATTCCTCTGCCTGTTTGTATCTTTTTAAAGAACTGTGTTATATGGCTCCTCAAGTTCAATTATGCTTGTAATTATTTGTAAAGTATTGGAAGAATGTTGACTGTATTAGATGTTTATTCTTGAAGACAGACAATACAATATACTTAGTACTTACATTGTTTGGCTAAGTAATGAAAGACTTGAGATTGAATCATATAGCAGGAATACTGAAAAAAAATAAACTAGGGGAATAGACATGGTGCTGGAATTAAACATTTAAATTGCAACAGCTTTAAGTTATCCATTTTATCCCCATGTGCAATACAAGAAGAAAATTCCTGGGGAGTTCAAGGAAGACATAAAAGGTTAATTTGTTTCTTATGGATATCAGTCCTTAATAGAAGACAAATGAGAATCCCTTGGAACAAAAATCAACATTTCAAATGCATTTCATTTAGGGGTAAAATGCATGTGCAACAAACAAGACCTCTTCTGTAGTATATATATTTAAGTTGACACCAGACCTTGAATATTTTGATGATCAAATAGAAACTTAAGATTATACTGGCAATTAATATTATACATCCATGTTAAAGCATGAGCTGAGGAAAATCTTGGAAGCTCCATAGCCATTTCCCTGTGATCTGCATTGATATCTACAAACAACCTACATTCATAAATGTAGATTACATTTATGTATGTATTTTTGCTCAGTTCCAGCAATTTATGAAGTTCATTTTTCCTTTCCTGTATGTAGGGTACTCATACATTCCTGAAGTGTTCTGATAGTTCCTGAATTTATTTAAATGACAAAGATTTATTTAAAGGTATCCATTGTATAATAAAAACTAATTTGCATTAATATAATGAGGTATTTAGTCTAAATTATTCTAGTGAGAGTAGCTATGAAAATTGTTTTGAAGGATTTATTTTCCACTTACGAGTTTCTTTCAAATGAGGATTACATACTCAGAGGAGAAGAAGTAATTGATAAAAATAGCTTTTTGTCTTTCAATGTTTTCACTCCCATTATCTTGCTCTAGAATAAGAGGTTAAATCTTTACAATTTGAGACAATGAAATAATAGCTATCCCTAAATCCTTACTGTAGTCAAAGAGTTTTAAATTGTTGGCTACCTGCATTATAAAACTCACCTAACATAGTTGTTCAAGGTCTCAGAATTTTCTTGTCTGCTTTGTTCAAAGTTCTCATTTGATTACAGCATGCATTGAAAACAAACCTCTGGATTTGCTACATGCTAGTGCCTTTGTTAATGTTGTAATAAAGTAATTTTCAACCTGGTGATGGAGCTTGACTACTGCTGAAGAGTCATAAATACAAAGCAAATACAAAAAGCAGCAGATTTCTGAATATATAGTACTCCTTGCATGCCTGCATGGTCAGTTTTGCCCACACCAGAGCTGGAGTGCATTCTCCACTTGTCCTCCCATCCACCCTACAGGTACCTCACAGTAGGGCTAAGAAACACAATTCTGCATGAGATCAATGGTGCAGTCTAAGGAAAAGAAAAAATAAATTATTTTCATATTTTTTCTTTTTTTTTCTTCTTTAACCATAAATTATAATAATCTCTTGTTTGTATCTGTCATGGAAAAATTCTGTTTCCAGGTGGGATGATATTAAGGACCCAGTAGACAGTGCCCTTCTGTCTGAAATCAAAGCATTAGAAATCAGTGTGATAACCAGGTTTTCAACCTTCTGATTAGTTCAGACATAGAAGACCACACCTGGGTGAAACATGAAGTTTCATATTATTCTTGAAAGAGTTCAGATCTAAACAGAATAGAAAAATAAAAACTAGCTTATAATATCTTCCTAAACTTTGCATTCATACACCAACTATTTAAAATATTGTTATTTTGATTTTTTTTCTTAACCAATGCTTTAAATCTGAATGTTTTTTAGCAGGAAGCAAAGAAAGAGCCTCAAACTTCAAAATACATACTTACAGAATGTACGGTTTTCTATTTAAAACTCAGAGAGTTCAGAAAAAAACTTTCAAAAATTCATGGCTTTTTGGGTAATATATGTATGCATATAGACACATATATAAAATATTTTATATTTTTCAGGAAAACTATTTGCAAATAAATTTTTTATTTTATTAATGTGCATCTAAGTAGGATTAAATAGGCTATTTAATTATTATAATACAGAAGTTTCTTGCATAATTCAAATTCAATCTTATTGCTAAGAATTCTCTTATTGGTATCCTTGGAAAACCTGCAAGACTTTTTATGGAATCTAGGTTACTTCACCTTGATTTTGAAAGGGAACAAAAGATGTGGTTCTGGGAAGAGGCAAATAGAGTGAAAAGTTAAATGACATCTAGAATGTCCATTTTGGAGGAAGACATTCCTGAACTTTGGAAGAAGTCCAAACACAAGCCATTTATTAAGTGTCCTAGGGATATGTAACAGGAAATTATAAACTGCTGTAGTGGCTTGACCCTGGCTGGATGCCAGGCACCCCCAAAAGTCTTTCTAACTCTTCTGTCCACAGCTGGACAGGGTGGAGAAAATGTAACAAAGGGTTCATTAATTAAGGATCAAGAGGGATCACTCACCGAATTCTGTCATGTTCTCACCCTGCCCTTCTCTGGCTGCAATTAGACCTGGGCAGTAACTCTTAAAACATTGTTCTTAAATACATTATCTCAGAGGTGTTACCACCATTTCTAATAGATCCAGCCTTAATCAGCAGCATTTGGAGCTGCCTGGCATTGGCTCCACTGGACTTGGGGGAAGCTTCTGGCAGCTTCTCACAGAACCCACCCCTGTAGCTCCCCACTACCAAAGTTTGGCCATGCAAACCCAGTACAACTGCCTCATCAGTTGTAAGGAAGTATTGCATCTGACTCTCTGACTTTAAATATGACCCTCTTATCTAACAGATAAAATGGGAAAAGTGGATCTCGTTTCAAAATTGTTTCACTGCCATTAAATGGTCAACATTCCACAAGGAAAGCAGTCACAGCTTTTTTGTTTATAATAAGATTTTATAGGAATAGAGTCCAAAACAGAAAAGTTGGCAACCAAAAAATAAATGCTTTTTTACTTCAGAAATTATTCTGCATAATCTTAATATTATGTAAATATTTGAGTACAAAGTGCTAATTTGGCAATGGAAAGGAAACACATAGAAACAAATAGAGGCTGTTGTAGTTTCTGAGTGTTGTGGGAGTAGAGGTATGGTGGGAAATCAGGGGAAGATTTCTGACTTTGTTGATGATACCTACCAGAGGCATGGTTCTGCTGCCAGGAGGTCAGACAGGATGGTCATCCAGATCTCTTCAGCCTCAGTGGAACAGTTTCCAAGTCTGCACAAAGAACTGAATGAGAAAAAATGCTGCTTCTTTCTTGTTGACCTTGTCTACCTGCACTGGTCAGGTTTTTCAGGCCCCAAATATTTCCAAATAACAAGATAATCCTGTAAACCTGTTGATCAGTTATTTCTTAAAATGCTCCAATTAGTTTTTTTGTTTTATTAATACTTTATTCAATAATTTTCTGACTATCTGACTGTAGGTTTATACAAAGGCTTTGTCTGAAGTATTCAAAATCATCAGAACAGTGTCACGGCTTTTCTCCTGAAAATGATTGTTTTTCTTAGTGCAGTGTACTGAAATTGTACATAATGACTTCACTGTAGTCTGTATAATTTAAAATGAAAAAGAAGACCTTTGTCTGAAAATACTCTCTGAAGGGAAAATTAACTTAATTATGGAGCTTTGGCTCCATTTTGAATCAATAGGTCTCTTGGAGGCTTTAGGTATAATGGTCTAGGGGACTGAAAATGGAGAAAAGGAAATTGTGATATTATTGTGTAACTAAACAGCTGTAAAAATAGTGAGTTTTCCTCTGAGCATGTAAAAAAAAGGTGGTTTGAGATCCTGAGCTGTAGTCTCAAGAAGCAGAGGAGCAGTATTTCACAGTATCATCACAATAAACTACAGTGGGAGACTGTGCTGCCGGTAGGGATAGTCTGAGGACCTGGCTGAAAAACTGGAAGAATTATTGTTAGTACTTTACTGAGTTGGGAGGTGGGAGACACCACTGGGGCCAGTCCACTCTTATTCCAGACAGTCATCCTTGACAGGTCTACTAAGGAAACTTATTTCTATTTAGAAACCGAAATGTTGATTTTTGTTTTAGCTTGTGAAACGTTCATCCCTCACCTAAACTACCTCTGTCATAGTCCCAGGGAAGTTGCTTTTACTCCCATTTGTGGCCTGATTGATCAAATTACCAAGACATTTCTGACAGAACTGGCCTTTTGCCTTCATGCTGTATGTCTGTAGACTGCCTAATGTATGTGACTGTCGAGAAATAATAGGTTATAATTGGTATTTTTTTTCCTTTTTGATTAGACCCACTACATTTTTGTATGCTGCTTGTATTAATACTAAATCCTAACTAATAAATGTTAAAATATTTCTGGGTGAAAGTAAGTCATACTTTTACCAAAGCAATCCTAATTTGAGTTTTTCAACACGGTGCATAGGTCTTAGCTGGCCTTCAACAGAAAAGACCTTTGTATGTAGAAAGGGTGTCTTATACAAGCATAAATTACCAAAATACCCTATACATGAATGAATCTGTGGTCACCTAAAACCAGTTGGGTTTTTCAATTTCTATTGGAATAAGCACAAGGAATTCAAACTAAGTATCTCTAATTTAGTACCATAAGAACTATTATTCTTCCGTGGGATTTAAACTTGAAAGTTACAAACGTGCTTGAAAAATTTGCTAAAAGTTCTCTGAAATTTGCTTTCACTAAATATAATAAATTAAATAATTATCAAGTGTATTTTTTTCTGAATTATGAAGCATTATATAATAAACTGCTAATCCAAATGGAAACTGTAATTACTAAAGACTGCTTTTAAATTTCAAATGTCATCAAAGCTCATCTTTGACCTCATCCGTTGATGTGTGATACATTATTTTTTGCCACAGAATGATGGTAAAGGCTTATGAAAAGATGACTCATTGAAGAAAAAGAAAATTAAATTAAAAAGCAGGACTTCACACAGTCTTGCTTCCTTAGACTTCAAAGATGAAGTGAAACTGTTTCAAAGCTTTCAAATAGCTTAGTTATTCTCACTGCAGTTTTTACTGATTCTTTATCATTTCATCTCTGAGGTTTATATTAGTCATAGCTAGGGAGTAACATTCTGAGATGTGGCTATGCTTAGGAGCAGGGAGTTCTGAGACCAGTTCTTTAACCCTGCATTCTGCCCTAAAATAGTTGTCCTGCCTCTTTCTGTAGAGTAGGAAGGCTGCAGTGGGAATCCCTTCTACATGTTTTAGGCAGCTGTCATTGCTAGAATATAAGGACTGGCCGTTGTACTGCCCTTTATATTGACCAAGAGCAAACCCAGGAATCTTGCTCAGAATAGAAAAGAACAGAAACTGCATGTTTAGCATGAGAAAGTTACATTTGTTATTTGAATCCCTCACAATTTAAATAGTGTTTGGCTTAGCCTCTCCCAAGGGTCTCTGGCTCTGCTTCTGCAGATGAAACATTTTTTCTCACCTATACTTATCTCCTGCTCTACTTGCTGCTAGAAGTACAGCATTTATTGGTGCCAGCTGTACTGTCTCAAGCTCACACAAAAAATGTATATTGTTGTCTGCTGATGGATCAGTAGAATACAAATACAAAAGAAAAGTATATTTCCCCAAACCTGGCCTGTCACCTCTTTCTCCCTGGTTTTCTTGTGTTGAAGCCACACCTGAGTCATCATGCTGCTTGCAGAGGGGCTAGAAGAATAAATAGCTTTTGCTGCTCCTCCAGAGATAGAGCGTGAATAAAAACAGGAGAAATCAAACATTGCATGCCCTTGTTCTCAAGGAGAAAGTGATAATTCTTTCTGCAGGAAGTTGTGACTTAAATTTCTTGATGTCATATGAAATAACCTGAGTCAGAACTGACTTCCATAGAGCATTGCAAAACAAAGCAGAATGTGGCTAAGCTTGTAACTCAGATGAAACATTTTGATATTGATTATACCATATGCTGAAAGCAGAGCAACTTAAATATTATTGGGATGTACAAATAGTTAAAAAAAACTTTTATAGAGAATTTTCAAATACTTTAAATTGTCTGATTTAATAAACTAAGCAGATAGTATACAACTCTTGATTTTTTTTAAAATAAAGTTTGGGTTTTTGCCCAAAGATTCCAATGAGAGAGCATTTTCCACTGATCTGACTGCCCAACCCACATCATTCAGTTCTGGAGGTGTACCTCAAGTTCTGCTTCAAACTGATAACTTCTCACTGGAAGCAGATCCCTTCCAGAGAGATCACCAGCCTTGATCTCCAAGTAACAGAGAACCACCCTTGAAAAGACCTTTTCAGACTTGTTAATTATCTTCAGGTTTGATAACATAGGAACCAAGTCTGCAGTCAGCATTTGAGGCTTTGGTCATGTGTGATGAACAAAATCCAAAGCAAGTCAAAATTATACTTTTTCTGCACTTCTGGTAATTTTTACTTTCTGTAGGATTACAGATATTTGAAATGTCTTCCAAAGTTCAAGATATGGGAAAATGATCTCCAGAGAATATTGCCAGCTCATAATATCATAGCTACATATAATGTGAATTTATATTTACAGTTAGCAGATGACAGTTTCATGGAGAGAGAAAGCGTTTTTTAAAGAGCTGGTGGATTGCTCAGTAATAAAGAGAAGAATTCCAGGAAAGGACAAGGAAAATACTGCCAGAAATACCAAATATTTGAAAACAAATTAGGACTAATTAATTATAAAAGATATAAACAAAAGTGCTAGCCACATCTTCCTTTTCTTCACATTTCTTTAGTCATAGATTTTATATTTTCTTCCATTGCTGAAGAAAATCTGTCATCTTCTGTTCCAACTTTTGCAACAGACATGAGTCCAAACTTACTGCCTTAATTAAACACACAAAAACTGAAAGTTTTAAGAGTTTAACAGCAAGAATCAAGAAAGTTTCCAGATCTGTAGCATAGAGACAAATCAAAGATATGCCAATTTTGCTAGCAAAAAGATAGTTTACTGCTGATTTCAAATCCAGTAATGAATAATAACTCCAGTGGAACAATAAAATCTGTTTCTTTTTCAACACTGTAGGTTTTCCCACCACTTCAAAACCCAGGGAGTCTTGGTAATTTTTAAGAATCTGTTTGTCTTACCTCCTGCAATACTGTAATGCCCTGGTAGCAGATTTTCCATATTTTGAGAGATTTTCTGTGAATATATAAGCATGTAGCATTCTATATTCCTAGTTTAGACTTTTTCATATTCAAGGTGTTATTCATACTATGTCTTTTTTCCTTCTGATGTTTAAAGTAAAAAAAAACCAAAACCCCAAGAAATCAAAACTGATACGCCATCCCTTCCAAATGACAATTAAATACAGCATCTGACCCCAACTCAGCGTTTTTCAGGTTCTCAACACAGTTTATAAAGTAGTCCACATTGTCAAAGTAACCTGGGTTGGGCTCCAGTCTAACCTTTCAAGGCCTTGATCTAACAGCATGCTGTAGAATGATAAAGCATCAAGAAGTCCTGCAGACATCTGTGGAGCTCTGTAAGGATGCAGCAGTCTGTTCACACATTATTAATTGCAGGATGGGTCTCTGAATTAGTTTATCAGGCTATTTAAGTGGCAACAGCAACCACCACAAAACCTCACTCATAAAACCCCTTATTTAATGTAGAAATTAAGAAAAGCTGAAGACCTGAAAATTATTTTGCATTACAAATAGACAAATTGGCAAGCAAAAAAAAAAAAATTACAGGTATCAGAAATAAAATTAAAAACTGCATAGAGGTTTTAATGGCAAAAAACAGATACTTTATCTATCTTATTGTCACAATCATTCTTCTATGAATGAAATTTCTTACAATGAACTATTTTAAGATATCAATGCCTCTATATAAATCTCCTTCCTTTAGAAAGAGAAAAGAATGCCTGGAATTGTCATCAATTGTTTCCCAATTATAATTCCACACTATGCTGCTTTGATATCATTGCTATTTTCAAAGACTCTGATGTTGAAGTGAATGAACAACATGTTATTTTATCACCATGTCAGAAAGTGTCTCACATCTTCTGTATTCTCACAGTGATAACCAAAAGGGAAGTGGAATGCTTTTTTTTTTTTTTTTTTAATGAAAAATGAAAAGAGAAAGTATCAATGCAATTGTCAAAGATAAGTAAAGAGGGGCTAAAATGAATCAGAGAACTTGACCAAGAAAGAAGAAACACCTGGGAAAGTTGGACTGCTTATATTCAACAGTGATTGCTCATCTCTGCTAAATAATATTAACATGTGGAAAAGATTTAAAAAAAAATATCAAGCAAACACAGCATTATTTCTACCTCTACCAGGGGAGATTTTCCCCTACTGCTCCTGTATTGCTGGGTTTCTTTCTGGGCTTACTGGAATGAAAAACCAGTGCCAGTGCAAATTTTCCTGAGTGGAGGAAAGTGACCTGGGTGTCAGAGTCCTCTGCCTTGTGACTTGGTGCTCTTTCTGTGACACTGACTGGAATTTGAAACAGATAATAAGGATCTTTCTACAGGTAAAAAACTTTATAAACATATAAGAGTGTGTTCACATGATAACCTGCTGCAGTGTGTATTTGCCATCCTTCATTTATAGTAGAGAAATAAGGCAGTGAGGTGAAAACATGTATAGGCCCAGGCAACATGTTAATTCTCCCTGTGAAAATGCCTCTGCAGCTGTGAACACTGGTCACATTACAGTCAGGAGCAGAGAAATTCTGCTGGACTTGCTGTCTCTTCTGTGGCAGAGGATACTTTTATATATTGTGATCTATTTGCTAAACAAGATGATGCTTCTAAAGGATGCTTCTTTGCGGTTTTTTTCCCTGATATTTTCGTGGACAGTATAGGGTGAGGAAATGGCTTATGGAGCTATCTCTGCATTCATTTGCTTTGATTACTAGTCTAGTTGCTCAAGAGCTGTGAGCAGGGTGCTTCCTGCTCCTGGAAATTGGATCAGTGACAAATCAACTCCTTTATTTCACTGGATTGTTAAGTGCTTTGTGCTACTTCAGTATTTCTGTCCAAAAAAAAACCATCCCAAAAAAACCCCAACTGAAATCTCTAAGAAACTTTTCAAAATATAACAATGTGTCATGCTGCTCATAAGACTCTAATGTACACAATAAAAAAGCAAATACAAATACAATAATGAAATATTAAAATGGGATATAGAGACAAATGGCTGGTTTTAACCTTATTGCATGGAGGGCAGCCTCAGATTCCT
Organism: Luscinia megarhynchos; assembly: GCA_034336665.1. Lineage (NCBI taxonomy): Eukaryota > Metazoa > Chordata > Aves > Passeriformes > Muscicapidae > Luscinia > Luscinia megarhynchos. Next base: position 69,639,685 of record JAPFBE010000003.1, read on the forward strand.
AAGTAAGGAATTCTGACTTCATGTCACAGTTTGGTGCTTGTTTTCACGTCTCTGCTTGAAAGTTCTGCAGTACCAGCAGCTAAGCTGTTAATTCATCCCATTAGCTCTGCTCACTGGGGATCTAGGAGGAAGGCAGAAATTTTGTTAGCAAGGAAACTCATACACCAGGAGATATCTGTCTGTGCCATCTTTTCCTGCTGCATAGGTGAACAGAGCTTTTCTCCTTACAGGAAGTTGTCTTCTCCAGATCCTTTCTAGCCCTCGGGCAGACCCCTTTCAGTTGATACAGAAATCCAGAAAACCATCTGACCTGGCTAAACTTTTGGTCTTGCCTTCTTGGTTGTAGCCCTAAAAGTCTTAACATCAGCATCTCCATGGGTTTCCTACCAGGAACTATGGAGCAATACACTAAATTCTCAAAACTGAAAAAAGGTTACCTGCCAAAGGATGTGACTTGAACTTTTAGATGTGTCTCAGATTTTTAAATGGATTTAAAATGAAGTAAAATTGCACAGAGCAGGACAGATTCCTGTGATAAAATGCAGATGGCTCTAGCTGAGCTGGCCACAGAGGTCCTTCTTCACTGTCAAAGAAGAAACATGGACCTGGCTGATCTCTGGTGATTTAAATGCCCTTAGTTCTTCCTCATGACTTTAAATGGTCTGAAAACAAGTAGTTCAGAAGTAAATGTGTGTGTTTTAGTAATTTAAAGTTGAGTAATGTGAATGTCACTCATTCTGTCCCACCTACATTTAATTCCAGTCTGCTCACCACAAACCTGGGCATCTGAGACTTTCTGAGCTGATGGCTATTGCTGTGACAGCTCAGTCCCTCAAAGTCCTTCAGTTTTTATAGTTTTCATATGGGACTTAACAGCCTTCTCCTTTGAAACAACTCAGTCATCAAAACAATCTATGTTCATTGAGATAGATGAGGCATTTTCTAATTAATAGATTCTCCATTTTTTTTCTCCAAGAACTTCTGTATGCAACACAGTTTTGTCTCCTTGGTCACTTCTAGAAATCCTCTGCATGCAGCTCCACTGTAAATTTGATAGTTTTCTAAATATAAAAATCATATAGATATGCAATATTTCAAGAAAATATTGACATTTCCCCCTTGGTTATCCACAAGCCAGAAGAAGTTTCATACTTCTGAGCAAATTTATTTTCTATTTGTAAGTGAGTAGTCTATGGATAGTTAATTCTGAGCAATTTAAATTCCAAATATACCACTGTATATAACATATTTTCCTTTTTTGTTGCCTTTCCAATTATCTTTTTATATCTTATTAGTAAAGAAAATTTTTAGTGTCCCTACCATCATACAACTTCAACCACTGGGAACAATTACTAATATTAAAATTGTTAGGGAGTGACAGCAAAATATGCTATAATTATTGCAACATTTTTACTGGTTTTAAAATAAAAGGACCAACATAATAAACCTGTTAAATTTGTTTTTCTTTTATATCTGTTTGCAAACTATTACAGCCAGTTGTTTTAAGATCTCTTTAGTCCTATATTCTTTGGTAGACTTGCAATCCACTGATTTTAATATCATATCAGTTTATATCACATCGTTTATCTTCATTTTTGCCATTACTCTGGCAATTATTGCTAACTAAGAAAATCTTTCTCATAAATTAGAGCACAGGGCTTCTTTTTTAATGTCTCTGCTTGGATAAGAAAAGAAGAAGAGTCTTAGTTTGTTTTCCCTGGTGCCCATTTGTTTGGAAGTTTTCTTTATAAGTACTCCCATAAGCAGCAGTGATGTCTCAGTGTACATAGGTCTTGTCACCCCCTTTCCTTTTTAGAAGCTTTATTTGGAGAGGCTTGTTCCAACTGGTGTTAGTGAAACCTGATAAAATGCCTCTTATTTGGGTTATTTATATGTATACATATATATATATACACACACATATATATATATATAAAATCTATCCTTCGAGAGACTGTGATTCAATGATTTCACATTTCACATGTGGAAACTTGCTTCATTTTAGCAATTACCTCTATGTTTTCTCCCAGCCAGAGCAGTGCACAAAGCATCAGCAAGCCTATGCCTCTGAACATAATATTTTTAGGTTATGTTAGGTTATTGAGAGAACAGAGGATCAACCTTCCTCACAGTACAGCTTCCTTTTTAACTTGTGAAACTGGCAATTCAGGAGAGAAATTGTCCATTAATGGTAAAAAATGGTTTCATATCAAATATTTTTTAAATCCCATATATTACTTTTCCTTCTATAGCACTTAGTATCTGCATTCATAAGCAGACATCTGCACATATTAAGCCCTCCACAAAAACAGATTTAAAAAACCCAAATCCTCTCCACCTCCAGATTGCCATGAGAATAGAAGGAAAGGCAGCAGATGAGTGCAATCGAAGAGATTGCACACAAAGTACAGAAGTATTGAGGCTCTCTTGCTTCATCATAGACCTTAGCAGGGCTCAAAGTGCACTGACAATCCAACTCATGTCTGGCACTTTCAAGTGTAAACATTGCACTAAAGGGAGGATTTGCTGGAGAACAAGGACATGATTTTTGGTTTTTTACATGGAGTTCCTTCCAGGTAGGAGAAAGCAAGATGTTTTTTGACTTGCAAAAGTCTGCAACCAGTTTAAAACACACTGAACACCGAAAGCCTGATCTGCCTGTACTATGAAATATTTAAAGTAAGGTCTAAGATACATAAATAGTGGCAGAGTTTGCAAAAACACGATTCAGATGGGTCAGGATAAAAGCACATTGAGAGTGTAATAGGATTTTTTTTCTTTTCTTGATTAGAAGGCTAAATCTTTTTGAAGGGAGGTGTTGAACTGACCTCTGGTTAAGTAGTCACAGGGAGAAAGATCCCATTTGTTCTGACTCGAGCAATAGAGACCAAATTCTGCACTGTCATTTGAGAAAAGGCATATTATTTATTTAACTGGACAATTTAAAAAGAAGAGACAAAAGACTGTTATCACATTTTGTTGAGCTGACCTGGTGTTCCTGCTGGGCTTGGTGCACTCTGGTGCAGTGGTTCTGCTGGGTTCCCCTTGCATCTGGTGTTCACACCCAGCCCCAAAGCAGCACAAAGCTGATGGGAGGCAGCAGCTTCTCCTCTCTGGTGACTGGCTGAAATACAAGATTTCTCTGTGATATCTCTGTTCTTCTTGTCAAGTCCCTGCTGGTGTGTCTTGTTTCTGAGTTATTTGAAATGTGTTCTTGTGCTCTGCTCATGCATCCTTTCATTTGTACTGGTTAATTTAAAATAACATACCTGCAAAAGGGAGAAAGCTGCTGAATTTTCATGCTGAGAAAAACAAAGACAGTTTGCAACTAAATAGAGCTTTCTATGCCACAAAGTTATATTTATGGTCTTTGTTGTATTTCTTAAACAACACAGAATTTGGAGAAGTTCAGTCATATTCCTGGACTATCTGAAGCTACTGATAAGGAAATGCATTAAAAAAATGAATAAAATGGATGCATTTGTGTTATTCAAAATGTCTTCATTAAATCAACCCTGCAAAGGTTTTACTTCACAGGAGCACAATACTCCAACAGAACAATGGTCCCAGGGAGAAAAAAAGTAATGTTTTTCACATTTTGTCCTTGCTGATGTTTCAATTCTATTACAGTGGCAGTTGCTAATTGCTAAATAATACAAGTCACTTGTCAGGAGTTTCTATTAGCATGTTATTATCTCTGCAGAAAAAGGGAGATTAGCTTAGCACTTCAGCTACCAGACCTAGGCAGGGTTTCATACCGAAAAAACATCAACATGCAGAGCACAAAGTTTTCTCATAAGGCCAGATAAGTACAGGAGCTTTTGTTTTGATTGCTAATATGAAATAGCAACATGATATAGATCCAAAGCCTTCAATGCCAAAACTTTAGCAATAAATTTATCAAATTTACAAATTACAGATATTTGTATTCTTTTATTTCAAATAAACCAAAGGAGAATATTTTGTTTAATCTTTTTAAATTGTTCATTCATGCAACAAAGGCTCTCCATTGTCTTATGCTGTCTGGTTACTAGAGGAAATCAATATTGGAGTAAAATCTGTTGTCAAACTCAATGTTATATTAGAAGAAACACGTTATTAGTGTACATCCTATAATAGTATTGAGAGATCTCATACATCTTGAAGTCATAATAAAAGAACTGTTGTCTGTGCTCTTTATTTGGCAAGTATGAGAGGTTTCCTGCTATTTTCCCCCCATTTTGTATACACTCAATTACTCTGATTGAAAAAATCTGACTGCAGCACTAGGAAGACAAAGTCCTGCCCTGAACAGTTTATAGTCTAAAAGACAGAACACTACAAAGAGGATTAAAGCACACAGGTTTCTGTGTGATTAACACTATGGTTCATGACTTTAATGATGATATGTTCTGTAGATTCCCAGTTTTTCCTGGGTTTTTATGTATCCTAAATATTTTGACTGAACCTCTCATCTACTTCAAGCACCGAGTTATTCTCCAAGATGTATCCCCAGCTTTCCAACTCCCTTAGCTCATATCTTTCTTACATTGCCCTGGCTTTTGAATAAAAAAAGCAAAAACAAAAAATGCCATCTGAGAGAGACCACAACATGAATTTTGATTCTGAACATGGAAAATATTATTTAATAATTAAAATTAATCTAATTTCTTCAAATGGTAGCCATATGCCACGAAGAACACATGGATTTTTGTGGGGGCAATAAGTATGAGAAGCAGAGAAGGGCTGGTCCTAATGATGTTTTTTTGTTATCCCTAAATTGTATGATTCATTTCCCAGAGACCTAAGAATCTGAAGTTTTCTCCTGATATGCACTTCTGCATAAGCAGATCACAGTCTAGCCATCTGATAGTGACATTTCAGCAATGGCATGACAAACTGCTTCTGTTGCCAAGTTTGAATGAGAGGCAGCCCTTAGAATGGCAAATCCAGTCAGAAATCCTGAGCTTCATACACAGGAGGTTTTATAATTTCTACTGTCATTTTTGTCTGATCTTATTTCAGTATCAAAGTACATACAGCCTTTCATTTTTAAATTGTGGACTGCTTTTTAAAATCAGCTCAGCAACTCAGCTGGAATAGATTTTCTAGATATTTCAGCAACCAGAAACCTTCATTTCCATGTTCACTGACATTCAGAAGAGCTTAGCACCGAAGGTATGATCTCCTTAGTCATTGTAGACTGTTCTCTGCCCTGCAGGCAAACAAGATACATAAATTCCCTTCATGAAGTGCTTTAATACAATTCTAAACATGAAAAAAATTTTGCTCATGTTATCCTTTCTGGAAAGTTCTTCCAGACAGGTCAGTGTGTAGGTTTATTTCAGTAGGGTCAGAGTTAAAGATACTTGTGTTCAGTTTATTACTCCCAGTTGTTCTGGTTCAAGTGTTATTCTTTAGCACATACAGTTTTATTTCCTCTTAGTGTTTAACCCAACATGTATTTATCAGCAGCCATATATTTTATTAGCCTGTACTTTGTCAAACCAAGCAAGCAAAGCCTTTCGTGCTCTGGATGATGCCATTCTTTTCCCTTTTCAAGTCAAAGTCACTCTTCTTGAGCATTGGTGACAAGTTTTGTGCTGTATTAAAGATGAAATGTCATGAGCACTTTCTACAAGAGGAATGATGCTTCACAACCTGTACAGCTAATGCTTCCTAGTGTTGTATTTTGCTGTTTCACAAATAAAAAAGAACTATTGTTACCTCCCCTCATGATCATTTTCATTCATTACCTTCTAACTCACAGCATAAGTTCCTCTTACCTCTCTTCAAAGAGTTTTCTTAGTGCAGTGTGCTCCTTGTGTAATCCATCAACATAGGTAAGTGGTTCCAGCAATGGTTCAGAACAGAACTGCTCTCTAAACATGCCCCTTTCTGTCTCCTTTTTATTGGCTTCTGGGCAATAAGACCTCCTAATTAACTGAAGGGAGGTGCCTGAGCTAAGGACGATAAGTACAGATCTGTGTACATGGCACTTAGCTCATTCCCTGTGATCCTTGTAACAGTAACACAGAACCAACCAGGTTGGAAAAGATCCCTGAGATCATCAAGTCCAACCTGTGGCACTGAGTGCCACATCCAGTCTTAAACACCTCCAGGGATGATGACTCCACTACCTCCCTGGGCAATCCTTTCCAATGTCTAATTACCCTTTCTGTGAAGAAATTCCTCCTGGTGTCCAACCTAAACTTGCCCTGATGCAGCTCGAGGTTGTGTCCTCTCATCCTGTCACTTGTTGCCTGGGAGAAGAGGCTGAGCCCCACCTGGCTCCCCCTTCTTTCAGGGAGCTGTAGAGTGATGAGGTCCCCCTGAGCCTCCTTTTCTCCAGGATAAACAATCTGGAGAAGCTCTCTCATCCACTCCTCATCAGGCTTGTGCTCCAGACTTCATTTCTCTTCTCTGGATCTGCTCCAGCCCCTCAATGTCCTTCCTACACTGAGGGGCCCAGAACTGAACAAAGTGCTTGAGCTGTGGCCTCAGCAGTCCAGTACAAGGGAAAAATCACTTCTGTAGTGCTGCTGGCCACACCACTGCTGCTCCAGGCCAGGATGCCATCGGCCTGCTTGGCCACCTGGGCACACCTGGATCATGTTCAGCTCTGTTTGCCAGCACCCCCAGGGCCTTTTCTGCCAGGCAGGCTTTCCAGGCACTGACCCCAGCTTGCAGTGCTGCCTGGGGTCGTTGGGGCCAAAGTGTAGGACCTGGCACTTGGTCCTGTTGCACTCAGTTTAATTCATAGAAACAAAAATGATAAGGCTGAGATCAAATCCACAGCAATGTCTGCATTCTGTTTGTACACTTACTTTCAACATCTACCTACTGCTACCTCTTCTTAACCTGCTCCCTTCATACCCTCCACCTATTTATCCTGCAGTGACTCAGGTCACATATGTCTGTCTTCTTAAGATTGGGTGGTACCCTCCAGACATCTGGGACATCACTCTCCAGACAATGAATATGAAACACTGGGCTACACGGTTAACACTCTTAGTACTTCTAATTTTGGTTAGCAGCATAGGAGATGTTTATTTCAGAAGGACATGAAGAACAGTTTCTCCACATGTGACCATGCCGGCTGTACCACCCTTCCTCAGAATTATTCTGTATAACAATGTTAAGATCTCATAAAAGGCAAAAAGTTCGCGTTTTTCAAGTGCAACAAAACAAATCAGAGGAAACTATCAATATCCTGTTTTGTTTTGTTTTTTTTAAACATAGTAAACATTTGTTAAACAAGCTGAGCAATGCAATGTTAGAAAAACTTGACTGCAGAATCTGCAAGCTCATATGGCAGCACTAATAAAGCTTTGGTCAAAATTCACTAGTATCTTAGAGTTTTGCTTCCACTTATTTCCATTCCCATTATGGTTCTGCTTTGCTTCCAAATTCAACATCATTAATTGTATTGACAAGTGAAGCAAGTGTTCATTTAGTTTTGAGGACCTTTCAAGATTATCTTTAATCTTGACCTTCCCAACAAATTTCTTTTTCCTTGCTCTATTTTAATTAAAAGGTTTGAGAAATATTTTCCACTGTTTCAAATAACCTTTGAAAGCTCTAGCAGAGCTTGACTTGCTGTCCTCTTGAACTCTTGATATATGGTTGTTTATTCCAGCATTTTAGTGGGAGTTGAATGCTAACCTCTTCAGAAAATCTAGCTCCAGGAATGAGTTCTCAGCTCATAAAAATTCTAGCCTGAATCCTTAAGTATTTTCAAAAGCATGTAAGAAATGATGAAGGTTAATTACCAGTGACTTCATGTAAGTCATTTAGATATTTTTGAAATTCTTTTCAAGGATATAAAAAGTGTCAGTCACATAACACAAATCTTTTGTAGTTGGCTCATTTTGTATACAATGAAGAACTACTAATTTTTACCTTCTGCATTTTCAAGAGTAAAAAAGTCAATTTTTTTTCAGAAGCAGCTTCCCATATGTACTTATGATCGGTATAAGTTCACTGCACATGTTCCTTATTTATAATTTTACACTTTTGTTTTGTGTTAATACAAAAATTACAACATATCATCTTGTAACCTTTTCACTTGCTGTTTTATGTAAAATTAGTTAATTTTTTAAATTACAAATTAGTAAAAATTGTCGTACTTTAGGATCAAGAAATGAAAAGATCAAAGCTGTCTACTAAATTGTTGGGAGTTTGCACTAACAATTACAAGACTATTCCATCAAACTAGTTTGAGGCATCTTGTAAAACGAGATACTGCTTCATGATTCTATATTCTGGATTATTCCTGGGGAAACAACTGCAAATTTCCTGTCACTTTTAATACTGGCAATATTTTTTACTTCTGTTTAACATATAAACACTGGCAGTAAACTGAATATTTAAAATGCTTTTTAAGAAGTTTCTCAGTATTTCTTATAGAGCATATATACCTTGATGGCTCTGACAGCTGGATAAACACCAAACAGACTTTTGCTAAAATGCAATAACTGTACAGAAATTAGAAAGTGAGAATCTGACTTACTTTCAAGGTTATATAAACACAAAGTGATTAACTACCAAGACTATATACATAAAGGGAAGACTTACTGTCTCTGCATATGTTGGGATGAAGAGCACAGCTGACTATTCTGCCAGGATCAGCACACAGGAGATGCTGAAGTATCACCCTTAAGGCAGGAACAAACCTCTGCAGTTTGGTTACTGATCCTCCATCCACTGGCATGGAATAAAAGTGACACAGAAGAGAAGACATTAGTTCAATAACTTCCATCTTGTCTGGGACTCAAACTTAGGAGTGAAATGGTTATTTTATGAAAATCTGGTAGTTAATGCACACGGAAAGGTACAAGTTTCATATGCAGTTCTGGGAGTTTTTTTTGGCATTATGCGAATATGACATATGGGAAAACTGCCCTGTGCTGCGTTTGGTCCTGTCATTCACAAGCCATTGGATGTGTCCTCTCTGTGTCTACACTGCTGACACCCTCAGTCTGCTTGGTGAGGGTACAGCCTGCTTGTGTGACATGACAGGAGTGGGTGTCTCTGCTTCGTCTGACAACTCTGATTGCTTTTATCAGACCCTGAGAGGTCTGCATCACACTGTGCATGCATGGCATGCTCCATGCCTGGCTGAGTGAGCCTGACACAGCCAGTCCCTCACCCCTCACTCATGTCCTTCTGCCTCCAGCTGCACCCAAAGGCTGGGCCCTGGCTTTGCTTGGACCAGGCTTCTTTGGAGCTTTTGCATCTCCCAGCAAGTGGGAGAGGGAGGCACTGTGCTTCTGCCCCAAGCCTGGAGCCAGGGGTCTCATGCTGCTCTCAGAAGTAAGGGGTGGGGGTCCCACCTGTGTGCTCCTCTTCACCCTCCCCAAAGTCTCAGATGTCAGTCAAGGCCATGGCTGTGGTCCTGCTCCATTTTACCCACACACAGATGAAGCTTTGGCAAAGAGCTGCAAGGGGCTGTTCCATAGGTACAGGGCAACAGGACACATCCTTCTATTAAAATCTACCCTCTTCACTGTAAGGAGGCCACATTCCCAGAGCCACATTCAGCAAATATTCAGCAATTGCCCAGCAGCACCAGTACAGTACAACTTCTGAGGTCCCACTTCCTCTGCCAAGAAGGTCACTGTGGTCCTGCACTGCACAGCCACTCTCATTGATTCACTCACTCAGATTGGGGTGAGGAAAACCCTCATTGGCTTGAATACAGCCAAAGCACAAACCCAAAACTCTCTTTTAAAACTAATTGTAGTGTTATGCTGAGTGTAGCAGTCTGTAGCAACTATTCCAGAGAAGTGGAAATGGCAAGAAAAATGCAGCACTGACCCATGTATCTCCTGTATTAGAGAGGTCAGCTCTGGGTGGCTCATCTGACCTTCAAATGCTCAGACATGCCAAGCCACCAATAGCTGACAGACAGGGTAAGTCTGGTAACTTGTCATCTGCACAAATAAGAACAATTCTTGACTCAGCAATTCCAAATGACACAACATACCCTGACAGGAAAACTTGATAGCAAAGCAGCTTTAAATGGAAAGTTATTTCTGGTGGCTTGATCTTTTGCCTTAGGCACGTGGGGTGTGATGTCTTGTGTCTCAAAGGCTTTGCAGCTGGGATGCTCAACAAACCTGAGCAAGTATTACTGTCCTGTCACTGAATCACACTTGGCTACTGACAGTACAGAAAGATGGTTCAAGTCCAGTGGGGAACAAAATTCCTCAGAGGTAACCAATCTTCTTTTGCCAACAAAACAGTACTTAATGGTAATGAATATCTATATTTTTAAGAGCAAGAGAAATCTCTGTAAAGAATGTGATACTCAAATACTCAGAGTGACAAATCTGAAACAAATCTAAGTAAAATCTGATAATTTATCCTGGTTGAAAATTTACATTCTGATACCTACAAGTAGCCTCACAAACACCATTAAATTCAAGTAATGTCTCTCTCTTTCCTGTGTCTGCATAGGAACAAGAAGTTTGGTACCAGAATAACTTCATCTTATTCGTTATTTTGTGAACTAAAATTATAAACACGTACAACTGAAATAAATGTTATTGTCTTGGTTGTACCATGGAAGTATCCTCCAATATCCTCATGCTATTATGTTATTAATTCAAATTAATTCAAAAAGTTTTTAAGGATTAAAAACCATTCCTACTAATTTTTTACTCTTTAAGAATGCAGCTATCACTTTTTTTTTTTTTTTTTTTTTATGAAATAACCATGAAAAGAAAGAAAACCAGCAATGGAATAAGTATTTCATTCCTTCTGGTATTTTGCTCTGAAAAACTAATATATGAAGCACTGGAAAATGCTGTAGTGTCTCACTTCACTGAATAGCAATATACAATGGAAATATATGTAATTTTCCTTAAGCATAATAGACTTAGAGGGGGAGGGGAGAAATAAGGTTTGCAGTCAATCCTGCTCTGTAAACACATGAAGAAAACTGCCCCTGAAGCTTCAGCTCCAATCTCCTTTTCCTTTGACAACTCTATTTTCATTAAGATTATATCACATTGTTTGTTATAATGACTGTCCTGGCAGTCTTATGTGGGAACTGTAACAATGGTAAACATTAATATAACCCTTAAAATCGATCTTAAAAAGCAGAAAATGATTGATTCCTTGTAACAAACCTTTCAGTCTCAGTTCAAAGGGAATAATCTTATATTGTCTCTCATGTTTTAAGCCATGGGTGAGGAATAGATCCTCATTTCCCACATCTCAGCAGTTCTGGGGGTGGGAACTGGATGTCTTTGGTGGGAAACTCAGTGGGAATCTCCCATCCAGGGTGCATCACATGCACTGCAATCACAAATGCACACAGGCATATGAAACCAAGAAGTCTGAAACTCTTCAAACAGCTTCAAGCTGCATGTTTCATGACCATGTTCAATCCAGGAGACCAGACTATATCTAACCAGATAATATCCATGAGCCATGGGTTGTGTGGGATTAGGGGGCTCAGCACTACCTCTTTTGTTCTACTAATCCACCCCTTTAATCCAAAATTAGGTACTTGCATAGACATATCTTGAGTCTTAGAGCTAAATTCCTCTCTTCCTAGAGGAGTCATCACTTATATATATTTATACACACACAAAAATAAAATACTGATTGTATGAACAGGGACTATCAGCAAAATTGAAATGAAGTCTTTTTCTACTTCCTAAAAATACTGTAATTTTATCCATGAAAATTCAGCGCTCACAAAATGTGATTTTCCATGAGGCTAGTATTCAATCAATTTTCCAGGGGTACTGATTGATGCTGAGTGGGTGGCAATTGAGTAACCTGCCAAGGTCACACATTGAGCCATTGCTTTTCCTGCAGCCCAGCATCTCGCTGACTATCAGTCCTGCTTAACGGGCAGCCTCCACCTGTTAGAAATTGCTAGAAATGGCCATATAACTATCAACCACTGAGGAAAAACGTGTCAACATTGAATAACCTCCACATTAATGGATCTAGTTTTCAGGTGAATACTACACAAAGGCAGAAACAATTCTTTCAGATAGATTATTGGATAGTGTTTTCTTCTGCAGTGATCACAGGCACGTTGTTCTGCTGGCTAATTGAACATGTCCAAGGCACTTTTAGATTGCATTCTAAAATACTCTTTAAAAATACTAATAAATACTTAGAATTAAAAACACAGTCCTGTGCTCTTCTTAATACTGACCTGCCTTGGTCAAGATGAATGTTAAAGTTGCCCTGTGTACATTATAATATTTAGAAAAGCAATTGTTTTTTATCTGTGCTTCTTGTAGTGAAATTATTTCCCAATGATGCCTCATCTCCTGCTGTCCAGGTATGTTGTTTTACTCCATATGAAGTCAATATGTGAAGAAAATGATACTTTTGCTGTTCAAACCAGAATAACTGAAGTGTTTTTTAGCCTAAATTTCTGGAAATATTTCATGCCACTTGAGTGTTCTTTGTGCTAAGAATCATCAACTGAAAGGATTAAAAAAGGGGGTAGTGAAGCATGTAAACATGTTAAGAGAAAATAATTATGAAATATTTGATTATGTCACTCAGTGGCAGCTTAAGCATGTTTTGAAGGTAAGTATCAGCCTAAGGTTCCAAAATCAGGGGTGATGTAGAGAAAATAAAATTACCTCTCTAAAGTAGAAGAACAACATGAAAATAAAAAGAACTTTAAATGGTTTATAGTAATGGAGTACCTTAGATTAAAATAAATGTTGACTGAAAAAGCTTCTCTTTATTAAAAAAACTTGATTCAAGTATAGGATAAAGTGTCCATATAAAGTGTTTAAATATTACTTTTACCTACATGATCTAATTTGTATTTCCCTGACTAATTACAAAACAATGCTTTCAAATGTAAATATGCAAGTAGCCAACATAACTCTGAAATTACCAAAATATGGTGTTAGGGCCACAAATTCAGTTAAGGATCTTTCACAGTGCTGGCTATAAAACATCCATTTGCCTGATATTCAAATCACTGCACAGTTCAGTCACACTCTGGACGCCTGGTGCTGACCCAAAGCCACTCTCACTCCCCTCCACAGAGGGACAGGAGGGAGAAAATACAATAAAAATCTCATAGGTTGAGATAAGGGCAGGAAGAGATCACTCACCAATTACCATGATGGACAGAACTGGGGAAAAATCAATTTGATTTATTACCAATCAAGGCAGAGTAGGATAATGACAAATAAAACCCAGTTTTACACTATCTTTCCATCACCCCTTCCTTATTCACAGACTTCACTCCCTGACTTCTCTACCCTCTCCCAGCAGTGGTGCTGGGGGAATGGGGCTGCAGGGAATGGGGGCTGCAGTCAGTTCATCACAAGTTGTCTCTGCTGCTCCTTCCTCTTCAGCAAAGAACTCCTCACACTCCTCCTCTGCTTCAGCCTGGGGTCCCTCTCACAGGAGACTGCAAACCCCATGAACTTCTCCCACTTGAGTCCTTCCCACAGGCTGCAGATCTTCACTAACTGCTCCAAGGTGGATTCTCCAGGAACAGGCTGCTCCAGGGTGGATTCTCCAGGGGCAGGCTGCTCCAGGGTGGGCTCTTCCACAGGCTAACAAGTCCTGCCAGGAGCCTGCTCCACTGTGGGCTTTCCATGGGGACACAGCTTCCTTCAGACATCCTCTTGTTCCAGCATGGGATCCTCCATGGATTGCAGGTGGATCTCTGCTCCGGTGCCTGGAGCACCTCCTGCCCCTCTTCATCCATGATCCTGATGTCTGCAGGGCTGTTTCTCTCACATATTGTCTCTCCAGTTTCTGCTGCTACTTTTCCCCTGTTGCTCAAGTCTGCTGTCCCAGAGGTGCTGATCACTGATGGCTTTTTTGGTCTGTGATGGTTCTGTCTCAGAGCCAGCTGGCATTGGCTCTGCAGGATATGGGGAAAACTTCGGCCAGCTTCTCACAGAACCCATCCCTGCAACCACCCACTACCAAAACCTTGCCATGCAAACCCAGTAGACACACAAAAGCATTCACAAAGGACCGGGTTGTGCCTGTCTGATTCTGAACATCTGCCTGATAAGTAAATCCTTACAAATACGGAGTGTTTCTTTTCTCAGTGTTCTTGTTTTAAATTCAACTCACCAAGTATTTTCTCAGAAGAAGCATTTTAAGTAACATCTCTCATGTTCCCAAACAAGAACTAAGTATTTTCTTGTTATTCCAAATGATCTCTAGCAATTGCTGTAAATTAAAATTCACCACATCTTTGGAATAGATGATTCAATGTAAGCCATTGTGTAAAGACTTCTTTTCAATCTTTGCTGAGTTTTTTCTTTACATATTCTTAGGGAGAATTCTTCAGCATAGGAAAATTTTCACAATTCAAAACACACTTTGGAAGTGACATGGCTCTCTACAGACCAACCAAAATTTAGAAGAATCTGACAATGCAGGCTGGAAAACCTATGTGACTTTCAGACCAGCCTCATCTAAGAAGTCTTTCAGACTCCACAGTGGAGTGTTCCTAAACACCTGTGAATGTATGCAGCTTTATCAGGTTCAGCTAATGCAAGTTAGTCATCTGGAAAAATACATAAAAAGTGATCTTTTTTTCCCCTCACAATCCTCTCTCTCTTGGGCTGCCTATGAGCACAGGAACTGCAGAGATCTCTCTGGCTCCACAATCAAGGGGAGGATCGATACAGCTGCTTTACCAGGAAATCTGTGCACCTGGTGTGGAGAGCCATGCATTCCCCTTGTCATTCACACCAGTGCTTCAGCTGCTGAAGGTCTGGGGTGTTTTCAACTCATAGCAAATGTGTTGCTGTATTCAGAACTGCTTTGTGTGGACAAAGAACAGATCCAGATGTCTCTCAGAAATGTAAAAAGTGGGGAGGGCAAGGATTTTAGATGCTGTTTGGGAATATTTTGCTAGTCATCTGCAGTCTGACCGATCCAAAAAACATCCTGCCTAGTGCACTGTGTGCTTTACTGCAACCAAATATCTAAATCTCTAACAGGATGCTTTACTGTGTTACTAGAGCCCTGTTTCCTCCCATTAAATAGATGAATGAAAAACTGATCCTATTAAAGAGGTACAGATAATTTATTCATTACTACATCTAATAAATAAAAAAAGTCCTTGCAAAGAGACAGCAATGAGAAACCCACCTCCTAAATATATTTCTGTGGAGCAAAAGTAGCCTGTTGTGTGTGGATGCAATAATTTCCCCTAGCTAAGCAGATTAAAACAGCCAATGAGAAGAAGAAGGAGTCTGTTTTAAGTTACTTTTTTCACTGGAGAGCTGTGATATAGGTCTTGCATCATGCTTAAAGGACCAGTAGCCTTATGAATATGGAGAAAATTAGATCATTTACTTACCACCTAGTTATTAGGCACAGCCTAATGGGATGCTTGGAAGATCTGAAAGTCCATTATTGTTAATGCAATAGATAATGTTCAGAAAGAGTTTAAGTGAACAAACTTGCTTGAAAAAGACACATTCAGGTTCTGAAACCTTTCTGGAGCTTTGTTCGTTCAAAGACAATAGCTGGCAGGCTGCCTGAGAAAGGGAATGTGATAAAGAGAAAACTATTATATCTGGCACTTCTTTTGCAGGAAACTGTAACTCCTATGTCTCATTTTTCTGCTCTGCTTGGTAATGTAATAATTCTCATGAAAGGAATGCACAGAAATATAATGAAAAATGATACGATTGTGCAGTGAAAGATAAAGCAATTTGAAACTTCATGGTTACAAAGTGCAGCACGGTGCTTTAGCTGTGTGCCTGTCCATTGAAGTCAACACAACTCATTTACGTCCAAGTGTTCACACTGCCTTGAGAATTGAGTTGAGTTCAGCTGAAGTCTTAGTCTCTGCCCACCTGGACATATCTCTACGTTGTTATTTCCAGGCTCTGTGCTTGCATGGAGCAGGTATCACAGAACTGCACCTAAATTTTACTTCTGATCACAGCCAAAGCCAAATTAAAGGGGAGGGTGTGTGTTTTTGTGGGATTTTGAAACTCCAGTGTTAGCAGTTTAACTCCTAGCATTCATGCTGTTATTATCAATTAGTCCATCAATGAATCAACTACAGGCAAACTGCTAGTTTACTTGTAGGCATTCCTGGAAAATAATTAATTCAAAACTTCATGCAAATTTTATCAAGTTCACCAGCAAGGTTTCTTTCTATGTTTATTTTTATCCAGGGCAGTAACCAGGTATAAACAAATTCTGGACGTCTCCCATTAGATGAGTACATTGAGAATTTGATCTGCCTGATTTATTAAAAGAAGCACTGACCAATTTTTTTCTTATGTGGTGTCAGCAAGTAGCATTCAAATCTGGAAAAGATCATCAAGTGTTAGGATATCTCTATCTCAAATCACAGAAGCATTTGGAAACCCTTGAAAGCCTTTGTACTAATGAGGATAGTGTTCTTTGCAGGCAAAGTGTGATCACCACTGGGGTACTCAGCCTCCTGCTGCTCCACAGGGGGATGTGCTGCCCAGGCTCCTCCTGTGGAGAGATGAGATTCTCCACTGGGTTGCAGGGCTGTGCAATGAGCAATGTGCTGCAGAGTCAGAGAGAAACAGAGGGAGATCTGAGTGCTGCAGAGCATCCCTGCTATAACAGTGTACAAGAGCCAAGTTCAAGTGTCAAAGATTGATTCCATTTAGACACATCCTCTTAGCACTCAGAATACAGAGCAGCCTCAGGGCAAGGCCCTTCTAAACAAGTGCTATCTGCCACTGCACCCAAACATTGCTCTTCTGAGATAAACTGAGTCTCTCTGTTTTTGTGACATTAGAGCTACCAGATTAATTTTAAGCTAATCTCGAAAGTTCTGAGATACTGAGAGGAAAAGATTAAAGTCATTTAAAGGTATTCATGAACCCACAAATAACAGTTTCTTGTACAGATAGATGACACTTGGGACCTGAGTTAAAAAAGATCAAATCAGCATCACAAATATATGACCCCAAGGAGCAACAATTCAAGAACTTATCCTTCAGAGACTGATTCAAGGCTATAAGGAGCTTCAGATCACTGGTCTTTAAAAACAGTTATTTTATGTGGACCTGATTAATAACACTTCAGCCAGGCTAAGGCCAGTTCTGGTACATGCTTATCTATTACCATCCAATATTCTGGCAAAAATGATGCTTACTAAAGCAATCCAAATAAAGAAATACATTTCTCTATGAACATCTGTTATCTTAGGATCAAAAAATATCAGTCATGAGGAGAGGCAAGGATAATGTGATGTGGAGTCATAAATCAAAATCTTGGAACATTAAAGTTCCATTAGTAATTGTGTTAGCAGTATAGTAAGTTATAATTTGGAAGTACTTTACAACTGTCAGTAGAAAAGACAGAGAGAGATCATTGCAACAGAAACAACCTGACCAGGGATAACATCAGCATCAGCTGGACAAGTAAACAAGACAACTGGGAAATGGACAGTTATACAAACCTTTTAAGGCTTAAGGTTAAAGAAATTTTCTCCTTTATAGAATTACAGGTTTAAAAATGAAACCTCCCTAGTTTAAAGGAAAGGTAAATACATTGTATGTTAATGACTAGAAGCTACATAAAAAAATCTCATTGAATAAGTAGCTCTTAGTCATAAAATGAGAAAGAGTTGTGGAATCCATCTCCCTGTAAAACATAGAAATCATCTTAAAAAATTATAATTCAAGTTTCATTATAAGTATAATGAAATGTGAGCTTGCAGATCAAATAAACTCAGAATTAAAGACATGAATCAAAGAAGCGTTAAAGCAAAGATATTGGATAATCAGATGCAGATATTGAAATTGGTATTGGGCTAATAAAGTGTTCTCTCTAATACAGAATATTTTAGATACAAAGATGTTATCATAGGCTGCCAAAAATGAAGTTTTAAAAAACTGATAAAGAAATGCACTAAATTACTTAAATCTCTCACAGTTTTCTTTTATGGTTTTAGGGTTTGCTTCAAAACCTGCACAGTGTTTAGAACAGAAAATAAGGAGAAGTCACTTAAGAGAAGATGCTTATTCAGAGATTGGTTTCCAAAAAATCACAAAGTGGTAGAGGTTGGAAGGGACCTCCTGAGATTGTCTAGTCCATCCCCACCTGCTCAAGCAGAGTCATCTAGATTACGTAGCCCAGGACTGTGCCTCGTGGGGTTTTCAACATCTCCACACAGGGAGATGGCACTGGGCACTACTGAGCAGATTCCAGCTCCCTTATCTTAATTCTCTCCCAACAGGTATCAGTACACATCGATAAGATCACCCCTAGCCTTCTTTTCTCCAGGTTTCCTCTTAAATTCGGTAGAATAAAATATTATTTTTTAATTCGGGAGGATGTTGGGTAAATATCACAAAAATTTCCAGAGTTAAAATACTTGAAAATAGTGCTCCCACTGCTCTAGATATTTACTATCACTGGAATTTCCAGAGTTTGTCCCATCTCAGATTTTGCAGTGCATTTTGAGAAATCTTTGAGAGACTCTCTGCTCTTGGCTCTTTAGTTGTAGTAAATTACTAATGAAAAGCTGTGAGCATAGTTAACTTTAAAAGGGTTGGTTTCATTTGCTGAAGGGAGGATCCCAAATATTTTCTCTTTTTAGTGCTGTGTCTGTCAGCAGAGAAACATTTTACCTTGACATCCTTACACAGATCTAAGTACATAAGGCTATACATAAATGAACTTATAAGCTAATATACCAGAGGGGCCATAGCTTGGTCTTTAATTAGATTTCTTCCAATAATATTAAACATTAATCATTAGAAGGAGAAAATAGATGCTGTCCTGTATAGTTTGAAGGTGCAATTTACCTGTGTTTGTTCTGTGGATCACAGACTCAGAGTTGTACCACGTCTAAACTCTAACATTTCTGTCCTCAAATAGCTGCTTGGAAAGTGACACATGCAACTCATTCCAAGCCTTGCAGGTGTCTTGGATCCCTGGGGTCATTTCCCCACTGGAGCCCTGAGCTAAGCCAGCTCCTGGTTCATGGGAGAACTGGAATGAGGGAGGTTGTCCACAAGCACACAGCCATCTCCAGAGGGTCCTGTATCCCTAGGATTCCCCTAGCACCTGACTCAAAGTGTAGTCAAGTGTCCTCTACTTCAAAATGTTGCATGGTGATCATGCCCAAAAAGGTGACACAAAACCCCTGAACCCTTATATAATTTTGGAGGTGCCTTGGACACCCTTTCAAGGCCCTTTTAATGAGGAGTAGTTAATTATCTCTTAAGATGAGCCTTGATTTGAAAATCAACAAACTTCAGGGAAAAAAATACAGTAGCCTTCTCCAGTGATCAGAAAGCAATTGATATTCTGCAGATCTCAGTGTACATTCTGTGTGCATTCTGTGTTTTCACAGGAAAGAAAAAAGAAGTGAACATCCTGATGAAATATGAAGCAGTATGTGTTATGCTGCCAGACATGCTGGAAATACCCTTTGGCTGGAGAGTTTACCTGGCAGTTTATTCAGCTGCTTTCCTGGCAGGAAGAAGGGAATGGTGATATTTCAACGTGGCTGAAAAAGATTCAGAGCAGTTTCACATACCTGAGCTCTCAAAATGAGGTAATAGGAATTTTGGCATTTAAATCTATGAGCATATTGGTTGGTTTTATTTTTTATTGCATTATTAGGTGTTCATTATTATTTTAAAATCAGTGTTTTACTTCCATGAAGTGAAACAGTGGCAATAAAGTCCTCCCAACTAAATACTTAATAGTAGTTTGATTTCTTTAAAATCAAACTTCATATTCTTCACCTAATTGGATTCACACTTCAAAAGCAGCTATCAGAGCATTTGAGTAAAGGTGTTGAGTAAAAGTGTTGGTTGAGCTAAAAGTGACAATTATAATGAGGTTAAAACAGCCAAAGCTAGTAATTCTCAGAAGCAAAGAAGAAGACATATTTTGGTTAGTATTAAATACTTAGGAACACTGAATACATTCTTCTGTGTGCACATTTTTGTATAGGCAGCAAACAGTGTAATAATTATTAGTACTATTATTAAAATAGTGTATGGTCACTTAGTACATTAATGATAACATCTACCCAATGTGAATATAGCTAGAATCAATTGCAGATATGCCAGGGAAGTTTATTCAGGGAATAGAAATCTCATTAATTAAATGTGAAGATGATACCAATCTCAGAGCTTTTCTTACTTTTAGAGAAGAAAGCAAAAGTGACATGAGAATACAGAAATATTAATATATTCAGTAAATGAAAATTTAGAATTCTTACTGGAAAGAAGCAAGCTAACAGATCTGCTTGAAAATTGTCTGTGATAGTCAATATGAGAGAAACATAAAAAGCAGAGGAAATAGAGGACATCAAATGATATGTTAATTTGTAACATGATACAGCAAGAAAATAGATGAAGACTGTCTGTGCAGCTGCATTAAGCCTGCAGTAAGCTGGTGATGGTCTCATGCTACACAGCTCTGTCAGAGCAGCTCTGCCTTTATTTTAGAGGCTTTCTTTAAATGAATAAAGTAAAAAAAGTTAAAATGAAATCAGAAACAGCAGTGAGGAAAGACTTACACCAGGAGCTGCTGAAAGACCTCACTGTGCTGTGTCTGGCCAGGTGGTTACTGAGGCAGGGTCTGCAGAGCTGTGTTAGGTCATGGCCCAGCAGAGTAAAGCCACACATGGTCACTGTAAGGCATGAATCTGGGCATGTGGCTTTTCAAGGGCTACAGACAGCTGCAGATGGAAAATACACCTTTGGGCTCTTGCACAGGATTAATTCCTTTTCCAGCTCCATGCACCTGACACAGCCAGTAGTTTCCCCAGGCTGGACAGCTGAATGTGGCACGTGGAATTGCAGAGGGCCCAGCTCCTCTCCCACTAGGGAGAGTTAAGGAAGGCATCAAAGACTGTGTGAGATTTAACTGGCTGGCCCAGAGGTCTGGGATGCCTTGCCAAAACTTCTCAACCTAGTGAGACCAGCTCCCATCTGATGGGGGACACTACTCTGCTCTGATTCACAAGAACTAGGATGGGGTTGAGGTGGAATCTGAGGTTTTCTGTCCTGGTAACCCCTCAACACCCCTCTGAGCACTGGGAAGCACTCTGAGTTCTCCAAGGAAGGAGAAGGTTTTTACAAATGGACATCTGATAAAAAAAGAAAAGTAATAAATATGAAAAGGAAAATATATGTTGTTGTAGTGGTTTTGATTTGCCAGTTTGAGGTTTCCTGGTCAATGCAGTTGGGAAGTCAAAACTGGGACCTCCATGTGACTAAAACCCAGTCTGAGATTTCCAAACAATCTGGAGAGATCAGATGCAGCAGTGAAAGTGCTGCTATTTTGAAATAATATTTTCGAATGCTGTTGATAATCTTTGACACCAACATTTAATGTCAATACCTGGTGTTTGTAAAATGAACATCCTGCATCATCAGTATTACCATTATTGTTGGTATTGGTATAGAAAGATTCTGATTCAACATGATTGTTAAACAGTCATGGGACAGTGAGCCCCAAGTGCAGTCTTAGAACTCAAAGTACTTAGGTACATTACACAAAATATGCATTTGCCCAGTAATAAAAGCTAAGAAAAAAATCAGTGGGGGGCACTTGTAATTTCATTTGTCTTCCAGAGAAAGATAGATTCCAGTGGACAGAAATATTTCTAAAAGTGTAGTTTTGATTTATTTAAGTAATTTTAAAATTATATGAAATAACAAACAGCAATTTTTTTAAAGTTCTAGAAGGAAAAACATAGTAAACCATATTAATAAATACTGTGCACATTATAAGACATGCTTGTTTTGAATGAGGAATATTCAAAGTTGCCCTGTCTAATATGTTTTAAATTGTGTAATTTATTTTTGCATAAATTTCTAAATAATCAGGAAATTCAAGAGACGTGAATATGTGCTACAACTGATTTATTCTGTACAACTTTTCAAAAGTAAAGTCCCAAAAATTCTGTTGAAAGAAAATGTGGATTGTTTCTCTGCTAGGCTGCCCCTTGGTAACCATGGAAACTGCAGACTTGCCTAGGACATAAAAGAGAGCTATATTGCATTGGACACATTTATTTGTTTAGGTTTGAAGTTTTACAGCAGTGAAAGTCGTATAACACTGTGCACCAGTTCTCTGTCAGGACCGTGACCTCCAC
Organism: Luscinia megarhynchos; assembly: GCA_034336665.1. Classification (NCBI taxonomy): domain Eukaryota; kingdom Metazoa; phylum Chordata; class Aves; order Passeriformes; family Muscicapidae; genus Luscinia; species Luscinia megarhynchos. The sequence goes on from JAPFBE010000003.1 coordinate 69,661,754, forward strand.
ACTGCAGCAGTGCTCCTTGGAAATAAGGAACTCCCTAAATCTCTGGTGATCTGGTACAACAACAGCTGTTATTGCTGCCAGCTCTGTGCTCCTGAGATCAATAAATCAGACTTCTAAGGAAATATTGGAAGATGATGGCTTCATCTCTCTTCCATCCCTGCAGTGAACACAGGGACTGCCCCAGCAGCATCCCACCCCTGCAGAAATGCACAGGAGAAGAAGCCCCCAAGCCCTCATCTCCTCTTGAGGAAAATGTTATGTCTCACTCAAAAATTATCAGCTCATGAAGGGGCCCTCCTCCCTTATGTCTGGAGACAAGAGTCACCCCAGTGCCACAGGTCCTGCCACCACACACAATGACTTTGCTTTTATCTGAGGTAAAGGTGGTGGGAGCTGCAGGGGAATGAGGAACTGGGCAGCTGGAGCTCAATGTGCTAAGAAGGGTCTAACTAAAGAAAGGGGAGAAAAGTTTAAAAGGAATTTTAATTCAAATTTGTCTGAGAACTGTTCAATGCAGTGTTCCGTGATGAGGCAGTTGCATAAATGGTTTTTTTTTCCAAATGACATCATAGGAAGAAGGGATACTATTTTGATTACCAATTTTGTCCAGTGTCATTTGGAAAAAATATTTTAAAGAAGATTTATTTAAAATTTTGGGTTAACTGTTTATACATGTAAACCTCACAATTAGATTAATAGCTAACTCTTAACATTCACCCCCAAACCATGAATGCACTAGGGTTTATTGAAATTGATTGAGGATTAAGTTGTGGAATAAAAATATAATATTTCATTTTAACTTCTACAGTTTTTGAAGACTTTCTGAAGAGAGAGTCAAAAACTTCAAATCCTGTTGCATGCAGGTTTTTTATCAAAAATGTGCCTTATTTATTACAAATCAAGCCAAAATATTCTGAATTTGAGGCACTGTTGGCTTTCCTTGAAGCTTCCCTACTGGTTTAGGCAACATGTGGCCAGTTGAGCTTTGCAGAAAATAGATTTTTTCTGTGACCAAACAAAACAACAAAAAGCCACAGAAGACAAACCCCCTCCAAAGAAGCAATGAACAAACAGCCAACAACAGCAAAAAAACAAAATCTTGTGTTATGAATTGAAGTAAAATTCTTTAGCCTAAAATTACTGTCTTTAAAGAATTTCTTAGGTTGATTTCAAAATTAGAAACATTATACAAAACAAAATAGCTTTTTAAAAGTATCTATGTTTCTTTCTCTTTTTTTAAATCTGAAAATATTAAACAAATATGGTTTGTAGCATGAGCAGTTTTGGTTACACTTTGTATAATTGTACACAATTATTAGTTGTGTACAAATGTTTTGCTGAGACTTGTTGAGCATTTTGTAAAATCATAAAATCTTTGCACAGAGCACAGGATTCTAAGGAATTCTGTTCCAAAGCAGATTTGTTTCCTTGCTATGACCCTTCCCAGAAAGGTGGTTTGGTCTTTTTTGGTGTGTTTTTTTGTTTGTTTGTTGTGGTGGGTTGGGGGGGGATTTCATTAAATATCACAGGCATTAAATTTGAAAAACAAAATGCCATCCTTTTTCATCATGAAAGTTACTTTGCTTATTTTTAAATTCCAGCTTTTCAGAATAAAATGTTCCAAAATGGTGCAGGGAACACCTTTTCATATAGTGTTCTGGGGCTTCATTTTCCCTTTCAGCCATTTAAAGTTTCTCATATTTCTTTATATTTTATGTGAAAAGATATTTCATATCATTAATTTTGAAATAAATGTGTAAATAGAGAAGCAATATAGGTGCAGACAGCTTATTTATGCCCTTGAAGAGTTTTGACCTAATCATTAAAATCTTATTCCAGCAATTCTTTCTTAGCCTTAATGTGAGTTTGGTTTGAATATAAATTTGGGCAAGGGTCCAAGGAGGAGGAAAGAAAAGGTGAGCTTTCTGCTGTTATGGAGTGTAAGAATGGAAATTAATAAAATTATCTGGAAAGCTGCCAATACTGTGAGAGATATATTTATTAATCTTGCATAAATTTGAAAGAAAACAAAATAAATACAAAATAACAGGATTGTCAAAGAGTGAACTCACACGAAATCTCAACACGTAAAATAAATTAAAACTGTATTTAAATTTCAGATATGACAAACAAAATCTTTCATCACACTGGACAAACAAATTTGTTTGTTATTTAGGGTCTTTCAGGTAATTTGAGAAAAAAAAGTAACTGCATATTCGTAAAAAGCTAGGACAAAAGAGAAATATTGTGTGAAGATTGTAGAAAGTAATTAAATGCCAACTCCCTTGGCAATTAGCAATATGAAAACTCTGTAAACATGCTCTTAGGATTATGGGATTATTATAATTTACTAGCTCAATGCATTCCTTTGTCTTTACATGCAGGAAAAGCATTTGACAAGGTTGAGTGGTCAATTTTTAATCAAGTAAACATTTTTAAAGTGTTTCAAAGATACAGAAATGGAAAATTAGTTTTAAAAAGCAGTGGCCTTGACAAGTTTTCCAAAGAAATTTATTCCAAGGAGAACATAAAAGATTTCAGAAATTCACCACTTTTTTGAGGGCTATATTTCATTCCCTTTCCCATACCCAATGGTGTCCTACAAAGCAATCACAGCAAAAATAGAGCATTCTCTTAGGATGTCTACAAGGAAAGAAATGTTGAATTAAATTCTCTGCTGCTTCTCATGAGAATGAGAGCATGGGATGTACAGCTCAGGGGTTGGAGGTGTTTAAGGAAAGGAGTGTTTGAGGAAACCTTTAGAGAAGATTGATTCATGTGGGAACAAGGACTCCTACCTCCACTGGTGGCAAGCAGTATACACTGACAAAATTGCATAAAGGGCTGGAATAGAAGATAGTATCTGGCCCATTTATTTTCACTATGGACTTTACTCGTCTTTATTTTTTATTTTTTTCAAGGAAATTTATGGTAGTAAGAATTAAGTATGGTTTTTTTTAAAAACCTCATCAAGTTCTATCATAACTGAGAATATTGGCAGAGAAAAAGAATAGTTAGTCCTATTACTATGTATTTATTGTTCACTTATTTAAATTTTTGCAGCACTTGTTACAGATTAAAATAATTTATTTTCACTAAACTGGAAGCTGAAGTAGCATGTGATTCCTCTGAGGTCTAGGATTGCTGTTGGCTTGTGTATGTCATTCTCTGTGAGAATGAGAGCAACAAATTGTGTTGCTCATAAATATGCCATTGTGACATACAGCAGACTTTAAGTCTCTCAATGCAGCAACATATCCATGTACTCTTCTTAATCATAAACGGAAATTAAACTTGTTCAGCTCATCTCTTAGCATAATAGGGGTATCCTCCCCCATAATTGCAGAAAAGGTTTCAAAGGATCTCCTCTGCTTAAAAGATTTTATTAGGTTCTTCAAGGTGTATGAAATTGAATAAGGGTTATATCAAGCAATTTGTCACTCTCAGCAAGCCAGAATAGCAGGAAAAATAGATGTATTCAGGGTATTTTTCCAGTCAATGTATTTACAGCCTCCACATTTCCTTGAGATAAAGCTAAGGCAATTCCTAAAGCTTTTTCTTTCTTTTAAAATTATTTACAGCAAAGTCCCCCTGCATATTTCTGTATTTTCTCTCTTGATTTCTATGTCTCCATCTCTTCTTAATACTGAAAAATCATTCCTAGATGGGTGGAACAGGTTCCTCTGAGAACATCCCTGGGGCCTTTTGTGTAACTTAGAGGACAGAGGTGCTATTTTTGGGGCATCACATTAAACTGCTTTTGTCTTGCATTTGCGTTATTTTTCTCTCAACACAAAATGAGGGTATTTGGTTGCTAGTAACTTTCAAAAGGCAACAGAAAAAAAATTGGGTATTATCTACAAATAATCTTGTAGTGCTTGTAACTCTGTTTTTTGCCTGTCAGAATTTTGGAGGAACTTTAAGTCAAGATTATTCTTCTTGTAGATATGGATACAGAGGTAATATAAGCACCATTCCTCAAAGCTTTTCTTTATAGTATAAACACTGATGCAATATACCACAGAAATTAAATAATGAATGTATTTATTGCAAACCAGTAACACAGCTAAGACTACTCAAAGAAATGGCTGTTCCAGTATTTCCCTTTCTCAGTAGAACAGGCTGGTATTACTCTATAATTTCACTGTAAACCTAAGGGACAGCCTTGCTGGCTGGTAGCTGAAGGCCTAGAAAATTTAAGGCTCCGAGTGATGTGTGTATTTATTTCCATAAAGTTCACATTTGCACCAAGATAAATGAACACCCAAAGTTGTTGGTTTTTGTGCAGCAGAAAGATGTAAAACTGAGGGTGACTGCAGTTAAAATGGAGGTCCCATTAAGTGATGTGGTCTGAGTACAGTACTGATACTTGCATCAGTGGGTATGTACTTCTGCATGTATGTATGTAGGTATGTATGTAATATATAAGTAAGTACCATCAGGTGGCTAAGAAAGAATAGAACGACGGTGTGGCCTTGAGACAAGGATTTTCTCAGAGAACTCCAAATCCAGGGCACTCCCATGACCAGAAAAATGACCTTTGTCCATGCTGCTAAGCCTTAAAGACAAGAACATCCTTAGATGTTCAGCTGCATCAGAACTCCATTAGCTGTAACACTTTCAGTCTGATCTCACTGGAATCTATATGTATGTTATCTCCATCCCACCAGAATTTGTTCTAACAAGCCCACTTGGGTGTCTACCAACATGGCTATACCAGGGAATGAAGCACATTATCTCAATAAACTAGCAAGTAGTTCTTCTTAATCTCAGAACTTGAAATGACAGGTCCACTGAAGGTCACAAGAGCAATAGAACCACTTTAATTTTATGAACACTTTATGTTCTGAATCATATGAACCTTAAAAAATCTTTCTGAAATCTATCTTAATTCCAAAGCATTATTCATAGGTTTTCTTCTTGTCTGGAAATGTTGCAATAGCTTTGACTGAGAAGGCTGGGAATTACAGCTTCACAATGCATGTGGGGAATAGCAGCACCACTCCTTACAAGACAAAGCATTGCCCATTGTCCTGCATGTCATCCTACTGAAACACTCTGGAAACTTGATATGACTGTTACAGATATGTTCCTCCAGCTCTCTTCTGGGAAAATGAAATGGTTAATAGAATCTTTTAATCTTATATTGGCTCAAGACAAGGAGAAAAAAAGATATTTGCATACATTTATGTATCTGATAAGAATGATACCTCTATTAATAAGTTCTCCCACTCATTGCACTTCTAAATCAAAAGATTAAACCCCCTACAGTTAAATTTTTGTTTAATATACTCACATATTACCAATTTGCATACCAGTCACAGTACCACAATCCTGATTTTGTGAGCTGTGAATGTGCTACAAGATTCTTATTGAAGTGGATAATAATTGAGAACCTCAGCATAATAAAGGATCAGGCTGAATAGAGGGTGCAGTGTAATGCAACTCCTCTATACTAATGTCTTGGTTGCTCTGGTAATAGATAGCATTTTCTCTTCATTTCTTAACATTTATTTACTGGATCCACTTTTGTCTCCCTAGATTGTGAGCAAAATTTGTTGCTGGCACAGATAGGTGCATCTTCTTTCGTTGATGTTGTGCTTATCTGCCCCAGCAAATTATTGACCTCAACCTCAAAACCAGCAGTGATTCAATCACATGAATAGGCTGTGTTATTTTGCCCCATAACAGGTGAATAGTGAGCTGAGAAACACCTGCATTATTCCTATGACTTGTTTCTCTTCCTGGTGAGCTAGTTGAAAGAGGCTTCTGAAGGACCAAGTACTCAGGGTGAAATGATGACCTTGGTGTGGGGCAGGGCACCAAGAGCAGCCAGGTAAGACTTGGCACAGTCCCAAGCTGGGTGACAGTGACACATTGAACAGGAGCAGAGGCAAACTGAAAGGCCAGAATTTCCCCCAGGGCCCTGGCACACGCTGTGGGGCCTCTGTCACTGCAGAGGGTGTGTTGTGCCCAGGCACAGACTCAGTTCTACCAGGTACAGATACAGTAATTGCTAAATTCCCTGATCACACAGGGTGAGACTGGGTGTCCTGCATCAGTCAAGGGCAAGGAGATTATTCTCTTTTTCTTATCTTGGCCATGCCAAGAGAAGTTTGACTACTGAGACAAGACCTCAGAAACTCAGACAAGGACAGGGAATAGCAAAAAATGTCTAACAATAGCAAAATGACTAGTCTCTACCACAGGAGAATTAATTGTTTTGCTCCCAATATTCTTCCTGGCACTGCTCAGAAACTCATGCTATTCAATGGCCTGCTCTCATTTTTAAATACTGGGATTATAGCTTGTTGTAAACCACTTGGAATAATACCTCTTCTCTCTATTCCTTGCTGACATTGAAAAGATAACATTTGTCTAATAATGTGTTGACATATTTGAAGAATCAATTTTTAAAAAATAAAATTCATATTACAAGTTTTACATAACCTTTCTCTTCTTGTAAATTTAAGAGATGGATTAAAGTACTTTCAATTCACTATTGCTTTAAAGTGGTTGATTTGATAATGTCAGATAGCATTTAAATCCATTTCTCTATTCAGTCAGTGTCAGTCCTCCTTTAAGCAGCCCAATGGCATCCTTTGCTTTATCTGGAACAACTGTGAAGAGACTGTGAATGTAAAAAATGTCCTTGACAAAACCCTCTTTTAAAAATTGCTTCTTCATTTATTAAACAAAATATTATTTCTGTTAAGTCTGTCATTCTGCGAGTTTCTAATACTGATTCAATGTGATCTCATCTTTTCTGATTCTTATGATTTTGATTCAGTCATGGTTTCTACACTCTGAGAATATGATTTAAATCAGGTGAGAGAAATTCCAGACTAACCAATTGTTTTACATGAACCTTTTGCACTCAGAAAACAGTAGGACCAGATAACATGGTTTGGTATACTTGGTATGATTGATCACACTAAAATCTCCTATCCCAAATTATGTCACCTTGTCTTTGAATACAGAGATTAATTAAAAGACTTTTCCCAGTAGCTTGAGGGGTCCAAAATTGTAGGTTCTCATAATAATTGTTTTTTGCCAGTATAATACTCTTAAACCCATTTATGGACTAAATTTTACTTAAAATTTCTTAAAATGTACTTGGAACACAAACAGGTTTCTGGAGTTTTGCCAGGGTTTGTATCAAATCCTCCCTTGAGGTTTCCTCAGTTAACCCATTGCTCAGCAATAGTGAAGACATCTTTGATTCAAGTTAACAATTACTGTTAGTGAAAGCATAGGGGAGGAAACAAGGATGATCAAAGTCACAGAGAAGCTTCTACAGAGGGAGCAACACTGAAAAATACTCTATCCCTTGGAAAAAGTTTGGCCAAGTTAAAATACAATTAGGTTCTTTCAAATTATGAGTGGCAAAGATGAGAAAAACAGATAAAAATATTTGCTGTATTTTTGAAGAAAATTGAAGTGAAATCAGAAGGTCATTATTGCAAGAGAGAAGGGTTTGTTCACCCAGCAATGGTGAAGCTGTGAAACTCCTCTGGTGCAAGAAAACTTGCAGAGGCTTGCACTGAGTAAAGAAAAAGGGTGAGACAAATGCACAGAAGAAAAAGTTACACAGGACTATTAAATAAAAACAGCAATAAAATGCGTCAAACCTTTGGCTCAGGAAACCTCTAATCCGTTATTTTTGGATGTGAGAAGAATATATACAGGAGGTATCACTGCTTGCTTGTCCTCTTTTTTGCTCTTTCCTAAGAATTCACCATTAGTCACTGCCAGGGACAAGAAACTGGGCTAGAGGAATACTTATTCTTACTCAGGAGAACTCCATTTGTGTTACTCCTTTCCAAGTTTCACATTGCTTTAGCAAGTTTTCTATTTCTAGAATTTTCTTCTCATTTCTTAGAGGAATGATATATAGAATTTTCTTCATAAAAGTTACAAAAGTTACTGTTAGAGATTGTAAATAACCCTTAGCAGTTGGTTTTGTACATAAAATCAGAGACAGCTCCTGAGTCCTTTTAGACTTTAACATCAATAACTTGCAAATTTAATTTCCTTTTTCAGAAAATGTTTTGTATGCCTAAGGGCTTTTCTAATGGTTTCTGTCATCATATGCGGTTTCCTTCCCGTATTAGTGACTTCTCAATACACTATTTTGCATCAGTATTCCTCTGAACCCCTTACACATTTTATCTTTTGTCCTAGTTTTCACTTTTCTTCAGGTCTGTTTATCAGGTGACTGTCAAAGCCTGTTTTATGACATCTTTCAGAAGATCTCTTCTTTCTCTTATTATTATTATTCTTATGATTTACTTGAAAGAAATGCCCTCTAGTTTTTTGCAAGTGAATCTCAATCCTGGAGAAGATTTGAGCTTTTCAAAGATGTGATATCACTTCCACTGCAATGTGATCCAAGCACAAAAATAGCAGGATCTTTACCACTTCATTAACAAATTCAGAAGTTTGAATGGAATAAATGTATAGCATGAAAAAATAAAACATTCTTATTCCTCTAGTAGGAACAATTGATCCAACTATGAAAATAAAAATGTTAAGTGCTTCACTCTCTATATATTTTTTTCCTGTCTTTTTATAATAAAATTATTCACAACTGAAGTCTTTCACAGACATGATTTTTCCAGGGTATTGCAATAATTCAAAGAAACACCTAATATAAGACTTTCTTTTTAAGTTGGAGTGTACTTTATTTGTTGCTAATAACTGACAAATGTCCCTATTAATAAGACAAATTATATTTTTTCTTAAACATATTGCTCTTAAAAATATACATTTGACAAATGTTTATTTTTTTTTCTAAACAATAAATGTCAGCTAAAAGTCTCTTCCACATCCCTTGAAAAATAGTGAAATAATTTAAGTAAGGGTATTTTAGTGTTTCCAGTGTTTTCTTCCCTTTAATATTGCTAATTAGAAGCTATTCCTTTAAGAGAAGGAGATACATTCAATTTATCAAAAAGCCTGGAAGGCCTTTAGATGTTTAATAGATTAGCCCTTACTGGCAAAGGGTTTGGGGATTTTTGTGTGTATGTACATATGCATGGATATGGCTTAACTGTAACATTAGATTAACAATTTCTCACTTTGTTCTAATCCCTGCCTATTCTGCAGCCTCTTTAAAAAAAAAAAAAAAAAGTCTGAATGAACTCTAAATGGATGAATACAGACAAGCTATAACTTTCTAGCCATTGTACCTGAATGTGTGAACTATTTCTTTTGCATTATAGAACAGGTAAATTTCCTACCTATGGTGTTAGGGACAAAGTACCTCTAAGTTGTGCTGGGTGCTTTGTCCTCTCTCTCTTCTCATACTGGAGGTCATGCTGGTACTTTCTTTTTAGCCTATCTTTTCTCTGTTTTAACACATAGAGACCTGTTTAAAGTGCTGTAAGGATGTATGAAGTCACAGTTAGTATGCAATTGGTAGTGTTTGACAGTCCCTCAAAACCTGTAAGGTTTTGGGAAGAGCAAACACCATTAATGCAGCACTGCCATGCCATCATTAGATCAAAACTTCTACAGGTTTCTCCACAGCTTTACTCTAATTTTGGTTGCAGTGTTTGACATGTGACATGGCATTTATCATGCCTCTCTCTGTCTAGACACAGGGTGTTTAATATAAGCAGTTGTCTCAGTCCTGTTTGCAGGAGATATCTCCTAGGTGTGATTCATCCCAACTGTGTTATGTATTATCTTAAAAGACTGAATTTCTTCTGTCATTTCTCTGCCCTTTGGAACACAGCAATATCTGCAGAAACAGCAGGTAAGAGATGAAACAAGGCTTTGTCCTGCCCTGCTGTAGTGACCCTGACCAGAAGTCTGTCACACATGGAGCAGTTTGAGGTGCACAAATCACTAACCCTGAGCACACCCACACCTTCCAGCTGCATGCTGGGCTGGGGAGGAACTCCTCCAGTTTACCGTGGCAGAGCATCCTGCAGGCAGCTCCCAGCTTTTACCAGCAGTTATGGCTTTGCCTTGATCTAAATGTCAGCAAGGAGTTCTCAGGTGAACATTGTCTTACTGCAGAAATGATAGAGTTGTTTATCTTGAATGCCAATATCAGTATAAGAAGGCAATAACTGCTTCTACTGCAGCATAAAGAACAGAGAAAACCCAATTAACAAATACTATTTTTAGACTGTAGTTGCATACGTACACCAAAGCCTATAGAATTTTGGCACTTATAATTTTTATTCTTCCTTTTTATAAAGGACTGTAATCAAAAGCAATAAGATTAAGCTCATGGTTAAAGAGAATTGTATATATGCTTGTAAAGATGCTAGCTTGCAAGTAACCATGTATAAGTATAGTATCTGAAAGTTCTGAAAACATGAGATTTTTTTTGTTTTTTACTTCTGTATCTCAAGCAGTCAAATGGAATTTATTGGTATTTCAAACCTGCTATTTGAGCCAAGTAAAAACATGGGAAACTTCAGCCTAAAGATGCTTTGATTCAGGAAGATATTTTCAGTTTGAAATAGTGGAACTGAAAGAAAGACATTTCCAGAAGCTCATGGCCACCCTGCAGTTGATGGGATCAGGAAATTAGTTCAACAATGAAAAGTTTTTAGCACAGACTGAACAAAGGCATTTACCCAAATTGGCCACATGTGTTTTTTTGAACCGCTGAAGATATACTCCTGCTTTTGAAAGCAGTGAAGAAAATGCTAACATGGTGGGAAGCAGATGACCTGACTTTCTGGTAGGGAAGTCTTTCCATAGTAATTTAAGAGCTGTAATTTCTGGAATGACAGAAGTTGGCTAATCCCTCAATTCAACCCTTTGAATTAATTAGATTTAGCAGGGTCTGTGCTTTTAGCAGGGCCAGCCTTTTCTCCAGAATTGATCCAGAATTGAATTCTCCAGAATTGAAAGCTGAGGAAGATACAGGTGACCAGGTGAGTCCTGTTGAAATTAATAAAAATTTAACTCTTGCCATGAGAAGTAATTAATTTTATATTTCAGAACTCATTTTAGACAGTGCAGAATAAAATCAGATTATCTCCCAACGCTGCTGAATACTGCAGCCACAAGATCACATCATCTGCTAGGTGGGTTGTAGGTTTTTCTTAGACACACTGTGACACCTCCAAGGTGTGGGATACCTGTGGGTGTCCAGCCACCAGCAGACCACAAAGGCAGAGTTTGTCCTGCACGGTGTTCCTGTGCCATTAGGGACTCAGAGGGGCACGTTTACCTGGGCAGTCTTGTGAAGTTTAGAAAGCTGCCTGGAACAGGTGCTGGCCTGAGAAAGGCAGATGGCTTTTCTCCAGCATGCCTTTGAAGTGAGTTTTGGCTTTGAACCAAGCTCATAACACCTCAATCTGAAAGCATCTGTGGTAACTGCTAACCAAGTTGGGTCACTCAGTTTTACCACAGTAAGTGAAAATGAGTATGAAATAAATACAGACATGTTAGTACTAATATGAAATGTGGGTCTTAACTACCTTGATCTATGTTAAGACTTTTTTTTTTTAATTTAATTTTTTTTAACCTGCAACCCATCAGGAATTTTCAGGTGAGGCTCTGAGGTCAGAAAATAATTATCTGTCAAAAGCAAAACTCAGTAGGAGAGCGGGATGGGCTTTGAAACCTTCTGATGTCACACTGACATGATTGAAAGCCCTTTTAACTTTTAAAATAAAAATTTCAATACATTTCCAGATTTTACACAATACTTTCCTGAAGATTTGAAGGGGGTTTTTTAAGTAGAGGGAAAGCAAGAAAGAATTTTTCGGGTATATTAAGACCGACTTTTTTGTAGCTGAACTTTACTGTTCTTTTAATATAGTTGAGTCAGGTAAAATGTCAACATTTCAACTTTTTGTTCTATTTTGTTAGAGATAAAATTTTCAAAATCTCACAGGATTGAAAGCTCAACCTGATAGACCCAGGTCTGGTTTTGAAGATCTTCTGCATAGATTTACTTTGACCAGATTTGAACAATCTGTTCCAGGACTTCTAGTCTTGTTACTTTGGAGATAAATGTTAGAAGCATTAGAAAAACAAGGTCAGTGGTGGCAGTAAGAGCTTGATTAGATGCAGAAGATAAAGGCTACCCCAAAAGCACCTCTTTCTTTAGGCTGGCTATAAAAAGCATGATTAGTTTCAATCCAGACAGCTACTCTTTGGACACAGAAATGAGAATCCCCCCACAGAGAGAGTAAAAAGAATTAAAATAGCTGGTATCAAGCACTTTGTCACTCACTAAGTGAGGACACCTGAAGTATCTGAAAATTTGTTATTGTCCATTCATGACAACCAGCATGAGAGATGGGACAAAAATGTAACTGTTCACTAGTAGAATAGTTGGAGAAGTTTGGGAGACATATGGGGAGATGGGATCAGAGATACTGACTGATTTATTGGCAAAATTATAATAAATGGAGAAAAAATAGTGAGGCTTGAATTTGATACACAGAATGGATTTGGGGTTGGATCCTTCTGGTACCTGGAGGGAGCCTGCAAGGAAGGTGAAGAGGGACTATTTACAGAGAGAGTGTAGTGACAGAACAAAGGGGAATGGCTTCAAACTGAAAGAATGCAGATTAGATTAGATATTAGGAAGAAATTCTTTACTGTGATGGCAGTGAGGTACTGACATAGATTGCCCAGAGGAGCTGTGGTTGTTCCATCCCTAGAATGCTCAAGGCCACGTTTGGTGAAGCTCTGAGGAACCTGTTCTAGTGGGAGGTGTCCCTGCTCATGGCAGGGGGGTTGGAACCAGATGATCTTCAAGGCCCCTTCCAGCCTGAGCCACTCTGCAATTCTGTGATCATCCTGAAATGATCATGAAGATTCCTACTGGCAGGGGCATCTTCCACTAGAACAGGTTGCTCAAATGTCTGTGCAACCCAACCCTGAACACTTCCAATGATGGGAAATGCACAACCAATTTTTCAGCAGTTTGATATTAAAATGATATTTCTCCTTTGTAGTGCAAATAAAGGGGAGGCAGAGAGATGTGACACCACCTTAATAAATTTTTATGGAGCAGTGGTCTAATTTGGCATTTCTCTCGAAAATGTCTGGAACACGACACACATAAGAAAATAGCCAGAGTAATTTAGCCATCAGCTAAATAATTACCACATCTTTCTTTGTATTCTTTATCTTCTAAAACAGTAATCGCACATTTTTTTTAAAAAAAAGTTCATTTTCTCTGTTTCAGCTTAGAAAAGTTTATTGTGCAGTCACTTTCTTGAATCTAGAGTTAAACACCCTCAATGCAGGTGATTTTATCCAAGGATAGCACCCTGGACATTAAAGTGACAATGGTTTTCCTTGTAATGCAGTGCACTGAGCATAATTTGAGCTCTTGGAACATATCTAGAAATAATTTGTAGGACAACAGCATCTAATTATGTTGGACACAGAAGTCTGGTAAGTAGCACTAACTACTGACAATTGTAGCACTGGAAGTACTTTAAATGAAAAAGAAATGTAATTTAAATGGTAACATCAGGATGATGAAACCAGTTTATGTAACAGAAGGAAAACAAAAACTAATTAAAAATATTGTGGACTGTGCAGAAAGTCCCTCTATAACTTCACATAAAAGTTAATTCTCACAGTTGTTGTGTCTATTGCTTTGTTCTGTTTTTTTGAAACAAGGCTCATTAGTCCACATACATTTCTGTGGTTAGATAAAAATTACTGTTCTTTGTGGTCCTTTGGTTTCCCAGCATGATATGTTTTGTAGGACTAATCCTTTCCATAGCCTGTCATATAATTAATGTTGGTGCCCATTTGCATTGACATTTGAGAATCTGATAGGATATAATTTTATCTGGAAACATTTACTGGGACAAACAAATTATACAGTGATTGCTTGCTGGTCCTTTTTTTGTTGTATTTTCCATTTGCAAAATAGTTAATGGGCCCTGAGAAGATGCATTTTTTTTTCACTCAGAGACTTTCACAAAACTGCTAAATTATGTTTGATCTGGGAGCAAGCACTCCCCTCGGGGAGAGAGCAGGGGCTGCCTGGGGCAGCCAGTTCCAGGGGCAGCACAATTGCACAGGTGCTCTTTCCATGAGCTGGCAGGGCATTCAGCAGCAGGCTGGTTGGGCTGGGCAGTGTGCCTAGGGCAGCAGACTCCTCTGGAGCTTACCCTGTTGGACTTGACCAGGCAAATAAGGACTAATGCTCATTGAACATATGGCTGTACTGCTTAATGGGAAGGTCCTCCTCTGATAAGAAGCAATTTTGAGCAGCTGGGTAGACCTGGACTTGGTAAGTGGCTGGTTTATTTCTTAGGCAAGAAAAATGAGCAGGTACTGAGTAAATTAATTATCCCAATTAAGCTTTATTTTTAGTGTAGCATTGGGTAAACACGGGTATTAAGGCCAAATCTGAAGCATAAACTCAAGATCATAACACAGAGTAGAGAAAGAAAAAGCCTTGCCTCTGAGAAGTGAAGGTGACACATGGCCACCCCACAGTTTCTCCTGATAGCTGATAAGTGAGGGGTCCAGGCGCTGTCATCTGTCAAGAAAATTAGCTCATGAAATTAATGTGGGAATCTCTCACCCCACCCAAGGACTTCTGGCTTATTGCATGGTTTATTGGTCTTTTTGATTGTGATGAAAAATCTCTGGGTCTATTATCCCCACTCTTTTCTCATGACTTTCCCAGGGGGAGTTGATGAGCTGCTCACATCAGAAGTTACTGTGACCTAAGACACTCGGGAAATTTTTAACAATGCAAATACTATTATATCATTACCTTAGTCACTCAGCAGACAAGGTGTATTTGCTCGTGAATAAATTAAATTATCAGGGGTTTTTTGTGGGTTTGTTGTTTCTTTTCTGGTGGAAGATATGACAGAACTCTCACTTCTCTATACAACAAGTACATCCTCCAGGGAAAGAAGAGTGAAAATTCATGACAAGACTGAAATTGCAATTAACTGGATGATTGGTTCCCACAAAGAATGGAGATAAAAGAGGACTATCAGGCCAATTACTTGGTGTGGAGGTAACAACATTATGTTGTATGAAATGCAGTGTTTGGGAAGTACAGCATTAGTGGCAGGTGGAAAGTTCTGTGACCTCTGGCTTGTAGGCAATGCTAAGCTGATCATTTAACAGCACAGAAATGAGCAGTAATGTCAGCAATATTTACATAGTTTGGCTGTTGCAGCAGGCAAGATAAAACAGATGGAAATCTTGATATTAAGAAATAAAGACCACAAGTGACAGGAGGGAACTGCTTCAGTGTAGCATTAAGGAAAGAAGGGGAATGTGGAAAATGCGTCAGAAGTGAAAATTTTACTGGTGGTACTAGAACTTACTAAACATGAAAAGATGTGGAGAGGTAGAATTTGTTTAAATGCAAACAAGGTAGAAATGCCTTAGAGTGACAATGTTTTCAATAACACCTTTAGGGATTTTAATACTGAATATTTATCAAAGCAAAAGGACTATGGTACCATTTTTAGCACATGGGCTGAACACTTTACCAGGTGTAAATACTTAGCATTGTTATATTATCAGTAACTGATTCTCAGGAGTAAATGTTCTGATTGTAAACTGAATGTCAGGCATAAAAGTATGGTGGTCATGAGAAGATGTAGAGACCTAGTGCCAGAGTTCTTAAAAAAATATTAATCAGAGAGGGTCAAGAAGCCTCACGCAAGATTTGTACAAAACTATCAGCAAAGCTTCTTTGCTTTTCCTCTACTGAAAAAGATATTCTGCAAAATGGTGTCCTCATATGAAACCAATCTGTGCAAGAATCATCATCTTGGAAATCTGTCAAAGGGCAGAAAAGGAAATCCAAACTCATAAAAACACCTTACAGCTAATGGGGAAGAAAAAAAATACTTAAATGCCTCATATTTCACATTTGTAATTACTACCTTCTCTTCTCACAGTGTCTTTAACAAAAAATCCTCAAGGTTTATTAAGATTTATTAGTCAAGGTATTAAAAAAGAGATTTTTTTTTGAGAACTCAAGTATTGCTTAGAAGCATGACTATATAGGGAGGTAAAGGCATATCATATCTGTGGCTCTCATTTATTCCAAAGATATAAGCACAATGTATTGAGTGTATAAATCTAGTAGTTGTCTAACTCATGCCAAGGCATGCTATATAAAAATGAAAGCATAGAGGTTTTCCCCCTTTTCTTTCCAGTAATATTATAGAACAAAGAATAAAAAAATCTTTTTAAAGGGTTTTTAATGAAGAATTATAATTACTACAGCACCTCAACTAGTAAGGCAGAATTTGTTTTGGAAAAATGTATATCCCAAAGAAGTGTTTATATTAGACTTCAATTAGATTCTGGAATTCCATATTTATTCTCATTGGAAGTTTTCAGATAACTTCAAGATGAGCTTTCATATCTTGGACTGTAACTTCAAAAGCCCATAAATTGAATGACTTTGCATTTTATTTCTGCAAAGTTAGACAGCTGGGAACTGAAATTTATATTTTGTTGGGTTTTTGAGTAAATGTATGAGGATCTGTAAACAGGGTAAAATAAACCAGCACTGAGGTAATATAAATTAGAAATCAGGACTGTTGACAGTGTGAGTACTTCTAATGTGCTATTAACAGAGGGACAGTTTAACTAATGAGGTACAACATCAATAATGTACTCTAAGGTATTAATATATAATGCTCACGTATTTGTTAAACCATATTAGCAGAGGGACTGTTTAGCTAATTAGGTACAACATCAATAGTGTATTTTAAAGTATTAATATATAATGCTCACATATTTGTTAAACCATAATATCCAATGACTATTCTCTTGCTATTTAATTAGGCATTTATGTTACAGTAAACGGGTTATTTAATCTCTCACGTTATATTTAATCAAATAGCTACATTCTTGTAAACATTTGCCACCAACATTAAAACAATATAATTACCATCTTGTAAATACCAGGTTAGGTGCCTCATAAAAGCACAAATGGATAAGGTCACAGCCCTGTGCTTCTATAAATTTTCCACCTCTATCTTCTGTGACTTAAAGCCAAATGTACAATTTGCATTCCTGTTCTGGAGCAGGAGGCACTTGCCCGGTGCTCTGTGTGAGAAAGGTCAGCATCCCCTGAAAGAAATGAGTTACTGCCTGACCAGCATCTAAAGACAAATCTGCTGGGCTAAAGATTCCTGGCTGGAGCAGCTCTCCTCAGGTGGAGAAGCCTTCTGCAGCTGGGTGTCCCACCACGCTCCACTGTGGCTCCAGCTCCTGGGGCTGGGTCTCCAGTGGCTCCCCTGGGGCTGGGGAAAGCTGCACTGCTCCTTTTCACTCTGCCTGAGGGAGCTGGCAGGGCTCACCTTGGCTCCTCACTTCCCACTCTTGTAAGTTTTAGAAAATTACATGCACTTGATGAATACAGTCCCACAACTAGTTTGTCTTTGACCATACAAGTCCTGCTCTCTTCTTCAAGCATTCTGGCTTAGACTGAAGGAAATGGAGGTGTGGTTTAACCCCAGCTGGCAGCCAAAGCCCACACAGCCATTCAGAGAACAGGGAGGGTAAAAGGGAGAAAACTCACAGGCTGAGATAAAGGCAGTGTAATAGGGAAACCAAAGCCACACACACACAAGCAAAGCAACCAAGGAATTTGCTCACCCCGTCCTGTGGCCAGGCAGGTGTTCAGCCATGCCCGGGAGATCAGGGCTCCACCCTAATGGTGACTTGGGGAGACAAACACCCACTATTCCAAAGGTCCTCCCTTCCTCCTTCTTCCCAGCTTTATATGCTGAGCATGACTGTGTATGGCATGGAACATCCCCTTGGTCAGCTGGGGTCCCATCTGTGTCTCCTCCCACATGTTGGATTACTTCTGTACACAGCCATTTCTCCTTATCTCCTTTGTCATTTCCCCTACTTATTTCCTTTTGACTAGTCTAAAAGAAAATAATTCTTATTGCAGATAATTTTATCTCTTTATTTACTTAAGTCAGTATTTTAAAACAATGTAAAGATTCCCTCTGGATAATTTTTAAAACTTAATGTGTATAAAAGATTTCTGAAAAAAATTTCAATATATTTTTGAATTTATTTTTCCCATGCTATCAGTTGTTCTCAGCTTTTCATTCAAAACTTCGGATAGAATCTTTAAAAAATAGAAGTGCACATTTCACAGGATATTTCCCTGAACTGCTTTTTGTCCTTCATCCAAGCTAGCCCGTTCTTGGAAAATATTTCCTCTCCCTTAAAAGCCATTGATTACAAACCCTATCTCAACCTTTGTGAAAGTATAATATAATTTTTAAATTATCTGAAGTATGCAATTGATAATTTCATTGTATGATTTGTTCTCCCTCTCTTTGTAAGAATTCCCGGTGATAACCATAGGAATTCCACAAAAAAAATAAATGCCTTGTCTTACAGACACCTTCTGAGACAGACTGTACCTTGAAGAGAAAATGGCACCATCTAGGCACTCTCTTTTTTTTAGGCTGTGATAAGGTCTGGGAATATATTGCCTAGGAACTACCTGGAAGATTCATTTGAATTTAAAAATTTGTTTTGGTTGGATCCATGCTTACATGGTATTTTTTTTTCTGTAATGAACAAATTTATATCTTGTGCCCAGCTAAAAAGCTTTTATACTGACATATGAACAACAGACACTGAATGTTTTACAAGACACAGAAATGATTAATCCAAGATTTTGTGATTTTTACTAGAAAATTTAGCATAATTTTCTCCAGTGTAATTTTTTAGGGATGTTATTTGCAGAAAATGAGACAGAATATATTTACAGAATATATGATTTGATATTAATTTTATACCTGGTGTTAACTTTAAGAACAAGAAAGCAAGCACAGGCTTTTGCATTGTTTGTACATTATGTTCCCTCTGCAAGGTCAAGCACTGCCAGAGCTCAGGTGAAACTTTCAGAACAAGCAGTATGATCAATATGAGAACTAAGGATGCCTGGTTCCCCACAGATTTCTTTTGAGGTTGGTTGACTTTGATGTCTAAGCAGGCAAGATCTATGAATGAAGCTTTTCACTTCTTGACAATGTTAATGATGGCTCACTCCACGAGGATCCTCTGATGTCTAATCAAGGTTAAATCTCCAATTTCATCCTTAACAGGATGCCTCAGGTGCCTTTTTTTTTGCTTGGCACTAGTAAGAAGCAGGTTGCACTAGAAACCAGAAAACTTCCATTAGTTTGGATGCCACTGGCCACTGGTTTTGGGGGAGGTAAGTTATTTGGGAGGCAAGGCAGGCAAGCAGAGCTAGAATAGGACCACACAAGTTTTCCCTCAGGAACAAGGAAAGAACCACAATGCTTACCAAGTGGTACTGAAGCTGAGGCCCTCCCTTCCCTATCTGAGTTAAAGCTAAGGCTGCTTGCTGTTTCAAGCAGGCAAAACATCCCTGCATGTCTCATGATAGACAAGCTGAAGCCCTGACCTCTGGTGGTTTTCTCTACTCGTGTAAGAGGAGCTGCTGGGGATTTCTCATCCAAAGCAGAGGGGTCTCTGCCTGTGATTAACCTGTGTGGTTCCCTGCACAGAGACACTGCTATCCAGTAATGACTGAGGCTGTTCTGCACCAGATGACTGAACCCTTCTCAGCAGGGTGTAGGTAAGACATGAACAGAGAGATCTGAAAACACAATTACAGAAATGTTCCCAATGTCAACACGTATTTTCAAGGGTAGTGGCATCCTTGTGGAGTCACACAGTGAACAAACACTGAATCAGTGCTAATACAGCTTATGAAAACTCAGGTTACTGCCAGCAGGTGATGAGACTATCCTTATCAGGCATGAGCAGGAGCTAAGAAACTGCTCCCATTTATGACAGCCCTTATCAATATACTGAAGAGATCAAGCTCTTCCATCCTTCTGATTTTTTGCTGAGAAACTTTTGAACTGCTCACTTAAAATCATGATGTCAGTTCGACTTCAGACAGGTGAAGTCTTTGTAAAAATACATCAACATTTCAGTGATAAAAATAAACCTTCTTTTGTGCTGCAAAATTTAAACTGAGAGATTAAAAGAAGAAAGGGTTTTTTTGTTGGTTTATTTTTTTTTTTTTTTAATTTTTATTTTTATCATCTGGCCTATTTGTCATTTCTCTCTTACTTTCCAAGCATGACCAACCTTCACAGAGAGCAAAAGGTACTACTGGAGCACTTTACTTTTTGGGGCTTGCAAAATCAGACTGTGAGCTTTGGTGTGATCCAAAGTAAGCCAAAGACAATGAGTCTTTCCACTGGCTTCAGGGAGTACTAGATCAAGCTTTAAATTCTTACAGCCAAGGATGATGGTGTTAGATTCACATCTGATACTTCACGTTGCAAAAGTTCACAACTTCTTTTAGAGATCTATAGAAATTAGGCTTTCTGCATATGTAGAATCCAATCTTGGTGTGGGCTACATATTCAGCTGTTCAAATGGAAACAGATGTTGTGCTTCAGAAGCTGAAAAAGATGCTAATTTAAGATATTGCCACTGGTTTTTGTCTTCCTGAGAGGGTAAAGGCAACAGGGACATCAATTTGTACCAGTGATCCCAGGAGTCAGACAAACACAAGTCTTTGAGTTCTTCCTGCTAATTGGAAAATTAGATACCATAAACATTCAAATTTCTAATAACACCAAGTGATTTTTCACTATTTAGCAAACGAGACAGTTTAAACCAAATGAACTAGCTAAATCGAAAAGCAGAGAAAAGTGCCTGCAAGTTCGTTTTCTTTTGTTTTTCAAAAAAAATGTCCCTGACATGTTAGCAAAGGGAAAAGGACACTACACAGACTCATGATTCTGCTGTAGTCAGCAACATCTAAAAGAAGAAAGCAGTTTGGCTAAAAATTTAAGCTTGTTATATTTATACAGCAGCATGTGGGGCAGTGTATTTTATTTGACTTTCCATTGCAGCTGTTGCAATTGGTCTTTGTAAAGCCTAGAGGTAGGTATAAAAATAATATTTGACATTATTTGTTCCTCATGTACTAAGTAAAATCCACCAGAGTTCTGTTTCTCCTATTTTAAAGTATAATAACTCACCTGCACATTTTGAACAAAGAAAGACTTTATAAGGCACCTGCCAGTTGTCATGGAATCACACACTATCATTTTAAATAGCATATTGCTCCTGGGCACAAGCAGCAATGATCATAAATTACATACAGGTTAGAAGAAATGGTACTGTCATTGGTGAGATAAGTATGATCCACATTTTTAGGAGTAAATGCTCTTTCTGCTCAGACTGAAGCATTCGAGTATTTTTAAATTTTTTTCCCTTATAATGAAAGGAAAGAAGTACTTTAAGTACATTTTTTTATTTTTTTCCTCACAGAAAAAAATAAAAGCAGAAGGCATTTTTATGAGTGTTTCAGTGTGTTGACATCATAAACACCTTTCTGTGTCACATACATTTATAAATCTTGGGTTTTAAGGTTGCACAGAATCCTAGCAAACATAAAACATCTTTTTAAGCCTCCCACAAGAAAAATCTTTCAAAATGAGCCTGTGGGGAAGTGGTAGCCAAATGTTCACGTCCTAAAAATTTGCAACATCATGTAGAAGAACCTGCCTCAGGAGTACTTAAGAATACTCAGCAGAGTATCTCAGTGCTTTAGTAGAATAAATTAAATGCCATATGTTCATAAGGAAAAATAGGTTATTTCAAAATATATAGTGATACTAATAACCTACCTGTAGATAAGAGTAATGCATATGAATTTAAAGAATGCTGCCATCCACTCTATTTTCTCTCCCTTTTCTACCTGAGTAAAAAACAGTGTGTTAAAGCAAGCTGAGAGGTATATTTTTCGTGTATTGAGAGTAAGAAGTGAATATATCTTGCAAAATTAAGGAGTTATTTTGGTGTATATATATATAATGTGCAATAGATATAATGTTTAAATATATATTTTTAACTCTAAAAAAATGTAACTAATGTCAAAGAGTAAGTCAATGGAGGAACATGTCAAAACTAAAATCCTCTTAAGTAATTAGATATTTCATTTATTAATGCTTTCTTGCAGAGATAGCTAGAAAACTCTCATAGAAATATTTTATAATGCAAGGCAATAATCCCTAATACTTGTAGGGAGCAAATTTGTTAGCAACATCCAGAGCCATCTGCCATATTTAGCAAACCTTTAAAATAAGCAGTAGAAGAGATAAGGTGTTCCTTTTGGAAGACTCAGAAATTCATTATACAATTTTTCTTAACAAAAACCTCTAGAGTCAAATACCTGTATCTTTCAAGTCTTGATAGCAACCAGAAGCAGTGTAAGCATTCTTGCAGAAGTTGAACAAAATATTATTCAGTTCACTGGACTCATTTGACCTTTGAGGATACCTTACTGGGAGTGTATTGAAATAACCAGGATGTGATTCTGGTGTAAAGGATGCCATTTACTCAAGTAGTGCTGATGGTTACTCATCATTCACAACAAAGTAGCTTAGAGCAGAAATACACCTCACTGAGATTTCACATTTTAGTCTATTTTCTTTGTCAACTTTATTTTTAAAATGTAGAAGGTAGAACCCAAAAGCTTCTATTGGGTACTTTAATTTGCCCAAAGGGCAAAACCTTTGCTTCTTTCTGCCCATTTCTTTTACAGGTGCAACCAGTAGATACGTTTGGCCAGCTAATGCACTATTATTTGGCTCGCAGCATTGATCCACAGTGTCTCTGTTATCTGGAAAACTGAAGCAACCTGTGTCATTCAGGAGTCTTAAGAAAATGGTGTACTCAGAAATGGCTTAAGTCTTGATTCTTTACAGGGCTGCTAAGTTTTTTTACTGCTTTTCAGATCTTTATGTTAAATGTAGTTGCCGAGACTTAAAGCAAGAGTGAAACATTTCCACTCTGTTCATGGATGGCTGGGCAGCCCACAAAAAAATTGCAAGAAAATGGGGAACAAATTAAAGGCAATCCTGCTAGACATAAAGCATGTTCAGCTTTGTTACCTGAGAGACATTTCTGTTAAAGGAAACATAAAAGAAATGTAGAAAGGTTTCTTATTGCAATAGCACAAGAAAATTCATAGCAGCTACCTTTTCTTAAATGAATCTGCCATAGATGATCACAGCCACCAGTACTTAGGTCCAAAAACTATAGCCTGAAACTAAAACCAAGGGTCATCTGTCATCTTTTAAAAAGAGGAAGCTGTTTCAGAATCTTCTTTATGCATGCCCTGCACAAGCCCTCAGTGACATAGGTGTGCTTGCCAAGCACTGAAATCATAGGAACAGCCAAAGCAGCAGCTAGCAGAGCAGGATGTACCAAAAAACCACAGAGCACTACCACACAATTCTTACAGCTCTGCCTTGGGTGACAATTGCTGGAATGAAATTCAACAAGTCCAATGTTGGAATCTGCTCCTAGGGCATAGTAACACCAGGCAGAAGCACACACTTGGAGAGGAATGGCTGGAGAGCAGCCCTGCACAGAGGGATCTGGTGCTGGTGGGGAGTCAGTGTGAGCCAGAAGCAAGCCCTGGCAGCCCAAGGCCGAACCCTATCCTGGGGTGCATCACCAGCTGGGAAAAAGAGGGGATTGTTCCACTGTGTTCAGTGCAGGTGTGGGGTCACCTCAAGAAACTGTGAGCATTTCTGGGCCCTGCAGTTGAAGAGGGCCTCTGAATGCATCCAGAGGAGGGCAACAAAGCTGGAATTGGCTGGAAGGAATGTACAGTGCCTTTGAGCTTGTCTTATTTGGAGTAAAGGAGGATGGGGGGACACTCCTTGTTCATGAGCTAAATGAGGAGGGGAAGTGGAGAGAGCGCCAAGCTCTCCTCCTGGGACTCCATGGCAGAACAAGTGGAAATGTTTTAAACCTGCACCCAAAGTAGGTACAACCTGGACATTAGGGAGTATTTCTGTACTGAGAAGGTGGTTGAATGCTGGGAGAGTCCTAGAAGGGTGTGGCTGCTCCAAGACTGTCAATGTTTAAAATGCATTTGGACAATGCACTTAACGGTGTGCTTTAACTTTTGGTCAGCCTTGAAGTGGTCTAGAAAATCCCTGTAGTGCATTAGTGATTCTATTCTATTCTATTCTATTCTATTCTATTCTATTCTATTCTATTCTATTCTATTCTATTCTATTCTATTCTATTCTATTCTATTCTATTCTATTCTATTCTATTCTATTCTATTCTATTCTATTCTATTCTATTCTATTCTATTCTATTCTATTCTATTCTATTCTATTCTATTCTATTCTGTTCTGTTCTGTTCTGTTCTGTTCTATTCTATTCTATTCTATTCTATTCTATTCTATTCTATTCTATTCCATTCTATTCCATTCCATTCCATTCCATTCCATTCCATTCCATTCCATTCCATTCCATTCCATTCCACTTTATCTTTAATATTACCTTTTAAGGTTGCTCTATTTTTCTACCTTTTTTTTTCATGCCTGAAATACTATTTTTAAATCCAGTTGATTCCTGTTTGAGAAAGGGGAAAATTATTTTAGCTAGTTTAATTTTCACTGTGTTCCACAGTGGCTGGAGTGTAACCTGGTGTGTTATTGGCAATCCCCTTCAATCTGACCCTGACTTTGCTGATGTCAGTCACATCCTGGAAGAAAAGTTGCATGTATGTATATTTTACTTTACCACTATTGCTCTTGCAAGAATAGCCTAATCAAGTGAGTAACTATGTTTAGGAAAACCAAAATGAGACAAGTGGTATTTATAAAAGCTACTCAAAATGGGTTGTAATTTGAGTAGCATGGATGCAATTTCATGGCCAAAAGCAGTCATCAAAAATAGGAATTCCTGTTCTGAGAAGGAACATAGTCTCTGAGACACATTTATTTGCTCTTACTTTAGAAATAGATGTCCCTGACAGCCAGTGCTATGGTCAGCAGCATTCACAATTAGCCTAATCTTGGGTAATGAGTAAAATATTCTCCTTTCCTTGTGAGTACTCATTTTCCTTCTGTTGTCTTCAGAACTGGGGGCATGAAACCTCTCTGCCCCAGGACAGCAGTGTGAGCTTTCCATCCATGTCCACCTTTGGCTTCTTTTGTCTCCTCAGAGCCTCTCTCCTGGGAGATATCACAGCTTCTTTTCCCAGTGTCTGCCTCTGCTTCAGTCTTTTCTTGCTTATGGCAGGGTTGTCAGGCTCTTGGTGGGAGACAGCAGTACAGTCTTCCCCAAGGTGACACCTAGGAAAACAATCTTGTACTTTCACCTTCTTTCAGCAAAGTTTTAGTCACCAAGGCTCTGAAAAGCAAAAGTTATTAAAATTGTCTTAATTTTCATGCCATGCATTCCATTAACTGACTTAGGGATCATTTGTTTCTCAATATCTGACAATTATAATAGTGATTATCAGTTTAGTTGTGTAATAGTGCAGACAGTGGACACTGAGGGGTGATTTTGTCATGTGCCCTGAAGCTTGTCAGAAAAAAGACTTCCTATATCAGTCTTGTTAGCTCAAATGTTCACAACCTGGAGTATGTCCTTCCACCACAGCCTAAAGCCATGAGATGAAAAAAAAAAAAAATTCCAGCAATTTTTTCATATTTTATGATTCTGAATTTTGATTTTTAGTCTGAGTTAAAATTTTCCTTCAGCGTGCCTTCTGAGGAACAAATGCAGTTCTTGACAGACCACACAGTAGTGAATGAAGAGTTTTATGGATTTTTACTTACATTGAAGTTCTATATTGGTAAATTTGTCCCATGTCCTTTGAAGCACAGTAGGACTCTCTTTCCCTGCTGGATCCTGGGTCCCACTGGGATCCCATGCTGTTCACAGAATGGTAAAAATTGGAAAGGACCTTTGAAGGTCATCTTGTCCTGTCATCTTGAAGATGTTAAACAGGGCTGGACCCGGTAATGAACCCTGGGGGGCACTGCTAGTTACTGACCTCCAGCCAAACTTTGTGCCACAGGTCACCAACCTCTTTATCAGCCTCTCTATGAGGATCTTACAGCAGGCATGCTCATGATCTGGTCTATAGCCTCTACTGGCTTGTTTTCAGTAAACTCTGGAGTCCTGGTAGACAATGTCCACTGCTCTCTTCCCCTTTTCCAAGCCAACCAATTCATGACAGAAGGTTATCAGGTATTTGGGCACAGCTTGCCCTCTGTTCATGCCATTCTGTTGGTGGCTGTTACTGGATTGTCTCAGCTGTGCTGAAGCTGACTGGAGGGAGATACTGCACACTGCTGCAATCCCTGTAGGTGCTCGTTCTGGTCAGGGACCAATCCATCTTGCACAGGTCCCTTTGTCCTCTGACTATCCACTTTTAACCCCTGAGAAGTGACACCAGAGGTAATGCAGCTAGTGATACCTTCTGTTCCATCTGAACTTCTGCTCAATGTGGAATTTGGATATGGACTGATGAACATGGACCTGGAAAACAGAAATCTGATTAACACAGATCCTTTGTATTCAGTATCAGATGCTAATCCAAAAAGGCTGCAATGTCCTGGAAATGAACCTTGTATCCAATACCTGAAGAGGCACAATAGTGAATTACAATAAAAAAATTTCAATTGCAGCAATTGTGACAATTTCTTTTGTTCACACAAGGTTTTTATAGTGTCTGTATTTTCTACATGCTTACATTGGAAAATAAAATTTCATCTGAAACAGGTGGAGGGAGAAAGAAATATCTAACCTTTCCCAAACTCTTTTGTGTTTTGAATATCTCATCCTGTAGTCCTAATGACCAAAGAAGACAGAGCTGAGGTGGTAAGAAAGATTCTCATTTACACATCTGGTTTTGGGAATCAGGAAAAACACATTTACTATGTTAAGAGAGCAGACGTCCTTGTGGTGTGATTAATATATGGCTAACAGTACAAGTAGGACAAGGGGATTTTTTTCTGTTCTCAAAAAGAAAACAAAGCCATAAACAAAAATATTTTCAATGAGGAAATAAAATGATGGATGATTTTGTGTATCCTAAGGAAAGCTTGAGGATCAGTATATTATCACATGAGGAAACAAATCTCTCTTGGCAAAATCAGGACAGAAAATTATGTCTCCAATGCAAAGCCCCACAATCACCAGGAAGATAAACTTCTTGTACTCTTACAGTCTACAGCAGCATTCCCACCTGAGGGATGCATTTACTGATGAAGAACAACCATGAAAAAATGCTGCAGAATGCAGTATCATGCCACCCAAACTCTAATACTTCCCAGTTTTGAAGACAAGTCTCACAAAAAGGAAAGGGAAATAAACAAATCCATCTAAAGCAATGCCTCTAATTTTCAATAAATGTCAGAAAGATAGAATATGTGAAGTGCAGCTGTTTGTTGTGAGAAGGACATTAATTCAAGCAATCAAATGCAGGATACTAGAGACAGCTGAAACCATCTTTGGGAAAGCCCAGTGGTCTCCTCACTGCTCTGGCTCTGGCTTGGTTGAAAGGGAGTCACAGTTTTGCTGCACTAACCAGCAACATTCCTTGGACATGCAGTTTTCACAAACAAAGAACATTTTATTGTGGTTGAGTTTTGTTTTTTTTTTTGCTTCCACCAAAGTATAATGTTCTGGGGAGTTTTCCAGTCAAACTGAGAAGGCAGATGGTCAGTGTTGGCATGGTGTCCAGCCAGAGCCTTGCAGAAATGGACCTTCAAAGCACTCACTTTAATGGAGGCTCCACCTGTGGTCAACTCTACTGGGAGATATTTTTATTTTCCAAATGTTGAATGATTGGGTCACTGTCCTGAAAAATGATTGCACTTTTGTAATACTTTAATCAAAGAAAGCAAATAAGCTCTTCAGAAACATAGCTTTAATGACTGTTGTGCAGCAATTCATACATTTTAAATAAAGTCCCTAATTGGCTGGCTGTGAAGTAGAAAGAGGGTTGGTGCAGTGAATGGTTTAAATGCAGCAATTACAGTATTTCTTATTCTTTGCCAATCTAAAATTAATGAAAAACCTTTCTTGCTGTGACCTTGACAAATGGTGGTGTAACCTTTTTCGATTCTCGGAGGGTGCTGAATTCTACCCTGTGAGAAAGTGATGTAAAGGAATTGCAGCTGAACATCTATAATTAGCAAAGTGAAGCCCTGTGACAGGGAAGAAAGCTAAAAGGTACTGATTGGATTTAACATATATTAGACACCGTCCCCAAGGAATGGAATTGGAAGTTAGCTCTGAGTATTTTAATTTTCGCATACCTGATTATCTTTGGGCATCACTGAGCCCTGCATTATTGAATTGTCTGCAAAATTGATGTAAACCTGCTAGAATTCACCCAAAGCCTGATCCTGCAAAATAGTGGGTATGTTCAATTCCTACTGCTCTGAGGAAATGCTTAACTCCTCAGGAATGGGACAGAGAGAACAGCTTCCCAGCAAAAGGTCTGACATCTGCACTGGAGATATTTCACCTATCCCTGGCATTATTTAGGGGTTTTGGCATGGAGGTACAGCACAGTTAAACCAGCTTTAAACACTTTTACACTGCCAAGGTGGTATGAGGGAATCTGGAACCTTCACATTCAAATCTAATTTGTGTAAGTATCATTTCCATACAGGAATAAAATAGTGCTGGATTACTGAAAGTGATTTGTTGATCTGATACCATGAATACTCCCAGGACACTCAAAAATCTCTAGAACATTGTTTTCTTTCCCTGATAGGTCACAACTGTGATATATAATGATTTGAGCTATGTTGTATTTTATCAGCTCTATTTTTATTCCTTCCAAGAGCCGAAGAATTTTTGGGTGATAGATAAACAAGAGAAACCAGTAAAAAATGTGTCTTCCCCTTCATATTTTTTGTGTTGCTAAATCCTATTTTCAACCACTGGACTGTCTAAATTGTCTGGGGTGTCTTGCAAATGATTTCTGTTATTATTTCCTCATTTCTTGGATAACTCACAAAACCCACAATCCCTTTTGAGAAGCTGAGCATCCTGTGTTTTATTTAGTAATTCATATCCTGACAATGCTCCTTGTTGTTGGTCCCACCTCCTTGACTCCTTTCTGAGAGGCAAACCAAGTACAAATATAGGTCAGGAGAACTGATACCCAAATTCCCTGTCCTTTGCATGGAGCATATGAAAATTTTCAGTGTAATTAAAGAAACTCTGCAAGGTTAGTGGAGCAGGTCTTTCTGACATTAATTTTTATTATATATTAACTATTTTGTAAGTTCCTTTGATTTTAAGTTAAAAATAGGCACTTTTTCTTTCT
This sequence comes from Luscinia megarhynchos, assembly GCA_034336665.1. Taxonomy (NCBI): domain Eukaryota; kingdom Metazoa; phylum Chordata; class Aves; order Passeriformes; family Muscicapidae; genus Luscinia; species Luscinia megarhynchos. Next base: position 69,690,873 of record JAPFBE010000003.1, read on the forward strand.
AACAGCAACTGGCCATGTTAGTCCTTAGTTCTGTCACTAAAAAATCAGTCCTCTGACAGCAAATTACTGTGTTTATGAGAGAAAGAATAGATATTGAAAAGAAAATATATTTAAGTGCTTTCTGGGTTGTTATCAGGGAAAAGTTAGGTGACTTTTCTTGTGTTATTCTTTATTTTCATTAGTTTTCAATTGAAGAATTTATTTTATTTGTAAAATTCAAGGTAAAAGTGATTTCAGGCAGGGCTTTTAATTATCTTAGCAATTCCTCACTGCAAATTAAAATGGCAGAAATGGGTTGTGCTCTAATATTATTTCCTTCCACCTTTTTTTACCTCTCATACTCCCTGCCATGCTCCATCCAGTTTTCCTCAGTTTTGTTTATGTCTGACTTTTTGATTGATTCAACTGTAACACTGGTTCATGGAATAATTGTAAGTATCTGGTTTTAAAATTAGCTGTACATGGAAAATAATATGAAACCTAATTGCACCTTAGAAGTAGAAACATAATAATGACTCTGCTGTATGAAATTTTTTTGCCTATGTGGAATGAATTTGCCTACTAAGTGTCTTTAATACTAACTGAGAACATTTTAAGAAAATATCAGTTCAATGAGTAAAATTAGTACAGACTAAATTGTTTAATCATAACTGCAATCCTAGATTTTGTTAAAACTGATGGAACTACCTTCTGCATGAAGACATCTTTCAGATTACATTTTTTACATAGATATTTCCTTTCTAATATTGCATACAAATCCAGTTAAGTGTCAATGTTATCACAAATTTTTTTTTATCAAAGGGAAAATTGGCCACATATTCACAGAATAGAAGTCCTCAGCTGACAGAAACCTCTTGAAACTCAAGTCAGAAGTGGCCAAGAGGCACTGATGTGATAACTGGTGCTGGGACCTCTGCCAGCACCTCAAGCCTGCCTTGTATCCTAGGTAAGATTCTCCAACTTTCCTGTAGTTTTGATGGGAATAGAACAGTTCTATCACATGGTACCAGCTGCTCATTCACACCTGTGTATTTCAATAATTGTACTGTCAGTAATAAATTCCACCAGTATTTCCACTCAGATTCAGTCCAAAATCCAATATTGTCAATGAAAATCGCCCCAGACTACTTAAAAGAGCTCTACCAGACCTTGAAAAAATGTAAATGCTTGCAAATTCTTCATTGTTTATTGACAGCTTAAATTCCTGTATTGAAACAGAGACCTTATTTCAAATCAGTACAAATTTGAACAAAAACTTCTTTAAAAATTCAGCATTTAGCACACATTAACTTAAAATAGTGCTGGAATCAGGTCTTTGTTCTCAGTCACAGCCTTTCTTAGGAGGGGGTAGGGAGACAGAAATTCTGAGCTCTTCTCCCTGGTGTCCAGTGACAGGATATGTGGGAATAGCTCAAAGCTGCACCAGGATAGGTGCAGATTGAACATGAGGAATCATTTCTTTACCAAGAGGGAGGGTCAAACACTGGAACAGGCTTCCCAAAGAGGTGGTGGATGCTCCAACCCTGACATTGTTTAGGAAGCATTTGGACAATGCACTTAGGAACATGCTTTAATTTTCCTTCAGCTCTGGGATGGTCAGAGAGTTGAACTGGATGATTGCTGTAGGTCTATTCTATTCTATTCTATTCTATTCTATTCTATTCTATTCTATTCTATTCTATTCTATTCTATTCTATTCTATTCTATTCTATTCTATTCTATTCTATTCTATTCTATTCTATTCTATTCTATTCTATTCTATTCTATTCTATTCTATTCTATTCTATTCTATTCTATTCTATTCTATTTCCATTCCATTCCCATTCCATTCCTATTCCATTCCATTCCATTCCATTTCATCTGTTGAAAACCTAGAAAAGTTCTGCTGAAGTGGACTGGTTTTCTTTGTCTTCATGTGTACTACAGGTATCAGAATTTGGAACCACCTGTCTCTATCTGCTTTCTCTTCCTGAGGGGTGGGATGCTGTGTCCAGGAAGGGACTGGATAAAATTCATTGCTCCTATTTTACCTAAAAGCCTAGGGAAATTATCAGACATTTCTAAAGCTCAGTAGTTTTAAGCCCCATGGAATGATAAGTAATGCCACTTATTCTTTTTATGGCAAAATGAGTTTTTCCACTTCATTTCTTCACTGAAACTATTTACATAATGTCTGTGTTCTTTTATGACTTGTACAAAAAAACCAGTACCATACTAAATTTGCATGGGCTTAAGGAGAAAGCTGAAATAGGAAGAAGTAATAAATGCATATGCCAATCATTTATCTTATTTTTAACTATCTCATACATTATAAACTTCATAGAAATTTCAAAGTAGTAATTTCTAACAACTGAAGAAAGCTTATTTCCTCATGAACTTTCAATATACTTCCATTTAACATTTAGTGGCCCAATTTTCTTTGTATAGGTCAAGAGGATTTTTTCACATCTTGTCACAGGGAAAAGGGTACTTGAGTGGAAAAGGTGCATTCTCTATTATCACCACGGAATTTCAAGTACCTGAGCATATTCATTAGAAGCTTGAGGACTTTAGCAAAGATATATTAGAACAAAACCTGCATGTTCTCACTATAATAAGAATTGGTTATAGTCAAACTGATATAAAGGGCAAAACTCATATGCCAAGCATGTCTGAGTTCTAGTTCAGGTCTGCATATCCTACTTTGTAGTATTTTCTAGTCTTTTAGAGAATTAACTGATTATAAGAAAAGTTATGTTACAAGAGTCCCAGTGACACTAATGTATTCCAGCACCAGGCAGATATTACCATGTGATGTCATGAATTATCTCATTCATGCTGGCATTGCAAAACCACAGAGGCCTCTGATCCTGAGAATTGGAGTGCTGGGGAGAAATCCGGGGGTGGGGGGAAGACAGAAAACTCAATCGAAAGGTAAATGAGCAAGATATCTAAAATGAATATTGTAAAAGGTTAAGTTCCTTTCTTGAATTTTGGATCCTTTAAGTAGTTTCAGAGGTAGGCAAAATAGTCTATTTCAAACTCTGACTAAAACTCAGGTGTTTTGCCATCTGCCTAGTAATTTTAATGTATTTTAGTATATCAAATAATTGATTTTAATAAAATTCACATCTTACAACCCATAAAGACTTTTTCCCCCCTCAAGTTTTGTCTAAGTTGGCCTTGAAAAATTAAGTTTCTTATTAGTTTTCCAAAGGATAGTTGACATTTAGGAATTAGTTAGAAATTACAGTTTTATTGCTCATGTTATTGCAATGTAATGTTCATTTGGAGAGAAACACTTAAGCAGACTGCATTTAAATTGTCCATTTTGTTTTACTCTGAAAAGTATTTGCATGATGATAAATGGATGAAGAATACTGATTTCCAAGGAGACACCCTCTCTATCCTTGAGTTAGACAAATGAAGGCCAAAGTTGGAACAAATGGTCTGGGAAGATGCAATTTCTACAGCAAAAGAAAACACTGTTTTCTGAAGGATGTCTCCTTAGGAAACAAATCACTGTCTGAGAGGGGATGAAGAACAACATGACTAAAAGGACTTACATTCTAACCCAAACATCTGGTTTTTTTTCTGCAGCAGAATTATTGCAGATGCCACAACATTTCAGTTTGATTGCTGAAGCCATCATACATATCACTAACGTTTTAAATTTTCCATAACTTACCTTGATTTTCTTGTGGCAATTGAAGTAAGAAAGGAAACACTTCAAAAATCTTCAGACATGATAGCACCCTACATATAAATACAGCCAACACTGAATGCATTCAGCTGGAATCCAGAGAGAAAAACACCTACACAAGCACCATTCCCTTCATCTCTATGGTAGGTGCACATCCACCCACATGCACAGGTTTTTCTGACAGCCCTAGGAGACAGATCTTCCACCATAGCCACACCACCTGATCTGAGCTCCCTGGAAGGGAGCACTACCCACCAAATACAGAGGACACCAGACCAAGAAACCTTCTTTGAAAAGGCAATCACTTTTCTTCAGAAGAAGCACTGGGAAATTCCATATTTTTTTTGTATTTCAGTGTCTAGATTATAATAAAATTATCTTATATGCTTCTACTGTTAATAAAAATATAAATGTGTCACCATGACTGTAGGGAGACAGTAGATGATAGTGCCAGAAAACTAGACTCCAGATTGAAAGGGAAGCTGCTGTTGGACTTCTCAAGGATTAATTTTTGGACAAATGTTTTATTGACCTTTGCTAAAAACCAAGTAGTGCATGTATAAAATCAGAGTATCATAAACACAGAAGGAAGATTGAGATATCAAATGAATAAAGACATAGACCTGATTGCAGGAATGCCAGAAGAGGGATCCAAGAAAAAAATAGATTTAAGGACAAGTATCTGAGGATTAGTAATAGGAAAATTAACAATTAGATTTTTATTTAGAAGTGACTGAGGAAGCCAAAGACTAAAAGTATACTATATCCAAATCACCATCTGGAGAGTAAAGTTAATCTGTGGAAGACTCAATGCTGTTGATGAGACTACACCTGGACTAAATTCTGAGGTAAATTCTCAGCTCCCTCCTGAAAGTTGAATTCACATTAGAATTAGTACAGAGAAGATATACTGTGACAAAAGGTGGAGAGGAAAACTTTAGGAAGCAGGGAGTGAGAAAGAGCATGGATTAAGTACCATGGCAAACTGGAATGTGGTATTTAAATACACTGGAAAACATATGTAGAAAAGGAGAAGTGTCCCCTAATGCTAGAGAGCAGAGCTGGTATATAAAAGTAACTGGTCATAAATATATATGGTCAGGGTGGAAATGGTTGGAGACCCCTAGTCAGCAGTGGAGCCACTTTCAAGCTATCATTTGAGGAGCTTTGGGAGAGGCTGTTTAGAGAGATGTCTGGTGCTGTTCTGTTCTGGGGCCCCCAGCATAGAGAGGACATGGACCTGTTGGGTTGAGTCCTTTCTGATGAGGACAGTCTGAGAGAGCTGGAGCTGTTCAGTCTGGAGAGAAGGCTTCAAGGTGACCTTAGGGCAGCTTTGCAGCACCTGGAGAAACAAAAGAGCTGAAGAGTTTTTTAAGGGCATGGAGTGATAGAACAAGGGGGAATGTTTTTAAACTGAAGGAAGGCAGGTTTAGATATTAGGAAGAAATCCTTCATTCTGAGGGTGGGGAGACACTGGGACAAGTTTCCCAGAGTTTTTATGCCCCAGTCCTGGAAGTGTTCAAGACCAGGCTGGATGGGACTCTGAGCAGCCTGGTCTAGTGGAAAGTAGACCCATGGCAAAGAGGTGGGATCTAGGTGGTCTTAAAGGTCCTTTCAAACTTTACCCTTTCTCTGATTTTATGATAACTGGGATTGTACCACAAGATCCTTTTGGGTCCTATCCTCTATATCAGTATGTAGTTTTGTTTCTACAGGGACAGGTCTTTTAAAATCATAAATCAAGCCTTCCTCAATGTTGGGAGAAGGCCTGATGGAGTTATATTTTAAAGAGAAGGAAAAAAAATGTAAACCTGTTCCCAAAAGGGGTTCACCTTCTGCAGTTACAGCTGTTAGCCTTTTTGTGTTATCGACTTTCTTTAAGGAGAGATGATAGAAAATATTATAGATGTTGTACATCAGACTACTCCAGAGTTATCTGGCTAAAAGAAACAGAAATACAATAAAAAGAACAGTGGATGTTTGTATTTATTATGACTTTCTATTTTATTTCCTTTGATTACATATCTTTCTAATGATAGATAACCATTCAAAGCAATTTCAGCTTTGTTTTAATTTAGATTTTAATATGGACACTTATCCGAATTATCCAAGGTACTTGGATATGCATTACTGGACTGGAAAATTCGTGTAAACATAATCTAATAAGATTTAAGATGCTTTTGTTTCCAGAAACAAGATACTCCATGTAGAAAGTTTATCTGGGAGCAAGGGTGACCAGAGATAGACAAAAGGGACTGCTATTCCTTGTTAGTTTTGTAAAGGTCATTGTTTATCTTGTTAGTCACAATATGTAAAATGGAGGTACAGCAACCTTTTTAATATCATTTTTTAAATTCTTATCAGTCATTCCATCAGCTAACAGAATGACCAGGCTGTTTAATATGGATGGTACTTCTCTTTTAACTTCTTTAATCAACAGGCAAACCAATGTCAGGCAATTACCTCTTTCCAAAGGGATGTTGCCCAAGGAAGGGAGGTCAGGACAACTGTCACTCAGGTGGGAATTAAGCTTCAGACACCTAAGGAAAAGATTCCCACACCTCAGCGACAGACTATGAGCTCCTTATACATTCAGTGAGGACAAAAGGGCACTTATTCAGATACCTACTTCATGAAGAGAGAGGCATCACTTCAAAAGTGAGCATTACTCTCCACTGTGGACAGATGAATTCCTATAGTGTGGACAACACTTCACCCAAGAGGGCAATGGCAGAAGGTTTCCAGCTTTGAACTTTGTTGCCCAGCTGTGTGACAAGCTGTGTTTCACGCACTCAGGTTTGAAAGGTACAGCTGGTCATGTGAGGAACTGAGTGATTGCTTTAAGCTAAGTACAATACGCAGGTTTTATTCTATTGCACTTTTTAACATTTGCAAAGCACTTGATGCAATGGGAAAAGTCCTTCAGAATTTAAATTCGAATGAGTAAATTTAGTGTTCAGAGTAATTTTAATGAATATGACTCTCCCATACTCTAATAGAGTCCCCTAATATTCCTGACATATAAAGGTAAAGCAATGAAATATGAGGGAGTTCCAGATTTTCAGGAACTTTTTCTAAGTCTGTGTCACAAGTCTGGTGTCCTGCTAATGTGGTAATGGATTAAATTTACCTTAAGGACTTCACAAAGTGTTTGCTTAACCTGTGATTTTAACAGCCTTGATAATGTTGTACTCCTAATTAACACACCCCTTCCAATGTCTGGTCTTCTCTATTTACAATAAAAGATTAAATTCACTAAAGCTACCAGAGATTTGGAGACTAATGGAGCTCAGATCCAATGTTTACAGGGAAAATAAATACAAATATGCATTTTCAGGATTTAATAATTATCTATATATTAGTTCATCAGTAATTAATTAATAAGTTATTTATCCTATTAAATACAGATTCCTGCTAGATAATAGGAAATATGCATGGAGGAAGAGTGTTAAAAAAATTTTATCAATAGCTGTAGGGAGAAGACTGAAGGGAAAAGGGAGCAGTTAAGACACAGGACTGACTAACTAATTACTGAGAAAATAAACCATAAAAGAGCTGGTTCTGAGAAGTAATGCTAAGATGTTGCTTGGGGTCCCAGTAAAAGTTGTTGTGACACATGCCAAAGCAAAAGAGAACTATGCACTAGCTTTAGAGAGGACCTAAAAAGGCATTTTATTTTTTTTTCCATTTTGTAGCATTAATTGCAGTTTCGAGATGAAGTCAAACCTTCTGTTTTTCTACAGAAGCCTTCATTTGCTGCTTTCTACAACCTCTTCCACTTCACATATAGTTCCAATGTGAAAGGATGAGCACAGAGTGCACCATTCTCAAGAAGTAACAAAATTAAGAATATTTTTTGGTGCTTCATTGCTGTGAAAGTTTTGGGGGTTTGCAGAGGCTGGGCTGTTTCTCCCAGGCTGAAAGAATCAGAATCAGTGTAGGAGCTGCTGATGCCAGAGGCTGGGTCAGTGCAATAGGCTCCTCCACATCACTGTGCACATCAATGTCTTATGTGGCAGACAAGCACCCTGTGGCTTCAGGGACTGTAAATGGGACATCAGCTTTCCCTCACTTTGTCAACACAGCAAGAAGATGCATTGGCTGAACTCACTCTTCTGAACTTGTGGCTTCATTTCCAAAGCACTGCAGACCTCTGTGGCTCCTTTGTGGCATCCACTAGGTGAAACTGCACTAGATTTTTGCTTGGCATCTAAGATGGAAGATGCTATCAAATTCCTCCTCTGAGCAATGTGTAAGTTTGGCAGAACATTATGTTGAGTTGATTTTATACTGGATCTTCCTATACTAATATCCATGTTTCTTTTTGATTAAATATTTGTAATTTAAATGATGGAATATGAACAGATGTGTTTAACTTTCATGGTTAATGATCTCTTTTGTTTCTGCTTTTAATCCCTGCCTATTACACTAATGGACTCAAATTAGTAGAGTGTTCAAGAGGCCATTAAGCACTTTTATAGGACATCGAATGCTAATGGAAATTTGGTATGAGAATTCAAGCATTTTGCTCTTTCACTAACAAATTTGTAGTTTTAATTTCTGAAAAAGTAGCTTTCTGTTTTAAAAGAGTTAGTAGGCTAAAGGATGCCTTTTAAAAATTGTCACACAGCTTATTCTGTCATATATTGATTTATGAAGTGTTCTTGTTTGTATGCTTTCTGGAGCATGATACTAACCTTAGAGAAGAAATTTTAAACTCCTGTCTTCTTCTCTGAAGAAACCAAATAGTTCCCTCAGAGCTGGGCAATAACATTATTGCTATCATAAATAATCATTGTTGGCTGAAGCAATCCTAACCAGGAAAAGTCAAGTCTGGGAATAAATATAATAAGCTTTACTCTGAGCTTCCAACAGGTAATCAAATTGTAAATTATTCTAATGAAACACAAGATGGTAAGCAATTAGATCTCTTGACTAGCAGTAAATGTCCACTCCTCCCTCCCCTTGGTTATCCATTTGTTGTCAACCTGTCTACTACTTGGAAAGACTATCCTTTTCTCTTTACTACTGGCCAGTTGTCTAGGCTGACTCTATGGTGTGTTTACCAGCAGATGGTCTCATAATAAGTACTAGAGTTGCCAGGCCATTTAGCATAACTCCTTCCCTAAGCCACTGACCAGAAACAACATTTTAAAAATTTTGTCTTGCATGTATTACTCAGAAGATGCAAAAAGGGAACTAGAAAATGAAGGAAAATCTCTAACTGGAGAAAAACAAATGACAAATTAATGACAGCAGACAGGCACTGCTGAAATGTAAGAAGGAGTGAAGGAGGACACCCTTTCTGGGAAAGTGAAGATTCATGAAATGTCTGGTCCCCACAGGAGGTAGTTCTTTCTGGTCCTGTATCATATATCCTACATTTACCCAGATTTCATGCATCCTAAGGTCCATTAGTGATAAGAGTGAAGTGTTGGATTCAGCCCAGTAATATAAAAACATATGGAATGGCTTCTACAGGAAAGCAGTGGGTCCACTGCAGCCTGGAAGTCTATAAAATCTTTTGATGTTATGGAAAAGGTGAATAGGTAATATTTATTCATCACAGCAGAGGAACTCAGTGAACCACAGTGGTATGAGGACAAAACCAAAAGAGTTTTCATAGAACATACTGCTCATTTACAGGGATTGTTGTCAAAGAACACTTGCTAGTCCAAAATTTAAGTAGATTCACAAAGAGAGCAGACAAATTTATGGAAAAGATTTTGTAAGTGGGTGTGAAACACAGCTAGGTAGAGAAAATAACTATCTGCAGTACTCTTTAGAGTTTTGATTGACAAAAGCTACAAAGGTTTCTCATGCAAACTTTGTGCTCTACAGACCTGCTAAAGATTTCTCTGAGCTAGGCATTGCCGTTCCTGATTTCCCCATAGAGATGATAGGTTGAAGCCAAAGGCTGTCCTTGATTTTGGGAGCTGAGGAGCAGACCTAGAACACAGCACAAAATGATGAATCAAAGTGGTTCTTAAAATGAACCAGTAAAAAAAGAAAAAGATGGCAAGAACAGATTAAAAATGAGGATATTTTAAAAGGATTATTTCACACTGAAGCTACTGACAGACAAGGGACTAGCGGAACGGCCTTGAGGAGGTCCAAAGAGACACGGATCAGTATTTCTAAACCCAACAAGGAGATCAGAGAGAAGCCAGGAAGAAGAAAGGTGTAGTTAGAAGCTTGTATGAAGCCTGGAGGAACTGGAGTAGAGGGAAGAAGACCTCTAATTAGACCTCTAAGAAGAGGTTTAATGCCCTACAAAGGTTTAGGCATGGCCTGGCTGAGTCCAATTGGGCTTTCTGCATCAGGGACAAGAGCCTGAAGGAATTTCTTGGAGGAGGGCTGAGGCCAGAAACATTATACAAGAGTTAGCCATGATTCACCCCATCAAACACCTGCTCCAGATCTAGGAGCTCTAGTGAGGGCAACAGGCACGTCCCTACCCACCAGGGAGAAAAATCTCTGACTCCGAAACCAGCACTGGGTGACACTGTGGGCATAGAGGAGAACTCAACTCACTCAGGCTGAGAACATTCTCTCTGGTGGGATGGCCCTTATCATGCACTTGAGGTGTGTGCTGAGAACAGGCACTGAATCCCACTTCCTCAAACTGGGCTCATTTGTCTTGTCAGGCAGCTATGGAAGCAGACCAGCTGAAAAAGAAACTGCGACCATGAGAGGACTGGAGGCCACCAAGTGTGGCTAAACCCTGCTCTTGTGCTGCCAAGGGCAGCAAACAGGCTGGAAGGTGCCCCATGGACCCCTTTTGAGAGTTCACTCTAGGAAGAGGGAATTCCAGCTGAACCTGCCCTCCTGCTCCCACCTGTCAAAGCCTATCCCAGGAAGACTGACTGGATTTAGGGGGCAGTAGGTGCCCAGACACTATGGACCCATAGGAAGGGGCACTAAGGCTCTGTGAAGGGGCTTGTAATGTTTGTTTCAGAGCCCACTGAAGGTGATATACGTTTGAATACAAGTTTTGCAGCCCTATGGCCAAGGGACCTATGGCCCTTCACCTGAGTATTTGCAGGTCTGATCAGCATCAGAAGTCTCTTAAACCTTTTGCTCTTAGCCTGCTTCCTCACTTTTTGGCACTATCAGAGATACAGTTTTTTGGACTAGGGATCTGTGGAGTCCTTCAGGCATGAAGTGAACTGACTCCCTCTTTTGCCTTCAGCAGTGAAATAATCAGATTGCTTTCTAGTCTAGAGACTCCAGCAAGTACAGCCTGCAGCCTGAACACACCACTGAGAGGATGACAGATCTCTCTTTCATCCACTGGCCCTTGTTCTAGCCCACCAGATTCACTTTCTTCTTAAACTGAAAATATCTTCTGGTGCTTAAAAATATGTTTTTCCTAAAAAAAGAAGCATTTCTTTCTGTGGATGCTGCATGATTTATTTTAAGCTAGTAAAATGTGTCATATTCCAGTGAGTTCAGGATAGGACACTTCCATATTTGAAGATGTTTGGAAACCTGTGTATTCAGTTTGCATGGCATGATTTTGGTTGCAGGGGACCAAAGAAGATGCCAGGAGCTTTCCTTGTGTCAGATAGAGCCAACACCAGGTGGTTCCAGGACAGAACAAGCCCCTGGCCAAGGCCAAGTCAACCAGTGATGCTGGTAGCACCAGTGGAATCACAGATTTAAGAACAGGAGGGGGGTGAGGGGAGGATGTGGATGGAGAGGAGAGTGAGAATGTGTGACAGAAACAGCCCTGCAGACACCAAGGCCAGCAAAGAAGGAGGAACATGTGCTTCAGGTGCCAGAGCAAAGATTCCTCTGCAGCCCATGGGGAAGACCATGGTGAGGCAGGATGTCCCCTTACATCCCATGGAGATCCATGGTGGACCAGATCCACCTGCAGTCTCTGAAGGACCCCACACCAGCACAGGTGAGTGCCCAAAGGAGGCTGTGACTCCGTGGGAAATGTGTGTTGGCTCATGTGAATCATTTGGCTTGGTGTCATGTGTGCTCAATCCTACCACGTCACTGATGAACATTTTAAATAATATTTATCCTAATAGGGACTTTTGACAGATATCACTTGTTACTGGTTTCCACTTGGATGTTGAACCATTGACTGTAAATATCTGGATGTGGCCATCCAGACAATTTTTATTCATCTAACAGTTCATCTGTCTATCTTATATCTCCAATTTTTTGGCAAGAATGTGAGGAGTGACTGTGTCAAAGGCCTTACAGAAGTCCAGGTAGATAACATCCACAGCTTTTCTCTGTCCTCTGATGCAGGCACTCTGTCATAGGAGGCCATAAGTTTGTTTGGGAACAATTCCCCCTTGGCAAAGCCCTGTTGGCTGTCTAATTGCCTCCCTGTCTTTAATGTCCTTCCACCCATCTCCCAAGAGGGCCTCTTCCATGATTTTTCTGGACATGGCAGTGAGGCTGACTGGTTACTTGTTCCCAGAAGCCTCCTTTTTACCTTTCATTGGCAGACACCTGTCCTTCAAACCAGAACAGATTTATACATATACATACATACATACATACATATATATGTGTGTGTGTGTGTGTGTGTTGATATTTTTTCAACAGACTGAAAACTTTGCTGGTAAGACAGCTAAAAGGATGATGAAAACTAATAGTGCACTACTGAGAATGGACAATCTGAGCTATTCCAGGTAAAGGCTCATTTCCCCAGCAGGGTTTTGGGGCAGTATTTACTGCTCTAGTGCATTGCCTGCTGGGCTCTGTGACTCTTGCAATAACAGATCCTGCTGGACTCTGCTATAAACACTTCTGATCAATCAACACTGGCATCCTCCTGTAGCTTTGGTACTAAAAAGTGGAGGGAATTTTTAAAGAAAAGGCCATTAATGTAATTAAAATAGTACCAATAATTTGTAATGATCACAGTTTATGGCAAGCCACTAAAAACCTATTTTCTTTCAAAAGTTTGGGATAATGGGATGATACTAATTGATAGTTTTAGGCCTCCTAGGTTTGTTTGCAGAAACACCTTCTTTAGTGTATTACCTGTAGGTTGGCAATGCATGCAAGGCAGGAATGCTCATGTATTAAATGGGTTATTTTTGTGTTGCATCAGTGAGTTCACAAACATGCACGAAAAAATGTCCTAAACATCGTGATCATCAGTGGTGCATAGTAAGGAAAACTACTGTAAAAAGCAACTTGTTCAAAATTTAACATTGACTTCACTGGAATACCACACTCTGAAGTTCAGAAACTGTGGCATGACAGACTATGTGAGGCACAAAATGCTTATGAAAGATTATAATTGAAAGACATGAATTAACCTGAGATTACTAATATGTTTTTATTTTTTTTGACTGCAAGAATTTGTGCTGGAACTCCTGTAGCCCTCATGCTCTTGTAGAACAAAAAGTGCTTTTATGGGACCAGTGTGATCAATCTTGAAATAAGCAGTGCTGCTGAAGTGTACCTGTGTAATAATATATATTATTATATATTATACCTGTGACATTATAAGATATATATATATATATTTTATGTCTGCAAAAGGAAAACTACTGAAGAATGTGACAGTCAGCTTGTGCTTTTGAATGTTCTGCAAGAGCTGCATTAATACAATGAATTACTCTGTATTGTCTGCTTGACCACAATTTCTTCTCTAAATTGGAGGTTCCTTTTGCTTTACATATTGCCCTAAGTATAGATGAGGATGTAGATATACTTTTCTTGTTCTTCTGGATGCTCTTAAATGCCCACCATCTTTTAAAAGTGTGGCAAAAAGGAGCTGCAGCAGCTGAGGAATGTTTGGGGGTGAATTGTCTGAATGTCTGAACTGATTGCTAAATGATTCAAAGCTAAAATTCCTCATGTTGATAGATTTGACATTTTTATATGTAATTTTCTTTAGACACAGACTCATAGTAGGAAGGTGATGGCATAATCAGAGAGTAAATTCTAATTAAAGGAGCAAATACTGCAATTTTTTTTCTCATCAAGGAAAAAAAAATACATTTAAGCAAGGACCAGGAACTATATGAATGCAATATGGTAGAAGAGGAAAAAGTAGTAGAAGGATTTTGCATTAAAAAGAAATCAAATATCAAACAATAGAGCAACAAAGGTAAAAAAATAACCCAGCCAGAAGTCAGCTAGGATACCTGAAAGTCACTGCCAGTTAGCAACAAATGAGAGATTGCATAAAGAGCACCTGGCCATGGGAACATCTCAAAAGTGATGGATTAAAAATCCAGTGTGAAAAGAGGAAAGCAAGACTATTAAAAAACAATATAAAAATGTTCATTGGTTTAAAGGTATTGAAACTCTGGAGGGTTAGAGTTGTCACATTACCCTAGCACTGAATCTGTACAAAACTTCTCCCCAACATGCCCAGACCAGCAGCATTATGTAACCCTTATGGTAGCAAAAATTTCAAAATGAGGTTCTAATTTCAAATAGCACTTTTCCACATCTGGTTATATTTTAAAACTACCTTACTTTGTATATGTCTGGTTTGTATAGCCTCCTCTTACCCTTTTCCTATGAGAAGAGACTGCAAAAATCGTTTGGTTTAAGTAAAAAAACATGTGCATCTTTGAGAGATGGGTGGAAGATTGAGCAAATCAAGTGAAGACAAATGCAAATTTAGTCTTGTAAGGGTAGTAACCCCAGCTACACCCAAGACATTGTCTGTATTAAGCCTTAATTCAGGGCCAAAAACTTCAAGCAAAATTATATTTTCTGTTCTTGAAGCTGAAACTAGTGTGACAATACTATGTACAAATGTGATCTTTCAGTAAGCAAGAAACCCTTGTTGACTTTAGGGTTTGGGAAGTGCATGGAGGCTTTGAGCACTTTGGTCACCAAATATTTACATGTGACAGCATCCTAAACCCTCACAAGTAGGAGCAAGAGAATAACCATTTACATTTTCTTGTTTTTCTCACACGTTTTTTGTGACTTCTCCGCTGGCCAAGGAAATAACTAGGAGTGTTTCTGCTGACTTCAAGTAGTGTGGGAGTGTTTTGTGTGTATATCAATTAGCTGTAGTGGTATACTGTGCAAAACTGCATGATCTCCATTCAATTTGCCACATCCCACTGGGCTTATATAACTAGAGCTTTCCAGTAATGAAATATAATGAATAATAGTAATACTTACAATTAAAAAACTCACACCTAGTGATTTCTGATGCTTAAAAGTAAAAGTCTAACACAACCATCCCAGAAAACAGCATGATATCATAACATAGACTCTTTATAGACAAAACAGCCTTTCTCCATTAAATATCTATTTCTTGATGCCTTTTCAGGTCCTCTTTGCAAATTAATATGCCCAGGTGAAAACCTAGAATTTAAAAGTACAATTTACACAGGAGAAAAATCCAGATTTTGCCTGCAACTTTGCTTGCCTTATCCTCTTTTCAGTCTCTCTCAAAAGTAATTAATCCAGCTCAATTTTTAGAGCTGGAAATACAAGATTTCACTCAGCCTTAGTGTTCTTTTTATCCTCATTTTCACACAATTCACTTCTTATTTATCCTGGGTTGCTTAGGTGAAGTGTTTATGTTAACTCAACTGCTAAAGTTGCATTGGTAGCTAATACATGTCAGAAGCTTCTCTTACACTATATGTATCCTAGAGGTGTTAATTAGATATTGATTGTCTTGATACTTTCCTGCATTTTAGCCTTCACAATTTCAGGGTTGTTATTTATTCATTTGCGTAGACAATCTTCTCCTCCATCATCTACACCAAACTGAGCAGAATGATGGGATCTCTCTCCTACAAAAATAGTCTGAGAGACCTGGAGTTGTTCATCCTGGAAGAGATGGCTCCTGGATGACCTTATTTCAGCTTTTCAGTACTTGGGAGAGCAAATTTTTACACAGGCAGATAATTACAGGACAGGAGGGAACAGACTGGATGACAGGAAGGAATTCTTTATTTGGAGACCAGTGAAGTATTGGAAAATATTGCTCAGAAGCTGTGAATGCCCCATCCCTGGAAGTATTCAACACCAGGTTGGATGGGACTTTTAGCAACCTGGTCTAGTGGAAGGTGTCACTGCCCATGGCAGGGGGTTGGAACTAGGTGATTATAAGGTCCCTTCCAACCCAAATCATTCTATGATTCTATGTTTTTCTTCATCTATTTTCATAAAAAATACTGCTATGAAAGAGAAGTGTGACTGTGATAAAGGAGATGATAAAATGAACATTTACCATAGTTAGCAACTCACCTAGAGCAGACTTTAAAAAATTTGGGTTGTCTTTCCAAACCTATACAAGTACCTCCTGTTTCTATAAAGCTCTGCATCTGTGCATGCAACTTGGTGAATATGATGTTGCTCTTTAAATACTTCTATTACATATGTATATACACACTTCACTACAGCTCAGCAGACTTGATAGCTGCATTTGAATTTTTTCCATCTGTATTTCATTGTCTTAAGAGGAAAACATTATGATTTATGTGACAGTGATTAGCTAGAACATGTGAATCACCTAGTAAACATACTCAGCAATTTACTCAAAGCAACAATTTCAGCCGTTTTTAATTGGCCAGTCAATATATGCTATCTGAAAAGATGCACACCCATGCAGTGAAGTCAGTCTTACTGAAAACAGGCTTTCTTTTTTAGCTATGTTTTACAGACCTTTCAGAAATAATCCATGCTCCCAAGACTAGACGGTTTACAGATTGAAAATCCTTCATAAAATCAATTTCTTCAGACTCAGTGGACAAATGCAACTCTATTTTCTTTAATAATAGAATGGCAAAGTCATAAAATACTATGCAATAATTGACTAGTTAATTCCTTTTTTTCCTTCTTTAGAATGGGCTTTTTCTAGAAGGACCTGTTCCTGTCTTTTGATTAGGTTGCTTGAAATCACTCTGATTGGAATAGCTAATTGAACATGACTAAATGATGAGTCAGACCCAATAGGAGTCAACGATAAGACACAGTTGCCAGAAAAGAAAATCAGATTCTGGAAAGTATTAATAGCAGTGTCATATGCGAGACATTGGAGGTAATTATTCTGCTCTATTTGGTTGTGGTGAGGATGCAGGTGATGGTAGTCTGGTGCAGGTGCCTTATGTAAGGCATGATAACAAATTGAAGGGTCTGGAGGAAACTGACAAGAGCAACAAGAGGTTTAAGCAGTATTATCTGTTAGGAAAAGTGAATGTAAGATTGCTATCTTAGCTATGTAAGGAACTTTTGTTGTCACTTGTTCACTGATGAGAGGAGAAGTAACAGATTATATCGCAGCCATGGCTGTGCCTGCTCTCCTGAAGTGTGTATTTATTTCTGACCCAGGGAGGCATCCCTGCCTTCCAGCTGTGGGGAGCAGGCTCATGGGTGCTGCCCAGGGCCCCACTGCCGTGCTCAGCCCTGGAAGCAGACTCTGGCTCAGCTCCTATCCCACTGCATGTTGCTCCTCCTTATTTCCACAACTCCATAACACAGCTTTCAGGTCCATTTCCACCTCATATACTCCTGGCCCTCAGTGTGGGCTCCTATCTTGGCCTGGCAGTGATGAAGCCTCTTCAGTATCTGTGTGGAAAAAACCAGAATCCACATCCATGTCAGTGCCTAGAATTTCCCAGAATTTCTGAAAGACACACTGCTCTGTTGTCCCCTTCAAGGCATCCTTCTGCAAAAATGTACAGTTGTGTTTGGAAGAATCTGGACTGGGCTCATTCTCAATGGCCCAATTAAAACTGCAGACAAAATAAACTCCTGTGTTCATTAGACTCCCACAGACTGCAGGAGAACATCCATATCCCAAGACTGACCTTCTGCCTCCCTGCACAAGGAGAAGAGCAAATAAGTCATCCAGAGAGCTGGACCAGATGCTGATGTAGTGTGTGCATGGCATGTGTACTCAACTTCTGCTTCTTTGCTGTGGTTTATTGGAATAAGTGGACAGAAAAAATTTGGGTACTCTGCTGAAAATGGAAAACACCTTTGAGAAGAGACCTGTGCGCTCTCTTCACCAGGACCTACCCATTTAGATGAAGAAGTGGTTAAGCACAATTCATTTGCAATGCATTTCTGCCAATTACAAGCTCCATCCTTCTTGGGGTACTCGTCAAGGGTGATGAAAGCCAACCCATGGTGACTGGGTACAACCCATAGAAATATTGCTCAGTGTACATTGGGTTTGCATGGCAAGGTCTTGGTAGGGGCAGAGAGGAGGTTTTTACAGGGGTCACTTCTGTCAGAAGCTGCTAGAAGCTTCATTCTGTGTCCTAGAGAAGCAGTGAGAAGAAGCTCCAAGGTGAACCCACCACTGGCCAAGGCTGAGCCCACTAGTGGTGGCAGCTCTGGGATATCATTTGGGAGAAGTGGGAGAAAAAGCTGTACAATTCCAGCCAGAGAGAGGAGTGAGAATATCTGAGAGGAGCAGCTCTTCAGACACCACGACCACAGAAGGAGGGGCAGGAGGTGCTCCAGGTGCCAGAGCTGAGATCCCCCTGCAGCCCCTGGTAAGGCAGCTGTGCCCCTGCAGCACACAGAGGTTTGGGGGCAGTAGATACCTGCAGCCCCTGGAGGATCCTACACCAGAGCAGGGGGATGGTCAAATAAGGTTGTGACTCCATGGCAGGTCCATGCTGGAGCAGGTTTTCTCTTAGAACTTGTCACCTCATGGGAGATCCATGTAGGCAGACATCTGCCACCACAGCACTGCCTCAGGTGTGGAAGCTGGAAACACAAACTGTGTTCTTCCTAGGGCCACAAAACAGAGTGCATCTGTGCCTCACAGGGTGCAGCAGCTGACTGCATCAGAAAAGGTCTGTCACCTGCTTTGGATGCCTGAACCAGCACTGGGCTTTGTCCCAGTTGCTTCATGGTAAAAGTCTCCTTTTCACAGCTCTACCTGAGACATGATCTCTATAAATAATGCAGCATTGATTTTAACCTTTTCTGAAGTCTATTAATGATGGAAGCTTTTTTTTCCCCCCATATTTTAGTCTTTTGAGAAGCTTCTGCATGCTTCTTTCCTAGTGTCAATGTTTGGGATTATTTTCCTCACCTCAAGAATATTACCTTGAATTTCTTCACATATGAATCTGTTATTTTTGAATGTTCAAGGAGTTTAACAGCCTAGTGATTGCATCTCCATTCTGCTTTTTCTGATACCTTTCCATTTTTCCAAGGTTTCTCAGTTCAGTTTTCAGAGCAGTATTGGATATGTAATGCACAGACACCCCCTTTCTAGCAGCTCTGAATTACTCTCTCTTTTTTTTTCCTTATTAATTTTTTTTTCCAGCTCTGTATCCCAGACACTGAAATTGTTGTTGCTGTGGTTTTGAGGCAGGACAATGAACTGCCTCGTGGGCTGCAGGCACCTTAGGGCTAGGTCATGCAATAGAGGATACAGGAGGCAGATGCTATGTGTGCAAGTATCAGAGGTTTCATTCTTACATTTTTGGGGGGAAGATTTAAGCTAGAGATTACCTGCATGAGCTACCTGACTGGCGTACATAGTGACACAGACACAACAAAATGTTTCAGATTTCAGTTTTACTCTGACTCAGACCAAAAAAGGAAGGGAAAAGAGTAAACAGGGACAATTCACAAAAACCATAATGTTTAAGAAAGGCTTGCATTCTATACTTGAATTGAAAGCTTATTAATAACAAGTTATGAAGTTAATATTGTTCATTCATTTCTTTTTTTTAAAAATAATTTCTTTGCAATTTTTCATTTTTGGTGACATCTCAAATCAGTAAGCTTTGAAGTAATAAAACTGTGTAGGAACAGATTTAATAGAACAGTTCAGATAAAGATGTTTTACTGCTTTGAAATTACAATTCCACTAACTTAGCCATATCTAATAAAAGACTTTTTCCTTGACCCACCAAACCATCTTAGGCAAATTGACTCCAAATGAACTCACAGCTTGATGAAATATATGACTGTAGTTTTTTGCTCTTTAAAGAAGTTTTTAAGTCAAGCATTTAATTTTTTGTTCTCTTAACCACTTCAGTTTTCCCTTAGTCCATTCTCACAGCCTGAGCAAGAGACTAATATCTGCAGGAAATAATAAGAAGGTATAGATATAACTTTCTATAACCAAATACAAAAAACTAACAAACTATATATTGTTTTCCAGAGAAAAATATCTGCTTTTTCTTTTTTAATCTCTATACCTAACTTTTCCTGTCATATGTGTTACCTCTAGGAGTGTGACATTTAATGGTATTTTGATAAAGTTTCAAAGATGAGTTTCAGAAAGCAGGTGTAAAAGAGCAGGCACTTTCCACAGCACATCCTATTTTCCCAGTGAGTCTTAGTAACTGTTCTCAGGTCACTCTGGTAATTCACATCATGGTTGGTTTGGGATCTGATTTGTATTTATGTATGAATATAAACTGAACAGATTTGTT
Organism: Luscinia megarhynchos; assembly: GCA_034336665.1. Lineage (NCBI taxonomy): Eukaryota > Metazoa > Chordata > Aves > Passeriformes > Muscicapidae > Luscinia > Luscinia megarhynchos. The sequence continues at coordinate 69,710,922 of JAPFBE010000003.1, forward strand.
TCCTGAAATCTCTGAGAGTGATAGAGGAACCATAGTTTCATATTTGCTGTCAGCCCTAAAAGCCCTTGAAGGTTGATAAGAAAAGAATGAAGTTTTCCCTGGTATTGCTTGGGCTGTTCAGGTCAGATACTGTAGATTAGTTGTATTGAAAGCATTCTGTGTGAAATCCATGGAGAGGCAATAGTTTTACAACCACTTGAATAAAAATTGTCTCCAGGGACATTACATTTTCTAAATCCTTGCCATGACCAGAGGGATCTCTTGAATCTTAACTGGGAGCTGGAAGAAATTAAATTGAATGAAAATGGTGTCAAAGGAAAATAAAAAGCATGGCTAGTCTAGTGCCTTTCCCAGTGGATATCACACAACAAAGGACTGAGACTAATCAGTTTAAAAAGACATCAGTTTCAACTTCCAGTGTGGTGCTAGAACATAGGTATCTGTATCTTTAATAAAGAGGTTCCTTTTTTCCTTCTAAATGTTTGCAAAATGTCTCTAATCTCTATTAACTAGAGAAAATTTACTGGGAAATAATCACTTGCCAGCAATTGACTTAATTTCATTTACTTTTTCCACATTCTTTCTTGTTCTTTGAGCAGCTGCTGACTAACTAAAGTTCAGTGGATAACACCGTTTCAAAGGTATTCTGGCCTCCAAAGAGCCTGTCCAGTCTGGGATGTCAGATTAGGCATTCCTATTTTTGGGACAAGAGGCTGGCCAAGAGATAGAAAAGGAGTATTGCCCAGGCAAAAGTATGACCTCTACACATCAAACTTCCAGAAAACATTTTTAAGTTTAGGTGAATTCTCCTTTAGCTCTGTAGTTTCCAAAAGTGTTATATTTATTATATTTCTCTATCTTTGACCTTATGATTTCCTAAAATTGGTATGTGTCCTAAGCATAACATATTTTTGCCTCTATTTTCTTTATTCTTGAGGTTTAGAGCTTGTATGTTTTTCTTGCTGTTTGGTTGGGATTTTTGTCTGTTTGGTGGGATTTTTTGCTTGTTAATTTGAGAGAATTGAGTTTTGCTCAATGCAACACACACGTGCTTAATACACTGTGGAATCATTCATGCTTGCTGTAATTATTTTTACCAAGAGTCCAAGGCACCTAATGAATACCTATGCATGATATAAGCATCTCCATTAACCACTTTTGAAAGAAAGAGAATTAACCCACTTTTGAAAGAAAAACAAAATATTGTACAATTCTCTTTAAATATTGAAGTCTGTTAAATGGCTTTTTACAGGTCCAGAACATGTCCCTGTCATCCTGATCTTTGTCTCTAGATTTTGACATGAAATTTGATTTCACTTTTTTTTCATAGCTGAAAGTCCATCTGTTTCCATTTTCAGCTACTAATGATCAATAGTCTGTCTGAGCAAGCCTTACCTTTAATTGCACCATCACATTTTGCCAGGTTATAATTTCCATTTTCAGGTCACCCACTTTTATTTTGAAGACACTTGCTATGTAATTAGCTATTTCCCTCATATAACTAACAGAATGTGATAATGGAAGTTACCACTGGTTGATTTTCATCACATCTAAGCTTCCAAGCACCTTATTGTTTTCACAGGTAGCTAATACACTTTGCCAACAAAATGGGTCCCATAATTTACTTGTGGGATAAGAATTCAGCAGTAGCTGCTATTGAGTTATGGTTCACATCTCGTTGCATAGAAAGGCCTGATTCAAGCTGGTCAAGTCTTTTCTTTTTGCTCTAGTTACTCCTCACTTTTCTGGCTGCTCCTTGCAGAGTTCTCACACTGCAGCCCCCCAATCCCTGCCTGCCCCACCAGTGCTTCCAGCAGCTTTTGTCCCTTCAGCTCCAAGTGTGTGCAGCACTGAGCTGGCTACCAGGAAACTCTCAAGCAGCTTTATTCCTTCCTACACCTTTGCTTGAAACTTGAAATACATAAAACCTTCTGCTCCTCTTTCTCTAATCTTAGCACTCCAAAGTTACACAGAGATAGCTGACATATATCTCCACAGAGTGCTTTAACTACAAACTTTCTCTTACTTTATGATATAGCTTCCTTTTGGCAGAGATACTATGAAATGTGGAAGCATACCAAGAGCTAACCAACTCTGATCAGACCTGAAGATAGGCTAAATGTCTGTGATTCAGACATGCCCATATATTTTCCTTTCTCTGCCAGAAGGGACCTGAGCACTAGCAGGGGACTGTTAGAGGCTCCTCTCTTCTCTGGAGCTCTTGGAGAAGAAAGGAAACAGAGGGATTTTCCACCTTCTCAGTCAATCTTACATAAAGGTATATGAGATGAAACATGCAAATTAGGGTTTGAAAACTGGTTTATAATCAGTGCCTCACTGCAGAGCAAGCCCAGCTTGAGCAGGTGCACACAAGCCACCACAAACTGCTCTGTGAGCCAGGCATTTTCCTTCTGCTTTAGAGAGGGCATCAAACTGCAGTGCACAGCACACACAGAGCACTTGCTGCTACGCTTTTCTCTCCTGATGAATCTAACAGACAATTGCTAAAAAAACCACCTCTCACAACTTGCTTGCCTTTTAAAAATTATTCCATTTCTGTTGTTTGGCTAAACAGTTCTGGCTGAGGTAGCACTGGCTTGTAAGACTTGGAATCAGCCAGAAAATCTAAATGTTAATTGGTTACAGCTGAAATTTGCATTCACGGTGAGACAGAAAGTTGACCTTTAAAGTTTTGTTACCCTTGAGTAACTCTCAGCCTTGGGAAAATGTACCACTGTCAAGGTGTTACTGTATTCCTAGAAGCTGTGCTAGAATTAGAAAGAAGTTGTTCAAAATGAGGCTAAAGTATGCCATAATCATGGAGTAGTCTTATCACAGGCTGAATTAATGCAGGATCAGATACAATCACGGTGCAGTTTCAGGAATATTAGGTGATAATTGTGGAGTCTCAGATAATTGCTTCAAGCGGTCAGATAACCTCTGATACTCAAACACTGTGCTTGTCTCATTAAAACTCCATCTGGAAGAATCAAAATACCCACTTCTTCAAAATTTAAGGAAGGTACCGTTTTGACTTAGTGCATGGTCCATTAGTCGAGTCTTTCTGTTAGTAGTGTCTCTGTTATATAAAATATATTCTTGTTAAAACCGATTCCCCAAAAGTTCAAAGCCCTATATTTATGTCTCTCACATTGCTGTAACTGCAAGACTTTATCTAGCAAATATATACATTTCCACATGACACAATAAAGATATTGATTTTAGGTTTATTCTAAACTGTCAAGTAAATAGGCTTGATCACAGCAAAGAACAGATCCTATTGACTTTGCTGGGCAGAGACAAATAAAGCTCCTAAGCTTTACTTGGCCAAAAATAACCCTTTGTAGTTCTGATCTGTGGTTAGAAGGAGAAAACTCACACTGAATTTCACTTTACATTTGCATTGGGATTCTTAGTGTAGCTTTTTTTTTGTTTGTTTGCTTGTTTGTTTTGCTCTGGTTTATTTCGATATTGTTTTAGCTTTTGTTTTATGTTGTTATGGCATTCTCTTTTTTGTTTGGCTTTTTTTTTCCCCAGTGGTATCAGGCAGCTTTAAAGAGAGAAAGCTATCTATGAGGAAACCAGCAAACAAGGACAACCCTTTGGTCTGTGATGTTTTGTGTCTTTCCTTTCTATGGTAGCACCTCAGTTTCCCTGCAGCCCTATTCAACAATCATGACTGCAGATCCAGAGACTATTTAAAATGAGTCAGAGAGGCAGAACTTGGCCAAAGGGCATGAGGGATGTTCCAGGCAGTGTGAGCTGATCCAGTGACCAGATCAAAAAGGTGCTACAGCTGCTGTGGCCCTTCCCCTCTGCAGCACCTTCTGGTTATTCACCCACCTGCTACATACATTTTGTGTTGGGATGATGGCCCCTGTCCTGTGCATCCCTCAGCACATTGGCTCCAAATCCTGCCTGCTGCCTCAGGCTAAAAGCAGAGGAGCAGAAGAAAGCTGAAGGAAGAAACCTGGAGCAAATTGCACAGCAGTATACCCATATACTCAGTGAGCTGGCTGCACACTTCAAGACAGGTATTTGAAAGCTTGACAAAAGCAGCCCTGCCTCACCTCAGGGTAAATTTGTCACCTTTGAGAAGGAGATCACTAACTTTTAGATATAGAAGCATGAGTCTGCAATTTTTTAATGGCCCCACACATTCCTTGGTGGACATTAACATACATGTATATAGAAAATAACAGCAGTGGGATATGTGATCAATCATAGTTCTTTTACCTGGATTTAAAGTATGTGATTGCTTTATGGAAATCCTACTTCTTCTTCCCTTTCCCATGCCTCCATCCTCACAGAAAAGGTCACATGATATCTCTTTCATCAACTACATAGGATTGGGACGAGGTTGAAAGACTTCAAGAAGTGGTGTTAGGAGGCTTCTCCACGAGAAAATTCAAATGCAGATATGGAACTGAAAAGCATTAAAATGAAAGTTTGCTTGAAGAGATGTCTGGGATTACAGACACAGTGGACAAACTCTGGTGATATGACCTTTGTGTGTGTGTTGGGCAGGAGCAGGGCAAGGACATGGCTTGGAAGGCATTAGTGTGTCAGCATTCAGGAAGGCTGATGGAGGTGAGTGTCAGGCTAGTGCAAACATTAATGGTTAAATCCTGTCTTTAATCTCCTGGAACTGAGGGCTTGTACCTGGCAAGGAGCCTGGACTGTCACTTGGGTGTGTTAGAAGGAAGTTTCTCATTCTATTTCAATCCTTTGGGAAGAAGTGAAGAATTAAAAATACATGTTCATGCCTTACCTTACTTACAGAAAGTTGTCATGATTGCTCAGGAAGCGTGGCAAGCTGCAGCAGTGGCTCTCTGCACAGCAAAGCTGAGGATTCCCACTTGCAGATGGAGTGGAAGCTGGGTGGAGGGGCAGGCTGCCCTGTCCTGGCCCTCTGACTCCTGGAGCCTGGGGTTTGCTGCTCTGCTGCTTTGCCTTTCCCTGAGCAATAGGCACTGTCTCCTGCTGCCACAGTGCCAGGTCTGCTCTCCCAAGGGGATGGATGGGATGGTTTAACATCTCTTCTTCTTTGACTCCTTCTGCACACTCAATACTTCAGACTAGAAGCCCACCACAAGTAAATAAAGAGTGGAAAAGTATAGAGAGGCCATAATTGCCTAAAACCAGGAAAAATCCATTTGAGAGAACAGTATTTTTTGTTATTGTTGTACCATTTAATAACATTGTAAGTACCATTTGTTGATTTTAGTAACAAGCTGTCAAAAACATCAACACATGCAGAAAGAAATATTGCCAGCTTTTTACTCTGCTTTAGACCATTAGACCTCTCCATCACCAGGCCCACTTTGCATCTGTACTCACTCCTCAAGAGAGAGCACCTCCAAAGTACAGCTTGGAGAGGATCTCTTGACTACAAAGACTCCTGAATAATAATGAATGTTCCTGGGTCTGGGCAGATGTCCTGCACACCCTCACATCAGCCTGATGTTCCTAAATTCTGTATATCATGCTGTATGATTTATTATGAGATTTTTATCCCCATATTCCAGTCTTTGTTCTTAATTTCAGGTTTTTTTCACAGATCCCTATGGTTTATGAGCATTCCTATTTAGTATTACAGGTGGTGGAGACATAAACTGATGAAGTAAAAATTTGAATTTGTTCATGACCTTTAATGATGACGTTCATCATCTTTAATGTCCTTTTTTGTCAAACAAAAATAGTATACATTTTTATTTAAGATTTCATGTTTCTAGAAGAGTGGAGTCAGTGGAGAAAATAAGGAAGCAACTTGGGCTTTTTTTCTGAGATGCTTCCTACAACTCCAGAGATTATGTGGATTTTGTAGAGATGATCAGCAGCTGTTTGAGAGGATGTTGTGTTGCTAGGAGACACTAATAAGGATGTACAATGAAAAATATATGGTCTTTTTAAATTGGATTTGGGCCAGGAAATGGATGAATAACAAGTAGATTAATGAACCAGGGTATCAAAAATATCAAAGACTGCAAGAATATTTAACTTTTGTGCTGGAAAACCAGTGTTAAGTGTAAAGCTTAATGTAGTTCCAACCAAAATGCATCAAAACTAGAAAAACAGACACTGTAGATCATTAGCATGGGTAGCCTGAATCAAAAAACATAAAGGAAACAAGAACAGAAAAAATTTTTTACATCTATATGGCCGTTTCACCTTGCTGCTGTTAAACCAAGATCAATGGTAGATATCTCAGGTATCTTTATCCAGTTAATTGATAAAGCTTACTGAAAAAACTCTCCTCTTTATAATCACTATAAAAAGTATAATAAAATTAAGTCAGAAAGGACATAAAAAGACATCTCACCCACGGAGGAAAGTTAAACATCAACCATCCCTGGTAGATATTTGATCAGGCCATTCAAACCACCTCCATAATAGAGGCTCCTCCTCAGGCAGTCTCATCTGTTGCTTCCCTTTCCCTGTTATTAGGAAGCTTTTCCTAATGTTCAACCTAAAGCTGTATTATAGTATTGTTTATAATGGAAAAGACTTTTAAGATAATGGAGTCCCAGCACTGCCATGTCCACCACTAAGCCATGTCCACAAATGCCACATCTGCATGACTTTTGGACACCTCCAGGGACAGTGACCTCCATCACTTCCTCAGGCAGCCTCTTCCTGTGCTTGGGAATTTTGGTGAAGAAATCTTTTCCCAACATCCAATCTAAACACCCTGGTGGCAACTTGAGGCCTTTTCCTCTTGTCTGATTGCTTCTGACCTAATTGCAAACCCAACCTCACTACAACCTCCTTTCAGGTGGCTGTGAAGAATGATAAGGTGTTCCCTCAGCCTCCCTTTTTCTGGGATGAGCAACACCAGTTCCCCCATTTGCTCTTCATAATGCTTGCTCTCTAGATACTTCACCAGCTTTGCTGCCCAAAGCACTCTTACCAAAGTTTATGGAGGTGCCTGCATCCATCATGTTTTTTAAGCTCTGAACCCTTTTGGTATTTGTGCTGGAAACTGTTAAATGCTAAGATAGTTTGTGTAAAGACCCAATAACTTCTCCTGGGCTTTGGAAATAAGTGAATGAGAAGGACCACAGGTTTATTAATTCACAGCCAAGGAGACTTATTCATGAAAACAGTGCATATTTTGTCAACACAGCCTTACCCTTTCAGGTCAGCAGTGAGTATTCAGTGTCTTCTGTGGTTGCCCATCACAAAAAAAATAAGAGATGCCTGAAAATGTCAAACAGAAAATAAGAGATAACTGAAAATGTCAAATGGCTTCTCACAAGCCAAAAAGTCCAGATAAAGCCAGGCCTTTTTCTAGAAATAACTAGGCTGTAAATGGAGCACCTCTCTGTTTTTCTACTTTCTCAGTTTTGCTGAGGATCTATAGCTGCAAAAGTTTTTAAAATGAATTTCTACCATGGTTGTGTTGTCATGTCTGGAAAACAGTGATTAAGAGTTACAGTTTTAAGAGTTAATTAAATAAGCTGCAGATTCTTAATACCATTGTATAACTTCATACATTCTGTGCTTAATGATACACCAGATCTCAGCACCTCTACTGATGTGATAATGTGCCTGAAAGGGCCTCTGATAGAGTGATATGATAGTAGTACAGGCTCACTCTCCCCATTTTCTTTGAAATTTTGTCATTAAATATGAAGTCAATTAAGAAACAGAAAAATTGTGGCCAAATAACATCAAATGACTGAGAAAGCCATGAAATTAAATTCAGAGTTCAAGCTGAAGCAGCCAGTTTTGGCTGTCTGATGGCAGGTGTTTGTGCAGAGGGAAGGCTGAGCTGTGTGCATGGATGGATGTGGGTGACTGCCCTGCAAATCCACAGGTGTCCAACGATGCACAGAACAGGGCTGGAACTTCTATCTGCTGCCCAATTCCATGCATAGTGAATTACTGTTCAAGTGGCAGCTTTACCTCAGGAGTTATTTTTCTATTTGTGTTGGAAGCAAAATCAGGGTCTACAGTAACAAAGCATAACCCACCCACCAGTATTTGACCTTCATTTTATTTCTGTATTGATGAATTCTTGAGTATCCAGACTGACCAGAGCATTAGGAAGTGACCCATGCTTGAAACAGCTTTATTTTGTAATGCAAGATGTGCTTGAAAAAGTTGAAAGATTACTCAAGACAGGCAGATTCCTACCAGAAGCTTCTCCTATGTGTGTCAGAGCCTGCCAAGAGAGATCCACCACTGGCCAGGGCTGAGCCCATCAGTGATGGTGGCAGAGCCTCCAGGATAACAAAGTTCAGGAGCTGTTGTGAGTCCTGGTTTAGGCTGACTATGCCAATTTGTGATAAAAGACTGGTTTAGCTCACTTTAAAAAATCACCATCAAATGTATCAGTAAAAGCAAGTTTGGTGCAAATCTGTAAAAGCACCACCGTGTTCAATGTTAAGGTTCAATACTTACTACATGGATGAAACATACAAAAAAATCAGATTAGAATCAATTAAGAATTATTTTCAGAGGTAAGAGTGCAAGAGGGTTTAGCAGCACTTAATCTTTGTCTAATGTACAAAGTGGTTTAATAGGATTTGCTACAATTATAACAGGACTTAATTATAGATTTGAGATAGTAACACTCATTCTACACTTGCTAGAGGCTATTTAAATCCACTCAATTGCTCACACACACATATACACACAAAAAGTCTTTACCAGTGTACTTGTTAAAAATTCCCCTTGAATGTCAGTGAAATGTTATTCATGTTAAATGCCTTGGGGACTCTTCATAGGTAAGAGCTGAGTCTCAAGAGTTGGGGGCATCAGCCCAGGTCCTTCTGTCTCTGAATTTTGCAAACCCAAAAGGGTTTGGGAGCTCTGAGAGGCATCCCTGCAGGGGAGATGCTCTGCAGTCCACTGCAGTCCTGGAGATCTCAAAGGGCCTCACTTAGGACTGCTCTTTACAGGACTGCAAGGCGATTTGCATTTGTCTTCTGCAAAATCTCCCTCCTCAGGTCAGTAATTATCAGAATTTCCAGAGCAATTGGAGGTAATTTCCAATACAACTGAATATTATTTCCAAAACTCCAGCCACAATGAATGGCAGCATTCCCCTCTGGCTGTGGCTCAGGTAGGGAGTGTTCCAAGGCTGTATCAGGCTATAATGGCTCTCTTTAATTGCAACAAACCACAAAATATTACACAACTTAACAGCATCAATACCTTTCCACACAATGTTAGATCCTTAAAAAAAAGTTGTGCTTTCTTGGCATTTTTTTGTTGGGGAGGTGGTCTATTCATTTTATAATTATGCAATTTCACTCCTAAACCTGAAGATGAATGGCAATTTTACCACAAATTTTTACTGCACAAGGAACACTAGATGTTTCACAAGAGTACAGGCAAACTAAAACCCGAAGTATACTAATAACTCCTGTGAATTACTTACTCCAAACTTTCTTTTAGCTATGGTTCTCAATATGGACATATCAAAATATATGAAGAACAAGACCTTAACATGGCTGCTTTGTGCTCTTTTCTCCATAATGTAGTTCCAAATACAGTATGGGGCTGTAAGTGTTGGAACCCTGTAATGTTGTTTTTCCATCTGCTCTCACATCATCACAAACTTGTGTTCCTATAAATTGTTTTTTTCTGCCTCTCTCCCACATCATGTTTAGTTGTATGATAGTAAGAAAAACTGAACAATGGTGTATCTTGGCTTTGTGAATCAAGTATATATAACAATGCCAAAAGTGACAGCTTCATTTTATCAGTTTGTTAAAGTGATTTGCCTTGCAATAAAGGAAAACACCTTAGCATATTTATTTGTTGAGCTTTGTCTTTGAAAATTAAATTTAAAATACAATTGAAATAATTACTTTCTGCAGTACTTACCTCACAGAGAGGAGCAAAGATTGTGGGACACAACACTCCTGAGCTTTTTCCCCTGCCCAAATTTTAATACCAATTAAATAGTGGGTGTCTCTTGGCTGGTTTATCTCACCTGCAGCTTCACTGATTCATGGCTAGCTGGAGCCAGTGTGCATCCTCCAGCACCATCTGCAGTTAAAACACAGGTATTATTATGTAGTAACATCAGAAATAATTACCAGAGGCCAAAGTTTCTGTCAGGGATATGATATCATCTGTAAAGTCAGTATTAAAACTCTAGTCACTCTTCAAAGCAACAAAAGTGTAATTACTGCTGATCACTTTCCTTCTTTTATGAAAATAAAAGAACAGTGTGATGTATAAAACAACTTTTTCTGAGCTGATTTTGTAGCTTTTTGAAGCATTTAGTTATTAAAATCCCAAAAGTGATCCTTCTAGATTAATCTTTAAACATAAAGGCTGACTCTCCACTGGAGTGCTGAGATGAAATGAAGAGGGAAGAGCAGCCAGCAGGGAGCTGATTGCAGGTCCTTGATCTACAACAAGTAGCCCCCATGGTATGTTAAAAAGTCATAAGGGTTACCTTTAAATGCTAGACTACAGATGTAAGCCCAGCATGATGCCACAGTCCAGCCCTTGTACCAGCTACCAGCTTTGCAGCTGGAGAGCCAGCAAAGCCATAAAGGACAGTCTATTCTTTCCACTCTTAATTTTACCTCAGTAGACATACCTCTAGGCTGAGGAAAGTCTTCAGGCAGAGTCCCCTGCTGCCTCAGAAAACCTGAACCTATCAGTTCTGTGAGATTAACTGAGTCTGCAAGAGTTTAACAGCACCCAGCCATATCCCCACAAGGAGACAGAAGGAAAAAAATTATACATGTGGTGCACATTTGTAAGGAAAAGGCCACAACAGGAAATATTTTCAGTTTGCCGCATGTATTCTTACTTTGATTTCCTCCTGAGTCTGCACTGAAGAACTGTTTGGGCAAGATGTTGCCATCACTGGGGTGTTAGAGGTGCCAAAGGCACCTAGCATGGTTCCTGACAGATAAAGGTACAAAACCCCTTCATGAAATGGTCATATGGAAGCTTTGACATTCTCATCAGGCTACATGCCAGCTGAAACACTCTTCTGCTTCCACATCAATCTCCCCCACTTCTGATTTTGAAGAAAACAGGTCACTCTACTTTGTTCTACCTTCCTCAGAAAAACCAGATGCTCTAAGCAGAAAAATCTTTCAGAAGGAGTTTTCCAGTTTAAGTGAGCCTAGAACAATGACAAAAATGAAGGTGAGAGTCAAAGGTAAGAAAAAGACATACCTACATACACATATATATTGATATGTTTGCAGGAAAGTGGGGAGGTGTGCCACAAGAGGATGGGCTGTGCTGTCTGCCTCTCTTCTCTTATTATTTGCCTTGGTGTCAGGGAACTGCCCCATCCATATGTATTCACCAGTTCAATCCTTGTAAGTTTTCTGTCACCTTCTAACCCCTGTTCACCAGTGTTAGAAGCTGTTTAGCATTCACATATGCTTGCAAAGCAGAGTTGTGAGGGTACAAATAAATCAGTCTGATCTTATCAATGGTGTTAGTGACAGGCTCTAGTCAGGGCAGGGAAGAAGAAAGATTTACTTCTAGTTCCTGCAACCAGCAGTTTATAAGTACAAGGTATATAGATATTCATGTTCAGAGCACAAAGAAAAATTAACTAATGAAGTTTTGGAAGAATTTCTTCTACTATCACTTTATTTCATAGTTGTTCAGTATAAAATTTCTTGCCTTCACCTCTGAATCATTCTATTTGTGGACTTAACAGTGTGTGGTACTCCATGCAGCTCTGATGTGAGCTGCTTAGAGGTACACCATGTACCTGTCTTTTGCTGCCTTCCAGATCTTGCAAATGTTTTATTGATGTACAAAAGAGGGAAAGATATGGGTCAAGAATGGGAATGTAGTTTCTTCATTACTTTATTTCAAATATTAAAATTTAAGAATAAGCAACTTTCCAAATGGGAGGAAATGAGCTCTGCAAGGACTATTTAAGAAGCTGATGCATCCCAGACATAAGTAGTGGCATTGGGATGTCTCATCTTTTCTCTCCAGATTTTTCAAGCAGTTTTTAATGTCCAGATTAGCTTTTGGCCACTGCTGTGCTCTGAATTTGCATTTTCATGCACCTCTTATGCTTCTCAAATCCCTTTTTGTCAGATGTCTTTCCCCTAATTGAAGGGGAAATTCCAACAGCAATCTGCAGAAGCATTTAAATGAGATGGAAGCAAGGACAGGACTCTACCAGGGAGTGAAATTTGTGTAGGAGATAAGAAATGCTGTAGTATTGTCTCATTACAATTGTGGAATATTCTCAGGGGACATTTTTGGTTAACAGACCTGGCAGTGGGGGATGGATCCAAGGCTGAACTGATCCATCTCAAGCCAACACCCACAGGACTGGTGCTGGGATAAAAGCATGTAAGGAATCAGCTCTTGCTGCCTCTTTTCAGCCTGCTTGCAGAACCACTTATGGTAGTAGGGCTCTGCCCAATCCATTGCTTATCAAATCTCTTCATATTTAATCACAAATATATGTTTAATTTTCCTCAATGTGTACAACAAAAATTTTACAACATACTTTATGTTTCCTAGTCCACCACTGTATGTGGAATTATTGTTTTTCCCACCTGTATGTGTCACTTTGCATGAAAAGCTGGTGCAGTGTTTCCAGGCTATTTAGTGTCCTACAAGGCTCCTTTCCTGCCTCTCTTGCTTATAGCAAACCACAGCTTTCTCTTTGATTACAGCAACTCTGAACTAGGCACAAAAACTCCTGGCACAAAAACCAGATGTGAAGTTTTGAAATAACTCTGTCACTGCTATTCCTAAAATAAACTGAATGGATTTTTTTAATATCATCTACTCTACTCATGGGAAAACAAACAAACAAACAAACAAACCACCACATAAGTTTTCACTATATTTTCTGAATTTTCTAGAGTAAAGTTATCCTACATGGGAAAGACTGACACCCTGACCTCACAAAAAACGTGGTTTGAACACAGTTCCTGAAAGTAGACATAAACATAGCTGACACAGATCAACACATATTACCAGCAAGGGTCACCCAAATTTGAAATTATAACTCAGGTTACCACACATTCTCAAAAGAAATTATTAATTCTATCAGCATGTCATCAGTATGACTCAATGAGATACAGATGATACAAACTCATTAGATAGGCATGGGAAAAACAGGGGTCACTTTAGTACTGAAAAACTGTCCTTTTATACTGCTAGAAGGATACAGGGGATTGCACAATCTGATTGCATTATTCAAAGTACTGTAAGTGGATAAAACAACCTGCATCTGTCTCTGATCTGAGGCTTTCAAGTTCATTTAAAGCTGAAATGTCTAATCAGTCGGAGAGGAGAAGGAGAAGCCTGCTTAGTTCTATTCAGTTTTTCAAATATTTTTATGTATTTTTGTGAATGTAAAGAGTAGTAAGTGTATGCCTATCATCTTCACTGGATGAAGGATTTTTGACTTGTTTACACTTAGAAAGGACTTGAGAAAAAAAAATCTACCTGGGAGCAGCTCTTTCTAGTCCTACTATCCTAAACCACTTAATTTGGAAGTTTCAGTCACCTAAGGTAACCCATGCAGTCTATGCAAAGTAACTGATTTAGTAAAATTCCCCACAGGAAAAAGAAAAATCTTACATTATCCTACCCCCAAAATATATGCTGGCAGAACATTATATGGGAGGTGTTTAGGAGTAGAACATATCACAAAACTGCAACTCATGATTCCTTTGCCAGAGTGCCATTGTTTGGGTCAATATTTGCTGTACAAGTTAAGGCTGGCTGAGCATTAACGTGAAATAAATGTATCTTGTAGTGATATCTGCCAATATTTAACAGGGAGCTCATACAAACCTTTCTCCCTTGGCCTTTCATTAACTGTTTCAAGAACTTGTTTCTCTGGATAAAGGAGACTCAGGGCAATGGAAATTTGGGAATGTCTTCTTCCCTTTTTTCCAATCAAAGAATAAAACAAGAAGGCAATACAAAGCAGATATATTGTCTCCTTGTTTCAGAGTTCACTGAAAGCCTGGAGGAAGGTTGCTGCTGCAACAAAGCACATCTGCACTTAGAGGACAAAGACAGACTTAGGATTTCTAGATATAGCTAGAATAATTCAGGTGTTTTAATACGATTTTTTAAATTTTCTATAAACTTAAAGCATCTTTATGGAGGCAATGCATTATCATTGGAGCAGAGTGAACCCTGAGTAGCAAGAAAATCACTCCAAAATTCCATCTGTCTATGTGGTGTTATTTCTAGCAGGACATTCAGAGAAACTCCATCCTGCTGTGGACAGATGAATTTTGTTTAATGTGGTTTGTGGTACTGGTGGCTGGGAGAACCAGGCCATCCACAGTCACTGCAAGGCCAATGTATCTGCCTTCATCTTTCAATTCACAGATCCTTGCAGAGCCCTCATCTGATTTCTTTCTCCAATTTCCAGTGGTTCAACAGTAATGACAACCATGTCACCAGAAATTAATATTAGTTACCCCTTGTACAAAAAAAAATAGATCATCATTTATATTCTTTACTTGTGTTCATCCAAAGGAATTTAGAAACTGGATTTTCAAGTTATGCAAACAAGATGAATGAGAGTTGTTTTCTGGAGCTGAAGGTTTTCTGAGCTGTTTTCTGCTTCTTCAGGGCCTACCTCTTACTCCTGAGAGATGTCTAACAGCTCTCTATTAAACTATACTGTCATTCAAATTCAAATGCATGTTTTCCACATCTTTTCAATGTCATAATTTTCTGTCTATGGACTGATGTGCAGCTACTGGGTTTTTCTATTTTATCATCAGTGGTTTTAGAATTACACAGGAATTTTCTTCTCTAAAAAAGTTGCCTTTCATTTAGAGAGATGAAATTCCATTGCAAAGATAATTCCTGCACTGCAGTCAGGTACTGAGATGTAAATTGCCTATTTTTAAAATGATATAATTCTGAAAATGAAGAGGAAATTATTCAAGGAGTGTCCTTGAGAAAATGAATGCATGTATTTCAGCAAGACATTTACAGAAAAATTACATGCCCAGTAAAAGTGAAAATTCAGTTTAACTTTTCCCTGTGTTACCACACGGTGGCCACATAACCCCAGCCATGTGGGCTGCTGCTCTGAGAACACAGAAACCTTTGATAATAACAGCTCCTCTTTTCCATGCACCCCACATGAAAAGATCTGATCTACACCAAAGAGTTCTATGCAAATTCCACAAACTTACTAGCATTTCCTAAAAATTCAGGTAATATATTCCTGCCTACTATGTAGCCTGATTATTGGACTGGTAATTTAGATAGAAACTAGATGTAATCAAAACACCAGAAGCACAATCATAAATGAATAAGAATTGAAAAAAAAATCTTGTAGAAATACCCAAACTCAATTTTTCAAGTTCTTTAGAAAATGAGTGAATTTACTACAATGATCTTTTAATATTACTTATATTGTATTTTTAACAATGACATGTAACACAAAAATCATAAATGTATTAACAATGCATTCGTTAAATCAAGTATTAAAATAGATTTAATTTAAAACAAATGTCATATTTGATCTGTTTTAAAACTAAGCTCAATTCTGACTCACAGTTTAGAGTGGGCAAACTTTTCTATTTATCACAGTGCTCTCCTGGTTCAGTCTTCAGTATAACACCCAATGCCCCCACTGGCAGCTGGGGATTTGGGTTCTCTAAACACCTCCCACAAGAATGGACCAAAAGGGTTTGATACACATCACCTGCTCCCCTGGGATGCCTGGGAAAAGCTCAAGAGCCTGACTTCAATCAGCTGTCAAAACACATGTCAAAATTCATAAAGGATTACATATGAAGGCCAAAACCATAGAAAATAAGGGGAAGTCCACCTGTCAGACTTTTAACTAGGAACAATTTGAGATTATTTGTATTTCCCCCAGGAATCTTTTGACACACCAAACACAGAATTAAAAACACTGCTGTGGAACCTTGTAAGAGTTGTGAATATGCCACATACATCCACCATCTGCTGCAAAGGAGGCCTCTAGCTGAGGGACAAGAATTTACAAGTATTCATCCTTTCTGCACTGTGAAAAATGTCCTTTGGTCAAGAACTTGCCCCTGAAACTGTGTGGAGACTTGAAGAAGCTGAATCTCTCATGAGGCACTGTGGCATAATTGCAAAACAGCACTTTATATTTTTTGCACAAAACCAGAATCTTTTTAGGTCTATGCCTTTTACTTTTTGGGTATAATTAAGTACTGAAATTTTAAATGGAGAGCAAATACTTCTCTCAAACTACCTTTTATTACATTGAAAATAAATTACAAATGGTGATCTACTCACAAAGTCTGTGGAGCCATCTGATACAAAATTGGAAAATTTGCTGCCTTAAAGCAACCTTATTTAAACTTATTAGAACCCTTTAGCTTCAATACTGTATCATAAAGGCATCAGTAGGAAGAGCTTTCAGAAGAGCTGTCCAGGTTTGTCTTGGGCAACATATTGGAGATGATCCTGCTTTTACAGATGTCTCTTCCAGATTCCCAAAGCAAACCATAACCAAAGCAATGCCTATCTTGAACTCCATAGTTTGCAGAATCATAGAATGATTGATTGGAAAAGACCTCCAAGATCGTCCAGTCCAACCCCTGACTGCCCACTACCTCAACAACATGGCCATGGCACTCAGAACCATGCCCAGTCCTTTCTGTAATACCTCCAAGGGTGGTGATTCTACCACATCCCTGGGCAGCTTGTTCTAATTCTTAACCACCTTTTCAGTGAAATAAATTTTCCTTTTGTCCAGCTTGAACCTTCACTGGCGCAGCTTGAACCTCTGTCCTCTCACTCTGTCACCTGTTACCTGGGAGAAGAGACTGACCCCCCCAGCTCCCCCTCCTGTCAGGCAGCTGCAGAGTGCTGGGTCCCCCCGAGCCTCCTTTTCTCCAGGCTGAACACCCCCAGCTCCCTCAGCTGCTCCTCACAGCCCTTGTGCTCCAGAGCCTTCCCCAGCTCCGTGTCCCTTCTCTGGACACGCTCCAGCCCCTCAGTGTCTCTCTTGCAGTGAGGGCCCAGAACTGAGCCCAGGGTTGGAGCTGTGGCCTCAGCAGTGCCCAGTGCAGGGACGGTCACTGCCCTGCTCCTGCTGGCCACACCACTGCTGCTCCAGGCCAGGATGCCATCGGCCTGCTTGGCCACCTGGGCACACCTGGGTCATGTTCAGCTGCTGTTTGCCAGCACCCCCATGGCCTTTTTCTGCCAGGCAGCTTTCCAGGCACTGCCCCCAGCCTGCAGTGCTGCCTGTTGTGACCCCAGTGCAGGACCTGGCACTTGGCCCTGCTGAACATCATACAATTGGCCCTGGCCCTTTGATCCAGCCTGTCCAGATCCCTCTGCAGAGCCTTCCTGCCCTCCAGCACATCAACACTCCTGCCAAACTTGATGTTGTCTGAAAACCAGCTGAGACTGCACTCAATCCCTTGGTTCAGAACATCAATAAAGATGGCAAAGAGGCCCAAATACTGAGCCTTGAGAGCATCACTGGTGACCAGCCCTCAGGTGGAAGTAACTCCATTCTCCATCACTCTCTGGGCCCTGCCATCCAGATGGTTATAAACCAGAGAAGAACTGTGAGGTGCCAGCTTCTCTAGGAAAATGCTGTGGGAGACAGTACTGAAGGCTTTTACTAAAGTCCAGAGAGACTACATCCACAGCTTTTCCCTTATCCATTAGGCAGGTTACCTGCTTTAAAAAGGAGACCAGGCTGGTGAAGCAGGACCTGCCTTTCATAAACTCTTGCTGCCTGGGCCTGATGTCCTGGGTGTCCTGTATGTGCTGCACAATGGCACTCAAGAAGATCTGTTCCATGATATTGCCTGGCAAAATTCCCTGGGGCAGTGAGGAAGCGGGGGGAGCAGGATGAGTCTTCTCAGGAGAAATTTTATTTCACAGCAACATCTCATCCCCACTGACCCACAACTCATTGCATGGTGCATATGCCCAGCACCCTTTCCCAATGCCATTTTGTGCTGCAGTCCTTCCCAGGGGATTGCAGCTTTTGTGGAAATATATAAACAGACTGTCAGCATTGACACAGTAAAATCTCCTTCCTCACTGAAAAGAGGGCATATTCCCACTGAGATTAAAGCGAAATGTAGGATCAGCCCGGGTCCCAAGGTGGGTGAGCTAGCCCTAAATTTCTGTACCTGGAGAACCAGCTGGTAAGGATATACTAAATTCTGTGAGTATATTTTTCTGTGCAGAAGCACAGACTAAAATACCATGTTTAAAACCTGTTAGTAACTCCCCAGGGAAGAGATCATGCACAGAACAAATTCCTTGATGGATGTAGTTATTCAGCCATAGAAGTGAGGACAGGGAACTTTCAGCCAGAATAGGGACACTGTGGGTGATTTCTACCTTGTCACAGAACCAAATCCATAATGCCAGAAAACATCACTGAGGATCTATCATCCCACAGCTTCCCAGACCTTTCCCCCACGATTTGTGCACCAGGTTACAAAGTCATGGGATTTAGAGCAATGAGAAATTCAAGTCCTTTCTCAAATGCCTTCATAATAATGAGCATTGTCTCAGTAAACTGCAATTACATCTTGCATATTCCCAAGAAAATGCCTTCATTGAGAAGAGATGCATTTCAGGGAAATACCATTCTTGTTTCAGGTTGCCCCTTTGTGTGTTCTGTAAATCTTCAAAGTGGTTGTGACTATAATTCATCTGGGCCGTGGGCAGAAGGAGACATTTCTCCCAAGAGGGGCACAGGCTCCATGTGTGTGTGGTCCAAGGGAAAGCAGCTTTAATCACGCCCTGAGAGTAATAGGCATTGTACTGTGACTAAATTTACTGTGCTTTCTGGCAGGCTCTTTCTGAAGGGAGAAGTGGCGCATTTCAAGCTCTAATCTTTGTTTTGTCTGTAGATTTTCACTCTTTCTATACTAACTTGATACTGAGGGCCTGATCTTCACAAAATGAGGCCCAAAGTCAGCATCTACTTTTGCAAACTCAAGTACCTAGCACATGTGCATCTCAGCGCAAAGCAGGAGTGACTCACAAAGAGCTTGGGACACGTGGCTCTGCAAGGCCCCTTTTTGCTTTCATCTATGCTAAGGGTTTTACACAACTGTAGTTACATTTCTGAGAATAAGATGCTGGCTGTTAGTTCAGAGATACATTTTATTCTCATCTCATTGCCAAAGGCAACTGAAGTATTGAAATACAAGCACGGTGCCAACTGTGCGGTTAAATTGAAGTCACCAGCTCAGCTTTTCTGCAGATTTAATTGGCAAGACTGCAGTCTTTTCAGATCCTTTCAGATTTGGTCATCCTATTTGTACAAAATTAAGAGAATTAAGGCCAAATCCAAGCATAAAATAGCACCATAAGACCCTCATTGTCCTCATGAAATGGACAAACATGACATGTTTTCCTTCAGTTTGATTTACACCATCAGCATTTGGAAGCACAGTCATTGTTTAGCCAAACCTGCCAAATGTTTTCTATTTAATTACACAATGCAACCACAGAGTCTCCTAGGAAAAGACCTCTTGTTTATTTATTTACTTAAGTTGATGAGATACTACCAAATGACTAGACATAATTCTCAGGAAAAAAAGTACTGAGGAAGCAGCATTTATAAACAAGCAAAAAAAACCCCGTTGTATGGGTTGTGGGTTTTTTTTTTAATATTTGAGAACAAGAAAGAAGGAAGTGCAGAAAACAGGACTGAGACTTTTTGTATTTTATTCACCATAAGTACAAAAATATATGGAAAGATTGGGATATATCAGTGTACTGGAGTTATGTGTCATTTTATGTTGCAGACAGCAAGCAACGGGTGTATAACATGCCCCCTTAGTCTTTCTTCTCTCCATCTGTCCTGCCCTGCTCACTGTCTGTCACAGTCAGTCCATCCTGTCAATCTGGAGTTTGGCTTTATTTAGTTCTGAAGAGAAGGTGTCTCACTGTCACAAGATGTAACTAAAGTGATTAGTTCAGATTCTTTCAAAAGGAGATTGTACTTTTATGAATAAAAATATCATCTGAAATTGCATTACCTTGAGTCATAAGTAAATCCTTTAGGGCATAAACTGATCACCAACAGGCTTGACAAAGGAATGTCTTCAGGCAATGTATTATTGCTAGTGATGAATGATAAGTTATGTTATTTCTATACAGAAGTACTGACTTGCAGTCAAAATGGCCTTTTAATTTATTAGAACACGACAAGGAAGAAAAAACTGTAATGTCTTTCCAAGAAAGACAGGCTCTTGTACACAATGCAGCCTCTCAGTGTTAACAAGGCAGTGGGCATAGTGCTGGAGTCACTTTTCAGACAGCAGGCAGTTTTCAGATTTAAAGAAACCTCATAAAGTAACCTTAAATTTATCACTAGAGAAAGAAAACCTGCTGATCGGAAAAATAAGCTCTTTTCTCCTTCAAAAATATTCCCTTTGAGTGTTCTGGCTCATACCCTCTGAAGGTTTGGGATGTATCTCCTTTGCTTTCCATTGCTTTTCTCATGAGAATGGCAGCTTGACCCTATTAATCCCTTCTCTCATGCTTTGTTTTAACAGGTCTTGAGAATTTTGGGATGAGCAGTTCCACTCCTCACCATCACATTGCCCCTTGTCAAACAAAAGATCTTCTCAGGGGTCTGAGAGTGCTTGTCTCCCCTTGAAACTCCTAGTGGAGAGAAAAATAGACTCACCCACTGGCAACCAGCAGCTTCTGAATGCCCACAACCTCTCTGTGAAGCTGGGTAACAAAAAAAACCAGTAGTTTTAATGCAAAAATGGTGGACCTTCATACAGCATGGCTTCTACCCCAGAGGGTGGGCTGCTGGACATCTCCAGGGAAAGGGCAGCCAGGCTTCAGTGGCTGAAGTGATGCACTGGTGGAGGCGGTGGTGGTGGAGAGGGACCTTCTGCCCTCAGCCCCCAGGAGCTCTCCCCACTTGTAATGCTGACAGTACACATAGGTGTGTCCTCCAGAGGCAAAAAAGGGGTAAAGAACTGGGGGGTGGCAGAGCAATTTTTGAGGGGATCCCAAGACAGCTCCATGTGTGGGGTAAGCTCAAAGCCTGGAGGGAGACCTCACCAGACCCCCTGAACACAGACTCACGTATTCAAACTTCCCTAATTCTTCTTCTTCATGCGCAATTTCCTGAAAAAGGGTGTATCATCCAAAGTGTTTTTAAATAGCTTATACATCCCTCATCATTATTTTAATTTTAAAATGTTCTGCAGAACTAATTATTTTTAATGTAGCTTAAAAAAAAAAAAAAGGTGTGGTAGAATAATATTTTTAACTCTAGCAATTGAAATTCAGAACTCTTATAAAATTACCAAGTCTTTCGAATTGCAGTTCAGAAAGAGTTATTTCTTTTTATGACACTCACTCCCTTCTTTATATAATATTTAACCCATGGTGCTGTAAAGGTTATAGGAGCTGCATACTTTGGAAGGTTTATTCCTCATCCCACTGTTATGACACACAAATAAGTGACCGAGTAAGTAAGTAAAGCTAAATAAATGAGGCCAGAGAAACACAAGCCAAAGTGAAGTATAGCTTATTCTTAATCCTGCCTCTCTTGGGGCACTTCTTTGTGAGAATCCTGAAGTAGCTGAAGATCCCTTCAAAGAAAAGCTAGTTAGAGAAAACTTATCCCCAGCGCTCATGTGATCAGGTAATGTACTCGATTCACACAAACAGGTAATCCACAGGGCCGCACTCTAGCCAGTTAAGTGGCTTTAACATAAACTCCTATTGCAGAGGGCTGCAAAGCAGATAAAAGCTTCATTTGTCTTCTGAACCCTGGAGGAAAATCTGCCCGTTACTGAGCGCAGGCTGCTGGTGCCTGTTTGCTGTGGGGGCCCGTGGCTGGCTCGCCCCCGTGCCCGCTCTGCTGCAGCTCCTGGCGTCAGCCACGGGAGCACACGGCCCCGGCTCACGGACAGCCAGGGCAACAAAGGCTCGCTTATGGCTCCCGTGAAAAGGAGGGGTTTTGTGCCAGGACACTTATCATCCGCTCGTGTCATCGTTCCTGGCTTTCTGGTGACAGTTGTGGCATGGACAGCGTACAGAGTCTTTTATCTGCGAATGTTAACATTTCTTTGAAGGCTAAGCATGAAATATATTACAACAAGTTTACTGATAGAAGAGCTGGAATGACTTCATAAGAGTAGAGGATCACAGAAACAGACACATAACTGTTTGTGACCTGTTTAGAAAATAAAGCAATGTTCAAAAGCACAAAACTAAACAAATTTTGCATTTGTTTCAGAGGTCTGAAGCTGGGACCCAATCCACCCCTCAGAGAAGCCAGCGGGAGCCTTCCCATGGACTTCAATAAGCTTTTCATCCAACCTCCACTTGGTCTTAAGTTACTTGTGATTAAAATTCTTTCCTTCTTTACTGATAATGTAGACAGGTTTGGGTGAAGCTGGCATGCATTACATGTCCCTTACAACCTTAGACACAAGCTTCTAAAAGGGATGCAGGTACCCAGAGCCCCTTTTCTGGGAGTAGGGACAGCTGTGTTTTCTCCCAGTGGTTGTGTTGTAAAGTGGTGGGATACTGGCAGGCTCTGCATCTACTCTGGAGCTTCACAGCCTCTAATGGTTCAGGAGAAATTTTGGTTCTAATCTTGAATTTTTTCAAATCTAGTTGATACTTGCTGTTTTCTTTGAATGCCTGTTATAGGAATAATGAAGTAAACCATCAGATTGGGACACTGTCAACACCAGTCTTAAACAGAATGGTTTTGGTGTAACTTTGAAGTACTGGGCCATAAACCAAATTTTGAGTAACAAATGCCCATGGACATCTACCCAACCCAAATCTGGCAACGTGATTTTAATCTCTAAATATTAATGTTTAAAAATATGCTTCCTTTCTACTAGGAAAGCTTGTTAAAGTTTGAGGCAATTTGTGATGTTGCTGGTACCATTAAAATATTGAAAGTATGTTTCTGAATGAAATTAAATCATTACTTTGCAATTCCAAGCTGCTGGAAGCAAAAACCCGTGTGGCTGCATGCCCCTGAGATATGCTACACCAGTTCTGCAGTCTTCAAACCCCCCATAGTTTTCATGTTTGCTGGTATGGGCAGCCCACCCAGCATAAAAAGGCATGCAAATGATTTTAACAGACAAGTATTCTGTTGACTAAGGTTTCCAGTGCTAAACTATCCAGAAAGATTTAGACAAATTTTTTTCCCTATGGTAAAATGCATATGTGAGTTTATAGATGAAGAAAAATGAAATGTGTTTTTTATAGCATGGAATATCTATAATATTACACACATGTGTATTTCACTTAATCCCTGTTTTGATAAATGCCCACACTGCTAAACACCTAATGTACAACAGGATGTGGCTCCCACTTAAATTAGCAGATGCTATAGCTTCTAATTCTGCTAATGATGGACCTGTTTGCCAATAAAAACAATTGATGGATCAGCATGTGTGAGCTACTGAACCTCAGCAAAAGCCCAAACTAATAAGAGAGAGACAGAAAAATGCTTCAGGTCACAGTCAGCAGATGGGAAATGGCCAGATGTCTGTCTGGGGCAGGGAAAGTGCAGCATGTGTTTAAGTATATATCTATGTTTTCATATGGCAGCAACCACTGGGAAGTTCAAATACTTGGACTAACCAAAGCAACGGTTTTGAAGTTTACTTTTGCATTTGGGGGACAAAAATAAACTAAAAGGACAGATACATCTCTAAATCTGCCAATTCAGCTATCAGACATAGCTGATATAGGCATAGAAATGCATATTACATGCAATTTAGATCTCAAGAATTAAACTCTGGATTTTGCAACCATATGAAAGCTACATTAGGTGATTCTGGCAGCATAAGATGCCATCTGTGAGGAGTTGAAAATAAATTGCATTTTAACTTTCTCTTAGAGTTCTACTAAGCAAGAATATGCTATAAAATGTAACACATCTAAACATTTTGTGCAAAACTGTGCAGCACACAAACGAATGAAGAATATTAGATAAAAATTATTGAATTGTGTAATTTCTAGAAAAGAACCACGTGACATGTTTACATATTAAAAGCTAAGCTAGCTAATTTCCTAAGCATGCAGACAGTAAAATTATGACTGGAAATGTCACAATTTTCTTTAATCACATGCTACTGCAAGATTGTGCAGATCATATATCTCTGAGTAAAATAAATAAGCTCTCCTTATTTTTCACTGAAAAGACTTTCACTTCTGCCCAGATTAAGCAACCTGGTAACACTGTCTCTGAGGGAATTATTCATCAGCTAAAAGATATGCAGGTGCTTAAGTGTCTGACTGGACTGGGGCCTATAAGGCAAAATTAATTACAAGTAGAAATGCAATTTACTCATGGATTGAAGCAATTTGAACATTTCATTTCACTACTCTATAAATGGAATTTTCCTGTGCATAGTTCACAGTAAGAATATTTTTCCACAGGGAAAAATCCAGACCCCACCAGAGTCAATGACCATCTTTCCACTCACTTTGCTGAGTTTCTGGATCAATCCCCAGCTGTGAGTCTGGCAGTGCCATCCCCATGCTCCACCCTAGGCAGGGCATTCTCAGCTCAAAGGGTTATGCTGAAGCATCTACAGTACTCAAAAAGGAAGTTGCCACGTGTTTTTTGAAGTCAACATCAAGCAGAAAATACAGGAAACTTTCTTTTGAGGAACTCCCCTAATTCCTTAAGACATTTGGGTGCATGAAAGCCCCAGCAAGATGCAGCAGGGGACATTTTTGCCAAAACCTTCATTTCTGCTGTTGTACCCAGAAAATGGGCTCCAATATATCTATATAGCAGAGGCAGGAAAATGCCAGTGGGAAGTAGTGACAGTGCTGGAAGGCAAGGAGAAGGAGGAAAACAGGAGATACCTGCAAATCTCTTCCTTGGCAGGTACAAGCAAAGTGACATGGATACACCCTCACTGTGGGAAGAATGTTGTCATTCACATTTTCTGTGTGTTTTTCCCTGCCTACACACCCTCTTTACCCAGGTAACATCCTTCTTATTCAGAATCTACAGCTAAGACAGTTGTGAATCCAAAGGTGTGTGTGCTTTGTCATGCACAATATTCCGTCTCAAACACGCTGCTCATTCATTAAAACATCAGAAAGAAAGGTAGAGGTTATTCAAGCACAAGAGAGCTCCTGTTCAATGGTTTGACTGAACAACAATAGAAATCTGCACCTGCACAAGTTTCTGCCAAAACTGATCTCACACAACTGTTGATCTTGATTAAATTCATTAGGCTGGGAGAGATGGATTTCTATACATCTTATTGTATGTGTTTTATGAGTTATGCTCCTGGGTGGAATATAAGGTGGTTTTTGTTCAGGAGACAGTAGGAAAATCATGCTGAGACCCAGGCCTGCTTTAGAATTCAACATATTCAGCAAAAACTTTTGGCCAGGACTTATTTTGGACTTCAGTAAAACTCTATTATAGGAGTTTCCGTAGGTTTAAAGGAACTGTCTGAGAGTTTGTATATATTACAAATCCTATTCTGTACAGATTTTGCCTGCAGTAGCAAAGCAGCAACATTTTTCAACGATTCTGGCTTAACTTATAAAGCCCTATCCTGGAGCGATGAAATTAGAAAAATATTTTACAAAACCAGAGCACAGGTCACATATTTGCAATATCTTTCTTTAGCGTTAGCCATCTTTGAAAGAAGTTTTATGTCACAGCTGCACAGCACACACTGAGTAGTTGCATCTAAAATACGGAAAATAAATCACAGGTTTGTCTACACGTAAGGAAAAACAGCAGGCTTTCCTTGCTGATACTCATTCCTCCTTTCTACCTGTGTTGTGGAGATGTATCTTTGTATATGTATATACAGACATACAGAAACATACAGATCTAATTTCTGCATTTTCACTTTCCTTTGATTTACTGTTGTGCAAACAAAAGGCTTGAGAACTGATTACAATCTCACTAAGTTAACCAGGCTGTTTATGTCAGTAATTAATCAATGTTGCCTGTAAAGGCTCACAACCTGCCCCAAGGTACATAATTTGCCCTTGTCTTTCACTTTGCATCATCATTTGCATCATTAAAAAGGGAGGGCAGACACATGTGCTGCTGTGTTCTCTGTGCAGCCTTCACTCAGTTTGAGCAGAGGGGAATCTGTGGTCAGTAGAAACATGAGGCTGAAGTAATATAGCAAGACTAAGGAACTTGGAATTGTCTGATGTGAAATGGGAGAGTGTTTTGCCCGTCTCTGGAGAGCAGAGTCCCTGGGAGTGTGCCCTGGGAGTCCGTGTGGGCAGGAGCTGCCCCCTTGCTCACGAGGCTCCTGGGGAGCCCGGCTTGTGCAGCTCTGCTGAGGTGCATCTGTGGAAAAACACAGCAGCTCTCTGGCACTGAGATCCACGGACATGCTTTGCAAATGTGTGTGCCTATAAGTGTGTGTGTGTTTGTGTACGCGTGGTGTAGGCTTACCGAGCTAGAAACAAGATGTCACAACAGCGGATTAACAGAGTACACTGCTGAATGTACAACAGTCCTGCTGAGCTTAGAGCAAACTGTTTAAAAAGGAATTATTCCAATGTAATGCAACCCTCTCCGAGACAGAACATGGATATGGTTTGAGAATAAGCAATGATATTACTCAACACTCCATAGTAAGGCAGAACCCTCCCTGCTATAACAATGTCTTTTAAAGCTGGGTTAATATGCCCATTCAAACTGAAATTTGGGCAGAGTGGGTCAAGTGGAAAGGGATAAGATCTAGTAGTGAATCTATGGCCTTTTCTAAAGCAGATTCTGAAGTAATTTCTGAATTGAATAATTGTACATACCGATGAAATTTTCTTTGCTACATTCTGCAGTTCTTAGCTAAAGGTGGGCTGAGTAACACTGAGATAGGACTTGCATCTTCTCGCTTAATACAGAGGATTGCACAACCAAGGCACGTAAGGTGCCCAACCTTCAGATGGTGGAAGCAAGGGTGAGATAATTCCTACATTGTTATGCAACTAATTATGTCACCTGGACTGTACCAGGCATTCAAGAAAGGCTTCACCCTGAATTTAATGTACTCACTGTGAAATGTGAGGAGATTGTGGACAAGCAAAGTGAACTGGCATTATTTTGGGATCCTTCCAGCTAGATTATGAGGACCTTTCCCTGAGAGGGGTCCTCAGGACTGTTTACAACACTCTTGGTTAGAGGAATTAGAGACAGCTTGGAGCTTCTCAAGGGGCAATGGACATGATCTCATTTTACTCAGAGACAAAACTTCCACTGACTCCAGTGGTGCAATTTTATCCATGTGCAGAAGACAGTCTAGCAGTGACACTCACACTGAAGTTATGATGTGGGTATAGAAAATCAACATATTCTCAAAGCAGTTTCCATAGTCTTAGCATATGGCCCATGCACTGAGCCCTTATTTGGGTCAATGAGAGCTTCTCATGCAGAACAAGCAAAGAAAACGTGCACAGTCTGCCTGAGAGGGGGCAGATGCCTGCAATAGCTAAATATTTTAACAGGAGAAACACACTTGAACAAAGGACTTAAGTGCATAAGCCTCAGCAAGTTTTATTGAGGGCATTAATTTACACAAGCTGCATGATTGTGTTCTCATGAAATCTGCCATGCATAATTACTAAAGATGTTAATAAACAGTCAGCAAATCAGAACAGCTGGTTATGATGATACCCAGGTTTTCTAAGAAACGACAGGCTTTAACCTCATCACCATTAATACTGTGAAACATACTCTAGCCAGTGCATGTGATGGGATATCCTAAATAGATGAATATCCATTGCACTCCCTGTCCTGGATAGTGCAAAAAGGCCTAAGGTTGGCATTTTCTTTGATGTGGACCTTCCAACATAATTGCCTTTAGTTGAAAAAATAAAACCCAAAGCAAATCCCTATAAATGATGCAAAGGGAGGAAGGGCTTATGTTTTCCTTTGAAGTCATGTGAGATGTTCAGATACAGAGATTGATGCTGCTTGAGAATGCAGCCAGTATGTAGCTGCAGTCAGTTTTCACCACTTCTTTGATAAGACTGATCTGTTGAGCCTATATTAAAACCACAGTTGGGTACAAAGAAATTATCTTTTTTTTCTGTATATGATATCAAAATGTTTTCATACCTTATTTACCTAAAAGTTCTTTCTCTTCACCTTTTGCCTGTTTCAACCAACACTTTGGAAGTCATTCCAGCAAATTGTGTGTATTGCAAAGACCAGCATACCCACTCTCTGCATTTGTTTTATTAATTACTAATGTATTTGTTCTGAATTTCCTCCCATCCAACAACATTTCTGCAGGGCTCTCTTTGTGCATGCTTGGCATGCTAATGAAGTGTGGCTACTCATGTGCTGCTCAGGAAGTTGTGCTTGTCAATATATGTTATATGACAGAAACCTGCTAGTTTGGAGCAGAACCAAAACTGGGGATAATGTATCATTACAGCTGGCTGGCAGGTTGGCACCTGGTGAGGACTTAAATTTCCTCAGCAAATAAGTACAGACATTAAATTCAGGGGCTAAAATTCACGTAAGCATCATACAGAGCTCTCCCTCTGACAGGCTGTCTTTCCCAATAGCTGCATTCCATGCTCAGCCCACACTGCCCTACTCTTCCCTTAATACTATTGCTGCTATGCTGTTAATTTCCTCTACACATAAAGATAGGTCTGATTCATTGTCTGTTAAGGGTTTATTCCTATTATTAGCTAAAACAGAATCATTAGCTCTGATATTAACTCCATATCATATGTAAGACAAACCCCATCCCCTTAGATCAGCAGATAATTACATTGACAAGGCAAAACACACCAAACAAGACCATTAATTGTGATCACCACAGATCTGGATGAGAGACTGGGCTGGTTTAGCCAGCTGGAGATGTGGTGCTGGCAGTCCCAAAAGCAGGAGAAATCCCTACTCATGGTGCACTGCCCACCCCAGCAAGCTCTCCCTACAGTCCTCTGCAACCATTCAGTCCTCAGGTCATTAATGACACCACCACAGCTTCTGCTCTCCCCAGTGTAATCCATTCTGAAACCTTTCTCATCTTCCATGCTGTTCCATAAGGTTCCCTCACCCCTGTGAGGTGTGTGACAGCCCAGCCTACCTCTCCCCTTGGGACTGTGCCCATTGCTCCAGACCCCTTGCAGATGCTTCCCTCAGCTCCTTCCTCTCTCTGACATTCCCTTCAGCAGAGGCTTTGTCATGGTCAGAACTGAGCTGACGATTTTGGTGGCAGCTGCCTCTCCAAGGCATGAAAAGCCCCAGCCCTGACACACATGCCATCCACTGTCCCACCAGTGTAATCCCAGCTCTGGACTGGACCCATGGCTGCAGTTGCCAGCCCCACAGCTGGGCTTTGTGGGGAGAACAAAATCCCCTGGAATAAGACCCAGCCTGCAGGTCTCAGACATGATGGATTGCAGCAGTTGACGGTGAGAGTATCCAGCCTCCTTCATCACCGACTGCAGCAGCAGCAGGTTTGGAGGTAGCAGCAGGCTCCTGTGATAAAGGTCCCTTCCAAATGTCAGCCTGTCACATCCTGGTGGGAGAGGGACTGAAAGCATTTCAAGGGAAGGAAAGTGTCTGTTGGCACACTGCATACATCAGGGTGCTTATTATAAGGTGCTTCTTTTGGAGTGTAGCATTTTAATTTTTGTGTTTATATATAAATTCTGAAAGGTAAACTGCATTGGAGTTTTTGATCTTAAAAGTACAATTTTCTCTTTTCCTGTAGCAGCTCATCCTGTACCCTATGACCCACTTAAAAAAAAAAGAAACTACGGGAACAGTTCTTATTTGAAAGAGAATTTCACAATTTTGTCTGGATGATAATCAGAATTATGAGTCTCTTCAACTTAGAATAGGTTAAGTGAAAAATAAAAACATAGACCCATCTGTTCTGCTGATTGGTGTTTTCCCCTTTTTGTCCAAGTTGCCTAATTTTTTCAATGCTCAGACTATGAATATTCTAAATTTGCTCTTCAGTATATTGCAGCATTTCATGGCATTCCAGAACTGCAGATGCAGTCACCTGTAAACAGTTAATCAAAAGTAAAATCCTGATTTCACATAAATATTTTCTGCAAAAATAAAACATATTTTGCATGCTCTGTTTTGTCTCACTTTTTCACTTTTTAAGGGCTCCAAAATATTTTCGGATGTCAGAGCTTGCATTGCATTTTTCATTTTAAAATCTGGAGAGAAATTATGACAAATGAAATACATTTGTGACCATCTTCCCACCTGCAATATTGCTTAAAACTTTCCAAATGTCAAAAAACAGGACAGGCAGTGTCTTTTTTTCTTCTTAAATCTGTGCTGACTGCTGAGAATTTTATCAAGGATGGATGTGAAGAATGATTAGACTGAAAAGCTTCATGGTTTCCACTCATGGACTGCAAAGAAATAAAGTAAAGGGGCTCATTATTTCTCTTCCCACATCCATCATAGTGATTACTGCACTCTGAAAATTGGACAGCCAGGCCAAAGTACAAAGTTTCTTTTTTTTAAACCACTCTCCACATTACATGTGATTTTATACCATCCCAGAACAGGACTAAACAGAAACAACAAAAATAAATTGTTCTTTAAAAAGACTATGAGATCAAATTTACTGTGAAATCAGTAATTTTTAATTTTTTTTTATTTTACAAAGCAGTGAGCAGACAGAATATCAAATGACATAGTAAGCAATGTGGAACTCCACGTGGAAGTTCAGAACAAACTACTAAAGGGAAGCAATTTGATTTGAAAGTAAAAAACACAAAATGAAGCACAGAACTTGGAATGAAAAGACTCTTTGGGAAAAAATAAACCCCAGGATTTGATCTGGATCCAGTAGGCACAATTTTTAATGGAATTAGAATGATTTTACACTTCTCCTTAAATTGATAAGTTCAAATTATTAATTTTAAAAATGCCAGTGTTTTGTGGCCGCTTCTATCACTGTGTCCTTATCTCCAGATGTGGAAACACACCCACCTTCTATGTGTGTGCTTTCCCACTTCATCCCCCACGGGGCAGGTTCTTCTGCACTATCTTAAAGCAAATATTAGTTAAGTTTATGAGGCTGCTTATTTCACAGTAACTTGTGAATGATTAGTCAATGAAAAATCACTGCCTGGAGAAAGCAGATGACTGTTGAATGAGTTGAAAAACTGGGGCCAGGGAAGTCTAATACACCTAGAAGCCAAGAGAGTAATTATCAAAACCTGGTGTTCCACAGAGTCTTGTTACTTTCCCCATGTCCTGCCTCTCAGACACCCTGCTGTGCTTTTATGGAGGCACACGAGCATACAGATTTTCTCACTGAGATGTGAATTCCAGTATTTTCTGCCTTGCATTAGATAAATCTAGGAATCCTAATTCTCTGTCTTCTCTGTGAGCCCATGCTGCTTAAAACACCAGCTCTGTACACTGTCTGAGTTCTCTCATAAATCTTCTAGCGCCAGAAATTTTTGGAGAATCATCTTGTATCACAATCTGAACAATTAAAGTTTGTTCAAAATTTGAAAAATTTTTTGGAATACACTTACTGAGGTTATATTGAAAATGCAAAACTATTTGTAAAAAAACATGAAGACACAAAAGATCAGCATGTAACTGGTGCTTCAGTTTTAAAATACTTTCTTTAGAGAGTGCCATGCTTCATGAGCTAGGATAGTGCCAGGTGAAGGCAGATCAGAAGCAGCACTGCAGAAACTTCTGTAGGTACCAAGTCTGAAGTCTGCAGCTGCTGACCAATAATCTGACAGCTACTGTTGCTGCTGTGAGATATTTGAAAAGCAAAACTTCTAGAAAATTTGAAAAACCTGGTGAGTCAGCTCCAGTTTCTGCTTATGATGATTATACAACACTTCTCATTTTGAGTCTGTTTCATGGCATGCTTTACATACTAATTAGCTCCTTGTCACAAAGTGGTATTTTCCAAATGAATCAAATATAACTTTTCCCTGGATAGAGACACCAAGGAACACAGCAGCTAAGACTAACTTTTACAAATACAAGTACTGTAGCAGTGCCATTGCAGAAACACTTCTTTCATTTTTTTTAACAGAGAAGAGAAGGAAAAGTGTGGTTCCCTCTTCTGTCTGGTGGTTTTTCTTGGGCCAATCAAGACTATTGCATTCTGAGTAAGGAGTTTAATGCTTTAAATATTTTTCACAAGATAGATTAAACTGTCTTCTGCACTAAGAACCTCTACTATCATGTAGGTAATGGATATGGGCTGGGTGTACCTCAGCATGCAGAGACAAGTTTCCTCCATGGAGCATAGTTTATCTCCAGGGAAAGTGGCACAAGTGAGGCTATGGCTGGAGTGTCTGTCTACTGCCTTGTACTCTTCTTCTCATTCCAAAGTACAACAGCACATGGAAAATCCCAGGACTGTTGGGCTCATGCAGTAGCAGCAGGGTAACCTTTTCATACCACAGTTTCCCTGTGGTCTTGTCTCTCTGCCCTGGAGCCAGGGATTTTCTGGTTTAACTGTATATGCTATGGTCATGGAGAGGAGCTCCAAGAAGAAAACAATCTCTACCATCCCACACAGGCAAGAAAATGTGGTTTCCAACCCTGCAGCTTTTCATCAAAATACGACTGTCTGCTCTAACAGGCCACGAGTTACTGGTTTAAAATCACTTGTGCCTTTGGCACAGTTTTGCTCTCTGGGACCCCTCTACTGAAGGGGTGTCTGTTGAAGAAATAATGGCAGACTAAGCATTTTGATTGAAATTATCTTCCTTCTAGAAAGAAAACTGTAAATTACTCCTTTACCATGTGGTGGAGCTGGTAGACAGCAGTTCCTAAATTTCTTTTTTTTCACTGTAGATGTTGCTATGTTTGGAATCTTTCTTTTTTAACAGTTTTCACAACTATGTTTAGTCTGGTAAACTACCTATAAAACTTAATCTTTGCTTTTGTATTTATATCCTAAGCCTCAACATTAAGGAAAACCTCAAAGCTTGAATTTTGGAGTCAGAACTGCCAAGTCTGACAGCAACTTTCCACACCAAAGCATAATGACAACTCATCTATTATTCCATGAAGGGCAGTGTTTCTGAGGGGATCTGTAGATCTCATTTTTCAGCTTCTAGGCAGCAGAGGAACTTCTAGACCACTGCTGAAGGTAGTCATCTAGAGTAATGCACACAACACAGATAGAGCTGAAAATACGTTCGAGAAATAGAATGCAGAACAGTGTTTGTGTCTCAGGAAAATTTCTCATTTCCAGCATGAGAATATTTCATGGCTATCAAGTAAACTTAGAATAGATCAATTGAATGTTGTGTTCTTAAACTAGGCAGTACCTCAGTGGTGGGCTGGTGTGGAAACAAGTTGATTTTCTTCATTTCAGTTTGGCTTTGCAAGGCTTAGACCCAGGTGCTTAAAGCAATTTAGGACCCAGACTTTCCCTGAATCTGCACAGGGCTTTGGAAAGTCCTTATAGGTTTGTGCCTGCAACTTTTCAGATAAATCTTTCCAAATGCATAAGAAGTACGTCACAGGGAAGGAGATTTTGTGATTAAAATAGCACAGTAGAATACAGAATTACTAATTATATCCCCTGCATTCCTATTAACCATCTGTGTTGCCCAAAGCAAGTGGTGCAAATTTGCTATGCCTCAGTTTACTCCTCTGTAACCCTGGCATAATATCTATCTCTTATAGCACTAAATATGCAAAAATTCATTTGAAATTCCCAGACAAAAATACTTTGAAAATACAGGGTAGTATGAGCATTGCTACTTTCAGTCTTCATCTCATATTATTTTCTAGACTATTATTTATTATTTTACACTTCTCTCACTTCTCAATACTGTAGTCAACAATGTAGTTTCATTCCTGAGAAACTGCATTTTCAGGCATTTCATCAAGGTGTTGGTAGCATGTGGTCAAATTCCAGTATGACCATTTTGCCAACTGAAATTCTCCCCATAGTTTTAAGAGGATTAAGTATTTCTCTCTTCTACTAATGTGTTCAGCAAGGCTATCCACCATGAAATACCCTCTGCATTTCATTCCCATGTAGCTGAGCAGTAATGAACCAAGTTTATGTTTCTGACTGTTTTGACTACAAAGTAGTTTGAATTATTTGGGGAAAAGCAAGACAAAATTAATAATACTGACACTGTGTATAAAATACCAGTGTTTGAAACCACATTTGTGAATAACTGTTTTATTTCAAATTTCTTATGGGCTGATCTTTGCACATTAAAAGAAGACTTATATCCTGTCCAACCTCATGGGTGCATTTTAAATTACGGAATGAAAGAGAAAATCACCTATTTCTTTTCCTTTCCTGCATTCCCATAGCTTGCAAAGAGTCCTATTTGCTAAAAAGATATTATGCACAGTTTATAATGTGGATTGACTCAAACAATGAGAATCTGTTGGATGCTAGGTTTGTTTGGGCTATTACTGAATGCTCTTTCAAAGCTTATTAAGAAAAGAACACTCAGCTATGCTAACTTTTAATGGGTCACTTAAATTTTTGTGCCTGGAGAAAAACAGGGTGCTTACTTACATTTAAAAATCCCCAGACAAAACCATACCACAAAACCCAGCAATGTTCTATGTCTGCTTGTGGTCAGTTGTAAGATAAATGATGACAGCAAAATTCAGATTTAAAACTGAAGTTTGAGTTTGAACTATCAAGGAGTTCATTTGGGTCTGGAAGTACTAGCTGACCTCATGTTTATATAAACTGCAATGACAAAGTATATCTGTGGATTAAAGAATCAGGGCCAGATTTTCATCTACAGCAAATTGCGGTAGGTCCAGTGAAACCAACAGAAATAAATTGATTTATGCCTTTTATAGCAAAGAATTTATTTGCGTTATTTGTTTAGAGAGAAAAAAAAATTAAGCTCTTCACACATACATTTGCATGGATTCAATTGTAAGACACATATTTAAGAAATGTGGATGGTAGCTTCAAGGTCACCTTTGAAAATGTGTTTATTGTATATGATTCAACCATGTAAAATGAGGACATATTCTTACTGTATAAGAACACATTTCATTAAGCTGCACATTTCTATACCCCTTTGATATATATTGAAATGGCTTCATCCCAACATGACCTTGAAAGGTTAATTTAAAACAAGACTTGATTTTTTCCCCTCCTATTTGCTTTTTAAAAAGCGTTTATGTAGGACACGTTGTTCACTTGATGTTAAATTTCATCTTACAAGGGTGTTCTGGAATGTGTTGGAATAAATCTGAGCAGTCATATTCCCTGAATAATGGCTAAATGTTTGTAAGTGCAATAGGAGGTATAGCTCAAAATACTTCACGGCTAGGAAAAGCAGTGTTATTTTAAGACTCAAACACTTAGCGCTTTCCTGTTTTCTCTCAGCATTGTGTCAGTAGGTGCATTCTTTAGAAGCAATCACATCTCTAATCTGCAGGAGCCCGGTGTGCGTGCGCTGCTGGTGGGAGCCGGGGCGCGCAGGGCGGGATCCGCCGGAGCGACCGGCGGTGCGCGGCTCGCCCGAGCACATCCTGCGGCTCATTTCCATATAAATTGCGCAGCGCCCGCGCTGGGAAAGGGCCGCGGGAGCTGCCCCTGGCGCTGCTCCGCCGGGCACGGCGCGGCACGGCACGGCACGGCGCGGCACGGCACGGCGGGCAGCGCTCTCCCGGGATGCGCGGGATGCGCGGGATGCGCGGGATGCGCGGGATGCGCGGGCAGTGCGCGCCCCGCCGGGGGAGGCGGAGCGCCGCCCGCTGCTGCTCAGGCACGAATTCCTCAGCTGGCGCAGCTGCCCTCCAGCCCTTTATATCTGTGTGATCCCCATCTCTCCTCTCAGCTTTAAAAGCACTTCCTTGAGTGGTGTAATCGCGGGGCAATTTTCCCCCCGTGCCAAGTTTAGATATTGTATATACTACTTACATGTTGACTTGGGTGACATTGTTTCCCAATTCCCAGTGAGATAGGGATCAGACCACCTCTGTGCAGCTCAAAGACCAAAGCCTTGCACCAGACAGCAAGGGATTTCTTCAGAGCACTTTGGAAGTGGAAATTGAAGTCATTTGAGGATTAGCATTTTGTTAGATGGGGAGATGAACCCCAAAACACAACATCCTGCAATTGCTCGGCTGCTGCTCCTCGCTGAAGGTTTGAAGGCAGAGATTGCAATCTGCTGCTGCTCTACCTGCTGCCGTTCAGATGGGAGAACAACAAGGAAGACAGGTCAGCACTGGCCCCCCTTTTCTCGGTCTGTGTAACCTGGTATTAACGAAAGAAAGCAAAAAGGTTTGAAATCCTACTTGAAGCGGATACTGGTTACTTAAGTCAGCATTATGTTCAGCAACAACAGACACAGCTGTCTTGACCACACACAGACCATTTCAGCAATTGCCAAAGTGCTACACTCCTTATGCAGCCAAGTCCTAAATTATGGTAAGCAATGAAATAACCAAAGATGTTTTAAAAGAAAGCACATTAGTTCCATTAATATGAAATTTACCTCTCAGATAATTCTTGACTTGTAACAAATGTACGTTTGCCAGTTTTGTGAGCACCAGGACTGAGGAAAGTAAAACTTGTTTCATAAAAATTAGCTAGCCAGGATTTTATGTGAACAAGAATTGATGACTACGTAATTAAAATTTCTAAGCACATGTAATTATTAAAATAGAAACAGACAGATAGTCTTCTGCTTTCTGTCACTATTCATAGGCTTTTTTAAAAAATCAGATTGACAAGGAAATTGTGTACCAATCACAAAGCTGGGAGGGATGACAAATTTCAGCAGGGAACTCAAGCATGTGCATATAATCTGATATGGACTTAAACTCTTTGCTGAGTTTGAATCCTGAGAAAGGTATACAGACCTTTACAGAAAATTTGGGTGTTTTCAAATATTTTGAGCTGGGCAAGAAAAAGGACGAATTTGGATTTGCCCAAATTGTTTTAGTTGCATGTAGTTTTTCCATGCTGACTTTGGGGATGGCCACAAGTTATTTTCTAGATTTCTTCTAACTGCTTTAAACGTGTAATAACAATTTTTAGTTTGTCTTTAAAATTCAATCAGTCCTGGGGATTATATTGAAAGTAAAATGTTGAACAATGCCACATCACTACCAAAGAAATCAATAAAAGAAAGAATTACAACCCAGTGATTTCACAGATGCATATGAAATCTGTGTGCTCTTTAATCCTGTCCAAGCACCTGGAAGCACACCAGACCCCAATTATTTCTCTGAATTGGACTTTCCTTCCCCTGTAGCCCTTACAATTCTTTCCTTCAAGGTAGACCCAGAAGCTACAAAGCATCAAAGTATATCATCATATCTCTGCCTGCATATGAAGGATATTGTAGCTTTTGCTTCACTTCTGCACTGTCAACAGAAAGTCCATCCCATGTTTCTACCTGCATGCCTGCACTAGTCTTATCTGCCAGTGTAAAGCACAAAGCCCAGTCTAACAGCCCACAAGGAAAGACACTTCACCAAGGTGGGCCAAGTTTGCCTCCTGCCTGTGTCTGCTGGATGGAATAAAAAAGCAGCAAAATATTTTTGGTCAGTAATTTACTTCTTGTCATCTGGACTTCCCATAGGTACCTGCACAGTGCTAGGAATAAAGTAGGTGGCAGTTGTAGACAGACTTCAGCTGCATCTCAACTGGTGCCTTGACACGGGATTATTTATTAAAAAAGGAGATGCTTTGGCAGTGGCATGAGCTGGGGAATGGATGAAAGGAACACAAAATAATTTAGCTTCAACCCTCTGCTATAGGCAGGGTCACCTCCACTAGACCAGATTGCTCAAAGCCCCATTCAGTCCAGCCTTGAACACTTCCAGGGATGGAGCATCTACAGCTTCTTTGGGCAGCCTGTTCCTGTGATTCACCACTCTCACAGTAAAGAATTTCTTCCCTTTGTCTAATTCCCTTTATCTTCGCTCTTCACTCAGATTAAAGCCATTCCCCCTTGTCCTATCACCACATGCCCCCGTCCAAAGTCACTCTCCTCCTCTTTTGCAACCTCCTTTAGGTAGTAGAAATTTGCTATAACTTCTGCTCCCCAGAGCATTTGCTTCTCCAGGCTGAACAACCCAAGCTCTCTCAGTCTCTCTTCCTGGAACAGGTTTATTAAGCTACTCTGTAGCCCCGCTCACTCCTGAAAAGGGACAGTGTCTCCTCACTGTCGTCTCCCTGTTTCATTACCTTTGAAAATTTGTGTAATTAATATCCATTTCATTTTCCCCCATGAGGGAATTCTTTTCAGAACAAAATTTTCACTGATAAAAGGGAGTGCCACAAAGAGCAGTGTCCCATCAACACTGGAAAGGAAAATACTGGATCCTCTATATATCGCTTACAACTATTGCAAAACAGCAAAAGGAAAAGGTATGTGTCCCCACAATGTATCTGTACCTGCAAAAAGTACAGCTTGTTTAAAAAAAAAAAAGCTATTACATATTGTTGTGATAGTTGAATTGTGATATTTTCCCCCTTGTACAGAAAAGTTATTTGGTATGAAAACCTATGGAAATTGTTAGTGTGTGGGGTCTTGCTGACACTTTTTGTTTCAGACTTTTTTTCCCAAGTATGCATTTTTGCTGCAAAAGGTATGATCAGCCCTGAGCAGTCTGAGAGGTGATCAGCTCTGCTGAGAGACAGAGGAAATGTGGTGAGGTCCAGGAAACAGAACATTCAAAAAACAAACTACAGCCTTTTCTTTTCCCATCTTTCCACAGAGCAATGATCGTGGAGCAGATCCTGCCTAATGCAGAGCCATGAATCTCAGCAACAGGTTTCCAACTTGGAGATGTCTGGGGAAGGGTGTCCACGGTTCAGTGCTCATGACCTTCTGCTAGAGCTGTCTCTAGCACCTTCCTGCCCTCTGCACTTCAGTCTGCAAAAGATGGAGCAAACTGACACAGAATCAATTAATTCAGAAATTTCTTGTTACCAGTACAGTGGGAACCTATACTGTGGCTTTTCTATGGTAACCTGGAGCTGAGTGCATAATCAGACTTAGGAGGAAACCTCTGAAGGCACATGGTCTGTACAGCTGCACCATCCAAGCACATGGATTTGAGCCCTCACCTGCTGGACATTGTGCTTGGAACTTTCTTTTCTCCCTGAAGGCTCCAGCAGCATCTCTGTTGAGAAGCTGTCTGAGATGTCTCTTGGGCCCAGGTTGTTTGCTCTCCACTGGTGGCATTGAGACCCTGGGTAGGGCAGCCCCAGGTCTCTGTGCTGGTGTTGAACCCAAGAATTCCTCAGCACTCTCATTACACTCTCTTCCTAGCTCTGTGGCATTGCAGGTTTGCAGCTTGGTTTTCCAAGGGTGCTTGTCAGTGGAAGCACACCAAGAAAAGATTACAGTTTTCTGTAAGCAGTAACTTGTGGCTTTATTTACTATAGGAAATTTTCAAGTGTAGACAGAATTGTATGTTTAGGTTCATTTCATTGCCTCATGTTTGGCAGTATTACAGGCCCCTGCACTGCCCAAGATCCTTCATCTCTCCCCACCTTTTGCATCTACCTCCTTCTTCAGATCATGGGAGCCTGTTTCTCTGTCTCTTTTCTTCAGTTCACTCCCTAAAGGAGCCAATTAAGGACCTCATCAAAAAATAAACAAATATGTTCTACTCTCATTTGTCAGGCAACCTTCTGTTTCACCTCAACAGGCAACGAAATCCAGATGATCTGTCGCATACTACCTTCACTGGTTTGGTTCAGACTTGAAAAGTGTTTGCCCTGAACTCCAGCCAACTGTGAGTCCACTAATGGCTTTCATGTGAAGTGCCTAGAATTAAACAGAACTCACAAATTTCATGTAGCTTTCCCAATAATTGAATTTCTTCACTCTTCTTGTTAGATCTCTGGAAAAATATGAGTAAAATGTCTTGATTTTTTTTGCCTGACCTAGGAAAGCTGATAAAATATGGAACACTCACACTTGAAAACATGGTGAAATACAGTGGGCTTGCATGGTAGTGCCAAAAAGGGAGAAAATAGTGGAGACACTAACACAGAGCAGGAGAATTACCAGCGTCAGCAGGAGGAAGTGGAAGAAAACTGATCAGATTGCTGGAAATAATAGTTGAGGGTAAATGCAGTGGTGCTTAATAAAGAAAAGAGCCTTCATCACGGAGGAGGATGGTGCCAAACCCGTGGGAATGTACTGCAGGGACTGAGGGGAGATGGTGGCAGGAGCGGGAGCAGACTGGGAGCAGCCCATGGCACCAGAACAGCAGGTCAGGATGGTACATCTGTGTCTCACCTTCCAGCCTCTGAAAGTCAAATTGTTGCTTACTCACCCTCAACTTATCCCCTTCTTGATGTTTTTTCAGCCTGCATGTGGGAATCAAGCCCTGCCACTTTAAATTAGTCAGTTATGTGAGCATTGCAGGCATAATGAAGGTTTTCAGTGGCAATACCTTGGCAGGCCAAGGTGATTCTCTGACATGGACGCATGCAAAATCATTCCAAGTGATTGGTAATATGGCAGGGTTTAATTTCAAAATGAGTCTAATGCCCTACTGCTGTAAATACACAAAACCACACTCATGGCAGTAGGATTTGATATATTTATATGAGTGGGGAATTTCCTTCCATGTAGAGAGCCTTTAAATAAAAGAATAGACAAGAAAAGAACTACATTTTTTTTCTTACACATCTGTTTCTAAATATAAATTAATTTCCTCCTATGCTGTAGTATTTTAAAACCAAGAACAAAGAGCCAGTGAGAGTAAGCACAGCTATGTGCTAATTTATAACTGCTCTGAGTAAAAGGCAGCTCCAGCTGACAGTAGCTTCAAAAAAATTGTGCCTCCTGTAAATTAGGGTAAGGGAACTGATCACTGAAGGTAAACAGGTGATGAAATACTTCATTAGTACCTCATTTGTAATTTATGTCTGCTGAAGTAGTTGACAAAGAATCAAAATGTAAGTGGTAGATTTCTCAGAAGTGCAGCCTTTGAGGTCACTGAAGTGGATTAATTATAACCCAGTGTAAAGCACAGCCTGTCTCTGTGTCAATTACCAGTATTTGATAACTGAAATTATGTCAAGCTCTGTTCTTCTTCAAGATGCAGCCACACATTTTAAAATCATTATGACTGTAAGCATGAGCCCCACATAACTAATGAGTTCAGCTCATTTATTAAAGTTCATTTTGGCTTAGCAGATAGCAGTTAAGATTCAGAGGGGAGTGGGTGACAAAAGATCCAGTTCTGCAAAAACAAATGCCTTTCCTTATCCTCTCTCCCAAACCTGTGCAGGAGAAACAAAGCTGATTCACTTGCCAAAGAATCGTTTAAATGTACTGTAGGAGAAAGAGTTGAGGGAGTGAACTGCTATTAAATATGACCTGCTTCTAATGGCTATCAGACCTCCAATTGTTCAGTTAAAGGGCTGGG
Organism: Luscinia megarhynchos; assembly: GCA_034336665.1. Classification (NCBI taxonomy): domain Eukaryota; kingdom Metazoa; phylum Chordata; class Aves; order Passeriformes; family Muscicapidae; genus Luscinia; species Luscinia megarhynchos. The sequence continues at coordinate 69,752,221 of JAPFBE010000003.1, forward strand.
CTTAATGGACTACCTGCTGTTCATATTCATCATAGCAGAATGGCTGATAATGCACCTCTACTACATCTTGGGATTTTCTTACCCCTGTTCCTCCCTTTTCCACACTCCTCCCTGGAGCTGCACAAGCACTGGGCAGGGTTTGATAGCATCTGTTCGTGTGTTATCAAAACCTACCACAGGCTCTTTGGTGGGTAACCCTATCTCACCAGGGCTGTGCAATCTGCTGCCAGGGCAGCAGGCAGGCAGCCCTCACCCCCTGCACCCTGACCCACGGCAGCACTGCAGGAAATGCTGTGCCTTTGGCTTCGGGTCGGTTTTCTGATGCAAAAGCAGCTAAGGCACTGGGCTGGTGTCACTAAGCTCATCACCAGGACACCAGCTTTGCCACATGTTCTGCACATGCTTTGTGCAGCTCAGGGTAGCTGCCATGCCAGGGAATGAACCGTCATAGCTGGCACTGTGGATTCCCACTGCTGGGGGAAACGATGCCAGATCTCAGCTGCAGTGTCAAGCAGAACGGCTCCAACTTCAGCTGAGTTCAGGCTTTAACCACAGGCTTACAAACAGCACTTGGTCTGGTGAGTTGTTCCTTCACCATTCCCTGCTTTCACCTGAAGAAGCTCAGTTGTAACTGTCTCCTACTGAAATAAGCAGTAACATATGATCCTGCTGAACAGGTAATTCCTTATTCCTTTTGCTGTTTTTGACAGACTGGGTTCAGACTGGGCTTTCAATGGAATCTCACATTTATCATGGCTGTGACTTTACACAGAGCCATATTCCAACATTCACCAGCAATCTTCTGAAAAAACAAGAAGTTAGAGGTGGACAGAGTAGTCATATTTTCTGCTAAAGAATATATTTCTTTTTAACATTAACAACATGTGGTGCTAATGTTTAAAATACAAATTTTAGTTTGTCAGTGCAACTTATCATTCCTTATTACACATTGTGAAATCATTTTAAGATTCTTTGTGCTTTTTTAAGCCAAAAGAGTATCTGAAAACTACCCAAAACCTTTACTGCAGAGCCCAAAGTATGCAGCTGTGAGCTAAACCAAAGATGTCTAACCTGAACCTCATGAAAATAATTGTGAAAAACATATATTTTTGTCTTTGATTTATTAACATTCTATTTTCCAATGAAATAAAGCATTCAAACTTGCATCAGAATGCTGTTCATATCTTTAGCACCAGGATAATATTGTTGATAATTCTAGAAGCATGTAAGTAGATTAGATAAATAGAGATAGATTGAGCAGAATATTTACCACAGGGTGGCTTTATGGGCCTTCTTGAATCACCAGAAGTTATAGCACCTACGTCAATGCATATGGGATTTCAAATATCATATTTTAACCTCCACAATTTCAGGGAAAATATTTTATTGGATAAACAGCCAGGATGTTGAAACAATCCCTCCCTAAATATTTTACTGCAATAAAACACTGATTTCTCCATGGCATCAATCAAACTGAAGCACTTAAAAATACTCAGTTCAATATAAGTAAGTAAAAAGGTGTTACAGATTGAAAATGAGGAAAGAGAACTGGTATGAAGGGTATTAGAAGCTATGTCTAGACTTACCTGCTAGGAAAAATGGTGGCTCGAGTCCAGTCCACACCTCCACTTTTCTTAACTGTGAAAACCAGATTGTGGCAAGGTAGGAGGGAAGAAGAATGGGCAGCTGGTGCATGCCTGTGTTTTGTCCCAGTAGGGAGCAGGGATGTGAGAATATGCAACTGGAAAGTGGAAAATTGTCCCTGCATCCCCCATCTAGATACAATTAAGTACCCACAATGACCAACGAAATGGTTAAGGTTGTCTGATAGGAATTCAAAAGTGTTTCCATTTTTTCCTTTCATTTGGTTAAATATAGCTTTGTAGACTGACTTTCCAAAAAGCTGATCACTAGATGGGTTTCTATCCTCTTGTGTCACCACCTTAATGGTACCTCATTGCAGATGAGCTTAATATCTCTGGAGACTCGATGCCAGGCTTTTGTGAAGGTTCAGAAACAGATTTTCAAATTTCTTGTGTTCCCAGATGGGCTCCTACACGGCACCAGAGTAAGAAGTATGTTGCAAAACCAATTCCCACTGTCTCCCAGTACCAATTCTGTCACCTGAGTTCTAACAAAATGTCAGCACTGGAACTTTTGAGGACTTGCAAAAAAGGTTTCATGGTGCAACTTCAACTAGACACTGATTAAGAAACGCAGACAGCACAAATTGATTTTTTTCAGGCTGCTGTTCATGCTTGCTTCCCTTTTAGCAGATATTTATCCGTGCCTGGTAGGAATTTGTACCCTCAGACAAGGTGTGTGGCTGGACCAGCCTGGGAAGGGGCGAGACAGCTGGCCCCATGGGATGGGCCAGGCAGAAACAGATGGCCCTGACCGGCCAGGGCTGGCGTGGGGACAGATGGCAACACGGGACACCTCGGAAAGGGGACATATGGCAACATGGGATTGGCAGGAGCACAGCTCCTTGTGCTGGGCCCAATTACAGGCCTGGTGAGTCTGGATTTGCTCGGGAGAAGGTAAAAGGTCTTTTACATCTTTCGATTCCTCCTCAGACGTAGGCTGGGACCCAATGAGCTGCAGGATGTGGCCATGGCTCTGTGCTGTGTGGCCAGGACAGGGACATCAGCCACTGCATGCTGCTGAGTCTTTCTTTCTGAATGTTCCTTTCCTTTGTAATTTCGGCATCTAACAAGTTTTCACTCCTCTTGCACACACTTGCACGTTTTGACTTCCATCGGCACAGGGCTCATCAGAGGTAGAAGAGGATGAAAGGCAACATGTGCACCACTGAGGCTTAATGGGCTGATTCAGCATGCTGTTATGTCCTTTGAGACAGGGAAGACAAATGAATTTGCCTATTCATCATCTTAAAAAGCTGATTCATACTTATCAAAAATACTTCAGTGACAGAAAAGCATAACACTGTAATACATCCATTGTATATTCTTTCCCCGATTTACTGTTTTGAGGGATGATAAAGACATTGGCAAATAAGTTTGTTTCAGTTCTAAAGGAGCTTTTTAGAAATAAATACTTTTCCACCACTAACCACTAACTACCACATTGCTCATGTAGAGCATAATTAAGAAGCAGAATAAATTAGGATCTGGATGTCTTCCCATGTCATTTTGAATACGAAAGGCAAAATGAAAAAGCTTTACATGCTGAACATTATGGAATGTGCTTATATAAGCCTAAGATTTTTTCAGCATTCCTTCTCTATTTCTTTGTCTTAATACAAGCTATCCACCCAGAAATGACATTGTTTGGCCATATTGTAAATAGATGCAGGAGAAATAATTTAGTTTGCTCACATTAAAGTGCACAAGGATTCCATAGATCAAAGGATACAGCACAGCCTGCTTCCCTGGTGAGAGCAGGATGAGTTTTTTTATAGATAACATTAAGTGTATTAATTGCATTCACCATATTATAGTTACCTTTTGTAACTATTTCCACTGCATTTTTTCATTTTTCCAGCCTGTTTCATGATGTCTTTCATCACCTCTTTTATTGAATACACAGAATTAACAGAGCAGCATCTATCACAGAGGTATAGAAATTAATTAATCTGCACCAGTTGTGATCTCTAGAACCTGGTTATAACAGACTTTGGTGGTCATACAGCTCATGGACATGAGTATACAATCATAAATGACTATAGATGGAAGCACTTTTTAATAGAATTAATTTCCTCTCTTGGGAGGAAAAAAAAAAGCAGTGATAAAGTAAAAACCAGTATTTCAGGTTTACAGGAGTCTTAGTTTATTCTGAAAGAGACTGCCACAATCTGTGAATTCTATGTACAGATATACACTCAAAAAATGTGGTATTGTTCAGGAGTGATCCTAGTTCAGCTAGATAAAAAAAAGTCGACGTTAAGATGAAGATTTGCACTCTGAAATCCCCCTGAGCTAAGTTTGCTGATGCCTGCTAGTTACTTTTACTTTTTGTGAAAGATGGTTTCCACAGTTACAATAAGGGAATTAATTTAAGCCATTCAAGAAACACAAAGGCTTTTATAATGTAGTTTTTGTAAGGGGGTTTTTACATGGTGGCATCCTTAAAGGGCTAGAAGTTAGTCTTGTTGCCATATTTATTGCTGGTTTCCCAGCAGTAAGAATACATGCAAAGTATGATTTGATCTGAAACTGTATATTCTGTTTGAGAGGATACATACATGTTTGAATACTTCATTATCTTTCTTTGTCATGTTGGTTTCCAGCCCACTGAAAGGTCAGAGTCACAATTGATGTATACTGGGATAATGGCACTCTAACAGATGGAGTTATGATGATTGATAGCCACTGAAGATTTAAGCTTGACTATTATTTTCTCTAATAAAAATGCTTTAGAAGGCTGATTTCTCTGAAAGGATCCGTTCCTATTGCCTATATTTCCCATAGTTTTTAATTAAGCTCTTGCCAAACTCAAAATATTATTTTCCCCACCTTTATATATAGGAATGTTTTCCCATAGTTTGGAAAGATTATCCTTGTGTTAGATAGCTGTAAAATGTCTCTTAGTATTACTGTCCCACTTGTTAAAATGTATATATTCTGCTCCATTTGAGTGACCTTTGGATGATACCAAAATGTTATAGAGTTTATAAGGCAGAAATCCCTCAGTAGAAACATCCTGAATTGTTTTCCTGTGGGAAGATGGCTTCCCCACCTGCAATATTGATAGGATGTTTGTTGCCTCAGGAGAATGGCAGAGAAGATCCACAATTTATTTTGGTAGTTCGAGGCAACATTCTGTCCACTGCATTCAAAAGGTTCAAAATCCACAAAAATATAAGAATGAAAAGAAATGTTTTCATAAGCAAAGTACCATGGTTAGTCATGATGCTTCCAATTTGCAACATCCCAGAAAGATTGATGATCTTGCTTATGTTTGTTATTTTAGTTTTTCTAAGGGATGTATGATGAATGAGATTTTCCAAATGTATTCATGAATAATAATGTCATTTTAATGATATTGCATATTTGCATAGAGCAGATTATTATAAAGAATGCCAATAGGGACTGATAACCAGGCCCTCTAATTGAAATCATGTCTAGAAGAAATACTACAGCGTGGCTTTGCACATTTCAGGACTAGCAAGAAACCAATATCTCTCCTGAAAATGGTAGACTGCCTACAGCTATCATTCCAGCTATTTCTGGGTAATGGTAATAGCTCTGGAATGACATCTGACTTGAAGCAGTCAGGTATTAAAATACCAGACGAGCACAGCTGCTGTACCTGACTGTACTACAGGAGCAGGGATCTGTGGCAAGCTGCCACGATATTATGGCCCTTTAAGATGCAACCTCTCCAAAAGGCAAAAGTTCAAGTAGGCTTGGTATCCAGCTTTAATAGGGAGTTCTGTGTCTTTACAAATAGTGGTAAATACTGGAAAGTGGAAAAGGAGGAAAAAGATATCCAAATTCTGTTTTGAGAATCTGTGAAGTACAAACACCCCCAAAAGCTAATATCATGTGTTTCTTACATTAGAAGTGTAGATTAGGTAGAAAGTCTGTCTTTTTTGAAAGATAATGGTAAAAATCTCAGTGATAATTCATTCAGCCAGTTCTGTCTCTTCTCAGTCTTGTGTAACTACCAAGGTTTTTTCCTGGTCTTTTTTTTTATTTTTCTTTTTTAAAGAAATAGTGGAAATAACTTTGATGAAATTAAATCTTCATTTTCTTGGGCATAATCCACGAGCCTCAGGAATAGCTGATGAAATATCCTTGCATTTTTAACCAATTGAACTAATCCAGTCAACACCATAATTGCACTCAGAATCCCTTAGGCCTAATTTGAGTGTAAGGAAAAGCTACTGTGCTATTGTTAAACTACTCAGGTTTAATTTTTTTACCAGCCAATAATTAAAAAACACAGGAAATGACATGGTGAATGATGGAACTATTTTGAAGTGCAAATTTATGAACCAGCTGCATCAAATAAAGTGGTAATTTAATTATGCTTATATCCTAAAGCTGAGGTGTAGTGTTGAACATTTCTGAGATACAAGCTAATTCAAATCTGGAATAGTAATCCCACGTTTAGTAATTTCAGTGCTATAGCTCACTTAATTACAGCATATTAGGAAAATAATGAGATAATTAATCTTCAAATGCAGTTCTTGTCTACATGCATATTACAGAAGAATTTGACTTATCCTTCTTTGTATGTTTTTCCAAGAACAAGTTATGACTAATTTAACCTAGAGAAACCTTTCCCCACTGCAATGCCTAGATTCTTTTCTTTTCCAAACCTATCATGTTTCGGACAACTTGTTCTTTGTTTAAACAAGAAAATACTTTCATAATAAAATCTGTGAGAAAAATCTCAAAAAACATTAAATTATTTTTATTTTTCAATTAAATATTATTGCACCTATTGCTTTTGCTTTTATAAGTAGAATATATGGACTATTCTTGAGCCATGTAATCTGTTCTTCTCCAGTTTTATTTGAAGTACAGGGGGTTTTATCCGAGTTTTGAAAACACATGATTTTACAGGAAGATATTTGTTGGCACACTGCATTCTATGTATTTAAAACATTAAGCACAGTACCAGGAAGCTATACCTTTTCAGGAATATTTTCATGACTTTAGCAGATTTCTCAGTGAAGTATTAATTTTATATTTTATAAATATTAATAGAAATACTTATTTTACATTTTGAGCCTTCTGTTTTGCCCACAGAGCACTCAGCATCACCTGGAATACAGACATACTTTTTTGTTCCTGCTTGTATGTATACTCAGCCAGAAAAGGTAACTGTAGTATGACAGATGTGCTTCAATCTTTCCACACCACATCCAAAACACATTTTTGCATGTCTTACATAATTTGCATTTCCCATTTGCTACAACAAGTCTGTATTGGTTTGCTTAAACTGATTTTATGACTGCCACAGACGATTTTGAGCTTTTAATATATAATACTTTTGCTTACTTTTATGATGGGATATAACTGATCCATCTTTTCACATACTGCCCTTACTCCCACAGTCTCTTTCACTAGGTCTATAACCTGGAAGCCTCTGGAATAGCTGATGAAATATCACTGCATATTCAAGCAATTTTACTAATCCAGTCAACACCATAATTGTACTTGGGATCCCCTAGGCCTAAATTGAATCTAAGGAAATAATGTTTTTTTCATGCTGGGCACATAGTCACAAATATCACATTTAAATGCATTATTTTAGTGTCACTGGGTCTAATGTGTTAAGTAGCTGTAGATTTTATCCTCCATGGTAGGGAAAAAATGTAATGCTGGCAAAACAAAAGAGGAAGGAAAACACCTCCTGGGAAAGAGCAAGACTTTGTATCTTTTGTTCCATCTTCTGTGTTTGGTTGGTTCCTCTTTGAGGAACTGATGAGATCTTCTGGTCCTAAAAAAATGGTTGCCCAAATTCAAAAGGCTTGAAACTATGCACTTCCTATCTAATAATAGGCAATGGCATGGGACCATGTGGCATTAAATCATTTTGCCTAAATGGGAGTTGCATAGTGTTTGTCTCATGTAATTGTTGGCTTTGTCAACTGGAGAACTGCTACCTGTAGGAAAAGACTAGTCCAAGCAACACAGATGTTTATATTCAAATTATGTTGCACTGGGAATCTTGGAGGATGATAAAACCCCCTGTATCCCTCTTAAATACTTCTGTCCAAGAACACAGAAAGACATGGATGAATATATATATATGTGTGTGTGTGTTTTATGATTAGGGAGGAAGTGGAAATATAAGAATGTTCTGTTGTTTTTGCACTGTGGACTATGTCAAAGCAGGCCTGAGTGAATCAAACATTCTGTAGCTGCCACCATGTCTGTGGCTCCCTCTTTGCTGAACAAGCTACACAGGTTTAGGCTCAGGGCATGACTCAACATACAGCAGCTGTAGCTTTCCAGTGCAATGAAGAGATCAGGAGACTTCATTCCACAGCACCACAGCTGTGCTCTCCTCCAATGCAGCAAAAAAGACCTAAGAAAATATTATGCCAAGGTCAGCTAACTTTCAAGATATTTGCAATGTTTTTTTGTTCTTGTTGTTAGGGTTTTCTGTTTGAGGATTTTTCTTTTTTTTTCTTTTTAATTGATATACATTGTAATTATTTTACTAAGCTTCATGTTTGAACTGGAGGGTGTCCTACTCTTAAGTTTGTACTTGGCTGTGACCATGTTTCATGGTGGACAGAAAAATGTCTCCTGTCTTTTTTCTGACTGTTGATGGCAACTTCTGCTCTGAAGCAATTTTGAACCCAAGTAACAGCCAGAGATCCAGAGCAATAGAAGCAGCCATTACCCTCTTTAGACAGAGGAAGCATGCATAAGCCATCATATCTTGGGAACAGCACCCAAAATATGGCTCCCTCCAGTTTGTTCACTTAATTCTAATGTATGGAGTGACAGCTCAAGTGCAAAGAATCAACCTCCCTTTTCTTCTCTGTGCCAGCTGCTGGGGATGGGCAGGACTTCCTCAGTAGGAGGGCTGAATTAGGGAGACCAATTAAAATATGGTTGCCTTCATGTGGTAAGAAACTTTCTCCACTAAGCCTTTTCATTGAAGGTAAAAATGCTAGATGGGAGCAGGAATTTCAACTTCCTCTCATCTTAAAATCTTATCTCTTTGCCCTTGCCTTGCCCACTCAGAACTATACATTTGATGAGGAAAGGCAGCCTTTTGAGGACTCCTTCCCTGAATTATGGTTTAGAAGCAGAAGTATGGGTTGAGGGAAGAGCCATCAAGGTCTGGTGCCACTGTGGTGGGCTAAGGCAGAGTATGAACAGATCTAATTTATCACTTGTCTAAAGCGTAGTGGTTGATCTGGGTAAAGTGAAAGCAATTAAATTCAGTTGTGGAATATTTTAGTCCAAAGCCTAAAACTAGTTCTCAGTAAAAAGCACTCATTGTTTTTCTCTTATTTAAATCCCTTGAGTTTTTATATTCTTTTTTTCCCCTCGAAATTTTGTTCCACACAGTCATTGTCAAAAGATGCCACCGAGGAGGTTTGCCCTGTGTCTGTTTGCCCACTGACATAGGGCACTGGTTGAGTGATTTGTACCAGCCCTTCCTCTTGGCAGCAAAGTTTCCCCTGGTTTTCCTTTGCCCTCCCACTGGTAGAGTCACCATGCAGGAGAAATATCTAATGTTGTGTTTGCTCCCTGGAGTCGTGCTGCTCAGATGGGTAAGGTTGGGTGACTTAGCCCATAGTGCTCAGGCAGGTGTCAAACTGCTAAAACTGAACCACAGCTTGTGGTCATCTGCCATTTCTGTGCAAAAATTACTGTATTTGATAACACCACAAGTCCTGCTAATACTGGAAATGTGTTTTCATTATAAACCCTCTGTTATGCAAAACGATTTTAGTAACAGGAAATACTTAATGTCATTTTTCTTCAGTGCAGAGTATCATCTTCATTATTAACTTTCCCTTAGAGATATTTAGTGTAATATTTTAAATATTTGTGGACAGAGCCAGTCCATGACTGCAATGTTCAAACTTTTCATCTGGTTTCCATTTCAAAAATGAGGAGGGTCTCTGATCTGGTTTACACCAACTGTCCAGGACTCTCACTCTTGGTCACTGAGGCAGCCAACTAACAACATTAACAAGAGAAAAATGTCTTATTGGAAAAGTGTTTATAAGAACTGTAAAGCCGTGTCCCTTAAATACATCCTTCCTCTCCAGAAGGTACTTCTCAAAATGCCATAATCCCTTTTTGTTTTGCAAGTTTTTATACTCTGGGATCATTTTCAATCCTTCCTTCTCATTGCAGCACACATCCAGCCTTTTGTCCATTTCTCATTTTTTTTCTTACTTTATAGAGCTTTCTACCTGAATTTAGACTCTCTCTTCGAGCTCCCATCCATAGGCAAAAGCCATGACTAAGAATAGAAACAAACCTCAATTCTGCAGCTAAGATATACACTTGCTTTTATGGTCACATTTGAGATTTATTTTGGATGGGCACTTGGAACAGCTTTGCAATTGTTACCATAAAGTGGAAGAGTACCCTTCATGGATTTCTCTCTTCCCACAGATACATGAAGAGAGCACAGCTGCTAAAATGATTCAGTCCCTCTTGTGTTCCCAGACACTGTATGAGCTACAGAATGACTGGCCTTCATCAGAAGAAAGAAAAGATTTTGCACACAAAATCAAGATGTTGGTGTGATGGCAAATATGTACAATGCTTATCCTTGCTGCCTTTCCTTGGTAAAAAGTATACCCAGATGAGCTTAATGGGATTTCTGATGAAAGACGTGTGCTTCAAGCACTAGGCTTGGTTCCAGGATGGCTGTTTCTGTCTCCTGCCTTCATCTACCATCCACGGCTCTCGCTACTTTCAGCTCAACCTCCATTTCTCCACTTTCAAACATTAGGCAGTGATTGGTTTCCCCTTTTAAAACCAGCTAAGATCTGCTATTGTTATTGTTAGTAGTTGTAGTAAATGCACACTATTGCACATATTAGGAGATAAAAGGTGCAGAACTCCTCCAGAAGCCCCTTCCATAAATCATGCAGGAGCACAAGGAGAAGCATACAAGACAAAACAAGACAAGCAATTGGACAAAGAGATATACTGTAAGATGAGACACTGGGTGCCTGATGGTGTAGTTGGATTTTATCTTCTTTGAAGCAACCTTCATTCAGAAAATAAAACATTTTTGGTCACATTTTGGAGTAGGGATTGATTTTCATTCTGTGCATTGATTTTTCAGGGAAGCTGGGAATGGAAATCTGATACCAATGAGATTACAGTGAGCTGTTTTTTGTCTGGGGTGAGGTAACAATTCAGCAAAGCATTTAAGTATGTGGCTGATTTTAAGGATTTAAAATATCTCAAATCAATTTCTTGCAGAGCTTTACCTGAACACAAACCTGTGGAGGTCAAATGCTATCAAACTGTGCCATCCAGCTCTGTTTTCTTTTTTTTGTTTGTTTTTTTGGTTTTTTTGGTGTTTTTTTTGTTTTTTTGTTTTTTTTTTTTTTTTCTTTTTTTTAGGCCCCCCATTTTTGTTAACATTCAGCAATACCTTTTTACTTCTGTCTGTGGAAACTTAATTTTAAGCTGTCATACTAGCAAACAGGTTCAGCAGGAGATCATGATCAGTCCTAGAGGTATTATATTTCATGTGGAAATATTCCTGAAAACTTTCCTCAAGAAGGCTATCACAAAGGATGCACAATTTCATATTAATAAACTAACTACCTTAGGTAGTTCACTGTATCATTGCCACCATATGACTTCCTGTGAGTGTGACCAGGAAAAACCATTTTCTCCCAGAAGATGCTTTTGCAAGGCTTGTGTGATCAGGAGAAAAAGTCTACTGCATATTTTTTCATCTCTTAGCTTTCCCCAAAAGATTCAAACCCCCAATATGTCCCTTAAGTCTCTCTCTTTTTTTTTTTTTTCTTTTTTTTCCCCCCATGTTATATTGGCTGTTCTCCCCTCCCTCCCCTGTAATATAAATATGTGACACTTGCTGGAATTGAGCAAGGGCACATCATGATACAACTTACATTTAGTCCTGACAGGTCTGTGTGCCTCATGGTGGATTTTCCAGTGCAGCCATTACTCTGCTAGTACAAGAGTCTGTATACCAAACTCTATTGCATGATTTAGAGATGGCTTAATAGAGTTTACACATGAAATAACAAGTACTATAAGCACCAAGAATGCCTGGACAGCAGCTGCCTAATGGGACTGAAACCCTGATCACTAACCATAGAATGTATTCTCATTAAAGTTTTGTTTACACTGCTCATGTAGAAGTTTACTCACTTAAATAGAGGAGAAGATGCCCTTTTAAAAGGGAATCGAGTATGAAAAGCTATTATGCATGAGATTGGAGTATGTGGTCTCTATGTTCTTGCCCTTAAATAGTCAAAGATGTTCAATATATGGACTGTTTCTAACCATGTTCCCACATGCACTCACTATTGAGTGATGCTGGTGCCCTGAGCTGAGTCCCACAGAGGACAAAATGTCCCACAAGGGCAAAGCAATTGAAACTGATCTCTTAAAACAAGAGTCCAGCCCTGGGACAGGTTTTGGAGGGGAGCTTTGAGCTTTGCTCTTCAGTGATGCAGCACAAAACTGCAGTGCCTCAGCCAAAGACAGATCTCATTGCACAGCAAGTGCAGAACGCTGCTCTCCTCTGTCTGCACCAAACCACAGAAAAGATCTGATGTGTGCTAAGGCTGTGGCAAGAGCACATTCTGACAGAGAACATACTGAAGGGCTCAGTTGATTAATATTTAAATAGGATTCTTCTCTGTACAAAGATTTTCTTTGTATTGATATTCAAAGTCTCCAAACATGTGGTGTATTCCAGTCTGGGAGTCAATAGAAGGGTGAACAATAATTTGTCAGGTAAATGAGCACGTCAGTGTATAAAGAAAGCTGATTGGATTTGGAAAGGTGCCTTTGGATTTGGTTTTACTTTCAATGATACAATAAGGTTTGGGCTTGTGCTGAAGTTGGCTGCCTTGCCAAAGGCTATTTTTACAGGGATTTGCTATGGAAAGAAGCCAACTAGACATAAAAGAATATTTAAAAGTGAAAAAAAATCCTTTCAATGGATATGTGGAAAGGGTTCTCTTGAGAAAGCAAAGTACATGCCTAATCATTTGAGCTATATTCTTCCCTCAGGTACCCAAGTGTAAAACCAGATTATTTCCAGTGACTTTGAAGGAATTGCTCTGCTTTTAATGGGGGCAGAATCAGGCCTATTTTGTTCATTGGATCTATTTAAAAATATTAAGAGCATGAGCTTTATTGTCAAACAAGGGTCTGTGCTGGAACACCTTCTATGTTTGCTTTGCAGCAAAAACTTTAGTCCATTTTTCTCTGTCCTGTTATTTTTTTTCTTTTTAATTAAAACCCTGAAAGCCATAGGTATGCAAAATATGGTTGTGAATATGTGGTGGTCAATATCTATACATGGACTTGACTGTATTTTTTTTCTGTCTTTGCATACAGCATGACTGCTGCTGTCTTTCCTGTTAATCTGGCTCATTTTTGCTTTATATGGAGCTGTATTTATTTCATCAAAAGTTTACAGTTGGAAAAAGATTTGGGTTTTCAGTGCACAGTGGGGCACATTTGATGTGGATTGCTTGCATGTTTGTGTGAGTGTGAGTATGTGCACACACACACAACACACATTAACAAGTAATAAAAGATATCTCTCTGGTTCATTTACACAGTGGAGATCAGATTATGAAAGGTTAAACCATTAAACAAATGCTAATGCACTCTGATGCCTGGACCTTGTCCAATAGTACCTGCAGCAGCTGTCAACCTAATTAAGCCAGATGTGTGTTAAGTGTAAACGGACCTCCCAGGAGGAACAATAACAGATTTTAGGTCCTCAGAGGGCTCAGGGCACCAATGCATATAGTGTTTCTGAAGGAAACATCACCCCTACCTTGTGAGTTTTCTCCTCATTAGTACCATCCTGACTGTACTCCTCCGGGACTGGGCTTGGGGGAGGAGAAGTCTCTTTTCATTCCAGCTAAAGCCAGCAAGAATGCTCATTTTCAATTGATTCTGGCAGTCATGACATTTACTCAACACTCTAATCTCTATTTTTTTAACCTCCACTTTATTCTGTCTGTAACGTATTTTAAAAGTGACATTTATCCTATGCCAAGTTTGCCAACCCTCTAAGTATATGTGGAGACCATAAGCTGATAGAGAGGATCTTAATAAGCCTTTTAATATTAACAATCAAGAGAAATCTATAGAGCATGGAAATATTAGGTAATTATGAGCATGCAGTGTGCAATAACGTGTTACAATGAAAAGGAAAATCCTTTTACAGTGTGAAAATATTATGGGAAATTAAAAAAAACCCACTTAGCAATATTTAAAACCTGCTGAAACTTGTAGCTGAATTGTTTCTTGTGTGCTATGAGCTGCAATTTGTCCAGGAAAAAGAGACTAGAGAAGCAGACCTGCAGACCTTCACGCCTGGTGAAGGAAAGACAGATCTCCAAGAGTTCCCATACATACTGAACTTAACACCTACTTTCTCACTCACTGCACAGCCAGGTTATGGCACCTCTTTCCAAAGAAGCAGAACAAACTGATAAAACAGCTTCACAGAAAAAAATTGATGTGCTTTCACTGGGACAGGTCATCTGGGATGAATAAGATCCTGCACTGATTTCCTGGGAGGGTTGTCCACCTACACTGTCTTTGGATCTATCTCCAAGTTCTTCTCAAGTCACCAGTGATGATCAGATAAAGATGTATGATGCCTTAAAAAGTCCTTCACCAGAAAATGTGTAATTATACAATGGCTTTGTTTTTCCAGGCACTCTTCATTCCCTATATATTAGGGCATTAAGTGTAATTAACAACACGACTAAAATAAATCATCCTGTACTGGCTAGGACCTTAAGATTTTAATACTTTATCCATAACAGATTTCTTTTCCTGTAAGATCTCCTTCTGTGAGACCAAAACGTGTTATAACTCAGCACTGTGGTGTGCTGCTGGGATATGAATTGTTGGGACACTCTTCCTATTCAGTGCTGCAAAACACAAAAGGCATAGCAAACCTTTGAAGAGAGCAGGTTTCTCCTGTTTCATCATTGCTGAATGGTGTTAAATTCACGGTGTATTTGTGTCCTTAATACCACATTTCCTTGGCTTACTGATAATAGGGTGGCTAAATGAGTATGCTATCTTTCCTAATGCTGGAGGGGAATTTTTTATGGTCCATTGAATCTCCATGTTACCCATGTTATTCTCAATATCCCCAGTTCCAGTACAAGGATGCAGGATTTAGGGCCCAAGCTCATTCCATGTGCTGCAGCTGTTGTTGGCAGGGGCCCAGGGCTCATGCTCCAGCAAGTGCCAAGTTGCAGAATCAGGATCTCACTTACACCTTTTCTGGATCAGGGCTCTTGCTGTCTTTGCAGCACAGGAAGGTCAAGAGGCTCCTGCCAGCAGCTTCCCCCATGGATCACTTCTGGGAAAGGGAAAAGTGGCCCAGTCTCTTGTGTGCTCCCCTCCCTCTCAGACCTGAGCTGTGATGATAGGAAAGAAGCTGAGAACACACTTTTGTCAAAAGCATTAATTACACTTTATAAGGTGATTCATGCTTTCTGTGTGCTGCATACATTCTCTGATTTTTGCTGTGCCAGGCCTAGTAGAGGACTCACACAGTGCACAATATACTATATTAATATGCTGTGTGTTTATACTTCATATGCTGCAGAACACATCAATCTCTCCAGTACTACCAGGATGGGCATTAATGCTGTGGTCAAAGACACAAGATAATTCTGTCTGAACTTCAGTGTTCCAGTGTCCACTCAGCTTCCATGGGGATAACTGTTACAATATCCCACTATCCCACATAAAACTGGGGGCAACACCTATCTGGGGATTCATCTGAATGTTACAGTGCAGATATCTAAATTGGAAACAATCTTCCTAGACATCCTGTGCCATAAATGGCCTAACTGCAACACCTCACATCCTAATGCAGACAGCTGAAATAGATGAGAGAGGCATCCCTCTGAAGGTGCCTGCTTCTCCCCATCAGCTGCAGAGGTAGCCTGGTTTAGCTGCTCAGCCCTTCTTCTGCACAGTATCACTGGATAGTCAGTGCAGGGTTACAGGAGAGCAGTGTCACTTGCATCTGCTGGAAAGAAATCACTCTGTGGCTGTGAGCTGGAAGGCAAAGTCACACCTGTCAGAAGTAGGTCAGCTCCTGTAGTGCCCAGAACAACAGCTCTAAGCAATTAAAGAGCTGCCAGGGAAAATCCTTTGGTGCCTTCGGAGTCTAGTGAGTACCAGGATGGGTAATAGAGCACAACAGGTTGGACTGCAGATTCGAATCTAGTTTGCCAAATCTCTTTAGGCACTTAAATCCTTTATTTAATGAGGATCCCAGTCCTTTAGAAACTGATGGTGAAATGCCTAATGAGGTTGAAGATAATTGCAGTGTACTTGTAAGAGAGTTGGATCTCAGCACAGTATATTTCATGTTTTAATATGTCAAATATTTTTTTTGCACAGTGGCATGGAAAAATGTTACACAACACAGTGATAAAATGAAGATATGCTCTCTCACTCTGAAATGATAAATTGTAAAGCTGGGAAAAGGAATGGCATTTATTTCAAGCACATTTAATCCAGAAGAAATAGGCTGGTGTAATATGATTTCCAGTAACCTCATTTCTCTCCTGTGAAAAGAAGGCTAATATCAGTGGATATGCTGAGTGTATTTGTAAGGCTTTGAAACCAATTAATCACCTTCAGAATTTTTCATAAAACCTGATTTCATTTGGGACAAAGTAGGAGCTGAAGTAATTTAAGGGATGTCAGATTAAAAAAGTTTTCACAGGTAAACATGCAATTCCATGAGCATCAGAATTAATGACTCCTGCTTTTCATTGGATTTATTTCTTGTGCATAAATGAAGTAGCACACTGATTTAACTTTCCCTGCACTCAGGGCTAGGGCTCCTCACCACAGGGATTTAGGAAGGAATCTGGGCAGGCTGGGTGAGAGGTACAGTGCACTGCAATATTTTAACTGCTTTGGACGACTGAAGCAGGGGGGTGAGCAGTGGAAATGGTATCTGCCTTGCAGCTTTAAAGTGCAGGGAACTCTGCAAGATTATGGCCATTTTTAATTCTTCACAAATATGTGATTTTTTTAACTGAAATATTTTTAATTCACACCAATGTAGATTTTCCTAGGTTACTATTTCAAAGGGAGAAAAGCCAGAGAGAGTATAAAAATAAGCAAAGGACCTTCTGCTATCTTCTGTCTTAAGTGGCCTTAGTATCAGGTAGGAAAAAAATTAGTATCCTTGAAGTTGTGGTTCAGAACTGGTTTAATCTTTCAACAACAAGAAAGATAAACTGAGATCTGTTCAATTTATTGTCTGGATTTTTTCAGATAAGGCCACAATAACTCACATTCTTTCCATTTTGTAGGGATTTAATTTAGCACATGATGTGTTTTCTAAGACTGAGCTCCAGAGACCTACAGGGAACAAAGTAAATGTGTTGTCTCTGGACATATCTTCTCCTTGCACTTCTGTCTACATCCTATGAAGAGCTGTGGGCAGCAGCTCACTGCTCCAAAACCCACTGCAGTTCTCTGTGCTCCTTCACTCAGTGTTTGTAAACAAACAGGGATGAAAAGCACCACCAGTAAAGACAGAAAATACCACTGAATGTCCTGCATCAGCAGTTCATTTATTTACATGTTTTCCTCAGGGAGAACCTCAGGATTATATGTAAGAAATATTTCCAGTTTAGTGTGATAATGCTTGGTATACTGAGCAAGTGACAGAAAGGGTGAATGAGAATATCTAAAGAATTTCGCTAATTGCTTTGCTAAAGATATTTTCAGATTTTACTGTCCTATACGAATTCGTGTATTTTAAACTCTTGAAAAAGTAGTTTAATCTTTGAACTTTTAATTAATATTCATCTTCACCTACTGCTTTGTTTCATTCCCTAGCTGATCTTTTTTGTAAGGCTTTTATTTTTCAATGATACACGAACTTGAGGGAGATGAAAATGGACATGCTAGGTTAAATTGACTCAGAAAGACAATGCCCAGCCTCTTAAAACCTGTCATTTCCCTCTTTTATTAAAATATACAAGGGGAAATAGGAAGAGAAGACAAAAGAAGCAATTAACAACTTAGTTTGCAACTTCATGGATTTCTTCAATGTGGTACCAGTCATATAAGTGGATCACATGTGCAAGGAAAATATTTTTTTTCCAAGTGTCAGATGCAAGGATTAGATTACAACTGCAGACCAGTTGTTGCTTTACGAAATGCAGCTGTTTTCTGTTATTTGATAGCTAAAGCAAATCATGGAATTAAATGCTGAAGAATATTTTTTGTTACTCTTTGCTTTTAATCTCACACTGGCATTGCTGCTGCACTGATCTGAGGTACACAGAGACCCTTCCACATGCATATTTTTTCTGTTGGTCATTTGATTCTCTCCTATTACCATCTTCTTCCTACCTCCTTTTTCTCATGCTCTCTCTTCCCTCCACCTTCTCTTTCTGTTCCCACAGTCTCTTTGATCACCTGTGTTTTCTGTCTATCATCTCTTCTATCTCCTCCTTTTCCCTGAGTCATATTTTCTTCTCACCCCATTTCTGCCTTTCCCTTACTTTTGTTCTAGTAATCAATCACCCACCCCATCCCAAGCTTGCAAACTCATCTTACCTCTTCTTCCCTCTCCAGCTTTCCTTTTGGTCACCATGCCAAATTCATGCTGACCCTAGAACTGCTTTTTGTTTCCCACATTCACTTTTTTTCTTCTGCTTTCCTCCCAGCCAGTTTGACATCTTTGGTG
Organism: Luscinia megarhynchos; assembly: GCA_034336665.1. Classification (NCBI taxonomy): domain Eukaryota; kingdom Metazoa; phylum Chordata; class Aves; order Passeriformes; family Muscicapidae; genus Luscinia; species Luscinia megarhynchos. Next base: position 69,770,599 of record JAPFBE010000003.1, read on the forward strand.
CAGGATCTCTGAGGGAGGATCAATGCCAGCACCATAAGGGCAGCAGGCAGATGAGGATGCTGGGTATATGCAGGAGTCCCTGTGGGAATTTCACTGGTGCTCCAAGCTCACAGAGTCAGCTGTGGGGCAGCCTGGGCTGGAAATGGAACATGGGAGAAACTTGTAAGGCTCTTTACAATGTAATGGCAATATTTTCCTATTTTCCGATGTAAAAATATTTAACATTCCTGTTAGCACTATCTTGATAATGAATAACTGATTCCATTCCGGATTTGCATGACACCATGCTGTTAAAACTCCACATTTTTATATGCATGTGCAGACATATATCTAGTACAAAATCTTCTGTTAAGATCCTCACCAGCTAAAAATTTTTAGAGCTGCCACTGCTCGTGTGACAGATTTTTACAGTTTCAATCACCTGTGTTCTAACTGGCATTCCCATTACAAAACCTGCTGATCCTATTTGAAAGGACTTTTAACGATCTGAACACAAAAATAAACACATGGATACCTCAGAAAATGGTAATGGATTCACTTCTGTCCTTGATCACTTGAGTTACATTTCCCACTGAGCTGCCTTCATGGGACCATGGGCAGAACTAATCTCAGTGAGTTTATATTAGAATAGCACTTAGATAAATAAACCAAGCTTGGGAGCAGTCGGTAATCAAAACTGAACACAGCACTACAGGAAAATGGAGAGTCAGATGCAGTTTAATGCTGAGGACAGGCATGGCCTGCTCTCCTGGTATGTAATCTAATATCCTCTTCTAAAGCTGGACAATAAGGATATGTTTATTTAACCGTTTCACCAAGGCCGCCGCTTCCACGTCGGGAGCGATGTCCTGACTCTGGCATCCTGAAAGAATTTCGAGGAAACGCAGTGATCATCCTTAAAGTCACCATAAAAAATGGTATGCACTTTCATCATTGTTCACATTAGGCACTGAACTTGCATTTGGCCACACACCTCTCAAGCTTGGTCTTGTTTTGAAGGCCATCTGTCACGTTTACACAATGCTTTAACAGCATTTGAGACATGCTCAGCCACTTCACTTCTACAGAAGCAAACACATTGGTCCAAAGGAAAGGACTAAAAGTAATGAATTTTCACTTTACTAAGAATAGATAATTTGTGGGGACCTTCATACCTGTGAAACTTCTCACTATCTCAGGCACTCTGTAATCAATGCACTCTGCAATAGGCACAATTTTGTCTCTGCTTTAACTGGCTTAATCCTGAAATGTCTGTGTCTGAGGGCGAAAATACAGATGGAATATTTGCTCAAGTTGTGCAGAGGACAAATCCCATTGTAATTAAGGTGCACACTTGTATTTCCCGCTATGACCAATGGAATGAAGAAATAATTACAGTAATTTACCAAATAGGTTTACTAGGCTTTTGGAAATGGGTTCTAAGAAAATAAGGCTTGTGTTTGAAGATAAGTTCCTTAGCTTTCACTCTGTCAACGTATAATAACAAGCTAATAACATATGAAAGAACAAAGAAGGTAAGCAAATCACATCTCACTGCAGAATTTTTTCCTCACAAAATAACATAATGTTCCTTTATATTGTAAGTCAGAGTGCTCATTTCAAACAGTACTTCTTATAAGCTAATCTGAGTAGTAATCAAGTAGGATTTCTGAGAAGATTTCTGTAAAACAAAATTGGTCATAGTATATTTGAGGGCAAGCTCAGAAAGCAAAATGCTTTTGGTCTAAGAGCTGCTTGCAATACATAAGAAAACTGCTGGTTTGGTTTTTTCCAGAGCACTATGTCCTAATTCAAAAACCTCATGGCTGTGCACTAGGACAGTGCAATCACAGCCCAGCATACTCTTTGATGTCTGTACTGGTGCTGTACATGGGCTTTCACTGGCAATTTCAGCTCAGCACTTTGCTCAAAGATGGGCCCTGCAGACACCACCCAGAAAACAATCTGGAGCAGGAGTCCATTTTTGGATCTTTCCTTTTCTTCCTTTTGACTTTTCAATGCCTAAAAACTTGAAAGTATCAGTCATGGACATAGTGTGGCTCATAGATAGATTACTAACCCTTTGGCCAAACTACCAAGTTTAAAAGTAATTCACAGACTTATCTTTTGAAAGGATGCACAAACTCGTCATGTTGCCCCTGGACATTGTTCTTCCAGCATAAAAAGACGAGGAACTGAGTCCCCCAAATGGTGCTAGACTGAGGGACACACATAGAGATCAGTGTGCACCATAGCTGGTGGAAATGTCAGAGCTGGTGCACAGGGTGAGGGGAGGGAGTGGGACAAGTCTGCCAGGTTTCAATTCACAGGCATCTGGGATGGAGCCTGGGCATAAGCCATCCAACAGCCACCACTGCTGGGAGAAAGTGGCTCCCCAACTCTGCAGAGAAAGCCCACTTGAGCACAGTCTGACAGGCCAGGAGTCTGAAGGCTCTGCACTTCTCTATTTCGTTGTTTCCTATTGGCATGTCTTATATCTCCTACCCTCAGCCATCCTCATCAGCAGTGCAGGGTTTGTAATGGACACCAAGCACCTTGTTCTTCTGTCTCATTGTCTAAGAACCTCTAGTTGGGATATGTGTGTAATTTTATGAATAAGACACTTCTGAGGATGACAACCACTGTTTTCAACACCATCCAGGTAGTGGTGAGAAAAACTACACATCCAAATGCAAAGAACTAGCACCTCTGTTGCACCCATGCAGAACTGATGTTGGTGGCTTAATTAGGGAAATGTCATCACTAGTGTCAGCTATGACTGCTAATGTTACTTCTTTTAATCCACATCTCTGGTTGATCTGGCCTGCCATGGCTTTGGTCTCACTAAGTTTTGGTGTCACTTATCTAACCAGTAAGGTGTTGTGGGTATATTTACATTATACTACTTAAGTGTAATTTTTCATTTGAGGGATTCCAGAGTATGTGCCAGATATGAGACCAAATCTTCAATTCCTCCTTGTATGATAAAGCACTTCTTTACCTCAGTGTGGTCTTGGTCCTGGGAGTGGTTTTACATTTACTGTCCAGTGACATCAGTAAAATCCATATTATTCATATCTCTTACCATGAAAAAGAAGATGAAGCATCGAAAGCAAACTTTTCAAGAACACCGGTAATTGCTGCCAGAATTTTACACAAGGATAAAGAATGCATTTAGGTTACTTCTGCATCAGCAGATGAGTATTCAGCAAGCTTCTTATTTTGATAAGAGACAAGTTGCTTACTGGCTTCTCAGGATGTAAAAATATGAAATGCCTCAGTGAGCATCAAAGGTATCTGGCAGAGAGTGGACCCTGTGGATAACCATGCCACAGCAGGACATAGCTCACTGCAGACCTGCCAAAGGAACCACTGTGTCATTGATGTTGTCAGAGTAAGTGTCTGGAAAGAAAAAACATAAAGAAAACCATGTCAAATCTTATGCTAACTGAAATGCTGGTTCATTTATGAATTAAATTTCTGTTATGTCTCATGTGCAATAACAAACATTTACTGTTACGTTTTTCCTCCTACCACTTACCTCCTTCCCTTCTTATGGCATCTCATTTTTTAACTTAGGAACTCAAAAAACTACCAAGAAAGGCACATGATCTGTAAAATAGCAGGGCTGGTAGCCTTGAGTCCAGTTTAACTAAATTATGCCAGAAAACCTCTGTACCTAGAGATGTCTTGTTTGGCAATTCATTTAAAAAAGATGCCAGAGAGGAGGTGTTCCTGTCCCATCAGTTTTACCCTGCACTGTCCTTTCCCAGTTTCACCCATATGTATTAAAACCATGGCACAGGGGAGTGGAGGTGGGTCAGCAGACTGCAGAAGAAGGCAGAGCAATCAGACAAGCAATGGAAAGATTTATGGTTTCTCAATGTGCACCTGAGACACATCAAATATATGCACATTTTAGGAACACAGCTGTGAAGCTAAGATTCAATCTGGCCCTGAAATATTTTATGTGAACCAAAATCCCTGCCTAATAGGCTGAATAGCAGAGATAGGAAGGGGGTGATTGATCTAACTGGAATGAATTATGACACTGTCTTTCCAAATTCTCCACTGAGGTAGAACAGAAGCCTAGTTTTCTTCATTTTACTCATAGTCATGATTAATAACAACAACAATAGCAACAATGTTATTCCTCAAGGTTCCTTCACATCTGGTGAACAATTTGCCACATCACAAGTTAAAACAAAATTCAAAAATATCACAGAAATAAATGGCAAGTATGCTGTATTGTAAAGGCACCAACAGTTGCTGACAAAAGCCATTTGCAATAGAAAGTTTTCATTTTTTTGTCAGAAAAGTCAATAGTATAATCACTAGAAAAGAAGATTCTGTGTATTTGGCACTGAAAAGGCTAAATATAGAAGTGGAATTTCTGGCATCCACAGCCCACCCTTCTCAGGCAGAGAAGAAACAATGCTATGTCATGGAACCTTTAGAAGCAGAAAAAGCTTGTAGAGTCTGATATAGATGCACACAGCTTAGGATATGGGTAGAAGTCCCAGGGTCCTTCCATCTTCACAGCTCCTGTGTGACATTTCTGATATGCTACACGATAGCAGCTTTACCATCCCTTTTTGTTGTTGCTGTTAGTCTACTCCCAATGCACTGGCTGCAGAGGGCTCTGTGCCAGCCCCTGCTCAAAAGACAATGAAGCAAAATGGGCAAACAGAGGGAAGGAGTGTCCTGCTGGCTGCTTGCAAGGTGGCAAAGGCAGAGCCAAGCTCCCTCTTCCTCCTCCTAGAGACATACTCTGAGCTGGGGATTCTGTAGGAACACCAGTAACAGCAAAGTTGCTTGTGCATTTTCAGTCTAGTTATTTGAAATAACAAATGAAATAAAGCAAAATCTCCAGAGTACAGTATTCCAGCTGTTTCAGGTCTTCAGCTCTACATCTATTAATTCAGACTGCACACAGTGATTTCTGCTCTTGCTTTTAGAGCCATCCTATACTTTTAGCCTTCATGCTTTTCACATTCCCTGAGAACAAATACAAATAGCTTTTTTAGTTGAAGAATTCCTCAACTTGTGAAAGTCATCTCCAAACAAGGGCTCTTGGACTTTGTTTCTGTAGAATGTAGTTTCAATTCCCCAGCACTTGTTCCTCTGCTTCATTTTAACCATGTGAACAGACTGGGTGCATCAAGGGAAAATAGGAATATTTTTGGCTTTGAACCTACAAAGAATCCTGTTGGTTTCAACTGAAATTGAGTAAAACTTTCAGGTTTTGAAGGAACTGGGTCTTCAAAAGAAATGGACAAGATTTAAAGGGAAAAAAAAAAGCAGGTCATTGACATGAGTATCTGCTTTGGTTGTGCTGAGACACCAGAAACCCACACCTGAGGAGCAGAGATGTATCACATTTTGTAAGTGATGAACAGTAATCAAGCTCCAGGACTAGGCCATGAGCTGAGACTTGGGAGAGAGAGATACCATTCCCAGAGATACCACTCTGCTTGCTGTATGCCACTGAGAAAGGCAGCTAATCTTTCTGGGTTTCTGTTGCCTTCCCAGCTCTCTTTGGCCCTTCAGAGAGACTGCAAGTTATTCAGGTAGGTCCCTGCAGCACACCCCTGTTTCAGGCACAAAGCAGTGTTTCACTTCCAAAACCAATTATCCCACTGATAAGGCTGCTTTTAAAGCAGTAAAGACAAATATTTCAGAGCTGGGAAGTGCTAAGAGTGGTGTTCTGTACTAACTGGTCTCTTTGTGTCTATACATTTTGACACAGTCTATAATTAATCCATTTCAGTGTTACCCCTGGAGCTGCTGGTTAGTACAACACATGGAACAAAACTTCTCTGCTGCTCTCAGGGAACTTTGTGAGAAGAGATTTGGGGGTCTGCTCTCTTTGGGGTCCTTCCCACACAGTTAAAGCCTAAGTGACAGCATGCCATCACTGCCTGGACTTCAAGACCAGCAGTGGACCACTTCCTAAATGAAAAGGAGCTGGGCAGAACAGTTTAGTTGGGGACCAGCCTCATTGCCTTCTTGGCTGTGTTGCTTCTCATCTTTTTAGATAGGGGAGGAAAACTCCCAAAACTCCCAAAAATGTTTTTCAACATGTTTTTGTGGGCTTTTTTCTGATGCCACCTGCTTGAACATTTTTCTTGTATCCTGATTTTTGCTTATGGACCTTTCATCTGCCCCATGGATCTGGGGGAAATCACCAATGTCTTGGCACCTTTGCCTTGGCCATGGCTCTTAGAAGGTTGCATCTCTCATTTTAGCGGGTGCCTAACCTTGCTTTGCTAAGTCATTTCCTCTAAAAAAAGGGGGAAGATGCCCTAGAATTGCCCCATCACAGTTCTCACCTCCCTAGCTTGACCAGATGTCGCAGTCCCAGGGAAAGAAACAGTCTCCAAGTATCCCTGGCTGTGAGAGAAGACAGTGGACTTTCTGCTTGGGAACTGGGAATACATTTCCTGGGCATTCATAGCAGCCACAGTTCACTCAGATCTCTACAGATTGCTCAGAGAGTCTTATTACCAAGATCTGTGTCTGTGTTGGGAGATGCAAGGTGATTTATGGCCCAGGAAAATGAGGGTGGGTTGCACTACAGACCTACAGCTCAGACATCACCTTGCCAAAAGCTGAGTATTTTCTTCTAAGCACAGGCTTGGAAGAGAATCCCAAATAACGAAATGAAAAAATAAGAAGAAAATACCCCAAGATCACTTTCTGCTGAAAATGTATGTCTTTTTTTAGCCTTATTTTTCATAAAAGGCTTGGTAGAATTCAAACCCTGTCCTAATTTTCTGCTTGATGCAGATATCCAGCAAAAACAGACAGCAATGGCAAAGTTTTGAGTAAATTAAGCTTGTATTGCACAATGACATAGTAGAGTCAGAAAAGTCTGTTGTCTTGCATCTGTTATTTGGTTCAATGTGTCTAACATCTGGAACATTAAACTGCCATTCTGATTTTTTCTTAAATTTTTGTAAAATTAGATTTCTTGTGTGTTTTTTGTTTAAGATCTCTGAGGGAACATTCACAGTCTTGGCAGCTTGTGCTATCTCAGCTCTAATAATGCCCATATTTTGAGAGACAAAATGTACATTGATCATGCTGTGGATTCCTGTTTCACCAGATGCATTGTTTCAGGCCTTTGTGATTTCATACTGGATTTCATCTCTTCTGAAAAGAAAAGAGAGACATGTATGAGAGGTTCAGGAACATTTTTCCCATGAATATATTTGTCTAAAATATGATTAAAAGGGCCTGCTTGGGAGAAAATACAGTATTTTTTTCTTTTAAAAATTAACATGTGGTTACAGCTAAGTCAAAATTGATTTTTGCATGCTCAGTTTATTTTTGTGCTTGTTGCAGTACCAGAGCAAAGGGACCCTGGCTTAATTGCTCTCAGGAAGACATTTGGAATAAGAGGCTTAAAATTTTCTTAAATTTTCTTAATGATCCTGAACTGCTTTTTTTCTTTTTTTTTCTCTCCAGACTAAGATCTGTGGAGATCAAAGATGAATGGAGATGTTGGAGTAAGCAGAAAGTAACTGTAATGTTTCCTCTTTGCATTCGGAAAAGTCAGATATTTGGACTGCTGTTGCAAAAATGAAGGGGGAAAATTATAATGTCTCTCTATTCACCCAGAGCCAATGGAAATCTGTCTTGTGACTCTTCTCATATAGAAAATAACCAATCTGTCAACAAAGCCCTACTTAATGAAATCCTTGTTTTGTGCTCCACATGGGTTTTTATATAAAAGTGTTGACTGACAAGCTTATTTGGTGCTAGTTCAGGGGTTTCTTGGAAGGAAATAACTTGCCTAAATCACTTCTAAAAATCAACAAAATTATAAAAATACAAACCAACAACATCCAGGGGCGAGACTGGGTTAGCAGGGCTGCTCTGGATTGCATGGTTATAGCCATTGAACTCTCAGCACCAGAAACCCAGAGCAAAGGAAAGAAGACAGAGCAGATAACTTTAAATACTACAGGTTAAAAAAATGCTCTTTCTCCCCCTTCCTTTCTCTTCCCTTCTTTTCCTTGCATGTACTTTCCTCACACATACTTTGGCATTTATCTATCATGACAAGCCTCATTTCTCCTTTTAAAAGAATGCATAAATGAGCTATGAATATTTGATCCTTTTTTAAACAAATATTTTGGCTTGACAAGTCCCAGCAGATAAGACTACCCAGGATGGTAGCCAGCTGCTCAGGGGAGGGAGTGTAGGTAGAGCAGGGGCCAGTGCTGGAGGAACCACCTTTCCTTTCCAGGCTGCTAAGAGGGTCAGGACACCAGCCCACAGCCACTCTCCCATCCTGCTGCAGAACTTCAAATCCTGCACGGGCTGCTCCAGAGCTGTAGGAGATCCTGCAGGTTGGTGCTGGAGAACAATCCTGTGCCCCACTTCAGCAGTGCTGCTGAAATAGTCACGGCTTGGAGTCAAACACCTCTGTGCATCCTTTCAGGACCGTGGCTCAGACAGCACATAATTCCCTCTGCTAGGGATTCCAGGAGGTTTTTCTCTGTGTTACTGGGTAGTTTAGCTGACTGGAACCAATTCAGATTAGCTGCTTTATAGAGAACCTACTAGTCTCACACCACAGTGAAATTTAACAAATGAAATGAATAAAGGGCTTTTTGGGTACGCCTGCGTGGGTTTGTTCACATTGTATTTCAGGCACCGTTTGCAAGGACACTGTAATCTACAGAAATAATTTCCAGGTACTCTGCTATGCTGACACTGATTTTCAAGAAATACCCACTTACATCTGTTTTAGCACCAAAACTGTGAGCATCTGAATGTTGCACTTGAATGATGGTACATGATTTTAGCTAAACGCCTATTTTTAATGGCATGGTATAGGTGACTTTGGGGGGATTTTTATGTTGTCATTGAATTTCAATTTAAAGTTGTATATTTGGGGGAAAATCATTGGGGGAAATAATTAAGACAAAAAAACCTCTTTTTTCTTGCTATTTTATTTTTTTCTGCAGTTGTTGTGATGGGCAATCTAAAAAGAGCAGTACCCATTTTCTTGGCGAGGGGAAAAACCACCAAAGTTAAAGTAACATTTTAGATTAAATTTCATTTTCAAAAGTTCAGGACAGAATTTTTTGTTTTGCTGTAAGTTTGCATCATGGAGACATAATAATGCAAGACTCATTGGAATTGGTACAGGATGCCCTTGACTTCAGAAGACTCCCCTTGTCTCAGAAGGAAAATAGTGATTGACTGGGGAAATTTTTTTACTGAGGTACCTCTTTCCTGTATGGTGGTTTTTTTTTAATATATATAATTATAGCATCTTTTTGAACATTAGGCAGGGCTGAAAATTACTGATAAGCACAGGAACAGGGAACAATTTAATCACTGCATTAAAAATCGTCTGGGACATTTCTTGATTTCCACAGAAGACTCCAGCATAAGATTCATATCAATCCAGTCTGCAAATATTGTGATCCCCTGCATCAGCTGAGGGACAGTGTGGGGAGGGCTATTGAAGGTTTCCTAGTGCTGCTATTTCATTAGAGCAGTGCTGTGGGAATCTTCCAAAATGTTTTTACTTTAGATACACATCCTCAGCATTAGACCCTGGACAATACATTCTGAAGGGATCATCCCCTGAAATACTGCAGAATTCATTGCAGTTTATGTATAGATTGGAGAACACCAGGACTAGGACTCAAATATTCTCCAGTGCAAAAAAAAAATTGCAGCCCATAAACAGTAAAAATGTCACAGAAATATGCTTTCCCTTGCTGCATTGTTTGGGGAGCTTTTGTGCAAAGATGGTGGGATTGGTGAGAGAATGTGTTTTTTAATATATAGTATACATTCCTTTGCATAAGGCTTCCACAGATGAAAGTGCTCATGGTAATGTACCCCTGTGACATTCTGTTTGAAAATATTACTCTTTCTTCAAAGAAGAGAAAGGGAGAAGCTGTAGCTTTAAATTGTATGAGCATGGGAAAATCAGACATGGTAATAAAAGTGGATGTTTGAGTGTGTCAGATAAAATTTATTAGATAGGGGTCTCCAGCTCAGTGCATTCCTATGCAAAATTCTTGGTCAGCTGCCAGAAAGTGAATTCTGAGTATTAGCACAGTAGAAAATATTTATATTGGTGTAAGGCTGCTGGCTGTGATATGCTTCTGCTCTTTTAAAATAGCTTTGCCACAAATTCAAAGACGTCAATAGAGGTCAAACTGTAGGGAACTACACAATTTAATGAATCAATTATATGCTTCCAGACAATCAGTAATACCATTGTGGAAAAAAAAATAAATCATAAACATGTGAAAATAATTCTGCAACAGCACATACAGTAGCAATCAGGGTTATGTGTCTAAAAATATTCAGTCAATCTAATTGCTTTCCCAGTAAAGTCAGCACAACAGAATCTCTTTTGTTTTTGTTTTTGTTTTTTTAATATTATATCCAGAAGACATTCCTCAGCACACCTCAGCCCTGGCTTTACTTAGATAATACTGTCAGATCACATTTCATTAAAAGTGAGCCCATGAAAAAGAATGTTAAATAATTTCCAAATGAATTTCCAAACGTGATGAAGATACACACTTTTATATTTTATACAGTGGCAAGTTCTATTTGCAGTAAGTAAGGCTACCTCAAGATTATTTTCCTTTTGCATCTGAATTTTGGCCCAAATTCTGGTAGTACCTTTTCAAGATTTTTCTAAAGCTGCCCCATTTGAAGGAGGCACGCAATCCTCTGCACACACCTTTGGCACAAAGAGCTGCCTGGAGCAATATTTCCCTGAGGCAGGTCCCTCTTTCCTATGATTTTCTTGTGCATGTAGCACTGGTGGATACTTCTCTTGAAATTTAAGGAAAGAAAGCCCTGCCCCAACTCAGCCTCCTGCCCAAAGCTGCTTTGCTGTGCCACAGGAACCAGATATCTCTGCTTTTGGTGTAGTCTCACAGGGTGAGTATGAACAGGCAGAGGTGGAGCAGCACTGATAGTCAGCAACTGAACTGCTATTTCTCCAAGGAATATTGACACAAAATAAAAGGCTGACACTAACTCTATTGAATCTTAGCCAATTTTGCTCTCAAAAAATGAAATCAAAACCACGTATCAACTATCTCATAAACACTGAAGCTTCAACTATTCTTTTTTAATATGTATTTTTAACTAGGATCCTGCAGGCAAAATGGCGATATAATTCCTTGTTTATTTGGGTTTTTGACAGCTCTTGATCCTTGAGAATTTATCTTCTAACAACAGGAAAAATAAAAGATCAATATAAAGTCTTGATTATCCTGCCATTTTTAGAGCAGAATGTTTTTTCATGTTCAGTTCTGGTTTCCTGAGAAACCAGGTTTCTTGTGCTTTACAAAGACGCTCACCTCAAATCTCCTTTTATTTTATATTAAGCAGTACACAAAAAATTTCTCAGCATCAACCCAAGCATCCACAGAGTATTTGTATCAGTCAGACTAACAGCTGTATGGTGAATTTAGACTAATCACAATTTCCCATTCATGCAGATTCTGGAATTTAAGAAAATATCCAGCTAACTCTCAATTAAAACTAACATATTCACTTCACAGAAATTTTAGAAATACAGAAGCCAAGCAAAATCTAAGGACCACGTTCCACATCTGGTTCTCAAATTTTTGAAGAAAGATATAAGTTTTCACAGAGGTTGAAAGGACCATCCAAAAATAAAACCTGGAGGTATATATAAATAGAGAAACTGGACTGAATGATAAGTCATCCACTCCCCTTATGCACTTTACTTCAGATGAAAAATTAATCTATAAAAGAGTCACAGATTAGTTTGGGTTGGAAGTGATCTCCAAACACCATCTTGAAAAACAATGTCACTGATGGGAATGGAACTCTCATCTAACACTATCAGATTTTGCTAGACTATGTCACAAAGATATTTTCTTAATGCATTTTAGCAGTAGCATGTCTTAGTTAATCAAATATGCATGATTCCTTAAGCTGATTCAGGAGCCTATTGGGAACAAACATATATGGAAGCTGCTGTCTGCCTTTAGACTGCTGTGCTCTAGCTGGTGCACAGAATTCCTGGCAAGCAGAGAGTAAAATGTGTTAAACATCTGAACATGTCTTATCTTCTAATTCTATCAAGAAAGCTGTATTCATTTGTATCATTAACTCTAATTCTTTCCCCTCTGTGGTAATTCATTAAATGTATGTCATAACTTAAACACAGCAAGCAAAAAAACCAAGAAGAAACCACACTCTAATCCCAAGAACTGCCATACATGTCTGCCTTCATTTTCCTCTCTTGATTTGCAAAGCCACAGATAGCATGTTATCTCCTCCTAAGAAGAAACATTGTCCTCATCAGACAAGTCACTTTTGAGATGTAAAACTCAAAATAATGTGCTCAGAATAGTCACTGAACCCCACAGTTATTTGGGAAGTTTAGCTGCCTCTCTGTAGAACAGATAAGTCTGTGAAGTAGTAAAATTCACTCTTCTTATAGAGAAATTTTTCTTCCCAAATTGTAAGCAAAAAGTAAACTGTTCTGTAGGATTCCATGGTCTCATGAGAGTGGATTTTATTTGTAAAGACACAGTGAATATATATGTGAGGAAGGATATTTTTTATTTTTGCTTTCAATAATCAAAATTTCGTATATTGCTTCAAGATGGACTTATTTTACATCTGTGGCAAAATTTCTAAATGGGGCCAGCAGATTTCAGTTCAGTTTTTGGTGTCTCAATATAATTTTTGCTATGTCTCATGAGACGCAGTGATGCATGGAAACCTAATAGAAGTTGCAACCACACAGGACTTTATGTCACGAAAGGAAGAGTTGAAATTAGAGTAAATATCTACTCCAAAGCCAGAGGTACATTTCTGCTAGACTGAATTAGAGAACTTACTGGCACATCTCCATAAACATGACTCTCTAGTAGGAAACAGTTAATCTTTTATTGCATTGGATAGCCTTGTGGGATTGCTTTAGTGATTCATTATAGAAATCAAAGTAAATTCTACAGTATTGTGCAGTTTGGCTCATCCACTTGGAAAAATCCTAATGATCAAAAAAGCATATGTTCTTACTCAGATATGTTTTATGACATGACTGTAAAATGTACCTACCACAGTTTTTCATTGTTTCACAGACAATAAGCACAGTCATTTTCAGGTTTCTATTGTTCTGCAGCTAAAGCCATGAATGTCCCCTTGCTCATTGATATGAGTGACTACTACATTTACATCTACCAAAGAGGCATGATTAATTGCTGTGTCTGATCAATAAAGTTTATTCTTTAAACCTGTAGAAATTATAGTATTGCATTTAAGACATGGGTCAGCTTTTCAAACATAAACAACAATGTCTGAGAATTTATAACTTGGCAGAAAGGCCTTTTTGAACTAAATCTGAACATTTATGTTAGTAGTCCAGAAATAATTTATTTTCTGATATCTCCCAGCCTTACTCAGACAAGGTAGTGCTTCAAGTATAGAAGTTCCATTCATTTCAATGGGAATAAACAGGTAGGAAAGACATTCTGAATTATTTAAAAACTTGATTTCATCAATTTAATTCCATAAGAGGAGCACCTGAGGACACTTAGCTTGTTCAGCCTGGAGAAAAGGAGACTGAGTGAAGACCCCATTGCAGTCTGCAACTTCCTCATGGGGGGAAGAGAAGGAGCAGGCACTGATCTCTGCTCTGTGGTGACAGTGACAGGACCCAAGGGAATGGCCTGAAGCTGTGTCAGGAGAGGTTTAGCCTGGATATTAGAAAAGATTCTTCACTCAGAGGGTGTTTGGGCACTGGAGCAGCTCCCCAGGGAAGTGGTCACAGCACCAGCCTGGCAGAGTTCAAGAAGTGTTTGGACAATGTTTTCAGGCACATGGTGTGAGTCTTGTGTTGTTCTTTTCAGAGAGCCAGGAGTTAAACTTGATGATACTGATGAGTCTCTTCCAACTCAGGATATTCTGTGAGTCTATGATTTTCAGGAAACAAACCTAGAACAAAAAAAAACCAAAAACAACAAAAAAAACCCCAAAAAACTTAAAAACAATCAAACAAACAAACAACAACAAAAAAAAAAACCAAAAAACAAAAAGGCTTGCTTTTACTTTAGAAAAAACCTTTTAAAGGAGATTTATTGAAGAAATAATGGAGGGTGAAATTTCAATATTACTGATATCTTAATAAGGTTTCAAATTGAATCCTATCTATTCAGATCTGGATTTAAATGTACATAGTTACCTTTTGGTAGGCACTTTGCATTAATGAGCTGTATTTTTGTATGAATTTATTATAATCACATTTGAACAGTGCTCCAGTAATCATGAAAAAGGTTCATTCCTATTAGGCCTGAGAGAATGGAGGTTTTATAGAACCCAGTGGAATTGCAGGCATGCTGTTTCTCACAGGAATGACTATTTGCAGGAAAGGAGAGAATCTAAGGGTTGGATAGCTTGTCTTAAATTCCCAGGTCTTTCAGTAATTCTTTACCAGTAAATCAATTAGAAAAATCCTGAATTTTTATATCCAATGGCTACCATGTGGTCAAGGAAACTGTCCATCTTTTATTACAGCAGAAAAATCCAGACCTCTCTGGACACCATCTGCTTCTTGTTTTTTTGAAATTTCCTTATATTCCTCCTATCTGTGGACATTTCCAAACCATATTTTCCCAGTCAATCCCCAGACTAAGCACTAAACTCATGTTAAATTCTGAGCTGCCATTTGGCATACTAATTGAGCAGCAAGGCTTAACATATGCTTTGAATGTTGCTACAGCCCCTCAGTTGTCAAATAACTGCCACGATGTTCCAGTCTCTTTAGAGGAGATTATTCACTGTATTTAATGTTTCAATGAGAGGAACAGATCAAAAACACACACCCCATTGCAGTTATAACACTAAGTGATAAATAACTGAGAAGATTTGAATCTCTGGTTTCTGAGCACCAGTAATGCTCCATGGCTAGTGTGCCTGATTGAAGAGGAGTTATTATAAATCAGAGGTTACAGAAAACAGAAATGTTGCTTTTTGGCAGGTAGTTTTCCATTTACAAGCATGGAAGCTTGTACAGAACTAAAATTGAACCAGAGTATAAAACGCTGTGGAGAGATAAAAAAAAGAGAAGTTTTTGCAATCTGTTGAGAGCTAAGGTCAGCAAAAACTTTGCTCAGCCAGTGAGAGCTTGAGCTGTAAGAAGGTCATACACAAGCTCTTATGTCACCCTGCAGTACAGACCAGATCATGGCCCTCTGAGCCATTTGTGTGGATCTGCTCACATCTGCTCTCAGCAGGACCAGTGTTTCCAGGAGCAGCCACCTCAGATAGACTGCCAACCACAGATTTGTGCCCCGCACCTGACACTGCTTTGTTTCTGCACGTGTTCCCATTCTCCAATTTCTCCCCCATCATTCGTTGTCCAAACAATTGGCATTTTTTAGGATTTCTTGCTACTGTAATGTAACAGAGTGTGGCCATATTCTTTTAAGAACTGTTCTGTGAGAAAAATTATCTTGTCTAGTAGGCTTGGCTAAAACTGAAGTGCCCAGTTCTTTTCTTTTATTTCTTTCTTCCCAGTGGTCTGGGATATAATTGGATCATCTCAGAGCTTTTTTTAAAAATTGAGGTTTGTACTCTTGACTTAGTTTCTACGATTTAAACCTCATGTGCTGGTTGCACGTGGAAGGGCGGGGGGCAAATCTGCTGGAGGGAGCAGGGGGCTGTCCCCACTCTGGGAGCTTCCCCTGTGGGATGCGGGGACCAGTCGGATTTGGTGGTTGGCATCCCAGGTGGCCAAAGAGTTGTTTTGTTTTCATAAATCACACTGGTAGGGGGTGGGCCGCTCTCTTTCGGCTTCTGGCCGAGGGTGGTAAGGTGGCTCTGGCTGGGCCCTGGCCCCCTCAGCCCGGCTCTGGGCTCGGCCTCGGGCCTGGCACCCCGGTCCGGGCTTGGCGGGGGGCCTGGCCCAGTGCCCCAGCCTGGCCCTGGCTCTGCGGGGAGCCCCTGGCCCGGCTCTGGGCTCGGCCTCGGGCCTGGCACCCTGGTCCGGGCTTGGTGGGGGGCCCGGCCCAGTGCCCCGGCCTGGCCCTGGCCCTGGCTCTGCGGGGAGCCCCTGGCCCAGCTCTGGGCTCGGCCTCGGGCCTGGCACCCTGGTCCGGGCTTGGCGGGGGGCCTGGCCCAGTGCCCCAGCCTGGCCCTGGCTCTGCGGGGAGCCCCTGGCCCGGCTCTGGGCTCGGCCTCGGGCCTGGCACCCTGGTCCGGGCTTGGTGGGGGGCCCGGCCCAGCACCCTGGCCTGGTCCTGGCTCTGCAGGGAGCCCCTGGCCCGGCTCTGGGCTCGGCCTCGGGCCTGGCACCCCGGTCCGGGCTTGGCGGGGGGCCTGGCCCAGCACCCTGGCCTGGCCCTGGCTCTGCGGGGAGCCCTTGGCCTGGCCCCAGTTTGGCTCAGCGGGGCCACGGCTCGGCCTTGGCCCTGGCCCGGTGGCCCCTGGCTCTGCATGGCCCAGCCCTGCTCGGCTTGGCTCGGCTCGGCTCCATCTCCACGTGTCATGGCCAAGCGGGGGGATCAGGGAGCCACCAAAGGCTCTCCCTTCTCCCCACCCTGTTCTGAGAGAAGACACCTCCAGCTGCTCACGTCTCTTCTTCACATTCTAGATGCAATTTTGACTTTTTTCATGCCTGGATAAGATTCTTGATCTACTGAACTCCCCTGAATGAGAAGAAATAAAGCATGGAGTCTACAGAGGTCAGCAGAATGAAGATAAAGTTCCTGATGGGAAGAGATTGAAAAGATGCAAGTGATAAGTAGCTGAAAACCTTTTTTGTGGGGCTATAAGGGGACAGTGACTACACTAAAATTCCTTTAAACTGTGAAATATACTTGGAGAGGTTTGGATGCTTGAGTAGAAGACTTTTTGCCTCGGGGAAATGGAGCTCTCTATTTTGGGACTGGAATATGAACAGAGACATTTGATAGAGAAGGAGATGAAGAGAATTTTGTTTTTCAGCAGTCTGCCTTTAAAAGTAGTACCCCAAGTGTGCATCATAACCCATAACACGGCTCTGGAAGGACTGTGGGAATGAGAGGAAATTATAGTTTGCAGGTCCGGACGAATGCAAATTGTGAGAGTGGAAACATCCCCTAAGCCTAAAGCCAAAAAAAAGGGACTTTTCTCTCTAGAGTGAACTGAAATGATTATTTAAGTAGATAACTGACTGAAGTGTTTTCTGTATGTTATTGTTGAGAAGTGTGGAATGAAGGGAGGAGGGAATAATCTAGTAATCTTATTCTGAATTCTTTTTTGTGTTATTAATAAATTTCTTCTTGTACCCTTTTTAGTTTTAAGCCTGCCTTGTCTCTACTCAGAAATCCTATCTCTAAAGGAAACTGAATATATTAAAATTGGCAAACCCAAGTCACACCGTGACACCTCACTTCTCTCATTAACAACTATTAACACAAAAGATAACAGTAACAGTGTAGCCAACATAATTATCTTTTCAGGTGTTGATCCTGTAGTTTGATTGATATGAGTGGTAAAACTCACTTGAGCTGAGCCATTTGCAGAAAGGGAATCTTAAGAGCATGGCATGTCTTTAGTTAACAATGAACTATAAAATTAGCGCCCTGTTTTGTATTTTTTTTTAGTTTGATTTTTTTTAAGTAGGTGGTGAACACTTAATAAATGAACAAACTAAATATACACACTGATATGATGTCTGATTGTGTGGCTTTCCATGCTGAGATACTGCAAAAGCTAGGGCTTTCCATGATGGAAACAATGCAGGAGTCTGCAGCGCCCATGTCTCTCATGCTTAATGATGAATTAACTCCAGAACCTCAAGGTGGTTTGGAACACATTTTCTTTTCCACTATAATGTTTCATGAAGTGTGAGTTGTTTCAATTTTTTTTTCCTGCAGATGTTGCTGGCAGTGCTACGCCACATCTTCTTACTGACATGGAAGATGGAAAAGGAACGTGGAACTGAAGTGGGTCACTGTTGTCCCTTGTAACACAAATTTACTAGAGAAATATTGTGGACCCAGTTTGAACAGTTACAGAACCAGTACCTGAAAAAACCTCTTGGGAACTCTGCTCCAATAATTCTTTTAAAGCCTGTGTCTCTGAAAAGAGCACACATGAATAACAAGTCATCACCTGTGGTGTAAATGAAGTGGAGTAACACGACTATTTTTTGTCTTTACTTAAGCACATATATATGGCCTAGTGTGCTTCCTGTGATTTGGTAGGGATGACAGTTCAGTAACCTCTCTTGCTTGCTCTGTTGCACACCAGATGAGGAGCAGCAAGCATCACCACGCTCTCCCTAGCATTGTGCTTGTGGCTATGGCTCCAGATGTGGCAAGAAAAAGAGAAAAACAAGGCAAGAGAAAAAAAGCTGATTGCTAGAAGCTAGCCCTGAATTCTAAGAAGTCAATATATCTCACCTGAATTTAGAAATGGGATTCAGCTCTAGTTTAAAACACAATTTGTTGTCTACACATGAGCTCTCATTACAGGCAATGAACATCTAGTAACAGCAGCCTGGAGACCATAGCAGGATTCATTTGCCTTATTCTCAGCATCAATTGCCATCCCACGTGCCCTCAGGAGACTTGCCTGCTGATTTGGAAGGGGTGAGTCTCTCACTGGTGCTGGGTGCATGCATACCAGCTGTGAGGAGCCCTAACAGGTCTTCATCCCTTCTGCTGAAAATGGCCTCAGGAGCTCAGGGTAAAGTAAGCACTGTTGATACTCACATGCCTGAGCCCCATGTTGAGACTCCTGTGATGGGAAAAGAGAAGGGATTTATGTTCCACATTAAATGCCTTGAGGTATCCAGGATATCTGTATGGGACTGGTAGGTATGGCACTGGGCCCACAGGAGATGTGGAGTCTTTCCTCAGCTGCCAGAGACCAGGCAGGATGCTCTTGTTAGCCACAGATGCCTCTGTCTTATCACTGAGCATCTATTTCTCCTCTGACCAGCTGAGATGCAGCTCTTCCTCTGTACAAACAGCTAGGGAGGGGTGGGATGAATCCTGACCCAATGGCTGTTTCCAGCACCCAGAGACAGGGGCTGCAGGTAGTAAATGAATCACGCCTTTCCTGCTCCTGGCACCTCATTTGTCCATGGAGACCCAAGGCCATTCAGCTGGAGTGGCATGCAGGATCATGGAAGCAAGCACTCCATTTCCCTGAGAGCCACCACACCTGAGGTGCAGGTCTGCCTCCTTCACACCACTCCTTTCAGTCTGTGCTCTTGTTCAACCAGCAAGAAACCTTCCAGAGAGCACACCCCAGCTGGCAGCATCTGCTGGCCTTCAAGAAAGCCAGGCAAAAAGCAGGAGAAAATGAGAGTAGAAACCCAGACCTACTCCAACAGTTTCATTGCACCAAATTACATTGCAAAGGGCCTAGCTGGATGTTAAGGGAAGGACTGAAAAGTTGGCTTAAAGGGGAATATAATTTTATACTTACCCACAATGCCCTTGACCTCAGGAAAAATGGTAAGGAAATTAATTTAGATCATTATATGCATGTAATATGTAGTTATCTATATTTATATAATATATATATATATATATTATATGTGTATTTTATACATTTATAAAACATTAATATTTTCTATAAATAATATATACAAAGACAGTAAAATACTTTTTATAGTAAAACAATTTATTAATGTGATCTATTATATAAACTATATTTATAAAATCTATACATTACTCTATAGGGAAATCTTTAGAAAACTAGCTGTTGTAGCAGTACGAAAAATTTCAGGAAGCAATGAAATAAATTAATGGGAATGAGACTGCAAGTCTAGTGCTAATAGAAAAGCAAAGGATGTTTATGTAAAAGAAAAATGGAAATACAATAAAAATGGTGTTAAGCTTCACTCTCACTGATAATAAGTTTAAAAAGTAAGTAAGTTTAAAAAGTGCTGCTGTCTTAAATAACCTTTTTCACTAGCTTTATGCTAATAAGTGGATTTTTTAGTAAATTTGTTTGTTAGAAACCAGAGTGACTCTGTAAAGACCTCAGTCTCATTGTCCTACTACAGCAATCATAAATGCAGAACGCAGTTTATGGAGAAACATTTTAAGGATCAGGATTTTGCTGACGTCTGAAAGCAGCAAACACAGCAATCTGATAACTGTTCTCCAGCTACTGCTGAACCTAAGTTTCAGAGGGTGACCCAGACACAAAAGAACTTAGACACTAACAGACCAAACCTGCAGGCCAATATTAATTTTTTGCCTCCTGCTTCTCCTCTGTGGGCTGGTATTTGTTATCTGTTGTTTCATACTTTGCATGAAACACAGCCCACCAAGTCTAATTCTCTAGTTAGGTGCTTCAGCAATGGCTCACCAAAACGTGGGTCCCTGGCACTGGGTGGGTAAGAGAAAAAGGGGAACAATTCCATCAGCCTAAAATAACTGAAGTTTCCTGAAACTGGAGAGAGACTTCCAATACCTTTGAAAACACTCAGCAGTTTCAGCCAGACAGATGTCAGGACTTCTCTTTATGACAGTATGAGAAATTCAGGCCCATTCAGAGGGTGAGCAATCCATGAAGTCATGTTTCTGTCTCTGGCTGAAAGCCTGGGGATCTAATGGGAATGGGATTTACTGGATCAAATCCAGTGAGGACCACAAAGTTGACACAGGGGCTGGGAGGATCTTTCACAGCCGAAAAGGGTGCGAGAGCTAGAACTTTTTACAAGAGAAGAGATACTCAGGTGGATTTTATCAGTGTACATAAGTACCTGAAGAGGGGGAATGAAGATGAGGGAGCCAGGGCCCTGCCAGTGGAACCCAGTGATAAGAGAAGGGGATATGGGCACAAACAAACATGAGAGATTCTGTCTCAACATAGGAGACAATTTTCCTGCGAGGGTGATCAGGTAATGGGGTAGGTTACCCAAAGAGATTGTGAGGTCTGTGTTCTAGGAGATATTTCAATCCATCTGGACATGGTCCTGGCAACTGGCTGTAGCTGACCCTGCTTGAGTAGGGGGTTTGGACTAGTTACCCTCACAAGTTCCCTTCCAACCCCTCTCATTCTGTAATTATGTGATCTCCTACATGTCACTGACCTCCCTTGCCCCATCAACTATGGAACACGTGGATCATAAACACAGCACCCACTGCTGACCTGACAGCCCTGTAACCTGGGGGCTGCCCCAGGCCTGGATCCACCTCCCCAACATCCCCCAGGTCCTCCTAGCATGTCTGCACAATGCTGTGTTTTGAATCTGGATTAGCTTGCAAGAGAAATGCTCAGGTCATTCTGATGGATAAGGCAGAACCCAGCTTTTCCATCTACTCTCCCCTTTTTAAAAACTCTGTGTTTTTATCCATAATGACACATGTGCATTCAAAAACAGCAGTTCCTGTATTACTTTTTTGTGTCGTAGAATCCCTGTTTGGGTTGGAAGGATTCTTAAAACTCAGCCAGCTCCAACATCTCTGCTGCCTGCGTGGGTGGCCATGCTCTGGCTTGCAGTGAGATCAGGAGCAAGTACCTTCTTCAGGTATGAGGTCTATGGTCTGGTTGGGTTTGGGCCCTTGGCAGGAGCTCAAGTCCCAGCACTCCTGGGAACAGCAAGTCCTGGTGTCCCACTCCATCCAGATGGGGAAGACAGAGGTCAGTCTTGCCAGAGCAGGGCACAGCTATTGGGTAAGGAACTCCTTCCCAGCTAAAAACTGCACGTTCCTCTGGATAAAGACAACAGCTTTATTCTGTATTCAAACCATCCCATCTTGCCTGGCCCAGGGCAGACACTCCCTCGTTCTGCTGTCAGTGCAAATGCCAACAGCAAAGTGTGTCCAGAAACCAACCAGTGACAGGAAAGCAAAGAGAAAGAAGGAGGCCAAGCAACCACTTTTACAACTCTTAATCTGCTACTTGTTTTTTAAGCTAGAAACTGACAGTGCTGTCAGTCAGCAATGAGAAAGGGACAAGTACTGCACTAGGGATGGCATAAACACATTTTTAATGATTGAAAGGCTCTGACTCAATGGGGAAGCAACTTCTTTTACATTATACATCACTGTAAATCAAGGTAAGTTTTGGGGACATCCCATAAACAAGCCAGTTCTTTTCTGACTCAGCCTTTCCAAAAGTTTTCTAAAAGTTCCAGATTGAGTCAGACAGTCTAAATCCTATTAAAGTCAGTGAATTCATGTAAAAAAGGAATGTTCCTTGGACTACAATAAGGTTTCCTACCAATTTTCCTTTGATTATATTACAGATGACAGTTTATAATAGAACTGCAGACTATAGTAACACGGAAAAAACCCATAAAATTTAACGTTTATATTTTTCCAACTCCTTGTCAGACATCAGAGGGATTTAAAAAATTTAGCAAGGAATTTACAGCTTGACACAATCACATGTGCAGTAAAAATAATATAAATATCAAAAGTAATATTCATTCCATCCTTCCCTCCACCCTTGAAAAGAAGCAAATTGGAGAAGTATTAAAAAATAACTTGGACTCCCAAGGTGATGCTGATAATATATACAAAAAGTCACAGGGAAACAATTTTTTCTCCCTGTATGAGAAGGCTCAGCCAGTATATTCTCTGTATGTCAATGGAATACTCTTTCCTGAAAAATCTGTGCATAATGTGTCTACCACCTTCTTTTTTTTCCTATAGGTAATTCTATATGTGGGCCAAGGAGCTTTTAGAAGAATTTGAGTTCCTTCAAAGAGCAGCAAAATGTTTAAACCTCATACTTCAGCTGGGAGTTTTTCTCTGAATAGCTCATTAAAAACTGCAGGCGTAATCACTTGAGTATTTCTGCGTGGGAGCGACTTTAGGCAGGTGTGTTGTACAGGGAACTTCTCTGAGAACATTCACATGAGTCAAATTATTCTTTTGAAAATCCGTGGACTGGGCCAGTAACTAAATCACCATATTTTCCATGGCATTCTCAGTGGCACAGGTGGTATCACTGCATGGAGAATATGAATATTTCTTTGGTGTTGGTTCCTTGTACCTTTACCTTGTGGTAAAAAGGGTGTAGCACTGTTTTACTGTATATATTTATTTTCTTTCGTTAAAAACTCGAGCAAAGGCAATCTTTTTAGAAGTTATTCATGTATATTAAGTGTAATTATGTATATACCCATATTGTACAGCTGAAGGGAAAAAAAGCCCAGCTTGCCTCATGCTATAACAATACACATTTTGAGTAAAAGATATATGGAACAAGAAGATGCGAACAATAGTTAAAAGCATGAGCAAATTCTCAAGAATGGGACTACAGTCTATTGGTAAATATTAGGTTCAGATAAATATAGAATTAAAATATCTTATTAAATTTCCTGTACAATTAATTTTTGGAAAAAATAGAATTAACACCAAAATACAGTATGACCATGGTAAAAAAAGGCCTTTTCTTCTGATGAACCCCTCTTGGTGTTCTCTCTGCAATGCAAAAGGAATTAGATTGCAATATTTTTAGTTTATAGTGACACATTTTTTTCTACCCAATTCTCTACCTAATTTTGAGCATTAGGTCAAACATTTAAATATTAGGTTAGGAAATGTTTACCCCATCCAAGTCTACTCTCCTTATTAAAGTCTTGTAGATGCTTTCTGTCCATGGAGAATTTTTAGGCATAAGCATGAGGCAGGGAAATGAAAAATAAAAAAAGGAAAGAAATCCAGTCTCATCCCAACTTCAATCCAGACAACAAGGAGCCTGATGATGTAGTGAATGCTGCAGAAAAGGAACTCAGTTTGAAATTGATTCTTTCATGCAAAAAATGTCCACATGTATGAGAGCAGCTTATACTCCAAGAGATGAGTTATCTCAAACCAGGTGAAAATATTAAGCAATGGGGTTACATGATTTCAGCTGATGTCCTGTCTCCTATCTGGGAAGAATATTTCTGTTTCTTGTATCTAGAGAGGATATCTGACCTATCCCAAATTCCTCAGGAGTAAAAAACAAATCAAGAAAACTCAGGGGCAAAGTTGAATTCTCTACAAAACCCTTGGGTGTGAAATACTACAGGGGCTGAGACAATGGAGAGGGTATGGGAAAGCACCCTAGAAGTGGCTTTGAAAGATTAGGGGACAAGTGTCTGTGCAGGAATGGGTGCCATGAGAGAAAATGGAACTGATGCAGAAAAAGCAGGATGAGAGCCTGAATTCTTAAGGCATTTTCTCAAGATAAGGCTGGATGATGGTTCTTATATTCACAAGTATTATAAAGCCAAATGCAACAGTGGATTTAATTGTTTGTCAGTGGTGCCAGGATGCTGTGCCTTCAACACCTGCTAAACTTGGCTGGTGTCAGGGGATAAGCAAAAGACCCCTCTGTCCTGCAGGACCCTGGGAATGCCAGGGCTCCTGTGGCACTGCCTGAGGTCAGGACCCCATCAGGCTCCTTTTTCCTTGGGGCTGCGTGAGGACACCAAAGGAAAAATGGAATGTTGGAAAGACTCTTCAAGATGTGTGAACAGCATCTTCTTAGCATGATACCACTGGGCCTGTGGATCAGGCAGAGGTTCAAGAGGAAGAGAAGACAGAGAGCCCATGTTCTCTCCAGTCCAAGCAGGGCAAGGATTGGAGGGTTTAGGCAAGGCTGGTTGTCTTGTCTGTGACACTGAAGGCAAAGAGAACACCATGAATAGATGGTGCTCAGACTACTTATTGGTCAAAAGAACTTTCTTTCTACCCACTGCCAATGCAAATGTCAGAACAGTCTGTTCAGTCCTAAATGGATTGCATAACCCAAGTAAGAAAAAGTCCTTTTGGCCAAAGGGCAGTGAGAAGAAGAAGAACAGGGAAAATTGTAAGTGAACTTCTTGCTGTTATGAGAATCAGGCCTCTAATAAGCCACACCATCTCATTCTGCTCTCAGGAGCATGCATGATACTGCAAAAGGCATCCAACTACAAATCTGTGTAGCAAAGTTTAGGGAAAGCTTACCTGAATCATCTTCAAAATAACTTAAATTGTGTTTGAACATTTGTCTTTATTTATGGTTGGTCTGGAATGTTTTGGTGATTTTTCTTGCTTACTTTTAGGAGGAATAATATTAGTGTTTGCAAAAACACAGATATAACAAATCCGGCCATCTAGATTATTTAAAACAAACACAGAAAAAAACTCCTTGTCTTTTCCTTAAGTTGGCAAATAGATGTCTGCCAGAATCAGAAATTAATTCAAGTTTTGACACCATAGCTCTGAAGTCTTGCGTAATTATTTCTCTCTTGATTTGTTTTCAGACAGGCTGCCAGATCACCATACTGTGCAATTACTATTACCAATTCTTTGTAGAAGTCAACATTTTGGAGACTATGTAGAAATATTATCATAGAAGAACAAGTACATTGCTGCTGAAAATGTCTTGATAACACCTTTATTCTTACTTAATTTTAAATTATTATGAATATTTATATTTATTGTCATAGCTAATCTAATATTTTATCATGGTCAGTAAACTACATTACACAGTAGAATCACACTAGCTGCATACCACCCCCATGTCCCATCATAATTCCTTAGTTCTCTAATCATCATTCTTTAATTGCAATACTTTTAAAACCAGAAACCTCTCTAATATTTGTATTAATGTATCAGTAATAAGTTAATCAATAAATGAGGGACAAGGAATCTCAAGAATCAAATGCTTGGTTGCATATAATTTATGCACCTAGGGTTTGTCTAATGGTACTATTCTAATGGTATTGGGACATTGTTATAATGTTTTATTAACTCGACTTTGCTATTTTAAAAAATTGTGAATTACACTGTGCTGACTTCATATTGAGTCATACATCTCATAGTTATTATAATTTTTTTGGTTAGGACATGGCGTTTTATCCATAAAAAGTTAATCTAATGTTGAAATACAGTTACCAAAGTAATCAGTCTTGGTACTTTTTTCAAACCTTCAAACATTTTCAGCTTGAATTTTTCAAGTAAAAATCTGCTGCAAGATAAAGAGCTAGAGGAACCACAAGTAAATGTCAAAAAGATCCACAAGGATTGCGAACCAGTCCCCTGCTCAATTATTCTGCCATTATGAACTGAGTGTGAACTGATGGTAATTGAAGTGAGAAAGGCACTAAAACATTTTCCAAAGCACCATCTGCAATGAATCAGAGGAATGAAGATAAAATGACAAGGACATTTAATGACAGGATTGTGCCCCTGCCCGCCTTTCTGCTTAAAAAGGTCTGGCTGAATTCCAGTTAGAAATGATCCCAGCACAATGAGTATACCATTTCTCTGTCATGTGTAACTGGGTTTCACAGAGATATTTGAAGAATGCAGTTAAGCATCTCTTTGAAATCTGGACTGTTCCCAACCTTTCCAGTGCTCATGATACTCTGAGTTGATCTCTTTTCCTCATATTTTTTTCCTACCCTCAAGAAAAAAAAATCTGTATCATTTGGGAGGCAGTATCATTGGTAATTAATGCACATTGGTATTATTCCTCATGAGTAAATCAAGTGTATGCAGGATCATCCCAGGCATTCCTCCTCTTCCTTACAGCCCTCCCCACTCAGTCCTCACCTGCTCATATCCTCTCATAGCACACCACAGACCCTCACCTGCTTCCTCCAAATTTGGGAGCAATGCATCCCAACAAAGAGGAAATCAGGCAAAAACTCCAGGAGATCTGCAAGGATGAAAAAGGAGCAAGATCCTGGACAAGCACAGACACCAAAAAAAGCCCTACAGAAGGTGGAAATAAGGACAGGCAGCCTGGGAGGAATATAGAGAAATTGCCTGAGCATTCAAGGGTCAGTTAGATCTGATCCTTGATAGATCTGTTAGAATTCAATCTGACCCTGGTAGAATTCAATCTGGCCAGGAACACCAAGGCTAACAAGAAAAGCTTCTATAGGTACACTGCTGATAAAAAGAAGAGTAGGGAAAATATAGGGTCCCTCCAAAAGGAAACGGGATACCTGATTTCCTGGGATACAAAGAAGGTTGAGGTACTCAACAGTTTTTTTGCCTTGGTCTTTACTGCCACAGCCACGCTACCCAAGTCTCAGAAGGCAAAAGCAGGTATTTGGAGAATGAAGAACCACCTGCTGTGGGAAAAGGTCATGTTCAAGGATGTCTAAGGAACCTGGAGGTGACCAAGTGTGTGGGGTCCAATGAGGTTCATCTGCAAATCCTGAGACAGCTGGCAGAAGAGGCTGAGCCTCTCCCTATTCATCCCTTCTAAGAAGTAGTGACAGTTCAGCAAAGTTCCCACAGACTGGAAAAGAGGAAATATAAACCCCTTTTTAAAAAAAACAACAAAAAAGAAAGAGCTGGGGAACTACAGGCCACTCAGTCTCACCTGAGTAGCCAGAAAGATCATGGGACAAATCATCCTGGAAACTATGCTAATGCATATGAAAGTTAAGGAGGTGACTGGTGACAGCCAACATGGCTTTACTAAGGGCAAAATGTGCCTGACAAATCTGGTGGCCTTCTACAACAGGGTGATGGAGTTGGTGGACAAGGGAAAAGCAGCTGGTGTCCTATACCTGGACCTGTGTAAATCACTTGACTCTGTTCCACGTAACATCCTTGTCTCTGGACAGATGGATTGACCACTCAGTGGATAAGGAACTGAAGGTATGGTGTACTCACAGAGCTGTGGCTCAGTGTCCAAGTGGAGGATGGTGAGGAGGGGTGTTTCTCAGGGCTCAATATTGGAACCAGGGCCACTCAACCTCTTTGTCAGTGACATGGACTGTGGGATTGAGTGCACCCTCAGCAAATCTGCTGATGACACCCAGCTGTGTGGTGCTGACAGCATGCTGGAGGGAAGGGAATGCCTTCCAGAGGACAGGTTTGAGAGGTGGGGCCCTGTGAATCTCATGATGTCCAACAAGGCCAAGGGCAAAGACCTGCACCTGGGCTGGAATAATCCAAAGCACAAATATAGGCTGAGAGGAAAATGGAAGAGAGCAGAACTAAGGAGGAAGACTTGGGGCTGTTGATTGATGAGAAGCTTGATGTGACCTGTCAGTGTGTGCTTGCAGCCAAGAAAGCCAGTGGTGTCCTGGGCTGCATCCAAAGCAGCGTGGGCAGCAGGGCAAAGGAGGGAATTCTGCCCCTCTGCTCTGCTGGGATGCCACCTGGAGTGCTGTGTCAGCTCTGGGGCTCCCAGAAAAAGAAAAAAGAAATTGGACATTTTCGACCTGGTCCCAAGGAGGGTTACTATGAAAACAGGCTGAGAGATCTGGGATTCTTCAACCTTGACAAAGAGAAGACTCTGGGGCAGCTTTAAAGCAGCTTTCCAGTACCTGAAAGGGGCTACCAGAGAGTGGGAGAGGGACTTGTCGTGTAGGCATGTAATGACAGGACAAGGGGAACAGGTTCAAACTGGAAGATTTAGATTAGATGTCAGGAAGAAGTTCTTGCCTGGAAGGGTGGTGAATCACTGCCTTTGGTTGCCCAGAGAAGCTGTGGATGCTCCATCCCTGGAAATGTTCAAGGCCAGGCTGGTTGGAGATTTAAACAACCTGATCAAGTGGAAGGTGTCTCTGCCCAAGGCAGTGGAGTTCAAAAGAAATAATCACTAAGGTACCCTCTGACCCAAACCATTCTAGGATTCTATGAAATAAAGACTTCCAAAAGTCTGAATCCCTTTTGAAAATAAGTTCTTTCAAGGTTCAGTTACTTTTACTTCTAAAAATACACTCCCTGTTTATAATTCCTTCATTTATTTTCTTCTGTAAAGTTTCTTTCTTGTAAAATTTCAGGTCATGATCCATTCATCTCTAAATGAACCAATTCTCATATAAATACTTAATTAAATTTTCCATGTTTTCCAGACTTTGGGGCTTTCTTATACTTTTTCTCTTGTGTGGGCAAAGAACTGAACAGGATATCACATTGCTAGAATTATAAAATACTATGAAAAGCCAAACTAATAGCTAGAAGCAACAGTATAATATTGTTAAAACTGTGATGCAAAAAAAAAAAGAGAGTTGAAAAAGTCTTTCTATCTTGAATAGATTTTGGTTTATGGTTAACAGAAACCTCACATTTAAATAATAAAAACAATAATTCAGTGAAATAGAATTTCATGTGCATCATATTGATTCCACTCTGTCTGTTATCTGATTACTTAAAATTAAGATTGGAAAGCATTTATAATCCTTTGCTGACAGGGAATAGAAAAACAAAATTATTTCAAATGATGGGAGGATGCAGTCTAGCTGGTGAGACCAGACTATACAAGATCATAGAGTCATAGAATATTCCAAGTTGGAAGGCATCTGGTAAAGAGATGAAGTGTTTGATCTTCAGTTACCACATTGCATGGACGTTCCTGCATAAAAAGGTTCTGGCTTCCTATCAAAGCTGAAAATATTTATGGCTTTGCAACTCAGTTTTTCCAACAACAGTCTAAGATCCTTATGTCCCCATAGGTATATTTTATGAGAAATTTGTTTTGTTTGAACTACCTTCCCTCCTCCCTGATTGCCTGTTCACAACACTTACAACATAAATATTTTATCTTCTGTTTTCTGAGTTAGTTCTGAATTAACATATCTGAATGTTACTGTATGAAATGGAGGGCATGGAATTTTCACTTTTAATTGAAAGATGCTAATTGTGTCTCTCTTAACCTTTCTTGATTTTTTTTTCTTTTTGAGTAGGAAGTGGCTCAAAAATCAAGATAATTCACTTGTATAAGAAATATTTCCATTAAACATACTGAAAATATGTGGTACATACAAGACACATAATCCTTATCATACTGGAATCAATTTAACTTCTTCATTTGAAAGACTCACAGCAAAAGGAAATAAATATGCAAGGTTTTAATTCAGGGCCCCCTGAAGACACTGGGACATTTACCAGGCTAAAGTGAGAAGAGATTAGATTTTTAAACTATTCCATTTCTATGAGTACTTTAGGAAAGTGAAGTGTATTTCCATTTTAAGAAGCCACCTGTCATGCCATGCATAATCAGTGCTAAGGGTGAGATTAGCATGGGCTTTTTCCACAGTAAATACAGCAAATACTGGCTGTTGGAGAAGACTAAAAGTATTTCTAATTTTGAGCAAACTCAACAGTCAGTTCTGGATGAAAATAAAAAGGAAACAAGTTCTGAATTGGATTAAAAATATTTTATTTCAGTATTTTTAAATTACCTGAGGACTTTTTTCAGAACAGTGAAACAATTTTTTTTTTTTGTTTTGCTTTCTCAGTTCCAGAGAAAGAGGATTTACTAGAGCAGGAGAGGAATGCAATGAAGGTAAATAGGAATGTGCAATGCAGCTGCAAATGACAAGACAGAATAAAAAATGTTTGAACAAGCAAGAAAGCACTCTCCAGTTCAGGAAAAGGGCGCTGAGCCTTAGCCTGTGTGGGTGAACAGAGCCTGGGAAGCCTCCTGCCCACCTCTCCCCATCGCCCTGGCCATGGCATTTGGCAGGACCTCTTTCAGGTGATGTATGGAAATACCAGGGGTAAGGAATGGTGATGCAGAACAGAGACAGGCACATATTTGGCTCTGCTCCATGCCACTAACAGCAGATCTTTGAGACACTGCAGCTCCCCAGCAACCCTTGCTACAGGATCTGCATAAACGGACCTTGCTATGGGATGTGCATACAGCCACAAGCAAATAGAGAGTAAGGTAGCAACAATTTGAAACACAGGCTGTCCTAATGGTCTCATGCGCTTTTCTAAGGGGAAAAAATCTTAAAATTACAGTCAAAAGTTGTGTACGAAATAAGCACATTTTTCCATATTCACATTTTGTATTTCTGCACCTTTATTGCTATTCTGTATTGACAAATGAATTTATACAGTTGATTTCACAAAGACAGTGTATATATCACAACCATTTATGCACCAAAACTTTAAAAATACAGTATCAGAAAAAAAAAGGCATTTAAAATGTTCTAAAACTGTGACTGAGTATTCCAGGCTCTTACAATTTTTTATCGTATTCGTTTTTCATAAGAATTAGGTGTAGGATAAGTAGGGTGAATTTACAAACCTTAAAAGATCAGGCAAAAGAAAATATGATAGCAAGTAAATCCTTATAAAAGCAATATCACATCCAGAAGAAACATGTCACTTTGGATCTTCCAAATACTTTGAAAAGAATAAAATGTGGTTTGGAAAGAAGTGTGGTATGCTTTGAAATTCCAGCTGAAAAACCAAGGAAGACCTATTTGTTTTCTTTTGTCTTCTCATACAGCTCTCCTAGATTTTTTTTTGTTTTTAAAAATTTTTTTAGTATCTCTAAAGCATTTCCAGACCATTTTGTATGACAGGTTGAATATACATCATTATTTTTGTTGCTAGGACAAATGAGATAATGGCAAATGTTTTGTCTACAATAAGGAAACTGCTATCAATTTATGTGGGATATGCAATAAAGCCATGGACAAGCACGTGGTATTGTGGGGTGGGGATTAGCTGCTTTTGGTGATGATTGACAGAACAAAACTGAGATTTCTATGGAGGAAAGCAGCTCTTTACAGATTTCACTCCATGTCAGTGGCAGACTTGTTGCAACAGATATCTGAGCATGACATGCAGGTGGTAAATCACTAAGTCACACTTAGTTGTCAATGGGTTTGTGCTTTTAAGTCACCAATGGCTCTGAAATTTCAGAGATAATACTTACTTAGGGATGATCTGCAGCACCAGAAGTGAGGGGGGAGACACCCTCATCCCCCTGACATCTGGACCATGATAAGACTGAAGGAATCCCTGAGGTCAAGCTTGGCCCAAAGAATCTCTTCAAACACCTGCATATTGAAAGGAATTTTCCATCCTTTCATCTCCCTTTTTTCTGCCAAGGAAGTACAATAAATGTAGTAACATAATTCAACGTGATCTTTTCCTAAAGCTATGCATATCTTTCTGTCTCTCTAGTCTTTCCCAGAGTTCAAAAAATGAGACAGTAAAAGACACACAGCAAGTACATGGTGATCCTTCCCAGCTTCTGGATGTTGATGGTTAGGAACCTTTCTGCATTAAGGTTGCATTCAAGGTTAATAGCCATCAATAGATTTATTTCTGAATAATTTAAAGAATTCCTTTTGAATCCATGAGTACATTTTTCCTTGACACCATCTGACAGCAAAAAACGCTATGTTGTATTCTGAGCTGTGTAAAAATATATTTGTTTTCATTTAAAACTTACCTTCAGGTGTTGGAATCGCTGTCCCTGGAGGTGTTTAAGGAAAGACTGGTTGTGGTGCTCAGTGCCATGGTCTTGACACCCTGGTGTTCAGTCATTTGTTGAACTTGATGAGCTCAGAGGTATTTTCCAACCTAATAAATTCTGTGATTTTGTGATTCAATTTTCACAGAGTGTCTCTAAAAAGGTTAATATTTCCATTGTTTCCATGTCTTCCATATAAGTTATGATTTTATATTTCTGTCTTGTAGCCCTCTTCTTTCCTTTTCCAAGTAGAGAAGCACTTTCTCAATTTTTTTTTTCCTAGCAGTTTTTCATTGCCTGAAAGCAACTCCATAGATATTAGCATGCTTGTGACATTTTCCTTTATCTTTTTCACTTGTCCTATACCCTTTTGTGCAGTGACCAGAGTGAAGAGTACATTAGAGATCAACATGGTAGCATAATATTTTTTTCTGTTTATCAGTTCCTTTCTTAGTAATTTCCTAACACACACACATACCCCTCCTCCCCCCAGTCTCTCATCACTGAGCTAGTGGGTTTTTTTTGGAAACAACAGGGACTTCAAGAAATTTCTCCTTGCTAGACATACTTTATACCCTACCATTGCATATTTATCAATAAATATGTTCTGGCCTATGAGTCTTAGTTTGCATGCATTGACCTTTAGCTCCATCTTTCATTTTATAGTTAAATCTATTAAGATTATGACATTCTGATGGAACTTTGAAATGAACTTTAGATTTGACTGTATCAAATAATTTTGTCAGAAGACTTTGCTTCCTCATTATTCACATACTTTTCTACTTTCATTATGAATATGCTGAAAATATTTTATGGCTCTCTTACTCTTCCACCGTGAAAATCACTTTCTTATCTCTACACATAATTTCCTACATCTTAGAAAACTATTGCTCAAAAAGGGTGTTTTTGTGCTCTCACATATTACCTCTTACCCACCTCCAACCTGAGAGACCTAGATGCTCAACTTAGGACCATCTCCTGGGCTCATAAAAAGTAAAATAAAAACACATCAGCAACAACAACAAAAAATGTAGATACAAGTTAAAAATCTGTCTAGGCTTCTTAAAACTTTTTAAAGATGATAGACCCATCAATCCATTAGTTTTCAACTGATAGTTGTCTAATGAGATTGTAGACCAAGCTGGGCAAAGAAATTGCTATTTCTAGAGCTTTAAAAGTTATGTTAAAAGGGACAAAAATATGTGACATACTACCTATACAGATTATACTTCTTGTTGAATTAAAACAAGGCATTTATCAAAACCAGGTTCTCATCTGCTTGAAAGAATGCTTTAAAGTAGACCAGGTAAGCAGTGTGTGGAAATGGAGATGGAAAATGAAGACCGAATGATTCATCACAAATCTCTTACTCTTCAAGAGACAAAAAAATCTGCATGGCACAGTTTCTTGTTATTGTGGCACCTGGTTATATTTCCCCATGTGTCACTTACTTACTTTTGCAGTTAATCCCTTGTAGTGGTTGGATTGGGCAAAGCCTGAGCTCTGCTACCAGGGACAGAGGATCTGGATGGCAGTGAAGCATCTGTGTTAGTCTGTGTCTGCACTGTCCTAAATTGCCAGGTATTGGCTTATCTGGTTAACAGGGACTGTACCAGCAGCACAATGGTGGTATCAATGATAGAATTTCTAATGCAGTACCTGATTCAAAAAATTAACCTCAGAGAAAGTGTGTGTCCATTTTACTTCATTTGTCTAAATGGTATGTTTAGTAAGGCAGTGAAAAGGGATGTAAAATGTGCTTTGCCTTACATTTGTGAATAGTTTTTAGTTCTCACCTTATATGAATGATAACTGTAATTAGAAAAGAGAGAGCAAAGTATTTTCTGCCCAAAATTACACAAAATGTGCACCTGCCACAGGAAAAAAAAATGCTCAGCTCATGTGGTTTACACTAAATCAGAAGCAAAGTACTTTATTTATGTATACACTATGCATAATTAACTGGCAATGAGTGAATTACTTCAGGATCAGTATCAGTGATACAGCAGACAAATTGCAATACTAAACACAAAATATCATTTCAAATCACCCTTGTACAGCTAACCCAGGGCAGTTTTGGTTGCACAAACACACACTTCCATGTGCACACCTACCCACTGTTTGGATTACAAGTTCTCTCCACAGAACAAGACAAAGCACACAGACACCAGTGAGGATGGTACCTGGGCTCAAATGAACCTCTCCCAGATGTGGTACCCTTGGCATCTTCCTGCATGGTTTTCAAGGGTGTGGGCATCCCCACTCACACCTTTGTTTTCTTGTAGCATTTCCCTGAGTTACACCATGCCACTGAGATGCAGACATACGCTCACTGGCATGCAGAAATATGGATTTTTAAAAACGTATACACACAAAGAAGACAAGTGTTTCAACAATGATACTTTTGTATAAACTGGTCTATTCCTCATAGGAACTTCAAAATGGAATTCTTTGCTAGGGAATTCCTATCAGAAACCTTGGAAAACTTGTAAAAATTCCTTATATTGCAGCTGTCTGGTTTAGTCGTTGTCATAGCCTTTCACTACTAACAGTCCAATTAAATAGTAAAGAGAGCAGAAAGATGGTTTTGTGGGCTTGAAATACAATTTATTCCGTTTGCTTTATATTTGATTTATTTAAGAAAGTAGAAATAATACATTTTTAAAATTAGCTAAAAATAAAGCCTTTGAACTAAGGCTGCACATGATGTGATTTGGAGCTAACCGTGCCACTCCCTGTGAACCAAGGCTTCACCAAAATAGACTGGAGAGCATGGTCTGACGTGTTTGCACGGTACATGGCCAGTCCAATGCTTTCTGCTTTCAGCAGAAGCCAGGAGAGTTAGGCAGAGCTTTTAAAACGCCTTAAGGCATGGAAATATGAAGCAGCAATGGTAAACTGTAAAATGATTGACTCCTGTGGCTTAGTGGTAGCTGGAATTACGAGCACACAGAATATCCTTCACTTCAGGTGATGCTGTGACGTGGCACGTTCTGACTGCCTCTGCCACACAGAGTTGTTCGAGTTTGGGTGCGTGGGTGTTTTTTAGACTAATTCTAGGTTATTTGGGGAGCATGGATTTCACAAAGGCACATACTCAGAAGTACTCATTCATGCACATTTGCTAGAGCACCTGACAACAGGGTGACACTAGGGCGCTACAGGACAGAGGCTGCAGAGCTTTTCCAGTGGCAAAAGGCTCCCCTTACCCACTGCAGGGGCCTGATGTAAAACCATGGGCTCAGCCTGGGGTTTGCCAGGGAGAGAGGCAGCTGCTGGTGGCCAAAGGCCCCTGCAAAAATCTGGGCTAGGCAAGAAGCTGTGGAGAGGAATTTCCCAATCGCCTTATTCATCATTCGTGTTTAAAAGGGTTGAACAAATGCAGTTGTTAAACAGCTGAAGAAAAGGGTTTCGTTTTGATTGCAGTTACACTGGTGTAAATCAATGGGAAGCAGTGGAGTTACCCCGTGGTGTCAGGGCAAGTCAGGCTGGGCTTAGGCAAAGGAAAGAGAAGACTCAGATTCCCTCGCTATCCTTATTTCAACCGTGCTTCATTTTAGCAACAGCGTTTGCTTCCTCCATATCATAAATATTTTATATTCTTTCAGCCGCTGAGTTCATCATTTAAGCAGGAAGGCATTTAGCAGCGCTGTTCTCACTCGGCTTTAAGCCGTCTCCGAGCACAAGATGCAGTCCTCAGCCGATGCGGAGTAGCGCAGCCCCGCCGGGTCGGGGGGAGCCGGCGGCGTTTCTGCTCCCATGACTTCCATGCAGCCCGGCTCTCCCGGGAGCTCCCCTTGCCCCCGCTCCTGTCACGCGATGGGATTGTGCCCAGCCCCACCGACGGTGCCATGTGCGGGCAGCAGGCTGGACGTGACAGGAGGGCAGCAGCACAGCACTCCTTCCGAGACTGAGAGCATCTCTCTGCTGCCACGGGCTGCACCACGGGCAGCGGGAGCAGCACTGGAGTCAGACATCCACGGCATCCCTGGCGAGTCAGCCCAGGCTGCAATCACCTTGTGACTATTACAGTGATGTACAGCAGCACTCACAAGCCCACAGCACCTGAGAGCCAAACAAACCTAAATCGCCTTCAGGTTTATTTGGTCTGGTAATTTCTCCACGAAAACTTGTGCAACCACACAGGTTTTAGCTGGACTGCACTGGCACATGAAAACTATTTAACTGAAGTTACCCTTTGGCATTGCTTGAATGGGTGACTAGCCACATTCAAAACAAAACAGAGAACTGTAAGAGGCATTCACCCTGAATGCTACAAATGTTTGCCATAAGAAGAGAAACTGTACTCCTTAGGGATGCATATAATTTTCTTTTACTCTTGTTTTCTCTGCCCAACAAAGATAGGAAAACAGGGCTGCTAAATCAT
The DNA here is from genome assembly GCA_034336665.1 of Luscinia megarhynchos. Lineage (NCBI taxonomy): Eukaryota > Metazoa > Chordata > Aves > Passeriformes > Muscicapidae > Luscinia > Luscinia megarhynchos. The sequence goes on from JAPFBE010000003.1 coordinate 69,807,110, forward strand.
ATCCACATAATTCCAGATATTCAAGCAGTTTAAAAATGTAAAATCAGTTATAAATAGCAAAATATATGCCTGATATTCTACCCCTATATTAAGATACTTTCAGTCTTCCAAATATTTTGATCCATTTCAAGCACTCCTGCAACGTCTAGTCATAACCAAGATAATTTTTAAGCAGTCATCTCTAGGCAGCAAGCAGCAGCACAGCCCAGCAGGGTGAGAGAGAGAATTCCCTACCTCTTCATTTAGACCGTGGTGGGCTACAGGTATTTGGGCTTAGTCTGCATCTCTCTGGAATGATGGGCTCTAAGCAGTGCCTGGAAAGCAGACCTTGTCCCAGGACTGCCAGCCACACTGACCAGCCAGCAGTCATGCAATCCAGCCCTTTCCAGATGGAGGCAGAAACAAGAAATTTCCCTCACCACATTCCTGCAAAGACAACCCGGCTCTCTCAAGGGAGCTGGATGAACACCATAACCATACGACATCCCTTTCTCTCCAGTATGTCCATATTTCATGTCCAGCAAAACATTTGCTAGAAAGCCAGGGAAATGGCAAGCATAGATTACGTTTTGCCATACGATCAAATAATTCACAGTGAACTGGAAGCCATTCAGGGCAGATGAAAATAAGACCAGAAAGATAAATCACTTACAATCATGCAAGCATGTCACAGACAGTCTTAGGTGAGAGAAGAGCTATTTTCAGAACTGAATGGGAAAAAAAAGGCAATAAATGAAGAAGGATTATTAGGGTTTGTTCTATCAAGTGGAAATACAAAAAAAGGAAGAAGAATACTTTTAACTTACTACATCTGAAAAATGGAAACCGGCCACAGACTATGAAACACTTGAAAAATGTCCCTTAACCCCAGACTACAGGCCTTTTGAGTTTTGGAGATTTTTTTCCCCCAGTGTATTTTACTTTCCATTTCCTTTTTGTTTCTACTTTGTGTATTGATCCCAACCTCACAAGCTCAAGGCATTTAAAGAGTATTTGAGTTCAAAGGAGCATTCACATGAATATGTGTGGGACAACAGCTCAAATAAGGGGGGAAGAAGGCAGGATATCTTGCAAGCCTCTAAAGCCAGAAATTTATCTTCTCATCTCTCTATATAGATTACCTTAGTATGAGAGATTGCAAAAGTAATTTGGGATAGTTTGAAGGAAAGATTTCAAATGTAAAAATGTGTCATTTGCCTCAGAGTGAGGCTTACACTCAGGGGAACTGGGAAGCAATCTGTAAATGTGCAAAGTGAATAGACCCAAAGGACAGAATACAATTACTTAGGAAGTAATGAGATGAGATTAAGAAGGGAATATTTAGACAGAATGCCAGGAAAAGCTTGAGCTACTTGGACGTGTTGAATATTCTTGTAAGGGAAATGTGAAAGCACAATTTCTTGAGACATTTAAAACTGTGAGTACCATCACATTTGCTGCAGAGAACACATCTCCCTGTGCAGGGAGTCAGATTGAACAATGCCACTGGGTTTCTTCCCTTACATTTTTTTTAATGATCAAGAGCTCAGTGTAGTTCAAGTGTCCAGACACTGCAATAACCATAAAGACAAAGGACACTGCAGTGGTGAGCAGCATGAGGCAGTGGTGTGCAGGTCACAACAAGCACCATAGAATTTTTGCCTTGTGTATCACCCAGCTGCAGAAGCTGGGGAGTTGTCTCAGCCCAGACACTGTTTTTTTCCACCTGGAACATTTACAGCTATCACTAGTGGCATCAGCTGGGCGGTGACACCTCTACGCTTGACAACAGCAGTGACTGCCCCAGGAAGAAAAAAAGAAGAAAATATTGGGGCACCCAGAGTCTAAGGCTGGGACAGCTCTTTTTTGCTCCCAGATGTCATTCCTATGACCTTGCAGTGGTTCAAAAAGGGCAGAGTGAGCTGATTATTTCAAATCTTTTCCAGTCTGAGGATTAGATTTCAATCCAATCTAACGCCAACCCTAATAAATCTGCCAGTCTCAGCAGCCATCAGACTTTCTGCCATGCAGCCAAAGGAATCTTAGAAGGTGAATCTGTTGTGCACCTTGCTAATGGAGGTTGCAGATGCCAAAAGTTAACATGGAATCAGCCAGAGACAGGAGAAGTATCAGAATCAAACTTTGTTGGGGATTGCTAAATATAAAAAAACACATCAAGCTCAGGATATTCCTGGATATTCCTGTTCTGAACATAGGCAGAGATTGGAGAGCACTTTGGGATGTACTGTGTACATTTGCTTTGCCCTTACTCTTGCCTGGGTAGGTATTGATGGCCTTTGCTGGAGACTGGGTTAAATAGATCCTCATTCTGAGGCAGATCATCTGTTAATGTACTTTCATGTTGTTAACTTTTACGTGCATGAAACTCTGCCTGCCTGTGGTCCCCTTTAGCTTGTCATTTTTGTGACATCCTGGTCAGGGAATTAGAATAAATAGGGTGGTTTTGCACGTCTAAATTATTCCTGTACTTTTTATCATCCAAAATTTACTGAGGATTTTACTGAAAAAATATGGGGGTTTGCCTCTCTTTTGTTTTTCTTCTTTTGTTGTTTAAAAAACAGAAAGCCAGACACATGTAATTAGCATCGTCCTATGGGCTGAGAATGATGCATGCTTAATATTACTAAGGAGAATATTCCTTCACCTGGACTTTAAGTGAGAGGGAGCAAATCCTCTGTATAGTGAAAAAGGAGGGAAAGACACCTGAAACAGGGCCATTGAGAATAGGAGTGGGATTGACTAGGTCTTTATTTAGCATTTGTCATTTGCTTGATATAGAATTCTTTGAAAGAGATTGAAATAAGAAGTAGCAATGACAAATGACAGGTTTTTAATATCTTTTTTGAAGCTAATGACTAAGATGTAATCTGATATAGGTTATATTGTTAGCTAATATTTTTTCCACCATGGATATGTCATTGTCATCAGCCTCTAACATTTTAACTGTTTACATGGAATTTGAAAAACTCAGCAAAATTTACTTGCTCTTTACCTTAAAAAGGATGTTGGTGTATCCAGCTTTGAGAGAAGAGTGAGTTCTTCTGTCTTAACAGAAAACAAAATTGATTGAAATGATCAAATCTTAAACAGAAGGTAGTTCAAAGGTGTCTGTCATCATATATATTTAAGAATCAGTAAAATAGATGAGATTGTGTTAATAATGTTGATTGAGACTGGTGAGAGCTTTGATAAACCTAGTAAGTAAAAATCAAATGAGCTAAAAAATGGACAATGTGGAAGAGAGAGAAAATAGAATTTTACTCACATTTGACAGGGTTCTTGCCTAATAGTGTTCATTTGGAGAAGGGATCAAGAATTTGGAGAAGGAAAACAAGCAATCATAAGAATCAGATTTTTTTTCCGACAGGGAAATTTTCACAAAATTTTGTTTGAGCTGTGATTGCTCCCACAACAGGGAATAATGCTTCACTCCAATGAGAAGACATAGATGGAGACAGAAAAGAAAAGAAAGAAAGATTTTGTTCAGTCTGAGGTAGATTAGAGAGTCTTCATTTTCTGTGTCCTCTGAACAGGTTTCAGATGTATGCTGAGAAGGTGCAGCTGCAATTCCTTGACCTTGGATGCTCTCTTCTAGTGAAAAGCAGAACAGTAATGTTCCTGTTCCAGCTTCTGTTGAAGGAACAAACCCTTGAAGACCTCGGCTAGCTGGCAAAAATGCAGAAACCATTATGCTTCATGTATTTTTGGAACACACTCATCTCATCTGATTCCCTGCTTTGGCCATCATGTTTGGGTATTAGCAGTAGAACAGTCCTAAGCAGCTGTGGGGAGGGATGGATGTATTATGCAGCACAGGCCATCACCCCAACCACCACTTACCCTGAACAGACCTTTAAAGTGCACCTCCATCAGCATTACAGTGCAACTAAAAAGCCTTCTTCTGCACTGAATCTCCCCATTGACCCATTTAAGGCACCTAGGAGCCAAAGGAATGGGGAGCACACAAATGGAATTCCCTGTCAGAGTAGAGTAAACTGAATTATGTGCTCCAGGAGGACACCTGATGCAAATCCACGTGCTATAGGATATTCAATCAATGGAACCAGATTAGAGCTAGCATGACATACCTGCATGACATTCAGGGAGTGTAAATACTGGGTCTTCAGCCCATCTGGTTTTCTCTAGAGTTTCTTGCCTGCTAGAATACACTGGCTCTGCCTTCCTGCCTCTCCAACCTTTCAAAGAGAAAAAACACATTATTTATAAAACCTTATAGAGATGGATGGAGTCAACAAGGCTAGCATGGTTCCCAGAGTACAACAAAAGCTCAGACACTTGGCCTAGTGTAGATATGGCCACAGGAGTCACTCAAGTGAAAATTGCTTTACAAATAAAGGGCTCTTCAGAGTAGTAATAAAGAGATGGAATTTGACCATCAGTGTTCCTTCTAACCTATAAAGCAATAGTTCTTCCAAATAATAGTTCTTCCAAATTTGCTGATAGCTTTATATAGTCTTATGCACACTATTCATTAGTCAAAATGCGTCAGAAAAATTCTGGAGTGAATTTCAAATCGTGGTCTTATAGACTGTAGAATCAGTTCACTCCAAGGCAGACACACACATACAGCACACACCTGTCCAGGTTTTTCTCAATACCATCTGAAACAATATCAAGGCCCTAGAGAAATGTGAGAATGACTTTGAAAAACACAACAGTTTGACTGTAACAGTACCAAGCTTATTATATGGCTCATTGAGTAACTTGGCCCTGCTAAGAAACATTGATTTTTCTCCTTCTCTCCCCACATTCCTTAATCCACAAAAATGCAATTGCAGGACAATTCAAATGGAGCAGTTCTGCTAATTCAATGCACTGCAGCAACTGTTTCATTTCATACATTTTATGACTCTAGGTTAAGGAGAGCTGTTCCAGAGCAGTATTTAACCTAGAAGCTTTGTAAATAAGGATGGGATTTCAGTGAATCAGTAGGTGTGTGTTGTGCCTGGGGCAGAGGCTGACACCAAGCTAGACCATTCTCTTCAGCTGTCACTACTAGTTCTTCTAGCATGGGCTTGATGCTGCAAGGTCTTTTTAAGCTGAATTACATAGGTCCCATTCAGGGAACTTCCACTGAGGTCCCTATGGCACTCACTGGGACAGAATATTTCTCATGAAGAACAGAAATTTCGAAACATTGTCATTAACAATTTAGATTTGTTTTAATATTTGTTAGATAATAAAAGATTGCCAATGCAGAGCACTTGAGAAGTACAGAACAATTCTGCATCACAGAACACCAAGCTCTCTTTGAAGAGCCAAAGGCTCATTACCCTGCTGGAAAGACATATTGATGATGTTATACTGCTTATTCTGCTGTTTTCTGAACATGCTCCACTATCATCTCACCTGGAGCCTCACATTGCACTGCAGATAGTCCCAGAGAGATTCCCCCAAGCTCTTTTCAGATCCCCTTCAAATCAGAGGCAGTTTGCACAGAGATACGCTTAGAGACACAAATTCAGATTCTCCAGCCAAAATTCCGTGGGTGTGTAGCTGATGTTGGTGGCTCTGCATGCCAGAAACTGCCAAATACTGCCCTTCCTTCCCACACAGACACCACTAATCTGAGCCTCTCTTGTCAAAGCTGATGACAATTTTCATGACTTTCGTAGAAATCTAGCACTTCAGACACTTCTCTGTGTGTCCAAGTGGAAGTGAAATCAGTCTGTGATTTCAAACAGGCAGAGGCAGGGTCTCAGGTGAGCAACAGACAGACAGACAAATGACATAACCCTCTGCTAAACCTAGTTTCCATTTGAAATCAAGCTGAAAAGCATTGTTTTTGAGAGGATTGACAAGTTTCACTTTGGTTTAAATAAATTGAAAAATTTGGTTTAGAAGAAAGATATTGAACAGCTTCTAGACACAAACAATTGAGAAGGATATGGCTTTCCAATCAGAAAAACAGATGACTTTAAGAGGGATGTGATGAAGACCTATGCATTCATTCAGTTGTTACCTTGTTATTGTTGGTTGAGCCTGTCTTCACTCATAGCACAATGACTTCTAACTTACTGCTCAAGCAATTAAAAATCTCCAAGGAATGCTTGAAGGTGCCAATGAGCCAAACATTTTTAGTCCATGGAAAATTGAAAACAAAAACAAAAGGAGAAAATGGGGAACACCTCCAGCCATAAAAGTTAACCACTTAGTAGGTACCTACATACTCCCTCCCTGTTTTTCTTCTGCCATCTTAGTGCTGCCAAATATCACTCTCCAGTTTTCCCAGACCTGTGCCCTGCCAAAGAAAGAGAAAAAGACTGAGGGAGAATAAAGGAAATGCTAGAATATCTCGTCTATACAAAATATAGATTAAAATATTTCAATTGCACAGGAGAAAGAGGCAGAAATGTTCCTGGTCTCCTAAGGAAAGGTCAGTGCTATGAGGGGGTGAAGAAAACAGGGAAGTGGGGAGAACAGCATAGGAAAAGCAAGGAAAACCTGAAATGGAACAAGGGAGAAAAAAGAAAAGCAGAGGAAAAAATGGATCAGGTGTGTAGAATGAGAATAAGTCTTGCAATAAATTCCTAAATACCTCAGGACTCTGCAGCAGCAAAACAGGAAAAATTAACTTGAAAGAAAACCATGACATATGTTGAGCCTAGAAAAGCCACAAAGTGTTTATTTACCACAAAATTTAGTCAATTTGTAAAAACCAGACCAAACAAGCTACCTGTACACTCTCTGCCTGCCATCTGCACATTGCTTTTAGCACTGACAGCCCTGGTAGAAAGTCAGATGGGTCTCAGAGTAACTTGGTCCTTCCAGGAAACTCCTCCTGGAGCTGCAGATGAGAGTGGTTTGTGATTGTGTGGACAGCAATGTATTGATCTTTCCTCTCTGATTACTGAGAACTCCTATAATTTAAAAGTGACTTTTTTAGGAGTGATTTGGCCTCTCCAAGGAAGCAAACACCAACCCCCACACCATGGGAGCAACCTGTGCTGTAGCAGAGCAAGCGAGGCTCCATCCATGCCCAGCATTTCTCATGCAGGCATGTTCATGAGGACCCTCTGTACTCTGGGCATGCCTGCATTGCTTAGCCAGGGCACAATTTGTGTTAGGTTCATAGGCTATTTCTGCTTCTGGCACACGTGCTGCTACAGACAGCCATGGAGCAATTTTTACCCACTTTGCAACTACAACTACCCAGGAGAATTGTAATTGTATTTCCCAGTCTGATTTACTCTACATTTCAGTGAGTGAGACCTTCAGACATAGTGAGACCTCCCAGACACCTCTGACTGGGAGCTGCTGAGATGTTTTGGACATAAGTCAAGACAAATCCAGTAAATGACTAGACATGAGACCTCCTAGGGGTGCTTGGATATGGCTTTTCAGTGCATTGATAACTGAAAGAGAAAATGTTTTTTCCCAGTGAGAGAGTGATCATGCACAGAATGACACAGCACCATGCCTTCCTCTTGGAGACAGAAATCAGTACCCTTACATTTCCCCATTGCAACTGTGGGAAAGGAGCCAGCTCTGGTGCTCCAGCCCTCTGTGTCTCTGTGCTTCTGTGGCTGTTTGTGATGGCAGGAGATGGAGCAGCCTCGGGCTGCTCTCCACCAGCACTGCTCACAGGCACACAGTCAACCTCAATAAAACTGGCTGAAGAAAATATGTGTTAAAATTCACTTTTCATGTCCTCTGGAAGCTTGAAGGACTAACCAAACCTATCTGCAGCTTCAACCACTTGAGCTCAGTCAACTAAAACAACAATATCACCCAGCAGCACAGCCATCTTTAGTTTGTGGTCTGCAGATGTCACAGATCCATGAGCTACTTTTAAAGTATCAATGAAACGCAACCAAGGAAAAGCAGTTTTTGCTTTTCAAGCTTGTCTATATCCACTGGAAATTTTTGGACTGCAAGTGTAAAAAATTTTATAAAATAATTCAAACACTAAGCCTTCCTAACCGTACAGCAAAACAGAAATTGTATCTCCATGACTCAATGCTGAGTTGTTGCAATACAGATAATACCAGTGAAGGTACATGTAATTTTTCAACTATTTGTCACCACAACGTAAGATTTATCTACAAGTATTTTCATTTCTCCAAGAAATACAAGGCAGCAAGCTTAACAAAAGAGCTTATTTTGTATCATGATAAATCCTTTTCTCTAAGTCAAGATTTAAAACAGAACTACATATTTTTGGAGGGAGGTTGGGGGGTGGGTTGATAATGGACTGTCCAAACTGAGGCTGGAAAAGACCACATCATAGGAGCTATTAAAATGAAACTATTTTATTGGTTGCCCTAGGCAGATCTCAGTCTCCTCTGTGCCCAGTGTGTGTGTGCATGAACATGTGGAGAGCAGCCAGCACAGACCAACCCTAGTGAGGATTTTAGTCTTCAGCCTCTTGGGGCTACAGCAGTAGAAGTGATAAGTCAAAAAACAGAAGAAAGGTAAGAGAAACACAAAACCATTATTATTATTTTTCGTTTATTTCATGGGCATGAAATAAGCCTGAGTGCCTGAGCCACTCATCACTAGCCAAATCAGTTAGATGATGCTTTTCAGGTACCTTGGTTGAATCAGAATTGAAATACTGGAGTAAAGGCAGGGCATGGTAAGGGACATCAGTTTTTGGGAGCCTGCTCCTCAGCTGGGGAACACCATGGGCATGAGGCAGGGACAACATATGTTTACTATTATACATAATACTTCAATTTCTTCAGGCTGCAACAGCGTTGAAAACAAACCTGATATTTTCCATATGCAGTCAAAAACACAGTCTCTTTCCTTGAAAGCTTAGGGCCTAGGAGAAGATTTACAGGCAGGGAAGCAGCAAGTCCTGGTTGGCTGAAGTGGAAGCTACAGTGAGCATCCCTCCAGGAGAGCCCTTTGCTTTCCTCCTGGAGCAAAGCTGCCATTTCACCCCACCACTTTCTCCTGCTCCCAGATCCTGTGTCCCAGATCCATCTGTGGCTGAAACACAGCCCTCAAATGGCACGTGGCAGCTTTCATGTTTGCTTGGGGGCACATGGCACCTCCTGTTTGCCTGTGTGGTGCTGTGTGCCTGCTCTGCTGCTGCAGGAGCTGGTGCTCTAGGTGTGCTGGGACCCATGGCTGCTCTCGTGTCCGGGCAGAGGAATTTTCCAAGGTGTGTCAACTGGAGCTTTACCATGCATTTTTCTTAAATGAGGAAGCTCTGACTCTACCAAATAATAATTGTGAAATAAATAATTCAGGGTATTTTTTTTCCTCTAAACTCTGTTGCTGAAATAGTCTTTTACAATCTGTTTTTTTCATGTGACCAATTTGAATTAAGAAAACCTTTTCCTAGTTCTTCAGCTGCTCAGCTCCCAGCCTCTTACAGCTTTGCCCTTCTAAATCTGATTCCTTTCTCCCACAGTCTAGCAATTCCTTACTGTTATTCAGCATGTGTCAATTAGACCTGATGTTGTGATGAAAAGAAGAAACAAATACATTTATTTAAATGTTTCAGAGCCAAAGACGTAGGAGAGGCAGCTCCTTGTTTTTTTCAGTATCAGGACACCAAGTCTCACCATCTGACTCAGAAACTTGTTGAGCAGGGGAACTCTGCAGAGCCTTTAGGATAGGAGCCCTCCCACACTGCATGCACAGATAAATATCTGATCTTATCTTTCATCTGAAAAAAATCTCCAAGGCAGAAGGAAACAGAAATATGGGTTCATAGCTAAAGCAGTAACACATCTCATGCTGAAGTGCAGTCTCATCCCACTAGAGGGTGGTCTGATCTCCCTCATGCTATAGCTGAGGTGTGCAGGCAAAGATTTTTCAGAGAGCCTGACCCCACTTTATTTAAGACTCAGCAACATCAAAGTATTCCTGGTCTGAGTTTTTCCAAGTGCTTCATGTCTCATCATCAACATTGAAACCACCGTGTCATTTAAACAAATAAACACATTGGGCCTCTCACTGAAGAGCTGACATTCTACAAATATCAGCGTGCTCTGAAGTCTTGTACCAGTGCTACAACTGTGCATGTGTGAAAGAGCAGGGCTCACTGCTAGTGTTAAAGCTCTTGCTTGGTGCCACTTTGAAGCCTTCAAAATTTGTTTATTTTCTTCACATCATTTTCACAGAAGGCTGCATTAAAAGTAAAACAAGTCAAATTCTTTCTTATGACTTAGGCTGTTCTTTGACTGTATGCCACAGTGAGCCAGAGAAAGGGCTTTACCTCAAGAGATGAGGCTCTCCTATCAGGTCTGGGAGAGCTGGCAGCTAGTCTCACAACCATCTCTCACATCAGCCCCATGAGATTCATCAAAAACACCTTCCCCACCCAAGCCATCCCTCTCCCTTGTGAGCCATGCCATGTCTGCTACCCTTCCCAGGACATGCTGCTTGTCTCCCTGTCTCCTCCTTCATATGGGCTCAAATGCACAAACCCCCACCTCCAAGCTTTGTAGCACAACCTTCAAAAATCCTCATCTTGCTCCTCCTTCTGAGATGCATGTTGTGATCACCAAGAAAAGGCAATTTCAGCCTTCTTTTGGTTCCTGTCACTTCTGGTGATCAGAAATAATTTAGGGCCTTTGCAAAGGAAAGTAAAGGTGCAGCTTTACATGATGGAACTGCTGCTGCATCAGGAGTCAACCCAAACACCATAGCATTTAGCCAGCATTCCAAAAATATTTCAGAGAATTTCATCCAGCATCTTGGCTCCTACCCCAAGGTCTACCAGCATGGGAATCCTCCCTTTTATGACAGTGGGAGTAAAGATAAAACACATGGCATAAACTCTGCTCATATACCTATGCAAAATTTTCTCTGTTAGGAGATTTTGTCCCAAAATGAATTAGGCTTTAGATCCCTTTTCCTCTGATCAGGTTTTTTCTTGTTGACTCATTTTCCTAAGTCTTGTTTTCCAAGTCTGGTAGTGGGTAAATGAAAGTCTTTATCTCAAAAAAACATGAGGTGGAAAGTATTTTCAGCCACAAAAACTGGCCATATCTAAGGATGTTACAATTTGCATTCAGGGCTCACTGGAAAAATGTGAAGACTGTGAGTAAACCAGTGCACAATTCACCATTACATTAATAATATATATACTCATATTTTGAGTGATAAGGGAACAAATGTAAAGTAATTAAGGAAAAAATTTTTAATTTGCATGAGTTTGCTTTTTCATCCATTTTAGGAGATACAATTTGCCTGTTTGGCTTTGTCACATAGTTGAGACAGCAAAAGTATTAAAAGATTAAAGAATTCATTATTTATCTCATGACATTTGAATAATATCAACAGATACTGCACAGCTGCCAATGATAATCAAGACTATCTTCAGCTGTGAGTTTGGATACAAATCACAACAAAACAGGATGATCTGTTCTGATGCAATACGATGAATTATTACATCATTCATCTGGTCTACATAAATACAACATGGCAAACAAAGTCTTTTCATAAATTCAATGTCCTAAATGTTATATAGAATGTGGCATATTTGGCTCTTGTACAGGGGAGAAAGTGATATGGATGGGAAGTGTGACACTCAGATCTCACAAAAAGATTCAGGCTATTTGCCATTTGTGCTCCTTTTTGGTGACAGCAAAGTTTTGATGGGTGGTGTTGTCTCTAATAAGTAAGTAAGTGTTCTGTACTTAACTGTTGGGATACATGAGTAGAGCTGTCCTCCAAATTGGTTCCAACATCTGGATACCACTGTTAATAGATTTGGGAAGAACATTTGGTCCTTGTTTAAAACACTGCAAATACTATCATGATGTGCACTGTGAAATTCTAAGTAAGACTACTGCTGTTTTGATTATACTCTGAGATAAAAAAAAATAAAAGCAAACAGCTCTCTAAATAATGTAAAAATGCAAGAACACCAGCACCCTTTAACAGGCATCTCCTGCAGCAGATCAGACAGCAAGTTTTCTTTTATAACAGAACTTATCCGAGCATGAAACTGATGTCTACGGTTTTTGCTCCCCATGTGAACTTTTAATAGAAGGGAAGGGAAGGGAAGGGAAGGGAAGGGAAGGGAAGGGAAGGGAAGGGAAGGGAAGGGAAGGGAAGGGAAGGGAAGGGAAGGGAAGGGAAGGGAAGGGAAGGGAAGGGAAGGGAAGGGAAGGGAAGGGAAGGGAAGGGAAGGGAAGGGAAGGGAAGGGAAGGGAAGGGAAGGGAAGGGAAGGGAAGGGAAGGGAAGGGAAGGGAAGGGAAGGGAAGGGAAGGGAAGGGAAGGGAAGGGAAGGGAAGGGAAGGGAAGGGAAGGGATCACAAATTCCAAATGTAGCTAAAATTAGCAAGGCTGTCCTTAAAATGCTGTGTTCCAGAACTTCGGGCTCTGCATTGCCATTCTTCCCTAACCCCAAATTAATTAGGTATTGACTTGTTTTTTCATTCAATTAAAGTATAATTAAATGGCAGTGGTCTGCCTCTGAAAAACAGATGAAAAGGTTCTGGTAAGAATCTCTAGGTTAATCCAGCTGCTTAAAATGTGTGTTGTATTTGACCATTTGCCAAGATACTCTGTGAATACATGAGCCAGCTGGCACAGAGAGGGCTGGTGGGAACCTGTCAGCTGTTTAGGACAATGGCTGCAGCGTTTTTAACCAAATCAGGTTTTGAAAATACCTAAAAATGAGACACGCTAGCTTAGCAGCTCAGGAATTATGGCAAAAATGAAATCCTAAGATATTTTTTTCTCTTAAAATAGGAGTTTTGACTCATGCTCTGTGAACCTCTGAACCAAGTAATTTATTTGGATTACTGTTAACTATCTGGGAAAAAAGACACAACGCATCAAAGCCTTATTTTTGCAATGATGGAGACCAAGTTTGCTATTTTGACAAATAAAAATATTCAGGAGGAAAAAGCTGTGCTAATACACTGAATGAAGTTGCATCACCAGCAGGACTCCAGCCTGGGTCCTGTTTTCAGGGCATCCCCCTTGCTCCACAGGGCCCCAGAAGGATGCAGGGGTGTTCATTCAGCCAAAGTGTGAGCCACAAGCACACCCTGGTGAGCAGCTGCTCCCACACATCCTGCTGCTGGCAATAACTGCTGATCAGCCCAAGTCAGAGCTTCGTGAGCAAACCTCCAATGCACTGTCTCCCACTAAGGATTTTAGACAGAAAAATTAGCCAAGGGCCCTGGCGTTTAAAACAAGCTCTGGTACTCCCAGTGTTTTCACAGAAGGGTGAAATGAAATGATTACAGGCAGGAGTGATGTCTGGAGCACAAGGAATGGCCAGGAGCCGAGAAGCTCTCTGGAAGCTGGGCCTGGGTGTCTGCACGCCAGGTGTCAATAAGAAACTTGCCATGCTAACGAGAGGCTTGCAACAGGCTGTTACTTTGATTTTTTCCACCTGGTGCTTGGTGCAGCAACATGTCTGCCTTACCATGTGAGTTATCTGAGAAGCTGTCAGAAGGCAGGGAAGGTATGGGAAGTTTTTAAAAACCTGGCCGAGCCAGCCTTCTCAACAGTAACACTTTATGACACTTTTATTTTCATCCCAAACTTCAGATGCTTTATTCTCCAGCCCCCAGAGATGCTCCGGCTGTGTGCTCTGTGAAGTGTCCTGGTGCTCTGTCCAGGGCTTCTCCTCAGCCTTCCAGGCTCCTGCACACAACTACAGAATGACCTTTCTGATCATGCACAAAAACAAAAATGTAAAATGTAGATATATCCATAAGCATTTGGAAAAAGCATATCTCTGTAAGACCCTTAGGAAAGCTCCATGTGCATATCTGAATCTCTCCATACCCACCACTTCTGTCAAGCCTTTGGTGCTCCCAGTGAACAGGAAAACATGAAGTGCAAATACTAGGTAGGAAATTAACATGAAGGGGATCAAACTGAAGCTGAAAAGGAAATTAAGGAAAGCTGGTAAGAGTCAGAAACTGAGTTTCAGCACCTTTTGCACTTGCAGAAGAGCTCATGTCTGCAATCCCAACTGCTCATGCAAATTCAACCAGCAAGTAGCAAGTGTGTGTAGGAAAATGTTTTCCCCAGCTGTACCAACCTCACTGTCTTTATTCCCATTGAGCTGCAGACCTGTACACTGCTACTATTGTGTGTGTCAGAGACTTTTCCTGAGGATGGAGGAGAGTTGCTCTTCTTTTCCTAATGGGCAGAATTGGTTTCTTTTCTAGCAGTGGATTATTCTAATTTCTTTATTTAGGACAGAGACCGGAAGACATTCTGGAAAGGAAGAAGCAGTTTAATACTCTTTTTCTCCTCATTATCCAAATCCACAGGATTTGTTATATGCTGTATTCTGATTGTAGAGCTACTTGCTGATTTTCATGATCCTTAGCAAAAGTAATTTGGCAGTCCCAGAAACATTGGTGACATGTAGTTTTTTCCTAGGAGCATTATCAGCTGTCAGTGAGAGCACTTCTCACAGACAGAATTCCAAGCAGCCAGGCTTGACCAGGGTTGTGTGGTCACCTGGTGGCCTCTGGAGTTACCCCAACTCAGTTCAGCTCCCCTAAAAACCTCCTCTCTCCCTCCTCCTGCATCCAGGAGCACAGTCCTATGCAGCTCCTGGCTATTCCCACCATCCCACACCACTCAGGATGCAATACATGATGGACATGATGGGAAAAGGAGGATACCTCTCTTCATTTGGCAAAAATCTTCAGGCTGCTAAGTGATAACACAATGATGGGGTCAGGGATCCCACACTTAGATCCATCAATGAAAATTTGGTAACCCAGAAATTCAAGACTCTCTCTTGTGCACTTCAAAACCTGCAGCTAGGTCACCAGCCCTCATCTCCTGCCTTTTCAGAAGGAACCAAGGCTTTCACTGGGTCCAGAAAAATCTGGCTCAGGAAAGCTGTGAGACCATAGAACAGAGGCAGAGAAGGAGATAAGACAAGAAGAAGGGGGTTAGTTACAGTTTCAACCAAATCAATTTTATTTTTCAAGTAAATTTCCCAGCAGTCTGAAACCCACTTTTTTGCAGCAGAATTTTCTGCACGAGTTGAACTTTAGTTCAACTAATGTGATGATACAAACAACTTAAAATATGTTAATACTATGGGAAGCATAATGCTGTCAGTTAAATATATTCCTAATATTAGTATTTATTTTCAAAGATTTATAATTCATGAAAGATACCAAATCAATTACATTTGACTTGTATTATTTTTAAATATATTTTATGACAGTAATGTCAAGCCCAAAATAAAAAAAAGGAAAAAACAGGGAGAAAAAATCCCCCCTGCTGCAATAAGTGGAAAAAATAATGTAAAACAGGGGAAAGAGGAGTAGCTTAAATATCTGATGAAAGAGTTGGGGGATGTAAAAAAGGTTAATGGCAAAAATAGTATGGGGTAGTGCAGATAAGGGGCATGGCTCTCACTGAGACCTCGTCCCAAGAGCAGCCATTCACCTCAGCCCGGCCACCAGCACCAAAGTTATTTACAGCGTGGGTGCAGGAGGACATTCCTTCGGGCTCCACGCGTCAGAAGCTGAGTGAAGCCCACAAAACTTGAGCAGTCAGGGCTGACCTTACTGGGAGCCGGCACAGGAAAGCACTCGGAGTCGCTGCAGTAATGAATGGACAGCCATTAATTTAAAACAAACCACATTGTTTCTTTTACCCAGCATAGGTAATGAAATAATGAAAGGAACCCACAAGCTTTCAAAACAGCAGCATTCCACTGTCACAAGATCAAAGCAAGAGGCTTTGTTAGTTATAGTCAGACAGCATCAGACAAGGAAACCCTCGGCCAGCCTGGCAGAGCTGAGCCGGTCCCTCAGCCCACCCCTGCCTCCTCCAGCTCATTCCGGCAAAAACACACTCACAGGGACTGTATTTACATCCTCTTCCTCTCTGGATCCATCATCTTACCCTCAGGCAGAGTAAACTCTTCAACACCCTTTTTTTCCCCAGAAATCAGCACTTTTCCTTCCTTATTTGATCAATGTAGAAAAAAGCAGCAGTGAAGTCTCTGGTAATCTCTGCAACCCCACGCTTCAGGACTCGTTCAGGCACCATCAGAAATCTGTGCTTTTGGAAGCACCTATAGCTTGCACTGTTTCTATCTTCAGCTTAGATTTATGTCTGATGGTCAATATTCTTCCATAGTAAGCCATGAAAAAAAGTTATTTGGAAAAATTCAGAGCCTGCTTTCTTACAGTGAAGGTCCTTTGGCAATTTGCATCTGAAACACACATAAATGAGGGACACACAATTAATGAATTATTTTCAATTTTGACAGTCAGGCTCTGCCACACCATCAATTCCCCATGTACAAGTGATCCTAAGATGCAATTCTCAAAGTGCTTCACGCTTTCAGGTTTCAAGTAGAAAAACAAAAGTGGTGGTTTGGGACTGTTATGGAAATAGATTATTTTCACTGGAATTGGGTCTGCCCAAGACTCCTCTTAGTTTCAGTGCAATGTAGCCACTTTGGTTCCCTTCTGCTCATCTTCCACATTCATCTCTTCAGACATTTTCTGCTCTTTTATCTCTGAAGTCCCATCTCATTTATTTGCACATATTCCATAAAGAATCCTATGAAATATGGCTTTGTGTGTTGAGGTAGAGGAGACATACAACGTGAGAATCAGAAACTTTATCCCAGTGTCCCCATAATGCAGTCACAGGATGGTGGAATTAGCATTGGCCAGAAGCCAGCAGGTGAAACAAAAAAACACCTTGTCAAGCACTCAGTGGGAATCCTTCCAGGATATCGCCTAGTTAATGAAGGAAAAATTAAATAAGGCACCCAGAAAAGATGCACATTTGCAGTCAAATCTCGCTGCTGTGGTGGAACTTACAAAGGCAAGAAGAAATTAAAGATCTACAATGTATTTCACATGGGTATGGAGGACAATCTGAAAAGGACTAGTTCTCAGACTCCAAAGAGCAAGCAAATATTTACCTGGAACGATAAAAAGAGAGGACAGGGAAGTGCAGGTGTCCAGAAAGTGTCCATACTGCTGCAACCTTTTAGTTGATCATGAACATTTGGTATGAAACCTTGACATGACAGTGTAGAAGGTACTGAGATTACTGCTATACCACAACACATTGCCAACTTAGGCCAAGAGAAAATAAGCATTAAATTTTTGTTGAAAATACATGTTAGTCTGCCCAGCGTTTTAGTTTCCTGGAAAACTGAATTGGAGAAGAATTTATTTATTTGCAACTAGCTAATAAACTACTGCTTTTGACCCCAGAAAATGAAGAGTACTGAGTAGGAAGTGTAGACAATGGAAGGCAGGTGTGGCATTGCCTGCTGCAGTGAGGAGGAGGTTGCTGGTTTGTTTCTCTGGTTGTTTTTGCAGTTGTGTTCCTTTTCTTTAGCAGGCATCTCTGTGAAAATGGATTGCATGCTCCCATGCATTGTCTGGGAAGGTGCTGCCAATTCCCAGATTGAATTTACAGTTGCTGTAGAAAATGTAACATCTGCCACACGTGGATCCATTAAGGCAGTCCCTTCAAAACCAGTGCTGCCAGATGAATGCATTTTATGATTATAAAGCGGAAGAGCAAGATATTTTACGTGGCCACTAATTGTCAGTGGTTTCCTTATGTTTCCCAGACATTCTCAAAGATAGTGGGAAATGGTTTCTTCACATATGGATGTTTGAGTTTTTCATTCACAGCTCCTTTCACTGTGGGTAGAACAATCATGATTGTGAAAAACTTCATGAACTGCAGCTTTGCAAAGACTACTCAAAGAAACTTTATAAATAATTTCTATTTTTTGTTTTTTCTTCAGAGACTTCACAATATTTCAAAATTTTGAAGACCATTTAACAAGCAGTATGTATAGCTATCACTATAGGAAACATTTCAAAACAAAATGCTTTTCCAGACATGAGAATGGATTTTTTTTCCTTTAAAAACATTTAACATTAAAAAAATGTAAAACATTTTCTGTGTTCTTGAATACCACAGACACTTCTCATATATTGCTTCTGTATTGATGAATTGTTATTTTCAGATAAAAAATGCTTAGCTTCAGAATTTCCAGTCATCTTTAAACTAAATTTATCATATCATTGCACCATTGCCAGAAGAATTGTTCTAGGTGCACAGCTATCAGCATCATTCTGTCCCAAGGTGCCATACAAGGACAATTCATTTTCTCTTATTCTCTACCTTGCAAGTCTCTTTGAAATCCTGTTGACATCTCTGCAGCAGAGGAGAGAGATCTCTTGGGACTTCCAAGAACCATGCAGATGACCCTAAGTTAAAAGCAGAAAAAGCAAACAGCAAGCACTGAATCAGCTTTTCTTGTATCCTGCAAGCAGCTTGTTTTAAAGGACATTATGCCATGGCATCACAGATAGAGGGACTATGGAAGGGTGCAAAGAGGTCAAACAAGGTCATTGATATGATCTTCTGCTACACCTCCAACATCCCCACGGAGTGGCTGAGCTGCTGTATGGTTACATCACTAGCAGAACACCCAAACACTACCTTGTGAAATCTGTGCCAAAATACTAGACCTGCAAAATACCCTTTCCAGAGCGCAGCAGTTTCCAGGGGCCTCATGATCTCTCCTCTTTCCCTCCTTCCCTCTGCCTTTCTCCTAAAACCTCGGCATCCTCAGTTTCTGAGTAAGAGGTGCTGCATGGCTGCTGCAGTGGGACAAGCCAGAGCCATGAGCTGGAAAGGCTTGATGAGCTGAGGTTTGAATATTGAGCCAAAGTCTCTCAGTGGTCTCTCCGCCCTGCTTTGGCCATGTGCTTGAGTGTGCTGCTGCACCACAGGCTCTGTCAGTCTGGCTGCTGCAGCTCATCCTCTGCGCGTTCTCTCAAGCATGACTGAGGCCACAGCGTTCACTGACACGAAAAGCTCTGGTGAGCTTTGATTTTAAATTCTGTGAGAAGCAGGAGGGCTGAGCTGACATGCTGGTGCCAGACTGGATTGCCCAGAGGACGTGTGCCTGGACTTGCCTAAACATCAGTATCTTCCTGACTGTTGCTGCAGCCCATCAAAGAAGGTTTGAATGTCTGAAGTCCCAGCATTCAGCAAGTTGGGATGAGGTCTTCCCACAAAGCAGTGATTTAAACAGTGTAACTGCTGCATTGAAAGAGCTTAACACCTGAGAGGAAACCAAATTGTTCCAGTTTTATAGACAGAAATAGAAATGGGTTTTCACCAAGCTTGCTCCATGTATTTCTTTCCCTTCAGCTTCATTTCTGTGCCACTTCAGTCTCAGGCAATTGTAGCCTATTTGTTCCCAGCTGATTTCTCCTGTGCTTCCTGGCAAGGTCTGCATCATCTTGGTAGTGAGTGATGGAGAAGAGTGACCAGTGGAGCTTCAGCTCACTGCTTCTGCACTGGCTGCCCAGCTCATCTCATGACCTCCTGCAGATGCTGAGCAGGTTATGAAGGGTAGAAGTGATGGTGCTCCCTGTCCCTATATGTGTATGTGCTCTACTCTTACTCAGCAAGAGAAGTGACTTGAAACAGCAGTAATTCATGCTAAGCCTCCTCACCTTTCATCCTGCCTATGGCCAGGGTGAGGCCAGGAGGGTGGCCATCCTCCCTCCCACAGCTTTATAGATTTCTTGGGTCAGTAGCCTTCCTTCTATATCTTAGTCAGCTAAGTCATTGCTGTACCAAAGCCTGGAGTCAGCAAAACTAACTTCTTTTTTTCTTTCTTTCTTTCTTTCTTTTGGTGAATATTTATATGTAATGTCACCTGCCCAATCACAACCTCCTCTTATTGAGGCTAACCAAACAAAACACATCCAGCACTTGTGGGCCAAGCCATTCTGAAGACAGGACAGCCCCCCCAAAAAAGTTAAGAAAGCATTCCACAAGGGAAGGGTAAAATATTTTGATACTCCATTCATTCTGCTCCAATTGATCAGTCATCCAGGGGAAAAACTCTGCAACTGTTTGTAGCAAAACAGGCAAAACTTCAGAAGATGTGGCCTGTTGGGGTGATTGTTCGAGCCATAGATATGAACCTGGAAGACAGGTTTGAGTCTCCAACTATGCAGCAGCTACTCCTGTTTCATAAAAGTGCAAGTTTTGGCAACAGAAGCTATTGGAGGAGAGAGACTAAATGGATCTCCACGTGGAGTAACTAAGGAAACATGTGGTTTTATTTTTAAAGAACAGCTGAGATTGGGTCAGCTGGTTGTGATAAAGGAGATTTCACTGTTTCTGAACTGATATATAAGGAAGGATTATGGGGTGTTCCAAAAGTCAATGGAAAAATAACTCAGCAATTCTGAGCTCCTTTGGTATTTGTTGTAATAATATTTGTTACTGGAAATTTATTTGGTACAAAATATAAATGTTAGCTATCATGGTTCCTCTGGTGTTCAGCATTGTAAAATTAATGTGCTGGGGGTTTTTCTGCACAGTAAACTGCACTACTTTTGAGCAGTGAGAACACCCTGAAACAGGAGGATTAAGAGCTCACTGGGGGCACATCAAGTTTTGTACCATCACAGTTATATCTGCAGGCTATCATGACTATATTAATATATTATAGCATGGGAGGGCTGTCAGAGTGAGCTCAGAAGGAACCCAGCCCACTCTTACCAGATTGTTCCAATGCTAATTTACAGCCCAAACCTCAGGAGCTTGTTGTTCTTTGTGATAATGTGTAGGTTATGTTCTAAAGTGATTGCCACTCTGAGGAGAAAATAATTGCTTTCTTGACCTGGGGTAAATCTGTTTTATTTTCCCATAGTTATCCCTTTAAATTGTATCCTGCTTTCTCTCCTGTATTCTTCTAAAGTTCTCTCTGTCCTGCTTCTTTTCCCCCCACTATTGTCCTCTTTTTCACACTAGATTCCTGAACAATAACCCACTTTTCAGAGCAGTAGCCTAGAAATCAGAGATGTGTACTGGGATATAAAATGAATGCACAGAGCTACCGCCACTTAAAAATTCCTGGAATTTTTGCTCTGGTGCAGCTTTCTAAAAACACTGTCTACTTGTGCCTTTTAGTCCACAGGTGACACCTCCATTGTCATTGGCATCACTTAAGACTGCAGCTTGATTTCATGACACATCTTCTAAGAATTGCTTGTGCTTTTTTTCTGCCCTTTTATTTATTTCTTTTTTTAACAGGCAACAGTGCCTTTTCAGAGGTAACCTCCTATCTTGCCTCTGCCTCTGCTTTCCAGCATCTCTGAGGTGGAATCTATCCTTGTTCCATTGGGTAAAGCAGCAGACTGAAAGTGTTCCTCTGCAGCACAGGATCTTTCTTTCCTCTTTCTTAGGCGTGTAGCTTTTATTGTTTTAATCCATAGAGAGGGCAGTTCTGGGCATTTCTTCAGTTCTTATCATTAGACACTGCCATGGATCTTACCAGCTCTTTGCTTCTCTGGATCCTTTTTTTTCTGTGTCCCCTCTGTGCATTGTGAGCCTTCAGGTTTCAGTGGGTCTCCACCAAGGTGCAAAAGTGGTGAGCACCCCAAAGGTCTGACTAGAGAGGCTAACCTCTGTAAAAGGGCATGAAATGCCTCATTTGCTTCTTACTCATCAGAATCTATCTTTTCTCAACTAATATAGGATCATCAGGAGGGTGATACCAAAGCACAAAAGACAATCTTAAAGCACGTCAAGAGAATAAGAAATGGTGATGGAGGCTTTTTGACAGTGGGATTCTGACCCTGAAAAAACACCCCAATGCTTGAAATTATGGAAGGTTGATCCTGTGTGAAGCATCATTCATCCCCATGATTAAACCCAAGAAAGACTGAGTAGTCTAATGCTCTCTGTGCATCCTAACAAGGGGTGAGAACCCGAGAGCACCAGAGAAAATAGAAGGTGAATTTTTAAACCCAATGCAAACTAAAATCCTCAGAAAATGTAATTGTATGCCATCTTAATAAAGTGCTAAATTGTGACTCTACAAATGAGGCTCTATTCACCCAGAGGCATTACTTTTCAAACTGAAGAAAAGGACAAAAAAATTCAAAAGTAATAATCTTTTGTTGCTTTATCAGTGAAATCCAGGTGAAGAACTCACTGTTTGTAGTAGCTAAATATTTGGATTTTACATGAGCTACAGGAAATGAAACAGGTCCCCTGAAAAGATTAACTATCCATTTTCTAGGGTTGATGAGTTGACAGCTCCACAGTGTTTCCCAGATCAGGTTAGAGGCAGCACAATAGTACCTTATTGAGGAGGAAGTACCAGGAGCTAATGAGAGAAAATTGAAAAGTTGCTATAGTGTGTCACAAAGGAGGATTCTGTTAGACATTTCTCTTAATACAAACAAATGCACCTGCAATCTACCCAGGAATTTAAGCAAAATTCCCCCTCCTCCTCCACTTTCTTCATAGCATGTATTGGTCTGAAAAGGTGTGTTTATGGGAATTGAAGAATGAGGATTGTTTGTAATTTAGTCATAGCTCACTTTTTTACAGAAAAAATACAAGTCAAAGTATGAGACAAGTAAAATGTGACTTAAAACATTTCCTTCAAATATTATCCTAAAAAGGTATGTTTCTTCAGAAATAAAGACAAACTTGAGAACAAAGGCCTTGCAATTTCAGTAGTATCCAGGCATGTAAATTGATCTACTGCTGTTTATTTTGAACTACCCTTTAAGTCATGGTGCAGTGCAGAGTGGGAATCAGTTTACAATACCACGGCTTTAGGGGGTAGGAAGGTACAATAAAGGCTCTCAGAAATGCCTTTCTTAGTTCTCAGAAAAGTGAGTACTATAAGTAAGCCTTAGCCTATAAAACTGTATTTAAAGACTTATTTCTGCCTCTATGCATTTATTTGCCAGGAGATGGGGAAAAACAGTATTTTCCAAGGTTGTATTTGTAATCTGAACATCCACGTTTTCCTTGCTTACGATGCTGACTCCATAGCTGATGGTCAGCAGGCAGCCCCAGGTGTCAGGCTGTGATTTAATGCACAAACATGAGAATCAGTTGGAGCCTTTCCTAATGCTGCTCTTCTTCCTTGTTTGTCAACAGTGCAGCAGCAAGAAACAACAAAACTCTGCTTGTTTTGTTAGGTGTTCATAGCTCCAAACTTGGAAGATTTTAAAAAATTCTCAAGTGATTCACCTCAAGAGAAGAAATCAGCAAGAGGAAGAAAGTCAGAATCTCGCTCTCTCCAGGAAATTTCTACCCACGCTAATTCTCAATCCAATATGGTGTTAGTGAGTTTGGAGGAAATTTGTCTAAACCTGGAACAATTCATGGAACCACTAGCTTTCCCAAACTTTCTCATTTTGCAAATAGTTTCTAATTTTCTAATCAGCATGACTGAGCAGATCTCCAGTGTTACATGGACTTTCTGCAACAGAGAGGGCCTCACAACCAAAACCAGGGAGTGAATGAAAGCTGTGATGGAGTTAAAACAGTGGCAACAGCAGCACTTGCATGTAGAATATCTTCCTGCAGGCAACCATGTGGCTAAAATTTGGCTGCACAAATGGAAGGCAGCAATAAAAAAGCACAGTGTACCGCTGAGGTTTTGGCCCTGGCAGGCTAATGCACTTGGTCAGCGTTTGCTGTAAAACGTGTAGGAAATGTGCCATGTAAGCAGCTTTGAACCAAATGGGACTTTCACAATCAAATGTGTCAGTGAAGGGTTTTTCCCAGTCTCTTTTCAGTCAAAGTGAAAACTTCACCACTTTTCACTACCCAGCAATGACTGGCCACAGTGTGGGAGAAATCACTTCAATGTTTATGTGGGGAAGTATGAACACAAGATCTTCAGCCACAGGGATACAGCTGAATGCAAACCTCCAAAATGCTTCCTCTGCTGGCCATTTGCTTTGTGTCATACCAGTCTCCCATAGCAGGTGGGGAATCCAGTGAATGTTGGCATGACATCCTCATTGCATGGCTGCAGTGCAGTTATAGCTGGCCATTTTAATGATTTATCTCTGAATGTGTTTCTGAGACATGTGCCACATGTCACAGCAAATTACATTGGTGTGAAGGAGGCTCCAAAACATAGTTCCTTAAATGTTATGGCACTGGTCCAATTTTTCTTCATTAAGTTATTGCAGTATGAAACAGAAGCAAAGCAGTTCTTCTGAGGTCTAGAATTGCCCTGCAGCTAAGCAGTGACCTGCCCAGCAACAGTGCAGTGACCATCAAAAAGATAATTCACACTACACAGGCTTGATTCTCACGTGCAACATATTTCCTTTTTGTTTCAAATTCAGAGCTGCTAAACATGAAGGTTAGTTCCTTTTTAGAGATGAGGAAGTATGTACAAACTTGTTCAAAGAAATGTGAGGATTAAAACCAAATATTGTCATTTCAAGAGCAAGTTTTCCTGAAGTTCGTACTAACATACCTTTTTTAACACAGAAGAAAAGTTTTTAAATTACAGCAAATGACATAACAGATTAAAAATGCAATTTTTGAATGCAACTGGTAACAGACTCACTGCTAAAGTTAAGGTCTGCTAAATATGTTTACTATAGAAATTTGAATATATTTTTCTTCACCGTCTGGCTATGAAGTCTAAGTCAGCTGCCAAAATCCAGGGCCATATTTCACAAGGGCCTTGATGTACCCTGCAGATTTGTGCCTCTAACTCTTTGCATGCTCCCTTTCTGGTGCCAAAGTATGTGTACATTCAAAATCCAGAATAAGAAATTTCATTTTTACACAGTGTGGCAGTGATTCAGCAAAACATGTACATGCATGTTTAAACCTCAGTGGTCTAATTGGGGTTTAATGCACCAAAGCCAGATCAGCTTTTCCCAGTGACCTTGGCCACCAGAGCAGCTACTGCAGGTCATTACCATGCTTTTCTTCTTTCCAGATTATGGTGAAGATATTTTCTCTGAACGCTCTTGGATAACTTATGAATGGTGTCCAGTGGCTGCAGAGGGGAATATTAATGGGACAGGGAGCTGGTCCATCAGCAGGCACCTAGATTTTTCTGTGCTTAATGAAGCAGCTTTCCTGACTTTGGGGCTTTTATCCTTTTTGGTTGAAATGCACTCAAAACCTTCAGGGCTAAAAGAAATGAAAACAGTTTGAATACGCCTCTGAAAATTTGACTCTAAACTTATATCTCCATGTGATTTCTCCACCAGGGAAGCAGAGGAACATTTAGGCTCAATACTTTTGAGCAGAATTGCTGTGGTGATAAATCAGATACTGATCTGAGGGTATGAGGTAAGCCAAATTACAACAGCAATAGAGCTGCCTCCCACTGGTGGCTTTAGGTCAACATTTTGGGCTAATCACCTTAGCTGGGTAAGTGCTCATAAATCAAGAGTTGCCTGGAAATTGTCTGTTTTTCTCTTCATGCAGCTGAGATGCTCAGGCCAGCCTGTCTGCCCTTCAGAGGAGCCTCCCACTGCAGAGTGGGAAGTGCTGTAGGGAGGGCAAGAACAGGGACTTCACACTGGCAAAAAGCTCAAGGTAGCAGCTGTAACAATACTTTCAAAAGGAGGCCATGGAAAATGGCATTGCTTCTCATCTAACTGTAGCTGGACTCTGAAGCCAGGGCTTCTCCCTCACCCTTCCCTCACAGGGCAGTGAAAGGGCTCTAAGAAGGGGAAGAACTGATCCTTTTGAAAGACCCTTGACCCCCCTCTCCCATGATGGCTCTGTACAAGCAGATTTGTGCAGTCCAATCAACTGTGCTCTTCTCTAGCTTCCCCACCACAGTGACCATTGTGGTGGTTGCCCCAAAACTGGTGGGGCCAGACTACCAGCTGCAGGTAGTCCCTGAATTCCTGCAGAGACAGTGATGACATTTTCAGGAGATGCCCTGAAACAACAAACATTTCACTCCTTCCTTTGTCTCCAGTAACAAATAACAGGACAAAAGCCTCAACAGGAATGGACAGGCTGGAACAGGCTGCCATTGGAACAGGCTGCCCAGGGAAGTGGTGGAGTGACCATCCCTGGTGGTACTTAAAAGACATGTAGATGGGGCACTTAGGGACATGGTTTAGTGGTGGGCTTAACATTGTTATGTTTATGGTAGTGCTCAAGGATCTTAAGAACCTTTTCCAACATAAATGCTCCTGTGATTCTATCCACTGCACCGGGGACATGCCTTATCAGCTCTTGTAAGTGGAACAAGAAACACAAGAAATAATTGTACCTGTTTTTGCAGAGATTTCTCTTCATTCCAGGCACATGTGAACATAGTCCACATAACAGAGGTTATAAATAGGTCGAATATATGAGAAGTAGTATGACATGATGTACTCATATTTTAAATCCTGTAGGGTGACCCTGATTGCAGCAGTGTACAAAAGAGAAGGCAACAGAGATACAGAGCAGTTTTTGGAGAATAAGCATTTTCTGCTTCATTATGGGAAACTGTGGATCTCTGTTCTCTAAAACGACCCAGCCTTAGGAGTCCGAGCAAAGGACCATCATTCACTATTTTTAACTGTGCAGAAAGTGGGACACCCAGCAAAATTACTGAGAACCTGGTTCAAAACAGAAGAAAGAGACTTCTTGCTAACACACAGCATAATTCAGCCCAAGGGTTCGTTGCCATAGGATACTGAAGAGGCCAAAAGTATAAATGGATACAAAAAAAAGATTAGTCAAATTTATGGAATATAGGTCCACTGGTGACTATTAAAAACGATGGTCCAGATGCAATGTCTGGCAATAGGAAGTCCCTAAACTGTTGACTGCCAGGATCTGGGGATTTTAGGAGGGGAAGGAAAGCTCCATACATGCCTTATTTATTTTCTTTTCCAAAGGATCTGCCACTGGCCACTGCCGAAGACAGACATTGGGTTAAACAGATGTGTCTTCACAGCTCACAGCAGTTCCCATGTTTCTCTCAGAACAGGGAACTGGATTTGCCTCATCAAGCTTCTATTTGCTTTCAAGTAAGCTCTTAAGCCACACTCAACTCACAAGTATCTGACTACCTGCCAGTCAAGCATTTAGCAACAACATTAACATCTGTCACTAACACTTGGACTTTCTTTGGTGAAATGTTTTGGAATGCTTTCAGATTTTTTCTTGTTAATCCCAGAGACTTTTTTTCTTGCTCTAGATATCAGCTGTCCCTTAGTCTCTGACTCTTTCTGCCACATTTTCATGATCTCTTGCAAGCTGCAGTTTCCTCACTCATATGTTGCCCATTGTCAGAGCTGCACTCATTTTCAGTTATGATTGAAAAAAGCTGCTCCAAACTTCTGGTGATCTGAATTCACTTTAACATTAAAATTATTTTGAGCTGCTCTTAGCTTGACTTCTTCAAAGCTTAAAATAAACCACACTGTGTCTGAGCTGGTACAACTTGGTACAACCCTGCTTATCTGCTGTGCTCCTTGCATTCCTGTCCATGAATGCTTAGGTCTGCCACATCAGTGAAGGTGGCTCAGGCAGATCTGCTAAGGGTATCAGTACAAGAGTTTGCAGTTTTTTTATATTGGGATGAGGGCATCAAGATCCATTCTGCCTCTGTCCAAGCCCCAAAACCTAGCTGTTAGTTCAGACAGCTGATTCTCAGTGCATCTATTCTCAGTTCTCATCCTTCCAGAAATGCCCACATGGCAGATAATCTGAGGCCTCCTCAAAAGCATTAAATACATTAAATTCTGTGATTGCACACCAATTCTAGTTTTAACAATGGTAGAACATGGAAAACCCATAACAACAATCTAATATGTCAGAATTTCTCCAAGTTAGCAGAGAAATCCAACAAAAAAAAATATTTCAGCATAGGCCAGAGGGAGGTATGTCCTTTCAGAGATACCTCCACCCACCTCAGCATTTAAGCCATGTGAACATCATTTAGTAAATCCTCCAGATGAAGAGCAACATGACATTGAAAGACTCCACCATTCGGGTGCTGTATTTAAGGGTGATTTTTGTAGCTGTTACAGATGGAAAATGAAGTGAGAAACTTCTGCATGAAGCTTTAAGCCATGGAGGAAAAGCTACATGGAAACAGTAGTCCTCAAACCTGTGAGCAATACTGATACTGAGGGGAATGGTGATTAGAACTAACTACTTCAGGCTAATTAAGTCAGGCACAATGTGTGCTAAACCCAGCTCCAGAGTTAAATCATCTACCTGCAGCTCAGGTGTTTCTCCCCAGTGCTTCCCTGCATGAGCAAGGCCAGTGCTGCTCAGCTGTGGGCTTTGAAAATGCTGCCCAAGTTGTGGCAGAA
Source organism: Luscinia megarhynchos (assembly GCA_034336665.1). Classification (NCBI taxonomy): domain Eukaryota; kingdom Metazoa; phylum Chordata; class Aves; order Passeriformes; family Muscicapidae; genus Luscinia; species Luscinia megarhynchos. The sequence goes on from JAPFBE010000003.1 coordinate 69,835,160, forward strand.
ACTGCTCAAAACATCACTGTGGGATATTCATAGCTTAAGGCACTGCAGTATAAAGAGCTGTAGCATTAACAATCTTGAAAGCAGAATGACACAGTCAGCAGAGGAGTAAAATTTACCTTCACACACTTCCCAGGCGCCTTTGGATGGACCAGTGACCCTTCAGAAGGTTACAACTTCTCACCACTGACGTGGAGAGCACAGGGATGAGGTTAGAAATCTAACATATGGATGACTACAGCTGGTGAAACAGATGTAATCCTAACAGCTTAACCCCACTCCCAGTGATGTTAACTGGAGTTACTCAGCTGCTCTCAGTGAAATCCAGATTGGGCATGTGCCTATTACTTAGTTTATCTCCAACTAAATCCACCAATCTTTCTCTTCTCCCCCAAGAAATGAAACCAAGTTAATACAACAATAATACTCATTGTTCACAGAGTAGTAACAATGCCCTGCTTGGCTACTGTACAGAATGAGGCTAAGCCTAGCACTTTTCCAGGAAGTTGTGCTGGCAGCACTTGGGCTGTTTATGTAAAAAAATAAATAAGTAATTTTAATGCCCCCAATGGTAAGCTGAAAAAACAACAATCTCTGCCAAGCAAAAGAAGGATGAAGTTGATGCAAGAAAATAAGTCAGGAGCATTTAAGAGAACATAACAAGTAACAGAAAATACATAAATGAAAAAGTGACTCAAAACATATGATAGCAGAAAGAACTTACGTGTGTAACCATGGGTGTGTTTAATTATCTTTTATTATCTTGTATTAATACCTTCTATTGTGTACATACTACAGGTATGCATACATTCTAAGTCTTCATCACTTGCTGTTGTACCAGATTTGGAGTAATTGCAACTGTTTTTGTTCAACAAACTGTAAATGACAGAGACAGGAGCTTTGAATTATCTGTTTTTATATTGCAGATATTTCTTCTGATTTTCTCTATTAGTGCTTTTCTATTTCTGCAGAAGAAGCAATCTCTCACACCACACAGTACTACTTCTGACACCCTTGTTGAGTGACTTATGTGATGACCCCCCAAATGCCTTCCAAATAAAGTGTTTTGCAGTTGCTGTTAGATGAATATTTGTTCCTCTGAAGAATCTGGTGTGCTTTGGTCAGAGGCAGAGGAAGGGAATGGAGCAGCTCCAGGTTATACCTGTGCTAAATCTACAGGGCATTGGAATTTTAATTCAGATTAGAAGGGTGCTTTCAAAGAACTCCCAGTCATTCCTATTTTCTGCATTTTGGCCTTTCTGACACAATGTAGTTTCTCGTGGGTCTATGGGATCAGATTAACACTACTCTATAGTAAGTCACCTTAGAATACATATATATATACAGTGGTCTCAACACCAGGCTCAACAGAGGCTTGTCCCACAGCATTGGTTGCTAACTTAAACACAATCTTTCTATGCTAAAAGCTGGGGGAAAAAATGGTTTGTGCTGTACTTCTGTTTAGCTTCAGGGAAATGATACCTAATCTCTGTCCTAAGATACAAACATATATCTGTTCCAGGAAGAAATCCTGGACAGGTAAGTGTGGCTTGATCTTACCTGAACAAAATTAGGTGTGTTGCAAGAGAGTCATTACACAACTACTGTAATCTGGAGCTTTCCTGAACTTTACATCTCAGACTTATTTTCCACTTAACATGGTATTTAGTGAACTGCTCCTTATGGTGCACCATCTTCCATTTTCAGTAACTGGAAAATACACTCTTGCTTCAGACCTGGACTGCTGTAATGTCACTACCCCATGCAGTACAGCGATTATATCAGCATCTCCCCTTACTTATGAGCATGTTTCCATTTTCATATCACTGCTGGCAGCATCTTGCCACGCTTTGATTTTCCTTGGCAGAGGGCAAGTGCAGCATGGGTGAGCTTGGTGCAGTAGCTCAGCCTCCCCTACTGCCAGAAGACATCCCTGCTTCAGGGAGCACACCCTTCTCCACACCATGGCATGGCTGTGGTTCCAGCATTTTGGCTCCCACAAAACCATGTCTGATGCTTTCCTTCTGCAAAACAAACAGTAAGTCCTGAATCTTTTCTGGGAGCAATTAAAAGAGCAGATAAGTGGGAGTGATGGCAGTAATTTACCTGGTCTTGTGAATGTCTTGATTATACTACAAGTCAAGGCAGAGCCCAGAGTGGAAGACCTGCACGTGTGTATGGTAAAATTTCTGGGAAATAACTGAAGGAGTTCTGATGTAAAATTAGCAGGTTTGGCTCTACCCTTACCAGAATAGAGCGTCCCTTTTGGCTAATTGCACTGTTTAGAGGATGAGCCCTTCATTTTCAGCTCCTGTAGCAACACAGGGTGATGGCTGCCCTTCCATGCAAGGAGTAGGATGTTATATTTCTGCATCTTGGAAATTCTTTTATTTGTTTTGTCAACAAGCGAAGAAAGAAAATAAAAGGTGTTTGGATTCACAGGTATATTTATTTTCACTAAACAAGAATATATAATTTCTTATATCAGTGTCTTATCAAACCAGTTCCTGTCATTGCAGGTATGCACTAAAGGAAAAATATGTGTTCAGACAAATCTTCATCGAAAGGTTAACAAGATATAAATGATCTTAGGAGAGGTATTCTTCCCCACTGCTACAGAGATTGGCATGAAGTAAAGCAGTTGCTCCCTTTGAAGCACTGCCAGGATAAATAACTCAGAGTAAGAATTTTGGTTTTCATAACAAATGCTGAAATACAAGAGAGCTATGCATTGATGAATATACTGTATGGCTCAGTGGGACTAGACAACTCAGGTAGGTGTTAGCTACAGTGTAAACAAAATATCTTCCAAATAGTTTTTTTATGTAAAGGGTGTCAATTATGTAAAATGATTCCATGATAATAACAATAGAATTCAAAGGCAGGTTTGTGTCTTTCAAACCCATCCAGACTTTAGACTTCCTCAGCTTTAGAAGGGAAAGATCTCACCTGTAAAAACAATTGTGGAGCACAGGAGCCCAGCTTTTCTCAGCAACCACCTGCACAGATTATTCATTCTCCTGTCTCCTGTTTGTCCTGATCTATCTCTGATTTCCACCTGAGTACCTTTGAAACAATTTTCCTTAATTCTTTTTTGCTTGGAGAGAATGAAAAAAGATAAATCAAGAAACTGTTTGACTTTTGCTAGCCTCCCAGAAGATACCAAACACTAACATGAGAACAGTTATACAAATTCCCAGAGGGAAAAGTAAGACTGTCCAACACCTGCAGTGTATTAGAGAGCAGCTCCTTCTGCTGCAAGAGTGACTGGTGTCCACCACCACACTGGTCAGAGCACATCAGCAGCATACCAGCATATCAGAGAGCTTTGTGCTGCTGTGATCATATGATTAACACCCCTACATGCTCACTTACAGGCAGATACAGAGGCACTCAGGTTCACATCACCTTTAAGGGTCTGCTCCATGTGAAAGGGAGTGCAGTGGGTGTGACTGCTGCAGGGATGCTAAGGGCTGTTTACAGATGTCACCTCTGTGAGTGCTCATGAAACAGGGAAATGTCCAAAGACTTTTCATTCCTCTCCTCCACACAATGACCAGTCAAAAGGTACACAACTTTATCATGCTCGTCATAGATGTCTTTCTTTGCAAAAGGCGTGGGAGACCAAGGTGCCATGTGGAGAATGGCACCCCTGACACAGACCAGCACAAATTCCTGGTACATGTGAGCATGGCTGTGTCCAGCTCCACGTTGTATTTGTCCAGGGCATCTGTAATTGGATTTCCTCCAGGGCACGTCTCCTAGACATCAAGATGATTTAGCAAGAACATCCCATACTCAAAGATTACAGACCAAACTAAATAAAGCCCCTGTGTGGGTGTGCAGAGCCCAAAACACTTCAGAAGCAAGAGGTTTCTGTTGCATTTCTCTGTATGGGTGTATGTGTTGTATGTGTTGTGTGAGGCCCAAATCTACAGGAAAGGGCAAATATATTTAGAACCAAACTTCAGGAAGCCCACATAAGGAATTGCACTGCATATCACAGCCCCACAAGCTATGTCTGGGGAAGGAGTATCTGTGCATGTTTTCTTGCAGGCAAAGACAGTGGTTAGGGCTGAAGGGAAGAGGTTATGGACAGCACACTCTCCTGAGCCCCAGCTCCTCACCTTCTGCACAAACTCCTCCCTGGTGACACTTGGCAGTCCTGGCTCTGGAGTGCTCCCAATGCAGCCATTGGTTCCTGCTGGGTGGACTGTGTCCATGTACTCCAATTGCAACAATGCCTCCATCAAGAGTAAACTTTAGGTCCCCTAAAGAACACTTTCTCAGTTTTTTGTAAACTGTCCACTGGAGCTGCTATGACTAGCCTGGTGATGAAAAGACACCAGTAGCATCAAGTCCACAGGAGAATAACACAGGAGACTGTTTAAAGGGTACAGTAGGATTCCTATTGTTCATACATGTAACAGCACACATAAAGTGAATGTATCATGGTGTCTCTTTCATTTATTTACTTGACTTTCCTGACCTATGTTCTTGTACAACTGCAGCCAAACAGTTGAGTGAAATGTTTGCAGGTTCAGCCCCACCTAGTAAAACGGGCTACTAAGCATCTGTTAAAAGACTGCACTGGAACTAAAAAGGCAAGTCTCCTACCAAACAAAAATAGCAAAGAAAAAAATATTTTCTTGAAAATAGAAGGAACAAGTTACCACATGTACTTGTTTTCCTAGGAGTGCACCACTTGTGAATTCATATTTCTTGATGACCACTCTGCTGACAGCTCTTTTGGAAAGGTAAACAGATCATCCTGCTCCAGAACAGGGGGAGAAAAAAAAAATCTGTCTTTACATTTACTCATTCTTGTTTTTAAAATTTTCAGCTGCTTACTCAGGTCTCAAGTATTTGTAGAGCCAGATGAAAAGCAGATTGATGGAACACATTTGCTCTACACAAATTTTAATTGCTGCTTTGATGGGCATATCAGAGGAGGTCAGGAGAAGTGAAATGAGCAATCACTTGGGTGGTCTCTCTCAACTGAACCTCAAGCAGACAATCCCTCTTATCTCCATTGAAGTGGGGCAAGAAAGATTTACAAGGCAGCCAGGATCTACAGGAGCTGAAGCCTGGAGATCCTGATGGTTGCAAAACATTCCCTATACCTCAGTGTTAAAGTTTAACAGCAGGTCTTGTGGTGTGCTAAACATTCTCCCGGGAAAAACTCGTGGACAGGTCATGCCCTGCCCAAACACCGTCAGCAACTCTGAGATACAAGCACCTACAAAGGACCATGGAGCCAGCTGCTGGGAATCAGGGCAGCTCCTCTGTTCTCAGGGGAGCTCTGCAGATTGCTGAAGATACTGCCTAATGCTGTGCTAGCTAGAATGTACTTATTTCAAATTAGATTTCTGAAAGTGGACAAGAAAACCCAAACAACTCACATCCAAGCTGTCTTTTTTTATCAGAAAAACAGTAACTTAGAAAAATGCAAGCATGACCTTTAAGGAGGTTTAACAGATCTGCTTAGGATTTGGATGTCACTAGGAGAACCCAGCTCACAGACCACTTCCCTGAGCCTGTTTCTCTGCTCTCATTGTAAAGGCACAGAGCTGAATCACTCCCACATTGCTGCACTGTTATTGTGGTACCGGGGCAAAAATATTTGGCAGGCATTTCAAAGTAAATGCTTCAGATGGAATGACGGCAGCCGAGGAGCAGAATGCCAAGACTGAGGAAAGTGTGTGCTCTGCTATGCAGGGAAGCTCTTCTGGAAGAAATGCTAACAAGAAGTTTAGACAAATTTTAGCATAATTGCTATTAACTTTCACTAGAAATGAGGTATCAAAGTGGTTGATGATGTGGACTATTTAAAGGATCATTCAGAATGTTAGGCATGCAAGAATAAAAATTTCCTATCTGAGGAAAATGGGGGTGGTTAATTCATCAATACTCTAAAGAATATGCATTCCACTGGGAAATTCTATTCTAGCAATATAAATTCCTCACAGAAAGATTGCAGTGCGGCTCAGTATAGAAAAAACAGATATTTTGTTCTAATATAGTGGCACATTCACCTTACCAAAACTTTTTCCATTAGAAGCTGCTGTTTTCAGGGACTGTTTATAACTTGGACATCAGAACTGGCTTACAGCTATGACTTGGTAAAGAAAAGCTTGGCCTGAGATGCACTTATAATGCAAAGTTTAAAAAAATTACATTGGACACCTTGGTTATGGGAGAGCAAGAAAATAAAACTTTTCTGGTCTTATAGCATTTTATAAAGGCTTTGGTCTATAAAGGCAATTTGTTAGGCAATTATTCCAATTGCTGTAATTTCCTTCAGGATACTAAAAAATGAATGGCTGAGACACTAGACTTGAAAATTACTTTGCCATATGCAGCGACTACTTTTCATAAAAATTATTAAACTGATCTTTTAATCTTCTTTGCACATACATTTAAGAGTTGGATTTGATGATCCTTGTGGATCCCTTCCAACTTGGAATTTTCTGTGATTCTGTGATACAGTGGAGCTGCTCACCTGCCTATGCCATCAAGAGTGGATTTGACTTTTGGTGCAGACTGAAATGTGTTTTCTGTGCCTCTGGGAGTCTGCAAGGTGGTTGGAGTCTCTCCAGTGGGCTCTCTGCAGTATCACATGCATTTGTATGTGTTTTCCATGGCTCCCAATGCATCCCTCAGCAGCACCCTGGGAAACCTGCTGCTTGCACGTAGGGCACCAGGAATAACAATTCTGTTGCTACTTCCTGAATACAAGCAAAACAAAAGTAAGACCCCCAGCAAAATCAGTGTGCTAAAATGTCCCGTGTTGTAGTCCCTCAGTCTATTGAGCTAAGCATATACAATTTCTCCTGTAGCTTTCGTTTTCCCTCTGTGTTCACTTGAACCTCTGATAGATCTGTGGTCCTGCAGAAAGCCATTGAAGCCTTTTCTTTCCTTCCTCATGACACTAAAAGCCCTGAGTACTTAAAAGGAGACCCCACACAGTGCTGAGCACTGCCTCTGCCACAGTTAATTGTCCTGCACCCACCAAACTTCCATTTGTCACAACCTTTTTCTTCTGATTCATCTAGCATGGTACTCTTCCATGAATTTTCCTCTGCCTTGAACACTTGTTTATTGCCCCTGTAGTTCTGCCCAGGTGCTCCCACACAAATAGATGGACACATGCACCACATTATGGATGCACTACAAATCCAAGGGGAGCAGCAGCAAATGTTTTCCTCACAGTCTGCAAATGCTCAGGAAGTTCAACATCTCTGGACAAGTCCAACTGGCTGTACATGTGCAAATCTGTATTGCAGAGTATGTCCTGCAGATCCAGTGCTTTTTGGAAGCACTGCAGATAATATGGAAGTGCTGTGTCATTGATAGAATCATGTGCCCTAAGTCCACCCAGCTTTTTCTGGAAACTGCACAGCTCTAATGAATGCCTCACAACCATGTGGTAGAATTTCTCTGTGCATGCACATCAAATTGATCTGAGGTTTCTGGCTTGTAATGCATAGAGAAACCCCTGAAAAGCACAGAATATTCTCAAAATCTGGCAGTACAAAATAGCCAAGTGAAAAAGAAGTATCTGAGACCAGCATAGAGTAGCCCTCAATCTCCAAAGTCCTGTGTGTCTCCAGTCTTCAGATCTGATTTCTTTTCATCTTTCTGGTCTTGATAGTAGTTCTGACATATTGTCCCCCTCAAACCTCTGCATTTATTTGCAGCAAGCCCTTAAGTTGGCCAGGGCTTGAAGGCAGAATTGCCCTACTGTTTCTGGAGAGTGAGGGCACCAAGCAATACTGAAAGATTTCTAGTTTCTAAAGCAAAATTTTGTTAGAATATGAGCACTTAAACTAAAACACAACATCTTTTTTAATTGAGTTACCTCAGAGTACTGGATGAGGTAGACTGCATGAAATGGTTTGAATATGAATCTCCTTGCTCCCCATCACACCCTTTTCCACACTCCTGCTCTCTAGTCCTGCAATTCTTAGTGGCTTCCTGGGTCTGAAGAACCACTTCCATCTCCTCTGCCTCTCAGATAAAGCCTCCATCCTTTCCAAATCTTACAGGCTGCCTTACAGGTATCTGAATATCTCAAGATTTATTTTGATTCCATAGAGAAACCCAGAGTCTGAACTTCCTTTTTTTCTCCAAAATGCATTGCATTACTTGGTCCTCTGCTCTCCAGTTTATCCTGAAGGACTGTCCTTCCCTTTCACGTGTGAGCTAGGTAATGCATTTCAATCAGAGGAAGGCAAGAAGTGGACACAGAGAATGTTGAAATACAGCAAATAATGTATGTTTTCCCATCTGAAAAAGGCTCACTTCATTAGCTGAGATGTCCTGTTACCTGTTTTGCTCTCAGACAAAAAGAATGTTAAATCCATTGGGCAGCTGATAAAAAGGTTTATGGGGATCTGTTAAAATTGTTCATCTGGTAAAGTTGCTACAGTTTTAAGTATTGGCCTTTGCTTCAATAAAACAACTGCTCAGTTAAGGTTAATCACATTTGATGGGCTTGAAAATCCTTGCAGCTTTTCTAAATGTGACACTCTGCCAGTCTTTTTTGCTGGGTCTGCCAAAGACAGGTGGAATGAAAGCAGTGGACAAACAGGAATAATCATCAGGCCCCAAGATAAGACAGAAAAGTCTGAAAGAGCAAAGGACACGATCAAATTGTTCTGAAGGTAAATGATTACAGTCAATGTGTGGAAAAGCCTAGGTGGTAGAACAGCTGAGTGCATTTCCTAGGGGTGGCTGTGTGTGAGGATCTGAAGCGATACTCTCACATAAGTGAACCAGTGGGGAATGAACTGCAGAGGTCATGTGCAGTTACCTGTAATGTGCCTCTCTCTGCATTTGCCTGTGTGGCTCAGGGGAAACTCCTTCCATGTTTTGATTGTGGGCTAGTCTAAGAGTTCCTCATCAGGAAAAAATACTGCACCCTCACCCTGCCCAAAGCTCTGACCTCCTTAGTGTCAGATGTGCCATTTTCTACTGTGTTTTCTCTGCCTTTTCTGCTGTCCTTTTTTCCTTGCTCTGTAGAATGTGCCAACTCAGTTTAGGAGCAATTTAATGATCCCAAGAGCTATGAGCACCACCAGCAAAGTCCTCTTCTAGGATCAGGCCAGTGCTTAAGCCACTGTCATCATTTGTCCTCTTTATTTAAGACCAATGTCAAAGGTTCCATCTCTTTTAATAGAGTTGTGGCTGGGCAATTGGAAAGGCAAGGGCAGAGGCAGTGCCAGGTGGTGGCAGCCCTTTGCTTCAACAGCAACTGCTCAGAATTACACTGGATGAATCCAACATGATATATTTTCTTCCGGAGTCCCAATGTGTGTGGTGATTCTTTCTACTTAAATTCATCTGCCTACAAACCTCGTCTGGCATCCCTACGGGATTCCTAGCACTGTTTCTGAAAGGTTTTTGCCATATTTAGGCTCCTGTCCCTGTTCCACAGCCTTTTGATAGAGAGATCCTCTTTATCTGTAAGTGTCCTGCCTTTCCTGTCATATCCTTAGCACCATCCCCTTGACACTGGCTTAGCGTATGGGTTTAATGTTAGAAATATAAAGTGTAGGATTGGGTTGGGAGAGGACCACAAAGTTGATTAGAAGGCTGGAGCACGTCTGCTATGAAGATAGGCATGTGGAGAGATGTGCCTGAGAGGGCTGGCATTCATACTGGAGAAGGAAAGGCTCCAAGCAGACCTTACTGCAGCCTTCCAGTGCCTACAGACATTTTAGCAGGGCCTCTTCTGACAGGACGAGATGCAATGGTTTCAAACTAGAAAGAGCTTCAATTCAGATTAGATATAAGGAAGAAGATTTTTGTAATGAGGGTAGTGAAACATTGGACCAGGTTGCCTGGAGAGGGGGTGAATGCCCCATCCCTGCAAACATTCAAGGTCGGATTGGAAGTGGCTCTGAGCAACCTGATTTAGTTGAAGATGTCCCTGCTCACTGCAGGGGGCTGGACTATGGGATATTTACAGGTCCCTTCCAAACCAAACTATCTTATGCTCTTATGAAAAGGGAACAGTATAAAAAGCTGTATCTGTCATTTACTAGAGTGAGTAGAACTGAAATTTGTTGAACTGACCTAGACTTTTTCTCTTCTTGCAAAGTAACATTTTCATTTAAAAAGTGCTAGAGCTCAAGTAATCCCAGCAATAAAATTGTTGCTATTGAATGCCATGGTAGCTTTTGAAACAAGAAAACTTATTTCTGTGCTCACTGCAAACGATTAAGATACCATCAAGTTTAAAAAGTTGTTGGCTCTGCTTAACATTTGCTAAGCACAGTTTAGACTGTTTTATCCATTTATACTGCCTCACTTGTCTCCTTCATGTGTCTTATATAATAATTTCCAAAGTCAGAAACAAAAAAAAATTAGAAAAAGGCATCAGCTAAGATGAAATGGCACAAGTTAAAAACTCTTAGCAGCCGTAGAACCTGGCGACAAAGAACAAAGAGGTTTAAAAATCACCACATTTTACAACATTAAAATGCCACACATTAAATATAGATTTTGCTGCTGATTATATTGTTACACATTCCGTTGTTCCCATGCCATTGGCCTTCAGGACTTTATTACTTATATAATTTCAAGATCTGACACAGCTGAAGTGAAATGCATCTGATCTCAATGAATGGCATCAGATGAAAAAAAGTGGATTTCAGGAGAAAGAAATACCATTTTAATTTTACTGCAAGTCCATTGATTGGTGACAGATGTTACCATTCCCATTTAATTATTCTTGATTCATTTACCAAATAAAAATATAGATAGATGTCAAAGTATTTGAAGTCATCCAGATAAAGGGTTCAATCAAATAAGTTGTCTTTATTATTTTTTATTCTTTTTTTCCTTCCAGATTTTCCATATTAAGGAAACCTGGTTCAGAGTGGCATCTAGAGTCCTGCCTGTATACATTATAGCTCTCAAACAGTACAAAAATGATTATTAATCAAGGGTTAGGAAAGCATGGGGTTGTGAGAAGAGGAGGGAGCATTTCAGTAGGAACTGTTCTGTGCTGAGCTCAAAACTCCAGCATGGTGCTGTGTCAACAGATGCACCTCAAAGGATGTTTCATGACCACTGTGCATTCAGAGTGCAGATGTGAACATAGTTAATGGACATCATTTAAAGTCCACATCAAAATCCAAAGGAACTGGCAATCTAAAATAAGTAAAACTTGACTTTTTTTTTTTTCACTCACCCTGAAAAATGAGCACACATCATAAATCTTTTGGGTGGAGTCCTGATAAAGTAAATCTCTCAGCCTACATGGGCCACTAAAGAGAAATCTCTGTCCCACAATTATCTGGATAATAAGATGTAATCGTTTTGAAAAAAAGAAGTAAATAAAAGGTTTGTTGTCATTTTTATCCTGTTTATTTTAAAGCAATAGTATTTTTTTAAATTAAAAAACCTTGTACTTAATTTGCTTGATTTTCCTACATGTTATTTTTATGGGAAATCTATTTTACCATACTTTCATTATAAAGGAGTGAAATTGCTATCAAAAAGGAGAGTTTCTTTTCCTTACTCTTTAAAGGTGTAGCAACATATTTACCTGAACTTTAGAGATTCAGTGTTTTGGAAGCATGACACACAAATAAGAAAAACCTTATTGCAAGGAAACTATAGTAGATTATTTTTATTTTTTTCACATGATTCAGAAGATGTTTAATTAATTTTAGAAAATAAACTGCTGATTCCTCCAGACCCTTGGAAAGCTCACAACATTTTCCTGTGGTCCATGAGTGTCTGGCATATCTCAGGCATTTGAGGCACTCTGAAAGAGACTGATGTGAGCTTGGAGGGAGATAAGCAAATACAGGTGCTCAACACGGGTGTGCCAACTGTCAGCCTGAAAATGATCTTCCCTCACCATTGACTTTCTATGTCCATTAGTATAGCTGATCTCCAGTTTATTCTCTCCTTTATTTGTGCTTGGCATGGGAAGGAAACTCTTGTTGTGTATGATTTAGATTTCATAAGAAAATTTCTCATGTGGCAGAGGAAAGATTTCTGAAAGGCAGCAGCTGTGGCAGAAAGGCCCCACTGGCTGTGGGAGCCTCTCTGTGGGGCAGGAAGAGCCTGGGTGACCCCCAGCTCCAAGGCTGCTGATCTGGAGCCTGGCTCCTGCAGAGAATGAGGTGCTGCTGTACAGCCAGGCACACCTCAGCCACTGCAGCAGCAACCAAGCTGGACAGAGGAACCCTCAAAGCAAACTGCACGAGTGTATGAATGCTATAATAGCTACTGCTGAGTTTTGAGACTTTCTGATGGCTTTTCACACTTTGGGCATGCTTCAAGGGATGCCAGCTCTGGACCCATAAAGACTTCAGTGAAACTGATTCCATGGCTGGTGCTTATCAAGTATAATATTTTACTCTATGGTCTTGCTGCCCACCTGAAAACCATCTAGCAGAGTAGACTGAAATTTCCCAAAATGGGGCCTCAGATCCTTGTTAGGCTCCTGTTCTAAATAACTTCTTCAAGCTGTTCTGTGGATTTTGTGTTCCTGGGTTTTCTTTGATGTGGTACACTGTAATTTGTACAACACTGCTTGTCTTTTAAAAAAAATGATGCTTAATCATATTTCATTCTCAGAGTCTTGATGTAGTTATGGATCAACAAATTGGGTGCAGATTTTTTTTTGTAGGTTGGCTTCTAAAGATGCCTCCATATAATGTAGCAGGAGAAGTTTGTGTTATTACATAAAATATTTCTGTGTACAAATAAAACTGTTTGGAAAAGACATTTGTCTTTAGAGCACCCTCTACAGAGACACATTTTGTCATTCTGCTAAAACATCAGCAACTGAAGAGCATGTCACTTGACATTCTTGGAGTTGACTTTGCCTTGTACAAAATATTTCTGTAGTTGAAAGATGAAGTTCTACACCTCCAGACCCCCTATTTCTGTAATTAAGGAAGTCAGCCTTTTCAACAAGTTCTCATGTTGTTGAAGGGAATGCAACCAAATTAACCATCACAGGTTTCAGTCATAATGCAAACAAAACATGGAAGGGAAAAAGAAAGGGCAAAAATACCTACACATCCCTGGAGTCCTGGGACAGCTGGGTGGAAAAAGAATATCCGACAATAACACACGTGCCTCTTGAGTACTAGCTAAGCTTATTTTGGAATTCTCGTTAGGGAATTCCTCCTAAGGCTCTGCAGGGATAAATGCTCATTTTTACTTGTAATAGCAGAGCCTCTCTCCTGTACAGAGGATCAGTGTGGAAGGACAAGGAGACCTGGTTCTACCTCCCACCATCCACTCCTGGCTCCTCCACTGCAGGACTACAAGAAAGAAATTAAGTGCCCCTGTGTAAGTTACCACTAGAGCCTATTTCTAGCCTGGAAAATAGCTCTGTTCCTCTGGTTTTGTTGCATTTTTCCTGGTGCACATACACTACATAAGAAACAGTGTACTCCTGCACTGTCTTGCAGAGTAAATCACCTGTTTCTCTCCTAAGCAAATCCCATGCCCAGGTGGGGACAGTTCTGTCCAGCAGCTGCTCCAGAAGCAGTATGGGTGACACTGGCCCAGCTTCAGCCCTCTGCCTTTTACAGCCCTTCAGCACTATGTCAGCAGAGTCTCCATCTTCATGTCCCAGAACATTAAACACTTCCCCTCAAGTTTCTGGCATGAAAGAATCACTGAGCTGCAACACAGCCTTTGTGTATTTGCAGGCATGGTGAGCTAAATAAACATATCTCAGGATTATGGGGACATCATACTGGCTACACAAAAAGACATGTAAGGAGATGTCCTATGTAGTAGAGATATAGAATGAGACTGGATTTTATTTTGAATTTTCATTAAATATGTTCTGTATTAATTACATTGTGCCTGCTGAGCTAAACATCTAAACACCTCTGTCATTGAAGCCACCTGAAACATACACAATGTGCCAAGTGTACAGCTTCTCTGGCCAGCCATACCTGGCAGCCTTGCTCAAAGCATACCTAGCATCACCCCAAGACAATAAATTCAGAGCAAGACATGTCAGCTACTCACAGTTCATCATAACATTGCTGTGGTCTTTGCATCAGAGCTAATGGCTAGAGCAATCATGCAGGGAGAGAGAGATTGAGATCAAAATTCCTCTTGGCCTCTGGGTTCAAAGCTAGCATTGCAAAGAGTGACATAAATTATACAATAGGGCACCTTCCATCTCCCATTCCTTTTACTAAAAGAGAAGTCTGGCTCTGAGTGCAGACCCTAGGCTTTGCCTGAATGCCTATTGCATTACAGTATCATGCTCCCCCACAATTTTTATTCCTCTAGCTTTGTGAATATTGAGAGTGCTTAGACATCAAATCTTAGAACTTCTCATTTGACAAACTATCATGAACTTCCAGGGCATACATGGAGTGAAGTCCAGAATGATATTTTAGACTCAGGTACCCAACTACCAGCAATTTTGAATTTCAGGCTCTTAAAAGCTTTTTGAAGTCTCACCTTACATAGTCTTAGGGGAGTAAGGATGGCACAGTTTGTGTATTTCATTCCTTGAATGTAAAAATTGCATTTATGTACGGCTCTGGTATGAAATACAGCAGGCAGGAGGAGAGAGAAAAGAGCATCTGTGACCCTGGCTGCTGTTTCAGTATAACCTGGTGCCAAAGCACATCCTGGGCCCAAATTAATCCATGGGTTAGTCGGGGTTTTTCTCTTAAGAAAATAATTGCATCCATGCATGTTATTTTCTGTAGATGCTAAAGAAGACCAAATTCAGTTGTGAAGTTTGGTTGCACACTTTTCCTGGTGTCATTCTAAGGAAAACAAAGATGGGGTGGACAGTGATTCAGTTAATAGAGACGAGCATGAGCTGCTCACTAATGGATATAACACTTGAATTCACGCGCATCCGCAGTGGCTAATGGAACCTGAAAGTTGTCAGGAAGATGTTGCAGTTCCATTTGGCATGACACACACCCTCCTCGTGCTGACAGCTCTGCAAAGTTACATTTTTCTAAGACATATTTTCTTAATGCATTTTTTGGCTAACCAGGTTTTCCCCATTACCTCTGAAACACTTTAGTCTAATTCACATTAACCAGCTTACTGAGATACCAACAACATTCTTTTTATCCAGGATCAATTGACCAGACTTCCAAAACTGCTGGTATTTAAAGAAAGTTCAAGCCCTTTCCTGACTGCTGTAGGGCTCTGAATTTCTCATTTATCTTTCTCATTCTGTCATCCATGCACAGAGTAAGCAAATAACTTTAATATTTCCCTAAATGACCTATTCTCTTTTCTCCTGTTGGAGCTGATGGTATCTATAGAGAATACGCAGCAGCAGCTCCTAAGCTGGAAATCAAGGGAGCATAGTAATTTGTAAAATTCCTTTCCATGGTGTGAATTTTTCAAATGACTAGACCATGAAAGTTTAATTTAAACACACTTGAAGCTGAAGTGCTGACTGCCTTACAGGAGATCACCAGTGGTGCTCCCCCTTTTTAGTCATTGTTACAGACGCAACCAAAAGACGATTTCTGGGTCTCACAAAGTTTGTGGCAGATCTGGGGAAAGTATTTCTAGGCAAAGATATCCCAAAAGCCATGGGTTAATGTAAAATTACAGGGATATAAAAGAAGATCCATGAAGGTTGCATGGGGATGGAGTTCTGAAATGAGGTGTGAGAGATGGTTTATGTGTGCATTCCATTTACAATGTGGAAAAAGTTTCTCTCAGCCCTTTCTAGAGAAATTTTGACAGACTTATAAGGATGTCTCATCACAACATCCAGCACTGACAGCACAGAATATCTTTTTGCCTTATTTTCCTATAGTCTAGTTTAATATCTTCTATTTCTCTAGGAATTTCTGATACAAATTTTTCTAATAATATTGAACCTACATTTTAAATTTAATGTTTTATTTCATTAATTTTAGTTGCTTTCTGTCCCAATCAATACATTTAACTAAGAAAACACTGGAAGAGGATTACCTGCATGAAGAATTATCACTATTTTTCAAAAAAATCAAAATTAAATCAAAATTTTATATTTCTAAATCCTCTGTAAGAAGGCATCCTGGCCTCTCTAGAACTTTCTGTTCTGTGTGGGTTCTACATTGTCCCTCATACAGGGTGGAAAGTTGAGTGATCTAGCAGCGGAAAGACACTGCAAAATCAATCTGTGATTATATTCAACAACTATCTGCAACATAACATATAACATAACATAACATAACATAACATAACATAACATAACATAACATAACATAACATAACATAACATAACATAACATAACATAAATATAACATAACATAAACATAACATAACGTAACATAACAATTTTGATTATCTGGTCACCACCAAATAAATTTAAGTGATGCATGGTTCATGGTAGTGGAATTTGCTATTGAATTAACTAAAATGGAGGGCTGAATTCTTCTCATGAGCTCCTTTCATATTTCTCTGAGACCCTAGCACAAGGCTCTCTAAGTGTATCTTTTCCTGGCTTAATGTATAACATGTTTGTGTGAATGTAGATCTGTAGACTTCAGAGGAGATGTCCCTCATGTAGATCATCTTGAGACTAAAGCAAATCATGCTTCTTATTATCAGTAATCTCATATACATGTCTATAACCAAATTGTTGTACCAGAGTGACACAGATGACTGCTAAATTCTCTCATCCTGATGCCAAATGACAACAAAGTGCATGGTGCCATTCTGGATGGATGGGAAGCTGTTCTGTCAGACTGACCATGCAGCTCAAGAGGAAACACACAGCCCTCCCGTCTCTGCTGTGCTGCCTTGAAGTAAAGATACAGATATGAAATCTCAAGGCCAGGTTGAATGGAGCCCTGAGCAACCAGATCTTGTGGGTGACATCCCTGCCTTTGGCAAGGGGGTTGGAACTTGATGGCCTTTAAACTCTGTTACTAGCCAAATCATTCCACCATTCTATGGTGGTATGGTGAATGAAGAATAAAGACATTTATAAAATTTGTGGTTTTCCTCTACAAGGTATAATTTCCTTTCTGAGGCTCAAGGTTCAAGATAATTTTTATATTTCCATAATGATGATGTGATGGTCTTGGTGTAAAAAACCCACATCCTCGAAAGAAAATTTTTCATTGTTCTAAAGTTATACAGTGCCATGGAGATCTTAACAGCTGTGAAATCCTTCATTCCTCATCACACCATCTCTACAATGTAAGGCAGCAGGAACCCCTCTCCACAGCTGACTTCATTTGGCTCTCTGCTGCCAGTTTTGACTGGAGTTACAGCCACATGGACCCAAACCAAGGAACAGCATCCCTGACCTCTTACCTCTTCTGCTGCATTTTGCTCTAATATTCATCTGCAAATCCTAATATTTTTCACCTGTTTTTCATGGAATTTTAATTGTTGTTGCCAGCCACTAAATTAGTCCACAGCAGGAAAGAACAACTGGTGCTGATTGTGGCACCAGTGCAAGGCCCAACACAGCCACACTTGGCCCATGTGGACTTTGTCCTAGCAGGAATAACAAGAGGAGCATTTTGCTCACAGCTTGGTAGCACAGAATGTCTACTCCAGAGCACATCCTGAGCAGATCATCCCTCTCTTCCCCAGATTTAACAGCACTTACTGATTTGCACAGACCCCAAAAAGTGCAGAAGGACATTCAGTACGTGGCCCACAAAGCTGTCTCCCTGCAGCAAAGGGTGGTAACCAAGAATGTTTTTTTTTAAAAAAGTAATTGAACATAGAAAACATCTGTGCCTCTCTTCTATCCAGGTTTATTTTTCCAATATTTCACATACCACAAATAGTTCAGCATGACTCCTCCATTAGAATAGAAGAAAAGAAAAATAAAAACATGTAATATCTAATTAGAAAGAATATTTTTATTGACATGACAAATTTTATCAAGCAGTGTGTATCCTCATCCTCCTATCCCCCCCATCCACTTTCTCTGCCTCATCTTTCTGTTTCCCTCTATTTTAAAAGGGCACTTTGCTCTCCTTTAAGGTTGCTGAGTCTGTCAGCCTCTTATTGCTGCTGGGAGTTTGGCTGCCCTCGAATCATCATATGACTTCAGTTAGCTTGGGGGGCTCCAGCTGTGCTCTTAAATGTCATGGACAGAGGTAACAAAAGGGGAGAGGGTTAAGAGAATCAAATATGTTATTAGACATTTCTTTTAAATCCTCTTGCAGAAGATATAAATCACATGTTTGGCAGGCAGATTTGGGGATGTCACATGGGGGTTTGTTTGGTTTTTGGTTGATTATATCCCCAAACATTTGCTATTTCTTACATTTTTTTCCTTTATTTGTCTTACTCATTCCTCATTTATTTCTATTTAAGTCCAAGGGGTCAGAACCTAGGAAAAAATTTTGACAGTTCCTGCAGCTGATACAAGAGCTTTCTCATCCAAGCTATTTGGGAACCTATTTGGGATTGCTCACCATTAAAATATATCCTGGCCCTTTTCTCTGTTGGCCCATGAAGTATGGTTCCTTGCCCCTGATTGACACAAAACACTACTCAGGGCAAATTGCCAGTCTACAGAGCACCTCAGCACACAATTATCTTGAACTACATTCAGATATCTAGCATAACTTAAAACCAGAGTGCCTAAATTAACATGAAATTGAGTTCACTAATTAACCTGTGAGCAAGGAGATCAAGGCATCGCCTCCTGATGACATTCCTCACTTGTTTACTTGTAACAGTGAAATGGGGGATTCACCATTTAGGAAGTTAAAGAGAACTTATAAACTACCTGGTGTATGCCTTCCTCAGGGCTATTTACTCTTGCAGAATTGGTTCCCTCTGAATAGGGAAAAAATGGGAATTCCCCCAGTTTTCAGAAAAATAATGAGAAGAAGCTCCTGAGATGTGGAGAAAGGAAAAGAACTGATCAGTAAGTAAATTTTACTGAGATTAAGCAACCAAAGGAAAAATGAAAGGTTTTGTATCTTTCTTC
The DNA here is from genome assembly GCA_034336665.1 of Luscinia megarhynchos. NCBI lineage: Eukaryota > Metazoa > Chordata > Aves > Passeriformes > Muscicapidae > Luscinia > Luscinia megarhynchos. The sequence continues at coordinate 69,854,086 of JAPFBE010000003.1, forward strand.
TCCTCCCAGAGCTCCTCCAAAACTATCACTGCTAACTGGGAAGATATGATAAACATGTGACCCCTTTATTGCACATGTCCCCACCTCAAAGAAAAGCCAAGGAATCAGAAAGGAAGAGGCATTCTCTGCACATCTTTCTCTCAAGCAGGAAGAACTGATGCAGGTACTTTTTAGAGGGGAAGCTCAGAGTATTGTGGAGACATCAGCTGCTCCATTCTCAGTTGCTCCATTGACCTGAGAGCCCTTCACTGCCCCCAAGCACTGCCATCATCACAGCAGGGAGAACAAGATGACATCTAGGTCATCTTCTCACCTAGGTGACTTCCAGCCTTGGCTATCCTGTGAGCATTGCCTCTCTCCTCATCAGGGATGCTATAGTAGGCTGATGGTCACTATGACTTCGAGGTTTTGCTGTCCTGATGCCCAAGAGATGACACAGACCTCCTAGCCTCTGTCAAGGAAAACACTGCTTTTCATACCCTAGACACCCTTGGGGAAAAAAATCAACCAACAGTGAATAAAAGTTGAAACATTTTCAACAAAAGCACTGTTTCTTTCTTTTAGAAACGGTAAATTTCTAAGAAAATGTAAAGCTAGGATGAAGCTGAAGAAAAGTTTTCACAAAGATTTTCTTTGATGAGTTTGCCACTAAAAGAAGTAGTGTTTGCCATCTGGCTCCAATTATGCTTCAATCACATTGTTCTGAAATGGTAAAGAAAGGTATGGGGGAAAGTAGCTTAGGTATCTTTTTACAAGTTTATGGATAGATGAGAAAAACATTTGGGCTTTTATCAAGAAATTAATACAGCCATGCTGATGGAAAGTTTCACAGCATCTTTGTGAAGATTTTGTCTAATAATTTTTTTATTCTTTAAATATAAACTAATTTTGATTGTCCAGGCAATTGTGCAGGGAGCATGCCATAGCACATTCAACTGCAGACAGTAGCTAGGCATGGCTTATCCCACCTTCTAAGAATAATTCCTGGATGATTGATAAACTCTACTACTTTTGGAGTCTTTCTGGACATGATTTTGCTATATTAACTGTGCAAACTGGATGTTTATATGAGGTTGGACAATGTGTTTTTATTTAATTTAGTACCTGCAGGCTAATAAGTCTGATTTGGAGAGTGAGAGTGGAAGAATGGAGAATTATGTATGCATATACACAGTCCTGAAATCATCCAACAAGATACTGGTCTCACTGCAGCTGTAGAGGGGTTTATCACTGACTTTAAAAGAGTACAACAGGAAACTTCATATACAGAAATCCCTAAGCTACTGCAGCCATTCTCCTGCAACTGCAACAGCTCCAGGAGCCTGGCTAAAAACTTCCTAATTTTTGCAAGTAGATTTCAGCAAACTCACAAAAAATTATTTTACAGCACAAAAGGGAACATGTTAGCTGTCACTATTGTATTATCTTTATTCATAACTGTTGTTATGCATGTAATGAAATTAGAAAGACAGCACATATGTTCACCACCTGAGCAGACGAAAACATCATTGTGAGTGGGTAAGATGTTAAAATATGTTCCTCCACAGTTCCAAGGTGCAGTCATGCATCTGTTAAATATTTACTTTTATAAAACTAACTTAGAAGTCATTTGAGTTTCTGAGACCAGGAAAGTGTCTCTACAAACAGAACATTGCAAAATGGATGAGCTTGTCTAGGAAAATAAGGGAAATATTGGGAAAAGAAACTACTCTCCTTTTAGCAATTGTTTTTGAAATTGAGCTGATTTCATAAGCTCAAGGGAGCTTTGTTAAAGCACACAAAGAGAAACTTGAAAAACAAGCAAGGATTTAATGTAACATCTGAAATATTCAAGGCTGTCTTGCATAAGTGTTTGCAGTCTCTTTCTCACCCTGAATTTCTCTCCCTTTCCATATCATTTTCCTGTCATAAAATGAACCAAAGAGGAGAGAGCAACAAAACATAGAAACAAAAGTACATTGACTTCTTCATTTCCTTCTCATGCAATCTCTAGAAGAATTTTTTCCCCTCTATCACTCCAGAATCAGAAAGAACAAAACAGAACTTGCATCTGCTAATGTTTGATGGCTCAGAGAAGGAAAACTTAAGAGAAGATTCTGGGGTATATTCCCAGTCTCAATTACATCATTTTACCTGCTAGAGACAATTGTCTTTTCTTTTTTTATGCCAGTAGAGTTATGGCACAAGCACAGCATCTGGCCAAACATATTCAAGTCTGTTAATACAGTGAGTTTAGTCAAACCCACTAGCATTGGTGCAAGCAGGTGATTTATACTAGTGGAAATTGTTCCCTTTCCTGCAAAAATCCCATCTCCACACACACAAATAAGTATGGGGAAGGATGGCAAGCAGGGTAGGCCAAACACCCCTGTCAGGGACTTGAGCACCAACCCAGCTGCTCCCAGGGGTGTCCTGGGGGACCCTTAGCCCCACGGGTAAGGGAGCACTCCAGTGTGATTCTGCAGAGCATGTTTTGGGCTTAGGATAGTCATTGCCTGTGTGCTTGTGGGATTTATTATGGAATGCAGCCAAAGGGTTTTGGGGCTGTAGATGATTTATTTTAAGATGGTTAGGGGAGAAAACAAAGGCAGGAGGGAGAATCAAGGTAATTCTAGACATGGTCAAGTTTATGGGGAAAAAAAAAAGGCCTAAGTGTACTAAAAAAGCTCATTGTGGGTAATTAGTTTGATGATCAATACATGTGCCTGTATCTCATGAGCATAGTTTATCCTATTCAATTCCTTTCTACATCTTCCTGGGTGAGGAACTGTCTCTTCTGTGTGCATGTGTGTGCATGAGGATCTGAGTGCAGCCACAGGCCTGGGACCAGGGGTCAAAAATTCCTGTATTCATGGTATAGCACTTGGGGCTAGTGCAGGTGTGCACAGGAGCACCCTGTGGGTGCCAGAGAAGATCAGGTGCTATGGAGCTGTCAAGTAGGTAAGGGGACCTGGGAGCCAGAGAGCTGTGTGTCTGGGAGAGGGAAACCTGGAGGAGGTGGCTGCTGGTGGGTCCAGGAGGTCTCAGACATGTGCTGAAACCACTATGGGATTTTGGTGGTTTATTCAGATGTATGTGTGTTGGTGTGTATAAGGTCTTTACCAGCAAATGGAGTGGAACTGTGCCTCCAGAAAATCATATGTCCCCTTGTCAGCTTCTGGGAAGCCTGGGATCCAGGGACAGCTACAGGCCAATCCATGTGTCTCAGCCCAGCTGCTGAAGGGATCTACACTGTGCATACACGTGTAAAAATATTCCCTCTAACAGACATTCTCCCTGCTCAGCCAGAGAGGGAAGCAAGATGAGGCCAGTGGCACTGCTTGTGTTTGTGTGAGTCCTCTCTGTGTCTGTCTGTGATCTGCTTGGCCAACCCTGCACATACATATGTTTGTGGTTTGTAAGTGTGCTCTCTGTGCAGGTGCCTACTGCAGATACAGGCTCAGGCTCATGACAGGTTGCACTCAAGGGAATGGAGCTGCAGTGGCCTCACCCTTGTCAAGATACAGTTTTGAATATCTCCTTATCAAATTTAGTTTGAAAAGCAGAATAAAATGTATTATTGCATCGTGATTTAAATTGGTGCTACTCATTTACTTGGGATTGTTTCAACAAGTGACCATCCATCACTGGAAATATCTACTGTAACACTTGAAGGAGTGTCTTACATTCTCCATGTCTGGGAAAACCAAATTGAGAAGACCCTCTATCAGACTAATTGCTTCAGACGTAATTAATATGTTCAGAATGATTTAAAGTCTTCAGCTGAAAGGGGATAAATAAATGCAAAGTCCATCTGTTTCTAATGCACTGTGGCTGTATGATAGGCAAAAGAAGAAAGGCTTTCCCTGCAAGACAGACCCTTGCAGAAGCAGGGATCAATTTATTTTATGCATACTGGACAGAACACTATCTGGTGTGAAAATGTGAGCTATGTTTGGCAAACATCTGTCGAGAATTTCCAAGTGAGACCTGGTTGTATCTGAGTTATAGATGAGAGTTAAGAGAAAAACAGCTGAAAGCAGAGTCATCTACTTAGGCTATAATATTATCATTTTAAATTCATTCCTCCCTTGTCCAGAAGTAATGTGGAACTTTGAGGATTATGTTTTTCCCTTGCCTTAAGTTAGTTTCTTCATAGCTGTTAAGAAGTTCACTCAGAATAATTTTAGATGTTATCTATGTGGTTTCTCCAACTATCTCTCTGCCTTGGGAGTTATGGGAGAAAGTAACACTGCACTAACCCTAAGGTACCAAACCCAGGAATCCCTTTCTTCCTCTGCTCCTGAGATTCACAGCTCACCTACTACACATGTCCAGATTCCTTTGCAGAGCCTCCCTCCCCCACAGCTGATCAACATTCCCACCCAACTTTGTGTCATCAGCAAACTGGCTGAGGGTGCACTCAATCCCCTTGTCCAAATCATTGATGAAGGTATTAATCAGGTTGGGCCAAAATACTGAGCCCTGGGGAGCACCAGTATTGAGCAGCCCTCAGCTGGATGTAACTCCAATCCCCACCACTCTCTGTGCCAGCCATCAGTGTTTTACTGAGTAAAGACTGCACCCAGCCAAGCCATGAGTAGCCAGTTTATCCAGAACGCTGTGGGAGAACCTGTCAAAAGCTTTACAGCAGTCCAAGCAAACAGCACACACAAATTTTCCCACATCTGCTGAGCTTGTCACCTTGTCACAGAAGGAGATGAGGCTGGTCAAGCAGGACCTGCCCTTCACAACCCCCTGCTGGCTGGGCCTGATCCCTTGGTTGTCCTGCAGGTGTCCCATGATGGCACTTACTATGATTTGCTCCATGACCTTCCCTGGCACTAAGGTCAGGACAACAGGTCTGTAGTTCCCTGGATCTTCCTTCTGGCTCTTCATGTAGACAGACAATGCATTTGTTGATTAGCCACAGCTGTTAGTGGCTGTTTGAAAGTGGCTTGGTCAGCTCTTCTGTGCTCCTTGGGTGGATCTATCCAGCCCTGTAGACTCCTGGTCACTGAGATGAAGACTGCTGCCACTAGTCAGGTGTGTTAAGTGCCATTCTGAACTCATCAACAACAGCTTTGTGAAATGCCACTAGTCCTTCCCTCCCACCCATCCCAGGCTTTGGCTATCAAATTTTCTTTAGACTGGGGCAAATGAAGGGCACTTCTGAAGTGTGATCAGACTTTTCACACAGAAACTATCAGGGCTAGAGAATTAAACAGGGTGAAGAGGCAGACCTGTAAAAAGTCATGTTCCTAATATCATATGAAACTCAAGGAAGTAAGGACATCAATGACACCTGCAGAAGAGAAAGCCTGGGGATGAATAATCTTCAAAACCCCCTATGTCTTCTACATTGAACTAGATTTCCAAAAATGTATAGTACTATTGTGGCCATCAGAAGAAACAAATATGAGCTCTTGAGAATATCTGCATTAAGTATAGACATCTCCAGTGGTAGTGTGTTTTAGTTTTAGCTCTCATTTCATCCATTTTTTTTTTTTTTTATGAAGACAAAGGAATAACCTCACTTTTCCCTATTCTTGTTATGAACGTTCATAGCATTTTGCTGAATTAATGTTTTAAAAACCCTGGATTAAAGCATTATCACTGATAAATGCAACAGACATTTTGTAAATACATTCTGAATAACTCTACAAAAAACATTCATTTTAAAAAAAACTTGATTATTTATTATTGTTTTTAAATTATTTTAACTTGCTGCGCCAAGTAACAGCACTTCAGATAGGAAGACAAGTTCTGTCGTCCTTGGGGGGCAATCTAATTTGCTATTTAAATACAGTTTAAGTTTCTGCTGAAGAAAATTGTCAGCAGGCAAAGGTCACTTGGCTTGTCCAAAAACATATTTAGCACATATTTTACCTTGACAATAACCATACTTGTTGCTTCTTCAGTGACCTTCTTCCTGTCTTCTTTGTTTTTAGAAGATCTGTTAAGCAGATTATTTTCTAGGAAAAAAGAAAGTATTTTCAGAAGTACATATCTTCACGTTCTGTGTCTGACTGTCTCCAGGCTTTGTTTGTGATAGAATGTTTGTCTGAATGAATAACTCTGTTGGAAAGTCAGTGTTATGAACCCAGTTAGGAGTTTAGGTATCGTCTCCTGAATTTCCTACATACCAGAGATCTCAGCTGTACTAAACCATCCTGAATCTGTGATCCAACAGAATGTTCCTCCAGCAGGGAATCCTGGGTCATTCATTAGCCTCAGGGAATCTGAATTCTTCCTCAAATGCCATGGGATGCAGCAGAAATATGCCCATCACTCTTTCTAATTATGAAATGATACAGATCTGTAGGTAAGAGCTTTGCCTGTGGCAGCTCAAGAACACCTGTAGGATGTATGTACAATGGAAAGATCAGAGGTAATTCCTCCAAGAAGACAGGAATAGAAAGAGGTACACGGATAAGTAGTTAACAAATCATTCATTAAAATGCATCAGATGACCTGTCTTTATGCAAAGGTAGGAGCCAAGAATCATCCTGATAAAAATAATTTCTGGCACACATGGGAATCAGAACTGTGATAGTGTGGCATTCAGGTCCACAGAAGTGCTCCATTCCTACTGGGCAAACAGAAATCATTCTTTCTTCGGAAAATCTTCGTAAGTTCTTTGAAAGAAATTAAAGAAAGCAGAGCATGTTTTTTGTTTGTTTTTTTGTGTTTATTTTTAACTGAATGTAAAGATTGTGCTTAAATTGAGACAAAGACATTTCTTCACACAGCAAACCCACATAGGACATAACTGTTCACCTTCACAAACAAAGTGAGATGCTCAAAGTATAGCACGTTGTCATTCAAACAGTAAGAGGAAACAACCCTACATTCAGCTGTTTCTTACTCTAAAAACTGTAGAAGAAAAGTTCTTCAGCATGTCCCCAACTTCCCAGATCCTCAGATTCTCTTTACTGAGGGTGGCTGTGTCTTTATTTATAGCAGAAGCTCCCTATAGCCTACTGCCATGTTCCTTCTGTCACGTGCTTCTGGAAGCTGGTCTCCACTGCCTTATCTGGAGACTCACACCCTACCAAGATGATGACCAGAAGGAGTCATTAAATCATACAGTGTGGTATTTCAGATGCACTTGCAGAAACTTCAACAGCTACCAAGGTTTTTCAGCTCAGTTTGCAAATTCAGGAAGATGGAGAATTTGCCATTTCTCTTGATAATATGACCGTTTACTTAATCTTCTTCTCCCTTCAAATTCTCTGTGTATCACTTCTGGCTTAAATCAAATAATTCAGGCATCCCACCTGCTCTTGTTATCCTCACTGCACTGCATGAAAGATTCTGTAGCATTCTGTATTTGCTCTCTGTGGGAAAACCTCACCATTGGGTCATCATTGTTTTCACACAGGAAAAATCTATTCTATTCATTTCAGCTGAAAAGATCAGTCCACCTGAGTAGTAAGTGCCTCTATGAGGTTATCTGTGTGCCCATCACCATCAAAAATTTAGGCCTTTAGATCACAGATTCTGTATTCCTGTGTGGTTTTCTTGAAGTAACCTCTGACATCACCATTCAACTCTTCAGTGGATCTGAAATACAGCATGTCAATGTATGTATATTATTTCATAGCAGGTGAGGAATTTGCCCCCTGATTCTCATCCCCCTGACTTCTCATGCTGTAGTACCTGCGTTCACAAGATACTGAATTCACTGAATTTATACAACTCATCTGATTAAAAATATTGCTTTTTATACCATTTAAGTCCGAAGCATTACTCCACATCCCTCCTTTGGAAATGCTCTGAAGAGTGGCAGCAAGAAAAAAATGTTACATGTTTTTGCTCTGCTGACCCTAATGGAAATTGATTCGTGGCTCAGGTGTGCAGTTGAGACATGTCAAAATTCCCCTGGTGTCTGCAGTGGACTAAAATCCTGATCTGACTTGAGCTACTCATATTCAGTTGGAAGGTTAGGCTGCAGAGCTCATTCAGATCCTCACTCTGGATTCCCTCCAAACCCAGCTGACCTCTGTTTTTAGGGCTGGGCTGCAGCTGCAAACAGAATGTGCAGAGCCCTTTCTGAAAATAGTTGTCTTTGTTGTGACTAAGATATTTAGATCTTTTTTTCAGTAGCACCCTTATTTGATTGACTGATGTGCCTGAAAGTTATTTCTGAATCTGGGTTATTTCTATTTCTGATGTAAGATTCTAGATGCTGTGTAATTGCTAAGCCCACTCTTTTATTTGATAATATTTTTTAAATCTAAAATTGGGACCAAACTGTTTTGTTGTGTAGAGTCTGTATTTGTGTCAGAAATATTGATGGTCACCACCAGACTAAGGGCATCTTCCTCATGTATTAAATTACATTTCTTAGAAGCATAACAAGTCAACACGGTGCCCTCCTGCACCTTAGGTCCCTTCTTCTTTTCCTGCTAGAAAAACACAGGGCTGTTCAGTAACTCTTTCCATCTCAGCTCACAAAAGGAAGAAAGGATGATCTGAATTTGCCTGTTCTTACACATTGATGACTTGATCAGCTTGGCTAAAATTGGTCAAAATTTTTCGTTCTCTTTAGAAATGTCTGACGTGCTGGATTCAAGAATTAAATATAAAATTGACCACAAAGGCTTGTAAAAATTATTGTGTATCAGTAAATACATGGAATTTCAACAAGAATTAATGGAGGTTCCTGAAGAAACTTTGATAATTAAATGTTAGCATGTGAGAAGATCAGTGATATTTCCTGTCCAAGAGCTCCTGAAGCCCTGGAGGGCTGTATGTGGACCTGGGCTCATGTGCATGTGTGCACCCATTCATGAAACTTTTGAAATAGTTATAAAAGCAGTTTAAATGGGCCTGCTTTAATTGGAAAAGAAAAGATGGAAAGATCAAACTCAAAAATTGCCCTCAACCACATGAGCTGACTAATCAAAATAATGTGCTGCATGAGCCTGAAAGTTGGAAGAAAAAAAATAAACGTCTGGGTTTATATGCACCTTTTTTGGCACTCAAAACACATCTCAGAGAAGCTACCTTTCACTCAGACACAGACACAGGTGCCATGTTAATAATTACTGTGCTTTCATAAAGATCATCTGGAACCAAGAGCAATTCAATTTTTAAAGAGTAGTGGTGTTGTCCATCATAGTACACGATGGTTTTTATATTCTCCCTATATTCTCACAAGGATTAGCAAACATCCTTCTAAAGTAAAGATAAACACTTTGGTTTATGTACACTGAGTTTATGTTGGAGTTGTGCTTTTAGCTGTTGCTACAGAAACAGATGCTAAGATGTGGTAAATTTATGCTTTGAAAAATGAGTCTTCCTTCACACACATGCAAAGACACAGGCTAGAAGAGAGAATTCCATTATCTACAGTAATTACAAAAAACAGTTTTAAGTATTTTTTCATATTAAATAGACCATTACCTTTCCTGATACTTTTTTTCCCAATAAATTTTCAGAGGGTAATTATGGAAGATGTGTTAAAGCAAGTTTTGAACTGCAGTAGTTATTTATTTTTATATTAAATAATGGCAGTGCATGAACATTTTTGTATCAGATTTGCAGCAATGCCCAGCTGTTCCCTTGAGATGCAGTGTCTTTGTGAGGTGCACTGTAGAAATTTATCATAATTTCCCACTCCAAAAATATTGCAGTATAGCAAGATTAAAAAGGACCAGAATATGGAAAACAATTAGAGCAACAATAGGCATATATATAGTTAGTTCCTCTTCTTACCCTCAAAAATCAAGCAAAAAACAGCACAAGAAAAGAAAAGATATTTGAATATTCAGAAATTTTTTTGTGTGTTGTAAACAAGTAGGAAGCTGTCAGGGATGTTAGAGGAGATACTATATCTTTGCCTAATTTGTGTCTGTTTCTCAAAACCTCGAGGTGTATCCACTGTACCCAGCAACATCTCAAACAAAATATGAGTTGACTTATTTCTTTGGGGCAAGGCAACGAGGTATGAAGTATGCAGTAAATGACTATACAAGGTTTCATTCATGAAGCAGCAGCTAACTCAGCTAACTCTTTAAGCCTAAGGTACCTCTCTTCAATTAAGGAAAGCTAGACTTCTTAATAGAGCTACAAGCTCTGCCACAGTGTGTAATAGATCAACATGGCACACAGTAATTAGAACCTTGTCTAAATAATGACAAGAGGTTATAGGATCTATTTCAGTCTCCAGTTCCATAGAGGAAATAATTATAAGATATTCTTTTGCTCTTACTTTTTCTGAAGGCATTTTTTTTTCCAACAGTATCAGATGTTTATGTTACCATTTTTTGTGGTCTTACTTCACCAATTTTCATACCATTTAATGATCAAACAGAAAACTCACTTTTATCAACTTATAAATTTAAACGTATCCCGAATAAAATGCAGACAAGCAACACCAGCATAGTAATTATCTAAAAAAAAAAAATTCCTTGCACCCTGCTAGGAACAAAAATAGCTTTCATACAAATCTGTGAGTTAAGTAATAAAATCTGATGGGATGGGGGTGGGGAGCTTGTCCTGCAGTGAGACAGACTACTGAATTGGAACATGGTGAAAAACACACTCATCAAGAGCAAAGGAGATTAGAAGCATCTTTCACATTGACCAAGCCTGCCTACATCCAGCCATAATAAATGTTTCAGTAGCAGAGACTGACCATAATAGTATTTTTGGAGGCTTAATGCCAAACCTGAAACAGGGTTCTATAGGACTTTTTCCAATTTCTTAATTTAAAAAATGCAGCATTTATTTAAAATATATATTTTTAGCTGTAGCAGAACGAGCTTTGTTGCACTGAAACCTTTTTTTCCTAACTTTCCTAAATGCTTGATAAACTTCCAGGTTTATTAACATAATTTTACAGAAGCATGAAGTGACTGTAAATCTCCCTCCAGTTCCTTGGTAGAGGCTGCTTTAGTGTAGGTCTTCTACTTTGTGAAGTTCTACTTCAAGAACTTGTTTGTTGGTTAAAAATGTAATTTTTGCCATGCCATTAATCTTTAAGCACAGCTTACTCTCTTCTGCTTCAGGGCAAAACAAGGAGAGACTCCAACAGCACAATGGCCCCATAGTATGGACCAACAATTTCCTTCCCACTCCCTCTCCTTGCTTCCACCCTGGGTTTCTTGAGGAGAGCAGACGATAGGGAAGCTGAGCTTTTTCAGAGATGGCTTCAGCAGAACAGCATCTTCCCAGTGTCTACAGGGAGGTTATCAGGGTGATAGAGGCAGGTTCTTCACAATAGTGCACAGTGGGAAGAAGGGACATCATGGACATTAATTGAACCATGAGTTTCAGCTGGAATTTAAGCAGAAAATTTTTCATCTTGAGGAGAGTCAGGAAGAGGCACAGATTTCCCACAGACATGGTGGAGTGTCCATCCTTGCTAGCTGCTACATGAACACTGAAAATTTATCTGCCCTTACATAAGGGCTGCTTAAACTGAGTGCTGCACAAAAGATTGCAAGCACTTCTGGACAAGGTGATTTTGGGGCAAAATGCACTATTGACTTCTCCTGAAAGTTATCTCAGGGAGGGAAAGAAAAAAAAAGCATAAGAATACGGAACACTTATGAGAGAATAACTAAATACAATTCTAATGTGGAATTTCTGGGTTTCCCATTACAGGTGAATTTGCATGTGATACTGAACCAGAGAAGCTGGCTCATTGCCACTTCCACAGTCTGTCTCTGGCTTGCAAAGCAGCAGGCATAGGTTCAAAACAGTTTTTCTTCAATCATGCTGTGACAAAAAACTGAGGAGTAGGCTCATGGCAACCAGAATATCCCTGGAAATCCCTGGTTCTCCATTCTGACTAAATGGGAAGAACCTGACTGAGAGACATTCTGTCACCATCTGTATTATATTCACTGTCTTGGTTATTATTGTAGACTCTGCTTTCTACCACAGTACCTGAACATCCTTGCAAGCAGGAGATATTTCATGAGCATTGACTTTGAGAGATTTATGATCTTTCCAAGTACTTGCACCCTATTCAGCTCAGGAAACTTAAAGAAGCCATATTTTGTTTCTTGGGTTTTTTTAAATGCTGATAATTTGTAGGCTTGTAACTAACTGAGATATTGTCTTTCCAGATAGGCATCAGATTTACTTTTTTTAAATAATTTTTCCTTACAGGTAAGAAGAGATGTTACTCAATAGTAAAACATATGTTTTACAATTAATACACATTTTTCAGTCTTTTAATGTGGTAGTATTATGTTTTAAAGTGGAAGTACCCATCTCTGAGGATTCTAAGGACAATTTTTGCCCAACAATAATTGGACTGGAAAAGGGCATCATTGACTCATTATGTAGAAGAGTCTTCAGGAAATGCTGAAAAACCTCCATTAGAGAAGGGCTCTATGAGTTTCACTTGCAGACCTGTTTCCTGAGGCAGCTGCCTTAGGCACTGAGCACACTCCTTCAGCTATATGGAGCATTCAAACTTCTAGTGAGTGTTTCATCAAGGGTATAAAACTTAAGGATTAGCAAAGTAGTCAATAAAGTTTCGTTCCTGCAGTGGTTACTGTGATTAGGTACTTTGGAGCATCTGTCTGCTTTGCATCACTTCTGATGCATCCTAGAATGAATAGGAGGATGAGGTTGATCTCCCTCAGCCAAATCTGGTCAGGAACTGCTAAATACCATGATGCTGAGAAACCATGAGATGTCATCATGTGAGCAGCCTCAGAGACCTGGAGTCCCTGACAGCACCATGTAAGAGGAATTTAAGCTGCCATGCAACCATCATTTGCCACCATGGGCCTCAGGCAAAGCAGCTGGAACACATAGAGGAACATGGAGAAACTGCCATAAGTGGGGAATATTCTCTCTTTAGTTGCATTTTCCATTATCCTCCTCTGTTTCTCTCCATAGAAGTCATTCATGCAAAGGCTATGTTTCACCCATCAACCCCAAAATTCATAGGAGAACCTGCTGAATCAAGCTGCTGCCATCTCAGCTTATGAGACTGCTCTGCCCTGGAAAGAGGCCACTAATGACACCCACCAGCACCCATACACAGACCTCTGACTTTTCTGAGGACTCCCTGTTCAGGTATTTTCTGCTAGTCACATCATCATTTACAATTGTACATGACAAGTTGCTTTAAAAAGAGCAATGGTTAAGCAACACCTTAACATAAGTGTGGCTGTGAATGACTGAACACAATGCCTTTCAAAGGATAAGAAGTGCCCCAGTACTTGCTTTTCCAAGTCACTAAGCCTGTTTATAGGAAATCTGAGGTGAATTTGGAGTAAGGAAACCAAGGCAGAACATGATTCTTAGCCAAGTAACAACATATAAATAGCTTCCATGGGGGCTTAATGTAAGCTTTTTTATGAGAGTGCTCAGCAAAGCCAGTAAGTGGCAGGAGCAGATGAACGCTTAAGAAACAAAGATCTCACTCACATCCTGATGTTACTAATCATGAAAATCCAAAAGAAACCAAAAATATTTCATGTAGGACTGTCTTAGACCATGAGGGTTTTTTTACATTTTCTTTAAGGAATCAGGTTGCCTTCTTCAGTTTTCACTGTAATAAAAGGTGACCTTTTACATAATACTGCAGTAGCATCTAAAACTAATTTATTCCATTACCTCAATGTTTTCAAGTCCTTACATTTATAAGGAGCTAAAATATTTTTTTTAAATCCAGCAAAAAAGTCCTAAAACAGTGCAATTCTCATGGCAGGAAAAACTGATTCTTTCATGCTATCCAGCCACACTGGTGACATGAATCTTACCTTTGCATTTAGGTGACTATTGTGCCTTTGATCTCTAAATAAAGGACCCTGCTTTTATAACCTTCATAAGTGCAGGGTGACCTGCTTTTGTCCATAGTTTTCAGTTCCTTGTGAGTGAACTGAAATGCCTCAAGGGGAGGGATTTTACCTGAGATAAGTTGAAATAGGCCAGCAACAGTCAGGAAAACATCTGGCTAGACCCAGTAGCTAACAAACATTAGGTACTGCAATAGAATGGAATATGAAGAATAAGTCACCCCTAATTTCTGAGGACTGTTTTATCACCTATCTGTCTGAGCCAAATCTCAGAGATGCTCTTGTAAGAGTCTTTTGTAGTATCAGACTCTCCTATGAGACCAGCACAGTCATCTGCTGTCCTGGAGCATCCACTCTGTATATTACTGTGAGAGCCCTAGTTATGCTGGGAGAAGATTAACACTTGTGTTCTGGGCTCCCAGTCCTACCCATGCAGAGAAAGACACAGGCCCTTGAAAGCCTGCAGAGGGCAAAACTGTTTGCAGAATCAAATATAAGTTCATCAGGTAACTGAAATACATATGCCAATGAAACAATGACATTAGAAAAAACCACCCTGGGTTTCCTACTCAGTATTCTGGAAGTGTATTTGGGTTTCACACGCTCAATCAGGGCAAAGAGTGTCTTTTTGCACCCTCCTAAATGAGTTTGGGACTTCATTAACTTTACCAAGTGCAATAGGATAACATTTCCAATGCAGATAGTATTTAATGGCTCTGGCAAATTGAAATTGCAGCAAATTGACAAATAAAACTGTATCTTGTGACAAGGCAAATATTAGCTGGTATCATATATGCACATTAGCATGTAAATGTATTGTTGTCTTCATAAATGTTTCTCAGGTCTCTTGGGAGTTAAAATAGTAGTTGATATATCAGCATGGAACTACTTGAATGTGTTTATTGTATGCTATGCAAAAATATTTTTTTATCTTTAAAGATGCTGTATGTAAACATCAAAATAAAAAGCTCTGTTATTTTTACTCCAAAATGGATATAAATATATTTGCCTTTCCTGAAGGTCTGTGAGAAAAAGATGACAGAATACATGATATTGTTACCAATACCAATAATAATCCTTTATTATTGCTACTGACATGCTCAGGCTTTTCCCTACAGTGGAGCAAGGCTGAAATGCAGCTGACTGAAGACACAAACACAGCCCAAGTGCCTTGTGTATTGGTTCTGTAATTTAGTTTCCTCTCCTGCAAATCCCTTTCCATATATAGGGCTACTTGCAGTGCAAGGATCCAGATGTCCTGCTCCCTTCAGTGACACTCAGCGTGCAGCTCCCCAGGGAATGGCTATTCATAGCTCTCCATGCTGCTCTCTGCACAGGCCTGACCATGATGCATTGATTGCTTTGAGGAAAACTGACAATTTACAGCAAAACCACAGACAGAGACAGACGCTTAGACACATGTGGGTGGCAGTGACATGGACAGAAACAGACTTCTCAGGATTCAAAGTTGGTGACAGACTTCAAAAGCTCGGTCTCTCACTGAATTATCAACACTGAAGCCTTTATTTAGCTGTTTTGGTGAAAGAATTAGCTCTTGCTTGATCACCATTTAAGATGCTAAACCTGTCCTATGTAGTATTTCCATATTCTAAAGAAATTTAAGTGTGGTTTTTTTTGCATGTGTTTCTCTCCAATGTATCTCCTTGGCTGCTGAAGGCTGTCTACAGGTTGCTGTGCTCTGGAAAGCGTGGTTAGGCACAGCCCTGAGCTGGCAGCATTGAGGAATTGTTCCCCCTGAGAGACTATTTCCAAAGGTGGATTCCTTAGGGATGTTCCCAGAGATCGTAGGAAGTGTTTGTGTCTCCATCTGCCTCTGTAAATCCACAGAGATCTCTGGCAAGAGGATGCAGGGAGCAGCTAGGCCAAATTCATGCCACCTTCTGTGATTTGGATTGCCTCAAAGAACAAGGACAGGATATGTAGCTATGTCCTGCTGCCACTTGCAAGGCTAGTTCCTTGGTATTGCATGCATGCTGCAAACAGCAACTCTACCATGGTCTCAAATACAGAATATGGAAATACTTCATTTTTGTCGCTGTCGCTTCCCATCCAACTATCCCTTTTCTGTCTGTGAAACCTTAATGATTTAAAGAGGTTTTCTTAATTTGCTTGTTTCCATTGAGAAGTTTTTATTTTCTCTCATTGACTAGCTAAGTTGGATGCTATGCTGTTATTAAGGAAACCTATTTCTCTCTTTCCAAAACCAACATCCCAGTTTTTACAACTACCAAAAATTGCAACCCCCACCACCAACTTTTGATCCTCTTGCAATTAGGATGAATTTTATACTGAACTTGGAATTTTAAAAGGCAAAGTATTTTTTTAGTGCTTTCTTAGAATAAACTTAGGGTGTTCAGCTGCTGCTTTATGGCCAATGCCAGTGTGCAGGGCTAAAGAGTGACCTGTGACACATGTTTGTGGAGAGCAGCAGGTGTTATCAGCATCCATCCCTGTCCTCTCTCAGCCTTAGGACTTGGTAAGCAAGACCTAGATAGCATGTCCTGATGTGCAGTATCATGGTGTCACCAGACTGAAGTGAATGGGCACAGCATTGATAGCAATTCTCACTGTAGTTGTATCGTGACTAAGGAAACTAAAATGTGAAAGGAGAAGTTTGGAAAGAGTGTGAATTTCACTATAAATAGGTCCTAGTTTTCCTAAAGTTAATTTTCGGCTATGGATATGTAAAATGTTCTGTGTGAATTGTCTGCTACCTTTTCTGACTGCTTGTTCAGAGCTATGAGTCCTAATAATTTAGAGTAGAATTTAGACTAGACAACCCTGAGGAAATTAGATGATAGATAAATAATACAGATAATTTGATAAATAATCTTAAGGTGGAACAACTGAAAATAAATGATAGCATAATGCAGGATCTACATTCTACAAGATGTATCATATCTTCCTCTTCATTAATTTTGCCAAAACTTTTAGCCCAGGGCTTCCAGTCTGAAAATATCCTGTGAACTTGCAAAAATTCTTGTTTGGGCAATTTCATTCCATTCTTACACGTTCTTTTCCTAACCTCTGCAGAGTTTGGCTACAGTGAAGGAGCACAGTCTTATTTGTGCTTCAGTGGTTTGCCCATTACTTCCTTTGCCTTTGTACATTCCCATGCAGAATAGTAATCTCCAAAGCATCTGAGTAGGTCCTGTCATCTCATTCCTTCTGACTTCTCCCTGGCTGCTATAGTTTAGTACTCCCCTTCAGAGGCAGAAGTCAAATAAATGCAATTTATGATCTCCATTTGTATTTTTAACATTTGGGGTGTTTCTTCATCCTGTGTTCTTTTCTGTATTCTTCCCTCTAATTTTCCATTTTGTGTTCATGTCTAATCTGACCCACCACTCTGATGACTTCAACCATCTATTCATTACCAAGGGGTCTTGGTTATCCACCCTTACATGCCATATTTGCTACTATTTCTTTGTTTACCAAGAAATTCTGTGATTCAATCCCTGCTCATGATTGTTCTACCCAGTCTGGGTTCCATGCTCTTCTTGCCAAGCTTCTTGGTGTCATCTTTGTCTTGTTAGTTTTCTTCAGAAATACCTGTTGTTATCTCCAAATTTACCCCAGTTCTGTTACAATCCTCATCCATGACTTCCCTCTAGCCTGATCCCAGTGTCCTCCAGAAATGTTTTTCTGGATCATTGTCTTTCCCCTTGCTGTTGCAGTCAGAGCTTCCTCCACTGTCTATCCATCCCTTAGGAACTGCCTTCTTTGCCTGCATAATGGTGTATTTTAAGCTGTCTCTCACTTTATACATATTTATCCTGGGTGGGTTCACCCACCAGTAATAAATATAGAGAAATGAATGGCCAGATAGCCAGATATTCAGGTCATTTTGATCAAAACAGCCAGCATTTCCTGAATCTTGATGCAACAGCAGTCCACGGCTATAAACACAATTTTGTGCCATTACATCTTTCTCTCAACAGCTCTTGAGGAGCTGTTCTCCATTCCAAGCAGAAAACATGCAAGTATGGTTTATATATACACCTAGGTATGCCTAACGCACAGGCCTCTGGAAGAGGCAGCTCAAAACTAAATCAGACCACCTCTATAGTTCTTCCCTAGAACTATTGCACAATTAAATGTTTAGAGCTATGACAGAATTTTATTAAGTACAGTATCAGACACTATAAACAAGAGATGGAAACTGAAGATAAAAAGCTCAGCTTGGAGAACTTGTGCAATCAACTTGACAGAAAAAAAATAAAATGGAGATTTTACTTAAGTGCACAAAGTATAAGGAAGAACATTTCCTCAAATTATTAGAAATGTTGAAAGACTTTTCATCAGCAAAGGATGAGAAAAAATAGTGCTTAGTACCTTGAGAGACCACACAGGTAGCTCTGTATAGTAACCTACTTCCTCATTAGAAACAACCAGCAACAAAAAAGGAGCACAATGGCTGTATGCTGTAAACGTTGAATAAAACCCCTACATCATTGAAAGCAAATGGGAATTCTGTCTGTGGAGCTATTGGCAAAATATGTAGTCACAAGTAGTCATATACTGAGGAAATTCTAATTTTTCTGGCTACGTACTGTTCTAGCTCTTATTTACCCTCTGACGAGAATTGCAATGTTAATGAAGTGTGACTAAAGTTCATATTTCATGCAGGGAAACAAAAGGAAGTCTTGACCATATAGAGGACATTCCTGGACAAACTTTTACAAAAGGTTGGATGGGATTATAAGCAACCTGACCTGATTGAAGATGTCCCTTCTCATTGTGGGGGGTTTGGTTTGAATGTCCCTGCCAGCCCAGACCATTTTTTGATTCTATGAATATTTTCCTGCAAGTGCCAGAGGCAGTGATTAAGTTAGGTTTAATTTTTCTGAGTCAAAATTCAGACAGTAAATATTTCACTCTAAATAGTAATTCTTTTCTTATACTACACATACGACCAGTGTGGTCCACTGGAACAAACAGCAGTGCCCAAAGTTGCAAAGTCTCCATGCTTGTTATCCTCCTCCCCATATTTCCACATAACCTCTGACACCATCAGTGTGACCAGACAGATTTTCATATATCTGTGAGAAAGCATACAAGATCAGATCTGTGAAATGTTGCTCAGTCCAAAATAGGTCTAACAATCAATATATATATAAGGCACTTTTTGAATGCATTCCTACTGTATATTTGAAGTTATGTCCCATTAAAGTTACAGTGCACTATAGACATGAAAGGGGCCCACAGTTAGTACATCTGAACTGGTATTACTCCAGATGAGTATTGATTGCAGGATTTGTTAAAAATAGGTGATTATTTGAACAATGTCCCTACAACTTATGTGTTTTGGTTACTATTATGAAGATACTGTGTCTTTTAACAGTGCTGTGTGTGGTCCACTATTTGCTGAAAGTGCTTGTTATGTGGGTCCACCACATAAAACCAAACTATCACTTTGACAACACTGCTGTTAGTCAAAAAGACAATGTTGATGAAGGGATACTTTTGTGTCATTCATAGGAGGGAGAGAAAGAAAAACCAAAACAAAGTGGGAAAAAAAGTAAGTTTCAAATTGCCACAAACAACACTTTGGGAGGCAAAGAGATGTGAATATTCCATAGAAAGGTAAAACTAATTCAGCCCACATCCTGGAAGGGCTCATGCCTAAGCTGCTGAGAGCTGAAATTAAAGGAAAGGTCAGATATCACTTCTACTGACTTCGGACAGCTGAATTGTACATCCCTGTATCTGGGAAGGGGGCACAGACAGGGAGCTTGAGACCAAGAAGAGTAGCAAGACATCAAGGGAATAAAGAACACAGCTTTGCACTGAGACAAAAATCTTAAAGACCATAGAGACTCAGTGTATTGGGATTAACTGCTTCATGTGGGTATGGCTTTAAATTTCAGTCAACATAACTTAAGTATGCGCTTAACTGCTTTCCCAAACAGGATTTAAAAAATATTTTTTAAATAAATGGTGATTTTACTAAGTGTACTCACTCTTCTGGAAAATACACTTTACATTTCAATATTTTATCTTGACAAGAAAAATATTTGAGGGGTTTAAAGAAAAGATTGGTCAACATCTGTGTATGTTCACATTGTGTATTAATATGCATCAGTCAGATCAATGTTGCAGTGCTGTGCTAATGTCTGGAATTCACATTAAAGTGGTGTCAGGAAGCCTGGAGTTGGAACAGTATTGATGGTAAATGGATATAGGTCATTTGGACCAGAAGTCTCAGATTTGCCATGGTAGTAAAGCTAAAGGGAATCAATAAAGGAGCAATCATAAAAAGGAAGAAAAAAAAAAAAAAAGAAAAAAAAGAAAAACAAAACAAAAACAAAACAAAACAAAAAATAGAAACAAAAAAACCATTAGAAAAAGGAAGAAGACTGTAAACTGAAGATACTAAAATTAAGCTTTTTCTTACCATCATTCTCAATAATCTGAATTTATTTTTCAAGGTTTCACAGAAAGGAAAGTATTTACAAACATCTGTTTGATCTCAGTCTAGCATTTAATACAATGGATCCCAGTCTTACTGGAAAGCCATTTGCAGGATAAAATTCCCATTCTGTCTCAGTACTCATTCCCTTAATTCTCCTGATTATTTCACTCCTTTAGAAATGCCTTCCAATCCATACATCTTTTTTTTGATGAAATCTACTCCTACAGGATGCAGGACACACAAGCTCTGATCAAGGGACCTAACACCTATCTAGCTGATATAACAGCACTGTAATTAATTTTAAAAAACAGGTATTGGAAAGGAGGTGGGCTGGGCCAAGGTGTATAAAAGAAACCAGGAAATCAAGAAATATAAGCGTTAAAATATAACAGCTTGTTTTAAATGAGATACACTCAGAGCCTGACTTAAACTGAATCTCATTGTTCACCATTCTTAACAGGTGTTTCACTCCTCTTCCTGATTGCACAGAATCCTTTACAATACAAAGCATGTCTGTTTATCAGTAACTGTAGTGAAGACCTTTTCATAGAACTTTTAGCAGAGTACAATTTTTGCTATGAGAAAGTCTGACAGATGTTTTACTAAGGTCATCACCAAATATAGCTTCACTACCTCATCATTTTGTTTTTATTGGAAAAGGAAAGCATTTAGCTTGACTCATAGGATGCATTTGTTTTGCATCTATTTTGCTCACCGTATTTATTGTTGCTCTCCTCAAGAGGCTGAGTTGGGAGCTTTATGTTCCTCTTCAGTTCACTGGAAGTCTTGCCTCATTAGAGGTTATGTATGGAGTCATCGAAGCATCATTAGCTACCTTAAAGTTAAGGCTTTAGCCTAGACTGGTTGTCTAAACTCACCCAATAGCCAAAGCATGACCTATTCCATGTACCCTAAGTGCTGTCCCTGTAAAAATATCCCAGAACCTTTGTGTGTCTACCTGTAGCAGTTTAAACTAGAGATGGCAGAAAAACTTAGGTAACATGTATCCCCACTATGAAAAACCTAAGATGAAATTGTGTCACTTAAATTAAAAAATTATGTAGTAAATATTTTGTTGTATGGGTGCAATAGGTGTAGTACTCTAGTATTGCTGTAGCATAGCTGTAAGACTGAACTGAGCACAATATGGACTCTGCCTGTTTAGTTAAAAAAATCCACACTGCAACAGCACATAATGAGCACTAGCCTTATGTACAGCAATCTGGAATCCAGGTAACTCAGAAATAATGACTGAAATTTTTCCAGATTTGGACAATGTCCTCAACTGTGGTGCCAAACAGCCTGAGTGGAGCCATGCCATGACAGCTGCACTGAGGCCACAGTACTTGAGGGACAGACCATGGGGTTGTTCAAGCAACATAGTCAAAAGAGCAAGAGTTGTACCCATGGCTAAAGCCAAACTAGGTATTTTCATATACATCTTCCTCTGACTTCATATTTCTGGCTTTATTGTATGATTTACATTAACTTCTAATAAGTATGACAGAACCACAATGCCCAAAGGTTTTGGTTAGAAGACTGCTATGGTCTCTACAGCCCTAACAGTGTTGCTCTGACTGCAAAAGCATCATCACATTTTCTTGAGATGGAGAGAAGAGACAGAGATCTGTAATTAGTAAATAATACCAATTTAACTGAGTGAAGGGGTGCTTGCTTCCATCATTTCAACTCATTCTTATAGACCTTAAGGTAGAGATCAAAGATCTTACAGCAAGCAAGAAATCAATGTCGTTAACATAAACATGACCTCTGCTCTGGAACATAAAGATCTACCATAATTGTCAAAGTTACTTGAGAAGCTGCATAGGCTTCAATGCACCACAATCAGGTTCAATTATTCATGGGAGGGACAAAATAGCTCAAAACTGGGGGTGTCTTAGTTTAGACCTTGAAGTCATTTTCCATCCAACACAAAGACACACCTGGTCAGCCTTTTGTAGCAATCTTAATAAAAGTTACTTTATGATTGAGCACATGCCAAAAGCTGTTTGTCCAGTTTTCTGCACATATCAGATGATGCAAAGAGAAGAGGACAAAAACTTTGCTATGTAAAAGCCAAGATATCACTGGTACTACTGAAGAAAGTATCTGCCAGGCATGAACCAGGACTTTCAGAAGCAGGCTGTTTTCAACATCTCACAACCCAGTATGGATCATATAGCAGTCAATAAACCATCAAAGATTCTAAAACAAATAAACGTACACCTTACCTTCAGAAGATTTTCCTCTGGTTTCATTATCACCTACAACGGAGCCAATGTTTCAGGAGCAGAGAAAGATGACTAATTCACACGTCATGTTCTGCATACTGTCGTAACCTGCCTGTCTTAACTGCAAGCACTTCCTTGAGAATGCAGCTAATGTTATTTTACAGTACTAATATTATTAAATCTCTTGGCAGAGGCTTGCACAATCTTCTTTTATTTCAGTCACTCAACAATGGCTTGTAAAAAAGATGCAAGAGGAAGTAATTTATCCATTCACAGATTAAAACTGGAAGTGCCAACTTAATGTATTTTGACATTTGCCAGGCAGGAAATTTGGTAGAGCATCAGAGAGCCCCTGACTGTAGTCAGGTTCTTCAGCCCAGGGAAATACACATGTCCCAGCCTACTGCCTTTCTGGAGACCACCCACACTATCACCTACAAAATTTGCTGACAGGTGCTAGGGAAAAGGTATTGTTAATTTCAAGGTGCACCTTCCCCTAGGTTGGTTCTTCCCTCCCATAAGGAGTAAGAAAGGCTGCTGATTATTTGCCAGGGGACACTGAGACATAATAAAGGTGAGATTCAGGTGGCCAAGGGCAGATGTGAGCTAGCATTTCTCTGCAAGTGGATCTATGATACCCACACTCAGTTGCAGACCTACCGCAGCCCTCTGGGTGACTGGAGAGGAATCACTTAGTATGGTATTCTTCTTATCCAAATTTAGACTCCTGCAGTATAAACATCTACATAGAAGCAAGTCACCCTGTGCTCTTTTTCTAGTCAACAGAGAGAAATAGATACTTCTAGGGTGCAATTAATCTCATCCTAAAGAAGACATCTTCCAGATGATTTATGCCTTGAAAGTACCTGGCTTTCCCTGACTATAAAGGGAGTCTGAGGTGATTTTTGCCATATGGACACCTCAGACATGAACAAATAATATATCTAGCAGAGCCATAAAGCCATTGATATTTCACACAGCCTGCAGTTAGTATAAATGTTTGGTCAATAATAACTTGAGCTGAACTCAGACAGTTGACCTAGAGGTGAATGGCTCTGTATTCCATTACTAAGTCTCTGAATCATCCAGTGTCTCTTTTCTTTTAAAGTAAAGTCTCTCCCTGGGTTTTAGATGTCACTTAATGGAATGTGGATATTAAATGTATGTAAATCCATAACATTTTTGGATAGAGCTGCATTCCTCTATGTCCCACTATAAACAGGATCCCATCCTCCTCTTTGGAGCTGTCAATCTGTCAGGCAGAGGAGCCAGTGGACTCCCAGGGAAAATCCTTGTACTTTCAACAGACTGTTGTTGCCAAAATGAAAGTTCCCAATGAAAATAGTTCTTCTGTGGAGACTATCAGAGAGACCCTCTTAAGCCATGTTTTTTATATCCTGAGATGATAGGAATTCCTTTACCAAAAGTAGTACAGCTTGGTTCTTTTCCCAGGTTGTTCATTTCCATTTTATTCCTATTCCTGTTCTCAGAATTCTCACTTTGTTTCATGGAAGTATCTTCTATCATCTTCACCCTTTTTTCATATTATTTTTCTCCACATTTTTTTACACTTTTCATCAGAACTTCCACTTCAGTTATAAAATATTATCATGGTTTTGGTGAAAGAATTCTTGTTGCACTTTTACCTTCAACCTAGCAGTAAACTGCCAGGGCAGAATATCATTATTATTAATTTCTGTTTATGGAGATTAATGCGCCTGTACCTTTACTTAATCTGCAAATTCCAGGCATTGTTACTTCCCAGGTGTCACTTAGTGGAATGTAGATTAAAAACTCTGTTTAATTCACAGTACTTGTGTGTTAAACTGCTTTGCACTTTAAACATAATTCTACTCCAATTCACAACCTGCTTTTGTGTAGCATGATCTAGATAACCCTCTTCACCAGCATCTGAAAAACAGATCCAGAATTCCATCTGGTCAGATGGCTCTTTCAGTGACCCAATTCAGATGAAGGATTTTGCCATATTCAAGACACTTCTCAAGCCAAATTTTTTAAAGCAGTTGCACAAGAGACCTTTTGAGACCTTTTGAGACCTTTTCTGCTCTTCCACTGGGAAAATTGTGTAGCCTAGACTGTGCATAGAACACAATATTTCTCTTCTTCTGAGGACTAGATGTTATCTGAAACATTAACCAAATAGATAATATAATCTCCTGTTTGTATTGTAAATTCCTGTATAAGTTTTAGGCAGAATGATGTTATCAATGACAGCGATTCTTCAGATGCAGCTAATCACCATCTTCAGGGTTTTCTGCAATTAGACAAAAGTCAGTACTTCAAGCAGGTTACTTCTGCAAACCAGAGGAGTACAATTGGAAAATGGTGCTTTGAAGTTGCCAGTCTCCAGGCACCTCTCTGAAAGGCAGAATTTTCCAAGATAATTACTTCTGATTAGACATTAGCTTTTATGTATCTGAAGCTACATGAGAACTGTGACTTCCTGGCTAAAATGCACCTCTAGATCTATTATTAACAAATAGAAGAATTCTTAGTTTCTCTCCACTTGTTTCCTTTGGAGATACAGACATTTTCAGGACTACAGCAAGTTTGAAATTTTTTTTCTATTTTTTCTGGTGTAGTACTGATATTCATGTAATGCAAATCTTGGGGACTTGAAGAAGAATTTTTCTTTTCCTTGCATTTTTATTTTTAGCATATTGAAGTCTCTTGGCAGAGAGACACTCCCAGATCCTCCCCACTGGACCTGACCTGTTCAAGCTGGGGTACTGATCCTTGCCCATCCTGTTGTGGGACTTGGAGTGCAACTTCTCACCCACCTCTCACACTCTGGCTCCCTTTCTGGGGAAGGATGTGGAGCAACTGACTGGGCCATGCTGTGTGTCACCAGGATGTGGGAAGAGGATTGACATCATGTTGTGTAGCTCAGCCCATAAACACAGCCTTTGCACATGCAGTAGGATGGCTGCTGTCTCTCTGACATAATAACCCAAGACATCAGGTTGTGTTAGCTCTGTGGTCCCACAACTACTTGTTTGCTTCAATTTACAGGTACTTAGAGTTTCTGTAGTTAAGTTTAAATACAGAGGCCAATATTTCATATTATATTCACCGTAGTAGTCATAAAAATGCAAGTAAAATAAATACCTACATCTTCTTGAAACATAAATGGCATTTTTGAGACTGGGTAACTGCTCAAAACTGGTCTTGGATACAAATGAAAAAATGAACCAACTTCTTTTCCCTGTCCCACATGCCCAAAACATGATATGGCTGTCAGATCATTTATTTTATTAGCATGCTATAAATCCTAAAGAGTAATAGGGAATGTGGGCCAGATCCTCACTGCTTTCGGCTGAGATGTGCTTACCTCAGCACAGGAGGCTCAAAACCACTTCCATTACCTTGCAAACCAGTGTTTCCTCATGGAAACATTCCCTATCTCTTACAGTTCATATGATCTAGGTGTAACTCATTTCCTATTTGCCCCTGAGCACTTCTGGAATGTGATAACACAACAATTGACTATATTATCACCTTTTATTTCCCTCCATTTTGTCATTCCCTTGCTGTTGCTCAGAAGAAGAAACAGAAACTGTAGAGGTGAAGCTGTGCAATGAAAAAGCCTGATCACTTTCTACCTTCCATTTTTTCCCTGCATTTGTCCCTCCAGTTTTCCTTCCTGATTTCCTTCCTTCTAGATACTCATACAGGAAAAGAAATATGGTTTTCATCATAGAAAATCTGTTACTGTACCACACTTTGAACCCCACTTTGAAGACCTATTAATGTGAACACTGCTTAAGTACATTCATGAGGGTACATATTTATAAGTATAGGTGCATATATATATATATATATATATATATATATAAATAAACACAATTGTTCATAGCTAAAAGTGACCATGGAAAGTTTTGCATTTTACAAATAGCTACGATTAACTTCACTATTTTTGAATGTCCTGCTTTTTTTCTACTCTCATCTCCCCAGTCAAAAACACATCTGTGAACTTCAATAGACAGGCTTATCTGGATCAAAGTTATTCAGCATATGTGTTAGTTATTACAAGGCAATGTTTGCAAGAAATACAAAAGGAGTCTTTATTGCACTGAAATCTCCCACATTTATTCTCTCAAGTCTAGATTTCATCACACGGGACAGAAAAAATCCAAAGCGTGTTTTGGATTATTTGTATTAAAGTGTTCTTCAAATTTTATATCTTTTTCTCATAGTAGATCATGTACTGATCCTGAATTGCCACCTCATGGGGCAGACATGTCTTCCACTGCTGAATGCAGCTTTTCCCTGTCAGACATGTCCAGAAAGAGATCATGACTTAAGAAAATTGTAACATTAATTCACTCTGGAGACAACATTTCTGTTCATATTTTCAGTTTTGCTCTTCTTTTCTCTGAGCAATTTGCAGAAGATGAAATATTTTTATATACACTCAGAATGAGTAATGTCTATCTTCATGCTGACAATGGAGAATGAAGATTGAATGGACAGAAATTTACAAGCTGAACTCACAGTTAAATTTTTTAAAGTTTCAAAATAAGAAATAAGAAATGAAAATATGCTGTGCAGATAAGGACTCTAGCCACAGCAATGTCATATCATAGGCAAGAGAAGTGTCACTGCTTTAAGTGTCTAGTAATTGCTTTATTGGACATTTGTATTTCCAGAAGGCAATTTCTGATTTGCATTGCATATTAGCTAGGGCATTATGTTAAATCTTTTGACATACAACTACTGACTTCTGAAAGATTCCCCAAATTTATTTATTCTTTTCAACTGTGATATTTCTGTAAGTGTGCACTTCCAAAGAAAGACTTTATTAAATCAATTCCAAATATGGCAAGACTTCCAAAATAGATCAGAAGCAAAATTAGGCACCCCTGAAATTCATTAATTCTCATTAAAACCCACTTTAGGGAAAGAAAAATTAAACCTATCCAAATTTCGCAGACTCAAAATGTCTGAAATGAATTTGAATATCTTTGACATTATTAGAAACTCCAAATTGTTAATATTTCACATTTTTTTGTGATTAAATTATAGAAACTATGTCATACTTTCATTTTTATTTACTAAACACCAGTTGAAATCATTGTCAGACAGAAAAGCACAAAGGCAATGAATTTATGAATGGAAAATGGTGCAACCAGGAGAAAGGTTGACTTTCACTAAGCAGTTTGGGTATGGCACCTTCCTCAATGGATGTCTGGGTAAAAAGCAAACAAACAAATAAACAAAACTGAAACCAAAACCAAACAAACTAAACAAAAAAACACTAAAAACCCCAACCAGGCAAAACCCCAACCACAAGAACAACAGCAAGCAAACAGAAACCACACAAACAAAAATAACTTTATTTCCCTGATTCTGATAACTAATTTCCTGTGGGTTTTTTCCCTTTATTCTTGGAAATTTGAGGCCCGAAAAAGGAAATATTCATTACTTTAAACCAAGCAGAGTTCACAAAGTGTTCCAAACAGTCATAAAGATGAATATATAGCCTTATTAAAAGACTGCTGTCAAATCTTCCTCAGCCTTACAGGTCATACCTTCTGCTTTTTCTGTTGAGCTCTTCCAGGTTCTTTTCAATTTGCCTAAGACATTCCCAAAATGTCATTGCTCCAGTTTACATTTTCTTGGCTGCTAGGGTAGATCCCAAGTACCCACCAAAGCCTCACAGGACAGAAAGGCTGCATCTTGCATTTTCCTCACAGCAGCCTGATAGTGCTTCCCAGAATAAGATTTTGTGTTTCTGCATCACCTTCACATTTCTGACTCTGTCCATATGATACCCATTCTCCTTTTCTACTGTATGGCTGCTCCATGGCCTTTTACATTTCATCTCACTGATTTTGGATCATCCACCTAATTTATTAATGTAATTTTTAATTCTGATCATGTGCTACAAACTGGATCAAGTTCTTTTTTAAACTGAAAGCCAAGACTTTAGCAAGATATCTCTCCACCTCCCACTCCTGTAAGACTACGCTGGAGCCACACATAACCAGCAAACTACTTATTCCTTTGAAAGCCTCTGAAATTTTTGAAATAAGGATTTCAAACAGCTGTTCCATAAGTTTATTGATAACTCTAGGTTTATTTCCTCAGGTTTGCAGGAGACCTGTGTGGGATAAGTCTGTCTAAATCAGAGAAAAATCCCATATTCTGTTTTTCTCTTATTCTGCAAACCAAATGCTTTCAGAGAAGGAATTAAGATTGATTTCACACAGTGTAATTTTTGCATTCTTTCGTGGGCTATTTTAACTTTTTAGGATCTTCCTGCAACTTTTTTATTGCTTATTTAATAAATTAATCCAGAACATTTTCAGGAGCTCCTATAAGGGATTGATCATAGCTTCCTGATTTTTTCAGAAGAACCATATTTGCATCTTTTCATGTTACTGTGAAGACTCACCAATAGTTCAGAGATTACACAGGATTGTTTATCAGGTCTTGACAGTCTGAGTCCATCTATCTACTCTTCAGCATGTTCTCATCTTTTATTTTACCTGAACTTCAGTCCTCTTAATAAAGTTAGGCAGAACCAAACATTAAATATTTTAGACTTCTTTGCACCATGTTTGTCTTGCTCACTCCTCCTGTTACATAGGGTCTGTACTGTTCTGTTACTATTTGAACTGAAACACCTGAAAAATAATACTCCAAGCAGGATCTTATGATTTACTAGTGGCAAGGAAGTCTTTCTCACCTGATTACCCTGTAAATACTCAGTCTTTAGCAGACATGTCACCCGTGGTACAGCAGCAGCAGCAGAGGCAGAATGTGGCCTTTGGCTGAGGCACCATCGAATCTGTGAGGCTCTTTGGAGCTGAGGCATTTCTGAACCTGCCAGCAAAGCAAGCGATTTGTCACTAGTTCAAGGTCAGCATTTGAAAGCACTCGTTACTTGATGCTTCAGAATGATTTCTCCAGAGATTGCAGAGTTTTGAAGAACACTGAAAAGGGATTTTTCATTTTGGCTTCTGCTATTTTCTGCAAGAGATTAGGGGTGACACAACTGTGCTGAGGGGAACCTCTGTCCTGTCCCCAAGGCCTACATCAAAACATCAGCTGTTTGACCAGGTCTTATAAACATTTCCAATTAGTAGGAATCTTTAGCTGTTATAATTCCCTTTTTTTTCACACTTCATTCATTTCATTTTTGTTTTCTCCTATATTTCACAGGCCTAATCAGATAATCAGGAGAAAGGTGACTCAGTTCCTCTGCAGAAAGAGTGAGCCCCTATCCACCTTGCTAGGGGAGTCTGCATGTCCCCCAGTGCTGTGTCCATGCCAGCTCAGTGATGCTCCCCACATCCCCAGGCACCCTGCTGCACCCACCCTTTCTCTCAGCAGGCAGGCATCCCCACATCCTCAGGGCATTTCCTCCCAAGGTTTACTCATTCCCTCTGGCAAGCCCAGCCAAGCACTGCGTGGGGCAGGAGCCTCCTTCTCCCCTGCCCAGACCAGGCACGGTGCTCGGGGCTGGCACATGGCACCCCCACAGGACCGTGCCCTGCCAGCCAGCAGCTGTGGCGAGGCCCATTGCCAGCTGTGGGAAGGCATGCCACCTTCTGCAGAGGAGAAATAAAGTACTTTTGGCAGCAGGTTCCCCCGTGGCAGCAGCCCCGTGTCCCTCCTGTGCAGGGGCAGATGGTGGTCGTGCAGGCGCCCAGCCAGCACCACAAGGCCCCACGGCCCCAGCCCCACATGCCCCGCTCAGCTGCTGTCACCACTTGTCGCACCAGGAGTCATTTCTCAAGTACTGCTAACGTGGGTGAAGCGAAAGCACCAAAGTGTTGTTCAGCATTAGCAGCTAGGAGAGCAGAAGCTGCTGAAGGGCAGGAGGTGGGGGACTCTGACTCGCTGCCTGGTGAAGCACTGGTGTCATGGCTGCAGGGCCTCGCGGCTTTCTGCACACATAAATGGTGCCACAGACACGTACTAGGAGAGAGGGGAAAAGGATTTCAGGTTTTCTCTAAGTGTAGATCACCTTTACAAGTTTTCCTACATATCTGCAGAGTTCAAGCATTCTAAACTGTAACCTTGGGCTAAAAGCTGCTTTGCCAGTTCTTACCATAGCTCAACACCTGCGCCCTCACTGCTGCTCTGCTAAGGCCTGGAGTTACACAGGTCTGGCGTGGGAGAAGGACTCTTGGATAGAACTGCGGTAATTCATGCATGAAGGGGTACTCAAAAGAAGATAAAGTGGGCATGTAAGTCTCTACCCACCTACAATCCAAAGCCAAAATTAAGACAGTGAAGCAAAGACCACCTTGAAGGCTGCTACATCCCCCCAGCAACACCAGTGTTATGCTGGACTCCTGGGGGCCGGGTTGGCAGCCCAAGCAAACAGCTTGCCTCCTTTGTCCCTCACATGAGCAGGAAAATGAGCACTACACTGTATGGCCTCATCTGGTGGGACCCATCACAGGCAGCCTCTCAAGCAGACAGAGGCACTGCTGGGGAAGTCTTTGTCTTGCTCATGGCATATCTGCTAGGATGGAGCAAAGCCATCACTGCTGCCTGGGCGTGTGGGAACAGAGCTCACCACTGCAAGGTCTGAACATGAGCTGGAGCAGGTCAGGGGTGAGCAGCAAGCAGAGCGGATAGGGGCATGACAAGGCTGGCAGATTTGGATCCTCTGGGCTACAGGGTGCAAGGGCGTGTGCAGAGGTTGGAGCTACAGTTGGATCTATTGTTCTAGAGTTGTTTAGAAAAGGTGTATTTTGGGACTCCTGGAAACTAAGTAAAAAGTTGGAAAGGCATTCCTTTCTCGTTTTAAATTATTGAACATAATTATGCTTGGAGACAGCTATTCTTGAAATGAAAAAGAGTTTTTAGGAGCCATGCCGCCAGTTGTGACAGCCTGACCTAGAGGAAGGCAGCCACAGAAAGAGGCAAGATGTTTTCCTGGGGCACTTGCATTGACCCAGACGTGGTTTTTCCAGTGATATGAGCAAAGGCTTCTGTAACACTGTTCAGGCATAATCTTCCCTCTTACCCTGAATGCTCTTTGTCAAAATGAGGCCACACAGGTCATCAGTACTCGGGATCACATAAAATAATGCCATAAAAGGGAGTTATGATTTTTTTGCACATATTCATTACACCATTTTTAGCATCTAAAATATAGATACAAAAATCATCATTTTTTCCTTAGTCAATTTTCCAGCTTTTGTGTTCTAAAATTTCCTAAATCTTGTCCATAATGGTTTTATTTCACCTGAAATTGTGCTATTTACATTGAATCTAATTTTAGTGTAGCTAGGCTAATAGTTTTGATAATGTAAATCCTCTTGGAAAAGGACTAATTTTAACGTTCCAGAAAACTGTTGACATGCTATGATTATGAATTATCTCAGTTTGTTAGAGAATGGCACTAATAATGCCAAGGTCATGATCCTTGTACTGCCCATTTTCTGAAGAGAGGATCCTTTCAACTCAGATTATTCTGTGATTTTGTTTCAAGGTTGTACAAAGCAAGGTGCATTAGCTAGGTGTAATTTCATGTTTAGAAGTCACTCCTCAAGCCTTCAAGAGATGTGAATCTGTGTGAGTTTTCTTTTCTGACTGTGAAAAATGGTTTTCACAGATCACTGGCTTTACTGTAAAGATTTAAACTGCAAGGCAGATGGGATATTTGACCTCCCTTATTCCCTTCAAAATTTGACTGGACTCTGTCAGGGCACTGTGTATGTGCTGGTGCTGCCTCTTAGACACTGATACCATTCCCAGAGGGGCTCTTGTTTGGCATGTCACACAAGACAATGTGATTATATATTTATTTGACTGAATGAAGTTGGTTTTCCAGTCAAAGTGGAAAAAAGCTGTAGATTTTCAAAGTCAAGGTCATGTGTCCTATATTCCATCTACTGTGTAAGTTAGCTGGCAACCTCAGCATATATTTAGAAAAAATATGTAGATTATTACCTATTGCTCTTAAAATATCTCTGAAAGTGTTTTGAAACTTCATGGCTGATAAGTAAGGCTCATCTTTTCTGCTGAGGCATATCAGATGACATTTCTATATATACACATTCATTCTACAATAAGATAGAAGGAAAAATCTATTTCTAGTTCAAATATCTTATGTTCTCTCATGTAGCTACTGAGTCTCTTCTGAGCTGGTTTGTTTGTTGGGGTTTTTTTTTGTTTTGTTTTGTTTGTTTTGGGGTTTTTTTTTGTTATTTGGCAAAACCAAAACGGAAGTTATTTTAAACTGAGTCACTTTGGTGAAAATTGATGGATTAGGTCTGGCAAAATGCATCATCCACAAAACTGGATGTGAATCTCCTGAACGAAATCTTACTTTGTGGGTATGTGCAAATTCATTTATCCCAGCAATCTGGAAGAAGAAAGGCTTTATTTTCTAGTAACCCTGGGATGCAAAGGCACTGCACCAAATAGATATTTTCAAGCATAACAATATCATGAAGAATCTCAAAAACCACTTAAATACCTGCATTTTTTAAACCCTGTATGTTCATTGAGCAATTATGTGTCTTCATGAATAACACACAAAGAAGGAACAAGAAGATTATTCCTGCTCATAAAGCTTGAAGTGTGCAATCAGGAAACAGAAAGACCACACCATTAAGCTGGCCAACCATGTGGCACAAGCAGTAATCACCCCTTAGGGAATATTCAGAGAAGCCATTTTTCCACTAGCCCACAGGCCAAATAAAATCTACTGCAGTATCTAAAGATTTGGAAAAGTCAGTTACTTTACAGATAATTTATAAACAAGAAGAAGGAGCACAATGTCTAAATTTATCAACTAAATTGTTACCTTCAAAGAATGTCACCTAGCCATTCGTTCAGCCTGACATGCCTGTGAAGCACCACTGTTGGTACTGTGCCCCTTCCCAGGTCTGAGGACACCTGAGACCACAAAATAGCCACTGTTCTGTCTGTCTGTAAGTGGCAGGATCTCTTACTGCTCGGAGTCCTCTTGGATTCCTGCCTCACCAGAGAAGCTTGAAACCAAACAATGCTCTTTAGATCTGGAGAACCTGATCCTCGAGCACGTGGTGCAGCGCCGAACAAACCCGTGCAGCAGCCCCTGTGGTACCTGCCCCCCTCCACACTGCCAGTAATGCTCCTCTGACTCAAGAATGCTTGTGTGAGTTTTGCAAACTGCCTTGAGATCACTGGGTGGAAGAGGCTGGGCAAGTATAATGGATTGTCTTTCAAATTGTTACTTGTGGGTATCATAACAATGCTGAATTCATCACTGAGGGAATAAATTTTTATCTGCAAATCATGTAGTACATGAGAATCAGTTTAATTAAAATGAAGGTGAGTGACTGACACTCACCTAGTGTATCAATAGAGTAAATTCTGTTTAGTGGAGATGCATTTGACCTTTCACAATTTATAAAGTGGCATTTAAATATAAAATATAGCTGAAGTTCTAAACTTCAGCGTATAAAAAGGGATTTCACAAATTAAAGGTTAAAAGCTGTAAATATAACTTCAATTTAAAAGCTATTTTTATGCTGAATTTAGATACATTGAAATATTTGGGTTTGTTTTTATTAAAACATCCTTTTTGATCAGAAATTCCAAGAGAATTTAAGATGATTGTCTGTTTACTTGGATGTCAGATGTAAGGCTGAGTCTTCTAAACACTCAGGCATGTGCTTAACTTGACATCAGCTAGACCACCCCTGTGCATGAAGCTAAACATGTGCAAAGATATTTGTAGGACTGGCATCTAGCAGTCTCTTGTAAAATCCAGTCTTATCCTTTGGAAAGATTTTCAGTTCAAGTAGAAAAAAAAGAGTTGAAGGTGGAGAGCACTGCTGTGAAAGAACAGCATAATGTTACTCTTGCATAATTTGAAGCGAAGACAAATAGCAGAATATTTTCTTTTTTTTCTATTTATGTCTTCAGGGTAGGTATCAACTATAATTCTGAGGGTTCCTTTGGGATCATCTCACGACCTTGGCCCATTGGCACTGATTTTGGTGCTGATCTGAAGCCACTGAGGGTTTGAGTCATCTTTGCAAAATAGCTAAGGAAAGACTCCCACTTTAACAGCATCTGAAGAACAGATAGCCAAGTCAGGGAAAAAATTATATCCACATATCCCAGATTAAAGACTCGTAGCCACTTCTAGGCAGAAGTTAAATAAGGAACAGAACTGTGATGTGCTGTGTGGAATGCTCAGTACCTCTCACAAATTGAAATCTACCTTGGAGAGAATGAACTGGTAAGGATTTTAAGAATGTTTCGCTAAATGATGGCATCTTTAAAAAGTTGTTCATTTCAGTCTTACTGGTCATCTGGGAGTTATTCACCACTCTGAAGTGAATTGACTCTTAGTCATTCCCCCATGGAAGATCTTAACACAATAATTCGAGAATTTCCCCTTTATCCCTCCTTTTAAGTTTCAGCTTCTCCTTTTTGCATTCAGGGCCCTGCAGAGCTTCACAGGTCTGTTGGCATGTTCCCATTCTCTCCAGTTGCTCTGTCAAAGATGTCAGTTTTTGGACAGCTTAATTTCTTTTTCAAACTCTCCATGTCCTCCAGGCTCTTCCCTGCACACATACAGCAACTTCTTAATCTTGGTGCCTCAGGAAGTGAGACCTTCCTGCTCAGTGCAGAAAGCTGTCTCCCATCACCCCCACTACATGCAGGATAAACCTAACAACTTGCACAGCTACTCCTCATCTGTATTTAGATATACAGTGTCATCCCAGTTTTTCTAAAACCTAGATTTCCATTTTACAGCAGTACATGTATCGTCATCAAACACAAGAATGACAATCACAAGGTAAAGGCAAATATATTCATACAAACACATATGCACAGAGCAGACATATAGAGTAATTTTTTTAGGCAAATTAATTCAATTAGGTACCACCAGCTCTCTTAATCGCTTCCAAATTTTCAGATTTTTCCAAAGATGTGCACTGTCACTGGTCAGAGTACTGGCACTGGCAAGGAAGGAGCATTTCTTTAGCAGTCTTCAAAGTGTTCAGAGCACATATGTGTACCAGCAAAACTGCTTCCTATTCCATCCTCAGTTTAACCCTTTCATATGCATTGTCTTGCACAGAAACCCACAATACATCCATAGAGAGTGGCCACACAAGAGTGACCTCAGCTTTTCATAGCAATGGCCTCCTGTAATCTTCTCTCCTGTTCTTGGACTACTAATCCTAAATTCCAGCAGGTACCATCTTTACCATCTTCTCCCAGGACAGTTTTTCCCAGGATGCCTATGAGTACTATTTGTTAGGATTAACATGTTATGCCACTGGATTTCTCAAGATACAGGAAATCTGCTACATGAAGGCAGAGTAATTATCAGAATACCATTTACCAAGTCATAACTTCCTTTAAAGTATATATGGGAGAGTCCTGTCATATCATTCCCAGACAGAGATAACAGTGCACTATTACACCTGGCATTTGCATGAGCCACATTTTAAACAAAGCCAGTTGCCTCTCATTTTTCCAAAGAAAAAGACAAGACAAGCAAGTATTGAGGCAATATTAAAATAAAAACATGAAAGGCTTGTAAAACCTCTGTGGTTCATAAAGACCAAAGAGATGAAGCAGAAAAATATGAGAAAAACTTTCAGGGAAAGTGACCATAATATGGAAGAAAAAGTTTTAGAAAACTTTGACCAAAATCCTAAATGACAAAATATTGAAAGTGACAGAGAAGCTGGGACTGAATGTATACAGTCCTTTTTATTTTTTCACCTGGGTATAAATATTTGACACTTGAGTTTAATATGATTTTCAAAACTATGCAAAACCTGCATGTTTGTTTATTTCAGTTATGGTATACCTCTGCAGAGATGATCAGGTGCCCAATTGATCATCTGCTCTGGGGAAGAGCATTTTTATTTAGGCTACTGTGATAACTCAATTACCTGTGGAAAAAACTATTAATGATTGACAGTAGATAGTAGATTCGAGTCTGTTTTGCAAATGACATTCCCAAATGGGTTTGCAGATATACTGGATTTAGCTATCTAATAAACTTGTGTTTCTTGGGGCTAGGTTACATTTGAGCATATTGTTTTCTTTGGAGTCAGGTAAGAAAACCTTTCTTATAACTTCCACATGGTTTAGAATACAAAACAGAATACTAAATAAGAATTCTGCTATAACGATAATGTATAAAATCTGATTTCTTGTATTTGCGTTTGTCAAATACCACTATTAGCAGTGAAATTAAGAATTTGACCTCTTTCACAATGTTTGGTTTATGCTGATTTTAAATAATTTATTTCAGACACCTGGAATCTGTAGGTAGCAATTTGTAAGCCTTATGAGTCACTGTTGATATTTTGCTGGTGTGTGGGTTTTGTTGGTTTATTCACTCTGTTCCCTTTGCCACGTACAGGGTATTTTCTTGTTCAGTTTTCAGAAAGAGTAAATCCTTGGAAATTAAATGCTTTTGATTTTTCAGCACCGCTTAAAGAATACAGCAGTTAATGTCATTTGAAAACCACCAGAAAATAAAGTTCAAAATAATACAAAGACTGTTCATACTAGAGAAGGCAGTATTAGCCCAGTCCCAGAGGAATGCCCCTCCTTCGGGCTTCACAGATCTGGATCCAAACTGGAAACCACACCAGCTGAATTTGTGAGGCAAGAACTGCATAGAGGTAATAAGAATTACCACATGACAGAAAAGAAACAACTTAGAAAACTGCAGCACTGGGACATTAACACAATCCTCAGCTCTACAGCCAGATTTTCATTTGATGTCTACTGGAAATGTTGCAGTGCAGCTAAGCTGACTTATCCTCGCTGAAGATCTCTTGCTTTAGAGCTTTGGGCTACCCTGGTGACTTACAGCTACATGCTTATACATATAAGAGGATTTGTTCTACACAAGTTATTGACTGATATTTCATTAACATAAGAAAGAAAGGTATGTTGATGTATTGGATGTAACCTCTAGAATCTGGCTCAGAGTGGTTACTGGAATTCCTGGGGGGTTTTTGTTCTTCATGCTGTTCTACTTAACAGTTGCTATTCTTGCAGAGGAAAAGAGCTCACTCTTGCCATAACATTGCCTTCCTTAACACAGAAGTCAGGAAGGAGACTTTGGACTCCTACAGAACCTCTTGACAGAGTTGCTGTATACAGTAGTCCTTTTCAAGAACTGTTTTCTTACATCTGAAAGTGAATCACACTGCTCATGTCCTGACTGTTCAGACTAGCTTGGCACACAAATATTTGAGTGGGAGTCTTGCGGGTATAAGTGCTCAGGAAAATTCACTTGAGTACCTGGAGGATGAATTGTGCTACAGAGATGTAAAGATGCATGTCAGGCTTCTAAACACATGAAATGTGAAAAACTCATGTCCTAAATTATACTGCCAAAAAGGAAGACAAGTTTTTTTAGGTTGCCTGTTCACTTTCTGTCAAAAGGAAAAAGCCTCTTCTTAGCAGCTGCATCCCTGACAAAGGACCTGGCAAGGAACCTCAAGGAACCTCTGTGCCTACATGAGCCCAGGGCCTGACAGAAAGCTAAAAGATACTGCTGCCACCACTGAGACAGGATGCTTCCCTCTCCACACTGATAGTGTCAAAAAAAATTTGAGCATTGGTGGCCTGGAGACGGTACATGTTATGAAGATCCTCTCTGCTATTCAGATGTACTTATGAGTCTAAGAGGGAACCTCTGAGGATAGACATCAATGACCGAAACGACAGAGACTTTTTTATTCACTACAAAGTGTTTTCTGTCCCTCCAAATCAAATGCATGTCAGATCATTCAGACATTCTCACTGGCTGTGCCATCCAAAGCTATTCAGCCACACTGATGGCTGCAGCCAGTCATCAGGTGGTGCATTAGAGCTAATACCTCCTGGAGCCTTTCTATCTGTACTGTCCCAACACAGTCCTCCAGCCTTTCTTTCAGGGAACATGGCTAGAGCCTCTCTGGCTCTGGGAGGTACTGTGACATTCTAGAAGGAGGAACAGGAGAATACTCTCTAAGTCTTTATTGATAATAATGCTATGAATGTCTGTTAGTATAGCTTCAAGAGTGCTCAAAAAAGTACTAAAATAGTAATATTCATTCCTGGAGAGAGAGAGCAAGAATCCTTTGTTCCTGAAACTCCCTCCCTGGAGCAGCTATACCAGTCATCCATATGTTTTGATTGTATATCTTTCAATTATTTGCATTATTTGCTATAGATTTCTGGGATACGACTTGGTATTGGCTGAATTTCTGAAAATAATGTTTTCATCAGGAAAACATGCAGGACATCTTCACTGTAGTTCAGCCATTTGTCAAGAAATAGAGTTCTAGACCATGTGTTTCAAATATTTGATAAGGTAGTACAGCACACTCCACTACAAAGTAGTACATCAGTAGATCTCAAAACTCGTCTTTTCAGGCAGCATTTACCCCAGTGGACTGTCCAAGGATATAAAATAATGATTTTGCACTCACCCACTGAGTCAGGATGCCCAGTTGTGACAGCCCACTTGTCCTGAATGCCACCCCACTTCTCCAAGGCTTGACTGACCGTTTATCTTGGAGGGGGAGTGCAATCTGGATTGTGCAAGGCATTGTAAAAGCTCCACCAGATCATTTTTTGGACTTTCATTTTCTGATAAGAAGTTATGTTTTGGGCTGGCAACTCTCACAAGCCAGAGCCAGGGGGAGTTCACACAGTTTTCTCTCTGTCTCTGCCCAGCATCCCGTGGGTGAGATGGTCTCCCATTACATTGCCTGGGTGACACCACCCATCTGATATGTCTATCTGCTAAGTGCACAAAAGAAGGTTATTTCATGTATCTTAGTACCAATGATAAATCCAAATGGGTGATGGGGCAGGGGAAGCTGTTTTAAGTTTGTGGCTGTTAAGAAGTGGTTTTATGCTAATTCTTCCAGCCTGGGATCTTCCTCTGAGTCCAGCTGGTGGTACACTCAGGTGCAAGAACAGCTGTAGCCCTGTGCCTGAGTGCTGGGTCCTGAAACTCCCCCAAGTGCATCACAGAATTGTGAAATCTTGGGCCAAGCAAACTGCCTCCTTCATTTTTCTGAGATTAGCAGATCTCTTGGGAATGAAGAGAATCTGGAATATCCCAGTAGCACCTTCTATGGTATAAATGTGAGAATGCCTTCTTACATTTGAAAGCTGAGGTATTTGTGGGGATAGATTATTATGCCTTGCTATGTCAGAGAAAAATGCTTTGATCAAAACAGTTCTTTCTTTATTTTTTCTGCTGTTTTAAATAGCACAATATATAAAAAAGACAAAAATACCTGCTGAACTTGATATTTGTGTTTAACTTTTGGTCTAGAAACTATTGTGGGTTATGGAAAAGTATATAAGTAGAGATGGCTCACTAGGGTGCTAACAGTGTAAAAGGCAGATTAAAAAATGCAGAGATAATTGCTTTCAGTCTCCTTTCCTGGAACTGCTCATCCTTCCAGGGATGTACAGAATGCAGCTGCACAGCACTGAGGATTTTAGCTGCAATTTCTTTTTAATCTTTGAAGACATCAGTGCCATATGAGGACTGCCCATACATGTAATTTCAAAAAATACACTCATTCTCTGCTTCCTGGAAAAAGGTGCAATGAGGAAAGTGCCCTTGGTTGAGACTCAGAAGAGGGACCAATTTCAAGCAGTCAGAGACATTTTGCTTGGTTTGAGACTAAATGCTTCATAGCCCTCAACTCTAATTTACCCATGTACTTAATGGTGGACCAAATGCTTCCCCAACCATGGGTAGTGCAAGAGTAATTTTGTTTTTACTTTTGATCCACTCAGAGAGTTATGGTGATGGGACCATATAAGTACAGAGAGAACAGCTGGGCTAGACATATGCTACAGCATGTGATTCAAAAATGTCTATGTAAAGATTCAAAACCACAAAAACAGCTTCCAAGGCAGTGCAAATAGGAGTTCCACATCCTTCAAGGAAAATCCAAACACTGTGAAAAATAGAGATGGTTCTAGTTCCAGGCTGTGAATTTACCATTCCTCAGAACTCATTTAAGATATATATGTAATTCAAATATTTTTGAGATAATTATATCTTTTCCTTCCCACTTCCTTAAGGTGACAAATTAAACAATTCCAGTTACTAACTGAAAGAGATTTATTTTCCAGCCTGTCCTTATGATACTAGAACTTCTTCCACTCCAAAGAAGGATAAAAAATGTAAAAAAAAATATTACCCGTTTCTATAAGACTTCATCATGATGGTCTTGGATACACTGTAAATAATTTCTTATTCATGTTATGAAATTCATGCTAATATTTTCTTATGCCAACTCTGGCACTTCTCAGTGCATATTGTGGCATTTGTTTTTCACACACCACGTAATATCTTTGATATTTGAAAATTGAAGTTGCATTTTCTTTTGTGATTTGCAGGTATCCGCCACCTTACTGTGGGTAAAAGCTAAAAATATGCCTATTTTTTATTCAAAAAGTTAGATTGAAATCTAGGATAATCTTGAAACTTCAGCATGCAGGTATGGACGAGAGCATCTGCATGAGCCTTGCTCATGAAGCAATGGGACAGACAAAACTACAATATTGGCAGGGCTCAAAAGGTATGGTATATGCCAATATGACATAATATTTGTTCTACAGTACTCTTTAGCAGTGACTGTAAGAGCTTTATGACTCTCAGTGGAACCAATGAATCATGAAGCATCTAACCTCAGTTTAAACAGTTGAACAAACTCCTTGAGAGCCCTTAACATATTCACAGTGGGCTACAAGCAAACAGCAAGGAAACAACAGTAACTAAACTTCAAGTGGAAAAAAGATCAGAAGTCACTCATGACAGAGATTCACATTTTTCATCATCACAACATCCTTTCACTCTCTTGAAAAAATCATATCCATCACTACTGGGATAAAATTGATCTACTTTCAGTGACTTTAAATACAGTGACAGATATCACCCTGTGGTTATTTCTTGGCTTTCCTAGAAGAACACATACATTTCCCACTTTGGCAAGTAGTTTCCATTAAAAAAAAAAAAAAAAAAAAAGATCAGCAAAGAATTCAGGGAATAAGCCCATTTTGAATATAAAGGAATGTGTCATAATCTCATCTATTTCAGTCTAACTCATTATAAATGAGTCACTATCTAAAACAGCATGACACCAACACCAATACCAGGTATACCAGGTACTTCCAGAAGGCCAAAACTGAATGTAACATGAAAAGGTGGCTAAAGCAATTTTTATTTCAGTTTCAGGAGTATCCACTTAGCTATAATTAGAGGTGCCAACTGCTAACAAAACCCATCTTAGCACAAAATTTTGCCATGGAAACAAAGAAGCACTGCAAAGAGGGTGTGAAAAAAATTGAGAGATTTTCTTGAGCCTGGGAGCAATAATTAGCTTAAGAGGAACTTCTCCTTACAGTGGAAAAAAACATAAGATATGAAAGCCAGCTTTGATGGCCAAACAGGCAAAAACAGGATGTGAACACTGCTCTTACCACAGAAGTTTGCATTTCTGAGCCCTCATTTCTGTTAACAATTAGATGTCAATGGAGAGAGAGGGGCATTCATAAGGAATTGTCATAAGGAAGAAGAGTCTCTCTTTTTCTTTTTTTCTTTTTCTTTTTCTTTTTCTTTTTCTTTCTCTTTTTCTCTTTTTTCTCTTTCTCTTTTTCTTTCCCTACCTTCTGATGATCTAACAGAAGACATGTGAGACTGGGAAATTTTGCTCCTGGCGAGGCTCAGACATCTAAGGGCAGGACTTTGTCTCAGTGCCTGAGTCACCAACATTTAGAAGAGACAAAACACTGTTTTTCCTCTCCCTTTTCCTTTCAACCTTTTTCTCCTTCTCCAAACTATTTCTTTCCTCCATTGCTGGGCTTTTCTTGCTTTATCCTTAGCTTCATCCTGTAAAAGTTATAGGAAGTGGCATGATAAGCATTTGCCACACAGATGTCTTATTATTTAATCAGTGGCACCAAAATTTTACAGAGAAAATCTGGAGGCACAGTTTGTGCCTGCATATCTTTCCCTGCCACACTCGTGCAGGTGTCTGCCAGTGCTAACCATGACTTTTTTTTTCGGAGATTACCCTCCATTTCAAAGCTTGCTGAAAAAGAAAAATTTCCAGAAAGAAAAAAGCAAGCATGTCACCTGGAGACAAAGAGGTCATGCTGAGCTGATGATACCTGAAACTTGGGCTTCACTTGATTTGGGCAAAAGTAAAACAGGATTTTCAAACCTGGCTTGCATCCCTGTGTACTCTCCCTCTCAAGTGAATTCTTGCTTTGTAGAAACCAATATGATAACTTATGAACACTTCAGTCTTTGAAGAAAGTTCATGCTATGAGCTTCTGAGACAACGATGAGTTTAACTTTTTAAACTGGTAGTTTTATGCTCTTTACAGGACTCCCCACACCTGCATGTTGATCTGGTTAAATTCTACTTCACTTCTCCTGGCATAATTGTCACAGCAGTTTATGAATTGCTTGAGGCTGAAGGGTTTTTTTGACAAGGAATCAAACCAGGTCAAGCCTAATGACACTAAAACCTGGGCCACAGACCATCAGGAGAGGTGTATTTCTAATAGCAAATCTACTGATAAAGCAGATGCAATCACTAGATGTACTGAGAAGAAAAGCAAAGTGTATAAATCTCCCTGACGAAACAGTAGGCTTACAATAGGTGCCACATGCTTTGATCAAATTAAAAATTTTATTACACATTAATTAAGACCAGCAATTTACAACTGGCAGGCAAAACTATTGACATTTCCTTTTTGTACCAATCCACCTAGTAGTTTTAATCCACACCTGTACTTTTAAGCCTAATTTGATATTTGTTCACAGAGTACCAGTCATTCAGAAAATCTCATGGTTATGCTTTCCTGGAAGAAGATAAAACTAGCTGTATTCAGACTTATTTCCAAACTGCAAACATCAGACTCCACGAAACAGGACAATGTACTGAATGTGTTAAAAAGGCTTTTATCAGATACTACCATCACCCCAACATTGTTCTGTGCCTTCCATCTCATGAAATTACCTGTTTCATGAAGTAAATGAATTCTGTCTAACTCATACAGCTGGAAACATGCCAGAAAATAAATAATTTATTTAGCCAATGTTGAGAAGTTATTTCAAGTGGTTTATGTGTTTCTGAAAAAAATAACTCAAAAAGGCAGTTTTAAGAAACCATTAATTGGAGTGAACTAATTAGAAACAGATCACATGATGATAAATGAGGTAGTTTGATGTGTTGATTGGACTGCTAGCCTGTAAGTAAGTAGAGTGACCCTGCAGATAATTGTATCAGTACCTGTGCTAATAGGGGTTTATGGAGATCAAAGCTGTGCAATATTCCCAGACCCTTAAGCCCCTGCATTGTACTAAGATTAAGTTAGTAAATACATATCAGCTAATTTAAAGCAGTGTTATTACA
Organism: Luscinia megarhynchos; assembly: GCA_034336665.1. Classification (NCBI taxonomy): domain Eukaryota; kingdom Metazoa; phylum Chordata; class Aves; order Passeriformes; family Muscicapidae; genus Luscinia; species Luscinia megarhynchos. Next base: position 69,897,908 of record JAPFBE010000003.1, read on the forward strand.
ATGTTGCAGTTATGAAATAAAGAGGTTTTGAAAGCTTTGAAATTTGGCAGCCAACCTTAACTCTGACCTGGTCCTGCAGCTCCCATTCCACTGCATATGATGGACAGTGAGAGAAGATGGAAGGGATATTCTAGCACTTTAAAGTTTTGATGTTACTGTCTACAAGTGACCTTACAAACTTTACACAAAGCACCTCCAGACTACTTCAGAAATCATGCCATAATGACGTATGTGAATGGCCTTGCAAAGAAGCTAAAATTTAGAAAATCCAGTGTTCACTCCTGTTAACTCTCTTCCTATCTGTTTGATAGCAGCCCCCTCTCCACTTCACTAAAAGCAAAGGTTTTCAGGTGGGACTTCTCAGATCTCCAGGACACGTCTCAAATCTGTGCTTGTTTTCAATGCCTTTTTCTCCAGTGGGAATTTTGTAACACACCATGTTTTTGTCACTTTCTTATGCAGTTCACAGGGGTAAAACAGTGTCATGAAGGTGCTTAGCAGGAATCACTGCAGTTTACGATTGTTGGTGGCACTAATGGCTCCTCCTGAAGTCACTGGTATTGGATTGTCACATCTGCAGTTTTGTGAGATTGTCTGATATGACATTTTTTCCTAGGCATTTCTGAAGCTTGATCAAATATGGTGACTGCATGGAAGTTATTTTGTTTTGCAGAGATTAGCTGTGCTGAACACTGATGCAGACTTTCTTCTCAGAAAATATTTGAAAACCAGTGATTTGGAAAATTCTGTCCTTTGCTTTTAAGAAAATAATTTGCTTGAAGGCTTAAAAGAGCATATAATGCATCGAAGCAGATACCAGATCTGCTACAGCAGACACCACTGGAAACAATAACCTGACACAGAGTTGCCTTAAATTTTGTTAATAGCAACAATATAATGGGAAAACAAGACTCAACAATCCCACAAAGCACCCATTCTAAAAGGCAAAAAGATTTATTTCCAGTATTCCCAGCCTCCAGTATAAGCCAGTCCACATCTCCAAGATAATCTAAGAGCTCATAATGAAGGAATTCTAACAGACGATGAAAAAAGTATTTTTACTTTTATCACAGAATCATTCTGTGTGCCAACTGGTGCTGAGGCATGAAGTGTCCCTGTGCCAATGACTGCATCACATCTCTCAGTGCCAGTTTCAGATGTTAAATCTCCTCCTGTTAAAAACTGCACTCTGTTTACAATTGTATTTTTTTTCCACCTTTAGCACCCAGCCAATGAGTCTTGGCAGGAGAAGGAAAAATTTTTAAGAAGGCTCCAGCAATTTAGAATACTATATTCTAAATCAGGTGTTCTGGCTGTCATGGACCGAGTCACTGCCTCAGAGACCATGTAAGCGGCTATACATTGCAAGGATTAACTATTCAAAGGGAGAATTATGTTAACCTTTGGGTCTCCCTGCATTTTGAGAAATTATTGTCCTTGGAAGTAGAAAATGGACAGGGAGACCAAGTCACAACAAAGTCCTGAACCTTGCCCTGCAGGCACAATATTAATTTGTCCATGAGGGAATGAAGGCTAACCTTTCTACCCATTGTCTCTGTGGGGGGCCACAGCCCTGCGCTGAGCTCTGGTGACCAAATTCTTTACAGATTTAGTAACAGCCCTTAACACATCTGTAATTATGTTGGTATATAAATATGCACAATAGGCAGTTGTGATACTGATCCACTGAAAGAGGGTAAAATATTTTTTCCCTCTACTCCCTATTCTACCAGCAGAAGAGCTGGTATTGACAGCCAGGATGTTCTTAGAATATAAGTTTCTCTACTTTCTGCTTGTTGGTGTCACCTGTAGCCCCTCTGTGCTGACTGATACTTGGAAGTGTGGCCTTCTCCTTTAGAGGCCCAGGAGTTTACACCATATGCTTAATCCTGGGTGGGGATTATATCCAGCACATCAAAGAGCAGAACCAAGCCAGTAATGTCTTCCACAGGACAGCCCTGCAGTTGGAAATCCTGCTAGCCACAGGAGGGCTGGAGCTGCAAACAGCCTCGAAACAGCTCCTCATAACACCATGAAGCAATTAACTACTTGAACATCTCCCATTTGCCTCTCCTCAGAACAAATTTTGCATAAACTGGAAAGTACAAAGGAAGGATTAAAAACAAAAAAGTTCTTTATGAATGCAGATATTCTATTTATCTACACATATTAAATACGATATTTCCAAAGAAAACTACCAGAGCACTAGAAGAAGAATACCATCGATAACACCTGCACCAGGGAGTTTAAAATCAGCTCATATGCCACTATAGTGAACATAGTTTTTTTCCATTATTACTTAAATATGATGATAACCAATTTAGGGATTGACATAAACCCCACATTGTATTATTCTGAGGCTTTGTTAAGAGCAAAGAATGTGTGACCAAATCAAAGGCTTCACCAAAGCTAATAAACACAGCTTCAGTCATATATGTGGCCTTTATCCACAGCTTGATTAATATAACATTTAACCTAGAAAAAGGCTGAGGTTATGGAGAGCTTTAAACAGAAACCAGATTTGAAATAGGGAAGGGTGAGGGGAGGAATACATTTAGATTAATAAAGCCATTGATCTTTCCACACACCAAACACCTGGAAATGTTAGTTAATGGAATTAAAGCAGTTGAAAACCTGTGATTACATAAATCCGAGAAAATACCATCTCTCTGGTACACAAAAAGTCTTCCAAATTGTTCAGAGTTTCAGCAAGCACTGAGACATGTTGAAGGAATCATGGAAGAAAATGATTGCAGATTTGAACTGTAAAAAGGGGATTTTATCCGCCTGTCTCTTCAAAGGGTAATTAATTGTTTTCAGTACTTTATTTGAATGTGTAATTTCAAAAGGGGAAAAGCTGATTATTGATTTAAAAAAAAAAACAAACTACAACAAATTAGATTAACTTGACTTCTCCAAGGTCAGAAGGTTTCTAAATCTGTTAACAGGCCAGGTGATGATTATTTAATGCTCTAACTATTTGTTATGTCTGTTACAATTTAACCCAAATCTTTAATTCATTAAAATGAGTTTTTCTAGCTCTGCTAAAAAGTCCTTTCATTCCTTTCCAAATGCTCTCAGATTCCTCAGTCCTTTTTAACATGTTAATCTAAATAAAACACAATTCTTGCTTTTCTCAACTCGTCTTCATTTCCATTTCAAAGCTGAGTACAGTACCTGGATCAGCAACATATCTGTTATGTGTCTTACTTTTGCCATTTCTTTTCTCCCTGCTGAGATATTTCAATCTGTCAAGGGTCATTTGAGGATAACAGTTCCCTGCTTTAAATGGCTAGTTCCTTAAAATCTGAACCCACTGGGGATGATGACCATCCAGAAGTTAAGTTGCCTCCATAGTGAGTAGCTATTAGTATACCAACTAGCTCGAGGTTGTAGAGTGGCCATGTGACAGTAAAGCAAAGATTTTCCCACTAAAACAGCAGCTCCCAAAATTACCATAAGAAAAGTTGCTGCTAGTTGGAAATTGCTGTCCTTCAGATACAGGTGAAGTTAGCAGGAGGTTTTAAAGTAAGTCAATCAAAGAATTTGTAATAGATAGCCAGGGGTGGATGGCATTTGCCAAAAAGCTTGAATGTGGTGTTACAGGACCAGTAAGAAATAATGAACTACTGGGCCAAAGGGAAATCCTGAGAATGCACAGACAAAACAGGAAGAACCTGGCAGGAGCAGGGCAGCTATGGCTTTTGAAAGTCCAAAACAGATACATTTATCCTCAAATGCCCTCTTCATTTGCAGACCTGAAGACACCCAAAAAGGAATAAGCTTACTTGTGTGTGCAATGCAAATACTTCACCCACATGCTTTTGCATAACCTGAATGGCTTTTTAAAGACAGACATTTGTAAAGCCCACTGACTAGGTTTATGAAAAGTTGTTTAAAATCATAGCTCAGATGCAATTGAATAGGTAATAACAGCCAAAGCATTCACGTGGGACTTACACATATATAATAACATCCATTCAAATTTGGTGACCTGGCTGGAGGTATAATTTGGGGATTATTTTTTTTCTAGTGTACTTCTGCCACTAACCACTCTTCTATTTGGTGTACAAGAAAAGAATAATTGAAGAAAGGCAAAATCTATGTTATCAGTCAAATCCAAATCTCACTGAACAGATTTCATTGCTAATGGGAGCCAGCATACATAGTGCTCCTGATAAAATATTAAAAATTTATTAAAAGCATCTCCTCAGAGCTGAAAGCAGAAAATATTTAATCAATCTTGACAATCAAAGGATGATCTAGTGGAAACTTACACACAATTCATTCCAGCAGAGAAAAGATGGGTGGGCGAGTCCTCTTAACTTGCACTGATTTATTTCATATGTTTTTCTATGTGCACAGCTCCATTTGGATTTCTTATTGTACCTGGTGACACACTGGGACACAAATCATGCCAAATTATTTTCTTTATTTTCCTCTTCAAGAGATTCTGATAAAAAAAAAGCAAACCTAGGAAGTTCAAATGAAGATGCCAGTATTTCACACACATTTGTCTCCGAGCTTTGGATGAAAAAATGAAATAGCACAGCTTTGGGGAAGTGGAAAGGGGAATGAATACAAACAGTTAAAGTAGGTATGAAAATGTTGGAATGTTCAATTTGAATGTTTCAGTGTAAATGACTCTTCCTCATTTCTGAGACACATTAAGTGTGAGAGTACTTCAGGAATTTCCCAGGGCTTCTCAGATCCCACATCACCTTGTGCTTCATATGTTTATACACAGGTGGTTACAATACATCCAAAGTACCACAGAATCCAGGTGCAAGTTTATCCAAGCCTTTGCCAGACATCTGAAAAGTACTCCTCTGATCATACAACACTTTACTCAGTACCCAGCAGTGTCCACATATTTTCTTTCAAGTTTTCTTCTCCTAGGTGCCTTTTTTTCCTATTGTTTCCTGATCAACTTTCCCTATCTTTCCCATTCTTATTCCTGCCAAAATATCCTTTTTGCCCCCCAAAAAGGTGAGTATAGCCACCCCATGAACTGTATGTTTGAAAGGACGAAATAAATGGCAATGATGGAATGAGCTGGGCCTACAGGACATTACAGGGACTCCCACCAAGTCTTTCCTTACTGTGCACTTGTCGAGCTGCTCAAAGCAGCTCTGATCACATCAGCTCCCACTGCCATTTGTGTTCCAGCCATCCCACACAGAGACTGGCAGCTTTAAAGTTTTCTCTTTGGCCTTCAGTTCACCCTGTGGTCCACCAAACACTGTCATCCTCAAATCCCCTGGTGAGAGCACTGTTCATCAAGAAGCTCCCACTGAGAAGAACTGTGTGATGTCTCTGTAGATATATTCATATACTGCAGCATTAGCCTGGCTGCTGCTAAGATATACCTTCCTATAGTACAGGAGCCTATCTCATCCCTATTTTTTATTCCCAAAGGTGTTTAAGTCACTTTCATTTCTACTTATGTTAAAACATTAAAGTGCTGATAACTCATATCATAAACCCCAAAATACTATTTAAAAAGATGTGATGTATATGCATAGATTTTCAATGGATCTGGAAAATTAGCAGTGCAGTCTCCTTGACTTTCCAAGACAGTTTGATTCCTGAGAACATAACTCTAAATCATTAACCTCAACTTCATAAGTGCTATGAACTTCAACAGAATTAAGTCTTAAATAAAAATCAAAAATCCTATTTCACATATTACTTATAGACATATAATTATAGACTTATAGATGCATATAATTTAGTCTGAGAGAGCTTTAAGCTTTAAGGTACAGCTATAAAAATACAGGGGGGTGTGGATGTTCATATGTCTCTAAATAAGAAAAAAAAATTAAACTAGTTATATATTCAGAGGAAAAAATTAATATGCAATGATGAAAAGCACTACAAAATTCTGTGCATGGGAATAATCACGTGACAGGGAGAGTAGGAGGGCAATCTTTGAGAAATAGTATGCTAATGGTAATTAAAGTCCCATTGAAAACGATGTATCAAATAGCACACTAAATGTTTTATGTTCAACCACCACACCTCAACTTTGTTATTCCCTGCCTTATGAATGACTAAATAGGCAAGCTTAATACCTTATAGAATGCTCTAATGCTATTTTCAAAGGGAATTTATAATAGACTTGGCACTGTCATGCAACAATCTACAAATGTTGTGTGCTAGCCTGTTTACAGAGATGTTTTCTGTATGACTACACTGGCCTAACTCACCGAGCATCAGCCTGGAAAAAACCCTAATACTCACAAATCTTTAAGAGGTTTAGCCAGAACTGATAGCTTTGATGATGGTTCCATCTCTGGCTCTGTCTGAGAGCAATCAAGGACCCGCAGCCATCCAAGGACAGAAGAACAAAGCATGCTAGCAGCGTTTCATAAGAGTGCTTCCAGAGAGAGTGAGCTGTTGCTTGGGAGAAACAAAGGAGGAGCAGAAAATCTTTGGCATATCTCAGTTTCAGCCTCCTAGCCTAACAAGTGTGGTGTGATTGAAGGGCTCTAGGTAAATTAGACAGGTGGAAAATCCACTGTTTTAATTTTAATTTCCTTTTGCTACTACTTTGTGTATACTACTAAACAGCTAATAATGAAGCTTTCATTAAAGAGGTTCTGTGTTGCAAACAGGTTTTGTGTTCTGTCAGGTCCTGTTCTATTGCAGGATGGCAACCTGCTCCACAATCCCACATGCCACAGCAGCAGGTTGGACTCATAGGTCAATGATGTATTTAAGATAAGAGTGAATGCAATTACATTGTGAAAGCAAAGAGTCACATAAATCCTGAGTGGGTTATAAAGTAGCTGCTATATATTTTTATTTTTTCCTGCTTCTGACACAGACTCTCTCATCTTACTGAAGTAAAGCTGTGCAATGGGATGCACTTCTAAAAGAGCAAGTTCCAGTCAGAAAATCTGTGTCTGCACTTCATTGCTGAAACCTGAGCACGTTTGCCTCTCTGACTACCTCGTTGGGAATATAAATCACAGAATAGAAGTGGCATATGTTGAGGTTCACTCATATAATTCATATTGTGGCCACAAGTATGTGGGCATATATTTGGCAGGTGCAAATTGCCAGACTCTAAAAACTGTGGGCCCTTTCATCTATCAGTTTCCATGCTATGCATGGGCTACATGGGAGCTGGCTCCTGCCCAGCCCACTTGCAGCTCAGCTGAGGTGTGTCACATCTTTTGTCTCCCCTCCTGTGCAGAAGGCACAGGATTGCAACACCTCAGCAGAGAGCTGGAGCTGACCGTTTTTCCAAAAACAGACCTCCCAGACAGAGTCCTGTTTTCAGAATATGTCTTCTTTTTTTTTTCCTCCTCTTGACACAGACAGCTATAGGTAAGTAATGAAAGAGCCTTGGCAGGACACACAGATAATTAAATATTTCATCATTCTTCTGATTTCAAAGCTTGAAACAAGAAGAGGTTACAGAGGGTTTTATGTAAAATACTTCAGATGGAGTCTAGCTGTATAAGAAAATACTGGGATGGATCCAGATACAGATGTGCTATCTACCCAGAAACTATTTGGCAAGTCAGTGAACTGTGATATTGTAAGAAAGTCTGGGCTTCAGGACAAGTTTTCAAAAGAGTGCCTGTTGGCTGAGCTATCATAGTAAAGCTGTTTATTGGCAGAGAAGTTATATGGGAAGCTGAAACGAAGACCCTGCTTCTTTTCCCACTGTGATTTTTTTTTCTCACCACAATTAATTTATTATAGGTGGCTCAGTCCAGACCTTCTGCATAGTGGTTGAGGGACAAAGTCTAGACATAATTTATTGGCCAGTGCCTGCTGAAAACAGAATTGCAGAATGCACATTTTCCTACTCTTTCTCTTTTTTCTTCTGCCAGACACATCAAGTATGCTGTATGCTAATTAACTGGTATGTGAGACCAAAAGGACCAAGGGAGGTTTTACTTTGCTAGAGCTGTCCTCTATCATATCATGATATATTTCCCTCATGCTAAACAGTAAATATCAAACTAAACAACAACAGCAGTAAAACTTTGTTTACTTGGCATGATTTTATCTGCCTTTCACATGAACCCATAAAAACAAGCTGAAGTTCTCATCAGGTCCCTCCATTTCACAATTCCTGTTAGCTGGCTAGATTCTTTTTATAACCACTACACACACTGACAAAGTGCAGAGCAGTTATATCCATGATCACAAGATATCAATGGCAAATTCAAGAACAGAAACCAAACAAATCTACCTCAGTTACACAGGGGAAAATGTGGCATTGCAGAGGAAAATCAGAGCAGTAAAAAACATGTGGTGTGGAAATGAGTCAGGAGCAGCAGAAGCTTGTCAGGTGGAAGGTCCATTACCCATCTTCAGATTGCTTTACAAATATTAAATTTGTCAATTTGCTAAACAATCTTTAAAAGAAGGCCTAGTACAGGCTTGTGCTGAGTGGGAAGACAGTTGGAATAAGGAGTCTGATCCTGATGTGCCAGTCAAATCAGCAGCAGATGAAATTAGCACTAAGCTTTACTGCATCCCAGGGACATATTGCAGCAGATGAGATAATTCTGTTCCCTGTATGGGACTGTGAAGCCTTTTGCTCCCAGCTGCCACCAATATAGAGATCTATGCCAGGTCCTCCTTCACCCTGGGCTCTGGGGATACGGCAGGGATTGAGGGCCTGACTCCAGTCTGGAAGTGAATTCAAATTCATTCCCTGGAGTGCATCTGCCTGGTTAGTCCACAGGTAACTCAGCTCTGATGTCTGTTGCTTTTACTCCTTGCCCGAGCAAGCAAATGTGCAGGGAGCACAGGGTGCTCCACGCTGGTGTTCCACCAAACCTCAGCCTCACCAGTGGTGATGGCACTTGAGGGAGCAAGGGCCCTGTTTGACCTCCAGGACATGCTGGGTTTGCATGGCTGCCAGCCAGGAAAAGCCTGATTTGATCCTTTGTGAAATGGATGTGTGTGGTGTGCAAGCCACTGCAAAGTGTTAAAGATTGCTGTGATCAGGTTGGTTCATGGTTTGGACAATTTCACTTTAAATAAGAGCAAGAGGGGCCCATGCTACTCTCATTAATGACAAGAACACTTTCAAAGGCTCCTCTAAAACATTACTGCTCTCAGCTCAGTTTCCCCCAGGACTGACATTGGCACACTGTCCCTCTTTCCTGCTCACCTGCTGCACCTGCTCCAAGCTTCTCTCACCTGTTCAACAGCTCTGCCAATAGGTCCAAGCTCCTATTGCATACCTCCTGCCCAGCCACTGGCAGGGAGCCATCCTTCTCTGCTTTTTTAGTCCTTTCTCGTTTCAAATGGAATCACTGCACAGGAAAAAAAATACTATGGGGCCACTTTCAGCTGTTTCTAATTCTCACCCATGCAGAAACTCAGCATTAATTTGGTGTAAGAATCACTTGAGCAATAACTTGAGTGGCAGTAATCTAGGTTTTTTCATGTGGTTCTTTGACAAAGCTGATGCTCAGATGTCATTAGCATGTTTATGAATAAAAATCAAGTGGGATTTTTTTTAAATTATCTCTCTGGAAGAGGTATAATAATAGAGACCTTTATAAAAATATGCACTCAAGTCTGAATAGTGATACTGAAAACAGTAAAAATAGCTATTCCAAATAAAACAAAACTATACAAATAATTTCTTCTAGCAAACTTTCATAAGGATCTCTAATACCTGAAGGAAATAAGAGTGAAGAATTGTAAATCTACAGCACAGATTATATTTCCCAAATATTGAAGAGCTTATTTAGAGTATTAACCTTTTTGCAGCTGCTTGATCACCTCAAGCCAAACACTTTCATGCAGGATTCAGAGAAAGAAAAGTGGGCTGCAAAAACCATGCCCTAGCATCAAGGTGATCCAGAAGTAGCTAAACAGTCAATTTATCAGAGAGAAGTTCATAGAATTTTCTAAATTATTCTGGATAATTAAGGACAGAGGCTATGAATAATTGGGAACAACATCTGATTGAGCAAGCAACAAATGACAGGTGAAATTTAGTGTAGAAAATATAAAGTGAGGCATATCTAAAATGTAATAATTATTACAATAAGAAAGGGTATTGGTGTTATCATACATGGCTCATGAAAACATCAGATCAGTTCTCATTAGAAGTCAAAAGCCCTTGGAGTTTTAAAAGAGAAAAACCAGAAGAGACAACATCATTATGCTGCTGTAGAAGTTCCTTGTCTGCCCACAGCCAGGAATACTGTATGACCTGTCTGTGTCCTTGGCTTTCTAGCTGATTTCGTGCTGATCAGCCCAGCCTCACAGTCCAATCCTGTGTAATTAGGAGGGCTTCTCTGCTTATGTGCTACTTGAAACTCCTAGCTGAGCTCCAGAATCATGAAAACTGCGTCCGGTTTCCTTAAAGTTTAATTATTCCATTCTTCAACAAACGTTTGTTTCCTATTTCAAGGACAAATCTCTGAAAAGGATTTAAATCTTTGGACAGGATTTCAGATCTATTTATTTCTTCACTCTATCCACCATAGTCACATGAACTTCACATTTATACTGAAATAGTTTTTTACTATTGTTATTATTATATCTATTGTCAAGAAACCAAATGGTGCTTGCAGTTTTCCATTTCTAGCTTTCATATCTTCATCACTGCTTCCAAACACTACAAATTGGCTTATAATTAATAAGCAGACATGGGTATTTTTCCTAGTCACTCACACTTTCTGTGGGGTGATGAAATCTTTTGCAATTTCAGACTTCTGCACTCAGTGAAAAACACCTGCCCAGTCAGCAGGTTCAGAAGGGTCATGAAATGTTATCCTTATCATTTGATTTCAATGGATCTAGCACAACACCAAATACTTTCATACTGATCATTGGAAATAATAAAGACATACTTAACAGGAGATGTCCTTGAGAAGTTCCACCATGAGCCTTTATGTTCAGGAAAACCTGGTCTTGCCCAACCTTAGGGAAACCTAAGAAATGCTTTCTTATGTTTCCAGTCCTGCTGAAAGCTCTCCAGAATACCCAAATGCAATCTAAAAGAGTAATCATCTGATTATGATGAACAATCTTTACCAAGGCACCATGAGAAATTTTACCAAAGACTTTTGGAAAAACTGAGGCTTTGGCAATTTGCCACACACATACTAAAAGGACTTCATTACATGATTTTATAATTAAGGAGAAAATATCAAAACATATTGTCACATTCAAGTAAAAAACAATGGCTTGTATTGAAAAGCATCTGTTTCAATTTAACTACAGATGTGAACTCTTAATACAAACCATGAATATTATCCTTGGTGTTTTTGTTTTAGCTCACTTTGTATCACAGAAAACTTAAATGATTCAGGCATCTTTTAATTAAGTTGATCCTAATCCAATTAGGCAGAAAAACTCTGATATGTTAAAGAAATGGTTATATTTTGTAGCCCTTTCAAGTACAAAAATTTCCTAATTTCTTTTGAAACACAGGCATTTTTATCTGTGCAGTATATGAGCTATATGACTGCTGTAGACATTATGGGTTGATTCAGCTCTTACAAATGCCCATTCTGTATCTCTCTCTCTTCTGGAGTTATTTCACATGCAAACCAGCATCCAAACTGTAGCAGAGTATTTGATATTCCCCCCATCAGCAATTTGCAAGAAAACAAGGAGAAACACCCTACACCTTCACTAATGCCCAAGTCCACAGTCCATGGGAAGGAGGAGATAAAACACATGCAAGAAAGACAGTATCAGTGACAAATGAGAAACATGGACAGGTGCATGGGGGCACAGAGAATGTAGCAAAAGGGCAAAATGCAGCTGACCAGGTGCTTTTGCTGGCCTGGGACAAATCTGCAAAGCAGCTCGAGAGAATTTAAGGAGAAAATGTGTTTTGTTGGATCAGTAGGACTTCATGCAACAGTGCCTGTGCATGGAAAAGTGTCCATCTGGGGCACTGCTTTTCCTCCTGTGTGATGTTTCTAAAACAGTACTATTTTCACATGCTCCAAAGTCCCAGAAAAATGTTCTCAGAAGAATAAAAGCACATTAAAGGGTATTCAACTGCAAGGTAGGTTTTCTCTTGATGAACTTCTTGTCAATATGTTAGAAAAAGCCAAACAGAGCGGGTATGTATCTACAAAATCTTTTAATTAGATCTCAAAATTAGGTGAACTGGATATTCTAAGGAAATAATACATTTTAAGCTAATGTTATTAATTAACACTTAGTTAAAGAAAGCTGTTCCAAATTTGTTTTTCCTAAATCAAATAAATTCAAGTGGGTGTTTTCCTTTCCTTCTAACAGATCAGTAAGTGTTTGTATTTTTGAAACAAGTTAATGTTTTTAAAATAGTATTTATAAGGTGGTGTGTTTAGCTTGTAGATATTTCTAAGTTATTTCTCTTCTTCTGAAAGCAGCATAGAAAATGATAGACAAAAGATAACCTAATTACTTCAGCCACAACCACTGTGTATTAACACAGCTATTGACTGAAACATTTTTAACACCTGGTAAACAGCAATTTCCTACTAATTTATTCCAGGTTGAGGTGGTAGCTTGTAAAATGCTGAAATGTAGGCAACATCTGACAAGGTTTCATAAACTATAACACTTTGCACACTGGAAGGTGGATTGCTTGGTTCATCACTGACAGAGAATAAATTGTTTCCCTGTACACTTTCAATGGCAGGGCTAGAATGCAAACAAAAGTGTTGTTGATCTGAGGCTTCCAAAAGCTTGCTGTGAGAATTTTTCTAGGTGTTATACACTGAAATAATTTCTGCTGATCTCTGCATTTTTAAAGTTCATGTCATCACATCACTTGTCTGCAGCCAAAATAAAAATCCCAGACATAATGAGATGTGTTTCTCAAGGACTGCGTCAAAAATTTACATTTTTAAGAAAAAAAAGGGTTTTTCCACATATGAAAATGTTTAAACAAAAATTTAATGACTGTATCCAGAAAGTTCCCTTTAGGCCACAGAAAATTACTTTAATCTGGGAATGTGATTTGCATCCATCAGAAGACAAAACTCCTCAGTCAACAGTACAGTTAGCTTAAAATGTGGCTTATATTTGTTCTGCTTTAAAGGTGCTTGTCCCTGTCCTGAAAGGCAAAATTACAGCCTCCATTTGTGCTCAAAGAGGTAGTGGCTGAACAAAGGTGTTTATTGGTGAAACATTCATTCACTTAACAACACATACAACCAGCCACACTCTATCCATGTGGAAAAGCAAGTCTGCAAATAATACCAAAAGCATACAAATACAAATACAAATTTAAGTCTCTTTTACTTGATATAATCTGAAATGTTTCACAGAGATAATTGCGGGAAAGGAAGTGCAGGTTAAAAAGGTTTAAAAATCAAGAGTTTAATAACAGTGTGAAAAGTTGCCATGATGAATGCAAGGCAATCAAGGCCAGATGTCTTTTAGGGATGTAGTGATAAGCACAAACTCAGCCAGCTTGAAGCTCCAGGATGGGCAGTAAGGAACGAAGAAACCCAAGGTATTCAGTTGGCCTGGTTATCTAAAACTATGCCACAGATATGCTCAAGCATTTCAGAACCTGGTGTAAACAACATCATTAATTCAAAAATACTGTTTTAGTATGTTTAAAATAAATAAAATGCATTGTTGTTAAAAATACACACTGACCAAGCAGAATGAGGTCTTTAACTTACCAAACTTGTTCTGAACACTTATGTCAGTATGCTAACAAATTTAGGTAGCACTGCAGCTTTCAAAATTCCTACTATTGCATAATAAGATTACAGATTTCTTGGTTTCATAAACATAACAAGAAAAAAAAATACCCCAACAAGGAAATTATGACTGTTCCCACTCTTCTTCTTAACATGTGGAATTTCCACCCTCCTCAGCCCCTCAGCTGTGCTAAATGCTGAAATATCTGGTTGTGCTGCTGAGGAAGAGGCTAGGGAGGAAAATGTGGTATGAAGAAGGAGAAATAATCTCTTGGAGTGGAGATGAAGTAGATTTTGACCACATATATTCCCACAGAGAGGTCTCTATCTCACAGGGAAATTCAAGAACTGGATGGCAACAACTTGTGGGGTTTCACCTGAGATGTTCATTTGTCAGAAGAAATATAAGGATAAATTAATAGGAGTAAAAAAAAAATTCCTTGAACCCTCTGTTCTACGTCAATAATCACTTTAAGTCAAGGTTTTTATGCCGATTGATTACATTAAGCAAGCAGCACTCAGTTGTGTATTGTCCATGAAACAGACATGATCTTTATGGTATCATATCTTTATGATATTAGACAAACCTGCCACCCAATAGAGTGTCCTTCATGCAGGTAAAACTTGAAGGTAGTGATTTGCTTTTTACTTGGTCCTACTCAGTAAAATGAGTGTATCTGTGATCCTAGTTAAGCTCCCAATGAAGTACCATCCCAAACTAAGATGGAAATAGTACAGATTTTTTGCTTTGTATTTGTAGATTTTTATGTATATTCATTGCAACAGTTTTCGTTTAATGACAATGACAAAGGAGCTTCAAAGCAGTGATGTGAACACTTTAAATTTCACACACACTCAATGAAGTGCACCACGTGGAACATTTGACACTAAAATCTTACCTAAGGTCACTTTCTGCTCACAGTTAGTGAAAAGTGGTCTTACATGATAAGATAAACCAGAAAACTGCTGAGTCTTCACACATGTAAAACCTCTTAGTCTCAATATGTGCTCCTCCAGAGGAGCTTTACCTCAGCAAAGACAGCAGCATTGAGTTAACACCTTGGTCAGAATCTACAAAGGAAAAGGAAAGCTTTTTCCACTTACAGTTACTATCAACTGCACTAGCAATAAATTCCGTATCATGAGGGGGATCCTATAATTCTACATAATACACCTTTTCACAGAGTTTAATCTCCATCATGGAAACCATTCAAATGCAAAGATTGACCTTCTACCAGTCTTTAAAGAAATAAAAGTTATATACTGTAAAATCAAGCTACCTCAAGCTAAAACTAGTGATAAATCTCTAGTTTTTTATCTTTTTCTTCTGAAAGCACAATTATTTTGTGATGGGTACTTTTGGCATTTTCAAATTAGTTTTCTTGTTCTTCTAGGGGTCCTTACAGTGAATTAGAGCAAAACAATATGTTGAAGCACTTTGTTTTTCAGTGGTTTGACTACTTCTTAACATTTGCAGCATAGCTCTAATGATGAAAACACAAGGCTTTCCTAATGCAGAAATGACAGATTCCCATTAAAATGGTTAAGGGGCTAAGGCATGCTGCTCCTTTGGCATCACCCACAGGTTAAGTTAGCAGATAAAAAGCTCTCAGTCTGGTACATGGCATCTCTAATGCAAGTGTCAAGTGGTTTAGAAAGCAACAAAAGCTGGAAATACAGCCAATATTTTCTGTTTTCTTATTCATTAAAAGACTGCAGAAAGCGTTGAAACCCTTATGTTCTCCAAAGTGCCTCCTCCAAGGAATTCCATGATGGAAAACCACTGAAACACATGAATTTATATTTTCCTTTTTATTTGTTCTTCTCAATATGATCATTTGATGTGTGTTATGGTCTTCAAAGTATAATCTTCACAGTAAAGGACTGAGATCCCAGTCATAGCACGAGCATTACAACATGCAGGAGGAAATCATTGATAGGCATTTTACCTTATTAAATCTTGCCATGGTGCCTCTATATAAATCTTAATTCCTTTTTGATAACACAGTATTGATCCAAGAAAGCCAAATATCTTGTATGAACTTTAGTTCCAAACTAATGCTGAGTATGAGCCAGCAGTGCCCTGGCAGCCAGGAGAGCCAGCCCTGTCCTGGGGGCATCAGGCACAGCATCACAGCTGGGCAAGGGAGGGGATTGTCCTGCTCTGCTCTGAGCTGGGGCAGCCTCACCTCCAGAGCTGGGGGCAGCTCTGGGTGCCACAGGATAAAAGAGACATTAAACTATTGGAGAGTGTCCAAGGGAGGGCAGCAAGGATGGTGAAGGGTCTGGAGGGGAAGCCATGTGAGGAGTGGTGAGGTCACTTGGTGTGCCCAGCCTGGAGGAGACTGAGGGGACTGAGGGGACACCTCACTGCAATTACAACATTCTCACAAGGGGAAGTGGAAGGGCAATGAACTCTTCACTCTGATAAACTGTGACAGGATCTGAGGAAACTGCCCAAAACTGAGTCAGGAGTGGATTAGGTTGGATATTAGGAAAAGTGGTTGGGTGCTGGAGCAGGGTCCTGAGGGAGGTGGTCAGAGCACCAAGCCTGATAGAGTTCAAGAAGCATTTGGACAATGCCCTCAGGCACTTGGTGGGATTCTTGTGATTGTCCTGAGTAGGGCCAGGAGTTGGAGTTGGTGATCCTTGTGAATTCCTTCCAGCTCATCATGAAAAATTTCATCATCATACTGATCCTTTCTTCCTGATTAGGTCCATTCTCCTATCTGTGAAGATTCTTAATAACTGGCTAATTATTTAATGCCTCCATAAATATTAAGTATAAAAAATAAAAAATATTTCTAAAAAATCAGAATGTCACTAGATACTCCTTAGCTCTCATCACTTCCTTGTCACACTCTACTTCTTGTAGTCATCACATTAAAACATACTTGAAAGATGTCAGCTTTGAGACCTCAGTGCTTTGAGTGTGCCTCTAAACACCCTCTGCATTAAATACATCATCTCTACTGACCCAATGGCTCAGCTGGATCTGTGGTTGAATAAGCAACTTCTGAACTGCATCTGTTACCCTGGAGTGGGAATATTTGTACGGGTCTTTACATTGCACTTTTTCTAATATTAACACTATAAGGCAATTTACTATGCAGTGCAAATATTTGGTAGTCTATTACTCCAGGATTGATGCTTACAACATCACCAGTCACTCCTGATGGGAGAATTCAGAATACAACAGGGTACAAAAGGAAGGAAAGATAGGTACAATGTGGTCAAAGACAGGTGCTCTAAAAGAAAGTATGCTGGAAGTGTTCAGAAGAGGTCATAGCAACTGAATTTGAATCTGAGCATTTCTACACTCCCTGGCAGCTGGGACATGTGTCACTTAGTGCCTGCTCAGTTGCCGGACTGGGGAAATTTACCCTGTGAGAAGGGAACAGAACATTAACAGAATTCTCTCAACAAATGTAACCATCACTGATTAAACCAAAAATTACTAGAGAACCATAATAAGATGACATTAAATAGTCATTGACTCATTTCCCAAACAGGGATGAAAATTGAAAGGACTACCATATGCCATTAATTTTAACAATATCAGAGGGGCCTCATAAGAATGAAAAATTACTACCATGGGTAATTTGTACAAATATTAAGTCAGATTAACTCTGAATCTTGAGATTCAAACAAGAGAACAAAATAATGTAGATTAAAATTTTATTTTTTTAAATTGAATTCTGCGAGCAGAGGAGACATAATTTGTTACCAGCCCCGGAAACGTAACTACCTGATTGAGACCATGAACATCAATATGTCAATAATTAGGGTAACCAATATTGACTTTGATTTACATATATGTAGACCAACTTCTTGGCTGGCATAATAATCAACATATCTCTCTGTCGAAGTCAGTGCTATCAAGCTGTACTGATTTATGACCACTGGATGCTGAGATGATGTAGGCAATAGCTATTTTTGGAAGGCATTATTTTGAAGAAACTGTTTTGATGAGGCCAAATTCTACATCCCTTACTCAGATAGAAAGACAGTGGGACTGAGGGTAAGAAAAGAAGAAGTCCATCTTCTGGAGGTTATGTCTGAGAGCTGAACATAAATTCTAATGCAGCTTAATAAGAATCAGATTTGAGCTGCAGAGGTACACATTTAAAAATGCGGTGGGAGAATCAATTTTAAAATCAGTGGGGCTTGAAACACAAGTATGCCTGAGCTGAAAATACAAGAAACCAAGGCAGAGCTGCTAACATTGTTCACCCTCTTTTACTCGACAGCTGCTTGTTGGGGGATCTGTCATATGGAAAATATGTGAATAGGATAAAACATCTGTTAATGTATCACTGCTCCCACCCAGCTCCTTAAAAGCAAGGGCTGTAGGCTTGTTACTATTTTCAGCAGTGCCCAGACACTTGTTCTGGTCATGGTACACAGGGATGCTGATGTCTCGGCACTGCCTGCCTGCCTGGGGCCGGAGTGGCAGCACTGTGGTCATCCCAGGCATGTGGGGAAGCACAAAGACAAGGTCTTAAAGTAGCATGCAATCCTAAAATGTGCCATTCCAGAGGAATTCCATTCAGCAATACTTAGCATGAGGAGACCTAATTGCACCAGCAGCTACTTTAGTTTGCAGTGTGCTCTAGTTAGAGAGATAATTACTAGCCCAGCTGCTTCTGGTACTTCTTTTCATCCTGATCTCTTGCATGTTGGCAGCATGGCATTCATACCTGCTGGAGACACTGAAAAATTATTAGTTATTGTTAGTTGTTATTATTTTGTTTCTTTCTTGGAGAAACTGGGAGAATGTCAGCAAAATAGATGCAATTAAGAAAAACAAGGACCCTTCTCTTTCAGAGAGAAAAGGGGAATTAAAGAGACCAAGTGATTGGGTTTTTTGGCTTTGGCAAAAGACAGATTCATAAACTCAATAAAATGTTCTCTCTTCTCCTTAATGCCCATAAAATATATATCCTTGTGCAGAAATAGCTATCTTGCAATGAAATGCAATGAAAAAGGTGTATCAGTTCAACTGAGCATTATTTTTCTACTGACAGGAAAGGTACTTTGTCTCAGTTCAAAATTCAATACTCAGTGTATTCTCATTTGTCTATTTTTCCCCTGTCTGCAAATGCAGCAGTAGGCAAGTTTAACCACATTAGGAAATTTTAATTTTCAACCTGAAGATGACAATCTGTCTCAGGTGCTGCCATGAGCTTCAATCTAAAGCTGACATATTTACTCTTGGCCCTTTACACCATGGTTGAGAATGCCATGAAGGAGCTGAGTTATAAATGTTAGTTTTGATTGAATATGACACTGCAAATAAACATGCCAATACATTGTAAGTCTTTCATCCTCTCAGATCTCCACCTGATAACCCTTGGCACCCGCTGCCAGCAAGTTCATAGAATAGAATGGGCATCACACAGGCATGTATGAAAATGGCCCACAAATACCATCCAATAAGAAGAGAATTGAGAAACCATAACATCATGAAAAAAAAAGTAAAGACTCTGGAAAAAGAAAACAATTGATGTTCATTGCAAAATTATGTGATGCCCAGAGGCCGTATCTTTCTTTAAAGAAGAGACCACAGAGTAACAAGAAGAATCACACAAGATATTCATGATCACCATCATCATATTGGCGAGTGACAGATTCCTTTTAAAGAGTAGTATTCATTGTGCTACTCCCACAGTAAAATGGGTGTAGAGGCAAATCTCATACAATGACGAAGGTGGAAAAACCATAGTAAATCTGCATTTCAGTGCCTTTTGTTTTTACTGCTTTGGATGTTGCCTTTTGCAGAGCCATAAAAGCATGGAAAAACCTACTGAACAAGCCAATGCTCTTCTTTAACCCTTTGGCAGTGGGCAAGGACTGTCTGGAAATCTTGAATTTTAGCGTCATGGCTATCAAAGCAAAACAAACAAAAAAGCCAGCTCGCAACTCTCAAAGTTTGGCAAGAGAAGTGGAGAACATAAAAACTGTGAAAATGAGACTAGCTAGGCAAAAATATAAAAAAGGATTGGCACTAGAAAATATTAGTTCATGACTGATTTTTAAACAAATACAAAATTGGTTTTTAAAAAAAAGGATGCAATGTTTCTTCTTTGAAAAGTGGTATTTAAAGCAGAAACTAAAGAATTCATCTGATTACTAAGTAAATAGCAATAAGCTAGTCTTCATAAGCTATTTTATAATTGTCATGTTCCCCAATTCTAGTCAAAGAAAGAGTTCTAAATAAAGTGATGTGACAAAGTGTTTCTGAATATTATAAGGTCACTTTCCCAAGCTTGAAAATCCAGGATTCAAATAGCTTAACCCCATGTTTTCAGAAAAAGAAGAGATAAAAGTAATCTGTATTTTGACACTAAGTTATGAATAAACAGAAAATCAGCTGTTGAACTCCTTTTGACAGTGACATACAATCATAAAAATGGTCCAATTATTCAAATAGAATCAATGCAAATATGTCAAATAAAATTAGCAGATATTTTGGTGTGCTACTGTTTATATTTGCATATTCATAATATCACTAAATACAGGCACAAACTTTTACATGTGGTGGGTGCATGTGCAGACTTGTGTATAGATAAATTTCTTGATTTTACCAAGATATTTTGCATGCCCTGTATTACTAACATCTTATAATGTTTTGGATTGGAAGGGACCTTAGAGATCATCCAGATCCAATATCTCTCCCTTGGGCAGAGACACCTTTCACTAGACCAGAAGCTCAAAGTCCAATCCAGCCTGGCCTTGTACATTTCTATGGATGAGATATCCAAAACTTCTCCTGCCCTTTCCCTGTGATTCCCATTCTAGGAATTTTTCTCCTCATCTCTCTTAGGTTGATGGAGGTTAATTCAAGATTATCAGAGCTGCTGGACATGCAGCATCCAGAATAGCAAGCACTGAGTGTTTGAGCAGTTTGCCTTGCCCCTCCAAGCTTGGCTGTCCCTAACAGAGAACTCTGGACATGCACGTGCAACTTTGGGAGCCCCAGTGCTCCAGCAAACACCTCTGCCCTCCTCCCTCTGTTGGGAGCACTCAAGTATAAAATGCAGCCAAAGAGGGTTGCCTTTGCTAAACAGGTCACGGCCCACAAGACAGAAAAAGATTGAAGATTGTTTGCTAGAAAAGAAGACTGAAGTTTAGGTCAGGTACCCCACTGCTGCCCTCATTTCTGAGCTAGCACACACCTTGTGCTAGCCTTGTCCTTCGTCCACAACTTCTCCAGCTGTCACCCTGAGTGAAAGGGCACAAAACTGCTGCCCTTCAAATCCACCTCATCCCTTTCTGAGTGCCTCTGGTGAGCTGAGAGAGACTCCATGGGATGCAGTCCCTTGGCAGATGGCTGTGCCCAGGATCTCTTGGTCTATCCCTGCACTGCTGATGGACACAGTGGGCAGTGAGGGGAGCAAATGACAGCACCCACAGGTCCTATGGAGGAACTTTGTGGAGCACAGGGCACTGGGTTTCTACCAAAGGTGATCAGGGTGGTGAGCTTTTACCAATCAAGGTGTCTAAATCCACCTTCAGCATAAAATTGAATAGCTCAAAATATTACTTCAGTTCACTGTTTGTGAAATAAGAATAGCAAATGCATAATTACTTGGAAGGGCTGCTATGAGAATTAACACATGAAAATTTGAGGGGAGGTCAGATATAAGAACAGAAATCCCCAAATAGGAACTATTTTTGTAAGAATGTTGGAGTAAAATTTTTAAAGCTTGTGGCAATTATGATGCTCCAGATCATTCTTCTTTCAATGTCTTTTCTGTCCAGTGGAAAAAAAAAAGTTTGACAATACTTCTGGATGTAGTGTTTCTTCCTTTTTCCCAGGCATAAGAGTAGGAATGTTTAGTTTTGTGTTTTATGTGTGTGTTACTAAAAACAGAAGAAAATAAGTTACAGAAACTGTGACTAGAAGATCTGCAGGTGTGTGCCCCATGATCAGAGGAAGAGCAGATGAGAGGTCAGGAAATTACTGGTTTCAAATTTGAAGAGACTGTATAATAAATTCAAGCTAAAATTAAAGCATCTCTCCTTCTTAAAAAAATCAAAAGTATTTTTTAAACCTCCAAATCAACTGATTGTATATTTTACCTAGATTGATTTTGAGCGATGCGATTTCCTCCCTGAAATTATATTCACATTAAAGGACATACAGTTACATGTACTTTTTTATTCTTTCAGCTTTCTGTCTTGATGACTACTGCAGTTGCTGTAGATACTGAAAGACTAAATAAGAGGCACAATGCTCTTCAAAGGAGCTGTACAAAATTCAGATAGAAATGTCATAAACGTATTTCCAACCCAACAAGTAAACAAAGAACTTGATGGTGTCAGGAAAGCCGGACCTCAAATGCAGTTGAGACTTGTAATGGATGACAAGGCTGTTTTTAAAAAACCATGGTTTAATGATTGGGTGCAGCATGTAGTGATTAGTGGGTTGTACTCAACTTGGAGACCAGCAGAGGTGAAATAATGCAGGGAACAATCCCAAGATCTGTACTGTATAACTACTTCAACAATAACCTGAAGGAGGCATCATGAACACCATGTTTTCACCCCAGCCAGGTGCATGAACATGAACATGAACATGTGTAGCTGTTTTTTAAAGTTGGAGTTTTCCAACTTCAGGCTCAGCAGCCCCGAGTCCAGATTTCTCTGAACTCTGGCTGTTAAGCTCACAGCTACTCACTAGCGAAGTACAGAAAGGTTGAGGCTATTGCAGCACTGGTTCCGGAGATAACTTTATTTCTCCAGTGGGAGAGTACTACAACAGTCTGGTTACATCAGATAACAAAGGACTTTTTATAGGTTTACAGATGATTGAATTTTCTACCAATAAAAACTACAGCTTTCAAACTAACCAATTATCTTAAAATTCTAAGTAAAAAAGGACCAATAGCCTGTTGACTTTAAGAGCCAATAGAAATCCAGAAAGATAACAGGGTTTTCGATAAGGGAGAGGGGGTCTGGTTGCCAGGCATTTAGTAATTATGGGATGGCATTCCATGGATAAATTTTAGGGGGAGTAACATTTTCTACAAACATGAGCCTTCCCTTTGAGCAGGATGGTTTCTATTTTCAAGGCACCTGGTCTAGAAAGAGCAGTCCTTCCTTATTTCAAACTCTTTGTCCTATGCCTCATATTACCATCTTCCCAGCCTGCTCCAACCCTTATTCTCTCCTTAACCTGTCCCAGTGTTCCCTGCCCTCCTTGTGATCTTTTCTGCTTTTGTGTTCTTTTCCCCTGGTTCCAACTCACCTCTTGTCACTGTTCCCTAACCAATTTCTTTCCTTTCTGCTTCTCCCCTCCCAGCCAGGCTGTTCCTGAAACATCCATATTTTCTCCTCTCTCTGAGTTTTGGAGCTACGACCAGGAGAGTTTTGAGAGGACAAGACAGGGAAGGTTCTGGGTTTACCCTCTTGTCCCCTGGAAGGCACAATAATTTGTCCCAGGGGCAGCCCCGCACACATGATGCAGTTTCACCCTGGCCCATGCTTGATGTGGTTGGAGCCTTCAGAGATGTTTGTGCTGACCATGGAAATGGAGTTTCTCAGAGGCTCTAACAAATTAAGATTTTACTGCTTTTCTCAAGGATAGTGAGAGTCACTCATTTTTAATCTCACTTTCAAAGCTTCACAGATTAAACCATTTGGCCAAAACTTAGATCACGGTAGACCTACTTAATGGAAAGGCTGTATAATATTTTATCTTCACTAAGCAAACAGTAAAATCCCTGAAATTACTTTTTGAGCAACTTCAACTTGAAGCAGGAAAAGAAACCTAAAGGAACAGCCAAGGTAGAAACTAATTTATTGATCAGTTTACAGCCAATGGCAATTGAAGAGGATGGAAAGCAAACTTGACTCTACTTGTCGTTTCCATTTCTTACTCAGCCAAAGATACATCCAGTTCAGCCACCTCTGTACACAATGTTTCTCTTACAGAAAGCACATTTGGACAGAAAGCACACGTCATTTTCCCTAATACAGGACAACACAGAGTGGTGTAATAATGCAGCACAAAGACGACTGATAACTCTTAAAAATAAATTGATCCTAAACATCAGTGGCACAGTCAAATTATCTCCAGGAGCAAGAGAGCAATATGTTCTTTCTCTACTTATTAAATGAAAAAGTAATGGAAAAAGGGCTGTACTCTCAAATCTGGGTACATTTTGTACCTCCATCCATCCTAGTCAAAGAACCAATCTTGCTTATTAAGGATACCCAGTTATTTTGCCATATTCTACCACCTTTCAAGGGGTAGAAAAATGTATCATTTTTATTAAGATCTGAGATTTGTTCATTTAGTATCAATGAAGTACAAAATATACTAGCTGCCAAATCTGCCAGTCTAGGCAGATTTCTAGATTATTCTGCTTTAGTACTTGTTTCTCTTTAGTGGTGATATGAAATAAAAATAACATTGGGGATTTCATTTTGTTTTGCTTATTTTTCCTAGCATATGCTTTGTTTTCTATGTTTTTGCTTAGTATCATACTCTCTAAAATATCCAGAAGTAACACAGCCAAAGACAGCTGAAATTATCCAATACACAGTATATGCAGGAAAACACAGTAGTATGAACATTTTCGTCTACTTTCTATATTTTGCATAGCTATTCAAGCTCATGAGCAAATAATGCCACTCAGAATTCTATTAATTGTTTGTGCCTTTAATTCAGGAAGTGAGATAAATAAGTGGTATCAGCTGGGCCAGCAATTAACTGCATTGAATTGCAGTTTCAAAAATAGAGCCAAAGTTGACTCTTTTAAAAAGGCTGCTCCCAGAATATCACTATACCGTGTGCATTCCTGAATGTATTGTTGAAATACATGCAGCCAATGAACCTTTCCTAATATGTATAGGATATTATTATGGAATGGACACATACTGGTCATTATGGAAGAGCATTCAAAAAGGCAAGAGGGGACTCAGGAGTTTGCAACTTGGGTGGCTATCCAACACTTTGAGTCTCTGGTCATGTCTGGGTGGCAGCCTGTGTTGCTGTGCATAAACACACAGGTTTTCTGAGTACCAAAGGGTTTTTCAAAAGTAAAACTGGCATAGAAAGACCACAACCCACTCCAGTTCCAGACAGGAAAATACATCCAAATATACATTTGAGTTGACCCTGCTCTGAGCAAATGGTTTGGACAAGATGATCTCCAGAGGTGCCTTCATACCTCAGGTATTCTAAGATAGCAGACATGGGGCAAATGTCAATGCTATCCATCTCCTCATTAAAATTCCAAGACATCACTACTTCAAAAAAACCTTAGCCTGAGTAAATGGAAGAGGAGATGGGGAGAGGATAGATGCAAGTGGAATGCCTGAATAGAGAGATCAACAAAGCAAAACAAAAAAAGGAAAAAAAATTGAAATAGAAGAGCTGGATAGTGGCACAGGCAGCTGGTCTAGAAGAAAGCTAAACCCTTTTTTAGCAGCCACGCTTTCTCTGAGAGAACTGGAAAAAAACAGTCACTGTGAATAAAGTATCTGAAGGCATCAGCTGTTTTTTTTCTGTCAGTGAATCACTGGCAAGCATCTACTTAATTGTGAGAATTTGCCATATTTAATTGTTCCATAATTTATGCAAATGTATTTTCATCATGCACACAGAATACCAGCTATTAGTTATTTATGACTAGTAGTCAGCTTGCTCTGGGTCACGACTGAAACTGCTCAAGCAGGAGAAAACAAACAATTTAGGAATAAAAAGCAGTGGATATTATTTTTTTCCAAATGGTACTATACATCTTTCTAGGTGAATACATAGTGAAAGTCATCATCCACTGAATAGATATGATCAAAAAATTTTGAAAATATTTGCTAATAGAAAATAGGAAAATTTCCATGTAGCAGAGAAATATAGTGTATGCCAGGACAGACATTCTAGACTGGTGTAAAATCAGCATCATTCTAGTGACAACAATGGGGTCACTGAAGTTTCATTGATTTATTCCAGACACAAGTCTGGATTTTATTTCTTCTTTTTTGTTCTCTTCCCATTGTTCAACTTGCTTCATTGCAGAGCATGAGGAACACAGCAGCAGCCACTTGGAGAGATGAGATCCAAATTGATTAAGGTAGGAGCAGGTATTTTCAGAGATGCAGAGGAAAGAGAAGTCAGGTTCTGGCAATGTTTCTGTGATTGTGAAATGAAATTAGAGATGATGTAGATGGAGGGCAGAAAACAACATCTGGAGGCAGGAATGTCTCCATTCTGCAGTAATTTGATGCTAACCTTCTGTAGCTGAAAAAAGAATTTTTAAAAGATCTAAACAAATTTAATGAAGAAAAACGTTAGAGAAACAGACTCATCAAAATATTTTTCCCAGAGCAGATTTACAATAAGTTTTCTTCACCAGATTTACTGAAGTGTTGATTTTGGCTAATAATTTTTATTATTATCTTTGATCATTAATTAGGACTATGACTGTCTTTTTCCCATTGCCTGGCTTTATTAACATGAAAGCAAAAACACGGATTTTTCTAGAAGTACTGGATGGCCAGGACATGTGAAACCCTTTCCTGGATTTTCCCAGTTCAGAGGAGCCATGCAATGAGAAGAAGCAAGCCTGCCTGAATCTGGAAACAAGAGAATACTGTCTCCTTTTGAGCACCAGTGACAGACCCAAAGGATCACAACACTTGCTTCAGCCAGCATCTCTGCCATAACCCTGCCTATGAACAGGCATGCACCAGCATATTCATACACACATATTTTTTTCTTCACCACTAGAGAAATCTGAAACAAGGAAAAGCTAGGTTTGATTTGTAGAATTCTTTAACCACAAAATTACAGAAAACACATGGTAAAGAAGAAAAGCAGAAATTTCAGACAAAAAATAACCACTTCAAACCCAGTTAAAAAACCCATGCTCAGCAACCCACTGTTTAATAAATTGATATTAGACATATATACAAGTTTACTGTCTGAACTAAATTCAACATACAGCAATGCTAGTGAGAAGTAATTTACATTGACAGCTTTTCAAAACAGGTAGTTTCCCTGATCCAACACAAAATTTTCAACAATACACCACAGCTGTTTTTAAACCTACACCAGAAGTTCCTAAAGGGGGGAAAAGAAATAGGGACAGATAAAAATGACTGTAGAAAGGGAAAGGCCTTGTCTCATCTAGTCTTTTTTCCTTCTGTTCCTCACTGTGACTTTATACTCCACAGTAAAGGAATGAGGCACAACAGAAGCCTGAAATCTGGTTCCACACATCAGGAGAACTGCTGGACCTTGTGCATGGTCTGGTCTTGGCTGGACAGTACAAATTAGCACAGAGCAAGAGAAAATCTGGATAGAGCAAGCAAAACACTCAGAAAAAAAACCAGTATCCAGCATGGAATGGAGAATAAATATGAGAAGTTTTCCCTTTGCATGGCCCAAAGGGGCAAAACTGGGATATTCTTTAAGTAAACCAGGCACAAATAGATCCCTGATGTAGCCTGACAGGAACAGCTCTGCTCACAGGAGCAGTAAGACCTTGATCTCCTCTCACTGCATTCTCCCAGTTCCTCAGGACTTAATGCCAGTCCAATTGCATGATAAACCTCCTTGCAAACATACAGGGCTAAAGGCCAGCCAAGGCCCATGGAGGAGGGTGTCACTCCTGCCCTAATTAATTCAGGCAGAAGGAACGTGATCAAAGAAGTGCTGACATTCAGTCAAAAGTGAGACAATATGCTCATGAGTAATAAGCACTGTCACATTGTCAGGATGTGCCAAGATTTCCACTGAAGTACATACTGGAAAAGGGGGAAGAAGGCCAGCAAGGCAGTTGCAAAACATATGTGACAGAGGCTCAACAAAAATATATAGCTCCCCAAAAAATAACAAAAAATAGCCCAAAAATAACCTTCCCTGACTCCCCCATGCACTGCAGACAGAGCATCAGGCACACTGGAGCTGTTTCACCTTATAGAGCAGCTCATGGAGTGCAGGAGACTCATCTGGCTGCAAAACCTGCAGGTACCATACAGTCATTCACTGCTGCATGGCAAACACCTTGCCCAGCACAGATGAAAGCAATTCACTGTGTGAGTTAAACACATCAGAGGTCTAATGGACAAGGACAAGGCTGGAAAAGGATTGGCCTTTTTGGAAAACAAACACAAAAAAGTACAGGTCATCTTTCCAATCTGCCAGTCCAAGCCTTTGGAAAACTGTCTTACCTCATTGGGGTGGAGCAGGGACATGTCTCCAGGTCTTCACCATCCCAGGCTTGCCCTCCTTTTTAGGTAGCAAGGTCAAAAATCTTCATTGACCACAGGACTGAAAAATTTTCTCCTTCATGTTCTCCCCAAAAAGCTGTAGCACCCAAGCTTAGACACAAAGAAAGAGCTAAAGTTTCTAAGGAAAAACATCAAGACCTGAACATATCCAGCCCTGCTCAAGTCTGCTCACTGTCAGTGCTAAACAATGCATGTGCCATGTATCACCAATAAAAGTATTAAATACTTAATTATTCCTTATAATAGTGTTGTTCCTCAAGCAATACCCTTACCATCTCCTAAAATTCCTGTCCTCATCAATTAAATGACTCTTATTTTAACCATTTCTTCCAATAATCTAATTTTCCTCATCAGCTGGACATCTGTAGTGACAGTACATGGAATTGTTGCCACTGCATGGTAAATACTAAAAATCATATCATTACCTTTCTCCTATTTTTTATAAAAACCAAAATATCTTCCAAAATACATCACATTTTTTGAAGACCAGTCCCCATAGACCTTTAAAGAGGTGATGTTGTTTGCATTTAAAGTATTCTCCCATGAAGACATCTCTGGTCATGAGAACCTCAATCATGCCGAAAATGCCATAAAGAAGCAAGCTTTATAAAAGTTTAAAAATTTTTGCTAGGCATCAGGTGCACAATAGCCAACATTATAATAATGTGCCTGGGGTTTCAACAGTCACCCATTTTATGCTTATTAAATAAAACCTCTGGCTTAGACAGTAGGTGCATGTACCTGACTCAGAAATCTCTGGATTCTACAGCCTGAAATGACCCAGAGAGTCTCTCCCCCTTTCCAAAAGCTTTTTGAACCATGTGGGGTGCTGTGAGTGGAAAGGCAATCTTAAAGGGCAAATACATGATGAGCTTGTTCACTGAAAAGATACTTGGAACATCCCCTCAATGTCTGTGCACTATTTTTGTTATAGACAGGTTGTTGTTGCCTGCTCTGCCTAATGAATTAGAAGCTCAACTGAGGAAGAATTTGATGCCACCAATTCTCTGCCACAGTGACAAGGTCAAGGAGAAAAGAAGTTGCCAGGGCAAATGCATAAGGGAGCCTGGCATGGAATGTCTGTGAGCTCCTGCCACATCTCCAGACAAGGAAAGCATGTGGCTTTTTTTATAAAGTACATTCAGATAAGACTGGGAGTTTTTATTAGTGCAAATCCTTATAAGCTTTTCCATTTCTCTGTCTGGCAAAATAATCAAGAAAACACTGTGCTTTCAGTACCTGCAGCTCCAAGTACAAGTCAAAGTATAAGTCATTGTTTGTAATGTTTTACAGTCCACTATTATTTTACCATTTTCATATGCCAGCTACATCATGCAGCACACACAGCTTGTTTTCCACAGGTTCAATGAAATGCATTTCTATTCAAGTTTTTAAGCTGATGTCAACAGCCAAGGTCATCTCCACAATATCAAAGTAATTTGGATATGTGATGGACATAAAAGGTCAACATTTTCAAGTATTCAAACACTTTTGAAGTTGATGAGACCATGTTCTGTTGAAGTTCTATTCATGTCTTCAACACAGACTAATAGGAGCTGTGGACACTCAGGAAGTCAAAATAAAGGAAGCTAAAGTTAATGTTGTCTTTTCACAAATATGCCTGCAGATATATGGAAGCATATTATGGATTCTGGCATTTTAGCAGAGAGAGAAGTAAAAAGAAAATGTGTTTAAAACAGATGCATCTAACGTGAAGTGCTCGAGTTTTGTTGTGGAAAATTCTTAATGTTTTAAAAACATTATTCAATGGAAGGAAAGAATCTTTGGAGAGACATCCATTCATTCAATTGAAAAATCAAAATATTTGGGGCACAATTCATCTCACTTAGCAGTGGAAATTTTCATTTACATACCTAAGCCTAAGTCACTGTAGGCTCCTCTGAAGCCAATAGTAAGAAAGAAATTACTCCTGAGGTGATGCTATATTTTGTCTTGTTGTTGATGTTGCTGCTGCTGTTTTTGTTGTTGACACTCTTAGTTTACCTTTAAAATAAGACAATTTTATTTTGAAAGCACTTAGTTCTCTGGAGCAACACAATGCAACAGGCTTATTCTGTAACTACACTGTGAGGTAGAGAAGGAGATTGGCTCCTTTGCAGATCCCTGGAGATCCCCTAGTCCAACCTCTTCTCACAACAGGGTCACCTCCTAGGTACAGGAGGTTGCTTTAATAAATCTATGTAAATCTATCTATGTAAATCTAATAAATCTATCTATGCTTTAATAAACCTTTTGGGACACTGGTACAAGTCAGGTGTCAGGCAGGGAGACCAGTGTCTCACCAGCACTGCCGTGCTTCACACATGACAAGAGAGCAACAGCAGCAGTGAAAATATCAGGAGTTTTAAGTGGCAGAATAGATCCCTGGACCAGAAACACAAATATCCAAAAACAATGAAAAATACATAAAAACATAAAAAGGGGTGGGGTGGATGGGTAGGAGACAGGAAAGGATTCAAAAAAGTCATGTCATCCTATGTAATGACTTGGTAGGAAAATGTTTTCACACTTCAGCCCACTGAAACTAGACTGACGCTCCACCCTGTGTAATGTCTGTATTTTAACCATAGATAATTGAAATGGAACACCCCAGCCTTTACTTACCCTGCCTAATGAATGTTATCATGTGGAAAAGGTAAATCAATAACAGCTGAGATCAAACAGACCAATCTCCTTTCCAGTGCACAATGCTCTCATTTATATAAATCTTTACAACCTGACTGCCCTTCTCGTTTAAACGCAGCGAGTGAAACATTGCCTGGTACAAAAGACCTTCTCTCTCAAGAATTCTCCATGCTCTTTGAAAGGGTAGCCCAGATGAATTGCTGGAATGGCCATTGAAAGGGCTACTCATTAGCTATGACTGTCCTTGGGAGCTAGCCAGGCGTGAGGTAACAAGACCACTAAGTGCTGTTGGTATTGGCAGCAAAGGCAAGGTTCATCATAGTACCTCTTGTCTAGACTAGGGATGTAAAAGGAAATAGAAAACAATTCTTCGACTATATGCACTTGATGGTCCGTCCCTTTTTTCTATAGAAAAAAATTGTAAGACATTTGGAATTTTTCATTTTTATTTGGGAAAGAAAAATTTGGAAACCATAGTGACTCATGCTGGAAAGTGTCTGACTGGCATGGGATAGACAGCTAGCTCCAGAAAGTTAAAACTGTAGGAAGAGTTTGAGTAAGGCATGTGAATTCACATTTTAATGTGATTTAACTCTTAGTGTCCTTACAATTCATTTTGCTTTATTTGCTATGAAAATAACAGGGAATTCCCTAACCTGAACAAACCTGACATATACCAAGAGTTTCACACGCCCTGGGAATAAGGAATGTGTACAGGTGCGTTCCCAAACACATTGCAGAAGTCTCCTTCCAGATAATTCTGCAGTACGGGTATCCTGGAGGAAAAGTTCAGATCAGATCCCTGTTTCTGTCTCATTTGGATGGCTGCAAAATAAATGCTTTAATCTGTAGAGCATCCTGGCACTGTGGTATCCCTGTCTGAACGGAGAACCACACGCCCTTTGCACACAATTTCTTCTCATTTCCAGCTGCTGCACATTGTTCCCTGGCCAGCTCAGGTTCCACCACGGAGCGCCTGGCTAACTCAAAGCTATAGCCTGAAGGAAAATTTACAGTCTTTTCCCAGGACTTTCCCCAGAAGCTGAATCACACCTCTTTGGGGAATTTTTTCTGTCCAGTGGCAGCAACTGTGAGCTTACCAGCAGCTCTCACACTTCTTTGCCTCCTCTCCTTCATCAGACCGCCGACATTCTCTGCTTGCAACCACCCTAATTTCTTTCGGGTAGGGTAGGCACTGAGTTTCCTCATCACCACATCTATCCTACCTCTCAGCCATCAACATTTACACATTGAGCCCTTTCCTAATTATAAATCAAAAGGAAAAATTCACCATCTACTCCTTAGGATCTTTTTACTGTCCCTGCTAATTCAGGTAATCGAGAGGGTAAGAGGGCTTCACAATGCCCCGATCTTTATCACCACCTTCTTACAGACACTTTGTCTTCTGTTTCCAAGAGTATGGCTTGTTCCTCACCTTCTTTTCCAATGTGTGATTTCCACGTGTCCTTCACTGCACTGACATGTGCAAAAGTGGATCTTTCCTAATATGTTTATCATTCCAAATAAAATTTGATGTCCTTGCAGGCGGGAGTAGTTTTAGAAGCATGACTGATAGGATTCCAGCACTTTCACCTGAACCTACCTATCATTGTGTCATACATATCATATGGCACTGTCAATTTTGACATGTGACAGTGCAATTTTGACTCCACATACTCACAACTCTGAAAGGATTTTTTTGGATTTTTTATCATTTTCATGTTCCCCTGCTTCAGTCCCCAAGTATCATTCAGGCACAGAGGCTATAATTTCTAGGCTGAAAACTTACAGTATTGGACCTACCAAAGCAGGATGATGTGCTGTCTTCTGCCTGATTCTTGGACCTCTCAGCTTTTCTGATTATCACCTTCTCAGTGAGGTGGCATCTGTATGTCCCATCCATGCCAAGGCCTCATAGCTGAGGCAATGCTTTATATTTGCAGATATGTGGAACAGACACATAAACTCCAAGGAGTACCAGATACCAAGCATTCTTTCATGGAGAAACACCACAGATGGGGACAAAATGGGCATCCACACCCACTCCCTGCCTCCATCTCACTCTTCAGTTACTATCTGAGCTGATACAGCATTTCTTAAAATCAAGGGCCTCTCCTCTCCAAGTTCACACTGTCCTGCCAGCTTGATTGCTAACTCCCCAATCATAATACTTCTCTCAACTCTGACCTTCCATGCCCTGTTTCAAACTTCTTTTTACCATCTCTTTGCCAGCTTCCAGATTTTCTTGTTATGTAGGTGGTGATCTCATGAGGTGCTCTGCAAGACTGCCCATCACTAAATTGCTTCCCCAGATTCAAATTCGGGCTGGACCACAATGAGCTCTTTGCATATAGGCAAATAAAGCAAACCAGACATAAAAATGTCTTGAAACACTTGGTGAGATTTGAATCTGACATAAAAATTAAAAATAGAAGAGAAAGTGTGCACAAAGTCTGGTGTTCTGCAAGAATATGCACAGGTTTTCTATGTAAAGCAGAATTGACAAGTCATCAAAATCATCACAGAACCTTGAAAAGCAGGAGTCCTCCTTCACATGTCTGCTGTATGAAAAGGGATAGCAAAACAGACAGGGAATACTTTTGGCAATGACAGGACAAGAGCTGGAATAAAGACAAGAATAGAGAAGCAGAGGAACAACTTCTGTATCTGCAACAAAGAAATCCAAGTCTGGCTCCCAACTTACGTGTTAACAACTGCTGTGCCAGACACATTAATGCTTCCCAATTGTTTGGTTGTCTCTTAGGCTTTGCACGTGATTGAATCATTGAGAGACTGTCTCTTGGCCTTGTATTTCCAAGATATATTGCATTCCTTTTACATATATATTACACATCCTACTCAGGGCCTGGTGTTATATTCAATATGCAATCTACATTTAGGAAGCATTCCTTTAGATTCACCCAAGAAAAATGCTATCCCCATCTGGTGTCATGATCATCCATACATGGAAAATTCATCCATCTTTTAATCTCCTATGAGACTAGTCTTCATCTGATACTTTTGAGGGTTCAGGACATTACTTTCTCTTGTGTGTCTCATTTCTGATTCTTTCTGGAGCAGAGCCAGAAGTCTTACAAGAAAACATCTCTACATGAGAACAAAAAGCCCATTTTAAAAGGTTGAAATGGTCTGGACCAGGTATATGATCCAAAGCCTCTGCCCAGCAGCCTTACCATTTACACTTGATGATGTGTCACCACCATGACTCTGATCTGCATAACTAATTTTCATTCTCTTTATTACCTATAGAAATTGCAGTAATATCACTCATCCAGGATTGCTAAGTGGTTGTTGTCAGACCAGCTGAACACCAAAAATAATGTATAGTTTGTTGATATTTTATAAAGTATTCCATTTACTCCTCTTTTCTCTGTTTTATCAGGTTATCACTTGGAATGCAGCAAAGGTACTGCTCACATCATGAACCCTGTAGTGCTAAGCTCTGTATGAAAACACAAATAGCACATTATTTCTAAAAAAAAATTTACTTGCAAGTTGTTTTAATTTGCTGTCACTAACAGGGGTCTGGATTTCAGTGGAAAGTGAAGTTTACCAAACACATATTTACCTGCTGAAATGAGATGAGAAACAAATTGTTGTGAAAAAATAAATTTTGACAGCTAAGATTAAGGAAACCTTGCTTTGCAGTGATCAGCTAACTCCTGCAAGAGGGCTGGGCTGTGCTTCTCTTTACCAAATATTATTTCAGTTTTCTAGCTAATCACAGGAGTTCGCTCAGAACTGAAACAAGAGTAGACATGTACTATATCTTGTGTAAATGACATTTTCATTATTATTACAGGCTGCTTTTGTAAACTGATATACATAGACATGAACTTAGAATACCTCTATCAAGTATAAGTTATTTGCCACAAGTCTTTAATTTTTGTGTTCCATGAGTGACTTTGCCATCTTAATTCCATTCTAGCTAATCTGTGTAATGCTGTGTAACAATCACAGAATCATACATCACAAAATAATTTAAATTGAAAGACACACACAGAAGATGTCTGATTGAGGTCCTTTCCTTAAATAGGGTTAAATAAATCAGATTGCAGAGCTGTCCACTTGAGTCCTGAACATAGTCAAAAACAGGAATGTTCACAGCCAGGGCAATGCATTTGAATGCCATCATGGTGATATTTTGTAAATATCCAACAGGAATTTCTCTGTGTTGTAACTCACGTCTGTTGTGCCTCATTTTCTCACTGTGCAGCTCCAAGAAAATCCCAGCTACATGTCTACATGTAATTGAAGATAGCAGTGTGGTGTCTCTTTTGCCTTCTCTTCTGAAGGCTGAACAAACACTTTTCCCACAGCCACCACCTGTATGTTCTTCCTGCAGCCTCCTCCCATCGAGGTGACACCCAATGCACTCTCTCCATTGAGCTGGGGCCTTTCTTGTCCTGGAGAGCTGACACAACACTCCAAATGGCGTCTCAGACATTCCAAGTCGCTCAGCCTGCTGGCTGTGGCTTTCCTTATGCTGCTCATGCTGGCTTTCAGTGCTGCAAGGGCTGGCTCATGTTGAATTTGTTGTCCATCAGGACATCCTGGTCCTTTTCTGCAAATCCTTGCAGCTCCTCCCCAGCCTTAACTGCTGCTTATTGGGGTTATTCCCTCCCAGAGACAAGTCTTAGCATCTCTTTTGATGAAACCATGATATTCTTGTTGTCTCTATCTCTCCAATGTGTCAAGATCCCTCTGAAGAGCAACCCAACTCTCCCCAGTTTGGAACCACATGTGAATTTGTTGAGGGTGTACTCTGTAGGTGTCAAAAGCCCTGTTGAACAGTACACATCACACTTAAGCATAGAGAGAATTATATTAGTGTGTATATTTATTTAGTTATTTAGTTATTTATTATTTATTTTTACCTACTTGCCCATGTCAATTATCAGCAGAACCAGGGTTAAAATTTGACTCCTTTAGCAGAAGAATTCACACACGTGGCTGCCACCATTACTGGCATTTCTGGAGAGCTTGGATGAAGGGGAACTTTATGAATTCACTTGAAGAAAATCATTCTGTGAGGATTGGAGGAGTTAAAATACCAGTCAATTTAATCCATTTTTGCCTAATTTTTTTCTCTGAGTTTAGCCTGACCATGCAGTAAAATCTATCCTAGGATATATCATAGGCATGGATTTTTTTCATCTTCACCACAGTGAATAGGGAAAATGCCCTTTTACTTTTTATCATGCTCTGCAAAACCTTTAGGCCCCACATGTTTAAATCTCAAGCATGTGCACCTTTCCTCCTTCACTGACCTCCTTTGCAGAAGAGGTCAGGCTTAAGGTAATTGTGGGAAGCACCATTTGCAAACCTGCATCACCTTTTCTCATATCTGCAGTTTGTGCTGCATGATCACTCACTTATAGGTGGTCAGGCTGAGCTCTGTCCTGCTTTCTCCACCAGTCTTGGCACCTGTGATGTCCCAAGCCCAAACCATGGCTGGCTGTCAGCCTGGGACAGTAAGGCCAAAGCCATCTGCACAAGAGATCTTGTTTCCTTACCTTCATGTCCAAATAATACCTCTCCCTGGGACCTGTGCTAACAGCAACTTGTCACAGCAATTTCTCCAGGAATGCAAACAAAAGGGCTGCAAGTGCAACAGGACTGAGCCATGATTTGAGTTTTACAGCACTGGCAGGAAGCTGGCTGTGTTTTAGTGTTTGCTTACACAACAGCCCTGCTTACTACAGTCCCTCAAGGTCTGGGATGAGTTTTCATGCCTATTGTCTCACTCCTGAATTATAGTTGGGTCAGTAACACTTTGTTGGTTGCTACAGGCTATACTGAGACTAAAATGTCATTCACAAACATAGCCAGGAAATTCAATCATGGGAATTGCAGTTTTATTTCAAGAAGTCACTAAATTTCTCTATTCCCCAGTTTCATTACGTGCAGTAGATTAATTTGAAAAGTGCTGATGGTGCTTTGATGACTATATTTCTTTATTATTATTAAATAATTTTCACATGTACTTTGAAACAATTGAATGTAAACAAACAAGTGGTGTCAGCATGTGTAGCAGAGAAAAAAATAGTCTATGAGAACATACCCTTTCTTGCATATAATGACATGTTTTTGCTGTAGAGAGTCCCTAAGGCTGATTTCTTACTTGCAGTTTCAAAACATCATCATTAGTAAGACACTGGGGAATTAACCTTTCCATGAATCCATTTATGTCTTTACTGAAAACCCCACTTTTCTATGTGAACAACAACAAGAGTCACTTGCAGTTTTTCCCTCACAGCTTTGATGTGGGCCAGAAAACCATTTCAGGTAATAGGCATAACATACTCTGCTAATCTGAATTGGCTTACTCAGCTACCACAAAGGAAGGAGCCAAATATAAAATCTATTGTCAGTCTCATGACTGGTCACATGTTATTTTCACTACTGTAGGTTTTTTTTCCCTTAAATTTGTCTTTTGTTGCATTCATAGATATTTAGAGCTTATACTAAATTAGAAGGCACATATTTATGCAGTAATTCAATGGTGAGGTGGGAAGATAACTTGGGGAACATAACTTGGCAAGATTCTTTTTCCCCCTCAGGCATATAAATTCCAGATATTTTTTTTTGCCACACCTATTTGGCATATATTTCTTTTTCTACCTTTTTTCTTTTTTTTTTTTTTTTTAATGAAGAACAGGAATAACAAGATCAACCCTGAAAAACACAAACACAAAGCCCCTTTAATGGGGGCCCAACCTTAACCTCCAGAATCCTTTTGCTCAGTTTAGCTAGCTCTGGCCCATACACCAGCTTGCTCCTGTTCCTCAGCATGTTTCAGCTGACAGCCAGGACTGCACAAGAATGCTTGAGAGAACCCTCTGTCCTTGGCATAAACTGGACGAGCTGTTAATCATTTCTCACTGACTGACATTTTTTTCTGCCTTCTAACTTTCCAGGTCATCTGTTTCTCTCTTCCCAGTGCTCAGACACACCAGTTCTGGTTGCTCCAGGGGCTCCAGCCACTCTCCTTGGTGTCCCTTGTCTAGCAGCCTCCTGGTAGCTGGAACTTCCCTAGTGAACAGGGCTCTGACAGCTTTTGCCTGGCTCCAGTTCATCTAACTGCACTGCACTGGAAGAAGCAAAGAATATATTTCATTTTAAAAATGAAAGTTGGGTAATGTGATCTGCTGCAAAACCACCCTCTCCTCTGAGGGAAGTCGGGTAAAATACATTACACAAAGAATTTCTAAGATTGTTTTTTCTAAAGCTGTCAGTAACAAAACAGACCATTGTTTACATTTTAATTAACTTCTGTTTCACTCCTTTTTAAATAAGATTAATTAGCCCATTGCTTTCAGCTGAATTATTGCAAGTTGAACCTATTCAAGACCTACTTAAAATTTTCAAAGGCTAGCATGTCTGGTTTGTGTAGAGGAAGTCAAATTAGCAAAAGCTTTATAGCAATTTAGTAGCTCACAGACACTGCAATGATGAGAAATATCTCCTGGAGAATCTCTCTTCAGCAGCCTTTGGTCTTATAGGAGTTTTCTTCTTTACCTTTGGAGTATGTACAACTTTTCCAACTAGAAAATAAGGAAAGGGAGTTTATATGTGTAATACAGTCAAAAGTTACTGTCAGAAACTCCAGGAGTATCCCTCTACTTGTGCCAAAAATAAAGAGCACACCTGGCCTTGACATCCCTACAATGAAAGTAAAAGCAGAGGATACATTGAGTGCCACTCTCCTGCACTTACTGCCTTCCCATCTGCACTTTCACCACCAAAACCCTAATTCCAATCAAGAATCTTGTTTTCACACTGTGCTTTTCAAACAGAGTGCTCAATATAGGGACTAGCAAACATGTTACAAATGTGCATAGAATTAGGAGCAAGCTGTGAGAGCAGCATTGCACAACCAAAAGGAAGTGTATGATTGACTCATTTACAGGGAGCACATATATATAAAATA
Organism: Luscinia megarhynchos; assembly: GCA_034336665.1. Classification (NCBI taxonomy): domain Eukaryota; kingdom Metazoa; phylum Chordata; class Aves; order Passeriformes; family Muscicapidae; genus Luscinia; species Luscinia megarhynchos. The sequence goes on from JAPFBE010000003.1 coordinate 69,936,398, forward strand.
TGTCTGCATTCAAGAATTCTGATACCAATCAGTATGGTTTCTTGATGGTGTACATGTAGCACCCCAGATCTTTGGCTAGGACTACAAAGCATATTACACAACACAGGAAACGTGAAAAGGGAGATTCAGGCCAAATTTGCAATGTGCCACTCCCAAACTAGTGACGTGCTGATCTGATCTTCCAACATAAGTTGTTTGCTTTAAACTATCCCCTCCTGTCAGTAGCACAAAAGTGCTATGACAGCAGCTAGGAATTGGCAGGAAAAAATGAAGTTCCCAGCTGTGCCATCTTTTTTCGAGCCCCAGTACATGTACATGACCTTTTTTGATTGCCTTCTTCACTAGCTCCACCAGATCCTCAGGCCCTTCCTGTCTCTTTCAATTTTTATTCTTATTTTTGGCATGCTTTTTTCTTAATCGAGTCTTCTGGCTGTGTGCACAATCTATCAGAAGAACTAGTGCAACCAAGAGTTGATCAACCTTTGCCCTATTGCCCAGAGTAAAAACATTCCCTTTCCAACAGGATTTCTTGCCCAGCCTGGCAGGCTCTTAACAATTTTCATACACTCATAGGCAAATCCGAAGAATGTTTTGACATCTATTCCCACATAGTATTGATGAGTTCACACAGGTACTTACTAGACTGAACATTGAGGACTTAAGAAATTCTTTCCAGCTCTGATGAAACTTGCAGTCTTACATCCATTCTACCAAGGAGACAAACTATTAAAGTGTATTAATATTAAAGAAAGTTTAGTTTTTCATAACACCCTTAGAGAATAAGGCAGACAGCCACTAGGTTTAACACACCATATTTACCTGGTGAACTTAGACAGTCCCATTGAACTGCCCTCTTCCACAAACCAAAAGCATCCCCACAGTTCACTGATGCATTTTGACAAATAAGTAAAAAACTGGATGGGATTGCATGTGGTAGAAAAACAATCCTGAGCATATTAACAGTGGCATGAGGAATAAAGGAAGCCTTTTACTTAGTTGTCATCACATCACAAAACCATCTCAATGGACCAGCTAGTCGCATGGACATTATCAACTTCAGTCTTTGTCACTCTTCAGTCTGTTTTTTCTAAGAGGTGGTAAATTGGAGAGGACATAATAATGATGATGATGATGAAGATGATAAAGATGATGATGATGATAATATTAATAATAATGTTTTAAGAGAACAAGTAGTTCTAGATCATTTTATCTAACAAGATACTCTAGAGTTTAGCATGCAGTAAGTTGACCACTGGAGGCCAAAAAAGCCTTAGAAAATACTGAAGTCCCTATGACAAGGAGAATAACACGAGCTTTTGTTCGTGAACAAACAGAAAAACCTAGGTTTGCTTACTGCTTGGAGATACTGTGGTCACAAAATGCTTCTGTGTACATCCACCCTGATTTTCTCCTTAAACGATGGCATATGCCTTCCCATTTTTATGACTAACTTATTTTCTCATTCTTGTATTGGAGTTAGACTCTATTGCTTAAAAAAATACCATTCCATGAGTATCAGAATGGATGAAACACTTTTTCTGTGACTCTGAGCTTCCAGGATGATTGACTGATTAGTTAGGTATCTTTAACACAATGAAATTTTTATTAGAGTTTCTCTTTTAAGAGCACACTCTATTTAGAGGGTTAATCACAGCAGCAATCAAGTGCTAGAAATCAAGAAAAGTACCTTTATTCCAAATCCCCATTTACAGTTTTAGTACTGAAAGAAATTTATCAACCTATGAATTCTTTGTGATGGAAAAAATACGTGAACACGCAATGGCACATAATTTCAGGCAGCCTTCCTTCATAGGAAAGATTGTTTTACATGGGAATGTTAAACTGAGCTCTTTATGCTTCACTTTTTACCACTTGATCCATACAGTGTGGATGTTAACCTGAATTGCTGTCATCAGACCTGTTTTTCACAATCTGGGTTCATAAGTGACTATGAGCAAGCCATCATGAAAGGCTTTCATTCAGCTGAATAGGTTGCAATTCTTGGACTGTTCTACAGCCCTCTAATCTTTCTGGTAGCTTTTTCTTCCCCAATTATTCAGCATTCTTCTTGAAGACTAGCAATCAGAACTGAGTTTTACATCCCAACATCAGTCACATCAGAGCCAGCTGTAGAAGAAAAAAGTTGTCCCCTCCTGACCCTTTCCCTGATGCTACAAATATTAGCATATGTTGTTTTGATCATGGCTTCATTTATTTAGATGACCATGATCCTCAAGTCTTCCAGAGTCCCTTCTCTAAAAAATACAGTGGATTCTCTTTTATAAGGCTATTATTTCATTATTTTAGATACAGATCATTACAGCTGGTCACGTTGAAGGCCATATTATTACTTGTGCTTGGTTAAGTGGTACAGATAATGCTGTGTTGGGCTAATATCTGTCTCACCTACCTTCAACCACCCCACTGTCCCTCTCTTTTAGCCACATAGCTTCCTGTGTGAGCCACCAGAAAGTCACAAGTATTCCCCGAGGACAATTCCTCACATCTTTATTGGATGGCAACATGGGATGGATTGTCTCCTTGAGGTGCCAATAACTCTCCTTTGACTCTACAGAACTGTACAATTGGTGCAGATTTCACACCTGATGTTACAGCTACTGACAGTGGGATGTAAGACAAATCCCATCCCCAGTGATATGTCAACACCATTACTCAGCTCTCCCCTAATCTTTACAGACATCTTCTATCTCTTTCTTGCGTTGGGTTTTTTTCAGGTGTGGTTTTAGATCTTCATTCAAGCTACAAGCAGGAGTTCTGAAATGAAAGGTCAATGACTCACCTCTAGGGGTTCTCTGCAGAGATAAACACATACACTAATAATGATTTGCCTGCTTCCAATTACATTTTAAAAAGTGTTACCTTAATGAATTGTTTTATCTTTTCTCATTTTTTCCAATAAAATGCTGTGTGACATCAAATCAAATACACTTTATAATAAAAATATCTTATAATAGTCCTGATGACTAACCAGTTATTCATAAACTCATTGTACTTGACTCATGTTAGAGGTTTTCCTTTCAGGAATCTAATCCTACTTATTCTTGGGATCAGTGTCAGACCAGTACATTTAGAAATACCCAATACAATAACAAATGTTCATCCCTGCCTCTGAAATTTTCTTTTTTATACAAACCATATTAAAAATCAATATTAACAGCTAAGACTCTTCTCTATTTAGATAGATATTTCGAATTATCTAATTTCATTTTTGATAGTTTAAATTGTCAGTCATTAAAGCAAAAAATTAATATCTATAGATAATATAGATAATAGGTAATATAGATAATATAGTCTCCATAGGGGACCTTATTATATTATATTCTTTGATATGTAATAAAAGCATCTAACTTATTTTTTGCCTTTTTGCTAACATCTCTGACATTTTTATCTATAAATAAGCATAGCTATTGCATTTCCCCCTTTTTAAAAGGCTTTAGAAACTCCTTTTTTCTTTCCTGTTTAGAAATACATGAAATTTCCTATTCATAGGTTTTCTTACGTCCTTTTTCTTCATTTCTTAATCTTTTCAAACTCCTTAATTTTAGTCTATATCCTTTCCTCTTCTTCATTATTAATGTTCCTGTCTTAATGAATCAGAAATGTACTTCAGGCAGGCATCTTAAAAATGAAACTATCTATTTGGCCTTCAGAAACACAGTGTAATGCAGAAGATCTTTCCCATCACCTCATTCCTAACTCCCAGACACCCAGTTTTTGCCTATCAGATGCTGTAGTAAAGTTCTGCAGCTTGTGCTATCTGCTACTTGACTGGATATTTTGCTATTGAGATTCAGAATGGTGCCCAGTTCTTTTTTTGCTGGGGGAAAAAAATGGTTTTAGCATACCCTGGATCTAATTGCTTTTTAATTCCAGATATATCCAAGTGGATACAAGCATCCTAAGACCTCTTAAACTTTCTCACTGAGTTGGAAGATGGCAATGATCTTATAGTACTGCATGCTAAATTTTTGAGGTTCAGAAAACCTTCCTCCCATTTTTGATATTTTGAAATCCAAATAAGACTCTGAATAGTTTCGATTCCAGACAATAAATTATGAGGAAGTTCCTAAATGTTAGGTTTGTATGGGATGAAGTGGGAAATTTGAGGAACTTGAATGCTAAGAGAAGTAGAGTAAGACAAATACTTGCCTAGAAGATTTAGTTGTTCAAGACTATGGAACCCAGAGTCATGTAAAATAAATTATGAGAAAAGACAGAAAAATAGAATATTCATTTTAAACATTTCAAGCTACAGCTTTTCACTTAATAGAAACAATTCACTTTTTGACATTCCACGGAATCTGCTTGCACATAGCTCAGAAGATAACACCAGGAAAAAAACAGCAAAGTGGACAGATGTTCCCGAAGAAATTACTGAATTGAAGCACAACTGGGAGATTTACTGTGCTCAGAGTAGTTTCCACATTGAATGTTTTCCAGATCCATCTGAAGTGAATGGTCTCAAAGAATAAATTAGATAATTTAAAGCTCCCTAATCTACTGCAGGGGAAAAAAAACCAAACCCAACAAAACAAAACAGAACAAGCATACTAAGTTACAAAGCAGCTCAAAACATCCATTGGATGAAATGAGTAGGGAAAAGTAACACTTCTTCTTACACAGGTTCTGGTGAATTATTGTGAGGTTAGTTATTTTCTAATTAATTACTGGCATGAAAAATGGACAGGAATTAGCCATCATCATACAGAGGTCCATAAGGGGCAACAGCCTTTACTTCCTAATCAATTTGAAGAAAAACATGATAATTTTATGAGAAGAATACATGACGTGGTTTCAAATCATGCATGTTAACAGTGTATATAACTCAATATAATTTGAATGCTTCTAGGAGTTCCACAAGCTCAATGACAAGGACTGGCTGACTCTTCTGGGGCTGCTTTGCCACAACTCAAGACATATCTGCAGCCATGATAAAGAAAGTTACATAATGCCAGAAATGCAAACATGGAAAACAAGTTAGTATTCCTCTTTTTTATATATCAGGTCTCTTGAAATGTTGCTGATTAAAGCAATAACTCAGCTGAACCAAAATAATAACAGATGTACTGTAAGTGTTCCCAGACCTAAACACCTTGGAAGGTCTGAGATCATATTTATTAAAACTGATCCCTATCTTAAGCAGTTTTGACACATATTCTTGGCCTTGGTGGTAAGCAAATAAGTAAGTCCTTTGAAGCATTCTGAAGCAGGCAAACAAGGATCTGTCATATAGAGCTCTTTTGACCTTATATTTTTGCACAAATTTCTCCAACTTAGTTAAATTCATGAGGATTTTTCAAGTGATGCTTCATGGAGCTGACATTTTAAAGCAACAACCTGTCTGTCTGGGCATGTGTGTGTATAAAATGGAAGACAGCACCTACATATTCAAAAGTCAAGTGAAGTGATACAATTGGAAGTAAACTGGAGGTGACATATCATCAAAAAACTATAAAAGTGTTCTCTAGTGATCAGATTTAAATATATTTTCAATCTATTTCCTTTCTTCTTCATCATTTTCCTGATTATTACTAAACCAGTAGATGAGTAAACAATCTTTTCTAATTCAGTATATTGTTTTAATTCAGCATAGGCAGGCATACCCACTACTGCAATATGACAGGGTGAACATGATGAAAGCCATCTGCTTCCAAAGGTTATGGTTCAGAATTTCACTCAAAATGTTGTGCAATGGTTCCAATTACAGATGCTGATATTCATATGCCAGTGGCATAAAGAACATGAAAAGGCAGTCTCACCAGATCTGTCCAGAAACAGGTTCATCATAACTTCCCAGATTTTTGCAGACAACCCCAAAATCACAGCTGGCCACATCTTAGGCCACCCAAGACATTTCCATACCACCAGCTGGTATTTATATGTCCCAAGGCATTGATTTTTCACTGTGGCTTTACAGTTCTGTCAACCTATCTGAGGCTTTAGGGGAAAAAAATGATTGAGAACAAATCTTTAGGATCAAAAAAAACAATTTAGATGGAACAACTATTTATATTTAAGGCAATGTACCAATAAGCTGGTACTTTCTTTAGTATTCATATACAATAAAATGTTTTAATTAAAAAAAAAATAGAAGTACAAGATGGTTAGGGAATGAGCAGTGTCAACTTGTAATGGATGGTTCTTATGTCCTTTCCTGAAAACAAATTGGTGACTATCCACCAAAAATGTGCACTTTCTGTGACGTTGTAAACACACCCTTTTTAACTCTTTTCTTCCATCTTCCTTAATAATCCTGTTTTCTTGCCCTGTTTATTCTCTCTTCTTGGCTTCATTAGACTGAGTTCCTTGTGCTTGGGAGCTTCTTTGGAGTTATAGAACAATCTTGGCTTCCAACAGCAGAGAATAAACTCTCCTGCCCAGTGGCAGATTATCATCCCTTGTTTTTCACCCTTGAAGTGTTCTATGACAAGCACAGAGTGAAGAAAATCCACACTTCCTCCCACTGCCCTCTGGCATAACATGCAACCCATCTCTGTCTCTAGAGCCCCAATATAGCAAAATTTTGTATTGAATAGCTGTAAATTTCTTCATAATTCAAAGATAAAATTCAAAGGTTTCTGCCCATAGGTTTCTAGCTTTTTTCTTTAAAAGCCCAAGGCTGCAGGTTAGGTGAAGCCAAATCTTAGTCTAAGGCTAAGGCTTTTTATATATATTTCCAACTAAATTTAAGCATGGGGCAGAGCTGTCTTGCTTACAGGGCCTTCCTTCAGAGGCATTCACATAATTTTCCTCTCTTCATCAGCTGAAGAGGAAAATTGGTTTCACAGCTGGGCAGAGCTGTCTCACTAAGGGCCTACAGCTCATCCTCAAGTTAAGCACCTTACTTATGGTCGCTGGACCTCACCCAAAATCACTTCAGCCAGTCAGGAACAGACAGCTCCAAAGTAGCTGCAAGTATCACTGATACATGTGAAGTAAAACACATCAGAGAATAAAAGTGAAATTAATCTTCCAATTAAAGTCTATATAATGGCTTGGTTCAGGAGGGAAATTAGACACCATTGCAGACAGCACACTAAGAATTCATTGTCCTCCCCCCAAAAAAAAACTGAAAGCATTTAGGTGCTACAGAAGCATGGAGGAGAGGATGGAAACAGCACAGAAAGCATGATAATGCCTTTGCATATGTAAAGGACAGAGAATATTTCAGATACTTCTTAGAGCACCAGACACTGTCCCATAAAACAATATGATAGACTTGGTGAGAGATCACAGGAAAATAACAGAAGTGGAAATGTGGTCTTGTGAATAGAAGTTGGAAAGACAGAGGATTTTCCCCTCATACAAGAAGAAATGAGAAGCAAAATGAAAATATTTTACAGATTAATGTTATCATATAAAACAGCACAGGGAAAATAGATCAGGGGCTTCCACTCACTCTGGAAGGAAAAACAACAAGGCATTCACTGAAATTAAAAGGTGGGCAAGTCAAAACTGATAAAAGGAAATACCTTTTTATATTACGTGTAATTAAATTGTGGAACTCATTGCCAAAGGAAGTTGTTGAGACCAAAAGCTTCACCAGATTCATCAAGAGATTGGATATTATATCAATATCATAGATATCCAGAGTTATCATAATTAAAGAAAATAAAACTTTGGAAGAGATATTAAACCTAGTGCTTCAGGGCTTAAACTAGTCTCTCACAATTAGTGAATAGGATAAGGAGAGCTCTCTGGAGGCAGATTATTCTGCCTCTGCCTCCTGCAGGGTTCTTCTGTCATTCTTTATAGCATCTATTTCTGCTTGTACCAGACTGAGTAACAGACAAAATGGTTCTCCAGTCTGATTTAGTCAAGGATTCCTCTACCCTTACACTCCTCTGCCAGGAAGGTCTACCTGGAAGTGAGTGTGGATATGTGCTAAACCTTTCTGTGAAAGCACGGGATGGGGTCACAGTTTGATCCTTAGTCACCTGTGAAGGGTATGTAAACACATGATTGCATGCTTGCAGGGATTGGTTTCTTTCCTGATATTAGTGTGAGGTTTGCCCAGCACTTCCAAATTTGTAATTCCGCACAAAGATGCAAAACAGTCTTAAGAGATAGGTAAAGAATTTACCTATTTAACAACAGGATAAACCAGATGATAGATACCTCAACTTGTTCATGATGCCAAAATAACAAAGCCCACGAAAAGAATAAATCAGTACACAGTACATTCTAAAAAGAAGGCCATTAAAAAGATGACTCATTTCCCTATTTCTTCTCACATTGGCTTAGTTTTGCTGAGTCTCAACACAAATTCTGATCCCCATCCTGGCATGGAGGTCTTGGAACCTGAGCACACATACAGATCAATTGTGAGATAAGAAACTCATATTCTTCTTTCTCCAGAGAGATATCCTGTCCACTACGTGTAGGTTAAACTTAAAAATCAGCTGCAGTGAGCTCCTCCAATCCAGGGCTGGCAAAAGGGAGATGCCACTATCATGACTTGAGAAGATATTCAGCAGTGGACTGCCAGTCAGTGGGAAAATACATCTTTTGTATTGTTTCCATAGTACAAAATAGGGAGGAAAAATGTTTTGGAATTAATCCAGACATAATTTTTACCTCTTTTTGAACCAACAATAATTGACCTAGTTTTACACCAAACAACAGCTGACCACTGCAAACATAAGAGGTCTTTAAAACCTTACTTTCCATCTCACCCACCCACCAAAGCTCTTTTCTTTCTTTGGAGAATTAAATTGCCTCAGTATAAAGAATTCATACTAGCTTTAGTTCTAGAAATCTGATCCTACATTTTTTTCTCATGAAGAATAATTCCTTGATCTGCTATCTTTGGCACTTTTCCTAATCCTTACAAGTATTCATTATCTATTTTGTTTGGTTGGGTTTTGAGCTACATTTGGAGATATTATTGGCAAGCACTTATAAATATACAGTAGCCTAGGTAACCCCTTCTTTTGTGCTTGCCTTCATGCACAGGGTTACTTTAAGCTACCTCTGCCAACGTGGGTAGAAGTTAATAAAGATTATAACTAGATATTTACTCCATTTGACCATCATTGAAAGTAATTTCTTTAAAAAGAGGTAACTGAATATACAAACTGAAAGCACTACAAAGGTTTTTACCCTTTTAGTTGCTATTTTTGCTATTCTTGTCCCAGCTCGGACTTCTATACACAAATTTTTTCTTATTTCATTCTGAAAGCATGTCATGACCATGACAGCTAACCAGAAATTTTTTTTCTACCTACTTGTAAAATATGGGCTTTTTAAACAATTGATCAAAAGAGTCAAGTTTTTGACAGTAGTGTTGTGACTAAAACATATTTCCAACTCCTCTTTGCTTAGTTTTAATTTTCAATGTCTTATTTAAGATTATATGAGTACCACAGGAATTCAGATTTGTATTCTTTACTCCCTTATATCCCTATTTTCCCTTTTTTTATCACTTGGTTTAAACCTCCTCCACCCCTATACACTCTACTGAAACACAGGCAGAGGAGACTAACACTGGGTGAAAATAGTGTATGAGAATGATTTCCGAACTTATTTCTCCCAAACAGTGAAATTCAAAACAATATGAGTGAAAAATTTATATTTGAGGTGATAAATAATAGCAGTAGCAATAGCAATGCAATTCTGCAGCTGAAAAAATATATGAATATGTAGCTGTGCATGTACTTTTAATCTTGAATAGAAATTAATTTATACAGACTTCTCTACAAGCCCCATTCTTACTTTCTCTGACCCAAGTCAGAGTCTGTCAAAAATGCAAAACTTTATCCTGGAGTGGTTTTTTTTTATAACTGACTCACAAGCCTGTGAATATAGGGGTATTTTTAATGAGAATGCTGACACAGTCCCATCTATTCTAGCTCAGACTGTGCTACTCAGTTTCTTGTGCATAAAACTCATTTAAATGCAGTGATGACAAGCGCTTGTGTTTTCACAAGCCCTATAAAGTTAAGTTCAAACAAATACCTGTTATCAGGCTATTCAAGAAAAGGAATGTGGGAGGGGGGGTTGTTTTAATGTTTTACTTAGTTTTGAAGTGGTTGAATGGTTCATCAACCCACTGAGTAGTTTCCTTAATCATTTTCTTTTTAATTAATAGACTTGTGAACAACCACAACTGCCTTGTGGAAACACTAAACAGATGAGTAACTTGGAGTGAGCAATCTACTCAATACAGTCTGCCTTAATTTGAGCCATACATGCTGAAAAATAAAAGCATGGCAAGTATGCAGGTTATTGTACAGCTTTGTGTCTGCTTTCAGTTAAAACAAGTCCCTGGTGAGCAGAAAGCAGCAATCATAAAACTGAGAGGAACATTTTAGATTTATTGCCACCTGTTAGCATGACTTTGAGCCGTGTAAGGGACATGCATTATCAGCCAGGTTCATGTCACAGTGCTGGTGCTGGTGGCCACCACGGCTGCAGAAAGAAATGGTCAAGTGTCAGCTCTGTGGACCAGAGCAGACATCAGCCTGATTACAGGAAAGATAGCACACTATCACTGTGTTCCTTCTGTCCTGCTTCTGGATAGGAACCATCTACTGGGGGTTCATTAGAAACCAGCCTCGAGGCAAGCCAGCTCTGTAAACTACAGCTGTCTAATTGGTTTTTCTTGTGTGCACTGTCTTTGCTTTTATAATGGGGAAAAGCAACACAGCCTTTCTAATTAGATTGTTAAACATAATAGCTGAATGGCACAGCAGTAAAGAATTTTCCCTAGTCTTTGTAATTCCAGAATAAGGCACAGCAAAGATCCAGGATTTTTCCAGCCCATTTCCCCCCATCATCATATCCAATGGTAATGAGACTGGGTGTTTGGTTTTTTTTCCTTAAAATAATGCAAACGATTGTAGGCCTTGCTAAAATCCAAAATAAATGTCAAAACAGAATTCCAGGAGCAAACACATCTCTCCCTTTATTCTGTTGTCTCTGCTTTCATTTGCTTCAAATGCTGGGGCGATGCACTAATTGGTGTCTTTGTTGGCAGTGAACACGGGGGGGAAAAAGTGCACAGGCTTGGAAGATGAACTCTCCTCTCTGCCCGAAGGTGGTCCCCTCAGCCAATGCTGAAATGTACTGGTACAATGGGGAAAGCCCAAAAATCACCATTTGCTGCACCTGTTTTGTGTATTAAGAAAGGAATTTGGTCTGTCAGTTCAGCACCTTTCATAGACTCTAAATTGATTCAGAAGGAATAAGAAAGCTTCACAAAGCCAGGTTTTTCTCACTGCCTTAGATTCAAAGTTCTTGATTCTTTTATAGATCCTTGCTGGTTTTCACATAAGGACTTTGTCAGCATGCTGAGCACATGCAGAAGGATGCAGAGAGGCCTCTGTTTCCATTTGCTTTCTATAGAGTAATTTAATGCATATCCTCACAGACATGATGTGGCTATTTGGAAGGATTCCTAATACAGTTGAAGCTTTTCTCTTTTTTAGCAATCACATTCTCTTTTCCTTTCACAGGGCTATCCTGGTGGAAGAGTCTGCATTGGGTCCATAGGATAAATGGAGTAGGGACCAAATAATCAAGTATCAAATAAATGTGCAATTTGTGCTGTTTCTAAGGTCTAAGTCACTCTTGACAAAATGGCAGGGAAATGCCAGCATATTTTACCACAGTCTTCAAGTCATTCAGTGACTCTTTTGTCAGATACTCTTTTTTATTTCCTGGTTACAGAAGTGGGAAAAGGAGAATGGGTTGCTAGAATAACTAAGCATGAACTTCCCCATAAATGCTCTCTTTGAAGAGGTAAATTCTTCAGTACTCATACAAAAAGAGGTTTTTTTTCTGGAATAGCACAGAGAAACTGATGTTTGAGATATATGAAAGATGTCATGGGAAATAGCAAACTATTCAATGTGCAACTGTAGTAAATAACAGCAAGAGGAACCAGCTGTGCAACTTTCATGTGGGTGTCTCAAAGGAAACAGAAAATGAATAACAAAAGATAAGTGCACTACACTGAGCTTGTATTGCTCTCTACTGCCTTAAGCCTTCTGAGTCAAAATTAATTTCATTTCTACACAGTGGCACTTCCTTATCTCTCAGGGTTATACCTTGTTCTGCAGAATCTTCAGAACCACAATTCTGGGAGAAATTGGTTGAACCTCATCTTGCACAGTATCTTTCTACTATGTCATGGTCACATCATCTTGCATCACCAGAAGGGCTCACAGAATATAAAACTCATTTTGTTTCCATAATTGGAGACTTTTTCCTTCTCTTTTAAAACATGAGTTATACTCATGTTATAAAACATGAGTTTATATCATATAACTCTTTTAGTTCTTGGGAAGTTGCAATGTTTAGGTAATAATAGTAATTAGGTAAATAGTAAATACTGAAAAAATTTGGATTAATACACTAGAGTGTCCCAAAAAGTAAGTTATTTTCTGTAAGAGATTATTTCTGAATATGAGAATGATAAGTAGGTACTTTTAAGAAATTGACATTAATTCCTTATCTGCCTTTCCCCTGGCTCATCCAACTGTGATATAAACATCATATAAACATCGTTTTAATAAGCAGATGTGAGTCTATCACAACTGTATTCACCAAACAAGATCTGACCAGAATGGTAATACCTAATGCCAAAAATTAGGTTTCTGAGATCTCCATTAAAGATCTTCTTCCTAAAATAGAGTGAGAGACCTTCATTTGATGTTTTATGCTGTTACATGAGGTTGCTTATGGCATTTTTCTGTTGAATTTTGGTTATCTTCAGGGATGGAGTGTTCACAACATCTCAAGGCAATTTGCACCAGTGTTAGACAATCCACGTGGTGAAATTTATTTCCTGATATCCAGTAAAGATTTTCTTGTTTTGTACTTTGTGTGTATACTCCTTCTCATGCTTTTGTTCAGCATCCCAAGAGAAAACAGCATTAAGATCTGGCTTTGCTTTCTGTCCCTCAGACTGAGCAAATTAGGGTTTCTCAGATATCTTTGTACATCAAGGACTTAACAGATAATTAATCACAGTAAGTCCAGGTGATAGACTGGACTCATTCCAGTACCTTGGGCTTTGTTTTGTCTTGGGGAGTTCAGAACTGGACATACGCCTTCAGATGTAGTCTCAGAGGTATGGAACAAAGAATATGCTCTTGCCCCAGTCTGGAGACTCTGCTCTCACTAGGTCAAATCACCCACCAGGACTCTTTGTTCTCGTTTCAGAGTTGCCATCTCCCCAGCCTGTCCTGTTGCATGGGACTGTTCTATAACACATTGGAAGAATTTACACCTGCCCTTATTGAACTTGATGAGTTTTGTCTAAGCCCACTCTTCTAGTGCACTGATGTCTTAAATGTGTTTCTTCTTTATTCTTGTCACTGCTTGGAAGAGAGAAACTTGCCTTTCCAGTAGTGGTTTCCATGGCTGCTGGGGAAAACCCTCTGTTAAAAGTACCAAAGAGTCTTCTCTCTAGAACCAGCTGGTAGCTTTCCAGGAAGTTCAGTAAGACCTTGTCCAGGAAAATCCCACTTATCTGAAGCACAAATGCTTAGAAAAAGTTGAGGCAGCAACCAGGAGGACCTGTGTTGCCTGTGTATGATGCATTTGTTCTGCAGGGTCTGAGAGGAATGTGTCTTAGTGAATACAGAGAGCGCAGGAAAATGAGAACTCTTCCCAAAATGGCCAAAATTGAGAGAGCCACACCCTGGAAGCTTTAGCACAACCTGGAACATGCATGAGGTATGAGACACTACTAGACAAGAGAAATGAAGCTGGCACCCACTTTCACCTGTTTGGGTCAACATTCATCAAACGGGAGAAAAGTGTGTTTTAAACCATCAGCTGCAACTGAAGAATTCTTGTTGACTGCCAAAGAATACCACAATTTAGCAGTGAAACCTTTTTACAGCAGAGTATAAAACAGTCAGACCAGAATGCCTCTTATGGAAAATGAAGTTGGTGTAAGCAATAAACAAACAAATGCATTCTTCTCATTTATATTAGGCTTTATCACAAAATTTTAGTGAAAACTGAAAAAAAGGGAGAAAGAGAAGTTTATCAAGACTGTTGTCCAGGACCTTGCAGCATCATGCTTTTTCATTAGAAAGTGCCAATTCTCAAGACCCAATTACTTTATAGCACTCTGTCTGTTTTAACAAAATTCTGTAAAGAGATTTTCTGTACTTAATAAGACAATAAGTGAGAGGTCACCTGATACTGTAGTGAGAAAATATTTTTTCATAAGAGGCCCACGCAGAAGATAGTACTCAGCCCTGATTCAGGTCCTTTCTTCTCGATCCAATGATATGAAGGGAAACAGGCCCAAAAGCAGACACAAACCCATTTGTTAGGGCACTCACCTACATTAAGTAGCTTTGATTCTTTACTGTGAATCAAACCAGACAAGAGCTTGGCTTTCCCCCAAAGGTTCTTCAGCAGATGCTTTAGGCAGAAGCCTACTGTTCTGGGTAAGATTCTCACAAATTCCAGAATTTCAAAGAGTGTTTCTACTTTACTTGTAAGTAAAATGTAACCATTGTTCTCTGGCCAGACCCAGACACAAATTCTGCCAAATTTATAGAAGACAACAAGGCTGGAATTCATCTCATTTAACCCCAAGCATGGTCTCAGACCATGGAAAGAATTAGGCTTTTCTGAGGTGTGATACATCTGGTCTTTCTTAGATACCTTAGGTGAGATTTCTCTTGCCAGATGTTCTCACGTCCAAGCTGGTCTCCCAAGTCAGTGGACCAAAAAAAGCAACTCTAGAGCACAGTTTGCTTCATCCTAATGTAAATGTCTAAAATTATCTAAAATTGTTAGTTTCTTCCCATTGACTATAAGCAGAATAAAGAAGAACAAATCAGGGTTAAACACCTTTCTCATAGATATTTGAAATTGGATGCAATGAATTCTACCCTAAGAGGAAAACTTTGTGTCCATTTTTGAAGTTATGGCTCATATCCAGCTTTCACGAAGAGAGGGTGAAAACAGGATTTAAGAGGAGTGTGGGGTTGATTTCTTGGCTTTTGCAGGCTTTGGAGGAAAACCTGTACTGTGCTTTTTCTTAAGTTATGTGCTGAAACACATTTTCTATGTTGTCAAAGATTAAATAATTAGTAGAACATGGTCAAGATCAAAAGGCTGTTCCATGTCATAGCTAATTTGAGAGTTACCACAAATATGGCAAATAGTGATTCCTGCTGGTCCAATACCTGCTGTAGCCAACCATGTGGATTCAGTGTGAAATGTAATACACTCACATTGTGTTTTAATACAAGTTGTCAGAAGGTGTTAATTTAAGAACTGAATATATTTTTACCACTCCTCATCTCCCAGTTGCTATTAACATAAAAATGAATAATGGGCTTCTATTCTAAGCAGGAATAGTTAAACACCTGGCCAGTGACCTCTCAGACACCGGTTTCAAAAAAAGCATATGCAATAAAAAGCTTTATGCTGATTCTATGCACAGCTTTATCAGAAAGCAGCCTAACCATACCATTACTGCATCTTGGCTGAGGGGGTGATATCTCTTCCTTCTTTTGTTATTTTCTTTCTTTCTTTCTTTCTTTCTTTTTCTCTTTCTTTCTTTCTTTCTTTCTTTCTTTCTTTCTTTCTTTCTTTCTTTCTTTCTTTCTTTCTTTCTTTCTTTCTTTCTTTCTTTCTTTCTTTCTTTCTTTCTTTCTTTTTCTTTCTTTCTTTCTTTCTTTCTTTCTTTCTTTCTTTCTTTTTCTTTCTTTCTTTCTTTCTTTCTTTCTTTCTCTCTTCCTCTCTTCTTCTCTTTCTCTCTTTCTCTCTCTCTTTCTTTTCTTTCTTTTATTCGCTCTTTCTTTCGCTCTTTCTTTCGCTCTTTCCCTCTCTCTCTTTCTTGTTTTCTTTCCCCTTTCCCTCTCCCTCTTCATCTCTTTCTCCTTCTTCCTCTCCCTCATATTTGGCATATTGAGGACATCCATCTATTTATTCTGTAAGGATCAGTATCGTTGTTATCCAGCAAACAAAGAAAGTGACTGATATAAAGGAGAATCATTTGATTTGGCATTTTTCTTAGATTTGAAAAGCAGTAAGCAAGAACATTGTATTACTCTGATGCAAAAAAGTTATTCATTCTGTGCCAGTGACTCATGCATCAATGCTTTGATATGCATAAACTGAAACATTCAGCCTCAAATTAACCTTTGTATCTTGCTGTGATCTATCCATCTTCCATCTTAACCACAGACGTTATTTGTATGGAATACTGCTCCTACACACTTCCCTGTAAACACTTTTGAATCTACATGCTACAAAATAGAGTCTTCAACTTCCAAAGCCTGATATGGAGGTTTCAGTTTCAGAAGGAGAACTGCCATAATCTGATGGCCAGAAGTGAGATTTGTCTTAACTTCTACAGTTTTGTTAATCATCTCTGTATGCTGATTGTTTTGATGCACAAGTACCAAGCAAGACAGGAAGATCTGAACCACAGGAATCATGAGTTCCACTACTGGGCACATCAAGCTACACTTGGCTTTGGACTATTCAAGGTGAGAACATTACACTTAGTTTTTCAGAGGATGTCATATATCTTCTCTCTTTGCATAAAATTAAACTCTATCAGAAAAGTAGCATGCTCTCGTATCACCTAGAAACAGTTGTTCATAGCTTTTTCTTCATCTTCTTCCTCCATTCCAAAGGTGTAGGTCTCTCCTTTATTCTATTTTTTTAAATCCATCTGTTGCTGTACTAGAACAATCTTATAACTGCCTTAAGCTCTGTTTTCTCCCATATTGCTCAGATACTGCACTATCTATCATATAGTCATGATATATGACCTCAAGATCTTCCCGTAGCCTCTCTTTTTGCCTTTGTTCCAGCAATGATTTCAGCTAAAATTCTGTTTAGGAATTTTTAATTAAATATTTTTGGCCTTTAACAGATATAACAAATCTTCTACTTTTCATCATATTGTCCCAGTAGTGATTGAATGTAGCAGAATCAGACCTGCATGATGCAAGACATTATCTTTTATTAGCTGAACTGGGGAAAATATCAGATTTGGTTTGAATTTTGAAGGGCACTAAAGATGAAACAAGGCAACATGCTTAAATGCCTTTTCTTCTTCTGCAGCAAAATTCAAAATATCTTACGTTTGTTAATAAGTTGTTATGCTGCTTCAATCTGACCGTATGCCAGAGCATACAGACACAAGAAGAAGAGTGCCTGAAGGCCAAGAACATATTTCTGGTCAAAATAAGAGATACAAGAATTCACTTACCAACTACCACAACTTAGTGGTTAGGGTACTTGCCTACAAGGCTGGAGGCCTTGATCAAGTCCCAGATTGATTTTTTCTCTCTCTCTCTGATTTACCAAAGAAAAAAATCAAAGACCTTATCTCTGTTTGACCCTGGGACTGAGCCATTTGGAAACTTCAGTAAAGAAGAAAATGTTCACACATCTCAAAGTAGGAATGCTTTTAGACATACCTCTTTTGCTATTTTTCTCTTTTGTACTTTAAAACTCTTCATGCATATTTATTTTGTAAGCTGTGTCCTATTTGACATAAGTAAGATGTTCAACTTCCAGCACCTATAATGACAGCTAGACAATTTCTGCCTTCCAAGATATGCTTCAGTCACCTTATTGTCTTCTCTCCTGTGAATGCAATGAATATTCAGTTTGGGGATTTCACTTTTACCTAGATGTCCTTTGGCTATCTTTCTTTAGTCCAGTGCTGGTCTTTAACTGAGGTCCAAAGTGCATTGGACTTTACTGTGAGCTTTTGTGTACTTTCAAATTTGATTATATTATTTTAAAGCACAATATCACAGAGGGTCCAGAGGAAGCTCCTCTACAGTCATTCCTTTTTTACCCTTTCACTGTCTAGATTCACATCTCATTAATAATGGATTTTCAATTCCAGTGGAGACAATGAAAGTAAAATCAAATTAGCTCTCAGTGAAAAGAATTCAGTATTGCTGCTGTGAAGGGCATGTGAACTATGATTTTCTTGGAGAGCAGGTTTGAAGATGCTGTCTCAAATCACAGAGCAAGGAAACTACGTACATGTCATAGCCTTCTGCAGAAAGTATGAACTTTCAAACTCCTGTCAATTTAAAAAAAAACATGAACTTTATTTTTAAATCATAGGAATGATTAGTATTACTGGAGTAACCTGAGTTTTCCATCTTTTATTCTAAGGATGTGAGATTACTGTGAAGGGAAAGAGTAACAATATGACAACTGTTCTAGAGTACATGTAGTGGGTTATGTTTGTGAGAAATTACACAGACACTCTCCAGTGTTGCAGCTGTAACTCAGTTTTACAAACTTTATCACACAGTCATTGTCTTTATTGTAGCTAGATAAAGGATTTTTGTGGGTTTTAGCTTAGATGTGAAAGAATGAATGAATGGTGCTCAAAAGCGAATGGTGGTCAAAAGCAATGTGCTCTGTTCTCAATATCTGCTTGGCTAAGGCCAGAATTGTTTTTTTTGGCCACACTAAATTAACAGGACAATGCTCAGACCATGGTAAGAGGACAGGGAGAATGGGCTGATTCTGCTCTGAAGTTCCCAGCACAGCTGTGTGGGGCAGAGGGAGCAGGAGGGGGTGGCAGTGGTGTCCCCTGCCATGGCAGCTGCCCAGGCTGTGCAGCAAAGTCCTGCCAGGAGCCAGAGAGAGGAGCACACAAGGGCAGAACAGGGCAGGGGGCTGCATGCCCGCTGAGGAGGAGCCTCTCTCCAGCCATGCCCTCTCAATACAGAGGATTTAAAGGGTGGAGGGTGTGTGAAGGATTCTGCTTGCACCTACACCTGGTCTGCAAGAGAAGTGCAGGGGCATCCCAGAGGCAGGGAAAGGCCCCAGGGCATGGAGCTGATGAACAAGCCTTCTCCACAGGAGATGACAAGGGACACTGCCCACAGCAAGAGGCTGTATGGAAGGGTTGAGGTGGCCTAGGATTGCAGCACAGCCCCCAGGGCTGTCCCTGTCCCTGTCCCTGTCCCTGTCCCACCCCAGAGGCAATGGGAGTGGCTCAGGAAAGGCTGGAGCAGCAAACCCCCTCCCCAGGCAGCAGGGGCCATAGCATATCCTCCATCCTGCTGCTTGGGATCAGCAGGTCCAGCTCAGAGCACACAGTGCAGCCAGCACACTGTGGTGAGTTCTTACCCCCATTATTACTTTAGAGAAAAACGTGTAAACACGCATGCACACACTTCATTACGAGGTATCATTTAGCAATCTATTCTCATACAAGTTTTCTTCCTCATGTGTAAGATATTAGGTATGATTGTTTAAGGAAGTTCACTGGAGTTGCTAAATATTCTTGTCATATGCCTTTGGGGACAATTTTTTTCCCTAGGCCTATAATCACATATCAGAATTTACAGCATATACTACATTCAGTCTTGGCAAATAGGACTATGGGGAAGAAATTATAGTACAATAATTCATTTTTGCTTTCCCTCTTGTTTTTGTGATAGCACTGACACAAATTACAAAGGAAATATGACTTCAAGTAAGCATTTCTGTGGTTCAAAATGCTATTTAAACACTTTCAGATCACCGTAGGGAATGTGTTTCCACAAGGATTTTGTTTTGGTGGTTATGTGTGAGTGTACAAAAGTGTTTCTCTGTGTGAGTGGAAAGCCCATAGGGATGTTTTTAAGTGCATTAGGCTGGGATTTATCACAGCAAAACCTTGCTAAGAAGACTTAGTCTTTTGTTAATTCAGGCTAATCACTTCGTTTTATTTCACCAAATTTTGTAATACCAGTTTGTGGGTAAATAGGGCCAGACTCTGAGGGGAGGAATTGTTTCTATTGTAAAATGTTTTGAAAAATATTAGAAATTGACCTAATAGCTTTAATTTCTCTCTGGACTCTGCCACTTAATTTTCAACATAAAGTTAAGTGTTTTCTAACAAAAAAAAAAAAAAAAAAACTCAAAAAAACAAAAACAAAGACAAAAAAAACAAACCAAAAAAGCACCAAAAAAAATCCATTGCATCATATTAGAGGCTCCAACTCATCATCACACTTCTGTGTATTTGTTCACATGCATGTTTACTTTAGTGTTTCAATAACATGTGGTTTCCCTGATTCCTTCAGGCCACTACTCACCTTCTAGCTTAGAATTTGGGGTTTGAACGATACTTCTTTTCCCAAAAGACAAGATACATTTCCTTTTCACGTTATCTTCACTTCTAGTAACATCCATCAAAGCTGAGTCAGGAGGCTACGCTGTTGCTGTGTCTTGCACGGCTCTTTCTGGCTGCACAGGTTACTGGGTACAGGGACATGGTACCACAGTCCAGCAAAACAACATCTGCTCAAGTGATTAGAATTACATCACTGCTGGTGGAGAAATGATTTTAAAATTCTTTGAAGATGAAAAGTCATATTCACGGGATAATTGATGCAGAATTCTAACAAATTACACAGAGTCCTCAATATCTTTTATTCTTTGCCAAAAACTTTACCAAAAACCCAACATGAGGTTAGAAACAGGTGTAAATGTGTGTGTTTTGCAAAGACAGATGAATACAAATCAGTGAAATCAGGAAGGTGGCCACTTCAGCTTGCAGAGCTTGGTTCAAATGACAGAGGGTGGGCTCATACAGCTCCGTGCCCATGGTAGTGTGCTGCCACATCGATCTGTGTGCACACATGCTTCCCACAGAACTCTGCAGTTTGTGTCTGGGGAATTCCAAGTGTTATGCTTTCTGGTTTTGGAGTTATGTAAGTGTGTAGCTGAACTGGGCAGTGGACCCCAGAGCTGCACTTTGTGATGCCTCCAAAACGCTGCTCACAGTCCTTGAGTCCTGGCAGACTGGAGCCTGACCACCCAGGCACTGAGGACTGAAGCACAGAACGAGTCACAAACACAGGCTCCAGCTGGAGATCCAGATAAGCTTGCATCACAGAAGAAGGAGCTGTTCTGAGAACAGTCAAAGTGCTGAAGTCCAGAGACAGCACTTATCAACACTGCCCAAAAAAGCAGAATAACACTCTTGTGTGCCATGAAGTTCAGATGATCTGTATCCAGCCTCCAACCTTTGTGTGTGTGTGTGTGTGTGTATGCATTAGTTCATTTAATACCTGAGGGAAAGGATGCCGGAAATTATGTTTTATAATCCTCTTCTGTATTAAAAAACAAAATAAAAATCAGAGAGGGAAAAGAGAAAAAAACAGAAGTGTTGTTGTTGCTAATGTTTACTGATCCCTGACATGTGTCCTTCCTAAAATAAAGGTTCTTAACAGTGGCCCTGGCTATGACAGGGTTATTGTAGAACCAGTCCACTATGAGCACCACAATAGACAAGAAGTTTTTCAGCTGCAATTTTCATTATCAGATAAGCAAGGCTTAATATCAACAGAGCACAAAACCTTACCACTTTTCTTGTACAATACCTTGTACAAAATTCCCAATCTTTCTTTATTTCTTGCACTGGAAAACGTTTATTAAATTTAATCTTCCCTCATGTGGAGAAGCCACGATCTCAAGCTGGGAATTTAGGGTTTACAAACAGTGCTGAGCCTTCAGGAAATACACAGCACAGTTTGGAAGAAAAACCTTTGGTCTTTCTAATTTTTAATATTCTCTTCTACTTAAATTTTTGCCTCCTTCAGGTATTCATGAGATTTCAGTACTTGTCTATTCTCAAAATTACTCATCAGAAATCCAAGTATTTTGCCTAAATTGACTATCATGGATGGGGAAAGACTGGCATTTTCAAAAGATAAGTGGCTACTGAAACAATGTTCCTTCAAGTGTAATAAGCACTTGATTAAGGTGCTTGCACTAAGGTCCTCGATTAGGGATCTTAAAGATCTTGATTAAGTTCTTTGCCCTTCAGTTGTAAAAGAGTTTTAGGGAACGAGTCACACATAGCATCAGGTGAGATGTTACTTTTCCACCTTTCTGCTGAGATTGTAAGCAAACTTTCATAGTTTTTAAGTTTACACTGGCCAAATAATTCCTCAGACAATGCTTCTTTCTCTTATTCCTTCCACTTATATCTGAATTATTCACTGTGTTGTACTTTATAAACATTTACAGTTGATATGTTCTAGAGGGAACAAATAACAGTTTACCTGCTATGAATGTGAGTTTGCCAACTCCAATACCAGCAGTACAGAGAAAATATTTCTTTACTTTCCCCTTCAGGATATTGCTGGGCAATAAGGCATGGGAAGAACATATTTCTGCTGAAAAGTAGTATTCAGTGCAGAAGCAATTCACATTGCAGGGGAACTTGAAGCTAAAAAATTTTGCTAAAGGAAAAGCTTTTATAGCAAACTGTACAATAATTGTAGCTATTTTTTCCTCTAAATTTTTGTTGTCATAAAAAAATCCTTTCAATATTTTTTATATTAGAACAAATTTTGTCAAACAAGAAAGCCAAATGGAAATAGAATACTATAAAAAATATAATTCCTAAACAAATAAGAAACTTGTGAAATTACGAAATGGTTAAAAATGTTTAAATTTTGGCTTTAATATTGAGGGAGAAGAAAATCTGCATCAAAATTTCTTACCAGAAAAAAATCATTCAAGATTCTTTGAAATGCTTTGAAGACTGACAAAACATGCAAAGCAGATCTGTGCACTTAGGATGACTGATGGTTTTTGGATTGAAACAGCTGGTTTTTGCTCAGTATCATAGCATTGCCATCTGGAATTATTAATCTGTAGGATCCTTTCACAGTTTTGACAAATGTAAGGGCAGATTCCCAGGCTAGAAAGCACCAATGTGTCTGCAGCCCATTGGGACAGCCTGAGTCTTATCCCTCAGAAGGTCTTTCCACGTGGACTAATTAATACTGAGGAAGAAATAAGCATCCTTGTGCCTGTATTTCATGAGACTGGTCCAGGAGCTGGCAGCTACCACAGAGCAGCCAACACTCTGGGATTTTCTAAGGCATGGTGGGAGACCTTCTAAGTTCCCAGCAGGCAAAGCTTAATTTTAAATCCCCACAGAATGGAATCAAGTCATATTCAGCATATACATTGTTTGTCCTAACTCAGTGTCAGGATATATTTGTATATACAGTTTCCTGTTCATCATGTCAGAGATGGTAGTGAGGACCATTGCTAAGACCAAACTCAGACTTCTCTGTCTGATCTCAGGGATTAATTCTTGAAGCATAAACGAATCTACAATGCAGGTCTTCTGAAAACTCCTTGTAACAAGCAGAGAACTTAACAGATATCACTATCATTACAGCAGGACAGGTATAAACTCTTCCTAAGTTAATGCAGAGAACATCTTGGCTTGCTCCACTTCAGTCAGGCGCTGCTTGCACCAGCGGAGCCAGACAGCTGCCTTTGCCTCCCATGAAGAAATATTTTCATGTAATATTCTAAGTCCACTGAGTTCACAAAAGGAGTTTTCAAAATGTCCTTCTTCCAAGACAGTGGAGGTTTTGCAGCATACAAGGATCATGGCTCTTGTTTTCTGTTTCAGCCTACGTGAAGTCACGTCTACCAAGGTGTCACTGATCTTTCATTTGTTTTTAGCCCTTGTGCAGAGGTACCAAAGCAGGACAGGTCTGTATACAGAGCTGTACATAAAGAGAAGGCAGTACTAGTTGAGATAGCACCTTCTCCAAGAGCAAAGACAAAGGAAAAGTTTTCTTTCATCTCAATTTTTTTGTGCATCCCAGAACCTTGATGTTTTTATGATCATGGACTTGGCCTGGGGTTTGAGTGGATATGCCAGTCCTGCAGGACAAGAGCACCTATTCCAGCTTTCAAACACAGTCAACACAAATTTGACTCCATAGTACACCATGCTCCCTGAACTCTAGCTAATTCATCAGAAGCAAACTGTGGAAGCCTTACACTGCCCTTGATGAAATGCTGGACACACAGCACAGCTGCCATCCTTGCACTCTCTGAGGATGCAGACACCAGCTTCTTGCTTGGAGGTGGATATTTAAGCTATTCCAAAGCACTAAAGCAGTGTGAAGGGCCTGGCCTCTACAGATGAGATACCAGTAGCTGTGTTTTCTTTGATTCTGGACTGTCCCAGCAATGAGGCTAATTTGCTTTAGAACCACGTTTTTAACTAGATCCACTGGTTTTTAGTTTTTTTGTTCTGAGAACATGACAGTATTCTAAAAATAAAATTTTGAAAATTGAAAATAAACTTCACAGAAATCTTCAAAATCTTGCTATTTTCTGCTGAGTACATCAGGGAAAATAAGATTATCTTCACTTTGGGCTGTGACTTTAAAGTCTGAAGTAGCAAATGATATAATCACTACCTGACCTCTCTGGAAAATGAGCTACCAGGAAAAAAAGCTGCTTATGAGCCACAAAGTCCCTGCTTAAACACTCTCGGGGAGTTTGGACAGAAAGAGGCCTTCAGGGCTTGGCTTTGGAACATACACACACCTCCAGTAAGGAGAAAAAAATCGGGAAAAAGCATGTGAATTTAATGTAAATAATTACATTCAGTCTCACGTGTTTGAACATTTATTCTAATGTGAAAGGTTTTCTTGAAGCAGAAAGTGACTACCTAGTGTGTTTTGGATCCTAACCCAAGGGAATACACCCCCTCCCATCCCACAGTAAAATCACATCCCTGCTGTTAATGGCTCCCTGCACAAAGACTAAGAGCCTCTTGCACAGTCTCCTGTTGCACTGCAGGGAGAATTTGGGACTTGCACTCAAAAGCACATGAATTCTGTTCCAGAGTCATGATCCTTTTACAGCTGGCTGCTGCACTGATATAGTCACATTTGCTGTGTAACTGAAGTGTGCTGGAAAGCTTCCCCAGTTTGATTATTCCTTCCAGAGCTGTTGAAAGCATGCCTTTTTCTTTTTTTTTTTTTACCAAGTTATCTTGTTTAATCAGAACTAAGTAAACATATTACACACTAATAATAAAATCACTGGAAATTCTCTATTTAATCTCTGTGATTTTCTTAAAAGGGCTCAAAGACCAGCAGGATCTCTAATCTTATGATCAACAAAGTTACATCACCAGCAGCCTCTGTTTTATCTGTTTACAGATCAGGCTAATGTTGTTAGAGGGTGGTGACATTAACTGTTCCTGTATCAGTAGATAGTGCAATTGCATTAGGCAGCCCAAACTTCACTGTCACCTCTGGTTGCAATTGCTTAGAGGAAACTCCAGGGATTATTTTTAATACCACAAGTCATTGTTGTGGCTAAGTTTGGAGCAGTAGATCACAGAGTTGCCACGAAGATGCCATAGGAGCCTTTGCTGAAGGCTCCAGTCATGCAGGAGAAGCACCCCAGCAGCAAATGTCTTTTGCCAGTGAATGACCTTCCTCTGGGCCAGGCTAATCCAGCATGGAGAGAGGAATTAGAGGCAAATGGTTCAGTCTGCTCCCCATTCCTTGGACATGATGCCCCTCCAGTCAAAACTTGTTTCCCCACCCTCACACTCTGCGTGGTTCCAGGACAACCCTGGGTGCAGGCAGCAAGGATGCAGCTGGCATTGCAGGAAGCCAACCAGCAGCCAACCAGCCAGAAGAGACCCTGGGATGGGGCTGGTGCCATCCCAGCTGCTGCACAGCTGCAGCATCACCTTCCCTGCCCCTGCACAGGCTGTGTCCTGGAAAGAGCTCAGCTGATTATCATCATGCCTCCCACGCAACAGGGATGTGCTGCAAGGAGCAGTGCTCCAGCCAGCCTCCCACAGCTCTTTGCTTGAAGTTAAAAGCCCCATCTAACCCTTAACAAACATGAATAAAAGTGCTGGGGAAAGAATTTTAATTGGCCAAGGCTGTAAATGCTTTGAAGGTGCTGTGTCATTATTGACTAACTTTCAGCACACCTGAGCCAGCCAGAGGGCAGTGATGTTAGTTTTCAACCCAGGATATTACTGTCACTGTATCCTAGCACCCCCCTGTTAAACTGCATCATCTCCTTGATGGAACAGATTTGTTGTGCCTCATAGTGTCAATAAAACCTTGCCTTGCTTCTGCACTGAGTTTGCAGAGAGGGTTGGTGCTGGTTTCTTCTCATACTTCTGCCTGGCACTGTTCCACCACCAGCACATGGCTCCCCCTCAGGCAATTCTGAGCACCCACAGAGTGAGCAGTGCAGATAAGCTCCCCCTCTATCCCTCTGCTTCCCAGGAATCCCCTCCCTGCCCTGAGCTGAGCTCTTGTTTCTCCCCCGTGCAGATGCCAAAGCAAAAAAAACAAGGAACAAGGACAAGACAAGGAAGGTGAGTTCATTTTGACTAACATGAAATCAGAAGTCATCCAAACAGGAACCTGAAAGGATGCACACTGAGCCCAACAAAATGTTCCATATGGCACTCAGGTAGTAAGTGTGTGTCAGACAAGTTAAGTTAAATTCATAAAGAGCACTACACAGCCCCATCACAGTGCTTTCCAGCAGACATGAGAACTGCCTTTGTATCCTCTGTTGAAGGAAGTCAGAAACTCTACATCTCAATCTTTTCAGCTGGCCTAACCACGAGATGTGGGGAGCTTTGCTCTTTTTTCCTTTAGAAAAGGTCCTTTTAATTAAAAATAAATGGCATCTGATATTTAGGTGTCTGATGCCCTTTGGCTCCTATTTGATTACATTAAAATATCAGGAATACTTCCATTGCAAAATAAAATATATGATGAAGCTCAGAGGAAGAAACCTTGGAAGTGACAATTTTCTCCTTCCATAAGGATGTACACAACTAAATCTAAAGTTTATTCACAAAAGTAAATGAAATATTATTTATAGAAGTTCTGCTGACATTGGTAACTAAAAACATCACTGGTTTACATTTTTGGTTTATATTCTGCATTGTTTACATGAAGGATCTTTTTAACGGCCACTTTTAAACATCCAGGAGACAAGATCAAGCTTTTATCACACTCATCAGCAGCTCCTGAACAGTTTCTTTCAACCCCCATCAAAAAATTTCTTCTCTGCTTTTAAACCATAAGTTACAAATATGTTCTATCCTAGCTGTGTAGCCAGTGTCCATAAGCAGTACATGTATCAAGGATAACCAGTGACAGAGAAAACTGCAGTAGGAGCAAGGCAACAGCTCCAAAGCAGCACAAAAATAATTCTTCTCTTACAAATAAGTATTTTCATTTCCAATGAGGGCTTTAGAAACATTAAGCCTGTTCCCACAAAGGTCAGTAAGCTTTACATGTGCTGCCCTGAGACATTGAAATGCCTGAGTAAAAATAGACTGTTGAATGAGAGACCTTCCACAAATGAATTTTCTAATAGCTTTGATATTGTTGTCAGCACAGATTTCATGGATGAGCTGAAACTAGTCTGAACTTGCTGTGCCACCCAAGTTCATCAGAAACTGCAGGAGGAGCTTGGATGGGGAGGGTAGAAAGGCTCTAAAGGTGATTCCCACCACTTTTAAACCTAGACCTGTTGTCCAGAACAGCCTCAGTGGTCTCTTTATGGTTTCCCATCATCTGGAAGAAATAATCTGAACCATCACAGTTCCCAGACATGAGACCATGCAAAATAGGTGAGAGACAAGTATACAGAATCCAGTAACATCAGCCTGAGAAAGTTCAGGTTGGATGCTTCTTTCAGACAAGCACTTCACATGCATCATGACCTCCAGAGACTGTAAACTCTTATCCTGTTGAGGTTATTGAAAATCAAAGGCCAGTGTGCCAGCAGCTGCACAAGTGAGGAATGCCTAAGAAAATAAATACCAGTTAGAGTGCTGTTTAATGCTGTTAACTGCAGTGGGTGGAGGCTGGAGGGCAGTAGCTTTTAGCAGGTTTTATTTGAAAGACTAACTCAGTGTGGTTGTCACGACAGTTGTCTTTGTGACTGAAGTTGTATTGCTAACAGATGGAAATCTGGCAGCTTTTTCTAATTTATGCAGATGCTTTGCAGAAGGAATTACCATCCTAAGTGATTCTAGTATTAACCTTACACAAGCCTTTCTTCACTGTGTTAATAAACAAAACATTTTAAGGCTGTTCTGCTCAAAACAGTCAAAATGCTCAACCATGCTTCCCTTTCAATCTCTTCTCTTGCAATTTAGCTTTAAAATTCTTTTGCATAAAGCCTCTTACTCAATTGAGAGTTGGATATGCGCAAAAGCCAGCCTAGTTCTCAAAATACCCATTTTAATTATAAAATTACCTACCAGGTTGTGTCTTCATTAATGAGCTAAGCTTGTGGACTGTCTTGTTCTTGAAAACTGGCATTCAGTACAATAGCTAAAAAGAGTGATTTAACAAGAGAACTATCTAAATTGGCAATCATTTAAAAGGACTGAATAATATTCTTAATAGCTGTGTAATGTTTCATCTTTTTGCTTTGATTGGCACTTTTTAAATTGTTAACACTCTTTTCAAACTGGCAACACATTGCCTCATTCTAATCTGCAGTAAACCCTACAGTGTTACACACCAGTGCGAGTGCTAAACAGGCTCAGAAGCAGCACAGAGCTGAGACATTTTGAGGCATTTGGGTTTTTTATAGTAGATGTTCCTTATAGTAGTTTTTAGGAAATCAGGAGGCCATATGCTTTTGTTTTGCCTCTTGACAGTTTGAAAACGTGGGTGATGTAGAGCTTATTGGTGAAAGTTTATTTGTATAATCAATGCCCTGATCAGCTGAGTGAAAGGGATACTTGCTACTACAGCTGCAGCTTTTTGAGATTACTGATCATGTGCATCCATATTGTAGGTGACTAAAAACTCTAAAAAGAGCAAAACTCTTGAACTGGTTCCCTGTTTCCATGCATAAGACTTTGACCCTAAGTGACTGAAGGCCATAATCATATAACTCTGTAAGGAACAGACTTGAAAACATGATATTGAGACATGCAGACCATTGGAGAATTTGAGAAAATGAGTCAAAATTAGTTTTGATTTTTCTATGAGTATCTGCATGAGTCGTCTTTTGGGTCTAAGCAATCTAACTTGAACCAAGAAAGATACCTTTCCTTAAATAATGCACTCACCCTAGAAAATAGATTAATTAGATCCTAAGCTTAGATGTCATATTCAGGAAGGTCAGATCTTTCCATGGAGGCTTTCAAATGCCTTTTTTCTTTGGCCATTTTCTTTACAGGACACCAGACACTTCCTTTTGGCCATCATTTCTTTCATTGACTTAGGAATTAAGCACAAGTCAGTTTTGTAAAGAGGATGACCACCTTTTTTTTTTCCAGTGTTTACAAAAAGCCTGAGTTGTCTGCAACCCAGAATTGTCTACCTTTTCAGACTGCAGTCAGGTAGCAACTTCAACAGTGCAGTAGCCTTCTCAGCAGCCCCAAAGCATGGACACACACTATGGGCAGAGAAGACAAATGAGTGTTTGTTGCAGTACAGGAAGCAAGTTTCCAGACATGTGGCTCAGGCTTCAGTGAAATGGCTTGTTTCCTGCCTGGAAATCTCAGGCAGCTGTTAGAGAGAGGAGAAGAGATGCTTCAGTGGGGTAGGTGTACTTACCTTCTGCTGCTTTTTGGCCCAAAGCATGACCTTGACTGCATATTAGCCTCTGTTCTTTTTCCCTAGCAATCAAGTGAAAAGAAGTCTGAAGTTGTGGTGACTAAACATATCCTGGAACTACTTGTAAGTAAAAAATTTCCAGCTCCCTCCTGAGGGATCCATATAATTTTTCTGGATTACGTTTTTGAAGGGACCAGATCATTTGCTATTTCTAATTTATTTATAGAGGCTTCTCTGTCAGGATGCTTCACCTGCAGAACATCTTGAAAATGACAATTTTTCCCTTAAACCACTCAAAGTTTCACATCCTGTGTCCCAGACAGCTCCTGCTTGAGCTCTACAAAAAGGATACATTTAGGTGGCAGAACAAGAGCTGTGTTCTGGGAAGGATGAAATAATGACTAGCAATGATGAAAAGGGGTGAGGACTGTAACAATATCTCCCAATTCCTCTGTCAAATGCCAACTCAGCAAAGGTTACAATCTCTTTGATCATAATCTTGGTTTTTTAGTACTGGGTCTCAGAGACTGCAGGCTTTCCAGAGTAGTTTAACAGTGGCCAGCTTTGAATGGACATGAGAGAGTAAGCAGCCACTTCTAAAACTAAGGGCATTTTGAAATAAAAGGCTCTTTCAGTTGCTTGACAAACATTATGAGTCCAGAGGGTTGGACAATATGTCAGGTGGGAAGAACCATTAGTCCCAAACAGATTTACAAGAAAATTAAACCATAAAACCCTGAATTCTGTGCATAAGTAATATTATGAAATTGAGTCTAGTAAGCACTTACAGCACTTTGTGCCTCTGGCTTCATGTGAACTGAGAAAGATCAAAGGCTGAGTGCCCTCAGCACTCAGTCAGACCTTCAAGAGGGAGTCCAATATTCCACCTAGTTCATGACTGCCTCACAGGGAACACTGAGCAGCTTGAAGAATAGGGCCCTAAATGCATGTCTGGCACCCAGTTGACTTCTAAAGTAGTATTTTTTTTAATCAGCATTTGTTACACTCCAGTATAAACCGTGGCTAAAAGAAATCTCATGCACCTGGTCTAAATCTTGGTCATTAATTAATAAGCCTGTCAGCCTTATCACAATAAGAGTTAACCTACTCTAGCTAACAAGTTACTGCTATTCATGTTTCTTGTATTTTTCCTTCAGTAGGCTATTTACCATACATTGCACTTAAAAAATTCCATTACTTCCATAGACAGCAATAGTACATGAAGTATGTCTCCAGCTGTTTTCAACTTTTGTGACCTCTGTAAACACTGAGCTTTGAAATTGCTTCTGTTAACTCCTATTGAGAATAAGTTAATTCCTCAGCTGACTGATTCTAAGTATTTTAAAGGCTGTTGTCTCAAGTGAGATTTACATTTCATATTTCATCTCAAAACAAAGCTAAAACTTTCCTATCTTTAGCTAGAAAGCTGTAAATCAGTACCATCTCTTTATAATGTTTGTACTATCACAGAGTTTATACCCCTATTCAAAAGACATGTTTAAGATTTGCAGTATGCTAATTAATTTGCACTGCAAATTTCCACACTTAACAAAGTGCCCTGTCAGAGTAAGGCACCATATTTTCTCTTGATTCTACAAAGGGAAACTGCAAACTCACGGTGCCATATTCAAATAAACCTGCTGCAAATTTAAAAATACATGATGAATATCTGTCACACACACGCACTTCTCTCTTCAAACCCAAGAAATGGAGACTGACAGAAGCAAAATTATGAATCAAAAGCTATTCTTAGTGAAAGTCAAAACACTAGACAGAGGCCCCTATTCTGGTCTGTTCTTCTCCATAGTTTGATGAAGATGCATTCATTTGAAAAATTATACTTTCTACTTATTGTAAGATTCAGCAAAACAGAATAGCCATTTTAGATCTGTGTGAACAGGCAAAGCCACCAGCATTTCTACCTACAAACCAGTTTTAAACTGATGCAATTCCTTGTGCTGATTCACATATAGAGGACAACAA
The DNA here is from genome assembly GCA_034336665.1 of Luscinia megarhynchos. Classification (NCBI taxonomy): domain Eukaryota; kingdom Metazoa; phylum Chordata; class Aves; order Passeriformes; family Muscicapidae; genus Luscinia; species Luscinia megarhynchos. Next base: position 69,967,759 of record JAPFBE010000003.1, read on the forward strand.
CTCTGCCTGTAAAAACTTTCTGGGATGCTCTACTTGCTTTATGGGCAGAATCTACCCTTGCACAGTGCAGCCATGAAAGGAACCATGGAACCATACAGTGATTAGGTTTGGAAGGAGTCTTCATCATCATCCAGCTCAAAGCTCCCTGCCATGGGCAGGGACACCTTCCACTTGCAGTTGCAAAAGTGTTTTTCTGAGAAAACAACTTAGTGACTAGATTACTCATCTTCAAGTGCTGAAAATGAAGGGTTAATGACAATTATTTTCAGCTAGAATTTTCCAAAGTCATTTTTTTCCTGTTTGAAATTGTTATTTTGTTTATTCAAGGTATTTGACATTCAGTGCTTCCAGTGCCAACCAGAATGACATTTAATGTCATGAGCTAACATTTTGTAAGTTGAACAAAAATTGGCAATGGCAGAGATTTTTCACATTAACCCATAGCAAAGAAGCACAGCATGACACCACACTGTTAATTCTGATGGGGTGACACCACCACTTAGAGTCTCACCTTGTGGTATTGAAGGAAACCTTTTTCTTAAGGACACTTGATAGGGACATACAGCAGAACACTGCTTTTGAGCAACTCAAGTGTGGATCCAGCATCTGAAGCCCTTTCTTCCTCAGTCTGAGACACACCTGGAAGAACTTATCACAGACCTCATGCAAATACTTCTGAGGGATATAAACATAGGCTTTTTTATAGAGTGTTTTCCTTCCATATCATGTTAAACATTTTCCCAATTTGGGAAAAGAACGTATCACCCTCTTTTTCTTACTAGAAAGATTAATGGCTGGTGGATTCTTTTTCTCTGTACACCTAATTGCACAACCAGTCAGTTTGCCAGTCAGCTCTTCGATCAGGTAATAACACAGTTAATAATGTTAAAGCCCATTAACTCCCACCAATGTTATTCCCCTGTGTGTCAATTTGAAGGTCAGAAGCAATTTTCCACTGTTACTTTATTTGTACATTTGTATGTAAGGATACAGACCTACCTAGTCGTTAGTCCTGCACTTCTGAATAAAGCATTTCTATTTTTCCATTGTTTGATCCAACCCTGTGTAAAACTAAGTAAATGCAAAACAAAGTTTTTATAGAATCACCATCACTTCAGTAGTCTTCAGACAGTTTTTTTTGCTCGTCCCCATTCCATTTTTTACAAAATCATTCATGTATGTATGTATGTATGTTTGTAGCTTATGGGGGTTTTTTTACAATCATTTTGTGGCTGTTGACTAAGAAAAGCAGAAAATCAGGGGTCCCTGGCAATATAAAAACTGTCATTTAACCATGGCAGCATCAATTGAATCAACTGCCCTTGGGAGTCCTGTAAATTCATTCTGATGGTTGATCCTAATATAGAGAGCAGTTACACCTACTGCTGCTCGTGCAATCTAGGAGAATGCCTTGCTAAATTTAGCACAATGTTTATTTCCCTACTGTGCCTATATGTTCTGATTAACCTGCCTGTTGCCCTTCACCAACTCAGCAATCAGCTAAAGCAACTGATCTTAGTGTGAGACAAACTCAACTGAAAGATTTTTTTTTCAGCAGCTGTCAGCTGAAATAATTTGCAAAACTAATACATTTTTCCAATCCAGTTTAGAAATCTATGAATCACCTAATTTCTAATTTATTTTCTTTAGCAGAAGAGCTTAAAATGATAGTCTGTTCATCCAGTTTCCTCACCTATTTATGTAAAGAACCTGGTATTTTCATGTACTTGTCACCTTCATAAAATGGTGACATTCTTGAAGGAGCATAAGGAATTAAGTATTTCATATTCATGCACAGATTTGCAGTAACCTAAGCACCAGGGTCTGAGGCTACTCTGTTTCCTAGGACATCCTGACATTTCACACACCTTAGTCAAAGTCATTTTAACCTTTTTAATCTATTCACTATCCCTTTCCTATATGTCCCTTTCTTTCCCAATATCCCTACTCCCTTTCCTGCTGGGAGTATCAACTATAGCATCATTTTCAAGCTTAGAAAACTCATCTGAATTGAGATAGCTCCTTCCTGAGAAAGCAGTGTGAAAAATATTTTCTGCTGACTTCCATAAATCCTGGATCACATATAGAAACCATCAGATGGATAAAATATAGGAACTGTTTGGGAGGATGTAGCAACAATATCAAGAAAGAGAAAAGCAGAAGCTAGTGCTAATTACTGGTATAAGCAACAGGAATCAAAGTTGTGAGTATTATGGGCATTCAACAGCAGACGGAGCAGCAGCACTGTCTTTTCCACTGAAGATCTTCAGTACCCCCTGAGCTAAACCAGTGACTCAAAAGTCACAGGCTCCACATACACTGCAGATTTCTGAGTCATTTGGACTCCTTTGTTTTTAGCACACCTGAAGGATCTCATTTGGCTTGATACAGAGCCATTGGAAGGTGCTCCAAACAAAAACATTAGGAATACTTTTAGTTGGCAATTATTTTTAATCAAGATTTAAAGGAATAAAGTTATTAATCTGATTTAAATAATAAAAGTAATTACTGTGAAGGTTTAGACAAGTAATATTTGTGTGGACCTCTAAGAAGAAGGATTTTTTTTCTTGCAAAGATTAAGGAACTAGCCCACATGTTGTCTATCACCACAACTGGAAATTTATCCTCCACATACTACATCTGCTTCTGCTGCATAATAATGCCATAAACATCTTGGTACATTTAATCTAGATTCTGGCTACAGGCAGGTCCTTGCCAGAAAGGGCTGTAAACATAAAGAAGTCCTCCCCACCCTGAGAAAAGAAACACACACACACAGTTGTGCCAGAACAGTTTTTCATTTGCAAGAATTGCCTGGCTGACAATGCAAAGAATATGGGATTTTCCTGGGGCATTCTTTGTAAGGAGTGAAGAGAAGCTGCTCTCAGGTAATGGCAGAGTGAAAGAATCCCCTAGCAAGGAACTTGTTAACACAGATGCTGAAGAAGCTCTGGCAAAGGCAGAGGTTCAGGGAGGAGGGGGTTGAGGTCAGAGCAAAGGGAAGGATTTTGTGAGCTCCACGGTGGTTTGATTGGGAGTTGTGGGAGATCAGGAGTAGGCAGCAGGAAAGAGGGCACAAATTTAAGGAGAGGAGGCTAGCATCAAAACCTCTATTTGGAAATGAGAGGGAGATGAACTTGGAGATGTGAAAAAAGAGCTGCTAAGGTAGAACAGGGGCCTGGATGTGAAAGGAGAATAAAATCAAAGAGCGCTGCCATAGGTAATCATGTTACACACAGGGGATAAAATTGTTCCTGGGTTCATTCTCCCACAAACAGAGGCCAGTGGAAATCCTTGGTCCTCTGCATACGGGCAAGTGTCAAGAGCAAAGTAATCTGCAAATGGCAGTTGAATTTTGGATGGGGCTACCTCTGCCTTCCAGCTAGTGGAGAGGAGTTAGTCTGGCAGAAATAAGCAGGAGCACGAGTAGGTACTGCTCAATGTTGCAATAGCCAGTTTGGAAAGTTTGGGGGGTTTTTTGCCCCTGTAGCTGTTTTGGGAGGTGTGTGATCACTGCAGGCTGGCAGTGCTGCTGGAAGCTGAGATCACACACAACAAATGCCATCAAAAAATGTGTGGTGCTAAGACAGCAGCTCATAGAATTGGGAGGGAGCTGCTGAGAGCATGAAAATTGGAGACTTACCACTTTTAAACTGATACAGGTGCCTCCTATTGGAAGTTTTCATTCTGAATTTTAACATTTATTTTAAGAAAATTGTGGTTAAAAGAAAGGTCACAGTAATAATGTTTCTAAGGCTTACCACAGGATGGAAATGGTTCATTAAGGCATGTTCTGTAACATTTACATCTATAGGGTCATCACAAAATACTTTCAGAATTTTTGTGTGAGAAGTGCTGTATTCAAACAAGCCCGAGAAGAAAGAGGTTGCCTTTTAAGACAAATTTCCAACTCTGTATAGAGCTAATGTTGAAAAGAGGACCTACCTTGAATAAAATCCTGGGGTTTGTAGCCTTCTTTCCACTGAAATACTGACTAGAAGTCAAAAACTACCTACTACAATTCTGCTAATTTACATGAAGCTCAGCTTTTATTTTGGATCATTTAGAAATGGTGATTTATGTTAATGGGTGTGTAAGGTGTGTGTTTCTGGCATCCTGCTTGTTACAGAATGTATTTTTTATTTTTCAGCTTATAACTGAAAAAAATTTAAAAATTCTCATTCAAAGAAACTTGTGTTACCTTTCGGAGAATTAAAAAAAAAAAAAAAAAACAAGCAGAAAGCACCAACCTCTCCTAAAACTTGGATGATTCTTTCCAACAACCTTTTGGAAGTTTTCCAGTCTCTCATTTTGTACCTCCTTGGCTGTGTGAAAATATAATTAATAAAACCCTGTCATCAGGAGCTTCCTATTAAATCATTTCACTGAGTTTTCTCTCCATTTAATTCTGTTTAGCTGAATGTTTACTGATGAGTCAATTAGCCACTGCTTTGTTTGTTCAACTTAATGTCATCACATCACCATGAGATCACCACAGCAAACACTCATCACCAACAGCATTGTCATGTCTGGCTGGCTGCTGCAGGCTGGCCTCAGGCTGGCCACATCAGGGGTCTGGCTGGTCAGTGGCCTTGGACTGGCTGCCATGTGCCATGGGGAGCTCCTGTGTGCAGGGGGACCAGAAAGCCCTTTCCAAACACTGGTGAGGATCACCCTCCCTGGTGGTGCAGCCCCTCAAGCAGGAAATAAGGAGGTAGAACCACTTTGCAAAGGCAGCTGTGACAACAAACCAAGGGACAGTGGGTTGGTGTCTGCAACTGGAACAGACCCTGTCATGTTGTGATGGTAGTTACTGCAAGAAACATTTTTAAAGCAATGGAAATTGTTAGGGAGAAAGGTAGTAGATGTAGCAATATAGCAGCACAGAAGGTTTCAATTATATTGATATGCCTGTTCAAGCACAACAGCATCAGATGAGTTTTCATGCATTGTGTATTTCTATCATAGACTCAGATATTCTTGAGCTGAACAGAAGATGGCAAATGCATGTCAGGGTCACTCAAACCTAGTGACTGAATTACTTCTTTAAGCACATCTGCCAGACTATGTCTTCAGAGATTGTTTTTCCAAATATCTGTAAATGGACATAGTGCAGCTCAAGGTACACTTAGGTATATCAGCAAGTGGTATGTTTCAGAGGGGCTTTTTGGTTCATTGAATATAAGATCCTTTCACAGAGATGCTGAAAATCTAAATCATTCTTGAAGAGTGTGTGTTGCCTTTCATAGTTTAAACAAAGAAGTGGGCTCCACAAAGAAACTTAATCATGGGAGGTTGGATGTGACAGGAGCATAGGCTTGTGAGGTGTCTCTTAAAAAAATAGTTCCATTTTCCTCCTCTCTGCAAACCTCTTAAAACCTAGCAATCCATCCCCAATTTCTAGAAAGGGCATAAGTACATAAACTGTTTCAGGGAGAAATAAAATTTTGTGTTGCTAGCCAGTCATAAAGGGTATGGAAGCTAACAGGCACAGGTCAGTCCACAAATTCTGTGATTTAGGGAAGTGAGGAGAGAACCAACCCCTTGCACAGCACCCACTACATGTCTGTGTCCTCCATGTGGCACAGGCTCTAGGTCCTAACAATATTCTGGCACTGATGCTTATTAACAGTGCAATTTCAATAATCAGCATATTTTGTCAAATAATTGGTAGGCTGATGGTTATAAGAGGTGACACTGCCAATATCTCATAAAGGCTGAAAGAAATATTCCCCATTTCCACACTGCATAAACAAAGCATGCCAGACAACCTCAGGAATGCTAATGATCTCCAGTGCTTTAGTATATTAAGTATTCATCAATTGAGCACAGACCACAACAATGTTTTGAGAGTCCTTAAACACATGAGAAACACATGAGAAATGATGTAAAGCTTATATGAGCTCATATAATCTTAGTTGGTTATACAGCCGAGCACAAGATCACAGAAATAAGGTCATGTGTACCATATCTCTCCTACTAGAAGGTTGTGCCCTACATTATATTTGCTGGTGCCACATCCAGCCCAGAATTAATTGACTCAAGCAATGAGTCATCCTCTTCTTCCCCTATGGCATTATTCCCCAGTCTAACAGATTACATTGTTGGGATTTCTTTTCCTTGATGATCAGACTTCACTGTCCTTAATTTCATCCCATTATATAATACCTCACACTTATGCTGTAACTGCCATCCAAAAGCTTTGCTAGTGTTAATTGAGTTTCATAACAGCCCCCCATGAAATAAATAAGTTCTGAGTCAGAGATGCAGAAACCTGAGTTACTTGCCACAGGCCACATGTGGAATCATATCTAGCACAGCTGGGTTTCTGTCATTGGCTGGGAGCTGTTTGCTTGCAATTTATGCAATAATCAAGAAATAAAAACTCTTTTCCGGGATGCAGCCCTGTCTGCTCCTACCAGAATCTATCTGCAGTGTGAAAACCAGTTTACTCGTTCATTAATACTTGTGTCTTTTAAATATTCGCGTGTGTATCTTTCCCTAGTCATAATTTTTTTACTGTTGATATTTGATCTATAAATAAACCAAGCCTTTTATTATGTGGCTCTTTTCTCATGACTCTCTGATCTGGGGACATGTCTTTGCAGATTATGTGCCTAGAAAGATCCTGTGTGCAGTTTATGGAGATAAATCATGCTGTGACTTAGCCTCCCAGGCTGTGACACGGCACAAGAGGCACAATCCAGCTGGCTGCCCCAGACTGTCAGCTGAGACACAGTAGCTCACTGTGCATGTGCTGTTCCCCCATTGTGAAGCAAAGTAACATGGGTTCATGTGAGTCACCATGGGCTGACCTTGTTTTTCGCAGTGCAGCAATGGATCTCGCTCTGTTTCCACATCTGAAATGAAGGACCCTGACTAACAGCTGGGGGACAGGAACCTCTGCAGGCCAGCACAGGCTTTCTGCCTGACAAACCCTTAATTTTCTGTAATTAATGCATTTAGGTTTAGAACACACAGTTAGAAATGGCATTTTATTGCATATATCACTCCTGCATCTCAGGTTTCTAATTGAAGCAACTCAGGCAATATTCTAGATCATAATAAAAAAGCAAGCAAGAGCTAGAAATCTTCTAGCTGCTTTGAAAACTAATATATTTGGTTGCAATTTCTCTTGCTGAAAATAATTTCTTCCTAAGTATTTATCTTCAATTTGCTTACTAGATTTTGTGTGATATTTATCTGATAACTGTTTTTCTAAATCAGATTTACTCACATTGTTCATATGTGTTTTTACAAAACCTTCCTCTCAGATTATTTTGTATTATCTTTCTGCTATTCTCCCTGCTTTTGCTACCATTTCTTAATTAATTGAATAGTACAGTGCATGGTGGAGATTCCTGCCGTGTAAAATTCAAGATGCTTTAACATGGCAGAAAAGAATGTTTTAAAAAACATATTAAGTGGTGAATGACAGTATTTCTTCTGTGTGTTCTGCTACATACAACATACAACATAATACACTCAAAAGACGTTTTTACAAGAAAGTTTTAATACATTATCTTCCCTGAAATTATATTTATCCAGTACTCATCCTTTCTCCACCCTGCCAGCAAAAGCAAACCCAGAATAAGGAAAACTAGCTGTCCTCTCTTGCCTGAGAAAAACAGCCCTGGAAAAGGGGAAAAATCTTTCTTTCCTGAGAAAGATTATGAAAGAGCTCAGGATATGAGCCAGTGGCTGTCTCACCTGCATAAAACAATGGGTGTTCCTGAGCTATTTACATAACTTTGAAATTACTTTCAAAAAGGCTCACAAAAACTGAGGGTAACATCTTGCATTAGCCAGCCCAGCAGCTCACAGATCTCACCAAAAAAATGTGCTACTTGTGCATAATTAAAGGATCTGCAAATTACCAGTCAAGATAAAAAGATCAAGGGCTATCATAAACCATGCTGCCTCATGGGATGAGCTCATCAGCAGCAGAAAAAGATGTGTTTTCTTTCTGTGAGGATGACTTGCTCTGGTATGCCATAGGAGTTTGATAATCTTCTCTCCAGTAGCTCTACTTGAGGACACAATGGAGCCTTTTTTCTAGCACAGCTCTTGTGTCCAAAAATGCTGTCAAAATTATTTGCCTATCTGGTCTGATATTTAGCGAGGAACCACACAGAGCAGAGCTAGTGTGGAATTTTATTTATTTACTCCATGAGAAAGTGTTTATGGACCAACACTGAAGTTTTTTCATGGGAATATGTCAACTCAGATAAAGTTTTTGGCAGGGAACTTTCCTACTGCAAAGAACCCAAGCTAGAAAGACCTGGGAAAGTGCAGAGGTCTCAAGCTGATGGAAACAGAGAACTCAGTATCTGTCGTGTCTATATGCTTTGCTTCAGAAAGCAGCTGTAATTAGCAGGCCCCAGCAATGTCACTTGCACCTATATTGTCATTTTTTAAGAAGATGTCAAAAGAAATTAACTTTTTTCCCCCCTTTCCTTCTTATTTTCTTTCTGTATGAAGGTTTTGGGATGAGCAGAGTAGGGAACCTAGACAAACAGCGAAGGCTACAAAATAGTTCTTGGTTTTTTTCTGTTCTTAGTATTATTTCTTCTTAGGACCCTGTGTAGTCTCAGGGAATTTGGAAGCAAAACATAATGCTGATTAAAAGTCTTGAGCTCAAGCTCTATCCCAGTCTCATAATTTATAAACTGTTTTCATGTCAATAAATAATCTTCCTAACTTGTTTACAGAGAAAGCAAGCAAACATTTTCCCTGCTAGTGTTATCCTTTCTGAGCAGTTTTTGTTTTGACTATTTTTGTAATATTTTCCATTCAATTGTCCTAACTGTTTAGGATTTAATGAACCTTCAAAAACTGGAATTTTTTTTCTAGTAAATGCACAAAACCTTGAAAACTTTTCCTGGACTCTTAGTCTCATAAATCAGCAAAATTCAGGAGTGGGAAATTCAGGGAATTTCCACGTGTCCCACATTTATAGTCAGTTATCAGTTTCACTTATCTGTGCATTGTTTTCTCAGTCCATGTCAGCCAAGAGCACTCTGGGATTACCCCCTCCCAACACTGGAGGAAATGCATTTGCTGCAGCTCATTATGACTGCTCATAGTTAATCTCTAGTAATACTCTTCTGGAAAATTTTAGCTTCTCCATAAAAGCCAGATTTGGACATACTAAAAAGTAAAAGTGTGCAAGTCAAGGCTGGGAAGCACCAGGTGAGTGTCACTAAAGGTCATTCCTGCCCCTCTCCTACTGGTTTGTGCCACACACACACATGCAAAACAAAGCACGTGAGTGACAGTGCTTGTCATGCTAACCCAGCTGGATCCTTCAATCTCCAGCTACCTTGAACTCCCAGGGAAGCATTAAACTGCCTCAACATGGGCTTCTCATGCCACTTCAGATGCTGCAGAGTATCTGGCATGATCTTCAGCTGTGGCTTTAGACAGGTGTGTCTCTCCCATGGATACCTCAGGTCCCTCTACCAGCTCTGTGTGGGTGGTTTAGCTACCTTGAGAGCATTGGGAATGTTCTGAGCAGGCTGTATTTTGGCAATGGGCCCCTGCTCCCGGTGTTGCAAGCTGTGGAAAATGTGTTTTTTCACTCTCACAGGAATCCCCAAGTGTGAAAGGACCAGATTGAGGCAAAGAACTCACCAGAGTCTGGTTTACTTCTGCAGCTGTGACACAGGTTTTTGTGCATGGTATTTCAGCAGGACACTCTGCTGTGCATGTCCTGGAGTGGCCGTAACACCAGGGTAAAGGCCTCCCAAGAAATTGCTTACTGTCCAGGGCTGTCTTTACATCACTGCCAAACTCTTCATCAGCTACTCTATAAGGCAAAAACATGCTCTGTGCTTACTGTGGGCTGGAAGTGCAGCTGGTGCATCAGCATGTCCTGCCAGGGACTGCAGAGGGGTGTGGTCCACAGCCCATGGAGCTGTCAGGGGCTCCTCTGGGGAGAAGAGTGCTGCACACCTCCCTGCAGCACCAGGAGAGCCACTCCCAACTAAATCAACCTGCTGTCCTGAAAGCAGAGCTCTGGGAGCCATAGGGGAAATTCTCACCTAACAGGCTTTAAAGCAAAGGTACAATCCCAACTCCTTTATTATCAAAGCTGGAATAGGCATAACATAAAGTTATTCAGCTTTAAAAAATAAAAAAAAAAAGGAAAAAGATACCAGAATCACATTCCCTCTTTTTCTTCCCCACATTTTCATCTGGGAGTCGCCTGCTTTGGAAAATCTGGCTAGTGTGTCAGTTCAGAATAAAAAAGAGTGGAGGCAATAAAAGCCAAGCTCCCCATGCTCATGATGTCCCTTAAGGGAGCTTAATTAAAGATGATGGTTAAAGAAAGGTAAGCAGTTAAGACCCTGCACCAGACAGGCTATGCTGAGCCAGACTACTCAATGCTTGTAAAGACAATATTTGTCCCTTGCTCACATCAGTCTTTCCTTCCTCAGACCCTGCACTCTGATGAAGGTGAGGGGTAAAGCAGGGGATGAGGTAAATGGCAGGCAGTGATGCCATTTCTTAAGTCCTGTTCCCTGGTTAATTGCTCTTCCAAAATTTTTATTTCGCTCTGCTTCTCTTTTCTATCGTATCAGGAATCTGACCCAGAACTTGCCTGCCACTTACCAAAAACTAATAGCAAAGGAAAGAAAGAAAGAAATCCTGTGCAGACAGGGTCATGTTCCAGTGAACTCATTCTAAACATAACTTTTTCATTTCAACAGTCCTGCTCTGGCAGCATCTGAATTCCCTGCCCAGCTGGTGGCTAAGGCTTAATGCCTCTATTCCCATCACTCTCCAGCCCTATAAAGTAAAACCTCTATGGCATACAGCTATGAGATAACAGTCTCCATGGGGCTGAGTCATAGGACTTTTCATCTAGGGCTGAACAATTAACTTGCCATCATTCTTTTTTGCCTCCTGCCACTCCTTTTCTCTACTCTCTGCTACAGAAATTTGGATTTATTCTCTATCTTCACACTGCTACATTGAAATCTGTCTCAGGCCACCATGCCAAACAGCTGCCTGTAGGTCCTCCACAACCATTCTCCAGAGGGACCAGGCTACAACTATTCCTGACTGCTCAGGGAGGAGGGTGAGCAGCCCACAGATGAAGAAATACATCAACACAAGAGGCAGCAGCCTTGAAGATCTTGTTTAAAACAGATATTCTGTGCTTTGATTGATGCTAGTTTGGGGAGCTGCAGAACAGCATAATATGGCTGTGAGCTCATTATAGCTGATGGAGATGAAATTGTTTAGATCTGATGAAACTGGGAGTGAGGGGATGTGGCCCATTTCTTTTTGTGAAAAAACTCTGCTTTTTTGCCTTATCCATAAAGGAGCTGATATCTTAATTTTGGATTTAGGAATCATTAACATACAGGGCACGGAGTCAAGACTATTCCTGGTACAGGATTTTTGCATGACCTTGATAAGTTACTCTAATGGGACCATGCTGACACTCAGCAGCTCTGAAAATCAGGCCACAGAGGTGCCTAAATATGGATGAGATGCCCACGTTTCAAATGCTGAATGTAACCACTTTGCCCTTCCATTTCCCTACTTACAAGAAATCAAGCCAATAACATTTTATTTGGGCTCAATACTTTACTGAAGAAGGAAACTGCAGTGACTGGCATAAATTTCTAGCAATAGTGCATTAATTCATTTTTTAGAAGCCATTTAGGATGGTAAGATGAAGGTGCTATAAAAATGCAAAATACCTCACAAAATTTTTCTTCTCTCTCCAGTTATATAGTTCATACTTGCAAATGTATGTATCTGTATCTTACCAAATATAGAATCCACAAAGTGTTTCAAAGTAAATAGATTATTATCTTATTTACAAGACAAAAAAACATTAATGTCTGCAATACAAAAATGGATGAGAAACATATGGATGTTATAGAGACCAACTTCCATTTGGAAGATGTGCTCAGTCTCACACTAATGAAATGTCATAGGCTTTCTGAAAGTTATGAGCATAAGTTTCTGACACAGAAAGTTAGTTTGCCTTGGACTTCCTATAATGGATAAAGATGAATTAATCACTGGAGTAGAAGTTGGTCGTTGCCTAGGAACCAATGATCATGACCTCATTGCATTCAACATACCCAAACAAAGGATAGCCCCAAAGAGTACAGTAGATGTGATGCTTCAGAATGGCTACATCCAAAAATCTCAAGGAAACTCTGAACTACATTAACTGAAAGATAAATACTTCAAAGAAACTGTGCTTATATAACTTTCTACAGTGATATTTGTGCCAGTAGTGCTAATTTTTAATGAACCTGCTGATGATTATAGTGTATCAAAGACACTTAGGAAGATACTTAATTTGAAAAAAGATTAAATAGACAGTCAGGAATCTGGATAACTACAGTATGACTAGTTTAATGTTATATACAAGCAAAGTAATGGAAAAGGCAGTATATGTTTGAGAATTAATTGGTGTCAATTCAGTAGCTGCTGTAAAACAAACAAAAATGTAAACAGGTCATAGTCTTTCAGACTATAAATTCAGATGGCAAAGGTTATTTTAAAAAGTGATTTACTTGGGAATATTGTCAGCCATTCAAAGCAATAAAACATAATAGTCTGATTTAAAATAGCAATGTTCATCTGTGGGGCACTTATTTAATGGGTGTAAGAAATGACCAAATAACAGCTCTTTAGCACTGATAAGGAAAACTTGCTGAAAAGCTGTGTTACTAGTGGAATTATTTAAGGATTGATACTATATCTTATGCTGGTCAATGTTATTACATTAATTAGAAGCAATAACATCAAATTTGGTGCTCACCCACTGATCAATGCAGTAATAGACCAGAATATAACCTTTATTTAGAGCAACATATTTGTTCAATAAACTGGGATCTACTGAAAGAAAATATACTTCAGTACAGAGCAGATGAATAAATCTCCTAACTGCTACTAAAAGATGTTGCTATGACATTTGAGCTCTCTGCACATTGCTGTTATTTGGAAAGTTATCACAGAGTAGGGATCAGATTTTAGTTTTCCTGTCTCTGTGCTCTATCCCTAAGAGTCTCTGGTAAGAGAGTAGGCACTGGACTACTGTCCAATGAAATTTCCATTTCTCCAAGCACAGCTGTCCTTCTATTTTAAACTGGAAATAATTTGTCTTTGGTCAAGGAACAAATACAGTTCAAGCAATGGCTAACTGGCTCAAATAAACAGGAGATCAGACTAGATTTCTAGTTGCTCCTTCTAGTCCCAAATCTCATAAACCACAAGCAGGCTAATGCACAAAATATTCAGTGAGGCAATTTCTAAGCATTTTCTTCAGTGTATTTGTTGTATTGGAGAAAGCAGTATCTTCACCCCAAAGGCTGATGCAAGGGGCTGTTCTACTGCTGCATGGAACCAGTTGTACCAATGATCTTGAATTTTTTAAATTTCTTTGAAATGCCCATATTTTGCTTTTTTTTTTCACCAGCAAGTGATAAAACTTATTTGGACATCTGAATCTTGAAAGAAATATATTTAGTATGTAGAGTTGTCATTAAAAACTAGATGCAAAAAATAGGAAAGGTTTCCTCCCCTGCTCAGTAAACTTGCACTACAATTTACTGGCTTTGTTTTTTTTTTTTTTTTCTTCCCAACAACTACCCCTGTGAAAACACCTGTGAAGACAAGTCAGACAGAGCTGCATTAAATGTACATTAACAATATGTATTGCCAATTCTCAAATCCAGATTGTGTCAGGAAAGAGCAGAAAGGAGGGTCTGAAAACCAAGGTTGAATACAAAAAAATAGCCAAAATGGGCCAAGCCAGCATATGTAAGAGATCTACCTCACAGAAAATATAGTGGTAACACTGAAATTTTTTAAATAGTCAAAACAGGGAAAAAGAGTTCAACTTCAGTGTAATCATGCCACAGGAGTTTTCTGAATAGTTCTTGGATCAATTCTTGCAATGTTACTTAGAGTAATGTCAGAGCTTACTGGTCATCTTCCAGAGAGTCCACCAGCTGCCTGCTATCAGCACTGCAGCACTCATGCACTCATCTTTTCCTCTTCATTACAAATTTTGCTGCTACTACTTTAAAATCTCCTTTCTCCTAAACAGCAGAGATCCTGGGTTTGTGCATTTTTGTTAAGAACAACCATTCTATTAACAAGTACTTGACCTTTTGCATACACTTACAATAATAGGAATTCTGAAGTATTTCAAATGACTTATTCTTAATTATTGCACTTTAAATATGTTAGTAAATATATATATAAAACTATGCTATGTTATGTTTTGATTACTACATTATAGGACTTGGAAATAACATTTATATGAAACATGCATTCTCTGTGGAAGTGCAGCATTTGTTTTGCACTGTTTAAAATCGTGTCACACTGCTAGGGCACACTGAGAACCTGGTGTTGAAAGTGGATAAAGGTGGAGATGTGACCAGAAGCCCTGAAGCACAGGAAAGAGAAATGGTTATAAAAAAAGGGGGATGGGAAGGACCTCAAGAAACCCTTTTGGATGCTCTCTGTCTCATGCCCACCTTGTGCTTTGAGGAATCATTGAAAAGTTGAGCACCAAGACTGCCAAGACAGAGGTATATCTAACTATACTGTCCACTGCACCCAGCCCATCTGTGCTTGGAGTCCCTGAGCAGTCATTGTGTGAAGGGAACCGTGTTATTTCAGCACCTGCATTCATAAGGCTAAAGAATTAAAGAAATAGTAGAGCACCACAATAGGAAACTCACTGTGAACAAAATGCCAGTCATTTCTGTAAATTATTTATCAAATCAGTCGCTATATTGAAAGAGAAAAACAGAACTGAAAACCTGGATAACAGCAAAGACAATGCTTCTGACAGTAATTGTCAGTGGATAAATGCATATGCTGTGGATAAAGTCCTGCCTTCACTGACTGGGACAGCAGAATTTTTATCTGAGCTCTTTCACAACCCTAAACAGTTCCTGAGTGCAAGTAAATGAGCCATAGATAACTACAGGGAGTTCAGAAAGAATTGAAAGCTGAAAAAGAGAAAAAGTAAGCAAGAAAGGCACAAAAATTAGTGTGGTTTACTTGGATTTTTACCAAGCTGTGTGTCTTCAGCCATAGCCCCTAAACCATCCAAGGAAAGAAGCAGGGATCTTTTTTTTTTTTTTCAGTGTAATTGCATTCTTATGTATCTATTTTATTCCATTGCCTTTCAAACACCCTGAGACCCACCACAGAGCTCCTACACACCAGCACACATTTATGTGTCTGAATTGAGGACTTTTCATGCAAGTAAGTGATTTACACCCATGGAGCAGTGCAAAGAGCTCACAGAGGGGCATGGATTCACAGGAGGAGTGTCTGCAGCAGCAGCAGCATCTCTCCCCACCACCCCTCACCCTGTCTGTGGCACCTACTGCTGCTGTGGGGCCACACCACCGTCGTGGCCTCCTCATTCCCCTCAGTCTGATCCCATACATCCTACCTGGAATTAGATGCTTCATCTCTTTACTCCACAGCAGTAAAAAAGATACACAGGTGATAGGCAATAATGCAGTGGCTTCATTCCAGCAAAAGCTGTTGCTCTACCTCAGATAGCCCTGCACCTTCCAATGTTCAGCTGATACATTTTCTACTTTTTCTTCAATAAAATCATTTTTTCACTTACATTTAGCAAGAGAGCAAGGGAGGGGTGACCTTCCACAGTCGTGGCTTGCAAACATCACCTAAAAGAGCTCAGTGGAGCTCCAAGTACAACCTGAAAATATATTTTTCTTACCAAAAAAATCCTGTTTACAATAGTTTATGAACCACCCAGGCCAGTGTCCATGAAAATAGAATGTTCTATTGATGAGGCAACCCCTATGTGAGGCAGTATAAGTTCAGTGCCTTACACTTGAATGCTACTAAAAATGTGTTGCATTGTCATCAGGGAAACAAGTAAAAAATAGGTAAGATTACAATCATAGACTGGATGGTATTGAAGAGCTGAGAATTAGGCAAGGAGTTACAGCACATTGTTCTCTGGTGGTCCATGGTGCACAGCTAAGAGGCTGCTGCCTGTTTGTCCAGCCCAGCACACACAGGCTGCCTTCTCTCCCCTGCCCTCACTCTGCCAGGCTCCTGCAGCCTTTGAAACCCTGAAGCAGCTACAAGGGATGGTGTCAGGAAGCAGGGCACACGTGTCAAGCTCCATGAGTCCCTACAAAACCCTTGGAGTCACAGTCCTACCTGGTTCCCCCACTGGACTGCAAAAGCAGTGGGCAGCAGTCCAGGGAAGTGCCTGCTGCACGCCAGCAGCGAGGTGATGCGTTCCGCTGTGTCACATTTTTGGAACGCAGCAGTAGCAGCTGAAAATAGTCAGAAGGCTCTAAGTATGTGCACAATCATCAGAAAGCAAGGAGAGAGAGCCTCCACTAATGAGAGAGAAGGTAAATAGAGCCTGAGAAACTGGAAACATTCTTTGGTTTGGCTTATTGCAGGGAAAGAAAAATCTTAAAAAGCATTGTGCAGAGCACGAAGAGAGGCCATTAATCACAGGAAATGCACTTCCTCAAGTACAGTAGGAACATGTGAGAGCCTGTCCTTTTCAGACCATTACTCAAAAGCTTTCCAGAATTTTAGAATATGACAACCCTCAAGACCCAGGTGACATGACATGGCAGCAGAGTGACTGACTTGACAGTGGCAAAGAGCTTTGTTAGTCTAAAGAAAAACATAATTCCTAGGCTTTGGAAAACTACCACAAGTTTAACTCAGGTGCCCCACCTGGGCTTGGCAACAATGGCCCTTCTCAAATAGCCAGCTGTCCAGGTGCATGAGAGAAGTGACCTGGGAACACACTGAATTGTACAAGGGTGTCCACTCTTTGCACTTTCCAAATGACCCATCGAGTCCTAGAACTGATATATCCTGCTATGGCAATATTAACAAAATTTTAGCAATATTTCAGAATCAATGGGTAAATTGTCATGCCTTTTTCAACATCTGAAAAGAGTAATTTATTTAAACTTCAAGAGTATCTCTCTCTGCCTTGACTTTAGAACAAGAGCCAGGTACAGTATTTGTGTTTTACAACCAATGCTGGGTTGTAAACTAGGAATTCTGTATGCTGTGGGAGCTGGGAAAAAATATCTCTGCTGACAACCCTGTATCAGGGATTCACAGGTTTTAGAAAGTAACAATTTCATAAGAAGTATTACAGTTTAGTAAGAATATCAGGTCCTTATTTTTCAGGTTACCACATTTCATAATATCATCCATGCAAAGGACTTTGTACAAGTTAAGTCTTCATAAAACCCCGTTGAATTGAGGTAAATTCACTCTAAAACAAAAATCCTTCACTGGATTCCCAAAAAGGTGTGGAAAAAAACCTCCAACAAGTACCAAGGAACAGGTCCAGAGTACTTTTCTCCTCTCTGGATTTGCCTCTCACTATAAGTGGCAATCATATTTGTTCCCACAATTTTGGATGACATTTCTCTGTTTAAACTGCAACAGAGCAGTTCTGCTGGAAAAACAGTAGGAGGGAAAGTATTTCCAAGAGGCTGCAGCATTAAGACGAGCCAACTGCACAGTGCATGGAGGTATGCTAGCAGCAGCTGGGATTTTGTTGGTGACACCAGCCATGGGTGAGGCTCTCTGCTACCTTCCACAGCCCCTTGGGTCTGTCCTGCCTTTGAGCTGCTGCCTCCCCTCCAGCACAGCTCTCTGTGCCTGCCCAGCTGCCTAAATGAAGGTGAGGGAACTTGCAGGGGAGAGCCATCAGCTCTGTATGAAACCCAAACATGCTTTTCCATGTTTATAGTGCTAACACCTTCATAAAATCCCAGGTACAGAGTGGATGGCAAAATCTTGGGTTTGGAATGAGCAGCAGAGTTAAGGAAAGTGCTTTTTTAACTGCTGCCACAAACATTATTGACAGGTAAGTGACACTGGAAATACAAAAGGAGGGAAGGCACAGTGGAGCTCGTCAGTTTAACTCTTCATTGGAGCACCTTTAATGGGACTTTATGTTCAGCCATGTGAACTTTGAAATACCTAAGTTCAAATTTCACCTTCAGACTTCCCATCTGTTCTTATTTCATCCTCAGACTTTCCATCTGCTCCCATCTAGGCCTTCCTAATGCCATGCCCAGTCAGACGGTATGGTTTTACCAGATGCTTCTGTCTTGGAAATTTTATGGCATATAAGAAACAATAAAAATTTATGTTGTACATGTTACTCGTGCTAATTAATTCCATTGCACAACAATGTTTTTTAAATGATATTGTCCAGAAAGTCTGTTAAAATCTACTGTAGACAAGTATGGCAATATTTTATAGCTCCTAATGCCAGATGGGTTTGGAGTTCAGACATTTGTGCTAATGCATTTTGCACTTAGGTGCTGTGCTGGGAAAAATCGACTCCCAGGGACAAAGAGTTAACATTAAAATGTTGGTGTTAGCTTGGGGTAGCAAATGCAAGGTGGAGGTGTGTTTTTCTGTACTAATTTTTTTGCTGAAAATGAGTATATGATAAGCTGTTAGCGTGCAATTGTGCAAATTTTATATAAAGTGAAAGCTGTTATTTCATATTACGAATATGTAAATATTTTCATGTCTGGAAGAGCAAGAATGTGCTGGCTAACAACCAAAGATGTGCTGGATAAAATCCCCTCCACCTGTTCAGAGGGCCATTGTGCTAGAAAAAGATTGTTAAATAAGCAGCGTTGAGTCCCACATCATAGAATAATTAGTGTACTAAAGAAAGAGTCACTATCCAAGGGCATTCCTGTAGCTTCTTACTTCTAATCACTGAATTCAAAGCCAAGAGATATTCTGAACTCTGAGTGCAAACAGTGGGTTACACAGTGGGGCTTGTTTTGGACAGGGTTTTTTTGTTTGCTTGTTTGTTCCACAAGACTGGGTAAATAAGGCTTCATGCCAAGCAAGAATTTCCTTCCCTTGATTTTGCTCCCTCCCAAGCACTCTGCTGGCTGTGCCTCCCATACATGAGGAATCCAGAATGAGCCCAGGGATTTCACATTTGAACCCAAATGCTGTTAGATATCAGACAACAAGGGTTTGCCCCCCCCAACAGCAAATTCAAAAGCAACCTCCTGAAAAAGGCTCTGTCATCTCCATCACTGCAGGAAGCTCCCTGATGGCCAAACAGAATTTGTTTTTAAGTGGCAGCTCCATCAACATCACATCACGAGGGTTAAAAGGTGCAGAGTTGATGGGGGAATGGCTCTCAGCAACAAAAATTGAAAGAGCAGCTTGTCTCATTTTCCTCGGTAAAAGAGATGCTCTGGAAGGAGGACAGGGAAAGGACAGACTGCAGTATTTATTCAAGTGAACATAAAGCTTGGATATTATCTTGTCTAACAATTTTTGGAAGCTGGCAAACAGTTACAATTGATGCTCAGAGATTAAAACAGGAAATTGTATCATTGTGAGAAAGGGCATTTACAATAATGCTGTGATTCAAGAATACTTTTGTGAATAGAAGAAATAAGCAGAGTTTCCTGCTATTTGTGCTTTTATAATATGTCATGCTTATAAATCCCCACACAGCTGTGGGTATTTGTCATGATAATCACAAAATCTTCATACTTTACTCAAATTTTTGTGCATGCGATTTGTTCCTGTAAATGATGCCAACACTGCAATTATCCCTATACTTTTTTTCTATGTTATTTCACTTTTAAAGCAAACAATCTCATTTCTAGGGAGAAAAGATGATACCTGTGTGAATTATTGACTAATTGTGATGCACAAGTAGAAACCACACAGATATAATAACATCTCACAAGCAACCCACAGACTAAAATCTGTTTTCATAAACTATTCAATGAATATTTATGCATGGAAAATATATTCATGAACAAGGGGGAAAAAAGGCTAAATTTGCAATTAATATTTGTGGTGAATAATTTTGATTTATGAATGGGGACATTTTGTTCAAGGTTGCTAATTATCAGTTGGTTTGCGTGGCTGAGAAACAGACTATTCTAGCAAAAAATGAGAGAACAAGTGAATATTCAGTGCTTCCATAAGTTTTGTAGTTCTTTATTTTTTTTAACTTCTTCAGCTTCTTTGATAATACCTGATTATCTAGTTGCAGGTTAGCATCTTTCTGAAACTGACAAATTGTTAAGAGGTATTAATATGTTCATGATCCATAAATGTTTTACTTGTTGTTTCAATAATGATGATGCTGAATGACTCTGAAAATTAGTTGTAGGATATGTACCCTTTCTTTTTAGACTGCTTTGGGAACATGTCCCAGTTCCATTTGTAGCCAAAATTGCTACCATTGTTGGGCCAACCATGAAGCTGCAGCATGAGTTTGTGGTCAAACATAGGCATCCCTCACACTACAAATAAATGTATTGCCAATTTGCCATGAGTATATTGTGGAATTAAGCCCTGAGAGAAGGTGGTGAAAATTTCATCAGATTAAGTGTACCATTGAGGTATCCAAAAAGCAAGAGACAATGTGTTCCCAAGAGCAAAGAGTCTCCATACCAACAGCAAAGGGTCAGAGAAACCTGGTGTGTCCATTGCTGTGGGGTTGCTGCTTGTTAGCAGCAGAGTAATCTGAATGGGAACCTAATACTGAGGCTACTCCTTTTTCTTTTCCTTCTCTTTTAAAAAACAAATGCAAGTTCTCAGTTTGGGGGCTTTCCTGGCTGCCCAAAAAGGCCTAAGTCCCAGTTGAACTGCATTTTGCCATAAAATCACAGTAGAAGCCCTGTACCTCTGCCTTCCAGGTGCCAACCAGGTGCCCTCAGATTCCTGTCATCCTTTTGGATAAAGGGTCATTCTCACAGTCCTTGCCATCTTCCTTCAGACTTTGCTAGGGGTTACTTCTCTTTTACTCTGACCCACACAGGTCTCCTCCCTCCAGCTCTATGGCAAGAGGCTGACACATCTCTGTGCCCTCCTCCACCCCAAAACAAATAAGATTAAAAGAGCTGCCTTTCAGACATGAGGCCTGGCTTTGTCCATGTATAGGAAGAAGACTGATATTTATACTCACATGCCATAAAATCTTAACTTTTCCCACAGGAAATCAGAATCTTGGAAAGTACAGGCACACAGTGACACTTCCTAAAATAAGTCATTCTGGTTTTCTGTGTCTAGCTTCCCCTGGTCTGAGCTTGAAAAAATCAAATTTGTGAATGCAAGGAGACACATGAGGGGAAGGAGGCAGCTAGTTTGTTTGGATAGAAAAGAAGGCTACCATGGTCCCTTTGGGGGTACATGGCAGAAGTCCCACAGGTAGCAGAGCTCCCATGAAGCCTCCCAGCCATCAGCTGCCAGCAGTTCAGGTCCATGCCCAGACAAGTGGGTTCATAAAGAACAGTTCGTTGGTCAAAACAATGAAAAAACCCAAAACCAGAAACACTGATAATTAACCATAAACCTGTTAATTACACTCTCTTAAGGCCAGGAGAAACTTTGTCTTCAAATTCAAAGAAGATTCCCCCTGACAAAGCACCATTTGGCAGAGCAAGGCTGGGAGCACAATGAGAGACTGTGCTGATCATGCTGGTAGTGTGCTTGTGCTTGTACTGCCCTTTTTCTCATTTGTGAAAATGTTAAGAAATGTATGCCTTTCTCTATCATAATGCAAGAGGCATTCCAAATTATACAACTTCCTTGAAATGAATTTTCTTCCAGCCATATCCAATGACCATGGGATCCTTAAAAATATTTTCAAAGGTTCCTCAATTACTCAGACAAGTCCTTTTGCTTGTTTTTCTGTAGCTTCTATAAAGCAAAAGAAAAATACTCTCCCACTTTTATATGGTTTTAATCCTTTACACCTTCAATCTTTTGTTCTTCCCTCCAAGCTGTAATTATTCCCTTGGAAACACTTTCCAGTTTAGAGAACATCTTGATCACTAACACAATGTCAATATAATATAGTACTTGATTCAAAATTAATCTAGCAGGAGATATATCAACTCCAATTAGCCTTTACTGCATTTTTAATTCAGTACAAAGACTTTCCTGGAATCAAACAAACCATCATAATTTCAATATTCCACATTGGTTTGCTGAGACTGAAGTGAAAAATGCATCAGCATTGTTTTTTGTAACTATTGTATATTGTATAAGGATGATGGACAGAGTCTGGATGATGGCAAGTCTTTTATAACAAAATGCATTCTTGGTGGTGATGGTTTTGCTCCTGCTTTCTTTTTTATAAATACAAGTAATTCACTTCTTTCCTTTTCCAGGAAGATTTTTACAGCTGTGGCTCCCTGAGGGACCTGAGTTCTGAGCATCCTTCAGCACTGACCAATTCTAGTCTGTCAGATAAAGTCTTACAAGCTTTGTAGGTCATCATGGACTTTTAGATCTGTGTTAGGCTTCAGCTGAGAATTAACTACCTTGGTTTCATCACTACAGTAAGGATGACTTTTCTCCTTCATCTTATGTTCTTATGTTTCTGAACTGCTTCAAATATCCATTATGAATAAAATCATGATTATAGAAGTGTCCCAGGTAGATAACTGGTTGGGAGAGATTGTTAATTTGGCTGCTAAAGAGAGAGAAAAAACCCTTGGATTAATTCAAAATAAGCTATAACAAATAACTTTTTCTTATTGAAGAAAAAACATAAACATACCAAAACAACAACAAAAACACTAAAAACCACCACCAAAACCAAACAAGTCCTCACTCATTCAACCCAAGATAATAAATGACATTTAGAAGACTTACTTTCATGTTTCTCAGGAGAGTGTACTTTTTTGCTTACTGGCCTCCCTGAGGGTTTAGATGAAAGCCCAGATGAACGTCCAGGCCTTCCTGGGAAGATTCAGACTGACATTCTTTAACCCATAGGAAGAGGCTCCTCTGGCATCTCCTTACTTGATGTAATAATATTATTTACTTCTAAGTGAGTTGAAGTCCACAAAGGACTTCACCCCAGAGTGGGAGATGCATATGTTCCATAACTGATGCCAATATTTAGGTCTATTGTAAAGGAAAGAACAGCTGGGTCAATCCCTTCAGACCCATTAGCAACACCACAGGCATAGAAAGGGTAAATGCCACTTCCCAAGTTGTAGTGGCCCCCTCAGCTCCTAAGCAGTCTCTCCAGGAAGCCCTTTTATCTCCTTAGGAATCACTTCTTCTGTAGGAGTTATAGAGCCAATGGCAAGGTTTCAGTGCTGTTCCACCTCTTGATTCTAGAAATTATTTGAAGCCAGTGTTAATAGTTCACATTCTGCAAGGGCAAGCTCTAGATGGGATGCCTACTAGATTAAGAAGTCAAATTAACATAAAATGATTAAGTGAAATTATGGCTAAAATGAATTAACGTATTTTTTAGGGAATGTAGAAAAGTTCAAGCAGCAGCAGCAGCTCTGTAGTGGGTTGTCCCAAACCAGATGTCAGGCACCCACCAAAGCCACTCACTCAGTCCCCCTGTAGCTGGACAGAGAAGAGAAAACTTAACAAAGGATTTGTGAGTTGAGATAAGGAGCTGGAGACATTGCTCATCAAATACCATCAAGGTACAGACAGGCACGACTTAGAGATACAAAGTAAATTTATTACTAAAAAAATCAGAGCAGGATAATGAGAAGTGAAATAAGACCCTTAAAAACACCGTCTCCCTAACCCTCCCTCCTTCCAAGCCCTTCCTCCCATCCCAGCAGCTCAAGGAGGCAGGGAATGGGGACTATGGTCAGTTTATCAGCTGAGGCTTCTCCTGCTGCTCAGGGAGAGGATTTGCTTCTCTGCTGCACCATGGGGTCCCTCCCACAAGAAACAATCCACCACAAACTTCTCCAGTGTGCCTCCATCTCATGAGCATCATTTCTCTGCAAACTGCTGCAGCGTGGGTCACCCTTCCACAGGGTGCAGTCCTCCAAGGAGAG
The DNA here is from genome assembly GCA_034336665.1 of Luscinia megarhynchos. Taxonomy (NCBI): domain Eukaryota; kingdom Metazoa; phylum Chordata; class Aves; order Passeriformes; family Muscicapidae; genus Luscinia; species Luscinia megarhynchos. The sequence continues at coordinate 69,991,605 of JAPFBE010000003.1, forward strand.
GCTGCTACAATCTGCAAGAACCCCTCTCTCCACAGGTCTCCCAGAGGAACACAGCCTCCTCCAGGCATCCACCTGCTCTGCCATGGGCACCTCCATGGTCTGCAGGTGGATCTCTGCATCCCTGTGGATTTCCATGGGCTGCAGGGCACAACTTCTTCACCGTGGTCTGCATCACAAGCTGCAGAGGAATCTTGGCTCCAATGAGGTACCTCTGGCATGGTAGAGAGGGCAAATTATTCCATGCTTTTTGGTATTAGCACTAATAGCTCATTCCAATATGCCAGCACTACTGGTCTTTCAATGTGATTGACTCTTGACTTAGAAATGTAGCATTACTACCCAACCCAAGTGCACATTTAAGGCTACAAAGACCAGAAATTTGTTGCTATTCATCCCAGGATTAATAGGACATTACACCCGAGTGTAAGTAGAAACTCCTTCCTCCTGCTTGGTTCATGCCTTTCTCCTTCTCATTGACAAATGAGTAACTGTTCCCAGACTCTCACACTGGTGCCTATTCCTGCCTCCACCTGTATTTTGGCAGGATTTATGTTCATAGAGTTATGGATTCAAAGGCTGTGTAACATTAGTCATAATTTTTATGCCATCTATTTGTTTTGCTCTATCCATGAGCCCTGCATATATTCCCTAACTATGCCCTCATAGCTCTGTGAATTTTTAAACTTTTCCAAGAAACACAGAATTTGGTTTCTGTGTTTACTGAATGGTAAAATTCTTTCTTTCCCCAGAAGCTTTTCAGACTGCCATTGCTTGACTCTTCAAGACAATTTTTTTCTCCCCCAGGACTCAAAAGTGCCTGCTGGAGGATACTTAGAAATGAGTAACTTCACTGAACCCAGATATCAAGTCCTAAGCCTCAGAGATCCTATTAATCCCTTTGTAGCTGAATAATAAATTCCTAAATGGCCTGAAGGACTTAGTGGAGGTACATGTTGCATCCAGAGTCTTGTGTCCAGAATCTTAACTAAGCTTTAGGGATGAGGGATAATCCTGTTTCCAGAAAAGAGCCAATTTGTACAGTCCACACGAATCTGGGGGTGAGATTTGCAGGATTACTGTAGAAAGTCCAACCTTCGTGACAATGCTTAAACTCAGCCTAAGAGCTCTGGCACTTCCCAAAATTAGTTTTCACTAACTGCTGAGGCCTTTCTTAACTCCCTGACTGTGTTGCACTCCTGCCTCAAATCCCTCCTCCTGGTGCACCTTGACTTCTCACCTCAGTCCTGTCTTGAGTATTTCAGTCATAGGAACTTTGTCCAGCCTGAGCTATAATATCATTGCACCTCTCAGAGAGCCTAAATTCTCAAGGAAGTTCAGAAGTCCTTCTCCTGACCAGATAGGTAAAAACAAGATACATAAATTCCTGTTAATTCAGATGTGAGCAAAGAAATCCCACATAAGTCTTCAGAGGATACTGATTTATTAGACTGTTTTGATTCATTAAGATAGCATCAAATTTGGTATCAAAAAAATGGGGTGTTGACCTCTTGGTCAAGGAGTTCAAGATTTCTTTCAGGCAATGAGTGGACTGAAATCCACAGCCTGAACCCACATCACAGGACTTGGAGGGTATCCAACAACATGGCATGGCTATTGTGGGCTATGGCTTTGCCTGCAATAAAACCATTCATTCTCACTTCCCTTCAGCTGAAGCTGAGCCACAGAACAGAAAATCTCAAGTCACAGCTGAGAAGAAAGAATGGAATAAAAAGTGAAGCAGAAAAGGGTTAATAAATTTCAAAGTAAGACTTGGATTCATAATCTTACTTTGAATTTCTGAAGCCAAATAATCCACTGGATAGTTTAACTCCCTAATATTCATGAGGCCTATTTTCATTTGTGCTAATGTCCTCTATGTCCTCCATTAACAGTTCCTTTAAAATTTTTAAAAGTCCCTTTACATCTCTAACGCAGTGTAAAGGAGCCATTCTATAAGTTAGTGTAGGCTGGAAACACTTTCCTTACTATTATTTATTCAGTTTTGTGGGGTTTTCTTTGGTATGGAAACGATATGAAGCCTTAATTGAATGTGTCCCCAAAAGTCTTAAAACATTACTACTATAGGTGATGGTTTCCAAGAGCTGTTCTGTAGAATTATTCATGCCTCAGTCTTGTGGAGGACATGTAGATTTTGCAAGTGAATGTGGATTATCAAACAGCACGCTTGGGCTTCCTCCAGGACTTCCATGAAACAAAAGCATTTCCCTAAAAAAAGGGATGCCTGATTTTTCTCATGGGTTTCTTGTATACTTGGAAATTTTTACCAAAATATTGCATCACAGGCTGCTTCATACTTCCATCTAGAGCATGCAGTGTGCTGGTGACTTCTCTCCAGAGAATGGAAAAGTGCATTTTCCCCAACAGGCCTTTGAGTATGAGGTCACTGTGCCCTTCACACAAGTCACAACCAGGGTGAGTGCCAGCTCTGCATCCTGCTGAGGTCTTTTTAGACCAAGAATAACCCAACCCAGCTCCAATAACCAAACTCTAATCCAAAATGAAGTGCTGTACTAGTGGTTTTCAATTTCCTATTATCTGAGGAAAGAGGTTCTGTGGCAATCACTGCATAAAAGCTTCTCTGGGAAGCCCTTTTAAAGTGTTCAGATTGGTTGTATTGAAGCAAGGTGGTCTGACTAAGTTTTCATCTTTAATGATGAAATTGGACCCACAGTAAATAATGGCATCTAAGGGATAAAATAACAATTGCTTTAAAGGGAGAATGTAGTGTTTACCTTCATGTAAAAACAATTCATCTGTAACAACTCTATTTCCTTCATTTTTCCTTCACTGAGCATATTCTGCAGCTCCAGGCACTGAAGTGTAGTGCACAAGAAGGCAGGCTATCAACCATGCCAATTTAGAGGTCTTTCAAAAGCCAAACTGTCAAAGAAGGCCATCAATTTTAGTAGTATCTCAAATGCAATTTCTTGATTATTCTGAATTTCCTTCCCAAAGTAACCCATCTGAAAAGCAGGTCCTTTCATGTGGCTTAAAGCTATCTCAGAGTCTTCCCACTGATCTCTGTGGGGAAAATTTTTCAAATTACCAGTAATTCATGGAATTAAAACACTACATCCTACTTCCAGCAATGTTTTGCAAGCCCTCTGACTTCCTTTGAACTAAATGCTCCTTAGGCTGCTGCTTTATTCTTCTGTCAGGCTCACGTGCCTGGGTGGCTCAGTGTAGAACACAGCCAGCATGAAAAGAAGGTAAATGCTACAATTGGAGACAAATTGGAAAAAATTCCACCTCACTTAGCTATAGAGAACAAAATATAAATTAGGAGTGTGAGTACACTGGGCTGCCCATGGAGCCAGCAGGGACAGAAGGGCATTCCTTCTGGATGCATAAAAACACCTCTGACTTCTGGCTGGGAAAGGCTGCAGGACAGTCCTGTGACTAACACAAGGTGCCTGGATCTGGCATGAAATTCGACCTGAGTCTGCAGTGAAACATGGCTGCTTCTCAGAAAGCTAAATACCAGGGCTTTAAAAGAGATACTGACTCTAGGATCACACCCAGTGTTTCGAAGATTTTTGCACGTCCATAGATTTGTATGGACTGCAATCACACACACTCCTGCTGGACCCCCCCATGTTATTGCCACACCTTTAGGGAAAAAACAGTGTAGGCTCACAGGCTGAAATCACTTAGCCTTAAGTTAGAATTACTGCATGTCTATCAAAAACCCTCCCCAAGACATGAATGTCATTATACGAGCTAAGTGGAAAAAACAAAAAAGGTAAGTTGTTCAGTTCTTTCAAGGGTAAAGACAATGTAAGAATCTAAAAGATCTCAAAATGTAAACATAGAGACCTATGTATCCAAACAGAGTGAATTAATTACTCCTATGTTTATTTTTTTTCCCTTAAAAATATGTGAAATCAAGTACCACTTCAAAAATCTGCACAAGGGTATAAGGGCCATTGTTTTAGACAAATTGCTGGAAAAAAATAATTCTATTTGCAGGGTCATGGGTGCTGTTATAAGAGCTTAGGGGCAGCAAATACTTCTTGTCAACTTGCAGCAATTTTTTCTGTTACTTTTCCTAAAAGCTGCCCATGCTGTCTCTTTTACAAATTACTCTGAAATTTCAAAAGACCACACACTTGGCTTCTCCATTATTTTTTTCCCAGGAGCCCCTAAAAGGGCGAGGAACCTTGTTAGAATAATTTCTTTCCAGAATGGAGTTTAAACTGGAATTCCACTGGAGAAATGCTATTTTGTTCTGGCCAGAATCCATAAGTTCCATCTTCATATTAGAAGTTTATCATCTTGCTTAAGCTGGAATTGTGTCCAGCTGGGGAGTCGCCATTCATCCCTTCATCATCTTGCTAAATATGCAGAGAATGAATTCTAACAGCTAAAAATGTGTGGCTTATGATATGCAGCTTGAATTTATAGTAACACTATCTGCACACTAATAAGGAATTTGCAAGCTGTAAAGATGATTATCTTTGTCCTTAAAGATGAACGTCATTAACCAGGCCAGTTCCACATTAGCAATGATATGTTAAGCAGTCACTTATTTTAGAATTGCCAACATTTTCCCTACCCTTTTTTTTTTCAGCAAATGCAAAAAAGCTCAAAAATTTAAAATAAAAGTGAGATTAAGATAGAAAGTGATATAATAACTATTATGTCTCAAAATAATAATTACTATTTAGTCCATAAATTTTAAAAAAACCTCAGATGTAAGGCTATTATCTCACTAAAATAGTTGAAGTAGAAAGTCCTGAATAACCTTATTGTCTTTGCCTCAAAATGGATTTTAAAAAAATAATAAAAAAAAACTTTAGGAAATTACTCTTTTGATCTTAATAACATGTAAATTTTCATCTGATCCCTGCTGACAGTTCTCTGCAGTCTAATCCACTCCTCAGTTCAAACTCCTTCATTTCTGTATGAAAAAAGACATTGTTCTCTACAGCCTCAAGAGCCTCCTCATGCAAAAGTTTTGGAGGAGACATTGCAGTCATGATTTTAGACACTGTTTACAAGGGTAGTCCTTTGGGACCAGTCACTTCACTCTAAGTAGCAGAAGGGGTATGGTACTTTTGACCTGATCCTCCAAGAAAAAATTACAATCTGCTTAATCAGGTCTCACTTTCAAATTCAAATTTTAATTGCTAATTATTCACCCTTTTTGCTTGAGGTTAATTAAATCAGCCATGCATTTGAAGGAGTCAAAATTTCAAAATGTGCTAGTGAACAGAGAAACCAAGGTATGGGATTCGAGTCACAGATCTGTTTTATAAGTGGTTGAATGTGAGTGGCAAATCTACCACCAGCCATGACCTCTGCTTTTCTCAAATCCTCCCTCGAGCAATAAGCACAAGGCTTGGACACCTCAGACACCTTAGCAAGAGTCAGAAATCTCAGAGGAGGTGGCTGTCCTTCCTGGCCATCTGTTTGTCTCATCATGAACGCTCATGTGCTTTTATCTGCATCACCTTCCTATCTGAGCCTCAGCACTGCAGCCCACTGTGGTTCCTTCCAAACCAGTCAAAGACTGTTTATCACTGTGCTTGCCCAGGATAGTATGCTTTATTTTATAGACCAAAGGTAGATTCAATTTGGCCATACATTTTCTTTAAAAGTCAACCCCTTCGGTGCGGTAAAAGACATGAGCTTTGATGTTCTTGGCTATGAAAAACTTGCCTTTTGCCAAAGTTGCATTGTCTGAAGTCTCAAAGCAGGAGTTATCATGTTATTTGAGATGAAGGTCAGAGTAATTTGTGATGCTTGGGCATGACACATGTAATTTTACACTTTATCTGTAGGTGTGATACTGGATTCTGCCAGAGTAGGCACCTGGTATCAATGTTCATTCTGGCAATAGTTCAGCAAAACTCACAACTCCCAAGAAAAACCATAGGTTGCTGTATGGAAAATTAACTCAAAGTGTCTAGAGATAGGCTAACATTAGAACTGCATAACCTACCCAGCAATTTGTGGGTGACAAGGAAATAGAGGGATGTATTCCTCTAGGATTTTTTTGCATTTGGAGTGGTGTGACAAATGTGACTGCTATGTATTTCTGTCTCTGTCTTAACAACTGTTTGCAGAAATTTTCTCATACTTAGGTTTTAATGCAGTGTTTATCCTAGGGAACATTAAATAAAACTTCATTTGGCTCTTGGGAGGTACTTTTCCTGTTATCTGCCTGCCATAGCTATTTGCTCCTGGCAAAGAGATCCTTGAAGAAAAGGAAGTCTTTCATCACAATTTTAGTGGCCTGAGAATTGCAGCAGTCTCTAAATGACTGATGTTTCTGTGGGCAGGCTAGGCACTGAGCATCAGGGGAGATCATTATTTTAAATCAGTGCAGAGAAGGCCACTTCTAGTGTCAGTACTAGGATGACTCATTTAAAATCATTCCTGAAGCTACTGTGGAACAAGTTTATCAGACTGGTATCCTTGATCCTGATTATTAGCATGCAAGTGCGTGCTCCTCACAGAGAGCAAATGCAGAATCTGGTCCATTTTTCAAGCTGTATTTCCAGAACTGAAAAAATCCATTATAGAAACTGTCACTAGTTTAATGCTGGGTCAGTGAATAAAAACTGCCAGGCAGCCTCACATTTCCATTGCAGGTTATGAACCTGGTTGTCTCCACACCAGTATTTTTCAAACAGCAGCTGTTATATAAAACCAGGAGTGTTAGGTTCCACATAAATGAAGGTGACTGATTTCACAGCAGCTCTCTATTTACAAACAACTATAAAAGATAGACAACCCAGAATTTATCAGGCCACAGTCAGAGCACTAACCATAGCAGCATTGTTTCACATCTTTGAATTTATAGACAGGCCAGGGTAATGAGAGAGTCAGTGATTCATTTTATCCACTAAATAAAAGAAGTATGTTCCAGCTGTCATAACTTGCCATTAACAAAAGCACCTGTGCTTTGAACTACATAATCAATAACACTCTCTGTTTTGGAACAGGTTTTTATGCTTTTCATGCATAAGGGATTCTTTTCTTACTTACTTTATAGCTTTATTTCTTGTGCTTTACCAAATCAAGAAGAAGCGTTCAACCACTGGAATTGTGAATCTGAATCTACCTCTGTTGTTCCATTGCCACAAATGTCACTTGGCAGTTCAAAGCCATCATCTCAGCAACTGAAGCTTCAGTATCATTTAGTATACTGAATAAAATTCAAGAGCTTCCCTTGCAATATGACTAAAGTGGTATCTCTAAAGCTATGTGTTGAGAAAGCACTTGGCAATCCTGTCTGCAAATACCCCAAATAGAGTCCTCATAAACCAGATACATGTCCTGTTACCTCTTCCTGCAACTACTGCTACTGCAGCATCTTCTCCTACCAAAGATGTTATAAGAAGACTCAACATCCCGTTTTACAGGTCAGAATGAAGCAACACAATCTCACTGCATAATTTTGAAGCTCTGTAGAAAATTTGCAACACATATTGAAAAATTCCACAACTGCAAAATGTCACTGGGTAATATTTGAATATTAAACAAATCTGAAAAAGTAATATATGTCCACGTACACTTGTTTTAAGATAGACAGAAAGAGGGAGAGGCAGAAAAGCATGCTGTAATTGTTTGCAAATTCCTACAGATGTTTATTCATTTTCTCTGGTTGAAACTCTATTTGGTATGTGATCAAAAGCAACTATGTAAAGGAGTTAGCTTTCTTTAAGAGCATTCTTTCCATTAGCAAAAGTATTAGAAGACAAGCCAAAGAGAGGATTTCTGAATGGAAATCTTGTTGACAGTTGTGGTAATGCAGACTCCAATTGGCTATTTTTCCATGTGGTTGCTGGGCAGGGATTTTTGTTTATGGTTCTGGTTGATCACATTTTCATGTTCTCTGCTGTCTTTGACAGACAGCTTCAAACTGGAGAAGCACAGCACTAATCCAAGAACATGTTCATATTCTCAGTTACCACAATCTTAACTGCTTTCAGGAACTATTATGCTTCACAGTTTACAAACAATACAAAATGGCAATAACAACTATTATCAAAATCAGCTGCAAACTTCCCAGCAGCTCTACTCAACTGGGTATCTGGAAAGCAAAACTTTGGCTTTGCAGAGCAGTGGAATAATGCAAGAGTTCCTCAGAGAAGGCCTAGCACACAAAACCCCACAATGTTATGGTTAAATATGCTTTTGTAGAAGTAGCCTGACTCACATGACTTATCCCCATCTCAGAGATGCAGAGGTTAGAGTGAAAACATTAGATCATCTAGTCTACCTCTTTAATTCAAACCATAGAATCTCATCCAGTTACTTCTGTATAGAAATCAGATGCTTAGGCCTGCCAAGAAAGGTCTGAAAAGGTACTGGGCTATGATTTGTGAAGAATCAGTAATTTTTGCCAGTCAAATAATTTACCTATAACTTTTTCATTATACCCTTTGATGAAACTGAATTTTGCTTGGTCATTACACAAGCAAAATTCTGGAAAAAAAAGTCTCTTGCTCACAGCAGTGGTAATTTTACCAACCTCATTCTATTCAACCTGTACATCTCCAGAAGAAAAATGCCAGAAGTGTTGTGCAAATAACCCTGTTAACAGTTATAAAAGCAAGTATTTTTTCCAGAAATTTATGAAAGAATAGAGAAAAACTATAAATAAAATATCATAGTATCATACAAACATTTACATTTTGATCACTAAGGATACAGAAATTACCCTTTGGATTGATGCATTGAGGTTGTTTCAAAATTGTTATATGGAAGGTGATAGGAAGGACATAGGGCACTATGTCTACATTTTCTTATGAAATGTAATCCACAGAATCATAATAGTCTGAAAAACAATCAAATGCTCCAATGAAATACATAGCTAAAGATCTATATACAAGTAAATGTATGATCCTTGGTCATACTCCAGCTTAAAGGCCTTTGGATGGTACATCAGGGTTCTTTTAATTTAATTTTTTGTGCTTTTAGCTGTTGTACCACACTAGTTCTGGATGGTGCAAACACACTTATGCAGAGGTTTGAATTACTGAAGATTTCACAATGCCACCTGTGACAGTCATGTTTGTAGCAGTGGTGCAGAAAAAGTCATATTCACTCATTAGCTGCATTTATGGTGTATAAATCTGCTCTGCTGCTCCTGTACAGGCAGATCTTGTGCCTCACAGATGTTAGTGACAGGTGCTCGGTTCAAGACTGAATTTCACCTCAACCACTCTCTTTTTTTTGTTTGCTTTGTGTTTTTGTTGTTGTTGTTGTTGTTTGTTTTTTGTTTTGTTCTTCCAACATGTCTTGGCTTCTATCAACTAACTTACCATATCTAAATAAAGGGCAATTCTTTAACTCCTCACTATAACTCCTAACTAAATAAACAATCAATTTCAAATTATTTCCCTGCCCAAATCTGCAATTTTAGTGATGTATTTACTCTCAATCAGACATGAAATTTTCTTCCTCAGCTTTCTTTTTAGACTTTCCCTCTCTTACAATTCTTGGAAGAGGAATTACACTCAGTTACACTCAGCCCTTTTCTCAGTGCCTGCCAAGAAAAGACAAATCAAGTCATCAGTAACACATACAAAGATACAGTGATGATTCCAGAATATAACACATATCTTTATTGGTTAATGACTTCTTGGAAATTTACTGACACAGACCTTCAGAATAATCAATATTTCACAGAACAGCTGTAACAGCAAGTCCCAGAAGTTCATGTAAATTGCAGCCAAAGATCACCAGAGCAGAAGGAGATTTTCCCCTCCATTTTCCACCTGATAACTAAGGCTGCATCTGTCCTTGACATTCAATGGTTTTGTTTTATTTAGTTCCTTTCAATGGTAGAATTATATTTTTCTTACTATGTAATAACAAAATAATTTCTTTTAAGGAGGTTTTTTCTCTGGTAAATTCTTCTCCATGAAGATTACCAAAATAAAGTAGAAACTAAAAGACATAGAATAATCTCTTATCAGCAATAGTTGTGTAAACAGGAAGTAACTGTCTTCTCTTTACAAGTCTTGGGATGAATAAAGGGAGATGGATACTCTCTATGTTTTCCCTTTCTTCAAATACCAGACTTTTATGTCATTAGTAAACAGGGTGATACTGCAACTCTGATGGAGAGGATAAAATTTTACAGTCCATGCTTAGAACTTTATGTCTAGGGATATGGAGTTGATTTGCATTTCTTTAAAGGCATGTGATCAGCATTGAAGAGTGCAGATGTTAATGATAATAGAAATCAAGCAGACTCTTTCTGGAAAGGATAAAAACTTTTGTCTGCAGTAGTCTGATGTTCTGGACCACTGTTGATCCACTCTTTGTGCCATTCATCTAACTAATTGATTGTTTCAAGCACACTTGCAAGTTTTTTGTATTTCACAGAAATATTCTTCAAGGATATTTGCTGGCAAAGAATAAATTAAGCTGGTAACTAAAAATGGAGTGAGAACACAGTATCTGTGAATGGTCATAACACATCTGGTGAAAATATGCTACAGCTAGAAATGTCAATAGTCCCTTCTAAACTTTTTTTGTAAATGTACTCTGGAATTTATATATACATACACCAATTAGCCATCTACCTGTAGATGCAACATCAATGGCAAGAATGAATTAAAAACTGGCAGTTGATATTAAAAATATTATAAACTGTTGTGTCCTTTACATCAGGAAAGAAAATGGGATTGGAAGTGGGAAAAAATGTCTTCATATTGTAGGAGATACTTATTCTGCTAAACCAGAACCTGAATCTTGATGAAGAAGTCTCTGAAAAATAATTGGGCTGTCAGCTCTCCAGGAAGAATGTTCCACCTCCATGACTTTGATATGGGCATTATTTAAGGGCGTGCAACAAGAGAGATGTCACCTCCAGTGACAAAAGACTTCCTAGTGTCACCCTTCTTACAAAAAGCTTGCCAGAAATACCTGCAATTTGCTTTGCTAGTCTTTCACTGAGCCTGCTCATAGATTGTCATCTTTTTCAGTACAGGAGGTTTCATAGAAGTCCTGAATTTCACAAATCAGCCTGGTGAACCTAAAGTTGTAAAACTAATTACATAGAGGAAAACTCTAAGGTTGGTCTTTAAACCCTTGGTTTAATTGTTACATGGGACAACCAGATTTTCAGATGGCTTTTGTTATAGTAGGATTTAAACCCAACGTGGACACAAGTCCCACTGAATGAAGCAATAAAAACCAGGAAGTTTTTGTCTAAGCTGGAACAAACCAGACCTGATATGGTGCTGTCTTCTCCCAACTACCACTGTACCCACTACAATAGAGAGTCAAAAACATGTCTTCAGAGCTGCAGAAATATTCAGTTATTCTACACTGGGAGATGAGAGGGTCTAACAAGTTGTCATTAGTATCCCCAATACCTGTAGATTATGGAGGGACTGATAGGTGGAGGATCCTCTTTGCTGAAGCCTTGCTCACTCTGGAAAACCATGAATTTGGGGATGGACACCAATGGTCACCAAAGGTGAATACCTGGCCATGGCACTGAAATCCACACTGCACTCCTAGCCAACTACTACCACCTCAGGGTTACAGCACAATGCGATACATCCTGAATATCCAATGATCTTGCAAATGAAATTTCTGCATTTTCTGAAATTTCTGCTGATCCCCACATCCCAATGTGTTATAAAGGACAACCACTCGCATAGTAGAATGTATTTATGGAATGCTACTGAAACTCCTAGATTCACAGCAGAGGAGGGGAAGATAAAATCTGTTTAGTGCTTAGGAAGTTGTTAACTGTTTGGGTTGGGTGACAGGGTTCTTTTGGCACTTTCCATTCCCTGTGTGTAAAAGCTGATTCAACCCCAGGAATGCTTAATGTTATTTCACATGAGAGATAAACTTAACTACTAAGTTGTGAACCTCTGAAAGATGAATAAGAGATGGAGATGAAGGCATGGAAAGCAAAATGAGTAGAAGATGAAAGAAAATGGCAAAGATGGAAGATTTTTTTTTTAATTTGCCATGAAGAGCAAAGCAGAGAAAAACTGCAGGAATGCTCACTTGCCAGATGACCTGTTGTAAGAAGATATCAGGAGTTAGACTTCCATGGTCCTTGCAGGTCCCTTCCAACTCAGGATATTCTATGACCTTCAAATCTCTAACCTAATCTAACTATTTTGGATCATCAACATATTGGCAGCCATACAGCCCATTAGCACTGATAGACAGTTTCTTGTGTCTGGGCTAACAGCTGGGTAAATGAAATGCCCTGATCCATCTTAAACCTCCAGGCTGGAATAACCCAGGGTGATGGGGTTGCTGTCATGGTCTGCCTACGAAGCAATCTAGCCTGCATACAATTTCAAGGGGTGTGGTGAAAATCACCAAAAAATCCTATCTCTAACACTTTTATTTTGCTCTAAGGCAAATTGTTTGCAAAAACTTTCCTTTTGATTCCTGTTATCCAAATAACTCCAGCTTAAATTGGAACTCAACTATTAATCTGATAATGACATGGCTGAGACAAATTCTCTGACAATTGATCTCAAATGACATACGAGGCTTTACTTTACCTCATTGTCTGCATTCCTTTCCAGACAGGAGTTCTGTCAGTATTTAACACACACACAAAACCCCCTCAAATGTAAGTATTAAGATGATTACTATGTACCTGGAAATATCCTTTAATTTTAATTTTGTTTTATTTTATTTTTAGCTTCAAAGCCTTCCCAGGAATGAACACCTGTCTTTCACAGCATTACAAGAAATAGTTGGGTACCTCTAATGCTTTGTTGTGTCAAGTCCTCTAATAGGGACACTGTGAGTGTAAGTCACATTTTAATTAATGATCAAAGCAAAGGACACCTGTAAATTTTGGTTCAGTTCCTTCAGTTCTTTGATATCAGGTTTATCCATTAGAAAAGGACTCCTTTGATGCATATCCTGCTGACATAAGGTATCTTTCATGCCTAGATGCCATGGTGACTGGAGCTTTACAAATACTGAATTGAACAAGGTGAACAGAATACTATGTTTTTGCCCCATTACGTCCATCAGTTAAAATCTTATATCTAAAAGCAGCAAAACTCCCCATCCTGGGCAGTCCTCTTTTATTCCCACGACTCTGATTTCTACTCATGACTTTAGAAGGTGCCATTAGGAAGTCTTGTTGGGGTCTGGCCCTGAGAGATAGAGAGAGATCTGTGTAAGCCTCGGAGCCTGTTCACCACCCAAACGAGAAGATGCTGCTGGGGAAGGAGGGGACAAGATACTGCCAGCCCCTGAAATGCCTCCCCACTTCCACTGCAAAAAAAAAACAAACTGGTGGGACTCCCCTGCTCAAATCTCCAGTCATTCCCAGGAGAAGCAAGAGGGACAAAGTAGTTTCTCAGCCTACCCCACCAGCCAGTGTAAGCAGTGCACACAGCAGGGAGGGACAAGCCCTGCACTGTATGGAGGTGGCAGCACAACCTCTGAGCGAGGTCGACTCAGAACTCTGTCCCAGGCTCTGCAAGAATTGGGGCAGGGATGGCAAAAGGGTGACTGGTCCTTGTGAAATAAATTAATAATGACAGAAATATCACACAGCTTCACCCAAAAGATTAGTTTGAATGTTATTGATCATTTGTCATGGGGCTTTCTTACCCAGAAAGGTGGTATGGGGCACAGAGATCTGTGTGACATGCAGTATTAAGGCCAGATCACAGCTACCCAAATAAAGCCAGAGTCAAATCTCTTCCCCAGAAAATACCTAAGTCCTGTATGTAAGAAGTCCTACAGTTCCAAAAATGCTCAGCATTTTAGGTGCCTGACTTTTGGAAAGCCTATTTTAATCTATGTCTAAACACTTGGAGAAGGTCATGCAATGATTTAAAATGTATACATATTGATGGCAATTATATGGATTCTTTGCCCAACTTTGCCTAGCCAAAACCAGGTAACTAGCCTAAGTTATTCAGATTTCTTCTACAAACATGAGCAACAGATACCTTTATAGTGCAATGCCCTCTGTCCTGGGAAATGACTCATGCTCCAGAAGTGCCTGACTTTATACAGCTGGATTTATTTTACCTGCATTTAGTTCTCATCTATTTCTTTAAGCTGAATTTCAAAGGAAACTACACTCCAAAAGTTCTTGAGTAAAATGTTTATCTTCTAGAAATAAGTGGGTTTTACTTTTTGCTTTCCTACATGAAAACAAATGTGCAAATTTTTAGTAGAGAAAATCTTGGACTAATGTGATAGAAAATCCATCAAAATAACTTCACACAAAATGACTGCTGGAAAGACAAAGATTGCCAGAAATACTCCCTCTCTCACCATGCAGATTTTATAAGCTGTTTTGAATGATCTGGAGGGTCAAAGTGAAATATTAAATTCTCAGAAACTGCACTAGGAAATCAAACATAAAACTTCTGATTTTTTTCTTTGTAAGAAAACCATCAAATCAGACCTGAAGCAATACAGGAACATCTTATGCCTTAGACATCATCCACTTGGCTATACATGTAGCTCTGCCTACAAAAGAAGGAAAGAATGCACTTTAAAAGAAGTAGAAGATAGAAAAAGAAAATTGGAATATGTCTCTACATGCCATATTTGGGAGAGGGGAAAATAACCTTGCAAAATGTCTTTAGAAAATATTTTCTGCATTCTCTTTCCTTAATTGAAAGATAGAGGATGGAACATTTCTGTGTCTAGACCCTCCCTCCTGCAGTACAGAAAGGCTTTGCAGTCATCATTTAGCTTGCCTGTGTCCCTGTGGACGTAAGAAATAATCATTATCCTTCTTTTAGGATGGGGAACTGTAACATGGGAAAGATTTCAGCATCTTCCTTGAAGTAAAAGAAAGCCCAAAGCTAAGTCATCCAGTAACCTGCTCCCCAGACCATCATTTCTATTCATCCTGCCCTACCCTGAGTTCCATAGCCAATAAATTGTGCCTGGTCTTTTGCCAGGGCCTCCAGTAATGTTCTGCATTGTTACTGTCACTAGTCCAACAGACTACAGACAACACTTTGTAGATATTTCTTCTTTTGTTGGTAAAGCTGCACCTCTGACCAGAGTGGGCTTAATACCTAATATAAAGCAGCTCAGGAATTTTTCCATGAAACTTTTGGAAAAAATTATTTGTTATAACCCAACATTTTCCACATTCAACACAAGATTTCTGCATAGGCATTTTTGAACTTTAAGAAGAAACTGTTTTTCAGAGATATTGCTTGATTCAGAGGCTGCTGGTTAGAGCACCCTTCCAGGGTGCCATAGGCTTGGTTTTTATCCCTGGCCTGCCTCATACAAAATAGGTGTTGCAGCCTCGAAGAGCTACTGGCAATTTTGGCATGAGGATCCTCTAATTCTGAGTAAAAATTCTTAAGAGATTCAGGTTTATCAAAAGAGAATAAGGAAATGTTTCTAAATACAAGAAACCAATTAGCAGAAGGACAAATAGGGTTCCCTTATCTCTGCCTCCACAACAGAGCAGGTTTAATCTTGGTCTGTAAAACATTTATTCTGGGCTTAAATAGCTCCTCTTCAGGGAGAATAATAGTGTTGGTAAAGACACCCATACTGTCAATTTGATTTATTCTCTGGATTTATGCTGGAAACCCCTGATCTCCCAATTTTCTGCACTGCATATATGATAGTCCACACCCAGGCTCTCATTTGCAGTAAGCAACTAGTTATTTTGGCCACAAAAGCCACGGCAGGGAAGAGAGATTGCTTTGCTGCAGGGCTGCTCACTACCAGCAGTAGGGATGCCATTGTGCCAAGCTTCTTTTTCCTGG
Organism: Luscinia megarhynchos; assembly: GCA_034336665.1. Taxonomy (NCBI): domain Eukaryota; kingdom Metazoa; phylum Chordata; class Aves; order Passeriformes; family Muscicapidae; genus Luscinia; species Luscinia megarhynchos. Next base: position 70,007,342 of record JAPFBE010000003.1, read on the forward strand.
CACAGTGCAGAAGGAGCCAGTCCTACGACAGTATCCCAGCAGGATTCATGGTCCTCACCTCTCAGTCAGAGGTCATTTCCTCAGCAGCCTCCTGCAAAATCCCTGCTGTAAAATCAGAGGCTCACAAGCAGCTCTCTGGCTGTTCAGCTACCTACCTTACTGGCTTTAATCCAGTTTTAAAATTAAGTAAATAAATGAAAAAGCCAAGATTTATCAGAGGAGAGAATGAGAGCAAGGTCCCAGAAGAGACTCAGATGCTTTGTGCAGACCACAAAGGAGTGTAAATAAACCCAGTAACACTATTTCTATCTGGAGGCATAGGAGTAACCCTCAGAGGCAAGGGCTCAGCTCCCTGCTGTGTTGCAGGCACCATGGGTGACCTCTTCTCATCTGTAATGTGTACACAAACATCATTCCACCCAGACTGACAGTAGCCTCTCTACAGCTACAAGCAGTGTGCTTGCACAGATGAGCTTCAGCCCTTGGAGGGTGCCTCCAGCTGCTGCTGCTGTCCCAAGCTATGAGGAGTCTGGAAATGAATGGAAAGTCTGAACTAATCTCAGTCAAAACCAGAACACTAGCTTTTAAGGGGTTTAGTTCTGAAATAAAGCCTTGCCCAATTTGGAAGGATGGGAGGGGAGCATGAGGACTGGAGAGAGCAGTGTAGGAGTTTTTTCTTGTTAATTGTTTTAGTGAACCAGCTGTGACTCCCTCTTGATGCAAGACAGACCTGACAGACATGCAGTTTATCAGTCATTACTCAGATAACAGAGGAGGTGTTGTTAATTGAAACAAAACGATTTTGCAGAACATTAATACCTTCAGAAGATCTGTATCATTGATCTAGGTAGGGAGGCAATGCTGCACTTGACCCAGTGGAAGCAGAGGTACTGATGTAGATGTATTGACATAAATTGGATCATACAATGGGTTAATACATGCAACTGCACTGAAAAAAATAACTTTGCAGTGGAAGTGGAGGTGCTAAAAATGTAGTTTATATTTCTGCCCTACATTGTCTACAACAATCAAAACTGATTACATTTTGTGACAAAATTGTGCACTGACTTTTCCAACACAAAAAGTAAATACCAGTGTACAAGTGCTATCTCAACTGTGAGGTGCCCTCCCCACCCTTGTGTCGACATCCTACAGGGATATGGACTGGACAAGCTCTCATCAGGAACATACTGTTGATTCAATAATTCAAAATCTATCTGATCTTGCTCCTGCAGGAGCAAAGGACAAGCACAGAACTGCAGTGTCTACAAGACAAATAACACTCCCAGTTTTCCAGCTCCCTTAATCCTGATTTCTGGCAGTACACTATGCACTGATTGTTGCACCTGCCCACCTTGATGGGAGATCCTGCGTGGTTGGATCTTCCCCCAGGTTTGCAAGCAGCACATTAACAGCTGGGGGAAGGGTCTCTATTTCCCTTGATTTACTTGAAGAATCTTGGTAAAATCAGTGGCATAGCTTTTAGAGACAGTGAAAGCCCAGAAGAATGGCTCAAGTCTTCAATCATATGTTTCAATGCACATCCTTTTAAGAACAGGCCTTCAAAGTCAACCATCCATCTCTGACCCTCTGAATTTTAATGTTATTTATAAAAATCTATTCATTCCTACTAGCAAGATAAAATTTCAGTTAACTTAAACTGAAAATAAACAGAAACTTCAGTCCTAAAATAAAGGAAAAAAAAAGATGAAGTGCATTCCCAGATATCTGAAATATAAGAGATTCCTGAGATTCTCTCAGAGAGGCATGTTACACAATCCAGAAGTGTTATACTATCCAGAAGGGCTGATATTCAGTCTATATCCTGTCTCAAAGTTGTTTGCTGAAGCCATTTCTGAAAATAGTTCTGTCACAGACATTACACAATGGGCAACTGTGGTACTGCAGCTCACTAAATATGATTCAACTGGACAGCAGCCCTTTTGCATTCTTTGTGGAGTGCTACTTTGCTGCCTTCTTTGTCAGGAGGGGAAAAATCACCTGCAATATGGGATGCAAAGATGTGTGGTTTTTTAGGGCCAGGCTGGTCCTTTCTAGAGGGCTGGAATCATGTGTCAAAACTTTCTATATTAGTGAAGAAAATCTTTTTCCTTTCTCCTCAGTAAGACACTGGGAGTACCTCCATATTAGCCCTTTTATTTTTCCCCTCTTTAATCCTCTTCATTTATATCAAAATTCCAATTTTTCAACAGTAAAACTGAGTACAAGTAATGAGGCAGAGATCCAGGAGAAAGAGTTTTACATAAGTGTCATTGAAATATAGTGCAGACTCTGATCTGAAACTGTAAAGGTCAATCTTTAAATAACCAGGTCTTTTGGGATCTGACCTATCCAAGAGCATTTTAGCTTTGACTGGACTTTCTTGTTCAAATTCAGTTCTCTGGAAATAGTGCTGTGTCCAAAGAGTACATCAGCAGGGCAGGGCTATTCTTAGAAAAACAAGTCAAAATCTGCTTGTCTCAATACTCCTCACATTGTCACCAAAACCAAGGACTGCAGCTGTGGATGCTGTTTCCATTGTGCAGTACTGCAGCACAGCTGGCATTTCATTCTCTACACCCTATGATTTAGTCTAACCACATTCAAGACAAGAGGAAGTAATACAATTCCCTGAGCCCTCCCACTCTCAAAACACATAAGTTGTTATCCTGCATCAAACTCTTGAAACACTAAAGCTGGTAGTTGACCACCAATTTTCCTATTGCCCACAAAAATAGTTTCTTGTTAACCCTGATTTGGATCCTTCCAGGTCCTGATAAAATCTGGGAATGGAAAGAATTGACATGAATGTGCAGGAGGTGAGAGGACAAAGAAGGTAGAGGGAGTGGCACAATGGAGTGTTGAGGGTCTCAAGACATTGGAAGTGGAGGATGCAGCAAGTGAGCAGCTCTAGGGATGCCAGGTCACTCATGCAGAGCAGCAGGGAAGAGTATGGTATTCTAAAACTGACAATAGGGCAGTGGGATGTAGAGACCACAGGCTTGCAGAATTTTGCTGGGGAAAGGAAGGGGAGGTTAAAGCCCAGCCCCAGTTTCTTCTCCCAACATCACAGATGTGCCTAAGGAGTGATGTTCACAAGGTAAATGCAGCACAGCCCATGGATGAGATATAATTGTTTCTAGGCAGATTGTGGACTTAATTGCCCAGAAAATCATCCAAACATTCTCTGGATTGTTCACATCTCAAGTTCTAATGCTGAATGGCCCTTTTGTACCTTCAACCTGAAGGTCATGCATGAAGTCAGCTGATCATGTTGAAGATGAGGAGGGGCTGACTTCCACATCTGCATCTTATTCCACTGCACAGCCTCTATAGTCCCAAACAGAAGGAAACAAAAAGACTGTATCAGTGCAAAGCAGCATGCTTTGGTTTGTTCTATGACTAGCACTTCATCCACAGATTTTGGAATAGCTGGGTTTTTTGGATTAACTCAGAGCTGACATACCTGCAAAACATATACTCATTTGCAGAGAGTCACTGGCCCTTCTGAAAAAGATACCAAATTTTTGCAAGGGTGATTTTATATCCAATATGTCCTTGGTAGTGTGTTTAACATTAATTCTTTATAAAACCAGCCCTTAACTGTTGGTTTTTCCTCTGCATATAAATATACAGAGAAATTATGCATACATAGTTCATGTAACATAGAACCCTTTTAAATCATGTTTGGAAGGAGAACAGTGTTATCACAGTGAGATCTTCCAAGGCATTAAGCTCCCAATATTGTCACCATGGTCCAGCCATTACCAGACAGAATTTGAATATAATCCCGTAAGAATTGCTATTTTATTATTGTCACGGTAAGAAAAGAAAAATTAAAAAAAGAAACACACTAGAAACACATTTTGCAGAACTGTAGGTCAACTCCACAGAGAAAGATTTAAGGATAATGAGTGCTTTCTTCACCTTCATTCAAGACTAAGACTTACTCAGCAATTCTTATTGCTATTAAACCTGCAAAACCTGAAGATGTGCATAATTTTAAAATAAACTAATAAAAAACGCTTAGTGTTTTTAAAATCACAAAAATAGCACAATTGCCATCATGCTTGGCTTGGGTGTGCAAGAACAATGAAAAGGATAAACCCTGATACAGCCACATTGACAAAAGCAGAAAACAAGGAACAGTGATAGAGATAACTTACTCCAGAGTGTTGTGGGAACTATCCTGATGTCCCCTGACTCTCACTCAATGTGCCAACCACTGAACCTCACTTTTTCGCAGAGCTATATCTTTAAATTCTCTGTGCACTTTAGAAGAACACAAAACCTCTATAAAAGTCATAGAGAATAAAGCAAATGTCAAGGTTCTGAGAAAAGTACCTCAAAGCATTTTATATTATCTCAGAGGGGAAACATTCTTGATGTCAAACAAGCGAGCTTTCTGTTGCCAGTGAATTTATATTTGACCATATCTGAAATAGAAGGGTTTTGCTGTGATTACAAACCTGAAAGTATTTCCAGTGGCTTGCAGTAAAGTGAAAATGGTCCCTCAGTTCTCCAGTCTAACATAGCAGCATGACATTGACACACCTTAAAACAAAGCCAGGGTTAAATACAACACTCTATAAAGCAGCTCTCAAATCTTCTAGTAGTGACATTTCAAAAATGAACAGAATATAATCTAACACAGGGGGCCAACACAAAGGAGGGTCATTGTGGAGAGTCCTGTGCTTTCCCATGGTGACAGCAGGAATTCACTGTTCCTCCTTTCCATTCAGGATTACTCAGCCACAGCCACAAGCCACTCACTTAGCTGTGTGCCAGGATAGTGCAGCTGCAAAAAGTGAGTGGAAAGCTCAGCAAAGATGCTCTTCACAGGGCATTGAGACACATTTTAAACTCAGGAGTGTGGCCTTTTAGACCAGACAAAACACAGAGGCCAGCAGCAGACACTGAAGGTTCCCTGGTACAGCAGCCAATGGAAAGTGAAGCATCACAAATGTCACTAATGCACTGTGACTTCTTCTGATTATGATAGCTTATATTTGTTAATGTTATACATATAGTTTAACTGGGACCTGAAAAAGATCAGAGCTGCATTATTCAGCTTGTTATTCAGTCAGACACATGCAAACAAAAGAAAAAGGAAGCATAAACATTTCATGGATTTTTTTCTATGGCTATATCTCTCAGTCTGAGAAAGATCTGATTTTAATTACCTACTAGGGAAGCAGGATTGTGGTGGAATTTCCAGAGCTTATGAATGGAACTGTGGTTGTTCATTGTACCCAGCACCTTGGAAGGACCCTTCAGGTCTCTTTGCCCAGGTCAGTTCAGCATAGTCACCATCCCCATTCCTCTTCTCCTTCACCTTCACATGATGTCTTGTCCCTATGGAAACTTTCTGATTTCCTACTTCCTGTTTCTCCTTGAACTCACAGTCAATTACTCTCCCATACACTTTTTCTCTTATTTTAAGCTGTCACAGACACCAAGAACTGATTTATTTGAGGCACAGTTATACTTCTCCAGAAGAAATCTGATTCTCAACAAACACTACAGATACTCAACAATCTGTAGTGATGGTTTACTGCAAGTGATGTTGTATCAAAAGGTCATATATCATAACATGGAAAGCAATTTTCCTTATGATAAACAATCTTAATATATGCTTACTGTCATGAATTGATTAGGTTTGAGTGTAAAAACCAAGTGGTATAAAAAACAGATAAGGAAGATTTCTAGACCTTATAAAGCCTAATAAGAATTTTTACTAACCTCAGTTTATTCCTGTAATGTTAGTGAAGGGTAATTGAGTATGAGAACTTGAACATGATCTATATCCTTTTCTATAATCACCTTGACCCAGAAGACAGCTGCACATGATGCAGAATGTGGACTAAAGCCAGTATCTCTAAATAAGGCTTCCTGTTAAGTTGTCTAAATCCTGTTCTAAGGAGTTAAACAAATTGGGTGCCAATTCCTGCAGATTCAAAGACAATAAACAATCAGCTGTATGTATTTCAAGAGAGAATCTTGAAATCAATGTGCATGTTGACTTTATCCTTCCTAATGAGTTAGCATTGAAACAATCTTTCTCACAGAAACACTGCTGAATCACTGACTTCAGGGAATATTTAAATCTTCTGGCAGGAACATAACATGGTTCCCTAAAATTATTTGGTTAAAGACAGCCAAGTGATAATACATACCACAAAATTTCCAATTTTTGTTATGATTCATGGTCCTCATCTTTTCAGGGCTTTTTCCCGAATAGGAAGCCAAGAGTAGAAAAAGCCAAGATATTATTTCAATTATATATGTGAATCTATCAGATCAGATGCCAAAATACCCCGCTATGGACATACTGCCTGTTGCTGATCCTAAAAATATGTATCTTGATATGTGTTTCAAGTCTAGGACTTATTGAAAATCTGTCAGGCAGTTTTCCCAAAATCTGAGCATGTTGTGTGCTTAGGGCACTGAACTCATTGCAGGTATCCTCTAGGATTGTCTGATTTTCTCCAAAATAAAACTTCTATATTATGATTCTGACACCCTTTTGTATTTTGCTTTGGAAGCTCAGTATGACTGAATGAAAGAATTGAAGCAGTGAGGTGTGTATTTTGAAACCTTGCCCAGTGAGGCTCACAAGCATACTTTAAAATGGACAAGCAACATCATCTAACTTTCAGGTCAGGAACCTTTTTCTTCAGGCTTCTGCAGGAACCAGTCTGTCTTTTTTTCTTCAGATTCAGGGTGTGGGGAATACTTAGGGAATGAGCATAGCTCCTGCTGCCACACATATATCTGATGCTTCATAATAAGATATATAAGTGTAGGCATATACATGCATATAAAATTATATGGGTTAATCTTACATATTATACATACTCTTTAAATCTTCAGCATGTGACACATGCAGCTTTCTGTAGGCATGAGCAAGAGCTTCATTACAAACTGTGTTAAACTTTGTCCTTTTTCTAGAAAAAAGAAGACTTCACATAAACCCTGCAAACAAGGAGTGCCCCTAATACAATCTGTAATCATGATGTCACGTTTATCTGATGTCACCATGCATCTCCTTCTGTGTTTAATCTGTCAGATCTCCAGGATGGAGGGTGTCTGGATGTCCTGTGACAAGTGCTGTGTGCAGCAAGCCTCTGCAGCATCCTGCTGCTGGTGGGTGCTGTGACACACGGTTGTCATTTTCCAAAGTTGTGTGCCTCCATGGGAAACACAGGATGACATTCACTCCTCTCCTGTTACTCTCTAGACAGAGTCTTGACTTGTTAACACACCCAAAAGATTAAGTTCCACATCACATTTTTCTTTTGCTAGGATAGGCTGATGTAATGCATCTCTTAGTGGCATGATGTTAGCTTGCATCACCCATAGATCTTTTCTCAGTCTGTGACCCATTGCATTTGGCAAATCTCATCTACCATCACTGTATGCTGCTCCAGGTAGCCCAAGTCCTGCAAATCACACAGTGATTAGTGTAGAGGAGGTGCTCCATGTGTAAAGGGAAGAGATCTTCGTTTGTTGAAGAGAAGAGGCACTGTACAAAACCAGCAATGTGATGATTGCCCTGGACACACTATCATTTATGTTATTACTTCCTCTAATGAGGAAATGAGTGAGAGCACCTTCTTTTCATCCTTGCTGTTACAATGGATAATTCCCAGATATTCTACCCCCACCCTCCAAAACTCTTCATAATATATTCAAACATGGAATGCAATAAAATGAGATATCACAGTATCTTTGGTTCAGTTTATCCTGTAATACATGTTGAAAATAGTTCTTCTTCCTTTTATTATCACACAGGTTCAACTATTTTTTAAAATATATTCCTTCATTCAAAATAATAGATATTGGGGCTGGTGGTTGCAAAAGCTATTTACTCTCAATTCTCTATAAAATATTAGTTAAAATAAATATTTGTGCTTCCCTATTCAAGACCAGACCTCTGCATGTTTTACACTGCACTAGTATATGCAATGCTGAGAGACAGTCACGGTCACCAAGGTCAGCTTCATTTCACTGCAGGATTTCCTGCATTTCTCATCAGATTTAAAATGGCTTGTGATACCACACACTATGATTTCCATTGAAAATACTGACCTGTGGCCTATGCACAAAGTATTTTTTGCCAGCGTTGTGTGGGTATCAACTGTTCTTAAAAACAGCAGAAGGTAGCTGGTGTCAGTACAAGAAGAAAATGCTGAAGAGCAAGAAGGAAATTAAACTGGAGGCAGAGAGGAAAAGCAGGGAGGAAGGAGGGAAGGCAGCTGGCTCTGCCATGCTCAGGGGCTCAGCTGGGAGGGTGGCTGTCCCTGGGCTGCCCTGTGGGTGCCCAGGCACGCTTGCAGAGCCGGAGCCCATCCTGCTGCTAGCACCGAGCGGAGCACAGCTCGCGCTGCGCTGACCCGGCCGTGACTCTGAGCTTCCCACTTCAAAGGAGGAGGGCTCCTGCAGAAGGCAGCCTGAGATTCCTAAACTGTTTTTCACACAACAGATGAGCAGCTTTTGATAAACCAGAACATACAGTATAATTAGGCCTCAAACAGCATACACTAATTACGAGCACAGAATTATGCACATTCCTAATGAGAGTGCTGGGAAGGGGCATAGGGAGAGGAGCTCTAGCAAGCACAGGCAATCTTCAGCAGCCACAGCCACCCTGCAGAGAAGCTGTGCCTGGAAACATGGTGCTGCAGGGGGAAGGATGCTGCGGAAGACCAGGACAACTGGGCTGCTTAAGACAAAATTTTATAGTGTTTAGGCATTGCTGCCACCAGGAAAAGGCAGGGGGGAAGGTGACCCACAACATCAAGCAGTGGAGGCAGCAGAGGATGCAGCTCTTTCCTACAACCTCCAGCTAAATCTGCAGGAGGAGGCAGGAGTGAATGCATTTGAGGAGGAAGGCAAGGCACCTTCAGGGCAGCCTTTGCCAACAGATACTGTGGTCTGCTGTGTGTTTGCCAGGCACACCACAGAGCCTGCTTGTCCCTGGAAATCAAAGTTTGGGGCCTGTGAAGTGCCAGTACATGCACTGAAATGCATGTGAAAATAAAGGTGTATTCAGGGTTGCTCATATCCACCAGTACTTGATGGCTTTAGTTGAATAGCACTGAATACCAGCTTGAGTGGAGGCTCTCAGATGGGTTCCAGAGTGGGACAGGGACCCTCAAAAGCATCCCAACGTATCAACCCATAGAACAAAAAAGGTGAAGATCTGCAAAAATGGACCTGATCACAAAGTTTGTTCTCCAGAATCCCTGTGGAAAGTGTTAGTCCATCCAGATTGGGCTTAAAGGGATCAGAAGGATCTGCCTGGTGTCAGGAAACTATTGGTCTCAAAACCATTTATCCAGCATGAGACATCACTGTGACCCCTTTATCACACCTGCCCCCTGTACTGGGGCCTGGGGTTGCCACCAGAAAGGCTTTTCCCCCAACAGTTCAACTCTTTCAGATCCAGAACTAAACTGGTATTTCAGCTTGTTCTCAGCCTTACTCCCTTCCTTAACCAAAAACCCTTTCAGCTTTTCTGAGAGTCCATCTGCAGCCCATCCTGAGGGCAGCCAAGCATATCTGACTCCAGCAGTGGCATAAGCCCTACATGTGAATGTGTGGGTTTTGTTACCTCCTGTTATAACCCTCAGAAGTGGGTTTACCCACACAATGTGTGGAATGACACACAAAAACACCCACAGGGAAGATGGAGATCAAAGTTAGTGGTAGATTATCAGATTATACAAAGACTGTATTTCTGGAATATACAGGGAAATCAGTCACCTCTATGTTTTAATAGAGGACATAGAATTTGAGACTATAATTCAGGAAATCCCATGTTACACTTCATATCTGGCAACCATAGTGCTATTCTAGGAAAAGCAAATTTTATGCTTGAGCGTACCGCTGAATTCTTCTGTGACTCTGAGTAAGTCGCTCTGAGCAGATTTTCCCTCATCCTGTGTTCCTTGATTCTGCATCCTTCCCATTCCCCTCAGGTTGCCTCCATCTCTTCACTGCTAGGGCACCAGAAGGAAAAACAGCAGGAGCAGAGGATATTAGACCCTGCTATTAGATGCTGTGCCATAGCCGTACATGGTAACAGGAGGAGAAATTACAGGGAAAGTTATGCTCATCTCCTCTAGCCTTGGGACAGAGGATGCCCAGTGCAGATGGCACCTTCAGAAACCTAAGTGCCAACTTCTGCCAGGTTACTGCTGAGCAAATAAGAACTAAGGTTTTAAGAAGCACATAATTCAGCCAAATCTGGCTGAATTACAGATAGGGAGAAAAATGCACACCATTTGTGATGAAATTTCCAAAAGACCTGAGGCTGAAGTCCCTACCCTCCATGGAAAATATAAGTGTGCTCAGGTCATTTGATTCAAGTAACTGAAAAATTGAGTCCTCTAAGGGAAAACCTTAAACAAAAGAGACTGTTATTTGCCTTGCCCCTTAATTATGTCAAAATAGAGACCTTACATGGTGCTTATTATTTGTACTTAAAATTGTGGTCAGTTTGTAAGTGACGTTAATTTAGAGAGAGGGATAAATCTTTTCTGTGAAGTAACTTACACAAGATGCTATATGAGGTTGATGACAAAACCAGACACACAAATGATAAGTGGAATCCTGCTCTTAGGAAATATAATGGAGTTCTGCCATTGGTTTCCACAGGATCAGCCTTTCTACACATGGTGGCACATTAATATCCCAGATTAGATTTGCCTATCCATGTAATACAGCTCACTCTCACATGAAATGCAAAGACTTTTTTATCAGTATTCCTCAGTTCAAGATCACTTGGGATAAATAATGTTTATCCTTAACAGAAATGTCAAAGGGCATTTTGTTTAAGTATGTGCAATTATTCAGACTGGAATTTGGCCAGGTCATCACAGTTAATGTCCCACTTTCACTATGGAAAGACATTTCTTCTGTATTTAATGCTGGGTCTGACAACTCCAAATCAAAGGAACTAGTAAACCATTAAGGAAATGTTAAGCAAAACCTAGATTTTACCTTTATTAAAGAGAACCTGATACATTTTCAATACATGCAAATGTTTTTCTTGAATTTAAAGAAAAAATATTCTCTTTTTTCAATGGAATTTGTCTGAGATTCTAAAAGAAGTGCTTCATGCATAGAAAGTCCATGGTACTATTACTTTGGTAATATGGTGCTATTACTTTGGCAGGGAAACCAGAAGGTCTTTCTGGTTTGATCTTTAACTACTCCTGAGCCTATTAAATAACAGTTAAGCTCTATTCCTGGCTAGTTAAAATCTTGTACTTGATCAGGAGGTCTTTCTCATGATAAGACCAAAAAAAGTATCATAATTCCTCACAATGGGCAAGTAGTGAAATACCTCTTGGAACTTGTGGGTACCTTGAAAATACTTAGTAAATGCCTTATAACAAATCTGTCCAATATTTAAGTGTTTGCTCATGTATGTGATGCACATGCAGAGGAAAGCATTAAAAGGTACTGCCAAGAGTGCTGCAAGGTGCCCTCTCTAGACCACACAGACCTTTCTGATCTCTCCTATTGCTGCCACAGAGCCAGAAATACAAATTTGGCATCCCCCATAAGAGAAGGCAGGGGGCTCATGGAGCTCTGGGGAGCACCAATAAATAATATATAGAAATAAGTATCAATAAGTATAAAGTATAAATAAGTATAAAGTATAAATAATATCTCAATATTTGCACTGTCCTCCCAGTGCCAGGGACCTGCTCAGGAAGAACACACTCACTTGTGACTTGTGTCACTTGGCACAAACTCTCTCTCCATCAATAGGACTCCAGTGTAACAATCACAGAGAGGATCTTCTAGCAGGGAATCATTAGGGTGGCCCCAAGGACAGGATTTTCCTCCCATCCAAACCTACAGCTTGCAGCAGTACCCTATGGCCTGAGTCACCCTGAGTCCTGCAGGCACTCATGAATGTCACCCGAGGCGCAGTATTAGCTCATCAAAGAAAGGAAGGCTAAATGAAGTAAACACTAACTCTCATGAGTCTAAGCTGTTTAAATAAGCTTGAAAAATATATTTTTAATGGCACTGGAATGAAATTTGAATAATTTTCTGTATTTGAATATCTTGATGTATGCTGGAAGATATAATAAATGCTTTTACATGTATCCCTCAAAGATAAACCTGAGTTATTCTTTGATGCTATGTGAGGAAAATGAGAGGTCTAGATTAGCACTATTAGGGTTAAAGAAGAGATCATAGTGTTAAAAAAAAAGAAATTAGAAGTGGCAAATTTACAGAACCATTTAATTTGTCTTCCCTATAATTATTTCTTGATATTGCCGCAGATTATTTGTAAACAAATAAAAAATCCTGGTACAGCATCAAGGCAAAAAATGACAAAATCAAAGAACATTTTTATCCTTTCCAGTTCAAAGTCATCTTAAACCAGAAGAAACACTGCAGAAGTAAAGATTTCAGGAGAAAATGGCTTTTTCTTTGACATGAACATATCTGACAGTGTTAGGATGTAAATCCTGTTGCTGCCTTGGCAGAAAGTATTCTTCTCCATCTTTGCTGAAGAGCCAAATTTGAATTTTCATGGCCTAGAATACAAACCCTTTGCAGCCTGTGCTCTTCCAAGGAAATCCACCCTATTATCTCACACTATATAAGAGGACCTGCACTCTTTGCATAGCAAAGTCCTTTGTGGGCCCATGAAAATAATTTCTTTGCCCAATTTTATTAAAAACAGAATTTTCATTCAGAGAACATATAATTTACATACAATGATCAAACATTATGAAACTATTTGCAGAAAAAAAACCTCAGCATAGAGACCATGGGAAGATTATGTAAATAGTTTATTTTAAGATGAGTCAGCTAATGTTATGACTAAGATCAATGGGGAAAATATGATTTTAAAAGAGCAAGATGGCTAGAGCCAAGAAGGGAATAGCATATTCTTTTTTATACATATAGTAAGTGGTAAAGTTAGTAATAATTTAATCTAATCATTAAATGTAAAGATCTAATCATGATAATAATACATCGAGTTTTTACAAAGAGCTTATCATGTTTTGCAGTTCTGAAGAGGTCATGCTACATTGTTTTTATTATCCAAAGAAACAGACTGGTTGAGGTTGGAGGAGATTTGAGAAGGTCTCTGGTTCAACCTCCTATTCAAAGGAGGGTCAGACTGAATTCAGATCAGGCTGTTCAGGACTTTGTCAGCTGTCTGTAAACCTCCAAAGATGAGGTGATGCATCTCCCACCCCTTGACTTTGCCTCCTGCTCCTCCACCTTTTAATTTATTTTCAGTTCCAGAAATCTGCCCTTTCTCCTCTGTGCATCCCTGTGAAGAGCTCAGCTTTGTACCCTCAATGACCTTCCCAAAGGCACTGGGAGCAGCTGTTGGGTCCCTCTGAAGCCATCTCTCCTCCAGGCTGAGCACACTCAGCTGCCCCAGCCTCTTTTCACAGGGTATGGGATCCAAAATCCAAACAGGGAAAGAAGAACAGCATCCCAGATGCAATGCTGAATGCCTTCTCTACACCTCTGTGTACATATGCAGCCTGGAGGCTTTCTAGATTTCCTAAAAAACAATTAACTGACTACAAGATCCCAAGAGATCCATGAGGTTTCTCTTACTAATTTTCAACTACATTAAGCTATATGCAATCAGATGAGCATTAAGTGTTGCAAAACAATCTCCCTGTGTCACAGTGCTGTCCTCTTTTCTCAATCAAACTGCCTCCCACAGACAGTACAGTGTGCAGTTATCAAATTTATCCAAAATATGACTAAAGAAGTCATTCAGTGGAAAAACGTTTGTCACCATAATAAAAGGACATCAGGGCGTTTGCTGCATTGCATTAGGCCCTTTACCTCCCAATACTGCTGGTCAGTCTGTTCCTACTTTCTCTAGCAGCAATTACTTCTGTGTCTTTGGATGCAGAAAGTCCATGCTATTCACTGTGGAAGAAATGAGCATGACTCACCTTCTCTTTCCATATCAAACAATAATTGAATTTTTCCATTCAACCTTTCTGGCCAGAGAAAAATTTTTCCTTATGTTCAGAAGTTTCCAACCATATGGAAGGGCCATATCCACAGAAATTCAGCATCAGCTTCTCACAAATTCTGCTCAGTTTGTGAAAAGTTATCAAAAGTAAGAGATAAGCTATTATCTTCTGTTAATTTCTCTCAAAATAAAAGGTCAGAAAACCTGACTTCAGCTGCCACATTTCATTGAAATATTCAAAAATAGGTGTTAGCAGATTCTTCCATGTACAATGAGCAGCCTAAATCAAGGTAGTTTCTTTTACTATAAAATATATTCTAAAAATAATAAGAAATGTCCAGTCAATTTGGCTTTTTGCAAAAGGCTGACTCCATAAAGATTAACATTATGTCATCGTCGTGTCTGATGGCCAAGTCTGCAGTGTATACAAGGTGTTTTGGACACAGATTTTCTTCTTGTCCTTAAAGTGAAGTCTCATTATAGTTTATGATCTGTGATTTACAAGTTTGAATTGAGTTAAGATCAGTCTCAGCATACCATTTCTGATCCAGATTGGGTACTCTGGTTCATGCAAGTCTGCTCTGACGTGAGGCCAAGGTATGCAATCACTCATTACCTATGCCATCACCTCACTGATGGATTACTATGGAAGAAGTTGGCTCCCAGGATCAGAAGGAGAATCCTCTGCTTCAGGACACCATGGGGACCAGGGACTCCCTGAGGCTCGTGGGAGCTGGGGCTGCCCAGGGTGGAGGCAGAGCCTGTGCTGCATTCCAGCCATGCCCAGGGGAAGGGCAGGTGGGGGCAGCCAGGGGGGCTATGAGGGTCCTGAGCTCTGAGGGTGGCTGGGTAGGACTCATAGAGCTGACAGTGCCCTCTGGATCCTAACACTTTGATGCAATCAGTAAAGCTTTCCTGAAATCCAGCTGCTGTTTTCTCTTTTAATGAGCATCACTCAGGAGCACAGAGATTAGAAAAGTCCCACTGCCATGCCCAAACCTATAACTGATAAAAGATCATGGTGTCCAACACTGGATCTGTGCAGTTTTCAGATGACAGATGCTGATCTCATGAACTTTACCCACCCTGTGTCTTGGCTGCTTCAGTTTCTAAACAGCATTTTCCATGGCTGCACTGGACTTTTACTGACTCCTAAAAGAAAACATTTTGCATAGATGTTATTCATTTCCTTCCCCAAGTCACACCTATGAGGATATAATTAATTTCCTTCCTACTTAGGAAAAGAAAATGTAAATATACTTTTTTTACCCTCCAGAGAATTGGACTGCAGGATCTCTCCTATACTGAAGACACCTATGCCATGATACCTCAGAGCTGATAGAGCAGATCTAACAATCTCTCAACCACCCTGCTCTGCAGAACACATGGCAAGAGTCTCTTCAGAGGTGTCACCAGGCTGCTTCCATTTCCACCAACACACAGACCTGTTGAAGAAGTATCAATGTGGGATTTTGGACAATTGACAGTGTTCATTCCTTCCTTTTCTAGCTACTCCCACAAGAGAATGTTTCTCCTATGACCCATACTGAAGAGTAGTTCTAAAGGCTGAGTCTCACCACCTCTATGACTACACTGCAATTCAGAGTAGATGTCTATCTGAATCCAGAGAGCTGTGAATGGCATCTCTTGCCCATTCAGTTATCTCTTTGTTTAAAGCAAACCCAAAAGCAGTTGAGTTGAAGAGTTTCTGATACAGCTCTTCAGCAAGAAGTCAAGTTAAAAAAGACTAATGAATTCACCAAGAAAATTATTTTTCCATTATACCTACTTAACTGTACTTCCAGTTAGAGGATTAAAAGTATAAATAGACTAAATTAATACAGACAGAATGGAATGATCCAAAAGGTCTATCAAGATTTAACTCCACTGTGCATACTGACTGAATACATGCTTCTGAGTGGCCATGATTAGTATTAGTCCTTGGAGAAAAATGAGAATATGATGTAATTTCAAAGCAAAGAAGGTACTGGATCTGTTTGCATACAATGATGTAGGCAGGAATAATTCTGTCAGTACAGTGGTAATTATTAAGAGGCTGTCACACATGAGTTTTGAATGACTAGAACTGGTTTGTTAGTAGATTCACAGAGTTCACCAGCCCTTTAGTGTGAGAAACATAGCATAATGGAACCAGCAAGGACTGCTCTTCTGTGAGTTAGAGGTGGATGTGAAGAAGGCAAGGTTTGAATTGTACTAAATTATACTGTTCCTATAAAACTTTCTATGAGAAGTCTTAGTTTTGGTCTGGCAAGTTCCTCAATTGAGTGTTAAATACTTAAAGCCACAAATGGTTTTATTTACACCCAAATTTACCCAAATCCCCAGCTTCTGGGGAGTTTAATATGTATTAATTTGTCTTTTGGTTTTATTTAGATGTCATTTGTAACACTCTAACCCATGATGTGCATAAGCAATAATTCTGACAGAGTGACCTTTCAGATTAAAGGCATCTCTGGATTCCATGTATCTACATTACACAATTTCATCACAGAACTCCCACAGAATGTTCAGGTTCCTGCAGTGAACTCTCACTGAAATTCAGGTCAGTAATTTTTTAGATTCAAAATCTTCCCCATCAACCAAGTGTACAAAAGCTCCAGGTCATACAGAAATTCAGAGCTCAGGATTTAAATATTACTCCTTGGAAAGTTCCCCTTTGTTCTTGCTTCCATGGAAACTTATCTTCTTCTCAGCATCCCTGGAGTGAAATCTTGTAGCAGATGAGAGAAGAGTGGCAGGAATTAGGTCTGTATTCTAATAATACTGCCCCTGATTCTGCTGTTTTCATCTAAAAATCTGACTAAGACTATTAGCTCATCTAAACATCTTAACATTTCATTTGGTCTTCTATCAACTACCCCTCTGTTGAGATTAATATCTTTATTAATGTTTATCTTTCAGAAAAACAGCCAGTTTGAAACCCACATATTTTGATTTTTCACAGGGTCCAGCTGAGAGCCCTCCTCTCCATCAAAAACGTTGGCAGTACTAACCCCCTTTAAGGGTGCTAGTGCATTGCCATTGGGATATCTCACAATTACTATTTTGGCAAGTGTTTTGGCTTCCAGGCTCTCACCAGCAGGTCCTTTTCCCTGTCACTCTTTGCTCCAGCCTCTGCAGTCTCACCTTTTTGAAGTGGACATGCCAAGATGGTACAAGCTGTGCAATTAGCAGCAGCTAATTATTTAACATGTAGAGAGGTAAATTCATCTTGTCTTTTTTATTCAATCATCACATTACTGTTCATAAAGGGAAAACCCACACTACACCACACTAGAGCTTATTTTCATCTTAATCATCACTCTGTTCCAGAAATCCTAGCCAGGGTGGTGGGCTGTCAGGATAGAATCTTCTTCCTGCAGGTGTCACCTGCCCTCCTTATTCCCCTGCTTGCCATCATATCAAAGCACTTGCTCTGACTGAATTTACTAGTGGATCCAAGCCATTCTAATGGACTGCAATCTGAAATAATTAAGAATCCTATATCTTTGTGAAATTTATAAAATTTAGCAGGATTTCAGAGCCCTGACTAATGTCTCTGTTGTGTTACTGATGGATAACAGATTTAATGCAAAAGAGGGACCATTCTAATAATTTAATGGACTGATATTCTGCATAAAAAACAGACCATGATATATTTTCTGTATTGGACTACAAGTTTCTTCTCAGTAATATATCTCAGTTAAAGGTTTTCATTAATGGAGTATCTGCCATGCAGTTTGCTCAATTGTTCCAACATTTTCTTAGGATCCTGTTCTTTGCCTCACATTTTCTTAGACTCCAAATACTGTCTGACCACTATTTTGAATTTTTCTATCTTCATATCTGAGTTGTTTGACATTATAGTTCTATGTTCATTGTGCACCCTCACATTTCATTTTAGAAATATCACATAATTCTTCATCAATGATTATCATATTAAAGACTACAAATGAACAAAAAATAGAGAAAGAAGATACAGTACATAGCAATGTTTATTGTTGACGGAAACATTGCTGAAGGAAAACCAATTTTCATGTATATAACTACCCTTATATAAAACCATAAGGCTAGGCAAAAGCCATTTTCTGTCTCATGTTTAGACCAAAGCTCTGTAGCCCAATTTGCAGAGAACAGGATGTTTGTTTATAAGAGTAAGGTAAAAAATATTTCCTTTTTTTTTTTTTTTTAAGCTGTAAATGATGGTACTTGCTTTTTTAGGTATTTTTAAATGAAAAAAGTCTGAGATTTGGAGATGAAAGTGCATGTTTCTTAATTTAGTGCTTCAGTGTCAAGCCACAGGAGCTGTCAGTATATTGTGGGAGTACTCCTGCACAACAGAAGTGAATGGAAGCTTTGACTTTTATTTACATGCATGGAGGATCAAACACTTTGTGTAAAATCAAGACAGTGGTTGCTACCCCAGATCAGCGAAGAAGAGAAAGATCTGAAATTAGAGGCTGGCTACCTAACCATTCTGGCACTTTGACATCAATACATCAACTAGAAAGAAATGTTATACCAGCTTATTGAAAAAAAAACCTATCAACTAAAGCCCTTATAGAAGAAGCATTAATTTAAATTCATTATTTAAGCATATGCTTAGTTTGAAACACAGGCCAGAAACTCTGTGGGCACTGATAGGGTTTAACCAGATTCTTACAGGTCACTTAAAACCCAGGCTGGAATAAACTTCTGAATCAGAACAAACATTTCAAAGGAAAGCCTTTGTTCCAAAAATAGATTAAGAGTCACTTGCCTCGACCTTGGCAATCAGGAAGATAATGGGAGATTTCAAATTATTAAAGACAAAAAGGTTTATTTAAACCACAGCTACAATATATATGGACTGAACCATATATATTTTTATATATATATAACCATATATGAGACATGATTAAAAAAGAGCTTTGGAAAGCTTTGACAGATATGGAGCCCCCACCAGACTCAAAACATTCTCCAGGAGGCATTTCCAGAAGGAGGTTTTACCCCAAGGAAGAGGGAGCTGCCTGGAGATGCAGCAGCAAGAAGAGCTTTGGAGATGCAGTTTATCCCAACAACAGAAGGTGCTGGCTCTGATTTTAACAGTTAAATGTCCTGATTATATTGACACAAAATATTTCTATGGCTCAGCTTTCAATTTTTCAATGTCATGGTTCAATCCCAGCCAGAAACTAAGCATCAAGATGCTACTCACCCACTCCTGCTCCCCACAGCAGGAATAAGAGCTGGAAAAAGGAGCAAAACTGGTAGGTTGTGGTAAGAATGGTTTAAATATTGAAACAACAACAGCAATATCAACAAAATAACCGTAACAATAACAACTATAATTAGAAGGAGAAAGACAGAGAAACAAGACCCCAGAAAGAGAAGAAATGCACAACATAATTCCTTGTCACCCACTGCTCAGCCCCCAGCCTGTTCCCAAGCAGCAATCTGCCCCTCAAAGGCAGTTCAGCTCTGTTTACACACTGAACATGGTGTTCTAAGGTATGGTATATCCCTTTGGCCCAGTTTGAGTCAGCTGTCCTGGACATGCTCCTTCCCATTTTCTTGTGCACCTGCTTTCTGGCAAACTGAAATGTCCTTGATTTTGAGTAAGCACTACTTAGCAACAACTACAACATAGTGTGTTATCAACATTATTCTCATACTAAATCCAAAACACAGCACTGTGCCAGCTACTAAGAAGAAAATTAACTCTATCCCACCTGAAATCAGGACACTATGCCATAAATTCACTTTTAAAATAACACAAATATTTGTCTGGATTCCTTTTTTAGAAATATGATGCATTTTCCCCATTGCCTTGTATTTCTAAATATTTTTCTTCCACCATTATCATTAAAGAGTTACTGTATGTATGTAATTGTCTGCAACCCACTCCCTAGTTAAACCAACTTCCCTGTCTGCTGATCTCACACAGGCTCTTATACTGCCTTGCACCTGTAGTGCATCTGTTCACTTCCTAATTATATGTTAGTCAAAGCAAATTAATACCCTGGTGTATGGCTCATCCTCTTTGTCTTCCCAGGATGAAACTGTCTGGTGGGAGAAGTCCCTTTCAGTCATCATGCTCTGCTTAAATGTTTGTTTGACTGCTTGGCTTTTTATTTTCTAAGGTGGATGTTATTTTGGGTGGGATTTATGTAATCTAAGTTCAGGCTTACGGCATAGGTATTTATGTGGGAGATAGAAAGGGAAGGTTCCCGTACTGGGCTGTGAAAAAAGGATGCATTTTAGGGATTCAAGTCATCCTACCCATAATAAGTACCTACACATGAGGTACTTTAAGATTTCATTGACCACTCTCTCTATTGATTAGAAGTGTGACCAGTTCAGCAGCAAAAACAGATATCTGTACTAAGAGTCCACCCTTTGGTATATATGAAGAAGCCAAGGTCAGAAAACATATCCAATGCAGGAAGAAGAATGCAATTTTCCATAGTCCCTAATACCAAAGGTGATCCTTCTGCCACCAGCAGGTTTCTGAGAGGTCTGCTTTTCTCTCCTGCCTAGAAAAAGTTGAGTGCTATGAATATTTCTCTCATTGTGCCACAGGGATGAAGTTTGGATTCCAATCTTTACCCCTCTCCAGCTGATTCTTGGATGATTTAGTCTGAGTTCATTGACTCTCTTGAAGGCACAGCCAAGACCCTCAGCTTGACCTGCTGCTCTCTAAAAATTATATGTACAATGAAGGAAAGGGATCCATTTGCTCCCAAAGGCTCATGCTGGGGAAGAAGAGAGGCTTCTCCTTTACAAAGTTTCCTATGGGCTGATGGATTTCTAAGAAGGAGGATCAGTGAACATCTATTTGTAGCTCACATTGCTCACTTGTTAGTTTAGGTTTTGATTTTGTGTAATTGCTAGTTTGCATTATTAGTAGTTATCTCAGTATTCCCTACAGAGAATTAGTGCACCCCTGGTTATTTTGCTGTCTCTAATGTGTGCTTTTATTGGTACTGCCTGAGTTAGCAGAAATGTTCTGCAAAGATGGCAAGTCCAAAGTCTTCTCTTTTCTGCTGCACTGCTTGTGGGGGATTGCCACCATATCAGCTTGCTGCCAACATCAAGAAATTCCTCCAACATGCATGAGATGCTTTGAATGTCCATTCTATTTAAATGCAAAAAATTAGAAGGAGGCAGAATAAGAGGAAGAACGATAACAAAATTTGACAGTATTTAATGGGCCATGGTAGCTGCACTAACTGTGGATATAAGAACTTCCTTTCCTATCTTCTGGAGCAGGACTCATGCAGAGGTAAATACAGTGTTTTAAATAACACTGACATACAGCAATCTCCAGGAAATATTTGTTTGTTTCTAAAAATAGAAACACATTAGGTGACACATGCACTTTTGGAAAATACTTCTGATACAAAAAGTACAGAGCAGCAATTTAAGAGGCATGAATTAAGACTTTCAGAGCTGGTAGAGCTTTCTGACCTCTTCTTCTGGACAAAAGGGAAGAAAAGATGGATTTGTTGAGATTTAGTGACAGAGTAACCTGGAGTAACTACCCAGAGTACCACATCTGGAGGTTATTCAGCACCCAATGTGAGATGCAAATGGAAGCAAAGGTGACCAGTTACCTTTATTCAAAAAATCTGAGAAATAGCCTCGAATTTCTCCTTGTCCTGCAGAGGATCATACTCTTTGTCATCTTTAGGTTGTGATGGCAACACTGAAAACTGCTGGGTGACCCAGCCTGGCCTCAGCTGGAAATTTGATGGGAACTGGCTTCTTTCCTCCTGAGGATACCAACCACATACCCTATGGCCAGAACAATAGAAAGTTTGATATTTCCAGTACTACTGCTTGTAGTCTCAGCTGCAAGTCACAAGTGGACAATCCAAAGGAGAAGAAAATTAAAAATAATTAAAAAATAAAACTAAAAGCAATGCGCAAAGTTATAGAAGCTTTCTCAAACCTCAGGAAAGGATTTGATGAAAGGGAAATTATTGTTTTGGTAATTCTTTTCTCTTGTCTATTCTCTGCTCTCTAATTGTTGCATCTTTTCATGGAATGAACCCATGGCTGTGTCTGGAAAGTTCTTTTCCTGAAGTTTCTTGCCAAACCAATATTCTCTGCTAAGGCTGACAGGCTTTATGGAAAAGTGACCAGGTTGACTTGGGGGAGAGAAGGAGGTTTCTAAGATTAGAGGAAAAGAGAAAGAGAATGCAGACAGAAATGTGATGGGGTTTTGATCCAAAAATGCATTTTTCCATTCAAATACATTCTGAGAAAGTGCTTGGAAGGTTTTGTTTTCATTCCAGTATAGGAAAAATATCAATTCTGCAACATTCAAAGTTATCATGAAGTGGGACTGCTGTTCTCCAGCCAGCTCTAAATGCATCATTAATGGACTTACTTAAGTTTGTTCTCACTGCACAGGTGCAAAGTTGGCAAGACTCCACAGTCATTAGTGAGTTACCCCAGGCTAACACCTGGCTAAAAATGAGATTAAGGCCCACTGCCCTTAGATTTTCTCCAATGCATGGCACGTGTTAAAGCACACAGGGCCTCTCTCCTGTTTGCAAAGCAGAAACCAAATATATACTGTGTACAACACCTCCTAACCTGTACCTAAACTTTAGCTGTATAAGTAACCTGTGCCCTGAAATAAAGTGCCAAATTTCCCTTATAGTCAGTGGAGAGAAGTATGTGTTTGTGAATGCTTCCAGAGGGCAAATCTGTCTGCCTCTGCCTGGAAATTTTGCAGGCTTTTGTACTCTTTCCATTGACCTGTGAGAGAATTCAGACAGTAAACTTCAGAATAACTGTTCCATTGTGTGCCTAAAATTTATTCAGAATCAGTTCTTGCTTTCAGTAAATTGGACATCTACTATGCATCTGAGGGGAGGGGTACCTTTGCATAGTATGTCCATTAGTAACACTGCCATTAAAAGTATCACTGAAGTAAACAGCATAAAAGCAGTGTAAAAGGATCCAATCCCAAAGCCTGCATAACTGCAAAAGTTTGTTTAAGCACTGGACCTGTTTCAAAACTTCTGTAACCCATTATATCATGCCAGTGTCCACACCTCTGCCTAGGGTGGATTTATGTCATTAGCAAGAGGACATTTGGTTTACCATAATGCTAAAAAAGTCTTTGTAGCTTGGAAAAGTGTGTCCTTGATACTGATTGATGAGCAACTAACTTGCACATCATGATTAAAAGAAGAAAATGCCTAAAGCCAGAGGAGCAGCAATTCCATGTTCTTTGGGTTTTTCTTGATCCAAGGAAGCTCCAGTGTGAGAAGGACCAGTAGACTAAATCTTCTTAGATCTTCTAAAGCACATTTTTTTCTTTATGACCATAAATTTTTCAGAATGATTTACACAGTGAAAAAAAAACCCAAAAAAAACCAAAAAACCCAAACCAAACCAAACCAAACCAAAAAAAAATAAAAAAAAACCTGATTGAAAGGAGATGCTTTCATATTAAAAACCATGAAAAATCCTATTGTTTCATGCTTACTTAGTCCACCTAGTGCAGAGTATCTGCATATTTCTTTATGTCTTCCAGGAGCCTGGACTGTTGAATAATGACCACAAGTCCATCATGTGGTTGGCCTGACAGGTGATGCCTCTAAGAGATGTCCTGTATCAGTCAATAACGGTGATTTCTCCAGTACTGTTTGGTCAACCTTCATCATAAAAATTTTCTACTTTCACCTACATCCAGGCTCTCCCAGCAGAACCAGCTTAATCTATAAATAAAAATGCACAGACTCTGCAGTCCTTGAATATCACTTGCCAGATGATTTCTTTTTTTCTCTTATCATCTTGGTTTTGTCAGAATTGTATTTAACCTAAGAATACTTTAAAATAATTGTATAAAGTTAAGTGCAATCCACTGCCAGCCTGTGTTACATGAGCCCCTACTATGTGGCCAATACATTGTGTTGAAACACACTTAATTATGAAGACAAGC
The DNA here is from genome assembly GCA_034336665.1 of Luscinia megarhynchos. Taxonomy (NCBI): domain Eukaryota; kingdom Metazoa; phylum Chordata; class Aves; order Passeriformes; family Muscicapidae; genus Luscinia; species Luscinia megarhynchos. Next base: position 70,031,266 of record JAPFBE010000003.1, read on the forward strand.
AGCAGCATTACCTAAACACTTGCTCCTTGACCATTTTCCTTGAGTCCTACTGGTAAATCAAGCTATTATAAATGTTTTAAAGGGAATAATTAAATCAGTGGTCTTCCTTTCTGTGGTTAATGTATACTGCATATTAGTCTTTGCAACATTCACAGATTTGTGTATAAATGTATATTTTCAAATATTATTTTACTGTACAGCAACCTGTCCAGCTTTTCAGTCTTAGATGCATAAGAGCAGCCTGAGACTCCAGCTCCAGCACCCCTTTGACCCCTGATGCTGAGCTAACAGCAGCCTCAGGAACCCGTTCTCTTCTGTGGCAGGATGCAGGTGTGCTTGCCAGGGCAGAAGGTTGGATCCTGACCCTGGAGCATCTGCACAGACACTAAAGCGTGCCATGGCTCCACACCAGCCTTTCTGCCTTTCGCAGGTTGTCTCTGCTCCCTGGGCTTCTGCACTTCCTTTGCTTCCCCCACACACCCACAGCTGCCACTTCTCTTCCAGGGGGCTTCACTGCACAACCCTAGCAGCAGCAGGCAGGTGGATTCCTGGGCCAGGAATTTTGCCTCCTGCTCTCTGCTTTTGATATTCTTGCTGCTACTGAAACAGGAGCGTGTAAATACATGAGGTCACACACTCACCAAGGGTGAGTAGAAAGTAATTCTGCTACTTGGTATTCTGCTGGGAAGGAATTTCGAGTGTGGTCCAACCAGGTTCTGCAATGTTTAGTCTATCTGATATTTTTGTTAATGATTTGGATAATGGAAAAGAGAGAAAATGTGTAGAATTTGCAGACGATGTCAAGCCAGAGGGAGCTGAAAGCTTTTAAGAGGTTAGGATTAGAATTGAAACTGACCTTGATAAATTGGAGGCATTGTCTAAAATTAACCAAAAGAAATTGGTGAAGATAAATGTATTGCCCTATACTTAGGATGGAGAAGTAAAATGCTAGTAAAATTAAGAGTAAAGGAGCAGGTAAGAACACCAAGAGGGAGGTCACAATGCAGGACAAATCAAATATGTATTTATAAACTGATGCTGATAAAAAACAAAGGATAATTTAATTCTGTGTGATATTGGAAGCAATGCTGTACATGATGCAGGAGCAGTACTTACTCTACATTATGTTACTGCAACTGGGTGCATTTTGGGGCAGTGTACAGCAAAAAGCCCATGCAGATATGCTGGAAAGCAGCCAAAGGGGGAGCAATGAAAATGATAAGAGGTTTAGAAAACTGGAACTGTGAGAAAAGGTCGAAGGAGGTTTGTTTAGTCTAGAAATGAGAAGAATGAACAGGGACATGATAACAGCCTTACAATACATAAAAGGTTATTCTGAAGAGAACAGTGATCAGTTTTTCCTTATGTGCACTCTCTGTTGTACAAGAAGAATTTAACTTACTTTACAGCAAGAAAGATTCTAGCTAGATATTGGGAAAACCTCTCCAATAAGAGTTAAGTACTAGGACAATCTACTTTCAGAGCTGTAGAGTAGCAACAGAAAATAGTTTAACCAAAGGTTAGGCAAACCTTTGTGTCCTTGTGATTTGTGGGTGCTCCAAACTGGGCCAAATTTGAAGAGAGTTTCTCAGGGATAGCACAAGGCTCCCCTCTGGAAGCAGTGTGTGTTTCCTGACAAAGCCCTGGCCTCTGGTGCAAAGCAGGCAAATGCCAGCAATTGACAGTGAAACCATTCAACCTTTTTCAGGAGAACTGTTTTTAAATTACCTTTTTCCCCTCAGCATGTTCTAGGAAACAGAGAAACACTTCAGATAAAACTTTACTCAGAAAAAGGTTGCCTCCATCCCAGGCAAACACCTGAGTAATTACAGTCTGAATAGTTAATCTGGCAAATTATATGCAACAAAAAACAGGATCTTAAAATACAGAATGTTAGGAAACCTTAATTATAGGTGGTGTTACCAAGCTGTAACCAATTTTTATTACAGTATCAACCCAAAGATCTAGCCAAGGTCATCATCCTGAGAACTTGGTGAAGGACTGGGATGAAGGATATTAAAATACTTACATGTGCTAATAACAGTCAATAAACTCATAACAAGTTTTTGTCTTTAGAAGCTTGGTAGACTGCCTCTTGATATGATCAGTCCTTTATTCTGGAAATGGGACTAGTTCATAAGCTTGCTTAGAAAATCTTGGTTTTTAATTAATTTCCTGTAGTGCTTTTCTTTGCCTCTTGTTCCTGCTAGATCAGGATGAAATTTTAAAGATTGTCTTTACAAATTTAGGAGCTAGAAATATTCCCTTGAAATTAAAGGGAAAAAAAAATAATAAAAGGGAGAAAAGAAAGAAAGCTGAGACCTTCACTAAAGCACCTGCCTTGAGGAGTTAAGACTTCAAGCAAAATACTGTGAGACTCATAATAACAGTGTGAGAATTGGCAATCCTTCACCAGGGTATAATTTCCCTTTCTTCTAAACCCCCTTTTTACTAGCAAAGTGGTCAGACTGTAAAGGAGAGTAGACCCCTAATATTAGGAATAGTCCACATGTAGGGTCACAGCTAAAGCGCCATTCCCAAGCTAAAGAATGGTTACAGTCACTGAAAAAATTACACAGAATCTTTCTTAGGATATTGGGGGGCTGTAATTAGAGGAAATGTATCTCTGTGCACTAGAGAAAGCAAAAATGTGTAATTTGTTTTACACAGTAAATTAAAAAGGGTAAAATTAGACAGGGGAGTAAGGAAAGATGTTGATTAAAGAGTAGAAAGAGCCTGAACACATGGGGTATTTTTCATTTTGTATGTTTGAACTCTGGCTGTGAAAAGCCAGCTCGTGTTGAAGGCTTGTTAGAGCTTGTCCCAGAGCAAGGCAGTAAACAGGAGTGAGTGGATTCTTGTGTGGAACAACTGGCCAGGATGCAGCAGGTGCACACCTGAGCAGGGAGCTGCACCCTTCCAGCACTGAGCTGGGCATGGCAGCAAGGTCCCTGCGAGGGGCCAAAGCCCACCACTGACTCCTGCAGGCTTTTGGTCAGGCCCTAGCAAGGCTGCTTGCTTAAGATGGGCTGCTTCACAGAGTGTTGTCACACATATGGCCTTTGCTTTTTGGGAATATTTTGCCCAACAAAGAGGAACAACGTGCCAGGCAGCATGCAATGTATATCACCACAGAGACTTCTGTTCAAACATCACGCCAGAATTTTGATCTAAGCCTTGCAGAAGTGATTGCTCTGCCAAGCCACTTCTTTCCTCTCAATATTCCTTTGTGAGCAAGGCATGTCCTGGAAGAAAAAGTGAAATGAAATTAAATTTGTTTTCTTGCCATGTTTGCAGAACATCCCTTGAAGACTAAGAGCTTTTGTTTTTACCTAAAGTAATGCTTAGCATGCTTAGAGCTACAATCTGTCATCAAAACTCATACCCACATGTCCCTCTGTAGTCAACAAAGTAGGATGGGCTCAAGGAAATCTAACCTCCTTCTGAAGGATACTTCTGCAACCAATAGTCTTGGAGCAGACTGCCAGCACAACCCATGTCAGGGCAATCAGAGGGCATTCAATCAAGTAATTTTGGAGTTTGATTCACCCTGGGCTCCAAGGTTTTCTATGCAATCTGCTCCTAGAACTCAAATACATAACAAGGTGATGCAGAAAGTTCAGGAAAGTATTTGGTATCTTGATCTGAGTGAGGCAGTCAGCTCCCCAGCTATGAGCAAAGGAATTTTCTTCAGCCAGAAAGATTTGCCTTTACTACAGAACCAGGGTTTGGGGTGGAATGAGGCCTTTTAATTGCCAGTCCTTGGAGGGGATCAAGCTCCTGGTATTTCACCAGAAGCATTTCATGGAGGCAGTTCTGGCACAAGTTGGACATATAAAGAGCTTTATGTTAGGACACTTAGAGAATTTTGCAGTTGTCTGGTTTCCTATGTTCAGTGGCAAAAAGTTCAGAAGTCCAAGCCAAGCTCTTTACCCACATCTGGATGGAAAACATCATAGGACTGGTGGAGAGGATAAGAAGGAGCTACATACTTCTTAAGAAAATGCCTAAATACCTAATTCCAGATGTGCAAATAAATTTTTGCTAGGATAGGAGGGTTTAAAATTAAAATAAGCTTTTAACAAACATTTTAGGGAACATGCTACTAGGGAACATGATGTCTTTTCTGGGCATTCTCAAGTTTCCAAGGCGTTGTATTACTTTTTTTCCAAAAGTAAGTTTTCTCAGTGTTCTCAACACCTAAAAAGTTTAAATGTTGTGTATCTAAGTAGAGTGTCCCAAATGGGTACAATAACAGAATATCTTCTACCTCTACATGCTCTCCATGACTGCAAGCACTCCAATTGCTGCTAGAATTTTCAACATCATGGCTATCTTTGCTTGGTGATCAATTTTTCATATTTTATTCATAAGCAAAGACCTGGAAGTTTGCATGATTTCATACCACTCCTCTGGAGTTCTCTCTCAAGTCAGTGCTGTGCCTCATGTGCACGCTAATGCTGTGGGGCTTGATCCATTTGCACAGGGAACTGTGTCTAATTCCTGGCTGTACGTCTTTAGTTCTATATTAATGTTGTCTAAGATTTATCAGCTGTTTGCATCATAAAAAATTACTTTTTGATAGGAGGTGAAATTTTTTGGGAGTTCCTGCTATTGCAACACACCATGTTTTCATGCTAGCAACAATACTTGCCTCATTACCCACCCTTGCACTTGCATGTCTGTTGTGTAAGACTTCAGCTTAGGACATCTTGTATTGAGAGTTCTCTTCTGTACATGACTCAGTGCAACTCCCTAAGTATTTTGCAGCTATGAATCTTTTCTTATGTTAAGACTATATTACAGAGCGCAACTATTTCTAAACTATCCCTGCAAGGTCAGTAAAATCTGCAGAAGTCTACTGAGATTCTTTAGTGCTTGCAGGTCACATCCATCTTTTCTCTCAATGAGCCACTTTATTTATTCAATGTTGTGTCTTAGAAAATGACCTTCAGTAATGCAGAAGATGCATAATGCACTGTGAAACCATGGGCACCTTTTGGGTTAAAGAAAATTTTCTGTATATGGTCATGAACTACTGAAAAAATAGAGTGTCTTTTTCATCCTCTTCTCTTTAAGCAAAATTTTATTTCTTGTTTTCCAGCTCATGGACACATATCTGTTACAACATTCCAGTAGAATATCTATATATAGTATGACAGTAGATTTATATTTGGGGAAAAACATCTAAGGGTAAGCAAATGTCAGAAAATTGCATATATTGATCATTCAGTATCCTCAGAAGTATCAAATGCTTTACCTCCAGAAGCAAAAGGTCAGAGCTTTGGCATAAATTCACAGATTTATACAAATTGGTGCAGATTAATCGAACAGGACTAAAGCCACCTCTTGACCATTGAGATTCCAGCTTCTGCCTTCACTCCTTGCATTCTCCAGACAGAGTGGGTGTATCCTGCAAGAGTCAATGGAGAATTCTGCTGTTAACTTGTGATAACGTTCTCTTCAGCCTATTTAAGACATGGAAAAAAATTGGAACATGGAGAAGCCCCCAAAGCACCAAGTGGAGAAATTTCACCCTGAGCAGACGCCATGGGAACACAAACTTGGTTGTGTCCTGTTGATTCCTTTAGAAGCCCCCAGATGAAGAAGATCAGAGGATGGGGCTAGTGACAGGAGGAAGTACACAGTGAAGGAAAGGAAGATGTATAGTACTCAACTCAGAAAGAAAACAGGTAGCTTCAGAGCCCATGCTTAGTGGTGAGACATCCAGGCCATCTGGGTTTGCTTACATTTAAAATAATGGGCTTTCCAAGACCTGGAGCAGTCCAAGATCTCTAAAACACAGAGAGTCTTACAGTACCTTCATTTTGACAAGCATGTAACTGCTGTGCAAGACTTGGACCTGCAACATAAGGACATCTTGTTTTTCAGAGCAGAGAACTGCAATATGACACTGGTTAGATGTATATAAAATTAGCAATGGAAGTGAAAAGCAGTTTCATTCTATTTCACAAGTTCTTGTCTTAAAAGTTCTTTCACTTGTTTTGAGAGCATTACCTGCTGCACAGGATCTGGCCTCACCCCAGATCTCTCTGAAATTATCCAGACTTAGTTTCAGTTACTTTGCATACCCTCCCTCCATTTTTCTTCTAGTGTGAGACTAAGACTTGAAATTACTTTACTAATTAATGATGGGAATTAGCAACCATTGTGACAAATAAGACCTGATTCTGTATGACATACCTGGGTGAGGTGTCTTCTACCTCATCCCTACAGCAAGAACAAGACATAGAAAGGACTTGTAGTGATGTAGTAGGCTTTTAAATTTTCCCTACTCTCAGTACAACGTACAAGGAAAGTACTATTATATGATAATATTATATCATAATATTGTATTATTATATAGCTATATAATAATATTATAATATTATATACAGACCTGCCAAAGCTATGAATATTCCCTCCTCTACCAAGCTCCTGGGAAATTCCTCTAACTAGGAAAAAAAAAAAGCAACAAAAAACCCCTCAAAACATCCTGTTAGCACGCTGCCATATTTCCCAGTGGCAGTACTTCACTGCTGAGAAAGTACCAAACCTTCCTCCTGCCTCCACAAGGACTGATCCTCCCTGCTCTCTGCTTGCATCCTGCATTAATGAAGGTGCCCTTCTGTTTGACTCCTCGCTGCAGCCTCTCCCCTCACCCGTCTGTCGCTTGGCAGCAGCTTCGGGAGGGCTCTTCCCAGGGACATCTCGTGTTTAGTCAAGTGTTGCTGTGCTGTGAGACTCAAGAAGCAGATCTGTTGCTTCCAGCTAAATCTGTTTATTTCCCAGCCTACAGCACCACATATTCCCATAAAAAAGGCAGGAAGGCAGATGCCAAATTGAAAACAAGTCAGGGGACTGCTTTGCTTTCTCATTCTCTTTAGCTGCATGTGGCCTTTCTATTCAGGTAGCACACAGTGAGTTCAGAGTTTGCAGAACCCATGTGAAAACAGCTTCTCTTTTTCTCCATTCATTTGTGATCCATTTGCTTTTACCACAAGACTCTGATGAGCTTAATGCATATCAAGAAAGTACAAATGTATGGAGGGAGGCCAGCCCTTGGACCTGGTCGCCCCAGAGACCTCAATGATGAGCTGGTCCTCACCAACAGACTTAGGAGGAGCTGTAGGTGCATAGTGTGGGTACCATGGGGTTACCTTGGGACAGAAGAGCTCTCTCTCCCATGCTAAAGGTGGGTGATGGTTACTGCTGCAACCTGGGGGAGGGCACAGGCTTTTTCTTCCTCAGCCTGGTTCATCCTATCTCCATCAAAGGAAGCCCAGCCTAGGAGCTGCCTTGGAAGCCAGATGTTACTTCCTGTTCTGATCAGAAAGGAGACAAAATGACTCTCTAGATAGCTTAAGGAAGTGCTTTGGAGTGGTTGCATTTTCTGGAGGCTCTGGAGAGAACAAACCCAGCCCACCCCTGGCTGAGCAGCAGCTGCACCATGGGGAATGCAAAGGAAGGCTGCTTTTGGCTGCACAGTTCAAACACTCTTGGGTTACTCTTTGTTTCTTCACAGGGTAGGAAACCACCTTCTGAAGAGTGGTTTGTGTGCTGTGACATGCTGAAATACCAAAAAACAAAAAAATCTTTTAAAAAAATGCTGTAGGTGAAATTGGTCATGATGGCAAATATAGGAAATGAAGATAATGCTTGGCATTCAGAGCAACCTACAAGAATAGCCAAAGATTATAGGTTTCTACACACATACTGTCCCAGGTTGACACATACAGTATGGATACAAGACAATAGCAGCAGAACTACCAGCATGAAAAATGGCAACAACTACAATAAAAATTTACTTTTATTAAAATCAAGCCTTGAAAAGGTGTACATGCTAAAAACATGCCAGAAACCACTTCATTAGCTTTGAAAAAAAAAAAAACAACTGTAAGATAAATAGGTGAAATTCAAAGATTGCAATATTGAATTACTCTGCATTGTGGGAATATATGAATTAAAGATTTTTGTAAATACATTAGAAAAAACAGACCAAAAGGAAAACAGCATGAAGAGGGAAGCCTGCAGTGCAGACAGAACAAGGCTAGAGGCTGATTGCAAAGAGGATTGTGATCATCAGAGATTGGAAATCTGAAGCAGTCCCTGGGATGGAGAGCTCCATCCAGCAGCAAGGACCAGCATCCTGCTAGGCTGTCCTGCCAACAGCCCAGGATGCACAACAGCTTTGAGAATTTGCAAGAGCTAAAGAATCTCTGCACTTGAAGGACCAACACAGGGCCTCAGAAACTACTCCAGAGCAGGCCTAGGTCTTGACCAGTAAAGGCTGGGGATCAACATAGAGTTTGACACCTGGAAATGCAAATGCCAGCACTCCCTTGTTGAATGCTGGATTCATATAAAGGTATCAAGATATTGGATTGTAGAGAGAATCTCAGCCAGCTACAAGTGCCTTATCATCAGCACTAGCTAACAAAAGGGGCTTGATAAACATTTCCTGTGTCTAACAAATGTGGAAACCAACTTTCAGCTCACAAATTTATGAAAGGCAAAAAAACCTGAAAGATCTACTGATTGTAGACATAGTCCCTTACATTTGTGACACAAAGCTCCAGCTCCACATCTGATGAAGAAAAATCTGCATGCAAATAAAACATGAGTTGTGGTTTCTAGAACTACCACTGAGACCATGATAAATTATCAGACAAGCTGTGTAGGGCAACCCATAAGGAACATTTCCTATCCCATTATGATCTAAGCAAGGAGCTCTGAATATTAGATGTGGTGTTGTGTACAGATATCAAATTCTCCAGTACAACAGGAAAGGGTGGTAAACCCACCCCTTACCCTCACACACAATTATTCAAAAATTAGAAAGTAACTAAGGATGCTTTCTATTGGCCCAAGTGAACAGTGACATAGGAAAACCTTGATGTTGCAGACTGCAAAAATATAGCCAAATCAAAGAAAACAAATAAGCTTAGTGGTTGGTTCAGTACCCTCAAAGCAAATGAAAATGTTAATAGTATGATTAGCTAAAATAGCTTGTCTTGAATCTAGGGACCAGATAAAACTATTTCTCAACACCAGCAAAGAATCTGGATGAATCTACATGTCTATGTGTTTTTTTCTGTGACTTTCTTTTTGCATACAATAATAGACAGTGTATTATTCCAGATTATGAAAGTCTGCAACTCAATCAAATGAATAAATCTTCTCCTAGACAGATGACATAGAAATGTTATTTGCTCTTATTCTTTTATTTCCCAGGATGCTATCATAATGCACTCATATACATACACCATATTGTATTCTTTATGTTCTGCAACTCTCCTGCTACCTGGAATCCACTACAGACTACTGAGGACTGCACAGAATTGAATGTGAGAGCTGCTTTTTGCCATCTTTATTGGCAGGAAGACAAAGTTCAAACATGCAGCTACACCAAGAATAGATAGATTCACCCCACAGGTCAATCCAGCTTATTGCTCAGATCCTGGAGCTGATGTAAAGGGAAGAGTAGGAAAACAAGGGATAGACTTGAAAACAAGGCTTGGGGTTTCCTTGGCTGGGGATGGATCAATCTCTTTAACAGCTCTTGGTAGACCTTTTACTCCAAATGCATGTGCTCAGTTGTGTTTAAGCCCATGTAAACCTTTAACAGCCATGGTACTTTTCATCACAGCATTCCACAGCTTAACTCACTTTCTCAATGAAACCTTGTCCTTTTGTTTGCTTTGAAACTGCCTCTACGAGTTTCATTTAATGATTCCTTGCCCTTATATTGTAAAAGAAAGCAAACACTTGCTACTTGCCTGTAGAATCTGCTTGGGTCTATCTGCTGATACTTTCAACACTGATCAGCAGCTTAGTATCCTCACTACTAAAAGATCCATAAGCAATTGAAGTAAAGATATAACTCTGATTAATGCAAAAAAGCTCAGTAAGAGAATATTTAGTATCAGCTCAGGACTAAAACTAAATTTGCTCCTACCCAAATTTCCCATAACTGAGGGAGAAGCAGTAACTCTTACCATGTCCTTAGAGGGCTCAGTTGCTGTTGAACTCAGTATCTCCCAAGACTAAGATTTGAGGTGAAAAGTGTCTTCCACATCGGGTTCCACCAGGCTCAACACCTACAAGGTACAATTCTGTCTGACCAGATCTGGCACTAGATCCTGGGCCATCAATGAGTAACAATTAGGGATTTCTGGTCTGCAGGGAAAATGTTTTCCTGTATTTCTTGCTGTATTTGTAGTCAGGGACCACAATAAAGTAATATCTACGAGTGCTATAGTAGATACCTCTGTGTGTCTTCTGATTTTCAATGAAAATAAGCAAATGAAAAGGAAAAACCTTAAAAGAAAAATACTTCTATTATCTGAAAACAGTATTACACAAGTCTTGCTTTTTGGAAATTATCCATTCATTTTCTTCATAAACATTTACTAAGGAGAAAAGTATTTTATGAACATATGGCACTTGTCTCTGTTTTGGATGTAAAAACGTCTGGTATTTTGCTGACTTCATTTCATTGTGAGTCACTGTGTAGGTTTGTATAAACACCAGGGTATTTTCATCAATTAGAAATAACTGAGATTTTCAACATAACATTCCCATATTTACTTGCACTTGAATAGTTCTGCTAATACCCTAGACAATACACATACAGATGTATTTGCAGCACACACAGGATCCCTGTTCCTAAAAAATTCCAGACAAAGCCTGAGGACCTATGACTCTACCCTAGAACTCTGCTGTAACCATTAGCAAAAACCCTTCAAATTTTCCCTGTAAGTGGGTGCTCTTCATCAGTTAGGATACTGTGGCCAGGAAAAATAATTTTTTTTAAATTGCATTCTAATGGGAAAAAAACATTATTAAATGAGCAGACTGTTTCTTAAGATAGTTACAGCACATACAGAATCTCATTTGGTTGTTTCAGGTAACCTTTCATTATAATATGCTCCTGCATGTTGTTGGTAACTACATACCCAGACTGAGCACATCAATTGTCCTATCAGTACTCCAAGAAGTAGATTGATCCTGTCCCAGATTTGGAGTACTGCAGGAGAGAGAGGACACCAGAAATCCTGCCTGCCTCAGGAAACCTGTAAAAAGACTCACTTTAGTCATGATCCAAATTACTGGCGAAGTGGCCAAGGGGGTGGTCATATATGGAAGGACAAGAAACAGGTTAGAAGCAGAAAGTGCTTATGCTACTATTGAGGGCACTTTCATGGGAAATAGATTATGAGGGTTCAAATCCCTTTAGCAGAAAAGAGTGTCTATAGCTCAAGGCTCCTGGATGGTCTGGCCTCGAGCTCGCAGGAAAAATAGAAATAAAAGCTGTGCGAAGCCAGCCTGTCCCATGGCTGAAATCACACTTGCGAGCCAACTTGATTCCGAGGGCCAAAGGCGAGCACCTTCCTGATCTCGTCACGACGGGAGCAGGCTCAACCTTCGCTGTTTGTCCTCCCACGAGGTGACACTAGATGGCAGCAACTGAAGTGGCAGCAGCAGCTGCAGACCTGGCTGGCCCACAAGGCGCCCCAGCAGCCTGATGGTCAAAAACACGGGCAACACCTGGCAGTCACCTCTTCTGCCCCTACCTACCCACAGCTGAGAGGCTGCACAGCACTCAGGCAACTCATGAGATACAGACACGAAAATGAGGTCTGTGCCTTGACTGTCCTGCCTATCAAACCTTCCCTAGCTGAAGGTGTTCCTGCTCATTGCAGGGGAGCTGCAGTTGAGTTTCAAAGGCCCCTTTCAAAGCAAATTTTACTGTGATTCCATAATCACGTGATTCTATTTCTTTTCTCTACACTGACTTGCCCATATCTGGTTGGCCCATTTTATGTCTGAGGCCTCTTAGCCTGCATTTAATTGGCAATTTATCCCAGAGTGATATGATAGAAGTTATGAACCTGTCTATTGTTATGTTTGCTCCTTTGGAGTCAAATGGGTTAAGTGTTGGATGGCATTATGGAAATACTCACAGAAATGGCTTTGTTAGTAAGGAAAACAGAGTCAAGAAGCATGGTAATAGATGGATAATGCCACAACTGCTGTTCTGACAATTAACTTCTGAAAGAAACCAACAGAGAGAAAAGCTGAGACTCCCCAATACACGAACAGTGCCAATATAGCATATGTTCCTCTTGCTTTATTAAGACAAGACTTCACTGCCAGAAAAATCACAGGCTATTCAAAGTTTAACAAAGATGTATCAAAAGACAGTGACCAGCAACAGCATTAGTATTGGCTTTGAAATATTCATGTGCTTCCTGTCCTCCACATGCCAGTTTTGTTCTATATCTTTGCCACAGTTAAAGCTGTCTCCACTGCTTCATTACACCTGCCAAGTTCTGAAAATGTGTTTGGGGCTTAAATCTGGGTATCAAGCCATCAGCATGGGAAAAGAGCACAGCATTTAACATAGTAATTGAGATTCAGACTTTGAGCTACTGAAAACAAAGTCCAGTGCTTAGTCACTGATGGGAACTGCAGGCATTTTAGTCAAGACCTTGAAACTCAATTGCTGGCTGCAACTTCTGCTGCTGCAGTGTGGGGTAGTCACCTAAAGATAAGTGCCTTATACGACAGCCAAACCATTTACATCTTTGAGCAGTTCTGGCAGTGGCCTAGCTGTCTGCCTGCCAAGCAGCAGGGAAGGAGAAGGGAGGGGTGGAGACTGAATTGTCACTGTGCATAAGCATACACGAGATGGAAGCAGTGGCAGGTGACTCAAGATTACAGAGACACTGTCTGCATGTGCAGGAACAGGGGTTTGGGAGCCAAAGAAAATGAGAAGCTGAACTTCAGGAGAGACAGAAATGGTGACTAAAAGAGCTTTTACAAGTGTATGAACAGCTAAAGGAAAACTGGAAAAAATGTGGTCCTGCTGCTGAAGAGGGCAGGAGACCTGGAGGCAAAGGACCTGGAAGTTCTCAATGACTTCTACGCATTGATCTTTACCAATTAGAGCAGCCTTCAGTAATTCCAGGCCACGAGACCAGATGGATGATCTGGAGCAAGGAAGACATATCCAGAGTAGAGAAGGATCAGATTAGGAAATACCAACAAGAACATGAGACTTGACAGGACAAACACACAAGTGCAGAGACACCTGGCCAATGTCACCTGGCCAATGAAGAAGGTCAATCTCAATTGTTTTTGAAACAATGACAAGCAGCAAAAGATCCTGACAGCTGAAGAGAGCTCATGTCACTCCTATCTCCAAGAAGGGCAAGGAGATCTGTGATACCATAGCCCAGCCAGCCTCACCTCAGTCCCTCGGGAAGAAGAGGGATCAAATCCTTCTGGAAGCCATCTACAAACATGAAGGACAAAATGGTGATTAGAAGCAGTCAGCACGGATCTACAAAGGGGACAACATGCCTGACCAACCTGAAAGCCTTGTATGATGAAATGACTGGCTTGGTGGATCAGGGGAAAGCAGTGGAAGTTTTTAATCTTGATTCTACCAAGTGTTTCAACACTGTCTCACAAAATATCTTCATTGACAAAGTGAAATACTGGCTGGATGAGTGGATAGTGAGATGGGTGAAAAACTGGCTGAACTGCCATGCTCAAACATTTGTGATGGCTGGCATGAAGTTCAGGTGGAGGCTGGTCACTAGTGGAACACCTCAGGGCGACACCAGGGTTTGGTGTCTTCATTTGTGACCTGGATCACAGGACACAGTGTACGTTCTGTAAGTTTTCAGACAACACTAAACTGAGAAGAGTGGCTGATGCACCAGATGAAGATGAGATGCTGCCATTTAGAGGGATCTTGCAGGGTGGAGAAATGCACCAACAGGAGTATCATGAAGTTCAACAAAGAGAAACCCCAAGTCCTGGCCGTAATACAAGTAGGGTCTGACCATCTGGAAAGCAGCTTTGTAGAAAAAGATCTGGGCACCCTGGTGGCACGGAGTTGAACATGAGCCAGAAATGTGTCCTTGAAGCCAGCATCATCTTGCTTTGCATTAGGAAAATGTTGTCAGCAGTCTGAGGGAGGTCACCCTTTCCCTTCTCTCAGCATGGGTGAGACTCAGCAGGAGTGCTGGATCCAAGCCTGGGCTCCCAGCACAAAAGAGTCCCTTAGATACTGGAGTGGCTCCAGGGAAGGACCACAGAGATGATTAAGGCACAGGAGCATCTGTCACATGAGGAGAGGATGGTAGAGCTGGTACTGTTGGAGGAGCTTGTCAGCAGCAGGGGAGGGGAAGTAGATGGAGCCAGGCTCTTCTCAGCAGCATCCAGTGTCCAGACTTGCTTCCCAGAAAGGCTATAGAGACTCCCTCCTTGGAAATATTCAAAACCCAAGTGGACACAGTCCTGGGCAGCCTCCTGTGACCCTGTTCCAAGCAGAGGAGTCAGACTAAGTGATCTCCAGAGATCCCACCCAACATCAATCATTCTGTGAATGTGTGAATCTGTGACTCTGTGTCAAACAACTTAGTCATCAGATGTTCCTCATTGCCTTCTGCACTGCAGAGTCCACCCAAACCCTGCAAGACAAGCACTGACAGGCTAAAGTGCAATGGTGCAAACAGTTATCACACAAGGGGATTGTCTTCCCCTTATTCTGCATGTCTGATTTGTTCATGTGATCGTTGCACCAAATAGAGAAGGCCCAACAAGCTTGTGCATCATTTTTCAAACAGGAGCAGGAAACAAGATGTCATCTGCACAGTTCAGGGACAAAGAATCTTTTTGGCAGCTCCGTGGGGAGATGATTTTGGCTCACTCTCTCATTTCCTCAGCAGTACAAGACACTGTAGGATCAAGAAAATTACAGGAAAAGATTAACAGGCACCTTCTGTCCTACTGACTTAGGACATCTTGTGTTCCATTGGAGCCCTACATATATGACTTTTTAAAGGAATAATTGTGGTTCTGAGAAAACAATTACTAAAAACTTGCTAAAAATAATAGAAAATTGAGATTAGTCTGAATTTGGAGCTCTCTGCCAGTAAAATATGTTTCAGTGTGAATAAACATTTACTAGACTGACAGAACCCATGGGCAAAACTAATTATCACCTACACTGTGGTATTAGTGACAGAGCATCTTGGTGATGACACTGTGCTACTTGGGGCTGACAGGGCCCAGTTGTGCCAATTGACACACTTGCCAACTGACACACTTCCATCAGAAGCTGCTGCTGCTCCTAAAATACTAAAATGCTGTGAATGCATGAAAACCTCACTGAAAGTGTCCAAACCTTGCAACTACTGGGAGAAACTTTTTCCAAAAGTTTAACAGTCTAAGTGGCAACAGTAGTCCATGACTTCAGATAGCCTAATTCATATCATTTGAACATGAGACCAGCAGGGTTCCTTGTAGTTCCTCCTCTCAGGCATAAAAAAGGAATCATCCATCTTTACCATTGTAGGGCTCAATCATCTGAGCAAGGCCACTGTCTTCTTTTTTGTTTCTGACTGTCAGAAAAGGGCTGTTCTTTACCAGCAGAGAGGTGGAATTTTATACATGAAACAAGGAGGCCAAAGTATTGAGAAACATCTTCTTACTATAGCTCAAAGTAATTTTTTCCTTAAATCCGTGTCTATTGTCACACACTGTCTCGATTTATAAAGCTATTATCATTTTTGCTAATAAATACCCCGTAAGATTTAGTAGCAATGTCAGTGACTTCGTTTGTTACAACTACAAAGATTTTCAGCTTTTTGTAAACTCTTAACTCATGATACCTTGTTCAACTTCTTAAGCTTTTAATAAATATCAGGCTGTGCTAAAAATACTGTTTGTCAGATGACATTTTAAAAAATGTTTTGGATAGAGCTCTCAAATCCTATTGAAATGTTTTGAGAATCTTTCTGACTGCCGATGCACTATGAACAGCAGGAGACCTTGCTGACCCCACCAGAGATTAATGGGTTGGAATTTGTGTCTTTCTGAGGAATGGAAGACGTCAACGCTGAAAGTTCCCTTACCCCACAGATAGCTGGTCCCAGTCCTGTTGTTTTTTCCAGTCTTCAGAAAAATCCTTGGCAAGAACTATCATTTTTCCAGTCATCGAATTTCCAAGAATCTTCACATCTCTCTCTTTTTCTTTGATGGACTCTCTCACCGTAGTAAATGCAGGAATGTGGGCCAGACGTGTGTGCAAGCCAAATGGCTTGTGCCTGGAACAGCAGCAAATGAACAATAAAATCCAGCAATAAGATTAAATTTAAAAGGATACTCTTTTTAAATATAGAAATGTTTCTCACTTCTTAATTGGTTTGATTCAACTGTGCAATTAATTTTGGCCCATTGGATGGCCATCTGATCATGTAGGGACACCATGCCCAGTGCCACCTTTTACACATTTGAAATTCAATTGTCAAAACTGACAGCACTGCAGAAAAATTTTCACAATTTAGCCTAAGACAGAAGAGGCAGGTGAATTTTTTTCTTTTTTTTTCTCAATCTAGATATACCAAGAAGCTTGTTTCCTTTAACAGATCACCTGACTTCTAGTGAATGAGTGAGTATGTTTTTGCTCTTTGCTGCTTTGCTTATACACACTAATATTGACTTATTACTAGGTTCTTTCAATAGTATTGTTCGTGTTCAAATGGCTATCCTGTCACTGGCAAATAAAAAAATAAAAAACTATCTGTCTTCTATGTACAGTTGTATCTTGCCAAACACCCAGAAATTAGAAACGCTAGTATTTAGGGAATGTGGATAACTCTAAGGAATAGTTCATGGATTCCTTAAGTTCTAGGACTCATATTTACATCTTAGTCCAGACTACTAGAAATTAAGGATTTCCATATATGAGGAATATTACAGTCAGTCCAAAATAACTTCAAAAAATCAATGAGAGGGAGTAATACAGAATAGTTAGAACTACCTTGGTTCTGGTAAAGATTATGGAGAAATCCTCACAGGAATCATTTTTAGGAAGAAGGGAAGGTGGCTGGGAGAAGCCAGCATAAATTTACCAGTGACAAACTGCCTGGTCAACCCAGTTGCCCTCTACAATAGGAGGACTGGTTTTGTGGAAGAACAAAGCAGTGCATGTCATTTGCCTCAACATCAGCAGGGCTGTTGACATGGTGTCTTGGTTTGAAAAGACAGGTGTCTGCTAAGGAAGTCAGGAGCCTCCCTTGAAATAGAAAATGTAAGCTCCCTCCCTCTGAATTATTATAATTTTGAAATTAAGAGGCTCTCAGGCAAAGGTATGGGAATAGGAATAACAGTTCTTTACTAGGAAAATTAAAATAAAATGCAGTAGTACAAAAACACAGACAGAGTCAGAATACAACCTGACACTCTGTTGGTCAGGGTGTCTGATTAAACCATGGCTGCAGTTCTCCTGGAGTGACAGATTGCTTCTGTTGAAGCAATGATCTTGTAGAAGAGTATAATCTTCCTTTGAAGGTCCAGTGGTGGCACAGATGAGCCTGATCTTCTTCTGGGAATCTAGAGGTAAAAGGCTGCTCTAGGGTTCCAAATTTCAGATTTTTATCTAAATAGGGAATGCTTGGCTCCTCCTCCTGGGTGGAGCAATGTAATTTTATCAGTCATGGAGTGGGACTCAATGACCCATTAACAGAAGGTACTTTCCTGGACAAGGAAAGGATGGGTCCTGGAAGAGATAACAAAAGCTGCCCCACCTTGTTTTAACAGCTGGCCCGTTAACAGAGGATATCCCCTCGATTTATAAGGGATGGGTAATAGACAAGGAGCACTGCTCCACCTGGTTTCAGCAGATACTGACAGAATACATACTGCTGGTCACACCTTGCATTGCAAACTAAGACACACAGTCCCTCGTGGCACCACCCCTGGAGAGAAACTGGGCAGACATGCATCCTGGGCAGATTCCAAAATGGGTGACAGGCTTGCTAGGCTGGCAGGCTTAGAGAGCTTTGAAGAAATGACATTGAAGAATGTTTCTCAGAGATATGTGCTAGAGCTGACACTGACCTAATGCAGGAGAACAGCCTGAAGACAGCAGCTCTGAAAGGAAGTGTTGGGCTGGTCCTGGACAACAAGTTAAATATGAGCAATCAGTGCATCTTTCAAAGATTAATAATGCATTGACTGCATTTGCAAGGTGGTAGCAAGAAGACTAGAGGGAGAGGTTGCCCACTCTATTTTTTGTCTTCATCTGGAGTACTGAGCCCATTTAACTGATCCCATTTATGAGAGAGATTTTGTCTGGCTAGGAATGTCTCCAGCAGAGGTGTGGGGACTGGAGCAGATGATATTTGATGAGATGAGTCTTTCAACCAGGAGAAGACTAAGGAGGGGTCTAATTGCTGTCTTGAACTACAACATAGTGGGAAGCTGTAGAGAAGACTCACATTCTTCTTAGGTGAACATGGGAAGGGACAAGAAGAAGCAGTAAAAGGCTGCAACAAGGGAAAATGTGACCAGGTCTGGTGAGGGTGGTGAAAAACTCAGAAAGGGGTTCAGAAATGCTGCTGGCATCTCCATCCCTTTGAGGTATTTAAAATACATCTGGACCCTAGCAATCCCACCTAGCTGTAAGTTAGAATCATTGAATCATAGAATACCTCAAGTAGGAAGGGACCCATAAGGATTATCTAGTCCAATTCCCTCTTCCTCTCAGAACTACCTAAAAGTAAACTATCTGATTAAGAGCACTGTCCAGACACTCTTTGAACTCTTGGTATTGTGACTGCTTCCCCAGGGAGCCTGTTCCAGTGCCTGACCACCCTCTGTGTGAAGAACCTTTTCCTAACATTCAAACTGAACTTCCCTTGACACAGCTTCATTCAATTTCCTCATACCCTTGTTAGCCCTGACTAGAGCAGAAGTTTTGCCTGGATGACCTCCAAGGTCCCTTTCAACTGCAGTTATCCTGTGTCCATGTCTCTAAGAATAATTTAGGTCCTGTTTCTCACAGTGAGCTAAGGAGCAACAGTTGTCACAGCCACTACCCCAAAGACTATTAAGACATAGGATCTAACATCTTCCTATCTATAGAAATGCTTCTCTAGTCATATTTGAAAATACATCTCCTTTACTGGTCTTGGAAAACATCCAAAATCCAGTTTTAACATCCTAGCTGGGAAGGACTGGAAGAAAGAATTCGTCAGGGTAGAAGGAAGGAGCCTGGGATGCCACAAAGCCACTAAAATGAACTTTTTCTGCTTTCTGGTCTCTCACAAAAGAGATTGTAAGTGTGGTGGAGTTTGGTAAGCATGGGCTGCCCCTGGACCCAGGGTCCAGCACACCAACCATGCCACAAGCAGCCCCCTTCTGCGAAGCCACCCACCCACAGCCGCCAGCAGGCGATTTAGGTCAACCCAGCCCCTTTCCACCATGGCTGTTCTTGCTCCCAACGCAATAAATAGAAAGGCTATTTTGTCAAGCCCAGCTGTTTTTATTCAAGAACTTCTCAGAGGAAGCCTGAGTGCGTAAACAGGAAAGCAGGGGCTGTTTTAGCTTCACCCATCTATAGCCGGTACACGCGGGTTGACATCAGGAGAGGGCCAGCTGCACTGAATGCACCCATCAATTTGCTCCCTAGGCAGCAGCAACAGCACCAGCATCACAGCAGGCACAGCTGGAGGGAGGTGCACACAAACACATCCCACCCTGGATGTCCCCCAGGTCCCCATCCTCCCTGGGGGCAGCAGAAAGGCAAAGGAGGCCTGGAGGATCATCCTCACTCCAGAAATTCACAAAAGAGTTTTTTTTTTTTCCCTGCAAGAGTGCTGGCCTCTTAGTGCAGCTTGCTGATCATGGGGGGCCTCACCACAGTCCCCCAGGACCCTCATGCTTGTGTGATGTGAAGTGCTGCAACCAGCAAGCACTGGGCACCTATTTTTAGCCCTTGTGGATTGGAATTGCAGGCTGCACTGCAGATCTCCTTGCAGAAACACTGGTGGGAAGGAAAAGCTGCACCACACTGTAATTTTGTCTCTAGTGATGGGGTTTTCTTTCTAAATCCTGAGTATCAGTTTCATTCACTGCTTCAGGCTACAAGAAATATGTTTCACCTACAGCTATAACATCTTCTCTCCTGCCTATATGTCACCATACAATAAAACATGCAGCAGTTTTATAGTCACTGTAGAGTTATTACAAGACATATGTGTACAGAGCACACTGGCTTATATGACCACCCAAGCGATTAATAAAGCTGGTTGCCTGCTAAAAGTGATCTTTAACTAAAGGTTGAACAAAATTGGTCTGGAAACCTTGAGAATAATTTAGAGTGGTTGCTTAAATCACAGAGACGCAAAGTCTGCAGGAGGTGGATCTTCATGTAGCTTTCATCATTAAAGCTTTTTCTCTCTCCATGGTCTCAACACCTTTAAATAGAACAACCTACCAAATAATATTTATGTTAATTTGTTTATTTGCTGCCATAGAAAAAAAACAACAGCAACAACAGTGCTAAGGGAACAAGTGTGAATAGTAGTGAAGAAGTGCCTTGGTTATGAGTAATTTCTGTCTCTATTTTAAACATACTGAGCAAATTCTGCTCAGTTACACCAGCCTAAATTGGAGAAAATTGAATTCCATGAGAATCAGTCACAAAAATTAGCCCACGACTTCAAATTGACACCTTCATAAAAGAACAAAATCCATTTATTAATTTTATAAATTGCTCTCAGCATATTTTACACATTACTTGTAAAATTTTCCTTGCATGTAACTTAGTTATATTTATAAACTGAGCATAAATTAATTTCCTTACGTGTTTTACTACTTGTTAATAACTTGAAAGCAACAAGAGTAGTGATCTTAACTTACATCAGAGAGTAAAAATGACCATTAGATCTGCAACAGAAAAGATAGAACATGCAGACACAGCAAGTCTGCTCTGCCAGGACAGTACCACCTTGTGTTTGGTTCTTATTGTACAAATCAGGTTGTAGTGTAGAGTACAGCAAAAGCCCTCAGAAAAACAGATTTACTCCATGGTTTTTTAGATCCTCAGTTCACTATAAATAGAAGCACACTAAGACTGTTTGAGAGACATTATTTGTTCTGCATATATCCTATCATTAAGGGGGCTTACTCATTTTCAACACTGTCTTTAATCTGGAAAAGATAAAAAAATAAGTAAACAGTAAATTTAGGCTAGAAACTTCTCTGCTGTCGACCAGCTGAGTCCATGTCATACTGCCTCCCAGTCAATGCCCAGCTGCCTTTTTTAAACTCTCCTTCCTGCTTCAGTTCCATAGAGTCCATCTGCCAGGCAGAAGTTGTATACAACACCCAGAGAGCCGCTAGATAGACTTCAGCATTTACTAACTTTAGTTAAACTCACCAGAGACCACTAGAAAGACTTGTACAGTACTAACATAAGTCTTGGGTATTTGATCCAGGGTTTAATGTTACAGTTTCCAGCAAACACAAAGGTTTTGGGGGTTACTGCTCTAGTAAAAAGGCAAAAATTTCTGACAATGTAAATTGAATAGCTGACAATAGACGTTGACTATTCCAGATGAGTTTGAATTTGTTGAATTCATATCACAGAAATAAGCAGCCTCAGACATTTTAGGTCTTCAAGTGGTGTAAATCAAATATAAACTACACAAATGAAATGGAGTTACTTGGAGTTACTTCAAATGAGATTGGAGCCTCACTCTTCATCTTTTGCAAGCAGTTCTTCAACACCCCACTAGTACATAAAGGAGATGGCTCTGGCCATTCATATTGACATCCAGAGCCTCTGACAGGTGCCTTTCAGGGAAACTGCTACTGCATGGTTATCTTAAGTCATGATAGAGTGATTTAACAAATTTTCACTTTAACCATGTGCAGGTGTCAGAGTGCAGAAAAACAAAGAAAGTGAACAAGTCCATGCCTGCCATCAAGTCCATCCTTTCTAGCCTCCCTCTGCATCAGCCATTCAGCTGTGGAGTCCCTTCTCATCCCAGCACAGGGGAACATACTGCAGTGGCCAAATTCCCATTGTCCTTTCATTCAAAATAGCATGATACAGCAAGATTTCAGGAGCGACTGCCTTTCTCTAACCCTAACCTCCAAGAGCTTAATGCAAGGCATCTATGCCTTTTTGGTCTAAGTATGAAAGGGAGGAAGAAAGTATCATTTTACTGTGAAAAGTCAATATTTCATTTTAAAAAGAAAAGTGGTGAGGCCAATCAATAGGTCTTGCCTGGTGCACTTTTATGGAAGAAATGAATTTGTTTAGGAGAAGTTGGGATGTTGAGTGGTGAAACCACAGACTAAGAAAAGGGACTTCAGGACAGAACCTCTTGTTCCTTCAGCCTGTAAATTTTAAGATTTCATAAAATCATGTCCCTCCAGTTCATACCTAGGTAAATAAGAACACAGTGGCACATGGCAGGAGACAGAGTCAGCTTCTCTATTCATGCACGCTGAAATTTGGGGCAGTTTAGTTGTCAGTTCATGCACTAGGGAACGAGAGTCATATGGATTTTCTGGGTCTGGGAATAAGAGAGTCACTAGTGTGAAAACAAAGGAAGACATGGTAAAAAGCTAGAAGCTACTCAGAGAGTCCTGAGGTACCTGTTTTCAGAAAACAATCAATTCTGCCATGCAAGGAAGGAATTAAAAAGCTCCCTAGAGCTTCATTGCAGCATTCAGTACTGTTCCTCATGTTACCCAGTAACAAATAAAATGTGAACTCAATAGGTCTATGTAAGGCATATCCAAATTCCCTTTTCCCTTTCCTTTTAGCTTTCTCTTTCATGTCTTTTTTCTTTGATTTCTGAATGAAATTTCTGCCTTGCCTTTGTGGTCAACCATGCCAGCCATCGAATGATCTCTTGAGAAAGACTCTTTTCAAGAGTTAGTAATCATGTGCAAAGAATTTTGGTCATAAATACTTCAGGGATATTGTCAAGAAAAAAATCCAACAAAAATAGGCAAGTTAAAAAAGAAAACAAGTAGGAGTAGTCCAACAGAGCCAGCTGCACTTCCTCCTGTCACACAGTCCTTCATGTATTCTTCTGCACAAGACAATTTAGAGGATCCCTGTAATTTCTTCTGTGGGGGTAAGCTGCTGTTTATATCCTCAAGCAATACAAGTCTTTCTATGTTAATGGGAAGGATAAAAATGACATTTTAAAGACATATATAATTCATCTTTCATTAAGTATTATCAGTACCACAATTACCAAAGGAATTTAAGTGACAATCTCTAGCTAGCAAACACCCCTGACTTAAGCCCACACTTGCAGTTTCTGAAACTAATACATGCTTTCTCTGTCTGTGAGGAAAATGCATCCCATCTTCACTGTAAAGGAGACCACAGCTTTGAAGATCAACAGAGCAATAGTGTGCCCATATGAATGATAACAAAATCAAATGCTCAACTCACATTTGCTAGTAGTCTGGTGTCCTGTGCCTCACCCATCAGTCTGAACTCTGACAGCATCCTTAAACCATCCCTTCCTCTCTACCATATAGGTTGTGGGATTCATTTTCATGGATAGCTTTTCATTTTCATCATCCTACAGCCACTTCAGCAGCAGGTGTGGCCGTGCCTGGGGAAAACCCAGCATGGTCAGGCAGAAGCAAGTGCTTTTTGGGAATTCAGTCAGCCTCATCAAGTCTGATGCAGTAACTGGCAGGGGCCAAAAACTGAGATGTTACATCTTGTTTAACACTTGCTACCTATGAAAGACAATTTTTAGCAGCAGTGGTTCCTAAGGAAAGAGAAGACAGTCTCTAAGGCCCTCTAAGAAAGTATTCAGTGTTCTTTTCTACAGTGCAGTGTCATTTTCTAAGCAAATATTATTTCAATTATTTCATTAATACTGTTAGAATTGGCTTTGTATCAGTTTACAGAGACTCCCAGAGTATCCCCAAGCAATTTTGAAGTGGTGAATTTATATGAAGTTTTCTCTATAGCTGTGGTTCTCTCTGCCACTAATAGATGAAGCAAAGAGATTTTTCCCTCAGTTCTTTCACCGCACACAAAGTTCTGGCTAAAATATGTACCTAAATAAAGCAGCCCTGTACCCTTGTTTTTTCTCTCTTGTCTATTGTTATGCTGGAGCAGAAGTTCACTACTCCTGTCAAAGCTCCAGTGGTACACCAGGACTGAAGTCACATGGAGAGAAAGAACATGTTTACTACGTGTTACAGGCAACACCTGTGCTCAGCAGTGGGGTTTGTACCAGGCCTTGGCTGTGGCAAAGCAGGCAGTCACTTAATGAGAACTGACAGCTGGAGGGCAAAGAGCTCCTTTCCCACAACCAGGAGTACCAGGTAGACTGAGTTTCTCTTAAATTTCTAAAGAAATAGCCATATTTAATGATCATAATATCATTGCAAGCAGTCTGGGAGGCCAAAGGAAATCAAAATCCAAAAGACAAATTTACAACATCCAATTTGCTTTGCAGTGAATCTGGTTCATACATCAAAATCTGAAGTCAGAGCAAAGCACTCAACAACTACTGCACTGCTCAAACTAGCAAATTTATTTTCTCAAGGTTTGGACAAGTAAATAGATGCTCTTATTGCATGTTTATATATGAATCATCTGATATGATTTATTGGTTTGTTTTTGTCATTAAAAACTGCAGGCTCTGAGTATCTCTCAACTTCTGTTGTATGTGTTAAATTTTATCAGTCACATGCATTTTAATTTGGCATTATTAATGGCTCCAGCTTCTTGAGTTTGAATAGACCATGGGGCAATAATGCAAGGATCTATTTTAAGTCTACAGACATTTTCTATTTTGGCAAAGATATAACTGACAGTAAATAATATCATGCCATATTTTAGATTCATGTGAATAATTCTGGATGACCTTACAGAGCTCAAGTAAATAGGAAGCAAGAGAAATCAACAGCCAACATAAAGAATGTACAAAAATGAGCATAATACCATTGAACTGCTACTAAATGGAAGTGTGGCTCTATTAAGCTAACTTGAAGAGCTATTTGATCATTTCTTCCTTTTCATATTTGAGACCAAAATTAGTTGCTGTTGGATTAATACCAGACCCAGGGTCAGCTTCTTGAAACGATTCCTGATATTTATGCACAATACAGAAATTAGGCTATTTCTGCATTTTTAATGTATTTCAGTTACTAATATTTGAAGCATTTTTCCTATTAGGCCAGTCCATGGTCATGACATGGTTATAGATGCATGAGATAAAATGCTGTTTTGGTCTTTGAAAATCTTGTCGTGACAGGGGACCTAATTTTTCTTCAGCCCATCCACCTCCCAGTCTATGGTTATTTCCACAGAGGTCTCATAGTAGCCTTTAAAACATGGGAGAGTATGAAACTCTGAATAAAGACCTTGTTCATAATGTAAAGATAACTAAATCAAATTTGGTTCATCTTTTCAAAATTTGCCTCACCTGCTGGTAAAGCAAAAGTTGTTACAAGATAGAAGTCTTACCTCTTTTCAGGCCACTTTAATGGCCCACTAGTAGAGGAATAACTGATTTAAAGATTTATTCTTGTAAGGTTGGATGTATGAAGCAGCACATTAGATGGGATGTGGCAGGATGAATTTACTCTTTTTGTGCAGTTGTTATTTTTCCCGTTTCCCATTTTGTCCATATCATCACCAAGACTACGTAAGACTTTCCATTATTAGGAACTGGGACAACTTTTGCTGGTAGTGCTCCAATTAATGTTATTTTTGTCTCTAAAATTGCTAGAATTTCTTAGAAATCCTGTGTGGGATGATATTAGCTTATTTTAAACTATTTGTTGGTTTTTCTGATGAGAATATGCAGGCCACCCCACTATGTATTGCATTAGAGCTGAGCTCACTGCCCTTGATCCAGAAGACCTCAGAATCAGCATGGGCTACCCACAGGAGAAAACACCTCCTCCTGAGCTGGGGATCTGCCCAGATCAGGCATCACTGCTGCCACTGATGGTGCCACACAGCTCCTCTCCCACAACAGAGGGAGCTGTGGAGATACCTGAGCAAACAAAGTTCAGTTCTCAATTCCATGAGATTGCCCCATGATAAATGCAGG
Source organism: Luscinia megarhynchos (assembly GCA_034336665.1). Taxonomy (NCBI): domain Eukaryota; kingdom Metazoa; phylum Chordata; class Aves; order Passeriformes; family Muscicapidae; genus Luscinia; species Luscinia megarhynchos. The sequence goes on from JAPFBE010000003.1 coordinate 70,057,182, forward strand.
GGCCACTTAGACCTTTCTTCTTGTGTTTGGCTCTCCCCTGCGTGTCCTTTGTTCTTTTTCTGACCTTAGAGGTATTTCACAGCACCCATTGATAAGTCATACTACAGAGAAAATCAGAATGTCTAGTTGTGTTCCTAAGAGCTGAAGCTCTTGAATACAAATCAAGAGTTAAACCTGCAGTAGGTACAAATTGATATATCTCCATTAATTCCTTTGGATCTATGCCACTACTCTGGTTTTCATCAGGATATCTAGTGGGAAAATTTTCAGATGGTTGTTTTTTAATACTAAGACATAGCAAAAAAGTCCAGCCATAGATCTTTTCCATGGAACAGTCTTCATTTTGAAACACAGATTGTCAGCTTACTTTTTAAAAAACTAATATAACAGCCTTTAAGTTCACTCACAGGTTACTTTTTTTTTTTTTTTTTTGCCTCTGTGGTTTTGGGTCATTGGGTTGTATTTTTATTTGTGGGACTTTTTTAGAAATCTCATAATTCATATATATCCACACTTTCAAAAATCACTCTGTTGTTCTAAACGAACTTGCTTTCAAAATAAAGAGCTCATCCACATGTCCTGTCCTTGTGCTGGAGTTCCTGGAGTGGAAATCAGAGCTGCAGCCAGTATCCTTTAAAGCTTTTTTCACTTAACAGACCACCTAGTTTACACAAATTGCATACTTGCTGGTTTCACCTGTCCAAATTGCAGAAACAAACAGCTACAAAAGAGCCAAAGTAAAATCCGAGCATGCATTCAGAAGATGAATGGCACCAAAAGTAGCTGTTTGTGGATAGAGAGCATTTACACTCGCATTCAGTGCAGAGTTATCAGTGTGACAGCTTCCTTTTGTTCCTGCTATGTATTGGCTTTGATTACAAACCACCGCAGAGCTGAAGGCTAAGAAAAACTTCCACATTTCCCAAATTATTTCTGGAATACGTGAAGGTGAAAAGGTCAGATTCTGCTCCACAGCACACCCACCAGCCTGACACCAGTGAGGCAGCTCCCTCGTGGGAGAGCAGGCTGGCCAGAGCCTGACACACTGAGATTTTAAAGGAATCTTTTTCACTGGTTACACCAACTCACCTAAGATGAGACAAGGAAAGGGGGGAGAAATTCTGTTTATACTGGGTAAAACCTCCCAGTTGAATAGTCATGGTTTGAGTGCTACAGGAGATATTTTTCATAACAAGTGTGGATTTTGCCACTGACTATATACTTCCCATATCTCTGCTCCCGTGAAGCTGCATCTCCTCCCCAGTCTCAAAGGACCAGGAGTTCTTGCTCTTCAGCCTCCATCACCTCATTTCAAATATTCCTTTCCTCCTGTAGATGTGGCTATCAAAGCAATTTCACATATATGTGCCATCAGCACCCAAGGGAACAATACAGCTCAGGGACCCCTTCCAATACTACGTGTGCAGTTTACTCAATCACACTGATTTTATTTTTTTTATTTTTTCTCCTCCCTGCCTTTCCCCAGGTTCTCTCCCTTCATATTCACTGCAGAATAGCAGACTTTCTACAGTAAAGCAGGAAGAAAACTGAGTCCATCACTAAATGTAAGCACTGGCTTTATTCCTTCTGCCACTGGACCCCATATGTGCTTTGCTTTTCATGCTCTCATGTAATGGAGGGTTCAGGTGTTTCTGATGCTGCTGCCAGGCACTAAAAGCAGAGTGATAGAAATGCGAGGCAAAAGGGATCCTTCGATCCCTAACTGCAATTGCAGATAAAACTGGGAATTCTCCAGCACACACCAAGCAGCTGCTGCTGTGAACAGGCTCCAGGGATGTACTTTGGTGCATTCTTGGCCTGACTTAGTGCCTCGTTCTAACTCAGTTTTCAACCACAGTCATCCTTGTGCTGGCTCATTATTACAGCACTATAAAAATAAAATGTTTGGACAGAACTGAAACTTCCTCCTAGCTGCCACTCTCATTTGCATAGCAGGCTATTATCCTGTATAAAGGCTGGCAGTTCTTTCCATCCTATGGCTTCTCTGATTTTCCTGTCAGATTATGTTTCCCTCTAATGCCCTTTGTGTACCTCTAGTACAATTAACAGTGTGGTTACTTGATCTCTGAATAGCAAAAGTCATATTCAACTCAGCAGGAGTCAAGCAAGAGAAGCATAAGCTCTGGCCTTGATCCGGTTAATTGACTTGCTAGATCAGATAACACTGAATTATCATATTAACAATGTTCCTAGGTATTTTTCTTGCATTTTTTTGTTGTAACAGTTAGGAAAATATATGTTTCATATGATTAAAAAATGTGTGGGTATTTATGCAGTTAAACGGAATTAATTAGACATGTGTTTTAATTTAGATATTAAAGGCTTTTAGGCATTTAATGAGATGAGTTGCTTCTGCTCTTGACACAGATATTTTTGTTTTGTTTTGTTTTCTTTGAAATTCTGACTAAAATGGATTGGAAAAGAAACCATTACAAGCAAGACATTGCACTCCTCGAAACTATACATCTCTCTAACTTGTGAAAATGTGGATATTTCATTTCAATCTTGCTCAGCAACACACTTCCAAAACACAATCATTCTTAAATGCTAAAACCACTGATTCTAGCCACTCAAGTAAAGGCCCTCTGACCAAAATATTAAGGAAAACTCATTCTTTAATCTTTATTTGGTGTTTACATTACAGCTCTGGGCCTTAATAGCACTTTTGAGGCAAAAATCATCTTTAAGCAAAAAACAAAAAAAAAGCTTCTGCAAACAGAAACTAAAATTAAAGGTTAGATGAGAGTGTGTGAAGGAACTGTGACACACTTCTGTAATATACAATCTTTTAGGAATATTCAATCTTTCAGGAGCAGTTCTCAATGTTTCCCAAGCTGTACAAGCCATCCTGCCAAAGAACAGGGAAGAACCTGGGTGCATGTTTTGGAAGGCACTGGAACCACCTTACTCTGAGCAGAACTAGACAGCTGAGATCCAGGTCTTGGGTCAGCCTATCCATTCTTGATCAAGATTTCTGTCAATGTCCTCAATAACATCGTGACATTAATCTTCCAAAGATGCTGCGGTATGCTAACATCTTAATTTTGCTATCCTTGTAGGTCCAGACAATAGACATCTTCCATATTATTCATACTGTCATGGGCAGTGTATATCTATAAATAAATACAGCAATGGAAGTGTTTAGAAATCCTGTATTAAGGGAATCCAGCGCTAGCTGGTTTTCACAGTGATCAGACTGTAAAGGAATTAACTGCATTTAAAAAGAGAAATATTGGTGAGAGTTCAAGCAAGATATAGTCTGAGATTTCTGGCCTGGACTACTTTTGTTTTCAAATAATTGTCTTTGATTCCCAGTGCAGGTGAGGAATGGGAATGTGGAGAAGAGTGATCAAATTTCATCAAAAAAACCCTGAAGAATAAAAGCTACCATTACATTAATCCTCATCTTCAGAAAAATTCCACTTCATGTCAGCAGTTGGTAAAGGGAGTAGGCAAGAGGTGACAACGGGGTAATCTGCCCTTTCCATGTCCCTAAACCTCATGAAAAACCCACTATCAGTGTCTCTGTCAAGATTTAAACTTTTAACCCTTCAGCTAATGTACAGGAGTTACAGTCTGCTCAAAGGAGAAAACCATGCTTTCCCCAACTGGAAGTTGTCTTGGCACCCTGTCACCATCCTGGCGACCACTTGTATCAGTGATTGCACTCATTCACATTTTTTACTTGCAGGTAAAACCTCTGAGTGTCTGTCCCAGAATCAATTCTCTTTTGTCTTGGTGGGAAGACTTCTGTCAGCCATCTAAAGGTCAGGCACCTCATCCAAGTATGTGGCCCAGGCACGTGTGACAAGGTTCCCAGCCTAAATGACTGAATTCCAGAGGGATGTCCATCTTTGCACTGGTTATAGAGCAGGCTAGACCACTAGTTTAAACCAGACTTGCAGCTTTATGACACCTAATGCTAGAGGAAATGGATCCTACCTCCCTGAGTTGTGTGGTCTCCAGACAGCCTCCAACTGCTCTAGCTCCATTTCTTCTGGAGTGTCCTGGCCACTGTATACTGGCCAGAGCAGATTGTTCCTACATCACTGGGAAGATGTCATGGCATTATAGACCAGTGAGACAGCAGAAACACATGCCTATTGAGCCATGCTTGAAGCCATCTTTGTCAATCCATGCTCCCTTTTTAGGCTATTTTTATGCAAAATGTACATCAGAGTAACTTCAGCACCTTCATTAATCTTATCTGAGGTGTGGAATTTACTCCTGACCTTTAATAAAAGGAGCATACAGCCAACAAATTTTTGAAAGAGGTCAACTGAGCCTATTTTCATGCAAGTCATATCTATAAAATCTCTACTAAAAGAGAGTACACAGTGACTTGAAAGCCATCTGATTCTTAAACAATATTCCAATCCAGACAAACTGATCTCTAAATTGGACCTTTTGCAAAATCAGCCCTGCCATTGAGGTACATCTGGTGAGCATGAAGTCAGATTATTTTTTTCTGTACGTGAGTATTCCAGTAAGTTTACAGATGAATTCTAAGCTCTGGTGCAATTTAAAAGCTGTAGAGTGAATACACTCTTTTCAGTCCCTGCCAAGCACCAGCTCACTGCAGGATTAACACATACACAGTGTTCAAACCATACATGTGTCTGAAAGGACAGTTCACTGCAGTCCTCAGACCACAGCAGTGCCATGACAGACCTTCCACTCACCCCTAAACCTGCCCACAGTGAAGCAAAAGTGAAAAAAGGCTGAGAACAGAGTGAGCTAGGACCTATTCTCTAGACCCTTCCCAGAGACAATAGAGGGAGATAAACTCTGCTCTGGGGCAACAAATCTTGGATGGGACAGGATGGAATGGGACTAACCACCTTCTGCAAGTGCCTATTCACTGTTCTTTGTGCAGAGATTGAAGACAACTATTTCAGGAGAGACCTCTGACTCTCAGATGGCTAAGGTCTGTCAAGATGAAACCCATCCATCCCTGGACAGGAGAAGCTCACATTCCTGTTTTTTCAGCCAGCTTGTTTGTCTTTGCCCTGAAATGAACTCCCATTAATCTCAGAGTAAGTTGTGGCTGAGAAGTAGTTTGTGAATCTGTTTTTCATCTTTGCCACCTTTCAGCTTTCATTTACAAGCTTCCAGCTTAGCCTGGGTGCCTGGCCATGGCCATGTGCATAGGCATCCTACCAGGCATGCCAGGACTCTTCCCAAGAGAGGGAACTCAGCCACCGAGCTGTGTAGACACAGCCTTTGGCATCTCACTAGAGAAAGGGCAAGAGAGACTTTATATTCCTGGAATGGTCTTGCTTGCTTACAGAATATCTCTAGTTGTAGTTATTTTCATGAGGTTTTTTCATCCTGGAAGGTTGTTCTCACTGTTTTTATTCACTCCTGAGAAAGGGAAGAGAAACAAATGCCATAGGGCTAGGACATGAAGGAGCACATATAATTTGGCAAAAACTGAGTGCTGAACCCAAGTACTGCTGGAATCATACTTGCTAAATTTCGTATTCAGGACAATACCCCAAGCTCTATTTTTCTGCATTTTGTTCGTCCTGGCTATTAATAATCTATATGACACCCTTATGATCAAATAAATCTGGCCACTGGGGAGGAGCCCGTGGAAGTGGCTTGGTTGTGCTGTGTGTGGGCTGGGTTTATGAGCAGGTTTCGAGGAAGCTGTCCAGGGGTTTCACCACCCTCCAGGGAGAGTCTTGCACAGCAATTTTCAGAGTAGGAGGGAAGGGAGGGGAGTGAGACCCCCGTCTGTGGGGGCAATACCTCTGGCCAGAACGAGCCCAGGACCTTTGCTGTCCAGCCCTGGTGATAAAATACCTGGCCTTGGGGAGCAGTCTCTACCCCTGAGTGGCAATTTCATTCTTTGTTTGCAATTTTATTTCATTTTGAAGCAGTGAAAGGATAAGGCAAGCTGGTAAATAAAATCTCGAGTTGCTTATTCAGTTTTTACTTCTTTTCATTTTGTCTCCTAGAAACTAAGGGCAAGTTAGTCTGCTAAGGCTTGGATAATTAGGCTTTTACAATTATTTCTTTTTCTTAGCAACAGAGTACATGGCAAAGGATTAATAATATTCTTTGCTAAGGTTCAAAAAATTATTCTTTTTCTGCAGTTAAGCAAGGCACTCTTTTTTAAATCATTTTACCTATGAAATTCTTAATGGAATTAAAAAATGTTCCGTGCTGTGCCTTCTCCCAAGAGACCTTGGCTAAGTACTACTTCAGATAGTGGCAAAACATACAAGTAAGTTGCTAAAGAGACTACCCCAGCACTGAATTTACTGCAAAACAAACAAAAGTGACATAAGCAAATAGGTGAACTCTTGAAAAGGGCCCCAGCAGGGCAAAGATTTGAGGTTTTTTCATTGGTTTCTCTGGTTCAGAAAGCTTAATTTCTCAGCAAAAAACTAGCAGTGCATGGCCAGGCAGTAGCAACTAGGCATGTTAACAAAATAAGCAATTTTAAACCATTCAGTCAAGCTAGCCAAGGGGAGTGGATGAAAAAGGCATTTTTAAAAGCTGTTCTGTGCACTTGAAGTGTCTTTTTTCATTCCTCTGGTCTTCAGATTCCATCCAGGACACGTCTTTGCATGTCAGCAAAATCTAGATGAAATCTCAAAGACTGAAATTCTCTGCTGGGGGTTTGGGAGGAACTTGAGTGGTCATAAACCGTGAATGGGCTGCTACACAGGAGGAATTTCATTCACAGAGTTCCTTTGCCATTTTATTAAGTATCCTTTATTTACTTTTTGTAACTATATCTTCTGCCTGCATCATGAAACCTCTTAGCAACTTTTCAACAATGGATCTTCTATATAATGTGCTTTTTAAAGCTTCCTGAAATGAACTCTTCACACTGTATATATTAGATAACTAATATTGTACTACAACTCTTTTGACTGCATGTTTTTCAAGGCTCCACAAGAGTTCATTCTTCCTATGCATCTCATTGGAACCTATCTCAGAACCATCCATCATGTGCAGATCAGCAAGGTTGTCATGAATGAAGAAATAAGAGTTTTAAATTGCAGTCCTATCACCTGAGAAATACACTGGCTTTAAGACTTAGCAGGATGTTTGCATTCCTGTCATGAAGCCTTGAACATCCATTTAAGTGTAGGGCTCTGTCTGAAATGCAGCATTCTGTGGGATTACCTGTATGGATCACAGCATGGCTGATGTATGGGTGAAGTGGCATTTGCTTTGTACCTTTTATGTTAGACTTGACCCTGGAATTTTACCACCTGAAGTGTATTTTATTTGCAGTTCAGATGAGCAGTGCTCATGTGCTGTTAGCAGCAAGTTGAATAGTCAGTTCATAAAGGCAAAAGTGTGTGTGTTGTAGTGCTGCTCTGTGCAGATGGGCTTGGCTGGACTGGCTGCATTTCCTCAGGATGATCAGGCTATACTCACTACCTATGTAAATGTCAAAAAAAAAATCTAATTTCCTATTGTGATCTAAAGCCAGACATTTCTGTGGCATGAAACTGATCTATCAAATATAATCCTGTGTACAACTTACTTTAAAATTTCCACCTTTAGAAGTGGTTTCTATGGGAAGTATATGAAGGTGTCATGTATAGGTATTTCAGATGAAATGAGGGAAAAATATTCATCCATGCACATGAAAAAAATAAATGTAAAATGGGGAAATCTCCAAGAAATGGGGTTCCTTCTCTGTATTATCTTTTCTTTATATTCTGGGGTGGGTTTCTAAAGGCTGCCACAACCAGCAGGCTCAACAACAGCAATAGTTAAGCTTCTTGGTTAGAGGATTATGCCATGTTCAAATAGTTTTGGAAACATTCTGCTCAACTCCTTTCTTGGCATTTGCTGATATTAACAATGTCCTTTCCGAGGTTTCCTCATTGTTCTTCAGTCCCACACTTTTAATGTCCTTGTTCCAGATGCAAGACAAACCATGTCTTGAATTTGGCAGAATAGAATCCAGTAGCTGTTTTTTCTTTAGGTGTTTTCTCTAGATCCAGCATGGAGAAGGCAGTATAGAATCCCATTCTGTTTCAAACTGAATCTAGCTCTTTCTTTCTCATAAGTATGTACTTATTTCTGCCATCACACAAAATCCAATATAAAAGTAGATGCTGCTAAAAATCATCACTCCAAATACTGCTTCATTACAGACAATTTGTACCAGCAGAAGGGCTCAGATATGCTGATTAGTGTTATAATTGATGGCAAATATTTACAAAAACAATCCTAAACTCAGGATATATCTGTAATATTTTTTGCTCAACATTTTTCTCTCCTTTATATGTACTCTCCCACTGTCTAAAATACTTCCACTCACTCTTCATGGATTTCAGGATCCTGTTCTAACCTGTTTCCTTTGCACTTTTTGAAGAGGGTTAAATTTCATCCACTTCATGTAGTATGCTTTGACACTTCAGCTACAATAGGAGATGGAAAGTAGGCAATGCATATTCACAGCTCCTGAAACAAAAGAAAGCAGTAAAAGACATTAGAATTGCAAAACGTGGCAAGAAAAAAACACACTTTTCCCCCAAGGGAAAGGAAGCACTACTTTTATCTTTGTGTGGAAGAAGGTGATGCTGCAGTCACCTAGCACATTAGTAAGATTAAATGTTGATGATATTACTTTCTGTCAGCCTTGAGAAGGTGAAAAAGTTACATGAGGAATGCAGAATGATGGCAATAAAAACATCTACATAGCTGCCACCCCTAGTTTGGAAGCCTGCTGGAAAAATCCAGGAGTCTTTTACACTAGGTTTCTCTTCAGCTGTACTCTGCTCTGTTACAAATTAATAAATCTTGGTGTTGAGATAGCTGCTAATTATTTGCACTCCTGTAAGTCAAATTGGAACCACAAATGTGCATTCACAGTGATACCTAAACAAGAACTGGTGAAGCCACCCAAAATGATAAAGAAGCCAAAAGCCATTGTTGAAACACTTGAAGGACAACTAGACTCAGAATACTCTTAAAATTTTGTTCTGATTTTATGTTAGGCCACACAGAAAATAAGAAATTATAAAGATATATCAAAGTGATTGCATTGTGCAAAATGAGAATAAACTAGAACATGTCTGAAAAATACTCTTTTTGTTATGCTACATTTTTAATATCTAAAAATACACACTTGTTTATTCAGATTTGATGATAACATTGACTCACCTACCACGCAGCAAACCAAAGATTTCTCTAATGTGTTTGTTTTGAAGAACTAACTTGGAAAACAAGGAGTCCTTTAAGTGGCAATAACATTTTATAATGGCAGGAGGGCTGTCATTTTTCAGGCTGGGAACACAAAATAGCACTTCATGTTTACCATGTTCATAGTCATCCATCTAAGTACCCTGGAGTGGAAGACTTGAAAGGCTTTACATATAAGCTGCCTCATATGGCGTCGCACATGTTTCCTCGTTTGATATAAATAGCTCCTGCTTGTTCTTTTCTCCACTTGGCTTCACCTCTTCTGAGGTCAGGTATTGTGCTGATCTCGTGCATGGTGAGGGAGCTCAGCCATGGCCATTTGCAGATGCACAGGCTGACTCAGAGCATGAATCACGCTACAAAGACAGCCTGTCCCTCAGCTTTTATGAAAAATCCTCACTAATTTCAGTGAAGTTTCTTGTTAACAGCAGGCGCTTTAGAAAGATGCAACTGGGCTAGGCTTGTGGCTCCTATTGACAGTACATCTCCTTAAGGCAAATAAGATATGTCTCCTTAAGATATGTCACCTCAGGAACATATTTCTTTAAAAAATATGGTGTTATGATTTAGCTGTATAGCCCTGTACCTCCAAACATTTCATTTCTTCCCTGTGAGAACAAGTGCAGAAGCAAATAAACTGAGGTAATAAAAAGATGGTCACTGGATTCCTTTAACCCTTCCCAGACCAAATGGCTAAAATGGCCAGCTGTATCTGTAGTGCATTTGTCCCATGATGTAGGATAATGCACAGGAAACACCAAATACACCAAAAAGCAAAGGAAATATTTGGAGATACAATCAACCTGAGATCAGGAGAGATGGATTCAGATCCTGACTTTGCCATAGGTATCTTCTGTTACATCAGATAAATCACACAATCTCCCTGTGCTCCAGTTTCTAGACATCAAGGTACCCCATCAGGAGGTTCACAGAGGAAGGGGTGAGCACAAGGTGGTCTGTGGTCTCCCATGAACATCCAAGTGCCCTCAGCTCACACACACACTGCAAGAACCTTTGCACTTGAGTTAAGCTCTCCTTTTTTCTCTTCTGCTCTCTGCTGGTTCTGTTCAGCAGCAGATCCATCTGAGCAGTGCTCAGCCCTTCCTACATGCAGTGCCAAGGCAAGGTGCTGCAGGCACCATCATGAGCAACCAAGAGGATGTGCTGAAGGGCCCATCTAAGGTTGTGCTGTGATGTAGGCACACACAAGGGCCATGTGGGAGGCCAGTGATGTGCCAAATTGCTGGGCCACTGCCTGTGCTCAGGGTGGCCATGACAGTGCTGGCAACAGAGCAGCACAGTAGGTTCTGCAGCCAGGCTGGTGTCCCTACACAAGCACTGCTACACCAGTGTCATGAGGTGTTAGCCCCAGACAGCAGATCCCTTCTCCTGACTCAGTGATAAGGTAGGGAAGCAGTGAAGTGAGAAAGTGAAAGCAGCTGCCCCAAGCCTGCAGGTTTGCAGAGGCATTGGCCAAAACACTTTTCCCAGGAAAGCTGCAGCCCTGAGTGCTCAGAAGAGGAGGGTGAGCACACACACACCCCCAGCTCAGGGGCCTGGGCTTGCCTACACAGTGCCAGCAAATGGGTGGGAGTGAAATTCAATTGTTCAACACCACAATCATCTCATTCAGTCAGAAAACCAGCCTTCAGACTAATCCTCCTCAGAGACTAGTTACGAGGAAAGTTTCAGCTTGTAATGTTGTCATTTTGGTTACACACATGAAGACAAGAAAAGGAATAGCTTGATTTGAAATGTTCAGCACCTGCAGCTCCTGTGGACTTGACTGGTATTTCTACTTGGCAATTCTGAAAACAAGACCAATCCTTCCACAGCAGAAAAGGGTTCCTTTTTCCTTCCTTGTAAGTAGAATTCGCATATAATTCATACAGAAACAAAGTGGGAAAAAAGTTTAGGGCTGAAATCAGGCAGATATTTTCAGCCCAAAAGTGCAGTTATCAGCACACAGAGATACAGATAATTGCAGAAGTCTCCACTTACACTGCAATAAGGTGTTCCACTACAGTAGAAAAAAAAATAAATTATACAACTATGATTATTACTATAAGAAGCTATTGCAGCTTCAGTAAGTGATTACTCTAGTTAGAAGACTGTTAAAGACTCATTTTAACTTCATCTCCTCACTAGTCTGCCTGGGATTTCTTGCTTTGTTATTCTTTAAAGCAAGTGTAAACTGGGGGGTTTTTCTTTTACAGACCCTAATGTTCAACTCCGTTTTTGTATCTCTAAAAAACAGCAACTTCTGATTTAAATGGCTCAGAGCAGGCATTCATAATTGAATTCCACTACAATTTTTGAATAAAACCACAGATAGGCTGTTTGTTTTTTCAAGCTAAAATTAGTTCTAGCCACCAATACAAATGGTCTGCATTCATGGAGGTTTGTGTAGTGGGCTGCCCACAGCACCCACATGGTGCCAGATACAAACCTAAACCAGTAATTTGGAAGGATTTCAACATCAGCCTTCCCGATTTCCCTGTCTAGGGGCTTTTTGAGTAAATTAAAGATTACCCAGCTCTTGCTGGAGGCCACCAATGCATTAGCTAGAGTCAACACCAAGCTTTGGAAAAGTGTGGCTGCCTGTGTTTAGTCCCTAAGTTGTGACAGAGGGTCAGAGCTCATGGTAGGGAAGAAGCAGTTGCCACTCGCAGGTGCCACTGGAGAGATTTTGGAGCTGCTTCAGGGGAGGATCACAAACAAACTGGGAAAATGCCAGAGGAGCCTTTCAGAAAATGTTGCAAGTTTTATTAGAAATTCTTCCCTCTGAAAGCAGTTTTCAGTACTGATTTGCCAAAACTGAAGGCCATCCTAAAGCAAGGTCTGGTAATCCTTGATATTACCATGAGAGATGTGGGCAACTCAGTATAAGTTGCAACTCAGTATAATGTGTGTTTGAGGTTACAAATGATCTCCAGGCTGCATGCATGTTAAACAGTAAGCATTCAAAAATATCTGCAGTAATAGGGAAAAGGGATTGTAAAAGAATAGAAATGTTCCAGAAGGTACAAAGTTAAGGACCAATAGCAAATCCCTCAAATGTGAGAGCCTGATGAGCAAAAGTAGTTTAAACAAAGGTTCCTCAGAAGGATATCTCCAGCCTACAGTGGATCACAAGGTGAACATTAGCATGTTGATGTAAAAAGAAAAATAAAAAACTCTGGAAATACATAGTAAAATTATGTGTAAGATCTTAATTTAATCTTCTGCAGTCCTCAGGAAAAAAAATGTTCTTTTGAGAATATAACTCTGTTTCCATAGGGCTATAAGCTCCTACACATTGGGACTTCTGCAGTGAAGGACACACTGACATGTCATGAGATGCACTTTCTGTCCAGGGTAGGGTATTATGCCTGTTCCTGCTTCAGTTTATTGGCAGCTCCCAGAACAGTAGCAGGAGGTTGTCTTGTTTGGCTGCAAAAGAGAATCAGTTGATATGGACAATCAATATTCAGCTGCCCAATGCTGGAAACATGAGTGCCAGGTCTAATAATAATAATAATAATGCCTAAATAGTCTGTTAACACAAGCCATTAATAACTACTTGGAAAACAGAATCAGCTCATAAATTATACTTAAGTAGAAATAGGTTTTATTTGAAGCTCCTACAATTTACAAGAGGGATAATGAGAACTCTGTTCCCAGCCACTTTCCAGACTGGATTTCCATCCTTCACCAGTGGCTTTTGTATTCTATTTTTCTGTAAGAACCACAAGAAAAGGGTGTTTATGTGAGATAAGGCACCAAAATTCTAAAATCTAAGTGTTTTTCTGCCCTGCAGTGAATACTAAGTGTGGGCTAATTTTCAATGGACTGCTCAGCAAGACCAAATTTATGCAAAAAAAAGAAAAAAAGAAAAAAATTGCTGCTGCTATAACAGTTTTTTTACAGAGTCCTGAGTTGCTCTCTCCTCCCCTTTCAAATGCATGCATGTAGTTCCTGAAAGCTAAGATACCAAGAGACATTGCCCTTTGCTAAATCCCAACTTGTCATGTATGTATGTAAACCTGGATACACGTAATACCTGAGAGCAAAATTGTGAACTCCAACTCAGGGAAAACCCACAGTATATTAATTTCATGTGATGGGATAGTAGAGAAACTTAATGAGCTTCTACTGGAAGCATAGGAGCCCCATTTAATCCTAGGCTGAGCAAATGTCCAGCTCTGCCATGTACCTAACCCAGCAGCCACAGCCTGGAGAGAGGCAGTAGCAAACATCACAGGAAGATACAATTAATCTTACTTTAAGTATCTATGAAGCAAAATGCCAAAGAGAACATTCCTTCCTAGCCCTAAACATATTTGTATAACTTTTAAGACTTTAAAACACCTGAAATCCAGAAACTGTACTAATAGGGAAACATTCCTGGTATGATAGTTTTTTAAGCGTTTAGTGTTATGCAAAGATGACAACATTCTAGAATTATTTTTACAAGTATGTAGAGGTGATTACCACTTACTTAAGTCTACAGGATTTTTCCACAATGGGATCTTTGGCTGAGAAAATCAGTTCCAAAGTCCAAAGTTTGTAACAAGCGATTAAACAAAACTGTGCAATGTTACTGTGAGACTGGTGCCTGGTGTTGGCATTGAGATCACCAATGATAAATCCATCTTTAACAAGTTTAAAAACTCTTAAAGAAAGTAGATCAATTGTTATTTTTCAAATCTTTGTATAAAAATTAATATTTCTACAGATAATTTTTTTGTTGCTGATTTATCATTTATTTCAACTGGTAAAATCCCTTAGGTACAAAAATGTAAATATTTACCTAGCCAAAAGTGCTTTTACTAAGTCTCTCTTCAGGGAAAAAAATGGGAGGAAAAAAACAACAAAACAGCTATTGTTTGTTATATAAAGGTAGGAAGCACAGTGAAATATTCAACAAACAGGTTTCAGTGCAGCCCAGTGGGTTTAGCATAAAATCTTAGTTAGGAGCTGCCAGGAGATATTTCATTGCATTTGTGTGACATTCTTTAACTGGTTTTCATACATTCCAGTTTCATGTAAATATATCCATGTAGAGCTAATGCTGTGGTAAAAGTAAATGTTTGAGACTCTGCAAAGATTAAAGGGATACCGTTAACCTCACTCTTGCCTTTAGCTGGAATATTTCCTGATTTTTTTTTTATGCTTTAATGTATATTTTTTCTATAGTTTAAAAGCAAAAATAATTTAAATGGCTCTTTTTCAGGCAATTTGTTGCCATTTGAATGCTAGAAGCCACAAACATATTATTGGATCTGAGTAGCTGTGACATTGTGATACTGAGAGTCTTAAAATAAAGTAGAAAGGAATAAAATTACCCCTTGAACCCCATTTCAATTCAAAAGAGAAAAAAAATCCCAGGGCTGTTAACACAAATAGTATGTGCAAATATGCATAAGACAACAGCCCCTTGGTAACATTTTTCCCACAGGAGGGAATTCCTGCAAAATTGTAGGCTATGTGCAGATACTTTATTTTCTAAACAAAAATTGCATTGTGCCAAAAGACATATACATTTCAACCACTATTAGGGTGTAATTAAATTATGTTAGTTATCTTTGTTTGTAATACAAGGAACAAGATTTCTGTTGAAAGCACAAGGCGCTCCTAAGTTAATATCCTTTCATCTCACTAAGTGTCACACTGTAGGTGGTCTGCAGTGCTTTCTTTATACAGAACTTTTCACAGGATTTGCTTAATTCAATGCTACTTTTTAGCTTTTGGGTCAAGTGAAAAAAATAGAAAGGAAAGCCACAAGAGGACAAATTCCCCTTTCACTTAGCCCGTGTAAATCCTGTTGAATGGGGAAAGCAGGACAAAGGCTGAATACTGTGCCTTTGACATAAGGAGAAATACAAATATTTCATGAACAGGGCAACAAATGTCTTTGAAAGTTCCAACAAAGTAACAATTTCTGTAAAACTGCAGAGCCTATTATTTCCTATTCATTGAAAACATATGTTGATGCTGTTGCATATCAGAAACAATCAGAACTCATTTGATTTCTTATTTCTAAGACTAAAACAGTAGCTTACTTTTAAATACATAACCAATTGTTACGAACATCTGGTGAGCTGTACCTTTAATAGTTTATAGACAAATTCTTGCTTTAAAGGCAAATAGGAAAATGTTATGCTTTCTTCCCCCTATAAATGCAGTATTTCCTCAGCTCCAGTAGAACTCCTTTGCCTTGCTTGCTCACTGTTTCCATGCTGCTGCTGGACATGGATATTATACATAAGTCTTTAAAGAGAAAAAAAAATGATAGATTTTCTAGGACAAACTCTTCCTCTCCCACTCTTCACTTCCCACCTCCCTGTTTCTCTTGCACCTCCTCTTGTAACATTTTGCTGCCTCAGTTCATTTGCCCAGGATGCAACACAGCAGAGTTGACAGCTTGCACTGCACAGCTATTAACACAAAGTCGTCCATGCATTAAGAAGAAAACTAATGCCATGCCAAACACTTCCAGTGTAAAATGTGGAACTGTTTTTGTTTAAGGAGGGGCCACTGATCTTTATATACTCAGAGGATATAAATGCTAAGAAATGTTATCCAGGTCTCTCTCACTGTATTAAATGTTGGAGAGCCTTTTACAATATTTGATTTAATTCATAAATCTCATTCCAGAGCCAAGGATTTTCATATCAGATGACCCTAATGTGATTTCAAAACTCACCTGCTGACTCTGACATACAGAATTTGAATTTCCCCAAGGTTTATATAATGAACTGAAGTGTGCTGAAGTCACAGCCTCCAAACATTCAGAGCAACATTTTTAATTGCCAATAATGTAACTAAACTAGGTTATCAAGAAATAATCCAAGACACCCAGATGAGTCTTTGCAATGACCAAGGCCAAAAGTGCCAGGAGGTTTGAAATGTCAGGTCCCTCCCAATGAGAGGAGCTGCCACTGCAGGTGACTGCAGCAGTGCTGGGACACCTCATCAGAAAGCAGCACACAGACAGCAAGGGGCAGAGCACACACTGCTCTCCATCAGTCTGACAGATAACCCAGAAAAGAGTAGGGGAAGGCAAATCCACAAAGAGAAAAGTGGATTTTGCTCAGTGATCAACCAGTAACAGAAAGAAAAAAATTCTGAGAAAAGACGTTAAAAATTATTCCTAAGCAGGGAAGTGCTAGTGGCACCAAATCCATGTTTAGCTGCAATATGAGCAACAGCCAGAGGATGTGGTTTTAGCAAAGACAGACGTTACATAGAAGGATGAGGCAACCATTGTCAAAATAGAGCAAAAGAACTCACGGCTCCAGAAGGCCCAGCACACCCCAAGTTGCACCATAACCCAATCACCTCAGATGTGTCAGAAAGACAATTTGCCCTTGGAACCATCTGAAACAGGTACACATGAAGCAATAGTAATTACAGATGAGAATCCACGACGTACCCCATCTCATAAAAATATGCGTAGATTTGTGGTTTGCAGAAATATGTGTTTGATATATTTGAATGCAAAAACAAGGAAAATTTTAGAAACAACAGGATATTACCTTACAGGTACCTTAATGTGAGAGGAAGAACTTGGAAGAGATGGTTCATCATAGAAGCAAAACATTCAACAGATGATGCCAAGAGGGCCAAGTGTTTCATGCCTGGTTGATTTTTGTTATCATATAATGGCAAACATGACTACAAATGCAAAATTTTTTTAAAAGATTAAAATAAGGAATGAAAAGTATTCAGGTAACTTGTAAATCAATGGGCTCTATGAAAGTTACCAAGACATGTCTGGCAACTTGGTTCATACAAATCCTGAAACATTATCAGTTATCTTTGGAAAGATGTAGAGGACTGGTGACATAGCAGGAGACTGGAAAAGGACAAATGAGATGCTCATTTTTCAAACAGATGTAAAAAGGAACCTGGGAAATAATAGTCTGGTTCTCCTGTTAAGTCTCCTTACAGTAATGGAACAAATCATTTCCATAAAATACAACAAAAAAAGAAAAAAGAGTTTAAAAAAATAAAAGAGAACATGGTAGCAGCAAGTGTATTTGGAAAATTCCAATCCTACAAAACTGATCTAGCTTCCCGCAAGAACTGGCAAACATGTTATGCGGATGAGGGAGGGACCATGGGGCAAGACAAATAGTAACGATCATATAACTTAACATTAGTTAACATATGTTACTTAGTAGTACATTACTACTTAGTATATTACTAAGTAGTTAACTTAGTAAAGTTTTTGACACTGCTTATTATGACACCATAAGTAAGCTCAGAACTTTTGTACATTCTATAGTACACAACCAGATGAAGAACCAGACACAGAGCAATTTTTGGTGGTTCACTGTTAAAAAAAAGGGAAAAGCCAGAAACTCAATTAGGCATGAGACTATAGTCCAGAATGATTTTTTCAGAAACTCAATACAGATTGCAAAAGATCAGCATGAGATTAAATAAGTTTTATGGATAGGTAGAAATGACAAGTTATATAAGTACAAATAGAGAATGAAAGGAAAGCATGGTTATGGGAATTTAAAAGCAGTGCACAAGTCACCATACTGAATTTCTACCAAATCCCAAACCTCATACTGGCTCAAGGGGTCACTCTTGGCATCTGAAGTCATTCTCCCACACTTCTTGGCATTGGAAAGGCCAAGACGAGTCTGAGTCTATGTCCAATTTGGGGAATCACTTTTCAAGGAAAATATGAGTTGTTGGTTAGATTGTTATTAGAGTTCTGTCCACAAAAAGTGGAAGAATTGGTGCTACTTTTTCTGAGGGAGTTCTGAGCATCATAAATTTCCACACAGGAAATTCTCAAAGAAGTCTTAACTTACAGATCATTAATAACTACAATAGATTACTTTGATAGGTTGCATTATCCTATCCCTGGAGTTGCTCAGCCTGTGGAAGAAGTATCTGCAGGAGAAAATTAAGTGAATTAGTGCTGACTTTGAGCAAGCGGGTGAACTAACTGATTTGCTAACATTTTGCTGAATGGAATGCATGACATCCATGGAGAATGGACTGATTTGCTACTACAGCATCACTGCCTGGGATTTTGTATCAAGGTTTGACAGCAGCTATTTGCATGGAATTTGTATCTTCTGCTTTATCTGTGAGTATTTGATCTCATCCAACTGTTGATTGGCCCATTCCTTGGCATTTTTTCCTCTGGTACATCTGTGTATATGTAGACAATGTTATGAACCCCCTTGTTCATGGAAGAGTAGTCTTTTCTGACTTTTTCAACCCCTTTCCAAAAGAAGTCTGAAAAATAAAGTATGGAATCCAAAGCATCCCCTGCAGGGCTTGGGAGCAGCTGTCTGGTCCTTAGGCTTTCCAAAGGAAGGCAGACCT
This sequence comes from Luscinia megarhynchos, assembly GCA_034336665.1. Taxonomy (NCBI): domain Eukaryota; kingdom Metazoa; phylum Chordata; class Aves; order Passeriformes; family Muscicapidae; genus Luscinia; species Luscinia megarhynchos. Next base: position 70,075,719 of record JAPFBE010000003.1, read on the forward strand.
GACTGTCTGATGTGCCCTGAGAGTGGTTGGTGGCTCCTTGGTCAGCACTCACTGCTGTCCTGTTTCCCTCTCACCTTCTTGCTTGAGTTTGTCCACCAGCTTCATTCCTGCCCAACATGCAATGAATTCCCTGGGGTGAAGCTGTCTTTTCTTCTCTTTGTTCACACACTTGTTTTCAGGCTCCTGAGAGAAATCCCCAGGCACTAAAATTAATTCATTATTGCTGGTGATAGTGCTATTAAAATTTGCTGTTTACAATTACTCACATGTAGTAATTACATGCATTCTTATTTTCCATTTGTTCAAAACATACATTGGGAGAGAGAGAGGCAACATTTAATCTCTTCTAAATAACTGATTTGCAAAGTTATTTCAGATTTTCAGATATGAAATATTGTGTTCCTTCTACATGAAGTACAACATTCATTTGGGGAAGGCAGAGATAAAGGAGGGGATAAGGCTTATGTCATTTGTTGTCTTTCTTAAGTCTTCAGTGAACTCTTGTAGGGAAATATTACTCTACTTGTTATTCTTATAGCAGACAGATATTAATTCCTATCTTGCATCCACCTGCTTATCTACCACATTACAGAGGGGTCCTGCCCACATTTAATCAACTGGTTAAATGCCAGTTTAATTCTTCTATGCTGTAGGCCACAAGAAAGGTGTTCAAAGGACAGCCCCTCATATACACACCACAGTATAAACATTTTAATGAAAGAGAATTTTTTGTAGGAGGGGAAAAAAGTTCCTTTGCTTTGAAAATAATGAATAAGCTCTCACTGAAATGAACCTTTTATGTATACCTTTATGTTTCTGATCTGGCAGCTTTGAAGAGCTGATATAATCAGTTTTAGAACCTGGAGTCTGGCCACTATTCTCTGAAATATGCTTTACAATGGAAAAGACCATTTGCAAGCAAGTAAAACAATACAGAGAAAAAAAAATCAGGTCCTTTTTAAAGCCTGCAGATTTTTTATTCCTTTGCAACCTTTCTGCATGACATACAAAATATTCTGTCTCTTGCTTACCATGCCACTGTCCTGCTACTCTCCTGCTGCATTAGGATGCTAGAGCTACTGATGGCAGAGTTTAACTGCAATTTTACTTTTCCTTTGGAAGGTGTTTGTGTAATTCCCACTGCATGGTGTTGTGCAGTTGTTCTTGACAGAACTTACACTGCACCTGCCCTACTACATTTCTTCAGTTCCTCTAGCATAAAAGCACAAAGGCACCCTGCTGTAAGTTTGACTGCACTAGAACCATGTCATTGCCTCACTACATGGACCTGGAGGGCAGCTTTCCCAGATTTGGAGCCCCACCACCCTCCAGCCCAGCACTTGCACTGATAGTCCCTGCAGGTCCCTGGCTGGTTGAAGAGTCAGCCTGACCCTTCACCTGCAGATCCCAGTGCTCCTCCTCCTGGGAGAGCTCTCCCTCCACTGGCTCAGAGCTTGTTATCCCAAAACTGCTCCAGGTGAAACTGGGATCTTTAAACACAAGACCAGGTTTAAACCATCCAAAAATGCACCACAAACTGAACTGCCACACAGGTTTAAACCACCCAAGTGTTTAAAGGCTATTTTCTTTAATGAAAAATTCAGAATCAATTTCCTTCTCTTTTTATAATCATGTCACAGTTTTCAAAAGAGCAGAGTTTGTGTCAAAATATGCTCTGAATAGTCTTGTAACAGGAACTCATTTTGAGGGTCCTGAGTTGTGAAAGGCACAGATCCTTTTCTGTAAATAATGGTCAGACCTGTGTCAGAAGACAGAAGCTTTCAAAAGTAGTGTTCAACTCTTCTGTGGAGCAAACAGGAGACAAAAATGGGATCAGATGTCTGTGAGTAAAATCACAAAAGGATGAGGAAAGACTTCTGAGGTAATCCAAAAAAAACACTTCTTACTCCAGCAGAGCACATCCTTCAGTGAACCTCAAAGGCCCTGGGACATGGATTGTCCACCTCTGCTGATGAACTGAGGAATACTGAAGGACTCCTCTGCTTTCCACTGGAGCTTGTGCAAGAGGAGGGTCAGGAGCACAGCTCTTCTGAGCTCACACTCTGTCCCACTCTCAGCCTTCCTCCCACTTACACCAAGGAGGAGGGAACAGCAGGCAGAGGTGGCTCATGGATTCTGTAGATCAGAGTCACCATTAATATTCTCTTGATTTGTAATTAAAAGCATCCAGCCTGAAGCAGCAGGGTGTCCTTGAGCTTCAGGCCCAGAGGGATTGTTTTGTCTGACCAAAGTATGAAGACAGTAACTAACACACTATATAGGGTTTACAGCTATACCCTAAAGCAGTACAGGATTTGAAAAATATAAAAGTCAAAATTCTAAGGTATCAATGTAACTTCCTCCAGCTTGCAACTGCTTGGGCATTTTTCCTTCCACCTCCCATGGATAACTCGTAGCAGGGACACTTTGGCTCTGCTCAGCTCCTGCACTGCTCCTTGTAGGAGGATTATGGCCTTTGTTGGTTTGCTATGTGCAACTCTACATAGGGTGGCTGACAGCATCCAAGCAAGAAATAAAATGACCTGTGGTGCACAAAGTCTGCTGGGCAGCCACCAGTGCTTTGCTTCAGCCAGAATTCAGTGTTATCAGTTCACTTATTTGAAGATCCTTTCTGCATCTCCATGGGAGACCAAATTACCCTCTCAGTTGCAGTAATGCAGATTATGACATTAATAGATAAGCAGTGAACAACATGATGTGGTTCCTGTGTTAATGGCAATCTTGTTGGCCATTCCTAGACCTCTGACTCTGTGTCTGGTCCCTGCAAAGAAGAAAGGCAGAGCAGCCCAAAAGGGAACCCTCAAAAGCAGGGGCTAGGTGGGCACAGTCCTCCTCACAAACATGGTCTAAGCAGACATGGTCAGTCAGTCTCTCAAGCAGAGAAGACATATCTGAAAAACTGGAAGGATCTGCACAAAAGCCCATGACAAGCTGAGCTGTCTTAAAACATTTGCTGTGATTTTCCAAAAAGAGAAGTTTAGAAAGACCTTTACAATTCTGGTTATTAGGGCTCTGATTCCATTGTTCCATTGGCCTCATTCAAATACTTTCTTCTCCAAATCTCAACTAAAATTGCTTTTCATTTAATAATACTTAATTATTTTCCTTTTTTTTTCTGAGCAAAAGTCTGCTCTTTTGCTTTACAAGGCAAATTTGGCATACAGCTAGGTTGCATATCCTGATGTCAGCTTATTGAAGGCAGGTGCACACTTTAATATATATGGGCACTAGGGACCCCCTTCCAGACTATAAAATAATACTGGGCATGTCCTCATGTGTAATATCTCTAATTTTTTTCTATTCATAAACCTAAAAATATGAGCTGTTCGTTTGCCTATACACATTACAAGTGAGTGTGAAGAGGCAGGCACCATATTTCTACATTTCACAAAGATGGTGTTAAATTAACTCCATTAGCATTTATTTCTAGCATATTGTCTTTATATGACAGTAATGTGAAAAGGAAATATTGCTGTAATGTTGCACTTTCATTTCTAACAGGAGAATCATGATAGAAAATACTCCATGGCAAAATATCTTCAGCTAGCCCAACTGCCATCCTTTTACTTAATCTGGAAAGAGGTGATCTAGCATGTTGTGAAACAAAAATCCTTCACTTTTTATTTAGCAATCTTATAGAATTAATAACATATAATGGTGAGTAAAGGAGAAAAATTATTCTGTCTGTAATGAAATAAACATCATCCACATAATGCCATTCTCATAGATCTATTATTTGGTGTAGTTTTTTATTTTGATAGATCTTCATGCAAAATGAGATGACCTGTGAATAGTAGAAGTGCATTTTCAAAGTAAGAAAAAAAAACAGATATTAAATGGTTTATATAATTTCATTCCCATTTTCTTTTGTTCATTCAAACATTTCTAAAGGTCAAATCTGCAGGCAGCAACCCCATTTAGCTGACATTGTGGCCGTGCCCTGTGCCAGTCCATCTCCTGGTTACCTGGGCGTGCTGGAGTATGGAGCTCTTTGTTTCTGAGGCACTCACTCATGTTCTTTTCTGTGAAGAAACAATATTCAAGGATAATGGAAAGAAGCCCATGTAGGGCTCATCTCAGCATGAGATCAGGTTGCAGCTGGAAATAAGAAGTTCCCCAAGCTCAGATATGTCTGTAGATATTCAGCAACATATTTTTCACTGATTCTCAGGGCATCTAAATACATTTGTGAGCCTGTCTCATCACCAGTAACTGAAAAAGGCCAGGGGCACATCCTTGGGAACCACAACTCAGTTTTCCAATCTATTAAATTGTTAGCAAGGTCTCTGATACGGATCCAGCCTGTGCCACCTAGCTGTCCCCAATACTCCCCTGCATTTGGGAGAGAATGTGAGTCAGGACCATATCCAGGAGAAAGCAAGAAAGCAGCTCTCATGGCATGGAGCAGAAGAGAGCAGAATCACATCTGCTCCTGCCCTTTGGTGAAGGTATTCTCAGGCCAAGAGGGCAGCCTGAGGAATTTGGGAGGATGTGTTCAAAAATGGATCCAGTATTTGTGAAGGTTTTGATTCTTTTTTTTTTTTTTTTAACTGAGGGTATATTTTAGTGCTAGTGAATGTGACTGACCAAAAACCTCCACTGGAATAAAACTCAGAGATGGGCAAGGGCAATGTGCCCATGAAGCTCAGAGAACAACACAAAGCTGACTTTATCTCAACACAAAGGGGGCCTGAGGCCTTTGTCTTCAATAAATACCTATCAGCACTTGAGTGGATCAACCAGAGGTGTAAATGTCTCCCTGAGTTATCTAGACCATTATGAGGGGAGTCAGCCTGCTGCAGAGTATAAAAACTAAACAACTAACAAAAGAATTTTGAAGACAACAGTGGGCTTGAAGTGGCTTCAACACACTCATCCCTTCCTAGAAACTGGGGATGTCCAGAGTCATGACAGTGAGTCATGGAGTCACATATCATAGAATTCCTCAAGTTGTAAGGGATCCATAAAAATCATTGACCCCAATTCCCTGCTCCTCACAGAACTACCAAAAACTAAACCATATGATTAAGAGTACTGCCCAGAGACTCCTTAGCCTCTCTTCCAGGGACTGTCCACCATCTCAGTGGAGAAATTTTTTTCTTATATTCAACTTTCCCTAGCACAGCTAGTGCATTTAGCCCATTATAGAGACCAGTGATGGGAATCACATTGGTATTGTCACTGAACTTTGTATTGCAATTTCTATCATTTGCTAAATATGACTTACATATGTATTGTGTTTTCAGAATATTTTGCATCATTCTATTAAAGCAGAAGTCCTGTGTAATATAAAAATAACTAATTTGATATTAAGCATAATTCCCTCCATGTGGAATATCTAAAAGAAGCTGGTCAGAGAGTATTGGACTCTACCAGGAAGATCACATCTTTTATTCCAGCACCAAAGACTGCAGTACCATGGAGCTCCCTCTCTGAATTGTGGGTTTACCTGTATCAGCTGCCAAGATGCAGGCATTCCTTAATCCTTAAGTCATACTAAATGGGCACCTGGACTTCTAAGTCCCCTATGCACAAATACAAGTCATACATACAGTCTTTGATTCATCATCTCTCAATCCTAGTCAGTTTGCCTATGGTGACACCCTAATGCCATGATGTCTTCTTGTTCAGATGATAAATACTTTTTACTCATTTAGGAGGTTTATTTCCTCCTTCTCAAATTCAAACCTGGACAGAGCATTTCTCTCAACTCATGGATAATTAGGACAGCCCATTATGAAGATCTGTACTTTTTGAAAAGCACAGGACTATACACAGCAGACCTGCCTTGGATCCCTTTAAGGAGCAGCAAGCCCCTGATCTGGTCTAAAATTCACATTTGAGCACAGATATACACCCACTCAGCATGTGCAGGAGATGAACTTGGGCTTTAGTCAGAGCTCAGACCAACTCCTCAGTCGAACTTATCTATGCTTACCATGCCATTATGTTACATCAAAACCAATTAACTTCTGCAGAAGAATTCATCCCATTCTTCAAAGATTTGAAGGTCATCTGGAGACTGAAACCAGGCAAAACAGTATCAAAGGATCTCAGAATCATCAAGGTTGGAAGAGATCTTCAAGATGATCCAGTCCAGTGATTAACTCAGCACCACCATAATCATCCCTGAAACATTCCCAGGTGCCACATACAGATGTACCTTGAGCCCTTCAGACTTGGCAAATCCACCACCCCCTGAGCAACTTGTTCCAAAGCCTAACAACTCTTTCAGTGACCTTTCAGTGACAATATTTTTTTCTGTTATTTAATCCAAACCTTCCCTGGAGGAGCATAAGGTCATTTCCTCTTGCCCTTTCATTTGAGACATGTCAGAAGAGACCAACTTCCACCTCACTGGAGCCTCCTTTCATGCATTGTAGACTTCAGTGAGATCCCCCTTGAACTTTCTCTTCTCCAGGCTGAACACCCCCAGCTCCCTCAGCTGCTCCTCACAGCCCTTGTGCTCCAGAGCCTTCCCCAGCTCCGTGTCCCTTCTCTGGACACGCTCCAGCCCCTCAGTGTCTCTCTTGCAGTGAGGGGCCCAGAGCTGAGCCCAGGGTTGGAGCTGTGGCCTCAGCAGTGCCCAGTGCAGGGACGGTCACTGCCCTGCTCCTGCTGGCCACGCCACTGCTGCTCCAGGCCAGGATGCCATCGGCCTGCTTGGCCACCTGGGCACACCTGGCTCAGAACAACCTACTGATGTAGAAAGCAAATGGAAAGAAGTGCTGCTGTACCACGGTAAAACTTGAGGAGTGCAGCCATCCAGCTCACCTCCCCAGCACAACCCTTCTGTGCTTACAACTACTCGTGTGCTGTACAGCTCACCTCTTCTGATAAACCCTTGATGATACTGACTGTCAAACAAGCTTCTTAAAAGATCTGTGTAGTTCACCATTTGTTCTTCCTTTTTAAGCTGTGGCTCCCCTGCTTGTGCATCTAATACATGCAGGGAACACCACTAGATTTCATCTCCTACTTCATTACTATCACATGTCTGATGGGAATGTTCTATTCAAAATCTGTTATACCCATCTTTTACAGTCCCCATTATAGTTATACCCCATACAGTTATATCTATTTTTTACAGTCTTCTTTTCCTGCATCATTTTTTTACCCCTGGCAACAGAATAGGTAATGTGTAAACAATTTGTTAGCTGTTCCCATACTAAAAGTTCTTCCAGATTAATAAGCCTAACAAAAGGAATAGCAAAGACAGAGAAATTAGAAATGCTTTTTTTAACTACCTATCAGAGGTTGACCAAATCAAGAATGGAAAACCTCTTGGTGTGTACATGCAAAACTCATGTGACAGAAGTTGCATCCTTGATCTCTCACCACTGATGTAAAATGTAGAAAATATTTTGTAGACAAGGCTACCTTGCAGTTATCTGTGCTCCTTAGGCATGTTAGAAACTTGTGTTCTAAAATCCTGTGAATTCTTTATTTTAAATTTTGTATTATGCAGGGAAATGCATTAAAGTATAATTCTACTCCAAGAAATTACTGTAAAATCACCACCTTTTTCACTCTGTTTATCCTTCCCATGCACAAATTCAGAGATCTCTCTTCTTCCAATAGTTATAATGGGAGATTTTTTCTATGCTTTATTCACTTATCACTGGAGCAGTCATACTGGTAAGATAATTTATACATCATTAACAGCATTACAAATCCAAGCACAAGCTCCCACACAGTAGGAAGATACAAGTACAAAATGGAGACAATGGGGTGGCATAACCCAAGCATCTGAAAGAAGAGTTTTGCCTGAGCAACATTTGTCCTGAAGCTGAGGAGGATCAAGACAATAGGACTAGTTTAGCTTTCATTCCCCTTGTTGAATTTACAGCTCTGAACATCAGAGACAGCAGAGAGAACTTGTCTCTTCACAAACTGGGAAGTTTTTGAATCAGAAATGTGTGAGTTATAGCAATAAAAAATGCCAAGAAATCCCTCTAATCATTTTTCTCCTCAAAGCTGAACACTCAAAAATTAGTTCTGAGACTCTCTCTGCTTCCAGAGATGATCCCATTTTTGACCCAGTAGAAGCTTCAGGCAACAATTTCATGGGCAGCTGACCTGGTGCAACATCTCATTTCCACTACAAAAAAAGGCATTTCACTCCTCCTCTCCAGTCAAACTCCTCCCTTAGCTGACTTCTTTCCCCCAGGATGGCTAGTTCACGGAAGGGCCTGATGAGCCAGCACAAAGTAAACAGCTAGAAGATGACCAGGAGTGATAGAGGAGGGTGGAGGAAGGAGGGACCTTACATTTTCAGCAGCAATAAGCTGTAATAACATTCACTACCTTCTCAGGGAACCACAGCCTAAATTAGATGTGAAGAACTGGGCAGTGCCTATCGTTTTTCCATTGTCTCTGGGCAGATCCTGGAGCACTGACTTGGCTCAGACATCCAGCTTTTAGACAGCTGCCCCTCAGGTGAGATCTATCCCCTTCAGCAGTACTTCATCTGCCAAGGCAGGGTGGACATGCTTTGATTTTATCACATTTCAGCCAGGGACATCTTTGGGTCCTTTTCAACCTGTACTCAGTGACAGTGCAGTGATGAAGAGTGAAATATAAGCAAATATTTACAGAGAAACTTGATATTTTAGCCAAATTTTGGAGCACTCTGGGACCAATGCAGGCATCCCCAGGAGGATACATAGAGTTCTGTGAAGACACTGTGAAGTTGAATCTATTTTCACTTTTTTCTATTTTCATTTCTATTTTTACAGCAAACTAAATTCCATACATTAAGCAGAGTTGGACAAGACCAGATAAATAAGTTCATTGTTTCAAAGTAGGAGAAGGCTGTGAAGTCTCAGGAATTAAGAGTGGCAGAGTGTGTGGTAGGGTCAGATGTTCCACAGTATTTATGCACTGAAAGCAGGTCAAACAATGCAAGAGATGAAAAATCATCCTTTTGACTGCTGCCTTCAAAACCCTTGGTCTGTGTTCACTGATCTGATTCAGGTGAGATTTCTATTTTCAGGTGGAAAATAAGGCAATAAAACAGTACCTTTTTAACTACACATTTGCATTACAGACTTGAATTTTTAAGGATGCAAGAAAAAAAAAAAAGAACTGCATGCCAAACCTGCACCTCCTGAGGCTGTCTCAGGATAACTGCCTCTAACTTGCTGAGCATCTTGGGAGTCATAAAAAGATGTTCAAGGCATTCTTATACTAACATTTCAGTGGATCCATGAAAAGACCAGCATGTCATACATGGAATGAAAAATACCAAGAGCTCCAATATGAAAGCAATGGGTTCAAGTGAGCAGAACCAGAAAAGAATAGGTCCAGGAAACAGAATCTTGCAAGAATCAGTCTTTTTTTCTCTGTGATCCAAGTTAGACTGATATTTTGGGGGGATAGCCAGATACTACATGGTTAGTGGGTTATCCTGGAAAGCCTTGTGTGACATTTTTTGTAGCTTTCATACAAAAGGTATTTGGAGACCACTGACTGAAAACTCTCCTGTGCTGTGGAAGACAGTCCCAGGGTTCCACAATTCAGATTGCATATGCAAAAATATTTATGATTACCTGAATCAAAGAGGACCATTCTTTATTGAAACTGTTTCATTTGTTGCTAATAAACCATTGATACTGTTGAACAGTGCAAATATATTTTTACCTTTTAAATACAAGCTTTTAAAGGAACTGTTCACAACACACCTTGGTGAGAGAAATTTTTCTTGGGTTTTCTCCAAGCATTCTTGTTAATGTGCTAAGTTCTTCTATCCATTACCTTAGGAATAGGCAACACACTTTAATCTAGAAGGTGGTTTCCTGTCCCTTCATTATCTGCTTCTTTAGCAAATCTTTCTGTGTTAAGCTTTGTTTTTATTACTAACTGAATACATTAGGACTTAAAAATTTTTTAGGGCCAAAGTAGGTGTGGTACTATTTATAAATCAAGGGCAAGTTATGCAGTTTTCATAAGGTGGTTTATATTGCATATTTGAAATCTGGAGGTGTTTCAGGAATGTATCATAAAACCACCTTCCATAAACTGTCTCTCAGGAAACAGTAATGATAACAGAGGCAGACAGATCTCACTTTAAACAAGTTACCTTGTACCCTTGATATACTAAATTTCTGGAATTTTTTTTACCAGATTGAAAATCTTTCCAACTTTTTGAAGTCTTATCAGCTAAGTTTTCAGAAGATTCACTTTACTGCTAAGATTCCCAAACACTCAGTAATGTTGAGGCTATATAGCTGTGTAAATCTTGCCTCATTAATTTTACAGATTTATGAAAATCCTAATTGTATACCAGGTGCTGGATAAAAGTAAAACTAATTCTGTATATAAAATAATAAATATACAGATACGAATTAAGCTTCCAGATCCCAAAATGGTGAGCTTATAGATGCCAGAAAAAGATTTGACATCTGTGCAATTTACTAAATGTGAACTGCAACTTTTCTGGATTTTACCTTACTTATTATTTTCACAGAGAAAAATGTGTGCAAAGCTTCATGTCTGACAATGTGGGTGTCAGAAGCCTGAAAAGGGTGAAACAAATTGGAAAAGTAGAATGAAAATATATAAAAACCTGTAAAATTACTATGTTCCCTGACTGTAGGCAAGAGCTATATTTAGATCTGGTAACCATAATGGGATATTGGTTAGAAGATGAAGGACAAATTTCAATACATGTTCATTACTTTAAAGAAATTACACCTTGGTGTAAGTCTTTTATATTGAAAAAGTACAGTAGTAAAAAAAAAAAAAAAAAAGAGAAAAAAGTCCTTAGTGCAGAAGGTAGTTTACTTAGCCTGTATCCTTCTGTATTCACTTTGCTGCTGTTGGACACAACTGTGTAAATAAAGAATGCCCTTTCACAGCCAAGATTCTCCATTTTTTCTATCCTTCAGTGAAGTCAGTTCACAACACCATGACCAGTTCTTGTGTGAAGAAGCCCTGGGAGAGTTCTATTTTATTTAACTATACTGAAATATTTTTCTTGCATTTTAAATACCCAGGGTCTAATAAAACCTATTTACCATCTGACATTTATCTCACTTGGTTTTTTTTTTGGTGGGAGGCCTTGACAGCCCAGAGGAATAGCTAGGATACCACAGATAAAACACAGATATTGATTTTTCACAAAGGAGCATTTCTTCCAACTCTTTCCTAAGTATTTGAGTTTAATGCATGTTAATTGAAACACAGCACACATATCAAGTACAAACTAATTTTATTCCTTTACACAATGCCTTCATTTTACACTGATGTCATAATCATTCTGAGTACACCAATATCTACTGAAAACCATCTGGATTTGCAATACTGAACACAAACAAATACCCATAAAGCAGAAAATCTGAAGTGATAAAAATAAACTTTTCCAGAATATTTATAATGAACAGGAACTACTGCTTTGAGAAACTATTTGTGTAACTGTTCAGAGAAATTACAGTATAAACTTTGGAATATAATGCATATATCAGTACAGATTTGAAGTTACTATGAGTTCCTCAAAACTGACTACACCAAAGAGAAGGTGTGTGTGTGGTCATCACAGACATTTGGATTATTCATAAAGGAAGTAGCCAAGGGGAGGGCTGTCCAGAAATCATATCCCAGTAAGAAAAATACATTAGAAGGATACTGGGAGCAAGAGGAAAAGGAGGTGCAGAAACAGGAAAGCTCTCAGAGTAACAGGAGATTGTCATCGTGCAAGTTGAGTTTGACCTTGCTATGAGAATGAAAGTGAATGGCCAAAAAATTTGTTTCTAAAACAAAAAAGAGAGACTTAAGTAGTTGGATATGCATTGACTGGAGAGATGCTAAATCTCTAAACAACCTATATATTTCCCAGATCTACATGATTAGTGTGTCTTTGTTTCAGTGCAGATCTGCTTCATGATGAAACAGGGACATGCATGTGGTCCTCAAATTGCTGACCTCTACAGAGGACAAGGTTTTGAGCACTGAAAACACCTCTTGTTATTCGCTTAGGAACAGGCACATTAGAAAACCTGAAAAATCTCTCTTCTGCTATTATTTTCATTTTGCTGAGAAACTTGGAGCTTCAGAATGAACACACAGCATGGGATTCTGGTAAATCCATCCTAATAAATAGTCCAAGAAATTGGAAAGTCTAGTTCTTAATGTGAAGATAAAAGAATCTAGACCTTTGGAACCTGATTGTTTGAATTCAAAACCATGTACAACTTGAAAACAAAATGTATGATAGGAATAATTAAAGACATGGAGATAAATAGAAGATGGGATAAAAGGTTACCTAAAGTAGCATACCAGACTCAAAAGAACTTTTGTTCTGAGAGATTAATTTTTTTTTAAAAGAAAAAATATGTGGGAGATACAATCTTTCTTTATAAAATTAATCTGGAATAAGTGAGGATTAATACAAGAATTGTAAGGTGCACCAGGAACCAACTAAAGACAACCAGCAAGTGGGGAAGTACCTTGCCACAAAAATGTTGGCTTGCTAAAGAAATTTTCTGATAACAGCATTAGGGAGGAGAATCCAAGCAAACAGGAAGAACTAGATGACCTTAAGGAGTGAAGCAATTGAAATGGGAGAATATTTAATGGTATCAAATGGCATGCTCTGTACGTGAGGACTTTATAAGACAGATTTATGCAATAAACTAGGAGCACATCCATTCAAAATGTGAGGAGCACACCCTGAATGTGCTAACTATCCACAGGATCAGCTGCCAACACAATGCAACTGTGACGAAGGTAGTGCAAGTCTAAACCTACCAAGGGCCTTTTCTAATACAGGTAGGAAAGTATCAGTGCTATTGCTAAAATCCTGGGAGATCATGATTGTTATGGCTATTATGTACTGTCACAAGGAAAGTTTCCTCCACCCTAGATTAGGCATCTAAAAATTAAGTATTTTAGTATGAATAAGTCTTCCAAGGTTCTTTTATATATGCTGAAAAGAAATCCAGAGAGCTGGTAATCTCAGCCTATAGTAATGTCTAATACAAATCTAAAGCTCTGGCTTCTGGAAGCTTCTCTCATCTCTTCCTCATTTTTGAGTATAAGGGTGTGAATTCCTCAGATGTGTGAAAAATTGATGAGGTAAATCCAGGTCAGGAACAGTGGCTAATGAACACAGTCTGGCCCTTTTTGCCAGGAACAAAATTTACAAATTGACTTGATAAAGTCTGAAAATAAAAAGATGCGTTATCATAGCCACAAGTGTTTACAGATGTAGTGAAAAAGTTCTAGCAGACTTTAAGATGAAAACCAGTGCCAAAGAAGGCTAGCAAAGAAAGAAATAGCATTGAATTAGTCCTGTGGAGATACACTGAAACCTTGCTAGATATCCACTCGTTTAATCACGTCTATGCTTTACCAGCTCTTTAGAGATAGTCGTTCAACTTTATAGACAGCTTCATGACTTCATGGTACTTGCAGTATATTTATAGCATACACCTTCCCAAAGTAAAACACTGTGTGTACAAAATTGTCCTAGACTGGCCTGTTCGTGTTTGTCAGTGGCTGGCAAACCACAGTGTTTGTCAGTTTGCTAAAGTCATCTTTGTTTTGCCATTATCTTTCTTTGCCTCTCCTCTAGACACAACTTGGCTAAGATTCTGTCTGAATTTAAGTATCAGTACTAAATTGTTGTGAAAAACACTGCTTAACTCACTCTAAACAGACATATTGTCCATGACAATAAACATAAATTTTTGAAAACACCCTGCAGAGTAAATGACAGAACCTCAAATAAAACTGTCCTACTTGGTATAAGGTTATACCATTATTATGAATTGTGCACCAGCAGCACGTATGTTTCTCAAATACTCTATGTTTCTGCACATATGTTTCTCAAATACTCTATGTTTCTGCATTATTTTGCAACCCTGTGATCTAGTCTAGCATTAAATCATAAGAAGTTCAGCCTCTGAGTTTTATCCTTGCCTGTAGAGCACATATACCATTACTGTTTTATAAACAGGAGTAAGACATTTACACTTCCATGCCATATATCTGCACAGCCACTTACACTTTGCCTCTTTCTTAAACATGACATCCAATATGTGACATCAAGAATAATCAGATTCCTGCATCCTTTTAACACCTCATGATTTTCAGAAAGATTTAAAGAGGGAATTAGATTTATTTATGATCACACCCTTCCCAAGCTCTGACCACCTGGTGATGGAAAGTGGACCTATTCTTGACTTCAACAGTAACAAACTGCAAGGAATTTATTCCTCACAATTAATTTATTTTATTTTATTTTTAGAAAATCAAGCATATGTGATTGTAGGGTCAGTTCCCCCTGATAACCCCTGAAGCCACCAACAAACCTCAGCCAAACCTGGAAGAGCTTCAAAAACAAATTAATTTCCTGTAAGTCTGTGGGGGAGTGGTGGTGAGATAGAGGAGGGAGAACCCCAAGGTTGTCCCTCTGGAAGGTGAAGGGCAGAATGGAAAGCAGGGAAGCAGCACCATTTGGTACCATTTTCTGGGGAGCAGCAACTTCTTGATGGATATTCCAGCTTGCAAATTCCAGCACCATCTTTCACTCTTGGAAGCAAAATTCTGGCTTGATTTGAAAAGATGCACAAAACCAGCCAGCAACCTGAGAGGTCTGCTTAGCTGGAAACCCCTACAGAATCTCCATCCCAAGCACAGCAGGCACCAGCACCTCCAGTGCAGCCTGTTTCTCCTCCTTGTCAGCTGTGGGGAAGAGCATGCAGTGACCTCCCTGTGTTAGGATTGTCCCACCAGATAATACAAATATTGCTTTTTTTTTCCTTTGAAAGTAACAAAATTCATATCCTGATGATGTACCCCCTTAAGGGATTATTCTCACTGCACTATGAAAGTTGCAGTTTCTTCCAAAACTGACTTCAAATGCTACAACATACACCTGTGATATCATTCCAATAATGGCAGTCGTGCAAGATTTCTGTTGAGTTCTCTAACAAAAAATCAAGGTCTAAATAAATAAATAAATAAAGAAGGGAAATATTTCTGTACTTCGGTTTTTAATGAACTATCTCTCATCTTCCCTCTTTTGTGAGGCAGATGAGATGGAAGTTTTCAGAGAAGGGGGTGCAAGATTTTTGCCTTGTATGAGTAACCCTGTTTTACATAGTCACCTGTGAATGAACAGATTCCAAGGATTGTTTGAATGGAGGACCCTAAATTCCTTCTCCAGTTTAACATGAGCAGCTCTTAGATGTTTATGGATATGCTTAAATTAAGCAGAGTTCTCCAGAACTGCAAAATAAAGGGAACATTTCTGTGTTAGCAGAATTCCCATATGATCACAATCTCCATGGAAGGAGGGAAAGAATTTTATTATCTTCTGTAAATATCTTTCTGTGGAAACTAAATATAAATGGTTTAGCAGACTGGAATTGCTGATTTCCAGTTCAGAGCAAACTCCTGAAATTTATTACAAATACCAAAGGCCAAAGGGGGATGAACTGTACTTCAGAGGTGGAAGGAAAGAATCTCCCCCCAAAAAGTCACAGTCAACGTGTTATCTAGGCAAATTAAGATCCCTACTCCCAGACAGAGATTTTTTTTTTTAAGGGAGGGGAAAGGGATACTACTTTGAGTTAGAGGGATACTTTAAAATTCAGGGCTTAATTGCACTTTGGCCATGGAAGCTTAAGTGTTGCTTGTTTTAAATATTTCAGACCTCCCTTCCTTGAAAGTTCACATGGTCATAATGCCATCTAGTAATGCTTCATAAAGTACGTGGGAACCAGCTGCGGTAGAAGTCCAGATTGCAAACACTGAGATTAAGATGATTAACACACACAGAAAAAAAGAAAGAAAAAACAAACATCATAGAGCATCTTGTGATCCCAAACAAAACAACAGTGATCCTTCTTTTCTCACTTCCCAGTTTGCTAATCGCCGGTAACCAGGGAAAACATCCAAGGAGGTTTATACCTGCAGGTTGGATGCTGCCCTCTGGGCAAAGGCCTGGCACCTTCCCTCAGGTGCCACTTTCCTGGCCCCGTGTCAGACACTTGAAGTAAACAAGGAAAGCCTTGGGGAGAGGCAGGGGCAGGGCTGGAGCTGGCTCTGCACTGCCCCGCAGCCGGCACCTCTCCCGCTCCCTGCCCCAGGATGGGACGCTCCTCCCGGCAGGTTGCAGCACTGGCTCTGGAGGCAGGGGGACTTTCCTGCCCTGCTGTGTTTGCACTGCACCTAGGAGGCTGGCTCTGTGTTTCTGCAGGGCTGCTGGAATAAAAGCTTGAAAATAGCAAGTAGCAGTGGAGCGTACGACAATCATCCAGCGCGTTTACCTCCAGGTCTGGCGATGTTGAAAGTTCACTGTGTTGCCAAGGAGTTCCTCGAGTGTCACAGGTCCTTGCTCTGATAAATTAGTGTCTAATCCTAAAGGTGGCTCATTGGTTTTCAGTATTAGGCCCTTAATCTCCTTCCCCAGCTCAGGAATCTTCTCACCCTGCACCCAGAGAGATCATCAGTCATTCCTTGGCCCAGAGCTACCAAACAACATCCAATTTTTTAGTAAAGATGTCAAATTGTCTGCCTAAACATCTTCTGGTTTTGGCCTGAAACTGATATGGGTTGAAAGTCTTCAGCTCTTCCCTAAATCCTGACAGCTGGCTAACAACAAATAAAAAACAGCTCTGTGATTTACTGTGTCCATCCCACATTGTTGTGCTCTGTGTTTCTTTAAGAAAGGTGCGAGTATATGTGTAAGAGTCTTGAAATACAGTGGTTGCCATGGCAATTATCTGTGTTTAGAGAGTGGAGGGGAGTAAAGTTCCATGTAAGTGGTCAGAGTAGAGTACAAGTTAAACATGCCTCTTTGCAGGTCTAAATTATGTACTTTTCTCTCCCCGCCCCATCCCCCCTCCAAATATTTGTGAAAATATGCATAGATTGTCTGATGAGCTCCAAACTATTCTTGCAACAATGCCAGATTTTTTTTCTCTCCCTCAATATTCCCACTTGCCTGTAAATCCTGTGAGGATAAAGCATAAGGCTGCAGAATTGCCCGTCCACACTCCCATCCAGGAGTTTCCTTATCTGGTTCATTTCTCCTTAATGGGACTGAGTGCATTACTCTGGCAAAACTAACAGATCAAACATATAGGTATAACTAAATGGCTGTAAATTTAATTGGAAGGGAATGTTATATAAGTATAAATCATCAGGACAAATATCCCTTAGCATTTATACTGTGCTTTGCATTTTCTAATTACTCCATGGATTTGTTGCTTTAGAACAAATATGCATTGTGCCTGGAGCTGGAACATCTATTCTCCATAAATCTTTGTCCTCATGTTCTCTCTTATTTTCATTTATCAACTGAGATTTTTCCCCATTTCCTCACACATGTGATAAGGATATGATTCCCAGCCTCCACGTGCATGCACACAGATTGTGTAGTTATTTGCCAGGTGTTCCACACTCTGGGTTAGCTCTAAGGCCCTTTGCAGGGCTCTTTAGCTTTCACAAAGGAATATTCTAATGCTTAAGGACAGTGATCACAACAGAAACTGTGCAGGTGATAGTTGCCTGCTCTGATTTCACAGGGAGAGTGTTCACCTCAGACTCCACTAAATGAATGGTGATTTTCAAAGTATTCACAGGTAAGGCTCCATTCTGGCCACCTCCTGAATGCCATTTCCCCCAGAAAAGGCCTCTGACAGTAAAAAAACTAGAATATGCACCTTGCAGTAGGCAGGTAAGGAGCAATGGCTGCATTAGGAATGAGCCACTGCTTAATGCTGACTTAGAATTCACACACAGCACGGATGTGCTCCCCTTGAATATAGAGAATTCAGCAAAGGAATTGACACCATGACAGTTTGACACAGCTGCTCTTTAAAAAGTGTTGCTAGGGGCTTCTTTAAATATTAATGGGTAGATTGCAAGATGGAAATACATGATTAGGTACCTTAGAAACACTGGATCCTGAGGCTCTGCTGGTTTTCAAGCAGCTGTTAGTAAAGGAGCCATGGGTTCCAGCAGCTGTGAGCTACAGAAAGGAAACTCTACTCCTAGATCCAGAAGGGCTATGTTGGATAACACTGAGGGCACTTCACCTTTCACTTTGCATCCTTTACCAGTGTTTTAAAAGTTGAAATAATCTTCCTCTGCAAAAAGAAAGGTGGGTAATTTTATGTTTTTTAAGAGCTGTCAGGCCTAAGCTTTACAAAAGAATCAGAAATTATTTGATCCTTGTCTCACTGTGTTTAACCCAGTATTGCATGAGGTAATTAGTGACACTAATAATTCAGTTGATGAAGGAAGAAAAACCAAATAATACCAAAGTATGATCACAGCTACAAGGTGTGAGAGCAGCATGATGCCCCCCATGGCAAGAGGTTTATGCCCCTCTCTGGTGGGCACCATGGGAAGGGAGGCATTTTGGGAGGCAAGGCAAGGGTGGTGAGCAGTTGGAGAACAAATGTGGAAAGGTCTCTCATGATTATGGGTGTACTACTATTAGAAGAGTAAATATGCTGTACTGGTAAATTGTGTTCTTTGCCACTGTGTCAGGGCTTGTATTTCCAGAGCCTGGAGAATGGCAGATCACAAGCATCACACCAACTACTTCTTCACAAAGAGAGCACTGCACCAGTGAGAGCTGCTCTCTGAGCTGAGCTGATCCAGCAGTACAGTCTATCCATTAAAAGGCTCTCCTAAAACCACCACCTCACAGAAAACCCTTTTTCCAGCTAGGCAATGCACTGTCTTCCCTACTGTCTGATTTACTGCCCAGCTCTTGCTCTTCAGATGACTCTCTTTATATATCTAGCTGATTCAGTGAGCATGGGAGCATGATGCAGACTCACTGGGCAGTGTGATGAAGCTGGTGGCATTGCTTAGATTATCTCAGAGTGTTAGTTGCCTCTCAGGGTCGATAAAGACCCTGCCCCATAGGTCCTGCTGCCTAATGGTTCTATAATTACAGTAACCTTTGTGAAAGCTTAGCAATAAATAACATTTTCCATGAGGCTAATACTGTTTCAAGGAACAGTGACTTGCAGGGTATGACTGCTTTCTGCATCTGCTGAAACCACATCCTCTCCTCCACCTTGTCCCTGTAGCAGCAAGCAGCCATAAGCTAGTCTGTGTTTAACCCCCTCTCTGAGGACATGGATTAAATCTGCATTGTTCTGCTCATGTATATGCACAGGGTCTGAAAATACTCAAACACAAAGGTGCAAGAGCATAAGATGAGTAGAAATAGACAGGGACAGAGAATAAAATTGGAAAAGTGTCCCAGTTACCAGCAGTGTCTCCACTGCCTGGGGGTGCCTCAGGTTACCAGGTAGGTTTGAATGAGGCAGGTGAGAAATGCAGAAGGTGTCTGGGAGAGGGGAAGGTCCATCTCACCTCAAAAGTATTCTGCACATTGATGCATGTCAGTGAAAACATGCATGGCTAACACTCCTCTTAGACTCAGGAAGGAAGGTTTATGAAACTCCCAGTGACCATGTTAGCACCAGGACTTGTGTGGTCTGGCCTCCTCCACCATGTGCCACCCAGGAATCCTACCCTGCCAAGCTTCCCAGGACTGTGGGTCAGTTTTAACTTTAGTTTACCTTTGCACTTGCACAGTACACCCTGGCCAGGGATCAGCCCTGCTGTGGGTTCTGTGCTGGCATTTAAAGCCCTGCTGGATAGACCCTGCAGGGTCACTGCTCATGGGGGAGCATTAGGAACATGACTTACAGGCATTTCAGCCTTCCCTACCACACCAAACTATGCACAGCCTGAGTTTTGGGCCATTTACTGCTCTTTCACAGATCTCAATATTGCTTTAGCTTTATGGAGAGTATTAGCTATTACAAAACAACCTGTAGATAACATCATGACATAAGGAATCTCATATTATTTCAGTAACTATCACTTTTGTGAAGTCATGAGCATTTTGGCCCAATCTTGAAAAATACCTGCAATGTGTTCTGCAAACATTTGCAGCCTTGCACAATAGCTTCTCTCTTTTTTTCCAGGACTCTTTGCATGCCTCCAAAGAGGTTTCCTGGATTGGGCCCCAGACACTTGGGTACTCTAGCTCATTCACATGCTATAATGAGGTAGTTTGTACCAGATTTTCAATTTAGTTGTAGAGCTTGGTCCAGTTCAGCAAACTTTCTTCATGAAGTAGGAAATACAAAGCTGGAAGCATTACAATACCATAACTGAGAAACACAGACTTCCTGCATTTCAGTCTACTTTAAAAAAGAAATAGTGTCTGTCATTTGTAAATTTTAAAATAAGTGAAGTGCATGGAGGAAGGTATTAAAGAGAAAACACCTTAAAAACAAGTGGGGAAACTCAGTGTTTTTCATTCTGTGAAGAGTGTGACAGCATATGGTAGATAGTGGGTGGTTGTTCTAAACATAACATGTATGTGTCCAACCTAAAATGTTTTATTGGTTCCTACTTATGAAAGCAGCAGCTAAAAATGACTGATGACTGTTCTTTCTATATCAGCAGCGTGTAAAGGCCCAAGGAAAAGAAAAAACAGTCTTTAAACTCATAAACATCTTTAAACAGCCATCAAACTCTGTTTAACATATTGTTTTTCCCAAGTTTAATGTTTCCTCTTTGTGAAACCATAAGACTACAGTATTTTTAAATATTACTATTATTTTCAGATAATCCTAAAGTATGTCCAGAAAAAAAAAGGGGAATAATCTTCCCTTTTCCCACAGTTACTGTAGCTCTCATCTCAATATCCTTTGAGAGTACAGGTATCTAGGATTACATGCTCATGTTAGTTTAATACCAAAGAAAATACAAGTCACAACTATAAGCCTCTCAGATCTGTAGGAGAAAACAGTTTTATCCACATCTTCATTGCAACTGAGTACATCATAAACATGAAAGCTGAGCAAAAGGGAGCAAAACCTCCCCATTGTCCCCTCCTTTTTTCCCTCTGAGTTATTATCACGGAAGGAACTGAGGCTGAAAGTGGGAAATCTTGCACTGTGCTCAAGTAAGTCCAGTTTGTTACTAACCTGTCCTCCTGCGGCAGCGACTCCTGGGTCTGAGGCCAGCTGCCAAGCATGCTCCCTCTTCCTCCCACACAGGTTTCATCCTTGTGGTCAGCTGTTTCTTGGAAGCTGGGGAGCATAATTGATATTGCATCTATCAGGCTGTGCGCAGAATGAGCTTACACAACTTTGTGAACGTGCTTTTCTTGCCCTCCCCACCCTCCTAAAGCTATGTATTTGTTGGTAAAAACAGGATTCAGGTGTCAGTCACATGGGTGGAGCTCAGGTGCTTGTGCAGATGTGTGTCCTAATCCAGAGCAGGTGACCATCCCTTCGAGTGCCCTCCGCCCAGAGGCACAAGGGCCCTGTCCTTGGCCCTGCTGCAGCAGCAGCAGCAGCAGCAGCAGCAGCAGCAGCAGCTGCACGGCACTGCTGCCTGTGAGCAGCCTCTCAGCTCAGAGTGTCTGCAGCCAGCAGCTGCCTGGGAAGGCAGGGAAGATGCATGTGCTGCACACGTGCCCCCAAACCTGTCTCTGCTCTGAATTTCACCTCCATGCAGCTGAGTTCACCTGGTTACCTGGGGCTCAGAAAGCCAGGTCTGCCCAAAGTGCTGGCTGTGGAACAGACAAAGCACATTTTGTGAGTTTGTCCCAAAACAGCACAGCAAATTTGGGGTGAACGTGAGCTTTGGAACAGATTCAGAACTGTCTGTCTGGGGTTTGTGGCTGGATTTGTGGGTTGTTTTTTTGCTTGGCTGGGCAGGTTTGGGGTTTCTGGTTGTTTTTTATCAATATGACACAATTCCAAGCTTTCCAATGAAAGGACTGCAGAGCTGTTCCACAGACAGTGCCTCACCCTCTGTAGGACTGCCCTGAGAGCTGCAGCACAGGATTCTGTGGAAAAAATACTGCTTTGTGTTTGCACAGTCTTACCCCTGAGAAAGGAGAAACTCATCCAGTCTGCTGTAGCAATGACTTTTATCAGAATTAGAGCATGAGGAAATCACCTGTGTCTATCCTAATATGATTCGTCCAAGTTTGGAAAAGGAAACTCTGCTGGCACTCTGTGTTTTTTATTGGTTATTCTTCTGAGAACCTCAAATCTTCTTATTCCTAATCTAACATGTCCAGCCCCACATGTGGAATTTTTATTAAAACTTTTTTTAAATTAAACACTGACCTGACAAAACCTTCAGTTAGCTTGAATTTTATGAATTCTGTGCGTTCTAATTTCATTATTTATGATGTGTATCACCTCAAATGCCTCTGCATGCTGCTTTAAATGCCTACAAGATTCTTGCCCCAGAAGATGGTAATCTATGTAACACAAAAATCTCTGGGTGAAGGTATGCTGATTATGGTGAGGGAAAAGCAAAAGAAAAACAGCCACAACAAAGACAAGTGTGGAAATTTGGTTGCAATAACGTGATGTGATCCCTGGTAATACACACATGTACCTTATGTACTTGAGGTTAGTTTTATATAGCACTTTCAATTATTTTACTGATGACAAATATGTTTACACAGCTCTACAGAGCTACTTGGGAAACTTTACATAGCATTGCAGTACACTGGGGAGATAAATCCTGAGTATACAGGGAAGCATTATCCCTGCTCATTGCAGTAATTGGGAAATGAAATCACTTTAAAAATGTAGAAGGAAACATCAGGCCACAGAACACCTCAGAATACTGAGGAGAAAAAGAATGGTTTTCAAAGAGTTCATCTTCTTGGAAATTATTCCAAAGTCATAAAATAATCAGTGATAGTTTAAAAAATCTTCTTCTAAAATTCACTATATTTAGGCCCTTGGTAGCTCAATTATGAAAACAAACAGCATTCAGCTCACTTTATTATAACTCAGAGTGGTTAAGGACAAAATTTCCAACAGTGTTTCAGAGATGGGGTTTTTGAGAGTATATTCCTGGCAAAGAGTTTGCTCCAGTGCTTTTCCTTGGTGAGATTAAAGGAGTTCTTCTATATTAAAAGTTTCACATTTTGATGGATACTGAAATTAAAGTCATACTTTATTAAATCACTGGACTATAGTAAATGTAATCAAATATGGTTTAAATTAAATGGTTTGGAAGGAAAATCTGTGTAATCATTGTCAAACAACATTTCTTCAAAAGATAAATTGCTGTTTTAATATGCAGTTATATGCATATCTTATATGAATCCAGGTTTGCTGTATTAAAAGACAAAAAAACCCATAGAAAATGTTCATGTGGAAAATATTCTCTTTCTTTACTTTTCAAGCATCTTTCTTTAGGTAGTTCAAATACAAATTCAAACTGCATAAAACAGAGAGAAAAATCACTGAACACCTGCAAACAGGGAAGAACCTCACAGGTGACATTTATTGGATGTCCTTAACACAGCACAATTACATATTTTCAATGGAAAAGGTGATCAATCAGCTAAAATTGCCCAACTGAGTGAATGGAGTCAGCTTCTCTTGAACCAAGAAAAGTGGATAAGGCCTGACATAGATGTTTGTTTTCTTCTAATAGGTTTTTCCAGGATCTAACCATGATTTATTTAAAGTGGGAGTACTGACGCAGTTACAATGAGAGAAAAATAATTTCATAGTTTTATTTAATGGACTCCATCAATAACACTGGGAGAAACAAATTAATACAACTAGTGACAAAAAGTCATGGACAGAATCACAGACTTAAGGATTATTTAATGATAAACTGCACAAAGAAAACATGTGGTATTTCTTCTGCTTGGTTTCTGCTGAGGCACCTGCTCTAGTGCCATAGAGGGGATGAGATGGGCAGAGAACAGGCTCATGGAATGCAGTAGGTTATGCAAGTCAAGGAAGCTGCAGACCCAAGGAAGATAAGGAGTGGAGATTTTCAATGCCAACAATGCCTTCAGCCCAGGAAGGAAGAGCACATAAACGACATTCAGTGCTGACAGGGTGCTGGGAGGCACCTCACATGGGTAGCGGGCACTTTCACCTTAAATGGGCAGGGACCACTTGGAAGATCTTGCCTCCAGCTGGGAGAAACATGATCACCTGCGTTTATAGTGGATATTGTGGCAGGATCAGTGGGCCAGCACTTCCAGTGTATGGCTAACTGCTGACCTGGGGATGTGCTGCCTCCTGCTTGAGCTTCTTTTGTTCTTTCTTTTTCCTGCTTGAGCTCTTCTTGTGAGAGGCTTTGTCTATCACAGCATCAACTCTCCCTCTCCTCTTAGCAGCCAGGTTGGTGGAAGAGCTCTCAGACATAACTGACGGGCACTTAGAGGAGTGTTTGTGTCAGTACTTCCCAAGCCCTCTCCTTTATCAGGTACTCAGAGTTAAGCACATGCTTAAATATTTTACTGGATCCAGGCCCATTCTCACACACATAAACCAAACAGGGACAACTAGAAGTGGTCAAGAAATGATGGGACAGTGCTCACCAGGAAAGCATGTGAGTTAAACAGGTGTTAAATTGCAAGAATTCAAAAAACACCAGTGCCATAATCCAGCTGTTAAGTGACCATGTTCCCAGTGTGCACACACTTCCAAGAAAAATTAAAATATGGACATGAGGCAAGCAGTTGCCTAGTGGATTGCTGAGTGCATGGGATTTATGTCTGAGTAGTTAGTATTATATTACACTCACAAAGTAGTATCCAAATATCAGCAGCTGTGTCTTGTATCCATTATTTCCCTTCTCCCCCAAATATAAACCTTCCTCACCTTTTTAATTAGAAAAGCTGTTTGCTGACTATGACATGGAAACATTTTACATGTTGTTGTCCAAAAATGCCTTTATTAAATAAGCAGGAAAATATGTTTGGTGGTAAATAGCAATGACCTTTAAAACAATGTCAAGCCCACACACCCCATGATTTGTGCGTAGGTATGCGCTCCTTTAAGTCGCTGTATATTACCAGAAATGTGACATAGAAAGCTGCTATGGAAAGTATCTTTGGTTAGAGAACTGTAGGGTAAATAAATAATTAAAAACTAAAGTGAATAGCCAGCTTACCTAGTAAACTGCTAAATTCAAACCTGCTCATGGAAGGACTGACTTTATATTCACATCGAGATGTATAAAAATCAATTTTCTTTTCATCATGGAAAATATTTACAGCAGTTATCTGAGGTCAGGACATCTCTTATTTTCTTGGCTGACTCATCCATCACTTGTGCAGCAGCCTTCTCATGCATAACAGAGGAGCACTGGTGTCACGCAAGGGGAGAAGTGGCCCTGAGAAATGCAGGAAGAGAGGCTGATTTCACCTGTGGAAAATAATGTCATTTTTCAGAAAACATCTACAGAAGAAGACCCAATTAGGCTAAAGTGCACCCTAGCCTTCCCCCAAGCCATTCCAGTGAAATGTAGAGGTTGTGTGGTGTTATTCCAGGAACTCAACGAAGATTTTTCATGTTATATTTTTGTTGGAACCATTTGTTTCAGTTTCATTTTGTATTTAGTAAGGGGGGAGAAGAGACAGAGAAGGATGAGCTGGAGAAGTTGACTTTAGGGCAAAACACCTACTTTGAGCTGTAAATCATTTGAAAAGTATTGTGCACTTTTTCTAAGAAACCTCAGCAAGCTGCTTGAATACAGATGCAAATCAAAGAGTGTAAGAGACCCCGAAACTCATGTCTCACATTCAACAGAGCCTTTTATAAGGAAGGGCGTGCCAGGGTGAGCAGGTGTGCACGGCCAGACTTCCAGCGTGACACAACAGCCCAAGGTTTTACAGGAGCTGTGCCATGGGAACTGCACGGCCAGGGCAAGGGTTGGGAGGAAGAGCTAGCAAGGGATAAATAAACACATGTTTGCAAATGGGGAAAATCCGTGCAGAGAGGGCCAGCAGTACTCTCTTACAAGGGACAGACCAGAGCACAGTGCAGGGGGTGTGAAGGTAGGACTTCTCAAGTACTCACCCACAGACTTGGTAGTGAATGTTTCAACTGAGCAATTCTTTACTGGAAAACAGTAATTCAAGAAAATCACCATTTTTTCACAGAAACTTACCTGTTCTGATTAAAGTTTACTCAGGAACAGGCTCTGAAGGACTAGATGAAATCTAAGGACAGAGAAAGGGAAAGAGCCCTTACAACATGTTGCTATTCAAAGTATCCTGTTAGCATGAAATAAAAGGCTTTGGCTCAGTCTAGATCAGAAGTCTGAGCGTGAGTCTTTCTCCTCTTGAGTGAGTCCAGTGACAAGTATGAGATCCAGGAAGGCTCTTTTTTTGTGCTTTTCCCAAGAAAAGCAGCAATATATCTTGATGAAATGTCAAACTGAAACTTTTTTTTAAAATCTCAGAGCTTCACTGGATAAGAAGATAATTTCTTAGCAAAGATATCCAATCTCTGGTAGTTTTCTTTCACACTGCAGTGTAAACATCTCTGACCAGGCACCAAAAGCCACAAACAGCCACTCCCATGGGAGAGTGTGTTAGCTGGGGGCATGCAGACCCTCCTGAGGGGTGGGTGTCCCCAGGCCCCCACTATCCTCCAGATGCACTCATAGTGGCAGCAAATTTTCTGACAGCTCTACTTGGGCAGCTTTGAATGGCTACAGGTCATAAGAGGCCAAGGAGGAAGGAGATGTAGGCTGAATTTCAGCAGAGGAGATGGGGGAGCTGCTTGTACCAACTCTGAGACAATGCAAAAGCTCTCCAACTTTCCCAAACTAAAAACAGAGTTTAGAGGGGTGGTGTCTTGATTCAACAAATTACCTGCATTTTGAACTGCCTCTATCTCTTGGTGAGCATCATGAACTACACTCAGATGCAGATGACATGAGCATGACAGCATGTGCTGTGCCTATCTCCTCCTGCTGAACACCTGCTCCAGTGGGAAACACCAGCTCAGGAAGGAGCAGGGAGGTAGAAGCAAAGTCCAGGAGCAAAGGCCATACCCTTCAGTGTACAGCTCATGGGAAATGCAGCAACAATCCAGGACCTTGGACCTTGACTTCCTCCACAGCACAAGCTGTGAACAGTGACACATGGAGGGCAGCCCGTCCTCCTGTGACTGTGAGGCTGTTATTCCTTCAGTTACCTGAAATGAGTTTTAAGCTGTCCCATGGCCTTCAGTTGATAAATAAAAAAGGTAGAGAGAAATTTGGAATGCTGAAAGCAAGTGGACTGAAATTTTTCATTTTCTCCCCACCCAGACAGTTTTTTTCTTCAACGTGTTTCTTGTCTCAGTCACACCAGATATCCTGGACAACCCAACCATGTCCCAACATGACCTCTGTTGCCACTGCTCAGGACTTTGCTTCTTCTGAATCACACCCTGCCACCAGCACCTACTTCCAAACACTCCTGTCTTGGTCACTCCTTTCAAGCTCCATTTCCCAGCAGAACTGCCCACCCCAACCACTGAATGCCATTCTTTTCTTCTTGAAAAACAGCCTCTTCTGCAAGTACTTCCTGTCTTGGTTTCTTCTCCATTGCTGCCTCCTCACCTGAATTTTTTGCCTGTTTTGCCTCTGCCTGTGCTAAAAAACACATTCTGCTGAGAACAAGACCTCATTTTATTTGCTTTGTAAAATGTTCACATACATGGATGGAGATGTATAAATAATTAATACACACCTTAATCTAAAGATTATGAAGAAGAAGGTGGTGATTGCTGCAGAAAGATTAATGTGAAAAAAATAACCAGACTGTAATTTTTCTCTGGCGACCTATGAAAGAATTAATCCAAAGGAGGCCCCCTTAAGTACTTTTGCAGATAGCCCAACTTAATTCCAGGTATGGCTCTGCTTTGCATTCGTCATTTTCCTTTCTTCCAAGATATATCTGCCTATCTTGCATGAACACATACTTATCCTTGCCCTTCCTTCCATGCCATTTCATGCTGCAGCAACTGTAAAATAGCATAATTCTTTTCACAGTGCAGGCAGGGTAGCTAAAGGGCTCTTGCAGAGATCTGAAGTCCAGCTCAGTTTGGACCTGCTGGACACTTAAGAGATTTGAGGAGCCTCAGGTGAGTGAGAGCTGTGTGAGTATCAGAGAGCAAAGACATTTTTCCCTCCAACCATCAAAAGCCCCAAGAACTCCCAGCATGACTCTTCAGTGACCACGGACAGCAACAGAAATCTCAGCCTTGCTTTTTTTCCTGGGCTAAACCCAGTGTCTCTTCTGTAAACCTTCCACTTTCTTTGTCCTTTCCTCCAAAAAGCTGCAAGAGCAGAGGCAGACTGGGCTGAAGGGAATGAGGGAGGGGACACAGAAAGGAAGCACCTGTGGCTGGGGTAGTCAAATCCAGCCAGTCCAACACAGATGGGAGGTGAAAGGTCTCTTGTCACCCTTCAGTCTTTCTAGCAGTGCCTTACAGGGAAAAATTAACTTTATAATGGCTGGAGCTTTTTGATGCCAAAGAAGAATGAAGGAAAAATTTTTTAAAAGCCAAAATCAGGCCTGCACTAGATATCATAGTAAGGGCAGCTGAGCAGAGCTTGTGTACCTTCCATCCATGGTAAAACCTTCACACTGAGCAGGGCAGAAGTTTTCTGCACCCTCAGGGCTGGCAAAAGAGCACATAGAAGCCTAGGATGGGATGTAAGGACTGTGGTGTGGGAACTTGGGGAGAAGATACACAGCTGGATCAGGTCCCTCAGTGAAAGGCAGCTGTGCCTTGTCTCATGGCCATGACGAACGGCAGAGGACAGGTAAAGCTGGCACAGAGAAGAGCCAAGTCTGGAAGGGTTCCAGGCAGCCCAGCAAACCTTTGCTCACCTTTTCCTCATAAGCACATCACTGCCAGTTCTTGCTTTCCTTCTGTTTATGCCAGCTTAAGTCTGGGGTAATCATCAAACATGAAACTAGATACAATCAGGGAGCACAGGGAATAATGCAAAGCTCTGGGGGCTGCTTCCACAAATCTGCCCCTTTGCTGTCCTCACACTGATATTCCTGTGAACTCTTATTAAAGAGGTGTCTAGTAACTCACCCTTTCCTTTCTAGGCAATTTGAGGGTCTCATTGCTCCAATGTCACAACTTGCTGTTTTTCTCTAACAGGATTTTGGTCTTCCTCTCAGATCTTTCTAGAACTTTCCTCTGATGTCACAAAATCACCTTCAGTATTTCAAATACAATAAATCACCTAAGACTGCTGACTCCACTTTTTCAAAAGGCATTCAACTTATTTTTGATTGAAGTGGGAGCTGAGGATATTCTGTGCTTTGCAAGATCAAACCTTAAAAGCAGGCTTAATGGTGGCCTCTGAAGCTCAGCTTTCTCCTTTGGTTTACAGCAAGTGATGATTACCATTTGTTCTCTTTCCTATAAATTTTCAAATCTTCACCAAAGATACTGATTTCCTTGCTGGTGTAATCTACCCCATTCCATTTATCAACCTATTAAAAAAAGATTGGTACAGTAATTTCTTATATGGATTAGGTGTTTCAGATAATTCCCAGATACTGCTTTTCTATTTTGCTGATTTCTGTGCTCACCTGCAAGCTTGCCTTGATCCTATTCTCTGCTTGGCTCCTGCACATAAAAAGGGAGACGCCATTGCCCCAACACACATTCCTCAGTAACAGTTTACATTAACATCTCTCTGCTTATCCTGTAATTGCAGTGCATGTACTCTGGTGCCTTGCATCCACGTTTGTGAGAGTAGAGGGATCTTGTGTGTACCTGTTTTATCTATCACAGCACCAAGAAAACATAGACACTTTGAAGTACATATTTGGAAAGTGCACAACCTAGCTGTTCATAAATAATCACTTCAACCATGGGTGAAAAAAGTCTGCCTCAGTCTTGAGAAATGTTTGGTGAAAAGGGCAGTCTGTGTTGCTGCTTTTCAAGATCCAGAAGACAGATGAGGCTGTGAAGATTGTTCTTATGTATAATTTTTGGCCTTTTGGTTTACAATCAATGCCAGTGTTTGGGACACAAAAGAGTCACCAGCAGTAAATAACGGTTTCTGATCACACAATTAAGTTCTCATGACTACATAATAACTGAACCATGTTGCAGTTTCAATTAACGTGATGGTCTCTGTCTCCAGTCCAAATATGTTGTCTAAGTCGTGGTGCATTAAGTTAACTAAATTGAATAAATAGATAATGGCGTTAAATAACTACTAGGGCGAATAAAACGTCTTTTAAATTAAATGAGAGGATCAATGCTCCCTATGTGCTTGGTTATACTGTGCACTGTAGCATGCTAATAGAACAGTTTAGGATAGAAAGGTTCAACTCTGCAATGTGCTACATGTTCTGGATGTTCTCCAGACAAACCCTAAGTGCAGTCTTGAATTCAACTAAATTAATAGGCTTCCAAAAAATACAGCTATGTGTGAGCTCTTAGAGACAAGGACCATGGTTCCTGCCATTTTACAGGGTCCAGATCTTGACGAGGAGAATTTCAATATTGCAGCAATAAGCCCCTCAGGCTAACATCATCTGGAGCCACAGAGTGGGAGAGAGGGAGGGACCTGCTCCCAGGAACAGCCTGTGTGCAGAGGCTGCTGTGGAAGTCAGTATTTCGGGATCAGATCAAAAGGGATTTAAGCTATAGCAGAAAAACAGATGGGGAGTTGGTGAGGTGGAAAGAGAGAGAGTGCAATTAATCCAGACAGCTGGCATGGCAAAGAGGCAGGCCTGACCACCAGCAGTGGGAGGGAGCGTGGGGAGAGCCAAGGGGCGGCTGCGTGGGATGTGCTGGGCAGCACTGATGAGCCTGCACAGGATGTGAAAGGCACAGGCACAGGAGGCTTCAGAGAGTGATTTTTAGAGTAGAGAATGAAATTGCTAATGCTCATACTAATTCTGAAGAACTTGTTTTGCTGGAGGTGGGAACCTCAAATCCCAGGGAACCCCTGAACTAATATGGGGACCTCTGCTTGTGCAAATGGCAAGGGACCAGGCAGCATCTGCAGCAGCCTGGCTGTGGGGCTCTGGAAGAGTGCCCGGGAGGAGCAGGAGTCAGGGAAGCATGAAGTGTTCAGCATTCAAACAAGTGATGGTCAGACCATACATTAAAGATAAGGAGCTGGGTCTGCAGAAAGGCAGCTTGCCTTTTAGAAAACAAGGATCAGCCAAAGCATCCTCCTGTGACTGCCATGCAGTGCCTTGCACATGGGCCACCAATACAGCAACAGGGATAGCCAAGCAGAAGTTTTCTTAAAGTCCATACTGGCATGGGGATACAAAACACTGTGAGAAAAATCATATGCAAGAAACTCTGCCCACAGGAGCTGCCTGGTAGGCCAGGAAGCCTGTAGGCTTCTCTGGCCTTCCTGGGATAAGCTTTTCCTCCTGACACACACAGTTTACACAGTGGAGTTTGAGCCATCACTTTCATAAAAGCAGATGGGGCCCAGCTGACTATGGAGAAAGCTTGAAAACTCTAAATCAAAAACTTCAGAATCCCAGCCTAAAAAATGACAATATTTACTTGTTTGATGACGCTTATGGTGCTTGTGGTGGCTTGGGAGTGTGGGGGACAGGCACAGCAGCAGCAGACAGGAGGCTGAACCAAAACCTCCTGCACCAGGCATGTGGGCAGCACAGCTACACTTCAGGGATTGTGGCTGGAGATCTGCACACAACATAAGCCTGCAAAGCAGTTCCTGTCTTTGACTGTACAACAGAACAATCTCTGATTAATCACATTTTAGTGGGTGGAATGACAGTTTCCACTATTTGGTAAATATTAACTTCAATCAACACAGGCTTAAATTTTTTTCTCCCTCTCCTTTTAATCAGGAATGCATGTGCTATACAGTAAGGCTGCACTCAATACCAAAGGCTCTGCACAGTGGACCAGGCTTTCTGAAGACCTATGAATTGCTTTTGGAGGGGACCCCGTGATGTGGTTACTTGCAGTAGCAGAGACCAGATTCAGTGACCTTAGAGGTCCCCTCCAGACCTGTCTATTCCTTTCTCCCTCCATACAGCTACATTCTGGGGTATTTTATTTCTAAATACAAACTCCAAATGAGCTCTTGTGCAGCAGTTAAAAACTGCTGAAAAATGTATGAAACCACAGACTGTGATCTAATTTGTGAACAGGACTTCAAAATATACACATTCCATCATCTGATTATCTAGCCAACTCCAAGTCCTTCAGAGGCAGCAGCAGAGCACTATGACACTGTAAGAGCATTAAAAGGTGTCTTCTTGCCTAGTAAAAGGACATGCCAAAGCTAGGGAGAACTGGGAGACAACAGAACTGTGAGGATGCTGTTAAGCAGGACTTCACCTCTCTAGCTCCTATTGCAGCAATGCTATAATTCATGTTAGCTCAAAAACTTCAGCAAAATCAAACCAAACTACCACTTCAAGTTTCTGGTTTAATAAGATTGCTTTTGATGAAACTCTCTAGAATTTCAAAATCCAAACTCAGTTAATGACATTCTACTTATGAGTTTTACCAGCTGAAATTCACCATATAAACATAAATGTTTGCTTACATGTTCGTTTAGCATTCTACAGTAAAAAATATTTTTTGGAAATAAATTAAGCAAAACAAACTCTGTGAGTCTAAATTGTTAATGGTTTAGGCCAGTAGTATTGCTGAAAGCAGTATAATTAATCCAATTTTCACCAGTTGCATGGTGTGAAGTTAAAACATATTCTAAGCTGTTAAATCCTTTTTAGTAGTATAAAAATCAAACTTAAGCAAATTTTCTTTTGTGCCACCTCAGTGTAGAAATGTTTAAATTAAAGCAGTGAAACTCAACATTGAAGGAGTTTTGATGTGCAACTTAATTCTAATAAATTTTAATGGCTGTTACTTTTCATACATAGCATGTGGAACTTGTTAATTAAAAGTTACTTCCTTGTGTTAGGTCTTGATCACGTTCCAGCATCTCATACTTAATGTTCTATTAAAATCACTCTTTGACAGCCCAGACCTGGAAGGCACTGAATGTCATTAGCTCCCAGTGAACTTTTTAGGTTGCTTTGCACTTTGGAGGTTTTAGGTGGTTTAAAACTCAGACAGGACTGTTGTGATCATCCTTATTGGATGAACACCTATTCCCTGGCTCTGCACATCCCCAGAGGGCTCAAGTCCATGGCTCACCAAATTAGATTTTGGGCAGTTAGGAGCACACACAGAGCATACACGTTAGTCACACTTACCTGATGGCTCTGGTAACACCAAGAAAGAAATGCAGTTACTGAAATCAGACCTCAGAGCTTTTGAAAATGAAGCTATTATTTTATTGGGTATAGGGAAAAATTTTTGGGTAAAACAGGTTACAGAGAACTGTGGTTCTCTTACCTTTCTCCACTGGTCACTATATGTATATATATATATATAGATATAGATATAGATATAGATATATATCTCCTATGGCTCCTGCAGTAGCTTATTGACATCTGCTCTCTGCCCTCGTGTAGACCCCCAAAGGCTGTTCCTCCTCTGCAGACAGAGGCTCTCTGGTCAGAAGGCCCTGTCCTTGGCAATTCAGGTTTAAGGGCTGACTGCACAAACCATGGGACAACACTCAGCACAAAGCCTAGCCAGGTTCCCAAGATGCCTCTTCTACTGCTTTTCCTGTGGCTTCTGCTCTTTTTTGCAGCATTTCCTTTCATCTAGGACAACAGCCTGCCAGAGGGAGAGGTGAAGTCGGGCTCAGGTATTATCTCAGGTCAGTGCATGGCACTCCCAGACCATGCCAGAGCCACCCCAGCCATAGTGCAGTGGACACACACCTGGAGTCCCTGCACAAAGCTCAGCACTTATCAGAATTTACCCTGGTTGTTCCTCGGTTAAAAGCAATGTCATCCTAAGGAGACCACAGGTAGTGTTTTAAAGTTACTAGTCTTGATTTTAAACCTTCAAATGAAGTCCTTCCAATGATTAATTGCCCCTGTGAGCCCAGTGCTCAGGGCCTTCATTTCCCACCCTCAGGTCCCATCTTGGACTTGCTACCACCAGTGGCACAGTGAGCCCTTCATATGCAGGCTTCTGAAATTCCACTTTCCACTGAAATTCCACTCTCTCCTCCAGTCATTCCAACCTGCAAGGTCCAGTTAGTCCTTGGACTGAAGAACAACGGTTATGATCTGCAGCTTTATCTTAGGGCCCTTGGAATCACAGAAAACCAGATTCAGTTTCTGCTGCTGTGCTACTGTAATATGAAATTGTAAAATCATGAAACAGAAATTCAGGTCTTTATCTCAAATCTCTCCCTGCACAAGTAAACAGCTTCCTCTGTAAGGAAAAGAAATGCTGCATGAAATTGCCTTTAATCAACTCAAATTTGGAGGTAACCCCAATTCAAAAAAAGGACTAAATTCCAGACTCTTTGCCCCTGCAATTTGAGGAGAGGGGGGTCAGTCAACATCTACAGTCTGCCCACATGCCTTTTCTCTCTCTTTCCTGCCTTCCTTCACTTCTGAGCAGTTTGGCTTTGCTTAGCCAGGTACCTGGGGGCTGGGAATCCAGCAGCACCTTCACAGCCAGATGCATTTCGTGGAAGCCCAGCTCTGCACACAGTGGTCCCTGGCAGGCAGCAGCATCCCCTCGCCGGTGCCCGCCCGCCTCTTGCAGTTCAGTGAGGACTCTGCTGAAATGAACTTTCCTGAGGCAAACCTGTGGGTGATGCTAAAGGTCAGCATGCTGGCAGGGAAGATGTACAGCAAAGCACAAAGGAGCTTTTCTGCGGAAATGCTCTTGGACAAATAAGCTTAGTTCTGAGGAAATGCCAGACTAGGCAGAGAGGGGATTGCAAGCTGTGCCATTAACTAGGGAAGAGGCAGCAGTTGCACACCTGTGTCCCAGCCAGCAGCACCTGGCAGGGCCACCTGAGCAGCAGAGCACCCACCTGCATGGCCTCATTGGCCCAAGGATAAAAACTATTAGAAGAGCTTGGAAGTGTCAGCAGGATCGCAGGGGATGTGCTAACAAGTGAGCTCCCAGCATGGACTCATTTTCCTACAGCCACTTAGCAAGTGTCATCAGATAGCGATATTTGCTTACTGCTGAGCTGCACTGGATTCAAATGCTCTTCCCAGTGACATGGGGGGCTTTCTGGCACCCAAAATATTTTGTTTTCAATGGCAAGTTACCAAGATGTGTTACACATGGCAGGTTAAGATCAATGCTATCGTTTTTACCAAACAAATAGCCATGCATTGCAAAAGGTCAATAAACTGGCAAAGGAAAATGTGCAGCTAGTCATAAAGAAGCTTTTCTGTGGAAGTGTTCTTGGATAAATAAACATGAGTTCTTGTAAACATTGTGTACTTTCCAGATGTAAATATTCAGAAGGTGTGCTCAAAAAGCCTGAGATGGTTCCAGCTCAGCATTTTATTAATTGGAGACGGTGAGGTTTTGGTCAGTTATTAAGTGAAACTTAATGTGAAAAAGTGTTTGCCTAGTTAGGCTTACTGCTTACACCAAGATGTTGATAAGAGCATTCAGAACAGTAAAAGATGCTTTGGATGTTAGAAAACACCTTGTGCAATATAGTGAGATTAGATATGGAGCAGGTTGCAGGATGCAGGATGGAAGGTAGAATGGCAGGGGAGACTTTACAGAGCTCAGGTAGGGGGAGGATTGGTTTGGTTCTGCAATATTGTTTGGTAACTTCAGAAAATTTTAAGCTAATTGTATGCTTTTTCCTTTCAAATTTCAGTTTTACTCAAGCCTGAGGGTTGTTTGAAAGCAGGATTTCTACTTGCTGTGTGAAAGATGGGAAAGTTATTCACAGGAAAGTAACCCTGCTGGGATGGGAGGTGAGGTATGGTTCCAGTTTAGGGGCACACCTGAGGGGACAGGTTTAAAGACTCTGGGCTGTTTCAAGATGTAGAGGAGGTCTGAGGCATCACTGAGCAAGCAGTCTTGAACATCTGCCAGGGGCTGGCACCCCTGCCACGGCCCCATGGGGAGCTTTGGTGGGGGTGCACTGTCCCACGCACAGTGGTTATTAAACCCAGAGGTTGTTTTCCTAACTTGTCCTCAGAGTCCTAATTACTGTTGCTCCAAGCACACAGCCACCCTGCTTCCATGAAAGCTGGACAGAAAGCACCTGTTGGGGTTAGGCAGTTCACCTCCCTCCTGGGTTGGGATTACTTCTGCTGTACGCTTCCTGGCTTTTATTTTCCCCCAGAATAACTCCAAAACCTCTAAGCAGCACATCTTCTGCACCCTCCTCCACAAGCCTGGCACTAAGGTCTGCGGGAGAGCACTCAGCTCTTCTCTCCTCATTCAGAAGCTGGAGTTGCCCATCCTGTACCCTCTCAGCTCAAAAACTGAACTCAATTTGCATCTCAGTGGACATTGTGTGAAAATAACTGTATGTGTTTAGACTCCAAACCAGCATAAGATACACATCATACAGAGGTCACCTGCAGTCTGCAGCTTAAACCCAGCATAGGTATAAGCAAATCAGAGATGCATCACAAAGCCTTGTCATGCAAACAGCACTGACATCCGTGCATGGCCTTTCCTCAGGTTTCCTTCTCCAGCAGGAGGGATTTGAGCCTACTTTTCCCCTCTGAGCAGCTCAGAGTGGCTCCCAGCAAAGAGCTGAGACTCAGTGGGGTGTGGGGTGAGCCTCTGCAGGAGCCCAGCTGTGCACAAAGCCCTCCAAAGGGGGCTGGATCAGTGTCATACATCCTAGGGCTACTCCTGGAATGTCTCTGACAGCTTTGCCCTGGCCCCATCGTAGCTGCTTCCCAAGCCACTCACCAGTAGTGTAGTGACCAGAAACAGAAATTGTTACCCTGCACTGCAGAAAGCTCTGACAAAAACCCACTACAGTGACTTACAGTGTGTATCCCAGTCCCAAGGACAGACCAGAGCAAGTCTCTGAGGCTCTGGTGCTCTCTGTGCCCACGCTCTCTAGTTTGGCTCCTGCCAGCACCAAGTGGTGCCACAGTCCTGCTGCTCTACCAGCAGCAGCTTCCAGTTTCCTGGTCCTCTTGCTCCTGCCCACATCCTGCCTGGCCATCCCAGCACATCACTCCTCCCACAGTCATGCCAGGAAGAGCCCAACAGCAGCAGAGCTCTCCCTGCAGAGCTCCTCCAGGAGCTCCCAGGCACAGGGTGTTGTGCTGCTGGGGGCACTGCACCCCAAAACCATCAGCACCTGGATGACTAGCTTCTACCTGTCAGAGGAGGTGTGTTTCATTGCCTCTCTATCAACTGAAAAACTGGGCAAGAGGAAGCTAGCACCATTTTAGTCTCAGTGTAAATAGTTTTGCAGTGCTGTTTTTGAGCCCGGGAAATTCCCCCAAACACAGAATAGTCCAGGAGCAGGTGAGGAAAACATGTCTGTGAGACAGATGCTGAGTGAGCAGCCTGAGATCTCCATAATGGATGCCAGAAGAGACACAAGCACCCACTCCAGGCATCAAGTGTCCAGTGGGGAGGGATCCCTGCACACAGCTCCCAAGTCCTCAGCCACCAGACCCACTTGGTGCTGGCAGATTTGCTGGTGGCAAAGCTAGGCAGATCCAGGACACCTGAAGCTGCTGCAAAGTGCACACTCCTACTCAAAATGGTCCAAAAACATCTTCCACTCCTACAGCACAGGCCATGTCTCTGTTTCAGTGATGCTTGACCTTGGAGGATGGAAGTGGGAGGAAAACTTGATAGGCACAAGGGCAGCTTGCTTTTGTTCTTGCCATGTGTAGTTTTTTAATCCATTTTTGTACCAAGCATTCCCCTACTGCTTCTC
This sequence comes from Luscinia megarhynchos, assembly GCA_034336665.1. NCBI lineage: Eukaryota > Metazoa > Chordata > Aves > Passeriformes > Muscicapidae > Luscinia > Luscinia megarhynchos. The sequence continues at coordinate 70,113,312 of JAPFBE010000003.1, forward strand.
TGCTGTGAGAAAAAGCTCATTTCCTTTCTTCTTTTAGTCAGAGACCAAAAATATTCACCAAACTCTAAGAAGAAACTCACTGCACTCTTTGCTAGAAACACATTATCTTTATCTTATGAAGGGTCATGCTTCCAGGGGATTCCTCTTCAAGGTAAAATGAACATTTGATACTGCCCTATTTCCTCCTAAGATGTGAGGTCTTCAGCCTCAAGGCAGTCTCAGTATAAGAAACTGCTGAAAAAATTGAAATATCTATCTAGATCCGGGCATTTAACAGATTTGTACAGGTTCTCTTTTGCTCACAAGCTCACATTTGAATCAAAATCAATTCTTCCTCTCTCTTTTCCAATATTAAAGCTGACTTTAAGGAAAGCCCAATGCAAAAGCATAAAGTGAAATAAGCAGAAGCAGAAAGAACACAGTCCTCACAAAGGACAGCAAAAGCAGGAGAACAAAAGTGCTCATTCTGGAAGCCAGGTAGCTTTCATGCACTGGGTGTACACTCTGTCCCTTTTCAGATATCTGCCTCCATCCAGCTCACAGTTGTTCACCACCTGAATATTGTCCTCCCCCTCTATCTGGGGGACTTTCCATCTCCTCCTCCCCACCACGATTGCACGACATTTCATCACCAGGACAAGCTGCCTTCCTCCATCTCACTGCAGGTAGAAACCTGGGACACCATCCCCCTAGCCCAGTCTCTCCTCCCCTCCTCATCCTCAGAAATCTGGCAGAGACTGCTAGCTCCATCTTTTTCTCCAAAGCAAGGCTATCCTCCAGAAAGTGTCTCTGCCTCACCTCAAGCATGTCCCACAGGTACCTGCCTGAAGCAGACTGCATTGCACCTCAGTTTAAAGCCTGGCACAGCCTGGAGCAAACAACAAGAGCCACCTCACTCCTATTTTTGACCCCAGATCATATATTGGTAAATTCCAGACACACCTTATTGTGCTACTTTAAATCACAGCATTCAAGATTTTTTCGTTTATTGACTGCTGATACAAATTCTTGTGTCACAAATATTGTGACATTTTTGGCTCATTCCTCACTTCTTTATGTTTAGAGCAGTGAAACAAAGGAAGGGGAGGGTAGAGTATTCCTACACTGTCTATTAAAAGCAGTGATGGCTGCATACAAACCAAAGCACACAGCAGTGGGAACCACAGGGTCTGGAGAAAACAGTTGATGTGTGTCTCCCATGACGATTTTTTCCCTAATGTGCAGCGAAGGAAAAGAGGCTCAGAATTCACACATCATGCAAACTACAAAAATTGCTGAGAATGTACTAATGAGAATTAAATGCTGGTAGGTGCTCTCAGATGTCATCTGAGAAACTGAAGTGGTGAGTACCAGAAATAGGTTGCCAGCTGTCTCTGGTCATATTCTTTGTACAAGAATGCTAACAGTTTCCCCCTCCTATACACCCAGGGACAAACTCTGCCATCGTGTAAATCCATGCAAGCCTCCAGCTTCTCCAGGACTGCACAGCTGTAAAAGGAATCTCACAGTTTTATTAAAGGCTGAGAAAAAACATTTGGCAGTTCTGCCTGCTGTCAGCTACCACCTTTCTGGGAAGCTCGAGCAGCCCAGCCTGGCTTGCAGCATCTCATCCCCCACGGCACACTCAGCACATTCAGCACATTAGCAGGACAGTATTTTAGCTCCCCACACCATGGGCAAAAGTGCCCCACACAGGGCAAAAATGAGATAGGTGCCAGGCACCTTGAGTGGCAGCCAGGCATTTACCCACAGTTGCATTATTATTATTATTATTATTATTATTATTATTATTATTATTATTATTATTATTATTATTATTATTATTATTATTATTATTCCCTGTGTTTGCCCCCCCCGGGTGGTGCAGGGTTCTCCATGCTGCACTGCAGCTCTGCTGTGCTTGGCTGCTGCATTGAGGAAGCCCATCCCAGTCTGGCAGAGTTCAAATCCCACTGCTGCCTTCTCCACAATGCCCAGCACAGCAGCTGGAGCTGCTTTGAGGTGTCCATCCTCAGGACCTGCACCTGCACAAATGTGAGAAAGTTATTTCCAAAAGCCCCATTGTTCTCCGTGATGACATCAACAGCTCAGGTCTCACATATTTAATTTTGGAAATGAACATGCAGGGATTGAAGGCTAAACACTATGTCTTGTTTCAAATTTACCAATGTCTTCCAATAATTGTACCTCTGGTTTGAAAATTGCCTCACTGAAATATTTTCTGTGCCATGCTTGTTCTCAATCCTCTTCTGTGTACCAAAGACAGAGGAATAATTTTCAGTGTTACTTTATGGTTAAGAGTTACTGGAAAAAATTCCCCCTTCCTCTTCTGTAGTTTCACCAATTATTTCTGCTTCACACCACATTTCTAAATAATTTGCTTTCTATGAATATCCCCTTTCCCTCCCCTGTTCCTTAATACCCAGACTTTTTGCAACCTGAGTAAGTAACCAGATTTCAGCGCCCTACACGTTGGGAAGAAAATGATGCAAGCAAGAATTTATTTTATTTTTTGCTGCAGTCCTCTTTATTTAGGGACTTTACATAAAGTCCTTCTGCCCTGAACCCAGCAAACCTCAGGAGATGTTTTCTTTGCTCACTGGCCCAGTGATTATCCAGTGCCCCTAGGCTCCTCAAAGCATGCCTTGCCCCACTCCCTCAAAGGCTTCCCCATTCATGCACAGACCTTGACCCTTTCCCCACTAGCTCCCCTCCAGTTTCCATCCCTTGTCCCATACGGACAGCTACCCCCACACAGGTTTGCCCACAGAGGCTTCCTGGAAAGCCTCTTCCCACCAGTCCAGCTGGGATGTCAAGCTTCCTTAAAGCTCCCAGTGTTTTGACATTACTTCAGTCTCACATTAAGCTTGAATTATATCCATCAGGATGAGGTATCTCGCAGGTTATGAATTTTTAAAATGTTCTCTGTATTTTATTTCTCACCTCTCTGTGTTTAGTGGACCTGCAATGAGGTTCTCAGTACTGATGGCAGCAGGGACAGCGTTACCATGGCTGGGTAGAGCCCAGCACATTGGATGCTGTGTCAGCTCCCCTGGAGCCAATCTGACATTTTTAAGGCAATGAAAGAAGCTTGTACTAGGCAAGCTGTGCACAATGAGCAGGAACATTTTCTTCAATAATAACCTCTGACAAATGGGAATTGAAAAAACCATTGCCAAGACGTTCTTTTGAAGGTGGAAAATGCTGCCTCCTAAAATTATATTGCACAAAGCTGGACAAAGAAAGATAGCAAACCACGTGCTACACAAATTGCCACTCAGCTAATACTTTAATTTCTAAATATAAAAACAACCTACTGCTTACACTGACAGTTCAGCACATAAGCAAGAAGGGAATGATGTATAACACCATCCTGAGCTGAGCCTGCAGAAGCACACACTTGTCTTAGTTTCCTCTCTGTTATTATTTATGAAAGGGTGCTGGGGAGATAGGGTAAAACATGTCCAAAGAAGAGCACCAGCAGCATAGAGGTCGCTCAGCTGAGCCACTTTTATCCATAGGGGTTGTCCAAACTCACAGCTGCCAAGGGACTCCTACCCTTGCCCTCTCAAGACAATTTGTTGCTCTGTTCCTTTATGCAGCTGCTTAGAAACACTTCTTTCAAAATGTCTGTCAGCCAGTGCAGTACCTTCTGATATGCTTGGACACAAAGGCTCTCCCAAAATTTTTACTGAAATCCATTTCTGGGGAAAAGCAAGGTAGAAAATGTTCTTGTTTTCTTACCCTTATCATCCCACTCAGTTCATTCAGCACTGCAGATAGCATTCTTTAGTCTTAACCAATGTTTGGTACAGGACACCCTGCAGATTAACAGGTTTCTTATTTTATTCCATGTCTCATGCAGGCAAAGAGTTAGACAGTGAGAAAAAGGAAGGAGCAACTATTTTTCTTGCTCCTAGTTCTGTACCCATTAGTTTCTCTACTGGCCAGCCCTACAATCTCACTATTGCTGCACTGGATTTTCCTTTACTTTTTAAATTATAATAAAATCAATTCACTTCTGTATGAAGTTACTTTTAGATCTAGTTTAAAAAAAAATAAAAATCCATCTGTAGAAGTTCTTTGTAGCTACATTTTCTAAAAAATTGCTTACTCGAAGACTGTGATTCATAATACTTAAGCTCACATACAAAATTCTATTGATTACCCAGAAGTTTACAGAATTACATGCACTATTATCTGAAATTTAAAGCAAAAACTCAGATCTTGGGAAACTCTGGAGATCTCCATTTTAAGTACATTAATACAAAATCAAATCCTTTTCCTTAAGGGGATGAAATGGATTCTCTTTAGCCAGCAGTTCATGAACTGATAGATTTTACCCTCATGCTGTTCCAGCATCACCATACTTTCTCCTCCTTCAGGTCTTTATATATTTTCAAAGCTACACTCTGAAACTCTGAGCACTAGGAGCACCATGATCAATCATCAGCTTCAGTATCTGCTGTGGCAGCTAAAACTGGGTTAAACCCAGAATTGGAGCTGAGAGTATTAAGTAAGCTGAGAATAGACCTACTTTAAAGTGTATACTCTTAACAAAGGAAGGGAATACATGGAAGTAGATTTTACATGGTGCTGAATTTTAGCCTTATAAAAACTGACAGTTCACAAAACTGTAATTACAAAGATTCCTAATTGTCCTGGTTTTGTGTCCCTATGCCAGCTGAACCCAAAACACAGGTTACCATGAACCTTGCCTGCACTTCAATGATCATTTGCACAGACAGGTTCCACCAGCAGCAGGGTCTTAGTGAAGCCACATGGGTTTGGAGGGAGAAGAAACAGCAGTTTTCTGAATATTCATCTCTAAATTCCATGGAATTATTGACATTTGACACACTGTGACATGACAAATATGTTGAGAAGTTATTTTGATAATTAGATATCTCCTGCACTTTGTGTCTTGGCATTTCATGACCTATCTGGGCTAGAAATATTTTGGTACATCAGGACAGGTAATTTCAGGATCTGTTCTGTCAGAGCAGAAATGAAAAACCCGCAGCACTGACTTTCCAGAACCTTTTCTAGTGAACTAACCTGAAAAAACCAAGTTGGTTTCACACAGTTCCTTTCAGCTGGATCCCCTGCCAGTATGAATTTCAAAAGCCTGCATCATGATTTGAACATGTTCCCATGCCAAGTGGTTTCCACTAAGTTAACAAACAGAAGTACTCAGCCCCGTGCTGCAAATCTATTCACATTCCAGAGGACTTGAGTAAATGGGCACTGGGTGGCCATTCGCATACTCTGTCTAGCAAAACAATGTTCCCAGCTCACTTACACAGGGCAAAAGTGTTCTAGGAATTTGCAAGTGTGGTGTTCTTAGAAACAGTGACCTGTTTAAGCACAAGCCTTGCTGGTGGTTTGGGGACAGGTACTCACTTGCACTGGAAAGGTCAAACAAGCTAGGGGTGAATAGATTCAGGAGAGCAATAGTGCTGCTCTTCCCCTGGGGGATATCTCAGTGTTGTTAGCATAGCTTTGGGTGCAGGATCACTCATATGGGGATGTCCCCAGAAGTCCATCTTTTTGTCCATCTAGCTGGAGGCTGTAGGTGAACAGGAGTAAAACCTAAAGATCCTATGAAGGAAATACCTTTAGTATCTATAAAGATACCTTTAGTATCTATACTAACCATAAGATACTATCAAATGGAAAATATGAGAAACTGACTCCATATGGAGCTGGCAGGAATGAACTGTTTGTAGCACTGAGCCCTTCGTGTCACTCACACTACAGACATGCAAGTATCAGCTCCCTGCATAGCCTTTTTTTGCAACTGAAATAATTTCAAAGTAGGGCACATCAGATACACTGCAGCCACATTCAGAAGATTTTCACCTTAACATAACTGCTCAGCCTGTGAGGAAGAAATGCCACCTCCTGTTTCCTTCAGTTTTAAAGTAATGTCACATCAGACAGTACTCACAAATTTGTTCTTGCTGGTCTGCCATAACAAGAATAACAAACCAATTCAACATTGTGTGACTCAGTCCTTTAGACCTTCTTGTGGATTGCAGGAACTTCCAAAATCTCCTTTTGAGTTTCTCCATCTTGCGATTCCCTCATGGAAGAAAAAGTTATGAAAAACGAAACTTGCATGCATGACCTTCCATGAGCTCAGTCTTGTCTTACTGAAAATGTCTAACTTAAATATTGTCTAAATTTTACATATCCAAAATATTTTTTTAGACAGGACTTTCCTCTTGAGCTGTCTAGCTGAGCTGAAGTTTTCTCACTGAAGATTTTGATTACTATTGTTCTTCCATTGACAGCAAATGAGGACACCTATGCCTCTGAGATGGTGTCTTTTCATTTCAGAGGGTTTAAAATATTAAAAAAATCTAGGGAGAAATAATCCTAGTTGTTACACAATGTCCTTAGAAGTATTTCACTGGGGATTTTTTACATCTGCAGTTGGTGGTTTTGGATGTAGTGTGTCAAGTTAAAAAAAATACACACCACTTTGAAATACCAATGACCTTTGTGCATATTTATAATTAAACTAGCTTGTAGAGTAACTTGTATAGCTTCCCTTTCTTCAGCTACAAAAGAAGAGAAACTCAGACCTTGGTGAACCCAACAAGACTCTGATTGGCACAAACAGCAACAGGCACTTGCCCGTAATCTGTATCATAAAACCATAATTGGCCATCTCCATCAGGACTAAACCAAGAGGAATGCTGAAGGTCAGGATGAAGGTGTATTTGCAGCCTGCATAGTTTCTGTACACATTAATAGTCCTTCATGGGTATTATGTTCACATTTTTCAGAATGTATTTGTGGTATTTTATTTGCTAAAGCCTGGTCGGGTGGTCGCTGCTGTCTGAGACAGACAATTATGGCAGTCCCAGCCACACCTAATCAACAAAACTAAACACAGGCTGAGCTTGCTCAGGTTGCTCGATAAGCTGTGCCTGGTCAGGAGCAGTTCTGCCCATTGTGCATCTTTATCTGTCTTAATTAGGACACCAGGAAATACAGAAAAGAAAAATCTCTTCAGGAAGGATGACAAATGCTGGAAGAACATGGTATCTACAGCAGCAGAACAGTACAGTTCCCTTAATTTGCCTTCTTTTCTGTCCCAGCAGAAGAGCAGGATGAGTTTACAGAATGGCAGCTACCCTAGCCACAGGGAATTTGCTTAGCTGAATCCTGACTCATGCTGCTCATCTTTCCTGGGGCCAGGAGCTCTGCTTTTGCTTATTCACTGCAGCAGCAAAGAAAATCAAAGCTGGCACATTAGACAAGACCCAGTGTTATGCCTGGCAGCTGTCATAATGCTTGACTTTTGGGACCAAAACGTCAGCCTAGGTAGGTACTTTTTGGTGGCAAAAAAGAAAGGCAAGCAAAGGGTGCCCTTAGCAGAAGCTGAACTGGATCCTACCTCCAAGCCCACAGGACCCTTTCCAGTGCCCCTGAGGTGCCCCAGCAGCATTGTCACTGCTGGAGCTATTGGCTCTGCCTCTGACTCTGGAATCCAAGCAGCCTTGACCACCTTGCTGAGCTGCAGCACTGCCCACCTCAGTGTCATAGCCCTGGCTCACAGCTTCTGCCTCCCCACTGCCTGCAAAGGGAAGTGAGCAAATTTCTGTTGCACAAAAGCAGTAAAAGTCACATGAAAGGAAAGTATATTTTGGCCTATTTCCCTGTACTTTGCTTTTTAGCCACCTTTTCATGCAATTCAGAAAAATCAGTCCAAATACTAGCAGCTCAAGAACTCCAGTAAAACCAAGGCATATTAAACAAAATAGGAGAACATGCCCTAAAATTCCCAAGTACAGTTTCCACGGTAAGTATGGACCATTTTTCAACTGCTTCTTCTCAAATGTGTGTTGTCACGAACATAAATTAAAACCAAGCCTGCTAGCTGCAGAGTAATTAACATACCAAATGGGTTTTTGCTTTCAGAGAGAGGATTTTGCTTCTGAAGGTCACTTTCTTCTGAAGGAGCCAAGAAGAGCACACTCTGCTGCAACACACTCTGCAGCAAATGCAGAGATTTAGTCCTGTCAACCAAGCACTTCTAGCAGACCTTCTCTTCCTTTTGATGTGCTTAAATAGTTGGACATGATGCTCCAATACTTTAAAGCAGGGACAAGGAAGAGGATGAGGGTTCAATAATTGCATCTCATGGTATGAAAGGAACTTTGCTCATTGGAGCCCCTTTATTTTGATAAAGGAGATGGGGCAAGTCTGCAGTGTGTAAAAAAAGGGAAATACTGTGCCCAGTTTTGCACCACACACAGAACAAGAGGAAGCATGAAATAGAGCTAGAGAACTACCAAGCTATTGACAACAAATGACCTGCAAGGGCAGATGAAGATCCTACTGCTGCCTAAAGGACAGGAATGATGAGACCTGGGTCACAATAGAAGCAGAAAATAAATCTAGGGGAAGCCAATGGGCTTCCAAGACTGTGTAAATAAATTACTTCTTAGTGAGCTGAAGTGGGAGGGTTCAAGTGGCAGAGCCACCACCATTCTTCTGCTTCCACTCACTACCAAGTAACTATTCATTTTATTGGTTGTTGTTTAAGTCATTTTTCCTATGACTTAGAGACTTCAGAAGCAAGAGAGTTGTGTGTCCAAAAATTACAGCATGAATTCGAGTATTGGCTCATCTATTGCTGTTCTAGTCCCCTTGCAATGATAAACTTTGTGCAGTTTAATTTCCTCAATTTCTCTGTACTTTACTACATCTTCAGTCTGCTAATTTCCCCCTGGCAAACCCAGGAACTTCCTTGTCCCCCTGCTTAGATGAGCCCTGTTTTCAACACGTCTCTTTGCTGCCTCTCCCTCCTCTCCACAGGGACTCCCCTGTTTCAGAGACTTTCCCTGCAGTACAGACAAGTTCCCCAGCCTGCCTTGGTGGAAGTTAACCCTGGAGCTGGGCAGCAGCAGCTGAGGGGAGGTTTAAGGGGCATCTGCAGCAGGTGGGGAGGTAAACACCTCCACTGTGCATTAGAGACCTCGCATGCCCCTGTAACAGCTGAATGTGGTCCCCAAGGCCATGTTTCTGTGAACAAATCACATTTTCCATTAAGAAAGAAATGGATGCTCAGCTGCACAACTACTTCATGAGCTGTGGAACACATACCTATTATCACAACTGAAAATATTACTACAATTCTCTACAGCTTTGATTTCAATATTTCAACTCAGGAGTATTGGCTGATTTTTAATTGTTTATTTAAGCAATTCAAGAGAGGAACTGGAAATAAACAATTTGCACATGTACTGTCAAACCTGTTGTTCATCTGGTTTTGGAGGAGGTTTTAAGATGTCACAGCCACCAAATTTATATAGCAAAGAGAGTTATTAACAACTGAGACAAGAACTTTGTTTTCCATTACACTGCTACAGAAGAGTGAGAATACTCCTGTGATCCCTAATCTAACCAAGTAAGCCTGTTTGTCTTAAAGAGAAGGAAAGCTGTGGGATGCTTCTAGCAGAGTACCTGTGTGTATGTACCAACTCATAGATGGCCCAGAAGGAAAACACCAGTCTGCTCAGAACAGCCCTCTGGCATACACCAACAGTGCATTTTTCAGATAGATAATAAGGCCATAAAAATAGAAACATTAATTAGGTGCACGGAATATGGGCTGAGGTGGGAAAGATAAGAGGTGCAAATTCTACTGAAGTCAAGCATGAACTCGTTCCTGTGGTTCTGGAACAAGGAAGGTAGTCTGTTGCTGAGGGAACTGCTTGTGCAGTACAATAAACCAAAAGACAACATCTTCCTTTCTGTACCAAGCAGCAGCCTGGCAGGCACATTGACACAGAGGCTGGCACAAGCAGGGGACATTAAACTTGGAAGAGAGCAGGCTGATCTCAAGCAACAGGAAATGTCAGTGACTATAGCAGTGTGTAACCCCTTCCCCGTGGCAGAGCACTCATGGAGTTCACTGTGCATCAGCTTCACAGACACTGACAAAAGCTTTTGCTAAGAAGACAAATAATATCAACTGGAAAGTAATGGTACATTATAGAATCCCAGAAGGACAGATAAGAGTATGGAAATCTGTTGAGAGTGATCTTAGCATGAGCAAGTTCACATTAGCGGCCTTCAAACCCACTTGAGATAAGGAGTAACATGCAGGTTTTTTTCCCTTCTCTGTTTCTTCCAATTTTTTTTACTGGGTAAAGACTGACTTGATTGGTAATGAGATTACACTGGACTCAATCACAATTACAAAATATAAGTTTCATTGATAGTATTGGCCTCAGTACCCAAATACCACAAAATTATATTAGGAAGATTGAGGTGCTAGGAAGAAGCAGCTTAAAAAATACTGGAAGGGCTGTGGGTTTTATTAGAAGGAAGAGAGCTAATACAGGAAGAGCACATAATACAGCAGGCCATTTGGGAGTGATGCACATTAAGGAGGCCAAAAGAACTTCTTTCCTCTGAAGGACAGTGGGGTGGACTGGAGCCAGTGAGGAAAATATCCTTTAATGGAACTGGGGATGTGTACCTGACTTTGATTCTTCAAAGAACAGTTCAGGTATTACAATGAAAGGGATTGCCAAGCAAATATGCATCTTTAACATGCATGTCAAGTCCTTAAAATTCAATGAGTCGCTAACATGAAGTAATACAAAGTGGCTGATCAAGAGACCTCAAGTTAATAAGGTGATGTCTATAATGTACTTTTAGATGTTAAATGTTCTTAATGGATAATAAAAAAGGCTTGCACAGAACACTTAGTGAAAGGAGAAATGGAATGGGTACACCATAACCAAATAAACTGACATTATATATTGAACACCCTTCTGATGATCATACCAGGGGCACAGTATGATAGAGACCCAAACCATCCTGAACAGGAAGATGTAGGCACTGGTTTCATCTGGCATCAAACCAAACAATGTATGGAAGATGAAAATGTATAGAGAACTGTTTACCAGCAAGTCCTCTGCTTCCTAGGAATGAAGATAAGATGGACATACCATTCTTTGTGAAGGTTTGTGAAACTAACTACAGACCAAGAATAAAAAAGATGAATTGTGGCAGGAAGAAGAGAAAAGGAAAAATGAGAGAAGGTACTTCCTCACCTGCCAAAACATTAGAGATTTAGAAAGAGAAGACTGGCTTAAGCAAACTCAGAGATACAGTATTTGACTGTAACTTCTTCAGTGTGTGGACATTCATAACAAGCACAAAGATTTCTAAAAAGCAATAGAAATCATACTACATAAGAAATATAAAAGAAAGAAGTATGCATTCAAGAGCACAGCTGTGAGGGAGTATTTCAAGACACTGCTTCAATGTTTACATCTACTCTCTCAACAAGGGTAGAAATAACAATAATAATTTTAACTAAAGCCACTTTTTGCAGGGGCAGGGAGGAGGTTGTCAATAAAATGAATGAGTTCCAACATTACAGAAATGCTCTTTTCACCTAGACTGACTGCCTCCAACTGTAAGATATACATAAATCCAGACCCCTCTGGACATGAAAAAAAAACCTACAGGGCATATTTTGCATATCACCATAATTTGACTATTGGTCTGTGATTTCTCAAGAAAACAGAAATATGAGAAACATTCTGACAGTTCAGTCTAATTCCAGAATCCTTTTGACTATGTAGTTGCTACCTGTGAGTGGTCCACATAAAAATAATTTCCCTCAACCTAAAGAAAAAGGAGGTTGAGTTTTTTTCATACTGTGAAGTGAAATCCCTTTTGCATCACTAAACAATATAGAGCTACAAATTTATTTTACACACAGCTCTCTGTGACAGGACATTTGTGAGAGGCTGTTCAAGCAACAGAGGCAGTTTAATAAACCTGGCATGACTTGACAATCATTTGGAAAGATTTCTCCCATGATAACAACAATGCACAAAGTATTAAAGTACAATTACTGTTGTTGCCCTTCGTGTAATAGATATGGTAAGAAAAGGTCATCCTATGGACTGTAAGAGCTACCCTGAGCACAAGAGCAGCATCTTTACAATGCATGTGATCCTCTATCCTAACCCAGAATCACATGGTAATTTTCTTGCCCCAGGGTTCAGACCAGAATAACTCTGAAAAATTATATAAAGGCAGCTGCACTTCAGAAATCGTGAATGAAAAAAATAAAATAATCATTTTCAATATCATTGGGTAGAAGAAAACACACACACAAGCTATAGAAAACCATGATGAGAAAAGAGCAAAAAGACTGGGCTTTATAACCTTATAACCTTTGCAGGTGGAACTTGATATTATTTTCACTTAAAATTTCCAGAACACCAATAAATATTTTCTGCTTTCAAGCTTCTGGCATCTGACCTGGCAAGATACCTTTGCAATAGCATTTTTTGTTTCTAATCACTAGTTGTCTTTCTTCTCTTTGATGGATAAATTTTTTGAGACCTAGATTTAAGATCCATGACCTGCGCACTTCAATGCCAAAAAGTTCAGCAACAAACTCTAGGGCAGACTGTTCCAGCTTCTTGACAAGAGAAGGGGAGTTTTTACTGCTGGTACTTACTTAGGGGCCAGATGGGAAAACCTCCTTGTAGTGTTATGGAAAGGTGAAAGATAACAAAAAGGCAGGACAGAACTGACTTGTGAACAACCCATGGAGAGCTGTAACAGTTTAAGAGCAGAGATAAAATTCTGGAAAACAGAAGTCTTCTGGTTATTCTCAGATCAGTAAACAATGGACCACGTGGAATAAAATACTGAGGATTACATGGCTGGTTACTTCTTTCCCCAGTTTACCTACAAACACAACTGCCTGCACATGCACAGCTACATGAATAGAGGGCTGAGTTTCCAAGATCTGCATCAAAACTTCAAGGAATCTGGGACCTCTCAATTTCTGCAAAACAAACTGCAGTTGTAAGGAGCCAGCCTGGTCACATCTCTAGGTTTGCCAGGGTACCTCATGGGGGCCTTGTGAGAATTCACTGGGTGGGACAGGAGCTCACACAAAAAGGCATTCAGCATGGCTCACAGCCCATCCATTTCTACTCCTATAATCATGAGGAACAGAGCTGAACCTCACAGTCACTTCTTTACTTGGCACAAGAGGCAGAGCAGAGCATAAGCTAGGGACTGTGAAAGTCATGCTGCAGAAGCATCTTCTCTCACCTCCTGCAATGTTCTGTATACAAAGAAACTGCCTCAGAAGCATCTTTTCAACTCCCTCCTATTTGCACATTTATTAAACTCACATTTATCTCATTTTCAGGGGACAACAGAAATGCTTGATTTTTTTAGGCCAGAGTCTCATCTCCAGCCTCCACATCTTACACCCTGTCATTTTTGAAAGACAGTCCTTTTTATTTTCCATCCAGTTGGTAGGCAGTTTGAGTTCTGCACTGATTGGTTTCTACTCAAGGCAATTTTCCTAAGATTTTTATCTTTCCACTCTGCACTGCCCAGCTCTGCCAGGTTTAATTCACCCCACTTAATCTTGGGAGTGCTGCCTTACTCATTACCAAATGCAGCTCCACACCAGCCCATACTATAACACTGGTTTGGATCACAACATCATCTTTTGGGCCATACTGCTTGCCAAAAAAATCTGCTTCAGGTGAATTTCTAATAAAATTCTTGCCAAAAAGACATCTCCCTGCTTTTTCCAAATTTGCAAAAAGGCATAGAAAACATTATTGATGATTTTTGTATTCCTGGAATATTCTCACACTCTTTCTAGGAATAAGCAAGAACACCTCTTTGCCATCTCATTATTACACACGTGCATAGTTATAAGAAAATGCTCTGAAGGGACATCAAGCAAATAATACCAATTTTCAAAATTCTATAGCAATATATTTATACAAATTACAGAATTCTGTATGTATTTACACACCATTACAGAATATCAAGTAAATAACACCAATTATTCTTTTCTTTTTCCCTCAGATTTTTCTTCAAGCCAATTTTAGTGCTCGAGAGAGGTGCCAGATGGACAGCACCAGAAAGTGAAGCGTTCTGTTTGTCCCCAGCACGGGGGCAGAGGCACTGCAAGCCTCCCTGCTTTGCCATGTCAGCTCTCTGCAGCCCTATTTTAGCAGGATCACATAGGGAGCAGGAAGGCATCCGTGCCCCTTCACACCTTGGCCAAGGAGCTCAGCAGCAGCCAGGTGACAATGGCTTCACCCATCCCCCACCAGAAAACAAACAGAAGTAGCTCATTTTACATAAGGGACTGAACAGAATCTGCTGTTTGCTACCCGAAACAGGCCAAATTTGACCCAGTGAACCTGCAGGGAGTGGCAAACTGCCAGCTCCCGGGCCTTCCAGTCTTGCAATAATGCCTAAGTTAAATTACATGTTTCTATATTTACATAAAGTCAGTATTTACACACCATTACGGGTTATTCGAGTAAATCGGTTACAGTTTATTTAGAAGGACTGCCATAAACTCATAACATTTTTCTCGAGTTTAATCCTTTCTTTAGAAAAATACAAAAAAAAAAAAATTAAATAAAACATGTTAACTAGCAGTAATGATTAGCCTATGACTAAAAAATCCAAGTCAATTTAACATTAAGACTTTAACTGTGGCCTAGTATTGCGGCCTCGACTCAGAGTCATTTTAACCTTTGCAGATAATTCCCTCGTGTATGTCAGAGTTACTGAAACAGAGAGAGTTGCAACCTCCCTTCCTTGTGGGGGGGTTGATCCATTTAACAGGGAGCAATGAGCCCTAGTCCTGCCCAGAGGTGCCTTTTCTTCCCCCACGCTCTTTGCATCGCCCACGCGAACGATCGACTGACCCACGGCAGCCAAACCATCCGCAGCCCCGAGGCTGGAAATTCCCAGGCAACAACAGTCCCTAGACAAGTATCCTAGAAATCAACTAATGCAATGTACGTACCTTCATCTTTCATAAACAATTACAACAAAGGGCCACGTTACGTTTCAGGTTACCCATAGCGCCGGTTGAGACACGGCTCCTCCTACCTGCTCCTGTATGCTCAGGACACCGAGCCACAGGTCGTTCCAGAACAGAAATAAGTTTCAAATAATGTCAATTAGATGAACAAGAGTGCTTTAGAGCAAAAATGTCTTAGTTACAAGTAGGCTACAACCTTTTACATCACTCCTCCAAAGGAGCCCACGTGTGTACACAGGGTGTGTACGGACCAGCCCTGCTCCCAACATATCCAAAGGTGAAGGCTACACTCAGCTTAGTGGCACTGGATTCAAATCCTAAGGAATACTACAAAATGCATTTGCCATATGGATTTAACATGGGTTTTGTCTCTTCTTTTTTTTTTTTTTCCTTTTCTTCAGAGTATTAGAGAAAAAAATGCCTCTTCCTGCAGGTTAATTTCCAAATGGTAGCTGCTAATCAATGCGTTTGTGTGCTTATCATAAAATGCTACATACCCTTAAATATTACATACTGTTTCCTCACTTAAAGTTCATGAATATTTGAACATACTTTAGGAAAAACAATAAAAATAAGTCTAATACTGTCCCCCTCATTGTCATTATTGATAGAGGTTTATTAGTTTCATTTTGCAAGTTTTACTTTAGGAAGGGTGCTAATATCATGTATTATGACAGTTCACACTGAAAGCAATTTTCCATAAAAGGTATTACAATGACCCCTATGGAACTTGTATAATTTCATAGTAGATAGTCAAGTGCACAAATAAACATGTTTACAAGAGTGATCCTGTTAACCTGGTTCTTGCCCTCTGAAATATTTATGTGTTCTTTGTGGAATCTTAAAATTAGTATAATTGTTGTTGGTATTACTTATGTTGTTTCTGGCATTCTCTTTAGGAAAAAAAAATAGCATATTTATCATTTAGCTTTGGTATAATCTGCAATAGGTTTTAACAAGTAGAATATATTCCAACCCCTATATTTTCCACAGCTGTGAAATTTACAATGATGTAAGAAGTCACTTTATCAGAGAGGAAATATTACAGACACATAAAAAAAAGTTGAAGACCCAGTTTTCTCTTTAATCCTCTGGGGTAAGCTATGAAACAAGCAGTCAGAAGAGTGAGGACTCAGTGTCATGAGTGGTGTGCATACTTGTACAATAATACGGGCACAAAAGAGATTGTCGCCTTTAGTACATGAGGGTCACTAGAATTTATTATTATTACCTTTTTATTGTTGGCTTTTTTTTTATCCATGCACCTTTATATTTACTTGCATGAATTTACCACAGGTTCATAGTGGCCTTTGCCATTTCAATGCTTACAGAGCCTAAAGCTTCCAAAATGCCTATCTGGCCTGTACATATTTCATTAAAAATAAACTCTATATAATAAATAAATATATAAAATAAATAAAATGTTGCCTTTGGAATTTCTATAAATAAATTTTAACTTTTTATTTTTATTTTTTTTTACTAAGAGGTCTTTGCTTTAAACTCAGTGGGGTGAGACCCAGAGAGCGATTAACTGAAAAGTCTCTTGTTTAAGTAAGACTGCACCCTCCATGCCTTTGTAAATGCAGCGTACACTTGAGCAGGCCACCAGCCAAAAATCCTGATGAATCGAAGTATGGCAGCTATGCTGATATATGACGAAGTACAACTGATCAAAAATTTAAAAGCGTGTCTATTCCCCAGCATGCATCAGGCCTTCCTCCTCCTCCTCCTCCTCACCCTCCTCCTCCCCTCGGCTCCTCTCTCGCGCTCGCACTCCCATTCATCCTCTCCCTTTCTCTCTCTCTCGCACTCACTCTCTCGCGCTCCCTCTCGTACTAAATCAAGCGAGTGGGCATAGGCTCTCCTCCAGGAGGACAAACCTTTAAGTGCAGAACAAAATCAGCATGTTCCATCCAAGCCTCCATCATACATTATGCATGCGACAAAGTTTGGCAACAGTGGAGCTGATGTGATGACACAGCTAATCAATAAGAACCCACCGCATGAAACCTTTATAGTGGTTACTTTTTAAGGGCTCAAGTGAAGGAATTGTCTTTGTCAACTTTGGCTTAAAATATCCTTATATAGTTCTGGTACTTTCTCAGGGTCCACTGGTCTAGGTAAAAAATGTGTAAATTTTTGATGCCGTTTAGTCCTAGTCCCTTCTCGTGGAGTCCCATCTTTATTTAACGCAACGTAGTATCGTCTTCCAGTGTCCACATGTTTATATAGATTTGATGAATATGTGTTATACCAGTTTTCTTCAAATTGCTCTCTGAATACACACTCCTGGGTTAATTTTTCCTGTGGAAAGAAAAAAAAGAGCAGTAAGGAGACAGCCACTAAAATAAGCTTCTTCTTAAAGAATTCCTATTTTTATGGCTTGAAACTGGTATCTCCTCGCTAAATTGCAGAATAAAATATTTCTATGCTCCCAGTTTTAGCTATGTAAAGCTTTATTGCTAGGTGTTTCTGGAGGCAGAGAGAAGGGTGGATAACCCTATGTGAAGCAAAAATTACTCTCAAAGCCTCATTTCCCAAATCAGTACAGCAACAACAAAGATGAAAATAGATACTTTTAATTTCTGATGGCTCCCAAGCAGCTCACCAGACCTTACTGGGTTTCTATAACTGATTGTTTCAATGGTGAGTGCAGGCATTCGAACAAACAGATATAAATAAAGGAAGCTAGAACTGATTTGCAGGGCTCTAATAAAATTTAGTCTTAAAATCTCTATGTTGTTTCAATGCATGGAGAACTTGATGCATTTCATTAGTTTAAAAACATGCAATATGCTACCCTTCATTAGATTTATTATTTGTATCACAAAGCCACAACCCAACAGAGCTTCAAAGAGGAACTTGAACCCTGTGTGCTGAGATGAAGTGGGCAAGGAAAAGCCCTCCAGGTTTGCATTACCAGGTTATGCTTGTGACCCATCCTACTGAGGACAGGAGCCACTGAGGATATCAACCATTCATCAGATCCCCTGCCACCACAGAATCCCCCTCCTTCCAGCTGACTCACTTCAGTCTGTGTTGCCTTCCACATCCTTAAGATTGCTTAAAATTGCTTTTAAAAATTTGCTTAAAACACAGCCATCTGATAACTAGATTAATTTTAAATTACTGAGCAAGAACACTGGGAAAAAAGGTGATGAGCTGTAGCATGGGAGAGCTGATGGAAAGATGAGAAAAATGACCCTGAAAATAGTCTTTTCACCAGGCACAAGAAAAAAAAAAGAGATAATTCTATAGCACTCACATCAACCACACCCAGCTTCCAGCTGAGGATCTATTTCTAATAATTACAAAGCTCCATACAACGCATGTATTTTACAGACATTAAATCTCAAAATAATCCTTTTAGATAGGACCACAGAGAAAGGAAAACAGACACTAAGGCCCAGATGCAGCAAAGTATGTATGGCACCTAAGCCATAAACTTGTGCTTGAACACAACTAAGGAGCCACAGCTCAAGAAACCACCTGCCATGACTTAACCCAGGATCTTCCCAAGGTCTGCCATCACCAAAGCCTGCAGCTTACAGAAGCCACTCAGGAGCTATCCCATGTGGGGGAAACAAACCCCATGCAAATAGGGAAAGGGAGCCAACACTCCTCTGCACCTGTACAAACTGGGTATTGAGCTGCAAAGACAGAGTCCTCCTCAGGCCCTCCCAAACACCTAAAGGTTTGGGATTTGAAGGGTTCTTCTAAATTAAATTTGTGGCAACTCCAGTAGGCAAGAAAGGCAGGAAGTGACTACTCCTGGCTTCCCCTTTAATGGGCACTGGGTACCTCATCACCACTCAGGAAGGAGAAATCCCAGACAGGACCTAGTTTCACATGTTCAGCACCTGAAAATTCACTATGGCAGTGACCATATCCCTTTGTGGATGTGACAGCTATTTTTTTAGAGATATTTCTGACTATGACATTTTTAGTTCAAAGTAGTTCAAACACAGCAATAGCCTATGCTGGTTATAGGCAAAAGCCATACAAATCTGTTCACATTAAACCCTTATCTGTGGGCTATACCCTGCAGTCTCCTATTGATAATTGCCTCTCTGTCCTTTCCAGCTTGAAGCTGCAGCCGCATTGAGCATCACCAGACCAGCAGCAGCTGCCAGTTACACCCATTGCAGTATTCCCCTTGCACAGCCTCAAAAGTACAAACTATTATAAAAGGTATTCAGCTGCAGAGAAGATTATCTCTAAGTCTAGATTTCATTAGTGTTTTATTTTGCATGAGGTTTAAAGTCATCTGTGTTTGTTTTAAGGCAGAATCAGATGCTAAGGGGTATTATATGCTGGGCTTATGTAAGTCCATGGGGAAAGAGAAACTAATTCAAATTGTTTTCCTGCTCTCAGAAGGCAATAGGATCACATGACAAGCACTGCAGAAGAACTCCCTGCTAAAAATAGCAGCATTTTAGGAAGATATTTCAGTCCTGTCGTGAATTCATTAATTATTCACTTCATCTGCATTTTTTTTCAGCATCATCATAAATTTCTATCTTTGCAAGAACTATTTCCCCATGCCCTGAAGGAGAAACTTTAAAATAGCCTCTCTTTATCTGGCAGGTTTGATGGATCATGACAGTGCTGTGGTACACGTAACTAGCACACCCTGAATCAGGGGGTTTGCATTGTACTGCACTCTGGATGAGCTAAATGGATTTCATCCTCACAAATTTAATCTTCTTTTTACAAGCTTATCCTATTTTAACTTTCTATTCAATTACGACACAGCTACATCTCTTTTGTCCTTCTTCAAAATTCTCAGAAATTAGTGTACAAACATGAGGCAAATAGTTCAACATGAACATGACAGAGCAATCAGGATGTGGCATCAGATAGGTAGGGATATTAACAATCACCCTTTAAAAGAAATTAATTAATTTCTTTATACAGTCAAATCTTATCCTTCCATGAGGCTTAGAAATTCTGGTTGTGGACAGACACCATTGGAGTAAATCAGTGTTGATGACTTTGGATCAGATCTTGTAAGTAATGTAGGGCACTAAAATCCCATCATATCCTTCTCCCCATGCCCTGGGAAATCCTTACAATATTGTCTCATCTAGTACCAAGAGAGACAGAAATCAACATCCACCAGGATAGTCATTTATGTAGAATCACAGAATCCTTTGGGTTGGAAAGGACCTTGAAGATCACTGAATCCAGCCATTAACCTCATACGAGCCCAGCCCTAAACCATGTACCACCACAGCCCTACATAACACTGATTCCTTATGCTCACATTTTAAGTATGCATGTCATTATTCCAGCTAGAAATGGGCACAACACAGGCTGGTCCATCCTGCCAAGACCACCCTCTTGTCTCACTGCCTTAGGAAGGGAAAGTCTTACTGAAAACCAGCTCTCCCAGTATGGAAAGGATATGGTGTTTCCTGATCACATTTCTCCTTCTGGCTATGACTTTTAGAAAGTCCCTCTATGCACATTTGAAGAGCAAGATTTAGTCCTACATTACAATTGCAATTTTTGCATACTTTTATTCCAGCAACTCACTTCTCTATCAATTTTCCAGTGCAAATATTTCCTTGCACCATACTTAAAGTTGCTGGACATCTTTGTCGAAAGCTGACACAAATACCAAACATACCCAGCTGGAACAGCTATGGAAAGTAACCTGCATTCCTGTGAAAGGGGAGGCTGCCTGCCTTGCTCAAATCATTTAATTCAGGGCCAAATAAGGAGGTGACCTTAAAATTATATAAATCAGATGTTGCACCACATTCCACATGTTTTCTGTGAGGACTGTTCCTGGAGTATTCAGCTACAAAGTGATGGATTTTTGTTTTGCTACATTTCCACACTTCACCTGTTTGGTTTTTTAACCTGTTATTTAACTCAGAATGTTCAAATAATTGAATTATGTACAAAGATGCACATATCACAAAGACAAAACCCCCAGAAATATTTAATTCAGAAAACTGCTAGTGGCTGGTCAGCATTAGCAAGCCCAGGACCCCTTTCCCTTTCTACATTCTCCATCACCTAACAAGAGAAGAAAATAATTACGTTATCCTATTTCCAGGCAGATTGATTAAAAGTCAGCTTCTAAGTTAATAAAGCACATGGTTACAGGCATCACAATGAAAGTTCTGCTAGCTTGTTTTAAAATAGCTATCCATGTGAAGTAGTTAATTGTAAATAAGTAGAAAAGTGTAAAACACATATACACTGCTCAGAATAGTTAAGAATGTAAGACATTTTTGCTGCTTGGTAGTTGAAAGTATACAGGGTCCTATATAAAACACATCAATACTTTTTTCTTTCTTTCTTTCTTTAAATAACCCTATGGAGCTAAAACTCCAATTTATCTTGTAACCTAACAAAAGAAAGCCCCTTCAGACCATCATTCCTAAAATCACAGCAAGTACCTTTCGTGCCAAGCAAACTATTTTTTTTTATGTCATGTATAGTTTTCCCTTTTTCAAACTGCTACACTGATCCAGTAGAGACAAGAAAACACCTAATCCAGAAGTCCAAACAATTATTAACAAGAAATATATCTGACGTAGTCAACACTTCCTATATACCTGCTGCACACTAACACCTTGTTAATCCACCCTGTCTTAATAAAAGTCATGTTTATATATATAGTCTCCCAAGTAATTTCATGCAAATCCCTCGTTATGGCTACATAGCATTACTAGAAACTGCATGTGTAGTGAAGGGAAACAAAGAAAAGCCCTATTCTCCTCTGAAGCAGTTTGCTTTGCTGTTCTGCCTACCAACACACACATTTTACATGCCATTGGCCCTTCCCATGCTGTAATGCAAACAGCCTCTAGAACATACTATGTTCAGCTAATAATTAACACTCATCCAGAGCTGTCATAAATAAAGGTCTAGTTTAGCATTTACTGTGGTGTTTTCCATACTCTCATGCTATGTCTGTTAGTTTCTGCCTGGGTGAACCACCTCCAGCCACAATGAGAAGCCAAGTACCAGTGTCCAAGCAGAGCCACTTTCTTTTCCAAATTAGACCACAGTGTGAGTCAAGCCCTGCACACTGTGTGTCTGACTTGCTGAGAGTCACAGAGCTTTCTGTGATGAGTTTCTCCAAGCAGCCTCTTTTCAAAATGCTTTGTTTGATAATTTGACAAAACATGAGAAAAAATGGGGGGTAAAGAAAGTCTGCCAAGGGGACTAGCTGACTGTTTTTTTGTGTTTGAGTCAGTAGTTCTCCAAAAGCCTTTTAGACAGACAGCAGGAAACCCTTCAGGGCCAGAGGAGAGACAAGCAAACAGTCAGGCACCAATGCTGCCACTCATACGCATTTCACATTCCATGGCACGTTAAATAAGATGAGGGAAATCAGGCAAGGTGTCCCTGGCAAAACCACAGTTAGGCAACTGCATTCTCCCTACCTGAAGGCACCTTGTAATCTCACAGATTATCCAGTATACATCCTACTTTCCCTAAACCTCTGAGTTAAATTGTATAAAGTTTTTATTATGCATCAATCCCCACTTACAAAACAAAAATCAAGTGTGACTGTTCTGTGCTGCTGCCATGCAGCCATTATGACAGTGCCTAAAGATTTTCATCTTTCATACAACACGTTTATGAAGATCCCAAGACCCAGCAGAACTTGAACCCCTTGGGATCATGACTGCCAAAAGCCACAATACCTACATAGATGCAGACATGTGTTACTTCCACCCTGATGCAGACAACAGAAAATCAGTGCTTCCTGAACAAAGCAGACTCCAGCACAACAGTAAAATCCTGAGACACTGGGAGGGATTTCAGTGCTTCACCCCTTAGTCCCACTGCCACTCTTCTCCCACTCCCTTGCTCTGCACACTATCAAGAACCTCCTCTGGAGAGACCAGGCTGGCACAGAGCACTGTGCTACCCCAGGGCTGTTTACACAGCTCTTGTGACATGAGCTGCAGGAGGATGAGGTGCCAATTAGACCTTCATCCATTTTTGCCACTGCCAGCTCCTCAGCTCTTGGTTTTGCTAATATCCTCTCCTGTGAGACTTCAAGTTTGCAGCATCTGTCAAGCTTTAAGCATGCCCTGGACATGAAATCATTATGGGATGAGTAACCCCACTGTGCCTGAGGATAGGCTGCCCATCAACAGCCATGCTTCAAGTTCAGAAAGGCTTGGTTTATATCTGCTCAGCCAAGTGCATGAGGAGAAAACTCATTTTCGCCTAAACACCCAAGATCTGCTCATGATGCTGTTGGAAGTCTTGACAAAACTCCAGGGGCAGATCTCAGGCTACATAAGCTGTTACAGTGTCTTTTCTCTGGAAGCTGATGAGCTTCCTTCTCCACACCACAACGGAACAGGAGCAGGACAAAGTCGACTCAGAAAATAAATAAACAAGCAGGTCTGTTCCCCTCCCTTCCACGCCAGCAGCACCAGGCTCACACAGTGTCATTTACTAGTCACACTTCTGACCTCTATTTTATTTTTGATTCCCTTGGCACAATAAAGAGCTGCAGTCATCAATGTTATCTAAGCATCTAATTCATAACGCTTGGCTGAACCCTCCCAAGAATCAGAAAGCAAGGTGGTATGCAATTTGATACAGGGGCCAGAGCCAATTTTTAAAGAAGATGGGAGAAGGGTTCCCGTCAGCTTAAATGGAACATGGATCAGCCTTGCAATGATAAAAAGGCAACAAATATTTTAAGACATTAAAAGAACCATTTCAGGCACGCTCAGATTTACTGAAAGCTGAAACTTGACCTCCCCCAGCTCCCCACTCCACAAATTCTCTTCTATCAAAAGACAACCTATATGTCAAAGCAGGTCTGCCACCCTACAGCAGGACACTCTTTATCCTGAATACCAGACAAAGATTTCTAAGTAAAACATGCTTTCCTTAAATCCGACTAAGATGGAACAGTGTTTTGTCAGTATTTTTTGCCTTGTTTTGTTCTCTAAGCACAGAACACAGGCTTGAAGGAAAGATAGACATCATCCAGCAGAAAGTGCTGTTTAAGTGAGCTAAACTCACATGCTGAAAAACATTGTAATGTGAGGGATAAAAAGTACTTAATCTGCATGGGCCTCTACATTCAGTGAGTACCCCACAAAATGGATTTATCCACCATTAAAGAAGCACATCGACTCTCAGCTACCAGTGCCATCATAAAAAGCAAAGAATGCTCAGGAGCTGTCATGAAACATTTAGCCATGGGAATCAAATAATTATTATTCATATGTAGTGATATAAATGTACATTATAAAAGTAATTCATGTTTTACTCTTTCAGCAAGATGATTTGGTCAAGGACTGATAAATAGGAGCCTGTCTCTATATTTTGCTGTTAATTTAATTCAGAGCTACCAGTTAGGTACTAGCTCATAGGACATTGCCATTCTGGAAGGGGGTCATCAAACAAACACAGCATCACAAGCTATCACATTTTGGAAAGAGTGTCACTGAAATGCCACATATCCACTAGGGTCTTGAAAAGCAACAAGCTTCACAGAGAAATTTTCAAAAACTATGTGCTTCGGTGGGCACTACAGAAAAGGATTGGCACACTATGATATTTACCTAGCAGGCCTCAATTGATTATTCAGTTTAAATTGTTAAAAATGAGGCCTTTTAATTTCCCACCTTTTTTGGATGGGAAGGAAGACCAATGTTTCAAATAGTTGCTGCTGAAGAAAAGATGTCATGCTTCCCTTTTCAGCCAGCAGTGCCCCATCCCTTGGCAAACACTTCTCATAACAGTCTCTCCAGGGACAACTTTTTGGACACTTTCCCCATTACTTTTCCCAGGGGCAATCCTGCCACAAAGTCATGGATTTAGTTACAAAATTTTAGTATCTCGCTTTCTGAGTAGAATAGAGTATTTCCTAAATATTTCTCAGAAAATCCACACATCTTTGGTGTTGCTGTGCCATGACTTATGATGACAGTGACACAGCTGACCCAGTCTTTGGGAAATGCTGGAGGAAGTCGGGTGGCTCTGCTCCTTCATGAGACCCCTACTCCTCACATGCACACCAATGGGCCTGTCTTTCAATGGGGAAAACTTCAGCCATGCAGTTAATTTCAGCTTTGATGAGAGAAGTTGTCATTCTGTCTGAAAAACCCAAAAGATATATAGCAACAACTTCAACAGAGCTAGTGACTGAAGAGCTCAAAGACCAGGTTGTGAATCTCCTGGGTACCTGCAAACATGGATCTTTCAAAGAAATCAGATTTTAAAGTAAAAAAAAAAAGAATATTGCTGTTTTGTTTAAACTTTACAACATGTGTATATTCTAAAATTAATCAAAATATTTTGCTGAAGTCTTCCCCAATAACTTTCCTAATCTGAGCTCAAATTATCCACTATGTGATGTCCTAACAAAGGCATCAGTAGGACAAAAATGCCCCCTCGTTATGAAAAACTAATGTTAGAAGATTGCCTCTAGATTGCAGACTCTCATAGGCAGGAACTCTGTCTAGATTTAGGTTTTTAAAATGATGAATACCATACAGCTCTTATCTTGATTGGGATCTGCTGACACAACCATAAAACTAATTGGTGGTTTTACAGGAGCAGGTCCAATCCTGATTCCATTGAAAGCAATGGTATTCCAACCATAATAGAATCAAGTCAAAATATCTCTTGAGTCACAATTGCCTCTATAATTGGGTTAAATTTGAAGACCAAAGTTTAGCAGATTAAAGATGCACAGCCTGGGCCAGACCTCAAAAGTATTCAGCATCCACACTAGAACACAAGTTTTACCTCAGCAGCAGCCTGTGGAACACAAATCTAAAACCTTATCTTCAAATCAAAAGTAGCTGCAGATATCTGCCAGTATAAAATGAACGAAAAAGAAACAAAAGGGCTTTATAGAAGGGGAAAATATGGATTTGCACTATAACAAGCTTTATTTCTTAAGTTTTTTGAATGTGACACATACTGCACATCACCAAATCAGCCTAGGCACATTCAAACCACAAAGCAAATCTCAACCTAGTCAAAATCCCTAATGAAGTCCCCACAGGGCAGACTTTTTCTACTCTGTCTTTGAAAAGGATGAATGGCAAAGTGGGAGAGAGTACCACATTCACATCCCACTGGCTCCTGAATCAGAAACAGAGCACATCAGATCTTTATCTGATACAGTGAATAATCCCCAAGCACATCTCAGTGTGTCACTGCTGCTGATGCTTTTAGCATGTCACTTCAACACAGTATTCTCAGATCAACCAAAGACACTGAACCTTTTCACACCTCTGTATCATTACACAGCCAGCTCCAGAAACTCTCAGGGCTGCAGTGAAGAGAGCTACACAACTGCAAAGAAAAGAATCTGAAGATGTCCCACTCTTGCTTGCTGGGTATGATTTGGGTCTGCAATGCAGTTAAGCCACTTTAGCAGCTCCCTGCTGTGGAGAGCATGGTGCTCAACCCTTCAACCCTCCCACACTGCACCTGATTCTCCCACTGAGCCATAATGCAAGCCAGTTCAGGAAGCTGAGCATTGTTTTCTGTGGCTTTATATCCCTAAGCTGATCTCCTGACAGGTCAGATGAGTGCCAATGTTAGAGCATGGAAGAAAGCAGAAGCATGCAGCTCTAGCAGGAAATCAGAATTGCCCTTTTTGGAAGGGGCTTCCTGCAAGGTCATACTGGCTGCCTCCTCAAGCAGCACCTCTAGTCTCCTGTTTTCAGGAGAACACAAAATTTCAGACACCTTTATTTAGGGGAAAGCGAATTATTAAATTAAGGTTTGAGTAAGACCTTAGTATACCAAAGCTTAGCTATATTATATTTATATGTATATATACATATATACACAAACATACACACACATACACACACATAATTTATATAGAAGTTACTCATGCTTTCCTGTCCCAAGCATGTAGTGAGAATACAAGATCCAAGATCAACATAGAATTACAGACCAAGGCAAGGAGATTACTGAAGGTTTTCTCCCACAAAAAATTATCTTCAGACCTAGCAAGCATTTGAAATTAAGTCCTCTGAGGAAGACCAAAGACTTGAGAAAAGTGTAGTATGTATCTTACAGAACATTATTAGTAAGTGTCCCTCTTCGGTGACAGTGCTGTAGTGGATGAAATTCTGATTTTAAAAAGACTGAAGCCATAGTTTTAAAGTAATCACAATAGTTGCACTTTCTCACAAAGCTTTCTCCCATATAACCTGTGTCAAGTATACTGACCTATCCATTTTTCCTACACCAGTATCCATGTCTCAAAAGACATTTTTTTCTACAGTCCTTCCTACCTTGCTGAGCAGGTTGCAGTTTCTGCCTCATTTCCCTTGCTGGTACTTGTGGGGAGCACCATCTAACAGTACCCAGCTTTCAGCAAAACTGCCCATCCAAATTCTAAGAGGGGTTATCTGCAGGGATGAAGTAGACAAGGTAACTCAAGTATATGGACTTTTCTCAGACCTTTCCTCCACAAAGGAAATGTCCACAGTCACAAAGCTGTGTCCTACTGTACAGTGCAGAGAAAACATTTGTCTCATCTCCACTTCCCTGCAAAAATCCCTCTGGCCAGCTCAAAATCCCATCTCCTCACAGCCTGAATCTTCCTCGTTATGCAGCCTAAGCTTTACTGTGACCCATTCAAACCAATTCATTCCATTTCAAGGACTTTTTTTCCTCCCTGTTGTTACACCTCAAAGTATTTACAGAGAGCAAGAGCACACCCTCTCAGCTTTCATTCTGCAGGCTAAGTCAGTCAAGATCTTTAGAGTCTATCATTTGATAGTCTTTTCATCCCCCTGTTTTAGTTTCAATCCATCTTCTTTATCACAGTGACCAACTGCATTTTGCATTTAGACTGGATCCTCCTAGTGTTTTATGGAGTGGCCCTGATAGAGCTCTCCCTGAGCCTCTCATGTAAACATTTTAAGCACTTTAGTTCACCAAGGCACTTCTGTGAGGTTGCCTCCTGTGCTGGAAATACTTCCCAGCTTTGCAAAAAATTGCAGTAACACACCACTACTTTTTCATGACAAGATGTTTAATGTCCCTAATAAAATCAGGGAATAAAATCAGTCTAGGGACCAATCCATAAAAACTCCACTAATAGCTTCACTCCAGTCTAATACCTTTCAGCACTCTGCATTGCTGTCTTCTCTTCAGAGTTTTCATCATCTGTCATACAAGTCTTCTACTAACATTCATTCTACCTGCTGTAGCAAACACTCTGTTCTGTGGGTCATACCTAACACAGCCCTGCAGATTAGCACAATTTTCCATTTCTAGAAAAACATATTCCTACCAAAAATAAAATACTGCACTTGCCTGAAACTATTTATCCTGCTTCAGTAAACTCATGCATGTACTTCCAGGTCCTCCTCTACTCTTTCATTTAAAAGGATGTTCCTAACATTCCAAGCACATCCCGAGCCAGACTGATAGCCCTCCAGCCAAACACAACCACACAGCCCGAGGCACACACACTCTCGAGGCTGGAAAACACCTGCATTTCCTCAGAGGGAAGCAAACACTCCCTCACCCAGGGCTTGCTCCCACCTTTCTGCTGCACCTCCCAGCGACCTGGGAGGGAACCACTGTGACTGAAGCCCTTCTCCTTGGCCAGATTTGTTTTCCAGTTTCCTGCTTCAATTCCCCAGGCAGCAAAGAAACACTTGGACCAGCAAAAGGGAGGGGATGGGTGGTTGGAGGGAAAATAGCCACTCCTTTCAGCAGCAGTATTGGCTGCCCCTGCTCCCTTTGTTCATCCCACAACAGGGAGTTTCTCAGACCCATGTTACTACCCAAAGGAGTTTATCAGAAACAGGGCTAGCCCTCATTCAGACTGTATTGCATTTACACTCCTGCTTGGATACACTGTGCTGGTAAGGACTTGTGTTCCTTCCCAGGTATATAGCTTAAAAACTTTTCAACTTATAAAAGTTTTAGTACACATTTCAGGGCCCAAATCAGCTTTATCACAACAATTTCCATTTTATCCCCATGCTCCTACATCCCTAAGACACAATCTTTTCTGCAACCTGCCCTTGTCCCATTCTCTGCAGACCCTCTGCCAAGTGCTCACAATCTTTAAACCCCTACATGCAGTTTCACCCTTGCTGGGATACCATTTCCACAGGATTTCTGCATCTCTGACAAAGTTTCAAGTTTCCTTCAGATTCAGAGCCATAATCACCATTTTGAGCTGGGCCTCTGCAGAGTTGCCCATCACATTAACTACAGGCCTGCTTCTTGCAGTCTCCTGCTTAAAGCAGATTTACCCAGGGAGACATGAGCCACTGTCATCAGTAAAAGACATCATCGGGTTTTTGATCATGGGAGCGATCAGGTTTTCCTGAGCAAAGCTACTCGTGCAGGAAGCCTGACCACTCCTTGCAAGTCAGCTGCCAGAGGAATTGCCCTCTATCTCTCCATTTATACCATTTATGAGAAGGCACTTTATTGCTGTAAATAATAATAATAACGGAAGCAGAAGGGCGCTAAACCAGGTGCCACAGTCATTATCCCTTCTGGGATTTGACCACTCTCAGCGTAGAAGTCTCTGCCTTCACTCAAAGAAATTGCTTTTAATTCTCCTACCAAAAATTGTGCACTGAAACTGTCCTTTTTCCAGGCTCACCTCAACCATGGTACCTGGACGCTGAGAACAGGTAGTGTAGATTATTATATTAAAAAAAAATTCAATCTGAAACATATGGAATCATTTTAGATCAGAGGTATTTAAATATGATGGTACTAGAGGGTAATTTATTTATTTATCCTGTTCTTAGATACCTGTAGTAATTATATACTTGGCCCAAATGCTGTTACCAACCTGCACTTTCAACCTGCTTTTTTCTTCATGTTGTTTCCGTGCACCTTGACCTACCATTTGAAGGGTTGAACAATTCCCTTCCTTTATTTGCACAGGAACATGAAAGATATTTTTAGAATGCAGACAAAGAAATCCTTGCCTGCACCAAGCAATTTTCAGTAAACTGTGACAAATTGTCCCTTTTTGTCAGAAAAATTTCTGTTCACCAGTCTTTGCAGCTTCATAGCCCTTCCAGGACTGTGAGGACTCAAACAAAAGCACAAAACACTGCAGGTGCAGCCCTGCTGGGACAATAAAGAGGCATATAGTCACCTCCGTGCACACTTACTGGGAAAACATGTTTCTTCAAGGACACTACTCTCTTTCTCTCTCTCTCTCTCCACCTCCTCCTCCACCCTCTCCCCAGTGTTTTAGAAGCAAAAGGCAAGTTTAGTCTCCCAGATCAAGCTTTCAGTTCACTTTTTGAAGGACAGCAATTTATGACCCTGTTAAAAGCGTTCCAACTTCTCACCTTGCAGTACACACCCTGAAAGCCTGCAACCCCAGAGGCTGGAGCTTCCCTTCCCTGGCTCCTGGCTCTTCAGCTCTGTCCCAGCTGCTCTGTGAATAAATGAAACTTCTCTCTGTATGATTCCTGAGCTCTCCTTCCAAGCACTCTTTTCCCCTTCCCCAACAGCTCCACCATCTCCACTCCTGCCTTCCTCTCTCCACCTGCAGAGCTTTCCTGGTAGCTGCTCCAGATCTTCTAACCATCAATGTTCCTCCTGGGCACCCAACCTGAGCTGTCTTTTGCCACCTGCCAAGGGCACAAGGAGCAGTGGAGGCACCAGCATTTCACAGAATGGTTTGGGTTGAAAAGGACCTTTAAATCTGATTTAGTCCAACCCTCCTGCAATGCACATCTTCAGCTACATCAGGTTGCTCACAGCCCTGTCCACCCTGACTTTGAGTGTTTTTAGCAATGGGGAATCTACAGCAATTTGCTCCTGTGCCTCACCACACTCGCCACTAAAAAAAATTTTTCTTTGTATCCAGTCTGAGAAGTGGAATGGGGCAGGTGCATGTCTGTGGGAGATGAGTGAGGTGGGGATGCCAGCAGTCAGATGCAGCACAGTTCACTACTGCAGAAAAGCCCAGAACAACCAGGGCAGCTGAGGCAAGGGTTCCCCAGGTTCCTGCTTGGTCTGTGCTTGATGTAGCACAGAATTCCCTCAGGGGACAGCCTTCAGTGGGCATGATGGGCACCCCATTGTGTGGGGACACATCACTGCCTGCCACATGGGTATGTCCCTGGGGATATATATATATATATATACACACCCTGGTATATCCCCCAGGGGACAGCCTACAAAAGCATGAAGGTTGTGGGACTCATCAGAAAGACCTCCCTCCCTCCATGGCATGGGCCTGAGGAACACAGCTAAGACACATTTGCTAATGTTCTTGCCAGACATGTTGGCAAGAGCTGTTTGGCACTTGGGAAGGAAAAGGTCTTCATGCCTTGTCATAACACCCTTTGGGTTTTATCTGTAGTTTGCATTTTTCCTCCTTTCCAGGGACAAGCACAAGCTGCTGTGAAACATGATGAGTCATAGCTGCAGGCTGCCAGGGAAAGGCAAGGTAAAGGGAAAGCAGGGACAGAGGAGACAGAGGAAAAGCTGCTGTCACTAACCAGTCTCCAGGTCATTGTTACATAGCTACCACTGGCTTCTCTGCAGCACCATGTGCACGTATTTTCAACTTTCCCTGGCTAAATCCATGGCATGAGAAGGAATTTGAGAACAGCCACATTATGTTACACATCTGCCTGAAAGCAGCATGAGAGACACTGTGTTCTTCTGAGCAGAAAATGCAGCAACTGCCCCCTGTGAGAGTGGGGAGGTGGGAAGAGTTTGTCAGGCAGCTAATCTATGAGGAAAGAACTCTGAGAAGGCCAAAAGGAATGTGTCTGGATCAAGATATGCTGAAACCCCCTTTACTGTTATATTTCATGAAAACTGGCAGCAATCACCCACCCTGGCTGCTCTGCTTTGCCATATGTCCCATCTCCAGTGGCACCACAATTATGCTGGGAAAAGAAAAATCTTCCTGTGTCAAATGTTTCAAACACAAATACAGAAGGATAGAAGTCTTTTAGGTCACTGATTTGGTTCATGCCTGATGTATTTTTCATGCAGTAATTAGAATATAAATATGATAGTGTCAGACACAGGGCATCTATTCCAATAGTGTCAAGTACTGAATGCCTCACAAGCTGTGAATCTAAGCACCTACTCAGATCCACAACACTGATGCAGAGCAAGACCAAGTATTTCTTAGGCTGCTACTCAGTTGTGTGGGTTTCTCACCTTAGGAAACATAGCCACAGTGTCATAAGTGCACCTGCTCCATGACAAAGCTGATGCTTCCCTTAGGGAAGAAGCCAAGACAGAGTGATACACCTTGCACACAGCAGCACAAGCACAACTTACTGGGGCTACAGAGCAGTTCAGCTAAAGAGATTGCTCTGCTTAATGCAGGTGAAAAACTGATTTAAGTTTTTCACAGTATACCACGTATCAGGCTCAAAATTAATCTCATTTAACCTGATCTTCTACTTTGCCAGAGAGATAATTCTGTGCTAGATTGTGCCTTGCTTCTGGTTCAAGCTGCAAATTTATTCCCATCAGAGAACTTCACTTTCAATTATTGCATTTTTTGACCAAAACCAAAAGCAAAACACTGTCACTTAAAAATGTCCAGCCAATTCTATACAAAAATCTGCTCTGAGGCCTGCTTATCTCGGTGTTTCTAAGAGAGCTGACAGTTGCTGAAATATAGGCACTAGGATTGCTAGTGTTGACAAGTCTTTAAAGCATCATCACACTGAGTAGCCATTAGAGGTTATATTTCATTGGAAGTAATGTAATTCAATTACCATCACTCTTTAGTATGTCCCATCTCTGGAGGCTGACAATAAGCCATATCATCCATCAGATTTTAACCTGAACTTTGCATTCTAGCCTCAGAGATGGCCAGTTCTCCATTATAAATGGCTTCATATTTTTAGTGTCATTTCTAAGGAGAAAGAGGTTATCCAATTATACTGTACATCCATTTGCCTGCTTGTCTCTCTTTCCTTAGCCTGTCAACTGGTTTCAATCAGGAGGCAAAGGTCTTCAAGAAAATTAAGTTCCTATCAGTTTTGCAACTAATCAGAGGCAGGGTAAAGAAAAGAAATCATTTGCACGTCCCACTTGGGAGTGGTGAGCTATGTAATCCCTGCAAACTGGCAGTCTGGTGAGCACATGGACAGCTAATACTGTCTCTTTCTCCATACAAAAAACAAAAAGGCTGAGGAATTTGTGCTACTGCAGGGACAGAATGTCAGAGACACCCATGTCCTATGCTCCTTAGGAAAGCAGGCTCCTTTAGAACTGCCATTCATGGAACAACTATTTTATAAATGCAGTGAGCTTACTCATTTACAAAGAATTTCTTGTGTATATTTCTTCAGCAAAGAATGTCTTGAGTAATTTGCTCTGACAGTCAAACATATTGCAAATACAAAACATAAATTGCACAGGAAAGTGATGTAACATTTGCTTTCCCAAGTCTATGCATTTAAGCTCTATCAATAACCACATTTCCTTTCTCAGAATATCTGAAATGCAGAGTAACTGATTCACTATGTTTATATGTTTAAACGATTACTCTTACTGATGATTATCAACATTACTGATTCATATTACTGCTGCCTTTTTGCTGCCTAACTGAACCTGATGTACTCATGTACTTTGCTAGTTCTTTATCACATTGATCAGCTGCACAAGGATTGTGACTTATGACAACTTACTCCTTGCAGGCAACTGGTTAACCTCTGTCTTTGCATCCATTCCTTTTCTCACTCTTTCTCCACCCTTCCAAACTTTACCTCCTCCACACTGACATTTATGCTAAATCCCTTTTCTTTGGCCTTTCCAACTCACAGGCTCTCACCATGTCTGCATCTCCCCTTCTCCCATGTCCACTCATCCTCTGTCCCAGGCTTGCCCCTCATTTTGCCACCTTTTTTTCTGCCTCCCAAATGCACTATCATTTTCTGTATCTTACTCACCTAGCTTGCTCTTTACTCAGAAGATAATTCTCTTCATCTCTCTCACACAAATTTTTACTAGAAAGAGATCAGTGAACCTGGATACCCTTACGGAAACACTTTTGCTGGACTTTCCTGGTTTCACTTGTTCACATTCCTACATGGATAATATACCTGGAAGCTGGACTTCCCTCTTATCCCTTCTGTTTTCACCTGCCCACTCATCACCATCATCTCATGTTTTCTCCTCTCACTGCTATCCCCACTCTTTTCCCTGTTACTGTTAGTCCCCTGAGACATAGGTATCTTCAACTACATTCAAAGCCCTTCTCTATCACTAACTTCTTTTTGAGTGTTTCTCTGCAACATTTACACTATCAATGGACCATTGTGACCTTCTCCTCTGCTTCTAATGAACCCCTGTGAATGCACAGCTCCACTTCACTTCAGATATTCGCTTACCCTTCAATTCTGCCATCCTCTTCCTCAAATACAACTGCTTCCCTAGTCCTTGTAAGCTTTGGAGGTTGATATTTTACTGCTGGAAGAGGTTGCCTTCTACCATCTGGAGAGTTATCTGCCAAATTTCAGACAAACCTGCCCATGATCTACCCAGGGTATGAGGCTGGTTGTACACCAGATGTCTCAAATATTCCCAGGTAAGAGCCATGTCATACAGACACATGCACACACACACACACTAAGGAAGACAGCCCATATTGCCAAGAGCAGTCACCCATCAGCTGCAGGTAGGCTGGCAAACTCCCACATCTGAAATACCAAGTTTTTCTCCTCCCTCACACCCGTTACTCACTCCTGCTGCCACCCCTCAGGGAGCACCAGCAAAACTTTCAGGACAAGACCACCGAGCCTTTTGCCCTCATTCCTACACTTTTTATAACTTCTGTCACACTCCTGTTTCTCATTCTCTCATCCACATATGCCACCCTTTCCCACTCCCTCTACCTTATTTTGTCAGTTCCTAGAAAGCTCTCTGCCTACACACAAAAGGAATCCACTTTGTCTTGATTTAGGTTTCTACTGGCAGGAGACATTTACAAATCTTATAGTACATCCTTTAGACTTCAGTGACCAGCTCCTCTGGCCATCAGTCTCTATTGTTTGTGTCTAAATTGCCACTCATCTGCATTATTACTCATTCCTGATTTTGTCACCTTTTCCCTCTCCCACATTCATTATGTCACCCACGGGGTCTTGTTTGTGAATTAGATTGCTAGACACTCAGAGCAGAAGGAGTGCTCATACAGCACACACTGCAATGGGAGCTTGGAGGAGCTAGCAAGAGTTTCCCCCACAGAATGTAAGGATCACAACGCCCAAGGCTAGCAGGAACTCACCGAGCCATACAGTTCCCCCTTCTCATTCATTCCAAGGTAAAGTCCACTGTCGACTCCTCGGATGCTGACCAAGCCCACTGCTATACTGATAAATTCCAGTATACCTGTCAAATGAAGGAAAAAACAAACAATGTACATATTGTTTCCATCGAAAGATTTTTTTGTTCCAGATATTACTTAGCCCTGAGTGTCAAGCAGCTATTTTCAAGGCTTTTTCCCATTTTCTGAGTTGTTTGGAAGAAGATGAGGGCAAAATTAGTATACAATATTTCAAGTACTTTGCATCTTTGTTAGATTGATGCATTGCAGACAGCATTAATGTATCAAATTAAAAGATTGCTCTCAATCTTTCTCATCATTCCTAAACACGTCTTAAGCTCAGTTATACTGATTTGAATAATAGATGATACATTCAGAGGAAAAAAAGTTTTTAGATTGCAAAAAATAGCAGAAATGAGGAGCTTATGAAACTCATCTTGAAAATAAATTCTGAAAAAATACATTTTAATCAGAATTGTGAAATAAAGCGATGTTACACATGGAACCAAAAGACCTCCTTTCAGACATCAATGAAGCAGGAATACAGGGAAAGATTTACTCACAGTATGATCTTCCAGAGGCTTGAGAAATGAAAATCCTTAGCACAGTCCAGAGTTATGCATTTCTGTTTAGATAGTAACCATTCTCTGTGATGTGTTATTATTTACTCATCTAAAATTCAGACATTAAAACATCCTACACCTAAGTGCAATAGTGTGTACATGATTAAGTTTTCCCATGCACATAACAGCAAGCTTACACAGCCATTTGTTTACTTAAGAGTAAGAATACTTTGCAGAGAAGCACTGCTTCTGCAAATCTGCAAGGTTCAGCACCCATGTGCACAGTACAAGTATCTGTAACAAGTATTGGCTCATCTGGTTCTGAGGGTTCGGGGGATTTTCTGGCAGCCTTCCCTGCAAATTGCTTACCTCTTCAATGAGGATGCTACTGGCCAAACCTGGCATAAGCCTAGGAATCTTGTGTTAAAAAATGGAAATTTCTTCCTATTTGGGAGTGCTCATCTAAGACTGTAATGATCTCACAAGAAGTTATCCAGCAACATTCAGAAACATGCTGGCTGCTGTATTATGCTACTTCCTGAGTCACAAAACAGAGTGTGTCCTGCACAGGGTAGCATTTTCAATATATTAGGTGAATGTTCATGTCTATGCACACCGCATAACTATTTTTTAAAGCTTGTTGGAAATTATATGTACACGAAATAATGAAATAACAGCATAGGGTGTGTTAAGCCTCATGTGGCCAATAAAAAAGCACTTTTTTAACAATTAATTTGGCGTCTCCCACAAAATAGTTGTGCATTAATCAATAGCAGTCATGAATCACATACATCTAACATAGCACAAGTTGAAGCCAATAGGGAAAATTTATAGCCAAGCTAATGTAAAGATGAAAAGTATTCCCTGTAAGGGAGTATTGATCATTACCTTATATATTATTCAGCACTACAAACACCACAGTATTATTGTTTTGATAACCCTTTTTCAAGGCCTTCAATTTTAAATTATTCTCTACATATGCACAAATAAAAAATACTGGGAGGAAATATTTTGCAATTATGCAATTATATAAAATGGCAGCAGGCCGTTTATCTGGTATGTGAAGTATCTCAGATACAATTGATCCATTGAAACTATTTTAAAATTCTCATTATATCTGGACACGCAATACTTTCAGGTTTCTTAGTAAGGCTTTTTCTCTAAAGCTTTTACCAAAATATCATATTACTTGATACATGTTACCAAGCAGTTTTAACTGAGGTTAAATCTTTTGTTAAGTGTGTATTAGACTCCACTATAGCTAAGTTAGTGAGTCTGGCATTTTTCATATCAGTCCAACCGTAGTCTATAATTGCTGTCATAATTTCAAATATTTGGATGCATGCTGCTTAGCACATCAAAAGAACAAAAAAGGCACTGTCACGTCATATCATAAGTGCAGAAAATTAATCTAAGGTACTTGGCAAAGAGCATCCACATATTTGAGATCAGAATAGAGACCTCTTCATCTGAAATACTCAAAAGCCCACTCACAGCAAGTTTTATGTGCCATATTAAATCCTTCAAGAGATTATCTGGGGCCAAGCATACAGTCTTACAGAAGTCTTATCAGTTTAAGGATTGCATTTGCCCCACAGTTCTGTGCACATTTTCACTGTATAGTTTCTATAATGCACAGATAGTACTTAGGACCTGAACTAGATATTAAAATAGATAATCCTCTTAAAAATGAGGCTGTATCAAATGAAAATCAGGACAACTTCAAACTTTGAAAGCTATGGCCCTATTTATTGCTAAAAATGTGGAAGAAAATAACTCAGTGTGTGGGGTACTGAATTTCTTCTCACTGAGTATTTTCTTTAATGAAACCATTTCAATGCAAAGACACATTCCTTCATAAGGATAGGAATAAAGTTTCAGGGAAGCTATTTATACCTTACATGTCCACATCAGCCCTTCACACACCTTCTTCTACATGATCCAACTCAGACCATGCAGGATGCCAGCCTGACATTAATGCTGGTCCTGCTCTCCTGACACGCTCACAGGTGAGAGGAGGTGTGTTGTTCTCAAAAGTGGCATTTCAATTTTCAATAAATTTAATTTAATTTTCATTACATGTCTTAGCTCTGGTGAAGAGCAGGCCTACAGAATCATTTTCCTTGGCTTTTAAGTAACAAACATCTCTGTAACTGCACAGTTTTAATTTGTTGCTGGTTCGCCCTCTGCCAATTTTTGTCTCTGGCTACACGTTGGCGTTCATTGTATCAATGGATCGGAGCAGTTTAGCTTTCCCTTAGCACTGCAAGGGACCATCGTCTACGACAACGAAGACGGTGATCAAGTATCTCCGCCAGCCACCTCTTTGTACGGCTTGCAGGGGAAGGGGAGCGCGGGGAGAGCGCAGGGGGAGCCTCCGGAGCTCCCAGGGAACCTCGGTGGCCAAGACGCCGTGGGGGGTCAGCCCAGTGATGGGGCGAAGGAAGGGGCTCTCCCTGCGCCCCCCTCCCCCGGCGCCCCCATCCCGGCCGAGGCTGCGGTGCGGGGCTGAGCGCTCCGCCGGGATGCGTCCCGCCTGTCGCAGCTGTCACCACCCCGCCCGCTCCCCCACATGATGCCAATTAAAAGACGGGAGCGCAGACAGACACAGCACCCCCAGGCAGCCGAGCCCTGCTTCAGTTTCAGGCTTTCACAGCGCCCTTGCCCGCCCCCCCCATCCCCTCCCCTCCGCAACGCTCAATAGCGGAGGAGACTGTCGGGCCTGCTCGGCGCCTTTCCCTCCCCCTAAAACCTGGCCCACGATTCCCAGTCCCGGGGGCCAGCGCCTTCCCCGCACGCATCACCGTCCCCCCGCCCCGCCCGGCCTGCCGGCTCTCCCCGGAGACAGCGCGGGGCGGGGGCAGGCCCGCCCAGCCGCACCCCGGCAGAGGGGCGGGCAGCGCGGGGACCCCCGGCCGAGCCGCCCGGGAGCCGCCCCGGAGCCCAGCCGGAGCGGGCAGAGGGGCGGACAGCACGGGGACCCCCGGCCGAGCCGCCCCGGAGCCCAGCCGGAGCCCAGCCGGAGCGGGCAGAGGGGCGGGCAGCACGGGGACCCCCGGCCGAGCCGCCCCGGAGCCGCCCCGGAGCCCAGCCGGAGCGGGCAGAGGGGCGGGCAGCGCGGGGACCCCCGGCCGAGCCGCCCCGGAGCCCAGCCGGAGCCCAGCCGGAGCGGGCAGAGGGGCGGGCAGCGCGGGGACCCCCGGCCGAGCCGCCCCGGAGCCGCCCCGCAGCCCAGCCGGAGCGGGCAGGGCGGGCCGGCCAGGCGGAGGGCGGGCGGCTGCGCGGCTCCCGCAGATGATGAACGCAGCGGTTCCTTGTAGCAGCAGGTCCCGGGGAGCGGAGGTCACCTGCTGACAAGCTTTTTTTTTTTTCCTTTTCCTGCATGCTCCTATTTTTTTAATGCTGTGCATGCAGTACTTGTGCTGACGCACAGAGGCACGCCTCTCCGCTGTTACAGAGTTCCTGAATTTACAATGACTCTACTGTCTAGCCAATGCCCTACACTAAAGGAGACTGCATCAAAAAAATTTCTTTTGTGACCCGGGACAGATAAGGCTTTGATCACCTGAGATCACATTACGGGGGGGACCCAGCCGGGTTGTCCCGGGGAGCTTTTCTTTTAGAGATGGACATCTTGCTGCAGGAATTGCGAAATGCCAGGGCTCCCAGAACCGGGCGAGTATAGACACACAGTATGGCTCGGTTTATTGTACGCAATAGGCACACATCCAACATAGCATCACAAAAGAATTACTCTTATCTGATGTCTCTCCAGAGGTGTGTGCGGGGAGGGGGATTCCCACAGGGCAGAGCCCAGAGAGGAGTTTACGCGCAGCCCCCGGGGTTTTCTCTTTGTCCTCCTTATTCCTGGAGAAAAACTTCCTTCTGACGCGTACCTCCGCATCCACACGCGCGCGCAGGTTGCCCGCACACGCTCGCAGGAGTCCATGTGAGCCCAGTTGGGATGCGGACCTCCCCAGGATCATCAGAAGACTTTACAACCTCCAAAACTCAAATAGCATCAGCTATTCTGCGACCTTCCGGCAAACACAACAGCAATGTCACGGCACTGACACAGAAGTACCGAGATCCCATCCCCTCTCGCAAAGAAACCGGGAGCCCCAAGGCATCCCACGGGTTTGCCGTGCCCGGTCTTCCCAACCCCGGAGCGAGCAGGGGCATCACCGGCGCGCTGCACGGGGTGAAGAGTTATCACCTAGGCGCGTCCCGGTGGGGGGAAGAGGGAGATCAAACCGACAAGGACAAAAAAGAAATCTATCTATTTAAAGCCAAGGCGCTGCAAGGGGTGGAAGAACTGCCCCTCGGAATTGTCATCTTCCTACAACTGCGGCTGGAGAGCCGTTTTTAAAAATAGACGCCACGAATAATGTGGTCGCGGCCGCCTCGCGCAGGGAACAGCTGGCGGCCCTGCTCCGGGGGCGGCGGGGCCCCGCGGGCCGCCGGCCCCCCGCCGCCGCGGCTGCCGGTGCGCGCAGCGCCCTACACCTGCTGCGGCCCCGCTGCGCGCCTCCCCCGCCGGCCCGCGCAGCGCCGCGCCGCGCCCGCACCGCGCCGGGCACGGGAACCTGCGGCGCGGCTCGGCAGCTACGCGCGGCGTCTGCCCGTGCCAAGGAAAACGCCTCGCTGCAACACACACAACCCCCGCCCCTCACTACGCGCCTGCCTTGAACACTTTCCGCACTTTTTCTCGCCAGCGAGCGAGAATGTCGCGCCCCCGGGAGAGCCGCGACGCTGCCCCCACCCCGCAGCCAGCCCCAGAGACCCCGGGCGGGCGGCGTGGGAGCGAGGAAGAGCCTGTAAGCAGCGTGAGAGTGTCAGGGAGCAGCGGATGGAGAGGGATGGAGGATGAACCTGCGACCATGCGAGAGCTTCAGTCCTCTCCTCCCCCGTCCCTCCCTCCCCGCTTCCCTTATGAGCCCTTTGGAGATAGTCTCCTACAACACCGGCATTATCTAAATAGCTTCACAAAGCAATAAAATACAGCTTAGATATCGTTCAACATCTGGCATTAAAATACAAAGAGAGAAAAAAAAATCAACACAGGACTTTGTTTTTACGACCGAATTTAAGTGCTGTCAGGTTGGTTCACTCACAAGTTAACTCCTTCCAACAGCTGGGAGCGTGGCGAGCTAACCTGGCATATTTTCCGCACCCCTCCTTAAAAAAAACCTCACGGAATCAGCTCAGTCAGGCTGTTTTGGTCACTTTCATGCATTCAATCTGCCGGGCCTTTAACAACTCCCGGACAGCCCAGGAGCTCCGGGCCCACCGGACTCGCGTGTGCATGTGCATGTGTGCGTGTGTGCATGCACAGGCTCTCCGGAGCGGCCGGGGCCAGCAGCCCTCCAGCCCTTGCTGCTGACTCACAAACAGTGTCCCCTGGAAAAGAAACCCAGGGAATGCTCTTTTCAAATTCGCTGCCAGCCTGACACGCCACACAGCTCGAGAAAGGCAGGTTTTGGCGCAGGATTCCCTGCGTCAGGTTCCGGACCCCACCTGCGCTCCCTCTTTCCCGGGGCGCCTGTCACCGGCACTGCCGCACGGCTGCGGGTGCGGGCGGGCGGAGAGCCCGGCTGCGGGTCGGGGTGCGCTGCCGGTAAATCCTCGCCGAGCAGCGAGCCGGGCAGGGTGTGCAATTCGGGCAGTTACTAGGGCAGGTAATCGGCAGAGAAAACGAAAGAAAAGCCCTCGTCAATTTGCGTATAGGACGAGAGCCACTCCCTCCAGGAAACTCGGTGAATTTTAAATTGTGGTGGTTAATGATTAAAAACCCTTTAAACTCGCGAAATCAAATCATACAACAGAAACGTCCCGAGCAAAAATTCCACCACCACCTCCCAGTACGCGTCTGCTCTAGAGCAGAACTTGGGGCTACACAAACATCGCTACCCAACACCCGACGACTTCGGCGGGGGCTCTTGCTCCGCCGCGGTGGTGCCGCTCGTGTACATCTGCACCCCCGGACAAATTCATTTTTCCCCCGGCGGATCAGCCACCAACATAAACCCCCCTCCCCGCCCGCCTCGCACCCCCCACCGTCCCCCCGCCCGCAGTTCTGCCCCATTATTTCATCACATGACCACTAAAGGGTTAAGGATAATACCTACCAAATCTGCTGTGGTCTTGCCTGGTTCCCTGGATAGTACCATTGGGGAAGATTTCTAAATGAAATCCAGTCCTGCAGTATAGCTGCCTCCGCCTGAGGATCCCCTTTAAATGGTCCAAGTCCGTGACCGCAGGCCCCCTGGGTAGCCCACCTGCCTCAGACTGACCCAGGTGGTCACTTAACAAAACCGGACTATCCACCGGCAAAACGGGCACATTCCCAAAGGGTACTGCATCCTGCACACCGAAATAGTTCCCAACTTCACCTAAGGGAGCCATCAGAAGATTCTGCTTTTAGAGAATGAGAATAAACAATAATGATGGTGCCAAACCCAGGAGATATAAGATTAGGTATATTCCACTCCTCTCCCCTCCCTAGCGCAGTTACAGAGAAAATGTTCTTTCTTCAATCCATTAAATGCATAAATAAAAGTAATATTCTGTTTTGACTGGTACAGGTTCAAGGTCAAACCAGTTAGTCTAAGAAACCACCACTTTATACTCACACACTGACATATTTATAAACATATAGATGTGTATATCTATATAAATGCATATATCCCCAGCTCTTAGCAAGCAATACGGTCTTCAGCCCATCCAACTGTAATAAAGAAAAAAATCCGTAGTTTCTCCATTTGGTTTAAGATAAGAATGACCATAGCAACTTAAATACCTAGGCGTTATAGGGATTTTTTTTTTTAAGATGCACAGGCTACGTCAGGATTTATGGATTCTGACTCCAGAAAGGCATGCGCTGTTTTTACTCTATAACAGACTGCATACATCAGCATGAATCCTGCAAAGGGGGAGGGGGGAAATCTCACGTTGTTGGCTGAGATAAATCCAAAAAAAAAAAAAAAGGAAAAAGAAAAAGGAAAAAAAAAACTTTTGACGTCCAAATCTATTATCCAGAATTCTCAGGAGGCTCAGCAGATGTCCACTGGTTTAGGATTATTGACGATCCACAAGCAAAGCAGCAACATACAAGTGCTTGTGTCTTTCTTGGCTGGCTCGAAACAGGTGTTGCTTCTGCAGGGCTCCCTGTGAAATGTTGTACTCCAGCACTGAGCTGCAGCTCTTGACTGTGGATCTCCATCCAGCACGCAGAGTGGCGCAGGAAGAGGCATTGGGCTGGGTTTAAGGTAGTCCTGATTGCTGCTGGAAGGATTCTCCGAGGTCCTAGCGCTCAGCCCTACCTGCTGCAATACCGAGCCGCTTCCAGCGCTCGGCACGGCGCGGAGCGGCTCTTGCTGCTCTGCGGCAGCGCGGCGCTCGCCGGCAAATAAATAAATAAGTGGGCGAAACTTTGGGGGAGGAATAAAGCGACGCGATGCTAAATATACCGCGCCCGCCCGCTGCGGGAAGCGGGCTCCTCGGGAGATGCCCGCATAGCCCGAGTCCCCCCTGACATTGGCGGGGGGAGCGGGGCGGGCAGCGCCCTGCCCGCCCAGCCCGAGCTCGGCCCGGGGCCCGGCCCCGCCGCAGGGGAGGCGGAGGCGAGCCCGCCCCGCACCGCTCCGCAGCCCGGCCCCGGCCCGCTCTGCCGCAGGTAACCGGGCTGCCGCCGTCCCAAGCGGGGTTCCAACTCACTCCGGCGGGCACACCGGCAGCAAGTTCGGGAGCTGGCGCGGGTGGCGGGGGTCGCTATTGCCCACGGCGCTGTTTTCGCCTTCTCCACTCCGGCCGCCCGCCCCGGCAGCCCGCAGCCCTCCCGCTCTGCCCCTGCGCTGCCGGGGAGCGGCTCCGGGGATGCCGCTGCCGGTGCGGGCAGCGCCGGCCCGGCCGCCGCCCGGGACGCCCCGCGGGCCAGCCGCGGCTCCTCCTCGGCCCCAGTGTGTGAGAGCGCGGTGGAGGGAAGGAAGAAGCGAGCAGGAGGTGGTATGGGGGAAATAGGGGTGCGGTGCGAAGTACGT
Source organism: Luscinia megarhynchos (assembly GCA_034336665.1). Lineage (NCBI taxonomy): Eukaryota > Metazoa > Chordata > Aves > Passeriformes > Muscicapidae > Luscinia > Luscinia megarhynchos. Next base: position 70,157,049 of record JAPFBE010000003.1, read on the forward strand.
GTTCTCTATCCCCCAACCCCTCCCCCGCGCTCCTCAAAATGAACTTGTTCAAAACTGTCGGAAGAGACTCGGCGAGCGGAGAGAGGGTTTCTGTTTCTTCTTATGATGCCCAGAATGTGTGTTGTTGTGGTTTTGCCCTTCGAAAAGAGTTGTGTGAATCAGCAAAGGGACAGAGGGTCTTCTGCATCTGCAGAAGTGTTCTTGAGCAGAGCTCAAGGACTGGGCACGATGCGGAGCCTTGCACGAGGGAGAGGACACTCCGGCAGCTCCTTGAATTGAGCACAAAACCTAAAGGCAGGCACTTTTGGGAATTGTGGGGGAGAGAGAGAGAAGACAGGGAGAAAAGGAGGAGAAACATAATATCTTGGGGGCTGGGGGAAGAGATTGCATGGTGTGAATGATGATGTGCACCGCTGAGGTAGCGGGGTCCGGGAAGGTCATCGGTGGAGCCTGGAAAGAGAACTCTAGAGAAGGAGAATTTTGCAAGGGGGCTAATTAAAAATAATCGACTCTGCATGTCCTCCTGCTCGATGGGCATGTGGTGGAGGGGGTGGCTCTCCTTGCCTTCCCCACCACAAAAGCCAGCAGTCCAGCTCTGACTGGTGCAGATTTCCTGCATCCCTCCGGCTTGCCAATGTGACTAAACACGAGAGGCGGGAGAGAAACTAGTTTCCATGTCTAGCGGGGAAACTGCAGCAGGGAAAAGCTGTGTCCTGAATCCACAAGGACCTTTAAGGAACTGACTCACGCCAGTGGTGCATGAACTGCCCCTGTTTTATTTGACTCCAGCAGTCTTTATTGCAACTGAAGGACAGGATGCAGAAGCTTCAGAGCAGGGTCACATCACTCTAGTTCTGTACAAACCCACAAAAAGATATAGTTGCTGCATGTCAGCCCATGCATTTCAATATGCAGAAACAGGAAAAAAAACCAAACCAAACAACAAAAAAAACAACCAAACAACAAAAAAAACCAACAAAACACCAAAGCACTAAATTCCTTTTTTCTCTAGCAAATAGTTGCAAAGAATTTACCTTTTCTTTTTTTTTTTTTTTTTTTTTTTTTAGGATTTAAGGACACTGCTCTCACACACCGGTTATATCAGCATGAACAACTGCAGAATGACTTGGGAAAAACTGCAGAACTCACCATGTCAAAAATCATCATTCTTTATCAAGTGGATCATGGCAGTACCCAGAGGCCCCATTCAGGGCTCACAGTTCCATTGTGTCGGATACTGTAGACACATGTAATAAGAGAGATGGTCTATGCCCAAAGAGCTTATGATCTTAACCCATGATGAAAGACAACAGGTGTATAGTACAAACCCATGGGGGAAGGATAAGGGAAAAACAGCCTTGAGAATAAAAAGCAACAGGCCCAGCCAGTGACAAGTGTTTGGTGTCATGAAGGAAGTTTTAAGGAGATTTGAAGGAGAACAATAAAGGAGCTTTACGGTTATTAATGGGGAGATTTTTCCATGCATAATGGCTAACTTGGAAGAGAACATAAAATTGCTTGTAAAAAAATTGGACTGTGGAAAAGTGAAGGTTTGTGGCACCAGCAAAGCAGAGGGGAATATTGCTGACTGAGCATAAGGGCCTGGTATCTGATGTGCTCTCAGGAAAGAGGTTCCCAGCTCCTTTCTAGTGCTTTAAATTTACACTTCTAGTCCCAGTTAAGAGTATTATATGGAATTTTTTTCCTCTACTTCAGGCTTCAGTATTTTCTATCTTGTACTTCACACCAGCTTACCTTATGAAAAATATCTGAAGGTAAAGAAGAAAGTATTGGTATAGTTGCCTTTTTTTTTAAGGGACTTAAATGAAAGCCCACAGGTTATTTGCTATAGGAAGTTTAGTGTTATAAAAGTGTTATCTAAGTTGAGGCTTTGATGTCTGAATTACTCATAAGTATCAAAGCCACACATGAATTATGCAGGACATCCCCAAAATTATACCCATCTGTGAGTAGGTGGTGTTCCAACCTTGCTTCACATAAAATCTATGTGTGATGTGTAATGTCAAACTTACCCCTTACAGAAGTTTGGCATTGCTGATAGCTGGGGCTGTATTAAAAACCTACACCTTTATCCCCAAGCCACTGAGGCAGGAACATCCCTAGCTCCCCTCTACTCGAGATTCACACCCACTTCCCTTATACCCTCCTGGAATTAAAGACTGCATCTGCCACAGTGAGTCATCAACAGCTTACTCATCAGCTTTATGCAGGATTTTAACTCCTGAGAGCAGAACTGGTCAGAGGGATCCTGTATTTCTTGAGGAGTTCCTGGCACACGTTCTCCTCGCATGTACCACACTAATGTGACACCTCTGTCAGGTTTTAAATATTATGGCACTTTAAAAAGAAAACTGTTTCACCTGCACTTTGCCAACTAGTTTAGTTTTAAAAGATCTTTTCACATATCATTTTTTGAGGGTCATTAAAAAACAATTCAGCCTGCCCAAACATTTTTTCCTTGTTTTGTTTTTTGTTTTACTTTGTTTTGTTTTTTAACTCCCCTTATATTGTATAATTTCACCAAGAGGAGGTTCTTATTCTGGGCCTTTAACATATCTAACTCATTTATTTCCCAACCTTGCACACAGAGAACTGAAAGACCTACTTATTAAAAAGAGAGGTATTAAGACTTTTCCAAGAAATACATGGCATTTGCCATTTTTACTAAAATGTTTAGAGGCAGAAAACTTTTAAAAGCTTCTTTTTTTTTTTTGTTAAATGAATGGAAAATAATACAAAAAGTGATGCTACTTCCAGCTTTCTTGACAAATAAGAATTTTTAGGGTATTTTAAAAGGATGATATAAACCTGGATAAAAGACTATTAATTAATCTCATCTCACTCGAGGCTGCCAGAATTTGAAACATCAAGATATAAATGACTTGTTCTTTAACACAGAGAAATAGGAGCAATTTTAGGGCACAAATCATCTGACCTATTCTAGGCATCTACTTTAGGATGACATGACTCATGTGTTAAAGATGCTTAATTCCTCCTCGTGTATGGAGGGAGCCTATATTAGATGTAGACTTCTACATGACAGAGGTCTAGATAGGACTGCATGGATCCCACCTGCTGCCTTATACATGTGATTGAGCACTTCCCCAGAATGGCTGGTGAGGGCACTTAAACTATTAATACAGTTACACAAATTAACACTCCAAAGAAAACTCATGTGATCTCAGCAATGAAAAATGACTGAAAGCCATGATTATCAAACATTAGATTGACTGGAAATAAAGAAAACATTTGTGAAAACAAAACAGAACAAAACACAAAGCCATGTGATTCAGGTTACCTGGATAAATAAAATAAATGTCTACAAATTTAGAAAATTTAAACTAGAGGAATGTATTTGCTTTCTCACTTTAGAGACTGTAGAAAAAATAGCAGTATTTATGACCAAAAAGATTCCTATAAGAATTCCAGAATTCAGCAGGAAAGGGCGTATTCCCAGTTCAACAAATTTTCACACTAGAGTGGCGTAAAACATGCAATTTAGATGGAAAATTCCAGGAAAACACCAGTGTCAGTGTCACCATGCAATACACAGCAACAGTGGGATATCTGATATGGATTCTTCATGGTGCTACGGTATTTTGCAGTGTACAGGAATTAGTGGATTCACACAAACAAATACGGTCAGAATATGATCTTTGTGATCATCCCAGTGAGGGGGTTATTAGGTCCCATGTTTTTAAGATATCTTAATTTGAGCACAAAAGTAATACTCTGCTACCAGTCAGATAAAGTCAAGTGTATTGACATAGGTGTCAACACAGTCTTTTTGAATGCATGTCCTTGTTGGTGACACTTGAAGGCAGATAGGGTGATGTAAGTATGAAAGCTGACAGATATGTTTGAAATTTCTGCGATGTGTTTATTTGTATTTAACTTGTATCTGCTGATTTTAGCAATTAATTGATGGTCCACTAGGTTGCAAGTCCCTCCAGCTCAAGAGCTGAAGTGCCACTGACTGAAAGGAGAAAAGCGGGAGGAAATCAGGGTTGCCATGTGTGCAGGTGACCGCAGAGCGATTTGTGTGGCAAGGCCCACAGAACATTGTGAGAACCTCTGTGCCACGGCCAGTGCTTTGCTTCGCGCACCTTCGCTGCCCAAACCTCATCAGAGGTTTCTGCCTCCTTCATGCTCCCGGTGCTCGGCTGTAGCTGCAGTCTCGGTAGGGTTTGCCAGCGGTCTCAGGGCATCCCGGAGGCTCTTCCTTTGGCTGATATTCTTCCTCTGTGGATAGTTCACTGGCTGAAAGATGAGGCGGCCTCCGCGCACCAACCAAGGCGCACAGCTTGAGCACCAGCTGGCCGCTGCTTAGCAGAAGCGGCCGGCAGCCAGCTCCTGGCCAGCGTGCCGGGCAGGGAGAAGGTGTGGGGCGAGCCCCACTTACCGCTCCATGCGCGCTGCGGCAGGCACAGCACCAGCCCGGCCTGCCGTCCCCCACGGATCAGGTCCGTGCCAGCTCCGCGATGGCTCCATGCCCGCTTTCTGGAAAGGCCTTGAGAGCTTTCCCGGTGGAAGGGATTACCTGTCCCTCCACAGCAGCGTGGCCACCCGGGACTCCATGCCGAGCGGCCCTGAGGCCGGGCCCGCGGCGGCCGCCCGGGCTGCTCCCACGGGCCGAGGGCCGGGCGCGGCGGGCCGGGGGCTGCGAGGCAGGGGCAGCCGCGCTTGTGCGGGGCTCTCTTGCCCTCTAGCGGGCGAAGGCAGCGGGGCGGCCCCGCCGTGCCCCCGGCGGGCGCTGCCGTGCCAGGCCGGAGCCCGCGGCCCGCTCGGCCGGAGCGCTGGGGCCGGGCTGTGCTGCGGCAGCCTGGCTGGGCAGCGCGGCTGGCGCAGCGCTCCGCGCAGAGCGCTGCCCGGGATGCCGCCAGCCCCGCTCAGCCGCCCGCACACGGCCCCGAGCAGCAGCGCGGAGAGCTGGGGAGCGGGACCAGGACGGGGCGGTCAGACACCATTCCCTTGCCATCCCTCCAGCCGCTTTGGTGGCTGGCCGTGAGCCCGCCGCTGCGGCCACACGTACGGACGGGGAGCCACGGGAGCGCGGGGCTGTGAGCCCAGCCGCCGGGCCGGCAGCGTGTGCCCGCTGCTGCTGCTGCTGCTGCTGCTGCTGCTGCAGGGAGCAGCCGCTACCGACTCTCCTCTGCCGCGCAGAGACCTGGGGCAGCCCGCACCAGCACAGCTGAGCGGCGTGGAAGTGGTGCTGGAGGCTGAGCTTGGGAAAGGAAGGACATCTGTGCTCACGTGGGGTGTTCTGACACATCATAAGTTCTTTAAGTTGTCTAGCCTGTGTTTACTAAGAATTCTCCTTTTCTGCTGATGGTTTAGGAAATATTTCAATATTGCCATCTCCATCATCTTTTCTTCCTTCCTGGTTCCAAATCAACAAAAACTTAGTCCTTTCCTACATTATCTTAGGTGCACTATCTCCATCTAACAGAAGTTCTTACATTATCACTAGGAATTCCTGCTTTACCAATGTTCTAGAAAATTCATATCTTTTTTTAAACTGGCAGTGACTGACTTTTCTTCCTGTAGACTTCAGCTTGACTTCATCACTTTTCCCATTTTGCAAATAAATTTTATACTTTTTCTCCCTCCTCAATTTAAAAACTATTTTCAGTATTATATATTGCATTTTTACTCTGACTGTTGTTGTAACCACTAAACCACAACAGGCTTAAAAGTTATCCTTTTCATGAAATATAGCATGTTAGCCATCTAACAGAATTCAGAATTTTTCTTCCTCTCTAAAGCTTTCCAACTCTCACTCTCACTTGTGATTTCCCATTTTCGAGGAATCACTGATACCCCTGGGGTGATCATTCCCTCTCGTGATTTCTTGAGGTAGGCTAGTGATGAGAAAGTTTTCTGTTTGCTGGTAATGAATATAGCTGGGTCACTTGGAATGCAGTCACTTGGAAACCTCCACTCTCTGCTACAGTTATTATAATCCTTTGCATGCCTGTGTCTGTTTCATTTGCTTAAACGCTATCCAATTACTTTGTTGATAACTAACATATTTTGCGTGGCTTTGCCTGATGATTTTCTTAATCATCCTGTTGCTATTTCACCAATAACTCAACAGTATGTAACTGTACTCTGATTCAGTAATGTGAAGGAACAGAAAAATAATATAACCATTTGCTTTAAATAACTATCCTGTATATACACTAATGCTTTGCTTTTGGTTGGCCAAGACAAAAGTATCTCTGACTAGAATCTTGTTTCTCCTGAACTTACTGCTTTGACAGTAAGATTGGAGACCTTCCCTCTTCTAAAAGGGAGGAAAGGGGGAGAAGCTCTGGAGAAATCAGTAGCTGTGGGGAGCCAAGGGACTGCAAGATTCCTAAGCCACTCCCCACAGAGGACTGCCATCTTTTGTTAAGGCCATTTCTGTTTGCCCAGCCTGAGTAACTTTACAAAGGAACTGGGCAAAAGGCAAAGGGGGAAGAGAAGGGAACACACTGTACAAACTGCCATCCACATAATCTTTTCATATACTGTTGTGAATACTAAAAATATTTTATATAGTGTCCTATTTGCTGGGGAAGAATTGGAAATGCCTGTGATGTGTATCTAAGGTCTTTCAGATAAGGAGTTTTCTATTCCAGATCTTCACCATGAACAGCTATAACCCATATTTGCTGTTATGCAGAAAGGTAATGGTAATAGCTGTGTCTTCTAGGTTTAAAATAAGTTAATTCAGGCTTTCCACAGAAGGAAAAAGCAACTAACAACAGTGGCTCTGAGCTACTATACAGCCCTCAATGTGACTCTCCCTGGCTCTGGATCTCAAGGCACTGCTTTTATGAGGGTCACCAACACGCTTCTGAGTACAGGCTGTATCTTTATCCCTAGCTGGAATATCTCCTCCCTGTGGAGGAGCAGAACAGAAAAGAGTCTCCATTCCTTTGCCCCCACTGCTTAAAATTCATACTGGTTCCCACATCCTACCCTTCATTTCTCAGAAAAAAATTGTCAAGGAGATGAAAAGCTCTCTACTAACAAGAATTTGCTTCTCTGCCTTCATAGCTGCTCTTGACAAAAAACAGCTTTCCCACCCTGTTTAGACTTCATCAAAGTCTGCAAACCTGAAATCTGCCATAGGAATTTCAGTCCCCTCCTAGAAGCTGTTATTCCAAAAGAGATTAGAAATTCATCAGAGGGTCTGAAAAACACATCAGCACTGGGAATCCACAACTAGGATTTCACGCCAGAAATAGATGCTGCCTGAACTACTTTGCTTTTTCTAGGCATTGCAGTGAAATCACTGACAGGCAATGGGAAAATAAACTGTTTGGGAGGTTCTTGTGCTTCCTCTGCATTAAATATTGCTCTAAGTTTGAGGAGGAGAATGGCAATTACTGTCAGGGATTCTCAGGGACTGACTTTATAGCACAGCTAAGCATTGAGCACTCACTTCTGCAGATATGGACAAATTGGCTGTGACTATCTTGCCTTTACTGCAGTAGCACTGCAGCCAACAGAACTAAGCTTGCAAATGTTGAGACAGCAGGCAGACATCTAGTATTAAGTGTCCTGCTTCTTTTTTTTAATGGGGCACAGGCTTGTGAAGAAATACATGGCAAAACTTGCCAAGCCTCGTGTTATGCTATTTGTATAAATCTTGATATGAACAAGCAGGAAAGAATTTGCTTGAACTTTCTGGAATTCATACCTTGTATTCTTGTAATCATCTGAGTGTTCCAGCTCTGTATGTAGGAACTTGGTTCCTACAGCCCCCCTGCTGGGGGCTGCTAAGGAGAGCTCTAATATACCAACCTTGTAAGCTTGCTCCCTTCTCTAGACTAGATGTTTTCTGGTTGTGTCTTCCAGTGGAGTGATGGTGATGACATTGCAAACCCTGCTCTTCAAAAAAAAAATGGAGCAAACTCCCACCTTAGGTAAGGCACCACAGCACGACTCCATTGCTGGAGCTTTGACAATTTATATAAATGCAAAACCAAGCAAATTTGAGTATTTTATTCCCTCAGGTAAAAAATCCTTTTATAGTTCATCACTGCAAACACTCAGAATTTGTGGGCCATTCTCAGTCACAGCTTACATAATTAGGAAGCTGTGGAAGTGACCATAGAAGGACAAATGAAAGCAAAACCCAGGTACACAAAGCACAAGGAGATGAGTCAAAGATCCAAGAACTGCTTAAACATTTACAGAGTCACGCAGTGAATTTCTGGAAAGACTGCAGTCCAGGTGCTCAAAATATGCGACTCTCAGCTGTAAAAGTGTGAGGACTGAGGGCTTAGTAAAAGATCTTGAAAAGTCCTCTCTGTAGATTTGATTGTCACTAAATTTTTCCCGCATGCAGATTTTGGTCCAGTAGTCCCCATATTTTATTTATAATTTAGGTCATATGCTGCTTTCATAATTTTTTGTCTAGTCATTTAAAGCATCTTTGCACAGAACTCAGACAAGAGCAGATCTTGGGGGTTGTTATTATTATTATTATATTTTCCATTTTCCTTGGGTTTAAGCAAAGGCTATATAGTGTAGAGTCTACAAAACACTTCAAATTCACTTTGAAACTTTACTTCAACACTATTCAAAAGTTGAGGCATTAGAGTTGTCTATGAAAAGTGAGAATAAGCTTATTTTTTAACATTTCTGAAAGTTAAAAATAAATCTTTTTTTATTTAAGACTTTTAAGCAATGTTTAAAGTGATTTTTAAACTGATATCTAGCACTCGTTCATAACACATACAAATGTCACACTCAAAAAATAACTATACGGGTAACATGCTTTGAAAAGAGTTAGCCTTTTAATAAGAATGTTTTACAAGTGGAGTCTCTCTTCAAGAACAGAGAATCAAAAAACTTCCCTTACTGAAATAACTTTAAATTATGCATTTATAAGAGCAAATATTCAAAAAACAGAGCCTAAATTAAGACTGAAAGGCTTAGATTCTCAAAGCTGTTCACTAGTGCCTCTTTTTGGCCAATTACATTCAAAACCTCTGAAGATGCCTTACATGAGTGCTCAGCAGATGAACTGCAGGAAATACTTGGAGAAAATTAGGTTCATTAAGATCTCTTCATAGTATCATAGAATTGTTTAGACTGGAAAAAACCCTAAGATTATTGAATCCAACCATTAACCCAGCACTCCTGTGTCTACTGCCACTAAAACATGTCCCTAAGCACCACATCTACATGACTTTCAAGTACCTCCAGGGATGGAGACTCCACAACTTCCCAGGGCAGCCTGTTCCAATGACTGACGATCCTTTCCAAGAAGGAATTTTTTCTAATATCCAGTCTAAACCTACTCCAGAACAACTTGAGGCTGTTCTCTTTCATCCTGTCACTTGCTTACCTGGGAGAAGAGGCCAACCCCCACCTGGCTCCCCCTCCTTCCAGGCAGCTGCAGAGTGCTGGGTTCCCCCCTGAGCCTCCTTTTCTCCAGGCTGAACACCCCCAGCTCCCTCAGCTGCTCCTCACAGCCCTTGTGCTCCAGAGCCTTCCCCAGCCCCGTGTCCCTTCTCTGGACACGCTCCAGCCCCTCAGTGTCTCTCTTGCAGTGAGGGGCCAGAACTGAGCCCAGGGTTGGAGCTGTGGCCTCAGCAGTGCCCAGTGCAGGGACGGTCACTGCCCTGCTCCTGCTGGCCACACGACTGCTGCTCCAGGCCAGGATGCCACCGGCCTGCTTGGCCACCTGGGCACACCTGGATCATGTTCAGCTCTGTTTGCCAGCACCCCCAGGGCCTTTTCTGCCAGGCAGCTTTCCAGGTACTCTGCCCCTAGTCTATAGTGTTGCACGGGTTTGTTGTGACTCCTCAATGTCTTTAACTATTTAATCATTTATGTCCTAAGTAAGAATAAGGATTTCAGTGCCTGAGGTTAAGCTCCCACTGTTTAAAATTCCTGGCCTCATCTTTTTGTAGTGAGATTACACTTCCATTAATTTGTGGCACTTTTTTATATGAAAATTTAAAATACTCACTTTACACCACTTCATACCTCTTCAGCCCTTCTGAAAATGATGTCAACCCAGACTACACTGGGTTTTCTATTTCATAGGATACACAGACATCACTAAAGACTTCCTATTTCATGAATATACAGCTATGATCTTTGTTTTAGAGTATTTGGGTAGTCGCAGGGGTAAATCCTGATAGGTTATGGAGAAGAGACAGGAGCTGCCAAGAAGGCCAATAAGCATACCACTTTTTAATTCATGGTACCTTTTTATTCACGATTCTTAAGCAAACTGAGAAGAAAAGCTGGTGCATGCAACACGATAGTGTGCAATAGACACCATGAGACAAAGAATATTCCAACGTTCAATACTAAATTCTGCCTGTAACTGGCCTTCCCAGCAATTCCTTTCAAGAGTAGCCCTTAGATAAGCCATTCCTGAGTAGAAAGTAAAATTATATCGTTTTTACATCTTTAAACAGCATTTAAGAACAGAGATCACAGATTTTACTCCTTATCTACTAAACACAGAGCAGTCTGACTCCTCCCCTACACTTTTTAGGTGGGCAAAAGATTGTAGCTATTGTGTGTTTAGGGATTAGGGCTAGCTGTGGCTGCTTAGACTCTTGAGACTTCAGCCACCCTTGTGAGGCTGCAAATGCAAATCCTACTTCTGTCCATTGGCCAAAAATATTCAGCAGCAACCTCAAATCTCCTGAGCCAAGATTCCCACAAGCAACTCCAGTTTCAACTGTTTGATGGTATAGAACTGCATGAGCTTAAGCAGTCTTTCTCCAAGAGGGAATATTAACAGCTCAACTCAAGGTCAGTTATGCTCAAAACATTACAAAACATTAATTCACACTGAGCTGGAGAGGAAAAGCTCCTGACATTGTACTCCTTGAATATATTTACAAACACAGGCATCCTTGCTCCTCCTAATGCTGATATTTAGAACACATGTAAGTGCTGAAAATCAATATCCATTATGTTGCATTTACAAAAAAGAAGACTGTTCCATCTTCACTGAGAACCAAACTGCTTTGGTTCTACAGACACTAAAGAAGAAAAAGGCAAAACTCCTATCTTATGAGATACAGATCCCAGTCCATCAAAAAAATCACCAGTTTAGACTGACAGGCAAGGATTTCTCACGCTGCAGAATGCTGTCTCATGCTCTTCGGAGGACGTCTGTTCCCAGTCACGACAGCCTAGTTGGTTCCCATCAGTTCCAGCATTTCAATAGTACTGACTGCTGCTGCGTGGCAATTACTGTTGAGTCTGCAGAAACTCATCCAATCTTTTTTTGCTGACAGCATAAACTATGAGATTACAGCGTCATGTGAACTGTTTTTACCTCTTGTCTTCTGGCATTTGTTTTCTTGCTCATTCCTTATAATTATTGAAAGGTTCTTACCCTTCCCTGCTCCTTTACTTTTTGAGCAAGGTGCAGTCAACTCAATTCAATCATCTTAGATCTCATTTCCAGTTCTGCTCTCGGTATGGAGCTATCTCATCAGTTCCACATTTCACTGCTGCCTTGCCTTTCTTCTTAGTCATGTTTTAATGTAGCTGTTTGATGACTAAAGCAAGAAATACTTACTCATGTACTGTGTCCTCAAGCTCTGAATCACTGAGCATTTAGCACAAAATTCTAGCATTTTGCTCTTTAGAATAATACCCAGAGACTTTGCAGTGCGTATTATGACATTTCATGTTCCTACCTATCTACTAAAGCTCTTCTTCTGTAACAATAAGATCCTTTTCAACTTTTTTTACTAAATTTGTCATCCTCAAACTATGAGACTCCTCAAAAAACTGTCTGTAAAACAGAGACTAAAAGAATATGGAATTCTAGAGTGAGACCCTGTATCATACAACCCCTGTGCCATAACCTCTTTATCAAAACTACCTTCAGCACCAAGGGCTCTGAATTGTAGCACAGATATCTTCTGAAATGCCAGGGGCTAAAATCCTCCTCCTCCCCATGACATGAGCATTCTCAGCTGTGGAGGGTTAGGTCTACTACAGAGCCAGATGAACAGCTGACTTACTGTGTTCTGTCAGTGATGTACCACATCCACACAGAGACAATCCCATAGCACAAAGTGGTCATTAGAAATGCTCAAACCTCAAGCTCTTCCTTTAATTAAGCTTTTCAATATTAAGTAAAATTTCAGTCATTATAAAAAAATTTCTTTCTTTGTATTTGTGTGACCATTATTCTCAGTGATTCCTAAGTAGCTGGGTACCTTCAGGAGAGGAATCCTCTATGATATATCGGTTCTCTGGAATAAATTTCTTTTTTGTCCTTGTTTATCCTTTTGCTGGCTTTAATACAGCCGCATTCTTTAACAGATGATGGACCAAAAAGAAACATAACTTCAGATTTTAAATACCTGAAAGTCTGTAGAAGTCCCTGGGAAAAACAAAAACTCTGCTTCAGTTTAAATTGCATACACAAAGGCAAAAGACAGCACCTTTGGGAATTAATAATCTCCACAATACAAATGCAACTAATGTAATCCCAAAATAACAGGCTGTCTTACCTTATATTGATAAATAAAACACAAGCTGTGCCACAAACTTGGTTAAGAGAGTTGGGGCACCAACTCAGAGGAGACTTAATATGAGCTACAAGAAAAGGAAGAGACTTCATTTTTTGCGTGTCTGTTGGATTGGTTTTGAACAGGCCTTTTATTCAGCACTTCCTGACGTGAAACCTTGATCCAGCTTTCCAAGCACAAATCTCATCCAGAATTCAGCAGAAATTTGGTGGATGCAGAACTCATGGGATTATGTCTGGTACACCGTGGACAGTGGCAAGTGCTCATACATGCACATAAACAGCAGCATGTCTTTTCTAACAGAAATTTGGAGATTGTAGACAGAGTTGCAGTGCTACATTATAAAGTCACACTGTAAGTCTCTGAAAAACCCAAAAAGAGAACAGTCTTTCCCCTGAACTGAAGCTTTGGCCTGGGGTTCTAACCCTCATTTCAGTTTGTGACATGTAAAAGCTACAGATAAAGACAAGCAGAATTCCTCTTCCTCCTCTCATCGTCATAACACTCTTGATCACAACATTCTTAGATATTTTTCAGGCTGCTAATTCAATGCCCACAGGCAACTCTGCTCTTTCCTCTTCAAACACATTTTTAATGTTATCCCATCTGAAATTCAAGTCTGGTAAATATAATAAATTTGATTATAACTTAGATTCTCTAGTTATTAAATTACCTTATTTTCAGAAACCATGCTGAATCTAAAGAAGAAAAAGCAGCAAATTATACCTGACAGCTTTAATACATTTATAACTATATGAATAAAAGATGTGATTCATCACAGATAATAAGTCTTGCAAAAACTTTGGGTGAGCTGAGAAAATAATGCTAACAGCTCTGCAAAGCTACTTATAATTTATAATCATTTGAGCGGTGGGGAAAATGTGGTAGATTCTAAAGAACTACAAAGTGGTCAAAATTCCATTAAATTTGCTCTTGCAGAATTTCTCTTTTTCTGTAAAACCACAGCAGTAATTTTTACTTTCATAATTGCTGATGTAAGACAGGTATGGAGAAATGAGACAAGACACTTTTTGTGAGTAAACATCTTGCCATTCTCTGATTTGATAGAGGACAGTATAAAACCTCAGTTTGTACTCACAAGCCTAACACACGTTATTATTTATTACACTAGAGTTGTGTTTTGTATAGTATCAGTACTGTACAGGATGCACAGGAGAAGGCAGGATAGATGACTTTAACATCTAAACCCACTTCTGTAGAACATTCACTATTTGTTCTGGCTAACCTGTTTCTAAGGGTAGGGGATGAAGATGATGAAAAAGGCAGATAAATTTTAGACCATCAAGTGTATGTAGAAGTACAAAAGATAAGTTTTGGCATTTTTTCTTACATCTTCTTGTTACTTGCTTTTATTGGACCATAGTCTGTCCTATCTCTTCAGAATGTAAGTTACAACAAATTAGAATCAGTGGAGTTATAGCTGGGGAAATTTAAAAACTACATGTAAGGTGGATGTAAGAAAGTGATGAATAGTAGCATCAGACTGACATTCTTAGATTTAAAATCAAATGTGATTGCCATAAGTTTGGTACTGCAGAAATTTTTACTTTATTTTTTAAAATTTGGAATAATCATCCAAAAACTGTCCAAATAAAGCAATATTTGCAGAAAATATGTTACAAATAGCACCTGCCTCCAGGGATTATTTCCAGCTCTGTCATTCCCTTGTTTTAAGGCCTTAGGCAAGTCATTCCAGCCTAATGTGGTCCATGGTACAAAAAAAGAAGGTAATCAACCTCTAGTGACCCTCCAAGGATGCTGTAATACCTAGTTCTTGATAAGGTACCCTGACCCTTCAGAGCAGCAGAGCCCCCTGTTGCTCTCCATGCAGGGATTCTGGTATCATCCCAACTACTAGTGGCAGTTGAGTTTCTGGCCATCAGCAAGTAAACCCAGCTGCTGAATATGGCAGTATTACATATAATAAAACAGAGATTATATAAAAAGAGATTGAGGAGGAGAGTACACTGAAAGGAGAAGACAAAAGGGATTCCATGGGTGTTAAGTCATTTAGATTCTACTTAATCTGTAACAAAAACTGCTAGCCTACAATTTATTCATAACATAATAATGCAATACTTATTCCTCAAACTTGCCTTCCACTTCGTCCATCCAGGTCTGACAAGAGCAGTGGGCTCTTTGGGTGCTGAGGTGTTATCAGCACTGACAGATCACTGCCATGGGTAGATTTGGGGTAAAGTCCCACCATGGATAATCCCTGCAGGTTACCCACAGACTCTTCTGGTTCTCAGTGATGCACTGGTGCCAGCTTCTGGAGCTTCTCAAAGCTTATGGAGTGGGATGCTCCTGACTGACTGACCTAAGGTCCTCTGAGTGAAAATGGCAGTTTCTCTTGCTGCTGTGGAGAACAATAAATAGCTTGCTGTCATCAGTCACCCCCTCCCTTCTCATAGAATCCCATCCACCTAAACTCAGGGGCAATCTAGCATGGTATGCTGAGCATTCCTAAATGCCTTCAACTACCACAGGCAAGTAGGCAGGTATCTTCTGGAACACTGGATAATCTGCTTTTGTGAGCTCTCTACAAAGTCTCTCTGCAGCACTCTGAACTGACAGAAAATATTTATTTTTTTTCATGTAAGTCAAGACACAAAAGGGACATAAATTGCAGTGCTCCCAAATACAGATGTTCATAGGCCTAGTAAAAAGTTAGTACATGGGGAAGAAGTGAAGATATCACAACTTCTCCCATGCAACATTCTTCCTAGTTACACCTCGAAGTAACACATCCCTGCTTTCATCTGTCATCAGGGTGGCACCCCATAATCAAACTCTGACTATCTCCTTTGTTGCCAACTCTGCCAGCATATGTGCCCAGCAAATTTGATATGTAGTCCCTTTCCAAGAATCTCTGCAGCAGCTAGACAAAGTAAAGAAAAGCAGTATACAGTGTAGACATTTATTGCTGCACAAAAATTCTCTCTGTTCTCCTCACAGTCAGAAAGACTGATATGGGTATTTCTTTGCTTGAGATTCAACTGAGCCACTTCAACATTTATCTTGAAGAGACAAATCACGCCAGAGATTAATACTTACCCCATTAACAAGAGCATAACATGATACATTCAGATACAGCCACCTATATGTAGACATTTCTTTTTAGTGGGATGAACCTTACCCCTGTCTTATACACCTCTGTCCTTTTACACAAACCTCCTTGTACACACTTTAGTCCCACCAGTCTCCTCTCTTCCTCAGAAATTAAGTTATGGCTGATTTGCTGTGGATCCTCTGGACTACTTCAACTAAATTTCTCCATTATAGACCAGCCACAGAGAGACTACACCTAAGCTGCAGGAATATAGACCCATAAACAATATAAATGCCATGTGAGCAGGAGATTCCCTAAGCCTTGTGAACATGAGACAGTCTGTGTATCTCAACTTTTTGCTCTTGGTATAGCTTATGCATGCTTGGACACATGCAATTCAGATATTCCAGAATACCAACTCCCTCAGGTTCCCTCAAGACCTTTCCCTTCCCTAGAAAAAGGTTATGTAATGACTTGGAAATCCTCTCTGGGTGTACTCAGCAAAACAGCTCCTGCATGACTTGTGCCAAATGGGAACTGTAAACTTTATCCATAGCTTTGTCAGGGATTTTTATTAGTGCCTTTATTACAGTGTCTTTGTGAGTGGATCTAACAATAGCTTTTGATGCAGCTACAGACTGAGGATCCCTCACCAGTGAATATACCAAGACTGCCCACAATACTCACACAAATAGCAAAGCTGTTTTTCAGATCTGCAAGTACCAAATGCAGACACCTATGGAAAAAGATTCTGCTGACTACAAGGGATTTCATATTAGCACTTCCAACTTTTTTATGGATTGCAGAATGTTTTACAGTGATGCTGTGTCTACCATACACTCGTTCTATTAGGTTAGATAATACTAAACAACTAAACACATATATATTGAAAATAATCGTGCCTTTCCCCCACTTATATAAAAAATACGTGCAATCACAGCTCATAAACAGAATTCTGAGCAAAAGAAGAAAACACTGTTTAAAATAATGGAATACATTACAGAAAACAGTAATTTAGAGTTTTATTATTCCTTTCTTTTTTACAGAAATAATTATATATACACCCCCACCATGTTCAGTAGTATTAAGGATGTGATAACTAAAGTAACTTTCATTAATAAATCACAGTAGCAGTACAACATGTTATTAATAGTTGCTTTAGAGCAGTCTGGGAAAGGAAACAAGAAATATAAATATATGATGCTGCTTCTACTTCAACATTTCCAGAAAACATATATTTTAAAAATATTTTACAGGTTACATTACTGATAATTCTATAATTGTTTCTTTGGTAATACTGTGAAGTAATGCCTTGCCATCTTTATAGTATTTTTTGAACTACATAATAATAATTATTTTAAATTATATCAGTCTCAGTCACATTGCACTTAAAAATATAAAGTCAGAGTCCCTAATAAATCCTTCTGGTTTTTCAAGTAACACAGATAAAATTAACTTTGCTAATCTTGACATGTTTTATTGTACCCTTATGTACAATTTCTATCCCTCTCTCTTTTTAAGTACAGAATCTATACAGCAGAAAGTCTTAGGCAATCTTAACTATAGTTATTGCTGCCAACTCTTCCTATAAAACTCAGGGTGAAATACTAGTATAATTAAAATTGATTGCAATGCTCACACTGATTTCAGAGAATGAAGGAAAAGAGAAGAAACACTCCCTGAAATACAGCAAGATCCCAGCAACACAATTCCATATCTACATAGGAAGCACTGGGAATAAGATTTCAGGAAATCCTATGAACAATATTTTATAGGCAAAATACAGATATAAATGTATATATATAAAAATACAGGTTAAATATCAAAATTATAGGATTTCAGATATAGGTCTCTCTTTTTAATCAGTGCTAGCAGCACTGCAGAAGAATGTTTGAAAGGGAAGAAAAATGAAGGATAACTTATTCAGATAGAAACCTGAGGAAAATATAACCACTAAAACAAGTACTGTAATTCCATTACTTAAAATGCTTTCAGCGGACCTCTATTATTGTTGCAAAAGTGCCACGGGATCTTATCATTAAAAGATAAAACAGCAGTTGAACTACAGTTCTCATCTAAAGCAAGAAAGTCCCCAGTCTTCAAAGATTTATGTATACAGTTAATTTTATGCAGTCGAAGTAGTCTTGGTTCAGACGACAGAATTTTTCAAAATGCTTAAAATTAGGCAGAATATATGCAACTTGTCACAGAATTGAGATCTATAGCCTTACTTGGAAAGTAATAGCAAATATACTATTCAAATTTTAAAAATAAATATTCCTTCACATACTACCACTTTTGATCTGCCTTTTGTATTCACATTAGCATTTAAACAGTCTGTGTACCATTTCTTTAATAAATCAAATATTTATCCCGAAAGGGTCACTGCCAACTTAGAAACCGTAATTTAAAATCTTTCCAATTCCATTACTGCTCTCTTTTCAAATTAATTTTTTTTAAGCAAGAATTTTGCTTTCAACTTTTTTCTCTGATTTTCAACTTAACTTAAAAAAAGTAATTCTGAAGTTTGAGGGAACTTATATGCCAGTAATGTTTTTCAGCTAGCTACATACAAAGAGTGTGGGAAGACAGCGTGTTAGAAAGGTCAATATAAATGAATGCTATGAGAGGTATTTGGGGACACATATCTTAAATAAATTTTAATTTTTTTCCGTTTAAATGCACTCTATCATGATAAGTTTTCAAGTAACTTTAGCAAGTTGAAAATATTTGAAGATAAGCTATATTTATAGTGTAGCTCCAACTACAAAGATTGCTGTGAACTCTTATTTATGAGCTGAATAGCGTTATCTAGCCACAAAATACTCACATTTATTTTCAGTTTTACTAGTGGATGAATGCTGACTGTCTGGTAACTACTTCCATTTCCATCATCTCCAAAGCATACAAAACAACTGAACTTTTTGTAAACTAACAGCTTAAAAACGTCTTTATCCAAGGAAGGTAATTCAGATTCCTCGAAACTAATCTCTCCTCTATTTTTTGTTTGGTTGTTTTGGTTTTTTTTTCTTGTGGAGGAGGGATGGGTAGAAATTATGAAAATGGTTAAGGCTGAACAGGGCTCTGAGCCACCTGACCCAGCTGAAGATGATTCTGCTCATTGGAGGGAGGTGGACTAGATGACCTTGAAAGGTTGTAACTATTCTATAAATAACAGACATACAAAGCAGCTTTGGAAATCCCTGAAGTCAACTTCTAGCCTTCACCATGAAGACCTTGGTACAGGACTTTTGAGCCTCTGGATAGAGACCAAAGTATCAGCTGGCCAAACTTTAATGACTGTCCAGCTCTGTCCAATTATCCTGTACTTTTCTAAGTGTGCTAAGAACATTTTGTGTTACTGCTTTTTGGAAAACTTGTCTTCCCTGTGCTTACATCCTCAGCTGCTTCAGAGTGTTTGCCGTGTAATAATAGGCAAACCAATTGTTCTCATGTTTCTTTATGAAACCTTCCATTTCAATCTTCTGTCTGGCATTTGGCAAAATATAATCTTACAATCCAGTTCTTTACTTACAAAATCAAGCAGTGATACTTGCTGTCTTTCGATTAGCTTTTCTGTTCAGCTCTGCCAGGAAAGTATCAAAATACTGTTAGCACACTGCACAGCCTACTAAAACCTCACATTTGGTTGGAGCTTACTGTCATATGTACTTATGTTAAATAAGTCAGACCAACCCCCACGCTATTTCTCGTGAAATGGGGACATGTATACCAAAGATAGCTTGCCAGCTTCCCCCTTCAACTTACACACAGCTGATCACTTCCCCAATCCAGTTTATGCAGCATTTGAAGTCCGGGAAGACAGACAAGCATGATGGGTGGCCTTCACACTAACTGACTGAATCCAGCTCTCAACTCTTACTCTGTAAGAAAGGGTTTAGACAGAATGTAACAGGAGTTAATTTAAGCTGCTCCAAGAGTAAATGAATGCTGGCACTAAGCCTAATGCTCTTGAGGGGATTGGAGCCCTAGTAGAGAGTGAATCCCTCTTGGAACTTGGCCTAACGCTCTTAAAAGACACTGAGATGTGGAAATGGACTTTCAGGCATGAGGAGATGTATGTTTACTTTGCTTATTAACTTTTTTTTACTTTGTAACAAAACTTAAATAAGTTTCTGCCAAACATGATTTCTTAAGAATGACAGGATTCACAAGGATTTTGTTTCATCGTAGTTGTTTTTGTCTTTTCATGTGACTTGACATTATATTCATTATGCCAAATGAAAGACTAAGAAAAGACTGCATTTAAGCATTGTTACATAACTATTCAATGGGACACTGAATCTTAAAGAAAAACTACATTTTAAACATTTCAGAAAACATTTTATTAGCATTTTAATTTCCTTTTCCAAATTTTCAGCAGTGCACCTCTAGTACAAAGTCTGATGTCACCACAAGGAAAACATTTTTTTAAAAAGCAGGTATGACATCTTGCTAAATGTAATGATTTATGCTTACAAGAGCAAGGAAGAGCAAACCGAGGTAACATTTTAGTGCTGCAGCATACAGTAGCTGATGACATTTGTCACCACATAACTCAATTTGTCTGGTGAAACTTGTCTTATATCTACCAGACTGTCAGTGTCATTTCTACAGACCACTGTCATAAACTACCCTGCAGTGATCCTGCATGGGGTGCAACAGCACTGTGCCTGACTCACCAGGAGTTTTCTCTTTAAAGAGCTGTTTAAGGTGTGTGTTCTAGCAGTCACACCTGTACCAGCAGCACAGCTGTGAGCAGCACAAACGCAGCAGTAACTTCGTATTCCGGGACCCACGAGGTGAATTTACTGCAGAGAGAGAAGGGGTGGCTAAGGACACTTAACTCGCCCATCAGCATTGCGTGCTTGCAGCCATATGAGGATAGCTCTCCACTCACACTGCAGTTGTATCTGTTCCAGGCAGGAATGTCATCTGAGGAAAGACAAATGACCTAGTTTGCTTTTACTTAAAGAAAAACTGAAGATGCCTGTCAGAACAGCGAATTAAACCTCCTTGCCTTTGCTGTGGTCGTGTGTTCAACATCAAGGGATTTGGCATTCCGAAATCAAATCTCTCAGCCATCCTTTACAAGATGTTTCTAAGATGCTGCCAGCACTCATGAAGTGCTTGCTATTGGCTTACAGAGAAAGTAAAGTACTTTTAAGGCGTTTGTACACATACTATGTGTCAAACTATAAGATTGGGATGGAAAATATTTTGTCTAGAGCGAAACAGAAATAGGCAATAGGAATTTCATGCAAGTTTTACAGAAGAAGTGGGATTTTGCAGTGTGTTTGAGTAAAATAATTCACAGATTTTGCTCCTATGTTTTATATTGGGATTAAAAAAGCTTTTCCCATATGAGTTAGTTTCTAGGTCTCTGGGAATAGGAAAAAGCTTTTGCAATGTACATTACCACATAGAGATGGAAACCATTCACCCTGCACGTTGCACTCCTGGGTGATTTTGCAATGAGCAGTCATTTGTGTGCCCCAGAGAGGGCTGTTTTTGAAGGGTTTGTATCCTGCTAAGGACTTGGGTCCTGAGATTCCTGAAGATGTCTCAAACACTTCACAGAATGACACTCAGTGAACAACACGTGCTAAAAGACAACTGGATAAATTGGGAGATGCCATTAGTTAAATGGCATCTGAAATTATGCTCTATGAATGAACTGAATTCATTACTCTGAATTCACACCAGGGAACTAAAGTAAACTAAAATTACTTTGGTGGCACTTTGGATGGATGATCACCTTTTGTCAGTGAATAGAGGGCAAAAAAGGATTTCCATGTTTCAGAGCCTGTACCAGAACATTTGTAATGTTGACAACACAGTACTGGCTGGCGAATCAGAAAGAGGTGGCAGATACAGTTTGCTAAAACATACTGAGTACTTTCTGAAGGCCCTCAACCAAAGTAATAGAAAATTGCAGCTGTTCTCTCAGCAGTTTTTCTCCACACTCACATGGAGTTACCAGGGGAGCTACTCTCATAATATGGATAGCAACATACAAATGACATTTAACTTACTCTCTGCTTTACTTCACATGACCTTAGCATTAATTCCCAGATGGCCCAAGTTTTAAACGTGATCAACTAACTAACGTTTCAGTGTAACCAACCAAGACCTAGAGAGCTTTGGTAAAACTATGGCAGTGAGAAAAAAAAGCCACTCTGAAGCATTCACAGTGAGTAGTAGTCTTCTGGCACAAGTGTTACTGCCAACCAAGTCATTCTGTAATGCTTCTCGGTTAACACCTCTGCCACAACAATTTCTGTGAAATCATCTTCTGTCATCTGTATTTGTATGAGAAACTCTGCTCCTTGAAAGGATATTCTAAAGTTGCTCATGCTTTTGTTGTTTTGGATCTGGATCACACACTGAGCAACACATTCATATGGGCCATCAACACCTTCAAATATCAGCGCCGGGTCAGCCAGCCCCGCTTGTGGAAGCTCACCTCGCTCAGTACCCCGGCGATCCATTGCTCCTCATGTCTCAGCAGCGCGAGTCTGCTCTGGGAGAAGTCACATCAGGGAAGGAGGTGAAGCTGAGCTCTGTGGCAGACACACGGGGGTGGCCGGGGCACCCCTGGGGCAGCAGGCCCGCTTCAAGAGTCGCCACTTTTCACTCCCTACAGCACAGGCCAGGCTTTCCGTGCCCCCTGCCCTGACAGAACCCAACACCCGGCCCTGCCCTGGCCGCCTTCCCTCCCCACCAGGAGGAACCCCTGTCCCCCCGCGGCAGCCGGGACGGGCCCTGCCGCCTGCCCTCACCGGGGCCCGGGCGGAGGGAGCGGGCGCACTCCGCCTGCGTTACAGAAACAGGCACCAGCTAGGATGGAAAGACTTCTGGGATCATGGAATTCAACCTGCGGCCCAACACTGCCGTGTCAACCAGACCATGGCACTGAGGGCCACATCCAGTCTTTCCTTAAACACGTCCAGGGACGCTGACTCCACCACCTCCCTGGGGAACCTATTCCAATGTCTAACCACCCTCGCTGCCAAGAAATTCCTCCTAACGCCAACCTAAACCTCCCCTGGCACAGCTTGAGACTATGTCCTCTCGTCCTGCCGCTTGTTGCCTGGGAGAAGAGGCCGACCCCCGCCTGGCTACACGCTCCTTCCAGGTTACCTCTCTGCCAGCTCGTCCCCTCCGGCTGCGCGGGCGGCGTCGCTCCCGCCGGCGGAGCGGGCCCGGGGCGATCCCGGCGCGATCCCGACGGGACCGGGCCGGAGCCGCCCCGCCCCGCGGCCTCGGGCCCGGCACTGCGCGTGCGCGGCGCGGCCGCGGCGGCGCTTTCCGGGAAGATGTCGGTGGCGTGGAGAGCGGCGCTGGCGGCGGCCGCCCGAGCCCCGCTGCGGGGGCGGCTCGCCGGGATGCGGCCCCCGCGCAGCCAGCGCCGCCCGCCCGCATGGGGGGCCGCCGCCGCCGCCGCTCTGGCCGGGGGAGGCTGCCTGGCGGCGTGTTACGGCGGGCGCGTGTTCCCCACGGTCCTGGCTCAGGTAAGGCAGCAGCATCCCCGCTGCCGGCGGCAGGGCTGGGCGGGGAGCCGGGCCGGGGTCCGCGGTGGTCAGAGCCCGTCGTGAGGCGGGATTGGCTGCGGGAGCCCTCCTAACCCCGGTGCTCTGTCAGGTAATGCGCGTCGCCGGCCCCCTTGGCATCAGCGGCGTGACACTCGGGCTGGGCAGCCTCGCCTCACGGACGGGAGCTCCTCCGTTCTCCGCAGCGGGAGAAGGCAGCGTTTGCTTAGCGCTTCCCCTCTCCCCTTGACAGCCCTGCTCGTGCAGAACGATGGACCTGTGTGGTTCGCAGACACACGGCCTGTAGTGAGCTCCGCGTTCTGCTGGTAACTTTCAGGGGAAACTTCCGCGATGCTTCCTCAGGTGCTGTTAGACAGTCATACACATTTGTATGACAGTCATGCAGTCTGTCTTTAAAAAAAAAAATCACGGAAGTATACTTTTGTAGCTCGTACTTTGTCTGAAATGCATCACACAGAATGATTTTTCTTTTCCTGTGTCCAAAATGTGTGCACTGGATGCTAAAATGCGATTTGCCTTGGAGCATCAGGGCACACTCAGGGTGCTCACAGACAGATTGTTATTGTTTATAAAATAATCGTTGTTAACTTTATCCTTTTCATGGAGGCAGTGAGCTTTTTCCTGTTCTTCCTTCAGATAATAAGTTACTGTCAATTAGACTTGGTTTGTTATTTCAAGGCTGGAAGACCTGTATGCTTTGTAGGCCAGAGGGGTTAGGCGTGATGGGGGAAGAGGTCAGTCTACGCTTGCAGTGCCATTCATTTACTTATATCTAAGAATTTTTGGAAGTCTTCAACACTTTGTATGCCTTGATGCCTTATCTCTTAACAGTGATTAAACAGGCTGAGCTACAAGCAGATAAATAGCAACCTTTATTCTTGAGGACAATGTTTATTCTTGAGGACAACCTTTATTCCTGAGTCAAGAACAAATACTTACTTTTTTAGTACTTTTTTTTAATATTGTCGTCTTCATTTTGGAAAATACCTAAGCTACATCTTCTTAGAAAACTAAATTTTATTAGATAAGTATTTTTCTGAGTAGATTATCTAGTAGCCCTGATTCCTTGGACAGCACGTGTTCAACTTTGATTTATTGCTTTCATCTCCTAGAGAGGAAATTATCCAGTATTCAGCAGATATCCTACTGAAAATGTATCTTCTTGTTGTTCTTACATTTAATTATGTGAAGTTTTTAAGCAGCATTGCATTATTTTTTAAAAGTCCTGTAATTGAGACCAATTTCATTTATGCATGTAACTCTGGCTTTAGTAGATGTGTATGTAGATGTATATATAAAAATCTTAAATGTGGGAAGTGATCACTTTTAAAAGATGTTGAGTGGAGAGGTCTCACTCTGGTGCTGATGTGTTCTCAAGGGTAGCTTCCATGTAATGCATGGACAGTCCTACAAGTACACTTTTAATAATTCTCAGGAGGCAGTCCAAAAGTCTAGGACTTACTTAACTGATTTGGTTTTGGAAACGGTAAATTGCTGGATTCTTCAAATGTTTACTCAGTTAGAACTTTTCAGTTTTCCAGTAAAATAATTGTTCAAGAAGCTAATTCTCCATACTTATTGTACTCCAAACTGCTGCAGGTTGAGCTTTTTAAAACTAAGAAATGGCTATGCAGAGCATAATGCTACAAGTGAATTGAGAAAGCTATGAGCAACAGTGATAGAGCCAAAGAGGCACACTGCAATACTTCTAAGCAGTTTAGATGCTACTTGTGGCTTCTGATTGATAGGAAATAGCCTAAAGTGAAACAAGAGTGTTGAAACAAGGAGTCACCTTCATTACATGTTTTGAAGCCATCTTTTTCTCAATTCGAGAGATTGTGGAATCCTGAGAAATGAAAATTCTTTACGCGTTCTTGTAGTGGATAACCTTATTTTCTGTTATTATTCCTTTTCATTGTAACTAATCTTAACCAGCCCTGCTTGAGTTTGTGCTGACAAACAATATTGAACTGTTTGTTCCTGTTATAGTATCCTATGTAGTGGGAATGTTGGCAGTATGGTATGTAGAATATTACAGGTTAAGACAGGTATTTGAATTTAAACAGTATAATTTTCATTATCTTTGTTATAAAGGAATACATAGTGGAAATGTTTATACTTCTGTATCATCAACAAGGCTTACTGGTTGCTCTTGAGAATGCAGTGAGATTATGCTACAGTGCTTCCCAGTTTTCCTTGGTAATATAGTCTTGACTGTTGAATTGCTGCAAAATAGGTCATAAATATTTAAAATATTTGACAAAGTGAAGCTGACAAAGTGGCAATCTATCTCCATACTGTAAAGAACCAATATAATAAGATTTTATGCTTTTCAGCAGCATTACATGATGTTTAAAAAGTTCTATCATTAAGACTAATGTCTGTGTGTGACTGGTGTAAGCATAATTCGAGTGACTGAGTAATTTTCATTGTTGTCCTAGGTTACCACTGGTAACTTCTTTGCACAGGTCGAGAGCACTGTAAATATTTCTTGTTTGTTTAGGTTAAGTGATTGAAGTTGATAACTATTTAGATTTTCTGCTTTTCTCGCTAAAACTAGTCTCTGTCGACATTTTTCAGTTTTCCTTGTTTTAGGCAATTCAGGCATACAATTTCTAATGAAACTGGCAAACAGCATGCCAAAGGTAAAGTTCTATACATTTAGTACTTTTTTTTCTTCTAGAGTTTTTGAATATTCTAAAATCAAAGACTGGTATCTTTGGCACCTAGTTTCTTAAATCTCTTTTTAATTCCTGCCCTTTCTTCCTGCTGGAGTGGGTTTAATCCTGCTCATATTGGTTAGAGGCACTTCTGAATTCTGTTCAGATTAAATGAAATCCTGTCTGTGTATGAGTCTTTGCAGAATCAAAGGTCCTGTAGGTCAGATACTCTGTTTTCTTTTTTGAGTTGTATGGAGAGTTTCTGTTCTCTTTTGTAGTGGCATATATTTGGTTACTGTCTTTTAATACAATTTTTTTATTCCGGCAATGAGTTGTCAGTTCAGGGTTTTTAAAAAAAATTTTGGCCCAGTTTTTTTTGTCACTATTTTCACTGCCACTTACCTGTTCTTGCAATGTACATTAAGTGGTTAACATCTCAGTAATAAAACGTTCTATATTTAATGTAATAATACCTCAGATGTAATCTTTCATGATTTATGAAGTTATTTTCGTTCTCTATATTCATTTGCAGGCCTGCTGTTTAGAAACATATAACTAATATATGTTGGAGTAAGTCCTTAGTGTTGATTGTAAAACTCTACAAAATATTATTATAGCAAAATCAACACAATATTTTTGAAACTTTTCCTTTATGAATACCAGGTTTTGGTTCTATCTACTCTTGTTGTTTACCACTGAAGCTACACTGACAATATCCAAATCAGATAATAGCCTTTGTTGGAAAAAACTAGATCAATTTTCATTTTTTAATAAAATGAGCTAATCAGCTTGTATCAAGAGGAGAAAAAAAGAAGGGAGGGGGTAAGGGCTTTTGTTCTACCAATATAACTCAGAATGAGGATTTATGTTGAATTCATTAAAGTGTTTCTTCAGTCATCCTAACCAACACAACCAGGTCAAAAATGTTCGCACTGTGCTGCACGCTGCATTGATGTTATACAGGCTGCTTTTCTTTTTCAGTAGTGGAATGCAAATGGCACAGTGGTATATGGTTTGTTACCTTGATCAGACTTGCAGTATTGTCTCTTGTGCCTGTATTCTCTCAGAGTGTGCAGTTTGCAATACTGACGTGGCCCACTCCAACTAAATTAGGAACTTTCTAACGGACTGCAAGTTCGATCTTGGACGCGCGCAAACTGCAAATGATAAGAAAATTCTGAGAAGCAGCAGGCTGCCAGAGGCAGTATGTCCTGCCCCTGCTGAGTTTTTTATGGCCATGTTTAGGTCACCAGCTTCAGAAAGAATATAGTTTGATTTGCCCTTGAAAAGTTGCAATCCCTGCAGCGTGTCACAATTTGTGCTGAGTTGAAGTCACTGTTTTCTAAATGAGATTGACTGAAGTTGTTACTAGCACATACATGAAGCTTTATGTGTGCAGAGTCTTGTCTGCTGATAAACATTACCATGTTTCAGCATTTTCTTTTTAGCTGGTACTTAAATATTTGATACTGCTTACCTGAGGTAAAGAGGAAAACATGACTTACTAACAGCATTTTTTGGGGTCTGTTCTTGTTAATACTGTCTGTTACATGATTATTGTCTAATGGATTCTCTTTATCTTACCTTTTCTACTACTGCTGTCGTGCATCAGCAATCTTCTTAAATTATTCCGGATCAGATGTGACACAATTTGTGTCCTGGAGGTCTTAAATATGTATGGTGTATTTGATCATACAGAAACTATTCAGTTAGTGATTACAACAGTAAACAAACAAATTGTGGTCATTTGTAAAATATTTTTAAGTGTCTGAAATTCTCATTTTATTTAAAATACATTTATTGAAACAATTTTATTTTGGACTACGTTAATTTTTTATTTCACTTAAAACTGTGTTGAATGTTTCATCATTTTTTGAGTGTCAATGATTCTTAAGAAGAGATTCTTAAGAGTGGTGACTCTGTGTGTCACACTACCTGCACACTGCATGGGAGTGGTGACTTTCACGTCACACACATGGGAGTGGCAGCTTTTTATGTCTCCATATGAAAACTTATTCTGAGCAACTGGGAGTAAAAAACTTTGACTGATTAAAACTAGAGCTTAGATTTGTTTTTCAGGTCTATATGTGTACTCACCACAAAAAATTATTTTGGACCTATTGCTTTATACTTTTTAAATAAACCAGAATAGTGTAAAGATTCTCCAAAGTACTAGTTAGGTCAGAGGACACTGCCTTGGTTCTGCCACTGTGGAAAGGCAAAATAGTATATAAACAAATCCTAGGGCTATGCAGAACTCAGTACCACAGCTCATAGGATAATTTAGGGAGAGTGCATATCTTAAATATAACTTATCTTTATCAGGGATTTAGTAGAAATCTCTGGACTTCCAGACTTGGAACCTGATAAAAAAATATTTTAAAAGTTTCATAATCCTACCTGTGTTTTTTGGTGACACTTTGAGATGCACACTGTGTCTCCAAAGAGATTGAGGCCTCAAATATAGTTGGTTTAGGCAAGTTCCAATATTTTGTGAATGGTTATTCTTCTCATGGTAAAATTTCCAACCCAGATCAATGGAAAATTTTCAAAATAATGTCTGCTATAAGCATGTTACGTGTCTAATGTATATTTGCTAGATTGGTCACTTTTGACAAAAACATGTAAACTTCTTGTGCTCCAAAACAATTGTAATCAGTTGCATGCAGGTCAAAACAGCATTTTGTTTAAATCATCTGAAATAATTTCTACAGAGCAGTGGAAGGAAGAAGTGCATAGCTCTGGGATTTTAATTGGTTTTTTGCACATTGCTTTGTGACTTAAGTTATGCTTAAACTGCTTGTAGGCCACACTTACTCACTGAATTTATGATCTTTTTTTCTTTGTAATAGATAGTGTTATGTAGGAAGCTATGCATAGTAAGTGCATTTTTGGCCAGATAAATATATACATGTGGTGTTTGAATTCAGTCACGAAATAGAAAAAAAAGAGTGTATTTCTTACACATTGATAATGATTCCTACAAAGCTACATGTCAGTGCATTGAATTGTGAGACATTGATGAATCGTGTTAGAATGGGAATTTTTGTGAGGGTATCTTTGCCTGGTTCATGCTGAGGAAAGAACATTGCTGTTAAGATGAGGTGTCTTGATAAATATAGAACCTTGGATAAAATTGCATAAGGATTTATAATGATGTATAGAATCGCCTGGAGGGAGGAATGTGGTTCTGAAATAGAACCAGAAGGGATATGTGCAGTCTAATCCAAGAAACATACGAGAAGATTCTTGGGTTTACTCTGTCAGCAAAAGAAAAAAGTTGCCTGCTTTTGTTGGAGCAAAAATCCCAGGATAGGTTCCTTTCTCCTAAGTAATATTTTGAAGCATTTATCTTCAAGTCTTCATTCTATTAGAAACTGAGAATGCAGATGCATAGATGGTTACTGGGATGCTCACTAAGTTAAATTAAGCATGTATAAAATAAGTCTGCATCATAATTTTAACATGCTTTTGAAGCTCAGTACAAATGTTTGTAATCCACATCAAACACGCTGCTCAGTGATGGCTCGCAGGCCTCAGAAAAGCCTCACAGTGGAATGTGAACCTGACCACATGGTTACATGATTAGTTGTTAAAATCTATGTAGTAAAACAATGCCATGTAGAAATAAGGAAAATTACTATTGCTTTTGTGGGTTGGAGCATCTTTAAGCAAGGATTGTTTGTTTATTTCTTTGGGTTTTTAAATCTCCTGCTTTACAACTTCCTTAAAGGAACGGACAGCTTCCTCCAAATATTGTCCTTTCTGTCTTTTTTCATCTTGCCTTGCTGCTGGTTATTGTTCTCCTTGCTGTCTTGCGCTGTTCTGCATGGCAGTACACAGCACACAGCCAGGCAGAGGTTCCCTGCATAACCATAGATTTCTGTTCTGCTTGTAGCATGGTTGGAAAGGTCCTAGAGTATTCTTACTGCACCTTCAGGTTGTGTCCTTGAACCATCTACAAGATAGTGCCTTTAAATCTTCCTGCTGAAGGATGTGTGAGACTCGCAGCCTTTGGAGGAGGCCCCAGCTGGATTCAAGGTGCTTTGAACCCCTGGTGCTCCTTTCCAGCAGTGCCCAGCACTGAAGAGGCTCCTTATTCAGCTGTGGCAAGCTGCAGGCAGTGCTCTTGTTGGCAAGTAGTAGCATCCATCCCTCTGCCAGCTTCATGTTTATTTTCCACTGTATCTTTACTGCTATATTGATTATCTCAGTAAATATCACCGAAGAAGTTGTCCTAGATCATGACAAGGCTGTCAGCTCAGTGAGTAAATGCATTCAATACTGCCTGTCACTGAACAGGAAATGGGTAGTCATTTTTGTATTGAATTATTCAGATAACTGTAGTCTATGGCTATGAAAGAGACGGTTTAACATAATTTATGCATGTGCCTTCTAACTCAGGTATATCGTGTGAATATATTCCTATTAATTTTTTTCCTCTACTATGCATCTAGAAGTAGGCTGAAGTACTACAATTGGTTTGGTTTTGAGTTTAAATTCCTTGTAACATTGTTGCCTCTGAATTCATCTTCAATTAATCAGTTTTGGATACTAGTCTCAAAATATTCTGAAAATATTGTGTGCTCGGAAAAATTTTGAAACCTTATTCCTCCCTTTTTTAAGCATTGATAAATAGGTATCTCCCCTGCAATTAGATTGCTAGCTCAGCTTATCCCAGTCTTTCTTCTTTTCCTTAAATATGCTTCAGGATTTCTGAAACTGTTCCTTTGTGCAGCCAGTGAGGGTAACCTTAGCTACCTCTTGTTTAATTCTGCATTTCACTGTGTTATGGAAATACTGTATGTATCAGATATCCATCAAGCAGTCTAAATCAATAACTGGGATATTAAATATATCACAAACATAATTCTCAGCATTAGTGACATGCAGACATTGTCATGTTATGTGCCTAAAATAGAATGTGGTATAGAGAGTGTGGAATCTCTAGGAGCATGATGTTGTAATTAATTGTACCCTTAAATATTACTTATGTATGTGCATTTGTTTTACAACTTTAAATATATGGTATCCTTTTCAGCTTTTTGAATGTGAAATATTTATATCTTTTAAGTTCCCGGCTTTGAAAATATTTACATTTATTCCCTTCTCTTTGTGCATGGAGATTCTTTGTGCAGGTGTCTTCATTGATACTAAAACAACACGATGTCGAATGTAATCTTAGAGGTCAAGGTTAAAATTTAACTATCTTTCATCTGATCTATCACCTTTTCCTTGAATTCACTCTTGCTGTATGACTTCAGTGATGAAATAAAATCTAACTAACATTCCTTCTAGGCACTTTGATACGTGTGGACAGATGGGGTGAGTTAAGCTGCATGGTTTTGTGCTTTTAGCTAATGTAGTAAAAGGTTAGTGCTTGAGAGTCTTTGCCTGTTTATGTTAATGGACAAACATAAACAGATAAGAAAAAGGCCTGCCTGAAAACAAAAACATTAATTGATTAGAAAGAATTGCACAAAATAATATTCTGATTCTTAACAAAGAACCTCAAGAAGAAACTAGCATTTATTTACTGGTTATACAAGACTTTTTCTCCAGTAAATATAGTAGATGTTTTAACATAGATACTACAAAGTTTCTTTTTTATTTGGTTCTTAGATGGAAGCTCTCTTTGCCTTTGTTTCCTAGAAACTTTGAGCTTATTGATAGTTGCCTTTTTTTTTTTTTTCTTTGTAAGAAGTGCTCTGTTCTGTACCAGCAAATGTTCTGTACATGTTTTCTAAATGCATTTGCTGGGTTAGCATGAGAGCTCTGTGTTACACTTACTTGTAGACTTTTGTGTAAAGTTGTGGTTGACTGAATATGGTTATTCTTGGCAAGTGGCTCAGCATTTTGGAAACATAATCTAGCCAGTAAGAACAAATAACTCAGAATCTAGTTTAAGTAATCATCCAAGATAAATGACAGATGGAACTATGTGAAATGCTCATTAGTAGTAGGCTATAGCTCCTTGCTGCTACTCACCAAGATTTTTATTACATGTGCAGCTGAAAAAAAGAGGAGAGTCTTATCAGCTTTAACCACGAGACGTCATTTCAAGTAGTTCCTCAAGGTTTGTGTCCCCTTTAGGGTAGGAGAAATTTCAAGAATGACTGTCTTGCACTCGTGTAGTCTATAAAAAGCACTTATAGCAGATGTAGCTAATAAATATTATCGGTACTGATACGTCCCTGCTCCTTTGCCAAATCATCAGAGAAACTCCTTCATCTGCCTCCAAAAACTGCACAAACTCTAACACAGATGGAAAAGTTACCTGAAATTAAGAAAATTGGTCTTTCAAATGACTTTTTTCTTAATATTTCCTTTTTTTAAAAGTAGGCATTTTCTTCGATAATGCCTTTTATTGGCGATACTGCCATAGTGCAATAATATATTAACAAATAATACTGTAGTATTAAAACAACGTATACCAAGCTGCATATAAAGCTGTATACATATATATTTGTAACATAAATTTATACTTATATATAACTAAGGATATGTATGCATATGTATAAAATATACTTAAAATACAGACTGTGTAAGTACAATAATAAAAAATAAATATAACAATGTGCTAATAGAGAAATTATGGGATTTATTTTGAAAGTTTCTAGTCTAAACTGCTGGATATGCTCAGAATTTAAAGGATG
The DNA here is from genome assembly GCA_034336665.1 of Luscinia megarhynchos. Lineage (NCBI taxonomy): Eukaryota > Metazoa > Chordata > Aves > Passeriformes > Muscicapidae > Luscinia > Luscinia megarhynchos. The sequence continues at coordinate 70,189,527 of JAPFBE010000003.1, forward strand.
AAGTCTGCTTGAAGTTCTACTAAAAGCTCCTTCTGGTGGCCCTGTAAGAGGCAGAGGTCTGTGTGTTGCCAGATTAGGCTAGGCTTTGAACTTGACTGCACAGGCTTGCTGATGTGAGATCTTGCCAAGGAGAAAAGCACGAAGTTCTGTTCACTGGGGTGAAATGGACTTCATAATTGTATTTGATCGCACAAATTTGCCAAAATGAACTTTATTTTTCACAGAGAAAAGTCTTAATGGTTACATATTGACAACATTATCTGACAATCTGCTTTTCCTTTTATGAAACTTCAAAAATTAGAAGATAACAAACCTTAGTAGCATAGCTGACAGAGTAATTGGTTTGGAGATACAGTACAGCTTCTGTACCAGTCCTCTCCAGGCTTGTTTTAGAAGCAACTGTGGACTTGTCTAGTAATTTGGTATGTTTAATGGCAATGCAAAATCAAAATTATACTTGGCATGGAGACTGAGAAAGTGCTCTTCACTTTATAGCCTTATATTGTTTAAATGCATAGAGACAGTGGTCTCAGTAGCCTGGGATTGTCACAATGAAGTGTTTTCCCTTGCTCATTACACTCTCATGACTTTCCCTCGGGTTATAGTTCTTACTTGGAAATGCAGTAAAGCTGATGGGTAAAACGTCTGGCACCTTTTTTCTGAAAAATACACTTGATGGTCTTAGGCATCAGGGAATACAGTAGTATCACTTCTGTGTTTGGGAATAAGTAAACAGTTACAGGCTTCCACTGAAGATGCGAAACAGCAGGAATAAACATTGTAATCTCCAAAAGATGAAAAGCACAATACACAACGTGCATCAATTTAAAACCAGCATTTCCCAGATCACTTTAGATGATTTTATCTATTCTAAAGCATTAATATTAAATCTGTACTGTTTGTTATAGAACAAATGAGGAGAACTGATGCTTGACTTAGTTGTTCACATTACAGAATAACAGAATAAGCTCAACTGAAAGGGACCCTGAAAGATCATCAAATCCAACTCCTGGCCCTGCACAGGACCATCCCCAAGAGTCACATCATGTGCCTGAAAGTACTGTCCAAACACTTCTTGAATTCATTCAGGCTTGGTGCTGTTCTTCATGAGATCCATCTCCATTCAAGAGAAGCTTTTCTACTTTTCTGTTGTTGTGGTTTAGCCCCAGTTGGCAACTACACCTCTCAGAGCCTCTCATTGCCTCTCTCCTTGGGGGAGAGAGTCAGAAGAGTGAAGAAGAGAAAACTTGTGGGTTAGAATACAGACAGTGTAACAGGTAAAGCAAAAGCTGCGTGTGCAAGCAAAGCAAAATGGGATGTTTTTCACCACAGTTCTGCAATGTGTAGATGCTTTTTCTGTGCTTTGATTTGTTTTGTCTGCCATTATTTTCTTCTAACCCTCCACCAGACTATCTGCAGTGCATGCTGCTATTTATTCTTTAGTTAAGGGAGAATTTTTTAAGCTCTGTGAACTCTTCTTATTTGAGCTGGATGTAGCCAGACATTCCCACATGGAAACTTCTCAACAAAATCTTAAAATATGTTGGGATTAAATTATAATAGTGAAACACGCCCTATTTTGTCATACACGGTTATAATGTATATGGTAATTTCTTATTCCAATTAAATCAAATTCTGTATTATATCAGACCTGGAGTTTGTTTTAATAGCTTGGTTGTTATTTTATGTGTGTGTTATTGTTGCAGTATTTCTTCTTCTGGGAAAAAAAAAATTGTTTATTTTTTCACATAGAGCTGTAGTTAAGCACTTCTGTAAAGAAATTTGTGCTTATCTTTTTGAGCTCTTTCTAGGAAATTTCTTGAAAAAGAGTATTAAAGATCTAAAAAGTCATAAGTAGCAGCATTTAGAATGTGACCTATGGAAAGGACTCAACATGAAAAACAAAAATGGCAAAAACTAAAGCAAGTCTTCTGTTTCTGGATTTAAAAAAAGTCCATTAAAACTTTAGATTTTAATTTAGTTGAAGAACCATAATGAATGATAAGCAGTTCAAAGGGTATAAAATTACTTTTCCTACAACACAGTGCTTTTTCTCAATATACCAATAGTTTGTAATGTTCTACTCAATCTTCCAGAAAAACACATTGGGAAATTGCTGACATACTTTTTTTCCCAACTGCTGTTAAATTTGGAAAACTGACAATGTCATATGACCGAACGGTGTTGCATTGTTATTTTTTCATTTTAAGATTAGTGTTCTTGTTTCTCTTCAGGCTCGAACTGAAAAAAAAAATAAGGTTAGATGCACCAGAAGTGTTGGATGTGTTGAACAGACTTTGTGTAGCAATTGATACTGGATTCTTTAGATTAACAGCCCTGTGAAAAATAATGTACTTGCACTGATAATACCCCATTTGTTTACTGAATGTTTTTCATGGGTGCCTCACTTTATAATCTGCAGTGCTGAGACTCTTGTCAGCACTGCTTCTTGAAATGACAGCAAAGCAATAAAGATGCATTGTCAGAAATCATGGAATCATAGTCAGATTCCTTGGTGTAAAACTCTTAAAGGACTATATAGTGTTCTAGTATTGATAGATTTTTTCCTTGCAGTGTACACTCATTGTCTCTGGCAGTGGCAGGAGGTACCACTTCCAATATCGTAGAGTCCTGACAGCAAACAAGGAGTGATTATTCTGGGTGTCATCCCATGGCTGAATCTTTTGTGGGTAGGATTTGTGAGACTGTAATTGTGGGAGTAATGGGGCATCTTTATTTCTGCTTCATCCCCTGTAACCTGTGGGTTAGGTCACTCTCCCTCCATAACTTCCAGGAGCAGCAGACTCCATGTGAGGGGCTGCTCTGCCACCAGGAAGCAAGGCTCCTTCCATTGTTGAAGCAAAGGGACTGCCTCGTGCTTTGAATGCAGAGTTAGAAGGTGATGAGTAATGGAAAGCAGACACAGTGGCTCTGGGCCAGGCGGCGTGGGGATTAGATTCTGGATGTGGTATTAATAGGATGGAATGAGACCCTTCCATATGGCTCAGTAGTGTGTGTGTTAGTGCGTGTCGCCTCGGTGAATTCCTGTTACCTACATCCGGTCCTGGCCATCGCAGATACCCAGTGATCTGACTGGACCACTGCAAGTGGCTTTAAAAGTGGCTGGCAGTTCTTCAAAGTGTATAGAACTTCATGCATACAGTGTTCCTTGCCATTCTGGAGGTCAGACTTTTAATTGTGGATAGGGTATTGATCCTTCAGGCCATAATTTGCAAGGAGCGGAGACCATTAATAGTTTTTGTAAGAATTTGAAGGTAGCATGCTAGCAGCACTATGCATCAGTTGAAAAATTTTTCTGTTGAGATATTTTGCTGAAATACTTTGATGTGTGAAACTTCTATAGGCAGTTCATAAAAGCAGTTGTTCTGCTTTGCAGCAAAAATTAGTTTTATTCTTTTATAATATTGGTCCTGCAATATTCCTATTTAGTGTATAGTAGAGGAAGCAGGGAATGAGAAAGTTGATCTTTTCTTCTCCAGGGGCTTCTCTGCTGTATTTTTGGAACTGATGTATGCATAAGGCACTGAGGGAAGCACCCTGTGTTGTTGCAGTTGTCTCAAAAAATATTTTATGCAATAAATATATAAAATAGCATAATTCATTTTCTGTTATCTATAAAATAGGTATCCATGAAATGTCTGACATTAAAAGAAATTATAATGCTGTTATATATATTCATAAGCAATTTGCATACCACATAGCAATGGTAAAATTGTGCTTTGACAAGAGAGTAAGTGAGTAAGTGGAACTTCATGGTTGGGTGATTTAGTTGTCATAAGTTTTCAGAAATCATAAATCAAGCCTTAAAATTGAGCTGGGTGAAAATGCAGTGTTTTTATTTAAGGTCATGTGGATTCTTTTTATTGATTTTGAACCTCCAGGCTTGAAACTTCTGAATCATAAGGGCTAGAAGATTTAAAATGAAGAATGAGATACTTTCTCAGCATTGTGAACAATTACATGATTTTCATAGAACTGTAAAATATTAAGGGTTGTAATGGACCTTAAAGATCATCTAGTCCCAGCCCCCCTGCCATGGACAGGGACACATCCCGCTAGAGCTGGTTGCTGAAGGCCTTATCCAGCCTGGCCTTGTACACTACCTGGGATGGGGCATCCACAGCTTCTCTGGGCAACCAGTTCCACTATCTCACCACCCTCACAGTAAAGAATTTCTTCTGCTATCTAACCTGAATTTCCTCTCAGTCTGTGCCCATTATTCCTTGTCCTGTCACTGCAGCTCCTGAGAAGGAGTCCCTCTCCAGCTTCCCTGCAGGCCCCTTTCAGACACTGGAAGGTTGCTGCAAGGTCTCCACACAACCTTCTCTTCTGCAGGCTCAACAGCCCTGACTTTCTCAGCCTGTCTTCAGAGGGGAGGTGCTCCAGTCATCTTCCCAGCTACATGGCCTCCTCTGGACTTACTCCATCAATTCCATGTCCTTCTTATGTTGGGAGCACCATTAGTGTGCTGATCTCACCAGAACAGAGCCAAGTGACAGGCTGCCCTCCCTCACCTTTCTGGCCATGCTGTTTTGGATGCAGGATGCAGTTGGCTTCTTGGGATGCAAATGTGCATTGACAGCTCATGTTGAGTTTTTCATCAACCATACCTCAAGTCCTTGTCCACAGGGCTATTTTTAATGATGCTCTTTAATACTTCATTGATATCAAATGCTTTGCTCGTATTCATAATGAAACTAAATGGAGGGATTGATGTATAAATACACTTTACTTTAAAGTTTAGACTTTAAAGTCAAGTGTAGCCTTGATGAGTTCAATTGTTGCATCACCAAGGGAGAAACTTCGCTGAAGTGCCAAGGTGCACTACTTAATTGTGAAAAAGAAGCCTGTAGTAATAGAAGAAAGGCTGTAAAAATTGGCAACTGCTGTAATCTTGTGGAATTCCTAGCTGGCTATTCATTTAATATCCTACTTCATTCCTAATAGTATGGGTTTGCTCTATGTGACCTATTTTCTTGCTTTGTTGAGGGCTGGTGACCTTCAGAGAGAAAGGGGGAGAAATCACTTGTCGTGCAGAAGCAGCTTGAGAAGATCTTGAGTTTGAGTTAACAAAATTTCTCTCTCACTTTTTTTTTTATGTGGAAATAGTTTAGAAACATAAACTTAGATTGTCTTTATGTCAGTTGTTTTTGTAGTGTCTTGTATGTTGAGATAATTGTCGATAACAGGGTTCTCATGTACTGTAGCAAAACATATATAAGCTTATGATAACTGAGCTGTGAATCTATGAACTGAGATTTTGCTCTGGGAATAAAAGCTCCCCCTTGGTTTGTTTTTTTTTGTGGGGGGTGTGGGAGTGTAGTGTTGGAATTCAGTATTTTTCTAATTCTTCTCCTTATTAGCATAGAAGTGAACAGCTGTGTTCATAATGCCAGGCTTGGTGTGGAGTTTTAGTGGCCTTGTTAAAAGCAACAAGGCTGCACCTCAGTAAAAAGATAACTATGCTAGTAAGTCCTGGGCATCTGCATTTCTGTAAGGAAAGCCTCAGACTCCTCTGGAGTAGTAAGTTTGCTGCAGAATGGACAGAAGGTTTTTTTTTCAATTATTTTTTTCCCCGTTGAAAACAAAACAGGTGGTTGTAGTCTGCAAAGTAGGAATAGAGTAGTTTTGAAAATATTAGGAAGATATCTATTGCATACAAAGAGGAATCGAGAGGAGAAGTAATTTTTCAGCATAAGAAGAGTCTGAAAGTTGGGATACAAACTATTTAGTCTCAAATCCATGATCTGGATACTGCAAAACACAAAATTCGGTCTGCGTCTTTCAGATCAGATAAGTGTGCTATCAGCCAGCTTACTCTGTGTACTGATCTATTAAAAAAAAGGAAAAAACAGTGCTTTCTGGAGAGTTGTCTATTTTTTTCCCCAAGTAAAATATTTAGGTTCTTGTGGTACTGTTAGTCTGAGATTGAAATTCTGCATCTGTCTTTTACTCTTGCCTCCAAAGAATCATATTTCTAAGGTACACGATTTCCCAGCCAGATTTGGGTGCAACTGAGTACAGCAAATATCCTCAACTGAAGAGAAAGCAAATCAGTTTTGAAAGGAAATGTATAATTATCTTTTCTCTATCCTCTATTCACTAAGAACTTCTTGATAAGGACTGGGTTTTTTTTCTGAGACTGTTAAGATAATTGTATTTGAGTCAAAAAAGAATTGTTTTAGGGACATTTAGAGGATTCTTATTCAGATAACTTGGTATTCAAAGTACAGGTAATTCAGCATAACCTGTGTGAAGTATTGTTAGTTTAATTTGCTGTTTTTAAAGACAGTGTTAGATTAGCATTGGGAAGATAGCACAATAGTTTACCAAGTGCTAAACTGGATTTAAAATTCTTCTTAATGGTATAGCCTGAAGTATGCATCTCAGTTGTGTTAAAGATACTGAAGTTAAAAATAAAGAGGAGGAGGAAAGGCGTATCTCTGGTGTCAGAGAGGCATGTGGTAAGCTGTTGTATAAAGGGAAGGTAATGGATCTGCTTGGATTCCAGCCAGTGGTGCTGGACACTGGCATTCTGCTGAGGCACATTCCAGGGCATTAAGAGCAATCCCTGAGTGTGCTAAGCCCTCTGTGTAATTCATCTTCCCTGTGGTCTACTCTGCCAGGGGCCAGGCACTCAGTGGAGGTAATTTCATTACCAGTGTGACTTGTTGGTCGTCACTTTCTCAGTTCAGGGCAGTGTTTGTTTTCTGAATGCTTGGACACGGATGGAGAGCTCCGTTTGAATCTGCTGTGCAGGCACCATCTTTCGTCTTGCTGTTACTTTGAATGGGGTATTGGATCTTGTCTCTGCACCCAGTTTCTGGTTATAGGCACGTCAAGATCTTAAGAAGATGGCTTTTTAATCAATGTTTTATAGGCACTATTGGGGTTAGTTGCAAAATTAAGTGGTGGTGGGATTGCCTTTTATCCTTTTTGTCATGTCAGTAACTTACTCTGATAATAAAAGCTGTTTTCTACTTTATAGTAACACTAGAGGAAAAACTGTAAGGTGCATTTTTCTAAACACAGAGAAGAAGAACAGAAGGAAAAAGGCATTATCCATCTGTGCAAGGCACCTGTATATTTCAACAAGTAATGAAACACTGCAATAAAACTCACACCCTAAAGGTGTGTGTCCACAATGGGAGTTTACATCCTCCAGCCTTTGACATCATTCCCACTTTCTCCACCGACCTAGTTTTCCACTTTTTCACATTTTCTTGGCCAGTTAAAAGCAAGATGAATTAGCCATAAAACTTTGTTTTATGTCTCCTAAAGTACAAACTTTAAAGACAACTGGAAATGTTTGCAGAGCTGGTCTTCTTCTTCCTATGCTCAGATCCCCCAATGACAAGCATACACAAGTTTGTGAAGTTAATTTTTCCAAGGTTGTCTTTGACTATGGGGATTATTTGGCCATTTGTTTTATGGAATGACCAGAGTCTGAAAGTATAGACTACAGCTTTGTATGTTTGATTATGTGCAACCTCTTTATAAAAAAGGTGTGTTATAAAAGAATCTAATGAAATATAAATACTTATAATGTTATAGCTTTTAATTTTGACTTTTCATGCTAACTGCTATGATTACTTTTCATTGTTATTGACAAGTTATTTTGTAACAAGGCCTTTCGGATAAATACCTTATGTCAAACTGGGTTGAGATTATCTAAAGATATCATTATGCCCAAGGTAACTGTGACCTAGACTTTGGTGAGGTACCATGCCTTGAAAATATAAAATGACCTGCATTTCCAGCATGGATATTTATATTCACTTTATAAAAGCTTAGTGACCAAAATCTATTTTAAAAATAACTTGTTTTTCTGATGTGTTGATAGCAATTAATCCTTATTTAAAGATGTACTCTAATAAGTTAAGCTTGTTAAATTAAACTGATCTGCCTTTCACCTCTCCTGCCTTCTTAGAAAATCTTCTTACTTTGAGTGCTGCATAATATTGTTTATAACTGGACTCAAAGAACTAGAAATACTGGACAGTGGAAAATGTAAAGGAAGGGATGGCACTTCCCTTCTCTAGCAGTGGGAACAAAGTACACTGTCTGTCCTCCTCCACTCCCACAGCCTTTCTTATAAAAGAAGCCAAAGTCCAAAAAGCTTGTGTTTAATTTGATGCTGTCATCTAACATTCTCTGTGGTTCTGGAACAAAGCTATTTATGTGTGGGACCTAAATAGTCATTCACAGCTGCTGCCAGCTTATACCCTACTGGTCTTTATAGCTCCTCATCCTCACACTGGAAAGACTTCTTTTAGACACATTATTTGAAGAACATGGTGTTTCTTGGTTAGAGCCCTTGTCGAACCCTGTTCACACATTTAGGAGAACTGACATTAAGATCATCTGTGTTAAATATAGGGAGCTATAAGCACTGGAGAAGACAAAGAGTCTTTAAGAACAACTAGATGTAGTTGAGCAATAGTAGTGTGAAATGGTATCAGATAGGCCTTAGAACAGATAGTCTGTTGTGCCAGCAGGACAGTCGTGCTTCATTTTTGGCAAATTACTCTGATTCTAAAAAGGGACATTTTTTAAAGCTGTAGTTGAACTGCTTTGTCTAAGCTGCATGGCTGTCCTTCTTTAGTAAATTTTACTGAGCTTTCCCAAGCAGTCAGTGTGTTGGGTGTCTAAACAGAAACTGATAAGAAGCTGAACCAAAGGCAGTAGCATTTACATTAAAACGAAAAAAAAATATAACACTGAAAAATAGCTTATGATTTCTTTCTCAACTCTGTTATCTGTTCATTCATAGTCCTATCAAAGTAAAGGTAAGAAAATAAATATCCACATCTTGTGTTGATGCTCTTGTGTAGAGTAGCATGGGAAACTGTCCCACTGTTACTTCTGACCCACTGTTGGACAGCCTTCTCAGGCACATGGTGTGACTTGTGGGGATGGTGCTGTGCAGGGCCAGGAGCTGGAGATGATGAGTCTTGTGGGTCCCTTTCAACTCAGCTTTTTCTGTGATTCTGTCTTCCCAGGTAAGAATTTTGTAATTCTTCTTCCAGTTCACTTTTGTATCATCTTCCACTTACTTCTAAAGAGCATCCTCAGCCACCTTATTCCCACTTTGAACTTCTAGTCTCTCTTGGTGCATTTTGAATTAAACAAGCGTCTGTTTGAGAAAGAAGGGAGAGCTGTATCCTATTTTGAAACTAAAAAATACCTATGAAAAATGATTTAGAGACAATCTAATAATTTTCTTTCTGCGGTAAGTAGTATAGCTTAAAGATCCAAAATGTGTGTTTCAAGGTGTCCATGCACAAGAAAAGCAATCAACTTTTAGAAAATTCTTACACCTGATAATTCTTACATACTGCTGTACCAACCAGAATGTAGTATTATGTGATTTGCATAGTAAAATGTACAGATTCCTAAACTGCAGACTTTTTATGTTGTAATGAATAATGAGCACATATGTCTTAGCAGATAGGTGCAAAATGTTAAATATAAGTGGTGAAAAGACACACAAAGTATAATTTGGAAAGGAATGTTATTTTTTAAGAGTTACTTTCTGTTGACACTGAAAGTAATTGCATATATTCCATTTAGTTGCCTTCTGTAATTCATTTGGGCTTTTATGCTACTGAGTTAAAGATAGTCTGAACTTCCTTCAATAGAAGCTTAAATGACTGGCTTGAAGCCATTTTTCTTTCAAGGAATTAGTATTTAGACATAATATTAGCTATGGGGGTAATTAACAGGTTTAGAATAATTAATAAAATTTCAAGGACTGTAAATTGCATTGCTTAATATAAACTGTTAAAGGTTTCTTTAAAGGTTTTCTCTAATTAAAATGCTAAATTGATTTCATTTCATGAACAAGATAGGGAAAAAATTTGCTGTAATTTCTTTGTAGGCTCCATTAGACTTGAATCTTCACTGAAATCAATCCTGGATTAACTGAGCAAGCACACTAGACACTCAAAAAATCTCATTTAGTATTGCTTATTTTAAAACCTCTGAAGTTTCATTTTATTTTTATTCGAGTTCCTTGATTTTATAAGGAATAAATACTTTATAGCGTGTATTAGTGGAGAGAAGAGGAAGGAGAGAGAGATGGGCTTTTGAGTTCAGTTTTGTGCCAAAACCAGTTCCTTAAGGGTGGAAAAAAGCTCTTTAACTGAGACACAACACATTTCATGATTGCACCTAGGCTGGCACACTTCATTGATGTTCGAATTGAACTAAGTTGATAACATTGATATCTGAGAAAAACTAGAAGCACATCACACAAGAATGAACATTTTACCAAACTCGTTTGGTATTCCTCCAAACTCATTGATTGCTTTTAGGAGGTTCCTTTACAAGTCTTCCAAATCATTATTAGAAATGGACATTGCTAACTGATGTGGCAGTGGCATCCCATAGCTTCTGATCTCTAGTGTTAAGTAATTTTGATTTAGAAAAAATGGTAGCTTAGAAAAACTTGATTGAAGATTACTGGAAGAAAAACTGATTTAATACGTGGTTGCTAAATTGTCTTGTGACCTATAAAGTTAAGAGATGTCAGACAGCTACACTACAGTGAAAGGACTAGGCAATGCTTTATTTAAATAATGCTTTCAGATGCTGTCATACATACAGATTGTAACCAAAATCACTATTTTATCTAAAGCCCGGCTAGAAACTATAACAATCTGTGTTTTATTAGTAAGTTGCTCCTGTTATTGCTCAGTCCAGTTAATTGCCTTCCTTTCTATACTTTCTTCTAATCAAAGAGAAAACAAAACTATGACCTAGTAATGGCCAACATTGTGCAGTAGGAGCTGTCACACATGGTATTTCACCAGAAAAGTGAGTTTTGTGCTACCTGTCTGAAGCGAGGTGCTTTGGTTATGAGGTGTAAATATTGTTGGGTGTGACAGGGTCTTCAATGTTTGTTTGGGACACCTCTTTCCCAGGCCCTAAAGATGTATTGGTCATTTGAAGTTGCTTCATTTGTAGAATATTTTTAGTTTCTATGTATAAATGTATTAAATGACAAGAGATTTTTTAAAAAATCTTTTAAATATTGTCTTGCTTCTAAAAAAATGAGTTTTACTATGTCATGCATGTGTTTACTTCAGGAATAAACTAAAACTTCTTGCTTTTCTTGGATTACTATGTCCATATGTGTGTACTTGATGCCTGCTTCTTAAAAAGGATAAGGCTTGATGATGACTAACATTTTATTAGCATTGTTATGTGATGTGATGGCATGTAGCAGTTGTGAGAGAATATACAGTTCTCTGACATGCTAATCCTGTGTTATGCTGGGCCCATTCACAGACCATTCACATAGTCTTCATTACTTATCATTAATCTTCTGTGTCAAATCTTCTGCCTATGATCATCTTTTACTTTAAATCCATATTTAAATATACAGAATGTGGAATTTGTGAGTAACGTGATGCCCAGGAAGGATTAACACAGGAGTCTTGGTTCTTCTTGATCTGGGTTTTCATCTTAGTAATTGATTCACTTTTTAGACCAGACTGTCAAATTCTGTTTCCTAGCTTTTCACATGAATTCACTAATAATTGCAGACTTTCCTGACATCATCTATAAAATTATGCATCAAAATATAGTGGTTCTTATCAGGTTTGTGTATACTTAAAAATCCCCAAACCTATGTTGTTTTTACAATCACTTATTCTGCTTCACTCTCAGTGAATTTAACTGGAATGTGTGAAGCGCTTTGTAATAAGTATCTGTGCTCTTACTGTGTTACAAGACCAGAATCTATTTTATTTGTAATAATTAATTTATTAAAAGACTAGTTTTCATTTTAGCACATGCCTCTTTCAGTACCTTTCAATAACTGTGTAGATTGTTTTCTTAAGCTGTTAGTAGCTTAAGTAATTTAAATAAAGATTAATACATAGGTGCTTTTATTTTAATTATGAGTAAAATTACAGTGCTTTTAACTGCTCTGTCAGAAAGCTGGCCAAAATTGGTGTGGCATGTCATTCCAGAAAACAAGCAGAAGCATTGATGCTGTCGTGTCGTGTCGTGTGTGGTTGGTGGTCAGCATGATCTTTCTTATGATGAGCATAGAAAATTAAAGGGGCATTGTACTTGTGTTCTGGAATTCAGGTGAGGGATGAGTTAGTGTTTGTGTGGTGTGTCAGTTGGGTTTCTTCTACTGTGTTTTTTTTTAATGTAGTGGCTTTTCTTTTGTTTTTCTCTTAAGAAGCAGTTCTAGTTATTAAAATATTTTCTTACTGGCAAGAGTGACCTGCATTTGATAAGTAACTGTAAAACTTAGATGTGGAGATTTCAGGGGACTTAACCAAATTGCTTGTTACTAAAGGCATATTTAATTTTACTAGTAATTGTTAGATATTTATAAATTTTGCAGATGTAGAAATATTTGTATATTTTAAAATACAAATATTTCCTGTTATGTAAATATAGAAGCTGTTAATGATAAGGTACCTGTGGTAAGTACCATTGATTAGTAAGTTTAAACAAAGCTGTGGAGCAGACTGAAAAGCAAGTGATGTGGATAGTAAAATAATAGCAGACTTAAGGTCTGTAATTCTTTCATGGATTAGATACATGATATTTTGCTGGCATTAAGTTCAAAAACCTGTTCCTTTACTATTTGTAATTTGTCTTCAGTCACGCATAGACTTGCTGACAGCTATTTACTGGAAGTCTGCCTTTGCAAGAGACTGGTACCTTGCTGTGTAGCAATAAAGATATCGACATACCAGCTACAAGAACTGTTTTTGAGATATATTTGTATATAAGCAGTAGAAAATGTGAAAGACTTGCACTTTGACCTGAAGTGTGCAAATACACTTAATTTCTTGTAGTTACTTGGCTGCCTGATGTTGCTGTTTTCATTAGAATTGTAATTTTTTCTTGTATATCTTTATTAAATATCAGTATTCAAATTATTTTTTTCAGGTTGTCTGTATTAGAAAATGGTCCTTCTTAACAGTCGTCCTCTGTGTTTAGGAGCCTGTTGTTTGTTAAACTTTCTTGTCAGTAACTTGAGAAGAAACATTCTACAGTTTTGTTGCTGGTGGAAGTCTTCTTCCACATAACAAACAATAGAACAAGGGGAAATGGCCTCAAGTTGCACCAAGAGAAGTTCAGGTTTTATATTAGGAAAACCTTATTCATTGAAAGATTAGTTAAGCACTGGAGGGGCTGTCGAGGGAAGTAGTGAAGTCACTGTCCCTGGAAGTGTTCAAAAAACAAGTGGAAGTGCACTTCATGGTATGGTTGGTATAGTGGGCATGGTGGTATTTGGTCAAAGATTGGACTTGATGGTCTTGGAGGTATTTATCAACCAAGGATTATATGATTCTATTCTATGATCATGTGTAATTTCTTTTTCTATGTTCTTTCCTTTTCACTTTACATGGAATTTTATCCTTCAGTCATTTATACCTCTTGATTAGATTTTTTTTTTTGGTCATGCCAAATAATTTTGTATAATTAGTAAGCCTCTTACTTTTTTTTTAACTGGCTTTCTAGACCTTAGGTGTACTGAATCACACTGGCTCTAGGAGTTCTGCTGGCAAAATCTCTCATGTGAAAAATGCTTTATTTTGACTCTTGCTTGCAATTGTTTTAATTAGTTATTTTATTCTTCAGCTGCTACTAGTAGTAATGACTTCTACAAAAATGTCTGCTAGTCGTAAGGACTGCTACAAAAGCTGCTTTCCCATATATTTATCCATATGCTTAGTCTTGCTGGTTTTCCTGCAGCTTAAATTGCTTTCTTTAGTGCAGGCCTTGCTTATCTGTTCCAAACTTCCCTAGCTGCTTCCAGAAAGCTTATTTTTTTATTTAAATGGTACACTATTTGAGTATTGTTGCAGTCTTATAGAGCACTTTTAGGGAATAAATTTCACACCGCTGTTGTTAGATCAACTGTTTAATATTTTACTTTTTCTGGAAATTATGGGTGAATACTGTCTGATCTTGATGACTTGTTAATGGTTTTGTCTAGATTAACTTATGCTGATTGCATAAAAGGCTGTCTCTCTCCTAGCCCTCTGGAGAAAGACTGTTGTGGCAAATTCCATTTGCTCTTCTATAGTGAGCATCAGGGAGAAAAAAAATCCACTTAGCTTTTTTGGTGCTTTTGTTTGAGCTCTTCTTTCTTGTTTTGATTACGTATTTGCCTTACTGATTCTTATTTTTAATTGTGAAATGGGGAAGTTATTCGAAAGTTGGTTTTAATACTTATTTTTGCTTTCCTTTTTTACAGTTTCTAGTTAACCGGCTCAAGCTTATGGGAAATCCTCCCCCATCCTGTTTTCATTGTTAAGGAGCAACATCCGTTTTTAAAAAGAGGCTTTTCTACCTAAAATAACATTCTGCAATGTTGTTTTTAATCAAGCTGCTTTTTCCAGGGCGTTTTTTTTGTTATTCTTGCTTGCTTGTTTCTTAATGAGTGGTGTGTGTTTAACCATTCTGGTTGCTTTGATGGATGATCCCTCTCACATGCAAGCATTTACACTTTGAGGCACTTCTTTTAAATAGCCTCTTCATTTTTATGTTGCTTACTTTGGTGAAATTTAATTTTATAACAAACTTTATTTCAAGCAGGTTTAATATAAGTGTGTTACAGTTATGATTAGTGGCTCTTGATTCAGGATGTAACTGGCATTGTTAACTGTGTGCTCCTGCATCAGAAGGGGTTTCTAATTTTTATGACAGCTTAAAGAGTAATTTTGCAGTCTAAAATGCTGCAGTTCTCACAGTTGTGTTGTACTTGCCTATCGAACAGTGAGAGATTTCAGTTTCTGAGTAGTTGCTTTTCTGCTTTCAATATTTCTGCAGTTTTCATTAGTGAGTACTGTTATATAAACTCTTCTTCACTTGGTTTATGGTACTGCTCTTAATTCTTTACTTGGAGAGTGATGTGGGTAGAGACCTGTTGGTTTTTCTGTGGATAAGGGAAGAGCAGTGGGAGGTACTTACTTCAAATGTTTGTGAGGCCTTCAGCAGTGTCTCTGACAATATTCTTGCCTCCATGCTAAGGTAACAGTCTGGATGGTGGACAAAATGAGTGAAAGAAAGGATCAGCCTCAGAGGGTAAAGGTCAGTGGAAGTGGAGTGCTGGGGTCTGTCCTTGTGCCAGTGCTTTTAATATCTTTACCAACCAGCCAGACAAGGTGTCAGGGTTCACTTTGCATGTTTGCAGGCAATGCCAAATTGAAGAGAGCCAGTTGATAGAAACGGATCTGCTGTTTGGAGAAACCTAGATAGACTGGAGGAATGGGACAAGAGGAACCTCATGAAATTCTAAAAAATCCAGAGTTCTACACCTACAAAGAAAGAATTCCTTAAGCAATACTATCTTGAGGAGAGTTCTATGGAAAAGAATCTCAGGGTTTTGCTGTACAGCATCCTGAACATTAGTTAACGGTGCGCCCTGGCTGGAATGAGAGCAAAGTATCCTGGGTTGTATCAGTAGTGTATTGAGGGAAGGAAAACTCTTAACTTGGCATTTTTTAGACATATGTAGTCCAAGATACTTCCAGTCTTAGACTCCCAGGTACAAGAAGAGTACTAACAAACTGGACTGAGTTCAGTAGAAAGTCACCAGGGTGGTTGGGGACTGAAACACTTGCCGAGTGAAGAAAGATTGAGGTGTCTGCACTTGTTAAGCCTGGAGAATAAGGACCTAATAGCATCCTTCCAGTGCCCAGGAGGAGGTCATCAAGAAGACAGAGCCAGATGGTTCACAGTGGTGAATGGTGGAGATGATAAGACAAAATGGGTATGAATTGAAATAAAGAGGATCTAGATGGATTTAAAAAGAAGTTTGGTGGAGGTGTGCAGTAGGACTTTATGACTCTTGAATTAATGGTGAATTTTTGGCCTCTTTAACTTTGAACTGATTGGCATGGTAATTCTAACATTCTTTTACCACTGTATCTCCTAAATAAAAGGAATGGCTACTAGGAAAAGTTAGGAATGTTTTGGGCTGTTGCTGTTCCAATTAGATGGTATATGCATTCCACAGAACTTGAGTAAGAATGTTGCTCATGATGTACAGTCTAATAGTGTTGTTGGACTGTACCTGGCTCTGTGGTTTTTGGGTTTGGTTTTTGCAACTTATCTGTCTTGATGCAAAGTAATAACCTTTAGGATTATGGAATCCACAGGTAGTCATTATTTCAGTGTTAATGGTCTAGCTATTCAGAAAACCAATTTATAAAGAGTATTATGAATACAGATGTGAAAACAATCTTAATAGAAAACATGTATAGGTAAAAACAATTCCTTTCAGGCACTTCCAGACTTGCAAAAGTATAAGCATAAATGGAGAGATGGAAAATATCATTAAATCTCAGTAAGTAGCTTGGAGATGTCAAATACACAGAAGCCCTACCTTTATTTGTTGTGGAAAATCACATAATATTTAGTCTTTCATTTAATATAGAAACTTAATTCAGACTATTAATGAAACTTGCTGTTGTCTGAAGAGTCTTAACTTGTCCTCTGTTATCCTCAAAACATATTTTTTCAGTGAGAATTCAGTACTGTATGATTGAGCCTCCTGAGGAAGCTCTCCTAACCTCTTATAGTTGTACGAGACTGTAGCCCTCATTTACTGAGCTTGAATTTAAAAGATAGGTTTCACTGTTGTTCTTGCTTGCCTTACAAAAAGTGTATCACCTGATATTCTCTTTAAGATTTTTTTTTTATCAATAATTTTAAGAAAGTGACTCATGTAGCTCAGTGTTTTGTAGTTTGTGCTCTGATAAGTGAACTCCCTCATATTTCTCATTTCATGGTTGAGAAGTGATTATTTTTTCAGAAAAACATAAGAACAGACATCCAGGTTCAGCCAAGGAAGAATTGAGGAATTGACAAGTGTGTACTACTGTTTGTAGTATGCTGGCCATTTGAGGTTGGCAGCCTAAGGAGAAACTGTCTTTTACTCTGTGGATTTACTTTTTACTGTGGATTTACTAGCTTTCAGGCTTTTGGCTTTTTTTCTCTTTTTAGTGAACATTTCCAGATTTCACTTGAATGCAAAAAGTTTTAGTGCCTGCAGCATAAAACAGCAGCATCTAACAACTGATTATGCCATGAACCATCTCCTTCTGGTTTTGAGCATTTGGTGTCCAACACAGCTGTCTCTTTTTTTTGTTTCAGGAAGCTAGAAGTGGACTGTAATGCTTTATTCAAAATCTCTTATTTGCTGTTGAGTACAGCGCAAAGTATCTCAAGTATAATTAACAGGTATAAATTCAAAACTTCTTTTTAACAAGAAGGTTCTCTTTCATAATGAATCCTATTTGTAATAAATAACTGAATTGTCAATACAGGAATGTTCCAGAAATCTAATACATCTGAATTCAGAAATGTGTAGCAGCAGGTATTTATGCAACATTCCTTTCTGTTTGTGAATATACTTGTTCTATCCAGGTTGGATGAACATAATGATGTGCATTTCTTCATCCTTCAGTCTTCAGTAGTTCTCTTAGAGCAAGAAATAACACAAATGCCTTTCGCAAGATAAGGGTAGCATGTTCCTTAAGCATCATAGAGAAAGTTACAGATTTCCTGCTGTTGGTCTACATTGTGATCCCAAAACTGTAATCTAATCAAAGGATGCAGAAGTGATGCTTTAACTGGCATGCTGGTGGCCCAGAACCAGCTTGGGGCTTGTAAGCTTGTTTATCACCACAGCAAGACTGTTTGGTCCCACTGAAAACTTTCAGCAGAAGATAAACTTGGGGAAAGTCTGAATTGTCTTTAATAGCATTCATCAAATGGGAAACAGCTGCATTGGAGTTAGAGAATACTGTGCTGAAAATCTTTTTTTCTTTTTCTTTATATGGTTTAAAAGTTCCTTTGTCCATCTGTAAACTCTAGGCAGCAGTTGCCAATTCTGGATCCAGCCATAAATACCAAAAGTACATTCACCAATATGTTACCTTATTAAAAGCAAGCAATAGGTTTAAGTTGAGCTTTACCTAACCAGAAATCTTGTAGGTTCTATGACTGTAAGTATTGTGCTTAATTTCTGTTGCAATTTCTACAGAAATGCTCAAATTGTTACCTTTGGTAGAAATTTCAAAGCCAGGAAGGATTGCAGTTACCTGCAGAACAGCACATTTTGCATAGTTAAAGTTTGTTAAAGTCATCTGAGCCAAACAGATGGCTTAGCTGAACAGTAAGCTTTTTCAGCTAAGTTAAAACCTTTCTAATACATCTGCATCTATAAGGGAAGCAAAAAATGTCATTCCTGTGTTGTCAGGTGAACAAGGATATTTTATAAATTCTAATCTTACTTTAGAAACTGTATGTGGTCCAGGATTTGCTTACTGCCTGTGAGGGATCTTTAGGAAAAGGAATAGCAGTGAGCATACTGCAGTGAGTGCAGTGATTTAGTCTGTCAAACTGTGCTGCACTTCAGGTAATACGTTCTTAAGAGTGTCTTAGAATTTGAGCTTCCTCTGTTGGATATAGTGTTTTTATGTTGGTAATGGCTGCCGGTTCTTATTTCAGTAATAGATTTATGTTGTTGTATAAATGGTCTTTCAGGGTTAGTTTCTGTGAGCAATTTTCTCTATTAAGAAATTAATGTTCTTTAATGCTGAAACTGATATTCTACCACTAGGATTTCCTTATTCCCATTTTGTAACCATCTACACTTAAAATCATAGGGGCTAGGGTCATTAGTATGCTAGAAAACAATGATATTAATGAAAAATGTCCCTGTTTAACCCTTTAAACAGTTTTTCTGCTTAAAAAACTTACTTGTGATTGTTTATAGACTCATGTATAAGCTTACCTACCCTTACTTCATACTCAGCATTAGTACTTCTGCAGAATACTTTTATTTTTAGCCTATGCAAAATTTCTTTCATTTTGTAAAGCATCTCTTCTGTGTTCAAAGGGATGTTTTTTACACTGCTTGTTTCCCCTTTGAATGGCATTCCTTGGTCTGGCATTTGATGATTATTGGTCACTTTCCAAGGCATAACTTGTGAAGAGAAGGAAATACGCTTAAACTTAGGACAGTGCATGATTCTGTACAATTTCTTCTTCCCTTTAATTTGACTGGACTTTTTTTTTCCTTCACTTTTGTCAGTGGTATTTGAAGGCAGGCCATTGCTTGCACTGTTTTGTTGAATATCAAAGTTATGTGGCTGCTGCTAATCTACAGTTTGTTAGTGAATAAAACCTGAAACTCCTCAGAACCAGATACCAGATAATTTTCTTGGAATACCAGAAGATCTTTTCCTCACATGAAGTTTGCTTGCTGTGCTGCAGTAGTTCTACTCAAGTTTGAGAAAAGTGTGCCATTGTGGGTCCTGATTAGTTGGTAGTGTACTACTTTCATGATGTATCACTCTTTATTCTTAAGCAAAAGGATTGCATTTTCTACCTGTCCATTGTTTAGCAATTTGTATTATTTGTGACCATTACTGCATCTTCTCTTTGTTCTTTCACATCACTTAGCATTTCCTTTCCTTTGCTAATTTTTATGTATTTCTGTCTGGTGTTTATGCATTATGTCCCATCATCCCCCTTCATTTATTTACATTCAGCTTATATACATTGAATTTCAGCTGTTAAAAACATTTTTTTTGTTCAGTGTGCAGTTAACCCTGCCTTGTAGGAGCATTAAAAAATTTGTTTCTCAAACTCCCTTGTTGTTACTGCTGTCTCCTGTGGAGCACAATTTTTGCCAAAACTATCTGTGAGTTGAACAACCTGGCTGAACTTTAACATTGCGGGTAAGTGTTATGGCCTGGGAAATGTCAGGCATTTGCATGTCACATTTTTTAACCATGACTGTCACCCACCTAATTCTCTTTTTCTGATATCCTTCTTCGTGCCATACAATTTTTTGTTGTAGTTGTGGTTTCTATTTATCATATTGAACTTCTTTTAAAATTTTTATGGAAAAAATGTGTATTTGTATTCATACATTTCTCTACTAGTTTTCTATCTGTATAGAATCTTGCTGTTCACTTATTACTTACATTACTTCAGATGTCTAATTAGTTAATTTCTTCTGTTAATTTCTCTGTGAAACTGTCCTAATATTTCTTAAGATCTGTTCTCATATTTTGACATATTTTAGTTGTGAATTGCTTCTATTTTTTCCAGTTGTCTTCCCTTTCTAATATTGTCTGATTTACTGCTTTTCTTTATAGCTTTTGGAACTGAAACTGCTGTTGTTAATTCTGTGCTTCAGCAGTTCTCTCTCAACAATGACAATGCTTTAATCAAATTAGAGCAGATAAGTTTAATGGGAGGTGCACTAGCATTGTTAGAAATCATGGTAGAACATTTTTCGTATTTTCATTTAATTTTTTACACTTAACTACATTTAATCTGTCATTCTACCTGTGGTTATTTCCCAGACCCTCATCAGCTGAGAGCAAATGACTCAACAAAAGTAATGTATTTTGCTTGGGCATTTACTCTTTTCTAGTGTATGTATCTTTGGAGAAAATTACATGTAAACATGGTTTAGGATGTAAAGTTACAGCAGTTCTGTAGCAGCTGAAATCACAAGCGTGTTGTTCTTGTAGGGACTTTAGGGGATTGTGTGAATTACTCTGGGCGGTTCAGGGCAGAAACAACAAAAATTCTCTGGAGATTCAGTAAAAACTTTTACCTGCACGCTTAGAACATTAAGGTGGAATAAAGTACTTGGCGAATTTTTAAGTGTAGCTGGTTTGATTGTGTTATTACCTATAGAAATGTACCAATATAACCAATGGTGAGTGTGCACCCCTTCTGCCCCTGGGCTGGTACTTTGGGCATTGTCAGCAAAGCATCCGCTGCTTTTGCAAGTGGTCGATTGTCTGAGCCATTAACTTGCCGGTCTCTCACAGTTGCCTGGTCCTACAGTGAAGTGGAGAAGACAGAACAGATAAATTCTATAAGCAGATCCCCAGGTTAGTGGTTTCTGTGGCTTTGTTTATTTTATGGTGCTTGTA
Organism: Luscinia megarhynchos; assembly: GCA_034336665.1. Taxonomy (NCBI): domain Eukaryota; kingdom Metazoa; phylum Chordata; class Aves; order Passeriformes; family Muscicapidae; genus Luscinia; species Luscinia megarhynchos. The sequence goes on from JAPFBE010000003.1 coordinate 70,210,493, forward strand.
GATACGTTGCTGCTCTCAGTTTGCAACATTCTGTAACATAGACTGTCTGAGAGTAAGAAATTGCCGGTTTCCTTGAAAAACATTTTGCAATCACCTGTCTATGTGTACCAAAGCAATATATATATATATAACCCACTTAAAAGTCTAATGATGTTTTGCCAAATGTTATAAAGACATAGTATTAACATGACCTCTAAATGTCTGAACTTTATTCTACAGTTTTTATTTCTAATAAAATTTTTCTACACTGTTTCAAGGATAATTGGAAAGCAGGTATATATTTTTAAAGATCATGGTTTTTATTTTCAATAATATTAAGATAAAACATGCACAAAAAATATTTAATACTGTGTACTTCATAAATTGTTTATTCCAGTGCCATTATTTTCCAGTTAATAGGATGCTGAGTACAGCTGTTAATATAACGCTTTGTGTGTTTGTGTGTTTACACAAAAGGACACAGAGTATCTGACTGTATGTAAGTCCTCAAAAATAAGATAACTGATTTTTATCACAAAAATAATCTCTTGTGCTCTGTATGTGAGAGGGGAAAAAGGCATGCTTCAGGTGAGGTAGTTCATGGCTTAAGGCAGCTGCCTGGTGTGGTTCCAGCTGTGTGTGGGCATGTGTGGCAGGGGGCTCACGTGCTCCCAGCCCTTGGCAGGTAGTGTGCATTAGCCTTTCGATTTATAGGAATTTTAGTACTTCAGCCAGTTACAGTGACAGTCTTTTCCAGTGCTACCTGTCTTAAATTATTTTTACAAGGCATGAAAGGGGAAGGTATATACTTCCATTTTAAACAGTTCTTTTTTTGCTGGCTTGTTGTATGGCTTAAGAAAGCCATCTTCATTGCTGTTCTTACAGATATCATCAGTTCACCACTTTGCTGTTGTTGTTTATGCTCCCTCCCTGATTTGAAACTTGCATCTTCTTGTTGTTTAATCTTGTTAGGACTGTAGATTATACATGTCAAAACAAAAGAAACTTTAATATTTTTCTAGGTAAGAACAGCACTAAAATAAATTGCTCTCTGTTCTTTTTAGATGGAAGAAATAGATGCAGCTCTAGATGTGTTTTACAAGATTGAATCATTATTGTAGCTCATCTTTGAACCTTATCTGCTGCCTTGTTTGTTTTTCTTAATGAGTTGCAAAATTAAGTTTTAAGTATTTGTGGTGTCATGAGCTCATGTGGGAAGGCAACATGATATCTATACTCTAGGATTTTTCTTGTTTAGTTCCCAATGACAGAAGTATTAAATTTATAATATTTAGCAAAATGCCTATAATAAGCCCTGGATCAAAATGTCAGCTCCTGGCCAATGTGCAACATGAAGAAGCTAACAATCTAAAACTTAAAATCATAAAGGAATAGGATTTTTGCAGAATGCGAACCATACATGTGGACACAAGCTGAAAGAAAAGTATTTTGTTCTGTGTGTAGGGGTGGAAGTCTTTGAGTTGCCTTTTGTGGCAATAAATGACATTGCAGATTTTCTGCTGAAATGATGAAGCAAGTTAGTGCAAGTTGTGGACAATGGTTGGAGCCAGATGTTGATGTTCTGATGATTTTCTGTCCTACATCTTAGAGAAGGAAGCATAATCAGGAAATCATTGATGATAGTGGTGGACATTTGGGACCCTTCAGTTGCTGGAAAGCAGTTGAAAAAAGATTATTACACTGATGTATCCCAGCTAAATCCCTGGGACAAATGGCTTCTGGATTCTGGGACAGAAGGTCCTGTTGCCTTTAGGAGCTGGAATAGAGATCACACAGGGTTAAGGGAAATAAAATGGGTATTTGTTGAAAGGCCTTCAAAGGCCACACCCTGGCAGTACCAGTGCCACAGTGTGGCCCCTGCCCTGCCTGAGTGGCTCCAAGATGGAAGTAAAAGAGGGCTTGATCACATGATTTCACATTTTTGTAGACTTCAGTCCATTTGCATACAGGAGTCAACCATCCAATTAATAATCTCAAATTGTAAGGTGTCCTCCTCCTCTTCTCCTGGCTGGCCTGCCCTCCTCTTCTCATGTTGTTTATGCTTAGGACCTGGAGTCTTAAGAAACTGTCCTTGAGTCCATAGCTGGAATCAGACTATTTAGTCTTTTAGCAGCCTAAAGCACAACAGAAAAGCACACCCAAGCAGAACAGAAAACTTCGGAACTTAAGGCATCAGTCCAATATAGACTATATTAAACTAAGAGCAAGGAAGAAGTTCAAAGTTTGAAATAATGGCGTGGAAGTTTCTTTGCCTGGTATTTTTACCATGGAGGAAAAAGTTAATCAAATGAGAATGTAGCTATAAAGGAAGAGATGAGAGTAGGACACAAATGGCAGAAAGCAATAAGTAGATGAGATTTACTTTATGGGCAGAGTTTCTCTTCTCTGCTAAGTGTGCTGAAAACATGACCACCTCTATTATTTTTTTCATCATCATGAAGAGCTGCTGCTCTCCCTGCAGCTAGACTGTGTGAGCATTCCCCATCCAGCTTCATACAAAATTGACTAATCATAGCATGATTTCCCCCATTATTAACTGGCAAACAAGTGCTAATAATAGTGGCAAAGCCTGTACGGTTCTGGGTGTAGCAGCAGCCATGTATTTTCACAGCATAGCTATGTGCCTTCAAAGGAATATTCTTCTTATAGACTGAATCTTTTTCACTGAGGATGTTGAAGGAGCATGACCAATGGTATATGTAGAACAATAAAAAAAATTATAAATGCAAAGGAGTTTTGGTTTGATTTAGTTTCAAATTCAAAGCACAAACTTTGAAAAATTAAATAACGCAGTGATTTTAAGAGCACAGGAGCTCAGTTATTAAGCATAGAAAATAATTGGAGTTTCAACACTGAACTAAAAAGAAACTTCCCAAGAGGGCTGAGAGCCTTTTAGAGGCTTATAAGAGTAATGGGAAGAAACATTTTTAGCAGGGCCTGTAGCAACAGGACAAGGGCTTATGGTTTTAAACTGGACAAGGTTTGAATTACTTTGAATATAAGAAGTTATTTACAATGAGAGAGGTAAAACACTGGAACAGGTTGCCCAGAAGTCTGAAGATGGCCCATCTCTGCAAACATTCAATCAAGGTCAGGTGGGGTGGGGCTCTGAGCAACCTTATGTAGTTAAAGGTGTCCCTGCTCATGGCAGCAGAGTTGGACTAGGAGGTGACCTTTTAAAGATCCCTTCCAACTAAAACTATTCTATGACTCTGAACATAAGGGAAAAATAAGCACCTTAACAAAAGGAAGACTATAGCCAGGTGCTTGAGTAGATAAAAAGTGAAGGGGGTAGTGAGACATGCTAGAAGTCAAGCAAATTAAGCATTTATGAAAAGTATTTAAAGAACCTCCTATCTGAAAGTAATGAAAAGCATGGTGTTTGATATTTATAAAGCATAAATTAGACAGTTGACTAAAATGGAAGTGAAAGCTTTTGTCTCAATTTTAGATTAGGAAAGTACAGTATTACGGAATAGAAAAGGCAGAAGGTTTCTATATGTGTTCAAAGTGGAAGCAAAGTTCAGATATTGATATGCTCCTACCAGAATTGTGTGTATCCAAATGCCCCTGCTATGTGGCTGTAGGCCACTGGTGCTGCAAGTGAAGTGGGAAAGGTGGGTTGTAATCCCATTGGATTTACCTCACCAATTTATGATTTCCAGAAGATAACAAAAATTACTAATGATATGGATGCAGGTGAAATGCATGACAAAAGACAAGGGGATTACTAAGTTTAGGTAACTTCAAATTAATGCAGTATTTTTACAGTTGTTTTCTTGAGGGTATGGAGGCAAATAGACTGCTTCTTGGAAAAGTTCTGACTTCCAGGTTGCTTTTCTTTCGATTTTTTTTTTCCAGTTGGTGCCTACATAGAAAATATGAGAAGGGAGGGTAAAACTATATCCTCTAACTCTTGTGGGGCAGTGCTGCCAATGTTTTCTATTTGCATTAACAGATCAGCTCTTGAGGTATCTTAAAGCAGCCTTATCTCTGAAATATAGTGCAGGGTGGATTAAATTCTGGAGGACTGGGAAGGATAAATGTACCAGTTGTCAAAGGGAAGAGGGGAGTCAAGGAGAGAGGGTTCAGCTATCCTAATACTGATGTACTAAAAAAAAAGTATGTTAAACTGTTTTTATTTATGTGCGAGATAATGAAGAGATGAACAACTGCTAGCATGGGTTTACCAAAAATAAATAATCTTAAATTAATTTTTCTGTATGATAAAACAGAAACCTGTCAATAGAAGCAAAGCAGTAGCTGTCTTATATTTTTACTTTGTTTAAAGCCCTTCATAAGTCTGTCTTTTGTAACATTTTTATAAATATTGCAGAAAAATGTGATCTAGGAGAAATTAGTGTACATACAGTTAAGTGCAAAATTGATTGGATTAGTATTTCTGTTTATTGTTGTCAGAGGATTATTCTCAAAATTATAAAGTATATTGAGCAGGAGTTTTCTATAGACCTGCCTGGACTCTGGTTCTCTTTATGTTTTTTTTACCTGATGTACTTAATGGTCGCTGGAATCACTCCTTAGATGACACAAAACTCAAGAAAGACTGGAGAACAAGACTATATTTCAGAAAGATTTTGCTAAACTAAAAAAAAAAATAATCTGCACATGAGTAGGTGAAAATCCAGAAGTTGAGAAGACACGACACTTACCTGTGAATAAATCATAGCAGGCCTTCAGAAAAGGGTTTTATAGGATTTTTCATTTGGTAGCACTATACTGTATCAAGAGATAATCCCGCCACTGGGATGTATGGGTAGAAGTGCAGCCAATAAAATGAGCAAAGTTCAGCTTTTATTGAAGTCTCTACTGGAACACTGTTTTCTTCTTGGGAAGAGATGTTGCAAGGAAAACTTGAACTACATTGAGGCTGAACAGAGGCATCACAGGTGATCAGAAGATAGGAGGAATCCCTTAGAGGATGCTTCATTTGTTTAGCTTGTGCAAGGAAAGACAGTGAAAAAGACAAGAGTGTGGTTTTCTAGTATGTAAAAGGCCGTTGCAGAAGAAATAAATAAATAGTTGCTTGTGTTGATGGTGGCTTTTGGTAAGTAACAGCAGTCAAAACTCTATCGAGAAGAACTCAAAGGAAATATTAGAGAAATTTTTTGAACTGCAATTAATGAAATAATTAAGTAGATTACATGAGAAGGCTTTGAATTTTTGTCATTGCTAGGCTTTGAAGAGCTGGTTAAAGATGTGTAGCTATAGATTTGTCCACTTTTGAGAGTAAAGTGGGTATTATTTAAAAAAAAACATTGTTTCTTTAACCTGTATTTTTCTAGAAGTTTCTGATTGAATGACTGCCCGGAACAGAAGTATACAGGTTGAAGTGAGGTAGCATCAGCACTTACATTTACAACACCCTACTTGAATTCACCTTTAAGAGGAAAAGTGAGGAAACCTTTTCTTCATTGTAATGGGGAAAGGGGAGAGGAGTAAAAATAACTTTAAAAGATTGCTCTAGGCTGTGGAGCTCTTATTCATATTGGAGAGTGAAAGTGATAATATAATCAAATATAATATACTTGACTCAAGAGACATATGTTTTGAAATATCTCTTTAATGCTTAAGCAGGAATTTGAATTCTAGCAGTTGTTACCTTCAGATGAGTTTTAAACAATACATTTGTGTTTGTATAATCGTAGCTTTCATCTGTCCCTCATCTTCCTCTGATTGAATTTGAGAGGTATCTTCAATATGACTGTCCAGTCTATTTTAGCCTTTTCAACGAACTTTACTTTCTCCATTTCTTCAAGGATGGTCATTTGTGTGGGTTTTTTTACTGTAATCTTTATAGAGAAGAAGCCCCATATAGGTTAATTAAAAATTCATTGCCATTTTATGTTTGACAAAAAGCTAAACAATGCATTAGACTAAATTGCCCGTTACACTTTTACGCAAGACAGTGTAATTACATGAAAAAAAGTCCTAGCAGTAAGAACAAAATTTATCATAGGATAATGCTAATGCATTTATGTGCTATGAGAGTCAGTTTAATTATAGTACATTTGAGACTGGTGTGCCAAGGGCAATAAACTTTATAACAACATACAAAAGTTTAATAAGCATGAAACATCATAAGAACAATGTAGACTAAACCTTCCTTGCATCCGAAAAGCTGAAACGCAAAGAAGTTTTTATTTATTGCCTCAGGTAAAAAAGTCTGTAGAAACAGATAAGTGATGACAAAGCTTTGATGTTAATAAACCCAAATGGAAGTAAAAATCAAAGTGTGTAAATGGCTAGGTTATAAAAAGAAAGATGACAGAGTTATACCCTGTAATTAGGTGTAATTTGTGCTTTTGGTGCACTATTTGTCCTGCATGAATGAGAGGCTGTCTTATGTTTTCTTGTCCCTGTATAATAGAATTGCAGTATGGGCACATCCCACTTAAAACCTCTCTAGGATTTTTTTTCAGTAAGTATTTGATCACACTGTACATCCTGATCCCCTTCTGGGAGCACTATAGTCAGTTTTCCTTTCCTAGTACTTGAAAATAGTCATAAGCTGAGTATTTATAAAACAATTTCAGCTGGAAACAAAATAATGATTTTAGAAAAAAATGGAACCAAATGACAAAATTAATTTATACCTTGAATAAAAATCACAGACTTATGTGTCATACAAGTAAATTACATCAAAACTAGAAAATAATTAACCCAGTTAAATTATTTAATGAGTTGTTCTGTTTAGCAGCTGGTTGTCTCATCCATATTTTAAACTGTTGTAGAACAAATTGCTGTTAATTAAATAATTTAATTTAATTGATTCCTGTCTTTGTTTTATGGTATTGCTACATGAGACATCAAATTTTCAGTGCTGAACCCTCTTTTACAATCATCTCTTGCTGCCACGTACTGTGAAAATTTATAACAAATCTTTCTATGTTGCAAAGAAACAGAAAAAGTCTTGACTCAGGGGGAAAACAACAGATTTTACTAAAAGCTGTGTTTCTGTACAGGTATCAGGTTTTAAACTTTCTAGTTCAGGAATAGTTATTGTATTTTTAGACATGCTGCATTCTCTGTGTCTTTATGAAATTACTGCAAGGTTTGCATTACTGCAAGTGAGGTGCTGCTGTGAAGGTTACAGCTCTCATTTGATGAGAATACCCTCATATGAAATAGTCTCACAGAGCATCTTTCACTGAGCTGCATTGCATGTCTAATGTTGTGAGTCCATGAAATGCAGTGCAAGAATTGGCTGCTCCTGCACTGCAAAGCCACCTGGTGAAGCTTGTAGTACTCTTAAACATAAAAATGCGTGAAACAAAATGAAAAAAATTAGTATGATTCCTTCTTATCTTGACCTAAATATATCTTTTCTTTCGTTTTTCTTTTTAATTTGAAAGTTGAGTCTGACATTCAGAAGTTCAAGTGATTTCTGTAAATGCTGCAGCATGGCTTCCATGGCAGTGTTCACTGGTGGCATGAGGTGGCCCTCTGCTTTTTGCTGGTATCCTTCTGAATTATGAAAGCATATTTGCTTGTCCTGCAGTGCAGAAATCTACCACTTTTTTCCAAATTGTTTTTCCAGTTCATGAAGTCTTTGTCATTAATTCTGCCCTCAAGGACAAACTCCCTCCTGGGAGGGCTCTCTGATGATTCAGACATTTCCTTTCTGTTTGGGCTGGCGGGGGCTGCAAATTCCCTTTCTGGGGGTCTGTGCTAATTCAAGGCTGAGGGATTCCCTCCTCCCACTCCAGTGTCACTCTTGACCTGTTACATGCCTCTCTTCGTACTGATGTCATGCCTTGCTCTAGAACTGCTATGGCTATATTGGGGAAAAGGATTTGGCAAGGCTGAACTTTCTTCTGCTATTAAAGGAATAATCTCATTGTTATAAAATCAGTTATGTAAGTGTTTCATTTCAGAGGTCACATTTTGGTAAGCTAAAAAGGTTGGCTAAAATTTCTGAACGCCTACATGGGATATTAAATAAAATCTTAAAAGTGCAAATCCTCAAAGAGTGTTTCAACTTCTACCCATGATGCCAATACTTTAAAATATCTTCAGAAGATTTAAGTGAAAAGTCATAGTATAGGAATAAGATGCTACTGAAGCAACTTCATCTTTTCTGTTAAGAAGTGCAATTCAGTAGAATTTCAAACCCCTGTGGGCTGTGATGAGAGCAGAACTTCTGATAGAAATTGAAAAACAGTCCTGTGATTTAGTAGTTATAAAAGTAGATGCCTGTAGACAGATTTTTAACTGATTTTTCCCAGCGCCATAGTGTTTCTGCAGCCTTAACTCTTCATGAAAAATTTAGAAAAGCTTGCATATTGTCTATGTTCAACAAAGGTGCACATTTTTCTACCTGATCTGTAAAATCACTCTGTCTCTTAAATATGTGCTGATCATTATTTGTTTTTTCTTTTCAAGTATATGTGACATTATTAGTGACCCATGAATGAATATTTCTCTTACCATCTCAGAAGTGAGGAAATGCTGATCACTGGGAGTTTTCTCTTAAGTGTGGTTTATGCTGATCAGTTACTTAAAGATTTCTTGTTTCTCTTCTTTCCACACCATTGAGATCCACCTTTGAATTTCGTGTAACTTTTAAGTGGCATTTTCCAACTGCAGTGGAATGAAAAGATGTGACCTGTATTTCTCTCCGAAGTGGTAGAGCTGTGTGCTCCAAATGGCTCTGTGCATTGTCTTTTCTCCAGCTAATGTTGTGAGTTAAGCTCTCCTGGACTGATTTTAATCTGTTTCTTGGGCCCACATATCTGCTCAAAATCACTGCTGTTCTTGAAGTGCTGGTGCTTGTTGAAAATTATCACAATTCCAGTCCCACTGGCAGTTTTCACTCCTAACCAGATGACAGCTGATGTTTTCTTAAGCCCACAATCTGTATCCATAAAATTATACCCTTATTTAATCTCAGTATTTCCCTCTGTGTTTCTGATGATTTTTTTTTCCTCTTTTGCTTACCCTGTCTCCTCAATTAATTGTAAACTTCTTTCATGACTCTCTGCTCTCCAGATCTGTCAAAATGGAGGTTCTCACACTCTGACTATTCTAAGCCAGGTTCAGTTTTCTCCTGAACCTTTTCCCACACCACCCAACAGAGGTGGGAATATGAAGCACACAGTTCCTGGACCTCCTCTGGGGCTGAGCAAAGCCTTGATCCTTCCAGTTGTGCCAGGTGCCACCTTTGTGGCAAGATGGTGTGATTTGAAGGACAGAAGTGCAAAGTGTGGCTTCCTAGCCAGACACCATACCCTCATCATTTCTTCAGCTCAGACTCAGCTTTGGAGGAATGGTTAATAATTGATTTGGGACTTCCAAGTAGTCATGCTGTAGACAATTTGATTTGCCTGTCAATTAATTGCCTTAAATCACTATGTTGTGGGAAAAAAAATCTGAAAATTCTTTTTTCTTAGTTTTTAGACTGAGGTGAATGAGCTTGTGGAATTTCTTTTTAATTCCAGTGTGTGAACCAGAACTTTTTTCTTGTTTTTGCGTGGAGCCATTTCAAATTAAAGCATAGTTAATTCTGAATAGAGAGTGTGGAGTAGAAACTGAGAAACTTTAATAAGATTTCCGGTGTTTGGAAGAAATGCTACCCTGTAAATCTGAAGTGTTTGACAGCCATGAAATTTTTGTATGGTTTCTTCTAAATTGGTTTATACACAGTATGATAGTAATGTTCTCTATTAAAACTGATTATTTCCATTGTCCTCTGACTCTGTTGAGGTGCTGCTACTTGTTAATAACTGTGAAGATGCCTTGAGGTGAAGGAAGAATTGAAATTCTTGTGTGCAGAATTGTAGCTTTGCTTAGAGACTTAATTTTCATGTTTAGTAATTTAACACTCATCTAGGTGCCTGTTTACAAAGTTTTTTATAATGATTGGAAGAAGTGCACATAGACTAGAACTAGAATAGTGCAATAAATGATCATTTTTTCAAACATTTAACTGCAATTATGTTAGATTTATAGATAGGAGAAATTTTCTTTCTGCTCTTTCTCTTGGAGCCTGTACTAGTTCTGGAGTCCTTTGGCTCTTTTTGTTAGTGTGGTTTTTTTGAGTCATTAATTTGATGGTTGTCAAAGCACTGTGTTTGCTTTAAGTGTAATAACATCTCTATTTGAGATGGGGATATTTTCAGCTAGAAATGATAGAATATTTGTGCTCTCTAAAGTACTTTTGTTTCAAATAATGACTTTCATTCTAACTGGTACTTTGAGAGTATAATTAGGCCAGTGGCTGCAGTTGTAGTAAATGTTCCTCCAAATGATAATGACTGCTCTGAATCCGATCAGCTTGGAACATCATATCAGTTAGATGAAGACTGCTGCAGTCCCTGGACCAGTGGAAGGAATAAAGTTATTCTTTGCCAGGCAAACCTTAATTGTTTTAGGCCCAGGAACAGAGGGTGTGTACTTAGGGGACTAGCAGGAACTCAAGAAGTATGGCTTACTTACCAGTTGTGGCTCAGTAGTAATCCATAGTTGTGGATTTGATGAACAAAAAGTAAATGTATACTAATTACATTCAAATTTTGTGCTTTTTCTTTTTACTGTATTTTCTCTAATTATACGTGTCTATTTGAATTACAGATGAAGTAGTAGAGAAAGTGCAATAAAAGTTGATTTGAGTAAGGATTCATTTGATCCTCTTAAAGTTCTAGGTATCAAGTTTTACATTTGAGATACAGTTTGATTTCTCTTAAGTGTACTAATTTTTTTAAAAGTCAAAATACTTGTTCTAGAGCAGATGAGCAAGTAATTTGAAACTAACTAGAAGATACAATGGAGAATTTTGAGTTAATGTGAAGGATTCTTCTAAAGTGTGTCACAGTTTTAGTTTTTTTCAAGATAAAGATTTGAAATGAAATTGTGCAAAACCACAATGTGATTTATTTTAGAACATTCATACACTGAGGTGTTAGAGTACTATATAGATAATCCAGCAAAATCAAGAAATATAAATATGTATACAATCTATGTGTACATGTGTATATGTTGGCACTTTCACACGGGAACTTGCTAAGGAAAAAGGGCAGGAAGTTTCCCATGTCTGTTGTGCATTGTCCCAGTAATATGCATGCCATGGAGGAAACACCTAACTAATTATGGATAGATTGGTGTGGTTGTCTTACCTGCTCTGCCTCTGCCTTTCCTGTTGAGATCATTATTAAAAGGGTTGGGTTTTCTTTGTTTAAATTAAAATCCTGACCTGTTTTAGAAGCATAAACTTTTGTGTGAAAATTGCTCTGTGATTTTTCCAGTAGGCTCTAACTTGGCTTTCTCATGCTTCGATGTCAGTGTTTTGCTTCCAGACTGATTCTAGATACTGTAAAAATGTACTGATAATAGTCTTTTCAGAGCATCTTTTACTTGTTTTGGTTATGAGAAGATGTTTTTCATTGTATCAGAAGGAAAGCACCTCTGTTAATCTCTGTTACTTCAACTGTTTTGTATTTCTGTTATTTACATTTTATAGTGTCTTTGGATAGAATCCTGGTGAATTCTTATGACATTTTTGCATCTGGGCTTATATATTTAGATCTTTTAAAAATCAGCTTCAGAATTCTTGTTTTACGCAGTATCTGTAAGTTTTAAATCAGATGTCAGTATTCTATTCCGCTTTTTAAAACAATAACAAATTTGTCCCTTTAAATGAAAGTGAGAAGAGCATTATATAATTGCTGGGTTTAGCTCGAATTCTTGGACTATACTGCAGATAAAATCCTAACTTTTCTATGCCCATTGAAAACAAAACATAATGACCTTGACGATTTCTGAAAAACAAATGAGGGTTACTTATGGCAAGCCAACATTGATGAAGTAGTAGCTATATTCCAAGGCTGCTTGTAAGTCTTCACAAATCCTATCACAATGGAAGCCATGGAGTAGCAAAAATATTGTGAAACAAATGCCTCCTGGGTGGCTAATTATTGGCATTCCTTCCTTTTTTCCTCAAAGGGAAGCTCTGTATCTTCTCTGTAAAATGCTGTCTGACTCGACAGCAAGAATGTTTTGCGGGGGGGAAGCTGGAATCTCTTCAGTGGTTTATTTGCCAGAGTTTTCTTATTTATGCTTTTATTTTGTTTTTAAAATAGTTTTTAGAAGGAACTTCATGAAATCTTTGCTGTCATAAAAGACTGTTAATGGCATGACTTTCTCTGTTACAAATGTCATGTAAACAATTATTGAATTGTTTGTGCCGTTTCATGGATGTTGTTCCAGTTTGCAGTAAATGTTGAATTCAAAAGAACAGTTAATACACGTTCTTAATTTCACATATTTTGTTTAGATGAACTAATGGAGTAAGAGGGATTTTTGATTTATTATGCTTTCCTTTTAAGTGAATGCCAAAGCTTTTTTTGTAAGTAGAACTTATGATCATATTACTGTTTCTCATTTGCTATTTATTTCCTTCTATGAACATTTCTGTATCAACTTGATTATTAAAGCTTTAGATACCATAATGCTAATTAGAAAATTATAATAATGTAATTGTATTCTCCTCATAATGGAAAAGTGGCAATTCTCAGCAAAGGAAGCGAATAAAAGTCCAATGTATGCCTTCTGATGTCTGCCTATAGGTGGTTCAAATGATAGAAGCTTTTCAATGGGCAGGAAAAATTACAGCCTTAAAGTTGAGAAAAAATTAGAAACGTGGAATATAAGCTGTCTCTAGGAAGTGTAAGTCTGAAGGAAGTAAAATAGATTTCCCCAAATGGTGCTTTTACTTTGGCCATGCAAGTCACTCGATCCTTTCTCATTCAGATATTTCTAATAGGCCATTGGTAATGTTCCATTAACTTCAGGTCTTTACAGAATCTGGGGGAAGATCACTGTATATATGAACTATAACCACCTCTGGTGGTACCTTGATGGCCTGACTTTCTATTTTTGGCTTTCTTCAGTTGTGCTGTGCTTCCTTAGGAGATTAGAAATTCATTGTTGTATATATTGTCTTCCTTCTTTGTGGAAGCTGTCATTCCAATATTTGGATTAAGGTTATGATTTGGAGGAAGAGATTATTGTTAGGGAGGAGGGAATCTATTCTCTTCTGACCATACTGCTAACAGCTTTTGTTACACCATTTTCCTGTCATGATTTTTCAACCCCCGCTGAAGAACTAAAACAGAAAGACAGTGATACAGCGTTTCTGACAGTAGATATAAAGTCTGTCTGTGTTACACATAGCTTTGCTACATTTTTGGGCATTCAGGGAGTTTTTCATTTTGTTACTTTTCTTACTCCCAGGATAGAGAAGGATAGAAGTGCTTTACTGCATGTCAACAAGTGTTTTTCTTGTTCCAGGAATGTGCAATACTTGTCCTAAATCTGTTTTAAACAAAAGAAAAAAAAAAGAAAGCCATCTTGTATTTTATAGGAAAAGCTTAGTGACACAACTGTGATCACACCACTGGCTTGTTCAAAACTGCACCGAAGGAAGAGGATTTAATTGTAACTTCACAAAGTAAAATAGCTTGCCAGCAGAAAGCTTCATAGAGTGACAAAAACCTATGGCTTGCAGCTATGAAAAATTTTGAAATTCTTGCATATTTTTGACATTAATGAGAAACACGTTTATAATTCTGAATGGTAATTCATTAATGTAATTGTAGAATATGTAAGTTAAGACCTTTTTCTTAAATCAAATTGTGGCTTACAGTATTTATTTAAAAATCCTAAATCAATTTACTGTGTGTTCAATTTTTAAGAATATTAGGATTATTTTTCTGTCTTTTCTTAATAGTGTGTATACGTGTGTGTGGATGTGTATATGTATTTAAAAATTAAAGCATTATTGCTTATCCAAATGTGTGTGTTGCATCTTAGACTGGTGCTTAGTAGTCTCAGAGCACTACTTCAAAATCAGCCAGGCTTGTAATTTTTTTATACATTAATAAAAATTAAATAGGTTCTCTGATCTCTAACCAGGATAAATCCACTGACTTCATCTGAGTTTTCTGAATTATACTAGCTTCACCTGGTTTACAAAAGAGAAAAATTTAGCAGAGACTAGCTAACAAAAAATGGGATTAGGCAGGTGGGACAAAATTTAAATGTTCTACAGCTACTTTGAAGATCAATTACAAAAAAGCAGAAAGCCAAATCAGGAAACCATGCTCTCTGACCTAACTTTGGAATGCAGAATATGGAGAAAAGGCAAAAATGGCCTAGGAATTTCTCTGTGCTATGTCATTGAGAGATCTGTGTGCATACACAGCACATCATTTTTATACTTAATTTTCAAATTTGGTAAAACAACTCAGCTAAGAAAGCACTAAAAGGCTTTTTTTGAAAAAGAGATCATCAAATAATGCTTAATCCCAGTCTGCTTGATTCTGGTGAGCTTAAATTCTTTTAAGTGAGTGTAAGTGTGTCTGTAGGGCTGAACAGAGACTTAAGTGCTTTGTCAAATAGAGACTTAAACAAGTTTTGCATGTGTTTAAGTGTTCTGATCTGCTGAGTTCCTGTATTCTGAGTTTAGTAAAAACCAGTCTGTTAGGTTGGAGATGCAGGGTCAAAGGTGTTTGGCTTTAAGTTCTTATGTTCTCTTCACATTCTGTAGCAATAGCTTGTCTTTGCAGTATTAAAAAATAGAAATGGAATCCTGGCAAAGTGTGTGATATTCCTATAAACCGCTGCCCTCAAGTCTTCTCAGTTGAAATGTCTCTATCAAACACCAATGTTTACAGAGCTAAGTACAAAATAAGTTAATGAGAAAAAAAATAGATGAATTTAAAATCCATTTTCAGCTTCTTTGACATTTAAATACTTTTCTAAAATTTAGGGAGCTGTGATTGCATACAAGCATTAGAGTAGCTGGTGAAGCTCAATGTAAGCAGACAGTCCCACTGAATTGCTTGGAAAAATGGGGTGAAGGGTAGGCATGGAGTTGGAAGCACATTCACAAGAAGCTTGAATGATTTGATATGTAATCATACTAATCATTTAAATATTAAAGTGATAAAATAATTCCCTGTATTGAATGTTCCTGCTCTGTGTGTGTTTGTGTGTATTTACAGACATACAACAGAGTAGACTCTTTGTGTATGTGTTTGTGTGCACATGCACATATATATGAAAATCCCAGTCTGGGTATGTGGGATGATTTGTTCCAGTAGTTAAAATTCACCCATTTGAGTACATTTCATCTCCTTCTACTCCTCCTAGCGTCCTTCCCCCAGTATTTTCTTGCTTCAGTATTACCAAATGAGATGTATCTGTTCCAAGAAAGGCCCAGTATCAAAAACAATGATCCCTTTGCAGAAATAACATAGCTGTCAAAAGTTTTAATAATTTGATGAATAAATTAGTTATTCATTTGACTTTTGACCTCTGAAAATAAGAAATTGTGGTTATTCTAAATTCTTCTATATTTCTATAGTAAATCCTTACTATTTTTAATGGTAACAATTTCCAGACTAAATAGACACAAAAGTTGAGTTAGGAGCAAGACATTTTGAATATTTTATTTAGAAGTAACAGATTGAAGTGGATAGCTATTACGAAGTGTAGTCATTTCACTGCCACCAGACCTGCTTGTAGCTGCTGTTGATCATTAAAATTTATAACGAATTTCCCAGCTGCTGATGCTGTTAACCAGGGTAATAGCCTCTGTTAAGCTGTAATTGGACTCTCCCTGCATCCTCCTTTGCAACGTTTTGAATTCTGTTAAACTTTATTAAGCTTGTGACACCCTGTGGCAGTGGTGAGCCATTGCGTGCTATGTGCACCACAAAAGAGGTATTTTGGACACCCTTTTGTGGTGTAGCCTTCTCCTGTCAAAACTAGAGTGACTGCAGATGACTTTTGGTCTCCCAGAAGAGACACTCCCCTCAGAGGCAGGACTAGAAGTCATGCTTATTTGCAGCATACTGCATTTTACAAATAAATGTATTTGCTGGACCAAGCAGACAGGCTGGGTTTTGACTGTTTCAGTTTGCTCTTTATCAGTGATGTTTCTGAAACAGCTATATGTCTCTCTCTGTGCACAGCAGCAGTCTAAGAAGCAGCAAGGGGAACAGCAAGGACAAGCAAATATTTCTGAAAGGCATGATCTTCACTGACCTTTGTTTTGTCATAAACCCTCAAAGTTATTTTATAAAGCCGCTGTTAGTAATACTTGTACTAGCAACTAATTGAGCAAGGTGGCTAAGACAGGCAGTGTTATATGAACTTTCCAGATCATTATATTTGCAGTGCTCTTCAGGGATTTGTGAACGAGATGGTTACAGCCACTTAGGTCGTGTACTGGCAGACATTAGAGTTGTCCTTGTGAGCAGCTCTTAACACATCCTGAAATATTCACCATTATGTTTGAACATCTCCACTATAAAGAAATGTTTGCCTTTCTAAACTGTGTTTACTGAAGTACATTCGTTTGTGAAAGTGCTGTATTATCATCTGCTAATAGCTATTTACTGGTGATTTAATGATTTTGTTTTATATCACTCCCAACAGAAAAGGCAGTGGAGATTTGGTTTAGTGCCTGGTGTTCTGACACAGTGTGATAAAGTACCTGACATTTTTTGCAGATAAATATTTAGCTAGCACAGAGGACAGATAACTTGTGACATTTATATGTCTGCATGCACATAGGCACTTAATTACACACATATGCCTACTTTTAAGTGCTGCTGCAACAGTTGTGTCCTGACACTTCTGTAGGGCATCATTAGAATGAAAAGGTTTCTGAACTCACAGCTGCTTACAGCTTCCAGGTAGCTCCAGTGGCTTTGCTGGTAGATAAGGTTACTCAACCTTTCTCTTTACAAGCCTGTTTCCAGTTGTTCACAAGTGTAAAAATGTAATTGCTCACTTGATTTTGAGGCCATAATGTTCAATACAGCATTTATACTACAGAATAAAATGTAGTGAGTAGAAACACAACCCATGAAGATACTAGAAATGGAAGACAAAGCTTGAATTAACTGTGGTAGATGGTGGGTTGGTTTTTTTAAAAATTACTGAAGAATTGAGAAGGTGACACTAGGCAAAACATTTAGCACAATTCACAATCTTGTTTTTTTTTCACCCTGATTGTAGATTGATTTCTTTATCCTTAGGCTCACTTTCTTCTCATGAACATATTCTGTGACAGGGATATAGATTCTGCATTACAGCAGTGTTTTGTCTTACATGGTTAATACAATTGACAGTCAGTTTTTCTGTTGACAAGTAAGTAACTATGAGAGGAGGATTTTACTGTTTTTATTACTAAACATTATTTTGACTATGATAGTAGGTGCATTAGGTGATGGTATAGCTGTGTTTTGTCCACTTTTTCATTTTTGTACTGCGGGAAGTTACTGTGCAATATCTGTGTCCTCTTGGAAGAGAAGATCTTTTCCTGCTGGGAGTATTTTTCTTGGGCAAGGCTTATCCTTAGGCTGATGAGGGTGTGATGAGTGGCTCTACTGAGAGCAGAAGTGCTGGAGTTGCTGGTTTTATGTAGCTAAGTGTGTTGGCTTGTGGGCTCTTTGCTTGTGCTAGCAAGGTGATGTATTTTGCATGTCTGTTGCAGTGCCTAGGGGTGGTTTGGTGAAGAGAGGAGGTTGCTCTCTTTGTCATAGAAATCAATGAGGAAGTTTTTAGGTTGGATTCAGATGCTGGAAAGCATAATTTTGTGTGTCTGCTTCCAGTGTAATTTTGCTACTGCAGTTAGCTAGAAAGTCATTCTTGAGGTGGTCCACCAAGAAATGGAATATTGTGTGCTTGTTCTGGTCTGTGTTTTGAAGAAACTCAGTTGTTAATCTTTGGACTCCTGATTTCTGTGCCTTAGGGTGTGTCAAAACCGGCTTAGACAGATTTGATTATAGAAGAGGAGAAATGCTTGGTGGTAAATCTTAGGTGATTCCCATCCATGAGTTGCATTCATGTATTAGGGCAGTGGAAACCATAAAATAGCTCTTATTTTCTGAACTTTGCTGGTGGTGAGCTGTGTAGCAGTTCATTTTATTAAAATCTGAAATAAGAAAGAAAAAATTATTATTAAGCTGCAATGTATTTTCCATTGACTTGTACTCTATTCTTGTTTTAAATATCTTCAGCATAATTCCTTTCTTGATAACTTAAGGATCTACCTTTTTTTCCTTCTCTCTTCAGGGAAGACTGGGTTAAGTTGCAAGGCTTTTTATACTTCCTGCCTTACTTTCCAATTAATTAGTATTAAAAAAAATTACAGGCACTAATTCTGCTACCGTAATTTCAGCCATGAAGTAATTTCTAATAAATATATTAAAAATACTGATGAGCTCAGAACAGGTGAACATTGTTAACTGTTATTTTACTTTTTTCATCTATCAAATTGGATTTGTGCTTATGGTTTTAGATCAAGTACTGATTTTTTGTTAAAGTAATTTTGTAAATAGCTGATAGAGTTGAGTTTTTCTGCAGCATTTTGTGAGTGTCTAAAGATTATTAACCACAAAAAAAATTTTAAATGGCTATCCAGCTTATTTCTAGCATGGTTTCTATTGCAGATGTCTTTTAAAGCTCTCTGTATTTAAAAACCTAGCATGGATTTACAGTGGCTTTGAAATATTTTTTCAAGGTGGCAGGATAGAAAGAGTGTGACTTGACTGCTTAATCTCTAGCTGGGGCCAGGGGTTCCTTTTACATAATCCCATCATTCTTACACTATGTTAATGCAATGGATGGAGTTTAGTTTTAGACAAAAGTCTACAATGCAATTTTCACTGTACCTCATTCTGAACTAACTTGAATAAAAGTTCGTTTTGCCAGATTGTTACTGTGAATCTGTCATAATCAATATGTTCAAAATTGTCTGAAGAAATCTGTATGAACCTTGAAACTCAGTTCTACAAAGGTGATTGAGTATTTGCTTTTTCTTTAAAGATCAAACTTCCTCTAATAATTCCCATATAATCCCTGTGTATTTAAGTAGCACAGTAGTCGTAACATGCTTGAAATGTATGCAAGGCACCAGCCCCAAAGTTTTAACTCTTAATAAGAGAAGGATCAAAGGAATTCACTGACAATTTTATTTAAAAATAAAACATGATACAGACATAAATGTTAGTATAAGGCTTTTATATCATACATTTTAGATATTTTATGTTGTACATTTAAATTGGTTCTCCTTGTCTTAGCCAAAGAAAGAAGTCTTGTACACCTTCATAGTCACAAAAACAAATGTTGTTTCTCTAGTTTGTTCTCCAGTTGATGTCTACACTGGAGAACAGTGCTTTGAGGAAAGGGAGGTACGTGATTTGTCACCTGCAGCTTTGTTCCCTCTGTGCAGAAACAGTGTCTGTGGTTGAAGATGTGCTTTGATGTATTAAAAATTACTCTTAGCAGAGGGATCTTTATGTTTTTAACTTGCCATGTAACTCAAGTAACTGTGTTGCTTTAGGGTACTGAAAATAAGGAAAGCTGTGATATCCCATTAGCAATTTGGGTGAGTTATAAAGACAGATCTGTGGCATTTGCCTGAAATTTGTCTTTAGAGAACAAGTTGTGTGGGCTTGCACAATTGGCTTCTGGTCTTTAGATGACTCCTGCTAAGATGTGCTAAATCACAAATCTACTTATGGATGTAGACTTTAACTGGTGTCCCATTTTGTTTCATTTGAAATGATATGCTATGTTTGTAGAACATTTCCATCCATTTTTTACAGGCTGCTGTTCTGAAATGTCAAACTACAGAATAGCTTCTGCTGTGGTGAGGTGTATTTCATCCCAATTCTTAAAGATTTTCAATTTCTTCAAGTGTATTGTATCATTAACGTTGACATATTCTCTTTTTCAAGTTAATGCAGTGCCAAGTTTACACTTTAATATTTAAATTAAATACCTCCTATCAGACATTCAGAAAGGCAGCTTTTGATATTGAAGTGTGAAGTGATTCATCAGGGTGGAAAATCACCTTAATGTTGATGACCAGCGAAATATTTTTCTCTGCTTTACCAACGAATATATCACATATGCAGTTGATTAATTGGCAGGTTTTGTAGTTGAGTTAGACTTTTATCCTGCTAGAGCATAATGTTCACATTATTCTTTTAAGTAATGGTAGTGTGTGAATGCAGTGCTAACAATTTCCAGGTAGAAGATTATTTTCCAGGAAGAGAGGAAAGGATATTAACTGCTTGGAGCAAAGTGGTGCCTATCAGGCACGTCGGTCTGACTTGTAATTTTTATTTTTTTTTTTTCTATTTTTCAAGCTAGATCTTTATCTGCCTGTCAATTTTCCTTTTGTAGTGTGTTTGAAAAATAGGTATTGTTCTTCATTCATACTTAGCTTCCTGTATTCTTCAGGTAGAATATTATGCTGGTTTGATAAGGGTTTTCTTAAATCACTCAAATTTTAATTAGCCAAACTATACAGTCATTTGGATAGTATTTCATGATTGGTGACTGGGACCTTAGAGGCTGATAAAACATGCTGGCTTTTTTAATAGTGTAACTGCTAGTAATGGAAACTCAATTAATCTGGAAAAATGCATTTTCATTTTTCATTATATTTAACATATAAGACATATAGAAATATTCTGTATTCCATATAGTAGATATTTATAACATTATTTTCTTTTCTCTTGAGTAAAGGGAACTGATTTTAGTATCCAAAAACAGTACGTTCCTGTTTTTATACCAGGTCAAAAAAAAGGTACAGCATCTTTTCCATAACTAATGTAAATTACTTGCCACTTAGAACTACTGGAAATTTCAGATCATTCAGGATAAACAGCAGTGAACCAACCTTGCCTGGTTCAGCTTGAGCTTTCCTTTGAAGCTGAATGGAGCAATGCTTCGCAAGGAAGCCACAAATCTTGAATCTTTTTAGCAACAGAAACATTTCTATATTCAAAAAAGATCTATATTCAAAAAACCACAAATGGTTTTGTGATAAATGGAGGACAAGTAAATTGTTTTACTGAATACCATTTCAGTCTGATGTCATATTATCAGTCTATCTAGTTATATTTGTAAAATCCATGCAATATGCTTTTCTAGTGCTGGTTAAGCTATGCTGTTGTATTTAGCATGTACTTTTTTCTTCTCATCCTGCTATTTTTCCAGGATTTCATCCCCTCCCTCCAAAATTTTCTTCTCTCTCTAGCTGTTTTCTACTTATAAGTAAAATACCTGTTCCAGTTTGAACATAGTTTTGAACATACCTATAAGATTATTGTGATGAAATGAAATACATTCTTGTTTTCATGTTAAAAAATTAAAATCAGCTAGTAAGCAGAAGTTCAGATCTTTACACGTCAGCTTGTTCACTTGGCCAATTCAGAAAATAACAATTTACTTTCTCTTAACTTGAATGTTTGCAACTAAAAAGGAAAAATGAGGCACTTTGGCTGTATGTGCTCTGTTTTTAAAAATGGCAACTTGTGTTGGGTTCTGATATTTTTAAGTATTACACAGGTAAGACTTTCTCTAATAGGAAAGTTGTGGCAAAGCTTTAGAAAGCATCACAGAGAAACCCTACTTCAAGAAGTCAGATGACAGGATAGCTCCCTTCATTCCCTAAGCAGGGAGATGGACAGAGAAAAAACTCAGCATAGTGCAGAGTTTGGGCATTGTAAAGGATTGTGCAGATAATGTGTAACATGAAGCTGTTTAATCTGTATTCTCAGAGAAGTCCAGAAGTAATCAAAACTAGTTAACACAATGAGTTTTGTTAAATTTATTAGGGGAAAAAATAGTGAAAGCCCTTAAGACTGCTTTGAAGTTTTGCTTGCACACAGTATAGCGTCCTGATAGCCATCAGATGTAATTGGGACAAAAGGGACTTTGATCTTCTTGGCATTCCAGAGTGGACCACCTTTTGAGGCAGGATCTCAGCTCTTCTAGCTAACAGATGCTCAGAGAAGGGATTAGCTTCAAATTTACTTCCAGATTGTGCTTGCATATTTCAGACTTTCTGCATTGCTACTGCATTGTCAGTTTTGTATTTGAAGACTTAACTCTGCTGGCATAAAATGTATGGGGTTTTGCTTTGGTTGCATAACAGTTTAATAAAGTAACTGTTCTTAGATAAACGTAATATAAAACTGGGATTGCAGGAGAATCTCACCAGAGTCTGACATATTTTATGTCTGCTCTCAAACTGTTACTGGTAAAACTCAGCAAAATTGGTTTTCACATTCAAGGACTGAGGTTGTATCTATCACAGTCTGCTGTTACTTTTTCTATCTCAGAGTGAAATTCTTTGTTGCAATGTATGAGAAACGTTTGCTTTCCTTTTTGCTGCATGAAAATATTCAAGTAGCGACCTACCAGTGTCCTATAAGATAGATATATACTGTGCTATGTTAAAGGTTCCCAAAACTCATGTCAGTGAAAATGCAGGTACTAATGGATTTAGGATTCATGTCTGCCTTTGCACTGCTCTGTGGACATCTGCAGGAGGGGCTTGTTACTCCATCCCATCACATCCTACCCTTCAAATTCAGAACTACGAGCTTACACACCTGTACTTAGCCTGACTTATTGGTGGGTTGTACCTGCCAGTGTGAAAAAAGCTTTGGCTACACCCTTCAGATGGTCCAAATGGTTTACATATGTCAGGTTGGGCCCTTCAATATTACGTTGATTGAGTTAATTCAGCATTTAAATGTTCTACCTTGAAGCCAACAAATTGAGAATATGCAGCTTATCATTTTGTGTTAAAACATCTAAAACCTAGCATTGCTGTAAGTTGTATGTTGATGCAGAGAGGCTTGTAGCACACCTCTTTCTGAAAAAGCCCCAATACCACTTCTGGTAGCTGATCTTTCTTCCCTCCTCGGCATGTTTCCTTTACCCGAGTCACTTCTTACATCACATCTTGCAAAGGTTATCTGAGATTTATTTTCAAGTTTCAATACTGTTAGAGTTTGTAAAGTATTGTTTACTCCTCCAGATAAGATTATTTTAAATAAAGTTTGAAAGCTACTGTGTCATGGCTAGTTAATGTGTTCAGATAGTGAAATGTTTACTGCATTTTTCATAGTAATTTATTGCAAAAGATGCAGTATAACACCATGTCTGTCTTTTCAGCTGAAGAGTCAGCATTTTTTCATAGGTAGTGCAGAAACTCTGTGCAATTCCTTTGTGTCTCCTATGACTGTGAAGAAGGTATCCATATATAAACATAAGCAGTGCTGTGCTTATCTTTCATTTTTCTAGATTTTCTGAAAGCATATACCTCCAAGAATGGTTGGTCTCTTTTAGTCATTTCAATGAAGTGCTGAATGCTGAGCATGTAAGTGTGGGTGATAAGTATGTGCTTGCTGATCAAAGGAGCTAGGGAGAGTGCAAGTCCAATAATGACTCAGATGATTTTTCGTTATGAAGTCCCCAGGAGCCCTAGGCTTGATCAGACAAGATAATTGTGCTTTGAACACATGTAAACTCACCCCGTTGTCCATGTTTTCTTCAGATACACCTAGTAGCTCATGAAAAAGATAAGCAAAGGTCTTAGAGGTCCTTACCAATCCTATTAGTTAATGTTTCTAATTTTTCTATTGCTATCCACTGTTTAATTTTTGTTCTTTTTCTTTTTGCTATAAGTGCTTCAGAAGGTGAAATGGAGATATATGGAGATATCTCCTCTTCCCGCCTTCCCCCACTGCCTCCATGATCTACTATAACTGTTCTCTTTGGTTCTGTGTGAAATTTTTTGTGTTGTGTTGTGGTTTTTAAGACAGAGGTGTGCTTGCAATGTATTATACTAGATACAGGAGTTCCTGTTCAGTTTTTCAACCATTTCCAGCTGCAGAAAGGAATTTAAAGGCAATAAGCATGTCAGTCTTAGCTTTGTCTCTTGGGACCTTGGAGAAAGGCGCGCTTTCTGGCAGATTCTGAAATTTGAAAATGCGTTGTCACTGTCTAAGACGAGCTAAAACATAAAATATGCTATTCACAATAATGGTTATGGTACATCCTAATACTCTCCAGTGAGTATGCTTCAATGCTCTGATGAAGTTTGGTGTACTTCTAGGGGCTTGGTAGAAGCTACCTTAGTGTTCTGGCAAGTGAGGTGTTTCAAAGCCAGTTTTCTTGCTTTCAACAGCATCCTATTTAAAGCACTTCATTCCCTTACCAAATAGCCTGTAGGTGCATCTTTTTTGATATTGGCTTAGGTGCAAGAGCAAAATATTTTCACTGCATTTGCAAATATCATTGGAGTGCTCTTGCCCAATAGCCAAAAAAATCCCTTAAGTCAGTCATGCACGGAGCTTGAAGTCTGTACAGCTCCTTTGTTCCTAGTTACAAAATGTCTGTGGGCTGGTACAACCCAGTGTCCTGCAGTGTGCAAGGATTCTGCTACAGCTAAGACTGGGCTATCTCCCATGGGACAGAGGACAGTGGCACCACACATCTGTCAGTGTGTGTCACCTTCCTTTCATTGCCCAGGTCCTTGGGGACGCTCGGTAGGGTGCAGTGCTTTTGTGTGCAACAGCAGCCTGCAGTTGTGTTAGTCCACCAACATCTCCCACATTTGGAAGGACGACCATCATCTGCTTGTTCTGCTGAGGTGTGTGGTGGCTCATGTTCACTCTTCCAGCAGTGCAGTCAAAAATGGAACATTCAGTCATCCAACACGTTGCTTGGAGTTGCAGCTGATTGCCATTATAGAGTTGTATTTATGCTGAGTTCCAGACAAATTGTGTCAAATAATGAAAATGAAGGCTGCCTTCTAGTCAGAGACATAGGTTATATTTATGATCCAGCATCTGAATTACAAAAGAAAGAATGACTTTGTATTTCATTTTAACCAAAATAACCACAGTGGTCAACATATGGGTTTTCTATATTTGGACTTTTAGAAAGTACAGCATGCATAGATCCTTAAAAATAAGTTTTAAAAAATTCAGAAACATCAAAAATCTTTACCTCTGATTAATGAAAGTAGGAGTTCATGCAAGGTTTTCTGGTGTTTCATATAACTTTGAGATTAGAAAGGTAGAGGACAATATTCATTCTTGATACAATTCCTTTGGGTTTTGACCAAATTTATCTAAAACTAAATAGTGCTTGCTTCTAGCATGTATTCTAACACTTCCATAAAGAATAATAGAACTAATTTTTAATGCAGGAGCAAGTTGGAATAGGCATTCCCATTTTCTCCTCTGTCTGCAGAGTTACAACTGCTGTGGTTGTTGTGGTTTGGATATTAGCTGTTGTCTATTCTTTTTCCTGGGTTATGGCAAGAAAGTGATAATGCTTTTTATTTTCATTTTCATCAACAAAGATTTCCTGCCTTTCCCAGGCAGTTGGAGTTATTAACGTGAGCCACAATTTATGTATTATATATGATTATTGCCGACTTCTGTGCTGTGCATGATTTCTTACAACACTTGGGTAGGAAGGAGTTAAGGCAGACATAGTTTTATCAAAAGATAATTTAAATTTTAGGTGTCCAAATACTATGAGGAGTGAGACACCCATCATTCTTTACTGCATTCAGGAGGAGTCAGGGGTAACTGAGTTCTTACTTTTTATTCTGGATCTGGGAATTTGTCACAAGCACATGGACAGTGAGCAGTGAACAATACTCTGTGGGCTTTGAGCAATGACCTGTCTGTCAGCTGAGGTGACCTTGCTTAACTGTTGTTTGACATTCAAATAGAAATTTAAGCTAATTTCAGATAAACTCATTTCTTCTTGTTTGCTGCAGTGGCCAGAAGTTAGTGGCTCTATCTCCTTTCCTTATACTTCATCTTCTGAGAAATTAATTTTTATTTATCTTTCACTAGTGTGACTTTTGCCTCAGTATGGCTCTCAACTCCTTTTGGGAAATTCTTGTACTTTAAAAAGTAGCACCAATGTCACACTTCACTGCCTCTCCCAGAGGAAATGGTCTTTGCAGTTTGTAAACTGAGAGTTTACAAAAGGGGAAGGGGAAGTCAACAAGTCAATGAACAGCTCTGTTCATTGGTTGAACTTCTGTTTGAAGAGAACTTATACTTGTGGTTTCTAATAAAACATTGAAGTGTTGGTTCATGTTTTCCTGTGTTAAAAAAAAATTAAAAACAACTAACCAAAACTTACCTGAAATTAATAAAAATGCAGCAGAAAGCTGCTTCATGAAATATCAGACAATTGACAAGAATTAGATTCTGTAGCCTTAATGGACTTCTGGCAGAAGCTAGAAGTAATAATTAAGCTAAAACCTTGAAGTCATTTTATTTTGGTCTGTTTAAGCACAGCCTGCCATTTCAAATTGTTATAAATAAAAAGCAGAGCACATTTAATTTCGGAGTTGGTGATTATTCTGCAGCATTTCTGTAGTGTAGGTAGAACTAGCATGTTGCCAAATGCTGATGCTCCGCTGCATGCAGTCTTCAAAGCTAATTCATGTCCCACACCATTTTTGCCAGCAAATCAGTACAAGTTTATTTTAGGTTTTAGATTTGACTGGTATTTATTCTTTTCAAGTAATTTTCTTGTAATGCCACAGGAGTGGCATCACAAACATATATTTTGTGGTCTATTGAAACAGGTCTTTGATAGTCTCAACAGTGATAATTTTTATGAAAGAGGAATTATATGCAGAGAATAAGGATTATATGGAAGAAATCCTGGAAACCTGCAAGTTCTGTTAAAGCATTCTCTGACTAGCACAGAGAGTAGCCAGTGCCATAGCACTGTTAGCCAGTGCTAAAATGTTTTCTGACTCAATAGCCTGAAGAGTCAGCAAATGCTTCAACTTCGTTCTTTTACAATGAAAGAAAAGCATGATTATATGGTGATGCTGGAGGCTTTCAGCTACTAGATGAGTTCAGTAATTTGCCCAATTGAGGTAAGAGGTAATAGGGTATCATTTAAACTATGAGTTGTAACTGCCCAAGCTTGGAAATGGAAATATTTGTTGCATTAATACAGTGAAAAACTGCATCAAGCTTTCAGTGTTTAAAAATTCACAAGGAAGTAGCAATTTTTTACTTCCTTTAAAGAAGGAGCAACTGTATGTAAGAGTGGTAGCAACTTACATGATGTATCTGCCCACCCCTCATATGCACACTGAATGGCCAATGTCCTTGATTTGCTGTTGACATGAGATGAGCAGAGACTCCTTTAATATTGCATCAGTAATTAGGAAGGAAGATGAAAATATTTGAAATATTACTAAAGATTGTCTTGCAAAACACAGTGCTATTATTTGAAGTTCCAGTAGTTTTCTTACAAATATAATCTGGAAATAGCTGTTGGCTTCATGATTAGATAGGTAGAGTTTGTGAATGTTTGGTGAACCTGGTTCCCATCTCCATCTTCAAAGGTTTGCAAAAAGAAGCCATCAACCTGTCCCAGATCCTGGACAGAATATTGCTGGCTATTCAAGGTTGAATATTGGACTTCAGGTAAGTGTGATTTGAAGTGGCAGGATTACATTTGGGAAAGTAAAAGGGGGTTTTGTGGCAGGTTTTTTTTAATGGCAGCTGTATGAAGCTGCTCAGAAGTGTGGAGTGATCGAAGTAGTCCCAGCAGAGATGGATTATTGGAAAAATGCAAGTGAGGTGGGCAAAGCTGCCTGATAGATTGCAAAACCATATGATTAATTATACTGATCACATGCATATGGCCCCCATATAACTAATGTATATTTGTGTGCAGAGATTTATCCTCCCCACCACCCTTTTTGTAGTAAAATTCAGAGCAGTGAATTAGGAACGATACAATCAGATATAAAAGGATTTAGAACTGTTTAGGTGACTGGGCCAGCAGCTGGCAAACGTGGTTCACTGTGGAAAAATGTAAAATAATTAGTCTGGGAGCAAGAAACCAAAGGAAACACAGTGTGTGCTGCAATGGAACAATCATTCAGCACACTGACTAGGAAAAGGATTTGAAGGTTATTGTGGAAAAATCATTGAAACCATGGGGCTTATGCACAGCTGCAAGAAAGTAAGTTACTAGGTTGTATCAGAGGGATAAAATACAAAATAAGAGGCGATACAGTTACAGGAGTGTTAGGCTCCATCTGGAATACTGTATAGAGTATTGGTCAACGTGCCACACAAGAAATATGATGTCTGGGAAGGAGTGAAAAGGCAGTAACAGAGATAAATATTTTATGTGTAAAGATTAGGGGAGATGATCTAGGAAAACAGATATATATATCTATATATCTTTCTCTTTGTCCAAGATTGAAAACTGGGAGTAATCTTAAAAATGAGGAAATAGAACTGCATCTAAAATGTAGGAAGGGTCTGGAATAAGTTATTATTTCAGAAAATCTATTGGAATAAAAAATATACATAAATTCTGTAGACTTCATGAAAAGAATGAAAGGGAATGACAAATGAGATAAATCTGTGATTGAGGTTTTTAAATTTGAAGGCAGGCAGATTAAGCTGTTTTCCTTTCCATCCCTCTTAAAGGTTTGTGACTTGAATGACAGTTTTCAGACTTATCTACAGTTTGTGGTGAGGAGGGCACATAGGTTTTACCTATGAATTATGCTTTTTTTTGTCTGCTAAAACTAGTACATTGGGTAGCACGCAAATTTTTCATGTTGTGTATTAGGAATAATGTCTTCATTCTGCCAGCACTTTTCTGTATTTCAGAGACCTGCAACTAGAATATAAGACTGCCTGTCTAGTGCTTCTGTAGTGCCATGTCAGGATGATGATGCACATACAGTTTGCCACAGGTTTGGAAATGTTTTAGAGAATTTACAGTTTCATCAATCCTGGTTCTTCCATTAAAAAAACTGGAGAGAGAAAAGCAAAGCATATTAACGAATATGGGATTTAGAGTTTGTGTAAGTGGCAAAATTGTAGTTAAGATGAAAAATGTGCTAAAGCAATTAAACTATTTAAAGTAATAAAACTCCCTTTTTTTCAGGATTCAGCACTTGGCTGGGTGGGATGCTTACCTCTTAATATCTAGCTAGCTGCTGCAGGAGCAGTAAGACAGCATGTGAATAAATGAGAGAGAACTCCATGGGCTTCAGTTCTGTGGAGAAAAGTAGCTGTCTGCATCTTTGGATCTAAACCAAATGCAGTGGGTCACTGGACTGAAGTTTGAGAAAGCAATTTATCAAACTTGGTGTAAATTGATAACTTTGCCAGGAAACCTTTTCCATACCCTGCTCTGAAAATTTTGGAGTTACTTGGTCCCAACGGCTTCTTCTCTGTTGTCTCATAGTTGGGGCAGTGAGGACATTTCTCCTGTAAGCTTTGTATCTGATGTGCTGGGGCCATTTCTCTCTCAGGACTTCTGAGGAGGTATGCAACAGAGCCCAATTGTGATTTTACTTTTTTTGGTAGATATTCATGAGACTGCAACAGACTGCCTCTGAGGCAGGCACCCAAATTCCATATGCATTGCATGTACATTACCAAGGGAGTGGAGAACTCCAAAAGGGAGTTTTGATACCTGGGAGCTTTGTAGATAGCAAAATGGAACCAGCATGAATGGCAGTACTGCTTTTGTTGTTAGCTCTGTATGGCAGTTTAGTGCAAGCTGGAAAGTAGCCTCTCGTCAAACCAGTTGTTGAGTGTTTGATAGTATCATTTTTGTGTGAAGGACAGCTGACCCTTTTTAGTCAGCTCCCAGTGACTTTCAGACCACCAGAATAGTCAGAAGCTCTGTGGGTATGTATGTTAAAAGAACTTGGGAGGGTCTGTGTGTCAGCAGCAATCTGACTGGATGCTGCTCTGATTGCTGGGGTGTCACCGTGCCTCTTCACTCAGCTGGGGTGGAGCGACGACATAGGACAGACACTGGTTTGCTTGTGGCAAGGCAGATTTAGGTGGCTCCTGACAGCATTCAGAAGCAAAATTGAAGGACTTCAAAATTAAATAGCAGCCTTGATATCTGCGTCTCTCTTCGGTTTCTCCTCTCAGATCATGGTTGCTAGACATACCTATTGCTTTCAGTTTTACTTCCCTTATTGTTTCCATCATCAAAGTCACCTCACTGAAGAACCTGATCTTTAAGTTACTCTAGAGTCAGTGGAATCTCTGCAGTTTAGATACCAGAAATGTATTTTGTTATTAATACCCCTCCTAATTAGTGTTCGAATTCTGTTCAAAAAAAATACATCCCTAAGATGCATTTTAAAATGCTAATCTTTACTAATTAAATAAAATCTCATTTTCAACCATATTCCTTTGACCTGCTTTTGATAACATAATTTCAAATTGTTTCCAAGAGCTAGAGAGTGACATGCATAATCATTAGATCTAGATGTGAAGAGCTTCAGCTGTTACCTTAAAACCAGTTTAGCAATAATGGAACTGTTCTAGTTGTATTGATGAGATCAGTGAAGTGTGAGAAACTAGATCAGTCTTGAGTAAAAAACTATGTATAGTTTAATTTGAAATGTGCAGCTGCAGTTTTGCAGAAAACAAAATATATAGCAGGCACAATGCTTATATTCAGCCTGAAGTTAAAGCATTTTTTTCCAGCTATCAATTTACAGCTTAAGATAATGGATTTTGGCAGTGTGTAGAGCTATTAAGTAATGTTTATTAAAATGGATAAGAAAGGACTTAAGAGGTGGCCTGTGAAAGAATTTTTAAAGGGCTGGTTAGTGAAATAAAGAAATAGCATTTTCTCCTAGAAGTAAAGTTTAATATCCCTGGATAAGTCATTAATGAAAAAGATTGTGGTGATATCATCTTATTATTTAATGCAGTTTATGAACTGATATGGAAACTGTACTTAGGATATTTTTTTCACCTCTACTGTGAGACTGAAGTGTGTTAAACATCTATACTAGAGAGAGAAATAATCAATTATATTCAAGTTTGCCTCAGTCACAAAACTAGCGTACAGTTTGACATGACCTTAATATGCCCAGGGTCTAATATCCATTGTGCAGTTCTTCAGAATAGGCAATAGATGTGTGAAACTCCATGCCAAAAGTCATTAAAGCACTAGAAGTTTGCATGGACTCAAGGAGATGTTGGGTAAGTGCCAAGGGCACTTACATAGCCAAGGGTTGTTAAATACATAGAAACCACATCCAGCTCAGGATGTCCCCGAGCTCAAAATAAATTAATACTGAGAGAATATTTTTATTCCTTCCTAACCATTTGCTTCTGACCAATGCTTGAATTGATGCATACACACTGTAACTGGATTTCAAGTACTGTGTCCAGCTCACTGAGATGCTCTAACCTTGCAGCCACAGATCATAAGGAAAAAGAAAGCATGTTGGACGAGGCAGACCTTTGGTCTGACCCAGCACAGTCATTCCTCCTTTCTTCTGAGATCATCTATGACCTAATTCAACCTTCAATGTTTTCTAAATACTTTCAAGATAGGGCTAGACGCATGCATGAGTTCAGTTCTGAACGTGAGCTTGAGTCTGATAGTGTGTGTGTGCATTTTTTTTTTTTTCTGAATAGAAGTGCTTTTGAAATCTGTGTATCTGCCAACAGGTCACAAAATTGACTGCCAAGTCAAGGCTATGGAGCCTTGGGCAAATGGGTGCTAAAGCACTTTTTGCACTGTTAGAAGCAGGGTATCAATGTAGTTGCCTTAAATGAATATGTTTCTCTGCAGTAAGGGGTGCCCTGGGGCCCCGTTTTTCACTGCAGGAATTCCCCAAAGGCTGCTTGCCTGAATGGACATGATGGCAAGGAGAGTTTGAGCTTGACAGAGCCCATGTTATGGATGCAGTGAAGACCTAAGAAGTGTACATTTCTCTGTCATTGTCTTTCAAGATGAGCAAGGTTTTTTCTAAGCACAGTGAGAGCCACCCTGGAACTGGTTTCTGCCCATGTCTCCACTGCCTTCACTGCCACCCCCAGAGTGAACCTGGGGTTTGTGGCAGATGATTAGTACCAGCTAGAAATCAAATCATCCATTTGTGCTTTCAAACCTTAAATTATTATGCTGGCTAGTGAACCTTCTCCAGCAGAGTAGGAGAAAACTAACATGCATTACTTTTAGTTAGTATTGTAAACATTTACAAATAGGCATTCTGACTTGAAAAAATGTGCACATACCTGAGGTCTTAGGATGTCTGAAAAGTCATTTTTTGTTGAGAGAAAAGCGTTTGGACAAAGAAAGCATTAGACTCAGTCAGGATTTAACATAATTTCATCCTTCTTGAATTAAATGTCACAAACTAGAGAAGTCTGAGATAATCTTAAAAACTTTGAAGAGCACAAGAGAGAATTGTATCAGATATCTGAGTTTTGGACCTCCCAAAGAAATGTAAGGTTTGTGCTAATGGCACAGTCTGCTTCCAAGGATATGGCAGATTTGATAAATGAAGCAATGCTGATAACTGTGGAGGTCTTGAAAATCAGCACATGCTTGATGACCTGCTTAAATGGTACTACAACCTCTGTAAAAGCTGTTTAAGGTGCAGCCAGGGTGGCTGAAAACAGCTTTATCTCTGGTACAGAGGAATGTACCACAGAGAAGTGGATACCTACTAGGTACAGGGTTTTCCAAGATTCACATGCTGCAGAGAAGAAAATTTTGTCTCTAGTTGTGACCTTGCAGTCTCACTGAAGGTGCAACAGTGATGGGCTTTGAAGGGAGGATTGAGAAAACATACTTGAACTTTCATTATGGAAGAAAATTTAAAAAATAGAGAATGGAATTTATCAACACTGGTAAAAAATGAAGGGTCAATACAACTCTGCTGTTATCAGGAATACAGTGATTTTACACTCTAATAGCTCCAATTAAAATAAATATTTGTCAGTGTTACTCTGTTCACAGAGTTTGATACCGAATTCAACTTTTCAGATGACTGTTGAAAATTCTAAATGGAAAATGTGACCCTTTGAATTTCTTTTATGTAAATCTAATAGGCTGAACAGCATCTTCTTGATGTCCAGTTTAAAGGTAGTAAGACCTTTTTGCAAATAAAGTGTGTGTGTACATTTAATTAATTTAACGATTCAAACTTCCATTACCTTCTGCTGGTGCCCTTAACTATATCTCATCTGTATGAGTTGTATGTTCAGTTTTCTGTGCATTTTCTATTAGGGGCTGTCAAAAACTGATTTTAAACGTTCTGATCTACACAGCAATGTGCTGGGACTTTGGAGATTATCCTTGCCAGTTTTGTGTGTGATGCATTTTGCAACCTATTGAAAACTGCAACTATTACACAAATTCTTTGATTAAATAATGTGTGCTTAGTTCAAAGTAAATACGTTCTTTTGAATGGGAGAAATTCTCAATTTCTGAATTATTTTTTCAAATATTTTGACTTTATTGTAAACTTTTTACAAAATAATATTGATGAAAATATTTCATTAGTAAATATGAATAGCAGACTTTAGATAAAACTTTTACTGTGGGTTCTGCTTTTTCTCGACAAGTGGCACAGAGGAGCTGTTTCAGCTGTCTCTCTTCATCCAGTGTTTCCATATGTCATTTCTGTGTCAAATGGAAATGCTGTAGAAGAAAAATTCTGCATAGGTAGAAAGTTTAAAAAAATAAACAAGTCTAGGAAAAATATGCCTGGCCATTGGCAAATATAGTGTATTTTAAGACATTCAGGTTTTACACATGACATTGTCACAAGATCAGTGACTCCTACAGAAAACAAATCATTTGTTTAGAAGGGAAGTCAGCAGCTTTATGGAGAAATAAATATAATTTTACAACTTAATTACAGTATAAACATTTCTTGTGGATGCAATGACTTTGTTGTTATTGTTGTATTAATCTTACAGGACATATGGATATTTGTTTTGGTACCTCCTGAGACCTGCTAAATCCTCTGAGCATAGGTCTGTCCACTCTTCTAAAGAGTTTAACTTTTTAGCCATTTTTCAATTGTGTGACTAAATGTTTAATAAATAAAGCAGGGGAAAAGGAGAAAAAAATAGACGGAAAGAAAAGCTTTAAAGATATTCTATTTTCTTTTTCTTTTACAAGTTGTTATTCTCTGATTAATTTGCTACTCTGGAAGTTTTATCTAATAGTGTTAGTTCACTGGAATAAAGTGAAGAATTTCACACTTCCCAGCTGCTGTAGAATGCTTTAGTAGAGTTGGTTGTTGGTGGTAGTCTTTTCTATGGCAACCTAATCAGTTAGCTTCCCTTCACTTATGGCACCTTTTTAAGTACCAGGCTCTTTGAGAACTGAGAAAATATCTTGGTATAACATGGCTAATAATGTGGGTTAAAATCTGATAGAATTCTTGTAGAGTAAAAAGTATATTATGATTTTCAGTTAGGGATTCCTTTTGTATTCAATTTGGTTGTTTATGCAAAAGAACCTGGAGTGTATAGATCTGTCCTTTTTTTCTTCCTCTTCAATTTGTGCATGTCTATCTTGAAAGATTTGTTATGAAAGGAAAAAGGCTTAGAAAACTTAACTTCCCAATCACATACTTCCAGGAGTTTTTCAAGCTTCTGGGGAGAAAGAGTAATGTGATTAGCTCTGTAATGTTCACCTTATCACAGAAGGGGATTCTGACACTTTCTGAACACAGTTTTCCTGTCTTTCCAGCAATCTTCCAAATCTAGGATTCTTAGATATTTTTTATTCAGGGAATCATATGTTTTGAGTATTGTGTACTATTTGGGATCTTCATTATTTTAGACAGTGGGTTTTTTTTTCTAAATTTTAGAATAGTTATAACAAATACTTGTGTAGTTTCAGGCCTTATGTGCATCTTCAGCTTGGTTTGAGTTCTGTTTACCCTTCTATACAGAAACGTAGTTCTTAGTCCAGGAAGATGAAGTCACAGATTATTTCCACTTGAGGGGTGCTTGTCTTTGGTAGAGAAATGGTTTTAAATCCGTAAGTTCTGCTCTGCATGGCTGGTTTTGATCAGTGCTGTGGTAGCCTGGCTGGCAGCTGCAGCACTGGGTGTATTTCTTGTAATGCTGTCTCAGTGTCATGATGAAAATTCCCTGGCAGAGCAAGTACAAAGTACCCAGGTTAAAAATTTAACGGGATTTGCGTAATTGTATTTGGCACACAGCCTGTTTCAGGGAGTGATACAGCAATCCAAGGCTCTTCTACATGTACTCTTGTTGGAGGCACCGTGCCATCAGCCACTGTTTAAAACATTTTGAATGTGCAAACATGTTAAGAGTAGTACTTAAACAAGATGGATATTCAAAAATGTGTTTCAAAAACGCAGGAGTGACGGCATTCTCTGATGACAGTGAGGCAGCTTCTTTCACAGTGTTTCCCTTGAAGCACATACATTGTGTGCAAAATATACTGGTGTAGTGACTTTGAGGGAATACTTTTGGCACATTGTTGCAGACCTAGGGTATACAGAACTCTTGAAAGTGTATGTAACCATCGACAGAGGCTCTTTGAAGTTGTTTTAAAAAGCTTGTGAGACAAATTCTGCTATGTTTTGCTTCTTTCTTTTTTTTCCTCCAATTATCACTAAACTTCCTACTGTCTTAGTTCCCATTCCGTTGTATTTACCACTTCCTGCTCAGCCATTTCACTAATTAGAGTGGCCATCTTCCATTCTAGTAGTAGCCATTCTAGTCCCTTTTGTTCGTACATGAATATGGATATATTTAAACATGCACAACCGTTACATGCTAGTTCAATATGTTTGTTTAATTACAAAAAAAACCAAAAACTTGCAGATGTCACCCCTTTGCTTTTTACTGTGTGATTCGACTGTCTGCTGCCTCAAATCTAGCACCCTTTAATCTTCAGAGTTTCATCTCCTTAAACTTGAGACTATACTGCTTAGTTTACTTATTGGAAAGTTGCCTCCTCTTTTTGTCACCTTCCCCCAGTCTAGGTTTTAAACATGCCTTCCCTTAGGTTCTGCTTAGGTCAGTTTGTCCAGCACTAAGTGTTTACTCCTTTAAATTCTTCCATATGAGCACTGAGACCAGAATTTGTCTTGTTCAGAAGTTGTCTAGTGTTCAACCACCTACTGCTAAAGCAGTTAACTTTTTTTTTCTATCTGTACAGTTGTTGCAGGACCAGGCACTATGATAATAAAAACCTTTTAAAGCTATAAATCATCAGGTAAATATATGGCACCATGGAGCTGGCATGAGTTGGACTACAAAACTTCCCACAGTTTGAAGCTGCACTTCTCAAACTCAGGCATATATAGTCCCGTTTTCAAGGGTGTGCAGTCAAAACTGAAACTCATGTAATTAATGGATTATCTCTTGATATAGTTCAGAAGAGATGAAATAGAGCCTCTGTCTGAGTTACCCAATCAAAGCAAGCAGTTATTTGAAGGGGCATATGGTTTCCTTCTGCAGCAAAAGTACACTTAAGAGGTGAAGTCCTATCAGTTTGAAAATCCTAAAGATCTGCAAGCTCAGGGTAAGCGAAATCAGATGGCTTAGAGGCTTTCCCAGCTCCTCCTGAGAAGGTGTGCAGAGAGACACTCCATACATCATTTGAATTGAGAAGGAGGAGATAAAATAAAGGTATTGCAGCATTTCAAAAGAAGCTTGATCATCAGGTCAAGGATTTCTGCCCCTCCACTCTCACTCATAAGACCCCATGTGGAGAGTTGCATTCGGCTCTGGGGCTGTAAGAAGGACATGGACCTGCTGGAGTGACTCCAGGGGAGGGGTACAAAGGTGATCGAAGCACTGGAGCATCTCTCCTATGAAGCAGCTGAACTTTTTACAAGGGCATGTGACAAGGGGTGATGGTTCTAAGAAGAAAGAGGACAGGCTTAGATTAGATATTTGGAGGAAATTCTTTACTATGAGGGTGGTGAAGCAGCGGCACATGTTGTTGTTCTCCTGAGAAGTTGTG
The DNA here is from genome assembly GCA_034336665.1 of Luscinia megarhynchos. Classification (NCBI taxonomy): domain Eukaryota; kingdom Metazoa; phylum Chordata; class Aves; order Passeriformes; family Muscicapidae; genus Luscinia; species Luscinia megarhynchos. The sequence continues at coordinate 70,247,138 of JAPFBE010000003.1, forward strand.
GATGCTCCTTCACTGGAAGTGTTCTTGGCTGGGCTGGATGAGGCTTGGAGCAACCTGTTCTAGTGGGAGGTGTCCCTGCTCATGGCAGGGGTTTGGAACTAGAAGATTGTAAGGTCCCTTCCCACTCAATCTATTCTATGATTTTAAAGGCACATAGTTAAGTACTGTGTATTGTTACACATTCACACGTAGTATCTTTCAAAAATACCTAGCTCCTTTCACTTTTAAAGATAAATGTATTTGTGTCTTCACATTTTAACTGCACTTTAATGTGAAGTGATTGACTGAGAAGGATCAGTGAGAAGTAGATATAACACATTTTTCACCCAGGTCTACTGACTGTCAAATACAATGTAATGAGCTCTCCCAGAAAGTTGTATGGACACATTTCCTGGGTGTGTTGTCTTTGAGGCATCAGTGCTGTCCCCCTGCCACTCTGTATGTATTTAGTACTTCTGCACCAGTGTGAGTGGTGTGTCAGCCTCAGTAGGGGAATGTGTAACTAGGCTGGTGTGATAACTTGCAAGTAGAGGTGAAAATGTATGGTTTGTTAAATTAATTAACTGATTCCCTGGTTTGTTAGAGCTTGGGTACCTTATCTGCCTTTCTTATATTCTGTTAGGGGTAATGTGTTAGTTTCCTACTTTGTTTTAAGCTTATGTTTAAAAATGAGCTCTGGTAAGAAAGAAATTCTAGAATTAAATGCTAAAATTAAAAACCCGTATAAACTGAGACTGTTTTCTGTCTTATCCTCATGTTTGAATTAATTCTCTATTTGGTACGGGTGCTTGTAACAGTAGATCTGCTCTCTGTGCACAATTTAGTCTGAACTCAGAGAAGTGCAAAGGGAGGGAGAGAAAAATTAAAACCAAGAACAGCAGGAGTTTAGATGCAAATAAACTCAGCTGCTGTTTCAAACATAACCGTCACTAATTAGTAGCAGCACAGCAGAAATGACTGAGCAGCTATTTGAAAGAAAGGAGGGGAGTGGCACCTGTTAGTGCATAGAAAGGGCTTCATCTAATTTTCAAGTGTTTATATTCAGCCGTTAAGAGCAGCCAGACACAAGACTTTTGCATTCTCATTCTTCTCTTGTCCTTATTTTAGCTATCTGTTCTTTGTCTCAGAAGTATCTCCTGAGAAGGTATTTTTAATCTCTTGTCCTTTTCATGTTTAGGAATTTCAAGACTGTTAGAGCTTTTAGCAATGTAGTTGTTTGTTACTTTCAGTCACTCAAATACTTAGAATTGATTTCCAGAGAAATATGATCTCTGTATGAGAGAGATTTGTTTGTTGTTTCCCCCCCCAGCAGTTTGATTTGCAAGCTCAGAAAATGTAATGTTGAAAAAAGCAATACACATCAATTCACATCATCAGAACATCTTGGTTCTGATCTCATTTCTTTAACTTGGTGTTGGTTTTGGTAACTGATGCATTTGATTAAGACATAGCTCACATTCTTTATTGTAAAAGTACAAACTACTTTTGCACATACTTACACAAGCTTTCTTAAATATTATGATCTTGAGCTTTCTGTAAGTCACATATTTCTGTCAAATGGATTTCTTGTCAAAATTCTTTTTCATCTATCAATTACTTTATCATATGAAATTTTGAAACATTCAGCTCTGAGCATTATTCCTCTGTGCATTCAGCATGCGTGCGGGGTAAGTTAACATGTGCAGCAGAGTTGGAGGTTGAGTTACATTTTCTGGTTTTTGGATCATTTCAAAACTGCAGTAATGTCAGTAGTTAACTGCAACGTTTCCATCGGTCCTACAGAAATCTCTGATGCACAGTTGCCAAATCCTTCTCTAGATCTAGTGTGAATTAATGGATCCAAACCTGAGGCTCCCAGAGATCCGGCTGGCACCAACTGAATTTTAATTACATCCCACACATTGGTTTAGGTATTCTTGTAGCAGGTAAAATGAGTGTTACAAGTTAATTCTTTCAGATTAGAATAAGAAAAAAGAAGTATTGATCCTCTTTTCAGATGAGGGGGAAAAAGGGTTTAAAATGTCTTAATTTTATTTTTTCCCAAGCAAAAAGAAAGGAAGGTATGTAGATAATAGAAAGAAGAAAGACAGTGAAAGGATACAAAGAGACAAAATAAGTAGATTCTATGGAAAGGAGTAAAGAAAGAAAAGTTATGTTGCAAGAAATTAACTGGACAGTGTATTCTATTTTATAAGCAAAAAAATTTAAAATAGAAAACTTGAAAGGCACAGGCACATTAAAACACCAAATTCTGTGCAAGGGGACGAAAAGTAAAATGAATGAAAGGGGAAGACATAAATTTAAATTGAAGGAAGAGATAAGTGCATGTGATATTTTAAAATAATTTCTCTCTAATAATCAGCAGCATATATTTGAGTTTGTATTTAAGAATGACTTAGATTTTTAGTGGATACAGAATTAGTGTTACCAGAAAACCCATCACAGTGATGAGCAGTCTTACTAAAAACACAGGTAAGGGTTATCAAAGTTTTATTTATGCAACCCTTCGTTTTTATTTAATTTACAAAAAATTCAAAGCTACGGTAAACATAAGGGGTTTCTTTGACTTAGCTTGCTATTTTTCATGCCAAAAGAAAACCCCAACAAAAACAAAGCCAAAGATCGAACATCATGAACACCATGAATTCTTTAATAGCATCTTAAAATTAGGAGAACTGAATAATAAACAGATGAATTATATAAACGTGAAAATTAATTGTATGAACTACTGTTGTTTCAGGAAGCCAGGAAGGAAACCACAGTCTTTGGTAATGCTAGTAGATGCCAGTGGCTGGTTAGCTCCTGGTCCATTGCCATGTCAACTGCAAGCATCCTCCTGGAGCCCTTTTCATGTCATTCAATTCTGATTTGCCATAGCTTTACCAAGCACATTCTGAAATCAGCACTGGAGGCTTGACATAAAGCCACAAAGGCAACAAAATTCCAAGTTAGAGCTGAAATTTCATTCTCAGTTCTCCTGGTGGTGGGGGTGCTGTGGAGCATGTGGGAGCAGCCAGTGTTTGATGCCCCAGCTGGACCCACACACAGAGCAAGCTGAGAGTGGAATTTCAGCCCAAGCCTTACCGTTAATGCCATGCAGCTCTTTGTGGTTTGATTTCTCCTATATGGCACTGTTAGAGGCAGAAATAAGCCTAAGTCAATCCCAGAGTTATTTTAAACTATGCTTACAAGAGTCTTGTGGTACTAGTAATAGATTCTTCTCACCCATTGTGCCTCTGAAATTTGAATTTTTGTATCCAGTTTGTCTTGAGTGCGCTGTTGGAAACTGCTGAGGTGTTACATTACAGATACTTTAATATCTGAGTTTCAGCCTTAAATACATAATTTTTTCTTACAGTATACCTGTCTTTACTTGAAACTCATATTGTGGAATAGAATCAAAGAGGAAAACTCTGCTTTTTGCCCGATACATGCATTTTTATGAGCAAAATGAGCTTTCACAGTGTTTTCAAAAATGTCAGGAATGTCAAATCTTTTTTATCTGAAGGACTCACTGGATGACTCAGGAAAAACTACTTGGAAATTAGTCAGGATTTAATTGAAGTGGGAAGGATACTGAATTGTGGAGAGAGAGTTTGCTCCCCTCTGCACTCTTTAGATTGGTACTTCAAAAGAAGATCAATCTTAATGTTAAGTAATTGAATCAGCCTTTTCTTCAAAACTTAATTTTTATTTAATCTTTGGTTAGGCACTTGGAATAATGATTAGAATACTTATTCAAACATTTGTCTTTTCTAAGTACAAAATGGGTGTTATGCTTATAAGTTTTTTTACAAAAAATAAGAGCTTTCTACTTCTTCCCATGTATTTTCACCCCTTACCAGCTGTCTTTGGTGGGTCTGGCATCCCTGCTGGTTGAAGACTTGGAGAGATACATATTGGTGAAGAAAATAATAGTGCATGGGAGGGAGAGATACAGCTTTTAAATGGGGTGGTAGCTGCTCTCCTGGAGGGTGTTCTTTTGCAGATGATGAATTTCTTTAATAGTGACGGGATGTCAGGAATTTTGCAAAAGCTTGGAAAAAAAGTAGGAGACTGCACAGCTGATTTATTTCATCCTGTTTCGTCCTCATTTGTGCTAGTTTTGAAGTTCAGAAGTTTAGTAAGTTAGCCAAGGCTATTTTGCAAATCAAGGATGCCAGTTTCACAAAAAATAAAGGGTTTGATGAGTCCATAATCACATGTTATTGTAATTCTGATGGGAATAGGTTCCTTTCCAAATACAAGGCACTCTTCAGAGTTATTATGTGCACATATGAACACAGAATCACAGAATATGCTGAGTTTGAAGGGACCCATCATTGAGTCCAACTCCTGCACACCCCAAGAGCCACACATGTGCCTGAACACACTGTCCAAATGCTCCTTGAGCTCTGCCAGGCTGCTGCTGTGACCACTGCCCTGGGGAACCTGTTCCAGTGCCCAAACACCCTTTGGGTGAAGAACCTTTCCTAATATCCAGCCTAAACCTCTCCTGACACAGCTCAGGCCATTCCTTCAGGTCCTGTCACTGTCACCACAGAGAAGAGATCAGGGTCTGTGATGCCTTGTTTTGGCTAACTAAACCATGAAGAGAACTTGCTAATACTTTATATGAAGTTCAGAGTTATATACTAATTCAGCACAGAATCTGGAAAATATGAAAGTGTCTAGGCTCTGTTCTAGGCACTTATGGCATCATCTGCCCCTCTGCATCCCCTCACAAGGAAGTTCAGCCTGCCATGGGGTCTCCCCTCAGTCTCCTTGTCTCCAGGCTGAACACACCAAGTGACCTCAGCCACTCCACAGAGGACTTTTCCTCAAGGCCCTTCTCCATCTTGTTTTCCTCCTTTGGACACTCTTGACCGGTTAATATCTTTCTTACATGGTGATGATCAAAACTGGTACTGGTATTTCAGTTAAAATTGTGGATTGCTGAAATCCAGTATTCTGCTGTCAGTAACAAATTGAGCTTTAGACAGAATTCAGATAAATACTGCAAGACTTAAGAAACTTGAAAATCCAGTTGATTTGAACATATTGTTGTAGAATTCAGTTTTTATTTCTTGTCTAAACTTTTTAGTTTTGTATTTATGCAGAAAGATTGCTTTTCATTACATAATTTTGGTTAAAGGACAACTGTGAAACCATTTTCCACTTTTTAAAGAAATTTGCTGTTGGGGAAAAATTGCTTACATTACTGTGAGAAGGATGTGATTTTAATAAGCATGCAGCATGTTAATACCCAGCAACCGTGAAATATTCATTTTAGATTTACAGTGTTTGTTGAGTCTTGTTAACTAAGCAATTATAGAGTCACTTGTCCCCTAAAGTTTTAAAGAGTATGAAGTTACATTTGTTGCTACACTGGATTTGTTTTTAAGCAGTATTTTCCAGAACATGCAGGTCTGAACAGCAGCAGTGCACTTGTGTTGTAGGCCACAATAGAGCTCTATACTGCGAGAAGCTTAAAGCAGTTCTTTCTAAACCAAAGCAAGTCTTGGCTTCAGATACTTAGAGGTAGCCCATATGTTCCTTGGATATCAAAATATGACTGTTTTAAATCTAAGTTTTGAGTATTTTGGTTTTTTTTCTTCTTGTTGGTTCCCTCCCACCCTTCATTGAAACCTGATGTTTGAGGCAAACAAACATGCTACAAGGGAAAGCTAAAATTGACTATAACAGGTGCTTGTAGCCTGCCATTCAGTGAAATATTATGACAAGTCCTTAATGCTAACAGAGGGGCTGTGAGGTGCAGGATTAAATGGCAAGTTATATCTTTCCATTTAGAAATATAATAGAGCATAATATAGTCTATGACAGTAATTGTTCCATAATTAATGTTCAAATATACATAGTGTGTTCTGAATTTTAGTTTCTCATTTTCATTTGTTGTCACTTACCATCTCTGAAATCCTAAAGTGTGAATATCTCTGTTTCACTGGGTCTGTGTCCTCTTTTGCTGCCAGTGAGTGCTGGTGCTACTCATCACAGTATTTGTCAACCTGTATGGTTTTGATCCTGAGTCGCTTAATATTTATGAGGAGAGGGTGAAGTTGGAGATTTTTTGTTTGCTTGACTAGTTGAATCTGGGTTTGGTGGTATGATCTCTGACTCTTTTGTTGGTGTTTTCATTGTTTTTCCCATTTTTCTGACTTCTCTGAAAGACAGGCCCATACTTAAACATCAGTATTCTCCCATCTTAGGAGTTGCTCCACAAATCAGTAATTAAAGGAATGGGTCATTTGCATGGATATGCAGCACACTTCAGCCTTTGCTGAGCCAGCCACTAACCTGGTGAAATACTGTTGACTGTTTGGTGGGTTTAAGTCTTTTGTTGAATTAGCAAGCTGAATTTGGCTCAGCAAGAACCCAACAAGTAGCAGAGCTGGCAAACAAGGAGGTGCAGGACCACATAGCCAAGAGCAGGGGAGTGGGAAGCAGGAGAGCCATTGGTGACATCCAGCCATTGCTTTGGCTCATCTGTGTTGTTAAAGCATGCTCTAAATGAAGCCAAAAAATACTTTGACTATCATATAAACACGTCGTTCTTTAAGACTGTGCCATAAAAGCTTTAGTTGCTGGTAGCTTTTTGTTGTGGCTACCCACAAAGTACTGAGGTTGATCAAGATAGGGTATAGGACTTTTTCTAATTACATCTTTGGTCTACAAATGCAGTGGACTTTTTTTCTTTTTTAGAAAGAAGATGTCATTCATGCAGATGTGGATGAAAGACTGTCTCTGCGAAAGCACCGCTTCATGCATTTTGCATCACTGGAATATGAAGGAGAGTATTACATGACACCAAGAGATTTCTTGTTCTCAGTAATGTTTGATCAAGTTGAACGTAAGTTGTTTTCTTGTTATTGTGTTTGTGAAGGAAAAGAAACTTGCTGGTCCCCTTAGAGATGTCATTTGCAAATCACTGGGAAAGATCCTTTATGTTACATAAATCAGCAGAAGCCAGTTTTTAAATGTTGCCCATATGGATTCTCACAGACACTGCGACCCTTTACAGAAGTGAGGTGAGGCTGATGATTTAGAAATCTGGTGACTTGCTGATGACATCTCTGCATAATTTACATGTCTGATCAGTCTGTAGTTCCTCAATTGCTTACATGCCACAATAAATAGAATGAGTGTATTATAATAGTGTTCATGCCGTTCCTGGTCCTGTTATCTTCTATCCACTTCACCAGTGAGTAATTCTGTGACCTTTTTTCTTAGAGGAGTCAGTGATGGGAGTGAGTTGAATGAGAACAATACAGCCCAGAGTTCAGTTCTACATTTTTGGTTTTAAATCTTCTTTGATTTTTACATAACCTAGTTAAGTGCAAATCAAAATCACAAGTGTCTTTTCAAGAAGTATTTTTAAAATTGTTCTTTCTGAGCAGAAAATAGAAACAGCACACAAAAAAAAAGTGCATAAGTCATTGTCCTTTACTGGAGGGTTTTCTGGCTTAATTAATTCTACCCCATTACTTAAGCTTCTTTTGTCTTTGTATCTTCTTTTATTTCCATGATACAGTATTTTTTTAAGATATATACTTTTTTCCTCAAAAAAAAAGGGTTTTACAGTTTTCCTAGGGTTTTTTTTTTTTGTTTGGTTGGTTTTTTGGTTTTGTTTTTTTTTTTGCTTTTGAAAGGTTAAGTTTTTCCAGTTTCCAGAGGGGATTAACACTTAGAGGACAAATACTCTGTTAGTTCATCTGCTGAGAGAAAGAGGGAGAAATCCCAGCTTTAGTAGTTGTTTGCTGCAAACTGCACATCTGCCCAGGAGAACATGTTGTCTAGCAAAAGCCACTCAAAGCCTCGGATTCTCTGCCCACCTACCAGCAAGTGCTGTAGTGACTTGGGAATATTGGACTGGAAATCCAGAAAGGAATTCAAGGTCCTGTGGAAGGGTTTGAGAGACAGGGAGGAAAAAGGAGACCAGAATGCACTTTGATTCAAGCCTAGGGCAGAAAGCAGTTTAAAAGAGCTGCAGATGGTCAAAGAATAGGACTCAAGTATCTGTATCTGTAATAAAAGAAGTTTTCCAGTATCTGCCAAAAATCTATAGGTGATAAGGATACATGAATTCACTGCTGACACATAGCTACTAATATTACACAAAGCTGAATATAAATCCTTAGGAGGACTTTATGACCTTGAGAATCATGGAAATTTAAAAAATATTTTTAATGTATATTTTTAATGTTTTTAATGTATGACTGTTAGACTTTATTCCCCCTCAAAACTTGAGTCATTAAGTTAAAAACCTAAAAGGGAACTTATTTTGAGTTTTCCTGCCTGAAAGACAGAAAATACAGAAACTTTTAGTTTTGAAGATGTGATTTTCAGACAGTTGTCTCTGAAGACAAGGTTAGAGAGATGTTTTTCAGTCCTCGCCATTCATACATATTAATTGGTTACTCCAAATATAATAGTACACATGCAGATTTTTAATGAAATGGTATGTAGTGATATCTATTTGTAATACAGCCAAGTTAATTTCAGTTGCTTTGCTAATATAAGTAGGAAATAGCTTTAAACAGGAAAGAATAAATAATGACAAGAAAAAAAAAACCTTTGCTCTAATGCATATTTAGCATTTCAAATTGAGGTCAGGCTTGCAGCAGTAGCATCATAGATGCTTGATAGAAAAATGTTGTCGCTTTAATCTAATGTTCCTAAATACTTTTTTAAGCTATCATTGGCATGGATTCTTTGACCAGTAGCATAAACACAGTGGTAAGCAATTCTCTTGACTTCTCTTGCTTGGGATCTTACATTTTTATGTGACTGCAAACAGACACAGAATTTGATAGTAGAGAAATATGGCACCTGAAGTATTTTAAAGGCAGTGGTTTTATTCATTGTGCTTAGAAGAGTTTCATATGAGGAAAATAAACAGACCTATCTCAAATGTCTGTCCTGGTATATTCAGAGTTGGTCAAGATAGTGAACTTAATAGCAAAACAGCAATTATTTTGGAAGCTTTCCACTTATATAATAAAATAATTCCCTTTCACCCTGAATAGTGCCTTTAGACAGGAAAAAGATATGACAACACTTATCTTAGAAAGTGATACCCTTCACTTACTGCATATTTAGATGCAATTTTAACATTTCATCCAAATGGTGAGTCTTAAAATGCTGAACTCGGAGCTGTAATGATTTGGTTATTCTCTACCTATTTTTGATTAATTACTAATAAGTAAAAATCCCAAACCTCTCAGCAAAATCTGTAGCACCCTGGCAGTAATCATTCATCTTCATAAATATTTGCTTGGAGTTTTCCAATTAGATGCTTTTTATAGCAATATGGAAGACTTAAGGCTGTTCTAAAGTTTTGTTTCTGCTGTACTTTTTACAGACAATATGCAAAAACTTCTGACCAGCTTCATGAGCAGTTTAGTTGTGTACATCAAGAAATATTGCTGAGGTTGATCTGTCCCTATTCAGAGACAAATACTCCCACAAGGGAAAAAGGCAAGCAAAGGATGAGAAACAGTAATGATTTGAGAATAGAAGACCTTGGCCAGCCAGCCTTAGGGTTTTTTGCTCATGGGTGGTTGTCCCTGGAGAATTGCTTTGAAATCTCCTATTAGTTTTTAAACATAGTCAAATTTAGTAAAAAGTAAATGTGGTGTTGTGTAAACCAGATGAGTTGTTGGTGCCAGCATTAAAAAATATCAAAATATTTTAGCTATGTACAGATTGTCAAGTGAATTCCTGTACACAGTTGGGTGGAATTTATTACTGAAGCAAAAATCTTAGGTGTGCCCTTTGACAAGATTGCAAAAGATGCAATAAATTATGATTTATTATGGAACACTTTACCAGATAAGAAAACAGATGAACAGTACTGCAAATGTATCAGCTGTCATCCAGCCTAAGTGATCTTGAACCCTGCCTGGTAGACCTTAGTTCACTACCTCTGGTCATTTGTTTCCTGGTACATGGGTTTCTCTGTTACTCATTTTCTTTAAAGTAGGCAAAAGTTGTGAAATATTGGCATTCCTGTTAATTAAGTCACACCTTCAAAGTTATTTATTGGCAGGGTGATAATGAAGAAAAATATTTACAGTGCTACCATGTAAGGAGAATAAGCTGATAACAAATGCAGAGTTTCCTGACAGACTTTCTGTTCTGCATATTGACAAAGCAAAGAGCTCTGTAAAGGAATAAAGACACTATCCAAAAAAACTTTGCTTGCTTTTAGAGGCAGTGCTTCACACCAAGTTACTCTGTAAATATGTGGCTAGTTTCATTGCTGTTAGTTATTTTATAAAAGGAAGCAGCCACTTCTTTATAAACAGTGGCAAGCAGTAAATGAGATGTGGTAGCATGGCACAGCATTTGTGCCAGTGCAAAACTAACATGACAGCATTTTTTTCTACCAGTTAGTGCAGTGCATACTAAATGCACCATTGGGGATTTTGGATTCATGGTTATATGCCATGTAATCTTGTGTTAAAACTGTGTCACCACAGGGATGTGTGGCAAACCATTGCAAAACCAGCCAAGTTCTTCTGGGTAATCTGTGGGATGTTCATGTAAATCATCACACCTGATGCAATGTTAAAAAATACTGTTACTGTTCTTATTGTCATGTAAAAATACTTCACAATGTCTAGTAATATCTAGTACAAATAATATGAACTTGCTGTGTTGCATCAGAAATTCTATCACTTTTAAGATCACAGGTATGAGAAGGGTAAGACTCTGCTGATTGACACTGAATTTTCATTGCAATGAAGGTGCATTTTTGAGATACAAATTTTAAATGAAGGGTATCTTAAACAATTGTGCATAAGCTCTTATTCCAGATTAGACATCTAATACTGTGTTAGAGCTGCATGGAAATACCATCTCTGATGTGCTATTGCAAAACATAAAAAAAAAATCTATATTAATTTTTGAAAAGGACTGCAAGAATCTTCCTTCAGGAAACAAAGATTTTGCAATTCATTGAATCTGAACTAAGCTTATGTGCATCTTTTTCTGGAGAAGATTATTCTATTCCTCTTCCAAGTAGAAGACAAACCTTCAGGTTACCTTATCTGATAACAATTGACACTTGTTAAATAAAGATCTTGATCCTTCTGTATCTACTCAGTCCAGATTTTATGCGTTGTAGCATCTTCATTAATTCAGCTGCTGTAAAAGAGATTTTCCTGTGTTCTGGTACCAGAGGCAGTATTTCCATGATAGAGTCCTATCTGTCAATGAGGATTAGTGTGTTCTAAGTTTCCTTGGAGAAGTTGTTCAAGTTGGTTAAGCTTTCTATGGGAACACAGTTCGTGGAAAGTTGTGGTGTGTTTGCAGACTTGCTATGATGTGTGGCTTCCTGTCACGGCATCAGCGTGGTCATGGCTGTGAGGGAATCTGAGGAAAGGACACAGTGCAAGGCTCTGATGGCTAAAAAATTGAATTCTCCATTGTCCTTAGTTGAGGTCAGTGCTGGTGCAGTCAGTGGTGTTAGGAGAGCCAAAAGGGAGAGTCAGTAGATGAGCACTGTGGAATGACCTGAGTCAGTCTTTTTATTTTTGGGTCTTGAGTTTTTTGCCTTTGGCAGGAGTTCAGGTGCCTATGCTTTAGTGTCTTCATTTTGACCTGAATTTCATATGCAGTAACTAACCAGACTGATGTGACTCATGCATCAGTGTCACATCTAAAATCTAGGATTCAGAGTCAAAGAATAAGATCGAAGCTTGTCTAAGTGGAGAAGCTTTATATGGGAAGTAGGGATTGAAGTGTTGTATGGGGAGCCATTGATACAGCTGGGAACTGAATTCAATCCTCTCAAATTTCTAATGTGTTAACAGAGAAATTGTTTTCTATCTCTGCATTTAGTGTTTTTTTAGTACAGATATGTCATTGTTGCTCAAATCCTCCAAACACAGTAGAGAACTCGGCAAGCTGAGAATACACAACAAAGATGACCCCTTTCCCAGTGCTAGATGGAAGCTAAAAGGAAGATAAATCCAAAGAAATAACGTGATGGTTTTAAGGTCATTAGATTAACCTCTTCTGAATTTTAGAAAACGAAAGAAAATCAGCCAATTCTAGCCAAAGGTTCTTAGTCATCATTGTTTACTCATTTCTTAAAGTGGGGTTGTGAGTAAAGAAAAATGCTATTCCTGTTAAGGAGCTGAACACAAAAGTAATCATTGATTGCTGAAAATGTCTTCCATACTGTGGATTTTTCATCCTCAGCTATCCTTAATTACCCAAAAAGCATTAGGAAATCCTACCACAAACCTATCAAAGTCTTCAAACTAACTTACTTTCACTTTCCCTTAAGTGTCCAAGTGAAACATAAAAAATTGGTGTTGTGTATAAAATACTATATTGTTTTGGACCTAATGTTGTGCCTCAGCCAATTGTTGATAATTAAATAAGCTAATTAAGGGAATTTTTTTGTTTTTTCTTTTCTCCTCATTAATTAGATGTTAACTCTGATAAGTAACATACATAGGCTGCATGTTTATCAAAAAACTAATTTGACAGTAAATAGTTCTTTATTTACAAATATGGCAGAAATTCCTATCATCTTGATAATATGTATTTATGTCTGGACATATGTTTTGTTGTGAATTCCAAATAAACACTAATGCACTTTTATAATGGTTGCGTCACAAGGTACTACACAACGGAATCAAAGATGGGATTCTTGAGGAGAAATGCAGTGTTTCCTGCTGCAGCATTCAAATCTGCTCTGTTGGCCAGGCTTCTTTTTTAGATGTATTAACCACTGGCCTCTGCACCAACCTATTTCTTTGGCCTTATTTTCAGAAAAGTATATTTGGTGGAGAGTCTGAAAAGCAGCTGAAGGGGAGCAGCGCTGGAAGCAGAGGTGTTACGTGAGTGCTGGCTTCCAGCACTGTAGCCCTGCAGCTTCTGCAGTGAGGAATTGTGCACAGTCAGACGGGAGAGCAGGAGGAAAGGGAGCCATGGAGCAAAACCACTTAAAAAGGAGCATGTTTTAGCACATCATTGCACAAGGAAAATATGTCTTTTTTTCCCTCTCCAGTTCTATTTCCATGCCTTCAACCATGTTGAAGGTATCTGAGATACATTCCTTACAGTCAAATAGGAAAACTTTTCTTTGATCCTTAAATTTATACATTGTATTAATTACATTTGTATGCTTGCAGGTATGTCTGTGTGAGACAGCAGTAAGGTTATACTGGGTTCGTGCCTCTGTTGTGGTTGATTCCTATTTTTCCCTTCATGGCATTGATGACTGGCTGAAGAGTAGTGCAGTTTGAAAGTTCTTACCTCATTTGACTGCAGTCCTTACTGATTAGGTAAAAACCTGGGCAAGATGATTTGAAAATATATTGCTAGCCATTTAGCCTTCTGAAAAACAGTTCAATGAGAAGACAAATTACAGCTTCTTAATGAATGAAAGCAATTTTTAAAAACTCAGCACAAAAATAGTACCGATAATAAAAGCGATCAGGCTTCAGCAGAGTTGTGAGCAAGAGGCAAGTGGTCTCAGTGCACATCTTGAAGGATTTGGTTATTTAAAGTGTGAAAGTTATTGGTTATTTAATGGCATCTGAATGGAAAACAGATTCCCTGAAACGAATGAAAATATATTGTGTGCATACAGAATAGTTGTAGTGCAAGTAATGGAAAGATCTGGTTATTAATAACAGGAGTCTGCTTGTTGTATAAACATCGTCTGCCTTAGAATTTCAGAAGTCTTGCAACAGTTTCTGCTGTAGTCAAGTATTCCAGTTTTGTGGCATGCTAATGTGATATTTAAAATACCTTACAGAGAAGTTACTTTTTTTATACATATGGGCATATTTCAAGAGCTCATACAATCATTCTTGGTCTCTGAATATTTTTCCTATCTTTAAAGATTTTTTTGGTTTTTTAGAACACCACACACTGGTTCAACTACTTTTATAACATACTGTCAACATACCACAGAAAATACCTCTGAGATTTGTTCTCCCACAGGTTCCAAATACTTTTGACGGATTACTTCAGTATTTTTTTAATAATTCAGTGGAACTTAATCAGTTCTGAAACATCCTGCTTAACTGACAATTAAGTCTTAACAGATGTAGCGTGAAAATTGGATTCAGTGATTTTTTTTCACTCTTAAGTGTATTTTAATTTCTTGCAACATATGTCCTCATCACAGACAGGTATTGGTTTATACCGAAGAAGTACAATCTGATTTTAAAATTCCTTGGCTTGCATTCAGTTATTTAAGAACTGGTGAGGATCTGCAGACCACTGGCGGATGATAGCAGGTGCCAGGAGTGCAGGTCAGGCTCCTGCCAAAATCTAGCACGCATTCTAGCCTCATATTTTCAGTTGTTTGTAACTCTTTTGGTACTGATGGTTCCGTGCTTTTCCTTAAGCCAATGCTGAATTTTTACTTTATTAGTCATATGATTTATCCTTTTTTGAGTAACTTTGATACAGGCTACTATTTTTCCTCTATTTGTTCTCATAAGAAATGTTTCATTATGAGTTTTAAAAAAATGCCTAGGGTAGAACCACAGAGCATCAATCACTTTGCTTCTAGGCAGTAGCAGCAGGCAAGGTGTGCAGCATGCTTTGGTAGGTGAGAGGAGCTGTCCATACTTGCCAAACAGCTGGTGTCTCCAGGGGCACCTTTGAGAAGTTCCATTGCTCCCTGCTTGGAAAACACTGGCACTGATTCCCTAAGGGAGCAACTGGCCAGGTTGTGCTTTGTTTCTCACTCCCCAGCCTTGCACCTGCACTGGGTTATAGCACCAATTGTGCTCAGTAGCCTTCCTCATCTGCTGTGAAACAAAAGCAAATAGTTCAAAGACTTTTTTTTTTTCCGTTTGTAAAACACACAGGTTCCTCTTGTTAGAGCCACCTGCTTATGTGGCAGTGCCCTCCCTTGGGTTACCAGCTTAGTTACTGCAGGAGTGAATGCAGACAAGAGACAATTCTTAGTAATCAAATCAGCCATCCAGTGTTGTCCAGTCCCTCACACCATCCTCCATATTGCTGGCAAGCACCTGGTCTTTCTGCTGGCTACATCTTTTTAAAAATTTCTTTTCTCTCAGGGCTGGAAAAGCCTGAAAGTGAAAAGATTTTACAGACACAGCTAACAAAAAAATACTACATTTTCTAACAAATCCTGCTGTGGTTGTTGCCAGACAAAAGTAGTTCAGCATTGCTAGTAGGTCCAAATCCATCCTACCTGGCCATTCTTGGTTTTTCTAGCTGCTTTTTTCAGATGATCAGTATACATAAAATGCCAGTATCCAGGAGACTTTGTTCACCAAAAAATGCAGTCATACTTGGCTTAATAAAAATTTTTAAATGGGCTCCTTGCATGGAGTATAAATAGAAGATGTGGCCAAGACAGCTACCTTTTGATGTTATTCAGTTTGTTCCAGTTGTCTTTCAGGGCTGATGTTTGAAGTCTTCAGAACAATGCAACTCATTTTCCCAGGCACCAGCCTTCTTTTCAAGTCTTGAATGCGTGAGCTTTGTGCCAATACCTCTAATACTTCTGAAACTACTGAGACAGTGAAATCTTGCTGCTGCACCAGTATTGGCAAGCACGTAGTAAGTCACGTATCCCACTAGAGAAACTGCCAGCTCCAGAAAACAGAGGACTTTTCTCCTTTTCTGTTCCTCTCCAGATGCTAGGTGGTTTTTTTCATTCTTGTTTCTCCTGGGAAAGGGCTGTGCATGTGTTTGTGTGTCACTCGCACCCTGACAGTAGCATTTATTTCTTGACTGTGGATTTGTTGGTGACATAGAATGTGAGAGCTTCCTTTTTGTTTCACTGTCAGTTTCTTGGGAGAAACTATACAATCTAATGCTCAAAAATTTCATCTGCTTCTCTGCCTTTCTTTGAATTGGCTAAGGAGAAACATTTTTTGCCATCTGTATGGTGGTAAAGGCAGTCCCTACTGCTGAAAAATTGAGAGGGTCTTTTAAACCAGTATGGTCATTTTAAAAGTACACTGGGCAACATAAATTACTCTACACTTTCACTAGAAGAAAGCTGTCCATTGTTTGCTTTTCATTTGTACCAACTGTGAGAATTATAAAAAGCCCATTTAAAATTTGATTCATTTGTCGTTTCAATCTCTTTCGTCTGCAGCTAAAATAAATGCTCATTTCAAGAGGACCGTTGTTATCCTTTATGTCCGGTATTTCTGTAAAAAGGACAAAGGATATCTGCTTAGTCAACCATTATAAGAACACTCATATTTATTGCCACTGCTTACCTAAGTTAGTATGTAATATCTCGTATTTTTATGGATTTGTATCCTCTTTTAGGGGAATACTTCACAGCTTAGTACTTGTCTTTGTTTCATAGCTAAGCATTTCAGAATTTATCATATATATTCACTAAGTAAGCTCCTATTTCAGTAGTTTAAAATAAAACAAATTTAAAATATAGACCTCATACATTTTTTCATACTCAATTTAAAATCATTTTTAACCACTGATTATATTGGAAAACAGTGACACAATATCTCTGTTGCTTAAAACCTCTGCTGATATCCACCCTATAAGTATTCACTGTATAAACCCTCTTGCTCATATGCTAACATTTCCCATTTCCTAAAATAGTGGATTTTCTTCTTTTGAAGTGTTGCTCTGTGTTACATTTTTAGGTAATTAAGCTACCACTCAGAACTAGTCTTGTTAGGTTAGCAAACCTGAGTTTATTTTTATCTCCTCTGTCTGGATGAGGCCATCCATTCCACAGCTTCATGTAGATGTCTTTATTCCATGTTTTTCTGAGTGAGATTTATCTGTGTAGAGCCAGCATCGTTCCCTGGCTCACAGCACAATCCACTGGCAATCACTGTGCTCTGAGGAACAGAACAAGGATGGATGTCAGGAACTTCTTAAATTAAGACTGTTGCTGAAACTTCTGAATGTCAGACTGCAGCTTTAGTTAAGGAGAAAAATGGTTCAAAGCAATGCTCACTTGAGCAAAATGCTGAAATGCATGTAGCCTGTGCTCCACTCGCAGTCAGTACTGCAGAACAGCTTCCAGCACCAAAGGTGCTTTGGTCCTCATTTGGTCCCCCTTGTGTCTGCCAAGATGAGGATACTGGGGTAGAGCAATTATTTTCTGCATCCTCAAGTGAGAAAATTGTTGACATAATCATTGTATTGTGATTCAAGCAGAAAAAGAGAGATCTGGTCGAAAAACATCCTCTTAGGAGGTCATGTACAGCCAAGGGCTTGATGCCCCCAGGTAAGGTACACTTTTGCTCAGGGAAAGGAAAAAATTGTCCATTTTTTCAGTCCACAATTGCTCTTGGAGGAGAAACTAGGTTTTTTATCAGAGAAGCTGAGAATGGCAGGAAAGAGACAACACAAGAATAATTGAAAGTGGTGAGCATAGAAGCCCAGTATACTGAAGCCTGCTGCAAGTTAAATGAGACATTAATGGGAATTTTGATGTAAAGTGTACTTCTGCATTTGGCTTTGCCTTCTTAATTATATTTACTGAATAAATATTTATGTTCTGTTTCTGTCTTGACCTATTACAGTGTTTCCTCTGGTGCTTAATATGGTCAGAATTCTTCAGAAAACCTGACTGAAAAATAAAAGCTGGGGTAAAGCCAAATGTGTTTCTGAGGTTTTTGCTGCATCAGATTATTTGAATTCAGGGGCAGAAATTTTTTTGTCTGAGAAAATAAGACAATTCTAGAAAAGAACAGTTTATTTTTTGAAAGGAACTTGTGATCTTCTTTGTCTAGACTTTTTTTTTCTTTCTGACAGATTTTTTTCTTTATCATGAGGAGTTTGAAGTCAAAGGGTCAAGTGGTAGCTTATCTTTTCTTATTCAATCTGCAAAGTTCATTCTTTAGTAGAGGAGGTGCTGTAGTTGATGCACAAGACTTTTTGTTTTTACTGCTATAGAAGGCTGATGAACATCATGTCAATAATTTTTAAACGTACTATTAGCAGCATTAATTTTTTTAAGTTGCAAATTGACCAAGCTGTTTTGACCAGTGCAATAATAACATAGTTTTTAAGCTCTTCTGATTGAATGGCAAAAATAGGTTAAACCTTTCATAGCTTAAAAAACAGGAGCATCCTGTTATCATTTACATACCCTTGGAGCCCCTGCTGTAGGAAAGCTTTCCAAACATCTGTTAATTGCTATGTGGCAGATGTTAATGATGTATAAACAAGTCAGACTCAGCAGGGGCTGTAACTGGTTTGCTTAGAGCTTCTCTCTGTGCTAATAACAGAATGAGATAATCTTAGAAGTGGAAAGAAACTTCAGGCTAATTTAAAGATAAAGGTGAGAATGATGTGGACCATCAACTGAAGGAAAGCAAGTCAGCCCCTGAAAGGAGCAAAGGAATTAAACAGGAGAAGGAAGAAGGAAAGAAAAAGTAGAGATTGCAATAGTGCTAGAACCTGGAGAGCTATGGGAATAGTGAAGTGGGTCTGTGCAGGGTCAGTAAATGCTGAAAGCTGTAAACAGTGTCTTCTGTATGAAAATTCCTAAACATGGTTATTAGAATGTCCTTGTCTTTCATAAGGGCAGTTGGAAAAAGTAATGTCATCATACTAAAAGTCATCTACACTAAAATGGCCTTCCTAAAATTTTCATGTAAGGTTGTACTTCAGAGCTTTATAAAGGAAAAGGTTCCTTCTGGAAATTCTGCAATGACAGTATTATCTTAATTCAGCTCTAAATAGCAGTTCCCTTTATCACTATCATCCCTGTCATCCTCAGGAATCTAACACATCTGAAGTGCTACAATAGCAGTTTTATTTTATTATTTTCTTTTACTTTTTTCCTCCCTTTCCTTAAGCTGATTTATTAGCATTAACGGGCATTAGTTGCAATTATTAAGCTTCTGCTGGAAAAGAAAGTGATGCATTAAGTTCTGCTAGAGTAGGCATCCAATAATTCAGTTCATCCTTTTAACTGCAAAATGGATGTGTTTCCATGGTGAGTGTTTGTGAGCCCGCATCTTTCAGTGGACAATGTCAGCAGAATTTGGGAAGGTGAAGAACAGATGAATATTATCATCAATTGTAAAAATACAAGGTTTTTGGAGTAAAACTGTAGACTAGTAGCAAGTGGACCCAAAACAACCTTGTGTGCTTGCTTTTGCTTGTATTCATCATGTCTTTTAGAAGCTCCTCTTGCTGACATTCAACACAGATGGTAAATAATTTACTAAAGCCTTTACAAATTTCTAGTCAAAAGAATTATTTCATCTCCTTTTTGTCCTCTAATACAAATGTATTTATTATTTCTTCAAGAAAAGTCTGCTGCAGAGGTGAATAGGAGGTGTAACTAGCCCAGTCACCCCATGCAGTAATTGAACACCATCTAGTGGGGGTTCACTTAATCCTTTAATTCCTAAACAGAATCTATGTTGGTTATAATTTACAAAGTAGTTGTTCTCTAAACTCAAAAGCAACGCCCTCGGACAGCTAGTCACTGTAAATTGCTTGTTCATGAATGGGGCTTTTGTTCTGGAAGGGAAGCATAATAAGGGTTTGAATTTGTGGTGTTTATTGTGCTCTGGACAGTAAGACAAAATGTCCCAGGCCTTGAGCTTAAACACACATTTCGCATTAATGGAATTACCAATATAGAATCCTTTCAATAAAATGCCCCAATTCACTGGTAAATCCAGTGCTTAGTACTCTCATGCCTCGACAAATAAGGCAAAAATGCTATATTGTAGGTTGTCAGTGAGAATTGAAGCCAGGCTACAGCCTTCAACTGCATGAGATTGTAGTTGCCATTAGTATAAGCAAGGGAGCAAAAGCCAAAAACTGCCTATGAAACCTACCAACTATTGCATGCGTTTGGTGTTAGTGTATGTTACAGAAGCACATAAATGGATATTTTCTTGTTGGGAGGATTGGTCAGGTAACTGTATTAAATTAGAGAGATGTCTTGTATTCATAACGCTGCTAGAAACAAATGTCTGCAAGCACATGCTAAACCCAACTGAACATGGTCTTGGGCAACAGATCCTGACTGACCTTGCTTTGAGCTTTTTCCTGTTTTCATCATGAGAAGATAAGGACTTTCTAGTTACTGTAATAACCTCCAAAGCTCCTTTCCAACTTCAGCTATTCTGTGAGTGAGGTGATTTCCCTTAACCATGGGGGAACCCCACTTCATGGATTTTCCCACAGGCTTCTCAGAAACTCCTGGGACCATCTTTCACAATCAACAAAAAGGTGCTGTTTGTGATATGTTCCCTAGAATGTTACCACTGGGAAGGAAAGAAGAACAATAAGATGCTCGAAAGGATGTGTTTGCTCTGTGAGGGATTGAGCCCTGAAGGCCTCAGTTTCTAGATATTTGATGGAAGGACAAGCCACTAGGAGAATGAAACATGATTACTGCCATCATTAGAATGGTGCAGCAATAGAAATCAGACGTCCTGCTGTTGAGAAATCCAGATTTTAATAGTACAGAAAAACATCAGCCACCTCTTTCTTTCTGTTTGTTTTTTTTTCTGAGTAGGGAGTACTGTGATATGATGAATGACAGTTTCCCAAACTGATGTTTCTAGTAAAATTCTATTGCACTTTTCCAGTCAGCTGTCACCTCTTTGAATATTTTTGGCAATATTTCTAAGACCTTTTACTGCATGTTGCTGTAATGGAAGTAAATCTTCAAAAAAACCCCCAAAACATAACAAAAGAGAAAGCATTAATGATGGTGTAAATAATTTTGATATGTGATAGGGTGAAACAGGAAAACCAGTAAAAAAAAGTGAGCTACTACATAAACTGGATCTAAGTAGCTGTTTTTATTTACAATACTCTTGAGAACCCATGCAATTTATGTGAAATGTCAATACTCCTGGTTGCTTACCCACTGCAGTAATTTAAATTGCCTAGATGCACTGATATGTCAGCTATTTACTGCTTGGACACAAGCACAATAAATGTCCTATATCCGAAGAGAATTACAGTAACCATTGCATTTTTCATGCTGATACCATTAATAAATACAATTTTTTCACTTAATACTCCAGTTTTAATTTTACAAATTTAAATTACTTCAAATCATTAGACTTTTTTTCTTCCTGTTCCACTAGGAATAACCAATTTCAACAGTATGCTGATGTTTGTGCTTGGATGAATAAGTTTAAGAAGCAAACTATTTCATAAACAAAGGAGTTGAATTAATTTCGCCAATTTTGACCTGCCCAGTGGATGAGGGAAAGGCTATGGATGTTGTTTTACCTAAACTTTGGAAAAGCCTTCCATGCTGTTTCCCTCAGCATTCTCTTGGAGAAGCTGTCTGCTCATGGCTTGGGGGGGTGCACTCTTCACTGGGTAAAAAACTGTCTGTATGGCCAAGCCCAGAGAGTGGTGCTGATTGGAGTTACATCCAGCTGGGGGCTGGTCACTAGTGGCATTCCCCAGGGATCAGCCTGGGACCAGTTCTGTTTAATATCTTTATTGGTGATCTGGATGAGAGGACCAAGTGCATCCTCAGTCAGTTTGCAGCTGATACCAAGTTGGGTGGGTGCCTTGATCTGCTGGAGAGCAGGGAGACTCTGCAGAGAGCCTGGGGGTGCTGGCAAACAGCAGCTGAACATGATCCAGGTGTGCCCAGGTGGCCAAGCAGGCCGATGGCATCCTGGCCTGGAGCAGCAGTGGCGTGGCCAGCAGGAGCAGGGCAGTGACCGTCCCTGCACTGGGCACTGCTGAGGCCACAGCTCCAACCCTGGGCTCAGCTCTGGGCCCCTCACTGCAAGAGAGACACTGAGGGGCTGGAGCGTGTCCAGAGAAGGGACACGGAGCTGGGGAAGGCTCTGGAGCACAAGGGCTGTGAGGAGCAGCTGAGGGAGCTGGGGGTGTTCAGCCTGGAGAAAAGGAGGCTCAGGGGGGACCCAGCACTCTGCAGCTGCCTGACAGGAGGGGGAGCTGGGGGGGGTTGGGCTCTTCTCACAGACTAAAAGTGACAGCAGAGGAAATGGCCTCAGATTGCATCAAGGAAGGTTCAGGCTGGGTACTAGGGGAAAATTCTTCAGTGAGTGGGTGGTCAGACATTGGAACAGGCTGCCCAGAGAAGCAGTGAAATCACAATCCCTAAAAGTGATCAAAAGATTTGTGGATGTGGCACTTGGGGACGAGTTTACTGGTGGACCTGGCAGTGCTGCATTAAATGCTGGACTCAGTGATCTTAGAGGTCTTTTCCAACCTTAGTGATTCGATTGTCTTTTGAAGCCAAATCATGGAATCATAGAAACATTAAGGTTAAAAATATTTTTAAAATCATCAAATCCAACCATTGACCTAGCCCTGTGAAGTCCACCACTAAACCATGTCCCTAAGCAACACATTCACCTGTCTTTTAAGTACCTCCAGGGATGGTGCCTCCATCAACAACTTCCCTGGGCAGCCTGTTCCAGTGCTTGACAACCCTTCCAGTAAAAAATTTTTTCCAGTCTAAACCTCCCCTTTTGCAACTTGAGGCCATTTTCCAAACTAACTTTAGTATTTATACTATCTTTCAAATGTGTTAACATGTATTTGTGTGCACCTGAACTGATGAGACAATGCATGAGCCAAAGTCTGTTGGGAGCAGTAGGACAAAGTAGTTGACCCATGTGGTTATTTCTGGCATTATCTATAATTCTTTCATGTTGGAGTATTCAGTACATCACAAAGAGTCATAAACCATACAGTTACTTCATATAATTTGATGAAGTTGGAAATGATTTGCAGTTCCTTAGGGCATAAATTGCATCAGAGCAAAAAGGTGGAAAAGATGGTCCTCTCTGACATGCCCTCTTTTTTTATTCCAGCGTTAGTAAAATAGCTTTATCCTAACTATAAATTCACACACAACGGATGAATTCTCCACCTGGTACTTCAGTTATACTTGCCAGCAAGAGAATCCAATTTGTAATAAGCAGTCTTTAATATTCTTATGCTTAGTCTTTAAGAGGTTTGGGGGGGTTTTTTGCGTTTTGTTAAGATGTGTATGAAAAGTAACAGTTTGTCAACAGGGAAGATCTTCAGAATACACGTCCTAAAGGAAATTGCTGGATGAGGCAAAAGGAGTGGCTGCTCCTGTGGTAATGAGTGCTTTATATTGAGTACATAAGCTTAAATCAAGTTTTGCATAGTAAGATAAGTTTCTAGCTTTGTTAAGATGTTGACCTTTTCTTCCTTCATTTTGATTGTGAAAGGATTTGCACACATTTTCATTTTGCATCCAAATTAATCTCTGCTTATAATTCACATGCAATTTGCTCAAGTTGTGTTTGCAGTCAGATTTTTAACTGTGTCATTTCATTGTTGTTCTCATTACCCCTCTTTATTTGTTCTTCTATAATAATCTCTAGCCATAAAGTAGATTGCAGAACCCTTAGGCCAGGGATCATGACTTCTAACACTGCCTAGTAGAGGAACAGAATTAAGCCTCTAGTTCTAGGAGGCTGTCATAATAGTTTACATTCATCTAATGTTAGTATCCTAACCTAGCATGTGCTCTGACACTAGTGTTTTAAAAACTAGGTTTTGTTAATAATATGAGATGAAGACTTAAAGAGAGTGATAACACGAATTTTAACTTCCTTATTTCAGAGCTGGATTGAAGTTCATTAATTGAATCCTCTTGAAGGCATAGTCTAGCTTATACTGTTCTCTTTGCTAGATAAGACTGACTACAGTCTCGAACACTGTAGCAAGAATTTTTGGGAGTTGTGGCTCAGCTTGCCTGCTCTTTGTGGGAAGGTCCATGGTTTTGTGCAGTCAGGAAATGCCATGTATCTCAGAAGTCTGAACTGCATAGTGTTCTCTGTAAGTTGCAGGAATTGTTCTCCACCCTTCTGGTCTCAGAAACATGTATTATGGATACAGCTCCTTCCAGGTAACCTTAGTTGTCCTTTATAAGACTTTATTGCTGCAATTATGAAGCCATTCCATCTCTTGAACTGGAGTAAACTTTGTCCTTGCATCTGATTAAGTTCTTATTAAAACAGAGAATACATGCCCTTAGCATTGCTAACATTGAGCTGCTAGATAGGAGGTTGGAAAAACAGGTTACAGGTGTAACAAATACAGAAAGCAGTCACAGTGTGGGTTATCTGGTTGCATGCAGGAGGACTCACCTGCTCAACTTAATATATAAAAGCTGAATGTCAGGTCAGAGGAAGTAATTGTAGCATTTCTTTAAAAGAAGGAAACAGATAAGAGCAAAACATGCATTGGACACCTGTCTCAACCTGGAATAAATTGTTCTTTCTCTGTCTGTGTCTCTGTCCTGACTATAAAGGGAGCCTAGGGTCATTAGTCAGGATGAAGTTTGCAGAGATAATATCTTTTCTTAGACCAGTTGCTGCTCCAAGTTGGAAAAATTAGACAAGCTTTTGGGCATATGAGCTCTTCTTCAGATCTGAAATAGGAGCAGCAGATTTCAAAGTTAATTATAAATCCTTTTTCTCTGTAAGTCCTCACACCATCATAGTTACAGCAAAGCGCCACAGAGATCACTAACTCAGATTTAGGCACCTAATTTTTAGACATCTAAATGAAGCCAGAGGAACCAAGCATGTGGTGCTTATTTGGGAGTTGGAGGACTTGCATTTCACATGACCCTTTTTTTTTCTGGATGCTCCCTCCAGTGCTGAGCTCTGCCTGCCCAGAGGACTGGCAGCCTCTCCTGGTGGGGAAATGCTCAGCTGCAACTATGCTCTCTGCTTGGCTTCTTGCTGCTTGTGTGTTTCACGTGAAGCTGGCTTCACCTACTCCCTTTGCAGGGCTGCCCTTACAGGCCTGTGAGACTGCTCCAGTTGTTTGGGAGTGGTTTGTTTCTGTATCCTGTGTGTCCTTGCAGTGCAAGTCTTGTGGTAAGCTTGGAAGTTTGAACATATTCTCAGCTTTTCCTTACCTGCAGCCTTGGGTGTGTTATTAGAAAGGCAGCAGATCTGGGAGTATGTCATTTTCCCTAGACAATATCTAAGGAGAAGGTGTTCCCCTGCTCTCCTTGCCATTCCCACAGATTCCTGCTGCAGTCCCAGTGAGGACTGAGCTATTTCCAAGCACTGCAGTGGGCACCATAGCATCTGCTTTTACCCTGGTGCCTTTGGTTATTTTGGAACTCCTGGTGACTCGGTGCCATGGTCTCTTTAAGAGGTTTTGAAAACTTGCTTATCTTAATTCTTTTGTCTGTTTCAGTTTCCTAAAAGACTGTGTCATCCTTTGATGTTTCCTCCCTGCATCCATCAGCATCCCACCCTTTTTACCCCGGGCTGCCTGACTCACTGAGAAACCTCCTGGTATTGACTTGCACTGATGCAACTGCTCTTCTGAAATGGAGATTTGCCAGTGCTGGCCCCATCCCAGCACTCTGTATTTCTTGTTTCCTCAGAGGAGCAATTGCTTTAAATAAAGAAGGACAGATGCAAAGCTTGTTTTGTAAAGCATAGCAGAAGCTTCTATTATTGCAAATTGCCTTTTCCACTGGGCATACTTGCATTCAATTCAGGTGGTTCAATTTACTAATTCATGTGACTGAAATTACTTTTATCAATTATCTTTCAATAATTGCAATGTGGTAGTTCAGTAAAAGCTTTCTAGCTGAAGTAGATTCTTAATTCACTTAAATTGCATGCTCATTTATTATTCAGATATTGGTTTGCCAGGAGCTAGCCTAGCAATCTGACCGCTTGGTTTGTCATGCTTTCAAAAATACTTAGATTTTTTTGCTATCCTTAATTTATCTCCAATATCACCAGTATTTCAAAAGGAGGCCTTAAAGAACTAATTACTGACTTGAAAATTTGTCCTTTATTGGTTTCATTAGTAGTAAGTACTTTATAAATGCATATAAGATCTTTAAAGAATGAGAACAAAAATGAGGTAGGTTAAAAAGGCACACTTTGTTGATATAACATACTTGTCCAGTATCATTAAAATTATCTAAGAGTGCTGAGAATTAAATACAAGCTATTGAATTTCAAACATCTTCTATTTCAGGCTAATTTAAACAGAAATTTTAACAGCATCTCCCCAGGGAAATCAGCATACACAATTCTTATCTAACCCAGCTCACTGGTGCAGGATTCTCAGAGTTCAGCTTGCATGAAAGCTGGCAGCCAGTTATAAGGAAGAAATACAGATTCTTGTTCCCATGGCAGGCAAGCCTGCAGGATGGGCTCTGCTGTAAAGGCCACAGCATGAGCTGCATACAGTGGGTGTGGTTTTTAAAATGCCCTGATCCTCAGATTAGGACTGTGCTGAAATCCCATCTAGTTTAAAAGTTTGTTTCACTCATCATTTTGCATAATGAGAGTTTGTTTCAATGTGTGTATATTTAATGTTATTCTTATCCTAATTTTTCATAAAAAAACCAAATGGTTTTATAGTACCTCAGCATGACCTTGAACCTGACAATATTCAGCAAAGATAGCAATGGATGCCATCCAAAATTAAAAAGCTGGGAGGTCATTTTTTTCTTTTATTTTTATTTGTAATTTTGTCTGTTTGAAATTGAACTAAAAAGAGATTCAGGTCAAACCATCTTAGTGACTTTACTGATAAAAAGGACAGGAATTGGTTCTTCTAGGAAAAGACACCTATCCTTAACTGTTCACATTTGAATTTCAGGCTGTGGAGAGAGTTTGATTCAAAATTTGATTTAAATTTCCATATTATGAAAAAGAGGGCAATCTTGCAGACATGTAAAATTATGTTTTCTGACAAATAGTGGTAACTACTTTAGATTTGTCCTTTGATTATTGTTGTTAGAGTTGTCAGTCTTCATGTTTTTGCTCATTCTTTGAATCTAAACATATTTTGTCAGATCTAAGCCATTCCTTAGCTCTACAGGGGTAAAAGGGTGTTACTGTGTGTGCAAGTTCAGCCTTGTTTAATTTAGCCCTTTCCTAACAGTAATCCTAACATAGATGTCAGGTCCATTCTAAGTCTTAGTGTTAAAAAACGATACATGATGGAAACACTTCTATTGTAGGAAAGGTAAGTGACAAAACACCCAGGTTTGCCGAGGGCAAATTAAGACTGATGGAGCTGCTCTTGGCAGTGTTTTCTTAATTACAGTTGTCAACTAACTTTCTTGATTAACAGCACAGAACTTGTGTGTTTATAAGTAGACTCAGTATTCATACAACTTAAAAAGCTAAAATGCCTTTTTGTCCGTGAAAAGTCTCTCTGTACCTCTTTGTTTCATGGATATGCTGTAGGTGGTGAAAATTAGGTGATTGCATCTGTAAAATATGTAGAGACCCTTGAAAATACTCACTGTCCTTTAAGTCATCATAGTTGTGGCAGGTCTGTAGGAAAAAATTAAAAGGTGTTCTCATTTATTCAAGTCCAAAACAGTAAAAAATTCCAGTTTCTTTTTTTATATCAAAGTAAGACTCTAACTACTACAAGTTTTATACTGTGTCATTAATTTTCCAATTAGTAAGAATCTATTAGGGTAAAGGAATATAACTAAAGAAAATTGAATCATACAGATCTTTTATTTATTAGATTAAATAGTCCCTAATAATTTTATCTATTGCCTGTAGTCCTCAGAGACTTAGATCCTGATATATTTGTAGTCATGTGTGAGGAATGATAGCACCAATATTTAAATCATAGGAAGAAAGAGGCACTTTTTTTCTTCTGTGTACAAACTGGCTAAGAAAACTGTTCAAACCTTTGCAGTGCATCTTCTACAGAGAGGACTTAACCTTCTCCTAATTATTTTACACAAAGTCTTATAAGACCTGATTCCTCAGAGGGCTGCACATTTGATATTAATAGAGCTTTCCTTGCTGGTGTTTAAAGGGATCTCACTGTTAGGAAGTAAATAAATTGAGAAAATAAGCATTCAAGAAGTTTTTTTCCTAGTAAAAACAGAGATTTGAGTCTTTACCCGTGAGTTTCTATGGTGACAGTACCGATAAAATAGAACTGGATGTAATTATTAGAAAACATTAAACAATTATTGGAGGAAATTAATTCTGCAGTTTATATGATTATATTATTATAAGATTGTATTCTAATATTTTACACAAATCCTAGTATGAAAGATAACACCAATGTCCCTAGTGTCAGTGTACTTTTCCCAAAAAATTTCTACCCTCCAGTACACATGCTTGCTGACATATGTCTTTGTGGGAAGAGCACCATTAGAAAACTTCATATTTATTACTTTGCTGTGTTTACTGCTTTGAAAAGTAAAAATCTCTTTGTGTCTCTCCCAACCTGTCCCTTTCCCTCCTGCCTTTTTTCCTATCTTACTGTAGCAGCTGCCTCTCATCCAGTCACTGTAGGGACCGATTCTGACCCACCTGGTGCTGCCTCTCACCATGTCTTGGGGTGATTATGACTCTCTTCTCTCTCTTCTGCCACTCAGCAAAGACTTCTTTTCCTCTACCAGTCCTTTCAACCATGCAAGGGTAGCATAAGCATCTCTGTATTATTGTTGTTGCTGTCTTTTCACCTTTGAAAGAGGTCAGTCAGCACGTCAGCATCTTAAAGTGCTCCAGAGGGTGGTTGTGGTTGGATGCAAGAGAGCAGATGTTGATGGCTGCCACAGCCATTTCTGTGAGCTCTACGCAGTTGCAGTTATGACTGCTGGCTGGTGAAAAGATTCCATAGGTCTACAATAGACTTCCCTTCCTTTTCCTTTCTTAATTTTTGTCATGATACAGTAATTCTCAGTAAGGATATGTTGTTCCCCAAAACCTTGTAGCTGAAGAGTTTCAGCGTTGTTGTGCTGAATGCAATGCAAAGAAGAGAAACACAGACTCAGTCAAGTGTAGAGTCTCACAAACTTGGCCAACTGTTGTCTCAGCTGTAGTTCTCAGTGCTTTCTCCTTACCTTGCACCTCTTACCAATGCCTTTGCTGTTCCAGCTTGCAGAGTTCATCATCCTCCTGAATGCTGGCAAAAGGCTACTCCCCAGTACGCTGCTTTGGTAGCAGGTGCCAATCCAGATGTGAAGTTCTTGGGTTAACCAGGAGAATTAAATGAATGGAGTTGTTGTTAACCTGATAAGGGTATATGGCTGGCTTCAGTGCAGACAGCGAGTACAAGGAGCACATACAGTGAAGAACACTGCAGAGTGGTTTTCCCTATTCTCTTTCAGATTCTGTTTTTCACAGACCTGCAGCCTGACTCCTTCCCTTCTGTAAGACTGGTCTCTAGGTGGGTCTGCCAGGGCCAAAAAACCAGATGAAGTTCAGTTTCACATTGAAATGTGCTGTACAGAAGCAGTGACATTTCAAAGCTGAGATCTAAATCACTTAATTTGCTAAACAGCCATTCATGGAAATGCTCTGCAGCAGGAACTGGGGTTAAATTAACTGTGGTGTTACATCACACTGCTCAGGACTCTGCTTCTTTTGTCTCAAATGAGGCAAAGCAAAGGATTTCACGCTGTTGTTTTACTTAGAAGGTATCTACCTATGGAGTTTTATATGTGTGTGTATGTGTATATATATGGTGTAAATGTATGTACAGGCATTGCACAAAAATGTATTCATCCACAGTAACAGGTGGTACTGGCAACACCTGTTGTTGGGGTCACTCAACACTCCAGTATTAAAACCCTAATTTTAGTTGCTTATAACTTTTGTCAAACTTAAACATTTGTGTTGAAATGTTATGTGCCAGGTGTCTGCCTTAGGCTGATTTGGGGGAGGGGATGCAGGGAGAGGAATTTATCAGCAAAACTGTTACTGCTAGTTCAGGGAGCAGAGGCCAGGGTATTGGTTTGCCTGTGCTAAAAAATGAGCTAGTGCTGGTTAAGGTGTTCCAAGCCAAAAGTTGCCAGTGGAGACCCCTTGCAGCTGGGCGTGCCATTTTCCAGCACTATGGAAATTTGCTATTTTACTGACAAAGCACCTCCATCTGTGGCCAAATTATGGGCCTGTGAAAATGCTTGGTAGATGTTCATTGACAGCTGCCCACCAGGCTGCCTCCATCATATCCATTTCCAGATAGTGGTGCTGCACTGGTGACCCTTTGGATGCAAAATGCCTGTGAAGCAGCAAAGTAACCTTGGAGACTGAGTGTGGAGCAAAGCAGGCTGCTGCACACAGAGCATGTCCAAGTGGCTCAGTTTGTGCTTACTCAGTGTGAATAAATAGGAGGGAAAGCTGGCTGGAATCCAGAGGTGATGAAGGTGATGAAGGAAGAGCATGATGAGCTGAGAGTGGTAAGAGTGAAGGACAACAGTGCCTGCAGAACGGTGTGAGGAGAAGTGCTGAGGAGGTAGGCTTAGAGGTAGGAGATAGGGACATGCACAGCTCCTGCAGCCCCATGACCATAGGGTTTCTGTGATCCCTGCCTAACCAGCTGGAATGTTCCACTCTTGATACATGGCAGCTTCTCAAATGTGATTTACACAGGAGCATAGCATGTAATGCCAGTGGCTCCCCTGTTCCAGTGTATATACTTGAACCTGCTAAGAAACACTTAGGAATTTGCATTATTTTCATCTGATGCTCTTTCAGAAAGCAGTGTTGTTCAATTTACTTCTGCTTTATAGAAACATCAACATTTTCATTATTTTTTCTCTTTTCTTTTTTTAGTGTTTCTTAGCTTTCACATACTCAAGCTGCACTTCAAGGACTATCATGTGTGCATGGAAATCCCTTTGTAAATACTACAGCTGTTTCTTGCTGTATAGTCTTGCTTTGGAATCTGTGCGACATTTGTCGCTCGCATTATGCAAAGTCATACTAGTAAGTTGGACATCGAGATGAAAGTGGGCTGTGGTTTAATCTAGGCTGAGAGAACATTTGAACAGACTGCTCATATTATTTTTAAATCTTGTCCTTTCATGATCATTATGGGAATTCGAATCAAACTGTTGCGAAATATTCTGTTTCATATTACTTAGCATTTTCCCATAAAAATCTGAAGAAATGCCACAAAACCTGATCAAAGTTCAAAGTCAGTTTGTTATTGAATAATGATGATTTTTTTTATTATTATAGGCAAAGCCTCAGCCAAGAAACTGACAAAAAAGGTAAGCAAAATGTTCCTTTCCTTCTTCAAAAGAATTTGCATTCTTTCTGTTACTGAAGTGATTGTCTCTTTCAAAACTGGCTTTATATTTTCTTGTTTGTGTCTTTAAAGGAGGTAGATGCTGCGCTGGTGTATGTTGCCAAAGCTAAACCAGGACCGAACTTTTTTAGAGAGCTTGGTGATAAAGGTAATGAACACTTTTGATACTGAAAAATACATCTTACTTTTTATCTCATTATATGGTATGAGTTAGTTGAATGTATTTCTAAAGATGTTTTCGTGGATTTTACTTCATCCCTATCTAGCCAGTAGCTGCCTCCTTTGCAAATCTCTCAGTTACGCAAGAGAGAGTAAAGAGGCTGGGAATTGAAAGCCTTCTGAGGTGCAGGAGGAGACATGAAAGAAACTGAAAAGCCTACTTGGAAGAGAAAAGGGCTAAAGGAATTACTTGAATGCTAAATGGACTTTTAAGACTTTTTGTTAATAACCTGACTGTTCATCTATATAACTTAAATGCATGGCAACTTAGAATAAAAATAGAATTTGTACCTAGTTACATTAAGTGGTATCCCTGATTCCAAGAGCAGTTGAACTTATTTCTCCCTCTTCAGGAGCTCTGACCCTTCACAGTGTTGATGTGCTTTGTTTTCTTTTCACCCGGCATTTCCACTTTGTATTGGACTACATAAAGAGAAAACTAAAAGCTGGGATATTGTTAGTGTAACAACAGGGGATTAAAGAACACCAAATAAACATCTCATTAACATAAATTAATTGAAGAGAGAAAACAAACAAGAGGATCAAGAAAACCAAATAGATGAGCAATTAACCATTTCACAGTAACAAAAGACCAAAATTCCCAAACTAATGAGAAAGACCGACAGTGCCTATTCACAAACTTTCTGTATCATACAGTTCAGCCTGAATCCTTTATCCCATGGATGCTTCTGGAAAATAAAGCTGCTGTTGCACTGCTGCAGTTCCTTGGCAGGCATGAGCCATGCTCTCTCCATGCACAGCAGGTCCTCAGACACAGCTGGAAGCTTGTGCCAAGAGAGCAGCCCTCGATCTCAGCCTGCAGCCTTTCTCCTACCCTTCAGCCTTACAGCCTCTTCCTGCAGTTCATTTATTGAATCCTTGTGCAGACCTGCAAGGGTCTCCATCTGGCTGCCTTGCTTCTCAGTACTGCTCCTGAAAGCCCCAGCATGCCCTAAAAGTCCTGAAATGTCTTTGAACAAATTAACAATTCTTTCCTATCCTGGGAAAGGCTGGATTTTAAATGACTAAATAATCATTCCCTGCCTTTTCCAATCATCACATGCTTTCCCGGGATTTAGCTTAAAGTATTCTCAGTCTTGAATTTCTGGATATTCTCTCTCTTTGCCTGCTTTTTAAGAGCCTTTCTTTTTCGAGTGATGGGCACTGCAAATCCCCAGAGCATGCTGCCTGGGAAAACCAGGAATCCACCAAGAGAAATTTGCTGGAAACAGCAAATCAGTGCAGCCTTCTCTCACTGCACCTCTCCCAACTGAGTGCTTGGCAGAAAGTGGGCTCAGTGATATGCTCAGAGTTGGTGTCTTCTGCATTCTAGCAAAGATCTGCCCTTGCTTAGCACTGTGTGTTTGAATCTCTGTTCCTTCAAAGGTCAGTTAGGAGTCTGAGATGATGCAGAAACATTCAGTGCAGTCATCCATAAGTTCCCACAATGCTCGGAGTTTTTACAGTTTTTGGTCATGATGCCTGCTTAGTGACTTGGATGCTTTTGCTTTAAGATGCATTATTATTACTGTTTAAAAGTGTTAATTTTCTTTTAAAAGAAAATATTTATGCTTTTACAAGTACCAGAATAATGAATCTACCCCTGTCCAGCTGTTTCACTGAGGTTATTTTAACTACCTTCAAATTGTTATTTAAATGTCAAGGAGAGGGAAAACTGCCATCAGTCTGGTTTGTAAAATGTAATGCTAGGGGATTCTGCCTTCTAGTGGGCAGTTTTAAAATGTGTGTCATATTTTGTAGGTATACTTATGATTTATTCAGCAATAAGAATATTGTACTGTCAGCATTTGCTACTAAGTTTGAGGACAGATATTTCTAGGGAGGGTTAAGGAAGGTTCCTTTAGCTTTAGAAAATGACAGTATTTTGCCAATGCAAACTTCACATTCTTGGCTGCAAGTATGCTGAGTCATTCAACAGTGTGTGAAGCTTTTATCTTATAAATTTTGCTTGGATATTAATTTAATTTTCAGTGAGTTGTTTTATTTAGGGTTTTTAAAGTCTCCCACATTACAGCTTTTACTTTGAGTACCTTTGTAATGATTATTGTAGAATAAAAAAGACAATTACCAAAATATTTCATTTACTTCATGGGTTGAGGTAAGTTGGCCACTCACTGCATGTAGTAAAAGGACAACAAAATTAAAATAAAATTTTTTATGGCGATTAGTCTACAAATTTAAAAATCTTATGATAAATCATTTTACTGCAATCAGTCTTCCAGAAAATATCAGGAACGCTATGAATTTTCTTTAAAGCATTGAGTCAGGTTTTAAACAACAATCCAGAATATTTCTACATATTTTTGTTATATTTACCTTTTTACCAATTTCACTATATCAACTTTTCAATGAGATTACAGTAGGATGATGAAAACAGAGTCTGTATCTTACTCCTACCATTTCTTGCAAGGCTTCTCTTTCCAGCTCTCTTCAATTCTGGTGCTTTTGCCTTGAGCCAATCAGCAAAGTGTTGTCTTTAAATTGATCTTTTCTTCACATCTTACCATCTCTGCAAAAATTTTGCAGATTCTTTCTGCAAAACTTTATGAGGTATAATGATCCCTGTCTAGCTATAAAGCTAAAACTCTCCAAGGGCTCAGTATTTTGTATCTCAATTATTGCAACTTTATTTTTTCTCAGACTATTACAACCATAATCTGCCATGTTAATATCCTTTCAAAATCTTTGATAAAAACGTTTTTCTTTCACAACTTCTTTGAGTGTCTAATCTCTTACTTTGTATCCCCATACTGGGCTTTCCTTGTTCAGTTTTACCTAGCATAAGCCACTTGTGTTCAGCTTCTAGGTGTTCCTTAGACTATCCCCATGCAGAACATCTCAAGACAGCTGAGGGGCAGACTCCCACTTCTCCTTGCCCAGTAATGCTGTCCTTCATTGCTTGATGGTTACATTTTCAGTCAGGGATCTTTGACCTGACACCACTGCAGTCTTTGACTTGGAGCTGTTTTCTATACAGCTCTTAGAAGTTGCCTCCTTGTCTTTCTTTATGTTCTTCCCTTAAGCATCATTTTGCTGTGTCACACACAAAACAAAATTAGGAATCTTGATCACTACTTATCACACAATTTGCTTGAATTCTTTTCACCCCTTATTTGTTTCTATCCCTTTTTTGTTTTTAATCTTGTCTTAGGCGTATAAGTTAAAAAAATGGGACAGGAGTTCTTTCTCTCTTTATTTGATTTTGAACTTGTAGAAACCTAGATGTTTCATCTAAGAATACAATTCCAAGTTTTACAGCAATGAAAATAATAATTTGCATTCTTGCAATGACAGAAATACTAGAACTTGTAAGCAAGACTAAGTCTTTGATATGAAAGTGGTGTTTTATTTCCACAGTGTATTGTATGATTGTAGACTGTGCTGATTTACACAATTCATGTGGGATGATAGGGTAAACAGTCCTATTTTGACAGAGAGGAAAGCTGAGATATGGAACCAGGGTGTTGGCAACAGGATCAACATTAGACCTCCCGTTAACTAAGACTTGTTCTCGGATTTTCAGACTCTTGCATTTAGCAATTTAATATTTCTGAGCTCTGGTATTTAGAAGTGTTAAGTCACTATCTGAGGTCAAATACAAATGCTGTTGCTTCTGCATAGTAGTTTATCAGAAGTTAATTGTTTATCACTGAAGCTTAAATGGGTTCCTTATCTATCAATTAACTAAATATAAATTACAAAAATAGTTTATCTTTGCAGAGATAGGCATGTTTGAACTTCATTATTTTAAGCAGCTTGAGCATTATACAATGTTTAGCTCACAAGTTAAAAGTAGCTCAGTTATTTTGAAAAGTGATTTATGAAAAAGCCCTTTACATTTTTTTCCCCAAACATTATTGCAGGGCAGATGGTTCAGATTCTGTTGTTTAGCCACCCTCATTCTGCACTCTCTATCTTTAGCTTGCACACTCTATTTTGACGCTATCACATCTTTGTGTTTGTTCAGGCTTTTCACTTAAGGCGGTATTTCAAAAGAAAACACTGGAATTTTCCTTCAAAAGGGGGGGAAATACTTTCACCTTGTAGAAAGGACATGTTCCTATTTAAAAAAAAAATAAGAAGGCTCCTCTTGGCACAGGGCCCAGCAGTACTATCAGCACAATC
Source organism: Luscinia megarhynchos (assembly GCA_034336665.1). Lineage (NCBI taxonomy): Eukaryota > Metazoa > Chordata > Aves > Passeriformes > Muscicapidae > Luscinia > Luscinia megarhynchos. The sequence continues at coordinate 70,282,505 of JAPFBE010000003.1, forward strand.
TAGCAGCTTGGCAGCTTTGCGTGTTGCCATGTTCTCTTGAGAATTAGAGGGAAGCTATTCTCCGCCTTTTGCGAGCCTGCCAAAGGATGGAGGACTTTGATCCTTCAGGGTAATGTTAGAGTAGTTCTCCTCCCAGGTACTAAATGTGACAAAGCACATTTAATTTATTTGCCTTTTATATAAACATTGAATGTTTTCAGTGAGAATCCAAAGATTTAGGGTAGGCTTTTGTTAATACTAAATAAACCCTACTTTCTTGGTTAGACGTGAACATTGATGAGTCTCGGGTTAGGGAATTTTACCTTCAGAGTACTAAAAACAGAAGTGAAAAATGTATTAAATAGTAACTTGGCTTATTTTAATACAATGTCAAAATACATTTTTTATATTTGTAAGATTTACTCTTTCAAATTTTGCTATTTCAAATTTTAAGATTTTGGGTTTTTCCGCTAGTAATTTTTAAACTTTTTTTTTCAGGGTTGATATCTTATGCAGAGTATCTGTTTTTGCTGACAATTCTCACAAGTAAGTATTATATATTTACAATACATCAACACAATTACTCAGCTACTAACAGTTTACCAGGTACTTTTCTTCTGATATATTTTAGCTTCTAAATTTCTGCATTATGGTAAAACATAAAAAACTATTGTATATAGAGTGACAATGCATTAATATAAATGGATATCAGTGTCATCATTGACCCATAGGAATACTTCAAAAATCATGGTACTCCATGGGAATCAGAAAAGTCTTTTAAAATCCTCTGAGAAGGGAGAGACGTTGGTTACAGAACCACTTAATAAGGGGAAGAAGAATTGGATGGGAAGATAAATAATTTTTCTTCTGGATAGTTGTTTTAGTAATTTTGGACAATAAGCCATTAGCAGTATAGCTCATGCAGGGGTATGAAAAACTGTTGTGGTGTCTCAAAGGTCATTGCCCATGTTTAATGTGTTCAGATTTGCAATGGATGCAATATATAAACAGCAGAATTCTTCAGTGTCTTTTTGTCTAACTTTTTTCTTTATCCTCTGTTCCTTTTTACTTTTATTTCCTCCAAGTATTGTACATGTATTTCTGTTCCACTGCTTTGCTTCCTTCCTTTTCCTCTCAGACTTTTTTTTTTTAATACAGCTTTTGTTTGGTACTTGTTTTATTTACAAGAAACAGGCATTTTTTCATTTTGTGTGTGGAAGTGATCTGGGATTGTCTGGTACTTTCTCTGTGCCATACTTGCCACCCCCCTGTTTTGTTCTGATGTGTAGGTTAGTGAGATTTGAGATGTGTCAATAAGCATTACACATTGACCCCCTGGAGCAGGGGTGAAGTATCCATGTGCATGTCCATGGAATAGTCCACAGAATAATCCACATGCAGTCTTGTTTGACTGACTTACACAGGTCTAACATTTTCAGCAAGGGACAAAGCCAGGCATAATAGATTTATTGTATCAGTGCATGGGGAAAGGAGAGAAGGAAGCAGACACTCCTTTCCTGACGGACTATAGAGGCATGACTTTGTGTCACCCTCATCACTTTCATGGCTGTAAGATCCATGGCTGGGCCTTAAATAAACTGACAAATTTTCCTTGCTCTGGAAATCCACTCTCCCGTGGTGTAGTATGAACAAGTAATGTTGATCTCCAGAGAGTGTAGACAGTATGTCCAGCCTTCGGTCATTATGCACATTTTGCACAATTCAAGTGGCCCTATGCAGCTTACCTCCTTTCTCAGCAGAACTGCATTAGTTCCTGTTGCACAGCATGAAGGGTGGGTAATCTCTCTGGCAACTTCAGCTAGTACACAGTATTCAATTATTTATATATAGATAGCTTTAACATACAGATACACTGCTTCAGCAGTGGTGACTCTGTTTCACTGCTTGAACATGAGTTGTACCATGTGTTTAAGTGGCTTTTAAAATCAGAGACAGGAGTTTAGCCCAGGTAGGATACTGGTTTTTAAAAATTTGTTGCAACTCGAAAAAGATGAATTTGTGTTAAAAAAGGACAGCTGTGACAACCAAATTAGAACTTCAGAAGAATATCTTGAAGTTGCAGATATAGGTGCCAAAGAGTCTCTGTCTTTAGAAATTTGTGGCAGCTGAAAGTGAATTCATGCTGAATTATTGGCTAAAACAATTAGAAAATTGAAGCAGTATCAGAGCAAGTTGTTCCACTTCTCAAGTAACATTGTTTTTCGCAGAATTTATATAGGAATGTATTGAACCACAAAAACAAAGGTCCTTTGATGCAGGATAAAAATGCTGTGGTAATGTTGCTGCTTTGGTTACACAGAGGGTTATCATACTGATCACTTTGAAAGCAAATGTCAACAAATTTTAGTGCCTCTATCTTTGCCTAACAAGTGTCCCCTGTCAGTCAGCCCTGAGTTACACAACCTGTCTCTCCCACTAGTGAGAATTAATGTGAGATTTCTTAAAGCAGGCATCAATATTTAAACTACTTCCAAGTCACCAACTGGGCAATAGGGAAATGGAAGAAGAGTCATCAGATTCCTGGTTCTAGGACACTGCTGACCAGACCATGCTGTCTGTCATGCAAAATCAGAATCTATAAAAACACTGAACTTGAAAATGTAATTTTGTGACAGACAAAGGTTTTATTTTTTCCCCCATTACCTTCTTTTCTCTTTTCTCTGCGTCTTGTGTTATCACTATCTTTTTTTTCTTCCAGTGCTGTACTGAATTTCATTTCTAGCAATAGGTTAATGAAAGCCCTGCCTGGTGAAAAAGCCCAGGAACTGAAGTTGTCATCTTTACTTAGAGCTTTGTTTCAATTACCCAGTCACACAAGCTGACAGCTTAGTCAATGCAGGAATATTAGGAGAGGAAGCACCTAGGTCTAACCTGCCCTCACAGCCAGGATGAAGCTCTTCTATTCAGATTTTGGAATTTTGCCTGATTCTAATTAAATACAAATATATCTGTGGTAGTCTTTGAACTATGCTTATTTTACGAACACATACCTTTGGGGTTACATCATATCAGATAAGTATGTCATCTCTGAACAGTATAAGCAGCTTTAGGTCTGTATTTTCACTAACAGCTCTCTTATCTGAAAATTGGAACACAGATGGTATGAATTGCTATTAAATACATCAATTACTTTTATTCTCTAAATATGTTATTGGATAGTCTTTTCTTGCTTTTGTACTAGAAACACAAATTTAGCATGTGGCATTTCCATGGAAAAGAAGCCAGTTTTGAGTATTAACCCAGTTGCTGGGGACAGCTCTGTTGTGCAGACTGCAATGGTATTTAGAAAATATCCCTGCATCATGATATTGCTTCACATAGAATATTAGTTGACTGCTGAAGACATAGTTATTTCTAAGATGTAAAAATAGTACTTTTTTTAACCATCTTATTATGACTTAAAAGGAATGGAATATTTTATAACTTGTTCCCTTTGCAAAAAGATTCTCTAAAAAAAAAGCAAGGGTTAAAACTTTGTGGAATGCAACTAGAAGATTGTATTTCCAGAAGCAAAATTGTGAAGGTATTAGAGTTTTTAGAGATACTGCTTCGCTGCCCTCATGAGTCCAGCATTGTTCTTGGAAGCATCAATATATTCAATAGACAGTAAGTCCTGGGCTTTCAATTAATGCCTGACTTGGCTGGGTTGTGGCATTAATTCACCTGCTCCAGAGATTTCTGGGATAAGGGTTTGCTACCACAGTGAACTGTAGCTACATTTCAGCAGCATGCTGCTCCATGCTTGATCTTCTAGGGATCAAACCACCTCCTGTAAGTGAAGTCAGATCAGGAAATTGTGGGAAGGAACTCAAAACACACCATGCTTCTATAGCGTCTTCAGGATTCAGAACTCAATAAATTTTTGTGTTGAAAAGAAACGTCCATTCAGTGAAGGAAATGCAGAGTAAAATTGTATAGAATTCCAGGAAAAAAAAATCATCTTGATGGGAGTCAAACAAAGCCTTCTTTGGTCAAAAACGGCCAGAAAGAGTTTTTCACTCTTCTCACCTGAAAAGGAGCTCTTATAAACAAGGCAGAGCTAGACTGCAGAAGTGACATGGGATTGTAGAGACATCCTTTGGGAATATCCAGTAAGAGATACAGTATTTTCATTGGGGTCAGATGGACATTCATGGCTTGTACATAGACACTGCTGGCATTTCCTACTTAGCCATTGCATTAATTATCTCTTGAAATGATAGTAAAAAGGTGTTTAAACAGTTCATTCATATTGGAAGGGGTGTGTATGGTTCACTGGAAATACCATGTATGTACATAATAATGGAGAGCTGAACGAGTTAATACTCATTTTACATTTGGTATTTGAGTATAGTGTAAGTGTGTGATACTTTCAATAAAATCCTTCTTCAATTTGTTGCAGAACCCCAGACTGGACTTCAGATTGCCTTTAAAATGTTGGATGCAGATGGCAATGAACAAGTTGAAAAGAAAGAGTTCTTTAAGGTAAGTGTATTTACATATGTTTTAATTTAAAAGCATTTAAATAGATCCATGGGTTATAGTTGTTCAATGAAGATTCATTAAAATCATCAAGCCTACTTTTCAGTCCAGTCTATGATCACATGCTTATTAAAATATTTTATATGCAAGAAGCACATATTGAAGTATTGTGATAGAAGTACTTACCATAATTGAATCCACTTTTATGAATGTTTATAAATGTTCCTTAGAGTTGTAAGGAAATATCTGCTACTGGGAAGGTAGGAATTAGTCTATATCCCTTAATCCCATGAGCTAATTTAAATAATCATCTGGAAGAGTCTTTTGTTTTCTAAATATGTTGAATAATGTCTTTAATTCATCGTCATGTTTTGGTCTTGATTAATTTTGCTTGCTGTTGCTAAAAAGTTTTTATCAATTCACACTAAGGAGAGAAATAGCAGATTTTTTCCCTTATATCTAAATAAATTATGGGAGAGAAAGGTAGATATTTCAAAAACTAAGAAAATCTTGTTCTGATGTTATGAAGAAGAATAGGCTTAATTATATAGTTTATTCAACTTTTAAATATTTAACAGGAGACTAACTGAGTACTTCTTGTCAAAAGTTGAATGCAGAATTAATAATCATAATTTTTAATAGAATCCCTCAACTTATTTCAGCTCCTTAATTTGTATTGGAGGTAAGTGGAGAGACAGTTTCACAGGAAGCTGACATGGCTACTACAATTCAAATTATTTTCTGTCACTAGTGTGACTTTAAAGCTGATCATGAACTCACATCTCTGGAGAGCCTTAAAATCTAAAACTTTTAAAGATGGACCTGTTGATACAGAAATTAGCAAAAATTTATTTAGGTGAATTTCACAACCTTAAACTCTGAATTAATGATAGAATAAATGTTCACATGTTTTGCACTGATCACCTTTATTTCAGTGAATTGTCTCTTAGCAAGGTTACAATTGATGAGTCATACTTTAAATCCGTTTTTAAATGTTGCGAAAATACTTTTAGACTTAGTAGTACTATTTGAAAATAATACTTGAAATTAGACCCAGTTTTCCAAGGGCTGTGTTCCCAAAAGCCCCTAAATGAACCTGCAGATACCCTTGTCTTGGTGTAACGTCAGCCAGCAACCAAGCCTCAGGCAGCTGCTTGTTCTTTCCCCCACCAGCTGGATCATGGAGAGAATCAGAAGGGTAAGACATGGAAAACTCATGGATTGAGATATAGACAGGTTAATAGGAAAAGCAAAAGCCATGCACACAAGCAAAGCAAAACAAGAAATTAATTCACTGCTTCCCATGGGCAGGCAGGTGTTCAACCATTGCCAAGAGAGCAGGGACCCACCATGTGTAATGGCAACTTGGGAAAACAAAAGCCATCACTGCAAACGTCCTCCTCTTCCTCCTTCCCCCCAGTTTATACACAAGCATCATGTCAGATGGGCTGGAATGTCCCTTTGCTCACCTGGGGTCACCTGTCCTGGCTGTGTCCCCTCCCAACCTCTGATGCACCCCAGCTCCCTCCCCAGCATGGCAGTACAAAAGCAGAAAGGCCTTGGCTCTGTGTAAGCCCTGCTCAGCAATAACAAAAACATCTCTGTGTTATCAGCACTGTTCAGCACAAATCTAAAACACCAGTGAAGGAAACTAACTCTACCCCAGCCAAAAGCAGCACAGCCCTACACCCATTTGTTGCTACACCAGATCTTTTAATTTTGCAGAATTTGTTCTGTCAAAGTGTTAATTATTCTGCTGATTAAAAAGAAATCAAATTCTAGTAAAGCCTACATTTTTAACCTACTAAACCAAATGCAGTCATAGTGAATTGTTATCAAACTAGTAGTGCCCTGATTACCAAAGTAAGTCTGTTATGGCTGTATTATTCATCTGCAAAACAATATATTACAAGTGAAAATAGCTCCATGAACACAAGTGAGCATGTTCAGCTTGTAGTGCCTCTGCACCAAAATGCCACATTAGCAGTGCTTTCTTTTAAAAGGTACTGTCAGTTAAGCAAAAAGGAGATTCTTAGAGAAACACAGCACTGCTCTCTTGGGGAGATGTGCAGTATGTTATATATTTAATATCATTAGCCATTTCAGGTAAATCTAATTGAATCAGCCAATACAAATAACAGGAAGTCATCAAATGTAGAGGTGAAAACATTATATAAATCATTAAAAATAATTTTGATTTCTGTAGAGGCAATCAAGTAAAATGAAAATTATTCTAGTTAGATAGATTGTTACTTTGCATTTCCTCTTTGGGCTGTATTGATAAAATAAAATAGAGTGGTAAAAAAATATACAAATTACTCTGTCAAATCTCAAGAATCGTTAAATTCTAAGAAGTCCCACAGGATGCAAGTTAGTTAGACAATGAGTTTTCTCTCGTGACTGTTTTCTTAACAATTACAAGGAGACTATTTTCAAGGAAACTTTATAGATTAGGTTTAAAAATAAAATTTTTGCAATGTAAGAATGTGGAAATAAGTGTATGTGTTGATCTGTATCCTCTAGTTCTGTCTGCATCATAGAAAATAATAGCTAATAAATCAGTAAATTGTGTGGCTAATCTGTCATTTGTCTTCTCTCAGTTGGCATCCTAGGAAAATATATCTGAACTATTGGATATTGATTTCCACACTATATTTGACAATGTATGTAAGGGAAATGCAGTGGAAAAGAATAGTGAAGAAGCAGTAATCAGAAGGCAGTGTCTGTAGGCAAGGTGCAATGGGAAAAGAAATTTCATTGCGAATTCATTCTCTTGCTTTGTCTCCTCTTGTGCTCCACACTTCCCATTGTTATCTACTGATTAGACATCTGTGTATGTCTGTGTTGTCTGACTGCTGGTCTAGACTGTAAAGTCTTTGAGATAAGAACTTCCCTTTTGGTGTTCCATCATTCCTTGAGTTGTGTGTATTTCAATTATCACATGTTCCTGGATGAACAGGCACAAGATGTGTCTAGCAGGTCATTCAGGAAAGGGGGACAGGTGACAAGAAACTCCAACCCCAGTCCTCAGTGCCTGCCTTATGTGATGGGATACAGGCTGTTCAAACATGTATGGATCAGGCACTTCAGGAGTGTGACATGCAGAGTTTCCCTGTGTTCTCCGGTAACAAAAATGGATGTTCGGGAAAGGAGATCTTGAATCCAATGTTTCCAACAAGGAAAACATATCCTGTCCTCCATAGTCTTTCCATTTCATTGCACATCTTCCTCATTTCCAGTAAAAGTCACTCCCTTCTCAGGGATACTGTTGTTCTCTCTCCTATTTCTTTCTGTTGTAATTCTGCTTTATCTTTGTTTCCAGTGGTAAACAGTCACAGTACAGGAGACATTTCAGTATTAGGGCCAAGAAGGTTTTGTTGCTTTGCCCTGCAACTCCAGGGTGAAGAAGACAAAGCAGAAATGGCATGTACACAGATGCTAGTTGCCACCCTTTAATCAGCCCCTGCCAGAGTGCAGAATCATTTCTCACAGCCACGTTATCTGCATCTCTGTGAGGACAGTAAGATACTTCTGTGAACTCTGTTTCTTCCAAGACATTCACTTAAGACTGGGTGAGGGGGATTTCCAGACATGTAATAACCCATGCACATTAATCTGAGACCTCACACCAAGAATAAGGCTACCAAAGTTCCCAAAATCCCCAGCAAGTAAGGAATTTCCCTAACTCTCTAAATCTGTCCTGATTAAAGATGTCTAAGTAAAATTAATGACAGTTCAAAACTATTGGGAGTAGAGTGGCTCTGATGGCACATGCAAGAGCTATATGACTTAGACTTTCTAAGCAAACTGTCTTGTACACTTCTGCTGGAGAGCAGATACCCCAAAATATTGTAGAGCTTCATCTAGGGCTGAATGAGCCAGCACTCAACACTCAGCAGTGACACAGAGCACTTCTGTAGTGCTAGAGCATCCACAAGCACTCATGTCTCTCCAGCAACTGGAAGATGCAAAACCACTTTTTTTTTTTCTTTTTTTTTTTTTAAGATTGACATAGTCTTTTTGCCAGAAATGCTTGTTAACAACAGATTACTTCTGTCTTTAGTAGAGGCTTCACTTGTGCATAATATGTCTCATTATCTTTAAATTAGCTGTGAGTGGTAAGCAGATATAAATATTAAATACCAATAAATGTTACATGGAGGAATCCATTTCTTGAGGGCAGAATTCTTCTTCTGTGAGTAGTTGCTGCACTGTGCTGGAAAAAAATCAACAAACTTCTGGAAATAGTTTCAAGCACTTTAAGAATTTACATACCATGCAAGAAAACAATAAGTGAAATCTTTCAGGATACTTGTGAAAATAATTATATTGTGTGTCTGTGCTCCTTTTTTAAGAGTCCTTTAGAAATAAAATCCAAAAGAGAGAAAAAAATCTTTTTCTCCTTTTGGAAAGTATTTACAGTTTTATTCCTTATGTGTCAAATGATTGATTTTTCAGTTAAGAAAACATATGATTTCTCAGTGAGAATGTGGACAAGCAGTTGTGGTTTTACCCAGAGCTCTATAATGCTATTTAGCTGTGTAGAAATTCATAATGCTTTTACTGTACTAGTTGTTTGTTTTGTAAATGATCAAAAATTAAGATAACTTGGAGGACCAAGTAGTGTTTAATTGCTTTGTTTTGTGGCATTTCTTTTGGTAAATACTATCAAGACATGCAATTTAAAACTAATAATAGAAAGTAAGCATCCTGAGAAACCAAAAAACTGAGGACAAAAAGCCAGAACAAACCCAGAATAGATGAATTACTCAAAATTTGAAGGCCAAGGGATGACCTTTGACAACACAAATAGATAGCATGTTTTTCTTACTATTTGCAAGCCCATACTTCTTCTCTGAAAAATCAACAAAATCTAAAAAAACCACAAAAACAAATACACCAAATTAAAAAAAAACAACAACAAAGGAGAGATTTAAAACCTCCCCTGAATAATAACTGGAAATTTGGAAATGGACTTTTTTCCAGTTTTAATGAGCAGGTTGAGGAATCACTCAGAAATGTTTGAGAAGCAAACCAACAGTTTTGAAATCCTTGAACTTTAAAAGCATTTTTTAAAGTGTCCAAATCCAGAGTGATTAGTTTAATTCCATATCTCTACCTGAAATGTATTAAGTCCCTTGTTCTTTCATTTCTGCTGTCCTTTTGAGGATTCATGCTGATGTCTAAAAGGTAGGTGTACTTTGTGCTGTATTAAATCACTCATTCTTGTGGCAGTGTTCATCTCTGAAGCTGAAATACAGGCAAAGAAACCTTGCAGCTCTGATGTACTTTAAGCACTACAGATTAATGCACTGTTTATCTTACCTTAAAGCTTTATTTGAGACAGTGGAAGTTATGTATTTCAGTAATTCTAAAAATCTTCTTAGCTAATACATTCAAGATTAATTTTTTCCCAGGGGTGGAGGGAAAAACTCAAACCACAATCTGTCACACGTAATGCCAGTTCTGAAAAAAACGTTTTCTTATTTTTAATTAAATTATTCTTTATTGTTAATTGTATAGTACCCCATTTGAACAGGTATGTTTTTCATGTCCAGAAAATCATGTTTATAACAGAGCTATGTAAAACTATCTAGAATGACAGCATGAAAATCAGGATAATTTTTATTTCTGAAATGATCCTTGATGTTATACCCCAGACTTTCAAAATCTTCTGAAGTGAAAACTAAGCTTCTGGTGCAAGAAAATCTGCTCTAAAAATAGAGTAAGCACTGGGTTGCAAGAGATAGATTCATGTTTGGGTATATTAACCACAGTAGATAAGACATTCCTAGGAAAAAAGGGTGTCTAAATAGCAAAATGTCCTCAAGTATGCAAATACTTTGTCATGACTAGAGAACCTTGCAGAAATGTATAATTAAGAAAAGGTGCAATTAAATCAAGGTTCAGAAAAAGAAGATTCTTATACGATGAAATTTGTAATTTTCCTGTTCTTTTCTCATGTTTCACCAAATACAGCTACAGAGAATCATTGGGAAGGAAGATGACTTGAAAGCAGCTGGAGACGGAACTATTCTTCGGGTATGAAACAGAGATACATTTTCCTTACAAAAACAGCGTCATGTTTCCCATGAACTTTGTTATTTTTTCAGAGCTTTTTAGATACGTGTATGAGCCTAAGTATTAGTGCTTTAATTAAATGAAAGGGTGTGATTTGTCAACTGCTTTCTAACTGGGGAATAAAAACGTTCGTCATTTCTGAGCCTTCTAATGAAATGGATGCAATCAGTGTGTTTCATGACTGTGTACTCATTTGGTTGGGTGGTTTCCATGAGCTCTCTATCAAAATAACTCTCTTCTGTTTATGAAAATCTCAGGAAGAACTCCATATTGCCATATGAGAATAGAAGGCTTTCCAAGCAGAAATCAATAGCTTAAGCTTACCTAAGTGCTGCTGTTGCAATGATACCAGCTCATTCTGAGTTGGTTTGAAATGTGGTTATTGTCACTGAGGTGACAAAGGCAAGGATTACTTTAGTTAAGTCCACTTCCAGAAAGAGACAGAATAGAGGCAGGCCAGAAGAAACAATCCTAGAGTAGGATTGCCCAGCTGGGAAAGAAGTTTCACTGTTGGCAGACCACTAGCAAATGGTAAATATCTCATCAATGAAAGGGGGAGGTGAAATCATGCTCTCTTCTGTTTTCCCCTGAATCTAGCCACCTGCAATCTCCCTTCTTCTCAGGTAGAGTCTCTTCTTGAGTCTGTAGTCAGCACAGAGACAGGATATTCTGTAGCCTGGATGGTCTTGACTGAGACTGAAAACAGAGAAGGGGAATCCTGAGCATACTGAAAACACCTCAGATGAAGCTGATGAAGCATGTAACAAGTGATGGGACAAGCAAAAATGGCCTCAAGTTGCACCAGGGGAGGTTTAGATTGGATAATAGGAAAAAAAATTCACTGGAACAGGCTGCCCAGGGAAATGGTCGGATCACCATCCCTGAAAGTGTTCAAAACACATGTGGATGTGGTACAGAGACATAGTTTAATGATGGACTTGGCAGTACTGGTTAATGGTTGGACTCAATAATCTTGAAGATCTTTTTCAATCTAAATTATTCTGTGATTCTAAAGAAGGGGAGACTACAGCTGGATTGTCTCTATCTGTTACTAAAAGATGCTGCTTACATCAGCAACTTGCTTTCAGCTGTAAACTTTCAGTTTACACTGGGCATGAGGCAGCTGCTGCTCATGTTGGAAGCATTCAATAAGGAATTTATACAGGGCTCTGCTTTGTAAGTCATGCATCAGCAGTTTCTACAAAGAGTTGGTCATTTTTTTTACTTTTTCACATACCTGAGGAAAAAGTGGATGTGGCTATTGCTGACACCCTTAAAATTTGTTAGGCATAAACTGATTCACAAAAGTTTTCCTCCCTCAGTGTATATTCGAAGTTCAGTTAAGAATTGTTTGATTGACAAACAACCATCTCCTTTCTTGAATCTTTTCATCAGTCACCAGATTAAAATAGCTAGGATTAATAGGGTTGTCTGCTCCTCAAAACCTATTTCAATTGAGACTTAACTGCCATGACAGTGAAAGAAAAAGGATCTTTATTCTGCATGAATGCACAGCTGTAGTATAAAATTTCCAGAGAAACTTTGATACAGTTGGACAGATTAGTTATAAACACATAAGCTTATTGTCAGCTAATTAAATACCTGAGCTGGAATGTCTCTATTTTGTTATTGCCTTGCTTCAGAATTTGTCTTCAGAGTTCTCCATTGAGAAAAATCTGAAGTTATTGTAACTAGAAAATGTTACTTAATACAGTTTCTTAGAAGATTATAAATGGAATTCTAGTATGAAAGATGGGTTAAATAGCTTTGGGTAGTACAGCTTACTTGAAATTATTCTGGTCTCTGTATTTCTACATGGCAAAATCTAAAATATCACATTTCTCTCTTAATTATTATTTTCCTTCCTGTCTTGGTTTCTTACCAAAGAAATTGATTATCTCTGTAAGCAGTGAATCTGTTTAGTTGTGGGATATGTTTTTACCCTTTATTTTTTATAATTATGGCAGCCATAGTATTGCCTTTAAGCAAAACAGATGAAACATAAAAATATGGGGTTTAAGTTGACTATGCTTTTTGAAAGTTGAGATACTGGTACAGAATTTTGGTGTTTGGGATGATTCTTCATTTCCACGACACTTTTCTCAATTTGCATATGAGTTTGCTGTTTTTTTCAGAGTAAACCCAGTCTCTGACACCAGATGGAAAATGTCACCAACCTGGGAAAATACAATTTAAATGGTAGTCTGCAGCTTTGTTTAACTAGCAGGTATATCCAGATGTGTTCCCTGTACAGTGTGTAGACAAAGGTCCCAGTCATTTATTTACTTTATGCTGAGACCATTTAATACTCATCGAGTTGCTATATAAGGAAAAGAAAAATCAATTTGCTGTTTTCCCAGGTGCTTGTATCTCTTTTTTTTACAGAAACTTTGACTTACACATCTAAAAATCAAATTTTCAGCACTTAGTAGTGGCCCTTGTATGGGATTACAGTGGAATTGGCTATCCAGATAAGTATACTTCAGCTGAGGGCTTTTCTTTTTCCAATATTATAATTGATGCTGGAAGAAAAGCAAAAGAACATTTGCCCAGCTTTAACTGGCTCTGTCTTTTGGGAAGTTTCATGCTGAATTTTTGCAGAGCAGGTAATCTGGCAGTGTTGTAGCAGAGGTGCACACGGTGAAGGAGAGCTGCAGGCAGACTTAAAACACTGGAACCTGGCTCTTCCTAATGAGACTGGAGGAGATGGGGCAGAAGTCAGCAGAGGCAGTGGCTGCCTCAGCTCAAACACCCTCCCATAGGCCAGAGGAAATGCTCCATCTGGCTTCCTGGCAGAACTGTTCTTCATATGGAGCATCCAGCTGAACACATGACCATGGTTCATGGAAGAGGAGAGCCAAGCTCCCTGCCTGGAAGTGATCTAGATTATAGTAGGAAAGTGCATGATTAGAAGATTTGGTTTATTTTGAAAAGGTGTTGCCTGGTGAACAGCACCTGTTTCTTTTGTGTTACTGCCCTGAGTTCCTTAAAGGGTACTCTAACAGTGTAAAGTGCTTTAGTGTCCTGGCTGTGACAACAGTGCTAATATCTACAGGACAGACCAGTTGTCTAGATCAGGGACTTTGCTCTCAGGCCCTTCAATTTAGATTAATGAGTTATCAAGTACTTTTAATACCTTTCATTTAATATGCTTCATGTAATGGGTAAACTTATAAATTACTTATAGCTGCTGTTGGAAAAGGAATGACAACACAGAGTGTTCTATATTCGTTCTTGAAATGAAATTAATGTTGTGAAAGACATGCATTGTCTCATTTCCAAATGATTAAAGATCTGCTTCTGGATTCCCTAGTGAATACATTTTCATATAAAGTGTGAAAAGCATGATTGGGGATTTTTTTTAACATTTAACTAGTAGTTGGGGACACAGCTACTCATCTCTTTTAAGCAGAGAACTTATGAACTGAAATTGAGTCTGACTGTATGCAGTGTACTTTTAGACTCACACATGAACAATTTCCTATCATTTGAGTATAACTTGTTTTAGCCTGTCTGCTTCCTTTTTTTTTTTTATCTTGTGCTTCTAAAAGAAGTAAATGACAATAGTCATTCACATGTTTCTCTCTGCTTACCTGGTCAAGACAAGGTTTTACACTTGGACCTTTGAACACTGCAGAATTGTGATGCATCTCCTCAACCACAGGAACTGTGCAGGTCGTCATAACCTGCCTATCTGCTCCCTAGAGTCCCTAACTGGTTTAAAGTTTTCTACCCAGTGCTTCTAAGTCTGCATAGCTCAGTGTAACTAAAGACTGCCTAAAACTGAAGGAAGGTGGTGGTTGGGAGCTGTGCTCTTCTAGTGCAGCAGAACTCTGTAACAGGGGTGCAACACATCAAATTTTACAAGAATCTAGTCCAAGACTAAAATTAATTTCCCTCCCCAAAGAGTCTGTCATTAATCTTGTAACCTCTCAGTTCAGATGGAGTGCACATTTTTTCTTGACCTATCTTCTCCAACATAAATATGTATGTTTTGTGTCAGCAATTTAACATTGAAAAGCTTTGTTGAAAAGCTTTTAGAGACTTTAAAGGAAGAAGCAGCAGTGTGTTGTGCTTTAAAGAAAGCTCTCCAGACAGGTAAACCCCCTAATGAACTAAACTGTCTGGCACCCAAATATTAGGCTATTAAAAAAGTGCTGGGTCATTTTTTGCCTCGTGGACAAGGAAATTATTTTATTTCTCCATATGGTCTGATGACATTGTAAGCTCAAGAGAGAGAAAGAAACATATTTGAATGGGGGCCCTTTTCAGCACCAAGAGCAAAGAGGGTTTGCACGTACTGAGGCTGGATCAAGTCTGCCTTGATCAAAAGAATGGACTTCATAGCAAATCACACCTCCCAAGGAGAGTCCTTGTAATGGAGTCTCTTCTTTTGGTGCAAAGTTATATTATTTAAATATGTCACAGCAGAGAGGCAGGGCCTGAGTTCTTGTGAGGAGCTGTCCCCAGCTGTGTGTAGGAGCTGCTTTCCTGGGCTGCCAGCAGGGCATGGGTCAGGCAGCCTCGGGCTTTGCAGTGCCATTCCCTGACTGCTTGGCACAGTCAGCCTGCTCACAGCAAGTTTTAGCCTGTTTCTATCTGGGGCTTAAAGTATCTCCTACAGTATCTACTCTCAGATTAGTTTTAGCCCGGTTCGCTGGAAACTGTTTTTATTCTGTACCTCCCTATGAATTGATGCAGAACTTTGGGTGATGCACTGAAACCTGAGGATGTTCATGAAGTCACATGTTCTTCCTTACTAAAGGCCCTAAGTATACAGCAGAGTGATTCCATGGCATTAGTTGTTAGTAAGAAAACAACTGATCCTTCCATTAATAGGAATTATGGGTATTATTGGATGCTGTTTGTTGTTTAGAAGGTGTTCTGTCAGACTTCTCAAAGATTGTTTGTTACGTCTGTAGAATCATCTGTGAACATTTCAGCCCTTCTGCATCAGACCTGAGGTATTCTTGAATCCTACCTAGTAAGAATGCACATTGCAGAACTTGAAAGAACTTCAGTGTGGATTTACATTAGGATGAAAGTTGATTCATCATAAAATACATAGTTTCATTCTGGGGCCCACTTGAGACTGTCTGGACTTTGCCAAAAAGGACTTCTTTTGGAGATCTGGCCTGCTTATAGTTCTTCTGACTGACTGTAACTGTTAGGAATAATTCCATAATGAACACATCTTTAAACTTTCTTACCAGAACTGAGAGGTAGGATATATTCCAGCATCTGGGAGACTCTTAAAACGGCAGAAAGCATGAATATTCTTTAGCAAGGTGTGAAGCTAGGCTGGAATAGAAGCCTGGCCGGGTGAATTGACTGAGCTAGCAGCTTTAAAACAAGCAGAATTTTGGAGAAATGTACTCAGAAAAATTTGCAAATATTTAGTCTTACCTTTGGAAAGATTTGGGACATCACTAGCAGACACCTCACTTCTCTGCCCATTCTTCCATCTATGTACTCTCCTTCTGTCTTAACTTTAAAAAAAAAGAAATCCAAAATACATACTATTTTTACAATTTCTAGTGAAATAAGACATTGCACAGCAAATGCCATCTCTCAGGAAGCAAGCAAAAGAACAAGAAAAGCACTGCAGATTTTAATCATAATGAATGCTTTCCAGTCATGCCTCAGGCAAATTCTGCAAGGAAAGGTGGTGAGAATCTAGAGACAGAAAGTCTATTAACATTTCAGATGAGTTTTGAAAATCAGTTAGATACATTATTCTGAAAATCCCATCTCAGTGTGCGATAAGTTTCTTCTCGGTGGCACTTGTTGGTACTTGCTGCAGTATCAGGTCCTAAATGTCAAAAGCTCAGTGGGGAGCTACAGGATTAGGTAGGTCTTTGCCCATGACTCAGTGTTTGCAGCATCAGGCCTCTTATGTTAACAGCCTGTGTAATGTAATAAGGAAATAACTTGTGTTATCTGATCTTGCTTAAAAAGGAATAATTGCATAATTCAGCAGTTCATGATACTTTAGAAAAGTGTAGGAGGCGTTAACATTTCTCCAGGAAAATTAGCCTATGTTTGTAATATGTACACACATGTTCATTAGTTCATAGACTTGTGTGGCATCAGATTGTGTGGTCTTTGGGATTCTTTGTCTGAACCAATGGACCCTGGAACATGTCTGAGTTCCGCAGTTGTGGTACATGTCTCTGCTCTGTCCTGTGCTTGTATCAAGATGAAACTCAGATCACTGGGTTCCTTTTTGCACTCTGTGCCTCAGCTTTCTGTAAAATGCACAGATCAGAAGGGTTCTATGGTGCACCATCCCAGGGCCTGAAGCAGCCAGATACACCAGAATACGAACTTTCACTCAGTTTAGGTAGTGACTCGAATCTACCAGTCTGGTCTGCTTTGCAGCCTGGGATTGGGTTACCATTTCATTCTGATTGCCAAGAGAGACATTCCAAGTGAAAGCTATTCTTTTACCCAAGCTCACAAGGGCAAGGTGTTGGAAATATTAATAGAATTCTCATTATCTTCTAACAAGGATTTGTCATGTCGGTACTAATTTATACAGATCAGCAGCAAAAGGTCCTAATGATTCTGTGGACAAAAAGGAATTATGTACTAACATGTACTTTAATTTAATAGCATTAACTCTAGGAAAAGCAATTTTTTAAAATTTTATCCTTAAGGTGTAGTCTCTGTGGTCTCCTATTGCATTTTATGCTTTAAAGAATTGTACTGTTTTGTACTTCCAAAATATATTTAACTCTCACTAACATAGTGTTTGGACATCTGCCAGTTCCACTGTGGAATTTCAACTGATAAAGAAGGTAGTCAGCAAGTAGATGCATATTTGTTATAAATCCTGGGATAGGCTTTGTCATCTTAGATAAGATGAGGTAAGTATTGTTTGTATGCCTTCTTCTAGCTTGTAACTAGAGAAACATTAATGGGAGAAAAAAACTTTCGCTGCCACAGACTTAGTTTTGAAAAGGTTATTTTAAACAGTTTGTTTTCAATACAACACTGATTATAATATGGAGTAATTAAATTAGAAGCATTAAATTGTGTAATCATTAATTCAGTTCTTTAAATTACATTAGCAAATTTATTCCTTGCATTTTTCAAATCTCCTTTAAACATGTAAGCAAAACCCACAAAAACCAGATTACAGTCTGGCTTTAGTGAGGGATATCTGGATTCTTCTCTGTTTCTTTTTTGAAAACTTTGCATTCTGATATAAATAGTTTGGGTTTGAATTTCAAATAAGCATACATGAATGTTTGACTTTTGGCTTTCAAAAAAGCATATACCAATGTTTATGCATCAGTCTTCACAGTAATCTGAAGTGTTTAAACTTCAGAAGGAGGGATCTTGTGGGTTTTAAATATTCTTTGCCTGCAATTAAATGATAAAAGTTCAGTAAGTATAATTTGCATATGGCTTGAAAAGTGTTTTTTTCTAGGTTCACTCATACATAACTCGTATCACTGGCATTTGGTGACCTGTAGCTTGTAGTAGAAATGAGAAATGTTACTGCTTTAACTACAAAATAACTGTGTCATGTATGCAGTAAGCATGAAACATGGGGGACTAATGGGACTTGTTATTGATGATGCTGAAAGCTAAATAACCATTAGTATTAAATCTTATGAATAGACTCTTGTCTTTCATCTTACCTCTTCAACCAGATAAAAGACACAGAGGCTATTTAGATGTCATAAGAATATTTTGCTGAAATCCCTACAGACTTGTAAAAAAATTCTCTCTTCATGTTGCTTAGTGTTTTGTTGTGTTCAAAGAAATGCCAGTATGCTGGTGCTGAAAGAAGAATAGAGCAGACATCCAGCATTATGTGTGGGTTTAGGCTTATTAAAGATTGAGTTGAAATAGTGTGTATCCCTTCTCTGCAGAAATTTCTTCTTCAGATTTTAAAAATATGTATAGAAAAGTCACTAACCCTAAAAATTTCCAAGAATCCTTTCAAGTCTGTATTATAATAGGGCATTGTCAGTGTTGGCATTTTCCTAGCTTCATTTATAAGATTACAATTAATGTTTTTAAAAGGCTGTAACATGTTAGAAATACCTAACTAAAAAATTCCTTACAGATATTAATTTTATTTAAGCCTTCTGTTCACCTAAGAATAAAAGTTCTTAAGGATTCAACTTGCAGCCTTCTCCATTTTAATAATAAATATAATAAAATATTATAATAAAATGCACTGATGATGGTTCACACAGAGTATTTAGAAGCAGAGCTTATAATACACTGTTAGCAGTCAATGTGGAAGAGTTGTTAAACTCTGAGATATCCTGTGTGATAGGTTTGGGAACAGTTATTAAATTTCAAGTATCTCGTGGGAAATTCTAGTTCAAATAAATATTTTTAGATTCAGGTGAATATTAATGATCATGCAATGCATAACAGTCACATAGTTTTGTTTTTATTGTAGGACACAGAACTGGACAGCTGTGGTGTTAATACGGTGTTGCTGGTGCATTTCTTTGGAAAACAAGGAAAGGACAAACTTCGCTTTTCCGAGTTTTTCAGGTATTTTTTCAGCTAGGCAAGCCTAACAGGAGCCAGTCTTGTTCCTACCCCCTGTGCTTTACCCCAACTCTGGCATTTATCTGAAATCACACTGAGCTGATTCAGAAAATTGAGCAGTGGGGTGGAGACCATTTATGATGTTGGATGATGGAATTCCCCATTTAACTCCTAGAGTCTGCTGTCTGCAGGAGCTGAGCACTGTGATAACTCCTAGCAGCAGTGGGCCAGGAGGGTTGAGACTCCCCTTCTTGGCAGCTGGGTGGTGGCATACCTTAAAACAATGTGATTCATGAGTATTTTTTGTGACCAAATCACAAAAAAAGTGACTTCCAATCAATTAAAAAGTATTTTCTGAGCTGAGATACCTCCTTTCACATTGCAACTGTTATGGTAAGCTACGGGCAACTTCTCCACTTGATTCAAATTCCAGCTTCTGTTGAAACTTTCCCAGTGCTTTTTCCTGTACCCTTTGAACTACTTTTGCAATGGGACTATGCAGACCTAGCACACACATTGTATGTAGCATGGAATTATGAGAAGCTATCTCCATCAGTATTACCTTTTCTACAAAAATAATCAGTCATTTACAGACTGCAAAAATAAAGTAGAATAAATGTGTTTTGCTTCAGTTTGTATTCAGAAGTGAAGAATGTGTGGCAGCCCTCTTAAAAATGAATGTTTTTGCAATCAATAGACTAAAAAGTGTTTGGCTCCAGTGGCTCTGGTACATACCAGTCTTCAAATAAACAACCTTTCCCTTTTGAAGACCTCAGCTCAATAGGAATCTAAGTGAGTAAAATAAGTTTAAGATGTCTCCAGCTCCCTTTTCTATAAATACCATAGATCCTCTCAATGAAACAAAAGGCAGAGAGCACCAGTAAAAGGTTGTGTTTGCATATACAGTGTAAACTGAAAAGCCTCAGGTTTTAGATAAAATCCTCCATTGACCCAATGAGGCATGACATTGATGAAACTATGTACCTTGTACATTCAGAACGCATAGGTTAAAGACCTTTGCCTGCCACACAGATAGAGGCCTGTAATCAAAATCAAACTCCCACATCTTGCTCTTAAAATTTGTGGGATAAGTGTAAGGTTTAATGCAGGTAATTTTTCACCAGTGGCAGTTATGTTTCGTGGGGCTGGAATGTGCCTCTTTATCACTGCGTAGACACTCCATCTCAGCTGCAACGTGACAGTGGAGTTTGTTTAACACGCAGAGAGGTGAATAAAAGGATCGCTGTCTTTTTAACCTCTGCAAGGATATCACCTTTCACATGATTTTATTTGCAAGTAAATCAAGCACATCATTTCTGGGTTCTTATTGTTCAGAGAAAATGTGATTTCTATCTGATGGCCTCTCATAACACTTTACCTTCTGCGGGAAGCTATTGTTGGCTGTTTGATCAAAGTGCCACACTGTTTTTACAAGAGATGACTGATGAGCTGTACAGACATAGATCATTGTCAAAAGCAGAAAATAATGATGGTAAATGCTTTTATCATTTTCCAAGTTCTTGCCTAGAAAGCTTTTCCATTGATCAGTGTAGTACCTAGTAGAAAGTGGAGGTGATTATGTTTGATTAGGACGCACTAAAACTTGTCACATTAGTTAAATACACAGATTTTGCTGTGCTGCAGAGTCCTTAAAACTAAAAAACAAAACAAAACAAAAAAACCACCAAGCCACCCAAAAGAAAAAAAGAAAAACCACAAAAAATATAAAAATAATCCCCCCCAAAAAACGGGAATGTTTTAATTCTGAAATTTCACTGTACTTACATGGGAATTCTGAAAGCTGAGACTACTGTTCTCATCTCATTACTTACTTGCATTTTCCTCATGCCCCCTCTTTTTGGTTAGTCTGGCATTAAAAAATCCTTTTGTAAATGTGCAACCATCTGTATATCCATATACACCAGCATTGTCCAAGCCTTTTAGCCCACAGTCCAAACATTTTAAAAATGTCCAACACCCACAGTCGATATACCAGGGCAATTAATTTGCTCTGTTCTCCTTTCTTTGCATTCAGATAGCACAAAGAAATGGAAACTGTCTTCATCTCTTGGGGCAATGTGAGGCTCATGTAAACCAGTTCTTGTGCCTCTTTTTCTGCTGCCCTGAACACAGGAGGCATGCTGAGAATAGGGAGGGAAAATGGTTAGGCATCTGTCTCCAGCTGCTGCTTCCTTCTTGGGAAATCACAAGTATTGATACACACACAGACAATCCTCAGGAAGTGTTTTCATCAGATGTAAAGGTACTTGCAGGGATCTTCAGGCTTCTTAAGGTGGGACTCAAGGAACACATGCTCAGCTCCAGACTGCTGAATGAGTTCTTATTAGTTGTATTGTACTTCACATAAGGACATTATAGTAATTATTAATAAGAATTTACAATTTCAAAAGCAAATGTTTCCCTGGCAAATGTTAGGAAATGCATATTTCTGGAGTATGTTTATGTATATCACTACTAAAATGTGGCCTCTTAGTCAAATACAGCTGGAACAGTATTCTCCTGTGATATTTAAAGAAAATGTAGAAGAATATGCAGTAAGCCTAAAATCATGTAACAAAAAAAAGGTAGATTTAATACAGGAAGCCATCTTTCTTCTCAGAAGATCTGAACAAGTTTCTGTTTCAGATGATACCACTCAGGTTTTACACCTCAACAACAATGTCATCTTCTAATCCCAGGTCCTGTCTTAGAGAATGTGCCCAGAATTCAAGGCTTTTTTATTCTTTTGTGTGGATTTCTCGTGGTTTTTAATACAGAAATAATTTTTTGGTCTTTTCCTTCCCAAAAAAATTTAACTTGTGCTTTTAATTTCCAACTATATCAGATGTACTTTTTTTTTTTTTCTGTGTAGAAAACTGTTTAGTTTTCTAGGTATAGGAAATATTTCTTCCTGACAGACACTGGGGTTTTTTTCCCCCTGGAGAAAGTCCCTTACTGATCCTGTTTAAGTATGTCTAATCCCAAATAAAAGAGGAGACAGTGTTTCACTCCCTAAACAGTTTACAATTGCTGTGATTTTTTTTCTGTAATCTGTCCCCAAGCAAGCTTAAATCTCTCAGATTCTGCTTGAATGAAAAAAGAAAGTGCAGAGAGTATGGAAAGAATATTCAAAAAACTCTCTGATTGTTGTATTTTTTCTGGGATGTCTTGCCACAAAAGTACTTCCCAATATGGTTAAACAATGGGCATCTTTTAATCATATGAGGAAAATTAACGTTTCAGTCCAGTTTGTGTCATTTTCTTACCTGATTTCTTGCTTCCGAAACTTTTCATCATTTCATAGAATTTTGTACCAGAAATATTATTTAATAATGGTTCTTTTTAATTTGTGCTTTAGATTAAAGGTTACCATGCCTTTCCTCTACCTATCCTGTTTCTTTCCCTCAGTATTTTGAATTCCTTTTTCATTTTATTTGGAACTTTTCATTTAAGAAGCCAGAATGATCCAGGCTGGACTCCACTGCAGGCAGTTCTGGGGGACTGTGGTGTGTGTATGTGCCAGTGCATGGATGCAGGATCTCTTTCAGGTATCATCATCAGCCAGCATTCTGTGCTTCTGCTGTGATGACAGCCTGTACTTTTTCAGTGATTTTCGTCTGGGGATTTGGAACTGCTTTGCAGAAATAGAGTATGATTGCCTCCTTACTTGTCTCTGTTCCTACACTTTTATCTATGTGTGTGCATATAGAGAGAGCCATAATACATAAGAGATTATATCAGTTACAGCCAAGATCAGGCAATGAGAAAGGGGAGAACAGCAACAAAATCTGGCTTCATGATATTCCTGTCATAACTCAATCTAAATATTTCCCATATACTTAATAAAGAGCTTGAGAAAAATATTTTTCTTTCTTTTCTGTGAGCTTAGCAAAAGAGTGGCTTGGTTAGTTTCTACAGAGCACTTAGAAATGGAAGTGAATTGTTTGGTTTGGAAATACTAAGGACAGTAAATCAAAGAGAGTTTTGCTTGCAATTCTGAAAATGGTGAGATTGATTAACTGTCTTAACGCTTGCGAAGCTGAATTTACAAGCATAGATCTAAATGTTCTCTGAAGGTTAATGGTCAAGCCTTTATTAGATTTTCTGTATTCAGGTTTGAAAGTCAGATTGCAAAAAGGCAACCTGCAGCTGGTTTGCCACAGTGCAGAGAGTGTTATCAATTCTTCAGAAGGACTTTGGTGTCCAAAGAGGAGCCAAAGCGTGGTGCAAATGCTGGGGTGGTATATCCACCACTGTCTTTGTTGTTAGATTCCCTTCCTATAAATCAGTGCGACAGGAACTGGTCAGTTCTGTATTAAGAGTGTTAAAGCTCTGCACAGACAGTTCGGGTCAAGAGGTGGAGAAAAAACTTTCCCTAACATTTCCTTTAGTGTTCAAATCAACTCCTTTGTGTGCCATAAAGAATACAATGCTAGCACTTCTCTACTTGGAGGGGGAATAGCTGCATTCCTGAGGTCTCCCCTCTTTTATTACATTTTGACTTCTTTTTGTGGTGGATTAACACTATTAAAGCTGAGTTGCCAAAAGCCTTAGGAGACTCCCTCTTTCTGTAGTGGAGCCCATTACAAAATGAGGGATAAATCCTGATAAGGTTTCTGGATGCTGTTGTAACACGATAACGAATTTGGCCATTGGCCTTCAACGTGGGTGTTTTAGAGAGTGTGGATAAAGTGGGCTGTCTTAAAGAAAGTGCTCTCTGTTCCTGGCCTTTTCCCCATCTTAATAATTTATGGTTTACCTCTCCTTTTTGTTGCTTAGAAACTTACAGCTTTCGTTTATTTTCAACCTATTATAGCATGAGAGTATTCCCAATGTAATAATTTATTTAATTGTTGAGCATATGTACAATCAGAATCCTGTTCCTGTACTTGAATTCTGACTCCCTACAAAGTCCCCAGCCAAGATCCCACTGACTTTGGGAGAGCAGGAATTTAATTTCTGTGCTTTTTTTCTAATATCTGGATACATTTTGAGGACTTCACAGCTGAAACTCCTTGCACTGTGATCCAGAAGATACAAAAGCAAGTATCCCTAGTGGTGTCTTGACATTTATGTATCAAGTTTTACTTCCTAACCAGAAAGTTATTTTTAATAACTTTTAATAACTTTCACTTAAAAAAACCTCATTAGGATTTTTAACTCTCACATCTGGGAATAAGAGTGACCTAGAATGCTGATGCGATGATTCATAGTATTTTAATTTTGGTAATATGGGAAACTATCACTTAAATTTTAAATTGCACATTTCAGCTACTGCTCCAAGTAGGATTTGATATGGCAAGAAATCTTCCCACTCTGGATTGCCAGGAGCAAGCCTACAAGTTGAAATGAACTTCAATTAGAAGAGGGTGCAGAAGCAAGAACACACTGAAAATGCCACAGCTCAACCCTTCAGGGGCAGTCTGCTCTGGCTTTGCTGCCCCTTTGAGCAGGCTGATGTGTGCTTGGTGGGCTCCTTCCTCATCATGTAGGAATGATTAATCTTTCAGCTTTCCTGCCTTTATTGGGTGTGGCTAGAGGGCAGGTCAGCAAGGCTTGTCTGCTTAAGGAAATGCAATATTCAGAAAAGGTGGAAGAATCTGTTTCTACGTCGTTGCCTGTGACTAGCAACCAGTAAAGCAAATGACTGAGAGCTTGCTCCCCAAGATAAATAGCTCAATTCTCAAGACCTTAAGTCTGTTGCAAAGTATGTCCATGTTTCATCGGTAAAAATCCAAGAAAATAAAACATGTCTCATTTCCCTGCATCCAAGTTTTGAGCATATTTCTCTAAGTGACCTCATTTTCAGTAACTTCTCCTCCTCCAGACTAGACTTCACACAAGTTAGAAACTACAGTCAAAGAAATTGTTCTGCATGGTCTTGGCTGTGCCTTCCAGCCAACTACAAACCACACATCCCAGGTACCATCTCCTCCTTGCCTGTGATGGCCAGTCTCAGAATGCAGCCAAGTGGCCCTACCCAGTCTGCTGGGCTGACTCCATGCCTGGTCTACATGCAGGTCCATGCTGTTCTCTCCCTCTGCACCTCCCTTCCCAAGACCTGGGGAGACTCTTGGGAGCTGTGGGTGCTGCAGGGCTGCTTGTGGCAGCCCATGGAGCCCATCTGCCTGGCACACACTGGCTGTGCTGCTGGCCAGAGGCAGCAGTCTCCTCGTGAGTTACAAAGACAGGAGCTGGGCCTGAAAACAGAAGAGTGGTTTGCAAGCTGTGCAAGGCAGCTCTCACCACTCTGCAAGACAAAGGGCTGCCCAGTCACTCTGGTTGCACTGCTTGGTCCTTTGGTGTTTCATCCACTTCTGAGGGGGAGAGCCAGGGGAATTGAAAGTGTGTCAGGTCTTAAGGTGGACTGTGGAGGAACACCTTAGTGTTTGGCTGTACTGTAGAATCCCCTTGACTAGACCAGAAAAAGGCACATATAAAATGTGACAGCATTTTGTATCCCTCCTCAGCATTACTCTATTCAGCCCTAGCCTGAAACTTAAATTCACCTCCACTATCAGCTTTCATTTTGCCTGCATGTCCTGAGCTGTGAAGTATTAGTTGGCCCTTTATTTGTATGTGCAGCTCTACCTGTTAAGGGAAAATACAAGAGAGCTTATGCTGCAACAGCAGTCTTTAGCTAACCCCATATAGACTTCACAGAGCTTCAAGCTACTAATTGTCCAAGTGATCTCATTAAAGAACTAAAGATAGCTGTGTGGACTCAAATGCTGTAATTTCAAGGGAAGAATTCAAACCCAGTGAGGCCAGGCAAACACTGATGAGCAAATGAGCCTCTGCTGATACTGGCTACACAGACCCTTAGCTGTCCTCCAATTAATTGCTTTGTCCCAATATAGGAGTGTTTAATTCTCTCCTGTCAATAACTTCTGCAACTCAATAAAGCAGCAGGGTTCTTTGGAAATACAGAGGGGATTCTGGTAAGCGCCACTGGTTTTAGCCTTTGTTTTAAAATCGCCTCTTGTTTTTGGATTTCCCTTTTTCTGAAGTGGAAAATATCAAATGCATCACACTGTATTGTCTGTGTTAACTTTTTCAAAATGAATGCTAGCCATGTAGTCCAAACTGAGGAAACTTGAAGCTACAACTCCTAATTACAGCTCTATACCTGCAGGTTATTACTTGCTTCTGGTAATACTTTTTTTCTTTCTTTCCCAAAAATAATGGGTGTCTCCTAAAAGCCTTGATGTTGACTCTTCCCTTTTTCAGACAGCTCTCTTCTTACCTTTCCAAACCCCTGCAACATTTTCTGTGCTCTTCTGAACTCTGTACAAGTCAGTTGTAATCCTCTCTAATCTATTCTCTAGTGAGCACAGAACTGATTCACCAACCTTTGTATGTAGTTATAATCTGTGATACTTTCAGTCATCTTCTCCTACATCAATGATTTCAAGTTTCCTCTTTCACCTTTGTGATTATTATGGCCTCATCTTTTTAGGCACTTTGTAGTCTTGTCATTCCTTTCTTATTAATATGAAACCTCATAAATCATGTGTCAGGCTTTCAGTTACCGTGTCCTTTTTCATTCATTCATTCATTCATTATGCTGCTGCCTTACTGATTCTTTTATCTCCTTATCTGCTCGTTTTTGAACCCGAGTAAAACCGAGATGTCCAGCGCGTTCCCAAGTTCTGCTGGCCGCAGCCGCCTGTGCAGAGCGAGAGCGCGTCCTGCTGGTGTCCTTGTGGAATTGCAGCCCTGGAAACATCCGCGAGCCCCGGGAAACTCGAACCAGTGGGGGGATTTTAAACAACAGTATCCACAGTGTCTGTGGCTCACAGCTGGTGTCTGCTGCACTTAGTAGCTAAGGTAGTAGTGGGGATACAGGGATGGAAGTATCAAGTGGTGGATAATGTCTGTTTACACTTAGATTCATGGAAAATCTGCAAACAGAAGTCCAAGAAATGGAATTCATCAAGTTTTCAAAGGGTTTGAGCTTCATGAGAAAAGAAGACTTTGCAGCATGGTTGCTGTACTTCACTGATGAGGAAAACAATGAAATTTACTGGCAGAATGTGAAAGACAGAATTGAAGCAGGAGAGGTTGGTACCCAAAGTATGCTTTGTTTTGCTTCCTCCTTCATATGCACAGGTTTTCATTTGAATGTGGTTGTCTAATGAGGTAACCAGTTGCCAAATGAATTATTGCCCTTGAATTTTATACAAGTAAGAGCAATGATACTTGGCCAGCTGAGAACTACAAATACCAACAATGAATAGGCAGTCACAGCTAAACACTAATATAATATATATATATATATATGTAATGACATAGATTAATTGGGAATTGAATGCATATTCATTATATATCATCTGAATTTTGTGATGCTCTAGAACATCAGTTTGGAAGAATTCAAGACTTTTTGCAAGTTTACAAATAATCTGGAAGACTTTTCTATCGCCATGCAGATGTTTACTGTAGCCAATCGTCCTGTCAAGCGGGGTAAGTGCTGTACACCTTTCATATGGGGTTTTTCAAAGGAAAAAAAATCATTTTAATTATGGAGTCAATGTAAATTAGTTACTCAAAGTACCACAATAAAGTCCAAAAATATTATACTGCTCTATATTTGGACTTAGTTCTATTTCATAAAATAATAGTAATATTAAGTTTCCAAAATGCTTTCATTAAAAAATTCTAAAGTGCTGTCATATGGATGTCATGGGTTAATCACAACAGACTAAAGCATAATCATGAAATGGTTTGGGTTGGAAGGGACCTTTAAAGGTCATTTTTCCAAACCCTCTGCTGTAGGCAGGGAACTCTTTCACTGGATCAAATCCCCATCCAATCAGACCTTGAACACTTTCAATGGTGTGACAGCCACAATTTAGTACAGTTTCTTCTTTATCCTTCCTTATCTTCTTTACAATCTTAATCTACCCTTTTTCAGATTAAAAGCATTTTGCTTGTCCTGCCACTACAGGCCTTTTCTTATAAACCCACTTTATATAGTGAAAGTCCACAATAAAGTCTGTCCTGAGATATCTCTTCTCCAGGCTGAACAACCCCAACTCTCCAGGCCTTTCTTCACTGAAGAGGTGCTCCATCCCAAAAATTATCACATAATTTTTGTGGACCCCCTCTGGACTCACTCCATGTCCTCCATATGCTGAGGAGGATGTGTTATGCAATTATGTCCATCAAAAAAAAGAAACTATGTTCTAAAGTGGGATTTAAAATAAAGATTTTGAGGAGCATAGGAGAAAGAGGAGCAATGCATCAAAAGTTTTATGGACATAAATGCTCTTTTATTTAATCCTGAGGTGTTGTTACTTAGTTGTTATTCTTGAAGGGCAAGTCTCATAAGGTATTTCAAAACAGCAACATAAAAAATTCCTAAGGAAATGTGAGGAGGTATTAACATTCACTGAAATTAGTATTTGATGGGCTCATGTGAAAAAAAGATGAGATATGTGAGAAGACAGAAAGAGAAATACATATTCTTGAAGGATAAATGTTTGGATGGGATTTGAACCAAAGAGAACTGGGGGATTTACAGCTTGTGACTTTCATTACTACTCTGTTTATGCACTGAACCCCACTGTAATCAAAAGCAGTCAGCTGCTGAGGTTACTCATGGATGTTACATGCCTATGTGTCTAATTCTCTTCTGAATCTGGCTGAATCTCTCCTTCTTTGTCTTGCTGTTTGCAAAGAACAGTGTGTGTACATGTGTGTATTCACACACATATGAACATTTGTCTAAAAATAAGACTTTTAGTCCTTCTTTTTCTTCTAGACTTCTTTTTCTTCTAAGTTCACAACTCATCTTTTCTCTCTAATAAGGTGGCCCTTCCCTGTTTGAAGATTGTTATGCCCCACTGTTGAAGAAGAACTTCTTTTATTCATGTTAGGTTTAAAGAAACTACAGTGCCATGTCTGGATTTAAATTCAGCTTCAAGAGAGGAAACAGTTAACATCTTTTCAAAGACAAAATTAAGACTACTGTAAACATCCCATGTTTTATGTCTTTTTCAAGTTGTGATGTATCTCTTTACAGAAGGATTTTAAACTTAAGTCTGTTTAAACCAACTGTGAAATAATCAACTACATTTGTACTGAATTGCTGAAAGAGACAAAGATGAGAGCTATGTCAGGAATGCAATTCCTTCTAATCAGCTTCAGAACTAATCATATTTATAGCACATTTTATAAATAGCATTTTTTTATGAAAGCAGAACCACATTAATATTGCATTTATGACTTCATTGGACAACTTGCTGTAATAATCTACAATACTGCTACACTTCAATAACCTACAGTTCCCTTTTGAAATTCACACTTCTATGATGCCTTCAAAAATGCATCCAATTCATGTGTTGTGATTGGTGCTTGCTGTAGTAAACAATAATCCTTTCACTCTCATGAGCTGCTGTTTTGTGGCAGCCCCACACACTTCCTCATCTTCCTTGAGTCAAAACTCCGAATTCTGTGCACCACAGGACCAAAAGTGGGGATAGTCAGGTGTTTCTATACTGCACATGGTGTTGTAAAGAGAGAAGAAAAAGGAGCTGAAGAGAAAAGTACATCTCCAGAGAGGTATGGCAGCTTCTTCTGCCATAAATCCTCTGTAACTCTTCAACATCAGTTAAGAGGAGATAGCCAACTTCTCTCAAAACCAGAACTACAGGTACATAAAACCATGTGCTGTAAGCAGTGCACTGACCATTTGATGGCCTGTGTTTCTGCAGAGTTGCTGAGGAGATTGTTCGTTGAGGTGGAGCATATCATAACCTACTGTTCTCTGAGGAGAAGTGTTCTTACAGAATGAATTGTCATGAAACTGGCTTGAGATAGAATGGTAAGGTTTTTTAGGAGAGGATAGTGAGGCAAACACCATTCCTATGAACAGGTAACAGCCAAAAGTATGTAAATCTTTATTTATTTCTAACAAAAATTATCTCTTGTTCTGTTGCTTGAGAAGTAGTGCATTGCTAAAACTTACAATAAAATTAACAAAGATAGCATTACAAAAGAAGAAGCAAGCTCAGGAACACATGAACTGAGACCTCCTAATAGTTTACTAGTTGACACATCCCAAATTCTCCAGTTAGGATACCCATGAGCCATGGTAAATTGGACAGAATCCTACTATTTATAAGCTTTCCATTTTCTTTGCAAGTTCAGTCACCTGTGATGCAATATTATGTCTTTATTAGCTGAGTTCAAGAGAGCAGTGAAGGTGGCAACAGGACAGGATCTGTCAGATAATGTTTTGGATACCATCTTCAAGATTTTTGATCTAGATGGAGATGACTGCCTCAGCCACAGCGAGTTTCTTGGAGTCCTGAGGAACCGAATTCATCGAGGTTTGAGGGTAACAAGCTGATACAATTGTTTGTAAATACCACAGATGATTGCTACAACTGTCTTGTAAATGCCTGTAGAAATACAGGTAGAGTTAATGAATAGAAAAAGATACTATTTTAAACTGGGTAGTCCTTACTGCATATGAATCTGGGAGGAGTGCTGCCACTAAGAATTTGATATTACACATGTGAACTATGGAAGCAGCAGCACAACATTATATGTTGTATTTAGGCAGTCTGGGGAAAGGAATATTTTTGTGTAAATGCTAAACACACTTTAACTTTATTAACAGGTACCACAGCAGCAAGGCATGCAAGGTTTCTGGAAGTGTGTGAAAAAAGAAAGCATTAAAGAAGTCAAAGAACTGTGGAAGCAAACTGGGAAAAGTCCTTTTTAAAGCAGTCCATTTTTCTTTTGCTTAAGTGGTTTTTCTCTAAGTGGTTTGTCTATCCTGTTTACATAATAACTAAATCAAAAATGCTCTTTTTTTTTTTTTTTAACTATAGTTAAAGTTTAATTAACCCAGTCTCTAATGCAATAATTTTACAATTGTTCCAGTGCAATCAGTTTAGTTTACAGAACTGGTACCACTTTTGACCTCCAAAGAGAAGTACTCTTGTTCTGGGGAATAGTGGTGGTTTCTGCTCTGTGGAGTCTGACCCTGCACTGTAGGATACAGGATGCACAGGATTGAATAATGGCCCCAGGCAGGGAGTCACAGCAGTATCATCTCCTGTTGAAGGAGTGAGCATCATCTCAGCCACTAACACAGCAGCTCTCCTTCTTCAGCAGGGCAGAGGTCCACAAGGCACAACACATTTTAAACCAAGTTATCCTAAATCAAAAAGTAAATTTCACACCTCATTATGGCAGTCTGCTCATGGGTTGGTTCCTGGTGCTGGATTTCACCAGTTCCTATGTGGATGTCTGGTATAGCTGCTTCATGGTGTTAATATTAAACTGGAAATACAAGACTGATAGGCTCGATTCAGGGTTTAAAAGCTGTACATTGATCAGTGAGTGTGCATTGTGTGTCTCAGACCTCTTCCACATAGTATAAATGAGAAGAAAAAATCTTCATTCTGTCAAACACAGTGGTAGCTACAGTTTGACTCATGATTATTATGCTTTAATTGTATTACAGAAGATGAATACATAACTAGTTGTTTTATCTTACTAAAGGTTGTGACAGGGAAACCTGAAGTCTCTCAGGAATTCAGGTTTATAATAAGCCATCGTTGAGGTAATATGTCCAATAAAAAACCAAATACAAATGTTTATTACTCCAAATGCAAAGTTAGACCTAAGATCTTAGGCACTAAAAGGAGGAACAAATCAAGACTAACACTTAGAAATTACAGATGAACATTTTTTAGCAATAGCATAAGGTGCATCTCTGTGTACACATGTGCACATTACATGTTTTGTCTTTTTTACAGTCCCAGGAGCCAATAGCCAGGTCCAGATCACTCTTCCTGGCTGGCCACAGTATATAGGAGATAGACTTATCTGTAAAGCTGTAAAAGGTCCTTTCTCTTTGCCCCTCTCAGTTGTCTGACTGGTCTTGGCTGGGTGAAAGCATAACCTTTCAGGACAGGTTTGTGATAACAGAGATAGTAGACTCAAAAGGTGGACTAGGGAGATGTCTCAAGAAAAATAACCAAGAAATCTCACCACTCAGTGAGCTAATATCCATCTGTTTTGCATTACAATAGATATGTTTTCCTCAAAGTTGTAAATAAACTCAATGTGTGGTGCTTGAATGTCATTTATTTGGGCTTTGTGAGAAGAGGGGAAATTTCCATGGTAGGTAAGACATTGGGGCTCACTCAGTGCAGGGACAGGAGAGAAAGCACTGGGAAACCCTAAAGGTTCTGCCTAAGGAATACTGAGATTACTGAGAATCTGTTTGATGTGTTGGTAGCTGTCACATTTGTGCTGAGGACAGTCCTAGTGCCCAAACCTTGGCATAGTGATCTCTTCTAGGGAACACAGTGAGAGGCCAGCAAAGCAACTCCTCCCTCATGGCCTCAGCTTGGAGCTTTAATCTAAAGTTTTAAAAAGTTAGTTAAAGAGAAAATGCTTGTGGTCCTGTCATGGACATGCACCCAGAACAAGACCATGGCTGTGGGGATGTCCTGAGACTGTCTGGAGGATCAGGAACCAGTGACCATCAAGGGTCCCTTTTCCCCCAGGAAAAAATCCAAATGGAATTAACCATGTGGGGAGAATCCAAATGCAGTAAACACCTTAGCCTCGTCCCCTCAAATGAGCTCATGTGGTGCTCTGTGTGCAGCAGCATAGCAGGTGGCTGGTTTACTTTGTGTTTGTGGAAATTGTTTGTTGCTTCTGGTGGTGGGAGCAAAGGTGGGGCAGTGGGACTGGCACCACAGTACCACAGCCAGCTGCACTTCGCCAAATTATCAGAAAAATAGCACTAGTGAAGAAGAGCTTCTGTGGCACAAAAGTGTGTGTTTTCACCCAAAGTGTGCTTTGTGCCAGCTCTGGCTTTAATGCAAGACTGCCTTTTATTTGTTGCTGTTAATATTTTGGCAAATCATTTTTACTTTGGAGTGGAAATTATTCCCTAATATTTTATTCTGTGTGAAGTTAAGAGGTTTATGATGGTTTTTATTGCTTTTGTGGTTTCTTTTGTTTACTAATTGCTTCCTTCTTACAAGCTGTTTGGATTTCTCTTGGAAAAATCAACTAATTTATCTTTAGTGTATCTAGAAGTTTAATTCCTCAGTGCTCATTTCTGTCTGGGTTTGTGCAATCAGCAGTATTTGCTTTCAGGGATTTCAAGTTTTATCTTTCAGCGAAAGCTTTGGTGTCAAGTTCAGAGGAAAAGCAAAGAGATATGCTTGGGCTTTATATGAATTTTGTATCTGTAGAAAAAAAAAATTGATTGGAAATTAAAATAGACTTATGAAATGTTTTCAGAAGTTATCCTGAAAGTGCAGCCAGGAAGGAACTCCTTTAAAGGCCAGAGATGACTTGTCCATCAGGCTTGAAAAATCAGACTCTGTGTTTAATTTGTAAGTTTATTGTTATTTGTCAACTAAAGTGCTTTATAAAACAGTCTTAAAATAATTTCTCATTTTTAGTATCTTACATTGAAGAAGATATTTATGTATTTAGATAAACCCTGGTTTTTAAGAAATTTTTTATAGTTTAAGTGTTTGATGTTTTAGTTCCTTTTAGTCACTGTATATTTGCAGCCTGTCTGTGAGCATTACTCAACACAATTTAGATAAGGCTTATGCCAGCTACCAGTCTAAACATATCAATTGTGACTTGTTTTAACATTAAGAATTCTTCCTCTGAACAGAAATATATAGAAAAGTTAAATAAAATTGATTTTTTTTAATTTACCACATTGTTTCTGAATTTTACATGGAATAAAGATGAACACATTGCACATTGCAGAAGTCTCAAATATTGATAAAACATATCAAAAGAACGCACAAAAGTGCAGTCACAGATATAACTCCATTACAGAATTTTAGTTGTTGTAACCTCATAATAGAACTTTTTTACATTTCTTTGTTTACTTTAAGATAATGTCTAAGAACCATTTGTTCTTCATTTCCAAAGAAAGCAAAGGCAAAAATATAGTGTAATATACTAGAAGTAACAGAAATTCATTAATTGTTTCTAGAAATTAATTCTGGTGTCTCAGTTTGTACAAGCCCCTTTCTAGAAGCAAAAGTCCCTCTGGATTCAAACCAAGTTGGCAGGTTTTAACAAAACAGGCAACAATGAGGAGTACATGTTCTGCATAGCAGGCAAACAGCCAGGCCATGGACTGGTTTCATGGCACTTCACATGTTCAGTGCATAGAATGAAAAAAGAATCACTGCCCAATAAAGGTCAAGAATGGGAACAACCCTGTTGCTTAGAGGAAATATAAAATTCAGTATGTTTGCCATAGTTCAACTAAATCATGGAAATGGATCGATAAGTGTATAGCGAACTTTAAATATAGTTTTCTTCTCTTGCTGGAGTTGACACAGGACAGGGCAAGTGTGCCTCATACCTTCAGTTTTAACTTTTCCCATAAAATAGTCATAGCTGGGTGGGGAAACTAGTCCAATGCAGGAAAAAGCCTTCAGTCACTCTAAACAGGAAATACAAGCCCAAATGATGTTGTGGTCATTATTAGTGAGATCCAAGTTGCCCCAACAAACAGCTCCTGTAATGCAGTTGGTCAAGGGAAGCATGAAGATGAGCCTGGCAGATGTAGACACACTCTTCTAGTGCCCAGCTGGCAGAAGCTGAAGATGTCATCCAACAAGAAGCCAAAAGCCCTTTGCAGAACAGAAAACCTGAGAGACTTAAACATGCACAGAATTAATCAGCAAACAAGTGCACGTGTCTTCATTCATTTGAATGTTTCCTGTTGCCTTTGTTTATTAACAGTTCGTAGTTGATTCAGTAATTAAAAAAAAAATCATACAACATATTTGTAGACAGATTTCCCGTTAGGCTGGTGTTGGCTTAGTTAATAATGTTTCCAGTTCATTAACTGGAGTGCCCTAGTGCAGAGCTCTGCTTGCTGTCCTCAGCAGCCTGGCTGCTGCTCCTGCACGCTGGCACCACAGGGAGCTCAGCACTGCCCCACCTGCATGGGCTTAGCCACAGCACCTCCTTTGAGGAGTCAAATGCCGTGTTTTTCTTCACCTGTGTGCCCACTCTGAGTTAGATTGGATACTCAGATAAAGGGTTGTCAAGCACTGAACAGACTGCCCAGGGAGGCGCTTGTGTCACCGTCCCAGGTGTTGGAAAGATGTGCAGATGTGACACTTGGTGACAAGGTTTAGTGGTGGTAGACATGGCAGTGCTGGGTTAATGGCTGGAGCTGATAGTCTTGGAAGTCTTTTATAAATGATTCTGTGATTCTCTTCTGCCTCTGGCAGAAGGCTGGCCTGCCTTTCCAGGCTGACCAAGTGGACAGCATCAGGCTGTGGGAGAATGGACACAACACCTTGCAGAACACTGGTTATGGCTGGGTTTATTTGGCCAGATTTCAGACAGGCTGATTTGAAAAGCTGGGAGAAGGAGTATTCCATAGGTTATTCAGAGGAATGTGTGGGAGTTTTTCTCATGGGATTTCAGATGCAAGCTCACTGCTTTGAAACAGCCTTGGAGGGCCTGGGCTGTCTCCATGGACTGCAGAGGAAGCACAGGAGATGAGCCTCGCTGGACTAAACCTGCCATGAGCACTTTCCTGGAGAAAGGATGTTCTACAGAGATGTTCTACCACAACACTATGCCTCAGGTCCACTGCTTCAGGGGAAATTTGACAGTTTTAATGTTAGCCCACGGAGCAACTGGTCGCTCTAAACCCTCCCAAAGAAAATCAATTGGTTTAATGTAAAACTTTTCAATAAAGTGTTTTAAAATTTTCTTTTTTTCAGGATACAGATTTTTTGTTCTAAATTATGTGGCCTCTTACTGTGTTTTAACCTACATTGAAATTGATACTATTGGAACGCGCAGACATTACTGAAAATACTGTGTACCTCAAATAATGTACAGCGGGTTAATTCCTAGAGCAATGGCAGATGAGTCACAGGGTAGCCATTGAAAAGAAAGGATACCAAAACACGATACTTTGCCACTAATCTTTAGAAAAGGAGATGAATTAAGTCCTAAAGTTAAAAGAAACAATGTTACTAGAAGAAACAGCTGTTATAATAAATTAGAACTTTAGAAAACTAATATCACTGAACAAGAGGCAAGCAAGGATTAAATCAATATGGCTGAAATTAAGGGTTTTTTGTAAATGCTCTTAACCAGAATTACCAAAAACCTCGTAATTTATAAATTTAATCCAATGCCAACAAGAGCTATCACTGGTATTTGGTGTGTAAAAGATTACATGATCTGTACTGGAACGTGAAAAGCAAATACTTTACATAATCTCAGCTGGCTTTATGTGTACATCAGAAAGCCTCCAATAAATTGATTTGTCTCATATAACAAAGAATAAATGAGACAAATTATAATTTTGCATCAGTCTCCATCTAAGAGGTTGGGTTGCTTCTGCCCGGGGATTGCATGCTCCTGGAATTTAAGATGGGCTACTTTGAGAGGGAAAAAATACAGAAGCAAAATGGAGATTAAATTGTTGGAAATTATAAACTCCTAATAGTAACAAGAGAAATTGTGAGTAACAGGAGTGTTTGCAGTGCTTTGCTCTGGAGCCAACAAGCATCTGGAAGACTGCAACAGACCCTAACTGGTGCTGAGGCTGCAAAAGGAAATGTTTAACTTCTCTTACACACTTTTTAGTGTGGCTAAAGCAGGTGGGCAGCCTGAAGTGGTGTGGTGTGAAAATGGACAGGAGAATATTTGACAGTCATGGGATCTAATAAGAATGTGGTGAGCAGCTATTCCCACAACATGGCATTCTGGGTTGTTATTTAGCTTTCCAGAGTCTGATCCAAATGTCATTTCTTGTGCCTCCCCACAAATGAGGCAACAAAGCTTGCACAAACTGCACTGCAGCCATTTGAAGCCAAACAGGTGCTCTGCAATTCCTAGCAGAGCTTCCTTCCATCGTACTTG
The DNA here is from genome assembly GCA_034336665.1 of Luscinia megarhynchos. Classification (NCBI taxonomy): domain Eukaryota; kingdom Metazoa; phylum Chordata; class Aves; order Passeriformes; family Muscicapidae; genus Luscinia; species Luscinia megarhynchos. The sequence goes on from JAPFBE010000003.1 coordinate 70,319,474, forward strand.
GCTTCTATTCAAGGAGCTGATTTCTTCTCAAGAGGTCCTTGTAGAGACATCCGTGGTGGAAGAAGATGATGGTTCCTGCCAGCTGTGCCAAGGGGCTTCTTGTGCAGTAAAACTCCTCAGTGGGGGGCACTGTCTGGGGATAAATAGTCCCTCTCTGCCACCTCACAACCTTGGTGTTGTCCTTGTTTAATTCAGACTCACTTCACTTCCTGTCATTATGGAAACGCAGCACGGCAATGTTTCTGGATAGTAGCTGGTCAGAAAGTTTGTCCCAGGTTTATGGTGCAGCCCCTGGTTTCCATCCTACCCGAGGCATGTGTCTGCCCAGAACTGAAATACTGGCCATGTCACAGCTTCCAGCTTTGCCAGTGTCAGACTCCATCCAAACCTCACACAGTGGCTGTTCCTGCAGCTCAGCATGGACCTGCTAAAAGGAGGGAATGTCAACATGCACATGGCTCCACTGATACCTCTGTGGGGGAAGCTGGAGTCAGCATCAGCAGGGAGATAGGGACGATTATGTTGGATCCCTCACATCTTCCCTAGCACAGTGAACTGTTTGCTGGCCAAGCCTTTTAATTCATGGCTGTGCTCCTTCGTCTTTGTGTTAGGAATTGTGCTTATTGTGAAGGGTCATGGGATTTTGTCAGGAACGTTGGTGGAAGCACAGCCAAGAGGATGGTTAATGAACAGTAACAGCCAGCTACACACAATACATGCTTGGTAAAAGTTGTTAGGAACTTTGCTTCCCAAGTCCAGGTCCCTTCTTAGATTTCTGAAGGCTTGGAAGTACAATGTCTCTTCACTGAATGCACTACTAAGAAACTAACACAGCGATTAAATTATTAAAAGCACATAGAAGTATCAAACTAAGATAAATCAGGTACTTCTAAAAGCATCGTTAACAAATATTTCAACACCAATAATTTAAATCCTTTCCCATTGTCGTGAGGCCAAGTGTTAACAGCCATGTGAGATCTTGAGGTAAAGCACATTCCAGCATTTGTGGTATGTTTTGACACCCTTAAGAAACAAAATCATGGAATCATTAAGGTTGGAAAAGACCTCTAAGTTCATAAAATCCAATTGCTAACCCAGCATTGCCATCTTTACCACTCAAGCACGTCCCCAAGTGCCACAATTAATGAAGGTTAGAGGAATTGGAATATTTTAACTATATTCCTGATGTGCCAACCAGCACATCAGACCGAGACTGTCCTAGTTCACATTAAATCCAAACTGCTCCATCCTTGTCAGTGCTTCTTGTCAGAGTGACTGGACACCATAACCAAGATGCCGTCCATGTAACCAGTCACTCCTCCCTTGCCTTACAGCTCTCCTTTAGGAATGGGCCACTCCATGTTCTTACACCAGCTCTCTCCCTCTGCTGCAGTCCTTTCCTTTGCAGCCCTTGCATTACTGCATGCAATCTTGCAATCCCCTTCCCTGCTGTCCTGATCCTGCTTTTATACACAGCATGCACAAGCATGCCCATACCCAGAGTTGATCCCACACTGCTCTTCATCTTTCTGTGATCCCTGGGCATAAGTCCTTGCTCCACAATTAGTGTGTACATCAGGGCCACAGGTCGCTGTTTCATTCCTCTGCTCTGATACCCAGATGAACACACACACATTCCCACACATACAGAGGCTGTGTCTTGGTCATTTGGCCAGGGTGTCCCCTCCCTGTTAGCTGTTCAGAGGATCATGGAGTGCTTTGGGTTGGAAGGGACCTTAAAGATCATTTCGTTTCAAGCCCTGCGCCATGGGCAGGGACACCTTCCACTAGATCATGTTGCTCATGGCCCCATTCTGTCTGGCCTTGGGCTCTTCCAGGGATGGGGCTGTAAAAGGCTCACAGGCTTCTGAATTCCTGATCACTCTCCTTAGTGTTTGTTTTCTCACTAGCAGGGGAGGGTGAGGGGAAATGGCCTTAAGGTGCACAACATTTTTTTCCACTCGAAGAGTAGTCAGGCATTGGAATAAGCTGGCCAGGAAGGTGGTGGGGTCACTGTCTCTGGAAGTGTTCAAGGGTAGTCTGGATGTGGCACCTGGGGATATGGTTTAGGGGTGATTATGGTGGTGCTGGGTTGACAGTTGTTACGTTGAAAGTCTCTTCCAACCTCAGTGACTCTGTGAACAGGCAAGGCCATAGCAACTGCCCCTGTCCCTCCAAGGCAATCTCCCTGCTGCCGCCCACCACACCAGCTCCAGGGGCTGCCCTCAGTCCTGTTGTGTCCAAGCCTTTTCCAGGGCACTCTTCTGAGCTGTTCCAGCCTCATCCTTCACCGTATGGATGCTGTCTGTACCCTACGGATGGGATGCTGTCTGTTCCCTACGGATGGGATGCTGTCTGTTCCCTACGGATGGAATGCTGTCTGTTCCCTGTGGATGCTGTCCGTTCCGTTTCGGCTCGGGCGGTCCCTCCCTTGGCCGCCAGGTGGCGCGGGCGCGCCGCGGGATCGCCTGTGGGCCGGACGCGCTCCTGGAGCGAACACCCTCTGGCTCGGCAGGGAGACGGGATTTTTGCCATGGCGCGGGTCGTTCCGACCCCGGCATCCCACCCACAGCAGTGCCAGAGCAGGGCTAAAGATTTCAGGCGCTCCGGAGGCTGAGCCCCGCAAGACAGCTCCGGCAGCGGTGCCCGCCCGAGATGGCGGTGAGGCCACAGCTGTCAGGCGCTGACCCGTTCAGGAAATAAATAAATCAGCCGATAAAACAAATAGCAGAAGTCTTGTATAGGTTCGCTTTGCGGCACCCAACAGGCTGCTTGAACGATGTAAGTGCTCGGCGAGCAGGGGCAGGCAGCAGCGCTGTCCAGAGCTGTCCCGGCACCGACCCGCCCGGCCAGGAGCGCGGAAAAGAGCCGAACCTGGAGGTTTAAGAGCAGGTTTTGTGGCTGGAGGAGGCTCTCGCCCCGAGATGGCCCCGGCGGGGCGAGCAGAGGAGGCGGAGGGCGGCGGGCCCCGAGGGCCATGGCGAAGGATGCGCCGGGAAGAACGTGGCCAGCAGGCCGAGGGACGGATCCTCCCTCCTGTCCCCTTCTGGGCTCCTCAGCACAAGAAAGACAAGTTGCTACTGGAGAGGGTCCAGTGGAGGGCCACAAGGATCTTTAAGGGTCTGGAGCGTCTCTCTTATGAGGAGAAACTCCAGGAGCTGGGCCTCTTTAGAGAGGACTGAGTGGAAATCTAGTCAATGCATATAAATATCTCCAAGGCAGGTGCAAAGGGATGGTGCCAGGCAATGACAGGACGAGGAGCAATGGCCATAAACTAAAACACAAGAAGTTTCACCTCAACATGAGGAAGAACTTTGCTTGGAGAAAGGGCAGAGCACTGGAACAGGCTGCCCAGGCAGGTCACAGATTCCAAACCCGCCTGGACGCGTTCCCGTGCCACCTGCTCTAGGTGACCGCGCTTTGGCGAGCGGGGCTGGACGGGATGATCCCCAAGCTCCCTCCCGTCCCTAACCCGTGATGCAGCCGGGCGTTCCGGCGCCCCGGGAAGGAGGGGCGGCGGCGCTGGGGCCGCCCCTCTCCGCCCACTGCGGCCCGCCCAGGGCCCGCCCGGGGCCGGCTCCGCAGCGGCGGCCGGAGCTGCAGCCGCCGCCCGCCCGTCGCAGCGCCGGCGCTGCCGCGGTGCCCGGCAGGGAAGATGGCGCCGTCCCACGTCCTCAAGTGCTGCCAGAAGGTGCTGGCCTGGGTGCCCGTGGCCTTCATCGCCCTGGTCGTGGCCTGGTCCTACTACGCCTACGTGGTGGAGCTGTGTGTGTGTGAGTGGACCGGGAGGGTCGCGGTCGCCGGGAGCTGCCGGCCGGGCGGGCAGGACCCTCCGCCGGCCGCCTCCTCCCCTGCGCCCCGGCGGGCTCGCTTGTCCCTGCGCCCGCCTCAGCCTTCGCTCAGGCGGCGGGAGCCCCGAGCCCTGCCTCGGGCGCTCCCTCCCTCCCTCCGGGCCCGGTTTACCTGTTGTCCTCCCGCCCTCAGGTGCCTCATGGCGGTGGGTCCCGGCCCGGGGCCGCCTGTGGGGACGCGGGGGAGCGGGCTGGGGCAGGGGAGAGGGCCCGGGTGCTTCGTGTGGGGACGGGGACTTCTCCAGGGCTCAGCCCCTCCTGTCTCCTCGTGAGGAGTTTCCCCTCTATTTTGCTGTGGTTCATCCATCTGATGTTTCAATAACTCTTAAGGGTGTATAGAGGGTTCCCCTCCCTCCTTTTCATTCAGAAGCCTGGTGCAGTTGAAGCTTTATGAGGCTGGGAACATCCAACTTAAGCGGGCTGGGGAAAGGATTTAGGGCTTACGGGGTTTTGTCAGGCCGAATCCAGGCTTTCTGGACTCGTCTTTATATAAATCTGACTTGCTGCCGGTGTCGGTCAGGGAGATATTTACCCTTTGCTGTCTTCAGGGGGAAAGTTCCGTTCAGGAGGATGTTGGCTTTCTCTGGGCAGGGTAAATGGAGGGGAACTGTGATGTGCAGTGTTCATCAGACTTGCTGAAACTTGGAAGCAGCAGGGTTATTGAGCATTTGGCGTGTTTAAGTAAGGAAGCTGAAATGAAGAAGAGCCTTAAAAGTACTAAGAACTATTTTAAGCAACATATAGGTCTATCTAGTATCTGTAGGTCCTGGTACTACTTGATATTTGTGTAAACTATGTGCTTTGATATCCCTAGCTAGAAAAAAAATGTTTGCATGTACTTTATGTCTGGGTAAACTGGTATCAACAGCCTTCCATTAGCAATAATGAGTTCGATTTTTTCTGTGATGACTTTGTATTTTGGATAACTTTTCTGTATGCTGATGTTATTTCAGAGCCTTTTGTATTTGGAGATCTGGAACATGAACCACTGGCAAAAATGTTATTTGAACTTTAAATAATAGAGACATAGCTGTAAAATAATGCTTGTTGAGGTACTATGTGAAGTGTTGACTTGAGATAGTTGCATCTATGTCCAAACTTGCAAAATTGCTATTGTTCCTTTTATGTGAACAAATAGGTTTTCTGGGAAGTCATGCTTAAAACTGTAAACATTTGAAAACAAATTTGAGTCAGAGTACTGGAGGTCTGGGGCATGGGTAGCTGTAACAGTAGTCCTGAAAGGGATTGCGTGAGGTTATAGACTCACATTTTACAAGTTTTCTGTACCCACTACAGTCTAATTAGTATGACAAAAGGCAGATTAGGGCTATTCTTAAACAGAGAACAAAAACTCAGGGATTAAGAGACTTGCCTAGGGTCACACAGGTGGTCTCTGCTTGAACTGGGAACAGAGCCTCAAGCTCTGAGTCCCAGCTTTGTGTCTTGATCTCAGAGTGGGTCAGGGCTAGGTTTTCTCTGTCATGGACATAGAGAAGGTACAAAGAGCTCTTCTGAGTTCATTAAGGTTTAATTTGTGTGAAAATTATTGAGAGGATTGGCTCCTGTTGATGTGAAAGCTTTTGCAACTCTAGGTCTGGTTTCTGGAAGCACTTTTTGCTTACTAATCAGCTCTATTAATGTCTGCACATACAGGCTTTTAAGAAAAAACATAACTTAATAAGCAAAATATTTACTGACTTCTGTCACTCTCACTGAATTTTTCAGTTATTACTTATCTAAGTCATGCTTCATAACCAAGAATTTTATTATATGTCTTGTGAGGTTTTTTTCTGTTGTGAGTTTGGAGGTTTTTGTTGTTTGTTTTTAATCTGTTGAATTTTGTTTACACTCTTGAGAAAAACTCATCTCACCAAGGGAGAGGGGAGGAAAGGGATTTTGTGTTTGGGTCTTTGTGGCACTGTGGGTTTTTTCCTTCGCGTGTTTTTCCTCTGCGGTTGAGTTCAAACCAGGATTGAGAGGATTTATAACAAAATACAGGATTTTCTGTTTGTCTTGGCAGGTTTGTGTTCTTTCTGCTGGTGCTCCCTGTGTTCTGTTTGTTTTGGGAATGACAGCACTGTGTACTATGAAGAAGAGCACGGATGTGCCTCCAGCACGCAGCTAATAAATGAGGCTGGCCTGTGCTGATGTTGACATGGGGCGGGTGCAGAAGCAGGGCTTATGGCTTTGGTGAGGGGCTGGTGTGTGCCTCGTAAAGGAAAGAGAGATGGGGGAAGAGAAGCTTTAGAAAAGAGGAGACACAATAGAAAACTTCAAGTAAATACTGGGTAAAAGGGAAATTGAAGCCCCACAGACACCAGTGTTTTTTTCAAAGTTTATTCTTAAAAAATCAAGAACTGTTCAGATGTGATGCAAACAAGGAAACAAGAAGAGGGGAAGCCTTCATTTCCCCAAATATTACTTCTTCCTGGTTTGTTTGCTTTTTTTTTTTTCTTGTACTCCTTGGTTATTTATTAAAGGTTGAAGATATACTCAGTTAGTAGATCAAGTGGAAAGCCAGGCTTAATGTAGTATCATAAAGTAGAAGATGGTAAAGTTGGGGCTGCTTCTTTCGTCACCTCGCCCTTTTCCTTTCAGTTTTGCTTCTCTGTGCTGCTTGCCCCACCCTCCTCTGATGGGGTGCTCGCATGTTGCTCAATGTCTTTTGGTGCCTGATGGACTCAGGCTTCCCTGTAATTCACTCCTAGTATGTATTTACTGGGTTATGCCTCTTCTATAACCCTAAATTATATTACTTACACACTGGCCGTGAACCCCGAGGAGGACTGGTGTGGATGAAATAAAAGGAGACTCATGAGCTTGTCTATTGTTTTTCTCCCATGGGAAGTGCCAGCAGTTCTGTCTCTCTGAAGATGTTGAACACTGGCTTGTTTAGACCACTATTGCTGTGTAGTTGTGACCCATCAACTAAATTAGCTATTAAGCTAATTGGAAAGGCAAAAACAGCCAAATGTGTGTAAGCTGAGGGAATATCAGCACAGTGTAAAAATTCAGTGAATGTGTGTATCTGAAGGAACTGCAAAAGACTCAAGGTGAGGTCTCATTCAGAGGGCTTGAAGTGTTTTGAAGTAGAAAAATCTCAGTGAACTCTTTCTTACTGGATTATTTCTTCTTTTCACGCATAAATTGGCCAGAGCTCTGTTTGCAAGAAAACACACCTAGCGCTACATAAAGGATGTTGTAAAATGGCTTTTTGTTAGTTTAAAACCATTTCATGTGTTCTTTGTGTTATCAAAACATGTTTTCCTTTTAACATTGCTTTTGTAAACAATGGCTATATTATGCTGCTGCTGAATTGGACTGATTGTGTTTGCTTACCACATCCCTCAGATGCTCAGAAAGAGTGAAGCGCTTCTCTCGTGATTTGCTTTCATTTGTGTCTGACTTGGATCTTATTATCTATCCCAAACATTTTTGTAGGTGGTGGTCTGTAATGCAGACTGATTAGAGGGTGGTCACACAAGACACTGTTTTATCACATGTAGTTGGAGTTGGTGGGTGAAGTCAGCTCATTTCTTACAGGCAACCTTTTTGCTATAACACTTGCAGGCTTTGGTAGTGCAGTCTTGCACTGAGAAAAAGAGGAGGAAGTTAACTTTGAGCTGTCTGCAGCTGCTAACTAAAGTGTAGTGACTGGTGTTATTAAAAAGAAAAAAATAACTAAAAATCCTGATTAGGTTAGCTTTTTACTTCTGTACTGAAGACTACATTTTCTGAAAATCACAGTCCTGACTCTTTTCCTGAGCCAGGAGTTTTCAGGATAATGGCTTGTTTTACTTAGTAGGCTTGTGAGTGAATGAGTGTTTTCATGCCACAGGGTCTGCAAAGTATGGAAAACTGTGATTTTGAAAGCTATGGGAGTAACTAGTTGTGTATTCCTTTCATATCATCTAGTTGAAGAAGGTTTGCTTTTTTTGATACAGTGTATTGTCTAGGGGTGTCTAAAATCCTGGCGAACAAAGCAGTTTGTAATTTTGAATTAATAACTTCTTGTTAGTAGTACAAATTATACTCCTTGCTATGCCACAAGACTGCAGTGTCTCTTATCAGTAGGGAGCCAGCTCTGATTTCCCCAAAGTACAGCCCTTATGAGAAGCACATGGTGATCTGTTGTAATGCTACCATCTGAAGAGTCTGTTTCATAAACAGAAAGAAGGTAATTCCATCTGCCTCCTCCAAAATAAATCTCTACTGAAAATGCTAATGCAATATCTCTCAAGCAGTGGTAATACCAACAGCAGTTCTGATTTCAAACTACAGAAAAACCTGAAGTATCAGCACTGAGGTACAACATTTGCATGTTAAACATGTGAAAGGCATTTCTGTAGGAAAAGAGGGTTTCCTGTCAAGAAAAGGAAAGCAAATTAAACAGGTTAGATCATTAGTTAGTTAACTATGTTTACATGCCTCTCATTAATTTAAAAATACAGAAATGTAACCATACTGCATACACTTAATTTTGTTGTAATCTCTCAGCATAAGCATGCATATTATCATCTTAAATTAGAACCTTTTCTGTTATTATAAATAGAATTCCTGTTGAGGTGCTCAAACTGGCTACAGATTATTGGAAAACTAAGTGCTCAGCTGAGATGATCTTCTGTGGTGCCTTGCACTGTATTGGTCATACTAGTTTTTAGGGACAGGTGGGCATGTGCCTTTTATATGAAAATACAATCTGCTCTCTTGGCAGTCCTCTAATGAAAAAATTGTTCCAAGTGCAACAGCCTGGTTTCTTGAGGAGTTATCTGATGTCTGCTCTTTCTTCTGTCATCAGGACTCCATCCCTCTTCTCCCTCCCAGCCCTTGATCTGCAGTGCCCCCCCAGCCCCTGCATCTGCTAAACCATTCCTGACAGCTCTGCAGTAGTTGGCATCTTTCCTTGATCCCTAATTACCATTTGGTCAAAAAGCAGTGTGTTGCAGTGGCCGGTTTGGTGTTGCTTAGCTTTCTCAGGGGGACTAGGCAGAGAATGAGCAGCTGAGCTCAGACCAGCTCTCTGCTGACAGGGAGTTTGGGCTTGTCTCTTCTACTTTGATGAACAGCTTTGATGAAACTTAGTGGTACATACTTTGTGTGAGACCTACCCTGAGCCTCAGCACTTGTCTGAAACTGGCCCATGGGCAGGATGGTTTTGGAGTTGGGTAGAGAAGGGGCTTAGGGAAAGCAAGGATAAGTGTCTGAGCTAAAGCAGGAACTCTTCCTGTGGTTTTATTTTCTTGTAGCCATGATCACTCATTGCTGCAGTGCTTCCTGATTCCCTTTTAGATGTGGACTATAAAGCTTTTCTTCTTGCTTTGAAAGGTCTTGGATAGCATAATATTATGGAAAATAATGTCTGTCAAATTCTTCTCTGGTAACAGCGGTAGGAGATTTCTGTATGCCTCTAGAATTAGAGCAGTGATCTAAATGTCACTTTCATTTTTCATCAGGGGTTTTATGCTCCTGCATTACTTATGAGTCTCTGTTTTCCTACAAGACACTATGGTTAAAAGGACCAGAATTTCAAGCATATATTTTCAGTAGATGTTACTTTGAGGTCATTGACCCTGTACATGCAGTGAACTTCAGGTTCTTCTGTCTCTTGAAATTTCAGTAATTAAAACTTTTTTCTCTACTGGCTCATATTTTTATGAGTTAATGTAATATGCTTTTTATAATCAAAAAATTTACAGGGTTAAAAGATGGGTGTCAGAACTTAGTTCTCATATACCTGTGATAGTTGAAATACTTGGATGGCAGTGGACCTGCTTTTACTCCTGGAACTCAAGACTGTAGTGGAAAATGGAAGTAAGATTCTAATTGTCTGCCTAAAATTGTACATGTAAATGCTGAGAGTTCATGCCTGTTCATTTTTCACCCATTGAGTACATCACTGTTTGTTAAACAGTTTCCTACAACTGTAAGAGTTTATGCTGGTTTAACATGTACTTTCCTTACAAGTGCTACAAACTGTAGGTTCCTAGAACAGCATTTATGGAGTTTTGATCTCAGTCATTAACTTCTTCCAGCTGGTGCATAATCTTCCTGTAATAAGACAAATATCCATTTTTTTCTCATTAGAATGTATAAAATATAACAGAAACATTTGGAGGTAAGCACAGACCACTTTTTTTGTGTAAGCTGAGTCTCCACCAAAGTGTGAATCAGGTCTAAAAGGGATAATGAGATTGCAACAAATTCATTTGTTTTTTTAGCCACTTCCCCAATATTACCTCCTTCTTCTGTCACTAAACTGTTTTCTGTAGGATATGCTTCACTCCTCCAATCCCTCATCAAGAAACAAACAAGCCAGATTTTTCCCACTCTTCTGCTTTCCTTCCTCCCCACAGTCTTCAGTGGAATACCTAATCTTTGACCATCTTCCCTTATCTGTGCTAAAAGTCAAGTTCCCCCTCTGCAGCATTTCAAACCTTTACTTTTCCTTTTTTTCCTAAAAGACCAAATGGCTTATCTATCCCTTTTTAATCTTTTCTTTTGACTCTTAAAATTGTCTTGTGAGGTTGTCAAAGACGAGTAGATCACAAGAGCAGCATGCTTTGCCTTTGCAGCTTCTGCAGCAGTCTCTCTGGTGCTATAGATGGTACAGCATTGTCTTAAATGTGAAGCATGGAACCCTTTTAATCATATGATCTACAGAGAGAGAGTTTCAAAGAAGCGTGGTTTTGGTTTGTGGTATTTCATTTGTGCATCTCCATGTGTGTCTCCATTGTGGGGGATTTTTATGCATCTCTTGTGAAGTGCTAAGAACAGAGATAGCTGTTTGGGTTTGGTTGGGTTTTTTTCTTCTTTTTTTAAACTTCTTTTTGTGACAAAAAAAAATTTAGAGCCTGAAGTACTTCATCTGGAATTGGGCAAGGTGCCAGCACAGAGAGAATGAAACAGAGTTCAGATTAAATTTAAGTAACCTTGAAAGAAACAGACATTATTTGAGGAGACCTAAACTGATAGTTATTGTATAAGGGGGTTTGCTGCTTTGTGTGGTAGACTTAAAACTTAGGTCAAGCACCTCATGTGCTGCCTTGTCATGGGTGTGAATGCAGAGAACCTGTTGTTGTACCATTCTTCACGACAAGCAATCATTGCTTTTAACTTTGTCAAGTTTGGATTTTAAAAAAGGAGAGAAAGGAAGTGTATTTCCACATATTGATTTGTGGTTGATTGAAGGTTTTCACATCTGTTGGTTTGTGACCTGCAGATTTACTCTGAATATTGCAAAGGAGCCCAAAGCTTGGAGCTGACTTTGGATTCTGTTCTGTTTTGAAAAATCCTGTGATTAACACTCAAGTGGGTTTTTTTACAGTGTTTGAAAAAGGATGCAACGTATGCATAGGATTTTTGTGGGGATGTTCTTTGTGTGTGTATTTTTATCTATTTAATCTGCTGCTCCTTAAGTTTCATGTTGGGGGGTTTAAATAATTGTATTTTTTAAAAGTTTGACTTCAGCTTTGTAATTGCTTACAGAGATATTATGGCTGTGTTCCATGGCAGATACCTGCTGAGATAAAGCTAAAGCAGCAAGGGGTGCAGAGAGTAGGCTTGAACTTCTGTAATAATTAATAATTTAAACAAATTGTAAATTTTGACAACGGAAGGCTTTAAGATGATTGACTGCTAGATTGAGTTATTTTTTCTCTTTTGTGTGGCTGTTTTCTGTTAACATACTCAAAGCTGTAAATATCCTGTGTTTCTCACTACTTCCCACACTTGCAGAACCCAAGTTAAGAGTGGAAGCAGGAATCGGTTTGTGAGCAGAAACAATGGTCTGGGAAAGCTTTTAGGCACATGCAGGGCCTCAGGAGCTGGGCTTTCCTGCCCCAGGATTTGTGGTAGGCTCCTACCATGTGACAGTGCTCTCTGCTTCCTGCACGGCTTCTCTGGAGTCTTTAGGCAAGCAGATGCACACCCTGGTCCCATCCCAAATGATGATTCTGTGTGTCCTCTCAGGAGAAAACATGTTCAAGGGTCTGAGCCAGCTCACACCTAGTTGTGGGTGTTTAGAAGCAATCACTCTCCTGATCTAACTTCCTACAACTCACTGTGATCACTGACTTTTGTTAAACCAGCAGCAGTCCTTTCTTGGACATCACAAACATTGTTCCCACCAGAGTGCCCCACTGGAGTACTTCACCTGCAACCAAGGGTGTTCTTGCAACTGTGTTAAGCCTAGGAAGATGACAGAAGTTAATTCTCTTAGTAGGAGCCATGCATGCATCAAGCCCTGCTTGTTTCTCGTTAGGCAGTGTGCCAGCCCTGCTGTGTTACATCCAGTGCTTTGCCCTGGGAGCCCTCATGCATCTCTGAGGGGCAGTAGGCAGACCTGTTCTCCCCTTGGCACACACTCCATTAGGATTTGCAGTATTTCAGTTCTTAGAGTCCTGAGTTCAACTTTCCTAGAATGTGTGGTGAACTGTCAGCAGGCAGGTGACCTCTGAGGATTTTTTTTTTGTTTTATTTAGTTGCTGGAAGCAAAAGTTACTGAATAAGAGCTCTTGGGTGATAGGCTCTGCTCTTTTGTATGCTTGCCTACTCTGATACTCTGGACTACTATCAAAGATTTAGTCTAGATGTTCTGGAGTATCCAAAAATCCCTTTGCAGTGGCTTGTACAGTGTTTGTGCTGTCACCTTTTCATATCCCTAAGTAATCTGATACTTAAATGAGACCTGCCACAACAAAATGGTGTCTGTCTGACCTTGTCCTCTATCCAAAACTTTCAGTGCTGTTATTACCAGTGTCTTTTTCCCTCTGCAGTACCTGGGTCTTTTGTTATGTTCCTCGGGGAGTTGTTGTTATTTCTTTCTTTTTGCAAAGAAACTAGAGGGTGTAGATTTAGCTACAGTCTAGCTTTGTCTCAGGATGTTTCAGTCTAAGTAAGGTTTAAGGTATAACATTTTTTTAACAAAAAGAACAAGCAGCAAAGCCTCCAGCGTCAAAAGATGGCAGCATTTGTTATCAATCAATTTAATAAGCCATGTATGAACAGATTCCCTAAGTCACCATGGGAAGTCTTTAAACCTTTGTTTATTCCATAAATATTTTTATAATTAAAAAAAATACTGAATATTTATTAGCATTTACAAGTCCAATTTGTTGAAAGCAAGAGTGCCCTGTCACTACTCTCCCACAGCTAAAATATTTGTTTTTAAATGACATGTTTTGCAATACAAAACCTCCTTAAAGGGATGAGTCCAGGAGCTTGGCTTATTAATATCTTGATAAGAATTTGTGTAGATTACATTACTGACTGCTCTGTTGTCAATGTACTGCTGGCTGAAAATTAGTTCTTATCATAGGTAGTTCCATATTTAACCTCAGGTGGCAAATACCAGTCAAACCTGACCAACATTGCGAACTTGGAACTTCATTTAGGGAATCCAGTGACATAATGCATGACAGGAGGTCAGCTTGATGGGCAGCTTGATTTCTTCCATTACTCAGTGAACTTGGTGACAGCAAATCCTCCTCTCAGAAAACAGAGTGCCTAATACTTTGTAAGGAGATTTACAAGAAGATCCTTATCCACAGAGTTTTGTGAGGAGATTTTATCCTCACAATTGGGGAAACACTTGTTGCCAGCTAGGCCAGTAAGTAAGCAAGGAAACAACTGATTTTGGAAGCCAAACATGAAGGTGCCTGATTAGCAAAGCAGGTCCCTCCTGGCTGCTGACTGCTCTCACTGCTGGATGAGGGTTCAGGTCTGCAGGTCACAGCAGCTGTGTCTGGAATATTTGTTCTCCACACACTGGCACCTCTGCTCTCCTGCCATCAAATCTCACAGCTGTGTGGAATAGATAAATAAAGATTGTTGCTTATTTCCATCCGTCTGGTGCAGAAGTAAGTGGATTTAGTAGTAATGTCCTGAGCCATAAGACAGTCAGCTTTAAGTGACCCTCATATTCAAGGCAGGTAGTGACTGGCAGTCACAAACTGCAAATTAGTGTTCAAAAAATAATTGGTAAATTGTTAATTACTTGAAAAATACTGTTATGAAAATGTATGTTGGTTGGGTGGAATTTTTGCTTGCTTTGGTTTTTACTTTAAGTGTGCTGACAGTTTCTGGTGTTACCTGCAGAACACCTGACCTTGTGCAGGGTGTGTAAGAGCTCTGTACAGTACAGTGTTTGTCAACACCAGCTGATTATCCTGTTTGTCACTGCTGTCTCTTGCAAGTGTCCTAGTAGTGTCAGCTGCAGAACTACTGGAGTTATTCCTAACACAAGAAGCATTTTCACATGTGCAGATACTTGAGTGTAGTGTTACTGTGATCTGACCAGCCTGAAGATAAATACCTCTCCTTCAAATGTAAATGTAATTAATTAGTGGTGTGGACATTAGCTAGCTCCACTCAGTTGCTTCTGAGTTTCCCTGCCTTTCTGTCAATTCTGTTTTTTCCTATTCCGTGATGGGCCAGAGAGAGCACAGCTCACTGACTGATGCAAGTAAGAGCTCTCTTTGTCTTTCAAGAAGAAACCCAGGCTTTCTTTTGGCTCTGTCTGATAGCTTAAAGGCAATATTGGAAGCAATTTATGCACAGCACTTCCATGCTACTGAGCAATAAAGCTGTTACTGTTATGATAAAGCAGAATTTTTGGTAAAGAATTGAATGAAGTCTAGTAATATGAGTAACCAGCTGAAGCAAGTGTGTAGAAGTAATTCTAGGATTTAAAATCCATTAAAATGCAAATAGAATGAGCAGTGTCAATAGTCATTAAATAGCCGAAGAAAGTCAAGTAACATTAGGGGGTTTTTGAGCAAGTATGGTAAATTGAAAGTGAGTAGTGCTTCTTGGGATTTTCAGGGACAACAGACCAGGTGCATTGCTGGAGCTGAATGCTAACTTCACATTTAGAAAAATTCTTTAGATATTTGGGCTGATAAATCTCTTAATACACTATAGTTGGTGCGTACACAAGTGTAAGACTGAGGTTAAGACCTGGCCACATTTCCTGCTGTATGCTGACCAAGTGTATTGGTTTTGAAGTCATTTTAGAAGTGCAGGCACCCTTGCTGAAAAGACCATCAGGAGACCTTTGGTATAATTTTCAAGAATATTTTGTAGATGCAGAGGTAATGAGCCATCTGGAGGATTTTGTGGGTTCCAGAAGTCAGCTGCCTTTGTAGCTATGCTTTTGAACTGTGGAAGTTGTAGCACAGAATTTACTGTTCCCACAATACATTGCAGAAATCTTCCCAGTTGTCATAGCTAAATTCATTGCTAAATGTAACTCAGTACTCAAGAAGTGTCTTGCATTGCTTATGCTAATTTCTGCTGTAGACTGTTTGTATTTATGCATGTACTCTCTGCATTGAGGCTGAAAAGACCTTGGCTAAATAAAAAGCTGCTTTATTATTGTGATAAGAGAGTATTTTCCAGGCACCGAGCCTCTGGCTGCTCTAAATTACTTGTTCTAGTGAAAGAATCATGTTCATATTGTTTAAACCATAGAACAAATCATAGCAATAGCTGGGAACAAGTAACAGAAGCATTCTGCAGTGCAGCTTGAACTGCCTTGTTTGAAATATTAATTCATTTTGCCTGTCCCTGTGATATTGCTTGTTTGAATCCAGTACCAATGGGCATGGCAATCATGAGTATGGGAAAATGTGGTCATAAAACAGCATCCCCCTTTGTACCAGTGTCTCTTCCCTGGCTACATTTCTTCCTCCTGTATCCTCCCACCCCAGATTTCTCACACGTACGCACTACCTGCAGTGCCTTTGAAGGCATCATCTCGTGATCACTTGAAGTCACAAGGCAACTCTCTGAGTGCTCTTGCTGAGCACAGGGTGTGTGAGGAGTTTGGGCTCTGGCTCATGTGCTTTAAGGCCCTGACAGCATTTCTTTCCCCTCTCATGACTGTGCATGACCCAGGACAGTGAGAGGCCGCTCGCTGCCAATCCCCCTTCTCCCCTGCAATGCCCTGCTGTTTGTGGTCACACAAGCTTGTAGTGTAGCAGCCACCAAATTCAGCAGTAGCTCAAACATGGCCCCAAGTGTCTGCAAAGGCGAGTGCTCGCTCTTGCTGTTTGTCTGCCCAAGGGGAGTGAGTAGATGGTTAGGGGGGGTAACTTTATAGACCCTTGCAGCAAGACTTGTCCACCACAGGCCACAGCTCTGAGGCAGGCATGGTGTCAGACCTGGCTGATGGCTCAGCCGTGCTGCAGACCAGCCCCAGGCAGTGCTGCTGCTGAGGCATGTGAATGGCACGAAGGCCTGTGGAGCCGCATCTCCTGCAGCACCAGTGTTGCTTTCTGAATCCCCTGGGAGTGGGGAAAGCTGTGTCCTGTTCCTGGATATCTGAAGTTGAAATACATCAATCTAGCACTATACTAAGATAAAGTAATTCTAAGTTGATATGACTCAAATTTCTGCAAAGAACGTTCATGGCAATTGAGTGTGTGATTCCTGGAGCCCCATGGCCTTTTAGCAGGGACCTGGCAACATCTTTCTGCGTTGGCTTTTGGCTACAGGATGCTGTCAACTCAGTCATCTTGAGTCATTTTTCTAAAACAACTCCCAGCTGTTAAGGGAGGAGAGCACCTAGTGAATGCCTGCCAGTTGGGAAATGAGAAATATCCCGGTGTGGGAAGGTGACAGAATTAAGGCTTTTAGAGAACGGTGGGGAAGTGCTAAGGTCTTTGTGTTCTCTTGCTGCCCTGTAACAGAAGCCAAGTGAGTATTTGCTCAAGGAAATTTACTCATTGTGCGGCTTGTATCAGTAAATAGTGTTTCTGTCGGCTTCTTGTGAGTGATTAAGGTCTGTGTTTGCAAATGGAAATTACATAACCATACACCTAAGTTACACTTTCAATAAAATGCCATTTTCTGAACAAATTAAACACTGAGGTGATGTCAGTGGTGCTTACCTTTGCTAACAGGCCAATGCCTACAGGGGGTTTCTGTTGAATTTCAGTACCGGTAACTTCTGAACATATGGGTGTCTGTGTATATATATGTGTGTGTATGTATATATATATGCGTGTGTGTGTGTGTGTGTGTTTATTTATTTATTTATTTATTTATTTATTTGTACTCTTTTCATTAAAAGCTGAGAAAAGTTAAGGCTGTGCATCTGGTGAAGGGATGCAATGCATTTCCATCACTCCTTCTTCCCACCCTTAAGGAACATCAACCAAAATGTGAATGTTACTTTGAAATTTGTGGAAAGGCTGGAATAACCGAAGTATGACTCCTGCTAAGAGCCACTGTGGGCGTGGATGGGGAAGTAGGCATAGCACTTCAGTAACAAGATCAGTTCGTGTCCTTTGCTATACTTCTATATTAGCTGGAGTTGAATTTCCTCCTCTGCAAGAGGCATATCTAGCTGTGGTTGGAACATGCCTTTTTAGGGGAGTAGGAAGATGTGATTGGGTGGGGAGGGAGTTTATTCCAAGCTTGAAGGCAAATGTCTTGTCTTTTAGCACGCCTCTTGCAAGGTCTTGGGAGATCATAGCACCTCTTTGCCTCAGAATAGAGAGATTTGTTTTTTTCCTATTACGCAGTGAGTTTGGAAGATGTTTGAACACTTCATAGCAACCCTGAACATAAGCCTGAAACTAAAAGCAAGCCAGCTCAGCTCCCCAACATTTTTTCTTTCAGAGATGAGATATTCTGAGTGGTTTCCTTGAAGCAGCTTTAAAAAAATGCTCCAAAGCTTTTTGAAGTTGACATTTCTATCAGTTCACACTCCAAGAGGAGTGCTTCCAACAAGTGACATTTTCCCCCGGTTACATTTGTTATACAGCTAACAATGTCCCTGTGTCTGCAGGATTGTTTCCTGTGATAAAGCTGTGATAAAACTTCTTCCTCTTTCGTTCTTGTGACATAGTTGAGATGAAAGATAACAGACAATAATGTGAGAAAGAATATCTAGGAAAGTGTAATCAACAGCTAGAGCCATAAAGGAAAAAGTGTCTTTTTTTGCCAGGGGTGATGCTAGGTGTCTAAATCAAAACTAAGACAACTTAGAAGTCTGTGAAAGTCAAACATGCAATTTCTGCTTGTCCCCTAAGTGGACAGAGTTATGAAGTACATTTGAATCCAGCCTAATAAGGGCTGTATGGTATATTTTGGAGGCAGTATTCTGTAGAGAGATCCTGCATACTTCAAATAATGTGCTTCATCTTGCAGGGACCCCAAAATGTTGGGAGGTCCAGTGGGTAAGCTGCTCAATGGACCAGCTAACAGTGTGTTGCACCTGTACATCCCTGGGCAAGCTGCAGCAGCATGGAGTTTAGTGTAGCCTGTCTAGCTCTCTTTACAAGCAGGTTTGCTGCATTCCTTCCTCAGACTGATTTTGGAAACCCTGAGGTAGCCGAGATAAAGCTCTGCACTGCAGTTAGTCAGACAGGGCTTGTTCACTTTGCTCAACTCCCCTGGTGCTGTAGCACTGAGAGGTTGAATCCTCTGAAATTTTGAGGCCATAGTGGAAACTCCATGTGCCTGAGCATTCAAGTGCCTGCTTCTGAGCTCTTTGCATTGAAGTAAACTACAGCTTTCACTGCCTTGGTCGTGTTTTATCCTTCCCTGGCAATATCTTTCCAGAATTGCATAAGTCTTCTAACAAAACCAGGAACTTAATACTAAGAAACAAATCCAAAGAATATTTTTTCCTTTTATAGCTGAGCAGTAGACTGATATGGCAATATATTTTAAAATCCTCAAAAGAGCAGCTGTTTTACACCACTTATGTTTCTGAATCATGGGCAGTTTGTGTTGATTGCAGTGCTTAAGGCACTGACTTTTGCTGATGCATCTATCTAGAGTATAATGCTGTTGCATCCTGAGGTTAACATATAAATCATAAGCAGCGTTTATTTGGTTTAAAAAAAAATCAATAAGCAAAAAGTCAGGTCTGCCTTGGGATTTTCCCCTATCCCATGCCCTAAACAAGAAACCATATTTCAAAAATGTTTGAAGTGAAAACTGTACTAGTTTAACAGAAGCTGGCAGCCATATCTAAACATCAGAAGCAGCAGAGGAGAAAAATAATAGTGAGCAAACTTGGAACTGCAAGCTAGGGATGGGGCCCACAATGGCAATGTCATGTTCTGTGAGGTTTTTTTTCAGTGATGTAGAAGAGTTCAAAAGCAAGAATTGATTTTTTGATGGTACAAGGCTTCTCATTAGATGACCAGCCTAGCAAATACTTGGAAGTCTTTTTTACATAAAGATTGACTGTTAATTTATGTGAGGAAAGGCTTTGCTTTGTAGTATAAAGATCCTGTAAGACTGTTCATGTGCCATCTGCTGAGTGAATTTGGACTAGTAGGGTTGTTGTTCATTTAATCTGCTTGACAGTGGGCATTAGAACAGTGAAAAGGGTAGAAACAGTAATATTTAACTTGCATGACCCTCTGAGATAGAAGAGATCAGGACATCTTTTATTTCATCTGAGGATGTTAAGACAGGGTAAAAATCACAAGCATTTCCATGTTGGCTTTTCCTCAGACTGCAGGAGTTTCTCAAAAGAAAATTGTTCTACACAGTCTAATAACTGCATTCTAACCTAAGGGACCTATGTATGAAAGAGAAATTATCTTCCTGGTGCTGTGAAGCTTAATTAATTTTTTGAATGTTATTTAGGGATCTTTTTGATGAAGTCCCACATGTGATAAAACATTATCTTTTTTTTTTTTTGTGTGTCTTATTTTTGCTTGTAAAACGGTTCATTGTCTTGAGTCTTCAAACATCAGATTTGTCTCACAGCTTTGTTTTGTGCTGAGAGCAGAAATGAGGCTAAAAATTGAGTACTTTAACCAAAATTACTTCCAAAAAGATTTCCTGAAGTTTTAAAGATAACCATGTTCTCCTGCTCCCAACAGAGGATAATTAAGAACCTTTTAAATATTTCTTGTCCAAGGAAATACATATTTATGAATGAATGTGTGCAAAAGATGTTTACTTAAGATATGAGTTAAAGTTAAATCTAAAGTACTGTTAGTATTTTTAAGTAAAACAAACATACTCTGCAAGCTTATTTTACTTTTCACTTTTAAGATAATTTTTATTTTCTCCTTGTATTGTTGGAAACATATTAACTGGAGAAATAACACATTAGTAAAATTTTAAGCAAAAACGCTCATGGGATTTACTTTAAAAATAATTTGACTTCTGAAGCATGCAGTGGAGTTTCAGGCAGAAAGATGGGAGCAGGCAGTGCAAGTATGCATAACTAATAGTAAATGAAGCTGTTCTTTAGGATTGACCTCCTTGAGTTTGAAGCCAACATTGTTCTATTCCAAATGGTAATTTCTTCCTCCTTTTTAGGTGGAAGGAACCAGAACCTTTTCCATTAACTTTGCAGAGGCTTCTGTGTACAGACAGAGGGTGGATATTTAATGGAGAGGGATGGAGGCAAGAAAGAAGAAAAAAACCTAAAACATGTCTGAACAAAAAAGAGGTCACCTATACATTGAGATATCATCTCATTATGCCTCTTGTTGCCCGTAAAAAGAGGCACAGGTGCATTATACAGTTGTAGACCCTTTCTCTGTGGATATCTACAGATAAGTGTCAAGTGGCACCTCTGTAACAAAGCAGCCCTTCAGAAGGAAGTCTGCAATGCACACTCAAGCCCTGCAGATTTAAGAGTCTAGTGTGCATCTGGAAAAAGCCCTTTTGAAATTGTTACACAGGTTAATGGCAGTAGAAATGTCAGAGCTGGGAGAGGGGAAGCAATGTGTGTGCATAGTGAGGTAAACTGCAGGAGGCACACTGTGCTCTGTTAAGATTTTGGTCATGCTTATGACCAGAAGTTTAAATTCAACGTGTAAGTTGGAGTCAGGGAGGATCCTTTCCTCATTGAACTTCAGTAATTCAGTGTCCAAGGAAAAGATCCAGCAAAGAAAGTGATATAAACACAGCAACCAACAAGTACAGCAGCTCTCTGTTCAGCATCAACCCTGAACTGATAAACTGAGTATGAAGGTTTTGGAGAAGCCTGAGGGCAGGAAGATGTACTAGTCAGGCAGTATACAAAGTAAAATTGAGCAATGGAATTTGCTGTTGGCATGAAAGGAGATGAGGCTATGGGAGATGTGGAGGTGGAGAGATGTAACTGCACCCGAAGAATTCAGGTCAGGGGGAAAAAAAGCAAAAAATGGTATGTGACAGGAAGAGAGAAGTTGGGGTGGGAGAAATTAAGGAACTGGGTTACGTGTTGCAGTTTCACAGGGATTTCTGTTAAAACTTTTGATTTAATTTTCTGCTGTCCAGTGGTATACCTGTTGGCCTATTTGATTCAGAAAAACAAGTTAGTTGCATATAGGAAGGGGAATATACATAAATTCTGTCTAATTGTCTGTGGAGTGTGCTCACTTCATTAGCCCAGGGAACTGCATCCCTTCAGCTCTTCCAGTAACTCTCCAAGCATCAAGGGCTGGCAGGAGAAATATTGATTCCTGTTTCACTCCAGTGTTGGGTGGGGAGGCTCTGCTAACACCTGAAGTACGCTTTGGAACAAGTCAACTACTTTGTATATGTCACTTTTAGCCAATTATTTAATTCTGTACAAATTTACCTAACAATTTTTTTTTCTCTTCCAGTTACTATTTCTTCAACTGCCGAAAAAGGTAATTTTTAAAAGTTTTTATGAAGATGTGAATAACTGCTTTGCACGCAAATCCTAAGGGACTTAGAGTTTAAATGTACTCCTTTATTTGTGAGCTCTGTGTAAGGAATAGATTAGTGCTAAGAAACAAGGTAAATATTGTACAGTTGAGTCTGTTTTGTTTCTAATATCACAAACTTGGGATGATGACAAGACCTGTGACTAATGCAAGTAATGCAACTATGATTTAAGTTTGTATTTATTTTTAAATGGGTACCTAGTAAGAACAGAAAAAGGAGAGGAGAGAAGAAACTGCAGCGCATCCACAATTCCATCTTCTATTTAGGCCTGTGACCCAAAAGACTTCTGGAAGAGGATGAATTGTTGTTGTACTGCTTAATATTTTCCACACAGCATACCAAATTCCTCAGAACTCCATTCTTAAGGAGTAGTTAGAATTGTGCAAAGCACAACCATTTCAAAAGTGGCTACACATTATAATTTTAAATTTCCAGGTCAAGTATTTGAGGTTTTGCTTTGAGAAATTTTAACCTTCATATTTGCTTTAGCAGGTATATGCCACAGTGGGTAGTAGTGCACAGTGATAGAGTTACAAATGAACAAAAAAAAAATTCTAGCATATTGTTGCAGGGATATTTGTTTGGAAGTTCATTCCAGTTTATGGGGGAACATGAGTGGTAGATTAAGCACAGATTTGCACTTTAACTATCCACAGAGGGCTGGTTCAGACTGGTAAAAGCTCTCATCTCTTAAATATTTTGCAGAAGAGCACAGAACTGGAAGCTAATCTAGCAGTTTTCTTCCTGGTGAGCATCTACCAGAACACTGTAAAAAGAAGGAATCTTGATGGAATTTGTTGTTTTTCAATTTCTAATGGAGAACTGAAAGAGTAGGAAAATCTTCAGAATAAACTGTAAGCCATGTAAGATGTGAGCTTGTGTTACACTGGACCTTTTCATCCCATTTTATAGCTGGGCTTTACCTTGACTTCACAAAATTCTGCAAGTTGCTGCTGCACTTGCTGTTGACCTGTAGATGAGTAAGTTTTGCTTTCTAATTTCTTCTGGAAAGGCAAGATCTATGTACCAGTTAAGGAAGTCTGGCAGAGCAGTATTTGTGTTACATAGTCAGATCTCTAGTTCAAATCCAGTGCCTATGTGACTGAAACAGGTTCTTCTAAATCTACTAGAGAAGGAAAAATACAAGATTAATTAATGAGAGTGACAGCATCAGTGGAACCAGTTAGGCTCTTAATAGCTGTCACCTGCATGCAGTGTGCACCTCCCATTCTGAATCATGGCATAGGCATCCTATGTGAATTAGTCAACCATGAAAGTTGATTTTAAAAATACACATAAAGTCTTTTTTCATTTGAAAAGAAAGCTGGCATAAGTTTTCTAAAGTTCTTATAAGCCAGCTCACAATAGCCAGGAATCAACATCAGAAGAGTTGAAAGACCAAAGTACCAGAAACATTGCAATGCAAATCAATAATGTGCATTTTAGCAAGTGTATTTTGCTTCATATTTCAGTGTAATAAGTACTACAGTAAAATTATTTGGATATAATGGCAACTTTTGATAAAATTAGTGGTGATTTCTTACCCCATTAAGGCTCATTTTTTATTTTGTAATTTTTTATTCTTGTCTAGTTTTATATCCATTAGAGTAGGGGAATAAAGTCAACTCTGAATCTCTGTTAACAGTGTAATATACTACTGTTGTATATTACTGCCTCTGTAATCTGACTCTGTCTTGGAAGTAGTGTTAAGAATGATTCAAAAAAGAATGTTAAGGGCGAATCTTAGGAGGGCTTAGCATATTTTAAGAGGATTCTGAAAGCATGTCTTAAGACACTGTCTTCCTGAGGCCATAAATTTGGTATAGTATGCATCAGTGCCTTTGAAGAAAACTGACTTCACTTAGTTGCAGCATGGCACCATGAATCCTGCATGGCCTTAGTTTAGCCAGGACTTTCTTGTCACTCTGAGTCTGGCTAAACTGGCAGATACTGGAGTTGGAGGTTTTTGTTGTATTTTCCATCTAGCTTGTAATTACAAGAAAATGAGCTGGCTAGGAATGAATCTGGTTTACATTTGTACTGGAGAGAGATGCAAGATGCTTTAGGGAGTAATCTGTAGAGGAGCTACTTGATATCCAAAGTGGTGGGTAGATGGACTGCTAAAGTAAAGCTGTTAAAAATGGTATGTTCCCTCCCTCTCATTTCCTGGGGAGCACTGACAGGACAGTTATGTGTAATCACAGTAGGAATGGCAGCATGGAAAGTAGGAAAAGAAGCAAGAATTTATTCAGAGTGAAGCCCATATTGACTGCCAATTGCAGGTTCTTTCCCTGGGTGGTGTCCATCACTGGCTACTGAGTACCAGCCCTTGGTTTTTAATGATGGTGACAGATTGCAAGAGCTCAGTTACATGGAGAGCACTTTAATAGCTGCCTCTGTCTAATAAATAGTGGTAGCACTGGCACAGATCTATACTCTTGATGCAGCTGCCCATGGTCCCTGTTACTCTCTGTGTTGTAGGGGCATTTTCAACCTGTTACAAAGCTTTGAGGTTCTGCTGTTTGACGCATTGCGTGTGCACTAAAAATAATCCTTCGAAAGAATCTGAATTCTGGCACGATTTTTATGGACAGAGTAGAACTGTTTACTAGTAAGTGTAAGCTAGTTTTGCTGTGCCTTGCCCTCCCCTGTATCTCATTTCCTCTTTCCTTCTATTCAATTTCTCCCACCCTCTTCTCCACCAAAGTTCTGATCTGTGCCACTGATTCCACTCGTTTTGTCCTTTTCTCCTCTCTTCCAAACAATTTTCTCATGCTTTAATTGCTTAACCACATTGTGTTTGAAGGTAGAGTATGTTTTTAATAACAGACAGCTTCTAATAATGCAGTGCCTACTACAGTAATACACAAGATCTTTCCTATCAGGACACAGATTTAGGATGGCTTTAGAAAAGGGTTTTGTTTCTAGCATTTTCAGTCAGCTCCACTGCTGAAAATTTGCCAAATCTACCTCTAAGGTTGGAGGAGTCAGAGGCAAAAGTAAAAAGAATAATTCTCTGATGAAAGCTCAAATGCAGTTTATTTTCATTGCAATAAACAGTGAAAATCCTGAAAGATTATAAATTAAACCCATGTGACTGTGCACAAGCGTTTTCTGAGCTGTTGGAGGTTCCCAAAGTTTTCAGCCTTTTTTGCCATCCATGAAGTACATTGTACAGCTTCTTAAAGTTCTTAGAAGACTCTATCTGTAGAGAAAAGTAGGTCAAATTTTCTACTCAACTGCAACTGAAGATAATAGAAATGAAGATAATATAAATATTTAATATGAGTTTTGTAAGACTTGCTGTTCTGGCACAACTGATCTGCTTCCTCTTGACAAGTGATAAAAGAAAACTTCAGAGGAAACAAGATTTGAAGGAGCTTCCTGGGTCATAAGGTCTAGATTTCTGGTCTTTAAGATATCATGCAGACTCATTAGAAAATTTATTGAGTTTCCTCCTAAAGCCAGTTACATTTTGTTGCCATTGTGACTGTAATAGGACTTTTCAGATGATTTGAAAGAAGAAAGTAAGAAAATCTTTAATTCACATCTGGCATAAGTGGATGTGTACTCTCCAAACCCCTTGTTTGGGGATTTTAACTGTCATTGATGACCAGTGCCTTCTGTAATGGCATAGTACTGTGCTGTTTCTGTTAGAAGTAGAAATTAAATTGAGTTATGTAGGTCAGTAAGTAATCAATTACTTTGTGATAATCTAGAACAGAATTACAGCATCATCTTTATCCAAAAAGATTAGTCACATGCCAGAAGTGAGGCTGTGTTCAGTTCTGGGGATTGGTGTTCAGCAAGGCCAAGTGCAAGGTCTGGCACATGAGTCAGGACAATCCCAAGCACAAGTACAGGCTGGGCAGAGAATGGATTGAGAGGCAGCTCTGGGGAGAAAGACATGAGGTTGTTGGTTGATGAGAAGTCCCCCGTGGCTCAGCAGCATGTGCTTGCAGCCCAGAAAGCCAAACATGTCCTGGGCTGCATGCAAAGCAATGTGGGCAGCGGGGGAGGGAGGGGATTCTGCCCCTCTGCTGTGCTCTGTGAGACCCCACCTGCAGTGCTGCATCAGCTCTGGGGGCCAGCACAGGGAGGGCATGGACCTGCTGGAGAGAGTCCAGAGGAGGCTACATAGATGATCAGAGGGATGGAACACCTCTCCAGCTGAAGACAGACTAAGGGAGCTAGGACTTACTATCCTGGAGAAGAGAAGGCTCCAGAGAGACCTTACAGCACCTTCCACTACCTGAAAAGGACTACAGGAGTCCTGGGGAAAGACATGTTACTGAGATATGGAGTGATAGGACAAGGGGAGAATGACTTCAAACTGAAAGAGGGCAGGTATAAATTAAGTTTAAGGAAGTAATTTTTATTGTGGGACTGGCAAGGCAGCAGCAAAAGTTGCCCAGAGAAGTTGTAGATGCTCCATCCCTGAAAGAGTTCAAGGTCATTTTGTGAATCTATAATAAAAACATTATTTCCTTGAGGAAGAGCAGCCATCACGATTGGGGAGTGAGGGTGGGTGTTTATTTAATTTTTTTAAGTGAACAGTCTTAGAGTGCTAAGTGTAGTTCTTTAGCCATCCTCAAAGATCAGGGGGTTTATTTATTGTTCTTTTTCAGCTATATTCACCAAGTTCTTATTTGTATTTTATTGCAGTTGTCTACCTTGTTGTTTTTCATCTGTCATTCGTCATGTTTGTATGGTCCTATGGGAAGACAATTTTCACATCTCCTGCAACCCCCTCTAATGAGGTAAATATAATGTTAGGAAAATGTCAATGCCTTTTTCATAAATAGCTGAACTGTTTTCAGTGATGAAATTTGTTTGCAGTACTGCATGATTCACCTTTCCCTTCTCATTGTCTAAAATAGAACAGCATGACAGTGTATCATGAATGAAAATGATCAAGTTACCCTTAAAATACCATATGCTTTGTGTAATGACATTTCCTTATATGAAATGTGTGTTTAAATCATCATAAGTTTGGCAGTCTTGTACAGTGATATGCTATGAAGTAGCTCACTCAAAACCTGGAATTTTAAAAACTGATAAATTGAAATACAGCGACAACATTTTTATGTTTCCTTTTTAGGCAGTTTTGACAGTTGTTTGAGTAAGAAGGGATAGTAATGTAATGTGTACTTATGACCTGGAGTACTGAACCCAATTACTAGTCAAAGGTTAAGGTTTAGGAACACTGAGATGTGACTACTTAAAGAAGCTTTATATAATAGCAAAAGAATGCATGATGAAGTTTTGTTTTGAAAAAGAACCATATTAATTCAAATAAACCTGGGATGGATTACCGTGTTTTCTATTTTCTCTAATGTGTGTGTATGTAAGGATTAAATACTGGCACTGCATTTAGAATATTGCCCTTCTCCTTCTTCTTTTTACAAAGCTTTTAAACTGCCCAAACTCTTAGGTGTTGGTTGCTCTGTGGGGGCTGAATTTTTATTCTGTTTTCAGCAAGACGGACATTCAGTGCTGATGTCAATCTTAAACATTCTTGAGATGAGTTATTCCCATGCTTTGAAGAAAAAGCAAACACTGCTCTGTAGTGCTTAATTATGCCTTAGAGATCTGTATGTTAAAGCTATAGAATATAAAGTGTAAAAAGCTAAACATTATTCTGCTGTTTAACTAAGCAAAAAGTCTAAATGTAGCTGTTGAAGGGTGTAACTTGTGAAAGGAGACAGCTTTTATGGTAACAAGAGTTCACTGCAAAAATGTGTAAATGTGTAATTTGTACATTTTTGGAGTTAGATAAAGCAAAACACCTCAAAACACTTGTGAATTTCTGCATGATGTAGTAAGTAAAGGACAATGAATCTGATGAAGAATCTGGAGCACAAGTGCTGTGAGGAGCAGCTGAGGGAGCTGGGGGTGTTCAGCCTGGAGAAAAGGAGGCTCAGGAGGGACCCCATCACTCTACAGCTGTGTGAAAGGAGGGGGAGCCAGGTGGGGAGTCAGTCTCTTCTCCCAGGTAACAAGTGACAGGATAAGAGGAAATGGCCTCAAGTTGCACCAGGGGTGGTCTAGATTGGAGGAATATTTTTTTTGCTGAAAGGCTTGTTGTTACAAGCACTGGAACAGGCTGCCCAGAGAAGTGGTTTTATCCCCATCCCTGGAGGTTTGAAAACATGTATATATGTGGCATTTGGGGATGTGGTTTAGTGGTGGACTTGGCAGTGCTGGGTTTATGGCTGGGCTTGATGACCTTAGATGTTTTCCAACATAAATGATTCTATAATTCAATGAATTGCTAAACTCTTGGCTTGGCGCTTCAGAGTAATTTGGTTTTGCTTTTTCTAGAATAGTTTTGCAGGAAAATTGTAAAGTTAAGCAGATTAACTAGTTAAAATGTGGCCAAAATGGTGTTATTCTAGGTTTTATAACGCTATATGAACTAGAGCTGCTGTTAATTCTAATTCCAAGTAACTTTTACTATATGCTTGAATTCTTTATCAATAGCAAACTTATTCACTACTTTTCCTGTAGTTGCAGTGATGATGTAGCAGGCTTTTTGTTTTCAGCAAGTGAAAGGGATGGCTTGGGCATATAGCACATAATGGATTTTTTTGTATATTAACTGTGAAGATAGATCAGATTTAATAAAATTTTCTTCTACATCTAGCTTTAAATGAAAGAAAAATGACCAAAAAACCTCTCCCACCAGAAAAACAAAAAAACACACTCAGGTTTGTTTTTTTTGTTTTTTTTTTTTAAGAAAGCAAAAAACCAACCAAATTAAAAACCCAGCACTGCTTTTTCTGTTTCTGGGCAAATCCTTTCTGTTCATGTACCAGTGAGTAATTTTTGCTGGTTATACTTAAAAACAAATATGACTTCAGAATCTCTCCATTGTGAGAGTGTAAATGTATATATTTTTAGTCATTCAAATTTGCCATACTTGCAAAACAAATAACATCCTGCAATCTTACTACTGAACTAAAAAAAATATTCTGCAGCTGCTGTTGTCTTAGTGTAATCCCTGTACATTTGTCCTAAGAAAAAACAATCAGCATTATATAAGATCCAGAAAGAGGAAGGAAACAAAGGGATTCTTTCTGTTTTCAATAAGAGCTGCTGAACCTCATTGGGAATTCTGTTTGCTGTGTAGTAACAGACAACTTGTGATGTCTTTGAACATATCCTGCTATTGTCTGAGAGACTGTGGTCTCACAGTCCTATTAAGTTCTGAAATTAGAACAGAAATGTAGCTTTTTGAAAAACCAAAATCCTATCCAGGATTTTTGGAGTAATACTATGATGTTACTTGGACAAATTTTAAAATTTTTAAGTCTTGTTATTTGGTTCCCTTTCTGTGCACTAATGTTTTGCCTTGAAATGTCATCTAGAGGGAGTACTCATGTTTCTTGCAACCTCTGCTTGATTGCAGGTCACAGAGACCTGCATCACCTAGCAGACTCACAAGGGTAGTAGGGATTAGGTTGTATTGCACCACTGTGTGCTGGAATGATGCTTCACATCTGTCTTAAACTTCTGATGTGATCGTCTCCAGTCTTCACGCTTGAATAAATATCTGAGTGATTAAATTTAAATAATGAGGTCAAACTCTTGGTGATGGCTGAAATGTTAAACTTTAATTTCACCCTTCACATAGATTAATTCTAGTGTCTGGTTGTTTGAAAGGGTATTATTTAAATATGTTTCATGTTTCAGCCTTGAAGGGTGCGTAGGCTCAGTAAGTGGGATGATACTACATGTGACAGGAGGCGTAACTAGGTTCTGTGAGCTGTGAGGCATCTTGCTTGAATTCTAGGTTAGGAAATAGCACAGAGAAATTGCAGCAATGTCTTACAGCTTCCTCCTTGCTGTAAGTGGAGTCTTCATTGTTGCTTGCCAACTGACTGTAATCCAAAAGAGGAAAAAGTACAGGATGAGAGGAAAATCCATGTGAACTAATCGTGCATATGTTTTTGGTAGGAAAATACGATCATACTAAACCACACTAAGCCAGTTTTTGTTCCAGCTGCACACATAGCATTTTCCACTCTCTACCATGAATGCTTTGTCTGTGTGTGCTTATAAAGAGGGCTCTTGTCCATGCAGGAAGCTCAGAGTTTAGAAGTGCTTTGGAACAGAAAAATACCAAAGAAAATAGTCATTTCAGCCCCCAGTGCACAGGGCCTTGTCAGCATGCTGGGTTTTGTGAGGCTTACTGGTAAATACTGTTTCAGCGGATACCAAACTAAGTGTTTCACAAATGAGTAAAAGCTCTCCAGGTTTTTCTGGTAAAGGCTTACATTTCAGTGAGGTTTCAACAGGAATGCTCATCAGGGTTTACTCAGAATTGTAGCACAGCCTCAAACGGTACAGGCTTTGCTGAAGTTGCTTTCAGTACAACTTAAGAATTTTGAGACTAGTGTTGACTATTCCTAAGTAAAAATTCCAGTTAAATTCTTTCAGCTTCTCTGCTGGAACTGTGAAGCCCACCACACCCCCTGCCTGCCTTTTTTCCCCCCCATCTGGTTTGTACCCCTCTCTGTATTAGAGAGGAAGTGGAATAAAAGAACTTCAGTGCCTTGTAGCAGCAAAGGACTCTTACACCTTCCTCTTGTTCACAGTTTACTTAATTTGTGCTTATCAGGAATTAAAGTTTGCACCTTAAAGCTCACCATGAGTCTCTGTGTTCCCTTGTGTTGAAGAGAAAATACTATAGATAATGGAACAAAGATAAAGATTATTTTCTTGAAAATACACCCAGAGACAAGGAGTTTTAAGGCTTTCCTGTAATTCCTGTAGCATTCTCTTCTTTTTGTTTAAGTGGTGCTTTTGGGTCAGTGGGTGACAGCACCCAAAGGGTCTTTTTATTGGAAAACAAACTAATAATTAATCTCTTCCCTGCTATCCATTTTTCCTATCCCTCTTAGTTCTGCTTGTCAAAAGCTGATAAAGAACAATATGAAAAAGAAGAGAGACCAGAATCCCAGCAGGAGATTTTGAGAAGAGCTGCTAAAGACTTGCCTATCTATACGACAACAGCATCGAGAGGTGAGACATAAAGATAGTTTTATGCTCCTGAAATTGCTGTTTATTCATTTGTTGCCATTTAATGAATAATATTTTAAGCACATATTGCAAATGCCATGGTGTTTTGTTATGTGTTTGTCCTGGTGTTTAATCCCCATGAGAAAAACAGCAGTCCTTTCCTAAAGCCACTACTTGAGATTTTTAAAAAAATTAGCTTCTAGCAAGAAGAGAGCTGACAGCAGTTATCTCCAGCTGTGGCAATTAAAAATAAACACAGCAAAGAAATATAGCTAAGATAGCTTGAAATAGGGAAATTCAAATATGTTGCTCAATTTTATAATCACTTTTATCCCCATTTAAACTTTTCTTTTTGAGCTGTTTTGGTTCAGCGGGAGGAGAAACTTACTTAAGATCTTAATATACTTTAGAAGTTTAAAAACAAATGTATTTCATTCTCATCTGCAATTCAGTTCAAATCTAGTTATGGACTATTTCTGGATTTGCCTTTAATATATGTAGGCATTTTATTCAAATTTATAGATCTTAACGTGCTGTCTTATGTATGTTCTTTAAAAATCTGTAGCTTTTATATGTGTTTATATCTTTCTTTCTTGAAACTAGCAACCCTTTAGAGATTTTACAAAAACATAAACTACTCGGAATGACCATTGCCAACGTTTACTGTGACTTTTCCAAACAATGTCTGAGGACACCTGGTTCTTTTGAATACAAGCTTCCATTTAAGAGAATCCCAGTCTTAAGTTCCTGGAGTGATCTGGGAAGCTTACGAATTCTCTTTAGCTGTATGTGTTGGCTTTTCTCCTGTTTTCAAACTGCCTATGCTGGTGTCTTATTTCCTTTGAGAAAAACCTGAAAGTCTGTTTAAAAATATCCAGGAAAGATGAGGAAGAATTGATTTACTGAACAGTCTGCTAGATCATTGTTTGGTGAAGTGGATAGAGAGAGCCAGTGCAGAAGGTTGACTTGCTGAAAATGAGATGCCTTAGTACCCTGTGCCAGATGATGAAGGATGAGAAGACTTGGGAGTCAAAGAGTAAATGAAATGGACTCAGTAGAGTAGTAAGAGATTCTTTTGAATACTTTGATATGTTACATTTCTTTAAAATATAAAAACTACACATCGTATGAGATTAGGTGTGTGACAGTCTGTGAGAGCAGGTGTGGCAGGGGAGGGTAGGAAGTTCTTTAAAGACTCAGTTCATGTTAAGGGGGAAAAGCTTTCATAAAATCAAATGAGTTCTATTGACCTGACCCTTGCACTTAAATGCAGCAATCAGATACTGTGATCGATGCCAGCTGATCAAACCTGACCGCTGCCACCACTGTTCTGCATGTGACGTGTAAGTGTCTGCATCTGGAATTACAGATTTTCTCTTCCCTGCCATCATCACTTTAGTGTGTTCATGCCTTCAGTGGGTCAGTTCCTTCCATTAGTATGGTGCAGCCCTATTGTCCAAAGTGGCAGAACTTTTTAGGAAACCTGCTTGTAGCTTTGTAAAACAGAGCTTATATTAAAAAAATAAATCAATTTAAAAGTAAAAAATCATAGACTGAAAGTAAAGAAAGGTAGATCTGAAATACCAGCATGAGCAAAAGCTTATTATTGAACTATTTCATTGTATCTTGTTTCTGTAGCTTTGAAACATATGTGTTTTACTAATAATGCTGAAAATATTTATCAAAGAAATTGACAGTAGAATCACATGCCTTTAATACTTCAAAGGCATCACTGCTATTCCCTATTTTCACTGTGAGTCATCAGAGGAGGCTGCACAGGCACTGAATGCTGAGGCTATGTGTGAGACTTCAGTAGGCTGAGCTTGAGGAAATCTCATTAATTGAAGAACCTAATACACATCTTTTGGCTAAAATCAAATTTGTTAGTAAATATCGTGAATGTTTCTGTGTCTAAAATGTCTGGTATCCTCCTTTACATTAAAACTGGATTAAAATGGCATGTGAACTATTCAAATTGCCCTTTGTGCTGCTCTTTTCCTCCATTAGCTTTGAAAAGAAAAGGCAAGCAGCAAACAGAATGGTAGCAAAAACAGGTAGACTTAGTTGAAGTGAATGCCAGGCTAACACACCTTATCCACACAACCCTGAAAGATCCTTTGGATTTGTTTTCTCTGTGTGCACATAAAACTAGTGTGGCTTAGTGAACTGGTACACAGTGTTGCTCAGTAATGCTCCCCATGCTAATTTAATAAACTCTCTTCATAACTCTTCTGAATCTCAATTGGTCCTTTTTGGTTAAAGAACAGCTGCTCTAATATAGATAATTGGTATGATTGAGAAGAGCTTGAAAAACATACAGTAGGGCAGAATACTTGAAAAAATATCGATCAATAAAAAAAACAACACCTAAAACTGTAGAAGCTAAAGTTATGTGTCTTAGAAAAAGTATTTTTATCTTAACTTGCTGAAAATTCTCTCTTTCAGATGTGTATTAAAAATGGACCACCACTGTCCATGGTAAGTTTATTTTTGAAAAAATTAGTATCAGAGTGATGAATTACATGCTGCTTCAAAAATGCACTTCTGAAGTAAACCTTGATTCTCAAAGAAGTTCTTTATTATGTGGGAATAAATCTTGTTCCTAATGAGTGTTGGAGCATAGAGTTGGAAGCCCAGTCATCCAAACTGTGCAGCTTTTCCTTGTATAGGGAAACCTTGGTATTAATGAGACCGTGAGAAAAGGCATTTCTTTCTTTTGTTTTTCTTATTTTGGTTATTTTTGCATTTCTTTTTTTTTGTTCACACTCTATTTGCATTAGCAGGAGAGGAGATACCCACTGCAATGGGAGAGTCATTTCTTGATTCTAGATATGTATGACCCACTCAGACTCTTCTGCAGTTTGTGTTCACTGATAGTCAGTAAAAATATTATCTGCTATCACTTTGTAAAACATTACTACCAGTATTTGACTTAGAGGTGGGTTTTTTAACCAAAGCAGCATCCACTGAAATTGATGGTGAGGTTCATGTTACTTTCTGTGGTAACTGCAGTTAGTTTGTAGTGGGAATTGCTTCCTGTACAGACTATCTGTATTGTAATGCTTTGCCAGCTCAAGTCCTGTCCTACAGAATCATGGGGGACAAAATTTGTGAGAGGCCCAAAATTATTCAGCCTCAGAAAAGAAATTTCCTTCAAAACAGTGGCTTAAAAAGCTTCTGAAACACTGGTGCCAGAATGTTTTGGACATACCACTGACATCATACACCTTTTGCTCTGCAGAAGCTGAATGTATTGTGGGGTTTTGTTTGTTTTATTTTTTGTATACCTTAGTAACCTTTTTCTCTTTCCCCTCCTTCTAGGGTGAATAATTGTGTGGGATTTTCTAACTACAAATTCTTCCTCCTGTTTTTAATGTATTCCTTACTGTACTGTTTGTTTGTTGCTGCTACAGTCTTGCAGTACTTCATAAAGTTTTGGACAGTAAGTTCTAAGGCTTTTTTTGGTTGTTTTTCATTTGTTTAATCCTGCATGTGTTATTGGAGGCTGCATCAGCATGTTGTCACTCACCATTTACTCTGTTCTGTGGTTCACTATCATTAATGACATCAATCAAAGTGACTGAAGCAGGAGAACTTTTTGAATTTTGATGAAGTAAGTGTATTGCACTGGTAACTGAGGGAATGAGTTTTGATGAGGATACTGTGCAATTTCTCTGCCCCATCAATATAGAGTGGCACAGCTCAGGTTTTTATGAGACTATGTGATACAGATATGTATATAAAGAAGGAACAGACCATATCAAACAATCAAATATATATATATGTATGATTAGATAGATAAAAATAATGACAAATGTGAAATATTAATATTTTTGTCTTCTCAGACTTGTCTATGGATAATCTGCTGCCAGATAAGGCAGATTAATTTGTTGGGAACTGTCTGAGCTCCATTTTGGAGTCCCTACATAGGCATGTCTGAACTTCATATTGGTGGCTTTTGTCATCTGGTATAAGTAGAATGCTAAGATATGTACAGTATGAATACTATACATCTTCCTTGCAGCTGTTACCAGTTGACAAATGGTTAATGCACATACATCCATCTCAGTATGTGTAATAACATTTATGTGAAGGCAACCATCCTTGTATGTCAGTTATATTGCTCCTATCAGTTTTGCTCCAGTCACATTCCAGGCTGAATAGAGTGCCTTCTGTAGTTGTTCCCTTTCATCTACAGAAACTTGTAATGTGCCTTCCCATCTCCAGGCTGAAGTGTTAGTGGCAGAATTCCCTTAATCTGTTTACTTTAATGAGCATGCAAAAACTACCACAAGTAGAAGGGTCTCAATCACATAACTGGGTAAATAACACCACATATTTCTTAGATGCTGGCTATTGTCAGAGTAACTGGGAAAAGTAGTAATTATCTGCAGCAGTAGATATTGATATTTGCTTTATTGGAGCAAAAGGCTGCTGCCGTGTCAGGGTAAGAGAAGCTTGATCATGTATTCAAAATTGCTGTACCTTGAGATAGCTGACATTAGGTAAGATAAATGGTGTAAAAAAGTTCATCTTCATCTAAACTTGTGGGTCTGATCTGCCAAAGTACTGCGTTTCTCTTAACTTGTCAGTTCTGTATAGCAGCCTGTCACTGGAGAGCAAGGAGCCATGTGGGAATTGAGCTGTCACTACTGTGAGATGAAAGACATAAATGTGTTTATCAGTTGTAGCTTGAAAGATATTTCAAATTAAATGGTCTGATTTTACTGTTCAGTCTTGCTTGGCTGTAAATAGTTAAATTTTCAATCTGTGAATGTGCCATTTCCAAACATCTGCCTGGCTGCTTTCCAGTGCTTTGTATGCAATTTCTAAGGAAACTGTAGATGCACTCTTTCACATTTACCAGTCAGTGCTTGAGCAAAAAAAAGCAAAAAAGAATTTGCTTTGTTACCTTACTTTATAGTTGTTAGTGCAGCAAAAAAGGCCACAGGACAGCTAACTACAATGAACCAACGTTTAATACCAACATTTGCAGCAGGACTCTTCCAAAGCTCATCGGACACTATGTTGAAGTGGACTCTTGAGCAGAGGAAGTAAACTTAAGAGGGATTATTTTTTTATTATTGATTCAGTTGTTAAAAATGCTTCCTGCAAGAATGAGCTACTTCTGAAATGTAACAATAGACAATGTAGTTGTGTACTTGCTTTCCATTCCGGATACTTCCATGACAGAATCTGGCAATGCCCTGATCTTATCAGTAGAGTAGGTCTCTGACTCACTTTACTCATATTAAGTCACTCACTTCACAAAGCTAAGGCTCTCCTGATCTTGTAACTGACTTACATTTCCAGAAAGAGGTGACAGCTTCATAATCATGTAGGCTTGCAAATTTTTGTATGTCTCTTACACATAAGCTTTTAGGCAAATGCTCTCTTTCAGGGTTCTCTCTACATCTGTATGCAAACCAAAGCAGAATGCTGCTGACATGTGCTGTCTGTAGACTGCTTCAGTATATTGCTACTGCTCAGCTTTGTCTGCTACAGCATCAGACAGATTGCTGTTTGGACATTTTCTGTTGAGGCTGTCTAGGTGCACAGAAACACTGAATATTTTGAGTTGGAAGGCGACCCTCAAGGATCACTGAGTCCAACTCTTCAGTAAATGGCTGTATGGGGATTAAAAACCCACAAGCTTGGTATTATCAGCATCATGCTCTGAAACTGGGCAAATCAATCTTGGTTTTTCTCCCCAAAGCTTGACTATAGGAAATGTTACAGTATACCTTCAGAAAGTAGTGCTTATTTTTTGCTTCCTCACAGATGTTTTTCAGAAACTGTGCAACAAACTGCTGGATATATCCAGTGTTGGAAAGAAGTATGGACTGCTTCCTGGGGAATGTAGCCTGGGGGAAGACCTTGTAATGAATGAGGTTGTGGAGGTGCATATGCTAACCACACAAATGTAGCAATTCATTGTTTTGCACTGTTGATAATACTTGCATAGAGACATAATGCTCCTATGCAGATACTTGGAAGCATTGTGAGACATGCACACCTACCAAATTCTTCTGCTGAAGAAAGCCTTTGTGTTTCTCACTTGCACTTGCAAGACCTTTACACAGCACATTTCATGCTCTATGCAGAAGTGCTGGAGAAAGGAATAGATTCTGTGCATACAATAGTGGAACAGCTGCACTGGCTGGAAGTGTTTATCAAAGGCTTGCACCCCGATGCTGTTGTTAAAATCTGTTTTGTGGAGATGAGGGGAATGTGATTGATTTATGTATACCCATAACTGCTTTTTCTATACTCATGACATTTTTATTTCTACCTCAGAGATTGTTAAAGATAAAATGTCAGTTTAACCAAATGTATTTGACACAAACACTAGCACTGGCTGGACGCCCAGTGCTTGATGCCTTGTTTACACAGTGCATGGTGGTGCTTCCCAGCTTATATTTGTGTCTAGTCTTA
Organism: Luscinia megarhynchos; assembly: GCA_034336665.1. NCBI lineage: Eukaryota > Metazoa > Chordata > Aves > Passeriformes > Muscicapidae > Luscinia > Luscinia megarhynchos. The sequence goes on from JAPFBE010000003.1 coordinate 70,356,439, forward strand.
TTCTTGCTGCACTGCCACCTCCTTGAAACCATTATGTTTGCCAGTCATTTTCAGTGTCTTTCACTGCCCTCCAAATAAATTTTCAATCCTGAACTAAATAAAAGATAGCTAAATAAAGGATGTGATCCATGTCCTGGGTGGATAGCATGTACATCTGCAAAATTTTGGTTGTGTTAACAATAGGGGAGTAAAAAAAAAAAGGAGTGGTTCTGCATCATTAGTTAGAACTCATTCCTCTTGCCTATACTAAGGATGTAGACCAGATCTGAGCTTTTTTCAAAGATTAGGCTAGACCTGTCTACTGAAAAATGAGGAACAAATCAAGCTGAGACAGCACTTCTTTTGTTTGAGGAGTTTTGTGACCTGAGACAAATCAAATTACTCTGTTTGTGAAGGAGTTTCTAGGGGACTCTTGAATAGTTACTGGCTTCAGCCTATTGTGTGCTAAGTAGTTCAGATTGTGTTGTGCAAATTGCTTCCTTTTGTAAACTCTGCAGCTCTCTCACCTGCAAGTCTCTGCTTCTGTGCTGCTGCTGAGCATAGTGATCTTAAACCACCGATGTCTGAAGTTTCACTCTCGTTTCACATGTGGTGGGGGCATGTGGACTGCTGCTAGAACACCACTGTGAATAAGCTTGTTGTGCACACTCAACGACTGGATGCTTCTCTCCAGTAAAGAGTTGGTCTTTTTTAAAGATGCTTCAGTTCTGCAACTGTCATTCAAGAAGTTACAACCAGTGGCTGAAACTGGGTAGTCAGAAGAGGTAAATGCTCCCTGGGGATCATGCAGATTAATTATGCATAATTCAAAAAATCCTCCAGGTTACAGAGCTGCTAGTCTAGGAAAATACAAGTGAATAAACTTAGATTTTCTGATGCACAGAACACGCAGAGACTAAGCTGCTGCTGCTTTTTTAGCATCAAAATAAACAGAGAATTCCTTATTCTGAGAAACTGAAGAATTATTTCGCTTAAATATGCAATTTCAAAAAGAGTCATAGGAATTCAAGTTACAAAAATAATTTGGACAGTTGGGGAACACTGCAGTGTGCTCTGAGGTAGAATGAGTTACTATTGCTTCAACATGAAGCTTAGGAATAAGCAGCAACTGGAGAATTTTGCTAGGCTGGATTTCAGTGGATCACAAAACACAGCATATCCCTACTGCAGGTGGAAGAGAGACTGTTGCATGAATTGTCAGTAAATAAGTAATAAAACAGCCAGTAAAAAGGAAGCTGAACTTAAATAACAGTCTAGAAAGCTGGACTCTGCTTGTCGTGTGCTTACTGTAGGATTATCTGATCCCTCCTAAGAGCCAACACTTTTGAAAATGCTTTGTATATCTGCCTGACTCTAATGTAGATGCTTGGACTCTCCCTAAGCTTTTTGCACATATTAATGTAATTTAAAAGCCACATACCTTGCTTACAACAGATTAGTTAAGTGCGAGCATCTTAGCCAAGATACCACTCTTCAGATATAGTTTGGAATTTAAAAGCTAATTTGAATCCAGCTTTCCTGTTTCTTCTTGTTTTCTCAAGCACTGGTTCAATTTCAGGTGTTATATTAAAGATACATCCTACAAACTGCTCAGTATTGAAGGAAATGAGGAAGAAGAAAAATTGTGTTCATTTGTTATCTGATCTTTTTTAAATAAAGAAAATTGTGCAAAGAATGGCAATTTATTTTTTATTGTTTTGACCGAAACTACATCTAATGATAAATGGATATGTTCTAAAGTAAGAAAGGTTTTTTTAATTAATAAACCATTACTTTATACCTCAGGAGTATTCTGAGCTTTTTTCTGTATGATGAATGGTTTCATCATACAGAATAATCACACAAACCTTACTTGTGATGGAAGCAACTGGCAAAGAAGGAAATTGGTATAGTCATGCTGTCCAAACTGAGCAACCACTTGAAAGTGATCCAGTCACAATCTGAATTCCAATACTTCTATGCTTCAGTAGAAAATTTCATGCCTTGGAAAGTTAGTAGTGGGCTTTTGTGTACTTCTCCATTTTCTTGGAGAACAGGGGCTAAAGATGCTGATGTGCTGTGGAAATTGGCACATCCAAGAGCACATTTGCCCACCAACCATTTTGTTCTTAACAAAGCCTGTGCTGTTTTCAAACACTCTGTCTTAACCTGATACTAGTGTTTAATAAATTGTCTTTCTTTGCGCAAAGCTTTGCCGCAGGAAAGCTGCAGAGAATTGTCCAAAGGTAAAATCTAATATTGCTGTCATTACTTAAATATTGTTCCTACTACAATTTTTCTAGTCCAGTAATTCATGGCAGGTATTTACATCATCACAGAAGGAAGGAGACTAGTAATCTCTTGCCTATATAAATGTAAGCCATGTAGAGGGAAATGGATATACCTATGTGCACTTGATCTTAATTGAAACGTGTTTTAGCTTAAAAAAGAAAGCCGTTGATAAATGGGTGTACTGAATGCGCTAATGGAAAAAATAATGGCAGTAATGCTAAGTAAATAGCTGAGTAAAAATAGCCTCTCTGCTTTCATAATGCTGTTAAAGGTCAACTGCTTGAAAGTGCTGTGATTTTGAGAACATAGAGCTGGAATAGTATTCTAACAAATCCCATTGGCCTTTTGAAAGTGGAAGCCTGAAAATAGTTCGGGGTGGAATCGACAATCTGATGTGGGTGGGCGTTGGTTTCTTTATGGTGATTATACTGAAATTGTTGTTTATCACATAGATTTCTGGTGATTCACTTCTACCTGGTCAGACATGACAAATTTGTTTTGCTAGGTACATGCTGGTTTATTAAACATTAGAGGTCATCAAAAATTGAAAACCTGTCCCATGTCTTGTTTAGGACTTGTTCATAACAACCATTTCCCTTTTACATTCAATATACCAGTTGAGAATTAGGTTCAGTATTACTACCTTGTGGCAGGAATTACACTTTTTTTTCCCCGTTCAGAGGAAGTGACTTTGGACATATTTTCCCTATGTCTCTTTGGCTGTGGCTGCACAGTGAACGTTTTCTGGTATAGGAAATGTTTTGCCTTGCCCCCTACTGTGCATTTGAAAACCACAGATGAACATGTGCAGTCACAGTACTGAACACGGGGTAAGGGTACCCATGAGATTCAAATGCTATTGTTTTCCAGTTTAACATGACACCAAAGGAAAGCTGGGCTGCTGCTTTTCTTTCTTGGCGAAAACTGAGGTGAAAGACCTGTAGCAGTCTGGGTGTGGCAGGAAATGTTCAGCAACAATACTGCCTTAGTTGCTAGGAAGTGTTAACATATTAATCTCTTTCTCTCTTTCTCCCCAGAATGAATTGCCAGATACCCATGCAAAGTTCCACGTACTATTCCTTTTCTTTGTGGCAGCCATGTTCTTCATCAGCATACTGTCACTCTTCAGCTACCACTGCTGGCTAGTTGGCAAAAACAGATCAACTATAGGTCAGTTCATTGGGATGTGGAGCTTTTTCTTGTCCTGAAAAACAACAATTTAGTTAAAATTTGAGGCCTACATGATCTATCATCACATATAAATGGATTTTTTCAATACTGTGCAATGAAAAGCATATTTGGTGGAAGTAATTAAGAGTGAAACAAATGGGAAAATTAAGCCTGTGAGGGCTTCCTTTGCTGGAGCCAAGCACTCAGATTCACAATGACTGTTCATTTCTTTTGTTTGTATTTTTGAGACCTCTGAGGCACCATGCATTTTTGTTGTGGTTTTAAAATTTAAAGTATGTAACCCAATTGCTACTTGCTACTCTGTTGTTCTAATACTTTGAGTAGCTGGGTAGCCCCTACCAAGTCAGAGGCTCTGCTGTACATGACCCTGTGCTACATTTTGAACTAGATACAGATGAGTATTCTTAAACATGTGAAAGAAAACTGGCCTTATTATTAGGAAGTGGCTTATAAAAGTGTGATAAAAATGAAAACACTGATGAACATTTCCTAGATAATAAGAAATTTCCACAATTTTATGCCTAAACATTTTAGATGGCATTGATCAGCATAACCAAGCTATGTGCATTTAATTAAAATATTTGAAGTTCTTGCTAGGAAACACTTGAGAGTGTTTTTTGCAGTGTCTGGGGGGCAGGGACTGATGAGTATTTCTACAACTGAGTAAGTCAAAATCTTATATCTTTCACTGGAATTTAAATTTCTAACCTCAAAAATAAATGGGTTGATTAAAATAATTTTCGGCTAGAAAGTTTTTGCTAGATTCTTTTTGATTGGTTGACAGGAGAGTTATTTGAATTGGTTTTCTTTTGACATATCTACAGGTAAGGAATATTCACAGTTTCTTTTTAACTTTGAAGAAAACTTCAACATATTCCTTACCCAAAAGTCAGTGGTCATAATTGGCAACACAGTACTTTATCTGCTTTCTGGATCATGATCATAAAATGACAAGCTATTAGTATGGAGGGAGAGCAATGAGTCCTCTCAGTTCTTGGCCAAGGGTGTAACTGGACTGAGTAGAAAAATGATGGTGTTTTGTTATAGCTCATGGTATGTCTGTTTCTAATGTAATAGATTTCATCTTCCTCTGATGGCACTGGATGCTCTTAATTCATTCAGATGTGGAAAACCTCTTCTGTATGGGCTTAGGTCCAGCAGTGCTTATGGTAAATTACTCCTAAAAGGGAAAGTCTTCTGCTCAAAGAAGGCTGAAGAGAGAACAAGTTAGCAAGGAATAAGGGATGTATGTGGTTATCTTTGAAATATTGATGGTACTTAGCTTTGTTTTGTTTAAATATAAAGAGAGAAAGTTGACAAGGTAACTGTTCTGCTTACCTGATTTTCTTATTTTTCACTAACCCTGTGATTTTTTTTTACTTGAGATTATTTTTTCTTTTCCCCAACCTCCCCCTCAAATACACATCAAGATTGCCTCACCTTGTCCAAAACTGTTTGCACAGCAGAGAAGTTTGAGTTTGTTTCTTCATGTTCCCTGACTCCTTACTGGTTTAAGGAATTGCATGTTTTTATTTTACAGAAACATTCCGTGCACCCACATTTCGAAATGGTCCTGATAAAAATGGCTTTTCTCTTGGATGCAGCAAAAATCTAAGGGAGGTTTTTGGTGATGAAAAGAAGTATTGGTTACTCCCTATCTTTACCAGGTATTCAGTCTGAACAGTAATGAATTAGGGAATTGATTCCATGACTTCCACCTTGCTTCCCTTTCTACTAAAAAATAAAGCACAGCTGAAAAGCCAACTTTTATATCTGGTACAATAAATATTGGTGCAGGGAAAATGTGCAAGAGAAAACTATCAAACTCTACACAGAGTTTTCATTCAAAGACAGGAAGCTTCTTGACAAGAGCCTTTTAAATGCAGAAATTTTGAAAGCTTTGAGAAGCATATTGCAAAAATTGTACACCTTTTAGTACTAGTCTGAGTGATTATAGAGCAGAAATCAGCAACTCAGAGGAGATCAAACAGCTGCATCACGACATCAGTTTAAAAACACCCTCTCTTGCCCCTGGAAAAACTTGACAGCTTTCCTTTTGCTGTAGATGACTCTTTAGGAATCGAAAGCTGACTAAGAAAGTGCATGTAAATAAAAAACAGAGAGGGGGAAAAATATGATATGATGAAAAATGCTGGATTTAAAATGTCAGCTGAGCCAGCATTAGGCTGGCTTGCTTGATGAAGCAAGACTGAAGTGTGCTGCCCACTACCACCAGTACCAGATTTCAGCAGAATGAAGTAGGAACTGTGTTTCAACACTGCTCTTGGGGGACTGTGTATCAGGTAAAAATGTTGCTAAACCTGTTTGTGGAGCTGAGGTCTGGTATCAAACAGCACAGCAGCTTAAGTTGACTCAGCTGTATGCTCGACTACCATGTGACTAAAGACAGAAGCTCCACTGTAGATGGCTTGATCTGTTTTGCTACCACATTTTATCCTGATAAACTTTAAAAGAATTTCAAAATTTCAAAATTATGGGTGAAGGGGAAAGCATGGCCACCAGAATGTTATTTATGATACAGATTCAGGGGTTGTAAATACCAGAGTCTTACCATGTGTGCATGCTGTTTTGGGGGAAGATTAGGGCTACAATCTGCAGAAATACATCTGTGTTTCTGAAGTCTTGTGCTGTGCACAGCAATCCATACTCGGTGATGGGGTGGGAATCAATTGAGCTCCAAGATTTAATTAACTGATCTTCTGATTTAGTGGTAGAATTGCCTTGCTAAAGTCTGGAGTTCAACACTGCACTCAGGTGTAGTTGATTTGAGCCTGCAGCCTTTGTCTTTTGCATGGTTCCTTGTTCAATTCATTTAAGTCAACTACCAACAGTGATTTGAGTCTTTGTTTCTCATTTAGTTTGGGTGATGGGTGTAATTTCCCAACTCGTTTGGTGATTATGGATCCAGAGCAACTTGCAGTCTCAAGCCAAAATGAACCTGCCAAAAGGTAACTACCACTTAAAATATTGATGTTGTACTGTTTAGTACTTATCTAGAGAAAAATTAGTTTTTGAATTCTTTTCATCTTCAGAGTAAGTTTGTAAGTCTTCAGTGAAGGACAGACTGGATTAAGACTGAAAACTTGACAGTGTCTTGCTTTTGTTGTAGCAGAGAATAAGGCTCTAAGGAAGCAGTAATACAGAAATTAAGAGAGTTTACTGGCTCTTAACAACAATCAAAAAAATCCTAGGGAAGAATGAATAATTCTCCAGTGGACAAAAATATTTTGTTTGTTTGTTCATTTGTTTGTTTGTTTTGGGTTTGTTTTTTTTTTTGTGAAAGGCAAGGTATTATTTGTATTTCAACTCCTTGAGCATGCTTAAACAAATAATGCTGAGACAGTTTGCAAGAGAAGTAGATCTCTCATGCTGGGATTTTTAGCTCATTACTTTTTATCCCTCACAAATTTGCATGTTTTGTATCCTCAATGTATTTTCAAAGAGACAAGAGTCTCTGTGTGCAGTTTCTGGGGGTGTTTACATTTGCCACTTTAGAAGCCTTCTGCATAGTTTGGTGAATTTGTAAGCTGAAGGTTGTTGCCAACAGCTCTCACCTGAGTTACCAGACATTAGAGGATTAAAAGGCAATATCCAATGCAACATAACCTCTGGAATTTATATAAGAACAGGACCCTTGTGCAAACAACAAAGTATCCTTTTACATGCAGAAGATTGTTCAGAAGAAGGCCCTGGCATTTGCATGGGATGAGATGGCATTTGGTTGCTCTTCCAGATGGAACTGCGTAGGTTTTCTTTTTAGCTGTGTGGCACTGATATTGTCAGGGTGCCATTTCTTGTGTATCAATCCGTGGGTTTTTTCCATTAGAAGTGAGTGGCCTGTGTCAGGTAGGAGTTTATTTTAGACTGATGACTGGAACAAGCCTGTAGAGGAATTAGGGTTGGGGGCAGGCAGCCATTTCCAATTGGCACTGTAGGGATTTGCTTTGCTTTTAAGTAACTTCACTATTCTAAAAATGTCTGAAGCAGCTACTGGTATTACAGAATTCCTGTTGACTTTGCTTACTTTTCAGCTCTGTAGCCAATCAGTCCTTTCCTACTCGACCACTCAGTGAATCACAAAATCGGTTGCTATCCAGTGATTGTCAGTGGGTGGAAACTGGCCCTGAAGAGGAAAATGTGAAATCAGGTAGTGGTTTTGTTTGTTGTGGGGGTTCTTTCTTTTATTTTTCTTTTTTTTTTTCCTTTAAGACCAAGAAAGGCCTTGGGAATTGGCTGGAGTGGTGTAGAAGAAAACATGTTTCATGGAATCAAGTCAGCATGTTTAGAACTAAAGTATCTTGTTTAGAACTAAATAAACTTGTATCCCATACTCTGCTCCAGAATTAGTTATTATGTTAAGATGGATAATTCTCACTTCTGCACTTCAGTTCTGAGATTTGGGATCTTTTATGTTTGATTAGGGGGAGGACAATATTTTTGTAAAATAGGCACAACATGATCAAGGTACTTTCTGGTTTGATATCTCTGCTAATTGTTATGCAAATCTGAAAAAACACATAATTGAGATTCTCTCACATTCTAGGTGCAAAAAACATATTATAGTTTCATTGGAAAGCTGATCTCAGCTAATTACTAACCAACCATCTCAATGAGGAACAGGTAAGACTAACATAATTGATTGCTGTTTCTGTACATGTATGAATAAAAACCAGGCATCTTTAAGTCAAAACTCAACTAGTCATGGAATGCAGAGGAGTACTCTGATGTTGGATGAGTAATAGCAAAGTGTAAACAAAATTCAGAATGGCTGTTGAGAAGACAAGAATGGGAGTTATGCTGTAGTGCAGGAAACATGGGCTGGCTAGGCCTGGGATGAGTCAGATTAATCCTGTAATTTAGATTGAAGTGGGTAGTGCTGGATTTGTTACCTGGCCAGGGAAAAGAATCTGATGCTAAATACAATTCTGAGATGAAACGCTGTCTTGAGGGAAGAGCTCCTTAAATGTCTTTTTCCTCTTAATCATATATTGGTGAGCCATGTTCTGTCCTTTAGGAAGCTGCATGTGCACAAGGAAGGGAGGTTAGTAAGTGAATAAAGGTCTCTCCATACAGACCGCTCTGTCATATTTGTAATGGACAGTGATTTCTGGAAAGTTTTTTGCAGTGAGTGCTGGTGCATATATGAAACTTCTCTTGATGTATTTCCAATGACTAAATTAGACTTCTTTTATGTTGACTTTCTGCTATGGTGAGCTTCTATAAGCTCCCATTAAGATTTTCTGTCTGTAAAAGAAATAAATCCTATTCGATCAACAAACAGCTGTAGAAGCTAGAGCTGACTCATTATCCTCTTTCCCATTTTCTCTTGTTGTTGTTGTGAGTTTTTGGTGGGGGGAATGTTTTTGCAAGTAATTCACATTTTTAACAGAAATAAAGCACTACATTTGAATTAGCTAAGCTCAGTAATTTTAGGATCACATTTTTCCTTTCCTTTTTTTTTAAGTAGTCTTCTGACCTAGAATCACAGTTTTGGGATGGGGTTGGTTTGTTTTCAAGGAAAAAAATCTTTCTAAAAGGTCCTTGTGGGTGATGGTGTGATGCTTGGGCTAATGTTGGTGAGACTTCAGTGTAAACTCATACAAAACCAAGATTAGTTAGTTACAAATTCTGAAAAACCTACTCAACCATGAGAACTCACTAATGGTAAGTTTCCCCTTTCCAACCTTTCTTAATGCTATAGAAGTGTGCAAAAGAATATCCCAAGCAAGGGGTTCCTTTCAGCCTCCAGCTATATAAAACCTGATCTGATCTAAATAGGTTACGAAGGCTTTTCTGTTCTTCATGGAGCGGAATAGAAGTTTCTGAGAGCAGCTCATCCCAGCAGCCTTTGATAGGGTATTATAGAAAGATCTTAATCTCTCTTTCCACTGACCTAGAGAGGGAGCATAGATGACTGTCTTAAGCTAGACAATTAATTGGTAATAGTTTCAGATTAATTTCTTTTTTATCCTCCCTCTCTTCCTAAAGTGAAGCCAGATTTAATAAAGGAAGAATTTGTACTTTGTGTTACACTTGCCTAAACTACATTAGTTTTACAAGTTTTATAAGTAAAAGTGCATAATTGCACCCAATGCAAAAGCATTTGGGTATGTGTTACCCTTAAATTAACTCAGTAATACAATGTTTGAACCATTCTCAGTTCACTTGGATTTGATTACAGTTTAGGCCGAGGTGGTTAATTCCAGTCCTGCATTTCTATACATTATCTCAATGTGTTCAGTGCATTTCCATAACACCCTGTATTTTTAAATTTTTGGCCCATAACACACAGCAGAAGCAAAGTCATGGCTTATTCTAGTTGCACAGAGCTTGGCTTGGAGAAGGCTGCCAGTTCCCCAGCCTCACCTAGACAAATAACATTTGTGTCCTCATATCTATCAATTTAATTGAAAAATTGAATTGCCAGTCAGTCAGGGAACCAGGATACTTTAGATGCAGATCAGTGGTGATGGATTGATGTTCTTAGCACTGATAAGCTTCTAAAACATAAGAAGTGTGAAACAAAAACCCACACCTCCCAGAAGGCTATTTTTAAGTTGAAGTTACCTTAACTACTTACCTTAATCAGAAGTCTGTAAATCATATTACCCAGGTGCATTTGTGTAATGCATTATGATGTGATTCTTTAAAGCTAATTGGATAATTCCACTAATTATGTTTTTTCGTTTCACTAGGTTTCTGCAACACATTTTGAGCTTGAATATTACTTAATTTTGTTTGGAAGAAGTTGAGCAGATCAAAATGGAACATGAACATTTTAGGAAGAGACAAGAAATTCATGTTTCTGCACAGTACAATGGATTCTTGTAAGCACTATTGCAGAGCAGGGAAGTTAAGACAGATGCCTTAAGATTCTTAATGTGCATTTATGCAACACTGAATTATATACTGCTACCAAAGGGCCAGATCCAGAAGTGCCCTGCTTGGATGCACAAGGTCCAGAGTGGGAACTATGCATTTCTTTTATGCTGCAGTGGTGGGGGTAGATTGCAGAGACTCCTACCTCCTCACGGGCAAACTTCATACCTTAGGCACTGCAGAAGTCACTTCCATAGCAGGTCTCCAGAGTACAGAAGGAAAGAAAAAAAAGGAAAAGGAAGAAAAAAAAAGTCAGCCAAGGGCATGGTCAGCAAGTCTGAAGTGGGAGTATACATAGTTCAGATGCCAGGTGATGGGGAAGGGACTGGATGATGTCTTCTCCTCTCTTCCTATTAACCAGTCTACCCCATGATCACAGCTCTCCAAGTCTTTTGGGACTGAGGGTTCCTTCTACTACCTGTGCTTTGGATCAAGGCAATGCCAACAACATAAAAGCCTTTAACTTGGGTGTTGCTTTTTTGCTATAGGATTGAGCTTCGTCATCATTTTAACTTGATTTATTTAACCATACCAAGGACAGAGCTCAAAGAGGAAAACTTGGGTTTTAGTTGAAAAAAACATAGATTATTATTTTCCAACAATTGTCAGTCAGCATACAAGGAAAAGGCAGTACAAAAAGGAATTAACAGTTCTTATATTTTCTGTTACTGTTTGCTGTGTTCTGTGTGAGACAGCAACAAAATGGTAAAGTACCCATGAGAAAAAAATCATTTTGCAATTGTATGTTGCTAGAAAACAGAACCAGCAGAGTACTGCTTTTTCCATGGGACTCTTGATGGTTTATAAAATACTGGTTTGTACTTTTGTTTTATCTTTTTAATTATGTTTCATTGGTTCTAATACAAATATCAGGTACTTAAAAGAAGATTAGTGTTGGATCATAGATCTGTGTTAGCACACTGAAAAATTAGTCTCCCACTTTCAAGTCCATTTTAAGTGATACTGAAATTGCTAAAGACCAATGGCTTTGTGCAGCAATGTACCTGTTCAAAAAAGGCAAAATGTGTTTCCTGTGTGAGGAATCAAGTCCATCCCATCCTTAGCTCAAGACCTACAGCAAACAACAGGGTTTGCTTTTTTTTCCTCACTCCTCTACAGAGAAGACTGCTAACTCATCTTTGGGTGGTATTGGAATTTTGCACCTGGAAAAAGTGACAAATACTGTTTTTCTGTCTGTAAGTTCTCTGATGTTCAGCTGATGCTGATTGCAAACAGATGTGAGCCCTTTTGATACAGACTGAAGGTAGTAGTCAAATTGATGATCAAGTCCAAAAGAACCTATTTGGTTTGCCTCCCAGACTGATTGCTGCTTGAGTTAAATATGTTTATGATGAAAATACTAAGGTATCGAGTATTCTGTAAGGTTTAAAATAAGTATTTTTTGTCTTTGGATATAATAAATTTTTCTTAAATATTAATCTTCTGGAACAAGAACTCTTTGAGAACCTATGAACGTGATTTCACTGTTGGATGTTGAGACAGAAGCAATGGTCCAAACTTGCATGTTTTATAAAAGTTGCAGAATGTTTCTTCAAACTTTGTACAAGAAATTTTGCATTTGCTAATTCCAAAACATAGAAAAACATTTGCTATACATTGATCTGAAAGGTTTAGCTTTTTCTTCTCAAATGTTAAGTGAGAAGTGCCCATCTTAACATAAGCTCTCAGCAGTATTGCACCAGCAAAATTTTTTGGGGAAGGTAACAGAGAAGGAAGACTGCACCTTCAAATGGATTGTTCTGAACAAGAAAATTTGCAGCCCCAAACACTGGTGGAACTGTCATGGAGGGCCTGGGATATCATCTGGCTTTTCTGCATCCATGTATTATAACTGAAATAACTCATCCATGCACAGACATCATCTAGCAGAACTATAAGCAAAATGTACATCATAGTCCTAAGTATCACTGACTCAGCAATATGGTCTCTGCTCCCCCCACTCACTCCCCAAAATGCTTCATATACACCCCCCCATGAATGTATGTATCCTGTAGGCCAACATGAGGAGAACTTGTTTGATTTCTTTAGTCAGGATAGTGAGTCTACAGGAAAAACTGCAAGTAAGCAGTCTGGGTTATCTCCATGTGTATTTTCTAGAGAGTGCTTCTCTTCTGAAACCACTCCTTTGTATATCTGATGGACATTTTTGTGGCTTTTCATGAAGAACTGATATTTCTGACATGTTTATGCAGATCACAGGAATATTTTGTCCTAGATTTTTCTTCGCATTTGAGGTAAGAAGAGCAGTGGTTTTAGGATAATCCTGAGGCCAGAGTTAGCAGTGGCTTTAGGATAATTCCAAGGCCAGAGTTACTGTTGGTGTAAAAGCAAGTATTATGAAAGTTACTTTGACAAATATGAAGCATAGTAAAATCATTCAAAGATGATTCTCCCACATTCACCACCCTCAACCCCTTTTATTTTTTCCCCTGGGGACTAAGAGAAACCCCAGGCTGATTTAAAGGAATTAAGTTCTCTAAGGGAACTGTACTAAGGGCATGCCAGCGAATGGGATGGCGGGTTAGGTTCTCCTAACCTAGGCATGCCTGGGCTTTGGGGGCAGGTATCATGGCTAAGGCAGCAGAATGACATGCTGTGTCTGGGTTCTGTCTTGAGGAGTGCTCCCTAGGCTGTGCTGTGCCGTGCCGTGCCAGAAAGTCCATGAGGAGCAGGATGGCTCTCTGGCTGTGTGTTTGTGCCAGCAGAGACAGGGGCTGCAGCAAGGGGGCACTTTTGGCCCATGGTCAGGAGAGCAGAAGGGGGATAGATCCTGAGAAAACAACTGTTTAGGGTGTTAGGCCATGTTGTACATGCTGGCCTTGTGCTTTAACCTACTCTGTAGCAGGGAGTCCTGAAAATACCTAGGTAGTCATTAAAAGTAGCCGCCCTTAAGCTTTTAGTTCCATTAAAGTAATGACTACTATAAGCCCTATGTAGTAGTTATTGTAGAATAGTTGGCATTGGCTGCAATTAGAAAATGCTTTCATTTTTCTTACTGCTTTTCTCTTTTAAAAAAGTTTACATAATTTCAAAAAAATAAAAAAATGGCTTTAAATTCACAGTTTGAGGACAGAAGCCTGACAGAGGATTTCAGTGCGATTTATCCTCCATTTTTCTGAAATACCGTGAAACAAACCAGTCCCTGTGAATATGAGGCAGGAAAATCCATAAATAGAAATTGCTTAAAACTACACAATACTGGGGTTTTTACTGTTATTTAGTCAGAGAGTGTACAACACATGTCATTGCTGTGCCTACCAAAGGCGTATTATGGGAGGAGGGCAGGAAGAGGAGTAGGTTTCTGCCATTAATTGACTTCCTACAGTATTATTTTGAAACAAGTCGGATGTGATTAAAAACCTCCATTTTAAATAATCTGAGAGTTACTTTAAAGCAAGTTTGGGCACTTCTATTTTTAGTGATTTGAGTAGAAATCATGGTAACCTTTTTGTTAAAGCTGTCTCTTGAGTGTGGAATTTGCAAGTACCAAGCTACTTTTGGTATGCTCTTCTTAAAAACTGGTCCTGTTCTCCAGAGTGCTGAATACTTAGAGTTTTCAGGTACTGTTTCTTTCCTTTGGTCTTGTGTGATTCTTCTTTATTAATTATAAATCTTTTGGATTGGGACAAATTTCAATACCACTGAGGATGCACACAAAGACTTAATGATCTAGCTGAAATATGGTGCAGTTGTAGCTAAGCAGAGCCCCAAGAGGAGGCAAACTGCAGCATTTGCAGCAGTGTTAATGTCTGGCAGATTTACTGCAGTAAATGCACTGATTCCGACACAGATTGACCAAATCTGCCTGGATCTGGAGCACTGACTGACCAGAATTTTATTTAAAAGTTAAGTAACAACAAAACCATGATAGCTTTGAGCTTCATAGTGTATGTTCTCCAAGGACACCCTCTAAAATTGTGTCTGACTGGGGGATATGATTGTGCATTTAGAGAGGCTCCAAACAGCAGTTACTTTTAGCTCACAAACACGTCTTTTTGCAGTACCTAAAAAACAGCAAGGTGAGCAACTTCAGAGGCTCTGCTATCCCTAAATGGCACCAAAGAGAGCAGCTGCACATGAAGTGATTTAGTACTGAACACATTTGTTACACTCATTTCTATCAATTTATTTTGTATATAGAGCTTTTTATACACATTTTTAATTATGTAACTATCATGAAATGTCATGAAGCTATGAGTTGTAGTTTGTTTTAATGCAGGTTAAAACTGGTGTTTGGCCATTTGTTTTCTGAAGCTATTACTTGAATTTGTTTCCCTTAGGTAGTGACGTCTGATAATGTTTACAGGATCACTTTCTTTGGTTTTGGGAGGTTTCCCCATCTTTCTTCCTAGCCCCTGTCCTAAGAAACAGAGAGCTCATGCTCAGCAGTCAAGCAGATCTACCAGAGATTAAGTATTTTTATTACTTTAATTGTCACCAAAGCATTGGGGTGACATGCTGATTCTCTTCTGTTTATACTGCTTAGCTGACAAGACACTTAGCATGGTACTCTCTGAATTCTCCTGTCCCTTATCCTGGTATCAGCTTTATTGTGGGAAACTTAAATCTTCCTGAACAATGATTTACAATCATGAAGCTATCCCAGAAAGAGGCAGCATTCCTGCTGTTAAGTCTGTTCTGTTTTTAATTTACATTAATGAAACATCCCTGGGTTATCTCTGCATTTCCTTTTGTATTTGCCAGCAAGGGTCATCAACATTTGCACTAATCACAATGTCCCAGCTGTTTCACTCCACAAAGTTATTTTTAATTGTGCTGCCTAAACTTGTAATGAGCTGTGTTGAAGTTTAGGGGGACGTGTAAAAGATACCTGTAATAAAGATGCACTTACTGTGGTTTTTTTGTATGTTACAGATAGGACTCATCCTATGCACAGAGAAAACGTTGCCATTTATAGTTTAATACTTGAAGTAACTTTTTGAAACGGGCTTTTATAAATTAATTAAATACAAAATCACATTGCTTTGCCTGGAAGTTCCTTCATGTTTTAATTGTATTTGCGATTTCCCTGTATGTATACTTTTCCATAAAGTTCTCTTAAGCCATTTATAACCAATGAAAGTGCATTCAATATTTTGTACATCAGTGTTCAGACCTGTTCATACTTCTCTGAAGTATAATCCATGTTTAATAAAAAAGTACCATTTTAGCCTCTTTTCCAAAGTGATATGAATGGACTTGACACTTGAATTCATCACTGAATGCAACATCAACTTAATAAAAGTATGTGAAAGAATCTGAAAAGTGCTCAGCTGTAGCATCTGTGTATTAGATCAGCGAGAAAAACTGCCTACATGGGAAACACTGCACCATTGCTCCAGTTTTTACACTCCAGCTGCAACAAACCTAAGATTACACTCACTCTTGACACATCTTCCAGGTCAGTGGGTCTTGTGGGGAAACAAAAAGCCTGAATTGTGGCTAACTCTTATTCCTTCAGGACCCTGAGCCTGACTTAGAAGTCAACTGCTCAAACAGGAATCAGCCATGTTTCTTTTAGATCAGGAGCAATCTCTGTAAGAGAGCTGTAAGACCCAAGTTGACACTGGCACGACAATGACACTGGCAGTTAAAATCAACAATTCTTTCCAGAAAGTTTATTAAAAAATGGAACATTTTATAACATTCCATGAATTCCGGCCTCATCCCCCCGTTTCTGCAGTTCTAGTTCCCCTTGGTCCTTGCATGCCTGCTGGCAAGTGTCACAGTTGTGTCTCAAGTACTGGTGTGCACAGAACAATCCCTGAGGAAGGGAGAGAGCCCAAGCCATGTGGCCAGTACCAGCAGGTGAGTCCTTTCAACACAGCAGGAGTGTTCTCCAGGCTGTCAGAAGGCAATCCCTGAAGCTAGAAACTAGGTTATCTATCACCACCACTGCACCTGCTAACTTGCTGTTTAAGCCCTTAAGAACACAGGGTGGGCAGATGGTAGAGAGCCACACAAAGAACTTAGCTCTAACAAAACAATAATAAGAAAACATACACTGTTCCAGAGAGCTACTTTTAATGTAGTATTTTGTACACCACAGCACAGTCTCATTTGTCACCCACCCTAATTACAGTGAATTGCCATATTAGGTATGACAGCAGGTCCCAGAGAGTGCATGACATGTGCCAAACAGAAATATGCTGTACTGTTCAACATGTCCACTTCTTTGACACATTTAAGTGGTTTAAATGATCGCTGATGTATCTGTGCTCAGGAAACTTGGCTTGTTTCAGGCTTTTGAAAGCTTCCCACTTGGCACGTCTCTCTTCTGTGTTGTGTTTGTATTCCTGTTCCTGTGTCAGGTAAGGTTGGCTGAGCCAATATTCATTCTCTGCTTCAATTTCCAACCTTCGGATCATTGCCTGCTTCATCGAAATGGTAACTGGTCTTGGTCGCCTGTACTTCCCGATCCATTGTTTTCCAGGAATTCTCTTCCGCAGTAATACTGTTGTTAAAAACATTTTGCCTTAAAACATAAAGAGGAATATAAAAGTCATTACCTTAGGGACAAAAATAAAACTTTGACAGGAAAGATCAGAAGCTCTGCACTCTACTGCCTTTTAGCTGACTGGTTTGAAGGCTCAAGCTCAGAACCTGGTACTCACAAACCATCACACACAGCAGGCAGCACAAGGCCAGATACACCGCAAACTTAAGAACCAGAGAAGGGGAAATTAAATCTATGTAGCTTAAGAATTTATTCAGTTATCCTTTCACTGCAATTAAAGCATATCCTCCATAAATTATTTAAGAAACATCCAGTCATAGATACTCCAGAATGAAGAGTTCACTTTGCTTATGCCTTCTTCAAATAGCTGTGTTGTCAAAACAGTTATTTCCAGCTCTGCCTTCTGGATCCAAATCTGGCATTTCCTCAGCATTAGGTTTTGAACTACAGTCTCTCCATATGCTTTATTAGTGTGTAATTACCTAGTCTTGTATCCTGACCGAAGGAAATCTGGTTGGTAGATCAAAACAATCTCCTGAATTAGACCAAGTGCGTAAGCGGAAAGCGCCAACACGCCGGGTGTAAGGGGCAGGAAAGGCCCAATGACGTTTAGACTTTACACAAGTGCTCTTCGTTAACCTGTTCATTAGTCCCAAACCCGCTAATGCCCAGGCTTCGCATCTCATCAGCTTTAGGGAATCACAGAATACGCGAGTTGGACAGGACCCACAAGGATCACGGAGTCCAAGCGGCCCTGCACACGACCCCCCGGAGCCACACCATGTGCCCGACAGCGCTGTCCAAACGCCTCACGAACTCTGCCAGCCTCGGTGCCGGGACCAAGCCACAAGCACTTCTACCGCGGCACACACCAGCACTGCCGCTAACAGAGGCCAACCCACCCCGTTCGCACGGTGCAGCTGCCCGATGAGAAGCGAAGCCGCGGGGATCCGCGGGGCCCCGCTGCCCCAGCTCCCGCCCGGCCTCACTCACCGCGGAGCCCCGGCGCTGCGGACCCGCGCGGGAGCCAAGATGGCGGCGGGCGGGCGGCGCGCGCGGCTCTCGCGGGAGGCGGCGGCGGGCGGGGCGCGGCCGCGCCAATGGCGCTCGCGCTGGCGGCGGTTTGAATCCCCTCAGCCGCGCGCGGCCCGGCTTGGCTTCACTCGGCGCCGCTTCCCCGCTCGGAGCCATGGACGTGACCGCAGGCTTCTTCGGCAAGCTGCGGGAGCTGGCGCTCTCGGTGGAGAAGGAGGTGAAGCAGCTGGAGCGGGCCATGCGCCGGGAGGACGCGGGTAAGAGCGGCGCGGCGCGGCTGGGCCTGGTGGCTTCGCAGCTGTTGCTCGGGGCCCCGCGCTCCATTTGCCGCTGTCCCCCTGCGCTCCTCTGGGAGTGCCTTTGGTGGGCCCGGAGGTCAGCCTGGGAGCTGCTCGGCTGGGAGTTGTTCGGCCTCCTCCTCGTCTCGTTGTCTCTCTGAGCTCCTTTGTGGGTGTGCGGCTGAGTTTTTATCACGGAGAAAAACAGCATGACTGGGTTGAAATGGGAGCCGCGTTCTTTAAGGATAAAATTTTAACATAAGTAATTCTTGCCAGCCCAGCGACCTACTTGTTTTATCAATATCTGTCATACACAGTCTTAGCTGCAACATTAAAGTGGAAGGCTGGGCAGTTTCTCTGTGGAGTTTATCATACTGTACAAAGAGCAGTGTTTTGCTGTGCGAGGTACCTGACAGGAACTAGTCTTTGCTTTTGTCTCTAATGAATGAATTCAACATCTCTAATATTATAGAAACAGAATGGTTTGAGTTGGAATGGACCTTGAAGATCCCCTAGTTCCAACCCCCCTGCTATGGGCAAGGACACCTTCCCCTAGACCAAGTTGCTGAGAGCCCCATCCAGCCTGGCCTTGGACACTTCCAGGGATGGGGCATCCACAGCTTCTCTGGGCAGCCTGTTGCAGAGCCTCATCATTCTCACAGCAAAGAGCTTCCACCTAATATCTAATCTAAATCTTCTCCCTCTTAGTTTGAATCCATTCCCCGTTGTTCTGTCACTACGTGCACACTATTCCGCGTAAAGAAGTCCTTCTCCACCTTTCTTTTGAGCTCCCTTCGGGTACTGGAAGGCTGCAATTAGTTCATCCTGAAGCAGCCTCTCTTCCAGGCTGAACAATCCCAAGCCTGTTTTCATAGGAGAGGTGCTCCAGAGCTGGATGCAGCACTGCAGGTGGGGGTCTCAGCAGAGCAGAGGGGCAGAATCCCCACGCTGCTTTGGATGCAGTCCAGGACACGTTTGGCTTTCTGAGCTGGGAGTGCACACTGATAGCTCATGCCCAGCCTCTCAGCTGCTAATATTGGAATTGCATTCCCATGTAGAATGTTATTTTCATGCTAAAACACTGTGACACCTCTTTTACTTTCTAAAATCTTTTATGCGAACGTGCATCTTGAAGACTATGAAGATGAATCTCCAATAGCAGTCTTGCATGACCTCCATCGCAACATCGAGACTCACAAGGTAACAACTTAACTTGCTTTCTTCTTGAAAAGTTGCATGTGTGTGCAAGTTCCATAAACTATGGTTCTGTTTTGACCATTAAGCCACAATTCAGCTTTGTTAGTCAGCAGTTATAACCCTTGTTTTTGCACACTTGCTCCCAACAAAATAGATAAACATGCTTGTTTTCCATGACCAGCCTTTAGAACAAAATCAATCTACACAGAAGTTTCAGTACCTTCAGCCATTCAGCTAAACTTGAGAAAAATATTGTCTATTTCTTATACAGAAGTAGAAAAAATGTGTTATAGAAATGAGCAATATAGAAATAATTCAGTGATATAAAAGTGAGGTTTACCTTCTGCTCTGCTCTATTTCTTTGTACATATGGAGTAAGAGTCCTAACTAATTGCTGTTACCTTGTATTTTTCTGGAGTAAAATCATATGTTTTTATTTGCAAGGTTACCAGTATGTACTTTTATAAGTTTCCACACATTTATGCCTTGTATATTTCTGGCATTCTGTAGGTGTACATATACACCTGATGGTTTTCAGGTATAGAAAAGACCTAAACTCACTGCTTATCTTTATCTGAATTGCAGTTGAGTGCTTACTCCCCAAATGCTTTGTGTGTAAACAACCACCATGTGATTATTTAAAATCCAATATTTCTATGTTCCCCTCTCTGTCCCCAAAGGAAGAGATTTGTGCCAGTCTTGATAAGAGCTGCTCTGAGGAAAAAGCAATTCATGAGTTTATGAAGGCAAGTGAAATCTTGATGCAAAGAAATGCGGCAGATCTTGGAAAAATAAGTGAGCTGTTCCAGAAATATGGCTACAAACCACATGCTAAAGACTCTACAGGTAATATTTCTTGTCATTACAGTATGTGAAGATAAGTACCGTTTTTGTGAAATGTTTCTCTTTAGCTATGCGTATGTTTCTATTAATTAGGAGATCAAGTACATCCATCTTATTTGCTTCATAATAATCCGGAGAGTAAAAGATTTTGTTGTGATAGGTGCTGTGCACTAAGAATAAACCAAAACACAAACACTTGGAATTACATCTTCTGCATGCCTTTAGGTTGGTGTGTGTTGGGTTTTTTTAGTAATAATTATATTCAGAAAACACGTTAGCAAGCATCTTTTCATAACCCTGGATTACGCTGCTTCAGCTTCTCATACATTCACTATTCTCATTCACTATTGTAGATGCAAAAAACCTCGGTTTGTATTCACATGTGATGGTTTCATTAAATTAAATCACCCTAGAGAAAATCTTAAAGTGTCTGTTTCATAGCACAAATGAGACAAGGGAAAAATGTATGGGAATTAGCTGGCATGTGACAAGTAGTAGCATCTCGACCATTGGAGGGGAAGGAGGTCCTTAATCCAGTCAGAAAATGCACATTTTTCAGCTGTCTGAAAAATCCCGATGCACCAAATGAGTTAAAGTACTACACCTGTCAATAGTACACATATTCCTTCTGGTATCAAGGGCCCAATCAGGCTGCAAAAAGCCTTTGGCAGGGTCTTAACCATCTCTGAGCATTATCCAGTCACTACACAACACAAAACTATGGTCGTGAACCATATTGATGTCCAGGTTAAGCTCCTGTAGCTGTTTTACACAGATAGGGCAGAAGGCTCTGATTTTTTTATAGTATACCTTCCTTCCTATGCTGTTTTTGCCTTTAAAGAAATCTCCAAACAGAGCTACAAGGTTAAATTATTTTTAAAGTTGTAGTTTTAAGCCAAGTGTATCTGAAGACATAATACCACTGCACACCAGAAGGTATATTACTTTAAGTAGCCTCCCTCCCCCCACCCACCTCACAGAATCAATTAAGTTGGAAAAGACTTCTGAATCATCAAGTTCAACCTGTGGCGGAGCACCACCAAGTCAACCAGACCCTTTCCTTAAACACCTCCAGGGGCAGTGACTCTACCACTTCCCTGAGAAGTCATTCCAATGTCTTAATTATCCTTTCTGTGAAAAATTCTTGCTCATGTCTAACCTGAATCTCCCCTGGTGCAGCTTAAGACTGTGTCCTCTGGTTCTGTCACTTGTTACCTGAAAGGACAGGCCGACCCCCCCACCCAGCTACCCCCTTCCTTTCAGGCAGCTGTAGAGTGTAGATGTTTCCCCGAGACTCCTTTTCTCCAGGCTAAACATCCCCAGCTCCTCACAGGACTTGTGCTCCAGACTGTTCACCAGATTCATTGTCCTTTACTTACTACATCATGCAGAAATTCACAAGTGTTTTGGTTTATCTAACTCCAAAAATGTACAAATTACACATTTACATATTTTTGCAGTGGACTCTTGTTATCATAACAGCTGTCTCCTTTCATAAGTTTTTAGTTGCTGCTTCATAACTTTTCCTCAATACTGTTTTTATGAAGAATGAGCATTCTAGTACCGTGTGCTGCCTTTGCCCTTTCCCCAAAAATATTTCCATCTTCATGCAGGGAGAAAAATACACTTATGTAAAAATCTTTTCATTTCATTTTCCCTAGAAATAATATTTACCCTACAGAGTGAAATTCAGCAAATGTGTGACTTATAAATGTAGCTTAGCCATGTGAGCTTTTGATATCTGTTGTAGCTTCAGGTTCAGTACTTTGAAGTGGAAGAAGGAATGTATTTTTTATAACAACAAGTTGAAAAATTTTAATACTGGGGAAATGTCCCTATATATTTTACAAATTCTTAAAACAGAAACTTCTGACTTTTTTTTCATTTCTGTTTTTATAAAGAAGAGGAGGATGAAGTTAACAGTGAATCAGCAATGTCTGTCGAGAATAAATCTGATGAAGAAAAAGCAAATTTTACGCCCCACCTATCAGCTTCTCCAGAGAAGCCACCGTTGTCCAAGGACCCACTGCGTAGCCCCCAGCTCTCTGATTTTGGTCTTTCCCAACTGGCTTTCTCCAGGCCTTGGAGTGTGGTGAAAACCCAGCACACACCAAGTGCACTTCAACAGAAGTCAAAGAGTGAGACTCCATTAAAATTGCCAACGCCCCGGACTTTGCCCAAAACACCGAAATGTAAGCTAAAGATGGATGACTATGAGTGTGAACTTGAACACTTTGGCATTAGTGAACATACCATGTGTATGAATGAAGATTATACCATGTCACTTATTCAGAAAACTCAGGCAATCAGAAAGTAAGTTACTGGTTGTTTCTCTACTAAATTTTCTGTATTTCCTTCTTGCTGTACTAATTTCTCACTCCTATTGCCTTTGTCTTCAGGTGAATGATTTTTATCTCTCAGGTGCTGGGTCCTGTGTCATTTAACTCCCTACAACATCCTTTCGTGTATCCATTGCAGTGCCAGATGCTGACATGAAATATATCTGCTGTGCTCCTTGCTTTGCACCATAAGACTCTTCCATACACAATGTATTTACAAAGAGAAAAACACAGTGTTATCTGTCATTTTCCTTAACCAAAGGTTTGGGCCTGAGCTTGTCTGCCATAGATTTTGCACAGCCAGTGTAAAGGTTGCAGAAACTTTATTAATATAAACAGAAAACAGTTTGTAAAGCATTCAGTAAATTTATAGAAGTGCTAACATTAACCCCACCTTACAGTTTATTCCTTTTGCTCTAGTCTTCTGTTGAAAAGACTTCTCTAGATTTTCAGTGTTCTAATTATAAAGAAAAATATTTGCAGCAGTCACGTCATGAGCATAGTTAATAGGTCATGTTTTTATAGTTAGTATTAGCAAAATGTTCTATTTTAAAAGCTGACAGTACCTAAATATTTGATATTTAGAGAAATTGTTTGGAAAAACAAGGATCATATGCCTGAAAACCACTTTTAAAAAAGTCTACTGGTTCTACTCATTGTAAAAACTAAAAATCATATGGTTTCAACTGTGTCTGAGACTTTGAAGACAAAACTGACTTGAAAAGTTACTTTCCTTATTTAACCCAAATTTTGAAATATTTATCAAGACAAAATATACTGCTTCTTATACTACCTCATATACTGCCTGTACTGTTTATTGGGGTTTTTTTTCAGCTTAGATATTTTGTAGAGAAGATCTAAATCTGGTTACAATAGTTAAGATTACTTTTTAAGCATTTGAAATAATTTTCTTTAAACACACAGATTTGTGTGTAGGTTAGGTAAGCTTCCACTTTTTGCCTGGTATTGTCTCTTAAGTGTTTATGCCATTTCACTAGAATATCTTGGATATGAAAAAATGATTTTTAAAATTTCTGTTTCCAGTGTTATGGAATAGATATTAAATAGCTTGTCACTTTGAAATCACTAAATTTTCTTATTATAATAGTTTTGGTATTTCTCCTTTTAAATATTTATGTAATTACTAACATTACTTAGAAACTCTATAGTATTTGATTTAGATAAACAATCTTATTTAAACTTTAAAATTCAATTTAAAATCTTTTTGTGTTCACAAAACCCTTATTAGTTTAAAAGCAGAAAATATTTCCTCTTCTTCTCTTTAATTTCATAGGTTCATATTAACAGGCAGTTTAGAGTAAAACCCCTAACACAGAATTGATCACCTGTGGCATCTGTCCTACCCTGGACATCTGCTTTGGGTTTAGTTTTTTCTTTATACCTTAGGTTGAAATCTCAGTGTACTTGATCATTTGTGGCTAGGCTGAACATTTGCATACCACAAATTGCAGTAGAATCACAGATGAAAAAATCTCATAAAAAAATTCATATTTGAGAAAACTAATTTTTTACTTGCATATTCATAAATAAATACTAGAAAAGTGATTAGGTTGGCAGTATTTCTTTAATTGTGACTTGTTCAAAGTACTTGAAAGCTAATTGGGAATTTGGTTTTCAGTTTGGTTAAAAGAGGAGACTATAACAGAGGGAATTTGCCAGAAATGGTAGTCAAGGAAGTCATGGTTACTCCTGCATCAAAATCAAGTAAGAGAGCTGAGAACGGTAAGTTAAAAATCTGTGAAATTAATATACATATGCATTTTGACAGAATGCACTTGTAAACACAATGGTTAACTTAAATTGTGATCCTGGTTAAATATGGTTAATTCAGGGCGAGTCAGTGCATGAGTAGTAACGTCTAAAAAATGTTGATGGCTTCTATGGGAAGATTTCTTACTCTCTATAAATTTTTCCTCATTCTTGTACTCATATCCAATTGGAATTATGCAGAGGAATCAAGCATTTTGTAACCACAGCTTATCCATATTTGAAATAAAAATACCGTTTTGCCAACTGAGCCTTTTTTTTTCCTGAGAATACCCATGGGATCTGTTTAAAGACAGGAAAGAAAGGGGCTTTCAAGAGTAATGCTAAAACTCCTTTGAGAGGAGAAAGAGGTTATTTTAAAAGTCTTGAGGCAAACAGTGACAATTGGGTGAATGAGAAGGTAAAGCAATGCTGATTTAAGTTGGGCTTCTTCAGTTATGTTCAGTAGTGGGACTAGAATAACTGCTTTGCATTTGCTGCTTTTAAGGAATACTATGATTTGGATGGAACAAGCAAAATACCAACTACAAGGATACAAGTTTAAGAAAATGAAACTGGAACTGGTAATAATAGTTATATATGTGTGTGTGTACATATATATTTTTAATTTTATTTCTATCATGCTTGATATCAGCAGCTGACTGGATGGCTTCTCCTATGGTATTTGTGTTCTGTACTCCTGATGTGAAGTCCTCTTCCAAAACAAATAATACAATGTTATCAAGGTCACCAGAGACAAAGGAACTGCCTCTTCCCAGTAATACAGCAACACCTCAGTGTCCAGATTTTCAAACAAGATGGCTAAAAGCAGAAGCTAAGGTAGTAAATAGCAATTATGTACATTTTCACACACTTTGTCATAAGCAGATTTTAAAATGTCAGTTTGGGATTCTTTTCCAATACTATTTTTTCTTATGTCACTGTAAAAGTTCTTTCTAATAGTAATTCAGTAAGAACATTTATTAAATACTTTACCTAACATAAGTGAATTAACTGAAGGCATTTAATACTTCTTTTGCAGCAGCAGGTAACACCAGGGAGGAAGATTGAGTCAGTGACAAAGAATGATGCAAAAGATACACCATACAAAGAAAAAAGAATTCCTTTTGCTGCAAGCTCTGATGAGTATCTTAAACATCCTAGGGACCCTTCCCCTCCCAAACTGGAACAGTATGACCATTTACTCAATACTCCTCCACCTCCAGAAATAACAAGGATACCAGATGATGTTCTGAAGGTTAGCTAATATGCTTTTCTCCCCTAACTAATTTTAATATCGCAATGTTAGAATAAAAAGGACTTAATTGTCTCTGTAATCCATCTGATTTGAGTTCTTATGTTATTGTTTTTATTCCTGTTTAATGTTTCCTATAGATGCTTTCCCAATATAATCATAAGGTAGATGCTTCTTCTAAAGCCAAGGAAATGGAAAACAAGGCAGGAAATACGAGAAGATGTGAAAGTGATTCCTCTGATTACTGCAACAAAGAGAACAGGTATGATTACATTTTACAAATTTGGTTAAGTAATTTAATTTGTAGGAGGTACAAAGCTGCTTTAATGCACTTTGAAATTCATGTAGCTGCTTGCTCTTCAACTATCAAAACAGCTCTTATTTCAGTGACTAAATAACTGGGTTTTGGCATGGTATATGACTACCTGTTTGTAAAGAACAAATATAGCTGATTGTGTGTTTGGATCCTCCCAAATTAAAAAAAAAGGGGGGAGGAAGCAGAATTTTACTGTATGTTTACCTGTAGGTATACTTTGCTTTGTGGCTGTCAAAGCACCAGTGAATGCTGTCTGAGTAAATTTAGGCAATAAAATGAAAAAATTTGGTGTAAAGTATCTAAGTGAGAATTGATTTCACACTTGTTTTGGTAAAGACAAAATTCTTTTAATGAAAAGCTGCAATAAGTATGAGTAATCTTAGAACAATTGAATTAACAATTAGATGAATTAATTTATAGTTTTATAAAGAACACCATCAATTTGAATATAAAGAAACTTTTATGGCAACTTTATCAAAGTGTACATATTCCTAATTCAATGTAATATCTATTATGCTTGTTGATTATCTGTTAAACTTAGCGTCTGTAGAGATTATTTATATAGGAGGTACAAGGAACATGTAAGGAACAACAACCCAGAGTGAGACTGATAAAAGTTGGTATTTTACTGTACTTGCCAGTTGGAATCCATTTCCAAGTGAGTAATCTCACTTTAGCTGACCCTTCATTTTTTGTTGTCAAGATAAAAAAGACAAGTTTTCAATATTACTTACTGTCTTCTGCTAATTCAACATACAATTTAAATAAGTTCATGAATACGTCTGGGTATATTTTCAGAGGATATCATCAAGTTTTCAAGACAACCATCTGAAATCAAACTGAAGACCATGTTGAAGTTTTCACATTCATTTATTTTATCACCAAATCATAAGTTGAAAAAGCAAAAGGAAATACTGGTCGGCAGAAAGAGCCATACTGAAAAAAGGCTTTTTTAATGAAGAAAACTTCTTTATCCATTATGTGAATAAACTTGTTTGAACTAACACCTTGTGCTTAATTTTCTACTGACATTATTGGCAAAATGTATTGAGAGGTTTTAAATATACTGCACTTCAAAGAGGAATGGAGATCCATGTACAAGGTGGTAGTTCAGTTGTTTGTTGTGTAGGATTGCATTTGCAGTAGGCTGTAAAGAGTGCAGTTAAGTTGTAATAAAATGAATGTCCAGTATATTGCTTTAAAAAGTGACTCTCTCTGGCTGGTCTGGTGACTCTACTTGTTTCAGGGCTGAGGCTGAAGTCTGGTACTTCTACAGTATTTGGTATCTTCAACAGAAGCAAGTAAATTTTTTTTGTATTGGAAGAGTAACTGTTTAAAGCACTTCTGAGCTTTTAGTTCTTTCTGCAGTGCTAAGATGTATCTGACACTTTCCTGCATCAGAAGGACTGTTACCTCTCTGGAAGACAGGCGTTTCCCATGCAGGTTCTTTCTTTATACATCAACATAGTATCAGTGCTATGTATCTAGTTTATTTGTAGCCCTGGAAGATGATTCTGGCTCCCCTGTGAATCATTTGAAAATGTACCATTGTTACTGGTTATGTGTATCTTCAGCTGTTTGGAAGAATTTCCTGGCAGACCTCTAAGTGATTGCTGCTGCCATGTGTATTCCATTCAGTGCTGGTGTCACTTCTAAATGTGCATATCTAACCTTGTAGTAGCTGACCAAGCTGAAGTTCTCAGAGCTGTTTGGCACTCATTTGGTAGTCATAGCAATTAGGATTTTTTTCTACCAGCACTTTTACTGTTTTCCACTAGAAAACCCAGATCCATATCCTTGTTTGGAGCCAGTTTGCTGTTTCCAGTGTCAGCTATTCCTCTAAGTGAATCCAGGACTGTTCTTACCATTTGTCTTCCAGTTGATGACTGAAATTCTGTCATTTATATGAGGGCAAACTTACGAACACATGAGAAGGGAGAGATTGTCCCAGGAGATGGGGATAAGTGGATGTTTTTCTGAACTCGGCTCTTTTTAAGTCTTCAGGATATGCAAACATCTAGAGATGTCCACAAGTATTTCTTCATTAGCTTAGACTTGTCCTGGTTAAATCTTAACAAGTAAAGGTGCCTTTTTCCTGCTATTACAGTCATTTTCCAGGATAGGTGTACATCAAATTAATTGGAGAAGGTGATTTTCTGCTAGCTCTGACCAGAGCACACAGTCTTTGAAAATGCTAGTTTCCGTTTAAAAGTATGTCTGAATTAATGTGTCAGTCTGTGAACTTAATTAACACTTTTGAGTACTGCATAAATCTGTCTCCAATGCTTGGTGTCTGCTATAAGAACACTAATTTGTTCTGCTCATCCTCTTCAGAGAGTGAAGGCCAAACCTGCCTCCGCCTTCTTCATAGATTGAAACCACGTGGTGGGGTGAATGCTGGTTCTGGAATTTCATGGCCTTGAAAAGGTAGAAAGTATTCTTGCTGCAGAGCAAGAGGGTTTCAACCAGACAGATTTACCTGCACTAAACAGAGGGATTTCACAGCCTGCAGTCTCACTCTGCAGCACTTGATGACTACTTTAATTAGCAAGCCAGACATCCTTTTAACATGAAATGAAACAAGCTGCACTACTGTCACAGACCTTGCTGTATTGCCCCTGCTTTCAGCTAATGAAATTCACAAAAGGGCTTAGAGAAGACTTTTCCCTAAACTTGAGAGCAACTCAGCACTCCACTGTGCTTTCCTCCATTAGGGAACTGTGAAGCTCTACCTTGGAGTGCTGAGGTTCTCACGGCAAGGCTCTTGTACCATTTTGCTTGCCTATTGATATTTTCTGCTACGTGTCATTAACTAATATGAAAGGGATTCAATTAATATTTTGAGATACAAATTATCTTCAATATGACAATTAAAATCTTAAAATCTTCTGGTCTACCCAAGCTATTGTGACATGATACATGGATGAGAGTTTTCAGAATCAAGAAATGAAGTTGTATGTGTTGGTTTAGTTTTTCTTGCCTGAAATACTACTTCAATACACATAATATTGTTGTTTGTATTCTTTTTTATAGGCAAAGCGTTGCTCTGAGGTAGATATAATTACAGCACCAAAACACTAGTTTTAGTTTGCCATACTTCACCTTTGAAATTAATTTCGGTTTCAAGATGTCCTAAGCAGTAGTTTGAGTAATGGAAGTGAGAGGGAGAAATGACAGAAGTGAAAGTGTAAGCACTGAAAAAGGCTGCCCAGAGAGGCAGTAGAGTTTGCTTCTCTGGAAACATTCAAAATCCACCTGGATGCAATCCTATGCAATCTGCTGTAGCATGGAGGGGGGTGGGACAGATGGCTGTGTGGCTGTCTGATACACTGGAATAACCACGGATGTAGCCATGGGGCTGGAGGAGGATAAAACTCTTATGCCAGTGTTGCTGCTGGAGAAAGGCTCATCCAGCTGCACTCTAAAGTTAATAACATATCAAAGTGGGAATGATGCAAAAGAACTTAAATTTTACATGTTGGTCTTTTGTGGGGTGAATTTCTTCAGCAGCATTGGCCTGTCAGGAAGTGCAGTTTGGATAAACAGTAGCTACAGAAGTAGCAAACACAGTGGTTCTGTAAGAGACAGTCATCACCTGAAAACAAGCAAAGTTTCCAGAGTATGGTTTTGTGTTGTGCTTTATTTAGTTTAACTGATGGCTGCTTCCACTAGAGTTTGTTTCACCAATTCCCTTGCACAGAATCTAGGGGTTGTATGGTTTTACAATGGATTTCTTCATTTGCCAAGACACTGAAAGGCTAATTATTTTTGTTTTCTCTTCTAGCTTGTCCTTCCCAACAGTAATTTCAAGCTCAGCTTTTGCCCATGTGAGTGCTGGATTAGATGTAAGGGAAGGGTGAGAAGGGGATCACATATCCTTGCAGTGCTTGCTCTCAGAAAAGATTGAATAAATTGCTTTTCAGTATTTAAAAACATCTGGGAAGTAACCAAAAAAGCATAGCTTTTACTTTTCCTTTATTTGCTATGCTTCTTAATTTTTTTTTAAGTATATCAACTGTTTCAGCTAACAGAAGCTCCTCCCCCTAATCCCATTTGTTGTCAAAGGAGCATCTTAATTGTTCTGCCCAGGAAGCCCTTTAATAAGATGGTCTTATCTGGGAAATACTTTGCCTGAGGTTGAACACAATTATAGGTCTCTCAGTGAAATTAAACTTCCCAGATGGTTGTCAAACAGATAATTGACAAGCATTACTTCTAGTGCCTCGCTTGTGCTTTTATTGATGATTTTATTAACCACTGGATTAATAATTGGAGTTCGGGCTTCCTTGTTTTTTAGAGCACCATGGATGCTTTAAATTTTCCCGTAAAATGTCCTATTGGCTTTGCTTTGTCACTATTCAAATGTTCCATGCTCATGGTGGTTGCACATTCTCCATCAATAACTGTAGCTGGTGTTGGATCTGCCTTCTATTTCAGGAGTACCTTGTTGCTCCCCATGGGACAATAATACAGATATTGTGGTGTTTATGAGGAGCAAAGACGATATCCAGTGGCCACACTATGGAATCACATGTCCAAAAGGACAAAATTTTCTGCCAGGAAGGCATTAGCTGATGCTGCCTACATCAACTTAAATGTAAAACCTTATGCTGTTTTGCACTAATACCTACTTTTACAAAGGGAGCTGATCAGATCCAGGAATTTCTTCAAATTTTTCTTGCCTAACTCAAGTTGAAGAGTTTTTTTTAAAAGTAGCACAAATGTGTCTGCATGGGAAATGTCCATGGAATAAGATGCTCTGTCACACAGCCATTTATCCTGGGGAGAGGCCAGGCAAAGCATAGTCTGCAGAATACCTGGCAGGAAGGTGTTCAGATACTTTCATAATTTTTGGCATAATGTATTCCTGGCTTAAAGCTCGGGGTTACATTCTCGAATGATTGCTTATGAAATTGTTATAAACCAACCTAAGGCCTTCTGCATGTTCCCATCTTTCCTCCCCCAGCTGCAAGTTCCACACTATAGGTTGTTGGTTCCATCACCGCAATTATGGCTGCAGGGAAATCCATACCTGCTTGCCCAACCACCAGGAGCTAATTACTGTTTTCCAGGATTACATTGTTCAGACTGTGCACTGACCCAAATCACTGCCTGCCTGCAAAGGCTTTGGCAGTTGTTGAGGCATGAGAAGGGAAAGGACGGGTGTGGGAGCCATGACATCCTCCTTCCTGGCTGACTGAATCCTCTCCTGTCTGTCCAGCTGCTTTGGTAAGGTGCCTAAGGCTGTTCCTCCATAATCACTTCAGTGGCAGCTGAAGAAATTCCTCTGCTTCACCACAGCACCCAACACTCCTCAGAAACTCCTCTTCCCTCTCCCTGCTTGGGTGGCTGTCCATTAATTGGTCTGGAGAGAACAGAGCTGCTAGAACCAACCTGACACTTTGGCAGAGAGCCCTACCCATAGGTGCAGAGTGGTGTGGTTTGTTCCTGGCCATGTATGCTGCTGTGGCTGGTGGGACTTATTTCAAACCTTTAGTACTTTTATATAAGCACATGCTTCCCTTCTTTTCTAGCATAAGCCTCCTGCTCTCCAGAGCAGCTGTTAAGGCAAAGGCAGCAGGAGTGGGGCATGTTTTACCAGCAGACCTCAACCTGGGCTCTACAGCTGAGCAGGCACTTGGGGGTCAGTGACTGCTGTGTGCCTGGTGCTCTTCCTCAAATACCCTCCCTGAAACCACTGGTGTGGTTTCCCCTCCTGTCTTCTAAAGCCTGGGCCAGGTGCAGTTTCAGGCCCCTGTTAAAGACCCCCAAGTCTTTAAGTTTGAAAACACTACCTTGTGTTTGCCTGAAACATGGCATGGGGAATTGACAGCTCAGCCAGCACTTGGAGGAACTCATCCAGACGAGCCCCCGAAGCTGTCATTTGCACAAGATTTTCTTGCTGAGTCTTGAGTTTTTGTGTCAAGTTGTCTCTATTTAAGCCTGTCAGCTCTGTGAGACTGGAAATACCCCAGGGAGGGTCCCAAACACCAGCCCCTCTGAACCCAGCCCTTAGGTAGTTAGCACCTTGCCCCAGTATGCCAGCCAGGTACCTCCTCATCACTGACAGGTATTTGTGCAGGTGCACAACACCACATGGGTGTTTTGCAAGGCACATTCCTCAGGGGGAGCTGATACTCTTTTTTTATAACCCATGCACAAAGTCCAGACACCCTTAGACAACAGCAGATAACTGGATTGCTTTGGTTTTGGCAGGTTGAACCTAGCTGTTGCATTACTTACAGTGCTATTCTTTAAACACTACCCTGTCATTATTCACCTGCTCTGACACAATAGGATTTCAGAAATATTTTCCCATGTTTTCCATTGCAAAAGCAAGAAGTTGCTGATAATGCTTAATATGTTCCTGCTGCATCCCAGCTGTTTCTGCTTTTGACCATATCTGTAAAGTAAAATTTAAGTCTCCACAACTGGTCCAGCCCTCCACAGAGGAAGGACTATATCTGCTGCTGCCCTAGTTACTGAAACAAGTGTGTGAGTTGTTCTCACTCTTTAAACAAAGGAGGTAATTCCTACACCAGGACTTCTCCCAAAAGTGTTGCAGAACTTAGGCTTGTGCTGCCACTGCAGGGAAGGAGTTGTGTTTCTGATGCTGTAGTCTCTGTTTGTGGATGTACATGCACATATATGTATATGTACCTGTACTGGAGGGGTGATAAAATCAGAAGGTAACTGTGAAAACTTAATTAAGGCCTGAGCATGTGGAAAAGAATCTTTTTTTCTTTCCTCTGTTAACTGAAAGCCTGGCTAATGATCAACAGTGGCAGCAACATTTATGCAAGGTGTAACAAGGTAATGGTGCAGGGATTCTTGGTAAGGAAAAAAAATAGTATTTTTTTTAATATACCTTGTTTTCTGTTTATTAGCTTGAAAAAAACCCCATTGATTTAGGTGCATAAAATGAAAGGGGAAAATTAGAACTAAGAGTCAAATTTGTTTGGGGAAGCACAGCAGAGTCCTTCATGACAAGCCAAACCTAGACAGGCAGGAAAGACACAGCAGAAGGGACACAGGAAGAGGAAGAAGTCTAATCTATGGGAGCAGGGCAGCCTCCAGTAGGTGCTACTGTTGGTAAAAAAGAAATTAAGGGAAGTTAATTTGGTTCTGTAGCTGGTTCTGTTTGACTGTGCTGCACCCCACTGGCAGGATGTGGAATGCTTCTGGCCCTGGCAGGGAGCCCAGCTCACCGGGCTTGCTGCTGCAGCCAGAGGCCAGAGAAAACAAGCTGGAGACCTGCGGGAGTGATCTGGATGTTTGTCATTGGTTAGAGGCAGATAAAAATGGCCACTGAGAAAGGACAGGGAGAAGGGGAGAGACACCTGCAAAGGAGGTGAGGGTAGGTGTGGTATCCCTGGCAGGACATGGGCAGGAGGCAAGAGCTGTCTGGGCTGCTGGGCAGGGGAGGAGTTACCTCTGAGAAGTGTCAAAGTCAGGAAACCTTTTCTGGAGAGCTGTCATCCTAGTTCTCAGCCTTACTCAGCTGGGAGATAAGCTTTGGAGGAGTGGTTGCTATTGACACTGTAGACATGTAACAGAGTTGTATCTCTTAGGCTTTCAAGGATCCAAAAAACTAAAAGGAAAATACCGCATCCAGCTGCCTTAATGAGGAACAAAAATTCCTCATCAAATTGCTGCCTACAAAGCAAATCCTGGGGATTGACAAATCTGGATGCAGTGCTGTCTACACCACTTCCTGACAGGATTATTCACTGGTGATGACCATGTTTTAATTTTCCCAAACCACAGTGCTCTACATATTTTGCTCTTTTTAGGAACAGACATCCCTCCTCAAACTTTTATTGTAGCTTTCAGAGACAAACACAACCAGGTTACTGTGACTGAATTCTCTCCCGTTCACTAGCTCAGCTGGTGACAGCTTTTACTTTCCTTTCACCTCTTGCCACAGCTGGATGGTTGCACCCTGGTGCTATCTGCTTCCACAGCTGCTGCCATCAGCTTGGATTGCCAGTTGACATATATAGATACAGGAAATCCCTAACCTGAACTACATTCTTCTCTCAAGTGTCTTTTCCCATAATAAGCTCTACACTTCTGCATTACCTTTCTGTATGATTTGAGGGCCAGAGATCCCAAGAGATGTTTATGCTGGAACAGCTGGGGAAGAGATCAACTCAGATTTATACATTCATGGCAGTCAGGGGAAGGTAAACTCCTCAACCAAACAAGCTGAATGAAGTATTTGCTACTGAAGGCAGTTCTGCATGTTCTTTTCCTGGTGATTTTGCTTCATGGGCCACCCCACATATAAAGCCAGTAGATGTTTTTTCTCTGCCAGTTGGGCAGGCACCAGCATTCCCTAGCCATGTCTCCCATTCCAGCAACAAAGTCAAGTTGCATCCCAGAGCAGCTGAGTCACAGACACAGGCTCAGTTACTGCTGTTGCCTTTTATAGTGACTACATTTAAGAATTATCCTTAAATGCAATTAAAGCAAAAACCAGGACACAAAACTGAGGAAATGCCCGTATTCCTGTCTACCTCTAATGGCAGGTTTGTCCTTCCCTTTCGTGAGAGTTGTGCAATTCTGTAATTCTGTGCTGGTTACTCACCGCACTCATTTTGCAGGATAGATGATGCCCTGGGGCAATCAGTGAGACCACTTAGCAGTGGTCTTTGCTTTTCTGTCTGTCCAGGTCTGTCAGGTGTCCCCAACGTGAGCAAGCCTGTCCCTGGTAGCACAAGTCCCTGAGCTGTTCCCACATGGGAGTTTCTCACAGCAGCAGTATTTGGAGCACCACTGCCTCACACCAGAGATGACTGCACTACAAAAAAAATCCCACCCAAGCCAACTCTACCAACAGGAAATCGGCTCCACTGCCACTTCCAGGCTCAGTAATAAGTAATAAACAGCATTTATAAGGGTCTTTTCTTTAAAAAAAGGTGGGGAGCACTTTTCAGTCTTAGGGGAGAAGTGACTCAGATTGATGCAATTCTGCAAATGAGAGACATTCCTGAAGGCTGAAATTGCAACTGCCTAACTTAGAACCCAGAGAATGTGGTCAGAAGAGAGCTAAACTATGGGCAGAATTCCCTCAGGATATACTGAGCCAAGGGACTCCTGAGACAGAAGAAAAAAACATATAGATCCCAGCTCATGACACAAAGCACACCTTGTCCTCAGCAGACAGCAACATTTACTTCAGTCCGAGCCTCTGCTCAGGCCTTAGGTGAGAAAGGTGGAGATTCTAATGAGCAGTTACTGCTCCCACTCCTGCCCTTACCTTGCTCTGAGCACACAGGGGCTCAAGTGCAGAAACCAAGCACCTGGTCCTGCCTGGACCAGCTGTATGCTCCCAGTCAGCCAATGACAGCTGTACCCTGCTGGAAAACCAGAGGCACCTGCACATCTCAGCATCTCCTCCTGCAGTGGCAGAGGGAGTCAAGCTGGCAAGCACTGAGATAAGTCTCGCCCTGCATCACTTTGCTGAGACATAGGTCACCCCTTCTTTATCCTGCTCCTTAAGGTACCAGGCACCACCACACACCAGTCTTCCAGTTGCCCCATGGACAAATGAGATCCCTAACCTACCCCTTCCTCCATTTTCAGATTCTAGAAGCTGCCTGCTAAACACCCCCAACACCCCCAGCAATATCAGTAACTTCTAATACAGAGCAGCTTTGAGCATTGATACACCACTGACCAGTCAAAAGATTAATAACATCAGTTTTTATTCCAAACAAGACAGAACTACAGAATACCTTAACCCTCCAGGTCGTATTTCACAGAAGCCTTTAAAACACGGGACACACTAACCTACCATTCAAACTGTAACAATCAGGGATAGGATGATGGCGCTGCTGAAGGGGTTTCTTCTAAACAAACTGAAGTTAATGTTTAAGAGTTAACTTTCTTCTACAATACTCAGCTTTGTCTTCAGGTGCTTAGCAACAAAAGCAAAAAAATAAGCCTGCTTTAGAACAGCAAGTAGGAGTAAACAGAATATGGAATCATACAAAGAGAAGCAAGGCTTTAGTAAGGTCTCATGCGGCTTGATGGGGGTGGTGCACGATTTGGAGGAGTAATTGCTATATCCAAGTAGTCTCCTATCTGGAATTTCTGAGACTGCAGTGTCATGGAATCATCGGTGCCCTTCCTGCCCGACATGGTGCTGCCGATCTCCTTCACCCTGTGAGCAGCAGAGGAGAGGCAAGTTAGTCATCAGGGGCCAATCTCTCCAAATGTCCAAAACACGAACTGCACTGGCTCATGACTCCCCTCCCACACCACTCCCTGCACTGCACACGTGTGGCTGTGTACTCAAAATGCTGGGGTTTTTCTCTGCAGTCCTGGGTGCACCAAAAACAGCCACAGCAAATGCTCTTTCTGACAGCACAGAGGAGCCTTCTACCCTTTTATGTTAAATACTAGCGAGAACCCCTTACCCACTGCCATACAGGCAAAGCACATGACCCCACCAGATTCCAAAGCAGGGTACATCCACTGGATGCTGACAAAGATTAGCTCATGCCATTGTGGAAGAGAAAGACTTGCAACAAGATCACTGCTATAACTCAGGTGCAAGACATACTAGAAAAAAAGCATTAACTCAAGTTAGAGGGTCATGTTCCAGTTGCCAATAGAGCAACCAAAGCCTTCAAGAACACAAGTTCATAGTTTTGGCAACACATTGACAGGGATGGTCACCAAGCACAATTGAGAGGTTGTAGCAGTCATCATACAGAACTTCAGAAGTTTGGTATGTGGGTTCAGAACTTTAAATCAGTGTTAATGAAGAACAGCTTACAGTTCTAGCGCTCAAAGTATTCTATTAACTCAAAGAAGAAATGCCATTTACCTATAGCCAGGCCTCTTGAGATCTGTAAAAACAATTGCAAAGTTGAAATGTGTGCCCTTCTTCCGTGCTTCTGGGTAAACTTCTTTCACTAAACTGGTCAGCTCTTTCAGAGTTGCATCCATCCTAGATTCAACAAACAAACCAAAGTGCTTTACACTCTCAATGGAACAGTAAAAAAGGCTTCCCAAAACATTTAAGATGGAATCAATACATTGCTACAACTTAAACACACGTTTCTTTGCCTTGGCATAGTCTATGTCCACAGTCACTGATCGTAACACCTGGGAGAATTCACCACTTACTGCACACTGGAGGCAACATGCAAACGTGTCTGATTCAGTGCCATATTCAGATTAATCACTTCATCTCTGTATACATTTCAACATCTGCATTTCCAGGTTTCTCTGAAGAACTACCATTTAAAAAGCAGGAGCTTTTTTTTTTTTTTTTGATACATTCATACAAGGTACAGTGTCACCTAAGCTGACATCTGTATTAAAATAAGCTTATTATTAGAGGAAGTGTAAGAACAGCAGAAAAAATAAAATAGCTTTCCATTTCTGCCCTAGCAGGCAGCAGTCCTTTACCCAGCCTTCAACCATAGCAGGGCTAAAGGCCATGTCTAGAATTTCAAGAACAGAAGTATTCAGTCATCACAAGTATAGTATCTCTAATCATACAGACTGTGCACTCATTCCAAGCTTCAGGCAACCAAGGCGCAGTGTGTTGACAGACAATGCCCATTCTGACTTGTGCAGATGGGAAACAACTCAGACACCACCAACAGCCTGGACAGAGTCCATAAATCCCACTTAGAAGTAAATTAGAACTGCATGCCTTGGTAGCCACAAAAATGGATTTATTCAACTACACAACGTATGAGTTACAACTCTGGCAAACATCATAAGGGCTTAAAAAGCAGCATAATTCCTTTTCAAAGGCATTCTTCAAAATACTACAAACAAAACCAAATGTGTTTGCAATGGAGACTCAGGCAGTTCTCCAAAATAAATTTGACAGCGATAAAAAGCAGCTCTGGTTAAAGCACTGCTACCTGGCAATGCAAAAAGAAAACTCATTATTCCACTCTCAGAAAGGTCTGGCAAACCATTCACACATTTCAAGCCTTCTGGGACAAATACTTCTACTGGATAAATGGGGCTGTTGGAACAAAATACACATCAGCATTAAAGGGGAACCTCTGCGTTGAGTAGATGTGTTGCAACAACCATCGCCACAGCACAAGGCACGGATTGCCTGCAGCAGTAAGTGGGCACTTCAGCCGCACTGAGTCTCAGCGGCTGAGCGCTCACTGCTGCGCAGAGCTGCGCTCGCAGAGACGGCCCCTCGCAGCTGCCAGGGCGCAGCCAGAACCGCTCCACAGCGGCGGCTAAAGTCCCCAGCGTGTCCTGCTCCTGCACAACTCCCGCTGGCCCCTCTGCCACGGCCCGGCGCAGAGCAGGTGCCACTCACCAGGTGTAGATCTGCAGCTCGCTGGAAGGCACGTTGCCGCGGGAGAACTCGTCCATGCGGTGGTGCCGCCCATTGTTGGTAGTGAAGACGCGAAGCAGCAGCGGGCACGTCTGTGGGATGAGGCGAGAATGAGGACTGGGATGGGAGCGAGGAGCCGCAGGAGCGGGGATTAAAAATGAGCGGCCGTTCGCCACGCCCCCCCCCCTCCGCCGGAGGCCTCATATTGTCACCAGACGCTCAGCACACCCCCCAGCCCCGCTGTCCCCTCTGGAGCGGCCCGCGAAGCGGCGCGGCACCAGCACGCCGCACTCTGGACACCTTCTCGCGGTCGATCGGCTTCTCCGGCTCCTTCTTGATCTCCTCCTGCGTCACCCGCGACTCCACCGCCATCTTGCCGCGCCGCTCCCGGATGTCGCGCCGCGCACCGCCCATCTCGCGAGAGCAGGGGCGGGGCGGCCCCGTGGCGCTCCTCCCCAGGCCCGAGGCGCCGCCCTTCCCTCAGGGAGCCGCGGCTCGCCCTCAGGGCTGAGCTGTGCGTGCGCCGCTGTGAGTACAGCACGGTGAAGTGAGCTAGCGGGAAATCTACTCGGATTCTAGTTTCCCTTCATAATGCGTTCAGGGAAAGGCCGAATGCATACGCTTCCCGTTTACGTTTTTCTTTTTCCCACAAGTGGAATCTTTTATTAGGGTAAATTTGAGGCCGCGGTTGTGTCTTACAAAATTAGCGAGAATATATAATATCTATAAAAGGATACAGAATATGTGGTTTTGTGATAGCTTTTTTCAAATGTCCACAGTTGCTGGTTGCTCGAAGCGGTGGGAGATGGGCTCAGTTGTTTTCACAGAATTGACGCTTGGATTATTTCGCTCCGAATTTATTTCTCATTTTGAGAGTAAAACAAAATTAAGTTTCTCTGTAAAATTAAGCAGAAGCGCGTTTGCAGGTGCAAAATAATCACATATCAGGGGCTGAGAGATTTGCTGCGGCTGGAAGGGAGCTCTGGAGGAGGCTGCCCGCTCCTAAGCCCTGCTCGAAGCAGGATCGGCAAGGGCTGCCTGCGTTCTGAGTGTCCTGCTCCGGTGCTCAGTCGCCTTTGCAGTTAAAAAAGAGAGGGGGGGAAAAAAAAGTTCATTTCTTATGTCATTTGTGCCCTTTACCTCTGGTTCTGTGGCGGCGCATCGCTGGGAAGCCTGGCTGTCAGTCTCTGCTCCTGCCCGCCAGGCATTCCCACGCAGAGAGCCGTCTCTGAGAGCAGTCCCAGCTCGCTCAGCCTGTCCTCACACCACACATCCTCCCATCTGCCATCCCTCAAGCCGTGTTTGGCGCTCTGTTACTGCGGTGTGCTGCACTCCTCACACAGCTCCCTGTTGGTGCTTGCAGCCCGTGTGCCCCCGGAGCTGTGCCTCAGGGTCCCGCTGCGCGCTGTACGTCCCGGACTCGGAGGGCTCACGGTGCCTTTGGGCTGCTGTCCCGAGTGTAAGCCTAGCACCAGAAGTAAGTATTCCAAGTTCTGACCTGCAAAAAGCAGGTGCTTGTTAAGGTGTTGTAGGTGTTGAAGTACCTGTGCTTTAAGGGTGATGTTTGATTTCACTCTTCTGAGCACTGTAGATGCATGTCTCAAAGGTATTATTTACTAAAAAATATTTAGGGGAGAAAAATATTATAAAAATGTAAAGCGAGATAAATATTATAAAAATATATTAACTTACTATGTTTCTGTGTACATCATAAAGAAGAAAAAGACTTATGGGTCCATATTACCAAAAAAAACCTCTTGCATTTCACTCTAATATAACCAACAGTATTTGGGTTAAAATGTTGATTTATGACTCATCAAATACAAGATGAGAGAACCAGCAACCTACTACAGTTGACCCTCAGTTTTTATTAACTTCCTTTTGTAGTAGTCTGGATAGTGTTATAGAGTTTTTAATCTACATTAAATTACAGCATATCATCACTTTGTAACCATAGATATATGACTCAATCTTGCCACCGTTTGCAGAATTTGATTTCCCAGGAAACAATTAAGTTTATCACTCTGCTAAAATTAATTATATCTGCCATGATAATACTCACTTTGGGCTCAGTGTGTGAGCTACCATTTCTGAAACAAAAGGAATTTATGTCAAGTATTGTAAGGGAACAGCTGTAACAAATAAAGCACACTTCTGTTACAAATCTGAGTAGTCCCTTCTGCTAGAACTTTTGGAGTACATTATTTATGTGAAAAAAACCCTAGTGGGCCTGAGTTTTAAGTAAATTAAAGCATTAATTAATTTATTATGCATTAACTGTATCAACACAATTTATTATCAGTCTAAAATCTTAGATTCTTATGTCACGTGTTTGGAAGCAAAGGTTGAAAATTATTTGGACATGAAAATGAAAGTACAGTGATGTGGCTGCAGGGTGCAGGTTTTACTCGGGATGGGGCTGTCTGTTTAAACAAGGCATAACACCATAAGCTGGGTTCCCACAGGTTTAGGCTGAGGTTTCACGTGTACTGGAGTTGGTCCAGTTGGTCCTTGCTTTTGCCAGAGGAGGGAGATTTAGCTCCTGCTGCTTGTCCTTAGCCACGTGACGGGATTTTCCCTGCCTTCTGCCAGGTATGACTCTCACTAGATGCTTCCAAAAATAAGTTAAGTTCCCCAATTTAAGAGAAAACTATCTAGTGGGGGCTGGTTGTCTAACAGTTAATTTCACTCGACACTTTGTAAACTATTCCACGATTGCTCGACCTGGTGCAAGGCGAGTGGTGGGAAGTGCACGTCCAGGAGCAGCTGGGAGGCGGAGGGAGAGAATAGGACTGGAGGAAGTGCGTCCCTTCGGCGGTAGCAGGATGGTTCATTGCTTCACCTTCCCTTTTCTTTAGGTTTTGGGGGCTGAGAGGTCTCTTCTACTTGTTCAGGGGCACTGTGTGCCGTGCAAAAAATGTATGCACATGCAAACATGTATATATATAGGGCAGGCTGTAACGAAAATGAAAAGAGGTAGTGAGGCAGGGTAAGACTGCATAGGAGCAAGTCTCCAGCCTTTGTTGTTGTGAAGGCCCAAAATATGACTCGAACTTTTCCGGCTGTGAATGCCTGTAGAGCAGGAGACAAGTGGTTTGGAAGCGTGAATTGCCCCTTTTAGTACTGTTAACACACGTTCTTAAGGAAGTGGTTATTTCAATAGCAAACTGTGAATTGTTTGTTGGGGCATCGAGGACAGGCATGAATGAGATGGAGAGTTGGTGCCACTAGGATATGGGACTGGGCAAAGCTGCCACAGCCCTTTAGAGAGGAGCACTGTGGGTCAAGGAGCCCGTTGGCCTACAAAACACTCACTGTGAGTAACTTGTGACTGAAAGAGAAAAACAAAAGGAGCAGTTGGTATGGGGTAACTTGAAACTTTCTAGGAAGAAGGGAAGGATTGTAGCAAATAACAAATGTCCGTGGGAAGATACAGAAAGTAATGGCATAGCTGTGCCCGGGATATCAACCCTCCAGACAAACTTCCCAGGAACTAGAAAAATTGTAGCATGACCCTAATAAGGCACTCCAAACATTTCAGACCCATGAGTGTGTCGATTCTGAGATCAAGGAAGCTGAATTGGCCTCAGCAGCATACTGCTTCAGGTTCCCAAGGCTCCCAGGACTTCTGGCTAATCGGCTGTGTTTCTGAGTTCTCTCTAACCAGGACTACATACAACCCCTTAATTTTTCTTGCATGTGTATCCCATAAAGCCTGTTTGATAGAGGACTTGGTCTTTATCTTGATTGTGGAGAGTTCAACTACCCTATTCTGGCAACAGCACAATCAACTTTCAAACATCTTTACAATCAATTGCGAGACCAAAGTCTCAAATTTGACGGAGCTTCTACTGCAAACCAGCTTTAACTGGTGGAGGAAGAACACAAGCACCACTTCTTTGCAAATGCAATCACGAGTATTTCCTACATTTTATGTCATGTTTATGCCATAGGTGTGTTTCTATGTTCAGAATGCTCTGTGTGCGGTAATTTCACTACAGTGTTTTAATTTCCTGTGTTTTGTACCAACGTTAGTGTGAATTTCAAGAAGCCTAGAGTGCTGCTAGACAATTACACTGTTTTCATATAAGCTTCAGTTTCTGTTCCCTATTTTGAATTTAGATGATTTGGGTTCACAAAATGCACCCTAACTCTTGGGCTTCCATGGTCCGTTCAAACTGCTTGTGAGGCAGCAGGTGAATGAGTCAGTGCAGGACAGACTGGTGGGGCTGGGATGTAGAAAAGGACTTTGGCACTGGAGGTGTAAAGTCTACAGAGACCCCCGAGGCAGCATCCTGATTCAGGAGCACCAAGACTTAGCTACCTGGGAGGAATCTGTACTTGTATATAATTGCAAATATGTTTTTCTCTTCTTTTTATTTTTTTCTGTAAAGTCATCAGAAGGACCAAAATTTAATAAAAATGCTTTCAGGGAGATTAACTGCTCTACAACATTGCAAAATGGTTTAACTGCTAATGTGCCAGTAGCAGCAGTTAGGCTGTGCAGGCTTGTGCTTGCTCCAGGCACACAGAGGCAGAGCCACTGCTGTGCCTTGTAAACAAGCTGCCTCATACCTGCCTATGTAAGAACTTGATTAAAGTTGAAAGTGGTTCATTGCCAAATATTATGATCTTGCCATTCTGCTGGAACTATTCCACATCAGGTGTTTCCTAAAAGAGTATCCTCAGGATGCTTTTTTTTGTTTCAGAAAGAACTATTCAAAGAATAATGTATTAGACAGATAAGGGTTATCATTCACATTTTTGTTACTTCTGTTCATTTTAGATATCAACAGCAGTTTGTCAGAAACCTGCAGCATCCACATACTTTTGAGAAAGAAATAAAATTCGTCAGATGTGCTTACTCTCATTAGAAATATTCTCATAAAGCAAATACATTGGATTGAGCAGTAATATTTTTAAAAACAAACAAACAAACAAACAAAAACAAAACCCCAAACAAAAAAAAAAAACCTACAC
Organism: Luscinia megarhynchos; assembly: GCA_034336665.1. Taxonomy (NCBI): domain Eukaryota; kingdom Metazoa; phylum Chordata; class Aves; order Passeriformes; family Muscicapidae; genus Luscinia; species Luscinia megarhynchos. Next base: position 70,399,617 of record JAPFBE010000003.1, read on the forward strand.
CTGTGATTTATCTGAAGTCAGCTGAGACTAATATCTCTCACACCTGGGCATGTGAGGGATTCAGAAGGATGTCCACACTGCTCCTGAGTTCTGCCACAGGCCTGTGGACAGGAGCTGGGAACAGTGGGGATCTGTCTTCTTATGGTGCTGCTGCCTGCAGTGGGCAGTGATAAAGGATGCAGGATGTGACCCTGCCTGCACCCCCTGAGCAGTGTGAGGGAGGGAGCTGGAGAGCTACAGCACTTCACGCTGATCCAGTGCAAAACTGCTCACAATCTAAATCAGCTAGAGAGTACAGCTCATGCAAGAGAGATCCAGCAAAAAAGTTGTAATGACTGCTTGAATTTCATCTGGAGGGGATCAGAACAAACTGGAGCTTGTAGTTCTCAGCACAGGAAAACAGACTTCAGTTTCAAGTAAAGAAAAAGTATCTCCTGGTCTATCACATAGAGATATTTTCTTCTCTGTACAAATACCAGTGAAGGTGAGATGGTGAGGTGTGCTAAATATTCTCTTGATTTTTCCTGGTGGAGTTGTAGACTTGGTTACAAAAGTATAAAATTAAGGAGGAAATGTTGCCAGAATTTAAACCTGGATTTCATTAAAACGTGTTGTCATTTCTCTATAAAATACATCTGTTACAATATTCTAGAAATTTTAGACACACAATAGAGTAATAAACTGCTTTTATAACTTGGGTAATACTCTACCATAGATTCCTCATTTCCCCCCTACTGTTTGTCTGAAATTACCTCAGTACAAAAACCTCCGTATATTGTGAGGGAGGAACAAATGAGTTGTCATTTCAATAAGTGGAAATTTTTAAATTTGTGTATGAGATGTGTTTTATAGAGAGGACAACCAACACTGGAAGTTGGTCAGCCTGTAATTCACTGAGATAGTTAGGACAGCAGCATGGGTGCCTGCCTGCGCTCCCTGGGAGCTGTGTTTCCTGGTTCTCCTTCACTGGGTCAGCTCCAGTGCTGGAAGCAGTGGTGAGAAACCAAGCCAGTGTGAAGGTTACTTTCATTGCCGGTGCTTTCTCCAGTTGCAGATGCTGCTGCTGTCCACTGAGTGAACCGATTTTTCCCTGGGGACACAGAGACTGTCTGACCCACTGCCCCTCTGCTGGCTGCTCTGAGGCAACAGCACTGTCTTCCAAGCGCCCTCCATGGCAAAGCCAGTGTGTGCCCTCCCAACATCAGCAGCTGGAAGAGATGTCCTTAATATTGTCTTCCACATTTCCTGTGCAGACAAATCCCTTCCCTGCCTGCTTCCTGGATTAATGTGATGCTATCCTTGAACAGGACACAAAAGTCTGAGAAGGGGAGGTGGTGAGTGTCTCCATCAGATAGACACATTCCTGTTCATGGTTTGGTAGGAACACTTCCACAAGTAAGTATTAACAGACTAGGTTGATGGTTATTGCAGTATCTGCCCCCCAAATTTTTTTTATTTTCCCTTCCCATGGAAGAGTCATAGTAAAGTACTTAAACTTTTTCTCCTAAAAGGAAGAATTCAACTGAGTGTACCAACATACACATATTTTATATGCAGCTCACTGGCTACACTTCTTTTTATCTTGCCATACACTCCTAGAAGTTTCCAGCTTGTGGCACACACTGTTCCTATGAAAATAGTAAATGGATAAAGATGCATCCTGCATGCTGAGAACAGGTATTTCCCTCTCTGTTTTCTGCCCCAGTAACACAAAGAACGTCCCATGTCTGTGGCATTTCACACTGACTCTGCAATGGTGAGGGAACTGTTGACAAGTAAATCCTCTCTGGCAGCCCCAGTAAGAGGCATGTTTTTTCTGACTTCCTTCTAGGGCTCACAGAGTCCCACGAAAGGTTTATGGGAGCAGTGCATCCTTCATAAGAAAAGATGATGTCTTGCAGGCCATTACATGTGTCCTGCCTCCAGAAGCTCTATCATAAAGAATCAGGCAAAACTTTTCTACAAAATAAGTAGTTCCATGTGGCTGGCCTTATCAAGCACAAAGCAAAGCCTCAGCACCCTGAGACAGCTCAGCTACCTTGCAGAAATAGCTTTTGTGGCTCAACAAGAAGGTCAGGAAACACAACTCTCTTTCTTTTTTGGTTCCTTTTGTCTTCTTTTTCTGAATGACGAAAATGCTCTGGCTGTGATAAATTATCCACAACATTTTTAAAAATTAGATATAAACCCAAATTCTTTATTGAATGCTATGCAATATCAATTAACTCTAACAATCTTTTTCAAAGAAGGGAACTGACCATCACTGGGAATTTACAATATGTGATGATTGAGTCCAAAATGAATTCTGATAGCTTGGTTACCATTAGCTCCTCAGAGACACGGTGCTTAGTGGAAACACTGAAATAATCCTAGTGGTAGTGTCAGAATAGTGCCAGTAAAACAGAATGTGCTATAGGCACAATGCGAGGCAGAATTGCTTCGACTCCCACAAACAGTAACTTCAGAAGGTCCTAGAAAATTTGTGCATACCTATTCCTTAGACCAAGAAAGAATAACCTCTTTACACACTACTGACAATGGTTATCAGCTGTATTATATTCCATTTTGCACATGGCAGGAGGTGCTGGGGAAATTGCAAATGTAGGAAGTCTTGCTGCAGAGCAATGAGGGCCCACTGGGGGTGTAGATGAGCGACTGTAAGGGCACGGGAAGAAGTGCACACAGTGCCTCGGGGTGCTGGCAGAAGAAATCATGTCCTGCTTTTACATTTCTTGCTGTTCCTTTCCTATCAGCTCTCTTGGCAGAGCTAGTCATGATGAGCCCTCCATAGAGTGGTTGCAATGAGACAGATTAGCAAAGGCTTCGTACTTTAAGAGTTTCCAAAAATCCTGCTGCTCTTGCCAGGATTTGGTGAGGAAGGGTTCACACAAGCAGCTGTGCTGGCACAGCAGTGGGCCAGAGGGGATGGTGATAAAAGGCATCCTTCTTGTGGTGATTCAGTTGGAGTCAGAAGATGACATCTGTCCATAACCTACCTGGTGCTTTCAAATGACAGGCTGTATGATGTGACAAGTTATGTGACAGCATGACAGACTGTGACATTTCAGATTGCTGTGAGCAGCACTCTTTGTTTGTGTTCACAAGTTGTATAAGAAAGCATAGCACTCCAAAAAATAAATGCCTCACAGACTCACTAAAGGGAAAATTCTTGCAAATGAAGAAAGGAGGAGGAAAGAAACTATTTCAAAAGTGGATAGGAAAAAAAAATCTTGGGTCAACACTTCTTTATGGATAGCTTTATGTTTTGTAATCTCTGTTACAAAGCTAAGAATAATTCAGAATAATTTCTATAAAACTTCAGGGTATAGAAGAGGAGGAGAAATGGCACTTCTACACCCCTTAGATTAGATTTCTTCAATGTGAAGCAAGATAAAATAAGCTCTATTTTATTTGGGCTTAAGGAATATAAAGGCATATTAATTACCAGCTGATACACCAATTTAATGCAGGTGTTCAGAATTCTAAAAGATAAAGAGTGATAACAGCTGAGAGTTACCTTTAAAAAGAGATGTTGGAATTTTCGAATTTAAAAAACACAAATATTGGAAAGAGAAACCTCCATTATATGAAAGGAACTGAAACTCTCAAATACAAAAAGTACCGTAATTTTGTTCCCAGAGACATGGATAGATTCCCCTGCCTGTTAGAGGTGAGAAAATAATAAGCATACAAGTTTGAAAATTTCAGAGTGAATATTAAGAACACAGGGCACAGTTATTGCTAAATTCTTGCATACACATTCTGCTGTATCAGCTAGATCTTAAAATGTTGAAGTTCAGCAGTCTGGCTGCTTCTTTCAGACTTGGGTCTGGCTTCACCAAAAAAAAAATGGAGCTGCTGCTCAAACATGCTTCAAACAGTCACATGAATGAGATTCAGAAAGGATTTCAGCCATGGCCAAAGACAAAATTTTACACTGTCAAAGTTATTAATTGATTTCTGATTAGAAACCATAAAGACCATTCAGAATGAGAGATTCATGTACATCTGTTCATCTTGGGCTGCAAAAGAAGTGGGAAGATTTCTGTATTTGTGCTGTCATAGCTGTAGCTGTTATTTGAGCTGTAGCCAAACAATGCAAATGAAGTGGCCAGCAGATGCATTACACATTTTTCATTTTATGTTTAGGTGGCAGATGACATTTTTGGTCAGTCATGGAGAAGTTCCTACAGCATTTGCACTCAGGAATGCCTAGATTTTGGTGAGTGCTTTTTCATTCCACATTCTTTGAGCCTCTTGTCATAAGCTGGTAATTTTTGGTGGTGTTAGTGGTGGAAGGCCACCAAGAATGGGCTGTGCACCTGCTCCTGGGAACTCCAAAGTTCATCCTCCTCCTGCTGTCTTGTGGGCTGCGAGTTATACAGCTCCATTAGCTGTGTACACATGCTGACAGCTGAACTGCAGGGAATTTACAGTTCCTTCAGGCTGCCTGAATGAGTCTTGGCTTCTTGCTGGGACAGCAATCCCATGATCCCAGCCACCAGAATTGTGAGTGACTTCATCACTGGCTAGCTGGCAGAGATAATAGATGGGAAAAGGTAGTTGAAAGCAGCTGGTCCTTCGCAAGATTGAAAAACATCAGGTGCAGTTGTTATTGGCCCTATCAGAGTGTCACTGATGGAGCAAGGCTGCAGGGGCATTGCTGAAATATGGGAATTATACTTTGTGCACACAATTTCCTGGCCCAGCTGGGAGCAAATCCAAGACTATGACAAACAGCAGTGCAGTCTTTTGCTAATATCATAGCTTTTAAGACTTCCAGAAAGGATGAATCCTGCTTTTCTGACTGTAACAATGCATACCTAATCCCAAACCACCTTTTCTTTTGCTGACAAAAGAAAAAAAAAACACCTTTTCTTCTGCTGGCTCTGACTTCTGGGGGAGGAGTGTGCAGAGCACCAGGCTCAGTATTTGATGAACATGTGAAAACCTTCACTTGCTGTAGTGTTGTAGCAGAAGAGTAATGAGACAGGCATGGTGCAGCAGGGTGTCCTTGCACAGGGAATGTGGTCATGGCAGGTCCCTGGGGAATTTGAGCCAAGGCATGAGACTGTCCAGCCACACCAGCACTGCCATAGGGAACAAACTGGGGTGTTAAACTCCTCTCTCTGCACAGCTGATTCAGCTTCTGCACTGTCCTCGTGCAAGGAAATAACACATTTCTCCCCTGAAATTATTTTGTATTTCCCTGAAGGGTTCTTAAAATATCCACAACACAAAGCATAAATGAAAAACTGCTGGAATTTGGTCCTGCTGAGGGTAAGATAACAATGTGAAGGATATGAGGCAAGGTACCATTTCATTGTGCTTTACTAGTGCTTGTAATTTGCATCTCATCACTTTCAAGGCCTCTGCTGGCAATATTTCCTTCTAAGAATAGAGCTTAAAAGTATTTTAAGAATTCTCGTTGTTGTGCAATTAATAGGGTAACACTTTGTTCTAAGTAAAAAGATCTGCTGTTTTGAGCAGTAACAGTATTTTGCATGTAAAAAAGGGGGAATGGGGAATGTTTTATTGCCAGCACTTTTCCTTACAGAGGAATGAATCACTTACATTCTTGGCAACCAAGATTAAATTCACAAGAATGCTCAGTTTGATCAACTTCCTTCAAAACACTAAGCTCAAAGTATAGAGGAAAAAAGAGAGAAAGAAACTTGGATGGGCTTGGATGTGGAAGACATTACAAGATGGACATCCAAGCAGGAGGACAATAAATCTAGTGTACAAATTGTTTTGCCCAAAGCAAAAGTCGCTGACATACTATTACAAGAGGGTCCAGTCTAAATTAAGAGAGTACTGGAAGAGAAAAATAAAACAAGGAGGAAAAGAGCCAGAGCTCAGAGAAAGAAAAGAGAGAAAGAAAACCTCTGCCGATCTGGCAGATATGACGGATGTTGTGTCAAACATGAGTTTATTTGCTAACAAATCAATGTGAATTTTCATGAAAAATTACCACCCTTCTCTTCAGAATGGAAGATGGTGCTGAGAAACAAAATATGAGAATACAGTTAGTTGAGGTGCAAGGAAAGTGCCTATGTTCAGGCTGTTGTTTCACATAGCAAAGGCTGAGGGTCGTGGTGGGGCTTCTTAGGCAGGAGCACTGGGTGAACCAAGCAATGCCCTCATTGCTCCTCTCCACCTGTGCAGAGGACCTCACTGAGGAAGGGGTGGCACTGAAAATGGTCCCTTTTAGCTTTATTTTAATGGATTCTTTTTCACCTGGATTAGTTGCCTGGGCTGGTTCGCCAAGCAGCCACCCATGGCACTACACAATATACCCAAGTATCAGTGGAGGAGATGACAAGAGTAAGAGGATATGGCAGAGGGGGAACAAAGAAGCTGACAGGCACTGCTACTGTGCCACCACATTCGTGGTCTTCTACACAGCACTGGTCTAAGGGACATTTGGCCCTGCTGCACCCTTCTGCTCAGAAACAGCGGCAGTTTCAATGAGACCAGCACAATTGCTTGATGGCTGAAATAAAAACAACTCAAGCTAAATCCAAAACACTATTTAGTGTGGAATTTCCCTTTTTCTAGATCATCCTGTGGTCATGCAAACAGCTGTGTCAGTATAAAAGCATGACAGTGAGCAGCGGTGGAAGACAAGAAGGGAAGTACTGCTGCCCAGTACCTCTTGATTTCCCCCTGCTCTGCCACCCCTCACCTGCAGTGCACGCAGTGGCTGCAGCACCTCTGATGATTAGGGTAAGCGTGACTGTATCATGCATGTCCTGCAGCCAGCACAGGGCTGCTGTGCTTCTGTTCAGGGTGTCCTCCCAAAATATATTTGGTACTGGCTGAACCTAATATGGGGAGAAAAAAAAAATTGGGGAAGAGTGAGAAGGAGGGCTGGGCTAGTTGCTGGTGCAACTCAAAGCAGGACCCAAGATACTGCAGAAGTGTTGGTGTCTAATAACCTCAGCATCACACAACTGTTGTGTGTCTTCAGGATCCCAGTTTCAGAATGTTTCTCACTTCTGTCATGCTCTGCAGTGCTGATGCAATGAATCCAGTACTGCTCTCTGATTTTGTAATCAGGTATGTTGCTTATATGTAGTAAATCCCACAGTTTTGGGATACTGAATGTACTGTGTATTCACTAAGCAACCACATCCCATTCATAGAATAAGATCAGTGCTTCCTGGTCTGGTTTCCTGCACACAGATTGTACAATAGGTCAGCACAGGTCCTGGGGATATGTCCAGGTTTTCCACATGTGTAGCCTCTCTATCCAAGCTGCAGTACAGACAGTCCTCAAACATCTGTGCAGGCAAATTTTCTGGGCAGAAAAAGAAAATACCTAGCAAATCTGGACAGAGGATAGCCCCAAGTCAGAGCCTCCAACACATCATGAAACACTGGATCAAGCTCCCAAAGAGAAATGTGAGGAATCTTTGTGCTGGAATTTTTAAGACTAGACAAATATCTGCCATAGTGAAGTCAGATCCTAAGCCAGACCCTTCACAGCCTTATTTTCTATAAGAAATACTAGTTTGACTCTCTGCAGCATAAAGAATGGCAAGCACAGTCTGTTCCCTTCTCTGCAACCTGCTCTCTCCTTCTCCAGCCTCTTGCTGGAATAAGTGTGAAACCCAGTGCAGACACTTGGAGCTGGACACAGAAAAGGGAGATTTGTATGCAATGAGTCTGTGTATTCATGCATGAGAGAAACTGTGGCAGCAATGGCAGCATAGTAATGCAGAGCAAGACGGAAATGGGATGAAGTTTTTTCAGGATTAAAATAAGCAGAACAAGAGCCAGTTGTTGTTTTGGGAAAGAGGAAAGCAGTTGATGTCAAAATGTTTCACCGACTTGGCAAAAATGCCAAGCTGGCCCTGCCTGCAGAACACAAGGACTTCAAAGGGCTTATCTTGAATAAGAATTGAGGGAGCCAGATCACTGTTTCCTACATGTATTCAGCTGAGGTTAAATGATATGCAAGGCTTTATCCCAAGGGTGTGTTTTCCTGCTGATGCCAGCCAAGTTGCTGACACCTCTACCTGCAGGTTTGTGGGATCAATCTTGCTTTAGCTGTGTACACCCAGAGGGAGCTCAGTTCTGACACAGCACCAGGAAGAGTGGGTCACACTCCCACAACTGGTCACTTCAGGAGCCACAGTGAGAACACTGAAACAGATGGCGAGGCCCTTGCTCCAGCGGTGAGCCAGTACTCAGGAGGGGTGTGTGGTTCTTAAACAGGATGCAGGCTGAATAACCCTCCATTCCTGAAGAGGGTGGTCCCCAAAGGTCAGGGCTGCCTTCAATGGTGTGGCAGCACGAGAGGAAACTGCCTCAGAGGGTGCTTTCATAATGCTCAGACTATGAATAAATCCAGCCTGTTGTACTCTGGGTTCCCAAGTGTTACTCATGAAAAATGTGAATAAGGAGAATAAGGTTAGGAAAAGAACAATTCTCCAGCTAAACTTTCTTTACAGGAAAAACAGGGGTCCTCCTCCCCCACCCTTTGTCTGATTTCAGACAAAGGGTTTTGCATCCAGTGCAGGAGTTCTCTTTGCTGCCTGGAAGGAACATATGGATTGTAGTATGACACAAACCTGGGAGAGCTTAGCTCACTGAGTAACAGAGTACCTGCAGTTGGAAGGGACCCCTTGCTGTGATCTAAGTGCAAACCTCAACTCAAGCAGGGTCACCTAGAGCAGGTTTTTCAGGACAATGTCCAGTCAGATTTTGCAAATCCCCACTTATGGAGGCTTGGCAGCCTCTCTGGGCAACTGAACAGATAGGTAATGACCAAAGACCTGATGTCAGTACAAAGATCATTTTGACACTTTTCACCTTTATGGCATATTATTAATGTATAATGTGAATAAATGTACTTGATATTCACTCATTTGCTCTAGTTCTGGTTAGATTGAGTATAAAAATTATGTGGAACAAGGCTGATCCATACTTAACCCAGTTGCATAATTCTGGGAAAAAGACAGTCAAAGAGACAGTTGAGTGCTACATGGGATTAACACACTGTGGTCCCATGGGAACTCCCCAGTTCAGGACAGGAGCAGCCATTCCTGCAGGCAGTGCTGTTCTAATTTAGTGGAAGGAGGACCAAGGGTCTCTGAACCTGTTACAACAATAAATCCAGAAAAACAATGGAGGGTTTTCATCCTTTAAAACACAGAGTTTTCTAAGAATATTTGTTCCTTAAATTCCAGAAGATGGGAACAGATAGGGTCATGCTTTCTGTTCCCATGCTTCAGAGCCAGCACTTTACCCTGACCATCACTGTTACCAAGGCAGCATCACAGTTCTGGCAGGAGATCTTATCTGAAATCTTAACAGAGGCACATTTAGGCTATTCAAGACAGTTTTATATTGCTCAAGCTTAAGTCACTGAAATGTTTCATTCAATTAGCGAGCAAACACAGACTGTCAATTTCTTCTGTGAGATGCACAGAAATTTGTCTGCTTCCTCCCCAAGTACAGTACAGCATGTCTGAGCCACTGGCTACTATAATTAGGATGGGGAAAACATTTATGTGGCACTATAAAGGTGAACTGGGTGTTTTGCATGTACACAAACATTAAAGTTGTTCCCAAATAATTCAGAGTCAAACATGGTCAGGAAAAAAACACAAGGCAATTATCTCCATGGAAAAATGAAGAATCACCAGGGCAGTAGGTCTGAATAGAGAAGGAAACTCCTGGGCTGAGTGACAGGATGTCACTCAAAAATACTGTGGTTTCTTTCCTAATCTGCCAAGGACCTCGTAGGTGACCTTCAGGAGTCAAGGGTTCTGTGCATGAGTTCTCCCTGCAAAACTGACATTACTTTAACTCACTCAGTTTCCAAAATAAAAACAGAGGCTGGGAGAAGACAAGAGGTACTGTGGCAGGATAGTACCAGGACGCACTCAGGAAGCAAGAGAGGGAACAGGGGCAAAGAAGAGGAAAACCTCTGAAGAGTAAGGAGGCAAAAAGCCAATGGCAAGAATAAGAAACGAGATGGGATCCTTCAAGTACAGGGAAGGAGAAGGTAGATTAGCAAATTTTTGGTTAGGCTAAAGGGAGTACAGAAAACCTGAAAGAGAAGCTGTCAGTGAACTACAGTAGCAAAAACAGGTAATGGCCAGAGCATAGAGAAGAACTGTAGTCATGGTGATAGAAAAGCAAGGACCACTTGAAGAAGAAGTACTGAGACAGATTAGGCCTTTCATGAGAGACCAGTGATGTGAAATAAAAGGAAAGAAGATTAAAAAACCCTCCTTGAATCCAGAAAAAAATGGAAGTACAGAAATCAGATATGAGAGAACTGATACTTTTATATCAAACAAAATCAATTTGAGGCAGAAATAATATGTAATAGTAGCAAGAGCTTCAGGAGAAGAAATTTTAAAAGCCACAGGGATCTACAACTGGATTGTCATGGACAGACTAGAAGATCATTTTCCCTCTAGAAAGGTGCAGACAGAAATGATCAGGTGCAATCAGGGGAGGAGCATGGAATGATCAGCAGTGCCATGTTTCAGGAACCACCAGACAAAAATCTCCAACTACACTTTTTGTGTCACCCACTCTGGCACACGCATCCCCTCATTTGTCAAGATGCGGATTCAGTGTGATGTTTCAAATGGTCATAAGGAGCAGCAGTAACTGAAATTCCAGGTGGCCAAGAAAACACTTGTGTAGAAACACAGTCTTTACTTGCATTTCACAACATTTCATAAGGCTAACAAAGGAATCTTCAAATTTGTACCCATATCACTGTATACACAGAGAATGGCTAAACAGACCTGGTGTGCATTGAAATTCATGTCATAGCCAGAGTCTGCCCTCTTGCTCCATATTCACTAAGGCCTAGGCTCTGCAGAGAGCATTTGAGCATCTGGACTTATATGTGGCATAAGTACAAAGTAGCATGGTGAGAAACTGCGCATTAATTGCAGTACTTGAAGCAAAAAACGGCTAGAGCACAGAGAAGACTTTTAAAAGGGGAAAAAAGGAAGACCCAGGGAACTGTAGGCATGTCAGTCTCATTTCTATGCCCAGCAAGATCACAAAGCAGATCCTCCTGGGAGCTATGCTAAGGCACATGGAAAATAAGGTGGTTGGTGGCAGCTAACATGGTTTCACTAAGAGCAAATCATGCCTGACAAATTTGGTGGCCTTCTGCAACAGGGTTACAACAGTAGTGGATAAAGGAAGAGCAACAGACATAATCTACATAGATTTGTGTAAGACATTTAACATTGTCCCATATGACATCCTCATTTCTAAAATGTAGAGATATGGATTTGACCATGGACCCCATGTTTAATGGATTGGAAATTGGCTGGATGGTCACACTCAAAGAGCTGTGGTCAACAGCTTAATGTCCAAGGGGAGACAAATGACAAATGGCATTCCTCAGGAATTGGTGACTGGTGCTGTTTAACACCTTTGTCAGTGATGTGGCATAAAGTGCACCCTCAGCAACTTTTCCAGTGATACCCAGTTGCGTAGTGCAATTGACGTGCTGGAGGGATGGGATGTTATCCAGAGAAACCTTGATAGGCCTGAGAGGTGGGCCCATGTGAATTGCATGAAGTTCAAAAACGCCAAGTGTAAAGGTCCTGTACATGGGTCAGGGCAATCCAAGCACAAGTACAGGCTGGATGGAGGATGGATTGAGAGCAGCACTGAGCAGAAGGACTTGGGGAGCTGGTTGAAAAGCAGCCGGGTGTGTTTTGGCAATGTGCTCTCCTAGCCCAAAAAGCCAAATGCATCCTGGGCAGCATCCAAAGCACCTTGAGCAGCAGGGTGAGGGAGGGGATTCTGCCCCTCTCCTCTGCTGTTGTGAGACCATACCTGCAGTGCTGGATCCAGGTCTGGGGTCCCCAGCCTAACTGTGGAGTGGGTCTATTGGAGGACCATGAAGAGGATGATCAGAGCACTGTAGCACCTCTCCTATGAAGACAGCTTGTTAAAGTTGGGATTCTTCAGCCTGGAGAAGGCTCTAGAGAGACCTCACAGTAGGCTTCCTGTACCTGAAGGGGCCACATGAGAGCTGGAGAGACACTTTTTATGAAGGCATGTAGTGACAGGATAAAGGGGAGTTATTTTAAACTGAGAGAGGGCAAGTTTATATTAGATATTAGGAAGAAATTCTTCCCTGTGAGAGTGGTGAGGCACTGCCCCAGGTTGCTCAGAGAAGCTGTGGACATCCCCAGAAGTGTTAAAGCCTAGACTGGATGAGGCTTGGAGCAATGTGGTCTAGTGGAAGGTGTTCCTGTCTCAATAGCAGGGGTTTGGAACTAGATGACCTTTATGGTCCCTTGCAACCCAAACCTCTATGATTTGTAAACATGGGTACAGAAAAGCAAGTTGTTTTGCATGCTGTCACGATATGCTGCTTTAAAACAATTGGTTGTGACTTCTGTGTTTCTATTCACTTTGGTTTACAGTATAACAATATTCCTATTCACATTTATCACATTCCAAGACTTAAAGGAAACTTCACTCATTTAAATTACAGATTCATTATAACCAAAATCTTTATTTTAATTATTTGCAAATCACATATTATCCAGCCTACAGTTCACTGAGTGGTCATGAAAAAAACCTACTCCCTAACATTCAGAGCCTTTCTTCTTTAATCCTGGAGTTTTTATAAACTCTAGCAGAGCATGTAAAGGTAACTTTACAGGCAGAGACTGAAAGAAAGTAGCTAGAAAATTGAAAGCATGTTTAGGACTGCTGTGATGTTTTTTAGACATAGAACTTTATATTCCTGAAGTGAGCTAAAATCAGCGGCTGGTGTGGGAAGTTAATTCAAAATAGATGTGGGTTGAAAGACTGTGGAAGACTAGGAGACACACAGTGATAATGATAGTCATCAAACAGGAACACGTGGTGAAGCATTTTTGAAGGAGCAACTTTTTCAGTTTCTATGCTGTTTTCATGTATATTTTTCTGTGATGATACTCTAGTAAAGTATTATGGAGAACTGAGGATTTTTCAGTCCCCTACTGTGGTGGATTGACCCTGACTGGATGCCTGGTGCCACCAAAGCTGCTTTTATTGCTCCCCTTCTCAGCTGGACAAGGGAAAGAAAATATAACAAAAAGCTCATGGGTTGAGTTAAGGACAGGGAGACAAGGGACTCACCAATTACAGTCATGGGCAAAACAGACTCAACTTGGGGAAAACTAATTTATTATCAATCAAATCAGAGTAGTATAATAAGAATAAAAGCTAATTCTTAAAATACCTTTCTCCCACCCCTCCCTTCCTGAATTCACTCCTGAATTCTCTACCTCTTCCCCCACAGGGGTGCAAGGGGAGAGAGAATAAGGGATGCAGTCAGTTCATCACATATGTCTCTGCTGCTTCTTCCTCCTCAGAAGGAGGCTTGTCACACTCCTCCCCTGCTCCAGTGTGCGGTCCCTCCCACAGGAGACAATTCTCTAGTAAATTCTTCAATGTCAATCCTTCCCACGGGCTGCAGTTCTTCATTGACTTCTCCAACAAGGGTCCCCCATGTTGTCACACGTCCTGTCAGCAAACCAGCATGGCTTCCTCTCTCCACGGGTTCACCAGTCCTGCCAGAAGCCTGCTCCAGCATGGGCCTCCCTCCCATGGGGTCACAGCCTCCTTCAGGCATTCTTCCTGTTCTGGTCTGAGCTTTTCCATGGCTGCAGGTGGATCTCTGCTCCTCTCTGGGCCTCCAGGGGCACAGCTGCCTCACCATGGTCTGCACCACAGGCTGTGGGTGGATCTCTGCTCCGGTGCCTGGAGCACCTCCTGCCCCTCCTTCACAGAACTGTGTTCCTGCAATGCTGTTGCTCTCATGTTTTCTCACTCGTTCTGGCTGTAGCTGGGCAGCTTGTTTCCACCCCGTTTAAAGTCTGTTATCCCAGAGGCATTACCGACATCCCTAGTGGGCTCACCCTTGGCCAGTAGTGGGCGGGTCCATCTTGGAGCAGCCTGGCGTTAGCTCTGTCGGACATGGGGGCTGCTCTTGGAAGCTTCTCAGGGAAGCCACCCCTGTAGTCCCTCACTACCAAAACCTAAACATGCAAACCTAATAGACCTACAGAGGGGTCCTCTCAGAATTTTCCCCAACGACTTTTTAGGGGCTGTAATCCTGAACCCAATTTCAATAGAACTTTCTCTTTTATATGGATGTATGGCACATATGGATGGCAAGTCTCAACATGCAATTTTATGTTTCTATTGCCAAGGCCATGTGAAACTTAATCCCCATCTTTCCATCCTGCTTCTGATTATACCAACAGGACAGGCCAAGTTATTTTATTTGTGCAAGTCACTCACCTCACAGATAATAGCAAATACTTCTCTCGATTTTCTGGTATCCTTCTTTGCTGATAAAGCTGTATAAACAAGTGCAAAGCACACAGGATTTTGACTCCCAGAGTACACAGAGGTGTGACTGTAGTTTTTCCCCTACTCAGTATTATTCTTTCTCCCCCAAGAAAATATGCAAGGTTTGTTGACTGGAGCTTCTTATGCTGCTTTGAGATGCCTTGCCAAGTTGTATGTTATCCCACTTCCTTCCTGCAGGCAGTCCAAACAGTGAAGGCTTCCACTGGAGCCCTGCCCCTCACAACTGCACTACACAACTGCTCAGCTCTCAGGCCCTCTCTTACAGCACAAGAAACATGGTGGCTCAGTGCTGGGCTCAGCAGGAGCTCTGAGAACCTGCCACTTCTGAGGGCAGACCTTGAGCAGGAGAGTCCTGCAAACCCACTGTGCTGAGCCCAGGAGATGCCAGGAGCTAGGGCACCCCTGGGCAGCTCAGCGCTGTCATGCAGATGTGGCAGGTATGCTGATGTAAGGCCAGCTCCATTGGCACAGTCACTGCGAAAAGCCAGTTTACTTAGGAAAATGAGATGAAGCAATAGAGCACCACTGGAAAATTACTGTGTCAAAGAGAGGCCAAGCAGCGAGGACCTGAATTTCTGCAGAGTTACTAGGGCAAGACCTAAGTCTTACAGGTTTGCCTTTGAGCTTTTTATCTGGGCAATAGCCTGGAACCAAAAAATTGGACATCCCCTTTGGCTCTTTGTGTTTTGCATCCTTCTGTAATTTTGCTTCTTTTTTAGTGACAGTATGATCTAGTTGTTGATCACTATTTGGTAGGTGAGGATTCTGGTCCTGGCTTTGCTGCTGAATTGCTGTGTTCCTTGTGAATGTTCATGCAGCTTAGCCTTGGTTCTCTCTTCAACTTCCCTGTCCATCTTATCTGCAGAGATGTAATCTGTGCTCTGATAAGGTGGTGCCTTGTTATGGGTTTGAGGGATTTTTGGTAGTAATTGCAGCCTTCTGATGCACCATCACATATAGCAAGATTAACTGCTATTTTCCCTATTCCTCCCTGGAATGTTCTTGTTTAGTAGTTGTTCCACACAAACAATTGCCTTGCATCAGCATGGTCTTATTTCTGTTTCTTTTTAAATTTGTGGTTACTTCTGTCACCTGCTTCACTCACTCTTTGATGCAAAAGCAGACTTTTTAAAAATAGATGCAGAAATTACTTTTATCTACTTCTATAGCTGACATCTACCTCTGTTTGCTTGTTTCCACTGTAGTTTTATTCAGTGTATCTGGAGTATTTGAATGCACATAGTTCAATCTCTTACAGTTTGACTTCCATGTTTTATATCGACTCACTCCTTTTTCCTTGTGCATAACTGATATCAGACTGCAATCTGTCTAGTTCTCTTCTTTCTACACTGTGTCTTTTTCTTATCCATGTACTTCCTTACCCATCTGTACTATTATTTTAATTATCTTTGAATGCACATTAATCGTGCTTCTTAACATATGCCACTGCCGCTTTTTCTGTTCCATTCCTTCCTTTACTCTGATCCATGTCCAGTTTCTCTCAGCATTTAATCAGTTGAAATTCATTGCTTTTATTTTTATTCCCCTTTAGAGCTGACTTAGTCATAATAACAAGACTTACAGGGAAAGATCCAAGTCTTGTTCAAAGATCTGATCCAAGGCTCATTACCATGGTCACTCTTTTTTTGATAATCTTCCAGTTATATTCCCCTCCTTTTACAGACTCTCTCAGATCCAGCAACATCTCAGAAGAGGAATGGTTTCCTCTAAGGCCCACATGTAGTCCAAACCACACATTATGCTGGGAACCCAAAATGTATTCAACTGATATGTAATCTGGCACTTCCTTGTCCTTTTCTGAAGTACCATTTTCCTTGTAAGGCTTTTGATAAGGCAGCCTATTAAATGTGCTAATTTGTGACTCCATTCAAGCCTTTAGCTGCAAGAACCATTTCCATGTTTGTAAGGTGAGATGGTTATAACTCATCTAGTGTTATCTTCCAAGGGCACTGGACTGCCAGCCCTCTGCTGAACTCCTTTGTTGACATATTTATTCTTTCTAGACATATCTATTTGTCCTTCCTTAGGACAAGAAGGATCTTGATAAGTTTCTAAGAATTGTACACCTTATGGCTTCCTGAGATGGTTTTGGTTTTTCTGTTCTGGGAAGGGTTAGAAGTAATTGTGGTAAAATGCTTGTGACTCAGTCTGGTTTGCAAGCAAATGTACATGGGTTCCTAGCTAACCCTGACAATGTGAGTTGTGTGTATTCCCTGTTGTGACTACTACATTTTGTCTCCCTCTTGAAAATTATCCATCAGGTTTCTCTGGTGAGGTGTCTAGAAGGTGCCTTCCTAGTGCTGCTTTTGGGGAATGTGGCATTTAGCTTTAGTGACCAGGCATTATTTGCAAGAAAGTAACTAACTGAAAATACTCATTTTCAATAAAGTTTGTTCACTGCTATTTTAGGCTTCATATGAGTAAATTGCAGTCTGTCACATGAGTAATTTTGGTCTCTTATTCCAGGGATCAGATCTTTAAACAAAACTTGGATCTTTCCCTGTATATGAGTTACTCATGGATAGAGCTGCACAGGGTTTTAATATCAGGCCTTCTAAATAAGTACAGTAAATGCTCAGAGAAATGAAAACAGCTTTCTTTTACATTAATGCTGAATTCTGATGCTGGGCTTTGAGACATCAATTTAACATAATGATAGGTCACAGAAAGAGTTATTCATCCTGAGATTTCTTAGCCTTTCCAAAACATGGGAACTACCCCTCTTTCCTTACAGGCAGGGAAGTTCAGGTGGAGAAGTGAAACAGCCTGCTGTCAGTTCCAAAAGGGACAGGGAGTGGAAAAAAGCTGACCTATATTATCTACAGACCTGGTTACTACCTCCTCACCCAGATCAACATGAAACATTTCAGTGATCTATCAGCCTTCTGAAATTTTGGGTGGTCCCTCACAGCTGCAAAATGCCCTTTCACTGAAGAGTATGTGTGTGTGTTGTGTGTGCATGGGGCACTCCACAGGCTACACATGTGGCTCATTTCTCCCCATGTGCTCTGGTGCTGCTTTTGCTTGCTGTACTCTTTTAGGAGCTTCCTAGTTCCAAATCTGTACCTCCATACCAGCTGCTCTGGGAATTCAAAAGTGCCTCATTTGTTCTCTCAGGATAGAGGTTCCTCACAACTCCTTAATTTTTTTTCTCCCTGCACAGACATTTTGGGAAACTACTCTTGTCCTCATCAGTTCCCTCATTTTCTGCAGCCAAGGGCTCTGAATACACATATGTTCCTCCCACACCTTTTCCTTCTGTCCAGAGTGTGAATCATTCAGAGCATGTGGCAGGAAGGACAAAGCTGGGGAGGGGGGTATTGTTGTGCTGGGAGATGCTGCTGTGCCAGGCCTTCGATGAAAAGATAATTGCAGGCTAGATTGATGGTTGCTGGATGCCCAGACCTGTTACCAGGGCTTCTCCAGGATCAGAAGGGCACAGCCTAAAAACTTCTAAAATTTCCAGATTGGGTGGCTGTGTTGTTCAAAAGCCATCTGCACTGCATCTGAACAAAGTGATGCCATTAAGCTGATTACAGGGACTTGAACACTTCAGCAATTCATTCCCAAATGGAGGGCGCAACTGGCTCAGTAATTCCATTCCAAATGGAGAGCACAACTGGCTCACACTGGTGAAATTCCACACGAAGTCCCGACATTCCTACAGTCCTCTTGGGCTCTGCTGGGCTCCAGCTGCAGTCAATAATTGATACAAAGTCTGGGGCTGGGAGCAGAGTACATAGGAACATGGGTCCTTGTGAAATTCAGAGTTTTGAACCTTTTGAACCTGTGAGTGCTGTAAAGGCAGTCTGAGCATCCAGAATGCCTTACCCAGTTAGCCAGTCTGTGTGCAAGCTGAGGCAATTTCCCAGTTAGATTTGTCCTAATTTGTGCTGAAATAAAATTAATTTCTGAAATACCAGGTCTCACATTCACTGCATCTTTGCCACTCCAAAGAGTGCTGAGATAGATCCCATAGGCATACTCTTAAGGGGGAAAAAAGCATACCTAAACCATACTTAGAATTTGGTTACAGTTTATTTTTTTCACCTACTCAATTATTGAAGCACTGAGCCTAACTTTCACTACCAGAAATGCAATTTTGCATCAAGGCTAAACGTGTATATTATATTCACATATAGGTTGTATTATCAGTGCTGTGCTGGAGAACTCGGAACTGCTGTCTCAAACTGGTTTTGCATTGGTGATTTGAGAAGAATGATTCCCCAGTATCACTCTGCAAAGAAAATCAATGTGTTGAAACAAGAACATTTCAGTGACATTGTAAAGTGCTTTTTTCCTTGCACATCATTCATGTTATGTCACACTGGTTTGTTCTAAACATGTCACTGTTACTCTAAACAGGTTGTCACTGTCAGCAAATTCCTTGTGTATGTATGCTCATATACACGTGTTCACAGGTTCACTATTATTTTCACATGTGTGTGCTCCTCTTTTTGAAAGAAACTAGCCAAGAACCAGGCATTGCTGATGATATTCCTCCTTTACTTTTCTTTCTCGAGTTTTCTGAACTGGTTCAAGCTTTTATTGGCGATTAGTACTGTGTAAAGGAAAAGTTCATCCACCCACATCATAATTATTTGGTTGTTAGGAGTATTTTTAGCAGCATGATTTGGTAATTGGTTCCAAATACAATGGTTTAGAAAGAGACACTGTGGCCCAGCAAACAGTGAAACAAGAGTACAAGGAGGGGATGAGGCAACACACAGCATCAGATGTCAGGATGGAGCTGCACAGGACTCCCACCTCCCTCGTTGTTCAGGTGGGTGGAAGGAGAAAGAATGTGAAATAGTGGATCTGTGGTCCTTCCCACTTGCCCACACAGCAAGACAGCTGCTCAGGCAAGTCAGCAGGTGAGTGCTGTAATCACCCATTATGGACCCAGCAGCATCACTCACCAAAACATAGCCATGAATAAACACAATGACCCTTACTCATGGTCGATTATTATCTCATAGTCTAGTCTGTGGACCGATTTGCTGCTCAGCACAGCCCAAATTGTATTGTTCTTTTTATAGAGCATCTTTTCTTCTGGAGGTGCCTTACTGGGGAGAAGATGGGTAGAGAAGAAAGACTTGACAGTAATTTCCAAAGAGATTACTTTCACAGTAACCCCCAAAAACCTTACAAAGATCAAATCATGTTCTAACCAAGTTGTTGTATCAACCTAGCTGATTTCAATTTCCCTAGTATTTCTGAGGAACATGATTTCCATTAGTTTGGGTTTCTAAAAGGGTAAAAGCAGAAATAGTCTACAGAGCATCTACATCTGTGGTGCACCAGCTGAATATGGGCACTTTCTAGAGGATGGATGCAACCCATCTTACCTATACTTGCTGCTCTGCTGGTGGGAATTCTATCCCAGGAACTCTGTGCAAATGCATGAGATTCAGAAAGTGCAGCTGGCTGGAAGCAGGAAGCAAAATAGTGCAGCTGAGTCTCATTCCCAGATGGATCATGAATACAATAGGAAAACAAACAATTCCAAAGGAGAAAAGTAAATTAAAAGATTTGTTTTACCTAGATGTAAGAAAGTGGTTAACAAGCAAATCTTACAAAAGAGTATTATAACGCAGAGTAAGCAATTTTTATCTTGATGTTGTTTCTTTAAAACAGCCTGAACTTTGTTGGGAAAAGGTCTCAAGCCATTGAGCAATCGTCTGGTTTGGGCAATCATGTTGCTATGCTTCATCGGATAAGCACAGCAGCAATTCAGAAAATGAAGCCATGCTGCATCTGTCATATCATTTAAAATTTACTTCAGTTTTGCAGGTATTTGAAGATTGCAAAATGACCCATATTTTCCTGCAATATTCTGCCAACACTGGAATCTGGTCTGACCTTAATGGATTTCCTTATCTTTAGCTTTCCAGAGAGGCTTCCTCTTTCCCCCTCCACCCTGTCCTACAATATATTCCAGTCAATGACACTATTGAAATTCAGACAGCAATTTATATAGAGTAACTGACTGCCTTCAGATGAGATGCTCTATGCACCAGGCTGCATTTTCTCATGAAATGCAGCACTCTATTTTCCTCCCAAACCAGCACTTTTATAAGCACTCTTTTTTTGTAATAAAACATAATTCATGTATAGGCATTATTGGCAGTTTTGCATGGAAGACACTGAAAAAAAAAAGTATGATAAACAAGCCCAGAGAAATATCCTGAGATGAGCTGCCCATGAGTATATTACTTACAAAAATAGTCTCCCTGGCTTGGAAAAGGCTGTAAATATAGCTGCCATCCTGGAAAGACAGTTATGCACAGACTTTATACGTGCTTGCAGTGCAGTGGAAGACACTGGGGCCCGTCGCATGACTAAACGTGTCTCAACAATTTGCAAGACTGGCATTTTCCCTGCCAAACAGAGCAACCCTACAATGAGCACCTCTCAGCTGTGCAATAGGATTTTAACAATTTTGAAGAATTTCAGGACTGCAGGCTTCTTCCATGTTAGTGATCTAAAGATAAATGCCCGTATAGAAGAAACTTTACTTTCTTATGGTTTTCACTTTGTATTAATACCCCCTGGTTATGACTAGCATGCATTATCTGTCATTCTGAGGAGTCAGAGCCAGCCTCCCAGATCCAAACATTACTGTATTTGGGAGCATAGGGATTATTTCTCATTGTGAATTGCCTTTATGAAAGACCAGAGAGATATCTAAAATCATATTATTCATGCTTTCATGAAAAACAGATTCATAGGGGGACTTTATCACTCTCTAAAACTACCTAAAAGGAGGTTTAGTGAGGGTGAGGGTCTGTCTCTTCTCCCAGGTAACAAGCAGCAGGACTGGAGGAAATGGCTGAAGTAGTGCCAGGGGAGGTTTAGGTTGCATCTTAGGAAAAATACCTTCTCTGAAAGGGTGCTTGGGCATTGCAACAGGCTGTCCAGGGAAGTGGTGAGGTGACTACTGGAAGTGTTCAAAAGGTACATGGATGTGGCACTTGGGATGTGATTTAGTGGTGAACATGTGGCTGCTGGGTGAAGGTTGGACTCTATGATCTCAGAGAACTTTTCCAGTCTTAACGAGTCTATGAATCTGGTTCCAGGAACCTCTATCCATAACAAGTTCAAATGTGAACTTTGCATCCAAATATCCTTTGCAGTTTGGCTCTGCATTTTTATTCCAGATGTGAATCCCCTGTCTATCCTCTTAATACCTGATAGCTCCCTTATCTCCTCACCATTATGAAACAAGATGGGAAACAAGTAACCTCCCTCAAAAAAAAAAACCAACCAAAAAAAAACCCCACAAGCAAACCAGAAACCGAAAGGAAACCCCAAGTAGGCATTGATAGTGCTACCACTTTGTGTGCCTGGTTAGTCCAGCATGGAATGGATACTGGTAGGAATAATGGTTATCAGCACAGACCTTTCAATTTAAATGAGTTTGGAGCATGGGATGAGTGGAAGAGCAGTTCCAAGCCATCTGTCTTGCCCAGAGAAGCTGTGGATGCCTCATCCCCGGGAGTGTCCAAGGCCAGGTTGGATGGGGCTCTAAAGCAACCTCGTTTAGTGGAAGGTGCCCTCCACAGGCAGGGGGTTGAAACTAGACAGCTTTATAAGGTCCCTTCCAACCCAAGGCATTCCACGTTAGTACCCCAGCCCATCTCGCCTCAACAAGTGGCGGCAGTGCCAGCCCTGTCCCGCCAGAGCCCAGAGGAGTTGCTGTGGCGCGGAGTGGGTTTTGTGAGGGAAGAAGCGGCACTTCTCAGCGCCTGTGAGCGAACCTGGGGACGGGCAGAGGGCAGGGGAGCCCCACCGCCTCGGTCCCTGAGGGCGCGCCGGCTCTTCCCGGCCCTTCCCGCCCTGGAAGCCCCTCCCCCCGCTGGAATGCGCCGGGAGGGGAGTGGAATGACGCGGGCGCCGCGGGGTCACGTGGCGCGAATGGAATGCCAACAATGTAGCGAATGTCCCGACTGCGCCCCGCACTCGGCGCCCGGGACGGCCAAGGGGGAAGATGGAGAGCGGCCCGCGCCGCCGCGGCCGCCGCCGCCGCTGAGCCGCGCCTCGCCGACCCCCGGAGGGCGAGCGGCGGCGCCGGGCGCCCCGCGGAGGTGAGCGGAGCGGGTGCGGGGGGCGCGGGCTCCCCCTCAGCCCCGGCTGGGAGCGCTCCCCATCCCCCAAAACTGCTCTGCGCGGCAGGGAAAGTCCTGTGGGGAAGCGGGGGTGCGGGTGAGCGGAGGTGGGTCGGTCCTCGAAGCGGGAGCGAGCGTCCCGTGTGCGAGTCCCCTCGTGAGGGCAGCCTGGGCGCCCTGCCCGCAGCCTCCGACATTTTCCGGACACTCGTGTGACAGCGCAGCGCAGCCCCGGCGGAGCGGGGCGGGGGTCCGCCTGTCCGAGGCCTCTGCCCCAGCTAGCCGGAGCTGCTAATTAATGGCCGGAGTTTATTTTGGGAGCTTTCTGCCCGCGAAGGGAGAGAAGGGGCTCCCGGCGGCGCGGGCAGGCGCTGCGGGGCGGCTGTCGCAGGGAGCGAGGCTCCGGGGACATCCAGAGCCCGCGGGTCCCGTCTGGCCGCGGGGGCCCCGCTGCTCCCGTCAGCTGAAGGTCACTGCCAAAACCCAGCGGTCGCCACCCGCTCCGCTGCCTCGTGAGCGGCGTGCGTGTCGAAATGCCCCTTTCCCCGGGAAAGGCGCTCGCCCGAGTGACGCAAAAAGGGCTCCTTGGAGTGTCCGGGCTTTGCGGTCAGTCCTGCCGGGTGCTGTGGAGGGGGAAGGTGAGCTGTTTCCCACAGCCCTGCGTTGGGCCAGTGCTTGTGGCTGGCAGTGGCACACGGGCGCAGTCACTTCTGGACAGTTCTGTTAGCAGGAGGAGAGGCGGAATCGTTTTAGGGAAAATCCCGCTTTCCACTTTTCTTCACTTTCACAAAGAGAAACACGGTTTGTATAACAATGAAATTCCTGAAACGCTTCCCCCCCATCGCAGACCTCCAATACGAAGTAAACAGTCCTTGAATTGGTGTTTCAAAAAAGCCCCTAAAGCGATATCTGTAAATTGAGAGAGGGAAGGAAGTTTTAGCAGTTTCTTAAAAACTTTACACCTTCCTATACTGCAGTGATTTCAAGTTCAGCTCACTCCAATGCCTGCGTTGTTAGAAGGAAACATCTCACCAGCTCGGGTGAGCTTTAGTTTCTTGCCTGTGTCCCATCTCCACAGAGCCACTAGCACACGCAGCCTGTTGGTGAAGGAGGAAGCAGGAGAGTGAATAGATAGTGCTGCTGGGACAACAGACATCAGTGTATAATTCCAGTGTGTCATTGATTGGTTGTTTGGTTGCTGACAAAGCAGCTTTTGGTATTTCTCAAATGAAACAAAATAATCAGTTACTCAAAAATTGTTTAACTTGATGTAACTGAAGTGATGCTGCACCTGCTTGAAGTGTCATATCTTCAGGTTAATGGACAAGCTTCAAATTAGTACAGATCATATAACATTTTGGAAAATACCTTAGGACTGCTTAGTCAGAATGGCTAACAATTCAAAAATAATTTCTTCTGATAGCAGGAAGGCTGTTGATACATTCATGCTGCAGGCAGAGTGCAGATTAGAAGGATTTGAAATTATCCAAATCCAGATGTACAGTTGGAAATGCTTAGGCAGAATGAGACACACTGCATATCTTTTAAAGCATACAACCATTTAATTTTTTTTCTGAAAAATCACAGGAAGATATAAAAAAAGCCAGCAGCTTGTCTTTCCTTGTAAATCATCTGTAGTATTTGTTGTTCCATTTTTTTGTTATCTTAAATATTTAGTTGAAAAAAACCCTGCAAAATATGAAACAGGTTTGCAGTTAGTTTCAA
This sequence comes from Luscinia megarhynchos, assembly GCA_034336665.1. Classification (NCBI taxonomy): domain Eukaryota; kingdom Metazoa; phylum Chordata; class Aves; order Passeriformes; family Muscicapidae; genus Luscinia; species Luscinia megarhynchos. The sequence goes on from JAPFBE010000003.1 coordinate 70,423,838, forward strand.
TACTTACTGCTGTTGCTGCTCTCATCCATACTGTCTAAATGAGCAACATTTCTTTCTGGTTTAAGCAATATTGTAAATGTAAGCTGAGGAAGTTGCCCGCTGGATTGACCTAGCATTATTAGACTCGAGCTTAGGCTAAAGGTCACAGAAGTTCTTTATAAGAAGCATGTGTGTAAGTGGGAAAGCAGTCTTTTGCTGCAAAAAGGTGGGGGGCTTGTGAGCTTTCCCAGTGCGTCCCGGCCTGAGGATTGGCACAGGGACTGGAAAGGAAGAACAACCCAGATGCCTAAACCAAGCCATATGGTGCCTGCTGCTGTCAGGAAAAGACAATTATAGACCAATTAATTGCTATGTATCTTCTGAACACTAGCTAGTTATGATGTAATCCAAAGAAGGCTGCAATACAATTGTGTTTTATTTTTTACCCAGTCTGTGTATTATCTTTTGCTATATTCTGTCCAAGTAGAAAAAAATCTGTTCTTGAGATCCTGCAGTTGCTTTTGTTTTCACTTGGGACAATGAAAGCTTGATGTGTTACTTACCAATAGCTGGCTTGTGGAAACATCAAAATCTGGACCAACAGCTTTAGCACTTCCCTTAAATCAGTTGCCAAATGTCACTGTCACTTCTCTGTGAGTTAGTGTTGCAGGTATTCATGGAGAGCACTGAACGGGGGGTCTCAAGACCTCAAACACATTATAGGTGTTTTTAGTTAATGGAGCATTTAAATCCTAACAAAAAGGGTTGACTTGGGTTAATCTCAAATGATTACTCAGTGCTCCTGCATTTCAGACTGGTGAGTCATAATAGATGAGTCTGGGGTCTGACTGCACTGTTGCATTTCAGACCGTGGTCTGCAAACTTGAATTGGACTCTGTCCTGATGAGGAAGTGGTGGTGGGATTCAGAGGTGAATGTGTCCTGATTCTGTTGGGCTTCAGAGCAGTAAGCTGTTTGCTTGGCAGTGAGAAGTGATGGTGAATGCATGGAAATTATTGCTTTTTTTTGGGAAATGCTACAGCTATCACAACAAAAAGAGGTTTTAGTATGAGCATGGGAAGACAAAGAACAATACTTCCCAGAAAAACCCTTTTCAGTGATAAATGTCCTGTGATCAAAAGTGAAGCATCTTTAAAAAAAATCTAGTTGACTTCTGAGTGCCAGCGAAAAATATACAGTGTGTTACCATCCACTGTCTTTGCAAACAACTGAATGGAATTCTTCCCTTACCAGCAAGGTAGCTGGAGCACCATTCAGAGGTCACTTTGTAAGTGCAGGCAGCAGCAGAAGAAGCCAACTTGCATAACCAGTATCAATACCTAGGTTGCATTTCTGATTAGGCTGTCTTTTTAATCCTGTTCCTAACACACCATTATTTCACGTTTGTATTATGGTGATGCATGAAGATTTAGTTAAGGTAGGATTCTGTAACTTGTTGTAACTTCATGCTGCATGGAGATCACAAGTTGTAGGGTAGCTCAGCTGTACTGCATGTCAGAAGAGCTGACATGCAGTAGAGAACATAAACTTGTCTCAAAGTCTTCTTTTTCTCTGTTGGGATGCTATATGATCTGGTCCTTCGTCTTCTGCTCTTACTTTGTAGCTCCGTTTATCCCTCTTTTCCCTTTCTTCCCTATAAGGCACAGCTAATGAAATATATACCCTTTCCTCTCTTCTTTCCCCCCCCTCTTCCTTCCAGTTCTGGTGAGAGCTGTTACCTTCAGGCTTTGCTTAGTTATTTGCATAGAACGGCAAAATACCTTGTCTTTCTATTATTCACTTTTTTATTGAAATACTAGAAGTTGCTATGGTTAGAGTAATCAAAATTTCCATTTATTAATCTTTTTCATGAACTTCTGAAACTGTACTCAGCTAGTATAAAACAAAATCTTAAATGGGAGAAAAACATTTCATAAGCATACTCTTCCCTATTTATGAAATACGATAGGCTTGTCTAGAATTTGGTTATGCAATTGAGGAGGAAATTTGCCACAATTAGGTACTGAAAATTTTTAAATAAGTTTTTTTAAACCTTAGTTTTTAGGAGTTTTATTTCATTTAATTTTGAAAATTAAACTCAAAAGAAAAATGAGTCATTTATTGATTATGTTGAGAAAGCCTTCTAGAATCCTGTTAAAAACAGATAAAGTGAAAATCATTAGAGGGTGTCCAGCTGTGACAGTTTAGGAGGTTAAACTGATTCATTTTCACTTGTTTAATTGTTATGCTGTCCCCTTCAGAGACATTTACAGTATCAACCTAATTGAATGTACTTTTTATTTTCTTTTGTTTCAGACACTGTCAGTCTGAAAAATGATGATTACACAGATTTTCATTTTCCATAGGGAATGTGAAGATTGTGAGCTGAAGTAAAACATTGGCAGAAATCTTTTGAGAATTTTGCGTTTTCTTCTCTTTGAAGGATTATGTTTACAAGAAATTGATACCAACAAGTGACACTTTTCTGAAATAATTTAAAAGAAAGAAAAAAGAATAAAGCTGTATTTATGCTCAGAGAAAACTGGATCAACAATGAGGCCAAAGACTTTTCCTGCTACGACATATTCTGGAAACAGCAGACAAAGGTTGCAAGAGATTCGAGAAGGTTTAAAGCAGCCATCCAAGTCTTCAGGTCAGGGACTGCCAATTGGAGCAGGCAGTGAAAATTCTCTGGACCCTAAGATTTTAATAGGGAAGGATGCTGCAAGGCAGCAGCAGATGAGACAAACACCCAAGTTTGGACCATATCAGAAAGCTCTGCGAGAAATCAGATATTCTCTGCTGCCCTTTGCTAATGAGTCAAGCACCACAACAGCCGTGGAAGTCAACAGGCAGATGCTCCAGGAGCTGGTGAATGCAGGTTGTGATCAGGTATGTATGAGTTGGGAGGGAAGATTGGCACTGCTGTCAAAACAAGTTTATGCTCTGGGCTGAAGAAAGGATTTTGGTGGTGGCTGTCAAAATCGTGGAAATGCACCAATTCTTCTGGCAGTTGTATTACTGTATGAGCAGCAGAGTAGATGGACTTTCTGGGGACAGATGTGCCTGGTGTGGGGTTCACTTATGCTAAAGACCATCACGGTGACCTCTAGGATTCCTCTGTTATTTCCCCAGTTGATATATAAGACTGAACAGGGTAGCTTGTCTTTTCTTTATCTTTCTTATTTTCTTTTTTGTTTCTTCATTTTCCCTGCAATGCTTAGTAACAAGCCTTAGTTGTGAGTAATAGGGTGGAATTTTGTCTAGCACATCTAAGCCCAGCTCACTGTCAGAAATAACTGTAAGAAATGAAAAACACAATATCTGGTATTTGAAGAATCTTGCTGTTGGCCAGAAGCAGGATGGCTTGAATGGATGTTCAGCTGACCGCAGTGATTCTGTTCACACCTTTTCTCCTTTGCTTTCTCTGCTTCTATTAAGAGGAGGTAGCACTGCTCAGATCAGAGACTTGATATAGAGATGCTTTTTTTGTCATCCTGGGATTGATGCTAGAATATATTCTTAATTCAAAGACCTTTCACATGGTGCAGAACACAGTCTTTTTGTGTTGAGCTCTATTCATCTTGCATGTGTTTCCAGTGTTGGTGTCAACTTTCACATCTGTCCAGGAGTAGTTCAAAATTTTGCTTTTTAGAGAAAAAGTGCTGGTTTGGGTTCAGATTCTGAGTGTTGTAGGAACACTTTTTTTTCCCCATGTGATTGAATAGCAGTTATTGACAAGCTGAAACATTTCCATTTGTAGTCCTTGATAGAAGTTGGAGAGATTTAAAACCAAAGGGCTTTCAGAGGCATCTCTTTGATTTCAAAACTTAGCCCCCATTCACTCATGGCAGAATGTCTCCTGACTTTCCTAGACTATATTCTGATTCTATATAACAAAACTAACATCAAGCGTTGTTATAAACAGTGCAACCATATGCATTTCCCTGGAGCTATATAAGTATTAATTAGTGCTGTTTCTGTGCCAAATAGTTATGCTATACAAGATAATCAGAGCTAGAGTAGATTGCATATCTAATAGGAAGTGCTGCAGAACAACTAAACGCTTCCTAGTCCAGTGACCCAAGATGCTGTACTGGATTATTTAACTGGAGGAACCAAGAATTTTCTCTGATCTCTAGTATGCTATGAAAACAGTGTTTTTTAGAACTCTAGCCTGTAAATTTCCCTAGCTGTTTAGGATGGGAACACTCCCTGTGCATATGAGCCAAGGTTAAATGAGCACAGCTGGATTCTGGATTGGAAATGCACATTTGGTAGGTTACAGGGACAAATCGTTCACACATAGAACTTGGCTTGTTGGACTAAAATCTTGGAAAGCACTTTGAGCACACTGCAGCATGGTAATGTTAACCCAACACAGAAATACCTGAACACCTGTTAAAATGTCTTGGTATTCAAAGCAGTGTAATGAAGTACATATGTAAATTTTTTTTATATATTCAGCTATTTTGACTTGAATGTTCATACAATGGTATTGCTGCTTCTAGAACATTGAACCCAGTTGTGACTCGGATGTGTAAATTTTTGCTCCTTAAATTTTGCTCACATTTTGCTCACATTTTTGGTTGGTTGGGCTTTTTTTTGCCCCTCCTCATTGGCTGCGATCCTTCCATATTCCCATTTGCTGTTTGTCCCTAGTTGTGACTTATTGCCTGCCAATGGCATTATTGGGCCTATTCTTTAGGTGTGTTTGGCACTCAGGTCTAGGCTTAACTAGGATCACTTTTGGCTAGAGTCCAAACAGAGGTTTCAAGACTGGAATCCTGTGAATAAAAATGCTGAGCTTCCTAGTGTGAGTCCAGACCACATGAAGATTCACTGTCCTGAAGGGTTGTGAATGAGTGGAGCTTCTTGACATGATGTGAATGGTATCTGACCTTGGAGATGGCATGATGGAGGGTGCCAGACTTGATTGCTACCTCTAGATTCTTGTCTTCCCCCTAGTGCCAGAGCTATTTTGAATCAGATGCTGAACTGTTTCATTTCATGATGTGTTGTAAATCAGTGGTCCCAAGCTACCCTGTTCCTGCTTGTGAACAAAAGCCTTTAAATGCCTACCACATGGACTTCTTCTCTAGTTCTATAGGCAGCCAACAGATGTCTGATTTAACAGAGAAGTGAAGGTGGCTTCATTTCTTTGGGGATGTTTTTATTTACCTCTGAACCCAGTGCTCGTGTGAGGCTGGTAAGTGGGCACACACACCCAACCTTCCCCTTTCAAAAGCCAGGAGCAGCCTGGCTTTTTGAGGTTAGTTTTTGAGGTTAAGGATTTCAGTCCATGAACAGCTAATGTTCTACTTCAGCCTTCCACCAGAGGAAGCTTTCAGAATACAGTCTTACCCCTCCTGATCCTGCTTCATGGTCACACAAATCAACTGTAAGCATCCTTGAAGTGTCTGGCAGTTTGTCATAAGAAGCTCTAATTATGAGCATTCTAGGAAGCTGTGAAGAAGGACTAGAGGGCTATAACGCTCAGTTTGATCCTATGGGAACTCCATTTTCTGGCTGGATTTCGGCTGATGCTTTTTGTTGTTCTAGATAGAACACTGAAAAGTTAACACTAACCTTGTGGGAAATGTGGTGGATGCCATGCAAGGGTCAGGATTCTTCTTCAGTCTGTTTATTAGGCCACAATAAGGATTTTTGGAAGGGTGAAGGAAAGTAGTGAAAATTAAAAAGGAAAATAATTTTAGAGGCTAGGGAAAGGCTACTTCTATTTAATACTCTTACTAGCTCTGCTCATCTGTCATGCCTGTAGCATGCATAGGTTTTAACAACAAACATTTCACATCCTACAAGAGATGTTGCTTATTGGGGTTTGTAGCTCCCTGTTGTGCCAAAAATTACTCTTAAGTTTTAAGATGAAATTGAAATTGGTTTTATTAAATAAAAATTTATTACTTTACTTTTGCTCTATGAAAGTCCCACACAGCCAGGAAGTTCGTTATCAACCAACTGGTAGACTTAACAAGTATATGGAATGCAGTGTAATTAGTGAAGAAAATATCAAATTCTTATGTCTTTCACTTGCAGTCATCATAGGTTTTACACGTGAAAACTGACTTTTTTTTTTAGTTGGTTAGGAAGTTGCCAGTATTATTTTAAATTACCTTTTTTCTTCCAGAAATATTTATATTTCAGCCATTGTGTAGTTTATGGTTTTATAGTGAAATCTGATCCCCTAAAGTTAATAGGGACTTCACTGTTGACCTGAAAGAAGCCACGATTACATCTTTTTTTTTAAGAGAGAAAAAACAAAATAACACTCATAATTAGTCATTGTTTTTCTGAAACAAATGGAGCAACTTGTCTGTTGTTTGCTTAAGTCATCTTTTCAACAGTAATTATTTAGCGAGTTTCAATCAAAAATAATTAATGCAGCCTAAATAGTTTTGAAACTCACAGAACATGACTGCTAAAGACCAGACCTTTTTCATTGTAAAAGCTTGAAGCCAAAAGCACACCTAATATGCCATTCTTTAGTAAATAAAAGTCCTTGGGCTTGGAATTGTAACTTGCAGTCACTGTAGGGGGGACAAGAGTAAGGAGCGTCCTGTGGGCTGGAAAACCACTGGAATCACCTGGGGCAACTGAGTGGCGTTTGGGGTGTGGTGGTAAATGCAGCTGCTGTTGTGGACTGAGTGTTTCTAATGAATAGATGCAATTGAGTGTGTGATCAGTGGCATTCCAACAACCTGAATGGGCTGTACTGTACTTACTGTACTTCCTTAGAGCATAAACAGCCACTGGCATTGTAATTTAGAGTGGGCTGCAGCAGTTCTAGATGAACTGTGGAACGTTACACACTTGTCACTTTTGTGGGGTTTTTTTTCTTTCCCTCAAGCAAACTTTCCTTTGAGCAAAGGGTGCCTTTTCTGGGTGAAGATTTCTAGACATGGTTTGAGCAGCTATTTTTAAGAAAAAATCGTTGTTTAGGATTTTTTACAGGTTATGTACTGCCAGTAACATTCTATCTGCCGTACAATTATGAATGTGTGAAGTGGGGAAGTTCTTATGCCTAATTTTCTCCAGAGGCTTTTATCTGAAGTAAAACATGTACCCCCCATGCCAATACCAGGATAGTTTGAGGGGGAAGATCTGTCTATTGGTTACTAATTGTAGTGTCTTTCAAGGAAATGGAATGATGGCTGTGGAATGGTGTAATGTGTGTAAGAATACCAAGTGGACTACCTTGTCATCAAAGTTATGCTGAATTATGGGATTCAGTTTGTAGAAGTGGGCTGGGGTTTTTAGTTGCTTTTGTTTGGTTTTTTTTTTCCTCCTTGCATTCCAGGATTCTTTCAATCTCTTCATCATGGCTTACCTTCTTTTTATTGAACACATTTGGCAAAGATTCTACCCTGGTTTGGGAATGCTGATTGGTTTCAGGTTTTCAGAATGGGGAATAAAGTTATTTCTCTCAATTTGAACAAATATTTGCAGTTCTTTAAGCGAGGGAAATTCTGTTCTGCCAAATACAGCTTGGGCAAAAAGTCCTTGTTTTTGCATTTAGAACTAGTATTCTGTTCTCCCTGTTCTGTGTAGGTCATGCTTGTCCACCTGTGATCCATGTGAATTGAGCAGTGTGTTACTGAGCAGTAGGACTTTCCACCATATTGTTGGAGTGATGACAGGAAGCAGATACAGTGTAGGGTTTTGTTTAGATAACAGACTTGCTGAAGCTTTGCTGTAGTAAAAATATCTGTTGTGATGTATTTGTTAAGAGGACAAGTCTGAAAAGACAGCTTGCCTTCGAGGTGAATGACAACAAATTTTATAATAGCTAGTAAGAGAATTCATTTTGTAGCATTGGCCTGTCCCGTAACAAAATTTTGTTTGCTTGAGTAAACTTTACCTGTGTTAGGAGTTTTACCTGCCCAGCCATTTACCAAAACCTCCAGGATGAACATCTTGGTCATTTTCTGGGTGTTTTCAGTCCAGATTGTCTGGTAAATGAAAAATGACTGAAGAATGAGTTGCTATAAGATTGCCTGGGTTGTTCTGTGGGACATATGTTAAAGGTGAGGATCACAGAATATTCTGAATTGGAAGGAATCTATTGGGATCATCAAGTCCAACCCTTAAGTAAATAACCCGTACAGGGATCTAACCTGTGCCCTTGGTGTTGTTAGCACCATGCTCTAACCAGCTGAGCTAATGCAGTACAAGTCATTACAAGCTGTGCTGCTTGTAGAAGTATTTTGGGTTACAGGGAGGAAAAAAGGGGTGTTCAAATGAGGGCACTCACTGCTGAATGCAGGAGAAAGGTTTTATTTTAGCAACTGAAATAGATCTGATAATTCAGGCCAACAGTCTCTTGGGTGTTCAATTTGCATCCATCGTTTGAAGGTAAGTTGTTCAGTCTGCCTTCTCTTTACTAGATGTATTGAGGGCTTGTTTCATAACCTTTTCCTACACTTTTTTCTTTCTAACCTCCCTTTTTGATTTTAATCTTTCTGAGAGATTTCCAGCATAATGCAGTGTTCTTCCATCAAAGCATATAACTGAATGTTTTTCCCACTAGTATGCCTGAGGTTAGCAACTTAAGTCATTTCAGTTCTTAGTTGCTTCAGAAAAAAAAATGAGTCATAGCTTTCCAGGGGCTGAAAGCAAGAGGTGGAGATTGCTGTTCAGCTGACAGCTTCTGACACCTTTCTCTCCTAAGCCCTTTCTCCTGTCTCCAGTCTTTCTGTGTTTCTGTCACTTCCTGATGATACTGGCTTAGTGAGCATACTTAGCTTCTCTGTGTCATGACACAACTCCCACAATGTGTTTCAGAAGGTGCTCTTGGTATTGTTCTGTGTGAGCATGGCTTGGAATATGCTTGTTCTGCAGAAGGAAGAAAATAATTTTCCCTTGAGTTTTTGTGGTGGTGGAAGTATTTATTAACAGTCGTGAATGATTGCATGTTCTTCTTCACATTACAAGATTTGGCAGCTGGGCAGTAATATTGCACTGAACAAGAGTATTTTAAACTCTGCCCTTGATTCTTGTCAGTCTTTTTTCTTCTTTATAGAACTATAGAATAAATGACATCTTGGTTGCAGGATTTTGTTTGAAATGACAGGACAGGAATCAGATGCTAGACTTCAACTGTAGATAAGTGTGAATCTTGAGTTATCTTAAACTTTCTTATTCCTCATATGAGATAAACATTCTAGAAGCTTGGGTGTTAATATAAAAATGTAAAATTATATCTTGCTATGACAGGGTACAGGATTAACTTGCAGTGGATACTTAAGTTGTATTTATTAAAATTTAATTGCCAGTAGAATTTCGAGCTATAGATTTTAAAAATTTTTTTAGTGACAAAGGAAATTACTTTTTCACAGTCACTAAAAAAATCTGCATAAGCATTTACTTCAGGCTCTGAATAAAAAGCCCTTGTGACCAAAAGTGAGGATTGCCATTATTATTCTAACAGGAAGCTGATATCACAATAGTAGAAGGGTGTAACTGTTCCTTTTGCATTTTTATGTTGTTCTCAGCCTAAATCTCTGCTGTTCTTTCAGCTAGTATCTGAGAAGAACCAATGTGATTTTATATTTTATACTGAGGCTGAAAAATAGCATCTCTACATTGGGAGGGGGATGTGGGGTGTTTTTTGCTTGTCTGTGGGGGTTCTTATCTTTCTTAAAGAATTGAATGACACTTCTAAACTGAGAGAGGTTTCAGCAGAAGAACTTGATAACAAGACTTTTGCATGCTGTGGTCTTTAGGGGTAGGTCAAGGTGTGCATTTAGAACTCAATTCAACCTAAGAATGTTTTTAGTAGTTACTAAACTAATTAAAAGCTCATGTTAAAGCTGTTAATTGAATATCAGTACAATGAAAATAAAAATTCATTGCTACTCAAGTTATATGCAGGTATGTGCCATACTTCTGTGGAGTAATTTTTTTAAAATTAATTTTCTTTTTCCTAAAGCATGGGCAAATATACATAAAATTAAATACAAAATTAAAATTACATTCTTTTTTTCCTCAGTTTTTTCTTGCTGTACCCCCATCTTGAGCAGGCCACAGCTTGTTGGTGCTCCCATGGGCCCAGCATTCAAATTCTGCCAAGCAGCTGCTTGTGGTGGCAACTCCTATAGAATGTCTATGTCCCATGTGTGTTGTCCATGTGTCCCCCTAATCTTCCATAAATCAGGCTCCAGTACTTGCACTCTTTGCTCCTTGGGTGCTGCCTGTCTCTGTGACTTGCAAATGCTTGTATGCAGTGCTGTCTGAAGTAGAGGAGGAGATATGTGAAAGAGTCCTTCAAATCTTTTTGCTTGGTGCTCCCAGCTGCTGTTTTTCTCATGTAGTGGGTATGTCCATTAATTCTCCACCATTGCCTCGAATCACTCTTAAGAAACAGGTGGTTAGACCCAGGTTTTCCTTTCTTTAACCTCAGAAAGAATTCTGACTGGATTACAACCTGCCTATGGCTGTAGATACTCTAGAGTAGATGTTCCACAATCAAGTACTGCTGGAACAAATGCAATTTGCACTAGTAAAATCAAGTAGGGACAGACATATGATCATTGTTTGCTTAAAACTGCAAATGCTTGTGTTAACCTGGGCTTTTAACTTATGTATTATAAGTTATGTGTGTAGCATGTGAAATACATCTAACTTCTTTCACTCCTGCTTATGTCCATAATCTAATTTTGAGTGTAGATTAGATCTGGCATTTTTATGTTGCTTGGAGCTGAGGCTTAGAGTGGGAAATGCTGGCCCTTATTCCTAAGTTTTTATAATTCTCTAGCTTTTTGGAAAAAAATTAAATTTAACAGTGCCTCTGATTACCAAACTAGAGGCTGAAGTTGCTGTGGCATTGTGGTCTGTGGTCTTATCCTAGCAGTAGCAGTCTGATGTTGTCCAGGCTTGAGAGGGATCCCAGTTTCCCATCTCCAGAAGATGCTTTAATAAAAGCCTGATGAAAGCCAGCTAGTCAAACTCTTGCTGTCTGTCTGCTCTACACATCTGCTGCACATCACCCAAAGTACTGTTGCTGATAGAATTTTTCTTTATTTGATGTTACTGAGCAGCTTCTGTTGAGGTGGTTCTGTCAGCTCTGATCTGGATGGGGCCTCCCAGCTATGGCTGCAGCACAACAAAACTGTTTTGTTCCTAATGGTCTTGTCCTGCCATCTGGGCAGTCACTTGCAGTTCACAGAAAACTTCTGGGTTACAAGTTGACATGTAGAAATTTGTTTTCAGACAAGCAATGCATGTGTGCTTATATGTATTGGGATGTCTCCAGTGTCTGTGTGGTACCAGCTGTTTGTGAAGAACTTAATCCACAGGATTTGGTACTGCACCAGAGATTTCTTTTTCAGTCTGAGGAAACAATATTCTAATGTTTGAGGCGATGTTCTGCTTCCCTGCAGTGTAAGAGATGGATTTTTCCTGATGAGAAACTTGTGCTCTTCATTTTGGGTGAATCCAAGTAATTAAAAATATTTCCGTAGGGAGGTGAAGGATGAAAAGAACAAGAGAGGATATGAAAATACTTCTTAAAGATTATTTCTAGGTCAGTTAATTTTCCAAAGAACGCTGTGTACCTGTAACTTTGCAAATCAGGTAATGGCCATGGCAAGGACAGTCTGTGTAAATAGCTCTGTTCTGTATTGCTGCTTTGTCTTCAATTGTTGTCAGTGTTTGTGTGCATGTGTGAAAGTTACTGTGACACACAGAGTCATTTAGAGAAATACAAGCACAGTGGTAATTGGGAAAACAGTGAGATTTAAATGTATACTGCTTGAGTGACCAAGCATTTTGCAACTGTTTTCTGTACCCTTCATTATACTCCTTGTCTCTGTCCTTCATTACTCTAACGCAAGATTTGTAAATTACTCACTTAATCCAAAGCATACAAAGATGCAGGGTCTTGCACCTCACGTGCATAAAATGTTAGAAAGAAGGCTGCTGCTACTGGGTGATAATATGGTTAAGTTTCTGCCCTTTAAAGAGACTGACTGTTTAGAAGGAGAAGCAGTGTAAAATTACTCCTGTAAAAGTCTTTATATGGCTACGTTTGGATTTTATCCACTATTGGAATCTGTTGGATGGGGGTTATTTCAAAACAAAAGAAAATGTCAGCAGGGATTCAGAGATCACTGTTGCTGATCTGCAGCTTCATTCCCTTTCTGTTTATTTTGTTCTCCCACTGTATCAGTTCTTATTTTCCAGGCTATTCAAGTCTATACCTTTCTTTCTTTACCTGTTGTCCTATTGCATTGCTTTTTGTGCTCCATTAGTTTGAATGACTAATATTCAACACCTCCTTTCTCTATGTGCCTCTGGATACCCTAAATTGAGTTGATTTTTTTTTTTAATAATTGCAAGCTTCTAAGGAATAACTCTTTTATATATAGACTTCAGCCTTTCATATGAAAAAATGATGTGCATGTTAAATAATTATACATGCAACTGTAATGTGACTTTGCCAGCACATCCTGTGTGTTCTCATTTCTGCATCTTTTCTTCCATTCAGTGTCAGGGCTTTAAAGGCTGTGCTTAAACCAGCCACCTGTCCCATTCATGCTTTTCTTCCAGCATTGCCACAGTTGCTATATTCGTTCCACCATCCTGCCAGACATCAGCCTGATAAAGATGCATAAAATCCAATTCAATCAATGTAATTGGAACCTTTGAAATACTAATTTGTGTGGGGTATCCTTGTTTACAAAAAAAAAAACAACCTGGTTGTACCAATTAAAAATATAAAAAGTTGTGGTCAAAAGACAGAGACCTTTGAATCAAGATAAAATCACTCTATATTGGGCTATTTTTGTCCTGGCTCCAAATGAGTGTTTCAAATGACATGCATTACACCTTAGTGGAGCCTTTTTTTTTCTGGTTGTCCAGCATAGTTTGATTCTATTTTAGATGATTCTGATTGCCCATGCCATCTGTGTTGCCCAGACACAGTAGCTACCTGCTGGCTGTGTGCTGGAGCAAGGTGGAATTTTTCTTTTTCTTCCAGGTGCTTCAGCACTTGCTATGCTGGAAACTCACTTCCATCTCCTTCCTGTGATCATTTCTTACACTTTGGTCATCCCTCCTGTTTAGAAAATCTTTTTTATTATGTTCTTTAATGCAAGCACTATATCTATGAGTGCTTTCTGAAAAGTGTTTTATGATGAACCTGTGAAACATGTGGTGTTGCGGTCGTGCAAACAGTGGAGGGAAGCTACTGGTGCAGTGTTCAGCAGTGGAAATTGAACACCTAGAGCCTAGGAATCTACAAGTGGGCAAAAGTCATCAGTGTCAGCCAGCACACGTGGTGAGCCAGCTCCCCATACTACAAGAGGACCTCACTGGGAAGTGCCAGCAAATTCAAAAGCAAACCACAAGAATTTTCATTTGCGTTGATGTGCCTCCCCCCCGCTCCTCATCTCTGTTTGCTGAGAAGTGAACCTTTGGGGCTCTTAACCACATGAAAGTAACTAGAAAAAGTATTTTTTCAGTATTACTTTGGTGCTGTAAAATCATTCGCAATGGATTTTTCCAGGAACTTCTCTGTGATTTGTAAGCGTTAGAAACTGGTGGAGGTTGAGAACTTGCTGGTGCAGGCCCTACTCCTCACTCAGGCAGAAATGGGCACTCAGATTTGCTGCCAGGGAGAATCTGTCGGCTCCCCTGAGCCTGGAACACCACTATTCAGGAGGGAAAGTCTGGGACACAGCTCTGCTTTGGCGGCAGAGCTGCCTTCTCCCAGATTCCTGGGTAGGTCAGGATGTCCTGCTATGTGTTCAGCACCTCCAGGAGCACTATTTTGGGCAAATGGCAGTGCTACATGCTTAGCAGGATTTCTTGCTTTTTGCAAACAACCATTTCTTGCTTTGAACAGGAGAGTTTGTGCTCCCAAGCTCTCTGCTGTGTAGTGGAGTATGAACTCAGTCTTCACTCTGCCCTGCACAGGCCAAACAGCAACAGCCATAGCATCAGCACAGCATCTACGTCTAGCTGGGGCAGGCCAATTATCTTAGCATCTGCCATGTATATAACTTCCTTCTCTCCCTCACTCCCACTTACTTAGGGGAGCAGGACCATTGTCTAGCATTAGACAAAGCCCTGAGATCAAACTAGTGGAGCCCTCCTTGCACACAAACTATTGAGCCCATGAATTTGGGGAAACTCCTGCCACTAAACAGAGCTAGTTTAGCCACATTCACATAGTAGTTTTGTGGTTTCCCAGTCTGAGAAGAGGCTCTTTTTTCTTGTTTTTGACTCAGATCATGGCAGCTAATGGATGGAGGAATTATTGCTGTTGAGGTTTAAACTCTGACAGAAGAGTGATATCTGACAATGATGATCACCAATGGGAAGCATAGCAAGGTTGAAGCTCCTGCTAAAAAGCAGGAACTGGAGGTGTGAGCAGAGAGGATGGTATTTGGCATTTATTTGGGGAGGAAGGGTGGTTGGGTCTCAAAGGTGGTAGTGCTGAGCTCAACCATTAATAGCAAACTGGTTGTTTTAACTGGAGTATCTGGACTGAAGAGATCATGCTCAGGATGTTGGGAAAGCCATTCTCCTCCACTCTGCAGGGTGGAGGAAGAACAGCCTGAGCCTGAGCTGCTCCCTGCACACCAGGGAGAGCAGTGTGGGGTTCCCATAGAGTTCCCCCAGTATGTGCCTGCTGCTGGCTCTAGCTGGCATCACTGCAGAGGTGCTTTCCCCACCTTCTCAGCTTACTGAGTTTAAGAGCTCCAGGTTACCTTGCATTCCTCCTTCCCACTCTCTTTTCAGTTTTTTGTTTGTTTGCTGTCTAAAGTCATGCTTAACCCCTCATTCTGCCCACATGCTCTGTTCACAAGGCTTAATTGCTTTTTGTACTTTCAGGTAACACCCTCCTCTCTTCTAAACCCTGGCTTCTGTGCTTGTTGCAATGGCTGTTCTTGTTTTTGAAAAGGATTTGCTTTTCATGTAAAAATAGCTTTATTATTTCCATATGCAAGGAGAAATCAGGGCAGGCATGTTTCCAGGTCAGCCTGGAGATGGGGTTGGATAGTGAAACCCACTGTTCCAAAAATGGGCTGGAGCCGACAACAGTTCTTGATCTGCTGAGCAAAGCTGACTGGCTTGGAGGGAAGTGGGATCCCTTTTTTGGGTGCACATGCATCATGCTGGTATTCTTCTGCTACAGAGAGGAGTCAAGCATTGCCCTAATGAGCATTTTGCTCTGTTAAGAGCCTATGTTTGTTTTACAGTTTTCTCATAATCAAGTTCTTTTGGTAATTGTAGGCATGAGTTTTGCATAAAAGATTACAAAGGAAAGTTTCTTAGGTTATAGTTCCTTACTGCAAGAGTATCTGAGTAGAAGACATTTGCAGGAGCAGTCTTGTAACAGACTGTTGGCCAAGATTGTGCTCAGTTGGCAGCTGTACTTTGGATTTTGTATTCTGTGGTAGCCTTCTTGTGAATCTTATTGCCATACATTTCTAGGATTTATATGAATGTGATCTGGATCTTGGTATTTTGCTAGGTCGTATTTTTGCTTCCTTCAAGTATATTTTAGAGGTCTCTTCAAGGCTTTTAAAATTAGTCAGCTTCAATTTTTCCTTTAGCTTCACAAAAGTCACTACAGAAGTAAAAAAAAGCACATAAGGGGAATTACAGGCAGCATTAAAAATGTTCCTTTAGAACAGAAAAGCAGATTTAACATGAATTAAAAACTCAGCTCTGTTTCAGAGTTGCAAAAGCTCTTTTATTCACCAGAGAACTGTTAAAGCTAGTAATTTTTGGCATAGTCTCGGTCAGGGAAGCGTGACAAAGTGCAGTGGAATGCACTGAGCTGTGATCCAGCTTGTAGTGTTATATGACTTTTAATGTATGGAGCATTGCAGGAAGTGCTGCAGGGGGATGGGAAGGCCTTTTAATTTCATCAGCTACTGAGTAACAGTGTCCTCCTTCCTCAGACCCCACCTGCAACAACAGGGGGTCCACCTTGGTTGCTTAGTCAGAAGACGAAAAGAGAACATTTTGCCGGTGTGCAGTATCTGCTCAGAACCCATCTGTTTTCTGAGCACTGCTGTGCAGAATGCAGTGAGATGAGAAAGTTGTGTGAAAGAAGAGCAGTGTGTTTGGGATTTCAGACTGATTATGCATATAGACTGGGATTGTATCCCCAGCCCCACCATGCTAGAGTATAAAGATTCTTGAGCTGAATTTCTGCCCTCACTGGAATCAGCTGTAAAATTTCTAGTGATTCCATCAGGCCAGAGTTCTGCTGCCTATTTTGAGCAATAGAAGACTCCTGTTTTACCAGTACACACACATGCTAAGTGCATTTACTTAGACTTAGGGTTTGGCACAGATTTTGGCCTTAAATGAAAGTATGTTCAAATTTCTTTAACATTAGTAGCTTGGATTTCAGATTACATGGACGACTGAATAACCAGCTATAATAACCAGCCAAGATATTCCTGTAACTTGTAGCATACCTGGCATTTTCCCTCTTTTTTCTCTAAATTATGAAGTCAGCATTCACAGAATTTTCCAAGCGTTTGTAATTACATTATTTTAAAAAATGATCATACCTTTTCTAGAGAATAAGATCTTTTTGGTTTACGATCTGCACTTTAGAAACTGATAAAACCTCGGTGTGGTATGGATGGTCTTACCAGTGTAAAAGGTTAACAGGAGTTCTACTATTCGCTTTGGATTTCACATTTGCATTGCAGTGATAATCAAATAAAAAGCCACCATTTCACCCTGACATTGAACTAAAGCTGTTTGGTGCAACATTGTTGTAAAAAATGAGGTCTCTACCCAGAAGTCATTACAAACTGGATTGGGTTTTCTAGGGTAGAGATGTACGAAGGCTGCAGTGCAGAAAAGACAAAAGGATAATGATGTTCAGTGGTTTTATTGTCTGCATAGAAATCTTTGTTGTTCTTACTGTCTGCTTATTTAGCATTCTACAAGAGAAGACTTTGTGATTGTACTCAAGAAATGGCTCAATGTTCAGGGCAGGAGTAAATGAGCAGTCAGCTGGCGGGATGTCCCAGTCCATACGCTTCAGGTTGGAAAGAATGCAAAGTCACTTGGCAAGAGAGATTGCTCAGATGGGAGCATTGTAATACTCATTGAAAGCTCATTTGGCTTTTAGCACATAGATCCTATTCAAATCTTAGGCTGTCAGATTATTACAGTTTAGAGTACTTCTACTCTAGTTTCCTGGCTCTAAACTTTTGCAGAGAAAAGCTGCAAGTTAAAAACTGACTATTAAAATTGATATACAAGAATCATTATAGTCACTCAAGTAATGGGCTACATATGGAACTACTATGGCTGTATTACTGTTTTCTTTTGCAAGGCAGTACTTTGGATAGTTCCAACAATCTCAGCTATTGCATGTTCTAAAACATAAATCCTGCACATTTCATTTGTGGAAAAACATGCTTGAATTCAGGTTTTCACACGTAGTTTTGTATGTGTGTATGCACATACTTCTAAGCCTGCCTGTCATTGGCCTCTGTGGTTAGTCTCTGAAGGTGGTGGCAGACATTGGAGAGCTTGATTGAAAGTAATTAGCCATAATGACAACAATTTTAAATGCTGATGGATGCCTTGGAGAAGAGGAATAGACAGTTACAATGCTTGTTACAGGAAGCAGATATTGGCCTTGGAAGCACTGCTTGAACACTGCTGTTCAGGAGTCACTGTATCTGTGATTCTGCATCTCACAGCACTGTCCAAGGCACTGTGCACACAGCTGGAAGCCCAAATAAGTGGAAGTGAGGAAAGACCATTTCTCAGGAGCTGTAGAAACTACTCCAAGATGACCTCTCAGTGTAGAGTGAACCTGATCAATGAAATACAGGGGACAGCTGCCATGTGTCATTGCCATGGAGGCTTAGCTTTGTTTTGTGCTTGGCGTGCTTGAAGAATACAACCACATCTTCCCATGAACCTTGAGTGTGGTATGATGCAGGGACATATTTAACAGTACTTGGCAACGTGCTTGCAGGTTAGCAATCAGTGGGAGGACTGTCTCCACCCAGTTCTCTTAAGGGCAGGTGTAGGAAGTTGAAACTTGATTGCCGTTCGTATATCCTTACCTTTGGCAGCTTTGTCGAATAGGTGCAGAGAAATGAAATTCATTTTACTTCATGCAGAAATCAAGACATTTACCTGTGCACTACTGCACAGTGTTGAGTCTTAGTTTCTGGAGCACTGTCTCAAGAATCCTCCCTCCCAAGCCATCTAGTGTCGTACTTGTTACCCCATTAAAGTGGTAGTGTTTACCCTATTAAAGCTCTTGCCAGTTTTCGTTCTGCTTCTGAAATACTCAAGAAGAATATTGCTCAGTACAATTTTGCTGTGGACCTCAATTTTAAGGATGTTTCCTCAAGGAAGAAAAGTGATCACTTGTCTCTTTCTTTCTTAATATTTTGCACGCATTAAGATCTTAGAAGAAACACTGCTGTCTTTAAATATTATTCGTGCAGCTGAGCATGGGCTGTAATAATACTAATTATGATGATAAGAATTACAGAACCACAGAATGTGTCAGGTTGGATGACATAGCTGGTCATGTGGTTCAACATCCCTGCTCAAGCAGGGTCATCCTAGAGCATGTTGCACAGCATTGTGCCCGGACAGTTCTTGAAAATCTCCAGTGAGGGAGACTCCATAACCTCTCTGGGCAGTCTGTTCCAGTGCTCAGTCTCCCACACAGTAAAGTAGCTCCTTCTTATGTTCAAGTGTAACTTCTGTGCATCAGTTCCTACCTGTTGCCTATGGCACCCCTAGAAGAGCCCGGATCCCTCCTCTTGACACCCTCCCTTTATACATTTGTATACATTGTTGAGGTTCCATCTGTTTTCTCTGTTCAAGGGTGAACAGTCTCTGCTCAGGTGAGATGCTTCGGTACCTTAATCATCTTCATAACCCTCTGCTGGACCCCCTCCAGGAGCTCTGTGCCTTTTGTGTGCTGAGGAGCCCAGAACTGGACACAGCACTCCAGATGTGCCTCACCAGGGCACAGTAGAGGAGCAGCATGTCCTCCCTCCACCTGCTGGCACTGCTCTTCCTAATGCATCCCAGGATCCCACTGGCCTTCTTGGCCAGGAGGACACTGCTGCTCGTGCACAGCTTGTTGTCCACCAGGACTCCCAGATCCTTCTCCACAGAGCTGCTTTCCAGCAGGTCACCCCCAGCCTGTGCTGGTGCTGGGGTTATTCCTCCCCAGGTGCAGAACTCTGCATTTGCCTTTGTTGAATTTCAGACAGTTCCGCTGCCCATCTCTCCAACCTGTCGAGGTCTTTCTGAAGGGCTGCACAGACTTCTCTGGGGTATTGGCCACTCCTCCCAGCTTTGTATCATCAGTGAATTTTTACCAAAATAATACTGGGCCAAGTATTGACCTTAATAGTAATAATGGAGTGTGAAAACAATTTGCAGTTCTCCTATCAAATGATATAGGTTGAAAGCACTGGAAAATAGGAGTCTCCTAGAAGTTTGAGTAAAGGCTTGAAGAGGAGAGGTAAGGAATACTGATCGTTTGACAGCATTACTGGGAACTACTAAGCAAATGTGTCAGCACCAAGTGACTTAGTCAAGAGAGTGTATCTGTTTGAACCTTCTCAAGCTCCCTCCTCAGACTTCAGTTGTGAAGGAAGGATGAGTAAAGTCATGTCCTCTGCTCTGTTTTCCTCCTTCTCCTTTGTTTCAGTTTAATCAGGTTCAGACTTCTCTAAAGTTCAAAATACTGTATTTTCATAAGAAATATAGTTGCTGTGGAATAGGTCCAATATATTCTAGAGCATTAGAAGGTTTTTATTGGCTTGATACAGTGAGATTTTTTTATTCCTTCTCCTGTGGTTTAAAATTACTCGTCTAACATGTTGATTTATAGCCTGTCATGTAAGACTGTTTCCCCTTGGCTATATCCTTTTAAATGATCAAATGTATTTCTGAAAAATGTCCTAGTTTTGCCTTGAAATATTAGGTGATAACTGAACAAGTAAAGGAGGGATTAGCTTGTTAAACTTAGTATGATACCAACATACAAAATATGGCAATTAAAATCTTTCTTAATGCAGTACAGAGGCCAAAAGAAAAAGAAAAACTCTATGGTTTGAGATATCACAAGCATATTCCCTTCACCTGGGAAGTTTGTAGGCTGGTGTGAAGGAAGTAGAGGAGACTCCTGGGCTGGAGCTCCAGGAGAGCAGCTTTTGTTGTTGCTGCCAGAGTCTCCCGTCTTCCCTCTTGTTTCTCCCCAGTTCATTCTTGCAACCTGTGCCAGCACAGTGTTTGTGGAGCTGAGCAGTGACTGATCAGAGAAGTGATCCAGGTTAAAAATAACTTTTGGTGATGATAGGAGGGACATGAGCACAATTGAGGGGTACGACGGGGGAAGGCACAGAAACCATCAGAGAAGTTGAGAGTGGTGGCAGCTGCCTTGGCTATCAAGCACTATCAGAGGAAATGCCGAGAGAAAGCTCAGCCTTGCACTCACATGCTCTCCTCCTTCCAGCTGTGCTCCAGAGAGAGCCATCTGCTCGATGCTGTGTTATCTTATTCCTCCTCTTGCTGAGGTCTTACTGCCCCAGCTGAGCTGCTGCTGGAGTTAACCCTAGCTGTCTTGGGGCAAAACGCTTCAGCAGCTGAATCACGTCTGTGCTAACCCAGCTGGCTCTGGTGGCAAGTGTGGTCAGGCACGAGGGAAGCAGGCAATGCCTCCGGCACAGGGAGAGGTGACAGGCAGCCAGGGACAAGACAGAAATAGTTTTCTGCCAACACACTCAGCTGGAACAGATACGTGAATAGCAAGTTATGAATGCTAAAAGTAGTGATGTGGTCGTTTTCTGCATTGTTGTGCTGATTTCATTGATGGCTCGTGGCAGGTTTGTGAGATGATACTAATGTTAAGGGGATGGCATTGAGGAGAATCTTCCCAGAGGATTTCTTTTCTTACAACAGCCTAAAAGACATCTTACACCTTTTGCATGTAAATGGAGCGGAGCGAGAAAGATGCTTCTTCAGGACTGTGTGTCTTGACTATTAAAGTGTGCCACTTGGCTGGTAGCCATCAGAAGTAACTTTGAGGTGAATTGAGTAAAGATACTGTTAAGGAAAAAAGTAACTTAAAAGAACAATTTCAGAGATAATGTGAAAACCTAGAAAGAGCCAGTTTTATGCTTTCATGTATGTTTTTGAAAATAATTGCACATTAAAAGCAAAGCTGGATGTTGTTTCAGTAATTGTTTCAGTTCTTTTCAGTTCTGTTCAACACTATCTAATATTTTTCCCCTACTCTTCTGTGTTGAGCAGGACTTGGATTCCTGCCTACAGTGTTCCTCTAGGACAATAATTAAAGCATGTATTACTAACTGGCTTCAATTATTTTTCATTTATTTATTTATCTATTTATTTATTTCTACACTTCTCTATTCTTATGGAGCACAGTAAAGGACCAGTGGAGTGAAGCATTATCATGGAGCAGAAATAGTCTTTTCTTCATGCTTCTCACCAGTTTTGGGGACCTCAGTGGGCATTTCTCCCTCCTCCCCCAGTAGCTCCCTATCTGAAGAAGATGCAGCTGCTCTCTTGGGGGAATTGTTTACCTCTCTGTGGAATCTTGTCCTGGTCAAGTATGTGTTAAGAATGTGAATAATTTTGCTGCGGCTGCTTTACATGTAAAAAGCTGGACCTTAAGATATTTTATCCAGCTGAGGGGTTTTTTTGAGGGGTTTTTTCTTTCTCTTTTTGGTTTTTTTTTTTGCCTCTAGCACTGGTAGTTTTTTGAGAGCTTTATCTCGCAACTGCAGAAAGCTGTGGTAACTTTGAGTTACATAAAGCATTTAGTACAAAGAGATATTTTTGTAGCCTTGAAAATCATTAAATGGCTGTCAGTGCTGTTTAGCAGTTCTTACTTTTGGAGCTGTAGTTATATATATGTATTTGATAGAGTTAATGAGACTAAGTCAAGAGCTGCATGGAGACTTCTGGAAAATGTTTAATGAGTTCCCTAGTTCTGCAGAGTATATTGCATTACAAGATTGAGCATATTGATTTTTAAAATGGTGAAAGCTGAATGAATGCCTTTTATATTTTTGAATGAGAATTTGAGGGGGGTGGGGGAAATAAAGATAGCATTGCAATTAACACATAAAATTCAAAATGCCAAGAAAACTTTTAAAAATAGTATTTCATGTAAAAATTTTGCCTCTTCCTACCCTGAACAATAAATACAGCAATTTGCCTTGCAGAGCACTTGCATTCTGTATGTGAGTGTCTCTACAGAAAAGTATTAGTTATCTCAAGACAAAACACAGATGTTTCTTCAGTCATGTGAGGTGTGCTATAGCCTTCATTTGTCTCACAGTAGAGTTGTATTTCTTAGATTTATTCTTTCTTCTAGACTCTGCATTACTGCTCAATGTCAGTTGGGGTCCCATTGTGGTACAAATCCTCAAAGGAGAGAGCAGTTCACTGGTAATGCATTCCAACCAGATATCCTGGAGATTTTATAAGTTCTTTTAAAGTACTCCCCAAAGAAAAATAAGGGGAGCCAAACTCTTGTAAACTTATAAAGGCCATATCAGGAATTTGCTGGAACCTTGTTTGAAAAATTGTTAGTACTTGACCTTGAGTATGAATGGGCAGGTTAATTTTGCTGTCTTCACTTGACTTTTCCTTGCCTTGGAGGTTTTAAAACAACACTTCAAAGTTCTGGTGGTTTAAAACTGAGCAAACCACTGTATAGTGTTACAAGAAAAAGCAGATAGAGGAATATCACTCTTTAAGTGTTAAAATCTTATGAGGTAAAAGAAAATTTATGATGTCTTAAGTAGGCAGTGCTCAGGAAAAATAACAGAGGCACTGTTAACAGGATTAGTTGCTAAATTCAGTTTGTAGAGTTGAATGTGGAGAAATGCAATAAACAGTACTAATGCATTGCAAATTTGCAGCACCATGTGACTTTGTGGGTAACAGCTGTCTCTGGCAGCACAAAAAACTCTTCCAGTCTTTGACACAGTTCTTTTCTATGTTTTGGGGCTTTATTTCTGGACAGCAAACTTCATAACTCATCCTCCTGAGTCTTAATACCCAGTTTACAAGTTCCTCGTATCCAATTTGTCTAAGAAATAATTTGTAAAGTGTGTGAATATCTGTGAAAATCTTGTTTTCTAAATAACTTAATATAAATGTATCTTTTTAGTAGAAGGAAGAGCAGTGGGAAGCCCTCATCTTGGTGTCTGTGGCCACTGAAAGGAAATGCTTTGATACATGAATAGCGTTATTGTAAACGTAAGCCAGCCAAATGCATTTTTTGCTAAAGCGTGAGCAATAAAATTAGCAAACACATCACTTGCTGCTAATGAAGAGGAATAAGCTCATCATGAAACCTTCATTGAACTGCTATTCTATCCACTTGAGTTACTCACCCTGATAGAGTAAGAAATTGCTGTCTCCAACCAAAAAGAAAAAAAAGGTGGGGGGAGGGAGATGGTTATACTAGCAGGAAGAGGCCATGCTGTCGTTCTCACCACTCAGGATATAAAAAGAAGGTCTAGGGGAGGGCATGGATGGCCTGCTGATCTTGCAGCCAATGTGCCCTGGTTGTTAATAAGTCTAAATAGTAATATCACAAAATATCCCACCTGAGAGAAAGATCATGAGAGAACCCAATTCCAAGAGTAGACTTAAATGACAGCTGGCCTTTGCACAGCAAGGTGCTGCTTTTGCATGAATTTGCCTTCTTAATGTATTTAATGATTTAAGATATGTTGTATCAGGACCAGGTGGGGTTTTGGTTTTTATCTTTTAAGGTTGTTACACAACGTGAGTGTAGGAACCCTCATCTGGACTCCCAGAGTGCAGAATAGGAGATTCATTTCTTATTCATGGC
This sequence comes from Luscinia megarhynchos, assembly GCA_034336665.1. Classification (NCBI taxonomy): domain Eukaryota; kingdom Metazoa; phylum Chordata; class Aves; order Passeriformes; family Muscicapidae; genus Luscinia; species Luscinia megarhynchos. The sequence goes on from JAPFBE010000003.1 coordinate 70,447,694, forward strand.
CAGATTTCCTGTATGAGTATCCTGGCACACAACTGGCAGTGAAGCTATCCTGGAGCACCTTTTTGGAAACAGCAGTGTTGTTCTGCTGTGTGCTGCACCTTTCCCTCAAGGCTGGGCTCAATTCTACCTCAGGTTTGAAGATGCCTTCTGGGCAAGGCTCTTTGCTGTGTTCTGTGTTGAGAGTTTGTGAGATTCCAGTGGAATCAATAAACTCCTGAAGGCAGCTTGCTATGATTTTTTTTTTTCCAGGAACTTGTATAGGTTCTTTGCTGAGTGCTGCAGTGTTACTAGTTATCCCCAAATTAATACTTATATTGATATTAATATCAGCACTGTTGGCCGAGTTTGCGTGTTTCATTAGGCTGAGTCAGACAAAAGCAAAAGTGGAGGAATTAGTCTGGCTGAATTCTACCCATTTTCTTGGGTGGGAAAACTTTCTGATTGCATTGGTGACATGCACAGCACTTTTCCTGCTCTGCTAATTACTTCAATATGCTTTTTGAAGAAGTGATAATAAAGCACTTCCTGTGTGTGTTACTGTTCTTGTCTTTTCAAGCTGAATTCTGTCTTTAAATCGAGTTTCTGGATTCATTGTTGCTTTCTGAATATAAATCATGCCGATCTAGAGGAAAGTTTCAAACCAAATGGCGACTTTCGGTTTTTGAACCAAGAATTTGAAGGTGCATACCTTCCTCCTAGTTATAAAGGCTGTAATATCTGATATATTCTGCTATTAGCTTTTGGAAAACTGCTGCTCAGTGCTGCTGCTGAAAGGGTTGTTTGCTTCTCTTTACATCAACTCAACTGCTTTACTGTTAGGATAAAGAAAGTAGAAAATGGGGAGATAGGTGTAGCATTAAACACTTTAGTAATGCAAAGTAAAATCCAGAGGCTTAATAAAATACTCTCCACTGGCTTGGACTTCTGTGCCATGTAGAAAGGATTTGCTTTGGAGGACCAGATAGATGACTCTTGTTCTTTGTTTTTACAGTTATAAGCCTCAGAGTTTGCCCAGTTGAGCTCAGTATGAAAAGGGGATGACAAGTGTGATCACACCCCTAGTTATTAAAAAACATGAGCAGGAACCTGGAAGGGGGTTTCAGTGAACATTACAGGAGATGACAGCGGTGCTTGGTTTGAGACAGCTCATGAGCTGATACTTGAATTTGTTTACAAATGGCCCATGTTTCCTTTTCCTCAGGGTTCAAAAGCTGTTGTAGGATGTTACCTTACCTTAGCAATACTAAAGGTGTGGATGAATAGTGCTGTGCCTTGCCTTGTGGGACCAGGAGAAGCTCTTAAGCCACACTGGTTCCCTGCAAGGCATGTGGCTGAAGCACTGTGTGACAGAATACAGGTCACTGCAGTGGCTGCCAGACAGAAGCCAACTGGAGCCCAGGCTGAAGCTGCTACAGACTGTCCAGCAGGTGGGAAGTTCCCTGTTTCTGTGACTAAAGTGAGAGGATTTCAGGGAAGTAAAATAGGATCTTTGAAAAGGGGTTATGTATACAGTTGCACTTGTGTGCATGTGCATTCACTCACAAGTGAAGCAAGCAAAGATCTTCCATGCTGCTCTGTAATGTAAACCTGCCAGTGCAGTAATTTATAAATGCTGCTTATAACATGATTTGCCTCACTATAAGGTTTCTGAATTAGCACATAATAGTGCTCCTGCTGTAGTGCTGAGGAAGGATTAGGAGAGATTTGTCCAACTTTCTGTCTGTCCAACTTTCTGTCTGTTGATGGACCCAAGTGATTTGGTTAGACTTGAACTCTGAATAGTTTAAATAGCTCTCCAATGAGCATACTTAAAGAGTAATGAGGAACAGTTATGGCTGCATATATAATTGTTTGTTCTGTTTTAAATTAGAAATACTTTTCAAAATAGGATTTTTCTCTTGTATCTGTGTAGGGCTCAGCACAGTGCAGAAGGCTTTGGGGTGCCATCACAGTAGAAAGGATTTTGTCCAGTTAGGGAGAATTCAAGCACTGCGGATGCACAAATACAAATTTCCCCCCCCTCCTTTATTCTGTCATTAATGGAAACCTGATCCCTGTGCATTTTGAAATATAAATGGTCTTCAAGTACTACATGTGTTCAAAATAGAATGCTCTGTGCTTGCTCCTTAGAACTCTCTGCTGATGTGGGATCTGAAGGAGTGTGTTTTCCAGAAGGTGTATTTTCTGTACTTGGGGAACTACTGCTATTGCCTATTACTGTTGGGCAAGAATGAGTGTTAAAGCAGGAGTGTGTGCTCCTTGGAAAACTGGAGGAGCAAGCAGGTGCCTTCAGAAAGGGGCATTAGAGCCTTTGAGGTAGGCAGCAAATCACAATGCATCTTGGATGTTTACAGTATCACTCCTTTCACCAAATATCTGGGGAAACAAGGCTTGTGCCATCAGCTTTTCAGACACAGATGTGCCTTTTTCAAGGCTGGTGTGGATAGGGAGAACAGGTTATTTGTCACTGTTCCTCAGGTCTGTCTATTAAGTTGCCTCCATGATAAAGCTGTCTGCACCCTGCTCCCCTTTCTCTCTCCACCCTGCTCCCCTTCCTCTCATGGCTATGTCCTGGCTGGAAGAGAGCAGCACAGGTCTGTTTTTCCTTCCCAGACTGCTTGAAAGAAAGGAAAAAAAAGAAAAGCTGTATTTGTGGTGGCTCTTAGTTATTCACTCACTTTATTATTGTTCTTAATGTTCTCTCTCTCCTTGCCTTTGTTTGTTCTTTCATGGCACTTGAGTATTGTATTTCACTAATTTCCCGGGAAAAGGAGGCTCCTCAGTCTTTTGCTTTGTCCATGTCAAGCTCCCTCCATCTCTGACCTAGAGCTAGCCAGAAGAGAGGTCAGAGAGCGGGCGGAATCTCGACACTTGAGCTTTATGCAGAGGGCAGCTTTGTTCCAGCTTCTTTCAGCCTCCCCCTTTCCAAATCTTTTCCAAGGTGCCCTGATATACTTCCAAAAATGGTACAATAAATGTATATGTAAATATAATTAAATTACTCATTTTATCTGACTGGTGACACATATAAGGGTCTTTTATTTTTTAAGTATTGCTTTTAGGAGGCTTATTTGGACTTAGATTAATTTAAAGGAAATCATCTACACGGATGTGCACATTGTGCAATACCTGTATGTGCGTCAGTACATATACACACTCTCTGGGACATCAACAGGAGTTGTCTGATGAAATTTTCTGATTGGATTTGAAAATGGACATTGCAGTGGACGTTTGTTTTCTCTTTAAACAGATTGCATCTCTTGAATAGTTCATCAGAACTTCTTGAAGTGTTTACATATGCACTCTTTGTCTGGAGATGCCTTGTTATAAATACTTCCTTCATTTTACAGGCATTTGTTTGGAAATATGTTGAGCAGCCGTGCTTGGTTTATTTCCAAATGTCTTAACTTTGGGAGCGTGGATTGGCTTATAGCCTGAAGTTCATATCTCTCCTTTTCAGGGGAAGAGCCATATTTGAACAACTCATGGAGCACAAGGACTGTGGTGTAAAATGGGAGGCGTCCCCCGTGAAACGCCCATGGGCAAACACAGCGTGTCTTGCAGTGAGCTGTGGTGGGGGAATGCAGTATACAGGCTTAGTTAAAAGGAACAAACAAATACCAGGAAAGAAAAATAAAAGAAGTTATATGCTGCTAGGTAGTATAAGTTGCATAGTGTTAAAAAGTATTTTGATGTAACTGGTTCCTTTTGAGTCATCTGACAAGAAGTTATGTCGTATTTCCATTTGCTGTTCTCAACTTCAGTTTTTTTCTCTCTTATCCTTTATGAGTCAGTGAAGGTGTTATGGTAGCTGCTCTTTACAAATACCCTACAGCTAAATCCATATAGCACCTTTTTCTTGTCTTGGAAGAATTAAATAGCTTTGATTAGTCATCAACTTAAGGAGAAGCAGCTGGGAAAAAACAGTAGAAAATAATTTTGTGGGAGAATAATACTTGTGGGAGAACTTTGTATTCACTTCAGGGAGAATAAAATACAAAAACTAAAGTGATTGATTTCAAATATTGATATCACTTGTCTGGTTCATTGTTTGGTTTTTAACCATTGAGAGTTTTTTTAATTCCTAAAAGATATTAGAAACACTTTGATCACCAAAAGAAGAGTTTTGTAAGTGAAAAAAGTAACCAGATGGTCTAGTTTTGTTTTATTATGTCTGATTCTTTCCATAGCAATAGCAAATATAGCTATGGAAGGAATATAGTTGGACATCAGGAAGAATTTATTCACGGAAAGGGTGATTAAGCATTGGAGTGGACTGCCTAGGGAGGTGGTGGAGTCACTGTCCCTGGGTCTAGTTAATGTGGTGATGTTTGGTCAAAAGTTGGATTTGATGATCTTGGAGGTCTTTTGCAACTGTGGTGATTCTGTGGAATATGCCATATTCTGTGGCTTTGAGGATTTAAAGTAATTTATTTCAGAGTTGGTTTGTGGTGGTCATGATACAAGGGTTTCTGTGCTGGGACCTAATAGAATTGACACTTGAACCCTCCAACATCTTTTTGCCTAGTACTCCAAGTTGCATATTTTGGCCTGGATTTAATTACCTTACTTTAATAGTAAGTTATCCTGCTGCCATAAACACAACAATAACAGGACCCCATTGTACTGGATGCTGTACAAACAGAATAGTAAATATACCAATCTTCTGTAGGTGACTGGCTAAGTAAAGACTAAAAGTGTTGGAAGGCAAACAGAATGAGCAGTGGCATAGCAATGACTGTCACATTAGATTTATTTTTATTTGTTTTTCTTCTGATAGGGCATATACCAGAGCACTGTATCATTTACAAAATCCTCTGTCTTTTGTACATACTCCCTTTGTTAGTTCTGCAAATATCCCTTGAAAATGTAGATTAAAAACTGTCTGGTTAAAGTTGTTCCTCACCTGCAATTCCACATTCTTAATTTATAGTCATGTATTTTTTTCGTGTGTTACTGCAATTTAATTTCGTGAGTCTTACATTTTGTCACGTGTCTATATTCTTTTCCCGTCTGCCCAGTTTTATGTGCTACAGTGTGTCTCCTCTGCATACTTTAATCCCTGGTAAGCTTGGTATGAGGGGTAAAAAAAAAAAAAGGAAGGAAGCACTCTGACAATGTGAGGTGGGAATGCATAGTCAGTGCAAAGCAGAGCTACAGCATCCAGCCAAAAGAATGAATGGAATGACCTTCAGAGCTAGAGTGGTAGCAGAATTAAAAATAATTCCAGAGCACAAAAGGTAGAAATGCTATAAGCATTAAAAAAAGCCAGAATTAAAGCCCCGAGTGACTTTACCACAAGGATGATTTTTCCACCACTGCTGGCAAGTCATCAAGAATGGTGTGTGCAGCTCTTATCAAAATCATGTCCCAGTCTGATCTTTCTTGATACATAGATGGGAACGAAACAACAAAAGAAAAAAAAAAATTCAGCCCTGGAGGCCAAGCTGTGAGAATCCCTTTGGATGAAGGGAGCTCAATGCATAGGTAACAGCAGAACTGCTGTGAAAAGACAATCAAAACTAAAATCAGAGGCAATAAACTGGCCCTGCATAATTTAGGCTGAGGGAGAGGTTTATTACTGCCTAAGCAGGATAGCTTTGGAGGAGTCTGCAACAGGAGCAGTGGGGGCAGAAAACCCTTAACTAATCATGGGGTAGATGTCCATGTGTTTCTGCATTGGTCACATGGTTTCAGAGTGGACAAAGTGATTTCAGAGTGGACTGCAGCATTTGAAACTTCATGGTTTCAAAGTGGACTGCAGCACTTAGTAGGTTTCTGCCTCTGCTAATTTCCTCCTGCTTTTTTTATGCACTAAAACTGAAAAGCACTAATGATACTCAGGATAATATCTTAATTATGTAGCTAGAATATTTTAATCAAGGTTGTGGTAGGCATGGGAATTTATGTGCAAAATTTAGCCCCTAATGTTAGCAACCTGAAAACAGGCAAAACAAAAGTAGAGTACAAAATTGGATGAAGTGTCCAACTAGAGAATAATTATGGAGAGTGAATATTGCAAGATAGGTTTCTCTGTTCTGTGGGGCCACAGCAGTTCTGGTAGAGTACATTCTACTCATTGTTTCCTGTACTGCTTGGGTTTTGCATGTTTGAAATCATGAATGAAAAATCCTACAATGGGGGGCTATTGCAGAAAGGCTTGTAATCAATGCTGGATCGTCTCTTTTGGCATGAGCTTTATTTTTTTTCCCCTTCTGCAGGGAACCTGTATCTGTTTCCTGCATCTGTCACCCATCCTTCTTAGTGAATGGAAAGCAAGTAATTGATTTTTGTTGTTGTTAGCAAGTAATTACCCTTGCCAAATTTTGGAGGACCTATTGTCTCCTTCAGACACAATGTTCTTGGGAAAAAGTCTTACTTATTGTAACCTCTTGTGCAATCTTCACTTAGATGATAAATACATCTTGGCAACAAGAAGCTTTCTGAATGAAAAATGTTGCTGGACAACCCTGTAGTACAGCAAGAATGCAAACCTCTGCCAATGCTGGTGGAGTGCAGCCAGGCAGGAGGGTAAAATGGGGAAAGCCTTTCACACTGCCTGCAGAGCACAGTGAGATGAAGTCTTTATATGCACACTTCCAAATATCTGTTTACCATCAAACAAGGATTTTTCCTGTTGAGCATCTGAGCTCAAAGGTGGCCTTCCTTCTAGCAAAATCTTGCAATCTGTTGGAAAGCCGCCATCTACCAGTGCAAGACTGGGGAAATAACAGAGAACATGTGGACCATGCAGCAGTCGGGTTTAAGTAGCCCACTGTAAGAATTGGCTGGGAAACTCCACCCTCCCCATATTTTCATTTGAGTCCACCAATTTGTGATCCTGCAGTCTCGTCGGTCTGTTTTGTGGTGCATGGCCTGACTTTGGTTTTCCATTAGATCTGTCCAGAACCATAGCTCACCATCGAAACCTCATTTTAATATTGCAGCTGTTGCATTAATTACAACGTTGTTAGAGTTAATTGTAAATGCACATTTTTCCCTCTGTATCTCTTCACCTTACTTTCTCTGGTTGATTTTTTTTCATCAATACTTAGTGATGTCTGGAAACAAAAAGATGCATAAAAGCCCTGCATAGAGAAGTGTTTGAATCCTCCAAAGGGAATACAGAGAATGAGCTGGGGCTGGGAGTGCTCTGTTCTCTTGTGGTTTCTGTGCACACTGCCAGTGGCTGGTGTTTCTCTGTGGGCCTGGCAGCTGCTGTGGGGCAGCAGAGCGCAGCCAGCAGCCAAGTCTCTCAACCCATTCTGCGGCTGACAGCGCTTGGCCTCGTGAAAAGGAAACAATCCAAAGCAGAGGCCTCAATGCAGTGTACCTTGCAGTTAATGGAAATCTTTGTTGACCTCAGTGGAAGCAGGATTTGATCCTGTGCCTACTTGAGTGTTCTGGTGTTGGCTGCAGCTTCAAGTGGCTTTTTTTCCGCTGGCTCATTTCTGGTTCCTTTTTTTTTCCCTTCTTTTTCTAACCTGTACTTACCTTCAAGCGGTGTAAAATCAAGACAGCTCCATCCGTGTCACTGTAGCTGCACTCTTATCCTTTTAGCCCAGTGTCTGTCCTCGTTTCCTCAGCCCTTCTACTGTCTATGTATTGATTTGCAAGATTTTGGCATTGATTTCCCTCCTTTTTGAGCCATCCTGCTGCTTCTCACAAACACTCTCCATCTCACTTAAGCCTCTGCTCTCCAGCGAGTGTTATTGTTTAATCCCTCTTCTGCCCTTCTTCCTGAACTTCAGAACAGTCCTTATATTGATTTCTGGCTAATGCAGCCCAGGCCCCAGCCCAGCTGCCAGCAGGGAGCCAACTTCCCCTTCAGCAGGCTCCTGGAGGCCAGCCCTTTGCTGCCTCATGCCAGCCACGCTCCCTTGCTCGGCAGAGCTCATCCCTGTGTTGCACATAGGAAGGAGAAGGCCACCGTGCCTCAGGACCCAGCAGCCACCTCGGGCAGAGCACACTCTGTGATCCTCAGCCACACATCAGCATGTCTTCTATCCCTAAGGAAAAGGTGCTGGAAGTAATGGAGCTCTTTCCAGGTGACTGCCAGAGAGAGGAGAGCTGTGGGCACGGACAGTGGCAGTGGGAAAAATGACGCAGAGGAGAACAAAGGCCAGCTGCAACACTGCTGGAGCTTCTTGTTGCCCTCCACTATCCTTGAGTATCACATGTCCCCACAGGGATTCATCTCCTGGGTGGAGAATTGTGATAATATGTGTTCTGCCTCTGAGGAAAATATTTTTCCTTTTGTATGTGGATTTTTGGTTGGTTTTTTTTTTCTTTTGATCACTTTCCATTTTCTTGGAGATGATGTGAAGTTTTTGTGCATTAGTGTCATTAGTGTCACATGGTTTTTCATGAGAATTACAGGTAAAGGGCCTGAGCTGTGTGAGATGCTGTACAGGAGCATCCCAGGTGTTCTTTTGAAACACAAAAAAACTTACTTCATTTTTTCCAGCAGTAATGTAAATGCTGAGCAAATAGGGTGTGTAATGAGGAAACTCTTTGGAGGATGGGAGCTGACCTAATGAAAGAAGAAAGTTACAGTATGCATTCTGACATGATATCTATGCTGGTGGTAAAAATTTCTCCTATTTTAGCTCCTCTGAGTTGTATACAGCAAAGCACAGATCAGAGGTGGAGAAATGGACCATGTAGGTTGTTTTATTAATCATTAATACAATTGTTACCCAACATCCAGACCAGCCCGAATGTTCTTATGGAGAACATTTAATTTAGGAAACTAAGACTTGTGACCTAAGGCTAGATCCAACTGCTGTAAATGGGACAGAGTATGTTAGCAGCCATGTGGAACAGGGCTGTAAAGCTCGGAGTCCCTGGATGAAGAGAATGGTGAGCACTAGATGTGAATTTTCTAATACTTTAGTAATGTATCCACAAGAAGAAAAAAAGAGGAAATTGTATGAAATTCTTTCCTTCATACATAATATTTTTCTGTTGATTTAAAATTGCCCTTAGTAATGTGTTGATGCCAGTGAACTATTTCAGCTATAGGAAATGTGAAACCATCTACTGCCTTTCTATGAATTATGAGTCATAAATTCTATAAAAAATACTCAGCTTGCTATAGCTATTCCACAAGCAGAACCTCTAACTAATGAAGAAACTGCTGCCATTTTGGGGGGAGTAGGAGGGGTCTGAGTTAACCAGAACAAGATGCCAAGTGCCAGCATGTGGCTCTGTGCTAAGTGTGAATTGGTGTCATCTGAGACGGGCCTCCCTTGCTAAGTAAACATTTAGTGGGTATTTGACGTGTACTTGCCGTTCAGTGAAGCAAAGCTGCTCTTTGCTCCAGCTGGAGTTCTGGACTGCCAGCCAATGCCCAGAACTGACCCGTGGGAGAGCCCTGCACCAGTGCCAACCCAGCTGCCACATCTGCAACCAGGCAGCCAGGCCAGGGAGACACAACCTCCGTCTGATTCAGCGCCTGGTGGGCAGGTTGCAATGACAGAATTCCCCTAAAAATAGCAGTTAAGTGGCAAGAGAATAGGATACTGACATTTGCAGGCAAATCCTTGGTGGTGGCATTCATTTCATTCGGCTTCAGCCATCTAAGAGCTGGGAGTTCAGTTCAAGTTAGTTCTCTAATCATGTGTCACTCCGGTTTATCTCCTCTTGAATCTATTTTATGAATTGCCTTTTGGAAGTGATTATAGAAAGGTCCTCAGCAACTACTGTTGAGTAGGTATCCAGCTGTTTGATGGGTGAAGTTCTGTGAGTTAAATTCAATGTTAAAGCTCTGGATTTCAGTTTCTCTGTCATTTCAGAAAAAAAGACCATGCAGCCTTATGAGGATTTCTGAATTTTGTTTTGCAACCATGCGATGCTAGAGTCATTGAAATATACTTGAGCTATAAGTAAAAGCATAAACAAACTGCAAGGAGCTGTAGAGCAGGGGTTAGTAACCGTGGCTGTGTTTGGAGTTTAGCTGGAGTGTTCATATTTGCCCCGGTTCTAGTTTTTGGGCTGTGTGTCTGGCATCCATATTAACTTCTCAGTGATGGACATGTGCCCAATGACATACAGCTAAAAAGATTGACAGTGTAACTTCCAGTTTGGGATGCCCAGTCATTTTCCAAACAAATAGTGGATGATGTCCCAGCTGTACCAAAAGCAGCAGTTTTTCTTCCCTATTGACTCTAGTCAGCAGAAATCCCCTGCTTAATTAGCTTCTTTGTGGTATTTGTGAAAGCATAAAATTTTTACTGTGTTCAGGTGTGACTAAGAGACATGCTCTCAAATGCTAACAGCTAAATTTTCATTTCATGAAGTATGAAACTATGCTGCCTTTTCCATACCTGATTCAAAGATTGTTTTAAGGGCTCACAAAGTACACACTTTAATTTAAAGCTTTTTTAATTGCCAGAATCTGAGTAGGTTTTGTGTTTTGTTAATTTCTTCTTAAAATTTTTGAGCTGTGTAAGACATGCAAATGCTTTCAGAATACTAGTCCATTTGACTTCAGGCAGATGTGATCTGCTGTTTAAAATGTTCCTGTTAATGTAAGAACACTTACTGCTTTCCAGCTTGTAGTGCAATGCTTGGGTTTTGTCACAAAGTGATTCAATTCTTGTTTGCTTTGTACAGGAGATGGCTGTCCGAGCACTGAAGCAGACAGGGAGCAGAAGTATTGAGGCAGCCCTGGAGTACATCAGTAAGATGAGCTACCTGGATCCTAGAAATGAACAGATAGTGCGTGTAATTAAGCAAACCTCACCAGGTGAGCAGGATTCTTTTGTTTTTAAACTGCGTTCTTTCTTGCAATAAGGTAGTTTTTAAAGTAGGGTCGTCAGGGGGAAGTATTGGACAACAGTGTTCATAACAGTCTTGTAGGAGACATTGAAGTGAACCTGGCCTTGCAAGGCCACGTGGGCTGGAGCCTCAATACAGCTCACCTGCTTCCAATGAGTTGTCTGTGTACTCATTCACAGTCCACCTTCTTAAACAGATATCTATTGTTCAAATCCAAACACTCCCCCATTGGACCAGGACAGACTTACTGGTATACAAATCTAGGGGGTGGACATCATATCTCTCTTGACATCAAGATTATTTGCACAGCTGAATTACGTGTCCCAAAGAAGGGCAGTTATTCTGCTACTTTATTTTGTGGCCTCTGATAAGGGAAAGCAAAGTCAGCTTGCTCCCAAGGCTCAGCATGGATCCTGCTGACAGAGATGACAAATGGGTCTTATGGCTGCCTCCCACTTCCAGGCCAGAGTGGCCATGGGGTGCTTTGTGTTGCCACAGCCTCATCAGTGCATCTACCACTGTGTCCCAGCAGATGAGCTGTCAGGAGTGTTGTTGTAAGAACAGCCTCAGTAATGCTGGCCTTATGTTATCACAGGAGAAAGAGCCAATTAGAGATTTCACTTTAAAGTAATCTCTGATTATTTGTCCAACCTGATTCCATTTCAAAACATTGCATTCTTTATGAAGGTGTCATGTGGTGCACACCCTCAGTGTGCAGAGAGTGTGCATAAATCTGCCTTAATGCCGTGCATGTCCCTGCGTGCCCATAGGCAGCAGGGCTTGTATGTCAAGGTGACATACAGCTGTGTGCTGCATCCCAGCTGTGCTGTACTACAAAAAGCTTGTAATCCACTGTTCAAGCCTGTTAGTTCAGTAGGACTATTCTTACAGGCTCTGTGAAGTAGGATTTTAAAGGTAAAAGGTTTAGGCATAAATGGGCCACGTCCTGTGGTTTGTGAGAGCTAAAGAACCAGAAGGGGAGCAAAAACATAACAACAGCACAGAGTCTCTCCTTGTCTTTTTAGCACAGCCAGTGCTTTATACACCTGCAATTTGTCCTGAGATCAAAGAACTGATGAAAAGCGCCGTTAACACTTCCACTGTAGGAATGCTGCTATCTTGTCTCTGCACATTTTTCAAGCTAAGATTAATATGTTGACACCCTGAAAGATTTTCCTTCCCAACAGATGGAAGATGAGTAATATGAGGGGGTACTCTGTGTCCAACACATTGGAAGGAATACAGGACAAACTGTATGATGCCTTTGTTTAAATGAAGGAGAAGGAGAGAGGGATTATTGAGAATGATGGAAGAGAGAGATGTAAACAGAACCAGTGTAAACAGGTGGCCCACTGTACAGAAAATGGACTATGTGATGGCCTAGTAGTTTATAGCAATGTTGACTTTTGAGTTATATAGAAAGTCCTTCCGGGAGCTTTTTTCTTCCTGTTGTACTTAACACTCTGTTCTGTAGCTTCCTCCTGTCTGAGAGCAATGGCTGCTAATACTAAAGGTCCAGCTTTGAGAAACAGGCTGTAGAGTAGTCTGATGAGTTCATAGTTAGGGAATTTATGCTTCTATTTTCATGATTTGATAGGACTCCCTGATGATTCCTGGCATGAGCATTATTGTGAGCCAGTAGCTCGTTATCACTAGGAATACTTGACACCTATAACTTTAAATGTTCAGAGTGTTTAATTTAGATTTTGAAAGGTGTTTTTATAACACTCCCTGAGCAGTGTGCATGTGTGTGTATGTATGTATAGATATATGAGTAATACAAAGTAATTGCTTCACCTGTTCACAGGTTTCCTAACATTCTTCTGTGTTCTTTTTATAAAGGAAAGGGTATTGTGCCAAATAATGTAACCCGCAGGCCAAGCTTTGAAGGATCAAATGAATCTTTTCCGTCCTACCATCAGATCAGTAATGCAGCCTATGAAGGGACAGGCTTTGGAGCAGAAGGTGCAAATATGCTTACTGAGGTTCCAAGGCCATACATGGACTATTTAATTTCCACTTCTCAGTCTTCAGCTATGACTGCTCCTGTACAGCGACCCTCTGGCGTAGGCACTCACAGCACACCAACGAGCCATCAGCAGAAAGCATACCCTGCAAATATGGAGTCTTCTGTGATTAATTATCCAGTGAATAATCACAGCAGTCAGGCCCTGCAGCTGCAGGCATCCCATGGCTGCAACAGCCAACATTACAGCAGGCAGCACATGATAGTGCAGGGGGAACCTATGGGATATGGTGTTCAGCGGAGTCCATCCTTCCAAAACAAGATGCAGCAGGAGGGGGGATATGCCAATCTCCCAAATAAAGGGGCAGTTGTTCAGAACAATACTGGTCATGCATTTCAGCAGGCACCAGCAAGCCTGTATATCTCACATTCTCATCACAAACAGACAAGTCCTTCTTCTCATCAAATGCATGTGATATCCAGAGGTCCAGCCTTTGCTAATGATTTTTCAGACAGTCCACCACAAAATCTATTAACTCCATCTAGAAATAGCCTAAACATGGACCTCTACGACATGAATAATCCTCAAGTTCAGCAGTGGCAGGCAGCAACACCATCTCGCAGAGATTCTTTACAAAATCCAGGAATAGAAACATCTCCACGGCAACATGTATCCTTCAGACCTGAAGCCACAGTGCCCAGCAGAACAAACTCCTTCAACAATCACCAGCAACAGCCACAAGTGACAGTGTCTATGAGACAGGTTCCTCCAGGGAAAGCAGATCCTTCCATTACGTCTCCAAACACGATCACGGCAGTCACATCTGCTCATATTCTCCAGCCAGTGAAAAGCATGCGAGTGATGAGACCAGAGCCCCAGACTGCAGTGGGACCTTCGCATCCTGGGTGGTTGCCTGCACAGGCACCAGCTGTGGATGGCTTGGAGATGATGGAGCAGCATGTGCCACCACCTGGAGCAGCTAATGCCTACCAGCTAGATGTGGATTATGGTAACCAGGAGCTGCGGTGTCCACCCCCTCCCTATCCCAAACATTTGTTACTTCCTGGCACCTCTGAGCAGTTTGATATCAACTGCTTGTGCATGGGCGTGGAGCAGACTCTGCGTGTGGTCCCCAGTTCAACAAACAACAAGGCTGAGGAGAGCAGTGAGCGAAATGATAAAAGCAGCAAGAGCACTAAAGCTGAAAAACCAAGCAAAGATAAAAAGCAGATTCAGACGTCTCCGGTGCCTGTGCGAAAAAATGGCAAAGATGAGGAAAAGAGAGAATCCCGAATAAAGAGCTACTCACCTTTTGCCTTCAAGTTCTACATGGAGCAACATGTAGAGAACGTCATAAAGACCTACCAGCAGAAAATTAACAGAAGGTTACAGCTGGAGCAAGAAATGGCAAAAGTAATTCTTGTTTTGCTTTGTTTTGTTTTGCTTTGTTATAAGAAAATCTAATAGGGTCAAACTGATTATTGCTATTTTTAATTCATTAAAAGAAAAATTGTAAAGGCAGAATCAACTGAAGTAGTAGGTATCAGGCACCTCCCTATACCAGACTGTATCCACTTAAAAGTGTTGATGCAGGTCTGGGAGGCTGTTTGAAAAATCTGAGATGTGAAATGGTATTTCCTCATACCAGAAAAGTAAAATGAAGCAAAACTCCCCCAATATGGGTAAGAACTTAGAAGGCAGGCTTGAGGCTGAGATAGTTCTGCCAATACTTTGGCAGCTCTTGCAAAAGTCTTTGCTCTAGTTCTTCCTTGCTGTTCCATGTTTGCCATGGTTCAGCTTGGCAGTCACTGTGCCATATTTTCAGATGACTGTGTAATACTTGACTGAAAGTTGTCTGTTGAACACATGTAAGTAATAATGTCGTTCAAGTAACCATATTGGACCAGCTTGAACTGATTTTGGGACTGTTGCCAGAACTTGTTCTAGAGGCAGGTCTCAGGGAGATGCATTTGGGGTGATAGAACTTCTTTCATGCCCAACTGTAGCTCTTGAATCTAAGCTGACTCTCTGATAGTGCTGCTTAAAACAAAGCTGCCAAGCTCTGATGGTTGGTCTGGCAGTCATGTTTTTATTTTTCACTTGTGGAAGAGGAAAAGGGTTTTTTTCCTTCCCAGGCATGACTGGAATATGCCTAGTCTACTTTTGCATTAAAGGATAAGCTCTAAGGAAAGCTGTTATTAATGCATAACGGGTAATAATTAACTACCCAATCTTTCCTAGCACAGTCGGTTTCCAGAGTCAATTGATTCGATGCTCACATTGCACCACAAAACTCAGGAATTTGTTTGAGGTTAGAATTAAAAGAGTATTCTTGGAAAATCTCTTGAAACGTTGGCATTTTACTGACAGTTAATAGTTTGTCCTCACTGCAAGTACAAGTTGTATTGTGTTGCTTGAGTTTAGTGAATATTTTCCTGTGGTTGAGACAGGGAGTGATCTCTAGAGAGGTATAACAGCATCTAATTGTGCTAGTTCTTCTCTTCTGACTCTTCAGCTTTCCCTCATTCAGAGATAATTCAGGTATAAACAAAAACAACTCCTTCCCCTAGAAACCTTATCCCTGACTGAAAATATACATGCAGGAGATTTTAGCCATCTTAATATTGCATTATTCTAGGATTAGCAAGAACAGGGCACACTCATTATTTTACCCTAAAAAATAAATATTTCCTTTATTATGGATCCATGTAGTTATCTTTCATTTCAGAAACAGTATTCCAGTATTGTTTTGATTTGGCTGTTTCCCTCAGTCTGAAACTTCATCCTACGTGTTCTGCAAGTTTCTGTAGACTTCCCCCATTCTTTGCTCATACAGATTTAATTTTTATACCGTGGGGATCTCATTGCATAGTCTGGCTGCCCACATTCATCTTCAGATACCTAAACTACAGATGTGAAATTAAATCAGCCTAAGCAGCAGCCCTGTGGGTGTATGATTGGGTTTCTAGCCTGTTAATCAGTCAGCTTCAGCCCCCTCCACACTCCCAATGGCCCCTTCCCATCAGGCACTGATCTTTCTTTCAAAAGTAGTTCAGTTGATGCCAATTAGTTCAGGATTTTGGTATTGGGGTGTACAGAAAGGAAAGAGCATGCTGCAGGAAATGAGGTGTTGGAGGAGCCTAGGGATCAGCCAAGGGGTTTCTGCTGGTGGAGGCCACCAGTGGCTCTCAGCAGAGGGCCAGACACTGAAGTTGGCAGCGTTGGCTCTGCAGACTCTGTCTTGAAAGGTGGGGAAAATCTGGCTGGATCCTTCTGCTTCTCTCTTTTCCAGGAGGTCTCTCCCCACAGCCTTGTGAAATGTTACTTACAGTTACTGGGAGCCTCTCTGGAGACAGGAGGTGACTGGAGCCATCTGTTCTACAGCTTGGGTGCAGAGGGAAAATAATACACTTAGGAGGGAAATAGCACCAGGGTCTGGGTTGCAGTAGCTGGGGAGAGACCAGACCTGAGGATTTTATGTACATATTTTGGGAGTGGAAAAAGAGAAGTTTATGGAACAGATGCTCAGGAGTCTAAAAACCTTGAGAGTGGAGGCTGCATATAACAGAGGAAGAAACATAATTTCTAAAGAAGGTTGCAAGGCACTTGGGAATGTGTAGGTCAAAATCAGCTTTTTAATTACAACACAAAACCAAACAAACAGCACCCAAGATAGGAACTGTTATTGTGAGCTGCCCTAGGGAGCCATTCATGAACAAAGTGAACTGCTGCACGTAGATTTAAGTTTCAGTTTAAATTAAGCTGGGCTTAAGTGCACATACATATAGTGGAGTGTATTGGCAAAGTGTATAATTGAAAGGTGTAAACCAAATCCCATGGTCAAGTTTGTTTTGTTGTATTCCCCTCTCTGACAATATTGCCCCATGCCTTCTTGTTCAGCCAAAAGAGACGGCAAACCAGCTCAGATACTGCAAATTCAGGCAATAAGTTTGGGAACAGCAAGTTTGCCCTTTTTTCTGAAATACCCCAACAGACAGACAAGAGATTCTGTCCCTCATGAATATATATGTTTTCTGGTTCTTGGTTAATTTTTCTGAGAAATGTGTTTTGGGAATGCTCATTTATTTTTCTCTTGCTATGAATATAACAGTACTAGCTCTTGTGGTTTGCTTTCCTTTGTAAAGGCAGGCCTCTGTGAAGCAGAACAGGAACAAATGAGGAAAATTCTCTACCAGAAGGAGTCCAACTACAACAGACTTAAAAGGGCCAAAATGGATAAATCCATGTTTGTGAAAATCAAGACTCTGGGTATTGGTGCCTTTGGAGAAGTGTGCCTGGCCTGCAAAGTGGACACCCATGCCCTGTATGCCATGAAGACTCTGCGAAAGAAAGATGTGCTGAACCGGAATCAGGTGGCTCACGTCAAGGCAGAGAGGGACATACTTGCTGAGGCAGACAATGAGTGGGTGGTTAAACTCTACTATTCCTTCCAAGATAAAGACAATCTGTACTTTGTGATGGACTACATCCCTGGTGGGGATATGATGAGCCTGCTGATTCGGATGGAGGTCTTCCCAGAGCATCTGGCTAGATTTTATATTGCAGAGCTCACCTTGGCCATAGAAAGTGTGCACAAAATGGGGTTTATTCATCGAGACATCAAGCCTGACAACATTTTGATAGACCTTGATGGGCATATCAAACTGACTGACTTTGGACTGTGTACTGGATTCAGGTGGACTCACAATTCAAAATACTATCAGAAAGGTAATCTTTCTAGCCTTTTTCTAGGATGGTAGTGTGTTATTTGTTTTGAAATAAGCACCTACTTCTTGGCAGAAACATCAGATTAGGAAACTGGACAAGCAGTCAATGGCAATATAATGTCTGTCTCTCTCTGACTCACTCATTTAGGTTGTTTCCAGTCCTTTTGTTTCAATGCTGTTCAAAACCCTGTCCACTGCAGCAGCAGTCATTTTTCTTTCAGTTTATACTTGTTTGGAGGATCTCTTGGTGGCAAAATGATTTAATAACAGATTTGGAGTAGTCCATATGTATCCTGCATGTGCTGTTGAGTTCTAGTGTCTATTGGCAAAAAGGTCATAAACAACTGGTGTAGCTAACTTAAGTATACTCCATAGTTCTGTGTCCCCCATGTTGAACTATGCTTGCTTGTGCTGAGACAGACATTTTGTTGGACGTTTTATATGGAAAACCAATTGTGGATGGGAGGGCATAAAAAATACCTTGAGTTTAAAGTTTAAATGCTGTTCTTCACTGAGAGCAGGAGATGGCTCTGGGTAAATACTTCTCTGTGTGTCAAGTTTTATGACCATGAATGTGAACTTTCTCTCCCATTTGAAAGGGAGCCATATCAGACAAGACAGCATGGAGCCCAGTGATCTTTGGGATGATGTGTCCAACTGTCGATGTGGAGATAGGCTGAAGACATTGGAACAAAGAGCTAAGAAGCAGCACCAGAGGTGTCTGGCCCACTCATTAGTTGGAACCCCTAATTACATTGCTCCTGAAGTCCTGCTTCGTAAAGGTAGGTAAACCTGTATTTTTCTCCTGTTTCACTTTTTTTTTTTTTTCCTTGAACAAGCTTGCTGCTTTGGAAGATTGTCATTCTGAAGACCACAAGCAATCAGCTCAGGTTAAGGAGAACTCCTCATGCCCCACTGTTCAGCATCACTTCGCTGACACTGAGGGCAGCCATACTTTGTAGTGTCCACACTCTGAGGCCTTTGAGCGAGGCTGCTAATAAATATGTTGGATAATTTTAACAGTGATGCTTTTCAGTATGAAGTAAATTATCTGTGCTCATGGAGTACAACTCTGAGCCCTATCAGGTTTACACAGACCAGTGAATAGCCAGCTGATAGTTCTGGATCACTGATTCAGATGGGCCACTTAAGTATGGATGACGTAAACTTGTGGAGATACATCCTCCACATTTCCAGCCAGAACCTGAGCAATCCAACAGAAAGTTTTCCACCTTTTGCTCTGGACACCCTGCATTCAAAAGCTTAGCTTGAGAAATTTGGACAGAACTTGGTGACTATCCATGCAGAACTGACATGGTTGCTGTAGTAAGGAGATTAGGTGTTCAGAGTTGTCTGCAACTAGATCCTAAGCCTAATCTTTTCTAACAGAGATTTCACATTGGATCCTACATCATCTGATGACACAAATTCCAGTGAAATCAGTGTTTAAATCATTTTTTTTAGATCTTAAACATATACCTTATTGGTCCTATCACACCAATTAAGTGATTAAAGTTGTTCCTTTGCTTGAAACTTGCTCAGAAAGTACTCTGTGGCTTTCTTCTGTCTGTAGAGCCAGGCTGTGTCTTTCAGCAGCTTTTCAAAGTCATGGAGTCACCTCCACTGAACCTAGGGTGGGCATCAGTTGTTAAACATTTTTGTATTCTTTGAGGTCCAGTTTGTGCTTCATGGCTGTGGGACTGGGAACAAATAAAACCTCTTTCATTCTTTCTAATGATACTTTCATGACTCACTATTGTTGAGAATTTATTCAGGAAAGTTCAAGGACAACACAATTGGATGTTACTAACAGCAGTAGAATTCAGGTCAGCGAGCAGAAGTCACAAACCTCTTTGTCTGAGACAAGGCAGAAGTTTGTGCTATGTGTTTTAATATTTAATTGCAAGTAGCTCTGTATACATTCTCCTTGGCTAGTGAGGTGAACCTTTTGACTTGCCTTTCAGGATACACTCAGCTCTGTGACTGGTGGAGTGTTGGTGTGATCCTCTTTGAGATGTTGGTGGGACAGCCTCCTTTCCTGGCTCCTACACCCACAGAAACTCAGCTGAAGGTAAGTTGAAGCAAAGTTCCAGTCCATGGTAGAAAAATTTTAACCCATCCCTTCCCCTTTTCCAGATCAGAAGTTCCTTAATACCTTTTGTTACCTGCAGGTGATAAATTGGGAAAGCACACTGCACATTCCCTCACAGATTAAACTGAGCCCTGAAGCAACTGATCTGATCACAAAGCTCTGCTGTGCTGCTGAGGACAGGCTTGGAAGAAATGGAGCAGATGATATTAAAGCCCATTCTTTCTTTCACTCTATGGACTTCTCTACCGATATCCGTAGGCAGCCAGCTCCCTATGTTCCAAAGATCAGCCATCCAATGGACACTTCAAATTTTGATCCAGTTGAAGAAGAAAGTCCTTGGAGTGATGCTAGTGGTGACAGCACCAGGACCTGGGATCCACTAGCCTCTTCCAACAGCAAACACACAGAACATGCTTTTTATGAGTTCACTTTCCGAAGATTCTTTGATGACAATGGGTATCCATTCAGGTATCCCAAACCTTCTGGAATGGAAGTTTGCCAGTCTGAGAAGTCTGATGTAGAAGACAAAGGTGTGGTGGATCAGACTGGAGCTTGTCAGCCTGTATATGTGTAAATTATTGTATAGAGTACTCCAGGTAAGACTAATCTCAAATCAAATAAGGCCTTTAACTGATCTTTTAGGAGCTGATCCTGCAACATTTGTTCAGGTGTACCTTCAGCTGTGGCTGGAGACATCTGGGGAGTAAAAGAATCTTGCAGGGCCAGGTCCTAAAGATGGCACTCTTGAAAGTTCAGGTCAGTTCTACTGTAAATAACTTTGTTGATAATTACACTTGAAATCCTGGTCTTCACCAAAATCTGCAAGGCCAGCAGTCTGTCATTTCTAGGCCTATTTTTATTTGAGGTCAGCATCCCCCTTACTCAGATTAACACTTACAGACTTCTGCAACTGTCAGCGTTATTTTTTAAATGAATAAAGAGCACTTATATTTTGTTTATAGCAGGGTTTTTTTCCTACTAAATTATAGGGATTAACTTTGACAAATCATGCTGCTGTTCTTCTTTTCTACATTTTTATTTTATCCATAGCACTTACTTCACATTTAGGAAGATGCATATAGCTGAAGAACATGTGATGAAAGGTCTCTGTGCAATAATGTAAGAAAGAAAAAAAAAAAAAAGAAAAAATGAAAAAAAAGAAAACTGCTCTCTAATTTTCTAAATTTACTGATGCCATTGTATTCACACCGT
Organism: Luscinia megarhynchos; assembly: GCA_034336665.1. NCBI lineage: Eukaryota > Metazoa > Chordata > Aves > Passeriformes > Muscicapidae > Luscinia > Luscinia megarhynchos. The sequence continues at coordinate 70,468,474 of JAPFBE010000003.1, forward strand.
GATTTTTGTTTATTATATGTATTTTCCACATTTCAAAATTGTGACATAACCTTAAAGCTGCTTTATTTCCTTCTGCATATTGGAGTGTAATAGAAAGTGTGAGCAAGTGGCAACTTGGGTGTGATTTCATTGTCTAGTGTGTGAAGAATGTTGCATGAGCAGTGGTTTTCTATTTGAAATGGCCTTTTCTTGCCATTCACAGGCAGGTCCTGTGGATTCATTTTTCTAAGGGTCTAAAATTAGACCATTTTAAACCGTGTGTTGATAATGTATTGTGTGGATGGTTTCCTCTTATGATTGTATCCAATATTAATTTTGTAAAACAGATTGCAAAGGTTATACCTGAGTAGTGATGTTGTGGTCTGATGTAATCGATGATTTTAGCAAGCACACGTCACAGGCACACACGTTTGCCCACCGAGGATGAGCAGTCAGAGCATTGCAACGGAGCAAGTTTGTGGGGAGAGCCTGGATGGGGCTGGCTCAGGCAGGGAGAGCACAGTCCTTGGCTCAGGCAGGGAGAGCACAGAGGCCGTGGCTCCAGCTGGCAGAGGCAGCACAGCATCCATACCAGAGCATCTCCCAACACGAGGCTCCCGTAACACATCGAGGCTGAGGCTGGTCCCTGCAGCTCCACGGACACCTGTGGAACCTGGAGGTATGTGGCACATCAGACTCCACATGTAACAGGCTGTGTATCCATTTAGGATCCTAGTGTTTTAGGCACTGACATTGCAAAATGTTGGCATTGTTGGTAGGTCATTCTGTCCCGTTGTCTAGAGGTTAAAATGTTGCTGTGATGGAGCACAATAGGCCTTCATTTCTGTCAAATTATAGGCATACTTTGAAATACCCATTTTTAACTATGTTAAAATATGCATTTTTCTTGTATGTATAAGTGAGAATTATTCAAGATGATATCAGAATACTAAAGATAATTAAGCCATACATATTTGCTTATATATTATATATAACTAAATAAGTAAACACACACAAAAATCCATAATTCAGATTAGTGTAACAGTCCTATTTAAAGTGATTGACCTAATAACATTTGAGGAAAACACTCCTTTAAAGTGTTTTTGCTTTATTTTATTTTTAAATCTGGAGCTTCGTTATTTTTTCCGTATATTATTCCACATATTATTCCTTAATGTTTTAGCATATCCTATCCTATCCATTGTTTAGATATCTAAGCAACAACATATGAATTCATCAGCCTAAACTAAACAAAAATGATTGTGTATTTGTTTACATTTGTATGAAAGGAATGTTCTGAGGTATGCAGTGCTTGTGTTGTGACAGTTCATGTAAGATTCAGTATTACTGCTTTTTTATATAGTAATGCCATTTTTTTGTTATTTGCATCTATCTGACATTCTTTCATGTGGTAGGTTCTTTCTCAGGAACTCAATTTAACTGTTATTTATTGATATATCATTGCCTTTGAAAGCTTCTACTGGCAGAATTTATTAAAAATCTGAATCAAAATCTACAATGTGTTATGTGTTATTCAATCGTAGTGTTATTGATGGGGTTGAGCTACAAACATGAGATCCAAATCTCATCTCTCCTGCAGCATTTGATGTGGAATCTCCGGGTACCTTCAGACAATTTCATCTGTCCTCATGGCCCTTAAGAATAAGGAGCAGGATTCCAGGTAAAACCGGAGTGACCAGGTCAGTGGACAGAATAGATATGGAATGGAATAGATAAAACTGAACACAGTCGCTTTCTGTGCAGTGGTGGTGCTGCCAGGGCAGCCACAACCCTGGCTTGCCCCTCTGGCTGTTACCTCTGATTCCCTTCTAAAATGTAAATAACTCACCTGCACATACAGAGTCTCTGCAACTAAGCAAAACAACAGAAACCAGCCCAGAAGGAAACAGGTGCTTCCACCATTACTGATTTACAATCTGTGCTACAGGGAACAGAAGCCAACTCCCCTTTCACCTAGAGAAGAGCTGATTTGAAAAACCAATCTTTCAAGTTTATCAGGCACTATCTGTAGAAGGCTCTCATCCTTTGCAGCGGTAAACAGAAACTTGGGACTAAATTTTATGAAATTTGGACAAGTAAACTTTGTGCCACATCCTGAGGCTGGCTCTAATTCTTGTTTCTGCTGAACTTCCTGCAAAATCAAGTATCTTCCTTTCAGAGGTTATAAAAACTCAGGGTTGCTATTAAAATGCCTCTTCCTCAAAAACAAAACAAAGCAAACAAAAAAACATCCACAGATAACTTTATAAAAAATCAGAAAACTTTCTATAGCAGGGGTGCCAGGAACAGAAAGGAGCCTCTGCAAACCTTTCATACGTGTACTCTTGAGTGGGGCCAGAATTGCTGAGCAGCAGCAACAATTCTTGAGAAGCAAATTATTCCTAGTGGGACGCAAAAGAAGTGGCAGTGGAAGTTATAACCAGGTGCCTAGCCCGAGCAGCATGAAAGCTAAATGAGGGAGAGAAGCATTTGACTTTTAAATGGAAATAGAAGAATGAGGCTATGCAGGAAGCAGGCGATAGCCTGGAACTGGATGGAAAATTGGTCTCATGAGCACAAGAAAATTCTTTTCCCTGTAATTTTTGAGGTATGAAATAACTGCCTTAAAAGCTTTCCTAGAGAAACTGCAACGAGAAAAGGAATTTAGAACATATAATTTAGTACTATGCCAAAATGCAGAAGCATTGGCAGAAAATGGCAACTGTTACTAAATTTATTATTGAAATTAAAAAGTAATAAATCTTTCCCACAGGAAATAATCTTAGGAATAGATAATGTAGAAATAGCAACCATTAAAACACACACATACACACACACCCCTCCAAAAAAAGGATAAAAATGTTTTTCCTGGCAGAGAAATCTGCTGCAGCAAAGAACATGGAAAGTGTGCCTACTTGGTGTTTCTGTTCCAAGCAGTGAATGAACAGTGGGCAGCTCGTTATAAAAACGGAGTCTTGGGTTCCATCTTATCAAAACAAACTGAGGATCTGATCCGTAAAGCTGGGGTCACCTTCTGCAAATGCAACAGTAGCTCCAGGCCTTGCAGGAGAAGCTGGAGTCTGGTGACATGGACAACAGAAATTTGAACGGACTGATGGATGTGCTGACTTGCAGCTCTCATGGCTTCAAAAGTGTCTGAAGCGCTGTGAGATGAAAAATACCTGTGATGGCATCTATTATTTTTAAATGTGTGAAGAAAATGGGGCTTCATGGAGCAGGCCTTGGGTGATTTTAAGTGTTTCTCAAACTTCAGGGGGGCTCAAAAAACAGACTTAAGGCACACCCCACCTCATCCTTATGACCCAAGAAAGCCCCAGGTACTTGGCTGTTGTAAGAAATGGGGAAATTCAATGTTCAAGAGGTACACATGGGCAGAGGGACATAGTTGATCCTGTTAGGCTGTGAGTGGCAGCCAGGAAAAAGACTTTAAAGAGATCCAGCCTTGCTGCAGCATACAGTGGTTACCCCATGGGGGTGCACATGTTGGAGAGAACGTTCTTGGCACCTCCTGTTGGTCTCACCCTTGTTGGGAGCACACAGCAGCCTTCCCAGGGAGTCCCTGCTGGACAGAAGGGAGCCTGCACGTGTCCTCACAGTGAGCCAGGCTGCAGCTTTGGGTGCTGCTGTACAGGGAAGGGAGGCTGCATTGCTGCCCTGCTCCCACGCCACCTCCATCCCTGGGCTGCTTTAGAGCAAAGAGGAGCAGCAGCTCATCCCAGTGCTGCTGGTCTGCCCAGCCAAGTGCCACAAAGTGTGGCCACAGATGGAAAGCTTTTCCCCAAAACTCCTGGCTGTTCCTATGAAGGCCACATCAGTTGTCCCAGAAATATGCTTGTCATAAGTTATAGTGCTTTTTTTTTCCTGCTTTTATGCTGTTGAGCAGCTATGGGTGAGGTTTTTTCCTTTCTTTTTTCAGGGCAACAGTTGGCTGCACAATTCTGCTCGTTTCCAAAGGGAGCTCTGATACCTTTCTTTGGCCAGAGGGGAAAATGAACTAGAAAGGAGAAGGATCTGCAGGTGACTCAGTAACATGGCAAAGTTAACTCACTTAGATGGGTTATCTTTAGTAATGCAAAGTCTGAAAATGAAATCACCACTCCTGAGGGCAGCCTCTCCTCAGCCTCTCATGGTGGCCTCATGCTCTGGTGAGTTACTGTGTCTTCATGACAGCTGCTTTCCATAGCATTGGTCATTCTTGGCCTCAATAGCAGCAGTAAGCTCAGCTCAGCAATACCTGTGGCTTTTACTGGTCTGATGCCAATTTCAAAGCAGTTAATTTCCCTAAAAAGAGACCTGATCGTGCTCAATAGTACAGCCAGCAAAAAGGAAAGGAGGGAATACATGTTTACCTTTTATGTCTCTAACTTTGCTACTGGGACCTTGGCACAAGGACAAAAGTGTGCATTGGCACATTCTTATGAAAGGCTCAGTTGTCCAATATTTCACAGGTATGTTCTCCAGCTATTTATGTGTTTGGGTTTGCCTCAACATTGAAGGATGGGTAAGAGGCTTTTTGGTTTGGTTTTCTAGGCATGTAATCTAACAGCTAAGAAAGGTCAAAATTCAGCTTCAAAAGCACCTGTGTAGAGTGTGGTTTACCCTGATGTTATGACAGAACTCAACAAAAGGAAGGGTTTTTTTATAGGAGGAACTCACTTGGGTGAAAACCAGGAAGACTGCAGATACCCAAGCTGACCAGGGACTGTCAGGAAGAGCAGTGAATATCAATGCTAGCTTTACAGCTGGACCTGCTTTGGCTAAGGCCAGAGGTGAACAGACAATAGAAGCACAGAAATGTCACAGTTGGCAGAGCCTTATGGAGATCTGCAGTCCACCCTACAACTCACTGTGGGCTGCAGCTGCAATGGGACTGGCCAGCCAGACTTTTGTCTAGGAAAAGCTTCCAGAGATGAGGCATCCTTCCCCAGCACAAGGGCCTGAGGCTGAGTGGAACAGAAGATGGCTGTCATCACCCAGATCTGCTGGTCCCCAAGCCCTTGGGAGCCTGGCTGTGGGGGTTCCATGGTTGTTCTTCTTGGCATCGTGGCCCTGCCTTGGTATTACCACTGAGTGCTGTACCATAGCTGCAGGAATGCATGGTCAGATAGTGCCCAGCCAGAAGGTCCTTAAAGGAAGTATGGGTGAAGGGCTGCATGAAGGATTCTGAAGCTGTTAAGGTGCTGGGGCACAGACCACCCTGGCTGTTCCCCAGCCTTTGCCCACCACTGAGCAGAGCTATGCACAGCCAGAACACAGCTCTCACCTAAAAGGAGCCCATTTCAGAAAATGTGCACCTACACAGCCGTAGGTGAATGAGGTGACTGCCACAGATCAGGCACCTTTTCACAGGCAGAAGTGCCAGATAAATGGCAGAGCACTGTTAGGAATAATGATCTGCTGCAAATCTAGTGGGACACACATGGCATGTTACCAAGAGGAGTGATAATGCCTTTTCTATATCCATCTTCTCAATGTCCTTGTCTCTGCTGTGCAGAGGGACTGTAACACTGACACGTGTCAGTGCTCTGTCCCCCAAATGCTTAATTCTGGAAGAATTATCTAAATAAAAGTATCTCCCAGAAGAAAGTTGTCTTTCCATTCCCAGGGATTGGCTTGGGACAGGCTGTTTCCCTCAGGGAACTCTATTTGTGTTGTTGAAGACCAATTCCCTGGGCAGAAGGAGGCAAATTGAAATCCATAGTGGGTTTTCTTCCCCCAAAGAAAATATTTCACATAGGAAAATATTGGTTTGACAAAATGGAAATGTTTTGTGAGAACTTAACAGTGCATTTAGAATCATGTATCTGAAACGTGGTAAAAATATATTGTTTCCAAAGAAATCAAACCAAAAATGTAATAAAAAAGCAAAGGGTTTATATTTTATATTTAACACACTATATTCAGAATTGCAAACGTTAAAATGAACTGCTGTGACTATATAATTTTGAAGTTTCCAGAACAGATTTTGGAAATACAATTTCTTGGAAATTTCCAACTGTGCGTTCCAATTTAGGCTGAAGGATTGTTTTAACATTCAATTTCCCTCATAGCAGGACCTGCCAACTTAAACTAGCTCTAAAAATAACAAAAGAGGTCAAACAAATCCAGCTAATATCTGAAATTGAAATGAACTTAATTGACAGCCTCATCCTGCATGTAGCTCTGACATTATCAATCTTCTTGCCTGCTTCTGAAGTTTAATCCATATTCAAGCCAGGGCTGGGAATAGGAATCACAGCAGGAGGGGTTCTGAGGATGTGATGGTCTGAGCCAGAGCCTGCAGTGCTGTCAGTGGAGGGTGTCACACTGGGGACAGAGCAGGAGCACACAGAGCAGCACCCTCAGCCTGAGTGGGGGCTGGCCAAGCTGCTGGGCCTGCTCCACACAGCCCATTCCCGTGGCTGAGCCAATCGCTGGGAAGCATCGCTTTGTGTAGTGCCAGAGCAGGACAAGCAAAGGTTTTTACCCCAGCTTGTAGCTGAGGCACTGACACTGCTGTGCACACAATTTGCTTTAGTTTGTTGAAATGCTGTGGTTTGCTGATTTGGAAGTATTGTTTTCTGTGGTTGAGTTAGGGGAACAGTGGTGGCTGGAATTGGTGTCTAAGTGGCTGCTTGTTTGCAGCAATGCAGGAATGTCTTGTTATTGCTGTTTTCAAAATGAACCATAGCCCAGATGTGCTTGGCAGCTTTCCAAATGGAGGGTAAAAAGTGACAACATGTAGTGATGTGAAGGCATTTCAGGGCTGGCAGGTTTAAGGGCTTTAACCCAAGGCCCTGAGCATACGAGCAGAAGCCAGTGTGGTGCAAGGGCAGAAATTCTTCACCTGCTGTGGCAGTCACCACTCCAAAAGCCAAGTGATACCCAAGCATTTGTGCCCATACTAGAGGCACTAGTGGACTAATGTCCCATTCCCTAGGGATGTTTTTCTGTCCCCACTAGTTGGGACAGCCTGACACAGGGCCAGTGAGTAGCTAAGCAGTGTGGATTGTAATGACCTAGGAGATTTGTCATCTTGCTACTACAAAAAGACATATCTGGGGGACATGGAGCCACCCAGGGTGCTAGCCAAACCTATGTCTCTACTGTCACAGCTAAGCATGGCAGGTACCAGGCTGAGAGTGGCATGTGCTGCCCACAGGAAAAATATTCTGGAGTGCCTCCATATTTCATGTCCCCATAAACTGGTGCTGTTTTATGGAGGGGTTTCCTGGTGTTCTTTGACTGAACTTAAATGCCACATGGCAATCAAGACCAACCCCTGCCTTATGTAGCTCCCTAATCAAACCCAATTCCATATTCTTAGCAGCCTTGTCCTTGGCCTTGGCCGTTAATACAGGCACGACCTTGAAGCCTGTAACTCAAAGTCACAGCAAAATGAAGAACCTCAAGCAGGTTGGAGGTGACTGGAGGCAGCCTGCTGAGCAACCGTCACGGCAGCACCTCTCTCTGCAGTGCTTTGCTCTTGTGTTTGGTTTCTATTAAATTCAGCCCACTTCAAGATCTCCTTCTCAGGGTGAGAAACCTGGTGGCAAGCTGCAAAAATTCTAATTGCTCAGTGTGGCAATCACTTGGAGGGTTTTATAACAGCTGGCTTGAGAATCAGCTGATTTAATACATGGTTTTGCCAAAGCAGAGTAAATTGCTTCCAGCTTATTCCTGTTTTGGTTCCTGTAAGACACCTTGAGATGACCTTATGCTGCCTGCTCTGAGTTCAGCACAGGGGGTTGGACCTGCAGGACTCCTTCCAGCCTCCGGACTCTGGGATTTTGGGCCAAGGATGACAAGGAGCTTCTGGAGGCTCCCCCTGTCCAGAAGGTGGAAAAAAAAAAAAAGTAAAAAAAGAAAAAAAAAGAACCAATAATTAAGATGGAAAGCAGTTTATTTGGAAGAAAAACTCTTCTAGAAGCTGAGTAGCACTAGGGAAAAGCTTGAACCATGAAGCTTTGCGGTGAGTAGCAAGAAGAAACAGTGCTGATCAGTGGGCTTAGGAGTCACTTTGTGGTAAGGACAAGTTGTGGTGTGACACAGACAGCAACTGGACAAACCCAGCAACAGCAGCTGGAGCTCAAGGGGCAGGGAGGAAACTTTCCGAAACAGATTGGAGATCTCTGGTTCTGTCTGCTCTTTTCTGATACATTGAAATTCACTTTGCAGCTCAATGACTGACTTAAATTAAATGATTAACATCCTCACTCTTACAGAAAGCATCCTCATCCCTTTATTATGAATTTATATGTTGCTTTGCATTTTCTGAGTGTCAACATGCGTAATCAGGCTTGACTTCCTTTTGAGAAATATCAATAAAATAACAGCTTCTACTGTCAGGCCCTGGCACAATTCCCAGTCATTGAGCTACTTGAAACAACATTTGTCATTGCTAAAAACCATTTCTGAAAACAGCACAAACTGCACTGTAGAAGTTTAACTGCTGCCCTCTTTTGGGTAGGATAATTACTGCTCGTCTCTGTCAAGATGCTCTACCACCAACAGACATGGAATTAACTCTGAGTCAGGAGCACGATGGTGGAATGGTTCTGTATGCAGCATAATGTCCTTGAATAGCCCAAATTCCACATGCTGCTTTTGTATTTTGTATTTTACAATCAGCAGTGGCTTGCCTATGAAGGATTTGTGCAATCAGTGGTGATTTCTTTGTCCCTCTGTTCTTCTATAATTCCTGTGGGCACTGAACAACTCTATGCTGCAGGACAATGTGGATCACAAACTCAGATTGCAGGCTGAGTTTTAAATGAGTTTTAATTGCCTGTGGGAGAATAGTGCAGATTTATCCAGTCTCCGTAGCCTGATTTTCAGATGGTTTTCTCTTGTGCTGGGAAGCCCAGAGTTAATATGTACTTATATTAACATGAACATATTGTGCTTCTATTAAGATTCTTTCCCCTAGTGTCTGTATTTATTTTTAAAGTGAGTAACAGCAGTGAAGTGGTCACAAGGGGGACAACCAGAATCTGTCAGAGAAGATACTGTTAAATATCCTGAGACAAAAAGCAGTAGAAATGTAGAGATGGGAAAGGATGTTTGAAGCTCAGGGAAAAGACATTAAAGAACACCTGTCTGTGCCTTTGCAAATCAGCTTCGAGTTTATTTTTAAATCCTGGGATATGAGTCAAAAGTGAAACATTTCCCTTTAGGGCTTTGCACAGGCAGCTACAGCTGACTGGTGAGAAGAAGCAAGAGGGGACTAGTATGGAATCAGTGGAGATTTTGGGGAAAATACCTGTGCCTGGGTGGCAGGCTTTCCTTCCTCTGCCACTCTTCCTTTCAGTGGACAAAAAGTGAAACAAGGGAGATGCAGGTTCAGAAAACATGTTGTTCTGTGTTCTCTCCAACCTGCCCTTGCCTTTGGCTTCACTTGTAGCACTGAGGCTAAGCAGAGGGGATGCAAAGGCTTGTCTCTAGGATTATCTTCTCTCTCCCTAACAGACTCTTGAGTAGTGGCTTGAAAGATGAATGTATCACATGTCAAATCTGTGGAAGAAGCTGAAACACAATTCCTAAAGGTGTTTACAAGCATTTGATTTCTTAGTTGCCTCTCCTTCATTTAGACAGCTCTGGTAATTCTCGGGTTGCTGCACAGATATCACAAACTGTCCCCCCTCCCAAGTGCAAATCCCATGGAGTCTCTGAATTCATGGAGCAAAGACACTCAAACACCAAACCTTGCTCCAGCTCCTTACAGGTTGCTGAGGATCCCTCTTCAAGCTGATGGCAGGTTGGCACAAAACAAGATTCTCAGTGTAGACAAGGGAGTGTTTGCCTGACCAGGACAGAGTATTTTGCTAAACATGTTCTGGTATATCTAAGCAAAAGGGTGGCTAATTGTGTCTCACTGGGGTCCTGGAGTGGGGTATAGGGTGAAGCTCCTGCTTCAGAATGTGATTTTTTTAGTTTCTTTATTCCATATCTGAAGGTATATGCTACTGTATAATTGTATAATTTTAAATTAGTTTTCTGCAGGAGATGTTTTATTAAGCGCTTATATTCCTCTTTTAAAGGAGTGCCTTGTTAACTGGAGATAGTTGGTCTTTCTCTAGCTTTTTTGCTGTTTATACAAAGTAAAGCATCTTTAACATGTGAAATCAAGAGAACTTCCACTATATGAGAGCCAGTGCTCTGATGAAATGGACTGTCACAAGAGGGGTAAGAGAAACTTTTGACTCCAGGAGATCTGAGGTCCAAGACCCTGGGCCTGTCTCCTACTTCCAGCCATGAGGCCACTGACTATGCTCAAGCAAAAGCAGCCTCCTATTTCTTCACAGGTGAGAAATCTGGGATTTGGGTGTCTCTTGCCCACAAACAGATTGCAGAGCTCTGGTCAGAGGTGTCAAAGAGGTGACATAGGCATTGGATTTTTTCTCTAGACCAAAACTGGATGTCTCTGGTGGTTCTTTCAAAAAATGATTGCATTTATTATCAGCTTCTAATAAAATATCCAGCTTAGCCTAAGAATTATTTATGGGACTGGCTGTGTACTTTGAGGTGACACCACAAGTTCAGGCACTGATGTCCCTTTTGTTGATCTACTCTTGGTGATTTTTAAGGCTGAGGTCTGGATGTCCTCAACATCTGCTGATGCTAATAGGAGCTGAGAGCACCCCATGAATTCAATAGATTAAGTGCTAACCTTAATAACTGCTGATCTAAATGTTCCCAGTCCAGCAGCCAAGGACAGGAAAAATGTTCTGGAAATTTAATTTAATCTCTCAGCAGGAGTGTCCTGCACGGGACTCATCCCTGCTGCTGGACTGTCTTCTCGCAGAATGCCTCAGGCACAACCTTTGAGGGACCTGCTGATTCTGCCTTGAAATCTCATTCTAAATGTGATCCCTTTAGGTGTTATTTGGCTTTCATGTAACTACAACCAAGTAACTGTGCAAAAATTTATGTTCGTTCATGGTGTCTACGCCCTCATGAACTGGGCAGAGAGGAGGATGCATTGTTTAGTAACTGTGTAGCCCAAGGGTAATCACATCCCACAGGCCTGCTACATTGGAAAACCATTTTGTGAAATAAAATGCAGTGATGATAATAATCCCCAGATGCTGTAGGAGATGGAAGCCAAAGCTGTGGTTGGTAAAGGCCATTTTGTGGTAAGGCACTCGTGTTGTCATTTTAAAATGGTCTATCAGGAGATGCCCTTAGGCTAAAAGAAATAACTTGAGCCACCCCCAGCCTTTCTGATGGTATTTTAGGGACCCAAAGTGAAGATGACATTTTCCAGTAGGCACATACTGGGCAAGGGCTTGACAACAGGGACGAGCGACAGTCTGGCCCCAGTAACAGGGTGAGTCAGGCTGCCAGGAAAAATGGATTTTTTCTTTTTGAGGTAGATTTTAGGAACTTCTCTCATTTCAAATTTAATTGCCTGGCAGTTTTAAAATGGTGTCCAAGAATGCTTTTTAAAATAAGTGCCATAGTTATGACAAACTCCACAGATATGCTAAAACAAGACTAACAAATCTGCTAAACACGGGCTGGTCATCATCTTCACACCAGAGCAGAGCACAGCAGGCTGCTGTACAGCAAGTCAAAGAAGTGAACAGGGTGCTGCCAGACCTCAATAACTTTGGAAACTGTAATGGAGATGCTCCATTGCAGCATATTTTGGCCAAAGTGCACACATTCAGTGTTCTTCGAAGCAAAGCCAAGATAACTGTAACCTCACAAGGAGCTTACAACAAAGTTACACCATGAGTGCCAGCAACGAACTGATCGTCTTTGAAATTTTCCAAATGTGAAACTCAGTAAGAAGAGTTCTTATTTCACTTTAATATCTTGCTTTATACTAATGAAGCCTTGAATTTGAACTCCATTATGTATTACTTATATATTATTCTCACTGCAGGTTTAATCAATGTCTAACAAGAGGAACTTACCTATCTAATTTTTAATACTCAGTTTTCAAAAAAGCATCTGCTCATAGAGTTGGCTATAAGGTCAACTCTGCTTTAAGTAACAAGTGAGAGCAAAATATTTGAAAAGTAGTTCCAGTACATTAAATAATAATAATTAAAAAAAAACAACCAACATCAAAAAAACCCCACCAAAACAAAAGTGCACAGAAAGGTCATCTCTTCCTGCCAGAGAAACTGGATGAATGACTATGTTACTCTGGAGACTACTCTTGCTTGATCAGTCAGACATACCCTGCTCTTTTCCTGTCTGGATCTCAGTTTAGGGGTCATTGTCCCCATCCAACAACCTTTCAATCTGTAGTTATGTAAAAGAACGGATTGATGATGTGGAGAACCCCAACTGCATCAGGTGAGGAGTGTGCAGAGGACCACTGCTCAAGCTGGACAGAGGAGACAATTTTTCTTTTGCCTTTAGTTGTGCTAGATCAGCTGTTCTGCCTCCATCGCAAATATTCAGTACCTCTGGAGTAGTGCAACAATGTCTTGCTTGGAAAGAAGATATGAGAAAAGGAGGGATGGGATCCAAACATAGGCAGCTGGTGTTCTCTTAGGCAGCCTCAGGTAGTCCATGGAGAATTTTACTAGCAGTGTCTGGGTACAGTCCTGACTTAAACAGTTCAGGAGGCTGAACAGTGCTGTGGTTTCCAGAAGAGATTCCTCCAGTCGAGGATGATGTTGATAAGCTGGGAAGCTACCTGGCTGCTCCCAGCACAGAAGGGAGTGTTTTGCTGAAACTGCTTCATGAAATAGAGAGAAGGTGGGTGCCTCTGGGACCCCACTTGCCTCCAAACAGTGTCATGATTTTTCTTAAGAAGCTGCCTCCAGCAGTGACAGATGTTGAAGGGATCTCCTGGGTGTTCCTCATGCCTCTCCTGCTTGCTCTTGCCATTTCACATGTGACACAGTGCAGCTGCCATCTCTCCAAAATATTCGAGAGATGTCCTGTCTCATGAACATTATCTTCACCAAAATATTTACAACAGAGAAACCAGGTTCACCCCTTCTAAATAAAGATGAATGCAGTTGCAAGAGTGGCTGAAAAGAAATTAAATTGCTTGTTCCCAAACAAAAGGTAATGCAGATGCCATGATTATTCCATGATTTCAACAACACTGAGAAGATATGACTGATACATACAGCTATGTTGGAGTGGGTACATCAGCCTCCAGTGCATTTCCTGACAATTTAGTAATGACCATTTCCTGGCTAATAAACACAGCCCCGTAGCTTATTTGCCTTAATCACCTTGGTCTTCCGCTTCAGAGTTCATCCAGTCCAAAACAATGCTGTTGCTTTTCTTCTTTCTTTCTTCCTTTGTTTTATTTTTCAGACACATCCTGATGTCATAACTATAGCTAGCAAAGTAACAGGACAGGGGACATTACATTGTTTGAACTGCTGTTGTGTCCCTTTGCTGGATGCCACAGACCTGCTATTGCCTGTTATGTTGTGTTTCTTCCCATTTTCCAACATATAAGCACTAATGCATATTTTACTTCAATTATTCTTGAGGGGTTATCTCTAGATGCAGTTGCTGACAGTAAGTTATACTGATGGTAGCAAATAAACAAATTCTGTACTAACAGCTTTAAAGAATGGAAAGATTCAAAACAGCAGCCATAGAAAGACGAAACACAGTTTTAACCTGACTTCTGTCACATTTACTGTCCCAACAACCCAACAGAAACTGCCTTCAGGATTTTGTTCAATGCACAAGTCCTTTGAATACCCAACACAAGCTCATAAAATTTAACTCAGCATGAAACCCTCTTTGTTACATGTGGCATTTCTCCCTCCTTTATCTGTACCAAAAGTTCATTTGGATGACACCATTTTCTCAAGGTAAAGGGCAATTTTTAGTTGGTATTTCTGCACACAAAATGTCACTTCAAAGCCTTAGAATTGCCTTGTTTCACTGCATTTTATTGTGACACCTTGAAAACTTGACCCCTCTGGCCCGTTGAATGATTAGAGTCTGAGGAAAAACATCCTCCAAGTAAATCATCAATACTACTCTCCTTGAGGCTAACAGAACTGTTTATCTCAGTTGCTGTAGTCATTTAGGCACAAGACTGTTTACTCTGATGCTCACTTTCAAGTGACACATTATGTAGAATTACTGAAAATGTGCTGGCAGACACTCCAGCTAAGAATAATGTGAACCAGGTGATTTGTACGGGGAGAACATCTGCTTATTAAGATGAGTAATGCAACAAATGATCTTGTCTTCTTCCTTTAGACTCCTAATTGGGAATATTTTCCTTATGGCAAATTATCCATACATCATGAATTTACTTTTGAAATTTTAAGTTTTAAGATAAACTGTCATAGCATGTAGAAATCATGTGTAGATACTGATTATGAATTAGGATTGCTACCTTCCATTCACCAAAGCAGGACCCTTACCTACTGTTTTTGATTGTAGAGGGCAATTACTCTCAATATTTAAATTTGACATTGGTTGTTCATTGACTAAGTTTTGTTGGTTTTTTTTTTAGTTTGAAGCTGGCTTTAAACTTGAATTTTTTTCATACAGTAAATTCATAATGAAGCATGCTACCAATGGCCCCCAAATTCCCAAGCCAATTCCCCCAATTCCCAAACCCAATTCAGCCCCTGAGGTATAAGAGTGATCCTGTGAAACTAATGGTATTTAGGAAGCAAATTTTAAAAATGTGTAAGATACAAAATGTATGTCTATTATGAGATGTTATTGTTCTTTCCTCAATGGGTATTGTTTTGAGGGGAAGACTAGGCTAATAATAAGACTGCTGGGGCTGTGATGTGACATTCAGGAGCTGCACTATCTGAATATGTGCTCGCTCTTTCCATTGACTTTCAAGCCCCATGTCATTCTCTTCATGGGACAGAGGTTTTTGTGACCATGGGACCTTCCAGATTAGGGAATTAATCCTGCTGAAAAAATAAACCTGGAGGGATGACTTTGATTTGGGTTTTTTTTTGGTTAGGAAAGCTGCCCGGCAAGGGTCAGTGTGCAGCCTCACAAATGTTTGTGCCAGAACAGTGCTGGAGGCAATGAAGATGAAGCTATGGCAGGATCCAAATATTGCCTGTTGGATTTGCTGCTGCCCACTGCTCCCGGCATGTCCCCTTGGTTGTGCTGGCATAACTGAACCACTGGTCAGTACACTGAGAGCAGAGATCTTAGGCCAAAAAACAACCCAGTGGAGCACTGGCTGCTAATTTTAGCTGTATTGATTTTCTGAACCACATCAGCGCATGGTGACACGGACAGTCATGCCAGCATAGCGGAGGAGCACAGGGAAGTGCAGGGAATGGAATGGTAGTGGCAGGGTGGGGACTGCCAGAAGTGCTACTCTAGCTGAAAAATGTCAGTGTAATCCTATTGAAAGTAGCACAGT
The DNA here is from genome assembly GCA_034336665.1 of Luscinia megarhynchos. Lineage (NCBI taxonomy): Eukaryota > Metazoa > Chordata > Aves > Passeriformes > Muscicapidae > Luscinia > Luscinia megarhynchos. Next base: position 70,483,796 of record JAPFBE010000003.1, read on the forward strand.
CACTGCAGGAAAATCCATTAGCACAGTCTGGCCTGTCACGAGTCATCAGTCTCCACATTACTGTTTTTCTTTTGGAGCAGATCACACATTGATTTCAGGGCATCAGCTTTCACCTTGAATCCTGCCCTGTGCACAGGCTTCCATGGGAATTACACCCGGAACAGGTCTCAAGGGTTTGCACCTATAAGACCAGGAGCTCATCAAGAAAAAAAGATTATTTCATCAATTCAATATTATGTTTTCCTTTATTCACAAAAATATTTGCAAGCAACTTTAACAGACCTAGTCTGGGAAGCTATGTTCCCAGGAAATTTCATCTGTTTACTACAAATATGCCTTTGACAAGTCAAGGCTGCTTATCTATGAGATATAATACTTTATATCATAATGTAATATTTCAATTTCTTTATGGCTAACCAGATTATTATGTATTTGCTCTTCCGGTTGAGGCAAATGTAATTACAAAATAAAACTACTGTGTGGTTAAATAAATCAAAACAAATGCAACTTTCCCTGAATTTATCTGCATAATCATATGAATGTAACTTCACTGACAACATTACACATGGACAACTGATAATGAAATCATTGTTGAAACCCTTTTTACTACACATTCCTCTCCTATCTGGGAAAGGAGACAGGGAATTTGTTATGTGAGAAAATGGTGATGGATTCAAGGAGTTGAAGCATGTCCTGACAGTGCATTGGCTCATAAAATCTTCATATCCATACTGCTCAAAGTACTTGTCTTCAACCCCAGCCATTGTGTGAATCCATCTCCTAAATCAGCTGCAGTCCTAAAGGGTTATGTGGCTGCCATGACTGTTCTTGTTTTGTAAAATAACTCTATGCTGAAATGCATAGGTCACTAAACCTTTTAGGTGTGTCTGACAAACTTGTTGAATTGATACATAAAAAGAGGACACAAAAATGCATAGAAAATTGTGCAATGCTATGCTAATGTTTAACTAGTATGTTTTCTGTACAAGACAAGATAGTCGTTAGATCTATATAAAGTCTGATCCAAAACGGGAAAGCCTACATAGCTATGCATTTGTTTCATAGGAGCAAAAAACTAGAGTCAAACCATTGTTTTACTCCAGATGAAATCTTCTGGAGTTCAAAAGCAGTTGCTCCATTCTCGCACAAAAATTATTAGTTAAACTAAAGATGCTTAAGTTTATTAGAACAGAAATTATCAAAGTGAGAACTAGAATGGATTGTATTGGAAGGAAAATGGGATGAGAGGATTGCCTAGATGAGTGTCTAGAGCCATGAAGATCAATCCATTGACAACTTTCCTCACATGTTCGTGTCAGTGGCAGCTTACAGCTGCCATGCAGTAGATCCAGTGTCTCAGCAGTGCAGTGCAGTCCGGGAACCCCCCCTGGACAGATAAAACTGGGTACACAGCACATAACTGGGAAACAACCAGCAGCAGTCACCTGGGCTTCTCTGGCCACTTCCAGGAAAAACTCTTAACTAAGGTGAGATATCTATGAGAAGATCTGTGATCTAGCTAAACCCCTCCTTGAAAACAAGGGACAAGCTGAGAGACTTGTCCATCAACCTCCTAGAACACCACATATGGGCACCAAAGGGAAACCTAAACTAGGAAAACCAGCTTCAAATAATTATCCCCTAATTCCCCTACACGCATACTAGAAACTGAGTGGCAGTAAAAGGATTTGCTGACCACTTTCTTCAACTAAGCTTACAGGGCTGGCCACCAAGGAGCCCATTTGCTACCATGTCAAACCTCAAAATAGAGAAGACAAAGCAAGGTCAGGGATCTCAGCTGCTGAAAGAGGGACTGGCTGGGCATCTCTAGAACTCCTGCTGGAAGGGCTGGCTAAATAAGTAGGAGGTGGGCACATACATGGCATGAGGGTATAATCTAAAGTTTGTATACAGCTGTCTGAGATCTCCAGGTCCACCTGCATGATGGAGAATTCCTGTTCCTTATTTATGATAAGGATTAGGAATTTCTTTATAGTTGTTTAAATTAATTGCCCTATGCAGAGTTGATTCTAATACTAAGAAAATCCATGGTGAAGTCCCTGAGGGGCTGCTACTGAAGAACTGAGATGGTATTTCTGCCATACAGACTGCATTGCAAAGGGACGTGTTGAGGGCTGGAGAGCCTATAAATAGATCCAATTTTAATACTTTTATAAATGGCTTGAGAACAAAAAGTAGAGCACAGTAACGAAATCTGCAAATAGTATTCAGGCACATTCAGTAAAAGATTATTAACAGCACTGTAAAAGGGTAAACTAAATGGTGATTCATGGAATAATAAAAAAGCCATGAAGGTTTTTGCTGTATGACTTCTGGGATTAGCCCTCTAAAATCCCTGCCCTATGTGTATTCCTATGTGTGTATGTGCATCAGGTGATTGGGGGATGCCTAAACCACTAAAATGATACAAATGTCAAACTAGTGGAGACAATTTTACCACCTAGTTCTATGCATTTCCTACAGCTACAGGAAGAACAACACCCTTGTAAAATGTCATCCAGAGTACCATTCTGGTGGTAATGTCAGAATAGAAGAATATACATGTCAGAATAGAAGAAGAATTATTTATGGAAAGGAATTTATTTAAGGGAAAAATCTCTTCTAATTCTATATGAACTCACAAAATGAAGACTAAAGGCAACATAATATTCTAAATATACCTAGGATAAACATGAGGAAGCAAGGAAGAAAATCTAGTTGGGATAAGGAATAATACCTATCCACGTGCCAGCAAATATAGTGAAAGTAAATAAGCTGGAAGTCAGAAGGATTTACAATTCTCCAAGTCAAACTCTGGAACAGCTGTTCAACAAGAGATGCGAGGACAAGAAAATTAACTCACCTTAGACACTATCATCTTGCGCATGGTTGCACACGACTGCAAAGTGAGTAAAATTTAGAACTCTTATCACTTCTCGTTTATCTGATTTATCAGCATTACATGACTATTTTAGGGAGTAAGCTTCCCCTCATAGGTGATAGACAACTTCTTTTTTTCCTGTTTGACTTTGTTAAGCTGTCATAGTTCTGGTCATACCAACTATCCACAGGGATACTAATCTAATACTAATCTCAGATAAGGTTACCAAATGTTTGTACTATCTGGTATAATTGGACCTGCTAGAGGATATTTCTAATGCCTCAATACCAGGAAAACGAATACTACATTTTTCAACAAAACAGTCAGATCCACAAGGGGCTAACAAGAAGAGTTCATTTGTAATGGTGCAGTGCTGTGATGTGTTGCAGGAGGCAGCAGGGATGTGCAAAATCCAGGCAAGATTTTCAGTGGTTTAAAACCAAGGTGCCAGTAGTTATTCCCAGAGCAAACTTGGTAGGTAAGAGTGATGGCCACAGCTCATACTAACTTGTCACCCAGGAATCTCCATCTAAGGTACACTGCCATATTCCATCCATACAACTCAAGGGAAGAAAGAAATTCTTTAAAAATCCAAGTTTATTCTGGAACTGCCAAAGCTGAAAAATTTCCTCATTCTTAGGATAAGGTTTTCAGGGAGCTGGTGCAAACTACAGACCTAAACTGAAGTGGTAAAATGGTTCTATGCAGTGATCATTCTGCCCATGGACTCTCAGCTACTGGAGAATCTGTCAGCAGGTATTTCTGCTACTTGCCTCTTCTGTATATGGAAACTAAATGAGTCCTCTTCCATATTTCTGCCACAACTTCAGAAGTTAGCCACCTTCAGATAGCCTATGTACAGCTAACTACTGGATGTTGCTTTCTCTATTGCAATTGATTTCATTACATGGCACACACTTATGGTGTGTGATTTTACAGAGGATTGGTCAGCTGAGCAGTTAGCTTGCTTTCCAGGGACTGCCTTCAAAATAGGAACTGGCTAGAGGATGAACCAACTTGTGAGTACTTCATGGTATTTCTGCATCCAGGAGAAAAATTTTTGAACAAAACTTTGTGTCAGACCTCCTTAAGGGAAAACCTCCAAAGTAGTACAGCAGCATTTCCGAACACAAGTAGAAGAAGCCTGTGGGTGTGCATGTGTGTGTGTTTGTGTTAAGCTACAAAGGCTTCATTGGCACCTTCTGTGAATTACCACAGATATTTCACCTGTCAGCTTCTCTAAACCCCACTGTTTTGTACCTATACAACACACAGGGAGAGTCACACATCCAAATTAGCCCCGTGAATCCCCTAATACTAAGGTGGTAAGTCTTACCTAAGGGTGTTGCTGAGGATTTCCACTTAGGTCCTTGGTTTTTATGCAGGATCAGTGACAATTTGGCTGTGACTTGTAAATTAGTGAGAGGAAGAAAGAGTCACCTCTTAAGCAGATTAGGAATAAACTAATAGGAGTAGGAAGCCCTTTGCAGATGTCTTTAGAGCAGGGTGAAAACAGAACAATTTCAGAGGAGATACTAAAGCATCAGTACTCTAGCCTATGCTAATCAAAAATGACTCAGTCTTAAGTGAATGACACTTACATGAAAAAAGTGTCTAGAGACAGCAGCCTAAAATACACTGGTGCTGCATTGATCCCTTTTGGGTTGGTAAGTTTGCCTTGACAACAGTCTTGAGATGAAAGAGGCAGTAAGCTGGCAGTCTGAGCTGGCATTTTTGTCCTTCAACACAGATACCTGCTGCATGAAGATTTTTAGGTGTTTGTTAGAGACAAGTTGAAACAGTTGAGCTTAAGCCATTATCCTACCATCCATTATGCTGGGAAAGGGTTCCCAAATACTCCAGAAATCCATGACAGAGGCAGCACAGAGTTTGTGAGAAGGAAAACATACATATTTGCCAAATACTTAGTGTAAGTCTGATAAACTTCCAAGTGTGAATCATAAGCAACATATTCTGATCAACCAGTGGTAAATACTAAAGATAACTCTGAAGGTCAAAATAGCTAAATTTAGTGACTGTTGTGTTAAGCTCCCCCCTTCTCAGTGCACTGCAGTTCTAACCCAGACACACTGGTTGCCAGACAAGAGTCGTCAGGAAGAAACAGAATGTAAGCAGATACAAACTCAAATACAGCAGGTTTCCTGTAAAACAATTAATGCACTCACTTGCTTTAAACAATGCTTAAGCTCTTGCTGTTACAGCTTCAAATACAGGAATGAGTATCACAATATGCCAAAAGTCTGTATCTAGTACAACTGCCCACCTAGCCTACATTTTTTAACTCTACTGACATTTTGCCATTCAGTGTCAATCTATTCCAATGCAAGGCCTTGCTTGTGAAAAGCCAGTTTAAGTGTGAGGTGTGTGCCTCAGTTCTTGGACACAATATTAGTTTAACAAATACTGAGTGTGACTCAGTCATTTGTGTGTCTGCCATTCTCCTGACTTCCCCTTCTGCAGGCTGCTCTTTTGGCAGCTCAACTGGTGCTTGGTGTGTGCTGTGGCTGCTCCTGGTCACTGTGACTGGTCATTGCTCTGACAGGGTCACAAGTTCTGTACACACACACAAGTGCACTACACACCAATTCTCTATAATCTCATTCTTAGCCCCTGTATTTTTTCTGTGTAATATGGTTCATAATTGATTTGAATCTTTGCTTCCAGTAAGACCCAGTCTTGCAATGTGGAGGTTGCTCACGTAAATACCTAATATTTTGCCTCTTTCCAGTTAAGCTCATCTATGGCACATTGCATTCCTTGTCAAACTCCATTCTTAACAAAACTGAGAAATTGATATTAATTACCTGAATGACTAATCCAGCTTTGCAGCACTGCTTACTGTTGTTTTATAAGAAATAAATTGAGAGCAAGTGACCAACAGCACTGGGCAGTGCTATCAAACTTGCTTATAGTAATTCTGGTAGAAGCTTTACCTCAAGAGGGGAATAGTGACTTCCCATGTCCAGGTAACATGACTGAGGCCATTTGTATGAAAGTCTAGCCTGGTTGTCTAAAGGACTTAATCTGAATTGTTTTGAAGTGTCTGGTGGGAGATGATCTGTGTCACTGGAGATGGGCATCACAGACTACCACAAGTGGAATAGCAAGTATGGGAACCAGTACTCTGAACAGACTTCTGCTAGGTGCTGATGAAAAGACAGTGATAAATCATTAAGTATTGTAGGAATTTATTGCAGAATTTATTTACTATTTATTTACAGAATTTATTGCAGGAATTGCTGCAGAAATCCATGCAGTCAAAGTAGGTATTAGGAAAAAAGATCCTGGGAAAGGGAGAAAATTGGATACTCTAACCACAAAAATGAGTTCAACTGAGGGAAAAAGTGCAGCTGTGTAGAAAGAGATCTCATGAACACTGTTGGAAATCAACTTTAGGAACATCTTCAGAAATCAAGCACAGAAAATAAATCAAGATGTATGTCCTGATAGGAGAGGATGGTTTCTAAAGCTTCTCCCTAACCCGTGATGAAAGATGAATTCCTTACCAAGCTTGCCACTTGCATGCTTGCAATTGCCATTGTGCTTTTGTACTAGTCATTCCCTTCCCTACTGACTATGATTTCCTTACCTCATCTAATCCACTGCTCAGTCACTTCTATTTCCTTGCACTAGACTTTGTCAGATGCTCCTGACTACAGCAGATCTTTTCCAGTTTTATTGTATGTGTGCATAGGACTGATAAACATGTTCAAAACAAACCCAGATTCACGACTGGTTTGAGCAACCAACTGTTGTTTCATTTTCCTTAACATTTTGATCTTTAGCCCAGACTGGAAGCAGTTGGCTAGTTTCAGCTGTGGGAGAAAACAAGGTAGAGAAGGACTGCTAGAGCAGGAAGCCCAGGCTCCACTACCAACAACAGTCTTTCTGGCAATGAGTCCAAAACTTTGAACTATTTTAAGAGGATTAGCACCACAAAAGAGGAAAGTGTGAAAGAACAATGTGATGCATCTTTTTTAGCCAACAGCAGAAATAGCTTCAGCATTCACTCTGACAAGATAAATGAACAATCAGCTTTTCTAAGGCTATCCAAGAGAACATTAAGATTGTAATATAGCTGAGAGAAAATGTGGCTACTTGAACATGTAATTTTTACTGAAGATTACTGCATTCAGTCCTCCCACTCAAAATGAGGACAAGATAAACTTGATGATGATATGGTAAAATGCATGATTTTTGTCTGCACAAATCATACCACTTGTGAAAGAGGAGTGGATTTAACGAATGTGCTAAAGTGTGCCCAAACTTTAGGGCAGAAGGGATAGGTAGAGATTAATCAAACCACTATGCCTATTCAGGGAAGTTGTAAATGGATGCTCTGGTGTCATACCTTACCTAAAATGGAATAACCATCACAGCAGTATAGACTGTAGTGGGAATCTGGAGGTCCTGGTGGACTGTGGCAAGGACAGCATGAGCAGGGCCATAATAAATAAGCTGAGGTTGACCACAGGACAGGCAGGGCAGTGCTCTCACCAATCAGGGTACAGTTCCATAGGATTTGTGTAGGGCTGGAGTGATGACAGGTCTTCTTGAGAGTCCAAGACAAGGCAAGATAATGAGTCATGTCCAGAGTCCAGATAGAAAATGAAGCCAGAAACACTAGAAGACAGAGTCAGAGTAAAGATCCATGCAGGAGAAAGGGTTGGAGGCAAGGCTGTATATTACACAGGACCATGGAGGAAGGACAACTGGTGAGCCACAATGAGAGAAGACCAGGCTTGGTACAGGCAAACCTACAACACTGCACATGCTAAAGTTCCAGGTGAGGCTGGCAGGGCAGTTAAGGCTCAGTCATGCACTTTACTTGGCCTGACAGGAACCAAGCTAACATAAGTGAGCAGAACACCACAGCAGTGAGCAAGGCTACCTTTATAGAGACATTTTAGGTTGTTTTTACAGGCATGCAGCCAATAGATCAAAAGAAGTACTAGTCCTCTGTACTCAACATTTGTTACATCACGTCTGGAAAACCACATTGCACTCTGGGGCCCACATTATGAGAAAGAAGTTGACAGATTGCAGTGGGTACAGCTGAGGTCAGTCAAGTTGGCATGGGGAGGGGAGCACATGCCCTGTGAGGAGAGGCTGAGGGAACTGCATTCAGTCAGAAGGCTTGAAAGGAAATCCAAGAGTTTTCTTCCAGTACCTGAGGTTATCAAGAAAATGCAGCAACACTCTCTACTGAGGTGCACAGCAGCAGGATGAGAAGTAACAGACACATGAAGACATTCTGATTTAAGGGGAAAAAGAGGTCACAGTGACACCAATCAAGCATTGACACAGTTGCCCAGAGAGCTGTGCACTCTCCATTCTTAGAGGTTTTCAAGGCCCTGCTGAATAAAGTCCTAAGCAACTTGATCAGAAGGCTGAAGAAACAGAGACCTCTTGAGTCCTCCCAGCCTGAAAAATACAATTCAATTTCTATTGCTTTCATGGCTCTTCAGGTGTGCTGCTAAACACGTGAGGCCACAGGAGAATGGAGGACCTTTGAGCATGCTGAAAAAGTTGTTGGAGGATCTCATTTTCAATACAAGGTACAAGCACAGAAATACAAAACTGAAGTAGTCCTTTACTGAACACAGAATTCTTTAAAATGTTTTTGGTTTTGTTTTTTTTTCCCCATACCTTTCAGGGATTCTTTTGACATTTTACCTCTTTGTGTACAAACTTTTGAGTCTTTAGCTCTGGTTTCTGTTCTTTAGAGTGGGACTCATTGTGCATTGCACTGTTTGCCCAGTAAACACACTCCAGGACTCAAGTGTGTTGTCACACTCTCACTACATTTAAACTGCTCCATCTCTGACTGTTGTTCAATTTTCTGTATATTGATCCCTCCTTTCAGTGCAACCCTGCTGATCTCCCCACATTCTTCAACTTTGGAGTTGAATGTTACCCTGAAATGCATTTTTCTAGTTCTACCTCCTAGGTAAACCCCAAAATCAAGAACTTACATGGTTCTATTGCTACTTTTAAACTTATCTAGTAATATGCCCTCTTCAGCCTTGAAAGCTGACATTTCTGAGGAGAAAAATACTTGCATTTTTCTTTGGAATAGGAAAAATGGATTTCTTGCTGTCATTCGTTTCCTTGATTCCTTCTTCCACTTTTGGCTATTACATTGTATCATCTGCATGGAAACATTGTCCATTGGCACTCAGATTATGTGAGCAATCCACAAGCGTTCAACACTGCAACCAGCTGAGTTAGTTGATAAATTCCAAACCTTGCATAAATTCAGCCCTTGAGATCAGCTAATGCCTCCCCAAGTCTGAGAGAACCACGGCTGGAAACACCTGACTCTGTTATGAGCAGAGTGGTCTGGTTGGTTCAGGGGAACACAGCAGCTGATGGTGCTCAGTGCTCTGAAGGGGAACTGGCCTGGACCTAAACACTGGCACTAAACACTCCTTGGCAATTGCAGATCTTCCATTTTGGCTTCGTCTGAAGGTATCAAAGCTCCAAGTCTGCTCCAGTGTGCAAACTGGAGTGGAAACCACCAGATTTGTTTAAAAGGCGTACTCTTTAACTAAAATGAAATGCTGGTGAAGGCATAATCTGAGAGTCCTTTTGCTCCTATGGGTGCACAGCAGTGTCCTCTTCAGCAATATCTTTGAGAGTTGACACTGTTTGTGACTCACAACCAATAACATGAAAGGAGCTCCAGGTGGATTTACGTGGGAAAAAGTGAATTTCAGAACAGTTTTAAACATTTCTGGGGTTTTTTGGTTGGTTTTGGTTTCTTGTCTGCTGTAAACCAGTTCATTTGTAAAGATGCTGACCACCCTGTCTCCTCCGCACCACTTTCTAAGCTGTATTTTATAGACTCAGCTTCTCATCCCACCACAGATCTGCAAGCACCGCAATGCACAAGGGACTGCCAGCAGCCAGCGCCTGCGGCTGGCACCTCAGCTCGCTGGGAAGCACAAGGAAGCGCATGTAAATCTCCAGGGAGGTGGCCAAGAGGATGGTGCCAGCGACAGGACGAGGAGCAATGGCCACACTTCGGGTTCCACCTCAGCATAAGGAAGGACTTTCCATGGAGGCTGGCAGAGCACCGGAACAGGCTGCCCAGGGCGGCTGTGGAGCCTCGCTCTCCGGAGACATTCCCAACCCACCTGGGATGCGTTCCTGTGCAACCCGCTCTAAGTGACGCGGGTTGGCAGGGCGGCTGGAGCGGGCGATCTCCAGAGGCCCCTTCCACCCCTGACAAACTGCGGTCCGTGAGGAGCGCCGCGTGCTGCGGGCCCGGGCCGGCTGAGGGGCGGCCGGGCCGGCTGAGGGGCGGGGCGGGGCCGGCCGGGCGGGCGGGGGAGGCGCTCGGGGCGGGCGCTGCCGCTGCCGCTGCCCCCCGCCCGGCGCTCGCGGTGCTGCGGCGGCGCCGCCGCTTCGCTTCCGCGGCGGGGCCGGGCCGGGCCGGGATTGGCCGCGCGGCCGCCTCGCCCCAGAATGCAGCGCATGGCGCGTCATTGAAGAGAGACCATGATGGCGGCGGCGGCCGCGGCGGCGGGGGGCGCCCCCGAGGTGATCGCCCAGCTGGAGAACGCGGCCAAAGTGCTCATGGTGAGGCGGGCGGCGGCACCGCCGCGCCCGGAGCGCCGCCTCGCCCCCGAAGGGGCGCCCGCGCCGGACCCCTCTCCCCTCCCCGCCTCCGTTCGCGCTGCCCTCGCCCCTCGAGCGCGGGGCTCGGGGCGCAGCCCCGCCGCCGCCCCGTCCCGCTCCCCTTTCGGCCGGGCTCCCTCGCTCCCTTCCTGCCCCTCCGCCGCCGCGCCCGCCCGTCCCTGTGGCCCGGCAGCCGGGGCCGGCCCCGCCGCGCACGCCGCGCCGCTCCTCCATGTGCCGCCCCGGGCAGGCTCTGCCGCTGCCCGCGCCGCACCGCACCGCCCGGACCCTGCCCAAGTCGCCGGGGAGCCGCTCTCCTCCCTGTCCCCGGGGCCGGGCCCGGGCACCTCCCGCGGCGGCGGCGGAGCGCCGGGAGGTCGCGCCCGTCCCCAGCCCCGCGGGGCAGCCAGGCACCCTGGGCGGCGTGGAAGCGGCCTCGGGAGAGCGCGATCCGCTTCCACAGCTTTCCTTTCAGCGGAGAGGCACCGAGGAGCCAGAGGCTCGCGGTGCTGCCGCCTTGAAGCATAGCCATTAGTGGTGCTTCGCACTTGATCTATTTAATTATCTGTCCCTGCTGACTGTGTGTTACCTTGTTTTTATAATTACATGGAAAACAAAGCCCATATGGCAAAGACCAAAAATGTGATGGAGCTCGGTAGTGACCATTGGTGTTAAACATCCTAGGTTTGCATCCTTATAAAAGACTTGTTTGGATGAAAAACTGTGTTGGCTGGTATAGTATACAGGTCTTTATTGCAGATCTTCTGTCCATGCCTAGCTGTAAACCTTCCCCACAGGATTTATCTTACCAGAAGTGATTCTGATAGAAATAAAGTTTTTAAGGTGTTGTTATTAATGGTATTTAAAAAACTCCAAAGAAATAGTAGCAAAGTTTTTCTGGTATCAATAATTAATTAATGCCCAGAGTCTGAACGATTGTGTTTTAATGTCTTTGTGAAGTAGCCTGACTCTGAAGTGCGAGGTGATCAGCTTTACTCGTGGGTGTCCCATCAAAATATGCGTGTTACTCCTTGTCACGTCAAAGCCTGAAAAACACTGTATTTCCAAGCAGGACTGGAAAGCTAAATAGTTTGCCAGCAAGCACTAACCCTTTTAGAAAAATACTTCACAAAGTATGCCACCAGTGATGGGTTTCAAGCTTTGAGCTGCTTTTGATTCGTGCATGCTTTACAAAACATGTCTGTGTAGATGGTTAGATGTTCTGGTAAGGTCTGTGTATCTCTGTTTTAAAAATAACAAATGCAATAATTACTGGTAGAGTTTGACTGCCTGAGGAAAATCAGTGGTGTTACTGTGTAACAGAGCACGTGTGTGAAACGCAGCTGGTGGTTGAGTAGTTTTCAGTATCCAATAGATCATGCAGGAGTGTCTCCTAAGTCTTCTTGCACCTGTGTTTTAGATGAAATGTAACTCGTGTGGGCATTGTTTCCCTAGCATAGCTCTCTAGCACAGAGGGGGAAAAGCAACTTAATGTGGAGTTGAATTAAATAAAAACCTTAATACAGTGAAAAGGCACTGGCCTCTTACGTTAATGTTTGTGCTTCTGTAGAAGAATAGATGCTGAACTTACTGGTAAAAACGTGTCTTGGGTCTGCAAGCACATGGATGTTAGGATCCTTGTTGAATTTCTACCTTATCCCTGCAGCCTCTGACAGTATGAAACCTGACTTGTGGTATTTAGCTCTTTCTTCTTTATTTCTTTTCCACAGCTGTTTTTGGAAGTTTCATAGACAACACTAAACTGAGAAGAGCTAGTTAGATGGCTCTTACAAAGGAAGCTGCATGAGACAGAGGTATTCACTGGAGCTTTCCATGGGGGTGAGGACCCAGAATCAGGCTTTAAGCAGGGTTGGCTGTGGAAGAGCTATGGGAACTGTTTAGAGTTATTTCCCTGTGTTCCTTCTCAGGAATCATTGAGTCTTTGGTGGGATGCAGGAGAGGAGTGCAGCTCAGCAGGTGCTTCACAAAGGTGGATGTGAGACCCCAGAGACTGAAAGAGTTATGAGCTCTGCTCCTGTTCTATCTCACTAGCAACTGTGCAAAATGAGGGGCCTAATTGTGTTTTAGGACTGTGCCTGGGCAGTGATGATCTGAGTTCCATTTAGCCAGAGGGCTGCACTGTTTGGTTAAAGGCCTGCTTGGGGATGAGGGCAGGAAGTTATCTCTGTGGGGCAGATGGGAGGGGTGAACTGATCAAGCAAACTGCTGGGATCTATTGGAAAGGCATTTATGTAAAAATCTGAGGACTTGTGGGATGAAGGGTGATAAATCCAGTGCTAGGGTTGGAGGTCATGAGTCAAGGTTGGCACCTTTCCATGGAACCATACCTGAAGCAATGGGAAAAGGCAGAGCTGTGGATGGTCTGACAATAGATGGCAGAAGGTTTTAACTGGGCATGGAGCTGTGGAGGGATTCAGCAAGGTTTTCTTGTGGCAGTCTGTTGCAGCTGAGACAGTGACAATCCTTGCAAAATACAGATGGCTAAGGATACATCAATGTTTCAGCATTTCAAGCGCTCAGCAGGCAGTGGTGGTGGTTTACTTGATACTTGTCTCGATTTCAAACTGAAAATATGAGCCTTGGGGAGAATAATGGCTTGCTAATAAAAAGACCTGAATGTGTTTAATTAACTGTCCTTGAGGATAAGCATGGATTACTGTGAGCTCTCTAAATCTTTGATAAGTATTTTCATATTTTTTTTTTTGTCGCTCTGGGTTAGTTGAGTTTTCCTTTGAAAAATTACTTTTTAGATATGCCCTAAATTGCTCATCTTTATGGATTTTGCAAACCATTGCCTGCCATGTTTGAAAACTGGAAACGTTCAATCTTTTCTCTCACCAAGCTCTTCTACAGTTGCATGGAAATGCTTTTCCTTTGTCACCAGTAATGCCTTTCAACAGGTTCTAGGTAGCTCACATTCAAAAGTCTTAATTTGAGAAAGGATTGAAATTTGTTATAACTGTTATAAAAGATGAAACTTATGTTGTCATTACCTGCCAAATATGACTTTGAAGGCTGGTGCTGTAACAACTTTCTTTAATGTGTGTAAAAGTATTTGCAGTGTAAAAATTGGGTGCCTAATTCGTTTTTAGTAAAGCTACATGGTGCTTACCTGAAGTAAGATCCCCACTAGTGCTTTGCTGTGAAGTTTCTCCGTGCCACAGACTGGTAGCCACTTTTGGCCTGTGTGACTTTGGCTTGGTAAAGACCATACATCACATCTGTGTGAACTGAGTTAATTCACTCCTCCTCCATTTCCTGCTGGCATGGTGTCCCCTGACCATGTATCTCTTATCTATTATGTTCTGTTTTGCTCAGGTGGTAATTAATGCCAAGTATAATTAGTACTAGTTAAGCACTGTTTGAATAGCTGTCTTCATGGATTAAAAAGGACACTGGTTGTATTATTAAGGAAAGAAATGTAAATTCTATCCCAGAAGTGAGAGAATGAAGTAGGAAACATTCCTGACATCATCTAGTTATTGCTGAGAGTTTATTAAGGCAGATTGAAGTTTTTTGCATATGATATTCTCTGACACCTAAATTTGAATTCACAGGTTGCTTGTTCACCCCACCTTCCCTTCAAAAAGAGGTTCTCTGTTCTTACCTGCAGCTCCACTTTTCTCCCTTTTGACCCTGTGCAGAAGGTATTAATATTGCTGAGATGACATAGGAATTAAACAAGGGAATGGATTTCTGTCAGGTTAGCAAGATATATTGGCTATCTGTGCAGCCATTTAGGTTGCAGAGCTAGCAGAGGGGCACTGAAATTAGATTGTTGGACATGTACAGAGCTGGTGCACCTCTGCTAGTGGTGAGCTGACAGGTTGGTTCAAGTGTATAATATACCTTCACTGTACAATTTACTTACTAACTCAGACTCTCCTGATATTAGAAATGCCAGATTTCACTTAGAGCTGCACACTGAAAAGAGAAGAGGTTACAAGTTTCAGAAGGGAACATTCCAGCTGGAGAGAGCAGGCAAACAAAAAATCACAGTAAGTGTGATTGGTGAAGGCAGTGGAGCAGACTGTGTAGGGAGGCAATGGGATCTCCCATCTTTGGAAATATTTAGTATTTGACTGAACAAGTCCTTGAACAACCTGATCTAACTTTGAAAATCAGGTCTTTTTTGGGCAGGGGGTTAAGTGAAGTAGGTCCAGAGGTCTGTGTTAGACTGTTCTATATGGAGTGGCTCTTGGAAAGTTCAAAGAACATTTGAGCAATGGCTTTTGCAGAGGAACTCCATTCTTTAAAAGATTGTAAATGTTCTGCTTTGACTTTGGTTTGTTTCCAAGGGTAGGTGTTGGGGGTGTGTGTGTGGAGTAATGTGTATTCTCGCATCACCATCTTCTCAGGGTACCACTTAGTTTGCTATTCTGAGGGAGATTTCAGGCTAAAGTTGGGTAGTCTGACCATAGTCCTAAAAACTTCACTTTCAGATGTTCAAATAAGCTTACAGATTAAGAACATAAGGGAGCACATTAGTAAGATCAGATTGTTTATACCATCAACTATGACAGTTTGTATGGTTGGCTCTTTTTGACCTACCTTTCTCAGAGGTCAGGCCTGTTGTGGTAAGTGTATGAAACTGTCAGGAAATAAACCCCCTTTTCTTCTAGCTAGTCTTCAGAGATCAGAGGGGCTGGGTGCAGATAGGCTTAATTTCTCATTTATAACCAGTTAGGCAATAAAGTCTGGTTGTGGAGTTGTGAATAGTCTGTTTATTGAAGCAGCAGATTATAGGTTCTTCTTAGATTGCTGGTAACTGCACTAGACCTACAAAGTGTAAGTGCATAGCTCTGTGTACAAGTGTTCCCAGGTAAGCTCCAATGCAGGCACAAATCTTACCAGAGTTGTCCCTGATTTGGGGAGAGGAGAGGAGGAAAGCCTATTGACTTGTCTGTAGAGTGGGGTTGTATTTTTGTCCTTCCATAGTGGAGGATATCAAATATCAATTTTATACTTCTTGGACAAATGGATGAATGACTGCAATTAAAGATCATTGAGTGCCTGTTGCTGGGGTAGGGAGACAACTGTTTTCTCATTTTCGTATTGGTAGATGTGTTTTTTAGTACATAAACAAGGGTTTAATGAGGGCCTTTGGTTACCTTCATTGAACCAAACTACCTATCCTGTGGCTGAAAAACAGACAGCACAGGTGTGTGGTGCTTCAGTGTGCTCCTCCCCACGGCTGAGGCAGCAGTGGTGGCCGTCTGACCCCTGCCAGGGCTTTACTCCCATCATTGTCTCCTCAGAGGAACTCTGGGGAGTTGCTCCTCAGAGGAACTGATCTAAAGCAAGGCTTGTTGTGCACAGTGAAGGGGCAGTGAGGCTGAGGGCTGGCACAGAGACGTGGGTGCTCTTCTGCCCTTCACTGAGACAGCATTGGGCTGTGGGGTCTCTGCTTCAGCCCAGGCACCATTCAGTTGCTAAGCCTTGCTCAAGCCCAGGCTCAAGATGAGCAAGTGGCCTAGCTTGTGGTTTTGCTGAATCAGCCTCATCAATTCTCCACTATCTCACATTTTACATAACTGGCCAGCCTGTCCTCCACAAAGGCCATGGCAATCCTTACTCCTCAAGGAGGTTCAGTTTGTTGTTGCAATATGTCTTCATTGCAAGGCAATTTTTCAGGCTGTGAAGCATGGCTCATAGTAAGGGTGAAAGGGAGAGATGGACTAGCTCTGCTTTGTTGTAGCAGGTTGCCTATTGGAAGAAACCAGACAAACGAATCATTTCAATGTTGAGATTTGTGAAAGTCCTCCAAGTTGTCAACCCTAAAACAAGCAGGATGTGTGCTATTTTATGGCTAGAATAGACAAAACTTCTGCTCAGATGAGTTTTTTCTAGTGGTGGCCTCTAGCTGCTGATTTAGAGAGGTATGAAAAGTAAGGATGGTCCTTTCTCTAGTGGACACTTTCTATTATTTGAATTAGCAATTTCAAAAGCCTGAAGTGTTATCATTTTCTCCCACGAATGCGTCCAGTGTTTTTTGGAATGCTTTTTTTTTCTTTTAGTTTTTATAGATATATTGTTTAGTCCTTTTATATATATATATATGCATACATATATATATTTACACTACATGCCTGTTCTGAGTGTAATGGGGTTTACAAGTGTTGTTTGATAAAAACGATGTACTTCTTTGAGTGAAGCCTGCTGTTTCATAATTTAATTCATTCTTAAATTATGAGAAATTAATTGTTCTAATTTTTCTTCTTTAGTATCCTTTGTGATTTTATAGTTCTCTATCATATTGCATCATCCAGTCATCTCTTAGCTAAACTGAAGGATCTTGTCTTTTTCTCATGTGGGATGTTCCCCCACTCATCAAATCATCCCTCTGCAATTTTTTAGATTTTTGATACTGTTTTTGAATGAACTGACCAAAATTGTGATGTAGGTACTTGAAGATTTTAGATGGTTGTATATTTTTGATATTCTTCTGTATTCCTTCCTAATAGTACTTAACATTGTACTTTTCTTTATTGCTTCAGAGGAGCAAGGGGATGTTTTCAGAGAACCATACCCAAGCTGTCCAGATCATTTTTTGGAGCAGTACAAAGTAACTTAGAAGTCTGTTGTATAGATGTATATTTTTTTCTTCTTTTGCTTAAGAACTGGTATGGTTGGTGCATTTTACAGGCACACAGTTCAGATTACAGCCTGGGAGATAAGTACATGCATTGTGCACCATGCTAGTGAAACTCTTACCTGGGAGCTGAGAGCAAATGTGCATGGAGCTGATCTGTACTAAAGTGAAGAGCTGAGGTGAGAGAAGTGAGAACTGATAGAGATTCTGATATATTTGAAGAGTAAACATAGTGTTTGATGAAATTAAATCTGGTGAAGTGGGATGATGCATGCTTAGGGTTTATTTCCCCTGCCTGTTTCACAGAGGGAGTATTTGTCTCTTTGAATCACTGTGTTTCACACCCATTTGACATGTCACCGTTGCATTGGCATATTTCTATATTTTGTTCTGAGTAATCGATGTAAATACTGTATGTTTGCTTCTACATTCATCTGCTGGGGAGCTTCATTAGTCCATAATTCCATCTGGATTATTCTTCCTCAGGCACTACCTACTGCTGTTTTCCCTTTAACCTGCTTCCTAAGAGTCTTATCGTTGTTATGCTAATCTGTGTTCATTAGTTAATTAACAGCTTTCCCTATGGAGAGGTGGAAGAAATCCTCTTGATTATTAAATTGAGCTGATCCTGTCACAAGCAGATAAGTAAAATATTTCTTTTCATCTGTTTCTGACAGTGTTTTGATTCTAAAAAGTCTGTCTGAATTAGGTGTACATAAGATCTCTGCAGTTTTGATGCGTAGTGGGGTATATGAGTGACATAAACCCATAAATGTGCTGGGAGATGTGATGTACAAGGGACTGTAGGAGATGTTGGTCCTTTGGACTTTAAAGTCTAAAACACCTTGTTGAACAGGAGTAATTAAGATGGGGATTTTAGGGAATGAAGGAAAACTGATAGGAGGACGTATTTTAAATAGTCCCTCTTCTTCCTCTTTCCTGTCTCCCAAAAAGGAAAGCCCCAAACTTTCCTACTTCAGAGACATAACAGTGAGTTGCTGGTGTACAGTACTGTCTTTGGCTCTGCTGAAACATAGGATAATAGTACACCCACCTGAGTGTTGCGTAGTGAACTGGATTGAGCAGTGAATTCAGGGAGAAAAGTGTCTTTTAATTAGTTTTTCACTGTATTGCATTAGAGACAATTCTACTACCTTGACTGAGATGAGAGAGCTTGCCTATGCTCCTGGAAGAAATTTGGTCAAGTTATGTTGTTAAACCACTTAGGAAGTAGTGTGTACAATTCTCTTTATTTTCAAATCAAGACTGATTTTTTTTTTTTTTTTTTTGGTAGAAAACACATTAAAGTTATTTAAGTTAATTTAGGAGTAAGTGAATAGCAGTTTTTGCCTTTGTTACTTTGTAAGTCAGATAAACTGGTTTAGTGGTGCCTACCAAATTAAAAATTTACAGAACTACAAAAGTGGATATGAAGGAAGGCTAAATGTATAGCATGATTTATGCTAAAATTATGGATTTCAGTCTTTGTTGTCATTCAGGCCAGCTGTGTTATGTGCAGCTGTGCAAAATGCTAGAGGCACAGCTGTGGTAGTGTTGAAAATACACCTTATGCCAGGGTCTCTTGAAGGCTTTGTATAATTAATCTGTGGCTATGAAATCAATGATGTGCAGAAAGGTGATTTGCCATGGAATTTTACAGTTTATGATGGCAGTCCCTGGGATTTCAAAAGCCTTGGCTAAGGTGAGCAACATCTGCAGTTGCAGGCTTGTAAGTGTGACATAGGCTGTATTTTCACAGGAGCCTAAACCAGCCTAACACCAAGTGGCAGAGAAAAAGCATTACTTGTCTTTTTGGTGGATTGATTATCTGCTAGGTTAGTGAGGTGGACCTGGTGTCAGAAGGACTTGCCAGTTGCCAAATGTGTGTCCAGGACAAAGAGGAATTAACATGGCTGGAAGGAATGGAAGATCTCCAAGCACCACAGCCATGGAGTTCTGGAGAGGCAGCCCCTCTTCATTACTGTCAACTTAGACTAGGATCCTGGAATAATGGAAAATAATAATACCAGTGTCCTTTACAAATGTGTTTTGAAACCTCTTCATTTAAAGAGCTGCAGAAAAGCTACATGGTATTGCATTGATGTGAGTTTTATGTTCCTCAACTTTGTATTTCAAGTTTTTCAGAAATGGGTAATTTGATAGTTTTTAAGGAACTGATTGAGCCGTGTTCTATCACTTCTTCAGGCTGCTTTGGACGGACTTTGAATTTGACTCTTTCACATCACAAGTAAATACCCTGGCTGCATAGGTTTTTTGCTTCAACAGTTTGTGAATGAGGGCAGGGGCACTTTGCAGAATTCAAAAAACGTGTTGCAGCATCATTAACACAGTATGAAAATCCAGTAGCTGTGTACTCCAGAGGCTGGTGCATTGACCTGTGCCACAGAGCATCTGTGGCTCTGGGACTTAAGCATTGTTTTGCATGAAGATCAGTGGTGCAATTGGATGGCAACCAATGCTCAGTTACACCTTTCTTTGTTGCTGTGAAACAATGTTCCAACTATCATTAATTGTGGCATTAGTGGTGATGTGCAAGCAATATCAGAGATAATAAGCAGCAGAAACAATTGTACAAGAACAAACCACGCTGGCTCATTGAGTTCAGCAGAACTGCCACCTGTGTCTTGTGGCAGCACAAGAGAAGTCGTATCTCTGTACCCTGCCTGTCTGGGGACAGGTGGAAGATGTCCAAGCTGGTGATGTGAGGTTAAGTGTCATCCTCTCTGGCCCAGCATCTACTTGGGTCACTTCTCTGCCTTGGGCAAGCAGCAGAGGCTCTTCTCCTTTTGATTATTTTGTTTGGCTCTGCAAATAGGTGGCCTTCAAGGTTTTGTTATGAACTTCCCCAGAACTGATATGCCACAGCTTGGTCTTGTATTGGTGGTCCTGGCATTTACATGGTCCCTTAAGTCAGTTGCTCCCTCATCTTGCTATGACTTCTCACAGTCACTGTTGGTGCTGGCAGACCCTGCCTGCTTGCTCTGGGTTTCACCTTACAGCTCAGTTGGTTTCCTCTTATGTTACACCTGTCACCTAAAACCCACATTTTACACATTTGTCACTGGTAGATTTCATGAGGACATCTCCACAGCATCTCCATGTATATGTGTATACAGGAACTGGAGATCCTCAAATGGGAGCTTGTATCTCAGTTGCACAGGGACAGGAATATGTTCCCCCTGTGCAGCTAGCTGCTGGTTTGATGCTAGGTGCCTTAAAGCTGAATTGTGTGTTGTTGAAGCAGTGGCTGAAAAGCATTACAATAACCTTCACTGATCTTAAGTGCAAAGAGAATTTTTTTTTCTGCATCATCTTTTTGTTTTGGTTTTTGTTTTGTTTTTCATCAAGGTCTTAGCTGTTCACATTTAGTTAGATTTTTCTTCTCTTGGGCCACTGGCTTCTACTGTTTATTTTGCTAATAATCTTGCTGCTATTTGACTTCTCTTTCAACCATAGTCTTGGTAGCTGCCCAGATGGCTACATCTTGCATTGTTATTGAGGAAATGTGCAAAAAAGCTTACAAAACAGGCACACTTCTCTCTGGTGATGAGAGTATGAATAGTGCTTTCCTCACCTGTCAACAACAGCCACCAAAGCCCCAAGCACAAAAACAAATGTGCTTCTTCCTGAGAGAATTAGGGAGGGTAAGCTGCAAACCCTTTATTTTGTGAGATTGTTTTAAGTGGGATTAGGAACAGATGTTGGGTACCTTCAGGATAATGAATTGTTTAGTGGGGAATATATAAATATTAAATTCTAAAATAAAGAGAAATTACAATATTGTTTCTGGAGCTAGTCTCCTGTTCATTTTACAGTAATATTCACTCTAATAGAGCTGAGAATAAAATATATGATTATCACCTCATTTCTTCATGGTATTTTTTCAGTGGGGCCTGAGTATGTGGAACTCTGTGACTGTTCAGAACTTGAGACTTGGCTAATTTGTGCCAGTTTCTTAGAGTGAACTCAGGCACTCACTTTAAGGAAGTCCTAAAAATTACATTTTCTAAATGAAATCCCAAAACATTTATGTATGGAATAAAAAAAACCCAAACAACTTTATCATAGAAAACTCATGTTGAGAAGGGGTTTTCTCAAAATATGTGTAATGTGTCTGCTCTCTTGTATATGAGAGAATGAATACAGTCATGTGTAGATTCTTCAGTGTCATGGTTCAGGCTGTATTTGCAGGAGTGGGACGAAGTAGTAAAACCTGGTAAAAGTAGAATACGTCAAGCATGTACAATTCTAGATGGATTTTTGCTGTTTCCCAGTATGGACAAACTGAGGAAGGATCTTTTTTGATGTGTGTTCAGTGAAAGTTCATAGTTTTTTCTGGGTTTGAGTGAAAGGTTATTCTCTTCACAGAATTAATTTGAATTTCACAATTTCTCTTGGCTTTCTTATCTTCCACCTACAGCAGGTTATGAACTTCCTCTTCTGGCCTCTATACTGCTCCTCTTTTTTTTGCTAAACCTTGATTTCTTGTCTGTACTTGGAAGTACAGTAAACCAGAGGAGTTTTCCACATCAAATTTAGATAAACTTTAAAAACTTCCTTATCTTGCTTTTAATCGACTCTTCTTAAATAACTATGGTAGGACAAAATAATTTTGACATTTTAACAATATTGATAATGGAGGAAGTGCTAAACTCTAAATTTTGACAGGGAAACTGACTGCCCTGTGTGCCTGCCTTTCTTCATTAGCTTGGTGGCAGGAAATGCCTTTTTGATAGGAGTCAAAGCCTAAAACACTCAGAAATCAAAATCAATCACTATCTCAGTTTAAATATTTCATGTAGTGATGGCTTTTGACTTGTGTTTTGGGTTCTGAGGTGCATGGGGGTTACTTACCCCTGTGATGTCTCACTCCACTGCATGTGCTTACTGTAGAAGGCTACATGCAAGTAATAGTAATGCCATCCTTACAGTGGTGGGTGGTTATAACTGTTCTTTCATCAGGTATGATTTGAATTTGCACAATAGGAAAAAATTAGTAGAGGACACTTCTTCATGCACAATATGAAAATTTCTTTTGCAGCAGGAGAGCAGATGCTGACTGTATTTGATGTATAGTGAGCCTGATAAACGGGTCATATATTATGTACATCTCAAGTTATGAACTTTTGAAAATGAGTATTGCCATTACCAGCATTATGATTTCCTTTCTAGTAGAGGAGGGATCACAGTGGTTCTTTCTTTACTTCAAACTTTGTATTGAAATTCTCTATCACTATCCTGGCACATTTAAGTGGTGTCTGTGCTGTCTTACAGGCACAGAAATGAGCAATACAGGGGTGAGCTACTTGAATCTTTGATCGAGTTGCAATCAGGATTTTAGAGGCTGTGGATAGGCTGGGAGCCTGGAGAACCAGGATCTGTCATGGGGATAGTGCACCCTGCAATGAGGTTAGTGGTGTGTTGATGCTGAGACTCCTTTCTACCTATTACCCGTGTATCTTCCATGCCTCCTTGTGGGGAAAGAGAGAAACTGCTGGAATTGGTGGGAGCTAAGGGAGAAGTTTGGATCATTTCCACCTACTTTCTCTTTTTTGCTTCAGGATAAGGAGACCAAGCTCACTCCAGGAGATGATCAGAGGATGATGTTGCTAAATTGGCTATCAGTCAGAATTTATGGCCAGCCACCACCAGCCCTGTGATACCTGAGGAGTAGCTAGAATGCATATGGGGTTATTTTCTGCTAAATTGCTCATCTCTTAATAGGAAGATTTTACCTTTAAACAATGAAGGGAAACAGGAGAACAGGACTTGAGGTTAGTGTGAGTGCAGTTATTGTAAGGGCACTTTGACTTTTTGTATCCTTTAGTAACATATTTTTAGGGTTCCTGTGCTGTTACAATAGTGATGTGCCATTTTTACTGAAGTCAAAGTGGGTTGATTTTATTTGTTAACATTAAATGCTTTGAAACAGTTTGGATTTGGAGCAATGATGTTTTCTCTAACTGTTCTGTGTATTTATAGTGTTTTTCTTATCTTTGTCCTTCTCTTACATACTTTGTCTTGATTGAGGTTTCTTTGGCCTGCATGGATTGACTTCTTGTTGCTTTGTTGGATCTTACTGACTTCAAGGGACCATGTGGATTTTCCCATTGTTGTCAGTCAGATGTTTAGAAGAGTTATTTTGCCAAACAGGACTGCAGATCAGACCTCATTTGTGCTTTGAAATGTTAGAACAGTGAATGTAGAGATTAGGAAATAAATAGCATTTAATTTAAGGGTCTGAACTGTAGCCTCACTCAGTGTTCATCTTCACTGTTCACAGCCAAACTACTGTAGGCTAAATATCCATTATGGGATATTTCTCAGATTTAGCTGTGTTGTGCACATAAATGAAGGGTAATTTCAGTGGAGAGCCTGTAATAGACTACATTTGTGGATGAAATTGTTGGCAGAGAAGCAGAATCTCAGTTGTGTTTGTTGAAGTCTCAGGAAATGTTTTGTTATTGATGGTAATGATTTACTTTGGCTCTTTAGTCAATTAATGTATATATATAGTATCTTATACAAGAATATTGCTAAACTGAGAATAGCTCTTAATACAAACTACAATTTGTCTCCTGTTTTACTTGCAAAAGAGTTAATAACATATTTCAGCTTTGAAATACAAAGCAAAAGTTGATAAGAAAAAATGGTCTTTTTTCCCTATTGTTAAGTTTCTGCATGAAAGCAAGATGTGAGTGAGTAGGTGTGTAGGAGGCAATTCCTCCAGCAGTCACACATTTGTTCCAAATATATACTGAAAAATACTGGGCACTCTGGGGTTTGAATTATTTAAGTCGTAATTACTTTTGGAGAAGATTTTTACTTGTTAAATCAAAGGAAGTTTTTGTTCAGAAACTCTCCACCATGTTGTCTCTAGTGCAGGTCTGGTTGGAAGTTATTTATTGCCTCTTTCTTACCAATCTTCACAAATAATCTTGAGTATCTTTTAAATTAGAGGATGAGTTAGTGCTGTAATTTAAATGGTTGTTCAAAAAACGAAGTGTAAAGGAAGTAATTGGAATGTAGTTGAAAATGTTTTTTGTGCTAGCTAAGTTTTCTGTTGTAACTACTACTCAAAGCTAGGCAGTCATGTCGTGACAGTTCTGACTGGGGCAGCAGAAGCTGCTGTTGATACCAGTTGTCTAAATTCCTTCTGGCCTTGTCCCCAGGCCTAGAATGTCTGATCTAGTTGTAAAGTAATTGCAGAGCTGAGCATCTTCATCTAGTATGAATTGTTAGCTTGTAACATCTGCTTCATGAAAGGACAAGACATCCTTGCATCTTTAGGTATCAGTGTCTGCTAGAGAAGTAGGGTGAATATCTAATTGTCCAGTTCTCTGTGCTCAACCTCTATATTTAATCTCTTCGATTAGCTACTTTAATAACACAGGTGACAGTGCTCTTATAGGAAAAAAGCTTATTTGGAGAACTTGAAAACTGTTACTGCTAAAACTGGAATGAAAACTTCTTATGGCTTGACTCCACATGAGTCAGGGTAATTCAGTCTTGGGGCATGTTGCTTGATATGACTTTGGTAGAGTTAAACTTGGAAATCTCCTTATTCTGGGAGTCTGATTCTTTTGTATAAATAGCTTATACAGCAGAACTGTTTTGGGGAGTAATTCTTTCAAGGTATTTTTGTTATTTGAGATATAGAACTCTGTTTTAGTGGGTTTTGGTCATCTTGGTAAAGGAGCACAGTAATTTAAAATTGAATGACTTTTGATTATTTAGTTATGTTTCAGCTGTAACAATTGGTTACATGAGTGGAGTAATATATTTAGCTGTCCCTGTCCTAAGTGCAGTATGTGCACTAGTTAAAAATTATCGCTTACCCTTGTGTTATTTTCTCCCTTTTTTCCTCTTTCTCCTTCTATTTTTGCCCATACTTCTCAGCTATGTTATCACCATCACATGGTGTTCCCCTGCACATGCTTCTCAAGTTCACTCATGATCTTTCTCCTTTGCATATGCCTCATTATTACTTGGCTTCCCTGCCTGCTGGGACATGTTGGCAAGCCATCTGGGCTTCTTTATTCCTTGCTTCTCTGAGCGTGTCTTGCCTGATGGTGGCTGTCAGCAAAGTCCAGACCCAGCAGTGCCATTGCCATCTGTGATGGATTTTGCTTATCCTGGTATATTGATAGAAATCTGTTTCCTATGTTCTTCCCCATTGGGTTTCCAGGCTCTCTGCAGCACAGAGTCTAGACACCATTCTGAAGAACAAGAAATGTCTTGAACTGGGTTTAATAAGCCAAGAGTGAGGACCAAAGTTTGGGAACAGTTTTATTGTGCCTTTTGACTGCAAGGAAGGCATAATTCCCCTACATATTTGGGAAGGTCGGTTTGGGGAGTTTGTGGTGAATTTTATGATGTCACACTTCACTAGAAGTATCAGATTGTTGTTTCTGCCCTTGTCAAGTTTGTAATGTACTTCACTTGCAGACGTAAACATTGCCTTTGGCAAGAAGGGCTCCTAGTACTTGGCTGTAGTACTAGCAGGTACAAGCAATCGGATCCTTTCTGTTATTTTTTAAACCAAGAAAATTCTCTTAGTAGGCATGTTTGCCTTTCCGTGATCCTACTAGTGTTTAGGCTGTGCTGTTCATAGGGGAACTTTTTTGTAGGTGGGAGTACTGTGGGTGTCAGTTTAAACCACTCCAGTGAGCTCTCTCTGTGTTCTTCCAAGCAGCAAAGTCTGGAGGAGTGCATGACTGTTCTTTGTGACATGCTAATTTGCAGATTTCCCCCAGTGTAGTTGTAGGAAGATGCTGACTTTGGTTGTATTCAGTGCAGTCTTGCCACAGCAAAAGTGAAAAATCAAAATTTGTCTTCAAATTTTTTTTTTCCTGCAAACAATGAACACTGCTCAGCCCATCCTTAGTTATGTTTATATTTGATTGTGGCCAGGAATTTCCTTAGAAAAATTGTGATGCGGGAAGTACCAATGCAAGCTGGTTAACTAAATATTTTTTAAAAACTACTCCCTTTTTGATTTCGATAATAATGTCACTTCAATGGGAGAAGTTCTTACTTTTAAGATACTATCAGTGTCTTAAGTAAGCAATAAGTAGTATTCTCTGGAATCCACATTAATATTAGAAGAAACAGCTAAACAATCAGCTTCAACAAGGTGTTGAAGGTATTGAAGAGGTCAAGATTCATAGTCAAAAGCCAATTCAGTTTTTTTTTATTTGCCTTGTAAGAAGATAGAATTTTTTTACAGTGAGGATGGTGAAGCACTGGCACAGGGTGCCTGAAGACGTTGTGGGTGCCCCATCCCTGGAAATGTTCAAGGCCAAATTGGGTGGGGCTCTGAGAACCTGTTTGTGTGGAAGGTCAAAGTGTGTCTGCCCATGGTGGGGTGTTGGACTAGATGGCCTTTAAAGGTCCCATTCCAACATATTACGTGATTCTGCAATTCTATTCTGTGATCTAAAACCGTT
Source organism: Luscinia megarhynchos (assembly GCA_034336665.1). Classification (NCBI taxonomy): domain Eukaryota; kingdom Metazoa; phylum Chordata; class Aves; order Passeriformes; family Muscicapidae; genus Luscinia; species Luscinia megarhynchos. The sequence goes on from JAPFBE010000003.1 coordinate 70,510,404, forward strand.
AAGCAAATAATGTAACTTCTAATATATGATTAAAAAAAAGTTGTGTTTTGTATATCTGTGGTATACACATTTGATATCTGATTGGCATGAAGCTGCCAAGAGTCACTTGGGAAGGTGGAATTTGATGCATTTACTTTTTTAAAGCAAAAGATGTTTTCAGATAAGAGGAAGAAGCTAAAAAAGCAGACTTCAAATGTGGATGTGGTGTTACTTCTTCAGACAATTAGTGGCAAATACAACGTGACTTCAACTTTAATCTTAATGTTGTATTTGCAACCTGTTTGCTTCCCTTTTTGTCTATTTGTATCTATTCTTGGTATATATTACTTCTTGGCACCTTCCATCCTGGCAAGTAAGTCATAATTACATTGTATTTTTAAAAGGTATGTTACGGAGGTAGGAACTGCTTGTATGAAGCAGGTGTTTCTGAGTAGGTATGTGTACGTTCAGTTCCTCTGTATACATCTAACTACTCCTGTTGAAAATAAAATCCCAAAGCCCTTATTCTTTCCACTTGTATGTCAACAGATGTTTCCTAGTTAGGTGTATGCTTTCCATGAGATTGGTCTCCCATCTTCTGCAGTTACATTACTTTCTAAGCAGTTGTCCTGCAAGTGTTAGTGCTAGCCTGCTACAGTTTCTCGTCTTGTCTTTTTTCAGTTTCCCTTTCCTTTGAGTGGATTGCTGCCATTTGAGACTAGTCCTGCTGGATCCTGTTTGTGGGCACCACTGCATCTGGTCCTTTTCTGTATCCAGATAGCTTTGGTAATTGAGAGGTTGTAATTTTATTTATAACACAGTTTCATATAGGAACTCTCTTCTTATGGGACAGTAGCTTGTTATGCTAAAATCAGAAAGATGGTCATTGTTCTGGAGAAGTTTTTATAGGTAACTTGCAGGACAAAAGAGAGAACAGGTGGTTAGAGTTAATGTCTAAAAGAAAGTGATATAGCTGCAAATAGTTTCAATATGCCAAAAGAACCTGCTCATTACCTTACTGTGTAAATTGGATAGTACAGAATACTTTGAAGGAGGCAATTAGAACACAATGAATGGGTGTGTGTGCTCTAGAGGAACTTCCAAACATGATAAATACTTTGGGTATGTTTCTAATTCTATTGTGCTAAGGAGGTGAGGTGCTGGACACCAGGGTTACAGGGCTCTTGGGCTCACTAAGCCAGTGTTCTCATAATGTGAAATTTGCACAGAATATGTATATGCTGGCCTTTTCTTTAAAGGAAAAACTAACTGGACATTACTTTCATTGTACAGATAAATATTGTCTGAATGCAGTGAAGGCAGTTTACTGTGAGCTTTAAGCTCCCTCTGGTGGCTTTACAGTATAGTCCAAACCTTAACTGTTGGACTTGTATGCTCTGGACAGTTTTGAGAGTCAAAGTTTGTAATGTATTGTAGGAAGATGCTGACTTGGGTTGTGTTTTGTGCTGTCTTGCCATAGCAAAAGTGAAAAATCAAAATTTTTGCAGGTTTTTTACCCTGCAAGGAATGAATGCTGCTCACCCCATCCTTAGTTATGTTTATATTTAATCATGGCTAGGATTTTTCTTAGCAAAATTATGAAGTTATTAAATTATTGTGATTTTGAAAAATTAATAGAGGAATATGATATGCCATATGCCTTTCCAAAGTGTCAAAGGTCTTCTGTAACTGGACTTCAGAGAAGTAGAAGAGCTAAAATAATATAAAGCAAGAGATCTACTTTCTAGTTTTTGTAATTGTAAAGGAGGTATTTCCCATAAGACTTCTCTGGTTGTTTTTTTTAGTGGTGCTGCAGTTTACAGCTGATATCCCTGAAATTGCCCTTAAGTATTATAGAACAGTGAAAATAGATAGGATCTCTGTATGGCAAACTTAAGTATATTGTGTTAATGCAAAATTATTTTTGGATCAGTTAGCCCTGATTTTGTCTTCTTGCTCTAAGGATGTGAATATAAACGACCCTGGGCTTGCAAAAAGTTGTGCTTTGTCACACCCAAAGGATCTGTTCTAACATGACTATAATGAGTGAGGCTTCATGAATCTGCAGAGCTGTGAGCTGCAAGGTCAATAGTGTTGAAAGGGAAATGTCACTCTACTCCTTTTCTCCCCATCATTGCACTGGATCTGGCACTTGTCTGGCTTTTTGTTGATGCTTATTAGAGTAACAAATGTTCATTCTCCTTGCCCCTGGATTTCCCCTCTATCTTTTGTGCACTAGTTGATAGAAAGTATCATGCAAACAGGTAACAAAACAATGCAGGTGGGACTAAGAAAGGAGTAGGACCTCTCCTTTTGGTAGCAGGAAGTTACTAAAATAAGTCACTTGTCTCAATAAATTAGATTCTTAGTTCTTGTGAAATACTATTGGGCAGAGCTGTGACTTCCTTGAGACTTAAAACTAGCATTTAGGCAAACAGGCATTGCACACCAGCAGAGACTGTAGATTAAATGCACCTTGAATGATAACTGAGGCTGCTTTTTTCAGCATATCACACAGTATGTCTCATACTGTGCTGGTTTAGGATTTTGTGTTGGGTTATGGTAAACCAGACTGATCCAGATGAAAGAATCTGGGATGATTTTTGGTAATCACTTCCCCAGTCTGGTTTGCCATGCATTTGCACAAATGCTTGCCCATACAATGAGAGGAAAAAGTGGGAACTGCCTTTTTTTTTTAATTGATTTTGTTTATTTGGCAGAGCTCTGACTGAACTGCGTATCAAGCTGTTGCTGTGTAGGTCATTTCTGCATGTTTGATAATCTACTTCTTCTGGCAATCTGTACAGCTGGTTCTATTGCAGTGAATGTAGCTGGACTCCATAAAGAGGAGGATGGTACTTCACACTGCAGAAAACATAAACAGCTGTTCCCATTAGAAACAGCTCCTGCTGCATGCAGGAGAGGGAGGTTACATCACAGAAGTGTCTGTTAAATCAGATTGCTTGTGGTTTATTTACTGGAAAATATTTCACTTACTTTCAAAATGTTGGTCTTGATGCTAAGGTCTTGATGCTTTTATTCCCAAAGCAGTGGATATAAATCATGACTGAAAGATAGGTGGCACACATGTTCTTCTCAAACTGTTAGGGATAGGACTGAAATGTGGAATTTGGAAGTTCAGCTGAAGTTCAATAACCTAAGCTGTCACCTTGATCCTGCTCCGTATTTGGATGTGATCTTCCACACGTGATACATGTGTGCATGTTCCTTTCTCAAAGGTTAGCATCAGTTTTGTTTACCCTGTTTGTGGTATCAGTCAAGAGTATCTTGTGCTGTGTGCATGTTCAGATAAATCCCAGATAGCAGAAGTTAGAGGACAGTAGTGGCAGAAGTGGAGAGCAGTGTGGTGCTGTGAGCTGCTGCTACTTTCTGCGTGGCTGGTTTACCTTGTAGGGCAGTGGGGGGTGCTGGGGTTGATCAGTGAGGTGAGGCTGCAGTGCAGGCAGCTCCTCTGTGCTCTGTAGGTATCTCACAGGGGTCCAGGTTATGGCATGGTTTCATGCTTTACCTCTAGCTAGCTTTCAACAGGAGAGCAGCAGGTGTTACCTGAGCAGCCAAGGTGCCCAGGATGTAATGGGGTGGGTGTGTACAGGGATGGGTGTAAGCTGAGGAACCACCATAGCCATTCCCAAATGGGCTTACTTGTCTCTTCAATCACACCCAGTCCTCAGGATGTCAACTTTAATATTAAACACTAGAGGGTAGTATGTTCCTGTAATACTTTATTTTAGAATGTATCTGTACTAATTTTTAAATCCCCTGAATTTATTATACAACTAAATATTTTAAAACAAATGTGGAACTAAAGAGAAAATAGTACTTTGCTTCCAGGACTGAGTGTGCTTAGCAGCATTTAGTGATGTGCAGTGGTATTTTTAGTCTGAGTAGAAAAAGGATTGGTTTGAATTTAGATCTGACTTCTAAGTTTCTTCGGAAACATCATTAGGAAACTAAAATTGACTCTCTGCCCGATAGCTTCATATTCACACCTATGTGCATGCAATGTAAATACAGAGTGGTATATAAGAGGAGGCAGTGCCTGAGAGCAAGCAGATTTGCCAAGAAATACTTGGTTGTGGTGTTTAACAAGGCAAACATAAGTTCATGACATTGTTTTTAGTATATTTTTGATCAGTGCTTGGACAACTTTATTTTTTTCTTTCAGGCACCACCTTCCATGGTCAACAATGAACAACGCCAACATGCTGAGCACATATTCTTATCATTTAGAAAATCAAAATCACCATTTGCTGTTTGCAAACATATTTTGGGTAAGTTTCAAGAAATTTAATTAGACATGTACATTCTTTTGTAACTGAACTGTGCTGTTCTTTTGCAGCTGGAACTATGAATATCAGTTTTGATTGTAATGAGGGATACTTTTTGATGGAGGGTGAAGCCTGTTACTGCCCTTTTTGTTTTATTTCTGTCAGTTTCAAAGCTGGAAGGTGTAACTTCATGTAGCTAAGTTCCTAAACTGATCTAATAGATTTCCTCTGCAACATGATCCTTATAATACTGTATAAACTGTGCAGCAGTATGGTTGCTTGGCTTTGTGCTTGATTCCTCTTAAATCAGCCAACGATGCAATTTTGTGCACTTCTACCAGATTTTGCATTGGTGCTGAAATAAGAGTTTATTTCCAGTTGAACAACTTAGTTGCTGTTGACAGCCCAGCTAGGGGAAAAGAGAAAAAAGCTAGCAAAGTTTGTCCACCTGGCAGAAGCAAGACAATATTGATTTGAAATGTTGTGTGATTATACCTGTGAAGAAAGGAAAGGGGCAGATACCAACCTTCATCAGAAATTTCTTTGATTTTAATGTAAATGTGGTTGTGTAGCAAATTTTAAAAGATAAATGTTTTTGCAGGTGCTATATAGAGAGACTTATTAGAGTTTGGCAGCTAAATCTAAAAATTACAGGAGCAGTAAAGATGTAAGATTGCTGCTCAGTGCTGTGGTATTGACCAGTTGTGAGTGCTGGGGACAGGTAAAGGGGGAATTTCAGTGAAAACTGACTCGGACCTGATGGGGGGAACCTCAAAGTCTGCACGAAAGAATGCCTGCCAAAACCACAAAAAGCAACTTTTCTTTTAAAGAATTTGCCAGAATGAACAGAGAAATATTAGAATTATGTTGAAAATACTTTCATACTTAATTCATTCTGTGGTATTTTTTAGCAGTTATTTCTAAATTTACTGGATTAGGGATTTACAATTCACTAATGTCAGCATTGCAGACCTACTTTGATGTTATACTGTGATATATAGACCAGGATGTGCTTCCTTTCTGACGTCCACTCTGCAAACAAATTTTTTCTCTACAAATGAGTTTCTTCTGTGTTTGTTATATTATAGTAGTACTCCATCTGGTTTGGAAGACTGCAGTCACACTTTTTTCTGGATGGGTCAGCAAAATTTGTGCTTCTTGTTCTCACATAGATTTTTATAGAAAATCAAGTGGGCAAAAACATCCTTCAGTAACTTTGTTTACAAACCATTTGGATCTAAGGATACATTCATCATCAATCAGAAATAAATGATGAAATTTCATGAAATCTCAAATGTGGCTGGTTGGAAGGAATATGATGCTGATTTTAATACCTTTTGGATGTCTAGAAATATTACATTCTTAAGCTGTTTGTATGCTACCACCATTGAGAAACCAGTGTGTTTCCACCTGGGGCACGTTTTTCATGAGCATGTAGGCAGTTATGATGCTGAGACCTGGAGCTTAGAGACTTTTTGAAAACTTTGTGCTTCCTCAGTATCTGTACAGTCTGGACAGAAAGAACAGGTAGTTAAGATTTGGAGTTAAGGAAGAAGAGGTAAGGATTGTGAAATTGGGAACCAGGGAAGTGAAACAAGCTGTTCATGGTGAAGAATAAAAGACTTGAGGTGTACTGAAGGGATGTGTGTAGGAAAGGTGGGCTGGAACCAGAAGACCAAATAGATGGCTTTAAAAAGAAACAGGAAAAAAATGGTCAAGATGGGAACTGTAATGGAGGTAGAGAGGGATAACAAGGATGTCGTTCATGAAAAGAGGAGTGTGTGAATAACACAGGCAGAATAATGGAGCATATGGAAAAGGGGAACAGCCACTACTGTGTTGTTCCTTAGAAAGCTGGAGCTGAACCCAGGAAGCACAAAGCTCTGTGTTCTGCTGTAAGCTTATAGCTGTCTAGTGCACTGGCAGAACTTGTCCTTCCTTTCTTCAGTAAGTTCCTGTGGTGCCCAGGCTTTCTCTGGGGGCTGCTGGTCTGTGCTGTCAGCAGTCACAGGTGTGCGGCTGCAGGACTTGGCACAAAGGGGAAACTCCATCCTTTTTAAATTACATTCTTTCTTTTGTATGTGTGTGAGCTTTGAGTTAGAAAAGCTGAAGACCATTCTATTCAGGAATAATTCTATTTGTTTTTATGTGTTAGACAAACACATTAATCTTTCACTTAAGTGGCTGCTTAGTTGTCCAAATTAAGCTAAGTAGATTTAAACATGGTTTATTTTGATTTAAGCATATTTACCTGTGTGGGTTTAGCTTTGAAGCCTGATTAAATTACTTTAAAATATTTTAGCATATTAGCTGCTGTCTTTGATGTAGAACTTAGGTATATATGTATATATAAGCCTGTGTGAATGTAATTGGGTGAAGAAAGTTTGTTTTGTAGTAATTTAAAGCCTGTCATCTCATGACTGAGGTTTTTTTTTCAAACAAACAAACACAGATTTTTCTAGTCCTGGCAGGTCAACCACTATAGCTCAAACTCTGCTTCTTGTTTGGGAATTTTATTTCATCATTTCATATTTTATGCTCTTGCCACCCTGTGGCTGCACACTTTCTGAAAATTATTTCTGCAGAGCTCAGAATATTTTGAAACTGGTTTCTGAGATATTACCTGTTATTTCCAAGTTAAAATTTTTAAAAGCAAAGGAACAACAGTAATAAAAATCTCTGTAGCTTTCTAGCATCATAGAAATTATATTCATATTCTAGCATTTCTCTTTAAATTGTGCTTTGTAGTCACCCAAACTGTTACCTATCTCCATAATATACTTCTATGCTTTCCTTAGTACATCTGTATGTATAGTAATCCCATATTTAGGTAATAATGGCAAACAATTCCTACACTGTCAGAAATTACATTTTGATTAACTCAAAATAAATCTGGAAACTTGAACACGATGTAAAACACTTTAAATACACGGCAGTGTAAAATTTTTCTTGGATAATTAAGCACAAATGTTACCTTCAAGTGTAAGTGGATTTGCATCTTTTTATTAACCATGAAATACGTGTACTTTTATGCACTATTGATTTCAAAGGCAAGCACAGAAATATCCAGCTTTGACATGCCTGTAAGATTAATCACTTTTATTAATTAATGTATTGGAACTAAATCTGTCATCTTGTTTATTTTATTCCCCCATTGTGTTAGCATTCTTATTCCTGTTCTTTGTACAGCCTCCTAGCACAGACAACTTTTCTCCTAGGTCATTGACTTGAATAATACTGGACAATTTGGTAATTGAGTTATTGATTATTTCTCCCCCTTCTCTGTTTTCATAGCAACAGTATTCTATTTAATAAAAAATGATAGTAAATTCCATTAATTTTTTTTTGGAAACACATTCAAGCTGAATAGATGTCTTCTAATACTCTGGTTGCCTTTGTTTTCCCACAGAAACTAGTAAAGTGGACTATGTCCTTTTTCAAGCTGCTACAGCGATAATGGAAGCAGTTGTAAGAGAATGGATTCTCTTGGAAAAAGCTAGCATTGAGTCACTGCGAACATTCCTTCTAACATATGTCTTACAAAGGCCTAAGTAAGTACAGAAAACATACCTCTGAACATGTAGGATTCTTCATAGTGTCTGGGTTATCATTTTTATTTCTCTGGGTAGCAGTGCAACATCATTTTAAGAATAATTTGTCTTTTAATCTCAGCAGTTAACTTTTGTCAGCTTTCCCTTATGGATTTTCACACGAAATATTGGAAAAAAACATGTGTTTAAAATTTTATTGAGCATCAATGTCCAGAATTACCTGCAAGTATATTTGTGCAATGTTGTTTACAGCCTTCAAAAGTATGTTCGGGAGCAGATTTTATTAGCGGTAGCGGTGATAGTGAAACGGGGATCATTAGACAAATCAATCGACTGCAAGAGCATTTTCCATGAAGTCAGCCAGCTGATCAGCAGCGGTAACCCCACTGTGGTAAGTACTGTGATTTTTTTTTCTTCAAAAGTTAAGCAGTCTGTAGCAGCAGCTTAGATTATATACTTAGTGGCTATAAAGTATTTTATACTTCGCTTATCCAATTAGTCATTAAGTTGGTAACTGTGCAGTCATTTACCAAATTGGAGATTTTTTTAATGCTTTGGGACTAGGGGGTAGTATTTGTAGTTCTTTGGTATAGAAGGAGACCAGTTTTTTAGGGCATGTTTTTCGGAATAACTACTTTAAGTGCCATAGTTGTGGGTTGGTGGTTTGTTTTGGGGGTTTTTTGGTGTGTTTTTATGAAATTGTTATTATTTGTTTTCTTTTTTTCTCTGGTTTTCTTTAATCTAATAGTAAGATGTGAAACAGATTTTCCGTGAGCTGGGAGGTTCTTTGCACACTCAGTCCCCTTCCATCTGTGCAGTGCTGCACTCTGCTGCGGCTCAGCTGTCGAAATAGACTGCGAGCAGGAGGCATAGACCTCTGCTGTTCTTTGGGAGACAAGTAGGTGGAGAGAAAGGGGTGTGAGGAAGTAAAACATGGAATGGAAATACAAAACTTATTCTTGATTTAATGTCATACTACTGGGGCTAAGTGTTACCTTCGATACTGAGCTCAAAGTGGAAACAAGGTGTCCAATATCTATCTATGCATTTAGTGAGATTCCGTTTGCTATGCCAGGGGATAAGTTTAGAATAGGTCATAATAGAGGCATGTAACTAGAGCTTAAAGAGAGGTGATTTTTTCTCCTACCAAATGAAAATCAAAGAGTATATGGATTCCATGCTGAAACTTTAACTGATGCTTTTCTCAAAAAAAGACCTTGAGAGAACCGGCTCATGACACTGCTGAGCTTTTAGAGCAGCAGTTGTACTAGATGGATGGGAGTGGCAAATGTTTAACTCTGAAAATTCAATCAAAGTGTACTAGAAGTAATCCAGCTCATGTCATGGTCCTAAAAATAGTATGTCACCTCTGAGCAACAAGTAATATTGCTCCAGGGCATGGAAATTTCATTTAGTCTTGTAAAACTTAATTACACAGTTATTTACCTTAAGGAAACCGTTTTAGACTTTTGATTCTGCATAATTCAGATAGAAATGGTATTTGTTAAGAAGAACTGAGCTAATGCTTTTTTCCAGGAAACATAGTCTGGTTATAAAAATGGAGTTACAGCTGAAGTTTTCAAGTATTATGCACAACACTGTGTATGCTCATGTAGTTTGTAGGATCTTTGCATAAAGATAGGAAAGTGGCATAAATAGAAACATGGACTTTGAACTGAGTAATGCACAGTCCAGCTTGTGCAGTTGTATTCTGTGCATGCACTCTCCACAGACACACTGCACTGACCACAGCATACAGCAAGCTAAGACTGCCTGCTCCAATCATATCATCCTGGGCATACTGCAGAGCAGAACACGTTGCAGAGGAACTCTGGCTGGGGGAAGGGGTACTCTTCTCTAAGTTCAGCTCACTGCCAAATTAAGCTCAGTTTTTCATTTCCCTTTATTTCAATTCCCCATTATTTCCTCCTCTTCACAAGTATGAATTTCTCCATAGTTTTTCCAAAATATTTGTGCTCACGTTTTAAGACTGGTATTGAAAAAGTCTAGGATATAGAATGATGTTTTCTATTCTGGTGTGCTAATAAGACTTCCTAGCAAAAAGAAAAAAAGACATGTGATGCTGCTGAAACATCTTTTTTGTGTGTCATGCTATATGCTTGTTAGTTTTTGGCAAACTGGTTATAAACACATGCTCCCATGTGTATATGACAGTTTGTTATAAGCCAGTTCTCATTCACAAAAATGTGCTTGTAATCTTCAGAGACTTAGCTGCAAGAGACTCTGATACTGGCACCCAGGACTGGCATGTGCAATAGGAATAAGCAGTAATAAAATGGTATTTCAGCATGGTACCTGCCAAAACTGCTTTCTCAAGGGAGTCAGGGCATGCCTCTTGTATAAATACGTAGCAACTTTGAAAGGTTATATGAAGTAATTCATACAATGAATTATTTACTATTTTAGTTATTTTTTCAAATATGGCTGGCTTATTTTGTTTCTTTGCTAGTGCTCCTGTAGCATTTAGCCATGCCTGTGGGGCTGTGTGGGACTCCAATGGTGCAGTTGCCTTCCTGCAGTGGGGAGTCTCAACTAAGGGTGCTCCAGATTATGGTGTGAAGCCCACATCCTGAAGGAAGTGGTGCTTTCAAGATCCAATATGTGTTGTCAGGACAGTGCCATGCACTGTCAGAGGTGTTTCTGGAGATTCCTTTATATTACTTAGTTGTAAATACAGGCCTCCATTCAAATCAGGGAAGAGACTAGGATATAGGTATTAAAAGAGATCAGCATGTTTTCCAGTCCTCTGTGCTTCTCTGTGGAAGGAAGTTAAGGTACAAAGGTTGAGGTACATTCCACTTTTTTGATATCTTTCCCATAGTGTGATACACACTCTTGCCTCCTTGTACACTCAAGTTACGGAAGCTTGTCATACCTTTGTGATTCCTAATTATTTTTCCAGTTTCTCTGTCCTTCCTGTATCCTTCTCAGCCTTCTGTTCTGACCTTCTGCCCACCCATTTGTGTCATCCTGCCTGAGGTTTGCTACACAAAGTCAGCAGCAGGTCACTTCATATTTAAAAATGTTTAAAGCTCTCAAACGAGCTATCAGCAGCTCTTAGCTGCTGATAATTGGTTAGAGCATGGTACTAATAACACCAGAGCTATGGGTTAGATCCCCAAATGGGCCATTCACTTAAGAGCTGGACTCGATCCTCGTGGGTGTCTTCCAATTCAGAGTATTCTGAGGCTTTCTACAGCAGTTTGTAATTGAGAGAAAGTCCATTTTAAAAAAGCAAAATGTTCTCTTGTCTGCTTCTTGCATTCTTTTTGGTCCCTGTTGGCTGTGAAGCTTCTTGATCCATCTTTACCTTACAAGAATAATGTAGGCACTTAATCTTTTCCATTCCCTGCAGCTCTCCACCCAGTTTCTGTCAGACATCTGTACTAACTTGTGATCATCAGATGGCCCTGCTCCATGAAATCTTTGGGACTTCTGAATAATATCTTGACAGAATCAAGTCTTGATAGTTGGGTAATAAGGAGGGCAGTGAATATAGATGGTAGTCTGCGTTCTGTTGTGTGTGTCCTTTTGCAGGATTTGATGTGCTTAGTACCTCAATTTCTCAAGTACTAGTTAATAAGATCTTCAGAAATAGATGTATTTTGAGGCTAAGACTTGAAGATATGTAGTGGCAAACTAACATGTGAGCAAGACTGATGGATGAACTGTTGAGGATGAAAAAATAAGGAGATTGGAAGGAAGATAAGGAGAGGAATTGCCATGAGAATAATAAAATGGCTTTAGTATTGAGTAATTTTTTAGTAGTGGAACACAGTGTACATGTTAAGGAAACAACAGGACACTAAGGATAGTTAATACTTCAGGGATGGGAAGGATGCATGGTTAGAGCCAGATTTAGAACTGGAGTGTTGGCTTCTGCTGCTGGTTCTCTGCCATTTGGTGCTTTATGAATCCCACAGAAGAAAGCTTTGTCTGAGAAAGGAAAGCAAAGTTTTAGTCTGCCTGCCTATTTATTTATAATTGAGTTTAGGTAGTAATCCTCTAGGAGGACAAAGATTAGCTTTGGAGCTCTTGGGTTTGTTTTTTCTGGCTCCTCCTGTATTATCAGTACAAGCCATCCCTCTGCTCGCAAAGGAGAATCTGTAATCTCCCTCCGACAGCAATTTCAGGATCTCTTTTTCAAATTCTTCATCTCTCTTGGGGACAGAGCTTCTGGCAGCAGACACAGTATCATGAGCCAGTCTTAACATTCTAAATACATGTTTTCTATTGCTCATTTCAAGATTTTGGAGAATTGCAAGGGCCAAGTTCTTCTCAACTTAAAATGCCTTCAATTTCTTGGCCGGTTCTTGTGTTAAAATATTCTGTTTTTGCATAGCTGAAGGATTTCATTTGTCCTTTGTCCCTGCCAGAAGGACAGAAATCCTGGCAGCTAAGTGACTGACTCCCAGGAGGAGGATCTGGTCTGTATGTGAACGCAATCAGGTTTTGTTTAAAACCAGGCTGAGATATGGATCACACCTCGATTTCTTCCAGTATATATGTAGGTAGATGCAGAGGGGTCCAGCTGCTATGGACTTGACATGTGACTGGGAAGCAACAGAAGCTGTGTTTTTTAAGACCCGCAGTGCATACAGTAGAATGTGTTTTAATATAAAGCTCCATATCTAAAACCAACGTATGCTCTTTTGTATATGGAAGAAGACTTCTCAAGACTCACTGGAATAGCTCTGCAATCCTAACAGTTACTTCTCTTGCAAAATTTTTAAGTCTCTTATTCTGTTTCCCAATGTTCCTAGTTGGGCTAGAGAGAAAATCCAGCTGCTTCAGATTACCTAAGGCTTCTGAGGGATGTGCTGTGAATGGATTTCATGTGAGCAGTGGGAAATATTAATAAGCAAAACTCTAGGCGTTCATCTTCCTTGAAGTTAATTTATCCATTATAATGTCTGCCTGGATACCTAGTTATATTTATTTAGCATTTACAGTTCTTGTTTCTGTTCTTTAAAGGGAATTTTACTTCTGGAAACCTGTCTAGCTGTCACTGTTTCATGTGGTACGGTAGAAGTTGGAGACACTCTCCTGACTTTCACATTTTGATAAAAACATGTATTATCCACCCCAAGTTGTATCTCTGGTCAAATAAAATTTTTATATTGTTCTATGAACCTCATTGCCCTTAAGATATATTGAGTATAAAAAAAACAGAGGGTGAACCAGGATACTCAAGCTGATAAGTCTCTGTAAAGGCTTAAATTAGTGTGTTAAAGATTGGTTTGGGAATTTTAGGAATCAAGAAACTACTCCACATGTGAGGTTAAAATCCGATGATAGAAATGTAAGAGAACTTTAAAACATAAGTGTTTTTTTAGTAGTTGAATTAACCAGGTTGCTTTTGCAGTTTTCAGACTTTTCTGTTGAAAGGGAGTTGGGTCTAGCAGAGATGCAGTACAGCAAGTCTCCAGTTTAGTTGCTTAATGACTGCTAGAAATTGGTAACACCCCAGTTACATTTACACTAGAGCCAAGTTTCAAACACAGGGCTAGGAAGTGAGAAGATGTGTTCCAATTGGTGAGATGTACATTTCATGCCAAACCCTTTCTTTCCTCAATTTTGCTATCTCATGAGATTTGCACCTGTGCAGTCCCTCACCTGTGACCTCACAGATTCACTGGGAAAGAAAGAAATTATGCCTTTCCATGTGTGACACCATGTATTTTGGTTTTTTTAATTATAGTGGTGTCGCACAAATAAGCAGGCTTTAGGGGAAAAGCCTCTTTAGGACATTTGTTGACTGTAGCTGCTTGGTGTTTAGTCATTCTTCCTCTCAAAGGTACCACCCTTCAGGATAAATGTGTTCAGTAATATACTGATCTTCGTGTCAGTCTGCTTAGAAACAGCCCCTTCTCCCTCACAGCCTCTCATTTTTTTTATTTGAGCAGATCTGCTGTGGAGCACAGCTGTGTAATGCAGCTCATTAGGCATAGCTGGCAGTATGGCAGGCAGAGGCAGGCAAGAAAGACCAGGAATAAATACTGGGAAAAGAGAGGGGAGGGAGGACACCTTCCCACCCAAGAGCACTTGTTGGGGTGATGTGTATTTAAAGCTGGGTGCTGCTGATGGTGAGCTGCATGCTAGTCTAACTATTCATTATTTTGGGTTTAATTGAAAGTCCTGTGTTTGTTCATGCAGCTGAGGTAGGGGTGAAGATCCAACTGGTAGCATTCAGACAAGAACTTGGAGAAGGATATGTTGCTTTTATAAATGGTTTTCAAGCCTTCAGCTTACTTTTTTTTCTCCTCCTGATTTCTGCTTCACAACTTTGCCTGCCTCCAGAGAAACAAAGAAAAGCTTGTTTTGCACCCTGTGCTCCAGCAAACTCTGTCTGGACCTCTTCCATTATTAGTAGAGGCTGTTACTTCCCTTCTCTCTTTGTCCAAAGGCTGCATGCTTCACATGCCACAAGATCATCTTCCTCTGGCCCCTGGTGATTCACAGGGAATTGATTTTGTCTTTCTCAGCTCACCCCTGGGGGTTTCCCTTGGTTTGGCTGGTTCCCCCTAAGGAAGGGTGGCAAGGTCTCGCTGTTGTGCTGCTGTAGCTCTGATGCATTAACCTGGAGCTGCTCATCTGTCTTTGCACAGTGGCAGAAAGGGAATGAGAGGAAAGGAGTGCACTGCCCGACCAGTCCCTTACTGCTGACAGCACAGAACTGCAGCTGTGGGTCCTATTCCTATCATCCTATCCCTGCTCTATAGCTTTTTTCCACCAGTTGGCTCATTTGGGAAGGAACAGATAAAAATCAGTGGGTGCTTCCTGGTTATGTTTCTTCAGAATATGTTCTGGTTTTCTTTGGTTGGGAACCACTGCTTCAGCTCCTGGGTCCCCCAGCCACCTTGCAATACTCCCAAGGTGAAAAGTTGGAGTGGCCCTAGTTATTCTGTGTACATAAAGATATTTCTTTTGGCCCTCTGGTGATCCTGTTAACCTTTCAATTTGGAGTTGCAGCTTACATTCTGGAGATTTAGATACTCTGAAAATGTTAGCAAAACCAGCTGTGCTTATTCAAGGAAATTAGAGAAGAAGTATATTATTGCCTTCATAAAGAAAGCCTTGCTTTGAACAACTTATTTAGTAAAATTGCTTGTGATACATTCTTATTATAGAATTCTATCACCTAGGAGCAACAGGAAATTCTGCTTCTGATACATTTACTCTTTGATTCTTCCTGCTCTTGTGCGAGTTAAATTTAGATAGTTTAGGGATACTAGTAAATCTCCACATGGCTTCCCTTTGGTTTCAGTAACAGAGTTTACATTGTACATGCAGAGACAAAAAGTCCTCTAAACGCATATTCAGGCTGGTGGTGATCTAATGTAACAGGGCAGATGGTACGATTTGCTCTATTCAGGCAAGACCTTCGTTCTTTTAAATATGCTTACTGCTTTTTCTGTAGGTATAAATGATACATACAGAAGGCACTGCATGATAGTTTAGGTTTTGTAGTAAAATGAATTCTTTAATCAAACCTCTGACAACCTAACTGTATCTCTGCTCTGAATTCAAAACAAGGAAACAATTTTGGTATTGGAGTTCATTCTGCTTTGTCTGTTGGCTTTATTGCTGCAGAGCTGGTGTACCACATGTCCATTTTTTCCTAGGCTGTATTTGTACTCTTCTTCCTTTCAGATGCTTTGTAACCTAACTACCCTCAAATGAAGCACTTCATTTATTCCATGGGCAGCCCAGGCACAAGTGTGAAATCCCTTCAAACATTATGGCTTTAGCTTCTTTTATAGGGGACATTCCATTTGGAGGAATAAGTTGTATTTACCTTTTGCATCTAAGTTGTATGAATGATACATAAATATTGTTTGCTGTTAAAATGGCACACGGTCTTTCTGTAGTGTCTGTGTTTTATTAAAGTAATTTAAAAAGAAAACCACTAAAACGATGTTACTACTGGGTGTCTGATTGCCAAGTTAATCTCTTATCACAAGTCCCATTGATCTTCTGTTTGAGCAGCTGAGAGTCTATTTTATGTATAGCGATCTTTCATAAAGTTTATTCCTGGTAATAAAGCTAACTGGGGTGAGTGCCAAGCTATTCTCAGAGGCAGTCCTCTCTCTCAACAAGAGAAGGGTTTTATTTGTTAGATGGGCTTATTGTTTGGGTATGTACTTGTGGCAGAACTAGTGAAATTGCTAGGGAGTGAGTCAAACTGGGTTCAGAGGTGTACTCTTACTGGTATTAAGTTAATGGCATTGCTGCACAATAGACATTCAGATCTGGCTTTTAATATGATGCCCAGAGTCACGTGCATTTTCTACTTATTACAGTGTGGTATTACTAACTTGCATTGTTAATCTCTTCTGTGGTGTTGCAAAAGCCTTAAAAAAATAAACCTTTAAAAAAGAACCAAAAAATCACCACCAGAAAACAAATGAACAAACCAACCAACCAAAATCACACCAAAACCAGCAACAACAACAAAAAGCCCAAACAAACAAACCCCCCCCAATACCAAAACACAAAACCCCCCCAGAACCCTCCACCCTAGAATTTTGTGTTGGGTACATTCAATTATCTTACGTGTAAGAGGAAGAAATTTTAGCTCACACAGCACACCAGTATTGTTTTTCTGAAATTGTTAATTTCCAGATTTTTGAAATCTTTCTTCTGATATTTATGTTGAGGTGTACTTAGTGTCTTCAAACTAAACATATCTGTATGTTAAAAAAAATGTAATTCAAAATATTAGTGTTACTTTCATTAAGTAATTTTACTGAAGGTTAAAATTTTATTTTTAGTAAAATTTATTTGAGCTTTATTCCAGAATTTCTGCAATATTATTGTGTGTTCAGGAAAGTTTCATAGGTGGCAGGGCAAATATTCTTTTAAGTTAATATTTGTTAATACTCATGAAAATGGGCTGTCTTACTGCTATGCACGATAGTCTGTATAAAGTCCTATAGCCTTATGGTAGTTTTGGGAAGCTGTGGTGGTTTTGCAAAGCTCTGCACAAATACTTGACATTACAAGGACAGGTTATGGTCTTGATCTGTTCCTCTGCTCTTGTTTGAAAGCTGAACTTATGGGGGCTGGCACCTGCCTTCTAGGAAACCAGTCTTGAGCCATCTCCCTTCAGCCTGTTGTTGCAGTAAATTTTAAATTATTGGCCGGTATCTTCTCTTTGGTCTTCTTCTGCTCTGGTGACGTGCATATATGGGAGTGCTTACAATTCCTTATGGATGCAAGGGGTAAGCACAGGTGCAGGTGGCAACAGAAGCTTATGGTTTGCAAGTATTGCACATGAGGCCCTTGGGATGGTGAGGGAATGGGGCAGGATTTACACCCCAGGTATTGAAATACCAAGTTAAGGAAGCTGATGAGATGCTGGGAATTCAGAAGGGAGTAGTGCAGAGGGATGTGGTGTGCCCTGGTATTTGCTGTGAGCTAGCCTGCTGGATGGAATAAGGTGTGTAAATCTAGTAACATCCTTTTTCTCCTGTCAAGTTCAAAGCAGGTGCTGATGTCCCAGAACTATGTGAACTAGCTGTCATTGAAATCAGGGGGATAAGTCACTCGCTGCTCAAGCTGCTTTATTGGGCTCTTAGCAGATTCAGTCAGCCTACCTGTACCCATTGCTCTTTATGCTTTCAAAGATGTCTTTACCATCAGAAATTTAACCTTCCTTTTAAATTTTTCCTTGAAATCAGGAGAAAAGCACACCAAAAATCTGTAACATGCTTTTACCATGCAGTAACACATTACTCTGCAAAGAGAAAGAATAAATTATTATACACATATAAACGAACTGGAGAAAAAGGAAGGTGCTATGACAGCTAAATATTAAGTATTTGTATTCACAGTGGGAACAAATGTTTTTTCCTGTTGTTCTTGCACATTTGAACTTGGTGATTGATTTTTCCAGTGATTGGCAACCAACTGCAAATGGATAGGTAGTCTGCATTGCTGCCCTGCTTTTCCTGTGGTGGTCTGGATGGTGGCTTGGTGTCGAGATCTTAGTATGGTAAAGCAGAAGCAGTTTAGTTTTACCCTGGTTGTTGTACTATTGGAGCCACTGATACCACTTGGTAATCAGGGTATGTTACAGAGAATTCAAGTGTACAGATTTGTAATTGCAGCTAGTGATGTCTGTATGTTGTGGCTGCTTTGAGCTGAAAAATGTGAGTCAGTAATTTAAGCATCAAATAAAAACTTGTATTTTAAATTATTTAGGGAGTCATGTGAGCAAACTTTCCATTATTTCTTTAAAACATGTATTCTGATCTGAAGCATTCTTCTAAAGTCAGGCTTGGGGTTTTTCTTAGTTGTTCCTTTTTTAATGCAGGTTAATTATTTTCATATGTAACTTTTAATGTTGGATTTAATACTTAATACTAGTCTATACTGTTTATTTTTTTTAATATTAGATCAAATCTATATTTCCTCTAACTAAAAAAATATTTATTGTGTGGATACCTTGCACAGAAATTTGGAAATAAAATATTGAAATGTTTGAGGTAATTAGAAATTCTTCTAGTATAGCAGTGACAAAGTTGCACTTTTACTGGAGTAGTTTAAATTGTAATGATGGTTTTCACTGGCTAAATGCTTCTTTGGTCGTGTGTTGTTTGACAGAGCTGACTGTAAATGAGAAATAGTCCACTTGAAATAAATAATTTATTTGAAATGGGAAAGCTTTTACTTAGCAACTGATCAGCTGGTTGTGTTGATGTGCTGGTCTGCTGTATTTATGCAGCTTTATTACATGGTTAAAGAGAACCTGTGTATTATCACAAAGCCACTATGTTTGATCTGTCTGGAACTTATTTAGCAAGTAAGAATGTTAATTTAGTGTTTACTAAGATAACTAGTTGTCTGGGGGGTCAAGGTACTGACTTCAGAGGCATTTCTGAACAAAGATGTTGCAGTTGGTGGGTGGATGGCACTGGTCTCAGCTGTTGTATGAGCTTGCATAAATAGTATCATCTCCACTTTAATCTTTCGGGTGTTCAGAGGTAGTGTGCATATTTCTGTTTAACCCCTGGACACTTGCTGGCATGCATGACCCTTTAACAATTCCTATCCCTCTGTCCATCCCTGGCACCTTGGCTCCAAACAGTCTGGGAGGATAGCCAGTAATTTTGGAGCTTTTTGTAAAGAACATCTCTTTAACAAAAAGTCTTTTCATTTCAGCAGTATGCATTTTCTATTAGTGTGTTTTGTACAGTAGTGTGCAGCACAAGTCTGAAGTTGCACCTCCACTGTGCAGTACTTGCTCTCCTTTGTGTGCAATGATCAGTTAAAAGATATTAAAACTGGTGATGATGGTTTCTGGACTTTGGCATCAGGAAAAAAAGGGGTTTTTTTTTAATATTTAAAAAAACAGCAACAAAGGCTGGAGCCATGTGTTTCATACAGAAAGTTGGCTTTTAAGTATTATTTTAGATAAGCCTTTAATTTACCTTATCTTCAATTTTGAGAATGAAAAAGTTACTTAAATCTTTAGTCTTCATGAATCTGTCTTCTAAAATTAACATGCTTTTTTCCCACCAATTTTTCTATCATTTCAGAGATGTAATTTTAGTAGAGTAGTTTTAAGGGTTATTTCTGAGGTTTGTCAGTGTGGTGCCTTAGAGGGAGGTATCCAAGACCTTTCAAGTATCTGAGCTTTCTGTGAATTCCTCTCCTATTTTTTTTGATGGGGAGAGAGGAAAAGGATGTGGTAGAGTGTTACTGCAGGTGTTGTTTTTTGACAAACTTGTATCACTTTTGGGGCTATAAAATTAATCATGATCAAATACCAGCATGGTAAGTGTAGCAAATGCAAAGAAGAGCCAGAGCAAACTTTAGAGTGACCTGAACTATTAGATCTATGGAAATAAATGGACAGTGAATCTTCCCTGAAACTAATACCTGTAAAGGCCTATGCACAGGCAGACAAAGTAAATGACAAGGCTGGGAAATGGTTTGCAGTTAGTTGGTTTCGTTTGTAATGATGATCACAAAGATGCCAGCTTTTATATTGCTCGAATACTTAAATTTCTTTTTTAAGGATGGAGCCCTGATGATTCCATAAATGGTTCATCCAAGGATCTATTTTCCTGAAAGTTTGACTTGTTCTAGTTTGTGTCAGAAGGAACTGAAGTATTAAAATGCTATTAAAGAAATGAAGGCACTGTAGGTGCTATTGCGTTATTGGACATCTTTTAGTTATATTATTCCCCCTTATTTTTTTTATAGCAAACTTTGGCCTGTTCCATTCTAACGGCGTTGTTGAGCGAGTTCTCAAGTTCAAGTAAAACCAGCAACATTGGACTAAGCATGGAGTTTCATGGTAACTGTAAACGTATATTTCAGGTAAACTAGTTCTGTATTGATATATACTACCTCTCTTTCTAAAATTTAAACACTGAGAAGCAAACACACTTTGTTTTGCCAGGTGCAGTCAGATACACTCTGCATCTAAAAGCATTTAATAAGGCAGATACTGCAAATAATGCAGATACTGGCTACTTCAGGAGAATTGATAATGTATTTTTTGAAAACTTGTATCAAAAAGATGCAAACCCTTTGTGCCCATTTCATGAATGTAGATCTACAGATCTTTATGCCATTGGACTCTAATTCCTTGGCTACCAATTGCAAACAAAACGAATACTGTGTGGAACAATGATAGTCTTAAATATAGCTTTGGTTTAAAGCCAAGGAGAGCTATGTATGTATTTAAAAATATTATTGCAGATGGTGTAGTCCGGTTGTCTCAGATGTATTGTTTGGCCAGTCAGAAATGTTTATGTGAAGGCATTGCTTTAAACTGACTGTTATGGAACAACTTAACAACTTTTTTTCATGCCAAAGACCAACTCTTTTCTCCACCACTTATTAAAAACATATTGGTTTTTTATCTTTTAACAGCTAGTATTTATGTGAGGATTTTCTTCATAGTCTTTGCAAAAGTAATCAATAAATTTTGACAAAAGGGGAAGTTCTCACTGGCAATTTCTGAGTATATTTTAATGAAAATAAGGTGAATCTGGAAATTTTTTTTCTCTCTGGAAAAGTATTTATTGTTGACCAACATTTCATTAATGACTGAGATACTGAATGTATTGTGTTTGTCCTGACTGTAGGAGGATGACTTGCGGCAGATCTTCATGCTCACAGTAGAGGTACTTCAGGAATTCAGCAGACGTGAAAACCTCAATGCTCAGATGTCTTCAGTGTTTCAGCGTTATCTTGCACTAGCCAATCAGGTCTTAAGCTGGAACTTCCTTCCTCCAAATTATATCCTTTTCATGTCAGGCCCCTTGTTTCCCTTGACTTGGGTCACTTCTTGGGTGAGGAGTAAAGACTTTGCAAGGAGAGTAAAACATAAAACGTAAAAACTTTGTGTCTAGTCCTTGATTTATGTTTTCTTCCATTAGTGCCTTTTGTCTCCACCAGGCCTGCTGAGAGATGCTTATATACAGTAGCTGCTGTTGGTCTTCATGAAAGTTTAAAAGTATTTTACATAGAGGAGAAAGCATACAGAGAACCGGCTTTTACAGGTTTATGTTCTGTCTGTTTGGTGTAGGTAACAGGAAGTCTGCAATATGCTACTTCAGTGTAGACCCATATGGTGAAGAGTCTAAGCCCTCTTCAATTTTTATGCAGAGATCTGATCTGTCCTACTTTTCTCCCCCAGAGAAGAGGTTGGGACAAGCAAATGCCCCATCATGTAGGAGTATCCATGTTCATGCAGGTGAACCAACTCCCCATAAAAGAACATGGTATATACTAGAACACGGAATCTCTTCAGCCTGGAAAAAAGTATTTGGTGGCTGAGGAAAGAAATACCAATTTCATTTTACACAGGCGCCATTTCTTCCATTTTGATACTTTTGTAGTATCTGCTGATCATTAGTCCAGAGAAAGGTGGAGTTGGAAAGTAGAGGGGGAAATGGGAATCAGAGAAAGGCTCTTGGTGAAGGAGAGAAGAAAAAAAGATATAAAAATGTTCAGTCCAAAAAATGGGCTAGACAAATATTGTAGAAATATTAAATCACACTTAATTTAAAACCAATTTTAGACAGCATTTGTAGTAAATCATTATAGTACCTGTTTTAATCCATGCTGCCTTTAAGAAGCACAGCAAACTTTCCAAGAGCCAAATTTTAAAGCTGGTTTATAAACTTTTTTCTTAAAACTTCTGAAATTGCTACTAAGTTACACATACTGCAGGAATCTTGATGTTGCTCTCAAATCCACTTGAAAGATTTTATTTGCTTTCCCGACGTGACAGTCAGAAGGTGATACCTGTGTGTTTTTGTTTTCTTTTTAGTCTGTTCATTATGCAGCAGGCAGCAAAAGTAAATTTATTGGAAACTGGATATTTCTTGGTTCACATCTGTAAAGCAGGATGCCAGTTATATTGGCTTTAAGAAAGGTTCCATGGATTAAAAGTAAATATCCCACTTCTATTCATCCCTGAAGTGATTTGGCAGGGGTTCAGAGAGGAATTTAGTGCATGTGCCTATAAAATGGAGACTGTAGTCAAATTATTGCACCTTATAAAAGTCTCTGGAAGTGGATTTGAGATTTCAAATAAAAAGGCTCTTGTATTGTGCAGTGGTGGTTCTCTCTGAATTTTAGCCTGGCTCTGCACAAACTTCTGATGTAGTCCTAAATACAGATTTGTAGAATGTTAAGGGGTTGGAAGGGACTTTAAAGATCATCTGTTTCCAACCCCCTGCCATGGGCAGGGACACCTCCCACTAGACCAGGTTGCTCAGAGCCCCATCCAACCTGGCACTGAACACTTCCAGGGATGGGGCATCCACAGCTTCTCTGGGCAACCTGTTCCAGTGCCTCACCATCCTCACAGGAAGGAATTTCTTCCTGCTCTCTAGCCTGATGAATTTCCTCTCAGTCTGTGCCCATTATTCCTTGTCCTGTCACTGCAGTTCCTGAGAAGGGGTCCCTCTCCAGCTTCCCTGTAGGCCCCTTTCAGACACTGGAAGGTTGCTGCAAGGTCTCCACACAACCTTCTCTTCTGCAGGCTCAACAGCCCTGACTTTCTCAACCTTGTCTTCACAGGGGAGGTGCTCCAGTCTCCTATCAACTACATGGCCTCCTCCATCAATTCCATGTCCTTCTTATGTTAAGGATACCAGAACTGTAGTCATTACTCCAGGTGAGGTCCCACAGGAACAGAGTAGAGGGAGAATTCTCCTCCTTCAACCTTTTGATGCAGCCCAGGATGCAGTTGTCTTTCTGGGCTGTAAGTGCACGTTGTTGGCTTGCGTTGAGTTTTTCATCCACCACCACCCCTAACTCCTTCTCTGCAGTGCTGCTCTTAAACACTTCTAACCTTTTAGTGTCTCTGGGATCTTGGTATGGCTCAGAAGTGAGAGCTGTAGTTCTTCATTAGCTCTTTGTCCTTGGCTAGGGTTTGCAGTGGTGGAGCCAGATAGAGAGACATGGAACCTGTGGAGCCTTGGAATTCCAGCTTTCCTTTATACATCTATATAATATGAAGTGATTTAGGTGCTAGTAGATAAATGTTACTGGAAATACCAAAGCAAGCCATACTACTGTTTAAGGTAAATAATATTTTCTGCTATTTGATACTAAGCTGTTAAACAGGTTCTGGCCATTTCTGAAAATCAGATGGACCTAAGTGCTCTCAATGGATCCATTACAAATATTTTTGTAATATCTGATCCACCTTTTTACCATCTTTTTGTTTTCTAGCACTGGATGCTTCATTTTGTAAGAATTACAGCACCAGCTTGGGCCTTCTCTATTTATGTATCAAACTGTTTTCACAGTACTTGGAACATCTTCACTCCTCCTTAAGAAAACTTGGTCTTAGCTGCCAAAGATTTAGTAACTCTTGGGGTTTACAGTGCCACGTTGATTGTATTGTGGCATAAATCTCTTCCTTAAGATGACCTCTTTAACTGTTGATTGTTAGCTTATGGACAGTAAAACTTAGCTTGGCTGTAGTTTCTAAATAGATAGCACATTACATAAGAATGTAAGAATATTGCTGTGTTGATTGATAGGTTAGAGTCCTTTTGGTGTCCTCTTTCCAAATCTTGACAGTATATATGCTGTAGCAGTGGGCATAAATTTAATACTTGAAGCATGGAGTAAAATGATCCATTGTATTTTCAGATATATCTTTTTTCCTTGAGTTGGTATTTCCCCTGGCAAGATAGTATTGATTCTCAGTATTCCCTGTAGCATCACAGTAATCTGCAGTATATTTATGGAATATTTAGCGTGATACATGTATCTCCAAAAAGAAATAGCATAAATGTGCATTAACTGCATGGTGGCTCTTACAAAGTGGTATGTTATTCAAGTCCCAAGTTGTTAGAATTGAATCAAAACATACCACTTTTCAAGAGTCTGTGCTGTTATAGGACAACTTTATAAGTGTTGCATTGTTAAATGCAGTTTTGGACAGTGTTGCCACCAATTGTAAAAAAAAAAAAAAGTTGTAGTAAGTCTGCATTGTCTCTTGCTACCATGAAAGATGCAAGATGCCTTCTGGAATACCCACCTCATTGGAGCAACAAAGGAAGAAACTCTGGAACCTACCTAATTTCAAATTGGAACTCATTATTTTTAAATTATCTTAGGATGTAGTGCCTGCAGTAGGAAGGACACAGCACAGTGACCTAGGAAGCCTCCCTTCAGTCATGTCCAGTTTCTCCCATTTCATTTTCCAGCAATCATCTATTGTTATTTTTATCTGCCACCTTGAGATATTAGTTTACCCGGTGTTTGTGGAGGCTTCAGAGATAGTATCTTGTGTCATGTTGGCTTCTGCATAGTTTCTTTTTTCAGTGCTGTTACAGTATTGTTAAATGTTATTTACATGGATGGAATTAGTTTTAACTGCATTTTTTCATAAATTAATGTTTCAACTAATTAAGGAATTACAGTTGATCAGTACTGAAAAGTACAGCCCTCTCCTTGACAAAAGTTCCTTCAAGAATCTGACTTTTAGTACATTGTGAGTACCCAAAATCTCCTGTTAAGAAGCTGGATGTTGGGCTTTAATACACCTTGGCATGGACATACACATCCTGTGGAGTTAGGATGTAATTATAGTTTTTACTGCTTCACTTCCAGAGATATTTCTCTTGTCGACTTTGGGATTTTTCTGTTCCTGGCAGCCATATTCTAATGGACTTTCAGTGAATGTCCTCAAATGTAAGAGCTCTTTAATAGAACATAAGAATTGTCTCCCATCTACAGAAAGGTGTCTGTTATCTGTCATTAGGAGCTGTCATAGAAGTACTTATCCCTTATCCTTCAACGTATGGATTACAGTACATGAATAAAGAGATACTTCAGCTCTAGTTCTTGTTTGGGATTTAGTGCCTGTACTTGCTCGGAGGCAAGCTGGCAAATGTTCAAGTGAGTGTAGAATAGAGGATTTAAAATGTGGGTTATGTAGACCTTGTGGTTTGCACTGTACTAATACACATCATTGCTGTTCCATTGGAATTGTTGATGCCATGGCAGCTGTATGAACTGACTGAAGCTTTTGTCTGATCTGAACATTTTTGTGTTCCTTGGCCATGCAGTTAAAGGAAGAAAGCTCTTCATATCTCAGTTTTGAAAGTGTCTTTTAAACCTCAAGCCAGAATGAGACACCTGTCTGGGAGGTTCTGTGAACCATATAGTTCTGCAGACTTTTAAGATTTGTACTCAGTCCAACCCAGATTGATAGCATCTGTTGTGCATAATGGAAATGAATGAAAACCACACAGAAAACGCAAGGTTGGTTTTGAGGAATAGTTCAAGTTGGCATTGCTGCTGAAAAAGCATCTTCCCTTATCTCCCACGAGCATGATGCTGAGCAGGGAGCCACCTGGCTAAAAATGTGGTGGGTTTTTTTTTAGCAGGTTTGGTTTGATTTGTTGCAGAGCTACAGAAACAATCCTACCTATACCAAGGAATGACAACATAGATTTCTTCAGCACCGTGGCTGCTTTCCATAGGCCTTGTGTTTGTTATCAGCCTGGAATTATCCTGAATTCACTGCAGCAGTCTGTTCTTATCTGAACTCTATATTGTCTATTGTTAGGAGTATATAGCAAAATTCAATATAACTGAAACAGCTGTATTTAGGAGAACTGCATTTTACTTTTGTCAAACTTTTATCACCTACCACTTTTAGGTGAAAACTGAACTGACTTTAAAATCCCTGATGTTTAGAAATTATTTCTAGGACACTGTGTTTTCTTGTCAATCCTTTCTAGCAACTTTTTAAGACAACATTGGGCAAACCCAAGAAGATCCCCTGAATTTTGTCATAATTGCACTAAGCATATTAGTATTGATGTTGAACTTTTTAACAGTTAATCTTTCATCATTTCAGTTTTCCTGAATGAAATCTGTAATCAGTTTACAATGTAGGAACATCTTAACAGCATTAATACCAGAAGAGGAAAAGAGACCAGGAATGACCCTTTTTTTGAAAGGGAGCTGATATTCTGCTTTCTTGCCCCAATGGTTTTTAGGTTTTTGAGTTTGCAGCGATGGTTACAGCACCCTGGATGGCAGCTGGTGTGTGGTGGAAAGGTGTGACTCCTGAGCCACATCTGTGTGGCAGCCACTTGTGCATGGGTGCTTTAAGTGCCAGTTAGGCTGGAAGTGATCAGCTGGCATATCATAAACTGCATAACTACAGCAGCAGGATGTACCAAGACCTGCAGAATCCACAAGTGGTCATGAGCCTTAGAGCTGGCATGGCTCTGGAATCAGCCAGGTTTAAAATTAGCTTGGGTGTTCCTGCACTTCCTACTCCTGTTCCTGCAATCTGAGTCCAGTGTCTCCAACACAATGTATTGTTTCGTTCTCGTGACTGTTAGGAATACTTGTGTTTAATAATATTTAAGCATATGCTCCTTGTCCTGGTTGCTGGGTTTATTTGGCCACAGTGTAAGGTATGGAAAGGTCTGTGAAGGATTTCTCCATAGGGGGCAGCAAGCCTCTGCAGCAGTTTTAGGTAGTTGTTCCTTAGACTCATCCCATGTGCTCGGCTCACTAGCTAGAAAGCCGGAGGAGGTCCTAAAAATCCAGATAAAATCAGTATTTAGCATAACACTGGAGGGCAGGTACCTTTCCAATGCAGTTTTTTATTTTTAAAATCCGAGTCTGTGGTTGGCACGAATTCCAGAAATATTTCAAACAACAAAAGTAAGGTCATTAAAATAACTTTTAGGAAAGATATTCAGACATCAACACACCAGGAGTCTTCCCTCCATTTCTGAGATGTTTTTCTCTTCTGTGCACAAACTTGCAAAGGGGGTTCTAGTGGAAGAAATCTCAGCTTTGATTTTTGAGTTCCAAACTTACTGTTTTGTGGAAGAACAAGCCTTGTCTCTCTTGGGAAAAAGATTGTGGAATTAATTCTCAGATACTGGTATTCATTGAAGTACTGAAGTAAAATATTATAATCCCTCATAACCACCTTAAGATATGAAATATTTTAATATTCATCTTCACCTATCAGTCCATTCCTTCGACAGAGGCTGTGACTGAGAGGAAAACTACACATTTGTTGGTTTTTAATTTTTGTTGCTTTCATATGTTCCTCCAAGAAGCACATAAAACATCAAACTTTTTTTTTTATAAATTAGTTTTAAAATAAACAATTTATAAGTTTGAAAAAACTACTCTTATTTTTCCAGCTCATAAAACAAAGCCAAGCATAGATCTAAGGTCTACATGCATAAATTGAGTTAAAGATTAAATATCTTTTAACATTATGGTCTTCTCATCTTTCTCTCTAAACATATGCTATCTAAAGCATATGGACCTTATCATACATCAAGGCATCTAATTATGTTCTTATGATTTTTAATAGAGTTCAGTTCACATCACTGTATAATCTGTTTGATTCCTTCAGAGACATGAATCATGCATGAATGTCCTAAATCTTGCAAAATGAGTGAAATGTTGACGTGGTTCTGGTAGCTGTTTGTTAGCCTGGATTTCCAAATCATTCAAAGTAAATTTTGTTAAAAGTTAATCACTGCCCCAATAGACCTGTGAAGGTTAGAAACATCTGGATTATTGCCAGAAGTGGTTTACAATTGTTTTTCATTCTGGAAACAAAGAAAACCTCAAACTCTCCAGGATGTCGTAGTAGACTAATCTATGCTTATCGTTTATCTATATTTGTAAGTTTAAATCATAAGCTTGAGTGCTTAGAAAAACGTGTTTTGCTCATTCTGTACTTTTTGCTTCTTTGTAAGTCTTGACAAGTAAGTTAATTTTGGATGATGTAGAGTGCATTTGTCCTGTGTGTACCCATGTATGAGGTAATTTAGTGCCATTCTGTTCAGGTTTGGCATAACTGCACTGCTGTTACTAAGACCAAGCTGTAGCACAATGTAAGCTGGAGTGCTTTGTAGCAGTAAGCATCTCCACAGCCGGTTTCTGCTAATGCTTGCATAGGTGCAGTATATGCTGGAAAATGGCTGCAAGATCTCTGTGATAGGTGGAGTCATAATTTGTAATGTTCAGTGAACAGATATTTTATCCACAAATCTCCTATTGTCAGATGTCAGCCGTCCCTTAGCATGAGAAACAAGACTAAAAATAACAGGACAATGATGCTAAATAGTGAGTCTTGTTAAAATAGTGACAGCAAACTAGCACTTCTTTCATTCCATGTGAAAGCATTTTGTAGCTGGTCCCCTCTGTATACTCAACATAACAAAGAGTAAATTTTTCACAGATTGGTAGTGTGTTTGTGATTGTCTTCTGATAATATGTGCAAGCCAATTGCTTATTGGAGAGTCACAGCAAAGGACATTCTTGTTAGTAAGCAGTTTTAAAATACCATTTTGATTAAAGCATTCTAAATTAGAAGGAAAAAAAAGGCATTGCTTAATTTGCCAGATAAAATTAGTCTTAATTTAGATTATTACTCCTGATAAAGGAGGCTTGCATGTGATAATTTAATGCACTTTTTTTTTTTTTTTTGAGTAGAACCAAAGCATATTTGATCAATTAAATTACATCGGTGTTTCAGATTGAAGTAAAGTAGAAAATGCTGTGGCCTTTAGTTTTTCCCCATCTGAAATAATGCTGATCTGGTGTAGTTCAGCATACATTGATAGTCTTGAAAAATGTGAAGAAGGATTTATTTTTCACTAATGTGAAAACCCCTGATGGTTCATACGCAGTATAACGTGCTGACAGCAGTCCTGGACACATACCACCAGTGAGAGTCCACTTGGTGCTGTACTTTGGAAAAAGTCCCTTTTTTTTGGAATGTAACTTTGCACAGTGTCGTTAGGAATTTTGTTTTGTGGCAGAACACAGAAGACAGGTATAAGTAAACTGAAATCGTGCATTCTGCTTTGTGACACGATTTTTTGTATTAAACTACTTGCTTGCTTTAAATATTGTTTCCTTAAACAAAACCCATCAAAACTTAAGGGGCCTACTGTTTTGCACGATACCATTGTAAAATTTATTTCATTCTAGACATAGAAATAGTTTCTTATACAGGTTTTATAGTAGTGGATTGCTTACTCTACGAAAGGTAATGCTGTTCATTACCAGTAAGTAAATTATGTGCAGCTGAACATGCTGTTACTTACTCTGATGGTTGGGTTAGAAAGGGATCAAAGAGGATAATGTGGGGTTTAAGAAAGACAAATAAAACATTAGTAAAACTGCTTTAACTTAACTGCTACTTGAAATGGGTGGTGTCACAAAGGGAAGTACTTTCAAAAATTTTGATAAAAGCTGTTGGTTGATCAGATTGACAGAGAATTGAACCTGTTTGTTTAAATGTTTTTCCTCATGTCTCTGTTTTTTCTCTACTAGAACATTTGCAGAATTTTGTAAATTAAGCTATGCCAAAACACATGGTGAGAGCTGAAATGAGTGCAGCAAAATTGTCTTGCACGTTTTTCATGAGCGTCTCTTACAAACGCATAGAAGATGACAATGCCTTGTGCTGACTTGTGCTTTTGTTCTTCTCAGTGTGATTAGAAAATGTAGATTAATGCAGGGCTAACATATCTGCATTCTGTGGCACATATCTGGCTATTTAGAAAAATGGGATATAGATTTCAATGAGCTATCTTTAGCTATGGTAAGACCTTTTTAAAAGCTGCCAGGAAAATTTTTTAGAAAATGATTTCCTATTTTGCATAAATTTTAACACCTGTTAATTGCGGTTGCTTTTTTCCCTTCTCGCTGTGTCACATTAGACACCCTGGTTATCAAAGTGATCGTATCGCTATGGTATGTCTCATAATTATGATCAAACTGTTATCTAACATTCCTGGAGCATTCTTTTTTTCAATACTTAATACCTTTTATTCCTTGGCCTCATGCATGAATTATGCTGTGTATGTGAAGAGGCTTAAAGTTTGTTTCCATTACATTCTTTCTGAATGGATCCTGTTGTATCTAGGATTTTTTTAAAGCCAAGTAGGAATGTTATTGTTGACCTTGACACCAGATAACTGGGCAGACATTATATAGCTATGTTTGAATCCTCACAAAATGTGATGCTAAAGCCAACAGAATCCTGGCGCGAGACTCTCCTGGACAGCAGAGTTATGGAGCTTTTCTTTACAGTAAGTTTCTTTCTTCAACTTTCATAGTCCAGACCACAGGGAAAGCAGCTCCTTCCTGTTCTAAAACTGTGTTGTCGGACTCTTCCTTTTGCATCAGGTAGGACTGATTCTGTTCACTTCAACTTGCTTATCGAAGCAGATAGAAGTATTGTCTTTCTCCTAGGGTACTGAATTTGTATTTTGCATATTAATTGCTTTAAATTGATGACCACAAGCAACAGAAAAAGGTTTATAGTTATCTCAACTTTTATATGTTTAATATTTCTGGACATGTACTCATCAGACAAAAGCAAGCACGATGAGCAGTAGTAAAGTAGTGAATAATCTTTCAGAAAAGGTGTAACTGCTCTCAGAAAAGACCGAACGAGCAGTGTTTGCTGATATAAAAGCATTTGCTCAACAGAACAGCTGAAAATAAGTAATGTAATTTTCTAGCCACTTCTACCATACAGATTTTTGCATCTCTTTCCTCAGCACAAAGAAAAGCCACAAAAGTTAAAATGGAATGTTAGAAGGGATAAGGAAGAGGTAGTGTTGGGAGAGGGGAATGTAGTGCTCAATTTTTGTGACTTTAAAGCCCCACAATGTTAAAAACGGATAGAAGTTGTGTTGTTTTTGCAACTGTTGGGAGAAGTTTGTAATCATTGCTCAGCTAGGACTTAGTGCAGCAGCAACATACATTGGCTTATAAATTCATTTGCTATGCAATTTGACTTGGGTTACGTCTCTTGGGATCTGAGAATTTAGCATTCTCAGGCTCTTTTTCATTTTTGCAAAGCAGAGAAATGTGCTCAAAACTTGGACAAAGTTGTTATAAGACAATGTTAATGTAACTCTCCAGTGCTGCTTGACAGGATGCATATCCTTACTTGATAGGATTTTAGATAAATTTAAATTTTTATTTTTATTTCTTTTTACTACAAGTTTATCCAGCAGTTTTGAAAAGGTGAAAAAATCACTGGCAGAACTCTCAGCAGCTACACACAATCTGAACAGCTGTCTAGACTATCCAGACAGTTGCTACTGTCAGCTGTGAACCTCCACATGCAAATAACTTTTTGGCTTCCATGTTAACCCTTCTTCATTTAATCATATGAAGTTGTCAGAGTTGCATATCTGTTTCCATAATTGGTTTGCAATTACTTATTTGTGATAAGAAAAAAATTTTTAATACTGCAGAGATTTGTTTTAATATGTTTGCATTTTATTTAATAGTAACCAAGGCTTGCCTGTATTTTATTATTTTTGAATGAATGCTGGCCAGGGCAGTATGCTGTCAGTTCTGGTTTTAGATTCCTGATTTGCTGTGGTTGAGGCTTGCAGTAGTAGTTTGCTGTTTGAGGTAATGTAAGTAAGTTGTAGTAATTTTTATTCATTTATCTGATCTGAGAAATGTTAATAACCTTGCAAAAGTTGGCAGGACTGCTGTGTTAGAGCAAGAGCCTTTTTTCTAGCCTCAGCCTTTTGTGGGACATGTATTAGGAGGGGATATTTCTGTTGCAGGGTTTGTTTCTCCTGCTAGTTTGATGTTTCAGGGATTAACTATGCAGCTAATCCAACTAGTTATGAGTTGGGTGAATTTGCAACTATAACACCACAGAAAAATGGTTAGTGTTTTAACTATTTTTTGGTATAATATTACTGGAATCATTTAGCTAAGTTTCACTTCTAGGTGAAAAAACTATATTTGTTTGTTTTTTTATTCAGTAAATCTTCTGTGATTAAAATAGGCACAAGCCTAAAAAAAATTCTTTAAATCCATACTTGTCTGATTAAAATAAGTATGTGA
Source organism: Luscinia megarhynchos (assembly GCA_034336665.1). Lineage (NCBI taxonomy): Eukaryota > Metazoa > Chordata > Aves > Passeriformes > Muscicapidae > Luscinia > Luscinia megarhynchos. The sequence continues at coordinate 70,542,613 of JAPFBE010000003.1, forward strand.
GAATATGTTTACTGAAGTAGTAAGATTCAAATCTGGAAAGTCTCCACAACAGAAATAATAACAGTTTGCACAAATGTGGGAAGATTACTGTTGGCCTTGTACAATATAAGGATGTTGCCAAGGAAGTGATGCATTAATTTTTGTATGTCTTCAGTGTTTACCTCTGCTAAAGAAGCATCTATATAATCTTGATTGAACTTGTTGACTAACTTTAGCAAGACTCTATAGCCTAGGCATAGTTAGCATAATAGAGATGACTGTCATTATTGCTGTTTTTAGAAGGAGCAGCATGTCTGACTGGCTGGCATCTGTTTCTCTCTTTAAGACATAACATTCAATAGACAGTTCAATTTTCAACATGTAGGTGAGCCTTAACTAAATGTTAGTTTCAGTGAGTTAATTCAAGGCTTGAGATTGTGAGCTGAGTCACAATCTTGACGTTTGCCATGGTTTAGGGAGTTACAGAAACCCTTGTATTTCAGACTGAGGGGAAATTATAGTAAGCTTTTTTTGGTGTGTGCTCTTTTGGATTGAGAGCCATGTGACTGTTGTAAGAACACCCTGTTTTCATGTATTATTAACGACTTCACTTCCTGAAAGGTACATCGAAAAATCAGAGAAGATACAGATATGGCCCAAGATTCATTACAGTGCCTGGCACAGCTGGCATCTTTGCACGGGCCAGTCTTTCCTGATGAAGGTTCTCAAGTTGATTACCTGGCACACTTCATTGAGGGATTACTGAATACTATCAATGGGTATGTATGCATGCTCTCTAAATTTAGATGGCATCTTTTAATCTTTAGTTTGGACTGTAGCATATCTGTGTGGTGAAGTGGTATGGCTTGCTTATTTCTGGATATAATTTGTGCTAACTGTTGGATTGCTTAAATTGAGAAAGGGCAGTTTAAAGTAGATGGTGTTTATGAGAGATTTATGGATTGAAAATGTATCAACAAAACCAATTTTCTTTAGCAATTTTCTTAATGGCAAAAAACTGCTATTTCTATCTCTAGAATTGAAATAGAAGACTCTGAAGCAGTGGGAATTTCCAGTATTATCAGCAATCTGATAACTGTATTTCCCCGCAATATTTTAACGGCCATTCCAAATGAACTTTTCTCTTCATTTGTTAACTGCCTCGCACACCTCACCTGTTCTTTTGGAAGAAGTGCTGCCTTGGAAGAAGTGGTAAGTAGCTGCTCTTAAAAAAGTGGGTAGCTGTTTTCACTTCTATTTGTGATAAGTATAACTGACATGAGAATTTGGCTATTCTATTAATAACTGTTGTGAATTCAGTGGTTTTGTCCTAGGTATTTCTGAAATCATGTGAGAGGATTTTCTTTTTATTTCATGCAATGTACTGAATATAATTATACACTATGTGCATCTTTCAGACTTCATTTTGATTTAAAGTGCATCTTACTTTTTTAATTAATTAACTAATTAAAAATATTAAAGTCTTAAAGTATTGCTGACTTGCTGTTGTAGATAATGAACAAGCTGCAGTCCTGAAAGTTTAAAATGACTACATGAACACATGGACAGACTAAAACTTAAGTGATGCCTAGAGTTCTGAGTCAGGAGTTTCTGTTTTAAGTGAGTGTGGCTGTTAAGATCTGTTAACATCATACACCTGAGCTGTTCAGATCATACCTTCATTGCTGACACAGTTGAAATGGTAATTGTGTGTGCAAATCTAGCACAGGAATTAAGAGGATTTTTTTCTTTCAAACTTTGATTGTAACATTAAAGAGCAGTTGGTATAGCCCAAGTGTTCTGCTCCTAAAAGTTGCATTAAAATTAAAAACTACCAAGGACACATAGTTTAAGAAAAATAGCGTAAGAATTAAGGTGAATAATCTTGCGCTTCAGCTGTTTATGTGCAGTGGCTACAGATTTAAAATGAGACTATCAAAATACTAACCAGTATTCCCCCACTATCATGAGAAAAGATGATTTTTTATGTTTTGAGAGTTTGGTGTAGTGGCAGAGTTTGAAAATAATAATAGAAGTAATTAGTTACAAAGCTGATGGAAGTGTTTCTTTACCAGAGAGCACAGGTGAATTAATTATCATTCATTGCAGGACATTAGATCATGTCTTCCCTGCAAAGTTAGCATGTATTATATTTGGTCTAGTGCTTACTCTAACGTTTCATTTTTTAAAATGTTTTAATCAAAAAATTGGTGTTTAAATTTAGAATCTAAAATAAAGTTCCTTTCCAAACTTCATTGGTCAAAATTTGTGTGCCTTTTGAGATTTTCTAGCAGAATATTGAATACATATTCCATTGTTCACCAATACATTTAGAAATGCTCCTGAAGCTTTTATATAAGATTCATCAAAACCACAGGCTATCATTTAAGTTCAGAGGAACTAAAGGGATGTTGTTTCTTCAGTTAGCATCTTGTTACTTGAGAACTGGAATACACAGTCTTGTTTATACACAGTCTTGTTTAAGGAAAACAGTGCTCAACATGATGCCATTTAAAACAATCTCTCAGCAAGAGCTTACACCATCTTGTACCACTCTCTGGTGCAATGATGTGTGCCTGTAGAAGTACTGCTTTGCATCCCTGAAAACCATCTTTTGGCTTAAGAGTGTCTTGGCCATGGCAAATGTGTTCCCCAAGTTTTTTAGAATGCATGCAGTGATATTTTCTGTGAGTTCATGTGCTGTCTGTAGTTAAGAGCTTTCTGACAGATAAAATATCATGTGTGTTTGGCTGATAGAATCCTCAGATAATACTCCATGAGCTTTTCAGAAATACAGTATGCAGGCAGGAGTACTCCTTAAACTTTGCTGGCTGGTAAAACTATTTTCCCTATATTTCTGCTACTTCATGCCAGCAGAACGTACCATGTGAACATAGCAGAAACCCCATCAGGCACAATGAATCTACTTAGCTGAAGACCTGCTATGAAAACTGTCAAAATATGGAGATCCTGAATCAAAATCTACAAACCACTTCAAAGTATCTAATACTGATTTTCAACCACGGGGAAAACCCCACAATCCAAACATTGTTTAAATGCTATTTCACATTAAACTGCTAGTTTGGGCTGGGAAGATTAGCTGAAGGAATTTGAAACATTTATCTGAACCAGCTACACTGGTGGAGGGAGGGCAGGTAAGCTTCAACAGTGCTGAGGATTAGTTTATTGGGGACCAGTGATCTCTTCCTTTAATGGAACTGCATGTGAGAAAGGATGCTCATCCACATCTATGCTCTGCCTTGCTTAATAGTTATGCAGAAGTACAATCAAATAGTTCACCTGAATTAGTGAAGTGTGTGAACTGGATGTTGGTTGAAACAATAAAAATTATATCAAAGGCTTCTTTTTCTCAAAATTATATTCCTATTATTAATATTAATGTACTATTCTTGTTTCATGATATTTTTTTAATATCATGTGATAGCACAGATCATTCTGAATTTGGTCCTCTCTGCTGTGTTTCCAATTCTTGCAGCTTGCTGCTGCTTGACAAACTTTCAAAGTGTTCTTTCTTCAAAGGGTCAGCAAACTAGGAGGGAAGGAGGACCAAATTTCTTTTTGTTTCCCATAGAGAAAATTAGGAGGAATTAAGCATCTTTGCTTTAAATTTGCTGGGTTTATCTTGCCTCTCCTGAAGATCTGAGTTTTAATCCATCAGAATGATTTATCTCCCAGTCTACAGCGTGGCACTTTGCCGTATGACATCTTTGGTAGCACAGCAGCAGCTAATCTGAAATAAGGATTGGGATGTTTTAGTAAGGTTTCTTTGGGAGTGGTTCAATGTGGATAAAATCTTTCTACTGTTTGGCCATTTATTTTATGGAGGCACTTTTTAGTCCTAGATTGCTTATGAGAATATCTTGAGGTGTTGTAATAAATGAGTTGTCTATATTTGAGGGTATTTTGTTGTTCATAAAAACATGTCTATCTGTTTATGCTCTCAATTATTAAAAATTATTAAAAGTCATATATGTAAAGTTATAGATGTAAATATATTACATATACGTTGAAATGCTTCAGGACTGAATGACTGTCTGTAAATTAATGTGTCCTTTAGGTAAGTTTTAAAAAGATACGTTGTGATGTCCTTCCTAAATTTATGACTTAGTGTTGAATACAATTTTGCCTCTCTCCTTGTCATCTCCGGGTTTTGTTTTCACAATTGCATCAGTATGTCCCATATTTTAACTTCTGGAAATATGACAGCTTTGCAGTTACAAAAGGATGCTGTGAAGCAATCTTGGAATGCTTCCAATGTGATATCAGTTTTTCCTCTTAATCAGTCATCCAGCCAGTGTTTTCTTTTCCTTGCCTGTTCATCCGACCGTGTTTGTAACTTCACTGGAAGTCAGGAATTCTTGTGTCTGGAGCATGATTAAGGCCTTAGTGTCTCTTTATTTCATCATTGAACCATTTTACTGACCTCTGCTGTCTCAGAGTAACTTCTGTGGGCCGCCTGTTGGTTAAAACTTGAGAAGGCAACATCTTAGTAGACTGTTTAACTATATAGTCACACTAAAGTTTTTTTAATTTGGATGTATTTACAAACGTTCCATTTTTGCATTAAAACAAAAAGTTAATATATACAATAAAAATACCTTTTAAAAGAAATGACCACTTTGCTGTTTGATTTCTTTAGTTTGCCAGCAACTCAGGTTTTTGTTTTTGAGAGAAGTTATTTCCTTTTGCAACTTATGCACTATACAGAAGCACATGAATAATTAAAAACAAGAAGCATCATTTGAGATGCACTAAGTAATTATAGCTGCAGGCTTATTCTGTTCTAATTGGGTTTTGGTTTGTTCGTAGAATGAGAAGTCGTGATTCATCATCAAAACTGGCTACCTGTAACAAGGTTTCTTGAACACTTGCAATCTTGCATTGATTTCCTCTGGAATCATTGTTTTTTCTCTTCCTTTATTTCAGAGATAGTGGAATACCTATAAATCTATATGCAACATCAGATTAAGCAAAACAGCTAAACACATTGATAGATTTTTAAAGCTTAGCAGACATGAAAGCTTCAGTGCCCTTTTCAATGCATTGCTTCAGTTCATTCTGGTATTTTCTTAGCTATCCTATTTTTTTTTTGTTTGTTTCAGCAGTAGAAGAAATTCTATAAAATAGTGATAATAAGTATGTTCCTCTGGTTTACTTTAATAATAAGGTTTTTTTGTTGGTTTTTTTTTTTTCATCTCTTACAGCTTGACAAAGATGATATGGTATATATGGAGGCATATGATAAGTTACTGGAATCTTGGCTTACTTTGGTCCAAGATGACAAACATTTCCATAAAGGTTTCTTTACCCAACATGCTGTTCAAGTCTTTAATTCCTACATCCAGTGCCATCTGGCTGCTCCTGATGGCACAAGGAATTTGGTAAGCCTTCATTGTAGCAGTTTTGAATGGTAACATACAGTAACTAGCCCATGTCTTTTGGTGTGTGTATATTATGTAGCTCAAGGCAGCTAGTATATAATTGCCATTTGTGACTTTGGAAATGAAAAAAATTGCTGAACTTGTTACTCAGTTCTAATTTCCAGCCCTTTCTCATTCTGGAGAGGAGTTAAAGGAATGCAAAGTTGGAAATCACTTTAAAAAAAACCAAGAAAATAATAAACCTGTAGCTCAAATCAATGTGTATCTTGTTCTTTCCGCAGATACAGTGACTAAACTGTTGACCTTCCTTCTGGATTAGAATTTTAGTTTAAATTCTCATTGAAATTGGGGGCCTTTATTATGATTGTTGCCCCCCATGCACTATCTTCAAAATATAACTGACATACATAAATATCTGAAAAAATGTAGATTGACTGTGTTCAAAGTGGAAGAAACTTGGAATATCTTGTGGACCTTTGGATAAAATAAATGCCCAGTTGAGTTTTTTAATATTGACTGTCTAGAGAAAATTTAAAAGTACATCAAGTATCTCTTGAGCCATTGAGAAAGAAAGATGATTAGTCTATTTGCCAGGAATCTGGATCTTACTAAAATAGATTCTTCCACAGAAAGTTGGATGTAGATGTTAGATGAATTAGTTATTGCATAGTTTCAATTCAATAACTGTATAAAATCTCTCTTTAATTTGATGCTGTGCAAAGATCTCAGAGATACCTCATTCTGAAAAGCACAATGTAAAACACAATTTTGCTATCTCAATATGTAACAGATGGTAATAACAGTGCCAAAACTGGGAGAAATATTTCACAAGAGAGCTTTGAATTCATATCAGGCAGTCTTGACATAACTTGTGTACACAGGTTGATTCATGTCATTCTGTGAGATAAGTCATTTATCCCATGGGTAACCTTTAAAAGCCACAGCTGGCATTTTAGAATGCTTCTTGTTCTATATCAAAGCAGTAACAGGAACTTTCAGTCTCTGCTTTGAGAGCAGAGGCTCACCCTTCAGTAAACAGCTGCAACTTTGAAGTTATCCAAAAGAGAATGATTTGCTAGGTTGCATAAAGAAGAGTTAAAAGCACTTTGCATAAGGAGCTGTGTGTGGATTCAGTTTTCCAGGGCCTCTATAGAAAGAAAGCAGACTGAGAGCTTTCTCCACCTCTTGTATTTTACTTTGTTACTTGCATAAATTTTATAATTAAGAGCTAAGATTTATACTTGGTTTCTGCATATGTTCATCTCTTCAAGGAATAAGATCTGATTATAATTTAAATAGTTTTATCATGCAACCAAGATAAGCTTTGGGAAATTGAGCAGTGCAGCTCCTGCATCAGCAAGAAATAAGACTGAGATCATCAGGATTATTAGTCTGCTGTTTTCTGAGTTTATTATAGCATTTACTTTTAATGTACTTTTTAAAAAATTTAGTAGTACTTTTTAAGCTACTATTTCCCCTCAGACAGTAGGTCAGGGAAAACCTTTAATGTAAAGGCTAACATTCATTTCATCATGAAAAATACTACTTATTACATGATTAATGTAAGATCTCAGACAACTGAGAACTATTGAAGTGTTAACGAATGAACTGAATGTGGCATTTTGGTAATGAGTTTGTGAAATGCTGATTTTAAAACAATATGAACCCATGGTGACTCTGTTTAACTCTTCTGTGTCTAATTTAGTACGAGCCCCTTATTCATACATGCAAATTACCTTGCAAGAAAAACCATACTAATGCAGAAAGTTGTGGTGTTAATGAATTTAACAAGTATGACCCTAAGTGGTTGCTTCTAATTTTGTTGAAATAACCAGACCGCCAATGGCGTGGCCTCTCGGGAAGAAGAAGAAATAAGTGAGCTGCAGGAAGATGACAGAGACCAGTTTTGTGACCAGTTGGCCAGCGTAGGCATGCTGGGGAGGATTGCTGCAGAGCACTGCATACCTCTTCTCACAAGGTAAGTACAGAAAAAATAGCCATGAATGCAAATCAATAAAGCTGTCAGATAGGAAAAGCCTAACTTTGCCAAAACAGTTTAAAAACAGTGACGCTCCTTTGTTATTTGTCCACAGTTTGTTAGAAGACCGAGTGACAAGGCTCCATGGACAGTTGCAAAGACATCAGCAGCAGTTACTTGCCTCACCAGCATCAGGTTCAATTGACAATAAAGTGCTTGATGACCTGTATGAGGATATTCATTGGCTTATTTTAGTCACAGGTTAGTGAACAGCTTTAAGTAGTGTTTATTCTGGTAGTCTTATTACAGCTGGAACACCTCAGGGAAAAAAAAATCCCTGTATATCAACTACTCTCTATTAACTGTACATTTTATCCCTTACAATGATTTCTTCTTGCATGCAGGACTTGCAAAATCCTTGTCTTACTATCATTGCCTTGAGTAACAGGAATGTTATCTCTAATGATTACCTCATGTAAAGGTTTCATCAGTGTCCATTGGAAATTCCTGCAACTAATTTTGTTACAGTTTTTTCAGTTGTGTGATCAGTCAGCCTATTAATAAATTAGTCTGTTTGTGGTATCAGTGGTGTTGGCTGGGTGCACAAGACTTTATAAGGGAACCAGCATGAGATCAGGGTACTGGTGACAGAGAATCACGTAAGTTTTAGACTTTCTCAGTGCTGATGATCCATGACCTGCTATTTTATTATGTTTCAGAGAATTTAGAGCGTTTTCGTGCTAAATTTAGAGCCTTTTTGGGTTTGTTTTTTAGATGGCGATATTTTAATTAAGTTTGCAAAGGTAGTAACAACTAAGTCTGTATTTTGCTCAGGGAAATGCATAATGTTTGAAATATTTGTGGGGCTTTTTTAACGATGTGGTGTTTTAGTTGCTCTCAGATGTTGACATGAATGTATTTATAATATTTTTGTAACACTGAGATGGAGTTTGTAGCTCACAGATGGTTGAGATCGATATTAAAAACTACAACTAAAGCTGGAATTAATTTTATCTAGATAGCAGAGTATTGTATGAAAACCCATGCTTCACCTGATCTGTAGTTGCTAGGCAAGGAAAACTGTGTTACAGCACATGTGCTTGAGGTCTAAAAGACTCTGACAGATTTGAGATGTTAGTAAAATAGAAGTCCCAAATGATAAGGACTCAGCTGGGAAGCTGTAAAAGCAAGGCTTTTTACCACATAACAGAAGAAGAAAAAAATGACAACAAAATGTTGTTTCATCCCTCCCTCAAGTGGATGAATTGACTGTAGCACTTTTACATAAAGCAAAACTTGTCTCTTTTTATTGATTTTTAAATTGGTGGTTTCTTTTTCCAGTCTTGGTTTCTTGTCACTTTAGGTTTTTTTCCTATTAAATGGATATAAGGTTTCTAATTAACTCATATGCATTTAAGCAATGTTAGTCAGGGTCTGCACAAACATTTGATTCTGGTGTGATGTCTGCAGTTAAGCCTATGGATTCTTTAATCAGAAAGCCATAAGTTAACCTAGGGTAGAAAGTTGTGATCACTCTTTCTTTTTTAATGTAAGGCTACCTCTTGGCTAATGATACTCAGGGAGAGACTCCGCTAATACCTCCAGAAGTAATGGAATATTCCATTAAACATTCAGCTGAGGTTGACATCAATACAACACTTCAGATTCTGGGATCTCCAGGAGAAAAGGCCTCTTCCATCCCAGGGTACAACAGAACTGATTCTGTAATTAGGTAAGGATGCATCTTGTACTATTAAATGTGTTAAATGATTTTTCAGAGAAAAAACCTACAATGTGAGTAGACTTCTGTGAATGTGAAAATTTAAGCAACATATAAACACTGAACATTGAAAAAGGAAAGATTGACCTAACAGTCTTAACAGACACCATAAGCCAAAGTCTTGGGAACATACAGAAATGTTTTTTATATTTCTACTGAAAACCCATCTTTGATCTATTTTTTACAGAAAATCCTTAAAACTACTGAAGTAAAAAAAGTTGGCAGATCAAAATCTTTAGATAATATATACTCTAAAATTCATTCAGCACATAAACAGCTTAAGCAAACGCTTTCCAGAACATCAGTGAGCTTCTCTACTTAGATTATGGGTTACTGCCCAAGCTTGGCAGTAGCAGCAAAATTGATCCTCAGAGCATGAAGAATTGTTGTCAGTTATGTACACACATCACTGTCAGCCTATAAAAGAAGCAGGAGAGATTTCTCTTCTCTTTTGCAATAAGGCTGATGCTCCCTAAAGACTCCTCAATTTGAATCCTTACACTTCAGATGATTGCATTCCACTCTTGGTTGACATAGAAGAGTCTTCACCTAAGACTAGTTGTTGCGTTTCTTTAAAAGTTTTCTTCTGGGAAGAAAGTAGAAAAAGTGGACCTTCATTAGCAGTGATGTATGTACATAGTGTTTAGAAGGTTGAATACTGCTCACTTATACTATTAGCCACTTCAAGAAGTGGCCACTAAACAGGATTTCTTGATGCAGTGTCTCAGTGGTGGCAATAAAACAGTATCAAAATAAGGAGAGATTTGAGGCCCTTTGGCAATAATTCTGAAATGTCTTCAAGAAGTAGGCCACTGTCAGCTCCTAAATTTCTTGTGTACAATCACATTCTTACAAAATTCACTTGATGCACTACAAAAGCTAGTATTTAATGCAGTATTATGAGCTGATTGTAGCAATGCAATCACCTTGTGATTTACTATTTCAGACTATTTCCCAGCAGTAATGAACAAGAGAAAAATAACTGGTCATTTCTTTTGGTTTTTGGTATATGTCAACACTGCAAACACTGCACAATTAGAGCAATTGGTTACTCAACTTTATGGTGCAAGGAAGGAAAAAGCAGCTTTTCAGGCACTCACAAGTAGTCCATTTATGTCACAATGCTTGTGAGAATTTTTTATGGCAGTAATTTTGATGTCAAAATTACTGTTTAATGTTATTTTTGGAGGATATTTGCTCTATTCTCTCTTTCTCTCTTGCCCTGCATTTCAAAAACAATAAATTCAGTTTCTTTTTACTTGATTAAAGTGCTTTGTATTATCCTGATTCTTCTGTCATATTTTGTGAAAAATTAAAGTGGTTTTGATAGTTGCATTGCTTCTCCAAAATCCACTCTCAGCATCCTCATTGTATTTTAAATCTGCAGGTTGTTATCTGCTATTTTAAGAGTGTCAGAAGTAGAATCTAGAGCAATAAGGGCAAATCTCACACACCTCCTGAGCCCCCAGATGGGCAAAGATATTGTATGGTTCCTCAAGCGCTGGGCAAAGACATACCTCCTAGTAGATGAGAAGTTGTATGATCAGGTAAGGATGTAACTTTTATTAATTTATTTGTGAGTATTAGCAATAAATTATCCTGTGACTGTAGATGTCAGTGTAGCTGTTTAAAAGTGCAATGCTAAAGTATTTTTTATTTATATGGGTTGTGATTTGTTTTGGAATTTGTTTGAAAGTTGATGTTTTCTTCCATTTGCTAATTAGAAATATGAGTTTTTAGGGGATTCTTGTACATTTTGCTGTAAATGTGATTTTTTTTTTGGTAGCCATTGCCGTATCAGAATAACATAGTGCTCCTGGGCCGCATAGTGAGTGAAACTCACTGACTGCAGTGATGTTGTAAATCGTGACTGTCCATTTGATTTTACATTTCATCTCTAATACAGTGATTGCTCTTGATCATGATTCTGAGTTAGATATTTAACACCATCACAAGGTAGTATACATTAGCTAATGTCAAGCTGCTTTCTCTCCTCATTCTCATTGTATGTATCATGATTTCAACAGTGTGTTCTTTGTAAAGGGCAACTTCTTACCGTGCTTGGACAGCACTAATTGTGATTAGAACTTGATCCTGATTTTGCTTATCAAACTAACTGTAATCCAGCTAGCTTGCAGAGGCCATCCATCCTGAGGAGGTCCTGTTGGCTCTAGTTTTTGAGAAGTCTCCTCCTCCTCCCCTTTATTTCACTATTGAAGCAACTAAGAATACTAACACTTCAGGAGGCTTCTACTTAACAATAATAGGTATCACACAGACTTGGAAATATTTGGAGTCATATTATTCAGCTCATACATATAGCACAGCTAAGAATTCATAAAGATACCACTTGGGCAAGAATTGGAGATCATGTTAGAAGGAGATCCATGTAAAAAACAATGTGAAGGAAAAAAACAGTGTCTAGGAAACACATGCATTTAGTTTGTTTTGACATGTGAAAGCGATTGAAACCTCTATTTAAACCTTATGCTCAGTCATGTATATTTCATGAGTTCTTAAAGGTAGAAACCTTAGTGGTGTGCTGACAGGAAGCTCCTGCACAATTACTACAAAGTCTTTGGATTTCACTCTTGAGAAACATTCTTTAAAGGCAGGAGAGCAGGCAATTTCAAGGAAGCATATTTTAATGTGCCAGGCCCAGAGTGTGACATGTTTCCTAAAAGATGTGTAGATTGAAGGAACCATCTGAATAAAGCAGATGCAGAAAAATTGAGGTGAAAATGAATTTTTACAACTTGCTATATAGATCAAGAACTAGGTTTCTTTCTAATAATTGTTATGACTGAATTTTGAGGAATTATGACTGAAATTCATGGAAACACTTTTGGGAGGTGATTTTGGGGTCCTTCTTTTAATTATTAAAGCTTTTGAACCTTCATTGGCCTTAAAAGCTAGACATCTCTAAACCTTTTTTGTAAAGAGGTTGGAAGTTTTCTTTGTTTTAGATGTTGTGCTTAAAATTGCAGTACAAATTTGGCAAAGATTTTTCTATTACAGGTATTCTTTGCCTTTGTTTATGTAACATTTGTGTAACTTAAGTAGGAAAACAAGTGACAGCCTGAAAAGAATTTGCTGACAATGATTGCCATACACTTTTGGGTTCTGGCTTCTGTAAAACTCACTCATTTTAATGCTTTTCTTATAGATAAGTCTGCCATTTAGTACAGCATTTGGTGCTGATACAGAGGGTTCCCAGTGGATTGTGGGTTACCTTTTAGAAAAAGTGATCAGTAACCTGGCAGTGTGGAGTTCAGAGCAGGACCTTGCAAATGATACTGTACAACTGCTAGTAACATTAGTGGAAAGGAGAGAGCGGTAAGTTGCTATACCTCTGGAAGTCAAAAAGTTTCTTTTGCTTCCTTTCAAGTTTTTTGGCCACAGTAATCCAGATATAGGGCGCTTCATATTCATGTCTCTGTAAGTCAAGTTACTTTAGTAACATAACTATGACTGAAAAAGCACCACAGACTTGTCTGACAAGCTGAGGAGTGAGACCTATATTTAACAAAACATCACCAAATTTTTGTTACTATTTAGAAGTGCACTCTCCTTCCCTACTTTTGTGTCTCACTCTTAAACAGTGAGAAAGGAAAACTTTCCTGGTCTCCACTCTTCTTGCAAGGATTTTTGTGTTGCTGTTAATTTTTGTTGATTAGGAGTTCAGATACTGGCTAAGCCAGTATGAAATATGTTTTGTAAACCTAAATTATTTTTTTGTAATACAGGATTGTGGATTCACTCAAATTTTAATAAGTTTTCTTTGATATTGCAAACTGTGAAGCAGGAACTTCTTGAATGCTTTATTTCTGTCAATTGATATGCAATTATACATGCAATCATGCATTCACAGTCTACTGAAAGACTGTTCTGAAGTATGAGGCTTTTAAATGCTTGAGGATTTTTCTTGTAAAAAAATTAAACCCCAGAGGAGCTAGTTTTGGAATAAATTGCTTATTTTCTTATGACGTAATGAGACTAAGCTTTTAATCCATGCAATATGTCCATTAACTCTTGTGTGTGTATGTGTGTAAAACTAAAGCACTTCCCTGCTTTTCTCCTGTATGAATTGATCTATTTTCAGAGTATATACTTGAGAACTCTGAGAGCTGAGGCATTAGTAAGATGAAAATCAAAGGCAATTTAGCCTCAGAATAAAGGAATTTTAAAAAATATAGCAACAAAAAACTTCTGGCAAGTGCTAGAAACCTGATGTGCTCTGTTCATACAAGTTTGTGAAGTCTTTAATGAATTTTTTTTTTCCCTCTTTTAGGGCAAACTTAGTTATTCAGTGTGAAAACTGGTGGAATTTAGCTAAGCAGTTTGCAAGGCGAAGCCCTCCTCTTCACTATTTGTCTAGTTCTGTGCAGAGAACACTAATGAAAGCTTTAGTTCTAGGAGGTTTTGCTCATATGGATACAGAAACAAAGCAACAGTACTGGACAGAGGTAAGCTATTTTGATACTTCTATTACCTCCATATAAGCAATCAGTACAACAGGTTAGTTTAGGGAATTTCATAGTGACACAAAATCAATTTTATAGCATATTTTGATATTTAATATTAATGATTTTTTAAATTATTCTCTTCGACTGTTGATATTTGTAGCTGTTGTATCTGAATTGTATCTAAAATATCTAAATCTGAAGAAAGACTAATAATTAATTGGAGGATTTGTGAAGCAGACAGTAGAGCAATATGTTTGAAAGTGACTATTATAGAAGATTAAAAATTTCACTTGCACTGGGACATTTCTTCCTTTCATTTTAATTTTATGGTTTATGAATTACTCTGTTGCCACTTAATGACAGTAAGTAAAAAGCTAATGTGGAACATAATGAAGAGTCTTGACCAGCTCTTTGTGCCCTGGTTCCATTAAAGCTCAGATACTTAATACCAGAAAGGTTGATGCTAGAAAGTAGCTGAAATGGCATCTGGAACACCATGTGATTTTGTAAAGCATTGACCTTCTGAGAAAAACATGCTTTTATTGGCAGAGGTACAGAATGAGTGATTTAAGGTAAAGCTGTAATGCAGTGGAAGTAATTGGAATTTTTGTGGAAGTTTCTAAATTGTTTCCAAATGCAGATGATGACAGAAGTGATTTTGCTATTGAGAATCATAATGTGGCAAAGGTAACTGTGAGCATTAATCTTAATGGTTTCATTAATAAGCTGTAACAATTTTTTCCCCTAATGCTGACTTTGAAGGGAATCAAATGCTTTGAGCCAGAGACAGTCATTGTCATCTGTTTAAACACTACAAAATTACCTAAAATATTTATGGAGATGCTCATTTTGAGACCTGCCTGCAGGCCATGGTGGGCAATGAGAAGCACCACTTCTGCTTGCATTAATGTGACAGATTGTGACATAACTGAACCATTGGAAACTGGAAGTGATTGATTCTTGTACTGCCATGCCAAAAGCATGAGTTTAAATAATTTAGCAAACCTCACATTTCATATAATAGTACACTTATCTTAATGTGACTTTTCTGAAATTTTTTAAGGTTCTTCAGCCACTTCAGCAGCGATTCTTGAATGTGATAAACCAAGAAAACTTTCAGCAGATCTGTCAGGAGGAGGAAGTGAAGCAGGAAATCACTGCTACATTAGAAGCACTCTGTGGCATTGCTGAGGCTACCCAGATTGATAACGTAGCAATTCTCTTCAATTTCCTAATGGACTTCCTTAATAATTGCATTGGATTAATGGAAGTATACAAAAACACACCAGAGACTGTTAATCTCATAATAGAAGTCTTTGTTGAAGTTGCACATAAACAAATTTGCTACCTTGGAGAGGTAAATACAACCAGAAAGGGAAGGAGGGGGTAGAATGTGTGTGTGCATGTGCTATTCTTTGAACAAGATAAAATATTGTGATTTTTAAAGAGAGTAAGACAGACTATGTGCACACATCTGTTAAGAAATTCCTTTGTTTTAAAGCATACACTTGCAAATATTAAAAGCAGCACATTTAGACTGCTTTGGTTTTTTGTTTGGTTTTTTTTTACCAATAAATTTAACCACAGTTCATCACAAGTCTAATTTTGTGTGGTAGCAGAAGAGGATAGACTATGTTGAGTACTTTTTTATAACAATATCAAACTTCTCTGAAGTCTAGTCTAGGAGAATTGCAGCAGTGTTCTATGTGGCAAATGCAAACCATAGAGACACTGCCTTAGTCCTAGGCATGGCATTAATAGATCCCAAGAAGTTACCAGTTAAAATTTTGAGTTTCTGCAGTGCACTTGCATCTTTGCACTGTTGGCTAGTTTTGTTTTCACATCTAGAAGACTTCCTGCCTATTCCAAACTGGGTATGTACAAATGGTGTATTGTGGCTCCCAAACTTCTATAAGTAAAGTGTGTCCCCAGGGGATTTGTTGGTCATGTAGTTTGTGAGATTAGTGAGATATGTCAGTCTGTCCCAAACCTCTCTTGTCTTGATTTTTGTTAAGACTGGGGAGGAATCAAGCAAATTGTTTTGCTGTTTCAGTCAGTATCACATCAATATATGGTTATAAGTGTTCTTATTGTCTAAGGTGGCAGTTTCCTTGATGATTTTTTGTACAGTTGGTACAAAAGTGATCATATACTGAAATTAAAGTCTTGAAGTATTGTCTACCAAGTAATGCTATCTTAAAACAAAGTGTTTCTCTTTTAGCATATGGAAGTTTTCTTATTGTGTAACATTGTTTTATAGGCCAAAGCCATGAACTTGTATGAGGCCTGCCTAACTCTGCTCCAGGTGTATTCCAAGAATAATCTAGGTCGACAACGGATAGATGTTACAGCAGAAGAAGACCAGTACCAGGATCTCCTTCTTATTATGGAGCTTCTCACTAATCTTCTGTCAAAAGAGTTCATAGATTTCAGTGATACAGGTATTAAGGAATTGGTAATTGATGAACTAAATGTTGTTTTCTAAACTGTGAGAACCATTTTGGGGTTTGTGTGGAGTCCATGTAAAGTAAAAGCTGAAGTTTAGGCTTAACTAGGTCAGGATATGGAAATTGCTATTTAAAGTAGCAAAGAAGGACTTCTCACTTCTGAAATTATTATTGCTGTCATAAAATAAATTATGGCTGTATGGAACAGTTTGAAATCTGAATGTTGCAAGTCTAAATATGTTGTACCAGCAGTTTTATAACAAAAAGCACATAGAGAAGTTGGAGTAGTAAAGTAATGCAAGAGAGCAGATGGGTGGTCTTCTTAGTACAGGATTTAACTTTTGGGAAATGTTGAGTCATTAAAATTCCATCATGTGAGAGTCTTCTGTATTTCTCTTTCACAGAACATGTTTTATGGTTTGTGGGTGTAGTTAAGGGTTCCTTCTTGTAGCTTAGTCTGTTACTTTCTTACATATATTTGCCACTTGAAATTGCAGTTGTCCTGAGTATGTTCTGGCAGTTAGCTGTGGTGCATTGCTTTTGAATAAAACACATTTGCATGGTTCATATCTCACCATGTTCTATACACTTTGCACAGATAACAACCCAGGCAGATTCAGTTTGATACCAAGCATGTTTTGATATTCATTGCTTTTCTGAGGTATGTCTTGAAAGAGAGAGCCTTGTACTCAGAAATACAATACATGGTTTTATTTTTACATCATGCATGCATGACACGAATACAAAACCAAATTTAGACTTTTTCCTTTGAATGGACAAACCAGTGCTTTGTAAAGTGTTTACTTTGAGATTTGGATGTTGATATAGTTGTGTGGAAAACACCATGAAACAAATGTAATGCAAATAAAACCTAGATGCAATGCCCAGAGCTCAAATCTGTTGTGAGTTTTCTAGATACTGCTGCTGACTCAATGCAGGAATTACAAATGTAAGGTCACTGCCATTTGATGGGAAATGTAGGCCTTAACCTGTAACTGGAGAAAACTTGGCAACATTCAAACTGCAGAACTTTCTCTGTTAGGTTTCCCATTTTTTTCACCTTCTGCTCATACAAGATATTAAAGCATATGTAAATATATTATATATATATGTAATATAAAAATAGAGTAATATTTTTCTCACTATGTGTTTATGTGTGCAGGCATGAAGCAGCTATCACTAGAAACAAATGCAGTGTTCTGTAATGGAAGGGAGCCCTCAGTATCTGAAGTGTTCTGGTTTAGCATGCCATCTGGTACAAGTGATTACGAAATGCTCAGTGCTAATGAATATAAATATAGAGTGATGTGACAGCCTCCACTCACTAAGTTTCTATTTTAATACAGTGCCTCATGGTTTTGTTCAGAGAGAGGGGACCAGTCCTATTTTTAAAAATGTCTGTATTATAAAGAAATGGGACTGTTCCTTCAAAATGTTTAATCTTCCTTTGATACAAAATGTTTTTTTCTTTTTTGCAGATGAAGTATTTAGGGGACATGAGCCTGGGCAAGTTACAAATAGATCTGTATCAGCAGCAGATGTTGTCTTATATGGGGTTAATCTAGTTCTGCCTCTAATGTCACAAGATCTGCTGAAGGTAAGTATATTTTTACATGGAGCTGCTAGAATATGAAAGCTTTATAGTAATGAATTCCCAGAATTCGTTCCTGTATGCCTTCCACCTCAATAAGCTGAATTTTCTTGACTTCATAAATGTAAATAACTGTTCCATAGTTCTAAATACTCTTTGAAAAGAAATACTGTAAGCTGAGAAAATGTATATCTGAAGGTTCTAGACAAAACTTTTCTTCTAAAAGCAAGTCTGTGCAGATCAACAGCCAAGCCTGAAATGTGGCTCACAGAGTCCTTTTTCTGGTAGAGTTAGAAATGTGACAAGAAGCATAGATAGTCATATCTCATATCACTATTTCCACAATATAGATGGCTGTCAATCGTAGGCATCAGCAGCTTGTCAGAACAATATGAAACAACAGGATGGCAGCATTTCATTGTTGCCCTGTGTTCATGTTTTACTGCAAACCAGGGCAGCACTTCTGGAGGGTGTCTCAGCTGTCCCCTCTCCACCTGCCTTCTCATGCAGTATCACTTGCTGAGCATGAGGGCTGTGTCCATTTTAGATCAAACCAAAGCGAGGGATGTGCCCTGGCAGCCCCTCAGTTGTGCCCCAAATGCTCGCGAGGTTTTGCCCCATAGGACTAGGTTTGCCTGTGTCTGAAATAAAACTTCTTTAATTTGTATAGAGCAGATACCGTCTACTCTACTCATAACTGCCACCATCTACTGTTTATCTTTAGTAATCTTCTTTTATTGTACCCCTTTTATGTATTTTTATAAAGTTTTAGCCATTCTAATGACTCAAGTTTCCTACTAAAATTATTTTCTTCAGTGCAAATCATCAGTCATGTCTCTTTGTACAGTTGAAAATTATACCAAGATAGTTATGTGATTGAATCTAAAAATACCGTGTTTTTCTTTTGACAGTTTCCATCCCTGTGTAATCAATATTACAAATTAATCACTTTCATATGTGAGATATTCCCTGAGAAAATTCCACAACTTCCAGAGGACCTCTTTAAGAGCCTAATGTACTCACTGGAGCTAGGGATGTCATCGTATCCTTTATAGAGCTTTTAAAAAAAAATCTAAGTTGCTTTTGTAAGGACCTGTTAAAAATTTATTTTTTCTTTTTTTTTCATTTTTCTATCAATATTTGTATTTATAATGATATACTGGTAATGTACTCTTACTCTGCTCTCTGGGAATTGAGAGTTTCACTGCAGTGTCCATTGAGATTCCAGCAGAATTGCCTCTTACTTATGGTGCTTGGGTGCAGCCTTTAAGTAGCTTAGCATGTAAGTTTTTTCTGGCAGCCATTCCTCCCTCCTCCATTACTTCATTTCAGAGTGTGTAACTTCATAAGCCTTCAGCTGGTATCCCAAAGCCATTCCTGAATTAGTCTCTCAGCTGGTAATACAAAACATTGCTGCTGTTCTACTGGGCTGGCTCCAGAGCATTTCCTGTCAGGGTGCCAATGGGCTCTCCCTCTCATAATGGGAGTACCATTTTCACTAATCTGTGGCACGTGTCAGAAACAGATGAGCTTGACCATAAGGGACTCTTTCTGAAAATGTTATGTCAGAGAGGGTTATGTTACCTTAGGGCATGCAGCTAATAAAAGAAGGTAATGAAGTTGGAATCTTTTTTCCCCCCTTTTTCTAGCATTTTTTAAAATTTGTTTTTTAAAATAAGTAACATTGTAGTGAAAAGAAACCTTGAAGCATACAAGCATTTCAGATATTTTCTAGTGTCACAGCTGGGTAGTTTGACCACAATTTAATTGAAATCCAACTTCAGTTCTTTAACACCCATTATCAGAATGAGCTCAGAGGTTTGCCAGCTCTGTCTGGAGGCTGTTACACCGTTAGCAGAACAGTGTGCAAAAGCACAAGAAACAGATTCAACTCTTTTTCTAGCAACGAGGCACTTTCTTAAGGTAAGGTGTCTGTGTTTACTGTTACTTTGGTTGTTTGCATAAAGGTAGCATCCAAAGGCCAAACACTGATCATATCCAGATTAATCAGGATAATACATATAGTAAGAAACAGCCTGTTACCTAATTAAAAAAAAAAAAAGTGCAGCTTAAGAAGAAAGAGGGCATGAAGAACTGAAGATGTCAGAGTAGAGTACAAAAGAAGATGGAGGTGTAGAGGGAACCGGTCCATTATTGCCAGTAAAAAAAAAGACCTGAGCCTCTCAGAATAAAATTTTTATTTCCATGCTCTGCACTTGAGATTGACAGTTTTAGCAGTTCCTGGTGAAGCTGTGAACAGAAGACTTCCAGAATTCTGTGAACTGGAGGCTAGGTAGAGTACTAAAAGAAAAGGCATGAAAAAGAGCATAGCTGGGACCTAGAAAGGAAATGCTGTCCTTTATTCAATGTATCTAATTAATTACATGCTTTCTTAATTCAACATCACATTCACTTTCAGGACCATCCACTTTAATGAATTTTGGAATGACCTGGTAGCATCCAGGCTCCTACTAACTGGCAACGAAATAATTGTGGAATCTGTGGGCTTGTCTTCTGATTTTGTATGGATTTCACCAAACTGAAATTGGGATTTCTGAGGATTGCTCATTAAATGCTTTCATCAGAAAAGCTGAGAGAATGAGAAACTTGCATAATTTTGTCTTCATGTATCTTCTAAGTTTAATATAGTTTAATTCCTTATAATATTAATCTTCACTAATCTGCTTCCTGTTTGACCTTCTGTGAGCTGTAGGAGTCTCCAAAACCTGAGGAAAAGTTCTGTATTTTATTCTGATGAGCAAAGGCTTTTTTTCATTATTTCTCTGGCATGTCTGCAGCTTATGGAGAAAATTACAAATGATGTCATGTTTCTCTGAAGAATAGGTTATATAAATCAGCAACAGGTTCCAGTGCTTTGAGATGTGAATTTATGCTGTTAAGCCAAGACTCAACTTTTAAAAAACTTGGCTTCTAAATTTTTGGTACCTAAATTCAAAAATTAAAAAAAGGGCCAACAAAGCAAACAGCAACCTTGGATATTTGGAACACATGTTCATTGTTATTATTAGAAGTAAAGATGGACTTCAGCGGCAAATGCTGATAAAGCAGAAAGTAAACACTTATACAACTACTTCTGTTTTACAATTTCAGATGGTTTTTGATATGCTGGTACTTCAGAAGCACAATACAGAAATGACAACAGCAGCAGGTGAAGCATTCTACACGTTAGTGTGTTTGCATCAGGTATGGCATTCAGACACACCCAGAAAAGAAGTAATTTTTTAAAGGAGAGTGGTTATTTCTTGTGCACCTGATAAATCTTGGAATTGTTTGGGCTGAGAGGGGGCATCCTCAGGAGGTCTGCCTGTTTCAGCTATAGGTTTTTGCATTTGTCCTTGCTGAGTTTCACAACTCTCCTGTCAGCTCATTGCTCCAGCCTGAGTAAGTGCCTCTAAATGTCAGCCCTGCCCTTGAATGCACTGGCTGCACTGCCCAGTTTGGTTTCATCCCCAGACTTGAGAAGAGTGTATTTCCCCTCCTCCTCTGGGTCACTGACTAAAATATTTAAGAAGGTCCAGATGAGACCTCTCAGTTGTACTTGGTGCTACAGTGCTTCCAGGTGGAACATGAGCCATTAGGCTTACTCCTTTATAGGCTGATGATACAGGTGTGTTTTTACACATATAGTAGTTCACCTATTTAGACAATAAAGACCTAGCTTGATTGCCAGGGTGCAGTACACAACTGCTAAAGACCTGCTTACCTTGGGCATCCACTGCACTTGTCTTAGCCATAGATGTAAGTCATTTTGTCAAATAAGACGACTGGGTAAAGCATTATTTACCCTGGGTAAATCCATACTACGTGTTCTCATAATCACAGAATATACTGAGTTGGAAGGGACCCACGGGGATCATTGAGTCCAACTCCTGGCCCTGCACAAGACCATCCTAAGAGTCACACCATGTGCCTGAGTGCATTGTCCAAATATTTCTTGAACTCTGTCAGGCTTGATGCTGTGACCACTTCCCTGGGGAGCCTGTTCCAGTGCCCAAACACCCTCTGGGTGAAGAACCTTTTCTTAATACCCAGTGTAAACTTCCCCTGACACAACTTCAGGCCATTCCCTTGGGTCCTTTGACTTTCGCATGCCCAGAAATAACTTCTAGGAGTACTTACTTCATTATTTTCTTAGTCATTCAAAGAGGATAGAGAGCAGCCAGTAATGAATGGCATGAGCCAGCTTTCTGAACACTTGGATAGATTCTGTCAGGCCTTATGAGCTTGCATGCATCAAGATTTCTCAAGACATCCCTGGGTTGATCCTCTTTACTATGCATAGTTTGTCTCCTCCTTGAACCCAGTCTCTAGTCACAAAGGTCTGGAAAAACCTGTCAGTGAAGACCAAGGCAAAAGAAAGCATTGATTACTTCAGCCTTGCTCTTGTCAATCATTACATCATCTATTCCATTCAGCAGTAGAACCTATATTCTCCCTGTTCCTTCTTTTACTCTTAAAGTACTGGTAGAAGCTGCTTTTGTCTTTGATGTCCTTTGCTAAATTCAGCTTTAGCTGAACTTCATTTTTCTGTCATTGTTCTTGTCCAGGTGATTTTTCTGCTTTCTTCCTTTCTTGCTGTTCCTTCTTCTATTTCCTGCATGTGTTGCCGTTGTGCTGGAGTTCAGTCATTAAGTCCCTGCTTAGCTGAATCGGTGTCCTTATTGTTTTCCTCTGTATCTGGACAGATCATTCTTGTTGAGGTTGTTTTTAAAGACCTGTCTTTAAGAGCTCTCTTGAGCTCTTTTTGTCTTCAGAGCTGACTCCCACAGGATCCCACCCACCGGTCTTGAAGAAGGTGACATCTACTCTTATGTCCAGGTTCTGTACTTGGCTGCCCTCTTTCCTTGCTTTCCTGGGAATCCTTATCTCCACTATTTAATGATAACTGAAAGACTGGCATGAATTACCACATGCCTGACCAGGTCTTACTAGCCATGAATAGGAGATGTAAAGTCACACTCCTGGGTAGCCCATCTGGTATGTGAGCAAATGTCAGGGAGATAATCTCTTGCAAGTCTGATCTGGAAACTTTCTCAAGTTGCTTTAAGATGACTAAAAGCCCTTGTTCTGGGGGTTTGTAACAAGATCTCACCCCAAAAGATACGTCATCTTCACTACTTCTCCTCTGATCATGATCCATAAACACTCAGCTAGATTGCTGTCCAGTCTTAGAAAACCCTCTTTAATCTGAGCTGCCTTTTAACAGAAGTGTCAATCTTCTATCATTTTCTGCCCTGATGAGCTCTAACAAGCTTTCACCTGTCCCTTGGAACACTCCAGTCATGCCACCTGTCCCACCACATATCAGTGCCTGCAGTAATGTTGCAGCTCTGGACCTGCACATGGAGCTCCTTCTGTTTCCAAAGTTGAACACATTTCTACACAGACATTTCAGATTGGCTCCTTTCAGCCCTTTTCATGCTTTGAGGAGCACTTTTAAACTCATCACTCTTCTTTGTGTTCTTAATACTCTTGGTCTCTGTCTCTCTACACGTCTACAAGTTGTTACCACCATCCCTCAACATGCCCTTCCTTCTGGGTTGGCAAGCCTTTGGCAAAGACGATGCTAAGCAGCTTTGTCCTATGGATCCGCTCTCCTGTTAGCAGCCCTTATCCCTCAAAGAGGGAACATGTAAGAGAAAAGGACCCTCTGACACCACCCACAGGTGGCAAATTCTTGTTGTTTCTACCCTCTCCCAAGCCCTCATGAGTAGAATGAAGGGAACTGCCATTCTGACTCCTGTGTCTGTGCTCCCAGAGCTCAGTCCCTTTGGACTTGCTTCAGCTGTGTGACCCTTGCAATATCCTCCTAGTTTCTTTGTCTTTTGCTTCTATCTAAATAATCATGAGAGTAAGTAAGAAACTCTTAGAAAGGAATCTAAGCTCTCTGTCCCAGGTAAGGAACCCTAGAAAATTGAGAACCTGTGGAAGGAGATGATTGGTGTGGAATATGGGATAGGCATCAAGAAAAAACAGTCCAGTTTGTAGGAATAAGACTATGCTGAGGAGGACCCAGAAGGCCCTTAAATTTGTCATCTTACTCTGCACTGCAAAGCATTGTACCTTGCTTTGAAGACTTCTTTAGCCTTACTAAAATACCCAGTCTGCATGAAGGATTTTAACTGGTTTAGAGGTAGGTGAAAGACTGTGAGGACAGGTGAAGAGGTACCGATGGTTTTCTGTCACAGCCTTTATTCTGGATCTTGTCCTGATGAGAGAAGTTGCATCTATTGTATCTTTTTTTGTTTGTTTGTTTAACAGGCTGAATATTCAGAGTTAGTTGAAACATTGCTATCAACTCAACAAGATCCAGTAATTTACCAGCGGTTAGCAGATGCCTTCAACAAGCTTACTGCAAGCAGCACTCCTCCTACACTGGACCGTAAGCAGAAGATGGCCTTCTTAAAGAGTTTAGAAGAATTTATGGCAAATGTTGGTGGACTTCTCTGTGTAAAATAAACAACAAAACTCTATGCCTAATTTAGACCCTTTCTGCAAAATGCACTGAGAAATGCTGAATGCTGACTAAATCTTGTACCTGTCTCTGGGTTCTTTGCAGCCATCTCAGATTCTAGAGAGCCTGGAAGGTTGAACATAACACCATGGAATAGGAGAGGTCAACTTTGAATCAGCTTCTGCTATTATGTGTTAGCTCCAATCTGTCATACTTGGGTGTGGAAGAGAATGAACAGAAAATCTGAATTGAATTTTTTTCCGTATATGTGCAAACAGATATGGGCACAATGAAATAAATGCAGTGCCTTTCCCCCTGTACTGGTTTAAAATATGAGTGGTCATATAAACATACAGATTCTTTTCTACCCAAAATCATGTTAGAGTGTGATGCAGATACACATAAAGCTCTAAAGAGTTTAGCTGATTTTAAGCTTTATTTTTCCTCTCTTAAAGTTTGAGTTTGTGTTCCAATGAGGAAGAAAAACCAAATGGTATTTTAACTTTTGTTTAGTTCTGTTTTTCTACATCAACCTGACATTGCAGGTTTAATGCAATGCAGGTTTTTACGTTATGTTCTGCTGCCTAAAGTTCAGAGGAAAAAAAAAAGGTGTATATTTTTGTTCCCCTAAAATGAACTTTAGGAACTGTAGCCATTTCATTGCCTTAATTTAAAAGAAAAGAAAAGCTCATATACTTTAGGTAAGAAATTTAAGGCAAGATTTGACTCTTAAGAGTTGGTTTAGGATGTTGGCACTGAGCTGCTGTGTACCTGTTGCAGCCATTTATGTTGATGTGTTGTTTTGGAATGAGTGTCTAATGCAAGGTTCATGTGTAGTTTTACTTTCAGTATCTGTTTTGATTCTCACCTGGGTTGCATGCCAACTGCAATGTATTTCTACACTGAACTGTTTGCTTAAGCAATAACAACCCAAAAGGTGTGAATTACTGGCAAACTTTGTAAAGTTGGGGCATTAGCTAAAACAATTATGTTAGCACAGGGGCATCCAACCCTTTTACTCAAGCATGTTTGTTTGACTCCAGTGGGGAAATGTAATTGGGAAGTCTGTGCTGTACGAGATTTTTGTTTTTGCTGAATCTAGTCCCACTTCTGCAGAGCTCTCCCAGCTGCTCTGGCTTGGTTTTTTATATCAGCACTTCAGCTGTTATCATAGCAGAAGTGCTCTAAGTATATAGAACCAACAAGGGAGAGCAGCACATGAATATGAAAGCAAGGCCTGCTTTTTTTCCTGTCATGAGCCACAGGAAACTGAAGCAAACACAAATGCTGCATGTCTAGTAAAATTATTTTTGTGGAAATAACACAGAGGCAGAAGTGGGCCTTTCTGTTTAAGATCTCTGCTAGATTATGCTGTTAGATATTTCCCATGTGTTTTTACAATTTATATAAAAAGTCTGGTATACACCTTTATATGGCAACGATAAAGCTTCGTGTTTGCAATTCTGTGCCATTCTTCAGCTATTCATCTCAAAATTAGTCACAATAGCCAGAATCTCACAACAGGCACAAATCTATACTGTGCTATAAATGATCTAAAGCTTTTTTTTTTTCTTTTTTTTAAAGATAAATCTGTTAGTGTCTCAAGCATGGATCCTCAAGGCCAAAAATGCCATCTCTTTATTACAGTTTTCTAATTAATGTGAAAACTGGGCAAGGGCAGATTTACACATTACAAAGTGACCATAAAATGTCTTAGATAATAGTGTACCTTCCTTTCTAAGATAACTTGCCTAGTATTCTAGAACAAGAGTATTGCTCTCAATTTTTCTTGAAACTCTAGTGTTTTTCTTTAAAGGATTCCTTGACTGTGCACTTGCACAAAATACAATCATCCTGGCAGTTCATTCTATTTCAAACTGTTGTGATGGCTGAGTCTTTAATTTTAAATTGGAGTTTGCTGTTTTTGAAACTGCTCCTGGAGTTTTTCTGAGCTTGTACATTGGATGAGGGAGAAGTTCTGAAACCTCTTTTTTTTCAGATGAAGAGCCATAAAGCCTGGGAACATCAGCAGCAGTAGGAGCTGCTGGTTTGTTATGATGTGCTTGATGTCAGACTGAAGTCTTCAAAGACATCATAGCAAATATTCCATGTTTTGGGTCTGGCTGAGTAACTGATACACTCAGTCATCCTTTCTTTTATAACTAGCTCTGTCACTATTGTTTTATTAATCCTAAAGCTGGCTCACTATTTAAAAATATTTATTAACTTTAAAGTTTTGGAATCTTCTTGCATATTGTGATGAACAGGAGCACAAACTGAGTTTATATTCTGGGCAAAGTAATGTGCATACTCATTAATTTTCTTGTTAGGCCCATTGTGTTATAACAAGCAGAGACACACACAGCATTTTTAAGTATCAAGACTTTAGCTGAAGTATGAACACCCACATTTGAAGACTAGTTTTAAAGGTGGTTTAAAAATTTCCTTTGCCCTTCATTTAAAAATAATATTATGTGTTAAAGGAAAACTGTGTAGTAAGATTTTGGGGTTTTTTTGCAATTTCCTGCTTGATGGTACACTTTCCTGTTCTTCTTAATTTTCCTTTCATTCTCATATATTCAGCAGGGATTTTTCCATGCCATTTTATGTTTCTCTTAGAGCAATGCTAAGATGTCTCTGCTTAGTGACATCCATGAAAGGGTTGCAAAGGCTTATGGAAATAAGTCCTGTTCATTTATACTGCTGCTGGCTTGGTATCTGCTTCTACCTGAGCTATTTGACATCTGTATCCCTACCAAAAAAAAAAAAAAAAAATAGAAAAAAAGGAATCTTTGGTGATCTTCTACACATCCAGTTGCTGTAAATTGGGATGTGAAAGCACACTGAGGTCCACAGGAAGGACTCAGACTGTTTGTAGTGAACACTGAGAGCTGACTCCACGTAAGTGTTCTGAAAGTTTTATAGCATCATTGCATTGATTTTTCCATTCACTGTGGAAAGTGAATAATGGTTCTAAAAATGCACCTGTTTTTTGAAGGAAGAAAAAAAGGCAATTCAAACAGAGTTATAAATGCTGCATTATATAATTGTAACAAATATATTTGTCTAGACTTTTCTTGCTGAAACAGATTATTGGACCAGTGTTTTCATTCTGAGACTAACTTCTTTTCCATTTTGCTAGCTCCTTCCCCATTGTAGTAGTTCTAATGCTGGCATAATAATTTTGTTCGACCTATTGGCCTTCAAGTTCAATCATAAAATTCAAGACCTTGTTGAAAGCACAGATACACAGGGACAGGGAGAAGTGGACTGGATGCATGAAACTTCCACTTGCATGTGCATTTATGCCTTAATTAGCCTCACTGAATTACTGCCAGAATATGCTACTATTTTTGCCCAGAGGTTTGTGTTTCACTATTTAATGGTAAAGGGCTCACCTTTTTTCCTCAGGAATGAGAAACTTGTTTTCTTAGCATGTCCAAATCCTACTAGTTGAAAGAGGGGGTTTGAATTGGAGTCATCACTTTCATAGTAAGTAGAACTCACTAAAGCCCCAGTGTTTACCTGGGCAAATCCCTTTATATCTAAGCCATGTAGTTCTAGAAAATAAGCTTGCTCAGAGCAGTCAGTTGTCCATTTAAAATCTAGTTCTTTAAAAGGGAAAGCAAGTTCTAATTTGTGATCTGTAAAACTATTTAAAAATACAAATTAGCAGCATTTTGTTTGTAAAACACTTCAAGTAATTTTGGGTTTGGTTAATTACATAAGAAGGGGTGTTTTTTTAATGGAAGTAGCTTGATGAATATAAGCGCAGGAGTAGGAGCCAGGCTCCTCTAGTTTTGTAGTGTATTTCCACAGGATCCTCTGTGGCCATTGGCAAGTTACTAGAACTGTGTTGTTAAAATAGCATTAACACCTACCTACCTCACAGGGATGTTGTGAGGATTAGCTTATGCCTATAAAATGCATTGAGGATCTGAGATGCTATGTAAATATTATATACTTTAATTTTAGTTTTGTGAGGTGTAAGATTTACTGTAATGAAAACAGAAGATTTTCATAATTGTAAAGCCCAGGAGAGGCAGCAGCAGTGCAGTATTCTGAGGACTGATGTACTGCAGTACAGTAATGCTTGCTGTAAATTGTCATTATTCAATTACAGCCAATTGAAATGGCGACTTCTTAAATAAGGTGAGATTCCCCACCAGTGTGCCTCAGTTCTCATATACAAAGGGAGAAGACAGTTATAGGTTATTCAGGCTTTGGTGCCTCTGCTTGTGACAAGTGCTGCTTGTGGTGGTAGGGTTTTTTGTTTGGTTTACTTTTTGGTTTTTTTACATTTTTCTGTAAGGAACAAACACCACACATTTCTCTCATGTCTGTTCAGGTCACTAAGTACAACCAAAGCCTAATTATAACAATTAAAATTTAAAGACCCAGCCCTGCTCCCCATAAATTTGCATTTGATTAGAATGCGCTCCGTTTCCAGTAAATTGGATTAATGTTTTGTAGCACTGATCAGGAAGTAAATCATGAAGTGTGTTTTGCTCTAGAGCCTCAAACTCTCAGCTATCTTCTAAAACTTTTTTCAGTATGAGATTTCTTGAGGCTCTAGAAACAGAGAAGTAAGATACCTCTGGCTTTCTCTTCTCTTCAGCAAATTAAAATTTATTCTGCTTTTTCATTTGTTCCCATTCCCTACCCTGCTTTTCCTATCTTTTTAAGCTGTTCTTAAGCAGATTTGGAAGGCCCTTCCAAACTCAAGAGGAAGATACTACTATCCATGTAATTTTCCAATCTGTTACAGCTTAATACTTGAAATTAATAAAAACCTCTCTAATAGCATTTGCCACACATTTCAATTTCCCATTAAACCATTCTGGAGTTTTTAATTAGAGGAAAAAAAATAAACCTATGTTATTTGTTCTTTGTGCAAAATATGAAACCTCCATGCAGTGAACATGCAGTTTTAAGGCAATAAATGCTAGTACTGCTGTTGGTCAAGTGTGTAAATATTTTAAATGTGTCATTCAATACTGTGTTGAGTTTATATATTAAAAACACAGGGATTGAAGTGCTAGTTGATTTTAAGTATTGTTTTATCTGTACAGTTGAAGATATGAAGTTGCATAGAAGTATTTCACAGTTTATTGCAATAAGATTTGGGAAATGGCTGTGTAATCAAGCCTTATCATGACTGAATTTTCAATTTTGAAATGATCACTTCGTGTATTTTAAGATCCATAAGCAGGCAGAGGATAAAATTGTTTTCCACTAAAGACTTTTTTTTTATTTTGTTTTGGCCACGTGTCATTTGTGTGTATTCTTCTTTAATATTTTTCTAAAATCTTGCCTGTGTTAAATCCCTGAAAAAGCATTTCCATCCTTACAGTGGAAACATAAATAGCAACATTATAAACCTTAGGCTACACCTTTTGCTCTTTGGCTACACTGACTGCACAGTGATTAGGTTAAAAGTTGGTGGAGTAACTTGAGTTTAAGTCAGCACTTAAGGCATGAGTTTGTCCATCAACAGAAAAAAGTGTGATTAGGGGTGCAACAGCAGTATCTCACACTGGACTGCAATTACCAGAAATGACTGTGAATATATAATCAGATTAATATTTTCCCCCATCTTCCAAAAGAAGTTTTAACAGTGACTTTTCAGGTCACTATTATTGGTGGCATTTGTCTACTCAAAAGTAATACTGATTTCTGAGTCTTTGTGTGTGTGTGTATTTAATCTAAACAGTTTTTATGATGTTATCTGGCACAGAAATGTTCTCCAAGCTCATAATCTGTTCCTATGTTCCTAAGGAACATCTAACAGGGTGTTACTTCATGGATATCAGGAAAGTTCAGTTACAGGCAGCAGTTCCTAATGTGCTATAACACAATTACATTTAGATAAACTACAGCTATTTTCTGTTGTTCCCCTCTTACTTCCATGCACTCACATATTTCAGAAAAGGAAAAAAAAAAGCTTCACAAATCCTGAAAGTA
Source organism: Luscinia megarhynchos (assembly GCA_034336665.1). Classification (NCBI taxonomy): domain Eukaryota; kingdom Metazoa; phylum Chordata; class Aves; order Passeriformes; family Muscicapidae; genus Luscinia; species Luscinia megarhynchos. The sequence goes on from JAPFBE010000003.1 coordinate 70,572,695, forward strand.
AAACTACGCAACAACTATGGCAGTGATATCTTGCTATATATCTTGGCTATATGTATCACTAGAATTTTACTGGTTTCAAAAGTAAGATTATGCAGTTATATATTTATATTAGCATGGTTTAATTCAGTGAATATTTTGGGGAAGGACAGAAACATTTAAGGTAATTCTGAGGAAATTCCTGAAAGCAATTGGTAAGACTAAGAGCAGCATATCCAAGAGCCTTTCATGTAGAAAATGGAACTATTCTTCTTTACCTTAAATATGAGTTCTGGAATAAACTTGAATGATTTGGGTACAGAGCCTTTATTCACACTTGTTTGTCTAAGTATACCCAAACCCCATCAATTTTGCCTTTTTTGAAACTTATATTGGCTTCAGTTGTGAGTGGTGGAGGTTGTGGTGGATTTTTTGCTTCGGTGATTTGCTATGTCTTACAAGCAGAAAAGTAGGAAAGTGCAACCCTCTAAGTGTTACTTGTCTGGACAGCCAACCAAGGAGCAGGTTGTACATGAACGGGAAGAGGGAAGGAATAGGAGAAGAAAGTGATAGCTTTGCAGTCTTACCTGGGAAAACAGATCAATCGACAAGATAAAAGTGTTATTCTGTAACTTTTAACCTATGACGTCTTGAAAGGGATTAGTAAAAGCCTGCCATTTTACCAAAAAGTTTCTTGGGGGAAAGAGAGAGTACTGTTTTGGAATTCTGAAATGAAATGTGATACTATCAGTGTAAATTTTGTTAATTAAATAATAAATTCCTCTTTATTTTGGAAAACATTCCAGACAAATCAATATATCCAAAGAGAACAAAGAAACTACCCACTGTGACGAATACATAATTCATTACTAGTTTTTCTGCTGTCTATATTTGAATCTCGTGGAGCAGCTGTTTTTACTTGTATTAGATGGCATCAGATTTGATTTTCTTGACACGCTGTTGCCTTTACAAGTTAGAGTAATGCGAAGCTGTGGGTGTGATGTGCTTCCCTTTTTCTTCCTCTCTCTGTCTGGCCTACTGTTAATGGTTGTAAAGGCAAATATGATTGATTTGCTTTCACTTACTGTTTTGGATGCTGCAGTTTAGGTTTGTGGCATATTCAAACTGCTTTCTGTCTCAGTATTTGGTGTTCCTTGAATGAAAGTCGTCACTAGACTCCAACACAAGTATTGGTTTGAAAGCCTCACTGGTAACTTGGTTTAATAAGCTGTCAGGACATTTGCTTTAGTTTTGGAACTGCAATACTACTAATGGTCTTTTGTTCATTGGAATGATTGTTGTAACTCACAAAAAAAAACAAACCCCAAAGCCAAAAGCCCACCACCATACTGTGGAATCTCTAGGAAGATCACTGATGTCCTCACACAAGATCAACACTACTTTGGGGAAGGCTTATATTTTTCTGCCACTTTAAGGAAAGACTGTTCTTCTGAAGTACTTTTTGCCTGCTTTTAGGCTGTTATGCACTTTCATGATTTCTTAACAAACTACTGTTAAAATGTACTGTAACATGGATTTTGATAAGCGCACATGTATTTAAACAATTCACTCAGCCTCAGGAAAGCTGGAAAAATTGGATACTTGTTTTGTATCTTGGTTAAAATGTTTGTTACCTGCATCCCTTAAGACGGCCAGATAATGTCTAGATCCTGCAAGTGTAACTATTTAAGATACCAGTATAGTCTGTAAAAGGAGGACAGTGTAATTTTGCTTTAGGGACAGAAAAAAGGGTGTCCTCTTATTTTTCTTAGAGGTATATATATAGTCTGAATTGGAGTTTCAAAAGCAGAAAGCAGTAATAAACCCCATTTACTGTTCAGGAAAAGAAATGTTTTCTTTCGTAACACTATCTGATTTCTATTTTCTTCCTTCTCCTTAAAGAGTGTGTGTGAAATAAGTGCAGAAGTATGTGTAGGAAAAACTGTAAAATCTGCTGCTGTACATGTTTGCTACTTGACTGCATTTTCTGTTCCACTTTAATTTTACTGGTTTTGCTAAATATATTTTATATATTTTCCTTCCTGCTTCTTGTGATGGCAGAGTGATTACATCTTTTGGGGGAAAAAGCAAAAACAACCATGACAAGGCTTTGGGGCTAGAAAATCCCATGAAGGTTGGATATTACTGTGTATCTCAGGACATTTTTTGAGAGAACTGTGTAAGTCAGAAGCCATGGTAAAATCTATGGGGATGTGAAAATCGATACTGGTATAGATACTGGTAATTCTATTGAAGGCTTGGGTGGCTTTGAGTTTTTTTCAAATACTTGTAAAGTCTGTTTAAAATGGTATTTAAAGGTGGTATTAACTGACCAGTGGTCACTTATGTAGAGCATTTTTCTGTCTGAAAGCTGTAGCCCTCTGAATCACTTCCAGCGGGATGCACAAAGCCTGGCAAAATAGAAACATGACAGGATCCCCATGACTTCTAAGATTTTTGTCTCCATAGAGAAAGAGTTGGGATTCCATGAACTACTTAAAGATGAAAGCTTACTTCTGTACTTGAATTCATGGAGTGACTTCAAGCTTTTAAGAGGCTGACTGCCAGTCTGTCTTCTGTTGTGCCACAAGATCTTGGGAAGCTGGGGTGCACGTGGCCCACACAGGTACCCCACAGGGCTCCAACACATTTGATTCTTCATTTTTAGGGGGAACAGCTTGGGAGTGAAAGTAGGTTGTTCTCCAAGTATAGTATTTCCACTTCACTATTTTCCATCATCAGAAGTAGGATTATGTTGTCATTAACTACATCCTTGTATGGTTGTAAAGCATTGCGTGCTTCACTGCCTTCCAAATCAATGTGCAGTTGGTTTGCCAGCCCTAAATATGTTGAGGGTTGTTTGGTTTTTTTGGAAAATGTTAATAGAAATTTTTTAAACTTAATGGCAAGGAAAGATTCTACAATTAGAATCTGATAATATATTTTCATATTAATTAAAGCTGATTATACTTTTTCATATGGCTATGGCTTGTGCAACAGAATAGAACTAGAATTTCATTAGTAGAGAAAAAATACAACGGATTAAAAATAACTCTAACCCTAGAACAGAAAGGCCTTTTGAGTTACAAGTCGCTATTGCTTTCCAGGGTAGAACTGTGTTTTTAAACACTGTTTCTGATCTAGCACATGCATTAGTGAAGAGGCAGTGATCTATGTCATCAGGACACCAGTATCACTGCTGTGTGATATGGGTCTGTCAGTGAAAGGACAGGGGAGATAGTTTAACTGGAAATACTGTCTGCAAAACATAGTAGGGAACAATAAAATCGAATTATTAATAAATTTCTTTCAGGGTGCACTTTACAGCTATTCCTCTGTTTGTGATTCGTTTGTCCTCACATCCCAAAGAAATTGCAGAAAGAGATAATCTGCTTTTTTTTCCTTCCTACAGGGTCACTTGAGCTCCTTTGGAGCTCTGCTTCTAGAGCTGTCTTGTAACAGGATTCAAGCAAGGCCCTGAGCTGTGTTTGCTGCCAAGTAGTATCTGATATCATAACCTAAATAATGTCACCCTACCCACCCCCAAGCTCCCACACAGCCATGTGCCCTTATGTGATCTGTCTAACCTTTCTGGTGAGGAGGAATTGCTTGCGAAGGGCAGTCTGGTGCTCTGGGAAATCTGGACTGAGAGCATGTGTCATCCCAGTCTCATTTCTACTTTCATTATCAGCCCTGTGCAGAATGTTTTTCCTGTAAAATGCCTTACAAACATGCATGAAATAGGAAAATTACTCAAGTGTCACTTCATTGTAGTACATAAACCACATTTCTTGCTGCACTCAGTAATGCTATGCAGGTATCAATATCAAGACAATTGTCACTTTCCACAATGTAGGGAAAAGGGGTTGGATTGTTTGTTTTAAATTACAGCAGTGGTGCTAGCATGAATAGATATGGATGCCCTCCATATGTGACATTCTTCTGTGATGGGATGAAGACTTTTTTTTGCAAGAACTTTAAAAGACAAAGCGGGTAATGCACTGAATGCAAGATCCAGACTGCAAAGAAGTCTTTTAAACCAAATGCAAATGTCCACAGTTCTCTACTGTCATGAAAAGCCTTGTTTCCACATGAGGGAGATTAAAAATACGGAGATCTGAAGGAAGAATTGATTTATCCCTCTTGGTGGCAAGAAAATTTGATTCTCTGTTGCTTATGTAAGCTGTGCTGCAAAAATATTTTGTTATTAATTTAGTATTTCTGTCTTCCAAAGCAATAGTTTTGCTCTGCTCATTAATGCCCAGTGTTGGCCTGTGACCTTCTGTTCAGCCACAGTGAAATGTGACAGATGAAGACTGAGCATGTTGTAGGTAAAACTGCGATTTCTTACTCAGCTCACTGCTGATACAGCTTCTTGCTCTGGAGAACACGAGGAGAATCTGCTGTTAGGTTAAATAAACTGATGGGCAACTTCCTATGAGGTGGTTTATAGGAGAGTCATTGAATGAGAGAAAGACAGCACTATGCACGTGATTTTTACAAACATCAGGCTTTATAAAGAAGGAAGAGGAAAACTGGGTGAGCTTTGGGGCAGTGAGATAAACTGCTTCCAGCTCTGGGATCCCCAGCACAAGGATGTTACCCCATTAGAGCAAGTCCCAGGGAGGGACACCAGCATGATTAGAGGCATTTTCTCAATGAGGGAAGGTCAAGAGAATTGGGATTGTTCAGCCTGGAAAGAAGAAGGATTTGGGGTGACCTAATTGTGGTCTTCCAGTACTTGAAGGGAGCCTACAAAAACGATGGAGAGAAACTTTTTACATGGGTATAGAGTGGTAGGACAAGGGCAAATGGCTTCAAATTGAAAGTGAGTTGGTTTGGATGAGATATTAGGAAGAAATTATTTACTGTGACAGTGCTGAGGCACTGGAACAGGTTGCCCAGACAAGCTGTGGATCATCCTGAAAGTGTTCAAAGCCAGGTTTGCTGGGGCTTGAAGCAGCCTGGGATAGTGGGGTTGAAACTAGATGGTCTTTAAGGTCCCTTCCAGCCAAAACCATATCATTTTATGAAGTTAAACAAGGAAGGTATTTTTGAAAGCATCTAAGAATAGGCTCGACTTCCGTTTGTATACAAGAAAGGGAGCTTGTTCCAGCCTGCTACTGCTGAACAGAAATGGAAAGCCTGGACAGCAGAGCCGGATGTAGAAAACCAGTTTGGGGCGCTGGGCTGCGGTGCAAGGCCGAAGCTCGCGGCTCCTGAACACTTGCCATGGAGCTCGAGGGCTGCCCCTGCTCTCCCGGTCAGACAGGTCGGGTGCTGGGGCTGTCTCCCCCCGGCTCAGACTCCCGTACCTGTCGGGCACCCCGGCCCCCACGCAATGCCAGAGCGCTCCCGCCCGGCCCGGGAGCCCCGCCTGGCCCCGCCGCCCGCCGCGGCCAGCAGGGGGCGCGCGGCGCCCGGTGCGCGCGGCGCGGGGGCGGGGCCTGGGCCGAGCTGCGCGCGCGCGGAGGGAGCCGGCGGGCGGTGAGTGGCGCGAGGGGCGCGCGCGGGGCGGGAGCGCGGGCCGGGGCCTCCGCGCGCGCCCGCTCGTGAGCGCCGTGAGGGCGGCGGCGCCCGCGCCCGGGGAGTCCCCTCATACCGCCCCACATACCGCCCCTCCACTGCCCCCTCATCGACCCCTATACCGCCCCTCCATTGCCCCCCTCATCGACCCTTCATACCGCCCCTCCATTGCCCCCCTCATCGCCCCCCTATACCGCCCCGTCATTGCCCCCTCATCGACCCCTATACCGCTCCTCCATTGCCCCCTCATCGACCCCCTATACCGCTCCTCCATTGCCCCCCTCATCGACCCCTCATACCGCCCCTCCATTGCCCCCTCATCGCCCCCTATACCGCCCCTCCACTGCCCCCTCATCGCCCCGTCATACCGCCCCGTCATTGTCCCCTCACAGCCCCGTCACCGCCCGACCCCGCCGCGCCCCGCGGGCGATGGCGGCCGAGGCGCGGTCGGCCCGGCCGGGGTCACCCCGTGTTCCCCCGGGCGTTCTGTGGCTGCAGGCTGCGCTCGAAGCGATGCAGGGGGGAAGGGACAGCAGGGATGGGCCTTTTCCGGGAACTGTCCGTGCCCCGTCAGCCACGTGTAGGCAGACCGGCAGTCCCGAGTCCTGTCCGCGCCGTCCGTGCTTACTGAAAAGGATGGGAATGGAGCTCCACACATCATATTTTCCTTGTGCTTGAAGTGGCCACCAGCGTCCTGACTTTACTTTGCTGATCCAGTATAGTTTCTGCGTATTTGGTAATCCTCTGAGACCTCTCCTATGAACTTTGTGTGTCATTTTGACGCATTGTGAAATTCTGGCTTTTGAGGTATCAGGGCACAAGTCCAGACATTTAGTAGCTTTCCAGCCTATCAGATCAGGATTTCTCTACCTCCAGGCAGGTGCCTGCAGCCCCTTCCAGGTGATTTTCATTACGGCTGCACCCCACTGGCCAGCTCTTCTCGGTGTGTGCTACCAACACCGTGGATGATGAGCTGCTTGTCTCAGAGACTGACTTGGGCAGCTTGGAAAAAAACACAGATAACTAGATTTAACTCCATTTCGTGCTCTCTGCCTTTTGATCAAGGTTACTCAGAGTAAGATCTTTTCTGAAGCTGCACATGTGCTTTTTCTATTCTTGGTGAAAGATCTGAAGGGCTAACACTGTCCTCTTCTTCCTCCTTCCCAGTGATGAGCAGCATGGCTTTCCAGTTGTATTTCTACTCCATGGCCTTTTAGCCGTCTTTCTGACTGTTTTCTTATCACCTGTTCTCCACATGGTCATAAGTACAGGTGAAATAAATGTACTGGGGACCAAACGCTGTTAATTTTTTTGAAAAAGTGTTTCTTCTAACTTTGAGGGGGTTTTTCCTCTGTTTTAGAATTTGGCTATATAAAAATAGACTTTTCACACATTACCACCAGAAACTATTGTTAAATACATACAACATTCTTGAAGTCTTCTGTGCTGCTCTTATCTCTCTTAATTTATTTTTTTCCTTTGGAGAGTGTTCACTCTGCAGTGATGACATTTGCCTGGACAGTGCACCAGCTAATAAGAGAGATTGAGCTGTGCACAGGGGAAGGGACTCGGGAGTCTGCAGTGACCTCCACCCCCTGCACTGCAGGCCACATGGTGTAATTTGTCACCTCATTTTTCCTGTTTTATGGGTAGATCTGCCCCTTTAGGGACCAGTAGCATTCAAATTTGCCATTTTACCCTATGAACACAGCCCTGCCTGTTCCTGCTCCACTCTATCTGAGGAAGCTTAGCTCCTTTTATGGTGTTTTCCTTTAAGTGAGCTTTGACTTCACCATGAGTCTTTTCTAAACCCTATGCAGCGTTCTTGAGCTGTTCTTGGAGATCTGATTTCCCTCTATGTGGCTTTCAGAGCACCTCTGTGTGAGGACAGCGTGGTCTGCATGTGGAGGGACGCAGGGCCTGGGGCAAGCAGGGACTGCTCAGCTGGAGCCTCAGGGGCCTTGGGAATTAAGAGTGTAAAGATTCCCTGAGTGCCAGAGGCACTGTGGGTTTCTGTGCTTCTTCCCATCCTCCCGCAGAACTTTCAAGGTTTCTTCTGGATTTGAGAGCAGTGAACTTTCTGGAAGGGATTTCAGACAGTAGAACTCTCTCCCTTGAAGGAATTTACAAGTCTTGTACCCATAAACTCACTTTAAGTGTTTTCTGATGTAGTTCTTAAGCATGAGAACGTCTTTATGCTAATAACCTGAGTCAGTATTTGCATTCAGAAAAATATATTGAATTTTGGAGGGATTTGTAATAGATGTGCGTAGTATTTCTACCGTATGTTCTGAGTTTCTTCTCCTTGCAAAACCTCACAGTTAATTACTTCTTGGTTCCTAAGGCTTTAATTTGCAAACCAAAAGGAAGGCTATAAAAAAATCAACTAAAAATTATTAATAGATAAAAGATGTCTATGGCAGTATGCCTTTTTATCTTCTGAAACAATGGGAAATTCTTCATCAGCAACTTTATCTGTGAAGATTTTGTTTCACAGGCATTGATTTAGTCTTTGTAAATGCCAGCATGGGCTCACTGAACAGAAAGTCAAAAAATTTCAACTTTTGACTTAAAAACTGGAACTTTGCACCTGTTTCAATTCCTTAGTGTCAAAGCATAGATGTGTTCTTGCTTAGGGGGTAATACCAAACCAGATTACTGTATGTATTGTTCAGTTAATAAAAGTCATGTTGTGAGTTAAGGAGAGATTGTAAATTTCTACCATGTTCTAACAAAAATAAATTGTTATATAGGACCTAAAATGGGTCATAGTGATGTGTATTGTTAGAGCATTGTGGCTAGAAACTGTTATTTGTCTGGACATACAGTCATTTCTATAATAAATACTTTTAAAATACATAATTTAATAATGTAAATATTCTTAAAGCATTTGTCTTTTGTTCAACGAAAAAGTAGGGGAAAAATAATGATTTTGGTTTTACTGGGTAGCTTGACTCTGGAAGTCTGTTGTATGAGGCTAATGCCACAGGTGGGTCTTTGGGCTGTGAACAATTCCCTGTTTGGCCAGCCTGGCCTGAGCAGCCAACAAGTCAATAAATGATACTCTGGAAAGGCCAGGTTTTATAGATAAGAGCTTTCCTTAGGTGCATTCTGTATCAGAGGAATGGCAGAGTTATCTCAGTGCCAGGGTAAGGAACCATTTTCCCAGCAAGTTGGAAGAAACTCTTTTAGGAAACTTCATCTTGAAAGCTCTGCTGGAACAGAAGGAAGGGTGGAAGTGGAGGAGACTGCCAGTTCTGGAGCTCTACTTGTAATGCAGTGAATGAGGAGAAGAAAAACCATGAGCAGCTCCACTTGAAATTTCTCCAAATGTTCACTCACTCTTCAGGTTCTTGGTGACTTCATAATGCAGACGTATCCCTTGTCTCCAGGCTCTGTTAAAGGCATTGCTTGTGTGATGGTTCTAAGGCTGGATGCAGGGAAAATTTTCTTGAGAGAAGAATCTGTCTCAGTTTTCTCCAGAGCTTTTCACGTGCTGAGTCCTTTCCAGCGGCTCTGTTCCACGAGGTGGCACCATTTCCTGGGAGAGGCTGCTGTGCTGCCAGGGCTCAGGATGCAGCCTGGCAGAACTCACTTCAGGAGCTTTCTGAAAATGGCTGTACTTTTCCATTCGTACATACTGTGTCTTTTTGGAGCTTCTTGACTGTTTTTGTTGGTTTTTTTGTTTTTTTTTTCCTTTTAGGTTTGTGGCATTTAGAGGAATCTTTTTATGGCATGGAAGTTAAAACCAGGTGATGCTGAGCTAGAATGCTGGTTTACTTCATTTGGAGTCAAAATTGTGTGTGGCTTTTGAACATGGGAAGGAATGACCAATAGCTATCATTATTTCTGGGAAGGAAGGAAATAATTTCTATAGGATTTTCCAGATCCACAGGAAACCAAGAACTGTAATGTCAGCTTCCCTGTAAGAACACAAGCCAAATCCATGTTGCATAGAAAGGGAGCAGTGTTGTTGCTTTTCCTGAATTCTCTGTGGAGACTTATAATTTCCAATTGGCTTCTCAGTGATTTAAAAACGCTGAACTAGAGGGAATAAGTTTTCTTTTTTTAGGAGGTTTTCCTAGTTAGCTGCATTCTTGGTGGAACTTGTTTTACCTCACAAGATTATGCTGTTATAAAAAGCATTCGCCATTGAAAAGGGTTAATTTAATTAATTTCTTTTTTTTGTTGACATCTTAAGAAAATGGACAATGATGATGACATTCCTCAGCTTTCATCCCATACATTGGCTGCCCTCCAGGAGTTCTATTTGGAACAGCAGCAGAGAGAGGGCATGAGGACCTCCCAAGGGTTTAATCAATATTCCATTGGCTCAATAGAAGAAGACTGGGTAAGAAACTATAAATTTCAGTGAAGGACAGATAGAGGAGTAGCCCTGACTGAGTTTCTTTTGTTGCTGAATAATGAAATTAAATTAAAGAGGGGAACACTCAAGATGTTCCTATTTTAATGGATGGCAGCACTGTAGGGAGATTTGCTTTAGTATTAAATCTGGTTATAGTTGTTTGCTCCTCATGTGCATGGGAGGAGCAAACTGAAAGTACATGGAGAGGGAATAAAGCTGCTAACAGAAGCATCTGTCCCTTCTGGAAATTTTAACTCCAGCCTAGCATGTGATAGTAGTAAAGACTCTTCCCTGAGTCTGAGACAAGCACAGTGTAACAAGACCAAGTGCACATCTATTTTTTTTGTGTGTACTTTATTACTTTATTTTTTATGTGGCTGTTTTACTGCTTGTTTTAATTTGTGACTGATTTCTGATTGATTTCTGATTTGTCTCTGTGTTGGGGTTTTTGGTCTTCCTTTTTCTGATCAATTCTGATTTAGTGTTTTTATCCTTTTCTTTCCTCCTGTATTGTCACTTTTCAAGGTCCTTTTTCCTCATCTGCTGGAGTAACTCAATTTAAGAGCATGTAATGCTCTTAAAGTAATGTGCATCTGCACGTTGGCTTTGAAATACCTTGTCAGTGATTTGGATTACATGATATTCCTGATTCTGCAATTCATGCTTTGGAAAACACAGGGTGTAAGGAACCTGCTGCATATCACTAGATTACAGAAGTAGAAGGACTGTCAGGAAAACAGTCACCATTAAATTTGTGAACTAAGGAGTTGCTATGGATTGTTTTCTTCAGTTACAGCTCAGCACATGTAACTCGGCATAGCACAGCCAGATGATTTGCTGTTGTTTGTAATTGTGCATTATCTTTCTCAGCAACTGAGCCAGTTTTGGTACAGTGATGAAACTGCATCGTGCCTGGCTAAGGAAGCAGTTCTGGCAGCTGGAAAAGGTGGCAGGTAGGTTTTAATAATTGTGTTGCAGATTTAGTATGTCTTTTCCGCAAATATTTTGTTTCTGCTATGTAGACAGGAGCAAGCAGTTAAATTCATTATTCATTGTACTTCAGTTTTGTTCAACTGAGATACTGCAGAACTGCTCTGATGTAATTTAGTTAATAGTTTATACTGATCTTCCTGTTTATCATTTCACTGAATGTTGTAGACTGTGCCCTGTAAAAGTTTACTATGAATCTTTTTAATTTTTTGAGAAATACTAAGTACTTCAGAGCATATTATTGACTTGCAATTATTTTCTTAGTTTTTTATAATGTTTCTGTAGAACAGATGGAAAAAACTTGGTTTTCTTCCTACTTCTATAAACAATAATTTTTCAATTGAGTGTACTTCCTTTTCTGAAACAAGACTTTCTCTGTAGTTAAGATCTTTGTGTAGCATGGGGTTGAACAGGTAATGACTTTCATACTTAAGACTTTGTTACTAAAGTAATGAATTGTTAGAATAGAGGAAGAATACTTTACATTTTTGGGACTAATGCTTTCCCAAAGCCTCTCTGAGGACTGCTGTAGAGTTTTGTTGCTGTTATTTGCCTTTTAAAATTGCAATTTCAAGTTATTGTGTGTTTTTACAGGATAGCATGTGTTAGTGCCCCGAGTGTGTACCAGAAACTGAAAGAACAGGATGGTGAAGATTTTTCTGTGTGTATACTGGAGTATGACAGAAGGTTTTCTGTCTATGGAGAAGAATTTATCTTCTATGATTACAACCACCCTTTGGACTTACCTGAAAATCTCCTGCCACACAGTTTTGACATCGTAATAGCAGATCCACCCTATCTGTCTGAGGAGTGTCTTCAAAAGACTGCAGAGACCATCAAGTATCTAACAAAAGGAAAGATTCTGCTTTGCACAGGTATAACTAATAAAAATATTAGGTCCCCCTAAGTACCATTGTCTCTCATTCTAATGACAAACTTACATAAGACAAATATTAACTCAATAATGCTGCATTATCAGCAATTTAAGGAGGAATATGTATCCTAAGCTTTTAAGTACTTGAGTTCAACCTTTATTTTAAACAGAAGGCAAGTTGGTTTTAATATTTCAAGTCAGTACTTTTGTCTATGTCATTATAAATTTAATTAATTTTTGAAGAAGTATAAGATATTGCAGCAAAACTCTAGAAATATATTTTTTCTTCTAGAAGGGCCACTCTCTATAATTGCAGTGATTGAAATCTGGGAATGGCAAACATAGGTGCGAGCTATTGTTTATGTCTTAGGCACTGAAATACAGCAGGATGAATTAAAAAACAATGATAAAAGCAGAAACCAGATAACTAGATATCTGTACCTGTGAGTCCTTCTTTAGGAAGATGCACTTGCTGGTTTGACAAGTGATGTGTGTCTACCCAAGTAATGGCTTTTCTTAAACTGTATTGTTATTACTGCATTGTTATCTGAAGGCAATGGGGAAACCTTTCCAAAAAGCAAAGGACAAAACCCCTCTGCATGTACAATTTGAGAGAAGGCAACCAAGCAGGCAAAATAAAGAAAAATTAAAGTAATGTGGCCATAGAAGGCCTGCTCCTTGGTTTAAGTGCACATGGCAGTCAGATACAAGGGTGGCTCTCAGAAGTTTTTCCCTAAAAGGGATAGATGGTCCTTCAGTTTACTGCTCAAAGCAGTGATTTCTCTGTGTGTAGCTGCAAATATCACACTTGTTTATATAAGTGAAAGAGTAGATGTAATCTTTTTGCATTTCCCATGCCTCCCTACCATTTAACTTCCTTGGAATGTAGCAAGAAGACTGAGTTCAAGTGTGCTATCTGTAAAAAGGGCACTGATGCCCTCTACTTATTTTTATGAAATTTCTTGGACATTCATTTCCTTGGGATGTCTTCCATTCTTCTAGATTTATTTTAAGTTTCCCAACAGATTCTGTTGTTAAGGAAGGCTGAGAGTGTAGCTGCTTTAAGCCTGCCTTTCTTTAAAAAAACCAGGCTCTCTATGTATGCATTTGGGAGGAGCTATTTAAAAAGTTCAAACATTCTGTTGCTGTTTTTTCTTATTGAATACCAATTATTTTTGCTGCAGGTGCAGTCATGGAGGAACAGGCAGCAAAGCATCTTGGTGTGAAGATGTGCAAGTTTATTCCAAAACACTCACGAAATTTAGCCAATGAATTTCGATGTTATGTGAACTATGCTTCTGGGCTGGACTGATTCTCCTAAGACTATCTACAAATCTACATATTTTTCAGTCAAGCTTCTTTCTTTTTTTTATCAGTTGTGCTGCATTTCTCAGAGCTGAAATATTCCAAGTACTGTTTTCTGGGATAGCTGGAATCAACACGGAGTGATAGCCTCTCTTTTAAACGAGTAAGCATTTGCAGTTACTGTTTTTGTATTAGGTAAATGCAGACCAAGCAATGCAGGTGCTGAATAATGGGAACTTCTCTGTTGGAGTTGCATTTTAACTGGTAGCTTTTACCATTTGAGGACACATCAGTGACCTCTTTGATGTGGTTTTGGCTTATAACAACTTGTGGGTGTTTGCCTTGCAGGCATCAGAATCATCATTGCCAAAGAACTTGATATTTCTGTAGAAATGTGACCCATACATGTCCCTTAAATCTTGAATCATAATGGCTCTGATTAAATATAGTGCCTGCTTTTTAATCATTTCAATATCAAACTAAAGAGGATCCACGGGTATGTCAAGTTTATAGTTACAAGAATGGTTATGGTTTTCATCCGGTTGTCTGGTTTTTTTCTCCTGTTCCAGAGAGCAGCAGAACAGTAGAATAGAAGCATCTTAAAAATCATTGAATCTTAAAAGGCCACTGAGGAATACCATATTGATAAACTTCCACTGTTTCAAATAAAAAAATGTTAGATTTTATATTCAAGGTTTGGACTATGTTTCAGTCAAAATAGATGATACATTGGAAAAACTTTATGTAAGTAGAGTTTTTTGATAACTGAGAATTTTAAAGCCAGTTTTGTGGACTAACCTTTTTATTACACTGCTGAAATATTTTTGGGTGGAAGTTAGTTCATGAATTTCAAGGCACTCAAAGCTTTTATAATCTCTAAAAACATTACACAAAACACAAGCACTTGGCTTTGTATGTCATACTGTGTAAAGATTAACAGAAATGCTGCATCTACATAATGAATCACATAAAATCAAGTACTAAATTTATTTTGTGGTGGCAATAAACCTAATTAAGTCTTTGAGATGAGACTTTTTATAATAATACTCATGTTTCTGCTGTTTGGATGCAGATTTTCCCATCTGGTAGAGTAAACAGCTGAGCAGGAATAATATAGATGGATTATAGTCCTCTCTCAGTGCTCAGAGAATGGTGCTGTCTGAGCTGGACACAACAGTCGCTCATAAATACCCACCCAAGCCACTGTAGCTCTCCTCCCTGTTCTCCAAGAGATCTGTTTGCTTCCTGAGGCTTTTCCCTCCTCACATTTTATACCTGCTGCTTGGTCCCTGCATGTGGTGTTCCTGGGTTCCATGGTAACAGTTTTCTTGCTCTTTCACACAGCTTTCAGCAGAGGAAGCGCCTGCAGGGAGAACAGGACTCTCCCTTCTGCTCTGTGAGCCCAGGGCCCATACAGTCTTGCCTTTCAAACCAGGTGCCATCCTTGCTGCTGAGCCAGAATTCCCTGAAAATGACTGTCCACAGGTGAAATACAGCTGGCTTTAGTTGTTTCCCGGGAGGGCTAGACCATCACTTTTATGTGGCCAGTTTGAAAATCAAGCAAACCAGAATGGTAACTGCATAGCTGTTGGCACTATCTGTGCTTTAAAGTGGTTTATTGCCTCAGTGTCTTGCACACCAAGCAGGTGGAGACAATGAAGTAACTCATAGAACTTTTTTTTTAACTGCATAGAGGCTTCAAGTGGACAGGTATGATTGCCAGAAGGGGTGATACTGTTCCCCTGCCACTCACCTCAGTTAGAATGTGCTGTTCAAATCAAAGCCTCACCTATTTTGCTGCTTTGCTCACTGCATTTTAGTAAATGTGTATTTTTGGGCTGTCCATAGCAGAGTTAAAAGTCAACTTTGCTGACTTCATCAGAGATGTTTCTTAAAAAAATAAAAGTGCACCATTCGGTTGTACCAAGAAGTTCACTTCCAAGAAGATCACTGCTGCTTCTCACATGTAGGTCAGAGTGCTTTGAAAGGGGCACTGTGAAGATGCATAGTTATGGGAGCTGAGGGTACATGAAATTCTGTGCAGATGCACTCAACACAGCAGCCCGTTGTCCACCAGCTTCCCTCTTAAAAGCCTGGGGAGTGCAGGCAGCTGCCTAAGCAGAGCTTGACTGCTGGCATTTACAGCCTTCATCAGTGATTGGGAGACAGACTATTTTGTCATACTTGATTCCAAGGAAGTAGCTGTTTCTGAGAGGGGTACAAGTCACAAAAATCCATTGTGAATTTATGTTTTGTGCCAGCGTGGTAACTTGAAGAAATAGTATGTGACAGCAAAATCTTCTTTTCTTCTGTAACAGATTGTGAATAAAAATATCAGTGTCAAGTAGTGACTGACTTTACTGGGAATGTCTCATGGATGGACTTTCTGTTGGAACTGACTGTGGTGGAGTGTCAGCACCATGCCACTTTTCCAGTGGTGTTTATGACTGCACAGTCACTTGTGCTACAGCCTCTTTAACCTACTCCAGGCAGTCATGGCTGTTGCCTAGTCCCAGCGAGATTGATGGGTGTTTATACTTGCTGAGCACATCACAGCCTTTTCCCCTTTTCCTCCTGCTGCTTTCATGTTCATGTTCCCCCATGCAATTCCATGTTTACCTCTAGCTGTAGATTTTTGCCTATTCAGACAGACACCTTCAGGTGATGACTGGCAAGTAAACCCAAAGTAGCATCTCAGGCTTTCCTCAGCCTTCCTGAATGATAGGAATTTTCCACACTACCTTAAGTTATACTGCAGACAAGAAAATAATCTCTTTACCGAGGATATTGTTCTCTGTTTTGTGGCTCCTAATGTATTCCAGGGACAACCTTGTTGAAGGAAAAGATTTTCCTGGCACAACAAAAAAATTTCTCAAATCAGCTACAGCTGCCAGATAGTTCTAGCTTTGAATTGTTTGCATTTATTGGGCCTGGAGTTGGTTCAGTGAGGCATTTCATGTCTGCCTTCTGTCAACAGTTTGTGTAGCCTTGAAGCAACTCCAATGAACACTCCCTCCCCCATGCAAATTAAAGGCAAGGCTGCGGCAGCTGTAACCAGAGGGCTGGAAGCTGGAAAATGTCACACCACATTTGAAGTGAAACTGATATAAATCCATGATGTGATGACCTCGTTTAAAAAGAACAATTCCAAACAAATGTAAACTACATTTAACACTCAACCTTTCCCACATGAGTTATGTGGAGAGAAAGGATATAGGGAAGGATATTTTGAAGGCCAGTAAGTGTTTCTGTAGCTAATAGCTCTTGATGTTCAGTATTAACAAACAGTTGTTCACTAACAAAATATCAAACAGTTGCTTGTGCTAAAACATAAACAGCTTTTAAGAGACACCTAACTGGAAAGCTGGATCAGGAAGCAAATTGGCTCAGCTAAAAAGCCTGTCACAGAGGAAAAGGAGGCTTAGGAAGGGAAAATGGGCTTCTGAACAAAATAACATAGAGATGACTGAACCATGGGAAGCTTTCTGCACTTGTTGCAGTGTGACAAGGAGGTCGCCAACACAACTGCTCTGTTGATTATGGAGATTTTGCAGTTCTCAAATACTTTCAGTCATCTGAAACTTTCTATAAACTAAAGCATCTACTTTTCTGGATTGGAAGAAACTAATTATGTTCCATTTACGTGATTTTAGCTTGCACCTCTCAGGAATTCCCTCTAGTTATTTGAAAACCTCAAAATGATGCTATAACTTATGTCTGGAGTTTAAGAGAATTGCAAAAAAAAGAGATTTTTTTTTGCCTCCACATCATGCAAATATATCCATGTGCTCTAATAACTAATTTGTTGCAGACAAATTTGTATAACAAAAGTGGGCAGACAGTGAGTTCTGCTGGAGGGCCGTGTTCGGCCAGACTTAGCTGGTAGCCCCTCCAGGTATTCAGTAAAATGTCAGGTGCTGCATGGTTGGACATTTTGCTGTTGTTGTTTGGAGTCATTTTATTGCCTGTTAGGGTGAAGACTTTGCTTTCTATGCTGTGGAGTCTGAAGGTTCAACTCCACACTGCCTTAAGTGTATCTGTGGAGAAAAACCTCACAATGTAATGGTGAAACTGGAAGCCATCAGGCTACGGAAACATCACCTAGTGTGATGTTTTTCCAGTTTGTCTCCAGGGTCACCCTTCCTTTTGAGCCCCTCTGGTTACCATTTCCCGCTGCTCAGAAGGTGAGAAGTTCCTCCACATTAGGGGGAAGGAAAAGAGGTTGTAACTGCTGCAAGTATTTACATTCTCTGGGGAAAAGGTAACTACTTATAATTGCTAGCAGCAGCCAGGCAATTAGCTGTTCTCTGAGTAGTATAAACATTTTATGACCATCTTTGAACTCACCTTGGAGGATCCCCTTGAGAGAGAAGCATCACAATCTAGGAAACACAGATCTAAAGACAAGGAGAATTGAGGAAAAGCATCTGCACAAAAAACACAGCTACAGACTTCAGTTTAACGTCATGATGGGAATCTTTATTTGTTTCTGGAGTTCTTAAAGTTATTTTAGGCTTTGTAAGAAGTTTCACAAATTGTGCTGCAAAAATACTGTTATGCTAGACTGAGTCAGAGAGAGCACAGTCAATACTTATGCACCAAGACACAGTTATCATATGACTTTCATTCTGATAGAGAATCAACTTGTTAATTGTGATTAGCTCATAGTCTATCCATTCTTCATCCAACAACACTCCAAAGAAGAGTGCACTTATGTAGAGTAGGGGTTTTCTCTGCTATGAACTAAGGCAAATTTTGAGACTTGTGATGTAGCAGATATATTGCTGCTTCTGATGTTTACTCTGTAAAGATATTGCAGTCATGATCTTTCAGCTGGGAAAGAGATTCTCTGTTGTGCAGAGGTTTATCCATTTTGGCAAGCGTGGCCCTCTGAGGAATTATGTTTTGCCTGGTCATTCCTGATTCTCATTCACTAGGCTGAGTCCACTTCAGTCTCCTGCAAGTTTTTTTGTTTGCAAGGTTTCTGGTGAGGGCCTGCCATCAAGTTCCATCAGCAGTAGGCTGCACAGATGGAAGGCTGCCCATCCACAGAGCATCAGCTTTTGTAGGTGATCATCTGTTACATGTAGCATAAGGAGAAATGAGTAACTGATTGTAAAAACCAGTTGGATTCAACAAGTTTGGATTGGCTGGGACTCAATGGCCTCTTGTAGGATCTGGAAGTTAAGACCTGGCCTGCTTGCTCACCTGCAGTGCACCTGGGGTGAAGCCCATCCTTGGTACTTACTTTTTGACAGGGAATCTCCTCTCCTAAAATAAAAAAGGTTTTGGCCTTTCAGCTGCATGGTACACAGTTTCATCACAGGGAAATTAGGCAGTCAGTGATGGATGAAATCAAATACAGAACTGCTGGGACCCAAACTGTGTTTCTCCTATTGATATTTTCTGTGTAATTAGACTTAGTCCACATCAAGAAAGTCCGCTGCATTTTTACAATATTCTAGCGTGTTTTTGCTCAACACCTCGGTACCCTTAGCAATTTGGCAAGTGTAAAAATAGCAAGCGCATAGAAAATTGCTTCATGAATGACTCCAACTCAGCAAAGGTTTCCTTGCTGTAGTGTATAAATTAGTCAAAGGGTTAACAGCTCAGAGGCAAAGCTTGGAGTTTCTGCAGTATAAAGGGAGGCTCTCCTAGCCTGAGAAATTTTCCTTTTAGCTGCTGATTTTTAGGCAGCTATGTGATTTTTATATAAGGGCACTTAAAAGTAGAAAATAAGAGATTCCTTAAAAATATCTACAACCAGTAGCCTGCTATAGTAGTAGGTACCATGTCTTAGAATTGCATCATCTTCTAAAACTTACTGTGAATAAGCAAAGATAAAATGTTCTGCTTTAAGAAAAAAAAAGGCTAATATGGAGTTTGCAGCAATGAACTAAACAAGTTTACATGAACTAAAGGATTTGAATGAATTGCCATCTCTAATGATCTGACTGGACTTTCCATTTTATATCTGAAATAACTGTAAGCAGAAAAAGAGGGTGACAGTGTGTTTGCTGCTGCAGTGCAGTTTCCTGAGGTGGTGAAGTGATGATGTGAGGCCAGTACCGAAAGGTGACTTTTAATTCATTCTTCATTCCGACGAGGGCTTGTTCTGGCCCACCAACAGCTTCACTTCTTGCTTATCTATGCTGGAATTGGCGCTCTCTGCCTCCTTCTCCTGCTCAGGAACGCAGGTGCAGCCCACGGGGATGGTGATGTAATCCTCGGTGTAGACGTAGCGGCCCCCGGCGCAGGCGGGCGTGCGGCGCAGGATGACGGTGGGCATGAACACCGGGGTGCTGCGGAAGTGCAGGCTCTCCTCGCCAAAGATCCCCATCAGGCAGCCTTTGCACAGGCAGTAGGCTTCAGGAATGTACTTGGGGTATCTCGTGGGGTCGTAGGAAATCCTAGAGGGAAGCAAATAAAGGTTCATTAGTGCCTCTAAAACCAGGTATGCTCATCTTATATATTATTATTATTATTATTATTGCTGTATCACTGTAATAATTGTATCGTGTTTTAGTTGTTTTCACCAGGAAAAATAGCTGTAGCTGTTCCTGTCTGGTTTCTAATTTGTAAAGTGCAAAGAAAAATACATGAACAGCTTACAGAACTGATTAGGTCATACAGTGCACGTGGAAATATGAAGTGCCTGGCTTTCTGAATTGTGAGATTCAAGGGTTTAAACTGAATGGGTTTTGTGGTTTGGACCAAATGGGTGAACAAGGCATTAGAAAGGGTGCTTGGGCATTTCTAAACTTTTTATCTGCCTTGAGTTCTTCAAAAACTGGTACAAATCCTTGTTAACAGTATTATTGTTAAAGCCATGACATGATGTTTTAAAATTTAGCAATTTAAATAGAATTGAATTGTACTATTATTTCTGCAATAGGTCTTTCTCCCTAGTATACTCAGGGTCATAAATGTGCCCTCCCCTTGAAAGCAGAACTCTGTATTGGTTTTTCTACTGTATCTTCCTCTAACCAGAGAAGAGCAACATTTTCATGCCCACACTGAGATAAACTGCAGCTTGCTGGGCTGGGGCATCCACAGCTTCTCTGGGCAGCCTGTGCCAGTGTCTCACCACCCTCACTTCTTAATTCTTCCCAGTATCTGATCTAAGCCTGCCCTCTTCCATTTTAGAGCCATTAGTCCTGTCGCTCCCTGCCCTTGTGAAGAGTCCTTCTCCAGCTCTCTTGTAGGCCCTCTTTAGATACTGGAAGGCTCAGCCTGTTTTTATAGGAGAGGTTCTCCATCCCTCTGAGTGTTTCCATGGCCTTCTCTGGACTCACTCTAACAGGTCCTCATCCTTCTTATGTTGTGGTCCCAGAGCTGGATGCAATCCTCCAGGTGAGATCTCTTAATAGATCTTAAACTAATCTTAAAATCTTAATTGGTTTAAAGCAATTTCTAAATTGTATTTCCAGGGTTGGCAGCACTTCCTTGGGTATCGAAGTGTTTGCCTTTTATCTCCTCAAGCTGTCTCTGAGATGAGGTTTCAGGTTTGGAAGAGGCAGAACCCTAAGTCTGCCTCAAGCTGTGACTGCAGTCACTGCTAGTCAACAAAATCTGTCCTTGTGAGAGCAGGCAGCCTGGCTCTCCCTCTCACACCCACCCCTGGTTGACACTGATGTTTTTCTGGTCACAGATTGATCAAGGAACGCATTCAGCTGTGGAGGAACTCCATCAAAAGCTTTGGGTTTGGTCTGTCAGCTGCCTTGCCACACATGCACACAGAGCTCTGCACCAAGCAGCCAGAGTGAACAAGCAGCTTTATACAGGGACAGAAGGGAGCTGCCCTTTTCAGAAGTATTGCCACTTTATCTGGTTAAAGGAAATCTGGAATCGCAGCTTTTGCCGAACACAAGCTTGATTATCCTGTCATCAAGAAAAAGAGACTTCTCAATATATATAAAATGACAATTATGTTACATATATATATATATATAATGTGTACATATATACATATATAAATTTCCTTTCAGGAAGGGAATGAAATCTTGAAATCAGAAGACAAAGTCTCACAAATGCTCTGGAAAGGAGATATGATACATTAAAATGCACTTGAAAAAAACCAGAAAATTTGGAAATGGAGTGTCTCCAACCAAATGGAGTAAGGGGCAGTGAAAAGGACCAAAACTTTGCAAATTTAATCCAATTAAAATCCTGACGTTGGGGAAGAAAGGTAAACAAAGAGTGAGGAGAAGATGCTGAGGAAATGAAAACCTTAAAAAAAAAAAAAAAAAGAAATGTTCCAAAACCAAGTGAAAATACTAAAAGTGAAGGGAAATGGATGGAGGCCTGATCAAATAATCCTCATTGAAGTTGCAAAATTTCATTCTCTTCCTGAAAGCAAATTCTTTCTTTCAGGGAAGGGAATGAAATCTTGAAATTAGAGGACAAAGTCTAACAAACCCTCTGGAGAGGAGATATGATACATTAAAATGCAAAGGGAAAAAACCCAGAAAAACTTGGAAATGGAGTGACTGCAACCAAATGGATTAAGATGAAATGAGGGGCAGTGAAAAGGATGAAATCTTGTCAAAATTACTTCAAACAAAATACTGACATCAGGCAAGAAAGGTAAACAAAGAGTGTAGAGGAGATGCTAAGTAAATGAAAGGCTTAAAAAAAAAAGGGAAAACTCTGAAACCAAGTGAAAACACTCAAAGTGAATGGGATGATAAGAAGTGCAGGGAAATTGGACCAAAGCTTGTCCAAATAATCCACATTGAAATCACAATATTTCATTCCCTTTCCTGAAAGGAAATTCTTCCTTTCATCCTCATTTTCATCCCTTTCATCGTCATTCTTAGGAAAGGAAAAATCTTCATTTCATTAATCCTCATTGAAATCTTGAAATCAGAAAAGTTTAACAAACCCTTTGGAAAGGAGATATGATCAAATAAAATGTAGTGGGAAAAACCCAAAAAATTTGGAAATGGAGTTACTACAGCCAAATGGACTGAGATGAAATGAGGGGCAGTGAAAAGGACGAAAACTTGCCAAAATTACACAAATAAAATACTGAAATCACAGAAAAAAGATAAACAGAGTGTAGAGAAGATGCTAAAGAAATGAAATTCTTTTTAAAAAAGGGAAAATTCCAAAACCAAGTGAAAATACTGAAAGTGAATGGGATGATAAGAAGTGCAGAGAAATGGACCGAAGTTTGCCCAAATAATCCTCATTGAAATCACAAGATTTCATTCCCTTTCCTTGAAGGAAATGCATATAAATATAGATATAGATATAAATATAAATATAAATATAAATATAAATATAAATATAAATAGAAATATAAATATAAATATAGATATAGATATAAATATAAATAATAGAAATAGAAATAGAAATAGAAATAGAAATAATATAGATGGATATAGATATAGATATAGATATAGATATAAAATTTTAAGAATTGTTTTCCTCACAAATAAATCTGACCAGTTTTCTTATAGCCAGAAATTTGTGATGTAGCAGATATTTCTTGCATTGCTCCTCTGTCCCATTTATACTTGCTTACTTTCCCCAGGAAATACCTTCATGTTACAGGATCTCACACCAGTGTGATGGTAGCAAGCAGAAGGGAAGAAAGGGGAACACAAGCCTTTCTACTGTGATACATTCCCATTTCAAACTCAAGTGTAAGTAATTTCTGTGGTGGGTTGTTAAACACAGCACATGTCAAGTTATTGGTATTTCCTCTACTGTATTATCTCTAGCACCAGGTTTATGACGTTACTGGAAAGCATGAACATTCTTCTGCCTGCAAACATGAGAGGTTTCACTCATTACAGGAGAACACTGTCACTGGAATCATAGTCTACAATCATCTTTCTCCGCCAAATTCCCGTGTGGACAAAGTCAGGTATTAATGGGGTGGGTTTTTTGAAAGATGGTGTGGCTGTGACATGGTTTTCTACTTTCCAAAGGAAAAAATCTCTTCTATTACTAAGTTCGATGTCAATACATCATGTGAGGACTGGAAGGAATCAGAGAGAATCCAAACTTAATGATGGTTTCAAAATATAGATGTGGTTTTGCATCCAGACCAGAACTTCAAGGCTGAAGCCTCTCAGTAATACCTCCTGAAATTAATACCTTAACTCAAATGTCACTAAAATTTGGAGCCATATAGAAGGTTCTGCATCTTCAGCTCAAACCTGTTCAGAAAAGCCATATAAATAAAACCTCATTTGTGTCTTTCTAGGCAACCCAGACCTACTTGGGTTGGAGCCTCTAAGAGACACCAGTAACACCCAGCATTCTTAGCTGAATAAATGCAGCTGGACCTGCTTCCTTCTGTTTGCATGAACTGAGCTTAATCACGCTGTGCAGAGAATGACCGCTGCCTCTGCTGCTGTAGTGGGATTCCTCTCTTTACTCCAACCACTACAAGTCATGTTTTAACATCTTCTCCTGGAAGAGGGTAAGCATTTTCCATTGGTTAATTAACCAGGTAAAAATGCATACTCCAATTTCCTTCTACATCTTTCCTACACCCAAGAGATGGATGGAGTGGGGAGGAGTGGTGGAGAACCAGAGAAGTGCAACTTTCCACTGGCACTCAAGTGTCCCCTGCAGCCTTGTGTCACTTGCTGTGGCCACTGCTGCAAACCAGACAGCCCAGACATTTTCACGAGGCTTGTCCCTGTCCTGTGAACTCAGGTCACTGCTGTGTAAGGCTAAGTTTGCCTCGCCAGCACTCCTGGTTCATAAGTGACAGGAGCAGTGAGCTGTGCTGCTCTATTCCCATCTGCTGGAACAAGAAGCAGGTTTGTGCTGAACTGGAACTGCTAATGAAGTGTGACTCCGCTGCTTTTCCTTATGACCCTATGAGTGCTTTGAGAGCTCCCAGTGAAAAACAAACTTCCTGCCATTTATGTACTAAGCCTGGAAACTCAAGAGAAAACTTTCTGTCAGAAGTAAAACTTTTGCAGAGACTTAATCTGCCTTCTCCTGTACCACTATTTTATATGTAGTATTTTTAGTAATATTGTCACTTGGTAATTTCCAAGCTTCTGATTCCGCAGGGTCAGATGCTCTGCTGTGGCAGGGAGCTGACTCTTCAGAAAACCACTGTTAGCACTGGGCTAACAGCTGGATGTTATCACAAGTCTAATAAGCAGATCATCATCCCCTTCCTTCACACTCTGAAATACTTACAGGATTAAGAGCTAACAGCCTTTTTTCCCCCTTGCCAAGACATTTATTTCCCTATAGCAGGTGTTCTTTTGTTCATGTTATGCTCAGCTTATTTTATATACAGGCACCAACATAGGTGTTACTACTATAGATAGCACAGTGCTTGCACAAAAGTAGCTCAGTGCTAACTGATTTTCTGAAGAGTTGTACAAACATGCGAACTAAAAAGGATGTCATCTTTGCATACCCTTGTATTCTTTCCTTTGGCTGCATCTTTGGGACATGCACACTGTGCTACATGGTAATATTAAATCCTGGAAAATGCCTTGGATCACTTCTAGAAAAGTCACTGGAATATTATTTGAAAGAAAGCCCTCCTTTATGACTTTGTTCAAACGCACTGCAGACAAGCTTGGCTTTTACCAGTGAAAAATGACTCGTCTGTATTACTTTTATTAAGATTTTATGTAAATTAGCTCTAAACCAAGGATGCTTATAAATTGAAACTGTTTCTTGAAATACAGAAAAAACAAGCTGGGCAATGTTTGAGAGTGGGATTGGCTAACTTGGCTAACATCATCAGAGCAATACTGACAATAAGAATTAAATCTTTGTAAATTAACCATTAGTAGATGCAAGAGCAGGCCCCAGAGGCAGAAACAAAAGCACAGGATTTGGATATTTAGAAATATGAATGACTTCTTGAATACACATAAAGAAAGTTTGCTAAATTCATGCAGAAGTGTGTTTGCAAACTAGCTATGATAGTTATTATAGCCTTAAGACATCAGAAAATAAAAATAGAGCCAATACCTAGAGCTGGTTAATGAATGTCATCTGTGCTCTGCAGCACCATGAATGGAATCACAAATCAGCACTACCTGTAAAAATGCTGCTGACTTCAGCGGATCAGATTCTTCAACGTTTGCTCTGAGCTTTATGATCAGATCCCCACAAATGTTTAGGCACACATTTAAAATTAATCCTGTTTATTATGGCTCTTACCCATGAGCAACTTCTCTGTGCATCTCTGGAGCTGTGCTTGCACTGCTAATGATTCACCATGATTGTGGTTTCTGTAAGTGTTAACAAGAGCCCAATGTCCTGTGCTGTCAGCAGGGTCTGCAGGTCCACCCATATCATTAATTCATGTCAAGTAACTCTGAACCATAGCAGTAGCCAAATGGCCCATGCCAGAACCTCCTTGTACAAGAGGCTTTCTGGATTTCTTTGACTGTCCATGTAATGCTGCTAAAAAGGACAAGCAACCCCTGGATAGATGTCACAAGCTGGCACAGTCAGCCTGATGATTTCATGGAAGGACGATTTCATGGCAGAACTTCTGCTGCTGGCTCTATTTTTTAAAAAAGCTGAGTAATTTGTAGCCCAACTTCCTGAACTGCTGAGCAAATCCAGCATGCTCAACTGGCTTTAGGGAACTCTGCTGTCTCTTTATAGCTCTGCAGAGCAAAGAGTGATTTGTGTGATTCAACTCTGTGCCCTGAGTTATATACTGATCTCCTGTGGCCACCAGGATGGAATTTGCAGTATCAGACACATGAACTAGTATTTTTCCCCTAACTTTAGCCTTAAATACTGCCTGTAGTAGCAGCAGG
The DNA here is from genome assembly GCA_034336665.1 of Luscinia megarhynchos. Taxonomy (NCBI): domain Eukaryota; kingdom Metazoa; phylum Chordata; class Aves; order Passeriformes; family Muscicapidae; genus Luscinia; species Luscinia megarhynchos. The sequence continues at coordinate 70,598,499 of JAPFBE010000003.1, forward strand.
GTTGGGGACCAGATGGATCTGCAGTGCAATCCATGTACAACTCCTGTATCTCTGGGTTGCAGGCAAGCCAAAAATGATGTAAGTCTTGATTTTTGAATTACCAAATTAAAAGACCAAGTAATGGAAAATAAACAGTAAGCACAGAACAAAGACAAGCAAAGAAGCCGCACAAGGATTATCTGAGCTTTGAGCCAGTCATACCTAATTCTTCCACACTTAAACAGAATGACAGGCTTGGGATACTGATGATGCAGTAGAGTCAACGTTATACACAGCTCTCTAAGTAATATATTTGATTCTTTCTCATAAAGGCTGATATGAAAAAATTCCAGTTGTCTTGGACTGAGCAGTCATATGAACAGGAGAATTACAAGCAGCAGTGTTAAACAGCTGGGAGCAGGTGCCTGGGGAGATATTCAGGGGAAGGTAAGTAGAGCCAGACTTAATATCTTTATTATTAATGACCTGGAATAGGGAGTATAAACAGTATGTTAATGAAATTTGCAGATGGTAACAATGGGAACTGCTGCAACACCAATGAAGACAGAAAAATGGCACAAAGTATCTCAGGCATTAAAAGCACGTCAAAAAGAAAATAGAGCCTTTATGCACAGAGCAGAAATGAATTGCACTGTCTGTCTTTAGGTGCAGAAAAGAAGCTGGGGAGCAGGATGTCTGTGAGACACTGGAATGGGACAGGCATCTTGATGCTAATTTCAAGTAGTCAAATTCAGCCTTTGAGCAGTGTCATACAAGAGGGGTCTGCCTACAGTGAATTTATTTATGAGCATTCACCACTAGAACAACTTTGGTGATACAGAAGGCAGTTCAGGAGACAGCAATGAATCTGTGAAGGGGAGCAATTTATGAGGGAAAAGAATTAAATGCAAGTAGGCTTGTCAAGAAAGTGCTGTAATATGGAGGAGAGCTGTGTGCAACTTTTCAGATTAATACTCCAGCCATGGAGAAGAAATTGTTTGGATTGCATAAGTGAAATTGGCTAGCCATTGACAAAGCATAAGGGGACATTACTTGCAGTCTTTAAGGGAGAGTCATGTGTCCCTCTCAAAGATATGGAGTAACTCTAATGGGATTAAGGAGCTTCCAGGGTACCCAGTTGAAGACCACAGAACAAAACAAATTTTCACATTTAGCTTCAAAATCTATGAGATAGCAGGTGGTAAAAGCTAATGCACATTAGCAATCTTATATTTTACACTTTAATTACACATCCTGAGATATCTGTTGCTGTCTTATTGCACACTAATGATACAATAAAAATGCAGTCACAAAAAAAGCTGTAAATGAGATCTGTTAACTAGACAGAGTACTCAGGCCTCTTTACCCTAGAGAAATAGCTTTTCCCTCTGAATATAATTTTAGATTTTGCTTTTAATGGTGTAATACTTCTTTCCCACTATCTTTTAAAATTCCCAGCTTGGAGATGTCTTCAAGTTATTTGTATGTGAATACTTAGTGGTCTGTCTGAAAACACTTTGATAAAAAGTACAGTGAGCTTACTTTTGTAAGCCAAGCCCCAAAAAGCAGCTGTTTCTCTGTTAAGAGGTAAGCCTATACAGAGTCCCAACTGAAAATAAATACCTGCCCAATGAGATGTAAGGATGGAAGGCACTGTTTTCCAGCCAGAGGAACAATTCTCTGATAGCACTAGTATTTTGCAAAACCCAATGGTAGGTGTTTCGTTCATGGTATTTGCTTTGTGCACTCTTAGATAGGCTTTAAAATCCTCTGTCTTCTTAGAGAAAACGTATTGCTAAAAATACTTTGCTTATGAAAGGCATACTCAGCAAATAAACCATCTTTCTCTCAGTTGGATTACTTCTTACACTAAAAGCGGGCAAAACTCATGCTATAAAATAAATATTTATTGGAGAGACTAACAAGGAGATAACTGTTTGCTGAAGACACAGGAACTGCATCAAAGTATATACTAGGGATAATGTATAAAAAGTAGCAAGAAAGTCAGTTTCTGCTAAATTTGCACGTTTTAGCTTCCTGTTGTCTGCAGTCCTTAACAGAAAGCTGTAAACAGAACTCAGTCTTATTCAAACCACCAGAAAGCTTCATAGTCTTCTAAGAATGTGATCACACACTGGGTTTAGCACACTAGATCAGTGGTCTCCAAGCTTTTACCCCAGAGCTCCCTATAGAAGTGCAGACCCTTGCTTTGTGTATTAACAAGCCTCACGACAAATTTACTTTACTTAGTTGTCTTTGTGCCCCTTAAAAATAGTCTGTCAGCCCCTGTTTCCACCTCAGGGGAAGGAGGTTTGCAAAGCACAGGTTGAAAGCACAGGTGTAGAATATTCTGTACTCATTGTACTCATTCCTTGCCTGTGCTCCTAAGCTAAGGGGACACGGAGCCCTTGGGAGTGTTTGGTAGGTGAAGATACGGCTCTGTTGGAAGAATACAGACTGTACCCCGATGTATTTTACAAACAGCAGAGCGTCTGGAGTCACATTTTGGGGAAAGCATCTGAGCCCCTCTAGCTGCTGCAGAGTCAAGAGGTGATGGTCCTTTCCTGAGGGTCCTCTGATTGTCACATATGACAATTTGCCCAAGCGACTTTTTGAGGGTGGTCTGTGCTGCCGGGTGGGTGTGGATTCACGGCTTGCTCCACCTCATTCCTTTCTCTTTTTGCCCATTAGAATATTCCTCACACAAGCTGTTTTCACATAATTACCTTATATCGCCTACTTAGACGTGTGCTCTAGACCTTCCCTGCCGGCTGCTGCCCGGTGCCGCGGCTGCCCTCGCCTCCCGAGCCGCCGCGGGCAGGGCGCGGCAGAGCCGGCGGAGCCCGGGGACCCGCCTGGGCTCCTTCATCCCCGAGGCGGCCGCACCCCCTTCCCCCGCGCCCGGAGTCACCTGTACGCCCAGGGCGATGCGCTGCGCAGGTTCACGGGGAGCCGGACCCTCTTGTCGGCGGGCGGCCGCGCCCCGGCGGGGCAGCTGGCGTTGTGCTGGCGGCCCGGCGGCTCGGGCTGCAGGGTGTGGTGGAAGGCGCTGAGCATGCCCGCCGCCAGCCGCCCGTACAGCTGCTCCAGCAGCTCCTCGGGCCGCTCGCCGCAGCTGCGGGTCCGCGGCGGCCGCTGCTTGTGCGCCCTGGCGGCCTCCGGGCGGAGCGGGAGCAGCGCGGCGCAGAGCAGCGCCAGCAGCGCCGCCAGCGCCGCCCGCACCTGCAACGACGCCGCCGTCAGCGGGATGGGGACACCGGGGACACCGCGCCCACCGCCGCCCGCAGCCCCTTACCCTTACCCTGCCTCGCTGCATGGCGCCCGGGCTGCTTCTCCTCCGGGGAGCCGGGAGAGCGGCCGCTGCCGCGCCGCGCCGTGCCACTGGCTCTCCCGGCGGAGGAGCTGTTGGAAAAGTGCCCCGCGCCTCACTGCATCTCCCCTGGCCTCGCCTGCCAGCAACATGTTCGGCGGCGCTCACGGCGGCGGCGAGCGCTCGGCGCCGGGCGCGGACCGGTCCCGCATCCCAGCGCTGCCCGGGGACATCCCGCACCACACCCCGAGCCACCCGCCCGGCGCTCCCCGCAAGCCCGGGAATGCCGTCGGGAGCCCCGCTCTCCCTCCCGCCGCACCGGCGGCACGGGCAGGAGCCGGGATGTCCCCAACCCTCGGCATCCAGGGGCACCCCCTGGGCCAGGGGGATATGGCCCAGTCGGAGCCAAAGTGTCAAGGCTGGTTCGGAAAAATGTGCGGATTTACAGCTGGGGAAGGGACTGCTCTAGCCGGGACTCTCCCAGACACTTTAGGGCAATTGACACTGTCCCTCGCAGGGGTTTGGGATTTTCGGCTTGCCCGACTCCAGGTAGCACCTCTGGCATGTTTCTCCATCATAGCCATGTCGTTTCTCCAGCAGGCACCGAGGGGGTTGATGTCCAGGACGAAGCCTGGAGCTGGCGATCATGCGGCCTCATCCTGCCGTGCCTCCTGCCGAGGCAGCCTGGGGCAGGCACCCGCGGCACGGTCACTCTGCGAGAGAAGCCGCTCCAGAAGAGAAATTGCATCGTAGGTACCTAAAGGGGGTTGAGGTCAGCCTCACCTCTAATGGCATCTCTAACTATTCTGTGCTTTTAAAAACACATGATGCAATAGATTCATGGTCTCTGGCACGACCCACAAAAATAAGCATATAAATAATACTCTGGCTCATAGAAGATGTGGTCCACTGAAATGGCCCACATTAAAAACAGACTTTAGGATTCATCACTTGAATAAAATATTTCATGTGCTCTGATTAAGTCCTGTGCATCTCTTGAGGCATTTAGGATAAAGATAGTTAAATATGCAAATACTGGTTAGGAGTAAGGGAAAATGGGATCATAAATCATGCAAGGACTAAGAAACCCCAGCTTGGTACCAGAGAAATACAAGACATCAACTTCACCAAACAGGCTAGAGTTGGAGCAGAATGGTCTGGCATTCGTAATGTAATGAAGTGACTTGATTTTGTGGTGTCTGAAAATTCATACAGTTAAGTCTAACTATGATTTTTAGTGATTTTGGTGCCATATGCATCACAGTTCAGTATCATTTATTAGTAGTATCTTAACCTTTAACTGTGTGGGATTTGAATCAGATTTAAACTCTGAAGGAAGGACAGTTTTAAATTGAATTCCAAACTCTCCAAATTGCAGTCATATCCTCAGGTGAAAGACTGGGACAAGGTGTGTGTCCATTTAACCCAGTCCTGTCTAACTCCTGACCATGCACCTGGCCTTGTGTTACTTTACCACCTTCGACTGGTATGTGTGGCAACATGGCAAATATTTATCACCATAGGTCATTTCATGTTACTCTTCCTAAGACACTCCAACATCTTGAGAAATTTCAGATTTCTGAGTAGCATGAGGATGTCACACTTGGCTTTGCAAAACATGAATTTTACATACTTTCTTTATATACATCGACATTTCTGAGAGAGGTCTGCCTCAAAAAATCAGAGCAGATGAAAATAAAACAATGGCACAGGCATTAAATTGCCATTGAATTTAAGGCTTTGTGTCTTATCCAGGCAATATTCTAATTCTGTACGATAGTTGCATTGTGTTGTCTTATGAAAAATCACATTGATTCAAATAATAAGAACTACAGAAGGGTAGCAAATGAGATTCCATTACATAGGAACTTAGAGTGCTGTGTCATTTCTTGTGGTATAGTCTACTCTAGAGACAGCTGAGTCATAAAATATTCCCTAATACACTTTGGCAACTTAGGTTCTTCCACAACTTTAAGAAATTACTAACCAGTATCTTTGTCATTGGAGTTAATTTTAAATTTTCTTAGAATTTGAGGAGGATTTAAAACACCTATACATATGAAATATTGAAAAAAATTTAGTAATATATAAAGAAATATATATAGAAATCCATCCTGAGTTTGATGTAACACAGGATATTTCAATCAATGAATTCAGAACTATGTCTTTCACTTTTACACAATATTGGAAATGTTCTTTCTGGAGATTGTCATTCATTATTTATATTTGGGAGTGGGATCTACCTCTCTCCTGAGATTATCACCTCAGTGATCAATGTCAGATAGTAAGTTCAGTTCCACAAATTCCTGCTATGAGAAAGTCAGAATGTTCCAAAGAAAACTAAGCTCTCCAAGAACAAGACAGATATATAAAGTTCATATAAATAAGAAGAAACCTGCACCTGATTCCACCAGAGAGTGTTTCATACCATGTTAAACACTGAATCGTGTTTAACAAAAGACAGGTTTGTGCCTTCAACCTAATATTGTTACCAACAGCTGGAGGAAAATGTGTCACAGCAGGAGAAAAAAATCCTTTTCAAATACATTATCATCAGATCGTTATGATAACACTGGCATATTCCAAATGCTTATTCCCATCCTGCTACAGCATTAGTGAGATCCTATCTCTATCTGAAACAATGATGTGAAAAAGACTTTAAAAATCATCATACAGACCTTCAAGTTGAACAACTCATGTTGTTGGGTGGACCAAACATTCAGCTGGCATTCCCAGCAGGTATAAATCTTCAGAGAGTTAATTAAATTACTCCCCAAAGATGTCCTTCTCCCTCATATTCTGTTTGCAGATAACCTGTCACCCAAACTCTTCTGCTTCCCGTTCATCTTCCCTGCAGTTGTAAGCATTGTAATACCACTCTGCAACGTCCATGGCATGGCATCTTCTGCAGCAGCATGTCAGCACATTTTACAGTTGTTAGGCAATGTAACTTTGCAAAAGTGAATTCTTGAGAAGTGCAGAATCTTCAAAAGACTTCATTTAGCCAAAGGGGAAACTGAGGAGCAAACAGGTTAAATATAGCCTTTTTACCATAAAGTTGATAATCCGTGTCCTTGACATGAAGAATAATCAAAATGTAGCAAATTAAATTAATTTATTATGATTTCATACTGCTCTAGCAAAGAGCAACAGCCCTTTATCATAAAATTTTATCATAATACTATTTATTGGCAATTTTGGGTGCCCCATCCCTGGAAGTGCTCAAGGCCAGTTTGGATGGAGCTAGAAGTAACCTGGTCTGGTGGAAGGCGTTCCTGCCCACAACAAGGGGGCTGGAACTGGATGATCTTTAAGGTCTCTTCCAACTCAAACCATTCTATGATTTTATGAATTATATCTTTGTACAATTTTCAATTCTTATTTCATTCTGGAATAGCTTTGTTTCAGAACTAATAAGTCATGTAATCTGTAGTGAAGGATGTTCTGAGAAAAACATGAAATATGTGATTAAGAATGTTTTGATGCTGTAGAGCTAGGCTTATTTAGAAATAAATAAAATACTATTCAATTAGTCATTTCTATTTGGCTACTGTACAAAGAGATGTTTTTCATATATGCAAAAAGAAAGGTAACTTGGTAGGTAAAGTTCCTATCTTGAGGAAGATCTCAAGTTTAAGAGGTTAACTGAGGATTGTTTAATATTGTATAATAATATTTTCATGACAACAGAAGCTAAAACACCTCATGAGTCAGTTCCTCGAGGGGAGTCAGCACTATCCTAGGTTTAATGTTGCTGCTTTTCTAACATAAAATAATAAATATAATAGCAGGAATCTTAAATGATTGATCTACTAATTCCAGAATAATAAACACAAGATGGGGGTTTCATTGCTGCTGGAACCACATACCTGCAGTCTGTGGCTTCTGAAGATGCAGTCTGTTTTGTACAACCGAGCCTGACAAAAAGTTCCTGTTTGAATTTCTTGGATGAAAATAGAATTATTTAGCTCATTCAGGTTTCCATTCCTGTGGTTTCTAAGGCCTATCGCAGGACCAAGTGCATCCTATGTGGCAGCAGGGAACACAACTGCACCCGAGCTAAATGCCAGCCAAGGACAGGGTCAGGGACATCACAACACAGCACAGTAATCCCATATAACCCAGGCAATTATTTGAAACAAGCACTCCACTGGCCTGGCCACATTTCCATGGAGAGCTGAGCTGCCTGAATGCCACAGGTGTGTTCACCTGTGTAACAGCCTGAGAGGTTCCAACAACATGGACACAGCACTTCAGAATGTAGCTTCTTTCTCAACAGATTCCAGTTGTATTAATCTCCATCAGGGATTACTCTTCAGCCTTGTGTCCAGTCCTTGAGTCTTGTGTTCCCTCATGCAGAACATCTTACACCAAAGAAGGATGATGCACTGAAGCTGTTTCCCAAGAATGGTTCCTGGCCCAGGCTTATCTTTGGATCATGCAAGGCAATTGTCTGGGAGATGAATTGTCATGGCCCAAAACTGTGCTACTGTGCACTGCTGTGCTACTGGTCTCACAGAACAGCTGGGTACACATCTCCTCCTCTGCTCCGGGCTCACCCTGGCACCATTGCAGTTCTAGTAGAGATGCAGCCATAGTGAACATGGTTTTGAAGCGGATGAACCTGGACTACATCGTTTTCACTGTCAGCAGGACTCATTATTCCAGTGCTGGAACTGGATCACATGGCTTTCTGTCAATTCAGAACAAGCTCAACTGTGCTTGCAAAATAACATGCAAATTCATCATAACCCAAAGCATTATATAATCAGATCCTCATGCTATAGGAAACAGCATGTTCCAGAAGTCCCCGGGAGTCTGTACATAGGAAACAGTGTGTTCCAGAACTGCCTGTGAGTTTGTTCAGGGCTGGAACAAAAGTGCAATTGTTTGCAATCCACAGAATTTTACCCAATGTACAGTTATGCATCTGGACAAACCAAATTGAGAAACTGCTGCTGATCAAACCTCTCTGATGTCCACAGGAGTGTTTCTACAGACTAAGTTGTGAACTGTATCCCAGGTTATTGGTACTTCATGCCACTTTATCATGGACATGCCTATATGATTGCAATGTTTGATTAGATGCTGTATTTGGTTTGCATGGCCAAATTTTGGTAGTGGGGAGCTACAGGGGTGGGTTCTGTGAGAAGCTGCCAGAAGCTTCCCCCAAGTCCAGTGGAGCCAATGCCAGGCAGCTCCAAATGCTGCTGATTAAGGCTGGATCTATTAGAAATGGTGGTAACACCTCTGAGATAATGTATTTAAGAACAATGTTTTAAGAGTTACTGCACAGGTCTAATTGCAGCCAGAGAAGGGCAGGGTGAGAACATGTGAGAGGGACAGCCCTCTAGATCCCAAGGACAGTGCAGAAGGAGGGGCAGGAGGTGCTCCAGGCATTGGAGCTGAGATCCCCCTGCAGTCCCTGGTGCAGACTGTGGTGGAGCAGCTGTGCCCCTGCAGCCCATGGGGATCCACAGGGGTGCAGAAATCCACCTGGAGCCCGTGGAGCCCAGGCTGGAGCAGATGGATGCTGAGAAGCAGCTGTGACCCCGTGGGAGGCCCTGGGAGAGCAGCCTGTCCTTGAGGGACTGCACCCTGGGAAAGAGTGACCCATGGACTCACAGTGCAGAAGTTCATGGAGAACTGTCTGCCATGGGAGGGACCCCACGGTGCAGCAGGGGAACAACTCCTCTCCCTGAGCAATGGGAGAGGCCATGGAACTGATCATGACCCCCATTCCCCTGTCTCCCTGAGCCACTGTGGGAGGAAGTAGAGCTGGGAAGAAGGGAGCGGTGGGGGAAGGTGTTTTGAAGGTTTATTTTACTACTCACTATCCTGCTCTGATTTTGTTAACAATAAATTCAATTAATATCTCTAATTTAAATCTGTTTTGCCTGTGATGCTATTTGGTGAGTGATTTCCCCTGGTCCTTAACCCATTCTCTCCCCTGTCCAGCTGCAGAGGGGTGATAGGCTTCAGTGGGTGCCAGGCATCCAGCCAGGGTCAACCCACTGGAGTCTAGTCAAATGTCTTTGTGTTAGAACACCATGTATCTCACCAGCCTTCTCGTCTGCACTGTTCCACAGGTTTATCTATGTTCCCTGCCATGGGCCCATGTATTTTCTCTTACTGTGATTAATTCAGATATCTCAGCCACCAGTCTGGAGCTGAAAATGCTCCCTCCCAGGAATGTTGCATCCTGGTGGTCTAGGTCTTCCATGACTAAGCCTGACAGAAAGAACCACCACATCTAGGAATATGTCATTCTACAACCAGAGCAGTAGACACAGCAGGACTGAGGAACAGGCAAGAGAGACCTGCAGAAATAAGTCAGCTGCCATCCACTTCCTTCTCATGCTCTTTTCCTTAGGAGGATCAGGCCCCAGAGCTTACCGTGCTCTTTGGTGAGGCCCTCGGGGTGTACCATCAGGCAGAAGAGGTGCAATCCCAGATGGAATGTGGCTCCAGTCCCAGGGGAAGCATGCTAAACACAAAGCAGCTCATACACCCCACAGGAGACTTCCACCGACCTGCAGACATCCTGTGAAACTGGGCAGTGTTTTTAAAACCTGAAAAAACATTTCATGAAGATACAAAGAAACTTCTCCACTGTTACTGGGAAACAGTCTGAGCACCAACACTGAGAAGGAGCACTGAAAATTTTAGAAGACTGAATTCTTGCATTTCAAACTGCAATAACCAAAGTCTAACTATTAAACCAAACTCATGTCAAGGTTCCAAAAACAAGCCAGCTCAGTGGACTAGTTTTGCAAGTATTTATTATGAAATTCTGAACACCTGACTAATATTTTTCATCTCCCAAAGTGATTCCTTTTACAGGAATTCAACATCTCAGTAACTTCAGATCAAACACGTTCAGTTCAAAAGCAAAATGGTGATTTCGGTAACTAACTTCTTTGCCCATACTCAGCTTAGGCTGTAGAAAACTACCACTGTGTGGTTGGTGCCACAGTCTCCCACACAAGACTCAAGAGCTGCATTCTAATTAACAATGCTGAACAAACTAGGCTGAAATCTTGACAACTCCGCCGACTCAAAATAAAAATCAAAAATAGGGGCATTTTGCCAAAAGACTGCAAAATGGTCCTAGTTCATCTAAGTGTAGACTAAAATTAAGATGCTTTCTTTGGTATGAGTGCAAAGTTATTTGCTGAATTGGGACCTTAAGGAAGACCAAGGTCAAACCCAGCACTCTCAGGTTAGTTCACAGGAATAAACTCTGGCTTTGGATGAAGGATATGGGATTTTCAACAAGAAAGAATTGCTTCAAGGTATTCTGCATTGAAAGATGAAATTTTAGAGGCTTCTCGGTTTCATATTATCATCATATTTATCTCTGAAAGCAAAAGCTTTACACATTTGATACAGCTTGCAATGTGTTTGAGTACTTGTGTAGATCTTATGCATGAGTAAAATAACCTCACCATTATTTTTTTAATCAATCACAGAAGACACTGCAATTACAAATCCGTATTTTTAACATAAGGTACCAGATGTTCAAAGTATTTTGCAAATCGTTTATAAAAATCCACTACAAAATTGTTACTAATTATAAGTTTTAGCTTAAAAACTTTTACAAGGATTAAAAAAATTATGAGTGGTCCATATGCTATTCTGGAAGCAGATCCTCTCCTAGTTCTTCATCAGCAAAATCATCTTCCTCTGTTCTTTTTCTTGCTGCTGTTTTTGGTCTTTCTGGTTGTGGGCCAAGTGGATCTGCATAGGAGGCATCTAAGGTTTAAATAAATACATGTGAAACAGTTACAAACTACTAGCTTTAACTTTAGCTGGTTTTAAACATACAAAATCAAATACAAGATTAGGATTTAGCACTACACATCTGCGTCTTTGAAATGCAGATCAGAAGGAGCTTATGGACCTGAAGGAGAACAAAACACTGCATTCAGGAACTGAGACACGGCACAAGAGCAAAGTTCCTGAGTTCTACTGATGGAAGCTTTTTGGTTTCTTAAATAATAAATTTCTCTTATTACACTACAGTGAGAAAAAGACATTGGAAACATGCAAGGAACAGCAAGACTGATGACTTGTTTGAGGAATGGCTTTTTAGGAAGTACCACATTCCACATGGATTTGGGTTTTTAAATCCCTTTGAAAATTCAGTCTTATTGAAGAACCTACGACTGCAGAATGGCAAGAACTGACTTAAAGGATGCAGCAGACAGATATTGAAATTAATATTAACATGGGCAACATTTCTTGATATTTACAATTACATTATAGTGAGCTCTGAGCAATGAAGTGAAAGCCTTATTTTCATGGGAAAATGTTTCCCCAATTATCTAATTTTACATGCTCTTCCAACAACCTTTTTTTTTTCCCCTCTCCTTATTTCTCCTCTCCCTGAGGACCATGAAAGTAAAAAAGGTATAAGATGCCCACTTACCTATTTCTTTATTGCTGCTACTTTCATAGGGTTCATTTGTTCCAGGCAGAGCTTTCAGTTTGGCACTCAGTCTTTCCCCTTTGGTACCACCAGTATCTGGGGAACAGGAAAAAAAAAAAGAAGACAAATAGCATGTTGTTATGTTCTGTGAAACCACGATACAAGAATAACATCAATTCAGCTACTACTATCTGTCAAACTAGACTTGGATGAAACCATCTTTTCATGACAGGCACAGTACTCATTTGTAATAGTGGTCTTTAAAACACAGTGGACACTGTGTCCACACATGTGTGTGTTAATGTTTTTTAAAAGATATATACAGCCTTATGACTTTGGAGTAAACACATTAAAATATTTCTGCTTCGAATGCTGACTTTTCAGCTGCTTATAAATTACAGTCACATTTTGGAGTTAAAATAAGCATGATAATATAAACACTGCCACAATGTACACAGGACATTTCCTATGTTTGTGTGCTTACTAATACATCAGTGTGATCCACCTGCTCAGTACTGTCAATGTTAAATGCAACACTAAGTTTGCTTTTAATTAGCAGAGTGTATCTGCCATGTGCTGTCTGCGTGGCAGGCAGGCACAGCTCATGTGTACAGACCATGCTGGCCCTGCACCTCGCTGTAAACACTGTGCTGGCAGCTCAGCTTGCAGCAGGGCCCCAAGGAATGTGTCGGCTCCAAGGGCTGCCTCCTGCCCAGACAACATCAGATTAACATTCTCCTGCCACAGCAGTATTCCAGACACTTTAAATATTCTGTTCACCTCTGAAACTCTTTTTCACATTCATGGCAAGCTTTCAATCTCATCTGCTACAACAAATTTTTATGCAATACTTTTTCTCCAGGGAGAAAACATTTTGAGTTTGACTTGGTGTATTTACAAAGCAGGATGTGCAGCCAAATAGAGACATGTTCATTTACAACACCAAGCAATGCAGGTACTAAAAGTCTTCCATCTGTAAAGAGGAAAAATGGGTTTCATTCAGCAAACATTAATTGCAAAGTCTGAACTGGCAACACATTTCAATTGTCATATTTACTACAAATGTTATTTTAATAGATATTGTTATAAGAAACCTCCCCCCAAACTTCTACAAATACAACAAACCTTTATCTCTCTATAAATACTACCACAGACTTCTATTTGCTCAGCCCTAAATTGGAAGACCTCTCTGCTCCAAGAAAGATGTAATACAAACAGTCACATGTCAAACAGTTAATAAGTTCACAAGACACAGATCACAGCTGAAGTTTCAAAGCAAGGCATATAGATTTTAAAATATACCCACTTCCCTTGGACCAATTCTCGCAGACAGGTTTCATGAAAGAAGTGAATAGTTAAAGGATTTGAAGAAACAGGGAGAAAAATGTGTTTGCCTGGAAAGGAACTCAACCAAAGCGCTGTGAAATTACAAAAGGGCCTCTCCTTGATTTCAGTGGGCTCTGGACAGGCCTGTGCAACAAGGAGGTGAGAGTTGGGCTTCAAAGATGGTATGGATTAGAATGTGTTGAGGAAAACACAAATAATCAATGAGAAAAAGAGTAGGAAAGTAGGCACAGTCTTGCATAATGGAAAACGAGTAATTTTTAAGATGATAAATAAAGTTGTAAGAAGCAGTAAAGAGATGCAAAGACAGGACCAGCAGACTACACTAGATAGGACCAGCAGACTACACTAGGGGAAGACTGAATTAGTCAAAGAAACTATACAGGTTTAATTGTTGGTCTCAGAAAGGAAGAATTGCATTACATTACATTCTTCCCAGAAAGGAAGAACACAATGAAAATAAAAGAGGAGGAAATTGGCATAACAAATGTTTTTCAACTGTGAAGGAGGCAAAGACATGGGTGTTAGTGATACTACCAGGGGAAGGTGAAGGACTTTATATTAAGAGAAAGAAGGAAAAAAAAGATGGTAGACAAACCAAACTGGGTGGGATCAACATAATACCAATAGTGCATAATACCTGCACATCTTACTGCCCTAAAAAATACAACTGAAAACAGAGGCTTCTTTAGTTGTTCTAGTTCTTAAGTTTCACTAGGTACATTTAAAAGTAACCTAATGAAAACTTTCTCAGGTAGATCAGCAAAGTAACCCTGCTCACTTTACTTCTTTATGAGCACTATATCTAGCAAGAGTGAATGGAAGGCTAACAACCCTTCTGGTTCGTTCTTCACATTCAGGTTAAATTAGGGTAATATGCAAAACCACATCAAGTCTCTGGGGACTGCAGTATGCTCTGAGCATACCTGAAGATGAGGAAGAGGAGCACCTTTCATTTTAAAGTGCATCCAGGAGAAAGTAAGAGGTGCTTGACACAACGGAGATGTCAGACAGCAGCTCAGGAAGCGAGAGATCTGGCTTCAATGCTTTCTTTCACCTGAGGGAGTTCAAACCCACAGCTCCAGCTTTCAGAAGGAATGTCCCAGCTGTTGAGCCATTTGGGGTAAGCTTTTATTGACACTCCTGCCATGGGATAGAGAAATTGGCAGCCAACATGGCAGCTATTAAAAATTCTGTTGACCATATAACATGATCTGCCAGAAGTCTAAATCTCATCTTGAAATTATTTTTTGTAGTTCTGTTTGCAGAATCATCTACATGTTTTTATTCAGTATACATCCACACATAATTTGGCAATGTTAAGGAATATAAGCTTGCAATATAAACTTCAGGATTTTGGCATCCTACAGTGAAGGGAACTTCAGGGAAGGAGTTGTTTTTAAAGCATTTTATCACAGACATGCACACTTTTGGGAGGCAAGTTTTACAATTTCTACTCATCATTCCCTGCTGTTCTCACCCCATCTAGGAAAAGGATTTTATTTACATTTATATATATTTTGAATTAGGAGAATCAAACTAACTTTCACTAAAGTAATACACAGAAAAAACTAAAGCTAGCAGTTTGACTCTGGATGAAAAGCTTTATTTGTAGTTTTTCTCTACTAAGAGCACAGCTTTGAGTATTAACATCTGCCTGATTGCACCAACAATCCGAGAACTACAGTTAGATATTTCTGAAACTGCAAATTAATTCTATCTGTATTACTATATTAACTGTACAAACACCTGCTCCTAATTCAAAGCAGCTTTTGAATAATGGAAGACCATTGCTGAACTAAATTGCTCTCTGTATCTAAGGAAACCTTCACTGCAATGAATACCCAGTCCTTATTTATTAACTTATTGGGCTTTTATTAAATAACTTATAACTGTTGTTCATGTGGAGGCCATCCCCACTGTACTCACTTTGGGGTGAAAATGTGGACACCTACACATGGACTGACTGCAGGAACATAGTTCCAGATTTCAGTTCAAAAAGCAACAGGAACTTATTAAGCAGAGCTGGTCAATATATTTTTAAAATCTGATTTATAAATATATTTACTCTGTAAAACCATTATACTTGAGATCTGGATTTTCATGTTGACATTACCTTCCCCTCACAATCTGTGTTCAACAGCCTTAACTGAGGACTATGCATACAAAGACATTCATAATACACTCTCTGCATGATGATCTCTTCAATGTCTTACAAAAACCAATTCGAATAGAATCACATAGATTCTAGAATTCACATAGATAGAATTCACATAGAATTTGAATGGGAATAAAAAATCAAAATATAAAACCAAATTTTTAAAAATGGCCATTTTTATATGGCAGAACAATTAATGATGCAACATACATCATTACTTCTGATGCAGAAGTAATCCTGCTTTGCAATAGTCTTATTTTAAGTAGTGACACCTAGCAAAAAAGATTCTCAATCTTTTTATGTATTCCTGTAGTTCCTGTGTCACATGATACCTGTCTGTACTTCAAGCCATAAAAACCATTGTATTTGTATTTATTTTTCAGAGGAATCTAACTAATTGCAATTACAGTGATGGAACTACTGCATTGGAAATTCCAGTATCAAAAAGGATATAAATTAAAATTTTTAGTACTATTTTACTCATCAAGAAAAGACATCAAAGGGTAATATTGTTTGGTAATCTACCTCCTCTGTTTATGTAATAAAGAGCACAGTGGGCTAACTCTCCACTAAATCCAGAATGTGTTTTATGTGCAGCTCTACGTATCTTTCATATTTGGGATGAAGACATCACCTTTGGAGAAGAATGGGCATTGGTTTGACAAAAGAGAAGAGTTAAGTTCAATGCAGAAGACAGAATAATATACTAAAACAGTGAAACAGCATGGGAAGTAGATGCAATTTGTAACTTCACTACTGTTCATTTTGATTTGAAATTCTGTTGAACAAAAATTGTTTGTGGTGTGTCAGTTCAGCTAACTCCTTAGGTGAGTTCAGAGCAGAAACCAGATTAAGATGTTATCTTCATTTCAAAAGATTTTCTCTTTTCCACTAAGTAAGAAAACTTTTTTCTATTTTGCACACACAGAAAAATGAACCATCCCACAATGACTTGTAATTACCGAGGCATCAACAGCCTAGCAAATAAAAGTGATTGTTATGTCCTGGCTGCAGATAACAAGAAAGTCTCTTGTCTTTATCACAGTCAGGATTATCTGGGATGCCTATAGCTCTAACATGTAAAACATACTTCCATAATATATAAGGAGATCACTCTGGGATGGTAAAGGGTGTTTGAATATGGGAAATCTTTGGGGATGGACAAACTAAAACAGTCACCAGTGAAATGAAAAAGGGAAAAGACACCTAAATTATTCCCATGTGGTTTATTTTCCAAATTCATCCTCACAGGCCTAGGTAACAAGGAGAATGCAAAGTACTCAGCCTTTCATCTTCTGAATTCAACACTGCTTCTTTGGGCTCCTGCCCGAGACTGCACGGCTCCTCTCATCCTGAACAAAACTAACATTCAGAGAGCTGGGCAAAGCAGAGACCAAGTAAACACTGCCATGGGAATAGATTCCTTAATGCCATACTCTGCATTATCTACACATATAAAGGCATTATGCTATTAAACAGGAAAAATCCCTAAGGGCAGTAAAAACCACAACTGCTAAGTTCTGGATGTTACAACCATAGATCTGCAGACACAAAAAAGTGAGCATGAAAACAAGAAAAGATTATTGGAAAGAAAGTCTTTGAGAACTGCCTAAACTCAGATATACTGTTAACTCCCTTCAAGGTTTTGTGGTTTTGGGATTTTTTCACCCCTTTTAAAATTAAGAAGAATTTAACAGGACTGAATCAATGTTATTTGCTTCCAACATAACCCAAGTATGACTGGAAACCATAAATCTGATAATTGTGGGGAGAAGAAAATTTCACTTTTTACAGTGAGTTCAGTTTTGGGATTTTAGATTTAATGCTTAACTTTCTCTCAAGACAAGAACAGAGAGACTCTTGGTCTCTGTTTCCACTCTGCCATCCATGCACACACCAATCATATTGCTGAAACTGTGCTTTGGTGCATCTCATACACCTTCTGTTTTAATTTATATTCGCTAAGCATAGGGATGCCCTATGAAGTACAAACCTTGCTAGCTTAGTTCTTTCTTTGTGGCTTTCTCTTTAAAAACAATTTTAGATCATATTTCCTAAAACAAGGAAACCTGAATTATTAATACTCTTAATATAAATAACTATATGGGGACAAAATACTTGGGGGAGGGGAATCTCTTAGGAATGCTAAGAAGCGTGGGGACAGTGAGCTGGTAAGAGGAAAAAAACAGGCATCATACCTAAAATATTTGGCAGGCATAAGACTTCAGTTAGCTAGTAAGTACTTTAATTTAGCTAGTAAGTACTAACCTAAGGAGGATTCCATGCTTCACTGGGTTCAGTAATGCTGGCAAATCCCTCATACAGTGTAGGAAAATGATACCTTTTGGTCTTGGCAAAACCACTGGAAAAGACTAACCTTAAAATGTATACAAATGTTTCTTTTTTCCCCTTCTCCTTTTGAAGTCATTAATTTATCAAAAGCATACTAATATTATGAAATAAAATAACCCATGTTTATATTTTATACCTGCCTTCCCACAGGCCATGCACAGAAATTTATAAAACTGCAAATTACAGCTCATAACCCAAGTGAACAAAGCCAAGCACTGGACAAAATAAAATGTTTGGGTGTTCAGGTTTCTCTTAGTCATCCTCAGCACAATGTGGACAAAATATAACACAGTCTTTAACATCTGATGCTGTGAATGTCCAGTTTCTTCACTGATAAGGCTCCCCAGAGACAATATTACCAGTTAAAATGTGCCCAGCGCCTTTGACTCATTCTAAAAATACATGTAAGTAGTACAGCTCACCACAACTTTTAATTAAGAATCCCAGCAGAAAGTTAACTCTAGGCTCAGTACAGCACCTTCTTTGTACCTCTGCTTGTTTCATTTCCAGAAAGGCTGGATCTCTGGCACTGAATTTGTATAATGGAGACTTCTCAAACATACTTTTATACAAACTTGCTCCCAAACTCTGCTTTTTTCCACTCTTTCATCTATTTGACATAATATCTTGAACTCAATCATCTAAGAATTACTGATAAAGCAAATTCTAGGTCAGTTCTGATCCTGCTTAATCCTCTTTCTTATTTTTTTTAAAAGAAGACAACTTTCCATAGATACTTCTGTCTTTAAAGAAATATTGACAAACTGGTAGTTTGGGGGATTTATGTTGTCTTAGCATCCTTTCATCCATCCCTCTCTGTTACTTAAATAAAGAATTACTTTGGCCTGAGGCCCAGAACAGGTAAAATTCAATCCTTGATGAATGGCTGGTTCTTCCACACATCAAGAAACTCTTTTAGAAGCTCCTCTAGTGAAACTACTGAGCTGAAAAAGGAGTGAGATCTCTCTAAAGCATCTAATACTCCCCCTTAACCCTCAGAAAATCCAAGGAAGCAGACTTCATAAATGTAACAGCATTTTAAGGTCATCTTCAGATTACATTAGTAATTGCCATGACTTTTCATGACCCTACATAATTTGATAAGTGTAGTAAAATATCTGCTATGTAAGTGGAGAAATAAAATTACCAAATAAGAAAAAAACATCATAAATTATTTCTCTGTAAAAGGAAGGGAAGAGAGGCATGAATTTATAGGGGATATCTTCTAATGAAATCCATTGATATCAGATAAACCAAAAGAAGGATACAAAGAAACCATTTCCTTTTTGGATCAAAATATGGGTTTTTTTTTTTACAGGTGGCTGAAGTAGCCTGAAGTCTGCTAGTTTCCTTAGAGCAGCAGTGGGAGACTGTTAGGTTTACATTACTAATTTCATTGATTTAATAATGTCAGGGAAAAATCATTAGTCCTGCAAGGACTACCGAGTGCAGAAAAGACAAAACAGAGCAGTTTCCTGACTTACACTGCATGAGTTTTATATTTATGGAAATCAGCACTGCAAATCTATAGAAACAGGGAGACTGAGTAGATAGAGAGGAAGCATTTTTCTAGGGAAGACTTCAGAATTTCAATTCTGCTATACAGAGAAAAGGGGATGACCTCAAAGATAGTAAAGGGTATGTTATCCTTATTACACAGCTGGCTGCACAGAACAATCTGCTGAACTTGTAAAAACACCTAACATAACAGGTTACACGGTGGCCACAAAATTCCCTTTCCTTCGTGTTAAATAAAGAAACAATGAATTCCTATTTTCTGTGGTTTATGTGTTCTGTTTTCTTACAATAAATTACTCCTTTTAGCAAATACTCCAAAGTTAAAAATGTTCAAATACCAAATTAATGGGATAAAAACATAGAAGTCCACAGTACTGAAAGCAATCAGAAATTTGGCTTTAGGAATACACTAAGATCTGTATATAAAACACAAATGTTAAACCAAATCCATGCTACTGTACCAGCTGTGATTTCATACACAATGACAAAATCAAAAAGTATGAAACAAAATTTGTGAAATGTTACATATCAGTACATATTTGTGTGCATTTCAGGATGAAAGGAGGCTTTACAAACACTTTCAGAAAACCTGTTTTCTTCAGGATCCTGTCAAAACTGATATTTAAGCAGAGGCTTTGACTACTCACCACTTCCTTCTTTGCGGCTACGTGCACTGCCATCTCTGCCAGATTTAACGCGCTGCGGAACAGTGGAAAAGGTTCAAAAAAAAGAACAAAAAAAACCATTTAGTAATATATATTAGAGAAAATAATTGAAAATTCCACTCAGCTTATTAATAAAACAGTAGAAGAATGTTAAACTAGACTTACTATACCGTAACTACTAAAGCTGGTTTCTCAACAGACAAAATTGTCCTTAAAATCAGGGTTAAATCCAATGTCTATATATAACAAGAGTTCTGTGAAATTCAACTAGAATATATAAAAGATTATTTTTCTTCAGATAAAATTTATACAAGGAATGTGCATAAAAATAGCTCAGATGTTCCTTTGTAAAGTACAGCTGAAAAAACAGGCAAAACAGCCCCCCTTGCAGGAGTTCAAAGTAGCCTCTGCCTATTAACGTCTTGTAAATCCCACAAACATTTTATTATTGTAAAGACTCAAAAGAGAGAAGTTGGGGAATCTATAAAAAGAACTATTCACCCTATGGATCTTGGATCTTGAATTTTTGGCACAGAACTGTGTTTCACAGCAAAATTTAATTTGCTGTTGAGTGTTAAATGCAAGATAAAGGTGAAGGTAAATACTTTAAAAGCTGTGTTTAAAAAGTCAGCTCTCTTGCATAGGGGAAGGCACCACAAACATTTCCCAGCTGTGTTTTTTTGAGTGTTATTTGAAAACTTTAACAGTTTATCAAAGCAATACCTTTGAATGACATGGCAGACTTAGATCTGGCAAAACACCAAATTTCTTATGCATACATCTTGTCAATTATAAGAAAGGACACCTCAGTGAGGGACTTTTTGATAGATAGGTACAAAAACTTGATGTTTAAAGCACTCAGCTATTAATAAAGTATCTCTGCATCTTAATCCAAAATACAAATTCAGGATCTGATTAAAACACACATCATGTCTTCAGGTCAATTACTGTAACTTCTTCATTCATTTTTCACCAGAAAAATATCATTAAGTCTGGCAAGGTTGGAATTATACCAAAGAAGTGAAAGAACTTTCAAGGTTCATGCCAACAGAAAAAGGAAGAACTCTTAAATCAAAACTCACAGAAGTCAGACAGGAAAGCATTGAGCCTAGTGTGAAACCAGGACTGGTCTTGGAGCAATTCAGTCTGGATCCAGAATTTCTCACACTTCTTTATTTGTTTTGGGAAATCCTCAAGTCTAAAATATGTTCTCTGAATTTTGGATTAAATATCCTTTTCACAGCCCAGTGAAGTAGCATATATCAATCCTTCAGGAAGCCTGTCCAGACTCTCCAACTGTTGAATGACTGACAGCAAGTGTGACAGCAGAAGCTCAGCTTCTGTCTGCCCAAGGGAAGCTGTCTCTATGTGATAGTGCCCTCTTGGCATTTACATCCTAGGACTTTCCTCCCAAAATATTACATAAGAATTACAGCTTAAACATATGATTAACTCCTGTAAAATTCCAAGTGAGTATTTGTAAGTAATCCCACACTAAAAGGAGACATTCAAAATAGGTTTCCATCCTAAAAATGCCTGTTTCTCCCATGACTGCAAAAGACATTTAGGATGGTTAGCCCAGATGTGGATGCCTGAAGGCAAAGGCAGTAAGGCCTCTCCAGCATTTGCACCTCTCATCACTGCTTCTCACCACACCCCATCAGCCCGTTCTCAATCATTAAGCTCACTTAACGGAAATAAATAGTAATGTGTGTACACAGCAGTGCCAAGGAGGCTCTGTGAACTTTTACACTATTACCTGTCTTTTTTTAGAGTAAAACATGAAAAAGGAAGACTAATGTAGTAAAAAAAACCCAATCAAACAAACAAAGACAAAAACTCCAGCCCCTCCAAAAACAAAACTTCACAACCCCCCTCCCAGTCTAAATGCTCCAATATATGAAGGTTGCAGTAAAAATTAAATGCTGTGAGAAGCAGGGAGAAAAATTTCTACAGGGAATGAACTCCACAGATGTTCCCAGATTCTTGGCTGGAAGTATTTAACATGTCCATATTTGAGAACTGAGGGAAATAAGTACTCCAGAATATTTATTTTGGTATAAACTCCATGTGGATATACTTATTTTGGAAAAACAATGCCAAAATAGAAAATTTTGATAAATTTCTACAGGTGTAAAATGTGTGTAGACCGTGAAATGCAGGTATACTACACCAGCATTTTACCTATTTTGTCTTTACTGGGTGCAATTGAGAAGTCAAGGGTTAGCCTAATACTGGGAGCAGGAATTGAACTGTATCTGGTACTGCTAACTGAAACCAGTATTGGTTTCAGTTGGGAAACTATTGGAAACATAGGTGGTGAAATATTAAAATTTGGTAATTTTAGAACTAGAAAGTATAGTTTATGACTGTATGGACATGGATGACAGTAGGAATGTAGGAAAAAACAACCCTACTAATTTCCAAAGCCAGATGGCAGAGAGGAGACTAAAAGTCACACACACACCCAACAAAGAAACAAACAAAAAAACCTTTTCTTAAACCCAAAACCAGAGAATGGTAACCCAGATGTAGTATCATTCGCAAAAGAAGAAACTGCAGGGTTATTGTTTACAAGTCAGCACTGATGTAGAGATTGTCACAGAAAGATACTCCACTACTAATGCAGGACAGCTGCATACTGAACTGCAGTGTGTCCTGAAACATTTTTTCATAGAGTCCTCGCTCCTTTACCAACTACAACAGTGTTCATTTTTAAGAAAACTGTGTCAGTGAGTTCCTTGGGAGCAGAAGTTGTTGTTCCCTTCCTTTGGGTGGTACTTGGAAAGCTTTCAGAGTGTGGCAGAGGAGAAAGCCAGAAGAAGGAAATGGGAGCATGTCCCGCCAAGACAAGGAGATGCAAGAAGGAGAAGAAAGCAACTCCTCAGACTTCAGAGGTTCTGAAGAGAATATACTTGGAACCACAGGGGCAGAATTTTGCTCCCATTCAGAGCTTACTCAGGCTGGAAATACTGGCCTATCTGCAGGAAAGAAGTTTACAGAACTGACAAGAAACCTGTTATATTTTTATTATTGGTGGTTTTTAGGGGGCACATAGGCAAGAGGAATGCTGGTCTGGGGTTGGTTTGGGTTTTTTAAATTTACTGCATTTCATTTCATCTGCTTAAATGAAAATTAGTTCAGTTAAATTACAACACATTCAAGCTTATTCAAAAGGCTGAATTCATTTTTTCCTTTTCCGGGTAACATAGTAGAGGAAATATTTAAGCAGATCTACTTTAAAACTCTGACTAATTAAAAGTACCATCATAGACATCTTATCTGTTCTAGACAGATCTGCTCTACTCTGTTCTCCTGAGACCCCAGAGCTGTGTGTCCAGTTTGGGGGCATCCAGTGTAAGGACATGGACCTGTTGGAGAGGCCCCAGAGGAGGGTCACGGAGATGAAAAAAGAGCTGAAGCACTTCTCCAGTGAAGACAGACTGAGAGGGTTGAAGCTGTTCAGCCTGGAGAAGAGAAGAATATTTCTGGGGAAATATTGTTGTGGCCTTTCAATACTTAAAGAGGTCTTAAAAGAAAGATGGGGACAGACTTTTCATTGAGGCCTGTGGTGACAGGACAAGGAGTAATGGCTTTAAACTGAGAAAGGGTAGAGAAGGAGAAAAAACTATGTGGATGGTGGGACACTGGAGCAGGCTGACCAAAGAAGTTGTGGATGGCCATCCCTGGAAATGTTCAAAGTCAGGTTCGATGGAGCTTTGAGCAACTTGATACTGGAAGGTGTCCCCGCCCACAGCAGGGGGTTGAAACTAGATAATCTTTAAATGTTCCTTGTAACCTAAACCATTCCATGATCCTGATTTGCAAGGTTAGTGTTGTGACAGGATACACACTCTTGAACAGGAATACTGAAACACAAGACACAGAGGGAGCTTGCCACATCACGGTTGAATTATGACCACTGTTACAGCCTGAACAGTCTAAACTGTGCAATAACTTGTGCAACCACGAGTGTTGAATCCCACTGATACTTCTGTTATTCAGGTATGACTTAATGAATTCCGTTAACACAATGAAATCAGAATGAAAAAAACCCTGTAATTTAAACATAATTTTTCT
The DNA here is from genome assembly GCA_034336665.1 of Luscinia megarhynchos. Lineage (NCBI taxonomy): Eukaryota > Metazoa > Chordata > Aves > Passeriformes > Muscicapidae > Luscinia > Luscinia megarhynchos. Next base: position 70,622,336 of record JAPFBE010000003.1, read on the forward strand.
GTTACTAAAATCTTAAGTTACTTAAAGGATTTAAACTTTCGAATATTCTACTGGTAGCTTTTTCCTCCCCAGAAAGTACAGAAATGTGTTTGGGAAAGCTCTTTCTTCCCATACAAAATAAACAGAAAGAGATATGACAATTTTTAGGTTTTTTTAAAAATTGTATTCAAATATTAACTTTCTTAAAGAAAAAAAAGTGTTTTCTTTAAAGTCCTTGACATTTGCCCGTCTATAACTAATGCCTTCAATGTAAAAAAAGAGGCCAGAATTATACGCAAGGACATAGTCTTTCCTTCTCCAGGGACCTCTCTCTTTCTATAATCAACTATAAAACAAACCAGTTGTAACTGGTTTTGCTGGTGAGCTTTCTCAAGCAAAGCACTGAGGTACTGAAAGCTACTGCAATGAGCTATGTATATCACTGACACTGAAGTGATTAGAAACTAAGCAAAGCCTGTTTAACACACTTCAGTGAATCTCTGAATTCTGAGTTCTGCAGAATAGGAACATTATACCTGGTCATCTGTTTTGCTTAATATATTTATGGGGAGACGTGGAGGAATATCAATCCCACTACAGCTGTGGACTGCTTTCTTTTGTCCATTTCCCCAAGTGCTTTGAATTTTACATTTACTGAAAAACCCAGTCAGTATACCTCAGCTAGCCCCTCAAAGTATGGTTTTAGCACAAAGCTGGAATCCTTCAGTCAGTGTTTCCTCTTGTGAGTTTCATTTTTAAAGCATCATAGTGTTCATGTGCATACTCAGGCTCCCTGGAACTTAAGCAGAAGTAGTTAAGAATGCATGTGCACATCATCTGGCATCAAAAGGGACTTCTTAAGTGTTACTAAAAGCAGAGTAAATTAGTTAAGACTTAATGTATCCTAATGTGAATATGTAGCTTTGAGGCAATTCTCTGGACAGGCAAAGCAAGCCTGAATATTTTGTAGCTCAACAGGATGGATAATGCTTTTCAAACAAGCAGCTGTTTTCAATTTTAACATCTTATTTTATCACCAAAATAGCAAGAAAACAATGCATGAGTGCACAGACACACCAATGTGAGCTCACTCACTCTTCTGAACAGAACACAAGTTATGATCTCATACCTTTCACAGCCTGTTACTTTTCCATGGAATTTTTTTTTTAGTTTAGAAATTGGCACTCACATGAATAGTTTACTTCTACCTATATAATATGTCAATGCTGCAGTTTTGTATATAACAAAAAAGAAGTTCTTCTACATGAACAAATTCTCAGGCTTCTCACCTCTCCCTATAGTTGCATTATTACTTGGCTCATACATACACTAAAGTATTAAATAAAATCTGGCAAGTAAGTAGGAAAGACGACATTCCACAGACATTGAATTATGCGAATGGCTTTGGCATTTCCACCATGTCCACAAAGTCCATCTTTCGCTAGTATTTAAAAATCACAGAAAATCTGGTGCTCAGAAACTATTCTGACAGATGTAAGACTGATCAGTAACTCAAAACTAAACCTCCCAAACCTCCAAAACATAAGCCTCTGTAAAACAAGAAATTAACAACGCATTTTATCTTGAAGTGTTGTAAACACTACTTTAGCTTCATCTACATTTGTAGCAATACTGTATAATACACAGAGAAACAAAATTACCTGCTCTCTAATTTCTTTTAATTTTTCTGCTTTCTTGAGCTTTGTTATATATTCCTGGACTTCTTTCAGCCCCATGTCTGTGCAGAGACGAACTAAAAATCGGAGGCCTAATTGGAAGCAAAGCATTGTTAAAAAAGGACTTAACAAGCACGTTAAACTATAAGTGCACCCTGACAGAACTGGACATGCAGAATGGCAAACAGTGCAAATAACTGCAAACAAGGTGACTCTAGTCCAGTATCACTATGCACGTTGTGATATTTTGCAAGTAATTCAACATTTTCTTGTGTTTGTATCCATTAACAGTACAAATACCATTGGTATATGTGGAAGGCAAAAGGCATACTAACTAATTTGGTTCAGAACTCAACATTTGCAAAATATTTTGGAAGCTGGAAAGCATAGAAATGATGCTAAGATATTACTGAGGAGCTGCAATCAAGAGAATTTTGTTGAAAACAATTTTGCAAATGCCAAGTGAATAAAAACGTTTTTTTCCTCTGGCTGCGGTTGACTCTTTAAAGAGTAATATTTATAGAATTTTAAAAACCCCAACAAAGCTGACATGAAAATCAACTGTAACTGTATGATTGAACTAAAAGAATTCCTAAAAAACATTCTCCTGAGACACTCTACCAAACTCTGAAAACACTGCTGGTATTCCTATGTGTTTTTCAACATTTGTTTCAAAGAACTAAAGCAGAAACAAGCAGGACATGATCCATTCTCTCCAGACTGCTTTGACAAACGTGTTCTTTCATTTTGTGCAAAGTTAGTTTTCTGCTGGCTTAGGAAGTCCATGATCAGGGAGGGATGAGAGGAGAACCATTGTTTCAGCAGTAGAAAACTTAAATCAACTTAAATTGTCTTAACCAACTCCTGCCTCCATCTGTGAAATTTGTAGAAACTACATTCAGAAACATATTTGCATTTTGAAAGGTTTACTAAATGCCCCTCTGACATACATGACCCACATGAATATGATATTTTGCTTACAACTTTGAGGAGTTACAGTACTGAATTTCACTTGTACAAGAGAGCTGTGATTCCTCTTTTAAAAAGCAATAAATTTGTTAAAGCAGAAAGATATGATTTTAAAATAAAATACAATGAATGCTCTTCCCACATTGCATCTGACAGTACAGACTTGTTGGCGACAACCTCGTATTTTGGAATTTGTGAGGCACAGCGTGGGATGGAACAGAATGTTTATACAACCACTGACAACCCCTATTTTCTACACGGCTTTTTTATTTTGAGTACAGGTGTGACTGATTTTGCAAAATGTCTTACTCTTCAAAGCTGTGTTTCCCATAGTTTAGTTTGAAATCCTCTATGGACTTTCCACAGACTGGATGACCAACTATAGTTAAAAACCCAGCAACAAAATCTCACCCTCTATGTTTTTTATTTGGAAAGCCTGACTTTGATAAAACTTAGCAATAATATTTTCTCGTATCTAGAAATTTACAGCAGGAGTTTCTCCTAGCAGGAACAAGAAGAACAAATACAAGTATTTTTCATAAGAAATATTAACTAAGTAACATAGTTATAAAATCTAGGATATATGTATGAGAAAGAACTCATCCAATACAACTCAGTTAAAGTTTATTTTCATTGCTCTTCTTCAGCTTTACCCTCCATTCTTAAATCACCCATTAGTGTTGTCACAAAAACACACAGCATTAGCAGGAACAAAAATGTTAGTTAATGGAAGCATTTTCATTAAAAAATAGATCATATGATTACTAACACACCTATTCAACAGAACAAAGTTTCCTTTGATAGTTACCTCACGGAATGAAACAACTTACATTCAACGTTTTCTGGGAATTTTCTGTGAATGACTTTGTATTTATCCAGAGCTTTTTGGTAGTTGCCTGCAAACAAAACAAACATCTCCTATCCACATATTCAACCATAAAAAAGAATATTTGATGAGAAATTGGAACATCTTAACATCAATTCATCTTTTTAGTCAGAGTAAATGATTTCATTTTGTTGGACCAAATATAATAAGATGAAACTTAACATTCTTTACTAATGGATAATAAAAAATAAGAGCATCTGAAAGCAGCCCAAACTACTCTGTAAATAACAGAATTAATGAGGAGGAGGTTCCTGATTTTTGCTTTTTTTTTTGACGCTCCTCTACGACACCATTGTTCCAGTGTCTCACCATGCTCACAATAAAGATTTTCTCCCTTATGCCCAGTGTAAGTCTACTCTTTCTCAGTTTAAAATCATTGTTCCATGACCTGGAACTGCAGACCTCAGTCTGTCTCCATCTTTCCCATAAAACCCTCTCATTATTCTCCCAGCTGAGTAACCCCAATGAACTACAAAAAAATGTTACAAACCTGCAAGCAATTACAAAAAAGTTACAGAGCTTACCGCTTCTCCTGTAGCAACTGGCAACCATCAGCTGCCACTTCACTTGTGTTGGCCTGCATATAAACAAAACAAAATCATGTACACTGCCAAACAATGAATGAGCAAAATAATCTGCATAGCATTGGAAAAGACCTACTATTTAACTACTAATAAATTTTTTCACCTAGAAAGAATGTAGCCTGCTCAGCTCACACACAATTCACTGCTGCATCATGCACCTGTTTCCAGGACTCATGTCACTTATTTTCACTCCTCATTTTCAGAGATTTTCTCAGGCTCATGATTCTGTGCCCAGACACAATTAGTAGACCTGACATGTGAACCACTAATCATTGTGAGAGATACAAAACCATGCAATGGGGGAACAACAAAACACTAAGTTGTATTCTGAGGAGGTCCCACCACTAGGGCATTCCTGCCAGGAAGAACAGTCCCTAACTACAGCTTTGAACTCTGGCTCCTCCTCTGTGCTATCACCTCGATGTCCTAGCTGCTGCCTGTCCTTCTCTTTTTAGCACATAATGATGGCAGTATGGTAAGAGAAAATACTTTGAGATGCTTGAGCATGTACAATAAAAATGGTAGACTCTTTCCTCATTTTTACCAAGATAATGTGAAAATTAGGAAATTTTCATGTTAACAGTGTAAGCATTCTCTATAAGCCAAAGCACTTTGCACATGTGGCGTACAATTGAATAGCATCATATCCAAAAGGTACTGTAAGTTAACATTTTCAGAATAATTTTGTATTTATCCTCTTCAGTTTTTCTCTCTTATCATAGCACTGGCCATTTTTAACTCAAAGCAATCTGTTTGCCTGGTAGATGCCAAGCAAGTTCATGAAATATAAATGTTGCACCTTTTTACTTTCAGCTGAATGTCTCCTGCAAACAAAGGCAGTCAAACACACATCCTAATAGACCTTATTATGCAGTTCAGTATGAAAATTCTAGAGAGAATAAATTGTCAGCAGCAAGTACTAACTGCACTAACTCCTTTAATTAATGACAGATTTGAGCATACTAGGAAAAATAAAATAGTGAAAAACTGTTTTCGAATCCATTGTCTAAAATGTTATCTTAGAATGCAATTTAAAAAGTAGTTATTGTGATTAAAACACTGAATGCATTAAACAATTAAAATTAAAAATGCTGTTCACAGTTAAAATAAGGATATAATTTTAAAATGTAACTTAATCTAAAGTTAGTAGCAATTTATATTTACATTTATATTTACTAATTAATATATCTAGTCTCCATTTTCAATTACCAAATAAAGAGAAAAATATTTATGCTCTGTTATCTACTATTAAAAATCTCCTCCTACAGAGAAATAATTTTTTGTATTACAGATAGATTACAAGTAATACTGAGGAATTTAATATGCCAATTCTTCGTAAGTACTTTACAATCCACATACTTCATGCATGGAGTGAGATTGACATGAAGCACAAAATATTTAAATCTTTGCCAAAATAAGATTATTAAATAATTCTTTTTATTCTCAGCTGTTTCTTTCCAAACTTTCTAAGAAGGCTGTGAATGCCAGCATGTGCAATCTCATAGCTTGACTAAAATATGATTTTTTAAGATAGCCAGTATTTGTAGGGAAAAGATCACTGGCAAATGTGTGAACTGTGATTTCTGTCAACTGTCTTCTGTGTATTTTTATCTAATCTTTCTATTTTTTATAAATATACCACTATTTGGGTGAAGTCTACTTTTATAATTTTTTTTCATTTTTAATCCTTAATTAAACCTTAGATTTTCCTCGTCTGTAATTAATGTCTACTCTAACCCAAGTACCTCAAAGCCAGAATTAGGATTTTTTACTGAACTTTTTACTGAACTTATTTGCAGTATCATTTTTCCTTGAATAATACTGTACAAATTTTTTTGTTCACATGCTGTCTTGTACATGCATGTCATTCAGATTTACAGAACAAAATGAATGTCAAATTTTAGATCATCACAAGAGAAACAATAACACAGTTTTGCTTGGGCTAATTTTTCATAGTTTTCCTAAAACACAAAATAAAGAAACTCACACTTGTTGGGAGTGAATTTTAGTTCATCTATTAACATAAAATTCTTCAAGAACCTATAGACAAATATTTGTTTCCACATAAAAAGACAGTGTGCATGTATTTTTAGAATTCTCTTTGAACTCTGGATTACAAATTTAAATTTTACCAAACTTTATTTATAAACCCTTCTCTAGTCAGGTCCCTTTCTGAACTAAAATAAAGTATATTTATGCACTTAGTTCTAAGTGCATCATATTCTGCTAAAGAACAAATTTCAGTAATTAGGCAGTTGAACTGAACTCAGTATAATTCAAACATCTTTATCAGGATCGAGTTTAGCCTGCCAATTTATTTTCACTGACTACTGGTAGCACAGTACTGCACATTTTTGCTTACTTATATGCCTTATTTGATGGAAATAGAAGTTATGTGAAAAGAGGAAATGCAGCAAGAACAGTTAAAACATGCACTTATCTAAACCACAAAATCCTCACTGCATAATAAAACAACAGAAAGGAAATATTTCAAGTAAAGCCACAGAGAAAGAGGTCTTGGTGGCTTTGGAGAACTGCTCTCCATTACATAGTTGTGTTTAATGGCAGATAATAGAGAAAAACAGGTTCTAATACCTAACACTATCTTAGGCCCAATGGAGGATCTTATTTAACACTGAAAATGCACAGTAAGAGCAAAAACACACTGTAAATGAACAGAAAGTTGAGAAAATTTAAAAATATCAGAATTAAAAAGTATTCTTAACCCTGCCGTTTGTTTATAGTATTAAAGTTATCCAGCTGATTTATCTCTAGGTACACTGATGAATGTCTAATCAGAAATGTGAGTAGGCACAGAATAATAACTACTTACAGGATAAGTGCTGCCCTTTCAAAGTACTCAATGGCTTTTTCACAGAACTGGGTGTCAATGTAATATGCTCCAAGCCACTCAATGACCTCAATGTTGGAAGGGAAATACCGGTACGACTGACAAAATAGGAAAGGTAAAAAACCACACAACTTTAGTGATAAACAACATCTTTATGTTGCTCCTGGAATATCTTACTCAAGTGTTTAATTCTCCAGATGCCCAAAACATGTAATATAAATGAATGGAAGTAGTGTGTTACACTAAGTGAACCTGGTGGGACGAAAAAAAAAAAGCATACCAAGTTTTCTAATTGCTTTTTAGAATAATTTTTAGAATGCTTTTTAGAAGTTACCCAAGATAAATCTGTCACATTTTCCATTTAGCCTCATTTGAAATACTATTTTAAATAGCTTGCAACAGCAAAAACATTTATTTACATCACATGTATGTACAAACAACTTACCTAAAACATTAAACAATGCTAATTAATCAGTGTACAATTCCACATTCACATCAATCTGCTGGAAAACTCACCCAAAGCATTCCTTTCTATACATAACTATACGAATAGCATTTTCAGCTATTTAGAAATTGCCTCCAAAATAGGCAGCAAAATTATCATCAAACACAACTCAACTGGTAATTCAGACTGCAATACAGCCTTTGATCATCCTTACTTTGCACAGATAAAGAAAGAGAACTCTCAGATTTTACCAGACACCTACTGACTTATTCTTGTTTCTAACACAGATTAATCGTAACAAACCGGACAGTAGTACAGCTGGTTTGAAATGAAAGAAGCTGCCTACCTTTAGGCAACTGTGTATACATAATGTATAGCTATACTGTTAAAATATATACAAAAACTTCCAAACATAAACAAAACACAATATATGTGTATCTCAATATCTATTATACAGACAGAGTTTCCAATCAACTCAGTCACATTACTCACCTCTAAAATTAGTTCTATTATATCCCGATTTTATTTTGTCCCCAGCTATATTTTAAATTAACATTATTACAGGTTAGTGGAAACAATGACTACATTAAAAAACGGAAAGTCTGAGGCCAATATCCACATGGAAACACAGCCTATATATTTCCTTAGGATCTGACTACAAAAAACAGATTTTGTTAACTTTCCCTCAATATTTCTTTTTTGTCCTCTTTTTGAATGACATTTCATAAGGTTAAATTAATCAATTAATTTGATATAGGAACCTACGGCAAAATTTTCTTTACTTAGGACAGAGTGCATTAAAAAGCAATATAAGAGCAAGTACCTCACAGTAATAATGAAAGGCTTGGGATTTGTCACCTTCAGTGTCATATAAATTCCCTAGCTTTGAAAGCACATGTGGATCAGTTGGTACTACACTGATCAACTGCAGCAGCCACTCTATGGCTTGACTGGGATCTTCCATGATCTGGTATCTGAGTTTTCCTCAGTCAAGGACTGATGCCAGTGGTAGTTTGATTTACTCAGAATCACTATCACTTTACCTAATGTAATCCATATGCTGAACACTATACCAGTCACTGTAGTGTGGAGATACAATGACTTTTCCACACTGTTTCACTTGTATCAGAAAGTATTTTTGTTATGCTAGAAGAAGAAAAGTATTCAGAGACTTTGTCTGCTCTTTCACCTTAGAACCCCGTTGGACTCAACAGAACTTTGGGCTCAGTTGTCCTCTCTCTCTCTGACACCAATCTTGCTTCCTCATTTGTAAGAATGAAGTGTGAGAACTAGGCCATTTATTTGCAGTCTTTACAACCTGGCTAGTTTCTGTACTAACAGCACTTTGTTCTAATGTGATTAGTTAAAACTGCTACACTCAAGAACAGCCTTTTGCCAGCAGGGTGTTTTTCTGCTGTATGTCTAAGAACAGCAGTTTTAGCTGTAACTCAGCCTGCAGTGTGCTCTTCCCTCCTGTATAGCACAATGGCTCAGAGCTCTGCAGCACTGCCAGCTGGAGCTACTGCCCAACCTGTTTTTTCAGTTTCTGCTGCATCCTACCTGACATGAAAGAAGCTTCTGAGAATTGGTGGAAAGCAGTTTTACATAGCAGTGGAGCAGAGAAGCTCTTCTCCAGATGGATACTCAGAGCTGTTGGGCCATTTATGCTGCTGTAATGGGGCTGTACATGAGACAGATATCAGAGCCCTTCCATATTTTTGGAGGTTAGTAATTTTACTGACTAGAATACATTTTTATTACCTACACAATTCTTAAAAGTGTAATACATCAACTGGAATCTGTTCTGCCTTGGGGAGGATGTTATTACAGTTTGGACATCCTCAGAAGCATTGTTAAAGAAGTTCATAATTTAGAATATCACTGGTGATGTGTAAAGCCCATCTCCTCCCTCAGCTTTTCAATCTATTGAGCTTTTGCAGTGCTGGGAATTATTTTCTTACATATACACTCACTAATCTGAAAACAGCTTTCAGGATAGAACTTCACATTTATTAGCCATGTAATTTTTTCTTTAATATTTACTTAATTGTGCTTATATCTGCCACATTACTTTCATAGTAAAACCAGCAGCATTTTAAATATTAATACCAAGTGTAAATCTAATCCCTGCAATGTGAATAGTCTTAATGTTCCTCACTTGCTTTACTGGAAATATTCAATAAGGGTTAAGTTCTGGTCTCATTTTTCTCACAAACATCAGATAATAAATCATTCTTACTATAATGGACACCACAGCAAATTTCTAAATCACCAGGACATGATGGAAACATGTATTTCAGATTAAATGAGTTTACTAAAACCACCATTCCTTATTTCATAACTCAAAAAAAGATACATGCTTGCTAGCTGGTAAAGGACTTGGGCACTATTTGGAAGGATTGCATGGAGTTTCAGAAAACAGTCCAAAGCTTCATCTATCCTGTTTAATTTCTTGTAAACTAAACCTAAAAAATAAAGGTTACAGTATTAATATAATGAGAAATAGATTACTTCAGCATATTGACTGAAAGAGTAACTAAGAAAAGCAAAACAGGAAGCAGCATATCTGCCTTGACCTTAAAGGACTCTCTGATTGTGAGAGCCATGCACAAAATTTCTATCAACCAGAATGACCTACCAAACTGATAAACACAAGGAAACGTGAACCCAAAGACAAAGAACTTATGCAATCTCATTTTTTGAACAAGATGAATGAGGGAAAGGCAAGGCTCTTAGAGGAGAATGTCTGATAGTTTAATAATGTTGAAACATGTATCCTTTTAGTAGACATTTTATTCTTTTAGTATGAATTTCTTAATCTTCAAAGTAACTTATTCATCTGCAATTACTAATTGATGTTAACAATGGGATTCTTTTTTGCGGAACAGACACGTAGTACAAGTTATTGAGTAATTTATGTTATGCCAAGGTATTAAAGTAATAGTAATTTACACATATTTCTATAAGAAAACTTTCAAAGACAGATTCTCAGAAATACTAGTGCTACCTTCAGTCAAAAGCTAAATCACAATAGCACCTGGGACTTACCAAGATTATAAAGTGCTTCAGTGCACAAGGAATCATTCCTGAGAGCTTCTTTATAAAATTCAGCTGCTTTTTCATAGTCTCCATTTGCAAAAACAGTATTTCCTTTGTTAGTTAGAGCTGCTGGATTGTACCTATCAGAATTTATAGCTAAATCTGCATAGTTAGTTGCTTGTTCCAATTCATTCCCCTACATGAACAAAACAAACATTGTATTAGTCATTTGTCTGGTAATTTTCTTACAGCTGTGGCTTCTTACAGGAGTTTCAGAGGATTGAGGATGAAAAACAACCCCATTATTCAGTCCTAAAATATTTCTTATGTATTTGCATAAGGTAGATCATCACTTTCAAATTTCAGATAGAACTTGAGACTTGCCTTGCCACTCAGCCCCATTCAGTCTGCAAGCTTTCTTTGTTGAAATAAAGTAGCATTTATTAAAAAAAAAAAAAAATCCATACCTTACAATCTTCATACACAAACACATCTGCCTAAGCTATGTATTTCACGTGTTTCTGAAGTTCAGGACCAATGTTTAAAATCCAGCCACTGAGATTCTGCACAAATTCAACTGCAGGCATGTTTCTGTGGCCTAGGGCTCAATCTCACCCTTCTTCCCATCAACAGTATAAGGAGACCTGATACAAATTTCAACTGGTGTTCCAGAATGACTGCTCTAAGGTGCAGTTTCTTCTTGTTCGCAGTGATTATTTAGGCAGACACAAAAATTGCTACAAAAATACAGGGGTTGCTACATAAACTGCATTTTTAACTGCTTTTGTTGAAGTACTTACCAAATAATAAAGGAATGAAAGGTTTGTTGCAGCTGCACTCTTTACTCTGCTATCCTTTTTTTCAAACATTTTCAAAGTCTCCAGTGCCTAGAAATAATTTGGAAACAACTTACTTCACGCTGAAGTGAACTGATTCAAAAATCCTTCCAGAGAGCGTTGATAAACTTCACAGTAACAAACAGCTGAAATTATCAACTCATTTACTCACACACATGATAATTACTAGAGCTTGTAACACACAATTGTGAGCATGTACACACAAAAATGTATCTGTATTTATACAATACTAATTTTCATTACAAAATTTCAATAATATTGGCCATTTGCTACCTATCCAAAATTTAGATTAGATAAGGCCACTGTGAACTACAGGTATCTGACAATTCTGTACATACAAAACACAGTGCTAGACGGTTTGCTTTTAATCTAGTCCACTAATAAAAATTGTCATACCTATTTTTCTAGTTCTTTAAGTGAACATAAACAAATTGATATAAAACTCTTATTAAAAAGCCAAAAAAGAACACACTATATAAAAAATACACACCATAGAGTAGGACTGGATTTCAATGTGCCTTTGTGTATTAAGATGATGACAATTCTAAGTTTAGGAAGTACTCAAATGTGAAGTTTGAGGCCAGAAGATATTTTTAAAAACTTCAACATGAAAACTGAATTTCATAAGCTTCAAAAAAAAGTTGTTTATAGACAAAAAAGGAGCATATTTATAGCAAGTAAACTACAAAAATCCCTATATAAAAGGCAGCTTTTTCTTTTCATTGACTATGGAATAACATTTGCAACTTCAGACTAAATTATTAAATAAAGCTGTCTCCCTTATGCTAAATATTTATATTAACAACACAAACTGTTAGAATATCACAGTGAGCCCAGTTCCATCATCTATTACAACGCAGATGTGGCAAGCACAATTTAACCATCAACATTAGCAATTCAAAAGTTTCCTTCCTGCTTTCCATGAAATCTTTAAGCTGCTATTTACATATCAAAGCAAAGGCATGATACTGTATGTCAAAAGCCAAAACAAACATAAAGAGAAGTTTCAATTGTCTGTCATACATAATTTTCCCAGCTACTCCACACAAAAACCACAACTGCATTAATGATGTGCAAAACAGCAACATATATATAGCTAAACGTAGTCCATAGATTTAGTCAACTACATTCTACCCAAGAACTCTGAACTATTAATGATCCTAATATTCTTCTAATAGAAAATTCTTTTAAAATATACCAATTTCAATCAAGAAAAGCATTTCAAAAGTTAAGCTCTAAATTTTGTGGTCTTAGAAAGGATTGTAACTACAATACTTTCAAACTTTATATATACACATATATATATACATACATACATATATATATATACATATATATACATATATATACATATACATACATATATATATATACATATATATATACATATATATACACATATATATACATATACATACATACATACATATATATATATATATATATATATATATATTTGTGACTTTCTCTAAAAAGAGAATGATCCCAAATATTTCCAGATGTAGCACTACTATATCCTATATCTCAGTTACTCTACTCTTAAGCAAAGATTTGCTTCTTCATGGAATTAACTTCTGATGATTTTAGAGCTTTACAGTTCAAACTTACAATCAGAAACAGCTTTTCAGAAAGTATCTGATTTATTTGCCTTTGCTTTTACTGCTAAATGGACCTTGGATGATAATGACTCTGAACTCAATTAATTTACTGGTAAATTATGTTGAGGGGCTCTCGAACCGTTTCAGCAACTATGCACCCTAGGATGAAAATCCATAGGCAATATTCCTTTTGTCCTTGTAAAGTAGCACTGGATCATCAGTTACATTTAAAGATTTCTAAAGAACTTCTAAATTTTTAATCCTAACAATAACAATTACTGAGGTTCAACAATCAAAACACAGACTATCCAAATCATTATTTGTGACTTGCTTCCAGTGTATCCAAATTATTTGCTCATAGAAGTTGAACTTCTAAGCACCTTGTCTGACTCTAGCAGGGTGTGCCAGAGATGTTAAGAAGATGCATGGTTAACCTGCAGAATTTAGTTTTAAAATTAATTTTCAAAGATTTTCTTTGATATTAAAAAAAATAAAAATATTTTACACACACACAACTAAACATAAAATGGTAATTTTCCCTTGAATCTTATTTTATATTTTATATGCAAGGACTGTTTTAAAATAATATATTCATTATGATGAACCCATAAGAAAGCCCAGTGTTTTAACAGGAGAAATTTATTTTAGTTTGGGCTTTCTTAAAAAAAAGACACAATCAAACTTCAGCCTTGGAACTGAGTATTTCAAAAAGTTTCCATTCTTGTCATTCAGCCAAAGGTGTGTTGAGCAGTTGTTGTATAGGAAGTATATGAACAACAGACAGACAGGATGAATGTAATTGTCAGCTGCAGTTTTATTAGAACAAAACAAATATAAAGATGCTCTGCAATCACCATTCTGCAGCCCCACTCTACTGTTAAGTGGTTCCAGTGCAGGTTAAAGGTCTTCTGTCACATAATCCAAGTAAAAAAGGTTCTTCTCCCCTTAATCCTATCTTCCAACACACTTCCCTCTGTTGAAGAACTCCACAAACATCACCAACAATCTCTTTATCTCATTTTACCTCTGAGAACTGATATTAGTTTTTTTAATCTATACTGAATACTAGTAGGAAATCACAAAAAATTACCATTGAAGCAATAAATTCTTCAGATTGTAAGACTTTTCACCTACCTGTAACATTCTCACCCTTCAAAAGCTATCATTAGTAAAGCTACCAGATTTGCCCAAAACTTTGCAAACTCTCAAACTGCTTCCTTATCTCAGAAAAGGTTTCAATGTGCTGGTCTTGGCTGGGATAGCTAATTATTTTCATAAAAACTTGTATGGAGCTCTGTTTTGCATTTGTCCTGGGAACTGTTGATCACACAGTTTTAGCTAAGCAGGGCTCACACAAAGCCAAGGCCTGTTCTACCCTTCACTCCACCAGCGAGTGGACTAGGGGTCCACAAGGAATTGGGACAGGACACAGCCATGACAGCCAGCCCCAGATGATCAAAGGGATGTCCCAGACCATAAGGTGTCAAGCCCAGGATATAAAACTGGGGGAAGAAGGAGGAAGAGGGGATGTTTGGAGCTATGCTGTTTGTCTCTCCAAGTCACCATTATGCATCCCCTGCTCTCCTGGGGATGGCTGAACACCTGCTTGTCCATGGGAAGTGGTGAATAAATTCATTGGTTTGCATGCAGAGCTTTTGCTTTACCTATCACACTGTCTTTATCTTAGCCCATGAGTTTTCTCCCCTTTACTCTTCTGATTCTATCCCCCATCCCAGCAGAGCAGGGAGTGAGTGAGTGACTGTGTGGTGCTTAGTTGTCAGCTGGAGTTAAACCACAACAGTCAGACATGCAGGATAACTCTTTTGCTGTATCTACAGGAAAGGCATAGAGGACAAGATAGATAGGAAGAGCAAGAGCTGCTCAGAAAACCAGAAAATCTTAGATATAAGAAGTAAAAGCAGGTTGAAGTTAAGCATGTGGCCCTGTATCCACCCCTCCAAGATGTGGGAATGTGAATGATCTTAGGAGATGACAGGAAACCACAGCTTCTGCTCCAGTTTTGCTGTATATGATCTGTAATTCTTGCCACTCACGCACAGCTGGGGATTGCACTATTCCTTCTTATTTATCAAGCACTCCTATCACTGAATGTACTGGCCAGCACATGTTAGAAGAAAACCCATCAAATCCTGTCAGGTATCTGACTTTGTCATTGTTCAGATGAAGCTTTTTTCAAACTACTCACATTCCAAACCAAGCCTTGTATGCAATGGAATGACAGAGAAGCCTACTAAAGTATAAGGACAATTTATAGTATTTTAGGGAATGCCGTAGTATGTGGGGAATGGCAAGAGCATAAATGGTAACTATACATAGTAGGTGCAGCTGCATGTATTCTGGTACTATAGTCAACCTAATTGAGAGAAAGATTCAGCTCATATTAATGAAGACATCCCCAGGCTGATTAGCAACAGGCTTTCTAGGCTCTATTGACTTTACTGACCTCAGTTCCATTAACTGCGATGACATCTTGGACACCCAGTGAAGAAAACTACACTTAGGTGGTTTTGATTTTGAAATAAACTGCATTCACTGTAACTTCCACAGCAGAAATTTCATTTAGCTAAAACTTGTCTCTTGTCAGTATTTTTATAGTTATTTTTGATCAGCACAAAATAGTTATTGTTTGCATAAATCACATTTTTCTTTGCCAAAAAAATATGCTGTGGCTAACAAAGGTACCTTTGCAAACACAGTATTAAAAAGTACTAATTTGAAAAGTTACTATACCTGGTTAAAATTCTGTTGCCTCAAGTAAGTAGTGGCTTTGTTTATTTCCAGATCATTGGCTAACTCTACATAGTGGGAAGCTTTCACTGCATCAACACACCTGCAACAGAAAATAAGACATGAAGATAAACAAAATGCATCTGTGCAAATGCCTACAAGTTACATATTTTTTTCAGATAATTTACTTTCCAAACTGAATTTTCTTTACTAATCTTTCTTCACAGTGGCAAAGAGCACTCTGGTTAAAAATATTTGCAGGATTATTTACGTCCTATAATCTACCCTAATTACAGTATCTCAGCTGACTCTTGCTTATTTTAAGTCAACTGCCTAAATATCACTTTATTTTCTATTGCTGAGCAATACTTGATGTCAAAAACTAAAATAATTTTTCAAGTCATTTTCTTTAGCTACACTCTATAATGCGGCTTTTCAAATTTCATCTCCTGATGCACGTATTGTCAAACCTATAAAAGTATTAGTGAACAATGCCAGAGACTACAGACTTTGTTCCTGAGCATAATAATAATAATAATAATAATAATAATAATAATAATAATAATAATAATAATAATAATAATAATAATAATAATAAAGTCATAACATTAAGTCTCTTTCTGGTCATCTCCCAACTACCTGTGGCTTACAGTATTCTGCAAAAAGTGCAGAACAGAAGGCAGCAAACAGTTCAGATGTTCACTGACAGCCACCGTCTTCCACGGTTTGGTGTGATCCACTTTCAGCTGCCTGATCATTTGAAGTAGGGCCTTTACTTATTGCATGTGTATCCTGTTTTCTCAAACCCTTGGAAAACAGGCACAGTAAATGAACAACTTCTGGGATACTTTCTTAACCCCTTTCACTATTTTTTTAACCGGTGGAAAGACACCTTCTTTCCTTTTAATAATTGGCTATTCTGACAACAGAAGTTCAATTCAACAAACTGCCTGCTGCTACAATTGGTTTGGACGTGGACAGGCATTTAGGAAAATGCCTTTTATGTTAGAAGAAAAGTTGTAATAAAAATTGATTATTTCTTCTTTTATTACGGATATCTTTGCAACATCAAAAAAGCATTTTCAACAGTTAGTTCTAACATCTTTTAACCATAAAATGCAATGAGATCTAACTATCCAAGTGTTCTTTACGAACTATGACAGAACAGTCCCAATATTATGTCACATTTTAAGTAGGAAGTTATGAACTCTGAAGAATATTTGTCCTCACTTTATTTCTCTAAATAAAATTAATTCGATTGAAAGTACATTTAATACTCAGAGGACCCACAATAAAATTTATAATTAGAAAAACTAAGCTCAAGCTGCCAGTTAAACTTCTTCATTGAGCTTGAATACTTCAGCTTAAAATAACAAAGAGTAAATCTGTCCTGATACACAAAAAATAATCCCACAGATCTCAGCAAAAGCTGGTCAATTTGCCAGAACAGATATGAGAATGTGTTACTCCATGACTAGTATTCTGTGGACAGCACTAAGAAAACTGAGTATCTGACAATCTTTTCTAGTTTTTCTGAACATAAACCAAGACACAGAGCAAACAAATCTGATTTGCTCGTGCTAACAAATTAGAAAACAACAACGTCATTTTTCACAAGATATATTATTTAAGTCCTGAAAATTTAGAATGGCTGAAGTAGGGAAAGTTTAAGATTATGATTATTACTAAACCATCAAACACCACCTTGTGGACTCTAGCAGACAATACAAGTTTGTGTGAGAGATTGTCTCCTGTTAGTATAAACAGCTTTCCTAGTTAATTATAGTTATAGGACCTGCAAAATTTGAGAATAATCCTAACACACCATAAACTCCAGGTAAAGGAAAGTCCTCTCTTCCCATCAAACATTATTCATTATCCAAACTTTAACATATATAGTAATATTGTGCCTGCAATACAAAACATTCATTTGCATACATATTACTTTCCAATACTATTAAAATACAAAAAATAACAAAGTAAGCCCTTATAATAAAAAACTAAAAATAAATTTTGGAAAAGTTAGGCTTTTTAGCATTTGTCTGCTGAGACTTTTAAAAGCTTTTCCATTTTGCAAATGAATTTTCAAATTCAATTGAACTTTTTGTTTGAATTCAGAACACCACAAAATGTATAATTAAGACTTGACTTTCACTGATAAATTACTTTTTAAGACAGAACACACTCTAATGCTTCGTTTTATTAGGAGGCAAACTGAAAATGGCCTGGTTGCTGTGTTTAAGATGCACAGAGAACTGTGTTTCCCAGGCTGTTTCCATCTGTGAACTGGTTTCATAACCAGCACAAGAGTTTACATATTTCAGACAAAAAGAAGCCCCACTTGACTCTTACCAGTCATAGCCTACTGCAAAAGATGTCTCGATAGCTGGTGCAATGAGTTTAGCAGCTGTCATAATGTATTCCTCTGCCAAGGACTTCCTAAAGGAAAAGAAACCACAAAAACACAATGCAAAAGTATGAAATAAATTCTTCACTGTCAGGGCAGTGAGGCACTGGAACAGGCTGCCCAGAGAAGCTGTGGATGGCTCATCCCTGGAAGCGTGCAAGGCCAGGTTGGATGGGGCTCTCAGCAACCTGGTCTAGTGGGAGGTGCCCCTGCCCACAGCAGGGGGGGCTGGAACCAGATTATCTCTAAAGTCCTTCCCAAACCAAACCATTCCATACTTGCATTCAATTCTATGTCATAATTTCAAAAACACGTATAGAAAAAAAAAACAAACCAAAATGTGTTCTGGCTTCTTTCTGCACTCAGTACACATCTCAGAAATCAATGTAACCCATTAGTTCCCTGTTACCACTAGCTCCCCTGTATCCTGATTAAGGTCTTAGTTTTTTCTGTTTTCCTTTCACTGCACATTAGCTGTATTTTTTTTAAAAACTCAAACATTGCAAGTTTTAAGTAGTGTACCCTGTAACATTTGGGGCAGATATTCTACTTTAGGGCAGCACACTAAACTGAGTGATCCAACTGATTCCTCTGAGCCTAAGAATTGGGAGGACACTTCTGTAACAAGAGCTGTGGACAGGTGACAAGCCTGATAATCCTTCCAGGAGTTAAAATTCAAGGCATCACAGTCAAGAAAGAGCAAAGTCCACCATTACCTTTCACGTTCTACTTGACTTAAACTGTCATTTTTAATGGCTTCAATCAGTAGATTCGTATGTAGATCCTCCTAGAGGGGGGCAAAACAACTGCAAATTATACCAGCATACAAACATTTTAATTATTTTATAGACAATATGACTGCAAACATAAATTGATGTAAAATATACAGTCTATAATATCACTTACTTTCCATATCTGAAAAAGCTAGCTTCAGTTTAAAGTAGTTATCTAACTGTATACTCTGAAATTTGGCATTACAACTACTTCAATACTGTTTTTCTGCTCATGTGTGTTGTCACAGCTCACATTAAGGTTTTTAACAGATGTAGTTCATGTCATGTGTATCAAACCAGGAAGGCTGCACTTCACAGTGAGAATATTCTCATGCTTAAAAATAAGCATTTGCTGAACTGCTGTGGTATTCAGCAGATGAGAACTTGTGCTACCTCCTCATTACAGTAACTTGCACTATCATCTTATGGTTTCTAACACACCTTCTCTGTAAGCTCTAAAAGAAGTTATGCAGGGTGTGCTAGGTGGCCATCCCTTCCTCGTTTATTTGGGGACAGATCATAGATTTATGCAAAATAAAGACCAGAAGGAAAGTGTGATCTTTTCTCTGACCTCTTAAAAAAAAATAACGGAGAACTTGGAATGTCTGTTAAAACTATAGTTTGCCTACCCTTAGAAATAACTTAATTCAGTCTCAAGGCTTTCTTCCAATAAATGATCTTACATAGTCCTAAACTAATTCAAAGGCTTAATGATCCTTACTCTTATACAATTTCTAATATAGGAAGGAATTATATAAAATGTATTCAAATACATTTAATTCATGCCAGTAAAAAGTTACTTCAGATACCTAAATACATATCAACTCCCATATTCAGTACAGTCCAAGCATTCAGTATCTCTCCCTCTTCCTCCTCTTTTATTATATAAAGACACAGTTTACTTTTTTTCAAACTTACATTTAATGAAATGTATTTTTCTTCATAATCCACTTCCAAGGGAACTTCAATGAGGTTTTTGAAGGCTTTCTTCATTTGCTCACCATTTCCAATAGCAAAGTAACAGAGGATCAGGTTGAAGCCTGCTTTCAGGTTTGGGGATATGCTCATTATTTCTTCAAATGAAGAAATGGCATCAACGTATTGGCCAGTTTTAATAAATGCAACTCCAATATTTTCCATTATTTTTATCCTAAGTAGGAAAGCAGGTTTAGGTTATATTTTTAACTACTAAATCATACTGTATCCAAAACTTGTATTTCATAACCATGCCTCCTAGAAGCAACTCACCTCATCTGTTTGTGAGAACTAGTAATCTGGTCTAAAGCCATACGGTAGAATTTGATAGCTTTGGAATAGTTCCGTTGTTTTAAATATATATTTCCCATATTTACCTTCAGTACACCTATCAAAAGGAGTCAATGAGTTACAACATTTTAAAAGTGTTTCAAAGTGACAGAGTAGAACAACTTCTTAATAAATTTGTCTTCATTATAAGATAGCAATGTCCCTTTAAAGCAGCACAGAACTGCTTTCTATGAATTTAACTCAAGAGAAGATGAGAGAGAAGATGAAGTAGAGATGAAACCTAGAATAGAACTATCATGTAAGATGTATTCTGATTTTGAATCAAGGGATGAAATAGGAGATTATTTATAGTGCTCTTTCAGGTAGACAACTGCAAATAAGCATCTCTGAAAAAAACACAATGTAGGAGTCTCAGAGATACACAAAATACTAAAAGAAGCTTTCAGGAGGGAAAGGCCAAGTCAAAAGAAAAAAATTAGTACTGGAGAAGACCACATAGCGTGTGTGGCATGAGAAAATTAAGCATTTGTCTTTCTGTTTAGCTTAGTCTGTGGAAAGAAAAGACTTCATGAGTCAGTATAATTTAATGTGGTTTGGCTCTCCAAGTCAGACACTACGAATATCTGTCAACCATTCTGAGTGGCAGACATGAGGGCTGAGTTCTCTGAGTATCAGCACCATGCAGACGCACTCCTCACTTTGAATGCCTGACTACCAGTTTTAATCTGCTTTGGGATACAACCTACCTCCATTGCTGAACATCTTATTCTTCACTATAACTTGGTAAGTAGTCAGCGCTTCAGCATACATTTCATTAGCAACATACTGACTGGCCAGATTGAGGAGAACCTATAAAAAATTGGAATTACAGGTACAAGAAAATATATTGTCCTTTCAACAGTAATAAACTTGAATTCATAGTAGATAATTTCAAGTTAATTTTATCTTGGAACTATTGTCTTTACCACTTGTAAGCTTCCCATCTTTAATGTTCCTTTGTGCTTGCAAATTGATATAGAGGAAACAAGTTTAAAAGCTACTTATTCTAGGTAATTCTTTAGTTCTTGTATATGAATTATTAGCATTCAAAGTTATGCTACATGGGCCTTAGATCTAAGTAAACACAATGCTGTAATGCAAGGTTATTAAAAAATATTAATACAAGATAATTCTCAGAAACTGTGTGTAATTAATGACTCCCAACATGTGGAAAATGGTTCTAATGCCTGTGGTCATTCAGTTTAGAAGGGAAGAATTTTTCTAAACTGCTGTTTCACAACAGGAGTTCTGCTAGTGTCAGGTAAGATAACTGCATTTTTTCCACAGCTTTACTCTGACTTTCATGCTAAAATAAATTATGTCTGCCTAATTCAATATATTAATTGTTAATAATTGTCTCTACAGCACTACCTATGAATTTAAATATCCCTCAAGTATTTTTATTCATCCTGTACCCTTTCTTTTAAAAAAAAATTACTATCTTAAAACCAGAATGTAAATCTAGATACCTGCTTTGAGATTCAGGAATATTACTATATCCTATTTTAGTAACACATTCTCGGTTACTTCATGGCTCAATTTAAAGGCAATTTAAATTTTTCTCCTCTCAGCATACTACACTCTCTAGGCTATTTATTTCTGAAATACAGGGGTCTGCATCTGCTATATTTTGATATGCAGGTTTTACATGTGAGTAAGTATCTGGAATACACATGCATGGAAATTCTTCTCCACTTAATGTAGACTACATTGTTTCTCTGGTATTTGCGATTGCATGGGAATGGACTCCATGACATGAATGGATCTCCTCTCCAGGAGCATTACAATACAGACACATACACACTTCAGGAAACACTGACATTTCTGCTCAGGAGGCTTTTTAGCAACATGTCAGTCAGTTAGGATTTCTAAGCACTTACTGTGTAAGTGAGGTCTAAGTTGATGCTTTCTGGAGGAGTGATTTGTTCACGTTGTCTCAATAATTCTCTTTCCTGTCTTCCAGCCTCTTTTGCCCTGTCCAGAGCCTTAAACAAAATACTAGAATTTAACAATGTCTTGAATCTTACTGACTCAAGATGATGAAAATAAATTCAAAACAAGTATAAATAGAATATACTCATGTCTATTTTCTTTGGTTTACTGACTGCACCAAATGCCTGAAAAAAGCACCATGACTCACCAGGAGGTTTTAACTAGCAATAACCAGACATATAGTTATCTAAGTCTGCTTAGCTGTGTAATAATGTACCCAAACATAATTCTCTGTAGATTGTTGTCAGTATTCTTTGTACAAGTCATGCTTTGGGTCTAGCAGTCCTGTGTGCCTCCACAAGGGTGCAATAATTAAGAAAGTAATGGCTACTAGTCAAGGTGGCTATTTGGAAGCCAATGGTGAAAGAACTACTTCAAGACATTGTTTGACTCCTAGTCCTTATGATAGAAGGCAAATCCAACTTGCCTGTTTTATAGATAATGAGTTCACAACTTTGATGACTTTTGCAGGAAAATGGATATTCTGCTGGATTTGTCAGAAACAAACATCCTATAGGACCCTTGGAGTTGTCTGATACAATCTACGTAAGAACAACCCTTTGATATCAGGAGTATTTTTAAACATACATGCAAGAGGCTCAGGAAAAACTAACAAAATAGATTGGTTACTTAGCCACCACTCAGTGGCACAATAATGCTCTAGTATCCCCTATAACAGAACAAATACGTTCAAACTAACCAGTGGAAATAGTTCCTGAACCATGGTAACCTTTGATGAAGACAATGGACACAGAAGGGAATTTTTGTAACACTGAAATCTTAACAAATATATATGCCAGAAATACAGCTCTTAACCTTTTTTTTCAGCAAAGCAAGGTATCACTAGACTAGAAGAGTCTTAATAAATCTAGAATTAAAATTATTTTCATAATTTTAAACATTTGCCCACAAGTAATTTTGAAGCATCTATCTACACAAATTACAGCAGAAATTAAGTGAAATTCAGAAAAACTACCAATTTCAAGTCTCCACAGCTATTGGCAACACAGCTTTCTTCAACCAAATCATTCACTTTTTTTTCCAACTGCCTCATCTTCTCTTCTAAACTAAAATGAAATAAAAAAACAACAAAAGGATTAACACTAAAGTAATGTAACTGCAAACACTAAGCTTTTACACATTATATTCTCAATAAAACAACTCCATGTCATATCACATGTCACAACTAACTGGTTTTCCCATCAAAGAAAGTATCATGTATAACTATGCCTAGAGAAGATTGTCCAAAGATATCACATTCAGACTCTTAATTGGAGAACAGAGACCTAAGAAAACATAAATCCTCTTACAAGAACAGTACAGACAGGCAAATTTCATTAACCACATTTGTTTAGGAGAAGTAACTGCAAAACAATAGATGAACTTTCATATCAAACACTAATGAAATACCACATTAAAAGCAATTAATTGCATATATAATTCTAAAGCATTGTTTGAAAATGCAAGTTTTAACAAAAAGTTATATATACTTTTTCTGTTGCTAAATAACCAAACATTTCAGTAGAGTTCCTATTCCTATATTGCTACATTTGGGGAACATAACTTTGGTATTGGAAATTTCAACGATTTTCTGAGCAAACTCCCCAACATTCGCACCAGGCTGCAAGTTTCAGCTCAAGTGCTAAGCTCAGAGTGAACGGGGAGAAAGTGCAGGCAACTTCCCCCAAGTTCTTCCCAAAGAGCTGCAAGAACCACAGTGTTCCTTGCCTGTCACACACACTTTCATGGTCCTGCACAATTTTGTATCAAAGCATTCATGTGAGAACAGCTAAACCCAGGCTGCTGAGCTAGTCAGAACCAGGAATCACTGAAGTCAGATGTTCATGAAAGTCAGCCAACCACATGCACAAATGTTTGTGCCATTATTCCACCAAGTTCACAGTTTGGCCCCTCAAGGTTTTTGTAACTGCCTGGATGTTTTTAAACTTTGTGCATGGTTGGTTTTCTGTCACTGTCAATGCTTTGAAAGAATGTAATGCAGAACTGAACAAACCTGTCTGAAGTTTTCTTTTCCAGAGGTGAAGCAGGACCTTTTGCTTGGCCAAAAGGATCAAACGAAGAACCTGAAAAATTAACAGAGTACTGAAAAACTGTAAAATAACATCTCCCTGTGGCAGCTGGTGATTTCTACAAAGCATACCTCTCACAGCTGATTTAGTGTAACCTGCAGCTTGCACTGCTGTCATTGGTCGAGAAACCCCATCCTCAAATAAAGAAGAAGATACATTAAAATAATCTCACTAAAAATTATGTTGTAGACAATACAGACATAATGATATATTTTCACATATAATTTTTGTATATTATATATATATTATATCGTTCATTGCATGCGAGTAAATGTTAGAAAGTACAATACTCTTACTGCTTCCAAATCTGTGCTCAAATAAAACACACATCACTACCCTCACGCTTTCTGACAGTAAGTATTATGTTCAAAAAAGGACAAATTAAAAGTGCACTAATTTTTATTAATTCAGTGAACTTCTAAATACTTGTATCTAACACTTACCAGAAAAATTTTTTGTTCCAAATGAATATAAAATGTTAATATTGGAAATTTTACCTGTATAGCTCCTGTCATGGGTCTTCCCATAGATGAAGTTAAAGTTGCCTTTGACTACAAAAATAAGTAAGTTGTTTGAAATTGGCATTCACAAAGCCTAAGAAACCCTACATATGGTATTCTCAACACTAAATTTTAAAAGTTGAGCTAACTCTCACATAAATTCATAGCAAAGCTCCCATTTATGTTACTCATATGTAATATACTGCCAGTGCCTGCCAGGCTTAAAGACGTTGAATACTTCAGTTAGCACAAATTCACAGTAAAGGTTTTTTATGTATTTGGATACTTCAGTGAACTCTTTTAAAAAGAGGTACATAGAAAATTTGTCTGAGGCAGCAAACTTTCCTTTATTAAATTATTGAAATTGCTACCTTGAAATTGAACAATTCACACAAAATACTTCAGTAAAATTCTCTGTAGAGCTGATAAAATCTGTCACTGTATTAATCTCTTAAGTTATATTTCCATGCAGATTTATTTTATTAATACATCGAAATATACCAAAGAACACAACCAATTTTTCCTGATTCAACTACAGATGTTTCAGAGCTCATATTCATCAAGACTTGATTTCACCTAAACTTGCAGAAAACTTTCCCAAGCCCAAATAACAACCTATTCAGTTCTGCAAGTGAACACAATTAATACCTTGGACTCTAAATGCCTTATGCAGTACAGAAGATTTGCAGCATGGTTCAGGAGAAAATAAAAACAAGCAATAACTATGTCTTGACCAAGTGCAAAGTTGTGAATTGAAACTAATGAATAGATGCATTTCACTGGAATGAAATTCTTACTTTAAAAGTGCTCACTTTGTGCATGGAATTAAATGGTAAATTGATATTTTGTAAATTATATTTTCATTAAGGATACAACAGAACAAAAACCTACCCCAAATCCAGTAGCTAGAGGTCTTGGACTTGATGTACTAGGAATTTTGGCTGTCACCTGGGTGGGGAAAAAAAAAGAACCAAACAAAAAAACCCCTGTCAATTAAAATGTGTATATGTCAATTATTAGTGTTTCTACATAGTAAGATCTACATTAATGTAAATTGTTTTAAAAGGTACTTACAGGGGGTCTCCTTCCATGACTTGTTCTTGCTGCCTGTTGAAAAGCTACATCATTTTCTAAATCCTAAGGAAAAAAAACCCAAAAAACAACCCAACAAAACATTAACCCTTTAAAAACCACAACACTCAACCTCACAATTCTACAACCTTCAGACTACTGAAAGCAGATAGGTAAAATATCAGAAATTCTTCAGAAAATACTTGAAGATAACTGAACAATAGGATTTACTGACAACAAATGACAATTATATTATTTGTCTTTTTTTGTATTTTAGACTAGGAAATGTAAAAACTTGCTACTTTATGAAAACACAGAGAAAACTAGAGCTGAAGTTATAAAATATAACATTAATTTCTTTTTCCATCCAAATGCCTATTACTTATGCTATTTCTGAATTTTAACATTAACTACTGCAATGCAAGACATTAAAACATCTCATGTCTCTCAGGTCCTGTAGCAGCTCCCATGAATTGGATACTGGGATTTCACACAAGATAGCAAGTTCTGATAGTCGGTTTGGACTAAATGACATCACTGTTGTCCCAACTCCACCACACCAGTAGTTACCCAAAAGTGATCTGCAGGGCTACTTTAAGACATCCCAGATGCTCTACCCAATTGCACAGAGACCTGCAGGATTCCACTCTGCTGTGAGCTCCTCCAGCAGCAGCACAGTAGGAAATCAATGACCTACTGACCACTCAGGAGCCTCTTGTCAGAAAACCTGCTGCTGCACACAGCCTGGGAAACACCACATTGAATGTGCCTGCAAATAATTATGAGCTTATACTTGAAAAATTCTAACCATTACAGCATCTTAGATCTGCTGAGATCTGCACAAATGTTTAGTTGGAATAGAAGGCTATCAAGAAATTAGCTATTCAAGAAGATCCCTGAGAAACTTCAGATGTTTCTTGCTAAATAATGTAAATTTCACTTCAAAGCAGTTGTAAACTTGTATGCTACTGTACCCATAAATTCTAACCGAACACTACTAAGTTAAAATTCTATGTTTGGGAAAGGTGGGAAATAGCAAATATTTCACCTCTGTGTCAAACATGGGATTATAATCATTGTAGCCAGAATAGAGATCATCTTCATTATTCTCAGGAGCCAGATGCACATTTTGCATCATTTTTCTGTGAAACACACAACATGCCAAATGTTACCTTGGTGGTTTTAAATAAATATTTTAAAATGTACAATATAAACAGTAATAGTTTGTTTAGTCATAAAAACTAGGACTCACCTATAAACAATATTAAATAGCACCATTTCCTGGATTTATATTTTTTTGTTCTTATACCAGTTATGAAAATTGTTTAAAAGATATTTATCATTAAAACGAAATGATAATAAGCAACTGCATTACTACTTCTAGAATGGTATCTGTCCACTGTCAGCTAACTCACGTTCAAGACAACATTCTTAAATATTCCAAAGTTTGTCTTTATAGGCCAACCGTAGTCTTATGAAAGGTATTTCATCTTGCTTTGAACCTTTCCTTTTCCCCTTCCCTTTCTCCCTTCCCCCTTTCCTTTCCCCTTTCCTTTCTTTTCCCCTCCTTCTGCATTCTAACACCAACATAGCTACAGTTATGAAGGCATTTCAATTAAAACGGGTTTTAAAAGCAAGCATTCCAGAAGCCCGGGTTCTAAAGTCTCTCTCCATCAATATTTCCCCGCCTAATACGGTGCGTTCACTTGGTGGCCTTTCTCTCGCGGAGGGCATACACTTTGTGTCTCACTTTGCCTCGCTACCCGTTTTCATAAAAACCTGAAGAAGACAACATTTGCTTTAGTGCATAACATAAAGTACATGCCCTTCAGCAAGCAAGCCTCAGCCAGGACGGAGCGCACGGTTCTTCTGCAGCGGCAGTGGCAGCGGGAGGATGAGGAGGATGAGGAGGATGATGAGGATGATGAGGATGATGAGGATGATGAGGATGATGAGGACGGGGGGGATGAGGAGGATGAGGAGGATGTTCCCCGCCGCTTCCCTGCCGTGCCCCGCGGCCGTGCCGCTCCGGCGCGGGTTCCTTCAGCGGAGTCCCGGCGATGTGCCCCTCACGGCGGCGGCTCAGGGCACGGGCGGCACTCCCGCCCTCAGCCCGCCCGCGGCCGGGCCCGCTCGGCGCTCGGGGCCGGGCGGCGTTGCCCGGGACACGGCGGCGCTCCCCGCATGCACCGCGGCCGGGCGGGGCGAGCCGCGGGCGGGGCCGGGCGCTGCCGGGGCCGCCGTGAGGGGCGGGCCCCGCCGCCGTGAGGGGCGGGCCCCGCCGCCGTGAGGGGCGGGCCCCGCCGCCGTGAGGGGCGGGCCCCGCCGCCGTGAGGGGCGGGCCCCGCCGCCGTGAGGGGCGGGCCCCGCCGCCGTGAGGGGCGGGCCCCGCCGCCGTGAGGGGCGGGCTGGGCCCCGGGGGAGCGGGGAGTCCGCGCTCGCCTCGCTCCTGCAAAGGGAGCGGCGGGGAAACTCCGTCAAACGCCTGGACGCGCGCTTCGTTTCCAATCCAGTCGCAATCCAAAACGTCACCATTTCTCCCAATGAGCTGAGAGATCTGATCTCAAAACCGAAAGGCTTAATTAATTAAAAAAGAAAAAAAGGAAGTTGTTAAAGCTTCCCATATGCCATAGCCTCTGAAACTACATTTTTAAAAATCCCTAATGTCTTCTAAAAAGACGATTCTCCCTGCCATCTTTACTACTCGGTGTTTTGGAAACCCTAACAAATGTTTTGAATTGCCCACGGCAAATCATTATACTCTAGAGAAAATTTCCTATGCCTAAATAGAAAACAGAATAGAGAAGGGATCTCTGAGCATGCCTTCAGTATTTTTGACAGAGAAAACATTTCATGAGACCAATTGTAACCGCACTGCCTGATGCCAATAGCATAAGAAAGCTGCAAAGACAATATACAGTAAAGTCAGAACACCCTTTTTATGGTCAGGGTTTGTGCACATTATGCAATGTCAGGATCTTCTGCTGCTCACTTTTCAGCCTCAAAGTCCTTTCTGTAGAGATAAGTGGAGAGGATATGAATGAAAGGTCTTTCTACTCCAGCTCCCAACAAGAGAAACAAAGATAACATAAAGAATTATTAAGATATTACCACTTCCTGCATTAACCTGTTCACATTCCATGCATGAACCACTTTCACACAGAAACTTGAGACCTAGACCTTTGGACATGAGAATCTTCATATCTGAATTTTCTGGAGTTCAACTAGTTTGCAGAATAACAGACTTAGGGTGGGAAAAGTTTTCAGCTGCATTACTTGCCACAAATCATAAACTTCAGCATAAGAAATATATATACATTTATAACCCCTCTTTTCCTGCCTGTGACTGCTCATATATATATAATTTAACCTCCATTTTTTCGATTTTTCTCATTTTCCCCAGGATGCATTAATATGTACCTGAGCAATAGGTAGATTGTGTGGTAAGAGACCTAGCTCTGCTATCCAGCTTGTCCATACTGTGGATCTGGGCATGCTGGTGCCCAGCACTATTCTGACACTTCAGCCCCAATATCTAGGGCAGTGAAAAGAAGGCACTGTGTCAAGGAGGCAATGCATCTAATTCGTAAATGAGGTGGTATCAAGGCAAACCTGGAATCTGACCATGTTCCTACTGTCAAACTTCCTTACCCTCCTAAACTGAGTGTATACACTGAGATTTGTGGCCCCTGGCCTGTATGGACTCTGACCATACTGGGAACATGCCCAGGCCCATGTCCAGAGACCTTGCATTCCAGCTGCTACTTTTGACTTACTCACAAGAACATGAGAGTTTCAATGACTTTGTTCGTGCTTCTAGAAGCTGTGTCAAGCGACAGGGCTGGGTTCTTTTCTGGTGCTATGATGTACAAATACACCTCAATACATGAAGATTTCACACAAACCCTCAAAATCTCAGGATCCTTTGTGGCAACACAGGGCCTTATTCATGGGCTGTGGTCATAAGACATTGTCTAACAAGATGATGCTACAGAAAGAAATACTGTAATGGTGTAAGATGATGCAATTGTCTTTATTGGCTATATCCAGAGGCCGACCTAGAAAGTGAAATTGCCCCCTCTAAGGAAAAAAAAAAAAAAAAAAAAGTAAATTTGGTATATAGTCCAAGTAGCATTGTATGCTTTAAATGCCTGATCATTTCAAGTTGGATTAAATCATGGCTGTCACTAAATGCCCTCTGACTGACATCAAGTTACATACTTATGCAGCTGAAGCAAACTGCTAATCTGATGAGGTTTTCCTTCAGTCACTATTCAAGACATCAAGTACCTGATCCAGTGAATTCAGTGAAAATTTAGAACAGATTAAAGAGACCATGAGGCTATACTCTAAAATAGGAATTTATTTGCCTTTCAATACATGGTGTATCTGTCTTTTTCCAGTGGTAACTTTGTAAATAAGGATTCAGACAAACTGTTCCAGGACCTGCTAATTCGGGTTCAGGGGTTACTGGCCACAGTCTGACTATTATAATTGCTGTTAGTGTGTACCTTTTATAATCACTGTTAGTGTGTACCTTTTATGATCACTGTTAGTGTATATCTTTTATAATCGCTGTTAGTGTGTACCTTACCCTTGCTCTGCCAGTTGAACTGTTCATCTGATCAAGCACTAATTGGTGTTTTTCTGAATCAAAAATGTAATTCTCCCACTGCAATCTTTAAAAGAGTAATTTTCTAGTACTGATTTCTGGACTGACCAGGTATTTGGGATTTTCTGCTGTCTTGCAGAAACCATTCAAGTAGCTCGACTGCCACAAACACTGAAGCTGCATTTAACTGCTCCTTGGGGAACTAATGCACCTGGTCAGCATAGAGTTTGAAAACAAAAGGAATGGAAGAACCTCATTATGAATGATACATATGTTACAAACAATGTATATAAAATTATAGAATATGTGAATTGAAAAGGATCCACAAGGATCATCAAAGTCCAGCTCCTGGCCCTGCACAGGACACCCCAAGGATCACACCATGCGCCTTTCTATGTTGTACCATATGTTATTGGTTGGGTTTAAAATGCATTTGCAACAGGAAAATCATCTTCTTAACCTGTATTTTTACTATTGAACTATATAATCCTATCTAGTTTTGCTGAATTGTGCTTTAATATATCTACTTTGCTACTATTTACTTCCTTCAGATATATTTACTATATTCTTCCTTCAGATTGCTTCTTTAAGAATCAGCATTTTAACAATATTGGTAGTATTTACATCAGGCCATCTGCACTCTGAAGAACCACCCAAATTAACAGCACAAACTACTAACAATAATTAAACTTGTAGCTTTAACTGTAACATCATTTCAATACAACCACTAGTTATAACAGTATGCAAACCATTAGTTAGAACTCTATAGAACAGCAATAAAGTTATTAATTAAAACTATCTTTTTAAGGAGTTATACCTCACGAACCATTAGGAATGCAGTAGCAACAGATCATAGTCCATTACCAAGAAAATGTACTTTCTGGTTGCTCTGGTGAACAAGTGATGTATTAAACAGATCTAATACTTAACAAATGTGAACTATGCCTCTGTTTTTATTCCACACTAAAGACTCAGGCTGGAACTCTCTGTGTTTTAAAAGCATACCATTCCTTTATTTTCTCCAAGAGGGAATTCACATCTCCTTCATATTCCACGTCCCCATGGCTCAGAGTTAGTGAGAGTCATTTCCCCTTGCTTATTACACAACCCTTTTATACCATCCTGACTTCTCTCCTGCAGTAAATTCACTTTGTTTTTTAAATCATGTTTTTCCCATGACATACACTTCTGAGAATTTAATTATATATATTTTCCTTTCTTCTTGCAAACTCCTCTCTCCTCTTTTAATCTAGTTTGGACATATCAGTCTGATCACTGCAGATGCTGGGGAATATGGCTGCATACCCTAATTTTCATTAAGTAATACAGAGCTATGGGGCTTTGTCACTAATATACAGATAATAATAATAAAAATAATAACAAAACAACAACAAGAATACCACCACCAACAATAATAATATAGTTCAGATTTCATTGCCACTGATTTCAGTTTCTGTTCACCCCAGAACTAAAAGGCCCTGTAAATTGTTTTTATCAAGCTGTGATTAGCTCTCAAACCCTTGCAGTAACACTCCTGAACTGAGTTTTTAATTCTCTGAATCCATTTGTAGATCTGCAATGGCTTTTGTCTCTTAATCTATTGCTGATGACAAGTAAGGTATAAATACACATCTCAGGAGGTCAAAGAGTATTAAAATAACTGATAAGTACTTCTAAATGGAAGTGATGGTAAAGTTGTCTGAAGACCATTTTTATTAAGCTCAGGTAACATTACTTTTATGTTCTATGAACTTACAGGTTTTTTTAAGTAAAAACCAGAGTGCAAGTATACATTGTTTGCTTCTGTTATGCTCTGGCTATAAAAAGGTCTTTAGAACATGTGCCAAGTCATGCAATTTTAAATTAGTCTTCAAAAGTGCAAAATTGGTACTTGCTAAAACTTTAAAATGCTTATTTCTACAGCAGCCTACATAAGCCCTGAGCAGCAGAATTGGCACAGCATCCTACACTCCTTCTGTCCCACTGCCTTAAATCTTCCCATGGCCCAGTTTACTGCCACTTTGCTCCACTAACACTTCCAGCTACTGGCATATCTCAGGTTACGTGGGTGGTGTTAAGGTCAGGAAGCCAAGGAAATAACAGTTTGGTTTTCTGCATGCTATCTGTTGAGCAGTCTTCATGAAGCCTTCAGGAATACATAATTTTGACTTCTCCATCTCGTCATTGAATGTAATTGGAATTAGCTAAGTGCCAGTGAGCAGGCAGATGTACCAAATTATTATGTTTGCTTTATATTTTTTCTTGGAAAGTAGAAGAAATGATAAGCTGAACAAAGTTTCAAATGATAGTCAAACAAAAGCTCACTGAACTTCATCAGGAACTATCAAACCTTTATCCTGGGATCTAATGTATTACTTTTCGACTGCTTGTTCTTTTTTTCAGAAAGGCAAGAAAACTTAAAAATATTTCTTGGATATATTAAGAGCACATTAACATATACTTCGATATTAAGTAAGCATTTTAAATGTTACGTTTTCTCTCCGTGCCCGGGGAGCTGCGGGGGCGGGACCCGGGGGCTGCGGCCGTGGGAGCAGCTGCGGCCCTTCCCCGTCTGGCCCCGGCCCCGGTGCCGCCCCGGTCCCTCCCCGGCCCTTCCCGATCCCGCCCCGGTCCCTCCCCGGCCCTTCCCGATCCCGCCCCGGCCCTTCCCCGGTCCCTCCCCGGCCTTCCCCCGGCCCCGGCCCCGGGGAGGCGCCGGCCGCGGGGCCAATGGGCGGCCGTGACATGGCGGGTGCGGCGGGCGGGGCGGGCCCGCACGGGGCAGAGGTGGCCGATCCCGCTGCCCATCCCGCATCTCCCGGTCGCGGCCCCCGCAGCCATGGAGCCCTCGCAGGTTGCCATCATCGGCAGGTAAAGCCTCTCGTCGCCCGCGGGCGGAGGCAGCGCCCCGGGGGGCGGTGCCAGCCCGGCGCGGCGCCCGTGGGACGGATGCCCGCGGGTGCGAAGGGGCTTGGGCGCCGTCTCCCGGCTCGGCCCGGCCCGGCCCGCGGGGAGGGGGTCTGGGGACTCGGTGTCGGCTACGGCCTTGACTCAGCTGTCTACACTGCTGCAGCCGTCGGATGTGCCAGCGAGGTGCTGGCTCGGGGCTGGCCGTGGGTTTTGCCCCGCTGCTGCTCGATCTGCAAGTGGGGGGGATGCACCTGCTTGGCTCTACTTAGAGTGCCTTTGTTTGAGCCCCGCTGACAGCTCTGTGCTGCTTCAAAACAAAACATCTTTAGCGAAGTAAGCCACTCTTTAGGTCTGAAAGATTGCCGTCCCTTTTCATTGCAATGCCTTGTGTGTGTGTAAGTGCAAGAGGAGTGGAGAAATCCAAACCCAGCTTAACGTCAGCTATGTCGGGAAACTCCGAAGTTAGTCTTAGACACTCTTGAAATCATATTGATTTGCAACAAAAGTCAACAGTATTTCTGGCTTGCGTGGGAATGCATTGTTTCATCCTCTCACTGAGCTGAACCCCCAAAGTTCTTTACTTGAGCAAGAGTCTGGAGGGAAGATACGTACCAGATAGTGACAGTGCCCTGTGCACCGCTGTACCTTGGTGCTACAAGTGTGGGCTGCAGCAAACTTTATTTCCAAGACTGCTTGGAGCCTCAGGATGGGATTTTTGGTGCTGCAGTGTGACACGGACCGAGCTGGCTCCTTCTGCTGGTACTCACGGAAATTTTACACTGTAAAATACACTGCAGGTGTGTCTGAAGGGTTCAGGAGGGTTGGGCTCTTGCCTGCTGTGGCTCCCGTGGCACTACTGCAGGCTTTGGTAGCACCTGCAGGAGTTGTGTGAGCAGATCTGATTGTTAATATCCCTGTGCCCAAAATGACAGCGTTTAAAGTGTCAAAAAGCACTGTCTTGGGGTCAAATATGCCAACATCAGGCTGTGATGATGCTGTCATGTACAATGCAGTAATTGTGGAAGCCTGATACCTACATTACTTTGTGTGCTCTGCTCAAAAAAAACCCCCACAATCCTAAAAACCTGTATTAAAGTGAAAGAATTTTTTTTAGGAAAATTTAATTTACAAGTGCAATTTAGAGAGGTTATGCTACTTTGTAAAGATGCTGGTAGTTCAGATTGAAGTGATTCAAATGCTTTTATAATATAAATTTTATAGTATAAATAATGCTTTTTATATGATAAGTACTTGTTAGCCAGGAGGCTACAGCAGCTAACAAAACTGGACCTTATTGTCTGATTAACAGCACTAAATGCACTCTTTTTTTGTCCCAGATATTTCCACTGACTCCTGCTATTTCCTGAAACTTCCTGTTTTGATCCTTTTTAAAAATGTATAGTTAAACCAAAGGCTGAGCATGTTCCTATTTTTTCTTCCTTCTTTTCTCATCCGCCCTGTTACTTTATCTCTGACTTTTGCTCCCCTTTTAATCTTCTATTGATGCCCTAATGGCCTTGAATTTTTCAGTTGCTAGGGATCACTAAAGTTTAATACTGCAAATGCAGTGATCGTGGAAGTGAGAGGAAAGGCACATAATTATCAAAACTCCCACTGTAACAGTTGTGGATATGGAGTTCTGATCTTGTCTCTGTTATGGATTTTTTTCCTAATTTTTTTGGTGATTTCAGGTTACTTAGGCTTGTGACACTGTGCCTTGGTGCTTCCATTTGAAAAGATTGCTGCCTGCTACACATCTAATGAAGTTAAAACCTGCATTGCTTTAAGAGAGAATAAAATTGTCAGTTACTACAGATTTCCTCATGTATTGCTCAGTAATATGATTTCACTGAAAGATGGAGGCACACTGTTCCTGTGTGTATCCAGCATGATAAAGTGCTTCATCTAAAAATAAAGGTAGTGCTAGAGGTGGCTAGATGAAAAAATAGTATCAACCCATGCTCAGTTGAGTTTTTGTTTTTTCCTTTTCGTGTGCTTGTGGTACTTTCTGAATTGCTGAGAACCTGTGACTTCAGTAGCTGGGCCTTGGGTTTTCTGACCACCTCTAAAGCAGAATCCTGCACTCTGGGATCAGTGGACTGCTGCCTGTCTTCAGTCTATGAACTGAACAATTTTTTAATTTTTTAAAATCTCTTTAATATTAATGCATTAACCAACTATAGATTAAGATTGTGGCTAACAAAACTGTTGGTGATTGAGTCCAGTATCCCAAAGTAGTGGTTCCTCCTATTTGAATTCTGCTCTCTTTTTTGTTTTGTTTTGGGTTTTTTCTTCCCCATTATTTTCATTCCAGCTTTCAGAGGAGCTGCTATACAAAGGGTATATCCAGCAAAGGGCATTTCTCTGTTAGAGGGGTTTGTTTCTCATCAGTGTGCAACTGATCTTTTTATCAAATATTGAAGAATCTAAGCTCTGGTTTGTTTTTTGCAACACTTTCAATATTTCCTTCCCCCTATTAAATGCTGGTTTATTAATTGCCTGATTTTTATTTTTTTCTTCAGTGGACTCATTGGTCGCAGCTGGGCCATGGTGTTTGCTGCTGGAGGCTTCAAAGTGAAACTTTATGATATTGCACAACAGCAGCTAATGAGTGCCCTGGAAAATATTCGGTAAGTAACCTGACTGGAAATAACTGGGCTTGGAATGAAACTGTGGGATTTTTGTAATTATGAATGAATATCCATATCTTGTTATTTCAGGCAGCATAAATTTTAGGCTTTGAAGAAGCTTTAACTTAGAAGTACAGGTTAAGATCAGAAGATCTGTGCTTCCAGGAGTCACTGGCACTTCTGAAGAAAAATTTAATTTTTAAGTTATTCAAGATCTCAAGTTTAAATTCAATATTTTTAAATAGTGCTTGCCACCATTAGGTTTAAAACATATGAATGTAAGAGTTTTTGCACAGAAAGGCAACAAAGACCCTTTGAAAATGGAGATAGGTTGAGATGGATTGCTGACAAGCCCTGCTAGAATTATTAGCATTTTATAACTAGTTTTTATACTCTTAAACTGGTGGCTATGAATTTGAGAACAAGTTGCTAGTGTCATTGATCAGTTATAGTTGAAGCAGGAAGCACCTTTATAAGGAATGCCAGTTTGAGGATGTGAACACGAGATCACTTGGACCACCTGAGTTCAGGAGGCCTCCAGCCCTCATCTGTTGCCCATGGCACTGTGGCTAAAGCCTCGTGCTTCTGGTACTACAAGAGCTACAAGTTCCAGTCTTGCCTGTCTGCTCCCCTCCCCCAGCCTTCAATGCCAACAAGTTAATCTGTTCAGTTACTCTTAACTGGATTTCTTCCAAGTATTTCTCAAACCTTCCCTTGAACTGATATAAGTCCTTCTGTGGCTTCCTTACCAAAGGACTTTGTGTTATGCAGATTTACTGCTCGCTGCACGAGGAGCTGTTCCCTTGTGTTTGTTTTGAACCTGGCTCCTAAGTTACTTTGATTGACTTGTGTTAGAAGGAACATGTCTGCTTGGTCCTATCACCCTCTTCTTGCTGGGCCTGAAAATACAGCTTTTATCTGCCTGTGAGAGAGGGTGAAAGTACATTATATAAAGTGGTTCTGTACACAACCTTATGTTGCTGTATCAGCATTTAATGCTGGACTTCAGATAACTTCACAATTAGCATCAACCTAATGCATCGGGTCTCCATGATACTTTGGAGTGACATAATGTCAAAAAGGTTGTGGTGTGTTGCATCCTAATTGCTTTCTGTAACAAGCCTTAAAGCAAACAGGAGTGACTTCAGGAACCCATTGTAGATCAGTTCAGTTGTTAAACAGTATATGGTGCCTAGTGAGATCTGCTAAAAAAGGCTTGATAACAAAAGAGTGGGAAGATCTATCTCCTCTTTTTTTCTTTCCAGATAAATGTTAGACCAAATGTCTCTGTTGCATCACCTAGATGACACAAACTTTTGGGTTTTTTCAGAGTTGCTGTCATAGTGGTATCCATGATGAGATTCTGGATTATTAAGTGGCAATTTTGTGATATTCGTTAGTAAAGCCAGCACTTGCTCCAGATTTTTTCCTTTTTCTAATAGCAAGATGAGGATGTTAGCCTTCCAAGGTTTTCAGCTTGAAAACATGAAGCATAGAATGTCATGTGTAATAGGATAGAGTGCTGTTTGAGTGGGTCTGTACTGTTGTGTGTCTGCACGTGTTCTCCTGCAGGAGTTCACAGAATCACTGAATGGGTAGTGTTGGAAGGGAGCACTGGAGGTCATCTAGTCTAACCTCCCTGCTCAAGCAGGGTTTTCTAAAGCTCCTTGTATCCAGACAGCTTTTGAATAGCTCCAGGAAGGAGAGCCTACAGCATTCTGGGCAAGCTGTTCCAGTGTTTAGTTACGCTCGCAGTAAGGATGGTTTTCCTCTTGTTGTGGAACTTCTGTATTCCAGTTTCTGCCTGTTGCCTCTTGTCCTATTGCTTGGCACCACTGAGAAGAGCCTGGATCCATTTCTTGATGCCCCCTTTCAGATGCTTACAGACATTGTTGAGATCCTCTGTGTTGTCTCTTCTCAAGGCTGAACAGGCCCAACTCTATCAGCCCTTCCTTGTGGGAGAGATGCTTCAGTACCTTAATCATCTGCTGGACCCCCTCCAGGAGCTCTGTGCCTTTTGTGTGCTGAGGAGCCCAGAACTGGACACAGCACTCCAGATGTGCCTCACCAGGGCACAGTAGAGGAGCAGCATGTCCTCCCTCCACCTGCTGGCACTGCTCTTCCTAATGCATCCCAGGATCCCACTGGCCTTCTTGGCCAGGAGGACACTGCTGCTCATGCACAGCTTGTTGTCCACCAGGACTCCCAGATCCTTCTCCACAGAGCTGCTTTCCAGCAGGTCACCCCCAGCCTGTGCTGGTGCTGGGGTTATTCCTCCCCAGGTGCAGAACTCTGCATTTGCCTTTGTTGAATTTCAGACAGTTCCCCTGCCCATCTCTCCAACCTGTCGAGGTCTTTCTGAAGGGCTGCACAGACTTCTCTGGGGTATTGGCCACTCCTCCCAGCTTTGTATCATTAGTGAACTTGCTGAGGAGGCCTCTGCCCTTCATCCAAGTAATTGATAAGTTCAAGGCAAGGTCAGTTGAGTTCAAGGCAGGTTTTGCCTTTTACATAATATGTCCTTAACTTATAATTAACTTGTATATTTTGGCTATTGTAACATTCTAGTTAAAAACCTAGTTTCAGGAAACATAGTTTTTGTGACAAGCATACAGGCTACACAGTTTCTTCAACCACTATTTTAATGACTGTGTCTATCAAAAGATGGTCAAACTTCTTTGCATTCATTTCATAGCACACAATCTGCAGTAAATCATGAGTTACTGATGTGATCCTTCTGTAAGAGTTGGAGCTTGAGCAAGTAACGTGTGCTCACAGGA
This sequence comes from Luscinia megarhynchos, assembly GCA_034336665.1. Lineage (NCBI taxonomy): Eukaryota > Metazoa > Chordata > Aves > Passeriformes > Muscicapidae > Luscinia > Luscinia megarhynchos. The sequence continues at coordinate 70,661,038 of JAPFBE010000003.1, forward strand.
GAGCAGCAAGGGAATGTCTGTCTGATAGAGCCAGCTGGTGACTGGTTCTCTGAACTTGATGTAATTTGCTTTCCTTTTTCCCTCCAAATAGCAAATACTTCTAGGGAAGTTTTTAGGCTTAGAGGTTTTGTAGTTTATTTTGTTTTAGTATTGGAACATATTTATTCTGCTCTAGTCTGCAGTCCACAAACTTCTATTGTATGGAGGTACTACTTATTAGGGAGAAACTGAAGTGTACAGATGACTATTTGCAGTTTCCCTTTTCCAAATAAAACTGGGATGTGAGTAGTAAGCAACACTCACTTGGAGTGATACTTCTTTGATGGCAGAAGTGATGCTTAATTATTTTATGTCATTGCCTTTTAGTCTGTTGACCCGTAACTCATTGCCTTTTATAGAAATTCAGAACATCTCAAGGTCTACTCTAACAGTACAACCTTTTATTCTGCTAAGGTAACAAACTAATGAACACTGTTATACCACACTGGACCTACAGATTGCATGCTCTAGTACCCTGTCTTGAGAAATATAATGTTTCATATCCAGCATGCTTTTTTTCTGCATCAGTGTGATTCTGAATGGAATGCACAATTGCTAAATTTTGAAATAAAGGGAATTAGAAAAACAAGTAGTATCCTATTCCTGAAAGTATTCCTAAAACATAGGATGCAGAAATGCTTTAGTGCATGCCCCTCTGCCAAAAATAAATATATGATTCTTGTAATATATAAACTTTTCCAAGTAATTACTGTGCTATTGTTCTAAACATAATTATTCTGCTGATAAAGATTGATTAATTACCAGGCTTACTGGCTTAGTCTTCCAGTCTGTCTTATGTATTGCTTTGTTGCATTGGTACTGTAGATATCAAGGGCAAAATGCAGGTTTGCTAAGGTCTTTGATAGTTTTATATATCTCCTTTGAGGGGAGAACTTCTAACTAGATTATTCTTTTCAGAGCATGGTTTGGTATTGAGGTCCTGATGCTGGCACATCAATCTTGTGCTAGAGTGTAGTCTTGATTCTAGCTTTTGATTTTATCTCTGCCCACCCACCATTCCCAAAGTGCAATTAGCTAACTAGACAAAACTGCTTCACTTGCAGAACTAACCAGAGAACATATTGATATGCCTTGGAAAGGGATAGATTCCACCTTTACGAAGGTTTTGTCTGACTGTTCTGTCTGACTGAGATGAAAACACCTCCACAAGGAAATGTCTTTTCACCTCATTCCTGCAACAGGCAGGAATTCCTGGGCAGCTGGAACATATGATTTCAGTAAGGGTGATTTGTGTAATTACTGGAGTTGTGTTTTGAGAACAGTTATGGTGCTCACATTTGCCTGGTATGCAAAGTAACAGGTTGTCCAAGGAGATTTCCAGTAAAATCTCCTTTCCTGAAAGCTTTCAAGCTTGCCTACACAAAATCTACTTGATTTGTTCTGTCTCAGGCTAAATATGTGGACTGGTGATGTTTTGGTTTGTTGGTTTGTTTTCACTGAGCCAACTACCCTCTCATTTATCAGACAGCACTAGTGCTTTGACTGGTGAATAGTTCTAGTCTTTGGGCATCAGCAGCTGGCTGAACTTGTGAAGAACTGGGCTGGTGTTTTCTTCTCTTCCCTCCCTTCTTGTTAGTGTGGGCAATATGGTTGGGATAAAGCAGTCCTAATTCTAGTAAGGATTTGCTGGTTGCAGCACTGTGTGCTGAATACAGCTGCCCACTAGTGGCTGTGGATAAAGGTGAGGCAAGTGGGTGTGAATGAGTTAAGTGTTAGTATTGCTCTCGAGGTCCTTCTGTAAAGACTTTTAGGGTAGGATTTGTAACCAGAAGCATTCCAGGCATTTTATGTGATTTGGAGTGTTCCCATAGATTGGATGCCTTATCCATGCCTTATTCCCATAGACAGGAAGCAAATCCTAGCCCAGAATAGTGCTGATATGGGCAGACAGGTACAACAGTAAAGCTCTGGAGGCAGATGAAGCATAAACTCAAAAATGAAGTAGTATTTTCTTATGGATTGAATTCTTTGTTCTTCAAAGACCTTACAGGTATTGAGTGAAACTCTCTGAGCTGCCCACACAATACAGCTGCAGAGTGAAGCTATGGATATGGCTGCAATGATCACAGTCTAGGGTCATCCTAGGTATGAGCCACTAAAAATTTAGGCTGTCTTCATTAAAAAGTCTCCAGTAGAGGTCAGTGGTGTACTTCTGTATATACAAACCTTTGTGTCTTAATATATGGTAAGTATCAGGGAACACTGGTTTCCCACAATTCTGTAGCAATTTAATACCCCATGGGAATATAAAAATGGTTTCGTGTTTGAAAGACTAACATTTATTTGTGGAACAAAACAACCAGAATGGCAATAAGTATATTGGCAAACGGTGCAGAAAATGAAAATTTCCCAAGATGGAAAGCCAAAATTGCAATAATGCACATATTTCCTATTCTACATCTTAACTGACTTAAATAATGGCTAACATGAAGATTGGTTATGTCAAAAAGAATGGTTTTTGTTTAGGAGTAAAAAAAAAGCCTCAAATTCCAAAGATGAAGATGGTAGCTTTGAAGCTTAATGAAGAAATGGTATTCTGAGTGCACAGTGTATTGTTAGTAGTTTATGACAGAAGAGCAGAAATGCAGGATGGTTATCACTGGCAGAGAAGGAAAGATATGAAACAGGAGATGAGTGCTGCAAGCTTCTGTAAGAGCTTGGAGAAGAAAAAATAGAAGCTAGATCTCTTATCTATGACTAGCACTTTTAATCCCTCAGCACCAGTCATGTACTGCAATTTTGGGGAATCTGGGAGGATGAGACTAATGTAGTATTGCAATGAGAGTGAACAAGAACTTCACCCTTTTCTTCAGAGAAAGAAGTAATTCTGATATGATCTCTTCAAATGTTACTTTTGTTTTTGTGTGTGTTTTTAGTTTGATTTGGGTTTTTTTAAGCATGCAAGCAAGAGTATCCTAGATTTGGGCAAGAGCACCTGGGAAATGAACTTCTAATGGATAGTAAAGACCTTTTGAATTATTCATCTTGCCTCACAAGGTATGAGAGAGCCAGAAGTATGGATTCTCTAGCTTAGGGCACCTGTTTCTTTCCAGATGAACTACTGTCACCTTCTCTGCTAGAAACCTTAAGTGTTGGATGAAGTTTCTGCCCAGCACACTATATATTCCCTGTCAGCTTGGAAAAGGGAGCTGAAGATCCCTGTTTCCTGTTCTTTGCCATAAATTGCTTAAGAAGTCATCCATTTGTTGTGTCCTTAATTAAGTTGGTAGGAAGAATAAAGGATTTTTTTTCCTGCTGCTATTCATTAGGTCAATTTCCTCCTGTTTTCATGAGGATGAGCAGTTTTTGCTGAATAATAACCAAAGGCTCAGAGGAATTCTGTCTTGATGAAACTGATGAAAACTGAACCGATTTCACCATGATAGGGCCTACATCAAAGAGCTTTAGGTTGATTGTGATCAGACAGTTTAATCCCACCTAATTGTTCCTCTAAGTGGCTTATAATGGTTTTGAAAAGTGGTTTGCTTGTTCTGGATGTTTGAGGGCTTCAAACTGTAGCTACCTTTTCTGAAGAAGTGGCATGTCCAGTCCCAGCCGTGGTGTGTACTTGAGCATTCATTTCATGTTTAGTAAGTATTTGAATTTTTTGACACTTATTCTGTAGTCATTTAAAAAAACCCAGAATGTAGTGGCATGGTTTTTAGAAAGGACTCTTGCCTGTATCAATGTATTTATTTATTTATTTCTATACTGGTAAAGAGGTGTTCCTACAGTGAGTCTTTGTAGCAAAGGAGCTGTTTGTAAAACTAGATGAAATATATGAAAGAGACCTTGCTTGTATGAGCAAAAAATCCCCTCTTGCTGATTGTGCACCAATTAAAACAAATTTGAAGTGTTGACAATCCTGCATCTAGGTGTAGATCTTGGAGGTTTCTGTGCTTGAAGAGAAGAAAAACCTTTGATAAGATGGGGAAGGAAGGAGAAATGATTGAAATGAACCTTTATATTTTTGTACAGAGATGTATGCAGTGACATGACAAATAGTACATGGTTTGTTAAGAAGGTTTTTTAAGAAATTGGTGGTGGCTTAACAGTGATAAAGTGTTTAAATGTGTCTATGTTGTTTCTGTCAGCCAACAAATGAAAGAGATGGAGAAGTTGGGAGTCCTGAAAGGAGCTTTGAGTGCAGAACAGCAGTTGGCTCTCATCAGCATTTGTACAGACCTGAAGGCAGCAGTAGAGGGTGCTACTTTCATTCAGGTAAGCAAAGATTTGCCAACTCCTAGCAAATGGTTCAGAAAGATGATTAAAAGCTGTGCTGCACAGTAGCTGGGCACTGGAGAGGTCAACATCCTGACCCCATAGCATGAAACTATATTTTGTCACCCCCGTATCTTACTCCTTCATCACTAATGAGCTTGGAACTTGTTAGTTCATAGTATTATGTTCATGCATACACTGCCTATTTCTACTGAGTTAAATTTGCAAATTTATTGTCTAATCACTCAGTCTTGTAAAGTCCTTCTGCAAATGTTTGTGGCTGTAATAAAAATGGTCAAGTTAAATTTCATGAGCTAACTTTCAGTTCATTTATGAATGGATGTAACAAAGGGCACAGCTATCTGTGAAGCAGTGCTGGCCAGCCTATTCCAATAGGTAAGAAATGACTGTTCTTCCTACCTTCTGCCTGTGAAGTCTGCCTTCTTGTTTCCAGGATTCTCATAGTTCTTGTTTTCTTTTGCTGTTTCAAGCATTTCTTACTATTTGGTATATCCATATAGTGTCCTTTACTTTCTCTGTATGCTACCTGTAAGGATCTCATCTTTCTTAGTGCCAACTTTGTATCTCTTTAGCATTCTGACTTATATTTTACCATCTTCTTCTGTAGCTGAACATAGCTGTGATGGAGTTCTTGGGTGTTGTTGCTCTGGCCAGGATGTTGAGTTTGATATACTTTTGGTTTCATGAGAGAGGATCTTTGGCAAAATCTTGGGATTTTTGAGCAAGGTCTAGCATGCCACGTCAGATTAAATCAAGGACTGCATCCTTCCCCACCACTATCAGTTCATTTACAAAATGGGCATTGGGCAAATATTGCAAAATCAAAGTAATTTTCTGTTAGGAGGAACCTGTGGAAGTCATCTGGCCCAACTCATTGCAGGACCAACTTGCATCAACTTGTGCAGAGTTTGTGCAGTTGAGTTTTGGAAAAACACTTCTGATGTCTTTGGGTAATTTCTTACAATGTTTGATTACTGTCATTGTGCAACTTTCCCCTAATGTCTAGTTGGAAGTCTCTTCTTGCAACTTCAGTCCTTCCTGTCCTTCCAGCCTGTGCCTCAGAGAGCCTGTGTGTTCCTTTCAGGCAGCTGAAGACAGCGGTGTTGTCTTGGCAGTCTCCAAACAGCAACAGTGTGCCTGGGGTAACTCCAGATTTGTGGTGTTTTTTTATGTTCCCTGAGCCCTCTTGATGCCTCTAAACATGTAGTTGTTTAGTATCTCAATAAAAAATAAATGAAATAGCTGCCCAGTAGTATGCCCATGGCTAATAAGTCATGTGTGTGAAACATGGTTGGCTCTATTTGTATCAGCTCTCCAAACTGAAGCATTGGAGTTTAGTTTGAATCAAAGTGTTAACAAATGCACAGTGGAAATGAGCAGGCAACTTATTTAAATAGACTTTAATTTTCTCTTGAAGGAGGGTGGTAGAATAGAATGAAACAGTTTAGGCTCACGGCCTTGTTTCAGCAGTGAACAGACTACCTTATGACTGAGCCATATTAAATTTAAGAAATGCTGCAGTTTTGAACGTGGAAGGATAAAATGTACTAATTGTAACTTACGAGCACAAGTGTTCTGACTTTTAGTTTCTTAAAAAGTAAAATATTGGTTGCATTAATCTTAGTTGAATATAGAGGACTCAATTTTCATGCTTAATGATATAACCAACTGATTAGCTTATTTCAAAATTTTCATGAGAACTGCATTTTTTTAAACTCTGGATTTCAGTTGGTTAAATCTTAACTTCTTTTCTGGCCTTTGTAGAATAAGTCCACTTAAAGCTTTTAAAAGCTTCTTGATGTTTGCCCTCCGTGAGTAAATTCTTCAGATGATTGCCTTCTATGTAGTTTTCATAGGACATAACTAAAAACAGGTGGGATAAAGTAGTAAAAAATGGAACTGCTTAAGTTATATCAGTGAAGATACAAAAGGGAAAATTATGCAAGAGATAATTAGAAGGACTGAGAAGAAAATTTATAACAGTAATGCTTTGAAACTTTTAAAAGATTATATGTTCTCTCTCGTGAGCATTTTCATGAAGTAACTTGTCTTGATTAGTTTGCATGGGACTGCCATGGGTGAGTTAAATGTTTCTTTCTTTTGTGCTCTTAGCTTTCCTGCATAAATATATGATGACTTTTGTCTTCTGTCTTTATGTGACTATTGGGTATTGAACATCTTAGTACACCTTTGAATATTCAAACCAGATTTTAGTGGCTATGTGTCTAGTTCATAAATAATATAAATTGAACGGAAGTCATTGAAGCACTTGTATGACCTTTTACCACAACACTAGTAAAACAAAACCAAAGGTTTTGAATTGAACAATTTGCTAACTGAACAAAAAAGTTTACTAGCTGTCAGAGGAAGATAAGATAGCTAACTATTGCTAAGATCTTACTCTTGACATCTGAGCTGCTGTGTATTTTGGCGAGTTGTGGGGGCTGGCTGGGTTGGTTGAAGATGGATGCAAAAGGTGACTGAGAGGTGATCTCTGAACCCATTTGTTCTGCTGTGGCACTGAACAGAGCAGACTGGGCAAGGGGATGAAGTTAAGCTTTTAACTTACACCTTGTGTTCCTAAAGTATTTATCCTTTTTAACTTTTAAAAGAACTGTACCTAAAAGCCTTAGAACAGTGGCTTCATTTCCTGCCCACCCCTTTAAAAAGAGAGGGTGTTCTGCCCCCTCTGCTCCTCCTCCACATTACACCTGCACAGACTGTTGAGCTGGTTGGTGATAAGAACAGTAATAAATTTTCAACTTGGTGTCTTTCAGATCTCGCTGGCTCTTTCATCTTTTACAGTTAGAGATATTTTTAAAAAACAGTGTTAGCAGCTTTCAAAAAGCCTGGTGGTGCCTTCAGGGTGCAAAACCAGCATTGACTTTGGAGCTTTTGCAACAGGTGTCTTGTGTCTTTGGTCATAAAAATTCATTTCTGACTGTCTGTTACCAGTTTCTACTTGTAGCTTCTGTTTGACTTTCCTGACAGCTTTCAAGAACCCTTTTACTTCTGGGGATGAGGGAATGTCTGCAGACAGTGGGTGAAGATATCTTCAGCTGCCCTGAGCTCGTAGGCTGGAAGACCATACCATTTTAGAGGCTCTGTTAGTCACAGACCTGTGTGAAAACAAAACTGCTGGCAGGCAGAGTGTGCAAGCATTGCAGTAACTTGGTTTCTTCTGAACTGAGCCCTGGATGAACAAATATGGCTCTGTTTGCTCTCAGCTGGACAAATATAACCTTAGGCCTGGTCTTACCCTACAGAGCTTAAACACTGGCCTGAGGCACCAAGAAGTTGTGTTTTGGCTTATGAGGGAACTGTTTTAGGCATGGGACCTGCCTTGCTGTCTTTGTAGAAGTTTTGAGAAAATTATTTCTAATTTTAAAGATCGAAATGATCAGATCTTAACGACTTGCTGTAAAACATTTTATGAAGTCAGTGTTTGAACTGAACTGAAAGATGGTGTTTAGGTAAAGAGCTTGCCAGTGTCAATGCAGTAGTGCTGCTGCTGAATGGACTTACATCCTTCCAAATTTTCTGGCATTTATTTCCCATCTATTCTGTTCATATAACAGCTGATGTCATCTACCATTACAGTCTTGAATTTGGTTTTGGTCCCTGTTTCAAGAGGTTGTCATTGCCAAAACTGTTGTCCTGCCTGACAACTAATCTTGCTCTTCAGGTTCTCTTCCATTGCTCCCTGGTCCCATTTCTGGGGTGGTATTGTGTTTCCATTGCCTTTCCTAGATCACTTTCCCTATTTTTCAGCGTGGATGAGATCAGGATAGAGGAAAATAGAAAAAATCTCTAGTACTTTGAGAGAAGATGTAGGAAGAAGGATGTCAGTCAACTAGTTTGAGATCTTACTGCCCATTCCTGAGGGAACAAAAAGGATGTTCATCTGTAGCAGCCTGATCAACTTGTCTGTCTTTTGAAAGTTTCATAGGATATGTCAACATCATGGAAAATAATGGATCTTTCCATACCATGATACTAACAGGAGAAGAAGCAAACTTGTCTTCATTTGCTGTATGTTCTAAACAAAAACCAGCCAAAAAGCCCCTCAAAGAACCCCCAAACCCTCCCAAATTTGCAAGTATGATTTTAGAAAATGTAGTTCTGAAAACTAGTACCTCCACAAATCCTGGTTTTTTTTCTACTAAAGGTTGAAAGGACACTTGTAATTCAGTCATTTATTCTGAGCAGTATAAAATGGCAGTAACTTGATATTTTTATTGGTCAGATTCTTTAACAAAGTATGTTTATGAAATGTAGGAAAGTACAAAATGTTTCCATCCAAGGGCTGGATTTCACCTCAGTGTTGTTTACTTGCACAGTATTCTGCAGTCAAGAGTCTTTCATGTCACTCAAGAGGTAGAGATTTATGAAGCATCAGATTTCACACTCCTATGAGCTCATATGTTCAAGACAAATAAGAAGTTATCACTCTAGATCTAAATTATTTTTTAAAATTAGATTAGCCTGAAAGTGCTGGTGCTTTACCTTATCTTTTATGACCACTCTTTACAATAGGCTTTTTCATCTAGTGATGAGACGAAAGGTAGGCAGGGTCAGTCATACCTTGACAACTGTCTGTCAAAAAAGTCTTAACGTGTTCTTAAAATTCTTGTGGTGTGATTCCTTCTCCTCCCATGTTTAGCATTTTGCTCCAGTGCATACATAACCCATAGAAAGTCTATAACTGAAGCTCTGGGATGTGAAACCTGCATGCCTGTACTTTATTCATATTTTTTATAATAGTGTCACATGGTGATAATGTGGCCCTCCCATTCCTAACAAACAGCCAGTCTGCTTTTCAGATAAAGGAGCTGCTGCCCTTGTTATGCCTTCTTACCCTTGGCTTGCAGGATAGCAGTAGTTAGTAAGATAGTTCAGGTTCAGAATAAAAGTCTTGGTTGCCAAGGTTGTATGGCTTGTTTTGGATTAACTAGAGTTGGTTTACACCTAAGGAGGCTTTTGTTGAAAATGATATTTTTGTTGATGATGTGGTTTTTGTTCATGAGCTGGAGACTGTCTTGGAGGAAGTTGTGTACCCACTAAGTGGAGTGAGTATCTGCTGTGGGGAAGGGGCAGACAGCCTGATGAGCTCCTGTTCCCCTGCGTGTATCCCACTGAGTTGAGTTTCCGCCTCACATCCAAGCGTTTCAGGGTTTTTGTAGTGGTTTGTTTTGGTTTTTTTCCTCCTTCTACCACATTTTAACTGATCAAAATCCAGACACTGCACTGGAAGGTGTGCAACAGCCTGGGGCCTCCTTCCAGAATAGCTGTGTGTGTGTCTCATCCCAAAGCCATGCAAAGGTGGGTGTGCCTCCTAGCCAGCTGCTGGCCCTGCCTTTATGCTCAAGGAGGGTAGCAACACTTCACAAAAAGAGACTGAAGTAAATATGTAATGTGTAATGATTTTGAATTTTGTGAAATTACCAAACCTATCAATGTATGAAAATAATAGCTATTTGAGCTAAGTTCTATTGGTTAACAAAATATCAGAAGGAAAATTCATACTAAGATTTAATAATTTGTTTTGATATTAAAAATAGTTTTATGTCTCTGCTTGTTTTGCTAGCTGAACTCCCAGCCTCTGCAGTCAAAATGTCATGTTTCTTAATTGATGGTGGTGTAGTTCCCCAGGTTCATGTGTGTGACTCTTGTTTACTGACTAGAGTGCACTTTAGTGTCTGACCTGGAATACAATAGAAAAAAGCTCAAGAAGGTGCATCTTCACTCTTCCAGAATGGAGATACACACTTAAACCCTGCAGGAGCAGAACAATCCAGCATGTCAACACAAAAGCCTAAATAGAAATGATAATAATTAAGACTGGAATATAATGGGAGTAATGAAAATTTTAAACACTCTTTTGTTTAAAATATAATTTGATGTGTATTCAATAAAATGGTGACTAAAGCACAGCAGTCTATATGCAAGATAGAGCAAAGAGATGGAACTTTGGTTTGGTAACTTCAGTAACCTCAACCTTGCCAGTGATGTTGGGGGAACCAGAACTAGTCAACTGGCAGGGTTAATTTGCAGAGAGCTTATTTTAGCATCTGTACTTTTTTCAAAGAGGCTTTTACAAGAATCTTTTATTGCATTATTTCAATATGGTAAAATTCTATGGAATAATGGTATTTGACTGTACAGTTGCTATTTATAGACAGTGATTTGAGATCTCTATTTAATTTCATTAAATTTGCAAGTCTCCTTATCAGATATTTTTGATGTCTGTCTTAAACAGCATTCAGGTTATGTGGATAAAATCCACAGGCCAAAGCCTTTTGTTAATCAGGCTTTGTTTTAGAAATAAGACATTCTCAAGTGACTTGTTAGATTGAAAGTAAAACAATTATGCCTGTCATTTCTGTGAAGTTCTTTTTCTAGTGGATTATAACTGTAGAAGATAATGGAAGTATTTGTAGAAATGTATTAGGCACCAAGGTTTCAGAAAAGCTCCTTTTCTGACATGCAGAAACTCTTTGTCTCTTAATCCTGTGAAGTTCTTTATATTCCCACAAAAAGCTGGATGTGGTGTGGTTCCTGTTGCAGGAGTGCTGACAGTCTGGGTCCACTTGTGGGATAGCTGGGTGCTTTGAAAGCTGCTTCTATGGCCTTGTTGTATCAGAGGAGAGGATTGCTGTCTCTTGACTCTGGGAACCTTGCCTTAAAAATGTCAGCTGAATCACAGCACTGACAAGCTGAGGCTCCTTAAAATGATGTGAATTTTATATGTGTCTAAACAGAGCAGGGGCCTGTGGCATGGTTGGAGATCCTCACTTAACTGCAGAAGATGAGGAGCATTCTTCATGTATTCAAAGTGGTCATGGCTTCTAAACAATTTAAATGCTGCTTAAAACCTTACTGAATTTTCTGGGAAAGGGGAAGTTTCAGAACTCTAGAAAATTATTTTCTGCCTCAGTTATGGCTGGGTAAGGGCAGAGGATGCTCTTGCTGTCACAGCTGCAGCATGGCAGTGAAATGCAGCTCTTGGGTGTTAGGTGGTACAAGACAAAGGTGAATAGCTGTAGGAGGAAAATGGCTGTGGGAGGGGCATAGAGGGTGTTTCTTGCTCTCTCTTGGTTTCATTGAGCCAGTTGAGAACTTATAGCTTAAGGTTAGCAGGACCACCAGTATGAGAGACTTTGTGGTAGGTGTCGGCTACCACCTGATCAGGAAGAAAAGGCCTTCTTCAGAAGACTCACATTTAGAGACCTGTGTCTTCATGGTGGGACTTCAACCATATCAGTATCTGCTGGAGGGGTAGCACAGGAGAGCACAAAGAATAGAGAAAGACTGTGGAATGCATTCATGGTAACTTTAACAGAGGTGGTTGAGGACTAGAAGAGAGTACATGTTGTGCTGGACCTCACAAACATTGAAGAACTGGTCAGAGATGTGAAGGTCAGGGGGAAGTCTTAGCTATGAGACTTGGTAACCATGAGATGGTGAAGCTGAGGATCCTGAGAGGAAAAGCAAGCCAAGAACTGAGATTACAGTCATAGACTTCAAGAGGGACAGCTTTGGCCTGTTGGGCCAAAATCTACTTGGAAGAATCCCATGATATGGGATACACCCCTACAATGAAGATGGGTCTAGGAGACCAATCTATCTTCACTTGTAGGAAAATATATATTATCATAAACCTTCATATTAAGATTACCAGGGAATGTTTTAAATTTGCAGCAGACAGTATCTAGTCAGGAGGTAGGGATTCATTGCTGTGCAGCTGTAGCTTTCAGATTTCTTTATTCAGCAATTCCAAATGCTGATGACTACCATCAGACTCCATACTCGTTATTGGGAAGGCTTGATGCTGCTCCTTGTGACAGCATCTCCAGATGATCTTGCAAAAACTGGCTTGCATGTTGCTGAGTGGTTGCTAATCTTTGACCTTCTGCATGCTAGTTTAAATATCTGGCTTTCCATCTTATACTGCTTGTGTAGGATGTTTACTTAATTTAGGACCATACCACTGTGTTGCAGTGCTTTGCTTCAGGCCATATTTTCTTTCTTTTGCCTCCCAGTACTAATAAATTGCTCAGCTGCAAGTCTCATTGATAGTATAAGGAAAAGGTATTTTGCAAGACAGTGTTTTGGGGAGTGTTTTTCTAGAAGTTGCAGAGGAATTGCTACTTTGGCATATTTGAGAATGGATGGGAAGAACCTGGGGAGATGCCAGCATTTAAATATAGGAAGATGAAGTTGTGCGTTTAGACGAGTGTGGATACATGTGAGAGCACAGATGGTGGATGGCATGGTGAGAAAAGCCTATACAAAAACACAGAGACACTTGATTTAAACAGATAAAACTCACTGTCTTTCCATGTACTGGCATTTCAGGGGTTGTGTCATGTGAGTGCAGGTTCTTAATTAGGGGCACCTAGACCTCAATCACCATGTGGTGGGTGTATCAGTTAGCTAGGGAGGGAGTCTAGAATACCTTTATCTTTGTGTAGTTCTACAAGAGTTCATAAACTGCTTCAAGTAGCTTCTGTGTGTTCTCTGAACATGTATTTGACTAGTGTAATTCCTATTACATCTAAGCCTTTAATTCAATAAACTTCCAGGAGATGAGTTTTAAAAATTAACAGCTGTGATGTTCTGATCAGGCTCTTAAGAGAAGTCTAATAAAGTTTAAATTGGAAGCCAGATTTGTAGCAGCCTTGTTTAGGTGACTAGGCCCTGGAATAAAAGGTTTACTGTTCACTGCAAATGAGAAGTATGATCTTCCCTAAGAAAAGAGCACAGAAATATACAGTGTCACTTAAAATGCACAGTGGTGCACGTTGACCTTTTTGCACTGATTCTTTGAGAGAAACTGTGGTAGCTTTAAACCCGTATCTTATCTGCTCTCTGTTTGATCTTCTCTTTCTCATGGTAAACAGAATAGCTTCAGACCTCTCAAGGCTCCATAACTGACAGCAAGTGAGGTTCCTGTTTAATGGATTGTTTAGAGCTTAATTTTCCCCCTGTTCTTCAGGGAATTGGTGTCTCTGAGAAAATAATTGCATGCTTGAGAACAGAAACTTTATTGCAGTGGTCCAACAACCTGAATACAATTGTGACACTATACAAGAAACTCCAAGCAAATGGCCCATTCAGAAACCTTACGTAACCATGGCAGGTTTGAGTTTCCACCAGATTTGAGCTTGCCTTTTTGATTATCATCTGATGTGAGAGCAGGCTTAGAGTTTCAAGTTCACAAACCTATTCAGAGCAGCTCTTTTATTAGCTTGAACAGTATCTGCAGAGTTCTCGTCATCTTTGGCTTTGCTAAAAGAAGCTATTTAAAGCTTAACCAACAAGCAGGGATTCTGGAACTATGAGCAGAGTATCATTTTGTTTTGATAAGGCTGTCTAATACTTTGGGATCTATCTGGAGTTCTTAAATGACCCTATTTATCTCTTCTGCATCACGGAACCTTTAGTACTGTTCCATGCAACTTACTTTTTAAGACTTCAAATTACTTTTAACCCATTTTTTGGTTTAAAATCTCTGCCCTGGGCATTCTTGCCACAGAGTCTGTCTGAAGCAGCAGATGTTAAATGTAAATTTTGGATTGTGACAAATGTGTAGCCTTTTCCCCTAGCCTTGCTGTGTGTAGTTCAGCATAAAAGAAAGGACAGAATGAAGTACTCACTTCATTCTGTGAGAGAAGGTTAGACTTGGAAAAGAGCAGGTATTTTCTGTGTGCTTTAAGAGGAAAGCTGAGGGTTTGCAACTTTGGGGTCCTGTTTGGATTTTCTTAAACTCTTCCCAAAAACCCTTGAAAACAGGCTGTCCTTCTTCCTCCATTTTCTTCTCAAAGGCTGAAGACTTTTCTGTTGCTTGTGGGATCCACTGTAGTTATTATCCCATGTCCTTTTCTTCCCAGACTAGTGGATCTTTGCTCTATGCTCTCTTTCTAGTGACTGTAGGTTGTGGCTCGTGGATCACACATGAAATTTCACACAGTAATGTAGAGCTGAATGTGCTCTGTAGCTTTGGCAGAAGTTTTGATAGCATTCATTCTACTTAAGATGGTCTTCAGAAGTCTTTCTCAGTGACCCTTATGCTTAAAATGCTTAAGTATCTTCATTAATTTCAGCTCTAGGAATTATTTATGCACAGGTTGCAGAGCTGTACCTTGGAATCTCCTGCCATAGCTCTGGAGGTTGTATATTTCTCTTCTTTTGAGATACATCTGTTCATTTTCATCTTGTCTGAGAAGAGAATACTGACCTCTATCATGTGAGATTCTCTTAAAAAAAAGTGAAGACTAGGTTTTACTCCTCTGTATTGTGTTATCTCCCTGTGAGAGTTAAAGTCTGTATTTTAGAGAAAGCAGAATATTTTCTTTTCTGTTAAGTCTTCTGTAGGATGTGGTGGTCCATCTTCTGCTGTACATAAACTCTTGGACTTTCCTTTTCTTTAACTGTGGGAGGCTGATTAAAATAGATGGTTTGTGCTGTATTCCTAGGTGTCAATACAGGATCTGTGAAGTCTGGGATGTATTGATAGATACTATTGAACTACATGACTTCTAATACTGTTTTTTGGTTTTATTCCAGGAATGTACTCCAGAGAACCTAGAACTGAAAAAGAAGATTTTCAGTCAGTTGGATCTTATTGTGGATGACAATGTTATCTTGAGCAGCTCGACCTCTTGTCTCTTACCCAGCAAATTGTTCACTGGCCTTAAACACGTTAAGCAGTGCATTGTGTCACATCCTGTAAGTATGATGGCATGTTTCCATTTTGTGTAAACTGCATCCCAAGCTCCTTCTTGCAGACTGAAAGATTCAGAAGGGCATTATACTCACAAGATTTGGGTAATCTTGTGGGCCATTGTTAGTGTGCAGTGCCAACTTTTCAAAAAAGCTGTAGTTTGGTTATTGTGCAAGCAGAAGCACTAATTTACAAAAACAGAGAAGATGTAGCATGTTGCATACTGTTGGCTCAAGATATGTTCTGTGTGAGCTGTTATGCTCATAGTGTTGTGTGTTTCTCAAACTACTGGCTTTCAAAATGTAGGAATTCTATACTTTGGGTACAAAGTCGTAGCATTGCTATTTTCTTCTTGTGTCATTGTTAGTCTTTTCTAGTATCCTTTGTTAGCTTCTGTTGGGTAACAGTAAGAATCCAAACACTCAGCTGCATGTGCTTGTCAAGCTGTATTGATAAAAGATGGGAAATTTAGGCTCGAGTTTCTTCAGACATGTGATGTAGAAGCATTATTCCTTAATCCCTGAAAGAGAAATTAAGGAATGATGGAATGGAACAAATAGGACTTAGAGCTGTATTTGCATGCTTCATGACCAGCTGGGACAGGGCAGTGATGCAAAAATGGAATGACCAGAGGTTGCAGCAGAAAATGGTCAAAGGCACTTGTGAGCTTCTGAGAGGTCTATTTGGAACTGCCAGACAGCAGTTCATCACATCTCTCCTCAGCATGGAAGAGCATTTAATCTTGATCATCACTGGGATTCTTACTTGCTTCTGTTTTCCATTATTCAAGAAGCTAATGAATTTGTTAACCCAATGTTGGTCTGGTAGTCAGCTGATCAGTTAAGAGGACTGTTGTAATGAAAAAAGGGGCTGCCCTGGTCTCTGCAGTTTGGTGACTACATGATGTCTCTCCAGGGCATCCCTCAGAGTGTGAAGTAAGTGTCAATTCCCTGAGCATGCTCAAGAGTACAAAAATACAGCACTACTTTACTGTAGTGTCTCTGTAGCTATCTGTAGCCTAATGCTGTAGTGTCAGAGCATTTGCTCAGTGCCTTTCTGACACCTCTCTGTCTCCACCATTGTTCCTTGAGTTACCTGGGGAGCAAAAGGCTTGCTTTGGTTTGTTTCTGTATAAGTTTTCAAACCCTTATAATTATAAAAAAGTCAAATTTCAAAATATGTATCTGTGCCTAGATCTAGCCTTTCTCCAGTCTAAAACTCAATAGTTCCTTATCTCTTATTTCCAGAGCTGTAATTTTCTCTAGTGCAAGAGAAGAGATAATGTCTCTTTAACATTTCTATATTAAATAACTATACAATTTTTTTAACCACTTCATGGCTGCCTGACTGTTTGTCAGTCTCTGATTTTACTGTACTCTTTCTTACTGTTTTCCCAAGTTGGTCTGTACCAGTTGACTTTGTTTAGTCTGAACTGCAGTCTTTGTAGGAGCCACTCCTGAAACCAGGTTTTATCAGGTCTGGAAAGGTAGTTAGTCTCTGCATAAACATTTTCTACATTTCTGTTGTAAAGATATGAATTTTGTCAAAGTGAATGCTCTGGAGTACCTTAAAATGTCTGATTGTTCCAGAATGGCTTTGCAGTCCAAATGAGACTCTTTTCTGAGTAATCTCAGCTATACTGAGTGTACCAAAGAAGCTGTAAACCAGTATACTTTTCCAGGGCCTTTTCTGCATCTGCATTGGGAAACACACTTGCTTTGTAGTAGCAGTAGTTGGCTTTTTTTTTCATTTTGTTTTATTTTTTTACTAAAATCTTGAACACAATAGTAGGATTTGATGGCTGCAGGAAGCAAGCAGCTCTGCAAGACACTGAAAACAAGTGTGGAATTTGATATACTAGAAAAATTAAAAGCTTAAATTGTAGAGCCTCTGGCATGGGTGAGGGTGTTGAGGTTAAATGAAATGAAGTGCCCAAAGGGCAGAAGCAGCTCATCCCTTTGCTTAATATGGTTCACTAATTAGAAAAAAAAATTCCCACAGCAGAGCTGTATGATAGAAATGCACACAATATACTTGCAATACAAAAACAGTACAGCTGTTCTCTGAAAGCAGTTTCAGGCAGTGGATCAGTAGAGGTCTGCTGAGGGTGGTTTTCTTGTACTGTGTATGCCTGCTAGGCCACACAACTAGAAATATGGAGCTAGAGGAGACTGTGACATTGAGTAAGGTCCCCTGTTGTACAGGAAACCCTGCAATCAAATAACTTTAAAACTGCATTAAACTCTCTCAGATTATTTTTTTAACTCCACTACTCCTGTTAGAAATTGTGTCTTCTAATTTTTGTTCCCATCTTATTACTGGTCCATTACAATTAATATTTAGGTTTGTTGACAGCTTTTGTATAACTTAATTCTTTTTGGTGTTTTCTTTGTCGTCTCCTTTCTTAGCTGTCACTTTGTTACACTAAGGTGACTTTCTGTTCCCTGAAATACTTCTCATTTTTAGAAGCTTTCCCCCATCCCCTATTTCATCTATGTTCTACAACTTTCAGTTTTTACCAACATCTATTATCTCACTCCTGAAAAATTGTCTCCCTGTGTCTCCTCAGTGTGGTCGTGAACACACCCATATGCTCCCTGTGCCAAGTTCATGAAATGGAATACTTCAATAAGATCACTGTCAACACTAATCTTTGAAGAAATTTTTAATTGTCTTAGTCTCTCTCAACAATTAACTAGTCCTCTTTCTGACTGGATCCTGTAATATACTTTAGGGTTAGAAAAGCCTCAGAGAATGTCTTGGTGCTTGCAGTGTTTTGGGTCTTGCTCAATTGCCTGGCACCACTGGATGGTGTCCATCCACCACACTGTTCTCAGGATTGGTGGGGCACTGCCAAAGGTACTGATGTGAGAGAGCCTGTGCTGGGACACAAGGCCCTCTAACAGGAATGAAGTGTGTTACATCAGTAGTTAGGGCAGATGCCAGACCCTGCAGGAAAGGGAACCATGTAAATACTGAAAAGAAAGAACAGGCAAGGAGGAAAGGCTACTTGCACGTTCCTTGAACTAAATCCTATACTTGCATTTACAGGAGCACAGTTAAGAGTAGTTGACTATAAGGGAGCATGATAAAAGAACTAGTACTTAATTACCTTACTATCCTTTAAATATCAATGTTATTCCTGGTAGTAATTTATTATATGTTAGCTCCTTCTAGTGCCTGGAACTAGATGGAGAGCTGAATTTACCACCTTTAAGAGTACAGCTGAAGGACTGCTACTTTGGAAAGAGCATGCATGCAGCGTTACTGTCTGTAACACTATGACCTGAAGAACTTTCAGCTGTTTCCAGGATGTTCTTTAGGATTTTTTGTTTTTTACTTCAAAAATGCATAACACAAAAGTATTGACTTGATGAGAAATTACATTTGGAAGAGTCAGGGAGAGGTAATTAATTTTTTTCTAAGTACAGTGTTTGAAGGGAACCTGTTCTGCAACATTTTTAAAGTATGTTTTATGTGATATCTGTTACTATATTTAGCATATATTTACTGGCTTGGGTCAGTAGCTGTTTATCTGTTAAATGTTGCATCTTACAGATGGTGTTTAGCAATACTTTGTTATAAAGTTCCTGACTCTCTAAAAGGAAATGCCTAGCTTTAATTTGGAAAGGCAGGTGGTGACTATATGTCTTAGAACAACAAGCAGTCTGAATATTAAGCAAACAGTTCCTCAAGTCAGAATAAAGTCTTCTAGTAATGTTTGAGTGCTGTCATCTCTGGTGTAGCTCCATGAATTTTGCTGGGGTTAAGCAGAGTTTGATTTAGTGCAAGTTTAATTATTTCTTTTAATTTGAATAATGCACCAGCTTTTATTGGATTGGTGAAGTCTTTCAAGGTCTGAATGTCAGGCTTGCAGTATTCACTGGAAACTATTCAAGCTAGTTCTGGCTATAACTTTATATTAACTTGTTCTGTTGATGGCTGATGTCTTCTTTTGTGTTTCTTCTTGAGGTAAATCCACCTTACTTTGTGCCATTGGTTGAAATTGTTCCTCACCCAGAAACAGATGCTTCTACGACAGAGAGAACCTATGCCCTGATGAAGAAGATTGGCCAGTCTCCTGTCAAACTGAACAGAGAAATCGAGGGGTTTGTTCTGAACCGGCTACAGTATGCAGTGATCAGTGAAGCCTGGAGACTTGTGGGTGTATGTATATCTTTTTTTTCAGTACTTGGTCAGATGTGATAAGTGAGATTGTGTATTTAAACATCCTTTAAATTTGTATCGTCTTTGTTCAGCTGTCCCTTTTGATCATAAAATGTATATTGAAAGGTAAATTAAGCTCAGTAAAAAGTGATGTCAGTTATAAAAAGCAAAGACTGACAAAAGCAAGGTGATATTTGATGGTAAAAATTATTCCTTATCCTGCTTTCTTTTTTCAGAATGCTGTTATTTTCAGGGCTATCAAAAGAATGATTTTAAAAGCACGGGAATCAAAATACCAATTTTTCTTTTTGTAAGCTTCTCATAATTTCCTGTTGTTTTTTTTCTAGTGTTTTTGGCCTACTGTACAGTGGTCATGAAAATATTTTAAATGGTGTTCTCTTTGGTCTTTCAGGAACTGCACTCATAGGTTCAACTGTTATTTGATACTTGTAGGTAAAGACAGATTTCTCCGCCTCCTGCCTATTCAGACTTCTAGCTGAGAATCATTTGTTTGTGTGCCTTCAGCTTTTCCCACAGTTAGCTGTTCTGTGCTGAAAAGTCTGATCTTTCATCAGCAGGAGCAGAGTTATGAGTCTTGCTATTCTCTTGAAAAGAGTTTCAACTGGGTTTTAATAGGACTTACTTTTTTTGTTGTGGAATGTTTTGATTTTTCAAGCTGTTTAAAACAACCATGCACACAAATAGAGGTAAAGATCTTAAAACTAAAGGAATATTACTGTAAACAAAGCAACTCTTTTCAAGTAAGTGTTTAAACATAGTTGCTGAACTAACTTTGCTTACCTGTACCTGGCTTTCACTAGCAACCTAATACAATAATATAAAGGGAGTGGTGAATAACTGTAAGTAAAACAGTGTTGTGACAGTTTTAAACACGTTTTAAACGTGTTTAAAATGGCTCTGTCGTTAAACTTTTAATACAGAGTCTCAAGTTTATGATAAGAAAAACACCTTCAGGAAGCTGTAGTCATGTTGGAAAATATGGGATAGAAAAGACAGTAACATACAATCACAGAATAGTTTGGCTTGGAAGGGACCTCTGGAGATCATCTATCACCCCCCTACAGCAGGTTGCACAGGATCATGTCTCAGTGGGTTTTGAATAACTTCAGAGGAGAATATTCATTCTCATTGGACAGCCTGTTCTAGTGCTCTGTCACCCTCACAGTAAAGAATTTTTTTCTTCCTATTCAGATGTAGCTTTCTGAGTTTATAGTTTGTGCCTGTTGCCCTTTGTCCTGTTTCTGGGCACCACTGATGAGTCTGGCCCTATCCAAATTAGCCTCTAAATTTTTGAAACCATAAGAACACTGGTGAAAAAATATATTTGAGAATAAAAATCTGAAAACAATTATTAGAAGTCATGAGAAAGGAAGGTTAAATTAATGAGGAAAAAGGTAGTTCAACTCCATCATTCATTATTAAAAGAGGTTCCCACAGTGTAACCTTTCCTTGAAAGGAAGAGATTTGATATAAAGTAAGTCATGATAAGAACAAGGTTTTGAAGGAGGTAAGGGTAAATGAATAATACAGACTTTGGAGGAGAAATTGAGCTTAGTTGAGGATCATAAAACTGAAATAAGAAGTTGATTAAACACTAATTTAAGCACTCTTTTATATACTATCTAGCATAATACTGCAAAAATTGAATGGATTCAGGGATCATTTAGACACATTCGTGTTGGACTGTGTAGAAGCAACCTCCAGCTTCAGTCTCAAAGACTGGACTGCTGGAGCTGAGGCAGTACAGTACTTATCCCTGAAAGTAGCATTCTGTTTGGTCTTGCTGTGGAAGGAATTTAAGAACACTTTGTGGGCTGCTGTTGGAAAGGAAGTACTGAGCAAACCTTTAGTATGAACCCGCTGTATGGATGCTTTTTGTGGCAGTGGTGGTTATGTAAATAGTAATAAAATAGTGCTTGAAGTATTGCCAGATAAAGAAAGTTGCTTTTGTTGTAAATCAAAGTTTCCAAGTTGTTCTGTTCTTGTACGATTTTATTGCATTTTAGCCAATTACACATTTAAACAGTAACAACTTTGGGGGCCATTTGTCCATTCCAGAGGCCTGAACAGTAGCAGCTGTCAAAGGTGTGTAGTTTTCAGCTGTGTGACTTCAGGCTGCACAGTGCCTTTGATGGGAGGAGAATCACTGCAGATAGGTGAGAACTGCAGGCCTGGAGCAGTTTGTGTGTTTCTACTGTTGTGCTGCCAATTTAGTAATTTTTATTGCAAGTCATTGTTCTTTTGTTACATTCCACTTTCCAAATAGAGAAACATAATTCTTACTTCTGATAGTGAAGTCACTTTCTAGTTCTTAATGTTGAAAACATCAATCTCCCAACTCTGTCTTTGAGAGACTCCTAAAAATAAAGTTTAACTCACATTGGTAACATCTTGAACAAATGCTTTCATTACTCTGAGAATGGGTCCAATAGTAGGACACACTTTTAATACAGCCAGGAATCTGAGGTAAAGCTCTGCCAGCACATTGGGTGCAGGCTCAAGACTCCACATGGTGCTCAAATTTCATATGGCATGGATGCCGGAGCACAGAGAGAAGCATAATTCAGGGCAAAGAGATTAAAATAGCAATGAGAAATCCGAGTATTAGGATACAGTTTGTTTTTGCCAAAAGTGATGGTGTTCCCAGCTGCAGACACAGGGAGGCTGGGATTTTACAGCTGGGCACAAAACAAGTGCTGTGAATGCAGGACTGGACTGAATGTGGAAATGGGAAGTGTGGTGGTAAAGTGGTAAAAAATTAAGTTGAGATCCGATTTGGAGGACAGTAGGAGAAAGAAAACTCATTTGGAGATGTACAGTTGAATGCTGAGAACTTTACTTATGTGGATAATTAGGAATGTAGATTCGGGATGCAGAAGTTTGACTTCACAAGAACATAGAAGCAAAGACCATGGATTCATTTATGGCTCTAAAAGATGTAATTTGAGCAAGTGCTTCTCTTTGAGGCAAGAGGGCTACAAAGAAATGTTTTATTTTGGGTCTGAGTTGGTCTTTTTGTGACAAGATCACAGAAGATTCAAAGATCGCTTTGACTTGCGAGTCACAGGCATTTGGGCAGTGGAGGTGTTTGTGGTAGGAAATTTTTGTATCAGGTACCTCTGTCTCCTGCTCTACATTTATTCCATGATAAAGGAGATAATGGAAGCACTTCCGTCTATCTCTTTAAGGTCAATTGCGAACTTTCTGTAGGACCTCATAGGCTGTCTGAGACTGGCATTCATGTAGGTTTTTTATTTATGTATTCAATTCTTAGGGCTCTGGTAGAAGCGTTGCAAAGCTGATAATGATAGAGTAAAAGAAGTACTGTGAGATGTTGAGGTTGAAGATCCTTACTACTTTCTTATCAACCCTAAATTTTTATATTACCAGTTTGGGACCATTAAAATAACCTTTAGCCAGTAACAGGAAAAATACCTGAAACTACATTGTTTGTTATTATCTGTTACCATTTATTTACTTTCTCACATCTCCCTTGGCGGTGGTCATTGGTGTGTCTGATTTTGTTCATAACTCCTGTTCTGAAGGTGAAATTTTGGTTAACATAATCCAGAAAATAACAACCAAACCAAGTTCCACCAACGCTTCAGTTCAGAAGTCTCAAGCCTTACTCCAAGTAGCTATGATTGTCATTTAACTGTGGATCACTGAGTGAAATCTTACCTTTTTGAAATATTTTCCTAAGCATCACCTGGAATTTGCAAGGAGGTCATAAAATACAGCAGTGGAGATAGCAAGTGGAGCATAACCTTGGTATAATTCAGGAGTTTCAGCTGCTTTTAGGAACATGTTAAAACTGCTACAGTATGGATTGTGTAAGTCCTCTACTTATCTCTGTATAAGATTTTAATACTGTCATAATGTGGTCTTTTTTTCTTTAAAAGAGGATTTTCTTTTATGTTGTAGTGATTGTAAACATGAAAGAATGGGCAGCTCTTTAATTTTTGTTAATATTGTTTATTTTGTAAAATAAAGTCATGGTTTGGCTATGTGTCCATTTTAGTTTGTTTTTGTGGCAGTCAGGTGCATTGGCTTCAATCATTAATTTATGTACATCTCCTTAGCAGACTTTAAATGCTGACAAGACTTTCAAAATCCAAATTCCTTACTATTAATTATATTACAGTGTTATTCAGAGGACTTTTCCAAAATATTTAAGATAAGGTATAGGATTAAGCATTTAGTTACAGTGCCCCACAAAAGGGGGAATATCATAAAAACAAAGTTTAAAGGGACAAGAAGAAAAATAGTGTTGATACCAAGTGCTTCTTACAGGGTGAGGTGAGTGAGGGAAGAAGGAAGACAAAGGCCAACAAAGCAAGGTGATGTGAAGTGTGTAGAACAAGAAGTTTCTTAAACATTATGAAATGGAAAGGTTTAGAGAGATATAGGAGAAAAGTCATATGCTCAGAAAGATAGGACTGGAAAAAGATCTCATCAGGGTGTGGATAGAAGGGACTTGATTGAAATGGTAGTGAAGAGGAGGTGTAACAAGTACTGCTGAGACAGAATGCATGTATTAGTGGCAATCAGAAAAAAAAAAGAACACTGGATTTGGGAAATACAGACAATGAAGTGGCAGATTTGGAAACAGAAAGTGTGTGGTCCAGGAGGCAGTAAAGTCCAAAATAACTCTATGAGTAGGAGAATGGGGTGAATTGGTAGGATCAGAAAAAGTAAGATTATGGTGTTTTTTGGCCATTACATTTGGTATGATTACAAACCAAGTCCGTGACAGAAGTTGCGATGTAGGTGTGACTCAGAGATGGAAAGAAAAACTGCTGATTAAAACCAAGCAGGTTGGGTCAGAGCCTAATGCTGGAGACTGCAGAACCACCACAGGTTTCTGGAAAGGTGAAAAGGGTCCCTGCACAGGGAGAAGCACTCATAAAGTACCAAGAGCTCAATAGGATAATCCTGTGGTATCACTGGAGGTTAAAATCTCTAGGAAAATGAGATTGTGGTATAGAAATGTTGTCATAAGAAGTGTGGAGGATTCTGAGATAGTCTAGGTTTTGCAATTTGACTGGCGATTGGGATCACTGAGGATTTTGATGGAATTTATTTTAAGTCTTAATTCTGTAGCTCTCAGAGTTTCTACTGAACTCTTAACATGCTTCCTCTTCCCTCTGACAAGTGCTGGAGGCAGAGGTTTACCAGAAGGGTAATCCAGGATAAAAAATCCCCTTGGGAAGATTAATTCACACCTACACTTAGTGAAACCGGATAGGAGCTCTTTCTTGTTTAGTTCTTTGCATAAACACCAATCCTTGTGGAAGACACCTTGCTGACCTTGCAGGCTGGTGAATCATTCCACCAACTTATGATCTCCTTATCATAAATGGGAGGAGGATTATTCCCTAGGGAAGGAAGGTCTAACTTGTTTATCATTTATGTGTTCTTAATTTATGAAGAGAAGTAAAAAGCTTTCCTTTAGAAAGGTCTTTTTGACAGGAAGAAGCTGAGCTCATTTGTATAGAACACTGTATCCCTCAGCTGAAGGGATCAGTCATGGTTTCCTTCTGGTAGCAACAATTTTTGCCTTTCAGCAGCTGTAAACATTGAATGGCAGCTATAGTCAAAAGGCCAAGAGCAAAGTACTCATCTCGTGATTCTGAGGGCACCAGGTCTTCAAATATCGGTATAATAACTGAGAGCTATGGTATCCAAAGAAAATAAGTTATTCATTTGGAAATTAATTTGCAATGATTCTAAACTGCTTCAGGAGCCTTTTAACATTATGTTTACAGTTTTTAACTGCTGCTGTGGTTCAAATGCTTGTCTGGAATTTGTGATTAGTCTTTTGTCCACAAATCCATGTCAAACAGGGGGGAGCAGGGGGGGACCACTCATCAAGCACAGCTTTACCAGCACAACTCATTGTTTGGATGAAGCACTCCCAACAGAAGAACACTTTTGTTGACTTTGCTGATGTTGTTCAGAGAAGTTGTGTTGCCATGTCAGGGGAAAAAGCTTTAACAGAACTGTGCCTGTGTTAGTTACCCTGATGCTGGTCTGTAATCTGAATTCTGTCTGGGGTTTTTGTTCAGTCCTGTCTTTATGCAGGCCTTTCTATCTGCCTCTGGATGAGTTACTTTACCATGTCTATGCTTTACCTTTAATTTGAAGAAAATAATGATTTCTTGTCCCTGCCAATTTATCGCTATTTGTTAGAACTGTGTTCTTTATATGGTACATAGATCTTAATTGTCAGTTTTTTCAAGGTAGAGTTCTGCAACAGGGATTCAGCCAGGCTCGGTTTTGATAGGAACAATGCCTACTAACAGATTGAGTCTTTAGATTGTCTTATAGATGTCTCAGTTTAATCCTGAGTTGAGGAAACTCGATGTCTGTGGCCAGCTGTAGTAGTTATGTTGATTTGTGGCTTTTAAGTTTCTTTACAGTAGTAGTAGATTATGTGAATGATGGACACAGGAAGACACTGTGGGTGAGATTCAGCTCATTTAAGATGGGATATCAAAAATGTAGGCAGTGATATCTTACCTTCTTACTCATCTTTCAGTCAGTGAGGAGAATTAGGCCCTTCTAGGACACAACTCATCTTACCTGCTCTAGATGCCTGCTTTAGGATGCTGATCTCCTTTTTCTCCCTGGTGATTATAAAGAGAGTCTAGATGTCTAGCTCAGATGTCAGTGTCTACTGCAGATCAGAAGAGCTGTCCTGCGTGCCCATGACTGCATGATACAAAGGCAGATTCAGACAGGGCCCTACAAGAGAGAAATTTAAAAGAAAATGACATGGTTTTGTCCAAGCAAATGAGTAAATGAGTGTGAGTATTCTGAAGCTTAAAGGGGCTTGCTAAGGAAGAGGCACTGAGTAGGCCAAGCACCTCAGAGTAGGGTGAAAAGATAATTAGAAGCAGTTCAGCATCTCTTCCACCTTCCTACCCAGAAGGAAATGTTTTCATGTCTCTGAGAATAAAGAGGACAAGTTCTTGAAACCAAGCTTTATCTGATGAAAGTGGTTAGAACAAGTCTTCATTAATTCATATCTTTCTAGTACGTGGAAAACTACCTCATGTAATAAATAGTATTCTTCTCAAGTAAATCTGTTCAGGTAAAGAGCTGTAAATAATTTTTACAAGCATTTCTGTGCTTGCCCCAACCTGATGGAGACATTGGCTTTCTTCTAAGTGCTACATGTGGGTGGAATAGCAATGCTCAACTTTTAACATGAGAAATGCTTCATTTTGCTTGCTCCATATCCTGCCAGCTCTTGAGATGTGAGGCTGGCAATGAACTCGAGAACCCTGGGCAGGTTGAGGCTGGGTATTTTGAATGTTTGGTGAGTTTTGTGGGAGGGAGTGGCAACTGCATTGCCTGCATGTTTGGACCCAGCCTTTTTTGCAGGTGGCCTCAGGAGCAGTACCCACTGGTGCACTGCTAATTGGGATTCTGTCCAAAAATGCAGAACTAAGAAAATATGTAGGGAGATGTAACATTTAGCCAAAATTCCTGTATTTAAAAGGGTTGGTATGGTACTTGGATTTGATAGAAACTCTTCTGGCCATGTGCTATTAAGGGTGTTGTGCTTGCTTTCTTCTCCAGTTTTCAGTTTCTGGGACTATGAAGTACAGTCCTAGAGATACAAATGACTGCTTATGCTGAGCCATAGGAAGGCTTGCACAAACCATGGATATTTCTGGCAAACAGTTGTGTTTTTCTCTTTGCAATCTTTACTGCTATTTCTAGCCTTAGTTTTTATTGATTCCCTAATTTTTTAATTATATAAAAAATTGGAAATTTTGCATTAAAAGCAAACATTCACCAGTCTTCCCTCCTGTTGTACTTTTGCTGCTTAGGAAGGAGTAATATCTCCTACTGATCTAGACCTTGTGATGTCTGATGGATTGGGGATGCGATACGCATTTATTGGACCTCTGGAAACCATGCATCTTAATGCAGAAGGTAGGTACTGTAAAATGTTATGAATAAGAAGGGAAGGCTTCCTTTGCACAAGACTGTGGAAATGTTATGTAACAAACAGGTTAGGATTGCTGCAACTATGACTTGTCTCTTTTTTAATGTAATGGTAAGGAAAACTTATTTAAAATGTGAGGTCAATGGGAGGAAATGGATATTGATCATCCTGGTAGAAATGATGACAAGCTATTAAAACACTAGCTGTGTAATAAATTTTTTCCAAGATCCATTCCATCACACTTTGATAACATTGATGTAGCCATAGTTCAGAACTGTCTGAGTGTCAGGTAAAAAAACTACTGAAAAAGATTAGCTGATAATCCAGTGTCAACAGAAAATCACTTTCCATAGATGAGTACCCCCCTGGTTCTGAATTTGTAGCAAAGCTATGGTGTAAATATCCCTGGAGCTGCTTGTGCTTTAAGCTTATATCCTGAGTGAAACAAAATTGCTTTTGTCAGCAAAGTCCTGTGCATACAAAGCAGGCTTGACAAAGCAGTCAAGTAACAGTTTGACATCTGTCTTGCATAATTAATGCAGATTTTTAGATGTTTTTGGAATAGTATATGTGAATCCCAGCTAAATAAAAAGTGAATTGCGTAAAATGAAATAAAAATATGGATCAGCATCACAAAGGTTTGAGCAAAGACTTTAACAAACAACAAAAACTTTTAAAAGTTAAGATCAACTAAATACTAGCTCTTTATATTATGGGCTGTGTCTTTATTTTGCTTTTGTATGGTCCTTGACATGGTAGCTCCTGCTCTGCTACTTTTAGGCAATGCTGCAGTACGCTTGTGCAGTGAACCACTTCCACAGCAGCACTTTGTCAACTGGTTCAGTAACTTAGATTATGAGAGGTATTGCTTCACTCCTGCACTTGCAGGTACATTGTCTCTGAGTCTGCTCAGAGCTGCTCCTGTTGATGTGCTCCCAGAGTGACTCAGGCTCTTGTTCTCATCCAAGACAGTTTAAATCAAAATTGCTGATGTCATAACATGTGATGACTTATGTTCATAATTCCATGCCACTGCCAACTTCTCTTTGGTTGCCCAGTATTGCTTCACATAATGTGGAATAATATGGACCTCCTCTTCATTGCCAAGGATTTGCTTGACTAACCTGATCTCCTTCTAAAGCAAGATGATCTGCTTAGCGGATGAGGAAAAAGATATTGTCTACCTGGATTTTAGTACAAAAAAAGCCTTTGACACCATTTTCCACAGCATTCTCCAGGAGAAACTGGCTACTCACTGCGTAAAAGACTATCTGGATGGCTGGGCCCAGAGAGTGGTGGGGAATGGAATTACATTCAGCTGGGGGCTGGTCAATAGTGGTGTAACTGAGGGTTCAGTGTTGAGCCCAGTCCTGTTTAATATCTTCATTGATCTGGATGAAGGGATCAAGTAAGGGACTTAGTAAATTTGCTGATGACGCCAAGTTGGGTGGGTGTGTTGATCTGCTGGAGGGCAGGAAGGCACTGCAGAGAGATGTGGACAGGCTGGATTGATGGGTCAAGACCAATTGCATGATGTTCAACAAGGCCAAGTGCCAGGTCCTGCACTGGGGTCACAACAGCCAGCCCTACAGGCTGGGGTCAGTGCCTGGGAAGCTGCCTGGCAAAAAGGCCCTGGGGGTGCTGGCAAACAGCAGCTGAACATGATCCAGGTGTGCCCAGGTGGCCAAGAAGGCCGATGGCATCCTGGCCTGGAGCAGCAGTGGTGTGGCCAGCAGGAGCAGGGCAGTGACCATCCCTGCACTGGGCACTGCTGAGGCCACAGCTCCAACCCTGGGCTCAGCTCTGGCCCCTCACTGCAAAAGAGACACTGAGGGGCTGGAGCGTGTCCAGAGAAGGGACACGGAGCTGGGGAAGGCTCTGGAGCACAAGGGCTGTGAGGAGCAGCTGAGGGAGCTGGGGGTGTTCAGCCTGGAGAAAAGGAGGCTCAGGGGGGACCCAGCACTCTGCAGCTGCCTGACAGGAGGGGGAGCCAGGTGGGAGTTGGGCTTTTCTCCTAGATAACAAGTGATAGGACAAGAGGAAATGGGCATGAAGTTGCACCAGGGAAGGTTTAAATTGGATATCAGGAAAAAATTCTTCATGGAAGAGGTTATTAAGGAACAGGCTGCCCAAGGAAGTTGGTTGTATCACCATCCCTGGAGATATTGAAAAGACATGTGGATGTGGCAGGCAGGCACATGGTTTGCTGGTGAACTTAGCAATGCTGGGTTAACAGTTGGACTTGATCTGAGAAGTCTTTTCCAACCTAAACGACTTTATGATTCTATGACAGTCTTCTCTGATCCATTGTACTAATACTGTCTTTTTTTTATTAGTGGAAGGAAGTGGAGGTAGATACTAGAAATTGCCTCTGTCCTTTTCATTAGCCTATCAGCTTCATAGCAGCTGCCCTTTTTTACAGATGTATTAGTTGCCCACAGTCTTAAACTCTTTGTTTATCAGTGAGAAAGGATGAAGGAAGCATGTAAGAGAAATAGTGTTATTTGTGGAAGAGTCCCTTTTGTTTTGTTTTGTTTTGTTTTATTTTGTTAGGGATAATGTGACATTGTTTGGATTTGAATAAATTTATTCCAATTATTTTTTTCTGAGATCAGTGTTTCTTCTTTCCCTGTGGGATGCATACATCAAGATCCTCTCATGAACTTCCTGTAGGCTAATGTAATTTTTTGCCTCTCTTAGTTCTTACATCCTTTCCTCCATATTCATAAATGATCCTATCAAACCTATTATCTAGGCCACTTTAGGTTACCATTTAATCAATGCATGAATATTAGGAATGCTGGCTATAAGGCAGTGAGCCAATAGCCTTGAACATGGAATAAAATGACAGCGTCAAGTCAATAAAAGGAGCAGAGACAGCAACAACAGTTTGAGGACTGAATTGCAACAGACAGGAGGGAAAATGCTTTGGGGGAGAAAAACAGCATACTTAAATTGCATGCTAATATAAAGTTGATTGTTGATTTCAGCAAATAAAATTAATATTGATATCTGATTCAGATTTTGAGTTTGTCCTTATGTGATTTCACATGTCAGCATCACAACAAATGCTGTTAAGTCCTTTACAAGGAAGATCAGTAGACTTCACTACAGTCAGTTTTTCTGTTTACTATTGTAGGATTATGTTAGCAGACACAACATCCCACCTGTACATGTACTGGGCAGTCTGTGAATATAGTGGAGATGGTCCAGCCTCAGCGAGATTGTATCTCCCAATCTCTTGTAGTTCTTGAGAAATCTCATGTCTTCATTTTTTTTAAGCCCTTGCAAGCAGAGGCTAGATGATTATATCGTGTGTTTTACAGGTTTACAGCAAAGTTCTTCATATAGATCTCACAACTGGCTTAGATCAAGTATTTTATTAATAGGTTATTTAGTGAGCTATAATTGGAACTTGATCTAAACTGCCAGTGTTAGCAGAAGAGCTGGATGGTGGGGGAGGTTGAAGGATCTTTGCTGTTTTCTCTCCCCACATTTATATAAACACCATTCAGGATTGTATTCTACCTGTCACTCACTGAGGTATTCATACAGGTGTCTGTAGGAGTTATGTGGAAATTGGGGTCGATGTATGGTCCCCATAAAGTAAGTAGACATATCCAGTAATCTAGAAATGAATCTTCATTATCAAAATTGTATTTCTCTTACAGAAAGTGGGAATACTTGCACATCTTAGAAGCACCTGCCAGGTGAATTGGTTTTAAATGATAGTAGCAGAATGATTGTGCTGTGTGAAATGCACAAAATATGAAAAGGAAAGAGTGGAGAATCATAAGTCATAGTTCAAAGGGAGGAAATTTTACTTGTTTTGTTGGGCTTAGGCATAGCCAAGTGTGGTTTCTAAGAATTACTCTAAACAGGTATGCTGGCTGGTTCAAGAGATTATTTCCATTGCTCTGGCCACTACTTCAGTGCTGCTGTACAGGGAGCAAACCAAGCTTTAACCCAGTTCAGGAGCTTTTGTACTGCAAGCTGGTCAGCAGGTGTGAGCACCTCTAAGGTAGTAATATCTAAGAAAAGGAAGATTGCCTTCTTTTCTGTCCAGTCCACG
This sequence comes from Luscinia megarhynchos, assembly GCA_034336665.1. Lineage (NCBI taxonomy): Eukaryota > Metazoa > Chordata > Aves > Passeriformes > Muscicapidae > Luscinia > Luscinia megarhynchos. The sequence continues at coordinate 70,692,286 of JAPFBE010000003.1, forward strand.
TATTATGTTTTAGGATAATAAAATATCTCAACCCAATTCAGGATACTTGTAGGATGGTACTACTGAGATGAAGTATCACAGTGGTATATAATCATAAAAACCCTTCTAATTTTCATAAACCCACCATATATTTCATATGTGTTTACATGCATTCAATTCCCTTCCTAATAGGCTGAAGAAAGCAGTTTATAGCCCTTCTAGAACTGCTGTTTGCTTCTGTGGAGCTGCAGGGCTTTTCTGTATGAAAGAGTTTATATGCCCTAAGTCAAGATATGAATTTTTCAGGACATTGGCTTCTGCACACCAATTTCCTTCTATGGGCTCTTAGTTGTAAATTAGTTCCCTTCTGCTTTCTGAAAGGAACACATGGCTATGCACAGGAATTCTTTATGCCTTATTCCTCAAGGGTTGGGTTCCCAAATAACACATCTTGATGCATTAATGAAAGAATGTGTATGATTACCAAGTGGCTCAGACTGAGGAATTCATCCCAAGTTTGAAACTGTTCTAACAAAACAAGCAGTTCATAATGACTCCATTTACTTTCTTGATCCAGCTCACAGCAGGCCTGCAGAAATACTTGTGCATTGCTGTTGAGATGGTAACACTGGCACAATGAAAATAAAACTTTTTTTGTGCTACCACTGTTTCAGTGTAGTTCCAAGTATTTGTGCAATTAGAGCCGTAAGTGAATTCATATGGCAATTAATGTAGTGTACAAAACGTCCTGTCAATTCACACCCTAACTCAGAGCATGCATCTGTGTTCAGACACACCCTTGATATAGATAGGATTACATTTAGAAAGTTGCCCTTGGAGCTGTAATGTCTAGAAATGTAATCCCTCTATCATGAAAAAATTTTGGAACTTTTGTTTCTCTAAACGTAATCTAACCCTCTCAGATTCCTCCATGATATTTCATTTTTTCTGTTAAAATATACCCTTTTTTCTGTTGTCATCCATACTCATCTTTCACTGCAGCCTCTCCTTAGATTTTATGTGCTAAAGTCAACCCCACCCCAGTCTTTTCAAATTGTTGATGCTATTGCATCAGTGGCTTGACCATCGTGCCTCCTCTCTTTGAGTAATTACAGTATCTTAAAATGCTGTTTATCAGGTTGAAACTCATCAAGTTAATACTCAGTATGGTGGAGCATCCTCTCTTTGGCATGTTCCCTGTCCGTGCCAGAGACACTTGCTCCTGACTCTCGTTCTCTCTCACATGTGTCTCAGTGCCTTGCCAGGCTGGTTTACCAAGTTTGCTTGCTTGTATCCCTCAGCCCTCGTGCCTGTTGTCTTTCTTGTGAAGAGAAAGGGATGAGACAGCATACAAGAAGCTGATACTTTAAGATGTTTACAAACTATAATGCATGAATATGCTACATTTTATAATGTTGTGTTTTCACTTCTCTTTCCCTACTTCTACAGTCATTGTCCTCTTTACGAACTTAGCTTGTGTGTCCTCTCAGGGCAGTGAAGCATTCTATGCATGTTTCTAAGCTAAATATCTGTCCTGAGTTCCTTTTCTTTCATCAATACTGTATTCATCTTGGTGATGCAACTAGAGGCATTGCAGCAGTAACCATGTTTGCACCACACCAGTGCAAATTCTCAGGTAAGGAGCTGCAAACCTTAAGTGTGGTTATTAGAACAAATTCTTGTCGGACAGTTCATTAGCCATTTTGGAAACTGCCTGGACTCTCATTGAAATTTAATAAGTAGCAGCTTATTCCATTATTGGAGCCTTGTGTGTCCTAGATACATATGGGCAGCTGAAGAGCCTTGAGTCAATACCTTTGTCTAGCTTGTAGTAACTAGACTGTAGAAGTCAGAAATGCTGAAAGAGTTTGGTATTTTCAAGGAAGATAGAGTATTTTCCTTCTCATCTCTATAATCCTGCATATACTACCCCCTTAGAACTTCTTGTAACTCATTCCTCCTCTTTCACCCCCTGCCATAGCTTTAATTAAGTGGTGGAAGGAAGATTCAGGAAACTCCTACCTTCCCTGGAGGTGTTTCTCTTTTGTGTTCATAGTTCTCAGTTGCCTGCTGCAACATCTGCCTCCTCCCGTGGCTTCTTTCCTACAACATTGACGAGGTGAGTATCTACAAGAAAGGTGAAGGTTTAGACACAGAGCCAGCAAACCACACAGACAGAGGAAGCTATCATCCTCTGTCTGAGATGCATCTTGTGTCATTCTTGTTCTCCAGCTGGAGATAGTGAGGCACAGCGTGGGCACAGCAGTGGCACTCAAAGAGAGATGGTTTTATCAACCCCATTTGCCATCTTGCTGTTTTTCCATCTCCCAGGTGCTCCTTTTTGTTTCACACTGTTTGCCAATGTTAATTCTTCCATCTTAAGCTGCTCCCTGGGTAGTATCAACAAGGATTAAAGAGATTCTGTCATATTTGTTTTCCTTCTTGTCCCTACACTCCAGCCAAGGGCTCTTCTCATCCACCTTTGCAATAGCCCTGATCTTTGAACCAAAAAACTCCTAAGTCTAAAGGCCTGGACTCGAATATTTGCTATAAGTTTGCAGTTGAAAAGCAAAGTGATTTTTTCAGCAACATTTCCCATTGCTCAAGTGCCAGGTTCAAGAAGGCATTCAATCAGTTGATGCTGATTACTGGAATCAAATTAAAATTGTGTTTCACACTGGGACAACTATCTTGAGTTATTAATTTTGAGCTATTGATTTTTTAATCCTTGAGTGAGATTGAGTGTATTCTAATTTTTGGTCTATTGACTTCACTTGAAACTTGAAAGATTTTGCTGTGCCCACCCCCTGCTTGGCATGCAGCATATGTGCATGTTACCATGTCAGCCACAATGTTGAGGTCAGCTGTACTAATGCTACTGCTCTTCTCTAGACCCTTAACTTTTTTTCACTTTTTCCTCTTTTGCTGATGTTGTGTAAGGCTTCTTTTCATTCAGACATTACATGCAGTGGGTGAATTGTGTTACCCAGCCTGCATTTGGCGTTGATCAGCTACACCCACCCAGAAATTGTTCTGAATCATTCAAGTAGTAGGTGAACTGCCAGTAGGAGCTTGATTTCCAGGTCTAGCTGGCTGAGTGAGCTTTAAAGGCCATGTCCAGCTCAGGAGTTCATACTCAGCAGGTGAATTGCTCAGCCATATCCAAGCATTCAGCTTTCCCAAGATACTAATGCATTTGAGGCTTGTGAAAAAGATTTCTGGTGCACAGTCTTCTATTCTACCTTCTCATTACTACCACAATTAAAAATACTCACATCTATGGTATCATTGCATAAGCTTGCCAGGTGTTTGAAAGGTTCCTGTTGACTTTTGGAAAAGTATTAAATCTAAACTATTAGGTCTAACTGTCATAGACCTGTGCCAGCTGGGTAAACACCAGAGTAACTGGTAGCTGACACTACTCAGTTTACTACTCCTTCTGTTGCCAGTTGCTCATGGGGATTTGCTTGAATTGCTATATTCAACTGAACTGCCCTTTTTAATTTTGTCATTGTCCAGCTGGCAACAGCTGCTGGCAGAAAAAATCTGCACTCTTCTGCCTCAATCATTTCTACTTCTGCATCTGGGAACATTCTATGATGTTGCATGATGTGGGAACATTTTTGCTCAGACTCCTCACTGTTAGAAGACAAAGCTCACAGGAACAAGTTGCATGTAACTATCTCTGTCTTGTGGCTGGTGCATGAGTCTTGTACAGCATTGTCTTGGGTTCCCAGGATTGCTCACGTGGATAGCATATCCCCAGTAGGTCAGTCTGGGCTGGCTTCTGGTGCCAAAGTCTGTAAGCCCAGCTGTTAAAATCTAATGGACAAACACTTATGCTAATGGCAGGGTATGGTCAGAAAACTCTGATAATCAGTGGTCCTCTCCAGAGTGGTTATGGAAGTGGATGGTGGTCTCTGCTACTTCTTCCAATGAAGAGATAGAATGATATCACAGCCTGTTCCACATCCCACAGTACTGCTTCTCTTCCTGAATCTCACTTCCTGCCAGGGATGTTTTGAAGCCCACTAGACAATCTGTCTGTGTGTCAATCAAGAAAACTGAGTGAAATGCTAGTTTTCTGTATAATTAGAAAACCAATACACCTGTATGACTAACTGGCATTCCTTCTTGTGTTGGGGAAAGTCAGAACGTGCCAGGTGGTATTCTAGGAATGCATATGCTCCATGGGTAGATAACACAAGGAAGCAGACTGACTGAATACTGATTGTCACAGTCTTGGCCCCAAGTATAGGTTCAAGTTATTTAACAAGGCTGCTGTTTTTCTCAGGGCCTTCTCCTTCCTTCAGATACTGGAGAATGTTTCTAGTCCATTTTTAAAAGAGTGGAATACTCTCAAATCTCCCCACATTGCTCTTATGCAATGGACATATTCTTCTCTTCTGTCCTTTCAGTTGTCCAGCTGGTGGTCATTCATGACTTCAGAGTGCTGAAGGAAATTTAATACTTCCTTGAGGCTTTGTCCTTTGAAAGTTCTTCTTTGACCCAGAAACAAGAGTGTTCTCCGTCCTCCTACTGACCTCAGAGGCCCTTCAGAAACGCTGTACTTCAGCGTTTTCAGGCATGTTGAGCTGTCTGAGCGGTGTTATTTATGATACATAGTTGGCAGTAGTCAGAGGTTTCCATTCATTCCATTCCAGCCTCAGCCGTTTTAGGGTTAGACAGGTGTGACTTCTAAGGTACTGATATCTTACTGTATTGCATTCCAGGGATCTGTTGAGGAAAGAGATCACTTAATGACTCTTAACCTGACTTGCATTTTTTTGTGTCATAGTCAGGACTACCCACTTTATATTTCCTGCATTTTGTGGTTTGATAAGACCATGAGCAGTTCTTGTTCATACTTCTCAGTCTGAGCCATGTCCTGAGTCTTCATGGAAGAGTTGGTAACTGTAACTAACTGCTTACCTTTGTCTTTTGCATGTTTCTTCTCTTTGCTTTGATAATTAGATAGTAAAAATAGAATTAAGTATCTAAACTCTTCAATCTCTCTGGTTCTCAGAAGCCCTTAATAGATGTTCAGAACTTCTCAGATCTGGGGTGATCATCAGGATAATCCACATCGATGTGATAGGTTGGAATCAATGATCTCAAAGTCTTTTCCAACCTAGTTGATTCTGTGATTTTTATCAGTGTCAGCTTGCTTACTGCCAGACAAACAGCGCACATTTACTGTTGTGGTGCAGTTCCTGACGTCCTGATTGGGAAAGGCTGCCTTATCTTTTCTTGATTATGTGGTAGTTAATAGCACTAAATACTCTACTAGATATGTATGTCTGGCTAAGTGACTGATTTCTCTTTTTGGTGTATATATGATTTCATACTCTCTAGTGCCTCAACAATAATTGTTTAGAGATTCCTACTGGAACTAATGAAAGCTAGGTCTTTCTCTAATTCAGCCAAGGTCTACCTCACTGCCATTTTACCTGTTATTACCAGTTAGCTGGTTCTCAGGTTCTCTGACCATGTGTTTAAGAGCTTCACAGATCCTGTGTGAAGGTCCTGAGGTCAGACCAAGCTCTGAGAGTTTCATAGTCTTGAAAAACTGCAGAGGTGGAGACTGCACAACCTCTGTGGGCAACCTGTGCCAGTACTCGAGTGTCCAGTCTGAATCCCTCATATCAAATTGTGCCTGTTGTCCCTTGTCCTTCTGCTGCCCAACAAATGTAAAGAGCCTGGCTCACTGACCTCCCTACAGGCTCTGCTGCAGCACTAGGGAGCTGCTGGTAGTTTCCCCCAAAGCCATCTGTCCTGCAGGCTGAACAAACCCAGATCCCTCAGCCTCTCCTCACAGGACAGTGCTCCAGGCACCACCGTTTTGATGGCTTCTGCTGGAGTTGCTCTGTTTTTTCAGTGGTTTTTTGTACTGGGGAGTCCCAAACTGAACGAAGTATTCTGGATGCAGTCTGAGTGCTGAGTAAAGAGTGTTAATCACATCCTTCAGTCTACTGTTAATTAACTTCAGTCTGTTAACACAGCCTAAGCTGTTGGCCTTTGCTGCCAGAACACACTGTTGGTTCAAGTGCAGCTTGCTGCCTGCCACTGCCAGGAGTTCTTGGAGTTCACAAGCCTGTGTTGTTGGAAGGATCTCTTCCTTCTGAAGTGCAGGACCTTGCACATGCCTTGTTAAAGTTTTATATTAGCTTATTTCTCCAGCCTTTCTAATGGCAGTCCTGCCCTTCAATGTATCAGCTGGTCCATCTCCCACTCCTACCCAATTCGATACTATTCACAAACATTATGAGCATGTTTGGTTAAGCAGTGCAGGTCTCAGGACAGGTTCCTGCAATATTCCATTTTTTCTGGCCTGCAGGTGGAGTGCAATCCATTAACCACTACATCTGAGCCTACATGTTCAACCTATTTTGTTGTCTCTCTAATTGTCCAAACAGTCTAATGTCTAACTTTGATACAAGAATATCATGAAAGACCATGTCAGATGCCTTTCTAAAGTTGAGATAAATGTTATCCACTACGTTACTATTTTTCACAAACAATTATTTAATTACAGAAGGCAACAAGGTCAGTTAGATCTTGTTAGTTAGATGTGATTTACACCATGGTGTACCCATTGGAGACTACATGCTGATTGTCACAATCACGCTCTCATTCCCGTGTCTAGAAATTTCTTTCAAGAAGACTTGCTTCCTGATTTTTCTCAGGGACAGAAGAGAGATTGATTGACCTGTAGTATCCCAGATTTTTTTTTTTTGACCTTTTTTGAGGATGGGTGCAATATTTGCCTTCAGTCATCTGAAGATCTCATGATGACATTGATGCATTGACTGACTTAATGTTTAAAGTACGGTAGAAAGCAGACTTGCAAGGGCATGCTAGTAACAATAAAGGCTATTACTAACAGTAAAAGTCCTTCTTGTTGCCATTGACATCCTTGCAAGTTTCAGCTGGAGCTGATCTTTGGCTTTCCTGACACCACTCCTACATGCCTAGGTGGTGTTTTTTAATTTCTTCTTTACAGCCTGTCCATCCTTCCACCTGCTGTATGACATCTTTTTGCACTGGAGCTCATCTAAGCAAATATCTTGATACATGTACTTGTCTTTGTGAATGTCAGGATGGACTGTTCCTGCCCTTAGAGGATTCTGTGTTTTACTGGTCTCTCCACGGGCTCTCACTCAGCCAGTCATCTTTCCCATAGAATAGCTCCACAGATCTGAGCTGTGCTGTTACAGAGATAGCACACCCCCTCCTTGTCTTTCCTGCAGTGTGTATCTCTCCAGTTGTGTGAGCCATCCCCACACACCTCAGTTGCTCCTGATACAAAGTTTTTCTCACCAGATGTCCAGAGTTTTGGCAAAGATGCCTTTTCTCCACTTTGTCAGGTGAATCCTGTCTCCTCCTAGAAGTGCTCAACCATCAGACAGGATTGAGCCAAATCCCTGTCTCTAGCCCCAGTTAGGGATTGCAAGATACTGATTTGCAAGATCCATCTGTTCCTCCTTTAGCTTTTTTCCTTCACTGAAGGCCACCTATATCTCCATGCCTTTGATGCTTTCCCCCGAACCATGTTGTTCTTATACACTCCAGTTTAATAGATAAAAATAATGACAGGAATGCTTCAAGATACAGCACACACTGACTGGGAGGAGAGGTGAGAGCACTCTCCTCATGCACCCTGGTAATGGACACTTTCTGGTCACAAGGAACACAGCATGGGTATATTCGTGGTCATGCACTACACCCTCACACAGCATTGCCTGCTGGTGTGTGCCATTCATTGGTTTTGCAATGCAGCCATGTCCTAAATAATCTTAATGGAAATGGGATGGATAGAATCCATTTTTCCTTGATGACAGTTAGGTGTCTTAATCATAAGAGCAGACCATTTTTGGGGTCTCTCATTTAAGACAATGCTTAAGCAACCTTACTGACTTTAAGGAATTTCTGTTGAAATGTAACTTTTCACTCTTATTTTCAGGTGTTTCAAATTATTGTGAAAGATACGCTGAAGGAATGAGACTTGTTCTGAACACCTTTGGGCCAGTTCCAGAATTTTCAGGTGAAACTGCACAGAAAGTCAATCAGGTAAATAGAGAGTTGAGAAAAACAGGGACATTCAGAATAAAGAACTTTAGGTTTTATTTAAGATTTGTACTATTTCAGTTTGCTGCTGGAGATATCTGTAGTCTGTATTTATTGTGTGAATGCGTACTTTAAGGGAAAAGATCAGTACAGCATGCCTGTGAGTTCCTTTTGAAAGCACTTGGACAGTACATCATGGGAAAGTGACCTAGCAGTCACATTATTACCAGTGACGTTATAACTAGACAGATGAGTCAGCTGCTAACAACTGTGGGTTATTGGCGTTTAATCCTCCATGCTATTCCTTACCACTTCCCTCCTCTTATCATATTATGCTCAGCTTCCTTTCCTTCATGAATATTCATCTTTTGTCTTCCTCCTACTCCATCCTCCTGTGTAAACCTGTAGCTTTTTTCTTCTGGGTGTTCTTTTGATACTTTACAAACCGGAGTTCCAGTTTGTAATATGTGCAAATACGTTGTTGAAGATAAGCACGTGAGCAGTCTGGTAAGGTCACTTGCATCTTTAAAGATAAAATGTGTTTAAGTGCTGTTCTGGATTGGGATCTAGTTTATGTATTAACATTTCTAAGCCCAGAATTTGTTTCTACTCACTACTAGTCATTTTGAATGACCACAGGAATCAACTGAAGTATAGTAATTTCCTAACTGCCTCCTCAAAGGTTCCTTTTTTAATGATTCACTAAAGAACATGTGTAGGGGTTGAATAATTTCTGATCAGCTGTCGGAGATTAATTCCAAATACAGAGGCATCTTGTCTGGAAGATAGCATTTTGTGTTCCTATTTAGTTAATGCATTTTGAGGAAAGGTATTCTTTTATCCTTAAATAACATAGACTGCTTATAATAACAATCAATAATAATTTTGGAATCATTCGCCATCAGAAGCTTTTAATCAGTATGAAATGGTTTGGCTTTCTTCATAGAAGGCTGGATTCCACTTCCACATCTGCTTCTGTGTCTCTTTATTATCTCCAGTCTTCAGTGCCAAAGATGGGCTTGCAGGGATCCTCTGTTAGAGTAAATCATTAAACATTTTTTATCTTATTCTTCCATCCCTCCCTCTGATTTTTTTCCTGGAGTGGTTGCACCTTGCCAGTCATTGGTAGCAGGTCCAGGTTTTACTCAGTTTCTCAACACTTGCCTTTTAAGCCTAAGACCTCAAGTCCTATTTTTGCAAAGATGACCTTGTAGTCTCTATCTGCACTCTCAAAACAACTTTTTGTTTCCATAGCACTTCTAAGACAACTTTGATTGTGCACTCAGAAATACTTTTTTCCCTGAGTTTGCTATGTATCTTCCCCTGTTATTTTTATTATAACTGGTATTATTAAGATAAAATGTTTTTATAAACATGATATCCCTCACTGCATTTATGGGGAACCGCACACAGGAATCTGGTTCAGAACATATTTTCAGCAACATAAATGGCCAGGTTGTCTCCTTTCTACTTAATAAAAGATTATTATCAAAAAGACTAGACAGTGACTGTGTGGAGCAAAATGAGGGAAGAGGCTGATGCTTTGTTATTTCTGTAGTCATCTTCATTGCCACATTCAGGATAACCTTATCCAAGTGGGAGAGCATTTTTATTCCCATACATGATGGCTCCTTTCCAGTTACTCGTGTAAAGAATCAGTGACCCATTTCTTGTGATAGCCTAAATTATAGTTTGTGTGGATGGTGACTTGGTCTGACACAGGGAAGGCCAGAAAAAAATGCTGGTGAAAAACTTTTCACTCAGAATGTGAAATTTAGTCATCTTGAATTTTCTCTTCCAGGCACTGTCTGAAAAAATTCCAGTTGTTCCAAAAGTCCTGGATGCCAGGAGAAAATGGAGAGATGAATGTCTCACCGGTCTTGCCAAACTGAAAACACAAATGAAATCTGACTGAGTTGCACCTTTTCTAACAGGAGAGACCAAATGAAGAGCAGATCTTCATAAAAAAGCAGAAATTTTTGGTCATGCAGAAGAGAAGACTGAATGGGCAGCCAATGATAATAAGCACATGGAGACCAATGAAACATTTGGTCAAAATTTGCCAAATTCATGAATTACTAGAAACAGTTATTAAAAAGTTCCGTTAAAATTTATCAAATTACTATACAAATGCATTAGATGTGTAAGTCTTAAGTAGCTTTAGCAACATTAGTATTGTGCAATGCAGGAACACAATCATGTTTTAAATAATGCATTTTTCAACTTGCTTAGGAATTCAGCACTTGAACAATATTTGCTAATGCAGGAATCTGAAACAGGCAAACATCAGCTGTTTGTCACTGGAGAAAATAAGCGCTCCCCCACCAGTCACTGTGACAGTGAGGGTAATTTGTAAAGCAGTGACTGCAGATAGGAGAAGGTTGCATTGAGCAAAGTGTGGACTCACCCGACAGTGAACTGAGACCGCAGCAGCAGTTAAGGGTCACTTCAGTTCGTATCTGTTACTGTTTCACAATGTAGGGAAAAGAACTGCTCCTCCTTTTCCTCCCCTTGGCACTTCTGTACCTGTACAGTGATCTAAAAGTGAGTAAATAGAGCAGAATTCCCCCTTCATCCCCTCCCCCTGGTTCTGTATGACTTACCAGAGACCTACTTGGTCTTCAAGACCATGCACTTGAGAGCCCATGGCTTTGCTCACTGATGTTTAATGCTGGCTCTTGGCATCGCTGCATGACTATGTGCCCGATTTTATGACTTGTCTGTGAGAAATAGGAGATCTGGAGTTAGTAGCTGGTTTGGGAAACAGTATGGTATAGTGCATCTGTTTGGGCTCTCCACAGCCTTCTGAATGATCTTGGGAAACCAGTTCACCTCTCTGCTGCCACGTCTGTTTTATAGGCTGGTTGAAGCCAGATCTGCTTCTTTAGGACTCAGCTGTAGTGAATGTAACAGATGTAGCTGAAGGAACCCAGATACCGAAGTCAGAACTAGATTATTTTTAAGGTCCCTTCCAACCCAAGCCATTTGATGATTCTGAGATTTGCTCTTTTGGTCCCCTACAGAAGGAAAAATGCAGTGCCTTAAATGTAGCATTACTGCTGCTCTTCCCTCAGGGGATACAACACCTTCACATCGAAAAACACAGGATACACCTGGAAGGAGGATCAACCTCAGGTGCTGCAGTGGCATGTTTTGGTCCACTGCAAAGTGTTATTATGAACATCTGTACTCTGTAATGTAGTTGGACTTTGATCTTAGCTGGAATCTTGGGGCATTACTGTTAATGCAGATAGTAGGAATAACTTGGAACTGTGCGTTGCACCCACCCTGCTTGAATTGTGCAGTTCTGAATTTGTGCTAGCTGGTCATGTAGCTTCACAGTACAGATGCAGAAGTTTTAAGCTGTCATTCTGCTAATTCTCATGTGTTTTTTATAGAGGATGCAGTACACAAGCTGTAGTTTAGTAAAGCTGTAACTTTACTAGTTACCATTTTGAGTTTAGCAGAAATGTCTGCATGAACATACCAAACCCACTTATTTGTGCTTAGGTCACAGTAAAAGAGACATAAGATAATTTGTATTGCTTGACACAAGTGGTGGGCCAAGAACACATCTCTGGATGTAAAACATAGGATGGAAGGCATAGTGCAGAGGTTGGCATGTGCTTCTTTATAATCAGTGGAGTGAACAGGAAATTTGTACACTCAAATTATTACTTTATTCCAAGACTTAAAATTTTCATGTTTCTTCTCTTGTTTTTTATTGCCACAGTGACTGGCCCAACCTGCATTTAAATATCTGAGAGGTCAGTCCTCACTCCTGAGGCCTTACTAATCACTAGTAAATTAATTATGAGGTTGATTTCCTCATTTTGTGTTTGGTTTTGCATTTCAGACAAGGCTGAAGAAGGTTCTGATTACTTTCAAGATTTGACATGTTTTCCTTGTGGGCATATGACATTGTCATAACTAATTAGCTTGCAGTACTTGTGTTTACTCTGAGATTTTTAAAACTTGATCATGTCTTGAAATATTTGCTGCTGTCTTTATTATTTGCTTGTTAATAAAATATTTTAATGAGGAAGGTATTAACTTGTGTACTCCAGTGTGATTGATGCTTTAGAGACAGAGCACTTCTGTACAGTGAGCAGCTGTTCCAGAGGGTTACAGCAGATCTCACCTTGGAGCATCAGCTCCCACACAGGTTTACAGCTGTAAGTTGAGGAGGGGGAAGATTCTTGACAAAACTGTATTTTAGCTTAGGAGTTCCAGCCTCCAGAGGACACTTTTTGCACCATGAGGATTAGTCAGACAGAGGCAGCTTGTCCACAGAGGTGGTGTAGTGTCCCAACCTGGAGGTTTTCAAGTCCTGACTGGATGAAGGCCTGAGCAGCCTGGTCTGACCTCAGACTTGCTGTGAGCAGGAGGTTACAGCAGAGACCAGCTAAGCTTCCTCCTGGTTTGCATTTTCTGATTTTGAGTTTTATTTGATTCTGGATAATTTTGCATCAGAAATTTTGCTCCAGACACAGTCAAATATTTATTTTGTTTGATCGTCAACAGAATGAGCAGTAGTTAAATGTTCAAGTGACTATTTTATGGTAAACTATGAGATTTTTTGGAATAATTTATCTTGTGGTTTCTTTTTTATGCAATTACATATTTTAAAAGCCTTTATTTTTAAATTCAGATTACACCTATAGAATTTTCTAAGGCAAACTTTATTGCACTATGTTTTTCTCTGTTTCACCAATTTGATATTTATTGTTTTCTTTATTGCATATATTTTACTGTAAGGTAATGCTGCTTATTTGAAGTAGTGTTCAATATGTTCATACCAAAGCCTTTGATTTAATGCCATTAAAAATAAAACCATCTATGATGTGTGATAGGAAGAAAAGACAGATGCAGGGAAATACTCCATTGCTTCACTGAGGGAAGTCTCCAATACTTTTGTTTCCTAAATCTCTCTGAGTGTATTGGAGTAGTTTGCAGCTTGCAAAGCAGCTTTATTAATTTACTTTTCCTATTCTGTAGTTGTTTCCCTATTCTTCTGTTAAGTCATGATAAGTCTGAAAGTTAAAATGTGAGCATTTTTCTGATTGCACTATTATCTGATTGGAATGGTATTAAACTGTGTTATCCTATCTATACCATCTTTTAGGCAAAGGGTGAACTGTGCTTCATTAGGGAAGCAGGAGAAGTGCTTGTGGTGCTTGTATAAAAACAGAAAAAATCCTTTTGAGACAAAGTGATGTTATTGTCAGTCTCAGTTTCTTGAAAGATGAGATCTGCTGCCAGTTCCATGTCAGGATTACATTGCTATGATTTGGAGTTACAAAAAGGTATTTGAGAACCTGTAACTGTGGTACCCTTGCAGGATGGAGATAAGGAGGACAGGAGCTCTCCATGAGAAGAGAAGCCGAGCAGATGTGAACCTAACAATTACTGGAAGTATCAGGAGGAAAACCAAATGGACTTCTGCTTTCAGCAGCCTACCAGGCCCAAAGGGAGTTTTTCACAAATTAATTTGGACCTAGTTAGAGCAAACAAGTGTAAATGAATATGTTTGCTCTAGCTGCCTGCTCGTCTGCTTTGTTCCCTTAGGCTTCAATGTGAGTGTATGTGTAGGTGCATGCACTATTGCAGAGTGGAAAGACAAAAACTGATCCCAGGGGAAAACTCACATTTGATTTGGTAAGGCTTTGTATGTACCAAGCCAACTGCCAAAGATTTCTTTCTGTTCTTTTCTGTGATTTCAGAAAGAGAAAGGAGTTCTTCCCTTCAGCATGTTATTCAGAGCTAAGCAGGGGTGCAGCTTAGAACTTAGAGCACATACTTACAGAAGTTACCATGGACTGGTATCTGTTCATTTTTTGGGTAGAACCTTCTTCTCTAGAATGGCTACGCAAACTTCTTGCTTCTCTTATAAATGGGAGGTCATAAGAAACTAGCAGTGTTCTTGTTTTCTATGGAGCAGTATAACTTATTTCCTTAATATATTCAAAGAAATGTTCCATGGGGTTGAGAGGATGGATTGCTCTTCACCACACATTTAAATGGAGAGGTGCTTGGAATAAAACAGTACTCAGTGTGTATGAGATTTCTTCTTGAATATCGCGTGAAATGGAGATTTTAACATGCAGCTTGGTAGACTCCTTCCAGCTACTTGGATTTCACATCTGTTTTCACAAGAAGCAGAGATGTGTAAGATGCAGAATCATCCAGAAACTTGTTTCCTTTTATCTGTGGGTAGAACATAATCTATAACATGGAAAAGTTAAGCTAACTCCATAGTTTCATGTGGATACAGCAAAGCTTTATGCTGAACTTTTTCTAGAAGATTCTATACAATAAGAGCTGTAAATTTGCCCTAAATTGGACGTTTGATCTGTTTAGCTTAAGCGTAGATGATGACACTGTTGTAGTTTTAACAGACTACCCAAAACCTCCACAAGGGTCCAACACCTCTGTGTCATCACAATGGAGCTGTTTTCCAATAGAAAACATTAAAAAGGCTTCTTTTCATTCATGATGTATTCAAACTTTAACATCAGGTCTTGCACTCATTTTTCCAGTATCATAATGGTACCTAAGTTTCATATCAAGCCAGTTGCTTGTTCTTGGTCTGCTTAAACAGGTAATGTTCCTAAGGAATACAATGGAGGCATTTGTTGGCAGCCCAAGGAGAAAGTGATGAGGCTGCAAAATCCTCACTGTGACTCTGATATTACTGAAAAAAAATTAGGTTGTTGTTTATGAGTCAACTTTACTGCAAGCTATGTTGATGTGGAGCTTGTTTTTTTTTAATAAGCCCTATTTCATAGGTGAAATCTGCATACTAAGTCCTTAGTAGTAATATAGAAAGTATTTCTGTGCAATTAAAAACATATTTCTGGAATTGCCAGCATTACACAAAGGCAGCAGTCACAGAAGCGTGTAGTTTCCCACATTCCAGAGCACCTTGCAACCACAAAACCAGATTTTCTGATATTACTCAGCAGTGCCATTTTAAAGCTGTGCAGTAATGGAAACATGTAATTGTGCCATTAATGGAAAGATGTAATTGTGCCATTTTAAACACATGGGCTTCTGAAGACAGCAAATTACATAGCCAAGTGATTTCATGGAAGGAGCTGTGCCTGTTGTCCATGTTTTCTGAAGTTTATGGAGAAGCATGAAGGCACATTTTGTACTTCTACAAACCAGAAATGTTTCCATTTTCTTCTGATTTTCCTTCTTTAGAAAGAAAAGTTAACTACAAACATCATCTCCCCTCTATCAATATCTGCATAGTAAAGGGTGCATAGTGAAGGGTGATTACAGAAGTCTGAATATAGCTTCAATTGCTGAGACATCTCATACTACTCCAGTGTGTTGTTTACAAAACAAAAGCCATTAAAAATAAGGGTATGACTGGAGAGAAAAATAAATACAATTTTTCTTATGAAGATTCAGGTATTATTTATATTATGACAAATAAAATCAGATTTAATCTGATCTTAGTGCCCTAATAGTTTGTAAAAAGGGAAAACCAGTAGGTAGGGAATAATGCAAGCATATTTAATCATCAGTAGAAGTGAGGTAGGTGCATGTTTGTTGTATTTTGTAAACAGTGCTTAGTGCATCTGAATATAGCTTTTGGTTTCAGATCTCTCAAAAAACTACAGTCCAGATTCCTCTGGAGTGTGCTGCCATAAAATGTGCTGTGAACAACTGTGCAGACAGTGGCCACTGACTGTAGCCTCAGGTAGTTATTGCCATGTCCACCCTGTTGGCAGTCCTGTCCCCATGCCTGTGAGGAGCAAAACAAAGTGTGATTTCCAGCCGCCACCTCTCCTGTGAGCTGCGGGTGAGTTTCCTGTCTGTCACCAAAAGGACTTTGCTCTGACACGCTGCTGCTGGCTGTGCTGGTGCAGGTCAGTAAACAGCCATGTGGGCAGCCTTGCCCACACTCCTGGGACTTGTTCTCTGTCTTAAGCCAGGTCAGTCTGTGCTGGCCTCCAGCTTGCTGCCCTGTTTCTGTAGCAAAGGGCTTTTGGCTGTACTGCCCGTATAGACCAGTCTGCCCAGCTCCTGGGAAGCCAGCCACAGCCTGTTGCAGAGCTGGAAATGGATGTTAACAGCCCATCCTCATTTACCCATTTTCCAGGCTAACAAACTTGGACTATAAAATCAATTTTTTCCTTCCAAGATAGTTTACCTGTGATAGCTGATATCCATCTGTCCTGGTGCTGTGCTGGTCCAAGCTCTTTTCTGTAATCCCTGCTGCAGCTTTTCTGATTTTCACTGATGAGGGTTACTGCCAGCTGCCATCTACCTGATGGCATTACTTCAATAGTCTGAGGAAAGCTGGAAAACTTCCTCTGAGGTAAATATTCTGTCAGCGGCATGGGGGCTCTTTTGTCAAATGTGTAGTTGCAGGACCTTCCCTCTGATGGTCATCTCAAAGATTCTGAAATTTATGTTAAAAGGTAGAGGTGATCACCACTGGATGTTACAAGAAGGGCTTTAACATGACAATGCTTATGATTTATAAATAATTTAAAAAACAGATAATTTGTAAGCTGCTTAATTAAAGCAATGTTGAGACACTTCTAGAACATGATCACTCTGTTTATAGCAGGAAAGCACAAAGACCAGAACTGAATAAAACCAAGCTACCATGGGAAGAGTGCTTTGTGTAGCATTAACACCACAGCTGTCTCTTACTTTTGGCAACACCCAGTGAGCTTTTTTTCAATAGTGGCACTGGAACTGTGTTATTCTGGTTGCTTCTTATTCTTTTAGTGTGCATTTCCTCAAGAAGTTTCTCTCTTACTTACTAGCCTTTTTTTTTTTTTTTTAAATTTATGATTCTTTGCATGATTTCCAAGCTCATGTAGCCATGTGGGTATATTCTACACTTTGTTGTATTTTTCTTTTTCCTTTTTTTTTAGCTTTCCTTTGAATTGTCCATTCACCATCCACCTCCCTTTCCACATTAGTTTCTCTGGTGACCCTTTATTACTGATTTTTCTCAGTTGCTGAGAGGATCATCTTTAATTTCAAAGCTACACATTGGGGATTAACTGCTACCCAGATGTTGTACCAACCTCCCACTCCAGCCTCTACAAGCAAACTCTTTGTGGAGAATACTGATTATTTTCACTCAGTAGATTGGATCCAAACTCTGGGTCTGGCCATCTGGACCCTGTTTCATCATGGCTGGTGTCTCAAGGGTGTGTTTGGCCATTCCCATTGCAGTTCCACAGGCACAGCCCAGATGCCCATTGATAGAAACTCCTCTGACTCACATTCCTCCCAGGACAGTGCTGCGTGCTGCAGGTGCAGAAGTGCCAAACACAGCCTTTTCCTAATCCTCTCTGTTGACAGCAATAGTTGACTTCTCCAATTTAATCTCATGATAGGTTCTGAGGTGAAGCAGCTCCCTATTTCACATCTGACTCAGTATTTATCTGTCAACTTGGTGCTTGCTAAGATCATTGGTGATCAACTGCTCTGTGAGCCTTAAAACAAAGCTATTGGCAGGCGGCTTTTTTGGACCACAGGGATTTTATGTTTGGATCTGGAAGGCACAGGGCTGTAGAAGCAGGACCTTTGTGGCCAGCACAGTCCCTGTAATGTGGGACATTATAATTCTTTTTTAGCTTCATAGGGTAGCTCTTTCAACACCTGGTTCCTGCCTGTTGCCTTTTCAACTCCTTTCATCCTCCCTGAGAAGCAGAGACCCCATCCAGGTGATGTGTGTTGGATGTGGTCATTGATGTATCTTTTCTGAGCCCTCATTCCCTCCAGCTCTCACTTCATATTCTTTCTTTCTATTCCCCAGCAATGGGATACATTTTTGCTTGTTTCCAGCTCCCTTTGGCAAATATTGTCCTTCCAGTCATGATTTTCTCAAGGAGATCTTACTATTTTTGTTAATTTAACTATTATTTTCACGTGTTTTTTAGTGGTGTATCCAACAATTTTACCTGCAGAAAGCTCTTATGGCAAATCTGCAACAGTTCTTCCTCTTTTTTTATTCTTTTTGTGAGGAAATTATGAAATGCCTAATACATGCTTCTACTTTTGTGAAGGTTTGGAATGGAACTAGCTACAGTTCACACAATTCCACCCTTGGCTAAAATCCCCAGTTTACATACCTGGGAAAACTACAGTAGCTGGGTGGAGAAACCATAGTCTCCACAATTAAAATGCAAGCTGACTTAATGAAGGGAAATTTATTAGGGGAGAATTTTATGACAGTATATTTTCACCTCTGGCAATAATCTCATATACAGCACAACAGATAGCACAGGGCTGAACAATACTCTGAGCACAGCCCAGACTGAGAGAGACTGCACTGGAGATCCTGAGATCTGTGTCAGCATCTCCCTCCACTGCCCAAGACAGGCAATGGTCTTGGCCCACTCGGGTTCTTTTTGCTTTATGCCTTCTCCTAGCAGCAACCCCCTTTTTTTTTTATCCCCTCATTTGTACTTTTATACAGTTCCTGCCCTACTACCCCATATTTCTAATTTTACTAATCCATGCTGTTTGGAGGTCCCTTACAGTCTCCCTCATTTTCCAGTTGCCTCCTTAGTGCTCAACTGCATCTTTGTGTTCCCGTTTTTCCCTGGTGGAGGCTGGGTCATGCACCCTCCCAGGGGAAGAGGATTGGAGATGGCAGAGGGAATGGCTGCAAGAGCTACTACACAGGAGCCTGATCTTAGGGTGGCATCTTGGCAGAGATCACTTACTCAAGCCATGTTCTCAGCCCTGAGCATGACAAGTTAAAAATCTTGAGTGGGCTCTGATCCCCTGTCAGCCCAAGACCAAGCAGATTTATCACCTGCTGCTCAGCTTCCCACATCTCCTCCTTCTGATTCCCATTATTTTGGTTGACAGTTGTTTTAACTGTTTGCTTGGTCTTGAGCTTTGTTCCTTTTTGTGGGCATGGAGCCTGTCTTCACATACTTACTTACACTCTTGGGTTCACTGCTTATGAAATAGATTAAATAATATTTTTCAAGTTTTTACAAGGTTTCAAGGTTGTTCCAAAGCTCACCCTAGCTGCAAGTACAGGTATCAGGAGAGTTTGATCCACAGTTTAGATTCTTAAAAAAGTCTTCCTAAATATAAGTTAAGCAACTGAACAAGTTATTTAGAGCAGTTGCAGAGGTCTTTGAGTTCTTTGAGGAAAGAATTGATACACATCTCTTGGAGATGATGCAAATATAGTAAGTACAAATCAGAGATCCTTGATCCCTATAAACATGCAAATTAGAAACAATTAAAACATACAACATGGCCTAATGCTTAATATCAGCATACACCCAATGCTCATGCAGCCATAAATTAGTTTATCTAAAGAGACCAAGAAGAAGATGAAGAGAAAGGTGGGGTGACATTTGATCACAATAAGTAGAATATAGCTCTGAGAAGGTGGTTTCCAAAGGGGTTTTTTTGGGAGCATTTTAGGTCATTGTACAAAGAAGGAAAAAAAAACCAAACCAAAATGACAAAAAAAATCCAACCCCAAACTTACTGTAAACACCAAGACAAATATTCAAGGAAGCAATCCAAGGTAGAATGATGATGGGCATTTTGGAAACATAGTAAAGCTACACAAACAATGCATAATACGATAATTTCCAGAAGGATATGAGCAAGCCAAGGCTGCTGGGACATCCCCATTGCACAAATAATGAATAAATCACACGAGCAGACACTCATAACTTTTAGAAAGGGGAAGCTGTGAAGGAAATAGGAAATAAAGTCAAGACACAGGCATGTTGAAATAACCAGGGAAGGACAAATCACTGTCAACACTGAGGCTGTGACAGATGAAAGAACAGAAGAGGGAAACAGGACATGGATGTGAAACTAGTGGGGAAAGGCTGCTGGAACATCATAAAAAAATCTGCAAAACCAGGAGAGTGTAAATAGGTACCGACTAGCAGGTTTTACTGCCCTTTCCTGATTTTATGGAAAGTCACTTCAATGCTTCCTTAGAGATATGATGAGAGTCAGTATTGGAAACAGCCTTGGTGAAGGTTGCTGTCCGTGGACTCACATCACTTTAAAGGCAGCAGTGAGCAAGGAGAGCCAGTCAATCCCAACAGTTGGGCAGGAGCTGGGGATGCGATGGGCTGGTCATGCTCATTCCTTGCAAGATGCATCTGCTTCAGGAGTCAGCATTTTACAGGGTAAACAATGTCATACAGACACTAAAATGACAACACTGTCATAAAACAAAATGAAGGTTTCAACAAGATTGCAGTTTTTTAAAAATTAGCAAACTTTCAGGCCATTGTCTGAGGTAAGTACTAAAGGAACCAAGGAGCTGGGGAGCTCCTGTGTTTCTCATTTCCATGAGCAGCAATTTAGCATTTAAGGGCTGGGAGAGATATTCCCATGGAAGATCTGCATGCTGTTCCTTGGTCACTGAATGTAAGACAGTATAAATAGCAGACATATTTAAATTAGTGACAACACTCTCCATTGTCCTGCAAGCATCAGTCCTTCCACCTTAGATTTACAGCCTCTCATCTCCAATGTCTTCATCTAAGGCAAAGGGCAGAATGTTGTCATGCAGGAATTAATAAATAACAGATAGGTGCTATGTTTGCAGGAGATGGACTCTGCGCCATCTCTCATCATCTAACTCCTCTGTGGATGATGACAAATGGAGATTTGCTCAGCCACCCGTGTTGGACACACTGGTGTTATTGGATACTGCTGGGACAGGGAAAAAGCAGCCTTGAAGCCCTTATTCAAGCTGCTCAAGGACAAGAAATTATAACAATGATTATACACCTACAGGGTGCGTGAGAGCCGTGTGAGTGTTTTGTGATGTTTTGCAGAAAGCATGTTTTCAAAGAGGTGTTGCCTTCTTGGACCAATGAGTCTTTTCTATTTTGTTTTTCACATACTACCCTATATAAAGTGTAGTGTTTCTTTAAATAAAACTCTCTCTCTCTTTTTGCTTCTCCATTGCACAAGGAACTATGTTGCATTATCCTCTTTGCCACTCTCCTATAGCCTAAAATGCAACACACTGGTACTGGAACCATTCTTTGAACCTCTCTTTGATGTCGAAGTGCAAATGTCTCTGATCCTGTGTGTGATGGGTCCATGGGTGCCATTCCATGGAGTGAGGATGGCTACAGCAGGCAAAAGGCTGGGTAAAATCAAAGATGTAAATTTGAAAAAAACGGGCAGATTAAAAGTATTGGTTGTAAAACAAAGTGAGTATGCTGTGAGATAAAGGGTACATAATGGGTTGCAGCTGAAAAGATTACAGTAGTGATATATAAAGAATGTCCTGAATTAATCACTTCCTTTGTGTAAGTATTTATGTTTTGCAAATCATTATCACTTAGCAACCTTACACTGTCATTTTTACTTTTTACAGACTTAAACTGTTTCCTGGGGGTATTATCTATGTCTGGCTCAGCAAAATTAAAACAGTAGCTCACTTAACACTGTCTATAAGTACATGGAAATAGTTGGCTCCAGATGTGTTATGAATTGTGCTTAGAGAATTAATATGGTTTAGATCATAGAAAGTGGGGCATATTTGCTGTTCAACACTTTCTTATAGAGCAGTAATCTGTGTTTAGCTTTATGGATCTTATCAAATGCTTGTTCAAGCCAAGTCCCAACTATTGCCAAGAATACTTACTGCCACGTTTGAGGCGACGAAATGTAAACCAAGAGGAGACCTGGCAGGATTGCTGGGTTCCCTCTCTGCACTGAGACAGCCTGCTGCCAGGGAGCCCTGCCGGACCCCCGCTACAGGCACTCGGTGCAGGGAAATATCATAGCGAGGTTTGTCTAAGCACTCCTGAAAAATCTTTCTGGAAAGGGATTCTCCAGCCTCTCCCCATGCCTTGTACATCTTGGAAATGTTCCCCAGTAGGTTGTAAAAGCACTCTTTGTTGCAGAAGGAAAATCGATTTCTTCATATCTTTGTCTACACAGATAATATAAAACAATCATCTCCTCAAGAAGGCTTTACGTGTTAGAGAATTGTTTCCATCTCTGTTCCTAATATTCTTTCCTTGGACTAAATGAGCCGTGTTTTTCATTCTGAATCCCTTGGTGTATAATTCTCTTGATTCTTGTGCTCTTTGAATGCTTCTCACTTTGTCCAGGTCTGCAAGTGCCATGTCCAGACCAGGACCCCACACTCCAGTTAATTCATGCAAACATCTTCAGCCTCCATTAAATCACACCATATTAATGCTCACTTCTGTTTTAAGAGGAGTGAAGGTAATGTGTGTCTTTTGCCAGTCCTCAGACTGATTTGCTGCCACGCCAGAGTAGCCCACACCATGCTCAGTCGGTGACCCCAGCCAAACACTGGCATGCTCAGACCTCCCACCTGGGTTGCCTGCACCTCTTGCCCTTCCTTCTGCATGCTGTTATTTTCAGCCCTGTCTAGATGAGCAAAGAGTGAATCAGTGGAGAACACAGGAGTGGATGATGAGTGGCTTTGTCCTTCTCTTCCTCCCTGAAATCTGCTGCCCAGCACTTGTCGCTGGCGGGGAGGGAGGACTGGGCTGGGCTGTGAGTCATCCTCCATTCCCTGCTCTCTTCCTGAGCCAGGAGCTGCGTGTTCCCTGCCAGCTGCAAGCTATGCCAAGGCCCTGGCCCCATGTTTGTAAGGAAAAAATCTTCCTTCCCTGTGCATACCCGCTGCTGTGGCACAAACGTGGCCCCATTTAGAGCAGCACTCCCTTCCCTTTGCTCTGGAGGATGAGCCCTGCATCCGCTGTGTCACTGCTGGCAGCAGATGCTTGCTGCTGTCCTGCTGCACAGGCCAATCAATGGCCTCATCATAAAGAATTTCTGCATAAAAATGGAACCAAAAGCCTGAAAAAGCCCAGCAGTTGTCCCATGACATCTTAACACCTGATGGAGAGCAAGATATTACGGATCCACAAGGTGTTTACAGTTCCTGAGCAGACTGATAGCAAGGGAAGTTTAAACACTTGAACAAATAGCTGCATTAATGCCAGAGGTACAGACCCGACAGGAGAGGTGAATTGAGGGATTAAACATGAAATAGCTTTCAACTGTTAAAAATAACATGTCTATGGCCATAGCTTTCCACTGGGAGTTCCCTTTGACACCTGAGCCTCTCAAACTCACAAAATATCCACAGTTCAGCTGTGGGTTGGGCAGGACAGACCCTGCCTGGGCTAGGCTGCAGGAGCCATGCAATGGGAAAGTGGGTGCACACACCTGCCACTGCTACAGTACTGCCAGCATCTGAGAGTCAGAGGTCTGGGGTAAAAATCATTCATTGTCAAGAACACTTTCTATTTGTTGTTAATAGTTTGGGAGGACTTTAAAATTAGCTCTTTATATTAGAGCATTTGGCTACTTTAAGATGAATTTTTATTTCCACTATACACAATCTGCAGAATTAATAATGCAGTGTGGGAGATAGTTTTGATTTGACCTCTTCTGCTTGCCTGTGCTGTTTGCAGAGGTCTTTGCACTCTCCATGTGACACAAGCAGCCCTGACTTTTCAAAGAGGGTATCTATCAACAGTCAACACTCATATAAATCCTGCAAACCCATGATCAGCATAGCATGGCTCTGCCTTTTTGTTTGGTATTTGTAACTAATTTTTAATAAGGTTTTGTATGAAGGTGCTGAGGAAGAAGTGCAAGAAGTGCTGGATTTCACACTGCAGCAGTATTTTCTGATTATCTCTTTCCTGTGAAATCTAAGCCCTCCTCACATACGAATGGGCAAATCCTGCTTAGTATCTTTGAGTGAGGGGAGGCTTTTACCCCTGCCCTGCACTCCAGGGAGAGGTTGTCCTTCCCTACCCATCGGTGCTGTGGGGACCCACCAGAGAAGCAGGTAGCAAAGCCATCCTGGCTCTAAGTAGGCCAGTGTGGGCCATTAGTCATCCACTCACCTCATGCCTCACTGCCTGTGCCCAGAGCAGATGAGTTCCACTGCCTTTATGTGTGTTTCACTGCCTTTATGTAACCCTCCAGAGGGCTGGCTGCCAGGGGCAGCCACCACCCCCACTGCCACCATGCCCAGCAGCAACCTTGTGCTGTGAGTGCCACTGAAGCCTGCCATGAAGAGGCAGAGGTGCCTGTGAGCCAGGTGCAGAAGGACCTGAAAACCCCACCTGGGGCAAAACCCCTGGTCCTGGCTGGCAGGGCTAACCCTCTGTTCCCACTCTCCCAGCTGGAAGTGCACCATTGGGATAGAGAGTCACCATCAAATTTTGTGTCAAGACATGTGAGGCTCAGACCTCCCTTCTCTCCCCAGCCTGCAGGCTCAGCTCCATCTCAAGCCAACAGTCCTGGCGGATTTTTAACAAGCATGAAGGATTGGCTTTGCCTAATCCACTGTGTGCAACCATCAGGCAAGTTCTTATCTTGACTTAACCTACAGGTAGAACGACTCTGGTCATACTGCCAGCATATTTCAGGGATTTATGTCCACGCCCCTGTGGTGTGTGCACTCCGATATCCCTCAGGTTGTGTTTCATCATCGGTTACGCTTCAAGTCTCTGCAATCAGACACGGTTATCTGAGCAACAGGGAGAAATATTTACCAAAATGAAATTTAGATGGGAAAATGGGGAAGAAAGAATAAAGGGGGAAGAAAAGAACCAAAGGTGAAAGCTCAGTGTTGTTTGAAGTTTGCACTGATGTTTGTTAGAAAATGAATTGGTTTTACTTTTGCACATTGGCAGTTCTATACAAGGAGATTTATCTCATGCAATATATTCTTTGCCTTCTAGTTTGCATGGCAATTTGATTTTTGAGATAATTGGGTTTTTCTTTCCCACACGTTTAGCTCCTACTAATGCTGAGAGAGGTTGTTGGTGAGGATCTCAAGAGAACTTGAAATGTGATGAGCCAGGGACGTTGAAAGTCCAACTCCAGATAATGTTTCTACATTTCTACTGTTCTTCTGTACATCCATTTTATTTTTTTTTCCCAGAGTTTCCTCTTATGGGATGCTGTGTTGGCTATGATCAACAGTGGATGGCTGAGATCTGGGTACAGATTGCTGAGCTGAGGTGTTGCAGCATCTGTGTGCAGGTGACCAACCCAAGTACCATTCACCTGCCAAAGCAATCCATTGGGCCAAGGAACACCCCTGCCTCAGGACCCTTCAGTCCTTGTATGAGAGAACAACCTTAGCTACTCCTGTGGCCACAACTGGGCAGAGCAGCTCAGTGACTTTATGTTCTTCTACCAAACTCTTTGGGGAGGCTGGCAATGTCATCTGTCCCCCTGGTGTCCTAGTGGGACAAATGGAGAAGATGCTAAAAACAACAGCTTCGTACACCATCACCATCTATTGACATCTCTGAGTGTGAGCATTGGCAAGGAAATCAGGTGGGATAAACCCCACTGTGGTTCCTGCAGCACATAGCTCTGGCAGGACAGACAGTGGCAGAATTTATAATCACATTTTGCTTGTAACTGGGAAACAAAGAAAAGGAATTGTGATAAAACCAGAGCGATTTTGTGGCACAAAGTGCCCTTAAGCCTGTCTCCTTGTCCTGTGCTGACTACTGCTTGATGAAATAGCACTCAGGTTGCCTCCTCCATTCTCCAAATTAGAAATTTCTGCCTCCTGATTGCAGATTTAGCTGGTTACTCACCACCAGCTTCTTTAAGTTCCAGAAATGGAAAGCTAGATCTAAACTCAGTGCTGTTACCACAGGTACTGTCCACAGTCCACAGTGGTGGATGGGATTCGTGCTCTTTGCAGTTGTTCATCTGGCTCTTCTGGAAACACCCTGACTTGTGACTGCCATCTCAGCACTTAATTAAGGGGTTAATGGACATCTCCTCCTGCTTCTTGCTCAATGTGGTTGTAATGGCAGCCTGGACCCCTCAGGGAGGGACAGCAGGAATGGGTCTCCTCTGGGATCTTCTTTACAACACTCAAATGTATTCCCATATCATGCTGTTGCCTAGTGAATATCTGATATGGTATGGGTTACAGAGACATCTTTGTGGACATGAAAAGTGTTAAAACGTACCTATTTACTCTGTTACAAATGCCATGCATTGCAAACTTAGGAAAGTATCTTGGGCAGCATGAATTTTGCCCCTAAGCACTAAGTAATGTGCAAATTACTACTTAAAATTAGTATCCTGTACATGTTGGGATTTGTTCTCTTCAGTAAGTTCCTTTGCTCCCTCCTCACCATGCTTTTGTTTGATGTGTGCCATTATTCTTTCAATTAGTGCAAACTTTCCACCAGGCCCACAGGGACCAGGGTGCTCTGTGCCAAGGTTTTTCCTGTGACCTGCAGGACAAGAGCTCTGGATGAGAACTTGCAGTGCTCCAGAGCAGTCTGGAAGGCTGTAGGTACAAGCTGAGTGGCACCACCAGCCCCCAGCCAGCCAATGCCAAGGTTAAAGTACCACCCTGACTTTAGAAATGGGAAAGAGGACAGACAAAGGTCACACATTAAGTAGCTTGTAAAGTTTTCTTTCTCAAAACCCCTTCCTGCCTCATGCCACAGAGTCCCTTAATGAAAAGTCCCAGGAAACACTTGCTCTCTGGGCTTAGCCTGGGAAAACTGGACAAGGAAGCCAA
Source organism: Luscinia megarhynchos (assembly GCA_034336665.1). Lineage (NCBI taxonomy): Eukaryota > Metazoa > Chordata > Aves > Passeriformes > Muscicapidae > Luscinia > Luscinia megarhynchos. Next base: position 70,718,882 of record JAPFBE010000003.1, read on the forward strand.
GTGGATGTGTGATTTCCCAAAAGGGGTTGGAAGACCCCTGCATTCCCAATGGGATTGATACATGGGAGGTACATCTGTGTCACAACAAAGCCACAGAGGCACATGAAACAAAAGCTGGTCTGAGTCCCTCTCTGAGCTCTACCACATGAGATGGACTCAGAGCCCCAGCCCTTAGCACAGAGATGACCTGAATGCCCTCAAAGATGGGGGGAAATTCAGAGGTTTCAGAGCTTGGACTTTAGTTGGATTGTTGGATCCACTTCAGCAAGACTGTTTTCAGGATTTTTTTTTTTTAATAGAAGAAAAGGAAAATAAAATCAGGTCCTCGGAGCAAGACTCTAGGTAGCAAGAGAGAAAATATTTTCTACTCCTGCATAGCTCACAGCATGCCCTATGGCAGAGGTGTTGGAGGCACAAATTTCAGTCCTTTTGCTGACCCAGCAACTGCCTGTGTCAGCCATGGCTCTGCACCCCAGAAGGCAGAATCTCTCCAGGAGGTGAGACTTTCAAATGGTTTCAGCAGCTGGGTCTTGGGCTGCTGAGTAAGGATGATCCTGGTAGGCTATGGGTCATGCTGGGAAGCATCACAGAAGCACCTGACAACCCAAAATCTTCTGGATGTCTGTGCTTTGCAGTTCTCCTTCCTACTTACAAATGGGATGTGGATTTTATGTGCAAGACTCATCTCTCATAAAAACAGGGAAAGAACAGCTATTTAGCTCTGCCTTGTACTCTGGTTTTGCAAATTTACTATTAGTTTTATAGGTAGGCAATGACTTTCATTTTCTCAATGGTGTGGTTACTTCATGGCTGAAGAAAGAGCAGAGTTGTGTATAAAGTACTGGGTAAAGAAGTCCCTCATGTTCAAGGCCCGGCTGATATAAAATGTACGCAGAAAGCTCCTCTGCTCACATAAAATACAGAAGGCTTTAACAAAAAAGTCTCATGTTTCCCTTTTAAAAATTCAGAGTCTCTTAAACCAAGAAAAATGCATGGCAAGGGAGTGCCAGTAATAACAGGCCTGCTCTCACATCCACTGGAAAAAGAGAAACAAGCAGCAGTTTCCCCTGAGGGAAGAGGGGTTCTGGAAGTTAAACAGAAATGTTTATTCTTGTGAAGAGTTAAAAGGCTTCATAGGCACCCTGCTTCCCCCTCACATCCTGAGCACCTCAGGGCAATGCATCAGCCCTGTGGCACAGGGAAAGAGCCCAGAAAAGAGCTTGCTTTCAGCAGCCCCATCTTCTGCTGGAAGACCAGGGAAACATCAGAACAGGGATGTGGCTAAGTGTCAGCAGATCTTGCCCTCCAAAATTTCCAGTGGGGACTATTTACATATTCTTTCTGTGCAGGAGACCAATGTTTTTTCAATAGCTGAAGCTTTCACCTGCCCAAGTTGAAAACTACTGTTAGAGGATTTTCTTTGTTAAATTTAAGGCAACTCACATAAAAAAGGAAGCAGTTTGAGTTAGATGTGAATCATCCTTTACACACCAATCAACCTTCCTGTTCTCATTTCTGCATTTGAATAATTTTGTTAAGCTTGCATTTAAAACCTTTCCATTATGTGGCTTTTGGCTTGGCACAAAATAGAAGTAATTATCCTGCTCTATTAACATCTATATTCTATGAAAACTCCTCCTGCAAATGTGCCATGTAATCTATACAGGCATCTATCCTAAATTAAAAAACAGCATCAAAATCTGAGTCAGCTCTTCTATGTATTATTAAGTGTCCATTTTGGTTACACTGTTGATGGCTGCCAATCCAATTTCATACCTGCCTGTCCCTTTTTTCTAGTCTTCCTATCCTGCTGGCAGAAAACCAAACTCATAACCAGAGCACAGTATAACATATATTTGTGTCTGCCTTTTACTTGGCTTTCATATGGATTTTGTCTCATGTTTTATGTCAGGAGCACTTTGGTGATTCCATTCAGTTGATGGTCTCTCCCCTCTCTCCTACCTCTCCAATCCCAGTCAAGATGAGTAGCTGAAAATCTTGTATTGAGAAGCTGAACTCCATAGTCCAAAACAAATTGCCTTGCTGTTTTCACTAGGTGGAGAATAATCTATAACCAAAGCAATTCTGGTTTCATGGCTAAGAGGCAAATCCTTCCTCCCCTGCAGCCACAGGACATCTTGACCATAGTGAAAGGACAACAATTTTGCTGTATGCAGTGTGAGAAGGAAGAACAAAAGGCAGTTTCCAAAGGGTGACCTCCCTTCTTTGCTCTGCAGAGCAAGGTAGGAAGATCCCACAGTGGAAGGACACCCATGAGGCTGGAGGTTTGCAGCCACAGGAGATCATAGCCAGGCTGTTATCTCATCCAAAAAAACAATCCAAAACATCCAAAGTGCTGAGTGCCAGAATTTCAGAGATGTTAGCCAGTGCACACGACAAAGGGGATGACTGTCAGGATAAAGTAAGCAGGAGTCCATTCATCACTTGGCAGAAAGTTAGGATAAAAAGGAAGAGTCCTTCCTTAGGAGAAAAACTGGTTTGCTGGATGGTGAAGAAAGAGGTTCTCCTGTGACCTAAACGTGTCTATCACAGACTCAGTGGGGACCTTTAAGTGTCATGGGACAAGGCTTCCCACAACCTGAGTCAGTTTGGTAATCCCCACACTGCAGATTACCACACAGACATACACCCAAAGCAGAAGAAAAAATTGGAGATTGCATCCCTCATGAACCATGGGTGCTCCCCAGATCTTCCTGCTGCCCCAGAAAATAACGTCATCATGCCAAAGCAGGCAAAGCAGAGGGTGTGACTGTCCTGCATTGCCCAACCTCTGCCCACTCAGCTGACATCTCCCTGGCCATGCTGGTGAAGAAGAGAGGAGAGGGCTGGATGGGCACCTGGACAGAGGAAGCATGTTAGCATGTTAGCCCATGGTTACCTAGGAAAAACTGTGGCCTGGGGTGGTTTTTGATGGGATAGGCTGTCCCTAGGTGTATTCCTAACTGCAGTGTCTGATGGGAGATGCTGGCTAAGCAGAGATCATCCCATTCTGCTGAACAGGAGTTAGATGAGAGGCACTCACTGGCCACTGAAAGTCAATAGTGTCGGCTGAATGAAAACTCTTAGGTAATACTAATGGGCTCAGCAGACAGGCCAGAAGGGTGCTAATAGTTGCTCACAGCAGCCCACACACTTCAGGGAAAGAGGACACCCGATGGGATTACTGTAACGATGCCCTGTGGGGCAAAGGATGTATTTCTTACTTCTTCAGGTAAGATCTCATACAGGCCATAAGGTATGAGTTGCATCTGACCAAACTAAAGAAAGGTTGTGATTTGAACTGGGACTCTTCTGACAAAACTGGCTTGACTACCTTGACTTACCCATCTGGGGATCCTGGCACTAGAGGAAAGACAATCTCAGTGGCTTCAATTTATGGGAACTGAGAGTTATTGCAGGAAGGATGAAAGCTGGAAAAATCCCTTCCTCCTTTCTCTTTCTGCAGGGACTGGCAGCCTAACTTTGTGATCCTCTTCTGAAAGGAAGAGGGGAGGTTTGTCAAGACCTTCTTTAGTCACTCTGTCTCTATAACTTAACTCTTAAAAGTTAGGCAAGTGCTGGGGCTGGGGACAGTGGTGCTTGATCAGGAAAAAGAGAGCTGCTAGCTTTCTGCTCAGCTTGCATGAGGAGTGATTAAAGCATTTTGCATCTGAGATGCTCCTGTGGGCATGTGCTGGGAATGACTCCTTTTCTAATCCAGTAGCTGACATAGCAAAATCTTGCACTCCATTGTTGCCAATCATTAAATCAAAGTCACAATCCATTTGGAATAACTCATGGAAACTCATTATTTGCCACTGCTTGGTGAACTGCTTAGATAATCAAAATGCTTGTGAGAACAGGGAAAAAAATTTTGTTCTTGGCCTAGAAGGAGCAAAGAGCAGTGACACACCCCAATTGAGAAGCAGCAGGACGTGAGGAGAAACAGGACTTGGGAGGATATGAGCCATGAGACCCTCTGAAGTTCCATGGACTTATCACAGTTAAACATAATGCTTTCCAGGCAGGCTCTTACCTGCTCTCTCACTTCACTGGTAAGGTGCAAGAGAGGTAAGGAGGAAGGTAATGTGAATTAGTTCTTTTAAATAGCCAGTAAGGGAAAAGCCCTTGCCATATTTTTGAAGCCCAGGATTCCTTAAGATAGAGACAACATAGGATATTTAGCCCAGTTGTCTGGAGAGATGTGGAAGCTCTTGGAGAGCCTGCTCCTTTTTCAACCTGGAAGTCTGGGAGTGGGCAGCAAATTAATGGAGAATGTTTCCTTTAAATCATGAACAGAAATGTGAATTACTGCTGAGGTTTCTATTCTGTACCATCAGGAAGCCATTTTTTCACTCTGGCCAAAGATGTTAAGGAATATTTGGCACATGAGAACAGCACTGTGGATTTCTATTACATGAGCTTGAAATTGATGCCTTTTACTCATTAAGGCTTGTTTCTTCAAAAATGCAGGTAGATTACCTGCTTATCCAGTGGTTCCTGTGAAAGATTTTGTGGATTTATGGAAACATCCATGTCAGACCCTCACAGCCCCAGAGGCATCAAGGAAAGTGTACACCTGGAGCTCTGAAGATTGACATTAGTTGTGACACTTCCAATAGGAAGGTAAATGACAGCATTTCTCAGACATGATAATTTACTAAGTGAAAATGTCAATGTAACCAATAATACTTGAAGCTATTTTCTCATGAACTAGTTATTCCTCTGAAAGTGAATATGCAGCTGCAGTTACCAAGTGATGGGGCAAAGTCAAAAGCCCATAAATACACTTTAACCATAATCATCCTTTTTGCCAATAGAAGTCATGGCTTTCCATAGCTGAAGTGTATAAAAAAGCATAAAGAATGTATTAAAGCAGTGACACTATGAAATTATGCAAGTTCTAAACAATCATGGAAGAAGAGAGCAAAACATTTGAAGGAGACAAGTAATTTTAGAACTTGGCAACTAATTCATTTTGACCCTTGCTTTGCATTTCTTAAATTCCCACACACATTGTGTTTCTAAGGATAAGTCCTGTAGGTCCTTATCAGCTCACATTTAAGGGTTAATTTACAGAGCCTCTGCCCTGCAGAACATGGTTCATTGTTCTTTGCACAGCCACATAAAACATTGTAAATGCTTTTTAGCAAAAAATGTTGGAATAGAAAATAAAAGGCAAATCTTAGAGGAAGACCATTTTTTTAGTGGTGAGTCTGGATCCTGTGACAGTGAAGTAGCTGAACTAGGGGATTATATATATTTACTCTGCATGACTGAGCCAGTAAGGCAAATGGACAACTTGTGTGTTTATATAGCTTTGTATTTATTTACACTTTCCCAAATTCATGTCTCTTACTGGCTATGAAATAGAAGCAGGTACAAATGGTTCAACTCCTTTGTCCAAATTCTGCTGTTACCTATATTGATTAATTTTCTGTGACCTATGCAGAATCCCCTAACCTAGTCCCTGAAATGTGGCCTCTACAAGATGCCCCTTGTGAGGCCCCTCTTGTTTCTTGGAAGCTGACCTTTTTCCAGAAGAGTCTAACAAATACTTTCCAAATTAGGGCTATTCAACCACCCCTGCCCACAGACACAGAACATAATTACCAACATGATTTATCTAGAGAATTTTCAACTCTTGAACGTACTGTGGTGACATTTGCTGATGGTATTCTTAGCATGCATGGGAGGGACAGGGCTTTTTCTTAACATGTATCTCTATGGTTGTGTAGAATATGGTCTTTTCAGCTCCCCATACCAATGTTAACTATGGGTTGGCATGTTGGAAGTTGTCCTGTGTTTATAAAAATCACATGGTAAAGACAGAAGGATGCTGTAGCAGGAAAAAAAGAGAAGTTTTTGGCTAAAACTATATTTGCTGACACTGCTTAGCATGAGGGGAACCTCCACAGCTCTGGAGACATGGGGTGAAGCCCATGCTGACCCAGTGATCCTGACTACCATCAGAATAATCCAGAGAAACATCTTGTCCTTCACCACAGCTCTGTAATTTGAAATGCAGAGGAAGGAGAACTACAGGATTAAGACAGAGGAAGACAGAAAATTCTTCAGATTTCCAAATGTGGAAAAAAAGAGATCCCAGCATAACCAGTTCTGCCCTTCATGTCTGCATCATGACAAGCATCTCACAATGCACTGCAACTCTTCCATGTGTGCAAGTGCATCAAAATGGCTACACATCTGATTTTGGGTTTGTTTCTAGTTTGGGATAAAACCACTGCATAAATAATCTCATAAAACTTTTGGGGTTTTTATCTCTTGTATTTATTAGAGCATACTGACACCATGATAATTATATCACTGCAATGATATCAATTGAAAGTTCTGATGAAACGACTTGCACAGATCCAACTTCATTTTGAAAGGAAGTGTGCTTGATTTCAGTGTTTTTCCAAAGGGCAGAATTATCTGAAGTGCAGGGTGGGGCTGAAAAAGGGAACAACTTCAGACAGTCATTAACATTTTAAAAAAAGACAAAATGATTCACACCAAATAAAGGTAAAAGGACACAAACAGTATTTAACCGTCTATGCAGCATTGGTTTTGCCATGGGAGTGCTTTGCCATTACAAATGGAAAGGCAGACTGTTCATTGAAGGGCAGTCCTCAATTTTTCTTAACATGTACTCCACACTATGAAAAGTCTGGAGCATCCATATTTTGTATGTATCAGCTCAGTGAATGCAATCACTATCAGAAAAATGTCATACCAAACACAGAAGATGGAAGATAACAAGAAGAAGTCTGGCACCTGCTAATTCTGTTTCTAATTTTAATGTTATTTTAATTGCCATCAGGGAGAATGGAATGCAGATTCTGAGGCTCAGTCCTGTTCTCATAATATTTTATGGGAGGTTTGGCACCAGCTTTCATGGGAACAGGACAGGGCGTCATACCTTCATATCCCAGTAATGTGGGAGGGATTGCCAGTATCTGCATCATCTGCAAAGTCTGAAGGCCTCTGTAAATTAGCAAATGTGCAGAAGCCAATAAGAGGAGAGGAACTGCAAAGATGAATTCAAAAGGAATTGCCTATAGAGGGGAGAGAACGGATGTTAGAGCAGCAGAAATATGGCTGAGTTGCATTAACAAGGGTACAAAAAAGCTGATTATTCTGCTCACCATGCTGGGAGAAACTGAAGAGAACTGGACTCAGTTTTAAGAGACTGTAAGAAAAAGAAATAAACTGAAATGCGACTGAATTAAAAATAATCCCACCAAAGAACCCATAACACACCAACAAAAAAACAAGCCCCAAAACCCAAAACCCAAACTGAGCTCTCCTAAAGCATCTTCCAATGTTTTTAGGTATTTGACATCAATGGAACCTGCCAAATGAAACCCTGGAGGGTTTGAACAAAAATGCCATAGGAATACAGTGGCTTTTACATGCATGAAAAAAGGCAAAGACAGATTAACTCACTACAAGTGATATGGAAGGCCCTCAGCCACACAGTGTATGTTTCTTCACTGAAGGGTGGTCAGGCACTGGAACAGGCTGCCCAAGGAGGTGGTGAAGTCACCATCCCTGGAATTGCTCAAGAAACAACAGAACACGGCACATAGTGCTATGGTTTAGTTGACAAAGTGGTGTTCAGTCAAAGGCTAGACTTGATGACCTTGGAGGTCTTTTCCAACCTAAATGATTCTGTGATTCTATGAGTGAAGGTTCCTCAAAGACTTGAGGGGGAGAGAGGTATCTTTGTAGACAATGAGATTCTCTCTTCAAGAAAACATTGACATGCCAGTGAAAAAGAGAGAGGCAGAGGAAGGAGGGGAAACACACCTTGTATCTGTTCCCAGAAGCCAATGAATGATGGTGCCTACACTTGAGAGACAAGCACTCATTCCTGGACTTTCTTCCAATACAAGAGAATGAAAAGTGGATAAGCAGAGAGAGTGCAGATGAACAGGAAGTATGTCATGGCTGACAAGGCCTGGACAATGCAAAGCCAGGAGGGATATCTGCTGACACAAGATGTTGTGCATCTGACTGACAGCACGGACAAAGCTGACCTCACCTGTATGCACTGAGCTGAAGTGGTCATGGAGACGTCAGCACTCATGCTGATCATTAATAAAAATTCAGGCTTACACCTTGACACAATTACTTTGGAGAACAGTATTTCTCTGCTTGAACAAGTGCGTGATTACTCCCAGACTGACATCAGAACAGCAGAGAAAAGAGTACAAGATCTACCTATATCTCATGTTTCTGCTGAATGGAAACAGTGAAACACAGAAAGATAAATGAAAGAGATCTGGGGAGATTGGGGAATGAAGTAAGCGCCAGAAATCAGGAGAGTCAGCAAGAAACCTGAACCACCATCAGAACATCTTAGGTGAAAACAACAGGCTAAAGAGAAGGAACGATCAGGGAAGATACCCTTACAGTGGACACAGACATCTCAAAGCAAGTGAACAGATTAAAAAGAGCCAAGAACCCAGAGGATGCTAGATAACATGTCAGAGGATGCTAGATAACATGTAACAAGAGGAGGAAGGGGCTCCTGGATGGTACCTTAAAGGAGGAAAAAAATGGGTACAGGCATAGAGTGGAAATAAAGGAAAGAAAGAGAGCACTGGACAAGTGCAGATGCCTGCGTAGGGTTCCTGGGCAGAACAGGATATAAAAAACATCCCACTATAGGAAGGGCAATCTGTCATGCATGAAACAAGTGAAATGCAAAGCCTTCAAGGGAGCTCAGGAGCAGCTTTAAAGGAATCAAAGCAGGGAAGGTTACTGTGAGACAGCAGTGAGAACTCCTCTCCAGGAGGACTTGAGGAAAAGTGGAAGTAGTGCCCAGGGCTAAAGACAGGAAAGAGCAGAGGAGAATGGAAAGGAGAATTAGAGGGTGAGTGAGAGGAGCTCTTTGAGTAAGGGAAGCAGGAAGGATGTGGCTAGAGTAGAACAGAGAGCAGGTCCCTAGAGAAGTGCAGGTTGGTATAGCACAAGGGGCTGAGGTAGACAGCACGGATTAGGAGCCATGAGCCGTGCTGGCAGCTGGCAGCAGGAGCTTGCTTATTCAGCAAGTCAGGCAGTAATTAATTAAATCAAGTCAGGCAGCAATCAGTCAGTTAAATCGGGTAACAATGACTCAATTAAGTTGAACTGGGGAACAATGAATCTATTACATCAAACCAGGGGAAAAAAGAACCAATTAAATCAGCAGGAAGCCTCGACGGGTACATCCAGAGTCTGGGCTAGGTGCCACCGGGGTGGAGGACTTGCTGCAGCCGCCTGCTCCAGGAGAAACATCACCACAGCAGCTGAGCATCGCTGCTGACAGCCTTGCCTGTCCCCCTCTGCCCGGAGCAGAGGACACGGCAGCCTACAGCCGGTCTGATGAAATGTTTGTAATGAACCAAAGGGGTGGGGAGATGGAACTGTCAGCTTCCAAATTACCAATAGTGTTGCAGAAATTACTGGGCTGCCTAAGGATGAATGAAGAAAGCTCTGCCTCTCAAATCAGGCTGATGCTGGATATCTGGAGCTGTCAGCTTAAGAAATTGAGAGGTTTTGATAGGTGCCTGACAATGGGTTAGTCCATCCTAACTAGCATCCAGGAGAGGTACACTTTCCAAGGGCATCCTGGAAGAGCATGGCTATGCACTGGAACAGCTGCCCAAGCCCATTTTGACACTAAAAAGTGTAAACTATATGGATTGGTGTGAGTCAGGCTGGTTGTGTACTGGCAATGCTAAGAACCATTTTCATCCCCTTTTGTTGGCTCCCCATATCATTTGGGATTGAGGGTTTGGCGTTGTTTTTTTGGTTGTTGTTTTTTTGGTTTTGGTTTGGGGTTTTTTTTGGTTTTTGTTATCTCCTGCTCCTTCTTCTATCTCCACAAGTAGGGGAGATCACCAAATTACCTTAGCAGGAATGTAGCTGTTTCTCTTGGGACTTTTCATGCATACCAGTAAATTGAAAATAAAAAAAGGGAAGGTCTCATTGATGAGGACAAATCTGAGGTCAAAAAGATGTGGGAGGACAGCCATCTGCCCATTATTTAAGAGAAGTGCAATCATAATCGTTCTGTCAGGCACCTGAGAGAAAGATTTTTGCAGGTGAAAAAATCAGACTGCTTTTCAAGGCAGTACAAATGCTTGATTTGCTGCAATGGTTAATAAACAGGGATATTACATGGGCAACCTTTATAGTACTACACACTGTCATTAAAGTAATTATATTGAAAAGGAAATGACTCTTTGGGTGGTTTTCCTGCCTAGATGAGGTCCTGGGATTTGCCCAGAGTGTGTAAATTAGGGCCAACACAATCTCTGTAGGAATGCTGACCAGTAAATTAAACTGAAAATAAAAGCTGAAGAAGAACAGCTTCCTGAGCAGCATACAACAAAGATGGGCTTGGTTCAAGACTTAGTATATATTATCAGTACCATATGTATCCCTGTTGTCCCCTAATAAATGTGCCACAGGACAGGGTGAACTTTGAGACACACTGGCACAATAGCTTTACACTAAAGGACTGGACATAATTTTCTTTTCCCTGCTCTGAACTGCTAAATAGTCAGGAGGCAAAAAGAGTCTAACTAGAGATGTAAAGGTTACACTGAAGTTCCTGCTTCCAATCTGCACCACAGTGTTTGAGCAGCCATCTGCCACGGAAAAATGGAAAAGAAACTTCCTAGGGTTTGGGTTTTTTCTCCTCTTTTATCCCTTTTGAATAATATTAAGACTGAGCAGTTAGACTTGTTCTTGTACAAATCTTCAGTCTAATGAAGTACATAAAAATCAGATTAAAATTTCAGTCAACAGTTCTAGTCATTTCAGACTCTGGCTTATTAGCGCTCAGAAGAAAAAAAATTGACCCATGTCAATATTTTGAAAAGTATAATTTAAATGCTCTACAGGACAGTCAGTGATTGTGAACATGACTTTGACTGTGAGTATGACTTTCTAGATGATGTCATGCACTATCAAAGAGGCTGACCTTATCCTAAATCTGGGCTTTATATCTAAAGCTACTTTTGGCCAATAGGATGTTATGACAACTCTATTAAATATATATATATTTTCAAACTGCATTACCTTGTGAGGCATCTAGTGACACAAAATTTCTGAACCTCGTAATTTTCATTTTCTTCTTTGTTTATTTGTCAGTAATGGATGGGGCTTATGTTTATCCATCCCCTTCTTTCTCCCTTTTTACCTTGAAATCCTGTCAATAAACAAAACATACTTATATACATTATAGTGCACTGCAGGAGAAGGGACTGTCATAATTCAAAGTAATCAATTCACATGTATCTATTTCACAGTGTTATCAAACAGTAATTTTTATGTGCTAGCTAAATAATACACCATATTTTTATATGCTAGCTAAATAAAAGATTCCTCATTTGTAAAGTACAATTTAACTCTGTTTACTAAGGGGTCAGTTACCAAACGTATGTCACTTTACCCTTATAAAGATAAAACACTGTGAGCATTAGCACATGTCCCATTCTTTTTTTTTCTAGTGTCCCTTGAGTCATCACTTATAATCAAAGAGGGTGCTGATGCTACTGGGTACTGGGACAGAGAAATATCATTCAACAGATGAGAGATGAAAAAATTACCCAGTAGAGGAGAACCTGGCCTATTTCTCCTGCCACTCATTCACCTGGTGCTCCCCACTATCTAGGGAATAGATAGTTTGATACTATCTAATTCTGGAAACATTGGAAAAATATAATTTAAGACTTTTCTTTGCTGTCAAAACTGGGTGTTTCTGCCTTGGTAGAAACACCAGGTGCTGGCCTCAAACTGTGACACTCCCAAAGGCAGAGCAGTGAAGAGCTGATACAAGGCAGCTCAGAGAGCTCCACACTCTGCCTGTGGCTTACTTACTTCCTTTAGGCTTATCTGCCTTTAGGCAACAGGGGAGACCCACAGGGCCTTGTTTCCACTAGCTTTTCATGGAAAAGACCTTCAAGATCATTGAGTTCAACCTTTGACCAACACCATGTCAACTGAACCATATCACTAAGGGCCATTTCCAGTTGTTTCTTGAACACTTCCAGGGGTGATGACTCCACCACCATCCTGGGCAGCTCTTCCAGTGTCTGGCCACCCTTTCAGTGAATAAATTCTTCCTGCTGATGCCTAACCTCAATATCCCCTGGTGCAGCTTGAGGCTATGTCCTCTTCTATCATCGGGATGGGAAAGGAGGCCCCAACGTCACTACACCCTCCTTTCAGGCAGCTGTACAGAGCAATAAGTTCTCCCCTGAACCTCCTGTTCTCCAGGCTAAACACCCCCATCTCCCTCAAGCTGCTCCTCATAGGACTTACATTTTTGATTTATATTTTCACAGTATTTTCTCTTACTGCAAAAAAACAAAATCCCAAACCTCTTTTTGGTGGCAAACGCAGCCTTGAAAAAACAGCACAAAACTTAAAATCCTCTGCTGTAGCTAAAGCATTTTGCACCTTAAAATGTGTCACTACACATTTCACTTTTTCAAGGCCACTGAATCAAGCTGGAAGGCGACTGGAAAGAGAACAACATGAGTTCCAGATGTCTCTTCTAAAGCTTTTCTTCCATGGAGAGATGGACTTTCCCTTTTGCAAAATGCAGATGCATGGCCAGGCCCAGAACCACCTCCCTTCCTCACACATGCCATACTCACGAACCTTGAACGTCATCTGAACACACAACTCCCACAGAGGTCAGCAGGCACAGGTAAACTCAGCCCTCAGGTATTTATTGCATGTCTAGCTCAGCATCACATCATATACCTTGGCCTGGTCCTAGAGCTGCTGAACCAATTTCCCTGGGTTCCCCAATGAACGGTCCCAGAGCCGATCCAGCTTTGACCAACAGGTTGGGATTGAAAGCCTCCTCAGATCTCTTCCAACACAAATTATCCTAAGGTCCTAATGTATAGGTTCCATGGATCTAACTGCAAGGGTAAGAAAGGGTGGGAGGAAAGATGAGGAGCAGAGGCAGAGGCTCATGTTTAAAACACAGCTGTTGACAATTCCTTATCTTTCAAGTATTACATTGTTTGTTCAAGAAATTCCTACCTCTTCTTCCTGAATATGAGATCAAAATTAAGTAACTGAAGATTTTCCCAGGGATTATTTGTATTCTAGAAGGTGGAAAGAAAAGGCAGTAGAATTTCATTGGAAATCATGTATTATCTGAGTCCTTATACTCCAAACACACACATGAGTTTTTCATCTGAAGTCTCTGCAAATGTCCTGTTCATCCAGTTGTGGTGTATGCTTTCTTCAGAAATTTAGTTAAGGTGTTTACTAACCATTTATTTAGTTTGATGTGCCTTTGTGCAAGACAGAGTACAGAGTTTTGGGCAGGGATTTTTGAACCCAAAGTGAATTGTTTCCTCAGCAACTGTATTCCTTGGAAACAAAAAAACTTTCCAAAATAGGTCTTTGCACTGGCAAATACGCACAGCTCCGTGAAAGCCTGCGAGTCTGCAGGGCACTGCTGTAGCATTTCAATCGCACTTGGAAAACAACCTCAGAAAGCCAGAAACTACTCGCTCTTCCCTCTGTGTTTGGCCACTCTTTTAATGATTTCCAGGAGAAAAGACCGGGCTTTTTTTATGTCCCAAGGCCCTTCTGAATACCTGGATTCCTCAAGACGGAATCACGACCCTGTTATCTTAAACAGATATGCGTTTCTCCTGAAACACCGCCACGTATCTACTATTACCTTGATCTCCCTTCCCTCAGGGTCTCCTCCTGCAACCCCAAACCAGCTCCTTGGCGGTGGGAAGCGGCCCCGGGGGGCACACAAGCCCTTCCCACCCCTTATTTTGGCTCTTTCTTGCTCACCTGAAGCCCCGCTGCCCGCGGCCCTCTCCACGGGGCACAGCGGCGGGGATGGGCCGGGCCCCGCCCCGGGCCCGCGGGCGGCCGGAGCAGCGAGGCGCGGGCGGGGACGGGCCAGGGGCGGGTTAAAAGCGGCGGCAGGTGAACGGGGAGGGACCTTAAAGCTCCGGGGCGGCGAGACTGGGGCTGCCCGCTCGGCAGCCAGTGGCGGAGCCACGCTGATCGGCACAGCCCGGCCGCGGCGCCGGGAGCTGCCGGCGGGGTGCCCGCCCCTCAGCAGCGGCCGCCGCTGAGGCAGGTGAGGGGCGCGGCGGGCAGGGAAGGCGGGCAGCGTAAGGCAGGCCGGACGGAGGGAAGGAAGGAAGGGAAGGGGCGCCGCGGGGCAGGTGCCCCCGGGCAGCTGAGGCCGCACTTGTTGCGCTCCAGCGCGGGGCCGGGCGCGGAGCCGCCGTGAGCTGCCCACCCTGCCCCGGCAGGATTCACCCTGCCCGGCACGGGCGCTCTCCGCTTCCCGTCACCAGCTGGAGCGTCATAGAACCCCGCGAGCAGTTTTGTTTGGGAATGCTCTGTCTCTCTGTTTAGCGCGTTTAACTTACAGCGAAATCTTTATTCGCCTCCCAGCAGCTCTCTGTAAGCGCGTTATGTGAGGTACGTACGGCCAGCCACGACACCGAGCAAAATCAAGGTTCCGGCAATTACAGGTAATTTGCGACACGCCTACAGATGTTAGGAGAGCTGCGGGAAGGTAAACAGCTTGCATCAGTAAAACTGACAGGTCCTGTGAGTGTCTGATCACACACTGGAAACATTCCTTAGAATTACAGGGGGCAATAGGAAATGAGGTGTGAGTCAAAAATAAATGTATTTCTGAGTATCGGGGATGGATAAGATCGCACAAAGAATGAGTACTTAAGGCCTTAAATAAAACACGAAGGACGTGCTGGAGTAAGGGCAGGAGTGCTTGTTTAGCTCCTGGCACTAGCTAGTAGCTGGGCATGTTCTGTGGCTTTTCCGTCATCAGGCTTTCCTAGATTGGGTGTTACTTTCACAGTCTCTCATATTGAAGAATCTCTCCTCAGCTTTCAACAGAGGAAATTATTTCCTTGTCTTGTGCCCCATTTGTTTTCACCATGTAGCCTGGAAATACTCTTGAGACAACAGGCAGAGGGTTGCAAGAAGGAAGTGGCCTTTTGTCTTAGGAATGCTCTCTTAAACCCAGATTTTATAACTTTCATGATTAGTGGCTGTGTCCTGTGTGAAATACTGTGAGGGTATGGGTCCAGATTTGGTTTGGCATCACCACAGCATATGTGTATACATGGAGACAAAAGCAGAATGAAATACGTTTTCATCCTTAATTTTGTTAAAGGAGTTATGTAATCTTTAACGTTTCTTGGCCTCCACTGCTCAGCCTGGCAACCCTACTTACCAGCTACATCCTTTGGAGAGCCTCAGAGAAAAGACAGTTGGCAAAAGGATGTGCATGTGATTGGGTTAGATCTGTCTTAGAGAACAAGGCAGTGGTGGAACAAGCCTCACCCTGGAAGACGGTGGTACTTCCATGTGTCAACTAGGCATTGCAGTGTGAATTTCCTGATGGGCTTTTTTTTTTATATCTGTACTGCATGTGTCAGGCTTTGTAGGAGACTTCAGATGATCCCCAGAACTGTCAGTCTCATAATTGATAGGATTACATATCTCAGAGCTTAAAAATGGAACAGTAAAACCCTGTGAATTAGCATCCTTCTCTGGAGGAATTGATTTTGTCCTGACAGGGCCAGTTTTCTCAATTTGCTGAAGCTGGGCCTCTGAGGCTTCTGGTGTTGTTGTTGTTGTGCGTCCCTTTATGCACAACCCAGGCAGATTATTTGGGCATTTATTTTGTGCAAAAAAAAAAAAAAAGTAATTGTGCATATAAAAATGTATAGCAGACTATCTTAGTAGCTGGAAAAATAACAGCACTTTGAGTTATATGTACAAGTTCATAACAGTCACTGCATAACCTCGTGGGTACTTGAGAGTAAAGAGGATGCCTTTGCAGGTTGTTTCTTGTGAACAGTTCCAGCTAAGTCTGTGCTCCCAGATACTGTGTGAAAGAGGAGCATGGGTTGAAGATGTTTTTTCTTCTGATGTTTTCCCTTGTTCTGTTCCTTGCTGATTTTAATTGTTACTTAATGATGACTGATGAGGTATGAAGGAGAACTGTGACTCTTGCTTGGCTAAACATCAGTTTGTGTAAGGAAAAGCTTGAAGTGATGATATGAGGTGAGATAACGTGCTGTCAAAACAGCAAGAATGTGGAAAAAGAGAAGCACATCTCCTATTAGCTGATAAAAGAATGTTGAAACTAATTCTGTTCCTTATCACACACCTGCCTTTCTTCCTGTAATAGAGTTTTAGAAAGGAAAAGTTGCTTTTGACGTTACTCTTGATGAATGAAATAACAAAATACATGCGCAAAGGAAGGCTGCAGTGCAGTTTAAAATGTTAGTGTGTTTTTAAGTTTAATTAGTGTTTCCAAAAGATTATGAGTTCTGTGTGTGAAAGAAGACAAGGGCTTGTTAATTGTAGAGGAGAGACTTGTAGAGGGGATATAGACATTTGCTGAGGTGTAGGGGGATGGAAATAGCAATTAGGTAACAGGCTTAAAAAAAATAAAAGTAATATAAAAAAATCGTAACTAAAAAGTTACTTTGACCAGAAGCAGGGCACAGTATCTCTAAAACTTTCTTTAAGATACAGGAAATAGGACACTTGTATCAGCGGTGGCACAGTCCTCAGGAATTCAGCTTTCTTCCGAAATAAGAAGCTTTAAGCACACTTTGAAGGAAAGATTTACAGGGGAAAATGGCTGAGACAGGCTAAATTCTGATAGGACTTGTACTGTCTTGTTATGCCTTCAAGTGTGACCTCTGATTTCCTGTTCTGTACGAGTAGAATGAATTTTGTGCAGAGATGTTCTGGAGGATAGTAATCTCCAGTTAAACTTGCAGGCTGGTGGAATAGGTATGGATTCTAAGCATCCTTGGAAAATGACTTAAAACTTATGTGAGGGCATAAATATGGGACAGTCATAAGGGTGTCATTGTGGACAGAAACTGAACCCTTAAATGCTCTTGATATTTAAGTAGCATAATTTTTTAATAACATTTAACTACATACAAATTGGGTCCTAATCTGTTTGGTTTCTCTGGATTTCATGCTGGATTTAATTAGAGCAAAGAATGCCTCCTGTTTTCCTAAACTTGAGTAGAAGCAAAGAACAAAGCTTGCAGTGTTCAGACCTGCAACTGTCAGAGGTTTCCTGTTCCCGATTAGTCTTTACCTGTTCTTGTGTCAAATCAGATATACTGTAATCTCTCTGTCATGGCTCTTCTCTCCAGTTTCCACTCTGATCTCGAGATAGGTGTTCAGAACAAAGTTTAAGAGCTACTAGAGAGAATTGCACAGGCTTTTTTGATTGTTAGGCTGCTCCTTTGATCTTTCTCAGCTTTTTAGGAAAGAAGGAGAGTTGTTGATATTCAAAAGTCTTCTAGCTGCATACTCCTTGAAGCTTTTAATATACTGCTGTAAAATTAAAATAGCTAGAAGCTACCTATTAAAGGATTTTGCTTGCCAAGGTCTAAGTTCAAAGCTTTGTCTTCTTGCATTTTGAACTCTGCATTAAAGCTATAGCAATGTAGGGAGCTTTTTCAGGTGTCAGAAATATCCTGGATGATTGAACTCAAGCTCTGTGCTTCCAGCTTTGAACTGTTACTTATCTGTCTTGGTCCATTTAGCCTGTGAAGCTTGTAATTGCGGTGGAGCATTTCAGGAGAACAGCCCTGTGAGATTTTGTTATCTCTAGTTTAATGTCTGGGAAACTGAGGCATGGGGCAGACTGACAAATTAGGTAGGAAGTCTGGGCAAGCTAGCAAGTGGCTGTAGTCTGTGTACCAGCTTTTCTTGATGAAATAAAAGGGTGCTGTATTTTGGAAGATGTTAATCTGTATTTATTGGAAGCTTCATTGCTTTGGCCTTGACAGTGCTGCTGTTCTTGTAGTACAGCACCAAAACTAACTCTGCAATAGGAATAACAAAATCCCCACACTGGCAATTGAGTGCTTGCTGTGAACTAGATGGCAGGTTGGCAGGATGGAGGCATGCTGATGCAAAACTGCTGAAACCCAGACTAGTGTGTTCTTCAAATCTGAGTAATGACACAGCATTGTGCAGCTCCGGAACACCTCGATGCTGTTATCAGCTCCCCCTATGAGCCACTGCTCCAGTGCAGCTGTTGAGATCAACACCTGAAGGGAGCATTGTGTCTGCAACACATTTGAATGCATGTTGGACCTCAACATGCTGCAGTATTTCCTGTGCTGAGTTGAGTTATAAAATAATTTTGGTAATGATTTTGCATCTGTTAGTTTCAATGTTCTGAAGCTTTTCCATGGCAAAAGTTCTGCATTAAACTGCCACTGTTGGGTATGTGAGTTACCTTTGTCCCCAACTTGGAGGGTAGGCAGGGACACTTGAGACCAGTGCTTTTTTGCTTAAAGATTATCTTGGTTAACACATTCTCTCATGGGATAAAGTGACTTCTGTCTTGGCAGTCTGCTGATCTTTTATCAGAATCTGGAGGCATTGATGAAAGTGGTGGAATGTCACACCAAACTGGTAACTCGTGGTACACTGTACACTAAAATTCTGAAAGAAGTGGAGTCATTGTGAACACCCTCTGAATTTGTGTACTTCCAGTATATTAAATAAATTGGTATTCAAATTGAAGGTGAGAAGGATATAATCTTAGTCTGAATTTATGCATGAATTAGGGGTCTGTGAACCTCTTCTTGAATGGGACTCCTAGATATTCCTGTAGCATAAGCAGCTACTGTAATACTTGCTTATGACTACTTTTTTATTTTGCTACAGTACAAGCACCGTATATGTATGTGACAGAGATGTATCTTCTGTTGTTTTTACACCTTCACTGTATTCCAGCTGTGGATTTAGCCACTGAGTAATGATTTTCCAGTATAACAGTCCCTAACAAAGGAAAATGGTGTCTGTTAACGAGCCAGCTGTACTCGTAAACAGGGGAGCTCAGTGATGATTGTCCTCGGTGTTGTGAATTGCAGGGATTTTCACTGGGTGTATGCACCGTGCTGCAATTGTGGTTTGATGTAGGCTTACAGGAGCTAGCTTTAAACTAGAAGGCAGTCTAGCCATGGCAGCACAGAGCTCAAAATACTGCCCATAAGCTGTAGAACTACAGAAGGAGTTAAGCTGTAGTTCTTGCCTTGCTTCTGTCTAGTTTACTAGTGGAAAAAAAACCAAAACAACAACAACAAAAAAAAACCAAATGAAACACCTGCTTATGGGGCTATGTTGTGTGATTATACAGAACTGTTTCCCATGTAACTTCATTTTTCAGTCAAGCATGGTGATCTTTTATGGTTGTTTTTAATTGTTAACTGTAACAACCATATCCCACTGTGGACATCTAATTATTGAAATGAAACAGAAGGTGCTGCTGGTAGTAGAACAGGTTTCTATGTGGAGGTTTGAAAAAGCTTATTTTCATGCCCAGTTGCAATTTTTGTGAAGGAGAATTTAACTCTTAATGCACGCCCCTGTTAGAAATTATTCTAAATGCTTAGTTACTCAACCTCACTATCTTCAGCTATCTTCTGTTCTTCCCAGTTTCTTCCTTTATAACTAATCCCTATCCTCATTCCTACTTTACATTTTTTTTCTCCATAATTTACCTAAGCTTTCATGTCTTTAATGTGTTCTTGTAGTGTTCTGTACCAGCAATCTAGATAAGTCCTTGGCTGTCTACATACTGTTATTTCTGTAAGCATTTGGCAGGATTTGCACACATCAAAATATCTAGACTGGCTCTATAAAAATAGGACTTACCCATTAAAGGGGTGTAATTTTCCTGCTTTCTTCTCCTTTGGTCAGCAGGACAGTTAATATTTTACTTGCTAGTGAAAAGGAAAGCAAGTATTTGAAAGAAAGATATAACTTCTGATCAAGGTCCTAGCTTTTGAGTGAGTAAAGAGTAAATGAGCCATCACATCACTACAGGTGTGTTTAGTTGGAGTGATCTGCACTGGTGGCTTTAGTAATGTGAAGAGCCATACTTGGCTAACTTAAATTCTGCTTGGATCGCTGTGTCCGTTTGTTGGAGAGGAGTGGATGCTTTGGCAGTGTCTGAGTTGCCTTCATTGGCTCCTCTAGAGGTTGCATTGAGGAGAGCTGTTTAAAGCCAGCTAGTAGGAAACACTGTGGCCAAAGTATTTGGATGGCATTCGGGCACTACAGTCTTGGATGCATCACCTTTCAGGGAGAAGATAGTGAGACTTCGTTGGTGTCTGATCAGTGCCTGTAGCACTCAAGTAGTCCAGAAGTCATATGACTCTCCACCAACACCAAAATAAGCCTGGGAGGCTGAGAGCAAGAAGGGGCAAAGGTTGGTGACTTGCTCAGCAAGCAGTGGGAAGAACAGTGGATGGTGGCAGGAGGAGCTGAAGAGACAGCTGGAAGATTTGGTAAGATATGTGGGAAGGGTGAAGGGAGGAGTGTTTGGGCAGATATGAAAGACAAAGACTTTTTTGGAAAGGAGAGATGTCACCAGGAAACTCTGGGCAAAAGACTGCCTCTTCAGAGTGTGGTGTCTTCTTTCTTGATCCAGATACAGACATGTCTTTGCTAGAATTGAAGCACAGTTTTTTGGCTTAGCAAGCACAATATACTCTGAGAGAAGATGGAGCAAGTCAGATGAAGAGGAGTGTGTATCATCTTCAGCATTAAAGGTTTGCCAACCCCTCTTTCCCACTGACAGCTCGTTCTTACCCACGCTTTGCCATTTGCAGCCTGGGGTTTTTGTTGTTTTGTTTGTGGGTTTGTTTTTTTTGGGGGGGAGGGTTTAAAATGAAGCTGTCCTTTTCAGATGGTCTGTGGGTCTGTGCTGTTAAGCAGATTGATAAAATGGATCAGATTTAAAGAAACCAAACCAACCAAAGCATACTAGTACTAGGAAGAACTTATGGACAACTCACCTGCTTTATAATGTGCCTTCACAAAGTCACAGGAGATGAACTGTAGTGTGACCTTAGGAGAAAACAGGACTAGGGGAGCTTCTTCAGCTAACTGCATGCCAGGGAGCTTGTATTTTGAATAGGCACAGGGAGGAGGAAACAAATCCATGGGAAATTATAACAAAATGGCAGCACTATCAATGTGCAGTGAGATGTGAAGCTAAGAAATAGGGCTTATAATCAGCAGATACACAGGTTTCACACACTTCTTTACTCGAAGAAGATGGAATGACTGAGAAGAAAAGTAAGGACTCTGCTGGAGTTACAGGATAGGTGGATAATGTGTAATACCTTGGTTTGCATGGTGCCAGTCTTCTATAGGATTTATTTTCAAATGCTCATAAGAATTTCTAGTCTTAATACTTAGTTGTAGTCATTTTATAAGTACTGTAATTACTGTAATTGTCATATGTGTGTAACAGTAACAGAGAACACAAAAAGTTGTAACTGTCCCTCTGTTTAACAAGGCAATAATTGCCAAGGCAAATTCTCAAAGAATTTTAATCAATCAGATGACAGAAAAAGGAGTGGAAACAGTTAAAAATCCAGCTTATATGTTTAGTAAGGATCTCTGGTATTAAGGGTCTTTGCTGTGTCCTCATAGGGTTGTTAACCTACAGAGACTCCCTGTAACTGTACGCTAATGAAAAAAGAATCTTTTTTCTTGGAAAAAATAACCTAGCAGGATAGCAAGCTAAGACTGTTTTCAGTCACATACAGTGAAAATAGCACATATAGATTGTACATCCTAAAGGAGGCTCAGGAGAAGTTCTCTCCAGTCTGAAGGAGATCTTGGATCTCCCCCTTGGTTTTCAGCTCCTGGAGTATAACCCCACACAGTCAATCAGCAGCATCTGAGGGAAATGTAGTTTATGGAACTAGTGAAGGGAGATGACATTTAAATCCCAGTAAGTCAAGGAAAAGATACCATTATGTTGTGTAACAGTTAAGTGTCTTCATTTTCTGTGAGCTGTTGTGTACTTTGATACTCAGTCAAAGTATGTGGTCTACTGATTATATGTAACTCACTGTAAACAAGGAAGATTTTTTACTTTACTCAGAATGGTGGTGTGACGTGGAAGACAGCTACAAAAGTGTCATCATTTTCTTCCTCATGCAGTATGATACATTTCAGAGTCAGGAAAATCTTGTGATTGATATGATGACCTTTTTGCCAGTAGCTGCTCTTTAAAGCAACTTTGAAAATAGGATTTTGCTTATTGGCACCTTGTGCTGTAAATGCGAAAGAGATATGGGCTCTGAGATACAAACAAATTAACATAGTTATGAAATAAACTTCCTGAGCAATTTCATAGCCAAGAGATCTGTGAGCACTCTTAGAGGGTCCTGGCTGATAGACACAAGAAATGCCAGTTTCTTGAATACACAGTAGCTTGCAAACCAACTTTGTGCAAATCCATCTGAAGTGGAGGGGTGGAGGGAGATGGGCTGAAATGCCTCTGAATGCTCTCTGTGAAAAGCTGTTTGTGGAAGCTGTGAAAACCCAGACAATTGTAGTGTTCCTGAGGAGACCAAAAGGTGAGATCCTTAATTCATTAGTTGTAGTACTTTGAAATTCACCTGCTGGAAACGATATTCTTCTGTTGAAAAAGTCTCTGAGCTACTGCTGGACTGTCTGAACTCTTCAAATGTTGACTGTAGCACTCTCCCAGCCTCTGAAATAGCTCCCCTAATCTAGGACTAATGAAGTCTGTGTTATGGTGGGGGAAAAACCCCAACCTGCCAGGCATTCATAATGAAGGAGTATTTGTCCTTTTTGTAGTCAGTGGAAAGAAACTATTTTGGTGTGAATCATAAACACTGCTTTTAAACATCTAACTCTAGATGGATAATGGCCAAGATTTTACCTTCATTGCTTTAAGCTAGTGTGGAGTTGGCTTTGACTAAGAATGCAGTCACACTTTTTAAACTGGTGAATGTAGGTTATTCAGACCTTCTCATGGAAGGTGCAGAGTATCAGCAGCAGTTACTCAAGGTGTGTATTTATTGCTAGAGTGTACTCAAATCATTATTTGCACTCTTAAGATAACGATAAACCAATTGGCCTTGACTTATGTAGGAATTCTATCTAGCACATTATTTTTTAACATTACATCTACCTTAGTTTTGGCTGATATCTATTATTTTGTTACTGCTATCAGGCTACTAGAAGTTCTGTCTTTTCTTTTAAGGCTGTGTTTATTATTTTCCCATCTGTCTATCTTACTTAATGTGGCATTGGCAAATACACCTAGGAGTGAAATGAATGTGGTTCCATGTGTGTAATCCAGTATGAAATATCTGCTGATATGTGATTAGGTTGTCATTTATGACTAGTTGTAGGTAAGCCCACTGTGTCCACAAAATGTTACCCCAGCCAGTGCATGTGCCACAATTATGATACTGCCTTTATTTTAAATGACATGCTTGCTGGTATTTGTTTCCTGTCTTTATTAATCTTAGTTTTGTTTATTTGTCTTGTCTTAGGGCAGAGGATTGAAACAAGACAATGGATTGGGGAGCTCTGCATACTATTTTGGGAGGTGTAAATAAGCACTCCACCAGTATCGGGAAGATATGGCTCACAGTCCTCTTCATCTTCCGTATCATGATCCTGGTTGTGGCTGCAGAGAGAGTCTGGGGAGATGAGCAAGATGACTTTGTCTGCAACACGCTACAGCCTGGCTGCAGAAATGTTTGTTATGACCACTTTTTCCCCATCTCTCACATCAGACTCTGGGCCCTGCAGCTGATCTTTGTCTCCACACCTGCGCTGCTGGTGGCCATGCATGTGGCTTACAGGAGGCACGAGAAGAAAAGGCAGTTCAGAAAAGGGGACCAGAAATGTGAATTCAAGGACATCGAAGAAATCAGGAAACAGAGGTTTCGTATTGAGGGCTCCTTGTGGTGGACATACACCAGCAGCATCTTTTTCAGACTGATCTTTGAAGCTGTCTTCATGTATGCATTTTATTTCATGTATGATGGGTTCCGAATGCCTCGTCTGATGAAGTGTAATGCCTGGCCCTGCCCCAACACTGTAGACTGCTTTGTTTCCCGACCTACTGAAAAGACGGTGTTCACTATTTTCATGATTGCTGTGTCCAGCATTTGCATTCTTTTAAATGTGGCTGAGTTATGTTACTTACTGACAAAGTTTTTCCTCAGAAGGTCTAAAAAAGCTGGAAATTCCAAACAGCAACCCAACCATGAGAATAAGGAAGAAACCAAACAAAATGAAATGAACGAGTTAATATCTGATAGCTGCCAGAACACAGTTATAGGGTTTTCAAGTAGCTAAGGTGGTGTCAGTGCTGATGTTCACTCTTTTTGGAGTGAATGTTTTATTTAAAGGCTGCAAATGAAATTTGTTGTATGGAACAAAGTTGAGTGGGATTTTGATGCATAGTGTCAGATGTAGAGTATGTACACGTCTGGGAAAAGTCAGGGCAGCCTAAACATGTGAAAATTGCAGGAGGATTAAATAGGAAGATACACTTTCCTATGAGTAGCCTTACAAGCTGACTATGACAAGTGGGAAGCCCACTGCTACCTTCATGCTGATACAGCTCCTGAAAACTAAATGCAACAGCAATAAGAACAAAACTCTTTCAAGCTAGCTATTCTAGTATTACAAGATGTTTTGTAATAGCGCTAGTTTTTACTTGTGAACTGATGATTAAAGTATTTTTCTAAAATCTAAGATTCCATGTTACTTAAGGTGTTATAGTACACAACTGACTGTGTTTTATTTTTTAACCAGGCATATGCAGATGGACCCTGTAATACCATATTCATAGGGAAGAGACAGCAATAGGCTACATACATCTTCACAGCTTTGCAAGTGCTGCTTGAGTCTGGGCAGGTAGCTTGAGACGCTTGCATACACACTGCTGGCTGTAGGGGAATTGTGTGAAAGCCCACCAGTGTGGATAATTGAGGTAGCTAGATTCTGAGTGCAAATACATGCCTAAAAACCAGCACAAGAGTATAGTTACAGCCTGTGTAGACTTGTTTAAACATCTAGCAAACCTGGGAATTTTACCAATCTCTTTAATTGCATACTGCCAGTTTTATAGCCACTTTCATATGTTTATGTAGATGTTTATTTCTCTAATGTATTAGCTGTATTTGTTTCTTTATACTGTATCACATCATGGAACTTTTTTGGCTTTGATTTGTTTGCTTTTTTTGGTAGTAGACTGATGGTGCTGTTATGAGACTAAAATCTGTCTAGTTTTAAAGACATGGAAAAGTATTACTGGAAATGGAGCAAGTCTTAATAAAAGGCAAACAGTTTTACCTTTCTTAGTGAAGTGAGAGTCTATATGTGACTGCTTAGCAAGATATTAAGTAGGACCTTACAAAAAACTTTTTCAAGTAGAGACTCTACATCCAAAGTGCACATAACCCCTAGACATTCCTTATTCCCATCCAGGGCACTGATGCCCTAATTCTCTTGTCCATACTCTAATGGAGATACACAGGTAACTCTGGCCGACATGGCAGTATGTGGCTGTGGGAGGGGTGTGCTTTTAAAAGCAGGGGAACCTGAAAGTCAGAGGTAGGTGCAGTGCAAAACAGCTGTATTGTTTTGTGTACTTCCTGTTTTGGGCCACTTCTCACCGCCATGCATACAATGACCTCGGTAGAGCTAACTTTTGGGGGTTTATTTGTTGTCATTTTACAAATGGATTAGCCTCACTGTTTTTGTATAATGGGACTACTCTTCCAAGGTGTAGAACAAAGAGCAGGCATCCTTAGGAGCAGATATTGCAGAGTGCCCTTTTCCTCATACTGTTGTATCTCACTTCTTACAGGTGCTGGCACAGCTCTGTGTGTGTCCATGCTGTAAGAGAGCTTGGGTGGGTTGTTTGATTTACTTGTGACTAGTAAAAGCCTAACAGGGAGCAGGCACAAGCAACAGGAGAGAGAAAATACCTAGAGTCAGCTCTGTCCCTGCATGAGGTCCTGAGCTGAGCCCAGTCATTTATCTATTCTCTTCCACTGGCACACTCCTGATCTTTCCTGCCTTCACAGCACATTTTCTTTTTTAATCACTGTTGTGAAAAGAAATTGCTGCTAGTCTTCTGAATGTGTCTACCAGCAAGCTCAAGGAAAAATGATACAACTATAGTATATTAGTGCATATTATTCTCTCTGCAGATTTAAGGAAGCTGTTCCCTTTGGGTCAGGAAGGTAGGTGCTCAGGCTGTACCTCACTGGATCACCCCCTCATTCTGCCCAGGGGCACAAGCAGAGGGGTGGTTTCAGGGTGTGGAGATACAGCTACTCCTCTTCCAGACTTGTGTTTAATGGAACAACTTGAGACCTGACTTTTGTTTGGGACATTTGTGGATCACATACCATATGGTGAATATGAATGAAAATCAGTTAATAATTATGCTTGATTGTCTTACCTCCTTAGTGATCCATTTGAAATAGCCCTATGCTGAATGCCAATAACCCTGTGAAATACCTTGAAGTAGATATGTTTTCCTCAAATGGAGGAGGGGTAGTTTTTCTTGATCTATGATAAAAATGTAGGCCTGCAAAACCCCAAATGTGGACATGATGATAGCTCTCTGTGGTTTTTCTTTCTCTGCTCACAAGTTTTCAAACAGTGAGTTCTATTCCAGCAGTTAGTTTTTTTCTAGTACATCAATTCCATGACTGTTTTTCTTCTCATCCTGGGATAAGTGGGCAAAGTTTCAATGAAGAAATGGGTTCTCTGCGGTCCTTTGTAGGCCAAGCTCTGTGTGTGGCCATGCTGTAAATGGATTTGGGCTGGCTGGATGTTTCCTGTGTGGTAGCAGGACCTGGTAAGGTGCAGGCTGGCAACACTGCCCTGTTGCTGTGGTGTCCTGGCAGCCAGATGGTCTGGGAACAAATGTGCCGGTCCCTGTCCAATCTGCATCAAGGGCAGCTGCAAATCAAAGATCCAAGCACTAACACTAAGCTATTGATCATCTCAGCAGGCAAGACCAGCTGTGACTGATGTGTTTGGCTGAAATATTTCTTCTCATTCTACGTACAACCCTCATTATGAACACTCTCATCTGAAGTATCTCTAGCTTCTGTTACTGCCAGGATAAAGTCCCTGACAGTTTCAGTGCCCTCTCTAAATTTTTCCTAGTAGATGGCATCATGATGAAATGACAGCTGTAGTGATTTCTTTCTCCAAGTCAGCTTCCCCCTGCCTGCTGCATTCTGTGGCCTCAGCAGAGGAGGCAGCTGTGTTTAATAGGGTCGTAGTTTAACCCTTTCTGCAGGGAAAAACCAAGCTGCTTTTCTTGGTTTCCAACTTCCTGTGCCTTTCCAAACTGGCTGGGGCTGCTCTGAACTGCAAAGCACAACTGCCCCCAGACATTCCCTGTGTTTGCCCTTGCTCATGCCCTGCAGCCATCCCTCTGGGAGAGGGTCTCCCCAGCCCTCTCAATCTCTGACCCTGCTGGTGACTGGTTTGTACTGTACTTGCACCACCATCGTCCCACGGTAGTCCAGCCAGTTTTCTCTGATGGCAGCTGGCTCAATTGTCTCTGCCCATCCCTGCTGCAGTTCTCCACCCTGATTTCTTCTTTGTTATGCCTGGGGCAGAGATTGCTTAAATTGGTATTGATGCCAAATGATTAATCAGAGTCTCTAGAAAAGCTCTGCGACTTCCCTGCATCCCCTCCCACCTTCTTGTCTTGCTGTCCTTGCAAATAGGCAGGAGCCCTGACTGCCTACAAGTGCAGCAGCACTGGCTGCTGGACTCTATTCCTGTTAGGCACCACGGCCCTTGACTCCAGCACTACTGCACACCCTCCTCTATCCTCTCTTCCTCTCAGCCCGGCCCTACTGCAACTTTGACTCTGTTTTTCCATTGACATAGGCCGGCCCAGCAACTCTGTATGCCAAAGATCTAAAAGCAAGTGAGACCAGCTGTGGGATGGTCTGAACCCACTCTCCTCCTTTTGCACAGTCAGGCTGTCTCCCCCACACCAAGTGCTGCAGCCATGAGCTCTTTGCTGCCAGGTTAGAGTCACTTTGGCTCCCCAGCCCTTTTCATGGTGTGTTGTGTCAGCCCAGTGCCTCACCCTCCCTTGCCCTGCCAGAACGTGCTGGGAAGTGCTGCCATAGCTAGTACAAGGCAGACCTCTGCTCCTAACTGCCTGGTATAGTTTTTCTATTGCCACTGTTATCTGTATTCCCTTTACTGAGCCAAAGCTATATTACAATCCTGTGAAATAAATCTATTTCATAGAATAGTTTGGGTTAGAAGAGACCTTGAGAGGTCATCTGGTACAACACCCTTGCAATGATCAGGGGTATTTCCATCTAGATCAGGTTGCTCAGAGTCCCATCCAATGTGACCCTGAATCTTTCTAGTGATGGGGCATCTACCATCTCTCTGAGCAATCTGTTCCAGTTTTTCACCACCCTCGTTGTAAAAAATGTCATCCTTATTTCTATCTAGTCTGAATCCACTTTCCTTTAGTCTAAAACCATTACCCTTGTCCTATTGTAGCAGGCCCTGCTAAAAAGTTCATCACCATCTGTCTTATAAGCCCCTTTTAAATACTAAATAGCTGCAAAAAGGTCTCCTTGGAGTGACTCTTCTTCAGGCTGAACAACCTTAGTTCTCTCAGCCTGTCATGACAGGAGAGACCTCTGATCATTTTTTTGGCCCTTCTCTGGACCCACTCTAAGAAGTCCACACCTTTGCTGTTCTGAAAACTTCAGAGCTGATGCAGCACTGCGGGTGGGGCGTCTTCGCAGAGCAGAGCAGAGGGCAGAATCCCCTCCCTGGCCCTGCTGACACCACTGGATGCAGCCCAGGACACATTTGGCTTTCTGGGCTGTGAGGTGAATGGCCCCTATGGGGATCAAACACGCCAGCTAGGTGTTATTAGCACTATGTTCTAACCAACTGAGATAATCTCAAATTAAAGTGAGTGGCTCAAATTAAAGGTCATATGGTTTGAAACCGCCTGCCACAGCAGAGGAAAGGGGATATTAAACAGTCTGGCCCCAATATGGGAGACATTGCGTTTTATCAATCTCTAATGGGACATTGAGCCACTGACCACTCCTTTCTGGATATGACCATCCCAACCTATTCCTCATCTACTGAACAGCACACCCATTAAATCCATCTCTCCATTTCAGAGAGAAGGGTGTTGTGAGGGGCTGTGCCAAAGACCTTACAGAAATGCAGGTAAATGACACCTGTATCCCTTCCCTTGGCTGCTGCTGTAGTCACCCCATCACAGAAGGCCCCTGGGCTGGTTAGGCAGCACTTGCCCTTGCTGAAGCTGTGCTGGCTGTTTCAAATCACCTCCCTGTGCTCTGTGTGCCTTAACATAGCTGTGCTCCCACAGAGCATGGCCTCTGAAGCCAGAGGGACTACCCTGCACTGGCCACTGCTGTCCCCTCAGGTGTGCCCATGGGCAGGGACTGTCTCCACCTCAGCAAACACCCTCGTGGGGACACTGCCTGGGCTGCAGTAAGAGCTGGAGTGGCAGCCTTCCCCCTGCCAGAGGCAGTGTGTACACCTTTTCCTGAACAGCCCTCTATTGTCAGGCTTGTATTTCTCAGCTTAGGCATGAAAAGGTGAATGGCCTCCCTTTCAATTTCCACAGGAGCTGAAAATCGGCTTCACAAGAAAAAGATGGGGGTGGGGTGCAAATGACATGTCTGCAGTTTCCCACCCACATGTCCCTGCAGCCCTAGAGCTCGGCTGGGCTTCTCCAGAAAGGAGCACCCAGCGCTGTGACTGACACACAAAGCCACGGCCAGGTGGGTCCGTGGGAGGGAAAGGCAGGGAGAGGTTCTTGCAGGGCCCTGACTCAGCCATCAAGTCGCAGCAAGGGCCCAGTCAGCACCCTGTTTCATCCCTGGACACCCATCAATGCCAGAATTTGCACCTCAGCCTCCCCACACCCACCGGTGCTGTGAGCATCACCTGGGCCCTTTCTGCAAGCTTGCAGATATTTCAGGGCCACATCCAAAGCTCCTCCCTGTCACTCAGCAAATCCCTGTTGATTCCAAGCAGGCTTGGGCCGGGCCCTTAGGAAGGGTGTAACTCCTTAAAAACACTGCAATACCACGCAGCCGCTTTCTGCACTCCCTTTTTGCACCATCAGGTCCCATTTCACACAGCAGCCATTACCTGCTGGCAGCAATCTCCACACTGGGTACAGAATTCCCGGTTCAGGCTGTGCCCACCAGCAGTGATGGGCTCTCAGTCCATGGCAGTCAGGCTACTTGACTTCCCTCAGACCCAGAGACAGAGCTGGCTCTGCTCCTAACAACCCAGAGCAGCATGGTGCAGCCTTTCTATATCAGCAAAACCACAGTGGAGTCCTGGTTAATCTAATTTCTCCCAGTATTTTACACCACCATCCCCTTGTTATAATTTACATGATGCACATCTCACTCCAGTGACCCATCTCAGTGATGTCTTTGGGACATCTGGGAAATTTAGGCAAATATTAAACAATGATGACACTATATAAAGCATGATGGTGGCCTCAAGAAAAAACCCTTTGATGCTACCTAGCATATGTGGAAAGTCTGGAAAGAAAAGCAACTGGTGAATCCCGTAGCCCAAGTAAATCTCCCTGTATGTCCCTGGGGCTAAAGTTCACAACAGTGAACCTGGAATGGCTCTTGTAGTTTTAGCCAGATGTGGGTGACAAAGGAGGGAGAACTTAATCTTGTTATTAGGCTTGAGTTTAATTAAAATATTGCCCGGGTAGGCAACATACTGTATGTTCAGTTGAGGATAATTAAAAAAAAAACGTTTGAAAACGTCCAACAGAGGCTATCAGAAAAAGTTGCTACATTCAGTTATTTACTCGGTTTTCAGTTTCTTATCTGGTAAAAATTTAACTAGTTCACCAGTTCCTGCAAAGTTTCCCAGAGCAGATAAGGCTTGTCCAGTGCGCCAGAACACTCATGTCTCCCACACCACCACTGTCCAAACGGGGCTGAACTCAGCTCTGATCCCACAGTTCCAACTGGAGGAATAATGAAAATAATACTTTGTATTGACACAGAATAAGTGTAGCAAAAAGTAGGATACCCAGCAAATGTTTTAAACCTGGGTTACGGATTCAAGTTTTATTTTGTCATCCCTTATAATTTTTTATGTTTAAAGGGATATTTTCAGCAGAAGAGGCTGATAGAAGATAAAATCATTAGATGATGAGAGAGAATTTGTTTGGATCAGAAAATAATTAAGGTACATTGTGGAAAGATCTTTTTAGCAGTTACACTATAGTAGGTGAAAAATAAAATAGATTTCAAGGAAAGATTTTAACTCCTGGTCCAACTCTCTGGTTTCCAGTGGCCTGAACAGCTTCAAGAACAAGAACGGTCTAGGCAGGCAATTCAGTCAGCTCAGCTCTATGTCCTGAGGTGAAAGAGAGAAAAAAAGAAGGCAAACCAAAAAATATTTAGATGTGTAAAGAAAAAAAATTGCTAATTAAATAGATGGTTAATCACCCAGTTGTGCTGTGGAGTGGGAGGCGGGTTCAGCTGACCTTGGGGGTCAGAGGCCTAAGGGGGCTATTCCCAAAGGCACACGTGATTTCTGGCACAGAGCTGGAAGGTGTGTCCACACCCAGCAGAGGTGACAAGTGATGACCAGAAGCACCTTCCTTTTTCTTGCTCTCTGTAAGGAAAAACAGCAGCATCAATGACAGTAACTTCTTCACTTGTTCACAGACACATGGAACTGATAACCTGGAGCTGCATTTACGGTGTATTATTTCACAGGAATTAGCGATGAAAGGGGAATGCTGCATAACTCAGTTTTACCTCCTCACAGCCAAGAGGGATAACCTTGATTCTAAGCTTGTTTTTGTGTTTATCCACTGCTTATTGTAAAGATTAAAGTCGTGCTGGGGCTTCCTCTGGAGGGAGAGCCCGACTTGCCAAAGTGCCACCCACGCTTTCTCCCTCTGGTATTTCCCCTGTTCTTCCCAGCACCGAGGTGGGGTTGATAGGGAAGTTACATGGGGTTTGTGGAGACACCCCTTGTCCCCCCCTCTGGTCCCTCCAGTGACACCAGAGAGGAGAGATGTGGGTGAACTTGTAGGTGACAGTGGAAACCATCCAGTGAATTTCAGTGCCTGGAGGGTTGGGTGGCAGCTGGATGGGGGTTTCCTTTATTGCAGCTCTGAACTGAGTAGGTGTCTGACATCTGTTAAAATCCTAACAAGTACCTAAGTAGTCTCTTGGATCTCATCCCAAAACCTATCTAACCCCTTTATCACTGTGTAGGGAACCTCTGATTAGCAATCAAAGGTTTTGGCAGTCAAAGGCATCCTACCAGCTAATCACCAACCAAAGGGAACACTTCACAGCCTCTGGAGTATCGACCTATAGAGCTGTGTGTCCTCGGCCCGAATGGTCTTGTGACATCACCTGGTTCACACACAATTTACCAGCTTAATTTACTCCTCAGCAAGCTAAAACTCTCACTTTTTTTTTTTTTAACATTTCTGGTATTTTTACAGTGTCATTCACCAAAGGTGAATTATCCAATTGACCACTGCTATTAAACATCCAGCAGAAAATGCATTGTTTCATATGGATCTGTTAGAAAGCTAGGAAGAAATGTTACTTTTTTACACGCTTATTAACCAATGAAAAGAGGTGAATATTAGAAACAAAATGTCACAATCTGCAAATCTGAAGCAGAACCAAATTCACCTGGATCATACTTGAGATGTATTTGACTTGAAGAATGCTTGAAGAATAAGGGCCACCTGATCTTGCTTGAGCATTTCGTATATCAGAAAGGCTGCTTTGATTAACTAAATTAATTCTATATTTATCTTGACAAATTCCTGTAAAATTCCTGTGGCAGATATATTTCCATTAATCTAAATCTTGGATATGTTATTTTAGCTTATTTTGGTAAGCTGTCAGTGCTGTGAAATCAATTTAAACATTGGGTAGATTCTCAGCACTAGTCAAGCCCAGCAACACTGACAGCAAAAGCCTGAATATTTGTTATTTTGGGGTTTAACTATAATTTTCAGAGGGTGGAGGACACCACTGAGGACTGAAACATGTTGCTGAAGTGATTCCTGTAGACTGCAGGGCTCAAACCCACATCTCCATCTAACCTGAGGAGAGAGAGGTGAGAGTGCCTCCCCCACCACTGGCACAGCTCACAAGCCCTCACTAGCTGTCCTGGGATGGGGTACAGAAATGTAATGCTTTCCAGAAAGTGATGGATTTCAAAAATCTGGCCAGTAACTTCTAGGCCTAATTGGAGAGTATTTAGCATTTAACCTTTTCCATCTCTTCCTTTTCTCTCTGGAATTTCAAAGGGATCACAAGCTGTTTTATTCCTGAAACTAGACTGCGGCCACAACTCTGTGATAGCACACGTCAAATAAGCAAAAGCAAAAATAATAATTAATTTAGCTATTTTTAGAGATCATGCTGTGATTTTCACATCAGCAGGCAGTGCTATTGCATTACTGGGTAGTGCTGGAAGTGTACTAAGTGCCACAGAAAAGGAAAAAGAGATGCAAATACAATCAACTGGTCCAACAAGAGCTATGCATGGCTGAAAGGGCACGAACAATCTTGTTTTCTATGCCCTTATGTTTTTTATTTCATGTCTCTGAAGTTACAGACATGCATGTGAATTTTGCTGACTTACAGGCAAAATACCTGTTCCCAGGACATGCAATGGGCTGCACAACAATGCAACATGTCTTGACACAAGGAAGAATGACCTCACCTGGGGCTGTGGGTTGTAGTTTGGAAATAAAGTGTTTCAACAGCAATTGCAATCCCTGGCAGGAACTGAAAACTCCGCATGTTCTGATCTTGAATAGAATTTCCTTGTGGCTTTGCATAAATGCTGTCAATCCAAATAATTTCCAGTAGATTCCATCTCTTTTGAAATAATAGAAACTACTGCAAGTGATTTATGATCACCCTTGCCTGATACTCTACCCATAATGATAAAATATCTAGCAGTAAAACACCTGGGGTGGTTTAGCCCAGGTTTATTTTACAGTTTTCCCACAAACTAGACAAGTACAAAGTTGCTGTAAAGTTGTTTTAATCCCATTTTTCTGGTGTCCAGACAATGTTCCCTGCACAGCTAAGGACACCAGCCAGCCCATACCAGGCAAATGCCACAGGAGCACCGTGTTCCTTCCCCACACTGGTCCCAAGAGGTGAGCCCCACTGTGAATGCCCCCTGGTCTCATTTTGGTTTGGAACCTCACTGCCTGTGGAGCACCAAGACCTGAAATTTGCCTCTCTTCCCATCCTCTCCACTTTGTCTGAAACCCCAACATATTTGGGGAGTAACTTTTTCCTGCTTTTTGCATTTGTACACTTAGCTATGTGCCAAGACAGCCCAACACTCAGCTCCCCTGTGCTGCCTTGACCACAAAAGACATCCCAGCCCTTCAGTATGCCAGACTGAGAAGGGACTGCACACACAGGCTGGAGGGAGGAGAGGAATTGAGGTGTGTGCAGCAGAGGGACAGCAAGCCCGTGGCTGCTGCTGGGATCAGACACAGCAGCATGGGGCAAAAGTGGTCTGCCAGGAGTGTTGGGAGTTAGACTGGGGATCTCCTGGAGAAGCATCCTGGCACAGATAAGGGGCTCTGGTGAGGATGCCCCAGCTAACACAACTCAGCATGCACTTAATGTGTGGGGTTTGGGCACTTCCTCTTGAGCATGCCTCAAGCAATTCCAACCTCTCCTTCAAAATGCTACCCTTTTATGTAATCAAACAACAAAGGAACAGATTTTTTTCCCCCATGGTCAGTTTATTCTGCCACCCACCATTTACTCATAAAATGTCAGTTCAAACAGGAACCACCTAGCAGCAGGCGTGTGATGGTGATGAGAAAGAATCTCAAATAAGGGGCAGCAATCTTTATTTATTTCTTAGCAAAAGAAATTGTCTACTGACCCAGTAAATTATGCCAGCAAGTCACCAAGCTGGAGCCCTTGATTTCATGCCAGATTTTAAGTACTGAGAGTACATGGATAATGCAAACATTGCAAAAGACAGTGGTTTTTTTGGAAGTCCACCTTTCCCTGCCTGTAGCAAATCCCTTTACTGTGTACTTAAATAAAATGAAGAGCAGTGGTAGAAACATTCCTGACCCAAAAGGATTTGGTTTTCCTTCTTTTGGGGTGCTTGTTGAAAGGGATATTTCTTGTGTTTGCCTGGAATTTTTGCAATCCTGAATGCCTACATTTCTTAGGAACAAGCTCAATGACCTTTCCGAGGAGATGCTGTGTGGCTCTTCACAATTTCTTGGTGTAATCTCTGTCTCTTCTGTGTCTACAAGATCCCTTCCCACAGATCTCTGCAGTGGGCTCTGCTAGGACTCCTGTGCTCAGCAGCATGATGACAAGCAAGGAGGAGAGACATTGGTACCTGGAACATTATCTTCCCTGGGGCTCCACCACTCTTTGGAGACAGAAATCAAGGACTCCTTCCTCATATTAATTTAGCAATGATTGCTGATCCACTCCTACATGATCTGTCCCTTTGGCTTGTTCCAAGTCCAGCTGATTCAGTCTATGTGTAGACTTAATAACCACCTGAGTTCCTTTCCCTGGTTCTGTGTAGTTAAAATGCACCTGCAGCTGCAGAGAAATCCTTGAGATCTTTCAGGGAATATCCTGGCAGTTTGCAGCTTACCTTCTTTTCAGATCTGCCAGTACAGGTCTCCTCAAAGAGCTTGCAAGTCACTTTCCACCACCCAGTTACACCTAGGGAAAAGCCTTTTTTCTCTCTGGGACTATTCTGCACACCAGAGATTTCTTGGCACCCAACAAAAACAAACACAGAAGTGAGACAAGTTCTTAGTTTTTCCAGCCTGTGGCAGCTGCTGGCAAAAAACTGGGGAGAGTGACAGGGCTGAAAAGGCACTGTCCTTTGGGCAATGAAAAGGGGGTATTAGAAAAGTCAGGACTGGGAAGAACACATGTAAAGTTTGCAAGGGTGTCAGGGACAGCCTAAAATAGCAGATGGATAATTCAGACTACTGGGGCAAGAGTTCCAGGGATTTCTTCACCAGCAGCCTTTGTACCCCAAGGATACTGCCATGTTCAAAGTGTTCTCCACCTCTTATTGCACAAAGCAGGGCAAGAGCCAACATCCTTATCCCTTTCCAATCTGTTACAGACAAGAGCTATGAAACTGATGAATTCAAAACCACCACTTCACCTTTCTCATAACTATTAATTAGAATTTATGCTGTCATAAATTATTGACTCGTTTAATGAAATACTGGTTCAGTCCCTAGTTATCTCCAACTGTCATCCCAATTTATCAGTGAGGGTCATAAATTATAAGCATTGACCATTACTTAGCCCTTAAAAATCAAAAGTTCTTTAATTTATGCCTAACATTTGTTTATCACCTGTAGAAAATGCAGGAAAGGAACATAACAAACCAAAAACACTTGGGCAAGAAAAGGGTCACACTGGCCCATGAACATTTTATTCTGCAGAGTAATTATTTTAGTAAAAAAGTTGTTGGGATTTTTTGTTGTTTGTTTGTTTGTTTGTTTTGTAATGTTAGCACGGCATCTAATATTTTCCCTGGCTTAACTAATGTTTTTATTTTTGAGGTTTTGCATACCAAATACACTATCTGAGGCTTGTGCTGCTGCCAGTCTGAGTTTGTCTATACCACAGAACTGAGAAGAGTCCTTCTAAACATCAATACTATGCTGTAGTCTGGCCCCACATCCCCCAAACCCCAGAGAAGTATGATCTGCCTTCCTCTGACAAAGGAAACTGCCCTCAGCTCGACAGCATTTTTGTGTACTTTGCTGTTTGGTTTTGTGTCTGGTTGTTTCAGATCAGCAGAACCATTCCAGCAAGCTGACCACTCCCCACTCTGCTGGTAACATTTCCCTCTTAGGTACAAGGTGGTGTGTAACCTGGATATATATCCTTTTTTTATTTCATACTTAGTGGTCCTTGGCCAAACAAGTCTTCCTGAAGCCTACTTCAGCTTCCTTTATTATTTCCTGTACAAAGCAGAGCCTCACATAGAGTCTTGCATAATTTCTGTTAACTTTCCAGCTCCAAATTGTTGCCCATTGACCAACAGCAGTCAAGCTTGAGCATGCAGCTGCCTGCTTGGTTCCTGTCAGGACAGGAGCTCTCCCAGTGCTGTCTCTGCACAGGGACACCAGTGCCAGCTTTGCACACAGTTTTGTGTGTTTCAGTGCCCAAGAGCTCTTCAGGTGCTGTAGATTTTGCCCAGTCAGCATAATTTACTCTGTCACCCTGTGTTCGTTTTTAATCTCCTGCACCGAATATAGACAGCTGCTGAAAGTCAGCAGATTTTGAGCATTCTCCAAATGTGTGCATAGCCCCCTTGCAATGTGCTACATTTTTTTCAGCCCTCAGTGGCAGTGAAGCGCTTGCTCTTGGATACCCACAAATGAAGAGAGAATCTTGGCTTTGACACGTGAAGGAGCCATCTGATGGGATTTGTGGCAGGTGTTTCACAATAGTTGAATTGCCAGGAAAAAGTTTTGAAGTGGGGAATGAAGAAAACCTAGGGAATGAGAAAACAGGGTCGGCTTTTGAGAATCTGACTTGTCCATATGTCCTGGGGCACAGCCTGGATAGCCTGGATACACCCCAGACAGCTTCACAAGCACGTTCTCATGGGCATTGCTCCAGGGAATAGCACTGGGCACGGGAATAGCACCCAAAGGGCCCCGGGATTCTCGATTCTCGCTGACTGAGAGCGCCACACAGACACATGACCTCCAGGGCACAGCTATAACCCAGCACGGATCTCTTGGAGGAGCATGTTGGTGTGGGTTTGGCCAAACCTTCTGCCTGGAAAGCCCTTTTTAATACTCACTGCTTTTCCTAATTTTGTTAACAGCATGAGATTTCAACTGTATCCCTTTAGTTCCTCATGACTCCTCCTTCCCAACTCCTTTCAACTCCCAGTTCAACTCCTTTATCTCTGAATAGTTTAGCAAGAGGAAATGTTTCCCATTATATATTTGCATGCAAGAAATGACTGGTTAATATGATGCATACATAGGTGCAACCAGGAGGTTACTGAATCATCCTAGTCCTGTTTTTAATCTGATTCAGGACACAAATTTCAGACCTTGGCAAACTGCTGGATCAGTCACGTAGTCAACGATTTGAATATTGACAAAAGGAACAAGAGAATGCACTTTATTCCGGTTAAATTAAAACAATGCAAAAATGTGAATCCAGCTCAATTTCCATGGAGGAATCACACGTTGTTCTCAGATACTGCCTGCTTCCCCACCATCCCCCTTGAGTTCCTGTCACTGGGGTCAACGACTCACACCAGAAATTTTAATCATGACTCTTCCCACGCTGTCCTTCTCTGTGTGCGGTGTGCAGAACCAGATCTTTTCCCATTGTTGGCATCCAGCTTCTCCTCAGTCTTCAATGGCACTACCCTTTGTATTTAGCAGCTTTTATGGCTCTCCATAAAAGCTCCATCATCCCAGCTTTTAAGCAATTTCTCTCCCTAGCTTCGAGTACTTGCCACGGATATCTCTCATTGTCTTCTTCCCACCCTTATCTGCGAATAACTTAATTAATGGGGGTTTCTTCTAATCTCTGTGTTCTCCAAGAGATAGAGAAGGACAAAACCTCCTCAGATAAGCATCAAAAATTAAAAGTGTTCCTGGCAAACCAGAGAAGTTTGCCTGAACTCTAATAGTGCATTCACAGACATGGAATATGAAAGGGAAAGGGGGGGAATTGGTGAAATGTAAGGTCTGCCCCTACACCCCTTTTCTTTGGGAAGAGCTTGTTTTCGAGACAGTGGCAAACATCTCCACAGACAAAAAGAAAATCACCAAGCTCTTTTATAGTTCCTGCTCTGCCTGTTCCTGGCCTTATGGTGCAACTTTGTGAAAAGGTATCAGTCTCTCAGTGGAAATCCTCACCCTATTTTTTTTTTTTTTTTTTTTTTTTTTTTTGGCAATAGGTAGTAAAGAGAGGTCCTACCCACCGACTTATCCGTGAGAAGGGGTTTGAGCCTTTGAGGGCAGTGGAGAGAGACGCTGAGAGATGAGATGTAAGGCGAGCTGGGCCAGCCAGATGTCCCCCTGAGGGGACAGGAGGTGGCCCTGTGAAAGTGGAAGGTGTCTCTGGAGCTGCAGGGCTCGGACAAAAGACCTGAGAAGTTGAGGGAAGCATACTTATCTATTCTAATTAGGGAGGAAAGGCAAATAGCTACGCCAAGATAATTCTGGTTGTCGCCGGGGGTTGAAACAAAGGATTGGGCGGCTATTGACACTTTAAAATGTGTCACTTAAGTGTTGTGTGAAAGCGTTTTTGGTACAGCTGGACGAAACGATGAAACCTGTTCAACGTTCTTGTTATCCTGAACAGCCAAGAGGAAAGGAAGAACCCATGCTGCTTTATGAAATAAATTTGGAAGATGATTTTGAGAAATTTCTGGAAGACAGCTCTTACTCAAAGAAGTAAACCAGGTGTATCCCTCTCCAGAAGTTTCCTGAATTGTTTGAACTAGGCAGCAAACAATAAAAGAAGGCTGATATCTTCTTCTGTCAGGGATCTTAAGCTTTGTCTGGCGGAGAAGCCTTCGGAGATTGTAAGGATCGTGGGATTGATTCCCGTGCTGCAACATTGACATAAACCAGCATCTTTGCAGCCCTTACAAGCTGAGTTTACAAAGCACCCTGAGTGCTGTTTTCACACACGGAGCAACCTCTCAATCCCTGATCCTCCTCCTACAACATAAACCACAGCAGTATTTTTATCACATTTAGTGTAAAAAAAGCTGAAATATGACAAAGTAATAAAGTATTTATGTCAAACAATGAAGGTTTGTTCTTTGTAAATGAAATGCTCCCTGAAAATGACACATTAGCCCATTACTTCTGTGTGGAGATGGAGGAGTCAGAGTTGTACCAGACATAGTGGCTCTGTAAGCTTTAAGAATTCAATGTTGTGTAATAGGCATGGAAGCTAAGACTTTATGGATTTGAGCTCCTACAACCATGTAGCTGTATTAGCCAGACCTTGCCAACAGCACTTCAGGCACTTTTCTATAAAATAAAAGGCTAGGAGGGCAATTAAAGTGAACATAATAAAAACTACTGGGTACATATTTCAGATACTAATATATACTTAAAGATATTGAAGCAGACAAAATTATTTGCTCAAGGGCTAAGCAGGTACAGTATTTTTGGTCGTATAATGACCAAAATGAGTGTTTGAGCAGCAGAGGCAAACTGGTTACACATATTGAGTTGAACTGGGAAGGTGCTTCTACTGATGTTAGTTCAAAAAATCCAGGTGTAACATGTTTAATCCAGCCTCAAAGAAATGAATGCGATTTTCTAAGTGTGGTCTGAGTCTATAGCTGCATTTCCAGTTGATTAATGACAATTCTGCACGACAAGTGGTGAGTAAGCTGCTAGATGTTGAAAGAGCTTCATTTGAAGCAGAACTGGTGAATAAGGAGGTTGCTACACATATGAATCAGCAAAAATCAAAACCTTTGTGAATTATAAAAATGGTGCTTTGTGGTAGTCAAAACTAAACCTGGCCATGAGGAATAGCAGACCTTATCCAGTGTAACAGGATAATAAAATTGCAAGTGAACCTGGGCATCTGCTGATGCAAACTAATACAGAGTGTGAAAATTAGTTCAAAACACACCTATTCAAGTGTATGGGCATATATGTACCCCAGCAGGTACTATTCTAATTTCTAACCATGCTTGAGAAAGAACCTTGGACTGAGTAGGAAAAAGTCAACTTACTGCTACAATGTGTCTGAAAAATGAAAACAAGTAAATAGGAATTACTAGAAAATGATGGCAAATGCCACAGGAAGCATTGCTCTGTGAATTAATAAAACTGCGCAGGAACTTGGACTGCTCTTGTAAAAATGACA
This sequence comes from Luscinia megarhynchos, assembly GCA_034336665.1. Classification (NCBI taxonomy): domain Eukaryota; kingdom Metazoa; phylum Chordata; class Aves; order Passeriformes; family Muscicapidae; genus Luscinia; species Luscinia megarhynchos. The sequence continues at coordinate 70,759,729 of JAPFBE010000003.1, forward strand.
CACATCACAGGTTGTGATGAGAATAATAAAGATATGTAACAGTTCCTGCATGGAGCTTCAATAAATTAGGCCTTTCAGGGCAGAGTAAAAAGCATGGAGAAGGATATGACAGAAATTTATGCACTCTTTAAGGAGATGAACAGGGAAAGACAATTAGCTATTACTCCCAATGGTGAAGACTCCCATGAAATAATCTAAAAGCAGGTTTTCTGGAAATGAAACTGTTTTTTTTCTTTCACCACACATAATTAAGCTATTGAGTTAATTACTCCAGGATCATGTGGATTTATATACATATATATATATATATGTATATATATCTGGGATAAATATTAAATATTTATATAAGCCATTTAGAGGCGACATCAAAACATAGTTAGGCAAAGCATAGAGTGAAACAAGTGCTATTAAAAATATTAAAAGTGCAGATCCAGACAGAGCCTCTGGAGGTGCCTGTGGCTGTTGAATGCAGAGATGAAGACAGTCCTTGGAAAGCCATAGGGCATTGTTGGGAGATGATGCCAAGATTTCTGCTCTCCTGAGATAAGCTAAAACCTGTTTCTGAATTGAGGAAGTTACAACAATATTTATTTTCCTATTTTTATAAAGCTTTTATTTCTGCATTACTTTATGACCCACAAGAAACAGTTTTGTATATACATGAACATTTGGTAGCATTCACTGGCTTCAAGGCTACCCCTTCCCTATAAATGAGCCTTTACATATTCCAGAGTTGTTAAAACTTGTCTCTTGCACCTCCTGCCAATGAAACAGGTGTTAAGAAAAGTGTATGCAACAAGCCTGCAACCCTGGATTTATGCTCTGTCAGAATTCCTTGCTAGGACTTCCCTCTCCTTCCCAAATAAAGCATTACATACACGAGCAAGCAAACAAAAATCAAGGAAACTAAAAATAGCACTCAGCTTCAACACAGAATTTGTTTGGCTGGAAATGAAAAATGCTGCAGCAGTACTGAGCAACGTGAGCTGCAAATTTCTTCCATGCATTTGCAATTACTAGGTATCAAACCTGGGTTCCATTTAATAAAACATAGTTTTATGTTAACCAAATAGTTAACTATTCAAGATCTTTATTTTTAGATTATTTAAAGATCTTACATTTCATTGGAGCTTTTAATATACTCACAGTACCCTTCTGGACAAAATGTCCAGCACACAGCTGGATAAACACGTCATACAAACATGGTGAGCAACTCATAGGTTGGACACAAAGGGTTACAGGGAATGGGGTGACATCACACTGGTGACCTGTCACTAAAGGGGTTCCACTGGGCTCTATCCTCTGTCCTTCTTCATAAATAGCTTTGATGCAGGACTGGAAGGGATACTAAGTAAGTTTGCCAGCCATAGAGAGAGACCTGGGCAATCACCAGCCAGATGAAGTTCAAGAAGGGAATGTGCCAGACTCTGCACCTGGGATGGTTCAACTCTGGATGTACGGACAGACTGGGAATGAGATGCTGGAGAGCAGAGCCATGGGAAGGGACCTGGGGGTCCTGCTCAGTGGCAAGTTGGACATGAGCCAGCAGTGCCCTGGCAGCCAGGAGAGCCAGCCCTGTCCTGGGGGCATCAGGCACAGCATCACAGCTGGGCAAGGGAGGGGATTGTCCTGCTCTGCTCTGAGCTGGGGCAGCCTCACCTCCAGAGCTGGGGGCAGCTCTGGGTGCCACAATATAAAAGAGACATTGAACTACTGGAGAGTGTCCAAGGGAGGGCAGCAAGGATGGTGAAGGGTCTGGAGGGAAAGCCATGTGAGGAGTGGTGAGGTCACTTGGTGTGCCCAGCCTGGAGGAGACTGAGGACAGACCCCACTGCAGTTACAGCTTCTTGTGAGGGGAAGAGGAGGGGCAGATATTGACCTCTTCCCTTTGATGACCAGTGACAGGACCCAAGGGAATGGCCTGAAGTTGTGTCAGGGGAGGTTTAGGTTGGGTATCAGGAAAAGGTTCTTCACCCAGGGGGTGGTTGGACACTGGAACAGGCTCCCCAGGGAAGTGGTCACAGCACCAGCCTGGCAGAGTTCAAGAAGTGTTTGTGTTCTCAGGCACATGGTGTGACACTTGGGGTGTCCTGTGCAGAACCAGGAGTTGGACTTGATGATCCTTGTGGGTCCCTTCCAACTCAGAATATTCTATGAAGTCCAGCTTAATTTTCTAAACCTCTGAGAGTAAAGCCAAATTAATTTGTAATTTTGCAGATTCACACACAAGTCTGAGTTTCTAGTAATTGTTATCTATATAAATTACTAATCAAGTTTAAATGTTATTAAAGTTCTTACTGATGAAAGACTTCTGCTTCCAGACGCGTGTCATAAAACCAGGCTCAGTGCTAAGTGCAACATACTGAGCTTTACTTCAATATACAGTAACAAACACAGCATTCATTTCTGGTAGGAATTTTTGTCAGTGCTTTGAAAAGCCAAGACTCTTTACTAAGTTGTAATCAAGCCTTATTTAATAGAATTCTTGGGTGGATGCTTTGGATGAAGTGCAGACTGTGTGAGGCTAACCTGAGCTTGAGAGCAACGCTGGGTATACTTTATATATATACTTTATTTTATATATATTTTACTTTAAGCAAAGCTCAAGTAAGGGCTTCTAGTGCTGATGCAATTCATGCCTGGCTGGCTTGGACTTTGTCCACAAAACCTTTCCTTAAAGATGGGGCTTAAAGAGTACTATAATAAGATGAAACTTTTCTTATTTTTTTTGTTGTGAACAACAGAGCTCAATCACCAGACAAATAACACCTAGTGACAGATCTTCACATGGCAAGTAACTCTGATTTGAGTCACTCTTTATACTTCCTGCTAGGTTACTTTCTCTCACAAAACCTACTTTAATCCCCACTCCCTTTGCGCAGTAGCAGTGAAATCAAGGCTGTGAACCCCAGCGCGGAACTCCTTGTCAAAGGAAAACCAAGCATCTTACTTCTATCCTGCCCTTTGCAGTGTGATGCCCTTGCTATCCCGACATCTGGCTACACAGATCAATTGTTTATTATCAATTCATTAGCTACTTTACCTATTTTTTGTCTTCGGGCCTTCTAAGAGGGTCTCTGAGGTTTTGTTCTCTAGCTCTGCCTCACCCTAGAGAAAATCTGTGGGAGCTGCGTTTTATCTGACCATTATCCGAAATTTCTCAAGGTGACGATTTCCCCGCGCTGTCTCGGCTCGGGGACAGTTTCGGAGTGTCCCGCGAGACTGATTTCCCCCAGGGACATGTTTTCTGCCAACACTTGGGAATCAATCCCGGCGCAGGGCCGTATCTGCCGGGTACCGGGCGCGCTCCGCCCGATGCTCACGGACATCCCGAGGGCGCTCCCGCGGGGGCACCGCCCCAGCCCCGCTCCGTCCGAGCCGCTCCCGCCCCGCGGGCACGGCCGAGCCCCCGGCCCGGCCCAGCCCCGCCCGGGTCCCACCGCGGGCAGCCGGAGCAGCGGGGCGCGGGCGGGGGCGGGTCAAACGCGGCGGCAGGTGAACGGGGAGGGACCTTAAAACTCGGGGCCGGACAGGCTGGGGCCGCCCGCTGCACAGGCGCCAGCGGGACCCGGAGCGGAGCAGCGCGGCGCGCCGGTCCCGCGTGTCCTGCCCAGGAGGGTCCGAGCGGCTGCCTGGTGTCCAGCCCAGCCGTGCCAGGTGAGGGTCCGAGCGGCTGCCTGGTGTCCAGCCCAGCCGTGCCGGGTGAGGGTCCGAGGGCTCTTCCCGGTGTCCTGCCCAGCCGTGCCGGGTGAGGGTCCGAGCGGCTCCCACGTGCCGCACCGATGGGATCGGGATCGAGGTTGGGATTAGTCTGTGAGCGGGTGGCGATCCGTGTGCCGGGTTCGGGCTCGGGTTGGGCAGGTCCGGGGCAGGCACGCCGCGGCCCCGGGCCGATACAAGTCGTGCTTGGGCCGGCACGTTCGGACCGCGCAGCCCGTGTCCGGAGGAGCCGTCGGAGCTCCGAGCCAAACCCGGTGTCAGGCTATGGGGCTCGCTGACAGGCACGGACGGCACTGCTGCCGCTTCCCTCCGCTGGAGGCTCGCAGCCGCGCGGGAACTCGGCGGAATAAAGGTCGGCGTGGAGGGAGGGAGAGGCTGGGATCCAGCTGCTAACCCCAGAATGGGGATTTGCAATAATGGTGTCTTGGTTGACAAGTTGGGCGTCCGGGTGGATTGGCTCCCTAAAAGCTAATTGCAGTGTTCTAGTAGTGGTAGATGAGAGGGAGAAAAGTTCCCCCCTCACCCCAAAACTTGCAGCCTTGGTTCAGAACTGCAGGGTGAGACGGCACTTAGAACACAGACTGTTCAGCTCAGAGGTATGAACTTCCCGGACTTTCCTTCAGTTCTGATCAGCCTTTTGCGAAAGTTTTCGTTGGCTTTATTTTAATGACTTTACAACAGACCTGAGGAAATTCTTACCAGAATGATGCAGCTATCTCATCATAGCCTGCATGTTAGGTCAGTGTAAAATTTGTGCCAGTTTCAGCACAGACAAAGCATGAGAAGCCTCAGGAATTCCAGCCATCCTCTCAAAGTTGTTTTCTTTTTTGCCTTACCCCATTTCAGCTTTCTGCATCACAGTAAATCTGACCTCTCCCTCTTGCCTCCAGGCTTGCCCGTACAAGCTAGGCCCTCGTACCAAGGGTATGTGTTGGGGCACGTTTGGTTGGGATGTAAGCACACCAGGGTAAAAATTTGTTTTTCTCTCTCTCCTGTGTAAGAATGAGAGATTTTTCTGAACTTTGGCCAGTGCTGCGTTGCAAGGTACCATGCTCTCCCCACAGTGCAGCTAGCACCAAGAGGAGACGGAGCTTTTATCCATGGCCTCTGTGGATCTCCCAGTCTGGCCTTGAGAGATGATGGACCAGCTATACAGGTTCCCAGCTCGGGTTTCAAAGTGTTTTGTCCATTTCAGTGATAGTTTCCAAATGGCTGCAATCAGTGAAAGCTGAGCCCTGAGACTGAAGTCCGAACTTCAGCAAAACTTACTTTCAAAAGGGCAAGGAGTGTGGATTTTAGTTTTTAAGGGTAGGAAGAAAGCTGAAATGGGACTTCTCTGATGTTTGACTTTCTGTATTCTGCTGGAGTGTGATAGCATCTAGAAAATCAACATAAACTCTTTAGCTGAGGGCATTTTCTTCTCAACTCTCTGACTCTGCCTCCTTTTTTGGATGACATAGCAATGAATGTGGAAGGGCAGGCTCTGCTCTGTCTGCCTTTGCTTGCTGGTTTGTGCTATATAAGCATGCAGCCCTGACAGAGCTGGCTGAGTCTTCTCACCAGTGCTGGCAAATTCAAACGTTGTACTTGTGAGATGAAGAGCCTTGTCTAAGCTGCAGCAGAAAGCCTTTGAGGCCTGCTGGAGGTGTCTGGGTGGAGCAAGGACTTCTGCTGAAGGAGGCCAAGTATTACTTACCTCCAGGATAAAGAAAGCAGCTCAGCCTTCTAGGGCTATGGTGTTGGCAAAGAAATCCTGTAAAAAATGATAGAGAAGTCTCTATTTTGTCTAGATGTGGCTTAACTCATGCAGTGATAGTAATTTCTATGGCTTTGGAAAGTATGCTGAAAGGCTAAATGCTGACCAGAGTCAACCACAGAAAGGGAAGGAGAGCATAGAGGATGTACAGAGGAACTGTATTAAGATGTACTTATTTCCTGCCCAAAGCCTTGTTGAGTAATACACTGAGGTATGCTTGTCCCATCATAAACTGATGGAAGGAGAGAGTTTAACAAGTTGTTTGGATCCATAAACATATGGGTGAGATAAATGAAAGTGATTTACACTTGCCTGTGGCTCTGGAGAGACTGTTAGGAAGTTTTCTCTTTCACAGGTCTAGAGCTGATTTTTCACTATTTGAAAAATGACCATTCTGTGTATTGTGTCATCCTGCAGGTGAAAGGACACAGAAAAGAAGATGGACTGGGGAACTCTGCAGGAAGTTTTAGGAGGTGTAAATAAGCACTCCACCAGTATCGGGAAGATATGGCTCACAGTCCTCTTCATCTTCCGTATCATGATCCTGGTTGTGGCTGCAGAGAGAGTCTGGGGAGATGAACAACAAGATTTTGTCTGCAACACACTTCAACCTGGCTGCAGAAATGTTTGTTATGACCACTTTTTCCCCATCTCTCACATCAGACTCTGGGCCCTGCAGCTGATCTTTGTCTCCACACCTGCGCTGTTGGTGGCCATGCATGTGGCTTACACCAGGCATGAGAGGAAAAGGCGGTTCAGAAATGGTGAGAAAATTGATATTGAAGAGCTAAAAAATGAAAAGATTCACATTCGGGGCCCCTTGTGGTGGACATACACCAGCAGCATCTTTTTCAGACTGATCTTTGAAGCTGTCTTCATGTATGTGTTCTATTACATGTACGATGGCTACCAGATGCCCCGCCTGGTGAAGTGCGACGCTTGGCCCTGCCCCAACACTGTGGATTGTTTTGTGTCTCGGCCCACTGAGAAAACCACTTTTACTATTTTCATGCTTGCTGTATCTGGGATCTGCATGGTGTTGAATCTGGCTGAGTTGTGCTACCTAGTGATAAAAATTTGCATGAGAGATCCCAGGAAAACAACCGTTTTGAAATAAGTCCCCAGTTTCAGGATTTACTGGCTCCCCATTTCCCTTAAACTTTCTTAGGTGTAAGAAAACAATAATCAATATTTTCACACTCAAGGAAAAGGATAAAAAATGAACTTTTCTGTTTTAAAACTGATAGCCTCCCTGGGAAGCTGATGCTGAGGCAGGTTTGAAAGATCATAAGGTTATTCAGTATTTCTGCATCCACAATTAGAGCAGCCTTCTGGCACCAGCTTCTCCAAGTATGCTTATGCTGGGATTCTATTGTTGGGACAGTTAACTCTTCAAATACTGGGAGTGGAAAGGACCAGAGAAGGCTCTAGTGCCCAGAGGAGATACGGGAACCACAAACACACTGTGTTGGCTCAAAGGCAAAACAGTATCAAAGGCTTTTGGTTAAAAGTGGGGTAAAGGATTTTTTGGGCACATCACAGCTTTTAAAAAAGCAGGAAGACAGGGAGTTGATTGTGTTTATACTGTGTGTCATCTCTAAGTTATCTGGAGAGCAAGAAAATGGTGTAGGAACACAGATACTCTGGCAGTGCATGCTATCAGCTTTGCTGGGCACCAGCATGTTTTTTTCTTCTCATGTCCTTGCCTGCACTGAGAAGCATTTCCTTAAGGATTGGGGTGGCCAGTCTCAACTGCCTGTGAGTGCTATTAGGGCAATGCTGCTTCCCCATAGTCACAGAGACTACAGCAGTGGGAGGAATTCAGTTGATTTTTCATTCTCTTGATCAGATTAAAAAAGGATTGTCACCTCTAAGAGGGTGGAGGCAGTGCAACTGTCTTCCTCCTCTTGTTCTCCCCCAATATGTTGTGAAGAACCTCAGTACAGTGATGAAGAGGTGTTTTACCACCTGACTGTTGCTTGCTTATTGTATGCTTTAAAAACTTTTTCAATAAAAAAACAATTAAAAATGCTTTTTCATTCTGCTGGTTATCCAAAAGAAGTGCTTCAACTTACAGCATGCTATCTAGTGCTCCTTCCATTGCTCCTTTTTTTCTATCCAGCCTGCACAGCTTTTCTTCATAAAACCTTCTCCCTTTCTGATGTGCCTTTCAATTGTATTGAGCAAACCACTCCCAGACTCTCTGACATTCCACATTGTGAGATTAAATCACCATTCCTTTTCTTAGAGTTGGTCTAGCAGGAATTACAGACAGCTTGCAGAGCTAAAGTAGCAAAGGGACCCAATCACAAATGAGGAGGAACTTGATATTTTTCCTGATGTTCACACTGCTGTGCTGTAAACTGTATATTACTAATTTGAAGTACTATATGAGTCAATCTGGTCTTGTCTCAAAGCAGTCTCAAAGGTGTTTTATGCCTGTAATGAGCAACATATGGCACTTAGGGCGATGCAGTTTATCTCCCAAGTGCCTGCCCATTGAACCCACTTCTAGAAAGCTGGCTGTTTCTCCTCCTTAGCTTTAATAACTGGCTTTTCTCCAAAATGAATGAGCATTGTCTCAGCTTCTGTTTGCATTCATCTTTTACTGTACATTTAAATTTGTTACTGTTGGAGTAAACAAAGCTGCATGAATTAAGACCCATGACCCTTCACTGTGCACTGGAAGTGGAGCATAAACAGGCTTCTCTTGCTTGTGATCTACATGCAGTGCTACAACTTGACTACAGATAGAAATCTGTCATCTAAGAGGGAAGCAAGAAAACCATAAAAACACCATCCTAAGAACCATAAAAAAGAAGATCATTCATAATGAGCTGGACTGGAAACTTGGACTGTGAAAACATCCTTAATGCAACTCCAAAGAACACAGTTTTGGGATATATCAGGTTTGTGCTTGATAGAGTTCCTGCATTGTTCCATGTACAAAGAAAGCAAACTAGTCCCAGTATTCTAGTATTACATTTCTTTTGTAACAAGAATTTTTTTTCTGAAATTATAATTAAAGCAGTTTTGTGGTGTCTGTTTTCTGTATTACTTGTACATGCTGTGTTACCTAATGTGTTTAATGAAAATCTATTTATCATAATAGAAAATGTAGGCACCAATACTATAATCAATAGCCAAGGGCTAATGTAAGGATTTTAGCCTTCAGCTGCAGGTTGGAGTTTCATTGGTTACACTGCCTGTTACCCTGAGTTTCCTGAGCTCATAGTCGGAAGGTCATATATGTGCTCCAATTGAAATCAAATATGTTGCTTAAAACAGCCTTGCAACCAGCTCCATAGGGAAAGAGTTTGTTTTCATCCCTACCTTTGAATTTATCTGGATCTTGGAACGAGACACAGCAAAACTTTACACTATGAAGTTATCTTAAAACAGCAGATTGGCAAACATATAATCAGAATGGGAAAAAAAGAAATAGAAAAAGTGCTTGGATGTAGCCAAGAGAGGGCTTTGATCCAGAGCTGCAGCATCAGGCAATGATAGCTCTGAGATCTGTGTATATTTAATTTAACTGAACAGTTGCTTTGTATGTGAAAAAAAAATCAGATACTTTTTAGGAACATGGGAATTGCATCTATTTCTACACTGCATAGCTGACCTTCTACAGAGGGGTTTCATAAAATATATTGCTGTGTTGAAATTGTGTATGTTCTTTCCTGAAATGCACTAGTAATGTCTGCATATCTGGTACTTGGTTTGTAGGCTTTCCTCAGAATAAAGATTGCAAACTTTGTTGAAAACTCAAGCAGCAAATCTGAGGTCATGACTGTAAAAGGCAGATTCCCCATTGTTCAGTATCCAGTATGGCTGGGACCAAAAGTGTCTAATAATGTATCAGAATTGGAAAGTGTAGGAATCGGACTGGCTGAAATTATTCTTTGACTGAAATTGCCAGGAAAAATCACCATTGACTCAATCAGGTTAAACCTTCATCCTAAACCTTGAAACCAAAACTACAACCATGTTTGTCAGAAGAGTAAGGAGATGAGGGGAAGCAAACTTCATTGGTAACCCATGGACCCAGACAGAAAAAAATCATAACTACCTTGGGAGAAAGACTGATTTAAAATGAAATTAGAAGTATAGATCTTCTGTATTTATAACTTCTGGATATAGAAGTACCTTTATTAAAGGTTTTCTTAAGCAAAAATGAAAATATCCTTTGGTTGTTTACAGTTATTATAAATCAATGTGCTAAATTATTTTATATCTGATAGGACAAATACAAAAGACAAATTATATGGCCCATACACAGAAGTGCACCCCTGTACTGTGGAGGTTCAATTCAAAATAGCAACTCTATTTATTTTCTAAAAAGTGTACTGCAGCACTAAGGAATAGCTAAGATCACTTTGAAAATTAACTTGGTGAAAATTAATCTGCTTTTTTTCCTCTAATTATAATTTCCTCACCTGAAAAATAGGCTAATGGAATTTACCCCACAACAAAATCACACTGAAAGAATTGCACTGTATTTTTGTTCACCTGTTCTGATATTCAGGACAGCCACGACCCTGACAGTTAATTACAGGGTCATTTGATTTTTCACCATCTTATTATCTACACAGTCATTTGAACTTGTTTGCAGACAGTGGCAAGAGTAATGGTAACTCTTTGAAGCTTAATGAGCTAAGACTAATAGTAATGACTTTTAAGATAGTTCAGAAGGTACCTACACTTTTGTCTCCATCTGACCAACCTAGCTTGTCACTGTCATTTTCTCTTATGGATTATATTTCTCTTCTACAAAGCTGGCTCAGCTTTGATTTGGATACTTTTTATACAAAGTTCCCTAGCCACCAAAAGAAAGTTTTTATAATCTAGGCTTGGAAATGCATTGATCTTAAATTTGAAAGGCCCAGGTGGGGAAACGAGTCACATCTCAGACTCTTTATCTCTGAGAAAATTCCTTGCTCTTGCTATGGTTGGTCCCCCATTCTACTGTAGATTTAAATGTCAGAATTGGTCACATCATTGCACTTACCTTCTCCCTTTTTCTGACAGTTTAATCACTGCCACTAACTCAGAAATTATTTCACATCTATCTGCTCTATGTATTTGAATAGCCAGATCCATTTTATTTGAATTGGCCATCTACTAAAAACATCCTCTCCAAGAATACCACCAGGCTGACAGATGCTTGCATAAGTCTTTGTGGTAAAGGAGTGGTACAGCATCAATATGAGGTATGTTTTCATCAGTATGTTTTCAGTGAACTGAGTGAACTTGCAGAGTTGAGCCATGAATGACTGCAGGTTGTAGATGAGTGTTTTGAACAGCAGCATATAATCTGTGTGCTGCTAAGAACCAGCATTTTGGTCATAGCCTGGCACAGTTCCCAGGAAAAGGAATACTGTAGTGTGTGGTGCAGACATGCTGGTGTGAAGCACCAGGCATTTTTCAATGGACAAGCTGTGCTGGGCAGGTTTACTTACTTAAGCAAGATGTATATTTTCTGTTGTCTGGGCAATTATGGCAATTTAGACATGTCATCTGGGAAAGACAGTAGCAGGCTTAAAACCGTGTAAGTTGAGATAATGAAACAGGATTTAAAAGCAGATAATCTTCTGTGGAGATTCAATCTTTATGACAACATATAAAAACTCCTCCAACACCTCTCAGCAATCCCCATATTAGCAGGAGGAATGCTGCATTTCTGTTGTGATGATTGGAAAACTTGCTATCTGTTTGGTATCCAACTATCAACATTTCCTTCGTCACAAGACTTCTTTCACTTGATTTGAAAGTATAATGACAGTCCTGGTGCACAGAGCCAGCCCTGACTATCATTGTTCCTGAGTTTTCCCAATTGAAAGACAAAGGTGACAACTACGTCATGTTCACAGGGATCAGAACAGTTTAATCAAGCCCTGTTTGCTAAGATCATTGCAACAACTGCCAGAAAAAATATATAATTATTGTGTGGTAAAGATTTCAAACCCATTGTAGGTTGCATCATTAGTGTAATGTCTACTTACAGTTTGTCATGTCCCTGCCCTAGATATTGCATCCTTTCCAAGTATACTGTTTAAACAGCTTCCACAATCTGTCCAGCACAGATTAAAAAAGCCAAAACAACAAAACAACAACAGTCTATTCCTTTACACACACGTGCACAAAGACACATCAGCAAATTGACTAAATCATTCACTCGCTGCTATCTGATAGAAGACTGAATGAGACATTGCAACATGGATTTGCCAGGCATGATTTCTGCCTATGTCATGATAGAAGCTTTTGTGTATTGCAGTAAAATAGTTATTAATGACTCATTGTCAGAGCATCAGGATCCACCAAATGGGATAAACTATGCAGCTGGGAGGAGCTGCAGGTAAGTGGGGAAAATAAGCTTAGGATTCAACAAGATCTTTATCACTGGGAGAAATGGTTTAACAATAGCAGTTTTAGAAGGTAGGAAGGTCTAAGTGCTTCTGTTGAGAAACATGAAGCCCTTGCAAAACTGTTGGATGGAGACCTGAAGCAAAGAACAGTTTTGTGAAGAAAAACTCTTGTAAAGAAGAGCTGGAGCTTGTGGAAGACCATCCGTGGAACATAACACAATAACGTGATTGACTTGAAGAAACATCATACTAGTATGAATTCAAGGTTTGTCAAAACCAGGACGTTTAAAATTAAATTTTCAGTCTTGTTATCACCCAAAAGTCTGTTTGCCAGTGCAGGGTTTGTCCAGGATGATCTCTGTCAACATGATGCCTTTGTGCTTTTAGCAACTGTAATAAGACATTGGTGTGCTATAGTACATTCCACCTAGGTATATGAAGTGTTGTGAGTAAATAAAATTCCAATTAATAGAAGTGAAATTGGTGATGGATTTTTATTTTTTTCTCAGCACAGTTAGTAAAAGCTCCTTATGCCTTGGTTGTGTGTCTCACAAAACAGGCATTGTCCCAACTGGAGAAAGACAGAAACCCAGATCACTGTTCAATTTTGATCACTGTTCAGTTTTGCTGCCTATTTTACTATATGTGCAAACATTGGTGGAGTTCACTGAAGCCTGGCCTGCAGCCAGGAGATTATTTCCCACCAATGGCATGCCATTTTGTTCTACTGATTTCTTTAATTCCAAAGGCAGACCATCACATCCTGCAGCAGTTTGAATTTTGTAGAGGAATTTTCCTTACATAATACGGTTTTTGCTATTTTAAAGCAAGATGCCTATTGCTGTTCCTTTCTGTGAAAGGCAGTAATTATTTCAGGCCTTTACAAATTCATCATCCATGACACCCAGGTACATTCCTGGTAAAACATACTGTATTTGCTCTTATCCTGAACACAATGGAAAAGAACATCCTTGTTTAGAAGCCTTGGTTGTGGTTTGGCACCATGAATTGCCCACTGGCAATACTAGTTTAGGGCATTAATACTTATGTCATTCCTTCCTGCTCATTCTTATCCTGTCTGCATCTCTCTCCCACCCATTCAACACGGTGCCTCCAACCCCAGGACCTGCACTGAGCCAGCAGAGTTGTTTGCACAGCTGTGCTCAGCACTGGACTGGCCCACTGTTTTACCTGATGAAGAAACAAATGTTTTGCTTTGCTGGATTGTTTTTCAGATGGATCAATTCCTTGATCTTCATTACAAGGAGACCATATGAACTTCCACACTGACAAGACTGTGGAGCAGTAAGCTCTTGTTGGGCAAGAGCTGTAGGGAGTGAGTGGAAGGGTGGAGGGAATGGAAACATGAAGTTTATTTGCTGCTACACATGCTGCAATTTCAAACCACAGCCTCTGGCTGTGTTTTCCTGAATGACTGCTACTAGAAAGGCAAAAATCCTAACTGCCTTTTCTTTTTCTCCCTTTGCTGTTGTACCTTCCATGCCTCCTATTCCTTTCTACTGGTCCTGCTTCTCAGCTACTGGCCATCATCTTCTTCCTTGATCCAACACAATCTTTCCTCAACTTTTGTATGAGTTGATTTAATTCACTAACTCAGCAGTGAACTATTTGAACACTGCATTTTAAATTTGTTTTCTTTAGCTCAGATTTCTGCCAGATTTCCTGTTGTGGCAAGAATCGATGCGTTTCAAACATCAATATTTTTTTTTTTCATATTTCTGTCTGTGGTGTCAGAAAAAAAAATAGCATCATACCATGACAGAATGATAGCAGGCATAATTCCTCTTAAGATTCTGCATGTCCCGTGTCTCTCTTTTTGATTCTTCCTCCTAACAGATGCCTGGCTTATATAGTTATAGTTCTTCCTCTACATGGAACTTTTGATTCCATGAAGATGAATGGAAAGCAACTTGTTGTTCCACATCCAGAACATTTAGATTTATGTTGTTGTTTTCCTTATTGTTCTTGTAGTTCTTGTTGTTCTTATTGCAGTATGAGGAGATTTCCCATGTTTCCAAAGGAAAGAACCAGAAAGGACCAGAGGAAGCTGTTTCTGGTGGGTGAAACACCAGCCTAGAGTCTCAGTGCTATTCTCAGAACAATAGAACCTAGGATGAGATATTTAGTCTTACTGTGCCTCCATCCCTACAAAATAGAACTCACAGTGTTGTCCTACAAAACTAGAAATAAAAATACTTCCTGACACCAGCTCCTATGCTGCCTTCTCTGACAGCTGTAGTAGAACAGAACACTGATCACTAACTGGTACAATAATAAAAACTAGTACATAATATGAGATCAAACTACAATTTCAGTCTTTTTATTGTCATGTTATTTATTATTTAATTAATTCTAAAGTCCTTCAATTCATCCATGTAGAAAACAGCCAGAGATTTTAATCCTCCTTGCTTCAAGCTGTGCCTCTGGAGGTAGCAGTACTCTTTCCCAGAATTTAAATATCTTTAGTGCCATCTTCTGTAGGGCAGTGGCATGTCAAGCACAATTCTCGTTACTGACATACTGCACAGTGCCACGATGAGCTGAAATGAAGGCATTTGTAGCTTTTTTTTTGGCTATGGGTAAAACTGCTATCAGCACTGCTGAGCCATGTGTCACTTTGGCATGGCTTATGACTGAAGGCATGTACCACAGTTTAGGGTCTTTCCACCAGACTGTGCTTGGATGCATGGTTACATAAGAGTGATCCTCTCCTGTACTTCAAAATAGACGTTTACATTAGAAATAGCAGGGGGTAAAACATTGCCTTAGATCAATACTGATCTGAAAAAGTCTGTTTTTCTTGTTGAGCAACAGCTCAGGTTCAGACTAAGATCAATCAAGAACTATCTGCCTATGAGACCTTTTTATCATTTCATAAAGCTTGGCATCTATTTTTTATTTTCTTTCCATGTACCTTGTAAGAAAATCCCGATTCCTCTAATGTTAAAAATACTTGCCTGGCTCCTCAGTCTCCCCACTTCCTGAATTCACATTGTTTCTGTGCCAGCCAAATCATGTACTGCTAAATGTCTGCCTACATGCACAACAGGGGTTGTCACCTGTGTGGAGGCTTGGATGGAAGACAAAAGGCAGTACTAAAGAAGATAATTAATCCCTCTATGGAGACATTAAAAACCCAGCTGGACACCTTCCTTGTAACCTGCTGGAAGTAACCCTGCCTTGGCAAGGATGTTGGACTGGATGATCTCCAGAGGTCCCTTCCAACCTTAACCATTCTGTGATTCTGTGTTCATTTAATGAAGGCTGAAAGAACTGTAGGTGTGCATTTTAATGTAAAAATTCAAATGTCACCTTAAGTTGTGTGTTGCTGCCTCGTGTTAATGCCAATGAAGAGAACTCTTAAAGCATAATAATAACTAGCAGTGCTGTGCTTCTTTAAAGATAAATGAGGAAACTAGCAGGATGGCTCTTCCAAGGAAATCCTTCTTCAGAAAATCCCCATGGAGAGACACTTTTGGACACCATTAACTAAATCTGAGCCTGTTTTCTTTCTGAATAAACTCCTCGAGGAGACCAGTCCTACTTTTTCTATTCATCGTTGTTTGGCTACAGATCCTCCTGTTCTAGTGTATGACTAACAAGTCATACCTCCTCAACATGCTTTCATGCTTGGGCTTTCACCAGTACATAGTTGGTTCTTCACATTTAAAACTGCTTCTTTCAAGTATTCCCCATGGATTTTGCATCCCTGCCTGTCCTGTTTTCTATAAATGACCCAGAGGGTTTTGCTGACAGATCAAACCTCTTCTTGTAAGAACCCAGAAGGGAATTCTTGAAAAGGAAATTCTTAGCTGAAATTCTTAGTCCCATGGCAGGCAGGCAGTGCATCAGCTTCTCCTAGTTTGAAATGTAAATGATTCTATCCTAAAAACTTTCTCTGGCATTACTAAAAGGATGCTCTAGAACCTCACTGCCCTCCTGAGTAAGAATATTTTTCTTAAAAAATCAGGTGTCAAAGCCAGTTTGATCAGATAGAGGGAAAAACCACTTGAAACATACAGAGAGTGAAAAAGCCACCAGAGAAACACCCAGTGCTTCATGCTATAAGCTGAGAGACTTCACTGCATGAAGGAGTTACTGTGGCTGCTGGGACTTCATCCTGTACCCTAACATGGTCTCTCATGCCCCAGTGCTTCAGAATCAACCCTGTGATATCCTGTGATACATTTACAACCATGCCAGCACTATGTTTCAGATATATCACCCATCTCTGACCAGTCATTTGTCCTTGTGCCACCTCTAGTGCTTAATGTCAACAGAGATCTTCCTCTCTAGTGCTCTCAGCTGAAATATTTACAGGGACCAATCAAGCAGTGCAAGAATGCAAGAACATGGGAATGCTCAGATTCAGATTCTCAACAGTTCTCTGCTACACACAGCTCCTCAAAGTGTCTCAAAAATTTTATTGGATTTTTTTGTACTAAATAAAGATTTGCAAATGATTGGTGTGGTTCTGTTTCCAGCTCTTTGTAGAACAGCTATCAAGAGAAACTCATATATTACTGGTGAAGAGTTGTTGAGTCATCAACCCACTGAGTCATCATGACACTTTAAGTCATTTTTTTCATAGAACCATAGGATGGTTTGGGTTGGAAGGAACCTTAAAGACCATCTAGATCCAACTCCCTTGGCCAAGGGCAGGGACATCTACTGGACTATGTTGCTCAAAGCCCCATCCAACCTGGCCTTCAACACTTCTGGGGATAGGGCATCTGCAACTTATCTGGGCAACCTGTTCCCATGACATACCACTCTCACACTAAAGACTTCCTTCCTAAAATCGAATCTAAATCTATCCCTTTTCAGTTTTGAGCCATTCCCCCATGTTGAGTCACATGTTCTTGTATCAAGTTCCTCTCTGGATTTGTTGTAGGCCCCTTCAGGAACTGGAAGGCTCCTTTTCTCCAGGCTGAACAGCCCCAACTCTCTGAGCCTGCCTTCATAGCAGAGGTGCTCCCCTGATCATCTTCATGCCCCTCCTCTGGACTCATTCCAACAGATCCACATCCTTCTTATGGTGGGGGCCCCTTGAGTTGGATGCAGCACTCTGGGTGGGGTCTCACGACAGCAGAGCAGCAGGGGAGAGTCACCTCCCTCCACCTGCTTTGAGCAGAACCACCTGCCCCTCTGCTTTAGACACTGCCCAGGCTGTGTGGCTGTATGCCTTTCCCTGGGGCAACACTACAGAACACACAAAAGCCTAACCACAATATAGGTGATAGTAATATTTTTTAGTAATTATGCTGAAAATTTCAATATGTACTTTTAAATAATAACTTTCAGAACAGTGGTAACTGATCTCTGTTTTGGGGGGGCTTGTTTTTCCTTTTTCCAAAAGTTTTGCACACAACAGCTTGGCAGCTGACTGAGGATGGGCCTGAGGAAAAGAAAAGAGGGGCTGGTAATCCTTTGGGGTTCTTCATGCAGGACACACAGGCACCACCTGCAAGGGTTATCTGCTCTCAGAGAGAAAAACCTCGTTTTGGTGAAGAAGAGCCAAACCCTCGTTCGGTTGTTTTGGTGGGTTTTTTCCCTTTGCTCAGTCATCTGTGACTCCTGACGGAGCAGGGCCGTGCACCCGGCGGCCGGGGTGGGTTTTTTTCCCTTTTGCTCAGTCTCTGTGACTCCTGACGGAGCAGGGCCGTGCACCCGGCGGCCGGGGTGGGTTTTTTTCCCCTTTGCTCAGCCTCTGTGACTCCTGACGGAGCAGGGCCGTGCACCCGTTGGCCGGGGCGCGGCGCTCTCCCAGCGCGGTGCCGGGACACGCACAGCGCATCCCGCGGGCAGCGGCTCCCGCTCCCGGCGGGACGGGGAGGGGTTTCTCATGCTTCTAGCCTCAAAACTCTTATTTCCCGGGAACTCCCGCGCAGGTGGGATGGGTCATCTGCACAGTGACAAACATTTTAAAACCCAGGCGGGCAATCCGCTCGGAGCCTCGCGGGTGAGGAGAGGGGCTGCCGGCCCGTCCCGGGTGAAGCCGCGGCGGGAGGCGGGGAGGGGAGGGCAGAGGGAGGGCCGGGTGCCCGGGGGCTGCGGGGCTGCCGCCAGAGGTGTCGGCGCCAGCAGCAGGCAGGACACAGGACACAGTACACAGGGCACTGTGCAGGGCACGGGCTCCCGGCCCCGCCCCGCCGCTTCTGCCACAGCCCAGCCAAGTTCAGGGGTGCCTCTTCCTCCCGCTTAAACGACCTACGCGCCCGGACTCTTGTGAGAAGTGGCGCCTTGGGTGCTCTAGAAAGCCTTCCTCCGCCAAGCGTAAGTAGAGCGGCCCGGGGCTGCGCCGCTCGGCCCGGGGCCGCGCCCGGAGCCGGCGCGGGGGCGGGCGCTGCCCGGGCCTCTGCCGCTCGCCGTGTCCCTCCGTGCGATGGGCGGCAGGGAGGGCAGGGCGGGGCCGAGCCTGCTCATCCTACCGAGGAGGAGTCGTGGCAGGGGCCCTGCTGCTCTGAGTCCTTTGCTGAGGGACTCTGGCGCCGGTGTCCCTCTGCTCCTGCCCCGCCGAGGGAACCCTGTGCAGGCAGCGGCCCTCGCAGATGGGACGGTAACTGAGCCTGGTGTGGCAGGGAGAAGTGTCCAAGCCTCACCAAATACCTCAGAAGATGCAGTGGAAGACAAAGGAACAAGTATTAATATCCAGGATGGTTGTGTAGGGACGTGTAATATCTTCCTTAAGGAGCCACTCACATGTGAGCATTGATGTGCATTTCAAGCCGGTTTTGTACTTGGAGTAATATAAAGCAGAGCCAGAATTCATTTGAACGTTGTAAGGTGGTGCTGCACAGAATGATGGAGCTCACGAGCATGACCCGAGATGGTTCTGGGGTTCCTTGAGGTGAGCCCTGAGTTATCTGGCCCATACAGACCCTTTGTACTGCTAGCGGGGAGACCGGCCGGGTGGCCTCCCTGCATTGACCCGGTGTTACCTCGCTGTTCTTGTCTTGGGTCTGAGTTACTGAAACGTGCCGGTTACTCACTTGCTCACTTAGGACTCACAACTGATGCAAAATACTGATAGGAATAAATATTCTTAGGAAGGTATGAAACTTGATGAAGTAAAAATTTGCCAGTGTTATAAGCAAAAAAATTGATTCATTTCCTTCTATTTTTTTTTTCGTGCAGGCAAAAGGTATTTGGGTTCACTGCTGACTCACTGAAGAAATCGTATAAGCCTAGCATGTTACTAGAAATCCTTAGTGGGTTAGGTCTTTAGCACACTGACATAGATACGAAGAATGAATTGAACTGAGTAGTCAGAGATACTAGAGGTAATTACCTCTTTTATTTAAAGGGAAATGAGAGAATCCTACTGGAACATTTTAGAATTAAACTAAATTTAAAAATAAATTTAAGTTGTTTCTATAGTACAAAAGTGTACCTTAAGGAGTCTGAACAGGGTCTCCCTTGCAGTTACTTTAACTTGCCTGAAGTCCTCTCAGACAGATCCTCAAACCTTGGAGTCCCTGCTTCTCTGCAGTGAAAAAGGGTCTTGAATGTTTGAAAGCCAGAAGGGCTCATCCTTCCTTTGTATGTCTGGGGCGGGGGGCGGGACACTCCTCACGGTGTGGCTGATGGTACGTGGGCACCTGACAGCTCTGTCTCATTCATGCCTCACTCGCTTGGGATGTAGGACTGTTGCCCTCATGCTCCACGGCTGTTCCACAGTCCCCCGGTAGCTCCACACCCTTCACACCTTTCTGCTTTACTGGTAAGTCGCTCTCTTTTCCTTCCCACGTACAGCTCTAAGATGGCATTTGAGTATTCTGGGGGAGAAAAGGGGCTGCTTTTTGTTCCTGCTTTTTCTCCTGCAGCTAATGAATCAGGGCAGGGGTTCCAGCAGGGAAGAGAGGAGTTTAACAGTGGGGTGTAGCTCTCCTCCTGGGCTCAGCCCTGCACTCCTTGCACTTTTCCTTCACTCAGGCCAGACTTTCACTCAGAGGTCAAGTGGAGTCAAGAAGAAGTCAAAAGAAGTTTTGCCTGGGATTTAAGGAGGAGGCTCCATAGCAGTAAAGTAAGTTCAAGGTAATAACAAGATCAGTTAAGGAATTAATTTTTAACAAGTGTTTGAAATACAAGAGTGGTGATAGATATGGCTGAAAATTTGACACTGGGAGCATGAAGAAAGGTGTTTTTCAAATCCTCATTTAAACAAGTTTAAAAAATGAACTGTGACTTATGAAACACTCACCATTGTGTTTCATATATATATATACATGGCCAAATACCATTAAGTTTCACTGGAAATTGCAGAAGCTCATTCTGTGCCTGCACATATGCCACTTTGTCTGGAATTAGATGGTCACGCTGCAGACTTTCTGCAGGATGATTGCTTTTGTCTGATTTAAGTTAGCAAAGTTAAGAACTTGGTTGTGGTGGAGATGCCTGATTGTTTGGTGTAAAAACAAATTAAATATTGCAAGTTGTTTTAACAGCTTTTTTTGTCATACTGCTTTATAAAATAGACATAATTTTGAAGCAAAAATCTAAGTCCCAAGTTTTTAGACTGTCATGAGAAATTAAAAGGGGGCTGAATTTAAGAAATTGTATTCAGACAAGGATATCTGTTAAGTTTCTAAATATTTGTTATGGGACATTTTTTGGATGAAACATTAAATACACCAAGTGTCATAATTGGTTATGTATGTAATATGTGATACAGCTGTGTACTTATTTGTGTGCATATGTGTATATAAAAACATAGACATGTACATGTTTGCATAAATTTTAAAATATTAAAATGTCAGATTTTGCACACTTAGTGATGAACCTCTTCAGTGACATCATCAGAAATAAAAATAACTGGAAAGTTTGTCGATGTCACATTATAATTATTCTTTTCCTGCAGAGGGATAGCAGCTTCTAAAATTAATTCTTGCTTGCTTGTTCTCTTTGTGACATGCAAAGTGTGTTTGTGCATGTACTAAACCTTTAATTAATAACACAACATTGATTCTTAAATGCCATGCCAATTTTTATGAATGTCCATTTTTCAGTGTGGTCTTAAAGGAATGATTTCCTAATACAAGAAATACAATACAATAAAATACACCAAATAATACAAGACTCCCAGTTCTAATTAACTGATACGAAGGTTCATGAAGTCCTTGCTTTTCATACCGTTGAATTAGATTATTTTCTGAGACAGATTCTCTGTCATTCCCTTGTGGGTCTTCATGGACATCATGAAATGCAGATAAAGATGTTTCATTTCTCCATCTGCATTTTTTTCCAAGCACAAAAAGAAAAAATGTCTCCTTTCACAATCCATATTGAAGATTAGGTCTTAACAGTTGCATGTCTTTGTAGCACTGAAAGTAATACTACACAGTTGAATTTATGTAATACTACAAAAGCAAACTTGGGATTATTCTCAGCTGAAATATTGAGTTGTTTGAATTTAACAGGGAAAAATCAGATATTCTCTGAGCTTTGTGAACCTTCTGTATTAATTTAATGTAATTTAATAATGATTTGTATCAAAGTACCCCTTTGCAGTTGTTGATGTGATTTTTGGATTAGTTACATTGACTTTAAGAATTGCTCACTGAAGAATGTTTTGACATTGAAG
Source organism: Luscinia megarhynchos (assembly GCA_034336665.1). NCBI lineage: Eukaryota > Metazoa > Chordata > Aves > Passeriformes > Muscicapidae > Luscinia > Luscinia megarhynchos. The sequence continues at coordinate 70,781,177 of JAPFBE010000003.1, forward strand.
AAAGACACAGGACCTGGATTTTTGGGAACTCTCCAGCCAGTGGAGATATGTAACTTTGCATTGCCCTTGGAAATTATGTCCTTTCAGTATTTATGTGCTGTGGATGAGACATATTTGTGGTGAAGGCAACAGTTGCTGCAATTCATACTAAGGTGTACTCTGAGATTTTTCACCTCTGTGCAGTTAAGATGCTGTAAAGTATCTGTTCACAGCTTAAACACTTTCTCTTGGTGTGCAGGATAAATTTGCACACTCTAATATGCAGAAATAAAAATTTTGACTAATGTTAGGACTACAATAGCTTTTTTATGTATATCCTCTGAGAAGTGCATTGTGTCATATCTTTGGTGTCAATTAACTCAGTCTGGGCATTGCTGAACTGCAGTAAAAAGGAAAATAATTCTTGAGTAGTATTAATGATTGGAGAATGATTAAGTTGGATGGGTTTATTATTTGTCATCTTTAAGTTTTAAAAATTGTTATTGTTTTTCTGTTAATCACTAGATAAATCCTCAGAAATGCACAAAATGTCCTGTTTTCATTGTAGATATCATCACTTGCCCATGACCTGAGCTGCTTATTTTGTTTGATACAGATGGAAAATAGAGAGTGAGGCAGAGAGTGTTGAGCAGAGAGGCACAATGTGAAGAATAGCAGAGAAAGGCAATACTGAACTTGGATTTATGCTAAACTTCTTTAATCCATCAAATATCCAATTATTTATTTTGCTTTTCCTACATTTTCCCACTCATAATGAAAACACGCCCGAACAACAGTTTAGTTTTGTTCAAAGCTGAAATTAAACAGGGTATATCTTCAAATTATTTTGAGCTTAAAAAAATATTAAATTTATTAATGATTGCCTTAAAAATTATTATTTGTCAAGATTAAAGTTATTTAACCATCCAAAATATTTTAAGCCTTATAAAATTAATATGGATTATTACATTTTAAAGTAATATAAACATAATAAAGACTATAAAAATATAACAAAATTTATTCAGCTTTGGGCTGCTGTTTTAAGAGGAGAAAAAATACATTCTTCAAAAAGAATCTGAATATATTTTTTAAAAAATGTTTCAGGACAGGGAACAAAAGTACACAAAATCAGTATTTCGTTGTTAGTATGATTGTTTGTAGTTTATCACGTTATGTTGGAAAAAGAATTCACTTACATTAAAGGGAATGTGTTTTTGAAGAATATCAAAGATGTATTTTTAGGAGGAGTTTTTGTTAAATTATCTTTGTGTGATAAAAAATGAATTAATATACCAGGACTTACAGAACTGCAAAATACTAATGAGTATGTTGTTGCTTTTTGTGTGAAAGTGTACTACTCTGCAGTTACAGGTATTTCATTGCCTCACAGTAAAATCAAGTTACAAAAAGTACCTTAAAGACACTTAGTTTATTTTGTTGCCTTAACTAAAAGCCTGGAAGAAGTTCAGGACAGACTTTGGAAGTACTTCTTTTGGAAAAACATTGACATAATTGCTGGAAATTGCACTCATATAATGGTGAGAATAGTACACTTCAGTGGTAAATTCCTAGCTGTAGTGATGAACACTTTTTTTTTCCTTGGGAATTGTAAGACACCCAGGTGTTTGTATGAGAAGTATAAGCATAGTAAGATGTAATTAAGTTATATTGTAAAATATTCTAAGATTTTTAAACAGGAAGATAATTACTTTTCTGATAGTGTTTTTTTGGTATGCAAAATGTTAAATCTGAATTACAGTTATGACACAAGTATTTCTGAAGGTATTGAAGTTAGCTGAAAGCAAAATTTTTTATTTTGTTTTTAGTTAAAGGTTGACATAAAATATAAAAGTGAGTTTTTTAGGGGAATGAATTGTACTTCTTACATATATTCCAGTATTCTTACATATAATCCAGTTAGGAACAGGCAAAGGATAACAGAAGAGATACCAGGAGATTTTTCTTGTTTCTCAATTGGAGGAAGCTTGTGAGGAATCTGATATTAAAAAAGAGCTTTTCCAAATCAGCAATTGTGTCTCTGCCTAGAATTGGACATGGGAGGCCCATCATACATGAATTGGTGGAAACTGCTGAGAATATATGCCAGTTGTTTGTCACAGAAGTAAGGTCATAGGATGCAATTCTATTTTTTTCCAAGAAAATATCTGTATATAGTTGCTGAAATGACCTTGAGTTTGTTGTTTTGGTTTTTGTTTTGTTTTAATGATGTTACAGTAGTTATGGTTCAGTAACACCAACTGCCAGGACAGTAGGGGAAATGGCATAGAAACTTTTTCACCATTCCTTTCAGAATTTGTCATTCTTCCCAATACTTCAAGTTACTAAAATGTCTGAGATTTTTTAGAAATAAACAAATTTGAACATGATTTGAGAACATGCTTGCTGAGTTGTACAGATTCCAAAATTCAACTGTAAATTACGTAGGTTTTGAGTAATTCTGTGTTTGTACAGTTTGAAAATAGCAGAGACCTATTACTGATTGCTGGAGTAAATAAGTTCTGATAACAGTAAAATTATTAGAGTTAGGCAAACTTTGCATCACATACTGCATACCAGTGCATTTGCATTAATAGTAGGATTATTCTGTTTAATTGATCTGATTTCTAGCTGTAAATAAGCAGGAGCAGTTAGAGCCATCTCAGAGAGAGGAAACAGAAATAATGGATAGTTTAAGTATTTAAATCTTGTAGAAATTTTAACTTATGAATCCCTCTTGTCAGTTGTGTATGGGCACTTAAGCCTGTCTGGGCTCTGTGAGAGCATTAAACATCTCCCTTCTGTGCTCACCAAAGACTGTGGTCGTGTAGTCCCAGGGTTATCTGGTTCTGCAAATGCAAGTGCCCTTAAGAAATATCATTTGTTGAGGATCAATCTGTTCTGCCCCAGCTGTTCTGTTGTGTAATTATGAGATGTTTTAACATTGCTCTAATTGCTCTGGTGTTCTGTTGTAGGTTAGAAATCTGAAACAATGGGTGACTGGAGCTTTCTGGGGAGACTGTTAGAGAACGCGCAGGAGCACTCCACGGTTATTGGCAAGGTTTGGCTGACGGTACTGTTTATCTTCAGGATCCTGGTGCTGGGGGCTGCTGCTGAGGAGGTCTGGGGAGACGAGCAGTCGGACTTTACATGCAACACTCAGCAACCCGGTTGCGAAAATGTTTGCTATGACAAAGCCTTCCCCATTTCTCACATCCGCTTCTGGGTGCTGCAGATCATTTTTGTCTCCACTCCTACCCTCATCTACCTGGGCCATGTCCTGCACATTGTACGCATGGAGGAGAAGAGGAAAGAGAAAGAGGAGCTGAAAAAGAAGGGAAGCAGCAAAGATGGCAACTACCCAGTAGCAGCAGCATCTGGCGGAGGTGGTGGAGGAGGCAGCAATAACGTCAAAGATCAACCTATTGTCAAAAGGGGGAAAGAGAAGCCCCCAATCCGTGATGAACGTGGTAGAATCCGTATGGGGGGTGCCTTGCTCCGTACATATGTCTTCAATATCATATTCAAGACACTGTTTGAGGTCGGCTTCATTGTGGGCCAGTACTTCCTATATGGCTTCGAGCTAAAGCCAGTCTACCAGTGCAGCCGCTCTCCTTGTCCACACACTGTGGACTGCTTCATCTCAAGGCCCACTGAGAAGACCATCTTCATCATCTTCATGTTGGTGGTGGCCTCAGTCTCCCTGCTGCTGAACATGCTCGAGATATATCACTTGGGGTGGAAGAAGCTTAAGCAGGGCATGACGAGTCAGTACATCCTAGAGATGCCTGTCGCAACAATGACACCGGTTATGGTAACAGGGGAGTCCAAGCCTGTGTCCCTGCCGCCACCAGCACCCCCTGTGGTGGTCACGGCTGCCACGCCGGCCCCTGTTCTGCCTGACACCCGTGCTGTCACCCCGCTGCTGGCCCCAGTGACCATGGCATCATACTACGCCACAGCTGCTCCGAGACCACGGCCTCCCTCCAACACGACGTCCATGGCGAGCTACCCTGCTGCTCCGCAAGTTCCTGAGGAGAGGCACCGTGCCGTGACTCCCACTCCCATCTCCACGCCCGTCACCATCCCGACCCCCATCCCCACGCCCACGCCAGCCGTCATCAACTACTTCAACAGCAGCAGCCGTGCCCTGCCATCCGAGCAGAACTGGGTCAACATGGCAGCGGAGCACCAGGGCAAGGTTTCCTCCAGCTCCGCAGGCTCCTCTACCCCCAGCAGCGTGCGGCATCCCCTTCCTGAGCAGGAAGAGCCCCTGGAGCAGCTCCTCCCACCCCCGGCCGTGCTGCCCATGGCCGCGGCCAACAGCGGCAGCAGCACCAGCCTGAGCGGGGCGAGCGGCGGCAAGTGGGATGCGGAGGGCGAGGTGGAGCTGTCGGGGGCGCGGCCCGTCTCGGCTGCCTGCACCACGGTGGAGATGCACGAGCCCCCGCTGCTCGTAGACACGCGGCGCTTGAGCAGGGCCAGTAAGTCGAGCAGCTGCAGAGCCCGGTCCGACGACCTGGCCGTGTAAGGCGGGCGGCCCGTCTCGGGGCAGCAGGTGCTGCAGGAAGGCGCGGTGGGCAGGGGAGCTGCCCGGGGAGGCCAGGCCTGGCGTGGGTGAGAAGGCCTGGGCTTCAGACTTAGACGCTTGCTGTTTTTGCACTCTGTGAGTTGTAGTGGGGGAAATTATCAACATTTTCTAATAGGTCAGGGGTGACCGAAGCGCAGCCCGTGGGCCGGGGGACCAGTCCCGCTTTCCTTCATGTTCACGGCAGATCTCGAGGGCAGCCGCAGGGGAGGCCTGCACAGATGTCGGGGCAGTGGTAGCTGATACGTGCCCCGACTTTCACCCGAGAAAAGTGCTAATATCCCTAGTGCCCATGCACCTGGCAGCATCTCTCTCCTGCCCTTGCCTTCACTTCAGCTCTTTCCCAGAAGCTTTACATGAGCAGATGCAATGACTTCCTTTCTTCCTCTTGAATCCTACATAGCCCTATTACAAACATCAGGGTGGTGTATTGCCAGCTGGCACCTGTTGTGTCTACGGACCAACTTGCCTTATTGAAGGTAACTCAGTTTATTCCATATAACATGACTTAATGAAGCCTTTGTGTTCATGGCAAGTCACCCACGCGGTCCTCGGCCAGGCAAAGTTTAGGGAACCCCTGGAATAGATTTTTGAGGTTCTTCTTTCCATAATGTTTTTTTTAAACTCTTGACCTGTTAGGAAGTGTTCGGTTTGACCTTCTATCCAGTGTTTGCCAACCATGATCACACCATGTTTATAAACCTGCAGATATGTTTGAGCATGTTTGACTATAATTTTAGCTGACTTCTAAAATTGCTTACAGGAGGACAGGAATTCAAACCACACCTCAGAAATTATTGCATAGAACAATTTCTCTTCAGAAAGCAAGGATTATCATTTCAATACACTGTGGCCCCATACATTGCCTGTGAACAAACAATTAGGGTAAAGTACGGCTCTGCATTTTAGACTATTAGATATCAGCTTAAGTTTGTTGGAAAAATGCTTTTTAGAAGTAAACTTGAGTGCTTATTTTTAAGTATTTGAACATTTTGAGAATAATCTGTAGGTTTAAAGTTACTTGACCAGGTACTTAATAATTTTAGTTTGATCTTTGATCTTACAAGAAAATGTAAGAGGACAGGAACTTACTAATGGTGAAATTCCTAAAGCAATTATTTCCTGTTGTGTACTGTTTAACATCAATCTGTAGTGTTTTTAGGTCAGTGGAAACAGACTTAGATAATACTGTATTGCAGAAAAGGTGGCTAAAATATCTGGGCAACCTGGTGGCTAAAGGGTCTATCCTGATCTGACTGAAGTCACTTTCAGAATTTCCATTCAATTTAACAAGGAGCAAGATTTGGGAATGTATCTCGCAGGCCTTATTCAAGCAAGACTAGCATTCACATGAAGTTTTGGGAGCCAGAAGAAATTTAGATTTTGGGCCTTAGAAAAGACATTGAAATCCTGCTTTTGAAAAATGTGTGTCCCTTAAAATGGATGAAGGAAAGTACTGGGTTTTTTTGTAAGGTGCGCTTTCCTTTCAGCAGGCTCTGTCCCTTATTCCCTCCTTAACAAGATGTTAGAATTCTGCATGCCTGAATAGGCTCAGGAGAGTTTTGGTACAGAAGGAATAGAGAATTAGGCCGAGCTTCTGTTCTAAGCAAAATCCAGAAGAACTAAAGCTCGCAGTCAGTCCTGTTGCTGCTATAAATCGAAAGTACTGTAACTGGAAAAGAGCAATCAAACACACTGAGATAGCCCTTTGCATCTTCAAAGTGTTTGGCCTGGCAGTGCAGTCTTTACTCAGGCAAAGCAGGGTCAACCTGTAGCAAGTAGTTAACTTACTGGTTATTTCTGCTGTTAAATGTTTTCCTGAGTGTGCTTATTTTATTAAACGGTCAAAATATATTCCCACTACTCAAGATTAAACATTTTTACTGCTTTCTGAGTAGTCACAGAGAGCTTCTCATGATCAGAAGCACTGTTCTGCAGCCTTTGGGCATGTTGTCTCATGACTTCCTTGTCCTGCTTGTGTTGAACCAGGTGAGGAGAAGTCCTGCTGCTGCCATGGATCTTAAGGGCAGCCACTGCATTAAAAGTCGATGTGTAGTAGTACAATAAAGATATTTATTATTAGGTATTCAGCTTCAGGCATGCTCTCATGGGTTTTTCTGTGTTATAAGCCATAAAAATGCTTTCTGCAAGAAAACTAAAAGCCAAGTTCTGCTTTTTATTGTATCCCTGCAACTATGCTGAACATAGACTAAAGTTGATGAAGTTGCCTGGATGTAAGCAAAGGCCGAGATTCAGATTCAAAATTTTTAGATTTACTAGCATCTATAGTAGCAGTTTTGTAAGTTTTGATAAATGCCAATTAACTACATAGCTGAAGTAATGCAATATATGCATCTCTGTATTTTAGTACATTGGAGTTTATGGACTACATTTTCCTTTGTTCTATGCTTCTGAAGAATGAAGTCAAAGTCTTTCTGGAGTGTATTTATATAAACCAGACCACCTGGAATGTGTGCTTTTTTATATCACTTCCTGAGAGCAAAACTGATGTTGTTTGATTTGGCTCTGCATCTTGCAGCCCTGACTTTAGTATTACCCTCACAGAGTGTGTCCTGCAGGATTGCATCCATATTGTATATAAAAAATAGTAAGAGAGATACATTTATCTTAGGATCAACTGAGATCTAGGCTGAACTTTTCAAGTTAATGTGTGTGGTTAGACCTGCAGAAAGCTTTTGTGGAATATATGGTATTTTCAGCCAGAGTAACTACTGGAAAGCTCTAAAAGATGGTTTTTCCTGTTAGGTGAAGCTCGGGGGGAGAAATGTAACTCTATTGCAACCCCTAAGAGAAGTCTGAGAGAGCAGCCTCTGCATCCAGGCAGTCCTTGTCTGAGAAAGCAAAGCTACAACTCACAGGTTGCGCTTTTAAGATCAGCTTAAGTTCCATCACGTAACTATGCAGCGTCAAGCCTCTTCATTGCCTACAGTTTCATTTGGAGTCCAGTAACTGTTTCTTCATTTGAGCCCAGGTAACTGTTTTGGCAGAACTCCTCCGTAGTGCTTACAATTGCTTGTAGTTGCTGCATCACATCTGGATTCAGATTTGTTGAAAGAAAATTATTACTGGTGTGGCCTGTTTTGGGGACTTCAAACTTTACTCAGGAACGATCACTGAATTCAACATCCCATGAGTTGAGTGCCAAATTCTATGCAGAATTCTGCAGTTCTAGAAAATATGTACAAACACCCACTGACTTGCAGAATAGAGTCTATTGGCAAAAATTATCTTCTGATTTCTAAATCATTGACATGACTTAATTACAAAGTTTCATGGGAACTGGTAGTGATACCCTGATTTAGCCTGATCATATGGGTATTCAAGCCACAATTCTGAAAGACCTCAAGTGCACAGCAAAGATGAAACCTGTAGGTAAGTTATGGCAAAAGCAGAACAGAATCATGCCTGATATTAAGCAGACTGAAAAGAAAACCCACTAATTTTTGCTCTTTGAGTAGAATAATTGTGGGAAAACTTGTTCTCTCTCTTACTTGAAGTTAAAAAATATGCTGAGCTAAACTGTGGAAAAAAAACCCTGGAAAAAAGATACTCTTTGAACAACTTACCAGGTGTATGATGTACTACTCTTTTTGCAGTATATTTGTTGTTCAGCAAGGCACTCAGAGCTAATGAAATGTCTGACATTTTGCAGCTCTTAAGATTATTATCTGGTATGACTACGTAAGTGTAGGATCAGTAAAATAATAAAAGCAAGCTTTAAAAATTAGATCACAGTTTAGGTCCCTTTTTGGTTAGGTGTGGCACCTCCTCAGCTGCTACAAACTGTTGTATTCCACTGAGTTCTTGTGGATGACAGCAGTCTGCAGGAGCACAGTGTTGAGCCCCCAGGTCTTTTTGTTTTATACAGACACTAACACCATGGATTGAACGGGCTGGATTTTTTTTTAATCCCAAATGTTTTACTTTGATTTTTCTTGTGAAAAGTGTGCTCTTGTAATTCTGATTTTCTGAAGTTTACATTTAGTTTTTGATTTCAGATTGCACATTTGGATGAAATAAACTGCTTTCTAAGTTTACATTTGTATAAGAAGTAAAAGAATGACTCTGCCAATGTGTTAAACTTGAGAGAAATGTCTTACTATAACACAGGAACTCTTCAGACATAAGGCAGTACCATTAAATTTAACCTGATAACTGATGCACAGTATCAGCTTTCTCTGTATAATTAAAATATGGGCGTTGGATATATAGGGAGCACACCATGGAAAAAATATTTTTCATCATGAACTCAATTATTGCCAAATAAACTAAGGTTCACTGTTGTTCATGTGCCTTCCTGTGTGTTTAGAGCTTCAATAACAAAGATTAGCTGTGACATATGTCCTTCACGAGCTAAATTTACAGCCTGGTTTAAAATTCCAAACAAAGTTCTTGTGAATAAACACTGCACTGTTACACTGTAGAAGATTTTACAAAATATAAATGTTTTGCTTTCTAGGCAATAAATACAGTTCTGAGCCTGCAAATACAATTTAATGCAAGTTATTTTAACTTTTGCAAATCAGACCATTAAAGACAATGGGACTGTTTGCATAAATGAAAAACACTGATGTGATAAAGAAATTGTAGATTTGCAATTTAAGCTTGCTGTAAGATGCCAATCTAATTCTAGAGTTTTCAGTTCTTGAAGAGTTATGCAAGATGTGTGAGCATATTTTAAGGTGGAGAGTACATTGCTATTTGCCATGTCACTGTTTCTCACAGTTAAAGGGTTCTAAAACATAAGAAAGGTTACTCAGAACTTTCTTGCTGCTTTCTGGATGTTTGTCTTTTACATGACAGAATCTGACAAAAAACATAGCAAGTTTTCTGGGCAATAGTAACAATAAAACCAGCAAACAGTTAAAAGTACTGTCTTCAGAGAAGTGCCTTGTGTATTAAATTCTGTAAGAAGCAACTTGATGTAAACGTTAATTTACCTCATATGTTTACAAAATCGTGACTAAATAAACTTTTTGTACCACAGCATTGTCTCTTCTAGATTAAATTTTCATGGTTGTGCTTTTAAAATACTAATGTGACAGAACAGTTAGCTCTGTCCCTATATTCACTTGCACTGCTACTTCCCTCCATGATGTGAAATGCTCACTGAATTGCATCTCTAGGAAAACTGGATGCTGAAACCTGTCTCTGCAGAACTCCCAGTGGCTTCAAAGGAGGGTCACAGTCCAGAAGACACATGGGAATAAGACCCACTTGAGCATGTGCAAAGGTGAAACTCTGAGTACCTTGACATCAGTGGGAGGTCTGCTACTGCCTTCCAACAAATCCAGGTTTCAGTCTTGGCTCCTGCTTTGACATGGGAGTCACTGTTCATCTCATGCAGTGTGGCATTAGCAGTGACTCCCACCTTTCACCCACTGCTGACTCCCTAACTGATTTATCCATCTATGCTGTGCCATGAGACTGTTAGCTATAAATGCATGAAGGATTTTAGTGCAGGAGAAGTGTATCCTTACTGGGAATAATGTGGGGTGTCCACTGCATTTGCAGTTTGCTGATTTGCCCCTTATAGGAACGTTCACAGTTTAGCATGCAGAAGTGTAACACAATTCTGCACTGAAAATGTGCAGTGTACTAAAGTCAGTAATGTAATGTAATGTAATGTAATGTCAGTCTAGACAATGAGCAGTCCTGTGAAGAGGCCAGGACCAGATTTCTGAAAAGTTTTACTTGTGGAAAGCAGCAATGCGGGCAAGACTAAATGTCTCTTCCAGAAATGTTAAGTATGAAGACTTCGTAAAACTTTATTTTATCTGCAGCACTTACGTGGACCTGGCAGGTCAAGATAATTTCTGCCCTCTGCTTCTCTCTCATGGGAGTGCATTTTTTGGTGCTTCCTTGTGCTCAGGTGGTGCTGTCTCTGCTTTACATGATGTATCCACATGGTAAACCAGACTGCTCACTATCTCTGGTGACTGGGCAGGGGTAAAGCAGGCTGACAGATGTATGACATGGGTAGTACTAATACTGTTCTTAGCAGTAATAAGCTAAGGAAGTGCATAAAGTTTCCTCTGACCAAGAGCTCTTTTTGCTACAAATGTATCTGGCAAACTTTCTATTTAGATGTATATTCCACAATTTTGTCACTTGAAGAACGGGCAGAGTATTCCCAAGGGAGCTGATTGTGTCAGTGGAGCAGATACAGCTTGGTCATGGATTCTCCCTCCCTTGGGACTCAGCCACACTGCTGTCACCTTGCATCCACTGTCTGTAAAGAAATTCTGCCTGGAGTAGGAGATACAAATGCTGCTACTCTTGGTCTCTGAAGGGCTGTGTGATGGTGTGGGTACCTTGTGCTGCCGCATTGAGCAAGGCAGCTTCATGTGAGTTTCTGGAGAAAGCATGAAAGTTGTGCCCTTCTCATTTACAGCCATGCCAGAGCACCCTGAAGATTCTGATAATAATGAAAAGAGGTGTACTGAGGGGAACCCTAATCTGCTCCAGTAAATGTCTGAACAGTTCTGCTGAAAGCCAAATGAGGAGCATTCCACACAGCCCTGCACTGCTGCTGTTCCCAGGGATTTGGCACAGGAACAATCAGCTGGGCTTTAGCAAGCCCTTTCACTGTGACTGCACTAAGAATGGGTTTAACTAACCTCATCAGTGTTTCCCCACACTGCAGCTGGAACAGGAATGAAGGCAATGAAGGCAATACACATTAAGGAAACAGATGTCAGATAGTGAGATCTTAATAGGTCTGACATTTTGATCACTTTTGGCAACTGGATGTGCATCAAGTCTAATTGTCTTTGTGTCTATTTTCAGCAGACAATAGAGTAAGTAGATGGCTTATCCAAACCCACAAAACTGAAGAGAGCCTTCTCATAAAGATGATCTAGGAAGACTGTTTTTCTTAGACTGTCATAGTCCAGGAAAACAGGGTGTTTGAGGAAGTACACATTTTAGCATGTGCAGGTATGTGATGTTATGCCAGAATTACAGGTATCATTAATTACTGTTGATGCATTAGTAGGGCAGTTGGATTGCACTATCTGTTCTTCATTGTGCAAGTTTTTTTTTAATTTTTAAAGAGAGATTAGTGGTACATAGCAACAAAATGTTGTCCTTCCCGAGTAGCTACCTCCTTTTGTTTTTGTGTAGTATGTGGCTTGCATATCTTTGAGTCACTAGTGGTAGTAGAGTGCCTGTCAGAGCTAGTTTTAGTCCCTAGAGGAGGGTATTCAATGTGTGGGCTTTTGCCATACCTTGTTTTAAGGGCTGTCCTCAGCACTTTTGACAGTGGCTACAGATGTAGTTGAGATTCCTGATGCCATGGACAGTGGCAATGAGCAGACTGACATCAAGGTCACAAAGAACTACCCAGGCTCACTGTGTTTGCATCACTAATATAGCCAACTCTAATCATTTTTCAAACAAATCTCTGTAATTTTAGAGGTTGCCTCCTGAGAAAAAAAGAAATCAAATACTTGGAGTTCTTCACCCTCCTTATTTATTTGTCCCATTAAAGTATGATAAAATATATTAAAATGTTCAGACCTTTGCATTTCTAAGTGGCATGAGACATGGCTTTTTAAAGAGTTCCTATGGTTTCTAGGCAATATTTTTTTTTAATAGAAAGGGCTTCAGAAGTTCAGCCAAAAAGACAATATATTTTTCATTGGGATACATTTTTATTGTGTTTGCACAAGATCCACCAAAGTCAGTGAATTGATGGAGTAAAGTGAAATAAAACCATTTGAGAATATGGATTCTATGTCTATAATCAATGTAAACTAAATAGGAAGAGCAATTATCAGCTGTCATATATCTCACTTTCCTATCTGAGAAGATTAAACTTTCTAAAGATTTTGGCTTTAAGGAATGTTGTGGTCTTCTGAGCAAAGACTAAGGGATAATTATGCTTGAACTATCCTGCCCCACAGAGGAACTCACTGTTTGCTTTGCATGTAGCGGGGTTTACTATATAAATTCTGTAAAAAATGCAGCAGTAAGCAGGTAAGGAGGTTTTGCCTAAGCAAACTCATTGTGTTTGGATTATGGAAACTCTGAGGGGAAAGAATCGTTTTCATTATGAGAGAAAAACCTGCAGCAATGCCAGCCTGGCTGGGATATCAGAAACACACATGGCTGATTCCCTGGATTTTCTACATCCTATAGTCTTTTAAACTCTGTACTCAAATAAAGTGATGCAGCCCCAGTGCTTTAAGAGCAAAATTCTTGGCCAGGACTCTACAAAATAATGCCTGCATTTACATTTGTGTGTGGATGGGGCTGTACTAGTGATTGCAGTGTTTTGGGGAAGGATGCAGTCTGCACCAGCCTCTTGCTGTGGACTACATGAGAATTCTGTGTCTAACTTTCAGGATATATTTTTAAAATCTCTGCTTTTTATTGTTTACAGGAGTGGACTCTCTTTCCAGCATATCTGTGGCTGTAGGTGGAGCTGCAAGTGCCTGCCTTTGGGCTGCCTCCATGCCATTCTTGCTGCAGGCACATCAGTCCTTCTGGGCAGCCTGGCAGCACAGGTTGCTCCTCACTCATTCCAGCTGTGGGGTTTAATTCAGCTTCAGAACTTCCTTAAGACTAGAAAGAAATTCTTGTCTTCCTGTGTGGGATAAGACCATAAAATGCCTCAGTAATTTAATTTATAGTTTTTTTTAGACACCTAGTTATTTTGAATCTTACTCCTCCATCCTTGAGTTCAAACCCAGTTTTCATACCCAGAATGCTGAAGTGACATCTCTGTAGGTGATCCAGATAAGAAAATAATTCCATTGCTGCCCCATAAGTTGGAGAGAGTATGGACTGCTTACTGTCCATGCATAATAGAAAAGCTTAAATGTATTTGCTTAGATGTTGAAATCTCTGACAGCTAAAGCCATGACCTAACTTTCTAACAAAGTTTTGTGAATCAGGAATTCCTTTTCCCTACAGCTACTGTAGCAAGTCATGCATGACACTGAAATGTGCATTACAAGTTTTTGGTGTATAGGAGAAGTGCAGTGATCAGCATGTAATTTGGGCAGCTGTCTTTATTTTGAGCTGAAAGAATTCTCTCAGTTGCAACAACGTAAATCCGGTATAACTCCGCCACACCGAGGTAACACAGATAAGACTTGCTTTGTGTTTAAATGACTGCAGTGAATAAGATCAATTGCAAAAAGAATAGTTCTTTTTTAAAGAAAGAAAGAAAGATCTGCAAGTTTAGTACATAATGGGCCAAATGAATCTCTGTTGTAAATACATTCATTTCAGTGGTGTTGCAGCAGAAATCAATTTAGCCCGAAGCAACTTTACAATAACTCATATATAAGCATGCACAACTAAATGTATTACACTTTAAACAAACTCAGCATTGTCTGGAGCATGGATGGTCTGCTGAACCTCTGAAGTTAGGAACTAACCATTGTGTGCTGAGTTTGTTTAGACAGTACCATTTTTGTTCAATTGGCTACATCCGTGGTATTTTAGTGACAGCAAGAATGTTCCCTCTAGCTACAAAGTGACATTATAGCTGTCAGACACAATTTTTATTCTAGGATGTTTATGCCTTAGCTCTTTTGTGCACTTAAAATAATATTATAACAAAGTAGAGAGAAAGAAATAGTTTCACCAATTCTGAAATGTTTGAGTTTAATTCTTTGAGTTATTCTGTTAATTCAAACAGGGTTGTAATGGAAAAGACTTCATAAGTAATAGAAGTAGTCAAGGAGTGTGAAGAGTAAGCCAAATCAGATCCAGAAAATATTAATTCAGTTTTCAATAAGTAAATCTAACATTAACTTTTCTCTGGTTTCAGGCATGAATTTTGTATAGTTTTCAGTTATACATGTTATGACACCAGCAGTGTTATTGCTACAGCCGCTGAGTCCCTCAGCCAGCAGTGAACACAGTGTTTTTGGAGATCATTGTCTCTTCAAACTCTGCTAGAGGAACACATCGGGTTGAATGTTCTAGGCAATCACTATCTGTCACAGTTGCATAAATGACTTTTGCTTCTTCGTGTTTTTGCCACTTTCTACGCCATCATCTGCCCTGACCAAGAAGAGTTTGGCCTTTTGTGTTTGTAACTCCCTCACAACCAGTTTTACATTCCTGTTACATCCTCCCTCAGTCTTCTCTTCACCAAACTGAATAAACCCATCTCCTACAATCTCTCTTTGGGACTTCAGGCCCCTGATCATCTTTACTGGCTCTTGTTGTGCCTCCTCCAGTTTCTCCACATTCCCCTTGAGCTGAGGGCTGTGAAACTGGACACAGTACTCCAGGTGATGTACTCTTGCTGGTCCTCAAATAAAATCAAGCAATTTGCCCTCATTTTCCTCCTTGAGATGATAATTCCCAGGGCAGCTGCAGTGAGCACTCAGAGAAAAATGCTGTGAGCTCTCTGCTGGAACAGGGTTAGGTTTCTTAATCATTCACAGGTAGATTTGAAATAGGCTTTTTAAAAAACCTTCAGCAGCAAGAAGAGGTCAAAAACAAGTGAGCCCAGAAAATTGTAATTTTTTTTTTTTTTTTTTAAAGTGAGAACATTGCAAGGTATATACTAGAAGAGCTAGGCAACAAATACTCCTGTGGAAAACTGAGTTTTCACAGATGTTTTGTGTCATGGCTAGGGCCAGATATAGACTATTTGTGCTGTTCCTAGCAATAATCTTTGCACTTAAAAGAATATAATCTTCTATGCTATGCATTGTCCATTTTCCTGCATTGTCTGTGAAATGCCCTGCCTCTCCCGTTGGGTTCAGTGGCTGTGTGTGGTGGTCAGACACCCAGCTGTCACCATATCAGATACAGAGATTGAGGTGTGACCAAAGAGCTGACTGAGATGGTGAGGTCAAGTCCCGAGCTGGCAGTGCTGTTTTTAGGGGTGGGGACAGAGGATGTGGCTGCAGAAGTTCCAGTAGGCCAAGGGTGATTTCCATTTTTACTTAGTTGTCCACTCTAAGAATAATAAGGGCATGCTTATCGCTCTGGATATTTATAGGGTTTCCTACAACAGCACAGTTTATAAATAACTAGGGAGCTCAGGGCAACCAGCAATGGCAGAGAGAAAGGAAGTTAGCCTTTCTCAGAGTTTAAAGAGTTGCAGTTTGTGATGCTTTTTGTATGATTAAAGCTGCAACTATAGTGTCTGTGGTCCAGCAGATCTGTCGAAGCAACTTGCTCACCTCTCTTTTTTATAAATACTATTAACTTTTCAGCACCCTGAGACAATCTTGCTCAATCTTTGCAATTCCAGACAATATTTTCTTGCAATTTGCAACTCTGCTTGCAGTGAGGTTAATGGTCTCACTGTATTGACATGTTTGGACTGAGCTGCATTCCAGCCTCTGGCACGGTGGCAACTTGGCAGGTTTTCTTCTGCATGGCTACTGTGACAACCTGGAATTTAGGCAGGAATTAAAAGTACTGGTGATCCTTGGGAGTTCTCAACAATATTGTCCCACATATATAGAGCTTGGCTAGGCAGTGACCAGGGTGTACTAAAGAGTGTTGATACTTTGGGAATATTCTCTTCAGTGGAAAGGGGCAGAGACAACATGCCATAAAACTTGGGGGACTACTTTTAGTGACTGCAGTTGCTAGCCATGTAGAAATCCATTAAGGAATAATACCAGGAGATCTCTTGCTGTCCAGAGATCCTGGGAAATTCTGATGCTAAGTATCAGGAAGTAAAATCCTGCTAAGGAAGAAAGGGAGGATGTAGAAAATTGATTTGAACCAACTTTCAGAAGGACTGGAGTCCAGCTTAGTTGGTACAAAGTACCTCACCCCAACTTAGGGAATTTGTAGCCATTCCCTGTAGCACTGATATAGCTATGGGACCTACATAGTTGCTGAAGAATTCACCATTAAATGTAATGTTCAGAAAAAGACAACTTGTTTCTCAGTCTTAGCCCCTAACTCAGCAATTTAAAATTTAACCCAACCACATGTTGTAAAATTGATCCTCATTTTTATATTTGCAAAGGAACAATTTAATTGCAGGATTTCGTTCCACGGTTCCACAACAGAAGGGCTTTTACTGGTTTGGTTTTCCTAAAATTTGATATTGTGTCACATGTTAAGAGATTAAAGAAGGTCTCATTTAAGAGAAGCAGCCAGTACTGAGGCTGGGCTGAGATTCTAGGTGAGGTTGCTGAGGGGCCCTTAGAGGATCACATCATCACATCCAAGGATGTTCCCAGCCTGCTCCAGAGGCAGAAGTCACTACCTCCTGGCTTCACAAGAACAGCTGAAAATATCACACTGAAAAAGACAGACTTCTTTAGAAACCTTATCTAGGCTATTCTTTTTGACTCTTGCTGTAACTCTGTGCATCTTTCTCCTTCCTTTCCTGTCCACACATACTCTGCAGTCTCATCCCTTTACAATTCTTCCCTTGCCTGCTGCTCTTCTACCTTCACCTTAACAGCTCAGAGCTAGTCCCACATCCCTATCATTCCCTATTTATGCTGGTAAGCACCATAGCCATTCCTATTTCTGTCCTTTCTGCCTGACACTCATGCTCACTATTTTATGATGTGTCCATCTCTTTCCTACCTTCTCCTGCTGTCTCTGCAAACCCAGTTCATCTCCAAAAATGTCACTGTTGGCTACTACATTTTCCTGTGCTGCCCTTTGTGACTCCTCATTCTTTCAGATAAGCATCTCCCCTTTCCATCAGATTTTTTTTCTCTTACCAGTCTCTGCAGAATTGTTCTCCCAATTTATCCCATCCCAGCTTCCCCCATTATCTACCTTATATTTCTTCTTCCTCTACTCAACAGCCAGCAAAAATGCAGTTTGTGTTCTGCTCTCTCCTTCTAGTAACTCCATTTGCACATGTGGTCTCCTGTCCTCTCAGTCCAATTTCTTATTCTTCCTCACTCCACCTTAACCCATTCTTTTCTGTTGTTTGCCTATCCTCCAACTCTTCCCCCATACACAACAGGCTTTAGCACATTCCAGCCCATAAAAAAGAAAACCTTTGGGTCTCTGATGTCTGTCATCCACTTTCCTGTACCTTAAAGTTCAACCACTGCAGTTCAGGACTTGTTTCTGTAACTTTTTTTAAAAATTATTCCCACTCTTGCCTTCCTCTACTCTGTCTTCTTTCCCTACTGCTAACACACATCAAGCTGCCTTTAATGCCCTCTTCCTGGTCAAAGCCTGAAGTTGTTCTTTCCCACGTACACTCTTCAGCCCCTCAGGAGCCATTCTGTTTTTGAAAATTGTGTCTTTCTTTCTTTCTGAAGTTCTTTTGTTTTCTTCTTAACCTCTGCTCACACTGCTATTGAGTCTTCCACATTTCTAGTGAAAACTGATGTCGATTTCTGCTTCTAAATTATCTACAACTTCTTGAAATCCCTGCTTTAAATCTGCTCATCAACTTGAAAATGTCAGTTATTTAGAAAACTGAGATAACAGTTTCATATAGAAGCAGGTGCTACCCAGCCTTTTTCTAGAACTAGCCCTCATGTAAATGTGCTTACATATTGATTTAGTTTAATGCTACTGAGAACCTTCCCTTAGCATAATTTTAAGCAGAATTGCTTTGACAATTTCTTGAGACACACTTAAAATGTAGTTTTAGAAAGATAACTGTCTTAAAAGGTGTAAAATTGAAAGGTGCTTGGGTTGCACAGTCATGAAAAATGAAGCAGGGCCATGCATGTTAAGTATCTCACAGATAAACGCACATAATGAAGAGATCCAGACATAGAAAGCTGTTTGGTTCTGGGAGAGATTCCAAGGAAAAATAGAGCACTTGCCTGTAAAAATAAAATATTTTCTCCTGATAGATTGGCTAGTATCACTTAGACATGGCAGACTGAAAGCCTATTTTGCCTTCTCCATGGCTCAGAAATTTCCTTGAATGAAAATCTTTCATTAAACATTGAGTCCTTGAATTGATTCTTGTTCTGGTTCTGGTCTTTAAGTTATTTTATTTAATTCTCTGAGCCATCTCTGCATTCTGCTGCAGTCAGCAGTGTTGACACATCTCCACATACTGGAATCTGCTCACTTCAGGATGCTTATCTGCCTGCAGTAGGAGCTCTGTTCCACTGTTCCACAGTGTCTCTAGCCAGATTTTCTTCTCACTGTAGCTTGGTCTTTCTGTGTTTTCCCCCCTCATTCATCATGGAACAGATCAGTGGGTGTCTTACTGCCTCCATGGTCCGAAAGGGGCAGACTTACAGAATACATCCATGCTTGACTTGCAAACATTTTGTACTAGAAAAATAACAAATTACTGTCTGTGGTATGCACAGGGAACTTGCTTATACTTGACTGTTTTCAGCTACTGTCAAAGAATGAAAATTTTTTTCCTGAAGGGAGTTCCAGCTGCTCTCCTCACCAGGATTTTGTTCCTTTTTGATGTTGCAGACAGAGCCTTCCATCCAGCATTTGGTTATTGGGATGGTCTTTTCGGCCACTAGTGGTCAATTGAATTTTTAAAGCTCTGCTTTCCAGGCTAAGATGCCTAATTTTTACATGTAAGAAATTAAATTCTGTCTATTAGTGTCAAAGTGCAATTTATCAGCTGTCCTAATGTATGCATCAAACATGGATAACCCCAAAGAGGAGAGCTAAAGGGTTAAATATAAAACATAGAGTAGTCACCGAGCAGCTATTTTCCCTTCTCTGTATGGAGCACTGTTATCACTGTGCTGCTCAGAGATAGACATGAATGACACAGTGGAGTGGGCCTGGGAAACATAATTAGCTCCATGTCCCATTCTCCTGCAAGCTCAGCTGCTCTGTTTGAAGAAAGACTGCAAAGTACAGGACACCAGGCCAGAAAAATCCAACAGATTGTTGACTTGACTGAACGTTTTTCTATATGTCTGAGTTCATGTCCTATGGCGAGGAATTACAAACTGTTGGAGTATGTCAGCCCAAGGTTTCTGAAGGTTACTACTCTGGCTGGATTAACCTTTTCTAAAAATGACCTCCTGCCAAGACTAGATTCACACTGCAGGCAAGCTTTGGTGCTCACTGCCCTTCTTATGGAGTAAGTGTAGTACCTCACTTTTATACTGACTTCCCTCCAAAATGATTCCTTAGTATTTTAGTGCTTTGTGCTCAGTGCTAATCCAACAGCTATGAAGCCTCATTTCTCTTAGCAATGCCTTCATGCTAACCTTGAGGAAGTCCTGTCACTGCCCAGTACCTCCCTTAGCCCATCTGCAAAAGGGACCCATGACATTCATCTGCTTTAAGAAGTGCTTTGACATCTGCAGATGAGAAGCTTTATGTTGTACAGGAATACTTTCAGTCATGGGAAAGGACTCTGAACTTTTAAGAATGGACTATGGTAATTAGTATAAGCTTTGAAGTTTAAGCTTTAAATAATATTTCAAATTAAGTAAATGTGATTTAGCAAATTGAATATGATGGGCAAAATACAAACCTTGCAGAAAAGAGCCTATGAAAAAAAATTAATTCTAGTCATAACACTGCTGATTCTGTATATCACTTCATCCCTTACTACAGCTCTAAAAATGTCTGCCGTGTGTCTATAGCTTCACTAACTAGCTAAAGACATCTTGAAGTGTGCCATATCATTCCATGACAACTAACATAGTCATCTTTCGTATGGATTATGTGTCAAGCCCCTAAGACAAGAATTTGAAGACCTGCCATGGGCAGTGGATGTTCAATGTAACATAGAAAGCACCAAAATGTGGCTGAGGGAGATGGTGCCACATGGGAAGAGGAGCTGAGAGGCAAACTTGTGCTTCTCCAGGCTCCTTTTGTCCATTCTGAGAAGGAAATTCAGTGTGTCACTGGTTATCTGTCTTAACTGTTGTTTCATGCACTAGAAAACAGCAAGAAACTGCCCACATTTTGAAAGACCTCATTTTGTGGGATCTGTCAAGAAGGGAGGTCTTATTTTTGAGGAATCTCTATGTCTGGCATAAAATCCAAGCACAATGGCTTCATGAAACTGGGACAGCTAACATAGGCAAAAGGAAATAATGTCATGTCTCAGGGGGTTACTGCTGAAAATGTATTTCAAGATCAAGACAACTGTCTTTATAATGTGTGATTGATTCTGCATTTTTGGCCTGTCTTTTAGATCCTGTTAACTCTGCCCCAGAATCTTTCAGTGGGAAATATGGTTGGTTTCAGAAAGCAATTGAAGATGGTCATCTATTTCTGAAGGAGCTCAGAAAGTGGAGGACACATGCTTTGGTGTAGTCTTGGGCATGAACTAGACCTTGGGCAGGATGGCTCTGGGGGACTGGCACTTCTGGGCTGTGGAGGTGACTCTGTCTAGCCTGCAGCAACAGAAATGATGCCCCAGTCCTGTGCAGATGTTGACAACTTGCTGACAGTGCTAGTGATGAGGTCAAGCACTGAAAGTGCAACAACACTCAGTCCTTCACTCATTCTCCTCCATTATGCTGGCACTTGAGAGGAAGTACTGTGAATTGCTGTGGATGGAAGAGGATGCTTCTGGTCTGTTGAAGAAGACTTCAGCATCATCAAATTGCTGTTCCCAGTAGACAGCAACTGCCAGCTTTGACAGAACACTAGAGGGAAAATGGTTAACATAAAGAGAGACCTGAAATGTTTTAGTATCTTGTTGGCAAGTTATTTTGGCATTGGATTCAGATGGTGAAATATGTTTCCTTTGATGCTTTGTCACACAGAGGGGATTGGAGATTATTTGTCCCAGAACAAACTAACATTAGATGCTGCACAGATCTGGCTGGTGTGCTGCAGCTGTAGGCTGATGTTAAACTAGAACACCAGGAGAGGCTGAGGGGTGCAAGGATGAATAATGCAAAGACCAAGAGATGCAAAGACACTGGAAAGATGCAATGATGAGAGATGTAAAGACAGAACAGATGACAAGTTTGTTTCCAGCACATGAGGCTGGAAGTTATGTTGTGGCTACTGCCCAGAAAAGAAACTGTTTCTGCTTTATTTTTGGAGAAAATAAAAAATTATTCAAATGAGATAAAAAATGGTATATTGTACCATTTTATCATTTTCATACCAAAATCTTATTTAACACTATTGTGCCATTGTGTTTACTACATTAGCCTCAGGCAGGTTGCAAAATAATAGAGACAAAGCAAACAATATCATTAGGGCAATTAGCACAGGCTGTCCTGGCATTTGGCACTAATGTACTTAAACATCAACACCACAATCTTTTTGATCATAGTCTGTATGCAGGATATCTGCTCACAGGAAGAGACTTTAAGATGAAACAAGTTATTGCTATCTTAGAAAAAAAAAGTAATGAACAAAAAAACCCTACAATCCAGAACTGTTTTGAGAAAATAAATCTAAAGTGTTGATACATTTCAGCTTCTCAGCTGGGTTTTTTGCTGGTTTTGGTTTTTTTTAATACACTCTGTAATGACAATCCTCAAACAAGTCCCTAAATTAATTTTTGCTTGAAGAAGCACACGAGGCCATGCACATCTCTTGTAAGGTTTCTGTGCCTCCATCCTGCCCCAGCCTGAGTGGAGGCATGTTAGAGTCATTTCAACAACACCTACTCAGAAAAGGTGAGTCAGAAAAGAGAGTCAGAATATTGCAGGCAGGCAACTGAGTCTCCAACCCTGCCATGATCAACACATATTTCAATTTAATAATCTATGAAGCTTTTGCAGGGGATCCACCCTCTCAGACATTTTATTATCGATACCACTGGGTTTGCTTTGCCAAGAAGAAAAAAAACAAAAGTTCATTTGCTAGTAGTATTTGAGCTTCAATCAAATCTGCTAGAATTTTTTTGTATAAGCTTCACAAAGCCAGATAATTTCAGGAAGAATTAATTTAGTGTGAAATGACTCAACATGGCAAAAATGTGAGAGATGCAAAGTCCCTGCTTCTGATTCTCTTTTTCACAAGTTGTCTGCACGTCCTGTGTGTTTGAAAACTCAGGTATCTGCAAGGTCTTTCTAAAATTGTAACACCCCCCTCTCCCCTTCAGATGCTCCCTTAGAGGAAGTTTCAAAATGGGATATAACCATGAAGAAGGCATATATGGTGAACACTGTCCCAGTAGCATGTGTTGAATAGACATTGGTGAGTTATGTTTAAGATGGAAAATAGCTTTCCAGTTTGATCCAGAAGTCTTAAAGGCTTCCTCACATTTCTGCAAGACTGGGATCAAACTGAAAAATGATATGCCAAAGGAGTATAACTGCTTTTAAAATATAGCCAAAATATATGTTTCCACAGTCTTGATTTCTGCCATTGTTTTTCATGTTTTATATGTATTCACTTTGCCAAGAAAATAAAGAATTATTCTGAATTTCAGAAGAACCTATCTGCTAGAGACCTGAACAAACTTTCCTCTGCTGCGAAAAGTAATTATTCTTCCTAGTTCTGATCCTATCTGGCTTTACTATGCACACAAAGAAGAAGTCTGTGTTGTTCATCTTTTCACACCTCAAACACAGTCATGAGTCTACCTGATATTTAAGGTTTTGTGTGTCTATGGTCTCATATGGGCTGCTAGGCTCCTACTTTTCTCAGAAAATGGCAAGGAACAACAATAGCCCCTTTCCTGGAAATTCTGTGTGCTTTACTCCTGCCTCCCCAGAGAGCTGATCACATCTCCTATGACTTCTGAAGGGCTCAGAAGTCCAAGAGTAGTTGACAGTAAAGCCCAGAGCAATTCATCATATGCAGAGGATGACTGGACTGAGGGAATGGCCAGTAGCTTTCTAAAGGCCCAGCTACAACAGACAGAGCTGTTTCAGGGCACAAACATATGAAAGCCTAGTCCCCAGGTCACATGTCTTACTCCCACTTCCCTATTCCTGAGTGAAGGGTGGAACATATCCCATCCAGTGCTGGTTGCCAAAGTGCTGCACAGCTGGTCCATCCCATTCAAGCAGGCTCATCCAGTAGCCAATGGGGAGACACTGGTATTTCCAGACACTCATTTACTCCTCAGCCCTCTGATTCCCCAGTGCATGACAAGCTCTTTATTTCTCCCATCTTTTCCTCTGGTGAGTGCTTTCCTAACCTAGGGCAGAGGTATCAGGGGTTTCCTAGGGATGATGAGCCATGGGCTGGAAACCCACTGGTCCCACTCAGCATCCTTTAGGAGAAGTAGGAGCAATCCTTTTCTAAGGCCATTTTAAAAATAATTTTTAAAATAAATAATTTTTAAATAAATAATTCACTTTTCTGGCTGCTTGTTTGCAGACAGTGATTGCAGTTTTACCGCTTTGCCTTACTTTTAGGCTCTACAGGCATCCTTCCTGCCTGTTCATACTGCTTTTAATCATTGTTTTGAGAAGGCCAGAGGTTTAAAACACACTGATATCACATAATGTCCCCACCTAACATCATCAGAATAGAGCTGTCAAGAGCAAACCAGCTGGATGTGAAGGCCATGGTCACTGTAAGGACATTGTGTGAAGCTGCCTACAGAGCAGAAAGAGCTTTTCTCTGAGAAGCCTGTCCTGGGGCAAAAAGGTGCCAACTGCTGAATGATCAAGACAGCCCTTTTTAGCTCCCCATGGAGTATCTGGGTTTGTAAACTTCTACTCATGTGGAAAATATAATTCTTGCTCTTGAGGAGGTAATGAGGATAAATCACCTGATGTCCTCTGACATTTCCCTTCCTCCAGCTTCAGAGGGCAGCACCTTTCCTTGGACATTAATTCTCCTGGGAGCTTTGCAGGAAGAAAATGTTGCATGCTGATTATCCAATGAAGAACAAAATGTTGTTCACTCTAACTGAATTTTGAATAGTTCAGGGAAATTTTATCCTTTTTGTCTTCCCTTTAGCTCCTTTAGGCCTTTCCAATTTTGTGTTTTCAAGCACAAAAAAATCCATGTTGACCATTTAGATGGGGCACTGTATTGCAATGTTCTAGCAGTATTGTCTTTAGTTCAGCAGTAAATCATGTAACTCCAGGATATGGGAAACTGTGGACGTGATTTCTGGTAACACACTGTAGTATTCCTTTCTTGTTGACCTTAATTTCCCTTTCCTTCTAGCAGAGTTGTGTGAAAATATTTCTGATCTGAAGCCATCTTTTGAACTCCCGTTGCTGTCATCACTATCAAGGAGGCAGAAGTCCATCAAGCAGAGAAAGTACTGTGAGCACAGCAGTCAGCAGCCACATTCTTCATTCCACCCATGCTTTTTGCAGGCTTGTCTCTCAAGCACAGAATGTTGCACCATGCAGTTGGCAGGTATTCAGTAAATAATGGTAGAAAGGGGTCTCCATCAAGAAAAAGCCCGGATGAAAAAGGCAAATGATACATAGCTGGCATGTGAATCATATTTCCTGGCTGCAGAGCTACAGATCTTCTGATGTGCAGCCAGGTCCATGTCCATCTTTGTAACTCCGGTTTCATCATAGACATCCTGTCTGCACTTTCCTGTCTCCAGGGAAGACAGTAGTTCTCTTTGATTTCAGACATTTCATATGCTAACTTGACATAATGATTTCCCCTGGGAATTCTGGCACACATGAATGTCAATCAGTTGCAAACTTTGTAAATATACTCTTAAAAGTATTTGATTGTAGTCATCATAAAGTACATCAAGAACTTAGGGGAAATTTTCCATATATAATCAACAAAAGAATGATTTTATGATTGTGGAACTAGAGAAAGGCTCAGACACAGGTTTGGGCTCCAGCTTTGCTGCTGACTACCTGTCCAACACGAGCTGAGCAATTCACTGTCTTTCACTGCAGAAATACAATACAAATTCAATGCCCTATTTTGTCCTGATTTCTCATTTTAGAAAAGCCTCAACTTTATAATTCTCTTAATGTGTGTTTGTAAAGCTTGAATGTGAGAGAACACCGAGGTGCAGCTGTGTTACTCACAATTACTTTGTCAGTCTTATGCTTCACTTGGCAAAAAAGACAGTGCTGCAGAATACCCAGTTATACTCTGGTTTGATTTGGTTTATTTGTAGCTCTTCAAGAGGCTTGGAAGAGCAAGAGTCAACAGAAGCATGTAAGCAAGAAAAAAGAAAACATTTTCTGAGGATGTCTGTCCACCTTGTCTGCTGCAACAAAAAGATCACAGCTTCAAGGGGAAGTCATGTTTGACCAGTTGACAAACTTCTATGATGAGATGAGTGGCTTCTTAGAAGGGGCATAGAGCAGTGGATTCTGCCTACCTAGACTTCAGTAGGGTTTCCAGCACTGTCTGGATCTGCAGACAATGAGGTGGATTGAAAATTGCCTGAACTGCTCTGGCTGGACCCAGAGGGTAGTGACCAGTGGGAGAAAATCTAGTTGGAGGCAAATAACTAGTGGTGTGACTAGTGGTGTAACCCAGAGAACAACAGCTGGGTGGATCTTCTTAACATTTCCATTAATGATCTGGATGGTGGAGCAGAGTGTACTCTCAGGTTTGCAGATTACACCAAACTGGGAGAAGTGGCTGATAAACCACTGGTTTTTCTGCCATCCAGAGGAACCTTAACAGGCTGGAGAAACAGGCCAGCAAGAACCTCATGAAGTTCAACAAGAAGTGCCAAGTGCTGCACCTGGGGAAAGACAACCCCAGGTACCAACATGTGCTGGGGAGCAGACAGCTGGAAAGCAGTTTGGGAAGAAAAGACCTGGGGGTGCTGGTAGACACCAGGATGAGCATGAGCCAGCAGTGGGGCCTCTCAGCAAGGAAACCTGATGTTGTCCTGCACTGTCAGCAGGTCACAGGGGATCCTTTCCCTCCACTCAGTCCTGGTGAGGCCACACCTGGAGTGATGAGTGCCCCAGTGCAGGAGGGACAGGGAGTTACTGGAGAGAGTCCAACGAGGGGCCACAAAGATGATGAAGGGAGGAAAGGCTGAGAGAGCTGGGACTGCTCAGTCTGCAGAAGGCTTTATATAGTTTATCAATATATATGAATACCATAAGGCAAGGTACAAAGCAGATGGAGCCAGAGTCTTCCCAGGGACAAAAGAGGCAACAGGCACAAATTGAAACACAGGAAGTTTCTCTAAGCACTGGGAAACTTTTTTTTTTTTTTACTGTGGGGGTGATCAAGCACTGACCCACGCTGCTGAGAGGGGCTATGATGCTTCCATCAGCTGGAGATTTTCAGCTGTCATTTGGGAATGGTTTTGGGCAATCAGCTCTAAGTGGCCCTGCTGGAGGAGGAGGTTGGTCTCTGGAGGTCACTTCAAACCTTTCTGTGACTCTGTGAAAGGCTGTGAAATAGAAGAATCTCTGGCAATGCTTATATCATCTACCAGCAAAGATCCTGTAAGAACAAAGCCAGACAATAGTAGGCAGAGCTTTCTTTCAAAAACCAAAAATGCAGTCACATGCAAGAAAGGGTTAGTGCAGGAATAGTGACATGTTCTTATTTATGAACCTGAATGGAAGAAACTCTTGCACTTTGTCACTGCAGTGTTACTCCCCGTAAGACACTCCACCTCTTCCAAATTTAAATCTCCTGGTTCATATACTTGTAAACCCTTTCTTACAAAACTATTTTACAGCACAAGTCACAAAGATTTTTTTTCCACTTTTGTTCTAATCAAGGCACTTTAAACCTGTGAAACCAATAATGTCCTGGTGCTGAGGTTCTAGTGCTATGCAGAGTCATGGGAGGCCAGTCCTGGGGACAATCCGTAGCAACTTTATAGCAATTTATAGCAACATCCAGTTAAATTCTGATTATTAGGGAGCAGGGTGAGGAGATGAACCGTACAGATTCCTGCTCCAGAAAGCTGACTCCTGAGGAGTCAGGGCAGTGCAGTGCAGAGGGGAGATTTGGGATGGTTTGGGGTGGCAGAAGGCAGAGAAAATCATAGCAATGCTTTTGTGCTTCCAATCAGGACTTCCAAACAGTTTAAAAGGCCATCCAGAGAGATTCTGTCCCCAGTTTTATTATCAAAGTAGTTTACCAGGCTGCTGAATATTTGAGACAAATGACTGCTTCCCACTGATAGTCCCACTACCCCCTGTCAGGAGCTACTGACCTTTCCTAGTCCTATGAGTTAAACTAGATAAGAAATGAACAGAATTAGTCATGTAAAGCAGGATATATTCAGCAAATCAGCTCTGTGATCTGGAGCAGAGGATCTGGGGTGGCTGGGCAAACTGGCCTCCACTTTGGTTACCATGTAACCATGGTTCTTAAGGGATGATAAGGCCCTGGAATGCCTCACCATGTTCTCTTCAGGTACAGCTCTTTTTTACCATCTTGGACACCAGAGATATTTTGTTATATATGTACCTAGGATACTGGATGGACAGTTAAAGGTGTGTCAAATTGACAGTATTTTCAGACTTTTCCTCTGACATTCTGGATGGAACAAAGTCTATCACTTAAGAAAATTACATTTAAATTACCATTAGAAATCACTTTAGAGCAGAACTGCAGTAGACTTTTGTATTTATGTTTTTAAAAACACATATTGAATTAACTTTTAAAAATATTTTTAGCATAATAACCAAGTTTAGTTTTCACATGAACTCAGAGATGCAGGTGGATACTGACTGCGTATCCCCTTTTCAGGGGATAAATCTTCATGTCCTGAAAAGACACTTGTTCTAACCAAAACCATCTGGAAATACTTGCACTCATTTTAACTTCAGTTTTTCCTAGTTATCTAAAAAGATCACACTGTACTTGCTTAAACAAAACATTGAAAAATGCAGTTGTCATCCATTCTATTCCTCCTGTAGCTGAACACTTTGTTGTTTTATAATAAACGGTGACATTAGTTCATATCATGTGATTAAAAAGGATTCATCACACATTAGAGCCCATAATCGCAGCCTATAGTCTCATTTTAACATTTCTCACTGGCATATCCTACTTGACCCTGCTTACTGCAGCACTTCTATTATGCTGTCTAAAAGGACAAGAGGACTGAACAGAAACAAAAACTGCAGGGGTGAACATTGCTTTCACACTCACAGCTATGTGTTCAGTGCTGTTATAGCTCTCAATGAATAGAAGAAATCTGGAGTCTGGCCAACGCCGCTCGATAGAAATCTCCATCTTCCAAAAAAAATGTCCTGATGTGTTTAAAATAAAGTGACCAGCTAAACCAGTGAGCAAGAACTTTCTTTCACAGAACTACAGGACACCACTGAAGACAGCCTGATTTAATACAGTATCAGCTTCACTCTTTATGCACTATCACTGTTTAGTAATGTATATTTTTTTTCTTGGCACAATCCGGTAAAGTACGATGAGGATAAATATTATAAGATCTCTCTGTCTAGGTTTGTAACAGGTAATGCAGCATTGATGTATTTGCTTAGGAAACACAACAAGATATAATAAAGCAAAAATCACCTTTGTGCGTCAATTTTGTCACAGATGGCATGCTGATAACAAAATGAAAATGGTTTCCATGTTTTTATTGAGTGATATGAACAACGAAGCCAGATCTTTCTTAGTTTAGCTCTTTGTTTTCACTATCTTTCAAGAGATCTACAGATCAAACCAATGTGAAAATAGAAGGTAGCAAGGTGCTGTCTGAAGCTGAGAAAACAGTTCAGCCAGAGCTGAACCATGGGCAGGTTTGTGCCCAGGGTGAGGGGCAGGGAGGATGCTGCAGGTGCTGGAGGGCAGGCAGCTCTCCCATGCTGTGGGACAGGGAAAGAGGATTCCACCTCCAGCCCACAGGATTGGTGCCACAGCCTGTTTGCCATGTATTGCACCAAGAGCTTCCAAATGGAAATATGGTGAGGAAGCCCAAGCTCAAAAGAGATCCCAGCCTGAGGTTTAGCTTGGACATTTCTGCTTCTCTGCTACTTTCACTTGGTTATCATTATTTGCCATGTCCACACTGCTTTTCTATGGGCTTTGCCACTCACCTCTCCATGGCAAACCTGCTTGAGGTGGGGCTGGCTTGGGGCACTGTGGGCACTGTTTTCCTGGTGCCTCAGGGCAGGGGATTTTGTCCTGATGTTTTTAAATTTGGCATGTTTAGAACAGCCTTACAGCAGCAGGTCTGAGTGCAAGCTGTAGGCTGAGCACATGGTGAGGCACAGTGGTGAGGCAGCAAACATCCCCCTGCCCTTGCACCTGCTTCTGGGTGTCCATCTGCACCTGTCTGAGCTGCACCTCTGGCTCAGCCCGTTTAACTCATCTTCTGAACCAAATCTTCTCCAGCTTTGCTGAAATCCAGTGCTCAGTGATGGCCAGTGTCTACCCAATGGCAATTTCCCTTCCTGGGGGGAAAAAATCCCAACCAATCTGAATCACAGCACCTCAGTTCCTTCATTTTAACTCTATTCCATGTCTTATTGCTCCTCTCTCAATTGCTCATGTTTTCATCTGTGATGAAGAGAGAGTCTGTCCTAGTGGCCTCTTTTTCACTTGGCAAAAGCAGGGTAGGCTTGGGCTTTCCCCAGATCTCTCATAGCCCTCAAAAAACGTTGTGTACAAATTCCCTTGCACAGAAAAACCACATGAGACATTCCACAGTCCAAAGTATTTTACATCTCCCATGGGGGACACTGCCCAGGTTTTCAAATTTCAACAAAATCTTCTCTGCTCATTTTGCAGACACTGGTTATCATGCCAGGGACTTTTTCTTTTTTTCACATTGTTTCACATATTTTTCATTATATCTTCTAAAGTTCATTTTTCAGGACTGCCTTATAGTGGATTTCTTTTAATCTTCCAGTGTGGCTGGTGATAGATTTCACTGTCCTCTTCCATCTCAGCTCTCCTCCTACCTGGATCCAGTCCCTTTGGCCAGTCAGCTGCTGTCCCCTTTTGCTCCCACCTGGGCCATGGAGCAGGCACAGGGTAACATGTGAGTAGGGAATGGTGTGGGAATCAGTGTGACCATTCCTGCAGCTATCAGAGGTTCCCTTCCCAGGAGAAAGGAACCTGCCCACCAAACCCAGATCCTTTTGCTGGCTGCCACAAAGATCTGCTGTTTCTTCCAGAATCCATCCACCACTAGGGGATTTTGCCACTGAATCAGCATTTATTCAGCAAAAGTAATAGTTAAATAGCTAAATGATAATTTCCAGCACTTACAGAGAACTATTTACTGTACTATCCAACCTCCTCATGCTGTGTAGCAGCCAGGTGACTAAGGGGAATTTTGTTACTTTGGTTTTCTGGTTTTGATTTTGTTTGCTCACAGCCATACAGAAAATCCACAGTGTGGCCAGCTCAGGAAACTCAAGCTCATATGGGCTATGACAAGAACCAGGTGAGATATGGCTATCAACACAGAAATGATCCTCTAACAGCCCTCCATGACAGTGGAAACAAATAAGTTATATTTCTTTAAAAAGGAGTCTGTGCAGCACTGGGGGAAGATGTTGGAAAACTCTTTTAACTTTAGCACAATAGTATTTGATCCCTATATCCGTGGTTAATGCTTATTTTTGCACCATATAGTGCTTAGTACAAATGCCAGAGATTAATGTGGCTTTGTATTAACTCCCTACATCTGTGACTAATAAGTCCTGTGCCAGTTAGAGCTTCCTTATTTACCTATATCAGTGATTAATATGTACTGGGAGATGACTCAGTTTTGAAAACAAAGATAGTGTGCCAAAGCAAAAAATGATAAGAAAAGTGCATCATGACCTGACCACATATTTGAGATACTCTTAAAGGGAAAAGAGTCATTAGAAGATCTGGAACCATGAAAAGGAAATTTAGGAAATGAGATGTTCCCAAACAACAACCACCAAAGACCCTCAAGAGACCCCTACTCATATCCAAATAAGTCCACAGATATAATTAGCATATATGGATGTATTAAGGAAATGTAATGAATATGTAACAGAAATGTAGAGAATATGTACTGGCTTTATGAGTATAACCTGGTCTGTTAGGCTGCTGGGTGTGCACCTTAGGTGGAGTGATCCCCATGCACCCAGTGCTCTCCAAGTGCACTTGGTCTCCCAAAGCCTCTTGTTCCATGCTGAGGGATTCAGTGATGAAATCATTGCTGCTTGGCTCAGTCCCCCTCCACACCAGGTACCCACACACCCTGTGGCTGGGGGTGGCTGCAGGCCTCCTGCAGGGCTCTGCTGCCTCACTGCATTTCTTTCTTGTTTGTCAAATTAGAAAGAAAGACATGAAGCGCAAAACTCCCACCACTCTCTGACTGCTTTTTAATCATATGTTTTTGTTTGAATTTATCTGGTTAACACTGGCTTTGTCTTGCCCTGCTCTATTATAGCACGTTGATGTGCCTGGAGACCAGCAGCACTGAAAATAAAGTTCAGGAAAGTAACAGAGTTGAAATTGGATAATTATTGTCCCCATCATTCTTAAATGAAATTGATTTTTTTTTCTTGAAATTTTTGCTTGTCAACAGCACCATGCAATTATTGTATCTCATTTCACTTTAATATGAAACTCTGTGGGACCTGCATTGTCCATGTTCCTGAGCTTTCAGAGTTGACAAAAATGTGGTTACACCAGGCTTTCATTGTGTGTGGTGTCAGAGATGCTCTGTGGGCTTTGTTGGGCGCTGGCTGCGCACGCGCCCACGTGACCGTCTCAGACACCTCACACAATGGCATAAAAGGGCTCTGGTCTCGTCAGCAACACCAAATCTGTCAAAAAAAGAAAGGAAAAGACTTCAAACAATTGTCTTCTGTTGGAAGAGCATATATTTTACTAAAAGCTCTGATATATCATTTGTCTTCTAATGCTTTTTTGCCTCAGTGAGAAACATGCAATGGCTGCACTGTGGTCTGCCTTCCCTCATGCATCACCAGCTAATTCAGCTGGCACTGCCAGCTGGGTTCTTTTACAGCTCTCAGAACACTGAACAGCTGAAAACTGTGATGAAAATTGCTACAAATTATGGAGTAGCATTATATAAGCTACCTGCCTGCTGACATGTTGTTTCTTCTGTGAAGATGACAGACAAACTTCTAACTCAAGACATATGGAAGTCAAACCTGGCAGAGACTACAGCAGTATACAGCAAACAGTGTTAATCTTCCCTTTTACACAGAAAAAAACCTGATTTAATTCTTATTGCAGCTGAGAAACAGAATCACCATTTTATGCCTGCAGATCTATGTACAAAGCTCATGGAAGCCATTGTCACTGCTCTCCTTTCCTGCAGCCATCACTGCAGCAGGTGATACAGCTAAAATAAAAGACATGTAGCATTTTTGTATTTAAGAAATACTGTATGGCATTGGGGGAAAATGTAATTATCATGCAAAATTATTAGTTTGAAAATACTATTTTTTGTTAAAAAGAAAAAGGTTGATTTGTCTCAGGTGTGTTATGCATGCTCAGAATTCACTAATAACTGTGATCCCAGTGGGAGAAACTGCTTAGAATCTTAGAATCATGGAATAGTTTGGTTGCTCAGAGCCCAACCTGTGAACCTTTTCAGCGATGAACTATCCACCACCTCTCTGAGGAATCTGTTCCAATGTTTCATCACCCTCATTGTAAAAAATGTCTTCCATGTATCTAGTCTGAATCTACTCTCTCTTAAATAAAAAATATTACCCTTGTCCAATCACTACAGGCCCTGCTAAAAGAAAATTGTTCCCATCTTTCTAATAAGCCCCCTAACTCTATCTTTAAGAGCCTTCTCTTCTCCAGGCTGAACAAGCTCAGGTCTCTCGGTATTTCCTCAAAGGAGAAGTGGCCCAGCCCTGAGCATTTTTGTAGGTCTCCTCTGGACTTGCTACAACAGGTCCATGCCTTTCCTACCCTGAGGACCCCAGAGATGGATACAAACCCGTGGGCTGAAAATGATGCATGAAAAGATTAGATTTCTGTGCCTAATCTCCCTGCTATGCCTAAATAAGGCTTTTCTCAGAAGTTGATTGTCCTGATGAAAACTGAGTTTTCTTGAATTGGACCCAGGAACCTTCCTGGGCATCCTGGGCTAAGTGCTCCCTTTGACCCTGGCAATCCTTCACCTTTCTTTACCACAGACAGAGAAAGGACAGGACCTGTTATAGAGTCATAGTCTCAATGGACAGGACCTTTCACATAGTCATGGTCTCAATTTCCAGATCTAGTAAAGCTGTTTCAAAGGCCGTCACTCCTGTGTTGGTTACCTTCCTGAAACAGGAAGTTTGGATCGTTTTGATTCCTCTAGCAACAGTTCAGCAGTGACTGGCATGAACTAGAAATTATGGCCTATAAATGCTCAACTTCAAAACCTTTTAAAAGAAAACACAACCCCAGCCCTTAAAGGTTTCCTTGAACTCTCCATGGTACCTGCGTTTTCCGAAACAGTTTTGGGAAACTGAATGCTGATTCCAGTTGAGATGCTGAAAGTTGAGAATCACACACAAACAGATTGCAGCAGAGCTTCCAGAGCTGCAGTCAAATGAGCCAGCTCATGCCAAATTCCCTGTCCCTTGCATGCACTCCCAGGGTCTGCCAGGAACACCAGGGTCAGGGGAGCTGGCAGGGTTCTGCCAGAGGCACGAAGATCAGGAGTTCTCAGGCATGACTGGTGCAGCTGCCACTGCTTCACCCCTTGTGACTGCGACATTCCTAGCAGGACATGGGAATTATTCTATTAGTAAGAAGGAACAGGAGCAGTCAAACACCAGAGCAAACACTAAACTGGGCTGGTGTTTCCCAGGACAGGCACATCTGGCATCATGAGCAGCAGCACCTCAGCCCAAATGCAGCCCCCTTTAGTGCATCTTTAGTATGCATGAGGATGACAACAGCATGGAGAAATCTTCTTCCTCCTGGTAATTTTCATGTCAGGAGATGACAGCAGCAAGACACAACTCCCCTCCTTTAACTCCTTCCCTATGCTGGTAACAGTTGTGCCTTTGGGAAGGCAGAGCACAAAACTCATAGATGATCTTGTTTCCCCAAGGACTCTTTTTGCTCACCTGCTTCTCCCTGCCCTGCAGAAATCTGTACCATGATGCTGCTGAAGGAGTAGAAGGAGGTAGAATTTGCAACAAACAAACAGACAAACGTACAAACGTTAATTTTTGCATTTTTTAAAAAAAATTCTCTACAGTATTTCTGTGATGGTGCAAATTCTGATGCAAAAATACATCCAGTCTTGCATAAAGACTTAGCAGTGTTGTTCCTCTCTGATATCCCATCACAATGGATTTCTGCACAGTAACAAAATAGGGTGAAGGAGGCACTCTTTTTCTTGTTGCTTTTTAGTTCTTTTGCTCAACAGTTTGCTTTAACATCCCTTGCTATTCACTTTCTCCCTACTGAGCTCAAGCAGTTCAAATTGTTCAGCCTTGCTCCCAGAAAATCCTTTTCACTCCTTTGCTGTTCTCAGGTCCTTAGTAAGTCAATAACTGCAGCACTAAATCTGGCCCTTTGTTAAACTGACTGCAGAGCCACCAAGGAATTTCAGAATCACAGAATATTCTGAGTTGGAAGGGACCCACAAGGATCATCGAGTCCAGCTCTGAAGTGAATGGTCCCATACAGGAATCCAACACATGACCTTGGCATTATTAGCACCAACTGAGCTAATCTCTGCTATTTCACAGGATTCTCTCCTGTTCTGGTGACATACTGAGACTTAGCTCACCACTGGCCTGTGGTTCTAGAGATTTAGCTGATGTGAGGAGTTACCGTGAACCTCTTCCCCCCTACTTTGTGGGACTCTCCAGTTGAAGCTGGAGAAGAAATCACATTTTATCTTGATGAGATTCCAGTGATACAGATGAGAATGTTCTCCCTTGAGGGTGAGGACACTTCTTAAGAATACCCCAAAATACACGTTGGACACCACCTCTGGGGATGAAGTGGAATTTTATTACAAGAAATACTTTCTGCCTGAAGGTCCTCAGAGATGAATGCTTCAGCAGGAGCTGTCCAAGATACAGGAACATGTACATGAACTAGTCTGCCCATTGCTAAAGGTGTCTGGGCTCCTGTCCTCCAACCAACCTGAACTGAATGGACACACTGGTAGAGAATTCAAAGGCCTTTTCAGTTCCATCAGCTGACATTAGGGCCAAAGACTGCTCTTCCTCCTGTTCTCTTCCAAACTTGTCTTTTCTTGTTTATTATGTTTGACAGTTTCTCACCTTTAATCCCTGTTGGTCACTGATACAGCAGAATTCATCAGAGGGGAAAAAAAAGGAATAAAAAGAAGGTTTATTTCTTAAGTTAACAGAAAATAGATTATAAATCTTCCTGTATTTATTCTGTTATCACAAAAGAGTTGTTACATACTAATGTAGGTGTCACATATGGGGCTATAAAAATATTTTAAGATCTAATGAGGGAAGCTGATGATTTTGCAATGGTGGTGAGTCCCTTCCTTTGTCTTAGTGACACAGCTTTATCCTGAGCTGAAAAGCTTTCTCTTCACTTCCAAGTAGGGTATTATAAAAAAAGTTAATTAAGGACTAGAAATGCAAATACTACACTTATTGCCTTGTATAATGGATGCTGAAAGCAGAAATAACCTTCATGACTGGAAGTAATCTTCATAACTTACTGAGCTAACATACTAAGAAATAAAATAATTCTTTGTATTTTAAACTAGCAGAACATTTCCAGTGTTTTGGCACAAATGAAATGTCAGCAGTTCAAATTACACAGATGACAAGGATGTCCCTTTGCCTAAAAGGACACAGAGCTTTCATTTAGTAGGTACTTACAAGTACCTAAGCATATCATACATCACACCACCCACTAATGCTTTGAACACTTCCCTCTTCTGTGACTGTGAACCAAGAATAATTATTTCAATAAATAAATCAACAAACACATAAATAAAGATGCTAGAAGATGCTTCTTGTACTGTGCAGAAGACCAAGAGTTCTTCTGAGAGAAACCAAAGCAGCCTGCTCCTGCTTGGGGGAAGACCTAGCCATCAAAACCTTTGTTGTTTTTTTTAATGTACAAACTGAAACCCAGGAACAGGCATAACTCAAAGGAGGAGCTGGTTTAGTGTTAGGTTTTGTTCTTTGCAGACCTCTCAAGTCCAAACTAGTGCCCCACTTGCTTGGCATCCATGGGCTTTACCTTCCAAAGCTTTCACCTCCTGCACAGCTGTGGGCACCCAGTGACAGAGGGACATATGTTTTCAGTATCTGCATTTCTGTCAAACTCTCAGTAATTTTGGGCCAAGGCAGTAAAGATTTAAACGTGGGGAACAATTCTAGGAAGCTTTCAGCTGCCACATCAGGAAGGAAAACAGCAGCTTTGTTGCTGCCTTGACATTGGCCCCCTGCTCCAAGGCAGTGGCAGCCAGAAATGGCCCAAGTGCCACACGCCACCTCTCCAGGAAATGCCACATTTCAGAGAAAGCAAAACTCAGATCATGTTAATGTCACATTCATACTTACATTGCTAGAATTCGAAAAAGTAGTTAAGAAATCAAAGTTGAGCTTGATCTTCTTTATCTGCTTTTTGTGAACATCTGCAGAAACTGCTCTGCTCAGAAGCCTTTCCAGGACTGGCACTGACACTGGCTGGCCTGGGTAAAGCCATCTTCATGAGGGGAGCAGCAGAGTCTGGGCACTCATGTCATAACTATGACAAACAAGAGGGCTACTCTGCAGCTCCTTGCCAGCAGCCACCTCTCACATCCTCCTGCCAGCAACAGAGGAAATGGCTGATGGTGTCCTTGAACGATTTTTCTAAGAACTCTGTTATCTTCAGAGATTTTCTTCTTTCATTTCACACACCAAGCGACACAAAACAAAACCAACCACAAATAAAGGGGGTGGGTGGGTGGGAGGAAGCACACTGGAGATAGAAAAACAAGTCATGAAACAATCAGTAAAGTGCTGCAATATCTCATCAGTACCCGGGACAAAATATGGACAGTTAACTGCATCCTTCCCTA
The DNA here is from genome assembly GCA_034336665.1 of Luscinia megarhynchos. NCBI lineage: Eukaryota > Metazoa > Chordata > Aves > Passeriformes > Muscicapidae > Luscinia > Luscinia megarhynchos. The sequence goes on from JAPFBE010000003.1 coordinate 70,818,466, forward strand.
CTCAAATTATGCACTTGCAAATGTGTCATGCAAGACTGCTGTTATCAGTAGCTTTATTCCAGTTCTTGGGTGAGTAAACAATTTTCCAGATATATGTATTTGGAAACACCAAGACACCCATTTCCTGAAAATAAAGCTTGCCAGACTAAAGCCTTTTAGGTACATACCTATTTTCTGCATCCACCACACGTACAGCAATTGCTGGCTGAAAAGCTTTGAGCCAGGATATGCTGGAAGTTGTAACAGATGTCAAAAGCTCAGAAGGCCTCATCAGAAAGTACATATTAAACCTGGTAGTTGTTCAAAGTGGACACAGTCACCCTTTTCTGTCCTGTTTCCCTGTGTCACAGACACACACACCAGCCTGAATTTCAAAGCATGTGCCCCATCACATGCTGGTCCCAAGTTCTGTGGCTTGTATGCTGAGGCTTTTGGGTTTCAAATTTAAAAGCTGCCAGAGAAAAGCTTTATTTCTCACTTGAGAAATTGCCACACATAACTCAGCCTCTGGGGACAGCAGGCCACACTCATAAACCTTATGGTTTAGTTCTAGCCCTAAACAAAGGGTCTGAAATGCCAATGCTTCCAAAACATCATTAACCTCTGGCATTATAATCCAGAGACTCATTTCACCTATGATGGCCAAACACCCTCTTACATCTCAGTAACTTAAACTCCCACTCCACTCACTCTGCAACATACTCAGTCCTGCACATACTGTGTATTACATAATGCACAACATGAGTGCAATGAACTGAAGAGTGGATGTTTAAAAAAATGGAAATTAAAATATTTAACTGCTGCTCCTTACAGTAACAGACAAAATGGGAAAGTGGAACAGAAAAAACCCTCCTATATAATAAAAAAGATCAGCCAAAATGGGTATGGCATGAGTTCCTATCACTACCCATGCCTTTTTCTCTTCCATCTCACATACCACCTCCTTGTGGGACTGTAAGGTTTATGGACCTGTTTTCCCCACCTATTGATATAGTTTCTCATGGCACAGAATTCAAGAGACTAAGGAAAAAAAAGAATTCTGCACTATAGAGTCCCACTGTGAGTACTTTAAAGGTAATTAATATTGTACACAGTGAAATTATTTCACAACCACAACCTTGTGGTTGTGAAAAAAACCAACCACTGTAATTAATGCTTAGTTCCCTAATTACAAAAAGCTGCATTATTCTCATCGACCAAACACAGTCACAGATAAAAAAGATGACTCACAAAGCAAATTTATTTTCTGAAAATTGCATGAATTTTTCACACTGAATTGTATTTTCTATGTAATTTTCTTACTGCTGCTGTCTAACTTTCTTAGTGTCTTAAGGGCACTACTCACCTGGGAGTTGTTCAAAACTTGAGCTGACAGCAAGGAGATGCAGAACACATGTTGGCACAATCAGAGAAGTTAAGAAAACCCTGCCAGGACTGGAGTGCAGGGCTGTGTGAAAAGTGGTGTAGACCCCACACTGCATTTCTCAGGTAATCTCACACAGCTCACAGGGATGCCCTCAACAGCCAGGGATGCCACTTCACACCCTCTTAAGGAGGAAAGTGAGGGCAGGTTTCTTAGACACATCTCTACCTGAAAGCTGTGTGCCTGTGTAGAATACAGCATTATACTTTGTCCTGCACAGCATAAAATTCCTTGACATCAACCTTATTCTACTCCAGCTGGTGACAGTTCTGCCAAAGAAAAAAAAAAAGAAAAAAAAAAGAATTTGCCCTGAACTCCTAATTATTATAAAATTGCATATCTTTATTTTTTCAGAACTAAGGTATTTTATTGCATTTCGCATCACCATTCAAATTTAGGAATAAAATGCATACATCAAACCATGATGCAGACTTGACTGCAGTATCTCTGCAGTTCACAATGTTCAATCTGAACACACCAACCACTAGAAAAACATTATTGCTGATGATGGAATAGCTCCATCTCCTGGAATAAAAGTTATTTTCCTGACAACCTCCTTTATATTTCCAACATGGATCTATATGTAAAAATGTCTATTCAAAACCCAATCTGGATATTTTTACTGATTGCAGATGAATCTTGGGTAGAAAATGGAATGAATTTACAACAATAATGTGGTTTCTGATAAAATTTAAGAAGCATTAATTATTTCCTCTTATTGCTGAAAATGCCTACAGATTGTTCAACATGCCATACTAAAGACTGACCTTACTATTTAAGAAATAGCAGTAATCTGATTTTGAAAACAAGAATTTAATACTCTTGCTTAAGACAAAACACTCAACACATATACTTAACTTTCAGCTTCACATTAAAGGTTTGTAGTTCTACAAAAGTGTGTTTGTGATTAAACACTGTTATAATCAGGGATCAATTGAAGCCTTTGCTGAAGTCCCCAAAGTCTGAACTATAGAGAAGGGGCTGCAAGTGATCCATACTGCTATTTATCAAAACACTTCAAGTTATGTTTAAATGAAATATTTCAAATTTCATTTTACACAGGTAATTAATTAGCAATTATCCCCATATGTAAATTTAACTTATGGTCAAATTAGGTGTTAAAAAAGCTGGAGAGACCAGAAGAAAACAATGACTACAATTCCTGATTTCATCCCTTTGATATATCATGGGCATATTCTATGGCTGCTGTTTGAAAAAAACAAGTGTTAATGAACTTAAGTTCTTAAGTATTCACTCACAAAGGGAAAAGTGCATTGAAGCTCTTGGTGATCTATTCACTGGTGCTGGGTTGTATTTCTTGATTTCACAGGAAGGGTAATGCCACCAGAAAGAAATGAAAAATTAAACATGTACATTTCCATCTCCATTTGAAATAGTGGTATATCTAAAGTTAATAAATACTCACAGACACACCAGAATAGCAGAAATTTAAATAAACTTGTTTAGCAAAACAAAGCAACTGAAGCTTTATTTATCTATATAGAAAGATGCATCCTTATGTGCATTCTTTTAAGCTAAGGAAAATGAAGAAGCCATGCAGCCCTCGCAAGAAATAAATCCTAGGTGGTAATATATATACATAGAAAGTTTCTCCTTTAGTTGATGATTCCTCTCAACAAATAATTAATGCCATTTAGGAGAGACTTAAGCTTATGAGTACTTTATAGTAGAATATTCTACTTCATTTTTTTCAGTACAACAGCAAAACCATTGCTTGAACCACCATATTGTTTGCATCAGTTAAATAAGAGCAAGTAACAAAACTTGAGCAGTTAAACATGTATCTGGAAATCAGACTACTTAAGTAAAGTAAGCACAAGGAAAGGATAAAGAGCAAATGAAAGGATTTTTCTTCAAGAAAAATTATCTTTCGACTTGTAGCAACTTCACATCTCATATGGCTTTTGAATGGAGGCATTAGTTAAAAGAATCTACCCACCCATAGTCAAGTATTAACTGTATTTAAATACAGCAATGCAAGGACAAACAGAAGTTAAAAATTTAGCATACCATATTACTTCATGTAATATGGCATAGAACCCCTTTCTATAAGGCTACAAAGGACAAATTTACATTAATATGAGGTACTGGCATGTATGATTGGAAAAGTAAAGACAAAAAAAGGATTACACAGCATTGTCATCAGACATCTCTTTTTTCTTTCTGTTTTCTTTTTCCCCCTTTTTTTTTGAGGAGCTTTTGGTTCTAGTTTTCTTTTTTACAAAATACGTGTCTTGATGACCACATGCTCTAGCTTATATTCATTTATTTTTACATATATATTTTATTTGTAGGGGCAATTGAGAGAGAGTCACAAATAATGAAAGGACACTAAGGTTTTAATAAGGGCAACAAAAAAGTGTTTTCACCAGAATAGATTCACATTACAGTACACCAATATTGACAGCATTCTCTTTTGTCTATTTTTGGTACATAAGATGGAATCTCTCTACATAACCTTATAAGGCTTCAGTAACTAAAAAGTAAAAAACCTATTAGTTTACAATTCATTTAAAAATTCTGAAAGACACGGCAAGTTCTAAACTTTAGTAGTGCTACCCAAACACAACCATCTGGTTTAAGAAGCCATTAAAAGAGCTTCCTCCAAGGGAGCTTCCAACAGCAGAGTTGTGCAACACGAATGTATCTTACTACAAGGGGGAAAAAAAATTACACATGGCACATTCTCATTCATATTTTGCAATGTAAAAAGTTACAAACATACCTAATCAAATAAATAATAAAAAAGAATCTGAAATGTGTTTGTTATGCATCCTAAAACCACTATGCAGAATGATGGAGACTTTCACTCACAAACTATTTACATGGTAATACCCGGGTGAGGGTACACACTGCTACAAAACTCATAAAACAAAGGGTAAACTTGAAATGTTTTCCATAGTAAAGGTCTAGCAGCATGACTATATCTAATGCTGTTTGTTGTCTTGACAGTTTTTGGAAGTTTGTTTTAATCTATGTCTTCGTCCAGTTCGTAATTGTCTTTATCATAAATATCTTTTACTAAAAGAACCCGTACGAGCATATTTTCCAAAGTGTTGCGGTCCAGGGAAGTGGCAGTGTACCAGATGGGGCTCTCCGCCGACACGGAGCACTCGGGCTGCAGGTAGAACATGTCTGTCCTCTGGTTCAGATTCTGTGGGCTACAAGGAGAAAAATACAGGGTGAGGAAACAGCCTCGCTGGACAAGACAGTACGTTAGCAGTTCCAAAATCTTGCACCGACAAAACTCTAACTGTTCCTAGGCAAGTTGCCAAAAAACCCCCAAACCCAAAAGAATAATGAGGAGAAATGTGGTCTTGTTGATAGAAGGAGCCATGCCAGGTCTGGCCCAAACCCAGCCAGTCCCACATCCTCAGAGTCCCAGATGCCTGGAACTCAGCAAGCATGCAAGAGACCACAGACTCTTCAAATACCTGCAGATACAGGAAAGTACTTTTCATGATTTGCAAAGAGGCCCAACATTAATTACAACATTAGTGGGTAATTGCATCAATACAATGTCATTGGATTCCAGGGAAAAAGCAGCCTTGAAGCCTTGAGTTTTTCAGACTGCTCAAGGACAAGAAATTATAACAATGATTGAACACCTGCAGGGTGAGAGAAAGCTGTGTGCCTCGTGATATTTTGCAGAAAGCATGTTTTCAAAGAGGTGTTGCCTTCTTGGAGCAATGAGTCTTTTCTATTCTGTTTTGAACATATACTCTATATATAGTGTAGTGTTTCTTTATATAAAGCTTCTCTTTTGCTTCTCCATTACACAAGGAATTATGTTGCATTATCCTTTTTGCTGCTCACCTATAGCCACAAATGCAACAATACAAAGTATTGATTACATCAATAATTGCTCACACAATCTTTGGCTGACGTGGCTGCCTCTGAATGTAGGGCCCTTGAAAAGTCAAGGATGCATAGAAATGTAAGCAGCTAAAATCCCTCCTCCTCCTATTTTATTTTAAAGGTTGGTTGTTATAAATGTTAATCCCTTAATTCCTTCCCCACTATATTATGGAATTAGATGCAGCTCAGAAACATCCTCTAAGACACTCCTTTCAGGAAATTCTAACAGTTCATCCATTTAGGCATGTCTCAGAAGAGAATTTTCAATTTTGGATGAACAAGTGATCACTCAAGCTCCCTCCCTTCACAATACTGCAGACTTCAGGAGCCAACTCTATTTAATGTTTCTTCAGTAAAAATAAGGATTTTTACCAGCTCACCTTCCCAAATAGGTTGATATCAGGTGTTGCTCTTCACCTGCTGGGGTGATTGTTGGATTGTTTTGCCCTCATGTAAATCAGATTAAGAGTCAGATAAGAAGTAAAATAGGGTTGTTTAAAATAGTCTAATAATTTAAATAGTTTAACCTCCTCCCTACTTTCTTGAAACAACAATATTTTTATAGGAACAAGCAACCACAGAATCATCGAATCAATCAGGTTGGAAAAGACTTCTGGGATCACTGAGTCCAACCTGTGGCCCAACACCCCCATGTCAACCAGACCGTGGCACTGAGTGCCACATCTAGTCTTTCTTTAAACACCTCCAGGGATGGTGACTCCACCATCTCAGTGGGCAGCCCATTCCAGGAGGTCTAATCAATCTCCCTGATGTCCAACCTAACCCCCCACATGTGCAGTTTGATATTATAAAGAAACAATAATACAGTGTTTCATAGCTGTGAATGATAGCATTCTGAAATTTCAGCTACAGCTGTGCACTGGTTGCCAAGTGTATTTCAAACAGCTGGCATTACCTAAAATTTTACAATAGTTTTTACAGTGTTAAGTATGCCATTAAAATTATTTCAACACAATTACAACCAGGAGAAACAGTCTGCTGCTTCAGTTAATAATGGTGACCAACACCTGCAAGAGAGCATGGCTTAAAACCACATGATCACTGATGCTCCAAATTGTTTTAGGAGCATGCTTTTTCCAAAGTTGAGATGTTCCTCCTAAAGAAAAAAAACTATGCTGTGGTTTCTCCCCCAGTGACTGTATAACTCAGTCCAAAAATCCAACTTTGACATCTTAATGACTAAATCCTCTCCAAATCATGAAAGTAGAGAAAAGTGACAGCAAAATCCCCCTGCAACAACCAGGATCAACTGAGTTTATGAAAAACAGGTGGTTGCTTTAACAGACCACAAGCTACTCTTTACCTGTTTCTCTCTGTAAAACATCACATGCTCCTACTTTCTGCTGAAGTTCTGTGTGAGCTCTACCATGTCATTTCTTAGCACACGTTGAGTCTCATACTTAATTTATTGTGTTGTATATACAAGGTGATTTTACTTCTTTGGTATCACTTGCCCACATTTCTCTTGGAGTTACACAAAATCTACATTAAGATCAGTCCCTTGAATGGCTGTTACAATTAGGGAGAAGGACTTTCCAAGAAATCTTGTTTTCAAGCTTCTGAAACACTAAGCTCACAAATTAATTTTTTTAAGAGTTGCCTAGGCTTTTATTTTTAATGTAATAATTTCTGCTTCCTTCCTTTCTGCACAATTAATTGTGGAGATTGGAAGGAAACAAGGGATTTCTAAATCCTGGGTTACTGCCAGTAGTAGTCTTCCTACTACAAAATATTTTAAACATGCTTCAATGCTGGGTACCTCAAAAGGATCTGCACTTCAGATGCCTGATAACTTCTAATGAAGCAAATCTGAGGTCTTAATCCAATTCTTACTGAAGAGATGGAGACCTCACAGACAAAAACCCTCAGTAGCAAAACCCACCAGATCCTTTGCTGGCAATTGGCATTCCCAGGTAAGAAAATTGAATTGTAGTGTCATTCCCACATGGAGCCCTTGACAATTAACACTGAAATACTCCACTGCTCCCACACTTTATGCACATCTTGTCCAGATACAGGACTGCAGATTTCTTCAATACTTTCATTTAGGTATTTTGCAGAAGATTTCATTCCATTTCCTTTGCTTGAGCACATTTCATGAGGCACCAAAACAGCTCCCATTTCGACCTGGCTTACTCCAGACCCTGTCTGTATTACCCTGTATCACACTTACCTTTTAGACAGATAGCACTCAAACATTTTCACAGGGCATCTAGCTGGATCAGATGTGTTTTCAATTTGTTCAAATACTGGCACATCATCCTCATGTTTCCTTTTTCCAGTAGTAATTTTATCTTTAAGAAGAAAATCAACAACATCTAAGCTATAACTTGAAGTTATTTTACATTTTTCAGTAAAATTTCCCATAAGCAGCCCACCAAGTACCACAAGGCAGTCACCACAACTGTGCAAATCTGCAAACTGGAAATGCCACCCACAGGCACAGCAAAGTCTCAGTGTTTCACACAGAGAGGAGTGGGCTCAAATTATCTCAGAGACCCTGCAGTCCCCATGGACCACCCACTCCAATTAAAGTTCTGGGAGCTGAGAGCTGCTAGGCTTTGTAGGGAAAGGCAGAGCTCTGGCTCCTGGCCAAGTGCCCAGATGTCCCTCATCAGTGCCATGTGGATGCTGCTGCAATAATAATTCTGAACTGCCACAGTACCTTCATTATCAGCTCTGCAGAGGGAAGACACTTGATATCGAAGACAAGCTTTGCTTTCCATTGTTAGAGGATTTTTCTTCCACTGTCTAAAAACAGTGCCAAAAGAAAGTCTTAAGTGCTGCTCCACTGTTTTCAGGCCAAAATATTTAGTGTTAAAGTAGAACAGAGTATTCAAAAGAGCAACAGGTGAATGTGATCCTAGCTGTTTAATCCTCCAGAGGTAATCTTCTTCAACTCGAGAGAATATTGATCCTTGGTAAAAAAGAATAGTAGAGAAAATACAATGGATTAGCCCATGAACTGTAAAGGTGGGAAAAAAACCCCCAAGTTTTATTCACTGTGAAATGTAACAAAATAATCATGACAGAAGCTGCTGATAAACTTATTTATTTATATGTCCACACTCCCCAAACCCACCCATTAGAGACACTCACTGAGATAGTCAATGGGAAATATCAGCACAGGCAATTTTAGAGAGAACACATTTCTGTTTAGTTACAACAGCACTGCTGACATGCAGCTCTCTCATGCTATTTCACAGAAATTAATGTTCAATGGAGTCACATTAATTCTGTCATAAAAAGCATATTTTTGAGTTCATTTTATTCTGCTCAGGTTAAGGCCTCCAAATATTCTATCTTCTTCTTTCTTATTACTAATGGATATCTCACTTGGAAATGTTCAGGACCAGCACTGGTCTGCTGGGAAAAATTTACTTTCTCCATGAACTGATGACTGTTCTGAGCAGAAGACTCCCAGCAAAGAGTCCTCCTAATCCAGGTGAGAAATTCTAAAATACATAACTTGTTAGCCCTACCTACATAGAGTGCAATGCCTGCCTACCTGCTTCCATCTGGGAAAAAAAGGGGCAAAAAAAAAAGTTTGGCTCAGACAAAAACTACAGGTCAAAGAGCTTTTTTTAACTTTCTCACCTAAAGATGGATAGTCAATTTTAACAGTCAGTGGCAAAAACAACTCTTGTAACATGAATTACCCAGAAACAAGACAAATAAAAATAAGTACGTCTTAAATTAATGACATCTCTGTAATTCTTCATCAACTACTATTGCAATGTATAACATATATATATTATATATGCATGCTTAAGAATACATAACTATTAAGAGATGAAAGACATACATGACCAAAAAGAAAATTACCATCTGGAAGTATGCTTGGCTGCCAACTTCGAAGGATTTTATTTAATTCCTGTTCAAATGTTTGGTAGATTGGATCAATAAATATGTTGTCTTTTCGATTACTTCTATATAAATACTACAGAAAAGAGAGAGACACAGTATTTACAACTCCAGATTAGAACAACTCCTGTGCAAGCATTGTACTGAAAAAAAAGTATCTAAAAATAAAGCTATGCCACTTTTCCAATATCTAACAGGTAACAATTACTTCCAATATAATTGTATGTTGTAAATTTCTAACTGGATATGAATCATAGTTTAATTACAACTAACATTCTTCTCTAAGACTTCCTGTGTGCAACATTGTATCAGTGAATGGGGAGTCATTAAAATAAAAACCAAACCACAAACAATTAATTTATCTTTTCTTCCACCCAGGCCTTCAAAAAAAAACCCAAAACTAACCAATACTTAGTAAGAGTCTGCCCTTTTACATGTGAACTCCAGACAGTGAAAAAACCATCTTCAATACTAAACACCCATATATTTGTGGTAGTAATATACACCAGTGCAAGAAGGATGACAGGATGGTGCAAGGCACTGGCCTATTCTGCAATCTAATTATCTTATCCCCCTTGAACTTACAGACAGAAATTCCTTTGAACCTTTACCAAGAATTAATGGCTGAGGATTACTATTTGACATTATCCTCTTTGGACACATTTCTAAGAAAGGAAGAACTGGCTTAGATTTTCCACTTTGGGGTTATTTTTGCAACAACATGCCTGTTAGTGAATACAATAAAAGTGACAGACAGAAACCACATCTGCTCCTGGAAATGGCATCTATTTCTGTACCTATGCTTGAAATCACATTAAACACAACACTTATTTAAAGTAGGTGATCATGGTTCAGTACATCCTGGCTTCTTTATTTTGCACTTAATTTTATAATAAGAGAAAATGAATGAATACACTTCCTACAGCTTTTTAACATTTTCTTTTAGATAATTACAAATGGTAAGTTTAACTAATTCCTCAAAGCACAATATCCCCCCAGATGTGCTTGTTCCTACATACACCAGTTTTGATTTTATAAAGCAGTTCTAAGCCAGATAATACAGTTTACTATAAGCTTCATGGTGTTTGCCCCTCCATTCCCTGGCACATTTTTCCACCATGTGTTTTTCTCTGGTTCTCATTAAATGCTCACACTGAATGCTGGCAGTGAAAATGAAGACTGAAAACTGGTTCAAAACCAATCTGCACACAAGGCTGTGAGAACTCAACTAAAAATACTCTTTTCTTCTGGTTCAGAGTAAGTGTTGACTAAACCCTGGCATCCCCAGTAGAAGTCTGAAGCTCCCTGGACCACCAGCACTGCAGAGCCTATATAGAAGGATGACATTGTGTGGCAGGGTAGACTCCAACCTACCACCCAAACCTGCAAACCTCCATTCCCAAACCACAATACCGTGCTCTGCTGCTCTACAAACCCTACAGCAGCAGGATGAGCACAAGTCATTCCCACTCTGAGGTGAGCTCTACTGTAACTGCAGCACAAGGGAAGGAACTGGATGTGTCCCTGGATCCCACAGCAGAGAACAGCCTGAATTGCTGCCCAAAGTGATTTTGTTGGTCTAACCTAACAAACTCTACTAGCCTGCTCTAACAACCCCATTATCAGACATACAAAGAACAAGAAAAAAACCGAATCCCAATAGTCCCAATTAGGGACAAAGAATGAAGGCCATGTTGCAACAAAGGAGCACTGCAGGCTAACACTTTCCTCTAGATGAATCCTCTCCACTAGATGCCTGCCTAACCATGCAGCAGCTTTTATTTCTAAGTGTGATATTCTTCAGGATCACTACTTCAGAGTTATCAAAACCATTATTGAACCATTTCTGTCTGAAAGCAGAACAATTTCAGCTGCAAATGAACCTGAACTGAGAAACTGCATCATCTGAGTAAGGGACAGGCTTCCTGGAACAGATTTTACAGTGCTTTCTTTTGGAAAAAGTTATTTTACAAAATTTAAAAAAACCCAAAACAACAAAAACAAACCAGAAAACCAACTTAGGACTTGAAGAATCCTGGCTCAAACCACATTCTATTCATGAGTGTGCATTTAGCCACAATGAGTGCAGTAATGCTTGTGGAAGGGGAATGTACTTTTTTACTAGCCTCCCACATTTTCTTCCTTTGAAGAGAAACTTACTCTAAGATAGCAAAATATTAATGATCTTTGGCCCAACTGTATCCTCAAATGGCACATTTTAATCTCCTCTGATCCCCTTCCAAGTTCAACAAAGCCAATACCTTTTATGCAGTAGTAGACAATTTATTCTGTTTCAGGGTTGGGGTTGTCAGATGGACTAAGCAAACTCTAGAAGGGAATGGAGTTTTATTGTACATTGTGAACACTGCATTTAGTGTACCACTAGTCTGCTTAAACATGTTTCTTCAGAAGGGTGGTACACCCCCAAATATTTGCCATTAGTACACAGATGATGGCTGCAGCCCTACAGAGTTCATGTTTCTGTCCCTCACTTGTTGTCTGCCTTTGGGAAATGCAAACTCATCAGAACACAGCTCATCTTCCTACCAGTCTGGCCAACAAATCAGGGCTGCTCACATTGCATGAATTAAATACTGGACACCAACAATAAGCAGTAAAATTGCAGTAAAATGACCACATGTTGCTCCACTAATGTTCCTTCATTGTGTATGTTTATTAGGCCTCATGATAATTGTGGTTGCCACACAAACGCTATGGTTCTGAAGAGCTGAAAAAAATATGTTTTATACATAACTAGCTTTCATGACTGACAAAACAGACAATGCCAAAGGTATAAAGAGAAAGATTTAAAAAAATTGAGTTCCATTTTATAAACACATATTTCCCTCTGTGCACTGTTTATCTGCTTAACATGAGTATTTTCAATTCAACAGAAAGGTACAGAGAGACAGTGTATCATGCAAGTGCAGAAGCAGAAAGCTACCTGAATTTGAACCACGCCTTGTAGCAATATTGACTAAAAAGCCACTGACTAAAATCAATGTTTACTTCTCAAGTTTCAACAATGAGCATACTTGCAACACAGGAAAATTATTATTTTACTATTTATTTTTAAAATATTTCAGTTTAAAAATTTGTTCCTCGATTCAAGTCATCTGCCTCAAGTATGGAACAGTTTAAGTAGAACTGCAAACCCTGTGAGCAGCTTGCTTTCCACATCATACACATATTTTATTGCCTTTTAACTTGAATGAAATTTTCTATGCTCTCAGCTCTGAACACTGCTTATTTTACCTATGTTTTGCCTTATGTAGCAAAAATTAAGGTAATCCTCCCTGCTTAAAAGATAAGCTGTGGAACAGCTTCTCTAATTATCTAGTGATGGGTTACTGCCTTCACATACATTACATCTAACCTGACTCCTTCCTATCTTATTGTGTGTAAGACAGTCAATATAGCAGAGTTTTCTGCACTCTATCCTGCCTACCTACAGTTTCAATACTCAGTAAATTAGACCCTCCACAAAATACATTTAATTTAGGTTGTTTCCTCTATATGCTAAAGAACTGAATTAGTAAAACTCTTAGAGACCATGCCTTGTTTCATTCTGTTTTTACATTGGACATCTTTAGCAAACAAAATGAAGCATAGCATTTGAAAAGACTATGTAGTTTCTGACTGGGTTAATCACTTGCTTTAATACAGCAAGAAGCTTAAAATTATTACATTATACCAATTTGTGTTTGAGTTTTCAGGATGGGTCTGCAAACTCATTTCCTACACAGACAGCTTTCTACAATGTGATTACATAGCAGCCTGATCACAGCCATGTTTTAAGGGTAGCTCCTAGCCAGTAATCCATGTTATCTCCACTCTTCTACTGAAATGGGTTACAGTCAAATCAGCTCCATTGCCCATCTCTATAGCCTCTACTAACCTCCTGAATTCCAAGACACAGATAATAGATGCTGTCAGGTGCATAGTTCTCTCCATTAGGCCTTCGAATTTCATTGACAAAATGTGTCAACCCATAGTTTAACTCAGCTGAAGTATGTGATAATAGATCTTCCTTTAATTTCACAGACTTTACTGTAAAATAGAGAAGAAATGCTACATTATACAACAGAATTGTCACACAGTGATGGTGGGATGGGGTATTTTTGGACTGGAAATTGAGAAACTTGCTTGATGTCCTCTCCATTAACCAATGAATGAGACTAAAATGTACTAAGCAGTTAAAATGCTAGGTCTGTATTAAAACAATCAAGGCTCCCACAGTAAAGTCTAGTTAACCAAATGCAGTAACACCTGCTAACAAAGGTACTGACATGCACAGCTCAGGATGACACAGACAGCCCACAAAGCTGAAGTGAAGCCAGTAGTGTAGAGGGGCACCTTCAGGGGAAACAGCAGTTTCCAAAGATCCAAGAGCACTACACAAGGGTGCTGAGATGCACATGGGAGCTGAAGAACAGCAGGAGTAGCAGCAATTCCCCTTTTCCCTCAGTACAAATGTGTACAGAGAGGAAAGCTGCAGGAAGAGCAGCACCACTCCAGGGGATTGAAGGCCACCTTTGCATCAGAGCTCCACAGCCAGGTCATGCCAGCCTCAGAGGAAGATCTCCTTACAGCACAAAGAGTAGGAGGATGCCTCTCCCTTGCCATTTAGAAGCCCAGAAATGGTGTGAACTCTAAAGTGAGTTAGCTTATGAAGAAAAATAGGATGCGAACAAAAAATCAAAATGGTCACAGAAATCAGAATAGCCAAGAAGGTGCTGTCCTAGGCTTATTGAGAAATGTGAGACCCAGCATTTTGAACCAAATAGGAAAAACTAGGAAAAAAAAAGAGTTTGGAATTCTGTGGTAAAATAATCTCAGTCATGCTGGGAACATTAAGGACATGAGAAAAATTCTATCAAAAATTCCATCTGAGAATCACAGAAGTATGGCAATTTTCCCTACCAGGTCAGAATCTGGATGCCAGATTTTTGGAACTACTTACTTGATTTCAGCTCCTCTAACTCTGGCAGCTCTTCATCTAGACAGCGTGACTTTACCCAGTGCTTCCAGGCATTGACCCCGTAGGCGTACTTGAAGGGAAAGCTGCACTCGGAGTTCTCAGAGCTGTCATCGTGCGACTGGTACTCTGACACTGCTTTCCTCTTCACACCCTGCCAGGGGATGGCAACACACAGGTTAACAGAGGTTCACCCTGCTGGTGGGACACAGCCAAAGTGCACGCTGAACCTCAGTGCACTCCCAGAATTTCATCCTGTTAAAATGCACATGGAGCTAAAGATGCGACAAATCTGAGTCATGGGCTCAACTCGTAGGCTCAAATGAACCCACCAATGGAAAAACCAGCACTTAAATCTTTACAGATTAAAGCATGCCCAGCATGGGTATGTGGATAATAGTGAAAACTTAGACTCCAGATTTGATACTAGAAAGACTCATTTACTATTAGGAAATTTTACTAGAAGTTGAATGGTGTGCTAAGTTGCAATACAAGATATGGCCAAAAATGTGTATTCTATTACCATCTGTTGAAGCCAGGTGGGGCAGTGATCTTTATCTCCGTGGCACATACAATCTGCTAATGGGCCACCTTTAAGACTAGGTGGGGCAATCATCTTTATCTTTTCCACAACCCAAACTCCCTCCAGGAAGATATCATGTGCTGATGAACCATTAAGTCCCACTGTATAATTAATAAAATTACATCATCCTATTAAAAAATGCTCCAGCCAAAAAAAAAGCCAAGCTTTTCCTACCTAAATAAAAACTGAAATTTTAGACAGCAAAATACCTTCTTTCCACTGAATTCCAAAAAAAGCTGAACCTTTCCACATCGCCCCTAAACCTTCAAAAATTAACCTGCATTTTTCTACAAAACCACTGCTTCAACTAAACCACATCTGCTACTGCAGGAGGACTGCAGCCACCATTTAATGGGACTGCTACCAACACCCTGACTGACAGGGTGTCAGGTTGTACTCGAACTCTGTCAATGTTTTGGGATTGTTTTTTACAATACTGTTTTTCTATTTTAATTTTCCTAGTAAAGACCTGTTATTTCTAATTCCCATATCTTTGCCTAAAAACCCCTTAATTTCAAAATTATAATAATTTAGAGAAAAGGAGTTTACGTTCTCCATTTCAAAGAACGGCTTCTGCCTTTATTGGCAGACACCTATCCTTCAAACCAAGACAGCTGATTTTTTAAAAGCTGCAGTATCTACTGCAGTTACCAGAACAAAACCATTTCAGCTTTGTGCCAGGCATAGGAAACTATTTATTGGTAGTGTCCTTCTAAATAAAAGACTATGGGTAATTTGTATCCAATGTCTAAACTAAGATTGACTAAAACTAAAATCTCAGAAAATTACAAGAAAATTTAAAAAAAAATTAACTCTTTATGAAAGAAATGTTATGGCTCCCATTATAAACCATGCTAATGCCAATGTTTTTCCATCTTATTATCAAATTAAGACAAGACACTTTTGTTGAAAGTACAAGGTAAAAGAGCATTGCTAAGAATATAGTAGATATACACAGAGTGGCACATTACATGAACAGTTCTGCCACTGTGAAGCAAAAACAGGACCAGAATTTACAAATCACACTCCTATCAAATCTAATACTTATCTGCAACTGAAATAATTTTATTACTTGAAGTGTATCAATTTATATCATAAAGATAGGATATTAGGTATGAGTAGACAGTAACACACTGTAGATCAGTACAAAAACTAAAAAAAAAAAACCGAGGTATTTTTTCCTACATAATTTTTGTGCTTTTCTTGGTATTTTTAATAGCATAAAAAAAATTACCTTCTTTTTGGACCGAGGCCTTGGCTGTTCCTCATATTCTTCACCAAAAACAGGAGGTAATAAAAATTCGTTTTCCGTATCAAGCTCCTCAGTTGCTGAAAATACATTACCAGAAACGGATTTCTAAATGTTTTTTAAATAACACTGCCTTGGAAAAAAAAATTAACTACATTGGTGTGCCTTAACATAAGGTGTCTACAAAGGCACACAAATAAACACAATCAAACACTGGATTTTGCTAAGAGGGAAGAAACCTATTTTTATATTCAAACTAAGACAAAGCTGTCAAATATTTCATTTCTATGTAAGTCTCAGAGGACACAATGCTCAACATTTCAAGCATTATCTTAAGTTGCTACAGCAGTATTTCTTACTATAGATTCTTACATAATGTTTTCTGCCCAGGCTGTCTTTGCTGTCAAAAATTTTTAGGTATGGTGAGAATAAGCATGTACGACTGGAAAAAATACAAAATAACTTAGTACATGCAGTTTTGTTCATGTATTTAGATTATTTCTCTTCGTGTTTTGTTATTTCTTACAGCACATTACTCTTGGTTAAAACATTAAGAATCAGAAAGCAAACTCCTTCAGAGAAACTGGGTTTAATCTATATTTATACAAGTGGTGGAGGGCTAGCTCATGATGAATATTACAGTTAAGTTTGGTAAGCAGATGTATAGCAATACATCAAGATATTGTTTATTTAACGTTTCAGAGGTACGACTGAGGACTCTACTTCAGGTGATGTTGAGGAATGACACAACATATGAATGGATTGAATGTTGCAGGTCCCACCTTTATTTACTTTATTGAAGATGGTTCATCCCTCATTTAGCCATCAAAGAATGTTTTCACTCAAAACCGAACGCTCTTCTGATAATCTCTTTCACCACCTTATGTCTCATGACAACTTTCCAGCTGGTGCAGATGAAATAGCACTTACATGCACAGATTTCAGAATCTGCCCCAGACTTAAAAGCAGTCCTCATCCTGATACCACAAAGAATTTTATCTCAGAAACACTCAGTGTAATCAATGCCTCTTAGAGACTGCTGCTAGTTACTACTTTAACTTACTTATTTATTTTCTTCTATGGTTTTTCTTTCTCATGTACTTGGCCTCACTTAAAAAGAGGGTTAAAAACCCAGTATGCATCTGACTAGTAAACTTCCCAAGACTAAGATCAGACTAACCCCCAGGCTTTCTCTTCAAAGTAAAGCAAACTGGGCATCTACTGCAGATATCTACAACACAGGACAAAGGGAGCCTGTCAGTTCCTACAGGTGAGGTATGAGAGTCATGTCCAAGAGGAGCTATGGAAGAGAGACAGTACAACCAGAAACTTTCTTGGACCTTGGATTGACTGGTGTTAGGAAATGGACACTGTTCCCTGCATTCTGTAGAGTGGTAGAAATTGTACTATATGGCATCAAGAGTTTCTTTTAAGAAAGGTCTCAAAGCAGTGATTTTTTTCCCTGCTGAATCAAGTAACACTACCAGATCAAATGCAGATACAGACATTACCAAGATATTAAAAAGATAATACAAGAGGTGTGCAGCATGCCAACTTCCAATTTTCTAACAAACTTGAGTGGGAAGTTGACCCTTTAGGAATTTCTTCTCTAAACAACATCTGCTATTGAAGAATGCATTCATTACATTTTCCAAGACACATGCCATCTGAATCCTTGAGCCTTCAAAATAACTTTCCTATATCCATCTTCAAAACAATGATGCAGCTAAGTTCTTTGTTAATGGTTAACTTCCCCTTTTCTTTGAATTGTTTCAAATACTGTATTTAGAAGGATGGAAGAACTAATTCAGAAGTCCCCCATCTTACAAAGGCATGGCAAAGTTTTACATAACAGTCAGTCAACAGATACTGCAATCAAATAAAGCTCCTCTAAAAGGATGATTAAACAACGTACAATGGCTGCCCACAGTGTCACAATACTTATTAAAATCATAGAAGAATTACCTCTTGGAAAGTCTATTTCAATATCAAGGTCTGGCTCATATGGAATATCAGGCAAGCTTGTCCGTGACTCTGAGTTTAGGAGATCTGGGTCAACTATCACACCTGTTTAAAAGAAAAGGAAAAAATCTCATTTATTTTAAGCAACACATGGATCAGCCAAACGGTGCAGATCCACAATTTTAGAAGCTGGGTTGTTCTAAAATCGATTGTCCTGCTCATTACCATCCTACATTTTCTTGTTCTTGGGATGTCAGATTTACTTCTCCAACCCTTCAAATGTAACAGACACTTACTAGTCCACTGTTCTCCAGGAAGGTGAGTCAGCAAAGCACACATACAGAAAATCAAATACTGGAGAACCTGGATCATATCAACCAATCCCAGAACTCAAACAATCTTGACAAACCTATCTATTTTCCTATCTGATCCTGTTGCAACAGAAAGACTTCCAAGTCTGCTTTTCCAGGATCTCTTTTTCAAATAAGGCATGCAGGCAGGGAGAAACAAAGCTTGAACTCCCTCCAGCTTCTGGCAAACACTGATTGCTCCAAATTCAGTCCTCTGCAAGTGAGCAAGCTCTGATCCCATACATCTGCTCATTTAGCCAGCTGTACTTCACAAAAGAGAGCAATGACAACCTTGCAAAGCTACCAGAAATGTGCAGTTTTAGCAGAAGAATGGCAATAGATTGGAATACAGTAAGTCTCCTGGGACTGCAGCTCCACTGGCTTCCTATGTAACAAGGCACAAAGTATAGGTTTATGCAATTTGTCAACAACTTTTCAGAAATCTGTAGAAAGAGCTTGGAAAAAACCATCAAAATTTCATGTGAATGAAGGCAAATTTTCCTGGAAAGATACAGAAGGGACTTGAAGATTTGCGCTAGCAGAGTCAGGAAAAAAGAACAGAGAGACATGGACACTGAGAAACTAAAACTCCAAAGTATGTGGGACTTTTTGATCTTCAGATATAAATTTTTATTATGAGAATAATGTGATGGTTGTTGCCCAGAAGTGCTTACTCTAAATCACGGGCTTTTCAGTTTCCCATGCTTTGCCAGAGTGGAAATGAAGCTGAGAGGGAGCATGTCCAGAACAGTTGAGCTGTAGTGTCCAAAGGGGTATCCCACACCACACAATGCTCAGTATATGACTGAGGGAAGTTGGCTGGGAACCACCAATTGCTGCTTAGGAACAGGCTGGGCATGGGTAAGTGGGTGGTGAGCACCTGTATGGTGCACCACTTAGTCTTCTTGTGGTTTACTCCTTTCTCTCCCCTCTTTTATTGCATTTACTGGTATAGTTAGTATTTTATTTTATTTTGTTTCAATTATTAAAGTGCTCTTGACTCAAAAGGGTTACTTTTTTTTCCAAGTCTCTTCCCCACCAAGCGTGAGGGGAGTAAGGCAGTGGCAAGCGGTACTTAGTTGCTATCTGACCTTAAAGTACAATGCAACTTAATATAAGACCTCAATGACAGCACTGCTGTGCTAAAACTTTCCCTAAAATAAAAAACCAAACCAAATCCTTCTTGTTACACACATCTCACAGCACTCCAAACAGTCAAAAACTCATCAAGAAACTCACTGGCCACATCAGAAGCTTCAGCTTTTCCAACATGTTCAGGTACCACCCCTGACAAGTTCAGTAGCTCAGCTTCCAGAGGATCTGAGGGCACTTTTCCCCTCAGCTCTTCTATTGCTGCAAGGATTTTCTCAGTGCTATCCAGAGCAGTGGGCAAAAAAACTGGAACTGGCACCTGTGAAGATATGGAGGCAGAGAGAATAAGAAAAGAAAAAATGCCACAACAAAGCAACCAACAACCAAAAAAAAATTCTATGCTCTTCTGAAAGACAGAGTCGATACAGATTAGAAATGAGTCACTCCAGTGTGACCTTACAGAAAATGCTGACAGGTTAGAAACCCAATATGAAGGAGCTATGGGCATAAGGGAAAGCTGGAAAGGACACAGGGGAAAAAAAAAGACAAAATATAGCTGGTCAAAGAAAGAATAGAAGGGCCTTTGGAACTTCAAACCTGTCTGATTATAACCTCAGACTAACAACTTGGACAAATCAGCATCTTGTTTTAGTGGCTTGTTTTTTCCTGCTGTTTATCCTACTCTGACATCCTTTCACAATACAACCTTTTCAGTTTTCTTACTACAAGAACAAATTTTGCTGTTAATGGCTTATTCAGCATATTCAGCAAAAGTATCACTCAGAACTGTTCCTAAAAAGCTCAGTGGCACAAGATTTTCACACTGGAAGAAAGCAGACAGCTCCTAAAGAACAATCAGGGAATCAAGTACCACTATCAAATTTTAATGCTTTTTCAATCAACAGTGCTGCAATCCTTTAGATGGACCACAAGGAGGACAACCAGCAACACAAGGTGGTCCCACACATGCATGTGAATGGATGCCAATGTTAAAATGAAGCTGAAGTTTCACTTACAGGAACAGGAACCGTGGTAGGAACAGGAACATTTTGACTATACATGTTCATAGGCACCGGAACGTAGACTGGTACAGGAATAGGCACTGGGACGTACTCTTTTTTCCACTCATCTTCTATGAAAAGAAAAAGAAAAAAGCAAGTACTGCCAGGTATTTAAATATATTTTACAACTAGCATTTAGTGGAAAAAAAAATCAGAATATTTGCAGTATGTTAAAATACAGTAATATTTAAGAAAAAGCTGCAATAGGAAATTAGTTCTGGCACAGTTCAGGAGTTACCTGTCTGACAAGATTTTGTCTGCATATGAGGTTTACAGTACGTGGCTTTCGTCATTGTCAAAGGCTTGCAAAGAACTGCCTTGTTCTTCATTTCTCTGTTAGGTGTTGGAGAAGGTGGTGGAGCTGAGCCCTGCAGACAAGCAAATAAGAGAAGGTGCTGCTGCACCACATTGATTCCAACACAAAATCCTTGACTTAATGTATCATCAGCTGATACTTTCCATAAATGAGATACTGAAGAGGAAGCTCATGGAAGCACAACACAACAGCACCAACTACTATTCTATCATTGTAAGCTATTCTACATCCCTAGTATTGAGCTGCCACTGTCAGGATCACAACAGGAGGGATAACACTTCTGGCTCATTTTCCTTTTTTTCATTTATTTATTTTTAATTGAAGGTACTCTACAGATTTTTTTTATGCGCTCATTTAAGTGAAAGCACCATTTAAGCAATTTTGTAACATAAAACAATAATTTTAGCTGTAAAAAGATGCATGATGAGCAGCACTAACAAATTTTAGGCTCAAGACCTAACCTTCTTGAATTATGCCATACTCCAAAGATCACTTTATACTTTTTTTTTAAAAAAAAAGGAATTGCTGAATAAAAATGCTCTAAACTTTTTTATTACCTAAAGCATGAACTTCGAGCTCCCCCTTCTGGCTCTACAACAGTGACAACAAATACCTGGGAACATCCCACAATGTTCAAACTGCATCCTTACAGTCAAGAGGTAAAAAACCCTCTTGCTCCAGACATCGTTTTTGTATCCAAGAACCTCTTTTAGAATCTGATTTGAGAAACAAACTCTCAGTTCTATTTGGTCATATGTAGGAAGACTAGCCCCATATGTCCTTTTAGACATGGAAGGAAAGCCCAGTCCCAAGAACAGCTCTACCAGGTGTACTCTCTAATATATATTAAAAAATACTGTATCACATATAGCTTTGACACAACTTTTAAAAATTTATGGACTGAATTAACATCATTAAACATAAAATACTAAATTTTTTTAACATGACAGCTTAGCTTGCCTGATATCTCTAATTAACTAAACAATTTTCTGTGTTTTCCATAAATATATTTATATTGTCATCAAAAAGTTCCACCTAAATCTAAGACTTATCTTTAATGCCTATTTGCATTTAAAAGGCAAGTCTCTCAGACCTTCCATGTGACAAACAAATCAAAACAAAACTAAGTTTCAAACAAAATACACTAAGCTAACTGAAAACAATATCAACAGTAGTATTTTTGACAAGCTGAGAAAAAACGAAAGTCAGAATGAAGGCTGCTGCTCCACTGATCATCCCCAGCCTTCCAGACAGCAATCCTGCAAAAAGCTATGCTTCTCTACTGTGCAGCAAAATCCATCAGACCTTGAGCACTAAAGAATTCTACTCTTGGGAAGGACAAAATTTAAGAACTGAAGATTTATTTTCAGCATTTTAAAGCTGAGCTACCACCTTAATATTCCAACAGTGAAATTCTCTTCCCTTTCTATACTCAATAAATACACCTATTCAGTCTAAACACGTGAATAAGACACACAGTTTGTTGATTAACTTTCAAGCAACATTTATATGCACTATAGATGTAAAACACATGCTTGATGATTTAGTTTCCCAGAAGACACTGAAAAGAAAGTATGACTATCTGAAATTTTTATTTCACCTACAGATGTGAAAGAGACAAAAAAGCTTCATTAAATTTAGCTTAGGATCATTCAAAGATGCTAACTTTTGGTTTTTCAGAGCATCCCTCTAATTCACAAGGATCTTGCATTTTAAGTACATCTAATTATGTTTTGTATATATATATAGAGAGAGAGACACACACATAGAGTTAGAGACATGGAGTGTGTTAAATATATGTACTTACTGTCATTTTTGTCCGGGGGGTTTGACAGCCCTGATCTAAAAGCACAAGGAAACATTTTTAGAATTTTTTTTTCCTTCTTTCAAAATCAAAGCAAATTTCAGTAAGCCACTCAAGGTAACACTTGTCATCAATATAACATTAAATCAAGAGAACTCACTAGTACCATACTGCAGTGAGAACTGCACACAAGGCTTTTCCTTCATGGCATCTTCCTACTGATCTCCTTCAGTACTCTAGTATTGAGCCTTAAACAAGGGCAAGTGATAAATTAATGCTCTAGCCAGATGTGAATACAGCCTCTTTCAGAAAAGTAAACACCAAAATGTTTAGGTAAGCAAATGGCTATACAAAGAAGCTGAGTTGCTGTAATTGCATTAACTTAAAAGCTGGTTTATTTGAACTTTGTCTGACTTGCCATTTAAACCACACAAACATATTCAGTGCCCATCAGCAAATTTACACAGTACCTACTGCCAACAGAAAGGGAAAAAAAAGCAATGTATTCCTCTTATTTAGATACTTTCATTGTATACTGATTTCCATTTCAGTTATTTTCTTTAATTCCATTTAATGTTTTTCTTTTCTTCGTTCCTAGTGCATCTGTTCTCTCTGACCAAAAGGCATTTTGAGAAGATTTTTCACAGAGCAAGTAATGACAAACTGAAGCACAACCAAAGAGGAAAACATTTTCTGTTCCCATGATGATACAGCACTAAAATTACACTTAACCCAGAATAGCTCAATGCTGCCCCTGATGACAACACAGAAAAGGATAATCTCTAACACAGTTTATTACGACAAATAAATAATTCATGCAGCTTTCAATTTTTCTTTTAAAGGAAGCATGTGGCTTGACACTTGCCAGGCCTGAAGCAGCACATACCATAGTGCAGGTTCTCAGGTCCTTTCTGGGTGGCCAGGTTGGGCTCGTTCTGTTGGCAGTAGAAGCGGAGCAAGCAGTGCTGATCGCAGAAATGCTTCATCTCGCCGCGCCACTGCACCTTCTCTTTCAGGGCTCCTTGAGACTTACAACAGTCACACCGTACAGCCTTCATGCAAAGGAAGAGTTGCACATTTTTAAACAGGCCTTGGGAAAAAATTATTTCTACATTTCACAAGGCTACATTTTTAAAAGTACTGAGGATTCAGTACCACAGTTAAGTCTCGCTCATGTACAGTAGTTAAGCTACCTTCTTTTTCAATTGTTGGCTGGGGGTTAGCACCCAGAATAAATCTGCTTTCTTTTATTAATCTGCCACTATTTAAAAAAAAGAAAAAAGCTCACTTCTAAACAGTCATAAAAAAAAAGAATTTTGTGCATCAATTTTAATTAATTTCATTGAAGCAGTCTGCAAAACAAGAGCAGCGAGCGTTAGGTCCCTTAATGACTCTGAACTACGGACAAACACAAGGCATTTTTCTACTTCCAAGATCTAACACGCTTTTTTTTGTTTTACAAAAGAATCAAAAGTTTTTAAAAGTCACCAAAATAATCACTTCTCTAGGTGTCAAATCAGCATAAATGTTTTTTATATTTCCATTATTTTAGTTGTTTAGCAACAATTTTATATTCCAATTCTTTAGTTCATCCAAGTTTCTCCATGAATTATAAACCACAACTTCTCTCAAGAAGAGAGCTCCCCAAAATTTAGTTAGTATGTAACTTGGAAACTCAAACATTTAAGTAATGTATCTTCCATGAACTTGCATGTTATTTTCATGAGGCATCACTACGACAGACAATGTTTTTCTCCAAAATAGATTCTACAGCATTTTATCTGCCATGCTATAAATTATTATCTGAACATATAATTATCATTATTATATAATTATTATTATAAAATTATTAGGCTCAATTTCACCTCTACAAGTAAACAAAAAATTGTGTGCGCTACTGCTAGCCTGAATATTATTTGCAAACTCCATCCTAAAGCAGACCTTAAAAAATTAAAAACTTTAAAGATGCTCAGGAATCCAAAGTAAGTCAACCTAATAATATAGCCAGGAGAGGAAGAGGGAAGTTATAATATATGCAACATAAAACATTAATACATAAAACCATACACAACATTGCAGTTAGGCACAAGGCTCTGATGGCTTAAAAAAACAAAACAAAACAAAGTCCAACTGTAGTTTTTGTGACTCCAAAAAAGTATGAACAGGCCAATCAGTTCAAATATTTTTAAAAATTAATGTTCAGTTTCTTCTCTGTATTTGAACAGTGTGGCACCATTCTCTGCCAGTGTAAGAAATTAAGCCCTCAGTTGTAATTTTCAAGTACTTAAAGATGATACATAGACTTGTTTCTAACAGTATAAACAGCTTTAAATTGGGAGCAATTAAAGATGCAGCTTCAAGATCACCTCACACTGAGCACCAGGTGGCCCTGGAAGAGCAGGGATTTCTCTTCCCTCTCTCTGTGCAGGTAGCAGCAGCAGTGCTTATGCACCTGTAGGGCACACAAGGTCAGAGACCTTACAGCACTGCATTATCCCCATCCTCCCTCAATTTTTGTTATACTTGTCACTGATGCTGATCCACAGTTCCTTTTGCAGATCACCTCAGTGGGACAAAAGAGCAAGTAAGTTGTATTCTTAGAAGGGAGTGGGGAAGAAGATAAAATGTAGAGCGCTGCCAAAATAGTGTAGATTTAATCAGTTCAGGAAAGCTGTGAATTCACACCTTTAAGGCAAATGCAACTTCCAAAGCCACCAAAAGACTGAAATACCAGTAGGAAAAAACAGAAAAGTATAATTCACTCTAAATTTAAATCTCAAACCCACCTAACACTGATTAAGAATGACAGCTGACTCATGTACAGAAAAGCTCATCTATTCTGACCTGCTGCACGCTGCTTGACTATCAAAGCACCACTTTCTGCTCACTTTTCTCTCCTTCAAAGAAAGAAAAAGGGGTCAAATCTTGTCAAATCCAGCAACTACAGCCTTCCTACAGCAGGGCTTGTTGCGATAGGACAAGGAGAAATGGTTTTAAATTGGAAGGTCAACTTAGATTAGATAGAAGAAAGAAGTTTTTTATAATGAGGGTGAAACACTGGAACATGTTGCCCAGAGAGGTTATAGATAGGGAAACTTTTAAGGCCAGGTTGGATGGGACTCCAAGCAACCTGATCTCACTGAAAAAGTCCCTGCTTATTGCAGAGGTGTTGGGACGAGGCAGCCTTTTAAAGGTCCCTTCCAACCCAACTATTCTGTGATTCTCTCATTCCTGTAACTGCTCTCTCCCCTCCCCTGGTTTCCTTTTTCATTAAGGCTTTTGAATAAGTGTACCATTGTCTCTCCTGGGCTTCTACTACATTAAAAAAAAAGCTGGTTTGCTTTCACATGGAAATCTGAGATTCTTTTATAGTGATGCTTCTCATCTCTACATTTACTACACTTAAATTCTACTATTTCCATAATTCTGCTCGTAGTCAATGTTATACACCATTCCATGCACTGAATTTTCATGCTGCTTGCTTACCCACTTCCCTGACCATCAAACTGAAAGTGAAAATTAATTAATGATTTTCATGAACATTTTATGGTTTTATGATTTTTCCTTACTTCCTTCCTCTTTTCATTTGTTTTCACCTAGGATACTGACACTAAATTTATAAATTTAACTGAATCCCCAAAAGTTTACTGAATCTCCAAAATACCTGCTGCAAGTCTGCTTATCTCTGTGTTCCAAAAAGCCCATCTCTGCTTGCTGTGCTTGTACGTCTTTTGCCACTCACGACTGCTTTTCGAGCATTTCTTTTCTCATTACTTCAACAAGTTCAAATGGGCATGGTGATTAGTAGCAAATCATTAATGTCCTCCCCAAATTTGTATTAAAGAATAAAATTTTTGTATGTGGGACTTTGATTTACATTTTTAATCCCTCCATCACCTGTTCCTAATGCTCTCCCAATGGTTTGGACTGCTATTACCTTGACCTAATCTTAGCTGTCTGTTCCAGCTTCAAATGCAGTAAATAAGAAGTAAAAGCTGTTCCCAGAGAGTGAGTGATTATAAGAGAGAGGAGATCAACTGTTCTGAAAGAGTACTTAGTGGAGGTTGAGATGTCTAACTAGAGAATGGCTGAACTCTGACAAGAGAAACTCCAGAAGGCTGTCTTGCTGTCTTTACCATTTTGATTAATGCTGGCTCCACTTTCAAATGTTACTACTGCTGACAATCACTCATCAGCCACAATAACTTTTCTTTGCCTCAGACTGTAGTTCCCCACCTCCTACTTACTCTTTGCTGCAGACACCTGACCCCCACTGAAAAGAGTCATCACTGCACATGCTGAGTCTAATCGATTCTCCACTGCAGCCTTGAATGACCTGTGTGCACTTCAGCTGTAGTACTGTCATCAATGTCTCTCAGTGTATATTAAACCAGAATCCTGTGCTGTTCTCAGAACTGTAAACTCTTTTTCAAGGTAATATCAATGCCCTAATAAACCATCAAATGATTGAAACTGTCATCAAATATCAGGCTACTTAAAGATTTATACTGACATTTCCCAGGCATTTTCTGGATCAACATCCAAACCATTGCATGCAAGTTTACAGGAGGAGCTCTAAAAACTTAGGGAGCTAACCTCAAGACACCCAGAATTTTGCCTCTTGTCTCAGAGGTGCATGGAACTCACAGAGCAGAAATTTCCTCAGAACTTGGCATCAACTGGTAACTACAGCTGCTCCCCAAGAAATGATCAGGACTGAAACTATTCTTTTACATTTCACTACTTCATCTTAGGTTTAAGGACTCTTATCTAGATAAGTCTAATTAATTTTTAATACTTCTAGGTAAGTTGTTGTGCTTCTACTCTTGCTAATTTCTTCTGGCTTTCTGAGAAGAGAATTTTGGCACTCGGGAAGTGCTCCCACAATACTTGATTATTTTAAAAGGTTACAATGTTTTCCAGATAATACTACATGAGAAAGATGTATCTATAAAAAAAAGTAGACAAAGAAAATGGAGACAAACACTTGTTTAATGAACACAATGATGGTGTTAAAACATTACTAAGTTATTACTACTCTTCAGGTATACATTCATTGAAACTCCAAAATAACACTGAACATTGCACAAATGAGACAAAGCTCATACATATGTAACTATTCTTTTAAGAAGCCAACAGACAAAACAGCTATTGAAGTACAAATTCAGAGAACGGTCCTTATCTATTCTATCTTTCTATGTTTTGATCATTGTCTATTTTGGCTAGGTAAGAATATGAGCTAACAATGCACTACCAAACCTAAACTATCTGGAATGACTTCAATAAAGTGGGAGAAGTTACCAGCAAGGGTGTAAAGAAATAAAAAAGAGAATTTTAGCAAAAGACACAATTTACCAAAACTTATTATAAGTCTTTCCCATGTAATAAATCTAAAGGTTTTTAAACTAAAACTCAATTGCATTAAGGCTTTAAGAAGCACTTGAAAAAAATTACACTTAACAATTCTTTATAATGGAACACTAGTTCCACTAGCAAGTGTATGATTCAAAAAGCAGAAGTATCTAACACTTCAACGTCATCAAAAGTATCAAAAGTTACCAGCAAATCTGTTAAATTGCCTGTTTATGACATCAGGTCTAACTTTCCTGTACCACAGTACCAACAGCATTTAAGCAGAATTCATGGGCCAGTTATTACCTTATCCCATGAATCAGGATTATCTGAAGCCTGAGTTTTCAAGTGGTTCTCAAAGCTGAATCACAGTACAAGCTCCCACAGAAGCCTAGGTACATGAAAGTAGTTTGGTATGGACCCCTCCAGACTATATCCTTTGCTGAATCACCAAAAGATTTCTAAAGCACATCAAAGATTTAAGTTCTTTACCAGAAGGCACTTTTTTCACAGGGATAAATTTTCTCTCACACCCCAAGTTTTAAGGCATATAGAATAGATTAAATATTATTGCATGAAGTTACTATTTCAGTTAAGAACTTTGCAGCCAAGCTTTGTCACATTATTTTCATGTGAGATAAAAGAAACACGTTGTGGTCTTCAGAAGTTTTCTTCTAGGAATGTCTAACAAGACCCTACATACATTACTCAAAATAAAGAATTTACAATGTTTGGCTGTAACATTTCTAGGACCAGACATTCCAAAATATCAGATATGTCTTCATATTCAGTTCTTTTATGGTAGGTAGATGGTCTTGAATTATAGGACTTGTATCTAGCCCTCTAACATTTCAAGTTTTTTACTGCCTTCCAGGCTGTGTGCAGAGTTTTGGTACGGTGATGGATTTTGTACTGTCTTTTTTGCAATTGCATCCACAGTGTAGTTCTTGTTTTGAAATTATCAGTGTAGCTTTCCAGGATGTTCACATCAGAGATCAAATATTTTATCCATGGAACTAATCGCAGGTTAAACCCAGTCCAATTTCATCTTTTCCTTTCAAAAATGTAAGGGAAAAACCCTTTATTGTGAAGTCTTTGCAGGTGCTTCACAAGGCAGTTAAGGTTCCAGAGACTAGAAATAGATGCCATCTGTTTGATTTAAACTTTTATTAGAAATCCATTTGGTCTTGCTTTTTCCTTTGGCATCCATTTCCACTGGGAAATACTGAACAAGCAAAGCCTCTGCAGTTCAAACTGTGGGAGAAGGGAAAAGGCAAAAAAGGAGGCAAAAACAGGAACAAGCAAAACTCTGCTAATGTCAGTGAACTAAGGTATCCAGCTGCTACTAACAGTGTTTTCAACATTCTGAACACACATTTAAGAAGTTTTGACAAGAAAAATGTGGTATTAACTGAGAAAAAATTGGAACTGTAAAGTAACAAATATACATAGTAATTTTTTTATTTTCTGCAACTCAAGACTTCCTTGCCAAATGAATTAATAAAATCAGATGATAAAAAAGCTGCTCTAAGATCTACAAAAACTCAAATGATGAAATTAATACATTTGCTTATTCTATAGCAAATGCTTTGCTGAAGTAAGCCATATTTGCTGCACAGTCCTTGAGATATCCTCACATGTGCATTTTTGGTTTTTTTAACTGTGGAGCTCTCGTCAAAAATTCTGAGTTACTTGCCTTGTAGTACCAGTCCTGAAATTTTTTACAGCACTCTTCACTGCAGAAATCTCTCACTACACCATCAAGTTCCTTAGTTGCTCCCTTTTTGCACAGCTGTGAGCAGTAATTACAAGTAACACATCTCAGTCCTAACCGTCTTGCAAAGTCTTGTTTATATAGCAGCTTGCAGCCTGGAAACAGATTTTAAACATTAGGAACAAAGTAATTTTTACGGAAAGATATCACAGTTAAGAGTTAAATATTGAAAATTAAATGAATACAAAACCAGCCAACAACTGGGGCTTCAGACAAATTCAGGTTGCACAGTAAGATTATATTTCATGACATTTTTACCCAAATACCTTCCCCTACACAACTCTATGGTTTCCTGTGATGCCTGCATCTTTTTCAAAACCCTATGCTGAATCTTTGTTTAAAATCCCTGAATAAACAGTCAGGAAACAATCCATAATTTTATTTTAATACAGACCCATGCAAAAGCATTGACTTGGAGTTATACTGCTCAGTTACACATTCTCAAAATGCTGGACAACCAGCCAACACTTTCTACTAAGGAAATACCTATCTTCATGGATGAACTTAATTTTATTACTACCTTTACTTATATTAATACAATAAACTGCTTAAGATAACTCATTAATATTTAAGAACACTAATGCATAGAAGATGACCTAAGAACTGAGAGATTTCTTAAAAAAAAGTAACTATAAAGCAAGCAATGGTCAGTAGTGAGAATTATGCAATGACAGGAAATTACACATGACATTTCTTAAGTTTGTATGCAATTAATTTATTTTTTTTTTCCCACATTGGAGTGGGGTGGAGGTGTTGGTTATTTTGGTTTTGGTTGGTTGTTGTTTTGTGTTGGGTTTGGTTTTTGGTGGGGGTTTTGTTTGTTTTGGGGTGGGGGTTTTTGGTTTCTTTTTTCATTTACTATGTAGTTGTAATTACAAGTTTGCATTAATGACAGCTGTATTATTCCATAATCTGATCCTCCCCTCAAGCAAATTAGAAAAGACATTCTAACATATTAAATGCATTAAAAGATGAATACTGCAGCTACTATATAGGCTATTTTCAGAATTTATTGAATTTAAACGACCTCAAATCCAGTGCCTACTCAGCTGATGCCTAAATCATATATTGTATAGATCTGTAATTGTCCTAATTTTACAGGAGAGAACAGAATGAGAAGATGAAGTAACTCTCTATATAGTACACTGGAGGAACAGATAACATTTACACAGACCTTTAATCTAAAGGTACTACACCTGTTTTTATGATCTACCAAATACCACAATACCACCAAGGACCAGAACTCAAGTCTTCCAACTGGCCACTTTGCTAGGGCATATATGTAACCTAACAGATACAGACTTCTGTACTTCTGATAAGTTATGAAACTCACTATGTAACATACATGCTGTACTCCCTCAGCCATATAGAATATAAAAATATTATAATGTATTCAGTAATTTCAATTATGTGACTTCTGCTGTTGTCTATTAGGGTAGAATTCATACGTGTGAAATTGAGATACTATTTTTAAATCACTAAAAGCACATGAATGCAAATGGAAGATGCAGCAGACTGAATCTTCCAAAAACAAAACATTATTGAGGAACTTGAACTTGGAATGCAATAAGCTTTGCTATTGAATTTGAATTTGCTAGTAATGTCAAAACAACACATTTATAGAATATTGTACAAATAAGAAACTATAGGTAATTTGGTTTCAAGTGGATTTGTTGGGGTGTTTTTTCTTGTTTGTTCTTTGGGCTTTTTCTTTTACGTTCTTTAACAACAGAATAAAGAAAATTACCAGCACAGATGGAAAGTGCCATATCTAGCAACCATTCTTACAGTGCAAGTGATTTGGACTTTAAATACATTGCTTTGAAGAAAACAACAATCCTAAAGATAACAGTATGTGCAAGCTATTAGTTAAAAGAACCAATTAAAAACCAAAATTTCTTGCCAGTATTTTTTTCCTGCTGGCTGCATCTCTCACTACTGCATGGAGCATCTTATTCTTTCCACTTCTTTAAAATTCCAAAGATATCTTAGCACCACAATGTATCCCCCTCTTCAACTGTCTCTTAGAAAAGCCACGCAATGCTGCATCACCCTTTAAAAACTATAGACTAGTAGCACTTTTCTACTACCAACCAGGCAACCTGTGTGCACCTGGCTAAATAGTTTACAAAAAGGAATGGAAAAAATTTACATTTTTCTTGGCTGCTGAACTACAGGAAGTAAAGTTGAAGACAATGCTGCTATTTTATTTTAAAAAGTTATCAGGTAAAAAATTTTCTACTCTACAGTCAGACATCTCTCACATCTCTGTGACTCATGGAAAATGATCAGTGAATATTAAGTAAGGGGAAACAAAAAGTCAAAAATTCCAGTCCTTAAGACCTAAATGCCTGGAAAACATTGGTGTTTTTTAATATATCACTGAGGTCAGGGCTTCTTGCTGAAGGAGACCTCTGCTGAAGATAAAAACCCCATTTTTATAAAACTTTGAATGTTGACAGTAGATTGTTATAACCCTGAAGATGGCTGAAGTAGAATCTTTACAAAGTCTTTCTTTTGCAACATCACGAGCAAAATTCTACAGATTTATCGGAATCTCTTTTATATGTTTGTAATAGGTAACTTAATCCACGGGGCCAAGGAAAATTTGGTTTAGCTTCAAGATCTTGACTTCAAACAAAGAGAAACCAAAATGCCTTTCTTGGGCCCTTGGTAGTCTGCAATCTAGGTTATACATTTTTTTTACAATGCTATGGCTTCGACTAAAAGAGTTAAGACTCTTTGTATGGAAAAAGTTATTTACCTTTGGCAAAACAGAATTCTAAGCTCAAACAGCTTGGTCTTCTCTTGCACAAGAAAAATCCTCAATCAGCATAATACTAACATCCATGCTGGCTATGTAGATGTGACCAAGAAGTGGACTATGATTCAGAGCTTATTGTGGATGAGTAATACAAAAAGCACTGAATGTCTGACTTTTCTAACTAAATATAAACACTAAAATTCTGAGGGGATGTTCAGCCTAACTCCACTGGGGACTTGGGGTTCATGAGTATAAGAACTGCCTAAAACAGACAGTTCCAACATTTTGAACAGAAGAATCTGAGTAAAATCTTAAGTTCCTCAAGATTTCCGCTGCAACACCAGACTCACAAGTTAATGTGAACAGATGGAAACCTCTACAGCTTTAAAATGCCTCTGAAAGAAAACAGCTCTTACTCTGAAAGGATTTATAAGCACAGGTTATTTGGCTGAAGCTACATCTTAATTATGGTCTTTACTAAAGTTCTAACATCATCCCACAAGCTGGCTGTCTCAGAAAGACCACTAAGGACCATTTTCAGAAGTATCTCCAACTCAAAATCTAAAGCAAACAAAAGCCAAGTAGCTGAGTATCTGCTAACTTAATCTAACATATCCTTGTATGTAACAATCACACTATTAGAATTCTGGCTTCCACACAAAACCCAACACAAACCCTAACTATTAACAGGACTGAATTATGGCTCCCCACATAAATGCTAGAGAGAAGACAATCTGAACACATACAAGAGAAGATTGCTGACAAGACAACATCCAGGCAGTTCCTCAAAACCTTCCTCAAGGTAGATCCAGGTTTAAGAGAGCTTCCTTTCCCTTGGCAGATCAAAGAACTGCCAGGTTCAGCCCTGCAGAGCTGCCCATGGCAGAACACCTGCTTCACTTGACTGACTGCAGACATGGTGCAGGTAAGCTACTAAGAACATGATCTTATTCTGTTGGAGTCAGTGAGTCGAGGGTCTCTGAATTCTTCAGAGAGAAATCATAGTGCAGGGATTGAATTAAAGCCTTTGGATGGATTGAAGTACATTAAGCCACTCACACATAAAGTAGAGGTGTAAGTTTAAGTTTTAGGATAAGTAAGTGAGTCAGTAAGTTAGTTTTAGTATGAGCTTTAATGCTTCCAGTAAGTAAAAGCTTTAGATACCAAAGTAGAAGTGCTACTTTGAGTTCTAGTGAAGGTTGAAAAACATTTTCAGTTGAAAAATACTAACGTTTTCAGTAGAGGCTCCAGGACCATAGCAGTAGACAGTGCTTAGACATAATAGAGCTATAGTAAGTATACTGCTTAAATTTTTCAGATAGAACAAGATAGGTCATATGCATAGCTCTATACGTAACCTGGCATGTTAAGAAACTGGAATTCTAATAGGTTAAGGAGTGGTGGTCAGAGTTTGTGTCTAAGCTTGTTGGGAAGATTCTATATAAGAGTATGTATTGGGGACAGCTGGTGCTTTTTGCCATTGCCCTTTCTGCTTTTCCTGCCATTGCTTTTTTTTTTGCTACTGCCCACCGTCATCAGTCAACACCCAAGAAGAAGATAGCAGCTGCTGCAGCAACATCAGCTTCCCAGGACCTTTGACAAGAGCAGCTACTACTTCTGTTTGGGACTTTATACCAAAACTTAGCATGGAATTTGATGTCTCTGACTGTGCCTTTTGAGACTGATGTGCTTCTGCAATAGATAACCTTTTAGCAACTATTAGCTGCTTTGCTTATTTAAGATAACCCAATGGGGCTGGTGCCTAGAGCACTGGAGATTCTTAACCTCACATTTGGTGCCCTGTGTCTGGTACCTCACTCTTAACCTCAGGTTGCTCTACCAGCAGCACCTACCTGAATTACAGGAAGTTGAGCAAATTTCTACATCAAGTAGCTCAGTAAAAAGGAATGCTGAACCAGAAATAATCCTGAGTCCTCAACACCAGTCCCTTTTTACCAAAGTGACTAACATCTTTTATAGAAAGTAATTGTTCCATCCTAAAAGAATTGGTTTTTTACATCTAAATAGCTGTCTTTACTAGACTACCTTTGTCCTTCAAGTAACATGCAAGACTTGCTGTTCTCTCATCTTTTAATAACTTGAACTGTTACCGTTCTAGGAAGAACAACAACAGGCCTGCAGCATCACAAGCTGTATCTTGGAAGCTTTCTGGAGCTATGTTCCATCCCCTCTATCGCCCTCTGTACTGCTTCACATGCAAAACCTCTTCCATATCTACACTATCCCCTGCCGTCTCGGCATTCATAAGAAACAATAATATTTTTAGGAAAACAGATACAATATATCCAAATTTTGGATTCTTGGATTACTGTTGAAGTAGACCCTACCCTCTTCTGTGTGAAGTTGTGTATACTACTTCCTTGTCTTCACTTACAGAACCTTTCATTATTATTCATTCCATCTTTCATACAACCTCAGTTTATCCTACTATTTCCTGATATTAAGTACTATCTCCTTCCATTCTCCTCTCTCCTACTCCAATCCAGTTATTCATGTTTTGCTTATTCTTAAATCTTTTCAGGTTGATAATTCCTTCACATTAATAAGAAGCATCATTATAAGCCTTCTTATTCTTGTGCTCATAATCTCAGCACATTAAACTACATCACCCCTTATCTGCAACTGATGCTGTCTTTGCTCAAAGAACTATCACAAACCTCTTTAAGAAACACAACTGTGGAATTAACACTAACGAATGAAAACCTAACAAGGACCACTGGTGTCAAACAACGCACAGGATTTTCACTTGATATTTTTTACTGTGTTACAAATTATCTCTACACAAAGAAAAACAAAAATTTCAAGACTCAATATATGTACAGAAAATTTAAATTTTATTACTTGAGTACTATCAATGTTCTCCCTCTACAAAGAGAAAGGAAGATAAACAATCTCTTCCACAACATAGTTCTATCTTTCCACTTCTCAACTACAACAACAGTGTAGAAATATCAAATCCAGGCTAACAAGTTAAAACTGTCATGTAATTTCAGAAAAGATGCACCCAAGAAGCACAAACTGGAAACTGCATCTGCAATGAGGCTCTTCCACAAGTGGAATACCACAAGAACCAACTATCCAGCTCTTCCATAGGTGTTTGTCTAGGAGGTGCAGAACTCTGCTTTCCTTCAGCATAGCCAAGAGCCTTCACTAAGTGCTTCTGAAGCAAGGGAGCCCGTTAAATACCTCCTAAGTGACTTGTCAGAATTGAATATGCTGTCCCTTTTACCCTAACTCATTTTTATAAGCAAAAAAAAGATTATTTTAACTTTTACAGTAACAAAATTTGTTTGGAATAGTCATCTGCGGCTCAAAGATTTAAAACCAGACTATTTAATCAGATGGCAAGGCTCAAAGAGATGCCAGGAATGCCCCATTCTAACTTCTGTCCAGAGCAGTCAAAGGAGGCCACAGTGACTCAGAATAGCCCAGGTACCTCTAAATACCTCCAACATTCACTTCTAATTTCCTACTAACCCAGTCTGTAGGAAAGGAATATCTTCCTGCAATAAGAACATGACTCTTGCAATTGTGAATGAGTATTTTTACAGATCATGCATTTGGCAGTATTTAAGACATGTTCTGCTTTTATTTTTCCCCTTTTGCCAGGATGTCCCAGCTGGGCACCAAATAAAGCTTCAGCTGAAAGGTACAAGGACACTGACATTTCAGGTTAGAACTTATCTCAAGAGGGACACTGCCAGAGGAAGTGGTCATGAGCAAAGCCAAACTGGGCAGAATAGCAAGATCAAATTATTTCAACATGGCAGGCCTCTATCAAGAGCTGTAGAAAGGGACCTAACAGCTCTGTGAAGCACAAATCCAGGAGTGTGTAAAAGGGTGATTTTGTACTGTCTTCAAAAATTTCTGTATGCTAGCCCAAATTCTGCACATTTTATTCTTAAAAGCAGTAACAGTGCCTCTAAAGAATATATTTGCTAATGCAAACTATTAAAAAAGTTGTGCTTGAACAGCCTCTGTATCTCTCACTCTAAAAATAATGAGACCAACTATCAGGAACAAAGATATTTAAGCACAGCTGTGTCCTCCTTTTGTCTAGGGGGATGCAGCAGCTCAGCATGGCAGGGCCACTGCACCAACTCTTCCATGGCCCACTCACCACAGAAGCCCAGCAATTATAACTAAGTCTTGGCAATACTTCGTATCACACATCACTTCTTACATAATTTTTTGTTGCTTCTAATAACAACAGGAATTGCTACAAATATCAGGTAGCACCCTAATTGATTGTGAAACACTTGTATGTAAGCACCTGTATAAAACTTAACACACCAGTGTTAAGGATATCTCAGTATCTGTAATATTTTCATATAAATCTAAAAAGCGATCAACTAATCATTTAATAGTACACTTTACCAAACAACTCACTGTGCAGTACTGGTTGGGAAAATGCCACTTTAAAATCTACAATGCTTTAACTGAATATAGACCTTTCCTGGAGGAATGTACAATTACTTAATTTCCTAAATTTATTTTTCTACTTGTTGTCTCTACAGTATTTTAAGATGTTATCTCTACTTAGATGAAACATCAGAGACTATTTAAGAGAAAACTCTATGTCTGCATTGACATTCATTTGCAGAAATCATAATTCCAGAAATTTATTAGCAGGATATCAGGGTGATAGAGTTGCTAGT
The DNA here is from genome assembly GCA_034336665.1 of Luscinia megarhynchos. Taxonomy (NCBI): domain Eukaryota; kingdom Metazoa; phylum Chordata; class Aves; order Passeriformes; family Muscicapidae; genus Luscinia; species Luscinia megarhynchos. The sequence continues at coordinate 70,855,617 of JAPFBE010000003.1, forward strand.
TTGACAGCTGTCTTTTATCTGTATTATCCATTTAAAAATAGTATTAAAATTTGCATTATAAAATTATTAAGCCTGCGTTGTTCAAGTCATAGCACTTAGTTCTACTGGAAAGATGAATTAAGTAAGTCTACAAAGAAAATAAAATTATGGTGATACTCATTATTAATAGTTTCATTGCTGGATTGCAAAAACTGGTTTGTTCTCCCAGACTCTCAGAAGGAATATATATTAACAAAACCAAACAAATCCACTCCCAAAATGCCCCAATCCCAGAAACTTTAAGATTTCCTCAGTGTAATATATAATAAAATGTAATTCGTGTAAAGTTGAAAATTAATGTAGAATAAGCAATGTCTGTATGAGTAAAGTAATAAAAAAAACTTAAAACCCAAAATCTGCAAAGGGAAGAGCAAGGATTGCTAAATCGCAACACTGTACCTTCCAACAAAAGCTAAAGAGCTCAGGTTAGACAACAGACCCAGCCGCAGCGGAGATGGTCCTGTCTAGAGAGGCACCCAAGCTACGAGGGCCCGATAAGCACCCTTGATTAAAGATAATCAAGGCCATGGAAAAAATACATCTGAATGCCCGGTTTCCCTTGAACGGAGATCAATAGGACACATCTCCATGTCGCCTTCCCGAAAGCCAGGACATATCCTCATCAGAATTCATCATCTCCCAGGATATGGTTTTGTCCAGCCCAACGCGGTGAAAGAAAACTACATGAATATGCTGAACGACAAGAGAAGACAAAGACCTCCGCTCCGGGCAAGGAAAAACTGTATAACAACTGGACTAACCAGAGCGGGTTTGTGAACATTTGGGGATTCGGAGCGATAGAGTTCGAGTCATTGTGTGTTCACCCGATGCCGACCCCGGGCTCGGCATCATCCTCTTTGATTGTGGCGTTCCAGGACCGTATTTTCGGTCGCGAAAATAAAATTTGCCAATTTAACCTTTTAATTCGGTTTGATTCGTTTATTATCTATAACACTCAGGATTTAAAAACTTGTACAGCCTATCCTCAATTGTCACTCATGCAACTACACATACATAAAAACCGACATGCTACTTCTTAGTTTAGCATACATCATATGTATCTTGTTTATCTAAACAATATATCTAAATGTAGATACAGGTATTTTGGAATGCAGCTTTCTAGTGGCAAAACACCAGGACAGCCTCAGCACCAGTGGAACAAATTTAACTCTTTCATCTACTCTGTTCAGGTTCATCATTCTCCACATAGCATGTAATTTTTGGACAAAAACAGAACAAGCATCCAGTACTCCATGAAAGAATTAATAACCATCTTTAGCACAAAATCCAGGTCAGTTCTAATCACACCTTATTGTAATGGAGGTTGTAGCTACTTCCTGCTTATGTTTTTAAGTGTCTCAATAGAAACATATAAAGAGAGAGAGCTGGAATAAAACTAAACAGAAATATCGATCCAAAAGACTTTAATCCTTTAGACAGGGTTTGTGTGTAAATATATATGTATATGCATGTGTGAAAAAAACCCTCAGGTATGAAGAAGGGGAGCAATGGCAACATCTTCAGTACTGCAGCAGGGCAGCTGTAAGCAGTCGAGAGATATATGTGGTTGATCTTATATATGCTTTCCCATCAGTTTGAACGAAGATGAACAAGTACACTTGCAGAAATTTCAACACATTTCTAACTTCTGGTTTTATCTAGGAGCCTTTTATAAACACTCCCCTAAATATTATCCACATTTTCTCTTGAGAGTTCGATTTCTTCCAAAAATGCCAGCAGCTTTTATGACTAACTCTGGCTATTCCCTCTCAAACTGTGATACACTGTCTTCTGATGGAGAATAATTGCATGCTCAAAAAAAATAACCTGTGTTGGTGATGTTCCTTGAATAATCTGAAATATCAAAACCAGGATGGCCTCCATATCCAAAAAATATTTGATACTTGTACTGGTTTTGTTATTTCACAAACAGTTGGACATATATCTGGAAAAAGGCTTTGAAATTAGGGACAAAGCAGTGATGTTTAGGTGCCTAGAAAAGGGGGAAGAAAAATCTATCATGTCTTATGATGATTTGTTGTCGACCAAAAGTCCTGGCCCTGTCCTTCCCACATCAGATCCAAGGACTGTTAATTCTTGGATTGCACTATTTCTGCAGCCATTAATAACAACTGTTGGTTTTCCTTCAAAATAAATGATCTAAGGTTCCTTCAGAATTTCTGCCCAGGTCATTGGTTTATTTGTGATGGGAACACATTCAGCTCTTTGTCCTATGCATCACAAAGTAGACCTCAGCTACAGCTGGCAGGTATGCACTGTATTTATCTAAGTTATAATCTACTTGATGGTGCTTTTGACTATCCTCTATTACTCAGTGGTTCAGATCATCACAGTAAATTGATAAACTTTGTCTTTATGGTAACATTTTGCACATTCACACTCATAAATATACTATTTACTGTTGAGTTGGCAGTCCAGCACCTGCAAATTCAAGACCCACACTAAGACATCTGGCAACAAATTCTCCCCACTTAGTACCTATATTTACACTTGAGAGCTTTTTTTTATTCCTTTTCTTCCTCACATTTTCCAATAGAAAAAACAAGTCCTCACTTACTTCAAGCCTCCTCAAACAGAAGTAGTAATGACATAGCTGGCATTATGAATCCTACTCATCCTTTCTACTCAGTTTCATTGTGACAGTCACCCAGCTTTAAAATGAGGGAGTCATAAATATTCACAGTAATAGAAGCATATACTTTAATCTCCAGAAAAGTATCTTGCTCTTGTTTGAATGTATTCTATGGAATTATTTCATTCACAGAAAAAAATTCTAGCTAGAGGTTGCTGAGCAATGAGTGCAATGATACACTGTAAGGCTGGGCCTTAATTTATTTTTTTTTTTTTTTACTCTCCAGCTATCCTTTTGCAGTCCAGAAAACCATACTCCATTCTTCAGAAACAAAAGACTCCTGAGGTGTCAAGGAATGTCATGGAGAGAAGATTCCCTTCACCCCTGCATGCCAACCCCCTCCAGCTTAACAGGATCCTCCTACAAGTGAACTCCTATATCTACTATTTAATCTGCCTGATTCCACAGGTCCTACAAATTACATTGTTATAACCAAAGAAAAAAATATTGACCATATTTGTGAATGATGAGTCATCCAAACTTTTAGCTAAACTTCTAAGATCATGATTAAATACCAGTATCAAAGGAGAGTTCACCAGAAGTGGGAAGCATAGGTCCTTGTTAAAAATCTATTTTTCTATTTCTATCAAAATCATACTTTAATGCAACTTAAAAAATCCTAGGCCCGTGGAGTTCCTTTTTTGCTTGTTTTCTTTCTGAAAATTCAAGTAATTAGTCAAGCAAATTGTAGTGAGTAATCAACACACAGTAACAGGCATTGCTCAAGTTATTGCTTAAATAACCATTCTAAGCCAACATAGAACTTCTCTTATTGTATTTAATTTTTCCTAATCAAAGGGAAAGTTTGCTGTTTATCAGTGCAGTTAATGCTGCATACATTTTAAAAAGGAATGTATAATTTTGTGCATATGTATATATGCAATGTGCATATATATGTATATGTATTTACACACACACACACACACTGAAGAGTGTTACCCTTAACCTGGACTACGTGGTGGAAAAACTCTAAAGGCAGCTAAGATAAAAAGTATCTGCACTAATATCAACAGGTACAATCACTTCAACAATAGTAATGAAGTGACTTATGGTTTAGTCTCAAGTACAACAGAACAAGTTGTTATCTAAAATTTTAACATTACATATAAACAAAGAAAGTAAAACAATGACCAGTACCTCAGAAAAAAACCAAAAACATACATACCTTCACTGCAAAAGGGTCTTTTGATACCAGAGAAATTCACTGTTTCATGGAGGGTTTTCTCTTCCTGACAGTATTCACAGTATGTAACTATGCAGTGAAGCTTCTTATAATCATCAGAACATGCTCTGCTGCAGAACTGATACACTTTGTTCTAAATGCAAAGCATCATGAATAAGGTTAATGGATAAAATGTTAAGGTCTAACTAGTGCAACTTGAAATAACAGTCGCCATTAAGACAACTCACAAAGTAAACTGAAGTGTGAACACATAATTAGACTATGACTTCTAATGCTAAAAAAATTACAAATCCCAATTAAGCTGACAGTGCTACAAATCCTCATAATTTCACATGAAAGCACTGAACACAAAATATGCTTCTCAATCTCAGAATATCCTCTTTAGATACTTATCTCATTTCATAAAGAAGTGTAATAATGGTCTATCATATCTACAATAACTGAAGATGAAAGCAGATTTCAGACACACAGCTGATCTGAGAAAATACTTTCTTTTTTTAAAATTCCACAGATACTTTTGATGAACAAAGACTTCCTCTTTTATCCATACTGAAATTAAACTACATTCTAAAGAACAGGTAGATTTTTAACTGAACTTTCTTTTAAAAGAAACTTCAATACCTTATAAAATAGCTAGAAAAACCATATTAAAGCTAACTTTAAACTTTTAAGCACATCATCATTCTAAGAATAACACCAACACATCCACCCTTACCTCCCATTCCAGTACTTCTGGTTTTGAAGAGAAAGAACTTTTGCAATAATTACATTTCAACTGAATATCACTGGGAGAGACGAACTGACCATTTGTTGAAGACTGAACACTGAGAGTCTGAAAAACATAAATACAGAAATACATACATCACTAAAAAAACAAAGTTGCTTTTAAAATGTGGGGTTTTTTCAATTAAGCTTACAGTGTTTGAGAATTTAGGAGTTTACTCATAAACTCAAGAGCATTTTAGACAAAATCACAGCAGGTTGGTTCTTTAGCTTAACTCCTTTTCCCTTGTCATCTCAGGTTTTCCAATTTTGAATCTTTACCCTTATTTTCATAATAATTACTTTAAGTCATATTTTTTTTTAACCTTACCTTTCTTATACCTTTTAAGGGTAAACACATTTTTTGTAAAAAGCAACAAAAACTATGACCAAACCGAATGCTTCTATGAATCACAAAACACGTATTTTCAAATAAATACATTTGACATCTTGTATTATTTTGGTGACAGACAGATAAAGACCAACAAAAAAATATTTTCAATGCCAAACCTCACCAAGGCAGACTGTCAGTATCTTATGCAAGCATACCACTTGAAAATACAATACTACTAAAGTAAAAAGGCTTTCAATGAGAAACCTCCCATCTACTCAGATTAAGAAAAAACTAGCTAACAGTCCTAAATCGCCTCAATCCCATGGCAGGAAGATGCAATTATTCACATAGCCAGCCCCTACACAAACCCAGGGGTTTAAAATTGAGAAAAATACTATAGATTGCATGTGTAAGTATGAGGATTTAATTCTGTAACTGAGTAATTTCTTTAATACATTTCTGAGACAATCAGTAGATAAGATAACTATACAGTACCTATATCTTTCAGTATGTTTTATATGTGTTTTTGCATATTCCCTGATTAAGCATGAATTATTGGTGTATTATAGATGTGATGTTCAAGACAAAAATCTGAATCAGTAGTTATCACAGACACTTGAATCTAGGACAAACTTCTTACACCTATCTTCTCAACAAACTTTCCCACACTATTTGCAACAAAACAAATATATTTAAAGACACATTCTCTTCGGACAGATTTGTTACTACCCCTTCACTCTTCACTGTGTAACAGTGCAAATTCAAAACATTTCTGTTACAGGATACTTTTCTTCAGACTCTCGTCTTAGTAAGGGCTCACCTACACTGAAAAATAAATAAAACACTATGTTGAGATTTATTGCTGACATAAACCCTGACGTGGTACTGCTGAGTGCTAGCTGGCAGTGCAGACAGTATCATCTTAAGCAGATGCATTAATTCTGCATCAAGAATCTGCAGACATTAAATAATCATGCATATTTCCCAATCAGAGGCAGGACCTGAAAACCAAATGCCAGGCAGCATAAAAATGACACCTTTACCTCAATGGCTCTTTAGCCTATAACAACTTTACATATATAACTTCTAAAAGAACTTTTTTTCTGATGACTACACAAAATACTATCATATTTCTCCCATTATATCCAGAAAATCTCCCTGTGCCTGAGCAAGGTTTGCTTCACTTTGGTTGCTCTAAATAGCTGAATACCTGCACAAACATGAGAGCATTTTTAAGAGGCAGACAGAGGCATTTTTAGCTGCAAGGTCCAACCTGCACACTTCTGCATTTTTAGGTGTCAACACAGAGCAAACACCATGCTTGACACATGCTGCTGTGTGGCTTTTGGAAGCCCTAGAAACTCTCATTGAAAATAAAAAGAAATTAAGAATACCCAGCACCTCCAGTTCAGGAATAAAGGTGATGGAAAGCACTAGCAGATGTAGCAACTTGTACAGAAACACTGCAGAAAGAGGGAGGAATGAAGGTGAAATATATTAAGTGGTCATCAAATGAAAAGCAACCTTCATCTTTCATGTCTGTAGTTATCTTTCAACATGGGACCTAAACACCCTATTGTGAGGTGTTAAGTAAGCTAAAAGTATAAGTTAAAAGTAAAACATAGCTCTTCATTATTTGCTGAGGTATGCTACAGTTTATACAGTTTACACTGTTTACTGGGGTAGAAAATCCAGACTCACAAAGTCTAGGGGCTGGTAATTGAAAAATAGCAAAACACTAGAGAAGTAAGAACAAAAAAGTTTGAGACTATTTAAAATTATAATTTGTTTTGAAGGAAATCTATGCATAACTATAGATTAAACAAATCTAAGCTATTAAGCACTATTGCTTCTACAACAAATACAAAAGCTGTGGTTTTTATCATGAGCTCCTCTGGATAATAAAGTATTTTTCCAAAAAATCAGTAAAGAACTAAATTCATATCACTGAAAGTTCTAAACTGAGCAGAAGATAAGTTAATCACAACATTATTTTGTATGCCTCTTTAAAGTTTCAATAATCCTGATTACAATTAAGGATTGCTTTTACATAATATTTTGAGTCAAAATGACATGCATGTAGTATTTTCACCATATTGCTTTGCTTGTAACTTGCAAGGTACTTCAAGTACCTTTAGGAATTATTTGGAAGCATAATTACAGACAAAGAATAATAGAAGAAAAAAGATCATAAATTCATTAAAATCTTTCACCAGTCACCCTAAACACAAAGTTTTATCTATGCTATGTTGTATCAAAGACATCTTAAAATGTCTTTGGTACATGGCAAACACGTACCTATGTATGTTCGTTTGAGAGCCCGTCCTGACTAACAAGAGCACGAGAAGTGCAAGCAAAGCAAAAAAACCATTGTCAAGCCCTTTTAAGTCTCCAATGCAAGCAGCTCAAACTGCTCTGAGTTGCTTGTTTCATAATGAAGACTTGGTAGGCACAGCCCAGGATCTTCTGAGAGGACCACCACAGCAGCACAGCTTCTGGCCTGCCCCTGCCATGGCAGCATATGTGACAGAGAGTTATCCTTGCTCACAGCTATATGAAATCAAATTGTGGAAACATTTCTGGACATAAGTGTACGTGTGGAAGAGCTAGTAGACAACCAGACTGAGATTATGTTTTTTCCAGCTGAAGCAGGCTCAAGTTGTTCCTAAAGTGCTTGAGAGAAGGACTTATGAGGAATCTTCTACATGCTGTCATTCACTAGGACTGTTCCACAAGCAAAATCAAGAGCACTAAATTAAATAGGGAAGGAAACAACCAAATCCCTCACACTCATGCACACACAGATGTTCTAGCCTGGGCATGGAAGACTCAAATATTTTTATTATTATCAGCTTTAGGAGAGTATTTGTCTGTGTGCACACATGTGTGTACAAGAGAGAGAGATGCAATGCATATAGCCAAGAACACTTCCAAGCACCATCACAATGGTGAAAGAGAACATTAGTGAATAACCAGAGACAGTTTCCTCCTAAAAGCCATTTTACTTGTAATTCTTACCCATACTGGTCCTACAATTCTGCAGATACATCCATAAATTGGAAACAAAACCCAAACTAATTAAAGCTTTAGCACAAATTTTGTACAGACTTGTGTTTTGCCAGGTAGCTTGTACTCTCAGACACAAGCTGCTAACTTTGAGAACACAGTTATGTTACAGCCTCCATGCTCATGATATATAATCACCTTATTTTTCCCTCACCAGTGAGACCTTCAACTGACCCAGTAGAAGTACCAGTATCAATACTGATTTAAAACAATATGCCTCAAGAACAGTTTTGCCTTTAACTCTGCAATAACATCCTCCAAGACAGAGTGTGGAAGATAAGATTCAGTACCATTGTTCTATCACCAATTACCAAACAAAAAACCACATAAAGCAGGCTGTTCTATCTCCTTTACTCTCTTTCTTATAAGATCAAATGCTCTAACAAGCTGGCTGCTCAAATGAGAATGTAGATATGGACATAAACCGTACAACATGCAGCTCAGCTGAAACTTTCCAATATTTCAGTACATTAAAAGAACAACTAGCTAGAATAAAAGGTTATTTCTAAGACACAATTATAATCAATCCTGAAGTTCTGTAAAACAAACTTACCCATTTGTAAACCAAAAGGACTAAAATACTTGCAGAAGTGAGGAAACACAGGTGTGAAACAGCAATTATTCTGTTCTGAAAAGGATAACCCTTAAAGTAAAAAAGTCTAGGAAGAACAGGCACAGCAGGAAAAAGAGATGAATATGAAGCCAGAAAATTAAAGCAAGAGTTATCTCCATTAGTAAACACTGAAAAATATGGAGCACCATAGTAAATGGACCATTTTTTCGGTAGAGGTTCAATACCTTAGGTGTCACTTGGGTACAAGAGAAGCCTCAAGGGAGCACTTACAGTCCAGTGCTCATGTGGTGGTAATACCATCCTTTCCACCTAAACACTAAATGAACAGAACAAAGAAGCTGTTCTCATACATTCAACTCTAGCCTTATGGGGAACACATTTTACTCTTCTACACAGTGATTATTCAAAAGCTATCAAAAGTTAAAATCCCACAGTGCTGCTAAAGCAAACTAACTGTAAGCAAGTGACAACCTACCCATTCTTGGGTTTTTACTGAGAACTCACAGACTGCAAGCTGCTTCAATTAAAACTCCACTGCAATACTGACAAGAGATCTATGTGCAGCACTGAGACTGCAATGGAAGCATAGGCACAAGGACTTAGTAAGACCACAAACCCACAACCAGCATTAAATGATCTGACAGTTCTATTCAATAATGTTGCCCAATGTTGACTTATCTGCAAATCCAAGAAAGCCCAGGTTGAATTCATCATTCCATGGTTGTATTTGTTCCAAGAGCTCTTGGGCATGCAATTAATTGTAAAATCATGTACAACAAAATAGATGTTAAATGGGTTTGCAAAAAGTACTACAGGTCTATAATTACATACTCACTATACACAGGTATTCTGTTAATCAGTTTCACTGACAGACACCTACCAAACTGGTTATGAGGGAAACACAGAACATGGCTACATGATAGAGGTCCTTCCCAGGGTATATTAAAGAAGCAATTAAAAGACCAATTTGCTATCCAGTTGACAGGAAACAGCAAAGTTCAATGACAAATGGGAAAACCCTGTGTGGGTGTATGACACCCTTCCATGAGGAAGCAATTATCAATTATTAGCATAAACCTGAGGAAAAATGTTCTTACATACAAAAATTGAAACATTATTTAAACATACCTTTGATCACCAAGAGATTAATGGCTACAACACTTTTCACTTATGCTTTAACCTTAATTCATACTGAAAATATGACACTTTCAACAAGCAGAGCAGCTTCAGCCAGAGTGCATGTCATTAGCCTTGCAACCCCCCATTTTCTGGCCACAATTTAAACAGCTGGTTTTGTCCATAAATGAAATGGCTGAGGCTCCAACCTTTCATTTTGGAAGGAATCACTTTTCCCCATGGCAAACCTTTGTTAGTTCTACATTCAACAAGAGAATTTTGTTATTGTGTTTAGTACAAAAGAGGCTAAATATGTTGATCTTCAATGCAAAACAGCAAGGCTCACATCCATGAAGAGGCTTAGGTAGTAAAAATAAGATGAGCAGTGATACAGCTTTGTGTTTTCTAACAATATAAAGCAGAAATTGGTTGCTATAATCCAGTTCTATAAGTTTAAGACAGCAGCCAGTGTTATCATTATGAAACAGAACTTTGATCAAAGAAATTATTATGAGCCAGAAGCACTTGCTATGTTAATTGTAACTCTCAAGCATGTATATACAAAAAGTTAGTTAAATATTCAAATACTTAACACAAACACAGGCACAAAAAATTTAGGGAGGAAAAGATTTAACACAACAGCTAACCTGAAATTTAGCTACACAACTGGAACTGCAAAAGTTGTACAGTTTTCCATCAGGCATTGTGGCTTGATATTGAGGTAAAGAGTTTCGGTTACAAAAGTGGCAAATAATTTCCACACCTAAAAGAAAAACGTAGTTTACAAATAAAATAAACAGAAAATAATATGGGAAAAAAATGTATTACAGATCAGCCCGTTTTAGTTTTTCAGTGAAGAAAACTAAGACTAGTCTGTTTTCCAGTCAGCTTCTACAACTCACACAAAACAAAAGAAATTACAGAAGTTTGGATAAATACTTCCATGAAAGATCAGTACTAAATATGAAAACACCTTCTCCCATAAAATTCACTGGAGCATTTTCAACTTCAATTTGAGATCTGCTTTGCATACTGAAGAAGACACATTTTGAGTTATTTACAGCATCAAAAACTTCATCTAGAGAATATCTATATGCATTTTAACTACTTGCTTTCTTATCCATCTCCTGATTGACTGAAAAAAAAAAACAAACCAGGGTTGGATTAATGTGAGAACTGGGAGAATACTAATTCCTATGCAAAAAACCTGCACTATCATCCTGTGACACATCAGAGCACATTATGCTTCACTATCTTCTCCACAGGAAGCCTCAAGACAGTTGAAAATTCTTTCCAACATCACAAAAAATGCCAGTGAGGAAAATTAATCCTCATGGATCCATTTACTGGTGTTCAACAGAAGATCTTTTGTTTTTTAAATGAAATTAAAAACTATAAAGTCACATTGCCAGAGACTAACTGTAAAAACAAACATACCCACCCCCAGTGTTCAAACTTTAAAAAAAGTCTACTCTTAGCAATGATGAAAACCCATCATCCTTTTCACTTACTTTGTGATTTTGCATATTTTGATTTGTGTGTGTTCATGCATACAGTTGAGCAGTATGGCTCCATATATCCATTAGGTCCTATGCACTGAGTCATGTCAAAAAACCTGCACTGAGCTCTGCAGCCAGTACAAGATGTTAATTGGCCACATTTCTAAAACATAAAACAAAGCAAAACAACACATTAGTTAAAATTATGCTTAGCTTTTGACTTAAATTATGGGGGGAAAAAAAAACAATGGAGAAGTTTTATTTCTGTCATCTGCTCCCTCATCAGCTCGTTCCTATACTAACTCTCCTGATCATCCCCTCAGGAGCATTCAGAACTATGGTTGGGTCTTTTACTTTTGGGAAGAAGTCAGCTAAAACTAACCTTCTGTGTAACGACACACAGACACACACCCTCAAAAAAACTCAAACCAGTCAAAACATCCCAATTCCATCCCAAACCCCACTGTCTGCAAACTGAACTGTGGTAAGAGTATGCAACAAGTTGTTCTGAGTTAAGAGTCTGAAAGAACTCTATTCTCCTTCTTGATGGGACAATGGTTTTGAGGAAAGGAAGAGGAATCTGGCATGGTTAATGTGATTCACAGAATGGGTAAGCTCAGAAAAGAGCTTTGGTCCAACCTCCCTGTTCAAGCAGCGTCTCCCTACAGCACATTGCACAGAATTGCATCCCAGATGGTTCATCAATATCTCTAGGGAGGGAGAATCCCTAACTTCTCTGGGCAATCTGTTTCATTGTGCAGTCACCTGCGCAGCATAGAAGTTATGAATATGAAGAATAAATAAACTTTGGGGAGAAAAAAATTGTATCTTCAATCCTTCAGGCAGGAGGAACACACTGCAGAGTTTCTACTCTGAACTGTGACTCCAAGAACCTAATAACAAATTTAATTTTGATATCTCTCAACACAGCAGTCCATCAACAGTTTTCCACAGAATGGAACAAATGTTCTATTAAAAGCCCAGATAAAGCTGCACAGGGCAGAAATACCAATGACATAGTCAACATACAAAATCAGTAGTTCTGATGTGCTACATGCATTACATATGCCAGTGTTAGGCAAATATCTCAAGCACAATAAAGCAAGTCTCAGAAAAAAAGCTTCTGGACACCTTCTATGCCCATAGAAACAGTATCTTGGTTTTGACAGTGATAGAGAAAAATCCTCACTAAAAGTGATGTGCCTCTTACTAAACAGACTCTCACCTTACTAAGTGTTGCAAAATCATCACTTAGGCACCCAAGATCTATTCCCTTCTAAAGAAATTATTTTGGCACTCTCTCTCCCTCTTTCTCTATTCTCAAGATGGAAAGAAAAGGGAAGGAAAGGCAAAGCATATTTCATACACGCTTCAATTTGCTCAGAATGAGAGAAGTTTCAGAGGATACCTTTGCTCTTCCTATTTCTCAGTACCCAAATTTGAAAACTAGTTAAATCCAGTCTTACAGACAGCTAGAGATGGAATGTATGGATTTATAATGTTCTTACCCATACTAAGAGCATCCACACAAAAACATACAAATCCAAATGCCTGTGACACAAATCAGATGCAGAAACTAGTAAAATTTCCACAAAACTTCACAATTTCCAAATGCTGTTTTGATTAAACTTTGCTGGGGATTCCCTTCAAAAAGGACTACCTGTCAAGATACCAAACTACCACCTGGAAGAGAGTATAAAGTACAAATCTAGGATACTTCCTTCCTTCCGATTTTAATATTTTCCAGTTGACTTTAAACATGTTACTCAGGACATCATTTATCTTCATAATCAGCCATAATATTGACAAAATTCACACTTAGTACCAAGACCAAAATGTAGCAGGTACATTGTTCTGTGAGCTGGAGCTATTCTGCTGCTATACATTCATCTCCTCTGGCAGGCTAAGAAACAAAAGCAGGGCATCCAGGAAATTCTTGAGTTATATTATTAATAACACAGGAGACTACAATTTACAAAGGACTTGATTTCATGGAACAAGTTTAATGGACAACCACCATTAAAAAAATCTGCTTGCACAAATAGCCTTGGTAGCTCCAGAACAAACCAAAACATAAATCTAGAAGCATTGATGCAAATACACTGACAAATAACTTAACTAAAAGCATTCAGCAATACAGTCAGAAAACAACACACAGGCAAATGAAACTTTCACAAGTTCCATATCCACAGGAGAAATCCAACAGAGGCTACAGTGACTTTAAGAGACAGTAAGACAAAAGCATAGGTTTTAATAAATGAATTTATAGTAAACTGATCAGAGCATAATCAGAAAAAAATTGTTGTGCCAGCAAACTACATTTTGACAAAAACTCTTTGAAAGCAGAAATAGCTTTTGCTAACCAGCATATCAAATATCTCATCATTTAGGTGGTATCAAGAAAGGACCACGCATACAAAGAACAGTGCAACAGCACGTCAATCAATTCTGAATTTTATGCATCTTCAAAATACTGCAGTTGTTTACTGACTTCACCCCATCTCTGTCAGATTTAAAAGCAAGGAAAAAATTTTATTCCAATCTAGTATTAATCTAGCAAACCTAGGTCTAATTTATCAAGACTAGAAAGAATAAGAATTTCCAAAAAACATACCAACTATGCAGAAGATTCTGTGGGTAGGAGCAAAACTGTAATACCAAAGATCTTTTATTCTTGCAAGAATAACTAAAAAGAATGTTTGAGCATTTCTGATTAGAAATTCAAACATATTGTTACACAAGTGAAGAAGACAGGGCAAGGTGGAAAAAAAGTAAATTAAAAGGCCCAAATCTTCTTCAAATGTATTGCTCCTAAAATGTTGTAAACATCATATCCCTCAAGCTGAACATTTTTCTTGCATTCTTATTACTCTTTCCAGCACTCCCTAAACTTCCAAGTTCAAATATTAAAACCATTCAAATAAAACCCCAAGGGGCACCACACTATCATTAAAAAAAGATTCGTGCATACCTGAAAGTATTCAATCAGTATTATACATCTGTCTCAAGCATTTATTTTTTCAAGTCTGAGTGATTTCCTCCACTGACAACACCAAGAGAGAGCCTCACTAGACCTCTAATGTTTTTGAATACCCATAATGCAAAGAATGCAAGAACTTTTTTCTGTTCATAAGTGTGAAATTTCCAGATGAGACTATCAAGTTATTCAGCTAACTTGTATTTCTACTCTCAAATTCTTCCCAACATTATCTCTATCATCTCTAAGAATCTGCAGTATTAACTTCATTCTGCACAAAAAGTAATATTTGAGAATCCTATTCTCAAAGTATTCTTCTAGCTACCATAAACTAACAGAGGATTCATTAAAATTAAGGAAAGGTACAGTAATATGGAGTGTCAAAGAGCATTATTATGAGGTAAGAAATTTTGGCGTGGAAACAAGATAGTCTAGGAGAATAATGACAAAGAACCAAAAATGGTATTATGTAGGGCACTATGGATCAACTGCTCAGTGTATTTTCTAATATTAACAACTATGAGAAATCACATTAATATCGAGAAATTTGAAAATAAACAGGAGACAGCTCTTCAGCAGGTCAGCAGAACCTCTTACCAAATAGAGTCATAGATGGAAAAACTGTATGAGTTCACAAGGAGACTGGACAAGCACTAATTAAAGAGATTTGCCAAAAATAGCACACACAAACATTGCATAAAGTTCAAGGGATGCCCTGACCTCTGAAGTCAGAAGCTAAGAGAATGCTCAGAGGAAAATATTCTAGGTTCCTGCCCTGGTCTTACTCTTCCATGTACGCCCACTTACATCACAGCAGGACTTTCAATCCCTGGTGAGAACCCTAACAGCATTCTCAGGTTCTTACTACAGTATATTATACAGTAATATTTAATTTAGTATTTTAACTATCCTCAAGGAAAAGTGGGTGTTTAATTTATTTAGAAAATAAATTAAGGAAAAGTAAAAGCTGTGTCAATGTTGTTGGCAGGACACAAGATCTTCATTGGCAGAGGAAAACCACAACAAAATACAAAAATCTTTACTAGTGACTAAGTTAAGAGGGAACAAATAAAGAAAAACTTCCTGAGTCTTTATTTTAAAAATCACTGCTTCCTTCTTTGTTTCACATGAACAATATCACAGAATCATAAGATTGGAGGAGACCTCCTGAGGTCAAGTGCAGCCTCCTGCTCAAATCAAGTCCAGAGGTGTTTGCTCAGGATCTTGTTCAGTCAAATCTGAACATCTTCAAGGACCAAGCACTCCAAAACCCCTCGGGAGGATTTCATCATCCTTACAGGAGAGGAAAAACAAAACAAAACAAAATACACACACACAAATAAAAAACAAACAAAAAAACCCAACAAACCAAAAAACCCACAACAATAAAAAAACCAAACCACCTTTTTCTTTATCTAAGTAAGATTCCCTTTGTTTTCAAGTTTTTCTCTTGCTTTTCTTCCTTCCACTGTGCAACTCTTCTTAGAGTTCAACTTTGTCTTCTGTCTCCTCCCATTAGATAACTCATTCCCCTTTATTCTTCTCAGGGTTGAACGAAGTGACCTGTGCTCAGCCTGTCCTACTAG
This sequence comes from Luscinia megarhynchos, assembly GCA_034336665.1. Classification (NCBI taxonomy): domain Eukaryota; kingdom Metazoa; phylum Chordata; class Aves; order Passeriformes; family Muscicapidae; genus Luscinia; species Luscinia megarhynchos. Next base: position 70,871,406 of record JAPFBE010000003.1, read on the forward strand.
GTCAGGTACCTCAGCCATCTAAGCACCTTGGTAGCTCTCTACTGAACTTCCATCAGTATGACAATGCCTTGCATCCTGTCAAATCCAAAACTGACCATTGTACTCCAGATGCAGTCTCAAGAACAGAAGGATGGGTGGGGTGGGCGTGGGGCACAAAAATCACCTCCTCTGTCCTCCTAGCTGAACTCTTGCTAATATAGCAATAGCACACAAGCTAGGAGTCCCCATCCATGGAGATACTCAAAAACTCAAACAGATGCAGTCCTGGAGGATCTGCTCCAGGTGACCCTGTTTGAGCTGGGGGTGGACAAGATGACCTCCAGAGGTCAGGCATTTTATGAGACAACCCAGGACCCAGCTGGCCATCTTTGCTGCAAGGGCACACTCCCAACACCAGTTCACTTCTCCACTGGGACCCCCAAGTCTTTTTCTCCAAAGTTTCTTTCTTGACAATTATCTTCCATTTCAGATCAAGTACTAGCTTCATCTTGTACTCCCCACTGTATTTCAGCAGTAGAGAAAAATGCCTCTTGACAAAACCTGCACATTCAAACTAGCTTCAGCTCCAACTTTCCTTCAAAGATGAAATTAATAGAAAACCAATCTGCAAGTGAAAGTATCAAGTATTTTCCTCCCATGTGCAAATCCATGTCTACAACATGCTATGAAAACATGCACATTTGAGGACTGTAATGTCAAGTAAAACTGAAGTTAAAACACCATGAAATTAATAAAGAAGCAGTATCAATTACTAAGTACAAATAAACTAAACTAATCCAGAAGGAAAATTTCAAGAGAATAAACGGCCAGTGCCTTCTGAGATGAAGCTTGAAGTACAATAGCCTGACTACACCTCTCCTTCACTACTCTACCTAGACTCTGCATTGAGATGACCTAATTTTGCAAGATCCTATTACATGTTTCACCTCTGCCAAAGCATAAATTCTATGGTAGATGAAGAAGCCTGAATATTCTTCTCATTATATTTGATTCTAAACTCACTCATTCTTTAATTACTTGTTTGGATATCCTTATAGAATTAATTCTAGAAGGTCTATTTCATTACAGGTATGTCATGACAGGTAATAGACATTGAACAATGTGATATGATAACTCTAGCAAGTCTCTAGTTCTAGATATTTTTCAAATATTCCTTCTGTTCACTAGGACAGTGCTCAACTCAAACAGGCAACTACAAAAGCAGCTATCAAAATGCAAGACAAAGTACATGAATGTGACGTATTCTAGAACTGAAGGAATTGTTTCAACAAAAATACTAATTCCTGGAAATAAAATTCACTTAGAAGGTTTTTGAGGAAATTTTTTTCTTGCCACTAAAAGCAACTATGATTTTAGAAGGAATCTTGACCTTCTTTTACATCTTGCTGAAAGGATAATGTAAGCTGAAGTCTAGAGCCCTTGTTGCTCGTACCCTACAAAGAATTAAGACCAAACTCCAAAATAAATGTCAGAGCAATACCATAACTTCATGGCATAGTAGAAGCCTCATTTCTGTTAGCAGTTGAAACTAATGAAAGCCTCTCTATTCTTCAACCTTCTGGCTGCAACAGTACTTCAACAACCTATTACTACCTGGCATCTAGGCATCTGTGCTAGACAATTCTATTCTTGACTGGAAAAAAAAGCAATCTCATCTGCTTCATCTGCCTTGACAAAGCTAAGAAAGCATGATGAAGGACATGCCAGCTGTGGAAGAGAGTTCTGGCTGCAACTCCTCCCTTGCAAGGGCCAGTCAACAGAAAATATCAAAGAGTAGTTTATTGCTACAATGCTATGTAGCAGCCCAAAGATTTGCTTCCAGTTAAAGGAAATGCTTTGTAGTTAAAACTCCATGGCAAAACCAATTGTTAAATACTTCTCAATCCAGGCAAACCTCCCTGGTACCTTTACAGAATAAAAGGTTTGGATTAGAATTAAGAAAAACACCAGGAAATTCCAGGACAGAAAAATAGTACGCCTGTGTTCAAACAAAAAAGGAGAAAGAAGACAACATTTTTCTCAAATGCAGATAGATTTGCTACATGTAATTCTATAGTAATAAAGATCCCTCAGAAAGATAACCAAGAAAAAACAGCAGCTAAACTACTTCAGATTATTTTGATAGGATGGTCTGATGGATCCAGAGGCAACACACATGTCTAAGAAAAGAACCACTTATCAGCAGAATCTCTAACAGCAAAGAAAGAAAAAACCGTCAATCTCCTCTTAAAATACTGCATCCAAATCATCTCTCCCCCAAGAGCAACAACTGTGGACTCTTCCTCAAAAGCATTTGCCCAGGTCCTAAGAGCAAAAGATGAAGCAATTGCTTGAACGCCAAGTGATTTACGTTTATATTCCATCAGCTGAACTCTGCAAACAGCAGATCAATAACTTATCCAGTACTTTTCCCTGGCATCTCCAACTGCCAGTGCTCTGTCTTTTTGCTGGTTTGCTCCCACGCTGAAGACACCTGTCTTCCTGTCTCTGAGAAAAGCAGAGCAGAAAATGCCTGCCTCAAAATGCAAGTTACTTCTACATTAACTGAATGTTTCAGTTGTTTCTGTTCTGCCTTTTCTGTCTTCCCTTCAACCCCGCCCATGTAATTATTCCAGGTACACCAGTGTATGGATGTGGTTATTTCCATCATAACTATGATACCCAGTCACGCCACCTCCTTGCTTCCGCTTTCCAAGAAACTCCTGTGCTCTCACACAAATCACACCTCATACATTGGACTGCCCTCTGTAGTTTTCTTCAGAACTACAAAGCCATTTTAGCATTTCTGATGGACTCATCTAACTTTATAAACTAAGACATTTACAGAATAGTATTCTGAATAGTTATGATATATTCCGATGTCCAAGGAATCTGGTAACATAGTTTTTATTGAAGAGCGACAAATCCTACAGTTGGAAGACAGACATTTAAAGAAGAAATGGCAAAATAAATTGTTCCAGAAAGCAGGAGTAAATAAACAGTAAAAGAAAAGGTAGAACAGGATAGTTTCTAAGAATCAGTCTGCAAGAAACATGGGGTCATAAACACCAACAGGTCTGAAAAAACCTCCCCATATCACTAAGCAAGAAGAAAGAGGAAATCATTATTCCTTGGTTTATAAAAATTTGTCTTTTATCTGTGTTAGATGGTATAAAAAGCTTCTAGCTATCTCAATTTGTAGAAGTGTGCACAGTATGAGAAAACAGTATTATCAGAGATTACTTCAAACCAAACTGAGTATTACCTGAACTAAAGAGAAGTGGTTTACTATATGAGGAAGAAACTCCACTATGAAACCAGTCTGATCTGGATGAAGCCACAGAACAACTCTTTAAAAGTGACCAGAATTTTAAAACAAAAGAGGTCAGTATTTCTAACAATTTAAGTGGGCTGTTCAATTCTAACAATTACTGACTTTGTCAAGAGTACTTACTCTTGAAACAGACACTTGGAAATGAGTTTATAAAACAGTAACAGCAGCAGGAAGTGGCACATTTTGCAGTTCATTGTACTATTAACATAAAAAGGAAGACAGGAAGGACACTCTGTCTTTAATAGCTAAGAAGCATGGAAAAAAACCCCAGACACTGCATGGGACAAGTCAAAAACCCTAGATGCTTCTACCAAAGTGCTAAGTGACAGGACATTCCATCACAGCTTTTGGTGACATTTAAAACAGTAGAAAACACTTTATGAGGAGAAGTACCAACTTTATGTAAGCAAATAATTGTCAGCTGCAGAACTGATATGCAATTATTGTACACAGTGAAGGCTCTTAAACCCCTGCACAGAGATAAAATAGACAAATAAGTTTTAAGAGTTTCATAAAAGCAGTTCTTTGGCAAGGAGCAGAAACTGAACAAGGCAGCACAACTGCCTAAGGTGGGTTTTTTTTCCTACTGCTTGTAAGTGAATAGCTTAGGGGCACAGCACAGCCTTGTTAATCTTAAAGCATGTTCAGTAGTAAGTCCTCATCTAATCAAGAAGTAACCAAATGCACTTTTATTCAGTATTGAAAATTTCTTCAGTAGATAAAAAGACACTGCAAACAACCTCTCCAACTAGAAAAAACTCTTGCTTGGCTTGCATTCATTCAGTATCACTTCAGTCCAGAGCTATCAAAAAGCCTATGAAGAAATAGCTTGAGTTCCTTTCCCACTCCTTCTCCCCCTCACTCCTTTCTGGCAGTAGATGAAGACCATCACTTTAAGAAGCCCCCAAAACAAGCAAATCCCAGGTCACATTCTAAGAAGAATTTTAGCTAGAGAAGCAGAGTAAAAAAAAGTAAAGGAACATTTTTAACTACCAAGGCATGAAAGGCTTTCTTAGTAGAATTAAGAGCACCGTGGACTGATCAGCAAGGAAGCAAAATATTTTTAAATGCAGATACACACACTACCTTAGTTGGAAAAGCTCAAAATTAAAAGGAATGGTTGGTTGCACAAGCTAAGGCATAAAATCACAGGATATTCCACTTATTTCTTAAAACAAGGCTGTCTAGCCTGCACGAAAAACCAACAAACCAGGACACAAACATGGGAACTACTTTGAAAAGGAAGTTAACTAATTTTGTGGACATAGAAAACATGCAATAGTAGCAGAAACAAAAATACCGAAACAACCTAGGTATGTGCTGCATGTGGTTGTCATCTTTATGGCAGGCATATTTGAGGTCACTTCCAATTTACTGCACAGATAATTTTTAAGGAATCACTAAAGCAAATTTTTCAATGTCTGCATTTTCATTTTAATTATACAAAATCTCCTGAAGACATTAAGGTATTTCAGTATTTGTATAATAACAGACAATTTTAATCAGCTCCCATTCAGATTTAATTTCATTCTCTTCTAGTGTGGTTTTATTGGGTTTTGGTTTTTTTTCCATTTTTAGGGTCATTCTTTAAGTTCCTCTTGACCCTCTACATGTGAAGAGTTTGAACCTCAGTGCATCAGAGTGTATAATCAAGCTGTAATCATTATCTTCAGGTTTTAAAAAAATTAAACACGTCCAATGAGTTTTGTTTTCACTTTTTATCTTAATTTATTTTATTTTTTTGAGAAGTGATTTTATCACTGTTTTGTCTTTTTTTAAAAAGCTTGACTTGCACTTAGCTGTTTTCACAAATGGCTGTTATGTCATAGAGAAATTAACTTGCCCAGTAAGCATTAGTTATGTTATGCCTAGTTATTATTTTTTAATTATTTAGGAAATTATTAATTCTATTTAGTAACTTTTTAATACTAAAAGACATCTAAACTCTGCAATCACCTAAAGCCTTAGGAAAGAAAGAACGAAAATTATCTCTGAGAACACTAAGACTCATAATGCAATATTAAAGATTATGTATGTCTAATTTTTAAAGCAGGTTCTGAAACTGGTATATAGGAAGCTAAGTGCATCCATGACCTTGAAAGGTGACTCAGGACATTTGAGAAGAAACCTGCTCTCCATGCCAGGAATAACACTGTTTCTTGCTCCCAGGAACACTCTAAAGCAGAGGAAAGGCACTTTGCAGCAGATGGATTACTTGCAGTAATCCAATTCCTTGTCATTCTGAGAGCCACTGTAATTTTCATTACCCACAAGTTTAATGTTTTTGTTCCAAGAAAAGAAGAAAAAAATCCATGATAAGTTATTGAAAAATTATGCGTTGAAATCAGTGCAATATTTATTTTTTGAAATTATGATTTAGTATATAGATAGGTACAAGTAATAAGGAGTTTTCATTTATTACAACTACAAATGTATAGCAATATTGATAGGTGTATGACATTTACAATATAAACTGCTTAATACAAAGCTCATACCAATAAGACCTATTTATTTTACAACTGTTTGTAAGAAAGCATTTGCTAAAATTCTTATGTGACACACAATAATTAGTTGTAAAACACAATGCTGGAATCAAATTACATTAATTTTTTTCTCCATTAGTTCTTTCATTAAGTTCAGAATGCAATAATGGCTCTCCCAAGATCTCTCCTTCAGCAGCACTCCTTTAAAGCAAGATCTAGTAATTTCCAAGGAAACACTATAACAACTGAACAAAACAACCCATAATTTACCAATTGTGGCCCAGTGGGTTGTCAGTGACATTTTCCAGTCTAAACTTCTTTTCTAAAAAACCAGAACTCCTTGAGCATATTCACCTCAAAAAAATCTAAAGAAACTTCAAACCTAAATATTATATCAACTAAATATTCTCAAGTATTTGTGTCCTGAGCAACTTTAGCACCTATAGCATACACTAGAAGAACTTCCACTTTCATAGTTTGACTTTCATGTATTCATAGAATCCCAGAAAGGTTGGGTCTGGGTTGGAAGATCACCTAGTTCCAATCCCTTCTGCCACAGTCAGGGACACCTTCCACTAGACCAAGCTGCTCAGGGCCCCATTCAACAGGGCCTAGAACACGTCCAAGGGTAAGGCATCCACAACTTCCCTGGGCAGCCTGTTGCAGTGCCTAACTACCCTTTACAGTGAAGATATTTTTTTCCTAATATCTAATCTAAACCTACTCTATCTAAACCCATTTCCCCCTGTCCCATCACTACGTGCTCTTGTAAATAGTCTTGTCCCATCATTCTTGTAAGTTCCCTTCAGTTACTGAAAACTCACAGTTAGGTCACCCCAAAGCCTTCTATTTTTCAGAATGAACAACTCCAGCTCCCTCAGTTCTTCCTCACAGGAGAGGTTCTTGCTCCCTCTGATCATCTCAATGTCCCTGCTCTGGACTTTCTCCAGCAGGTCCATGTCCTCCCTGTGCTGGCCCCCAGAGCTGATGCAGCACTGCAGGTGGGGTCTCACAGAGCAGAGCAGAGGGGCAGAATCCCCTCCCTGGCCCTGCTGCCACCACTGGATGCAGCCCAGATATGTTTGGCTTTCTGGGCTGAGTGCACATTGACAGCTCCTGTCCAGCCTCTCACCCACCAGCATCACCAAGTCCTTGTCAGCAGGGCTGCTCTCCATCTGTTCATCCCCCAGCCATACTGGGGGATACCCCAACCCAGGTGCACCACCCTGCACTTGGTCTTTGTCCTTCATCTGGACTTCTGTAAAGACTTTGACATGGCTGAGATCCCCATGCACTCAATTCAAGCTTATCCAGTCCCTCTCTGCATGGCATCCCATCATCAAGGTGTGTTACTGCACCCTCAGCCTGGTGTCATAGGCAAACACACTGTGGATGCACTTGGTGCCTTTGTCTGTTCCTTAATGAAGACATGAAATAACACCAAACATGGACCCCTGAGGGACACCACTTGTCACCACTGTTTATCAGGACTCTGAACCTGATACTCTGGTTTATCAGGACTCTGATCCACCACCATCTGGATGCAACCATCCAACCAATTCCTAATCCACCTAATAGTTCACCTGTTGAATCCATCACTTTCCAATTTGGAGAGAAGAACATTGTGGGGGACCATGTCAAAGGCTTAACAAAAGTCCAGATAAACATCTATATTCCTTCCCTTATCCACTGGTCTAATTACTCTGTAACTGTGAAAGCTACTTGGTTGGTCACACAGGATTTTCCTTTAAGAGCTTCCCTTACTAATACTCCAAACTCCTCACACTGTGAATATTTGAAACCTACCAGTTAAGAATTACACCTAATTATCATTCCAAAACAGATGCACACAGGCACTCAAGTTAAGCTTCTCACAGCCTATTACAGTTGCACAGTACCATGTATTTTGATAAAAGAATTAAGAACTTGCTTGCATAAAATCTGCTGTCAGAAGTGAATAAACCAAAACAATGTGCCCCGATTTTAAAGGTTCTCACAATAATGCACCAACTTAAAACTACTTATTAAGATTCCTGGTACTGCAATCTGCTCCTCCTCCCTAAATTAAACCAGAACATACAACTTGCTACCCATATTCTTCTCATTCTCAAATACATACCTAAACACAAAATACAACAATACGTGAACAAATACAGTATATTCTGTCATTAAAGTACAGAGTTATCATTCAACCTCAAAATTACATGCTCATTTCATAATTCCATGTGCAGTGTAAGTTATACTGGTTTGTGGGAATGTCTCATGTTCAAGGTAAATTTCTTGTACTTTTGTTTCTTCAATGCATTCAATGTTTCTTCAAGTCTTTCCATGGCTTCTGGGCATGCCTATGTTTTTAGCAGCTTGAAAACCTATCCTGCCCCTTTTGGTACAGCTGTGGCAAAAAAATAACGCTTATGTTACGTATCCAGTTAGGCTGTTCACACATGCACATTTCCAGCTTGGCTCTTCACACCCAGCACATAAATAGGAACAGCCATCCCCAAGAGCATCAGAGCTCAGTGTCCAGAGAGAAAATACAAGTACACATGATGCAACATCAAAAAACTTTACAACACAGCATTGCAATGCCTCTTCTCTTGGACCACTGTTTCTTAAAAATGGGAAGAGATGAAGAATGAGCCCCAAGCAATGTGTAGCACTGGAGCCACTCACATATTCAAGTGTGCATTTCAAAACCAGAAACATAAATTTGCTAATAAAACAGCATTGTCAGAACATTACCCCTATAAACTCAGCATAGAACATACCAAGCAAAAGAACCCAAATAACAAAACCCCAAATTCCCCTATATTCTATATCCTCCCCTGAAATATTTAGTATTTCAGGGCTATCCTATTATACTATGAATACTGTGCTTAACATTCAAACCTTCCAGCCAGCATTAGCCACAGTTCAGAGCTAAGCTGGCTCTGCAAAATGTAAAAGACATCAGTATCACTATTGGGAATTATTTTAAAACACAATTACTACTATCTTAACAGTCTTAAAAATAAATGAAGAACAAATCAAGTAAATAAAATGAAAAGATAAAATTTAACACATGGAAGGATGAAAGTAATGATTTTTTGAATCCTGTGCTGTACAATGGAGATGAGACATAGTAGAAGTACACAGCCAAACTGTAACCAGTTAGAGCCTTCTCACAGCAATGTCGAATCTCTATGTTCTGCATGTTTTTAATGTTTCAACTGCATACAAGTGAGCTTTAATATAAAACTCCATAACTTAAAGGAGCAGTAAAGCCTGTATTACGTGCTTGCTATTAATAGACTTCAGAAACAATCAACAGAAAAAATAAAAAAAAATCAACAAAATTTAATTCCAATTACACTTTCATTACTAACAAATAGGTATTGCTATTACAGCAACATTAAAAAGAGATAGTAGTAAAAGGTCCACTGCAGATAGTTTTTCTCACAGGAATTAATATAATTTTTAGAAGTCTTTATTACTCATGTCTTCTAAGAAGTAAACCCCTGCAATTAGCAATGAGATAAGCGGAGGAACTATTAATGTTTATTTAATTTGAATTTATAGGTAAAAAAGTCATTACCTGCTTGTATTCACCAACGCAGTTCTGACAGCAGAATCTTTTCTGCTGACCATCAATAGTAAGGACATTGTTTCCAGCTCCTTTACTGGGCAAATACTCCCCACAATGCTCACAGCAATTCATTATTAGACCATTTGCCATCCTGTATCTATTGAAGCAATGGTCACTGCACAGCTTATGAGTCATATTTTTAAAGCTAACTTCATGACGAATCTAAAAAATAAAAATGAAAAAGTATTATATCACTAGACAAGCACAGAGTTGCCTGAAACTAGCAGACCAGCCAAAAGTCTTACATTCAAATAACTACGTCACTATTTAAAAAGCTGAAATGACCATTAAATATACAAACAGAAAGGGATGTTTCTGTAGTCTCCAAAGTTCTAGGAGAACACTCTTAGACTCATCTACCTTTTAGCCTAGAAGGAACGACCAGAGGGAAGGATGTGGTAATGGCATATGAGAGCAGAATGCCAATTTATGCAATTTTATGAAATGGTCAATTTACAGGTGAAGAACCTGGCATATGAAGATTGGCTAGACCATATGCTCTGTGAAGCAGTAGTTTGAACTATGCTGGGCACAGTAATCAAGAAGGGATCAAGAATAAATGCATACATTCATGAGAATTTAAAATTATACATATTCTACAGATCTCTAAAACCCTTTACATTACCTTTCAAAATACACAGTAAAAAAATAGGTAATGCAGTAGATCTTGACATTTTCATCAGTTTATGTGAGAAATCTGGACAAGATTCTATGCCTAATAGAATACAGTATCAGCAAAAGGCTCTTCAAGTTCTTAAACAAGTTATCAACCTCATGGAATATTTTCTTCCTTCAACTGCTCTTTGTGAATTATTAAGCCTGCATATTTTAATCTCTCAAAATACTGAAGATATTGCATTTTTGTCATTTCACTTCTCTTATTTCAGTATATAAACTATTAATATGTCATTATTGAGAAAAAGAAAAAACAGTCAATCAGACCTCAGTTAGTTTACCACAGATCGTGCATCTTGATTTATTCAAGGCTCCTTTTGAGGGATTCTGTTTATCTTCATAGAAGGATAAACATGATGTACTGCAAAACTCCTGGAAAGACTCACTTGAATCTACTTGAGCAACAATGGTACCTTTCATTGTTGTTATATCTCTGAAATACAACAACAACAAAAAAATTTTAAAATGTTGTGCTTATGTATAAACACGTACATATAAACAAGAACACATGTTGTAAGATTCATTCTTCCATTCAAGGCTTAGATTTCAAAACAGTTTGTTTTAGTGTATAGTTGTTAGTCACAGGACTGATACTAAATTTGCTAAGACTTTTACAACTACTGTAAGTCTTTACTGTGTAAACCCCTACATCTTTCTTTAACTTTCAGTTCTTTTTTCCCATTAAATTATTGTACAACTAAGCAGTATTAATGCACCATTAGATGTAGTTATGGCAAACTCAATTTTATACAAAAAACTAACACAGCAAATCTGAACTGGCCATTTTACAATGGTTTTTCCTTTTACACGAAAGCTATATGTAAGTTTCATACGAAAAATTCAGGTTTATAATAAAAAGCAAGAAATGGTCTTTATTTGTAGGTACCTTCACCATTTCCACTATTAATCTCAGGACAGGTTGACAGGAAGAAACAAAGTTGTTTTCTTGTATTTCTCAAACATATATTGTAAACAACCAAAAAGCTTGGAACTCTACCACAAACGTGCCTAGAAGTTTTATCATTCTACATTTACAAAAGTTAATTCCATCATTCCTTTAAAGAGTTCCAAAGCATCTGAGCATGCAATTGACGGTGGAATTGTGCCAATTTAACACTTTATACCAGAAAACCAACCATCAATAAAAGTAATTTGATATCAAACAAACCTTGTTCTAAACAATCAGACTTACACTGTCCCAAACTAATACACATCATATATTAGAAGAAGTAAGGAGAGGAAATAAAAGCCTCCCCTTTTGCCTTCTAAGCAAAAAAACCACCAAATTCTAAAACCTATTACTGACATATAGGAACAACTATTGGGCAGAATATATAAAAAAATTGATTTGGCATATCTGTATCACCAGATGGAAAACACACGCCCCACAACCTCACACCTATAAGCTTTACAAACTAAGATGGGTAAAAAACACTGGGAAAACAGTGAAAAAACAGGAAAAACAGGGGAATGTATGTTTCCCTAGAGACATTTCCTTGAAATAAACTTGTACTGCCCCAACACAAACATCTGCAAACTTGCCTTCTTCCATCAAGGGGAAGTCAACAGTTTGGCTTACCCTTTGGAGAACTACTAGGATTTGTGTCAGGGAGTGCTATCATCATTTGTTCTGCAAAACAAAGGCAGAGCTCCTGCCCTGAGGAGCTTGCTATTTATGTAGTTACAGAGGAGTTCAGAAGAATGCAAGAAAAGGGACTTATAACAAAATACCTAAGAATTTGGACTTTTCCTGTGCGGTTATACAGAAGAACAATTTAGTGCATGCACTATCTTCTGTTTAACTGTGAGTAAAAACTTCATAGTGGTGGAAAAGCAAAAACTAACATCACCTCAAAAACTGTCAAAGCTGACTTCACAAAGATTCTCTTTAACCTCAAAAGCTAGAAATAAGCTGTTTTCCTCATCATTCAAAAATAAAGACTTTTCATTTAGGGCAGTTTTGTACATAGCCTCTTGCAATAGACAGCTTAAGCATCTCCAAAGTGGAAAGGGAGCATGGATTTAGCCATGATTTCAGTCAGAAAAGATTTGTCTCATCTTTACAGATCATGCTGAATATAGTAGTCACCAGATTATGTATAAAAATAATAGCGTATAAACACATAACAAGCCAATAAAAAGAGCAATGATTACTTTTAACTAGCCCAGTAGAGGGAAGTGTTCAGAGAATTTGAGCATTTACATCTATTTTTAAAAAGCTAGAACATCTTACATTTTGTGGGTTTTCAGGGTACCTTGGTATGAATATGAAGGATATTAATGTTTTCTATAGTGTATTTTTACTGAGTCTCAAGGAAAAAAGATCAACAGCTTGCATCTGAATACTTGCCATTAATCTAGCACACTGGATAATCATGTAAAATTTTTTTTCACTAGTTTAAATCTGTGATTGAGCAAAGACCATACTCTCTGAAGCACACACTAACAAAGGCAGTCTTTATTGCAAGCCTTCTTTAGTTCAGCAAAAATTCATCCTTTAACCAGTGTCACTATAGCACATACCAGACTGAAAACATGAAAAAGTGCAAAAAGCTCAGTAAACAGTACACTGAAAGAAAAAGATAGTACAGCCACAGTCTGTACACTTAACACAACAAAAACACAACTACAGAAAACTTATCTTTGGCTATTTCAAGTCTGGCAAATCATGAAAAACTGTAAGTCAAACCTAATCAGTAATTTAAAACAAGTCACTTCTCGCTATTCCTGTTACTCTCTCAGTACTGCCCACTTAAGGTATCTTAAGCAAAATTGCCAGTTGCCCCACTATGGGGAAAATCTAAGGCTTCACCTATCCCCCTATGACCAAAAGTGGAAGAACTCCCAAGTTTCTTCCAGCTTCTTGCAAGTATGACTTTCTCATCCTTTTAAAGCCTCTTGATTTTACATCTTCATCTATCAAAACGAGTGCTTTCTACACAAAACAAGGTCGACTTTTTCATAAAGGACTTCACATATTAAGTATATCTTGTCACAAGGTATGTCACAACTTAGGCACTTCGCCTTTTAAAAAAAAAAAATCTGTTATTTTTAGTGTATTAGCTTTCAATAAAACAATATCCCATACAGAATTCAAAAGCTGGTATTATTTGGATAGACATAGTAAATTCAACATTTCCAAAGACCAAAGCTACACTACATAAAGCACTTACATAGTCAGATTTTATATCATTAATGGAGCAACTCTCATGCATGCACAAGAATCTTAAGTAGTACCATATTTAGGTGTTAGAGTAAAACAAAATTAAAAACTCACTTTCTGCACATGACACAAAGTTTCTTTGGAGCAGGTTTGTGTGAAAATGATGAGAGGCAGGTAGTGGAACAGAAAAGGTGAGCTGATCCTTTCCGTTGATATGCAGTCTGTCCCTTTTGCAAAGGCTTTTTGCAGTTCGCACATGTGACTTTAACCTGCTTAGAAGGCTGCTGCTGGGCAGAAGGCTGAAAAATTTGCTTAGGAAGTGATGCTACAGGTGACAAGGAATCCACACCTGGCTGCTTCTGATTCCTAGGAAAGGAAGCTGACTGGGATATCCAAGAATCTTGAAGACAAAAAACCCAAACATAAAAGTAAATCAAGAGACACAGATGTATGTAGAGAATAGTATTCACAGATGTATATCATAAAATCATTATTCTGTAGGAATGACCACAGAAGAATTATATTTTAAATTCAGGTTTAATGTAAAAAATCCTGTTTAATGGTACCACTCTCGATTGCTATAAAGCTTCAGATCATGAACAACTTTCAGGATGGTTCCATCCCACATCTAGTGTCAAGTTTTGCAGCACTTGCACTGAGTTTGCAAGTTGGCAATCTTATCTTCAGACAAACAAAACTGCAATTTTTAAAAAAGACACCAACAGACAACATAGAATTTCTAAACCAATATTTGAGACAATCTCTGCAAATTTAGATTTGAAACTTCCATTAGTTATTTTGTTCTAAAGCTTTAACAAGCATAATGTGTCCAGCCTTGGTGATAAACCCTAGTACTGGCTCCTAGTCCAGCCTGCAGCCAGAGAACTATAAGCAGCAAACTTGCAAAGTCATCACTTCCTCAGCAGAAATCAATGAACCTAGAAAATAACATTTTATTAAGTTCTGGCAGTACACAGATCCATGTCCCCATGTTTCAGACTCCATTATTTTCCCAACCTCATTTTTGAAAATAAACTACCATGGAACAAAGTCATCTTTTCCCAATCTTTTGTAGCATAACCTGCTATACAGATAAGTCACACACAATGTAAGCAAAACATTTTTCCTGAAAGAAATACATCTATAAATATATGTTCAACTACATGTTCTGTATCTTGGTCTGGACAGAAGTTATAGTTCTGGGGAAGGGAAGAAATCCCCCAACAAATTGTCATTTCAAGGCTTTTTTCTGAATTTAAGCTTTCATTTAAAGTGCTTATCATCAGAATTTAGAAATGTTTACCTTCTGAAGACGGTCACTAGTAATACATTACTTAAGCGTGAATTAAAACTGATTAGAGCCAATTTTGAATTAAATATTTGTACAAATTTTCAGTAGTGTGCCACTTATACCAAATACTGTGACAGCACTTGGGACTTATCTAGTCTTGAATGTCTTACTGCAGTGATTCAGAATATTTCTGGAGTGTTATTAGAACTAATACACAACTAATACTCAAATATAAGAAAGATGATTTTAAATTGTATGACTTCAGATAACAAAAACATCTACCTACAGGTATGGGCAACTGCCCATACTTTATTCTTAAGGGACATTATTTTGGTCCCTAATTGCTATTAAATAGAAGGAACCCTTTTCTCCTATTTTCTGCATTCCTTCCTTTCCCCAAAGGATTTTATTAACCACATATTGTGATGCACAGTTTAAAAATCCATTTAGGGATAAAGTTCCAAGAACACATGTTAGTGCAAGAGACAACATACATTCCTTAGCAGGTAAAAGATAATTTTTTGGTGTGATATATTAGCCATCAAGGATGTCCTACTACTCAGGCATTTAAGACAAGCTAGAAATTTACCTGTAGTAGTGCTTGAGAGTAAACAGAAGAGCTGGAATGAAGAGGTAAAAGGAAAAGGACACAAAACAAAACACATTTTTCTTTAAAGCATTAAAGACATTTACCTTTGAAGGCATGAAAATCCTTACTGACAAACTAACACAAGCTACCAGAGTGCTTAGAATTAAATTTCAACTTAAGTGCCCTCTTCAAACTTTTCTACACTTCTACTTGTTCAATTACACTAATATCCTGGTAGCACCTTAACACCTCAAAACATTTTGAGATTCTGCTCTTTTCTTTTAGATTTCAAGTGAAAGCACATTGCCTCTCTCATCAAGAATGCACAGCATGTGCAATAGAGCTACATCTGCCTGTAATTCCAGTAGCACTCAACTGCCACTCATGAAAACTTCAGTTTGCTGCTCATTTGGGTTTGAAACTTTCAGCACCACTAACACCTAATTAAGGCAGGTAATGATATCTCATCGAGGTTAGTTCAATTATTTCTTATTTTCTTAAGGCTTCAGATAGCCTCTCTCAATACTTTGCTGCATTTCTCCTTCTGCAACCATATCAGAAAAACATCTAAAAATCTTTACTTTTTTTTTTCTTTTACTTTTTCCATATCCCTGCTTCATAGCTATCCATTTTTATATTATGCCTTTTCTTCACATTTCACTTCTCAACCATGTTACCTCCTTTGCTTTAAGCTCTCTACAAAGGATCTGTAAAATCCAGTTTTCATGTCCTTGAACTGAGGAGTATCACATTTCCTTGGTTCATTCCTGGTGAGTTTCTGTACCTCAATGCCTTATGTCTTCATCCTTCAGGTTCCTACCTGCAATTCTGTAATGGCCAAGTTTGTGAGACAATACAGTTTGATGTTAACTACTCCTTACTGTTACGGCTTTTCAGGTTGCTCCCGTTCTTTCTTACTCATTCCTGCTCTAAAGTGCTATAAAATTATACTTTCCTGTCATTTATACCATCTATTCGCAGAGCCATCTTGCAAAAATTGAATCTTTTTTAAAAGGCTGAAAAAAAACCGTGTCAGTATAACTTGGAGCAGAGGTGGGGAAGAAGACAGTACTGAAGTTTAACAGAGGTATGCAGCTGTTGAAACATATTGAGCTACATACGGTTGCATTAATAACCTGGTTCAGATCAGGGCAATTATCAACTGCATCCTCAATTTATCAGGTGTTGGCTCTTTCTCTGAAGAATTTTAAAGCACAAAAACTAGATTCCATTGAGAGAAACAAAACCTAAGTTCCACTCCAAAGCACATTTACACGGACTTCATTTACCTGGACCTCTCCCAAGACCTTTGATATGGTCCCCCACAATGTTCTTGCTGCTGAATTGGAGACATATATATTTGATGGATAAGGAACTGGCTGGATGACTGCATCCCAAGAATTACAGTTCATGGCCCAATGTCCAACTGGAAACCAGAAACAAGCTGCGTCCCCTCAAGGGTCTGTACTGGGACTGATATTGTCTAGTATTTTTTTTCAACAACACAGTGAGATTAAGCAGACTCTCAGCAAGTTTACTGGTAACACCAAGCTGAGTGGTGCAATTGACAAGCCAGAGGGAACAGTATGCCATCCAGAGGGACCTTGACAGCCTGCATGAATGAGCCCATGGAAAACTCTAGAGCACAACAAGGCCAAGTGAAAGGTCACTCAGGGCAATCCTCAATATCAACACAAACTGAGAGCTGAATGGGTTGAGGGCAGCCCTGTGGAGGGCTGGTTAGATGGAAAATCAGACATGAGCCAGAAATCTGTGCTTACAGACCAAAAAGTCACTCGTATCCTTATCTGTGGTGATTCTGTCCCTCTTCTCTGCTCTGCTGAGACCCCATCTAGAATACTGCATCTAGCTCTGAGGTCCCCTGTACAAGACAGAAATGGGCCTGTTAAAGCACACAAAAGAGGGTCACAAAAAGAGACAGAAGGCTTGAACACCTCTCCTTCGAAGAAAAGCAAAGAGTTGGGAGTTGTTCAGTCTGGAGAAGGCTGGGGAGATCATACTGCAGTCTTTAAACATATAAAGGGGGGTTACAGAAAAAGATGCAGTGAGATTTGTTAACAAGACGTGTAGTAACAAGTCAAGAGGCAGTACCTTTAAAGTAAAAGAGGGTGGGCTTACATTGGACACGAGGCATTAATTCTCTTACAATGAAGGTAGCAAGACACAAGAACAGGTTACCCAGAAAAGCAATGAATGCTCCATCCACGACTGTTCCAGGTCAGGTTGGATGAGGCTTTGAGCAACCTCATCCAGTGAGAGATGTCCGTGCCACAACAGGGTGCATGGATGAGGTGATCTTTAAACGTCCTTTCAAACCCAAATTCTATTATAGGCACTCCAATGCTTACTGGGGACATCAGACTCTAAATTAATGTGCTGGATTGAAGTTTCTCTGTTATGCACCTACTGCTTCAGGTAGAGAAGAGGTACCTACTCAGGGAGATCCAGAAGAAATCTTCCAAACCACTACATAATCACAGAATCATTTAGGTTGGAAAAGATGCCTGAGATCATCATATCCAACCATTAACCCAGCACTTCCACTAATCCATGTCTGAGTGTCACATTTACACTTCTTTTAAAAATCTCCAGCTTTGGAGACCACTTTCTTGGGCAGCCTGTTCCATACTTAATGATCCTTTCGGTGAATGCATGTACTATGCCACTGAGCATATTTTATTCTAGTCACAGATGAAGTAGTGATGGGCATGAAGGGAATTAAGATCATTCATACATATTAAGCTGAAAGACTATCAGTGCCACTGCTAAAAATACTTCAATCAAAAATTATATATACAATTTATTTTACGATTTATGTTCAACCTTTAAGGAAACATTCAAAATTGCAACTTACCAGGATTATGATGAGTCACAGATTCTCCATTTTGAAATACATCTCCAGCCACATTCATTCTACCAGGATTGAAAGGTCCTACACCAGTCTTGGTCTGTGAAGTCAAAGATGGGGTGTATGTTTGCAAATTAAGATCAAAATTATCTGACTGCAGTCCGTTAGATACATCTCCCAAGCTGGCATTCTGCAGTGACGTTACATGTGTAATCATTAGGTTCATGTCACGCCCGTCAGCATCATTTTCTAAATGACCACCACTGACAGAGCTTATAGCACCTATTTCTAATGTAGTAACATTAGCAATCTGAATTTCAGAGTCTGGTTCTGTGGTTATACCACTATTACCTATTCCTGAATTTACCTTACTTCTTGAAAAACTGGAAGGTGAGAATTCCAGATCGTTGGTTCTATTTTTACACTCTGGTAGTCTTCGCTCATTAAAACTGGAAGCATTCTTCTCTTGTCCTTGATTTGTTTCAATGTCTTCTTCATCATCAATAATAATAGTTTCACTTATACTCCCCTTTCGAGAATGTAAGTCTTTGGGGGAAGGAAGCATTTTGCAATCATTTCCTTTAAGTTCTTCATTTTTAGATGATGTAAATGCAGTGTTCCTTTGGTCTGCTACCAGCGATGTAGAATTTTGAGGAGGTTGTATAGGTTCGATAAAAACTACATCATCGTCATCTTCTATAGGCGAATTTTGGAATTTATTAGGTCTAGAAACTAAAGAACTTGGTGGCCCTCCAAATGTATTTCCTACATTTGCAAGACCTGCTGCCATGGTGGTATTCCCTAGTAGACTAGGAATATGTTCAGAAAAGTCTAATCCTCCCAGAGGACTCCTGTCCATTCCAGATCTGCTGTTTGAAGAAAAACATAAAGCAAGAAAAAAAACACATCCAACTTTAGAGTTAGACACAACTTTCCAGTAACAGTTCTTAAAAATAACTACAGAATTAATAGTTCCAGGTTTTACTTTGTCTTCCTGAGATAACATGAAGGAAAATTAAGTTTCTCTATGTTCTTCTTTGAATGCCTTAACATCCATTTACTTTCTAATCCTATACTAGCAAAAAATATAGAATCACTACACATCACAATGTTTTATCAATACATACACACACAGGAAACAGAATTTTCAGTGCTATTTATTACATGATCATCCTGCTCTCTCAGTCCCTTTCCCACCCCACATAGGCAAGCAATGATCTTCTAACACTGCTTTTGCTAGACTACAAAGCAAGATTAAGAGTTAGGCATACAGAGAGAAATACTGAATTCCCATTAAATTTCAGCCCTATTAGGAACATTAATGACTTTGAAATTCAATGGATTTTACCCAGCCCCACACTGCCAAAGCTCCTTAGATAGCCACAAGATGACTGGAACAAATAAGTAAGGAACAGATATATAGGAAACCCTTGCATGTGACAGGAATGTATATATTTTTGAGCAGCAGAAAGTGGACACAACCTCTCATTTGTAGCCACTATAGACTAGCAGCTCATTTGAAGTCCTGACTCATTAGCTCATGCAACTTTCAGTGACTTTGCCTTATTTCTTTTAAGAGCAAGCAGTGTTTATTCAGGCTACTTCCCAACAGCTACTTTGCCTGGGGACATCAGTTTGCTTTTAGTAATTGTTCAGTTTGGGGAATCTGTTCTTCATAACTGTCAATTCAACCATGAATTAAAAATTGTAAATGTCAACCTGGATATCATCAAAGCTAAAAGACCTAAGATGGCTCTAAAAAATCAGCCTTACTAAACATCAACAAGTTAAACTGATCTTGATATAACACTACAAGAAAAATACAGACATAATCGTAATTTGGAAGGTTAAAAGTACCTATCTGTGCTTTTTTATAAAATCTTTTATACAGGAAAGTTCAAATACAAGAAGTAGAAATATCCTGCTTATCTATACTTACCCATCCAGATATCCACTGCAATCTGTTTACCTTAATAAGTTGCTCCAAGCACTTTTATTTTCTTTCCTGTAGGGAAATTGCTCTTGTACCAACTTGCTGCCTTTCACAACAGTACTGTGGCCTGAAACAGGGTTAAAACAAACATTAGCTACCCAAAATCATTTCCTCATCTCAAGCATTCTCTGCCAGCTATGTTCCTTAAACCAACTTTCTTCTAAATTTACAGTTTCAGTTCAAACCTGAATTTCAGTACTATGATCCTACAGTAAGAATGTGAGTCTATGCAATCCCTGCTCTGAATAAAGCAGCAACAGTACTGTTTGAGATCTACTCTGTCACATCACATACCCAGAAGGCTTTATAGAGGGGAAAAATATGGCATGTTTAGTAAGAGACAGACATATATAACTGCAATTGAGTAATCAAGCATTAGAATTCAGAAGCATATCTGCAAGGGAATATTAAGAAAATAAATGATTCAAGTAAACTGAGCAATTGAGAAAAAAAATCCTAGCAGCTACATTTCCTTCTTTTTTTTTATTGGGTCAACCTCCTTGCTGCCTACTGCAGACTATACTATGCTAAAATTAAAATATAAAAGGAAAACTACAGGACATACAATCAGGCCTACAATGAAATATAAATCTTGTACACTGCTAATATTTTTCAACTTGTGCATATATGCACTGCAGTGATACTTAGCACAGATTCAGGCATCAATAGCCTGTCTTAACACGTGTGATCACTCACAAGAGACTGAAAATGTTTGAAGTTCAAGCATCTATTTATTCTTCAGGTTTTGTAACAGTCATTAGGTTTTCCAGAACTTGGCAGCACTTTTAAAAGAGACAGCATTAACTTGTGTAGTAATCTACTGTTTGAGGACAGCCCTTAAAATCCCCAGACAGTAAAGATGCCCAGAGGAATAAAGCTCAATATTCTTCTACACATTTACACCATTCAAGCCCTGCTGTCCATTAACTGAGCAGGAATGGGGGACAAGACCCAAACAGAAAAGCTGTGAACTAGATTAATCCTAGAAGAGAGGCGACCACCTTTTAATTCCTTCCTATGTTAGCCTTGCAGCCAAATGCCATTATGTAATAGCATTTGAACCACAATAAAGGTAACATTGAATTGGAATGGAAGAAGGTTTCTCACAAAAAGAAAAATTGTACAATCAATACAGTTGGCTTGTACCTCCCTGGAAATCAGTCAGTTACACTGAAGATTATTTTAATCCAATATTCTCTTTCACTTTTACTTTTTTCCTCTAGGGCTGAGTAACTTCAAGATGAGATTTTTCTGCATCTTAGATTTTGCTGAAAATAACTAATTCAATTTTTAAAGTTTCTTTCTCTACAAGGACAAAAGCATCACAAGCACATAGAGCTTTTGATGAAGTTTTACATACACTTGAACAGATGTAAGCAGAGAAAAAATGAGACTATGCCAAGACTACACCCCAGGCCTGACTCAAAACCTTTATGATTCCTATTTTCACAAATCCTTAGTAGAAAGATAGACTTCGGCTGTGTTACAGTACAGGCACATAACATGTAGCAAGGTTAAGACTCAAACCACATATTTTTTAGGCTAAATCTATTTACTTTTTCCACAAAGCTCTTAGGTTTTAATGAGCTGCACCATTAAGTATTAAAAAAAATAAGAAAAATTCGTGTTTAACTACTAGTGCAAAGTCATTAAGCAAAATCTGCATCTGCATGTATTTCCCTGCAAATAGCTCCTACCTCTTGACAACAAAATTACCCATAAAATGTGCAAAATGAGGTAGCCTGTTTTCTAAAAGTTAGAGGCAGCAAGGAGAAACATAAAAACCATGTAGGCAATGTCACAGTCAGTATTTCTACATGAAAAACTACCCAAAAGACGTGGCTTAGCAAAAAAAAATAAGTTTAGAATGGAAAACTAGGAAAAAACCTCACACCTGAAAACTGGCAACAGCAAAAGATGCTTTAAAATGTAAATACAATTGTTAGAAACCCATGAATCCTTAGAATGATTAAAAGATGAATTGCTGAGATTTGGAGGAAAAACTGAATAGAAACAGAAAAAATCCCAACCAACTAACAAAACAAACTTCCCAACTCAGCAAAAACAAAACCAAATAATAAGAAAAAATCCCACAAACATCTCAAACAAAAAATCCCAACCAACCAAGAACAAAAAAAAACAACCCACAGACCAATGAGGCCTAGTTTGCAGAAAAAGCACGTTTAATACTGCTGAAGAACAAGCTCAAGGCTTTGTGGTGCTACACAGATACCAATATCACAGCTGGGTGAAAACAGAAGCACTGCCAACAATCAACAGCCCTTCCTGAACCAGGCATTGTGTGTCCCTCCTAATTTTAAGCTACATCACTCACCTATTAGAAGTCTTCACGCTGAAATAAACTACGATCCCATTTCTTTGTTCAAGGCTTAATTGCTGGAAGAAATAAGAGACAAAATACAAGCACTTCTTTAGAATGATGACAACTACTATAGCTCTTAAGACAGCTAATAACTGTAGGGTCAACCCTACTGATGAATGATAACAGAGTTAAATTCATCATGAACTGCAGAAACCCAGGTGATGTGTATGACTACCTCAAAAAAAAAAAAAAAAATCAACTCGGCTTTAACCAAAGCAGAAACTGGAATTTAAATGCCTTTACCAAGTAGAAGAAACAGCCCATTCACTATCAATCACTTCCACTCAACAGTGACACCATAGGTGAGATAACGGCAATGAGACTGCAAAGTAACAACTGAAGATTTCAACTACTGGTGTGCAAACTAAGGGGGGGGAAAAAGCTAAATCAGCCAGCCGAATGATGAGAAAAATTTTTACAAGAAAGCCAAATTCAACCACCTAGAAAATTCTGAAGAAAAAGAAAATCATCTAACTCTGAGCCACACAACATAGTTCAAGTTGTAATCATCCAGACACCACTCCAGAAAAGCATATTTAAATTCCATGGGGAATAAAAAAACCACAAATTCAAAAAAGCCTCATTACTTCAACATCTGGCTTCAGAAAGAACAACCTAGATGGGAGGAAAAAATATGGAGCAGCTAGAACAAAAAGCTTGAAAGCATGAAGGCCATTAAAAAAACTCACTGTATTGTGCATACAACCAGCCCAAAAACACTCCAAAAACCCCATAAAGACTACCATCAGGAAGTCTCTGACCTACAGAGGTGCTGGAATTGTACTGGGGGGATGTTTTTCATACACCTTTTGGTTAGATAGGCTACTGACCTATGTCAGAGCAACAGTTTGTCTTAAATCCCAATTCTCGTCAATTTTACAACCAGTAAAATTTTCCTGGAGTAAAAGAGTATCCAAGAAGCCTGAACCAGAAAAACACAGAATAAATTCTTTGCACTGATGTTCAGTAAGGAAAAGATCAGGGAAGATCACATCTAAGCTCTCTTTCCATAGGTCAGGTCAGAAGAAAAATGTTGCATCAAAGTGCTAACACGAGAGGATTTCAGAACAAATCACTAGGGCCATGTGGCAGTCACTGAAGATATCTAAAGGCAGTCAGCAATTTTTTAATTTCAGTATCTGCAACCAATTACTTAAGCAGAAGGCAAGAACAATTACTCAGACTACAGTCCTATCTCTATCACTAAATAAATTGATAAAAACTACAGCTGAGTAAATATATCAAAAAAATGCGCAGGAGGGGAGTAACATGAATTTTGCAATGAAAACGTAAGGTCTCACAGGACTACTGCCAAAATCTTCTGAAAGGTTCAGATAGTTTTTGACCAACCCTGATTAAACTGGTATATCCCACTGAAGTCTTCCAAAAGGCATTCTAACACTGTACTCAGTAAACACTGCTGTGGAAATTATCTATAATAAATATTTTGCGAAGAGCTTCTCTGGAGGATTTGCAATTATTTAAAGAGAAAAATATCATGTGTTGCTTGTTGCACAAAGAAAAGTTACCACAGGAGTTCCAAAATAAAATGACACAAATCAACATATATAACTCAGAGTGCTTCCTAATCATGCAAACTTACTTACAGCAGTGAAAACACAAACTGATTGTAAAGAAGTGTGGTAAGCAAGATCACTAGTGATAAAAGCATAGTGATGAACAGGGGAGGAAAGAATACACATAACTTAAGATCCACGTAGCAACTCTCTTGCTCTTTTCAAATCAAAGCTACTCAATCATTAATAACCAAAGAGGAAAAAAAATAAAAGAATTAAGTTACACAGAGCACATTTGTTACTACAAAAAACCATACTCCACCAGCATCTTGCTTATCATGAGATGTTCAGATCACTCACTTTTCAGAGAAAGGGGAAAATAGATGAGTTACATGAACAATTTATATATACTCATGGAAAACACTTCTCATTGAAAGGAGAACAACTGAAGGAAGATCCTAAAACTGAAAGAATAAAAAAAATACAGAGATTATAAGAGTTGAGCAGTGTCTTACAAGAAAAAAAAGAAGGTGTCAAATTAAATAATTAAGAAGCTTTAATAATCTATTGTGCATGAAAACATTTTCTTCTTAACTGGGAGAGTCCCTGCGGTAGAAGGCTAGGGAGGTTAGAAATGCAACCAGTTTAAACAGGGATTGGGCAAACATGTAATAAATGCATTGATAACTTAAACACAGCAGTTCAAAGGAAACTCCACAAAATTCTTGGCCAACCAGCTGAAAACAGAATACACCTGCAGAAAAAATCAGGCTACAAGTGAAAAGCTTCTATTCCTAGACATCCCTGCTGCAGACAAGTTACCCAATTGTCTATTTGCCTAGTACAGCAATTACCCTAACCTAGGAGAGTAATAATAATCTTTTTACATACAAAATAAATTATCACTAGCCTCATGGAGGCTCTGCCCATCTACCCAAAAAAATCTAAATTTTAGCCTATGCTCTCAAGCTGACTTTAGCTGAGGAATAGGTGCCAACATTTTGGTAAAAGGTTAGAGAATACCTGAACATGTCCAGATGTTCTGCCATCCAGTTCCAATGATCACTTTCTGACCCTGACATTCATTTGACCACATCATTTAATTCCTTAATTCAGCTACTTTCTAAAGTTCCTATCCCTGTTACAGAAAAATCACTCGTTATCCCTTGACCTTCCTTATGTATGATGACCACAAGCACTATCTGCAAAGCAGCTATCAAGAAGCTCTCTAGCTTAATGTCTTGCTACAGCTCAGGAACACTCATTCCCTACACAACCAGATGCAACCCACATACCACAGCTTTCTTGGGGTATGAACCATCAACCCAGTCGCTGGCTGAATGGATGCCACCCTAAAAACAGGTAAACCACTCCAGTTAAAATCACCTAAAAGTAGCACTTTTTCACTGTAATTGAAGCAAACTAGTAACCCAGCTATACTCCCACATAAGAAGTGAAAAGTGCTAGAAAAACACAAGTAGCCCAGCATTTTTGAAGGATTGTAATTTAAGCCAGCTTTAAGCTAAATCTGCATGCTACTACTGCAGTCTCAATTTGGGCATGGTGAATGGTATACACTGTGTATGGAGAGACTACTACCTACGTGATTAGAACTCCAAGTTAGAGACAACGCAGTTGCAGCGCCCTTCTGAGTCACCAAATATAAAACTCTTACCACAGGCAGCCACATAAACTGGTTTGGTTTGTGGCTTTTTTTCCTCCTTATATCCTTCCTGAGGGGTATTCAGTCATCAGCCTTAGCTTTTTATGTTCAGATATGCCTTGGATATGTGGTGGCTCTGATTTACTATTAACTTTTACATCTCTAACAAAAGTTTTAACGCTTCTGAAAGCCTGTCTAGTTACCAGGTCCACAGCCTCACTGTTGTGCTATCATGTGGCACAGCTCTTTCTGCAACCACACACATAACCAGACAAAAAAGACTTTCCCTTTCCAGCCATATCAGTTCCCCAAACGAAAAGTTTCTGTGCAAGAACACTACATCTGTGCCTGAAGATATCAAAATCGGTGCCACAGCTCTGAATTTCAGCACAGAGATTATTTCAGCAGACAGGATAGTCATGAAAAGCCGATGGCCACAGATGGTAACACTCTACCCTGACAGCAACTACCACATAAAACATTCCAACATGCATGTGCCCACTGACAACACAGCAAGCAGTAACATGCCGAATAGTAAAAAGGCCAGACTGAATTTTACAACACCTATATGCACCAGCTGCACTGAGTAGTACATCAGAAGCAAACAAGGCTTTAAGAAAGCCACAGATATTACATTAATGCCACAATGGCTCAACAACTTCATCTGCCAGTTTCACACACAAATCATGCTAATGAGTTCAACAGGAATACTTGCATATTTTGGGCTAACCTCAAGTGCAAGTATTCACAACACTAAAGTAAAACAAGGGTCTTAAATTACTACACAAGCTAATTAAAGAGTGTGAATAATATTTAACACAAACCAAACAATGTATTTATATTGCTGGTGTTTCCTCACATGGGTAAAAGTTTTCAGGAACAGGAAAGTTCGGGTTTACAAATCTAATTTATCTGTTAATTTGAGTACTATCATTACAAAAAGTCTGGTATATCTCATTACTTCAGTTTTGACATCTTGCTTCAGAATTTATTTTCCGGTAGGTTTGGAGCTTCAAACATAATTCTTTCCTGTGATTTTGAAAGAAGTACTATGGATTGAAAAAATTAGTTTACTAAAAATCATTACATAAGACGTGTTTGTCACGCAAATTTCAGAGTATTTAAAAAAAAAGCACATGAAAAGACCTGTAATCCATCAGAGAGAGCAACTAAGAACAGCAATAGGGCAAGAGCTACTTAGTGAAATATTTTGAAGCAAGTGAGCAAATTTTGGTTTCATTCACAAGAGTAACTATTAACTAGCACAGCTAAAGCTTACCAAAAAGACCCAAAATTTGACATCATCTGAGTATATTAACTGAACTGCAGCCACCACTATTACATGTTGTCCTAGGTTACAGTGTAAAGATGTGCCCAAAAGTACGTATTCTATCACCATCTTCACCAACAGTTGAAACCAGGAGGGGCAGTGCTTTCCTTTCCTCCTTCCCCCAGACTATCTCCCGTTAATGGGCCCATCAACGCCTTGCCACATGTCTCATAGGTAACTCCCTCCGGGAGCCATTTCTGTTTAATGGGCAATCAAGAACCCACCACACGACTCACAGAATGACATCAGCCCATTGTGAGATGCTCTGTCCGGGGGGGAGGAGCCAAACATCCGCACCCGGATTTAATCTGGCTTTGGGACAGAACCAGCAGTCCTTACCCAGTGGTTTCCAGAGGACAAGAGCTACCAGACCTTTCTACAGGATCACTACTTCAACAAGACCACTTCATCTGGACTGCTACCACCACCCTAACTAGCAGGGTGTCAGGTTGTATTCTGACTCCGTCCATGGTTTTCTTTGGTACTATTGCATGTATTTTATTTTTTTTCCTCCTATTAAATTGCATTTCTGACTTGGAGTCTCTCACTGGCTTTGCTTTCAAACCAGTGAAACACATGTGAACACTGACATCTGTTTTCCAACTGATGTTTCCAGGAATATTTGAATAATTTTACTTAACACAGCCTCTTCCTTGAGTCTTCCTACTCAATGAATGCTAAGAAATGCTTCCTTGCATACACAAACAGATCAAAATACAGAGTCAACCACAAACTAAATTCTATGAAGATGCACAATGTTGACCAACACTGTTTTAGGGCACCCATACTGACATGCCTCTCCTCCTTATCCCCACACTTTCTATGTACGTCATGGCTGCTTAATCTTGGAAAGATACTGATCAGCAAGAACACAACACCATTTCTAGCCTTAAAAGCCATTATGTGTAATGCAGTAGACAGTACATTTTATCTACTACTCAAGCAGCAAGATGCTGCTAAAGGATGTCCTTTATTATAAATGGAATAGAAAGGTGAAACAAGACAGAGAAACAAAGGACTCACAATAAATGCTTATCTATTACTTATATCTAAACATGTATCTATTGCCAGAAAATAGGCAACACTAGACCGCAGCAACAGAACTGGAAGATAGTTAAGTGGAAAGAGAGTACAGAAACAGTAGAGAAACACCATGCTAAAGATATGGAAAGGACATGTAAAATCCTGAAAAATAAATAGAAAATTGCATTAATATAGCATGAAAAGAGGTCAAGTTGTCATTTGATGGATCTTAAGAAAATTGCAACACTTAATAGGAAAAACAAATACTGAATGGCTAGATCAGAAACAGGCCTGGGAACAGTAAATTTATTTAGATGTCAAGCCTGGGCAATAGAACATAGGCCACTGGTGTCAATGGGTCACAGCACACATTTCAAAAACATGCCTTACTCTTGCTCCACAGGGAGCAGTGAAGAGTAATTGAGAATTCGAATCTATGAAGTCCCTAGCTTTTGCTGGCATTTCAAGAGCACCCCATATGCACAAATAGCACACAATCTTCGACATTTTGTCAAGTTACAAGAAATTGAGTGTACAGCCAATCATATATAAACCAAGCAAATGTAAACAACTAGAGACAGGAAAGAAGAGAAATCTCAAGAGCTAGAATTTTTCAGTGTTTGATTATCTTAGCTATCCATAATTTCTCCCCTGTTGCTACTTATTCCCATTACCTGCCATTCCATATCAATAGGCATGGTTTTGTCCTCTTGGCTTTGTCTTCTCTGTATTTTCTCACTAAATAGTTGAAGACAACAGTAACCTGTCCCTTCAGCCTTCTCTTTAGACTGAGCATACCCCCCTTTCTCATCTTTTCCTTCATTGTTATGTATTCTATTCCTCTAAGCTGATGGCCTTACACTGGGTTTACTCCACTATATTGGTACCTTCATTAGGACAGAGTCCAACCAAAAGCAGACTCAACACTGTAGATGTGTTCTCCCAGTACCAGACAGTTTCGAACAATCACCTTCCTTAAACTGCTGGCTACCACCTTGCTTATTTCAGTCTAGTATGCTGTTTACATTCATCCTGCTAGGGAGCACTATCCATGTTTAACTTGCTGTTCACCAAACTGTATTATTCCCAAACACTCTGAAAATGAAGACACTTTTAAACTATCAATATGGACTTTTAACATTATTCTTCATTAGTGCTCCTTCTTAATTGGTTGGGGTTTTTTAAATTTTAATTTTAAAGTAGCATTCAATCCATATTCATATGTACAGCCCATGAACATGTAACTCTGCATGGGCAACTGGTATCCACCATGCCTAATGGCACACCAGTTCTTAGTACCTGATTGCACTAATCCTTTTGACTGATGCTTCTAAAATATTTTTGCACATACTTAGAGGAAACACTGGCATGCCAAAATCCACAAATTAACAAGTTTGCAGAAAAACCATTTGCTTTGCCTTTAGCATAACTAACATCAGCTAATAACCTCAACCAGACTTTTAATCCCTGAGAAATTATCAAGTATTGGTTAACAACCTAGTATTTTCAGCCTGGTAAGAACAAGCTTCTGTGAAAGCACAATTTACCTGCAGTGATTAGTATTCAATGCATTAAGTAATTCAGAATAAAGAAAACTGAATTTTAAAAAGTAAGTTAATGTTATGCTATATGTAGGAGGAAACCCATGTAGACTATGACCATGTAAACAGATAATGAAGCTACAGTAGAAGAAAAACTTATCACCACAAACTAAATGAGATAAAAAAGGAAGTGGGAGAAAATAAAAAGGAAAAAACAGCCACAAAATAGTTCACGTTCTATATGAGGTAAGGTTGACAGGAAATGGGATCCAAGGCAAGAATAGATCTGGTCAGCAAGGCAAGTATGATAGCTTTTCACAGCTGCTGCACTGGCTGGCTGGCTGCAAGTTACATTATGCAATCAAGACTCCAGGTTATCCAACTGATTTTAAAATGTAAAAGGTAGTCTTATTTAAAAATAAGACACATTCTGTATTCGTTAAGGCCACAGTTCCACAACTACAAACCACATCCAGTCCTGGACACGACGACTGTGGTCTTGAATTCCTACTCCTTTCTCCCTAGCTGTTTAAGTTCTAGCAGCCAGTCAATCATGGGAACCAAAACGGTAGAAAAGCTGAAACACAAAAAAACAAGAGCAAAGACTCTACACCTACATGGCTCCTCACCTCCAAATTTCATTGTGATGATATATGGACCTCAATTGACTCCCAAAATTAAAAACATAAAACAATCAAAAAAGCCAGAAAAGGCTGATGATGTTGGTTCAAACAGGAAAGGACAATGACAAACCTGAGTTAGTCTGGTTTAAATGGTCATAGAACCATGATATATATATATTAAATTTAAACCCATTAAAAATACATCAGGTAGAATTTATTTTAAGCCAATATTTTCTCTTTTGAATCCACGTATGCAACTGGAAGTATATTCTGAGCCTTAAAAAAATATATATTAACTTTCCTAGCAGGGGCCTTTTCAAATCCTCTATAAACTTTTGCCCAAAAAGAAAGTGATGCCTCAATAAGCTATTACAAATCCTAGTTATCGTACCTGCTGAAAGGCTACACACTGTTCCCTGTTTGATTTTGTGGTGCTCAGGCAATAACTGACAGTCAGAAATTCAGCCTTTAACACTGGGCATAGAACAGGAGATAGAGGAAGCACACCCTATTATCTAATATGTTATTGGGTGCACAGTCTCTCCTAGATCAGCATTAAGTCACACCCTTATCTATTCTCTTTTAATTGAGGAATAGGCTGAATTTCTGAAGCCTGTTTATAGAAAGCATGTTTTCCACTCTTCTTCAAGTAATTCTTCTGTATCTTCTCCAAACTTTCTGGTTCTTTTAAATTACTAAAAAACCCCTAAATTTAGTTCAGATCATTAGTGCACTATACACAATAGACAATCTCAGAATTTCTATTTGTTAACTCTTTGGATAGAAGTATACATAAGGATGGTCAAACACAGTGATGATGGCAAATATGCAACTTTTGCTTCTGGGAAAAAAACAAATCACCTTTGTTGTGCTCTCTATTTTCCTTCATTTCTAAATTGTGATTTTTTTAAATTTTTTTTTAAATTATTATTACATGGATTACAAAATACTTATTACCTGGTCTCTCTAGATACTACTTGACTTCCTTAATGAGGCATCACCTACCAGAACAAAACATCATTTCCTGAATGAACATTTTTTTCAAAAAACAAAACCACCCCTATAAGCGAAACTACTACTAATAATTATCATAATAAACAAAATCCCAAACATGCACATATGCAAACACAAGTTATAAATTCAAAAGATGTTTGGTAAATTCTGCCAGCTTAATAAGAATTATTTAACATTAATATATTGGTATATTAACACTCAATTGTTGCTCAAACAAAATGATGACATTATTTCAGCTATAACAACGCTAGATCTTCCTCTCCCTTTACACACACCCCCCCAAAAAAAAAAGAATAAAGACACCAATACCACACCCATAGACCACAACTGTTATCACAGACTCCCAGGAGCCAAAGCTGTGGTCACATCATGCTAGCCACTGTGCAAACACAGAGTACAACTGTTCAAAGCACACACAATCTAAACAGAACGGGCAACAGATGGAGAGAGACAAAAATGAGAATACAAGGAAACAGCACCACCATAAACAATGGTTACAATTAGTTCTTGTTCTAAGGATGGTATGTTTGAGTCCCAGGGTGACAGGAAAGGTGGTGGTTTGGGTTTGTTTTCAGTAGGCTTTATTTCCTAAAGCCAGCTTATTCTACATTAACAGGTTGCAAGAGGCTCGCTTGTAACGGTGCACACGCAGAACTTCTCCAAGGATGAGGAGTACCACAGGAAAATGAACAGAACTGCTTAACTGTCCATGATGTCACCTCCTAAACAGCACTTACAATATCGTTAACAACAAAAACCAGACAGTACCCTTCACAGTTAAATCCCAACATCAGATTAAAGTTAAGTAAAGCCCGTTGGTTGTAACCACCACAAAATGCAAAAAGACCGGACTGTCAAAAGAGAAGTTCAGGAAGGCACTCTGGTATAGGATTCTGAATCCATAACAGAGCAGGAACATTCTTATCACATCTGTTAGGAAAAATTGCTACCACACAACACAGAGCTCAGAGGCACGGATCTTGTACTCATGTGATTTATTAACATACATAAATAACAAACACCTAATTGCTGATTAACAGTTAGGACACCATTTATTATGTGGGAAAAATCTACAGGCTTTGCTAGAAGAGTGTGTGCTATGTCTAAAACCAGGACTAGATTATGGGCTTGAACCAAAGATCTCATGACACTGCTGTCCAAAAGTAACTGCAGAGAGTTTTCCTTTGCAATAGTAGCCTCAGCTAAAGGTCAGACATCCACAAAGAGAAGTCAAAAGCACACAGAGATTTAGCTAGTTTAGAGGGCAGCAAGTCTGGAACAGAGAGACTTGAAGGTCATCCATACAGGCATGACAGCTAAGTTTATGAATCAGATGAACAAAATTACTTTTATGAGAAATTTGATGTAGTACTAGGAGTACATATGATGCTGGAAAGATTTTTACACTGATCTAAGGAAAAGGAACTCCATGAAGAAGTAAGGTTTTCACAAAAGCCTGCAGGAGGCAAACAAAGATGTCCACGTTTCTTGGACTGACTGAGCTGTAAGCAATCCTCAATAAGTAAAATTTTGCATAACCCATACAATTCTACATATATGATTTTCTATCTCCTTCAATGCCATCTTTCACAGCAAAAGATTAGACAAAACTAAATGTAAAGACTAACATAAACAAAACACAAACTATTTCATAATGCCCACTGATCTCTCCTGAAGATCTGGCCCAGCAAAAATTACATCAGTAGCTCTGGTTCAAATATCTAAGCAGCTGCTGTCCCCATCAGTGCCCAAGTGGCAGCATATACCCAAGCATACATGCTACTTAGTATAAACTATTCAATGGGAGAAAGGTGGAACTCACATGAAATCCCACTTAACATGTTGGGGGTAAAAACTGATGAGCAGGGACCATGCCTGAGCAGACTTCGCCACAGCACTAGGTACACAAATGTCAGTATTACAGCCTTTGGAAGCTACTAAGTGATGCTAACTGAAGGAGTCTGATTCTTATAAGGGTTAAAGAAGCTCTACAATGAAGTTCATAAACCTTTTAAATAAAATATTACATGTTATATTTTTTAGAGGCCCAAATACATAGTTTTGCACAACAGCAAACACCATTAAGCAGTCTCATTTCAGACAAACTTTAAAAAAAACAAACCAACCCATCAAAAATCCTCCTGTGCTAATGACACTCGGTAAGGCTGGCTGCAGCACTGACAGTGCCAGAGTGTTTCAAACCAGCTACTCTGCTTGGATTACTGAACACTTGCTTCTGCACCCCACTCCTGAGATGAGTCCCTGCTATCCCTAGGAGATGATTCTCTAATAGCTGATGGTGACAAAGGAGCAGTGAAAGAAGTCATGGTAAAGCTAATCCCAAAATTTTAGGAAACGTGGACAAAAACTAAGCATTTAAACATGAGGACAAAGCTATGAAGTACAAATGCCCTCTGAATCAAGGGCAATTTGAAAAATATGTTGGTGGCAATCCTGTCACTGAAAACTGTTACTTGAACACAAATATTAACAAAATCTTTAGATTTTACTTATGTTGAACTAATAAAATCTGGATTATAACCATTGATTGAAATATTTTCTTCTGACAGCAAACTGGAGCAAGAAAACAACTTTCACAATTGACATGTCCAGTCCATGAGATACTTCAGGAGAAGGCAAAGAGAAATCCTCAGTGGACCCTGTCCATAAAGGACAGTCACTGATCTCATCTATTGCAACTGGTGATGTTCTAATACATACATACATAGGGATAATGAAACTCTTTGTGTGTGTGTGTGTGTGTCCTATTGAACTCTAGTGGCATTGAGTTTCACAGAATACACAGAAAATTGATAACTGCTGGAAGTTCATGGAAAAGGAAAGCTTTAAATTATCAAAATAATTTATGTATAAATAAGTGGCATTGAAATCATGGAATCATTTAGGTTGGAAAACACACTTAATATCAAGTCCCACCATTAAACTGGCATCACCATGTTCACCACTAAATGATGTCACTAAGTTTCATACACACACAGGTTTCAATTACTTCCAGGGATGGCAACTCCACCACTTTCCTGGGTAGCACGTTTCTATGCCTGACAACCCTTACAGTGAAAAAATCTTTCCCAAATATCCAATCTAAACTTCTCCTGGTGCAACTTTATGCCATCTTGTCCTATCACTTGTTAGATGGGAGAAGAGGCCAACCGTCCCCCCCCCGGCTCCCCCTCCTTCCAGGCAGCTGCAGAGTGCTGGGTCCCCCTGAGCCTCCTTTTCTCCAGGCTGAACACCCCCAGCTCCCTCAGCTGCTCCTCACAGCCCTTGTGCTCCAGAGCCTTCCCCAGCTCCGTGTCCCTTCTCTGGACACGCTCCAGCCCCTCAGTGTCTCTCTTGCAGTGAGGGCCCAGAACTGAGCCCAGGGTTGGAGCTGTGGCCTCAGCAGTGCCCAGTGCAGGGACGGTCACTGCCCTGCTCCTGCTGGCCACACCACTGCTGCTCCAGGCCAGGATGCCACCGGCCTGCTTGGCCACCTGGGCACAGCTGGGACTGTATTCAAGCAAGCCAACCACAGCAGCAAAGAATGCTGCTTAACCATCTGAGTAGGGGGTAAGGGATGGAGATTCACACGACAGCAAAGACACAAAGCTTGTTCAACCATTAGAAACCACAGAAACACCTGAGAACAGTCAGTCACACATGAATCAGCACTTCCCTCCCAAAATAGGACGAACAGTCCCAATGAAGTGCATTTATACCAATACACACAGCACGGACAACAGGAGGAGCTGGAATCCACTGTGCAGATGGAAAACTATTATATAAAAATCTGTATCATTGAAGTCCTAACTGAAGAGGCCATAACATGCAACTGCATTCCAGAAGTCTCACACTTCTTCCTTCTACCAAAAATTTCTCTTATAAGTGCAAAATGCTATCCAACAAACTTGCAAATCTTGGTCCAAAATGACAAATGTAGCATCTAAATTGATTAAATCATTCATACATCAAGTTGACATCTACTGCCAGCCATATCTGCCAGCAAGCTATAAAGCTTCGCCTGAACTGGTATAAGCAACCTAGTTAGCTACACACAGCTTTCAACAACTAAGATTAAATCACTGAAACAAAATTAAAAAGAACTTGAAAACACTTTCAGCTGTGGAGTTAATTTCAGTGGACACACAACTCCACTGCAACATAGGGGTCTTTTAAGGCCCTCATGAGGCAAATATAACTTCAAACTTCTCAGATGGGACACGAGTAGTCTTTTGAACTCTTGGGAACTTCAAATTTCAATCCCTTTCCACAAATCGGTTGAGTTCATTGTTATTTGTGATGGATAAAATACATAGTTCTCCATGAACAGTGAATTTTCCATTAGCAACAATTGTTGATATAAGTTCTTAACAGAACTCCCCTTTTGTTGGCGAGTGTATCAATTAAATGTAAACTCAAATAACTGACAGAACTTCAGTAATTCTGTACTTAGTCCTCAAAATCAAAATGAAAACTTCTCAAACAACAGAAGACGATTTGTGATGCTGCAGGACCAAAAAAAACCAAAATCTAAACCAAACAATCTCAGCAAAAATCTGAAAGACATTGCACCAGCTTTGTACCACATTCCTCTGTACACCCGAACGAGCTCTATAAAAGACAAAGAAACTTGCTTTCACTTTTTCACTCCACTCTGACATTTTTGCTGATGCAAATCCCTCTTAGCATGTTATTACAGAGTAAGCAACAGTAGAATGCAAGTAGACTCCAATCATATATATTTGTGGTCAAAGAGAATTATTAACAACAATATAAGGCAAATTTAGTAGATAATAAAGTAAATTTATTGCTCTAATTAAGACAGTCTTCTATTAAAACAAGTTACTTAGTTTAACCACATAGTAATGTGGTCGATGAGTTTGGTTCCTAGAGATGACCTTGCAGCACTAAGCATCAAATACATTCCGTCCCAGAACAGCATGGTCCTATCACATGCCATAAGAAGGCTGTAGCACCATCATCACAGCTGGAGGAGGACAATGTGCCACCTACCACGATGCTTTTGTGCAAGATGCTTGCTGAGTCTTAGTAAGGTTTACTGAATCTTAGCTCTATGGCTGTTCTTGGCAGCATTCTCATATTTTCATAAGCAGCCACACAAAGCTGCAATAATTTTTGTCAAACCAGCTCCAGTACACAACAGTCCCCCTCCTTCCAAAGCATTATTTGCCTTGATTGCTCCTAGAAGTAACTTTTTTTTTACATGAAGCATCATCAGAAAAAAACAGAACAGCTGTTAGACTGGAATGCATAATGAATCAGAAGTAAAATTAGATTGTAGCCTTGCATCCAAGATACGGTAAGAGTTAAAAAATTACTATTGAAATTTTTTAAATTGCGGTTTAAAAGGGTTGGAACACGCCAGTTTATTAATGATAACATGTCATGCAAACCCTTTCAAGTCTTTGATGCGGTTCGGAATTTTAGGTGCTCGGAATAAATCCAGATCTGATGTCCTCGCCCTAAGCAGCGAGGTCTTGCAGCGAACCACTCATTCTTTGTACATGTAAGCCAACAAAAAGTGACAAAGAAAGTTGCAAGCTTTGCGAATCTGGAAAATCTACTTCGTAAAAAAACAAGGGACAGAAATAAAGGGGGGAAAATACCCTCGAGATACGAGTGGAGGGGAAGACTGCAAGACCCGAATCCGTGCTGTACCCAAGCGAGGGACCCAGAAGGCAAGACAGCGCTTTTTGTTTTGTTCTCGGGCTGCTGCTCGCAGCGGAGCCGCCGCGCTGCCCGCCGGCGCCTCTGGCGGCACAGCCCCAGCACCGCGCCCGGCCGCCGCCGCAGCTGCGAGCCCGGCCCCGGGCGCCCGCAGCCTCCCTCGCTCCTCCACGCACTGCCTGGCCGTTTCCGAATCCCCCACGCAGCCAAAAAACAGCCCCACTGTTAACAAGGGCAGAAACTAGAGTCAAGTTAGATCCCAGCCCTACCCACAGGGATTGGCAATCAGCCTCTCCTTGGCCAATCTAGCACCCAACAAAGATCAAAATCTGCTCTCAAAATCCCACGCAGACAAAACACAAAAAATGCTGGCTATTGAGAACCTGTGGGTTTCTCCAGCGTCCTCCAGCTTTTTGGGGAAGGGGCAAAGCGGATGGCTCAGAACCCCAGCCAAGGAACCCAACAAAACCACCCAAACAAATCTGCGGGTATAGAGAACCAGCCTGAATGCACAAAGAGAGGATGGAGCGCGCTTCTCCATCGCAAACCGCTGGGTGAATTTTAAACCTCCCATGCCTCTTCTCAGCTTCGAGATGATACGCGGGGCACGTGATTCGAGCAATGAGGGGGGGGGGAATTCAAGATGGCTGAAGGTGTCTTGTCACGGATTTTCATACACGCTCCAGAACTCTAGAGGGCACCCGAAATATGCCCTCCACCTCCTCCTCCCTCCTGAGCCGGGTAACGTGAGCAGCGGCAGCAGCCCGTCGTCTGCCTGCCGGAGTTGGTATTGCAGGAGCGATGTCTGCACCAGCAGCGCCCACCCCGAGGAGGAGCCGCCTCACAGCCATTACTGGGGTTTCGCCCCAGGGCAGCAGCTGCCGGATCCAGGAATTTCCTCACCCAGCCCGGCAGGGACCTCATTCCACCCCTGGCCCCGGAGAATACGGGGCGAGGGGAATGGTTCAAGCCCACTGGAAGCAGGTCTAGCAAAGGCAGAAAGAGATACACAAATAGCACTCACAATGGAGCTCCCTCTCCTTGTTGGTCGCTGCCAAGGCTGCACCAAACTGGGCTGGAGCCTAAGGGAAAGACACGGGGTTAACACGGGGCACCGAGGATCAGGCAGCGCCCCCAAGGAGCGTTTCCATGGCCTGGCCAGGGCATGTACTGCCTGCATCACTCATCACTTCCCTTTAATCCCAATCTTTCAAATAAATAAATAAATAAACAAACAAACAAATTCACCCCCACCCCCCCCCCGGGGGTGGTGGGGTACTCCTCACGGCACACCCACGCCGCTCGTCCCCGCCAAGGGAAGGAAAGACAAGGAGCCCTCCCCAGGCGCCGCCGCACCGGGGGCTTCTACCCCGAGTGTGGGGGACAGAGGCAGCGGTGGCACCCACGGCGGGGAGCAGCAAATGTTACCTGCGAACTTGCCCTATCGGCCCTGAACCAGCGCCCGGGGGGCCGCGGGGCCCGCAGCGGCAGCGCCCCGGCAGCGGGCGAGCGCCCGCGCCTCCCGCCCGCTCGCGCGGCAGTTGCCCCCGGTCTCGGGTTTGCCCCCCTGCAGTCGGCCAGCAGCACTACCGCCTCCTGGCCGCCATTAGAGGGACCCAGCCGAACAATACGGGAGGGGAGCAGCGGCGGCGGCAGAAGCCGCGGAGCGCCGGGCAGGGGAGGAGGGAGGACGAGAGGGAGGCACCCTCGGGGGGGCGGCGAGGGCGGCGGGTGGGGGAGGCACCGGGGCAGAACAACAGCCGAGGGCCGGCGGGGAAGGGAGGGAGAGAGTTAAAATAGGAGGCGCTAGAGCAGACCCGGCCCTTCCCCCAAATGCCCCTGCCCCCCCTTCGGGGCTGCCCCTGGGCGCCCCCCATCTACCCTCACCGCCCCTCTCCGTGGCGTGATGGCTGTGCGCGGGACTGCCCCCGCTGCCGCCCGCACCCCCGCCGCCAGAGGTGGCGGCGCGGCAGCGGCACCGCGGGGTACTTCGGCCGGGTAGCTGGAAGGCACGGCGGCTGCTCTCCCATCCCCGCCCTGGGGGCAGCTGAGCGCCGCCAGCCCCCCGCCAGCCCGCCCCGGTGAGGCGCAGCGCCCCGCACCCCGCCTTACCCGGCTCCCCACCGTCTGCGGGCACGGACCCCCCCGCCGGGGACGCACGCACTCTGCGCTACTCCTCCGGCGCCTCAACTCTAACTCGGTCCAGTCCCGGGCGAAGCGCAGCTGCTGGCGAAGGGGAGGAGGAACCGGGCCAAGGGAGCTCGGGGAGATCCGCCTCCCTGCCCCGGCATTGGCTTTCCCAGAGGGCGGGCTCTGGCGCTGGGCTAGCCGAGTGGGTGCGCCGCCCATCCATCAGAGCCGCCCGCAGCCGGTTGACCCTATAAACTGCCAATCTTCCTCCTGGCCATGCTTGGGGTTCTTCCCACTTTGAACCATCAGGTTTGAGGAACCCGGATCGCTGCCCACCGACCGGCTCGTTACCCGTGCCCGAGGGTTGCGCTGGCGCTCCCCGCACCGCTCTTTGACAGCGGCAACTTGCAGAAGTTGCCGGTGCCGCCGAGCCGGGCCGGCCGCGGGCAGGGTGCGCTGGCCGTCCCGGCCGTGCGCTCGGTCCCCGCGGGCGCTCCCGCTCCGTCCCCTCCGCCGAGCCATAGGGGCTGGCAGTGCTTTCCGAGGGGTTCCACTCCACTCCTTCCTTCCCCTCACCAAGGCTTTAAACCTGGGGCTATTCCCATGATGGACAGAGTATGGCTAATGGAAGCGTTGCCAGAGGGAAAAGGGAGAGTTCACGTCTCCTAGGGAGGGCGCCTGGCCCGTGTCCCCGCAGCCTGCCCCGGCGAGCAGCGCCTCCTCAGCCGAGGACGCTTTACTGCCCCCGCCCGCCGCGGGGGAGAGCGCCATATCAGCAACCGACATGGCTCCTGGAGGAGGAGGAGGTGGTGGTGGTGGTTGTGTTGGTGGTGGCAGTGGTTGGTGGCGTCCTCCATTTTGTCGGAAGCCGCTGCGCGGAGCTTGGTACCAATTTGAACCAACGTGAGGCGCAGCGGGGCGTCCATTCGAACAGCCTCCGTCTGGCTTCCCCGCGGGAAAAGGAGCCGGGTACCCCCGGCAGTGCCGCGGGGTGGCGAGGAGTGCGCCGGCCAGGCGCCGGGAGCCAACTCTCCGCCCGCCCTTCGCCAAAATGGAGGATGCGCGCTTCCCTTGCGCGGCTCCTTCCCCGCGCTGGCCGTTGCACCGGCGCCCGCTCCTTCGAGGACCAGGGCAGCGCCGCCGCCCGTGAGGCGCGCTGCTCCCGCTCTGCCCCATCCACCCATCCTCCTCTGTCCAGAAGAGGGAGAGAGAGAGCGCAATACCCGCCCTGCCTCCTCTAGCCGGGATCAATCCGTGTCAACCACGCGGAGCAGCGTCCCCGGGGAGACAGAGCCTCCTGTGTGCGCAAGGCGCAGGGTTTCGGCGGCCGGCGCCATTTCCAGTCGGGAGCTGGAGCCTGCCGCGGGATCAGCCTGAGGGACAGCCTTCCTCACGGGCGGCGCAGGAGGCTTTGGAGGGGTGTCTCCTCTCTCCACCACCTTTGATGTGTTGTTTGGCTAATAATTTTCATCTGTGGGAGAGACGAGAAATTTTCTCTCGTGTATTGTCACAATAATGCATCTAATTTCTTCCTAATGATGGCGCCCGGAGACACAGGCTCCAGTCAAAAACTCAAGCCAAAGCTTATTCGCACTATTACTGTATGTTGTTGAGTGGAATTGATGTAGGTTTGGTTTTGTTGGTTTTGAGGCCTTTTTTTTCAAGACATAG
Source organism: Luscinia megarhynchos (assembly GCA_034336665.1). Taxonomy (NCBI): domain Eukaryota; kingdom Metazoa; phylum Chordata; class Aves; order Passeriformes; family Muscicapidae; genus Luscinia; species Luscinia megarhynchos. The sequence goes on from JAPFBE010000003.1 coordinate 70,911,990, forward strand.
TGCTCATCAGATGAAGCTTTAAAGGGCTTCTTGGTGTGGAGGGACAGACTTCCCTCAGGGCTGGCATCAGCTTGCTCACGCCCACAAAAAAATGTGAGCTGATGGCAAAACAGCTCTAATACAAGCACTGCCAAGGAGGAAAGTGCCATGGAGATGTATGATCACCCATTTTGAAGGTCTCAAACTTGCCCTATAGTTTAATATATATTTGATCTGCAGTATCACACTATCAAACTAATTATGTAACCAGAAAGCTGTTGAAATTTCAACATTAAATCCCATTCACTCCATCAAGTCAGTTGGCTCTTGAGCATCTTCATCACTAGCCTGGAATGTGCCATTTTAAGTTGTCCTCCATATTATGTATTTGCCAACGTTCCTAGTCATATGTCTCAGGAAGGTGTCTTGTTCTACAACACTGCTTATCCATAAGCATTAAAGTTCTCATGGAATTCAGAAGGAAATTCAAGAGGATGTAAGCACTAGCAATGGATGGTAGAAAACAAGTGTTTTTCTAATTAAGAACACATTAAGAGAAACCTATCACTCTTAGTTATTAAAAAGTAGCTGGAGAATACTTTTCATCTTACCACTGCCCTAGGAAGAGACATTACCTAATGGTGTTATCTAGGACGATTATGTAGCAATAGAACATATTAATTAATGTTTTAGATTAGACAGCTCAAACAAAATTTATTTGTTTTGTTTGCACTTTTGGAACTGTATAAAATGTGCTTTATATATAAAAGTTTATAATTCCAGAGAACTGTTGTCTCCCTATATACGTGAAACCTTAGTTTTAAATTTGTATGTTGAAATTTTGCCAAAAATAATTATATATTTTTTTCAACTGACATCAGGAAAAAGGACAAAAAGTTCAGGTACCCATGTAAATTCCTTTTCCTCTATAGAACCATGTATAATTCAGATTACTTTTAAGAATAATTCATATACAGTAATTATTTTTATGGTTTGAAAGAGCATTAGCTCAAATGCTAAGCAGCAAAATCTCTTCATGAACACTAGAGAACTGAAGCATATGTATTTATAGGCTCCATACCACTGCTTTCATGGACAGACCTGATATCAGTAACCTCACTAGAAAATGTCAAATGTATTGACTGGGAGTAGATAAATTCAACAAAGCTGAGCCAACAGTTTGTTCATCAACTTATAAGAAGAGTGACATCCTTCTCTCTGTCATGGAGGAATATTTTCTCAAAAATCAGTCAACTATATTTGAACTGAGAAGGAGTAATCTGATATATTTTGAAAAGTTTGTGTTTGAGAAGAAATCTTTAAAGCCTGTACCAAGCCAACCTTCAAGTGATGCATATTGTATTGTAAGAACAGGATGAGCATAGTTTAAAGCTACCTCCTGCTGTCAACATTATTTATCTCTGATAAAAAAGGTGGCATTTGTTCCAGGCTTAAAACAAATTTTTCTTTTTTTCCTCTACCATTTTTTCCAGTATTTCTTTTTCTTTTCTGTCCTTAATCTCACTTCTTTATTGACTTATTCTCAGTCCCTCTTGGCCATCACCATGAAGAAAGATAAGAACAAACTATAGGTTGATGGAACATGTGTTCTCATAGTCATGGCATAATGGAATTCTAGTCTTGGTCTACTAGTGTTTGCTCAACACAACTTCAAGAAATAAGAGTGGATGGAAAATAAATTAAAAACACAAAATCAAACAAACCAAAAGAAAACAGAATCTTAAAACACTTACGATCAGTAACAACTTCATCATTCTGGTTTTATTATCTAATGCTTCCTCTGTCGGGGTTCTGATTCTTGAGTTTCATCAGGCATAGCAGCTATTCTTTGTAGACTAAAGATCTTAATGAAAAGATACTTAGGAAAGAGCTCTTCATTATGGGGGTGGCAAGGCTCTGGAGCAGGTTGCTGAGGGAAGCTGAGGCTGCCCCATCTCTGGACCATGTTCAAGGCCAGGTTCAATGGGACTTTCAGCAACCTGGTCTAGTGGAGGCTGTCCCTGCCCATGCTACAGGGGTTGGAACCAGACGGTCTTCAAGGTCCTCTTCCAACCCAAATCAGTCTATGATTCCATGATACCATATCTGTGTGTTTGCACTCTACATAACAGAACATAGAATTTTTTTAAATTACAAAAAAAAATGCTTTGCACAGAACATTACCTGTAGTTTTCATTATGGTTTTTGAACTATGTATACATTTTGTAATATTTATAGATAAATCACTATGTATCTATAAGCAGAATGCATTCAACTGTTTAATTTGCAGTTTTTTTTAACCAAAAGTGATCTTTCTAAAGGTTAAATAAGGAGGCAATATAACCTATCCTATAAGATTATCATTCATTGCATAATATAGTATGCCTTCAAATGACCTTTATGCCATATCCCATTTTAGGTTTTGGAACAGTAAATAAGAAATTATGTTCATATCTGAGCAGCTTCCCCATAGAAGACAATCCCATTCTGAAAGAAATAAGAATGTAAAACTTACTAGTTGTTCTTCTGAATTAATTTTAAGAGAGTTTACAATAATCCATGTAATCTTTACTTGCATCTACTTATATTTTAAACATTTGAGGGTTTTAGTTGTATAAGTCTCTTGTCTTAATAGAGAAATGGTGTTACAAAACAGAAGGTAGGATCTTAAAACTGGAAAAGACTTCCTAGGTCATTGAGTGTCCACTATCTTGCTATTAGAGGAAACTGTGTCATATAATCCCTTGCAAAAACTTCTCAAGCCCCTTCTTAATGGTAGCCTGATATGTTTACGCCTACTTCTGTTGCAAATCTGTTCCAGAACTTCATTGTTTTGGTGCTTATAAACCTACTTGTAATTTTCAGACTAAATTTATTAAATAATCCATTTGGTTTTGGGCCAATATTCATCCTTTGGCTTAAATAGCTCTTCTCCCTCCCTGATGTTTAGCCCTGATATATTTATAATCAGCCATCCTATTCCCTCTCGGCCTTTCTTTTGCTAGACTAAATACAGATGTTTTAGTCTCTTCTTGCTCAACAGATCTTCAGTCCACTGGTCATTCAGGCTTTATTGCTTCTCATCCCAGTCTGACCTCATCTGTCTGAATGTGAGTTCAAATTCCCATCATAATCCATTTTAGGCTAAATTACTACATTGTACGGTGGATCAATATTTCCGTATCTCCATGAAATATTACAGTCTTGGGTGTGTAGTTGCCTTTTTGCATAAGTACATTAGACCACCATCTATTCTACTGCTACCTATGTTCTTTTCTACCACTCAGTTACTGGGAAAGTTCTCCATTAACAGCAAAGTTTTTGTTAGTCTCCAAGAGCATGACCTTGCATTTTGTATTACAGCAGTTTGTTTTGTTTCCATTAGTTCAATCATCAGGTTCATTCATTGTTTTTCCATATGACATCCCACTGCAGCTCTGTTGATGATGTTGCCTAGTTTTGTGAAACCAGCCACTGCAATAAACCAATTTTCTCTTATTTGCCAAACAATAAGATCAATCCCAAGAATAACTCCCAATGAAATCTACTAGAAGACACTACTCATTTTGGTACTCTCCTGTTTGATACTACCTGCTGTCATTTCCTTCATTCTGCTCTGGAAAGTATCACCTTATCTCTGTGATTCTCAAGGTGTAGCAAAACTCTTCTGCTACTCAGTCCCTCTTTCCCCAAAACCAACTGTACTTAATGATCCTTGTAATGAACTGTCTTAGCACCTGCACCTTTAAGAAAGCGCAAATAATTATAATTTTGAACTTCTGAGCTCCTCCATTCAGTTGATTTGATTAAATAGGTCATAGTTTACCAAAATTTGCCTTATGAAATCAAAGGGTTTAGATACAGACATACTTTTGTCTTCTTTCAATAGAATTTACACAACATCCACTTCTAGGATAATTTTCTGCAACCAATTTTTCTATACTGTCCTGTCCTCAAACTGTAAGTCCAAGTCTAAAATAGCATGATTTCATGTTGGTTTAGTGACATTTTGCTGAGAAAAAGCTGTCAGCTATGACATTCAGCTATTTTTGGGGCCCTGCCACCATTAATGACATTTGTTCTCCAGCCTACTAAATCAATTAAGGAGAAAAAAAAAAGGTGAATAGCTTTTTGCCACCTTAGTGAGTTGAAGAGACTTATGTGTCAGCCAGGAACCAAAGCCCCCACAAAGATAGCACAGAAGAGTGTGCAGCCTGAAGAAGGAGAGAATTACTCCATTTCAGCAGGAGGGAGTTGTTGCATGAACCTAGCTTCTCATCTTACCATAACCTATCTTTGGAGCAGCATCTGTGTATGTATTCCTATATATAAGGAAAATTCCATATTCTTTCTAAATCCTATTTCTAGATTTTCACTTGTGGATCTCGAAAACTATTTGATCACAAGTATTAATCAAGTACTGGATTTGATAAGTTAAACCTTTTCTAGTTTCCTAAACAAGATCTTTCTATTTATGAGGTTGAAGATCTCCTCCTGTGGGGTGTATAAGAACAGTGCAGAACAAAAGAGCTTCTCTGTACCTTCACCTTTGTTTCTTTCCATTAAATCTGGCTTATGATATTCCTTTTTTTTATCCTGATATTTCTCATACTGAAGGACTTGAATAAGATCAGGCTCCATGGTTTCACCACAGGCAAGTTGCTGCATGGTAAAGCTGCTGCCAAAAGTAGCTGTTCTGTCCTCTTCTCCGTGACTAGCTATAAATTTTTGTCACATTTCTATGGTGACATAAGCATTCTTGCAGCTAAAAATTGGCCAATCTTCAGTTGGACCAACACGTTGATCTTTCTTCATGTGCAATCAGATGAGTGATAGTGCCTGATAAGGGGGTGCAGTGGGAAGCACAGGAGAATAATGTGTATCCTGTTTTTGAAACAGCACTACCAGCCTGCAGAAATTGAAGTGGTGCTACATGTATACAAAGAAATGAGTAGTTTTTGGCTGATGACCTGGCTTCTGCTTTATTTCAGTAAGATCCACAATGTCATTTTTAATTGGTTATTAACACTGTCTGAGAGAAAAAAACAAACTTGAAAAATATGAATTTGTCAAGTGAATTTTATTTCATAATGCTCAAATTTGGTCAGTTTTTAAAACATTCCTTAATATATTTTTTGCAGTAAATTTAATTTAAAAATCAAATTATTAAAAATCATAGTAAGATTCTCTTACTGCAAATCACTGTGATGATAGTTTGGCAATATTTTGACATGTGCTTCATAGACAAAAACTGGAAAAAAACATAATTTTCTGGTGAACTTTTTCATTTTCAAAGCAAAGCCATTTTTCTCCGGTTTCATTTAGTGTTTGAGCCTGTTCTAGAAATGAACAAAGTTGGTTTTTTAGGCAACTTGTCCTTTCCTGTTGGATGAAGACTGCGCCATAGTCAACAGGACCATCAGGTTGGATTAATGCACTGCTCTTTTATATTCTAAGAGGCCGTTTGGAAAAATTAGTTAGGGCAGAACTCAGTCAGGGCATTTACTAGAGCACCTTTCCACAATGGCTTTGTTAAACTGTAAGGTGGATAGGTGAACATTCTAAATAGCAGAGTCCCTTCTCAGAATATGTCCTGCACAGAGCCTTACAAAAGGGAAGCCTCCAGCCCTACTTCCCACAAAGAGAAGATTTTGTGATGACACCCTCATAAGACTGCTGCCTGACCTAACCATTTCTTTCTTTAAAAAGACTACAGTCTTGGACTTTGACTTAGGGCCTGAAAACCAATATTCTTGCTCTGTTATCATGGTGCAGCCTCTTCTTCACATGAACAGTTTTTGTCTTTTTTTGTATTAACAGTGCTTTATCCTCAATTTCAGACCCCTCACTAGTGCACTGTCACCCCCAGAGCTGAATCTGTTGTGGTCCTTTTTTTTGTGATCTTTCAAAGGTCCATAATTTCCTTTTAGCTTTCTAGTGTTTCTTAAGATTACTTCCCTTCAATCTCTTGCTCTTACTCTAAAGCTGTAATTTCTTTTACAAACTTTTCTTAATTTAGTTCTAAACATTCTTGCTCATTATAAGTAAGTGTGTTATACATGAAAAAGTAACTGAAGCAATAAAAACTTTGCAGTCTATTGCCTACAGGTCAGGAAGTGCAACATTCCCTACGCCCCCATGCAATTTCAGTTCTAAAAGGCCAACTGTGAAAATCACAATGAATTTGTGACCTGGCTTTTAAGAATTGCCTTCCCTACTCTCTGCTCTCTGGAGCTGTGCTCTCTTATCCATGTGTCCCACTGCCTATGTTCAGTTCAACAGGCAGCTCTTGTCTCACTTTGTCAGCTTATGGTGATTCAGACTCAAAAATCCCCACCCTGTGATCCCACCTTCAAGCTCCATTGCTATAAATTCAGATTGGATAGTAAAAAGTTCTTCACTGAGAGGGTGGTCAAGCACTGGAACAAGCTCTCCAAGGAAGTGCTAATGGCCCCAAACCATAGGTGTTCAAGAAGAGTTTGAACAACACTCTCACATATATGATTTAACTTATAGGTTGTCCTGTGTGCAGTCAGGAGTTGAATTTTATGACCCTCATGGGGTCCAATTCAGGATATTCTATGATTCTGTAGTTCCTTTGAGATCTATCACTAGAATATCACAGCTTCACAAACATTAATGCATCTATCCCCATTTTATGCACAGAGACATAGCATTAATGTCAAAAAAATGTGTTATTTGGCTGTCTGTTTTGGATGGCTATGTTTGTCAAGGATATAGCAATTTTTCTATGCTTTATTTGGCAATCACATCTGACATCAACTTTGCAGTTGAGAAGCCTTCACAGCATGAGGCTGGGTGCCCAGAAAGTGGAAAATAATTTCTCATCACCTGTCCCAAAACTGGATTAAATGAGATTCAACCTCACACAGGATCCATTGAAACAAGACAAGGAGATAATCCAGTTGCTCAGGAGATATTCTTCTGTCCAAAGAAAATAATTTTTCTTCATGAAACCAGGCGCCTCAGTCACTGTACTGTGTGGCTTTTGTACTAGAAAAGGTAAATACAAAGAGTCGTACAAACAGCAGGCTACTTCATGTTGTCTTCTTGCTCTGAGTGCTGGATACCTTGTGTACTGAAATAAGTAAGGAATGAACCTGTGGTACAAACAGAATGTGATCTCTCACAGATAAAAGACTCTATCTTCCAGGAGTTTGAATTAAGTTTTCACAAGTGACCTAAATTTGAGTCCTCTTTATTTTTTTCAATGTTTTAACGTCTTTATTCTTAAAACTTCCCAAATTACTTTTAGGAGTTAACTAATCCAGGAAAACAACCATCAGAAATTCTGTCTTCTTAAACCAAATTTATATCCCTGTGGCTCATCCAGTTTAAAACTATCAAGTTTATGGAACAAATTCTGGTGACATAAGCTAATAGCAAATGAAAGCGGGAGAAAAATATAATCCGTAAATTCTGTGTAGCTTGATCATTTGGGAGACAAAAGCTAAAATGTTAGGTTGTCTCTTTTCCAGCTAACTCCAAAATCCTAGATCCTGAGCTGTGTGCAAAAGAGCCATAAGAACCAAAAGAACTATCCCTTTTCTTTTGCGCCACTACCTGCATTGCAGCCTGTGTCTCAGTCTTCCATCTTCTCATGTCTTAACTTCCAGTTTGAAGATGCACATCCTGGCACATTTGAGGCTTATATCATAATCCCCTATTTCTTTGAAACATTATTCCAGCTCCCATTCTTTCCCTAACTTAGTAATCATTCAGTCTCTTTGAGCATATCTTCTCACATTTATGTATTCCAGCACTGCTTCCCTGCTCTCAGTTCTTGGCATTGTACCAAGCTGTTCAGGAATAATGACAGTTTGGACCTCAGACTGGGGGATATCAGTATGTATGTAATCAAGAATTTATCAATCACAAACTAACTTGTGCAAACAGAGAATTTTCAAACTTACAGGAACATAAAAACATAAAAGCAGTCAAACCAAAGGCTTATTTAGCCCAAGATCCCATTTCTTACAGTGATGGATATCTAGAGAACAGCAGAAGACAGCAGTACAGTGATACTTCCAAAATATTTTCTCAGCCTCCATCTCATCACTTTTGCAAATATAGGTCAATATACAATAGAATACAAATTAAGAGGGAGAGAGGTTGGAAACATCAGGTTGCATATATTGCCATGGATCATAGTTGTTAAATACATTGGTTTCAAGATTTCTTTTGGAAAAAACAGGACATTTTTGTGGATTTCTATGAGCTCTGCCCCATGGCTTTTAAAGATTTGAGATTTCAAGATGCCTAACCTTAACCATATTATCAAAACAACCTACTCAGCCCAAAGTCCCTGTTCTGCTGGAGAACAGTTTATCAACTGAGGTAAGTGGCTTGTTATTCTAGTCAATTAGATACCAATTAATTTCTAGACAAGGAATCATAGAATCATAGAGTAGAATAATAGAATATCTTGAGTTGGAAGTGACCCACAAGAGTCACTGAGTTCAACTCCTGGCCATTGTGGAAAATGGACTGGCTAGTTATGTCAAAATGGAGAGATGCTGTGAGGCAGTGGAGAATTGATGAGGCTGATTCAGCAAAACCACAAGCTAAGCCACTTGCTCATCTTGAGCCTGGGCTTGAGCAAGGCTTAGCAACTGAATGGTGCCTGGGCTGAAGCAGAGACCCCACAGCCCAATGCTGTCTCAGTGAAGAGCAGAAGAGCACCCACGTCTCTGTGCCAGCCCTCAGCCTCACTGCCCCTTCACTGTGCACAGCAAGCCTTGCTTTAGATCAGTTCCTCTGAGGAGCAACTCCCCAGAGTTCCTCTGAGGAGACAATGATGGGAGTAAAGCCCTGGCAGGGGTCAGACGGCCACCACTGCTGCCTCAGCCGTGGGGAGGAGCACACTGAAGCACCACACACCTGTGCTGTCTGTTTTTCAGCCACAGGATAGGTAGTTTGGTTCAATGAAGGTAACCAAAGGCCCTCATTAAACCCTTGTTTATGTATTAAAAACCACACCAACCAATATGAAAATAAGAAAAGTTGTGCCCCTACCCCACAGCTATGATGGCAGCAACAGGCAGTCAATGATTTTTAACTGCAATCATTCATCCATTTGTCCAAGAAGTATAAAATTGATATTTGAAATCCTCCACTATGGAAGGAGAAGAATACAGCCCCACCCTACAGAGAGGTAACTGGGCTTGCTCCTCTCCTCTCCCCAAAGCAGAGACAACTCTGTGGTAAGATTTGTAACTGCATTGGAGCTTACCTGGGAACACTTGTACACAGAGCTATGCACTTACATTTTGTAGGTCTAGTGCAGTTATCAGCAATCTAACAAGAATCTATGACTGTTATTTCAGCTAACTACACTATTAATGAAGCTGTGATTGTGAAAATTCTTATTTGATGTGACCAGACTTATAGTGTTGAATTGGTAAACTACATTATTCCTGAATCTGTGATTTGAGAATGCTCTTACTGGATGCAACCAGACTTTAGTGCCTAATTGGTCATGAATCAGAAATTAAGCTCAGCCACACCAAGCCTCTCTGATCCCTAAGGAGTAGTTGGAATGCAAGGGGGTTTATTTTCTGCCAAATTTCTCATATTTACTGCAATAATTCTGCACAGGACAACCCCAGAAATCACACCATGTGCCTGGGAGCATTGCTCAAACAATTCTTGAACTCTGTCAGTCTTGGTGCTGTGACCAGTTTCCTGGGGAGCCTGTTGCAGTGCCCAAACACCCTCTCCTTTTCCTAATGTCCAACTCAAACTCCCCTGACACAGCTTCATGCTGTTCCCCTCATTTCTATCACTGGTTACCAGAGAGAGGAGGTTGGCACCGTGACAAGGTCTCCCCTCAGTCTTTTAGGAGGTAGAACTTTGATGTAGCACATAAAAGAGGAAGCTTAAAAGCACATAACCCACAGGAGAAAGTTTCATCTGAACTTAAAATATTGTTTCTGATAAATCCCTTTATAACAATGCCAAATGTCACAGATTTTAACTCTCTGCAATACGAGATCTTTAATGTAATGGAAGAGTGTCAACAGATGCATTTTACTGATTGAAAAAATTAAGTATGAGACTCTCTCTAATTACATTGGTAAAACAGAGTAAATGTGTGGAACAAGTAAAACTGTAAACACACCTATGAGGAAAGATCCTAGACTGGAAACTGCTTTTCAAAGACAGTCTTCAATACACACAATGTAAAATGGCTGGAGATAATTAGTGGAAAAATTCCCATTATGAAGAGCCATTCATCAGGAGATGACTAGGGAATCAGAGAGCAAAAAATAATGTATAATCATGTATTTCATACAATCTGGGAATGGTAAAGGAATTAGTTTCACAGTTTTCTTGCACTATACCTGATGGGCTACTGATAATACCAGTAAAATTTATGATGGCATAATTTTCAGAAAGTCTTGCTTTAACTTTTGTGGGAACCCAAACACAAAAGATGAGAAGCCGCTTTCCACTGTATAGAGGAGCAGCACATGTGATCCAGTAAGACATTTATAAAATGCAATTGGAGGTCTTCTTGGTTTTGAATGTAAGCCACTTTGTTAATGCTGTTAATGTGTAAGCACGTCAGTCTCATAAAATTATACAATCATTTAGTTAGAGAGTGGAAGGAACAAATAGACATTTTAATATTTCTGCATGCAGACTCGTCAGTTGGGAAGAGATTTTACCATCTTTAGAGTCCAGGTGCTCTGTTCTGGCTAGTGCTAACTGGGTAACAGTGAAATATAATTCTTCAGCACAGTCTTGTAGGCAAGAGGACCATTATAATCCTTAAATGTATAAAGAATAACATATTAAGAGGTTGTAGGAAAGTTATATTACAACTGTACTTGCCAAAGTTGTGGACTAGTACTGAAGTGACCATTGGCTGTTTAGGGTAGTTGGTTTACTAATAGTAAACACTCAACTTTTGGATGTCATTAAGCCAATCTGTAGTGAGAGACACCATTATACTGAGAAGCTCATACCTTTGTATGACTCCTAACTTTACTTAACATTTCTCCCATGGGAAACTTACGTTTGATAGAACTGGACTACCTTGCTCCTTGCCTAAATGTGGAGGTCAGATAGAACCAAAAAAAAAAGAAAGTAAGAAAGAAAGGCACAGGCTGCACTGGAACTACTTATCAAGCCTTGGTGTGAATTCTTCATCGCTACGAATGTTTTAATAATTTTTTTTTCCCCTAGAAGTTGTACTGTAACTCACATGGGAAATTATTCTGAGAAAGTCCTTCGTTCTATGTTGTTGAAGCACCCGAAGGTCTATTCTAGAATCAGTCAGCAGAGGAGAGACAATAGCCCTTCCTGGCCTTCTGGCAGTAAAGCCATCCTGGATATCCTTTTTTTTTTTTCAATTATAGGTCCCAGGTAGCTTAGCTAGAATTAGGAATTAAGAAGACAAATGGAAAAATGTCCTGTGACACTTAAAATACATGTAGTCTAATCAGTTCTTCAGAGGAAGACTGGTGAGTATCATGTTAGTTTATTTAGATGGGATTATCATAAGTAGAATGCACAGCAAAGAACAGTAGGAAAATTCAAATTTCACTTTCTTGTTCTTCTGCTATAAAAGAAATTTTTTTTTTGGTATATTCCTCAGAATGTGTACCTTTTTATTTCTTGGGAAATAAGTGGGATTGTGTCAAGAAATAACTGACTGTATTACCAATTTTTCTTCTGGAGGAAACAAATCAACACCCGAAGTTGTTGGGAAATCCACTGACTAAACAGAGGTATTGTATTTTCCTCTAAGCAGCTTTGTCTTGCTGATTTTGATGTTTGTAGCAATTATTAATTTTGGAAAGCTTTTCAGTCATGATTAAATTCTAAGATAAAGATAGCAGGAAAAAACTTTTGGTTTATTTACAAAGAGCAGTTAAAAACAGTTGACCAGTTATTTATCCTGAGTTGGATTGCATTTCTTAATTCTAATTTTCCTCCAACAACAAACAGTAAGGGGCTTAATTTTCTTTAGCTACCTGGATGCAAGTTCAGATAGATATTTTAAATTAATAATCACATTGTTGTCAATGTCTACATTTCCTAGACAAAATAATCTGATTCAGACATTTTTGTGGGGATTAATGAGTGCATTAAGAATTCACTGCACTTCTGTATCAAGTCTGTCACTGCTGTGAATATCATAATCACAGTAAACATATAAATCCAATGTGATGCTTTCAGAATTAAAATTGAACTATTTTATTAGAACCAGAAGCAGAGAGGTAAACAGGAATTTGTATAACACAAATGAAATTAATGTCAAAACCTTCATTTGTTTATTGTAAGGTGTGCACTTTTGTAATAAACATTTCTTGGTGTATGGGATGGAATTTTAAAATGGGTTAATTTTCTTTCTTTCTCTGATTCAGAGGTAGGTTCAGAAGCTTCACAGAATTCCTACCCCTCTCAATTCCCTCAGTTTCAAAAACTCTAAAGCAGGTGTTTCTCATGCATTGATGACTTTTAAATTTTAGGCTAAATATGATTAATGCAAAAAAAATTAGAGAAAAACTACAGCATTTTCCTGATTTAGTGTTTTCACTTTCCAGTTCTTACTTAGAAGTTGATGTACTGAATATTCACAGTTATATACCAGCTGAGGTAGCAGTTTTCTTGTATGTTTGGCATTAGCCCAGGGAATCATGATTACTTTTCTTTGCTGTAAAATGAAGGAATTATGTACTATTTGATAATAAGTGATTGTGAAATATTCAACCATGTTCATAATTTAGAAAAATACTCCCGAGGAAAAAGGGAATTAGCTAGAAAAAAATCACTATGAAATTTTCTGCATAGCACAGGATTTTAAAATGCAAGAATAGAATATTGTTAATCCAGTATGTTTTGCATTAGAGAGAAAGAAACATAAAAGTTAAGTGCTTGGACAGTACTTATTTTATATGCAAGGTTAATAATACTGTCTTGAGATTAACCTTTCTTCCATAAAATACTCAATGTCCTTTCCTTATGAACTGTTGACAAGCTTTATTCCAAGATGAATCTAGTCAAAGTCAATAGATACTGAAAGCAGAATTTTGAAATTAAGATACCTAAAATCATATATAATTAATAGCTGAAAATATTTCCACCTACTATTTCTCAACAAGCAAACAGACCACGGCAAAACCCACAGGTTTTCATTTTAAGTAAAGAAGACACTCAACTCAGGAAGACAGAACTGTCAAAGAATTTAACACATTAAATAGTCAGTCAAGTGTCCGATGAGAAAGCTAAAAAGAACCAAAGAAAGCTCTACTGAATGGAGAGGGCTGGTGTGAATTGGTCAAAGACAAATGCCACTAAGGGAGTGGCAGGGAAACAATACAGGAGCAGAAAGTAGATCTCAAGAATAGCAGTAAGTGCTCAAGAGCAAGAGCCAGGAGCACAATTACAACTTAAATGCAAAGAGCAGCAAATAATGACATTGCTCATTAAATGTATGGGGTGGATCTCCTGCAAAAACAGAGATTATTAGGATGATATTGAATGCTTTTGTATTTTAAACTTTTACCTGTGTAGAATACAACTATGTTTACATTGATAAAATGTTCTGAGAACTGGAAAAGTGTCATCAGTATGGGTATGGAAAGCAACTTACCAGAGGTAACATCTACAAATTTTAATTTTCAGTGTTGGAGACAGCTCCTTTGTTGAGTGATAGCTGCATCCAGATGAGCTCTTTTTTCCACCATGTGATGGAAAGAGTGTACAATCTGCAGGGGTGCGAATCTGAGACTGGGTGGGAAGCTGGGAGGGGTTCAACACGGACTTTCTACACTTCTTTGTGATTGAAAAAAAGGGATACCTGGAATGGCAAGTGTACCATTAGAGAAACAAATGTTTTCAAAGAGTTGATGATAAAGGGATAAAAAGTAATGACCAGCAGAGTAGGGGACTTCTCACATTTGTATCAGTGATTGCAGGTGAGATTATCAAGATAAACAACAACTAGAAGTGGCTCATCTGTTGTGCATGGCACAAACGGAATCCTGTGGAAACAAAGAGATACAACACGAAATCAAAAGTGTGATAGTGCTGGCTACGATGTTAATTTTCTCAATATAAATTGAGAAAAAGGACTGGCTTAAGTGAACAACTTAATCCATCTTTATTTGCTTAAAATTACAGTTTAGAGTGTACCAAAGATAGTGTGAAGTACCACTACAGTTATTCCTGGTAAACTTACTACTGTGAGTTGTAAAAATGGCAGTCATTACAGAGGTAATGTAGTGTCTTCTGCAAATAGAAATTATAAACTCAAGGAGAATGACATCAGCAATAAGTGCAAAAGAAACTGCCACCTTTGGGAATGGCTAATTACTCTGCAGCAGTCTGTGCACACTGAGTGATCAGAAGGGGTCAGCCTGTGACAGTGTGCCATACCAACTCTGTTTAGAACATCAGACAAATATTCTGACACTTTTCAGATACTGATCAGAGAATGAATAATTAATTCCATTTCAACTACTGTGCTGTATATTTAGGTGCAAAGGATCTAAAATAATCTTTAAGTATTCTATGCAATGAACTATAAAATGTTCACAAACAAGAATTCCCTGAACAGACAATAAATTACAATGGCTCAGTTCACATATGAATAGTTCCAGCTGCTTTTTGAGGAAATGGTATCAAAGTGACACATCAGCCTCTTACCCTCCTGCCATGAATGGATTAGTGAAATGATTCATTCAGCCATTTGAGAAAGCAATCTGTGCTCCATTCCTGCATGGTATTAAGCTAGCTAGCTCAAGCTAGTTACCAACACAATAATCTTCTGTCTGTAGAAAGGCACTCTGGCACTACCCTTTGTAGGACTTAATTTAAGGTCTCACCAGGATGTTCTAATCCTTAATGTACAGATGGATACTGAAAATAAATATTATGACTGAATAGTTACAGCTAAAAACATCAGAGTTTTCACGTTACCAAAAAAAAAAAAAAAAAAAAAAAAAAAGAGGATATTTTGGAAGCATTTGGAAGGTGGAGTAATTAGGAGAGAGAGTGATCCATCCTCTGCTACACTAAGCTGAAATCTCATAGAACTAATTAGGTTGTGAAGAAGACATGGAATGTTAAGACTGAAAGAGGTCTCTCAAGGTCATGTAGCCCACTGCTTTGGCCCAAAGCAAAATGAATTCTATGTTTATCATTCCCAGCCTGCTCTTTAAAACTTAAGTTAGCTTGGTTTAAAACAACCTCTACAGCCTCGAGTTTTAGTCCAACACTTCAACGCCTTCAATATTCAAAAGTTTTTTCTAACATTCAATTTGAATATTTCTTGCTTTTTCAGAACAAATATAAACAGACTATATTCCTAATTTCTTTCAGTCTTTACTTTCTGCAACTCTAGTTATTGTTTTGGTTTTCTCTAGACTCTTGCTAGTTGATACATGACCTTTTTCAGAGCCATGGTTGCCATGTCGATTGAACATGGCATTGCATTAGATGAGTCCTCAGAGCCATATAATGCGTGTCTATTTCCTGTGTCAAGTAGACTGTGTTACTGTGCATCCACTCCACTATTGCAGGGCTGTTTGTAACACCACTGAATGTTGGCAATACACCAGCAGTCTCACATCCTTCTTTGCAGAACGGTCAGCTGAGCACTTAATTGTTCTCCATCCTATATTTGATTATTTTTGCATGGAGATACCATCTTTTCCCTTTTTGAGTTTTATCCTTTTTGCCTTCAGATGATTTCTCTGATTTACTTTTTTGAATACTAATCACAGCTAAAATCCCTCCCATTTCTATGCAAAGTTCAAGTTTCTATTTAACAATTCAGATATCTTTTGAAATAGGGAAGAACACTGAACCCTGGCCTTGCAGGACTCCAGTTAATATGCTGTACAAACAGTCAATGCAAACTCTATTAGTACAGTTTTGCATTACACTAGTTTCATCCAGGTCTTTCTCCAGGTTATTTATTAGGGTCTCATATTCAGGAATATCAAACCCCTTACTTAAGTCAGTATACAAAACATCAACCAGTTCTTCATCTGTAAAACTAATTAATCTGACACAGAAAATAATTGAACTGGCTTGCTATGATTTTTTTTGTGCTGACTATAACTTTTGTTCTGATTCTTACAAGACATTTGTTCCAGCATTTTTATAGGAAAAGACTGATTGGTTTATCATTTCCTGATTTATCTTTCCCCTTTATAAATGTTTTTCCTTTTCTAATCTCCTGATACTTTTAGAATTTGTCAGAGCTAGCTACTAACTACTTCACTCATATCCTAGACAGAGGTTTCTTAGGTTCAGACAGTTTGAGAGTTCACAATTCAAAGCATTTTCTAGTCTGCTCGTGCTTATTCTTGGCTGAATACTTAGTCCTTTAGCTATGGGTCTTGTGCTACCATCTGATTGCAACTGACCTTGATGGTAGAAGCTGATGCAAAAAAAAAAAAGGCATTAAACTATCAGATCTGTTAATAACTTTCTTGTGTATTGGTCAATGGGCTAATAATTTTCTTGGCATGGCACAGCTAATGTATTTAAATATTTTTTGTGGGTCTTGGCCTCTCTGATTTTTTAACTTTATACTTATACTATGTATTTTTATTTCTTCCTTGGTAATTTGACCTATATTGCACTTTCTTTGTGTTTCCTTGTTTAGGAACTCATGGCTTAACCAGGTTGGTCTCTTTGTACATTTACTGTCTTTCCTACACAGTGAAACAAGTCACATTTGTGTACATACATTATTGAGGAACTGGTATCTTGCCCCCAATTTCTGATTGCTTTTACTTCCCAAAAATCTGGAGTTCCTATTTTCTATTCCCTTCTTTCCAGGTGTTCTCCTAACTTCATATTTTCAGCCAGTTCCTCAGTTGGTTAAAAGCATCTTGTAGAAGATACCTTGAAGGTGCTTTCTTCTGCTACATCAAAAATTTTTCACAGACTGGACAGTCTGTGTCCCATTGTGTTTTTTTCCCAACAAATAACAAGTGTAGTTAATAATCTACATTATTATCAAATAGCTGCTCTTAACCACTTGTCTACATGAGCACAATTAGTTACAACTTTTGGTTTGCTGGTCTGTGATAGGTTCCCACAGTTCCCATACATATTTCCTTTATTCTTTGTCCAGAGATCTTCAGCATAAGATGTCCCTCTACCATCTGCAGCTCGTATCTTAAGCAAAGATAAGTCTTTGTTTATTTCATTATCTATGTCATTTAACACCATTCTAGTGTTGTACACCATTCTAGTTCCCTGAAAAAGAATGCAATCTGTAAGTCCAATTTTATGATCATTTGAATAATGTATTAGGACTTAAAGGTCTTTAGACATAGTTGTGTTTAAGTAGAGAAATGAGGAAAGTGTTCATCTTCTAAACATCAGCTGAAGACTGAAGATTCATGACTGCTTATGCTAAGGATGAACTATCAGGGGTTCCGTTTATTTTAAGATGTCCTCATCATCCTGCAAATTTTTGTCCTGCAAAGACTCAGAGGATTCCCTAATCCTTCTAATGCTGTAGAGGGGGTCAACAAGTTCTCAGTTTAAAAGACCTGTCTGGCTAATCCCAGTGCACCATCCATAAATTTGTGAGGCACCATCTCCTAGCCCTTGAAGCAGTCTGTGGACTCAGGTATATCATGACAGGCGATTCCAGCTTTGCTGGGGGTTCTCTGCTGGAGTAGTGGTGACAGAAGCTGCCTTCTCCACTATCCTGGCAAGAACAGTATCATAGAATCATCGAATATCCTGAACTGGAAGGGATACACAAGGATCATTGAAATCTCACTGCTGGCCCCAACAGGTCATGCCCAAGAGCCACACGTGCCTGAGCACCCTCTGTTATCTGCTCCCAAACAGGCCCCGGGGATGACTGCACTCAGGAACAATGAAGTGACTACAGGAATCCCCATCTCCCTTCAGAGCAGAAGCAGGAGCAGGAAAGAGGTATGCATAGATAGTACTCCTCTGTTGCCAAGCTATTCATGTGCCTTAGTCTGGAAGAAGTCGTCTGTGAATTCTTTTGTTCACATAGTTCTTTCACTAAGTGGTTGTTTCCGCTCACAGCTCACATTTCTTGTTTCGGCTTAGAGATTACACACCCTCAGTCAGTCACACCTAATTTATGGTTGCAGTATTTCCTTCAGAGCCACATGACTGGAAATTTGCTTTTTAAGTACAAATCCGACTTTTTTTCAAGAATACTTTTGCAGGAGGAATACAGCAGGCACTAGGATATAATATCTATGCTTTAATCCTACCCTAGATAAAAAGTTAGCTCTCATTATCCCAGAAAAACTCTGAAATGCTTTATTCAGATCAGGTAGATTTTCTATCATGTTGTTAGGGTAAGAATGAGATTCTAATATAGATACTGAATAATCAACTGATTTGGAATGTGACACCTGATAGTTCCTAATGAACCTACTGGCAGCTCTTAATTACTGTCGCCAAAAATCAAACTATGCATTTAGAAAAAGAAATATGGCTAGAAGATGCTAATTTAAATTTCCATTAGAAAACTGACAGTTTTTAAGGAGCTCTAATGCAAGTATACAATCAGTTACTGCATACCAAAAACTTCTCTTGCACCCTAAGATTACATCATAACTTTCCATGTACCACATTCTATTATGAGAAGGCAAATTTATTTGAAGCTGTTCCTATTTAAATAATTTTCACAGTGCACTAGCTCAGAACCATTCTGGTTTCTTTTATCTTTCTCAGTCTTTATATCATGCAGCTGGAATTGTTACTCAGGTGCTTTAATGAAAACCAAATCAAACCAAAACATGCAAAGTAAATCCAGTAGGTGATTTCTGAAGACATGCTTCCTCTGTTTGATTGTCAATGGACTCAGAGAGCCCCGACTTAACTTCTGACCTTTAGAGACATTCTGCCCAGAAAGAGGTGCTAGGTGTCCTGAAGTTAACACCTCTCTTTGGAGAGTTTGCAGCAAAGTTGCACAAAACTTGTTCATTGGTTACCTTGACCAATGCATTTCTGCATGTGCTTCAGCTGTTCACTACATGGAGGCAATCTGATATTAGCATGTCATGTTCCTCTCGGGAGTAATTCTTATCAAGGTAATTAATCTTTAATTATCTCCAGACAAACTTGCTCTCTTCTCCCCAGTCTCCCTCGACAGGAGGTGATCCATCTTTGGCATTAACACACCCTTGTCATTCTTGTGGTACCTTACTGTGATTCTCCACTTTGAGGACCAAAGTATTGGATCACAAACATTGAAACCAGGTGATACAAGGTCCTGAACTCACACAAACCTGCTCCAAAGCTTCACGTGTGTGAAAAAACATGAAGGTGGACTCTGTCCTAGGGAATTTGATATTGGATCAGTATTTTCAAGCTACTTTTGACTTCTTGCTGAATCAAGCATACTTTGACCTCCTATAGACAGCATGAAAAACTACAGCCATTGTAAAATACTCTGTATTAAGTGCTATGGTAGTGTGATGGAAACGAAGTGCTTTGTTCATGCTTGATCTATATTAAATCTGAACTGAAAGGTGATCCACTATGTACAAATTTGGACCCAGGTCTGAGGCTTCTCCTGGTCAAGGGAAATACTTCAATGAATGACCAATATGCTTATTGCACTTGTTATAATTGCATATAGTTTTACTTCATTAAAGCTCTGTTTAGGTAAAACATCCCTTTCACTATTTTTCCCAGAACTTCTAAGGGTAGAAGGTAAGATACAAATAGATCCTTCTGAACCAGTGGATCTAGATACTACAAGGTATTTGGCTATCACACTATAGTGGCTATATAACTTGAATATTTTGTGTTGAAGAAATTTTGAACCATATGTCAGTGCTGCACAATGTTAGGATTTTTTCTCCATCTTCCAGAATTCAGAACTAATCTGCCCAAAATCTTTGAGTCAAACAAATTAACTAAAATACAAAATACAGGGAATTTTGATGAAAGCTTGATTGTTCTGCCGACAGTTATACAACAGTAGCAGTACAGTTTCTATAAGTAAGATTGGACCAATTAGATTGCATATTTAATTACAGTAAAAAACAATGTATTTTAGTGAAATAATCACAATATTAGGAGACATGCCCCAGCTTCAGCTGAGTAAATGAAGATGCAATATTTTGCCACTTAACAGTCGAGTAAGTAACCACAGTTACTTTTTACTTTACAGTTACTCCCAGTCAGTATCTGGAAGGTGAGTAGAAATAGATTTGTAATTGTGTAACTAAGAAGAAATGCATAACTTAAAAAATTGCATTGTTTGAAACACCCGGTATTTGGGATACTAGGTACATTTACCAAGGTGTCTTTGTAGGTAGACAGATAGTTTTGTGACCAGTTCCATACAAAACAAATGCTATAGTAACATCAACAGCAGCTCCAGTCTCCAAATAAAAACAGGCTGATGAATGTTCTTCCTTCATCATTATTTCACTGTGCATCACAACTAGCTGACTGTGTAGTGATGATATGCAAACCAGTTTTTATTTCTCTAATTTTTTGTAATTGTAATTTACTTTTCACTTTTGTAACTCCTGTCATTCTATATCAAAAAAATTTGCATATCAAGAAGGCCTCTGTAATCTTTGAAGGCATTTTTTCACTGAGACTTAATTCACTGAGACTTAGTTCTCTATGCCATTCACCTATTCATTTAAGCTACTCCAGAGGGCAAGTTTCTATTGTTTTCCACAAGTTTTGAGAAAGAGTTGCCTTTGATGGCCTTACTGCATTTCTTTGTATAATGTAAGCTTTTTCCACACTTCTACAATGTTCTCAGTTTTCCTCTCTGTACTACTTATTGCTCAGATCCTCAAACATATGTTGGAAGAAGAGGCAGATTCATACCAGTATATGGAATATATATTTTTAATCCTTGATTAACCAAAACTTTTATCACACTCTCAAAATGATTTGCATCTGAGGATGCTGGGATAGGTTTTCCTGGGGTGATTCTGAAACACATAAAGAATGTTTTATAATGGTAAATACAGTGCTTCTCACAGATAAGGTTAAACATTCACACTCTCTGGATGGACTGCAGTCTATATTCACAGATTTATGTGTATTTTTCACCCATTTTGCACAGTATGGTCTTCTGAAAGTTCACTTGGCAAGCAACAGATCTTTACTAAGTATAAAATGTGAAACCTGGTAATAAAGTTTTAAATTAAACCCAGCATTTTTCAGCCTACATTCTGGCAACTGCTGTCTTACTAAACAGTATCAATTTCTAGCCAGTATTATGTGCCATGTCCACTGCCTGTTTTTCAGAGCAACATACAGCTGTTGAGATACCAGGTATCATAAGGCAACAAGGACAGGCAGAGATGACTACACCACCTCTGTTGAAGATATGGTGAATGTGGACCCATAGGAAAGAATAAGCTGAAAAAGTAAGATGACATTATTGTCTTTCAAATGTGTTGGATAAGTGTTTTATAAGAGTAAATATACCTGGAGAAACCCTGGCCAAGTGGCCACTAAGGTAAATGATGCTCAGTCCTGTTGGCAGAAGGGATTCTGTCTTGGGAGACCATTCTTAGCTCTGACATTTCCAGGTGTGAACAGATGGATCAGTGTAGACTGAACCTCTTCACTATACATATCAAAAAGATAATATACTTCTGAGTATTTAAATGCTCTCTTCTTGAGTACAAATCAATTACAGGGTTGTTTAAATCAATTACTTAGCCAACAAGTTAAAACTGATTGTGTTGAGTTACTTATACCATGTGTAGCCTTAGACTCCTAACTTTTGTCATCATATGGAAATGAGGTGGATCATTCAGACTCATGCACTGCTGAAAACCACTGGGACCTCTAGCACTGCATTCTTCCAGCATCACATATGAGGCTATGCTCCATCAATGACTATTTCCCAGTACTCCCAGAAGTGAAGACGTGCCCTCTGCAGAGGGCAAAGCCACAATGTACCAGCACTCTATTTAAAAATAACATCAAATTCGAATAGTTCTCAAAGGGAATGAAGCCACTGTTGCCTCCAGGCATGTATTTTGACAGTTTTGTGGCCCTTGGGTAGGCTGGGCCTGCCCCCGTGGCAGGGCAGTGAGCTCAGTTCATCAGGAAAAAGAGCAAGGATCTGGAAAATGGCAGAACAAAACAAATCAGCCTGCACTCTCAGGAAGAACAGAAAATGCTGGCATTGTGGAAGGGATCAATTATTCATTAGGTTCCTCACAGGTGACTTTATGTACTGCCTCTGCTAAGCCTCCAGTTACAGCAGAAAATAAAGTAATTAAGCAAGGAGTTTGACTATTGGTGCTAAATAAGTACTTTTAAAGGCAACCTATGGTAGCTTATTGGCTAAAAGATAAGAGATTAGGATAAGAGATGCAATGGTATTGAGGGTATAGGGATGGAGAATCAATGAGAGGATTTCCATATACATAACAAAAAGTGTGTGTTTTTCACACATGAAAGGAATTTCCCCTTCAGCCTGGCCACTTACTCCAAGTGCAGCGAGATTGCTAGATCGCTTTCTGTTTGCATAACCCAGCTCCTTCTCCCAGCTCGAATACAGCCAATTTTGTGCTTATTGAAACATTTCCTTCTAATACTCTTCATCCTTCTGTCTTTTATGGGAACACTCACTGAGGTGAATGGTGTGGAGGATACTAGTACAACCTATGCCAGAGATAATAGCTTCAGCCCTCAGTGTATTTTGGTATTTTGACTAGCCATCTCCCCCTCATCCAAGCACTCTGTCTCAGGCATCTCCCACAAACAGAAGCATGAAGTAGTGATGGTGATGTTGCCATGCTGTTGAATGAAGACTTTCATCCTGCCAGTGCACTTGCTCTGCAGTTTGGCACATCCTGGTTCCTCACATTGCTCATGCATCTTCTTTCTTCTTTCCTTCCACGTAAGGGTAGATTGTGTTGCATTTGGTTTTCTATCATCTGTGTTCTAGACTTGGCCTTATTTGTCTTGATGGGTTTCTTGATGGGATGATTTGTCTTGTACTGGATTTCACCGTTCTCCAGTTGTTTTCCTTTTGGTTCCTGTTATTGACCTATATCTGCAGCTTCCTCATATTGCCCGTATGACAATGCAGCTTGGGAAGGTTGCTATTCTTTAGTGTAATAAAGGGATGGTTGTACTCACCAAATGCTTGTCTGTCCTGAATACCAGGTCTTTCCTCTTACTATAGCAGAAAATCTCCTTTGCATTGTCTTCTCTAAATTTAACATAATCTTCATTGTTCTTTTTCTGTTCTTAATTGAAAACAGGGAATCTGTTCTCTAGTCAGTCAGCGGGTTATCAAACCAAAGCTAATTGAAGTTAATCAGTTTAGTCCTGAAACAATACAACTTGATGGTTCAAAATTGATTAACAGCACTCCAGGTCTCAACTTTTGATCCAATTTCACCTGTGCTCAAATTCTTTCCTGTACAAAACCATTTGCATTCCACTGCAATGCATGGTAGTACCTTGCCTAAGTGTGGCCACCAGCCAAGTTTAGGTGACCTAGCTCACAACCATATCATATAATGATCCCACTTGGTTAAATAAGAAAGCAAAAGTAAAAATAAACACAAGGAGGTGATTATTTCTTAATTTTTTTTTGAGCCATGAGAAATACTGAGAAAGAATTCATTTTTTGACACAGAGAGCTCAGGCAAAATCAATCTGGTTATTGAGCTATTATAAGCAAACTTCTCTCACCAGGCCTAATTTCTATACACAGGCTCAGAGATAGCTCAGAGATCCCTTCCCACTTGGACCCTGGCCAGTCTGTTCTCTCTTCCCATCAAACTGGCCTCTCTATTTTAGGGCTTCACTCAAACCTAGTGTGTCATACACGGGTCTGAGGATGCTGTCCTCATTGTCACACTCAGCATACTGTATCATAATTGGGCTAGTTTGAGAAAAAGTATCTCAAGTGTTCCGGTTGCAGTTCTGCACTGAGTGGAGTGTCCACCAAGTAAGTTCACCTGCAAAAAGCTGAATTAGTGACTTTTTGTTACCTTGTTACCTTATAGTTCCAGGTTTGACTATGTCCAGAGGAACTGGACACAGGACTTAGGACATTCCAGGACCCTGGATCCAGGTGCTTCTGCATCACTGCAGATTTTTCAAATGTCATGCCATTTCCCATGTATACTAACAGAGGCATTCATCCCCAGCCTAGCTAGGCTCAGGCACATGGGTACCACTGTGCAAACACTGTAGGCTGCTGGGTTTGCTTGTGGTCGGCTTTGAACATTGTACTTGGAAAAGTAGGTTGCATGCAGGATGCCTCTGTGAGCACCAGGTGATCAAGTGAGCAGATTTGCAGAGTTGTTGTATTGTATCTGGCTTTAAGGTTGGGTTGGGCTGTTCTTTTCTTTCTTTCTAGTTATGTTCCTACAATCAGTACATTTGGTCCTTTGCCTTATAAAAAAAAATTGACCACAGTGTCCCAATTTTTCTCAGAATTGGAACATCTAATGAACATCACTTGCTTTGGGGATTTGTCCTGCTCACATTTCTGCCATAGGAAAACTGGAATTCTGTGTGTGATAATACACTAATAATCTTGGGAATTTATACTTGAAGTTTCCTTCATTTGAGAATTCAGAGTGCTTAGAAGTTAATTCATATTACATTACATTACTTATGTGAAGTAAATAAACATTTTCCCCATTGCAGAAACTGAGATATTATGAAGGTCAAGACTTTGTATGTTGTCTCATAGACATCTGTATAAAAAAATGGCCTTATTTTTTAATGTAGTAAGTACTTAAGTTTTCTACTGATTTTAGCCTCTAGCTTTTGTCTCCTGCTTTGGAAAATACTGACTTAAATAAACTGTGCTGCATCTCAGAATGATGTGTTAAGTGTGTTCACATCAATATCTGCCTTTGGTCTGACATTCAAACAGAAACCCTTCTTTAATTCCCTTTACAGTCCTTAATATTAGGAAAAAAAAAGCCCAGGAAAAAAACCCAAACAAACCACAACCCAAAGCAAAAAGGATCTCATATATGTGTCTCATCTAGAACCAGATAAGATGTACTGTTGTCTTAAATTTCTCTATGGGAGAGTACAATTTCTAACAGAATTCTTTATTGCTGGGCAACAAAGGAATCTTGCTATGTTAGAGATTTAACCAGTGACTTGCAGGAACTGTGACACACTGTGAGGAGCACCACCAGCACCTGTGGGAGCAACTTATTCTAGCCTGTAACTAATCAGTCACTGGTGCAGGGAAGCACTGAAGGGAGCAGTTTCCTGCTACTAGGCTTAAACGGGATTCCAAGAGGAATAGAAGCTGGCTGGCTGCAGGAGAGTTGTTTTTAAGTGCAAGAGATTTTCTCTGAGATCACACTATCACTGCAAGGCTGCCTGACCTTCAGGCATGTACAGCAGTTTACTGTATTTGTTTGCTGAATGAGCTAAACTGCGCTTGCATTTACTTTGGGATTAGATCTTGCATGAGAGATTAACTGGAGTGCCTGTGGCCTTCTTTATTCTGGTCTGAAAAGAGATAAAATGGACCATACTGCACAACTTTGAACTACAACTTTGGAACAAAAAGTGGGTCTCTATTTAAAGTTTTTGCTCAAATTTTACTGTTAATTTTACTACCATGATTCAGTGAGTTATAGTCATCAACTACCTGCTTGGTAGCCTAGCTATTTCCTTGACAAGGTAACTTAATCCAAAGATGAGCTGGGAGCAAGGAATACGTGTTCAGGTCTCATTTACTCCAGAGCTCAAGTCCACTTTAATGAACAGTGCACTGGACAGCTGACAACACTTACCTGAAAGATGCCTGGCATAGGGATAGAAAAATTTCAATCTGTAGCAGGAGCTCCTCAAGTGCCTTAGGTGAGGTTTTTACAGAGACAGACTCTTTGTCATGCTCATGAAGGTGGACACCTCCAAATTCCAGGCATGGAAGGAGTTAGGACTTTAGGGAATGCTTCTTTCCTCCCCTCAGGTAACAGGTATCCTACAAAAGGTGCTGTTTGAGCTGAGGCTGGAAGGGTAGTACCACATTTCTTAACCACCAGTGCTTGCTTTAACAACCTTTCACTTGCTCCTCTTCTCCCTCTCCCTTTATTCTTTCAGCTGGATTAGTTCCCCCATCCCATTTACGTGTGGCTGTATAAGCAGCAGAGTAAAAGAGTCAAAAGGAGTCAGAAAAACCCTGCAGTAAGAAACAAGACAGGGACAGTATAAAATGTCAGTCAAAGAATGGAGCAGAAGCAGTGTAAGTGGTGCTGCTGGGCATGGCCACACTAAGAAAAACTAGATTCCCAGACTTTTGGAGGGAAAAAAAAAGTAAAAATGTTTAAAATCTGATCTATGTGTGGTATAATTTTACACATGCACCTGAATTAACAAATACCGAATAGCAACAATTAGCAAGTTAAAAACAGCTTAATGCCTTGTTACATAACATGAGACTTAATTTTCTGGTACCAATTTTAATTTATCAATTTAGACATTATATATCTTGCATTTTTTTGTTGATTTTTTTTAAAAAACGGCAAAACTGTATATCTGCTTCCTACATTTACTTCCTAAACAGGTCAACACTTTTCCCTTAAATATTTGGCATCAACTACCTGTCAAAAATAGTAAGATTAATAAGACAGGCCTTGAGGTTTCTCTAATATTGGAGTTCCTGAATTCCTGTGTGATATACTACAGACAAACCACATTCCACCTTAAAAAAAAAGAAAGAAAGTCAAAGTTAACTTTTCAAAAAAGTGTCAATTCAAATTCATTTTTTCATTATTTCCTAATTTTTAGTTAGGTAAAATTTTCAAGTTATTGAGTTTTCAGGATGGTAAAATATTTTGACCTGTAAAAAATGCTCAAAGATTATAATTACTATTTCTTCTCTAGGTGTAAGAGTGATTGACAGATATAAGTGAAATCAAAGGAGTTTAAGTAAAAGTATTACATAAACTCCTGAAAATTGAGTTCATACATTCCTAATTCAGTTTAAATTTCTTCTCTTGAGAAATACAAAATTCAATCCTGGAACTGGAAAGCAAAAATAAAGAGAAATGTCTCATACCTTCTCAGATCACAGTCACTGTTCAGATTATGGAACATTTTCAGACCCAGTGGCACTGTGGAAGAGTAACTCACTTCACAGAGAAATAGCCTTATGTCCCAATTTGAAAGGAAAACCAAAAGAAAAAAAGAGTGAACAAATAAAAATCATGTAAGAAAATTTACAGAATACATTAGCTTAATTGCAGAGGATGCAAATAATCAAATGCAATAAATATATTTTGCTACAGATTGTAAAAGAGATTATTTGGAATAAAAGAGAATAAAACCCCCCAACCATTGGCCATCTACTATATTCTGCTGAATTCCCAAGTGAAGCTCTATTGCCTGATGTGTTGACAGGATACCAAATGATTGTTTAGATAGAAATTAAGGTCTGAATATATTTGGGACATGCTTCCTTAAGTCTCTAACTTCCTGCTTGCCTTAGTACTTTACTGTCACTCTTCTACAGAAAAGGTAAAGACAATATGCTGAAAAATATTCAAAAAGGAATGCATTGAATGCATTGATTATATTAGAGGAGAAAGTAGCTTTTGAAAACTCAGGTAATGCTTGTTGAACCCATATGTCCATCTGACAAGTACCTTCACAGACACATGTATTTTCAGTCCTTGTTTCCTTGAGACCAATGTTGTTTCAAAGAATAATACTGACTATTCAAACATGGATAATTTCAAAATACAGATCTTCATTCACATTAAAATATATATTAGTATGGCATGAATTTAGGTGACTGCTAACCATTTTAGGTTAGGTCGTACAGATTTTATAAATGTGATTTGTGCACATTTCAATCCATGTAAAAACAATGAAAGAATTTGTTGAGAAAGGCAGCTTTCCCACCAGGTTTAAAAATAGAAAATCCGAGCTGGGCTATCCATCTGGGACCAGAGAGATGGTATTATTGTAGGTTTGTCATGTTTATTTCCACTTGAATTATTCTATTAAAATGATAATTCCAGTATTTTTCACCAGATGGCACTGCAGTGACATGATCCCGTAACCTCTCCTCATTCTCCATTAGTGGCGTCATGAGGTCATCCCCAGGCAATCACAAACATGCATCTCTGCTTCAGATTGCACTGAGCCTCTCTTCCTCCATTTCCTTATGTTTATTCCATCATTGCTGGCACAGCTATTACAGTTTTTAATATTCTTAGCCAAATGGATTTGGTAAGAAAAGTTAAGTAGTGGAGACCAATACCTGCCTAAAGTTAATTTGCCCAGATATTGCTGTGAGCAATACCAAAGGCAAACACTATCTTAATGGCAAGAGATGAAACTCCCAGCTGTGCCAGGTCATGCAGAAAGGTTTGCCTCAGTTCCCTGGCCTTGCAATCCTGAATAGGATCTCAGTCCTAGGCCATCAATCTCATGCTCTACTTTTTCAGTGCAGAGTTTTGTGTTTTCCCTTGTTTCCCTTCTCCTCTCAAATGGAGCATCCTCTTCCATGCCCTAATTAGCCCTCAGTTCTGTCATGACCTACCACTGCAGATTTTAGGAAGCAAAAGGAAATAAACCTGGGAGTCCAGTGATGTGTTGAGCACTAAGCTACACCTGTCTTTTGAGAAGTCAGCTTCAGCACTATCACAGCTGTCGTCACTGGAATGCTGGCATCTGAGTCACACTGAAGTTGTGCAAAGGTAACTACAAACAGTGTCAGATTTTTATTTGCAGACCAGGATGTGTAGCATTTTAAAGTTTGCAGCATAAAAAGCTTTCATGGCTTCTTTTTAGAGGTCTGATGCATTCCTGATATTCAGCAGGATGCTGATATTTGGTAGGAGAGTAATGCTATGATACAGAAAATTAAAGGCTAGGACAGTTCCTTCTGACTGTCTCATATGGCACGTGGCTGGATGGTGTGGGCTTTGAAAATACAGCCAAATCTCTTGATAGCATGAACACTTCATCAGACACCAAACATAACCTGTCTCTGTAGCAGACAAAATGAAAAATACTGCTGATTTTCACAATTCTGTTCCCTTTTTTTTGACCAATATATGTTCTTCTAGATCAATAGAGCAATAGTGATTGTGCTATAGAACTCATATATATGCAGAATATTGTATTTATGCTAGTAAAATTAAATACAAAACCATCTGTGAGATGATAATCCAAAACAATATATGATTAAAAAAAGAGAGTCTGGCAGCACATGTAAAGACAGAAATGAAATTAAATGAAATAAAATCTAAAGATAGGAAAGGAAACATAATGACATGAAATGAAATTGTAAAACCCCAGAATTCCTAAATGAAGTGAAAACAATTACAGGATCATGGCAGAGCCTCAACATTTTTGACTCTACATCTTTCAGCTTAGGGCCATGCATGGGAATGAGCACCTCAGCTGCAGCCTCAGGCTTGTTAAAAGGTTTGTGTGAAAAAAAAAATATTCTGAAATGAAGTGAAAGCAAATAAATGGAATACAATGAAATGAAGTGCAGTGAAATGAGCCAAAACTTCTTTAAATGGTACTGCTTGAAATCTTGAGATTTCATTTCCTTTCATGAAATGAAGGATTTTCATTTCATGAAAAGAAATTAAATGAGAAATCAAGGAATGAAGAGAAATGAAAAGACAGGAAAGGAAACATAGTGACATGAAATTAAATCGAAAAAAAAGGAAAATTCTGGAATTAAGTGAAAGCAATGGAGAAAAAGTGAAAACAATGGGATGGAAAGAAAGGAAGTGCAAAGAAATGAAACTTCACAAAATTATTTTCATTGAAATATCAGGATTTTATTTCCTTTCATGAAATGAAGTAGTCATGATTGTTTTAAGGTCTTTAAATAAATTCCAAGTCAACCTAAATTTTGTTAGTCAAAATCAGGGCTGTCTGTTGTGGCTTTTGAATGCCAAGTTGAATAAATTCAGGCTTCCATAAAACCCCTCAGGAATGACAGAATGAATGTAAATTACCATGTGATTATAACCGTTTCTCCCCCACTCTTCTGAAATCACTCTCATGTAGTTCAACTACATTCAAAATATTAATTATAACAATACCAAACTGATGGAGAGCAGCTGGAATCGCCTAGGATATCTCTTTCAATAATATGAATTTGATTTTGTAAGCCATAAAGATTTCAGAGGATGTTTATACTGGAAGGAAAACACTGGGACAAGAACTTTAATGGACCCTTTTTTCTCTTTTCAAAATATGTATTGGTTAACTGGTGTCAGTGGCAAGGTATAGAAGTCACCAAGCCACTGAGACTCTGGGCACTTAGGGAGATAAACTGTCTGGGACTCATCTGATGAATGAGTAAATTATTGTGAAGTGATGTGTAAATAAATGTGAGGAAGTGACTGAACACAGCAAACATCAGGTTCTTTTTACATGTTGCCTTTAAATGTTTGACTGTGTGGCATGTGTCAATAGCTTCTCAAAAAAGCTAAAACAATACAAGCATTATGGTTGGACTGTGAATCTAACTAAGATAATGTATGGATCCACTAGCACATTAAATATATATACATATATTTTCAGACACATTTCCTTGTTTCTGGAAGGTGGAATTCTGTTGTTCTATTTTACTAAACTATAATTCTTTTTTATTGAGATATTTCTTAGTTAAGGAAAAGAACAGTATATGCCACACACTAGCTGAAGTAACTACTGACCTCATAAGATGGTCAGGACTTCCTCAGTGCTAGAGTTGAATTAATGAAACAAATACTTCTGAGAAACCATGCGCTAGTTGTACTACTGATTGAGGCACACAAACCAAACCAAGCAGCTGTGAATCTGGCAGGAGAGCAAACCACAGTGTGGTGCTGCAGGAGATCCATCGTCTCGGCTACAAGAATGTGTGCCCGAGGAAGGAAACCTTTGACTTTGCACCTCTCAGAAGAAAGTCACCCCTTTTATAATGAAAGCTGTTGCTCTGTAAGACGTCCTGGAAGCAGCATAACAAGGCCTCTCTTCACTCAGATTTGACTCCTACATCTGCCTCAGTGAATGTTTTTTGTGCCCTGTCTGTCTGCAGGTCCTCCCATGCTGCACAGCAGTGCCCGGAGAGCCCTTCCTGGCCTGGAGCAGCAGTGGTGTGGCCAGCAGGAGCAGGGCAGTGACCGTCCCTGCACTGGGCACTGCTGAGGCCACAGCTCCAACCCTGGGCTCAGCTCTGGGCCCTCACTGCAAGAGAGACACTGAGGGGCTGGAGCGTGTCCAGAGAAGGGACACGGAGCTGGGGAAGGCTCTGGAGCACAAGGGCTGTGAGGAGCAGCTGAGGGAGCTGGGGGTGTTCAGCCTGGAGAAAAGGAGGCTCAGGGGGGACCCAGCACTCTGCAGCTGCCTGGAAGGAGGGGGAGCCAGGGGGGCATCGGGCTCTTCAGCCAGGTGATAGGACAAGAGGAAATTGCCTCGAGCTACATCAGGGCAGGTTTAGGTTGGACACCAGGAAAAATCTCTTCACAGAAAGGGTAATTAGACACTGGGTAGCCCAGCGTGCTGGTGGAATTACTTTCCCTGGAGATGTTTAAGGAAAGACTGGACGTGGCACTCAGTGCCATGGTCTGGTAGACTTGGCAGTGTCAGCCACGGGTTGGACTCGACAATCCCAAGAAGTGTTTTCCAACCCGATTGATTCTGTGGTTCTGTAACTCCATCGGCTGTCCCTGCCGCCTCAGCGTCTCCGCCTTGGTTTTACGCCTGTCTCCCTCTCCCGCAGCGACCAGACACGCCCCAGGGCATCCCACCCGCTGCCTTTCCCTCGGGAGAGGCCCGAGCGAGGGGCTCCTCTGCCTGGGGCCTGGCTGAGGAGACCACTGCTCTAACATAAGGCAGCAGCGCAGCCGCGCATCTGTCTCTGGGGTGGGAAGGACGGCTCTCGGGGGGCGCGGGGCGGGTTTGGCCGGGGAGCTGAGGGGAGCGGGAGCGGCCGTGAGGGGAGGGGGCCGGGGCGGGGCTTCCCGCGGGGACGGCACAGCGCGCCGGGGTTGGCGGCGGCGCCATTTTGAACTGGCTGAGGGTCGGAGGCGGTGGCTGGCGAGCGTCGGGTTCCGCGCTCCCCGAGGGAGAGCCCGCGAGGAAGGAGCGGACATGGCCGCGAATAGGAACTTGAAGCAAGTGCGGATCGAAAACAGCTCCCCAGCGGCGCCGCTGGGCATGGTGGGGGCTGGCGGCGGCGGCAGCCTGAAAGGATTGCGCGGCCTAGAAGCGGAGAGTGAGGCGGCGGCGGCCATGGCTTTGGCGCCGAGCAAAGAAGGTGGCGGAGATGAGGAGCAGGAGGTTGGGTTCACCATTGATATCAAGAGCTTTCTCAAACCTGGCGAGAAGAGCTACACGCAGCGTTGCCGGCTGTTCGTAGGGAATCTGCCTACTGATATTACCGAGGAGGATTTCAAGCGCCTGTTCGAGCGCTACGGGGAGCCCAGCGAGGTCTTCATCAATCGGGACCGTGGCTTCGGCTTCATCCGCCTGGTGAGGATCCGGGCGGGTCCCTGGGGCTGGCTCTGAAAGCGGGAGGCTTCGGACCCTTGCCCCCCGCCCCTTCCCCTCTTTTTCGGAGGGTGTAAAAAAAGGCAGCATCTGCCTCTCATTTTCTTCCCCCTCCCTGCTATCGCTGGTCCCCCCGCCTCTTCTTCCTGCTTCCCCCTCCCCTGTTCGCCTCTACAGATCCATGCCAGACCCTTGCATTCAGAATATTCTCCCAGCCCTCGGCGTTTCGGTCCCCGCCTCACCCCATGGCACTTAATACAGTTAATTTTAAAGAATGGACAGGATTGTTTCCAAGTGCAACTGCTCGCACATCGTGAACACACAGCAAAATCACGGAATTGAAAGGGTTGCGGACCGCGGGTTGTTTAAATCACTCGTGCCCAGATAAGACTGGATTTTTAAGGGTATTTGATTTGATTGGCAATCAAATGCAGTATTTGATTAAACATGCTCCGGTTAAGAATGCAAAAAAAAGGAATCGTCCGAAAAATTTATGATGCTGTATTAAAATGGTAATTTAATGTGCGGGATCAGTTTTCACGATTGCTGTGTTTAAAATGCACCGATTTGTATCATTCTATGAATAGCTTTAGAGTGGTTTAGGTGTCTAGTTAGGATTTTCCCATATATTTTACTGGTGAGGTGTGTTTTTTTTTTCTTTTTGATTGTCATCTTAAAATACTTGTGGCATTCTGCCATGCATCTTTTACCCTGAGAATTTCCCGGCCTGAAATAGCAATTTTATGGAGGAAGCAAGATATATTTACATCTTGTTACTCATTTTTGTGTGTAATAGGGATTAGATAGAGTTTTCATGTGAACTTCCCTTTTCCGTTGTATTTAGGGAATATATATGTATTTTTAACAGCTTGCCTAGCCTGTTGAACTGTGAAGAGAGATATAAAGAATTTCTTTAAATGTCGCGGATTGCAAGTATCAAACCTGGTGAAGGTTTTTGAAGTGAGAAAAAAGGCAGTTGTTGATTTACTCTGTCTCATGGATGTAGGTGCAGAAAGCCCATTAATGTGAGACGAATGAAAATATGAGCAAAGAAGGTAATTTCATCATTTTTGGGTGAAATTTGAATTGTACATCCATTGAGAGCAAGTGCTATATTTTCACTTATTTAAAAGCAAAACAAAAACCCAACCACAAACACCTTAGATCCTGTAGTGTAGTGTTTGAATACCATTTCCTGCTGAAGGGAGCTAGGGATGCAGGATATAAACATTTGAGTAGGTAAACGTGAAAAGCATCAAGTTTTCAAGTCTACTCAAAACCATTATAGAGCAGCACCATGATAATGAGAATTTGTTAAGTCCTCTCATGTGTAACAAAAAATTTGTGCCTATGTTGTTTTTTAGAATAAATCATAAGGGGTAATGAATGCATTTTTTTTCAGAGAACAGAGACTTTGTTGGTTTATTTATTGGGTTTTTTGTTGCTGTTGGTCTGGTTGTATTTTTATTTGGGGAAAGAAAACAACTTTGCTACTTTTGGGGGGAGGTCACACAAAAGTGGTATCTGTTCTCTTTGAAAATAAAATATATAAAATATTTTTTATCTTTATAAAGGAATCTAGGACCCTGGCTGAAATAGCAAAGGCAGAACTTGATGGTACTATTTTGAAGAGCAGACCACTTCGAATTCGATTTGCTACCCATGGAGCTGCCTTA
Organism: Luscinia megarhynchos; assembly: GCA_034336665.1. NCBI lineage: Eukaryota > Metazoa > Chordata > Aves > Passeriformes > Muscicapidae > Luscinia > Luscinia megarhynchos. Next base: position 70,946,129 of record JAPFBE010000003.1, read on the forward strand.
ACTGTGAAGAATCTGTCGCCTGTGGTTTCCAATGAGCTGCTGGAACAAGCATTCTCTCAATTCGGGCCAGTGGAAAGAGCGGTTGTTGTAGTAGATGATCGCGGCAGAGCTACAGGGAAAGGTTTTGTAGAGTTTGCTGCAAAACCTCCAGCACGGAAAGCTCTAGAAAGATGCAGTGATGGGGCATTCTTGCTTACAACGTAAGTTTACAGGTTTTTGTTTGCATTTGTGAGTATATCTTCCTGAAGTGAGCAAAAATTGCATTAATGGCATTCCCTAGTTCTTACTTTCAAATTCTGAAAGCCATGAGGTTAGAAATTAAAGTATTTTGCATGAATATCACAAATACTCTTGATTTTATTTTTAAAGAAAAATATCTTTCTCTGCTTACTATTTATATGGTTTCTTATTGCCATATGAGAGTCTGAGAGCAAAATTCTGGTTTTTTTATTGTTCATATGCAATATTACTTTTTCTTCTTTATACAATAAGGCATTTTCTGTTGAGACTTTATTTTCATTGATTGCTCTCTTCCTGATACCAGTATCAATATGACAAAATAATATTCCTGTGTTTCTTAACAAAACAGTGCATGACACTGCTGATGTTTCTTTAGACTAAAGAAAGTGTTTATATCTTAAAAATTATCTGTGGCTTGTAAGGCCACGTTATTCTCGCTGTTTCAAAATGAAGACTTAGATTCTGAAGAGATTTACACTGGTGATGTTTGGAAAACAATCTATTTCAAGGACAAGCAAGCTTGCAAATAGCTGCACTTCTCTTGCATCTCGTATTTCTGTACTTGCCAAAGAGGGTTGTTAATTGCTGTACTATTCACAGTCGCATATCTGATATTTTCAGATGCTTTCTTAGAACTACATGAAATGATACACATTATGATTATTTTTTGTTTTTCTGATTCTTACTGGGAAAATAAGGCTGTGGTTTCACAGCATAAAAACTTGCTCTGCCATTGAATTGGGCTTGGAGTTCTTTTCCTGCCCTGGCTATGCTGTTCTTTTATGTGCTTGAGAACTTCCATAAGCCGCTTGTGCCTGCTAAAACAACAGAAAAGCACTCGTTTTTATGGGGGTCCGTTGTAGTCTGTTCAAGCAGAAAGAAGTTTTTGCTAATGTGAGGTCCAGCAGAGAATAAGGCAGGCTAAAATGTTGCCAGGAGACTAAGGGGTCTGGAAAGCCAAATCTTATGTGGTATTGAACTGATTTGATGGTTACATAGTAAATTTAATCTGAATACATCTTTACTGTTTCCAGGAGGTGCCGGCAATTTGTTCTTATTCCATGGGTTTTCTTGGCATTAGTAATTGAATGGAAGCCTAGTGAGCCAAACAAGGGAAGTAATGTAGTTCAGTGTTACATTAGTGCTATTATTGACATGAGAGGTGTGCCAGGGAAAAAGAAGCTGGGATATGAGGAGAGGGTTATTCTTGTTTTACCAGCTGGATAGATCAGTTGAATTGAAATGACCATCTAACCATGGCCTGAGCGAATAAAAGGCACTTGATCGTTTTCTGGCTTAGGTGACCTTCCCTTATGCACTGTTGCAAAGATAATTGGCATGAATCTGCTGCCATCTACTTTGATGTTTTGCTTTAGAGTCTAAAGTTTTACCTTTTTAACTGAAAACTCTTTGTCTGATCAAAACACCTTTCAGTTCCTGTTTAAAAGTATCAAAACTAGACATTCAAAACATTACCGCTTTAGCATTGTTGTTTTGCTTCGTAACTTGTTAGCACCACAGTTCAGTTGCATTTTAGTAGCAGAACTGTCAGCAATTGCCATGCAGATGGCATCAGAAAAAGCAGTTACTGAGCTGTGCCCTGTGATTCCGGGTTTCATCTTTTTAATCTGAACTTGATGCCCAGAGTAAAATACATTGGGGAGTCTTTGGTTGGTTGGTTTGGTTGTGGTTGTTTTTGTTTGTTTGTTGGTTTTGTTTTCCTAAGGAGGGACTGGAGAAGTAGGGGAAGATCTGCAGAGTAAAATAAAAGGCATGGAACACAGTAAATGCATGCTGATGTTTTGAAAATCATGTCTCTACTGCTCTGTGTTTTGTAAGTTCTGCTCCCAAGACTAATGCAAAGAGCTTTTTACACAACTCAGAGTTTGTACATTGCTCTCTTAGGTAGTATTGGCTCATGCTGGTTACTACATATCAAGGAAGCTGTTTCCAGAGAGAAATTAGGATTCTGATTTGTGAGCTATTGAATTCAAATAATGGATTTTAAAAAACTTAAACAGAAATGTTTTTCTAGTTATCACTGTAATATTAATACCAAATTATCAAACTGTTTTCAATTGTAGAGTAACTTACAAAACTAAGTTGTAGAAGTCAGTAGAAATTAATAGGTTGTGCTGCTCTATTTTGGGTTTGTTGCTTTCTCAGTACAATCATGGACTCTGTGGTGCCTCAGTGATAAAAATAAAGGTAGTTCCTTCCTAAATACTTTGTTGTTACTGTTAGATGGTTTTGATGTTTTAAAAAAGGAAACAACTGTGTCAAGTAAGTTATGGTTTTAGGCAGAATAGCTGGATTTGGGTATAGAAACAATTATTTTCCAAAGGATGTTCTTAAAATTTGGATTCATTGAAATTTTATGATTTAAGACAAGACACAGGAATTACATGTTAGCTTTCTGGAGTGTTTCTTCAAAATACTAAAATAAATTGTAACTACTTCATTAATGAATTCAGTTATTGAATTGAAAATGTTTTCCAGAACACCTCGACCAGTTGTTGTAGAACCAATGGAGCAATTTGATGATGAGGATGGACTCCCTGAGAAGCTAATGCAAAAAACACAACAGTACCACAAGTAAGTTGTGGTTAGCCTTTTTCTATGAAACGTGATTTATGTACTTAGTTACCTTTGTAAATATACACTCATTTTAACTTTTGAGTTTGTGTAGCAGGAAGTAGTGCTTTTGTATGTTGTGCTGTTTTATGTGAATGGATTAAACAGGGCCTTCCCAAATTTCCTAGTCATATTAAAATTCAGACATGCCTCATTGGTTTAACATTCTGTGCATTTACTGTAGTAGAGAGATTCTTGGCCTATGCTGCAGTCAGTAGGAGCTTGTTGCCAGCAAACTATAGTCTTTTATGGATGAGAGGTGTGGTCTAATCAGAGATTTTGAATACCCACAGATCTTTATGATCTCTGAATAGCCCCATAACTGTTAGCAGCCTTCCTGGCATGTAAATCTTTGTAGCTTCCACAGTTCAAGTAAAACTTTGAGCATGACATGAGGAAGTGAATTTCAATCATGAGATAGAAATCCCCTAATCTAGAAGTATTAATTTTCAATATTGTAATTGCCACTCATGTTGCTTGGATATAAAATGTTTATTTTGGTAAGATTGTAGAGCACCACTTCTTAAAAATGTGTCACTGTTAGGTACAATATTAGTGTTAGAATTAGAAATGTGGGCTCATTTAATGGTTAAAGATTCTAGCTAATATTCTGGGCTGTCTAGTAAGCATTGATATTTATTTAAATAACTGAATTAACTGGTTTAGTTAATTAACTGCTTTAAATAACTGGTTTAGTGAATTGACTGCTTGATTTAGAAGGCTGAACAGTATTAATCTAGTGTTGCAACTTAGCATTTTGTACTGATGTCAATGCAAATTTCTGTCTTAAATAAATTAAACCTTTATTTGAGCAAGTTTTGGAAAATTGTCTTTTTACTTGTCTTAGTGTCTGATTTAGAATGTAGTCATCTGACAGGTTGATAAAAAGTGAGATCTACACTTGAAGTGATTGTTTCTACATTCTCTGGCTGTTAAAGCTGTTGATCTAAATGTGTCCTTCTGTACATTTTTACTGCGAAATTTTTATTAGGGAAAGAGAACAGCCACCACGCTTTGCTCAGCCTGGAACATTTGAGTTTGAGTATGCTTCACGGTGGAAGGCTCTTGATGAGATGGAAAAGCAGCAGCGTGAACAGGTTGACAGGAACATTAGAGAAGCCAAAGAGAAACTTGAGGCAGAAATGGAAGCAGCTAGACATGAGCATCAGCTAATGCTGATGAGGCAAGGTAAAACCAGATAATCTACTAGTATTAAACTAGTACTAAATTTGTTTTGTAAGGTATTTTTTTTTGGTAGCATATTGAGCTGTATACTTGGGCATTTATTTTGCTGGTTACCAATTGATTTACTGCATTTAGCTGAGAAAAAGTATGGAATACTTCTCTATGCACATATGCCTTGTTGATTTGCAGAAATGAATAGAATCTGATAAAAGAGGTGATTGTCTAAGTCTGTTTTCTTCACTTCCTAAATTTATCTTTAGGAAAAGTTCACTTAGTTTAGCTTGTTTTTCCTGAAGAGGCACATGTGCTTCCAGTGTGGAGCCTTGCTTTTTTTATAAGGTCTTTTGTACAGAGCATGAGGTCTTATACAGAAGATAATAACATAAAAACATAATTATATAATAACACAAAAAGCATAAGGTCTTATACAGAGTGTAATAACATGGAAAACTGTTTTGAAATGCCAAATAGTTGCTGCAGCACCTGAAATGACAACTGTTTCTTGGTTTATTTTTCAAGAAAAACTGTTGAAGCATTACATTTCCTTGTAAGCAGAGGTGCATATTTGAGGTAGGAATGTGCATGTTAATGTGATCTAAGAGTCCTGCACAGTACAGCCCTCCCTTGGCAGCTAGACACACATTGTAATTTTGTGTGTATGCATGACTGAGATTTGTAAAGATGGTTCGGTGCTTAAGGCACAGGTTGTATAAATCTACTGTTGACTTATCTAATTGTTAATATTTAACATTGCTAATAAACTAGTCCCAGAACTCATGCTCTTTGATTTCCTTTGAGTCTATTCACCTGTTGCCTCTACTTGAGAGCAAGACTAGAGATTACTTTGTCTTAAATTCATGTCTTAATTACATGTTAAACTGAGACAAAATGACAGTGGCCTCTTCATTAAGATAGAAAAGCACTTGATGGTAAAACATGGGAAAACATCTTTGGTATGTTTTTGGATATTAGGGTTTCTTTTAAGGGCAACATGAAGGAAAAGATATTCTGCTTTTTGAATATTTGTTAAATGCCAGTTTTATATGAATAAGAGAATTATTCCTTCCATTAAAGAGCCACTAAAACATGAATGCATGTGCTGCTACTATTACAGTGAGAAGATGTTTGTTTTTTAGTGTAGGAGGAAGGGTTTTTCCCCCTCACAGTTTGGTTAGCAGAGTACCTCTCTGCTACCAGGTGACTTTGAATTTTGTTAAGATAGTTAGGTTTCTTCTTAATTGACATTTAATTTCCAGAGCTCTAGGGATTAGTAAGTATTCCTTCTGTTTTAATCTTTTCCATTCTTCAGCTTCAGTATGCATGAAAATAAGGTGGTTCTTCACTTGTTTATTTTCAAAGATTAGCTTCCTCTTGTTGCTCTGAACAGTGTGGTCTAAGTTCATGCCATGCCAAGTATTGGTTATATTAATGAGATTGCATCACAGGATTCTGCAGAAAGATGCGATGAAGTTTCTAAGGCACCAGAACCCTAGAATTAGTACTTTTGTATCCCTGGTGCACGAAGTAAAATTTAAAGATATTTTGAAGCATTCATTATGAAATATGAAATAAAATACAAAATGTCATGTTTTAGCTGTGTAGGAGTTAAAATGAAGACAAGAAGGATGAGCTTATTGGTCCTTATAGTCTAGCAGGTAAAGGGTGTGTTGAAACTGCTCCACAAGAGCTGGTAGGATTAGAGCTCTAGAACATGTTGATTTGAGTACTCAGGTTTTTGTGGTGTGGTATTAATTCTTGAAGTAGATTTAATTCTTTTGATATGTGTAATTTTTCACTTTTAAGTGTCATATTTTGACAGACTGAGTCAGAAGTAATTTGTAAAGCAGAGTAAGTGTTTCCATGTGTAAGTAAATTGCATGGTATTTCTGATTTATGTACTGGTGGTATGCATCAAACATTTGTAAATACTCTCTCATAACGATGGTTAAATGGATTATGAAAATACTGGAAAGCGTGACTCAATTTAACCAGAAGCTTAATTTTTTAATCAATTATTTTGAAGCTTGGCATTTATTTTCCATCTTTAGAACCTGAAAAATCAGCAGCTAAAACTGCTTAAAAGTCTTTGTGGAGTTGATATTCCAGCTTGTAGGATTAACTTCTGAAGTGAGAACACCTTCCCCTTCTGCTCTCTGCTATGTAGAAGGTTGAAGGTAAAATGTGACCTTGCCCTTTTATAAGCACAAGAAAGTGCACAGGCTAATAATAATGCTCTCTGTTTTCTTTTTTTCCCACAACTGCTTTAGTGCAGAGAAAGGGCCTGTCAGTCAAAAATACCATAATGACAGGTCTTCTAATATGGATGCCTCTTGTGCAGAGTTTGAACCTCTGTATCTGTGTTTTCACCTGGCCTAGTAAGGCTTTCTGCCAAGACTTGGCAGTTGTCAAATGATACGGAATCATAATTTGCTTAGTTGAACTTTTAACATACTAACAATTTCAGGAAAGGCAAAAAACTATGCTATGGATAAGAATTAGGAGAACACTGAGAAAAGTAGACTGCTACAGCTTAAGATCAAAGGACAGTAAATGATAGTAATAGAGAGAAAGTAGGAAATCTTGTGCCTGTGTGCACAAGAAATAGGGAATGCTGTATAAATTTTAAAGAACAAAGAACAGAAAAGGAAACATCTTTTCCCACAGTGGGCAGTATTGTGTACAGAATGGATTAGTCTTTGATCTCAGTAATACTGTGAAGCAAGCTAAAGGTTCATTTTAAAAGAAAAGTACACTTTTACTCTAAAATAACCTAAAGGTTATTTAAAAGCAAAAAAATAAAGTGTGTTTGTGACACTGCCCAGTGGCCAGGCCTTCTATGGCAAGCATAGCTGGAAAGAAACAGCCCTCAGACTTTGTGATTTGAGTGCATCTTCAATGTAGTCCTATTCTATTTAAGTGCAAAATGTGTTAATTTTTCAGAAGAGAATGGAAAAGCAGTCCTGTGAAATGTGCTTGAAAAAGGACTTCTAATGTCAACAGTGATGTTGTGAGAGTAAATATCTGATAATCATTTTTGTTGAAAAAGAAAACAAATACAATATATTTTGGCAGAATATACTGGCTGTTGTAGGTTTTGGATATTCAAATAAAATTTTAAGTTGTAATAGTTTATGCTGATGCAAGCTTGAGGAAATTGATTTGCATAACTAAAAATATTTAATTAGTGAAGAAATGCGTAGAGAAAATGTGCAGAACAGTTGAACTAAAGCAAAGAAGGCATGTAATGGGTGGTATGGTAAAATGTTACTTTTGGCTTTCTATAAATAGTATCTTGTGGCCAATATCCTATGTAATTAAAAAAATAAAAAAACCTGCTTTCTAACAAATGGTGAAACTATTATTCATTGAAGAAAGCATACATTTCCAGGCAGAAATCAATAATGTGACTGGTCATCAACAGTAATTACTGTGAGTTATGCCCTGCTTTTTATGGCCCTTTTAGGTGCTTCTTAGGAGGCTATGGCTGTGTTTTTTATGTGGGATTGAAAGACTAGTCATTTTTAAGTTGCAGTCAGCAGAGTTGTGATAGATCTTCATAGAGGTGCAGGCTTCATGCACCTGAAGTTCATGTGACTTTTCTTTTTCTGATGTGTGCCATGTAGGGGTCTGCAGTAGGTAGGGGAGAGCATAAAAGTCCATAAATATTGTGGTTTTCTTAGTAGTGTGACTTTAGCAGTGTACAGCATTGTGAGAAAATCAGTACCCTGTCCTAGATGTAAAACCAGGATGCGATTTAAGGAATTAAGAGAGTTTTTTTTCCTTTTCTTTGAGAACTTAAAACTTTCTGTAACCTTCTCTGAGGGCATTGTCCATTTTGTGCCTTTCTGTGTTTGTAAGCCACAGATCCAGTGTGTTTTCAAGTACTAGACTTAGTCATATGGAAAGAAATTAGTTAAATGCATTGAAAATTTTGTTTATAAAATTGAATGTTAGCACTGACAGTAATAACAGTTTTTGTGTGCCCACATTATTGATTGACAGCTTTTATATTTAAAAACACTTTTATTCCTGTTAGATCTCATGCGTCGTCAAGAAGAATTGAGGCGCTTGGAAGAACTTCGAAACCAAGAACTTCAAAAACGCAAGCAGATACAATTGAGGTATTTTGTCTTCTACTGTGCGGAGTTGTGGCATGCAGCCACTGTAGGCCTGCATGAATTTAGATATGTTAGCTAAGCTTGCTTCTCAGAAGCATAGTATGTGATGTTTCTGATAATATAATGCTAATATAGAAGATTGGTTTCAAGTGTTGATTGATTTTTTTCACTTATTTCAGCTCTGCTAAGTTTTGTTGTAAATTTCTGAGATTTCTGAATAGCATAGAAATGTCTCAGCCTGTTTTTTGTTTTATATTTATTTTAACGTGACTGAAGCATTGCTGTAATTGATAGGAACATACTTCTAAATTTTATGGGCAGGTGATTTGCATATAGAATCTTAGCATTGCTATTGTATAGTCTGACGTGGGATTTTAGAAGTTATTTCCATTAGTCAAATCCTAAAAGAAAAATTGTTTTCAACATACTAGAATAGCAAGTGAAAATAATTGTTTTAATGCCTCTTCTAAAGTTTAAGAAAATAGGCATAGTCTCATCATACTGATTTATACTTTTTGTGTTAAATATCATAATGAATGTCAGTAAGATCAAAAGAATAGCACAAACACCTCTCAGAATTAAAAATGTGTCTCTTGGCACTGTTGAAATATTTTAATCCATAGTGGCTTCTTAAAAATTAGAATATTTTAACCTGTTTACTGATATATAGCTGGAAGAGTAGGTATAAAATGTATTGGTATTGAAATTACTAGTATTCCAGTATTCCAGTAAAAAAATCACAAACCAAAACTTCAAGTACTCAACGTCATCTAGTTGAGTAGATTAGTACCTTACACTGTGTAAAAACTAATTAATGACCAGTTTTGTTTATGTGCTTGATCTTACTTCTGAGACTTAATGCAAGCTTGAGCAGGTCAAGAGACTAAGCTGACATAATTTTGAAAAATATCCTAGACATGAAGAAGAACACAGACGTCGTGAAGAAGAGATGCTACGCCAGAGGGAGCAGGAGGAATTACGACGACAGCAGGAGGGAGGATTTAAGCCAAATTTCATGGATAATGTAAGTACAATTCTACTGTGAATGTCCAAATTGCAAAAGAATTTTCATTCTGTTATTTTTATACTGGTTATTGAATTACCATCTTCTTGTTGGCTGTTTTTCTCTTGAGTATTTCATTGTTCTCCTGAGTGAGTTGCTTCATATTCAGTAGTGTAGTTACTCTTTCCTACGGTGACATCACTGTTACTTTTCCTACAAGCTGGTGATGTAACACATCCGTTAAGTGAAGTTGTTCAGATACTAATTGTTTTTACTTGGGAATTGAAATGTTTCAGTAAAATAATTTTTGTAAGTGGGAGGTGATAGGATTCACTCATCCTGATGGGCCCTACTCTGCCTGAAGGTTTAAATTTAAAACCAGTTCATGCTGCTAAGCTTGTTTGACTTACTGGTTTTGATTTATGCTTAACTTACTAGGAAAGTTTTCAGAAACAAAAAGGGCAGTGTTCGTTTCATATGGATCCTAAAATCACTCTCCCTTTTGACCTTGTGTAAAACTAGATGATGAGAACATCCAAATCATTACTAAAGGAAACTGAAAGATTATAAAGGTGCGGGAAAATTTGTTCTCTGCTGTAATTATTTATAGATTATTTATATTTAGGTAATTTAGGCATGCTCTGCCTCTGAAGACTCGTCCTGCAGGACTAACAAAATGCTGCTCTCAGAGGAGTCAGCTTCTAATTTTTTTTGGTTGAAGGGATGACTTTTTTCCTACCAACCAGATCAGTTCAGTGAATGCAAACTGTGTTGCGAATGCTTTAGTTTCTCTTAAGTAGGATAGCTTTTATTATTGCAGCTATTTCTAGTGAGGAAATAATTAACAATCAGTTCACACAACACTCTTTAACATTATTAAATCAACTGTAGTCTACAGGAGGGGATTTTGCTCACCTTCACAGGTGCAACTTCATACATCAGTCAGGAATTCTCTGCTGGTTTCTCAGCTACTTCCTGTGAAAGAAAAACCTGTTTTACATTCTAGACAACAAAATTTTCTGTAGGCTTGTGAAGAATTTATTATGTATGTTCAGAGACATCCTGAGAGATGTTAGAAAATGAATGATTTCCTGTTCTCAGCAGGACATTTTTCCCCTTGCCTGCCCCTTAGTATTTTTTATAAAAATGGGGAGGAAGCAAGACATTTCATTTGATTTTGCTAACAGGTATAATTTGGTTTTGCTCACTCTGTTTTGAGGTACTTGCATCCAAAAGCAGATGGTAATTTATTTCCATATGTTCTCACTCTAAAAGTGCTTTCAGCATGTCTTTTTTCAGGGTAATATGAAGACTAAGAATTCTGAACTTAAACTGTCCTTTAGTGTGTTCCAAATATTATTAAACATGATTGGGGAAATAGCATGTAACAGTCGTCTGATGTAACTTGGAAATAGTACTTGCTGATGACTTCTGCAGTGCCAAATACGAAATTTCATATCACTGTAATATCTTAATGTAGTATCTTTTGGGGTTACCTGACTTTCTGATCCTATAAGCTACTTGTCAAAACCTCCTGGCTCCTGTGTGGGACCCATGCTTCTTGCTGCAGAGAGCTGCAGTGATAGGAAGCTGGGGAGCCAACCCACAGCCCTGCGATGGCAGTAGCTCCCTCAGATTCCATTGCTCTTAGGAGGTTGTGGCCTATATTCTGCAGCTTGGAGTGGGGAAAATGAGATAATGTTGGCCACCACAGCCTTTACTGGTTTATTCTTACGTCTGCCTTGAGATAATAGTATTTAGTCTCTGTGCTTAAATTGCTTACCACAATTTGTCCATCCTTGTTGCTTATATATATTTTTAAATTCCAAACCCTTTACAAATAGAAACTATTAAAGTTGGTATACTGGACTTGGCGAAAATGTAGGATAGGACAGGAAAAAGAGTGCTTCAAATGGAAAGCACTTCAATCACTATGCATAATTTTTATGGCTTTTATGCATCAGATTTTTGGAAGGGAATGGTAAAAGGTGAAGACTGCTTTGGAAGAGTGTAGCTTTCCCACTCATGCACTACTGAAATTGCGTTCATCTGGACCTAATTAATACACTGCAAGAATAAGTAGATGTAGTTTTGCAGTAACAGCCCTTCCAAAGGTGTTTTAACTTAAATATAAAGGACTGTAGAGTACAGGTGGTGTTTTTTAAACCTCATATGAAATTGAAGTGGCATATACAATAACACATGAAAAAACGTATTTTAGTCTTTAGTATTCTGGTTGTACACTGACTTAGGTTTTACTTCTAATGCTCTTTAAACTTTAAAAATGGAAAAATTGAAACAAAATGGCAAGTGATGTGTTTACTTTCTTTAGCAACAGTTTCTAATCAGGGTAGCTGTGTGACAAAGCATGCCTATCATTTTTTAGATGCTTGTTATAAAATGTTTTTAGATAACTGTAGTTATGTAGTGTAAATGGGAATTGAAAAAGCCTTTGCATTTTGCAGCAGAGAAAAACGGTAAACCTTCTTTGGAGATTGCAAAATGACACATGAAATCTGATTTCAGCTTAGAATTTCTTATACAACTAATTTGTTTTTATTTGTTCTTACTTATACTTGTTTACTGTGAACAGATTCCATCTTGCACTTACTTCTACTTTCAGATTACCACTGTATGTGTACTGAGAAAGTTAGTTATTTTCAGAGGTTAAAAGTTGACTCTTGGTGAGAACTGCATTTTTTAAATACTATTGGATAGTTTTTTACCATAGCAAGTCTTTTCAAGCATTATACTTACAAAATATTAAAGTCTTCTGCCACCACCGTATTTAGAAGGACAATAACAATTGTTTCTAATCCTTGTTTTTGTTTCTTAAAAGCTTTGAAAGTAAGCTTCCTTCAGTTTTATCGTATCACTTTTTACTGGTCAGTCTAAAACGGGAAGATAAATGGTAAGTGCAATGGCAAGCAGAGTTGGACCCTCTCATGTAAGGCTGCAGTATTAAGCTTTCCTGTTGAAAGTTTCTATCTGTGTCTTTTCCCTAACTCATTAAACTTGAATATTTTAAAAATACAGCTACTTTTGAAAAACATCTTGTAATCAAGTTTAATGCAGCTGGCAGTTACTTGATTTTTTTTTTTTACAGATGATAAAAATATTTTCTGTGAGAGGATTTCTTTCCCTGAAGCATTCTTGTTGCTGGTGTTGATGGACACTAGAAATTTGACTGCATTGATTATTAATCTAATGGGCAGCCCGATGATGCCTAAACAATTTATTAATCTAGTTGTGTCATCTCTACTAGATAAATTATTAATAAACACTTTCATATTGGTTAGGGTTTTTCCCTTCCTTTCTAAAACTCAGTTGAAATGTGCTATTATAGCTCAATAATACATATGCATTCTGATTTCAGAGAAGCTTAATTGGGAAACCAGTTTTCCAGTAGTATTTTGCTAATTTTTATTTCGTATGTGTTCTTCTGGCTGAAAGAGGAACTTGCTGATGGTGATTTATTTTGCAACAGCACAAATACTTTTTAAATAGAAAATACTTCTGAGTGCAGTAATGCATTAATTAGTCAAACGTGCAATAGTTACTATCCAGTTATGGATGGCTTGGATTTACATTGTTGTATCTCAGAGCTGTTTTACAAAATAATTCCAGTTCCAAAACCTTCTTTTATTTGTCACCAACTTAGAGGTTCGGATTTGGTGTATTAAAGTAGTTTCTATGTGTCTAAAACAGAGACCAAAATATGAAGGAGTTGTAGTCCTAGTTTTGTGTGCATAAATTTACTTCTGTAGTAACACTGTGAAATAGTGTTGGATGGGTATTATACTTAGTGAAACAATAGCTGCAATACTGGCCTAAAACTTACAACTCTTCTTACTGATAGTTTAAAGAGGGAATTGAGATTTTTGGACATCCTTGCCCACTTGCCTCCAAGAAAAAGCCTTTTTTGAATCCGTAAGGGACTGTTTCTTGAGAATTAAACAGTTTCAATTTATGATTGCTTGCTGTTCTTTTATGTAAGACTTTGTATATTAAATCCTTCTCTTTTTAATCTCATAGTCATTTCAGGAATTATTTCTAGATGTTGTTTTGTTTTCCTTTAGTTTTTCTTTCTGAAGCACTGCTCTGAAGTGTGTTGAATAATTATCAGCATAAAGCATCAGCCACTAAAGCAGTGTCAGCTGCTAAGCAGCAGGGATTGTAGTGGACTTGGATCAAAAGCTGTAAGACAGATGACAGCAACAAAGTAAAAAAGCACATTGCAAAACAGTAATGAAGTTTATAGCTTCAAGAATGCCACAGCAACATAGTTTTTGTTCTAGGAGTTCGGTCCTTTGGAGCAGTTTATAAATTCAATTTTCAGTTTCTTAGTGTTTGGAGCCCTACTGAGCCATATCTTGTCCCTCATGTCCCTTCTATGTTTGTTTACAAGTTAAGCATTAGACATGTTTGAAACAAGACTATCAGTTATATTTCCTTGAACTTCAGTAATTCAGGATTAGATTTTTGCACTTCTTGCCTGTTTAAGTGAATGGAACAGTATTTTGATCCCATTTTCTCATAGCATTATGCTCAAAAGCTCCAGTAATGTAAGCAGTTGGAATTTTCACTGAATGGTGAATTTCTTCCTACCTAACTCAAAACTAAACTAAGGCAGATGCCCAATAACAAATCAGTGAAACATTTCTAAGAATCTTTTCAAATTTGGTAAGTTTTCTTATAATAAATGTTGGTTATTTTATCCTGATAGCCTCATATACTTAATGAAGCTAATAGTGGTGGAGTTTTGTGAGTTTGTATAAATAAAATCTCAGTTTCTTGCTGCTTTACAAAAGCTCTTTTGTAGAGTGTGGTTGGGTGAGATGAATTGTATTCTTACTGCAGTCCAGCATACCTAGTTGATATGTGACACCTCAAAGACTTTTTAAGGTAAAACTAACTTGGAAGAAGATAAATCATTAAATGTAGAACTAAAATACCAACCTGACAAAATATTCCTGCTTTTCTTGGTAGTGGTTTTACTTCAGCGATCAAATTCCTTCCTATGCATAAATCAACATAGGATAGACCTCTGAGTGAGCGTTCTACAGATATCCAGTTTGTGTTTTTGTGGGCAGTCCTAGTTCTGGCAGTAGCACTAAATTATTTAAATTTTTTCACAAGTGATAAACATCGGTAGACAGATTCCTAAATCATGCATTTCTTCTGTTCATTGGTGTTCCAAGTACTAAATTTGTTGCTTTGAGCAAGAGTAATACTTCCTTAACAAGCCTTAAAATATTCTATTTATATTATTTTCAGCAACTAAATAAATTATTTTCTGCCTTTATGTTGTCAGGTAGAAAAGACTATACAGCTGTCATAGCTGCTTTTAGTACAAAAAAACAAGGCATGAAAGTCAATGCAGATCTTCAGGTATTTTTTGTAACGTATTATGTGCTTATATACATTAAATGATGGTGTTTGTGGAATAAGATCTTTCTGTTGTAAGTATCTCATACCATTTTAGGATGGTTCATAATTGATTTTCAGGGTCATGTTTTTATGTATGTTAAGGATGGTACTTAAAGTAATTTTTGAGTAACAGAACAAGTAATTGTTACAATAATATATTTCATTTATGACTGTATTTCTGTATGTGTGAAATGAGAGTATTTAGGCAATGTGACATTTTCATGTTACATTTAGGAGACTAATCTTTTGCTCTGTTGCAGTCATCATCTAATATTTGCTCAAAGTGCTTTGGAAAATACTAAGATGTATGTTTTGCGGATAGAACAAGTGACTATTCACAAGTAATTTTTATACTTTAATGTGCTGTCAAATGTACATAAATCTCCAGTATGAATTTAGGTGTCATGGTACTGCTTTTAAGCTTTCCCAGATTTGTTCTTTTCTACAGCAATTGATAGAGAATTTTCTATCTATATTCTTTAGATTATCTGGTTTTGTTTATAACCTTACTTTCCCTTAGTAAGACTGATCAAGAAACTAAAATAACACTTAACAGATGCTGCTTACGTAATGGCAAAATGACATTAGTCTTTGTCAGTTGTGGTGTTTCATGAGGCCTCAGCTGTAGCAGATTCCATTTTTGTTCAATTATTGATAAAAAGACCTCAAATGCATCTGTGCTTGTTTATAGAATACTCCATTTGCGTACTTAACTTTTGCTCTTTCATGGGTTTTACAGAGGAAAATGAAATGTATTCAAGAGAAAATTTAATAAGTCTATATTCCATATTTTACTATTATTTCTGAAAATTGTTGCTGGTCACAATTTTAGTAAAGTCTTCTTAATCAACTTAAGTTACTCAAATAGAGCTTCGGTTTTTCATACTCTCACAGGCAAGAAATGATTTCTATAACTTAAAAAAATTCTTTATTAATGTGTTTGATAGATGCCGTATATATTTGAAGAAGATAAAATTATTTGCCTTAATAATTTTCATTTTTTTCTTCCTCAGCTACTGGAGTTAAGTTTGACTTGGAGTTTGTACACACATTTACCCACACTAAGAAGAAACTAACTTTCAGTTTCAGTTGTCTGCTTGGTACCTATTTTGGACTCATCCACTTCTCTATATCCTGAGATCTTGCTTGGTGGCACTGAGACTTGAAACCAAAATAAATTCCTCTGCTTAGAACAGTTTGTCTTTGCTCAAGGGATATGTGTTTAAAGAAAGGATAAAACACCCAAGAAACAATAAGTGAGATTTCTGTAGAAACAGTATTTGTAGATGTGAGGAAACCTGTTAATAGGTCTGTTGCCTAGTGTGAGTGAAGCTTATTTAGCGACCTGCCTTCTGTCTCTCAAGCAGTGCCTTCCAAGCAGTTTTTTTTCTTAATGTGACCTTTTCCTTAGCCCTCTAACATTTTTCCTTCAATAGCTCTCACAGAGCAGAAAATGTTAATAGTGCAGTAAGCTGATAGAAATAGAAACAAATAGAAATTAACTTAGTGCTGTGTTCTGTCTATTGATGCCAGGCTGCTATTTTTAAAATGAAAATATTTATTATTTTTCTCATTAATATTTCACAAGCCTCCTTGTCAAAGTAGTTTTGTCTTATTACTGGAGGTAGTGCTTGTTTTGGGTTATTAAATCTTCCATGTGGAAAATGGAGTTTAAATCTGATACTTCTGTCTTCCATCAAATGCACTTTAATTGTGCAGAAATTGGGTATTAATTTCCAATTAATTAGCACTTTTAATAAATAGTGGGTTTTGGTAAGATGATGAGTTTCGGTAGAACTGTTTTCTAACTGTTCAGGTGGGGAATTCAGTAGAAACTAAAGCTTAAAGAGTCAATTAAATATATGTAATGTTTGCTACTCTAAGAGGTTTCTGTGAACATAATCTTAAAATCATAGCATGGTTTGGTTTGGAAGGTGCCATTAAAGGCCATCTAGTTCATTGCCTCCTGCAATGAGCAGGGGTGTCTTAAGCTACTTTAGGTTGCCCAGAGCCCCATCCAGTCCTTAATGTTTCCAGGACTGGGGCATCCACTGCCTGTCTGGGCAAGTTGTTCCAGTATTTCATTGAAAAAATTTCTTCCTTTCACCTAGTTGAAGTCTACCCACTATTAGTTTAAAACTATCACCCCATGTCCTGTCACAAGAAGGCCTACTAAAACATTTGTCACTGTTATGATTTCCTACAGTGAAATACAGGCTAATGGCTCATTAGTTGAGGCTTAGTATTGTGTAGGATGAAGGAGTGTTTGTATTACTTTCGTTCTGTACATGACATAAAGTTCTTACTACAGGTTCCAAATGCAGTTTAGGTTATCTGCTTGTGGCAGGATAGCTGATAGTTGTCTGTTCTAAGAAAACGACAATAGGATGTTAAAATTAGTTCTTCAGGATTTATTTATCTTCCTACATGCTTCTAGTTTTTATACTTTAAAAATATTATTTACTTATGGAGTCTTCCTGTTTGCTTCCCCCCATTTCTGAATTATTAAACATTTGTTTTAACTATAGGGGAACTTCTGAGTTTAGGTAAGAACCAGCTATTTATGTTTGTCCCTACTGATTGCATGATCCCCATTGAGTCCCTAACATAATTCTGACCTCTGGGTCCATTGTACATAAATAAAATAGTAGTTTTTGTTGGATATTTTTGGTGAAACTAGACACTGTAGTTTAAGAGTGTGTGGACTTGGGATAGGGTATTTAGCTAGAAAGCAATGTTTCTCAATCCTGTGTGAAGTTGTTCAGGTGACCAGTTTCTTAAACTTTTGATGGAAGTACTAGAATTTCCTGGTAGAATGTATTATCTTCATCAGTCAGAACTTTGTTCAAATGACAAGCATCTTCCTCATTCAAGTCTGCCTCATGTTGCTCCAGTTTTACAGGAAATGGCCTACAAGTTGTGTAAAGTAACTGTGGAGCTTGGCTTCCTACAGAAAGTTTTGCTGGCGCTTCTCTGTATTTTCTTTTGTTTTAGTGTGCTGTATGTGGGGACAGGCCATAAGTTTATTGGAGAAATCTTGAACATTGAACTATTCTGGTTGTGAGCAGCATCCGTAACATCTATAGAAGACACTAAAGGAGTGCTAGAAGTTTCTCCTACAGGACATCTTGGTAGCACTGAAAGACTTTCACAAATACTTGAATATTCTATTTACTTGGTAACTCAAATTAATTATAAGATAGCAACTACAATTCGACTGGTTTTTATGTTACAGTTTATTTGGCATATATAATATCTACTGGTGAGGAGAAATTGTTAATAAAGAAGTCTGGCAAAGAGTCATATTTAGTGCACTGTGGCAGTAACTAGTGGTGATTTTAAGTTGATTTTGCAGTCTTATAGTTGACACTTCAACTAAGAAGGAGATTTTCACATAAACATTCCATGACAAAGGGTATTCTTGGCAGATTAATTTCTCTTCTAAGTAAACATCAATGACTTTCATTACATCTTATCCTCGTATCTTGATTTGGGGAAAACTTTTTTTGGCTCCATCCAGTGTTCATTCTTTCTAATATTTGTGTAGATTTGAGGTTTGTGCAAGGAAAGTGTATTGATTTGGGGAATCCAAAATGCAGCATTGTTCTATGACACCTGATTTTCAGTTGAGTATTTTAGTGTATTTCAGCATGGGGGTGCAGTTAGCCCAGTCTTTGTTACCAGTTAAGCTGGAACAAGTGTACCCCCACCATGGTAAATAGTGGAGTGCATTTTAAATAATTTGCAGCCTGCCAGGTTGTCTGTTTTGACTCTTATCCACTCTTCTGAAATTTCTTCAGCTCATATAAAACCAGAATAATTCTAAGATGCTGCATGAAATTCTCTAATATGCCTCTGAAGATGTGAATAGATTGTGAATGTATTGTAACTGTTAGATGTCTTAGTCGTGAACTTGGTGATATGCTTATATTTCTTTTAGAAAGTACTTTTGTGGGTAAGTAAACAGTAAAGTGCCTTTGAAAAATATTATGTTCAGCCATTGATCTGTATTTAATCTATATTTTTAATTTTTTTACTGTTAGTGAAAGAAGAAAGCTAATGAAATGGGAGAAATGTTTTTTTATATTTTGGTTCCATGAATATAAGGTGGCTCCTGACTCCAGCAGAGCCAGATTAATTGGCAGAATTGAGAAAGTTGCTATTAGGGGAATTAATATAATGGGATCGCATTTTTCAGAGGATTTCCAAATCTGTTGAAGGTGGTTACCTTCTCTAAGCACCTTTGTCTCATGAAGAATAACTTCTGAATTTTAGCTTAAAATATTTGGAAAGTAGATTTTTACCTTTTTTGTGAGTCTTAGTTCTTAAATCAAAGGGAAAATTTGCCAGAATACTTCTGTACTTGTTTTCTCTCAAATCATCAACAGCAAAGACATTTGGAAAAAGTATCCTTCTTTGCAGTTCCATCCTCAGAGAGTGCTTCATATACAGTGAAGGGATATTGTAGGATTTTTCTTTATCTGAAGAGATGATGTAATGATGATTGGAGGCATGGAATTAAAATATTTCAATACTGTTCTCAGCTACTGTATATGTATGCAGTTTGTGTAGGGCCTGATTTTGCCTTCTGTGTACGTTATTTCTTTTTTGGATGATGAATACCTTTTACCTCAGGTTATAAGACAATTGAATACTTTTTTTGTCAGTTTTATAGGTATTGTATATATAATGTTTTACTGTATTTTAACAAATGGAAAAGAGAGAGATGGGAGAAAAGTACACAAATTATATTAATGCAGTGTCTTAAATGCAATATTACAATTCAGTGAAGGAGCAAGTAGCTACAAGACAAAACAAGGAAGCTGAGAAAGATACAAATTGCTGTATGGAACCAAGTTCTATAACAACAGCATAAGTTCCATGATATATCTTGGCTTCTTTTAGACTATTTTTTTGTTAATAAATTAGATTATTATTTGAATTTTGACCTGTAATGCATTTTGAAAGTATGCGTTCTTGTGTAAAACAAAGCTGCTACTTTAATGTGTATTAAATAATATTGTCTTTAACCTTTAAGATAAACCTTTTCTTTAATCTTTTAGATTATTAAATGTTGCTGGTTAGTGATGTATCCCCTAGAGGTTTTTTTTTTTAGAGTTGGTGCAATTAAACGGCTTTCTTTTCCAGAACAATCAGTTTAGACCTGACTTAAACCTCATGTGAGGATTGATGTATTGAAAGGCAGCTAACTTTTGTTCAGATTGGGTTTTGCATTCATCTGTAAGAGAATGACAAAACCTAAACATTCTGGGAGGTTCACAGCTGTTTAACCGTTTACTGTAAAAAGTATTTTTAAGGAATAACTTCACTTTACCATAGTAAATACTTCTGAGTACTTTTAATTAGATTTGTTTAATTGGGTGTTTTTTCTCTGTGGGCTTTAGCTGCTGGGGACTATCCTTAGCAACTGATGCAGAAGGAAAATGTGACCCCACAGAAGTTGAAGACTTTGTTCTCAGAACTAAAAGAAGAGAACAAAGATGTAATGCATTGAGATTTTTCACAAATATATCCCTATACTTTTGCTCTTAGTTTTAAAAGAAATTTCCCTCTTCAAATAAAATTGGTACTCCTTTGCAGTCTTACTGAAATGACAGGAATGCCTAAGAAACATGCTTGACTAGCAATATTTTTTTTTCTATTATTGCCGTTTTTACTACCCTTTGGAGTGTTTTTCCAATTTTCAATATTTACTGGAGTGTGTGTATCTGATAGTATTTAATGCTCTGTTTATTCCTGATTTTACGGATGTGATACTTTTTTAATATTTAGGGTCTTTAATGTTGGAACTTACTGAGTCGTCTCCATTAGCTTTATTCATTACTTGAATAAGCAACAGTAAATTGCCTTTATCTCTTTCAGCCTTTTTACTCTGTTTTTTCAAAGATTGAGTCCTGGTGACAGCTATTAAACCTAACGGAAATTCTTTTCATTAGGATTCCTATTTAAAAAAAGACTATAGTTTACGGCATACTATGTGTTTTATAACTACATTCACTTTAGTTATTATCTATTTGTGTAGGTTTGTGTGAAGTAAGAGAATTTATATTTTTCTAGACTTGGGTGAGCATGATCACTCAGTTCATAGAGTTTTGAGTAGTTTAGACAAGAAGACATTTCTGGAATCATCTAGTAAGATGCCCAGCTCAGAGTAGGGATCAGCTCTAAATTTAGACTTCAGTGCTCAGTAACACATACAAATCTTGGATTTTGAAAGATTAATATTTTTCATTTAAAATTACTTACTGCTATTGTTTATGAACTGTGTGGGGATATTGTAACTTTTGGCTATTACATAGAGGTCCTAATTGAGGAACAAGTCATAGAGGGAAGGGTGACAAGACGGATGGATGGAAGAGAAGCCCTTTATTACTTTAACTTCTTACTACTGCTTAACTTCCAGACAGAAGTTAAGTCCAGATGGACTGTTACGAGGAAAAAATTAATACTGCACAATCAAAAGTATCCCCTAAATTCTAGTTTTGATTGCTAACTAGCAGCTTTAATAACTTGTATCATTTGTATAATTAAAATACAGGTGTCTTTCAGTAAGTTACAATTTATGTAAGGTTTAAGGGCCTTACGCTTCTGTAAGAGGATTTTGGAAATGATTTGTATTTTCTAGAAGGAACTTAAAGAAATAAACCATACTAGAAGGGGGTAATGAGTTCTAGTAGGAGGTACAGAAATGTCATACCTGTTTTGACAAATATGTAGTCTGTTAGAGAATAAAAATCAGCTTTCATGTTAATAAAAATAAGTGAGAATCCAATAGCACTGTTAATTACATTTTGCTCTACACACACAACCTAGATAAAGTGCTAATTAAACTATTAATTAAAAAACTTACTGGGAAAGCATTCTTTTCTTGCTAAGGCATTTTTTGCATGCTACATCTTAGCGTTATTGTGGTTTCTATACTATGAAAGGTGAGTAAATAGTTGCATGTTCTTCTGGCCACAAACCACTGAAAACACTATGGTCTGTCATCATAACATTTCTGAGCTACCTTGCTTTTTTGATGTTCTAAAATTTTCCATGCCATATTTTGTTCGTACCATAATTTTCGACAGCTTTGTTACCATGAATATTTCATCACTTGGAAACAAGATTAATTTTCGCTGGGCTGCTGCAATTACAAGGCCTATTTTTAAGGAAAAATGTAGCGTTGGTTTGTCATAAACCTGACTTTTTAATTTTATCTGCAGTGTGACCTGTATCAATTCTTAGGTGTTTTTAAAACATTTAGTTTCATGGTTATTTAGATAAAATTTAAAAATAGTATCATATATTTAACAAACTCAGAAGAATCATCTTGGCCGTTCTCTGTATATTTAGACTGCGGTATCAGTGGTGATAAGAAGTGTAAGAACATAGCATGATACACCTCAAATACTTTGGAAAACTAGTTACATATACTTGGTAAAAAGGGGAGAATCCATGCTATATTAAATGTAATATACATATTTTGAAAACTGAGTGTATTCAGTAGTTTGGTGTAGATCTGCTTCTTACATTTGATATTAAAATTAGTTGGCATTGTGAGAAATACAATTTTTAATGCTTCTTTCTAAAGTAATTAGTAAGTATAATCCTTTAGTAGCCATCATAGCAGTTTTTCGAAAAGATCACTCAGATGAACTGGACCTTTTTGCAGGTTGTCTGCATTTAGTGAGTTCTGAAGTATTTTACAAAATTCCTAGCAACAAATTATTTGGAAAGGTTTGAATTGTGTGAACAGTGCTTTTACAGTAGGATGTTTTTTGTTTGCTGACTGTCTTTTTGATCATTTTTTTCCTTATCTTTACCATGTTCCACTTACATTTTCCTGCACATTCTTTGTCTTATGGCTTTCTTTTCCCCATTATAAAACCATATCATCCATTTTTCCTGTTCACTTCCTGTCAAGATTGTTTTCCCAGGTATGGGTGACTTCAGAGGTTCTTAATGACCCCACTTATTTCTCTTAAGAGTTTAGCCCTGTTCTTGTGCTGCTCAGTTTTAAATCCCTGTTGTGGGTAGTTATGGGTGGCTTTGGGGACAGGGCTGAAGCAGGCTGCTACTGCACAGAAGAATGAGAAGTCATATAGTGAGGAAAAGAAGCTCCGAGGAGGTAAAACTATCATTTTAAAACTCTGCAAAAGGCTTGAGTATCTGAAAATGATCCTCTCAGGTGGGCTGGAATTACCAACCAGCACTGGTTCAGCTGTTGTGTCAAACTGCCTGTTGGTATTCCTTTCTGTTACGTTTTGGGCAAAACCCATGGGCTAGTTGACCTAACTTACCTGTAGTAACACGTTTATGCTCACATGGTAAAGAGCTGTCTAGGACCTGATTTGTGTGTGACAGGACTGAATTTTTGTTACTGTCCAGGATTCCTCTCGATAGAATTTTTGAATACATCAATCATCTAATGACATTAATGATATGTACTGCTGATTAACATTTGAAATTGAGTATTTTCTCTGACAGGAGGTGTAAAATTGTTAATTCTGTGTTACAAGTACAGAACAATTTTCCTGTGCTGAAAAGTTAAGGGAACATGTGTTTTGAACATGCAACGGTAGGAATAACTATAAGCAGCAGCAGCATCTTAATCTTGTGGATGTTTTGATAAATAAGCAGCAGAGACCTTAAGGCATATTTATGGATCTTGATTCTATACCTGAAATGTTTTTTATACTGTAATAATTCAACACTAAGGCTAAAAAAATGGCAAATAATTACTTCATGGTTTTTTTTACAAAAGTTAAACTAGACTAAACAATAGTAGGTTCTACCCATCTTTTGCTTTACTTCAGTTAACTGAAGACTGGTAGCATTTCAATTGCAGATTGATTGCTAAGAGGAAGGCTAGTGTGTTTTTTAAATAATGTGTACATCAGAGCTTGCATATGTTTCTGTCCTTTACAAAGAAAACAAGCTAAGATCTAGTAACTACTGCAGCTTTACAGTTCTGTACTTGACATCCTTATATAGCCAGTATTGTACTTAGCCTTGCCCTATGGCATTTGTCGCATTAAAAAAGCAAATACCAACCAACTTGCAGTTTCATAGAAAGCCTGAGATGAATCAAGTAAGGTTTGTGCTTACTGTAAAGTACTTTGCTTTTAATGAAAAAGTTTCTCATAATTGTTCATGACCTGTCTGATTTTCACTCAAGCCTGTAGGCATGCATGTGTGCACAAATTCTTACTAGTGTAAACTGAAAACCATGGTGTTTCCCAGTCTTTTTGGGCTAGGAACTGGTAGTAGGGAGGACACACCACTATGCCTTCTGCTTTCTGATGTCAAGACTGAGGTGTACAAGCAGACTAATAATCAACAGAGTTGTATGCTGATTTGTGACTAACTCATGTCAGTTTGTGGGTATGGTTGATCCCCATGAGGCTGCTGATTTTACTTAAAATGTCAATTGGTGTTACTGTGAAAGGTCTGTCAAAGTAGCTGCATGCTCTCTAATAAATTTTTAACATGAACTCCAGGGTCAGAAGAAGAGATCCTTCTTAGTGTTCCATCAATGGCCTTCTTTAGCTGGACTTCAAAACCTGCTTGTGTCTTTTAGTTATCAGACCTCATGTTTCTGCTCTGCATTAAGCTATATTCTTTTGAAAACAGTGTGTACTCTTCTTATGTTAAGTACTTTTTCTAGGTTAATATGAGTTGCTACAAACAAAGTTGTTGACCTGAGAGCTCTGTATTATCTATCTCATGGCAATTTCCTATAGCAGGATATTTTTATAAAATTATTGGTTCTGTTCTGTCGAATAGTGGTGTCTGCTGCTTCAAGTGGCTGAAGATAGAAGACTCAAGTTTGGCATCCCAAATATGATTGACTAAACCAGACTTTTGTGAACCTGTACAAATACTATGAACATATTTTGATTTATTAATATTTCCATGTAAAAGTTGCTTATAGACTGGCTTAGTTGCTAGTATGTGGATTTGTTTTCTAAGTGCATCTGAACTTAGGCTCTTAAATCATAAGTGGAGTGGTTTTACAGAATGGGGTAAAATTTTTTAAATTTTCTGATTCTCTTGTTTACTTATTTACTTGTTAATATTCCTGTAGAAAATTAAGGATAATTTTTTATAAATTTCTTTAGGTTTTGGGCTGTGAATTTGTTTCTATTTAATTTTTTTGGTGAAAACAGTAATCCTAAAATCCCTTGGAATTGTCTCTGATAGAGTATATTTTTCCCATCAGTGATGATTTTTTTTTTGCCACTCTGGGTACTATCCTTTGAATATTGTTTCACAGTAGGCCAGGGTTCATGTTTAGTAATACCAGAAATCTTTTGCTGTTGGGTGGCTGAGCATCAATTGAATCTGAATCAATTTGATGTATTATTTATCTGTTCAGTTTAAATGCATGTTACAGTTGCTGGTGATACTACAGTTGTATGTTGGTTTTAAAAGGATGGTCAGTATCTGAACTAACATCAATAGCGAAGTATAATTCATTAAAAAAAATATACCACCACCATGTTAAGTCAAAACTATTTGAGCAATGATAAATCGGTAGGTTGAATTTTTATACCATAATATAATACATCAGGCTTGGTTTTCAGTCAACACAAGTATTTTCGAGTCATGGTATTACTGAACCACGGCCTTTGGGCAAGTACTGTAATAAGACCTGCTTGTTTACAGGGAAAATAGGAACATATTTATTAATTAAAAACACTGTATGAAGGTGGATTGATTTGCAGTTGATCACATAACTGTTTGGGAGCTTGAGACTGCTACATCTTTTAATATGCTAAAATGTACAGCATTGTTATATTGAACTTACTCATTGATTTGATACTATAAAAACCAGGAGTATAATTAACTTCATTACTTGCACTGTTTTTAATCAATGGAAACTTTTGAAACTTTAACATTTTTATTTTCATGGAGTAAATGGGAATGTTTTAAGTTGTAAGAATGATAGGTTGACCATGAAAACTATGTTTACTTTCAGAGAGAACAGGAAATGAGAATGGGTGATATGGGTCCTCGTGGAGCAATAAACATGGGAGGTAGGGATCTGAAGGAAAAAGGCTTCTGTAATGTAATTTTTTTTTCTTTGGGACTGTACATGTTACTCAAGCACTATTAATTAGTGACAACTGGTGAAAAAGGAGTAAGCAATATTAGGAAATTAAAAAACCTAACATATATCTTGCTTTCAAGCAGCTTTTCCCCCGTATCCCAGTGCATCTTTGTTTTATTGCTTTGACTGTACATGGCAAAAAAATGATGTGCAAGCTGAGAAACAAAAATCAGGGAAAAGTGATGCTCTGGGAGTTATCTGATACAAAAGAGGAATTTTATGTTCAAAAAAATACTTGGCATTATTTTGGAGAGACTACCTATTCAAAGAAATAGTGACTAGAAGTCCATGCAGTGAAATAATGTAGAGGTTAAAATTGGCAAGTTCTTTTTGATGTACTTGGTGTGATAAATGAATAATGGGCTTGATGTTCTACCAATTTCCTCCAAGTCTCTTATTTACAAATATTCTCAGTTAGCTCTTGCAACTTAAAATACTCTCACTGCTAAAAACTGTTACTGTGTAACCTAGAAAAGTAAAATAATTAGTGCTTGCTCCATATATGCAGAGTGAAACAGTTTGGAATCTTACTTATCCAGAATATCTGCTTTTAAACAAGACTGAAATTTAAAAGATTTCTTCAAAACCACCAAATCTAACTTAACTGTGAGAAGTGTTAAACTATTAGAAGCTTCCTAATGGTAATAATTAAAAGAAAGGTAATAAAACTATTTTTCCATATATTTTAAAATTGGAGGTCCATACAAAACTTAGTAAACATTTCACTTGATATTTGAATAATGTAATTTTATAGAGTAATAAATCTGCTTCAGATTTTAAAACACATTATTCACTATTTCCTTGCATTTTTTGAGACACATTTGTAGCTGAAAAATAGAGGCTTGTGCTTTAAGGGATAATAAAAGTTATTTACACATAATTCTGAACAAGGATATTGTGAACTTATCTACAAATATTAATCTGAAGCATAAATCGAGGCTTAATTTTAAAATTTTCTAGTTGTACTTTTGCATATGATTGCATCATACTTGAAAATTTCATTTAATTAGGAGACTTTGTGAAATTGATTCTGTGCCAGTTGTCCAGATCCACGATATACACTTTTTACATGCAGATTTAAAGTGTGTATTCACTGCATTTCTTTACAGTAATATTGGTGTTGCTTTCTCAGTTTTATGTTGTGACTTGATTTTAAACTCAATACTTTTAGAAATATATTGTATCACTCCAAAAAAAGTTACAGTAACACTGAACTGTATTTTAAAATACCCACAGCAAATAAGTGTAGTGTTTATTTCTGCAGATGCTGGATTTTAAGTTCACTCATTGAATAGAAATTTTGTTTTTTCTCCAGTATATTAACTCCATTGGTACAGCCAAAATAGTGACCCCAAAACCTTATAGTAGACCTTTAAATAGCAGATATTTAGTTGCTGACAGTAGCATCCTTTCTTCATATTTCTGTTGGAATTGTAACTATTCTTAACTGATCATTACCTGTGCCATTTGTGATCTTTTTTATAATGTGGGACAGAGGGAGCTGGAATATCTCCAGTAACTGAAATACCTGCATGATAATTTTCTTAGAAAGCAGAATACCTTTGTGACAGATGTAATAAGTGTTGGGCTGACTTGTGCAGAACTGCTAATTTTTACAGCTTTCCATGATAAACAAGTTCCGAGAGAATATGTATACCTCATCAGAGCATTTAATTGGATCTGTAGTGCAAAGTGCAGATTATAAACTTAAATATGGAAAAAAGGGGCTTTTTTGGGGAATAGTTTCCTCATTGATGAAGATTGACTTGCTTGTGAGGTGCATTTCAGACATTTGGAGTGGAGTTTTTCAGCCCTTCTGTTTGCAGAAAAGGACTTTTTTTTAGTGTCTGCATTTTGGCATGAACACTTAGGACTGCTTTCTGTCTGTTGCTGAGCATGCTCCTGTAAATTAACTCCTTGCATCAGTGTTACACCAAAAAGAAACAACAGTCAAGCTCTTAGGGTCTGCTTTGGAAATAGGAGGATTTTGGAGGACCTCTGATTTATAGCTAATATACTGTAGTGGCCTCTCACTGAAAGTATGCAGGGCCCCACTCTCTCCTTGCATTATACTCTGTAGTTCTGCTCCTTTCAGATTGGACTCTGCGTGAAACAGGATCAGTATTCAGGTTTGATAGTGTAAGTTACTCTCTGCCACCCTGGGTGCATTTGTATGATACAGAGCATGAGAACTTAGTGGCACTTGACAGATAAGTGACAGTACCTGTGGGTGGCCACCTGGCTCAGTTTAATTAGGCTGATAAGCAAACCAGTCGCAAGTAATGTAGCATTTAGTTAATGGCACTACTGCATGCACTAAGTGCTGCTACCATCATGATAGTCCTGCAGAGTGCCTCTAGGCTCTGAGAATAAAGGTTTCTCCTTACGTTGGCTGTTTATACTTCCTTTGATTTCTGTATCTAATTGAATGGATGACAGTAAAAAACCATTTTCGAGCATATGCTACTGTAATTTTCTTGAATTGTAGCCTAATCTTCTACCTGCTACATGAACTGATGGTGTGTATGGATAGGTAAGAGACATCCAAACTGAGTGTACATTTGTTTTGACTTAGTGTTACAGGGAGAAATCTGGGAGTTATTCTTTACAAAGCTCCAAGGCTTCTGCTTTTCCTAAGTACAGGATTTCTGTCACTTGTAGTAAACTTGTTTAACACTTCTCATGTGCTATTGTGTAGCATGCATTGTTTTTGCTGAGGAGTTTGTGGTTGGCCTAATGTATAGGATCAAACCCAGGTCTTCAATTTAATCAGCAATGTCTTGAACGCCATGGGTTCACTGGCTGCTGTGACACAGTGCTGTCAAGGCAAGTAGTCAAGATGTAATTATGCATGCCTGCAGATGGTCACAATACTGTACCTGTGCTAAGTGGCCTCCTTGGAATGATATATATATTTATATGTTCATTACTAAAAACCTGCAGTTATAGCAAGAAGTGAGAAGGTTTATTTCTAAAATAAAAACAGCAGGCTTATTAGTATAGCAACGTGTCAGATTTCTTTATATTATGAAAGTGTATGCTTAAAGTGTACTTAAATTCCAGAAGTATGCTTTCTTCCCTTACTGAATCTTGGATGCATACTTTGGGCTGAAAAGGACAGATTGTGCAGAATGGAAAGAATGCATCACCACCAGCCTTGAAGTTGGTATTTCATAATAGTAAGGTGTGAGGTAGATAATCAGACTTTTTTTCTTACAGCAACATGGGAAAATACTGCGAAGGCATTTTTACCTATGTGTTCAATATGTTAGTGAGTACTGGCAGAGTGATGCTTCTTAGTGTAATATTACAGCTAAGTGATCTTCTCAGAATATGTTTTCAAGATTTTCTTCTTCTACCTCTTTGATTCAGACTTCTGGAGGAGATTGTTGTGTCATTTCAAGTTCTAACAAAACTACTTAGTTTTCTGGTACTTATAGCGTAAGAAATTACAGATAAGTGTGAGATTTTATTTATTCTATATTACAAATAATTTATTGTGAAGTTGAGTACCATCTCTGTTACTGCTTTTAGACCTTTGGCTAATCTACCCTACACTGTATCAATTAACATACTACTGGTAGAAGACTACTTGCAAATGTCCATTTCATCTGTTAAGATACCTAAAGAGCCAAGTTGCCATATAGCTGCCAATATCTGTAAAATCCCTTGAAATTTTTGCTAATTTGTGGTGTGCCTACTCCATATAGATGCAATATGAACACTTTAGTTCTTGCAGAGAAACTGTACAGCTATATTTAGCTGTAAAGGTTGGGATTTTCAAATACATGAGGCAAATTATGAAATGCACAATGAGATTATTTAAAATCTGTTTAAAAGCAGATGATTGAGGTAAATGTACAGTCTCAAAGAATTTTTCTTTCAAGTATTTGAAGTCTTGTACATTTGGCTTTTTAAATATTGTAAATTGTTTGTTTGTTCTTGTAAAACTAAGATAGGACAGCTCTAAGTATAGATTGTTTTGCATAGATGCGTTTAGCCCAGCACCTGCTGGTAACCAAGGCCCTCCTCCAATGATGGGTATGAATATGAACAACAGAGGAACTTTACCTGGCCCTGCAATGGGTCCTGGTCCTTCCATGGGACCAGAAGGAGCTGCAAATATGGGAACACCAATGATGCCAGATAATGGAACAGTGGTAATGTATCACAAATTTAATTCCTTTGAATAGCTGTCATGTCTCATGGCCCATTTTTCTTACCAAAGGTATTTTCACGCTGAGTAAGAATGTGTTCCATGTTTCGCATCTGTAAAAAGTAATTGGTAAAACCTTTTCATGCAAGAAATTTACCACCTGAAAGAGAAATACTATTTTTTATATTACTGTGAAAATCCTACTTCTCTTAGGAATGAAAATCTGTAAATTTAGACTTTTGACGTTCTTTTCTTTAGTAAAATTAAATTCTGTGAATTGGCTTGTTGGGGTTTTTGATGAACAGTTAAATGTTGGAAGGTGCAAAGTGTGAAGATATCTTTGTGTAAACGATTTAATTTTTTAAGCAACTTCAGTGTTCTTTGTATTTCTTTTCTAACACTGTTAAGCGCATGCGATTGACAGTAATTATGCCACTTAGAAAATCAGTAGCCAAGAGCTATTGATAACTCTTACATCAATACAACAAAAATAATATTGCCCAGTTGCCATGGGTAATAGAGAATGTCTTTTATATGTCTGGGATTTTTAATCAAGAGCAGACAGGCCTTTGAGATGCAGTTAAAGCACTAGCCATTCTTGCTTTGTTCTCATAGCCAGTTACTTTTCCTAGCTGTAATGTCTTCTGTAGAGAAACAACTGTATAATTTGAAATCTGACTTTTACATATCTTTTCAGTGCTGTTCTGTTACTAGATATCTGGATTAGTGGTGGTGTGATATAAAGGAACATATAGTATTCACAGTTATTCTATTACAGTTTTATTGGAACACAGCAACATTTTGTAGCTGTGTTATTTTAGATATACCTTCTCAACAGTATCTGTCTGTGATTGAGCAATCTGTATAATGAAGTAAGAACAAAACCATGTGTTTCATAGATGAAAATGAGATTTTGATTTACACACAATATATTTTGGGTCTGGTCTTTACTAGATAAAAAGGAAAGTATCTTCACATCATAGGAACCAGCTCATTTTATCTGTTGTGTCATTTCTCACAAAGTGGGGAAGATGCTATTCGTAAAATACTGGATTTGGAAATGCTTTTACTGTAGACCACTGTGTTACTGGTCATCTTGAGAACTTTCTCTTGTGATTATATAGACACTGAAGAAGTGGTGTCTGGAAAAGAACATGGTATCATAAATCACTATATCTAACTTAAACTGTTGTTTTTCTACAAAAAGTCATTCCAGGTATGGAAATGTAGGAAATATGCTGACACTTCAAAACGCATGTTTAAAAAAATTATTTTTCCTTCCATTTTCTTATGCATGTTTCTGAAGGACGCAATTAATTAGAATTTAGTTTTCCCTTCATTTTGGTCTTTGAAGGTTTTTAACTTGAGGGGTCAGGCCCCTACAGAAAGGCATAGCCTTATCATATTATTGCCGTTGTTAGAAAGACACTTCGAGGGCTATCTACTAAAACACTGTTACAGTTATTTTCCACTGAGGGAAATGAAGAGTATTCTTTATAGACCAGAAATACATATTTAATGTTTTTAATTGGACGTTTGTCTGAAGTCTTGAAGGGAAAGTTGTAGCAGTCTCCCTTTTGTTTCACTGCAGTCTTTTGAAACCTGGGTTATTTTTGAACATAACATTTTAAAAGTAGTTTCCCCCCCTTACTAATGTAGGTAGTTAATTACAGCAGTTTTCTTGTTAGCTGGAAAGAGGAGTCCTTATTGGAAAGAGGACTTGACTTTTTGTCCAAAAGTCAAATGTTAAAAAGAGTCAGGAGTGTGTGACAAGTTACTTGTTGAAATTCATATCCATTGCTAACAAGCTGGCATGCATTAAGATAATTTTAAAACAGTTTTTACCCAGTGCTACAGATTCAAAGATGCTTTAGCTCAGTAGCAGATCTTTATGCAGCTCTTGAAGTAACCTTTGTCATATGCAATGTTACACTTGAAACGATGCACATATATGATCTAGGTTGCATGTACTTTTATACAGATAAAGTGCTGGGGTTTTAGTTATGTATACATATATATATGAATTATCAGGCTGCAGAGCTGCTGAGCTCTACTACTGCTACTGGACTTAGGCTTTCAGAAGAATTTTTTCCTGATTCAGGCATATAAATAAAGTGCTTGTCTTAAATATCCTTATTGGACTCTGAATACCTGGGGAGTTGATGTAAATCTCTGTACAGAATAAATTTTTTCTGAAAGCGTAACTGTCCTTAACTGGTAAATGATGAATTATTTCTACATCTGACTGTACTATGTATCTATGCTTTTAATGGTTTACGTTGAGTAATTTCTCCCTGTGGGGTTCTGTTTTTAAACACTTGCATAAACACTGAACTGTAAGTGTTCAGATGGATGGTTTTTTGCTCAGAAATTAAGCACATAAATCTGCATAAGAGTATATACCTTTATTAATATTAAGCATAGAGCTGAGGAAAGTAATTATGGAATATTAATTGGATTATCTCACACTGATGTTTCAGAGTGAGCCTTAGTTACATACGGAATTTTTTAATAAACTGGGAGTAGTCCAAAATTATGCATTTTGTCACTAATGCAGAATTTTAAAAGTCTTAACTAAAGATCTCTTAAGTTCCAATACAAAAGGCTAACTCCAGGTCGCATGGACTTGAAATATCCATAAATATGTGGGTATAGAAGTCTTAAGGCTATTAAAAGAATAAATATGCAGTACCTAGAAATACAAAAGCTGATTTCCTCCCCTCCTACTTTGACAATGTGTCTCTAATTTGTTTAAGGGAGAAGCATTGTAGTGGTATGTAAGGCACAGTAGGGCTCAGATATAAAACTGTTTGTCTCTTCTGTTTCATAGAGAATGTGTTGCTTCAGATATACTTGTAAGGATGAGTTACATTCAGCATCAGTCAGTCTTAAGTATTGTTTTTAATTTTTAATTTACTTTACAAAGTTGGAGCGTAACATTAGTACTCTTTAATTTCCAGCTCTTTTTCCATAATAACTAATTGAATTGCTCCTTTCTTCCTTCTATGTGTGATCCTGATTCTGCTGGACTATCTGCTGAACTCCATGACAACATCACTTGTGGTTTTTGTTGTAACTCACATTTGGCACGTTCCAAATGGACTTGGGTTAGCATAATGAGCGATTCCCTCAAGGAGGCCCATCGCAGATGGGTTCACCTCTGGTTAGTAGAACGGGCTCTGAAACTCCTCAGCCGCCAATGAGTGGTGTAGGTGCCGTGAGTGGTGGACCTGGTGGCTTTGGTAGAGGAAACCCAGGGGGCAACTTTGAAGGACCTAACAAGCGTCGCAGATACTAAATCTTAATTCATTCCTTACTGTTTTAGAAATCCAGTAGAATTATACAGTGATATGCCTTTATAATTTTAGCTGTTATCTGGAAACGGTTCTATTGTTATTGTAGTCTTTAAAACAGTTTCTTTTGTAAAACTTTTTTTGTATTCAGTCATAGGCTTTGTAGTATAGAGCAGAAATGATGCGGATCATTATGTAAGGCAATGTGTTTGTGACTAGCAAAATGCAATGTGTGACTATGCTGTAAAACGTGCAGTTATCTGATTACAATAAAACAAAAATCACTGGAAAGGATTTTAGTAATGTTATTACTAATACTGAGTAAGAATAATTTTATGCTTAATTATAAGTGGCATAATTTTCATTTTTACTTAGTTTCTTTTATGTGTCAAGAAAGTTCCATTCTTAATAGTGAGTGTTTAGCTAGACTGCATGGTGCAGTACATACTATGAAAAACTTAAAACACACCAGCTTTTTTTTTTTTACTTTCAAAGATCATAAAATTTTATACAAAGTGTTCTTAAAGATACTGTGTCCTTGCATCTCAATCCACCATTGCAAACTTAGTCACAGTAGTCTTACCAACAGAGGTTATCTGTCAGACAGTTTATTAGAAAATTCAACTTGGGGAGGAAAAAAAAAAAAAACTTTGGAAAGGTATCTCTGTGTATGCTTTATTCATAACTGTGAGTGAATTTACCTAAACTATAGAGAAAATAGCTTATGACATCTGTGTGTTCTGCTGATGGTTACAGTATCTTCCATTGCAAGGAAGGAGACATTTCTGCACGCTGGTTGAAAGCTTTCTGCTGTGTTTGCACATTATTATTGATAAGTATCCATTTGCCCCTGTGGTTGGTTTGAATAAAAACATGTCTGTTATCAGTGAGTAACTGTTTGATTAGGAAGCAAATACATGTTTTCCAGTGAAAATAAGTGTTCACTTATAGTTGAGTAATAAGCATTTTGAAGGATTGCACATGAGTATTCTTCCGAAAGGTTTTACAGAACAAGGAATTTGGAAAATGCCCATTTACAGCACACCTCAGGGTAGATTTGCTGATTGAGTTTTAAGATAAAATGGATAGTAAAGCTGTTAGGAAGCTTATTACGATTCTGCTTTGTCAGTCTTGGAAGATGATGGAAAAGACCTATTGGTTCTATTCTTATAATGGAAAATAAGTAGGGATATTTTTTGGTTACCATTACTCTTTTTTTCTGTGCAAAGTAGTTGTAAAATAGTAGTGTTCTTCTTTGTCAGTTCACTCACATTTTCAGAGGTAGACATTACTGAATTTTACCTGCATAAATTGTGATGCTAAATTGGTTAAAAACTGATTTGAAATAACCTGGTGCCCCAATAACATCCAAATGGTATATACATAGCTCAGCATGGGATGCAAGCAGCTGAGAGGGCTTTTGTGTGTTACTTGTTAATCTAGCTGTGATTGGCTTGGTGGATTGAATTTTGAGCAAATGGTTAACAAGAAAATTGCATCATTGCTGGCATTTTGGAAAAAAGCTGTTACTTAAATTGCCAGTGTTATATGTCTAAAGGTACTGTTTTCATACAGTGGTGTATGTGTCGTGTAGTGTTTTCATACACTTAGTGTAACTAAGTGTGTAGGTCGTCACTTGTCATATCTGTACCTGCTAAGCATTTTCCTTCAGAGTGTCTTTTTTGCATTACTTGATACATGCCACACTTTGTAGTACAATACTGAGTTACCTTTAGTGTCTGAAATACATATACCATGGGGAAAGAGTATCACATTATAGCACTCATTCTTAAAATAAACCTCAACCAAACTTCAAATGGTTTTACTTGGCACAGTGGTCCTGGACCTCAAGATTTGGGAAAGTTACTGTTTTTTAACTGCTGTAAACTAGTGTTTGCATATGGCAACTACTTAAGCTCTCTGCTCTAGTGCCCTTTATTCAGATGAAAATGTAGTATACATTGGTATCTAGTAAGTTGTCTAAATATAAGATTACTTTTTTTCTTTTCTGCCCTTGTACATGACTTTTTTTAGGGGATTGAGAAAGTATTGGTGTGAATTGATAGTTCTCAACTGTGAAGCTGTGCAGGGAACATGTTTTCAGTACAAATAAAACTAGAGTCAAGAGACTGGTTCCTTTTCTTCAAAGGAAAAGGCCCATTCAGGCCTTTTAGCTAGCTCCTGTATGTTGGCTTCGCTATATAAACCCTCCGTCTTGTAGTATGTTTCAGAAGAACATTAAATATACTGAATCTGCAAGAGTGGTTCATACTTCCCATGCCAGTTTAACGCTATTTTAAGTTCATATTTGTTGCACTGTGGTTTTGGTAACTATTGGAGGTATGCACGTATTTGAAAGTTTTTGTTGATTTTATTTAACATTAGTGATTGTCATTCCACAGTTGTCACCTGCCCTTCCTGTAAACTTCTGACTTGGATGGATGGCTCTGCTGCATGGTAGCAGTGGATTTGCCAGCTGTCCTTTTACTACAGAAAACAATTTAACCTAGTCCTAACAAATAAATAATGAAATGTATTTTTTGGCAGACTGTAAAGAGTTAATGAAGAATGCCTTTTGTAGCTGATGACACAATGATAAGTTCAGCTGTTAAAAGTTTTCTTTGGGCTGCCTGGCTCAAGTCTAAAGGCAATGCTTCTCGTTTTGCCAGATGTGGCAGTAACTGATCCTAGCTATACAATAAACACCTAATTTTGTTAAAAAAGGAATGGTCCCAAATTCTTTCCTAAAAGTGTGTAGATGTGGCCAACCAGTGTTTTCGCATGAAAGTTCCTCCCTTCTGCTAAAGTATTAATTTTTATTGTTCCTCATCTGGTTGATCAGTTTATCATTTTTTCTGTATATACATGTACTCAAGATTTTAACTACATTTGCACTGTTAACTGGAAAGCACAGAGAAGTCCTGACTCTGCTGTATGCTATGCTAAAACAGATAGACTTGGAATATATTGAATCTGCCAACTACAGTGCACTTACTTTTGTAGTGTACTTACTGAGCTATTACATTATTCCTGAAGTTTCATATGCCTGAACTGCCTGATTTTCCTGTGAGTTACAATTTAAAGATAACAAGGCTTTACTATTCCTTGTAGGTTAAACAGTGTTCTGACCAATGTGCTCATTAGATAAAACATATCTTGGGAAACTTTGTGGTGATCCTAATATACTTTATTTATTTCCTAAGGAAATCACGAACTACTGTGGATTACCTAGAAAGAAAAGTCCTGACATACAGTTATTATTTATTGTCCACTTTTTTTATGCAATTGTACCTAAAAATAAAATAATCTGGAGATTCTTACTAGAACTAAATTTAAAATAGATGGCAAGAAGGCAGTATGAACTAAATACTGCATTAATGTAATTTTAAGCATAATGCATAATATACATAGTATGCATTCTGATTTGAAGTATGCTGCCACATTTTAAAATGTTATACCAAATTTATTTTCCTCTTTTCCACTCTTGATTTCAGATATAGAATAACTTGTAATTACAAATTCTTTGATAAGTACTAAACACAAACACTCTGACATTTATGAACTACATGTTGCTAAGTAGTTGCAATCTACCTTGAGATAACTTGGCTCAAAAATCTTGAAATATCCAGTCTAAAGGCACATTCTCAAGTGAAAACCAAAACCCTGTGTAGGCCTTTTGAAGGGAGAAAATATGCTTGGAGGTGAGATGTTCAGCAATTAACTGGTGTGCTCTGGTGTCATGAAGTTGGTTTTACTTCAATATCTTGCAGAAACAAATTTTTTTGCATACTTCCTAATTTATCTATTTTTTATAACAAATTGGATCGTGATTTTTCCCTTCACAAGTCAAACTAAAGTGTAAACGAACTACTAAAATAGCATGGAAGGCAAAGTAGCAACTAGAGTCAGCTTATATTGGACCACAAATGTGAAGGGGTTCTAAATCCCATTCCTGAGACTTGAAGTGTTGCATATCCATGGGTAGTTTTATGCACACAACATCTTTGTTAGCTTGTGCTTGTGCCCAAGAGTGAGTGACTTCAGAGAGCTCATATCTCCAATGCAATTTAATTGTCTTTTCAGGAGCCCTCAAATTATTGATATGGGCACTCTGCTTCTACTAAGATGATCATCTTGGAGTTTGGTGCTTTCTTTGGGCTGTTAGCTCACTCCTAGCATGAGGGAATGTCAGTCCAAACTTTCCTGATTTGGGAGTTGTAAGGAGGGAGTGAGTATGGCCAATGGGAAATGCAGAGGTTGGACATTGCTACTTTAGGTA
Organism: Luscinia megarhynchos; assembly: GCA_034336665.1. Lineage (NCBI taxonomy): Eukaryota > Metazoa > Chordata > Aves > Passeriformes > Muscicapidae > Luscinia > Luscinia megarhynchos. The sequence continues at coordinate 70,983,586 of JAPFBE010000003.1, forward strand.
ATTGGCTATTTTTGGTGGCAAATGTTGAACTGTAGTAACCTGAAAGCATTTGTTTTTTAAAAATTCACTTACTGAAATGTAAGAACTTACTAACAATAAGGGGATTGACTAAAAACTTGGAATACCTAATGATAGGTATAATTTTTCCCATGAGATTGTTTTTATACTATCTTTTGTTACCTTTTCAGATATACTGTAAAGTAGTTTTAGCAATCTCACCAGTTAAGTGTATTTTGTTAATAGTTTTGGGCATTTTCCCATAAAGTATTTTAAAAACCATAACTGTAGGCATTTCAGATGTGTTTTCACAGTAATCCATGAAATATTGAAGCTAGTTATAAAATTGTCTAAAATGTTACTTGTAGAATAAATAAACGGAAATGAATTTTTCATGAAAACAGTGCTTTTAATGGTTTTAAATGCATGGAAAAAAACCCTCAATGTGTTCATTTTCAGTGGGATAGATTTAATAGGTCTTTTCCATCCTGAACTTCCTTAAGATATGTCTGAAAGTAAATATAATTGAAGTTTGGAGGCATCCTTATTAATGACCTCAGCCTGACTTTTAAAAGCAGTGCAAGAAATTTCTTCTGTTTGGAACAGCAGCCCATTTTTCCTAATGGAAGGAGCTATTTGGAAAACCATTCAGAGATAAGCACAGCATACTTACAGGTAAAACTATTAAAAGACCCCTCTGCTCTAATGTAATGATTATTATACACACAAATCACATTGAGAGAAAAAAACACAACTTTGTAAATGTGGGTAAAAACTCAAGTAATTTGTATGTGGTCCCTTGATTGGAGAATAAAATGCTCATAACAAGAGGTATGAAATTCAAAAGGAACTGGACTGTGTTACTACATACACGTGTGGATAACGTTTTTCCATTTGTTTGGGTAAATAATTTGTCTAGAGCTTCCATTATTCCTGGATTTACTAGTGTGCTTTTATATCCTAATTTCTGTAGAGCATAGCTGTATAATTTGATTGAATTTAAATGCTAATTGTATGCGGGATGTTAAGTGCTTGACTTGAAAGAAATGCAGTGAGAATAAAGATACTGTTCTTGATTTTTAAGTAAAAACTGCCTAGATCCTTCAACAGGAATAAGTCCTGGAGGGTCCTGTATGTAAATTGAACAAAAAATGGGAGAGAGGGAATAAAGTAACATAATAAAAGTGAGAAAAGTGTGGTTTAATTTTATATCTACAGTAGATTTACAGAAATAACTTAGTCTTGTTGTACATGAAAACCAAAAAGCAACTAATTTTTGATAGAAGAGGTGGAAATACCAGTTGCATTCACGTCTTGGATTTTTTAAACTGAATTTAGTTTTGTGCAGATGGCCAAGAAATGGCCGAAAATCTGAAATGAATTAATGTTCTAAAAAATTTCTATATTCTTGGGTTGTCGGGTGGGATCACTGCAGTTGGATATATCTCTTCTGTGTTGTTTTTATGAAGCTGTTGTGTAGGACTTGATTTTGTGGCTGGATACAGCAATTGTATACAGCATACACACACCATGTAAGTATGTAACAGTTATTTTTAAGGTTGTGAGCCTCATCAAACCGGTGAGAATCTAGTCTTAAACCTGAGTGCATCATAGATGGAGAAGCACCAAACAGAAGACCATGGTAAAGGAAAATTAAGTAGTACATATCTATTAGTAGTGATGGGATGGGATTAAGGTATTTTCATTAATTTTTTTACCTTCGCTGTAATCAATTTTTTTGTGTGACAGGGGAACTAATTTTATTATCAGTTAATGCTAGAAAGAAAAAAATCCCTACAAAACACGTCTCTCAAAGAAATCCCCAAACCCTAAATACCTCAGTGTACAACCCAACCCCAAGCAAAACATGTTTCCCCACTTTAAATAACTACATATAAGCAAGGTGGAAGAGAAAATAAATCTAAAAAAGTGTAAAAAACACAAGGGTTTACTATAATTCTTTTTGCATCTGTTAGCTCTTGATGGTTCTGGTCATTTTTAAAGTGTCACTTTCAAAAAAGGAAGTTCCATTACTGTTCATTATTTGATGTAAAAGGATTTATCCTACTAAATTTATTTATTGTTACTAAGTTTAAAATATTTTCATATAGTGTAAAATTGCACAAAAAAACACTGCATAAAGCAGCTATTGCAGTTCTGTAGAATGCAGTATTTGAACTGCCAGCTGAATTGATCTTCCAGGCTGCTTACAAATGTTTTAAATATTTGTTAATGGGAATTTGAAATATTTGTCTGCATGTTTAAAATAATCCAGTGCATGCCTTACTGTAGATACAAACAGCCTTTTGCCCTCCTTACTGCTTGGTCCTGCTTCCTCTGTGAGCAGGAATCCTGGGTAAAGGAGACCCAGTGAAAAGTATTGATTCTGCTCATTTCAGTTTGGAGAGAAGAGCAACAGGGGCAGTAGAGCAAGACTCTTTATACCTGTGCATACATAGGGTAATTCGTGCTGCAGACAAAGAACATAGTTTAATAAACATTAAGTGAGTTTGGAAGAAATACATAGCCTAGAACAAATGGGTAAGAAGTGTGTTGAGGGCTTTAGATGTCTGAATAACAGGGTTATGGTTTACATTCTTGGTGATAGTTGGTCTGAGAGTGTGAGTGTTTCAAGTGATGAAGAAAAAAATGTACACTAAAATGTTGAACCAAATTTTATGTGAGCTTGATCTGTCTGTTCACTTTCTGCAGTTACCAAGAAGGTTACATGCAAGCAGTAAAAAATGGAAAATAGTGTTCTTCGTGATTTCTCCAGTTGCTTTAAAAAGTTGCAAGACTATGCACATGTACTTTTTCTTGGAAGAAAATACATAAACTGCCATTACAAAGATGGGAAATACTGTCTTTTAAAATGCTAACATTTTTCATTCTTTGACACAATAGTGCTGTGTTGTTCCATGTATTATGTTCCGCTTTTGAGGGAGAGAGCATGTGAAAGGTAAGCCACAGCCCCAGTTTTAATCAACTTCAAATTAAAAGCTTTTCTCAGAAGACGCACCTGTAATAGTGAAACAGTAGTTCATGTCTAGTTTGTTTCAGTGTAGAATATTGTGTTTCTAGAACTTCCAGCGTTGTACCAGTAGCAGTTCCACATCTGACATTTTCAGAACCAGAGCTGAATAAAGTTTATGCTTTAGTGTGTGAAGAGTGCAATTACTGCAATTTAAAAACTGAATGTTCAGAGTTTTGAAAGAAAATGTATGAAAGAATTGTCATCTATTGAATTGCTGGTTTAAAAGTGAAAATTGTCAACTTGGCAGCAGGGATGGCTGTACTTCTAAAAGTATTTTGGGATATGTGTCAGTTTGTTATTGCCATGTTATACTTTGTGTAGCTTTTGTAGTACCACTTAATGCATGTTTGACATCATTCTTGCATCACACTTGGTTTATTTATTGCTCACACTGATGAATGCAACTGTCTGTAGATGGGGAGTACCAGAGTATTTGTTTAGTATTATGTAACTTGTTTAGGAGGATTTTAATTTATTAACTTGTTTTCTGTCTTCTGTTTACTCTGCATGCTCTTAGCAAAATACACTTTTTTCTATTTTATATGGGGAAAAAGTAACGAGTAATGAAAAAGTGTGTATTAGAAAAGTAAATGGAGGTCCTGGATACTTCTTACTGTTGCTAAAATGACAGCTGACTCAGGAGAATAAAATCTCTTGGTATAATTTCTGCATGATTATTCTAGACTTTTTCCTGCTTACAGCACACTTAAGAATCATTATTCAAGGTTAAAAACCTTGAATTGCGACAGAAAACTTTTAATTTCTGTCTGGTTTTAATCCTAAGTGTTGTTTACAAGGCAGTAAATTAAACAAATGTATTGATGTTTGCTCTGAATAGTACTCTTAACTCCACAAGTTGTATTAAACATAAAAAAAATAATTTGAGTTTCATAGTTCCTAAATATTAAATTAGTCAATCCCCTTAGGTGGGGTGGGGGTGGAGGAAGCACAGATTTGTGGAGAAACCATACTTGTTTTTGGTTGCATTATGTTCTTCGGCATGTGTATTTTACTCTTTACATTGGGCTCATTTATTACAAAGATTTAAAAAGAAATATAATTTATCGTATTTCATCCAGTTATAAGTATTAGTTCACTGCTCCATTGTAAAAATAGAATTGATCAGTTTAGGCACGTATTCTTTTACTGGAGATCATCGCATGTAGCATAAATATCGGAAATAGGGTAATTCAAGTGTTGCTAGTTACTGATGGAATGTTGTTATGCCTTTAAGCCTGGTTGGATAAAAGCTGATACATGTTGAGCATAATGATGTTTTAAAACTTGTTGCTCAGAACCTTGATGCTGCACTGGCATTTCTGCTTTATTGCTGTGGTAATCACAGAAATACTCACAGATTTGCAAGTCTTCATCTAGGTATGTGGGGGAGGGTGAAGTATTGACTATTGTATGTTGCTTGGTTCTTGAGATCTTGTGTGGGAAAACTGATATTGTGGAATCTTCTTTATATGATTCCTTAAAAATTTACTGGGTTTTTTAAAATCTGTCTTGTATATTTAAAACTGTCTCGTGTGAAGGAAGCCAAATGGTGTATCTTTAAAGAATGTTGGGAAACTATTTTACTGGAGGTCTTGAGCTCTAAATCTTTTACTGGTTTGACACTGAGGACCTGGTGTCTTTACTCTAACCTTACACTACAGTTATGTTGGAAATTGTGCAAACTTCTGCCAAGCTTTAGAAGTGATGTGAAGATGTAAGTAAGGTGACTGTAGAACTGAGCCAAATCATTCATATTTAATGCTTGTTATCCTAATCCATTCTTTCTAGGATTTTGTTTCCTTTTCTGTACTCTAGATTTTCTTTTATTGTAAAAGGCTTTACATTTTCCTGATGATGTGGGAGATATGAGCTGTATGAAACTTTATTTGGGAGTTCTAACAGTAAACTTGACAAATGGTTTAAAGTAAGGGAAAGATGTCAGATGCACAGTAAAAACCAGTTCTATCTATGATTTGACAAGTTGTTACATACTTCTTCATATGTGTTTTGTTAGTATATATCATATATGTGTTCTTAACCTCTTGTGCCTTTAAAAAGGATTTATGTCCTTTCTAAGGGGGACAAAAGTTCTGTTCTGGATTAAAGTAATTTCATAGTTTCTCTTTTGTGTAATTATGCAATAATTAAAGAGTACATGAGAACTTAAGAGATAGTTACCCTTTCTGAACTCACAGATGTGTGTGAATACTAATATAATGAGTAAAAGTAGATAAGTGCTCTTCATGGATTTACAGGTGGGGGAGATACTGTTGTGGAAAACCAGGAAAACGTGGCTTGATCTCATCTTTCACTTTGCAGCTGTTGAGAATTTGGGAGCTACCACAGAATTAAAGACTCCCAAACATAACTTAAAAACTTCATCTAAAATTCTTAAATGTTGTTTCAGAGCTCTGCTCTAAAAGAAACTACTTCAGTGTAAATATTCAAATAAAATACATGCTTTAATAGAAAAAGTAATTCTGAAAGCCTGTGTTTTATTAAGATAAGAAGAGTAATGTTATTGGGGAGTTAGGTGTATTTTCTTGTGTTTTTACTTTTTGACTACATAGCTTAAAAGTAACAGAGGTCAAATTAATAACATGCAGGGAAAGGCTAAATATACAGGACAAAATTTCCTGCTAAAGGACTGAAGTTCAAATATGTATAACTTAAGTACCGGTACTTCCAGTAGAGAGCTTCTGTCATGAGTTTAAGTGAGCTCCTGCTTGAAAAAAGGTGCTGCCCAAATCTGGTCCTGCTCTTATGGCAGGAAAATGTCATCTTTGCCTTAATTGTGACAAACCAAGAATAGGATTATCAGGATTTTAATTTATGAAGAGCATAGTTATCTTGCCACAGTGATAAACCTGAATGGCTGAAGAGTCAGCATCTTTAATAAGTTTGTCTGCTGGGTTGGTATGTGTACAGCTGCATGATTGTCGCAGCCTTCCCAGGACCTGGAATATGGTGCCTTTGATTGTTTTAGTGATTGCTTCATGTGCCTCAGTGAATGAAGTTGATTTATGGCTGCACAGACACTTTTCCAAGTCTTTTCAATATCTTTTCTGCTTAGTGAATTCTCTTAGGTAGTGACAGCCAGTTTTGGGTTTAGAGTGGTGCCGTCATAAGTCAATATTTGCTCCTATCAGCTACATCCTTTTAGTTCATACCTGTTCAGTCATTACAGCACACTTCCAAATATTACTTTTCATTAAGGAATGTTGTATTATCAATGAGGTATTGATCTGGGCAAGTTTGAGTAGAGACTTAAGAAAGTACAGAAAATACAAACTAGTTACATTTGTACTGTCAGTGAGACAAATTCCTTTAATGATTCCAGACGTGTTACAGAAAATTAATCTCTTGGATGATTCTAATTTTCTAAGTTTGTAATAAAGATACTTGGATTTTGTTCTAACTTTGTTTTCTGAGCTTCATCTTTAAACTGTTTAGACCTTTGCATTTATTTTAGCTTTCACAGCTTGATGTAAACTAGAGTCCTTCAAACTTTATGCATAAATGTACCCTGTCAGAGCATACCCATCAGTTAGGTGCTGATCAGATGGAAGATTTTGCAGACTCCACAGTGAAAGTAAGCTGACCAAAATAAGTTTTTAAATAAGATGGGAGTAAAGTTAGGAGAATACCGGAACAAGATTGAGCAGAATAGGAGAGCAAAAAGCTCTGACAGTGGTCTGTAAAAAGTAGTGCAAAAAGAATCTGATATATGTTCTGTTAATTGTTCAAAGAAATGGATGCCTATCAGGATGCAGAAATGCAGACATCTTTGGAGAAGCTGCTGCTTGCTTGAGTGGAGTTTCTTTTTCAAGACATTGCAATTAATGTTTGTAGTGTATTAGAATGGATGTTTTTTACTTGAGCGCATCAAAAGTCACAAACAGGTAACTGAAGTAACAGCTTTTATGTTTTAGTCTGTGTGTGTAATAATTGTGTTGATATTTACAAATTTGGCACCCAATATAATTTTGATAGCTTGTTTGTAAATTAGTATTTTTAATGTGAGAATTATAGTGCGAGCTTGCATCTTGAAATCTGAATGAGCCATGATGAAAAAGCAGTACTAACCATCAGTCTCTGATCACAAATATTTAGTTTTGAATATGATGCCAAATTACTGCCTTTGTATATAAGATGATATCAAAAAAGAGTTCCCCACTTCTCACAATGTGTTCTTGGCCTAGTCCTGTGCAAAGGAGTGTCATCACTGAGGCCTGTACTTTGCTCTCAAGTGAAGAAAATGGTAACCAACTGGAGTGTCATTATGGGGAGTATATGGTGGTTAATAGTATTCTGAACGCTCACTAAGGTGCCTCATCTGTTATTCAGACTTGAAATTATTTCTAACACAGTGTTTTTCAGTCCTCTTTGCCACATGTTAGTGGGTGTTTGCTTTGGTCTACATATGGCAGTTGAACTTAAAGTTTTTTTAAAAAATGTTTAATAATTATCTTAGAAAGCTATTTCACTTTGGGTAGGAAGAATAGCTTTATCTTGCAGGTAGTAGTGACTTTAGTAAAATAAGGGATGCTGTACATAGAATTCACAGCATTCTATGGTACCATAAAGGTGAAATAAATCCTGATAGTGCAGCATCAGCAATGTGTCCGGTTGTGCAAGGAAAGGACAAAAAGCAAAGTTTGATTCCCAGCTTGCCAGGCAGTACAAGAGTAGCAAATAGAGAAATGGTTCCTTTATTCAACCTTCCTTTGTGTGTTTTTTCAGAAACAGGTAAGTCTATGTCAGTATACCAATATGGGGTAGAACATTTGCAGGATACCCTGTTGTTTATTAATGCTGTTTGTTGTCTTTATCTTGAAATACAGATTCCATTTCCTGTGTATTTCAAATCTAATGTAAGATTTTCTGTTTTCTACCAAATATGATTTTATTATGGTGGAAATCAGAAGTTGATATTCTGCATTTGTTACAGAGTAATCTGAGATGGCAGTTGTCACCTGGTAAAGTACAGGAAGGAAATTACTTAATTGCACAAAGAATCACAAATCATTTCAGAGGACCAGAGGCAACAGGTACCCACAGAAACACAGGGGGTTACTTCCGAGCATCAGGAGACATTTTTACTATGAGGGGTGACCAGGCACTGGCATAGACAGCCCAAAGAGGTTGTGGAGTCTCCATTCTTGGAGATGCCACAAGCCATCTGGATGTGGTCCTGGGCACTGACTCTAGATGGCCCTGCCTGAGCCGAGGAGTTGGACCAGATGATCTCTAGAGGTCCCTTCTGACATTAACGTGTCCATGATTCTGTCATCTAAGCAAAGCTTTGAATTTATTAAACTTTATATGAATGAATTAACAGTTAAACCCTATTACATGCTTAGGTATTTGAATCCTTCCTTTGTAGGTTTCATTTCAATGTAGATGTATGTGCTGGGTAGTATTGTTAAATTTCACATTTTCAAATGAAGCATGTCAAAGATGAAAACTCTTGGAGTGAACAAGTTGTTAATAAAGACTGTGTGACCACGTCTTGCCCTGCCCTTCCCCCAGCACAGTCTTACGGCTTCTGAGATTTTAGCCCCACAAAGATAATCAGTTCTGCTGTCATTATTTTGGAAGAGGAGGTAGGACACTGGCCTAACTTGGCACCTGCTGCAAATATGACAGGTAAGGAACCTTACAGGAGGGAATGGGGAGCACTGTGTGAAGTTCTGTAAGCAGAATTGCAAACACTTCAAAAGCTGTATATTAGTGAGTTTCACAATTCCTAAGGAATACTGTTTGGTGGTGTTTTTTTGTTTTTTTTTAATTAGAGAAAATTGGATTATGCACAGTATAGGAAGTTTTGTGTGAAACTAGATTCCTCTTTAGGTTTTGGAAATATCTTCAAACTAGTTTATCACTACTTTATGTAAGAATTTTTGTATAATACAAAACTTATGCTGATTTTCTGTAGTCTTTAAGATAAGAGAAAACTGTCTCTTAGGCTTTGCATATGCACATTTTTGCTACTTTAAAACAATTTTAAATTATTTTGAAATAAAAAATGAGTCTTAATAGAAGTATGCCTATTTAAACATCCTGAAATCTTAGTGGTTCTCTTAACTCCTTACCTAAGTGTAGATTTGTTCATGTTGTGTGCATCCTGACTTCTGTTAAAATAGTAGAGCTGGACTGATCCTATTTAACTCTGTGCTAGCTGTGCTGGTTCAATGATACCTTGTTTACAGCATACTTCTCTAAATCTGTTTCTGTGATAGGTGACCTCAGAGTTTCCAGAACCTAGCAGAACTATGTTGTGAATTTTTAACTGTAGCTTCCAGTGCTAAATGCAGCATTTTCAGATACTTTTCATCTGTCAGGTTTCTTAAGTTTTCTTTGTGCAGTCACATCTATACATCATTATTTCTAAGTGAAAGAAATGATGAGGATTAAAGGTTATTCCCATGTTTCTTCAACAGTTTTTTTTTTTTTAAACTTTTTAGCTGTTCATTCTAAAGTATCACGGAATGCTCAGAACTTCACATCTGTGTAACATACCATGTGAGTTCTGAATGGAGAAAACTACACTATTACTTGTACATTTTTCTAAGTTGTTTAGCATTGACACAGTCGTTGAAAGTAAAAATCTGAACACTGACATTTTTGCTACTTTAAACATTTGTAAAATTGGTATTTATTAAAATCATTGATGAGATAGCTATTCTGGTGCTGCAGGTTCCTCAGCTTGAAATGAAAGTATCATATAGGGGAGGGGGCTCTGCTAAAAAATACAGGATTTAGTGGCTGTTTCATACAGAATTATGTTAATGACTTGGACTACTGCCTCGCAGTGCACAAAATTTTGCAAAAAATATAATGTGTGTATATATCTATATAGGTAAACCCCACTTTGTGTCTTGCATTTAGGATATAATGACTTGCAAATGAACAATTTTTATTAATTTTATGAAGGGCTTACAAATTTTAGTGTCTTTGAATTCAAACCTTGCTGAAGCTGTAGAGATGAAAACTTTTGTGTCTTCTGTTTAAATACTTTCAGATGTGCTCATCATTCCCTAAATACTGAAGAAATGATCTAATTTTTATATGGTGAAGATTTGCAATCCAAGCAAAATAGAAACAAGTGTCGCTTGATCGCATATTGTCAGTGGCATGGGTTCATTTCCTGGCCACTAGTAACTGGCACCATTTTTTCTTTTTTGAAATCTGATCCCAGAAGAGGAATATTACTGCATTTGCATTCCTCATTCTGTGTAACATGCTAACTTCAGGTACCCTACACTTTGTAACTTGAAAGTTATGAAATGGATGCAAAATATTTTCAATAATCTTGCAGAGGAAATTGAATGCCTCATTGGCTTAGCTTAAGTAGTATTTTCCCTTTTGTTTCTAGGAACTTAATTCTTTTGAGCCCTAATTTGGGCTCTTAAATGGTTGCTTGCTTCTACTTCTCTGCAAGTATATGCACTTATTAAGAGAATTAGACAAACACAAGATTGGTAAAAATTTATTTAGTCTGATTTATTGTCCTCAGCAGGGACTAATCATAATTAAGATGAGCAGGTTTGGCCAGACTAAAGTTAAAACTAAGAGAAGAATGGGGAGGATAAGATTGCTTCACCGTTTAAGAATGTCTAGCACTGTATCTTCTGTGTTAGTATGTCAGCAGTCAACATTGTTATCTGTTACCTTTTGATAGGTAAGCCTGAACAAATGCAAACATGAACACAGCTCTGCGGATCATCTCGGGTTCCCTTTGGAAGCCCCAAATAAGTGGCCACAAGGGATTGTCTGTTTTCCTGAGAACAGCTCGGCATTGGAGTTCTTCTTTCTGTGTGCTGGATAGTGGTTCTGCTACTCTAAAAATCATACCTATGCCTGCTGGTGCAAAATGCCATATGGTCACTTCAGTGGAAGTCAAAATTTACCTGTGCTGCTGTGTGTTGCTAGGTAATTTTTAAAATAGATCTAAAATAAAGGGGAGACTTAGGAGGGAAGCTGTTTGTCACAGTAGCCACCAAAAATCCTAATTTAAAATTAATTAATTAATTAAAAAAACAAAAACCAAAAAAACCCTCAACCAAACTGCAAAACCTGTTCTGTCAGTCAAGCTGGTGAAGCTGCCACGCATCTGTGTGCAAGGTAAATGTGAAGTGTCCTTCGGTGTTGTAGTGTCACAGCTGTTCCTGCTCTGAATTGGTGCTGGCAGCCTGGAGCTTGTCCTGCACAGTTGGGCTCTGCTGGAGAGATCCTGCTATGCTGAGTATGTGTTACTTGAGATAGGTGCACTTAGGGCTGGTTTTCAATCTTCCTTCATAATGGCACAGTAATGCGCAGTATCACTCAGTTTGTGTGTGATGCCTCCTGTCCAGAACAGGCACGTTTATCATGCTGTTAGCCTTTCAGATGATTTCAGATTCATTTTGCTTGGCACCATACCCACTTTGAGTTTTAATTTAATTAAAAGCCTTATCATATGAATGAAAATTCAGTCTCTTACTTTGAAAACAACTTTCTGTTGTGTTCCAGCTCTTTTCATCACTGGCTGCTTGGATACATTCAGCTCTAACAAAGTAATTACTGCTAACATAAACAGTAGAGTTTATATATACTGTAGAGAGGTTGGAATGATCTTAGAAGAGAATCATGAACTAATAGTGCAGAGGCACATTCCTAGTAAAAATCATACACATTTTAACACTCCCAGAAGTCTTACTGTGAGGTTTTAGAGCCTGTCATCAAAAAATATACCATATTTATTTGATTACAACTTTGTCACTAATATCTCTTGGTTGCCAAGGATATAGCTCACTGCTTTCTCTTCAGTAATTCTGGGTGGCCAAGAAAGAGAAAGTAATATACACTGTGAGTTACAGAAACTGGAGAGACTGTGTTAGGCCTTGATGCTTTAGCTTTCTTAATGGGGCAAAAAAGGGAGAAACTAATTATTGGGGTTTTTAAATATTAAAATACAGACTGAAAGATGGGCAGTTTGTAATTTTAGCCATCCTGTTAGATGGGTACATACCTCTCAATAGCTACATTAATTTTACCATGTTGAGGTAATGTCTCAGGACACTAACACTTGTTCAGATGACAGTTCCAGCCAGCTGCCTATGACTGACAGTTCATCACTACAGCTATTACAGCCTTTGACTTGCTAAATGATTGTAGTATCAACTCTTGTGAAGTTATAGCTCTAGTTAGGAAGGGTTAGTGGGCTGTGCTCTTTGGTGCTTTAGGAAGAAAGTGTCTATCTTGCTGAATGTCTGGTACAGAATAGATAACTGAACTTTTGAAATTTGATAGCAAGCTTCACCATGGGGTGGGAGGGGGGATAAAAAGGAACCAAATGGGAGAATTGATTTAATAGGACTTGGACATAAAATCATGCCAACTTTAAAATGGTATTTATTCTGAGCTGTGAGTCTCGGCCTGTTTTCAGCTGTGTCTGATAAGGTAAATAAATGTTTGTGGTTGTATTGTAATTTACACGTATGTCACTTTTTGAGTTGCTTTTTGGGACCATTCCTAAAGTGAAGCTAGCCTGAAAGGTGCAGCCTGCGTGTGGCTTTCCAAAATAATTGTTTCTGTAATAAATATTTGCAGGGTGTGCTAAAATTTATGATAATCAAACAGGACCTCAAGATGTTGGAAAATTGTTTTAACAACCTCTTACTTGAGAGTATGGGGAGTTCTTCACCCCTTTGTGCTGTTGTAATCAGGACCTTTCCATGCAGTCTTCTCCATAGATATTTCATTAGGGCTCTCAGGCTCTGCAATGCATCTCAGTGCCTGACTAAGGGATTATGCTAAGCCTATCAAACATCACAGTGCTCACATCTTATTTTAAGTCAGAGGCATTTGTGGAGAAGAGGTGATTTTAATTCAGGGAGGAGGGAATGTGTCTTTCAGATGAGAACTGTTTTGAAGCCTGAATGGTTAGGGTGTAGAGCTGTTGAATTTTAAACAGTTTGGACAGTTGTTTCACATGTGTACTCTGTGAGAAGACACACATTGTGCAAGATGGATACCCTTATTAACACTTCTATTTAATAGAATAATTTAATTACTGATTAGTAAACATAGTAGGAATAATATATACTAGCTGTTCTTCCAACTCCACTTACTGCAAATACAAGCAGATCTATTGCAGAAGTTGTAAAATTATGGAAGTCTTAAACTTTTGCATGAATTTCTAATGCTTGTAGTATTAAACTATTTTAATGATACTTGTATGCAGTTCTGTTGTGAAATGTTACTATAGAGTGGGACATTTTACTCCAGCTCAGTTTATATTATTTTGATAGGCAACTTTTCCCCTAATTAATAATGTCTGTACAACATGCTGCAGAAAGAGAAGGATTGCAGTGAGAGCTATGAGTTCTCAAGTGTCACTAATGACTCGGTGGTGTGTGCAGGGATACTGATCATTTTAGTGGCACTAATATTAAAAGGATGAAATGCCACTTGGCAGGCCTAGAAGACAACATCTAGAATGTCTTCTGTCCCATGAAGTACATATGTTTTAGAAAACCTCCAGAGATAAATGACTTGGGGCTCTTTGGAGCAGAACTGCAGTTAATCTACTCCAAGCAGAAATATGAAAATCTGGGAACTTGTTAATGTTCTTGGATCAGCTGTTGTTTAACTGCAGAGGTACTAAAAATTTAAATAAAATCTTTGGAGAAACAACTAAGTGGTAAGAATAGGTAGAGAATAAATGGATTTTTTTTCTGGTAATGGGAAGTTTTTATATGGTTTATTACTCCATAATAAGGTGTTTTCCCTTTTGCTTGAAATGCCGGTTATTTACAGTCTCTTTATTTTTTAGGTTACTATTAAAATCTTAAAATGCAGATGAAGACTGGCTTGTGCAGAATCCTTCTGCTATCTTGTGCAGACAAAAGGGAATCCTAAAGCAGGCTTTAGTACAAGGTACGTATTAAGGTATATGGCTTTATCTAGCAGTTACTGAAATCGGTACCCCACTTTTGGTTCAGATTTGTGATGTAGTTGTGCTTCTACACTTCAGCTAATGATTTCACATAATGTAATTCCTGGTATAATTCCTGCCATGTGTTATGTTTTTAAGGGACTTCAAGCGTATGTACACAGCCTCTAGCAGTCAGCTCAAGCTCTGGCCAGCCATCCAAACCCCACAGTGCCACATGAATAGGATGCCATGTCTGAGCTGCTGGATGTTACTGATACATTGCACTCAGAATCCTGTTTGTTTGTACAACCAACACAGTAGTTACTGATTCTGAACAGTTTGGCATTAATCAGAGAGCTCTGGTCTGGAAGGTGGTGTCCATGCAGCCTGGGAAGCCTGGGGCACAGTTTGATTTGCATGCACACAGGTATGTAGTGCCATCTACCGTGACTGTGGGCATCACCTCACTGGGGCTGACAAGATAGCAAGGTTTTAAAGTGAGTCCTATGCAGCTAAGTTCAGTAGTTCTGATAGTTCCAAAATTGCTAGATACCAGTTATTTTTATAAAGTAAAAAGTAAATTTAAACACTGGTGGGATTTGACCAAGATGTGCAAGTTCTACTGGTAAGGCAAGAGAAACTTGTGTTAATTCTCCTGTGTTTGTTTGGCTTAGGAAAAGGACTCAGAGCTGTCTCTGTGGTTAACAGTAAATAAGAGAACTGGCTATATAAAGGACCAGAACAATTTATCGGTTTTGTAATCACATGTAAAATGTGTCCTTGTCCATGGCAGGGGTTCAGACCAGATGATCATCTCTCTCCATGTTCTGGCAACTTACTTTCTTTGTCAAGCAGGATGTCATTGGCTGCCTTTGTGGCCAGGTTGTGCTCTTGCTCAGAGTGGTTCTTGGATTTGGTGTTCACCAGGGCCACTATGTCCTTACCTGCAAAGGGGCTTTCCAGCCATCTGGCCTCCAGGCTGTCCTGATGCCTGGGATTATTTCTCCCTAGGTGCAGGATTTGGCATTTCCTTCTGTTGAATTTAATGAGATCCTATAAATCCATTTCTCCAGCCTGTCGAGGGATCACTGGATGGTGGCATGACACTATGGCCTTAGCAGCCACCCCTCTCAGGTTTTTGCCAGCTGCAGATTTGCTGTGGGTGTGTTGTCCCATCAGTCAGGGCAGAAATGAAGATCTTGAGAAGGACTGGCCTCAGCAGAGGGATACTCTGCTATTCACTCACATCCAAGAGAACTTCATGCCATTGACAACCTTCCAGGCCCATTTGTTCAGCCAGGTTTTAGTCCAACTCATGGTCCACTTACTGAGCCTGTCAGTATTATGATGGATCAAAATAATAACTGGAGATACTATAGCAATGTTAAAAGATTTCCTAAGCCAAGGTAGGCAGTATCCACTGCTCTGCCCATGTCCACTGAACTGGTCGCCTCAGCAGAGCAGCTCTCCTGTTGGGATCCTTAATTTGCAAATGACCTCTTTGTAAATCCATGCTGACTGCTGCCACTTACCTTCTTACCCTTCTTGGTCTGGAAATGGTTTTCTGGAGCAGGCCTGTAGTTCCCTGGGTCCTCCTTCCTGCCCTTGAAGACTGGAGTGACTTCTGCTTTCCCCTGTCCTTTGCACACCTCTCCCAGTTGCCACAGTCTGTCAGCAATGGAGAGTGGCCTTGCAAGCAGTCATGAGAGCATCCATCAGGCTCAGCGTGTGTGACTTGTCCAGTTTGTGTTCCCTAACCTGGACCCTGTCATGTTCTTGGTACTGGGAGCGGCACTGAGGAGGCGCAAAAGTTGTCGCACACCTTGTTTTGTGCTTTTGCTTTTGCCCTTTACTAAGGAATCCCATTATTTCCTACCTGTAGTAAAATCACAGTATAAAAAATTATCACACAATAATTTGTAGTATCAACCAGACTATGAAAATAAGCATGCTACAGGCATTTACTCACAAAAATCCAAAAAAGACATGCAGCTAAAGCTCTTCATTAGAAAAGTAGTAGTAAGACAGAAAATGCCTAATTTTTTCAGTTTGTTTCAAATGGGATTTTTTTTTTCTTTTTTTAATCCAGAGGACATTTTGTGTTGACCAGGTATCCATTGGAATTCAGTCTTGCTTGTCACTACATATGAGCATGCTGCTGTGCCATGAGAGCCATTTGGGAACCTCAGTGTTTGGCAGGTTTCCCAGGCATCTCAGAATTTTTCTGTCAGCTTACAACTTTCTTGCTGTGAAGGGAAAAGAGGATGGTCAAGGTTCCTTGGAGATAGAAGTGTTCCTTTTACTGGCTAAAGAACAACTTGTCTCAATGAAGTAATAAAAACCTTTCTTCCTCTTTTCCCCATTCCTCACTTGTGTGTGAACCTCAGACTGCAGTATGAACCTGGCTGACAAAGTGTAATGGCATAATGAAATTGTGTTAAGTGTTGTGCCAGGCTGCTGCTCCTGGACTTCCTGAACAGAGGGAGCTCCGGATAACTTTGGGGAGGAGGGCTGTCTGAAAAATTGCTGGCATTTCTCAGCTCTTTATCCAATGTATTTGCTGATGTGTTGCTCTGTTATTTGCCGTTAGAGTCTTCTTAAGTGCCTTGATGACAAAACCACACTTGCAAGGAAGTTATCACTTAAATATCTCTTGTAATTCCTCAGCCTGCATTGTGCTTACTTCTTGGAAATGTTCCTCTCCATTGAATGCATTACGTTTAAATGGAAGCCGCTGGTGGCTGCCCCCCTCAGAACTGAATACGGCTGTTACATTGTGATGATGTGTAAAATGCTGCTCTGCACCTTGGACCTACAAGGACCATCCTGGTGAGACTATAATTGTGTTGTCACCTGTTAGAACTCCTGTAATGGTACATTTTGTACTCTGTTTTCAGTTGGTTAGTACTATTTTTGTGCTTAATGTGTGTATGGTTTTTTCTTTGTATCTCTCTGTGCACTTAGGCACACAAATAATGCTATTACCTAATAAAATAATAAGTAAATCTGTCACACCTGGCTGAAGGTAAGAGAAAGATGGTCTGATCATTCTCTCTGCTTGCAGCCAGGCTGGACCTGTGAGACCTACCTGAGGGAAGAGGGCTGTTTGAAGAATGTGAATACATCTGCATGTGAGGTCCAAGATCTCTTCCTACATGAGGAGACAAGTTACAGCTTTTGTGATGTTACTGTCTTCAGCCTCTGGCACAGAAGGTGGTGCCAGTCCAGCATTTCACTGTAAAGCTGATATTGGCCTACTTTGATGTGTAACTGAAGTACTGATGCTCTTTTCATCTAGACTGAACTCAAAGAAGATTTCTTTCTAGAAACAGCAGTGTTAAGGGAAATGGGTGTCAGTAAAAGGATTCAAGTTTGTACATTTTACAAGAATAGTAAATGATATATTAAATGACTGCTCCTTGGTTCAAATGATTGCTGTTGGCTTTAAAAAAGCCTTTTAAAAGTATGAAAATATTTTCAAGCCCTACAATATATGACAAAAAGGAAAGTGGTAGGGTTTAAAGAAAAGTGATAATGTAGATTCTGTTTATGCTGCAGTAGCTTAGAACACAAAAATATTAATTACCTAAAGAAAAATTGTATGAGCCAGTGACAGCTGAAAAGAACTGGAAGGAAATCTTAATCATAGGGGAGATTACAGCTGCAGTAAGCTCTCTGTACTGTTGAGTAAGAAGTTATGCTACAACTGCCTGCTGTCTTAATGTAGCCCAATAAAAAGATTAAAAACCATGAATGAAGATTGGAAAATTAATTTTATGGGATGTGATTTGAACATTGGCCTGTAACTTTTCACCAGGGGTTTTTTCAATTTCCACAACTATTGTAAAACTATTTCAAAACTATTTCAAATGAGTAACAGGATGTTTATTTTCTATTTCCTGAAATCAGCAAGGCAGTGGAGATGAATTGAAGACTTGACAGGAACTTCATGCAGTTAAGTCCTGCAGTGGGAACTGAACTAAGCTGATGCAGTTGTAGATCCTGGGCACAGACTGGTGGTGAGGCTGCTTTGTGGAGGCTGATCTGGGCCCTGAGGGCCAAGTGATGATGGTGTCCATCCACATGCTGGGCTTCATTGGAAGATCATGGCTGAGCAGGGGCCAGAAGAGCAGTCTTTCTGTTGGGTATTTCTGAGCCTGCAGCTGAAACACTGTGCCCAGTTCTGAGCTCTTGAAGATGACAAGTCCCATGGAAGTCACTGGGCAATCAGAAGGCTGAATGAAGCACAGGAGCCATGGGACCAGGCAGCAGGATTCTTTCCAGCTGGAGAACAGGAGGTGGGGATGGTTAAGAGCTCCTGTTAATCCGGCTGTGTAAGAAGCGTGTAGAAAAGATGGAGCCAGGCTCGTGGCAGTGGTGCACAGTATGGTGGGAATCGTGTATCATGGAAGTGTTGCACCATACCACTGACAAAAACAGTGCCAGGCAGAATGTGTGGCTGTACTTACCTGGACTCCCTGCATTGTGGAACCATTGGGGGCTTCCTAGTGATTTGGTTTGAGGAAGGGGGATACAGGGACCTGGTCTGGGGCTTCACCTGTGATTTTAGGGATCTTAACCCTGTTATTCACAGAAAGAACTATTCTGATGTTGACAGAGAGCTGACAGATCTAGAAAGGTGAGGAAACTTCCAAAGCCTTTAAATCTCCTGTGCAAGCTTTTCAGTATGGGTTGTCTCACCCAACTTCGTAAAGTCTTTTTGAGAAAAAACAGCCTTCACAGGTGGGAGAGGCCAGGACAGCACCTTCCCCTCTCACCCACTGGAGGGCTGTAGTCCGTGTAAGACAATACAGCTGCTAATAGCAGGGCTTTCTTCCCAAAATCATCTCCGTGTTCTTAGCTAGGGAAAGCCCATACAAGCAACAGCTCCAGGGCGCAAGACTTCTCATCAGGAAGTGGGAGTCTGTGCTATAGCTTGAGATGTCACCTCCTGGGTAATCCTGCCCCCTCAAGCTCTGGTGGCTCATGCCCACACAGTTGCAATGAATCCAGTTTTGGTAGCAGGCTCTCATCTCCCTGGGTATGTGATAGTATCTTCAGCTCCCATACACATGGTTTGGGCTGTCTCAGCAGCAGAGCTGTGCCTTCCCTTAAGTGCAACAGGCATAGCAGAGGAGGAAGACAATGGGAAGGTCTAACTCCTCTACAATAACTGCACCAGTGCCACTGGTAACTGATCAGAGGAGTTCCTTACACTTCAGATCATGTAGGAAGTATTACAGACAGTTTTGGAAAAACATTCATTTGTAGCTACCATGCATGACAGGTGAAACTGCTGTGGAAAAACAGGTGAGTTGAAATCAAAAAGAACCAGCTCCTGCCTGGTCCCTTCCTTCTGGCTGTTATACTTGAGGTATCTGAGATTTGAAAAACCCTTTTACAGCTTATAGTTTTTCCTGCTGCCTCAGTTCTGCTCAAATTTGTAGTGTGTGGTGTCTTTTTCAGGTAGATTTTTGCAAACTTGCCTTTGTCCCTCTTAAGACACATTCAGAAGGTGAAAAAAAAATTTCCTTGTTTACATGAGACACAGAAAACCAGGAATTCTGAGGTGTCAGGATTCAGTGATGGGCTTGCAGTGCATGCCCATGCTGTAGTAGCTTAGAAACACATGACCTTTATAGTTCTCTTGCCTTGTTAAAAGACAAGGCTCCACTATGGATTCCAGCAAAACTAAACACACTGCTACAGGAATGCATCCTGCCATGTTCTCACTGCTCCATAATCCTGGGCAGCCACCACTTCAACAGACTGACCTCAGGAAAGATGTGTTACAGCAGCTGTTTTCCAGTACCGTATGGAAAGGCACATGGTGGTAACAGAACTAGAGCAGGGACAGACAAGCAGAACACTTTGGGACAGCTCCTGTGCACTTGGAGCAATCCTGGCTGGCTAAGATGGCAGCAGAACATGGTACTGTCTCTTTCCCCATACTGGAACAGCTTTTTAACATTCAGACTGATCAAAACCCATCTTGTTTTTGCTGATGGGTGTGGAAAGCACAGAAGACCTGTGACAGATCAGCTGCATCACCTACCAAACTTCAGCACCTGTGAAAGAAGCCAGGAACAGCGGGACTGGTGCTGGAGCAGTCAAGGTAAGGACCCTGAGCCTCCAGAACCATTTGCTACCACTGCAGTTCATGGAACTGCAGCCCTTGCTGGTGGCAGCAAGAAGAAACTGAGCAAGTACTTCACAAGTATTTCTCCACAGTGCCTAAATAATAGTTTTTTATTGTAGCTACTTTCTCTTCATCCTGTATCCACCAAAACCTTTTTCAGCAATTGGATAAAAACCATACAGTAAAAATGGACAAAAACCCAGCTTCAAACAGATTTTCATACACTTCTTACACATCCTCAATAGGAATTCTGAATTTATATTGCCAACTAAAAGAGAAGGATGGCTGCAAAATATCCATCCCTATTGAAAGCATCATGAAATCCAAATTTCATTCCCATGTTCTGTAGAACTTCTCCCTCTCTCCCAATTGCCTCAAGATTAATAAAACCCGCTTAATCAACAGCCTTTGACAAACTACTTGCTCTATCAACTCTTGGGGCATTACTAGACATTTTTAGGTTAGCCTGTACAACAGTTTCTAAATAGCATCTCTATCATTTGGACATTTGTTCAAAACACCTTTTATCCCCGCCTGGAGCAGCTCCAGCATTTCCCACTGGCAGGTGCTGCACAGAGCTCGTCCTACACTCACTGTGCTGCCACACGTCCTGTGCTGGAGTAACTGCAGCCACGTAGATGAAACCTGGCACTCCAGCATAAGGGAACACGAGTGTCTCCTCTCCTTATGCATCATCCAGGGTTATGCAGTGACTGAACTCTCAGCTACACAAAGTCACAAGTGCTGGCAGTGACATACCTGATTCTCAGCCAGTGCTTTTCATGCATATCAGATGTTCACACTTAACAAAGTGAGATATCTAACACATTTCAGAGAGGTGGAGGTATTGAGTCTGTTCAAAACCCAAATTTGTTAAGATTTTATCAATACTGTGCAAAAACATAAACAACTATTCTAAATCAAAACAGAAATGAGTATTTGTATGTCATGCTGCTGTTCTAGTTTTATATAGCTTAATGTGACGTTCCATGAAATTGGTGTCCTTTATTACTCACTTGGCATCTCTTAAATGTGAAAGATTTAAACTTCAAGAACCGAAAATTAAAAACCGGTTAATTGAACTTCATATTAAAAAAATCACAGTTCTTAAAAGGATATTTCATACAGCTGCACCATTTTGATGGTGAGCAGTCAAAATCATCAAGAATTTATGCACAATAGTTTTGCTAATAATATAGGCACATAGTGGCATGTAAACTACACATGACAACTAGAACAGCAAAGGCACGATCTGGTTTGGTTTTTCCTACCTTTCAAGATGTTGGTTAATTTACAAAGAAAAATATTCTCTACTCCATGCAGAAGCATTACATTTATATTTTACAGCACAGGACAATTACAAAATTGCTGTCATCTGATAAAATGGGTCATTTAAATAAAATAATAATATAATAATTTTAAAAAGATAGCAGCTTTTTGCATTGAGGAACTGAATTTCTGAAGTAAAGGACAACACATGTTCTATCATCTGTAAGGTGGAGGACATCTGAAATTCTCTATTTTCTTGTCTACAAAAAGCATTGCCTGGACACTGAAGGCAGCTACAAGTTTTCTGATTTGCTATTTTCACCTCGTGGTTGTTTTTCCAGATGATACCTAAGACCTCAAAAATTAAGATGTCTGTAAAACTACCAGTTGCTTCTCTAATTCTAAAGCAGGTTTAACCAGTGGTATAACTGGGAACCTGACTGCCACCCTTCTGTGAATTGAGCCTGTTCAATGTCTTTGTTCATGCCTGCAAACTGAACTCTCTAGTTGAAAGAGAATCACTCTAAGCATAACTGGTGTATCACTGAGACACAGGAACAGGAGCAGTTTTAAACCAGAACCTCAGCAACTTAAAATGTTAAACCTAATGCAGTCATTTTAAAGTGTAATTTCTGCCTATGGCTCAAATAATATGACAGTTCTGCATTTCACATAGAAACGTTAGAGTAAGTAGAAAACTTTAGTTTACAAATGAAGAAGATCTTTAAAAAAGACATTTCATGTAATTACCTTAAATAGTTCTTATATGCACCATTCCACATTGTGGAAAAGCTGAAATATGCAGTCTGAACTCCACATGTTAAAGAAAAACAGAATGATATGTATTGGCACAAATACTTACATCTACATCTGTACAAAGTTAAAAAAGCTGACAACCCTGTCCCACCAGTGCAGCGTATTCAGCTGCTCTCCAACACACCCCTCCTGTGACTGCCAACAAGTAGCAGTGAGCTGGGAACTGAGTCTTCAGAGTGTGGTGCCAAAAAGTTCCAAACTGCTTCGTCAGTCTCTGAGCAGAGGAATCAGAAGTACATCCAAAAAAGTGTTAGTCCACTCAGCATGCCCAAAGGTCACGGCAGCTGCTGCACTCTGTAAGCTCCTATGAGCAGCTTTATCTGTAAAAGCAAACAAAGGTTTCCATATTAACTCTGGCCACAGGTGATAAATGTGTTAAGTGTTCCTAATGCAGGAATGCCACAAGAAAAGGCACACAATTGCTACTGACTAAGAAACGAAAAAAAGAGGAATTACAAAGTCCTTAATGAAATCTGTTTATAGCAGCCCTGGATGCCTTGTTAAAGGACTCCAGTAGAATACTGCAGCATCAGGTGGTGTTTGAACAAGTTAACCCCAAATCTGAACCAGACAGATACTTCTATCTGAATACATCTTTTTCCACTTAAAAAATAAATTAAAAGAAAGTACAATAAAACATTTAAGAGTGCAACTTCAATGCACCTTTTAACTATAAAGATCTGGAAAATATATAAGATAAAAATATGTTAGATAAAAATAAAGATCTGGTGTGTCTTTCTAGGATAAAATAGATGCTACCAGAACAGTTGTGGGGAATATTGCCCAAAGCACCTGTAAAATGCAACAGACTATTTAAAAGAAGAGTGCATACCCAAGTAAATATTTCCAACACACAAGCAAAAATATCTGTATGCAAAGAAAAAAAGGCTGGCCACTCCATATATCTTTCAGTCATCAAATTCACAATACAGATGGAGAAGATGTTTAGCTGGAACTTTAGCTTATCCTAGGGTATGAATTATTCTGACTGCAACATAAATACATTTTATTACAACAGAACTAACTCTTGGCAATGTTCCCAAGTTCTGGCAATGTCACATGATGTAACTGTAACTGATGGAAACTGGGATGAGGAGACAGAGGAAAATCCTTAGCTTCACATTTGCAACATACAGCTAGAAGCTGTATTCAGACTAGAGTTACTGTACAACAAAAGAACACACACATTTAATTTTGAGAACATTTTGTACCTTAGCAGCAGGAGATTCTGCCAACCGTATGAAAAGCTTGTTAAGGCCTGCAGTAGGGTTGAAGGAATAAATAAAGTGACTATCCTATAAGGAAAAAGAAAATGGACAAAGTTAATGGTAGGCTATAGCTGAAAGAGCTATGCAAGAGGACTAACAGAACACATTTTCACTATGCTTTTTTTTTTAAATAACATTGTGTATGAACCTTTTATGCAACCACCAAGAAAACAAGAGGACTTCAAAACTGTGCAGAGTGATGGATTTAACAGACTTTAAAACAGAAATTAATTATTAGAACTCTGAGGTAAGTTGTTAAGAAAATATTTAAGAACTTACTTGGGTCGAAAATGTGAGAGGATTGGTCAATTAGAGAAGCCTCAGTCCCAGAATCACAGAAGGTTGGAGGCTGGAGAAGACGTCTCCAGGGCATCTAACCCAAACACCTGCTCAAGCAGGGCCAGCTAGAATCAGGCTGTCCAGCACTATGTCCCTGACTTTTAAGTCATAAATTTTTATGGAATACAGAACATGCAAACTTAATAGTTCTCTCCATATCCAAAGAAAATAAGATTTCATTTTAGAAAAACCTCATCATGATAAAAAGTATGCTTCATCACAATACTGTAAATTCAAATGATGGCACTCAGATTTCCCAGGCTGCTCTATTAAGACTTTGTGAAGCAGTTTTACAGTCAATCAGTTATATGAAAAGATTTACCAAAAATACAGGGAGCTGGAATTTGTCGTTTAAAACCACAGCATGTACACTGCATGTTCCACAGAGCCGAGCAATCACTTCTTTACCAAGGAAATTTGCATGGAAAACAAAGAGAAGAATTCCAGATCCTGAAAGGGAAGGCAATTCAGTTACATGCATTTGAAATGAGATCCATTATCTACAACTATGAACACTGGACCTTTGAAGACAAGTGCAAATACACAGAAATAAAAACCATTATATGGTGTGTATATAAATGTATATATAATATATGTATATGTGTATATATATTTATGTGTGTATATATATATATATTAAAAAATATATCATCTCAACAAATCAATATGCAAAAATCCCATTTCCCAAGCCAGTGGATCCAGAAAACAATAGGCTTGGACACCAAGTTAAGGAATTTTCACAGCAGAAATAATTTTATGTGGCTATTAAAAAGGAATGCAAAATGGAAACAGCAATCCTGAGCACACCCAAAAGGTTAAGGAATTTAATGTGATTTAGGTCTAGTCAAGAGAACAGACAACTGAGACCAATCAATTATAGATCTTTATGAAATGCACTGAAATTCAATAAGCAACCATTTGAACTACCCACAAATGCTTCATTTTAATTCATAAACTTACATAAAGTTTCTTAATTATATAAGATAGGATATCTATAATCAAGAACTGGAAGACTTATTCAATGACTCTGAATAACCAAAAAACTGAGCTGACATACCAACTTTCAATCTCAGTTTAAGAGGATTCCAATAGTCATGCTGATTTATCACTTAAAATCACTATTAGTAGATATTTCCCTGATGTACTCATCAAAAATGACTTAGCTAAGCCAAGCAGCAGAGAATAGTATCTGAATTCCTGGAAGAATAAAGAAATATTCCCATTTACCTTGGGAATTTGATTCCCAGCTTTTTCAAAGGGCCTGTGGGCAAAACAAATTTGACTGCAGCTGCTTCCTTTTCCTAGTATTTCTAGACTGCATTTGTCTCTCAGGACACTGCTGGGATTACATTCCAAGCCTTCACCACATGACCTACTGTCCATGAAACAAAAGGATCCACTACAAGATCTCCTCTAGTAATCCAGTAAACCTAGATTTTCCTGAATCATTAATTCTAAGGTAAAGGTTAACCACTCCTTTCCTATAATGCCTGTCACTGAGCTAATGTAACCCATGAACAGAAATAAGTTGACACTGTATGTGGTAATTAAAAAAAGCCTTAAAAAATACATCAAAATATAATTGCTCTCCCTTTATTCCATAATCAGAGCATTCTTAATTTGATGCACTGCAAAGTCATACAAAAATAATTTTGCATAGGAGATAATTTAGGACATGCTTTAAACATGTTGTTCTATCTTTTCTAAACAAATCAACCCCCCACCACAACAACAGACCTCTCCCCTACCTTCTGGCACATTTTGTGGAGGTTTATAGTAAAAATCCAAAGAGAAATCTGGCCCTTCGCAGAGACAATGACACGCAAGTGGGAACACTGGCTCCAGCAGAGCAAGGCGAGTTTCAAAGTAATTCCTGATGGTATCTTCTGCTACTTTGGAGAGCCTGAAAGACCAAACAAGTCAGGCCTGTGAATTATTTTACCAGACATAGGCTTGGTGAGAGCTCACACATACACACACAAAAAGGATTCCAGATCACCTTTTTAGATTCCTGATTATCAGGAGTGAACGCTTTTCCTCACTAGCATTTATGCATAGATGAACCACAGGTCCCAATACTTTGTTAATAAAATATTTTATCAGCAATCTGTTTGTGAAATTCTACTGGGTCCAAAAAATAAAACGTTAACACAAATTCACTACAGTAGATTAAAAAAAAGTAAACACATATCTTGAAGGCTTTATATAGAAAAAGATATCCCAGAAACATCAATATATACCTGGTGGCTAAACAGACATCCCCACTTTCCCAGGCTGACTGAATTATCAATCTCCCTGCAAGTAAAAATAAAAAAGTACATCCCTGTATAATTTTACTGGCAATACTACTGGAAAAATCCAGTTCCTAGTGTGAATATGATTTTATTCCTCTGTGAATAAAACTGAAAAAGTAGCCATTCTACCACTAAAACAGGCAAAGTGGGGTGTTTTGTTTGTTTTTAGGGGAGTTAGGGAGGCAGGGGGAGTGGCAGCCCAGCCTTCAAAGAGAGACCACATTCCCCACTGGTGTCTGGCACCTGTGCAGCAGATTACTCAGTAAGCCTCTTCAGAAAGCTGTTTTGTCAGAAACAGGTTTTAAATGCTCTAGCACAGCAGAGGTCCTGCCTCTGGCAGCTTTACAGCTTTTTCAGTTATTATTTCCCCACCCTGCTAACTGAGACTATCATCTGCAGAATCTCCAATGTTTCACTGGAAAGAAATCACAAGAACTGCCATGCCTAAGCAAGCCCCAAAGCCCACGTAGCCTTGACAAAGCCATATGAAATATGAGAAATTAAACAGTGGTCCTTTTTTGGTGCACTGTCCTATTTTCCAGCAATCTGATTAAGAGCCATCCAAAACTAGAAACTGCAGCCAAATCACATCTCCTTAGATCTACTTAATCCCTTCTAAAATCCTATATATTTGTGACCACAGCATTCTGCAACAGTAAGATCCATGACTCAGTTTTGCTGTGCAAAAATCTTCCTCCAGTTCAAACCTATCACTAGATCATTTAGTAGAGTGGCCTGCAGAACCTGTCTCATGAGTTTGGGTTATTTTCTGTTGTTGTTTCACAACTTAATATTTTGACCTTTTTATCATTTTATTTTCAGCTTCACCACTACTATACTGTCCTCCTTTCTGACTAAAAAAAAGCACTGAACTGGTATTTTCAGGTAGTGAGTCTAAAAGCTTTCTGAATTAGCAAGAGCTGTTTTACTCCCTGAATAGTTCACATAGTGCAGTGATACCCCCTGACATCACTTTGCAATCATCAATATTTCATTTCAACTGCCACTTTACTGGCAAAATTACACGGTCAACATCTTCCAAAACTCATTATTCAGATAAGCCAAAACAGAAAGTAGCAGATGTCAAATAGGAAACAAACTGGAAAGGCATCAAAAAGTGAGTGACAGTCTCACTACACTGAACAACAGACACCAGATCACTTTTCTGCATGCTTGCTGCTGCCTTCAAAATGTTAACTAACAAGTTAGTTTTTTGCTTCCCTAGGCAAGAATCAGCATACTCCATTCACTCACTTCTGCTACCCCTGCTCACTTTAACAGGTTTCCAATTGCTGAAAAATAATTACTAGCTTTTATGCTTTTAGAACTTCTCCTTTTAGCATTCTACAAGAGGAAAACATTCATCTGCTCAGAATAGAAGTTTGATACAGTGACCTACCATATCTCAGACAAACTATACAGGTCACTAAAAACAGTGGCATCAATACTTTCCTCCTAGTATGAAACTGGATCCAAACATGTTACTTCAGCAAGAATCAGTAGCATAAAATGTAGCTGGAAAGCAATCACTGCTGGTGCATCCCTGAGATCAATATTGGGTCTGGTCCTGTTTAACATCATTAATGACCCAAAGGGTGGTGTAGTGAACCCTCGGCACTTTGGCAGATGAGACAAAACTGGGAGGAGTGGCTGATAGCCTCTGGTGTATTACTGTCATCCACAAGAGACCTTGGCAGGCTTGACAAGTGGGCTGACAGAAACCTCACCATGTCCAGATATCTTCAGAAAGTTTCCAAGGACCTGACAACCTCTCTAAGCAGCCTGTGCCAGTGCTGCTTTACCATCAACAGGAAAAATGTATTTCCTGATGCTCAGAGGTAGCCTCTGTGTTCCCAGTTTGTGCCCACTGCCCCTTGTCCAGTCACTGGGAACCATTAAAAACAACCTGATTCCACCCCTTTTATCCTGTCACCTCAGGTGTTTCTTGATACACACTGACCAATAGAAGACAGTTTTGTAAAAACAGACTTAAGAAGTCACTTGATGGGAAACACAAGACATAGGAGGCAGAAAACAGCCATGGCTTTCTATACACTGGAAGAGAGTAAGTTTGGATTACAAACTACTTGATGGATTGTTAAATTACATGGATGAATCACCAAGACCAAATAATCATGAAACAAGAAAAAAATTTTGCAGTGAGACAGTGTTCTTCCAGGACTATTTATGCAGTCATGGCAAAATCTCACCTGCTGCAGAAGCCCTGAGACCCATCCTGAGTCTTCCCCAAGTTTAGAGATTGCTGGTTACAATTTTCTTCCCATATACATTAACTACAGTATGGACAAATGGATATTTGAAGAGCTTGCTCCTACTCTGTATGTTTGTCTCAGTTTAGCTCAGTATATTTTTACATGATCATATGACAACAACACTTTAGAAGTCACATACACTGCACTGCTCTTCAGTCATTTTGCATGATGATGATGATGATTTCCATCACCTACTGGCATGAAAGCTTCATCCCTGGCACTTTCAGCTCATAGCTGACATTTAAAGGTCCAACATCACAACTTACTGCACAGACTTTTCATGGTGTTTCTGCTTGGTGTTCTTTTGTTTGATTTTTTCCTATGCATACTAGCAAGGCATTTTATTTGTCATGCCCTACTAAGAGCTTACATTCAATGGTCCAGTGCTTATGCACTTTTAAGTGTTCATGATTGCTGTACCTTAAGTTAAAGGAATCTTTCTCTTGTAGGAATTACCTTTCCCTCCTTTCCATGCTTTTACTCAGAGTTTGAGCAAGTGTATGCCAATTCTGCTAGCTCACATAATTTTGATTTCACATGATTTATTAGTTAGCTTTCTGACCAAATCAGATCTATTTGCTTTCCTGAAATGTTCCTTGATTTAAACTAGAATCATGACATGCCTAGTGTAGAAATACAGCTGGAGAGCAGAGCTCAGAGCACTGCTCAACTCATGACTGAAGTGGACGTACTAGCTTTGGCAAGCTGAGGCAGAACCCTGAATGGGGAAGCAGGTGGTGTGCTTGGTGTGCTTTGTTTTAGATAAATCATGCAAGACTGTACGTGCCTATGCTGGTCTGCACAGCTCTGTGCAGAGGGTCTGTGCAGAGCTCTGACTAAGTAATGTTACTCAGAAACACCAATCGTGTGACTGTGCTATTTTTAGCCAGAGTTGAAAAGCTGCATATATTGATGTGTGAAATCAGTAAATTGGGTTTCATGCCTGCATCAAACGGGGTCCCGTCTCTTTGTTGACCACTGTCACCTAGCACTGCAAACTTCAGCAGAACCACTTCCAAGTACAGTTTACTCACATATCCAAGTGGCTCCTGAGCTGCTCATACACCAGTACGTTATTGCACTGCTTGGCAAAATGCATGGCGCTGTTCTGATGCTTGGACAAAATGTTGCAGTCAGCTCCGCTTTCAATCATGAGCCGCACTATATCAGAATTCCCTCTCTTGCAAGCCTGGGTGGGAAGGGAGAAGATGGAAGGACAGAAAACAATGACAAACCCATTAGAACAGAGCATAACATGAGAGTAAGCAGAACGGAATTAAAATCCAAAATTAGTTACAATTCAGAAGTTCAACTATTTCCTTTGTGAATGGTAACACAGCTTGAAACTCAGGAACACACTCCATAAAACATTTTATTTTTATCCAGGCAATACTACAGATGCAATCCTACAGAAGCACCAATAGTCAGGATTACCAAGAAGTCATAATTAGAAAAAAAAAATAGATAAAGCAAATCCCACAAGTTACGTGAAAACATCTGATCTACTGGAGGTCAGTAACTGCACATTTTCTAGCAATTGTTTACCTGATTGAAATAAGTTTCTGTAAACTATTTTGAAATTATTAAAGTAACATTTCCAAGTGCCTGTTTTTCTATACATTTCAGTTTAAAATGGTACTTTGGGTATGCAGTAAATTGCCAGAATTAGCTATGTCAGAAAGCAACTGTTATCCTCTGTGTTAATGTTCAAGGCTGTTCACTGCTACTTACAGGAAGAATTTAAGGGCACATCAACCAGAGACTTAATAAAAGCACAGGAAAATCTAAAACAAGCTTTACTTTGAAGAAAGCAAATGTGCTCTTGGTCCCTTGTTTTCAAACGCTTCACTCAGATAAATTAGGAAAAGGCACAAGAGATACAACATTTTTATCTTTTCAAGACATTTCAGAAGACAGCTTCTGAAATTTATCTCTGCTCTGAACTTTGATCTGTGCCTTTAATCCATCATCTTCCATAAACAGAATAACCCACGTGCCTTCCTCAAACCAAAAAACACAGAAAAATCTCACACTACATGACAGAAAGGAATTGAGTTCTAAGATCTTTCTTCTCTCCTAAGAAAAGTGTGATCAAACTCATAAGGTTAAACAACAGTGACTTGATAAACACATCAATAGGTTTATCCACAGAGGGCTAAGCTTGTCCCAGTAAGTTACTGGAAATGAAGATGCTGCATCCCAAAACACACACCAGGAATAAGTCACTGTAGGCTGCTAAATGATTTGTATAGCTGTGCATCAAAGACTAATAAAAACCTTTAAAAACAAAGAAGGTCAAGACTGAGGTTCATGGAAGTAACCAAATTATGAAGAGATTCTGGATTGAAGTGGCTGAGGAAACTACAAGTGAGTTGTTGTTTTCAGAAAAAATGTGAAATCCCCACTTGTTAAGCCTCATAGAGGGCAGAACAGAAACAATACCACATTGTCTGGGCAGGAAAGCTTCTGTAACCTCTTCAGCAAACAAACTACACAAGCAGCCTACCCATGAATAGCACAGCAACTTTATCCAAAGGAGAACTTTGGTGAAATTCAGCCACATAAAGAAAAAAATATTAAAAGCACATACTGTTTTAAGAGGATTAGAATTTTCCCATTACAACAAAATTTAAAAAAAAAAAAAAATTTAAAAAAAAAAAAAAATCAAGATTTCCTTTGTGACTGGGGGAGTAATGGTGCAGAACAGGCACTGAGAATCAGATTATAAATCAGCTATTTTATTTCTGGCCTGCAATAAAACAAGTGTCAATCACAGCAACACCCAAGTGAAAGATCTTCCTTTCTGGAATTTTTCTCTTCCTGCTGACAATGTGATTATCTCAGTTGGAAGACGACATCTGCATTTCTTTGAGTCAAACAACAGAAGAGGATGATGAGCCACATTTAGTACTTCATGCTGAAGACATCTGTGTTTCTTGTTTAGATGTTACAGTACATTAAAGAAATGGATGAAAACTCTGCTTAGAGTAACTACGAATGGTATTTTTATTTCAAATATGGGATGTGGTCCTGAAACTAATTCTAGAAATACATTTTTACATTTTACTGGTTTGACAGAAGTATTCCTATTAAACCATGTAAGGACAAAAACAGAATTTACCTTCATTAAGGCAGTCTCACCACTGCTCTGCTGCATGTTCACATGTGCTCCAGCTTCCAGAAGAATAGCTACTGTTGTTAGAAAATTCTGGGGAAAAAAATCAAACCAAACCCATAACACAAGTAAGTAAAAAATATTCTTCTTTTGCTTCAGAATATAAAATTGCATTTACTTAAAATTTATCCATAGAATTCAAAACATGAGTCATGGCACAATTAACATTGTTCTCTCCTATGGCTAATGAAGAGCAGTTCAGACTCAGGCAAAGGGATAACCCTAATTATTTATAATTCTTACTTTTTTCCAAAATCCTGCAGTAATAAACGTCCCAGGAAGGAAGCAGTGCATTTGCATTGTCACCACCTGGAATGAGGCTCCCTTCTGGCTTTCTATCTACTGTAGGTGAGAAAGCACATGGACCAACCTGAACAGAAGAGTGCACTCATGAAACCCTGACTTGCTCTAACTTACTGCTTTAGCTGGTCTTGGTCTGGAGAGAGCTTGCCACTGTGTCCACTGCCCAACTGCTTTAAAATACCAAATCCTGTTTAATCAGAGATTTTTTAAGTGTATCCAATCTGGATCCTGTGTATCCAGACATCATAACAAGCAATTCTAGCACAAGAACTTCAACTCTCAGACAAGGAATTCAGAAACACCCTCTGCCTCCACTTTTCCACCTATGATATTATATTCTCTGTTCAGGGCAGGGCTTGTGATCAGGACTTATTTATACCACAATAACCATGGCTGCTGAAATTATTACTGATCATCCTGCTGCATCTTTCTAACTACTTTTTAGGCATCATCCAAAGGCAAATATTGTGTACCACCTTTAAACATAAGTAAAAGAGCCCAGAACCACAAATACAACAATAACCAAGCCAACCTTTTCAGCTGCATGTATCAATGCAGTTGTCCCATTTTTCTGTCTACCATTAACTTTAGCTCCTTTCCTGATCAGCACCCGCAGAAGGTCATCGTGCCCTCCAGCAGCAGCAAGCATTACCAGAGTCATTCCACTTGCATCCTGGAACAAGAATCATTGCCATTACAAAACAAAAAAAAAAATACTTCAAGATTAATCAAAGCTGCAAGACAAAAATTTCAAGTGCATCAACATGTTTCACAAAGATTTCCCTCCCTGGCAGAAGAATTCACACGCACATGGCTGCCAGATACCAGCAAACTATCACCTCCCACTTCTCTGGTCAACAGGTCTCACACTCTGCTCCATAATCTGCAAAATCCATAACATTCTGAGGACCAGAAGAAGAAGAAGCAGGAAAACCAGAATGAATCAGGAAGAAAGGCTGTAAGGTATTTGAGAGTAAGAAGACAGCAAGACTGTGCGAAATAGAAGTCAGCATCTCTAGAGAAAAACCACTATGGCTCAAGTCAGCTACTCCCACAACACTGCTTTTTGATTTTATCAGAGTGCAAGGACAAAGACACTTTGTGACCACTTGCTCTCCTCACTCATACCTGCATTTTTCACCAGACCTTACAACTCACAGAACATCTGCTGGCCTCAGCAGTTAATTTCACATCTTCCCTACAACATCTCAGAAGTATTAGCATAATGTGGAGTTCTCAAAATGCTGCATAATACAACTACACAAGATTGCCAGTGAAAATACCACTATTGGAGATTTTAAAACACAAAAATGGAACTTACAGTACTGCCCAACAGGAAAACAGGTCCTTGAAAGTAAACCCAGGAAGAACACATCTGATGACAAACTGGCAGAAAACTAATTACAAAATTAAGTGGTCCCAGTATGTCAAACAACTTTCAGGTTTTGCTTCCCATGTACAATGTTTTGCACAGTTCAGCCACTTGAACTGATGGTTATTGTTCCTAATAGCATGCAAAGTTCCACATTTAGTCAGTTAAATACACTAGACAAGTTGGCTGGAAAGCTACTGGGATGGTTCTATCAAACTTCATTTTTTCTTGCAGAAATGGATAACAAATACTGAAACTTCCAAGTCTGTACTCTTTTTTGACACCTGGTGCTTTTTTTACCTAGGTGAGATGAAAATCTGCTACAAGGCAAGAGGGGAAAGCTTTTCAAACAAATCAAAATTTGTTTTCTTCCCTCCTACTGTCTTCCAATACTTCTACTGCACAAAAATTACCTCTTGATCCAAATTATATTCCTCATTTGAAGAAAGTGCCATTTTCACTGTCATGTAGTCTCCACTTTTAACAGCATCTCTCAAGAGACCTAGAAAATAAATTCAATGCTGTTATAGGATACTTCCCTTTGAAATGTTAGCTGAGAAATACCCATTCTTCCCAGAAAATACTCACTACTTGATATTGGCTCTTTTGATATATGATTCTCATCTTCTCCATCAAGATGCTTCTGGAATTCTTCTAGTGTCAGCCACTCTAACTGCATGTCCATACCCAAACTCAGGACTTGCTGCTTGCCATCTATGTTTTTAGTTTTGGGGAAGAGAACAAAGTAAAAAAAGTAAGAAATTTAAATTTTCATGCCAATAAATGTTTGTCCTTGTTTCAATGATCAGCAGCTTAGCAAATGACTACTGCTACTTTTCATTCAAATAAACTCTGGCAGCCAGCATGGAATAGTTCTCAGCAGCAAAGGCTACATTACAAACAAACGTAAAATGTTTTTACTTGGAAGAAACTGTTAATTTGCTGCAATAAATAAGGCTGAAGTGATTATGGGAAGGTGAACATCCATCACTGTAGCAGCAAAAGCACTGGAAACACACCGAAAAGATACCAGTGAGTATCAAAAGAAAACTTCATTTCAGCCCCTGCAGAGACAAAGCTGGACCACTAGAGATGCAAGCAGGAATGCAGAAAATCTCCACTACCAGTGTTTTCCGTCTGACACACATCCAGTACTTAATCATCTTCTGCAGCAACGCAAGTCCATGTGTTTGCTTCATGTCTCAAATTTCTCCTTTCCTTGTACACCTTGCTCTTTTAGTTCTTCTATGAATTTATATTTTAGCAAGGGGTCTTCTCCTTTGCAGTTATTCTCATAATAATCACTTTTTTTTTGTTCTGAAGCTACATCAAACAACTCAAATGCACTTCTGAATATTAAAGTCAGTTACCAAGAGTGACTACTTGAGCCACTAAAGACTATTACACTACAGGCTATTACTATTATTATAAAGACTATAACAAAATTTAAGTAAATGACCAGCATCCATTTAGAAAAGATCTGTTCTCTTTCTGTAAGTATTGGACACAGGAGCAATCTTAACATAGGACAAAAGTCAGGGAGAGTCCACCTCCACCTCCCCTGGTAAGTCTGAGTTCTGACTGCTTTCAACATGGTGTCATCTTCCTTTTAAAAAATGAAGTTTAGAATTATGCACAAACTACAGTTTCTAAAATATGGTTCAGTATCTGTGATGACCAGACAAAGGACAAGTTCTGCACAGAAACAATCACTAATCATTCAGCTTCTTACTACTTTTCTTAAGCATTGTAAGCATCTATGCCACTTTCAGAAAAAGGTGTTTCTCTAGTGAAGGAGTTTATCCTGAAAAAAGTAATCCAGAATTGTTCTGAGATCAAGAGCAGTAACAATAATAATCCATTATCCCATTAAGAATAGAAGCAGAACCTAGACATTTTTCACTGTGTATCTCATCATCCAGGGTTGTATAATATAACTTATCTCTGTGGCTAAAGCAGGAGGCAAGATGTTTGTCTGATGGGAACCCCTACTAGTTTTTCTAAATATAAAAAGTATATACATGCATAATATTGTCAGAACACTTCTGAAAATAGCCAATAGTTGGATGAATTCCTCTTAGGAAAAAAAAGATTATTATTACATGTCAGAGAAGCACAGTTGTCAGTATTAAATTTAAAAGGACAAAATCTTGACGTGTATACAAAAATGTTCTAAATACTTTCATGCTTCATACATGAAGCATACATTAACACTCTCACAAAGCAAGTATTAGCAAAGCCATTAAACAGAAAATTTTTGCTTCCTAAAATAAAACCAGAATTTCTTATTTCTGGTGTATGTGTTACACAACTACACAACATTTGCCCTTGTAGAAAAATAAGAAGAGAATAAGAAGGGTCATTCCCTTCTCTGTTTCAAGAAGTTAGCACTTACTTTTTAGGACTTTCTGCTCTTTCCTGTTTTTTTCTTCTTTTTCAAGCTCTTTTTTTTGAGATTTTTCTTTAATTTCAGGTTTTTTTACTTCTTTTTCCTGAAATTGAAAACAAAGGTCAAATTTCAGTGGTAGAGAATAAAAGGAAAATAAACTCCTTTCCCCACTTCAGCAATAAAGTGTATTTACAATTAATACTACTGAAACCTGTACGCAACAGACTTGTAGACATTCCTAAAAATTAATTCATAAAAATTAAAAGGTGAGTCAGGAGTTAAGTCTGTGAAGGCTTCTTCCCTAACAGTAGAGGTATTATTTCCTGAAAACAGTAACTTCAATTCACATTTTTACTGCATCCCAGCCATTCAAGTTGCTTTATGGAAGAGCTGCAGATATGACAAAACCAGCATTTTGAAGGAAATTCAAAATGATGAACTTTTTGTTTGCTCCAAATAGTGAACCTGAACAGAACGTACTTATTTCAGAATATTTAACAACTTTGTAGCACTGTATTCAAAGCATTATGATAGCATTGACTTGAACCTCAACTGAGAAAACCTGACAGTTTTGGACACAAAAGGTTCCAAGCTTTCCAATTTACACAGACAGAACGTTATGGCAACAGTTATTTGTGAAAACAGACACTCAGCAAAATCCACCCAAACTCATGATATCCCTGCAGAAGTCTGAGCTTACCAGTATCTAATATCTCAGAAAAAACTTACTGTAGATGTAGATATATAATAAAATTTGCCAAAATGGAATTCAGCTCTCTCTACCAAAGTTTGCCTTTCTCCTCCTGTAATCTTCTCTCTCCATCAGCAAATTCACTGCAGAGCAGGTGGGACAAGGCTGCTTGGCTTTGTATCAGTCTCTGACACTAACCTGGCACAGGGAGTAGCATGGTCTTTCTGAAAAACTGCCCCAAAAGAAGTCCTCACAAAAATTTATATATAGGCTACCATCTGACAACCTTAATTAAACCAGATTAATTTGGTGTATCATTATGTATTAGCAGAGCAGAGACATTTAATTGCTTTCCCCACCACCTCCCTTCCCTCCACAAACCTCAGCTTTTGATCACTGGCGTGATTAATGCTAACACAGGCAGCTGTTAATCCTGCCAGATGCTCAGCATTTAAGAGGCAATCCATTTACTAAAGGCACTTCCAGATATTTGCTACAATGGAGCTGTTGAAATCTGTAATCCTGATTTCTATTCCAGATTTCTAATGCTGATCAGATGCACAACACACATGTTTATTTCTGGAGGCAAATGAAATGGAAGGAATGGTTCAGCATGCAAACTGACCCCAAAGAGAAAATACTGTGTTATAAATTGACATGTCTGGTGCTCTATAAGCAGAGTTACATAAGGAAAGACATGTACCAGACATGTACCTGAAATACACGTGATGACTTTCTTTGAAAGGTATCATCTGCTTGGGCTGACAATTTAGTGAACAAAAATCTCCTGCGGAACTCTCCACCAAACCCACTCAAGCAAGTCCACATCTGCTCCAGGGAATAACTAACCAGTTACAGAAAACACTGTTTAAACCTTCTACACTCAGAAGAAGCAAAGAGCAGAGCACCTTCCATACTCTCCTGGTACCTTTCCTGGAGCATAACCTTCCATGGAGCACGAGAAAAGCATAGAGACAACTAACTGAGAATGCTGCCTGAAGAGACACAAGCAAACCCACTTTCCTCTGCTATTGAGTCATTCATGGTCAAGCTGACAGGATTTTTATACTACTGGTAAATAGAACAGAATTCCAAAGATTTTCCCTATTCTTGTCTCTCTCTCACAAACACTATAGCCTCAAACTATAAGCAAAATATTGGGGTCATAAAGGACCATATCACCTCAGCTAATTAAATAAATTCTGAAACTAGCTTATGCCTCAGAGTAATTCCTTGTTTTCCACAGCTTTCACCACTAAGATCCTGCAAAAACACTCTTCTGTGTAGCTCTACTCTGAGATTATGCCACGTAATTCTGTATCCCCAAAATAACTTAAGGTGACCTACTCCATACACAAAACAGACACAAGCACAGGACCACTGTTGAACCTGCAGAAGAAACTTTCCACCATGGAATTATGGTCTCAGAAGTGGGATATGCTCCAGTAAGTATCAAGGTGTTTTGGCTGCAATCCTGTTAAATCAGAACATGGCTGCTCTGAGCACCCAATGTTTTATGAACTGCAAACTGTACTAGAACAGGCTGAAGCAGCTGAAAGAAATTATATTCCCGGAAACATTACAAAAAACATTTATTTTTGTCATAAATTTTTTCTTTTGATTTTACAATACTGCCTTTCTTAAAACACTACTGCATTAAAATAAGGAAAAATAAATATCCTGGTATTTGCTTAGTTCATTTCTTACAACAGGTACAGCATTTCTATTTCTGTTTAATATGAAACCATGTTAAGAAACTAAGCATTTGCTGTAAGCACTCCAGGAATTCAAACAAGACAAGCCTGCTATACAATTATCTGGGAGACCTGGGCTTTAGAAGTGATTTCAGCATTCCAGTTCTCAGGCAGGTGTCACCACATGTAAGCCCTAATGGAATGGCCAGTGCCTGAGAGAGCAAGTGTTGCTCAATGCTGTTCTCTCTTACTACACAAGCAGAAAAAAATCAAATGAGGAAACTCTTGAAGGTGGGCACGAACAAAGCTAGAAACAACAGCATGGCTTGCAAGAACTGGAAATTTCATTCTAAGACACAGTAAATGGGACAAATTTATCCTTTCCTATTTAAATATGGTCTCCTCCCCTAGTGCATTCCCCCTTTTAGAGTGTTCAGAATTTCCCAGTCTCTGCTATACATTGTGCAGTGGGTGTTAAAGTCCATGCAGCTCAGTACCTTTCCAATCTGTACTTTTCTCTTTGCCACCATGAACAGTCATGGTGTGAGGTATCTGTACCTCAAAGAAGGCTGATTTTACTCCCAGCCCTCACCCTAACTGTGCTTACCTCCCCAGGGAAATCAGTGGGCTTGCACACCCTCTCATCAGTGCTCAATTTCAAACCCCTCTGCACTGGTGAAGGAACAGGTGACAATTTCTCCAACTCTTCCAGTACTTTTTCTTGACCTGTTTGCTTTTTGTGCATGCTCTTCTTCTCTAAATGAGTATCCTGAATTTCTGCTTTTCCATCTTCTTCTCTACAGTCTTCTACTTTCTGAATTTTTTTCTTCTTTCTTTTAGCCCTAGTATCAATAATATCATCTTCATTACTTGCTGATCCATCAAGATATCTATCAGTAGTGGCACCTTTTTCATTAATTTCTTGTTCCAATCTCTCTTCTCCACTTACTACCTTTTGTCTCTCTTCTTTATTTTCAGAATTTATGTTTGAATTTTCATTATCAGTTCCTTTATAAATTGAATCATCTACAGTGCTTGATTCTGAGTCATACTGAACATCACCACGCTTCTCCTGTGATTTTTTATTTTCTTTAGAATCTTCTTTAGATTTTATTTTTAAATCTTTAACTTCTCCCTTCTTTTTCTTGATTTCTTTAGTATCTTCTTTCCTTTGCTTCTTTGAGTCCTTTGAATCTTCCTTAGTTTCTAAAGTCCTTTTTTTTGGCTTTGAATCGAAAACCAAAGTATCTGAGGAACTTTCGCATTCTGTTCTGGGTTTTTCCTTGACTTTTGCAGACTTAGACTTTTTCTTCTTTAGGTCATCTGGACTTTTATCCTCTCCCTCTTTTGACTTCTTCTTTTTCTTCTTTGGTGAAACATCATCTTTTGTTTCATTCTGCCAGTCACTGTCAGACTCTGCTTCAAATATATCATCATTTAGAGATGGTTTCTAAAAGATAAAGAAAAATCAAAGTTTTTCCTTCCCCAATAAACTATCACTTTGGTACAAAGTATACAAATATGGTAGTGGCCGTGCGTGGGAAAAGTAAAATTTTAAGCACTTTAATCTTTTGATTCCTGCCAATATCCTTTCTCACTGCCAAACAGCAAAATGTGATAATACAATTCTATACCTAAATTACACAACTAACTGCTTGGATGAGCATCAATACACAAACAATTCAAGTAAACTGATTCTACATCCAACAAACAGATTCCAGAACAGAACTTAATCTGAGCTATTTTATATCAAAAATAATTAATCAGATTTTGGAGGATTTACCTACAGGTTTCCCAGAAGCAGGGTACCAGTTTTCAAAAAAAGATCTTTACACTGCTTTTTCAAACTAACTGAGCAGTAAAAATGAGAAAAGAAAAAGCCATATTCTCCCCTCTGGCATCTATTCTTTCTGTATTCCTCTCTTACCAAACTTCATGATTACATGTTAAAGCTCATTGATCTCCTACAGAAAGCAGGAGGGTGATTGGAACAGAGTGCCCAGCTTCAGTGACACGACAATATGCATGTGGGTAGGAAAATGGGTTATGTCTATTGTTAAAAACAAAGTAAAATGACCGTACATTACTTATATAGTCCCATTAGAAATGGAACTGAAGTTTAGATGGATTCAGCCTACAAGCAAACTTGGCAACAAAAAAAATCCCTACCAGAGAACAACAACAATATTGTTTCACAAGAAACAAAGCAGTTTTAGATTAAATTCCTTAAGTCTTCTTAATTCCACGTTTCAAATGCCTTCCCTTCTCCCCTCCTCTCATTAGTAGAGTGTAGATAGGGATTATGTCTCTAGTGTAAGATACTGAAAGCTGAAACACACCTGTATGTCTTTTTTAACAGGTTTAGGCTTATTATTTTTTCTGAATTCAAGAAGCACTTCTTTGCAGTCTTCCAAGTGAGCCTCAGGTTCCCAGGTATCATCATCAGAGGTGTATCCTTTCCACCGGACTTTATAGAGAGTTTTACCCTGTAAGAAAAACCCACAACATTTAATACAATATGGCAGAGTATTGCATCAGCTAGTCAGCTCTTGAGGATGTCAGTGGATATACAATTTTGTGTATATAAAAATCAGTATTTCTGTAGTTGGAATAGTTTCATCCAAAATACTTGCAGTATATAACATTTGTACAGAACCACAGCTACAATGTACATTATCACAAATTCCCAGTCAGTTTATCAAAATGGGTTTTCTGTCACTTATGAAACTATCTTTTCAAAAATTGTAATATTCCCTCCATAAAAAAAATCAAGGTTGATTCTTTTTTCTTTGATGAATAACTTGATATAAACCCTTAAGACTTCCAATGAATTAACACCATTCACCGAAGTTTCACAATGGAATTTATAATTTATGCTATATTTGTGATCAATTCTACTGAAATACCAATACCAATTAGGGAAAAAACCTAGCAATGAGACCAAGTTAAACAGAAATAAAAATCTGAGTGTGTGAATCTCAGTGGAGTTAGTTACAAAGATTTTGGTAGATTACATACAAAAATCTGAGACCAATTGTTTCAACAGTACTGAGCTTCACCCAGGGATAAAACTGCACCTTGTAGTCTCTATCTAGTATTTTTCTACTAAATTACAAGGATCTTTACCATTAAAAAAATTATTTTTTTAGCAAATGTACTAAGGAAAGCACCTTGGAAGAGGGAAAATAGTACCTCTTGCATTCAAACATGGGCTGATAATGCTATGAAAGACCTTACAGTGCTAACCAAGCCTGGAGAAAGAAAACTTCAGAAGAATTGCCATTTGGCCCTTACTGTTAAATGTCTATGCATAAATTTTTGCCTGAGCATAATTAACCTTTCACCAAGTGTATATACATGCCACTAAACTTCAGCAACCAACTAACCAACTCTATTTACAGTCTTCTGTATTCTGCTTCACAGACATCCAAATATATAAATAGCCCATATTCAAACACCTTAGTTTAACATTTCTCTTAAATTTTAGCTTAACCCATCTCTCTTGATTTAGGAATTAACTTTTCAAAATCATATTCCCCTCTCCTCTTTTTTTCTTCTACTGGGGTTACTTATAAAATAAGTAACCAGTACCTTTCTCATTAGTCACAGAGTGTGAGAGGTTATGAGATCTCCAGAACTAACAAATTCCCTCTCAAAGCAGGCCTGCCTACATCAGGCTGCTCAGATATCTGCCCAGTCAGTGTGTCTGTGAAGGTTTCCCTGTCTTCCAGCTTGTGTCCACTGTCTGTCTCATCCTTTCCCTGTGCACCCCCAAGGGAGATCTCATTCTGTCCTCTCTAAATCCTCTGTTAGATACAGATATTACTTTCATCTCCCTGATTATTTTCTTTTTATGGCAAAGCACATCCAGCTCTCAGCATCCTAACTGTTTTCATTACCCTTCTCTCAGGTATGTACATGTCTCTTCTGTCCTGGGGAGCTCAGAACTTCGCACAATACTCAGGATGCTTCTCAGCAGCCTGAGATGAAAGAATGAAGCATCTCCTGATCCTCTGCTACACTTTTGGATGCTGCTGGCCTTCTTTGCTGCAAGAACTGCTGATTCATGTTCACCTTACTTGCCTGTGGGGACTCCCAGCTCATTTCCTGCAAACCTGCATCCTAGCCAGCTGGACTTTCACCTGCCTGGTGGGACAGTTATTCCCTTTCAGTTGCAGGACTTCTGCTAGCTGCAGAGTTAGGTACATCCTTGTAACTCAGGCACCAAATAAGCTACAAGTCCTTTTTCATTAATTGAGAAAGCTGCATAAAATAAAGTCTAATGCAAACAGAAAACCATTTGGCTGTTAAACGACTACATCCTATACATGGAGAGTGAAAAATGCAGCTTAGGAGAGTGATACAAAATTCAGCTTAAGTGAAGGCAGAAGATTGATTCTTACACTTAAGAGAGACAGTTTTACACTCACCTATCAACACTCTTTCACTCAATAGTTTTTCCCCCTCTGTTACCACTTAGAAAAGAGCATTTTTATACTGCTCTAGCTTCTGTGATAACTAGTGATGAACTAGAACCAACTCGTATGGAATGGAGTACCACCATGTCATTAAACAGCAGATAGAATTTCCCACTTCCACTGGGGAACATCACAATTTGCAGCAGTCTAACTGAGGTGCAGTAAGAAAGGTTTTATAGATACACTGAGAGACTGCATTTCCAAACTTTCACTGCTTGCTCTCTCTTACGTAGGACACATGAATGTTTTATTTTTTCATTTATCCACAGGTCTAACTCCCTAGCCCAATGCCCACCCAGCAGTGCTGTCTCTCATCCTGCTGCTACTGCCTAAACCTACCAAACCTATCGATTTCAGGTTCCATCACCTGGGGGTGGGTGGGAAGGAAAAAGAAAAAAATTAAAAAAAGGAATCCTCTTGTTTTCAAGCCTGACTTCTGTTTCAACATTTCATACAGCAAAGCTATAAATACAGTATTACCCTGAAAGCACAACATAATCATAAAACATCAACACATTTCAGCTAAGGTGCAATTAGTAGCATCACAAATATCTGAGAAAATGCAGATCTGAAGGTTCTCCAGCCTAAGGGTTTCAAGACTGTCTTTTACATGGAACTGACAGAACTTTATAATGTCATGTACCTGACTGAAGCTTAAAATAAAAAACATAAATTATTTAAAATAAAAACCTTCCAGGCACAAAATCGTAAAAAATCCCCGTGATAATTATTTTTCCTATTTGAGGTTTAGGAAAATTTTTCAAGAGCTTCAACCAGTCTAGGTTGCTTTCAAGGTCTGGTATTTCAGTTTAAACAGTGCAAGATCACTACAGCTTGTTTTAATTAGGAGAAATCTCTCTTATTTTAGGAGTTCTTCCCCCGTTAATTTGTGAACATGAGCAACATACCCTGGCAACATACCTTGAAAACACCTCTAAGTTCTGTTATGTTCAACCCTGCCCATCTCTGC
Source organism: Luscinia megarhynchos (assembly GCA_034336665.1). Classification (NCBI taxonomy): domain Eukaryota; kingdom Metazoa; phylum Chordata; class Aves; order Passeriformes; family Muscicapidae; genus Luscinia; species Luscinia megarhynchos. The sequence goes on from JAPFBE010000003.1 coordinate 71,027,008, forward strand.
ACTAAAACAATTCACATCAAAATAATACCGCAGTTTAGCCTTAAGAGCCAAGACCAGTTTAACAATGCAGACAAAACGCCAACAACTCAGTAAAGACTTATCTTTGGCCGAGGAGACTGAATCTGGACCAAAGGACAAAAAGCCTCCTTGCACCGCCGCGCACAGCCTGGTGCACATCGCAATTGTACCGGGATTTCTCTTTTCACGTGCTCCTCGCCCAGTGTAAGAGACCCGCGCACTCACCCCCTCGGTCTTCACGTCAAGGATCTTCTCCACCTCGAACACGTCCGCCCCGTCCTCCTCCTCGTCCTCCTCGCTCTCGCCGCCGCCAGCTGCAGCACCCGCCGCTTTGCCCGCCCCGCCGCCGTCTCCCTCCCCGGCCTCCCCATCGGCCGCCGCCGCGGCCGCCGCCGTCTCCTGCTGTCCCTCCGGCCCCTCCAGCCCGGCCGCCGCCGCCTCGGCCCCGCTCCGGGCCGCCGCCGCCATCTTGGGCCGAGTTTCAAACGCCAAGGGCGCACGGCGGCCGCGACACCCGCGGCGGGGCGCGGGGGCGGGGCGGCGCCCGCCACAGCCAATGGCCGCGCACGCAGCCCGTGACGCACGCGGCGCGAGCCCTGCGCGCGGGCGCCGCTGGGCGGGGCTCGTGAGGGACCGCAGGGACCGTCCCGGGGCAGCCCCGCCCACGGAGAGGGAACGATTCCGCCCTTGGATAGGGAACGATTCCGCCCTTGGATAGGGACAGCCCCGGTCATGGGTAGGGCTCCCGCGGGCTCCCACAGCTCCCACGGGAGCGGCGTGCTCAGAGCCCGTCCGACCCGCCCTTGGACACTTCCAGGGGTGGGGCAGCCACGGCTTCTCTGGGCAACCTATGCCAGTGCCTCACCACTCTCACTGAGAAGAATTCCTTCCTAAAATCTAATCGAAATCTCTCACCTGTAGTTTAAAAGTATCCCCCCTTGCCCTATCGCTATCTGCCCGTCGCTCTTCCTCTTTTTTGTAATCCCCCTCTAGGTACTGGAAGATGCTACGAGATCTCCATGGAGCCTTGTCCAGGCTGAACCATCCCAATTCTCTCAGCTTTGCTCTCAGGAGAGGAGCTGCATCCCTCTGATCACCCTGGTGTCCCTGCTCTGGACTCTCTCCAGCAGGTCCCTGCCCTCCCTGTGCTGGCCCCAGAGCTGATGCAGCACTGCAGGTGGGGTCTCAGAGCAGAGCAGAGGGGCAGAATCCCCTCCCTGGCCCTGCTGCCACCACTGGATGCAGCCCAGGACACGTTTGGCTTTCTGGGCTGAGTGCACACTGACAGCTCCTGTCCAGCCTCTCACCCACCAGCACCACCAAGCCCTCACAGGGCTGCTCTCAAAGAGTTCTCCTTCCAGGCTGTACTCATGCTTGGGATTGCCCCATTTCAAATGCAGCATCCTTCACTTCGACTTGTTGGATCAAAGGTATTCTTTGCCCTCAGCTGGATGAGGTTTTGGAGAAATGCACAAGAAATATGTACATGGATGTCTCAGGACAAGGTCCTGCTGTGGCATTGATAGGGTTTCTTACTAAGGGAAAAGAGCTGCTTTTAATTTCATAGTATTTTGGATGTTAAAATACTTGGCAAGTGTAGCTTTTTTTATGTAACATGTAGGAGGAAGAAAAAAGTCTTGTAAGAAAAAGGAAATAAACCACTCCCTATTTGCTTATTCCTCTGCCTTTTGCTAGAGCCAGAGTGTTACAGATCCCATTAAATTAAAATAACTGTTAGTCTGGTTTTGTTATTAGATTACAGTGTTTGGTCTGGTATAAAATAAAATTAATTAGTTTGGTTTTCATCAGCTTAAAATCAGAATACAAAGTAACAACAGGAAAAAAAGAGAGAATTCTTTCCTCCTGACAAAACTGACCTAGGTATTCACATATTAACCTATGATCAGTAAGAAAAGCAGTGCAGTAGAAAAACATCTATTCTGCTCTTTGCATTTCAAGGCACACTGTAGGAATTACAAAACCACCCAATGAAGAACACCGCTGTGTGATAAAGATATTTATTAGTTCCTTGTTAATCACATCCTTGTATCTGCCAAAACATCTCCCGCCATACTTAACTGAATTTCTACATTATGCTTTCTTTACTGTGCCATTGAAGTACGTGAGATTTCAGCAGAAATCAAAACAAAGGTATTATAAAGGTAATTTACAATGTGCAGCAAACCATAAATTAGCATAAAAATTAAATATTAAGGTATTTTAAACAGTTACAGGTAAGTAAAAGATGACATAAAAACCAACACTTGCTAACTGTAAGACCCTTTGTTTCCATATCTTAAAAACTGTGGAAGTTATTATTTAGTAACAATATAAGATCAAAGTCCTCAAATATCGTATGTAAAGGATAGGAAACTGCAAGGAAAGCTAACTCTGTTATTACCTTAAATAATGATGTCATTAAATATTTTATGCAGAAAGGTAATTCATGTTAGATAAACCTGATACCCAATATTTTTTTGATAACAGAATCCCAGTCTTTCCCAAATTCAACTTGATAGCAAATAGATGGAAATTGCCTTCTTACCAACTCTATTGCTTTCTTCATCAACACAAGAGCCCAATGAACACCACTGTGAGTAGAAACGAAGTTTCATTATAATAAAATCTTGTAAGTCCACCAAAGGAGCAGGAAAAAATAATTTCTTCTAATGATAATTATTTTAAAGACAAATTTTCCTATAGTATAATGATCCAGCATGTATAAAATACCATCTGATGCAGAATGAGTAATATAATTCCTCAAAAGAGGAAGGAAGATTTCCAGGACACTCCTGACTGTTTCTCTATTCTTTTTCCTACATGCCCAGGAAAGTATGAAGTGTGTAGATCTTCCCCTTTTGGCACAAGGAATCTATTATATATTGATAATAATATTATTTAATATAGCCATTTTATCTCTGTAATGATATTAATCTTTGTATGTCCAGACGACTTATATATGATATTTTTTAACGTGCACCTTCAATTAGATGAATCTTCCAATTTTATTAGTGTTTTGAAAACTATCTCTTTCAGTTCCTTTGTGCATTGGATGAACTGTAGCACAAGATCAGTAGCAACCAATGGCAGTAGCTTTTCTTTTCCATTTGGAACCAAGGAAAAAGAAACAGGAAGCAACATTACAATTTAAATGATTTCTTGACAACAAAAACAGTACTTTCTGCAAAGGCCTTTAAATCAACATTTGCCTAGTGCCAGTTAATTGTTTCACCATGCAATCACTACTAGGGGGAGAATTCACATTAGTGGTTTGTCAAACATGCTCCTGGGTTTCACACTAAAACTTGGTAATGGGTTGTTGGGAATTTTGCAGTTTGCTTGGGTTCTAACCTACTTCTGGCACCGATGAAACACAGCACTAACCAAAACCTCCTGCCCCAAGCAGTCTACATCTGATCCTTTGGTGGCAAAAGCATTTTCCCTTTCACTGAATGTTCTTTGGTCTAAGTGCAGCCTTCACTTACAAATTACAGATTTCCAGAAGGAAGGAAGGAATTTGTGCTATGAGCAAGCAATGAGAGGTATGAGACTCCAAAAGATATATTTAGGGGGAAATAATATTCAGATATGACTGTGCTTGTTATTAGACAATACACTAAATTACAGAAAAATCTTAAAAGTTGGCCTAAGGAAAAAAAGATGAAAAGTTGCATATTGGAGTTTTGCAATGCTAAACATTCCATACAAAAAGCATTCTTTAGAATACAACCAAAGTGATTTACTTAATGTAGTAAATCCCTTCAGTGATACCAAATCATGTACGATGTTCATTGAAAATATAGAAAATTCTGTGAAATCTTTGAGTAAAGAGTGATTTTAAGACCATTAAATTATTAAGCAAGGAGCAACAATTTGAGATTGTTGCTTAAGATTATGCTTAAGATTTATGATTGGAAAATCAGAAGTATTACAAGCTGCCACACATTCCTGGACATGGTTCAGTGTGTTTTGCTGGCTTGGTAATAATGATGTGCATAAAATTAAGCCATGACAAGAAAATCACAGCTGGTTCTTGGGTAAAAAGGAAATTGAGGAACTCATCTGTGCAAAATTTGACGGTATTCATTCTTTCTCTTAAAAAAAAAAACCCAAAACATGTAAAGCAATTTGCTTTGCTTGGTGTAGAGCTAAGCCTGCCATAGAATTTGAGCAATATATTAAAATAATAATTACATTGGACAGCTGCTCTTCAGATGCTGTTTCAAACTCTGGTTGAAACAGAATCATGTCTGTTTACAGGAGGAGAAGCAAAATCATCAGGGCAGTGGACAAATATTATTTCATTACAAGTGTACCCAAACATCTTCATTCTTATTTTGGAATAAGAGCAGAATACAGCCATATTTTAGAGTTTTGACAAATATACGTGTCATTTACTTCTAATGCCTGAAAAGTGAAAATTCCCTATCCTTTACCCCATATCCCAGGTATCACATGAAAAACTGAAAAAGGAAGTTTGTGATTTCATGTTCTTATCCAATTTACTCTGCAAACAGCACTGATTCTAAATCTTAAAAAAAAAAAAAAAAAGACAGGTATAATCTTTTAGTCATCACTGCCACCATCAGTTAGTGAGAAGTACTAGAATTAAAAAGAATATGTAAACCAGAAGTGCATACTTTCCTTGGTAAGGATAGAGATGCTATAAAAAACAAAGGTTTTCAAAAATGGAACAATGAAATGCCTGAAGAAGTGAAAGTGTTTCCACTAGGGAAGGTTTGCATAAATAGGAATCACTTTCTTCCTCCTTTCCTTGAGAGAGTTGCTGTATTATTGCAGTCATCAGAAAGAAATCTCAAAACTAATACATTTAAACTAAGCAATACTTATGAAAAGGAAGAATAAGAAAATATATAATTGTTGGAAAGAAAATATTATCTGTCATCTTATTTATTTTGATCAATTTCAACAGTGGATGACAGATTAGTCATATGAAGACTTTGCATTTCACCTCTGCAGCATTTTATCTTATGTAAGAAAAAAATTATAAAAAGGAGCTGAAAATAACTAAAGTGCCAGGGACTTCATAAAATGTGTGGGAAAATAGTAGCCTGGAATCACATATTTTGAGATATTCTCTTGAGTTTTAAGTGTATTTCCCAGGCAAGTGGGTGAAAGTAAGAGGGGTTGAATTGATCTTTGCTTTCCTACCTAATTAATGTTTTCCAGTGATGATAATGAGCTTTTCTGTGACACAGCCATACCTGGATGCTGTTCCTGGGTGCTTCAGAGTGCTAGAAGTGCCATAGTGACAGCTATGTCTTTTTCACTTTTTAGTGAAAAAGATTCAAATACCTTTGAGAAAAATCACTGCAGCAGCAACATCTACAGCAGAATGCAAAATCTAGGAAGGCCAGATGCCTTAGAATAAAATACTGACAGATTCTATAAATATTTGTGTGTAAATTGTAAATACAGTCCTAAAAATGTAATGGTTTAATAATTTGTTTATATTTAATTAGTACAGCAATTACATGACTCATAGATGCCACTTAGTTCCAGCTTCAGCTGTGACTTGTTTGTTCACATCCACTGCTCCAAATGCAACTTCTGTATCAAATACTGTAGTCACATTTCTAGGAAATACAAACAGCAGCACCACAGTTGGGAAAAAACTGTGATTTAACAGAAATGACTGGACACTGTGTTGAAACGTTTTACTTGTATGAGGCAAAGGATAAAAAAAAAACTCCAAAAGATTCTGTGTGACTTGAAAAGAAAATTAATTTCTGGAGAATGCTCAGCTTAAGAAAATGGATTAAAATGCATTCCCTTTCATGGTGTGAAATACTCATCAAAACTAAGCTGTTCCTGTCTATGAAGTTTCAGCATATTCATTATTACAGCAGGAACAGTACAAGTTATGCATTATGTCTCTCATTTTGTTGGGATGCTTTTCTACCCATTTTTGAGGTAGGTATACCTGAGAAGTCTAGATATTTAGAACAAAGCCTCATTAACTAATTTAATTACAGCCTGGCAGTTTGTTTTCTAGAAGAGGGAAAAAAGTGCTTAAATATTTATTTAATAACAATATAGTGAATATTGATTATTTTGTAAAGGACAAAGCAGATTTAATAGAGGTAGTCCCAAGGTCTAGTCCCAAAGAGGTTATAGGAAAGTACAGTTTCTATTTACATTTTATGTTCTTTAAAGTATCATTCACTTTCACCACTGCGTTTTTACATAAGAAGACAAACAAGAAAGCTTCAGGCACAGCAGAAATTTTCAGCTGAGAAGAACGGAGAACCAAGCAGCTTGCAGAATGAACAGTAAAGCCATAGAGATGAGACACAAGTGTTTTCTAGGATAAACTTCCATTTTAAATACACAACAGAACTGTCAAGGCAGAAGCATGGCTACAGTGAAATGAATTTACCTTTATCTGTACAGCTGTATGTGTGGTAAATATTAGATAGTATTATCTCAATACCCATATCCATGGAAAATCCACTAAATAAAGAGAAAAGAAAAAGACCATGAATGGCACTCCAGGGAAATTGATGTTTAATCTGCATGCCATGACATATCCATAAGAAGGAGCTATGTTTTCTGTCCTTTTTAACTCTTTAGACAAAAGTGGGGAACACCAAACTTGTTAGACAAATTTTTGTTCCTAGGCTACCCAAAGAATAACCACATTGATTCATTATGGGTATTCATAGCTTGAAAGGTTCAGGGTAGGATCAATAGGTCATTTGGCATGATCTCCTCTATAACACATTACATTTATTTTCTATAGCAAAGCTTTATAACAGCCAACCAGCCTGGATTTCAGAGAAGGTGAGTTCATAATTTTCTCTGGCTAACTGTTCCAAACCTCACTGGTAAAACTGCATGTCTTTTTTTTTCTTTTTTAATTTGCAGATTTTGCTTCTTAGTTTACTCTTGCAATAGCATTAGAAAAGAAGTTTGATAGGTCTAATAATACCATCAAGATACAAAAAAGACCCAAGATACCACACGATGTAGTAGAATCATTTCCCATTTTGCAGAAGATGTGCAGGCCAAAGGAGAAACAGCAGCACAGACACAGCAGATAACTCAAAAAGGAGATGTGCCAAAGCAAGCCAACTTTCCAAGTCCTACAGGAGCAAATACATCCTCAGAGATAGTTACAAGGCATTCTACCAATCACGGCAAGTCCACGTTTAAGATTTAGTTGCTTTGTGACAAGAATGATTGCAAACAATTGTCCTCTAACAAAAGAGGAGAAATTAAAAGGAAAACAATAATAAGCTTAATTAAGTCTCTTGTGTAACTACATTTCTTCAGGCATGGAACTTTTGCTTCTTAACAAGATGTTATTTTAAGATCTTTTCTTAACAAGATGCTGTTTTAACAAACCTGCATGTTTTCATTCAATGCTTTGTCCTGCTGCCATGGTGACACAGAAGCTGGCACATAAAAGGAGCTACAGCCATTCTGAGAACTCAGGGCAGTGACATAGGTGATTAGATCTCAATTGTAGAACATAAAGATTAATTTCCAATGCTTATTGCAAAAATATCCTAAGAAAACCCCAAAACAAAAACCAGAAACAAGATTTAATGACCTCATTAAAGACCATGTTTTCCAAAACAATAATTTAATTAGCGTTTAGAGACATTGAAACTAAAAGCTAAAACAGAAACTGCTATTTGTTTTTGATGAAGCATTGAATTGATAATGAATTTATAATAAAATAATAATTGTAATAATAATATGAAATGTCAAACTTTTCATAATTCCTTCATGTCTGGCAAAACCTGATTCATGGCATCAAATGTGTGGTCTAAATGATGATCTAAATAAGTTCTAGCAAAAAGAAGTTTCCCAACAAAGACATGACTCAGCAAGGAGTCTGTAACTGGACAATTGTAAATTTTCTGGTGGGCACTAAGCCACAATATTCAACATACTGCTGCATCTTGGTCCATTTCCTAAGCTACATCACTCTGACTGTTAGATTTTTGATATTACCTATTCTTTTGATTCACCACTCTTTTCTTTAACCTATGAAAGATTTTTCCAAAATAAGTGATCTAATCTCCATAGAGAGAAAACTTAGCCAATATTCTCTTAAATTATATGACTACATTGAAATACTGCTAAGTGGCAACAACAAAAGACATGAGAGAAACTAAGATTAGCATTGTACATCTTCATTACTAATTAAGTGGTTTCAGATCTTGAGATTGCAGGAACTACACCAAAGGCAAAGTACAACAATATTTTATCTCTCCAGTGATGAGTTTTCCATTGATAAAAGCTTCAAATCCATAAACAGCAGCTTTATTGTCCAAAGAGAAGATATACTTAGCTTCAACTGATTTACTGTTTTAATTGGTGTAAGGCTGTAACATCACTACCTGAAATGAGTATTTTTTTGTGCAATATTTAAATTGTGTTTAAAACATCAACACTTTCAGTCTAATACTGCTTCTCACTACAAAATGTCAATCAACATGGCACAATTGGTACTTCTATTTATAGAAATGAAGGCATAATATTCATCAGTACTTGACAAATAGACATCTCCAGAAATACATAAGGAGAATACATAGAATTTTAATCTCTAAGTTATTAATGAAATCTCTTCTAGAAGAAGAGGAAAACGTGACCTTCTAAAGGTTATATGAACACTGGCAGAGCTGGAGATGTCAAGCTATTGCCCACAAAAGAAATCACCACTGCAGTGTGTCTACAATAGCACAAAAACGATTATGTGCTTTTATGAGGCTGCTTTGGCACTGAAACCCCCCTTGAATACAGATTCTTGTGCAGAGACACGTGACAGATTTGGAGAAGCCACAGCTCCAGCATGACCCAGGGTGCCTGCCTGGCTAACTTTTATTAGCTTGTTTTCAGGTTAGAATAGCAACTTCTTCTGGAGTGATTGATATTTCACTTGTAACAGCTAACTTAGCTTGTCAAACTCCAAACACGAATACATTTCCAGACACCTTTTATCATCCTAGCTATTCCTCATGGTTTACACCTCAGCCAAGGAGGTCTTTTACCAAGGACAGAATGAGTATGCTACTGCAGAAAGCTTCTCAACCAGTAGTCACTTGATTACACATAGGCAGAAAACAGACTTAAAAATAGAACCAAACTTTTCACTGACTAAAGAGTTTTAGGTATTTGCTTGACTATAGATCTCTAAGAATAAAAACTTTCTACTCGGTATCAGGAGTTGCTTCCATTTAGAGATTGAATTGTCCCCTCACCTTTTTTTTTAATTTTTATTTAACTGAATACTAAATATTTTCTTTTTCTCTCTAACTCTCTATTTCACTCTCCCTTTATGTTGTTTGTCTCCCTCTCTCTTTCTCATTCTGTTTCTATTTCCCTGTTTCTCTTTAACTCTCTATTTCCCTCTCTTTCTTTCTCTCTCCCTCTATTTCTCTCTATTTATTTCTCTCTTTCTGTTTCTCTAACTCTATTTCTTTCTCCCTTCCTCTGTTCCTCTAACTGTTCTTTCTCTCCCCCTGTTTCTCTAACTCTATTTCTTTTTCTCCCCCTCTGCTTCTCTAACTCTATTTCTTTCTCTCCTCTGTTCCTCTAACTCTCTTTCCCTCTGTTTCTTTTTCTCCCCCTGTTTACCTTTAACTCTATTTCCCTCTCACTGTATTTCCCCCTATTTCTTGCTTTCTAACTCTTTCTTTCTCTGTCTCTCTTTCTCTGATTTCCCTTTCTCTCTCTCTCTCTCTGTTTCTTTCTCTTTCAAACTTTCTTTTCCTTTCCAGCTTTAAAAAAGCAGCAGTAGAAACTTTCAGGCTCCCTGGCAGTAAATTAAAAAAATTAAAAAAAACTTTTAAACATTTAAATAAAAAAAATTACTCCCCGGGAGCCTGAAATTGTCTACTGCTGCACCAGACATATAGTTTTTTTCTTCTTTTTCATATACTATATAGGGACCCTAATCAACAGCCCCGCCCCCCAGGGGAGGAGGGTTAGGGTTAGAGTTAGAGTTAAGGTTAGGGTTAGGGTTACCAATGATTGAACATAATTTACCAAATATTTATCAAATTTCACCTACCTGAAATATGTCAGGAATCTAAATATCCAAACAATTGCTTGTCATAAAGAACATTTACCACAAATAGCGTTTCCTCGTGTCTTTGCTGATTTATGCAATGTAGTCATTACAGTTTCTTAGCACATTTATACAATATTGCTAATGTACTCCTTACTCCCCAGAAGCCATATAAAAATGTATTATTTCCACATCTAAAAGTGAAAGGAATACTTTTCTGCCATATAGAAATTGAGGAAGAGCATCAAAAGTGAGTTTCATGTAGTAAGATTTAAGTAAAGTCATTCCAGAATTGGGCAACATTCTACTGGCAAAGCTCTTACAATTTGACATAATTTTGCCTTTGGTTTTAACAGAGATGAACAAAATTCTTGCCTTAAACAGTGAATTTCTTCTTGTTCTTAAGTCACAGTTGTTTGTTAGGTTATAGGAACTCAAATTACATGAATGAAGATTATCCTCTTCAATGTTTAGATAGCAAAGTAAAAGAAATGAGGTATGTGGGAAAGCAGGATTAAATGAGCCATAGGTTTAACAAAAGAGTGGATAGGCAGTGTCTCTTAATAACAGCTGTGATATCCAAAGGCCTTCAGCAGTAGCTGTGCATTAATTACATGTCACCTGATAATGTAACAAGGACTATAATTAAAACTATTTTTCCATTACAAGAGAACGGCTGACTGAAGGGTAGTTGAAACCACTGCCCTCTGTGAGTACCTTCTTACATTACTTGATTTATCTCATGAAATGGGATCCTAAGAATGGTGTAAATTGCTATAAAATAAAGAAGTCATCTGCCCTAGGGAACCACGGCACGGTTTCAGTGTTATGACTCTGAAGCAAAATTTGAGATAAAAGTGTCTGAAGCAAGGATTGGAATAGACTGCATGGGAAGTGGCTGAGTCACCATCCCTGGAAGTATTTACAAGACATGTGACATTTAGGGACATGGTTTAGCAGTAGACTTGCAGAGTTAGGATGGTTGGACTTAATGAGCTCAAAGGTCTCCCTCCAGCCTAAACAATTCTATGATTCTGTGTATTTGCTCAAGTACAGAAGTATCAAAAGTGTAATTACCAATCCAAATCTGAAACACAGCATACATGCTTGCTGGGAAAAAATTACTCCAATAGTATTTACATATTCACCCTCACAGAGCAACAAGAATTAACTTACATCATTTAGGCTTATGTTGTTCACTAATTCAACTAGTAAACTCTCCCAGGTCTTTCATAGAATTTTCAGGTACATGGACATAACAGTCTGCACACCCCAAGTTTTTACATTATCAACAAGAGAACTAAACCCAAATTCAGTGATGTGATTCTTTATTCAGAATTTCCTCTCTCCAACAATGAGAGAAGAACAATAGCATGGCAATTTTAGCCAGGAGAAGAAATCCTCCCTGGTTCTTTTGTGGAGAGAGAATATTGTTCTTCATTTCTTTATGACATTTCAGTATTACAGCATCACATGCATTAAAAATGTAAACGGAATATTTTAATTTAAATATTGAATCAAGGCATAATCTTTACAGTTCTTGTCTCTCTACATGAAGGCAAAACTCTACAACACTTGCAACACCTGGTATTTTCCTTCTGAAAACTCAGAAATAAGCATGGCACTTACTTTGTGATTAAGCAGAAAATTAACTACTCTACCGTTTTCTTTTATGGATGCTTTCAACTTGCTCTTCTGAATAGGCAAGAATTTCAGTTTAATAAAGAACACACAGTTTGCAAAGATTGCCATTGCTGTCCTGTTAAAAGAGAAAATATTTTTTCTTTTGGCTGAGAAATCTTCTATTCCCACTATCTACCTAAGTAGTCTCTCATATTCTTGCAATTCCAGGGAGTTCCACAACAAATCCCATTTTATCAGCATGCTATTCAAACACACTCAGAACATACCTTAATCAGTTTTATTCATTTTGTTTAATTATGTGGAAAATCTAGTGTGACCTACATTTTCAGTAAAATCATGGCTTGAACTAAGTGCAAACTCTTTTCCTAATCTCTTGCTGCTAATACATGCTGTAAGTAATGTGGAATTACCTTAATTTGGACTGGAACAACCTTGCCTTCAGTTCTTCTTTCCCACAGAACCATTATAAAATTACTCTTTTTCAAGAATGCAAATTGCATTTCATGTTTCCACTTACTGATTCACAATCTGAAATTTTAAAAAAAATCTCAGAACAAAAACCCCACAGCACAACATCTAAAAAGAACTTTGGAAAACTGATCCAGACTAAACCCAATGCAGAAAACACACAACACATGCTTCAACTACAAAAAAAGAGGACAGTATTAATCCAGATCTGTTTCCTGATAGAATTCACCTCTGGCGGTGGAAGTGAGGGTGAGGCAGGGCAGAGATGGAAATAAGAGTGATGCTCTTCTCAGCACTGTCAATCTAAATTATCTGTAAAACAACTTGATTGAAAATCGGCAGCCTGTCATTTGTGACCAACTATGCTAAGATATGAGAGACTGGGAAAGTTTAATTTAAACAGGAGTAGAACTTATGACAACAAATTCTCAGTATTACATACCTTAAGTGATTAAAATCTATCATCAATGTGTGTTTGTTTTCCTGGGCACTGATGAGTGTAAAGTTGTTTTAAAAGCTGATTCTAAAGGAACGATAAACGCTGTGTGAATGAGCACGCTGCACAGAGCACTGACCTCTTTATATAGCACATGAGCTCCTCAGCATGTCATGGGGCTTGCTAGGGTTTCAGAGCCCATCGGTGGTAAATAAGTCTTAAGTGCAAGCTAGCTGGTCTTGTGACTGGGTGGGTTCAGACAGAACAAAGCCAAAAACAATGCCCCCATTAAGCTTATTTGAAGCACAGGGCACGGTTTCGTTTTCTTTGAAAGGCATTCAGAGGGTACGCTTTAAAACTACTCTGAGAAAATCAACCTTAGGCAGCTCTTGATTTGGCTTAAAACTGCACGACTGCTCCAAGCCAAGCTAAGGCAGACACCCTGCTAATGCTACAGTAACTAGCACAAAGAGAACACATGCTTGTAAAACAAAACATTCAATTCATACATTTTTTCACCAATGAACGCTTGGATCCCAGTGCACCGTGTCCATATCTCACCCAGAGGGTTTGTACCAGTGTCACTGGTAGAGACTTTTACTCTATTTATATTTCTGAAAAAGCTACTTGATGATGTAAATTTTCCACAGTGACCTAAGGCCAAGTAATTATATTTGTGACATAACTGGACAGAGCTGACACTTTAGAATTCTTGGCCCCTCTAAATTGCCCCTGCATTTGCAGGATGAGGCAGAAGAAATCAGAAACTGCTTGTTCAAAGGAAATGTGAAAGGAACACAGTTCTTGTGCTCCACAAAAATATTCAATGTTAAACATCTCTCTCTCTTGGAGAGGCCAATTGGAACAAAAATGCTGTTTCTCTACCTTAATAAGAGCTCCACATAGACTGCAAATTCTGATTAGGCTTCTATCCTTCTATAAATAAACAATACCTACACTAAAGACTGAAAAAAAAGGAAAGATGCAGATGCTGTTTGAAGCACTTGTGTTCATTTCCTAATTCACATTTTTCAGTCCTATGTATGTACAAATGGGGAAACATTTATTAGAACATTATCTTTAGACTAAACACAAATAACTTAACTACCCATTAGGTCCTTCTGGCTCTAAAATTATTGGTCAAATTGTGCCAAAGCCTTTACAAGGTCAAGAAAACCTTTGCAACAGTCCTGCAGAAAGATTCTGCTTTAGTGCAGAGAGAATAAATCAAGAGACAGTGACAATGCAGAGGAAATGTTTAAATGGCACTGACATCAGCACTTGACAATCTGATATAAGATTATGGTTTGATTAATTTATTGAGGGCCAAGTTGACAGGAGATGATTAGGATAAGGTTTCAGATAAAAAAGCCCTCCAGCAAAACACATTACCCTGAGGTAATTTGAAGCTGAGACTGAGAGTATGTTACCTACAGTACATTTAAGGAATATGTTTATTTTCTTACTCTCTGAACTATTTGATTTTCAACATATGCATTGTTTCTGCAGTGCAAAAAGGAAATCAGGTCAGATCACAGCCAGCTATTGTGGAATAACAAATTATTAGCTAAAAAATAAGTAGTTAGTCAAGGAGAGAGAGCAACATAATCCATTTGAATTTGGGTTTTTATTAAAACCTGGAAAATCAACACTGTGAGATGCAATTTTCCCCATGTCTGTATACACTATACACCTGATGGAACTGGCAATTCTATAATGGTAGTAGGTGCATTTAAGTCTGGTAGATAACAGATCAAACGGCACATGAGGTCAACAGATACCCATATATTGTGGTTCTTGGTTTTGGTTGATTACTTTTGCATTAGCGGTGGTTGTGGCATAAAAGTACTCTCTTGGTCACACACAAAATGAGACAACAAAGTCATTAGTCTCAGCCAGCATGAGAAGAAAGTCCTCCTTGACAAGCTTAATTTCTTTTTATATCAAGGTAATTCACCTAGCTGATCAAGGGAAGCCAGATGATGTAGTATTTTTGGGTTTCAGTAAAGCTTTCAAAACTGTCTCTCACAGTGTTCTCTGGCTGAGGGAGGGGATTGTTCTGCTCTGCTTTGAGCTGGTGCAGCCTCACCTTGAGTCCCATGTGCAGTTTTGGGTGCTACAATAAAAGAAAGGCAATAAACTATTAGAGAGTGACCAAAGGAGGGCCATAGGGATGGAGAAGGGGCCTGAGGGGAAGCCATGTGAGGAGTGGCTGAGGTCACTTGGTGTGTTCAGCCTGGAGGAGACTGAGGACAGACCCCACTGCAGTTACAGCTTCTTGTGAGGGGAAGAGGAGGGGCAGGCACTGATCTCTTCTCTGTGGTGACAGTGACAGGACATGAGGGAATGGCCTGAAGCTGTGTCAGGGGAGGTTTAGGTTGGATATTGGGGAAAGGTTCTTCACCAGAGTATGTTTGGGCACTGGAACAGGCTGAACAGGGCAGTGGTCACAGCACCAGCCTGGCAGAGCTCAAGGGAGTGTTTGGACAGTGTGCTCCGGCACATGGTCTTGGGGTTGAAACGCAGGACTCACTTGACATAAGTGACATAAGCACTCTAGCATAGGCATGATTTAGAAAAACATGTAAGTGTGACTGCTGAAAGACACAAGTACAAATCCCCCTATAGTCTAGCACATTAGCGTATCACTGTTAATAAAGATTCGAGTCTGAGGACAGTCATGTAGACACTGCATTTGTAATCTGCTGAACCAAAGTCCAGGAAAAACGGTGGCAGTATAGCACAAAGAGCCCTGCAAAAGGGACTACAGAAGGAAACAGCGAAAATTAGCACTAACAGAGGGCACCTGGCGAGGCTGTCGCGGGTTTGCTGGCGCAGAGCTCGGTGCCGACCTGCCCTCAGGAGCTGCGGCGCGATGCTCTGCCGCTTTCACAGGAAAACACTAATTCCGCTCAGCAAGACAGAGCATGCCGAAAGCACAAAATGTCAGAAAGCACAGGGGTGCATTTTGTCTTTTTATCTTTGCGTTCCTGCCGTGCCGCTGCTGTTTAAAGTTTAAAAGGCTGTGAGTAGCCGCAGTTAAAGCACACAGAAGTCGGCAGCCTGGCCCCAGCAGCAAAGCGGCAAAGGGCCGGTGGCAGGAGCACCCGGGAGCCACCACGAGCTGCGGGCGCCTTCGGCAGCCAGTCCCGGTCCCGGAGCGGATCCCGCCGCCGCTTCCCGCCCGGACAGCCCCGGCACGAACGGGGCACGGCCGCCGCTCCGGCTGCCCATCAACGGCCTTCCCGCCGCGGAGCCTCATGGGAGCTGTAGTCCCGTCCCGCCGCGTTCCCCGGCCGGCTGCGAGGTGGCCGTGCGGCGCTCGAACTACAGCTCCCAGCATGCGGGGCGCAGGGGCGGTGCCCGCCTGTGGCGCCGGGAGGCTGTGCGATGGCGGCAGGTTTGTAATGGAAAGAGAAGGCTGTGGCAGTCGGAGCGGAGCGCGGTTGCGGTGGCGGCCGGAGGAGCGGGGCCGGGGCAGCTGTCTCGCTGCATGCGAGGGGTCGCGGGTCGGAGCTGTCGTGGTGCGAGTGCTGTGGGGCCGGGGGTGCGCTTGGGGCGTGCTCTGTGAGGGCGGTGTCGGTGAGGGAAGGAGGGCGCTGGGCCCGGCGCCTGGGCTCGGCTGAGGAGCGGGGCTCTGCTCATCTCCCCGCTGCCGACCTCTGCGGGGATCCCTTTGTCCCTCCTCCCCTTCCCAGGACGGGTCAGCCTGATCCCTGCCGGCTGCTCCGCTTGGCACCAAGGTGCTGCTGCTGTAGATTTCATGGGGAGGTTTAGACTGGCAGGCGGCGTCCAGAGGCGCTCCGAAAGGGGACGGGGACAACAAACCGTGAACCTTTGCAGACTTCAGTTTGCCACTGCGGGAATCTGCACCTGGCTGGGAACCTTCCCTTAGCGTCTGAAAACAGAAGGCACTCGTTTCTGTATGAAACATTTCTATAATGTTTCTCCAAGTCGCGGTTTCAAACTCTGGTTGGGAGCCTAAGTATTTTTACTGAGGGCAAACTGAGAGCTGGCATGAACTGATCTCCGGGGAATGAGGAAGCTTTAAGAAGTTATTTCCTGATTAGCAGGTCTCTTGAACCTGGGCTGCTGTGGCTGTCTCTCCTTGGTGCCCTGGTCCCTTCTGTCCCCTGTATCTCCCTGACACATGCACAGGCAGAGAAGGATTTGCCCTGGGACTGGTTTGAGGAAGCACAGCTGAGTGGTCCGGCTCCTGCTGCCACACTGTCACCGGCAGCAGTTTTGTCTTTTTCTTTCTAAGTTAGAAAATTACTTTGAGTCTCCTTCCTACGTGAATTCATTCATGTTTTATGGCGCTTGTAGGATTTGTTGCTGTATTTAAACTTTCCTTTGGATGGGTTTTAAAGAAGCTTCTTGGGAGAAGGAAGATGACAGGCAGCATAGTTGTAGTGTTTCCTTGAGAAACTAAGGAAAATGATAAGTGTTGCATTGAAGTATGTGCAGTAAAGTGTTTGTATTTAGATGGACATATCTGAAACTTTGCATTTATATGAAGGTCATGTGGTGGAGATCTCTCTGCTCATCAAATAGCTTCTTTTGTTGCAAGTGTTTAAAAAAATTCAGAATCCCTCTCAGTACTACTGAAGAAAATATTATGTACAGCTTTATGGTATTTGAGATTATATTAGCTGCACTGAAATAATACGATTAAGAGTTGGATTATGTTGATTTTCTGCACCTAAAGTATTTATTACTTATTATCCGAATTGTTTCTATTGATTATGACTTATTTTTATAAATACACTGGGTTGGTTATAAGTGAGTAACTGTCTTTTACTGGGAATCTGTTACTGTGAATTTCTGATTTTGTTTATCTGCTTAATTTCTAGGTGCTAGAAGTAGATAGATAACCGTCTATACCAACTGCCTGAAACTTTGAAAGTTACATTGTTTTAACCCTACAGATATTATAATATTATTGTGTTAATGCTGATCAACAAAGAAATTGCAATACAATTTGCAAGATGCCAACTGTTGAAAATCTGAGTGGTGAGCAAAACTTCAGTACACATTGGATGTTCAATACTTCCCGTGCTGGAGTCCTATTAGGTCCTAGTTTTACTGGTTTGAACTTCAAGAAAGAAAATTTGTTACCTGGACCTGAAAACATCACAGCTTTACCTGAAGAAGTGCTACATCTTTCAGACAGCTGTTCTGTAAGTGATGACTCCCTGTGTGAAGAGTCTGGCAGCTCTCAGACACTTCAGCAATGTACCACTGGAGCACCTTTTCCAGCAGCAGCTGGAAACCTGGAAAGCACTAAACCAGACTTAGTCCATGGTGAAGTGGGTGGTCAGAAGAAATCCAGTCACAGTGTTCCACTCTTACAAAAGCTTGAACAGGTAATAAATACACCTAGAATTCCTGACATACTCACAGTGAGATTTATTTTGTTCCTGCATGTGATTTTTCATGCCTGCAAGTAAGCAAACTCCTTGCAGCATATAGGCAAAGAGCAAACCTTAAGTTCCAGTTGTGCTCACATGCAAGCTGGTGTTGTCCTCATGATGTGCATTTACTGAGAGTGTGACTACTGTTGTTCCCAGATGGCACAAGTTCCAGTTTAAAATGAAATAGTTCTCAAAAATCATTTTACCTGGAAAGGTGCACGCAGTTTTACAGTGTTTCTTCACTTTAGGCTGTGGTAGTGCTTGACCACAGATACAGCACTGTGGAGTTGAATGTTCTTGTATCTATAGCAACATACTTTTGTTAGTTCTCCAAGTGGGCGTGGCATATCTGGTTCTGTTTAGATGAGGAGGTATGTTAGTGTTGAATGTGATAAAGTATCCAAGACATCAGGATAAAAAAGGCCTGGAATTATAATGCCATTATGTTACTTACTGTTTATTTTTTCCAGTGCAAGAATTCCATGAATTACCAGGTGCTATAAAAGTTTTCTCCTGTGTTTTACATTATAGGAGAATACTTACCCACTTTTTCAATATTGTCAGTAGTATCAATCAATGGCTCAATAAATATTAGCTGATTTATTGTTATCATAAGAGGAATTATTAAATGTCCTTAGAAAGTTATTGACAAGCTGTAACAAAATAATTCTGTGGTACATTCTAAATAAACCTAGCTTCTAATACATTTATTTATTTGTTTGAAAAGCTGAAGGAATTGCAACAGCAGAAACAGGAACAGTTGAAGAAACAACAGATGGAACAACTTCAAAGGTTAATGGAAGAGCAGCAGAAGCTGCTTAGCATGGTATCTGGCCAGCCAGCAGCCCTTGGTAAGTTGAGAAAGAAAGCACATGATGTACTTTGTATAAATGAAAAAAATTTAATCTGATTTCCAGTTTAAATCTGCAAGTGTCTTCTGTGTTCTTCATTTTAAGATTACTTGATTAGTCAAACATGAATGCTGCATTGCTTCAGTGCCTGAAAGTTGAATGCTGCTGAAGAAGGAATACTGTCCTATTTTTATAAATTGCCAGCTGTAGTGACTTGATCAATACGTGCTTGATGGGAGCCCTTGCTTCAAAGCACATGTACTGAAGTGTAAAACAATTACTTTCCTGTCTGAGTAGCTGCTTCTCACAGTACTTTTGATTGCTTTAAGCTTTCAGTGTAGCCAAATGAAGGGGTCCCTCCTTGTTTGTGCTCACATATCACATTCAGGTGATGAACTGAACTAGAATAGAGAGCTGATCTGTATTTAAAACAAAGGCTTGTAACCTGTATCACTTTTCCAGTCTTGTTTTCTGGGTGCAAGGAGTGGGGATGGCTCATGGCTGGGAAAAGCTTTTAGAGCTGAGGAGGGGTACATTCTGCTCTTGGCAGTGTCAGTCCAACCTGGCTTAAATGATTGTCTTCCTTTCACTCTGCCTACCTGAGAAGATTAAATTAGGGCTTAATTTGGGAGAAGAAAGTCAAGATTGCCTCATCACTTATTCTTGGTCAGTGACATAAGGATGGAGGCTGGTGATCAATCCTGCCCTTCAGTGCCATTTCTTTTCTCCTGTGGAGCAGCAGTTTTGTGACACAAATAGAATGACACAGCTATTTTGTTCCCTCTCATTTCAAGGTTATACTGTAAAGTCTGACAGTCAAAAGCTAAGACCTGGGTATTCCACTGGCTTAGCACCTTCACCTCAATTGCCATCATCTGGATATCAGAATATCTTTGAAGACAGAGCTCATGCTCTTATTTCTTCCCACACACAAGACAATGATTCTTCACAAAAGCTGAACAACAGAGAATGCACCTCATCTTTGAAGAAGAATCTTTCAGAAGTGTCTGCCTGTGAAAAGCAAGGTCTGTGTGTGCCTCTGAAAAGGCCAAATTGTTTGAAAAACAAGGAAGATAAATACATTACTGCTTAGTCACTTTACAGAAAGATAACTTGATGTGTGGTGCTTTTTTTTCCCCTTGTCACTGAGAGTAATTTTCTGCCACTTATTTTGAAGGTGTTATGATTTTTGTTTGTTTACTTGGTATGTTGGTTTGTTTATTGACAGCATACAGACCTCAGAATGTTCCTGTTGTTGTCTATTCAAGGTTGGTTAAAAGCAGCATGAGCCAAAAAACAAATTCTGAATTTATGCATATATATATAGGAAACAGAAGCTTGATAAGAGAGTTCATTGTACAGCAGGCATCAAAATTTGTTCAGTTATGTTTTTAAGCCATACATTAATAGCAAGGCAGATGAACATCAGAATGGATTATTTAAGGTCTGTGGAAAATTTTTAATACATAATTGCTTGTTCCTATAAAAAGAAAGTGCAAATTCAAATAAGAATTACTTTGGGAAAATCTTAGGACTGTTTTATGTAGAAATTCAGATTACATGGCTGTGAAGCTCCCTTCTGATTTTCACCTGACCTGATTGCTGTGTGAAGTATGTGATGAAAACTGATTTGTTGTTGGGATGAAAAAAAGTAACTACTCTGTTGCTTTCACAGGAAAAAACATGTGGTGTCCAGAAAAAAAGATAGGAATTATTAATGGAGAGTGAAGATAATCACGTTAAGCCTTTAGGATGTGGAAAGTGCAGATGTCTCTGAAAATTCCAGTGGAGGTGTACAGTTGTTGACTAATACAGAGGAAAGGTAGTTCACACTATGATTCTGCAATTTTTATCAAATTACACAAGTTTGGTTGAATTCTGAGTCCTGATTGAAAGAGTCTGATACTCTGAATTTGGATTTGGTTTTTTTAGGTACTGTGGAGATGTGTGGTAAGAGAGGTTCTTTCTTGGAACTGATTGTGCTGTAAAAGATGAAATATTGTGTGTTGGATGAAGAGGTGTGTGTGCAGCCTGGGGTAATGACAGCTGAAAAGCACCTTTCAGTATAGCTTGCTATATAAGCAGTTATGATTAGCTGTTCAGTTTGATTTATTGTAACCTCCTGTCCACCACTATGTGCTGAAATGAGTGATGTGAGGGAGGAGGGCAAGGCTGTGACTTTTTAGTTTATTATGGTGACTTATGATTGTTTGAAATGTCCAAGGCCAGGCTGGACAGGGCCTGGGAGCAGCCTGGTCTCATGGAAGGTGTCCCTGCCCACTGTGGTGGGAAGGTTGGAACAAGATGATCTTTAAAGTCTTTCCAACCCAAACCATTCTGTGATTATGTGATTCTGTGAAATGTGGCTGTGTCTCCCCTGGGGTAGGTCTTGCCCACCCCCAGCCTGATTCCTGGGGTGGGCAGCAGCATGGAAAAGCAAAGAAAGCCTTGATGCTGTACAAGCAGGGTGCAGTAATAGCTGAAATATTATTATCAGTGCTGTTGCAGTCACAAGGCCAAAACAGCTATGAAAAAAGCTCACTCCATGCCAGCCAGACCCAGCACTCCTGTGAAGGAGGAGGAGTATCAAAGGGGAAGACAGGGAACATAATCCCAGTAGCATTCCTGACTGGAAAGGTGATACTGTAGGAACTGGCAGTGTGACTAAGCTTTGAATGGAAGTTTGGTGATTTGTCTGAAAAAAAGGGTCAGTAAGAAAAGCAGTGAAAGAAAAAGGCAACAAAATCTGCACACAGTGTCTTTTAGATACATATATTAACTATTTCTGGGATTGGAAGAACGCACAGTGTTAGGATGCATTTCTCAGATTAATTTAATGCCTAAAGCACCTCAGAATTTGTCAGCTTTTATGCAATTACACCTTGGTCTTCAAATATCAGTGATGTTTATTCAGAATTACAAGAGTTGTTTTTGTAATTACTCCAGACCTATTAAAGCTGCAATACATGAGAAGAAACAAACTTTTGAAGAATTCTTGGAAGAACAGATACAACTAGAAGAACAGCGTCTGGAGCAAAACCAGAAGTTACAGGTTATTTATTATTACTTTAAAAACCTTCAATCTTCTTTATATATTGTGCTGAGATGTGCTAGGTGCTTTAAAAGTGTACAAGGAAGATGCTAGCAGGGAAAGCTAACACTGATAGCAACATTCACATTCTTAAAAATAATAAATCTGAAATATTCCACTTGCTTAAGTCTTCAAGAAATCCAGTAGAAATGTATCAGGTAAATTTCTACTGATATATGGGATTTATTTGAAGAAATCTTCAAACTGTGTAAGGAGCTTTCTTGTTTCTTTATTGTTTGCTTTTCTTTACTAATTTTCAGGAGACAAATGGATCAGCTGTCCAAAAACCAGTGATCAAGAGACCCTTCCTGAAAAGAGGAGAAGGTTTAACAAGATTCACTAATGCCAAGTCTAAAATGACAAAAGTGGGAGAAAACACCTCAAAACTTCAACAAAGGGCTTCAGATGACAGAAATGTTATTAAAGTGGACAGATCACAAACACAGAAGAAAATTGCACCTTCTGGCAAAGAACTGGTTTCTGAAAATCATTTTGCACCATGTAAAAAATACAACCACCCCCATAAAGTAAAACATTGTCCTATTCAGAAGACAGTGGTACTCAGGAACCACAATGGAGAAAATATCTTGCCATTAGAAACAAGAATGCAATCAGGAAAAAATCATGATGGACAGATGAGAGACTATCTATCAGAAATTAACAACAAAATAGAAAATAAAGAGAACAGAGTAGAATTTGCTAAGTCAAACACTGGCAAAATCAAAAGCAAACTACCTGGTGCAGAGAAGTCTCAGTTGTCTCAAGAACGGACCAGTGCCTTTTCTAATTCTAAGTGTCCCATAGGTGACCCTGTAAAAGATTCAGAACTGTCTTTTGAACTTTCATTTCAGAATAAACTGGACAACTGGGAAAAAGAAAAAGAAAAAGAGAACCTAGAATTAGATGAATTTTTGTTTCTAGAACAAGCTGCTGATGAAATATCTTTCTCAAGTAATTCCTCATTTGTGCAGAGGATCTTGGAACGAGACCAGCAAACTTTAAAAGGCCGTAGGATGTCTTCTACTCCTATCAAGGCAAAGCAGCAGCAAGTCAATGTGCTGGCTATTGAACTTACAAATGAGAGAAATAAAAGGGCAGATTGCATGGCACGGGAAGATGTGAATGATAGCCCACTTATGCATACAGCCTCAAATTCAGGAACAGATTTTAGAATGAAGGATCCATTGAGTAAAACAGATGGTGTAATATTCTCAGCTACTTCCATGAAAGCAGCTTCTGCTTTAAAAAGTAATCACTGGGCTGTAAATGAAGGTAAGAGTGAGGGCAATTGTGATACTACTACAGATTCTGAGAGTGAATTTGGAGCCACATTGAAGCATGACAACAAAGATGCTAAGTCAGCCCTTGTGAACCATAGAGAAAGCGATCCAGAATTTTTTGATTGTGAAAGTTCTGTTACAGACATCAGCAAAGAGAGCAAAAATGGAGATGCTGACCTTGGCTTGTCAGACACAGATTGTTGTGCACTGTCAAAGCAAAAGATTAGAAAAACTACAGACGATCACAGAAGCATGTCATGTATTAGTAGGAATAAGTTTGAGTTTGATGATGAAAGAACATGGAGTGATCTTGATGAAAATTATGTTAGTGCTGATTTACCTGAAAAACATACTAAAACACCTTTGCAGATGGACTTTTCCTTTAAGAATGAGACAACTGTCCCCGATAAAGCAATAAAGAGAAAAGTTGCCTCAAAGAAAGGAGATGAAATGTCCAAAGAGTCTGCAGTGGACAGTGGTTCAAATGGACCTCCTGTATCAAACCTGATGCTGAAACTGTTTCCTTCACTGAAGCCAAAGCAGAAGGCAGGCTGCCATCCAGAGCATGAAACCAAATCCAATGTGGAACCAGAGCTGGGAGGTGAGAGAACAGCAACTGGTAGGGAGTGGTGAGGAAGGCATATCATACAAGTCTTCCCTACTAGTGCTTAAGCTCCAAACTGGTATTGCACCCAAGGGTTTAAGTACAGACTTCTGCTGCAAGAAAGGGCCCTTTTCTCCCCCTACATCTCTAGTTGCATGTCTGATGCCAGATCTAACAATTATACAGCTTGCAGAATGACTATGATTGGTGAAAACTTATTTTTAAAAATTTATTTATTTAATTTGTGTGGTTTTTTTTTTCTTCCTTCCCTCTGGAGGCTTCAGCTCACTGAAGTAACTTGATCTGAAGCTGCTTGATCACTGTTTCTGAATGAGGGAAAATATCAAGGGCTAGCTGAAAATGAAGTGGTACCTTCCTTTCCACCACGGTGGATTTACACCACAGTAGGGTAATGCTATTCACTGCTAGGTTAACTGTTTCCTCTTATGAAATACAAGGGAGTGGCAGACTCCCTGTGTTTTCTGAGAGTAGTATACTATCTACTGAGGTCATGTGGAATATGAGAAATGTGGATTCATTTTTCTGCTTTGCCCAAGTTTGATTTCATCTATAGAGTTACAGTCTGTGCAGGACTGGTTTTAGAGACATTTCTGCTATCATTGAAAATGGAGTTGTTCTGTGAAAGCATGATAAAACAGCCTAGTATTTAAATCTTTTGTCTCTGAGGTTGTGAAGTGTGTTGGTTTCAGTCTGGTTCAGTGAATGCTTAGGATTTTGTTTAGGTTTTTATGGTAAACTAGTTGTTTGGATTTCATCTCTCTCAGTGCCGTTCTCAGCAAAAAATCCAGCATTCAGCTGGATAAACACATCATGTGATGGATGAGCAATTGGCTCACAGTCAGGGACAAAGGGTTACAGGGAATGGGGTGACATCACACTGGTGACCTGTCACTACTGGGGTTCCCCAGGGCTCTATCCTCTGCCCTGTGGTCTTCAACATCTTCGTAAATTACTTCAATGCAGGACTGGAAGGGATACTAAGTAAATTTGCCAGCCATAGAGAGAGACCTGGACAAATCAGAGGACTGGGCAATCACCAACCAGATGAAGTTCAAGAAGGGAATGTGCCAGACTCTGCACCTGGGATGGTTCAACTCTGGATGTACGGACAGACTGGGGAATGAGATGCTGGAGAGGAGAGCCATGGAAAGGGACCTGGGGGTCCTGCTCAGTGGCAAGTTGGACATGAGCCAGCAGTGCCCTGGCAGCCAGGAGAGCCAGCCCTGTCCTGGGGGCATCAGGCACAGCATCACAGCTGGGCAAGGGAGGGGATTGTCCTGCTCTGCTCTGAGCTGGGGCAGCCTCACCTCCAGAGCTGGGGGCAGCTCTGGTGCCACAGGATAAAAGAGACATTGAACTATTGGAGAGTGTCCAAAGGAGGGCAGCAAGGATGGTGAAGGACCTTTGAAGGAAAGGACCCTCTCGTGGCTGAGTCACTTGTTGTGTTCAGCCTGGAGGAGACTGAGGACAGACCCCATTGCAGTTACAGCTTCTTGTGAGGGGAAGAGGAGGGGCAGGCACTGTGGTGACCAGTGACAGACCCGAGGGTGAAACACAGGCCTCACTTGACATCAGTACCTTAGCATAAATATAAATTAAGAAAAACTTCAGTGTGACTGCTGCATCTGACTGCTACCACTTCTGCAAGCAGGGAACTGGCCCTGGGTTGGGCTAAAGTGGTAAGAACGGAGAGGCATGGTGACTGCCACAAAAGGCTAGAAAAATGCAAAGTCATAGAGTTCATTTTCATAGAGAGAAAATAGAAGAATGTAATAAATGAACTGCAGTTATAGAAAAACGTAATAGCACTTAGGTGAATGTGATGAATATGTTAGATAGGAGCTATGTACTGTGTTTGTAGCCCTAGCAAAAGAAAGCACAAGTTATGTAAGACCCCAACCCTAAATACTACAGCTTTTAGATAAGCAAATAAACAAGGGCGGATGCCAGAACTGTAAAGTTTAAATCTGTGTAAAATGAACCCCAGTCAGATGTGCACGTGGAGCTGCTAACCCCTGCAGGTTCTCTGGGCACCAGTAAAGATGTGCTTTACTTTACAGGACCTGCTGTGGAGCAGATGCCTTTGAATCAAGGGAATGGCCTGATCTTGTGTCAGGGGAGGTTCAGGTTGGTTGCTGGGGAAAGGTTCTTCACCCAGAGGGTGTTTGGGCACTGCAACAGGCTCCCCAGGGAAGTGGTCACAGCACCAGCCTGGCAGAGTTCAAGAAGTGTTTGGACAATGCTCCCAGGCACATGGTGTGATTCTTGGGGCTGTCCTGTGCAAGGCCTGGAGTTGGACTCGATGATCCTTTTGGGTCCCTTCCAACTCAGGATATTCTGCAATTCATATGAAAGCTGCTACTTTTGCTTATTGTTTTCTGGAGAACTGATGGTGTAGGGTTATCTAAAGATGGCTGCTCGATGTTTGCAGGAAGAGGAGTACAGTAGGGGTTTTTTAACAGCATTTCAGAGTATTTAAGGGTGAGCAAGGAAACTACATACACAGCAACATCAATATTTTGTCTATTCCATTGCATACCCAGACTCTAAAACCCTGGAGATTCTTAAGCAGTGACTGAACAGCAAACTGAGATAGGAAAAAAGCCCACAAAACCCCCTCCCTATTATCAGCCTCTGCAATAGATTTCCCATAAAGGGTGGGTGTGAACAGACTTTGTAGTGACTAAAACTTGAAAAAACTTAGAACCATAAACTTTCCTGTTTGATATACCTTTATACCATCATACTGTATCCATGTGCCTGGCACATAGATATGGTATATACCTACACATGTGCCATATATACTCATTTCACCCTTACACCTTCATTTTATTTCTCTGGTTTGAAGTGAAGCCCTTCACATTCCAATTCCAAACACAGCTTTAGTTCTACCAAGATGAAGGATATATCCAGTACTTAAAGGTAACACATAAGTGATGGATCTACTCCATATTTGATGTACTTGAGTAAATAGTGCAGAGTCTTTTAAAACATAACTTGTGTTGTTTGGATAATAGACGTTTTTTGCAAAATTACTGTTGTCTCTAAAACAGTATTTACTTGGTTTTTCTTTTTTCTTTTTTTTTTTAAACAATTTTTAAGCTGGTATGTGATACTTGTTTTCTTCAGTCTTAAGAATGCCATTTAGATAATGTGCATGTGGCTGTGCTTTGACAGGAAACACTGTTCCATCCCAGCTACTGAGGGAGAGACTCGCTGAGCTGGAAAATGAAATTGAGAGATTCCGAGCTGAAAACACAACTCTGACTAAACTCCGTGAAGAGAGAGAGCACGCCCTGGCAAGTATCAGGTAATTTGTAATTGAAACATTTTGGTGCATTCACTTTCATAGCGTGTTGCAGACTCTGCTAATGTCCAGTTACCAACAACACAGGTAAACAATTAATGTGCTTCAGTTACAGTGGAGATAGGTCTAGACACGAGTTGTTGCTCTGTGTGTATGTTAAACTGTAATTATTACACACAGTTTATAATATTAAGAACCCCTGCTCAGTTAATATGATGTCCCTAAAGGCTGTATTTTGGAGAATATTGGAGTTCTAAAGGATAACACAATCCTAAATTTGCCTTGTGGAACTGCTCTTAATGCTTTTGTTTGGATATGATATTTGTGTACAGACTGAGAATCTTTTAATTTGAACTGGGCCATTTAAAAAATGGCACATGGAACAGAATAATTACCTCTGATGACATAATTGGGGCACATCTGTTCCTACCACAGCCACTTTTGTTTTGTTTGGGAACAGCACTCTTTGGCTAATGTTTAATTTTTTACCTCCTATTAGCAGATTCTTTTCTCTTGTGCTTTTGGGGAATGGTGTTCTAATGTTTTGAAGAACATAGCATGGATTTTAGCCAAAGCTTTTCTAAATTGGGGTAATGTTTGTGACTAGAAAATATAAAAATATATATTGTTGGACTTCAAACACTCACTGTGGGACAATTCTTACTCCTTAAATATGTAATACTATTTATATGTAAGTCTTCCTGGAGGTAATAGATGCTGAATTGAAATCTGTGACTGCAAAATACTGAGTCTTCACTTTCCTTCTTAAAATCCAGATATGAAGGAGATTGGGGCTAAAACAACAACTTTGTTTCATAATTGCAGGAAAGAAATTGCAGACTTTGAACAGAAGAAAGCCCAAGAACTGGCTGAAATAGAAGAATATAAAAAAAAAGAAATTAAAAAACTGCAAAAGGAGCGTAAAGTTTTTGAAAAATACACCACAGAAGCTAGAGCAATTCCAGATAAAAAAGAACGGGATGAAATTCAGGTATAAGAATATATTATTATTCTAGTCCACACAGGAACATGTAAGTTCACTTAAGGGCAGTCAAGAACTAAATTCTAACTTAGTTCAAAGATTACAAGTGATTTCAAGATGGGAACTGCTAGCAGTGGGTAGGTGGTGAACTTGGCAGTGCTGCAGTTGGACTCCATGATCTTAAAGTTTTTTTTCCAATCTAAATTATTCTAATTGAGGAAGGGAACTACAGTTTTCACAATGCTGTTTGATGGTTTTAAGGCAAAAACTCCTCATGAGCAAATCATCTTGTCACATTTCCGTACTAAAAACTGCTGGTCACTGATAGAATGATCTTCAGCTTTGAAACAAAATTACCTGAAGTTAAAGTACTAAGTTATAAATTTTTATTCATGGTAGTGGATCAAAGTGCAAACTAGAACTCCACAAGGACTTTATTCTGTCTATAACTCTTGTGCAGTCTATGTAGTAATCCTCTACAATTTTCAAAGTTACATTTTATTATCACTTATAGGTCTTTTAAGTATCAGGGATGTAAGGAACAAATCTGTTTGTTCCTTCATTGTCAGGATGTACGGTATATGAGATGTATAAACAAGCCATATTAAACACCACACAGAGGTTTCCCTCTTCCTTCCCTACAAATTTACCTTACTTCAAAAAACTGATTTGACAGTTGCTAAAGCTAAGCACATTTACACATGTTTTGTGTGATTGTGTCCTCCTTGTTTTCCTGTGCCAAAATTTTTGGAGGGCCCTCCAAGGGTAGCATTAATGATTTTGTGTTTCTGCCTCAAGTGTTTTTGTACTGGCCAATCTAGGGAGTGTTAAGGATGCCAAGAAAGCAAAAAAAACAATTCCTATGATTGCATTAGAGCTTATAAAGTTGGTTGTCTACAGTAAATAATCACTCTTTCAGGAAAGAAAGCTCTTCCTTATCTTTCACCCTTGCACTATTAAGCTGATTTGACTTTTTTGCCACTTGTGCCTTTTTTCCTTGTGTTTGTATTTCTATTAGAGACTAAAATATATTTTTTTATATTAAAAATGAAATTCTCTATAAAAATGCATTTTCCTAAGGCTTTAAAGCAGCAGATTGCAGAGTTGCAGGAAGATCTAAAAAGAAAAGAGGCGAAATGGTCAACCACCCATCGGCGGCTGAGAGATCAAATAGAAGCTTTGGTAAATGAGAATTTTGAGCTAAAAGAGGAAATCAAAATTATGGAGAAGTTTCGTCTAGAAGCCTGGAAGAAGGTAGAAGCTGCTGGAAGCAAGAATAAAACAGAAAATCCTGGGATGAGTCTAAATAGAGCAGAATCTGTAAGTTATTAATGTTAGTGCTTTAAATACATTAGTGTGAATACTGGCGAGTTTTCTGTTGCATTCTTGGACTCTAAAGCTACGGTTTAGCTGTTTACTTTTTATTTACTGATCTGGAGAATACACTAATGGTGACAGACACAGAATTTTGTTAATATTCTCAGCAAATGTCAGTGCTCACAATGTGCAGCATCCTTTTTGTTGAGGAACTCATCTTGGAAATTAAAAATGATGCAAGTATGAAAGAAAAATCATTGGTAGAGTCTAACCTGTGAACCTCTGCCCCTTCGGAGATCAACCAGGCAAACCCAGCAATTCACAATTGCCTAAAGCAGTTCTATTAAGTTTTGAAGCTGTAACTATTATTCTGGATTGCTTGCATCAAATTAACATTCTGGAGTTGTTCTTAATGAGCTGATGGAGGAAGAGCTCCAAAGTGCAGCTTGGGCTACATCACACAAGCCTTCTGCTGATTAAGTCTCAAAACTCTGGAGTTTGTGAAGAAAGCTTCCAGTAAATTTCATGTCATATGGCCTATAAATTTTGTTGACTTTGTATGACCAGTTATGATTACATCACATAAACCACAAATACTTCCTTTTAGTGTCTACCAAACAGAGGCCCAAAAAGTCGAACTGCATCTCCGCTTCTTCCAGTACAGAAGTGCAGCAAGATAAATGGCAAAAGTTATTCACAGGCAAAAGGTAAAAATATTTGTCTGTGCAGAGAATTCTGTTAAGTCTTTAAAATAAAATGAATGTGAAGTTTACTTTGTGGAGTGCATCACCACCTCAAAAAGAAATAGAGTGTGATCTGTTATGGTCTTGAGCATGTGGATAAATACCTCATAGAGATTCTGGAGAAAGCTGTGATGAGACCAGTTTTGGAGTGAAAAATACTTCTGGTCATATTTGATGGTGTGGGGCACTGCAGAAGTCGTTTTCTGTAATCAGAAATGAAATTCATCACTGGTGTTCTCCAAGCTGCAGATGTTGGTTAGATCAGAGTCACAGAGTGGTTTGGGTTGGAAGGGGCTCAAAGATTATCCAGTTCCAACCCCCTGCCATGAGCAGGGACACCTTCCACTAGACCAGGGTGCTCAGAGCCCCATCCAGCCTGGTCTTGCACCCTTTAAGGAATGGAACATCCTCAGCTTCTCTGGAAGCCTCACTGCCCTGACAGTGAAGAATTTGTTCCTAATGTCTAGTTGAGTGCACGATAGCATCAGAACTGCTGTGCCTCTTCAGAACCTTCTCTTACCAGGAGCTGTAATCATATGGGCAATGCTGTGGCAGCTGTTCCTTGTTCACAGTTAGGAGCAAAGGCTGTCTGCCTTCCTAAGGGTTAATCATGTATGGAAAGTAACTGCAGGCTACTTTTTTACACCCTCCGACAGCTCATCCAACCATCCTGTTTTCTGGTAGAGGACTATGCTCCAGAATTGAAGGTAGTTTTATTTTGGTAATTTGATAGGAGAGACATGGAAAAAATATGCTGATTAGTTCCTGTTAAAAGCTGATATTCATCTTCCTTTGTTCATTATAAGGTGTAACTAATAATGTTGTCAAAATTTCTAGGAGGGGCAAATCCTTTGTAAATCTACAGAGATGAAATAGGAAAGAAAGTGCATTAAATGTCTATTGTAATGATTCTTCAGTTCTAGCTTCTTGCTGACATACAAAGCAATGGCAGTGATTGATTCTTTTCTGGGCATGTGCTATTCTTTTAATAAATACCCTGTTTTCAGTTTCTACTACAGTTAAGAAATGTGGGTGTCCTGTACAGTTTGATCTCCTATATAATTGTAACTCTTAAACCACACTTTGTCTGTCCAATTTAACTATTACATGTATCTCAGTAGGAAAACTTCCTAGAACACCTGCATCAGGACCTGCTAATGACAGAAACAACTCCGAGGCAATGACAGCACTGCAAGAGTCTTCTCAGATTTTTATGGTAGTAAGTCCTGTGTCTTGATTTGATTTTCAAAGCAGGGAAGAAAAAGCTTAAAATAAAAAAGTTAGAGTATTGGAGGGTGACTGATGAGGCTGTGGACTCATCTTTTTATGTTCTTCAACTTTTATTGTCATAACAGAAAATGGCTATATACTAGTCTGTCTACGAGGGGTACTTTGTCTAGTAGTTGCAGTACTCTTTGGCTCAGAAAAATAAACCCCAAAGTAATAATCTCCCACTCTGGAACTTTGCAAAATGTTTTATCTTTTGGGAGAGTATATAAAGATGGATGTTCATATGCTCCATGTAGGGCAACTGTGCAAGGATCTTTTAATCAGTTTAATTAATTCTTTAGAGAACTTGTTTCACACCATGATGTGGATTTCTTAAGGAAATTAAGCACCATGTTACAGCACCTCACTGAATTCCACTTTAGTCCAGCCTACAAGTGACCACAGATAACCAATGATTGCTCAGTCTCCACCTCTTGTACCACTTGAATTATACTTGGAGTTGCTTAAATGCCAGATTGTGTTTATGCCTCCCCATACTTATCTTCCTTCTGTGATGCTTCTTTTTCCTAAAATACCTGTCAGCCTAGGAGAAAAGTATATAAAGACAAAGCTTGATTTGAGTTTTTGCTTGTCATCTCAGGACACCTCTCCTAATGAAGCTTATGTGTCAGTACCATCTGCTCCCTGCATTTGCAGGCAGTGAAGAGGTGGAGAGAGAAACTGCTTATCCTGATGGAAAGGTAAAATGAGAGCTTGGCACTTGGAAATTCTGGAAGACAGCTGGTGGGAAAGATGAGTGAGAATGTGGTTGTGAGGGCTCAATACTGACCTCACTCATGTTTTCATTAGGTTGAGAAGGTTTTGAAA
Organism: Luscinia megarhynchos; assembly: GCA_034336665.1. NCBI lineage: Eukaryota > Metazoa > Chordata > Aves > Passeriformes > Muscicapidae > Luscinia > Luscinia megarhynchos. The sequence continues at coordinate 71,059,323 of JAPFBE010000003.1, forward strand.
AATGGCTGTCACCTTATATTTTTTCCAAATGGAACATGCAAAAAAGTGGGCTCTGATGGGAAGACTGTAACTATAACCTTCTTCAATGGGGATGTGAAGCAGATTATGCCTGATCAAACAGTGGTAGGTATCCTGTATCTGCATTTTCCAATAAATACTTACCTGCATTTAAAATGTCTCATTAGTTACACTAAATCTCAACTGTTGTCTGCAGATTTATTACTATGCTGATGCTAAGACTACTCACACTACATACTCTGATGGCTTAGAGGTCTTGCAATTTTCAAATGGACAAATAGGTAAAGCAATCATCCAACCCAACTGTCAGAATTATTGCCCATATATATATAGGTATGTATTTATGTAATAAGCATACTGTCTCAAAATACATTTCAGAGAAGCATTATCCTGATGGCAAGAAGGAAATAACCTTCCCTGATCAAACAATTAAGAATTTATTTACAGATGGCCAAGAAGAAAGCATCTTTCCTGATGGCACCATTGTTCGTGTGCAGCGGTGAGCTTTTCCTTCCTGGGGCACCTGGGGCTCAGTGACAGGGGGCCATTAGATGGGGACAGCTGTGTTTCTACAGCTCCTCAAAGGTTTACATTTCAACAGACTGTACTGTAAACACATATTTACTGCTCCAGTTTTGGGGTTTTTTTTGGTAGCACGGAAAAGGCATAAAGACAGTGTATTGTCTCCTACCCTAACCTAAGAGACTTCTCTATTTGTACATAATTCTAGGAAAAATATCTAGGAACCTGGCTGTAGTGGGAAGCAGGTGACTGACAGCAGGTAACTGAGTGCTCAAATTACCAAGTTCTGAACTTCCCTTGGCCTCTAGCAGTGAGGGATTTGATGCAGATAAAGTGCAATGGAGGCTCTCAAGTATAAAGAAGTCGTATCAGTTTTGCGGAAACAGGTTTTTGAGTATGAACCAGCTGAGATCTTAAACAGATTTGCCCACAAATACTATTTTTAAAAGTCTTCCTTTATTTAGGCTTCTGTATCTGATGCTTGTTCTGAGACTAATCTTACACCAATGTAAATCAACAAAACCTTGGGGTTTTTTTTCCCCTTTAATGCAGAGATGGAAGCAAAACTATAGAGTTCAATAATGGCCAGCGAGAACTCCACACATCACAGTTCAAGAGACGGGAGTATCCAGATGGGACTGTCAAGACTGTGTACATGAATGGACAGCAGGAAACCAAGTATGTCTCTGGTAGAGTCAGAGTAAAGGACAAGGATGGAAATATTATCATGGACACCAAGTTGTAGATCATGTCAAAACTGCTGGAGTGTTAGTACAACAAAAATAATGTACATTTTTGTAAACAAGTGAAAATGCTTAAAGCTTGTTGTGTATATATATATATATATGTTATTTATAGTTTTCTCTAAATAAATTTAATTTTCAGTGGGTGCTACTACATCAGAGCTTTTGCTAATTATTTTCCCCATTTCTATATTTAAAAAACAGCTTATTGGGTCAGTATTCAGCCATGTGGCATTAGAAAGGTGTTTTTTACATCAGCTGTCAGTGAACACTCAAACAGCTGTAGACCACAGCTTATTTTAGACATCTTTACTTACTGCTTGACTTAAAAGACCAAAGGAATGGCAATCTTGGGCTCTTCTTTTTCCTTCATCATCTTATTTTCTTTATCTCTGAGTTAGGAGGCAACAGCATTAGCAGACTGCAGTGTCTGTTCTATATACTATATATACAAGTTGAGACTGGGGGACAGGTTCATTCTCCAAGCTACTCAGAAACACCAGAAAATTAACAGAAGCCATCTCATCCTGTTTTCCCACCTAACAGGTATTTTTAAGCTGACTTGTCTTTCAAAATTCTGCAGTACCTACTATCAAAAGGCTGCTGCTGGGCTGGCTGATCTAAGTCTCCATTCTTGTGCATGGTGAAGAATTTGTTTCCTTCTCTAACAGGGTAGAAGGTACTTTCTTCTCCTTGTCTCCTCTGCCCCCTCTCCTTTTTCTCCTCAGTGAAGGCAAGCTTTCTCCTTACCCTGTCTATGCCCTTTATTACTCACATGTGGCAATGAGAACTGTGCTCACTCACACCCAGAAATTACCTGGTTGGGTGGAGAGATGGGTCCTGGCCTTTTACATCAAACTGCTCAAACAGCAGCTGATTCAGGGCTAAGTCACTTTCAAGATGGGTGATAAACAATGGGGTTTTGGTCTTTTTAAAATGAAAACATTTTTAAAATGAGCATGAGCTCTCTGGGCTATTTGCAACAGCACCTAGGACATGTCTGGTTAGTAACAGAATATGTAGTGGAAGTGCGACAGGATCCTTCCACTGCTTGTCCCATTGTGCCTGGCACTGAGGTCAGCTTTGGACCCTTGCTTTCATGGGAGCTTGAAAGAAGAGATGTGTGCAGGGCTCTGTGTGTATGAGCACAGACTGAAGCACAGCAGGGTCCCTCTGACCTGCAAGAGGCTGCTTTACTGGTAGGGTGACTGAGCCTTGGAACTGGCTGCCTGGAGAGGCTGTGGAGTCTTTATCACACACCTATTTTCCTTGATAGTCTAGAAAAAGCTTTCCCTGGAGAGACTGGAAGGGGCTGAGCTTTACAGGTAAAGGATTTAGTGCAACAAAGAGACACCCAAAGAAACCTCACATACTATAGCAGTAAAGGAAAAACAAACTTTCAGGTGCATGCTGACTAAACTGTTTATTCCCAAACTCTGAAGTGAAAGAGGTGTAACAACACCTGAAAGTGAAAACAGAAACCAGCAACAATGCAACCATGTTTCAGAACAAAGACAGTAATGCACCCTGAACTGTTTGCTCCCTTTCCGGTGCTGCACGAAGATGTCTGTCACCAAACAAACCTGAAACACAGACAAGAGTTTTGTCATGATAATAAAACTTACATCTTCCTTCCAAATCTTCTAACAAGATACTGGAACAAGTGTCTTAGCATCATTCTTTACCACTATACATGAGTTCATCTACTCCTATGAGAAGGGTATCACAGAACAATACTTAAAAACTCCAAGGCCAGAAAAGATTGAGATGTGGATACAGTTTCACTCTTTCAATATTAGAAAGTGGTTTCACCATTTCAGTATTATAAAGTGGTAAGAACATCATCTGTTCACATCTGCTAGAAGAGTGCTTATTGAATGGGAAGGAAAAATATGACATAACAGGGTTGGCCAAGAAATGTGAAAATCCAAGTCTCTGGCATTCCCCATGGATAAAACATAGTGTAAAGCTCTTCATTAAAAATATTCCATGTTTGTCTAGACATGTGGGCACCAGTATGTTATCATGGATGTTTGCCTGAGCAACCACTGAGAACCACCAGCACCTGACACAGATTAAAAGCAGAAAATAAAGAAGATTAGTTTTGATTGTTTGGGCAGAGAACACTGCCACATCTTCAAGTTGCCTTCTTCAGTTACTGGCAGCAGAAGCTCTATGTTATACCACCCTAGAGTTCTTTGTTTCAGTGCCTTTAAGTTCTTAAAACTGTGGGTTTCAGTAATGGCATATAAAGAAGTTAATTTTTAACAGCTTTTTGTTTCATATTAAATACTTTACTAATAGAATGGATGTGTGGATAGAAGGGATGTTTTTTAAAACAAACTCTAGTTGTCCACAGTTTATACTTCACTTAAAACTTCTGAAATCATGCCTCCCCAATGGTGTGGATTTGTAGTTCATGGTCACTGCACTTACGTGTCACTGATCCAACTCTGCAAGACCCATTTCTATCAGCTTCAGATGAACCAGATTTTTGTCATCTCCATACAAAGAAATGGTAACCTCTGGTGAAACAGTCTGAAAGTTTACAGTGTTGACAGTTACAAATTTAAATCTCAAGCTGATACTCCAAGATTTTACTGGCTGCATTTATTGTCTAAATGGAACTGTGAATATAAAAAGAATACCTCTCTTTTTAAGTAAAGAAAACTGGTTTTAAAATACTAGGAATGCCCAGAAACTTTGTGACTGCAGAACTAAGTACACCACACCATTTTCTCTTAGCATTCCTTCATGGTAAATGGTTTTCATTTTTAAACTATAAGGGTTCACAGTAAAACAAAAACTTAGAAATTAAGAGTGCTAGTAAGAATTCTAGGCTCAGCAAAAACTAGGGAAAAAAAAAAAAAAAAGGAATTTCTTACAAGTATGGAAGCAGAGAGACGCTTTCCTTCAACACAGTCCACCATGGTCCACAAGGCTTTTAGGCTCCATTCTGGGGAATAAGGAATTCTTTCCACGTTTTTGTCATCTGAAGCAGGTCTAAATCCAGCCAACAGAACTCGTACTGCTTGAACCGGATACTTCAGCAGGTGGCAAGGTATGTGACGCAACCTGAAACAAAATGAGAAGTGTTTGCCCACTGCAGTCCACCTGCCAGGAGGAACATCAGGATGTGGCTCATGGAGCACATCTATGGTGTGGGGACAAGAACTGGAGTCCCTGCTCTACAGGAACATGGCAAAGTCAGACCCAACCCTCAGGCAGGACTAGGCCCTCTGAATGACCCTGGCACAAGAACTATCAGAAAGCAGCCCAGCATCAGAGACCCCTCCCCAGTACCCTGCTTGGGGAGCAGTCTCAAGAGCCAACCACAGGACTCCAGATGGAATCATCACAATGCAGCTCCACAAACCCTTGTGGTCCAAATGCTTCATGCCTGCATGTGCTCTAAACACACTACTGGAAATAGGTACCCAGGGCTTACATTATCATTTCCTCATTCTTTCTCTTTCCATCCCAGAAGCAAGAGAATGGGGAAATAGAGCAGGAAATGCAACTCTGAAACAGAAGACAGTGTCTCCAAAGACACTTTTTTTTCATGTAAAGCACAAAAATCTGTTCAAATCCCCATTTTTGCATCATCTTCAGCAAGGAAGTGTACATTCCACAATAAGCTTGAGAGCAAGTCATTGTGATTAAACAGTACATACGTGTGTGTGTGTATATATACACACTATATATAGGTTCTATATATATGCACTGTAGTACTATGTGTTACCCATATATATAGATGGGTATGTATGAGAAATTCAGACAGGCTTAGGGAACCCTAAAAGCCTGGGATGTTTTGAGACACTCAGTTGACATCTGACAGTAGAGGAGCAATCCAGAGCGTCTCAGAACTGCACAGAAGAGGGATTTGAACTTCCATTTTCCACACAAGCATAGCAGAGTGTGTCCCACTCAGATACTCCCTTGTCCCTTATTCCCCAGCTGTCTTCTGTGCAGCCTACAGTCACACAGGATTGGGAGGGCCCAGCCCTTGTTTTGAGTAAGGTTCTCAGGTGCAGAAGCAGATTAACCTAAACCCACTCACAGGTTAAGTAACTGGAGATAACAGAGAAATCTGATATTATAATAATGGGCTTCTCAGAACAACCTGAAACAGAGAAGCAGGTGCACAAACCCCACATCCTGCAGACAGAAATTATTTAACCAGCCAAACCACTTTCTCTCTAACCAAAATCCAGTAGTAAATTATGCTAAAAATATATAGTTATGTAAAAAATGTAGTTATATAAAATAATAAATATAACATATTTATAAGTACGTATTTCATGATCTAAGTGTATACATACACAGACAGTTTATATGCTTTTTTTACTTATTTACCTGCTTGTTGGGGCAACTAAGTAAGTACCATAGTCGACAAACTGAACCAGAATCTGAACAGGAACAAGCTGTGTAACAGAGAGGAGCTTTGCTCTATACCATAAACCATCCACATACTCTGCAAGGCAAGGCAGTTCTGTAAAAGAAAGAAAAAACCCAAACCCATCATATAATACCCCCCAGTACTCAGTGCAGTACAAACTGACGTTGAAAATCCACTTTACTTGGTGACCAAGATTAAGTCTCCCCTTCCTTATCAAAAACTTACTATGATTTTGTTCCATGCATCCTCCAATTCTCTCTGAACTCCAATCCAATCAGTACTATGCAATTTAAGTCAAGTTTCTCTACCTCACCACGGCAATGGTGAGGAATAACAGCCAATAGCTTGGTGAAAAGGCAGTTCTCCAAAGACCAGTGCTCCAACTTTTCAGTTTGGAATCATCTGCATAATCCAGTTAGTAAATGGATTGATCTCCAAGTGAATAGACACAAGTCTGGGAGACAGGAGGAGATAATGCCTAAAGCCTCATCCAGAGCTTTATGAATTGGCAGAATCAAGTACAAGTGAGAACTGCTTCTTCACCAAGCTCTAGAGAGCCACACTTGTGTTACTTTATGCCCAACAGCTGTGGATGTTAAAGTGGTGCTCCTCAGGGCTCACACAACTTCTGAACCTTTATAACATAATTTTCTGTACAGAACTTTTGTCTTTTGAATATTTAATAAAATTTTCACAGTTCAGTGACAGGTGCCTTTAGGTGAAAGTTTTATTACAGCCAAATGCAATCTAAAGTCAGTTCATAACTAACAGGCACCAGGAGTCTGAGTTCTGTCCCTCCTTTTCCAGTGGAGCACAATGATACAAAAGACTCAGTTTAATGAAGAATAAAAATGCATTACAGTGTATCATGTAAGTATAGTGTGATGTTATTCCTTACTCTCCAAAACTTTTATTTAAAGATAAAAAAGAAAAAGGAAATTCAGGCTTTTTGAATATCCACGTGAAACAACAGGGAAAATAAACACACAAGGTACCTTTTTTGAAGTTTGTTAGATGAGGAAGAGTCTTTACAATTTTATTGCACCACTTCAGGGCTTTATTAAGGCTCTCTGAGTCACAGCTGGCAGCTCTCTCTGTGGCAGAGTGCTTCGTAAGGTTCCCAGAAGAATCAAGGCAAATATAAACCTATTTAAAGAAAAGACTGGGATTGTTGCTATTTTTGCAGGTAAGTTATAAATTAGGAATTCCAACCATTTTTAAAAGATTACTTTTAATCCAGATTCCATCTTTGAAAGGTTCAGTACCTCCTTGCTCCCCCGTCTTCTCTATTTCATCATTCAACATTCAAAGTCCACATAGGAATCTTTTATTCAATCAATGCCATGACATCCTGCCTTTTGCCTGGGAGATTGGGCAGAACTCTAGGAAGTTTAGTGAGCTTACACAGAATTTGCTATTGTTCTGCCATATTAAAATTCAACGACCTATTTTTTAATAATAAAAAAACCTAAGTAGCAGACTGCAGTAGTGTAATTCTTTAAATTCATTTTTCTAGAGAAATAGTTAGTGTTTCACTGCCTTCACCTATGAGGTTATTATTAGGGTTCATTCAGAGAGCTGCCCCAGAAAACCTCCTGCACCAAGAGCTTAGGACCATTTTGCAGCCTCTAATGCTCTAAGATTGCCAGCTGTGATTTCCTTTTCACCAGCTCGATGGGACTGCAGCATGTGAGATGTTGACCAGACACACTTACCTCCTTAGGAGACACCAAGTGAGTAACTGTGACAGGAAAGGTTTCTCCTGGAACAGGCAGTGGCTGCAGCAGGTATGAAGGTGAAAGGTCTCCTTCAAACACCCCCTAGACCAAGACAGACTTCAGCTGAGCATCATATTGAATAAAAACATAGAAACTAACTTAGGTATGACTTCTGGTTCAAAGGAGTTACATAAGAAGGTGTACAAAACAACAAGCAGTGTGTCCTTGCTGAAAAAAACTGACATTGCAATGCACAGATACAGATTTTTCTCAGCAGCATGGCATTGTCCAGTGTATCTTCTTTTAGAACTATTTATTTCAGAGTTTGAATTCTACATATCATTACTGCATTTGGCTCACCATAAAATAAACCCTGGAGCATTGACTTATACTTTTAGAAGGATATATGGCACACAGCTCAGCTAGATCATAGGTCATGAGGAGAGCTCCTATCTCTTGTACTTAAAACATGATGCAAAACAAAATGTACCATTTCTCCAAAATACATTTTTATGCATTTACTTGATGAACACTTTTCGTTGTGCCCCAAGAAAAAGGTAGGAGCAACACATGTAACTGGAAAATGAAACAATGGATTATGACCCTTTCTTTCTCCTGCAGGATCTGACAGAGGATGCAGAACAAAAAGTCATTATGTTCCTCAAACTTATCTAGCAAAAAAGAAATTTTTCTATTCAAAGTATGTACTCCTACAAGCAAAGCAAGGATGTCTAAATTATAGACACATAAACTGAATGCCAGATTTCTGCAAAACTATCAGGAGCACTGTGAGTCTACACATGGACAGACACACCTGGAATGAGAGTAACTGCTGTGAAGTTCAGCACACTCTGAGGTTCTAATGCATTCTCCAATATCCTAGTGCCTCACCAGGAATCTTTCAGGCTAATGCCCAAGCTAGGATTGTCATATGGTAACAAAGAGCAGCTCCTAAACTCATCAGTGCAGCTCAACACGAGCACACCTCAGACAGTGACACACTGCAGCAAGGGGTGCAGTGAGCTCTGCACAAGCCACTCTTAGCAGTTGTAAGGCTCATGAAATTAAGTCCTCATAAGCTTAACTTACCCTAAATCACAGATTTGAAGCTGTGAAATAAAGTTACAGAACTACAGAACAAAATAATATATAATGGTTACACTTTATGTAAAAACAATGCACTTCAGCTGTCTCATGAGCATGGCTGCTGAGTCTCTACAGATAAAACCAGAGCTGATTATGTTTGAACGTGTTCAGAGCTGCTTGCTTCCCACTTCTGCTGCTCCTGAGCTTCAGCTTGAGTTCTGGATGCCTTGCTTCTTTTCTGGTCTACAACTGAACACCTCTGATGTCCATTTTCTTACAAAATGTTCAGTCACTTATTCCTGGAATGGATCTGCTTAATGCTATCATTCCTTGAGGAATACACTTCAGGCTTTCTGAATGCTTCCTGCTCACAACCTTCTTACTCAGCTTTATTTTGCTTTCCAAATTTAATTTTTGTGTTAAAGGTACAAATCTCATTGCCAGATCCATATTTAGTTTGCTGAAAGCTGTGTGTTGTGCTGACTTTATGAAAATGCAACGAGAGACTGATTTACAATTAGGTTTTCCATGGTTAGTCAATTCTAATATACACTGGGGGATTTTTCTGACTGCATCATGAGCCCACTGGCAGACAACTCGAGCCTTGCATCAGCAAGTGACAGCAGCAGACTCTGTACTGGAAAATTATTTTCTGGAGCAAAGACGTACATTGGAAAGAAAAGTACATTGGCAGACAAACAGAATTAAGAGAAAGATGCAATAACAAAGTCTTAGCAATTTAAATAAACCTGATCCTCAGATTTCAAGGAACAAAAAATTTAAAACTAATACAGAGAAATTACTTATGTACAGTTTTTTTGTGTTAAGACAATGAAGTTTGGTGGAAACTTCAACCCTCCCCTAAAGAACGTCAGGTAAGTGTCCCAGACTCTTGGAATAAAAAACCTCGGTAACTCCCCTATAAATCACTGGGTTTATGATGAAATATTTGATTTAATTTACTCCATCCTTGGATATAATTTTTGTGAATAACTCATCCTTTCAAGTGATAAAAAGTATTACCCTATTCCTAGTGTTTTAGAGGGATACAAAAACTAGCTGGACTTCAAACAGAAGTGCAAAAATATCTTTTCATTACAGAGTCCACGAACAAACTCTTGGTAATTTACTATTCCACAGCCTCATTAGTACATCATAACTCCCTGTGCTGTGCTGCAGACCTGTGTGCTCAGTCCTACTGCTGCTTACAGCACACAACCCCGCAGAAATATTAAAAAATAACAAAACCTCTGAGGCCATAACAAGTCACTGGAAAATCTTTCCAATGTTAGAACAGCAACAGCAAAAGGGACATGCACACACATCTCACCATCTTTTGTATGTCCTGGCAATCTTCAGCAACACAATACTTCTGGTATGCCATGAAGGATGAAAGTGATATCCCCCCAAAATACAGGCTGATGGACAACTTGCCCCATGGGTTATGTGGCAGTTCCTATTTACACAGGACAAAACAGGATTGCAATAGTAATACTGGGACTGAAGTTTTAGAAACAGTGATCAAGAAATTCAAACCTCTCATGTTGATATGCATGACACTCAAAGATACAAGAACGAGATGCCTATTAACATCAGTTATAACACAAATGAGATTATCTCTCTTTCTGATATTGGCAGCATCAATTGCTCATTCTAACACTGAAATATTATCCCATGTTTGCTCACTCAAACTGCTCCCCTTCACAATTTATCATTAAACTGTCTGAAATGGCTTGTTCTCACACCATACAGATGATGCATTTCCCTATAATTTTAATAAATAAATTTAACCACACCCATACTTAATTATGTCAGAATTTTATCACTTAAAATAGAATTTAGAATCATTTATGCTGCCAAAAGGTAAGTTACTTGTCAGAATGACAGCTCAACATGAAAAAAGTGAAAAAACAACACTAAATCTAATGGACATATTCAAGGCCTGAGAACTGTACTAAAGTCACAGGAGAAGTAAATTTAGTTGTGGTTTTTCTTTTGTCTAAGAAATACATTTACTGCTATACTCCCTTCATGTACCATTCTTAATGCCATTAAAAAAAAAAAAAAAGACAACAAAAACCTTGCTTCATTCAACATCTATGAATAAATTAGGCTACCTTAACATGAATTTCAACCTCTTCATTTTTGAGAAGTTCTTGAAGGTAATCTACTGCATCCTGCTGCCAGAAATTTCCAATCTATTTGGGGAAAATCAAGAAACCAACACATTAAGATACTAACCAGTAACATTCTTCCTATTCTTAGGGTAGGTGGAAATGCAAGACTACCATTAAAAAAGAAATCTGACTAGAAACACACATCATTAGTTTGATTTGTCTACAATAATTCAAGTATCTGCAATTTGGTGCATTGAAATTTATGTGACAATGCAATCCACAATTTTCAGATCCTGAAATGGCTTAGAAAGAGATGCTGCTTGCCAAATCTGATACTATGTACACAATAATGTATGGGTACAAAATTATCTGAAGCATAATCTAAAGAATTACAGAATCTAAGATAACACACAACAAAACACAGAGCACCTTTAATATTTCTTGTTCTCTACTGTATGTTTGCTTTTCAACCCCTATGCTTCCAAGCCTGTCTTTCACAGACTCACAGACTGGTTTGTGTTGGAAAGGACCTTGAAGATTGAGTTTCAATCCCGTCATGCTGTGGGCAGGGGCCCCTTCACTAGACCAGGTTGCTCCAAGCCCCATCCAACCTGGCTTTGAACACTTTAGGGATGGGGCATCAAGGGTACGGGTAGCCTGTTGCCATGTCTCGTAACACTTGTAGTGAATATTTTCCTCCTCGTATCAAATCCAAATCTGCCCTCTGTCAGTCTGAAGACAATCCCCCTTGTCCCATCACTCCATGACCTTGTAAGGAATCCTCTCCAGCTCTCTTGCAGCCCCCTATTGGTACTGGAAAGTGCTGAGGATGTCTGTGGAGCCTTCTCCAGGATGAACAGCCCTCTGCTCCAGCCCTCTGATATTCATCACCCTTCCCTGGACTTGCTCCCACAGGTGCTGCTCTTCAGGTGCTCTCCTGCTGACCTAAGATCTGTCTCCAAACTTGGCATGCCTATGGGTCAAAGATGCTCCTCCTCCTCTTCTCTGAGAGACAGGCCCCACCAGACCAGGTTCCTCAAAGTGAGTGCCATCATGCAAGCAGCCCAACCACTGGCTGTGGCAACAGTCCTGTAATGATTTCTTAACTCACCAGACTGGACTGAACCTTTTAACTCCCTTCCTTTTGACAGACAGGATTGATGAAAGAACTACTGGCCATCCACAGATCCCTACAAACACTTGGGACCTGCAACCCCTGCAGACAGAGCCAGGAGCAGCCTGAGGAGTACCACTGGTGCTAAGAGGAGCAGGTAACTCACGGCAGGGGATGACAGTGAGAGGACTGTACGAGGCCTGGCAGCCTCTTAGTGATGTCCCTGACACAAACAGGCAGGAACTCCACCCCTCTCTAGAGAGTGTCAGATCAGAACATAGGTTCCTCTGCACCTCTCGGAGGGGAGCATCCCCTCCTTTCTCCCACTGCCTTTTGTTAGCTGCACTGGGGGCTCCACAGGGAACTGCCCTCCTCAGCCCTGGCCTCTCTCCTGATGTCAGACAGAGCCTCTTTCCAGCTCTGTCCTCACCTGCCCACAGAGAGGCAAAGCAGTGCTGCAAGTGCACCTCACATTCTGGGGAAAATCTCTTCTTGCAGGTCCTTGCCATTGCAAGCTTCCATTCTTCTGCATTATTGTCCCTTCTGTCCTCTACAGGTGCTGCTGGGGAGGGTTTCTGGCTGTTTGGCTGCGGGTCCTCTGCAGACTACACTTGGAATCAGCTATCTGACCCCTCCTCAGCCTCCCTGATGCTTCACAGCCCTCTCACCACCTGCTGCAGGAGGTTCCTACCTGGGCAGGCTACCTTTCACTTGCAGTCTGCTGCCTGTCCCTGCCCCACCATCACTGCTGGAGCTGCAGCCTTCCTCACTCTACCAGTTCAACTTCCCCAGCAATAAAAGCTGGTAATTTCAGTAATTCACTTTTACTAAGTGCACCATTCAGAGTAGGCAAGGCGTGATGGTATGTGAAGATGTTATTTACATACCAATTATTTACTGACAAAAGCCCCCTAAAACAATTCACCTGTATTAGTTTAGATTATTTCCTACACAGCCAAGTTCAGAATGTTACAAGCAGTGTTTTGCAGGACTTGAAGATTTCAGATTGTCTGGCCATTCTGCATTAAGAAACCCAGGATTTACTTTTTGTTGCTGCTATTGCAAAATGAATTATCATTTCAGAGCAGTGTTCTGTCTCCCTGTCTCACAAAGGTTTAACTCCACTGACAGCTACCTTTCAAGCACAGTCCCCTCATAAAGCAAACCTGTTGGGTCCTGATAACGACCTGCTAGAACACTCCTCATCACCTCTTCTCTGAGTCCTTGCAGGCAAGAGAAGACACCAGCAACTACTCCCAGCCCTTCTGACTAAGCAGGCACAGATTTGAGTAACCACCTGCAAACACACAGATGTGCCATGACTCACCGGCAGAGTCTTGTAGAGCTGACACGGGATGCAGAACGGAGGAATGCCAGTGTAAAATGTAGTTGGATACAGGTGACACTGAGGAATGCTCTCTATGTAACCACGATCTACGTACTGTACCTAGAGGAAATGCAAAGCTTTCCTGAAATAATTCCTGGTTCCTACATTTAAGTTTAGTAAGGGAATGCGTTCATTTACGGCATTACTTCTATGGAGAGAAAAAAAATGGATTGATGGTAAGTAGGTGATGTGACAAAGTGGAAAAGCAAGAAAGGATTAAAAAAGTGGTATGGCAGATTAGAAATTCAGTCTATAAACTTCTCTTGCAAAAATTCCTACCTTTTATGGAATAGCCAACATTATTTTAAAATAATAAGGAAAAAAAATTGTGAACTAGGATAGATTTTGCAAATCTGCATTCAAAAATCATGAGCAGACTCAAGAGCTCAGGTAAGATTAACTGCTAATGAGAAGAAGCTCTATACCTGTGCAGCAGAAAGAACTCAAAACAGACAGCCGATACTTTTTGGGTGGAGATTTGGTAGGTGTGGGATTCTAAACCTAACTGTTTTCAAAGCATTCTCATTCTACATATGTTAAGAACAGAAAAATAAAAAAACTAAAAAAAAAAAGGATTACTTACAGAAGATCAAGAGCAGTTTTTTGCTTAAGAAAATTTATCATTACTAGGGAAACTAGAGGAAAAATTGTGAAAACTGAAACAGGCAGACAGATTTGATCTTCAAAATAAATGCAAAAACAAAGACAGGGATCAGCACTTTTAAGCAGAATGAACATCTGCACACGTCAGGTCAGCTGAATGAAAAAATGTGAAATCCATTATTTAATTCAGAGGATTGGAGTATATATATCTTTTTAAAACACAGATATGCAGATATACATACACCTTCCCCCTTTCCCCCCGTACAATCAAACTTACCTGGAGAGTACTACCACTGACTTCTACAATTTTAGCTCGATACCACAAAGTATCTGATCCTCTTACAACACAGGCTTCTCCCTTTTTCCAGCAGTAGGGTATCAGGAGACCAAGGCCTTTGAAGGTATTTTGTATTTCAGCCATCAATTTGTTTAGTGCAGTTTCTTGGGAGAGGGGGTAAAATAAAAAAAATACATTAAGAATAGTTCCTAACATTCATGCAAAATATTTCCATCGCTAAACCCCATCAGATTCATTTGAAGACATGTATAGACATAAAACACATGTGCAGCTCCAAAATGTATTTTCCAACACTGGTACAATATGTAGTTCAGTATCTAGTATAAGCAGAAGAGTTATTACTTAAACAGTAAACTGCTTTTCCAATTCTGAAGCCATTAGTAATTCCAAATTCTAATCTCAGAAGAACTTGTAGAAGAGTCTAGAAATGTTGTAACTGACACCTAGGCAGCACTAAGATCAGAGCCAAACAAAGCATGAACAAGACAACTGCCAGACCACTGTCTGAGTGGTAGGACACCATGAAACAACACAGAAGAGGTGTCCAGAAGAACCTCTTCTGCTATGGGTACAGCAAGAACTGCAGGAAGAATACAGTCTTGTGTAAGTGGGGTTACTGCACTTTGAATTTCAGCTTTATGAGTAGTTACGTAATCTAGTAGTTAAATGTACTTGTGGAATAAAAGAAGATAAAATTAATGTTCTCAAATGTAAATATTTCTCTAAAGCACGATATACTAACATGGAACTGAGGAGTGACCTCCATCTGTCAGAAGAAAATGAACCTCTTTCAAATAATGATGTAGATGGAGAATGTATCACAATGCAAATAAAGAGCCTGAAGAAACTGTATTGAGCTTAAACTGAAGGGAAAAAACACAGCAGTATCTGAGAACCAAGCTAACTTCCAAGAATCTTTATGACTATCTTCATCACTTTTACTTTACCAATCAACATTACAAAAGAAAGTACTTGCTGCTTTACCCATTACAGCCTAGAGAAGAAAGGCAAGTAAACCTGCCCTCCAAGTGCTTTGGGGTTTTTGATTTCTTGGGAGGGTGGAAGGATAGGAAAGCTGATTTAAGGACAGAGAGAATGCTTGCCTCTCACATCAAAGGACATCACCTTCCCAAGAAGAATCTTTCAGAACAGTGAACGTGTACAGACAGGTGTTCTAGTATACATTCTGATACCCCAGAGCACTCAGATGCATAAATGTATTTTCTTCCATGTAAACTCACCAAATAATTTTGGTATTATATAAATAGTTCCATCACCTCCAATACAACTCACTACAGCCTGGAAAATTTTTGCTTCAGGAACAATGGGAAATTTATATACTTCATCCATTCCTGAATGAGGCAGTAGCTCGTGTGTTTTGAGTGATTTTTGTTCACTCTCTGAAACACTGGTATTTTCCTCTGGAACAGTCCTGTTTCTTGCACCTGCAATTTTGGAATTACAACCATCCAGCTGTGTGTTCTCCTGCTTGAAATGTACTTCAAGATGTTCCTTGGAGGATAAACAACCTCCATCAGCTTTACCAGTTCTAGAAGATTCAATCAAATATCAGTATATTAATGGACAAATAACTTGAAAAGTGCAAAACTACAAAATAACACAAGTAAGAAAACCAAACACACTGAAGTGGCAAAGGTATGTCAAAACACAGTCAAGCATCTCATCTACAAACTTAGAGAACTGAAATGTGCCATGGATACCATCAATAACATTATACTCAAGCAAGTCCACTTTAAACGGAATTCTGTTGCTAGAACTGTAGAACACAATCTAATTTTTTTATTTGCTAATTAGTTTGGTCAAATACAAACATCAGAGTCTGAGAGAATATAAAAGGAAGTTATCCAAACCTTCTGTTTCTAAGAGCCAAACCCTGTTCAATAAGGTATTCAGAAGTATCAGTCATTTTTCCTGTTTCATCTTTGCAAAGGATTTTCACAGGCAATGCACAGCCCTCACCGTTTTCCTGGAAAAAAATGGGAGAGCTGGTCAACATATTACAAATATGCATTTCCTCTAAACTACAGGCATATTTTTAATTTTATTGATACTGAATGCCCATCAGACATCCTTGAACAATGGATGCCCACATGAGCAGACACAAATTTATTTCATCCATATGACAGTTCCAACCATTCTACTATCTGTTCTACACATGACATTTGTAGGCTGCTAGGGGAAAAACTTGCTTTTTCCCCTCAGCTTTTTAATAGAATCAAGTGTCAAACACTTGTTTTCCAGCAGGAGATTTAAAATCATGCATAAATAACTTCACTCATCACTGCTTTTATTTTCACACACACTGCAAAATACCACTGGCAGCTGCCAACACAGTCAGAACAAACCAAACCCTTCTAATAATCCTGGGGGTTTTTTTTAAACCGTGGAAAAGATCAATTACTAACGATATTCACACAGCACTGGATTGATTCTTTCAGTCTCTGAGGCTTGAAAACTAATACAGTAACTTACTTCTGAAATCATTCTCAGCAAGAACCTGAGCAGCTTGCCTATCTGTCCATAAAGGCTGCCAGCATGCAGTGCAGCTCTAATGCTCCACTGAGTAACAAAGTAAAGCAAAAAGAAGAAAAAGCACCTTTTTCCCCAGAGAAAACAGCTATACCATCAGGTTCTACTCACAACTTTTTGAAAGGTAAAACATACAGTAAAAAATCCGAGATTAGCAGACAGCCTGACCGAAATTTTATAAATACCACTGGCTTTGATTGCAAACCTGTATGATTATTTTCACTTGTGCTCCAGTTAGGTAATAGGATAAGCATTCACACACTGTTGCTGTCCACTGTGTGCTTCCACCTGTGGGTCTAACATAGAACAAATGATTATCTCTAGGTACAAAAGAAGCTGGCATCTCCTGAGTATAACCACCAACTCCTCCCTCTACTAAAAACTTGGCTTTTTTTTTTTTTAACTACCAAAACTGTTATAGAAAAAAAAGAATCTCTATAACAGTCAAGACTAACATGAAATCATTAATAATTTCTGGATCTCTACAACTGGAAAATTAAAAAATTTAAAAGCCCAGAACTTCAGATTGAGGAGGATCACGAGCACTAGAAGTTATGACACCTGTCATAACCGTGTAGGAAAGAGACCTCCTGCACAGTTTCATGAGATCCAATTCATCTCAAATTCTGCTCCAAGGGGAAAAAATATTCTATGAAATAAATTTAACCACTTTTTTGTAACTCAACCTATAAATATTATTTATTTCTATAGCAAAGTTTCTGCTTTACTACTGTACAGTATAACCCTTAGAAAAAACTACAAACTTTTACTTAATAAATCACAGCCAGCACGCCATTCTTTTATCCAAAAAGTCACATCCAAATCTTACCTAATCAGTGCTAACAAAGGCATGTAAATTTTAATTTCTAATGCTGTCACTCAGTATAAGGGAAAGGCTACCTTATTTCTGTCAGTGAACACTCTATTGCTAATGCCTTAATGGTCTTCATGCTTTCCTCAAGTTTTCTTAGACAGCTGACCTCCACTGTTTCTTCAGCTCCAGAATCATAAAGCAGTACCTGTTACAGGCAAGAAGTAACACAACAGAAAAAAATCCCCTCTCTTGTTATCTGTAAGAAGTGGTAATTCAAAGCATCCCTGAGGTTAAAAAATGTCAAACATTACTGGGATTTAACACAGCTTACTGTGGAAAATGTTATAGCCACATGGCATAGTGCATCACCACCAGCTTAGAGTTCATGCAACTCCATGACTACATGTGTTCCTGTGGTGCTGCACTTGGTTCAACTGGCTCCATCTTTTAACAAGGATCATTAAGTTTGAACTACTGTGACCATCAGTTTCACACACCTTCTGGAATCTGAAATGAACTGCTATAGCTTGGGAATCTCTGCTATATTCCAAAGGGCAGCGTAAATAGAGTCACCTCATGAGCCTTCCTCAACTACCAGATTCCCTGCTAAAGGCCCCTGAGCTTTGACACGACAGTCAACTGATTTGCAGCAACATACAGCATGACTCAAACACTCAACAAAAGCAAGACTATGAGAAAATGTTAACACAGAAGAAAGAAACAAAGATTTGACCTTATTTTAATCAGTGAACATTTTCAAGGTTGGAAATAAAAGTATGAACCCTGTTATGATACGAGCTTTACCTCTGCACTTGTTTTAGAGACAATCCTGCTTATCTGACCTCTTTGCCACTGTCCCACATCATGCAGGTAAACAGCACAGTGCATTTCACTCTCCCACTTCACAGACTGTGGCTGGGATTCTTTGTAGAAGGAAGCCATCTCCTCCTGTAAACTAACATTCAAAAACCACTATTTTAGTGATAAAATTTAATGCAGTAAATAAAGCATAACTAGTTAATTGTTGCCTAAATATCTACCAAAGGCAGGCTGATATACACTATGTCTAGAAATTGTCTTCAAACTTCCTAACATGGTACTGGAAACATTCTGAAAAAAACCAAAGAAACATAAAACCCTGCTATTACTACTAATAGTAAGTTCTAAGACTTGGGATACAGCTTTTATTGAACCTGATTTCTAATGAGGGAAAGGGAAAGAGAGACGAAAGAGCAGGAAGATTTAATCTTCTTGGACAATGTTGCATTCATCAGACCCCAATACTTACTACAATAAAACTGATTTGAAATATGAGTGAGATGCTATATTTAATTTGGAATCAGAACTATTTAATAAGCCACAGTACAGTGCCAACCACTCTTCTCCTCCTATACTTTCCTCAACAAAGGTAAGTCAGCAGCCTTCAAGAAGTACACAGTGTCAAATGCAACTCTAACCAGAGTTTGTTTGTTAATTACACTTCACCACTTTGTAATAAGAACACTTTAACTGAAGGGAAGTTCTTTGAATTGTACCTTTTCAGTACTCTTTCTGATAACAGCAATTGTACAAAAATTTTACTAGGAGACACAACATGACTAATTCTCCCATGTAACTCCTTGTTATGAAATGATCTGAAATCTCCTTCATGCACAGGTTCCATGTCCATAGGAATTAGAGCTTCTGAGGCTTTGGAGATTTCTTCTAGAGGATCATCCCATATTTCATTGGGCCTTACTTCTGTTCTTTCAGTGTACCTGTAAAGACCACTAAATAATTAGCATAGAAAGTTTAAACAGATTTTAAACCAAGTGAAAAAGGCTCAATAACAAAATGACAGGAATTATTCAACATGGAAGAAAGTGAGTTGCAGCTTTGACAAAAACATTTATAAATGCTACTTCTGAAACACTGATGACAGTAACATTTTAATTCTCCTTAAGAAGGTACCCTTGCACATCCAGGGAACAGAAGAGTTTGCTCAGGAGGCACAAAGATGATAAGAACAGAAAATCTGGAGCAGGCCTCTTGCCCACAAAATAAGGGACAAAGACCTGTGGAGGGTCCATTCTAAAACACAGGAAGAAAAGAAGGAAGGAGCAGCATGGATAAACTGCTGTGTCCCAACCCCCATTCCCTGCACTACTCCATCCCTGACGGGACTGAGTGTAATTCAAGTGCAGGAAAGGAAAGAGGTGCTTGTAATAAAACTGACCTGGGAAAGGGGGCAGGTAGGTGCTATAAATGTTTGCCCAAATTAGTAAATGAATGTTTATGCTAATTAGGAATAACTAAGAAAAATCAGGTCTGTTTTGCCTGCAACAACACTTGGTAAGTGATTTCTTTCCCTTTATTTTGACCCATGAGTTTTCTTGCTCGAGTTTCTTTTATTTTCTCAGCAATCCAACTAAAGAAGGGGCAGTGAGCAAGTGATCATAAAATCCACATTATTCAAGGGATCAGTGTTACACAGCAACTTATGATAAATGAATATACCCCCCCTTACTGAAAGCAGGCATCTAAGTACAGATGGAACACAACAAAATACCTTAATGTCAGGAAGAAAACAACTCAGCCGTTCAGGTTGTGTATCTTAGAAAAATCTTACTAAAAATTGTGACTGTGACAGTATTGGAGTGTTACTAAGATTTAGTTACATTTCTGAGTTGAGAGAGAAAATCCACTTAACATGCCTCCTCCCGAAAAAAGGAAATTCTTGAATTTCCTTTTGGAATGAAAACTTCTCATTTAATGTTGTATTTCCACCAGTATTCAAAAATTATTAATGAAAGAGTAACTACAGATTTTCATTAATACAGCCCATGGATTATCTTGGTAAAAAGCCAGCAAATTATATGCAGCAGTGTTATATCCCCATCAGCCTCATCTCCCCCACCACCTGCCATGGCTGCTGTCCTCCCAACTCTTCTGTTGCCGTCATAGCTGGTCACCTAAGTGTTTTCTAGTAACAGATCTTCCAAAGAGATGACTCAGGTGCAGGTTTAACACACAAATTTTTTTTCTTACTACATTGGGAAAATTTGGCACTTAGGGACAATACAAGTATGCTGCAAACATTTGATCTCAATTTTTTTCACAGGTACAACTTCAATACATTAGTCAATACTTTGTTTGTGAATTCAACTATCAAACTGCAGTTACACTATAAATTACACCAGCTGATGAATGAGATTTGAAAATTAATTTTTCACATATGTGGTAATTCCAGCCACTGGAGGTGACACACCAACACCAGCAGTTTTTAATACACAAATTCTTATTTCCAAATACTTTAAAAATTATGCACAGTGTATTTACCCAGGTATGTAGGATGCTAAGTCTTCCTCAACTAGCTGGCAGTTAATACTAAATTTTCTCCCATTATCAGCAGAAGCATTGAAGAGTTCAATAGATAAGACGTTGTTATCTAAAATTTCTGTGAATGAATAACATAATTAGTGCCAATCAATGACAGTATGAAGACTATGGTTTTAAAGGAATGACCAATATTACTAAAAGACAGAATTCTCCAAAATTACATTTGATGGGCAAAATAATTGATGCTTAACATCAACAATATGCAGACACTTAGCTTTGCACATAACTATAAAATTAACTTAAAATACACCAATAATCACAGAATGCTTTTGTACAAAAACTCCAACTGCTACACATAATTCCATTTATTAAATGGGCTCCGAATCATCATTCCTCAAGGGCTGAAAAGTAAGTAGGTAGATATGAACAATATATGGTTCTGAGAATAATCCTACTAAGGCATATATGTGTTATCTAAAATTATTTTTCTTTTTTGGCAATAGTTTAGAGCAGCAGCAATCACACTCACAGCTACTAGTAAAGTCAGGAAAATGCAAGGACAGCTAGTACTTTTGGAAACAAGCCCATCTGAATAACTAGAACACTTAACATCATGTAACACTGGTGTAGTCTGTAAGACAACACATGAACAGAGCTTTTGTTCCAAGTTTTCTCTCTCATGCCTCCTCCAATCAGAGGATGGAATTTAGATATTCTCACTCCAGGCTACCTCTAGCAGGTATGAACACAAGCATTTAAATAAATACTATTTTAAATATCAAAGTGATTGTTTCCACATTTGAGTCATCTTAATAATACGTAAATAGAAATTAATACTCCTGGTAACTTACCAATAACTGAACACAACATTAGCTTATCTTCAGTCATTTCTTCAAATCTTTCCTTGGCTTCTCTGTTCCACTCATTTGCCCCCTTGAATGGCTCAATGCAAGCCAGCCTACACCTGATTGCCTGAAGAATAACTCAAGATTATGCAACTAAAATGGCTCAATGCAAGCCAGCCTACACCTGATTGCCTGAAGAATAACTCAAGATTATGCAACTAAAATCACATACAGATCAAGATCATCTGAATCACAATTGAATCACAGGCTTTGCTTTGCACTTGTACAAGACAGCCTGACCTTGGCTTCTGGTTCCACATTACCACAATCTGATTTAGTTCAAAATGATTCCTCCCTTCCCTGTAGCTGAGCATAAACATCATATTCAGAGACCCTCTTGCTGAAATATAGAGCTTAAATCTCTTTGCCTGCCTTTATGGTAAGGCATAGAACTGGTGGAGAGATCAGTAAAGATTATTGCACAGAAGTGATAAAAAGCCTTATCAACACATAAAGTGTCATAGTTCACGTAACTGCTGACTGGTAATCAAAACTATCAAATGAATAGCAAAGAAAATAATTTTCATTTATATGTATTTTTTATTTGACGGAAATACTTTGCCATTTTCTTTCCCAGTCAGTTTTCCTCCTTGTCAAAAGGGTGGCACTCCAACCACTCCTCAAGTTAAAAAAATACCGAATTTTAAATGCCATAAACCAAACAAAAATATATTAAAAAAAACAACTATGAGATTAACATTTAAAAAAGAAAGAATGCAAGAATTCATTTGGCTTATTATGGAAATAAATTTAATTTAAGTGAATAAAATACACATGCTGTACATATACCTCTACTGCAAGGCAACATTAGATTTAATTTACAGTTGAAAGATATAAAAAAAAGAGTTTTCAATATGCACCCAAAACATTAAGTGAGACACTTGATAATGGTGGGCAAAAAGGAAGTTCCTTAACATTTTATTTATTTTAGTATATCAGAGGGTGAATAACTCTCTTTCCTCTCTCATTCACTGAGATGCTGTTAAGGCATTTACCTTTTCTGGGAAGCTCAGAAACTCCTGTTTCACCTTGCGTATGTCCTTATGAGTTAAGTTAGCAGTGTTGCCATAGTCAACGTATTTTACCACAACCTCCCGACAACTTGGCAGCCCTTCAAGGAAAGCAACCCAAGTTATTTTAACAAAAAATTAGTATCTGATACAGGTTAAAGCACAAGAATTTCAGAGCAGACCCCATATTCATGCCATATCATCACCCAGTATCAATTTTTTTGAATTTTTATACCCTCATCAAAATGAGTACTCTTTAGGAGCCAGTTGTTTCAGGTCCCTGAAATGACAGCCCTGGCATTTTGGCCCCCTTTGTGAGACACTGAGACACTGAGCAAATGCCAAGTAAACATATAAGCACTGACATGCTACAGTGCCCACATACAGGCAACACAGACTCAGCACAAGCACAATCCCCCCACTCCCTTTGGAATTACCATGGAGAACTATTAACCAACAGCAGATACACACCCGGGTTGGCTGGAATAGCCAAATCTGTGGTTCAACTGCAATAGCAAAAAAAATACTACTTAAAGTAATTACGTACTAGAATTTCAATAATCTCTAAAAAATGGAATATGTTGCATCTCTGTTTAAACAGAAAGAACAGGTGTATAAACCAGTCTATTAATAGCATAATAATATGAATTAGTACTACTGACTTTATGAAGCTACCTGGTAGTATCGTAATTCCTAGTAAAAATACTGCTGGATGTTACTGCTCATATCCAGCAGGTGACTCTGACCTCACACACATCTGATTTTGCAACCTAGCACTAGAGCAAAAGAACCAATACTTCACCTATAATCTGTGCTCTATACCAATTCCCATCCTCCTGTTTTGCAATGCAGGCTTGGCCTTCAACTGGGCAGAAAATTTCCAAGTTTTTACCATTCTCCTGTTTATATATCTCCTGAATTTTCTCTGGAAGAGCTAAAGATTCCACACTCTCTCTCTGAAATAAAAACAACAAACCACACATACACAGCAGATGCTCTTTTTTAATGGCATTTTTTCTCTTGAAAGGATTAACTTTGTTTCTAGTACTGTATTTACCAGTCTTCCCTCCAAAATTAAAATGGTCATGAATACATCAAGTGAATTAAAGCACCTAACTATTATTGAAGAGTCTCCGGTTTGATAACCATTCTAACCAGTAAAATACTGAACATCCACAAAGGAATCAATCATGTTACATAACTGACAAAAACCTTCTGGGATTTTAAGAATTCCTGGAATTTAACTAGACTGAATCTAAGATTGTTAGAATTAACCTCACCTATTAGCTCTAGGAATCCTATCACTGGTAACAAGTAACAGAACTTAATAGAAGTTAGAGTTTATTTAGTGTGGATTACAAATAGCTCAACATTAAAATTTTTATTCATAGTTTCATCTAAATGGACTTTATTTCTAAACTTACCAAGCGGAGATAGAAATCACTTGGACTATTAACGTGACAAACCACAACAAAGACTTCCTCTCCTTCTTGTGGAATATTTGGTGGACTGTAGTGTGAGATGGTGCAATTTTCCAACTGACTGGGAAGCTGCAATTTAAACCTAATGTAAACAAAGTGAAATTTTGAATAAAGTCAGTCAAAATTAACTGCAAATGAATCCTTTCATATTCGAATTTCACACTGAAAAAACCACAAAATGATCTTGTAAAAATTACTTAACTCATATGTATAGCTTAAAATTTCCTTCTTGCAACTGGTGCGACCAATCTGTAACACTTCTACCACTGCCTACCAGCCATATCAAAGAGATCCCAGGCTCATTTCTGCATGATTTTCTGTCCATGACAGACACCAATGGCTTCTCATTTAGCCACCCATTATTTAAAATTTGTACAGAAATATATATCTCGCCATTTTCTAAAATAAAGTTCCCTATCTAAATGAAGCCTGACTAATGCAAATGAGTACAGCATGGTGCTTATTGGTGAAGGTGAAAAAGGGAAATCAACAGACACTGCTGAAGGTTAATATATTGCACATTAATATATGGAACACTGCAAAAGTAGCCAGCTTAGTAAACTTCACTTTGTAAGCATTATTCATTATATCAGTTATAGCTTAGAGGAGCAAGAACCAAAGGAAGACACATACCTTGCCAGATCTAAGAAAACCAATGCATCCTTCAGAGACAGTGGTACATTACTGCTTACTTCATTAAATGGAGGTTTTCTCAAATCCACAATGAGAACACCATCCTCTTCTCTGAACACCACCATTGAAACAACTTTATTATTTACCATTTCTAAAAATTTTGTCTTTGCCTCCTCTCCCCAACCTTCATCCTGTGTTAGAAAGAAAAAGTTACTGAGGAAGTCAGAGAACAAAACAAAAAAAAAATACAAACCATAATTTAAAATAAGATAAGATAAAGGCAAGGAAGAAAGCACAGATGTATCTGAACATGGTCAGACATGTCTAGTCCATAGCCAGGACAGCACTGCACAGAATTCTTTTATTATAGATTAGTACATGTATTAAACTGAATAAAACTGAGTCAGATCAAAGGATTGCATTCCCACCATGTTTCTTCTGAAGATCCCCTCAGATACTTTTGACACATAAACCAGAATCGTCTTATCTGTTTCATTTCATGACTTTCCCACGAATTGACAGAGAAGAAATGTAGGTTTGTCTTCTTGTGTCTTTACACAAATGCACAACCTGATTTGATCAATTTACACACTGCTGATCTCCACAGCATCCTGTGTAACATTTTATCTACCTTGAAAATGCCTGTCTGAACTTATATCTCTGGGATCAAATTAATGCATTTCTCATTTGATACTGAAAATCTGTGCCTTTTAGGCACAGAAAAAAAAATGAAAGCACATATAAGGAAGGCGTTTAACCTACATTTGTGAAAATTGTCCCAGAATGTTCCTATTTAAATGTTTTTCAGTGAACATCAGAGTGATAAAAACCCCTCAAAACTGACCAACAATTAATACTGTCATAAATGCACAGCTGCATTGGCCTTAGTCTGTTTCTTTGTGACTGTGGCAAGAATAAAGCAAGCCTAATAAAAAGTGAATACTGAAGAAAATAATACTGCAATATGCAAGCTTCTTTTGTAATGGCAATACTTTGTTTTTGGTTATACTGAAAGAGAATAAATAACACTTCACAATAGTGGCAAAAATTTATAAGTAACAAGTACAATCCGTGAAGAGATTATCTTAAAATTTTTTAAGAAGCCATTTATTCCTTGGATGACTTTTGAAAGTTACTACTTGCATAGTTATCAGACAGACGCAAAATAAGAGGATCAATTTTGTAATTAATTTTAAAACTTCACAAAAGAACATGTCTGACATACGAGCAGTGAGATTTAACCCTGAAATATGTATTTGTAGTCTCACAGGCTTCTTAAGACACTGCTCATGCTTCTTTTCCAATGAAAGCAATGTAATACATCTTTTTACAAGAGAATTTAATTTAAAAACAAATACACCCTGTACTCTTGAGTTTCCTTATGTTTATATTAGAACAAGATAATTTTAAATTCCATATTTAAATTCTTTAACACAAATCTTATGAAGAAGTTCCTGAAATACTCCAAGCAGCTTGTACTTACTTCATTTTTGGGAACAACATCCTTCAGTGAACACCGTACTGCTAAGGGAGGAATGGCTGAAAGCTCTGCCTCAATGTGCTGGTCAGGCTTCCTCAGAAACAGACAAATGTCATGGGTTTCAATAGTTTGTAGAGTAGCAGGATCAGGCCTTTCAGTGGGATCACATCTAGTATCAATGGAAATAAATGCAGCATTAGCTGAAAAGCAAAAGAACCCAAACCCAAACCCTAAATCCTCCCAAACCAAACCCTGGACTTTTATTGTAAGTTATTATTGCAGTAATTGGCATAATGTCATATCAATAAAACAGAATTTTAAAGTCTTGGTGAAATGCAGTTTGTAAAGCATTTAGTACTTACATGCTGTCTTTTACAACTCAAGTCTCAGTTAACTATTTTAATGTATGCACTTAAATACAGTGTCACTTTTTCTGGGGGGAATATGTATGAAGAGAACACCAGAGGCATTTGGGTATCTGGTTATTATTCATCTGTGTGAAGATGAGGAAGGACTTGCTTCTCAGAAGAGATCTTGAATAACCACAGTCAAAGACAACAACTGCAGACAAAAATCCTTCTTTCCACATACATACCCTGAGAAAATCAGAACTACGGAGACTCCAAAATCCATCAGGAATACTTTCAGCAATGCAACATCACACACTTTGTATCTTACTGGATCACAAGGATTCTTCCTCTGATATTTACTTTCTACAGGAATTAGTTCAGTGATAGTTCCACGGCACCACATTCCAGTTTCCTTACTCTTAATGAAAGTTCTAGCACCTATATGGAAGCACATACAAAAGAACTAAATTCAGTATTTTAAAGTATTTCACACTGAAACTATTATTACAGTTCTGCATAATGCTCTCCAGTTCCCATTCTCCACATAGGTAGTAAAAGTGCTACTGCTATAATAAAGACACAAAGAGTAAAAACCTTGTCTCCACAGCCACCAGAAGTTCACCTCATATTCATTTACAGAGTGTCTTTAAGGCTGGCAGGCATTTGGTTTGTATCAAGAAGTCATTTCTGGCAAACTTTCTACAGTTGTGAGTAAAGTGGCAAAACCCCCTCTGACATATGAAGTTATTAGGTACTTAAATTGGTTTTCTGAACACATTATGGAAGTGGGTAATATTAACAGCATGTGGGTTAGGAAATAATTTTAATTATTTAAGAATGTATTATTGTCTTTCATTTTGATTTCTAGAATGGTTTCTATTCAGTCAGTGAACTTCATAACTTTAAACAGTGAACTGTCTTACTACATAAAGGAGTGGGGGAAGAAGAGAAAAAAGAAAGAATACGATACTAAGGAAGGTATATTGCAAGATAATATTTTAAGCTGTGTAGAGCTTTAGAAATTAACCATTTACCTAGTTCCAAAATGTCTGAAGGCAAGAGATAGGAACTCTTACTACAGCAGAAGTTTTCCAATTTTGTTTGCAAAGCAAATGCTTCCTTCCTCTGTGAATATTTCCGAATATAGAAATGGCATGGATTTATTACATGGCTTACGAACACCAATTCTGTCAAACCTGAGCAAGACATAATACAAGTAATTAAACACCCTCCAAGTGACTCCAACAGATATTATCAGACATATGACTGAGTTTATGTTGCATTAATCATGGTAATATTACCTCAAACAGATCTTAATCTGACAAATCCGCTCATACTTGTTTCAAACTATTACCATTTTGCTTCCTGATGAAATTATTCTTTTGAACATCCTCCCTTATGCTACCCTCCAAAACAAAAGGCTGCCTCACGAAGTGATAGCCTGTATTTAAGTGGGCAATTCGGAGTTTTTATTCCCTCTAACAAAGACACTGAAAGCTTCTAGAAAGCAAATTAGAGATTAAGACTCCTACCCTTAAGAACACTAAGCACTTTCCCATAGTTACTCAGTGTTAGTGCATGAGGACCAAGGAACTAGCCAAGAGATGGTCCTATGTAAGACAGAACTCATAATCCAAACCCTTAGTACTGCATGTACCTCCCTCCATTAGAGATATAAAAGACAGGCTTCTCTTTCTGAAGCTACTCAATAAAGGTTGTTAATGGGTGAGAGGGTTTTAGAAGCCCCATGACCCAATTATACCACAAAGCTTCCTGCAGAGAGTGGACAACATCAAGACTGAATGTCACCTGAATGACCCATCAGGGCAAACCAACTAGACAGACTTGTAACATCCTGGAGCACTGCCACCTCGGCACTGCCATCTCTGAACTGCAACACATCATGGGTGAAAGACTACACAGAATCTGGCATCTGAAACAATCTGAGCAGGTATTGAGGACCGCACTTCCAAGTTAAGGAAATGCCACATCCAGAACAGATGCAAGATTTCTCTTGGCCATTTCCAGTGTGTAAGATGGCATCTGAACAAAAAGTCTGAATGACATGAAAGATTCACTCAGTCTTGTGAGGCAGGCAGGAAGCCCCACCCTGCCTCGTCGACTGGCTGCTTGCAAGAGCCCTCTGGGGAGCAGGCAAACAGGAGGGGGCAAACAGGGGCATGGCACAGCAGTCAGCGTGGCAGTTCGTGCAGGCAGGGCTGCAGGTTTTCTTGCTAGTAAGATTTGCTGTGTGGTGTTTGCAGTGTTTCTGTTGGCTGTTAGGGTTTCTGTTAGTCATGGTTTTTACACGATCAAAAACTGTGATTAGTACAAGTGCATGTAGCCAAGTGGAACCCTCCAAAAGGATGTGTCTGTACAGACACTTTCCTGCCTGGAGTGTTTGAGCTTAGCTATGGTTTCAGGGGGTGCTGTGGAGGAAGCCTGCCTGCAGTGTGAACAGGAGAATGATCTCCTTTCACTGGTGGCAGAGCTTAGGGAGGAAGCTGAAAGACTAAGAAGTATCAGGGAAAGTGAAAGGGAAATAGACAGCTGGAGTTCAGCCCTTCCATCTTTGAGGCAGGTCCAACAAAAGTCAGAGGACTCCTGTGCCCCCCACTGTCAGGCAATAGAAGGGCACCTGGTGGATGAAGGGGTCCCTGCTCAGGGAGGTAATAAAAATTCCTCCTGACCCCCACCCCCCTAGCCAGGTGCCACTTCAGAATAGGTATGAGGCCCTGGCCCTCTAGAGAGTCAGCCAGATGATTTAGAAGAAAATTATCTGCCCAGTGAGCCTCCTCATTGTGGTTCATCTGTCAGAGATCACCACCTCTTACATCAAAAAGAAAAGAAGGGTAGTAGTAGTAGGTGACTCCCTTCTGAGGGGAACAGAGGGCCCCATAGGTCTGCTGCCTCCCTAGGGCCTGGGTATGGGATATCACTGAGAGACTCCCTGGGCTGATCCAGCCCTCTGATTATTACCCACTGCTGATACTCCAGGCTGGCAGTGATGAGATTGAAAAGAGAAGTGTCCCCACCAGGGGAAGGACTATGTTAGATCTGTTGCTTGCAAACAGAGATGGGCTGATGGGAGATGTGGTGGTTGGAGGTTGCTTGGGGCATAATGATCATGAAATTATATATAGAGTTCTCAATATTTAGTGAAATCAGGAGGAACATCAATAAGACTTTAACACTGATCTTCTGGAGGGCAGACACTGGCCTATTTAGGAGACTTATCCAGAGAGTTCCTTGGGAAGCAGCCCTCAAAAACAAAGGAGTTCTGGAAAGGTAGGATGCTTCAAATGAGACGTTGATGGCACAGGAACAAACTGTCCCTGTGTGCCAAAAGGCGAGTCAATGAGGCAAACATCCAGCCTGGATGGGCAAGGAGGTTTTGGAGGAACTTAGGAATAAAAAGAGGATGTACCATCTTTGGAAGGAGGGTCAGGTCTCTCAAGAAGTATTTAAGGGAGCTGCTTGAGAATGTAGGAAAAAAAATAGGGAGGCCAAAGCTCTGTTTCAACTAAAAATGCCAACTTCTGTAAAAGAAATGTTTTTACAAATACATTAATGGTACTAAAAGAAAGAGTAAGTCCAGCCTTTGTTTTTTATTGGATGAGGGAGGGAAATTAGTTAGTGAAGATGAGGAGAAGGCAGAAGTGCTAATGCCTTCTTTGCCTCAGTCTTTACTGGGAAGACAGCTTATCCTCAGGACAACTGTCCTCCTGGCATGGTAGATGGTGTCAGGGAGCAGAATGGTCCCCCTGTTATCCAGGAGGAGGCAGTCAGAGAACTGCTGAGCTGCTTGGATGCTCATAAATCTATGGGACCAGATGGCATCCATCCCAGGGTGATGAGGGAGCTGGCAGATGAGCTTGGGAAGCTGCTCTCCATCATTTACCAGCAGTCCTGGGACACTAGCGAGGTTCCAGATGACTGGAAGCTGGCCAATGCGACACTCATTCATAAAAAGTGTGAGAAGAAGGATCCTGGTAACTATAGGCCAGTTAGCCTGACCTCAGTACCTGATAAGGTAATGGAACAGTTTATACTGAGTGTCATCACACAGCACTCACAGGATGGCCAGGGCATCAGACCCAGCCAGCAGGGGTTTAGGAGGGGTAGGTCATGTTTGACCAACCTGATCTCCTCTTATGAGCAGGTAACCTGCCTGGTGGATGCAGGAAAGGCTGTGGATGTTGTGTACCTGGACTTCAGCAAGACCTTTGACACTGTCTCCCACAGCACACTCCTGGAAAAGCTGGCAGCCCGTGGCTTGGACAGGAGCAGTCTTTGCTGGTTTAAGAACTGGCTGGATGGCCGGGCCCAGAGAGTGGTGGTGAATGGTGCTGCATCCAGCTGGGGATCAGTCACCTGTGGTGTCCCCAGGGATCTGTACTGGGACCAGTTCTGTTCAGTATTTTCATTGATGACATGGATGAGGGTATTGAGTCTTTCCTTAGTAAATCTGCAGATGACACTAAGCTAGGAGTGTGTCAATCTATTGGAAAGTAGGAGGGCTCTGCAGAGAGACCTGGGATGGTTGGATGGATGGGCAGAGTACAATAAGATGAAGCTTAACAAGTCCAAGTGTTGAGCCCTGCATTTTGGCCACACAATCACCCCCTGCAGTGCTACAGGCTGGGGATGGTGTGGCTGGACAGTGCCCAGGCAGAAAGGGACCTGGGGGTTCTGGTCAACAGCTGACTGAACATGAGCCAGCAGTGTGCCCAGGTAGCCAAGAGGCCAATGGCCCCTGGCCTGTATCAGGAATAGTGTGGCCAGCAGGAGCAGGGAGGCCATTCTCCCCCTGTACTGGGCACTGGTGAGGCCACACCTTGAGTGCTGTGTCCAGTTCTGTCCCCTCAGTTTGGGCAGGATGTTGAGACACTTGAGCACATCCAGAGGAGGCAACCAGGCTGGTGAGGGGCTTGGAACACAAACCCTGTGAGGAATGACTGAGGGAGCTGGGGGTGTTTATCCTGGAGAAAAGGAGGCTCAGAGGTGACCTTACCACTCTCTACAACTCCCTGAAAGGTGGCTCTAGTCAGGTGGGGGTTGGTCTCTTTCACCAGGCAGCACTGACAGAACCAGAGGACACAGTCTCAAGCTGCACCAGGGGAGATACAGGTTGGATATTAGGAAAAAGTTTTTCGTGGAAAGAGTAATAAGATATTGGAATGGTCGCCCGGGGAGGTGGTGGAGTCACCATCTCTGGATGTGGCACTTGGTGCCATGGTCTAGTTGAGATGTTAGGGCATGGGTTGGACTCTATGATCTTGAAGGTCTCTTCCAACCCAGTCATTCTGTGAATTCTGTGAATTTCCCCTACAGGGACACAACCTCTTTTGGATCACCCTTCCAAAGACTGATGAGTCAGGTATCTTGTCTTACATACAGAATCACAGAATTATTAAGGCTGGACAAAACCTCTAAAACCCTGAGGCACCTCCTGCACACCAGCCTGGCAGGCTCTGCTGGACTCCCTCCTGTGTGACAGTGACTTTCAGTACTGTAGGGTCCAATACTGGACAAAGTACTCCAGATTCAGTCTTGTAACAGAGGGGAAGGATCCCTTCATGGACCTGTAGCTGACAGGTACAGTACAGTACTTACTAGTACAATCCAGGGAAAACCTGACAAGCTGAGGAACTTAACTGTTCCTGCCAAATATTATAGGACAATGGCTTGGGAGAAGATTCAAGAAGCTGAGATAACTGATAGAAAAGAATTCTCCAGAAGCCAATGACAAAAACTGAGGGGACTGCAACAACCACAAGTCAAAGTAAATGATCATAGCAGATAGTGCTTTTGACCCCCTTTGAGAGAGCTCGTGATAAAGTTTTCAATAAGCTAAACAAGAGAACAAAAAACCAAAAGAATTGAAACAGACACCATTAAAGAACTTGCATGAGCCAAACACACAGCATAATATTCATAATACTCATAAGACTCAAAAATAAGATCACACTTAACAATGGAACACACTGAAAGCATGAGGTATTAAGACACTTGCCTTCCAAGTCGTCTTCAAGTATTTCTTCTATTATGACATCAGGTGTCTCTTCCTGGTCAAGGATAAGAGTGTCTTGTCCATTATCTTCACTGTATTTGGGAAAAATTTTATTTAGAAAAAAATTAGCATAATTCTGTTTCCAGAACAGCATGAGTAAAAGCAGAGGTTATATTAAGAATGCATCACTATGTTAAAAAAAGCCTCATAAGAGCTGCTAGAACTGAACTGAATTAATTTTTTTAATACCAAGAGAACAAAAAACCAAAAAAACCCCCAGTAATTTAACTCCTGAAACCTAGAAAGAATTGTCATAGACACAGTATATATGCTTGGGCACAGCTTACTGAAAGAGCTACTTCCCTCAGATGATCAGAGATCACAGATACAAACACAAACTATTTGAAAACAATGTTCATGATGTGATAAGATAGCTCATGTTGAAAACAAGAGGCATATCAGATGCTTTTGTACTAACAGATACTACTCACTCTCATATGCAGGATTTTCAAATACTACAGTAAGCAATAAGCCTTTTTTAGCATACTCAGTGTTAACTACAACAGCCCTAACAGCAACTCCATTCCATTTTTTCAAGTATTAGCCAAAGACAACAGAAACAAACAAACCAACAAACCAATCAACAACAAAAAATAACAAACAAAAAAAATCCCTAATAAAATAAAAACAATTGTAATTTTAAAAATAAAACAGGTCTTTTTGGTTAATCTTAAGAAATTTCTTTTGGCATTTGACACAATCAGTATTTAGACTATGTACTGGAAATACTACCAATTTTAGTACTTGCTGTTCATTTTAGAGATTAATTTACACATACATGCATTTTCATGCGCTGAAATGATTAACATCTCCACTACACATAAGACAAACACAGTAGACACAGTACTCAGGGACATGATTTAGTGGTTGCCTTGGCAGTGTTAGGTTTACAGCTGGACTCAATGATCTTTTCCAGTCTAACTGGTTTCCTGATTGAATCATTAAATGTCAATCATTAAATGTCAACTGAAGTTGAAAAGTACACAGCATAAATAATATCAGGATAACTTCAGTTATTCAGCAAAATATACCAGGGCAAAACACACGTAAAACCAAAATGTCAGAACTGAAGCACAAACTGAAGCCGACTGGAATGCTGATTGAAATACCAGCATATACAGATTTGCTTTGCTTCAAATACTCTTAGAATTCCCTAAGTACCCACAGTTTTTTTTAATTTGAGCTCCAATAAATGCTTAACCACTAGAACAGGTAAGTTACTGTACCTAGTCTCTTTCACTAAAAAATACTTACTTCCCTGTCATTCCCCATTTAATCTCGCCCAAATTTTCTAATAAAGATGTAATCTCCAAAGTGTTCGGGAACAATCTCAAGAGAAGAGAACAAATATTATAGAAGGTGACAAGAATACCTAAATCACTTTGACAGTTTGAGAACTGTGGTGTTTTTCACAATATTCACGGAGGGGCAAAGTAAGAGATTAATTACCTACTCCAGTTTATTTCTTCCTACAAAAACCAGAACTGGCTGCTCATTTACCTTCATGTTCATACTTAAAAACTCTTGTCTTATGCTTTTCTCCCTCATGTACAGAGTACTGCAACATTCACTCACTTTTCCCATCTATACTCAGTTTAGTTCAGTATATCATTCTGCACAGAGAAAAAGAATTTTCTTTTCTTTTTAAGGAACAAAACCATAACTCAAGTCCGAAATATATGCTTCTGTTTATTGCTACACTATTAACTATTTTCTGTACCAATGAAAACCAGCAGAGTCTTTTAAGCACTTCTACATTTAGGCTAATGGAACTGTGATTATAACTTAAATAAATGCTTTAGCTTTTCTATCCAGTTTTAATCAATGAAAACTGAAATGCAAATCGTACTGAACAGCTGTCTGTGCCTCTCTCCCACTGCCCCTTCAGGAACATTTCCACTCTTTCTTCTACAGTGTTTTATGACTAAAGCATGTGCCTCAACTTCTATGCTCCTCCTACTTGTGCCTTTTTTCACCTTTGGTGTAATTTTGGAGTGACACAAGGTACGTAACACCTTTATATTTTATCCTTCATCAGGTTTCCTCTGTCCCCTTTTCAGCTGAAGCGCCTTAAAAGTTTTCCAGTGCAAAACAAAATTGGATTTTATTATGTTTCAGCTTTCTTTTAAGTTGGGAGAGTTTACCATTGTACATTTAAATAGGCTTCTCTGAAACTGCCATTCATCACTGACAGTATCTTCAAAACTGTGACTTGGTGTGTAGGGAAAAAGAGGATTCTATAGCTTGCTTTATGCATATTTTAACTCAAGAACCCAACTAACATGACAGGAGGGGTCCTAATTTTTGTCTAGTGTTGGAACAACCCACCCAGGGATTGGCTGAGTCACCATCCCTGAAGGCATGCAGCTAAGAGAGTTGGGGCTGCTCCACCTGGAGAAAGCAAGGCATCAGGACATCTTATAGCACCTTTGAGAGAGACAGGCACAAATTTTCTGCTAGAGCCTCCTGCGACAGTTTAAAACCATTATCCCTTGACCTAACGGAATGTTGATTCAGACCAAATAAAAGGAATTTTTTACAGTAAGAGTGGTGAAACAGCAGAACAAGTGGCCTGTAGAGGTGGTAAATGCCCCATTCCTGGAAAGGTTTAAGGTCAGATTGGATGGAGCTCTCAGCAACCTCCTCAAGCTGAGGATGCTTTTGCTCACTGGAGAACACTTGCACTACACAACTTTTGAAGGTCCCTCTCAAACCAAACCATTCTAAGATTTTTCGATTTAAAAGACATGCAGACATTACACTTAAACACATGGTAAAGGTGGAGTTGATAACATTAGATTAAAGGTTGGACTCAGTGATCCTAATGGTCTTTTCCAACCTAAATGATTCTGTTATCCTATAAAAACTGTTAGCATTTAGCACGTAAATAATCAACTTGCTAAGCTTAATTTCTCTGTGCCAGTCAGAACCACACCCCCCAAGTGCTTCCACATCCTGAAATATAATGGGGGCCCCAAGATGTTCCAAAGTAGCTTCATTTTTTGCTCTGTTCCTCCATCATTTTCGAGTGTGGCCTTAATACACTAGGAACTGCAGCACTCTTGACCAGCCTTATGACCAAGTTGCACAGGGTCAGGTGTACCTCAGCTGTGACCTACTTTCTTAGTCATTTCTGCTACAGAAATCATCAGTTGCTTCCAGTGAGGACAGCATGGCAACTGGGAATTCCCACAACTTTCTTTAGACATCAGCACCCCAAAAAGCATTTAATGTTTCCTGAAAGTCAGAAGCTGACTCACTGAAGAAGTAATTAAGCTCTTATTCTCCAATTTATTTCTATTTGTAAGGAAAGGAGTTCAGAAGTGGCAGAAGTCTGCCACGGATTTTTAAAATGCACGTGTATTTTTCTACATTTCAGCAAATTGTTTGTGCTTTCTCCCCCACACCTCACATGAAGGCTATTGCCTGTTTTTAGTGAAGAGTTTATACTTATGCCTGAAGTAGTAGTTTTTGAGTCAACTGCAAGTGAAAAATCTCAATTTCTGCTGTTTAACTGTTCCATGAACAGTTTTTGTAATTAAGATACACAGGGAGGGAAACAGAGGCACAGGTTATCTCCCTCTCCAGTCATTTACCTTGAAAGTATTTTTTCCTTTAAATTCTTCACTCTTGAGAGCTCAGCCTCCACTGGCAACTTCAAGTCATAAATAATCTGAAATTAAGTAGTACAATGTTAGCTTGCATTAAACAGAAAGTAGATTATACAGACACCTATTACCTATAGCACAACACCTTTAAACTTATGGCAAAAAACCCCAAGAGTTCAGCCAACAGCCAATTCTCATTTTTACTGCCAGAGACAGGAGACTTCAAAGGATGGACCTTTAATACAGCATGGCAGGTAGCATGGGTTTCTATGAACAGCAAAATGTGATAGGGAGAAAGAATGAAAGTAAAGGCCTGGGACCAAGGGAATCAAATGAGTGTAGCTGTGAATACTGGAGTAGTTCAGTGAGAAGGCTGGAGAGCTCTGGAATTGAAAAGGTTTGAGAAACTGAACTGATCCAAACACCACCTTTCACGGATCAGCACTGTGTCAGTTTTCCTATCCTCCCCTCCATTTCTTTTTCAGGTGCCAAACTCCTCGAGGCAAGAACCACCTTTTTTGCTTGACATCAGTCACCAGACTGTAACTTGTGACCAAGACCAAATATAAATTCTGTGTTTGTGAAGAGGCAGAGTAACAATACCACAAAAAAGTAAGTATTGAAGCCAGCAAACTGAGACCACAAACTTTCAATCCAAATTTGAATATATTCCTTCATAAATAGAATAATTTCACAGCGGAAGAATGTTAATACCTGAGCGAGATCACAACAGTTTCTTAGTGAATGTGAGAATTTTAATTCCTTTGCTGTCCTAATGGCACCAATCAAGTGCTTCTTCTTCTCTTCAATCATTTCCTTAGCTTTTGCAATACTAGAACTGTAGTTGTCAATGTTCTCCTTTAAGTCTGAAAACAATTTCCTTTTCCTGTGT
This sequence comes from Luscinia megarhynchos, assembly GCA_034336665.1. Classification (NCBI taxonomy): domain Eukaryota; kingdom Metazoa; phylum Chordata; class Aves; order Passeriformes; family Muscicapidae; genus Luscinia; species Luscinia megarhynchos. The sequence goes on from JAPFBE010000003.1 coordinate 71,096,442, forward strand.
TAAAAACATTACTTTTCAGAATTTAATATGCACTTAGCTGCAGACTCAAATCTGAACAGTAACACACAGCTGCCAGCCACACAATACAAAATGGATACATCTCACACACAAGGATCATCTTCCCCAAACAGTGCAAAGTAGAGGCATGGGAAATGCACTGTGTCATTGGAGGAGACACAAAAGTTAAAGAGCTCACACCGAAAATACATTTATTAATTAAATATTAGGAGCACTCTTCCATTTCAGCCTCCTGATACTTCCAAACACATCAAACTGAAAAAAAAACAGTTGGATCTTACAATTCATTCCACTAAAATAAGATTGAAGACCCCCTGCCCAGAGGCTCTTCTGGAAACCTGAGGTTTATACCTCTCTCCCCTCAATCTGAAGGCATAAATATTTTTGAAAATCCAGAAATGAAGTGCCCTTGGACTTCTATCAGCTTGAAAATGTACAGAAAGTAAATTTAAAAACCCCTGAGATTCCTGCTGTTAAAATTTATCATCCACTAATAACAGTATTAAAAAACTTCAAAAGTGAGCTTCTTCAGAAAATTAACATTATTACTAGTTTTCCTGATTTTTAAGAACAGCGACAGCAAAACCTGTAGTGTTTTCCAACCATACAGACCAGCTCCAAGATGCCACAATGAAAGTGCACAAATGAATGCCAGGCACTATGAAATTTTGCTCTGAGAAAACTCTAAACAAAATTTTAGTCTTTCATCTGAACTAGAAAGATGTTTGTGATAAAAGTAACTCACCCATGCCATACTACAAAACTAGATTACTACCTTGACAGAAGAGCAATAAGGTCATCCAGTGTTCTATCTGCAGCTTCTGTAACTTTGTCTCTTTTATGCTTTACTTTCAAATCCAAGTATTCCAGCACCTATTTTGTTCAGTATGAATAAGCATGCATTATTTCATTATTATTTTGTTATTCCCACGATAATACTTCTTTCAAAATTCAGAACAGAAACTATGAGCAAGAAGACACTGATGAATACCCCAGCAGATAGAGTGACATTAAACCACTTATAGCTCATTAAAACTCTGTTTTCTCTAACTTGGAGTTAGCTGGAACTGTCTGAATCCTCCTCAAGGTCTATGAGGCAAGAAACAGACAGATCTTGAGCTAACTGTCTCACTTTCCTTACCTGACATTCAAACACAGCAGCATGCACAGATAACAGCATGCTGACATTTCCACTGTTTTTTAAAACTCATTGTGAGCATAAAGGGAAAAGTTTTAGAAAAGTTCTTCCCCTGGCTAAACATCAGTTTTGTCACTAGAGCTACATTTCATGAAGAGACTACAGGAAAAAAATCTCAGTAGTGCAATACTGCTGTGGCAATTTCTCATTCTTTATTGAAAAGCTATTGCAAGTCCATGGTCATACCCATGGGTTATTATATTATAGCTGCTGAAATGGCAAGTTTTTACAAGATGCTATTAGCGTATGAATTAGCAATTCAAAACAGCTTTGCTTAACAGAAAGACTGGCCAGTAGAAAGGGAATGGAGAACAGACCTCACTGACACCTCACACCATACTTAACAGAGCTAAGCTTTTGAAACATTAAATACTTCTATACTGTGTATCTTTACAAGTAAAATGCAGACTGATGTCAGACAGAACTGCAAGCTTTTCTACAGTATGCTCAAGAAAAGCTAAAGTTTAAATAAATTAATTATAATTGAAAAAGTTCAAAAGTTACTCAATAAAACCTATTAACAGCATTATCCACTATTCTAGGATTCTTTGTATGTTTTATATCATGTATATAAATGAATTACTTAATTTAAATTTTTCTGCACATTCTGTTGCATTTTTTACTTTTGTTTGCCTCATGACACCTTTTCCACCTTTAAATGCAGAAAGAGGCACACTAGAATTAAAAAGCTGGAATAGTAGCTAGAGCAAAAACAAAAGCTGAATTTTATCCTGATCCAAGGAAACACAAACTTAGTACTTAGACTGGCTTGCATATAGTTCTGCTAAATGTATGTATTGAGCTATTAACTTTAAATTATGCACAGGCTCGTGTACTCCTTTGCAGACTACTGCTCAGGCCGTAGCCTGGACTTTAAGGCTGTTTATTCACAGCAATAACATGAACAGCTGAAAGACACAACAGGTATCAAAACAAAGGCAGGAAAAACACATTTAATCTGTTAATGTGTGACTACTCACAACAAAACCCTTCAGTCTAGGAGAGGATTTATTAGTTCCTGATTTAACTGATTTTCACCCACCTTGCTTGCATCACGGAAGTGGCCAAGATTACTAACAGCTACGCCCAAAGCTTCATCAATATCTTGCCCAGTGTTGTTCTCCTGAGGAAAGGTTTGCCAATGAACATAACAGTTGCTTGCTTAAAGACAACACAGTCTATAACAATTTGCCATTTTAACAGAGACATTTGATGTGGGTGACTGATGAGCTATGTGAAGACTCTGAGCAGCTCCATAATGGCCATCAGGCAAAAAATACTTGGCTCACCTGAATTTCACTGAGAACATTTCCACTGCAGTACTTCTAAAACAGATTCTAAATTTTTTTAAACAGTTTAATTGCATACTCACGCACAAAAACCAAATTAAAACCGTACATGAAAAAAAAGCAAAATAAAGTTACTAATACAAAGAAATGAAAACATGGAAGACTGAAGAAGGGAATATTGCAGCCTAGAACGACAGTAAAATATTTAGGAATATCACTTGGGGAAAACCCTCCCAAAAAATGCAGCTAGGTCCCAGTATTTTGCTGATACAACAAAACCATTTTCAAATTTTAACTGGCACTGTAACAAAACTACATAAAAAATCACATCAGACATTTACAAGTTACAATTTTTTTAATAACAGTGTACAGGACAATCTCCATAGAAGAAAACATGACTGGCACTGGATATACAGTTCCTTTCCAGTCACTTTAAAATACCCACAATTTAAGTCCTCCTGGTCTCAAACTCCACAAACCTCATTTAGAAAGATGAGGTTAGGAAATTTAATAGAATGTTTAAAGAGAGATCCATTTGTCCAACAACCTTGATGTCCTGAATTACCATTTTTAAGGAGGTGAGCATGACCTTTGTCCCAAATTTAAAAACAAATAAAAGAGAAGTCCCCAACACAAATGTGAAACCTGGGATATCTTTTAAGAAACGCAAAATTCAAAACACATCATTTCACAACAGCTGGACAGAACTAACAGTCTTCAGCTATGATCTCATTGGGGGGTCTGAGCTGCACTCATTTTGTCAAGTTATTTTATGAACACTGTAGCTGCACATCCCTTCTATGATAAGACAGAACAGTAACATATTACTGTTAAGGTTGCAGGGTTTTTTGTTTCAGGAAGTGCATTATTAACTATGTGTATACAAAACCAAGTGACAATATAAGGAAATGTCTTGTTAACACACCATGTCAGATGATGGAGCTAGAGCTGATCCATCACTCAGCCCACCATTGGAAGAAAACGGGTGCTGAACAATTTTCTCTTTGGTACTGTGACTGAAGGGCCTGCAAACAAAAAACTTCTGAAGAAAAGACCTAGGCATTTTAAATAAAGTATCAAACTTCCTAAAAATGCTTTATACTAGTATTTCAAAATATATCATTAAATACGTAACACACACCTACGTGCATAACAGATGAATTCACACATACAGCAAATGCCCCATTTAAAAAAAAAAAAAATCTCCTTTTTACTAGAATCCACTTAAAAGTAGCTATTTTTCATTTGACAATTTTGGCAAGACTGAACAAAACCTCAGTAGCTGGTAGTGATTCTTATCCTCAGTGAGTAAATGCATGAGTATGAACATTCCAGGATTCATTTTTCATTTGTTACTGTTAAGATCTTTGGAATACGAGACCAAAACCATTTACCGACAACCTGTTAGGAAGGCTCTTAAGTTCTACTGTATGATAACCCACAGCTGCTCTTCTGCAACAGCCTGCAAGGCTCCCACAAAAGCAGTCTGCATGAACCAGCCTTATTCTGGGAAGGAAGCCTTGTGTTGCTCTTCCTGGGCTCAGTTCGTTGTGTCTGACTGAACACTTCTGCAGAGACTGACAGCCACACGAGAAATCTTGCACTTTGGGCAAGGTTAGCAGTGTGTCTTACATGCACCAAACTCAGAAGATAAAATTTCCTACGTTTTCCTTTCAGAACAGCTCCTTATGCAACAGACCTGAAAGAATTATCTGGGGCTATCCTTATTTGCATGAACATTAATTTCCACAGCAATAACACCACGGGGGAAAGATGCCCACTTTAAGATGCCTTTCAGGTTCACACAGACTGGGCAAATAACCAAGTAAATATAATTTTGATTTGACAATACCACAGAATATTGCTGGCATCTAACCCTTATGTAGTTGTGATTGGTTATCAAAACAGAAGGAGCAATGGGGTCAGCAGGTGGCGGGGGAAAGGAGGCAGAGTCTTCCTACCACAGCCTGGCACTTCAGCAGACCTCTCTTCATCTGAATCCTTATCAACCCCAGTGCTTAAAACTTTCAGTTTCATACATTTGCAAGCCAAATCAATTTGTTTTTTGCTGCCTCTCAATGAAATGATATTTGTACTCAATGTGCTCCCACAGCATCAGACACACATACCAACAACATTAAAGAGCACTTTAAAATCAGCCCAAGGAAAATATCTGGAATCAATCAGGTCCTCCCCTGGGCTGGCATTTAAAGACATGAAAAGATTTTATAAAGGTTTACCTTGCTTGTCTTTCTGAGCTGCTGCCACACAGGCCAAGTCTAAAGTCCATTATGCTCTAAATTCAGAGGGGAAAAGGGAAACAAGTTCAACCACAGGGTTACAGCCAAATCCCAGGAACAGGTATTCTACAAACTGTTTTCACCTTCAGTATCCACATCTGTCCACCATTTCAATTAGACCAAGCTTCAAAGTAAGTGCTGTTGAATTGTACAAGGGGAGGTCTAAGGAAAGAGCTCCCAAATAGAGCATTCTGCATCCATCAGTGCACCTCTGTGTGTGTGAAAAGCATTCCCAGTAAAAGGATTCCTGACTCCTGTTTGCACTTAGTATCTTCCTCATTATTATGCAAAACTTGTAACATACTGGATTCCTGAACCAGATTCTACAATGCACTTTTTCAATAAGGCCTAATCAAAGAGTTTAAATGCCAAAAATCTGACTCATCTGTATTTTGCAATAAATTCTACACCTGAATTTTTTAAGAGAAAAAAAAAAGGCACATCATGTTTGTCCAAAATACAAATTTCCATGAAACAATGACATTAACATGTCACAACACACAGGAGACACACACAAAGCTTTTTTTTTAGATGCAGAAACATAAAACCTCAGAACCTAAGCACTACTGGGCAGAGTGAAGTTGTTTACCTAGTATCTTTTAAGTCTTTACGTGGGAGCTGACAAAAAATACTTATGAGTCGCTTTCTTGCCCACTGTGTGCACACAAGAGGGTGAACAGATCAGGCAACATAGGGCACTAATGAGAATTGTAAAAATGCACCTTCCTAAACCAGGATCTGGACACCTGATGTGCACTACACAGCAACACTGTGAAACAAGAAATGCTAGCAAGCACTTGCTAGGGATGTAATATTGCTACTTCATACCACCACAGTGACTACTGAACTGAAAGGTTTAGATTGGCTTACTTCTGGAGACGAGAAACAAAACAAATCAGTGTCTTCATCCTTCCCATCACCATGCAACACTGCAAAAGTAAACACAGAAAAACCCCACTCCTGTAAGGGCATCCTAATCCATGAGACAACAGGAAAACACCAACACCAGTGTAGTCTTCTAAATAGTATTCAGCAAGTCAACAGGAATTAGAACCCTGAGTTTTTTTTAGTAAGAGAATTTAAGAGCTAGTAATATAGCCACATAGATAGATATAAAACTTAGCTGAGAATTAAAAGGACTGACCTGTGTGTACCAATGATCTAATTATCTAATTAACAGACTAATTATCTATTATTATTAGCTATATATACTGTTTCTATACTCAGTACAGGCTAACCATATGAAAGAAAAAAGGTAAAACCCCACACATTCAAAAAACAGCATAGTTACATACAGGAAAAAATTGCTTCATAAACACCAATAAATACTACACATCCCATACAATTTTTCAACCCTTGGAAAAAAGTTACTCATGCAGAAAGACAAGTTTCTTTTAAAACAAACTTGTCAATCACTTCATCAAGAAAAGGAGTAGGAGAGGAATGAAAAGGAATTGATTGTTCTTGCTAGCTACTGGGTAAGTAGCAAATAAACAATGTGTTAATCAAATCCAGCAGTCCATCTACTGTCCTCAACAGATCACATGAAATAAAAATTAACAGTGAGTAGTGCACGCCATAAAACTGCTGGAAATGAAAAGATCCCAAAGCCTTACCTTCTGCACTGACAGTTTTTGACATATGACACAAACCGCCATTTCTCTGATGTGGTTCTGTGAAATGCTCCTCCGGCAGCTTAGGGGATTGCCTTCAGAGGTAAAAGTAAAGATTTAGGATCATCAGGAACTAATTCTGACTTCCAGCTCTTTCAGAGCTAAGCTCATCCACTTTTACCAAATGACATTATGAAGAAGCTGCAGCTAACAAAACATCACAAAAAAACTGGTTACCTTCTCTTAACTGGGGAATTACTTTAGCTCTGCAACACTGAATTCATCATACATAAAGGTGACACCGCAGCTGTTAGGCATTGCAGTATTTCAGGTAACTACAACCAGCACCAATAAACTGTTATATAATCAGTTTTGACCACACTCATTCTAGTTATTTAAAACACACTGAGTAGACCAACAGAGCTAATTTGTAAAAAATACATATCGACCAATATGATATAGTACCTGCTAGTGTACCACGTTGCATTTAAAATGTCTCTTCCCATGAACCTACTCCAAATACTGAAACTTTTCACAAACTGAGTATTTTGCTCACGTACATAACACGGACTCACTTGCAGCACTGCAGAAATCAAACATTACTTTCTACGTTTTCTCAGTTCTATTTCTTGGTAATTGTACTGCCAGAGCTTAAAAATATTAAAGCCACCATCTCAAAATTCACATACCTCACACCTTTCATTGTACTTCTGGGAAGCTCGTTATTACTATCACTCAACAAGGAGAACTCTTCCCTTCCACTCCTGGTGCATAACAGAAAAAAAAAGAAACAGAAAAAGTGACAAATTCTTTACAACACACCCCAGTTCATCACTTGAGCCAACACTACAGGTTCACGTAACTTTAAGAAGCGCAAAATGAAGTGACAGACAGAAATCCTATCACGTATTTCTTCCTTGAAAAGCAAATCTAAACGCAACAGAGCAGCAGGCTGCCCTGCACTGCTCAGCCGCTCCACCCCGACCCACCCAGGGCTCCTGGGCACACCAGGACGCGCCACTCTTCCAGCCTCCCTCCTGACCCCGTATCCCAACAGCATGATTCCTCCTTACTGCAATCATCTCCATACCCACTCCCTGCCTGCAATCCACCCCAGGTACAGACCCCGACTCCCTTCCCCGAGGGCTGCTACCGGCCCCGTCCGTGGTTTCTCTGCTGTTTTCCCTGCGCTCAGTGCCCCACAGGAGCGCTCTCCCCGCCGCGCTGCGGCCTCAGGCACCCGCGGCTGCCGCGCCGCGCCCGCTCCTCGCGCGCCAAGATGGCGGCCGGCCCGGGCGCCTCTCGACGCGGCCGCGGCCAATTCCGCGCAGGCGCGTGGGGCGGGGCGGCCACGCTCGGCCGGGTCCCTCCGCCATGGGGCAGGATGGCAGAGGCGCTGCTCTGAGGGGATCCTGTTCCCGGCCGGGTCCCTCCGCCATGGGCAGGATGGCAGAGGCGCTGCTCTGAGGGGATCGTGTTCCCGGCCGGGTCCCTCCGCCATGGGCAGGATACGAGAGGCGCTGCTCTGAGGGGATCGTGTTCCCGGCCGGGTCCCTCCGCCATGGGGCAGGATGGCAGAGACCCTGCTCTGAGGGGATCGTGTTCCGGCGGGTTGCGGTGTGACACCAGGCAGCAGTTTAGCGATACGCAGCTGCTCACTCGCTACCTCACCAGCGGGATTGGGGAGAAAATCGGGAGAGTAAAAGGTGCTCTGGGTTGAAGTTAAAGCGGTTTAATAAAGAAAGCAAAAGCCACGCACGCAAGCGAATCAAAACAAGGGATTAATTAACTGCTTGCCATGGGCAGGCATGTGTTCAGCCATCCTCACGAGAGCAGCGCCCCGTTACGCACAATGGTAACTTGGGAAGACAAACCCAGCACTCCAAACATTCCGCCTTCCTCCTTCTTCCCCCCCAGTTTATACACAGAGCATGATGTCAGATGGGCTGGAATGTCCCTTTGGTCACCTGGGGTTGCTTGTCCTGGCTGTGTCCCCTCCCAACCTCTGGTGCACCTATAGTTCCTCACCAGCACGTCAGTACAAGGCTGACAATACAAAAGCAGAAAGGCCTTGGCTCTGTATAAGCCCTGCTCAGCAACAACAAAAGCATCTCTACATTATCAGCACTGTTCAGCACAAGCCCTAAACACAGCCCCGTACCAGCCACTGTCAAGGAAATTAACACTGCCCCAGCCAAAAGCAGAGGACTGGATTGGAAGCCATTAAGTCCCTGCTTTGGGATTACTTTATTCTACATGGGTTCTTATTACTTGCAGAAGAGGTGAGAGATGTTTTTGCAGTGTTTAGCCACTCGTGTTTTGGCTGTTGCAAATGTAGCATGATACTCTCCAGCTGTTTAATCACCTCCAGTGAAATACAGTTAAGTTTTAAAATTAAAAATACATCGATTTTCCTCTGCTGATGTCCAGGCGTTAAAACAATAAGTTTCTCATTGGTAGAATTGCCCTGTTAAGGTTTTGAGCTTGACATGATCTGGGGAGGGTTACCAAAAGCTTATCAAGGTTACCAAAACTTACTAAGAAGAACATACTACAAATAGTGGGCACAGGGAATGCCAAAACACAAAACCTTAGTCAAGGTTTTCTTAATAACAGGGCGTACTGCAGTTGGTGTGCCAAGGCAAACAGTATTTGTGTGGAAAAGAGACAAAAGAGGAGAGACTACAGTCCTGTCTGCTGAAAGGGCAGGAGAAGAGTTTCAGGAGTAATGAGAAAGAAAGCATAAAGAAAGGAGCAGTGAAGTCCAAAAATTATGCAATTCTATGGAGTAGGGATTCACCCACTTTTTGGTAAAACACCCAAATCAAACAAGTTTGCATGGGTTTTTTTTAATCTACACTTGAATGAACCTGATCTGTGTATGAGGGGTGGAACTTTCCAGAAGTTACCCTCAAACTGATTTCCGTTGTAAGTAATTTCCCTCAGATGGGAAGAAATTAATCATCTCTCTCTATGTGACCCATAAGAGATAAACCCCCTTCTGCTCTGTGAATACCAGCGGTCTCCCCTCTCTAATTCTCCCATCACTTTTTGCAATAAAGCTAAAATCTCAGGTGTTGTCTCAACATATATTTAGATTTAGAAATTATAAATGACAATATAGTATTGGCTTGTGCATTTATGTATTAGCCTTTGCAAGTTATTATTAACCACAAAGATTTTTGATATAGTACAATTTGGTGCTTCCTTTTAACTACTTTTTGGTATAGTATAATCTGTCAGTTTATGTGTGTACCATGTAGCTTATATAAATAGTAGTATGATAAATATTAGGCGTTAGCATAATATTAAAATAGAAACTATGTAATGTTAAAATGATTTTATTTGTGTAACTAACTTAAATAGTTTGAAATAGCTATGCTGTTTCTCACATTTGTGGACTGTCTGATCTGAATGATGACAGGATGGCATGCAGACAAGTCAAAGGTTAAAACCAAGCAAAAAAACTTCTAAAGCATCTAAACTCACAACTCAAAAATGTTTAAATATGCATAAACGCTCATGAATATGCATTAACCCATGTAATGTAGAAGTATATAAGAGCATTGTTTTAAGCTAATGGTAGGTTTTTTTGGCAAATTGCCAAGCACCCCAGCGCTGGTTATTGTCCCTTTTTATTCTTTATTAAACTTTTAACAATTCTAAAGGGTGAATTTTGTTTTTCACAACTCATAAACAGTTTCTTAAGATCATAATGAGTAACAGCTGAGGAGTAGAATTGGTGATGGCAGACCTGCTGTGGATGTAGCAGAGAAAGGGAAATGATAGGAAGCTTTACCTTGAGGTCTGAATGCAGTTTTAAACTAGCAGAACATGATTGTCTAAAAAGCACTGTAACTAGCCATGGGAAGCCTAAGTAGGCCTAGTTAGCTCTTTTGGGGGTGGACAACTCATTCTTTCTTATATTTTAGTTGTGTACAATAGCAACACATTCCCAAGTCATAGTTTTCTTGTTATTAATTGTGTCAAAATTTAAAAATATATAGATTCACATTCTGCTCTCCCTGCATTCACAGAGAATTATAAAGATGTGCATACAGGTTATGTTATGTATAATGTATATATTATGGGGTTTTGTAGCTCTGTCAGCCTGTATGTGAAAAAATAAATGAACATAGATATCATCTCTCCAGTTTAGCCCCTCTGAAACTCTGACAAAACCGGCAGTTGGGTTGACCATTCCTAAGAAAGCGGCAGTTTTCCTGGTGTTGGAGGCGGAGGGCCGGTGTGTCCCGGGCGGGTCCCCACGAGGTGGCAGCATGGGCTAACGCTGGCCGCGGCCCCTCGGCTGACTGAAGGATGCTGCTGGGCAGAGTGGCGGCTTGGGTGTGAACTCCGCAGTTGTGTTCTAAAGTTATAGTCAAGTGCAGTTTGAAAACGTGTTGGGTCACGACGACCCCATGTAGCGCTTGGTGAAGACTGTCTGGAAAGCTGCCTGGCAGAAAAGGCCCTGGGGGTGCTGGCAAACAGCAGCTGAACATGACCCAGGTGTGCCCAGGTGGCCAAGCAGGCCGATGGCATCCTGGCCTGGAGCAGCAGTGGTGTGGCCAGCAGGAGCAGGGCAGTGACCGTCCCTGCACTGGGCACTGCTGAGGCCACAGCTCCAACCCTGGGCTCAGCTCTGGGCCCTCACTGCAAGAGAGACACTGAGGGGCTGGAGCGTGTCCAGAGAAGGGACACGGAGCTGGGGAAGGCTCTGGAGCACAAGGGCTGTGAGGAGCAGCTGAGGGAGCTGGGGGTGTTCAGCCTGGAGAAAAGGAGGCTCAGGGGGACCCAGCACTCTGCAGCTGCCTGGAAGGAGGGGGAGCCGGGGCGGGGGGGGGTTGGTCTCTTCAGCCAGGTAGCAAGCAACAGAACAAAAGAACACAGCCTCAAATTGCATTGGGGAGCTTTAGGTTGGACATCAGGAAGCATTTCTGCATTGAAAGGGGTCAAACATTAGAACAAATAGCCCAGGGAAGTGGTGCAGTCACCATCCCTGGAGGTGGAGACTGGATGTGGCACATAGTGCTGTGTCCTAGTTGATAAAGTGTGATTAATCTGAGGTTGAAGTCAGTGGTGGAACTCTTTTCCCAGCCGAAATTATTCTATGATTCTATTCTATGATTCTATTCTATGATTCTATTCTATGATTCTATGTTTTCTTGATACTTCTTCCAGCCATCTGTTATTTCTTCAAATGCATAATTGCATCTTCCTTTCTCATTGTCTCCATCTTGCCTTTTCTCAGCAATAATTTCTGCTTTCAAAATTTAATTACTAAATGCACTAAAACTGCCCAATTTTTAATTTTTTTGATTGTGGTTTAGATTACAGATTCTGCAAATGTATATCTTGGTTATTCGGTATGTAATTGCTATTAGATTTTTTCCTGTACTATGGCTGTGTACTAGTACTGATTAAGTGCTAAGCAGAAACAGAGTTTTCCCCTAGATGCTGTGTGATGGGTTCCATGTGTGTTTGCAAAAGGAAGGGTACCTGTTACATTACTGCAGGCAGGGCCAAATGACACAATTCAGCAAAGTTTGTAGGTAGGGGTTGTGCAGGTGTATTGGAAGTATGATTTCTTTGATTGTGTAGCATTAACAGTTGAAGGTTTACCCATTAGATGAGTAATTTTAAAATATTGTGTGGCCTAACACAGAGACACTGATACGTGAGGGAAATGTACTTAATGCTAACTCCTGGCTCACAGTACTTACAATTACCTTTCTGTAGTGTCACAGGTTTAAGTAATTTATACTGTGAAAGAGATTTGACTTTTCATGATCATCAGATTTTTTTGTTAACCATTGTGTACATTTGTGATTTCTAGATTGACTCAACGTGCAAAATTTCTGCTCTAACAGTACAGCTGGTATTTTCTTCCATGATGTTTTGGTGATGATGATAAATAGTTAATTTTTACAGCTCTAGTGTCTGGCAGCAGTCACTCAAATAAAATTCAAGAGTTATTGCTTAGCTTATGTTCATTTACTGCATTGCTTTTATCACTGTGCCTAAAATGACTTTTTATGACCAGTTAGTGTTGATCTAAACCTGTGCTGTTGCTGAAAGGGTTGATCTTGCATGTTTCTCATCCCAGGTGTGTGTTCACCCTTTCCTAGTGTTGCTGCTAGTGTTTCTGGCACCATACTGGATGGATTGGTGGGCTGGTTGTACAGGTTGCTGTTGAGTAACCTTTTAGTTCCCTCATAATTCATACCAAGAGCCTTGGAGCCTTGCACTTAATAATGCAGTCAGTGGCTGTTCTTACTTGGGCTTAGTAGCACCCCTACCCAATAACCATTTAGTAGTGGTGCTTCTATTCAGTAGCTATTATTTATCTAATTTTCTGTGAATGAAATTAATTGCAGGGTGTGCCAGATGCCTCATCCACCCTGTTGGTTAAAACTAACAAACCATCTGTAAGGGTGGACAGTTTGGTTCTAGGTACTTTTGTGGCATTGGTGCTGAAATCACACTGCTGCTTTTCTCTAGAGAATGTTTATTTCTGTCTGAAACACAATGTAGGAAATCTGCTGAGTCTGTCTTCAGATATAATTATAGTAAAAATATGACAAAATTCAGAGGGATAAGAGTGTTTAATTTAACATGTTACTGTGATTTTTACCACACTATTAGTGTGTGAATCAAGCAGCCAGACATGGAATGGTGAGTTAGCCTGGTCCATTGTACTCAGCTGCTGGGTCTGCTGTAACCTGACAGAAGTGAGACTGTTGAAGCTCCATCTCTCTAGCTCCAGCCAGTAGTGAGGTTTGAATGTGTATTCAATAATAAATTTTGGTTTATTATTGAAAAGACTATAATGCATCTTGACCACACAGTATAAGTAGGGATATCTGGAAATAAAGACTTGTTAAACAAGCAAAAAATCTTCTGACCTCAGTTTTCCATCTCTGAAACTCAGTATGTCTGTAGCAAGGCACAGATTTGGGTGCCATTACACAAATGAATATCAAATAGAGAGATTGCTGTATCCTGTGGGATTTGACTGAAGCCTCTGTGTGGGCACTGAAGTTGTTTTGGGGGTCTTTCAATTTCATTTGTTTGCATGGAGAGGTATAAAAGATGTTGAAATTTTTCTGTAGATCAGCCATTGTTAGGCTCATTGAAGATGAAATTCTGTCTCTAGGCAAACTAAGCTTTCTCTTTTGCTTGTAGAATCTTTTAAAAACTTGGTTTCACAGCAAAAACTCCATCTGGTCCTATGATCAAGAGTACTCCTAACAAATTACGTTCTCTTGTTAAGAAATAAATTTATTATAAGATCTTTTGGAATCACCTATGCAGAATGGAAGTGAAAAGATCAGCAGTATTTTTTCAGTGCCTGTACACAAGATTTCAGGAGTTCAAGGTGTAAATTTGCAATGATATTCCCTTCACAGCCAATTGTTGCAAATATTTACCATGTGCATCTGTATAAATTTCTCAGCATCCCCCGAGCTGCTCATGTGTGGTGTGCCTTAATGGACCTCCTCATAAGACAAAACCATTAGGTTTTTTGTCTTTTATAGCCAACACATAGAAAATTGTTGATGTCTTAAGGAGACATTTAGAGGATTTACTAGTTAGAATTCTTCACAATGCACTGAAAATGGATAGTGATGAGGGAAGAGTATGGATTATAGTTAATAAGGCTTTATCAGATGTTTAAGAGCTTGACTACTGATACCACTGAAATGACAATTTATTACCATATCCCTCCACTAACTCCTTGCTGGACCTTGAGCTAGTTAGTTAGTTAGCTGATCATCATTTCCCCTTGTTTATTTTGGTTTCTTTGTGATGTTCCTCCAAAAGTATAGACAAAGGAGTTGGATGGCTGTTAGGATGATGAATATCACATACCATTGGTTCTGAATTCTGGTGCTTTACTGATGAAAATGATGTTGTTTAGAAAGAAGAGGATTACCACCCTGTGGCACATCCATTCCAATCCCTGTCATTATAATTACTATCAAATTAATTCTGGCTCTTCTAGGAAAGATAAAATATTTTACTAGAAGGTATTCTGTATCTTAAGGTTTTTGTGTTATTCATGCATAAAAAAAGAGGAATGAAATAAATGAAAAATGGATAATTTGAATTTAAAATGACTGCTAAGTAAGTGGAGCATATTCTCAGGACTGTGAGTGTTTTGCTTTTTCAATCTACACAAGACATAATATAAAAAATCCAAGAAAGAATATGCTTGTGGGCCTGGAGAAACATGACTATATACTTCTTGTACTGAGCTGTATTTTAAATTTCACTTCCTTTAAAAATACAAGAAGATATCAGGAAAATAAAGTCTTTTTTGTTTATTTTGGCTGGTATAGCTGTCTCCTTCATCTTTCTTTCTTCTTATTGTCTGGAATAATAATTGAAATGTGTGGTTAATAACTTCTATTGGTGTAAAAGCTAGCTTTTAGTACATTTCATATGATGCTGAGCATAAAATTGAAGTTGGTAATTGTACATGAGTAAAAATTATTCCTAATCACAAGAGTATTCACTTTTATCCTTTGTATTTGAAGGTAAAAATGACTGTGAATGATTAGAAATACAGAGACTTCTGTAGAAAAAGCTTCCATGTGCTATAACTCTTAGGATGGCTGTTGCTGAAGAATGGAGTATAGGATAGAGTATTCTGTAAGAATTTGGGCAGTATGGTTGTTCATTCCTTCTAAGTAATGTAAGAACTAGAAGGCACCTGATGACATGATAAAATGACAGACCTTAAGCAGAAATCACTTTTGAAAACAATCTCTAATAAGACTTTAAAAGCTGCTTTCTACAGAATTATAAATGTACTGAGATATGATCAATTTTATGGTCCATGAATTAGAACTGTTAGAAAGGCTGGTGCACATATACATTGTAATTCTGTTAGTTTCTCAGTGCTCACAGCAAAAGAGTTTAGTAAGGGAAGCACCATTCCATAATGGTCTATTTTTATATGTTTGCTCTAAACACCCACTTATGGCCACAGTAAGAGATAGGCCACTTTTCTCTAATTTTCTCTTTGTATGCACTAATTTGCTTGTATTTCCATGTTAATAAATTCTGATCCCAGGAATCTAATAAGGGTTTAATACAAAAAGTTAATGTTACAGAGTGATACTATGATTTAGGAGAACTAAATTCAGCCACGGCACAAGATTATTAAGTATTGATACAATAAAATTTTGACTCACATATACCTATGTCAGGTCTGTGATTAGTTTTTTATATATGTTTAAATGCACTTTTATCAAGTGCATTTGTGCATTTGTATTAGCAGTAATAAAGTAGTTACATACCCTCTTTGTTATCATCACTGAAATATATTTTGAGCTTTAGTGTATTCCATGGTTGGGTAAACATTCCAATTAACATATTGGCTAATACATTGACTTTAGCAAAAATGACACTGTGAGTTGAGAATGGGATAAAAGATTTCTTCACATGAAGATATAATCCTTCCAATGTAGACTGACTGCTTGCTGTTGGAATGCACTGGGGAGTCATTAAGAGCAGTTAAAGACTAGGATTACATTTCTTATGGTAGTTGTTCTAGCACCTTCTTTCATTTAGACTAGAGCTTTTTTGTGAATACTTACAAAGTGTTTCAGGTTTGTAGTATTTTAGAGAATACACAGAGAAAATTTATGACATATTCTTACTCAAGGGCTAAAAAACTTTAAAAAAAAAACTTAAAAAACATTTCCCAGTGTCTGTTTTCTGCGAAGGAAACACTTTGTTGGATTTTCTTTCTATGTTATTTTCTCCATTTTTTCAGTCACACTTGTCAGGCTGAAACAATGCATGGAAGCTCTTCGCTGTAACTCGCCTATGTTCCAGGAATCACTGGAGTTCTAAATGGAAAATGTGAAACCTGTTCTTCTAAACTGAACAACATACACAGCCAGATTGGAGTGGTAGAGAAGTGACTGGAACAAGGAGAAAAATAAATCCAAGGTTTTGAAGCAGACTTTAGTTAAAATAATGGAAAATGCTGGAATATAAGCAGAAATGCTAGAAATTCTTCAGAGTATCTTTCCATGTATTTACAAAGCAGTGCTCAGTTACATTCCAAGCAAAGTTGATCAGTTCATCCCTGGTCAGTTGTTTTGAGTCCTTCCAAGCAGGTCATAGGTCTAAGAGTCCTGGACACATGTTTAGAAGTTCAAATCAAGTTGTTTCCCTGGAGTTGCTGATGAGTCCAGGAAAGGCCTACACATTGGTTTGAAAGTGTAGTTTTGTGTGTGAGTTTGTTGGGTTTTTTTTTTGCCAGGTGCTTTTAAAAAACATCCATCTCAGATGTGGTTCTGCATGGAGTTTGCAGCTGAGGAATGCCATTACATAAGACAGGTTGTTTCAGCAGCTTCTGAATGTGGACTTGAGGGAGATTACTTAAGAATGTAGAAAAGAGATCTGGTGTTTGTGAAACTGTGGGTGGGAAGAAGGGACTTAAAGAAAGAAAGAAAGAATGACAAAAAGTGTACTCATCCCTGCCCAAAATAGTCTTCTGAATGTATTACATGGTTTTACTTACCTTGGTTTTTGTGTTTTGCTGATGTAGCCATAGAAGCTCTTCCTAGGACTGATGAGATCCCCCAAGTTGTAAGAGTTGAGGCTAATGACAGCATGGTGTTTTCAGGCTTCCTGTGGAATTATTTAAAGGTACAGCTTCAAAAGGAGTTTCAAAGTATGTGCAGAGTACTGTTGAGCTAAGGTTGCTCTCCATTCCAATAGTTATTTTGGTAAGGCTGGGAAAAAAATGAAGTTGGCAAAATGTCAGTATGACTTCACAGAGGTAACAGAGAGATCAGCTGAGATTGGGACATCTGCCTTAAACCTGTCACTGACATGAATTCTGCCCAGATGATTCAGCTGTTTAATAATGTGTCTGGAAGAGTTTTCTCTTCTCTCCAACCTGTACAAGTTCTTTTGCATTCTGTCTGTGAACATGAGCCATGTCCTGGGCTTGGGAGTTATTAATGCTTTCAAGCATGACTGAGAAAAGACCAAAGTGCAATTGGTTACTACAAATGAAATTCTGAAGGAGCATGCAGAAGGTGCTGAACATACCTAAAATCTCAGGAAAAAGAAAAGGTTTCATTTAATGCCTATCCACAACTGACTCTTCAAAGTCAAATTAACTCAACCCAAATGGTAAAATAATCTGACCACAGGGAGAATACTTATAGGGTGTCTCTCTTTTTGCAGAGTAGATAAAAGAGCATTTTTCATGCTGTGGTATTAGAGACCATCTTTATGCTCCACAAGTCGTGTGTTTTTATCCACTCTGATGGCAGATTTCAGAATTATCCTTCAGATATGAAAATGTACAGAACATTATTTTTCATATATTCACATTATAGCTTTATTTAAAAAAAGATAGGATTGTAATACTGTTACTGATTTCTATCCTTTGAGTCTAAAGTCCTATACTGTAAATTTATTTGCAATTTTCTGTAAATTGGATTAATATAACTGCCATTCTAGAATCATTCAATTAAATTAATAACATTATCTGAACTTACATGTTAACTTTTTGCCCGGTTTTTCAAAGATAGTAAAAATTAATTCAGTCAGCTTGTCTTTTTCTTCTTTTCTTTATTTCTTTGTGTAATTGTGTTTTCTGTTTGTAATTACTATTCTAATTAGTTGATAAAGATTTATGGCAAAGAATTAATTAAAAGCCATGCACAAGAAAAGCTTGTTTGTGTTTTTCTAGTAAGATATAGCATTTGCTTTCTCATGATTCAAGTGGCAGGTTATATAAACATTTCTATTTCTGATCCTTCTAAGGCTTTTGTCTCTTGTCTATTAAGTATTTTGTGGGGGAAAACATGATCATCAAGTCGGCAATCTGCCTAGGATTTCAGAATGGCATGAAAATAAATAATTACACACGATGAAAACATTTAGGATATTACATTGTGATCATTTCATGTCACTGGCAGACCCATTTCAGGAAGAAAAACAACATTACAAGTCTAGTGGTACAGTAAACAAGGGGATTTAAAGACTGATGGATATCACTGTCTGTTGTCTCCCTAGGGTAAAGTATTGACTGTAATACTTTAAAATTCCTTTCCTTTCCTTTCCTTTCCTTTCCTTTCCTTTCCTTTCCTTTCCTTTCCTTTCCTTTCCTTTCCTTTCCTTTCCTTTCCTTTCCTTTCCTTTCCTTTCCTTTCCTTTCCTTTCCTTTCCTTTCCTTTCCTTTCCTTTCCTTTCCTTTCCTTTCCTTTCCTTTCCTTTCCTTTCCTTTCCTTTCCTTTCCTTTCCTTTCCTTTCCTTTCCTTTCCTTTCCTTTCCTTTCCTTTCCTTTCCTTTCCTTTCCTTTCCTTTCCTTTCCTTTCCTTTCCTTTCCTTTCCTTTCCTTTCCTTTCCTTTCCTTTCCTTTCCTTTCCTTTCCTTTCCTTTCCTTTCCTTTCCTTTCCTTTCCTTTCCTTTCCTTTCCTTTCCTTTCCTTCCCCTTCTCCTTCCTTCCATCCATCCATCCATCCATCCATCCATCCATCCATCCATCCATCCATCCATCCATCCATCCATCCATCCATCTTCTAGTGTGAAGCTGCTTTAATATAACTGGAGTCACCTTGGCTTCTCCCATTTGGGAGCTGCCTACTACTGAGTGAGTGATACAGGATCTTTGCTTCACATTGCTCTTACCCTGAATTGGTGGGAGTTCAGACCAGTGAAAGTAGACTGAACACATTTTCTCTTTGAAAGAAACAGAGGAGCTCTAATTTCTGTCAGTAAGGAGTCATGGAAGGGAGCATTGGGAAGGTTATTCATAATGAGAAATTGCTTGCTCTAATTTGTGACATACAGCTTTTATTTACAGGGGTGGATCTTGTGGGCTTTACCTTCAACAATACCATGGAAGATATCAGGTATTGTACACTATGTTCATGCAAGATGATACAGTTAGATTCACTTCAGAGAAAGGCAGGAATTATTTGGGGCTGGGTGCTTCATGGTGCAATAGGTTTTTGGGAAAGAGAAATGTTTTGCTGTGTAGAAGGAACATGTCCTCTCCTGCCTATGCCATATCTCCTCTGTGACCCAGCTGTTTTCTGAGTGACAGCCTTTTTCAGATGTTTTTCTGTCCCAAGACCATTAGTACCACTTTTTTCCATTCGACATTGCATTGTGGATGTCCTCAAGTAAGATGTAAACTGTACCTGTAAATATTCTGTGGAAGATTTTACAATCATGTAGTTTAGAAGTCACAGAGTAAATGGGAGTACCTAATGGTATGCTACTGTGAACAAGGCAAGTGACATCTGAATGATCCTTAATGTACTTTCTCTGTTTGGCAGGCTTTGCTGCTCTATTATGTCAGTTTTTGGGGAAGCACATGAAGAAAAAGATGGCCTGGTTGGATAGAGTCCCAGGAAAGCAGCCAGACTTGTCGGGGGACAGGAAAGCATGGCCAATGCAAAGATAATTAAAGGAATGAGAATGACAGCGAGAATTTGTACTTTAGTGGAAGCAGACTAATTATGTTAAATACTATGGAGAAGCTCAAATGTAAAGGAGAGATAAACACTTAGTGGGATAATTGATATTCAAAACTACTGCACACCTTAAGAATATACTAAAAAACATCTCTTGGGAACAATATTTGACCCTAGTTGAGAGCAAGGTGTTGGACCATGACCTTATAATGTTTCTTCTCTGTTGCCAATGAATTTTCTACCTGCAGCATTGACCTGGACAAGGCAAAAACTCTGAGTTCCAGTTTACAAGAGTAGCTGTGCTGATCTTGGCTGGATAGAGTTAAATTTCTTCCTAGTAGCTGGTATGGGGCTGTGTTTTGGATTTGTGCTGGAAACAGCGTTGATAACACAGGGATGTTTTTGTTATTGCTGAGCAGGGCTTACACAGAGCCAAGGCCTTTTCTGTTCCTCACCCCACCCTACCAGTGAGTGGGCTGGGGGCGTGCAAGGAGACAGGGCACAGCCAGGACAATTCACTCCAACTGACCAAAAGAATGTCCCAGATCATTTTGTGTCATGTTCAGAAATAAAGTTTGGGGAGAAGGTTGGCCAAGGGGCAGCAGCTTCTCAGGGATTGGCAGGGAATTGGTTGGTTGGTGGCGAGCATCAATCATATTTCTTGGAATTCACTTTTTTCCTTGTTAGTTTTTCCTCACAATTACTATCACTATTATTAATAAATTTTAACTATTAAACTATCTCTATCTCAACTCAAATATTTTCTCACTTTTACCTTTCTGATTCTCTCCCCGTATTCCACCTGCAGGATGGAGTGAGTGAACATCTGAGTCACTCCACAACAGCATCCTTACAGGATCAACCAAAGATTGAACTAAGCCACTAAATCAGCATGACCAAATACCTCTCTGGGTTGCCTCTATGCTGCTACATGCTCCATGGGGAGCAAAAACGAGGAGTTACAGCAGTGCATCTAACTGCAGGTTAAATCTCATGGTGATCACAGCAACGAGGTGGGATAGCTGTGTTGAGAGAGCAAGCTAGGAAGACAAGGAAGAGGAATGTAAGAGTATGATGCACAAACCAGAACAAGTCCACAAAGGGCCATGTGGATGATTAAGCACTTAAAGCATCTTCCTTATGAGAAGAGGCATAGAGAGTTGAAACTCTATCCTGGAGAAGACTCAGGTGTCCTAATCAGTGTTTATACCTCATGGGAGGGAATAAAGAAGATGAAACCAGAGTCTTCTCAGTAGTATCCAGTGAGAGGACAAGAGGCAGTAGAACAAGTGGAAAAGTGGGGAATTCTGTTTAAACTTAAGAAAGAGCTTTCTAGCTGTAAAGGTGGTCAAGCATTGGAAAAGGTTGCCCAGAGACTCTAAAGTCACCTTACTTTAAAATATTCAAAACTCACAGAACAACCTGTTGACCATGCTTTGAGGAGATGTTTTGGAGTAGATGATCTCCACAGGGCCCTTCCAACCTTAGTGAATCTGGAACTCTATCAGTGGTCAATAGTGGGTGCATAGAGAAATATTAGAGGTACACATTCCTCCTTTTCCTGGTTAGTCCTTTTAGCTAATGGAATTGGTAGATCAATGTTTAATTGTCATTGGTAGTTCTTCTCTGCATAAATTTGTTTAATTATTTTAAATCTATTTATGCATATGATGTCACTGGCATGTTGTGATAATGAATGCCACAATTTGATTATGCAGAACAAAATTCATGCAGCCAGAGCTATAAAATCAGGCCAGTGAATTCCCCAAAGCACAAGGTTCTTAGCCATTGATATTGGTGTGGGGGTCAGAGTGTGACTCTGTGCTAGCTAAACACTTACATCCCTATAATATTCAGTGCCTTTTGTTTACAGGTGCTGATCACTGAGAAAATCTGGTCTTCTGCTGTGTTTGCTTTGCTTTGATCTCTCTGCTCCTTCTTTCCCTTCACTCAAAAGGGAAAAAGCTTCTCTCTCATCTGTGTAACTCTCAGCTGCTAATGGAGCCTTTTCCACTCGGTGCCCACCCTGTCTGGACCACTTCCATAACTACTTCTTGACGAGAGAGTTTTGACTCCAGATGACTTTAATGTACTTTAAAGAAGATAATCCAGCAAAGGAGTTAGGACTGTGGGAAAATAATGTTGAATGAACTTGCCTCTCTGCAACCATGGTAAAGGCTAACATCTAGAATAATTTAATAGGTGGATTTCTAGAGATCTTTATATATGCTTATCCATGGCTACCTAAATGTGTTGTGCCATCTCACACATTTGAAAATCTTTCTGTAAAGCCATGTGAAGTCAAAAGAATACAGTGCTAAATCTAGTATTAGAATATGTTTATACTTGGACAACCCCATCTAATTCATATATTGAGTTACAGTCTTAGAAGACTACTCTTAGAGCTCTCCTCAAGCAATACAAAATGAATAACTAATGAATTTTCAATAATGTAAAAGATAAACTCTGTTTTTAAAAATGCTTGAAATGCCATTTAAATTACAAAAGCTGTTTTTTTACTGCTGCGGTTACTACAATCACTACCAAAAATAACAAAGCTTTGTAACTGGTCCTGGTCCAGTTGAAGTAAAGATTGTTTGTGTGTGAAAGAACCTGGTTAAGGATTAACTGGAGTTATATTGGATGAAATCCATATTGTTTTTTAAAAGTAGCTATCATTATGGACTTTAATTTCTTGCATTTCTCTTTGCTAGTTTGGAACATTATTGTTTTGTTTTAACTTAGTGTACTAGGAAGTACTCCAGCTCTTTTTGTGCAATTTTGAAAATTGCTTGAATATTAGGAGAAAATTAGGAATAAATAGAAGTTTAACTATGATAAACTGCAAAATAAGAGAGACTGGGGTTAGGAATATTTCCTGTGAAAGTCTTCCCCTGCATTGCACTGCCAGTGGTGTGAGGTACACAGACAGCAGCCAAAACAGACACAGAGGTGATATAACCCAGCATCCTGCAGAGCCACAGAGCATTAATAGCATCACCTCCACATGCCTTTCTGCTTCCCCTGCCCTCTGTGAGTCTGCTGATCTGTGAATTACAAGATGACAAGTGTGCAGGGTGCACAGCTTTCCCATGTGTGACAGAGTCCAAGCAGATGGATATTTTCAGCCTAAGAGATACAGGAGGGCTGGAGCCTGCTGTGCCTGTATGGGGAAGGCCAGAAAGCATCTCTCAGCATCTCCACCATGACAACCTTCCAGCTGAGCATGAAGGCTGGCCTGCTGTGCTGGAGGGGTGGGACAGAATGCACAGGTCCCACAACACTCTAGCCCTGGCTGTCAGAGCTGCTGGGGCTTGCATAGTGTGCATATTCCCTTGCAGACTGGGAATGCTCTTGGAGTTCAGACCAGTGCCCTGCATACCCCAAGAATATATCTGTGCATAAGACCCTGGAGAAGACCTTTGTGAAGAAACAGGGAGGTAGAATAGGCTAGTAAGGACAAGCATTGATAATGAACCACTTTTTTTCTTTAATAGCTTTATTTTAAAAAACTGTGGAAAAAAGGCATTTCACTGCATCTCTGTGGAGAAATAAAAGTCAGAATCTTTTGAAATGATTGCCCCTTTGACAGCCTTTCCTCTCACTTTAAACTCTGTTGTGTTGCTGTGCACTGTGGCAGAGGGCTTCCAGCACTCAGCTCATTACAGGATAGGGAAACAGTACAGAAAGGGATGGTTTTTTCTTAAATGCATTCTCCCACAAATACACATAAAAATTTAGCAGCTAGCAAAATCAAATAACATCTAATATAATGTTTAGTATGGAGTTTTCATTAGAAAGAGCTAGGAAGAAGAAATCTTTACTTTGACAATATCAAGCATGCAAATTTGAACTGGATAAGGAGAATATCACTATTACTGCCCAGATGTTTTGAATTACTTTATCTTGTTCTACTAAGAGATTTTCTGTATTTTTATCTCTCTGATATATTTTTGCATCTTACGTAACTCTTGTGAAACTGTTTTGTTCATGGTGGAAAATGAACGCATGGATGAGAAAGAAGGTTCTGGAAGAAAAGTAAATAAATAAAAGATTCAGTATTAATCCTTGTAATATCAGGCAGGCCACATTAAGTAGTAACTATAGAAGCATAAATAAATTAATTCCAAATGGTGTAGCATACTTCTTACTGCATGAAGGTGAAAAAGTTCTCGAAATATTGAGTCTGCCAGAGGCTACCAGCCAGTCAGGAACTAACAACTGCCATTTAGAATTGTGAGCAATACTGAAAGATAAACAAAATGTTGTCAGATCCAGCCTCTAGCACAGACAATCCATTGGGAGCAGATTCTTGTCCTATTGATGTAGAATTGCCAGTCTGTAAGCCAGCAGGGGATTTGCCTCCAGCAACTGCATGCTGGAGTATAGCTGGGACAGCTATAGCTGTCCCCAGCAGACTTGTGAAGAAAACTGAATTTGTGTGCATGGTTGGGTATTTTAGAGCAGCCTTCTCAGTGAGCTACTGGCTGTGGTCTCACTACTCCTACAGTCTTAATATGTAGCATCTTGAAAGTGTTCCCCATATAATTGAGAATTCAAAGCAAAACTTTTGATCACAGTGATAAATTTTGTAATCAGCAGGTTGAGTGTCAACATCAACAATGAAGATAGTCTAACAAGTGAGTTTTACTGAATACTTACACAATTATACATAGTCAAGAGTTTATTGTGATGGTCAGACACTAAACTGGATCTGCAGTCTTGGCAGTCACTATGAATGGTGGTTCCTCCCAGGCTGCTGGAACAGATATCTTAAAAATGATGAAAGAAATGAAAGGTGTGGGAAAGTGCATGGGAAAAAGAAAATCTTCGTGTGGAACTGTTCTCTTTATCATTGAAAATGTTTTAAAAGCCGTGCTTGGAAGGCATTTTATGTTCCTGTCTCCTTTTTACTAACAAGGGATGAAGAAGGAGTTTCTGAAGAGACTGCTCGAACTGTATGAGGATATTTACTTGCAGTGATCCAAACACTTCAAAATAATGCTATTAAGATGTAATGGCTGGGTTAGAAGACATATATTAAAGCATTTTAATAAATATTGTACTTATCAGGTCTTTGTATTTTTATTCCTGTGTCTGTCACTGTGGAATTGCAGATATGAGTAGCTTAGTATTTCTAAACAAAATAACTTGAAGGTCAAAGATGGTGATATTTTACAAGATAAAGAACATGTAATGCTTGTGTCTTGATGCTATGCTGAGTTAAGACATCATCTATCAGACATACAATTTGTTCCAAGCAGAAGTAAATCGAGCAGGTAAACTTGTACAAGAAAAATGCACATTATTCAAGGAAGCAAGGAGATGTTACTGCTCACAAGTTTTATTTTCTGGCAGTGAGATCACAGTGTGCCTGAGCCTGCTATCCATGGATCCTGCTGAGATGTGTCCAGCTGTTGGATAGGTGAAATTTTGTATGGGATGAGGCTCAACTTGGTTAGAGTTTCTTCCCCTTCTGCTTTGCTCCATTTGTCTGATCTGAAAATGGACATTTTTCTCGTTACTTTTTCTCTGTACATAATATGACTACTTATATTCTACTGCTAGTGATTAACATCCACAGGAAAAAACTCGTTTGAGCAGTTGCATGTGAGAAATACACTTGCAATGTGTGATTTTCTTTAAGTGGTGAGAAGCCACTGGCTTTTGGAGAGTAGTCAGCTGGAAGTCAAACTGCCCCAAATATATTCTAGGTCAACACATTTAGTGATAATGCTGTAGTTTTGAAAGTACTTGTAATAATTTTTACATCTTGTAACTTTTGTTATCAGTTATGGTGGGCGTGATTTAAGCATGCTGAATTAAATAAAAGTTATTTTAAAAAAACCCAACTCTTACTAGTCCTCACTGTGTTTTGTGCTAGTTGCTAATGGCTAATGGTTATGAGTGTTAATAACCTTTAGAACTGCATCTGGGTTTACTTTCAAAGCTGTAAATTTAAAAGAAAATAAATCACATTTATAAGAAGGTTTTTGTTTCCTTGTTAACAGTTTTCACTTATTTTTAAGCTGAAGTCTCCAGTTTCCATGTCTAGATATTGAATTTCATAATGTCTTTGCTAGCTTAAAGATTAATCTAGTTTCAGAAATATCTCTTGCTGTTTAGATATCTAGAGACTCATCAGGCTCTGTTTGCCTTCCACTAAAGAAACTACTTTTAATTCTTTGATGGCAAAGCTGTATCTGGATGTGCCATTTGAACAGCTTTCTGAATGTTTTTCTGACATGAGTACCAGAAAAAATGCTAGGTACTGAATTATTACCACTTCAGCACTTCAACTGTGTAGTGTCTGCTAATGCACTGTGAGGTTGCCTTTTTGTTCTCAGCTAAAATTAAGTTGCTCTCAACTAAAATGAAATCACTCTCAGCTCATACTCACATGCCTGCCATTTTCTTTGCTTTCTGAAGCTTTCACCTGCCAAATTAAACAAATTTGTTTCTCCACTCAGATTTGCAGACACAAGTTTGTCCAAGTTTTATTTATTTAGTCAGTTATACCTTTAAAAAGATACTTAAAAATATCATTATGAGTGAATGAAGATTTTTATAACAATATGTTGGGGAAACAAGCAGATGTTTATAATTCAAATGCTCCCTTCTTATTCCTTGTTCTTATACTAAAGCTTCTGAATCTAAGAGTGTGATGTGCCAAAGATAAATAGAGATAAGGAGCCAGAGATTGTGTTAGCTTCATTAAGAGGTTTTTCATGTGCACCCAAAAGTGTAATGACAAATGGTCTAAACAGTGTAGTTCCTCTACCTGCCCATGTACCCTGATGTTTTCAATCAATCATTCTGAGCAAAAAGCCAAAGTTTCTGAACTGATTGCATTGAAGGAAGCTGAATCAATATTTGGGAGTTGGTTCCTTTTTTTTGGTTTGCTCTTTTCATTTTCTGCTCACCACTTTGTAAGCGTCCTTCTGCAAGTCTAGTTGAGATTTTCAGGGTCACTTATGCAGGCTCCAGACACCAGGGAAAGTGTCAGTTTTGGTTTAAATCTGAGAACAGCCCCAGATATTGTACTGTCTGAAATATTAGAGAACGGCTGAGTTGTTTTCTTCCTCAAGTATAATCGACTTTACAGCTGTTACAAAGTCTAAGATATCTTACTTAGGGAAATGTTCCCTGCAGAATTTCAGAAATCATTATTGGCTCCATCCTTGTGCTATATTCCTCTTTCAAACATTTTTAAAAAATTTAGAGGTGTGTGAATGTAAATGAAGTCAAATTGGTACAAAACTGATGTGGAACTGAAGGAATGGAAGACCAGATCCTCTGAGTGCACTGATGTATTGTGACTGGAGTACTGTGTTCTGACATTTAGAGAATATAATGTAACTGTGAAAATGTCGTGTTCATTATCGAGATCTGAATGTCATCATCCTTTGACCTCAGAGTTCTGCAAAGTTTGCTGATATAAAAAAAAAGCTGTTGTGTTTTCCTTCCCCATTTGTCTTCTGAGTAGAGTTTCTGCTGCTTTGGGAACAGCACTGACATTTCCTTGAGAACTTGGTGGCAGGCACAAAATCACATCCTGAAAACAAACATAGAAATCTGTTGAAACATGCTGACAGCTAGATACTTTCAGCTGTGCTACTTTTGAGATCTCTGTAGACAGATGTTTTGTAGAAAATGAATGTTACAGAAGAGATGTGAACAATATGGGTAATACTGACTTCTCGATGCTCATGAATTTCTTGACTTCTCACAGATTCTGCTCTGAGTCAGGGCGGGAGTGAATGTGAGAGAAATGATGGGTTCTGTACATGGTAGCTTGTCTGGCAAGTGACTGACTTGCACAGCTTCTAGGAAAAACATGGTGTATTGCAAATGCTAATGCAGTCTGTGACCTTTGCATAATAAGAACATTGATAATGAATTTTCCAATGGTGCAGTCATTAATAGAGTGTAGGGAACAGGACTGGTGTGATGGGTGTGAGGCAGATAGATTTAGTCAGGATCTTTAATCAGCTCTTCTTGATGACTGAACTCTTCTACACATGTTAATCTTGGAGGCATGGACTGGAATTATATATCAGATCTCTACAATGTCACTAATATCCCAGACTAACATGCTTTTCAGGATGATGGTAAGCACCTTTCTACCTGGCCTGATGTCTGAGAGGCCAAGGGTAGTGAATTCTAACACACATGAAGATTAACACAGGTAAGATATATGCACTAAGAGATCTGGTTTCCAGTGAGAATGAAGGTTTATCGTTGCAGATTGTCAATTTTAGCCAAACAATGTCCGCTTAGAGCAGGACATGAATTAATTAATTTTCTTTGAACTGTTCTGCCAATGATCTCTAATGATCTGCTAACTTGTTTTGAATCTTCCTAACAAGAATCAGAATATTGACTGTGTGTTCACCTGGCAAGAAAGTCACTGCTGCTGAGAACAATGCTTTCCAGGAAAAAGGTAAAGCTTGAATGTGGTAGATGGCATGTGTTTAGGCAGCACTTAGAGGAATTTGAGGTGTATTACTACTGTGTGTACTGTGCACATCAAAATCCTTCTGTGGCTGATTTAACCTGGAGGAGAGCGTTAGGCCATGCAAGCATTCAGCAGAATCCAAAAAATAAGGCACTAAATGAAGAAAACACAATCTGTGATCAATATATGGAATTTATCCTTCATTTACATGAGAATAAGGCCATTGGTAGAGGCATTGCAAATCCAACTGGTAAAGAAATACCCCAAGAAGGTAAATATTAACCTGTAAAGCACTTAAGAGGACTTTATGGCAACTGTATAAATGTGTGAGAAGGCTGAATGCAGGCCCACTGCTTTTGTTAAAAGTAATTTGATGTTATTTTTGAAATGTGGAGCTGAGATCCTTGAGAGAGTCCTCTGGTCTCAGATTCACTTCATTCTTCACCTCACTACAGACTTATTTTGGTGCCTCTTTAGTGGTACAAGGCTTTACATTCACTCAAATGTTTCCTGGAAGAGGTTAGTTTTAGACCAAAATTAAGTTCAGGAGTGGACTGAGTCCACTTAGTTGAGGCTGGGGATGTTGATAGTGATCTCTTTGTTGACAACGTGGAAAGGTGTAATTATTATTTCTGGAATTAGTTTACATACTGTCAATTTGTTGCCAAATGTGTGTGGCATATACAGTATTTTAACAAAATAAATGTGGCCATGGACACATATTAAAAATATGTATTACCTGTCAACCCTCTAAAGACTGAAATGCAATCTGTAATGAGGGAAAAGGTCCAAAGTAAAGAACAAAGAACTGCACAAGGGATTTCAGATGGTGTGGAGTCTGCTCTGAATTTCTCCAAGTAACACCTATTACTTCAGCTTTGTGTTTCAATTACCTGTAAGAGAGAGTGAGAATTAAGATTACTGTAAATGTGTATTTTTTGGAAATGAAGCAGTAAAGAAGTAAAAAGAGCAAAGTGAAGAACAATAGGCCTGTGTTCAACAAACCTTGTTAGGTATGTGCTCATGTGGTCCCCTCCTCCAGTGTCCACAGTGCCTGGCTCTCCCAGTGTACCTGACAGCACCTTTGTCAAGTGTGGGTGACCAGAGATTGCCCAGAGAGATTGTAGAGATATTAAAGAGCTGTCTGGGCACATTCCTATGCCATATGCTCTAGGAAGACCCTTCTTAAGCATGGAGGTTGGACCAGCTGACCCTACCAGTGGCCCCTTCCAACCTGACCCATTCTGTGATTCTGTTTCCTTTGAGGAACAGATCCAAAACACCCAGACTTGCCCTTCAGCCCATGTACTCAACCTTCTTCCAGTGTGTATATATGTATGACATATTCCCCTGCTCTGAGATCACAGTGGGATATCTGAGCCATACTGGAGCCCAGAGTGCCTGGATGTTTGGACAGCCTTTGCCAGTACTGTGAATATTTAGTTGAAGTAGTTTGATCCTTCAGCTTCTACTGTATGTACCTGCAGCCAGCATGTGTACTTAGGTATTGTTGTCCTTTCTCATCAGACAGCAAAAGTTGTCCACATCCTTTGCTCCATGGATGTGTACAAACATGCAGGCAGCATGCCAGGAAGAGGAGCCAGAGGAGCTGTTTTCCTCTGGACACAGGATGTTCTCATTCTTCCCCATTGCTGCAGCCCTGCCCCTTCTTCTGCTACCTGAGCTGCATTTCCAGATGCTGTTGAAGAGAAGGACAAGGCCAAGGGGAGGTCCTGGCCTTTGGCCTGGCAGCAGGTGTTGTGGGGTCTAGGTGCAGTGTGCCCTCAATGGCCAGGAGTATTCTTGGGGATGGACACCACGGGAGTCAGAGCTCCTAGAGCCAGTCCAGCCCCTCTCATCATCAGTAACAATATGGAACCCTAAATGCCCTTTCCTGGGTCCATTTACATCCACACTTGGGTTTCTGTGTTGCAGTGAGAGAAAAAGCCCAGTGTGGGCATTCTTCAGGTCAAAACCTTAGAGGGATGGGAACTCACATTACTCCTGCCATCGTGCTCTTGAGGGGAAGGAAACTAATAAAGTTTTTTGGGCATCTAGCCAGATTGAAGAAAAAAATTACCAATTCCCTCTCAAACAAAGACTGTACCTACAAAGCCATCTTCCCATTAGTGCAGTTCTGAGAGGGCTTTGGGATTTGAATCTTGCAGGCAGTGCTTGGGCAATGTGAGAAGACCCAGGGTCCTCAGGGAAAGATTAGGAGATGCTGTTTGATGTTGAAATTTTGGGTTTATAGGCTGCTATCCTTCCTTCTTCTGTCTCAGCTGAGGTGCCAGGGTAGACACTCCCCTGTTCAGACTCTAGCCAGCAGCTTTTTGGTCATATCTGTTCTTTATTAAGTCAATCAAAGGGATTCTTGAGGGTCTGAGATGCGGGGTGGCAGCCTTCTCAGTCTTTTCAAGGGGGCAGACAGATGTCTAAAAGCTGTGTCTAAAAGCTGGAATAGATAGTGAAATCAAGAAAAAAAAGCTGTCCATTAAAATTTTTTATATGCTTACTGCTCACCTTCACACTTTCCTTCTGTTTTAGAACTTGTTTAAAATTCTGCCTATCTTGACTGTCAGGGGATAAATCACTTCCCCCCTCCAGTGCAGATTGCATGCAGCAACATGTCTCACAGGTATCTTCTAATAAGTATGTAGCACCCCTGGTTCTTCAGCACATATCCTGTGAAGACTTTCCTGAGGTGTCCAGGGAAATAAAGGCTGGAAGGCTCACTTCACAAGGGAGCAGACTCCCTCTCCCTTGGGAGAATTGCTGTTACATCACCTGAAAGCACTGGCCTGTGCAGCAGCTCTGTGGTGCTCTGGTGGTGCTTTCTGGGCTCTAATGGTCCTTTCTGTCCTTCATCAAGATATGCTGTTAGAAGGATCTTCTCTAGTCAGGGTTCTGGCAACCTGTACAATAAATCTATATAGAATCAGATTTTTGTGTGCATATTTGGTAGCAAAGGGAAAATGTATTTAATTTCCATTTGAGAGACACAAGAGAAAATCCTACAGTTCATTATGAAACATTCTAAGAGTATATTTAGGAGAAATCACATGGTTAAGAATGACATGACCTGATTATTTGTGAAATCATAGAATATACTGTGTTCCAGGGGACTGAGTGGATATAATGATCAGATTGCAGCTCTGGTACATAGTATGCTGGAAAACACTTGCTCTTACTTCATTATTTTCTAAAGAAATTCAAGTTTTTCCTCTATCTGCATCTACAGGCCTCTGGCTTATTTTCCAGAAATGTCATTCCCATTTATCCAAAAGGCAATTTTGCTTGACTTCAGATTGTCATTTCAGGGTTGGTGTTTGTAATTCTAACAGATGTTTTCACCACAAATTGGTGAGGTTGGAAATTACAGTGACACAACCTCTGGGAAATGACATGAGCTACATTAACCATAGAAAAATATTTCTTAGGAATTAGACAGTTATGATTTTCCTTCTTTCTGTAACTTTAGGTTCACCTGTACCAGACTACATTTCATTTACTCCCTTGATCACTTAGCCATGAGACTCTTCTGCATTTCTGCAGTCAGCTGGCATCTCTATTACCTTGCACACCTTGGTATTCTTAACAAATATTGACAACCCTTATGCATATTATCTGTCTCTTTAAAGGTATGGTGAACAGACAGGGCTTCATAGCAACTTCCCAGTCATGAAAATTATGTAAATATTCTTACCCTTTGTTTTCTAGTCATGTAGCCATGTGAAGATTTTTTCTCTTGTCCATTTTAGCTTGTTTCTATGAAATTGTCTCATAGTAAGCCCTGCCAAATGTGTTTAGGAAATGAAAGTAGATTATATTAAATGCATCTTTTTTGTCCACATGTTTATTAAAGTATAATCAGAGAATTCTGGCAGATTTCTGATGCTTGATCTCTGTCAATACGGTGATCTTCCCCACTTTGTACCTGCTAATTCTATTCCTGGGAAGAGTTGCTACCAATTTCCTCAGTGTAATGCTGAGGTTACTTGCTTAGAGTTCCTCAAATCTATTTTGAAAACCTTTGTAAAAACCATTGCCACTTCTCTGCACATGAAGGGGCTTTAAAAGATTAAGTGGTTTGGCTTTTTTGTCATGGAGAGTACCTCTAGCAATTGCAAGTTCCTATTGTCTTGTCCCATCCAGTTGCTACCACTCTTCCCTTTTCCTCACTTTATAACTACAGCTGCTGGCACCTTGGGTGAGACAGATCTTCCACATGCTTACCACGGAATAGTTTTCTGATGGGTGCCAGCACATCATCTCCCCACCCCACCCTTTCCCCAACATGTGCATTATAAAATACACTTATTTTTTTGGCTATGGTTTCATTTTGTTTCTGTGTCTTTCTGTTGTAGCATCATCATCTGGTGTCTCTGCAGAGTGTCTGATATACTTTTGCTTTTATTACTGTGTTTGAAAATTTATGAAGTTTTTATTTCTTGCCATGTTTCAGTTCCAATTATTTGAATTCATCTTTCTATGTACCTGAATTCTGACAAAATATTGCAGCTATCGTCACGAGAGTTGTTGCTTGTGTAAATGTCTGCTTTTCACTCTTGTCTTGTTTACAACAGGGCAAGCTAAGAACAACACTAAAATCAGTAGAGGTGATCATTGATCTCTTCAAATGAAAAGAAGATTTACAAACCTTGAATTTGCCAAAGCATTTCTGTGACCTCTAGGTACAAGAATCTCGCATCTGTTGGCTTAGCAACCCCAGGATATGGTCGTGCCTCAGTCTCTGATAAAGGAATAATGATACATAACATTTCAGCCTCATGCCCTTTCTGATCCCCTTTTTGATTCAGAGCACAAAAGATGTCTGATACATGTTCAAAGGCACAATACAAGACTTGGCATCTCTAAGACTTTTTATCTAAATGCTTACTTGTCCCCTCCACAGCCAAATGAAGGGATCATGCACCCCTTGGCAGAGAAACTATGATCCAAGTACCAACTTGTACCAGCTACAGCCCAATCAGTTCTGTTGTTCTAGACCTGCAATTTTATGAAAAACCTGCTCTTCAGTTTTTGAGTATTGTTTTTTTGCTAAGGTCATCCAGATGACTTCCAAGATATGGAGTTCAAAATTTACAGGAGCATTTGAAATTTTAGGTTTGTCATTCTTGCTTTCAGCTAGAGGAACACTGTAAGGAATAATATTACTGAAAATAACACAAACATATTCCAGTACATCACGTGATGTACATAGTGAAATGTCTTTAGGCAAAACTGGCATTTCAGGCTTTCCCTTTCTAAGGCTCATTCACGAACATGATATTGAGCTGGCTGATCAAGTTTGAAAGGCTGAAACACCCATTCTTTGCTTATGAGCTTTTACTGGAAGCCCAGCAGTTGAACAGTGTATGTTAAACTTAAAATACCAAAATTGAGAGACTTGAGGAGTCTTTTTGTTCCCAGCCTCACTTTTCAGACTTCTGGCACTATTCAATCTATTCTGGATTACAGATGAAATCATTCGATGAGGAAAATGTGAAAATATAAGATGTGTGGATAAACAGTTCAGAAATTCAGTTTATTAAATTTTTCAGGCCCTATCACTGGCAAAGTTTACAATTAGCGAGGCAAAGCAAACAAAATCTTACCTCTTTCGCAAAGAGTAAAAGCAGGTCAGTTTTGAGCAGACTGGTTTCACAGATTGTCTCAGATGAGTGATAGTGAGTTCTGATGTCTGAACTACAGTGAAAATAAATAGAAATAAAAAAAATATTCCTCTCTCTTCTCCAATTAAAGTTAATTTGGGAAAATTTACTGCCTTTGCACCATAGAAAGAAAGTTAGTTGAGTAAGAGGTAAGAAGAGGATATCTGACATATGGCTTTATTGAAATGTAATATCATAATATCAACTTGTAGGAACAGTAATTGTCATACATTGTACAAATGCAGCATCTGCTTATAGGACATATTGCCTGTGATTAAGTCCTTCAGAATGACATGCCTATAAAAGATGCAGAAGGTGATGTTTTTCATCTTGGCCCCAAGGAGAGGCATCTTTGCTGTTTGCATGAGTGTTTTGGAGATACATTACCTCATCTGTATATCCAGGAGTCTGGCTTTGTTCCCAATTCCTCCTCTGACTCTTCTTCAACAAAACACAATGGAGACCTTTCCTGTTTCCTTATTTAGCTGACAAGTACAGGAATATCTCTTTCCTGAAGGAAACTCATCGTGGCCTTGGGTTGTGTGGCTTGCTGGAATCACCTCTTTATGCAGTAGAAGTCCCATGGGATGTCCTCACTAAGCAGAAGAACCACTCAATCAACAGTACTCAGAGCACTTGGGGTGCTGTTCATGATGGGTGAGATGTTCCCACCATGAGAAGGGAAGGTCCCCATTATCAGTGTAGCTCCACACTGGGACCTGGTTTAGAAATGCTGCAGAGGAAACTGCAGAGCCCAGTGTCTCAATGACTTTGGCAACCAGGGAAGGGCTGCAGCTTTCCTTCCTCTGAGAGCCAGAATAGTCAAAACTTCTCTGAAGTATGCAACAACTGAGACATGTATGTCAAGGGTCATCCTAAATGCTCACACGACATGAAGAAATGCCTTGTGGAAATAAGAACTGGCACGTTACAGAATCACCTCTGAACAGAAGCAGGAGGAGCACCGAGACTTTGCAGCACTGACAGCTGGCAGGGTATAAAATGTGCTTTAAGTAAGAAAATGTGTATGCAGTCATGTAGGTTGGAGGAGGCAGATTTTGTTGTCCACTTGGTGTTCTTCCTCTCCAGCTTCATAGAATCATTTAGTTCAACACTTTTACCTAGCTCTGCCAAATCCAAATATTCTTGCCTGGTATTTGTGACCTCAGAATTTGTTCAGAAACTGAAAACAGATCTCATCAAGATGGAGGGTGAGGATAAAATTGATAGCAAGATGAAAACAAGATTTTTTTTAAGAAGTGGGTCTCTTTTGACTGTTAGCAGATGGCAGTGCACTCCTCAGAAAATTCTTTTAGCAGGCTCTCTGAGCAAATGCATGAGGGGGTGGAAGTTATGATGCATTTCTAAAATAGAAAAATAGCTTAAAACTCAGGCTTTATATATTTTAAGCCATTATGAGCAGCTGTGAAAACACTTGTTTATTTTGACTATTTGCCTTAGCTTCAAAATTTGTAATTGGAATGAGAAATCACAGGGTGTTCCCTTTCTATTTCCTTTTTTAAGGATTTGTGTTCAAGGCTTCTTTACCCCTGTAGATTCCAGAGCTATAAGTAATGCAATAAAAACGTGGTCTGAATCTCACTGAAATTGAGAAGTGGCTATCCATGGGCTTTATGGGGCTTTCTCATGGACTTTCTCTAGCTTTGGAGCAAGCCAGATGCTTTCCTGTTTACACATCCACATGAAGAGCTTTGCCTATTTTGAAGGTCTTTTTAGGAAGCTGGGGCAAGGCTTGCCTGTTTCAGGCTCTGACATGCCTGCAAAAGTGCAAAATTGGCACATCTGCGATTTTCATGTTACAACTCTGCCTATCAGGGTTCAAAGTGAAGTAGAAATGACAGCGTGAGGGCCTGATGTCTGATCTGAAATGGGTTTTAGGAAGATACTGAACTGGTCTGTGCTACTCTGAGTATGCCCCAAAGCACAGGGTAAAGCAAAGAGGGCTTGTGGTTCCACCCATCCAGCTGGGAAGTTTTGGCAGTGATAGGGTAGAGCCTTGGTTGTTGGATTTGGAGACATAAGTTTCCTCCACAATCCCAGTGTGAACACTTCTGCATCCTGCTATTTTAGTATTTTCCTCATATAGTCTGCCATCTGCTTCACCCACTTCATTTAGCAATTGAATGAAAAAGTTGTTTTAAAATCCAAATTGGGACTGTAGAGTGATTCATGACCAGGTATAACAGGAATAGTTCAAACAAAACTCATTTGAGAGTTTGCTTAATTTTTGGGACTATCTTTCCAGAAGGTACAGGAACCTGTAAATTCAGATCACCAAAGAAATTTATTCTATAAATATGAAGGAACCATAGGTTAAAATGAAGTGATGAGCAGTTCCATGTAACTTCATTATCCACAAATGAAAAAGGAAAAGTGTTCTGTGGACCTACATAGTCCTGTAGCTGAGTGGGGCTGCTTTTGGAGTTACAGGTGTCACACTATTACTCTGTAAGATATTTACTTGTATTAAATGAGAGCAGCTCCTCAGAGAAATACATTGGTTCCAAAAATGTCACATTGCCAGTGGTAAAAATTTCTAAGAATTTCTAGGCTCTTAGGATTTAATTTTTGATGTTTCCACTTGGTATTTCACAATGAAGAGTTTTTCATTGTTCTCCCATATCAATCCTGTAAAACTGTTATGAAATGAACTCAGCTAATAATTCATCTCCTTCACCTGTACATTTTTTTTTACAAAATTCATCATTTGTAATACTTTAAATTTATCTTTTTTGGGGTTCATGAACTGGATCATTCTAATATTTTTTCATTTTGTGTTTGGTTTGGGGTTTTTTTCCAAACAAAAATTAAATTGAAAAAATTGCTTAGTACCTACATGTTCCATAATTATTGTCAGCCCTGTTGGGAAAATTCTCTCTTCTTATCAAAGCACCTTCAGCAGCAGGAAACATTTTAACTTTTCAAATGTAATCCTTGAAAATAGTTTCTCTTGAAGTGTGAGCATACTTTGCACATTTTTTTTCATAATCTTGAAATAGTTTAATATTTTGAGATCGAGATTAAAAATAGCAGAACACATGAAGCCCGTGGGTTACTGCTGATAAGACAGTTATGGATAATTCTGGCCAGTGAAGGCTTTGCCATCATGTTACCTTTTCCAAAACCTGAATAAACACGTGCATCTGACTAAGCTGTCTCATACTATATTTACCAACAACACTGAATACTGTGAACTCCCTTTTCCAGAAGTATGTTAAATTAGTGATTTTCAGTGCTTGTAAAACAACTCTCCTTTACATTTTTTTTACAATTTTCAGTCATTTGTTATTTTTTATAATTTTTGGTTTTAAGTGTTTTGTTTTCTCTGAACTGTTTAATGTGTGGCAGTGAAATGCCACTTGAATGCCCAGATACTTTTCCATAGGCATAGGCATCCATAAATATCTTGAACTTGATTCACCATTTTGAAGGAAATATGTGAGGTTTCATATAAAAAAATAATTTTCAGGCATTGAGGTGACAAACATACTTGATTTTGTTATTTGTGGAGCTTAGGTACTCTTTTCATACAGTGTGATAGAGATTATTTGTAATTGTCAATATTGTCTCAGACCTCTATCATCTATAAATAAAGTAAAAAGTACTTTTCTTTGCCAAATTATCTTTCAGTGGATTTTAATATCATATCATATATATCATATCATATCATATCATATCATATCATATCATATCATATCATATCATCTTTAGCTGTATCCTGCACCATATTTTAATGCATTAATACTCTTGCATTTATATTTTCAA
This sequence comes from Luscinia megarhynchos, assembly GCA_034336665.1. Lineage (NCBI taxonomy): Eukaryota > Metazoa > Chordata > Aves > Passeriformes > Muscicapidae > Luscinia > Luscinia megarhynchos. The sequence continues at coordinate 71,134,236 of JAPFBE010000003.1, forward strand.
GAATGACATAGCAGAAAGCAATATAGTTTCTATTATGCAATCCTTGTCAGATAGGAGTTTTCCATATTGAACAATGGAACATGGGAACTGGTAATTTATTAAATAGTAAAGTCTGTCTCATCTTTGTTGTGCATCACATTAAAGTGAATTAGAAGCTTTGGAAAGAATTGTGAGTTCATTACAAAAATGAACTTGTCCTTCTTCTCAAAATACTGTAATATCACATTATTTCAGTCAAACATGCAGTTTCCTAAGCATGCTGCTCAAGTAATAAAAATTCATTTTGAAATTTTGTTTCTGACACCATTCAAAATGGCATTTAACAATAAGCACTCAACATTTCTTAAATAATGGCTTGTTTTTTCATTCAATCACCATATGCTTGAGTATTTATCATCTTTGAAAACTTCTACCAGCACATGATTTTCCTTTTTTACCTCTAGCTCCACCCTTATGAAGCCAAACAAGGATCATGGTGTATGTACATGTTATGCCATCCCAGCAGATTCTTCATTCCTTCTTTTCAGAAGTTTGTGGTTGGGAAAGCTTTGCATGGATGTGTCATGAAATAAATCTTTTTACAATCAGATGTGCTGTAAGCATCATTACTGGTGCCCACCCAAATCTCTCTTAGGGCCAGTGGTGCTTGTGTTTAATTACTTCTGGTTTCAGTGGAAGCTGCAAGGGAGACACTCCTTGGGCTTTTGTAGCACTGGAGTGAGGTGTCTGAAGCTCCCCTGTCCTCCCCAGTTTATTTCAGTTCCATCTGCCTCATTTTTTTAATGGCCTTTTTGGTTCTTGTTTTCCATTTAATTTCTGGTGTTGTTCATTCCATCTTTTGAACACTTTTCACCTCTGTGCCACCTTAGACATCATCCTAGGTCTACAGTCCTCTTGCCCAACCATCTGCACTTCTCTCAAAACAAAACTCTTCAGGTCATTTGAGTAAAACATTGATAACAACCATTTTCTTCTTATTTGTTCATCTTTACAAAACTGAAGTCTTTAGGTAAGTATAAAGAGGTAAATCAGAATGCAAATAAATAGAGATTGAGCAAAGTTCCTGGAATAAAATATGTGGTACTGAGCATGCAAATAATTACCCTATTAGTTTTTGGGTTGTTATACTGGTGTAATGCTAGCTAAATTCTCCTACTTTAAATAGTGCATGATGTAAATCTAACTAACAAGCATGAGGAATTCCTCAGAGCTGATGTCAGCAAGAGACTTTCAGTAATTTCAGAGGGGAAATATTTGTAAGCTGAAAAAACATTTTTATTATGTTTATTATTAGGATTGAAATAAATAGACCTATTATTCCAAAGCCTTTTTAAGAATGTAGTTGCAAAGTGTTAAGACAAAATTGAAGGGAAATTCTGTGAGGTAAAAGAAACTCCAAAAGTATTCTTATCCAAAGACACATTTTACTGTAATACCTAAAGCACAGCTCCCTTGGACTGTTTTCTGTGGTGGCAGCAGAACATTTTTCATTCTTACACCTTCCAGTGTACAGATGGCCTGTGTCAATGCAATCACCTTTCTCTCTCAGCAGAGAAGAGAGCAGATGATAGAATTTAAATTAGAAATGCAAAAGTGCCAAGTAAGAAAGTGTGGGAGAGAGAGAGAGATCTGCTCATTTCTCTCACCTCCAAGTCTGCAGCAGCCTCTATGTACAAAACCTGGAGCTCTGTGGTCTGCAGGACCATGAGGGGTGGCTGGATGCCATGGAAAGGCAGGCTGGAAGGCACTGCCTTCAAACACACCTTGGTACGTCACACACCAAAAAGAGAACAGTCTTCAAAAGTGCAGAAATAGAAAAGGGGAAAAACCCCAAAGGCAAAGAATACAAAGCAGAAATAACAGGAAAGTATCTTGTGCAGTAATGTAGGAATTCAACACTGAGAAAGACCCAGCTAGAGAAAAGAGCTGTGTGTAATCAGTAGCCACCATGGGACCAGTGTGAGGAACAACTGGATTACAGCTGTGAAACAGACAATTTTGCTCAAACAATGAACAAGGCAAGATATTTCCACTGGATATAATCTCACCAAGTGTGCCCATGGAGTGTGAGTCTCTGCTTTTGCTAAGGATGCTCAAGGAGAGTTAATTGCAGAGGAGCAGACACTGTTTAAAAAGGGCTCTTTGCATAATGGAGGAAATAAAGGGGATCTTCTTTGAGAGAAATAAAAAAGATCTTAGTTTCTTCTGCTGAGCTGAATTTAGAAAGTGGACATTATTGCTTCCCAGAATTTAACTGGAGGTGACAGAAAGGAGAGGAGAACATGAAAGAAAGGCATAATACTGGAGGAGAAATAGGATTATTTAAACTGTATAGGCAATTTTGGCACAAAACCTAGTCTTGTCTTGAAAATTCCCAGTCACACAGATTAAATTACCTTGCTGGGGCCCTTCAGGCAATAATCCAGTTTTGCAGTAAGGGCAGAGTAGATGCAATGAAGGAACAGGAAAGGATGGGCACCAGGGTCCTCCTAGGTGGCTCTGGGGTTCTGTGGGTGCATCAGGGAGAGGCTGGGAAGGGCTGGCCAGTTCCTATGGGGCTCTGGGAGGTAGGGCCAAAAAAGGTTTTAGGGAAAGCTTTCAGTCAGACAATCCAGGCCAATGTCTTTCTGGGAATTTAAGTTTGGTCAGCTGGGAGGGTTGGTCATAATTTGGTGGGAAACTTTGCATGTGGGTAAGGTGAGACACCAATTTCTGTCTGCTGGGGAAGGCTCTCCTTGTAGGTGGGGAGTTTTAATTGCTTTTCCTCCTGTGCTCTTAAGAAGAATGGAAAGCCTTAGCCCACCTCCTTACCAAGGTTTAATAGACCCTTCCCTACCTCTTCAGTTGCCAGCCTACTCCTTATCCTGCTGAAAGAATACCTTTACTTGGGAAATAAGGAGGATATTTTTTGGATATAATGGAAAGGAGGCTCTGAAACAAGAACAGTGGAATCAAAATAAATAGCAAATTTTGAGGTGAAAGTAATTCACTTCATAAAGGTCTTTATGGAACATTACTGCAGAGCAAGGCAAGACCCAGTGACCCTGGACATCCTTTTCAGTACTTCTATGGAAAAATACTCTTAAGTTTTGTCTTCTGTTGCCTTAAAGAAATGTTTTATGCTCAAAGAAACAAGACAATGAAAGCACTACTAATGTCCATACACATCAGTGGTTTCTACAGAAAAGTCACAAGGCTTGGACAGCCAAAGAGGTGCCCTACAAATTAAAGCACTTTTATGAGAATATCTGACCCATTCAGTGACCTTCTCTTCTATCTTTCTTTACTACAGATCTGACTTATATCATACTGGACCCTCTCTCTCTAAGTTTAAGCAGGAATAGAGGTGCAAAACTGAATGAAGTGTTGCTTCCTCGAGCTAGGTTTTCTGTTATACTGTAGCCTTCACCAAATCACTTCAAAATATCACTAGATTTTATTCTCTTTAAGATGAGGGGATATTGAAAATAAAGCCTTTAAATTCAAATCTCTGTAATTTCCCAAAACTATGAAGTGCTGCAAATGCAGGGTTTTTGTAAAAAGCAGGTAAATATTAACAGCATGAAACTGAACAATGATCAGTCAAGCCTGTCATCTTTATCTGCATCAATAAAGAAAACCTTTTTTGTCAGAAAGAAAGCTTTGGCTGAGTGGCCATGCCCAAAGCTTTTGACATCTATTCTGATGAATAGCTACCCTGAATTTTCAAGAGACAGCTCTTCTGTCAGACATAATTCTTCCAGAAACAACAAATATGCTTTGAGTATATATTGTGGAGGGAGGTCAGATGTGATGTGAACTAGAAAAGTCTGCTAATGCTGGACTTGACTTCCCTCTGTCATGCCAAAATTAGTGGTTTATCATCTGCAGCCTTCAGGAAAGGCTGTTAGAGGCTTTAAGGTTATTTTCACAAGATCTTCTCCCATTTCCCAGCAAGACTTTAAAGTACCTGCCCAAATGTAGATTTAACAGAGGAAAAGCTGTGATGGGTGTTGAAGCATTCAGTGTTTCCTAAGCCAGAAAGCTGTCCACAAGGCAATTGGTGTTGGCAAGGAGTGCAGCCTCCACCCCAAAGCCATTCCTTGGACAGTTAACAAGCCTTGGACTGTTCCTGAGGCAAAATATAAGGTTTCACTTGGAAAGAGAAATCAAGATCAATCCATCAATACCATTAGCAATCAATAGTAGATTTTACAGAAGATGGGCTGGATGGTTACAGTCATTACCCCCAACCCACAAACATTGCACTGCTGAGGTCAACAGAATTGTTCAATTTTACTATTATTATTTTTTTTTCCAGTATGAAGAAGGAGGACAAAGGTTATGCAGAAATCCCTGCTCTTCCTTCTTCTTTATGAATGCAATCAACAGAGCTGCTTTAAATTAAGGAACCAGTCCTTCCTTTCTGCTGTCAAGCATTAATGTCAGCGTTAATGAGGCCAGCTTCTCTTGGAAGAGAAAGTTTCTCCCAGATCAACAACTGAGATGTGAATCAAATCAATGATGCTTTGAACTACATTGACATTCTTTGCCTTTCTTTTTTTGAACACTAGGGAAAAAAAATTCTTACTTGCTACACCTAGAGGCACACATACACAGATGCAAATAGAAATGTTGTATGGCCAGCATGGGACTGGTTTTCAGAAAAGTGAAGCATCCATAGCAGACACTACTCAGCTCAAGGTGAAACAGTAATGATCAGCACCTCTATAGAAACCAAGGCCAAGTTATTTTAAACTGTGTGTCTCTTTGCATGAATGAAGTTCATGAAAAGTGGTGTTTAGTCTGAAAATGTGCATGCCAATGATTTCCCCATATACACATTGAACCTCATAAAGTATTTGAAATGGCAGTAGCAATTTAGTTCACCTAGCATTGTAGTTTCTCCCTGTCTTCTTTATTTTCTCTCTGTTTCTCATGGGCAAAAGTTTTAATCATTACTCATGAGAAAAATTTAAACAGAAAGGCAGTACCAGGAAGGTTCTTTTTGCTTTCAAGGCATCTTTGTGCATATTAGCAGGGGACATTCTGTGTAGATGCTAAGCATAGAGGACAGCAAAGCATGGGTATTCACTCACATGACCATTGCCAGCAGTGCACAGGATTTTTCTGCTAAAAGTCTAGATTAAATTTGTATTGCTAAGGAGAAAATTACAGTGTGCAACACAAGGGGCATCCAGCATCAAGGAATGACACATCAAAATTAGTCTTTAAAAGAAAAAGCCAACCACCTTCTGTTTTCTTACATTGCAAGGAGCACAGCAGGAGGATGGAGGTAGGTGCTCTCCTGTCTTGCAAAATTGTATAGGTTAAGTGAGAAAAAGTAAGCAAAACTGGGAATACAGCTTGTGCTGCAATGTGACAAGGCCCACTGTTGTCTGTGGGTAGAACAAAAAGATAGCTGTTTGTTGGCTTAGCTGCAGAAGTGCTGAAGAAAAGCCTAACTTTTCTGGACAGGAAAAACTACTGCAAAGATCTTCCTGTTGTGTGGCACCAGATCTTCTCATAAGCCTTGCTCTCAATCTGCTCTTCATTGTGGTCTGCACTGTAGCAGCCACAGCAGCAGATCAGGAATTTTTCATTCCTGATTTTTCATACTGAGCTGCACCTGGGGTTCAGACTTTCCTGGTGCAGAGTCCTGGTGCAGACCCAGCTTGCCATACTGCTGTACCATGCTCACCTGACAGAACTGCAGCAGCACAGCTGCACCAGTGGCAAATGTGCCTCCAGACAAGAGGTGGGTTGCAGACACAAATGACCTCGATTCGAGGAGCTGCCAGCTTTCAGAGCATGGTTTTTGTGTTGGCTGGGACATCTGCAGCATGTGCTTCCTGCACACTGAGCATGAATACCCCATCAGACAGCATTAGCTTCTTTCATCTCAACAAATGTAGGTATCTGTGGTTGTGATTAAACAGTCACATGGCAGAGCCTGTGTTAAGGGTGATCTCTCCTTGTCCCTGCTGATTCTTCAACCCCCACTGAACCGTGCCCCAGCCTTCCAGGATGCTCTGCTCCTTGGGGCTGCTCTCATGTAATTCTGTGTAGGCATCTTTATCTGGCACAGTGAGCTGTGAAGCTCATTTTGCATTAACTTGCACCACACTCCCTCAATCAGCAGCGTGTGAGACAAAGAAACATATGGGCTTTTATTGTTGTCATTACTGCAGTGATGATTACCCAGGGAAAAAGGGGAGAGAGTTAAGAGCAAAATCTAAACTGCAAGATTTTTATATTAACATGCCATTCTAATCAAGTAATCTCGTTTAAGTAATTGCATTATGAATACTCAGAGGTATTAATTTTAAGATTTAGAAATCTAAATGTATGTAAGGCCAAAGCCCTGTGCATCTGTGGTATTGCTGCAATAAATAGTCATTGTATGGACTAGATATGGGAACAGTTGTTTATAGAACATTTGCTTTGCAGTGAAAACAGGTATCTTTACCAGGTATAAATAAATTAATCCCTTTTCTAAAATAAGAATTTTCCTTTCTTCTTTTGAGACTTTAAACACAGGTACATTTAAATGTCTATGGTAAATTTCTCTAATTTTTTCTGTGTTAAAAGGAAAATAGGAACAACTTCTAAATAAATGTGCAGCAGTTAATGGTAACTAATATCTTGCCTACTGTACCAATATCTACATAAATCATAAAGATTAGCTAAGGAATTTTCCTTTTATGCTTAAAATATGTGTAACACTTCACAATAGCTGAATATAGCTATTTAGTGTTCCTCTGCTGTTTTTGAAATACCTGTTTACTAGCAGTTTGTCAGGCATTTCTAATGGCAGTCATATTAAATTTAAACTGTTTTGTTCTTTACTATCTCATCCAATTAGTTTAAGCATATGGCAGAGAACAGAACACACAGTTAGTATTAGACTCAAAATGCAGTTCTGGATTCACAGCTGCATAATTAATTTCTTTTGTTGCTGAAAAAATGCGTGTTATGGTTCATCTGCCTCTATTAGTTTATGTTAGATTGATTACTTGGAAAGTTATTTCCCTTTAATTTTGCTCTGCTTCATTTGGAACCTTGTCTTCAAGGATGTCCTGCCAGCTTGATTTGCTGAGAGCTCCAGGGCAGCCTGCATTCCCAGTGAAATACCTTCAAGAAGTGATTGGTATGATATAAGGTCAGGTTTAGGGTTCCTGAACTTAACTTAAACTTCCATGAACCTTTTCCATCACTTCTATGCAGGTGCTCTTCCCTAGCCTTGTCTTCCTGGCTGTCATCCTCTGCAGTGACTGCCTCCAATTTGCCTCTTCAGTTGCCAGTTCTGTGCTCTTCTTTTTCACTTCTCTCAGACTCTGCTATTTCCCCCTGTAGCTGTGTTTTCACTTCTGTAAAGCCTTTGGACACAGTTTGCATATAAAATGTTAGACAAAAGAGACCATCTTGCATGAAGCTTGGGCTTGCTCTGCATCCACAGCTGTTAGTAATAGAAAAACTGAAGCATGATCAAGTTGATTGTGATGCTGGTTGAATAAAGAGCTGTGATTTCATCTAAAGTATCTTTTTTTTTATTAGACAGCTCTAACATGTCTTTCTATGCAATTTCATTAAAAAGGCACACACTTCAGTTTTGTTTGGCAGGAAACAATGGGCACTAACAGCCCAGTGACCAGCATTTGGCAAACACGCTGTCCAGAACACGTATTTGCTGGGTCAACAAGTTATATGGAGTTAGGAAACTGCTGATTTGATGGTGCAAAACTCTGAATATCTTCTCATGGAGAAAGCATGCAGTCCCTTTCTCATAAACCCTACAGGTAGAGTATGTGTCATTCTTTAACGCTGCTATGGGGAAAATTGCAAAATGGAAAAAATACTAATAAGTTTTTCCAGACGGCAGTATAAAAACATTATTGCTTCTGCTACCATGTCTGTTATTTATTATACCTCCTGTTACCCAAGCATGGCTTAAATCTATCATAAGTTCTCCTCAGTTCAGTTCTGTTGGAAATGCCTAGGACAGAAATATGGAGACTGCTTTCTGCTGAAGGTAGTTTAATTTTCATTTTGGTTTATTTTTGTTTGTTTGTTTTTTCATTTTGAGACAATTTATTTGGTTCTGAGATTTGCAATTTTTTTTCTTATTTTGATTCTAATTCCTGTATTAACTATTCCATCAGTTTTGACATCAGTTAGGGAAGGACACAAAATAGCAGTGCATGGAGATGGTTTAGCTAAACTGGTAGGCTCAAGTCTTTTGTTGGTGTGACAAGAGGTGATGCTGTGAGCCAGCAGTAAGTGCCCTGCAGGACAGTTTCTCGATGCTCAGGGTTAAGTCAGGGACTGTAAGGGAAAAGGCACACTGAAAACCATTGCAGAAGAAGGACTGGAGGCCAGGAGGTGCCCAGAGAGGGGTTCAAGAGGAACCCAAGCAAACTCCCCAGCAGTTTGTGGGCTGGATCCAGCCTGCAGGAGCCATCATCACTAACTCCAGAAGCCTGCAACCTCCTGCCAAATTTCCCAGCCTTCAAGCTTCAAGCTGCCATTTTTGTCAAGCAAGAGATTTATAAGGTAAGCAGCCCAAAGACTAGATAGAATTTTCCATTGTGGACTCTCCCTCCAGGAGAAGGTCTTGGGAAGGTTCTGAGGAGTCAAAGACTGGTAACATGTAGCTCCCCAGGATGGGTGATGTTGCACATATTGCAAAGAATAAACCCAAGCATGCCATGTGAAATTAATAGGATGGATTTCTGGACATCAAAAAGACATTTTCCTGTAGGTGTTTAAGTCCTGTAATCTGTGAGATCAATTTATTTTGGAAGACCTCTGTTAACACACTAGTAAAAAAAATATCTTGAGCAAGGTTTGTAAATTTTTCTCCTCTCTGCTATTAGTGAACTTATGTCATTAAAAACAACCTGCTTGGAATCCTTTTCCCCAGATTTATGGGGATTTGATTTTCCTGAGGATGTGCTGATGTTATTTGTATTCGGCATAAATAATTTTGAATGGAGTCATTACTGAGTCTGAGAGATGGCTCAGCTGCATGTTGCTGGCTTGCTTGCTCTTCAGCTTAATGGATTGCTGGGTCAGATTCTGAGAGTGTTTCTGGGAGAACAACTTCTAGGAAATCTATCTTTGATTTGTCCCAGGGCAGATGAATGTCTGTAATTTCTAACAACCCTCTTCCCTTAGTGGCTTGAAGTGTGTGAGCTCGTAGGCCAGTCAATTGTCTCCTGCTTCCAGCAGTGCCTTAATCCCCTGAGACAGCAATCAGTTGGTGGAGTAATGGATGCCTAGTGCAGAGGAGTTAGATACTGATATCTAGAAATCTATTAATTAATTTAATTTTTTAGAAATTCATTAAAGAATTAATGGTGAAAAGAAAGACAGCTTTTATTTGATGAGGAAGAGGGAAACTATTCTGTGAACAGTGTGTGGCATTTGTGTGGCATAAAGGAAGCTGGAAGAAACTAAAGACCCACCACTGAGCTGTTTGAATTACTCTTACTTTAGCTGAAATTGTAAACAGTTTTAGAGAGACATTGTTAAGACTTCTCAGCAGAAATAAGTGAGCTTAAATAAATAAAGTAAAAAAAGGAGCTAAGTGAGGCTGGCTGTGTCCCTGAAGTGCAGATAATTTTCTTACACACCCCATAAAGATACTGGATTAGGTATCTATTAGGTATCTTTATTAGGACCTGGCAATGTTGGATCTGCCATTTTCTTGGTTCCTTTGCACAGAAAAGCAAGCTGATTTAAATAGCTTTTCCTTCCTACCTGTCTGAGTAAAATGCTGCAGGACTTTCTCTTAACCTGAATGTGGATTGTCATAAAAACAAAGCATTTATGGAAACAAAAAAATAACCTTGAGAGTCTACTTAGCTTGTCTTTCCTCACTCAACCAGGATGAACTTGTCTATAGAATTAATGATTCCTAATTATTCAGCATTTTCTTAAAAGCTCTGACTGTAGACTCCACAGTCTTCTCAGCTGTCCTATTCAAGTGCCTCACTGTGTCCCATAAGGATGGAATTTATTCCAGCCTGCTCTTTTATAGATTCCCAGAGATGACTATTTCTTCACATACAGTGCCAAAACCTGGGCCTGGTGCTCCAATCAAAGTTTCACCAAACCTTTTGATGTATCACAAGTTGTATTTCACAGAATCAGAGAATCATTTAGCTTGGAAAATACTTCAGGATCATCGAGTTTAGCCTTTTGACTGATCACCACCTAGACAACTTGAACACCTCCAGGGATAGTGAGTTCATCACCTCCCTGGGCAGCCAATGTCCACTGTTTGGAAAAACTACATGTTTGTATGTTTTCTTTGTACTTCAGATGGGAAAGAACATTTCATCCTTCTGTGACTTGCTAATACTCAGTCAAAAACTGGAGTTATATTTAGCAGATTCTGAGAAATGTTCAGCACATGGTGCCTCCAACTGGCTAACCCCAAGGGATATTTTCAAAGCTGGGAAGTTTTGATAGTGGCATCATGGGAGGCAGGTTGAAAAATCGTTCCTGAGTTGAAGATTAAGAAATCTGTGTGAGGGGAAGGATTTGAATCCAAATAACTCCCTTAGTTTGGCTAGGGTTCTAAGAGCTGGCTCTTCCTCTGTGGAGGCAATCTAAGAATATAATAGAAATGAGATCTCCATTCATTTCATTGCAAAGCCTATGAAAAACACTAAAGAGAACATGGAAGAAACACACTGAGCTGTCTGTCAAAACTGCTCTGTGTGTATTTTCATGTAATGCCTCTGTAAATATGATGATCCACATTTCTCCTGTTACAAAATTTCCTTCATTCTCTGTGAGAATCAGAGCTCATGTGATCCTTAAGCAGATTAATGACTTTGCAATTATGTATATACCAAGAGTCTCATTTATGTTCTTGGTAGTATAGCAAAGCAGTGGGAGCTGGGACAGGATTTGCAAAGAAGACATGAAAGATGTATACTTTTTTAGAGCCTTCTCTGAGTCATATTACATGGGATTTTATGGAAATTTACTGTTTTTTATTCTTTAAACAATCTTATCAATGGGGAGAAATTTTTGTATGGGGACAGACTAGAGACAAATGATCTGTTTCTGCATCATTTTGCCAGGGTATAACTGCATTTCATATCAAAGAAGTGGAATTCCCTGCAAAACAGAATTTGTTTTGGCCCAATATTTGTAGTGTTAGGAAAATATTAAGAGAAGATACAAGGATGACAGACTAAAGGGCAGCAAAGGTTGAACACCTGTGCACTGCCAAAGTGCAGGCTGATGGAAGAGATTTGGTGCACCCTGCCATGTGATGTACAGATGTACAGGGCTGTCCTACACACTGCCCCTGGCACTGAGTGGGAGGCTAAAACTCCTGTTACCCTTGTCCCCTGCTGAGAATGTGGGGTGCTCTATGGAGGATTTAGTGTTCTTTGGCCTTTCCAGCAGTGTTTATCCAGGCAGAGGCTGGAGATGGTCTTCAGGTGGATGGGGCTGTTCTAACTTCTGCATTTCTAAAACTGGACACCATGTCTTGCCCAGCAGGTTGAGTTTTCTGACTGATCTGTTTCATTGTTGTGCCTGCTCATGACACACCAGTGTGGTATAAATAGCAGGAAAAGGTGTGTGAGGTCAAAGATGAGGAGGAAGAAATAAAAGTGTCCTCTTCTGTAACAGTCTGTCTGGTCCCTTGCAATGGGTCTAAACCAACATAACTGCTGTGAACCTGACTGGGTTTGCCCTCTGTGCCTCCAAAAATATTGGGAAGATGCTTAGGCTGCTTCTGCCAGTGAGCTGATGTGTTTGTTCTGATAAAAGCTTTTATAAAAAATATGTGATTGGAATACATAAAGCATTGATATGTGTTGTTCCCAAAGGAATGAGTTTAAAGACTGTTCCTGTGTTAGAGCCAAATGCTTTGGTTGAAGCTGTAGACTCAGTTCTTCAAAGAGAACCACTCTGAGTACAGCTTTGTTTGCAGGAAGGTTGGTGTTCTGCCATGGTCTTGGGTACTCAGCTCAGCTCAGTCATGAGCATAAAAAGATTTACCTTTTCCTACAATCCTTCTTCCTTGTTTAGCTGTTGAGGTCACTGCAGATGCATAACTCTGCTATGTCCCTCCATTGGAAGAAATTCTTTTGAGACAGGTTATCAAAAAATAGATAAAAGGTGAAAATAATAGGAAATAAAAGATATTTATAGGAAATAACATGATACAACTTTTTATCCAGGTTTAATTTCCCATCAACATTAAATCAGCTAATTTTTTTTTGCTTTCTACCATATTTATGTCTTGAAGCAGCAAAATGCTTAGAATAATCAAAATAAAGAATGTTGGGCAGCTCAGAACTGGAAAACAAGCTGCTTTTGACTTGCTTTTCCCCCCATGGACTTCAGAGTCCCAAATACCAAGCATGTTTGTTTCTCTTTTGATGTGATTAATGGCCCATTCTTCCAATGTGCTCCATGACCTGGTCAAGAACTGGCAAGTGATAAAATGTTATTTGGTGGCTTATCAGAGCCCCTGCCAAAACACATGACTGGCAGTCCTTGAGGTAAATAACTAAGTGGCTGTGCCTGCAGCTTGAGGAGAACTTGGGCATTCCTTCCTCACCAGCTTTGACTTTTCAGAACAAGCTGTCGGTGTGGCTCTCACTGAGTCCTCACTCAGACTAGGACTCTGCAGGATGATCTCTGCCTCTTTCCAGACGCTTTATTGGAATTATCTGAGACAAGGAAACTGCCTGAGCACTGGCTGTCACTGCTACTGCCCTGCTGGCATTGCTGGATGCTGATCTGTACCATGGCAACAGTAATGCTGTCTCTATTGCTTTTAACCTTTTCATATTCTTGCTGGGCTTTCTTTTGATTTTCTGACATATGCTGTCACTTAGTAATAATAAAGCTGTCAATGGTATCAACAGCTGATCTTTTAAGATGGGATCAAGAAGACTGACAAGAGCAATGGAAATGCCAGATTTCTCATGGCAGGTTAATTTATTCAAAGTACTCTGAAAATTATTTCCATTCCTGTTATACACAGGTGATGCTCAGCAAGACCAAGGCCTGCAAGATGGGATGCAGGCTGCAGAAGAATTCAGTGTGTAGGAACTCTGTCAAGTAAATGATTTAGTTACAAGCCAAGTGAATAACTAAAAGCTGTTTGCTAAATGTCCTGAGGCAGAGCCTGTAAGAATAAGCTGGAATTGCTATTTATTTGAATAGGCTGTGAATAAAATTTTCAATTCCCCATTCATTTTCCTAGGTGGTCTCAGCAAATAGCAAAGCTGTTTCAGAAGAGCCCAGCACAGCAGCAGGCTTTCCTGGGAAGAATAATTTCCAGAGGATGCTGGGTGCTGCTTTGTGCAGAAGCAATGACACTGCTGGTTTTAATGAATATTTTTCAGATCTCCTACAAGCAGATCTGTTAGTAAGTGACACCCAGGAAACACTAGAGAGAAATAATTTGCTTTACTACAGTAGAATTATAATGGTAAATTTTGTTGGGGCTTTTAAAAAATTGTATTTTTATTTTAATGGTGATTTTAAGTCTGTCTTTTGTGTTCAGACAGCACCTAGTTTATAACGGGGAGAGGTCATTACTTGCTGAAGAGGAGAAAACTTCAGATATCTCCAAAAAGAGGCATTAATTGAGTCAATTTAAACCTACTCTTAAAATATGTTGAAAACCATGCTTATGGGATGCCACACAATTTGGAAACATTTTATATATAATTTGAAGATTAACAGGGGATTTTTTTCTGATACTGGATTGCAGTCATCAGAAAGATAAAGTAGTTATCTGTAATTTGCAGAGAAAGACTTGAGTAGCCCTCACTGATATTTTAGCATCCCTTTGCAGAGTTTTCTTTGTCACCAAGGAGGGCAAATGTGATAGACAGCAATGGTTTTGAACTGAAGTGAAAGGCAAAACATGAATTACATTTGAAACAGAGTGAATTTTGATTATTTCTTTAAATTTTTTTAGAGCCAAGAGGGAGCAGGAGATCAAGAATAATATGGAAAATTAGGCCAAGCAAACTGAATGAGTGAAAAAAAGCTAGCAATCTTTATGCTTCAATGCACAGGCCAGTGACAGGGCATAAGAAGACTATTTCATCATTCTGTTTTCTATGAAGCATCAAGTAATTAATTAAATTGGACTGATTTGTTCCACTGTGTCAGTCTCCATGTTCATGTGACAGATAAAGACCATGCACAGCAAGTCATGCATTCCAAAATCAGCTTCGCAATTTAAAATAAATTATTTTCACTTTTTAGTCTCTCCTACTGTCTAGTGACTCTCTTAATGCAAGCCTTCTTAACAATGTCCAGCCCTGCCCAGGATTTTCCCCATGTCCTAGTCCCTCCAAGGTGTGTTTCAGTGTTTTGGCTCAGGGATGTGCCTGTCTCAGGAGCACAGCTGGAGATCAGGTGCTGCGGCTGCCCTGGTGCGGCTGCAGCTCTGCTCATCCTGACCTTTCTTTGTGCTGTGCCTTGGCTGCTTCTCCCTGCTCCCTCCTGGTGCCCTGTGGCACTCGGAGGGCAGGGGGTGCAGCAGCACAGAGCCCAGGCTGTGCTGTCTGTCCCTGTACATTTCTCATTTGCCTTTCCCATCTCCCCAGCAGACTGTTTCACGTGTCCTAGCTCGTATCCTTCCAAATCCCAGCTGACATTGGTTTGCATGCCTGCTGGCACAGACATGGTTATTTTTGTTCTCTTTGCAGCAGTGAACAATTCTGCCTTTGATTACATTATTTTTTGAGGATATTCACAGTTAACTTTTCACTTTGGGCTGAAAGCTGAGTTAAAACATGAGTAACAGGAGAAGATGCAGATCCATGCTCTTGTCTCCTTTTCTGCCAGAAGAAATACTCCAGCTGGTAACACACCTTCTCCCAGCAGCCTGCTGTCAGTTTACTTCTCTGAGCATACTTATTAGAGGGCCAGCATTCCTCCTAGTGTGATAAAACTTTTTTTTTTCCCTTCATAAAACCTGTCACTTCTGACTGGTCACAACAGGATATTGCAAGCTTCTTCTCTCCACCCTTTCTGCTTCCATTGTCAAAAACTCACCATGTGCAATCCACAGGTCTATATGTTACACAGGAGTTAAAAGTACTCCAAAACTTACCCACAAAAGCTCAGGTTTTCCAAGGTGGTCAAGGGTATGTGTTACATTTGACTGATCCTTTTGAAAATGATGTTCATCACAACTATAAGGGAACATGACTTGATGGGTGTTTTGCTATGAGCAATATTTTTTGTGGTTTGTGCTTAGCTTTTTTTTGTTACTGACATTTTTGTTATTTAAGAACTGGCAGATGGCAGTACCTCAGGAAGAACAAGCCATTTGAACAAGCATGAAGATCACAGAAGTCCCATAGTCAAATAATCATAGAAGGTAATAATATTGGTCAGCTAAACAAGGTGTAAAATTGTTTTAACTGATAGATATTTCGAGCTTTACACCAGTACTTGTGTTGTTTAAATCACACATGTTAAATCTACTGGCCAGCATTGATGATGTCTATTATTATGTTCAACTCAGGATATTTTACCTAAACCTAGGCATAAGAATCCTAAAGTATCAGTTTTTAGTTCAGTAACAGAATACTTTCCAGAAGATTTTATTTTTGAGGTTTTTCTCCAGGTTAAGGCTTACTAATAACCTAAAATGGACAGGCAGAAGGAATGAAATCTAATTATTTGTTTGTAGTTAATATTGCCTGCTGCCATTAAGTCTGTGAAGGAAATAAAAACCCAATTAGTGATGGAATTCCCCTACTACAGGAGAAGCCATAAAATATAACCTCTAGCTGTAAGAACAGACATCAGTGTTAGCACAGTGCCTTGGAGATAATAATTGTTATTAATTCTTTTTCTCATCTTTCACTTGTCTGGTACATGATTACTTCACTAGAACAGGCTAATTCTGTCTTCTCAACACATGGGTCTCACTGCTTTCCCCCACCACTTCACACTGGAATAATTCCACTGCTAATAAAAGGATTCATAAAGACAAAAGGAAGGATAGCCCCCACTTCTGAACATCAGGCAATACTCATGAAACTGTTCTTCCCTTCAGCTTTAAGAGGTATTTAATTCTCCTCAGGAGTCAGAAACCTGTGCTTTGTTTCATTGCAGCTCTCACTGCAATGATGGGGCTTTCAGGCACACACAATTCAGCTCAAGATGTGTTCTGCCACCAGGAGATAACATGTCTTTTCTTTTTCACAGTAACATGCCACCTGCTGAAGATGAAATGCTTCTGAGATTTTTTTTTAATGAAGAAAGGATATATTTTGAATTCATTTTAGCACTGGTCTTAGCATTTCTTATATCCCATTTGGGGTTCAAATAAACTTAAAGAATGGATTTTGCATAACTTTGGGCACAAGGGTAAATTTAATGTGGTCTGTCTTTCAAATCAGCTTTGTTCCTGTATGATTCCTTTATTCAAGCAGAAGTCATCTCTCTTTATGCCTTTTTGAGAATCTTCTCAATTAATACCATTATCTGCCTCATAAGTGAGGATGTGCTCTTTTGACAGTGACTTTGTTCATGCTCCCTTAATGCTCTATTTGTGTAAAGATGCATGTATTTATCCTCATGTACATTTTATAGCTTCAAAATTGCAAGCCAGTCCCATAGTTCTTTTGCAAATTAAAGGAAGATAAAACTGACATTCATAGAATCACAGGATGGTTTGGGTTGGAAGGGGCCTTAAAGATCATCTAGTTCCAGCCCCCCTGCCATGGGCAGACAGCTCTCACTAGATAGTTTGCTCAGGGCCCCGTCCAACCTTGAACACTTCCAGGATGGGGCATCCACAGCTTCCCTGGGCAGCCTCTTCTAGCAATTGCTAGTAATTTCTGCTGTCTGATCCAACCTATTTCTCTGTGGCAGTGTCTCTGCCCTCTCAGAGAGCCCAGTGAACAGCAGGGACTCTGTGCCAATGCATGAAGCTGCCTGATGAGTCCATCACACCTTTGCTTTGCTGGCACTAATGGCAATGCAGCAAACCTGGCAGTCAGAGCAGATGGATTCTCAGTTGCTTAATCTTGCCTCTGAAGCCAGAACCAAAATTCATGTAGACACAGGTTATTTTTCCCTTGTCTGTGTTTCTGCCTGGGAATGCACACAGACCGGGCAGGTTTATCCAGGCACATGTTCTGATATCATATATATATTAATATATATATATTAAGGCCAGATGGGGCCATCCTTTAGTCCAACCTTTTCATACCACAAGTCACAGGATTTTGCTGACTTCATGTATGTCTGATCTAGAGCAAACTGTTGAATTTTCAAATATGCATTGAGGAGGACTCCACTGTGACCCCCAGGAAGCCTTTCCTATGGGTAACTGCTCACTCATTTACCTTCAGTTTCCACCTAGTGGATCCATGGTTTTACTTGTGGTTTTTCAGCATAATGAAAAAAGAATAGAACTAACTGTCAAAAAGAGCCCCATTATGACATTATCTGAGATATTAAAAAGTGATGATCAAATCTGTCTAAAATATCCTTCTTGGACAATTGAGAGATTTTATCAGTTTAGGCAGCTTTTAATCCACATGATACATGCCATGGTGATATTGTGTGGTTATATTTTGTTTAAAATGTCATGCAGGCTTAAGCCAACTTGCTTACTTAAGTCTGCTGTTACTATATCAACACTAGTCATTTTATCATCCAGACATATAAAGCCATGAAAAAAATTCATTTAGCTGCTTCACCAAAACTGTTTTCTATTAATCCACATTGAATTCAAAGTTTGCATTAACTTCTGTCATTCTGTGTTAACTGAGTGTATGTCACATGCATTCTGACTTTCCTGGGGAACAATGCCAAGCTAACAAGCTTGTAAGTGCACAGGTCACAGCAGCCAAACACTCTTCCTCTTAATGCCAAGCCATTTTTAAAGGCCCTAGGTGTTTTAGGATCCACATTCCTATAGGACTAAACTAATAAGATCATCACAAATAAGGCAGAAAAGTCCTGGGCTGGGCCCTTCAAACTCTCATGTGCCATTTAGACAGACACGCTTAAAAAATGTTTACGTTTATTTACTTATTACATAATTAATTAATTAACTAATTAAAGCTAATTAAAATGAACTAATTAAAAGAAATTAATTGTTTTATACACTTGTTAAATAAATAAACAACCTATTATTTAGTTATTAACTTTATTTATTTATTATAATGACTGATTGACACTGTCACTTGTTGCCCTGTTGATATAAAAGTATTTTGACATCAATTTGATGACAATATATTTTTTTAACCAAAGAAGAATCATAACGTTTCTTGAACATCTCTGCCTACTCTTCACAGTTGCCTAGGACTAAAGTTTAAATACAGCACAGTAGTTTAATTGTTATTAAAGTTGGTGTTATACCTGAGATGCTTAAAACCCAGCATGTAATTCATAAGTCTGAAGGTCATGGAAGTGTATTTGTGGCTTTTATTTTCCTTTTCATTCTTCTTAAATTTCTGGTGGTTAATGTGAGTATGCTTATTTGCATAACCATTATCCCTGTGTTACTTTTTCTCCAGCTGATTTGTTAATTAGCTTTTTTTGTTAGAACGTTGGCCATTTGGGCACCTTGGGAAGTGTTCTAAACTTCTCTCAATGATCATTTATGTCTTTTTACTTCATTGTCACATCTGATTTAGTGAGTAACAATCTTTGGCTTTGCACCAGTTTAGTGGTCAGGACATTTGCTACGTGACCTGTAATCAGTGCACAAGCACTTCTTCTGGAGCAGCCACTACAACTGAAGAAACCCCGTTCCATAATCAGCTATATTTTCTGTGTCAAGATGAAGCCTAATATATATATTTTTTTCTTCCCTCAAGTTAGGAAAGTGAGAGACATACTTTAAAAAAAATTTAGGAATCACTTAGTGCTGGCAGCATAAAAAAAAATGTGTCACTTAAATCAACGGGTCTATCAGAACACTTTTCATTCCTGCTATATGAATGGTAATATTTTTTAAGGAGCTGCTATGTAGCTAGGTATCACCCATTCTTCTTGACAGTAATAGTTGAATCTTCAGCCCCTACCCTCATTTCTGGGAAATGGATTATTTTTAACTAGAATTAATTTACTAGCTCTATCTGAAATTCCTGTGCAGAGGATTTGCAGTTTTTCTTTGTTAACCAAGCTGAGACAAAGAGTTTGCCTCTTCTAATTGTGCTCCATGGTAAAGGTAATTGCTTCATTAGGCAGGGTCCCTGTGTGCAGCTAGCTGGTTTGCAGAGCAGAGAGCTGGGTGGGATGTGTCTGCTTTCTCCACTAAAAATAGTGACAAGGAGATGTCAGTGGCATCAGGAAAAAAAGTCCTGCTCTGGATATGAGGCATCAGTATGATGCCTTGGAGTGGCTACCTAAAACAGATAGAGAATGGCTACCTAAAACTTTGATTAAGAGAATAAAAGTGGGTATTTATTGAAGGTCTTCAATGGATACACCTAGGGCACACCCAAGATGTTCCACGGTCATGAGCTTTTCATACAGCTAAAAGATTGCTCCCTTTACATATCAGGGGTTAATCCTCCAATTACAGTTTCAGGTAATGAAGTCATTTACTCCAAGTTTGCCCCCCCCCCATGATTCACTGTTGTTTACATCTCTCAAGACAGTAAGGTGTCCTTGAGTTTGAGGCCTAGAGAGGAATTGTTTTGTCTGAATAAATTGGGAGAACAGTAGCTAACACTCTACATGGAGTTTAGAGTTATACACTAAAGAATTGCAGGATTACAAAGATATGAAAAATATAAAAGCTAAAATCCTAAGGCATCAAGTTAAACAAATAGAGGATCCTTTATTTTGATGAGCATTGCAGGATTTGAAAGGCCCCCAAAATCTGTATCTTGATTTCCTGTTATTGAGAGGTTTTGAATGATTTTCTGTCCTCTGTATCCGAGTAAACCTACTAAATCCAGAGACACACAGTACCTTTTACACAATGTTCCATTTGGTGTGGTTGAAATCTGTGCTTGTTTTCATACCCATTACTTTCCTTCTGCTCAATTGGATATCCAGTGGTACAAGGCTCTGATTTTGCTTCCCGAGTAACTACTGAGCCTTTCCTTTGCTCAAAGGGCATTTTCTTTTCCAAATTCTCTTGTGTGTTGTTCTTTTCAATGTTCTTTTCATTGTGTTGCTGTCTGTAGTGCTCTTGCTTCAAAGCACAGAAGCCATACAAGTGAAAAAGCCCTGCTGTTAATTGCTAAAACCAAGTTAATCTCAATACTTCAGCTTCCCATATTGTTTTTTTACCAGAAAATAAAATCCCTCTTGTTCCTTTCACCTACTCTGACAAAGCAGGCTTTCATGTAACACCCAGAGCAGTAAGTGGGTTACACTTGCCATCCAAAATCCTGAGCCCTGTAGGTGGATTCTTTCTAAAGACTTTGATCTTTGTGGAACACCACTATGACATGGTACAGCTGGTTCCTCACAGACTATTAGAGACAATAAATAACTCAAGGAGAGCTCAGGGCCTACAGCTGGCCCAACTTTATGTATCACATTGAAATTAGTGGGGCTGCTGTCTGGACAAAAGTTGGCTTCCTTTGGCCAGCCATGGTGGCTTTAAATGGATGAAGGATCTCTCCCTCTAGAATAAATGTCTGCCCTGCCATGTTCCTAGTCTCCATTTCCAGCTGGTTTCTTCTGATCCAAATCCCTCTAGTATGTTCCTCATGCCCTGTGCTGTAATTGCTGCCTTATTTATTTTTCCTGCATTTCCTCTGTGCCCCATAATTTGAATTTTCCTGCTGGAGCCCTTGCTGTGATGGTCAGACAGGTATCTGCCTCTCCTTGCCCTGTGCAAGGAGCCTGACCCGAAATGGAGCTGGGAGAGCCACATTACCTGACTGGGAAGCAGAGATGGGGCCAAAGGGCACAAGAAGAACTGAGGACAAATGACACATCAAAGATGTGAGCATGGAACTGTTAGAATTGGACCTGGCAGGTAAGTGTTTCACCCAGCACCTGTGTATGCTCTGAAGAGAAGTGTGGCACTGTACTGCAGGAAGAGCCAGAGAGGGCAAAACCTACGTTTCTCATCCACTAAGTTGTGCTGGTGGGAATAAAAGAGCTTGATGTGCAGGAATCAGTCATTGGGATGTTCCTGGGAGCAGCTTTGGAAAGCCAATCCAGCCTATTTTTTTGATAAAGAAAATGATTTTTTTGCCTGCTTTTATGGTCAGCTTGGCAGCAACTGCTAGTATTGTTTCAAGAAACACATGGATATTGAATCACAAATTTGCTGTGGATGAGTAATAACTTACTAATGTCTAGCTCTTACATAATTTTGTTTCTTATTGGGTTGAAAGTGTTTTACAGAAATGGTCACTTAAATCCATTTACAGAGAAGAGGTCCATGACACAGGGGAGTGAAGTGACTTTTTGAGTCCACAAGCTGTCCCAGAGTAAAGCCACAATCTTTAGGCTTTCAGCCCAGCATCCTGCCCATGTTTCCCTCTCCCCTACAGCTCATCTTTATTTCTGTGGCAATCTTAGCATACATTTTTATGTTTTCCTGTACGTTACCATAAATACTGGGGTTTTTTCAGTCATTTTCTTTATTGCTGCCCATGGAGTCCAATTAAAACAGAGCTGAAAGCAACTACTTGTGGCTTTCTGGATCATTGAAAGCACTTCCCTGCATTCCCAAACAGGGAACTGGAGGAAATGGCTTTAGATGTCTTATTCTCAGCAGCTATTGAAAAATGTCAGGAGCACCACTGAGCTGTCTATGGTAACAGGCTTCTTACACCAGCCCACATACAGAGAAATTTTCAGTGCTGTGATTTCTCTAAGAGTATAGCTGTTTAAAGCAAATATCTCAGTTGGCATGAAACTAGCCTGGCCAGTGCAAAATGACATTTTACAAATGTATCAGCTGCAGTGATAACTGGTTTCAGATTTCATCTGAAAGCCTTAATTTTTCTAGAACTCAAAGTTGATGCAGTTGCACAGATAAAAACCTTCCCTCATATAAACAAGGAAACTGTTCTTAATGTAGGTGTATTTTTATTTTACCAGCACTTGGATTTTAAAAAATGGCCAGTACTTCATTAGTATAGCATTGAAACTCATGCCATTGCCCCTGACATAGGTAAGGCATAGTAAGAAAAGCATTTTATTTCCTTAATGAAGTCACTTTTCAGGTAGAACTCTCCTGTTGTAACTAGTGAATCACAGTTTTAGATAAGGAGTGAAAATAAGGAGATTGTAGGTCTATGTAGGGAAGGTTTGAGCTGGATAATTTCTCTGATTTGAGTGGAAATTGGCCAAACTAACTTGCCTTGCCTTCTTTGCAATGCTATGCCATGCTGTGATATGCTGTACTATGCTTATTTCTCAACAATTCTTTATTGTGACTAATATGTACCATGCTATTTCTGTTTCTTTCCATTGAAGAGTTTCCAGGTAGCTGTTTAATTATGGATGCCTAAAGAAGATGCAGCAATATGCATAGGTGTGGCTCTTTTTGGAGGGGACAGGGCCACAGAAATGTGCTCTGCCCTGGGAGCAGCAGGTAGGGAGGCTGGGGACTGTCTCTGGTTTCAATGCAAGTGCACCTCAATGTTCAGTGCTGTCTGGGAGCTTTTCTCCCCTACACAGAAAAGTTTTTATTGCTTATTAACAATATTGCTGACATTATTTGTATTATCTCACAGTGCAACAAGGAGATAAAGCTCTGGAAGCCAATGGCCTGACCACAGATTCCAGGGAATGGATTCTTCTAACCAACCACACAAAATTAAGGAATCTGGGGCCTTGGACATTTTCTTATTTTCAGAAAATCAATTTTTCATTTCTTGAAGTACAATGTGATCATATTGAGTTCCTGGAAAATTGAGAACAGACTATATTTTAACTCTGGCAAGGGAATTTACTATGGATATCACATGGTTTTCACCATGAAAACTGGAAAAATGAACTGGATGGAACAAAACTATGAATGATCATCCTTAAAATTTCATTGTGAAAATACTTTATGTGTATCAAATAACTTTGCTACTTGGATGGAGGTAAACAACTGCTTAAAGAACTGTTAGAAACCAAAAATCCAGAAAAGCAGACATGCTGTTCTTACTGGTACAAGTACAACATTTCCAGTGCATGAGAGGACAGGACAATTTGGAACACACTGTGTCTCTGAGAGAGCATATATGGAAACATGCCTCAGAGAGTGAAGCTTCAAGGAGCAAAATTAGCTTACTTTAAAAATTTCACATTTCCAATTACTACTGTGAGTTCAAACCTCAGAGCTCAAAATGCTCCACTTGCAGCACTTGGAATAATTTCCTCTGAAAGATGAAAGGCAGCGTTCAGGTTTGAGAAATTTCTTGGATTAGAAAGTATTTTTGAAAGCTGAAATGATGAAACTGCAAAAGGCTGTGCAGCAGTTAGATCAAACTCAGTCTTCTTGACAGAACTCAGCATCTACTGTTCACTGACAGGGACAGATAGTAGAGATGGAAATGATTTGCTGGGGTGGATTAATCTATCAGGTTGTCTTCTTGTCCATGGCAGAGATTTCTAAGTGTTTTTGTCCTTCTGTGTATTCAGTGCTAGAGGACAAAGATCTGCCATGAATTCCTCTGAC
Organism: Luscinia megarhynchos; assembly: GCA_034336665.1. NCBI lineage: Eukaryota > Metazoa > Chordata > Aves > Passeriformes > Muscicapidae > Luscinia > Luscinia megarhynchos. The sequence continues at coordinate 71,157,829 of JAPFBE010000003.1, forward strand.
ATGCTGTTCCAGGGTAATGAGCTTTTTAATTAGTTAATAGCTGCTAATATTCAGGCTCCATTTTTCTTACAAATTCCATATGAAGATAGTCCTAACTTTATGGCCTGCAGCCCAAACTTAATCAGAATTTCAGGGCTATTAATAGAGCTGGTCAAAATGCAGAATTACCTCCCATGGGGTTTTTTCTCACTGTAGTATTTGTTTTTCTTCTCAGCTTGGGACTGCAGAACTTTTGAACATCCCTTATTATGCAGAACATAATATATTAAAATAATTCTGCATGGTTTTGAAACATCTCTAGTTTTTCTGTAAATCACATGATTTTCCCTTCATGTTTTAGTTAAATGGTGCTATATTCTGAATGAAAAAAAAGACAAGGACTGTGTAATATCAAGAGGTGCAACTGTTCAGAGTAATGATGTCTTCCAGCATTTTCCTCTATGTTGAAAACATTTGATCCTAGCACAGAATATGGTGTTAAATGAATGTGATTGCCAACAAATTTTGTTGCTTCAAAACATTTATTTTTCTGGGAGAAGCCTGTCCCATGAGGTTTTGACCAGAACTTCTCATGGTCAGAATCAGGATTCAGATCTCTCCACTAACCTGGGAGGCCAAAGAACCATTACCCATGTTTCTTCACCAGAAATTGTGAATTTGAAGACACTTCAGAAGCAAGTATTTTACTGCAGATATTTTTCTGTCTGTAGCTCCTGAATCTGTCGGTAGTCATAGCAGAAAATTGAAACTGATTCCTCTCTGATTCCTCTCTGACTTATGCTGCTGGTAATGACTAATAACTTAAATTGGTACAGTTATAAGCAGAAGTGATGGGTGAAGTCAAGCCTGGGTTCTGAAAGCCAGAAGCCAAGTTAAGGACACATAGGTCTGATAGCTACATCTGTGAAAGACTGCTGGGGATGATGGAAGTGTAAGAGTCAGTTTCAGCTGAAAGGAAAACTGCTACATTGAAATTCTGTGTTTATATATTCTAGTGTGTGTGTAAATATACACTGTCTTTTTTTCCTTAGGTATCTTCTGATATGTTTTCACTAAATTCCAGTAGGTTAAACAATCTGCTAAAATTGTCTCTAGAGTGTCTGATTACAGTAAAAGCCTGATTGGTCCAAATGGGTGACCAAAGGGAGAATCATTTCCAGTTCAGCACCTAGCATATTAGTCAGCATTTTAAAATCCAGGAAGAAATATGGGATGGGCAGAGTGAATACCATCTATCTCACACCTTTGCTTTTCTACTGTCTGAGAGCTACCCACTGATGGTTGGTGTAGCAGCTCAGAAGCTCTGTAATCTATCTATGGAATGAGAGAAACAGCATCAGTGTTCAAGTACTGATACACTCTAAAGATTTTTAAAATCTCAAAGAAAACGATCAGAATCTAGTAATAACCTCACTGGCCTAATAATATTTCTGTAGTTATGCTCACATTGAAGGGAAAAGGGAATACTCACAGTCATTCCTCTGAGGAGAGAATCAAGTCTGTCTCCCACTGCATTCAGTGACATTTTCACCAGGATTAACACCCACAGTCATTTGTATGGAAAACATCTACCTGTGAAGCCAGGCTGATGTAGTGTGTAATAAATTCTCCAAGTCCCCTTTTACTTAATGAGTCCAACATTCTTGTGGAGGTAATTGCATGTAACACATTGTTTGTGTTCCGTCAGATTAGATGGAGCCATTTCCATCTGAGAACAGGTTCCAAACATCTGGTTCTAGAGAGCATTATTATTGTTTGTTTGTACAGGACTAACCATGTGCCAGATGCTTTACCAGCAGAGAGGAGCCACGTCCTGGCTTCAAAAAGTTTGCAAACTGAATAGACTGCTTGAGCACTAAGGGGGAGGAAAGGGAATGAAAGAGAGCAGTGCTGTTGAGACAAAGAGTTTCCCTTGATCCCATCTGAGCTTTGACTTTTGCAGTGCTAGTAAAAGACCTCATTCATTGAATGCATACTACCCCTACACAGACTGAAGAATTCTCATCCTCATCCAAATTTAGTCACTTGAAGGAGAACCTAAGCATGTTTGGTGTCCTCTAATTACTGGAGAGAGACAGGCAAGGGATGATCCATTCTATCCCAAAGAAGGGCAGGAAGGGTAAGTTCAGGTTCCTTCAGTGGTTTTCTCTCCCCATGAGCATAGCAGCATCCTAACAGCTTCAATGAAACATGCCCTTTCATATGGCTGACACTGGATGAAACAAGCCCTACCCTGAAACCTCATCCTGTGAGCAGTCCTCTTGCTCCATCCAGTTGCTGCTGTGTGTGTTTAAATGACTCTGAATCAAAGGCTAGAAGTGATCCTGTTGGGAATGGCCAGCAGATCACGTCCCAGCACACACCACTTGTGCTGTTGATACTCTATTCACTGTCTGCACACCTGAGCAGAGCAGGGAGGGGATGGACCTTGCTGCTCCTAAGCTCAGCCTGGCCAGAGAGGGTGGTCCCAGACAGAGGTTCCATTTGCATTGTGCTTCCAGCAGTATGAGGGATCTCTGGCACCTCCTGTGTTGCTGTGGGCAGCTCCCCCTGACACTTCTGGTGTGTGAGCTTCTCCTGGGGCATGAATGTTCAGTGGAAGTGTGCATCTGGCACCCACTGGCATCCAGAGGAGGCACAGCTTGCACTGCACAGCAGCACAGTGGGGAAAACATCACACGTAGAGAACACCAGAATAAACACATCTGGGACAAAACAGATGTGAAATCAACATGTCTGAGTGCAGCCATACAGTGGGAAAGAGGATTTTGGATGGAATACAGAATAGGTTGCTGAATAAAATACATTTATAAAATATGCATCTCTTGAGAAGGCAGGAAGCCATGCCTGCAGGGGCTGCTTGGATGTGCATTTTTGTCAAGTTTGCAGATGACATGCAATTTGTTAATTGGGGGACCTGCTGGGTCACTGGCAGGTAAGGGCATAACTCAGATGGACCTAGGCAGGCTGGAGGAATGGACTGACAGATACTTCATGAAATTCAGCAAGAAATAGAGCCAAGCCCTGCCCCATGGATGGATGAGCCCTGCACAACAACACAGGCTGGGGCCAAGTGCCTGGGGTTGTAGGGAAGGTCCTGGAGGTTCTGCTAGTCAGAGGGACGTGGGTCAGCAGCAAGGACAAGTCCAGGAGCACCACTGTCCAAGAGCAGCCTGGGCTGTATGAACAGGGACAGAGTCACTATCCCCCTCCACTCACTGGTTGTTAGACCACATCTGTGCATCCAGGATGGGACTGACACCATTAAACCAGTTGTTGTTCAGGAGAGGCCTCTAAGGTGGTGGGGCTGGAGCACAGACCCTGTGAGGAGAGGCTGGGAGAGCCAGGCTTGTTCAGTCTGGAGTAGAGATGGCTTTGGGGAGGGGATGGACCTTACAGGACACCCCTGGGGAGGGGCATCACTGAGGGGATGGCACAGAATGGAAGGATGTGTCCCCATGAGGACAGTCAGTCAGGCTGCCCAGAGAGGCTGTCCTTGAATGATTTCAAGACTCAACTGGTTGAAGCCCTGAGCAGCCTGAGCTCAGAGCTGACCAGCTGGAAGCAGGAGGCTGGAGCAGAGGCTGACCAGCTGGAGCTGTGACCATGCTGTCTGACCTGATGGCCTCGAGTGACTGCTGCACAGACCCTGATCTGTGCCCACGAGACACCAGCACACTGGGCAGGCTGCCCACCCTGGCCCGTGATGGCCACTGGCTGAGACTCAGGAGGTTTGTGGAACACCAGGGGGCTGAAATCCATGTGCACTGTGCAGGTATCTTCTGCTAAAAGACAGCTTCACAGCTGGAGGTTGACCTTGGTTGGGACAATTGAATTTTTGAATAGTTAAAGCAAAACTGAATGATACAAAATACCCTCATGGGAAGCCTTTGTTCTGCCACCTCACCTTTCTCCCTGAGAAGCTGCAGTGACATTCAAGGCTCATTCTTGGGTAACACCACATCTGGTGAGAAGGAAATTAAACCTTGCAAAGTTCAATAATTCTTTTTCCAGATATGCTGACCACCACACTAGGGAAGTTTAGAGACATGACATGTCCCAGGCTGAGGGTGATTACGAAAATCTGCTGTTACTAGCCCATCAGCCCATGCCCTGCATTACTGTGGCTGCCTGTAGCAGCTCTTCTGCAGATTGTCACGAGACATGCAGCCCAGGGTGGAGCTCTCAGGGGCTTGATTCACTGCATCGTGCACCTTTCTATCAGGGCACCTTTCTGCTAAGAGGACAATTTCCCTCCTATACCCTCAGCTTCTACATCCATGTCTGTAGGAAGCCTGAGGAAGGAGATTTAACCTTTAAGGGTTTTTGCTGTGCAAGGAATATACACAGTTGTTTTCTAAAGCATGAAAAGCCAAGAGAGTTTGGATTTTCTTTCCAGGAACAGATCAACAATAATTTGCTGCATTTATTCAAATAAAAAAACCATTTTCCTCACATCTTGGCTGACATATATCTTGGCAGTTTTCTTGAGTCTGTTACTGCAGTACGTGGAAAATACCAAACAGGTATTTGCAAGACAGGAGCAGTGAAGGACCAGCACACTGTGTTTTGAATTCTAATTTTTTGCCAAGGACTGCTGAACTGTCTGAAACATGGGGTTGGTTGCAGAAGTATCCATACATTAGTGACAACAGGCATTTTTGGATTGGAGTTTAAAACCATTTTGAAGTTCTCAAATCTGCCTGAGAAAGACCTTTAATTCCTGGCTCCTTTGTCCTCTAGGCAACACTGGGGGTGGGCATTTTCCTGGCTCATGAGAAGAGGGCTCAGCTGTTGCACATTGCCACCATGTCAGACAGCAGAACATATAGGACAGACCAGGTGCCTGCTAATGGAGGAAGGGAAAGTTACATAGTCTACAGAGAAGAAATGTATTTATTTTCAAATTCTTTATTCTGAAAACCTAACATGTAATGGAAATCAATGCTGCTGCTTTGGTATGAAAAGATGCAAACCCAGTTTGTTATGAAGATTAGCTGTGACAACTGAGTCATGAGTTAAGGTGATGGCAAGTGAAGGCAATTCTTGTATAAGACTGTACAATCACCTTTTTTGTGTAACCTTTCTCCATCAGTTGTATTGTTTTATACTGGTAGATTCTAATATCCTTGTCTCTTTGCTTTGTTTTGTTTTCCATGGAGCCCAGCCAAGCACATTTTGCTCCAATGTCCTAAACTGGTGATTATTTTTTATACTGCTGTAACTCAGAGTATAATCTTGTATGTGTACACATTTCAGGACAAGAGGAAATAGCCCCAAGTTTAATTGGGGAGGGTTTAGATTGGATATTCAGAAAATTTTCTTTACTGAGAAGTTGGTCAAGCGTTGGAAGAGGCTGCTCAGGGAAGTGATGAAATCACTGTCCCTGGAAGTATTCAAGGTGTGTGGATGTGGTTCTTAGGGACATGGTTTAGTGGTGGACATGGAAGTGTTGGTTAGTGGTTGAACTTGATGGTCTTAGAGGGCTCTTCCAACATTAATGATTCTATGATGCTGTGCTTTGACTTTATTATTGCTTTTCAATATTAAACACAGTGCAGCTTATGTAGCATTAAACGCCATGTACTGTAGAACCCACTCTTAGCTCACTGATATATTACAGAAAATAATCAAACTCAAATACTGAAATGCATCAAAACTCATGTGGAAGAAAAATCTCACAGTGGAGTGTTTTCCTTTGTCTAAACAAAACCTGCAGCCATATTTCTGTGGAAAGATCTCATGGGAATGGACATATTTCATTGAAATGCCTCACTTCTAGGTGCTGCTTTCAGAAGAACGCAATCTAAAACAAATCAAAAATGTTTTGAGCAGGCTCTCATGAAATATTAGAGGACCTTGCTGACATGTACAGTGGAACCTGTGCTAAAAACCCAGGTGCTAGACACCATTGAAAAGGTCTGGCCTTATGCAGAACTGAAATCAGAGACCACATACACTGTCCTAACAGAGAGAGGTTTGTCAAATTCCATGATTGGAAATGGCCTTCCAAGTCAGGCAGTGAAATGCAATGCACAGTGACAAGCAAGGGCTTGACAAACAAAAATCCCTCCATGGACTGACTGATATTAAGTGAGATTTCAGATTTTAAGAGATTGCAGTCTATACTTAAATAAAATATAAGGCATTGAGTGAAATAAAGAGTGCTGGAGAAATTGAGCTGGACTCCTACTTGAAGGCAAAATGCATTTGCCAGCTCAGGCTGGAGCTGAGATTTTCTCCCTGTGACACAGCTTGGCACAGAAGTCCAGGTGCATTATGAGGTGTGCTTTTATGCCTCCTGTTGCCAGAAGCAGGCAGCTGAACCAGATGAACCCCTGGTCTTTTTTGGTACAGCAATTTACATTTAAGATGTGATTTGAAAAACAAAGTGTTGTGTCTTTAAGGCTCCTTAGTAAATGAAATAATTTGCTGTTCATGATGTATTTATGTATTTTGTTGGAAGGGTGTTTTTTTGCCAAATTATAAGTGTACAAATGATATAATTTCTGTCTTTGTAAGTATCCCTGCTATAATGCATCTATGATTAAGAAGTAGCTAAATTATTTTAATGCTTATTCATGCTTTCTATCAATCATCTCTGGTCTGTATTTCCAGTCCATTCTTTCTTATTTTCAAACTAAACATAGATGACATAATTTGCACACACAACTTCAGTTATTATCTCTTTTTTTGGTGACTCACAATATCCTTTCAATGGCCACATAAATTGAATTCTGTATGCTGGTAAATAATTGTTCCCAGTGGATGTTGTTTGTTGAAATTCTGAATCAGTAGGGACTATAAATTTATTTCTGACCTTAAAATCAATGAAGCACCTTGCATGTAGCTGGCATTTCATCAGCTATTGCTGACCTTCTGTCCTCTGTGCAGGCTCTTGTAGCTGTGCTTTGCTTCAGTTATTCTGGATTTCTGCTGCCTCTCAAATGTAGGCTTAAAAATAGAATGACTGTGGTTCTCTCAGTACTCTTCACTGCCTCTGATGGGATACCTCTGATGGGATACCTCTGATGGGATACCTCTGATGGGATACCAAATCAGCCAAAGCTTTCAAGTGAATTTGAATTGGCATTTCCATAAGGTAAGCACTGCATGGAAACCAGCCAGGACTTACCAACTGAAATGAGTGACAGATACCCCGTATTTCCTCCCATTTTTTTTTACTTAGGTATTTTTTTTCTCCCAGTGTTTCTTCCTCAAAGGATAGTGCTAATAACACTAAGGTTGAATGTTTTATCCCAGTGTGGGCTATCCACTTAATTGGACTCAATGACCCCTGTGGGTTCCTTCCAACTCAGAGTATTGTCTGATTCTGTAACTCTGTAATTTGACCAGGTGCTAAAAGTCTAGGCTGTCCTTCTCCTCACCTTCCACCTGCAGCTGAGCTACAGCCAAGCTATCCCCAGCTGCTCTCTTACTTACCTGGGGAAAATGCACGGGGACTCTGATTACCTACTCACTGACATGAAGGTTTTCAGGGCACTGCTGTGTCCAGTGCAATAAAGTGCTATGACGTTGCAATAAAAAATTGCAATGATTTAACCATAGTGAATTTAAATCCAACAGCCTGTCCTACCTTAGTTTTGATTCATTTATATTCTTGGGGCCAGTTACAGATCTTTCAAAATAGCTGGAGCTTTTGATGGAAAGTAGGTTATAGCTGAAGTGTTGGCATTCCAAAAAACATTAAGAAGGTGATAATTGTCAGTCTTTTTCTTGTCTGGGTGGAACAGAAGAAACATGTCACTATCTTTGTCAGGTCTGCTATTTTTTGTGGCTCCTTGAATGTGTTTCTACACCACCACTATGAAGCCTACTAGCACTTACTAAAAGCTTGCATGATGAGAGGTAGAAATGTATTTTGTATTTTTCTTCTTTCCTTAATAATTTCAGAACAAAACCCTTCAGCTTTCCTTTTGCCCAAATTCTAGATGCCGTAAAATTTATTATAAAGCCAGCTGATGCTGACACCTTTTTCATTCAGCTTTTACAAGTAGAAAGGTTACATTTGTATGAAAGTATTTGCATTTTCTTATTTACAGAACAAATATAACTATATATGAAGCAGAAATAGAAATGCCTAGTTGGTTGTTGACCTCTTCTATAGGTGATATTTGAGGCTTTACTAAACATTGTGTTATTTTTAATATGACTGTTAGAATTAAAGCTCTGTGGAATGCTTGAAAAACACAAAGGTAGTATGCAGAAACATACTAAGCATACCTAATAGCAGAGTAAGAGTAAGAAAACACTTGTTTTTCACATTTTGTAAAGCATTGTTTGCCTTCCTGTCTGCAAGATTCTGGATTGACCCTTGAATCTCAGCGGTGGAGCTCTAGCATGGAATTCAGTTGATTATATTTATGTGCCTATTGCTGATTTAGGTGCTGTGAGGTATCCAAGAGAGTTTCAGGGGCCTGGTAGATATTACAGAGGACCTGTGAAAGAGACATCTCTGCTGGGATTGCTGCTGGAGATGGGATAATTAAGAGCAGCTCAAGATGCTTTTCTATGGAGTCACACCCTGAGAATGCAGTCAGTGCAGTCCAGAGAGCCATACATGTCCCTCTCTGTTTAATGGAGAGTTGAATTTTCCTGAGTTCTGTGAGCAACTTGATTATATCTCCACTGACAACAAAGGGAGCAGAGACACGAGTGCGCATGTGCACTTCTAAATTTAGCCATGCTGCTCTTTGAGCTGAATCCTACCTGAAGAGTTCAAAACATAGCTGTGCCAGAGCTGGTATACTGAAATTTCTGTTGTCAGTTTTCATCAGCCAGTGCTGCAGTGTCTTTCTTTGCTGTATGATTTTATCCAGAGCAGCAGGTAAAAAACATACCGTGGGTGTCTGCTAACTGCTGTCAATTCCTCATTTGCTCTCAGCAGGGATATGGCTGCTGCTGTTTGCTCTTTATTCTGGGAATCCACACATAATAGTTCTTCTTCTTTCTCTCTCTTCCCCCTACCCCTACCTCCAAACACAGAATCACAGAATAATAAAAACACATTGGTTAGAAAAGACCTATAAGATCATTGAGTCCAACATTACCCCAGCACTGCCCCACCACTGAACCACGTCCCTGAGTGCCACACCTGAGTATATCTCATCCCAGGAGATATTTAAAAAGACCTCCTGAGGGTGTTTTAAATATCTCCTGGGATGGTGACTCCATGGACAACAAGCACAAAAGTGCTTGTCAACCCTTTTGGTGTAGAAAATTTCCCTGGTATGTAATCTAGACTTCCCTTGGTGCAACTTGAGGCTGTTTCCTCTCACTCTGTCACCTGTAGCCTGGCAGAAGAGCCCAACCTCCCCCAGGCTCCCCCTCCTGTCAGGCAGCTGCAGAGTGCTGGGTCCCCCTGAGCCTCCTTTTCTCCAGGCTGAACACCCCCAGCTCCCTCAGCTGCTCCTCACAGCCCTTGTGCTCCAGAGCCTTCCCCAGCTCCGTGTCCCTTCTCTGGACACGCTCCAGCCCCTCAGTGTCTCTCTTGCAGTGAGGGCCCAGAGCTGAGCCCAGGGTTGGAGCTGTGGCCTCAGCAGTGCCCAGTGCAGGGACGGTCACTGCCCTGCTCCTGCTGGCCACACCACTGCTGCTCCAGGCCAGGATGCCATCGGCCTGCTTGGCCACCTGGGCACACCTGGGTCATGTTCAGCTGCTCTCTGCCAGCACCCCCAGGGCCTTTTCTGCCAGGCAGCTTCCCTGACACTGCCCCCAGCCTGCAGTGCTGCCTGGGGCTGTGACCCCAGTGCAGGACCTGGCACCTGGCCCTTGCTGAACATCATACAATTGGCCCTGGCCCTTTGTTCCAGCCTGTCCAGATCCCTCTGCAGAGCCTTCCTGCCCTCCAGCACATCAACACTCTCCCCCCATCCCAGATTGGTGTCACCTGCAAACTGACTGAGGGGGCTCTCAATCTTCTTGTCCAGATCATTGATGGACAAAACCAGAAATTCTATTCAGCAGCTTGTTTCATGGAGCTTTTTGGTTTGCAAGGCCTAAAGATGCTCTTGACACCCTGAGAAGCGTTTCAAGATGTCAAACAGAACTGGTTCCAGTATTGAGTCTGGGGAAGACCACTTGTGATACATCCTTCCTTTTCTGACTGTGTTATACTCTCTTAATCTATAATATATATGGATAGTATATTTTTAAGATTACAATATATGTTAAAAATTATCAAGGGATCTTATTGATGTGGACTGTTGTTTACCACCCCAATCAGAGTGGAACACAGTGTCTTCAAATACCATTAGGCTGCCAGGGAAAGATGTTTGCTGAAAAAGACCAGGTTTGCTACAGAAAAGTGTATTGCAACATCTGACAGAGATCTGTGGGGACCATTGCTCCACATCCGTGTTTCTAGAAAATATTCACTGTTCAGAGGAACACTAGGACAGATGGAGAAGAAAGGTTAGAAAAGCCTTGGGTATTTATTGTAGTGCTGTAGGCACAGCCTCCTACCTGGTAATATTGCTCTTGCTCCAAATGTATATTTCAGCTTAATGGCTCTTGATGTCCTGGGTAGCATTTTTTCTGCTTTTAATGTAAAAAGTGCAGTACAGGCCATTCCAGAGATTATAACAGCTGTTGTGCTGGCTCACACAGGCACAGCACTGTCTCTTTAATAGTCCTGAAAACTACCTGATTGGTAAAGGCAACCAAACTCAAATCTGTTAGATCTCTCTGCATTATCACTACAGAACACTCTGGCATCAAAAAGTTGATTGCAACAAGTGAGAATAGGATCTAATACTACGTTTTATGCATCTATTCTCTGAGATATTTTTTTGCCTTTGTGCAAAATAGTTCCCCTTGAATGTCATCTAGGCACATAAATATTGTGGATTTCTTGCAGAGTAATGAAGGTTTGATTACTTTTCTGTATAATTCAATTTCTTCCCAGCTGCTAACAGGAGGAGGGAGCCGTGTTTGTGTGCCTAGACTCTGCTCAGCATATGGTCCATAGCTAGCAGCAGATCACATCACCCAGCTGTTGTATCCTCCAGGACTGCTCCAACAGATTCTTCCGACTCTTCAGAGTCAGTTTTCCATAAAGTTCACCCATAAAGGGATGGAAAACCTGTCCATTTGCAAGGGACCAAGCAGTAGGCAGCAAGATTAGAATAAATTAAATCTTTGAAATATTACATACAAGTAGTTGCATGTCGGAACCCTCTGGTGTGAATGTGGAGAAACTCTGTTGATTCAGTAGCATCTATTTTTACCTTTCTCCTGATTATGGATGACAGGAAGAATTGTGTGTTTGTTGCTGGATTTGGGACTTGAAAATCAGGCTCCTTAGTTCACTGTGAGCAGCAGGGATAGATTATTTTATTCTTCCCCTCTTTGTCCAGTATAATCCAATTCTGACCTCTGTGAGAGGTGAGAGCACAGATCAGTTTTCCAGTGTCATCCCCTTTTCCCAGTTCACAAAAACAGCTACCACTAACCAGGATGGCTGTTTCTCTTCTGCATGCCTGCAGCAGCTGAAAAACAAAGTGAAGACTGTAACTCCTGTGTTACTGCCTGGGCATTGCATCATGACCAGGCAGGAGCACAAGTTGCAGTTGCTACAGATCAGTTTCAAAGTGGTGATGTGAATTCATATTTTCTTCCTTCTTCCTTCCATGTCATTTATAAGTGCAGCAAAACAAGTTTGCCCTTCTTATTTACAGAACTTTTAATGGTCACTAGAGGTTGGGTAAATCTTCTGGCATCCTGTGTTCTGCAGCTGCCTATTATGACTAACACAAGTTTGGTATGGCTCTTGCTGGCTTCCTTTGTGCATTACTTTGTTTAAATTGGAGAGTTATGTTACTTCTTATTGGCATATGTTTACATCTTCAGAACACCATACGCTGTCTGAGACTAATCCAATTTATTCCTTGTTGACAGGAATATAGGAGGGACTGTCACTTGCTAGGCTCAGTATGAAATGTGATTTCATGCTGACTCTCCCCAGAAAACGAAAAGCCAACCAAGTGTTACAGAATGGAGATATTTTAAAGATCATGACAGCTGGGAAAGTTTTGCATTTCACTCAGCCTTTTCCAGATTTTGATGGTTTTGTTGTCTTTACAGTCTTAGTAGAGCCATGTTGGCTTATGAATATTGTTGGATTTAACTTTCTAGGATCTAACATTTGCAAGCTTGGAAAGCACATATGCTTCAGTAATTGTTTTAATTGAAGGACATTCAGCATGTTGTGACACTGAAGTTAGACTTTTTGTGGATCAAAAGTTAGATCAGTATGTAAATGGAAGTTTAACTTGAAGTCTTCCCCTTTATTACCAGAATATGTTTGTCTACCTGCTAGACACAGTGGCACATTTTCCTAAAAAGGGGAATTTCTAGAGGATCATCTCTTGCATGGTCCTTGCTTCCCTTCTGGAGTTCAAAGCTGTTCTGTGGGACAAGCCTGCATGCAGAGGCTGAAAGCTGTGCTGGGAGCTGCCTATGCAGGAATTTATGTGAGGAGTGAGGTCTCTGTTGTACTGGTGAAGTTCATCTGGGCAGGCACCTCCAGCATGGGCACCTTCATCAGGGCTGGTCATTCTCTGCTCTCAGGATAGCCAGTGCAGACACACAGACTTTCTGAGGATTTCCTAAGGGAGGGAGCTGCCCTGGAGATCTGATGGGAATAAGGTGCCCCTGCCTTGCATCTGATTTGTTGAGGAGATTTGGTAGAAGATAGATGGTCTCCCAGTACATGCCAGGAAGTTGCACTTGAGCATAGAGGGTGTGCTGCTCTGCAAAAAGAAAATTGAATACCTCTAGGAGCCTTATAAATTTATTTATTCCTAATTTCTTTTCAGTGCAAGGTGCAGAGATCACTGTGCTGGGCTTTGTTGGACTGTGTCCTATGTTTTATATGGATTTAAATTATGGTACATGTACACCATCAGTAAACTCACTTTGGGGTTTTGTCCAGAGTTTTGCTCTTCTGTTTGTCCAAAAACATGTTGAGTTGTGCCTGGGAATATTGCTTGGAGTAATGGATTTATACTCTCTGGGAGGAAACCAACATACAGCTGGATCACAGGGTGGTTGAGCCTAGAAGGCATTTTAGGATATTGCTCAGTTCCCCAGGACTGTGTCAAATCCAGAGACAAACTGAACTCCTTGGGCAACCTGTGCCTTCCCATCTTCATGATAAAAAATGCTTTCTTAAGTGCAGTGTCCTGTATTTCAGTTTGGGCCCATTGCCTCCTGTCCTCTCACAGGGCACTACTGAGAAAATGCTCTCTCCATCTTCATTACATCCTCTCATTTATTTTCCTTTCCTAGGTGCTGTTGGAATAGATACAAGAAAGCTCAAATGTTTTCTCCTGTGGCATATTACCAAGACAGCTGAAGTTCTGTTTAAGGAGTTTTAGTAGAGAATTAGAACAGATTTCTTCTCCCCTCTATTTTCAGTCCAAGAGCAGGAATTACAAGAAAGCTCATGAAAAAAAGCAGTTTGGTGGGGTTTCTGTGACAACACTGAGAATTAATAAAACCAGAGGTGTTTAGGAGAGAATTCCTATCTTTTGAATAATTTTTTCTCATATCTGAACTTAGCCTAAATTATCTCACTGTTTTTTCTTAGTGCCTAAGTATAGGCAAGAGATTATTTTCCACCAGGAGTTCCATTTAGGATAGAAAAGGATGTAATGGTTCTTTTTGTTTTCTAGCATCTTACAGGACTGTAAAATCACATCTAAATTGAGAAAATAGCTCTCAAAAAGGAAACTGATGCTACTGCCAATTTTTAATCCACCAGTGCGACAAGCCAACAAAAGCTTTGCATAAAAATTCTTTTCATATTTACATTTATTAAATTGAGTATATCCCACCACTGACATACCAGATCCTTTCCTAGAAGATTTTATAAAAGGAAATCAATTTAATTGTATTAGAGCAAGGCTGGATTTACTTGCAATCTGAAGAGTTTGGGTAACTGGAGACTAATTTTTCTTGAAACAGTTAATTTCACAATAACTTCTGATATTCCATTTTGCACATGGTTGGAGAGAGTGTGTTAGAGTGCTTTGGACCTTAGAGAGCAGCAACTTTCAACATACAACAGAATGAAAAGTGTACCCACTGGAATACAAAATCATTCTTTGTGTGGAAGCATACTTGGCCCACAATTTGTGGAAATACCAGTATGTTACTATGTGTTATGTGAGGTTATATTACCCCCACCATTTAAGGAATATTTATTGCAGTCAAGGTACAAATATGAATTACAAAGCTTTGAAAAAATGATTGCACTAGTCTTGAGTGGTGGCCCAACAAAGGCACAGAGACAAAAAGTCAGAGTCCCTTGACCTTTATAAACATTTCAGGTTGTGACACAGCCAGTGTGGTTTGTTTTGTTTCAGGAGACCATAGTTCACCAACTCCCCTCTGGCTGTGGATACACCATGTGTACAGGGAAAATGTAGCTTTCCAGTGTTTTCAGGCTAAAGCCAGTCCTGCATATTGCTGTAGAATAATCAAAACTGCTTTTGTACATTGAAAGTCTCAGAATTACAGTTCTGAGAAGTGCATGATCTACTTTCACTTACTGATAATTGTTTCCTGAGTTATTGCCAAAAGGTCACATAAAAATGGACCAAATCCCAATATGTACCCTCAGTCTGAAGTCACCCCATAACAGATCCTACTTCAATGAATTTAGACATTTTGTTTCCTGTAAAAGGGTTTTTAAATCAGGTGGGAATTTGACCAATATCATGCAATGCAGTGTATCCTGTCATGAAAGGGTTTATGGATGAAATCAGACCTATATTTTGAAGAAATTATGAAGTTAGGATTTAAATAGTTTGATCCACCTAAAAGGGAAGACTTTATAGTAAAATACTTGGAAAAAGCAATGGAAGAGGACTAAGCTGAACATACTGTTTTTGTGAGTCCTGAACTTTTCCTGGTATGTGCTTGGAATTGATGGAGTAAAAGAGCGAAGCAAAAAAATCTAAGTAGCTCAAGATCTGACATGTGGATTTGCAAAAACATGAGGCTGGATAAATACACATTATAAAGAAATTTGCAGCATTTGGTACAGTAGGGACAGTCTCAGATAACAACATATAGCATCCAAAACTTGTCACTTCTGAAGTCCTGGAATCAAGTTCGCCTGGGAATTGTCCCAGTTTTGTGCTGCCAGAGGACCTTGTCCCTGTGGTAGTCATTGTTGGAAGTCAGCAGGATTTTTAAACAATGTTTTTAGTAAGGAGACATCAAAGATCATTCAGCAGACATTTGACAGATTGTACACAGGACGCTGAGAGAATTTAATTTGCTGCAGCCAGCTGCTTGCACTGCCACAGTAATGCTGGTAGTGGGCTCTGGTTATCTCGGCTCACTCTGGCTTCCATGCACAGCCCAACCAGCAGGGATGTGAAACATCCTCCTTCTGCCACAAGCCCCTAACCCAGGAGGTAAAGGGGAAGTGCCACTGCCTGCTTTGGGAAAGAGATAGAGAGAGCCTGTGACACAAAGCTGAGCAGCCCAGGACAGTGATGGCACCAGATCCCTGCAGGACCTGCCAGACCATTGCAGGGCAGCTTTCCTTTCCTGGGAGGAGCTCAGAGAGGGAAGGTGCTCTTGCTGCTCTGCTTCAGGCTGCAGGGCCATGCTGTGAAAGGGAATGCATTAATGAGTGGTCTGAAAGGGTGTCCCTCAGCTATTCACCTTCTCTGGAGACTTCAGGGGTTGGATTTGAGAAAGCATTGCTTAATTAGCTCATCAGACTCCTTGAACCTGGAAGCAATTGGGTTTTAATTCACTTTTCATAATATGCTTTGTTTTTATGAACCTCGTGTGGAGCATTCACTATGTAAATAAATTATATTTTCACTTTTCCCTCTTCTCTCCGCACTGGGCTCATTTAATACTCACTTGGCTTGTATCTTAGAAGAAAACAATCACAAACCGGAAACACCAGAGTTCTTTAATTTAAACAAATCCATTATCCTGGAGCTGAAAATTTAGTTTAGTCTCAGCAAAATAACAAGCATATGCAGTCTTTGGAGTAATTTTTATTTATATATTTAAAAGCTTATTTAGCTGTTACTGCCTGGCTGCCTTAGTGTCTGAAGGCTGCCTAAAGATTTAAGGTTAAGTCAATAACAAAGCAGTCAGGAATCTACAGTTGGACTTCAGTGGAATTCAAGGTACATCTCCAGGGATCAGCAAAATACTGTGCAGAGCTGCCTCAGCTAATGGTGATTGAGATGGTTTGGTTATTGAAGGCAAGGCAGAAACAAAGGCATGGCCATTTCATTATATGATGGAGCTCTCTAGTAGCAGTAGTATTTGACAGGTCCTGGTGAACCACTGTGCCCAGCAGGGAACCTTGTCATGCTGAAGTGCCTTGGTCAAAAGGCTTCCCTGCAGCATCCCAGAATCTTTGGGGGCCTCAAGGGCCTGCCTTGTGGGACAGGTATCCAAGACTCTGTTTGTTTTGACTCTGCCTGTAGCCTTTGTATCTCGTTCACCCTGGTGTTATTTCAGTTTCACGGGATACGAGTCCATCCAGCCCTTTACTGGCAGGAAGAGGGATTTGGAGCCTTTAGACTGCCTTACCCTGCTCTGCAGGGGATGCCCAGACAAGTGCTGCTAAATTCTCTGCAGGAGCAGGTTCAGCTAAGGCAGGTCTTGTAAGGACATCCAGCCACTCAGGAGATTCTGCTCATTATCCTTTAGCTACCCTTTAGCCTTTTACACTCTGCAAGATCCTCTGCTGCCCCTTTTGGAATTAGAGTTTCAACCAATGAGTCCAACATTTCAAAAAGTATTTAATGCCTCAGCTACTGTAGAAAGCTATGCTATCCTGAGAGTTTAGTGAATATTGTACTAGACTATTAAATATCCACTGTGTGAGAGACTGTCTCACGTTCAGAGTACTCACTTGGCCAATCCAACAAATGGACTGTTCTGTACACAAAATAGAAGACTTGCAGGAGTAGAAGGAGAAAATACTCTTGCAGAATTTCTCAAGGTCCCCAGGGGAAGTGGCAGGCAGTAAGTCAGACTCAGCTCAGAGCACAGCACTAGGGATGAGGTTTGATTTGAGGCTAATGCTACACCCAGGACCCTCTGACTCCTCACTGCCCAACAGCGTCTGTGCCTCTACACTCATTAAAAATTACCCAAAGAAATTTAAAAAATAAAAATTACTAAAAAAATTTACTAAAGAAATATATTTCAGGTTGAACAAAATGCATCATTCAAATCAAATGGGATTTGTACTTTTTTTCCTAGTGACATCTGAGTGGCACAGTGTCTGGCACAGTTTTCCAGTGAGTGAAGCCATGTGCCTTAGAGGTTGGATGTCTAAGTCTGCTGCTGACCTTCCAGCAGCAGCAGCCTGGCCCTGGAAGGAGAGGAGCCCTGGGTGACACCCCAGGTTTGACACCAGGACCCCAGTGTGGGGAGCTGGGTGCCCAAGCTGTACTCCAGCTGTGGTAGAAAGGGAGTATTTCATTCCCTGGTTTTGGGGGGCTGCCATGGCCTGTGGTGAGTGCTGGGGTGACCAGAGGTCCTGCTCTGGCAGCATCACTTACAGTTAGAGCAGGTCTGGAGCTCTGGGGAATTCAGCTGTTGAATTCTGCCAGAGTGGGTGGTGACTCCATCAGCTGTGGGAGTTTGTTTAGTCACAGGGTAACCATCTTCCCAAACATCAGGGGTGTGCTGCACCACAGGAGACTGCTAAAGCTGCAACATGGAGCACTTCAGTATGGGAGGGGAGGGCAGTTCCTCAGCCCCTTCTTGAACATCATGTTTTGGCTGGAAGTTTCCAATGAAATTCAATCAAGGATAGAAAGATTCAAGGGTGAAAAAAGTTGTACAGTTGGACAAAATCATCAACAACTAAAAATAGGACCTTGAAACAGCAAATCTCAGGGTATTTTTGACTGCATCTGTCACTGTCTGTGCTGCCTGTCAAAACAAGAGCCTGTTTCATACCCCCTTGTGTTTCTGACAAGTTCTGTGTGAGGTGTTCTTGGACCAGCTTTGCAGCTGCCTCTGGGATGGTGGCAGCATGGGGGAACAACAGATCAGGGAAGGAAGGTGGATACATTCATCAAGTCTGTCTTTAGAGTAAATATTAAGTAGACAGAATATTCAACTGGAATGTAGTCAGGATTCCAGCCCCCTGTGTAAAACAAATACAATCAGCTTTAAAAGGTAAAAGAGACTTGTATTTATCTTTGAATATTTTGTTCAAAATTATTTGAAAATATTAGATAAAAATAATTCAAATTTGTAAAAATCTTTATAGTAAGAAAGGGACATCTCATAGCAGCAGTAGCTGAGACAACACTTTCGTCTTATCACTTTTCTGAGATAATTAAGCTAAATAATCAGACTGTATATATGTCTCCAGGCAAATACTTAATCATCTACTTTGGTTATTGTTGCTGCAAAGGTAGTTCTTTATGGTAATTTGCCAGTGATGAGTGGAAAGCAATACTTCTAATGTTCAGTGCTCTGCTGAGCGTGCTGAACTGCAGATAGCACACTGTGGTGTATTAATTGTGGGAAGGGATTTATGGTCACTGTTCCCATTGGAGCTCCTGGAGATAATGTGCACTCATAAATCCTGCAAGCTTCCAGGTGCCAGCATGCTTACTAACTAGCAGACCTGGCTGCAAAATATTTAGAGATGTACATTTTTTCCCCCTAATTTGCTTCAGGATTGAGATTCCTTGGAGAAACTTGTCTGAGCTGAAAATGCTTTGGTGAGCATGACCAAATTATAAAGTATGGATGGCAAGTGGTTTCTGTTCATGGTTCTCTACAGGTTTCCTACTCTGAAGAAAAGCTAAAATCCCACCTGACCCCTCATCCCAAATGCAGTCCTTGTGAGACAGTCAGAGGAAGAGCAATGGGGACAGCCAGATCTCCACGGCAGCCAAGCCAGGAACTGCCAGGAGAATGCAGCAGATCCTTGCCATGAGTTCACCCACATGCAAACTCATGCAGACCTTTCCTACGCTGCCAGAGACACTCAGAGGAGGTAAGGGTTGAGTGCTGGTCCCAGGAGTGATTTGAGTGGTGGCCCCTGCAAGCCAAAGGGGTTTAAAACAGGGGTGGAGAGAGCCCCAGGTGAGAGCAGAGCACTGATATCCTGCAGCCTCCACCCTGAGCCCCCAGGCTGAAGGAAGATCCAGCAGTAGCACACAGGCTGTGCAGTTCTTTTCACAAGTTCACAGACATACTGGTGGGAAGGGACCCCAGGAGGTTTCCACTCCCAGCCTCCCACTCAGAGTGTGCTATCAGCAGCACTAGATCAGCTTGCCTGTGGCTTTGTCTAGCAAAGTCTGGTA
This sequence comes from Luscinia megarhynchos, assembly GCA_034336665.1. NCBI lineage: Eukaryota > Metazoa > Chordata > Aves > Passeriformes > Muscicapidae > Luscinia > Luscinia megarhynchos. Next base: position 71,177,172 of record JAPFBE010000003.1, read on the forward strand.
CAACTCCAAGGGTGGGCATTCCCTGACTCCTGTGATCTGGTTCCAGTTTTGCACCACCCTCAAGGTGGATGAATTTTTCCTGATGTTCAGCCTGATTTTGCTGAGCTATGATCTAGGACCTTATCTCTTTCAGACATTTGCCACTACCAAAAATAGTTTGCTCTTTGCATCTGCCTTTTCAAAGGGGGCTATTAGACCCCTCTTAGCCTTTACCAGACAAAGCAAGCCCAAAGTCCTCAACTTTATCTCATAAATTCTGGCTCCTTGATCATCTTGGTAGCAGTTTTTCAATATCCCTCTTTAACTGGGGCCTCAAAATTGGTCCAAAAGTGCAACAAATCTAATCCACTGGCTTTACTGCAGAGGATTTATTGACACCCTGTGTTCTGGTTGGAGTTCTCAGGCATCACAAACAGCACAACATTTTGAGGTGTTTGTGACATAGACACACTCTGAGCATGTGCATATTGATGGTGCATCAGGCAGATACTGCTTAGGGCCTTGCAGGTCAAGATGGTGCTGGAGCACAGTCTCAGCAGATGCCTCTGGAGCATCCTGGAGAATGGGAATGGAGCCCAATTAAAAAAATACATTGGCTGCATGTTACAGCTGACATACATGAGCTTGCTGCATTACTGAGAATCCCACTGATGAGCAAAAGTTGTAAGATTGCCTTTTCTTCAAAAAGATAGGCAGACCAACAGATTTCTCTCATTCAAGCACTAAATAATATTTTTATAGAAATCCTTTTGAAAGTCTGTAAGTTTTGTGCAACTAAGCCTGATTAGCTTCTTAAATGTATAGTTTCTTTATGCTCTAGGTTATGATAAAAAAAATGTGATCCAGAGCTGCCTTTGGAAAGAATATAATTCTGCTGCAATTTCAAAGAGGACTGAAAACAATTGTTTAAAATATATGTGTTAATTAGCATTTCTATATCACTCATCCTTGAGCATTGAAACCTTTGGAGCCCTGAAATGGTTTGCTAGAACTTGGACAGATGTGGTAAGAAGAAGGTATTTCCATCATTTGGTTCCAAGGCCAAGTTCTTACAGTGTTGCTGAAAATGCAGTTTTCTTGGCACAAATAAAGTAATTTTCTTTAAACAAAATTAGGATTTTCTGGCATACTCTAGCTGGCAGCTCTGAGAAACTTTGCAACATCTGAGGAAAAAAACTGAAATGGGAAAGGAAAGCTGAGGCATCTGACACCATGTCTGGCCTTTGCTTATGGGTTTTATTTGGAGGATGGTGACTTCTCCCCCAGCTCTGTGGCACACTCCCTGTGCTATTCATTCCAATTCCTGTGGCTGTGGCCAGATGTGACCAGGGGCAGCTCTGTGCTATTCCAGCAGCCCACCTGCATATATCCATCTCTCCACCTGCCAAGACACTACAGTGGGATACAAACCCCCAGTCCTGCACTACACCATGTGATTAATGGGGTCTGGGTAGTTTTGTCATCCCTGTGGCATAAGATTCTTTCCTTGTGATGCAAACTGTGCCAGTGGGTATATGTGCACTGCAGGTAACTTCTGGGTGGAATCCATTTCAAGTAAAGCTGGAGGCCTGAGAGCTGGCTGGATGTAAAGTTCATTATGTGAGCTCCCTTTCACAGTCATGGGACAGAAATGGGCACTCTGGAGGGGGAATCACCCTCCCTGTTTTCGTGTTGCTCCTGACTGACACACGAGGAGCTCTTTAGCTCTCTAAGGCTGACACCTGAATGACATGGCTCAAGTTATTCTCTTAAAATCCTGTCCAGGTAAAAAGTCACGGCTGTTTCTTCGTACAACTTTTCACTTAGTGGTCTGGCTTATTCCTTTATTCTTCCCACATCCAGGCACAGGCTTAGTTTTGACAGGTTAGAGACTGGAGCCAGACAATTGTGGGTAACAATCAATGAAGATCCTTGTTGAGGTCACAATCATAAAACTGTATCACTAGGAAATAAAAACAGAGGATATAGACATTAAAATTAATGTTTGTGAAATATATGCCAAAATTTAATTTATTAGGAAAGTAATGCTGGTTCAGTTTTACTGATAATTTGTTTATATTATGCTGCATTCCTTCACTTACAGTTGTGACATATCACTTATTTCTTTAGGCCTATTCCAGCAAGTAGAAGATCACATTAAGTCCTAACAGGACCTTCGGGACACAAAACACTCTCTAAATGCTTTGAATTCATTTGCCTTTAAAAGCATAAATAAATCATGGACTAATCAGACTCTTCATTGAATTTTGCCTGCAAACCATACATATTTTTTGAGTTCAGTTTCTTTATGATACCAACCTTTTCCAGCATTTCTTTTCTAATTGTACAGATACAGCAACAAATCAAGCACCATAAATGTGTTCCTAAAATGCAGTAAAAAAAAATCCTTAGGATGTTAAAGCTATAAGCATACATCATCACACCACTTTTAATACCTGAGTATATTTGCCATAGGAAAAGTCACACAGCTAGAGAATATTAAGAAGAGTAGAAAAAACTCCTCACTATCATTCACACATATGGAGAATCAATTTTTCTTCTGTCCAATGATGTCATGTTCCTAGAACAAAATGCTGAGGAGGGCCAAGGAATAATGGAATAATTCATCTTGTAGTCTTGCTAATTTTTCAGTGGTCTGGTTTGTAAGGTATGTAATAGTTTTTACCCAATGTGCACCTGAAACAGACACAAAAGCTCATTTTAGGAAAGAAAACCATCAAAAATGGTGAGAATTTCACAGGTTTCAGATTGAGGTATTCAAGCAATGCCTGTCTCAGTTTTCTGTGCAGCAGCACTCCCAGGTGAGTGTGTTGCTCTGCACAAGCCCCAGAGAGTCAAGGAGTAGGACTGAGGATGTGGAGGTGAGAATTTAGCACAACAGTATAAAAGGTGTGGGGCCTCAAGAAAATAGCATGATTATTAAAGGAACAAATAGCCAGCCCATTCTGCATGTGGTCTGTATTCCTAAACCTACTGGCAAAAACATAAAAAAGTCATGCAGTGAAAACTGTGTGTGGCCCAACAGTCAGAAAGGGAAAAGACTGGAGATTACCCAAAAGAGGGAACAGAGCACCCATAAAACATGGCAGCTCAAGTGTAAACAGAAAAATAAGAGAGCTAGAGAAGAAATAAAGTGTGCCTGGAAAAGGGGGATAACAAAAAGCTGAAAAGCAAAAATGCAGTCAGGAAACTAGTAGGAGCACTTGATGACCAGCATGCCATTACAGATAATGAAGCCAGAGTAGCAAAGATCAGTGAACTTCATATTTTGCACTGCCCATAGTGAATCCTTTCAATAAATACCTATTTTATTCCTTTTGCTCTGCCTAGTCTCTGTTCCAGGTCAGCCTTTCCAGGCATCACCCAGTGATGCTCTGGGAAGGTGGTAAAGAGAGCATGCTGATAAAGGGTGCATTCTTATTTGGATATAACAAGTGTAGATTTGCAAAAAGCTTATCATAAAGTTCCACACTGAAGGTTGTGAAAGAAGTTTTGTTGCTATGGGACTGGAAACAGGTCCTTTTTGGACAGAAAACTGGTTTAAGGATTGGAAACAAACCATAATTCCTAATGGTAACTTTCCAAATTCTAAATATCAAGATTTTTCTAAAAAGCAAGTATTTCTTTACAAGGTAGGAAAAACTTTTTCATGGAAAGGGCTGTCAAGCCCTGGAAAAGGCTGCCCAGGGAAATGGTGGAGTCACCATCCCTGGAGGTATTTAAAAAACGCTTAAGTGTGGCACTTGGGGATATGGTTTAGTGGCAGTGCTGGGTTAATGGCCAGATGCAATGATCCTGAATGTCTTATCCAACTTAAATGATTTATTGATTCTAAATGAGTAGTCATATTTTTATTACTTAGTTGTCTCAGGAGGTTGCAGAGCTGCTTAACCAGAGCAGATTAAAATAGAAATGAAGCAGATTTATAGACAACGGGTTCAAAAGAAGAACTAAAGGGGAAAGACAGGTATTTACCCCTTGACATCCCTCATCTAGATCAGGAATTTATAGCAGATGATGGGGAAGTAGGATGGGAAAGAACTATAGAAAGTGGCCAGGTGTCAGTGCTCTTGAAATCGCTTGTGGTCTTTTTCTCTAGGAAAAGTCAGAATTCTGAAAAAGAAATAAAGCTTGTTAAAAATACCTGTGTTTCTAATCTCACCCGAGAATTGAGGGCTATGAGGAGGGGAGTTAATGTTTTTAATAAAAGGAGGCATGCCAATTACATATAAATGAACAAAAGTAAAAATGGGGGAAATCTGGGGACAATCTAACTACTCCTCAGGTACTAGTCTGACACCTGAAACCCTCAATGAAAATGGCAATGTAGAGCCCAAGCTGGCATCATAAAACATCAGCTGGGATTGTAATGGAACACAGCCAACAGAGTAAATTATCCTTTGGTCTTTTGTGTTGAACAAACTTTTCTCTACCAGGACTTTTGTCTTGACAAGAAAAGGAAATCCAGCTGAAGAGGCTGTTTGGCTTTATCCCACTATGTCCCTTCCTTCCCTGGCTTGGCTTCATCTCTGCTGTGTCCTGTGAAGCCTGTGCCCTACTCCATCCTGGTACTCCTCTATCCCAGGAATCCCCTGGGGTAGATTGTTTCCAGGCAGCTTGTGGATATCAGGCTTGTGAGTGGAAACCGTGTTGTCCAAGTGTAACACAGAGAAATTGCTTTCATCACCTGGAACTGTTCTGCTGGCTGTGAGCAGCAGCTCCTGCTCAGCAACCTGTTTGTCTCCCTGCTTCCATCCATTCCACCTCCATGGGTGCTCTTCAAGGCACCATTTGTCTCCATCTGTACAAACCCCAAAGCTGACCTGGCACCCACCTCCCACAAACTTACCTGCTGACTGTTTTAAATTTCATGGTTGGTACTTGCTCCTGACATTAGGTACATTTGAAAATCTTGCCTTAAAACACTTCTTGAAGTTAAAGCTGCTTTTCCAATTTGTTGTTCCCAGAGGATTTCTCCCGTTCCAGGTGTTCTCTGATTCCTACTGGAAGAGGGATTAACACCTGGACTAATGGCTGGGTGATGCCCCTTGATGTAACAGTGTTGAGAACCAGATGTTATTTGCACTTTCACTGCTGTACATGCAGCACTAATATATGAAAGTTTTTCACAGAGACACTTCCCAGTCTTCCCAACTCAGCACGGATTGTGTCATCCAGCTCCGCTGGAAACCTCTAACTGGAGGCATTAAAGGATTTTCCTCTAGAGAAAAATGCAGGCACTAGTGGCTTGATCTGAGTTCTTCCACTGTGTTTCTGTGCCTGTTTCTGAGTGTGGATTGTTGCACTTATATATTTGCTGGGTAGTGTAGGATCAGATGGATTTACAGCAGATAAACAGGTGCCTTTGAATATGCTACATTTATTTATATGTTATATTCTTTTTTTTTCTTTTCATATCTTAATCTGAGGATTATTAAATTGACATTAGAAAACACTGCATTGCAAATGTTATCTTTATGGCTCTTTGTCCAGGATGCCTCAATGACTGGGAAGAGGAAAGAAAATGGAATGAAGGCATTCTGTCAAAATTAGGTGCTTTGTTGCTATAAACCTCCATATACTGCTGGGAGACCTGGTAAAAGATTCTTAGAAAACCAGTAGGAACTTGGAAAATGCTGGAATGTGTTTAGAAGACACTCTACTTGTCCAGAACACTCCTAAAATCTTGACAGAACAGAAAACTGTTTGACAGCTCTTATTTTGGAAGCTGAGAGAGATGGAGGTGGTTTGCTGGATTAGAATGTGCAGCACCAGCATTAATGCAGAGCCTGGCTTATCTTCACAGCAACAGAGGCCATTTGTAAAATCACACTATCAGCACTAGCACAAAGACAACTTAGAAGAGCTTCAAATATTCTGTGAAAAAAAACCCCCACCACTAATTCATATTCAAAAGGAGTTGCTCCACTGCTGATATAAAGGATAGAGTCTATCTTTGGGATGGAAATGGTTGTGAAGAATCTTCTGGGACCATGTCTTCATGTTCACAAAGGTTTTATGAGAGCCTGCTGTTCTTACAGACACTCTAGAAATACTAACTGAAGAAGATCTCTGCGTCCTGTTTCATTCTGTATCATTTCAGAGCAACTCAGGGGACGTGACAAGCCCCTGATGGTTCAAACTCTCTTCTTAGATGTCTGGAGGCAGATTCTGACTTTGGGTTGCTGAGATACTTGTGATAAGTGTGTAGAGCTGGTGTTGCCAGGCACTGAACATTCTGGAGGGAGTCAGAAATGAGTGGTTGTGGTTACTCCAGCAATGTGGAGAAAGCACACAACTGGTTCCTTTGGCAAAATTACTCAGCAGATTAAACCCACAATCAGACCCCTTTCTATACTAAGACTGTGTACCCTACTTGGGGCATCCCTCACCCCAAAGATGTTACAAGAAGGATCTTATAAGTGCACCTAAAATAGTGCTTTAGCTGGTGCAGCATATATGGAGGGAGATTTTTTAAGAGATGGGGGTAGAACCTGGGAAATCAGGACAGCAAGAGGAAAAGGATGTGAATTCCAGATCTTCCCGAGCTTATGGGAAAGTGTATTGAGAACTCTTCTAAGAGAGATCAGATTGCTGGGCAGTAATCACCTTAGTGGGCCACTCTCCACAGCCAGGGGCCTATGAGAATTATCTTGTCATCAGGGCACTGGGCAGAGGGGCAGCTCCCAGGGACATGGCCAGGATTTTCTGATCACTCTTTACAGCCTTGCTTGAGGAGGAGGTAAAGCACTTTCCTGAATCTCATCCTTGATCCTCCTGCATGTCCAGCATGAGCAAGATGAGCACTCTGAATAGCTTTCACCTCATCCTTTTCTGAGACTGGCAGGGGCAGCAATTCTCATGGTACACACTTCATCATCAAGGAGATGACTCCAGCTGGGAGAATCCCACTCTCTGAGAGCAGCACACCCAGCCAAGCCACAGGAGGACCAGCATCCACAGCTTCCCTTACATCTTCCAGCGGTGGAAGAGCTGCCCAGATGGACCTTTCCCAGCCTTTCCTCCCCTCCTCTGCCCAGGAGAGGAGTGCCACATCCCCTCCCAGTGTTGTGTCAACCCCCCTCAAACTGCCTCACACCTCGCTTGAACCCCTTTCCAATCTGCTGCCCTGGAGCTTTAATAAAGGTAATGACACTTGTCTGCCCCAGGCCATCCCTCTAAGTCAGCAAAGAGTGCTCTGATCTTGTAAATCACGCTGTAAATTGCCTACATATCTCTCAGATTTTGTTAGTTTATTTGTTTCAGTTTTCCTCTGCAGCTCTCAGCTGGTGCTGGACAAGGGAGACCGGATCAGACCAGCCCAACTATGGATTTCAGCCAGCATGGCAAATCTGGAATAATTTATCTCCCTTTCTTTTTTCTTTTCTTCCCCAAGCAGAGCAGCAGCAGACTTGCTTTTGAGCCAGCACCTCACAGTCCCTTGTGACTATCACAGATACAAAAATCATGTGAGGTTGCTTGGTAACACTCAAATGTAAGTACTGTACATGTCCCAAGGACTGTGCTGCATTTAATCAAAAGTTACAAATACTGCATAAACACACCAAATTCAGGGGAATCTGCTAATAATTCAACAGAGCAAGGGTAATAATGCTGCTCATAAATTTAAAACTCTTTACATATTAAACAGGAACTGCTGACAACATAGCACTTACCATAAAATCTGTAAAAATGGGGGAAAATATGATTCTCTGGTGATTGATAAATCAAAGACATGAAACCTATGGAGTAAACCCAAGAAACAGTGAAGGAAGTCTGCCAGAATCAAAGAAAACAGCATCCAAATTAACCTAAGCAAGATCCAGACTCAAGCTATAGCCACAGATCAAAACATTCCTCTGTATATAAACATCCTGCCATGGGGCCTGATCAACATCTCACATTAGTAATACTATATTCCCCTAGAAGGGCTTTCAAGGCACACATCAGCACAAAAGATGTGAAGTTCAAAGCCAACAATAAGAAAACAATTAGAAACAGAAATCTCCCACTCAAGGACTCCACCAAGAATGGCAAGTTTTTTATTAGCACAATAATCCCTGCAGTGGCAAAGAAGAACACAGAGAAGTCAGAGAAGAGACAAAATAGTCTGCAAAAATTAGAATAACAATATGCTTGAGTACAATGTTTTATATGTTCAAAGAGGGAAACAAACTTCTACTTCAGGAGCTCCTTTTCTCCACCCATGTTTCCTCTGTTTCTTAGATTTCTGCTGTAGCTGTTAGAGAAAATATCCCATTGTAACTGCAATGGTGCTAAAACAAATTGTTAAAATAACATTGCCTTTAAAATAAAACAATGCAGCAGCTGTGCTGCTGGATCATGTTCATCCCTCTTTTTTTCTGACATCTCCTCCAAATAAAGGGCTTTACCTGCCCCATCCAAGGTTTGCCACCATTACTGCTGTTGTTCCAGTTGCTTCAGGCAACACTGGAATTAGTTTGTCTTTTCCAATATTTACTCTTCCTTTATTTTTTTTTGTTTGTTTGTTTTGTTGTTTTTTTTGGTTTTGTTTTGTTTCCTTGGCAAATGTAATTTCAATGAATTGACACTGAAGATCCACCAAAGACAGATGCTTGCTCAGAGGTTTCCTGTGCATTAATACAGTCCAGGGAGAACTGTGAGGCCACTGAGAACAGCTTAACCACAGGTGAGCCTTCCCTCCCATGGAGGTACCCAGAGCCTGGCTGCAGTGGGACAGGTTTATCTCATCTAAGCATTGGCCTTGAGACACTATCTCCTCATGCTTTTGCTGAAATGCAGCATCCACAGCGCTTCATTTAGTTAGGGAAGGCAATTAAATGGGAAGGATGATCAATCATCCCCAAATATTCCATGCTCTTTCCTATCAGCACTTTGATGTGCTGGGTCTTATGAATGTTGGAGAGCTTTGGCTAAGATGCAAGAGCAGGTTTTTACAGTTCAGAACTGTTTCTTCAGAAATATTGAGCAAGAGGGAAACCGAGTAGTGGAGGAGGTGTCTATAGCAGAGGAGTGAGTCCCCAGGGTGATTTCCGTGGGTGAGCTCTGTCCCATCACTGACGGTCACTGTACCTGTCACCCCTGTGCTCCACAGCTAAAAGGGGAGGAAAGAATGGGTGTGGGAGCACCATGCTGCCCTTCATTTCACACCATAAGCATTTCCTAATTTAGTTTGAGAAAACATAAATCTCCCTGGAGTAGGCTGTCAGTGAACTTGTTGGGGAGGGGGTTATAGAGAGAATGCCTTGGGCTAAGATCAATTTCCCCCTCCTTATTTGCTCAAATCTTTGGCAGCCCCTAGGAACAGAAACCAAGCAACTTTGTAGCTATGCCTTATTAAACGCAAGTTATGTAGAAGAAAAAGGACAAGTTTAACAGGTGGTAGGAGTGGTGATGTGTTCCAGACCCTGGTCCCTGAGCGGCAGCAGGCTAATGGGAACATTCCGAGGAGCCGTGCTCAGAAAGGTGTCCCAGGTATGGTCTCTGCAGCCATCTCTGTTAGCAATAACTCCTCCAGAAATTCTCTGAGGTTGTGAAATAAATACAGACTCCAATAAAATAGATGGTGCTTGTATTTAATTATTACTGTGCTCAGAAAGAGCTTGCACAGTGTCAAGAGGGCCATAAGGTGAACAAAGAAAGTGAAATGTAAGCTGAAGAATATGATGCAGCTATGAATTTTGATCTATTAAATGGATGAGAGGACATAAAAATCAATGCAGGTCTTCCACTCTGGGATATGACTGTGAATACTTTACTCTTAAATTCTCTAAAGACACATGCCAAACAAATTCTCACGTAGGCGTTTTCATTTTTCACTCACTGCCCTCAAAACAAATTCCATTCAATGAACTCCACCACCATGCAAGATTTTTCCAGGGAACCTAGATCCCAAAAAAATTAGTGTGCTGTAGTTTCCAAGTACAAAGCACAGATATCATCTCTGGTAGCAGGTTCTGAATTTGCTTCCAGGGTGATGATGGTTGAGGTGGTGATTTCAGAATTCAAATTGGGTGCCTCACCCAGTCATCTGTGAAATAATGACCTATGAAAGAAAGAGTGAATTTGGGCAGTTGTGAATGAAGTGTGTTTAGATAATAGTGCTAACCAACATGATACTCCCATTCACAAATGTTTAGACAAACTCTGGTCTGTTAAAGGTTATTTCTGCTAAGAAGAAAAAATTATCCCACCAAGAGGCTTTACTGTTGAATAATTCTGTTTACTTATTGAGACTAATGAAGCTCTGTTTCTTGAACAGAGAGAAATCAAATAGCAATTAGCATTAGTTTCATTTGCTCTTAGTTTCAAGTGTCTGTCAGTCATCTCTCAGTCCCTCATCTCTAGAGGTCTCCCTTTCAGCTTGTTCTGGGCTCTATAACCTTCCACCTTTTTTTCACATTGATACAAATTTTTGGGCAAAATGGCCAGGGACATTTCCTCATTAACATGTCATTTTGGTTTAGAGAGCTGTGCCACAGAAGCCACAATTATTTCAGCTATTTGAGTTCACAATGGAGTGTAGCTGCTCCCTGACAGTCTCGTGTGTGGATCTCAGCAGTTTGTAGCCCACCCACAACACTAATTCACTAGAAATGGCTGAATAACTGTAATGAATTAGCCATAAACTTTGTCATCAGCCGAGGTGGCTGTGCAAGGACATTAACCCAGAAGAAGAATGGTAGCAATCACAGAAGTAAAAAACTGTATCACAAATGACTGCATTGCTTGAGTAAGTAAAACCACTGACATACTTGCAAAGTCTTCTCAAGATGAGCCCAATTCCAAGCCCCACTACTCACAGGCTTCTGAACCACAGGGTTCAAGTGGGATGAATAGTTGAGTATTGCAGATGATATTAATTTTTTAATAGCATTGTATAAATTAAATTTTTAAAAATGGGACAGTACTGATTTTGTTGGTTTCTAACTTAGAGTTTTGTCCAAATACAGTAATTTAAAAAGTTATTTTCATTATTCTGTAATCATTTTGCCACTGACATTTACTTCTCTTCCAATCTATGTTGGGATTATAGTAGACAATAAAATTAAAATGTCAGCCTTCTTTTTCACTGTGCCCTGTCTTTTCTATTAAAGATAAATTAAACCCTGTAAGGAAACACATATTCTTCAAACAACTATCTTTAGATACTGTGCCTTGTTTGGTGTTTTTGGTTGGAATAACAAATCATCTAGAAAAGGCCCAATCTGTTTGGGTGTTGTGGGGTTTTAATGGAACACCTTGAATAAACTGCTTTGAATGACAGTGCCCCTGCCACTGCAAGGTCTTGCAGCCAGGAGGGGACCCCATGAGACATACTGCCTGGGCCTGGACAGCTGGAAATTTAAAAGCAGGTCATGCCCAAGGGTGAGGGTCATCCCTGCAAGAGAAGAGCATCAGAAAGAGCTTTGAATCTTCAATAAGCAAAGATGAAGCTGACCAGAAAAGCTTGTAGTGTTCAGGCTTTCTCCAAACCTTCAGAGCTTTCCCCTTTTCCACATTCCCACTGAGCTTCTCACAAATGCTGGCACCTAGGAAATGAAATGGGCCAGGGAACATCCCTGAGCACAGCACTTTGCCTGTCTGTATTAGCCCTTGCTATTTATCAAGAGTAGTTTTCAACTGGCTACAGTTTTGGAGGCTAAGAGATCTACCTTTAGGTCAGCTGGTTTTCCATTCATTGCTCAGTACAGAGACAACCCTTTACTGTATGTTTTTTAGATCCTGTGCCATCTCAAGAGGTCCTGAGTGTGGCTGAAGGGATTCCCTGCTTCATTAGACAGGCAATTTGGAGTCTAGTCACACTGCTCACATGATGTGGGTTGGGTTATCTTTGTAACAAGAAGCCAGGTCTCAGGGAGCAGGGAACAAAGCCCCAGGCAGAGCACACACAGCAATTCTGATCCTTGGTGCCTTTGCAGGGTGCTGCTCGATGTGTGTGTGTGTACAAGAGATGTTCCATCAAAATTATGCCACAGTGGCTCAGGATTTGTCCAAATAAGTCCAGCTCCAAAGGACTTAGATTCCTCTGTTTAGATGAGGTTGAAGAAGTTAAGTTGAAAAACAGAGGGATAGAGGATGCAGGAGGATGAATGAGATACTCAAAGTCCAACATAAAGGTTTGTTCAGAGAGATGAGAGGAGCTGCAGAAGAGCCCAGAGCCGTCAAAGCCTGCACAGAGGAAACATCAAATATGCTGAAGGCTCACCAAGGTGAGAATAAGAATGTGAAGCTCACTGGAGATCCTGGAGGTGGGCAGCCATGCTGGCAAACACAGTAGTTTAGGGCAGCAGGAAAGACCTGGAAGAGGCATGGGAAGACAGGTCTGTAGAATTTTAAAGATTCAAGGAAGGGAGAGAGGAGGGTGTTCTCTGCATGTGCTATGTGAAAGGTCATCAGAGGGAATTTGAGGAAGAATGGGAAGATGTAAGAGAACATTTGATGATGCTGCAGAGGGAAGGCTTTCTCTGTAACAGCATTTACCTGAAATAGTGGCATGCTACTGCAGAAACTATTCCTTCTTTCCTTCTTTCCTTCCTTCTTTCCTTCCTTCCTTCTTTCCTTCCTTCTTTCCTTCTTTCCTTCCTTCCTTCCTTCCTGCCTGCCTGCCTTCTCACACTGGAACACAGCAGGTTTAAGGCAAGCAGATGGTCTGCAGGCAGAAAGAGATGCTGAAGCTGCCTGGCCCAGAGGCATCACCACACATTTATTCAGACTAGGGTCTATTTTGGGCTTGGCCCCCCTCTTGGCACAGACCTGAGCTTCTCCTGTGACTCTGCCAAATTGTGAGCTGAGTCTCCTTTTTTTTTAACAGAACTGGCACATGTTGTTCTTCATTCACAATCTGTTTTTTAGAGTCATTTTTACAGCAAATAGCCAAAGGAAACAACATTTTATTGCATAACAAGACAGCTCAGAAATAGTGAAATGGAGGTGAGAAATACGTTATCAGGAATTAAATTAATCATTAAAAAAAGAGGTTTGAGAGCAGATTAGTTCATGCCTTTGTGCTATTTTTATGACTCCTACTATTGCATTGTCAAGTCCTGACATAGCACTGTGTCTGGAGCTTCAGCCTGTGGTGCTGACTGCAAAATAAGCACTCACTTTGGAATGCTTTTCTCATTTTGTAAATCATCTTTCCCGAAAGAAAATCAATGATCAAGTGACCCAGACAGTCAGGTTCACTCACTCCAACTGTGCTGCAAAGCCTGGGATGCCAAGGGCTGGCTGTGCCTGGTGCTTGCTGTTCCCACCATGTGTTTGGACACTGATTCAATGGAGCAGGAGCAAACCCACCTTCCCCAAGCTCCAAGCAAGGTGTGCAGGTGCAGGCTCCTCTCCTGGAAAGGCACCTGCTGTGCTGCCAGGTTTGAACAAGCCACAGCCACTCAGCTGCTGAGACCTGCATTTCCAGCACTGGATTCTCCAGCAGCCTGGCCTGAAACACAAGCATTGCTCCAATGCTCCTCTTCTTTAACTCGTGCCATCAGCATTCCCCAAAGTGGTTCCAGATCTCCTCTCACTGCACTGCTCCCTCTGAATTTCTGAAGGTCTCAGCCTCTGTGTCTCTCAGAGCAGACCAGACCCAGGTTTCTTAGTCTTGGCCATCCTGAAGCTTTGTCCATTGAGAAACTGAAGGTTTACTCAATGAAAGTAGGAACAGGCAGAAGGAGAGAGAACTTTGACACCCTGCAGGTCATTCCTACCTACAGACTGTTTTGCAGAGGGAAAAGTTCTGGCATGATGAAGGGAATCCATTTTTGGGAGGTTGTGTGAATGGATGGGTAGATAGATGGATCAATGAACAGATGATGAGCAGGACAAAGTGAAAAAGAACAGTTACACAATATCTAAAGGCTGTGAATACAAACATAAAAGAAAGGTAAGGATAAGAAAAATACTATCTTTCTAGAACCATCTTTTCATTTAGCCACACCTTCTGGCTGTAGGGATCCTATTCAACAACCCTCTTCTAACCACAGACCCAAGCTAATTTCCATCTATGAACATGTAAACCAGGATTAGACACAAGGAACTGCCTTTAAAGTCATTGGAGACATTTCACATATAACATCAAGTATTTTTAGCCTATAACTTATATTTCCTATACTTATATTCTCTTAAATCCTGTTCTTCATGCAGATGCAGACAAGTACTGTTGTAAACAGACTAATATAAACATGCATCAAGAGAACCAAAATTAAGGGCACACTTTCACATTCAATGTTTTGTTGCAAAGACTAATATAAAATGTAGTGAGTAGTTTCTAATGTGCACTGCACAGGTCAAACATAACATGCTTTGTTACAAACCGGCCTTGGCTAGGCTGTAACTTTTTTAGAAGGTTTCAAACTCAATAAACTGAAGAACTGCAAAGAACAGCTGTAAAAATTTTAGCATCTAATCTCTCCTAAAAGTTTCTCTGGTAGAAATTCAAAGTTCACATTTTTGCCCATGGACAGGATGATGTATGTGAGAATTTGTGCCACCTATGCTCTAGTTCATTAAGAGAGTAATAAAATTTAAATTTTTCTGCAGCCATAAAACTATTTCTCACCTGAATCACCACTGTAGAAGTTTGTGAATGTTTCCATTTGAATTGTACTTGAAGTATAAAATATTATTAAATCAAAATAATTTTCAACCGCACTTGACATGTGCACACCAAAACATCAGCCTTACTATGCCACAAATTTCATCCATTTATTTCCTTTACCTCTCTTTCTTCTCTTTTTATTTCTGTTATTAAATAATGAAACTCACAAAAGGGAGAAACAAATGTTTCAGTTTCTTAGGACTTTGCTTGCTTACCTCCAGCTTTCCCACAGCAGAAGGGATACACATTCCTTGTCTTCTGTCTCCTGGCTCTCAGCTTGGAATGACCAGGTTGGGTTTAATGGTTGGTGCAAGGAATCAGCCTTTTCTCCTTTCTAGTGCTTATGTAAATAATTTAAGAGGATACCAAGACTCTTCCAACAGAAAACTTCGCTGTTTGATAGAGAAGGAAGCACCTTCCATGCTCTAGTGGGGCTGGGTGCAATAGTGGGCAGTAGTAGTTCTTTGCCAGATGTAGTTCTTTGCCTTGCAGTTACATATCAGGGCAGAAGTGTGACCAGATGCCCACAGGTCAAGCCCAGAGCATAGTCTTTGTTTAAAGTCAAACTCTGGATGTTTTTTCTCCTTGCTCCAGCATGCAGGACCTCATCCACATCTTCCAGTGCACGCAAGCATGCTGCACTCCCACCCTGTATGTTGCTCTACAGAGATATCAGGACTCCTGTCCCTGCCTTGGTCCTGAAGTAGCAAAGGCTTAGCTGATGCTTTCAGGATCAGTCAGGTGCTCTTTTAAACCCCAGGAAGGGGTTGCTGTTCTCATGCCCCTGCATCCTCTACTGAATTTCTTTGTTTTTATGAACAAGCTTCACCAGTGCCACCATGCTGGTTGTAGCCTGTGTCTGCTCATGCAGTGCAGCAGCCACAGTGAGGCTGGACAAGCAGTTTGGCAGTGGATCCTTAGGACTGTGTGCAACAGGCATCCCTGAAAGAACAGGAATGATCCTCACACTGGGGGAGTGGGAAAGTGTTCAACTGGTAGGAAACCAGCTCAATTCAAATGAGAATTGTTTCTTCTTTAGCATAGCACAGGCTGCCAGCTTTTCTCAGTACTGCCTGACAATCAAGTCCTGCACCCGATATCTGGCAGGCCAAGTGTTTTCCAGTCTCTTGACTTTCAGCCCCAGCCTTTAGCTCATCAGAGCCACCACTGGTTTCTCTGGCTTCTGCCTGGTGTTCACCTTTGACCTGAGAGGTGGAGGTTATTCCCAAACGACTGCCACAGACAGATGATGAAAGCTGAGCCTCTCTCAGACAAGCCTCACTAACACCTCTCATTTCTTACAGGTGCTGCAGTAGGTGGTCCTTACCTCTTGCATCAACTGCAGAAACTTCTCTCATGCTATCTTAAATGTCTCAGCACTCCTGAACTGTGCTCAAGCTAAAAACTTGCACTGAAGAAGTTCATGCAGATTGATGCTTTTGCACAATATGTCAAAAGCATAAACCCGTGCTTTTTTCCTACATATTTTCCATGGTATTTTCCTTCAGTGTAGTTCTTCAACTAACTCTTCATACAATCTGCTGCAGATTAACATTGGAATGGAAACTTGTGTAACATCTTTTCTAACACAGAAAAAAGCAACTTGCTTACATCGATACATAGCAATGTGCATATCATCCATAGAAAATGTCAATAGCTGGGATGAGCAATTTAATCAGAGGGAATGAAATTAAAGTGAAAAAATGTAATTGTAGCTAACTTCCATCCTGTGGAAGAACATGCTGTTGAAAGTTGTTATAGATGAAAAAATATCTTAAACTACTAAATATCTTAAACACTAACAGGCAGCAGATTATTTTGGTATGGATGTGTGAGCAAGTGACTGTCCAAAAATGAACTTTTTAGTGCTGAAGAAGAAATGACCTGCCTATTGGGGGAAAAAGGGAAATGACTGCAGGATATAATGACAGAAGGCAAGAGCTTGAAATCGGGCTCTCAAATAAACCCCAGTACCCAGATCCACCACGTGTTGTTATTTACTATGTCTCATTTCTGACAAAGTTGTAATTAAACCTTGAGCAGAGCAGAGAGGACTCCATCGATGAGTAATGCAAGGAGGTTTTATTTAAACAGGCATCTGTGGAACAGAAAGGGAAGAATGTCTGACTGGACATTTTCTTTTATAAATAAATTTTGGGTTTTGGTGTTTTTTTTGAAATGGGAAACAGTTGGCTCAACAGCTGCCAGTTATTTGACTGCACAAGATTTGCAATGATGATATGATGAGCATATTTGGAACAAGTTTTTGCTACACAATTAAAAATATGCTTGTAGGGAAGAGGCACTTAAACTAAAAGTGTACAGATTTTGTTTTCTACATCTGAAAGTGTTCTTATCCCAAAAGATTTCTGTCAGATTCTGAAGCAAATGGTATAACAGGAAAATAAAGGCAAAGTAAAACCTGATAATCCTGTGTCAAACCAAATGTATGTGTTTACTTCTGACAGGTGAGAAAAAGCAAGCTGCTCCCACAAAAGGAGCACTCCTCTTTTTTTCTGACCAGCTTTACAGTCAAAGTGTGCCTATAGTTTGAAAGAGATTATCACTCATTATTTTTGCATGAAGGAGACTTGGGAATGACATAGTCATGCAAGAAGATATGTAAGCCATGTAAGAAGATATTCCATGTCTCAGGAAACTCAGAAATGTGGAAAGGGACATGACTGTGGTAGCTAATCACAGCAAGAAGGAAGGATACTGTCAGTGACACAGTCATGGCTGGCATGATGAATGGCACTTGAATTTCCCAGGTAAGCACATTTCTTAACTAAACAATCCAGGATATCATTCCCAAGGTGGAAAGACCTGAATACCCAGGGAGGGTACAGCCAGGGCACACACACATGGTACCTGTGACACTACAGCTGTCCCCAACAAGGTTTGGTGGCTTCTGAGAAGTGTCTGGTATGTGCTCATCAGCACTCCTTGAAGAGGATCTCAGCTAGAAGATGTCAGGCTGAGGAGATGGAGGGCTGTACACACAAGCACAAGACCACCAGCCCACCCAGCTCACACTGGCTATTCCACCTGGAGCTGGCAGGAGCCACTGGGAAAGGTTTCACTATAGCTTGTGATAAGTAAACATTAAGTTCTCCGAGCTCCTGCCAATGTTTGCGTTGTGCTGGATGACAGAATCTGTTTGCACAAACTCCTGTCACCTCAGCAGCAGTGAATTTTGGGAGGTGTGTGCAGAGGGATGCTGTCATGCCCTGCTGTGCCATGCCACTGATGCCTTTGGTCTCTGAGCTGTGCTGAGTGCTCTCAGAGGGGCAAGTGAGCAGGGAGGCTTGTACAGCCCAGATCAAATCTGAGCAATGCACAACTACTTCCAGCTTCTGGTCCAAGCCCTCCCTTTTCTGTAGTTGACAAGACAGATAGTGAAATAGTTCCTTTCAAGTTATTATCACCCTGTTAAACTATCTACTTGATGGCTTATTTTTTTTCCATTCTTCTCTTTTATCCAGAGGATTTGTGCTTAGAAGCATTTTTGCTGTTGATCACAGAGTTTAAAAAAGAAAGGGTTACCCAAAATAAAGATCTTGTTGCTGGCTTTATGTGTGATTTAGTCTTTATCATTCCTGATTTTCAGTTGATGAGGTTCATCCATTCTTCACATGCTGGAAGTCCTGAGATACTCCTGGAAAACTTCAGTGTGATGAGCTTAGGAATTTTTCCATTTCAGTTGATAATATCTCTTCTCTCCTCCTCTGTCATTTCTCATGGCAAGGCTTATGTCAGACACGAACAGCACTGCTTCTCAAATAACTCAACCTCATAGAAGGAGGTGAGCTGTCATTTATTTTTCAATCCAGCCCAAATAACTCATAGAATCTGAATGACTAATTTACCCTGTGCTTGGAGAAGGACAGGAAATATCAGGGGAGTGCAAATAAGCAGACAGATTTTGCAAAGTCAACCTTCATTTAGGCTAGATTTCTCCACTTAAATTAATGTCCCAGACCTCCTTCTCTCACTCCCTACACGCGGTGTTCCCAGCCTCAAACGGTTTTGGCACAGCTGTGTGCCAGAACAAGCCCTGTGTGTTGTGCTACACCTTAAAACACTGTTTATATGCTACCAGGATGGTGCTCGGGCTCTGTACCAGCCCTCTGGTTTCCCCCATGCAGGGGAGCCCTGGCACAGCTGCCAGACTCTCAGGGGGCTTGGGAAATGCACATTGCTCACACGGGGCAGATCCAGCAAATCTGCTGCTACTCAGAGATGCTTTAATAAGCTGGATAAATGGCTGATTAAAGCCTTGCCCACCCCTGCTGGAGGCTGAGCCTGTTGCTTTGCTTAGATGGTGCCTTGGCTGAAGCAAGCACCTCCCGCAGCTCTGCGGCAAAGCGCAGCGTGATCCGTCCTGTGAAGGTGGCACGTCCCAGAGTGCCAGCAGGGAGATGAGCAGAGATTTTTCTGGCTCTACAAAGATGGTTCTGCATGTACTGCCTTGTATCACAGCAGGACTGGGCAGATGATAGACAGGGCTGGTGGGAAAAGCTATTTTCTCCTGAAGCTCACAAGGCAGAGAATGCTCATGTCGCTCCAGCCAGCTTGGCTGTGCCAGCTCCTCAGATAAAATCAGCTCCTTGGCTGTGGGCTTTGAATAGCCCTTAAAAGGCATCATGAGAAGAAGATTAAGGTGCTTCATACTTTTCACTTGCTTGGAAAGCTTTTGGAACAGGGAACTTCCCCTCTCCCACAAGCTGTCCAGCATCTACTGGTATAAATCTTCCCAGCTAGCAAATACATGGAGCATCCTTCTTGGCAGGGCTGCTCCATCCCTCCATCTCCCATCCATCCTGTATGGTACCAGGGGTTGTCCTGACCCAGGTGCAGCACTTGGAACTTGGCCTTGTTAAATCTCATGAGGTCCTTATGGACCCATACATCCCTCTGGGTGGTGTCCCATCCTCTGGGTGTGTCAGCCGTGCCACTCAGCTTGGTGCTGTCTGAAAACTTGCTTATCCCACTGTCTGTGTCATTAATGAAGACATCAAGCAGTCTGGTTCCAGTATGGACTCCTGAGGACACAGCTTGTCTCTGATTTTCATCTGGAAATGGAGCTGTTGACCACTCCTCTCTGGATGAGGCCACACAGCCAATCTGTAATGTGGTAACACAGTGAGGCTTTTCTGGAGGCTGTCCCATTCCCCATGGCCAATGACTTGGGGCCAGCCCAGAAGTGGATGTGCTCTGCACTGTCTCTGAGGATGCTGTGGGTGAGGGGTGATGGACAGGACACCTGTTACAGATCCAGATGTTCATCCTTTACAGGGAGACTCTGGCTGTGGGAGATACTTGCACATGTATGTTTTAATTGCAGCTGGTAATGCCTCCTGCTGACAAGTCACAGTGTTTGTGGCCAGCACACTGGGGGCAATCCCAGTTCTAACACTTCAGAGCAGTTTCTACCAGGATCTAGTTCTGCTTTAATACCCTGAAGGGTAAATTTTGGGTTTTTAATAGTGAAACAAAATATGTCTTGTATTTACACATGCAGGTGCAGTTCTCTCAAGGTTCCAAACTGCAGGAGAAAGTCAGTGCCTGAAGTGACAGCCATGTCAGTGTGAGAACTGTGACTACAAACATTGCTGGAGGTGGACTGAGAGCCTCAGCATAGTCTAGCTGCTCCTTAGGAAAAGCAGTGGAAGCTCCTTCCCAGAAAGAGAGCAAGTAAATTCATAACATCTGATTTTTCCCCCTATGGCAGTTCTTTCCTTGGCAAAGCAAAATAAACTAGAAACAAAATCCCAACACAACATCTACTCTGCCCTTGTGGTGTGCAGCTGAATGTATTGTAGTAGATGTCTCTGATGCCCTGTAAGAGCACAAGGACATGATTATTTTCAGCAGGGCTGAGTCCTTAGCCAGAAACAGAGAGCACAGCACAGTGGCTATGGGCTTCATGAGATGGACAGAGGTAGAAACAGGCTGGAAAAAGGCAGGCATCACTCCCACCTTCAGGAAAGGCAGGGAGAAGGCACCAGGCTGGTCAGCCTTGCTACAGCTCCTGGGAACAGAGTAAAGCAAAGCCTAATTACCATGTGAAGGTAAAAGAAGGAGATGGGGACTCAGCCCACTGGACTTATCAAGAGCAAACTGTGTCTGGCCAAACTGGTTGCTTTCTATGGTGAAAACTCTGTGCTCAGGAGGGATTTGCTGGAGATTTCAGTCAGATCTCAACAGCTTGGACGCATGGAGTGGCAGAGTCCTCATTAAA
Organism: Luscinia megarhynchos; assembly: GCA_034336665.1. Taxonomy (NCBI): domain Eukaryota; kingdom Metazoa; phylum Chordata; class Aves; order Passeriformes; family Muscicapidae; genus Luscinia; species Luscinia megarhynchos. Next base: position 71,198,018 of record JAPFBE010000003.1, read on the forward strand.
TTCAGTAAAGACAAATGGAAAATAGCTGGAAGGGAATAACCCTCTATCACCAGACAGGCTGGGGGTGCACTGGCTGGAAAGCTGCTTTGCAGAGGAGAACCTGAAGATCCTTGGGGTCAGAAAATTGTGCCAGCACTGTGTCTTTGCAGCAAATAAGTTCAACAGCACCCTGGGTTGAATTAGGCAAAGTGTTGACATCAGGTCAAGAGAGGTGATCCTTCCCCTCTGCTGAGAGCAGGTGGGACTCATCTGGAGTGCTGGATCCATTGGTATTTAGCACCATGTAGGGCTCCTCAGTGTCAGTGAGACATGGACACGTGAGTGAGCCCAGAAGGAGCTGTGAGCAGAGGCTGAGGGAACTGGGCTTGTTCAGCCCCCAGAAGGGAACTTCGAGAGGGACCAAGCTGCATTGTTAGTTACCTGGTGGGAGCTGCAGAAAAGATGGAGCTGGACTTCTCTTGAAGGTGAACAGAGCCAATGTAGACAAGCAGCAAAACAGGTAATTTCTCCTGCGTGAGGAGAAAATCTTCTGAATTAGGATAAAGATCAGAACAGAGGCTGAGAGAGGCAGTGAAATCTCCAGCCTTGAGAGGGTTCAAAACTCGTGTCTAACCTACTGTAACCTTGCTTTGAGGGGGTGGTGGTGAAGCAAGAGCTCTTCCAGCAAAGAGGAGAAGAAATTTTCAAGATTCTGACAGGAAGACACCATACAAAATGATTCCTTTAGTTGATCAGTTGGATTGCTGATGATTCCACTATTGTCTTCATCTTCTCAGCAGTGCAGAAATTGTTGGGGGTTTGTTGGGCTTCCCTGGGCAAATGCTGCCACCAGAAAGCAGAGTATAAATACTGTGATAATGCTGCACAGAGCTGTCAATCCTGCTTTAAGGCAATTCCCATTTCTTGAAAACACCCTTTATTTGCTTTTCTCTCCCCACCTGAGTGGGGTGACACAGGACTCCTATGGAGTTTTACATGGTGTTTGTTGTCACCAATGGGCAAAACATAAGTAACACAATAGGAAGGACTATTTCTGCTTTGTATTTGGCTCATTTTCTTCTTTCCTCAGCAGCTGGGATAACTAACTTGTGATGAAAAGATACATGCACTTAGTCCATTGGCTTCACACGTCTGACACAACCAGATCACCACACTTGCCCTTGAACCCAGAGAGTGACTTTGAAAACAGACTTTGGAAATATGGATCTAGCTCTGGTACAGCTGGGAAAACCCCATGTCACAGGGACATTTTGTACTGATGGCAAGTGTGCTTGACATCAGCACGAGAGTGTGAATGCAGCCCCAAAGCCTGTTCTCTCACCAGGGGTGTGTACTGGGAACGTGCTGCAGAGCTGGGGAGCAGCCCTCCTTTCTGCAGCCTCCTTCCCTGCAGCCTCCTTCCCTGCAGCCCTTTTTCTCTGCAGCCTCCTTCCCTGCAGCCCTTTTTCTCTGCAGGCCTCTCTAATCCATCAGGCTGAACAGCAGCTTGAGCAGGGCTGGCCTCTGGACCACCAGGTAACCCAACACATCCTTTTATTTCAGCTGAACACAGTCTCAGTTTCTTATTGCACTCTGGCCACAGCAGAAGGGATAATCAGCTTTCAAAAAAGGGATTCCCCAAAGCTGAAAATATTTATGAGAAAAATTGACTGTAAGGAAAAGTGGCACAGATAAACTCAAGCAATATTTGGAAGTCGAAACCACTTTACCATGTGGTCCTAAAACCATGACACCACAAACACATTAGGGACCTACAGATGTAGGCTAAAAAAGCCATGTGGTGTAGAAAGAGAATAAACACAGAAGGATGGAAGTTGATCTACCTAATTTAGACACCTGACTGCTGGCAAATAACAGTAAAGCATCCCTTGAATCAACCTGTTTCTCACTGCTGACTGGGGGGGACATATAGACACCTTCTTCAGGAGGGTTTATATATTCATTGCAAATTAGGGGCCCCAGCTGGGCACCCAGCTATCTCTCACAACTGGAAAAACATTCAATGGTTAAGTAGAGAGGTTATAGAAGTGAAGATAGAAGCAGAAAGGAAATCAACAAGAGAAGCAGAAGAGACCAGTGAGAAACTGGTGTCCAGTGAGGATAACAAGGAGGATGCTCTCCCTTCCCTCCTGAGTGGTCCTGTCATCCATCTTAAACTTAAAAATGCTTCAGGGAGCACCTCAGTGCAGTGCTGGACATCTGGAACACAAGATCAGTAGCAAGTCAGACAGGATGCACATGGTTAATAAACTCTGCTGGGCTGCATTTAGATGATATTAAGCATCATGTAGTGATAAGGAATGATTTTCTGCCCAGCATTAACTGAAAGGGATGTTAAACAGTAACAGCTAACAGATTAAAAACCTGGTCAGTATAGCTTATATTCAAAAGATTGAGGTGCACTGGCACTGGTAGAGCAGATGTTACCCTGAGTAAATCTTTGATACTGAGGCAGGTTCCATCATACAGCCCTAAGGATGAGGATGGAGCAGTTTTCAGAAGGGGAGATAAACAGCCAGGCAGCTTTGCTAGCACCACATGCCTCTTGTGCAAAATGATGGAATACCCACCTCCTCCCAGCAGCCTCCAAGCACACAGTAAGGAACACAGAAATACCAGGGAAAATCACTCAGGCAAAATAGTTTCTGTCCCAAATCACCAGCCCTCTTAACCACCCAGGAGGCATCTCCTTGCTTAGCAAAACAAGGGTATAAGAAATCATTACAGTTTTCAGGATTTGTAAAGGATCCAAGGGCATTCATGGCTATTTCAGTCCTCTTGGTTTCACTCGTGTTTGTTAACATGCACTATGCTATGCTTGTATGCTTGACATATTAACTAAAGTGGCCTAAGTTCTGCATTTTGGAGGGTGTTCTCTCCTGGATGACCCTGACACAAACTTCTTTCCAAACATTTGTTACATCCTCCATTGTTTCTTGACTTCTTTTGTGGACCTGTGCATTTTCCACGTGTTTATATATTTGGATTCTGTTTTTGTCCTTTGCATCCATTTTTAGAAAGTAAATATAATGATGAATCCAAACATTTCCATATTCTCAACAGAGACGTTTTAATAGTGATTTGAACAATTTTCTCAAGAGAAAGAGCAGAGTTGAGGCTGTTTTATGTTAAAGCTTCCAAACACAGTTGTTTACCTTATTTTAAGTGTCAGAAATTTATTCTTTAAATAAAGGAGAGCTACGAAACCCTAATGGGAACTAGAAAAGTACTTAAGTGTACTGTTTAAATGTCACCTGTTTCCATTACACGTGTTGTAAGGAATCCAGGCAGGCTCTGCAGCAGCTGTGGTTTATGTCCTGTGGTGCCAGCTCCTGCTGTGACACGGGCACAGGGGCTCCAGAGGGCACAGGAGTTAGTCACCATCATGCTCTCTAGAGGCAAGGATGACTTGTCTTCTAGATGACATGTACCTGAAGACCACAACTCTGGGTTTCAGATATCCTCAGCAGGCTGCTAACAAAGTAAGAAGCAGAAAGGTGCCTTTAAAGAACATGTACTCCAGTTTGGAATGGCCTTCATGGACTGGAACATGTAGGAAACAGCTTATGGTGGGGACAGAGTTTTCCAGACCTTTCCACTACAATACAACTCATGGCTGGGATCAGTTCAGTCCTAAAAGTTGTGAGACACAGGTGTGCTCCAGAGAGGGAGACATACAGGATAGACCTTCCTGAAAACCTGAAAAAGGTGTTCATGGATCTGCTGGGACACCCCCAGGAATGGCTCCCCCTCTGGCCCATCAACATCAAAGATGAATAGGGGAGTCTAAAGTGATTAAACACCTAATTTCATATGTCCACATTAAGTTCTTAAATGTAGGTGAGATTACTCTGGGCAAGGGCCACCTTACTGCAAAATGCAGGCAGTTATCTGACTTTTCCCAGCAGATACAAGGAATATTTTGATCATAAACCCCATAAGCAACAGGGAGCAGCACTTTACCTCTGCAGCTGTGAGCAGAGCACTGAGCTGGGCTGTCTGTAGCTCTTTGCTGCTCAGGGCCCCCATCTCCAGACTGAAAGGCCCTCTCACAGTCATGGTGATTTCCAGCTCATTTCTCATTAATGAGAACTTAACTTATTAAGTGAGGAGCAGATTCTCATGCTTTTTTTCTTGATGAGAGATGCCACTCTTCACATACAGCCCCATGAAGTCCAAAAATCATTTTTGTTGACATCAGCCTCAGTAAGTATATTATTTCTACATGTGGAAACTGCAATGAAATAAGAGGATGTTTATATCTCCTGACTCTGAGACAGGCATTAGCCTTGGAAGCTTCATGTACCATTTGATTTTTGCATTTTTTCCTATCTGCATCTCTTCCTTGGCTAAGGAAAAATGGTGCCAATCCTGATTACTGCATCCTTTTTGCTTCTGCTTGAAGGGGCTTTTGCTTCTGGAGAAGGGGCTGCTGGCTGGTAATGGTGTTTGCCATACCATCATTTGCCTGATGATACAGATCAAAGCCTCTTGACTTCTGTAGCATTTTACAAACTCATTCTCTCAAAGTCCCACCCCTTAGGATGTCAGGAATGGCAGGTCAGTGACACACTCTGGGTTTTTTTCTTTATTTTTTTTTCTTTCAATCTGTCAGTATTGTGATGATAAATTATTTTAAAAACAGAGTTCTGGCAAACAGAAAATTTGCCAGAAAGTATGATCCTACATTATCCTGTAATTAAGCATAAAGTTAATTCACTAGAGGACTCCACTTGGAAAAATATTTGTCTAGTTAGGACTTCTGTTATCAGAGAGCAAGATGTCACTATACCTCCTGCATCCCAGGGCACATCAGGCTCCTCCAAAACACCAGTCTGTATTTAGTGACCCCCTGCAGCCCAGGGATGTGAGCCCTGCCCACAGGGAGCAGAGTGTGAGGTGTGTGACCTGGTGTGGGCAATACTTCACCAGAGCAAGCACAAGCAGTGCTTGGCTTTCAAGAGGTTTTCTCCTACTTACACATGTGTCAGGGCTGCTTTATTTAATTCCTGATGGCAGCCTGGGGCCAGACAGCAGCTTTGGCTGGGGGTGGGCTCCTGACAGCCTGTTTGGTACCCCCTGGGCTTGATTCCTCTCCTTCCTCAGCACTGCCTCATGCAGATGAGCTGCCTGCAAGAACTGCCCTGGGGGTGCCCTGCTCACCCAGGCTGGATGGGGAAAGCCACAGAGCTGTGCTTCCTTGGCACCCTGCTCAGGGAAAAACTCCCCATTCACCTGGCAAGTTTGAATGGGCAAAGCAACGAGAGCCCCGTGCAAAAGAGCTGGGGATCACAGTGGGGTGAGCACAGCTGGCTGCAGTGAGCCACTCACACCTGGGTGACACTGCTGGCTTTCATGGAGAGCACTCAGATTTACAGCTGTGCTGGTGGGATGGAGCAGGGCTAGCATGTCTTTATTTCCTCCCTAGCCACTGAAGTCTGTGCAGCAAATCCTCTGGCTGAGATGAGCCACAGCTTGGTGCTGGTGATGACCAGCAGTATCAGTTGATGCAACTTTTCCTATGGAAACTGATTGTACCTCCTCAATTTCCCAACCTGTTCCAAAACGAATCAAGAAAATATAAAACCTAACGTGTCTGAATAGCTGAAAAAGCTACAAGCACGCTTCCCCCCCCCCCAAAAAAATAAGAAATACCCAAGATCTTTGGCACACCCACAGCTGCCACCACTGAAAGAGCAGGCTTTAAACCAAACACCTTAGGCAAAACTCTCTCAAAACTGACCTAAGCAAGTGGCATAGAGCCCTAACAAGCCTGCCCAAAAGAAACAAAGTTCCAGCTCTAATAGCTACATAAACTTTACCTAAGCTGTTTTAAAAATCTTCCCTTTCCTGTTTCATGACCATGGTTGGTTTAAAAACCCACTGATGCAATAATTACTGAGAGATGGACTATTATATTTTTGTCTAACACAAACTGCCACACAAAAATACACTGGAGGTAATGAAGTCACCCACAGCTGGGTGACTGTCCTGTCCTCCGGGCTGAGAAAAGGACAACTTGGGTTTGCAGCAAAATCCTCCAGTCTGAGTCCACAGGATGGGTGTTTGCCAAAATGCCAAAGAGTAAAAGAGCCAGTTCCTCCTGTTCTACAACATGACAGGAGCACACAGTGCTCCAGGAGCAGAGATATTGTCCCAGACCACACATTTTTTGTGTGCTCTATAAGCATAAGCTACTTTGAGTGTTCTCACCAGGAAACAGCCAAGCAAGAAGCCAAGGAATGGTCCCATTTTGGTTATAATATTGAGGTTTATTAAATCAAACAGGGTCCTACTTGCTTTGTTCTCACAGTGCCCTCATTGTGTGCATGTCATTAAAACTTACTAAGCAAAGATAAAGTCTGATGGCAAGGAGCCTTTACAGAATGTGTTTCATGTAACCATATCCCTGGAAATGCCTTTCTGTTCAGATCAAGGTCCTGCCTTGACCTGCAGGGGTGAATAATGAGGGACAGGGGAGTATTTTTAACTCAGCAGCCAGAGCTGTGGGTGCATCCCAGAGGGATGCCCAGAGGCACCAGTCTATAAAAGGGGTGGGAGAAGCAGCCTGGCCTTGGGCTCACGAGGCTGGGGGCAGTGACCTGGGTGTGCAGGATCTCCTCAGCCCCCTCCCCAGACAGTGACACTGCTGCAGGAATGGGAAGGGGACATTAATTTTGGACAGGAGCTGAATGAAAGCCCAGAGTGAGAGGGCACTGGGGAGGTGACCTACATTGTGCATCCTGACCAGTGATACACACTTGTGTGTGATGCACACTTGGAGCAGTGACCTGGGGTCCCAGCACCTCTGCTGGCTTGGAATCAACCACCCATGCAGCTGGTAGCTAGCAGTGACACACTCCTGACATGGGAAGGACAGGTACCTAAATCTAAACTTCCAATTTCATATTTAAATACCCGAGTATGTGACCCAGAAAAGCTCCTTTGGAGCTGACTGTTACCAAGCATCCCAGAAAGCCAATTTAATACTGTTGGTATGAATTGTGAAATTAAGTGTGAATATAAGGGTCTAATTTTTGGCACCCAAGTTATGAAAATCTAAGTTTCTTAGTCTAATCCATAAGGGAAAATCCTTCTCTTCAGCCTTTGTGAGATTTCTTTCCTGATGTGGCTACATCTGAGCAGTGTCATGTGTTTCATTTTAATCTGTGAGACAATTTGTGACGGGGGCTAAATGTTACTTCCTATTGATATGAAACTGAAATGCTAGGAGGATTCTTAAAAATAAATGTTATGAATAGGAGAGGAGAAAACAGGGAATAGGGGGGAGAGTGGAGACAAGGCATTTTTAACAAAGCAAAAATACAGTATGTATTGTACTGTATGTATTATTAATGGGACAAATCAAATGAGATGCAGACGTGTTTTCCAAGGAGCCCACTGTGTGAGTGCTTACAAGTGCACACATTTCTCATCCCCTGACGTCCTGGAGGTTTGGGGATTGGTTGATTTATGGCCACTGACTCAAGCTGCAATTCTCTTTCGTGGGTTTTATTTCAGTGATGTGGGTAGCACTAAATCCAGCGTGGTCATAAATCGTGTGCTGGTCATTCAGTGACAAGTGGCAATGCTCTGTCAGCCCTCATCAGGGCAATTTTATTCTGGGGGATCTGACTGCAGTATACCTTTTAAAAGGAGATTAAGTAAATTAAAAGTCTTCCTGCCCTTAGGAAAAAGCTGCAACACCTTCCTTATCAGAAAAACATACTCATCTACCCATGCCCAATTGTTGCAGAGCCCAGTCAGAAAAATCCCTCTCTAGAACAATGACAGCAAATGACTATGGTAAAAAAGAGAGATCCCATCCAGAAAACATATCCTGGAGATATGTCAAGGATTCCATGAGGTCTGCTCACCTTTGGTATTTAATTTCATATGAAAGACCCTCAGCTGTGACAGCAGTGGGGGACAGGTCCCCCACATAACCCACCCACACGAAGCAGAGAGGAGCTTGCTCTTTGGAAATGCCTCATTATCTTGGAAATTATACTTAAATTAATTATCTTAACATCAATTAATTAATTAATTGTCTTTAAGTTGCCTTTACTAACTTTTATCAGTTCATATTAGATGAGAGAAATGTCCCTTGATGTGTTTAGCTCAGATAAAAATACTGCAAGCCCTAAAGAGTTAATATTTACAGCAAGCTGAGAATGAGAGGCTCTGAGACAACAACCACTGCAAAAGCTTTAAGCAAGATCAGACAAAGGTACTGAGCCATAAACAGAGCATCAGACTTTCCCACTTGAGGTTGGTTTGGGCTAGGAAGTTTTTAAGAGATAACCTTTTTTCTTGTCTTTGAAAAATAAATAAAAAAAAAAAAAACGAAAAACCAACACACAACAAATTTCTTCTCTTTGATGAGATGTGAGATTACATTCCTTTTAACTTCACATTTAATGATATGCTGTCACAGCAAAGGGGTGATGAATGTCCTGTGTACAAACTATTTCCAGCTGTTGATGAAACCACCATGACCAGTGTCTTGCCCTGGCCAAATGCTGCAGGCAGCCTCTGCAGCCAGATTTAGAGGAAAGGAGCTGCTGCCTTTGTCCAGCTCAGGAGGCCAGTGAGTTTTAGTGATGGGCTTTGCTGGGGCACACAGAGAACTGACTGAATTTAACCTAACCCACCAGTTTTCTGGAGCTGGAGTTCACCTAATTTTTAAGTCTGGACAGCTCACATATTTCTTTAAACACTCTTCCTTCATGTCTTTCTTTGAAAGCATAAGCACACCCAAAATGATATCCAGAAAATATATCTCTGTAAAATACCTCATGGGATCCAGAAAATAATGTTTCTAGGATCACTAATATATCTTTCTTCTCCACTGGTGCCATTGCAGCTGTGGGTAATAAATATGTCTACTTAAGTAAATATGTATGTTTAATTTCATTAAGGATTGCAGAACTGGAAACTTGATATGAGATGTAAAGTGCTGCAGTGTCTTCAGTTTAACTCTTCCCTTAAATTGTACCATATCCCATTTATGCTGTTAACAGGAAAAACAAACAAAAAAAAACCTGAACAGCCAAATTATTTATTGTGCTTTGAGTCTCCCTGCCAACAGTGACACCATGTTTCTTTTCCACACTTTTGCAATGATATTCTCCTTCTTGTTCTGAAGTTGTACCATCACAGCTGTTTTTCCAGGCTGTGCAGGATTCACAGATGTCTCCATGCAGGTCATATGCATTTCAATGACTCAAGGCTCATCTCCAAAGGAGTAACTGCTGGCTGGAGACATTTAGTTTAAAGTAATAGAAGCCTGAAATTCTGCAAAATGTATCAGGAGCTTGAGCAAGATTAACACATAGCACAGCCATAAGACAATTTCTCCCATCACCTGGAAACCAAAGCAGGCTGCATGCTGAAATTTCTATGCTAATTCTTTAAGTATTTTTGAACAGCAATCATATTTGCAGTTTTTTTCTTGCAGTTCACTAAAATGTGTGCATGTGTGTTGGTTGTATCCTGAGCTACCCTCTGGTGAGCTTGACATCTTCACTGCTGAGTGATGGAGACCTTTCACTTCTCTGTTTTGATAAATGATTTCTGACAGGGAAAATCTGAAGTCATTGTATCACAAATGCATTCCCCTGGGCCTCTTCTAAAGAGCAGTGGCAGAGTGGAGAGTCTGAAGTACATCTAAGTGATTGCTGCCTGCTGAAATTTATTCAGAGTTCTCTGGTCTGGAGAAGAGGTTCAATATGTCATGAGAACAAGATGTTCAGTTCTTACAGAGCTTTTGGCCAGGTCAGTAATAATTTAAAATCTCTGTCATACTGTATATAACCTTATCTAGTCAACCTGCCAAGGCATGTTGCTGTGCTTATTACACTCTAGTATTAGACTGCTTTGGCTGAGAAAAAAATTACCAGGAGAGCCTCACAGTGCAGGGCAGGATATATTGGAAGAGACAATATCTTTTATTAGATCTATAGATAGAAATTATGAAATGTGACCACCCTTCCCTTGGAACTGAAACAGGGCTGGGGTCTTCCCACCTTTTCTCAGGTGACACCTTCTGCTCTCCCAGATACTTTTTTCTAACTGTCTGACAGATCAGCATAGTCAGACTGCACCCAGAACTGTTGCTCTGGACCTGTATTGGATTCTTTTGCTGTGCCAGTCCTAAAAAAACGCTGGTTTCATCAAGGCTTGTCTTCTCCAACTGTGTCCATCCATGGAGAGATGGTATTAGTGTTGCCTTAATTTTCCTCAGAAGAGGAAGATCCTTCAGGCCAGGAGATCAGAGCAGGGCAGAGAGAGGAACAGGAAATTAAAGTCACAATATACAGCAATATGCTGTTCAGAGGCTTGACCTGTTACACTGTGATTTTGCACCATGCTTCTGCTTGCAGAGCTCTTGGCCTTGTGGATGACAGCAGGCAGCACTTTACAGCTGGCAGAGGGCAGCCTCACCAGCCAGGAGACTCAGGTTTATGGAACACTTGGTGCAGTTCTTGCAGGGTCTCACTGGGTCAGCCCATGATGCAGAGCTGGTTCCAGAGCTTGCACTGGGTTTATTTCAGTAACCAGGTTTTGCAAACAATTCCTTTAAGAATTCCTCTTCTTCTTGTCAGTTGTCAGCTCTCTCAGCTTTTCCTTAGACTTTATCTGCACAGTTTTTCTTACTGATTCAGAAATGAATGCTAGGATGAGCTATTAGGAGATCAGCAGGAGCTGTAATCTGGGTACAGCTGTATTCATGTAAATGTAATAATAAAATTCACCATTATAGTGCAGTGTGGTGTAGTGCACTTACACCACCATGCCAAGTAGATGCCAGTGAATAGCAGATGCCACCTTCAGCCACAGCTTGTCCTGGCCAGCACAGTCATGTAGGAAAGTCTTGCCCCAGACTGCTGCAGCTGAAATGAAAATTCATACACAGCCTGGGCAGGCAGGGTGTGCTTTGACAAGGATAAATTATTTTATCTGGGCAGAACAGGCAGCAAAGACAGGATACCACCTGCTGTAGGTCCAGCATGTATACTGCTAGCAGTGCACTAGCAGGGTGCTCTTCACACTGTCCTGGCCAGAGAGTGCTCCCCCTTGGAATGAGTCTGCTTAGAGCACTACAGAGTTAGAGTTCTTTCAGAAATACTGCCTCTGGTGAGTGATGGAGCAATGCCCGTGGGACTGTGCTAGCACCCATTGCCTGGCAAGCAGCATGTTTGGGAACCTCCAGCATGGCACAGACTCCTCTGTGAACAGCAGAAATTATTGGAAGGACTTTGTTTACTGTGTAAATGCCCATGAAATTTCATGTATGTGTGTGCATCTGATGGCAATACTTTTATTTACTGCAGTGGGTAATGCATGCCTTGCTGGTTCCTGTTATTATTCCCTTAGAGGTACAAGTTCCATCCATCAGTGTTTCAGGCCAATAAAAAAAGACTTTGGTTTCCCATTTCTTTATCCAGCTTGTCTCTCTCTTTGAGCATCTGTTTCCCAAATGTACCCCTCTTGCTCTGCACTGGAAACTGGTTAAAAACTAGGTAGGACGTTTGATAGTTAGACTACACCCAGGGCTCTAATTTCAGGGGAAAAAATGAAAAGAGGCTTGAAGGTGTGAGCTGCTTCTAACCAGAACAGCGTTAAGGGGAGATATGCCCAAAATCTGATGATGCCCGTGTCTGGGAGAGGAAAGATGGTACTAGTGAAGCTGTGGGAGTTGTGCAAGATGGATTACCTCTTGCACATGGGCTTTTTAAACTTAGCAGGATGCTTTGCCTCACTTTGCCATCTTTACATCAGACCTTGCTGGGTAGGACTAACCATCAAACACGCATTGCCCAGATACTGAGGGACTTTGCTCATCACTGTTGGCAAAGCACTTGGAGGAGCAAGTGCTCCAGGCATGCATAGATGTATCTTGATGTCAGATGATGTTTTTGGCAGAAAACATGAACTGCACCACTCTTGGTACAACCCCTTGTGCACATTCAGTCCTGCTTCCCCATCCACGTCGTTGCAGCCAGGCATGCCAAGACTCGGTGCAATTCTTTATGGCCTGCCAAAGAAACAAATCATTATGCACTACAAAAATGAAACTGGCATTTTAAATCTAAAACACATGACATCATCACCACATGTGGAACCAGTACCATCAAATCACATGGCACCTCATAAATATTCAGGCTGGTGGGGCAAAAGAAATGAGTGGTGGATTGCTGGACAGCACTGCTCCCCAGGGTGTACTGCTTCATAAAAGGCTTTTAAGCAATATGGGGAGGGTACACACAACTCATTCTGGATAACCCACGAGGAGCTGACTCTGCAGTGCTTTCAGATTTGCTTGGGAGGCTGCAAGAGGGACCATTCTGCACCAGAGCACAAGGCCCACAGGAGGGGACAAAGGCCAAGAAGCCATTAGCAGGAGCAGGAGTCATTTGGCTCAAAATCCCACAGGAATGCATTGCTGCTCAGCATCACTCTGCTGGCTGATGGTTCATGTGGAAGGGTGTGAGAGCGCCTGTCTGCTACCCCTTCCCTAGAGCATCCTTCAGAACATGGAGGAATTGTCCCAAAAAGCACCACTTGTGGTACTTGCTGGAAGAGAAAATGGGGCTTCATGTTTGCCTTGCCAAGGTCCCAGAAAAATGATGTACAAGCTGGAAACTGTGGTTTGGTTGCAACCTCCTTCCAAAACAGCTTCTAGATATTTTAAAACTAAACTGAATAAACTTAGCATTCCATTAAAATACGATTCACCAGCTTTTATGGGTTTTTTGGGGGTTTTTTTGGTAGCATTGGAAAAAAAAAATTAATTTTCAGAGGAAGAACTCATCCAGAATTCTAAATAGCTTGGTACATTAGAAATGTAATCCTCCTATTATCTCCCTGCACAACCTTTGTGAGAAACTCTATTTAAATTCCATTTACATATTTCTAAGAATAGACTATTCTGCTCTTAGTATCCATCCATCCATGAATTTATTATGGGTTCAACAAATATTTGCCTTTTTTTCTGAATGTAAAAACGATTTGAATTCAGAAAAATCTTATAGCATAACTGAAAGCTAAGCTTACAGAAGATTTGGAAAGCATACTTATTATAAGACACTTCAAAATTGCTCCTAAGGGCCATGACAGAGCTCTTCCAGCATTTTTGATATAACCTGTATGCTGGAAGCAATATGCTGCAGTAATAACTGTTCCCTGATTTTTATACTTTTACTTGTGGAAGACTGTTCCCCCAAATTCAGAGAAGACAAATACAGCAGAGTGCTTGGGGGAAGAGAGGATGGATTAGGGTTTTCTTTGCTCCTGAAAGATCTCCACTGATCTTCTGCTGCGAGCTGTGAAAGGGAACAGCTCCCCTAATTCCAAAGAGAGAGGATGTGTGTGCCTGTCAGAGGCAGGGTGCTCCAGCTGGGAACCTCACTGCAGAGACCTGGCAGAGCTGTCACAGCCAGGGCACTCCCATGTTGGCTTTGTCTCCAAAGGGGAAGGCAGAAAAGCTTTCCAATGAAGAAAGCTGCACAGTCTCTGCAGCCCAGCATCCTCACACCAGGTAGGTGATGTGTTTCCAGCAGCATGGATGCCAGATAAGGGTGGAGATGGGAAAAGTTTGAGCTAAAATTTAATGCCAGAATACTTCTGCCCCATCCCAACAGGCCCTCTTCCTTTCCAGAAATGCAGGTTCAGGAGCAATTAACAAAGAAAAATAAGGGATTAAGGTGCACAGCAACAAATGACAAGCAATGAACTCACTGCTAGAAATTGCAAATTAAGCTCTCTTCATTTATGTTTTACCTTTGAATTTACATTCAGTTGGCTTACAAGTACAGGAAGGGTCTCTGTCTTCTTCCCAACTCCTGATATCCTTTTTTTTTTAGATGAAAATATTTTCTCCTCTTCTGCAGCTGTACAACCAACCTCTGAAGATGGGAATGATTGTAGATACAAAAAGAGGCAATTAATTGCTGCAAAGGAATAAAGAGAGCTGTGTGAATGCTCGAGCTGGGGTGGGGGAAGCAAAATAAAAGAGACTTTTACCTCTTCTTTGCTTTCTCTTATATTGAGCTACAGCTTTATTTGTGGCAAGGGACAGTAAGTACTTTATGGGCAGAGATGCAGTAATTTTTAAATTGACAGTGCCCTTGTGAGTACTCACTTGTGTTTCTAATAAATCTATTTAGGACAAATCAGGAGAAAGGAGGTGACTTTTTAATAAATGTGGCTTTTTGCTATTCTCCCACACTTCTGGGTTCTATCCTTTTCCTTGCAAAGCAAAGGGCAGAATGGTTGTCTTTTCCCCTCTCTGCTGGTACAACAGAAATTGAAACTGAAGTGGTATCTAAAGTAAAATATTAAATAAAACAGAATAATACATATTAAATTGTCATCACCTTTAATAAGCACAGGGAGGATTACAGAGGTTAATAAGGACATATTTTAGAGTGTCTACTTATCCTGAGTTCTACTCACTGACAGTGCAAATGTTGATTAACTCAAGTGGGAGGAGCATGGCCTTTTCTGATTGCACATGATGAGAAGAAGCAACCAGAGAAATATAAGCAACAATAAGATATATCCTATGCCACAGTGGATCTGTTCACCTACTTTTCTGTTACTCTCTCTCATGAACACTTTCCAGCACTTCTTTCTTAAGCCACGTCTTGCTTAGGAATATAAGGCCCTACAAGCAAACTTGCTTACCTGCAGTTTAGAGCTTGACTTTCTCCTCTTCCCTGCCGTGGGCACAGTTCAGGTAGGCTGAGTTTATGATTTCTGGGGGCTGCCCAAGCTGTCACCTCCCTGTTGAGGTACTGGAGCTGACGAGCCACAGCTGTCAGGGTGTCTCTGTGAGAATCAAGGAGCAGGGTGAGGCTGTGGCTTCGTGCTCTGGCTGAGTCAGTGCAACCTGTGACAAGAGGGACAGTCTGGCCCCCCAGCCCCATCACAGTCTGCTCCTTGCTGTGAGAGAGGGGAGCACGGAGGAGCAGAGGAGGAAGGACTGCTGGGCTACTCACAGGCTTTATACTTCGGCATACACACAGCTTGGTAACACAGCATGATGGGTGCTAGTAGAAATAAAGTCCCCTTCTGTCTGTGGCAGAATTTACTGCAATACTTGTAATATTTCCATTTGGCAGTGACGACATCACACATACCTACTATGGAAAATGTGTTTTTCTCCCCCCAGTTATTCCATTACATACTGGTCCATGGACTGCCTGACCAATTAATGCCAGTGGGAAAAGGCTGCAAACTTCACTTATAAACTCTTTTTTTTAAAGCTGCCACTAGGTTCTTAAAAAAATACACAAGTCTGTAGAAGTATGTGTGATGTTGAATTGTCACTGCTTGAAGGGACTCACCTTCCACTGTCAAAGATTTAAATTATTCACTGCTTCAAGATATGTTTCTAACCACAGAATAATTTGGGTTGGAAGGAACCTTTTAAGGCCAGCTAGTTCCAATCCACCTGCAATGAGCAGGAACATTTTCAGGTTGATCAGGTTCTTCAGAGCCAAACCCAACCTCACCCTCACAGTTTCCAGGGATAGGGCATCTACAACTTCTCTGGTCTGTTTGTGACACAAGGTTTTCTCACAGAGGATGACACAAGCATGCAGTGAGCCCTTTGGACACCCCTGCCTGAAATACAGGGGAATTGCCTTTCTGTTTTCAGATAGAACAATTTAAAAACATGCTAGTTTGAGGTAAGAGATCCTAATGAAATCTTGATCTTGGGGATGGGTCATGTTTGTTATCCAGCAAAAGAAACTTGCCTCTCCTGTTCCTGGAGACTAATATACTAACAGGCACATTTCTTCTGAATTACAGAATACTTATTAGCTGGTTTTGCTTGTTTTCTTTTAATAAAAAGGGGTTTAAAAGTAAAAGATATTGGTCTAGTGGTGCATTGCTGCTGATTCCAGTGGGTAAGAGTGTACCAGGGTTTTAATAGCTTCATCAGGTGTTTTCCAAGTGTAAAGTCTTCTCAAAAGTGATGATGCCAACTACACAACTTACAAGATTTCCATTCTTTCATCATCAAGGGATAGATCTGCTTGCAGCTGCATGTCTCAGGGCACCAGACTGATTTTTCGTGGTAGAACTGGATGTTTCACACTGGGATGTGTACAAGACAAACCTCAAAATGAACTCGAGCAATGCATGATTCATCCCAAAACATCTCATCAGTGAAATGAATGATGAGGAACTCCTGGTACAAAAGAGTTCTCTTAGTGATGGCATGTTGCCTAGAAAGAGCAGTTTCCAAAACAGTTGTGAACTTAAAACTCCAGAGTATGAATGTTCCTTACAGATGCTAAATTAATTACAAATATTATAGTCCTCGCTTTCCCCCTTGATCTAGCTTCAACTTTGACCTTCTTTTAAGAATAGGGGACTGGGTGTACAAAGGGGTAAATATTTTAATTCAGAATGAACTACTCAAGGAAGAACAATGATTTTGAAATTCTGTCATTTGGTTAATGTTGCAGAATATTATGAATTAATATCCTAAGTTAAAGATGAATTTATCTGCAAAAAAAATTAATCAAAAGGAGTTTAAACTGTTATGCTAATTTTCAAATCTCAGTTGGCTTGTGCTATTCCAAAATCAGTATGTTGCTTAGCTCCAGAGCTGGGTGAAGACTCTTGGGGAATGGCATGAACTTGTTTGGAGCTGGCTGCTTTGGGTGTTTTACAACTCTCTGATTCAACTATCTGTCACACTTCAAATTGTTATTATTTGTCTTAGTCTGAAAGCTTTTTTATTATATTGGTTTTGGTCACTAGATATCTGGGACTGCTGCAGAAGGTGTTATGGTCCATTTTTATCTGCAGGGGTTTGCAATCCCTTAGTTTAACTTGTCAGCTGGCACATGGCAATGGGCTGAGTACTCAGAGCTGGGTGGTCTCTGCTCAGGACAATGGCTTCTTACCCACCCATGGTCAGAGGTCAGCTGGATGGGATCATTTTATTATGCTCTATGACATATATGACATTTTCTGGGACTCCTACTCCTTTTGCTTCTGCATAGGGAGCTTAGCAGACCTCTCAGTCTGCATTTCTCTCTGAATTTGCCTCTGAAAGGTGTATGGGCAAGTAGCCTGCTGTCAGAAAAGACAAATCACTGCAAAGTCGATGAATAAGGAATGTGAGTCAAACCAATTGATTTGATTTATCCTGCTTATCACAGTGGCTGCTACTTTGGGGCTGACTTTAGGTGTGACTCATGTTGTATTTGCAAAATACCTGCCTTGAAAATATTTTGATCGGGTATCTCAAGTAATTGGCAGCATTTCTGTTAATGCTATATGCTCTGAGTGCCAGCTAAGCTTTACAAACACAGTTTCAGGGCAGGTAGAGAGGAAAAAGAGAATTTGGACTAATTTTGCCAAAGCTGAAGTACACGACAGGAGCTGACACAAACCCATCTGCCCGACCAGCTCCTTGTCGTGCTCCTCCTTGCCAGGACACCTTGTGCTAGAGAAACACAGTCTTGCAGGAGATGGGGGGCATTTTGACAGTTAACAAATGGCTGATTAACATGAGCTACCAACCTAATTAATCACGAGCCTCAAATTAAATGACTGAGGGACTGATTCAGGTCAGGAGCTGTGAAACTAAATGAAGGTTATTGGGGTTACAGGCACTGATTTGCAGTGGAAACTGTTCATCACTGGAGGCTGGAAATCAGCCTGGGGTTTGAGATCCAAGCACATCACTCTGCCAGTTAGAAGAGCTTTTCCAGGCAAACAAATAAAATTTAAGGATGTGGTGATGAGGATGGTCTGCAAACAGTTATCACTGGTGTCCAGTGAACTGAGCTGCTGTGTCTGTGTCCCTGGAGCAATGCTGGCTGGTGTTCCATCAAGATCTGGTGCCCTGACCCTTCAGTAATCTTCATGATCCTATTTTACAATCTCAGCTGGTGTTCTGCAGCTCCTTGAGCCTAATGAGACAACTGTGAGCTGCGAGGGGCTGACTGCAGGCAGCACACCTGAGGGGCACTGTGCCATGGCAGCACAGGCAGGGCATGGCCAGCCAGCCCAGCCCTTGTACTCTTCCCAGGCAGGTTCTTCTTTGCTGGTGTCGGAATTTCATAAGGGAAAACGGGAAAATAAAATGTCTGGTCTGATATTTGGTAATCTGTTGGCCATGCAGAAAAAGATGAGGAGTTGAAAACATGTCAATATGCAGATCTTACCACAGTGTGACTGTATGGCTGGAAAACTGTTTCTGTTTTCCATAATCATTTCCCTCAAGTGTCCTCAGCCTTCCAACATCTCAATTGTTTAGGAATCATAACATGTGAGTTGCTTGGGTAACCAAAATCTGCCTGAACCCCTATATCCAGCTGACTGGCAGACTCCATGTTGCAGGACATGGATCAGTCCTGGAAAGAAACGTTGGCCAAATGTGACATGGCTTTTCTGTCATGGGCTCCAACAAGGTGCTCAGAGTAAACTGAGAGTCATGTACACAGGCACCCCTCTACCTGAGGAGGTGGAATTGAACCACTGCAGTACACACTGCTTATAGGGTTTGATACTCTTGACAATATTTAAGATGACACTGTTTAAGATGACATGTGTCTTTGCTACAGGCATTAGGAGACGTGTCCTTGGGGACTGAATGAGGTACATCAGCAAGGTGTGCACTGTGGAAGGAATTGTGCTCTGGAAAGGAGCAGGAGACAAGCTAGCAGAGTCCCTACCACTGCTCCTTCCCTCTTTCATTACAGCTCAGACCAATCGGCAATCTGTGGTTTCAACACATGTGGGATTTTGTCCATCCTTTTCTAGACTTAGCCTGGACCCAGAGTTCTTTGTCCTGCTGCCATTGTGTGCCTGACTTCCATGCCATCCTCCACATACTTGACTGTTCTGGTGAATAAGCATTGGCCTCATTTGAGAAATGGGGAGAGAGGTTCTGTATCATCACAAGACAGATTCAAGACTGTTGCACATGTTCTTTCCCCATAAACCGTGGGCTGTCTTACCAAAAAAAAAGGCAAGTAGACAAACTTTTTCCCAGGAAAATTATTTTTTCTTTCTACCATAAACTGTTAGACCATAAGGTACAATGAATAGAGCACTTAATCTTGGGAACAGAAGGCATAGGCAGCTCCCCTAGTGCTGGACTGGACACCCCATGGTTTTCAGGACATCTCTCCTGGTTGTTCTTTTATGCAGATTTTGAGCTCTAAATTCTGATTTGGTGACTGTATGCTGGAAAATTTCAGCATGTCCCCTGAAGATACTTCACCAGAACTCTTCTCCTCTCTCTGATTTTCAGAATTGATGTCATTCTGCTCCTTCTTAATTAATCTGACCTGTTGTGCTGTGCTACTGCTTTTGCTGTTAGGGCTTTAACCGCTGTTAGAAGTGTGATGAATCATTTGTCTTTTCCTGGAAAAGTACTTGAATCTTCCACAGAATTGTCTTCAGTCCATCTTCTCCCTTCCTCTCCAAAAACCTGCATATGTTTCTGCTGTGCTCTTCGGCTGGAAAGTGTTGCTGAGTTCAGGACTGACTTGGTCTGAGCAGTTCTAACTGCTTATGATGCTCAGAGTTGTTATAACACAATGTACTTTTGAAAAATACTACCAGGAAAAGTGTGAGCTCCTTGCTCGGGGTGTTTGTCCTGCCGGAGCGTTTCAGCCAGGCGGGCTGGGGGCCCGTGGCAGCAGGTTTTGTACGAGCACGGCACAGATGGTCCCAATCCAAAGCACTTAGGAGCTAATTGCCGTGTCTCTGTACTCATTAGCCTGTGGCACTCTTCCCAGCCGTGGTGCAGGGCTGTGCGTGTGCCTGGGGCCGAGCCACGCGGTCACAGCGGCGCTTCCCTGCTTCCCACCGCCTGGAACGGAGCCACCAGCCCCGTGGTCCTCCATCGTGCCAGGGTCACCTCCTGCGTGCCAGGCTGCCGCACACAGCTTCTCCATCCCTGACTCAGGCAGCCGCAAGGATGGGCTCTGCACTTGTCTGAGCCTGCTGATTAACCAGGGAAGCACACTCTGCTGTCACTGCCCCAAAACCACTCATGTTTCTTTACCACACAATAAGTGAACGTGTACTCACCTAAAAAGGCACTTTACCCATTTGAGGTTTCCCAAGACTTGCTTGCCCTCCTTCTTGCTAAGGTGGCTGTCCCAATCTATCTCTTGTTTTTCACACTTCCAATTTGCTTTCTCTGAAAAATATCTGCAAGTAGTTAAATGGTGCTAATATATATCCACCAAGGGACGCTGTAAAATTTTTAAATGGTGATTGGGTGTTTGGCAGGCAGAAGGTGAATTGCTCTGTCTTTCCATGATCTCACGCATGGCATAAGGGTGAACAAGGAATTTTCTAAACTGCAAAAGTCCCAGCGCTGCTGTCATTCAGCAAATGTTTGAGCCACACATTGAACAGCTCCTATTTTTACTGGAAATATTTCACTACAGCAAAAGGGAGTTGAAAACCAGAATGCCATCCTGTTTCTCAGCCCCAGAGGTGGAATTCTCCAGGTCAGTCAAGCACTGCTGTGCTGGGTGGATGAAATTCACCCCTAAATACAGGATTTTATTAGGATACAGTTATCACCAGGGTCTTATGTCTTCCCTTTCTACTGACCTGTTCCACCCTACAGGAACAAAAGCTATTGTTCTTCAGTGCCTTCATTCTGAAAAATCACATCAATAATATGTAGAAAAAAATAGCTTCTGTGTGCTAGACCAGAAGCATACTGCCACACAGACTGTCGTGCCCTTGCTGTCACCTGTGCTGCTGAGTATCATAAGTTCTCAGCCTCCCCAGGACCAATAACCAGGAAAAAGTGGTTAACTTTCCCAGTCTTTCCAGTCCTAGCCACTTCTGTGCACAGTGATTTATCTTCATTTTAACTTGCTCTGAAATGCACGAGTGAGGAGTGAGGACAGAATGGCTGTATTTCAGTGCTTGTGGCTGGAACAGCTTTATGCTGATGCTGAGCATATGTTTATGTTAATAATAATGACACATACGTCTCATTCCTATAGAAAACCACATCCAAATTAATCCCATGCATACAAAACCAAGGGAATTATTTATCATGCATAGGCCACCAAGGTGATGAGAGAGATGGAGCACCTTTCCTATAAGGGAAGGCTGAGAAAATTGGGGTTGTTCAGCCTGGAATAGAGAAGGCTCTGGGGAGACCTCGTTGCAGCCTTCCAGCACCTAAAGGGAGCCTACAAGAAAGATGGAGAGAGGGCATTTACATTTACATGTAGTGATAGGAAAAGAGGAAATGGCTTCACACTGAAAGAGAGTAGGTTTAGATTACATATTAGGAAGAAATTCATTACTGTCACAGTGGTGAGGCACAGGCTGCCCAGAAAAGTTATGGATTCCCATCTCTGGAAGTGTTCAAGGCTGGGGTGGGTGAGGCTCTGAGCAACCTGGTCCTGTGGAAGGTGTGCCTAGCCATCCCAGAGAGTGCAGCATGCCCACCACTTTCACCTGCCTCCAAAATCCCTGTTCTGGGCCAATTTGCTGCACCTTTATTGTCCCTGTGGTGCTACACCTGCTTCAGCAGTTTCTGGAGCTGTACAGGGCAGCAGCTGGGGCTGGGGAAGCTTTCTGAGAAACCTTTGCTTGCTGCAATGGGGAAGGGGGCACAACAGGTCACAGGTTAATTCCTGAGGCTTGCCTGAAAGTGATTTCTCAGAAGGAAGGAGAAAAACATGTGTTTTGTCCCTATATATTTTTTTTAATGTAATCTGGTACATAGCTGCCAAAGTTAGCAGCATCTCATATTGTGGGTTGCTTCATCCACTCTAAATATCACTTCTTTCCACAATCTGTCCTGACATATTTCTCTCAGATTATCTCATTTTGCTGTGTTCAAATGCATCTGTGGCTTTACCTAAAATTAAAAAGGAAATATGATAAAAATGGGTTATTCATTCCAAAGCAACCAGAAAGTAAAGCTTTTATTTAGTGTCTAAGAACAACATTCCCCATAAGTATCTTTGGTACTAGAAAGCCAGTTTATTCGAGTTAAATCTTGAATGTGGGTCACAATTCATCAAAAGACATTCTTAGCTTCCAGTCCATGACTGGCTCTATAGATGTCTAGTGAAAAACATCAGGATGTGCTGAAACCCTTCTGAAAATCTGCATAATTTGGGGATAAGTGCCTTTTGTGCCCTTGCTGCTTGAGTCTAAAAAACCCAGAAACGTGGATCACAGTTTTCAGCTTTGGAAATAGTTTTCTGCAGAGATGTCTTTAGCAGGCAGGGCACAGAAAGCCTGGAAGGACTGGGTGCACAGCTGCAGTGGCCAGCAGCTCTAGCAGTCCCACAGTACACAGCCTGTAGTACCTCCACACGCTCTGCCAAACCCCACGCTGCAGTGTTGCCAAGGAGACATCAGACCATGTCAGTGGCTCGTAGGAGTTTGAAACCTGCTCCATCTGACACAGTATTTAATATTCCCATTAATAGAGTTGGTGAAACTACCAATTTCTGGTCGAGCTTCTCTCAGGTCAGAGGCCAACAGCTGCCCTTGCACATGAATGGGAGTTTAGATGTTCACATGTGACAAAAAGTGGGAGAAAGCAGAGAAGAGAACTTGGAAATACTTTGAGGTTAGAGAGGGAACTTGCAGTGAAATCCCGAGCCAAAACCTTGGTTTGCAAGGGGCAGAAATGAGAGCAGAGACTGTCAGAAAACTCAGGGAAACAAATGGAAAAAATGGGGAAAATGGAAACATTTTGTGTTTTGCAACACTCTAGTCATCATGTGTTTTTAGGAGGAAAATGCATTAAAAGCTGAGTTTTGCTACTTAAAATTCACATTTTTTTCTTTCTCTACAGGGACATCACATTTAATAGTCATGAGCACAGAATATAGAAGGGACATGCCCAGGGCAGACTAGAACAGCACACTCCTCTCCTGGGCCCATGAGGAGAGATGAGTGGAGCATCACTGCTCACCTTCAATGCTCTGAGATGCTCATTTGTTTTCCTATCTGTTGTTATCCTCCGAAAAATGTGACTGTGTCAATAACAGTTTCACCAGTAAGGCAGTAATGAAATACTGACTTTGGCCTGGATTTTGACCCTGAACCCCTATAAAATACCAATGAGCTCTCAGACTCCTCTTATCCATTGTTACATTACCTCCCTGGGGATCAGACTGGCACACAAGTGGTAGTCAGCTCAATTTTGCAGCCAGAGACATTTAATTTTACAACTTTCTAATTAGAAGGATAATTAAATTTTTTTTTAAAGACAAGGTCAGAGAAACATCCGCCAGGGACAGTCTGGCTGTCTGGCAGCCTGTCTCAGTGTGGGGTTTGCACTGTGTGATGTCCCAAGGCTCTCTGCAGCCCTCTGCCTTCACACCTCCTGGTTTGAACCAGCTGTGCTGTGTGAGGCTGCTGCTGACAGGGAGCACGGGAGCCTCTCCAGGTGTGACAGCACTAAAAGCAAATATGACCTTGCATTTTAAGTGGCAGAGCCCAGTGCCTTCCCGTCCTTGCCAGAACCACTCACGTGTCACCTCACTGACATTAATTTCACTCTCACTTCACGCTGGAGAGCAGGACTGGGTTATGGATGATGACTGAAGAATGTTACTGTCTCTAGTAGAGCGTTTGGGCTGCATGCTTCTGTTCTCCAGCCTTGTGACAGGCTCTCCTGTGAAATACTGCTGCTCCCCAAGGAGGGCTATGGGTCAGACCTGATGAATTTGCTTACTGGATTAGTGGACAAGAGGGAAGCAGTAGGCACAGTTCATCCAGCTGTCAGGGGTGCATTTAATACTGCATTGCACAACAGATTGATTTGCAAGGTCAGAAAGCACGACATAGAATAGGCAAGAAAATGCTGAAAGGGATTAAAAAATGGCTTAAGGGCAGAGAAAAGGCAAAGTCATTAAGGAGGAAAATTTTAAGCAGTTTTCTGTATTATGGTACACCTCTTTTATTTTTTTTTTTTTTTTGGTGCCAGTTCTCTTGAGGAAGATACTTGTAAAACAGTGAAGGGGAAGGATGGTCTAGCCTGGGAGGATGGCAAAGATGCAAATGCAGAGTTGAGGTGCCTTCCAGCATTCTCCTTTCTGTCCTCAGGAGCTGGGTACCAGTTTACATCAGATTCAGACTGAACCCAAAATGCAGAAGTTGATGAGCAGAGGAGTCAGTCTGCTTCTGTGGGAACCCAGGCTCCTGCTTGCACACACAGCAGGACTGAGTTTTCCCCCTTGGCTTTCACATCTTCTCCCCGAGGTCCCCCATTGTTTGGAAAAAAAAATGATATTTAAGTCCTGGGTTTCAATTCACCAAACAGATAAATCTTTCTCCCAGTGATGCCCAAGAGCTTGTTTTAGCCACTTGCATGGCCAGGCCAGGAGTGCTGCAGTGCTGGAACACGGGGACTTCTTGCAGAATGACCCTACACAGCTCCAGATCCTCTGCTTTGTAAGAGCCTTTGAAAAATTGGTTATAATGGGTCACTTCGAACACACCTGAGTTTTAGCCCTCTTTGAGAAATTCTGAGACCTTCTTGGCTTGAGGTAAAAAGGTGAAAGTGTAGGTTCTTGACACCACTTTCAGATTAATTTCTGCCTGAAATTATTAGAAAACATGGCTGCCATGGCATTGCTTTTGGAAGCTTAGGGCTTTTTTTTTCTGCTTCTTTCTGGTTTTCAGATTTAACACATTTTCTTTTTTCAGCTATATGCTAATTAACATCAAATTGTAATGAGATAGAATAATTTAAAAAATAACTTAAACGAGCCAAGAGTTATAAAAATAACAAATCCTGTGGGTAGCATCCAAAAGACTTTCTATCATGCTGACTGATTAGAAGACTCACTTAATTGTCTGTATGGAAATTTTGTGTCAACAATTCCTGGCATTCAGAATTTTTGAAATTTTAAAATTAACAGGCTCACATCATTTCTATTTGCTTTTTTTGACTGATTTTGTAACCTCTATACTGCAGGCTCCTTTGTTTCAATATGAGGATTTTTTTTTTTGAAAAGTGAAGGAAAAGGAGCTTTTTCAATTCTTTAAGGCAAGCTGAGATTCTTCGATGTTCACTGGGTTTCAAGAGCAGTGGTCTTAAAATATTGCAGATGTTGGGCATGTCACAAAGGCTATAAGGAGCTGTAGGAGTAATTTATTTTCAATATGAAGAAAATACACAGATTTCAGCTTCAAAAATTTTCTTTTTCAGTGTTACAACATTTCCATCAGAAATTGGATTGACTCTGTGCTGCTGGACTTTCACTAGGCCAGTGGTGCAAGGTGGACATCCTGGTTGGAAAAGCAGCCCACACAACATGATTTTTTTCAGGAGACCAGGTCTGCTCAAGGTCCTGCTAACTGTACCTTGGGTGTTAAGCAGAACTCAGTTATCTCTCATCTTCTTCCCCATAGCTGGAGACACAAGTGGTAGAAGAGTGCTTTACAGAAGCAGTCCCAGTGGCAGTGACACTGGCCACAGCCAAGCTTTCTGCAGGAATTCATCATCCCCATTTCAGAGGGCTTACTGAAGGCAGGGTCCAACTTTTCAGAAAGCTCAGGAGGGACAGAGCTGCATTATCATTCCTGGTATCAAGCATGGCTGTGGCCATAGCTGAGCTTTCTGTATAACTCTGTTTTTTAAAAACTGTGCTCAGGCCAGGCTCTCCTTGGTTGGGAGCAGCCAGATGGACACCATAAATCAGCTGGAAAACTCCTGGCCAAACTCCATGCTCACACTGATTTGAACAGCCCCATTTAATGTCACAAATGGGACTCGTGCAAACGGAGCCCAGAGCAGAATTTCATGTTTGGTCAGGTTAAGAAATTTGGACAGTAAAAAGCCCACTTATATCCTGGCTAGCAGGGTGGGTATCAGAGCACTCGAACAGTGGGAAGCCCAGACAGATGGTTACATGAATCACAGTGAGGCAGGTCTGATTATCTTGATATTTTCCATGAGATAAAGCGGGGGGATGCGGTGCCATATGGTGGAACATGGCTGAGGGACTCTCAGCAGCTGGGCAGGATGTGAGCACTTTCCAAGGCAAGTGGAACAGTTCTCAGAGGGTTGGATAAGGAAAAGGTGGCTTTCTGGGACAGCCAGAGATGCTGAGCCATTGGAGCAGCAGTGTCCTGAGAGAAGAATGAGAGAATAAAACCAGACAGGTTGGTCAGTGCAAAAGCACTGCAGCATGGAGGGAAACAGAGGGAAAAAAGGTAAATGTGTGAGGGTGAAGGAAGAAGAAGGGAAGAAGTTTTGCATGGAGGAGGAGGGAAGCCAGTGGCATTTTTGGGGCTGAGAGCCCACAGAAAGGGCAAAGGGAACAGGAGAGCAGTGCTGCTGATGGTCTCTGTCTCCAGAGGCTGCAGTTGTTTTGCTGAACCTCACAGTAATTTCTTACAGGCTACCCTAGGAATAGAAACAGCCTATGGTTTGCCAGTCCTTATTCTGAGGACTGCAGCAAAAAGGAAATTGCATAGGAGTGGCTTTTCACAGACATCTAAAAAAAGTGACCTTGTACACAGTCATTTAGACTCACTTCACTTCCATGAGCTGTTGGCTGGGATTGCTGGTCCAAGGCTTTCTGTTTTACTTGTAGCACATCTATTTGCAGAATACCCCATTTTAAAAATATATGCTACCTAAAAGCAAGGAAATTTACTCTTCTGAAGCAATCAGAGGATACAGTGGGTTCATTTTTTTGAGTCCAAATCAAAGAACTCTCTGGCAGCCAGTGCCTAGGGGCCTGCAGGTGCACCAGGAACACAGGTGCCTTTCACACAGAGTGCATCAAGAAGATACCACAGCACCACAGGACCTACAGAAATAGCTCTCCACCTCAGTACTAAATCCAGAGCATGGTGTTAAAAAACACAATCAAGAGGTCAAAAATATTTTAGCTGCAACTTATTGGAGCTAACCAAGGATGCAAGGGGCAGATCCAAGGTCTGATACCCAAGAGTGGAGGCAGGAGCAGAAGATGCAGAGAGATGTGCAGTGCTGTATCTCATCTTGACCACTGTTTCCCAGAGAGGATGATTTGGGCTTTTTTTTTTCAGTGGCAGGCAAATCTCACATGTTCAGATTGGGGAAGTATTATAGATGTTGTTTGGGTCTGGTCAGGAAAAAGAGGAATGAGTTTTCTTTTGTTTGGGTTCCGTGGTTTGCTTGAAGCTGGCTGCATGTTTAGCAAACATCAGAAAAGAGGTTAGGTACGTCAGTGAGCAAGTGGAAAAGTACTGGGGAGGAAGTGTGCAAGGGCTGTCTGGAAGACACCACATGGGCTGACTGGAGCACAGGCTGGGCAAACCAAAGCTCATGCCCTGCAGTGCTGGGTCTGGCTGGGTCACAAAAGCCAGGACACAGCTGTGAGCCCTGGGGATGCTGCATCAAGGGCCCTCCAGCACCAGCAGCCAGCCCAGCCTGGCAGGACAAACTGGAAAGGCAGCACTGGAGACCACTTTACAGGGCAAAGCATCAATGAACTGAGCTGTAAGGAAACAGCAGACTAGATAACTCACTGGAGGTTAAATGGGACAAAGAGTTTCAAACCAGGTGCCTTACTTTACTCATCCAGCTTGCAGCTAGTTGCTTTGATTTATTAACATTAGCTGATGTCCAGCAGTAGAATTCCAGAGGGAAGCCATAATTCCCACCTATTTTATAACTGTATGCATCTCAGAAAGCTACTGGGAATACACATGCAGGTAGTGCTTGGACAATTTTTCAGACTGAATTATATGCTACTGTTCTATTCTAAGAATAGGAAAGGGACTGTATGTTATTTCTGTCAAGTCATTACCCCTTAGAAGGACTGATTGTCTCTTGCATGCTGAGGAAATAGCAAATGTCTCTCTTTTTTTCTGTCAGAAGATCAAATAGACAGATTGCACAACAGAGGAACTGGACCCTTTGCATGGAGAAGTAGCTGGGTGAAGTAAGTGATAGCCTTTTGCAACAGCAGACAGCTTTATCAAGAAATACAGGGTATATTTGCAGGGATGTAAAAGTGCCAGTGTTTGGGCAACCTCTTACCAGGGGCAGGCAATACAAGAGGCCCAAGGGAATGGAAGTAGTGAGGGTCAACTTTGTTATGCTCCCAAGGGGGGCTCATGTCATGACGCACAAAGTGAAAAGTAGGAATGATTAACTGTGGATGTAAAAAAGCAGGATTTAGGGTGAGAAAAGAGAATTGATTTCAGATTTATTGTCTGAGGCACTTCACAGAGTGGCTCTGGCAATTTGTTAGCCAGATCAACACATGATTTCTTACTTGGGAAATGTTCGTCTCTGCTCGACACGCCAACGCAGGGGTGGATGTCAGTGGAGGCAAGGACTGGTTGGCCTTATCTGGCCTCTTTTACAAGTGTCTTCACTTTCAGCAGTTTATAGCTTCCATCTTGTCCACATAATTCAGAAACATCTCCAGACAATTCCTGACTTCAGAGGCCAAGCCACAAAATCCCTTGCCAGTGGTGACCCGGTATGCAGCAGAGTTGTGGCCAGTCCTCTGCTGCTGCCTTCGCCAGCAAAGGTGCAGTGAGAGGCAGAGCTCTCCTCCCAGGTATCCTCTGAGCTCAGGGACAGGCATTTGAGGGATTTGGACACACTCCCAGGTGATGGGGTCTTCATACAAACCAGCTGCCTGTATGTGCTGTGCAAAGCTGAACTCTGGGCAGCAGCACTGAAATGATTTCTTGGAAAGCGATGTGGACTCACTACTTCCCTGGAGCTGCTATGACTGCAGTACAGCACCATGTGTGCTCTGATCAAGTGGCAATTACCCAGTTTCAAAGCAGAGGTCATGGTCATTAATGCCAGGGATCCTTTCTGGCCACAAACAACGCAGTAAATAACAACATCCATCCAGCCTGCGAGTCCAGCATGGAAAGCACAGTCCCAGGTCTGATTTAAGGGTGCTGACCCTTACCTGGGAGACTGCAGCAGCTCTTTCCCATTGAGCTGCTCTCCTGCTTGTACCAACACATGTGCTGGACTCCTCTGTCCTGTGGAGAGAAAGTTGTGTGGGTTTATGAAGATCAAACAGTTTGGATTTTATGACTGCAGACATCTCCTGCCTCTCCAGCTGCAGGAGGGCAGGATACATGCTCTCTTCCCAGCTGGAAGCAGAGACCACCTGTTTGGCTCCTGTTGCAGCTGCCTGTGGACAGGATGAGCTGGAGGAACATGCAAGGGCTTGCTGAGGGGGTGAGGCAAGGGCTTGCACACTGGGACAATGCTGCCCCACAGGCCAGAGCCCTTGGCTGAAAACTGCAGGACCAAACCAGAGCAGGCAGGAAAATGTTGGACAGGAAAATGATGAATCCCTCTAGGTGTCTGTGCACATGAATGTGTGTACATGTGAGGGGCTGAAGAAAGTGCAGAGCCAGAAATGCACAGAAGCAAACCCTCCAGGACAAGCAGGACAGATTATAGCGCCTCTCTTTGATTTACTCTAAAGGACATCTTCCCATTATGTCATGGGGGAAAGAAACATGTTATTACTGTTTTATGGTGATCAAGGTAAAAATGTGATCTGCCACTCTTTTGATCCAGAAAGCCTGGGCTGGTATAGTGTGATACTGAGTTTTGACAGATGAAGAGAGGGAAAACGAGCAATGCATGAACATACTGTGCTAAGGAGCAGTCACACCTAGAAAGGACAAGGGAAGCATTCCCATCTTTTCTGATGGTGGGAAGTGGGAAGGTCACTATAGGCAGGCACAGACAGAGATGTCATTTGCAATCACCATGGATGACAACAATCATAAACAACTGGAAAATATGTATTTCATTAGGCCTACACACAATTACTGTCTATTTTCCACACAATTACTATCAATTTTATTTTCTACATTTGCATATTCATTCCAAATCCTTTCATACACAATTTAACAGATAGAAAAGAAACTCTCCCTCTTTGTTTTAAGCTAAGAGGAAGCTAAACTGCCAATAATAATCATCTTTTCCAAAGGCAGCTTAACCAGCAGAAATCTTGTGGAAGGGCATGCAATTTACCTTTTTTTTTATTTTTTGAGTGACAGTCTTATTTAATAAAAAAATTCTAGAGTATCAGTTTTTTAGAAATATGTTTTGGTTGTTATCTTGTGAGATTACTTCCCCAACAGCCATCACCAAGGTGGGAAGGGGCAGAGCCACAGCATCCCTAGTTTGGGCTGTTCCTGCATGTCTCCAGGGATGGTGACAACAGTGCTCCTGGGAAAGTGCAAAGGACAGTGGAGACTCCCATCTACTGCAGTGCTTGTGAGACACTTTGCCAGGATACTGGATGAGTTGACTCTTTCTGAATACTAGCCAAGACAATGCATCAGAAGGTGCATGGATTTTTACAACTTCTACCCATGCAGCTGTATTTTATGTATTAGGCTGTATTTTAGCAAGTTTTTAAATACAGTGATGTTCAGAATCTGAAACATTTAAAACTTGCCTTGTTTGAGATGTGTTTTTGCATTTTTAATAATGAATTTAGTGAGACATATTTCCCTAAACTTGAGTCTGATTGTCCTCAATAACTTCTCCTCCCCTGGACACTGCTCCTTCCATTTTCAGCTGGGCACCACTGTTTCCCATTTGGCTGCTTCTGAGGGTACCATGTGAGCTGAACTACTGCATCCAAGCGCTCTGATTTCAGAGCAGAAAATAGTATTGAGTTAGCTTAGGGGCTGACTCAGCAGTTTTCTAGAAGATGACTTAATTTAGAGGCAGGATCTGAATTCTCCGTCCCCGAGGTATTGAAAAGCCGCGTCTCTCTCACAGGTGACTCACTGCTCGTCTCAGGCAAGCCCAAAGTCTGCCTGTCCAGGCACGTGGGTGATGAGCAGTGTCACATCTGGCTCCTGTGAAAGCACAGCAGACTCAGTCAAAAATATTTCTGGGACAAACTCACAAAAATGCTGAATTGCAGATAACCGCTCTCAGGACAACTGATGTAAAATACTTGTTTGGGACTTGTCTGTAGCAAAAGTCCCACAAAGAGGAAAAGAAACAAACTGTTTTTGTCCTGACATTTGGTATGATTATTGCTGTGATGTTCTACAACATGGCTCTCACCTTTCCTTATCAAGTGGATGCCACAAACTCTAAATCAAGTAAAATTATCGCTGACATTTTGGCTATTAGAGTACCAGACCAAAAGATTTATATTTTGCTGAACATAAAAGTAGCTACAGCTTGTCTCTGCTGAGGAGAAAGTCACAAGTGGAATTTGGTGTCATTAAAACATTAAAATTTCTTTCTCCTTAAATCAAATCCTGTTCATTAAGGTGATTTAGTCGACCTATGTCTTGTCCTTACCACCTGCTGCTCAGAGATGCCTATTCAGCTTTTGGCTCGCAATATAAACTCCTCTAGCAAGTCCCACCAGTGTTCTCAAGATGTCAAGGCAAAAATAGGGATTCTATATGAAGAAATTCAACTTCCGACATATCAGAACCCCTTCCAAACAACCAGTTCATTTTTACATTATATACTGAATCTACATCTTTCATTTCCTCAAGGAAACACACTTGTAACATTTCCAAAGGCAAAAAACATATGCATATATATACCCTCAGGCTCGTAGATACCTGAAACTGCAATGTATTAACTTGTCTTTGTCAGTTCTCTATAATGTGCATATGAGCTAATTCTGAAGCCTGCTCTCCTTGCAGTCAGTAATAATCTATGCAGAAGTAGCTGAGTACACCCACAGCAATCACAAAATCTGCAGAGAGAAAATTCTTCAGTAGAGATAATATATTTAAACCTCAGGAACCTCCATGCTTATTCACTCTACATTTTCAGAGATGTGTATATACCTAAGAAGAGTCAGAAATGTACAAAGGTTAAGGTTGAAAATGGAGTTATCAGATTTGGACTAGTCTTTTCCAATGTGGCAACCTCCAAATGTTTCCTGTTTGTCACTCTTTTTTTCCTTCTTGTGATAATAAGTTAAAGAATGGAAGTAAATAGGAAAACTGAGAGAAACCTGTGCATCAAATCTCTCCCAAATCTCACACATCCCCCCTTCTCACATCCCATGCATTGTGCTTTCAAACTGGTCAAGATTTGGTTTACTAATTAAAAGCTATGGCTCTCTACTAAATTGTGAAGAGTCCTGGCGTGGTGGCAAACCAGCTCTGTGTGTAGAAAGTTCTTGAAACCATTACTGTGTTGGCATTGTTCATGCATTTTACAAGTATTAGGTCTGCAATGCAAGTTATGAGAGAAATCTTTTTCGGTTTGGAAAGTAATAAACATCTGGGGGAAAGGATGACCTTCTCACTGAGAACTAATGACAAAATAAACAAACAGCCTAAACCACATGGAGAAATAACACAACTCCCTTGCATATGTGCTCTGCATTATAGGAAGTGTAAATGCATAAAAAATGATTGGTTAGGTATGAAACAAATGTGTGTGTGTGTGTGTGTGTGTGTGTGTGTCCCTCCCTTCCCTCCACATTAATACAACACTAAGATTGAAAACATGATCATGAAAGATCAAGATGGTAGTGGAATGATGTGCAATAAGCCACATGTGTTTCCAAATGAAAGATCTTGCCAAACAGTCTTGATTACATTTTATGATGGAGTTTTACTATTACTGGACAAAAGCAATGACGTAAAGGAAATATTCTGGGATTTTAGGGGAAGCAAATGATAGGGTATCTCACAGCAAAGAATAATAATCAAAACTGGCCTGGAAATGAACATTGTCACATGGATTAAAAACTGGCTGGAAAGCTACAAACACAGAGCTGTGAAGCATAACAAGACATTGAGTAGAGAAGCCTCATGATCGGACAGCCTTCAATTCATTCTGCAGAAAAGCAGGGTCTAACAGCCAGGATCAGTGATAGCCAACTTGCAGCTCAGAACAAAGTCTCTGGCCTACAGCCTGCTAGCCTCAAAGTCCTCCAGACACAGGCAGCATGTGAGCATCCCTGAGAACAAGTGACTAATGCTAGCAGTTACTCAGAAAGATGAAGGAACAACAACTAGGGGTGAAACAAGGGAAAACAATTTGGTTTATGCCTGGGAAAATATTCCTTGCTGTAGGTAACTGTAGAAAGCAAAGTGAAATTGTGGCAAGAAAATTTTAACTTTGAGATCAAAAAAAAGAGGAGTTCTTGGAGGTTTTTAGATACCACCATCCTTGTCACCCCTCATGCAGGGCAGCTAAAACACCAGGGACTTTGTATCAGCCACAACTGCACTTCTGAGCTGCACTTCTATTGTCATATTGCATTTATTGCCATCCTGTGAAATTTTCTACAGCATTGGGGGAGTATTTTGCTCCAGTAATTCTATGGACCCACTCATAAGTGAACATTACAACTTTACTGGTAAGCATCATATGAAAATGCTTACCACAGCTGATATAATGCTCTGGTTTACAGGGACTGTGCAGAGAGCTGAGTGGCTTGTGAGCCAAGAAAACTCCTGATTCAGATTAATTCCCACTTGAGAACGCAACAACTAGTAGACAAAATTATATTCCCTCCACATTGATCAATATACAGGCCAGAAAGAAAATAAGTTTTATCATGAAAATCCTTCCATAATGTCATTTAGATCTTAATTTAGCAGGAGGGTGTTATTCTTTCCTAGCATGGTATTTATTTTACTGACAGATTTTATAGTATTCAAAGCCCTGAGTAAAAGAAGGAGCTCTCAGTGATCATTGTTAGCTTTCTGGTGTGACTCTCTGGAAGAACAAATCATTTGTTACCCCCATTGCCATGCTCATAGCTCATTACCTAATGCTCTTATGACAATTCCACTTCAATCCATATATGCCCACTAGGCAATACAGCAGCCAAAGCCACAGTCAAGCTCACCTATTTCCTGCAGTCTTTAAGACATGGAGCTTGAAGAAATACTTTTTCGGGTTGGGGTAGGCAGCAGCTGGAGGCAGAGGTGAAAACACTCATCCTCTTTGCTGAGTGCCATAAGGGCTGCAGCGAGAAATGCAGGGGAGCCATCCCAGAGCAGAGGGGATGGATCAAGGGGAGACAAGGATGGAGCACGCTGGTGTTGTGGGATGGCCAGGGCTGCCTGGTGGGGTGAAACACCACCAGCAGCACTCTGTTTTCAGAGGGTTTGAAAGAGGAAGAGGCAGACAGCTGGAATATTCTGGATCTCTCTGTCATTTAGCAGGTTAATGAGTCTGCAAATGACATCAACCTGCTGGACAGTGTGAGGGGCTGTGCTTCAAGAGACTGGTTTTTATGTCACAACTTATAGAGCTGGCATTAACCTTCAGGTCCAGACTTAGGAGGCACAGGGCAGTTCCTATGCCCCGTGTGCCTGCACACCACTTTGCCAAGCACCCACATTTCCTGCAGGGCTGCAGCACAGCTTTGCATCTGAGCTCCAGTCTCCTCCCACTGGCCCAGCTCTGGGAAGGGATCTTCAATGACAGGCGTCTTCCAGGGGTGGTACAGAGCCTGTCTCACTGCTGGGGTGGTCTGGAGGGGCTGGCAGCAGATGGGAAGAGCAGGGCTGGGTGCCTTGGGACCCACGTGGTGGAGCAGCCAGGAATTTGCAGTGCAAACTGTGCCTGAGGTGCGATGCGGGATTTTTATTCTCCTGCCAATGGAAACTCCTGAAATAAAGAGGAGGGGAGAGCTCTTGCACTAATGTAATTCCAAGGGCTTCCACTGATAACACTGATGGTTTGCAATAATATATCAACCTCCTTTCTGGCACCAGCTCCTTCTCAGACACAGCGCTACCCCAGAGGGTTCATTAACATCAGATTATAAACCCCTGTTAAAAAAATATTATTTATGAGCATCTTGAGTGTGAATGCAGAGATAGAGGTTTCCTGGTCTATTTTTAATGGTTTGCATTCAGGTGCAAGAGAAGGAAAGGTAAGCTAGGAAAGGCCTGGACTGCTGATGAATTTGTGGGTGAAATAACCTTCCTCTAGAAGCTTTTTACTTTTCCTCATTGATCCAGTGAGGTAACTGCAAAATTAGGGCATCCAAAGAAAATTGCAAAGCATTAAATACAGCACAAAGCCAGAATATATTGTAGAATAAGTAGATCATGTGACATCAGTGTCAGCTGAGCCTTTTGAAACCAGCAGAATTGTCCTAGGGACATAAAAATATGTGCCATTATGTCCTACTGCAAAACACTGGAAATCCTGCAAAACTTAGAGTGAACACTTCTACACATTTTATTTTCAGTTCAATTGAAATGGATTTTTTGCTGCCTTGGTTACTGGAATTGGCCTGGAAAGCACAAGACTTCGCCAAACCCCATAATTCACTCATTTTTCTTGACAGGCCTCTCAGGATCAACAGTTTCCACTGACCTGTAAGTCTTCAAGCCAAGAGCAAATCTATTCCATGTAGAAATTAATCTGTGAACCTTGAACAGCAGCAGAATCAAAATGATAGTCCTGTGATAACTACTTCAGATTTCTTTTTAATAAATGCCAGTACTCTCCTAGACAATAGTCTTAAGCTGTTTTTTAAAGTTATTTTTTATTTTCATGACCAAGAACACATAGCCACAGGCAACTATGTTTTGACAAATGCAAATACATAAGATGTGAAGCTTGCCATGTTGCCCATGTTCCATGAAGATGGTCCAGGAGCATCTAAGAGTGATTATCTATGCTAAATGCTTCATTTCTCAGGAATGATGTTATCTTATATCCCAGCTACATTAAAATAATTATAAGTGTTTCTGTATTGAAGCTGTGTGCAAAATGTTGTAATGTGTGGCACTGCTGTATTGCTGATGCTGCCCAACCCCATGTCAGAGAGCTCCCTTGAGAGAAAACCCCCAATGAGAACCAGATCATCTAAGTGCAACATAAAAAAAAAAAGTCATGCTACTTAAAGAAAAATCATGGCTTTCAGTGAGGTAATTTGAAAACACAACTCCCTGATGCCTCCATGGCCCCTCTCACTGCATGTGGCATTTCTTGGCTCAGCATCTCCTTCCACCCCTTCCAGTCCTCTCTGCTCGTACTTTGGCCCAAATCCTCTGCATTCATGGCAGTGAACGTTTTCACTCTTCCAGCTATCTGAAGGAATCTTTCTTCCAAAATGTGTCAACCATTTTTTCATATTTTGGTTTTCCTACTTTGAGATCTAAAAATTGTAACTTTTAATGAAGTTTATGAAACAGTCTTTGTTTTGAAGGATCTGGCATTTATGGTGGAGACATTGAAACCAAATGACCTTTAGGGTCTCTCCCAACCCAAACCATTCTGTGGTTCCATGATTACAGTAACAACCCTTTTTTTCTCCACAAGCTTGAATCCTAAAATAATTCAAGCCCACTATTGTCCTACAGCTTAGCTTTCCACTCAGATGTGTGCACCTCAGCAGCAATAAACCCTTCTGTTAATTTAATAGCAATAATCATTGAGCTTTGTTTGATAACCAGGGTCCATATCCTGCTGATTCAGGAGAAATGCTGGGTTGCAGCTTTCATATCGAGAAATAAGTGTGATAGGAATATCTGCTGGAATCTCATCTAAACTTAAACTATCCAAATATTTTAATAGTTCTGTGTATATTTTATGGGTTCAACAGTTATAATGTCACTTAAGAAATGTAAAATAAATGTGTTTTACTTTGTTAAATGGTTTTACATATCATGGAGAATAACAAAAAATTATGTAAAATATTAAGGATGGCCCGCCAACCTTTCTGTACCTCTCCCCACAGCTACACCTGTCTTCAGTTAATAAAGAAGCAAGGAAACATTTGGGTTGGGAGTGGGATGTGAAAGGAAGAGAAATATGTGCACATCATCCTTACAAACAAAACATATCCTGCTTTGGAAATGATGATTTAGAAAGGAAATGTACCAAAATGGAAAGAATTCAGAAAACGAGATGGATCGGAGGATCAGGAATCATGGACTGCAAGGAAAGCTGAAGGATTTGGTATTGTTTAGTCTAGAAATAAGGGTTGTGGGGACATAGTGTCCAAATATGTAGAAGGTAGCTCTAAGGAGGAAAGAATAAACTTTCTTCATATCCCCTGGGGTTAGGACATGTTGTCATAGGCTTAACTGAGGAGGGGATGGTTTCATAAGGGAAAATAGCTCCCAGCTGAGGTGACAATGAAGAGACAGGCTCACAAGAGAGGCCACACATATCCCACCACCCCTCATTTCTAGAGAACAAGTACTTGAGGAAAAGACTGAGGGAAAGCTGCCTGATGATGAGGTTAGGTGATCTTCTTTAGTCTTTCCTAAGTCTACTTCCTACAATTACCGTGTTGGAGTCAGGAACAGCTTGGATACACTCCAAAACCCCTGTTTTTCCTTAAAACATTAAGATGCTCTAAGTAGCAGTTGTGAGACAGACTGACTGTGGTAGGAGCCTGGCAGAGACTTTGAGCACTCCTCTGCCTTGCTTCTGCTGGCCTCCCTTTCCTAGAAATTACACCCTCTTAGAATGCAGTAAAAGCCAAACTCCATTTGGAGGTTGACAGTCCTCATTGTCCATATCAGACAGAAGATCCAGGAATTTCAGCCCTCACTGTATTTGGCTTGTGTGGCAAGGTTTTGGTAGTGTGTGTGTGGAGGTTACAGGGTGGCCTCTGTGAGAAGCTGCCAGAAGCTTCCCCCATTTCCAACAGATCCAACTCCAGCCAGCTCCAAGACACACCCACCACGGGCCGAGGATGAGTCCATCAGCGACAGGGAAGAGCAATGGCACGGCTTTGTAAGCACTTAGCATCCAACCAGGGTCAACCCAGTACACTCGTGTAACAGACCATTTAATCTCTAAAATGCTGGGGCTGCTGTAATGGCTGAGACAGGCAGGAGAGCCAAGACCCTGCTCAGTGGAATGCAGTGAAGCCTGGGCTCCCACCTTGGCTTACAGAGGCTGAAGATATGTACATCAGGTCATATGGAGTAATTCAACACACTTTAAGAAAAATAGAGCTGTTTCCTTTCAGATCCCAAGTGAGTGGGAGGATGTCTAGTTCATTTTTTCTTCATCTGAATCACTAGTCTTGCAGTGAAAAATTTTGCAGTGTGTTATGAAAGGACAACTAAAAATCTTGTCCATCTTTTTTATTTTTAATGTCTGTCATTCACAGCCTGACAGTCCCACAAGCTATTACAAAAAGGGAGTCCTCTGTGGTGAAGGGAAAATAGCAAATCCAGGGTGGGATCAGAAGTACAATACAATCCATCAGCACGTTAAAAACACAAACTGACAAAAAAGTATGGCCCTCAGGGTTCTTAAACACACTCACAGTAAAACCTGTCTGGGTTGTGAGTTAGAGAGACAGAGAAAGTGATGCCTGAAATGGATACAGAGCAAGGAAGATAACGTGACAACTTTTATGGATGAGCGTATGTTACACTCGAGAGGGTCCCCTGTTCATGGGAGCTTCCTTCATGTTTCCTAAAGAGCCAATGTCAACAGCCCACTTTCTGCTTGCAATAAATTTAAGTCACATCAGCCATAAAACAAAGATGCCCTATTCTTAGTGCAACCTCAATAACTTCCCATTCTAGTTACTATAAATTCTGTTATGAATATATAATTCTCACCAGTCCCTTGTATGCCAACCTGACTCATGTTACCTAATTTATCACTCAGTGCCTCAAACCACTGAAGTGGGGATTTGGCTGTCTATGTGGCCAGTGCTTTGTGGAGCTCCAGGGAGTCTGTTGGCAACACCTGGCTGTAACACAAAAAATAGTGTAGGTAATTTATTATCTGTATGCTGATAACCATGTTTCTCAACCGTAATTTTTGGGACAAGCATCTGAAAACACCCTCCCCCACCAAAGTTTAGGTGATACAATGCCTTTTCTCGAGAACATGTTGAATATAAATAGAAACAAACCTTGATGCTGAGTATCACTGTGGGTGCTGAGGATCGTGGGTTTTCCAGGACT
Source organism: Luscinia megarhynchos (assembly GCA_034336665.1). Classification (NCBI taxonomy): domain Eukaryota; kingdom Metazoa; phylum Chordata; class Aves; order Passeriformes; family Muscicapidae; genus Luscinia; species Luscinia megarhynchos. The sequence continues at coordinate 71,236,898 of JAPFBE010000003.1, forward strand.
CAGGTAGTGTGATGGGTACATTGAGATCCAATAAGGCTCAAACTTACACTGAAGAGATGTGAGCTCTGCCCATATCTGAACACTTAGTAGATGTTTCCTAAGGTCAGTCTCCTTTGTCTTAATGGCACCTACTTTTTGTACTCAGGATTAAGCTGCAGTTTCTGTTCTGTGTCTTCCCACCACTACCCACCTACCTGAGAGCAAAGTTAAATGGCTGCAGGCACAAGTGCTCAGATTAAGTTTGGAAATGTTGCACACAAAGGGAAGAGATTAGGCCTTATCTCAAATGAAATGCTATCCTTTCATGTCTAATACTTAGCTCCTCTGTGAGGTCCTTGTGGATGAATATCCCGTTACTGATTTTCAACTTTGCCTCACAATTTGCAATTGAAAGACTGAACGCTGGACAGTAAAAAAATCTTCAGTGCAGAGAAACCAAAAATAAACAATCTTAAGAGCGTATTAGTGTGAACGAAAGAAATAAAGCATAAAAATGAGATGGAAGATACAGGAAAAACAGGGAAAATGTGCACAGTAGGAAAATTCAAATGCCACTTGCATCTGGGAGGCATTGATATTGGGCCACATACATTGAGATACACATTGAGATACTTATGCCAGCCATATTTGCTCATAAGCATAGTACTGGTTTAACTACACTGATTAAAAAATCAAACTTAATTAAATCAGAGCAATGTTTGCATGCAGGAAGCATGCAGCCCTTCAAAGGCAAACTTCCCTTTGATGTGCTGGACTGAATTTCACAGAGCATATGTAATAAGACTGAAGGGGATATTAAGAATTGGTAGAATCATTGGCTGGTTCATCCATGAGGCTGGGACATAAAAGTCTTTCCTCGTATCTGGGCAGCAGGTGTGGCCATGGGAGGATGGTTCTGGATGGCCACAAGGGTGATCCCATGTGGAGCACCCAGCTCTCAGACTCTCCCTGTTCTGCACTGTGCCTGTTCCCACAGCTGAGCTGTCAGCTGGGCTCCCCATTCCGTGTGCACACTCCATCCCTGCTGCTGGAAACACGCCATGTGCTGCAGACTTGGACTGAACATTCACATGGGACCACCTGTATTCCTGGGGTAGAGAGAGAGGGTAGGTCTCTGTTTATTTGACAAGCTTTGGCAGAACAGCCCACGTGAGGTGTTTCCCAGCCCTCAAGGAGCCTCTGAGGCAGAACATCTGGCACAAAAGGCCCTGCAGACTTTATTGCTTAGGAAGGGACAGAAGGGGGCTCTTCCTGTTAATGTGGTACTATCTGCACAAAACATTAATAACTGCTGTGGCCTGAATCCCAGGACGTTCATGAATTCCACTCAGCAGCTACTCACAGAGCATTTAGCAGTTTTATTGGCAGTTTGCTATCAAACCAGAAGGGCAGGACCTGGTACCTGGGCTACCTTCTACCAAATCCTTTGACATCAGAGCACAGAGGATGCTCTCGGCTTACTACAGCCTTTTGGGAAAGGAGCAGCAGTAAACATCATGAAGATGTGCAATGAAGGATTCACACTGAAGGGTAAATACTGCTGAGTTCCAGCATCCATTCCATTAACCCTGTTACCTTCTCCAAGCTTTCATTTCAGCTCAACTTTTCTCTGTCTGAGTAGCTCCAATCTGTCCAGGATATTTTTAGCTGTTCACAGTGCACGAGCAGTACAAGATTTTAGTTACTGGGATATTAAACCAGAAAGTCATTGCATGAGATCTCATTGAAATACAACTGCTCCTGTAGTTTCCAGCTCAGATCAACTTCATGTCCTTAATTGCATGGGGCACTTGTGAGATTCATAAAATTAGTGCTCAGGCAACTGTGTCCTTTTGGGGCAGATTTGATAGAACCATGGGCTTTTAGTGCAGGTTAAGTACTGTTCATTCATTTATAGCCTCACATAGTTCCTCAGATATCATAGTTTTCTTAGAAGGGAATGTCTGCTAGTGCTAATGTGCTTGGAAAGCTCATAAAACCCAGAGGTAGCAGCAGCCTGTGTATCTTGCATTTGCTAACAGTTCACTCTGGGTTTCTCTGATGTGGCAGATTTACAGGGGTCATATTTCCACCTGGATGGGTTTGCCCATGAATAATTCTCCCGTCTTGTGTACAAATGTGATTTTTCTACAACACCCATATATTTTTCTGTCACAGTTCTCCCCCTGTCTCTCTGGTATTTTTCTTCACACCACATCGTGGTCAAGGCAACAGAAAAAAAATTTTTCTGTGAACATGCATGCTATTTTCTGAGCCTTCTGTGTCTTTTTTGAGGGGGTTTGGGCTCAAAGCAGGATTTTAGCTGGTGGTGATAACGGTGCAGTTCATGGATGATTTGGTGCAACTATGGACCTTGTCTTTTCATTGTTCAGACAAACACAGGCCAGAAATACCCAGGCTGATGTTAAAACCCTGATAGCATGAGAAGCAGCACGCAGTAGGTGTCCCACAGCCTGGGGAGTGTCACACTGTGCCTGCTCTGTGCTGTGGGGTGGCAGGGACTGGGATGGCTTGGGCAGCAACAGCCCTGTCCTCATGCCTGGCCTCACACCAGCCCATGTGGGATTTTCTTCATCCTTGGACAAACACTGAGGCAGAGCTGGTGATTTTCCTACAGGGAACCTCTGCACAGACAGGTTAACCATCAGACAGAGGCAGTTCTGGGAATTCTGCACAGGCTGCAATCACATCCTGTCCCCAGCCTTGATCACGTCCTCAGTTTTACAGGTTCTCTCAAAATCCAAATGAAAACCAACAAACAAAGTCCTGATCTGCCAGAAAGAAACTGTTGGTTAAACTCTGAACAGTGTTTTGGGAATCCTTATTTTTCCTGTTTCCCATTTTTGGCGGTTCTTAGCAGGTTCATTCACTTCTACCCTTTGAGATTAATCACGGTAAGGCATGAGACCACACTTGCTGCTCGTGTCACACCAGGCAAGGCGCTCCAGGCTGCCTGTGCATTACCACTGTACTCTGCATGCTTCCTCCCTGGTCATCTGTGCTCCAGCAAGGGGAAGGGAGGCTTGTAAAACCCTGCTCCCTCCCATCATTCCCACCAGCTCACACCTCCTGCACTAACCTTCCTGTCGGCTTTTCTGGCAGAGGAGGTTAAGGAAAGGCATGGAAACGTTGGCTCTGGAGAACTGAAACCAACAAAAACACGTTGGCTGTATGTTTGCATATGCAAACGTATTTGTGCTTCGAAGAGAAGAAAGCTTCTCCATCTTGGTCACAACAAACAGCAAGATTTTGATCTCTTTGCTCCTGTGAGTAGGTGAGTCAGTATTCAATGAAGAGTGTAGGAACTGTGCTCATGGTAGTAGATAAAAGAATACATCTATGCACGTGCAAATTTTAGAAAGCTTATGCAACATTTCATTTTCAAATAAACAAATACATACAGCCCTGTTTCCAAAATGTCATCGAGAATATCACTTGCAAATGTTTTTGGAAAGCAGGTTGCCAAATTGCTAAATATATTCTGTGCTTTGAATAGGCATTTTGTACCATTTCCTTTCTACCCCGATAAATCTTTTCTTAGCCCTCCCACAGAAACTCAAAGACCTGCCAGAGGATGGTGTCCCCTGGGCTGGGTGCTTGTCCCCATGTTACAGAGCTGGGTGCTGTACCAGGGGAAGCCAGTGTCCTGTTTGTTCCCCCCTTGCTGCCAACCCCTCGCAGGACTGGCGTGGTGGAAGAGGATGAAGGAGCAGAAACAGGGACATGACCAAAGGGACGGGAGTGGAAGGACGGGAGAGCACCAGCACAAGTGCGTGTGGGGATGGGCGCTCACAGCTGGCCTGCACCACCGCCCAGAGGTGCAGAAATTAGCTGACATCGTGGTTTTCAGAGCCTCATGCTGTAAAAATTCAGAAGGCTTTTTTATATACTATTTTGGCTCAGTGATGAATGGCCATCTGTCTGTAAATTAGTACAGACACCAAGAATGCATCATTTCAAGGTTTTTACACTTCAGCTAAAAGACCTTACACACACAACGAAGAGGAAGTGCCACAACTCATAACACATTAACACACACACTGCATACAAACCTCTGCCCTAATCATCCACTGCTTTCCCAAAGAGATTGGGGCAGCCTGCTGGGCTTTCTGAAATCACACACAGTGTCATCCAAGAGCTATTTCCTAGTGGTCAGATATCACAGATGTCTATGATTTTCTTTTTATTGGTTAGTCATAGAGTGAGGAGAAAAAGTCAGGTCAGATCCACAAAACCCCAGTGCTTCTGAGGAGGCAGAAGAACTCATACTGCATTCCAGGCTTAAATATTTCATCTTTCCTTACTTACACGATTCCATCGACTTGCAGAAATGAGGGTGCAAAGAGAGGGCAGATGCCCATATCAATCTCAACAAAGAGATCACTGAAGCAATCACTGAAGCACTACTACATGGAGACACTGAGCCTAAATAATGCATCCAGGGTAGCTACAAAACATGGAACCAAATTCACCATTTACTACTATTTTAGTCATATATGGCAAGAGGCACCGCCACCAAGCTGCAGAAGCAGCACATCCATTTGTGCTTCCAGGAGAACCAGCTCAGGTTCTCCAGATGAAAAGTAACTTGTTAAAGCTGAATCTATTCCCAATCCAATTCACCACAGGGATGTAAAAACTCTCCTTGCAGAAGGAAAGTGGTGGTTTTGAGAAGCTGCACATGAGACGGTGGGATCTCTCTTTTTCTGCTTTTTCTTTGCGATCAATGTGGGAGAAAATGCATGTAGAGTCTGTAACAGCTAGAAAGGCTGGGAGATAAAAATATCCCTCACAAAGTGTAGGAAGGGTTAGAAAGAACCTCCTGGGTGATGAGGCGTAGCCCCTCACTGTTGAAGACGCTGCATTTAATGAGGGTATACAATAATGTACCAACATGACAGCTGTACCAAACCACCACCGTTCATAGAGCTACACCTTCTGCTCCTGGCTGGCAGGGATCCTCCACAACCTCGCTCCTTAGGATCGGTACGATCAGTACGCTTTCTTCCCTTCTCCAGCTGAGATTTATTTATAGCCCTCTTACAACCATTTGTTCCCGAGCCAACACCATCCGTCAGTGGAACGAGTGGTTCCTCCTCACTGCATGATGGCATCCCCTTGCCATCCTCCCCCAGCGCACGGGGACCCTGTGGTGCCATGATCACTTCTCCTCTGCACCAGGGACCCCCACCCCAGCACCCAGAGGGCTGCAGGGACACACGGGGGACAGGAGCTCCGGCACAGCGCAACACGTGCCCCGCTCCGGGACTCTACTTCGCGGTGCCCTCCCCTGCAGCACCCACCGCAGCGCTCCGTCCCTGCACCGTGCCCCCATCCCGCCCCGCCGCGCTCTGTCCCGGCACACCTGTCCATCGCCGTGCCCCCATCCCGCCCTCGGCACACCCGCCCCCATCGTTGTGCCCCCATCCCGCCCCCTCACACCCCGCCCCATCGCCGTGCCCCCCATCCCGCCCCTCACACCCGCCCCCATCGCCGTGCCCCCCATCCCGCCCCCGGCACACCTGCCCCATCGCTGTGCCCCCATCCCGCCCCTCACACCCGCCCCATCGCCGTGCCCCCATCCCGCCCGGCACACCTGCCCCATCGCTGTGCCCCCATCCCGCCCGGCACACCTGCCCCATCGCCGTGCCCCCATCCCGCCCCTCACACCCGCCCCATCGTTGTGCCCCCATCCCGCCCCTCACACCCGCCCCATCGCCGTGCCCCCCATCCCGCCCGGCACACCTGCCCATCGCTGTGCCCCCCATCCCGCCCGGCACACCTGCCCATCGCTGTGCCCCCATCCCACCCCTCACACCCCGCCCCATCGCCCCTCACCGCCCCCCGGCCCCGCAGCGCGCGCAGGCGCGGGACGCGAGCGCGCGCACCGCCGGCCCCGCAGCCCGCGCTCCCGCAGCCCGCGCATGCGCGCCGCCGCCCTCCCGCTGCCGGACCTCCCAGGCGCGGCCGAGGGGCGTGGTCTCCGAGGGCGTGTCCCGCGGGGGCGTGTCCCGCGCGCGGGGGGCGTGGCGCGGCGCGGCGCGCCCTGTCCATGGTGCGGGCGGCGGCGCGGGTGTCCCCGCGGCGGGAGCGCGGCGGCGCGGGGCTGCATGGACGTGATGTCCCCGCAACAGGAGCACCTCGGCCCGGGCCGCTCGTCCTCGGTGAGCGGCGAGAGCAGGGGCTTCGCCGCCGCCGACAGCAAGAAGGTGAGGCCGCCCCCGGCGAGCGCACGGCAGAGCGCCCCCCGCTCCTCGCCGCTGTCCCGGAGCTGCCCGCGGCGGGCAGCGCGGGTCATCTGCCTGGTCCTGCTGCCGCCGTCGGAGCCGGGGCTGTCGGCGGGAGGGGTCCGTGCTCCCCGGGGAGCTGGGAGCGCGGCGGTGCTGCTGGCGGGTGCATAGCCCGGGGAGCTCGGGGGGCGGCTGCCCGCATCCCCCGTCCCGGAGCGCAGGGAGGCTCTGCCCGGCTGTCCGGGGTGGGTAAGGAGCGCCGCTGCACAGCCGTCCCGGAGAGCTCGGGAAGGGTTTGCTGGGTGCTGCTCGGTGGGGTCGCTGGGCTTTGCTGCATGGATTTCCCACGGTGGTCTGGCGCGGAGGGTGTTGCTGCATGGATGTGCTGGAGCGATGAGGGGATTTGCTACATGGATTTCATGGGGAAACCTAAAGGACGTTTTGCTGGATGGATTTCCGAGGTTTTGCTCGGTGGGTATCAGAGAGAGCTGGAGAAAGGTTTGCGGAGTGGTTATCCAAGGGATCGAAGAGGATTCTGCTGCATGTGTGCCTGGAGAGAGCGAGGGAAGGGTTTGGTAGAGATGAGGGTGTTTGGTGGCTGCTCTTGCACGTGCTTTGTGCAAGAGAAATATAAGAAGCCTCCTGAAGAAGCATCTTGTGCAAAGTGCATACAATTCATAGCAGAAGAGCCTCATCCCATCTTCAGAACTGGTTGTAAAATCTGTGTGATGTCTGAAATTGCTTTTCAGCATCTAACACAATCAAATGCAAAATGCTTTCCTGCTACATACAGCCAAGCACTTGTTTCTGCCTTCTACTTAGCTGTAACAAGCAAGCTGTGATAACCAGATTCTTCCTGCTGTATGAAACAGGAATTCTTTTTTATTCTCTTGGGTTTAGCAAGTGCTGTAGTGTTTTTCTATCCAAAGTAGAGCTGGTACCTTGCCGATTTTGCCTCACAATGACATTTAAATCTATTCACTGCCTTGTCTTTAGAGGTGCGCTTCAGATGACTGCCAAACAGGCTGGCAGGATTAGAATGACTGGCCAGGTTTCAGTGTCCCTTAGTAAATCTGTCCACCTGGTGACAATTCAGGATGGTAGTACAGTCTGAGCTTGTGTCTGGTCCTGTGGCTAAGCAGTCACTGGGATTTTGCTGGCCATGGCACAGAGACAAGTCCTGCTGATGTGTCTTTTCAGGCTGGGAGGTGATGCTGTGTGTTTCCATGGTTTGTGTCCATGGGTGCTGTGTCCCACCAAGCCCATAGTGCAGGGTTGTCCTTGTCACCCAGTTAAATGACCCAGGTAGATGTCTCCAGCCTGACTGCAGCCGTGGGGACCTCTTCTTATGGCAGCTGCTCTCAGTGGTGGAATGGTTGCCTGGAGAGAGTTTGGCCAAGATTTCTACTACACTTTGCTGTAGTTAATACCTGATTGGTTTCTGAACTGGGCATGTGGTACACCTACACAAGGTGGTGGAGTACCTTCTGCAGCCCAGCTGAGCAAAATGATGGAGTAGATACTCACCCTCTCCAAGGACTGTGATCTAATGTGAGATGGCTACATGTGCAGCTTTGATTTTTATCAAACATTTATTTCATTTTTGCTGAAGACAGAATACCATGTACCTTCCAACCTGGCAGAGCCCTGATGCTAGGCTCCCACCTGAAATGAGAAGTTATGTTCAAGTACTGCGAAGATGAACATTTTTATCGTGCAAGTTCCACTTCATTATTCAGCATTCTGAGGACAAATATTAATGGCAGCACTTGTGTTTCCTATTCCTGCTCCAAAGAGCCCACAGTCAAAGGAATGCAGACCTTGTTTTTGCCAATGCTGACAAGGGAGCAGGGATATTACTTTTTACGGATCTTGGCAGCCCTTTTGGAATTCCTCAGCGTGGAGGCACATGCAGTGGGGGTACAGATGGAGATCCTCCTGTGGAGAAGCAGCTTGAGACCCTGGCTGTGCCCTGCAGCATATGGCAGCTTTGTACACCATGCACAGCCAACACAGGCAGCCACCAACATCCAGCCAGCAGCTCAGCTGCTTGTCCATGGTTGTGGTGCTTCCTTGAGACTACTAGCATGCCACGTCTTTATGCTTCTCTGGAAAGAAGATTCCTACCTTTATCCATGTACATGGAAAAAATATCCCTAATTTTGCCTGACGCTGGATCTCAGTGACAGTTCAAATATTTCTTTTACTATTTGGGTCCTTTGGACTCTATGTATACACCTCTGTGTTGTCTTCCACTCAGTGCCAAAGTATTTTTTTTTTTTACAGTACAGAAAGTCTTTTTTGGTACCAGGGATCTTACCTTGTTTGTATGGGTTACATACAGTGAAATGGAAGAACGTGTTGGCAAGAAATCAGTTTTGGTCCCGGTGACACGGCATGTCAAGTTAAACAATGTTGTTGCAAATATGTATTGCAAATCAACTGTTTTTCTTTCTGGCAAAAGCTACCCCTAAATATGTGATGCTAGGCGACCACTGAACCTTCCTCCCTTTTTATTATCGTGGCTGTATTTTCTCAAATTAGCTGAGATTTGCTGCATTGTTCTGTGGTTTTCTGAACTCCTACTTCATCTTCTGCTTGGCTGTCAAAGCGAAGCTGAAGGATCACGTGCTTGATCACACCACAGAAGCAGAACAGGGACAGAAAATGTCTAGGGCTTTTTTAATGTATTTTATGTGACCATTTAAACTAATACCTTGGAAACATTTCTTTGCCTATTCTTGGCATGCAAAATAATTTGCTAACCTACCTCACAGTCTGTGGGAGGTTCTCTCTGTTAAATGCTTACAAGGCACTCATGACACTCTGCTAACAGGTGACCTTGAAGTGCAGTGTTTTAGGTAATGCTTTTGGAAAATTCTGGGCTAGTTTCCCTCTTTTACTGGACTTACTGGAGTCACTGTGTGTGATTGACCTACAGAGAAGTTTTGTATTGACTGTTTGGCTAAGTGACCAATACCAGTGAAGTGATGCAACCCTTAAGTGGATTGAAGTAGTATAAGTGATTATACTAATAGAGCTTATTCCTAAAATTTGTTGAAGCAAACTATGCAGCAGAGATGTCTTTTATGCCAATGTCACTGCGTCAGCAGTAGCAGCCGGGTCGTTTAGCCCATTATGATATTTATAAATTCCTGGTGTTTCACTTCTCTCTTTTCAGAAGGGCTAGATTCCAACCAACACTGAATATTTTATGCAAAAGAGTATCTGGTAGCACAAGGAGTCACTCCTAGGATTTTTGCTGCCTCCTTGAAGATTTCAAGTAACTGCTTAAAATGTTTTGGAAGCTCAGCAGTTTTTAATATTTACATCTACAAATTGTGCAAAACATTAACAATTTTGAATACTAATCAGAGTAGCCTTTATGGTTTGAGACTTGGCATCTGGGAATTCCATCACCATAAATATGTGTTTCTTTGTGATTCTGATCACAAGTGCAACAACAGTTAACTGGCAGGGAAAAGGGAGTTATAGTGTTCCTCAACAGTGCATTAAATGGATAAATTAATGCTATTTAATGGCATTGGAAGAGTAATCATGCATAATCTTCATCCCTTGTTTTACTCTGAAAAGATGAATCAAGTATGTATTTACCATTATATTTTATACCTTGATCTCATGCCAGTATATGTATGTTTTTTAACTTAAATCTCCTTAAGCAGAGATTTCTTCTTCCTGCAAGACTCTGTCCTGTTGACTACGGTCCTGGCTGAGGATCTGGTCGGTTGTGTCTAAAATCACACCTGGTAGTGCTGGAAATTTCAAACATATAGGAACACTTCTGGCACTTTTTAGTTCAGTGATGAACAGTTTCTATCATCCTGCAGACATGTCCTGTAGCTATTTTGTCTCTGATGAGGGCTGAAAAAGCCCTACTTTAATGAAATCACCCGTGAAGTGGGTTGTTAGGTTAAAATCCCCTTGGTAGGCTGTGCTGGCTCATGGTAGCTTAGTATTGTGATGTGCCTCCTGATGCTGCTTCAATTACGAACTAGTGAAAATCATGCAGAAAACGATGTGTTCTAGTTCCTGAGTTTCCTATCCCTGGGATTTTTGTTTGCCCCTCCTGGTGGCAGTAGGAATGCGAGGGGCACGATAGTTCATGAGGGATCTAATACCCAAGAACCGCAAATAACAAATTACTGCCTCCTTACTTAATGTTGCTTGAAGTGTGGATGTGGAATGGGGGGAGTCTCCTAACTCTGTCTTGTGTAAACTGCTCCTGGGAAGGTCTTTATGTACAGAAACTGGGGCAGAATTTTATAAATGTATTAACCTTCCTGCTTTATGGCAGGCTTAGAAGGAAACTTTAAACTTCAACAAGACACCACAGAGCCACTGGTCTGAGCAGTGCCCTGACTCACCATAGGACCCACAAGCAATATATTCATTGTTCCCCTCCTCTATGATGTTTTTACTAATCTTTCACATCTTCATCTTGTGATGTAGATGAGTGAAATCTTCTGAAGACATTCGTATCAGTGCTTCCAAAGATTTGTATCCATTGGGAAGCAGTTGGTGAAATATGTTTTGGTCTTAGCTTCTTTTATCCATTTTTCTTTCTATTCTGAGAGTCTTCAGTCTTTGCCATGCTATCTAGCAGCTGCTGTTCCATGATGATCTGCTTTTGGTCCCACTATGTTGATAGCTCTTTTCTCTTGTGCCCCTGCAATTGTTTTCTCCACAATTATCTATCCAAAAATGGCTTTCTTTCTAGGAAGGTCCTTGTAAGTAGAAGTATTCTGCCAGCATAAACAAAAGCACATAGTTTTGTCACCTGCTCTGTCTTTATGGTAAATGGTGTCTCTGTGGGACCTGCATCTCTCTCTGTTGCTTGAGCCAGCAGTTCAAATGCAGTCATCTTCACACTCTGTTTATGAGGGCTTGAGAATGTTATAGATCAGCATAGGTCCATTTCTTGCTTTAACAAAGTACAAAAGATTCTTGTTATTTTTGGTACTTTTTGACAACCCTGGTCTGTAAGTCTAACAAATACTGGATTGTAATATGTAGGAAAATATAATCTATTGCTTCTCTTAAGTGGCCCAGTGATACAGGGTTAAGAGTGATGCACAGTTGCCCTGGAAAATTAACTCTCTATGTGGAGAGTTGTGGTTTTTTGATTGTCAGGCAGTTAGCTGAACTTTGCCTCCCAGTTTTTGGTAAGGATTTGTTGTCTGTGCCTTGGTTCATCTCTAGCTAAACCAGGAGTGTGTGCCACAGATATGTTTTGTTGCTCAGATAACAAGAGCAGAGTTTGCATGGTTGAAATCCCTCACAGTTATTAACTTAAATACATTTAGAGAGTAGGATTTGTTAAAATCAGACTTCCTTTCATTAGAAAAATAGAGCAGTGAAAGGGAGAGCTTAGCCACTTGAAAGCAATCCTCAGCTCGAGGCATTGGCACATCTGAGGGTTGTCCCTGTCACCCAGTTAAATGACCCAGGCAGCTGTCCCAGCCGTGACCCATTTCTGGAGTGAGCCTGTAAATCAGGAGCCTGAAATCCTTCAGTGTCTGAGGAGGCTTTAACAAGGTTATCTGCACATTGCTGAGGAGGCATTTCTGCTGTGTTTACCTGTCACTCGGGAACTAAATAAAATTTTCAGCTGCTTTGTATGAGTCACTTAAATACTCAGATAACATCAAATAACATTGTTTTCTCATCCTAAGCTCAAACCACTGCAAGAAGACAGTCTGTGTTACTGAGCACATACATTTCTCTGTTCCCTGTCCTTTGCTCAAATACCAAGGAGAGGATTGATGATGATTAACTCTATTTTCTTGGTCACCTTACTTTTCTTTTACAGTCAGTGAAGGAAAACTTTGTCAGACAAGACGAACTGTGCCCTAAATTGTCCTTTTCTCTCTAACAGCTATAAAAGGAGCACGGGGCAAACAAACAGCTCAGGTGTGTGAGTCAGAGGCTGGGGGGGAGGAATGTTCCTGCTTGTGTCTGACCATGGCATGACAACCTGGCAATGTGGGCAGTGTGCTCCAGGGAATCACAGCACACAGTCCCTGTCTTAGCCCTCCTGCCCTGACCTCTGGCACGTCTGCAGTAGCTGCAGCAGGGTATCCACTTACTGCATAGATTTCTAACTTCTCTGGATACTTGAAAATATTATAAACACTCTATATGCATTACTTAAGTTACTTGTCATCACAAAATAAATAGTAAGTGCCATTAATTTTTTTCATACGTTCTTTATTTAATTCATGCTCTGCCATTCTCTTTGGAAGCGTGATATAGTAAAGTGATACACATAAAGTGCAGGAACAGTTCCAGGTGTTTTTTTTATCTTATCACATTACCTTTTCCACAGTGGAAATCAATATTGTAACTTGGCAATATATTCGTTTATATGAATTTCATACAGTACCATCATCCACTTCAACTGCAAGGCAAAATTAGTTGAATACTGGCATCCAGGAATAGATTTTTCCTCCAGCTGATGACTTGTGAGATGCTTGTGCAAGCTTTACTGTAATCCATAGGGCTTCTGATTCCTGAGGAGAGACAGCTTATTTTCAGAGATGGTTTGCAAGCTTTCTGTCCTCAGCATGGTGGGCTGATTTGCTCATGAACCACCTACCATCACAGTTTACAAAACAGTGTGTCAGATTGTAGGTCTGATCGATATCTGGTGTAAATTCATTCTTTTCCAGTCTACAGACCTATGACTTTTTATACCAGATGAGAAACTGGCTAAATACTATCACAAGTCCAACAACAGAAAATGCAAAACCTTTTTGTTTCTGTTAAAAAGTCAAGACAACCACAACCAGAAATGCAGAAAGTATGAAGTTAAACCTGAATCAGAGGGGAGCAGGCAGGAACTCAAGCTTTTGAATGTGAGGAAGACAGAAATAACTCTAATTTGTCCTGACTGACACAAGATTATCATCTTTGCATCTGGCACACTGTAAGCATTCATTATAGATACTGATTTTATGATACATTTCACATGGCTGTTACTCAGCCAGCAAGTATGAGAATTTCTGTCTGTGTTGACCTTTCTAATATTTACATGAAAAAATAGGAGGTAATGATGTAGGACACATGTTGAGAAATGCTTCTCTGTGTTCCATGCTTAGATAATTGGTCAGTGCATCTTCTTTTCCTCCCAAACATCTGCTCTCACTACAGCTGTTCAGGATATATCTCCTCTTCTCCACATTGCCATCCTTGCACAGAAAAAAAAACAATAAAAATGAGGATAGTGGGCAACTGGATCCAACTTAATGAAAAGTGAATTTATCCTCTCCCTTCTCAAAGTGAATCAATTCAAGTTGTCATGATGGTCACTTACTTTCTCTTCCCAAACTCTGTACATAGCAAAATAAAAATAAAACACCCCTTTCTGTCTGTAATCAATGTCTCTGTGTAATGTGTTTATTTGCATACAGCTGAACAGACTCACTTGAGCGCTGTGAAAATTTTCCTTTTCTCATCAGTGATCTTTTTATGTTTTGAGGCCAATTTTTTTTCTGTTAAGATTTACTTGGTAGCTGTGCTTAGAGTTTGCCTGTGGATTCTCATCCTTGGAGGTAGGACAGACCTGCACTGGAGGTGGCCCAGAGTGGCCTCCTTGGATGGGTCTTGCTGTCAGCAGGTTCAGAGAGGCTGCATCACAAATTCCCTCTGACCAGGATTATCTCTGCCAGTTATTTGAGCTCTTACAAAATTTGCTGTAGTCTAGACTTTACTTTGGTCTTCAGACATTTGAGTCAAGACTAGAATCTTGCTGGCACAGGTGCTAGTCAGCACTGCTAACCCAAGCATTAAAAAAAAATGCTGTAATTGCCATAGATTTTAAAATACTGTGATTTTTTTTCCCCAGCTCCTTTCTTTTCAGACCTGAAGATCTCTGAAAATGCAACCAAACTTCCACTGCATTTGCAGGAGCTGAGATGCTCCAGTTTTTACCTCCCCCAAAAGCCACCTGCCCAGTAATGAGTAAATTGCAGTAAATTTCCCACTGGGAGTTGATGGTTTATATAAACTCCTTAAATCTGCCTGTTGTGTGACATATGTGGCTGGTCTGTAGCATGTTACACTGCATTGTTACACAGATCTGGTTTTGTCTTCATATTTGTAGGCATGCTACTTTTAAAACCTTTAACAGCTTTTCAGATTTGCTAGCTAGATTTAATTCACTAGAACAATTTATCTTATTTATTTATTTTTAAAATAACTATTAAAAATGGGCATCTCTTTTATTAGTCATCTTTTATTATCCTGTTATAGTCCAATTGGAGACAGCTAAATATTCCCAGATCTAATTTATCAGTCTTGAGAAGGTTATTTTTGATAAAATAGGGAGGAGGGAATAATTTTTAAAGGTGAATTGAAATTACACAGTTGAATTTGTAACAATTGCTGCACAATAGCTGGAACTGAGTGACAAAACAAGCAAGCATGCTCCTCATCAGTAAAGAGAGAACCAAAAAAATGACAAAATAACAGATGGACTGCAGTGAGGAAAAGAAATGCACTCGTCACAGTCGAGTAAAATATGTAGAGTTCAGTTTCTCTGAAGGGAGCACTCTGTGCACCTGCCCAAACAAAATGTATGTCACATCCAGCACATGCATTGGCAGTCAGTTGTTCTGAGTGCCCTGACATGTTTATCCTGGTAGTCAGTGGTTATTTTTGGTATGAAGGAGGAGAGTCATGCTTTGTGATTAGCTGAGAACCAAGACTTCATGACTTCACCTGTTTGTGGGCTCTCAGTGGTGGCCAGGGTGGTGTAAGGTACCAGTGCATCATTGGATATTCTCCTGTCAGGGTCCCAGGAGGAGCTTGACCCTGGTTCTTTTGCTCATCAGTTTATTTTGAAAAGTATTTGAGCTAAATAAGGTAACAGTCACCCTTCTGGTGGAGGGGCAGTGCGAGGAGACAGCCCTCCAGGGTTAGGGCCAGGACTACTCAGTCCTGCTTCTGGCTGCAGGAGGGAGACTGAATGCATCCTGGTGAATACATTTGCATTCAGGGAAATGTGTGGTTTTGTCTCCTCTGGGTGCTTTTGAAAATTTCTAGCTCTAGGGAAAATGGTGATATTTATTTGCTCAGTATTTTTATTGTAGTGTTCAACTTTACTGACTGGAAATCCATGCTGCCTTGTTAGCTACTGACATTTTCATCTCTTCCTTGTGCTTTTTTTTTCCCCTGGGGTGTTCTCTGAATGTCTCCTTTTTTCTTATTCTCTCTCTAGTTCTGTGCTAACAACTGTCCTGCCTCTCCCTATTTTATTTTTCTCATACATAATCAGGAATAAAAAAAATGTCATTGTTGACTACATTGTTGAGGGGCAAGATGTAATGCTCCAAATAGATTACTAGGGAAGGAAAATGCTCTCCTCTCTAAAGATTCGTTAAAAAAGGGTAGCCTACTGTAGCATGTAAGGTCAGGTAGACCAAACCTTAATTTATGGTAGATGTCAGAACTGACACAGAAGTGTATGAAGCATTTGAAATTTAAACCCCCGCCTGGATATTTGATAAGTACAATAAATTACTAAGGGACAAAAAAGTGGTTGAGGACCAGCTCTAGGTATTCATTTCATGTGTGCAGGGTGGCTCAAGTATATGTGTATAGACAGTGATTTTCAGCATTTCTTTACACTGGCTTTCTGGTAATGCTCCTGTTTTTCTTACCATGTGACATTTTCCCCCTCCAGGGTTGCTGAGGGCAATAACTTAGCCTTTTTCCCATGGCCTGAAATTGGAGTCTGGCTGTGCCCAGTCTGTATGTGTGCAGTTACTGTTCTGCATCTCACTAGTGATTTCATTTTCTCTTTCCAATCAGAAAATGAAGAGTTTGGCCCAAAGACGCCAGTCTGCACCATCTTTGATCTTTGTCAAAGCACTCAGCAGATCTAGATCGGCCTCAAGGTGAGTCAGTGAGTTTTGCTGGCTGTACTGTTTTGCAGTTTCTTAGTTCAAGACTTGAAATGTTTTTGAGCTATTGTCCCCAGCAGTTGTTGAGCACAATTCAGGCTCCTCAGTAGCTGCACAGCTATAAAGCCTGCTGAAAGATGTGGCAGAGCCAGCCCAGGCACCGAGCTGATCTCCTAGAAAGGGTTTCCTTAGTGCTGCCACACTGAGCTGTTTGTACCTGGCTGGGTGGGCAGGGCTGCTTGCAATTTGCAGCCTGGGATGTGACATTTGGGCTGCTCAGCTGTGAACAGTTTGTGACTGGCTGGGATTGCCTGCTGTGGAAGTGGCAGAAGAAGATGAATGCTTGCTGCCTTGGACACTTTCACAGTGTCAGGCGCAACTCAGGATTGTTCACTGTAGAGTTGCACAATTTAATTTGAGCTCAGTTTCTTCTGTCGTTGCCTGCTGCATGGTACAGGCTCTCCAGGGCTCTGGAAGCACCTGCTGATTCAGGACAATTCAGGAATCTGGTGATCACAGCCTTCCCGTGTTGCAGTCGGGCTAGGAGAGCAGCAAAAAGGATGTGGCAACTGTACTTCCTTCAGGTAGAAGAGAAGCAAAAACCCTTTATTAAAGAAACAAACTGCACTTTTATGTGGAACTGAGGATAGACCTGATTTCATTGGTGCAAGGAAGGTAACACCCTTTGTCACATCTCTCATGCACCCTGCAGGTGCTTACTTTTATTATTAATTCTCTCTCTTAGGTTTTCTTTGAGCAGCTTGAGAAAATCCAAGGCTGCTTTTCCCTGGCTTTTGCCACTATCCACATTCCAGTATTAGCACTTGTGGGGCTGAATATGTGGGTGTTAAGCATTCAGGCTTTTTTGTCCTTGTCTTCTGCCAGAATCAGCCATCCTCCCTCCCTCCCTCCCTCCTCCAATGTAAAGCTGCCATAGAAATGGAAGTTTCTGTGGAGCTAGTCCCCTGTCCAGCCCCAGCCCTGACCTGCCATTTGAACCACTCTGCATACATAACTTTTTTCTCCCTGCACTACAGTTCATTAGACTTTAAACTTACCAAACGTGTTTATCGAGAAGTGAACCATCTGGTAGGCTGTTAATGCTTCCAGCTGTGTATTGCTCTTTATGAAGAAATGTTATTGAGGGGAATAAAAGTATGGCTTTGTAAGGAATATTTTTTCCTACTCTGTGGTGTGTTAAATAATCAGTACATGAGCTTTGGAAAGTTTTTTCATCTTTGATCTAATTAATACCAGGTTTGGCATCATGCAGAATTCCACAGTATTTCAGAAACCTGTGAAAGTATTCTGTGAAAAAATCAGTGTTGTAAAATAGGAAAGTCAAGATTCATTTACCTGTTGGTATTCAGACATTAATATTTTTCTTCAATTCTACTTTTTAAATTTACTTTATTGCCTGCTCCATATGTATCAGAAATCAGAAATAGCTGTAGAGACACCGAGTGTAATGCATACTACATTTTCAGCTAAGAATTTTATGCTTTAAGTGTCTTGCTTGTATAGCCCAGATCAGAATTATTTTCACATCCAGTGTGTGAACGGATTCTTTCTTAGGCCAGTTGACAGAAGCTGGTGGTGGAGAGGACCGAAGAGGGAAATGCATTTCCTTGTTCTGCAGTAAGCAATGCTTGTCCTACACAACAACTGATGGATGCTGCCTGAGTCATGTCCTCTGCCTGTGGCATGCAACAATTCAGCTGCTTCTGTTGTTTTGAACTGAATTTTGTGGCCTTTGTGAGAGGTATTGGGTGAAGTCTGAGGACGCTGAAGTCAGAGCAGGTGATTTTGTAGCTTCAGAGTCTTTCAGTTTAGAGGGTGACACTTTGCATGGTGTGCATTATTGTTCACAGGAGCAGCAGTTCTCACCTATGCCTGACTTGCTTGTTTGGCTGTGCAAAGCACATTCCTTTTCATCACCAAACTGATGGATGAGTTTGATCTTTCCACTCGGTTTGTTGTGTAAATGCTTAACTCTGGTGAAGTGCTTTCTCTGAAGGAGAGCTGAAGAGCAACAAAATCACTTCTCATGTTTTCTAATCTCCTCCAAATGTTTTACCTCAGACCTGTCTCTGCTCTTAGTTCTTATAGACACAACCAGTCTACAAAATCTATTAAGCTTCTCTGGCAGCGAACCTCAATAGTGGGACTCCATAACACTTACTTGTTAATGTTTGATTAATGACTTGTAGATAATAAAGCTCCTATCTGAAGTTAACACACATCTGTGAGGGATTTATTTGAATACTCTCACCTCAGCAGCTGGCTCACCTCAATATTTGTTGAAATTAATGAACAAGTGCAAAGTTTAAAAGGGCAGGAAATACTTAGAAGCCGAGTCAGTTTGTATTTTTACACCACTTTATATGTCAGGTGTCCCTGGTTTATATACAGGGCACTTTCATAAAATGTAGTGGCACTTTGGACAGACTTACTCTGGGGCATTTTAAAGTTTATTAATGCTATTTGTTCAAAGAAACCATTGTGACATCTGGAGGATGGCTGTTTAGCATTCAGAGGACTGCTTTTGGTGGTAGTGTTACTGTAGCTGTGATGACACAAGGATGTGAGCAAGACAAGATGATCTAGCTGGAAAAACCAGATTCTTATTGGGCCATTGTCCTCTTATCCAGTCCTGAAAGAGAAGCAAGTCTGAAAGTCTTGTGTGCTTAAAAGCTTGTCGTCTTTTTTTCTCCAACTGGATCATTTGGTTTAAGGAACATTCAGCTTTCATTACAAATCTTGCCTTGCCTTGTCAATCATATAGAAGGAGTTACATGATATTCAGCCTAAAGAAGAATTCTGGGATGGCTGTATGGCATGGTGGTGCACAGAAGGGAAACTTTGCTGTAATTCATGCCTCACTTGACTTGTACCCGTAGGCAGAAGAGAAACATAGTAAATACTACAGATATTACAGTGGAATTTGGGCCCTTACATTTAAGAGATGAAGATATGCAGACCACCATTGCTCACATGTTCTTGTTTCTCTTCCTTTTTTCCCTGAACAACTTCTTTTTCATCACAAAATTGTAAAGACTCTTCACATTATTGGATCTACTCTTCAGAAGCACTTTGAGCAATGTTATTGGAGAGATTCATTGGAAAAGTAAGCTTTTGGTACTTTTCTTGGCTCATATTCGGGTGCAGAAAAAATAAATTTGATTGTTAATTCCATTAATGCATGTGAAATAGGCAATGGATTTGGGTTAGTTATATTTATCCCCAGACTTGTTCTGCAGTTGTAATTTTCCTCTTACTTTTTCATCGTGTCTTTTAGTGAAACCTGCACAACTTAATGATACAGTTCAGTGCCATACAAATTACATGCTTGAAACAGAAATGTCTGAAGCCTGGAGTTAAAGCATCAGGTATTGTCATCTCAAATAATTGATATAGAATATTAAAGACTTGTTTCAAGTCAAATTTTCAGCTTTTGCTCTGCTGTCCCTCAAAACAATTTTCACACGTGACAAAACCCAAGTTTTTGCTCTGCATTGATGGTCTTCTGCTTGCATCTCTAATATTTCACAGGGACAGCCAAATTCTGTGCTGCAGTCACATCAGCTTCCCCTTTTCTACTGCACACCTCAACAGATCTTTGAAAGTGATATTTTTACATGCTGAAACTAAGTAATACAATTTCACAGTTTCTGAATCTGGAAGACCATTTATAGATCTGTGTCTCTACACATTAAAGGTGTTAAAATACTGAAAATGTAACAACTCTTTTTACAGTATCAAGTGTGTTTATGATGTTATTTTGGTGTAAGCTGGAAGCATAGGTTGTTTAAAAAAAAAACCCAAAGGATATTTTTTTTATGAATAAATTCCCTGAATAAAGAAACTGAAAAAGAAGTTCCTAAAATGTTCCCCTATCCAATTTTGTTATGTGGCTTTTATGGTTGAAGAAGTGGAAGGTAAAAATGGAAGATTTGACAAGTTTCCAAGGTGTTTTCTCCCCTTGTTTACATAGAGGTAATGTTATGCCATTCACAGAGAGATTGTTCTTCCTTCTTCCAGTGCACAGTAAGTGATTCTGGCATGTCATCTTTTAGGGGTCCTGTGCCAAAGGCTAAACATCCCAGATAACGAAGATCATGTGTGTAATCTAGTAATACATTCCACTTGGCCGAGTCAAATACAGAGTGTTCCCAGAGTCTTGGACATTGTGTTTTCAGGGTCTTAGTCAGAAGATATGTGGATGATCCAAGCTATGTGACTAGAAGAAGACAAAAATAGAGACTTTTAATAAATGTAAATTGCCAGAAGGCCTTAACTGTCTCTTTTTCACAGGGAAGACGAATAGTTGGCGTTTCACGCAAAATCGATGGCAGGGACCAAGGGGATAAAAGTCCATTGCAAGTAACCAGCTTGTTATGTAGCTATTTCAGCTGCAATAATTTGCTTGTTCTTCATGCTAGTGACGAATTTGCCTGGCAGTGTGGTCTGCGTGAGGCGATGGCGAGCAGCGCGGGCCTGGGCCCGCACCGCGGCCGTTGTTCCCCCCTGGCCCCGGCGGAGCAGGCCCCGATGCAGAGGCTGCCCCGGCTGCTCTCCTGCGTGCCCATGTGGAGGTGGGTGTTGCTGTAGCACAGCCCCCCGGCGCCACGGCAGCGTTTGCTGGAGCGTGGGGCGCGGCTGGCACGGCCCTGGCGCAGGCAGAGGAGTGGCACGCTGGGCTGGGGCCGCCATGGCCTGGGTGGTGCCACTGCGGGTGGGGACATGGCTGGGGTCAGCTCTGGGGTGCTGTGGGGCAGGCAGTGCCTCACCCAGGAGTTTGTGAGGGGCAAAAGCCGTGCTGTGTGTGTGCCAATTTCCAGGCTTGCCTTCCACGTGGGGGAATTTGCCTCTGGAGGAGCTGCCTGCCACCAGCGGGGAGAGCGGGGCTCAGAACCAGAGGGGAGTTGGCACAGGCAGGTTCCAACCATCCTGGCTGGCTCCAGCCAGTCATCTAGGGAGGGAAAATCCTGTTCCTGCAGACTCAGTCACTGTTTGAAGGACAGCTGTCTGCCAATAAAGGCAGAAGCTTCTCTTTGAAATGGAGAATGTAAACCCCCTCCCCCCAAATTATTATAATTTTGAAATTAAGGGGTTCTCAGGCAAAGATATGGGAATTAGGAATAACAGTTCTTTACTAGGAAAATTAAAAATAGAAATACAGTATTGCAAAGAACAATCCCAAAAAACACTGACAGAGTCAGAATACAACCTGACACCCTGTCAGTCAGGGTGTTGGCAGCAGTCCCATTAAATGGTGGCTGCATCCTCCTGCAGTGGCAGGTGTGGTTCTGTTGGAACAGTGCTCCTGTAGAAGGTGCAGTTTTCCTCTGAAGGTCCAGGGATGATGTGGAAAGGTCTGGTGTTCCTCTGGAATCCAGTGGAAAGAAGGTAACTTGCTGTCCAAAATCTCAGTTTTTATCTAGGTAGGAAAGGCTTGGCTGCTCCCCCTGGCTGGAGCATCTCCCAGTGGGATGATGTAATTTTATCAGTCACACAGTGGGATTTGAATGGCCCAGCAACAGATGGCATCTTCCTGCAGGGAGGATGGGTTGTGGAACAGATAAAGATGATTGCCCCATCTTGTCTTGAAGATGGCCCATTAGCAAATAGTATGTGCCACAGATGGTGATAGAATACACATTTCTGGCCACATCAGCCCAACACAGTCACCAAAGCAAATTAAGGTTTCTTTGCCTCTGGGTCTAATTCTTAGATTTAATTCAGCCTCGAAGCATTCGATCAGGATCTTTTCTGAGTTTTTTTTATTTTGTGAGAAGTTCTGATGTTTTAACATCTTACACTTAATCAAATTGGGCAGAAATCTCTATATGAAAACTGCTCTGGATTTCTCCCCTCAATATGTCATGTTTCCTTATGTAAGGTGCTGATATTCTGCAAGTTGTCAGTTTCTAGTATATCTAATTCATGCCTGATTAAAGCTAATTATAACACTGGACTATTGCTTCCTTAAGCCATGTGCTTGAACACAAAAGTTACTTTTACGTAATAATAGCTGAGGACAAAATTTTATTAACTGTTAACAAGGTGAACTTTCTGAGGCCTCAGATGGCCTTTTAACTCAGAGATTGGCAATCCTGCCCCTCTGCTCTGTTTTTTCTATTTTGTTTTGTGGAGTGTATGTGTGCATATGTTTGTTTTTGATAAAACCCCTCAGTTCTTCATTTATGACCTACAAACTGGCTTTTAGCGATGTTTGTACATCTGGAGATGGAAATGAGCTGTGGCTTTCAGAGATATGCTGCTTTTTTATTAAAAGGAAAGGACTAGAGGTAAGAAGAAGGAAGGCTTGGAAGCAGGGTTTTGGAGGGATTGGATTTAAAATAAGGGATTAATTTTACAATAAATAAATAACACCAGTGCCTTAAGCTGATTCCCTTTTGGAGAAGGTTGTGGCAGTATGAAGACAGTGAGGGGCAGTGCTCATCAGGATGAGTACAGGACTCTGCTTGTCCAGATGTCTCAGTATCCACATGTGCTTTTGGCTGCAGCCCATTTAAAGGCCTTTTTGGATTAGGCCTTGAGGTCTGGCAGAATGCAGCTGTTGTCCAGCCATTGTGTATTGCTGATTTTAGGCAACAAAATCTCTGCCAAGTGGCAGTCTGGCCAAGCAGTTTGGGCAATAGCATACCTGAGGAAATCACAGACCAACTTGCTCAGTCTGCTTTGAGATAATTTATCTTGTGTAAACAAGCAGAAAGGCTCTAATGATGTGCAGGCTGATGTGCAGCCTCTGGTGCTCTCACCTCTGACAAAGGCCAGCATTAAATACCCATTGGACTCTCCTCCAGGCTTTGGAGTTGCTTCTCTTGGCCCAGCTGCATCTCCGTGGTGCACCTAGCTGCTGGTGAGGGGTTTTAATCACATCATGGGAGGAACAGTCTGTATTTAGGTATCTTCTGTACCCATTCTTTAGTGTTTAAGTACTGGGGGCTAGGTCTAATGAAGGATAATAAACCTCAGGGGCAAGGCTCTAAACTCATGAAGAAAGACATCATCTCAGAGGCTTCCTGACCTCTCAAGTGCCTCTGTTCTTTAGACACTGTCCTGCTGACCAGAGTGTTTACCAAACACCTGGAGTTTTGCTTTTGCACATCCCAGCACAGCTTGACTGCTGGCAGCACTGAACAGGTAATTATCATAAGGCATAGAGATGTAGGTGATCCTCTAGCAGTTTTTTTCCCCAGTTCAGATCACTAGCAGAGTAGAAACCTCTGACTAAGCTGCCTGAGTAGCTGTGTGAAAAATTCATTGAATAAATAGGTGAGCAGTTAGTTATGGGAGAGCAAACAGGTGCATGTGACTCCATGCATGTTCATAAAGAGTCTGGGTCACTACACTTGCTATAGCTGGCAGCAGCAGGCATATCAAGTAATCTCTTCACTGTAATAGGATAATTCCTGTGCTGTAGTACAGGTTTCAAAAATATATTCAAAGCCCTGGAGGCAAAGCAAAGACAGACGGGTGAAGTGACAGTCCTGTCTTCCATGTTGGCACCCATATTGGTCATCCCTCTTAGAGAAGTGATCCTTACAAACTGAAGCCAGTACAGGGGCTGAGCAGATCCTCTCTTCATGTCTGTGGTGGAGCTTTGTGGAGTTCACCCCACTGTGTCCCAGGGTTCATAGCATCATAGGATGGCTTGTGTTGGATGAGACCTTGAAGATGATCGAGTTCTAAGCTCCCTGCCATGGACAGGGATACTGTTCACTAGACCAGGTTGTTCAGGGTCCCATCCAGCCTGGCCTTGAACACTTCCAGGAACGGGGTATCTGCAACTTCTCTGGACAACCTGAGCCAGTGCCTAACCACAATCACAGTATAGAACTCTTCCTAAGATCTAATCCCAACCTACCTATCTGAATTGCTTCTTCAATAACGGGAAAATCAGAGCCTAACGGGGAAGGACTATTGAGCAGTGAAACTTTGAGAGACCATGAGCAGCCCCCCTGGTATTACCCAATAATTGAGTGGGGTGACTGACAGGCAGTAAACCCAGGCAGCCAACTAGAAAATGCCATTTCCCTGTTGAAAGGACATGGTCACACAAGTGCCTTATTCTTACCTGTCTACAGCCTGTGTGACATATAGCTGGAGATGTTAGGGTCATCAGAAATATGTAGGATCACTGACAGCCATCCATGATGTTCCAGAAAGGATTTCTAAAGATGTCCACACTGGTCTTTTTACCTCATGTGCATACCAGCTTTAAATTACCTGTTTCTGTAGAGATCTGCAGAATGTCCTAGACATTTTTGGTAACCCAGAATTCCTGGCTGCTATATGACCTGTGCTGAACTGCTGTAATATACTTTACAAGAAGATATATGAAAACCCCTTTTCAATAAAAGGTCAGTTTTATCCATGAGGTAAGTCAAAGTCAGTGGAGTTGAGCCAAGCTTTTAAATGTTCCAGTTGTGATTAAATGGGATTAATTATCCTAATTGAAATTACTGCTTCTCAAAAAAGTTAAGGTAGGACAAAAACCTTATCCCTTCAGCTGACTAAAATAATTCTGGATCTCTAGTGGGACTGAGATCCCAGAGTGCTCCTCTGTATGCCTCCTCAGAATGGGTAGGAAGAAGCTTGGTTGGTAGTAGCAAAGGTAGCCTGTGCATCCAGGATTCTTGTAAGCCATGAGAAGCTCCAAAAAGCCCAGACAACCATGGTGCAGAACTGCAGAGCTGGGGTGTTAAGTTTGGGGGTTTTCTTTCCCCTCACTTCATCCTACTTTTTTTTCCTGTTTTTTCTTTTCTTTATGCTCTTTGGTTTTTTCCCCCCAAAGGTCACTTTCTTTTTGGTGACTTTTTTTTTTTTGGTCTGAACCATGAAATCTTTTTGGTAGACAGTGCCTGGAATGGTATTTCCCTGGTGCAACTGTGGAGAGAGAGTAACTCAAGGTGCTGCTATGTCAGTCAGTAAAAGTGAGTGAGAACTGCAGTGGTGAACAGAGGATTGATTCTCACAAAGGCCAAAAAGCTTTTATTGACTTCTGCATGCGAATGTGACCTCTCCCAAACCTCTCCCTTGCTCAGGGGGCTTTAGACCAAAACCCCTTGAACTTGTTGACTCCTGTATAGCAGGACTCAAGAACACCCACACTGCAAGAGCTTTTCAATAGGATTTAAATAACCTACCCTAAATTATTTTCTGGTGGAAATAGTCAAAATACGACCACAATGTGTGGTGCTAATTTATACCAATAGAGAATTTTACCCTTGTGTTAAATTTTCAGAGTAAACACCTTGCAGCTGTTTGTTAAAATAAAACAAAAGGGCCTGGAAGCAAACCAAACCACAAGCATGTTTCCTGTCTCCAGCCTCCACGCTGTAGTGCATGCTTGCTCTGCAGAGGATATTGTCCTTTTGGCTATGTAAAAATTACTTAAGTGCAGCTTTGTTTACAGTTAAGCTGCCAAGCTTCCATCCTGATAAGTGTGAGGATTTTGTTTTAATGATGCATTTTACCCTACAGCTATGTGATATTTTACTGCCAGACTACAGAAAGGTAGTCTGTTATGTGCCTCAGCACCTGAAACATTTAGTGCAAGTCACCTTGTTCTTCATAATAATTTTTATTGTGTTTCACAAGGTTTTGACATCACGCAGAGATAATACAAGACAATTTTTAGAATTCTATTATAATTTAAGTTGGAATACTTTTCTCAATATATATTGCATTAAAATGTGCACACTGAGTTTTAGAAGGAGAGGAGTGATATCCAATTTCAGAAATATAAATTTTAGTCTTGATTTCTGTCCTAAAATGTAAATTTGTCTATTTATCTGAGTAAAACTTGCTCCCAATCTCAATTAATGTACATCTTCCTTCCATTATCCAGGCTTGTGCTTGCCCTGCCAGTGCTGGAGGATGGGTTGCATTTTGATCTGAAGTCTTTGTGACCCTGTTGGGACTCACTGCTTGATCTTGGGTGTGATTTTCTGAGGTGCAGCTGCTTGCCTGGGTAGAGTGAGGACAGCCCTGTGCTGGAGGCTGTGAACTGAGGCTGATACATGCTCCAGGTCAGAGGACTCCCTACAAGATCCAGAGGCACAGTCCATAAGGGAAAATGCAGAGGTGGGGGTGACTGCCCCATATTTGTTCAAATGCATGACTTGTAAAGAGGAAGTTGCAACCAGAAAAAACACTTGTAAGGTAGAATCAGACATTGTAAAACTCAGCAACTAGTGCTCTTTGAAAAACCAAGTAGATCTCACTTGTTTCATGGTACAAAAGCTACTGTACCCGCAATGGTGATGGCCTAGGGGACTTTAAAGGAGTGCTGCAGAAAATAGACTTGCTATTTCTGGAATGCTGCACTGTTTTCACAAAGTGCTGCTTCAACTGCATACGATTTACCAAAGATAACAGCATGCAAACATGCCCAGCATCCTCAGAACGAAGCTCCCTTGGCATAGCAGGGATCAATTGACAGCAGATTTTCAGAAATGGGTTGGCAGCCCATGTGATTAAGGGAGTTTTATGCTTGTTTATTCAAGTCCCTTCTAAAAATAGTTAGTATAATTTTACAACTGCCTACTGACTTTGTGCTGGCCTACATCTTACCTACCACCTTCCTGGAAAACACTCCTACCCTCCAAGCTCATATTTTTTGTGCTTTCTTTCGCCTCCAAGTATAATTATTATGTATTACAATAAAGTGCCATACAAATGTAGATGAAGTGCATATTCAGGATCATGAAGATTTGGAGTGGACAGATCCTGAGCACGTGGGCGACTCACCGAGGGCACTGATTGTGGTTCAGAGGCAGTGGCAAAAAGGAGCAGTTAGCACCTTTAAAAATGCAGAGGGTTTTATATACCTCTATATATATCTGTAGCTATATATATCTGCCTGCCTAAGTAGGGCTCTGAGCTGCAGATTGCTCCGTGTGGGTGAGCCTTGTCTGTGTTACCTTGTTCACAGCAATGGGAGCTGTGAATGCTCGTCCCTGAGGCCAGCAGGGCTTTGTGTGGTCGTGCTGAACAGGCAGGGGAGATGGAGCAGGCTGGACTGAACAAGTCATGGGAAGTAGGCATGGCTGTTGGCATCCCCGTTTTCCACTCCTTACTCCGTGGATAGTTTGTGCCAAGCCAGAAGCTGTCACAGGGACAGATAGATAATGTACTGTGTTGTATCTCCGTTTCTTCCCTTTTCCATCTACAGCTGGTTTGAGGGAATGATCAAGAACAGGGCTTTGCTTGTTCCTCAACTGTTTTTCAAAGACAAAGCCCCTTACTGACAGGTTTTGGAGGTAGGTCTGCAAATGGGTGCAGTGCAGTTGTAGCCTCCTTTCTCTTCACGGCCGCTCTAGCCCGAGGAGTGATTCTTCAAGCCATATGCTTCAATAAGCTGCCAGCATGATGGATACTAAATTAATCAGGAGCATGAACAGGACCATCTCTGTTGTCCTATGTTCAGGCCCAAGCATGGACAGTTGTTTTCAGTGTAGAAGAAAAGCTCTTCTTTCATTTAATTTTTCACTCTTCTCCTTCAGTGTATGGAACACAATGATCTGTTTTGTGTGATTATTTTGGCAAAGTCTGTGATGATTTTGTCAAGTTGGCCAGAATACAGTTCAAGTCACATCCAGATTACCATTTATGATGAAATTCAATGTGTGTTGAAGTCCTGAAACCTTAACATTGCCCTTTGGTGCACTATGAGGAGTGCTGCAAGGTGAGTCAGTACTCGCTGCTGAGTTACTGATTTGGTTAGGTTTTTTGTTCCACCTTATCTCATTTTATTTGGTGAGCTCTTGCACACCAAATTCGACCTATTTGCTTTTGGTTAGTTAAACAATTGTTCTCACTACATTATTCAGCTAATTACCTTGAATGCAAAACACCCTCTTAGCCATAGCATGGGTAATATGTCTATGTGTTAATGGATTTCCAGCAGTAAACCATCTTGGCTTCCAAGCTCCAGTTAGCAGGTTCTGCCTCATTAGCAAAAAAACAAGGAAACCATCTATTAAGCTGCTATTGAAAATGCTTCTCACAGGACTCTTTAGGAGCTTAAGGGTTGGAGTGGGAGGCACAGAAAAAAAAAGTGCAAGTACTGTTACCTGATTTCCAATATAAGCTCTATTAAGAAAGTGGAGGAACTTCTAGATCTTGCTCACTTTTGGGGGTATCTCTGCTGGTCACAAATGACATGTTTTCCCTGACTGATAATCCACTTTGGCAAAAATCCGTAATGTGGGCTGAACTGTAGACATTTCTTGTGGTGCAGATAGCTGCTGTTTTCACAGCATAGCCCTGAAAAGCATAGCCCTGAGAGGATGTGAGTAGCTCCTGCTTCTCTCCGTGGGCTGCTCCAGCCCAAAGCTGTGATTCAGTGATGGTAAAGTAAATGCTTTACTGAGAGACGCTGAAGTTGAAAGTTCATTGGCTTTATTATTCCTAAAGGATAAATTGCTTATTCTTTAGAGCCATCCAAAACTGGCCTTTGAAATCTGCAGAGTAAATCTGATGTCGCTAAACACTGTGAGGAAGGTTAGCAAGTGCTCTGCTCGGTGGCCTCTCTAGCCCATAGCCAAAACACAAGGTTAGATTTATGCTGCAAGCTCTACTGTAGGCAGATCCTCCTCACTGTCTTCATAAATGACTTGGACACAGGACTTGAAGGTACACTTACATCAGTTTGCTGATGACACCGAACTGGGATGAACTGTTGACTCCCTGGGAGGCAAAGAGGCCCTGCAGAGATACCTAGGCAAGTTAGAGACATGGGCAATTCACAAACTGCAGGGCAAGTCCTGGATTCTGCACCTGGCATGGGGCAACTGCGGATGTACAGACTGACTGGGGAGTGAGATGCTGTAAAACAGCCCAGGGGAAATGGATCTGGGGTCCTGGTCAGTGACAAGTTGAATATGAGTCAGCAGTGCCCTGGCAGCCAGGAGGGCCAAGCATGTCCTGGGGAGCATCAAAAGCAGTGGGGCAGCAGGTCAAGGAAGGAGATTCTCCCTCTCTACACCACTGTAGTGAGACCCCACCTGGAGTTCTGTGTCCAGTTCTAGCACAGAAAGAAAATGAACCTATTGGAGCTGGGAGAGGAAAGCCATGAAAATTACTAGAGGGATGGAACATCTCTCCTAAGAGGAAAGTCTGACAGAATTGGAACTGTTCAGCCTGGAGAAGAGCTCTGTGGAGACTTTAGTGCAGCCTTCCAGTACCTCAAGGTGGCCTGTAAGTTAGCCTTTCTTGAGGGCCTTTAAGATACCCCTGCCTAGAAAGATTCAAGGTCAGGTTGGTCAGGACTCTGAGCAAGCTGATGTAGAGGGAAGTGTCCCTGCTCTGTCCTCTGTCCTGGACTAGATGACATTTAAAGGTCCCTTCCAACCCAGACTATTCTGTGACTTTGTAAATGAATGATTCTCTTGAATCCCTTCCACCTCAGGATATTCTATGATTCTATGATTGATTGTATGAAATCTGGAAAGAGCTCTGGTCCTTTCCTTGAGCTTCAGTATCAGTGGAGGCTTGCAGGATTTATACCTGCAGTACGTGATTGTGAAATGAGCATAGGCCAGGTTGTTCACTGTCAGAGGAATTTGGAAAGGTATTATGTATGTGTTTGACAGACCAAGTACAGCCTCACACATGGTTGGGCTGGTTCAGGTTTCAGCCTTTTGAATAGCTATCATTTCACTGCTCTGCTGATGAAAATTTTCTCACCTATATCTTGAGAAGGACTTCAGAGCTTAAGAAGAGAAATGGCATTTTTTTTCAATAGGTATCAGTCATGTGGAGAGCACTGGTACTGCATCATAAGAGGAAATCAACTTCTGTGGCTGCAGAGAGATCATCAGTGGAGAAAAGTTCTGGCAGAGGACAACAACCAAAACAATGGAATGAGGTTTAGGATGGAGCATGAGCAGTCTGGGAGAGGGATGTCATATAGCTGAGATGCCTGCAGCAGCTCATTCCAGCTTAGCTACCTTGGAACAGGTTGTTCCCCTGAGGCATCTTAGAGCTTAACCTAAACCCATGATAGGCTGAAGTCATCATCAACTGAAATCAGGGGAAAGCTTCCTATTGGAATAAATGACATTTGGATCATGGGTTTAGTAACCACTTAGCATAGATTGTTGAGCTCTCCTTCAAAAAGTATATTTTTTTCGTTTTCACTATAAACAGAGAATAAAGCTGACGTCTCCATTAACACCAAGAATAAATGTTTTGTGAGTAATGCCATTCAGGTCTCAGCTTTATTGGAAACCCCAAGGAAGCTTTTCAGGGTGAAGAAGTGTTTTTGTGTTTCTGTGGTTCCTGGTGAATAAAGGATCGATGAAGTGAGCTCTGATGTTTGCTTTCACACCAAATGCAGCCAAGATGTGTTTTTCAGTATTTTGCTGACTACTGTAGATTTCACCCTCATATGTTTCACCTACAAAATTGAAGCAGTCTTTTAAACCATAGTGTCTTTTGAATAGGCACAAAATGACTATTTTGATTAATTTGAAAAATAAGAGGTATAAAAATTTATGCTCTGGAAACACCCAGAGAGAAATCTTCAATTATCTTTCTTCTAGTTTCATCCAGCACAGTAATTTTAGTATTTTCCTGAAGAGCTCAAGAATATCTCTGTAGATATCCTCAAATAAAAAAATTTTCTCCTTAGTTAAAATCCCATATGGAAATTTCAGACCCCCAGAATAGTAGTTTTAGAAAAAAATGTCCATTTAAAACTGGAGTTTTATAATGGCAATGCCATCGAAACATCATTGTCAGCCTTACTTTCTCACAAAATGGAACATGACTGATTGCTGGCTCTACAGGATCCCCATATAACCCCATCTTTCAAAAATCAATTCACAGTTCCTTCTTAACATTCTTTAAGCTGGATGACAGCTTTTTTTTGTTGGTTTTTTTGTGGGGTTTTTTTGTTTTGTTTTGGTTTTGGGTTATTGGGTTTTTTTAAATTTTTTTTTGTTTTGGTTTTTTTTTGTTTTGTTTTTGGTTTTTTGTTTTTTGTTTTTGTGGGTTTTTTGTTTTGTTTTTTTTTTTTTTGTTGTTTTTTCCTGCCAAAATGGAAAGATGTTACTGTGTGGGATTTTTACATGTGCTAATCATAAAGTAATTTTTAGGGAAACACAGGAAAGGCAGAGAGAGCTCTACATCACTGACTTTCACTTTTTATTTCCATCAGAAATTATGTTGACCTGAGTTTTGCCTAATTTTATTGAAAGGAATTTTCAAAGAATCAGTATTTACCTACTTAGCACTTTTTCAAAATTAGACCCATCTAATGGCAAGAAAAATCATTGAGCCATTAAAAATTGAGCTGCAAAAATACCTCTCTCATATAAATCCTTATGCCTGAGGATATTGCTGATCTGCATTTTCTTCAATGTAACAACACTTGGGTTTCATTCATGTCTTGTAAGAAAGAAACATTAATTGAGAGGATCAAAAGCCTTCTTTCCAAAAGACATTTCTGTCACTACTGACACGAATTTTCTCCTTCTTGTTCCTGGGGCATTAGAACATTCTGGCTAAATTAATGGCTTTGATTTTTTTTTACACTTTGAAGAAAATATTGGCACTTTTTTTTTTAAATAAGGTTTGTTAGGTAAGGTCTAATATTGGTGTATGTAAGAGTGCTTATTAGAGTTCAGCTGACAGAAGTGCTTGAAAGGCTCAAAAGACAGTTCAATTTGCTTGACCCTGCTGGTATTACTAAACCTATCACACCTTCATTTGTGTAGCAACATAGCAAAAATTTTGCTTAGTTTAATTTGAGAGGCTCCTGGGCTTATGAATCCTGATGTAGAAAATGTACAGATAGGAATAATAAAACAGAATTGCCTATATGGAGACATAAAAGCCAGACCTTATGATTGCAAGAATGCTGACAGCAGTGTAACATGAACATGGTTTTCCTCACCATTGTTGTTACTGGGTTCAAGTACAGGTGAGCATATCCCTGATTTAATCTTTGAGGTAAAGGCCATGCATGGCCTTCCCACAGGTGGACTAATCAGCATTTCTGAATTCTGCTTAAGTTTCTGTGCTGCTAGGGAGTTAATGGAGTCCCAGTTGCCTAACACTCAGTGATGAACTGGTGAGGTGGCAATTTCTAGTGCCATGGGAATGGCAGGGTAGGAGAGGTGCTTGTTGTTCCCCTGGCTCCTGTTGCTGGACACACAGTGTGTATCCCCTGTTATGCTGGACCAAAATTCCTCCCTCTGCTTTAACTTCCACCCTCCTGGACACCCTTTCTGCATAGGAATGATCAAATAACTTAAGTTTGCATTATTCATTCTGTAAGTCATTCCTCTTCTTTCTCACTTACCTGAAGGGGTAGGTAATGAAAGACAAGATTAAGACACAATTTAAGACAAAATAAGTTGAGGAATTCTTTTAAAAACTGAAGACTCCCAGCCAGAAAGGGGAATCCAAGGCCAAATCCAAGTCTCTTGCCAGCAGGTAGAGATCCTTGCCAGTGAAAGTGTGTCCTGATAATGTAGGCCAGTCTTAGAGCTTATCCTTTCTCTCCCAGCTGTTAGGATTTCCTAAATAACTTTCTGCATAATCCATCCACAAGTATCAAGGAGAGGAGGGTCATGAGTCATCCAGGCTCTGAGAGGTACAAGGTTTATGACCTTCTTTGAAGGTTTCCTGTGCTTGCTCTTGTTTTCTTTCATTTCCCTCCTGTTTGTTTTGTGACTTTCACCGTATAAGCTCAATTTCTTCTTCCAAAAAAGTCATTAGGTGTTTGTCATCCATTCCAGTGGGGACCAGGAATAAACTGGAATTGCAAAGCTGTTCACTGCCCTTGCCAAGATGATCCTGGCAAGTGTTAGCTTGATTTTTTTTAACAAGAAAAAAAATAAGTAAATACATTTGAATAAAAATTGAACTGATTAATTTTGCCAGAGGGAAATGGTTCATTTGGAAGCATCTCTTGAGAAAGCAAATAATTAAAAAGTTGAATTTCAAAATCGTGAGTAAAGATATGGATGGTTCCTGGATTTAATCCAGAAATTCATTGTTTAAGGCACACCAAGGTGTACTAGACCCAGGTTCAGTTCTCTGAGCTCTGTCCTGAGGCCATGCCTCTGGCTTTCCAACGGAGAGCCTGACCTGCTACAAGCTTCTAGGGAACCCTGGAGAAGGAGTGTCCTCCCCTCAGACCCTCATGTTCATTTGGTTTGGCTCCATATAAATGGTCATTTGTTAGAGCAGGGCTCAGAAAGTAGAGATATCCTGTCTGGGTGAGTAAGCTGACCATTGTGCTAGAGAAAATCTATTTCTGCTTCAAGAGCTATTCAGCTGCTTTATGTAGAACAGTTGCATCAGGAGAGTTTGAGAGAATTGTGTTTCCACCTTGGGCTGCACTTCTTCTAGGATCAGATCTTCTGGGAGAGAGCCTGGTATTTCCCCCACAGGCTTGGGTTTGCATTACCCAGCAGCATAGCTGTGCTCCAGCCACACAACCCAACCCTGAAGCAGGAGCTTCCTTCAGTGCTTGGGGTTGTGTGCTGGGAGAGAGGAAGACTGAGCAGCCTTCTCATGTTGCACCTACACGGTGTGTCTCTAGCAAGGTTCAGTAACACCTTTATTTGTAATTTCTGAATAATTTCTATAAATGGCTTTTAACCCTGAGTCCTATTCTGATCAAGGTGGGTATGCAGCTATCTGTTCATCATGCATATATGTCCTCTCTCTTTTTAGAGAGCCTGCAGGAGATGAAATATTTTCTCTAAGACTTCAATACAAAGGGAAACAAATACAAATAGCCAAAATGGGGAGGGCTGTGTCTCTATTATTGTCGTTTGCTAAATGCTGCTCATGCTAAATGCTACAGCTTTTACAGTTTGGACTGTAGAGGTTCAGTGAGGACAGTCCCTAACAGATTTTGTGTCAGAATCTGACTGCTGAATTATGCTGTAAGTGCCTCTCACCTTTAACTGAAATGCAGTCAAATAATAAATTACTTTTTGGCAGCAGGTATGGGAAGTCACTGCTTGGTTCTCACTCACAGGCTGAGTAGTAGCTGATTTGCTTTCCTTTGTTCCATGTATTTGATGTCCTTTTGCAGGGAAGGCTGCCTGTCCCCCATCAGCCCAGAGGCATGGCCCCTTGTGCAGTCTTTCATCTGCCACAACCGAACGTTCATCCTGGACGGCCACGTGCAGCTGAAGACGAGTTTGCAAACCCAGGAGCGACACCTTTTCCTCTTCACAGACCTTCTGGTTGTTGCCAAGTCCAAGTGAGTATGGCCCCTCTGCAGAGGAGACCTTTTCTTCAGTGGAACATAGCATGGATTTCCAGAATGCTTTTTAATACCGTGTCTTCCCTAAGTTGTAAGGAAATGTTTTATTTTGATCTCTCCAGGAACCTTTGTTTAATACAGGCCATCTTCTGTCTTGTGGGGTTTGGATAACACCAGTGGTTCTGTTGTAGAGGGACTACAGGTTTTAACCCTTACCTGGAAGCTGCTTTGATACACCCCAGGGATGAGCAGCTGTATAAAAACAGGGATTGCAGGCGGCACTGCAGTGTCTGTCTCTGTAGGTTGTCCTGTGCCAGAAGGAGCGTGGGGAAGGGGAAGCCATGCTGAGCAGTCTGGGTAGTGCTCATGTGTAATCAGGCTTGCTGTTGAGCTCTGATTATTCACTCTACCATTCACAATTAAATCACATTTACAAGCTGTGTCTAACATGCCAGCTTCATGCGGCATTTGTGGTTTAAGGCAATTTTACAGGGTGCTTTCACTTGCTGTTATGGGTTGTGGAGAAATAATAATAAAAAATCCTGATGTAGCTTCACTCTCTGTTAGGCACTGTGTTGTGGTTTCACAGGGTGGGCAATCTCAGTGTGAATCCTTGGCTTTTGCAATGTGTCATTTTGCTTAAGCAATTGTTTCAGGGGCTTCTGGGAAAAGCCAGAAGAAATCTGTGTTTTCTGTAGAAATCCGAGCTGTGTCTGTTTGAATCACACATAGTAAACATAACCCCCCCAGCTGAACTCCCTCATTTGATGTGGTGTGACAACACAGAGGATATTTTACACAAAACATGTTCCACTATGGGTGGGTGGAGAGCATAAGGATATTTACGGGAAATCTTGGTATTCTACCAGCACTAGGAGTAACAGCATTGTTACTGTATTGGTTTTTGTTTGTTGCTGGTTTAGGGTGGAATTCACCTCACCTAATTTCAGTAAAGTGAAATACTTTCAACTTACATAGGTTTCTGGGTTCCTCTTACAGTCATGATGCAAAACCAGCTCCTTACTGTGGCTAGCTCATCTGTGCTGAAAGAGCATTGATAGTGGGTGAGGGGAGTCTCTTTCTCTGTCCACTGGCTATTCAGTGGGCATGACCCACTAGCTTAGCTCCTAAAATTGTGGATGACTCCAGTCAGGAGGGATAAAGCCCCCCCTCCCTGGTCAGCCTGCTAGGCACAAGCTGTGTCACAGCCCCAGGCTGAGCTGCACATTGCTGCATGTTTGGCTGCGTCCCAGTGGGACTATTTGCATAGGAAAGCACTAGTTGGTGTAACCACACAAAAATCTGGTCCCCCGGGAGTAATAACAGCTCCTACAGCATGAGATTTAATGTGCTGAAGAGATCCAATGTTTAAAAAAGGTGGAAGAGAACAATTTGTGCTTTTTCATGTGAAAAAGTGGGGGGAGCAAGTCTTTGCTAGAAATGGTAAAAATAGTATTTTGAGTGATTTTACTTCATATGTTTTGAAGAACTAATTGGGATGTTCTCTCTACAGCTGCCCTGTCAGCAATTAAAGCATCAGAGCTGTCACTAATGAATACTACTTAAAAATCAGCATTTTTAAAGCTATCTCCCACTAAAATGCCAATGCTGATTCCTAGAAGGAAAACCCATATTGCTATGTGGCCTTTGATTGTTGATGGCTATTGCCTTTTTAATAGCTGTACAGAGTGAAAGCAGTAAGACTAGGACAGAATAAATGATACAGTTGAATCTGACTTAACTTCAGAATTATTCCTTGTGAATAATTCTGTCCCAAGTAGTTTTTCAGCTTAGGGCATATGAACCCCTAAGGTATCTTTGGTAGCTGGGCCCTATGTGAGTGTGAGCTCAGCTGCAGGTGACCAGTCACTGTACAAATGGAGCTCACACACAATCAAGCTTTGTATGACCAGCAAATGGGTACAGGTTTTTCCTGAAGAGAACAAATATCTTGTGTCCTCTAAGCTTGCAGAGTGAACTGCTTATACAGCACTGAACTCCTGCTTAAAGGCAACACATTGGCATTGTTCCCATTGGAATTTGTGAGGAGTAACTCCTCTCTGTAACTGGTCCATGTATGACTTTGGACAAGGGGCCTGTGGGT
This sequence comes from Luscinia megarhynchos, assembly GCA_034336665.1. NCBI lineage: Eukaryota > Metazoa > Chordata > Aves > Passeriformes > Muscicapidae > Luscinia > Luscinia megarhynchos. The sequence continues at coordinate 71,273,420 of JAPFBE010000003.1, forward strand.
TCATTTTTTTGCTACTTTCTAATAATTTCTGAAATAAAAACTCCTATGGTTTCCTAGGATGCATTACACCAGTTTATAAAAAATGATAGTCACATGCTGTGCTCCTCTGCTGCCCTGTCCTTCACTACCTTACCTGTGAGGGTAAAGTCACAAATGAATTTATTGAAGGAGTTTTCCTAACTAAACCGAAGTCAAGTATGTAAAATGTTATACTCTTTTTAATACATTGATTAGATTTCTTACAGGGTGTATGTTTTTATTTGGCAGAGTAAACATTTCAAGGATCTGTCAGTTCAGTGGTGGAGGTGTCTCACATGCATGTTTGTGTTTCCTTTTTCTCCTTTTGTGAGGTGCACCTGCATACATACACATGCCTTTTAAGAGCATTTTCCTGAAGTGACTGGGCATAGAAATTAATGGCTGACCTCATACATAGAATTATGGTACTAGTCTCACAGCAGATCCATAAAAGCTTTTGTCAGAGAGTTCAGTTAAGGAGATTAGCAAATCTAGAGAGCAATTAATCTTCCATCTGTTATTGGCTGCAAGGTATCCAATTGTAAGCAAAAGGAACCGAGTGTACTCTTCAGAGGTGGCATATCTTGGGCTGTGTCAATATCTACAGCATTGGTCTTCTGATTTTTCTGTTGATTTCAGTCGATTTGGGATCTGCCTGATATTCACAGTAACATTTGCTAGGGGACTTCCTTAAAAAATATACAGTACTCATTAGATTGTAACTGTACCCATTTTTAAATGTTCTGTTATTCCTGGTTCCTTAGTCAGCAATATATTAATTTCTAAAAGTGATGCTCTGGCATTTAAATAAGAAGACCCATGTTTCACAAATGCTGAGAAGCCATGGATTGCATAAAGGGCATGGCAGATAGGGATAAAATTATACTTTGGGCTCTGTAGATGTTAATGGAGGCTACTGTTTCAGCACCTCTGGAAACCAGGCCACTTGAATATTGATAATAGCTGAAAGCTGTGGCTAGGCATGGCAAACAGGGATAAGAATATACATCAAGCATGACTGGAGAACATCCTTGTGTTTCTGCCAACACCCTGCTGACACCGGCTACTGGCACTGTAGAGATCTGGCTTTATGGACTGTAAATATTAAAAAATGAAACAGCATGTAGAGTGTTCAATGTACTGGGTAATGGCAAAAAGAAGTTGAGGAGAAAGGGAGGGTCAACGATTGATTTGGTGGAGTCAGGCCAGACATCCACTTATTAACATCTACATTAGAATTAGAATTCAGAGCAGTATTTTTTTGTGAATCTACATTTTCACAATTCATTCCATGGACAGTCAAAATACAAGTTTTTTTGTATTCTTGACAGACCTGAGTTGTTGCCTCATAAACTGATTTGCTAACAAGCATGTTGAAATATGCTCCTGTACTTCAAGTTTATCTTTGATTGGGTAGCAAAATGTAATAAAGAGAGGTGAAATGTTCAGCTGATCAGGGAGACACCATAGCCTTAGGTTTGATATATACTGATGGCTCTTTCTTGACCTTCCTCTGAATGTGCTGCACTATCCCACTGCACCTGTTGGCACAATATCAGCTGGAAAACTCAGACCAGCCAGGTTCATCTCTGTCCTCTTTAAAGCCACAAGGTTCAAGTGCTTTCATGTTTCAGACTGTATTAGTTCAGTCTGTCCCAAATCAAATACCTCATGAATGAGGCTAATCTCAGACAAGGTAGTCCATGTGTACCAAAGCCCTAAGAAACTGCTTACCTGGAGTATTTATTTATAGACCACTAATCACCATGATGCCCAGCACTGTCCACATCCACATTTGCAACACAGTGGTGAGCTGACATGCTCTTGCTTTTAGGGAGGGGATGCTTTTCCTCCAGACTTTCCTTGCTGGCCCAGGAGAACCATAGCTCAGATAATTCTGCAAGGCTTGAAGCAGAGTGGCTGTAGCAGTGCTGCAGAGCTGGATTGACTTTGGGAATTTTTACTTGTTTCTCACATAGCACTAGCACTCACTAATCCTACAAAGGAAGGACACTTACAAAGAGAAATCTATTGGAAAAAAGAATTGAAGTTAAAATGTGAAATTCTGTAAATTTGACCTTTACTCCATTGTTTAGTAGCGTAAAAGATAGGAAGGGCCAAATTTTTTAATATTGGGAAAATTATGTATCTTCCTTGTAGATGAGTAAATATTTTGAGAATGCACAAGGTCTTGGCTCATTCTCCAGGTGATGTGGTCCTAAAGCTACCATGTAGAAAGTTTGTGAAGTCTGTGTGGTGACCTGTGCCGTAGTTAACACAAATGGCAATTTTCTGCTTGTTCTTTCTTTAGGTTTGCTTCATTTGCCCTGGCCTAGTTATCACTACTTAAACTCGTAATCATCTTTGACCCAGGAGATAAATAATAGAGCTATTCTGTGAACTCCTTAGTGGAATTAAAGTCTCTGAAAGGAGAGTCAAATACAAGTGGCAATCTTAGCCTCATAGCAAGATTTGGAGGGCAACTCTAGACATAGGCAGATTTCCCCTGAGAAGGGGGCTATCCAGGGATGCCAGGAGCAATCTGTTTATCCCTCAAATAAGAGATTTGTTGATCCCATTTAAATGAAAAATTGGTATGTTTTTATATGCAACCCAATAAAACATTTTCTTTAACTGAAGCAGAAGTCTTCTATCAGCTCCAGTGTAAGCCTCACATGTGCCTGAAGGAAGAAGAACTCTAGTTGTTTAATCTGCTGTCCATGTTTTCATGTGTGTGACACCTGTGAATTTCCTCCTGCAGGTCACACTCTCATTTCAAACTGAAGTGCCAAGCACGTCTCTGTGAGATGTGGACAGCATTTTGTACAGAAGAGGTGTGCGAGGGCAGCACAGACCCAGACCGCTCCTTTGTTTTGGGCTGGCCCACCACAAACTGTGTGGCAAATTTCAGGTAAGAATTAAGATATGCTTTATTTAACAAGTTTTGTAAATGTTTCTAGGCTGGCAGGTCATGAGACTATCACAGATTCATTTCAGCACCAGTTAATGTGGGGGCAGAAACTTGCTGATTCCTAAACCAGTTCCTTCTACTGCTGTGAGCAAGTTGCCCTCCATACCTCATTTTCCATCCTGCCTATCATTTTAAAAATTGAGAAAATATGTGATTTGACAAAGCACTTTCTATGCTGCAAACTTGCTCGGTGGAAATTACCTTTTTTTTGGTATAATTTGACAAATACCTTGGCTAATTAATAAGATGAACTACAAATATTAAACAGCCAAGCTAATGAAAGGATCAAAGACACTCTCATAAGACAATTTTAAACAGAAAGCCATGTATTGAAAATAGCAGGAAACTTACAGTGAAATACTGACCTTGTCCTATTTCTCTTTTTGATTTAATTTTGCTAGAGAAAATGTCAAAATTCCTCTTAAAGCAGAATCTCTGAATTTTAATTTAGTGAAAAAAAATTTGGTCTGTCTTTGCAGCATTGACTGCACATAAGGGCTATAGAGGTAATTTCAGTGATTAGGATAATTTTATTCTCAGCAGGAGGGCTTTTTCGTCACTTCAGATGAGGGAGGGCACCATCCCCCTGAAATCCCAGCTGCTTAGCCACATTCATTTGCCTGAGTCTTGGAAAAGCATTTTCTTCTTTATCAACACAGAGCAAAAGCTGAAGTATCTGGCTTAATCTCTATGTCCCATTGTCCATACCTAAGGACGATGTTGTCTACAAACTGCACTCTCTTGAGCTGGTTGTGCTGTTTATGTTTTCTACACTTGATAGTCCTGAAACAGAGATGAAATTTTCTGTTGATTTTCAATTGAAATCTTGCCAATAAACAGGAGCTTTAAGCTAAAGACAGTATGTGATCCTTTATAGATAACTGAAAGTAGTTGAATAGGAAAGCAAAAACTTCAGTCAAAAAGAGACAGTGATCTTACAGAGGTGAAATTATTTGATGTCTGGAGATACACAGACAAATCTAAAGTGCCATGCATGAGTGCATAGATGTCTGTCCAGCAGAACTGAAACAACCAAATCAGAATCATACTTGTAACTTTTATCAAGTGCATTTCTCTTACAGCACCATTGAGTAGGTTTGTAGTTCCCTAAATGCCTGCTGTGGAAATTTGAAAAACTTGATTTGCAAAAGCAGCAGTGGGAATAGCAGCTACATCTGGGGCAGGATTTAAATCAAGAAAGTTGAAGCAAAATTAGGTTAGATTCCTTGAACTGTCATATTATTAGCCATGTTTTACTGGACAGCTTTGTATCCTTCCAAGTATGCACATGAGATAAAAATAAATGAGATAAGCCTCAAAATGTCCAAAGTTAAACCCTGCTAAGTACAATAGGCTTGTATGTATTCTTTTGATGTGCTGATAAAACAAGTAATAAGTAAGAAGATAATTAGAATAGTGAAAGTGGAAATAAATCTGTCTACCTAAGGATATACCTTTAAACTTTTGAATTAAACTCTTTTTTTTAAAGCGCCCTGCTCTTCTATTTGAACATTAAGAACTCACTTCACCGAATTCACTGGTGAAGCTTTACCTTATGTGGTGAAAACCGATAACAGGGATTTTTGATCTCCCTGGCAGACTTTCAGTTGGCTTTGCAGGGAAGCAGACTTTTCATTCAAATCTGCATAAACCTTTTAGTTTTTATAGGTATTTATGAAATTGCAACCAAGAAACAGTCCATTCCATTGTGCTTTGTAGAAGGACTATTTTGGTATAAGAACAATGGCTGATTTGTCCTTTTTTTTTCTTTAATTCTTTCAGGTCTGCAGAACAAAAGGAAACATGGCTGTCTTTCTTGCAAAGGTACTTTATTATATGGTCTTTAAAGACACTGGAAAGAGTCCTGGTCTAGACCAGTGATTCCCAAGCTGTGGTGCCTATGCTGTGATGATAGATAAGCTCTTTCAAAGTGATGTTAAGAAATGAAAAATCTCTTGTCTTCTCCCTCAGAAGATGTTGTGTGCTTTCATGCAACAATTGCTGTGCAAGGAGGGAATTGCTTCTCTGTGCTCAGCAGAAAACTGGAGCAATTCCTATCACGTTTTTCCTTCCCAGCACAGCAGCACAAGCCTCTGCCATCATGGCTTGAGTTGAGCCTGGAGCTCTTTATATAGTGGTGGCATTCAAGCAAGTCCAGCTCAGAAACCTCTGCTCTAACCTTTCTGCTGCTGAAGGCTGGCTGTATTTTGTTCTGAAAAAATATGCCCAAAGTTGGAGGGTAAGGTTGGAGGGTTTGCAGAAATAGAGCTGTCTTACTTCATTCAGTGTTTGGACAGAAAACTACTTGTGATGGTTTTATTTTCTGGTCACCCAGATCTTCTGTTTGATGATCCTTTCTGGGATGATTTCCAGTTCACTGTTCTCCTGCTAGTCCTTTGAACTAGTCTGTACTGATGTAACTGATTTCTGATTTTTGTAGGAGTCTGTAGTGCAGACTGTGGTGTCACAATAATGGGTAGTTTTAGCTTGATTTTTTCTATTCTCTTTCACTACTGCTTACTCTGATTTCTGCAATGAACTTCAATACAAGAGGGCATTACTGGGGACCCCAGTCAGCCCATCCAGATACTGCTGGATGCTTTCTTGTCCTCAGAGATCTTTCTACTGCAGTACATCTGCAAACAATCTCCTTTTTACCAAGTTACTGTTTGATTGCTGTATAAATCTACATCTTGCTATTTATGTGTGAGATATTAAAAATTGACTTGTTTTGTGCTTGCTTTGTCAGTCGAATAAGAGAAGAGAAGGAAAAAGACAATCCTAAAAGCATTCCTCTGACCATAATTGCAAAGGACGTGGGAACTTGTGCATACGTAAGTGTTCTTCAGCTAAACAGGGGTCCAAATCCACATCACCTAGGAGTGCTATTCACCTGCAAATCCTTTGCATATTGAGAGGTTTCCTTTGGTTTGCAATCTCCTTGAAGGATTCAGCTCCTTGAAAAGTTTTGGCATAGACAGCCCTGAAATGTTTGTTCCCTGTCTTTAATACATGATTTCTGTTTTAAAGGCAGTGTGCTTGGTAAGAAATACTGGTGCTGGCCCATGAACTAAAGACTGTACAGTGTGAAGTCCCAAGAAACATCTCTAGCAGAATTTATGCATAAAGCATCTCCAGAAATGTCAGTACAATGTTCCCTTTTTTTTTTTGCCTGTAAAACTTACCTAACCTCACAGCTGCCTTCATTAAATTCTGCAAAGTTGCAGTTGTTTTGTTGTTTATAATTATCTTAAGTCAGTAAAGCAGTGTATAAGAACATCCTGAAATTGCCTTAAGCATGTTAATCAAGTAATAGATGTCGGTGAATTTATTGGCAAAGAGCAGGTGGTAAAGGAAGGTCATCCATAGCATGATTTGTACCCTTTTGACTATATAATTTTTAACCAGTTTAAGCTAAATTCTTGTGTATAGCCAGTTCCATAGAGATACCCTAGCATTCAGTGATAATCAATCCATGCTTTTTGTCCTTTCTTTTTACTGTGCTTGTGACATCTGTATTTCAAGCTCAGAATCCTAAGAAGCATGGGCATGGCCATAAGAAATTTTCACAGAAGTTAGATTTCACTGTAGTCTTTGCCCAACAATGACTCTCCACTTAGAATTCTATATGTGCATAAATGTAAGCATAAAGAAGTCTGCCTTTTTCATTTTTTTTCCCCAGAAAATCATTATTAATGTAAACAATGATAGAACTGCCAGGTTGCTAAGACAAAAGTTAATAAGCAATACGAATAATTGTGACAATTCAAAGTCAGGACTGCAGATCAAGGTCTGCTCAGGTGTAAAAGTCTATAAATCATACATGAACTCAGATGTTGCAGTCTTGTACCAGGGTTTGTTGGGGCTTTCTCTAGTGTGTTTTCACCTTAGCTATAATTAGCTCTTGTGCCATATATGCTGTCTTGATACTGACAGTCCTAGGAATGACACACTGTAGTCTAGATATTATCAGTAATAGAGGAGGAACAGATGGAAATTTTGTGATGCACATGGTGCTGTGGTTCCTGTGCTACAGCAGGTGAAGATGCCCAATAATTATTTCATTTTTGGACAGTAGGGAAGGCTGAACACAAGGCACAAACTATATTCTAGCCAAGAGCAAAACTTATGCAAATGTGTTGACCTACTCCTGAGAGCCAGATGTCATTGCTTCAGGCAAATGTTAAATTTTTTATGGTATGAGCATTCAGATCTGTCCTAAAGCAAGATACACAGTATTCTCACTACTTTCCTTTCATTGCCATGGCAGCTTGTTAGTGTCAGGGTCTTACACTCAGGTACAGCTCTGATCTTTTTAAATGCAAAATGTCAAGAGTTTGTTTCACCTGAACATCTTATGGCCAGTGTAAAACTGACTTACTACACAAAGTGTCAGAGTGTTGCAAACTGTCTTGAGACTGGCAGTAAACATCTACATCCCAGCTCTGCTACCTTCCCTTCTTTGGGCCATCAGGTGGGCCTGGATGGTTTGTTGCAGTGGGCTTGTCTTTGTTCTGCCAAGGCTTTAGTCCAGATGCAGTCCCCAAGCTGTGTAGTCCTTGGCAGAGCCAAGCCAGCCTCTAGCAGGGGCTCAGTGACCTGTGCTTGTGGCTGGGAAGTTGGCCAGTGTGGGTGTTGGTGCTACAAGCATTGGAGCAACCCATGGAGCTGAGGTACAGAGCTCTGCCCTGCAGTACAGGAGCAGCACTGGTGCCAGGCAGCAGGTGCTGAAATCTCACTCTGGAAAGACTGCCTGTGGAAAGTGGCACTTTGGCTGACACAAAGCTTGGCACTTTGTGCTGGTCACTGTAGCTGGTTAGAAAGTGGGGTCTCTGCTGCTCCATGCTTTTCCAAACTGCCTATCAGCAGATTCTGGAGGATGCTGGAAAGGTCATGTTTTAACTGGATGGAACATTACCAAGAGGAAGTGCATCTGGTACTAAGCCAAATCTAGCTTTGAGAAATCTGTATAGAATGTGGGAAAGGTTATGAGGATGAACAGCATGTGTACAGAACTTTCTTACCATGGAGATCTTCAGCTGGAAAAGACAGAAATTAATGATTGATATTTCACTGAAAAAAACTCCCTGAAATGTTTCAATTTTCAAAGGAAGCTTCCATGCTTTTAAATTAATCAAACCATTAGGTTTCCCTTATGCAGTGTCTAAAAGTGCAGTTAGTGGTTCTGACTTCTTGCATATTTTTTGGAAGTCATGTCCCCAGTAATTGTAATACTCTCTCTTCTGATTGAGCTGTTGGGAGAAGCAGGAAGCAAACACAGAAAGTATGTGACAAAGCAGAGGAATCAAACCTTGGTCTCAGACAGCTGGACCTTTATCTATGTAGCATAATTTATTTATCAAGTACAATTTTAGCAGGATATTCTCATTTTTTTAAACTATGAATTATACAGAGCTACTGCACTTCAGATTCTCTTTGCAAATCCAAACTTTTAATGTCACTTTCCCCCTCTCCTTTCTTCTGTTCACAGTCAAAAACCCTAAGTGTAACCAACGTTGATACAGCAAATGATGTAATTCTGATGGCCCTGCAGCAGCTGGGAATTAATGTAAGTCCTTGCACCAGTTTTAATGAGTCTTTCTCTGTAGTTACTTTTAATAATCAGATCTTCTCTTGCACTTTTTACAAGTTTCAGCATATGAACATTAATTAAATTCTTTAATGTGCTAGTTCAGAGTTGTTGAAATGCAGCAGAAGTGCCTTGTTAACATATAGACCTCCAGAGATTATCAAGTGCCTTAAAAGTTTTGAGCAAGCCTCTCATCCCTATAAGGGATCAGTCATATTTCAAGTTGCTTTTAAATCTCTTTTGCTGATGCCTAAGAGGAGATATCTTGACACAAGAAGTGAGAGTTTGATAGAGCTCCTTTTGCATGCTTCAATGTGAACAAGAAGCCTACTGGTCTGCCTGTTAGTTGGTTTCAAAGTGTGCAAGCATGCATGATTAGCTGTGTCCCCAGATTGCACTGCTCTCAAGTGTCCCAGTCAGGTTCTCTAAATATCCATGGACCTTTGGAGCTATGTGAGATACAAATGTGGCTAAGTGATTGCCTGGAATCTGAATGCACCCAGTATAAACAGTGTCCTGAAACTGTTTTGGAAAAAGGCTTTTACAGAATTTATGATAATGCAGGGTAGTGCTCCAGATAGATGCAGTGATCCCTGCTAGATCAAGTAGTGCCTCAACTGGCTTCCTTTGCCCTAAACCAGACTAGGTGGTGCCTCAGGTGTAGTAAAGGATCAGTGCCAGAGACAAGAATTCTGGCTCTCTCACTGTGTCTCACAGCATGGCTCCAAGCAATACCAGTGATCATACAGAAACTCCTGGATGAGAGCTTTTTAACTGATCTATCAGCTTGCTGTTTGGGTAACAGGATTTTTAAAAATGTTTTACTTATGATGCATATGTTAATCTCATTGCTTGGAATCTGACAAGTCTCCTCACCACAGCCCTGAGTGTGAAGAGTCAAATATGATAAGCAAAATGCCACTGTTATGCTTCCCTGGGGCTTTCAGGCTACAGAAAAAGCTGGAGTAACCTCAGAATTTCCCTTCCCCAGCATACATTATCCCTAATTTATACAGGCTTTTAATGCAGGAGTCTATTCTGCTTGCTTGGCATTTCTGAGGCACAACAATTTGTGTCTACACATCTTGTTATGGCTCAGACATCTCATTTACATCAGGGCTGGGGCTCTGGCTCAAAATCCAGTAGTCCATTTAATTAAGGAATCTCTGGAGTTGATAGAGGGATTGCAAGGTGAAAAGGATAAAAGGTGAATTAAAATTAGGATTTTAATTGCAGATTGTCTCCCTTGCTCTGCACCAAAAATCAGGAGACTAAGTGCTATTACAACTGCAAGTCTTTATTGTGATGTGCTTCATTTTTACCCATTTTATGGGCCTCATTTATGCTTCCTCACTTTGGGTACAGAAAAAACAGGAAAATGTTAGTATTTAAAGAGAATACTGTAAGATAAGCTGGAGGAGGAGCTGGTTGGGTTTCAGCATTTTGTTCTTTTCAACCTTTTCCTCCTCTTTACATTTTTATTTCAAGAGGAAAAAGAATGAAAGCCATCTGAAAGATGTAAAATCTTGCCTGCAGAATTATTTACCCAACTAATTTACTACATTTTTGTGCTGCTTCTTTATAGCAGAAAGCCTTTTTTTTTCATTAGAGGCGTGTCATAAGATTAGCAATAAAATCAAACAAGCTAAATAAATTGAGCTGTAGCCTGCATATCAATCAAACACCCAGCCCCCTGGTAGGAAGGTTCTGGCTGCAAGGAAGCTCTGCATCATGCACTGTATCAAGGTTTTTTTATTTCTGTCCACAGAGAACCACTTGAAAGGAGCTCCATGGCTTTTCAATGGCAATTATAAAAACTACATTTCACATATTGTGTGATTAATGGGGCTATTACTTTGGCTGAGTTCACTCTGGTTTAACACATCAGGGTTTTTTTCCTCTGTGGTTTCTCTGGTGAAATGACAGCTAGCTCGTGCAAAATGGCATTGATCATCTGTTCCAAATTATCAAGTGGGGCAGAAGGAAGGGCCTTGGGTTTCCCAGCTTTGTAAGTACACTTGCTGACTTTTCTGGGACAGTCACATTTGTCCTGACAAATGGCCTCATAAAGCCATAAAGGACAGCATTTGCAGTCGGAGATGAACAGCCTGCCTCCTGGAACCACTCTTACTGGCTCTTCCCCTCCCCTGCTTCCCCTTTACAGCAACAAACCCTTTCATATATGTATGTGAAAGCAAAAGCAAATACCCTTTCTTGTGCTCTTCAGCTGTATTTATTTGTTCCTGGCTCCTTGCCCTGAGGCATCAGAGATGTCTCCAAAGCCTATTTATTTTCCTTCTGCCCCCTGCTAGCTGACTTAACAGCAGTGCTGATATGGGCCAGAAAGCTCTGTCAGTCAGAGAGCAAACTGCAAAGGCTTTATTTGGTATATCAGCATTACATCAGGTGCATGCAGCAAGTAGGAAGAGTCTCAAAAGCCTTAGGAACACTGAGTGAAGGTCCAGAAAATGCAGGATAGTAGGCAAGTCTGTTTTAAAAGAGGTAGGAATTAATTTTGGGTCTAAATAAATGTTGTCATGAGGTATTTATTGCATTTTATAGCCAGAAAACTTCCAGATTTTAACTATCCTGATTTAGTAGTGTCACCAAAGAGGGATTTAAGGTAAAATAGATCACTTTTAAAGCAGTGTGTTTACCCACTTCTATTTTCTTTTGTACATTGATACTAAAGGCAATATTTAGAATATACTTTCATTTTCCCAAAGACGATCACATTCTCCAGTCTTTTGAAAATGGTCTCTTTTGATGTAAATTTATCCTCTCTGCTGTACACTTTAAAGAGGGCTCAGTAGTCTTAAAACACCATCCAGCAGTCCCAAGGCCTTCCACACATTAGGGCTGCACAAAAAGGCTGGCAGCAGCCCTGCAACAAGATTTTGGGGCAGCATTGAGTGCCAGGAGCGTGGGGCTGCCATCCTTGCCTTAGCATCCTTAGGGTGGGCTCAGCTCTCAGGTGAAGGTGCTCCTGCCCTGTGCTCCAGTATCTGTCACAGGATGCTGTTGGCTCACCAGCCTGAGCTCCTCCTGCTTAGAGATGTAGAAAAGCTGGGGACAGGGTGGAGCAGAGTAGTGAAGTGGGCTCTGACATCCATCCCTCTGCTGCCAGGAGTCACTCCAGTCTGAGGGAAAGAACTGGGGGCAAATCTCCCCCTTTTTCTTCAGAAGTGATGGGCTCCAGCACCTCTCACTGCTCAGAGCTGAACCCAGGTCACATAAACCACATTGCACATGAGAGACACTGCAGGAATTTTGCTGGTGGCAGATTTGGGCACTGCAAAAGTAAAGAGGATTCCTTTACCCTGCTGACAAGGTCCAGATTATCCTTATATTGTGAGAAACTATGTGAGAACCTGTCCCTAATGGCTGACAAACTGATTCTTAATTTTTGTTTTAAAGGGCTCTGAAAAAGACTACAAGCTCTGGGTGATTTCAGGAAGAGAACATGCTCCTTACCCTCTTATTGGTAAGTTGCTGACATTGTTTTGTTTTTCAGTATTCACTCAGTTACTACTGCTACAGGAGGCAAGAAATAGAGAGAAGACTGAAATTCAGTTTCCTCTTGTTTTGTTTTTTCTCTTACTTCCCTATCACACAAGTTTGCCTGTCTGGGAGTTAAAGAAATGCTGATCCTTTGTTTTGAAGAGCAATTGTCTGCTTATGTCACTGAGAGGTTGAAGAAGTTCATTTATTTCTGCCCCAGTTTTGCTGCATGAGCCCCAGTGTTTCTACAGGGTTGGTCTCTCCGGTCACCTCCTCTTCTGGAGGTTGTCCAGCTTTCCTATATTTCTTCCTACACCTCCATAACATTGTTCACTCCCCACCTCAGCAAAATTCAGCACAGTCTTGAGATATGTTCTTTTCTTCCACAACTCAAGTGATTCGAGGGTCCTTTGCAATCCTGTATTTCTCATTCTGACAGTTCCCATCTGATTAGGACAAATTCGTGCTTATTCACCATCTAAAATGCTTTTCAAAACATTTCAGGACCAGGAGTCAACACAAATCTCAGAAGTGATTCGATTTTGGTCCATGATTCACTAAGAACAAATACTTTTCCATTAGTAAGAACATTTCCCTGTAGAAGCCTAGCATTATTTGTGCTGTATGAATTTGCAGGTGATTAGAACAAGAAAAACTTGTGGATTTTCTGTTTTCTTTTCTCCTGCAAATGTAATCCCAGTAAATCTTAGTGTTCCTTCTCAAAGCAGCCTTAGCTACAAATGCTTCACCGGAGTCAGACAACATTAATATTTATAAAATGTCTAACTTGGGCACCTTATAGAGAGTGCAAACTTTTCTGCCCTTGAAACATACCAGACTTTGGGTTTCTTCAGATTGATTCACATCCATGGCTTTAAGCATAGAACCAGAGAATTCAGAAATGGGGAAGGCCTTTCTAATTGACTGACTTTGCTGCAAATTCAAGTTAAATCCTTGGAAAAGAAGAATTTTACATGAAAGTGATGCTGTTCTTGACACTTATTCAAGATAAGCCCCACTTTTATCATAGATGCACATCAGAAGCAGTTTAACTGTGCCATAGTTTCATTCTATAATCCTCAAATAACATCTCTTCCATTCTCTTAGTGTTCAAATCTAACTGCAAGCTAACTAAAACATCTTAGCATTGCATCCACATTTAATATATTTAATCCACCAGGTCTTTAGACAAGTCTGAAAAGCATCTTTCCGGTGGCATTTGTGAAAGCTCCTCCAGAAATGAATTGCCTCTGTGTAGTCCCCAAAGATGCTGGTTAAAGCCAAGCATAGCTCATTTGCATCAACCCTGTGATTAACGTTTCCTTCCTGTTTCAGCCTCAGACAGGAACCATAATTGTGTCTCATTTGACTGACTTGATGGCTGTTGCACTTAACATGTTAAGGGAGGGAGGATCACTTCCACACTGGAATTCTTTGGTTTTGCATGCTCAGAAAAATTTGATGTGACTGATTCCAAAATCTCATTTCTCTCCAGAATTATATGAGCAAGCAAAAGTTCAGTGCCACAGTAAAAGCAGTAGAAAGAGTAAACACTGAATTCAGAAATAGGCACTTTTATTATTTTTTCTGATGGGCTTTTATGTGATACAGCTGTAATAGATTTGATTTTACTTTTACACCTGTTTAACTACACCAAACACAGTAACTCCCTATCTGCCAGTGTATGATTTATGCCCGTGCAAATACGGAGAAAAGCAACAATTCTTAGATTACTGAGAAAGTGCTGCGGGCCAGCAAGCAAAATCTGCTTTTCCTCCCGGGGCAGATGGAGTTTTGCAAGTCTCCAGTCAATCCAACAGCGATTATTACGATTTCTCTTTGAACAGGACATGAATATCCCTTTGGAATTAAAATGAGCCACATTCGTGACGCTATGCCCCACGGATCAAAGCACTGTGCCTGCCCCCGGCAGCTCCAGGGCCCTTTCTCGCCGGAGCAGCTGCCCCAGGAGCTGCAGTGCCAGTTTGTGCTGAAGCCCAGCCAGGTGGCTGCGTGCCAGCAGCTGAACGGTACGTTGTCCTCTCAGCCCACTTCTCTCTGTCCCCAGCCTGGCCACCTGGCCCTGCTACAGAAGGCAAATGTGCCGGGCTGGGGCGCAGCGGGAGAGTGCAGGTGTATCTTCCAGCTGCTCGGGGATTTTGCAGTGTAGCTCTCACTGGTTTGAGCGTGCTGTTGTATATGTGTCATCTTTGTGAGTTACATTTTGACAAGCTGCCTGTCAAGTGATTGTTCTAAAATCAGCAAAAGAAAGAATCTCTCCCCTGCAGTTTTTGTGAGTCTATTAGCTGAGCTTCGCTCTGCAGCCCTTGCTGTGCACAAGGCAGGGTGGTTTCACAGTTCAAGAGTCAGGGCTTGACTTTGGCACAGAATTCCCATGCAACATTTGGCAGCATCCTTCATCTCAGGTACTTAGGACTACACATCTACCTCTCTGGGACCCTCAAGTGACAAAGTCTAGGCAGGTACTTGGGTACCTGGATGAGGTGAGCAATTAGAACTTTGTTTCAGTTCTCTTTGAGTAAAATAAAGAAAGCAATATTTTCTTCTGCCTTTGGCCTTGATGCTGTAAAAATACGAGCACCTGCTCTCCATTTTGCACTCTGTTGTCAACGACACAATGACTGTGCTCTGCTCATGATAAAACAAATAAGGAGATAGTGACAGGACTGGGGAATTAGACTTAGGGCAAGGATACATCCCATGGCGTGTTTTTGTTGTTCTTAACACACTAGAATACTCAGCTCAATTTGGAACTCAGCCTTACTTCACCATTAATAACCATATCATAGAAAAAATTAGCATCCACAGTGTTACCTTGGGCACTCCCCAATAGATTAGATTTCCCACAATAAATGAATATGAATAGAATCCTTTTGTAATGTTTTTAGAAATTAAATACAGTGAAGCTATACCAGAATTCATTACAAATTATTCTGGAAATTGATTACATTTTATATAAATTAATTTCCTTTCCACATGTATTCATCCACCCCCTTTCCAGTGATTTGTGTCATATATTACTTCATGGCATATTTTAAGAGTGAGGCAATCTAGCAAAGGGGTGTAATTAGGTTTACAGACCCTGCTTTGGCAGCTGATCTTGACTGGCAAAAGAAAATAGAAATGCAAATCAGGCCTGTAGAGTTTTAATGCAGATGTGTTATCATCAGTGCTGTGCAAGCTGCAGGAGTGGAGTGAGCCTGGCTTGGGGCAGCAGAAGCCTGAGGCAACCTGCAGGTAATGCATAGGGACTGCACTAAATGGCAGAAAGAGGCTTTTAGTGCATTCACCTTCCTTCTTTCATCAGACAAAACCTGTTAAAAGTGATGTATAGCTATAACTGCTTGCAAAGCAGGTTATCTCACATGCAGTGCTGTTCCTTGTGCTTTTCCTAACTGTTCTGGGTTTGGAAAATGGCAAAAATTACCTGCCTGCAAGCCAAGGCTATGACCTGGCTTTTGACCTTTAAATCAGCAAGCTAAAATCTGTGTTGGGTACCCACTGGGCACACTGCCACATACAGGTGAATTTACAGAGAGCAGTATCTGTAACCCCATACTTCACAGCCACATGCTGTGCTGTCCTACCTCCCATCACTTCCCTGCAGAGGGACACACTGCTGGGCATGCTGTCCCTCCTGGAGCAAGGAGCAGCTGCCCAGCTCCAGTGTGCACCAGTGTTAGACAGCAGTGTGGGTGCTGACAGGCAGGCATGACTGACACCTGGCCCTCAACTGTCCTGGTAGGATGGTTAAAAAAGTACAGGAGAATTTTCTATGTGGAAGAAATGGAATGTTTCTGTTGCCCCTGCTGTAGTCTTCCAGCATGTAACAGGAATGGTCACCTACCAGTTAAACATAGCCATTAAATTATGCTCATGAGCACATTGTTAAATAGAGCTGGAGATTTATTTAGAAGTTTCTGATTAGTTTCAAGGAGAGGAAATGCCATTTCCATGGCTAGGACACTATGAGTAGACATTCCCTTCATGTAAAATACGAGCAGAAGAGGTGGCTGCTGTGAGCTCTGACTGAAATTTTCCAACAAACTTTTTTTCTGATTCTGGCTTAGAATAATCCACCACAGCAAAGCCATGAGGTTTTTATATGGAAGTACTTCTGCAGAGTAATAATTGGCATCTGTTTAGGCTGAGAGGAGTCTGGCCTTCTCCTGGTATTATAACTTTGCACAGGTTCAAGGAAAGAAAGTGTACAACCACTCCTTCTCGTCTCCTCTTCAGCTTAAGACTTCTCAACACCCTTAAAAAGGGGATATGGAAAAGGATGGGTTTTCCTGTTTTTCAGTGAATGTTAGTTTTTAAGTGACAGGGCATTTCATTGCCCCACATCAGTTGTTGGTTTCTGCCCTGGTATGCTGAAGAGCACTGGCTAAGATTTCCTTCCTGTCCCAGGAGAGAGCCGCAGTTAGTTGCAATGACCCCTTGTTCACTTTCTTAGTTTGAGACATGGCTGCTAAGAGGGCAACAATCACTAAGAGACTGAGAAGAGTTCCTAATTTTAAGACTTCTTCTTTTTTATTCACTTCTGCTATTCCTTGTTCTCCAAATTAGCATCTTAATTTTTGCTTCCACTGAGATCGACAGGGTATACAGAAAAAAAACCACCAGTATGTATTTGCTGTTGTGTCACTAGAACACTGGCAAACCTTAGTTTGTGAAGCAAACCTTATTCAGGCACTTATATCCAGCTTATCTGAAGGGAAAAAAAGTAATTTTGAAAGTTACAGGTCAGTTATGTTCTCCCAAAACATGATGTGTCAAGTAAAGCCTTAGACACTGCCAGACTTACATTTCTTGAAGCTTTGGACTGCTTAAAATGTATATCCTCATTATTTTTTATGAAAAGCATTTTTCTTCAGGCTTTCACATTCATATGTTCACATTTTGAGTTAAACTGTAACTTTTCATCCTGTAAGCATCTAATGAAAAGATTTCCACCCATTCCCAAAGGGAGCATGATCTGCAATGGAATGACATATGATGAAAATCACTCTTTAAGCTAAAAAACCAATATAAATAAAGTATAGGAGAGAATAAAGTATAGGAGAGGAAAAATCTGGTATTGTACCACAATCCTTAATTCTGCAAGCCTTGGTTTCTTGCCTCCACAACAGCAGAAAGTAAAATGTTTGGAAGAACCAGCTAATTGAAATGTACATGGGGTGGGCAAGCAACTAAATCAATGCTGATTGGCTTTGAAAACACCTCAGAAAGGAAAAATACATCAGAATAAGTTTTTCCCAGTTAGCACTTCTGTCTAAACAATCCACACTCGTTTTCCCTTTAGCAGTAACCCATGCTGTTAAGAAGGCTTCACAATGGCTGATGTTGAGAGAGGTCATATAAAAAAACCCGTTTTTGTGTCCCAGTACCAGTATTTGCTTCTCTCCACACTCCAAACAAGAGTTGCAGTTAGTACACCTCCGTCAGTATCTCATGGAATGTGTTACAGCGAAGACAGGCAGAGCCCATTAGTGTGCTGGCAGCACGCTGGAGTGCCATCTGGAAGGCATTGATTAAAGGGCAGGCACCATGGTCAGCAAATGCTTGGAGTGAGGACACTGATGATACCTCATTGCAGAGGAGAGAGCAAAGGCAGTGGCTTTTCCTGGTCGGAAAATGCCTCACCCCATCAGTTGGTTCTCTGGTGTTACTTGTGGGGAGTCCCCCAAATTGTCAGGAGAGCTAGGATGGCCCTGGGCAGCATGCTGAGGTGAGGGCAGTGAATTTGCACCTGTGGGTGGAAAATGAGTTAGCAGAGTGCAGCTCTGTGTGAAGTCAGCAGGCTGAGGTTTGCCCTCCTGCACTTTGTGGAGAGTGCTGACACTGCTCCAGCAGTGCAGGGCAGAGCCTGGTGATCCTCTTCAGGGCATGAGTAAGGCAACACATTCTATACACACACACACACAGAGGTATGTACATGGTGGATTAGGCTTAGCTGGATGCAAGGAGTTGGTTGAGTTCATGACATTTTTTCCTTTGAAACCATAGCAACCACCAAAACCCAAATACTGGAGCTAGAATTTAAATGCATTTCTTGTAATAAACACCTTTCTCTTTCCCCAGACTTAAGCCAAAAGTCATTTAAAAGGAAAAGATCTATCATAAATTGGGCTTTTTGGCGTGGCCCAGGCTCTCACTTGGACAATGCACCCCTCTCCTCAACATCTGCTGCTCCTGGGAAACTCTTTGGCCTCTTACTAACAACCATCTGTGAGGATGACAACCTGCCCAAACCCCTCTTGGTGAGTCCCAGGCTCAGGGTTGGGTCTTACAGTGGTGGAATTTCTCTGTGTAGTAAATGAGGATATGTTTGTAAATGGGACATTGAAATTACCCAAGCAAAGAAGCCAGAAAGGTTTCCATAGGGAAACCTCATTTGTGGTTCCCAGCAAGAACTTTGGTTTTTAACTTATACTGTGGTCAGGCCCAGTTAATAACAGCTTGAGAAATGTATGTGATCAGTCTGCTGCTCTGGGCTATTTCTCCTTTATAGCCCATGATATAAATCTGGTTTCTTAGTCCTCACAACACAGTGTAAATAAATGCCACATTCACACATGCTTTTTAAACCACTCCCAAGATCTCTGTAAAATCCCCACATCCATAAGTGTCTCATCTGCTGTCCCATACAGGCAGCCCACGCAGGCATAAAAATGCCACCTGCCCATAACTAGGCAATTTCAGAGCCTTCCTTGAAGTCATTCCAGGGCAAGCAAGTACTTTTGAGTCCTCATTTTTGGTCTGACTGCAAAAAATAGGTGGGAATGTGGAAGCTACAGTAGCATCTTTTCATCTTGTCTTGAGGGTGCTCTGATGCTGCAGGGCTCTCAAAACAAGCCTAGGACCATGAAAAAGGTTGTCCTAGAGCCCATTCCTAGGCATAATTAAGGCATGGATGTGGTATTTTTGGTCATTAGAAGGCCTGTTGTCAGTACAGCAGATGAAGTATTTATGGAGTGGGAATGAGCACTGCAGGATTGGGTCCTTCATCCTAACAGTCTGACTTCTGGCTGGAAGAAATTGCCAGAACCCCACTGAAATCAATGGGGTCACACCAGTTTATAGGAAGAGATGTTTTGTCTCCTAAGCTGGTGCTTAATGTGCTGCTTTATCACTGCCTGAATGGTGAATCATATCAGGATTTTTCAGGTCTTTTAACAGTGTTTTCTTTTTAAGGAGAAGTGTGTGCTTTCATTATTTAGGTTATTTAAATAAAGCCCTCCAGAGATGTATTCTGTATGCCTATGATCACCTGATTCCTCCTTCTCTCTGTTTGAGAGATGAGCCAATGCTGCATTTCAGAAATTTCTCCAAAACATCAATATTAGTAAATTTTTATTTGAAAAAATCCCCAGAGTTACTAAGCATAGAATCACAGCTTGGTAGACTTCGTGCTTTGAATTTTAAACATTGTGTTTATGCCACAAAATATAACTTACTTCTGAATTCATGCAGCGTCTCTGAAGAATAGAATACTGGGGAACTGAATGGGATTTACCTGCAAGAGAAAGAAAATATCAGGGATGAATGCTGGATAACTGCTTCAGAGCTTCCAGTTTGCTTTCACAGCTGAAGGGCTGTCTTTTAGCTATTTTGCACACTGAGTTATCTTGCACCATAGCTTCACTTGTGTAATTTCATCCGGGTTTGTTAGTTTAATAGGAGCTTCCCATTTTTATCTTGTGAATATTTTGTTCAAAATGTATTTTCAAAGGGTTTGTTCATGTGCTAACATCCTGTGCTGTGGGAGTCAGCCTGTTTTGATGGGAGAGCTCTAAATTCCTGCAAGGAGAATGAAAATGCTGATGTGAGTCCTGCTGCCACAAAAGCACTCCTCCAAAGCATCTGCACTTACATGAATTCTTGATCTTGGACTTCTGCAAGAGTGAGAAAGAAACATTAAAGAATAAAAGCAAAAGAAATAAGCTTTCATTACTTGCAGACCTACCTTACAACCCAGACTAGGGAAGTCCCCAAACTCCATTCCTTTTCCATTACTGTTCACTAATTCAGTTTAATGATGATGGACCAGTGTCCCAGGACCCTCCTGTGTCCCTTTTCTTGCCACCATTTTTGGTCCTCAGGCCACTGCATGCATAATACCAGAGACTGCACGTGTTTCCCCTATCAAAGAGATAAACATGACAAATTCTACACTGCTTGGAGTAGGCCTGCAAGAGTTGACCTGCATGTCTGAGGGATGGCCCATGAGAGACTGCAGAGACCTAAGCATCTGGCAAATATCTGAATGTACTATCTTAGGAGAAGTTTCAGCATTTCCTTTTCTCCTTGTTTTCCTCTTTTATTTAACAGAAAAAATCCGTCCCTGCTGTTATTTTAAAAGCTCAGCAGGAATCTGCTTGTTTTCCCTTCTCTGTAATAATCTGCCTACTTGTTTAATCCTATGCAGCCTCATTGGCTTCAGGGGAGCCACAAGCTGAGCTTTATCCCCCTTGGAGTGACCTCCCAAGCAGGAGCACCTTGCCTCAGAGTCCTGCTGACAGCCCTGAGCTGCTTGCAGAGTCTGATACCACTCACAAGCAGCAAAGGGGGTAAAAACCTGACTCTGGTCTGCTGTAGAAGTGCAGATATATATAGGAGCAAACAAAGCACTTTCTAGTTTAGATAAAAATCTCATTTTTTTTCAGATATCAACAGTGAAACAGAATTCTTTTTATCTGTGGTTGGTGGTAATATTAGCTATAATGATGAGCAGTGAGGGTCTCATTATCTTCCTGCAAAGTAGTGTCTGGCTGAGGCCACTGTCAAATGCAAAGCTTTGAATTAGATAGAGCACTCTCCTTTTCCCATACCACAGTCTTTATGTATTTAAATGACTTGGCTGAAACTTGCACAGGTCCTGGAAGGTCATGCACAAAATCTGTGCTCAGCAGTGGCAGCACAGTATTTCTGAGGGGATGTTTTCCAAAATCACAGAGCCCCAAATGACAGCTTTGCTGTGCAGTTTGGTATGGTTTGGAGAGTCAGCCTTGACTTGTGTTTGATTTCTGATATTTTTTAGAACTAAATGGTTTTCAGCTGTGGCAAAAATGGCAAAACTACGTTTTAGTGGCACTGGACAGTAAAATATATTTATGAGAAGTCGTCTTTGCCTTTTTAATTTTTTTAGGACATGCTTTCCCTGCTTTACCAAGAGGGGCCTTCCACCAAGGGTATTTTCAGACGCTCTGGAAGTGCAAAAACGTTTAAAGAGCTAAAGGAGAAGCTTGATTCCGGCACTGAAGTGGACCTGGCCCGTGAATCCATATTTGTGACAGCATCTTTGTTTAAGGTATGTGAAGAATGTTCCTGTCCCCTTTTTGGGTGAGAGCAGCACAGATCCTGTGCCCAGCCAAAGAGGGCTTTTCTCCAGGGACAGGCCAAAGAGGAATTGATGGACTGAATTAGCAAGATGGTTAACATTAACATTGTGAGGATCTCCAAAGGAGGCCACCACTGAATTAGGATGTGGAAGAGGAGTAGCCAGCTTGTTTTGCTGACAGCTTTCCTGAGGTCTCTGCTACAGCCTGGTCATGTTACTCTCTTTATCTCTGCATATGAAATACTAAAAGGCATGTTGGCAGACATGTCTCCTTACACATCAGTACTACCCTACACTGCAGATCCCAGTCAGTTTATAGTGTTGCCATAAATATTTGGATTATTTTTTCCATGCATTATCTTTTGTTACAGTCTTGTATGTCAAAGCTAATGTTCTATGTGCAAAAAAAGCATCATAGCTTCCCTCACCCTTACTATTTTGGGAGGCTAGGATTTGACCTTCTTCCTAAACTGCAACAATTTCCATGCCCATGGTTTACAGATTTTAGGAAAGAGGAATAGCAGGACTATCAATGACTAGTTTAAGTACTCCATTGATATAGGGGAAGGAAGGTAGGGATGCCTTGGAGTGCTTATGGTCTGGAGGTATTTGAGCTTGTCAGCTGAGGAGAAGAAACAGGGACTACAGATGAAGTTAAGTGGTAAGTAAAGGCAGACATTATTGCAACATCAAATTAACTAGTCTCACTGCAGAATTTCTAGTTCAGCAATATCAGATAAAGCATTGTAAAACCTCTATTTTGACAGGAGAGGGTAAGGAAAGGCAGGAAAATATTCACTTTAGGCATAATCTAAAGTGCCTCTATCTTATATGATTTTCTTCTGGTTTTGGTTGTGTGTAACAGTATGCTTGCCAGTGAGTGCTGTCCCATGGATACCTCCTCTTGTATCTGTGTATCTTATTCCTACTTCCTCACATGCCCCAGAACAGCTGCTCATGTTTTGTTCTTCTTTTCTCTTGATAAGGATTTTCTTCGCAACATCCCAGGCAGTATTTTATCATCCCAGCTGTGTGATAAGTGGATCTCTGTGCTGGATCAAGGAAATAATGAAGAGAAGATAAAAAGCATCCAAAGGTAGTTATTTATATTCTCTGCATTCTTTTCCTATAAAGGTATTCCCAGAATGCAGAATGACAAGTACTCAACTTACAATTATTTTTTTAACAAAAAGAAGAACATATCATTGACACCATCCCTGGTTTAATTAGTTATTAACCTGGTTTAATTAATTATTAACCATGTTACCCTGTTTTTATTATCTTGACTTGTGTGTATCTATGGAAAGTGGTTACTAATGTGAAGAATTCTGGTTTTTATGTGTTTTCAGGTTAATAGAGCATCTCCCCAGAGCCAATGTTGTTCTCTTACGTTACATCTTTGGAGTACTGCATGGGATAGAAATGAGATCTGAAGAGAACCAGATGAATGCCTTTAATCTGGCTGTCTGCATTGCACCTAGCCTGCTCTGGCCTCCTGTTTCCTCCACTCCTGATATAGAAAGTGAATATATTAAAAAGGTAAGAAACACTTCAGTGTAGCAGAAAACCAGCCAACCTTCATCCCATTCAATCACGTTGTTGATTACAAACATGAGAACACTTAGTTCCTCTTCAGATCAGGACTTGTCCTCTTATCAGGGCTCCAGCAAAATTCATCAATCCATTCTCATAATCTTCCTGGAAGAAGGGGAGAGAGGTCCTAAAGCAATGCCCAGTGAGTCAGCAAAATGCTTCTCTCATCAAGAAGATTTCTGGTTGTGGTGCCCCTGGAACAGGACAGAGTAGAATGGAAAAGATGTTTACAAGGATGTATACAAGGACAGTTTATTGGGCCCAGGAGACTGAGAGAATAGTTCCTGGCTGCCTTCATCTCAGTTTGCTCCTGTTCCTCATCTGTATGGTGAGCTTGTCCTGAGTTGAATAATAGAAGATCTGACATCTCTCTCCAATTGCTTTCTTGCAGATTTCTAGTCTGGTACAGTTCCTCATTGAGAATTGCTGCAGGATTTTTGGAGATGAAATTACCTCCCTCTTTGGAGAAATACTGATGACATGCAAGAGAGAGAACAGCTCAGGTAATGCAGATTGATATTTTGATCCCATTAAGGCAGCTTAATTCAGCCAGGCAAAAGATTGGTATATACCATGGAAGAACGCTGTTCCTTCTTCATGTGGTGTACCCAGATACAGCTGTTCTCTTTCCATTTAATTCCCCAAAGAATTGGTCATAATCACTGATTCAACTTACCATAGACCTGGACAATATAACAAAAGGCTTTCACAAAGACTCTTGCTCTCCTATACCAGTCATCTGAACCACTATGGTTAAAGAGGAGGGAGGGGAAACAAAGAAAATAAAAAAATCTAGAGAAGGTTTCTTCTCAAATCTAGCCTGTGTTTTCCCAAAATATGGGGAAGTCAGTGGTCAACAGTGGACATAATACGGCTGTCACACCATTACCTTAGGGTTGAAAGTGTCTATTCACTACCAGAAGAGAGAAATTTCTAGAGTTTCAATGGGACATCCAGATTTTGCTAGCACAGAAAAATCCTGGAACTGGTGACTGGAAGTGTTTGGCAGACTAGTTGACAGAGCTTTCCAGATTATCATTAATGTGTTTTTTTCTCTCCAGCCCTCTGATTTTGACTGGAGTTTTGTGTCTCTCCTTAAAGTATTTCTGAAGCAGCATTTTTGTAAAATAAATTTTGTCACAGGTGACCTGTACTGAAAGTGGTACTGGCACTTGTGTCAGCATGTCTGACTGACTCAGTGTGGCTGTTCCAAACTCCTCATGCTCTGTTTCCAGTGAGATTGGGTGAAATTCGGCCTGCTCCCTCCCCAGGAGTGAAGCACATGGATCTGCTGTGCTGGGATGTGCTGGCAGTGAGAGCTTAGACCCATGACAGGTTACAGCAGCTGAAGGAGCTTTCAGGCAGGCACTGAGGCATGGTGACTGCCCATGCATGAACCGTGTCTGCTGCAAATGTGAGATAAGGCAGCTTAGCCTAACCCAGAGCAAAAGAGATTTAATGTAATTCCAATCACTGCAGATACAGGAGAGGGCCCAGGTGTGCACTGCTCAATGAAAATGAGGTGGCTGTTTAAACTGAGCCTAAAACTTCACAGTGTTGCTCTTAAAAATACTGTATTTTCTGGAAGAAGTAGAGGTAAGAAGTATGCCCTGTTCTCTTCATCTGTCTAAAAGAAGGAAAGGTTAAATGTTGTTTTCAATATCCAATAATGGAAAGAAAAATTAAATAAATTACCAATTCCATATATGTATATATGTGTGGAATTTATCATTTACAACTGGATTAGCTACTATCCACTTAAAAAAACCAAGCTAAAGCAAAACCACAACAAAAACCCACTAACCCTTATTTGTGCCATTATCCTGCATTTCTTCACTGAACTGTGGCTTAGTACTCACTTCAGCTTCTCAGTTCAAAATGAAGACAGTAATTTTTAATGAAATTATTAGTACTTTTGCTTGCAGAATCTTTAAAGGACAACTGCTCCTGAAAGTAAAGGATACTTGCCAGGGGAAAAAAAAACAAGCTGCTTGTCAAGAGGGTGGTTCAGTCACTGATGTGTTAACGCTTGGTTTGTCCCTGCAGATGTTGCTTCTCTGCATCAGAATGACTCTTCCTATGACAGCCTGGAAAATGAGGCAAATGATGAAGCCGACTCTTCCTCCAGTGACTGGGTTAAAACCCGTGACCAGGATAACAGAAGCAGGGAGTCTGTCTTCACGCTGAGCGATGGCGATTCGGAGCAGACGGAGGCGGATGAAATCCAAAGCCAAACCAAACTGAAGCAGTTGGCCATTTCCAGCGACGTGCAGCTGAAGTTCTCCTTGCAAGGCAGCTCGAAGGAGTCTCCCTGCTGCAGCGGTTTCCCCTCGGCAGCTGCCCCGGGTGCCGGCCCGGCGCGGAGGCAGCGGCGCTGCTCCGAGCCCGCCGTGGGGCTGCCGAGCCGCGGCTCCGCGCGCAAAGCCAGCTGTGACGCTGTGCTGAGCCACGGCCCTCAGGAGTGTCTCTGCCAGCAACGCTCCCTGCGGGTGGAGGGGCCAAAGCTGGGCCATCACAGCTTGCTTATAGGGATTAACTTCGGCAAAGGTGACAACACAAACCACAACGTTGAAAGGAAAGAGCCGTCCCACTGTCTCCTGCCTCCGACGCCAGAGGGATTGAATATTTGCTCAGGATTTAGCTCTTTCAGCCGGTCTTCTTCTGGGACATCTCCATCTGTGTCATCAATTTGCTCCCTGGACAGTGCTTTCTCAGTGTTTTCAGACCAGGCTCTGTTTACCTTAAGTGAAACCTCCTGCCCTTTGGATAGCACTTTCCAGTCGCTAAAGAAACACGAGGACGCTGCTGCTGCCGTGGCTGATGACTGTTTTCTTCCACCATCTCCACAACCTACTGACACTGGGGCTGAGGGGGGCTTGGTGGGGCCCAGCAGCAGGCCAGCACCTCTGAAACCTACTGATGGAGTTGATGGCTGTTTGATTAAGCCTGACCTTCAGCCATTGCCTCTGAAAGTCACTGGGAGAGACAGACTTCATGATCAAAGAGGAGCTCTAGAAAAGCATTACAGCAGTCCAAAGTTTGAAGAGACTGACCAAAGCTTTTTGCAGAGGAGTTTTAATGCTTAAAATAAACACCATAAAGAAAATGCCTTTGGTGTTGATGTGTGTTCATTTTAAGTTTAACATCCAGATTGTTCAAATTTAATTGAGCAGTCGCCAGACTCACAGGTTTTCTTTTTTTTAGGAAACTGAGTAATGTTCAAATAGAAAGCTTTGCAAGAACATTGTAGGAATAATAAAAATTGCTGAAAAGCAAGCAAACAGAAATCTCCTGAAAATCTGGAAGGGTCCCAGGAGGTAACTAAGGCCAGTGTCCTGTTCTCTGACCCTGCCAGGGCAGCGGGCTGCCTGCTGGGCCTCCCTCCTTGTCCACTCGAGTGTAGAGCCTTGCAGATGTGAGTCCCAGTCCTTTGTGCTTTTGGTGTAGCGTGCAAAGTCAGCATAGCTTCCATAACTGTGGTATTATACTACTGTTCTGAAACTGATAAGTATTACCTTCATTGTCCTCCAAGGAGTAAGTGTGTTGTTTTCTGTATGTTTATACAGTATGTTCAGTAGGTGTAGTTATTTCTTTCACACTGCAAATGAAAGGAAAAAGTAAGCCCAAAAATATGTAAAGGGAAACGTTGAATTTTGTAACTAACACCTTGAAACTCTGTGTTTCATTTATTGTGCTTTGTTGGCTGTTCTGTTCGTGTTTAAGTTGTGAATAGTTTCTTCACATTGCTGTAAATGGCATTATGTATTATTGCAAGCAGAACACGTGTAATTTTATTATACAACATCTAAATCATAAAAACACAAAATGGATTGGGTTGGAAAGGATCTTAAAGATCATCTAGTTCCAACCTTTCATAGAGACAGGGACACTTTCCACTAGACCAGGTTGCTCAGAGCCCAATCCAACCCAGCCTTGAATACTTCCAAGGTTGGGACATCCATAACCTCTTGGAGCAACTTGTTCTAGTGCTTCCCCTCTCTGAGTAGAATTTCTTCCTAATCTAATTTTGCTCTCTGTTAGTTTAAAACTTTGCCCCTTGTCCCGCCACTATCTGCCCATTATAAAAAGTCATCTCCCTTTTTTTTATAAAACCCCTAAAGGTACTGGAAGGCCTAACTGAGGTCTTCCTGAAGCCTCTTCTCCAGGCTTATCAAGCCAAACTCTCAGCATTTCCTCACAGAAGAGGTTTTCCATTCCTCTAATGCTCTTTAAAGTCTTCCTCTGTACTCCAACAGGTCCTCCCTGTGCTGGCCCCAGAGCTGATGCAGCACTGCAGGTGGGGTCTCACAGAGCAGAGCAGAGGGGCAGAATCCCCTCCCTGGCCCTGCTGCCACCACTGGATGCAGCCCAGGACATGTTTGGCTTTCTGGGCTGAGTGCACACTGACAGCTCCTGTCCAGCCTCTCACCCCCAAGCCCTTCTTGGCAGGGCTGCTCTCAAAGAGTTCTTCTCCCAGTCTGTACCTGTACCTGGGCTTGTCCTGACCCAGGGCAAGATGCAGCACCTTGCACTTGGACTTGTTGAACCTGCTGAGGTTCTCATGGGCCCACTTCTCAAGTTTGTCCAGGTCCCTCTGGGTGGCATCCCGTCCTTCTGTTGTGTCCACTGCACCTCTCAGCATCCTGTCACCTGCCAGCCTGCTGAGAGTGCACTCAGCCTCACTGTCTGTGTCATACTTCATATAATATATTAGAGTAATGCATTATCTAAATGCTTTGAGTTTGTATAATATATCCTGTTAAATTTTGCTATTATATATGTTCTGAAAAAATAATGTGTATTTTTGTACTTGCAAAAAACTGCTGCTAATTTTACAAGTTCTGTTTTGTTGTTATGGCACTGGTATTGATGTGTATGCATTCAATGCTATATATTAAATATTATTTGTTATGTCATAAATTCAGTTTATATTCTGTGGAATTCTTTTATGTGTCAGTTCTACAAGCTATTGCTGAAGCCGAACTCCCAGTGATACCACTGAAAATCCTGTATGAAAGGAAAGGACTGAAGCATTTTTCTTGTAGTTTGGGTGGCATCATTCCCACTGCATACTATCATTCCTAAATTCTAGTAATCCTCAAGCAGGAATTCCTACTCTTTTTCTCTTCATCTAGTGGTAGGAGGATGTTTTCAGCTAATGGGATTCAGTCAACAATATGGAGGTGAAGAGAGATCTTGTGGGATAATAAAAGGATTGGGAGCAAGGAAAGGAGAGGAGTAAACCAATGACTGAGAGCAAGACATTCTTTAATATTAGCAGGCTCTTATTTTTCATATTCAGCTATTTTAATGAAAACAGTAATATGCAGAATCTGATCTGTAACACAAACAAAGGTAAAGGTGTTTTACCTTTACAAAGATAAAATAGTTTGTATGCATTTTGAGACCTGTCATCTAACAGCCCTACATATACACCTCTTTCAAAACAAACAAAAAAAGACTGATTGATGTGATGTTATTTTAAAATAAAGCAGCTATTCTGAATTTCCATTTTCTTTCAAAACAGTAAAAAGCATATTGGATGCTGCCAAGATTGCATCGAGTAGCAAATACTGATTCACTGCATAATAAAGCTTTAGAAAATCTCTAGTCTCTGCAATATAAATTTTCTGTCCTGCAAATAGTATCTTCCTACAAGTCATTTATTTCTGCTGTCTGAAGAAAGAGTATATCAAAGTGTGCTTCGATGTGAAGTGAGCTATGTGTCTGCTTTTGAGCTGTAGCTAATGCTAGAGTGCTTTCAGCTCTAAATGTATGGCAGACAAGCTGGAGGTAGACCCAGCACAATTTGAAATGCACTTCTGTCTTACAAGAAATACACCCTGCTGCTGCATGAGGCGTGTTCTGTGACAAGCACAAAAAAGAGCACTAATGGGGAAAATCACTGTCTGCAACACCTCTGGGCTGCGAGCACACAGTGAAGGAATTAATTGCTGGTAAGATCTCAGATGGATTGTACTGAACCTTTTCAGAGTGTCAGATGCAACTCTGAGCACCTCAGTAAGCATCCCCCTGCTCTGCTGTGGGTCTCCTCCGTGGGCTGCAGGTGCATCTCTGCATCCCCGTGGTTCTCCAGGGGCTGCAGGGCACAGCTGCCTCCCATGGGCTGCACCAGGGGCTGCAGGGGGATCTCAGCTCCAGTGCCTGGAGCACCTCCTGCCCCCCTCTGCACTGACCCTGGGGTCTGCAGGGCTGCTCCTCTCACATATTCTCTCTCCTCCCTCCTGCCATTGTGCATTTTTTCACCTGTCTGCACTCTGTTATCCCAGCTGCTGGGCTCAGCCATGACCAGCAGTGGGACCATCTTGGACACAGGAAGGCTTCTGACAGCATTTCACACCCACACACATCCACACCCACACCAATTGTTCTGTAGCCCCCCACTGCCAAAAGTAAATCCAACACATTCTGTGAGAAGGTTAGGGTTAGGGGTTAGGGTTTGGGGGTGGCCCTGAGTGCTGAGCCCCCTCTCCTGCCCTGGCTCCAGCTGAGTGTCCCACACACATCCTGCTCACTGTGGGTCACCAGTCCCCATAAATTCCATGTAAGCCTCTCTCCATAAACTAGGGTGGCTGTTTTGGAGAAGATGCTGAAGATTTTGTGACAAATGGTAGGTGAAATGTTTCCCAAATGCTTTCTTCTCTTGTGAAGTACCAAAACCTCACAGAAATGCCATAAATTAAAAAGATGAGTGGGTTAGGGAAGAAACAGTGGCTGTGACTTCTCATCTACTGCTATCAAAGACGGAAAATGGAGCAAACTAAGAAATTACCTCATTACTTGGACTTTCTGTCCCACAGAGATTCGTGTTCTCATTGTTATTGAGCATCCTTCCTCTGTTTCTCAAGTGCTAGCCATCATTCCTTTCAGGTAATTTCAGAGATTACTATAATGTAAATTATAGTATAGTATAGAGCAATTTGTCCTTAGCCTGCTTTGAAGGTTTTTTGAGTTTTTTTGGCTTGGTGGTTTTTTGGGCTTTTCTCTCCTGCCAGGTGTGAGAGGCACTGGAGTGTGATGTCTGCCCCATCAGCACCAGGGGAAGCAGCCAGCTCTCTCTCTCTTTCACAGCCTGCATGGTCTCACTTGCTCCCAGGACTAGGAACCAACATCTCTGCATTGAGGCTGCTCTCAAGATGAACTGATTGACCCACTGGTGTCCAAAGGGGAAGATTCTTTGGTTAAAGGTGTTGAATATTTCTGTTAGGGCATGGCTGCCACACAAGGCCTAAAGGTTTTGGACATAATTTGTGTTTTATAAATATGTACAATGCAGCCTGCAATGATTTTTCCTTGATAGCAGGTTTGCTCCAGGCCCTGTTTTGTCAGTTTGGTTGTGGCTTCGCTGCAAATGTCAGCAGTTCCTCCAGGACAAGTACTCGGAGGCTGCTGCCAGTTCCATTAAGTTAAATATTTCAGAATTTAGCTGCTCTGTGACCCTGCATGGGAGAGGTGTTTTCAGTGCAGAAATCATTTCTCTGCACTTGATTCTAGTGTCACAAACTATTTCTGTCAATGTGCTACAAATCTGCTGTCAGGCTCAGCAATAATTCTGATATGACCATTGAAGGCAAGGCTCTCCTGCTCCTGCTCCTTCTCCTCCTCTTGGCTTTTAAGAGTTTCCACAGGGTTCCTGCTGGCCCAGAGGCTGGGATGGGTGGCCAGCCAGGGAGGGAGGGACAGGAATGTGCTGCCAATGTGCACAGCTGAGGCCACACCATGCCAGCTGAGAGTTTGTGTGTTTGGGATGGTCAGGGTAAGGATCAAAGGCAGGGACAGGGAGAGACTGAGATGGACAGGGGAGGAACCAGCATGACAAAACAGGGAAAAGGGGATTAAAGGGGCTGGTGTGGGTGACAGAACACAGCCCTTTATCCAAGCCCTGCACCTCTTCTCCACAGCCTGCCCTGGTCTTACCAAATATTCAGAGGTAATGATGGAACTGATTATACACTACTACTAATAATTACTGTTTCATTCTCTCAGGTGACTTTCTGTGTGACTGCACCCTCTGTCCAGAGACCAGCAGCAACTTTCAAGCCAGACAAATGGGCAGCTGCAGCTGAACCAAGTGCCTGCAGCTGGAAAGAGACCAGAGCTGCAGAGACTGGAGGGTGCCAGTGCCAGCACCTGGGGGAACTGGGGCCAGCTCTGGGGCACACTGGGCAGCCAAGGCCAGGTATAGCCCCATTTTCCAGGTGTGTGTGCACACCTGCCTGGTGGAAGTCTTTCCTGATGAGCTGGAAGGAGCAGTACCTGCCACGTGTGCTGTTCACCTGTGCCAGCACTCTGCCTCACCACAGAGAGAGCAGTTTTGGACAAGGAGGGAGGTTTTAAACCTCGGGTGCCCCGTGCACAGCTTGCACAGTGCAGTGGTGCAAAATGCTTTGAAAGGACTCAGTGCAGGAGAGAGAAGGGGCAAGTCACCATCGGCTGCAGGGAGCAGCTCAGGTGCAGCCCGACCTCGAGGAGGCAACAGCAACTTTGGTAATGCTATGACTTAAATGTTTTCCCTGAAGAAATGGATTTTACCTGAAACACCACCAAAAGCACTGTGGACACTGCTGAAGGCTCAGGGAAAATTCCAGCTCCTATTTTCCCGGGCTGAAGACTTTCTCAGTGACAAACAAGAAAAGAAAGAGTAGAAACACAGGTTAGTTGATCACGGAGCAGTGCGTGTGCTACGTGATGTTTTAATGAAAACATGCTTTCAAGAGGTGTTGCCTTCTTGGACCAATGAGCCTTTTCTATTCTGTATTGCACAAACTACCCTATATAAGTGCAGTGGCCTTTCAACAAACTGCTTTTTCCTGCCTCGAAAAAAGTCGTGTGTGTTGCTATATTCACTGTTCCTAGTCTGAAAGCACCACTGGGGGCCTGGCTGGGTGGGGGTGGCAGGAGGGAGGCAGGGCTGAGCTTTTTTTTTTTTTTTAATGGGCACATCTGCTCAGGAAAGGGACATCTTGACACCAAATCCACAGGTGTCTGTGACTTGAGGAACCTGAGGGGACCAGGCAGACGAGGAAGTTCGTGGCCCAAAGTTGTCTTTCCAAGCAGGACTTGGTCTCCAGGGATGGCTGTCATTGAAAGATGCTCTTCATTGCTCAGTCCCACCTGAATACTTCCATGGCATTGCAATCCCTCTGCTGAATATCCAAATGCTCACAGAAATGTGCAGCATCTAATGATGTCATGCTTTTCACTCAGAGATAGATGAGGAGTCTGGAAGGTCACCTTCAGCAGAGTTTCTGGCCTTGGCTTCTATATGTAAATAGTCCCAGAGAAGTCCAATAAGATTGCTTATGCATTTAAATTCCTTACTGGGCTGGAGCCATGCCTATTTTCTAAATAAATTAGAAACCATACCAGATGTTCCTGCTTTATTGAAAAAAAATGATTCCTATGAAGCTTCCATCTACAGTTTTAATTTATATTACAGAGGTCTATCTATTATTTGATAAAGTGGAGACTTCCAAAATATTCTTATATTGTGTAAGAATTAATAAAAAGCATTCAATACTTATGCATCCTGTCTAGATATATTAAAAAAATAGAAGAAAGAAGGATTTTGTCCAATAAAATGTTTGGCAAAGCCAAAGCCTGAATTTTTTCCATTTTTTTAGCTTGGGATATTTACAGTCGATTTGTCTGAAGTGTGTAAATTCAACAACATGGTAGTAGGTTTACTGCACAGAAACTGAAGGCTCTGACTTTGCCAAGAATTTTTACTGGGTAAATTTTTCGCTTTTCTCACATTCAAAAAGGCCATAAAAGCCATAATTCTGAAAGCAGGTCTCAGTGAAGAAAATCTCAGCCCTGCCTCAGGGTGAGGAGACCCACACGATGTGGGTGCAGAGCAAGTCTCACTGTAAAATGGGTTGTTAGTCCAGGCCCAACAGCCCAAGGTATTTATGGCCTTAATACAGTCCCCATACTTCCCTTTCTGTTAGGAATGTTTAGACTCCCATCTCATAAATATATGAGTGCTCTCAAATCTGATTTTCTTCTGTGGCTGATGCAGAAGCAGGCCCTGAAACCTATTTATTTTATAACAAATTTATTTTATTTGGGTTTAATGCGATGAATGGGATTGGCAGTCAAACTCCCAAAAGAAGAGTACAACACTGCTCTGCTCTTCAGATCTGTGTCACCAGCTGCCTGTGAAATACCTTCTGAGGAGGGACAGGGAAAGTGAACTGGTAACAATGGACAAGGAGAAGGCCGAGGTACTCAACAGCTCTTTTGCCTCGTTCTTTGATGGCAGCCTCTCTTCCCACACCTCTCACATGGGTGGGCTGCAAGATGGGGGCTGGGGCAGCAAAGAGAGTCCCACTGTAAGAGAAGATCAGGTTCATGACCTGAGAACCAGAATGTACAGAAATTCTTGGAACCTTATGATGTGCATCCAAGGGAATTGGCTGATGCAGTTGCCAAGCCCCTCTCCATGATATTGAAAAAGTCACAGCAGTCAAGTGAAGTCCCAGGTAACTGGAAAAAGGAAAATATTGTGCCCATCTTTAGAAAGGAGGACTCTGGGAATTGTCAACCTGTGTGAGAGACTAGATCCCATCCTTGAAGAGAAAAGCTGTCTCTGGCATGTGGATCATTTAGCTCATAGGAGAGAGAGTGCAGCACACCTGCAGCCATCAGTTAACAGCAAACAGCACAAACCACCAGATCCTGATGCTTCTTGTGTGTCCAGGGACAAAGAGGCTCCAACAACACACTGGTCAGTCCAGGTGACACTGGAACAGCTGAACTCCCAACATGGAATGTGCCAGACCCAGCAGCTCAGGGCTCAGCTCCAGGGGGTGAGTCCCTGGGGAGGAGGACAGCTATTTTATTGTGGATTCCCATACATTTGGAAGTCAAAATGAAAACATTCTACATGGATCAGCTGAAAAGGGAATTTAGGAATGGAGCACATTTGGGAAGCTCATTCCTGGCATGGAGAATCCTTGCTCTTGTCATCCCTTGAGCATCACATCCCCTCTGAGCCCAGCCCAGGTGTCCAAGTGCTTTCCTCACTCAGTGCTTGGAGGCCTTTGGGTGACCACACAACAAACCCAAAATAACCCATCAGGTTTAAGGCAGGAGGCTGGATTGCTTTAATTTATTTTCCTCTCAGTAAATGTGATTACAAGGTGTCAGGCCAACAATTATGAATTCAGCCTGTTCCCTTGCTGATTTCAGCTTTTTTTTGGTTGGTGTTATTGACTACAAGGAACTGACAAAAACATGCACCTGTGATTTCTCTTTTTTTAGCAGCTTAGCTATTTCCAAAGGGAAAAAAAATTGCACAGAGTGATCTTTTTAAAGAAAAACCCAAACAGTTCCTACAAAAGTGAGCTCTTTTTAAAAAAAAAAAGAAATAGACAAAACAACAAAAAACAGCAAGCAGACGTTTTTATGCTAAAAGCTTGGAAATCATAATTTTTAGTCATATGACACTTAACCTAGTGGCACTTTGCTCATCTGCAACAAATGCTGGTGAATGGCTGGCTAAAACCACAACCCAAGTTTCAAAGCTGCCCCTCCCCTAGGGCATCCAGAAGACCCTGGGATCCAGAAGTGAACCTGTGTGCTGCAGGACCTTGCAGGACCTCGAGCAGTCAGTCACACACAGCTGCTGCTTCCCTGGAGCAATGGAGCTCACACTGAGCAGTCAGAGCTTTTTACTGCTGGAGGCTGTGGGGGAGAGGTTTTTAATTGCCTGAATATCAGGGAGTGGATGCGTTCTGTACGTCACACTGAGTGTCACACCAAAAACCAGCCCAGAAGGATGCCCTCTGAATCCCTTATTTGCCGGTTTACCATGCGGAATGGGTCTTAATTGGAGCCTGGCCACTAGGTGAGCGCCAGAAAACGCGTGTGAAAAGCTCCGTATACATATGCATGCTCGTGTATTCATCTGTGCGGGCAGGGGAGGAGCAGGCTCGGCATTGCTCATTGCTTCCTTCGCCCTCCGGAGGCTCTCAGAGCAGGAGCAGGAGCAGTGGCAGGACCTGGAGGTGCCATCGCTCCCGCCAATGTCCCCACGCGTGTCCAGGCGCTCCCGCAATCGCAAGGAGCCGGGCACTGCGGGGCATCTGCCCAAATTGCTGCGAAGGCGCTGCTGGCTCTGGAAAAGGGCATCAAAGAAAGGGCTGGGCTCACAGGCAGCGAAAAACAGGACTGTGTTCTTCAGATAATTTATTTGCAATGAATAATTCAGCTGGCTTTAGCTGGGAAGCCGGATTAAATACAGAGCATTAGGCACGCTGAGGAGCCCCCAATAAAGAGTGCTATTCACTGCTAGTACAAAGGAATATTACTTACAATCATTAATTAACTTCCACACAAAGCCATAGCCATTTCTTTAGGTTCTGAGAAAGAATGAGAGGAGAATGCGAGCGCAGAGCTGCTGTGATTTCCCTTTGGTTTCCTCTCTGCAGACAGACGCACGCTGGCTGCAGGCTGAGCTCTGCTCTCCACGGCACTTTTGGCAGCGCTGTCCGTGCGCTGGAGCGCGGGCAGGTCGCTCCTTGTGGCGGGGATGGATGAGCGGAGCCGGAGCGGGGCAGTGCAGGGGGTGCTGGGGGTGCTGGGGGGTGCTGGGGGGTGCTGGGGGTGATGGGGGTGCTGGAGATGCTGGCGGTGCTGGGGATGCTGGGGGTGATAGTGATGCTGGGGGGGTGATGGGGATGCTGGGGGTGCTGGGGGTGATGGGGATGCTGGGGGATGCTGGGGGTGATGGGGGTGCTGGGGGTGATGGGGGTGCTGGGGGTGATGGGGATGCTGGGGGTGATGGGGGTGCTGGGGGGTGATGGGGGTGCTGGGGGTGATGGGGATGCTGGGGGTGCTGGGGGGTGATAGTGGTGCTGGGGGGTGATGGGGATGCTGGAGGGATGCTGGGGATGCTGGAGATGCTGGTGGTGCTGGGGAGCGATGGGGATGCTGGGGGGTGATGAGGGTGCTGGGGATGCTGGGGGTGATAGTGGTGCTGGGGGTGCTGGGGATGCTGGGGGTGCTGCCCCAGCCCTTGCTGCCCCCCAGGCTGCCCCAGAGCCGGTGCAGAAGCTGTAGATGATCTAAATTCCCTATGCTCCTGCAGCCGAAGGGATTCAGCTAAAAGCCTGAGGAGGCAGGGAGGCGTTTGCCTCTGGGAAATGGGTTGAGGGTCTGCATGCTCCATCCACCTAGTGAGGTCATGTTTTAGATTTAATGAACCTCTGTGCTAATTAGTTCTCTGAAGTGCCTGCTTTGAAATACCAAGCTTTAGGATAAGCAGAAATGCAAATTCTTGGCAATTATTATTACTGCTGCAATCGTGACTAGAGAGCAGCATTTTGCAAGCAAAAAAGGGAGATAGGCAGCTTGTGCCATGTGGTTACAGAGCTTGTTTTCATCTGCTACATTGTGCTCTTGGCAGGTGATGTTGTAGATCACACAAAAGGCTCGGTGGAGATTCTTGGTCAAAATATTTTTCTGTTGGGAGACAAGGGTTTAAGTTATATTGGAATATTTAATAAATACACATTGAATTTTTAATTATTTTTTCTGTTTAAATAGTGCTGATCCCTGTTCTCTGTATCTATGAAAATCCATATTTTCCTCTGACGTTTTAGATGAAAAAGGCAAAATTAAATTCCATGTTAGATCTTGCTTCAATGAATGACATACTTTTAGAAACATCAAGAGAAGGAGTCAGAAAATGAATGTCTCAAATGGAATTAGAGGTTCCATTTGATTCCATGTGATTTCCCTCTACTTTTTTGTTTGCTGTGAAACCTTTAGGGCTTTGCAGCCCAAGAATTCTGCTGGGAGAAGGATGTGGGGTGTCTGAGTGAGGAACAGATCAGTCAGCAGTCCCACAGCAATCCCATCAACCAGCTCAGGCTGGACCTGGGGACAGACCCCTGGCAGAGGGCAAGATGTGGGGTAGAATTAATTGTCTTCACAGTGGCTGGTGTGGGGGGCTGTGTGTAGGGCTTGTGCTGAACAGTGCTGATAATGTAGAGATGCTTTTGTCATTGCTGAGCAGGGCTTATACAGAGCCAAGGCCTTTCTGCTTTTGTACTGTCAGCCTTGTACTGACGTGCTGGTGAGGAACTGTAGGTGCACCAGAGGTTGGGAGGGGACACAGCCAGGACAAGCAACCCCAGGTGACCAAAGGGACACTCCAGCCCATCTGACATCATGCTCTGTGTATAAACTGGGGGGGAAGAAGGAGGAAGGTGGGATGCTTGGAGTGATGGGGCGCTGCTCTCCTGGGCATGGCTGAACACCTGCCTGCCCATGGCAAGCACTGAATGCAGTGAATTCCTTGTTTTGCTTGGCTGGTGTGCATGGCTTTTGCTTTCCCTATTAAAGTGTCTTTATCCCAACCCACGAGTTTTTCCATCTTTCACCCTTGTGATCCTCTCCCTGGCCCCACTGTTGGGACACTTGAGTGGCTGCTGGCTGGGGTTACACCATGGCAGAGACGAGCACAGCTGCCATGCCACACAGGTCTAGGCAGGAGCCCAAGTGGTTTTCTAGGATTTAGAGGTCTAGGGGCTGCTATGTGTGCAAGGCCCTTTGGACCCTTCAAGCTGCCCTTCTCTTGGTCTTGCAGAGGTAAGAGCAAGGTGTGGTAGGGAGAGGGGATTTTCACATGGAGAAACCTGGCACAAATCAGGAGTTGAGTTTAGTCATATTGGTCCTTTTTATTCCCTTACGAGAGCTCCATCATCCCACTAAACTTCTGAGACAGGGAACAAGCTGTGATTTTTAAAAGTAATTGCCTGTGGTAGATATTAATTCTATTTTTATCCTTCCCTGTAACAAAAGCTTTTCAATAATGTCCTCACCACTCATCTGCATTACCCACTAAATACATCTAAATAACACAGTGCCTGTACTACCCTTTTAACTCCCTGCTTGCATCTTGATATTTGGCCCAAGAAATAAGTGCCACATTTCTGTTTCTAACACTGTTGTATCTATACACTCCCAGGACACCTTCCACAGATCATTTCCTAAGACAGAAACATACTCTGCTGTGAAGGGGACTGTCCTAACCTAGAAAACAAGAAAGCAGCACACACACACACAACTCAGAGATCAATTGATCAAAATAAGGGTTTGCACCTTCTGAGGCACAGCACAGAAGTTCCTTGCCTGTGATGAAGATGAATCACACAAAAAAAATCCTTGGATGCAGAGCCAGGGGTGATTAAACATGTCTCTAATCCTCCCACTCTAATTTCCTTAATTTCCAAAGACAAATGATAGAATCTGAGTGTTTACATACTCTGTGCAGACTGACAGGAAAACAAAAAGTTCCACCCAAGATCGTAGAGATTTCTCCTCCTTCTGGGTATATCTTGAAAAATGTTGAGTAATTATGACCTAGTTAGAAGACCATACTTAAAAATAACTTTTCTTAGACCTATATTGGGGTTTTTTACCCACAACCTCTCTGGCCCTCCAGGTACCTCCCATCTCTTCCAATCTCATCACCAGAAGCAAGTTACCTAACATTAGAAATTATTTGGGCAAAAACTAAGTGACCATTAGTCAGCACACCTAACTAACTGGGAGAGTTGATAAATACCCAGAAGAATCCAATTAGCCACAACAGATGTGCATTCACAGCACCCCACTTCTGTCTCTCAGCTTCTGATCCTCAGGGGATCCAGCTGCTTTCAAAAAGTAAAACTCCAAAGAGAAATTCATTATTACTTCAGACACTAAAAATTATGGACTCCATGAACTTGGCTATTTTTCCAGCTGAGTGGTTTCCTCACAATTATCATTTTTCCTTCTCATCCTTGATCTCTGAAGAGCTTTCTCTGGATTTTTTTTCCTTTTGCTAGGAGAACAGTTTTGCTTTTAAAGCCACTTATCCTCTTGGTGATTACTCAGCTCATGCCAGAGGAGGACACATTGCATTCACATGTGTCACACCAGAAACTCTACAGTAAGAATAAACTTTGAACTAACTCTTCAACTGAATCCTTATTCCTAGAATTTATATTTATGAAAAACAGTAATGAAACTGCTTTTAAAAGCCCATTGAGAAAATGTCTTGGGCAATACTCCTGGTATCCTGGAGTAATTTTTTTTACTCCTCCTGGAGTAAAAAAAAAATTGTTAAGAAGAACTGCTTCATAATGTACCATGAATTATTTAGCACATTAAACTAATAAAGTCTGTGAAAACCAAATTTCAGTAATCAATTTCCTCAAAAATCAAGAACAAACTTATCAGATACACTGGAACTTTTATGCAACAAACTTAGCAGATGCACAAAGTTTATGCAGTTGCCTAATCAAGTGCACTGAGGGCTGAAACCAGTGATCTCTGAACAGTCCTTCCAACCCAAATTGTTCTGAGATTGTGTGACTCCCCAGCCAGATAGCTGGGGTTTATAGCCTTCTGTCCATCATTTTGAAAAATAATGCAGCATTAGGAAAGACCTTTTAGATCCTGTGCGACAGATAATTTCAGCATTTACCAGACACTTGGAAAACACTATGAGCAAGCTTACCAGAATAAAATGGTTCATGTGCCAACCAGAACTGATTTTCTGCACATGCATTTTAAACTAACTGCTTCACTGAAGAGCATGTGTAAAGACCAACAAAAAGAAGAATATTAAGATTCCACACTTTTTTTCCCGAGGGGAAAAAAATTGAAAAAAAGATTTAGGAAAATTCAGAAGTCTACATTTTCCATGAGAAAATAAAAATGGTAATTGTGAAAATACTGCAGCCTGAAATTCAGTTTGGAAGTCAAAAAGCTCCCAGCTAGGACCTGGAGAAGTTGTCAGCAAAGGGGATCTTTTTCAAAGCTGTGAAATTAGAAAAAGAGCACTTTGACATTACAGATGGCCTCAGAGCCATGGATAACCTGGAGGGAGAAAATGGAGAAGCAGGTCCCAGACTTCTGCTGCTCCATCTTTCCAGGATAAATGATGGTAATGCTCCTAAGGAGCACATGCAAGTCAGCAGCACCAGCAGAGAGAGCTGTGCCTGGCAGAGGCAGTGTAGGGAGCCTGAGGGGTCGGATGGAGCTGTTTGGACATGGATTTTTTGTGCAGTCACCAATTAAATTGTCTCCTGCCCTCTGCTCAGCCACCCAATGCAGCTCCAGCACTTCACAGCAGAGCTCTGGCTCTCAGCAGAAACCTGAGGTTTTCTGGCTTTGTGTGGCTCTGGGAATGTCTGCTCCACAAATTCATTCAGGCAGCTCCTCCAGTGCTGAGCTGTGCAGCAGTGGCATGCTGGGGTCAAACCCTGGGCTCCTCCTGCAGCTCCCGGGCATGGAATAGGGGACTCAGCCAGCGACGTGGCACTGGAGCCAGGAGCTGCTTCCTCTGGCAGCTCCTGCAGGGTTTGTATTTCTACCAGCAGTTTACCCCACTGGCATCTGGAAACGTCCAGAACATCCAGTTCTCTTACTTGGAAAGTAACAAAAAGCTGAAGAATTTCATTATTATTGAAATGAGTAGAGCTCGATTTCAATGCAAATATTGACTTGTGTGGTATATAGAAAATCTTTGCAGAATACCTGATTCTCTTTGACAAAGGAACACCATACAAAGGGCATAAATTGAGTAGAAGAAAATCCTAACAGATGTGCCCTCTGAGTGAGTGGAAGTCATGAGAAGCTGCAGGCAATGGAGTGGCAGGGAAGCAGTCAATAAATCACAGGCTCTGCTGCAGAAGCAGTGTAGGAACAGCAGAGAGGGCTTGGGAGCTCACTGCATGCACCAGGGAGTCCTGGCCAGGTGGTTTATTTCTATTTCTGAATATTCAGTGTGCTCTAGAAGGAATACTGTGGTTTTCACTTTTGAACTACTACTGTGACGTGTGTCAAATGCAATTTGTTAAAATGTTTTTGCTAAACTAAAGCATGTTTATTTTGGAGAGATGATAAGTAAGTGGCAAGGATTGGCAAAGGGTCTTTTTCTTCCCTCAGTGGATTTGGGTCAAGTGTTGACAGATTCACAGATGCTGTCAGAGCAGCATCCACGCACATTTTCTGGCAGGAATGAACTCTTGAGTAGTGTGGGTCTCCATCCAGGCTTGAAGGTGATCACAAGTTTACAGCAAAAGGACCTTCCTGTGTATTTTTGAGCTCACTCCAGATTTGAAGGGCTAAAAAATTTCTGCTGGTCTGGTGAAGAAGAATCTCTTTGCAGGGAACATGACCTGCTGCCTGTGCCAGCACCGGGCAGTAAGTCAGGCCCTGGGTCAGTTGCACTTGCACAGGTTACACTGCAGCTCAAGCTGAGCTGATTTTTTACACACTGGCTAAAAGATTTGGGGAAATTATTCTGCCAGAGAATAAAAATTTCTGGTACCTCACCCTCAGGGGAATGTTAATGTTACAAATTTCCCATGCTTAGAGCCATTATGGAGATTCTGGAAGGAAGTAGAAATGGATTAAAAGTATTATATATGATGGCTTATGGTAAACCAGTATGGGCAGTTGGCAGCACTGATTAACCAGTTATATAGTGAAAAACCATAGTAAATATCCAGTGGTTACTCTGTACTTTTATTCTAAGTATTAAAGTGATTGGCTTTCCCCCTTCATTTCTGCATGCTGATGTAAAGATCTCTGATGTTTTGTCCCCCCTTTAGTACTTTTACCTCCAAAAGTAAGTACTATAACAGACAACTCAGAAGCTAGATCTTTCCCAACATTTTTAAACCAAATATTTGATAAAAGGCAGAATAGTAGAAAACAAAGACCAATGATGAGGTAGTTAATTAAGATAATTTTTAATGTGAAGCTTGCATTCAATGCTCAGACACAAGCTGTACAAGCTGGAAAAACATTTTCTGTATACATCACTCAGCAGAGGGAGATCCCAGTCTCCTGAGCTTCCTTGCCAGGACAACATTCACCCCCAGGGCAGCTCTGATCTGCTTCCCAGACCTTCTAGCCCCAGAGACTCCTGTGCTTGCCCCTCTCCTTGAAGGACAGCCCCAGAAAGGCAGGAGACTTCAAGACAAGGGACACTGATTGTTTTATATTTCTCCAAGCCAGGGCAGAACATGTTTTTCCTGATTTTCTAATGAAAATCCAAAGGCTGTGATGATCCGAACAACTCAATTAGACTGGAAGAAAAAAAAGTGCTGAAATCTGAAGTAGAGACTCTCCTGCTCCAGTCATCCCCTGTTGTGTTCCCTCCTGACAACCATCAGTCCTTAGAACTGAAACACAGCCTGAACAAGCTTCCCCATCACCCTGAGCTGCCATATTCCTTGTCTCTGTGTCACCATTTGTTTTCTTTTATAGCTCTTTTCATCTGTTGCTAAACATTCCTCTGAAATGACACCTTCTCCTTTAATCTCCAGCCAAAACCCATTGCTTGCTCTCTGGATGGGATATGTCTGCCTCTCTCCTGCATCTGAGAAGCTGCAGCTGCATCACTGTGATCTGTGTCCAGTCTCCTTCTCTTTCCTCCCTCAAGTCAGAGATTTTCTAGGAAGGGAATGCCCTTCTTCCAAGGCATCCCCCATAAAGCCTGTGAGCACTCACCATACCAAAAGCTAGTGCTAGCCTACCTATGCAAAGCAGAGCTGTTCCTCGAAGAGTAAACCAAAAAACGAGCTGCTAACCTGCCCCTGAACCTGCCCAAATGCACTTGGATGGAGTAAGGACATCTAACTCACCTGGATATTTGTTTGATCCAAAACTGGATCCTTAAGGAGAGGCATTTTTGATCAAACACAATGCAGTCTATGGCCTGGTATTTCCTTCAGTGAGATGGCAGACTTCTCCAAACCCAGAGATTCCAGCCCACCACGTCGCTGCCAACAGGAGCAGAACCAAACCAGCATGGCTGCAAGCAGGTACAGCTGCCACAGGTGCTTGCACACTTCCCTGGAGTACCTGGAAGAGGTTACTTAACACGGCACCAACATCCCTGGCCGTTACCACTTCTCATGTGTAACACATGCTCTGCTCCCTGCTGCAGGGCTGGAGAAACCAGCAGCACTAATGTCCCACCCTGAATAGGCAGGTTATGGGATTTTTAAAGACATTCTGAAATATGGACTACCTCACTTCAAAAACCTCTGCTTAACTCCATAAAAAGCAAATGGTGGCCAATGGATTAGAACATAAATCTCAGGGTTACTTTTAATGCCACAGTTTATACCTTTAATGCCTGTTTGCTTATGTTTCCAACAGGAGAGAAAGCTCTGAGGCGCTGCAGCCCGCAGCAGGACATGGATCTACACAGCCACCCTGAGAAGCCCAGCCAGGATACAGGAAATTCCCTCTCACCTCTCTTCCAATCACTTGAGGAGAAATCATCTCAAGCAGCTGCACTCTTCCCAATATTTTCTACTATTTGGTAACTCACCGACTCAGCTTGAGCATCTATTCTCCTCCTTTACAGATTTATTTCTTCTTTCTTCTCCCAAGGAATAAGGATTTTTTTTGTATACTCTATCTTTGTATACCACACTGGCCCTTGCAAGGGCAAAATACAGGTTGTAAGAAATTTCCTCCACATTCTAGCCTGGACCTAGTGAGCAGGACAAGCATTGCCTCTTCTCTTCAGCTTTTTTGGACACCCTTTTCAACTTGCCTCCAATTGGGATGTGAATTAGGCTTGGACACAGCTGTCTTAAGTCTTTTGGACCCCATAGCCAAAAATAATGAACTTTCTAAGTTCTGAACTAATTTAGAAAATTAAGCTTTTGTCTGAGAAAGCACAAAGTGCCTATAGCACTTGCCTTTTTCACTCTCATGCCAGCCTGCAGTCCAGATAATGGGAACTTCTGACACAGCAAGATATGGAGGTGTGGGAAT
Organism: Luscinia megarhynchos; assembly: GCA_034336665.1. Lineage (NCBI taxonomy): Eukaryota > Metazoa > Chordata > Aves > Passeriformes > Muscicapidae > Luscinia > Luscinia megarhynchos. The sequence goes on from JAPFBE010000003.1 coordinate 71,317,277, forward strand.
GCAAGGCACACCCTTCTTTCTCCTTCAGATACCACACAAACACACAAAATGTCAGAGGTGGGACTGCTGGCTTGGGCCTGACTGCAGCTTAAGGTGGTAGAGGGAAAGCACACTCTAGAGCCACAGACAAGCTCCCCCATACTCTTGAAAAGGCAGAGGGATGGTTTTGGCCTTTCTCACAAACAAAACCCCATCCAAAGGACCCTTTTTACCCACAAGCAACAGAACACAGTGCAACCCACCACTCCCTCAATGCTTGTGAAGTAAAGGTCTGTGCCAGCCCCAGATTTTGAGTATGCTTCTAAAGTTTAGTTTACAACGTAAGAAAGAGGCAGTTCTGATTTGCTTCTCGTTTTTGAGGGGGGAGAGACAAAAGAAACCCACTGACCCCACCTTTTAACAGAGAAAGGAAATGGTTTTAGAAAGCAAATTACCTGTAATCTTTATTTGAACAGGGAAATAAACATGTATTCAACTAATTTTGATGCTATAATTCATACTTACACTTTAAAGTGCACCATTAGTGGGTAAGTTCCATTTTTCACACAGAAATACATTCAACAGCTTAGAGAAGAAAGAAAATCCATAAAACAAGAGGTATCAGAAAGAGATTAAAAATAAGATTTATTTGCAAATCATTTTGACAATAAACTATTATCTCTGAGCTGTGCATTTTGGGGACTACAAGTCAGTTCCTTTGTGTTCTGAGATGTCCATTTGCATGCAGTATGGGATACCTCTAGAATTCAAAATGAACTTCGAAGTGTCCTTTTTTGCCTTGCTGTGCTGAGTAGTTCATTCCACAGGCACACTGTACGAAAGTCAAAGTCTTTGTAATGAGAAGCTGTCACAGGAAACACAACAAAACCATCTTGGCATAGAAAGAAAACTCACTTGGGAGTTGTTCCACATTTGTTTAACACAGTGTTAAGCATTTAAAGATTCCCACAAGAAGTACCTGGTGCTGTATGAAAAAAAAAAAATCCAAATAACCCAATGAAAAACAAAAAACCAAGAAGAGCCCAGAACTCAATAAATATCAACATCTACCCCTAAACCTCACAAGTATACTGAAACCTCGTATTTCTTTCTGAAATATTTCTAACACATATGGTTATGACCCAAGTTCCCTCTATTAAGTTGATGAGCTGTCTCATGTAAAAAAAAACCCAAAATCTCACCATTTAATACTAATAACTGTATATAAATGAGCTCAGGACAAAGGCAATACAAAGTGATATTTACCTTAATGTCTGACTGTGTGAAGGCAACCTCTCTGTCATGGTTAGTGCCACAGCAGCAGAAGAGGAAGACAGCAGCATATTCAGAAAATTTCTTCAATTTATGCCACCCTCCTCCACACTTCCTAAGCCTGGAAATTTTAATTCTGAAGTCTTAGTTTGAATCAGATTACATCAGAAGTGTATTCTGAAACCCCTACTTGATTAAGTTTTGAGCAGACTTCAATTAGTATACCTTGCATTAGGACAAAGTTGAAAGATAACAGAAGGAAATGAGGTAATTAAGAGAGGAAATAAAAGAATCTGACTCACATCTATTTTCAATACAGTTCTAGAGAATATTAATTCTTATAATAAAGAGGAACTTTTCCTCTTTACAAAGCTCAAAATAATCCCAATATTTGACACTGGAAAAATCATTTTTCTCCCCTCCCATATATATAAGAAAAGATGTCCAGATGTCATTGTTACCAGTTCAAACAAAGCATTAATGAATGCATTAGATCATTCAAACGTAAACAAACATATATATGTTTATATATGTAATCTATATAAATGCCAAAAAAACCCAAAAGTTAACAACTACTGGTAATAACCAGTTCATGTAAGTATTTATGGAAAGTTGGAGAGAATAACAGTCTTAGAAACATTATTTTATTTGGACTACTTTAGAAAGACTAAAACAATGTTCAACTGAAAGCTCTTCATCATCAATGCTGATGCCATCTCACCACAGGGGCTTCCCTAAAGCCTCTGGGGAACCTAGGCCATTTCTATGAAACAAATATACTTTGTCATTTCACATCAATCACTACCGGAATTATCCTGCAAGCAAGGCCCAGAATCAAGCAATTGCTTCAAGCTGAACACCCTAGCTAACATCAGACTGCCTCCTGCACAAGCTCAAAACTAAAAGGGGATAAATTGTAAATTGTAATTTCACGGGGTATGTTCTCCTGTAGGACAGCCCCAAGGATTCATTCTTCTAAGCCTATCAGGCTATCCCAGTATTTGTGGTGTAGTCAAATGTAAATATTGTTGAGGTTTACTGACATCTGATTTGGGCCAGGGTTAAGCTGCTGCCAACATGCTGCATCAGCCTGTCCTTATTTCACCTGGGAGAGATTTTCTTAGCAGTAGCTGGTATTGTGCTGTACCAGAATCGGATTATTATACTGATTAGAATCAAAATAATGACAATAACACACTGGTGTTTTAATGTAAACATAGACTCTCCAGATTCTCACCTCACCTTGTGGGGGTGCACAAGGAATTGGGAGGGGACACAGCCAGGACAGCTGGCTCCAAGTGACCAATGGGAAGTCCTGGACTATATGGTGTCATGCTCAAAATATGAACTGGGGCAAAAGTTGGCCAGGGGCCACTGCCCACAAACTGGCTGGGCATCAGTCATCAGGTGGTGGGCAATTGTGTTGTGCCTCATTTGTTTTATGTATTTTATTTGTCATTTTTACTGTTGTTTTCCTTCCTGTTTCTGTCCTATTAAACTGTCTTTACCTCAACACATGAATGTTACTTTTTTCCCCCAAGTCGACTCCCCCATCCCATTTGGAAGGGGGGTGGGCAGTGGTGGGGTGCAAGTGTATGGCTGTGCGGCATTTAGCTGCCTGCTGGGTTAAATTGTAACACAGCTCCTAGAATTGATGGGTTCAGCAGTATTTTCATGAGACATTTGCCACATCTCATTAAGATTCCAAAGTTTGGAAAATCCCTATCCTGAAAATCCACTATTTGCTGAGGAAGTATCATTTACTGAGAATTTTAACTAGCTCTGAGCACACGATATTTAATGGCAACACTTCAAAAAGACCCCATGAAGTCCCACAAGTTCTTTCTCTTACACATTCAGGTCTGACACCTAGAAATGCTCAGTTTGTTTTAGGAGAGGTACTGTACAAGTGATCCAGTTTTTAAATGTTTTGGCAGAATAATGTTATATGAAATCTGTAATACACTTGCTAATGTTATAATCCAATGATTACTTATAAGAAGTATTATTGCATTTTAAGCGTAAAAATATAAGAGGTTCTATAAAGAAAATTAAAATAGCATTAATCTAATATTGATAGTCATATAAAATAACTCACAATTATGTAAGTTTCCATATTTAATTACACATTTAAAAATAAGTTATAAAAATAATTAAACTTCTTTAAAACCCCTAGGATATTTTATTTTAGGAGTTTTTACTCATATCTACTGATTGTCTAGCATCAGCCACAGCTTCTGGTACTCGAACAGTCATATCATTCATTGATTTCTTCAAGCAGATTTGGCAGCCTAAACGTGATCTGTGGGGAAACAGGACATTATTGTTAGTTCTAGCCCACCAGCAATCTAACAGCATTTACCCCCTTACATTCTCCAACACTCAGCCATCCCAAGGAGACCATGAACTAGGAACAGCCACTCTTGTGCAGGGCCTTAATCTGGCACAGGAGTGAACCACGTGCATCAGCACAAGGATCTGTGTGGCAATAGCCAGGATTTACAGCCAGAACAGAGCTCAGCACACTGGAAAGTCCCACAGCTGAGTACTTCCTGCTCACTGAGATAATGCAGAATATGGGTGACCCTTCCCTTTTTAGTGGGTCACTAACAGGGCAGTCCAGTGCAGGGAGTGATGCCTGATCTCCCAAGGGACATCTGGCACCTCTGAAGAAATAAAGGCAATGGATCTGAACAAAAGCCTCAGAAAAAGCACAGCCTAGCTCCCTCCATCCAGATTTCAATGTTCTCAAACTAAAAAACTCAAGACTGGGTGTAAGCCAGAAAAGTAAGAGTGAAAACACAAGAAACATAGGAAGGAGAAAGATAAAACACTCAAGGCACTGGAGGAGATGTCGTCCTTCATTTCTATACCTATCATTTAGCACGAGACAAAACAGATGTTGCACAGCAGCAATTAAAACCAGAAAATTTAATACCACAACAAAACTCTGCAGACATCACAAGCTGCTTTTATTGGTGGGATAACTTTAATTCAAATGTCCATGTCTCAGTATTTAAGTATAGAATACTAAAGACATCAGCAAGGATGGGCAATGTTCCGTAGCACCAGTCCCTGGCAAGACACTAGCTAGCTGACAGCCTACTACAAGAAGGTAAAGTTACCACTCTTTCATCCATGTGCATTTATCCACACTTGCCTTTCAACTCCAAATGTCATTTCTTATTGCTGAAGAGCATAAAATCCCCATGCACATTTTCACAGGCTGGTGATATTACCACAGCACTGAAAAGAAACCTTACTCCTCACTGTGTTTTCCTAAGTTTTTCACAAGGATGCTCACACTAATTAAAACCTAGCACCAATCACTTTTACATCATGCTGTTGATCACATACTCTTACCAGGCTTAGTACTTTTTTAAAAGAAGTTTGGGGTTTTTTTAACCAATTACTTAGCTGTTACAGGTCCTTTGCTCTTATGTTGTTGCATCTCAAAATTTAGTAAACTGCATGAACTGCAAGATCTTTCTTCATCTGACTGACTTATATGAAGAATTTCCATATCTGCTTCATCTCTACAAAAGATCTGTTGAATTCTTTCCTTACCCCACAGCACATAGCATAGAAAAGCAACAGCCCACAGAATCACAACAGTGTTCTCCAGTTTCAAATCTCACTTTAAAATGTTGAATCTCATTTTAAAATGTGGATTTCCACCTTCCCATTTGTTTGATGGGGAAGGAGTCTCAAACCAACGAATTAAGCCTTACAGACAGCAGTTCAGAAATGCCATATTGAATTCCTGTAGAGCTCCTGGGTGAATGCTACCTGGCCATTATTCTTTGTTGCTACTAAGTTTATTTATCTGCAGTAATACTATTTCCATGGACACACTGGTTTGAAAGATGACCACAGAACATACCGGGATACCCTCTGCAAAGAAACTTTCCAGTACACAGACAGCCCAATAAATCTCTAGAGATAACAATACAAAAGAAACTTCACTTTTGTTATCTTTTTCTATTTTACATGCACATTCTACACCACCCATTGGCTCTGCATGTAGACAAAATGTCCTGTTTCTGATAGGTTAGAAACAAAAATATTTGACTACTTTTTGCAAGCTGTTTGTCATTTTTGCTTTAGTATTATTTTAACTTGTCAGGGTTTGCACTCTTCCATATTACTACCTTCTACTGTTCTGCAGTTAATTAAAACAATTTCATTTTAACCTGATTAATCCTTCATTTTAAAAAACATGAGCTTTCATGACAGCTGCTGGCTGAAGCTTTCTCAAATAGAGTCACTGACAAGAATAAGCTGCTATACTTATACCTATGACAGAACATAGAAGTGCATTCCATTACACAGATTTACATCAGCACAGGAGCCAGGTAACCTGCAGCAATACCAGCCACTTAAAGCTTTATATTTCAGAAGAGTCATCCTCTCACATAAATGGCCACAGGGAGAACATGTGACGCTAGGAAAACCTAATAAAAGCACCAAACACCTTCAGAGGGTGTAAAACTTAATTTGGTATGAAGAACTTAAGAGGGCAAAATAGAAACATTTAAACAGAGAGCTCTGGCTTGCTATGTTTTCCAATTCTTCATGCTTTAAATGCTTCAAACCTTTTAAGTAAAGGTAGCCAAAGAAAAAAGATTTTTATCAGATAATATGCCTCCAGAGCTATTCAGGAATTATTTTGGCCCTGAACCTCAAAGTTACTCTTTATTATGGTAGGTGGCAGGCTTAATAGGTTTACGGGTTTTTTCCCAAAACTGAAAATGGGTTTTTGGGTTTTTGTGACACAGGAAAAATGATAAAACAAAAGAAGCTAAAGTTTCTCATAGCAACTTCTTTGCCTTTCCAACCTCCCATAAATGTTCAGATTTGGCTCAAGTGAGAAAGTATATTGTTACAAAGAAATGGTGAGTACAGGATTCCATTTACTGATATAAGGAGACAGACACATTAATTCAGAGTACTCCTCTGCAGAGACAAACTCTATGCTATACAGACCAGGTATAAAGTTTCTGACGTAATGGGAAAGATTCTCAACAACTTCAATGAGCAGTTCCATTGAAACATGAAGGAAAGGCCTAATGAAACCTCCTAAGGCACAGCTGCCTACTGTTTGTGTGGGCATGCTCTGTGATAAAGGGTACTTGTGCACCAGCAAATACAACAGCCCATCAGGAACAGGTGTGTGATGAGGATTAACACCCTAACTACAAGATGTGTGATAGTGGGGGTGATGCAGAACAGAGGTTTATTTTAGAGTACCAGTAGTCCAACCCTAATGCCTATCAGCAGCCAGAGCACACTTTAGGATCAGTTTCTCCCAAAAGGGAATCTGGTTTGTGTGCACAAGGAGCACTGTGATAGGAGTCAAAGCATAACAAGTATGTACACTGACATCTCTACACTGTTTGTCCTAGAGAAGGCTTGGAGGAAGGATCTTAGCAATGTACATAAATACCAGAGAGGATGGAGAAGGTGGAGTCTCCATCCTTGGACATATTCAAAAGCTGTCTGGACATGGTGCTGGGCATTGGATCTAGGTAGTCCTGCTTGAGCAGGGGGTTGGACCAGTTGACCTCAAGAGGTCCCCTCCAACCTCAACCCTTCTGTGACTCCGTGAAAAGAAGGTCTGACCAAAACCTAAAATACTGACATAAACACATTCATAAAATACAGTAACTAGCTATAGACTAACAGGAGAGAAAACAGAAGAGAAACAAGAATAAGAAAATCTACACAGAGGACAGCAGTGGCAGAGCTTTTGTGGAAGGAACTGGGTTTCCAGTCATACTTTAGTGCTAACATTTCTGCACCAAACCCTCTGAAGACAAAGCACTTTTCAGTCACAAAACCAACATCTTTTTAATACTAATGCAGACAAACAACATTTACACTTGGCAGTCCCATTTGTGTAACAGAATCCAGCTATTCATTAAAAGCTGATTAAGGTGCTCCAAGAAAATCGGACTGCCCCATCTGCAAACCTTTCTTCCCATTCTTTGGAGGAGTAATGTAGGGAAGTGTTATGCTGCCTTACGTTTCTGTGAGGCCATATGCCAGGTCCAGCATGTCCATCTCTTCATCAGTAATTGCATCTAGTTTCTCAAATATGTGGTCTTCAAATATTAAATGACAAGTTGAACAGGCTAGCGTTCCTTCACATGCACCTAAAAAAAATCAATATAACAGAAAAATCCAAGTTTCAAATTGCAGCTGAATTTCAAAAGAAATCCTACACGTTTGTTTCATAAAAGAAGTTTCAGTTGATTAGTCAAATTAATGTTCTATATATTCCCACTTTCATACACCTACTCTGCATTCAACTATTACTAGCGTTTCTACAGTTACTATAGCATGAAGATTTACTTAAATGCTAAATAATTAGTTAAAAAATGCTAAGTAATCAGTTAAAATACTTGGCTAATTCCCTTTCTATCATTTAAAAAAATAGCTTTTAACTGTAAGAATGCAAAAGCAGACAATGCTGTCAAGCAACACTACTTCATTTATTTCCAATGCTGATCCTTCTTATCTCTCTTTTTCCACGGTTTTGAAGTGGTTTTCTCTAGAAGTTCAACAGCAGACACCTGCTACACAAAAACAATTCCTTAGAAGTACAGGGAGGTGGGATTTTATACTTATTCCTTCTCACTCAACAGAACACTAATTCACAGCAGTAAAGGTAGTCAGGCTGGAGAGAGATGGCTACTACATGGATTACGAGGTGTTCCAGTACAGGTCAAGGACCTAACAAGCTTCTGGGGCAGAGCAGCACAAGCACAAACTCCACCTACCTGCTACAGCAATTAGGTCACCACAGCACAGGAGAAGTTTGAACTCCGACAAATTTCTCCCTGTCACTGTATTGGGCTGCCTTAGGCTGGCACCAAGTTCTCCACAGTGTTGAAAAAAAAAAAAAGTGCAACTTCAAGAAGTGGAGGAAAGCTAAATACTGTGGAGATAACAAACCTCAGGCTCTGATTTAAACTGACAGAAGAGAATCAGATAACACATTAGCCAATCTTCACTTATTTCTAGGAAGAGCAGAACCAAAAATACTGTGACAACATTACCTTTGGAATCATATGGAAAAAGTGAAGAAAGGCTGTATGTATAACCACTGCTACGAAAAGAAATAGTGGAACTCATCATTAGACCATGACAACCACACAGAAAGCACCATGCTGCTACAGTACCAAAAGCATAGTGAGCACAACACTGTAATACAACACTTGATTTTTAAATTATGTAATGTCTTCAAATAATGTGAAAAACCAGAATTTAATTAGAGTGCCAAACATAAAATTTTCATATCAGCAGCTCAAGGATCATTAATGTTGGGGAAGTGAAGGAAGGGGTGAGGGAGGAAGGAAAGAACACTGTCTCTTTGAGCAGTGGAAGGTCTTTCCACAACCAACTAGCAATAACAAACAAATTGAGTGCAGCTGAATCATTCAATAGATCTGCAACCCTTTATACAAAGATGTTTCTGTTATTGTTAATGCACATGGGATGCCCCCTAGTGATAGAAGCAAATAAGCAGGATTTACATTTAATTTTTCCCTCACTGCTTTTTTCTTAAACACAGAACATACATGATTATGATTGCTATGATTTACTATTATTTCTCTGCCCTAGTATGATGTTTCATTAGCAAGTGGTTATTACATGGGACTAGCACATATTATAATTAAAGACTGTTACAGTATTCCAAATTTTCAGTTTGGCTTCCTTTTATTGACAGCATGGCTTTTTCCTACTTTACCATAATGCTCTAACACATCTGATATTGACAAAGAACACTTACTGTAGAATACAAGCAGGCCAGCCATAAGCCTAAACGAACCATTTAATAAGTGATGCATAAAGCCAGTTGCTTTACAAGTTTTCAAGACAATTTTTCTTCCCCAGATATACAAAACACTACACATAAAAGATGTCTCAGATACTAAGTGTAAGATTTCAAATCTTATCAAAGATCTTATTACTAGCAGTAAAATTTATTTGCACTTAACTAAAACACACAAACTGTGCTGCACTACTCTGCTTTTTTTTTTCACGCCATACATTCAGTTCTGAAAACTGTACTACCACTTTCTGCTCTAACTTTTCAGCTCATGTTCATATAAATATCTTCCCAAGGTATTTAACTGCAATTACCTAATACCTTTGAGCAATGTGGTCTAGTGGTTTGAGCAATGAGGGCTGGTGGAAGATGCCCAAGGCAGAGGGGTTTGGAACTGAACGATCTTCAAGATCCCTTCCAACCCATACTATCCTATGATTCTAACTATGGGATGTGCAAAAGTCCAAAGAAAGAGACAAATTGTAACTTCCTCCTGTTTTGATTTTAAACAGAACTCATACCAAGTTAGAATTTCACAAGGTCTCCTTTACCCCAGTTCTTCAATAAGAATTAAGCTCCTCGCTCTTCCCCGCTAACCGACACGGATTTGGTTGTTTCTTTCACTTTGCACTCCTCTGTTATAGATATTCATCTACAAAAAGCCTGATAATAAATTGAGACAGTCTGGCACTGCAGAAGTAACCAGACATTGTCAGGCATACACCAGTTTTGTGCTGCCGCCAGAACAGGGCCTTTCAGCTCAGAACAGGCCTGCAGGTGGCATGTTTCAGACTCCACTTTGACAGCACTCTGTGCATATTCCCCTCTTCAACACTCAATCCAAGATCACCCCAAGTCTCTTTCTAAAACTTGAACCAAATGATTCTATGCACCTGCAAGAGGAAAAAAGGGGAGAAAATCCAAGAGAAGTACAGCTAGGTTTTATATATTTAAAATATTCATTGACAGTTGGACTTAATGATCTTAAGGGTCATTTCCCAACTAAATGATACTGTAAATATTTATGCATAAAGAGGAACATAATTTCTAGACTCTCAATAAAATATTCAGTGAATCTACTTACCAAAACCATCTATGTCTAGATTATTGTCAACAACAACATCCAGCAGTGAATCCCCAGGTTTTCCCTTGGCTGTTAGTTTGTCACCATCACGGTTTATGAAATGAACAGTTATTTTATCTTCTGAGCTGAAAAAGAAAATTATATAATAAATTAAAGAATTCTATAATTTTTTAGCACTTTAGAATTGACTGAATACTACTAAAATAATAGCTGATACTACTACTGTCTACTCCAAGAAAAGAGAAATCTAAGTTACTGGCTTTTAAAAGCTGTAACATGTACAGGTTTTACTGCTGTACACTGAACAAAGACCATGAAAAATAAGGGAAAAAAAAAAACCCCTGGTGTTTGTTTTGTCACTACAAGCTATATAGGATCCAGATGTTTTGCCTTTTACCAATCAGTTTATTTTAGGCACAATATTTGTATTTGTACAAAATACAAAAAAATAAAGGACCTTATTTCAAATGCTTTTCTCCACACCTTTCTGTGAACTCTTGCTTTGGATTTATGATTTTTTTTGTTTGTCTCATAATTATTTAGGATAAATTCTAAATTTTCCCATTTCTGCTTAGAGTTTTAGATATTTTTCATTTTTAGTTAGGAAATTTAATTCTTCTCTCCTCCCACAGTGGAAATACTCCAATAGCATTCTGCTGCTTTTAGGCACAGATTCTTTGAGGAGTTCATCTTGTAAACATTAATTCCAGTGAAGTACAAAGTTTTTACACTGGTTTCAAGGAAATAAGGTTTTACTGCCTTTTTTTCCCCAGACAATTGCTTACTTAAGAAAAAATTCACCTGCAGTCTGCAAAAAATTTCTTAAGACTAAAGCTTTCAACATGAAAAAATTATTTTATTCCCTTCCATATTACTTTATTTCATATGCAGATTAAAGGAAAGCTTTAAATATACTAATAAAATACAGTATGTTCAATTTTAAACAGACTATTTTCTTCCTACAGTAAGTGAGCAAAACAAAAACTTGCTGGATGGAGAGTGAAGAAATCTGCCAGGAGATGACAGATAAAAATAGAATGACTAAAAAGCTAATTCAAAAATTTATGTTTCCATGTGAAATCCATGTTTAAGAACCACCTGCTTCATATTACCCATATTCTTCTTTGTAACTGTGATTTATGTCATATGCAATATGCAAACTTGCAAATCAAGTCACCCCCTGGAAAACTCTAACCTATACATCTGAATATTAAAGAAAAAATTTGGAAGTGGCCATGCTGAAAAATCAGTAAACAAATTAATTTTGTAACTGGCTGCAAAAGAATGTGTTTTTAGCAATCTGAGTCCTGGCTTGTTACAAAACAACAAATGTTTGTTGCTATGGACTTCATACATTTGTCACGAGTTTCATTGGCACTGGTATGCTCAGGGATGATTCATTAGGATGTCATGTTCAATTCTTTTCCTATCATCCCTCAGTCTACTTTCCAGAAGGCAGCCACAAGTATTATTAACTACAAATTCATTCCAAAACTATAATTGATAATAAAGGGCTGACCTTGCTGACCACGCAGAATGCAATTGAAGCACGTTCTATAAAAAAATTCAGAAAACTTAAAGACATATCTTTACAAAATATGATTTATGTTGCACAGTCACCTGTGATATCCAAGGACCACCAGCAAACCATTCTGTGGGGGTTTAAGAAACCACTCTGCTTTTAATTTTGCTCCTCGGCTATGTTAACACCTCCCACAGCAGAACCAAGGAAACAAGCACCCACTTAGACAAACTAGTACAAAATTCCCCACCTCCTCTGGCAGTCTAAGACTGATGGGTTTAGACTGGAAAGGTATAGATTCACATTCTGAGAGCCTAAGCTAACGCCTGACAGTGTAATTTTAAACTGCCTCAAAAAACCTTTCCAGAGCTCAAAGTACACTCTCCTTTGCTGAAATATTTCTGTCAACATGACAAAAAACAAAGCTGACAGGAGACACAATGCAATATGCATTTGCATTTCTGGCATGCTCTGCCCAAGGTATAGATGTGGCAAATACTAAATATTTATTCCAATATCCTAAACATATGCTTCATTACAGGATTAGGCACTCACAAGTACCATGGACCAAACAGATGTCTGGGCATCCATTAGATCCCTGGAACATTTGTAAACCACAAGTCAACTCCCTCCCAGTTTTCAAAACACACTTGAAACTGTCTTCACCTGTGGTTACACTTGAATCTGATTAAACAGCACAGTGCCAGGAGAGGAACAGTCCCACCCCTGCTCCTTTGTTCCTCCTCTCTCCAGCCCTCGCACTGTCCGGCAGTAACCTCGGTCCAGGAATGCACTGGCTGAAAGCCAAGGTCAATAACCCCACAGATGTCAGAACCAGCAGAGGCAGATCTGGCCCTTGGATGAAATTTACACCAGTGTAGAATGGCTGTGTTACTGCAACTTCATGCTGCAATGACACAATCTGGGTTTCATGATCAGATCAAACAAATCTCTTTACAATATCAAAATGTGGGTTCAGATGATCCCCACTCCAAAACACCCTGCCATCATCCTTGCACCAGTACTACAAGTCAACTCTTTTTGCTAACGTGGATGAAAATCAACCACAAAAACAAAGTAGACCCAACTGGACCAGAAAGCAAAATTGACAGAAGTGCCACTGCCCACAACAAAAACAAGGAATCAGCAGTGGGATGCCCTTGTCAGTAGGGGCAATTTGATATTTGCTTCAGCCAGTTGAGGACCTGCACCATGGCTGTGCATGCCTCATGGTGTGGCATGCAGCAAGGGGACAGAGGGAAGCATCACCACCAGGTCACTGACTTTGTTAAAAACTGACACAGTAATTAATCTTTTGGCAGGACCTAAAGCACCCTGATAGTTAGATATAGCTTTCTTAAGTATTTCAGTAGATCTGTTTCTGCGGGGTTTTTTGGGTTTTTTTTGGTTTTGTTTTTTTTTTTTTTTTTGCTATTGCCATGTTCTATCACTCTTCACTTAACCAAAATATTTAAAAAGAAAAATATTTAAAAGAAAAAAATGCTATACTTGGTGAAAATACTTTCAGATGTGTGTGTATTTACTAATCAGACACTTAAAACACACACTGAGCCAATCTTTGCAATGACTGGGGGATATCATTTTAAAAAAAAAATCTCACCTGCACAAAACAATATTTAGGCTTTATAAATTTCAAATACGGGTTTTGTCCACCCAGACACTGTTTGCATCAAGAAAAAACTATCCAAATATCAACATGCTGCAAACCAGTCACAAGCAATTAACACAGCCAGGCCTATGCAAGAATGAATAGCCTCAGGATTATCAGGAAAAACACAATTTATTTCGTGTTATCTGCGTGGAGCATAAATATCCCAATCCATGCTCAGATAAATGCTTTTCACCAGATGTAAAATACAATTAATTTCTTCATATGGTTGCCACAGTACTATCAGCATTTTTCATCAAGCTTCACAAGGATACCCTAAATCAGGCATACTGCAAAGGCACAGAGGAGCACCAGAGAACTGTAAGTGCTGTTTGCTGTCCCTCTCATGAAAATAATAGCAAATACTGCAAAAAGTCTCGACAACTATTCCTTCCCCCTTAGAAGAATTATCCTTTTGAATCTCCAGCTATTACTTCCAAGTTAAGAATCACCTCTCACATTTCTCCAAACAAAACATAATAACCTGGTACTGCACATGGTGAGCCAGCTCTGTTATTCTCAGATCTTTTAATAAACAACAAATCTAACAGCCCTAATTACCCGAGGAGTTCCATGAATTAAACTATTATACAGGCCTCAATCAACAGAAGTTATAAATCTGGACTAATCTTTAAAGCATGCAATTAATATGCTGTGCACCAAAAACATTGTACAGATAACCAGATTGGTATAAAAGAATCCTGAAATAACTACTGTTCACCATGAAATTAAAAGGAAGGATAAGGGATAAATAAGGAGCAAGAGAAAGGAGGAAACAGAAATGAAAACATAATGCCTGATGTTCCACTGAAACCCTTGGAAACCTCTGCTCACAGGAATCACCTCAGGTAATGTTTTGTATAGTGAGGTCTTCATTCTCTAGACACAAATACAGCTAATTTTACATACATAAACAATGAAAAAACACTGCCTGATTATATAAAGGTCAAGAATTGGGTCTCAACAATGCCCAGAAAGTAACCTATGCATAAATGGAGAAAACAATAATATACAAGAATTTTCCTTTTCTCCCAACTCAGCCAGGTTATGACACTGAGTATATAAACAACATTGGAAACACTTTTTGCATAAGCTTTTTTGCTGGTGCTTTTGCAAAATGAATGCAAATAAATTCCATTCTGTATTCAGCCTGTTTGTGACAGACATGAGAGGATTGCAGCTCTTACATTACTAGGAAATTTCCTTACAGTAGGTAAGGAAATGCTTTCCCTTATAGGATTCTTTTTTCAATTATTTTAATACCTTTAAAAAAATTGTAAATATGTCACATCTTTATTTTTTTAATTAAAAACTACAAATCAGGGATCTCAAAATCAACTGATTACCAACAGGATCCCTCAGAGAAAAAAATCTGACTAGCAACTTATTCATCTCCTGTGGGAGTCATAAGCTAGAAAAGTTTAGTATCTCTCTCCATATTAAAAGTTTCTGCTGGAACAAAGTCAAAGATCACCTACAGGAGAGTTTAAAAGCAAACTACTGAGCCAGCTTTGATGTCAAGGGCACTGTCCCAGTCTTCTGGAAACAGGCCAGGCGACACCCCTGATGCTGGGCTGCTGATTGTGGATCCTGATCCAAGTCTGAGACACTTTTCTGAGAACCAAGTACATCACACTATTAAAACTTCTAAATTTTAAATACTGAAAGTTAGCTGTAGACTGACCTGTCTTCAAATGTACAAACTTCAAGCCAGAGGGCTGTGCATAAACAATCTGTGACTACCTATAATAAGCACCAAAACTACAGCTGTGGACTGTGTAATATTAAACACCCACAGATGCAATGCATTCTGAAATACCTGCTCATAAATACTGGTGAGGAGGAGCTCTGCATATTTAGATTGGACCACAGAATCAGTCGGGCTGGAAAAGACCTCTGAGATCATCAAGTCCAAGCTATTACCAAACATGACCATGTCAACTAAATCAAGGCATTGTCACGTCCAGTCGTTCCATGAAGGAAGATGCCAAAGGGCTCTTCAGTACAGAAACACTATACCAAAGGCAGAAGACACTTTTAAGTATTAGGAACTCTCTGGTATGTACTGTACTTCTACCACATGCCGAGCCAGACTATCACGGTGGAAAAAAAAAAAAAACAAACAAAAAAACCCAACAAAACCAAACAACAGCAAAAAAGAAAAAGAAGTGCAACTTCAGTTAAGGTCATAACCTCTTAGAAAACCAGTGTGAGCACAGGAACGCAGGTTTAGCGTTCAATAACGCTGCAAGCCAACTCAACGGGGTTCCAGGTCACAGCGACCCGGCGCGGGGCCTCGCCCGAGCCCAGCGCAGCGCCGGCACAGCGCTCGGGGGCACGGCCCGGGGGAGCGGAGCCTAGAGCGGCCCGGGGGAGCGGAGCCTAGAGCGGCCCGGTGCCCCCGCCACAGCCGGCGCGGGGCGGAGGGGCCGGGACCCGGCAGCGGCACCGCGGGAAGGTCATCCCGCGCCAGCCCGGCCCGGCGGCCCGAGCCACAGGCAGCACCGAGCCCCGGCCCGGCTCCTCCGGGCCGCCGCCCCGGAGCCCGCCTGGCGCCTCACGGCCGTGACCCCCTTACCTGAGCACCGCCCGGGCAGAGAGGCTGAACGGCCGTGCTGCCCTCCCGGCAGCGGCAGCGCTGCCGCAGCCCGGCCTCGGCCCGGCCGCCGGCGAGGTGGAGGAGAAGAGCCAGCGGCGGGAGGCAGCGGCGGCGGCCCGCAGGAGCCGCGCCGGCCCCGGGGCGGCCATGGCGGCGGGACGGGAGCGCTGAGGCGCGGCGGCGGCGGGGCGGGGGTAAAGTCCCGCCGCTTACGCCTGCAGCGCGCGCGGCGGCGATTCCCGCAGCCGTTTACGCAGCGCGCGACCCGCCCCCGTCGGCGTGACCGCGGGGTTACGCAAAGTGCGCGGCGGAGCGCGGAGGGGCGGAGCGGCGCGAGGGCCGCCCCCGCCGCTGCCCTCAGGTGCCCTCAGAGCCCTCAGTGCCCTCGGCTCTCCCGCGCCGCCCCCAGCCCCAAGCGCTGCCGCTCCCGGGACGGCGGAGCCGTGGAGCCCAGCGTGTGCCGACCCTCTGCCCCGCTGGGTACACGAGGGATTTCCTGTCACAGCAAGGACTTCGGCGCTGACACGCGGTGGAGGAGTCACTTCCCAAATGCCCCTTTGGGAGGCCCGGCCTGTGGGGGAGTGGGCTCCAGATCAAGGCTGGGGTCGATGTTACTTGGAACTCCCTTGAAAAAGGTTATTATAATGCGGAACTCCCGGAGAAGAGGAGCTGGCAGCGGGGGAGTCTGAGCCGTCTATGCTGTCCTGGCAGCACCAGGGAGAAGTTCCCAGTTCCTCATCACTGTTTCTTAGGACAGAGGATCCAAACTCTAAAGCACGGGAATCAGCAAATGGAGAGCAGTGCTGCTCCATAACAGGAGGTGAACATTCATGGTGCATGGCTGAAGTACCAGTATGTGCCACAGGAAATTTTGAAATCTCCTGAGCAATCACAGACTGCACATGCAGGCTTAACTTCTCTCTGGTAGTTTTGATCAGATGGTTGTTTAGATTCCCTTCATTCTACCACACCCTAACTGGAGAGTTCTGAATGAATAAGGAAAAAATGTAACAATTACTTTGAAATATTTCTTTCAAATAGGAATGGAAATGAATGGGGAAAAAGAGGAGGGAATGATACCTCATACACTTGAAGTAGCAAAGATTATTCTTGATGTCTTATAATTTTGTTGCATCAGAATAAGATTGAAGAGGGAGATAATATACTATATAACTTGAACTTCTGTATTTTCTTTAAGAAAAGTAGGTTCTGGTGGAAATATCCTGGTGGAATTGTCAAGAGCCTCCAAACTGTCTGTCCATAAAACAAGTGATCCATAAACCACACTGATCTCATTTTCATTGGGTTTTACTCTTTTGCACCACAAGAGAATGTGGCCATGAATAATGCTGATTATTTCAATGCTGTCACTACAGCATGGGGTTATATATATGCATAATCTTAAGGCAGTATACAGCTAAATACGTACAGTTCCAGCTGGATGTCTAATATTGTAAAGCCAAAAGAGCACATGTCATAATCTTGTTTGACTTCAACCAGATGGCTGCTCATGGTAAGTTAATGGTTAGTGCAGGAAATAAGCCTGAAAGGGACTCTCTGTACCTTACAATGTAAACTTTTGCTGTCACATTCAACTCAAGCAACTAAATAAAGAAGTATTTATCCATTCCTAAAGTTTTCTTGCTTGTATTAATTGCACTGAAAAAGTCCCAAAATTTCATTCCTTGCAAGTGGAGAAAGCCTAATTATTTATCAATTTTCAAATTGAGTCTGAGTGTCCCTAATAGTATGACCCTGATACATCCTAGGATTGTGTTTGATCTTTTTTTCATGTAGAAATTAAATCGGTAGCTTTAAATCAGTGTGATTAGTTAATAATCCAGATGTCCTTTGCTGCTTCTCATTAGTGAAGCTATCATTAACAGCAAGAGTCCTTGGCTTGCCCAAACTGAACAGAATAAGGTCTTTGAACTTAGCTGCAATCTACTTTCCCGTGGGGGTTTCACTCATGTGCCATTTTAAGAGAAAAGGCCGATTCCATGAACTGCTTCCCTTGCGCTGGATATGCTCCATAGCTCTGTTCCAGCCCTCGGGCTGCCGTGGCCCTGAGCACGTTACCCCTTTGCAGAAGTTTAGTTGGCGCAGTCCAAGGTCAGTTTCTTCACTGATAAGAGGAGCTGCGAAAAAAGCCAGCAGCAAGGGCCTGTCTGTCCCTGGAGAGCCACTCCTAACCCGTGGCTCTGTGCTGGCCCTCAGGTGTGCCACAGGGCAGCGGTGCAGCAGCTCTGTTTGCACCATCTCGCATCTCCAGCAGTCTGGCCCTCATCCAGACCTGCTGACCGGCATCCTGGCTCGGCCTCGGACCTCCCTTGCCACTGCAGCCCTGCTGGGTGACCACGTGGGCTGTGCCTGACCCTGACCACTGTCTCTCGACCTAATCTTGGCCCGGGCTGCTGTTCCACATCCTGGCTCCTTGGTGACGAGGTGACTGCTTTCACCTGCCTTGGAATTGTGCTTAATTTCTGGCACACCTTCTGTTGCAAAGCAGCCACATCTTGCTGCTCCCTGACATTCACCACCCCCAAACACAGAGACCACCTAATTTAATTTCTATATAATATACAATTTTGGGTGGGCAAGCTTAAAGAAAATGGTGGAGCAGAGTAAAATAAAAGAGAAAAATTACAAACTGTGTGTACCTATCATCTCTTTGAATCTCACCGTGGTTATGTGCAAGTTTCTGTTCCTTGTCTCTGTGGGATATTCATTCTAATGGTAAACACTTTTCAAGAGGCACTTCATCATTTCTTGTTTGGTTTTTTTTGTTGTTTCGCTGCTTTTGTTTGTTTGTTTTGTTTTTAGTATAGATTCTTGCACAATGGGAAGGATTTTTGTTGCTGCTTTTTTTTTTTTTTTTTTTGCAAACACATCCTCCAAGTCTTTACTATTTTGAAGATTGTATTTATAGGAGGCCAACCAACCACTAGATGGCAAACAGTTTCAGCAAGAGAATTAGCACATGGGTAGTGATACAACTTTCTGTCCTCAGCTTCATCTTTCCTTTTCTTGTCCAGCTTTGTGAGCTGGACCTGGGAAATCTCGCTTGAAGCTGACATGGTCCTTCTTCTCCCTACCTGTGCCTCTCTTTTGCTGTTACAGGATTTATGAGTCAGGTGTAGGGTGGATTCATACAGGTGATTTCTGCAGAAACTAACAAGGAAAAAAAAAACCAAAACAACAAAAAGGAAAATAAGAAAGCAAGCAGTTTCCAGGCATTTCACTCCCATCAACCAGCCTGGAGACCCACTGTGCAGAACAAGATGTATCCTGGGAGAAAAGCAGTCCCAGCTTGGATTGTTTTATGCTGCTGAGCAAAGGTACCACATATTCTTTTTTTGGACATAAAACTCCAAAATTCAGGATGATACAAACATTAAACATGTGTATCATTATCAGCAGATAATATGTATAAATTACTACAGAGGGTCTCTCTGAGTCCTGTTTTTTTCTATCTAAAAGAAATATGGCATGATTGATTATTTACAAAATAGAAATCCAACTTTATTTTTTTAGAGATTTTGAAAATAAAAAAATCCACCAAGTAATCAGACTTCTATATAGCAGTAGCTTTTCTGGTTGCTATTAAGTTCTCTGTGAATACGTGTTTTAACCAAGATTTTCTTGGAAGTAAAATTGTGTCAAATTATCCCTTTCAGTTAAAATATTCAGGGAGATTCAGAGACATGAAAGAATCCATCCAGTCATAAACCCATGGTGTTTCCATCTGTAGCTGAGTGAGTGCGACACAGGCTGTTACCCTCAGAGCAGGAACTTGAAAGAGCGGTGAGGTCTGAAGTAACCCATGCTTGAGAAAAGGCAGGATTGTGAAGGAGAGGTAATCCAAGCACCATGAGAGTGTCTGTAGCTGCCAAGTGATTCTGTAGCTAAAGGGAGATCTGGGAATTTTGGCACTTTGTTGGTGTGATTTATTAAATATGGATATTGATCTAACATTGATATCCAACTATGATGGACAAAAGACTCTCTAAGAGTTTAGAGTTATAAAGTGTATGTTTAATTTGATGTTGGACAGCTGCGTGGGGTAGCCCCTTAATATGCACTACAAAGCTATAAGCAATTCCAGATTTTCTCATTACAAACATGGCTAAACAAACATAAAATGACAAGCAATTAGTTACTTTAAATTTGGGATAACCATCTCAAATCTAGCTTCTTTTAACTAACTACTAACTCTTAACTATTTCCAGCAAAGCCTACCTATCTGCTCTAATTAATTCCAGCAAGCGTATCTTTAGCTAAAATCTTAACTTTTCTAAAATTCGTGTCTCATTCCCCATTTCTTCTTTGAAATGAGTAAATTCTTTTACTCAGTATACAGATTTTTTTTCTGTCTATCCAAACCATACAGCTTGTCTCTCAAGATCAAGCCATATGCCTTCACTAGTGATGCTAAGGCTGCCACTCATCATAGCATCCTCCAATTCCAAACAAGTACAGCAATAGACAGGACCAAACTTATGCTAACCGAAATGAGCAGCACAGTGATAGGGTGAATCAAGGCACTGGTTGCTGTTGGTGACCATCCAAAAAGCACATCCCACCAATGATGAGACAAGTGTTCTTCAAACAGTTAAAAAACCCTTTTTATGGTCTCCATGTCATGGTGTATCGTGATCAAAGTTTTTTCCCCTGCATCTTGAATTTCTTTCAAAATTTCATTCAATTCATGATGTTTCAACAACAGAGTGACTAGGGTCAAATTCATTCCTATAGGCACAGGCAGTATTTTCTGCACAGTAACTAGGTTTGCCTTTATGTACTGATGTGATATTACAGGTAACTGATAGAAAAAGTCACATCCTTCAATTTCAAAAAAATTACAAACACATCAATTAAATTGAGTTTCATTCACTATTAGGTCATCTATCATTATGGTGGGACATGCTGTCCTGAGACAGACACAAACTTATCCTGGTTGATTAGACGCATTTCAAAGTGACAAATGCTTTGGTCCATGTCCAAACAAATATCTTTATCAGCTTCCAAAGTCCCCTCACATATGTATCCCAATTGTTTCCTCATAGAACAGGGCTCTAGGTTAATGATTTGCAAAATTCCTTCAATTTCTCATGCCCACATTCTATATTCAGAGGGATACAATACAGTCTCCTCACGATTTAGTCCTAGAGTGACTATTGGATGTATCAAGCTCACCGATGCATTTTGTATAATTAAAACAAAGGCTGTCCCCACATTCATTACAGGGTCATAGGTGAAACTGACTAACCCACCAAGACTGAATCTCTCTCTCCATATCATATTACCCCAAACAATTTTACGAATTTCACCAGGGAATGTTCCTTCTCCCTGTTCCCTGATAACAGCAGCAGCCAGTGACTGCATCCACATTTGTGCTTGAGTACACCCAAGAGCCAAGGAGATGTTTTCACTAGCTGTGCCTAGTGCATTAATTATCACTTCATGGTCCTGCTCTTCTGTGTTTTCCCATTCTGGTAGCATTTTGGACTGTTTCAATGATTGTTACCTAGCGCCAACAAAGAGGATTGCAAAGGCTGCTGTAATGTATCCAAATCGCTCCCCATTGTGGACAATTTGCTCATTTACACTTCCAAATCCATTGTATTTAAAACTCCCAATCCTGTCCCTAACACACAGTAAAATCTCTCATTTTTCCTGAAATTAAAGGGCATATGGTTTTGAAGCCAAGTGGTCCAATCCATAAAAGAAGTTTTGAGAATTTGGGCACATTCTGGCTGGATGGCAGAAGCATTTACTTGCATCCCCATTTCTACTCGTTTTAGAGACCATTCCAGGTTTATCAATAGCTCCTGAAATCCTGTTTTCTTAATAGCATATGGCCCAAATTTAGTAATTGCGGGAGTACTAAACTGTTCCTCTTCTAAAATAACTGAAGTTTGGGTTGTTACAGCCTTCTTTGACACTGGTGGGGTTGTCTTGGCCTTATCCTTATGAAACTCAGTGCATACCTGGGTGGTGTTACAGTCAAGATTAAACCCTTTTGCTGCACACCCTTCAATTTTGGGTCTAAACTTGGGACACGTGGTTAAGCATTTGTTGCAGCATCCAGAACCGACTTGGATGAGTTCCATAGGTGGATGGTGATCCTCATGGAACATATATGAATGCATATTCACATCCCCAAACATTTTTCCCTTCCCACATACTTGACTCTTAGCATTTTACTCAAAGCCCTACGAGAGTAGGGATCATAAGCTTTTAAATATCCTAGTTACATTATACCCACGTGGTGTTTTTTGGACTCCTGTTATAGTTGTGGCAACGAGCTTTTGCATTATGTCCATGATAACTATAAGTCCATTACTCGCTATTCCAAGTGAATTTCAGCTTCAGCTCTTCGTCACTTGGGGTGACCTTCCAAATTCCTTCAGGGCCTTCTTCACTCAGCAGTGATGGATCCAAGCCTTCTGTTCGTTAACCCTGACCACAGTGAAAGTGGTGAGGAGCACCCGGAATGGTCCTTCCCACTGTGGTTCCAGGGTCTTCCCTGCAAAATACTTAACATATACATAATCCCCAGGTTGTACATCATGTACTGGCCCATCTAATGGATGGTACATGGATGTACTGGCCAATCTAATTATCTGTTTTGGGCCCCAGCCACACATCTTTCAATTTCTCTAAGTTGTTTATTCAGGGCCACCATATATTTGTGTAGGATTTCTTCTCCTACTTGAATGCGCTTTGTTTCCTCTTGAACCGCATATGGTCTCCCATACAGTATTTCAAAAGGGCTTAATTTCTCTTTTGCTCTTGGTTTTGTCCAAATTCACACTAATGACAATGGAAGAGCATGGGGCCAGGGCAAATTTGCTTCTTGCCCCAATCTTGCAATTTGTTGTTTGATCAAATGGTTCATCTTCTCAACCTGGCCACTGGATTGAGGATGATATGGGGTATGCAATTCCCAATCTATCCCCAGATGGTGGCTAATTTGCTGCACAATTTTTGAAATCAAGTGTGTCCCTCTATCTGAAGATATGATGGCTGGAACTACAAAACATGGTATTATCTCTTGCAATAGTGCTTTGGTCACCTCTTATGCCTTAGCTATCCTGGTAGGGAAGGCTTCTGGCCATCCTGAAAAGGTATCTGTTAACATCAATAGGTGAAAATACCCCCCTTTTCTGGATAATTCCATAAAATCAATTTGCCATTGCTGCCCAGGTCCACAACCTTTCCCATTCTGTCCAACTTTAGCCTTTGGAGTATTCTTTGGATTAGCTCAGAGGCAAAGACCACACTGACAAGTTACCTGTACTACTGTGCCCTGTAATTTTCTAGCCATGATCCTATCTTTCATATGGTTATACAGGGTGTCTATTCCCTAGTGTGTTTTCTCATATTGTTTCTGCACTAATGATCACAATAAATAGAAGGGTAATACAAGCTTTCCTTTTCTGTTACAGCCCACCCCTCCTGATTATAACTTGCATTTTCTACCTTAGTAAGTTTCCTGTCCTTTTCATTATATACTGGCTTACCTTCAATAGAAGTTTTTCCATCTGGAATCAATGTTACCTCAACTGTCTCATCGTGTGCCTCACCTTTGGCTGTGTCTTTTGCCTCTCTGTCTGCCAGCATGTTTCTCTCTTCCAATTCAGAGCTTACTCTTTGGTGTGCCTAGATGTGCATAATAGCTGCCTTTTCAGGTAACTGAACTGCATCTAACAGTTTTAGTATTTCTTGTGCATGTTTAATATTCTTTCCTTGTGAATTCAACAGTCCTCTCTCTTTCCAAAGGGCTCTGTGTGCGTGAACCACCCCAAATGCATACCTTGAGTCTGTATAAATGTTAATTTCTTTTTCTTTTGCCAGCTCTAAGGCCTGGGTTAAGGCAATTATTTCAGCCTTCTGTGCAGAGGTGTTTGCTGGCAATGGTCCAGACTCTATTACCTCTCTGCTTGTGGTAACTGCATACCCAGCATGTCTTTACCACTGATGATACAGCTGCTCCCATCAGTGAACCAGCTCTCAGCATCCTTGAGAGGGGTGTCCTTCAGATCTGGTGACTGGAGTAGGTGGCTTCAATGGTCTCCAGGCAGTCGTGGATCACTGGTTCTCCCACACTCCCACTGAAGGAAGAAGCTGGGTTCACAATGTTAGTTACCACAATCTCAACATCATCTTGTTCTACCAGTATGGCCTGGTACTTCAAGAATCTCTGTGGGGAAAGCCAATGTCTCCCTTTCACCTCGAGGACTGCAGACACTGTGTGACACTAGCACAGTCATCTTCTGGCCTGGGGTGAATTTGCATGCCTCTTGGATGTTCAGTGCTACTGCTGCAACAGCTCTGAGGGACCCTGGCCACCCCTTGGCTGCTGTGTCCAGCTGTTTGGAGAGGGAGGTGACTGCCCTCCAGTACAGACCCAAGTTCTGTGCTAGTATTCCCAAGGCAATCCTCTGCTTTTTGTGAGAAAACAGAAAAAATGGCTTACTCTTGTCTAAAAGTCCCAGGTCTAGAGCTGACATAAGAGCCTTCTTCAGTTGGTTGAAGGTTCATGTTGCTTTTGTTGTCCACTGAAGATTCCTGCTTCCATTTTGTGATTAAGGCACACAGGAGTTTAATGAACAATCCATAGTTTTAAATCCACAGTCTGCACCAGCCCATCATGCCTAGAAAGGTTCTCAGTTCTTTCACTGTCTGGAGTTTCGGGGTTTGGCATATTGCTTCCTTACGGTCTTGCCCCAAGGTCCTTTGTCCAGCACTTACTTCATAGTCCAGGTAAATATCGGTTTGTTTTACCATCTGGGTTTCTTTTGGGATAAAAAATTTAGGAGGCTCACTGTCCAATCCACACATGCCTCCTGGGTCTGGGTGGCTATTAGGAGGTCATCCACATACTGAGGCAGCTATCCTTCTCCTGGTGAGAGTTCCCAAGACTTCAAATCCTTTGCAAGCTGCTCTCCAAATATGGTGGGGGACTTCTTGAACCCCCGGGGTCGTACACACCATGTGAGCCGAGTTTTACATCCAATTTTGGTTTCTTCCATTCAAATGCAAAAATTTTCTGGATGGCCTCATGGAGAGGGAGGCAAAAGAAACCATCCTTCAAATAAAAAACTATAAACCAGGTTAATTCAGGTGTTAAACGAGTTAACAAGGTGTAAGGGTTTGCAACCACTGGGTACAAGTCTTCAGTCACCTTATTAACAGCCCTTAAATCTTGTACTAACCTGTATGACCCATCAAGCTTTTTCACAGGCAAAATAGGAGTATTAAAATCAGATTGACACTCTTTTAATAATCCTACCTGCAAAAAGTTCTCGATAATTGGACTGATCCCTTCTCTATCTTCCTTTTTCAAGGGATATTGTTTGACCCTTGCTGGTTGTTTTCCTTCTTTAAGCCAGATTTGTACTGGTAGAGCATTCTACCAGTAGGCCCACACCCCAGGAAATACCTGATCCATTACTTTCTTAATATTTTCTTCCTCATTTTCAGCTCTAATTTCTTTGGTTATTAGCATTAAGCTTAACAATTCCACATATTGTTCATCTTTTACCTCCAAACTAATTTTCCCATTTTTAAATATTCCAGCTGCTCTTGCAGATCCCTGCCCAAAAGTGCAGATGGAGCATTTTAGGCATGTACAAAAATCAATGAATTCCCCACTGTTCCCCCAATTTATACTTCAGTGGTTTGCAAAAATTGGCTCTTTCAGATTGGCCAGTTGCCCCCCTTACCATAATGTAATAATTTCTTATAGGTATTAGAGCCTTATTGAACACCAAATATGTTGCCCCTGTGTCTACTAAAAATTCCACCTCTTTCTCTTTGCTCCCCAGTTTGACTACAACCAGAGGGTCCCCCAGGGTAGGGCCCTCCTGTCCTCTTCAGCCCTCCTTTACATGAGCAACCACCTTTCTCCTCGATCACCTCTTCTCTGTTTGTCATCCCTCCTTCGTTCTGGACACTGGTTCTTCCAGTGTCCGAATTCCTTACAAAATGCACATTGGTCTTTTCCCAGTCGGGGTGGTCCCTTGCCCACGTTTTCCCTTTTCTTCCTTCCTCACTCTTACTACTATTTTCCTCATCCCCTGTCTGTATCTCTCTTCCCGACTGCTGAAAACTCTCCACGCTTCCTCCAGCAAAGTCTCCAAGTCCTGGCTTGCTGGGCCCTGGATCTTCTGAAGCTCTCGCCTGATGTCTCCTGTAGACTGCCCTACAAACAAGTTCACCAAGTATAGTGTTCCTTCATCAGACTGAGGATCCAAGGTGGTGTGCAAAGCGCATTGCCTCTCGCAACTGATCTAGAAATTCAGTAGGTGTTTGAGAGGGGCCCTGTTTAATAGCGTACAGGGATGGCCTAGGGATGGCTCTTTCCAGCCCCTTCACTATCAATTCTAGGTATCTCCTCAGCCGACCTAATCCCTCTGGTTTACGGTCCCAACCTGGATCCTGAAGGGGAAGTACATCCTTAATGTGCTCCTGTGTTCTTCTACAAACATCCTCGGCCAGATCCCTAGCTACTTTCAAAACCATTTGCTTCTCTGTCTCTGTTAAAGCATCAAGCAGTAGCTGCATGTCATCCCAATCGGGATTATGCTGTTTGATCATAAACCTCAATATCCTAGCAACACCTGTTGGATCACTCTGATACCTCTTAGCAATCTTTTCCCAGGCCTCCAGATCCTGCGTAGAAAAGGGAACTCTAATCAGCATTATCGTCCCTTTAGGGGTTACTGCTTCCCTCAGAGGTGCTTGTATGACCTCTCTAGTTTGTTTCTGGGTCCTTGATGCTATAGGACCCTGTGGGGAGGGCCCTTCCTCCTCGCTGTCACTGGGAGGTAACGGTGGGTGCAGTCGGGTTGGCTCTCGTGGTTCGGGAGTTGGTGGGGAAGCCTCTGTTTGGTATACCTTGTCAGGATGTATGCATCTTTGGTTTATTGAGCATGCACTACAACACTGCTTGAGCTTTCCCCTGTTGGCTTTATAATCCTTTTCCAGAGTCAGTACGAAGGGGTCAGAGGGTGGCCTAATCCCACAGTCCCTTTGCCACTCGGGGTGTTTCTGAAGGGTGAAAAACATATCGGCATAAGTAGCCTCCTGCCACTTCTGTTCACGCCTAAGAAAAAGCATTAACTGTAATAAAGTTTCATAGTCAAGCGTCCCAGCTGATGGCCATTTCATTCCCTCTTCAAGTCTATAAAGTGGCCACAATTGTGTGCAAAACTTAATAAGCTCCTTCTTGTTTTCTGTGCCACCATAGCCCACCAGCTGTTTCCAGTGTGCCAAAATACAACCCAAGGGGCTAACTTTAGGAATCTCTTTGCTCTCACTTGCCCCCATGCTGACAGTTCCTCCTCTCCTAACGCTTTTTAATCTTGTCCCAGCTCCAAAGCTTCACCTGCTAGTAATATGCTACAAAGGTACTGAGCACACTCAACCCTAAGGATGTCTGCTGGTTTCTGTAGGTTTCCTGAAATCCCGTTCTGTAATGTGTGTGCCTCCTGACCAGGCACCAAGAAAATCCGTACAGCTATCTGGGTAGCCTTTTGTTCCTCTGTACGACAAAGATCACAAATTCCCCTTCTAGGTATCCTCCACCCAAATACTCATCCAACCCACAACTCTTGGCAAGCTCCACAACAGAACACAACCGGCGGGTGGCAGTCACAGCTCCCTCTTGGGCAAGGAAGTTCCTTCGAGCTGGGTTCCCGCTCCCTCTATCTTCTATTCCTATAAAGAAAAAATAAAAAGGGAAAAGGTAACAGTAACTACAGGGAAAAGGGAACAGTGAACCAAATCAACTAGGCTACGGAATTGTAACTTTTGACACAGGATGGCAGTGTTGCCTCAAAAAATGAGGCTCAAAGCTCAAATCACTGACAAAAAACATGCAACACGAAACGGCAATATTCTCCTAAAATGCTCACTACACACACCACACAACTGGGGAAAAGCTCCTTTTTGATCACCTCTAAAGGAACTCACACACCACAATCAATCACTTCACTAAAAACACTTACACAGAATAACAACACAAAACTTCGTTTTCTCCCCTTTAAATTGCTGGTTACAAATGGCTGGTAAACCAAACCACACCAAACTCCGCGTTGTACCTTGCGCTGAATATTCACAAATCCGGCGGAGCTGTGCCGAGGCGCAACGCGAATCCCTCCGGGATGGGGCAGCTCCGAACTCACGAACCGCCTCACTCCTCCGCGGCTAGGGACTACCAACGCTTTGTCAGAACACCACACCTCAGCAATCTTAAAGCCTCGCAAACAACTAACTGTTTGCTCGCAGTTAAAACACACACACACACTCAAAACTTTTCGGGCTTGAGCTGGGACAGAGAGACGCAGCTCAAAGCCAGGCCTGTGCCGGGCCTAGTTGCAGAGCCCCGCGCCTTTCTCCCCTTCTAAACACAAAACAAGCAGCTTAAACACACACAGCTGCCGCTCTCACCCGGTCACTCGCCGTTCCAACCCCAGCCAAAACGCACACACACAGCCTTGTTCACACAATCCCAGCGTAATGGAAGCGCTCTGGTGCTGCGCCCGCCCCGGTGTATGTATCCCTCCGCTAACTAAGCGCAAATTTCAAAGCTCTTCCACAGCTGAACCACCCATAAATCCAAAACACACGACGCACCGCCAACGCGCTCCCAAAAACACACAAACCAAAGCACATACCACAAGTCCCTACGAGCTAAAACGCAGCCCAAACACACAAAACCGCAAACCCAAAAATCAGCCCAGCTCTCCAGCACAAACCTTGGTTTTCACCGTGCCCCGCGGTCCGAAATGGGATCACCCGGCCACCAAAACTTGCTGCCGATGCCTCCAACTGCAGATCACCGAGCCGCTTCTAAACCGCGGGTAAAACCGGAGCCAAACGATTTATTAAATATGGATATCGATCTAATATCGATATCCACCTATGACGGACGAAATTCTCTCTAACAGTTTAGAGTAAGAACGTGTATGTGTACCCCAGCTGCGTGGGGTAGTCCCCTAAAACGCACTGCAAAGTTACCAGCAATTCCAGAGTGTATTTATCTACCGAGGGTTTAAATATTTATATATTCATAACACTAACACCTCCCATTCCCCGCACCCTATGGTAATCAGCTTGAAAGACTATTAAGCGTGCATAGTTTGCTCCCCGAGTTGTGTCAGAATTCCTTTTTATGGGGAGGGGTCGTAAAACAAAGAAGTAAGGCGAGTCTTCCTCGTTCTGAACTTGTAACTCCTCCCAATACAAATGAGCTCTGGGAGAACTCCAATTTCCTCCGTCTGTGACTTTGGAATGGGTTTCCAGATGTAAAAGATTTGCAATTGTTTGTATTTCTTTAGGTCTATTTATCACTTTCTCCGTTTATCATAGCAAACACAGCCAAACAAACATAAAATGACAAGCAATTAGTTATTTAAATCCGGGATCACCATTCAAATCCGGCTTCTTTTAACTCACTACAAACTCTTAATTAGTTTCAGCAAAGCCTACCTATCTATCAGCTCTAATTAATTCAAAAAATCTGTCTTTAGCTAAAATCTTACCTTTTCTAAAATTTGTGTCTCAGGTGAGGATCTGGTGGTGCAGAACAGCAGGAGAGTGTTCTGTTTGCAATTGCTTTATCTTTGTTGTTTCTCTATAGCACCTGAAATACAGCTGGAAACAGAAATGTTTGGAGTTTTGTCCTTCAAACAGATGGCACTCTAGGAATAAGCCAGAGATCTTGGTGTTTGTTACCCACTCAGAGAGGAAAGCCGAGGAGTTGTGTCTATCTTATGACAGGAAAGTGAATTTCTGACAAGAAATTCTACTAAACTCTAAATAATCCATTGCTTCAAAGCCATGGTTCTGACATACATAATGGACTGTGAAATCTGCGTGAGAATTTGAGTCTCTGAGGAGGGGATTTTAAAGTTAGTTGCCTGAAATCTTGCTACATTTTTAATAGCGAGACTGGGAATTGAGGAGTAAGGAATAAGTTTGTCAAAATTAGCTAACCAAGACAATGAGGTATGCCTGACATTTACTGTGCTTGAAAAATAAACGGAGCCAGAACTTGCAAACAGGGTGAGGGGTGCAAGGCTACCAGTGACAAGTGATAAATCCAAACCCCTAAACCAGCAAGAACTAATCTCAAGACCCAGAATGTGCCCAAGAGGCTAAGATACATGCTCCAGAGACAAAGTTGAAAAGTTCAAGTGCAATGAAGAGTTTGGAAGCCTCAGTCAGAGACCCCCAACAACCCCTGCATTGGGGAGGCACAAATGCAAAAGGAGTTTTGGTTCATTTTAATATGAAGCAAAGGTAAGCAACACTTGGCAAGGCTAGGACATGAATATCTATTAGGTATACCGTGTAATCCTAGGCCTTTAGGGAATAAAGAGCAATAGTTTGAAGTTTTGGGGTGCATACTCTAAGAAGAGCTATCCTCCATGCACCTCAGCACTGAATGAATGCATACCTACTTTATAACTCATTTCTCACGAGTTATAAAGTCTTTTCCATGTATCAATAGAAAGATGCATGAGTTTTTCCATACAAAAACTCTTTTTACTCTTTTGAATTTCTGAAATTCTTCATGTTATGCATAACATTTCATAGCAACAGTTCCTTCCTATGATAAGCTGAAAAAGTACATGGACAGTGTAATGTGAAATTTTCAAGACAAAGCAGAATTTGTCAGCACCGAACTAGAGCTACATTTCCATTGTGGTTACTTGTCTCCATCAATAGGGGACCTTGAAACTTGTTCAAAATGCAACAAAACAACGTCATGGAAGGGAAAACCACTATGAAATGTAAAAGCACCATGTCCAGCTCACGTCTAAAATCCTTCACCTGCACGTTTTTGATAGATGGGAAGCTATTCTGGGAAACCAACACTTGCTTCGTTGTTAGTTTCTTTCCCAGTTTCTTTTTTACAGTTGCTGCAGACAAAATATGGGGCTTGAGGGACCTTTGGTCTAACATAAAACAGACTGTTCTTTTGGTCTGATGCTTTCCTAATTTTCATATGTATAATAACACCCTGAAGTTGAATTTGTTCTTACTGGAGGACAGGACAGGACAAAATCCACAACAATTTCCCTAGTAAATTTGGGCCAGGCCAATATTTTTCACTACTACCAGTGTCACAGATCATGATCAGGATAGTAATTAGAGTCTCCATTTAAGTAAAAAAGCATTTCCAACTGCCCAAGGTTGGCATTGGCAGTGAATTACAGCCTGAAATGGACTCCTCTTATCTGCTGGTATCCACTTCTCTTCTCTGGATAATGCTGTTATGAATTCTCAGTAACATGTTTCCACTCTCTTCCCAGAAGATTATATAGTTGTTTTGTAAGAACATGTGCAACAAAGTGTAAGTAAAATCTCTCCTTCAAGCAATGATGTCATTTGCTCCAGATCCTGCAAGTCCTATTGTGCTGTTGGTTGCAAGTGAATGAGTGATGTATAAGGTGCTGCATGCTGATCTTTTCTATTTCTACCTTTGAAAAATACCTCTTAGTACAAACCTCTAGGAAGGAATTAATTTCCTCTTTGTGGCAGTCTATTGGTTTGTAATGGGAAGCAGCTCAGTTACACATGAAAAAGGCTTTAGTATCATATTCTTAGAGAAAGAGTGATGCTCAGAGGTAGTGAATGCCCTGAGTGAGTGAGGGGGTTGTGTGTTGACCAGGAGGCACAGCAAACTCAGGCTCTGTCTCATTCAGTCCTGGACATGTGGTACATGCAGCAGCAAATAGTGTTCATCAGATTCTTACAGCCAGAGGTAGAAAATGTGGAGAGCTGGAAAGAGGCTGAATGAAATGCATATATGTCAAAAAGTTGTCTGGTCAAAGGCTATAATTTCAAATAAACTTTGTTGCTATTATTCACAGACATTGGAAGTCATGAGTGATATGACAAAAATAAAAATGCTGATCAGTGTATAAAGCAATACTGGGGCTCAGCTTCTTAAAGTATACACCAGCATTTGTGTGAGAGGCCAAATTAGATACTTTTATGTATCTAATGTACATGTGGAGAAGGACAAGGTTAGAATTATTGAATCATATAGAGTACCCTGACTTAGAAGGGACCCATAAGGATCATTGATCCTTGCCCTCCACAGGACTGGCCCAAGAATCACACCATGTGATGCTGCAAACATTTATGGATGTGAATGGTCATATAGTTACATCTTAACCATATAAAAGAAATTGCAAAAGCAGCTGGAAACTTACCGGTAAGTACTTGCACATTTGGGACTTCATGGGAATACAGGCTGTAATAACTTTATCAGTTATGCTCCTCCTCTGACAGTGTAACTGGAATTACAAACCAAGATTCTTCTCTCTGATCCTGGAAGCGTGTATACCACTCAGGAGTATGATCAGTAGCATTTTCAAAGTTGCTAAATTTTGTGATTTTAAAAATACTGTAGCGAAATACTTCTTTTATGTCATTTCAAAATCTGGTAATTAGATAGGAATTGAAAATCTAACCCTAAGCAAGTAAGTTCTCTTCCCAGGCTTGAAGAGAAACCTGAATATAAGAATGTGGAAAAGAAATAAAGAGAAACCCAAACTCTTAGTAAGTTCTCATGAGTTTTGTTTTTTAATGCCAGCCTCATGACTTTCTGGAAAGTGATTTATTGAAAGCCTTGGTTTGACAATTCTGTGCTTGGCTAGCTTGGGCTTGACCCAAGTCCCCTTTTTTCTTGGCAGCACTTAAAACAGTTGAGATGTAGCCTATGCCCCTTTGTAATCCAAGATTGCTGAGTGCAGTCAAGAACCTTTAAGCATGGGAAATGAATAAAATGATTCAAAGCCAGCTGGTGGTGAAGAGCCAAGGGCTCACTCTGCTTCCCTGGGACCAGCTTCAATGCAGGTTTAGCCCAGCACACTCTGTCTGGTGTAGAAATCCTGTTTGACTTTTAAACTGTGCAAGCTTAGCTGGCACTAGTCCAGCTGCTGGGAAGTGAGTTGCATAGAGAGAGCTCTGCTGATATTTCCAGTTCCTCAGCAGTGACATGAGTGCTGCTGCTCCCCAGAGACGCAGCGTGCAGCAGGTCACATCCTGCTGGAACAGTGCGGCAGCAGCGGCAGGCGTTTTGGTGGCCGTTCAGCAACCCCAGCAGCAAGGCAGCAGTAAAACACTGCTGCCAATGTGCTCCCCTGCGGCTCTTATTTCAGGGCAGAGCGCTGTGCTGGCGTTACCCAGCGCGCAGCGTTCCTCCCGCGCCGCCCCGAGGGCTCCGGGCCCAAGTGCGGGCGCAAGGCTGGAGTCAGCCACCGTGGAGCTACTGCTGTGGTTCCAGGCTGCTGAGGCAGCACCCTGCCCTGCCACTCTCCTGAACACTTCTGTTTTCCACGTGGAAACAGGGGTGACAGGACCACACAGCTCTCCAGCCTTAAACCAGGCCAGGTTCTGTGATTTGAACAGGCACAGCTGCGCTGCACCAGCTCTGAGCTCGGCTTGCAGTCCCGATGAGAGGCCTGTGCAAGGACAAGACAAGTAAATTAATGTCTAACTCCAGCTTTTATACCCGCTGGGTATAAATTGTGATACTTTTTTTAGTAACCTTAAAAGCAAATGTCTGTCAAAGTTTCCTTGTAACATCTTGGTCTCACTGAGTTGCACTTGAGATTTCAGGACGGGTGTTTTTTGCACTCGCCAGCTTTTATCTGTAGACTGCTGTCTTGCTAAGGAGAAATTTGAGCTATGCCATTATATAATGTAGATGCAAATGCTTTTCCAGAAATTGCTGTTTGTTTATTGAGGGCTGGTAGGAGTGTGTGGGCTGTTTCCTGGCCCCCATTATTGCCGTCCTTGCAGGCCTGCTTGTGTCTCTACCATTTTCCAGCTGGGCCATCAAATTAATTGGACTGAATTTGTTTCCTTTTGTATCTACCTATTCTAGGTTAATAGTTTAAAGGTGTGGAAGATGGAAGCTCCTGACACTGTGAACATTTGAACAGCTGCATTCAAAAGACCAGTCTCACTGCATGAAAGAGCAGGTTCTCACACAACACCTACAGGAAAAATATTTGCATTTTTACATCTGTTTTATTACAAACTCTCAAATTACACTGAAGCTAAAATACTTCAATTCAAGCACAGGGCCACAGAGTTCCATGCTTTTATCTGAGAGTATCATATTTTAGTAGAAGTAAAGAGAATTTAGCAGTTAGAACAGCACTCAGCCTCCAGCACCACTCTGGAACACAGCCTGCATCAAGATGCACCTGTCCCTGGTGGAGATGTCAGCCTGTGTGACACATGCAGAAATGCTCCCAGGCAGCCCTTGGGCATCCTGTCTCTCTGCTCATGCAGAGTGGTGGCCAAGGCTGAGCTGTACTCACTGAGAACCAGCTTCTGAGCTTCTCTGAGGCTCTCTCTCATCTTTTGAGCATCCCTCAAAAGGCAGCTGAGGTACAGGCACCCAGACCAAACATGGAACCAGAATTACCCACATCCTTCCCTGCAGGATCAATGTCTTAAGTGTATCTGCCTCCACTTCACAAGGAAAAGAATGTAGGGAAAATCCTGTGTTCTTTTCCCAGATTTTTTCTATAGCTCTGACGTCTTGTGTAAAGACATATAACAGTCACAGCTAAATGTAGGATAAACAGTATATTTTAATTAATCTTTCCTTGATTTGCTGAATTATTTTTTTTTCTCCACAGATTTATTTCTAGCTTTGCCTATTTTGTAGGAAAAATACCAGTCCAGTGGTTTAGATTTCACTGAATCTGGAAAAATTTATATCACCATTTCTGCAAACCAAAATGCATATGAGCAGTGGTTTGACTAAAATGATCAGTACTACTAATGAGACTTATAGCTCTTTTGAGACTAACTTTACTCTCTATTTTGTCTTACTGCAAAAGAATGCAGTGAGCTTTTAAGTAATAGATAACATTAAGTATTACACAAATATTTTTGTAACTGATATATCTGAATATATTAAGATGCAGATGAGCACATTGAATATGTTAAACTGATGAAAGAAAGTGTTGGCAATTAAAAATCTTTTCCAGGGATTTTGAAAATGTAATGCAAAGCAAATGACATCTCATTATACTAACATTTTGAAGAAGGCCTCGACCATCTCTAAAGCATTGATTGCTCTGAAGGCTTTAGTTCTGATGAAGAAATTTCAGCAGCCTTTCAGCAGAAGTGGAGTGGGCAGAGAATGTGCCTACATGTGCATGTGACAGTACTGCTGCTGGTTTTACCCACAATATCTGGATTAAAAGTCCTTATGCAGACTGCAGGCATATCTTGATTTTGTTTGTAAAACCACCTTAACAAAACAGCCTTCCTTGCTATATTTTGCAGGATGTGTTTCATTTTACCACACAGCTACTAATGGAAAAGACACGTAAGCAAAAATGTTGTGTTCTGCTCTGCTACCATTGGCACAGTAATATTGTGACTATGCTGCTAATTGAAAGATAAGCAGGTTACAGTGAGAGCTGGACTTTCTTCTTCCATGCAGTTGTAAAGCAGGACTACTGCTATCAGATTTTGGGTATGTGGGAGAACGAATATCAAAATGAGCTTTTACAAATGCAGTGAAGTGAAAAGGATCTTGGGTGGAGCCACAACAAATCCTTCCATAGAGAATGGTAGCACTTTCGAGGATCTTAACAGTTGGTTATTGCAGTTTAACCTAAAAGTTTAAATTTCTTAGAAGAGTTATAAAGAGAAATCCATCTCATAATTTTCATGGTCTGTTGCATTTGTGAATAGGGTTTTCCAAGCCCCAGTAGTTGTATAGTAACATCTGAAATGGATCTCTGCATAAATGAATTTCCCAAAAGCCTAAGTAGCCTAAAAGAACTGACTTCCTACAGCGATGAAGGATTTTCTGAACAGTTGTGTAACATGTATTTCTTACATTCCCCTAAAGGGTATATGCTTCTAAAGGGAACTAATAAATGACCTTTCAGAAAAAGAGAGTTTGGAGCATTTACTTGCTCTTCAGCAGTCTCTTTGAAACTTTGCTTTACAGAATTAAACCTCAGAGATTCCTTCCTCTGTTTTTCCTTGAGGCATGTATGGTTTGATCACTCAAATGCTCTCTCTATGGGCTAAGCCTAGTTTTATTTCTAAGAAAATGTTGAGCTCATTGAAGCATATAACTTGCCATACAGCATTATGTTCATTTAGCCCAGCTGTGTATCTGTAACTGTTGTTGATTCCCAGTGCTTTTGAGAAGATGCAGAACCAAAGCAAACTCAAGCATATTTTCGACAGAATTGGGGTGATTGAGACTTCATCCTAGCTACTAACTTGTTTAAACTTTGTGTTTCAAGCTGCTTTTTTCTTTCAGTACCTCTTATGTAAATAACAAGAATACAATAATCCAGGACAAGAGAATATTGTCCTCCCTCTTAGGCTCCTGCTGTGTGTTTTGTCTTTCCTAACATTCTGGAGCAGCGAGTTTCGCAGTGTATTTTGTTATTTGATGAAAAGACAACACTCAAAGTTGTCAGCTACACAGCCTGCCTCCTCTTGTACTACAGGATTGAGAAAATGAAAGCACTCAAACGATGTTCTCTATGCTATTTTTGCGTTTGCAATCAGTTTGCTACACCTTGAAGAAGAATCTACAAGGGAATATTTACTAAAAAGTGACCTTAAAATACTGCATTTCCTATTAACAAACAGCCTAATAAAACAGAACTTAGAAAGGAGGAAAGTAAAGGAAGGGAAATGGGATAGCAATTACACTTTCCCTAAAGACAATAGTCATAACTTAGAGTGATGCCCTGATTTCTTAGGGCAGGTGACAGCTACTGACCCCCTTAGGTAATACTTTGTTCATTGGCACTACACCTCAAGTGTGGTGCATCGACCACCAGCCTCAATCCAGGCTATTGTGTGTTGAAGCAACACCATGTAATTTGGGTTGGTTGATCTCAGTCCTCTGCTGTCCTTTCCTACTCACCATCCTGATGGCTGTTGCTTTTTGTTAGTCACTTGTTAGTGATTTTTCGCTTTTTCATAGGAGATAACACGTAAAGACATAAATAATCTTTGTTGCTCCCAGGAAGATTGTCTTTTACAGAGTCTTCCCTCCTAGGAGCTGCTGCAACCCCAGGGTTAAAGGGAGGTTTTAGATTCAGATGACTGCTAGCCCTTAGCACATTTGCCCAGGCTTCCCACACATTACTGCAATTGCATCACAATTCAAAATTTATATCAGGTTTTTTACAGTGTCTGAATTGTTAATGGAAATACAACAAAGCACATCCTTCCAAAAGAAGGTTTCAAGACTGTTCCTTTCTGCTCAACTCCTTTTTTATCCACAGGATGCAAATGGAACACTCACCCCTCTTAGTTTTCCATTTCTCTACAGTGCTCAGAGAAGGGTTTGCTTTGTTTTTTCAAGGGTTTTTTTCGTTTGTTTTGTCCTCTCCTAAGCCTCAGGCCTGCATATTTGAATCTCTTCTTATTTATTCAATTTCTTAGGCAAAATGTTCTAATTCAGTTACAGGCCTTTTTTCCATGCCAATTCTGTATCCAAATGTCTCCTAATTCTGTAGCGTTCTAGACTGCAACAACCAGAGCTGTACAGATTTCAGCTGAGATTGTATCATTTATACATATATGAATCTTAAACATTTTCTGGATCATAACCAAGTACTGTACTGTCTACGTTGATAGTTCTGTCTTTTTCTGGAAACAGTATTTTTAGCATATAATGTGCACTACTAGTTTTTTTATGTTCTCTACCTTGTGCAAACTTGACATTGTGCTCCCTCTACCCAAACACTGAGGAAATTTCCCCATTTTTGTGTAGATTGACAACAGAAATGAAGTTTGCAGGCACTGCTGAAGCAATGAAGGAAAAAAAATCTCAACTGTACTTAAATAATAGGAAATTATGTAAAGAAAGAAGAAAGGGCAGATCTTCAAGGTACTAAACCTTTATTTTCATGCAAAGCCTCAATGATTTTGGCTGGCTCCATGTAGAAGAAACTCCATCTAGAAGATGGTGAGCAGTCAGGAGGGCAACGAGATAACTCTCGTCTTGATCTGTTAAGCAGGTGCAAGGAACATATTTTGCTTTAAAAGAAATAAAAAGTGAGCAAACCAGACATCTTTGCTGGAGGAACGCTCCATCTCATCTAATTAAACTCAGAAGATGAACAGTTGGGCTATAGAGATGCAGGCAGCAGACAGATGTTCAACCTATTCCCAGAATTCAAGTTTGGGATGTAACAAAATTTTGAATTTTCAGATGGAAAAAATGTAACAAAACCTGTTGGTTTCAATGTAGGCTGCAAGTAGCATTTAATGCCAAATATCAAATTTAATAATGTGTTATCTACTGTCTAATCTGAACATTAGTTCAGGATATAGGAAAAAAAACCCTGTTCATTGTTTAACAAGGTAAATAGCTGGTATTTCTTCTGCCTTCATAGGGGATCTCATTTTCATAACTCTATTTTCAGCCCAGCTTTTGTCATCAAATAGGTTCCTCTGCAAGTTTACTTGATAACTTTAAAACCTGTTTGCCAAATACAACCAGATGCAACAAAGGGAGGAGCCCTAGAAAAAATTAATATCCTAGAAATTTTATGTAAATATCTGTCAGGAAAGAAGAAAAAGACAACTGAGGTGTTGCCAGCTGGGAAGGACTGGGTGAGCAATCTAGTAACTTCTTGGTCCACAGGGAATCCACACCAGGCAGAGCTCTCAAGTTTGCCCCAGCCACAGGACAGAATTGCAGCAACTCCAAGTCAGTCACAGGGCTCTGTTTCCAAGCACACACAACCTAAGTCAATCTAGTTTCGTGCAGAAACTTAACTATTTTGTAATTTCAACTTCAGCAGCATCTGCAGTATCAAATCTGCCCTTGTGTACCATCCTTTCAATCTCTGTTCACCAGGTAACAGAAAACCATTAACAGAATTTAAATTCTTAAGGGGACTAATTTCCCATTTTAGTTTAATCATATGTCATGTTTTTTGGTACTTGTTATATTGTAGCCCACCTGATTCTTCAACTGCCTTTGAGGTATCCTTAAGGGTAGTCAAAGACTGCATCTTTTAGTATTTTTTTTTCTAGGGCAAATAAACACTCTTAAATCTTTCAGACCTTCTTCATACACAGTGAAATGAAAAAGCAGCAGCCTTTAAAGATATACTGGGAGACACAGCACATTGAAGATCTTAGCACCCTAACATTATCTTACCTTTCTCTTTTCCCTGCCTTGTTTCTCTTTGATGAACTTCAGTAAAGGGTGATTTGATCTGATAAGTTTCAATTGCAACATTGCTACTGCAAAAGCTTGTGCCCTCCTAAGGCTAAATTACCTTCATGCCTGCAAATTACATCTTTGTAGGTGTGCTGCTGATAAAGCTTTGTATATTCTGGTTCAGCAAAGGAAGTGCCTTGATACAATCCTCACTTTTTATGCTTGTGAGGTAGAAAAAGATAAATATATGGGGATATCTGCTTCAGAAATAGAGCTGTGTAGCTGTGTATGCTTTTGCTAATATCAGCTCAGCCTTCTTGTTCCTAAACGCCTTTGGAAGTTTAGAATGTCTGTGGACTTAAAACCTTGTACTCAGTACTAGCAGTTTAACTCTGAAATAAGTCTATGATTTCAGTGGAAGCAAAGAACATTTAAAATAAGAGAGGAATTGTATTCAGTCTCTTGCTACTCTTTACATAATGTTAATGCTGAGACTTTTTTTGTGTTTTTTACTATTTTTTAAAGCAGTTTAATGATTAAGGTTTAGCTGAAAACAACTTTGGCAAAAATTGATTGAGGAGACTGTTGTGGAACATCCCCTTTAAAGAGGCAATGGAGTGTTTCCTTCAGGCATTTTTTCATCTTTTGTGGTGCTATTGGCATGCCATCAAAAATGTCCCATATCCAGAAAAACACAAACCTATTTCAATTTTCACTCTTTCCCTCACCTCCCCCCTCAATACATATAAGTATTCCAGAAAATTCCTGTATTTAAAAAAGGCTGGATTTGTGAAAAAATACATACTTCTATTTTGAAGTTTTGACATCTATATTTTTGTATAACTGGGAGATGACAAAATGCTGAGAATATATTTTGCCTGAAAGGTTGTAACATTCCTTCTACGGTTTTGCTTATTTCTACTTGTTAATAAAGAAGCAAGTAAATGCAGTAAAATTAGAAGGGACCAGGTCCTACAAATAGTCCAGTGATGGGTTCCTAATAAAAAGCTCTACATTTTATTATGATGTTATTTATTCACAAAGTGTATGGCTGTCTCTCAGAACAGTGTACATCCACCTTAGGAGAAGCAAACAAAAAAACTACAAAACACACACTCAACAATAACACAACCCCCAAAAGCATTTGCTTTCACTCTAACAGGTAAATACATTTTTCAAGTTTTCAAACACTTGCATCCAAGTCCTTGGTAATCATATTAAGTTTTTTTTTTTTGCCTGAAGAAATACATTCTTCAAAAAAGTTTGGATTGGTGCCTTTAACTGCTTAGTACCTTATATACTATTTTATTTTGTTAAAACATTATTTCATTAAGTGAATATGCTTATCAATGACTTTGATTTCCAGTGCTATGGACATGACACAGCTACTGCCACATTCTAACTAAATAAATGCTGCCACTAAAAAAACAGTGCTGTCACTGCAGAACAACTTGTACTTGTCATAATAATTATAACTATGAATGAGATAAAAATATT
This sequence comes from Luscinia megarhynchos, assembly GCA_034336665.1. Classification (NCBI taxonomy): domain Eukaryota; kingdom Metazoa; phylum Chordata; class Aves; order Passeriformes; family Muscicapidae; genus Luscinia; species Luscinia megarhynchos. The sequence continues at coordinate 71,357,939 of JAPFBE010000003.1, forward strand.
AAGTGGACACAAGCAGGAGCTGCAGCTAAGTGTCAGCTGTTAGATGCCAGCCTTATGTATCAGTGAAGGCGTGTTTGGGTCACACGACACAAGAGCAGTGACACACAAGAAACCAGACAGCTTGCCCCAAGCTTAACTGCAAGCAGCTTTATTTGCTAACCTGTCTCTTGTGCAATTACCGAGTTGCAAAAAAAAAAATAAATCATAACATTATAGAGGTGACTGAAATAATAGATGGAATGTAAGTGCCACGTGATACACACTGTGCACAAAAGGTAAATGAACAAATTGTTACCAAGAGACACTACCAAGAATGTATACCAAGAATACTGATTCATTTAGAAGGAATTGCAAAGATCCATGTTTGGCACTGAAATAATCACAATCCTCTACAAGTGATTATGCCACTCCCTGCCTTGAGAGAAAAGGTATTAAGATTTGACTCTGAAATAGGTGGACACCATTATGGTGTCGTTGCAGTAGTACCAGCGATTAAATATCAGGAAAAAGCCAAAACCTGTCACTGGAAGAAGTCACCATGTGTGACAGACCTTCAGTGATGAAGCCTTTGGGCTTCTTGCTTCTGGGGAGCATTGTCAGCAAGAGAAACAGTGTTCTTAAATCTCACAGTGGCAGGAACTGAGTGGGCTGCAGGACAAAGCTTTTGCAAACGACCCTTTGGATTTTCAATGGGAAAGGTGTGTGCTGGCCGGCCAGGCTCCACAGTCCATGCTAGAGGCTGTCTCCTCAGCGGGTGATTGAATCAGTGGGGGGAAGCACGGCCTGACACGGGAGCCAGCTGCCAACAGCACAGCTCAGCAGCACATTACCCTGCCCACTGCTGTTCAGGTGCTTCGTCCAGGCTTTCAGCTGCTGGTGTATCCTTTCTGCTCACTGTGTGTCTCTGAAGAGGGAGGATCCCCTTCCATTTAACTTTTTGCACTCTAGGTCTGTCCTCTCTCATTACAACACTCGTGCAGGGGTTATCCTGGACATGGACTCCTGGACTTCTTCACTGGAGCTGAGGGCTCTGGAGGTGCTGCACAAGTGCAGGATCTTGGCCCTAGATGACACCTAAATAAGCTTCACATACCTATGGTATTTCAGAGAGAGAAAACACAAATTCCCCAGGATTACACCATATTTTGCCTTTTGCACTTGATCAAAGCTAAGACTGTACATATGCATGTGATGAAGGCAACTTGGAATTCTCAGTGTTGCTACTGGAACCCTTTTATTTTTATTGAAATCTGGTATGTTAATATCATGCATGAAAAATAATTTTTGGATATATTTAATTTTAAATGACAGACAAATTTAACAAGAGACATAAAAACTATTACTTTAGACATTTGTTGTAATTTCACCAAATATTTAAAATATCTGTGAATTGGATTCAACTGATGACCACAGAATACTTTAAATTCCATTTGTTTCTAGCAAAGGCTTTAAAAGGCAATCTAACATACTTTTTGGGAAAATAATTACTATTAATGTCCTTTGAGGTAATATATCCTTTTATAATTATTCAAAAACTAACAAAAGAAGAAGCAATTTGGTTTTAGACCATGCAATTAGCAAGAGTAAAATTACCCTGCAATAATTTTAGACAATGTCAGGTCTGCTTCTGTAAACATATTAATAGCTGAGTATTCGTGTTGAGTCATATGTATAATTATTCCCAGAATGGCTGCCTTCCAGGCATGTAGGCTGAGTCCATGTAGAACCCTGCACGTTAGGGGCATGGTATGGGCAGCACTACACTTCTATCCAGGCTGATGGCATAAATATTAATTGAATTAGGTAACATCAAGGTGTTTTTGCATACCATTAGAAAACTAAGAAAAAAAGAAAATCAGGAATTTCTCAAGGCGCTTTTTTATTATGTGTCCTTTCCAAAATGCCTTGTCTAATAAATGTCCCTTGAACTGCACATTTGGCTTCAATAAAAGTAGATTCTAACACACAACTGGATGTGCACTGACTGACGCTTTATGCTTTTGCAGGTGCATTGAGGAGGAGAAACCTTGGCCCAAAAATCTTTTACTTTCTGAAAGGATTCTAGGATTGATTTCTCAGATCAGGCAATAGAAGTTTAAACTCTGTTTTTTAATGAAGAGCTGGGTTTTGGCATTACTGCTGAAAGATAAACTTTTATGTCTTGCAATTATGGCATTCTTATCATTAGTTTTATCTTTATAACCTACCTCTTAAAGAACTGTGTAATTTAAGTTGATAGGGGTATCTGAAAGTTCTCTTTATTGCCTGTAGTTCTTTCTGTAGTTTCAGTTTCATGGCTACAAAGAATATGATCTCTAACTACACTTCTTTTTTTACTGCCCTGTTTTATCAGACAAACTGCAATTTTACACCTCGTTAAGGCAGCAAGGTGAGAAGAAAACCACATTATACTGTTGACAAGGAAGATAAGACTATTATTTACCTTGACATTTCTGAGCAATAATATTTTTCATGTAACAGGATAAGAGATAAAGCATATCCTGCAGTGATAATGCACAAACTGAAAGGAACTGGCTTCCAAATGCTATCAACACCAGTAATGAAACCGAGCCCTAGTGTGATAATCCTATATTTGAGCCAGTTCAGAAAGGACCATTTGAGAAGAAAGCAAGCCTTTACTTTGGTCAACTAAAGTAAACACATTTTATCTGTGCATTGCAGTGAATCATAGTCAATTTATTTAATTGGCTGAACGAAACGGGGTTTGTTTTTCTGCATTTTGTTTGTTTTATTAATTTCCCTTTGCTCTGACCTGCAGGTATAGGGACCAGTACAATGTATACTAATGGTGACTGGTCCGTGAAACTGTGTATCTGCAGACACTGCAAGATGCCTTAGAAGTTTAATGTACTGCAAAATACTGTTTCACACAAGGATGTTCTTCACAATGAAGAACAACAGAGACTATAAGGAATTAGCCACCGTCACTTCTTCCTTGAAGCAAAATGCCACAAACAAAGCTGGAAATGAAATTTTAGCCCATGTGAGGAAACTGAGTATACCTTTAAATAGACCGGTATGTTCAGATTCTGTGATAATGACTCTCAAGATAAATGCCTATTTGAAATATACAACAAAATGCATAAAAATATCACAAATTAAACTAAATGTCTCCAGAAAAAGTAATTATATCCTAGATTCTATCAATAATGCAATTTAATTTTTTAATAGTTTGTATTATGTGGTCATTTACTTTATCAGAATGTTCTTTAAATTTTGTCAAAAAGATTAAAAAATATTTAGTCAGTGAGGCTCCCACAAATTCTCTGGGAGACTATTCCTTGTTCGCCAGGCTGCTTTCCTCCTCTTCCCCTTCTCCCCATCTCCAATTCACCCTAGAATGTTTTTTTAATTCTTTTGAAGCAGCTTTCAATTGAGAATTCCTGCCAGCTCTTCCCCCTACCTCTCTTTATCAGACAGCCAGAGGGCGCGGTGTATTAATAGCAGCTGCATGACTCAGAGTCGGTAGCTCGAGTGGATCCCTTTGCAGCGAGCTTTGCTGCTCGGCCCCCTGCTTGGGTTGCCACCGAGCTCAGGGAGCGCCTTCACTTCCTCGCAAACAAAAATAAACTGAGAAAGCGCGGTGGGGGCTGGGATTGCCTCAACCTCTCTGTCCTTCAGGAGGATTCTCCTTAATGCTATTTTCGTCTACATTCCCATTGGGATTAAATAAATAAATCAATAAATAAATAAGAAGTGTGAACCCATCCACCAGCGTGACTGTTTCCGCGACTGAGGGATGAAAAGAGAGCGCCCATCACTGCGGTGATAGGGAGCGGAGGATGAGGACCAGCGCTCTCCGCTCGGGCTGCATTCCACGCTCTTTCCCTGAAGGCATCCCTGTTCTCAGGAGCCATCACAGCTCGACCCTGCCCAGCCCCTGGCTCACCGCTCACCCGGGGCTGCTGGCGCCGCCAGCTCCGGGCCGCTCTATCTGGCCAGACACCCGGCCTCCCACCGCGCCCCGGAGCACACGCCTGCAAGAAGGCGGCACTGCGCCTGGCGGGGCTTCGGGCGGGAAAAAAACCACCAAAAACAACAAAAATCAACACGCCGCCAACTCCCCCTCCCTGACTCAAGTCTTTTTTGAGGTTTTCCTTTCCCGCCCGCCCGCGCTAATGGGAGAGCTGCTTCTCCTCATGCCTCCTCGCTCACGCGAGCAGGGCGCTCCGGAGGGCAGCGCTGCCGCCGGCGCAGCGCCACAGGCTCCCGTAACGCCGGCAGGGCTGCGCTCGGGTGGGCTGTGCAGAGGGGCGCCGAACGCCGTACGGAGGGGCCACCGCCTCAGAAGGCGAGCGCTCGCCGCCCCCTCACGGAGCTCCGTCCCCCTCGCGGTGCCCGAGCCTTCCCCGCCCCTCACGGGAGCCCCTCGCGGCCGCCGCCCCCGCGCCCCTCCGGGCAGCGGCTTCGCGCCGCGCGCCGCGCATGCCCGCCCGCCCGCGCCGCGCGTGCGCAGTGCGCGCGCAGGAGCCACATCTGATAGGGGGGAAAATCCGAACGGCGGCGGCGGCCGCCATATTGCGGAGCTGTCACAGCGCCCGCCGCGCTCCGCGCCGCGTCCCCGGCGAGCAGCGCGGGGCGGCCCCACAGCGCCTCCTGCCCCGCTGCGAGGGGGCGGCGGGGGGGGACACACCGCCCCGCAGGAGCGGAGAGCGCCGCGCCCCGAGCACCCTGCCCCGGGGGCTCGTCCCCCCCCTCCGCTCGGCGCCGCGGAGGGAGCGCAGTCCCAGGTGAGGCGCGGGCGGCTGCCGGGGGAGGGCAGCGCGGGGGCGGCGGCCCGAGGCGTGAGCCCGCCGCAGCCCTCGGGGACGGCGGGCACCGGGAGACTTGTTGCGGCGGCGGGAGCGCGGCTCGTGTGCGGGGCACCGCCTCCGCCCGGGAGCGGGAGCGGGAGCCGGCCGCCCCCGGCCCGGCCGCTCCGTCGGGAGCCCCGGGAGCGCCGCCGGCGTGCCCGCGCAGCCTCCGCTGCATTATTCATGTCCCCGAGCGGCGCGGCTCGGCAGCCTACACCGTAGTAGACATGTGGCAGTCGGGTCGGGCCAGCTGAGTGCGGCGGTGTGGGAGAATAATAAGGAATTACTTCATAAACAAGTGCTGTGGAGCATCTGTTGCTGTCTATTGTTTTCCACAAATGCGCGTTTTTAAGAGTCCTTAAGTGTTGACCGACGTAATGGGCGCAGCGGCCCTGAATGAGCCTTTGTGCATTGTTTTTTTGAATGGATTAATGTTTTGTACAAGTCGTGGGCATTTGGAATTAACCTCGTCGCTTAAAGTTTAGCGTAGATAAGGGGTTTTAGTTTCAACTTTGTGGAATTCGCTTGTCTTTTGTCAGTTTCTAAATCTGAACGCGAAAAAACCCCAACTCTTTGGACTCCATGCCAACACAACTAATCACTTTAGTTGTAAGGTGCTATTAAGCTGTCTTTTCCAGTCTGTGTAACACCCTAGACAAGTATTTCGTGTTTCTCTTTCTGGTACAAGCTTTTAAAAATATTCCTTTTTTTTTTTAAACTGACTTGCGGGAGTGGCATTTCTGAGTTTTACGTAGTTCTGGCTCTGTGTCTGGTTCGTGTCAGGCTTCAGGTGTATCCCTGCGCGTCCCTCTGGTTTGTTTCCATCGGAGGTGCCTGTGGCCGTGTCTGTGCCGGGGGAGCGTTTTTGGGGATGCGTGTGCCTGCAGAGCCCCTGGCATAGGAAGATTGTGGGAATGCGGTTGTTGCTGTCAGCTCTCCGTGCGTTGGCACAGCGCTGCTGGGCAACGTGTGCTCCCGGGGAAGATGTGGAGTCGGTGTACAGTAACATTATGGCTGCTGCCGTGAAGTTGTTTTTTAATCATTAAAAGATGGGGCAAGTAGTAACTGTTTATTGGATTATAAACTTGCCTCTATTGATCTATTGATTTAGCATAAGAGGGACTGTGAGAAAAATAAACTGCGGGTCAGTGCAATGTTCCCAGATAAGCAGCCTCCCAGCAAATGGCAATTGCAAGGCAGTGGCGTGTTTCCAAGCTTTGTACTGAAGCGACGCAGCTGTCCTATTAGGTTGGGAAATTGGAGAGCAAAAGCGAAACAGCTTTAGGAAAATGCATGAAAAAATGTCATGGTGTGACATGTCTGGAGCTGTCCAGAGAGTTTTCATTGAGTGCTGACTCAAAGAAAAAGTGTGAAAGTGTGTGTAGAGATGACAAAAGGAGTTCTGCTCATACTGTTTCTGCCATTGCAGCAGAGAGCATTGCAGGGCTTGAGGGTAATAGTACTGCCAGAAAAAGGTTGTTTCACAGAAAATTGGGTAAAGCCATAAAGAGAGTGAGGATTTAGATCCACCTACGAGCTGCAAAACCAGGAGGGTAAGACATGTAGATGTTATGACGTGAGAAGGCAGTTCCTGGCAGAGTTCCTTTAGCCTTTGCCAGGATGGGTGAACGGCCTTTCTTCTTCAGCAGCCTCACTCTGCTTTTTGAGAAGGGTGCCTCTGTTGGCAGAGGTGAAGAGGAAAGCTGTTGAAGGCAGTACATCTTTCTTTTGGATGTGTTAAATACATCAAAGCCTTCCTATAGCTTTCTATTGCGTTAGAGGGCTGTGGGAGGAGAGGAAAGGGAGGATTTTCAAGTTTGTAAATGTAAACAAAACTTTATACAGTCTTCTGGAGAAAGAGCTGATTGTAGAAAGATACTGATCCATTAAAGCACCTGCCAGTGTATCTCACATGCTCAGCAAGGTTACTCCAGAGCTGAAGGAGCCTAGGTAAACTCCTTCCTTTCAACACTGAAGAACTGCATTTGCTGGCTACCCTTACCAATGGGGTAATACTTAGTTGTACTTTGGATTTAAAATTTTTTTTTTTCCTTTCTTCTTTAGGTATTTATTAATCATTCTGTGAAGTGAAACCTTCAAGTCATGTAGTACAAAGAAAAAGAAATATGACATTGGCCCTAAAAGGCAGTTAATAATCTTTACACTAGAGCATTGCAATTTAACAGCTCTAGCTAGTTTATATGGAGAATGATGAGTGGTTAGTTCATAGGTTTCCTTTATTTTATGGAACTAGTTGTAAGAGACTTAACAGCATCATTCAGAAAATAGAATACTTGACTTTACTGGGTACATGTCCTATTTCTTTGCTAACCATATGATTAGAGAAAGGATTATTGTGCTTGGAAGCAACACTAGTTCTATCAATTTGTATTCATGTTTTCCATTTTTGATGGTGCATCCAATGTACATGGTAAGATTGGCCATTCTATCATTGTTAGACTCTTCAGAAGCTTTGAATTATTTCCTGTAGTGCATTTGTGGGTACTTGAAGTTAAGGTTACTAAATCAGTAAATATTAAGTGTATGTTAATCGTGTAGCATGTCTAAAACCAGTTTATTATCTGGCAAAACTGCAAGTAGTGCACAAATGACTGGTATGAAGTTGGTTTTAGTTGGATACTGTGTTGGCAACTGCCAGGATTTCATTTTACTTCTGAAGTTCACAGGAAGTCCCATTTAGAAGCCTGTTCAAAATATATTTTCCTATAGATACATTGAAAACAAAAGTTGTACTAGTTCTATTGCAGTTAATTTTCAGAGACAGCAAGCTTATTTTGGTTGTTTCAGAGGAGGGAGGGTTGGGGGAAATGGTGGTTTTAAGAAGGGAAAGATACAGTACATTAAAAAAAAAGTTGGCACGTAAAACTCTGCATGTGATGTCTAGCACTGGTCAAATCTCAATTTTTGCATATTAGATATACAATTTCGTTTTGGTGGAGTTTCCCTCCACACTTTTTTTTTTTTCTCCTTCTGTGAGATAAATGGCTTGTTTTAGTTCCTGCCCTGGTTTGCTTATTCTGCAGACAACTGTGTAGGCGGCTGCTCTGTCCGTCTGAAGAAGATGTATGCAGGAGTAAAGTCTGTGGCAAATGAACTTCTTTATTGGATTGCAGCAAGTGTGTCATTAGGGAGCTGTTAGTGTGAAAGATGATTGCCCTGCAGACATTCACAGACTGCTTTGGAGTAGAGAGACAATTTTGTAGAAATCTGAGACCAGTCAGTCAGGTCCAATGGCCTGCGGGTTGCCCATTGCTTCCCCCACAAAAATCCAAAACTTTTAGGTACCACAGAAAATGGAATAGAATAAGACTTTGAAAAGAAAAAGTATATTAATTTTGAATAAGTTTCTGCTAATAAACAGGTTAGTTATATTGCTGTAGGTAAAGCTCTATTCATATTTAGGGAAATAGATGGTGAACCTCTTGCTCAAGCTTAGGGGTAATGCTGCTGGAGGGATGCTTCTGAGAGAAGGCCCTAAGATGTCATTTAGGGATCCTACTTTTGAGTGTTGCTTCTCTATCAGCCAAGCATCCTACTGGAGCCTTCTGCCTGTTATCCCATCCTCACCTGACCTCAGACCCGTGGCTGTGTGTATGAATGTTTCTTTTGAAAACAGCTGCTGCATAAATTATTTGACAGAATTTTGGCATTAGGCATTTTATGCACCATAATTTTCTGAAGAAAGATTTCATTGTCATCTCTCAACAATTGCTTTATTTGTTGCTTTCAATGGCATAACTAGAAACATGGATGACACTGATTTAAAAATCTCAACTGCCTTGTAGTGAAATGAATTGAAATCAGGGCTTTTAATTTCAAGAGGGCTCTTGATGTTCTGGGTGACTTTTTTATCTGTTTGGGATGTGGAGTGTGCTGATACTTTTGTTGTTTTGGTCCAGAGTCCAGATTGCTGCATACAATCCTGAGGGTCCTGAGTGTTGTAGCAGTAGGAAGTCTGCAAAGTCACAATCCTGTTAATCCTGACTTGGAAGAGTCCTTCCTTTAGGATTTTAAATGCTGAAGTGATGAGCCTTTATGCCTAGTAGGTCACAAGCTGGTTTCAGAATGCAGGAATCAAAAGGAATATCATTCCCAATCCCAGTTGACTGGGGTCTTATTTGCTGTTGGTTTGGTTTTTTTCACTATTTGCAATGCCATTTCCTATGAGTGTTAAGATAAAAGTAAGTGTAAGTAATTAGTTGCTTCAAAGTTAAAAATTTTGCATCTGCTAAATAGAAATGTATCTAAACTGGCATTAGTAGCAAAAGTGAACAGACACTCCAGTAATAACAGTGGAGATACTCGAGTATTTTGCCTGGCTGCAGTTTTTGGTTTCTTTTGGCCCAGTGTTTCCCTCAGGTTTTTGTTTTTAATGTTAGCTGCTGCCAATAATTGGGAAAGATAGGGTGATTTTTGGTTTTTATTCAGTTCTTATTTGATGTCAATATTTGCAGTTTTAAGACCTGTGAACTTCTTTATTTGGATATACGTATAATAGTTACAATGTATTTGTGTGAATGTACTGTTTCAAAATTGCACAGCGTTTTAAGTATGAAAGCATAGTCAGGCTGACACAGGCTGTTTTTTGTATTATATATAAAATTAAAATATTGGAAATAAGTTCAGCATAGTTGGCTATAAACTTATATTTGGCTAATTTTTTTAAGAAATCATAGAATTTTTTTAAATTTAGTAGAAGATATTACAAGCAAACACTTCAACAAAAATACATGGGATGCTGTTTGTTTTGCATAGATTTTTTTTTTCCCCTATTGCTCATATACTGTGATAATTTCTCAGGCCTGTGGAATCTGTGGAGCTAACAGTGAGACTTCATTTTTATTGAGTTTTACGTAAGAGGATTCTTGCTTTTTGCTGATAACTTTCTCTTGGGAATGTGTCTCCCATTTGTGGTTTGATGACATATGATTAACCTGTAAAACTCTGTAGTCGTCTTTCTGATTTTAAAAGTTACCTTGAGGTTTTAAAGTAAGTTTTCAAATAAATAATTTATGGTTTGTTGATAGGATTATAACAAAATGTATGAGTAAATCCCAAAGCAAAAATCTGGGATGTTTAAGAATGAATTTGTAGTGATAAAATGTATGAGGGTATGGCAGTCATTGAAGAAATTGCTAGATGTATTGTCTCTTAGACCTCAGAAATGAATTATTTGGTCTTGGTCCTGTGCCATGTGCTTCATTGCTCTCCTGGAGACTGGACTCCCTTATCAGTCATCTTACCATACCCCTTCTTTTCAGTGCTGTGTAACTAAAGGCACAGAAAAGTAGCTGTACTACTTTCTGTTCCTTTTGGTACTGTTGAGTTGGCACGCTTACAAAATGGTGGATGAGAATCTAATTTAGCTTTTGCATTGTTAATTAACTGAGTGTAACTCTAGGGCGTCAATCTGCCTTCAGTTTCTCAAGCATTGAGCCTCTGCTGTCAGAGGTGAGCACAGGGATTACTACAGCTCAGAATCCTGCTAACTGTTAGCACATATTAGAGCCAAGCTTGTTTTGGTTTCTGTTATTCTCTTATATTTTTCCGAGGTGTTCATTAGGGAAAGAAGGGAGAGGAGGCAGTCTCTTCTCTGAAAGGAAAACATGCTGTTGAATTTCTATCAAAAGCCAGAGTTTATCAAAAGCCAATTCTTTTTTCCTCCCAGGAAGCTTTTGTGGTTAAAAGCAGGGGAGAGGAATAAAGGAAGAGTGTATTCATAATGTTCAAGAATATATTTAACAGTATCTTAGAACAGTAGTCTTACTGCTGATGTCCAGGTGTTAGAAAGATAAATGACTTGTCAGAAGAATTTCCTTATTAAGGTTTAGGGCTTGACACTCTTCAACCATCTCAGACCCAGGGGAAAGTTAGCAAAGTTTGGGAAGAAGGATGTTCCATTGATAGAGGGCACAGGGAATGCAGAATTCAGGGAGCCACAAGGAGATTTGGCAGAACTCCCAAGTTAAGGAAGAAACAAACAAAGCCAACTCAGCAACTGTGCTGAATCAGCTCCAAGTGGAGAAGAGGTAATTCTGGCAGGGGGTGACTGTGACACCAACTCGGTGCCCACTGGCTCCCTAAGCCCATGACTGCAGAGGGAAAGGCCCAGCATGTGGAGTGATTGGCAGGAAAAGCGAGAGAACCATTGAACCTTAGAAGGTAGCATGCTGATCAAGAAGAGAGCCGTGGAACCCATAGCCAATAAACCATGATTTCTTTGTTTGCTGAAAAGTATGCAAGATGTAAAGTTTGGATGATGGGGGTGCCAGCCTTTGGTGGGTTCCCACCCAATGCCCTGCTCTGTGCAGATCTGAATAAAGAAATGGAAATGCTTTGGCTCAGTGTGTAAATTGGCACTGCACATCAGGCAGCGAGCCTACATTTGGGACACGACTGATACTGTCCAGTTCTCGAGAGTATCTTCTGTAATTAAAAAAATCAGCTGGAATGTAATTGTCTGTATGCTAGGCATAGTGTTGCACCTCTAGAGTTGGGCTGGATTAGTTATATAATAATGAATGTAACGTGAAGATGGAGTTTTAATGTTTTCAGGCTGATTTTCTGTTAAACACAGTTTTGTTCCATATCTGAACTATGCATTAGATCTCTCTTTCTGTGATCTTTAGTCTTAACATTTGTTTTCTTTACCAGCCAATAACATATATGCTTTTAAAATTGTTTTCATCCTTTGTTTTTTTTAGTCCCTCTTTTCACACACATCTCTACAGATTAGAAGTAAAAATATTAAGCACCAGTGCACCTTAAATTGCTGAGCAAATGTTTCTAACATTTACCATATTTTTGTTGCCAAGAAGCAAGGAAAATTAACTTATTTTGTAATTTTTATATAAAAATACTTTTTTTATTTTTCTTTATGAAAGATCAGTTATACAAATGCTTGTTTTTTGGTAACTGGATTGCTCTCAAGTATTATGTTTTTCTCTTTTTATTTTTCTTTTAAGCATTTCTGATGATTTTATTCATCTGTTGCAGCTGTGGGAGTTATAATACTAAAATCTCAGATTATTCTGACTAGCATGTCATACACATTTTTCTTAGTATGAGTGTAATTCCAGTTAATATTATTTTTGAAGGCAATGCAGTCTTTGATGCTCCTTGCAAACCAGCAACAGTCTGGTTTGTGGATGTCATTACTGTAAATGCATGCAGGAAGGTGACTAGCTGCTTGCTCTTTCTGACTTTAGATGGAATTGAAAAGGAGGTAGGATGATACCTACCAATAACATTGCAAATATATTTTTCAAGGCATAAAAACTTTTTTTGAACAGAATACAATAGTGAATACTTTCATTACCATGTAGACATAACTTATAGCTTTCTGCTTAAAAAGAAAAAAAGCTCTGTTGTTTTAAGCACAGTGTTGGTGTACTTGCATTTCTTTTCATTTGGGGAAAAATTACTATCGTTCCTTTGCTGAGAGAAACAAATTGTTTTATAGCCAGGAAATACAGTCTTGATGCTTTAAAATTGTTAAAGGACTTTTTTTTTTTGTCTTCATTATGTTTCTTGTAAATAATGTTAGAGGTTTTTAATAGTAGAGAATGTATGATAACAGAACCTTTAAGAAAATTTGTAGCACTGGGGGAACCATTGTCTCTTTATCATGACATTAGCTGTATAGAATGTTCTACAGCAGCTAGGAAGGATGTTACTGCTTAGAGACCTGTAGATTCTGGCACTGGCTAAATTAGTTGCTCTTCCTATATGTCACCCACTGAGAAGTGTATTTTGTGTATGTAGAGCACTTGCTTACTTGCATAGAAATTTATACTATTTACTGTGATTAAGTTTTGATTAATTTAAAAACAACCCTTTTAATTTTGTTTTTGGCAGAAGGGGCAAAGAGTTTTTGGAAGATATAAGTGGACAGGAGACTACAGAAAACAAGAAAAATGCCGAAACCAGTAAGTAGCAGGTTTATATTCATCTAAAATTCTAGGAAGGTTTCTATATTTTAGAGATAATCTTATAACTGTTCTAGTTGTTTTGACTCTGCCCTTGTAAGATTTGATCATGTACAATTGAAGTTGAGACAGTTTAGTATCAGCATGTTGAAAAATAGCTCAAATGAAAGCTTGGTACTGCAAGTTGCATAGAGGACAATTGGAAATGGGAGCAGTACTTGGAGTCCATATGGCTGGCAGAAGGAATGACTTTTCAGGAATTGTTGCCTTTGAGATGAGCTGACTTACAGTAGTTATTGGAGGCATAATTTGAGCCTGACTCAGTGTCTGTGAGAATCAGTGGAAGGGTTTGCTGCAGGATTTGGCAGGGGAAGACCTGTGTGAACATGTGTGAAGTATCTGCACTAAGTTAGATAGTGGTTTTACCATGGTAGAGGGTATCACATAGAACGTAAGTTTTGAAGGGAGGAAATAAGTGGTGTTGGTGATCTCCCATTCCTCTCACTTCAGCTAAGGGTTCATCCACCTTCTATCCAGGGGAAGAAAAGGTCTCCAACTTCTGTTTTGATAATAATTCTAGAAGTCTTTGAGGAGAAAGTTATTCATAGGTTGATTCTTTTTCTGTTAATGTTGTATTGCTATCTTAGGATTTCATCTGTCGTGTTAAATGACTTTTGCTTGTCTCTTCCACTTGTATCCAGTGAGCAAAGCATTCAGGAAGGGAACTGAATTGTCAGATTATTTCTGCTCAACTCAGTTGGTTTATACAAGAGCCTTAGGGCTTTCTTTGTTTACTGATGTTTCATTTTGGTAGCAGACTAGGTGCAGGGCAGGTCTGTTGCTAGGAATAAATGTGTGAATGTGCATGTGTATACACACATACATCCCTATATCTAGGTATATAAAAGGTTTTTGCTATTAATGAGAAATTACCCCTGTAAATAATCTCTGTGAATTTGGAATTGGTACAGCTCAGTGAATAATGTGGGCATGGGACTAAGGGCTTGAAGTTCTGTTCTGAGCTTTGCAGTTGGTCATGACCAACTGGCCTTACCTTGTTTCTGTAATTTCTTCTTTTCCTGCCAGTGGATGGGGGCAGTATCTTGGCACTTTTTCCAGCTGGAAGTAGCTGTTTATATCCTGCTCATTGGTGACAGAAAGCTGCACTATGAAGGGCAGGAAAATGAATTAGCAGCATACTATTTTCTGACCTGATTGAGTGCTGGCTGTGAGAATTAAGCACTGCCTTTGATGGAGCTTCTCAACTGGAAAACTTTATTTTAAGAATGAGGCAAAAAGTCACTGTGAGCTCATGCAGTTTCTGAGGCCTTCAGGTCCATGCAGCTGGAGAGCAGTGGAGCCACAGACATGGTGACTAGGGAAAAAAAGCCTGGGTGAGGTAACTTCTTTTGAATTCTGGGATTGGAACCATGAAATTTAGGCAGGCAGGGTTCCCTCTATTTTAAGGACCAGAGAAAATTGAAGGAAATGAGAATTTTAGGGTTGTTCACGAGGAAAGCATTATCCTTAGAGCTGAGATTGCAGTGGTGTTGAAAGAGTGCACAATCCACCCTGATAATGGATGTTAGCTACCAGGTCTTGGCAAAGAAGCTGGCCTTGTGCCAAAGATTTTTTTTTTTTTTTTTTTTAAATAAGGGAATTTTTATAAAAAGATTTCATGTGTCTCTTGATGATGTAGGTGCATGTGAAATCCTAGAAGGAAGCCAAGTGAAAGGAGCCATTATAAATGGAATTTAATTGATTACATTTCTCAATGTCTTCCTGTAAACTGCAGGTTGCTAATTATGGTTGATAATCACTAAATGAAGAAGTAGCACACTTGCAAAAGGTTAAGTAGTATTACCTATAAAAATCAAACCTCAGATTTTGTTCTGTCTGCTTCGTAAATGATAGATGGCTTTGGAGCTCTCTTCCTCCCCCCTCCCCTCCCTTTTTTTTTCCTTCTTTCTTCTTTGGAGACTGTAAGAGCCTAGCCACAGTTATGTTTAATGAATCAGACGTTCTTTGAAGAGTCTTGCTGTTCTGCTCAGATTTGATAATACTGGACAGTAGGAGGTCTCTTGCTATGGATATTTACTGGAGCTCTTGGGAGTTGTCTTTAGGGACAATCCACAATAACCAAAGGTCCAGTAACTATTTATGCTTTAACTCCTTGTTGCTTATTTTTGACAGCTGTTGCAATAAGACAGTCAGTGTTCTGTAGCTTTATTGCTGAAAATCATTTAACCTGAAAACTAATGAAATAATCATGGGTAAGAGCTAAGAAAATCTGATTAACATAAGTGGTGAGATTTTTGACAGCATTATTTTTTTCTCTCTTCTATATTTCTGTGACCTATTTAAGTTTTCTTTTTTTCTGTAATGATCCAACTGATAGTTTTCAGAAAAGTCTGGTAGTGTTGTAAATATGTAAACCTGTGCAGTACAACCATCAATTCTTCATGTGTTTCTAGGATGATTTTTTAAATTAAAAAAATAACAAATAAATAAGCCATAGATCAATTTAAATGAAATCATTACCCATTCAACCACAGAAAAGGCAATTAAATATATTTTAGGCTCACTTTTTTTGGTTTCAGGTTGAAAAATTAGGTAGTATTTCAGAAAAATTAAGTAAATGAAGACCAATAGCAAATGTTGGCGTATTGGAATTTTATAGCAAACATCTTTCATTTTCCCTGGAAGTCTCAATCTGAAATAAATTTCTTGCCGCTGTGACTGATTCTTATGTGTGGTAGTAAAATGTCATGTTTTGAATTTTTTTCTTAGAGGGGCTAGTAGGTTAAATAGCTTGGGTGAAAAGGCTGTTTTGAAAGGGTAAAAGCAACTTTAGTATATTGTCCTGAGATATTCAAGTAATATGCGACTGGAAAATATACATGATTGAAACATTTCTTTTTTGATTGCTTCAGTAGAAAGTCTGTTCCTTCATTTTGGCTGGGTTTGTGACAAAGTCGCTTTCCAGTTTTTCAAGCTGTTACTCAGCATCTACTTCTAAAATCAAATAGTTTGTTTTTAAAATAGACTTACTGTTCTCAGTTCTACCTAGCAGTGTGGATTTTAGTTTCATTTAGCATGTTGCAATCCATCTGAACAAAACTGATGACTTCTTTGTTTAATTACATCTTTGCTGCTGTAATCAAAACTTGAGCTGTTGCAAATGCTGTTCTCAGTATGCTTAGTTCTCAGCTTGCTGAAGAACAGAATATTTGTTGACTCTTATTTTCAGCATTTTCTTCCTAAAAGAATAGGCACAAAATGTTTCTCAGCTGTATGGCTTTCTTACAGATCTGCACCAAAGATAGAAACATAGAAGCTAAAATTAGACATCATGGGGTTACATAACTGTTAATCATTTCATATGCTAAGAAGATTAGATTTAATTGACTGAAATATTACATTTATAGGGTGTAGAAGGAGTTAAATTATCATTTGGTTTTGGTGTAATTTGCAACATTTTTGAACAAGACTGCAAGGCATGGAAGAAAGCATTACACTGGGGAAGAGTCAAAGTTACTAAGACTAAAAAGGATTTTTTTTTTTAGGTTTATTCAATATTTTATGATTCTGTGTATTAAGAGGAGTAAATAAATTCTGGAATAATATGGTGGTTTAAAATTCTAGTATTTGGAAGATCAAACTAATTTCTATAAAGTGGTTTAATTGAAATTGTGTGTAAGTTTTTTTTTTTACTACAGTGGTGTTGTTACACAAGAAAATCTTTGAGTCTATGTAATGCAGTACTTGAATTATGGCTTGAATTTATGATTTATTTCTGTAGTATAGATATGTAACTGATGTCAGCTTACAGGACTGCTTTCTTTTGATTCATCTGTTAGTAAAATCTGTTTGGCATTTTTCTGTTGCCTTTTGTTCCTAATGCTGTTTAATCCTTACCTTTTTACCTTACCAACTTAAGAGGTGAAAGAAAAAACTTTATTCCTATATCTACTTTGATGTTGGTATGGAGAGAGTGCTGTGTGTATATGTGCAGTCTGTAAAGCAGTAGGACTAATACACTGCTATTCCTAACACAATTTAATATACAAACCTGAGATAGTAAATGGCTGAACCAGTGTGAGAAAGCTCTTTAAACAAGCCTTTTTTGCCATATGCAATTTTCTTATGAATCAGACTGGTTTTTGTGGCTTTTGCAGATGACTAATTTGTATAGCATTTATTAAACCAAAGCAAAACCTCTGGAAACCATTTCCATGTTATTTTCAATGGCTTTTTTTCTCAGTATTGGTACCTACTCACTTTGGGAGTTCTGATGAAAGCTGAAGTGCCATAACTAATGTCTGCAAAGGATGGCTGAAGTACGGTAGTAGTAAGTTTAGTTTATTAAGCTTACAGCCAGGTTTCGTGTATGTTTCATGGACTGTATCTGTTTGAGGAGAGGGACAAAGGTTAATGTGGTGATATGTAATATTCCCATAAATTGTGGAGAGTTCAAGTTAGATTCTACAAGAAGATGTAGAAATACTTTTTTAAGTCCCTAAAGGTGAAAGAATGCAATAAAAATATAATTCCCTTATGAAGTGCATGCTTTTAATAAGTGCACATTGATGTTTGTTTTTCCAGATACGTTCATTGACTGTACTCTTTATTTGTTTTGATAAATTATTTAATAGATAATTTGCTGTAGAATATTTTTCTAGAAATAGTATTTTGGGAGCTGTTGCAAATATCCTCATAACCCATTAGCAGCATTTGTTATCAAAGCATCAGTTGCTCCCTTGGCAAAGAATAATCAACGCATAGTTCTTTAGTGTGTGTTCTTCCCTTTCCTTTGGCTGTGTTTAATCATTCTGAAGCAAGTCTGGTAAAATACAGATAAACTCAGCCTGCTGCTGATGCCAAGGACCTGGATAAGCTCGAGAAGTGGGACAATGTGAACCTCCTGAGGTTCGACAAGACCAAGTACAAGGTGCTGTGCCTTGGCTGGGGCACGCCTTGGTGTCAGCACAGGCTGGGGGATGAACAGGTGGAGAGCAGCCCTGTGAGGGCTTGGTGGTGCTGGTGGGTGAGAGGCTGGACAGGAGCTGTCAGTGTGCACTCAGCCCAGAATGCCAAACATGTCCTGGGCTGCATCCAGTGGTGGCAGCAGGGCCAGGGAGGGGATTCTGCCCCTCTGCTCTGCTCTGTGAGACCCCACCTGCAGTGCTGCATCAGCTCTGGGGCCAGCACAGGGAGGGCATGATGTTGTTGAAACAGGTCTAGAGGAGGATTACAAAAATGATTCTCAGAATGGAGCATTCGTCCTTATTGAGGAAAGGCTGAGAGAGTTGGGGTTTTTCTGCCTGGGGGAGAGAAAGATGTAGGGAGACCTTATTGTGACCTTCCAGTACTTAAAGGGAGCTTATAAGAAAGGTGAGGACAAACATTTTATCAGGAACCTGTTGCAACAAGACAAGGGTAATGGTTTCAAACTAAAAGGGATATAGACTCAAGCTACATATAACTAAGAAAATTTTTATGCTTCAGGAGGTGAAACTCTAGCAATTGCCCACAGAGATGGAAGATGCCCCATCCTTGGAAGTGTTTGTCAGGTTGGATGGGTCTCTGGGCAACCTGATGTAGCGGAAGGTGTCCATGCTCATTGCAGGGGATTTAAACTAGATGAATTTTAACGATCCCTTCCAAGGCAAACTATTCTGTGATTCTATTTAATATGCAAACTTGAGATAGTAATTGGCTGACCTAGTGTGAAGAAGAGAGCTGTCAGATTCTGTTACAAAGATGTTGGATCCTGGTGAGGGCAACTTTGAAAAGCAGGCACTGAATGGATCCTGTGGTATGTGTAGTGGTAGCCTTCCAGTACTTGCTGCAGGAAACCTTTATGCATTTCTCTTGTCAGTATTGTGAGAGCTCCTTCCTGTTTCCGTATTTGTGTGGTGAAGTTGGTTCAGATTAGTGCCTGTCCTCCTCATTTGTGGTTCAGTTCATTTCCCCCATCACCAATGTCATGTAAAGAGAATTGCTTCAAAGTAGCTGGTACCCAGCAGAGGTTACATGAGTGGCAGAACACTGCTGAAATTCCTGGACCTTTTTTCTCTGCCTGTGTTTTCTCAATTCGCTGCCATATTGATGATGTGGAAACTTTGCCCATGAGTCTTGTTAATGTAGTTTGCTAGCTTTATTTTGCAGACAATGCAACTGATATCAGAGGTTTGATTTTTGTTGAGAGGGTGCCCTGTTATCAGGATTTGAATTAGATAAGTAGACCTTTGGCGTCTTCAGGTTTTGACAAAAGTAATGTTCTGTGCCCAGAAATAATTGAAGGTGTAAAACAATGTTACAAGTTTGCAAAAGCCTGGTATTTGTATGTTGATATTCAAAGTCAGTCCAAATTCCTTTGGAAAGATGATGAATGTCTAGTGTTAACTTTGTCTCTTCTTATGAATGATGAATTCCTAAGAATTCTTCTTCTGATGTGAATTATCACGAAAGGTGACATTTTAACATTGCCATCATTTTAATTTGTGGGTTTCTTATTAGAACTGAATGTGTAAATATCTGCTGAGTGATCTGGTAATTGAAAGTTCAGAGATAAACAGAAATGCTACAGGCTTAAGCAGCTACTGTAATGTGTATAAATGGCCAGGTACTTTTAATATCTGTGTCTATTGAAAGGTGTAGAAGCTCTGTACTTTTAGAGCACTCAGATTTTTTGGGGTAGTAACATCCAGAAGCAGACAGAATTTAGAGCTGTATTGTACTGTATTACAGCTATTATTTTACTGTTTGGGTATTCTAGTTCTTGTGAAGGATAAACTCTCAGGTAGTATTTCTTGCATTTGTAGATGACATTTGTTGTAAGGATATTTATATAAGAAGTTTCTGCTGCCTGCTGCTGCAATTCATTTTGAACTTGCTGTGCTTTGTAGCTCTTCTGTGACACTTCTTGTTTTGGCAATGGTGCTGTTATATAAGAGAGCACTTTGGCATTTAATAAAATGCCTTTTTGGCCTTCTTCTTTGTAACTTGCATACTTGTGACTGCCCTAAAGGAGGCTTCATTTTTTTAAAATAGAAAAACTGTTTTAAAGAAATAAGTTTTTGTAATTAAAGGGCAATTCCTCATGCTTAAACTGGTGCAGCTGGCAATGAGTTAGACCTACCATTTAAAAGCAGTTATTTTGTTAGAGCAATTATGTTCTGTAAGGGTTTTGGTTTTTTTTCTCTTGAAATGGACAGACTGAGAGAATCTGCAGAAAACATCTTTTTCCTTCTTTTTGACACACCTTCTATCTTAATTTTTTTTTGCAATAAAACGAAACTGTCTTTTACTCCAAAGTCCTCAACTCCTGTTCTTTATCAGTGTTTGCACACACAGTAAAGTTGGCTAAGCCCCCTCTATCGTTCTTGTTTGCAAGTCTATAACCTAGACATCCTCAGGCTCCTGCTACTCGTCTTGTATATCTCCCTCATGTTTACCTTGATGCTGAAGGGAGCAGTGATCAGGCTTCCTCTGTTGCATGTGGACAGTCTGCTCTGCAGTTTTCTTTTCCCCACCTTAGATCTCCCTTCCATGTTTTGTCTTGTCTTTCTTTCCAGACAATCACTTCTCAAAGTATTCCACCTGGTGGCAGAATTAGGGAAATCGTTAATGGAAATGGTTCATACATGCATAGATCAAGTAGTGTGAGAACCTGTAATACAAGTCTTAATTTATTCCTGTTTCCTTTTCTACGGTGGAGAGAAATTAGAATATATCTGTGTGAGTTTGGGTTTTTTTTGCATTTATAAGGTGGTATATTTGACCTTTAACACTTACATATTGCTGTGCACTAAAGATGAATAAAATGTGATAGCCTGGCAGTAGGAGTGGAGGACCATTCTAACACTGAGAAAACAGTGCTGTGCATTTAATACTTTGTTCTGTTTTATGGAAATTCTCACTTCTATATGCACCAGCTGAAGAGAAATTGAAAAAAATTATTATACTTCCAAGTAAGGCTTCCAATTATTTCCTGCAGTATTTACTTTTTGTTTTATAACAAATGAACCCAGTGATTGTCAGACTCATTTGGAAAATGGCCATCCTTTCCAGGAGAAGGAGGTTCATTGAATGATGGTGATTTTTTACCCCTGTAGTAAGGGAGTAGAAGGAGATTTGGCACTAAGGAGAGCTAACTTCTGTAGTTTTTCTTTCCATTGATGAAAACCTGCTTCTAGTCTGTTCTGAAATGTACAAGCTCTAGTCCTAAGTACTTCCAACACCAAACTGCTTGATTTTAGAAATGGCAAGCAGCGGGCTGCATGTCTTTTTATATTGCTAGGCATAAATACCTTAAAATGAGATATATGTGACAAAGAACTTTTTCTTTTGCATGCGTTTGGGAAGCCCTCTGAAAGATAGAGCCCAGTAGCTGAATGTCCCAATGTTCTTCAGCTGTTCAATAGAGATGCAAGCTTTCCCATTAAATTAATGTTGAGCTTTGTTCTCTAATTTAAGCTTCCAACCTACTGGTAAATACTATCCTGATTATGCTTTTACACTCAGTAAAGATGAGAATTTTTGAGATTCGAATTTTCTGTTTTTCTTACTGCTATGTTCTGTGTGTACACAAGACCATTAGAATTGTTGAACTTATTGTTTCTTACAGGCTAATCACAAGATGTAAAGCATCACACTGTTACAGTATGATTTAAATATTTTCTTGTGTTCTGTAGATCAATGTCAGAGTAACCACAATGGATGCAGAGTTGGAATTTGCCATCCAGCCCAATACAACAGGCAAGCAGCTCTTTGATCAGGTAACTTACATGTCTCTATGTATATATGAGTAAAAGCACATAAGAGTATTGTGGTAAGGCATAGTCTGAAAAAGTGGTAGTGTTCTCATGTACAGATTGTTTTTCCTTATGTTATCTAAGCTATGCTATGAGTTGGTGTGCATTTCCTCATTACTTCTCATGGAATATATTGACTTCAAATACAACTCTCTAAATATGTTGCCAGTGAGGCTTCAGATAAAAGGTGTATGGAACTACTTTGAAATTAACTGTGGGTTTTAAGTCTAATATAATAGTTGCTACTGCAGTATGGTTGTTAGAAATGCATATTTTAGAAATATGTATGAAACAGTAAGTTCATTAATGAAAGCTAACACAATTGCTTTACATCAATAGATACTGTAAGATGGTTTTTCACTTCCTAATTCTAGAATTAAATACTGTTTTCCTATGAACCAGTTTGGAATTTATGTTTAAAAAAAAACGGAAAGGAAAAAAGAATAGTTGAAAATTATGACCTTAATGTGCTTGTGGGTTGCAGATGTGTCAGAACTGCACACTGTCACTTGATGTTGTGTGTTGTATATCAGTCAAATGGACTGTGAATGATTTCTTCAACAGGATTGTTCTTGCATTCATGTGATGTTACTTATTTCAAGGTTCTGATGACTTTTTGACCTGTATTGTGGGGTGTTATAGGAAATCTTAAGAATAGAATCTTGTCAGTATGTTGTGTCGTTTTCCAAGATACCAATAAATGTCTTATCTAGATCCAACATGCATGCCTTTATTTTGGAAATGTGGAAATATCTGAAATTACTATTCAAAAATAGTTTAAGTAGATCAACAGATAAGGCTAGCAGTTGTTTCTGTCCATTCCACTATAGATGCTTGAAGTATATGATGAGTACTAAGAGAAAGTAACACATCAAAAAAGTTCTTTAAACTTTTAGTTGATCTTTTAGAGTCAATGAAATGCCTTATTGTATAAATTGAAAAGAAGAGAATGCTTGTTGCTTTAATATTGAACTTTTGGATAAATGAAATTGCCTTTGCCGCTTTTGTTTGAAATGACTGACTCTAAACACTTACTGCCTGCCCTGTTCTCTAGCATCAGTAGCAGTGTGTCTTCAGCCCATGAAGGAATAAGCTCCATAACACTTAAAAAGACTTCTTGAAAAAAGAGGCTGTCTTGCTTTTTGTCTAACTGGCATCATCACCATGAAATAAAAGTATGGTATTCTGTGGCATAGAAGGCTCCAGCTGTTACTTGTCTTCTGCCAGCCTTTGCTATCTTCTGCTGTGCACTGTTGGGTGGGGTGACATTCTGCTGTGTAATGTCTTGTGCCCAGGTAATCAGGCTCATCCAAATTGGGGCATTCACAAACAGGGAACAAAGATACAGTTCTAAATTTGTTGTCATGCTCTCTTTGTTCCTCAGTTCTCTGTGTGGTTTTTAACATCTCACCAACTCTTACCTCTGGAGTTTTAAATGGAAAAAAATTTAGGTTAAGAAAAATCAACCAGAACAGTTGTGTTTGAGAAACATTTTTAGCCTGATCTTAAATTCATGTGAGTTCCACAGTGTAACATCAAGAGCTGAGCTGTGTTCTGAAACCAGCATGAAATTTTCAGACAAAAAGTTATCCTGTTTCTCTGTAGAAAGGGAATTGAATAGCACTGTTACTGAAAGGATTGACCTTCAAAGTTTGTGCAGAAGTGGTGAACATGACAAGCAGGTTGGTTATTGTTTGCAGAAAATAACCTCTCCATGAATTCAGCTGTTACCTAGTGCTTCTCTACATTTTTGGTGAACAACCTTTCAACCTTTTACCAGCCAGTGTTCTTTTAATTGGCATTTTCTGTAGTTGTTGATTTGTTTCTCCCTTCCATATGTGCGTTATCATCGTCATCTGCTAGCTAGACAAGAATTCAGCATTTGAAATCTGTGGGTTTCTCTTCCATTGTCAAATTCAGTAAACTTCTTATTTATTGCACAAGCTTTTTTTATTTTTTTTTTTATTTTTATTTTATTTTTTTTATTTTTTTATTTCAGAAGGTGTTCTAACATACTTGCCATTGGTCCCTCTGTCTATCCTGTCAGTGGTCAGAATAGGCAAGAGGGGATCTGTCCTCCTGTAGTCAACCAGTTAAGCATCTATAGCTTTCCTGGGAGAGGAAGAACACTGTGAGGGTTATGTTTCCACACACTGGTGGTAATTGTGGGGAAATTGTTTGGTTTATTAGTGCTGCGCATTAGTAGCTTTTGGTTCATTCCAGCTGCCATTCAGAAGGAATGTGAGAGTTGTCTCTTATTTCGTGTTGTACCCCAGTGTCCTTTCCAGATGTCTCCAAAGCCTTCCTTTTACAATCTTGTGGAAGGTGTCTGTATGAAATCTTTGTTAGGTTGTCTTATGTGCATGTTGTGATTTGCCCAAACGTACAGGTTGCTTTTCTTCTCCAAGAAATTTTTATTGCCTATTAATAGACAATAAATAATAGGCAAGTTGTAGGATGTGGTGGTAGATAAATCTGTTTTCCAGATGTGATGAACACTTGTCTGAAGTTACTTAATAAAAGTTTTGAGCCAGAATCAGACTCCTAAGTTTTTCATTCTCTACTTACTTTTCATATCATGCTACTGCAGTGCATAAGTGCATATATTATCTTGGTGCAAAGCTTCAAAAGGTTTTTTCTCTTTCTTTTGAGCTGAGAGGCAGTGTAGGCAATGCTTTTTCCTTATTTGTGGATTCTGCTGGTTTTAGTGTTGATTTTGCAAACTTGTGTAGCTCTACATTGCTGTACCCAGGTTGTCTGTATTTAAATAATGTGCATCTCAGGGGCTGTAGTTATTGGGTTGAGAGCAGAATGTTTTGACATGAGCATAGGCACACGTCTCCTTATGCCTCACGGGCAGAGTGGTTGAGCATCTGCAGTTCTTTGCAGCTCAGAGAGCTGATAAGGTACAGGGGCTCAGCTTGGACAGCTGCTAAGTAAAGAGCATTCTCAGTCATCTGATAAAGCTATAAGTGGTTTGGTCAGCATCATATAGGAGATCTGTGCCAAAAGAAACAGCAAATCTTGGATTCCTGCGTTTGGGCTCAAAATTTAATGCTGCTCGGGACCATACTAGGAACATACACCTTTTCTTAGCATTTCTTATGATCTAAAGGAAATGATGTGGGAAATCTAGAGGAAATAACTGTGCTCACTCAAGACGTCAATCAGATTGGATCCACAAGCATTGTCCATTTTGTGCTTTAGAGTTTGAAGGTGAAATGCTAAAGGAGGAAAAAAGGTGCACACTTGAATGGTTGTTAAGTGGTTATGCAAATATGCAAGGCAGCAGAAGTAAGTTTGCATAATTGTCTTATGACATTTTCTAATTCTCAAAATCTTAATTTTGCAACCCGATAGTACTACTTTAAAATGGAGGAGGATCTATGTGTAAAATTCTATTTCCTTCACATGCATCTGAATGCTTCCATAAAACAGCCTTCAGTAAAGCAGCTTGGCACCATATTCCAACCTGAGGACATATGTAAGTACTACCATCCATGATCTTTGGAGCCAGAGTTTACAGTCATTTAATAATCTTCGCTGGACCTTTCTGATTAATTGCTTATTAAATCCACATATCCTTTTGCTGTGCAAAAGACTTGTAAAATAGTTCCAGAGTTTCATTATACTCTGTAGTAAAAGTCATTCTTTTTCTTTGCTTTGAGCCTGCTATGTCATGATTTCTGTTGATTCTCTTAATTCTTACGTTATAAGAAATAATGACCAATCATTCCCTATTTCCTTCTACATGCCATGCAAGTTTTATAGACCTGTGTCATCTTTCCTTATTTCTGTCAATAGCCCTAGTTCTTGTCTTAGCTCTGCAGAAAATGTTCCAAGTCACTGATCATTCTTTTCAACATTTCTGAAACATTTCCAGTGCTGCAGCATTCTTTTCTGTAAGTTGTGACCATCTTATGTAAAATTAGAGTTTTATGAATACCATACATGTGTATAGTAATGGAATAACTTTCTTGCCTTTTTGCATTACTAGAACTTTGTTCACACAATTTAAATTGTTGTCTTTTATGTACAGTGTTTTGCTTTTATTAAATATGATCTTTTATTGTGGTTATTCACAGATCTTTAAGGTATTACTGTTATTCACAAATCTTTATGGAAGATTTTTTACAGCAGATTTTTGTCACATCAGTTTCATCCTTTTTTGGAGTCCTGGGGGACTTCCCTAGTGGTTAAATTATAATTCTGTTATGAAAGCAGCTTGTATTTTTTTGTCTCTTTTTAAGCAGTCTATCCATAAAACAACCTTCCCTCCATTTGAGGACAATTTTGCTTCTTTATTAGCTTTTGGTGATAGACCTGATCTGAAATCTTACAAGAAAGTCATGTATGTTTAATTAGGTGGATCATCCTTACCCCTTTTATCATTAACTCTTAGAAAATGGCAGAACTATTTGAAGGAGGCAGTTCATCCTCATCACATCGTACTTGTCCACAAATGTTACTCTTTATTATTGTTTCACTGGTTGTCTTCTGTTGAAGTGTAGTCACTTCTCCATAGGGCTGCACTTCCCAGATGTGCTTTATAACCTCAGGGTCCTGTTACTACCTTCTGTTCCTCAGGTGCCGATGTACACAGTGAGCTGCATGCTCCAGTTGATAGCTTGGAGTGTTTATTTAGAACTCTGGGGGTTCCCTGAACTGGATATTTTGCTACTATTTTATAATTTTTTATTCTTGCAAGACTAGATTATATTTCAGTTTGAAATGGTTTATGTAGCTTTATTAAGCTACACAATACCAGTTTAAAAAAAAGTATTGTAGTGATTACTGATGATTATGGCTCATTTATCTTTAGGTGGTGAAAACTGTTGGTCTTCGTGAAGTCTGGTTTTTTGGACTGCAGTACGTGGACAGCAAAGGCTACTCTACTTGGTTGAAGCTAAATAAAAAGGTAAAAATTCCCACATATTTAGCCAAGTGTACAGTTTGAATATATTTTATAAACTTTGCTGATTTAATATCCTAAGTGAGGTATAGCTGGCTTCAAATTTAGTTGAAAATTTGCTTTTCATGTGCTTTAAAGGACAAAATAGTGTTAAGCTAGATTAATTATAAAGAATATGCAAAGTTGCATCAATATTTAATTTAAAGAGATAGTTTCCAATACTGTGGAATGCATGCATGCATTAGGAAAACTTGAATTAATATGATTGTCCCATTTTCATTTCTATTATGTAGCAAAACATAATAGAATTATTGTTTTACAGTTTGGGCATGTGTATGGGAAGTATTTGACCTTCAGGAATTTGTATGCACACAGCTATGAATCTTTAAACAAGGCAAAATAACCGGCTTCTAAACTTTAGGTATCTAATAGGTAGATTGTAGGATAATTATGTTTCTTTTCCAAATGGCATTGAGTACCTTGTATCTCCTAGTTACTGGGAACTTGGTCATTTTACTTTAAACTGTATTTATGAATTGGGATGGTCACTCCTTATTTTATTATTGGCTGTCAGATTATTTGTCACTGTTTAGAATGGAGATACTTGTTTTTTATTTCAACCTAATCAAGAATACCTTTCTTATCTTCAATATTATGAGGCAAATTGGGAGAGTTTTAGGAGCAAGTCCCACTGTCTACACTTACTTAATCTTTGCTTCTCCTCTGTGGTAAATCCAGTGAGTTAAGCCTGGTAACAACTAAATCTGTGTCCTACAATTTAATGTACTTGTTTTATGCACAATTAACATTGTAATGCTACAGATATTTTGTTAACTATAATGGCTTGTCTCAAGTGGGAGACTATGGGATTTATTGCATCAGTTGTGAAAAAATACAGAAGACATTGCTCTATGAAAACCTTTAGCAAGTTAAGTTTCTGGTACAGTTCAGAAGCAGCTGAGGGTGTGCTCATTTTTTAAACTTTAAGACAGTTATTTATCTTTTCTTAAAAAAGACTGGTAACATTTTATTTTTAAATGCATCAGATTAACTGTCTCTCACTTTTAAATTACTATCTATGTATTTTCAGTATATGCAGATAAAATCTGGTAAAGAATAGATGTGCAAATAAGATTTTATTATGGTGAGCACAAGTAACTTTTCACTGGTGAGATGAAATGCTGCGTCTGTAAATAATGC
Source organism: Luscinia megarhynchos (assembly GCA_034336665.1). Lineage (NCBI taxonomy): Eukaryota > Metazoa > Chordata > Aves > Passeriformes > Muscicapidae > Luscinia > Luscinia megarhynchos. The sequence continues at coordinate 71,385,633 of JAPFBE010000003.1, forward strand.
ACGACAATAATGAAAAGTGAGCAAAACTTTTAAAACTGACATCTCAAATGTTGAGTATGTATGATGTACTTATGCTGTCTTAGGTGGTTAAAAGGTTGTATTTATTATATTTATTGTATTTATTATATTTATTATATTTTTTGAGACTTCCTACAAGTCGAGCAAATATACATCCTTTCATGCATAACAAAGAGGTTTTAGTGGGACTAATAGTGCACATAAAACATACATCCCAGTTCAAGCACTTTATTACACATTGTGTGAACTGGGATTTATGAAAATTACTTCACTATCAATGTACATTTTAACAATTACTAGTTTTTTGTTAAAATTAGTTTGGTTTTGAATGTTTTTGCTTTGACCGTAATTGGTGCTGCAAGATGAGCACAAATGTAATAAAGTTCTACATAAAAATGAGTGTTTGAAATCTGAAGTAGAGGAAATCGTAAAACCATATCTGATTTCTTTGCAGAAATCAGTTTTAAAGCTTATCCATCCTAGAAAAATAATGGGATTAAAGGAATTAAGGCTTTTGCGTAGAGAAAAAGCACGTATATTTATTCCAATAGTCGAAAGACTTTTAAAAGAATCCAACTACACATTCAAATTAAAGAAATGCGCTGTAGCTCTTGCTAAAGAACCATTGTTCTTTACCTAATTTATTACTTCCTGCAAATCATCCTTGGATAAAGTATTCATCTTTTTAATGTCTATTGCAACTTTTTAGTTTCCAGGTCTTTATTGTGATAAATGAAAATTCACAGAAGCCTACCAAAAAGAAAAAAAATCTCTTAATCAACATTTTGTCAGGAATCCCTGGGTTTCAGTGTAGAAGAGCTAGAGAGTTAAGTACTATTAAATCACATTTAATTTACTATTTAGTGCTCTTTTTTTCTCTTTATTCATCTGCCTCAGGTAACACAGCAAGATGTACGGAAAGAAAATCCTTTGCAGTTTAAGTTCAGGGCCAAGTTTTTTCCAGAGGATGTATCTGAAGAATTAATTCAGGAAATAACTCAGAGACTTTTCTTCCTGCAAGTCAAAGAGTCGATCTTAAATGATGAAATATATTGCCCACCGGAAACTGCAGTTCTTCTGGCTTCTTATGCTGTCCAGTCCAAGTATGGAGATTACAGTAAGGAGATCCATAAACTGGGCTACCTAGCCAATGACAGGCTTCTCCCCCAGCGGTGAGTGAGATGAGTTTTGCACCAAATGCTGCACATAAACTTAACTGTAGCACATTTTTATAAGTAAAATATTAAGTCATAATATGCATTTCATGGTGGCTTTCTTAGAATTCCTCTTTTTGCTAGTAAAAATCAGAGATCCTAATTTAGATTTTAAATAACAAAGAAGTGTCACAGCTGCAGGTTTCTTGAGACGTATTTCCAGTCCTGTCCATAAAAACTGCACAGATTTAGTTGAACACATTTCCAAAGTACTCCAAAATCATGTAATGTTATTGAAGGCCTGCTTCTGCTAAATTAAAATCAAAATATTCAATATAGACATAACTAAAATTCATTTGACTCTCTCATTTTCTTCAGTTTTCATGTTTTTGTACACTTAAATGATAATAATTTCATGAAAGTAAGTGTGCTACAAATAAAATATATTGCAGTGCTTGAGTACAACACAAATTCATATACTTAAGGTGCTCCTTTTCAGTAGACAAACTCAGATGATTCTTTAATTGTCTTTTAAGACAGTTTCTCCAGAAACACTTGAAATGCTGGGTATATGGAATGAAAGCATAATAAAGTTATCATACGCATTTGATTTCTTACTGCATCACTACACTGAAAGTTCTAGTAGGCCAAAATGTAATTCCATCATTGCAGCCTTTTGTAGATTAATCATCAAATAGCTTTCTGAAGCTGCTTCCCTATTGATTTTATTCATAAAGGAAAAATAAAAAAACCACAAAGAAGCCTCTCACCAGGGTTGTCTCGTAAAGTCTTACCTTTTCTTTCAAATGACAGCAGAATGAAAGCTTGAATATATCTTTGCACAACTGGAGATTAATTTGCAGCATTGTTACCAGACGATTCTATAGGTGTGCATTTTCAGCTGTTGTAAACGTTACATTTTATGACTTAGCTGAGGTATGCAATGGTGTGACTTTTATATTACAAAGACTATAGAATACCAAGAAAAAAGAGGAAACTTTCACCCTATCTTAGAAGGGAATTTATTGAAATACAAAGTTTCTGTTTCTGTGCTGTAAATATGAGCAGTATATAGGAAGTCATCTTTTAAGAGTATTCTGTTAAAGTATGTGTTGTGCTGTGCAACAAAAGTGGTAAAGTTTGTTGTCAGTGTCGTTTAATAGCAACAATTTCTATTCACAGTGTGTTAGAACAACACAAACTGACAAAAGAACAGTGGGAAGAAAGAATACAGAACTGGCATGAAGAGCACAGGGGAATGTTAAGGTAATTATGTAAAAAATGTTCACTGTATCTTTCATTATTATTACGATGTATTTTGGGAGGTATTTGTTTGAAAAGTGGCTTTCTTTTATTCTTACCAGGGTAGGTAGTTCTGAAAGACTTCCATGAGAGTTGAGTTTCCAGTTGGGTTGTTGGTTTTACCTACATGATTTCTGGTAAGGCTGTTAACTGCCATTGTTCACAGTTGCCTGCCTCTAAAATACATTTAGTATTTCCTTAGCTCATGGGGCAGAAAGATAAAGTGCAATGATTGGACTCTACTTGGCTATTAGGGTGTAGAGCTTTTCAAAGTATCAGAGTCTAACTATTTTAGAGAGAGATTTAATTCATAACTAAATTTTACCCCAGCTGTTTATTCTGCAGTTCCCTTATTCTTACAATGTACTTATTATTTGTTGTCTAAACTATACCAATTTTTCTTCTTCATCAGGGAAGATTCTATGATGGAATACCTTAAGATAGCACAAGACTTGGAAATGTATGGAGTCAACTATTTTGAAATAAAGAATAAAAAAGGAACTGAATTGTGGCTAGGAGTTGATGCTTTGGGTCTGAATATTTATGAGCACGATGATAAGTAAGTGGGAAATACTCATTTTGCAGTGCTGTCCTAGGAGTTGCTATTTGAGATTGCACACCCCCCACCTTACTGTGTGTTCAGTAAGATCTGGCAAAACAAGTTCTCCTTCTAATGTATGTAAGAGGTAGAATAAGAGAGAGATGTTAACTGCCAGAATGTTTGAATTTTAAAGATTAGGGATGCAAAAGAAGGGAAAGGAAGAGCAGTTCTATGGATGTTTAAATATGCATTGTTGTATATAGATTACTACAGCTAGACCATCTTTATATGGTTTCTTCTTGTACCTTTCACTTACAACATTCCCTTTGGTCAGGATGAAAAGGATATTTTAAAGCTGAGCAATATATTTAATGAGAAACTTTTATTAAGAGCAGTGACAAGGGTTATAGATGTTGGAGCATGAAAAGCTTTAGATATTTAAAAATGAAACCTTTTAGACACCAAAGAAAATAGATCATTTATGTGTCCTGATAAAGAGATCAAATAATCTGTTCTACCTGAAGAGGGAAAAGCTGAAGTGTAGAAAATATGAAGCATTTAGAAATAGAACAACAGAGTTACTCTTTTCTTTCTTTACTAGCACTTGTTAGTAGTATCTGATGTCAAGAGACTGTTCACAGTGATTTGAAGTTACACATGATACGTCAAACTGCAGATGGGAGCAGTCAACTTTAGATGTATATACTCTGCAACAAAATTCTGTAAGCCTTAATTGCCATTAGATGGCAATATAACTCCTGAAAGCAGGAAATATTCAAAATGTTCAGATCAGATTGAGCTATGAGGCAATTTTTGGCATTTCCTGTCTCCTGATAGTTAGCAATCAAATACTTAAATATTTTCTGATATTTATAATTAAGATAATATGAATTGAAAAAGCTTCTATGCTGACAGAAAAATATTTACTGCTATGCAGTTGATGCATAACATTGTAACAATTTCTGAATTTATTTTGCTTAAGATGCAAGGGAAATAAATTTAACTTGAATTCTGAAAATGTGAGAACACAAATCTGAGCTAGACAGAGACACAGCATGACTGAAAGTTACTTTAATTTCAGTATTTGAAGTGTCAATTTCTCACATTTAAATAGTTACTCTTTCAAGTGCAAATACAGTTACCAGTGCCATATAGAGAATGCTACATGTTCATGATGTTTAGCATCTAGGTAAACTAGTAGAATAAGTCAAAAATCAAAATGCCTTTTGTTACAATGCCGTGTAATTTATAAAAATGTAATTAATTTGATGGAATATTTATAAAAAGAAAAATCTGCCAAAATATGCTTGAACTGTTGAATGTTGACATTAAAACATAATGTTGTAAATGTAATATTCTAAATGTAGCTAAGTGTAATAGTGAGAATGGTACAGACATAATCCTTATTGAATTCATGCATATATGCAATGCATATCCTTGCTGCTTCTAATGAGAACTTCTTCTCTTTGAAGGCTGACACCCAAGATTGGTTTTCCTTGGAGCGAAATCAGAAACATCTCTTTTAACGACAAAAAGTTTGTCATAAAGCCAATTGACAAAAAGGCCCCTGTAAGTAGTGTGTGCAGTAGTATCACTTGCTATATGAAGGGATTTAAGCTTGCAGGGCTTGCTTTGGCATTAAGGCATGAATAAATACTGGTGACATTTATTACTTTTACTAATAGAATAGTCAGTAGGCGAAAAAACGTTCATTTTGAAATATGGTATGTTTATTTTCTCTCTTTTCATTCTGTTTGATACCCCTAAATTGTTGGGGTGTTTAAAGTCAACTAATACTTTGTGATGTGTTGCAAAGACAGTCTAAGTTGCTAACTTCTCTACTGCTTTCCTCCTCTGGTTTTTCTTCCTTTTTTTTTCTTTTTTTTTCATTGCAACAACACATTTCATGAGACTTTTTAGGTCAAATTACTTCAGAATAGAGTAGAAAATAGTCACATTTTTTACATTTTTAAACAATTTTATGTAAACCAACTAATTTTGGAGTATTCTAGGTGCAATTTTGAATTTATCTTAAAAGTTTCTGATGTAACTAGATTTATAGATTATGGTGTTCGCTTGCTCAAAATATCAAAATACTTGTTAAGTGCTCATTTAACCAATGCCAGAATGCAGTAATGCTTTGAATCTTGTCATAAGTGTATTTTTTTAGGTTAATATACTGGAATTACTTTTTTCCTAGGATTTTGTTTTTTATGCACCCCGTCTGAGAATTAACAAGCGAATTTTGGCACTGTGTATGGGAAATCATGAATTGTACATGAGGCGGAGGAAACCTGACACAATTGAAGTGCAACAGATGAAGGCCCAAGCTAGAGAAGAGAAACATCAGAAACAATTGGAAAGGTAATTAACAAACTTCCATGAAACAGAAAAAAATTCTACCTTTTTAAGGAGTCATAGAATATTGTGTATCTTAGAATTCTAGAAAAGAGAGATCTGCTTTTCTTTCTGCACTATGTAAGCAGGTTTGTGAACTGGCATGGCACCCCTGTCTTAATATAAAAACATTACCTTTTTTAGCTTTCAGCAATGTAATAGTAGCTGTACTGTTGTTCCCCATTATGTATTTTATGCAAGTCTTACCCCTCTGTTGCTTGATTCTTAGAGAATTTTATACTCTCTGGGTGAACCCTTAAAGCAAGTTCCGTGAAGAATGTCCTGGCTTACCTTTTGTGTATTTAAAAAATACTGTTGGCATTTCTAACCCAGATGAAACATCATGCCTAAAATGCAGATATAATTGTGGATTTACCTGGCTGAACCATAACCAAAGTTGATTATCATTTCTGTTCATAAATTGTTTTTCTGTACAGTGTTTTGAAGCAGAAACTGAATTAAAAGACATTTAAAATTGTCCTTCCCTGCTAGCTGAGTTAACTGAAAAATTGACTACCTGCATCCAAAGAGTAGCATTTAATATATTGGAGAGTAAAAAAAACCCTTTTACTTTTTTTTTTCAGAGCACAGTTAGAAAATGAGAAGAAAAAAAGGGAGATAGCAGAAAAGGAAAAGGAAAGAATAGAGCGTGAAAAGGAGGAATTAATGGAGCGCTTAAGACAAATTGAGGAGCAAACAATGAAAGCTCAGAAAGGTGAGGTCATAGATTTCTTAAATCTAATGACAGTGTTTAGTTGGGTAATTCAGTTCTACAATTCTTTTTGTATGTCAGTGTGTTTTGTTACTTTGTAGAAGGGAGGCTAAGTTTCTTTTACTAATAGTGACAAGAATTTAGTGGGTTTTATTTGATATGAGAGATGTTATTTTTAGTACTTAAACAATGTGCATGCTTTTGTCTGTATTTCTTAATATAAAACCAATTTCTAATATAGCAAAAGTTTTGATTTAGTAAGAAGAAATTTAATGCATATATGCAGTTCAACTCAGAATTATGAAATGCTTAAAGTGCTGAACACCTGGAGTTGAAGGGAGCAGGGAAATTAGAAGGAGAGATTTGAAGTACTTTCTCTAGGATTTTTTGAATTTAGCTTTTAATTTGGAAATTTCTTGTTCCTTCCTCATTTCCTATTCCCTTGTAAGATTTGAGAAATTGAAAAGTAAAGTCTTGTCAGACATGAGTGACAAAACGTATAGTTTCACCACAGATCACAGTTTTCTGTGTTTAATCACCCTGTAGAGTCCCTGCTTCCATGACTTCCCAGTCCGTCCTCTCCATGTTTTGTTTTTTTTTCCCCCTACTTCAGGTTTGGTTCACATTCGTAAAAGTTTTGTTGCTCCTTTCTTTTCTTAGCTTTTGTCTTCAAGCATCATAAAGAGAATCACTGATCAACTCTATGCAAATAAATTACATATGCCTGGCACTGCTCTCCAGCTCTACCCCTGCATTTTTCAGTCTTTCTATGCAGAACAGGTTGGACACATACAATTAACACAGTAACTGTGCCGTAGAATTATTTAGGGAAAGCTATTTCACCCAGGTCTAAACAATGTCAGGGTGATTTGTCAATACACGTTTTCTGAAAACTTTGTGAGCAATATGTCCTAATTTCTGATGAAATACAAAATGTTAATGTGTTGTTGATCTTTTTAGCCTTCTATGCATATATGGACAAGGATATAAACGGTCTGTGTTAGTTTTGTGTTCTCCATCTTTATGGGAGGATTTGTTTGAGTAGTGTTTTTAAATAGTTTTGTGTTTTGTTTAATTTTTGGGCACTGCATTTGTAGAACCCCACATACTTGTGATGCTGTTAATTTAATTTTATAACTGAAGTTGTAATAGGCCTGGGAAGCCAACTGGAGAATAATGGTTTCGTTACTACTTAAAACTAGAAGTGCAAAGATGAAGCATGTGTCAGCATACCTGGGGAGGTGCTTTTATAGTATTAAAGCATATGGTGAAGGCAAATGGATTGTTGGAAAAAATGAGTAGTTGTTTAGGTTTTTTGTTGAAGCAGTCCAGGATAGTCCATGTGCCTAGCAAAGAACATAGTGGAAATTTTATCATTAGAGCCAGCAAAGAGCTTTAGAAAGACTTTTTTCATAGTTACCTTTTCTCATCAGGGGAGAGAATAATTATGTGCAAATCTAACCTTGCGGTACACCTAAAATTATTACTTCTTCCTATTTCACTAGGGGTTCTGACCTTTAGATTTTCGATATTTTGCTATGCAGGCAGCTATTATCTCTCCCTTGATTTAAAGTTTTCCTCTGCTGATGTACAAACCCTTCCATTGGGTCTTAAGTCTTTTTGCTAGAGGCATGTGCCTAAATTTTCAGCTGCAATTAAGGAATCTGTCAGGCATTTCCATAAAGAAGAGGTTTTTTTTCTCTCTTTTAAGAGAGTGATTTAATGTACATAAAATATTTTCATAGTAGGAGCATGTGCATGTATGTGTACAGGTATTCGGATGTTTAGTTTTATCAGTGAGGTGACACTTTTCTGAAACTCTAGGCTGTCAGAAATGTCAGGTGAGATGAAGTGTCTTAAAGTGGGGGGGAAACCAGACATGGAACAGAGCTCTGGGTAACATGCTCAACACCTTTTCTTAGCTTGAGATGGTCTTGTAAATCTTGGTTAGTGTTCTAGGCTACTTCATTTTGGTCATATTATAGCTGGTATCTGTGATGCATATGAGGAAGAGCTAGGTAGTGATACCTTCTCTGCAAACTTTGTTCTTGGCAGAGTTAGAGGAACAGACTCGAAGAGCTCTAGAACTGGATCAAGAACGGAAACGTGCAAAAGAGGAAGCAGAACGCTTGGAAAAAGAGCGTCGAGCAGCTGAAGTAGCCAAAGCTGCTCTAGCCAAGCAGGCAGCTGACCAAATGAAGAACCAGGAGCAGCTAGTAAGAAACTTCGGTTTTTTTCCTCAAAATAGGGTTAAAATTGGAAAAGACAGTTGAAGATTTAGCCTTTACCCTTGTTTATGTCAAATGAAGAAGTAAATTGAAACACAAAAGTACTTGAGATACTGTTAGATAGTGTTGTGGGAGCTGTTTTAGAAAACGGAATTAGACTTGTTACTACTTTGCAAGACAAAAATAAAACTCTGGATCTGTAGGAGATTAAAAGATGACCACCAACTTTCAGACTGGCAACACTCATTACATTCTCTTTCCAATAGTCTCAGTCTTGTCCAGCTGAGAACAAGAGTAGCTTCCTTCTGCAGCCCACTGGGAAGCCTGTTCTCTGAGGCAGGCCTGTTCTGAAGCTTGATGGTGGTAGGGGGAAGTTAGTGACACTGGGGTTTGTTGGGGTATTTTTGTTGCTTTTCCTCTCCCATTGCCAGTATTTGCAGTGTCTTCTCACATTCTGTGTTAGACTATTTCTGATTCAAGATTTGTGCATAATAATCAAGAAAGGCATGACAATAGAAGAAATGATTTCTCAACTGTAAATGAGCTTTTGATCTTCTGTAAAGTTAGCATATAGTTCTGATGACAAGATTTATTTTAATGGTACTGAGATTATGATCCGAGCCATAATCTTAATGGTGGGACCAATGAAGTTGTATGATACTGGAAGAGCCCAAAATGCTGATTTGTAATAACAGCTTGCTGTTTTCCCAGCAAGCTTTGGAAGTGCAGAAGATAACTTTTTTTTCTGGACTTACTTCTGTTAGCCAAGTGTACTCTGATTAATTCCTTCTGTCATGTATACTTAAAATTTCTGTTTTTCACAGAGAAGTGATGGATGGTAACTAACCCTTTCAGCCTGGATCATAGCAAAGGCTCTGCTTTCTTCCACTGCAAAGCCACACTGATACCAAATTAAAACTTCTACTTTGTTCTTCTGTTTGTTTCAGGCAGCAGAAATTGCTGAATTCACAGCCAAGATTGCACTTCTAGAGGAGGCCAAGAAAAAGAAAGAAGAGGAAGCTTCAGAATGGCAGCACAAAGTAATGAGCCCATTCTGTGTGAAGTCAGAACTTCAAAGAAACTAAGGGAAATGAGTGCGGAAATCTCACTAGAAGTCCATGGGGTCAAATTTCTCTTTCCTTTAGGCTTCAGAAAAGTTTTTCTTAAAGGTTTTTGTCCTCCAGTCTACTGAAGCCAGCCTATGCTTCTGTTTAACTCATTTCTTGATATTACACAGTCATGAAGGGGGGAAATTCTCATCACAAAGATATGGTCAAAGACTAGAAATGGCTTCCTTTTGTGTGATGATGAAATAGATTGGAGCTTTGTGTTAGAGAGGAAAACACCTCAGGAGGGACGTGCATAAAATCATGAGATGTGATGGAAAGATGAACCAGAACAGTTTAACAAAGGCACGTGAAATGCAGCTGGACAAAAATTTAAAGCAAAGTAGTATTTCTTAATAAAATCTGTAATTAGATATGCAATGTGAATAATTACTGTGCTTGGGTTCCAAAAGGTTTTGAACAAATTTTCATGAGTTCTGGTTAGGTATGAAGTTTGAAGACATCACCTTTGATCTGGGAAATCCCTGAGCCTTAAGTTTCAGGAGGCTAGGAAAGCTGGAAAGCAATTGGTATTATTGCCCTAGTCTTTCACTTTTCTCTTGTCTACTGCCAGAAATAGCTAGACCCTAGTAAAGCTGATTTTGTGTCATATTTGGTTTTTACTCTGTGTCTCTATTGGACAATTTTCAGTGTGTAAGCTAGTCATGTCCCTTAAAAAGAACAGCCATGTGTCTTGAGAACATCTCAAATATTTATTTTTATTTTTCTGAGTCTTGATAAATCATTTTAAAAGATGCTAAGTGCTGTTTACTGTATTCAGGCTTTTGCAGCCCAAGAGGACTTGGAAAAGACCAAAGAAGAATTGAAATCTGTGATGTCTGCTCCTCCTCCACCTCCACCCCCACCAGTTATTCCTCCAACAGAGAATGAACATGATGAACATGATGAGAACAATGCTGAAGCCAGTGCAGAACTGTCTTCTGATGGTGTCATGAATCACAGGAGTGAGGAGGAACGGGTAACAGAAACACAGAAAAATGAACGTGTTAAGAAAGCAGCTCCAGGTAATGAAGATTCATAGTTGTATCAGCACAATTCAGGCTTTGGGTTTTCATCCTTCTTTTGTAAGAAATTTCACTGACGTTATGGTCTGCCAAGGAAACAGCTTCTTTGTGATTTATTAGGTTTATTACCAATTTACCAACCAATATCATTCATAGTGTTCTAAAAGTGGAATATATAGAAAGATTGGATGTAAAATTTTGCTTTGTAGCTTAAAAGTGTGAGTATGCTGTTGCATTAGCCAGTGAGCATTTCTAATAATTATATAATTTCCAAAACTCTGCATGTTAAAACACAATGCTTTCCTTTTTCAATACCAAAACTCATTAAGTGGTATGAACAGATGCTTGCTTGGTAGTATTTGTAGTCACTCACAGGTGTTGTAAATGCAAAGACTCAAATGGCACGTACTTCGGATGACTCTTATTTCCCTGAAACTGAGCAATTCCTCCCAGGCTCTGTCTTGCTCCTCAAAGCATAATAATCTATAGTAGTGGTAGCCCTTTTTCTGGTTACAAAATGTTTATTTGGGAAGAAAACAGAAGAAAAAGAAAGCTGCTACTTTATCTGGCAGCATTGTCTTAGTAGCATGTATGTGTATTATTCTTGCTTGGTCAGTCACTGACCAGATCAGGGAGATAAGCCTTTAGTTAAACAAAAATTGAAAAATTAGGTGGTTTTCCTGCTTTATCCTGCTGGTCACTTTCTTCTTGGATTTCATGATGTATGAGGCTGCTCTTTTTTTTTTTTTTTTTTTTTCCTTAAATAGTTTGATGCTTACACTCATGTAAGGAAAGAATCATATGCTCTCCTTATCTTTTCCTTTTGCATTCCTTTTGATAGACCTCCCAACTTGAGTTACTGAGGAGTACAGCAAGCATTCCATAGGTTGGCATTCAAGAAATTTTTATCCAGATTGCAGAATAGTTGTTATCAGAAACTCCAGAACTGTTAAAGCATTCGTCAAAGCACTTAAATTTAAATATTTTATTCAACAGGCTTTAAGTTCAGAGTTGGCTCAAGCCAGAGATGAGAGCAAGAAAACACAAAATGATGTCCTTCATGCAGAGAATGTTAAAGCAGGCCGCGATAAGTACAAGACTCTCCGGCAAATCCGACAAGGCAATACAAAGCAGCGTATTGATGAGTTTGAAGCAATGTGAGAGCTGGTATTTTGCATATATGTTCCTCCTAAAGCTGAACCACCAACAGAGAAAAAAAGCAGGCCTTTGCAGATTTGATGGATTGCACCCCACTTTGCCAAAGCACTTAATACCAGGTTGACTACAGTGACTAGAAGACAAATTTAGGGGAAGCTATTCAACAGTAAGGCAGTCTGTTACCCCTAGGTTTTGGGTGGGGGGAGGGTATGGAGGTTAATAGCAGGTTTTTTCCTGTTGTGTTTTCAGTTTCATTGTTTATTTGATTCCCCCCCCACCCCCCCTTTGGAAACAGATGTGAAGTATATAATGACTGACAAGTGTATATGTTGCTTAAACAATTAGAAGAATTGAGCTGTACCTAAACTGAATAGGTACAATTAAAGTACGAATTTTGAAATTAGTTTTCAATGTAGCTACTCCATTAAGAGTTTGATATTACTCACTTTCAGTTTTGGTTGGTTTTTTTTTTTTTCTTGTTTTGTTTTGGGGGGGTTTTGTGGGTTTGTTTTTTTTGTTTTGTTTTTTTTTTTACTCCCATGTGAAATTCTTTGGTGTTTCATGTCCTGTCATCATTGATGGTTTTCTTTGCCTACCTGTTCACAAAGGTCTGGATGGCAGGTGGTAGTTCCAGGAAATGTTTTTAAATGGAACACTACCTGTGGTGCAGCACATGGCTGCTGATAGGCGCTTCAGTAAGTATTGCTTTTCCTAGGTGATTCTTTTAGATGTGCAAAATGTTCCAATGCAGCAAAGAGGGAAAAAATAAACAAGCTTAATGTGCTATTTGCTTGTAATTATTTTATTTGCAGTAGGGAGACCTGGACCTTTCTGGCAAGGGAGCATATGAAAACATCAGTCCCAGGGAGGGGACAGTATCCTACCTCACTACTATGTACATGATGACCGGTCCTTCAAACACCATGAAAAAAACTGTTTAAATTGACTGTCACTACACAGTAACATGAAAGATTTCTGGGAGCCCTTACTCCTAGGATTTTATTTTGGAGTTTATGATGGATTTATAGTGCTAAATACTGTCTAACTGCCTTCTGTTGAGTTTAAATTGTAAAAGCATCTGATGTGTTTTAAAGCTGTAACGTGTCACTGGTATACTATATTCTGGGAGGGGTGTAGAATGTATGTGTCAGTCAGTTTGGATTTCAGATACAAAATGAAACTTCCCAGAATTGGAGTAAAAGTGTTTGTAGCTTCAGTTTTCAGTGAAGCTAGTATTTTAATTGTCCTATCTGATGTCAGATTAAGTCCTTTCCCTCTTGAAAAGGAAACCTGTTCTTTTGAGAAATTTGCTTAGAAATCGAACTTTAGTAATAACTTCACAGTTAATGTGGACTTCAGTTACTCCCTATGTTAGAGTACCCTAGTAAATATCGACAGTGGAAGAACTTAGGTTTCTCTGAGGATGGTTCAGCTTTTTTTTCTGTTTGATATTATGCACTCATAAATTTACACTTATCTATTAAAATTTGCCATTTTATTAAACATTTTTTTTCATGCACAACAGGTCTAAATTTCTCATGAACAGTACGACTAAATTTGGTTTTTTTTTATTTTGTGGAGTAGAAGTTTGGCTATGTGGGGTGACATCATGAAAATTAAATAAAGATACGTTAATATATTTTTGTTTTGTGGGGCTAAACATATCTGCTTGACCCTGAAGACTGATGTGCAGATGCTGTGCACATGCTTCAAAATGCTGCTTGGTGGAAGTTGGTGTTTCAACTTGCAGTGCATTGTAAGAACAGATTTTGTTTCACAGGCTTCATGCACCGAAGCTTAAGCAAATTTTGGAAGTATTTGAACAGTTTGCCATGGCAGGTGAAATACTGTGCTTCCAGTGAGTTTTCATTTTTCCCTGAAAAGTGTGCACTAACACTGATCCATCAGTTTCAGTGTTGGGAAAAAACACCAGTAAAGATTGCTATTTATAAATCTACAATATGTAGAGTAGGGCTAAATGGATTAGATCCATTTATAAAGCTGTGTGTTTTTGTTTTTTTGTTTTTTTTTTAAATTCAAACAACCAGGAACTACCATTTGTAATACAGGTTTTCACAATGAACAAAGTGGTAATAGCTGCTGTCATCAGCAGCTGGGAACACTTACTGGTGCAGAAATACTAAGAATACATCTAATGATTACTTGGTAAAGTAATTTTCCACATGCTTTTTCCTTTAGCATCATGTTTTGTGTTGTACAATTAAGCTACAATTACATCTACTATTTTGGATAACATTCATTGGTTAACAATAAAGAGATACAGTTAATTTCTCTGAGGTCCATTGTTGTTATTTAATGCCCTTTTTTTCTGACAGCTTTACTGAGCACACTCCAATAGCCTCTCTTTCCAGAGTAGTGTAGAAATTTTTATCATCTTTTTGTTTCACACTCTGGTCAGAATGAAATAAAAAATCAAATTATATCCCTAAAGAATGGTATTTTGCTTAAGAAATTACCACATACAGTTAGGAGGAAGCACTGGTGTTTGTCGATTCAAAGCAGGATGTGAATCATCACAGCAAATTTGCTCTCTTGAGAACAGAGGGTAATTTGGCCATAAAAGAGCTCTGTGGGTAATATAAGAACTTTCAATCACTGCCTACGTATTGCTTAGCCCCAGGTTAAATGAAATTTAGTAGTTTAATGGCTCAATATCTTAATTATTAGGAAACCTTAATCTGTTTGTTGGGTTTTTGTCTTTGTTACTGTGCCTTGTAGTGGACAGTGCTGTCAAACACATGCATGGCCACATGTTTTAAACAATGGCAAGGTAATGGGCTTTTTAGTTCCTCTAATACACTTGAAAAAGGCAGGAACAGTCCCATGTAAATCGGCATACAAATAACTTGCTAAAATGTTCTCACATAAATTAGACCTCCTCTCAGGTGCCATTCCATTCTTTCTTGAATTTGTTTGGCCTTGCACTCAGTATAAGCACATGTCGATTTCTGTTACTCCATAGGGCAGAATCATGAGGAATTAAAACTTCGTACTTGTAAATGTGCATATTTCTAGTTTGATACTTCCCTTTGTTGGACCCCCTCCTGCTGAAGCCTTAGCTCTGAGGTTTCTCACTTGTTAGAGAGCATCTGCATAGGTATGTAGCTTCCCAATACTGTGCTTGAAGGGGGAGGTAAGTGCTTTGAAAGATTATTTTTTTCAAAAATATGCTCTTGAGTGAAAAGGATGTAAAATAGTGCCACTATTTACAGACTATTACACAGAGTGCCTCATTGTGCAAGAAGATATACTGTCTTCTTGAACTAGTCCATTCTACACATCAAAACCTACATTTTCTGTTACTTGTACCAGTTTGGAAAGCATTATTGTGCTTTTGCTTTTTTCTTAAAGCATGTTCTCTAGAGTTTTTCAAATTACTTGCTTTGAGCACCTCTGAGGAAAAAGGAGGTTTGTACTAAATGGGAGATTTCAAACTTCTGAAGAAAAAGTACTACAAATATTTTCTAAATCTTTAAAGAAAATATAGATAATAATTAATTAAAACCTTTTGTTTTTGAAGAGGAACTTTTATACGAGCATTTTCCATGTCTGTTTACATGTTCTGCCCAAGATCAGGGATTTTAACAAAGGTGATGTATCTAAGTGGGCTGAGGTAGTTGATCCTGGTGTTTGTAAATGTACTTGGAGTAAAAATAGCAACATAAAATTGAAAGCTTCCTTACAAAAGAGCAAAGTTCACTTATTAATAGAAGCTATCTCATACACATAATTTAATTTATCTTGGCTGGGAGATAAAATTTTCCTGGAAAATGTAATACATATCAATGTATCTGCATACAAACTGTGGTGATTTCTTTGACCCCCTTGGGGCACATTCTGCTGCTTGTGTTTGCAGGTGGAGAGAAGCTGCTTCCCAGTGGGAGTGCTGTGCTGCCTGGGTGGCTGAGGAGATGGTTCTGGCTGGCAGCCGTGGGCCCCTGCCAGGGGCTGTGTCCCACTGCTCCCTTCCCAAGCAGCACAGTCCAGTGCCTTTCCTCCCCACAAAATAGCACTGCAGGCGAGGGAGTTCTGCCTGGCTGCTCCTTTTCCCAGTTTAGGGACCCAGGCACAGCAAGGGGCAACTTAAAGAAAGGGCTGGTGTGATGGTAGAGGGCTCAAGGAGGGGAGAAAACCCCAAATGCAGATGTGCACTAGATTCCCTTACTCGCTCCTTTATTTACTTGTGTGGAGGACTCCTTTGCAGATAGTCCTGTGGCAGGTGTGTGACCAATAATCTGCTTAGCAAATTTAGCAGCCAGTTTTCTGGAGCAAGTTGCACTTTCCATTTCATTGAGGTGAGTCTAGACCCAAAGGCATAGGTCAGTTGCCTTGTTTTGTTTTGATTCATGGAGTTTGTCGCTTGCGTTCGCTTTACTGTCTGAGTTGATAAACTGCCACTTTGGAGTGCTGTTGAAGAAGCTTTGCTTTGCTTTTTTATTTTTTTACTTCCTTTCACCCAAGAGATTGCTGCCATATCAAATGTATGTGTTTTGTTCAGTGTGAGTGAAGTGGGCTCACCAAGCCCAAGAGGCTTTCTCACCAAGCTGTCACATTTCTTCAGAAGGGACCACAATACATGCAGCAGTGCCTCAGGAAGAGACGGATGATGCCCACATAGCTCATAGTTTAGGAAACAACAAAATTAGCAGGAGGAAACAGAGCATTTTGAATTGCTGGTATTCCATGAGGTGTTTATATTGGCTTTTGTAAATAATATGTCAAGAGTGTTTCTGTTCACAGCAGTAGGCTTTAGGCAGCAGAAGAAATGAGGGGAGATGGAAATGCACATCAAAGGAGGCGGCCTGGTTGGTGCAAATGTTCCTAATGCACGTGTTCCTAGGAGTTAATGTTTTCCTGTGCTCTGGATAAGTGGATCAGGTGAAAAGAGATCAAGCTCAGAGGTAGGATAATTGCATTGCTTTTTCTGCTTATTTGTTTTTGGGCTTTTTATTTCTTTGTTTGCTTTTAAGCTACTTTATTTACAGAGCAGCAGTTGCCATTATTTGAAGGCTTTTAGAAAGCCTGCTGCCCAACGCTAAAAGGTCTTGGAGTTCTTGAGGACACATGCTCCCAGCCTGGCCTCTTTGTTATAACTTTCTCTGCAGTGTGGTAATTTTTGCCCCATTACATTTCTGCAGTGCCAGGAGCCATGCACATGGAGGGTTCTGCTGCCCCACTGTTTCAGCAACACGAAACCCCTGTGTGCCCCTGTGAAACAGTAATCGTTCCACAGCTCTGTGGCTGCCTACTCTCAGTTCCATGGGATCTTGTATCCACAGCTTTTTACAGCCTCAGCTTTCACACCTCTTATTCACCCTCGATTTCTTCTTTAAACTTGATACAGTATTTAACTTCTTAATCTATGGCTTCAGTAACATTCTGCTAAACTGAGTTTACCATGAGTGGTTGACTACTGTGTCAAATGCTTTCTTAAAATATATCAATGAGCCACACTTTTATTCAAATAGCACTTCTGATTAATTAATAATCTCTGTGAATATGGTAATTGCAGTTGTGTTGCCAGAAAGAGATTCATTTGCATTGAGACCGAGGCTCAAAACTTTTCTGCCAAGTGCACTTCAGTCTTCAGCGAAGCTGAGAGATAACATCCAGAATAAACAGATGAGTCAATCCTGCTGCTGCCTTTATTGCTGGGACAAACTCATTTACATCCAAGTGAGCAGATTCAGGGTTTGAGATTCAGGCAACCTTGTTCACACATCAGAAAAAAATCTAAAATTTATAAGAAACCTTCACACCATTAATCAGCACTCCACTGTTTGTTTCATGTCCTTGGTAGTGTTTCTTCAGTTTAATTCACCTCTTGAATTCTTGAGTCTCTTCTCTTGTGAACAGTGTTTTGGGCATCTGTCTCGCTGCTCAGTGCCAGTTGTACTTTTCCATACCATTTGGAAACACAGCTCTTTCTTCCTCTGCATTTGGGATCTTAGTGTTGTTTTCAGCAAAGCCAGTGAACTCATCGTCTTCAAATTTAGAACTGTTACTGCTGCTTCTCAAAATAGTCCTTGGATGAATTTTGGGTGCATGTTCTCTTATCAGACATGCAGAGCATATGCCACCTTATAGCATAAATAATTGTATTGACTAGTTAATAATTGCTGGTAACTTTCTGGAGAAAATATCAGAAAACAAATGCATTGATGTAGAATCTGAATCATGGTGTTTATATCATGAGGTTTAGCTTTGAGCCTAGCTCTGCTGACATGCACAGGGGAGCATGTGGGAGAGAGAGAAGTTCTGTGCTTTCATTGTGTAGCTCATCTGGCTGGCTGGACTAAGCAGGAGACAGCACTGGAGCAGGATGGTTATTCCTGCTCAAACAGCAGAGCTGTCAGGCACAACTGCATGGTGCTTCAGCTTTGCTTCTCTGCACAACAGGTGTCCTGGATGTAAAAATAAAAAAAAAAATTAAAAAAGGCAGTCATGAAATAATTGGATTTTCCCGAGGAGTCCTAAATAAATTGCTATAATAATATTGTTATACTCCTGTCTGGCTTGAAACTTCTCTGCAGGTCACTCTTGTAAAAGCTGAGCTCTGTAGCATAAGCACAGATACCTGAGAGCAGGAGTCAGGTATCCCATGGTTCTTCAGCCTGCCCCATCTGTAAAAAACAGTGGCAGCTGTGGGGGAAAAACACCTGTCTCTGATCATTTTAATAGAGGGCCATGAAAACAAATTCTGAAATTCTGCTTCTTTCTAGCAGTGCCTTCTCTATGCTTTGGGATGGCCCTTTCATATGTTCTTCTCCCAGTGTTCTTTGAACTGGCTCTTGCATCTCACTTCTCTTTGCTGCTTTACTGCTTTGTTTGGGCTTGTCTTTGTTTTGTTGGGTTTTTTTCTTTTGCTAATGTGTCATGCCTTTTATTTAATCTGAAGAACAGATTTCAGTTTACATCACTGAGAGCTTCAATGCGCTTAAATAATTTTGTTTCAATATGAGAATGCAAATTAAGACAGGGAAGGAAGATGTTGCATAATTATTAGTTTAAAGACATTGTGAAAGTAAGTTTAAGCCTGAAGTCCTAGCAAAAAAATATATTGCACTTTGACTAATTAGACCTTAGACTCAAGGTGAAAAATGGAGACAGACAGCTAAGTATGGCAAAGTGGACTTCTCAAACTAAGTTCATGATAGAAAAGTACTTTGGTAAAACTCATGTGGCTTTTAATTTATTTGCACTTGCTGGATTATTTTGAGAGCACTGGAGAAGAAAATATTGAATCATTCTTCAGTCATATTTCCCTTAATTACTTTCTGTTACTTCTTATTCCACCAATTTGAGTAAAAAATGCTTTTTTTTCCCTCTGCAGCAATTTTGTAAAATTATTTTTTGCCTATGACACAATTATGTTTTGCTTATGACACTGAAATTATCTTTGCAATCTGGAATTTAATGGAAGAAAGTATTTTCTAAGGGAAAGGTATCATGATTGGTTTTGTGTTTAACTGAGCTTGATAATTTATATGTATGTGTATATATGCACATATAGATGATAAATATATAGATAGCATGGTTAAACTGGAGATTTCTAATACAGCATGTGGCATCAGGCCTTGTAATGGCTGTATGTAAAGTGAAATGTACAAGTTGCTATAGGAACTTCGATCTTGAATAGTTTTAAAAATGAGACTTTTTAAAACTCTGTTTGAAATATGATTTTAAAAAATATCACAGCAGGCAGAGTGAATATGGTTCAATCTTGTTCTCAATCTCAAAATCAAATCTACTTATCTGCATGTTTGATGTTAGCCACCTATAAAAGCCAGCTAGCTGTTCCTGGAGATCCCTCAGTACCAGGAAGCATTTCACTGGTTTCAGTGGTGCTTTCCCAGCCTACATTTTCACTCACTCACAGAAACCTGTTTCTTCTCCCCACCCATATCCAGGAATTGCTGTCAGACTTTTAAAACACTAGTCCTAACCACATGCCTTATTTGCTTATGGCCAAGCTCTGGAAGTTCTTGCTGACTTTCTGTGCCAGAAAATGATCTGTGAGGGAAACAGGCTGTGGTATAGAATTTTGATGTTCCTACACGCTACATGCTGTACCTGCACTCATAAATGAAAAAAACCAAAACAACTATTGAAGGCTTCTTTCTTTTCAATAGCTGCTTATTCCCCATGCTTACAAATATCAAAGAGAATCTAGTTCTTTACTGTTTTTCCTGATTAATTTTGAAGATTATTATGATATATTGCTACTTACACCTGAAGTGCTTCTTTCTCTAAAGCAATCAGAGTGATGTTCAGAACAAAGGAAGGTTCACATAGAAAGGCTGAATATAAAATACTGGTTATTCTTTGCCTAGTCATAATTTATTTAAGGGAGTCATTCTCTAAAAGGAAAGCAATTTTTAAGCCACTTCAACAATGTTTTTTTTTTTTAAACTCAACATGGAAAATATACATTTTTTTGAAATGTGTCTCTGCTCAATAAGTTTTGACTCATTGTAAAGACTTCCAGCAGAGAACTTTAAATTTCACGAGAGAAATGAATTTGAGAGAGATTCTTTATGCCTGTCCTCACCTTTTTCTCCAAAAGGTTCATGCAAAGGAACAAATGGAATAAACTGAACTCCAGAGCTTATGCAGCAAACAGCACAAGTGCTGTGCTAAAAGGAAAATATGTCTGAAATCATACTGGCTGTGATTGAATGTTCTACAAATATGTCCTATATTCGGTGTATTTGTGCACAAGGCATTTTATTTCAGCCATCTTTGGGAGCAGTTTTAGCACAATCTGTGTTGCACTCACATGTGGTTTGTCTTAACCTGCAAGAGCACGTTGGTCCTATAAAACTACTCCGTGTGGATTTTCAGTTAGGTTCTTTGTAATGCTAAAATTTGATACCAAAACTGAACTGCTATGTGCAAAAATTTGGCATAGAAGACTATGTAGAGAGTTGACCTCCTCTTCAAGCTGAAAGTCTGTGAAGATGGGTTCTGGGTGTCCCTGGGTGCCTTGGCCACAAGAATCGTGTGTTCTGTTGTTCCCTTGTTCTGCTCACACCTTAGGGAAAAAGTTCAGTCAGAAATTAAATATGGAATAGTTACAGGAAGTGAAGTATGATGTTGCTGCATATTTCTATCTGTTGTTCAGTATCCTTTTGCTAAATCTATTTGATCTCTCTGTGTCTTTCTGTGCAGGTTACAAAAGTACGATCTCTTGCAACCCTTAGGATAGGAGCAAGGTAAAGATCTGCAGAAGACCTGGGGTCTGCCAAGGCCTGCTATTGCACTTCTTTAAATCTGGACAGTGTACACTGCTTTAAATTAGGTGCCTGGTCTGTGAAGAGTTTTTGGAAGGATCAGGAAGTGCTGTTAAAACATTTCATTACTGTTTGATTCTCTCATGGTCTCTAAATCTTTCCTTTGTTGTTTTTTCCCAGGAGAAAATTAGCTATTTGAAGTATTTAAGCTGTTGTTCTTTCCAGGAAAACAGGAAATAATACTAATGTGTTAATCTTGAACTTGTACTGGGATGTGCTAGAGTAATGTGACCCTCCAAAGTGTGTGGGGCATCCTGTAGGCTTTGTCCACATGTGATGTAGTGTGGGAAGCCTGACTTGTATCCAGCCTGGGTAAAGGGAAATAACAGTAGGTACTTTCCAAGTTTTATTGGTTTTCTACACAATTTCTAATAACCTTGATGATAACTAACAGTGTCAGATGATTTTCTAATGTAAAAATCCCAGTTTAATATGTCTGTACATACATCCCCAGTGTAAGCACCCGTTGCTCCTTGCCTTTTTGTATGCTGTCAGGATGTGCATACTGTGTATATATAACTGCTGGACTGTGCACCTTGCACAAAAGCCTGAATAAATGGGTTTTAACGTTCATCCAAAGAATCACTATTCATTTGATGATGATCCGTGGTGCTAGTGGATTTCCTTTCATTTCTCAGAGAAGTTTTAATTCATTTTTGTATCATCAATCCAAAACGGAGTTTCCCAGTAAATATCTTGGCTATGACCAGGTAAGCCAATGAGAGGCTTTTTTTACAGAGAATGGGTTGCTCTTGGAGGAGAAGACAGCTGTTAATCAAGGAAGCTCTTAACTGAGTAGATAGATACCCGAATTATTCTCAAAGCCAAACTTTGATATATTCTTCAGAGTGAGCTTTGTGTTCCTTGCGGTGCCTTCTTGCACAATGGCCTCCTGCACTGGGAGCTGTGCCAGTCGATCCGTCAGAGGACTTGGGTCTGAAGCAGGGCTGCCAAAGCCTCAGGCATGTGCCCCAAGTCACTGGTGATAACTGCCCAAGGAGGAGCTGCCCCCGCCTGCTGTGCCTCCTGTGGGCACCGCCCCTGCCCCGGCGGAGGGAGGAGGGCTGTGTGCCCGGGACCCAGGCACATCCCCCACACCTCTGCACTGCAGGTGGGCAGGGTGGGCAGGGTCATGGCCAGCTTCTGCTGAAACCCTACCGAGACCGGGGCTGTTCAGAAGGGAGCCTCTCCTGCCTCTGATTGGCACACCAGCCCACACAGCTGACTCAGCCTGGCTCGGCTCTTGGAAGACAAAGGTTTGGGTTTAGGATGCCAAAAGGAACCTAAAATCCGAAGCTCTGGAGTTTCAGGGTCTGATTTGCACACATAGGCCAGCACTGGGGTCTTGGGACTGGCTTGCTCAGCACTTGAGTGATTATTTAAAATGGATTCTGCAGCCTCCCTCTCCCTGCACGACCCGTGTAGGGACTCAGGGAACCAAGGCACAGTGGCTCCATGAGTTTTATGTCTAAAAAGTGTTTCTGCAATAGCTGCTGCTTGGAGCTGCCTTCTTTAGGACTGTGCTTGCTTCAGATACCCACAGTTAAAGGGTAGCAAGACACTTTCATGGAAATATATCTTCAGTACCACCATAAAATGAGGATTTTCTTGGATACCTCTGCTGCAGTCAGGATTTTGCCCTGGTGAGGATGTTGTTGAATTGCAGATTGGTATTTAGCTGTAGGTAAAGGTCTGTCTGAAATGTTGTATGATGAAAAATGCTATCCTGCAGGGGAGGAGAGAGTGAATTCAATCGTGCCTGTGAATGGCTGGCATCAGAGAGCAGTGCCTGCTCTGTAAGGCAGAAAGCAACTTGATTGCCACTTGGAATAGTGGTGTCCTTCCTTGTCCCTCTCTCCTCCATGCTATTCCCACACGGGATGGCTGGCCAGTAGCTTTGCTTCTCCTCGCTGTTCATCCTGGCTCTTTCCTCTAAGT
Source organism: Luscinia megarhynchos (assembly GCA_034336665.1). Taxonomy (NCBI): domain Eukaryota; kingdom Metazoa; phylum Chordata; class Aves; order Passeriformes; family Muscicapidae; genus Luscinia; species Luscinia megarhynchos. The sequence continues at coordinate 71,408,526 of JAPFBE010000003.1, forward strand.
TCACCAGTGCTCTTTGCATCTGTGCCTGCAGCAGGGTGTGGGTTTGGGAGCAGCCTGGCTGCAGGTGGCCCTGGCCAGGTGGGCAGGCAGTCACTGGGCTGCAGACACCCTGAGTTTTGCAGCTCAACCTCGCTGCCCTGACTGCAGAGGGCAGTGCTGCAAACCTGCTGCCCTCTGGGGGCTTGTTCCCAGCCTTTGTGCCGGTCTGACTGAAGTTCTGCTGCCGCTTGGCTTGCTGTAGTTGATGTGCACTGAGGAGTTAGTGAGTGGAAGGAAGGCTGCCTGCCTCCCACGGCAGCACTGCTGGCCCTCAGCTGGGGGCGGGGGTTCCATTAAATCAGCTTTACATGTTAAAAGGTGGGGTGAACAGGCTAACTTTGGTTAGAAGTCTGATCCAGGTTTAGAACAGGGGAGCAGCCCCATTTCCTGGCAGCACATGGCACACTAACACTTTCCATTTTTATCATGCTGACGTTTTCCCTTTTCCGAAATAATTCTATAGATGTAGCCAGCCGTGAACAGCATCGCTGTGTACGCAGAGCTTCAGCATTAATTAAATCACTTTGTCGCAGAGGAACCAAGGGAAGCTCCTGTAATCAGGAACTAAATAAACAAACAAACATATCATCCCTCTCTGCACTTCCTGGAGCATCTGCCTCTCCTCACCATTGTGACCATGACCAGGGCACAACACTGGGGACAGGTCAGTACTGAGGATCACCATGGTCTGCACCTCCCAGAAAACCCAAAATGTTTAAGTGGGTTTGAGCCCCAGCAGCTCTGTGGTTATAGGCACTCTGCAAACATGTGACTCATGCCAGAGTCCCCAACAACTGCTGCAGGTGGCTGCAGTGGGAGAGCAGGTAGCAAAACACTGCCTGAGGCAGGGAGTTCTGTTACTGAATTCAGTTCACTTTTTTTCCCCCCCTACCAGGGAAAATAGACTTTCTATTCCTGAAATTGGTAAAACATAAGTTTGTGTATGCCTGAAAGTTTTGTAGAGCTGGATGAAACCCAGAAATTCCTTCTCCCAGGCACCCTGGCCAGACCCCAGTGCAATTTTCCCCCTTTCAGGCCACTTCCCGAGGTCTGGAATGTTGGGAGCTGCTGCAGCTCTGGTTCCAGTGTGCATTTGGGGATCTCTGTAAGGTGAGCCTGGCTGGTAAGGAGCCTGCCTGGAGAGCATTGCCAGCTCCTTATCCCCCACACTCCTCTTGCTTACGCTTCACCCAGCTCATGTAAATTAATAGCAGCGTTGAGTTTCCATCATATCTACCTGCTGCTGCTGGCAGTTCGGCTGGGACAGAAAAAGCCTGGCCGTTGCTGTGGAGACCATCAGATGGAGTGGCACCAGAACATCTTCTGCACCACTGCCACCGAGTGCTCATGTGTGTCCCAGCACCCCTGGGACCCCTGTTCTGCCCTGCAGAACTCCCACAGGACTCATCTCCTGGCTCTTCTACAGGCTGGATTTACCCAGGTCTTCCTCAGCCTGACGCTTCTCCCAAGCCCTCCTTGTGGGTTAGATGTGTCCCCAGGGATGGGCAGGGAAAGGCAGGGCAGCAGCTCCTTCCTTCCTGGTGCTGGCTGTAGCACTGGGGGGAGCCTGCTGGGAAGGCTGAGTGAAACAGGGTTTGTGACAAAGCTGGCTGCTGGAGGCAGCTTCAGCCTTTTCTCAGCACTTGTGCTGCTGCCATGCCAGGTGTTCTGGGAGTGGGTGCTGAGGTTACTGACCACAGGTCCTCTGCTGTGACACTGAGGAGCAGGATGATGGTGGTGTTTAGTGCATGTGCTCATAATGTGCCCAGTTCTGTGCCAGCTTTTTCTGTGCAGTTACAGCAAAGGGGACAGTTTATGCACCCACACAAAATCTCTAAATGTCCCTTCCATTTCTTCAGCACAGAAGGAGCTCAAAGATCCTGCAAGGCTGGAGGATGCTGCCCAGAGCAGCCCAAGTGACACTTTGTCCTGCTTGGAAATGGTCTAACAAGGAGCATCCCTGTGTATTGTGTGTACAGCAGCCTCTCCTTGGCTTCTCCAGACAAGGTCATGCAGGTTGTCAAGTTCAGGTTTCAGCTCCAGGATGAGTGACAGAGCCCTTTTATCTCAGTGTCACAACACTTCAACCTGCATCAGCAGCTGCTGTGATGCCTGCCAGGCTCACAGGCATTGTGTTAAAGCTTTTGCAAGAGAAATTTGTAACTGGTGACAGGGTCTCCAAGCCTGCCCTGCAGGTGACGTAGGCAGATCTCATGGAATTTAGAGAATTGGCTGAATTGGGCAAACTCACAGTCCTTGATCAGCCCAAGGGACAAAGCAGAGCTACGGAGGAGAAGCCTCAGCTGGTGGTAGGAGCACCATCCAAAGAGACCAAGCCAGATTATACAAACAGCAGCAGCTTGATGTTTCGAGAAAAGAAAGGCTGTATTTGGCATTCTTGAAGCAATCTGGAAAACCATAATCCAACCTGTGCCAGCAAATCACCCAAGAACAAACCAGCATGTTTAGGGACGTGGCAAATCACAATTGTGGCTTTATAACTCTTAATTATCCAGCACATCAGTTTCTTCAAAAATGAGAAAAGAGTGTAAGCATGGTAGTGGCTGTGAGGTCTCACTGAAGACCAAGAGCTACAGATGCAATGCAGATGTTTAAAGCAGTTCATCTGTCAAGATCAGCACTTCCATAGCCCTTCCCTCTGTGTTTAACACTGCTGCTGCTGCTGCTGAACACCCAGTGTGGAACAGAGTGGGTGGATTTTTACAACCACTTGTGGCTGGAAGCTGGGCTCTGGGGGTGCTTGGCCCCCTTGCACGAGAGAGGAGCATCCCACAGCTCAAGAGCTGGAGCATTCTACAGTTGAGAGTCAGGGAAGTGGACAATGCCACCAGGGGAAGTGGCAGCTATTTTTTAGAAAATAACTTCAGTGTGCCACACAACTTGGTAACAGAGAAAGGTTATAATCTGTTCATTCCATCTTGTACTGGTCTTACAGTCCAAACTTTGGCCATGCCCCAGGCCCTGTTACCTCTCACTCTTTGCAGGGACAATGAACTGATGGCTGTGGTTAGTCACTCGCCCATCTGCTCCTCAGCTCTCAGGAGTTACAGCTCTGAGCTTTGGAACAGCCCAATGCCAGCAGCACTGTCAGTTTCTTCTGCATCTGAAATTGATGATGTGGTTTTTCCTTTTTTTTTGCCTAAGCAATGCCTTTGAGAGAATAGGGATTTGCAGGGAAAGCAGCACATCTGCTGCAGAGCAGGTGGAGCAGGACAGAGCATCATGAGATGAGTAGGGGCTTGGCACAGCTCTGCTCAGCCTTGAAATGCAGCAGAAGTGATTTGTAGCCCTGGCCCCATAAAGTGAACCCCTCCTTTACTTGTGCTTTGAGGGATTTTTGCCCTCTGATACTGCTTTTTCTTGCCAGGTGAATAATATGACTTTTAAAAATGATAAAGGAAGGTACATAGGAGATGTTATTTGATTTTCTCATCTACTGCAAATAGAAGGTTTCTGGATCCATCATACAGAGACACAACAAAAGTACTTTTACAGACTTTAAGCAGCTGGCCAAAGGAACCAGCAGCTCTGGGCTGTGCAGATCAGCAGCCAGGGAAACCTCACCTTGGACCATTGATCCATCTCTTTTCACCAGAGATATGATCATCCTCCCAGATTCCTTTCTGCTGAAGCTCCAAACACTGATTTAATGAAAAGTAGCTATGACAATTTAAACAGCATAATTCAGAAAAAAAATATTAATTTCCATGTGGAGAATATAAGGGCTCAGCTGAGCAGGAGGCAATGACAGCACCTGGGCCAGCACTGCCCCAGCCTGAATTCTGAGAACAAGGCAACAGAGGTGCTCAGTGTCCATCCAGAAAAATGCAATGCAAAGCACAGACTGGCATGTTAGAGGCCAAGCAGCCTCTCACCAGAGCTTGCAGAGGAGCCAAGCAGGGTGTCAGTGCTGTCTCCTGGGCTGGGCCACCTCACCCAGGGAGCCAGGGAGGCGCTTCCCAGCCCTCACACTGCACACGCAGCTTCCCATCGCTTCTCCGCCCTGCTGCCGTGATGGGTCTGCTCTGTGCTCACCACGTCAGTCTGGAGATCAGCGCTCCCAGAGGTGCAGTGCTTCCATCAGCCTGCTGGGCAGGGACCTTGATGTCTCACTCCATGGCTGTGGGATGATGCACTCAGGCTGGGTGCAGTGGAACAGCACCTTCACAGCTGTGCAAAACATTTGCATTGAGGAAACTGAGAGTGGTCACAAGGAATTAAGAGCAACACTATGTTGTTCCCTCTGTTTTCAGGACAGCTACTCACTTTATTTGCATTCATGTTGCCCCACTTCATTCCTCATTGCAGGGCTGTCAGGATGCTCCTGTGCCCACAACTGGAGAGAGAAGTAAAAGGGTCCCAGCAAGTTTGGAATGCCAGGCCTAGCCAGGCAAATGCAATTGGGTAAAACTACAAGTCAACAGCTCCATGTATTTTGAGGACTTACTTTATCACAGTTCTTAGCACCTTCTGCTAAATCTTTGCACTCACTAGAATAGTTCATATGATTCTATTCTAAATCCTATTATGTTCTATTTACCCTGCAGTATACAGAGCTAGGCCACAACAATTATGCAATGGAAGACAAATAAATATGTAGCAGTACCTAAGAGGAGACAAGGTCCACTGGCACAATGTATAAATCCAAAATTTGCTGCTATAAATGACTGATGTATCTTCTTAACCCCAGAGGCTTTTTTTCATGGTAAGTAGAATGAAGGGAAAGAGCCTATTAAGAACAAATTACTACATTAAAAATGAACTGATAGTCTATAATCAGACATATTTGTGTATAGTCCCACATGACACCTTTCTCTCTCAATTAGAGAGATGTGTATTTGATGGCTGGACTGTTCAGGGGATAAAGAATTGGCTGGATTGATGCAGCCAGAGGTTTGTGATCAATGCCTAAATGCCCAGGTGGAGGCAGGTGATGGGTGGTGTCCCTCATGGCTCTGTTTGGGACTGGTGCTCTTTAATATCTTGTCAGCACCCTCAGCGAGTTTGCATGTGGCACCACATTGGGTGGTGCAGCTGACATACCTGGACGATAGGATGGCATCCAGAGGGGAGTTCAGCAAGTCTGGGTGCAAGGTGCTACACCTGACTCAGGGCAACCCTAGACTTGAGTACAGACCAGAACTTATTGAAAGAAGCCCTGTGGAGATCTGGGGTTTCTTGTGGATGGAAAGCTGGACAGGAGTCAAACATGTGTGCTCATAGCCCAGAAAGCCACTTGTATCCTGCTGTGGCCAGCAGGGCAGGGAGGGATCCTGTCCTTGTGAGACCCCACCTGCAATGCTGCATCCAGCTCTGGGGTCCTCAGCTCAAGAGAGATGCTGACCTGAGCAAGTCCAGAGGGTCACAGAGATGATCAGAGAGCTGGAGAACCTCCCCTATGAACACAGCCTGAGAGAGCTGGGTTTGTTCAGCCTGGAGAAGCCTTCTAGGATCCTAGGGGGGACTACAAAAAGGAGGGAAACTCTTTGATTGGTCAAGGGGCAATGGCTTTAAATGAAAAGAAAATAGGTTTAGGCTAGGTGTTAGTAAGAAATTCTTCACTGTGATAGTGGTGAGGTTCTGGAACAGGCTGCCAGGGAAGCTGTGGATGCCCCATCCCTGGTGATGTCCAAGGCCAGTTGACCAGGTCCAGTGACAGGTGCCTCTGCCCATAGCAAGGGGGCTGGGACTGGATGGTCTCTGCGGTCCCTTCTAAACCAAACCTTCCTGTGATGCTATTTTCCAAACTGTTCCAGTTCACTTAAAGTGAGCAGTTCTGTTGCAGGCTTTTGTGCAGGGTAGAAACACAAAGCTGTCTATAACTCAGTGCTAACTGCTCTAGAGAATCTTTTTTATGAAACAAAACCAGCCCATCAATGAGGTAAACGAATCTTTATTTTTTTTTCACTAAAAGCAGAATCCATGTACATGGTTTTTTGTATGGTTTAGAGGTGGTTTTAAGATGTGAATAGTCACATCACAGAAATAGTACAGTGAACAATCAGTGAAGGAATGAAGAGCCAGTTTGACAATTGCTTTATCAAGTAGCCCAAGTATTATTTTTAACTAATGGTTTTGCCAGAGTGGACTTTAGGACAATATTAAAATGTCACCTACTCAATACAAATACAGAGATAATGACTAGGAAAAGAGCTACAAAATACAATTATTGCTGCTGTATCTGCCTTCTTGCAGGATACTCTACTGTATGCTGGGAAAGCAGTTTTAAAATTTCAGTTTCATTAAGAATGTCATTTAAATAAATAAGATGTAACCAACCAGCCAATCTCACATGGTTAATTTATCTGACACCAAAAGAAAATGGGTTGTCCTATAAAAAAGGCAGAGAGGTTTTGTTTTATAAGGCGAAGAGTAGATTGTTATACTTTGAAAAACAGAGGACAGATGTGCTTGAACATCGAAGTAAATTAGGTTGGTAGGTGTTCCCAATGCCTGCAAAGGGCAAGCCTGGCTGAATGACCAGTCAGCACCAGCGAGATCTCCCTGTGCTTGGGAGGAGGTGGCTCTCCAGCTGTGCTCCTCGAGGTCCCAGCCCAGCTGCACTCACACACACACACTGACTCAGGTCGTCTCCCACACCACCAAACCAGCCCACAGCTCTGCCCCTGCTGCAGTCAGTGTTTGGGAGACTGGGCCCTCCCAGGGCCATTGAGTGGGAGAGGGAACCAGAACTATTGCAATCATTTCACTTAAAGGGCAGACAGGGTAACAAACACTCCAAGCACAAGTTATGACAACCCTTTAAGACCTGAAAACGGAAGGTAGAAAATTATTTCAAGCACACTGATAACTATGAACCACACATGGTATGTGGTAGTGCCTTTCTAAACATCTGTGAGAGACTTTCCCTGTATTGCATGGCAAGGAAAACACAGCATTCTGAAGGATGCTTCCTATGCAAATGTGAATTTCCTTTGGGATTGGGTGCTTAGGTCAGCAGCTTCTGATGAAACCTTGAGAAATGTATTCTAGAACATCTGAAGATGAAATCTGATCATCTCTCATGTTACCAAGCAAAAGGTTAGCTGGAAAAACCACTTCATACAGGTGATTCTAGGTTTAGTTACATGATTAGTCTAAACAATGTGCCCAAACATATTTAGTTTGAACAAAATTCTTAAACTATGCCTCTCTAAAATTTACAAAGTATATAAAACATGTGATTTCACATTTATAAAACCTCAGCCCTTTTAAAGAAAACAAAACAAGGCCATAGAATTTTAGGTTTATATCTACTGGTTTTTCTTCTCAGCAGTTTTAGTCCTATGATAAAAAAAAACACCAACAAACAGCATTTCACCATGGCCTTATAATGCAAGGAATAAATTAGCAAGTCACACTGTAAATAAAAATAAATAATTTCTAAGTTTTTTTTTTTAATGGTATTTTTAATTGCACAGTATTTATATTTTCAGTAGCAATGAAAAGTCAGTTGGGTATTTTTCTAAATGCTCCAGAGAGCAGGAAAGCATTTTGTCTCATTTTTCAAGCTTTACACATTGAAAATACCTTGGTCAAACCATCCACTGATAAAGCTGGTAAATGTTTTGGTAGTCTCTTACTGTGGCAAGATGCTGCAGTATCTCTCACACAAGGCATTCAGTCCTCTGGCACTCACCCTGCTGGGGCAAACACCCCCAGGTCCCCTTCCAAGTGAGGTACTCTGGTTTACACCCACAGCTTTGATATTTTTGGAAAGGTGTTCACCATTAGCTACAACTTTCACAGCAGAAGTTCATCAGTATCTCAGCATCAGTCTGCACCTGCTGAGGCTGCACCAGTCTCCTTCCAGCCCTGCACACCTTCTCTTCTCTTCTCTTTTGGGGGTGTCACACGAGCACATCAGGCTTCTGGCTCTCCCCAGAGCTGCTCTGCAGTGGAGGAGCAAGCTACAATTCAGACATACCAAAGAAAATGGGACACCTGGAAAGGTATGATCTTACCTCAGACCATTAGCAGTGTCTTAAATCACTCACCAAAAATATGTGTATATATACAAATATATATATATTTTACACATATTTGAAAAAATAAAAAACAACAAAGTGATTAACACTGCCATAGCCTGGGCATATCTAGCTCCAAGTTAGTTATTTACATGACACTCTTAAAAACTCTAAATATTTGAAACATGTTGTATTGAAAACAGTTGTGGGCAGATACCTAATGTATATGCATTAAAAATACTGTATATCTATATACTATTACTGATGCAGTTATAACAGCTTGGGATTTTATCTAAAAATACAGAGTTTCTGCTAAGTATCAAAACAACTCTCAAGTACTGAAGACAAAGGGAAGTTTTGCCCTCTTCTGAGCAGAGGGACAGCTCTAACTTGAAGGTAGTAAATCCTTCATTGCATTTCTGGCACTCAGCTGGGGCCAATACAGGTAATTCAGTATCACTGAATTACCTCTGGTATTTAAGGATATCAGGAGGTTACAGGTCAATTATTTGCATCAATGCAATTACACAGACAAAGGTAGTATTGGACCAGTATCATTGCATCCTTGTTTGTTAGTGATGTACTCTTTAGAAGTTGTTAAGTATACAGACTGATCTCATCATGGAGATGTTCACACACAACTCCTCCATCTGTTACCACAGCAAAACAAAAAAAAGTATCAAGGCAAACATTTTGTCCACAGTAAATTTCCTTTACCCAACATAAGCAAGTCTAAGGGGAACTAGCACATCATTGCACAACATTAAAATCCACCAAATTACTCCTGCTCTTGTATTTTTAAAGCATTTCCAGTGCTTGGGTGCAAAGCACAGAACCTATCACAAGAACTCCCTATGGATCACCACCCTTTGGGGGATTCAGTGCTGCCCTGGGTGTGTGCAGAGGCAATGGACACTGGTAACTCGGGCCTGGGCAGTGCAGCTCCTCACACTGATATCCCAATGGCTAAGCCTGCTGAGCCCCTGCTCTAGGCCAGACTGTGATGTGTGCATGGCAGGAGCATCCTGGTGCCCACATCACAGGAATAGACACAGAATACTTCTATTACATTTGCATGTTTCAGTTCATGCTTAAAGGAATTGAACTTTTGGCAGAAAGTAAATACCTACATAAAAAATAAACGTAGAAACCCATTAAAAACACAAACACAATAATTGCATTATTAAAACAGCTGCATCTACACTATGGTGTAGTACTTCAGTGTAATTCAATTTAACCAAATCTTAGTGTACAACTAAGATGAGACCCATTTCCCAGTCCAATCCTCAGCGTCAGCGCTGCATCAATCTCTACATTAAAACACGCTCTACGGATGGTGACCAACCAAATCCAGGGAAAAACTGTTGCCACAGGTGAAGAGGTCTTCTCCCTAAGCAGACAAGGCAGGACAGATGGTGTAGAGCCCCTCTGGCCTTGCCATGGGGACAGGCAGTGGCAGAACCTGCAGCGCTCCGGCAGCGGAAGCTGAGTGCAGGAGCACCACGTCCTGAATCGGTTTGCTGAACATGGTTCAGATTATTGGATATGTCTATAGCACAATGCTCTTCAGAAGCATTTACTGGATACCCAAACCCTACTTGCTGCAACACATGGTGTCACACAAGTAGTGAAAATCTCTTCGTATTCAAAGGTGCTTGGACATCATTTTCAGGCAGCATTTTACCTTTATTTTAGCGAGTTCCCACTACAAAGATTTTAGAAGGAAGAAGATGCCAATAGTTTATTTTTTCCTTTTAGTATGTGAAACTGAGACAGACACCTAAATAAATACCTACTTTTACTTGTCTAAATCTATTCTATGTCTGAAATCTCTAATTTTAAATAAGGGATAAAATGTTGCCCAAAAGACTAGTTATAATTATACATTTGTGTTTCTAATCTATAAACCAAAATAGTTCTCAGTTAAAAAGATACAATTTGTATCAACAGTAAAAGGTACTTTCTGGTTCTTCAGGGCCTTACTTAAAACTCCAGCAAGTGTACCAAAATTATCACCTGTAATAGTGTAAACGAATGACATTTTTTTAACACTGAACATTGTTACAATGGATGGAAACCTGAAACTGTCGGCAACTGATCATGTCGTGGGAAGTACATCTGACATCAATTGCAAAAACTATTTCTATTTTTCATATATTTATATATAAAAACGTAAGAGGTGCTAGTAAAACCCATGACTTTAAACCAGAAATATCCCTTACTAATGCTAAAACAGACTTGGCTTGTCTGTTTCTAAAACTACACTATTTGTGGCAAGAATCAGGCCTACGCAATGCAAAAAGCGGAAAACTAACTCCAGGAACACATATGGTATCTTCTCTCCCCACAACCCCTTCCTCCCCAGTCAAACAAGAAAAAGAAGTTTAAGTTATTATTTTGAGCTACAATATCATTACCATAGTGCAGTTAATAAATGTTGCATATCCTGAACACACAAAACCTTTCCAGGCCAGCCTTGATAAATAGCAAGAAAAATCAAACAGTATCTTAAATACAAAACTTGCATTGAGATAATTAAATTCATTTAAAAACAGGTAAATATTTTATGAAAAGCATATTTTATCCAGTACAGTTGTGCAGCAATACAAAGGAAAAACATATAAAACAATTAAACAAGGCCCTATGATTTCAGGTTCCCATCTACTGACCAGAAATACAGAATTGGGTAAAAACACATGGGAACTGAAACAGGGCAGCCTGGTTTGGGGTGGTTCTGAGCATTTGCAATTTCTCTTAGCTTCCAAGGGAGCTGCAAATTCTCAGTACCTTTGAAAATCAGGCAATAAGGCTTTTAACATATCTATAAATTAGTAAAAAATAAAAAAATTCTTTTCCTCCTCTGTTTGCATCTGATCTTACTAATTGACCGCATCAACAAAAACATGTAACTATTTAAGCAAAACAAAGAAAGCAACAAAAAGTGCCATACTATAAATTACCAATATATTGTTACCCATTTCACTGTTAACTGGTAACTTAATTATTTTTTTCAAAAAATAAAGTCAGTGCTGTAGTAAATCTTTGTTTTCTACAAACAGGTGATTACAGCACAAAAAACTCACAAAAACAAACATACATCAGACATACTCCTGGTGGTGTAAAAAGTTCAGAAACTTGGCTTGAAAACTGGCTTGAAAATTGCCTGCCAGAAGTAGCAAAATCCTCTTTCTGCAGGTTAAGATCTCACAGCCCAAGAATAAGCATCCAGCAAGTTAAAAAACGAAACCAAAAATCCCAACAAAATGTAACAATGATAAGAAAGTGCTGCATATAAACCCCTGATGCACCAAAGATTATAACCAGAGACCACAGATTTTTTTCTTATATATAGATATATATATATTAATTTAAACTGGAACATCCTCCAGATGTGAAAATAGCCATTTAAAAATTTTCAAACTAGAACACAAAAGTTATCTGGTACTTCCAATGCATGGGGCTATACATACAGACTCCATGATACAGTATTTCACATAAACGGATTACTATATAACCTCCTTGCTGAGAAGGAGATCCCAAATGCTATTGTAGCAAACCTCCCTCAGCTTTAGCGCTGAGCTGAAAACTACGAGACACCACGAAGATGCGATGCGTCATCTCTCAATAACCCAGCTGAGATTTCTCCACCAGGATGGCCGCGGCGAGCTGCTGAGCGTCCGTCACGTGTGGGTTCTTCTTCATCACCATCCGCACCAGGTCGGGCGGGGAAGATGTTGCAGAGGTTCACGTAAACCTTCTCCCGGGTGTCTTGGAGCCTCGGGGGGTCTTGCGGGATGCCACAGTAAGGAATCGCGCCAGGGCTGCTCCTGCTGCTCGGGAAGGCTCTGGAAGGCGAACTGCTCGTAGCAGGGCTGTGTGGGGTTGCTGGGCAGGGAGTAGGTCTGGCGGTAGCCGTAGGCGTCCATGCCGTAGCCCGGCCGATCCCAGCCCCCCGGCCCTTCCTGGGCGGAGTAAGGCTTTCTGTGTCTCAGCGGGGAGCTCTCGTACAGGCGCGAGTCCGAGACGCTGTCTATCCTGGTGGACACCAGCGCTCTCCCGAGGTGCAGCGCCTTGGCGTGAGCCGAGCTCTGGGACGCCGAGTAGTCGTTGGGACAGCTGGAGCGAGCGCTGACTGCCGGGTGCTGCAGGTGCACAGCCATGTAGGGAACGGGAGATTTGTGGTGGTGCTTTGGTTCTTCGTGGCTGTAGCTCTGCACCCGGGCGAGGGGCTCGTGGTAGCTCTGCAGGAAGGGCTGAGCGTTAAGGCGGCCGTGGGGGTGCATGTGCTGGCACTTCAAGCTCTCCTCCAGCTGCGGGTCAGGCGAGCTCATGTAGGAGCGGTCGCTGTAGCCCACGAAGGAATCGCTGCTGCCGCAGCTGACGCTGCCCTCGCTGCTGCAGTCGGAGGCCACGGAGCTGATCCGGTAATCCGTGTCCAAGGAGAAGCGCCGCTCGGGACTACGCGGGCCAGACACGCTGAGACTGGAATAGGCGCTCAGCATGGAGTAATACCCTACATCCACCGGAGACTCACATTTGGGATACTGCTCGTAAGGCATTGGTGTTCCGTGATTTTTGGTTGCCATCAGCACTGTAGGATACTGTCCCTGTGGTCTTTGATCCTGAGGTGGGAAGTGAACTCCGGATGGAAGGCCGTTGGTTAAAGGTGCAGTACTTTGGGGTTTTCCAGCAGAGGAACTTGGTATACTAACTAAAGAAGGTACAGACCTGGTTTCCAACTTGTTTTTGGTGGGAAGCTTTTCCTCCAAGTCTTGATAGACTTGAGTCCTTATACTAGGATCCGATTGCCTCTTTGGAGCAGCACGCTTCAGCTCTGACGTGCCATCACTTTTAGTGCTACAGGGAACACTATTGCTTTTTACCAGTCCTCCTTCACTCGTGGTTTTGGCAGCTGTGCTTCTAGACATGGCACGAAGTTCATCAGCTACAGATCTCTGAGGCTGATTTCCTCTTTCCGGATGATAGTATTTGCATTTGTGTCCATAGGTACATTTCTTCCCTATTAATACAAACATAGCCAGATTTTAAAAACTTCGAATAACTGAAATGCCCCTCATTTGAAGTTTTGCTGTGGATTTGAATGATCTTGCAAGCGAGATTGGTATTGTTCAATATAGGGTGTGCTCTAAGAGCTCTTCCCCTGTTTTGTGGGGAAAAAAGAGGCAGCGGTAGTGTCCTGCAGCTGGTGCTCTGGCAATGCAGACCAACATTACCAGCCACGTTGGACGTGGCCCTGCCAGGGAGGCTGTACACACCTGCTGTGTGGGGCCAAGGCAATACATAGGCAGAAGACTTGAATAGAGAAGTCCCACAGCCATAAGGCCAGCAGGTTTCACCTCAGTCAAGATGCCTGCAGGAATGCTCAGTAGCTAAACTTCAGACAGCTCAATTAATTTTCTGGAAGAAAATTTCAGTATCTCATGACATAAGAAAAGGGTTTCTGGAACCTGCAGAATTTAGGTGTTGATTTGGATTTATTCCAATGAATGACTAATAAAATTGCTCCTTTAGTTCAACTAGTACACACAAATGCTTTAAAAGTAGCACATGAAAAAAATCGCTTCAGTTTCCACCATCAGCTCAGCACTTCGACCCATCTCAGGCTAAGACAACAACGTTAAAACCAATGTTAAGGAGTTTTAAACAGTTTTGGCAGTGTTAAAATAAAGCAGGAGCTTTGTCCCCAGTCCCAATACATAAAAATTGATGGGTTAAATCGAATTACCATATGGACATGGCTGCTTCTTATGTTCTGGCACAATAGGCTTCTTCCTAAGAAAATTGTCCAGACTTGGACCATGGCGGCCAAGAGGATCATCAGGAGGCATAAATCTATAAAGAAAGAAGAAAGTAGTGTGGAAGCAAGCAAGCCTTTTCATACTTCTCATGCAATGACCAATAACCTCATGACTATGCTACACCATAACCTGCCATCCTGTTGTTTTTAAATCCAGGAGCCTCGAGGGCAGTTTTGGAAGGCCATCTTTCTGCTGCAGGTACTGCCTTAGAGGGAGGTCACAGGAACAGACTGTGTGGACACCTCTAGACTGCTACAGTCACCTTTGGCCCAGCTCAGCTGATGCTTTGTGGCAAAGCAGGGCTGCAAACAACCCATCCCAAAATCAAAAGTAAGGGCTGCAATGCAAGCAGCCATTTCTTAAAACACCACAATAAGCTTTGCAAAATTGTGCTGATGGCCCAGGACTCTTGCATCAACTTCAGGCACCTCAACACAAGTGCCTGCTTGGGGGAGAACTGCATCCCTCCCACTAGAAAGGAGCCACCAGCAGTAACTGCAGCTGATCTGTAGGGTGGGGTATGGTAACTATAGATGGATCTAATGAGACAGTTGAACTACAGACCCCCAAAGTTCATTCCATCCTGAGTTTTTCTGTGACTCTAGGACTTAGGAGTCTAACCATAGGCACTCAGAAATGTTGGCCCAGTATATCAACAGAGCTTGAATATTATACCATAGCATCCATCAAATATACACTAGCATACACCAAAGAGGAAAAAATAGCATAAGCAGACATAAAAATGCTGCTACAAAAACAATTTCAAGTACTTTTAATCAAAAGACTGAATTTAATGATTGACTATTCCTCCTGTTCCCTACATGTACCTAATGATTTGGTGTAAGAAAAAATCCATACAAATCTTCAAACTATCCTTTCCTCAAAATTATTTTAGTGGCACACGTGAAGACAGAACGACTTACTTGTCATTAACAAAAGAATACATCAACAAGCGTTCGTCTATGAACTTCTTCCACTCGGGCTTTTCATTAGCGAGGTCCCTGTAGTTGTCATTGGAGACAATGATGCCATCTGACTCGAAGGCCAGCTTCACTATGAATCGGTCATCGTAGCACACCACCCTCCTGCCCTGCACGCGCCGCGACGGCGTGAACACAAGAATCTTCTCCTTCTCTAGCTTGCGTAAGATTTCTTGATCTGCAATGAATAAGAATCCAAAGTCAAACAAGAAAGAAGAGAAGAAAGTTTGTTTAATCTCTAAAGATATTAGGCTTGAGGAAGAAAACCCAAGCATTTAGGTCTAAAAATGTCTCAGATGGTTATAGTGCAGCAGAAGGTGTCCCACATATGATATCTGAACTTATAGTTCGCAGTCAGATGGCAATACTTTCAAAAAACCCTAAAAACAAATCAAAACCTCCTGCTCCACACCATTTCTCTAAGACTAACACAGGAGACCTTGTTCATGTTCCTCATGTGGCTCAAAAGAAAAATCATTTTATCAAAACGCCTCCAGCTGAAGGGGTCACTTTAACCACCTCTGAATACACCCAAGTACAACCACAATTTTCCCTTAACTGAGCTCCTTGGTAAAGACAGACCTTTTTCATCTCTTTGTAGAACCCAGCAAGAAACATCTTTTGAAAGAATTCCAGTAGCTCACATTAATGGGACTGTCTTCTGAAAGTCTCTGCCCATCAACAGAAGGGGTATACGCAAGTACTAAAAAACCACATTCTGTACAAGCACCCAGGTTCTCCACAAATATTAACAACATTCCCCAGAAAAACATTTTTGTAGTCAACAGCAAAGATGGTGGTGGTTTGTTTTGGTTTGGCTTTTTTGTTAACACCAGTAATAGTTTAGATTGTATTGTTCCTTGAACATGATTTACACATTTATACATAAGCTCTTATCAAAGCCAAACAGATTTTCTCTTCAATCCTTCTAAATAAGCATATTTAGCATTTTAGTGATGCCTCCTTGTTCTACACAATCTGTCACTCACATATCCCAAAAAGTATACTTTATTTTCCCTTTTTCTGTGTAGAACCTGGAGATCTCATTGAGCTTTGAAAGATAGACCTCAGGCTATGAAGGAGGTTGTACCTAGTACTGGGGCACCTATCCCTTATGTTGATTCTCCTACCTATCACTTTCTTTGGAGCAGACAGCTATGAAAGAAAAATGCACAAAAAAACTAGGCAACATCTAAAACAGCAGAAGATGCCTGCATAGTGAATATGAGTCATGGCTATTAGTAATGGTTAAGATCTCAAATAACTCAACTGTTTTGTAGCATAAGAAACTTGACAAGGAACATGTTCCATCTGGGGGAAAAAAGATTCCAATAGGGAGAAATACAGCATTAATATTACATATAAGAAATATATTTGATACATGCATTTATTTGCCTAGTAGAAAAAGCACAACTTTTTGCATGGAATATAACCTTTTTGTACTCAACCCCCCACAATGACGAGTGAGATGGAAGGTGATTTTTTTTCCTGCTACAAAAGAATATAAAAAAAATCTGTCATGTGATGACTGGTGGGTACTGGTAAGAAAGATATGGCTGATGTTTAGTCCAAGAGGTTTCTCATGAATTCTGACAGTCTAGAAGCATCCCCAGGTTAGTCATCTAGGGCTTTTTCAAAGCTCTAGCTGGCAGTGTATTTCAGGTGTGTATCTCTGCAAACAGAGTGTCAGCACCAGGTATTTTACATGCCTGGTAGCACACAGGCTTCCTGCATCCTTAGAAGAAAACAGAAGATGCAATATTTTTACAAAAGACAAAATAACCTGCTCTGATCTTCCTCCCATTTTCAGGGTCCATGATGACACATGGAAAACTGATTTCTCATAGCTAGACAATTGACCCTTGCTAGGTAAATTTCAGCCCTGCTGCTTTCTTGAAACACCTTGTGGGGCATTCAGCCCTACAAACACTTCAAGCAGATGTCACAATTTAATTCTAAGTGGCCAAGTTTTTATCATTTAGCCAATGCTCTTCTCACACCCCAAACACTAGTACAGCAAAAGAGAATGGCTTCAAGAGAAAGGCTCCACACTGCCAGTACTGACAGGGTAACAGCAGCTTTCCAAATGTTTCCTTGTGTTAACACACTATATTCTGGTAGAAATCAAGCAAATGGAATGAAGTATTGAGAGGATCTTTCCAGATATTTGAAAATGCACTTGGCAATCAAAGCATGCTTCTGTATTCTTTTAGAAGCTACAGCTATTAGTCTCAGAAGCTTCCCCTTCTTTAATGGTAGCTGTGTTGGGCCCCCCACCCCACAAAAAAAATCCTCTCCAAAAAACCTCCTCTCCAAGTTTTAGGTTTTTTTTACCCTCAATTCCTTCCTGTTTCAACTTTAGGGCAGTTGGAGGATGTCTCTCCAGCCTTCACAAAGAACCTGTTAGTTTGATGAAGGAATAAATACTTCTACACCAAATTTTTTTTCTAGATAAACACATTCAAAATTAAAATTTTCAAAAGTTGTCTATTTGCTAATAGTAATGACAAAAAGGAGAACTATTCCCATTCTGTCCAGATAATTCCCATAACCCAAAGCATGGACAACGACAGGCCAGCCAGGCATAATCTGCTCACCACAAGAAATAATACCCAGCAAATGGCTAACTTTAAACCTATTTGCTAATAATGCTGCATGGACATAGCAGATTTTAAAAAAGGCAATTACATTATTCAAGAAGTAAGTAGCAACATTATGGAAATTTGAGCAGATGAGCAGAACAGAACAGGAGGACTTGGAGAGAGCATTGCTTTGTCTTTTTCCTGCCTGTAGATCACAAGGAAATTATTACACCAAAGATACTTCTTGTTACAGCCTTTCATTGCTAAATGTTTGTTCATTGGAGCAGTAGCACTCCTGCTGGGCAAAGCACTGAATGAACAAGCAAAGATGGAACTTACCTGTTATAAGAGCATCTGGTCTTGACTGTTCTTTCCTCCACGCTGGCACAAACACAGTAACATCCTTGTGGCCTCTTTCCAAAAACCAATCTACTGCCAATTTGATTCCTCGACAAGAAAATACTTCTTTGTTCCCGTGGCTGAAACAAACATTAAAATTCTTTATTAGATGACTTTTTCTGTGACCAAAAATGTAGCTCAGTAAAATGCAGACATCATAGTCATGCTCTTTACTTGCTCCATGGTTTCTAAAGGCAGCTGGGAGCCTTGCCCAAGCACAGCCAAAACGGTGTGGGAGCGGGCTACTAAATCTGCCAAATATATTTATCACCTGTACACAGATTTGACAAGCAAAGAAAAGTATAAGGAGGGGTTTTTAAAAATCCTCATAGCCAAACCAAAAGTATGGGGTACAACAGGCAGCTCAAAGACCTGATGAGGCAAAGCAGGAGGCTCAAAATACCAATGTAAGAGTGCAATTGTGTCTAGGAAATGGTAGCAGATGAACACAAGTGTGCATCCCAGCAGGGGAAGGGACAGCAGAGCCAGCTGATGCAGGGGCTCCACAAAGTCCTGTGTGAGCAAGGAAAGAGAGAGGAGAAGGCCTCCAAGCCCAAGGGGAATGGCAGGCACTCAACAGGACAAATTAGGCAAACTGGGGAGACTATCCAAAATCAACATGGCAAAACTAAGAATGTGCTTAGTATGTACTTTAGGAGAAATTAACGTGTGTTTTAAAAGCTGGAAAGAGACAATTAATTGTGATCAGACACAAGCAAAACAAAATATGTGTCTGTTGTGTAATAACTGTCTGGGGTAAAGTAAGAGACGCAATTATGTCATTTTCTAAAAGCAGACAAGTCCTTGCCCTACTTCTACATCCAGCTTTCAGGCATGACATTATAAAAGGCATAGATGAAATGGAAAGAATCCAAAAGAAAATGAAAAGAGACCTATGGGGAAAGGCTGAAGGAAGCACATTTAGCTGATCTGGGAAAAAAAAAAGCAGCTTGTGGAAGAACAAACCAATCTTCCATGTAGGAAGTAACTGAAATGGAGGACAGCAATCAACCAATGGGAGTCCATAAAAACGTTCTGGGAGCAGGGAGCTGCAGGGTGGTTGCTGTGAGAAGAATTTGGGATTGCCCCATGATGGGCACACCCAGCTCTAGCCAGCTCCACTGTGCAGGAGACAGGAATGAGGGAACACCACGGCATGAGAATGAGGATCTGCTTCAGGAGCAGCAGGTACACCCCCAGAGGCACTAGCACACTAAAGAACAGGAAAAGTGCTAGAAGGAAGGAGTAGCAGAGAAAGATGATGACATTCTGACCCCAGTCCCCTGCACTGCTCACAGCTGCTCTGAAAGGACTGACTGCCACCTGCAGCTGTGACAAGGTGTAAGAATGACACTGTGGTGAGGGAGTGAGGAGGATGTGTTTGGACTGAAGTGAGACTGGAAAAGGGGAGACAGTCTCCTAAATATTTTAATGTTTATCTTTTTTGTTTCCAAGTACCTGATTTGGAATTAAATATTTATATTAACTGGCTATAAATGACATTGAATTCCCCAAGCTGAGTCTGCCTGACATAAAAAAATCACTTGATGTGTGATCTCCCTGTCATTATTTTCAGCCATGGTTTTCTTGCTTCTGCTCCTCCTGTTTTCTCTCCCATTCTGCTGGGAGGAGGTGAGCCATAGCCAACCTACTATAGTCCCACTGGATAAGGACAGAAAAGTCCTTAACTAGAGTAAGGAACAGTTAAGCACTGTGTTAGTAAAAGCTTTCTCCCTGATCTGCAGGACAGTCTGGCCATGGATTTTGGGATCTCCCCATTGGACCCTTTACAGAACAAGTTAGACAGCTCCTCTGAGGCCTGCCCAGGCTCTCCATGCTCAGGAGGAGACAAGCTACTTCTGCAAGGTCTCTGCCAACCCTGCAGCTCTGCAGAGCAGAAGAAACACAGGGGCATGGAAACTAGCCATCCCCTTTCACTTGGCTGGCTTGTCATGTATAGCAGGTATGCCACAATCTGCTTTCCAGAAGGGTAAAAGACTATTCTTTGTCTCTGATTACTGAAGGGGACAATATCATGACAGATAGTCACAGGAATTTTTGAAAGTCCCTTCTCCTTGCATGTTTTGGGGTAAATTAAACACCAGAAAGTTATTTAAAAACTTTTTCCCTCTCACTTTTTCCACTTTTCTAAAATATAACACACTGCTGTGTCCTTCTTGACACTGTGGGAGCTTGAGTAATTGTGCAATAGACAAAGCACCGAAGAATAAGTGAGAAAACTTTTGCAAAAATGTTCTGATTTCAGAAACCTGTGAAGAAGGTGGTGTACACTTGCACCTGTGTCAAGAGAGAATGAGTCATGGCTAACACCTCTTACAAAGCATCATTCTCAGCAAAGGCTGTGTTGAAGGTCACAGATCCCAAACAAAAGGAGAAAAAAAAGAAAAGGAAAAAGAAAAAGAAGAACCCACTACCCTTAACAGGATTTAAGTGAGGAAGTGTCCTATTTCCTCTTATAATGAAACTGGAGACAGTACCTGCAAACATAAGCATATACTCTGATATTGCAATTGCTGCTAGCCATAATGATCAAAGCTTGAAGATTTTAGCTGGTATGGGATACTCAAAGTACAGTTTAAGCCCATCTTCTGTGTGCCTTTAGGGGTACACTAGGAACACAGTCAGGAACAATATATGTATATACCTCAATATCCTTTTCAGCTATAGTTATAGGCCTCTGCAGGAATGCATTCCCTGTTTTCTATGATCATATCACACAATATAGTATTACATCATAATAACACTGTAATAATAAAACACACATCAGTATTTTTTCCTAGGCGTTGTTTTATACTATGCAACTATTCTTGTGCTTGTTTGGCTGCAAGAGTAGTATCTCTGTGCATTTCAAAACTTACCAGGAATGGGAAACCAAACCACACACAGATGTGGCACACAATGCATAGCAAAAATGGCCAACAGCATTTCATCCATGGTCTAACTCCATGTTCCCTCAACAACACAAGATCAGAACTTTTGGTGCACATTCAATGCCCAGGGGCAGCCATAAGGCCTCCTTTGCAAAGCCTGAGATGACAGGCTACTGCTCATGCTATCAGCAGGCTGGGTGCAACCACAGACATATTGTAATCCATTTTAAAACAGTCAGGAAGATCTTGTTCCAATTATTAAACTCCAGTGGAATCACTGTACTGTGATTACTCTATACAATCTCCATGGTTTCAAGTGGATGAACTGCACTTTTCACTCCTGACAGTGAAAAAGTGGTGTGTTAGGCTACATTTTAGCAGCACTATGTTTCTTTCTTCAAATCTGAGAAATAATTTCCAGAAAAAAATCCTGGAATCTTGGGGAAAATGGGCATTCTTGCCTATTGCTTTTCATCAGGTTGTAGTTCAGGCCATGCTTTTAAAGGCAGAGGGAGGACCAGGCAGTTCAGCTCCTTAGTTTTCTATTGTCTAGCACAGACTATTAAAATTCTTTCATCCAGAACAGAAATTTTAAATATACTTAAACTGTATGAAACAGAAGTGGGGAATGCATTACAATGCATACCAGCTATTCTGCACTGCTGAGCAAGTGAATTTATAACTTGTATAAATCTTCACTCTTTTTTCCACCTTTTCAGACATATGCCTAAGCTCGGATCTGAGCAGATACAAATTCCAAGGAATTTAAATCATTAGTGAGAAAGTGTGTGAGAGATGTGCAATTAAAATTTATTCTTTTGTTTTGTTTTTATGCAGATTTGATGCTCTTCATTTTGTGATCTCTGTGCTTCATCAGCTTTATGATATGTCATATGGTGAAAAAGTTGAAACCATGCTACTGCTTCTGACTTCTCTTCCTTCTTCTCAGTTGTGAAAAAGATGAGAAATGATTGTACTTCTTTGTCAAGAAACTTCCTTTTTAAAATCCCTTTCCAATTACAAGGAATATGAGAAAGCTCAGACCAGTCAGGTTGACAGCTGTAGCTCTGGGTGAGGTACTGGTTAATAGTATTTTGGTTCTGTTTGCTAACCATGTTTGATCTACCACTCTCAGTTGCAAGATAAAGTATATTCCTTCAGAAGTACATATTGCTTTTTCAAATTGTGTATGGCTGATTCTTTTTGCCATCACTTTTATATTTGGTATTATATTTGTTGATAGTCATTATTTTCTTTTAAAAATAAAACTAAGTAGAATGTTTCCTAAGCAAAAAAATCAATCAATCATTTTTTTAAGCTAGGGGAATTAGTAAAAAGTGTAAAACTTCTGATGAGAACACTTTTCATTTTCTCTGTTACCTTCCTAGACCCCAAATCAGATTTCCTAGTGACAAGTCTTGGAAAGACTTGTGGTACACATGCTTAAAAGACTATTTAGAATACTTGCAAGACTTCTACTGTGCTCTACACAATATTCAAACCAACACTCAGATTCTGAAAGCTACTGAAAACACACACAATGATGGTGAGGTCTACAATAATGTCTGTTGAATACAGGTTTTTATACAACTGAAATCTGGACACATCCACACATCATGTAAGAGCATATTCAGTAAAAGCAAGAACAAAACTAAAACATGTATCTGCCCATTATGAGTTATGACAGAGTGACCAAACTATTTTCTTCTATCATATCATGTGAGGAAGAGTGCTCAGTCCACAGCACAGACAGAGAAGAATTTCCACCCTGTATCATATCAGTCACTCATAATCCTGGCAACCTGGTCTTGTAACTAGCCTCACTCCTTTTAAATAACTTTTTTTAAGCTCTACTAATCCCCAAATCACAGAAATAATTTGTCCCAAGCAATTTCTCATTAACTTGAGCCTTCTATCAGTCTGCATTTGTTCACTCTATATATGTATATTTTGGTGCTGACACGAAGCAGATAGAACAGGTTCTAAATGTTTGGGTTTTTTCCACTAGCCCAAATTACTTCAATGCTTTGAGGTGTTTTAAAGAAAAAAGCCTTGGAAGCTGTCACATATCTCAAGATACCTTTTGCCTGTAGGGCTTCCAATGCAGGAGCACTCTGCAAGTGCAGCAGTGGTGTCTCCAGCCAGAACTGCACGTGGGTTTCTGTCCAAGCACCAGCCACACACTCAGCACTCAAGGTCAAAACAGGCAAGAGAAGCTATGCTCAAAGCTGCCAGTGACAAGCTCCTATCCACGTGATTGTTACTTGCTGGTAAAAACCCATATTTTTATCTATTCCTTCAAGTGACTCCTCAAAATAAACTAAAAATGGACAGATAATGCTACTGAAAGATGTACCAGAATACAATGATGTCTACCAAACTGAGCAACACAATCTGAGGAGAAGCTAATGCAGCTACACTGTTAGTTTGTTAAAATAAATGAGCAATTAAATTGTCACATGAAAACTCCATGTGGCATAGATAAGACAACTGAGCCATCCTCTGGCTGACACAATGTGCAGCTGTGGAGAACCTTCTGTGTAGGCAGGATAACAGTGAACCTTTCACTACAGCCAAATGACCTGCCTCAGTTAACACAAGGGACCAAGGCTCAGTTGCCTGAACAGAGATGTCTAACACTGGTTAGGAACCCCAGTGACACTTCCTCCAGCTGAAAGCCACTCCTGAATGGTGTGGGGGCTCTGGCCATGACTGTCAGGCCTGGTGTATGTTTCTGGTACCACTAAGCACCTACAACATCCACAGCTGGTGGGATGGCTGGGCAGAAAGAAGAAAATTGTAAAATACCTATCTTAAAAGTGGGAATGTATTAAACTAAAAACCAACTTCCCAAATCGACATCTTCCTCTTCCCAAACAAAAACTAGCACACTATTTATCTCATGCTGTGTTTTCCCTTGTGCAATGATGTACAATCAAGGACCATTTAAATACACAGGCCAAGGTTTTCCAGCAAGGGAAGCTGTAATGCATCACCTCCATGGCCTGGGAATGCCAAGGGAGAAGTTTTCAGAAGAATCTGAAATTGCCCAAAACAAGACCAATTGATCTCAATCTCCAAACCAAAACAACACATGATCAAAATACTTTGATTCCTTTGTCCATAAACTTCTGAAAGTTGCTGTCTAAAACTAATAATAAAGCAAGTAAAATAATAATTTTACATCAGTGTTATCTTCATGTTGCACTCTCTGTAGGCACAGCAGACTTCTTTTCTGCCAGTAAGTTTTCACCATAAAGTTCCATGTATATTTGAAACATTCTTTTCATACTTAGCAAAGAAAGTCTGAAGGCTCCCAGGCTACCCAGGGAAAACTAGTACAGAGCAGAAGCAAATTAATAAAATGGTCTCACTGTTTTTGCAACTAACAACTTCATTCTTTATTCCTTATTTCTTGGTGGCAAAACCCTTACTTCAATTCCAGCAAAGAAAAGTATCACAGCAATAACCAATTTTAGGCCATTTTCAACATCCCAACCATATCCTTGAAAAGGACAAGCAAAGGCAAAGGACTGTGCAAATATGCTGCCATATATTTATCTTTTCAGAAGGAACTCCTTTGTTCTCAATCTTAGCAGTAAAGTTTTAAAGGGTCAAGAGAGACCCTTAAAACCTTGCCTCTGATGCCTCATGGAGCAACAGGATCTTCCTCCCTTGATCCAAACTAGGGAGGCTCAGCTGAGGAAGTGGGGATGAGCAGAGCAGGTCCAGATGAAGGGGTGACAAAGAACTGACAATATGCTGTTGGTAGATGAATAGAGATCACCTTCTTCTGCTTACTGCAATTACATAAAAGGAGAATTCAGTGCAGCTAAAATCTTACCACCCAGGGAGAGATGCAGAACTACTAGTGACTGGAATGTGTTACCTGGCTAGTACCAATGCTGTGCAGCTTACACTAAATAACATCCTGAGTGCACTTCTATGGAGGACAAATGCCTCTCTCACTCACATAGATTGAAGTTCTAAATTAAAATTTTGGTTTACAATATTATCACCTACATCCAAAACACCCAACTCACCTTATGAAGCAGAGTTAGTACTACATAGTTTTCTGCAAAACTGATATAGGTCACTGCTCAGGTATGGCACAACTGAATCCTGGGTTCTACCATTTAGTCCAGCCTCACTTCATGTTGTGGAAGGGCATATTAAGCTCTAGGGGATTATCTAATTTGCTGTTCAGCTCTGACTTTTAAATTTATATAAATTGAAAAACCAGTCTCATCTATAAGAGAATTCTAACAAAAAAACTTGATGTTTAAGGTTTAAACTGTGGGCATCTTTCCTCTTCTGGAAAAAGATTAAGTCAACACCAAGAAAGGTAGAGTAACAAAACAAGACCAGATCAGAAGCTTCTACAGAAGCTAAATAGCAGTTCTTTAAGTCATAGCTTGCAAAAGCCTCCTTTCTGCTATTCTGCTATTGAAAGAGGGTTTTTTTCTTTGTTTTTAAAACTTCAGCCAATTCGTATTATTTAGGCCATATTGGAGCTTTAAACTTGATATACACAAGATGCATTTGATGACTCATTTACAGTTTAAGGCACAAACGACAAGCAATGTCATATGAAACTTTAAGGAAAGCTTTCCAAATGTTACCAAAAGGCAGAAAAAAATTGAATGTTGGGTTTTTCTGAATCTGCAGTTTGCTAAAACAGCTTGTCTATAACAGAAGTAGTTACCAGACTAGACTGGCATACATGCTGGCTCTGGCTTGCCAGAATAAGTTGTTCTGACCCAAGCCTTTTTCTGTGCTGCTTTAAAGGAATTCATGAATCCATCAGTTCATTAGATGCAACCAGTACCACAAATATTAACATCCAGCCACAGAATCAGACATATCCTTCCTCCTTCGAGTTGTTCCCCAATGACAAAAACATCAGGTTATATTTACATGTCTAATGGAAAAGTTCTCCTTTCTGATTCCCTCTGCTCTTTGAATTAGGAAGGTGAATCAACTCATTTTGCATCCACCCAGTCACTAGATGAGATCCAGATAGGAAAGCATCCCTGGCAGTGGGACAGAGGCAAGCCTAAAAGCAAATCACTCTGTGTCACTCACTGCATGTTCTGTGAAACTACATCCTTAATTAGTCATAGAATGGAGACACAGAGTAGCACAGTGTTTGATCCTTCCAGAAGAGGACAGCCATCTCATTCTACTTGTATTACTGGACATCAGTCACCTCAATCTTCTCCATAAAACTTTCCCTCCCATCAAATAAATCCTTTACATGAAAATCAGTAGCTCTTATCTAGAATAAGATAAATAAGAGTAAATGGCATTATCAAGTATGTGCATTACAATAACATGGGAGTAAGAATACAGATCGCAGTTTAACCATCCCTGTGATAATGTGTGAGGAAGCTTCCAAGAACAACTCTCAAAAGACTATCCACAGGTTGTTTAGGGCACAAGTCCGCTTCCCTTTAGCGATTCCAGAGCGAATTCATCGGCGACAGCTTGGAAGAGCAAAGAGGAAAGACAAAACTGTGACAATTTATAGCTACCCATAACAGGACCCTGGACATTTACATATAGAAATCTGAAGAAGATTGAATTGCAAGTGAATTTCTGTCTCTCCTGCATGTAAAAGCAGAAATCTTTCCAGTACTCAAAATGCTTAGTTACTAGTACTTATTTTCTTGAAGGAAAAAGGACAGATGCTGTGGGCAAACAACTGGTTGACCAACTGGCATCAGCAGCTGAGACTCATCTTTTACAGACATGTGACTAGCTTTCCTAATCAAGGACTGATTTATAGAAAAAGGTGGGATGCACTAGAACAACCAGTTGGCAAAGATGCATTTGTTCTGACCAACACAAGGCAAGGCATTAGCAATCCAGGAAGTTTCTCGAGGGCTTTTGCAGTAACTTCTTAACATGGGTGGCTGAGTACCTAACAAGTGCACCAGGTGGGCCTCACTTAGAAACAAGGAAGAGCTAGACTGAGATGGCAAGGTCAGGGGCAGCCTTTGCTGCAGTGACCATGACAGGCAGATCCTGTGAAGAAAGAGCAAGGCAAAAAACAGGATTATGAGATCAGAATTCAGGAGAGCAGATTCTGGCCCATAGAGGAGAAACCCATGCAGAGAAGAGTGCACAGGAGAGATGGTGGATTTCTCAAGGATTAGCCATGTCAAGCTTAAGACTGGCCCACAGCAACATGCAGGAAGCTGGGCAAAGGTAAGAGGACAAGACTTTCCCTCAGCCAACTTTTGGGAACACTGGAACGGGATATTGCCTGCCAGCTGCTGGGCTCTGATGGGTGCTTAAGGGAACTGGCTAATGACATTGTAAGACCTCTCCAGGCAATTTTTGAAAGGTTGTGGTGATTGGGGATGTTCCTAATGTCTAGAAAAGGGCAAACATCCCTTCCCTTTTAAAGAGGGGGCAAGAAGGATAGTTCAGTGACCTGGTCAGCCTCACCCCGACCCCTGCAAAGGTGATGGAGCAAATCGTCCTGCAAACCCTTTATGTATGTAGATTGGATGAATGTGACTGGGAACAGTCAGCATGGATTTATGAAAAAGAAATATGCTTGAGCAGCCTCACAGCCTTTTAAGGTGAGATAACTTACTCAGTGGATGAGGAGAGCAGTGGACACACTGTTTATTGTGGCTTTAACAAAGCTTCTGACAGCTTTGTTCTTGTAACAGCCTTCTCTTATCACAGCCTCAGTGACAAACTAGGGAAGTAGGGGCAAGGTTAGAGGGCAGAGATGGACCGAAATCTGACTGAACTGCTGTATTCAAAGGTGATTGGTGTCATAAAGTCCAGTTGAAGGTCAATCAGTATCTGTGTGCTCCAGGGACTGACACGGGGGAATGCATTGCTTAACATCTTCATAATGACCTATGTAATAGAACAGAGTCCACCCTCAGCAAGCTTGCAGAGGGTGCTCAGCTGAGACGAGAATACCAGATGGGTGTGCTCTCAATCAGAGTAGAGCAGGTCAGGGTAGAGCAACTGGCCAACAGGTACCTCAGCAAATTCAGCAGAGGGAAATGGCAATCCTGCAGCTGTGGAGGTCTAATGATAATCATCAGTACAGGCTGACCACCTGGAAAGCAACTCTGAAGTGAAGGACATTGTGGTCATGGTGAACACTAAGCTGATCATGAGGCACCAATGTGCAGTTTGCAGCATAGAAGGCCAACAGTCTCCTGGGCTGCATTAGGAAAAGCACTGCCAGCAGGTTGAGGGAGGGGATCCTTTCTCTACTCACACATCTGGAATGCTGGGATCAGTTCTGGGCTCTCCCATACAAGACAGACATAGACAATACTGGAGAAAGGCTGGTGAAACACAAAAAAATAATAAAGGGACTGGAGCACCTTCCATACAAGGAGGAGGGGCTGAGAGATCTGTGACCATGTATCCTAGAGAGGACAAGGCTTGGGAAAGATCTTATCCATGTGTCTAAATATCTGATGGGAAGAAATAAAGGGAATAGAAACTGATTTCTCACTTGTCCAGTGACAGAACAAGAGGAAATATGCACAAAATAGAATACAAGAAATGTTGCTTAAACATAAAATAAAGAAACTTTCTCACAATAAGGGCATTCAAACACTTGCCCAGAGTCTCCATCTCCTTAGAGATATTTAGAACCAAACTGGACATGGCCTTGAAATGGCATGGCTTTATGTAGGAATCTCCAAAGATCCCCTCCAAATGGAATGATTCTGTGATTATATTTGGTAGAAAACAAGTAAAGATCAGTTAATTTGATGATTGGATACAGAACAACTGTTCTATTAATTGATTTAATCTGTTCTAAGGCCCTACAGCATACATCACATACATTCATAGTTGGTTCATTTGATGCAGGTGGTCAAGAAAGTAAATTGAACATAGGAAGGCAGATCCTAAATATTTATGCTAATAGCTGAATAAACATTAAGGAAAAATGACAGATCTGGAGCTAATTCTGGAATGAGTTCAGTACAGTTTGTAAAAGTTGAATCTAAGTCCACCCACCAAGTCTGAGCCGTGCTGACTAGCTAACACACAAAACCATTTTGGATTTACGTGAAGTACAATAACAAAACATATTTTAGAAGCCTCTGGATAACTTCCTGGTTGAGTGCTGCAATTGTGCTTGTTCAACTGGACATGCCTCCTGTAGAGCTCAAGTTGAACCAAGAGATAAGGAATGACACATCCAGCAGAAAGAACTCACAGGAATGTACCATATTAAAACAAGAAATATCCTTGCCTAATGTACTAACTCCTCTAATTAAAAAACAAAACCCATCATATTGGTATAAGTAAGTGGTTATTTAAATTTAATTTTAAAAAGCTTCATTTAAAGGGAATTGACTAGATTAGAAGCAAAAAAAAAAGTCCCTCGGTAATGCCAGTGGTTTTTTTTAGCTCAGGAAAGTCTTACATCAAGTTTTATTCCTGAGCTAATGAAAACCACATCAGGTTGTCAGAAAACTAAAACTGACCTCCTAAACCCTTCTGTTAGTAATCAGATAATCCTTATCTTACTGAAACAGTTACCAATCAATTTATCATTTAATCATTTATATTGCCATAAAACCCTAATCTCTCTGCCATTTCCCTTTCTCTTTAATGACCAAGGAAGCCTGAGCCTCTCACTTTCACAGGCAAGTTTCTTGCTATGCACCCAGATGACTGAGGGAGGATCAGTGAATGCTGTAGGTAAACGTGCTATCTGTGGGCATGTAAGTGAAAGTCATCTTTCACACACTAAACTCAGCAATTAATGGCAATAAAACCCAACTCCGAAACTGATAATCCAGACCAACGCTATGGACAGATCAGTTTTCACAGATTAGCCAACTAAGAAATATCCCTTAAGCTGCTTAATTCCACATCACTATTTTATAAACTTAAGGAATATTACATTTGCTGCAACAACATAACATATATTTCTGTATGTAACTCCATCCAGCAATTGCCTGTAGCAATGGTGACTACCATATATTAGGGACTGGAGTGGTAGTGAGGAGAGATTTGGTATCTGCCTACAAAGGGAGATTGGCATCAACCTGCTTTCTCTAACAGTGAGCAGTACACCACTGAAGTCCTATGGACCTGTAGCCTGGTAACAATATCAGCACAGTGTGGTTGACAAAGACACAAGAGATCCTGCATATAGTTTAAGGCAGTCACACCAAACATCAGTGCTTGAACTGATAGGCAAGACACTTCTGTTTCCATTTAAATAGAAAAGCAAAACCTTCATGGCACATACCTCATTGCAACATTGCTGCCATCAATAACTATTGGCCTCAGGTTGTCTCCATCCTCTGTCACATCCTCCTGAAGTGGAGACTCTGACCTCTGAGACTCTATGGAAGACGCTTCACGCATTACACTAGTGTTAGCATTAGTTACAGACTGATCAGTCTCAGTTTTATTCCCAAGTTTGACAAGTTCTCCCAAAATATCATTTATTAAAGCATCAGTACCAAGTTTATTTAGTACAAGTTGAACCTGCTCTTCAGAGTAACCCAACTTAAGTGCAAACTCCAGTTTGGTTTGATATTCTTTCACCACATCAGGAGGCTTTTTGACTTCCTTAGGTACTATCTGTGCCTCTTCTATCCTAAAGTCTTGCAAGATTTCATTTCTTTTTAATATATGAGGCTCTAAGCAAGGAGATCGGCACAGCTGTCGGTGAGTCTTAGGCAATAAATGTGACTCCAATCCAGAATTATTCAGTCTCTCTGAATCATTATCAGAATTTGTGCTTTCTTCAGAGTCACAGCTGGAGCTTCCAGAAGTCTCTTCAGATGCCTCCTTTTCTCTGTCTTCTTTCCTAGAATTAACCTTATCCATCGTTGGCTTCTCCGCCATCGACCAAGGTACAATTGCATTTATTTGTGTGCCAGTGCTCCCCACATAAAGGTGGCCTAAGTCATGCCCCAGATGATCCTTCAAGCCCATGAAGCTGCTGCATGTACTTGACTCCACTTTGCTGTTTTTCTTGTATTCCTGAATATAAAGTGTTCCGTATTCCTAAAGAGAAAACAAAAATGTTGCAACTGGTTACATGCATTACTTGTTTTCTATTTTCTTGCTGCTTCTTCAGAACTGCGTTTATTCTCTTGCAGCAGAGAAATAGAACTTTTTTCTTTTCTTAAACATGGAAGGCTTTTTGTGGGAAAAACTCTTCCTAAGGAATATCTATAACTAAGTGGGTAAATAACTAACCACCTGTCTTCTGAATGTATCAAATGTTTTACTTACACTTTCCTAGAAATGGATTTATGAAAGAATACGAAACCAAAGACTCCAAGTTTACCTACTGTAATGCAGAGAGACAGGAGTACAGTCATTATCTAAAAACAACGAGATATTTCTTCTAGCGTTAAGAGTATGGTGTAATAATGAAAAAAAAGTGACTATAAAATACACTAGAAAAGGTTTTCAAACTAAATACCTTACAGTACATTGAAGAGAAAGAAATTAGCACAGTGCTAGATTCTCTGGCTTATTAGTAACAGAAAACATGATTAAATAAAAACTTATTGGCCCTGAAAGACACTATCAGTTCAACTGAATACACTCAAACTATTTCTGAATTCCCTTATAAAGTGATAATTAAGTCAAGAAAGACTAATTGCTCTCAACAGAGTGTTGTATTACTAACACATACAGCATTTAGGGACATGGATTGATCTAATGGCCAATAAAGCCAATGGAAGTCTTTGCACTAATTCCAACACACCATTCATCAAGCCAAGGCAACAAAATTAAAAGCTGATTCCAGCTCCTTCACTAGATTTGTGCAAGCCTTTCGATAAACCAAAACTATATGTGTATAGATACGAGCCATTGAGAAAGAATGGAAGAAAAAAAGTTGCAGTTTTCTGGACTTCATATACTTGCCATATTGGATTTTCTTGAGGAATTTTGCATAGCAGTAGTTATACAGAAGTTAGTTACCCATTTCATCACGAATATTACTTCAACAACCTACATTTAAAGGCAGATTGCTACCTCTCTCCCTTATTTTGTTCTTTTAAATAGGAATCTTTGCTAACTTCTTCAATAAAGAAAATAAAACATAAATTATTTCTCATAAATAAAAAATGGACCATATGGACCAATTGTAGTGCAAGATTACAATGAAAAAGAAGAATTTAAATTAAGGAAAGACTATGAAACAAAGAGTTCTTTCATACTTCCATCTTGTAAGGCAGAATATAAAGCAAGATATAGAGACAAAGGACTTCACTTGAACTTAAAATTTCTGTCTGCAAATACATTAACTCTTCCATCCCCTTACAGGTGAGCATTTAAGATTGACACAGTATTTTTAAAATACAGTGTACTTTCCTCTTCTTGCAATAAAGATTTGAGAGCGTGCACCAGAGAAATTAATCCAGGCTTAAGATTAGAGAAAATCAAACAAACAGTTCAATCCATGGTTCAGTAAAAGTAGATTCTATAGGCAGGGAGTGCCAAGACATTACCATTGTGGTAGAGTATTCTGGTTATGGGGCACAAAATCTTACTTCACCTAAACATTTCCAGTTATCATAAATAAATTTTATCTATCATCAGTGCTTTCATCTCCAACACCTTATTCCCAACAAGACTGATAGGGAAGAATACATAGATCTTATCTTGTTAGAAGGCAGGCTGTAATTCTCAGGCAGTGTACTAATGACTATTGCCTTCTCTTAACACAAAGCTTTAGGATTTCAAGCAACCCATAGATTAAACACAACAAGAATTTAGGAAATGGACCTTTTCACACGGTGATTTATTAACTAAGATAGTACACTTGATAGCACAGAGGTAGTAACAAATCACAATATTACAATAAAAAGATACAGTTAAAAACCCAACACTGTGGCCTTCAGAGAACTGACACACACACACACACACACACAAAATTAAAACAAATCGCAAACAAGCAGCCCCTATTGGAAGCCAGGCTGCTTAGCAACCAGCCTCTAGTTGCTAGGATGCGCTCCTTTAACATACCATCATGAATACTAGCACAGCCAAAGAATAATTTGGTATGAACAAAAGCCCATGAAAGAGAGCGGGACTTAAGTGCGTCTGGTTTCCCCTCAGAGAACAATGCAGCTGCCAAACCAATCTGGAAGCCCCGACATCATTGTTCCACCAACCCCACAATCTGCTCTGACTCGAGGAAGTCTAGTTAATGGGCAATACTTTTAAGCTGGACTGAAAAGTTGAGCTGGCTCATGTACTGCTGCTGCAGAATACAGGGAGATAATGGGTCACTGCCTAAATCCGTGTACTGTGAAATGTCATTTTAGTATTGAACTAAAAGTGAAGGGAGGGTTTTTCTGGAAGGGGGGAAGAAGAGTTTGCATATTAACAGCATCAAATACTGAAAGCCCGAAGTGCATAGATTGCAAAGAGGATTTTTTTTTAGTGTTAGTTAAAATAATACTTAAGTCATTCTCCAATCACTTCTTTCTTGAAGTTTAAGTGCTTTACAGCAACAACAATCATAACACCCTCCAGTGGGATTCAAAGAAGTCACTAGCATATGAATGTGTCTGAAGATCAGGCATTATATGAAACGTACTTTAGACAATTTGCACATCAACTGCATATGAAAAATGACCGTAGCCTGAGCTTGGCCCATTGTTAGGAATATATACATAATCAGCCTCACATCTATCTACTTTAATTCTCCTGTCAATCTCCATCATGCTCCAATATATAATTGCTTGTTTTGCAAAGAACTCTACTGTTTTTCAGAAACTATTTGAAGAACAGAATAATAGAAGCAGCAGCTAACATCTCCCACAGACAATATATAGTCATTATACTACTGCTTTAAAAATAACATTTGTATTTCTACTGTAAATCCAAAGCTCAATATTTCTGAAATAGTTTTGCATAAGCAGTACACTATTCCTGGCATCTGGCATTTGGCCTAAACCCTGTATGCAAATTGCATTTATTTTCAGACAAATTTTACAATGCCTGGGAACTTTGTATATCCTATTTGTGGTCAGTAGCATGTCTTAAAAACATTACACTTTGGAGCTCCCATCATGATGACCTTTATGAGATTCATTGACTAGAACCATGAAAATCAGATGTCACTGTTGAATGCTGCTGATTATTTTGTCTTGGTTTGGTTAGTGAAGAGCAACATGCCAGGCAGTCAATTTGAATGAATTTGTATTCCAAATAAACACTAGTGTACCTATATACAGGACAATGAAGCTCATGAAAACCAGAAAAGGTCACATTTATCTAAGGAGCAACATCAGCTAAGAACTGCTTTATTTACAAGGAGCTTTTATTACACACATATGGTTTTAAAGTATGCTGACTGATACAACGCAATATAGCTAAGAAAAGAATCTACTATGAATTCTGACTCAAGAGAGAGATAAACAAACAAAAATAATCCAAAAAATTCCAGATATGAAAGTCTTCACCTTTTGGTTATGCTTACCACAGGTCAGTAAAAGAATTTGTATTTATAAAAAAGTTAATAAAATTAGTAACTCCCAATTTAGACATACCTATGATAACATAAGTTTTAAACTGTAGTCTGTTTGAAATTGCAGTATCTCACACTGCGTTCACTGTTAAAGGCTTAAAGTACTGTGCATACATTTATCAAGTGTAAAAACAATAATCCAGATGAGCACTTCATTGCAGAAGTATAATCTTTCACCATTTCTCAGAAGTTGCCACTATTTTCCATTAACCATTAGCAACAACCAGCCCATTGGTTCACCTCCACACAAAACAGAAATATTTCTCAAAGGGACGTGGGCAAGTAGATCACCTAATCTTTTACTGTGTATTCAGAATATTTTCCACTTACGGTTGAGCATAAAAGAAGTACTTTAATGCAAATTTAGTTCACAGAGGAAAATAACAGGGTAAAGTAGTGTCATGTGGCACAGTATAACAGAAAATGTGTATTCTTAAAAGACCATCAACAAGTTTCTGGAGATACACTCTAGAAGGAAATAGTTCAACATGTTTTCACACAGGTAGACTTTTTCTAAGTCTTCCAAACACAAAATGGAAAATATTGAAATAATTTTGTTGAAACACTCACTGATTGTCACAAACAGGGAGTGCAGAGTTGATCAAAAAAGAAGAAAAAAGAACGTATCTGTTATCCAACTGATAAAGATACTGCAACAATGCAAATAAAATAATGAATATGTAATAAATACCTACTGCTGTAGTTTCTATGTATTTAATTACCATTGTATTTGAGCGAGTGCTGTTGTCTGCATCATTCTATCCAACAAAGGAGGGATGTCCCATTGAACAGATTGGTTAATGCTCTGGGGCAACAGATGTCTACTGGAACTGCAGGAGACCAGCAACTGGTGGCCTGCCCATCTTCTGAAAACTTTCAATAGACTCATGCATATGTTCACACAATAGGGCATGTGGTAGAAATGCAAACCTCTTTTTAACCCTTTTATATGCTCTCTTTCCCTCTCAACTGATATATGAAGGTCTTTGTTTTGGACTTTTTTTTTTTTTTACAGGATCCTTGGAAGACAGGCTCAATGAGTATACAGTGTTTGTTCTTCAGCCTAACATCCGAACTCAAAGCATGAAACAAAATAGACTAGAAACTTTATAAAAACAGCCAGGCTAGATCTGACACACTGCAACTGGTTTTAAAAACTCAAAATCTTTGACTGTAACACATTCCTATCTGAGAACACTCTGATGCTCAATCTCACATTACAGTATCTTCGGATAGGAAAGCTCCATTATGGGCTATTTCTACAAACATGGTAAATTTCACCCATGGCGTGGTATAATGGAAAAGGTCTCTAATTTTGTTTTTCTTTAAGAGCTCTTTCTACTAGTCACCATTTAAATAACTGCTTATTTGGAAAAAAAGGGTAAATACCTGTAACTTAAAAGTTGAAACCTCTCTGTCTCCCCTGTGGGCTAGAGAATTCGTTCTGTTGATGGCTACTGCCTACCATTTTCCAATTCTGAGAAATGCACCATTGCTGATGCTTTCAAAAGTTCCTTAATGGAACGCACTGTGTGAGACCAATGCTCTTTAATATAATTAATCTTAGCACACAGGTGTTTTTCTTCCCCTCTTTTTCCAAGAGGCACCCAAAGTGTGCAAATCTCAGCCGGCACGCAGCTCCTTGCCCACAGGCAAAGTGCTAGCGCTGCAGCAGCAGCAAGGTGAGCCATCCCGTCCGTGCAGAGAGAAGCCCCTGTACTTACGTTGGCTGGAAAGCACACAGACATTGGCTTCTCCTAGCTGCTCCAGAAGCAACTCCTTAACACGATTTCAGCTGCAGACTTCAGGCAAGCAGGCAGAACAATGAATGGACGAACAGATGGACCCGCGATGTCTTTGCTTAACCTACTACTGAGCGGCCGCGGAGCCAATCACGGCCCGCAGAGCTCACAATTAGTTGGCTGGGCAGATGCAAGGCAACCTCCCCACCCTGCATCAGGTTCGGAGGTTTCTAAGATAAGCAAGTTGATGTCATTCTCAGGGTCTGCCCCGGGCAGCATGTGTATTAACGAGGGGTGTGCAGCAACAATAGGCCATACAAAAGAGACTAGCAGGCAGCTGCTGTATGAGAGCCAGAGTCATTAGGGAGCAGGCTGCCAACAAGAAACACCTGGCTTGGGCAGACTTCAGCTTCTCCTCATTGTTTCTAATTCATGAAACAAAGAAAAGAATTATTTTTTAAGTAGTAAAAATTGTGAGTTTCTATTAAAATATATCAGTCTGAAGGAATATAACCCCTTCTATTATGGAAACAAAAAGTTCTTTGTCAGGTAAAATATTAAAGAAAAATAAATC
Organism: Luscinia megarhynchos; assembly: GCA_034336665.1. Lineage (NCBI taxonomy): Eukaryota > Metazoa > Chordata > Aves > Passeriformes > Muscicapidae > Luscinia > Luscinia megarhynchos. Next base: position 71,445,047 of record JAPFBE010000003.1, read on the forward strand.
TATCAGGAGCTATTGTACTCCCCTTTTCTTGTTAGCAAAATTAATCATATTGGTATAAAGCACAAGGATGTATGAAAGGAGGCCACACTAAACACTGAAATGCATTCAGAAACTGCTTTTTGAATTTTCTGACCCTTTTCTACATTACTCAATAATTACAACAAACTTGGCTTTACACACAACTCTAAGAGTACTTGTGGGGATGAAAGTATTTAAACTAAAATCACATAATATTAGTATGTATTAATATGGAATAATGGATACTTTTAAGCAGTTGAAACATTAGAGCACTTGATAGAAAGGAGCTACGAACCACTCTTTTGTTCTGGAGTCCCTTATAATTGTTTGCAACAAAACTGCTTTCCTCTTGTATTTTTTCACAGATCTGTTCTAGATGCCAATATCTTTCCATCTCTTCTTGATGACAGAATATTTGAACAGAAGTCTGGAGCTAGGCTATAGCCAACTCTTCATTGTTTTTATTTTCAACTGAAGTAATCCACACAGAAACACAAACTCCAGTCCACATCTCTCCTCACATTTCCATTGGCCAACACAGATATTTAGCAATATAATCCTAGCAATGGGATGCTTGATAAAAACAAGGTGGCACACTGTGGACCTCCAAGTAAGAATTTTCCACTGCTGATAACTTCAACGGAAGACAGGTCAACACACAGAAGGAAGAGATTCTGCATTTGCAAATGTTCATCTGAATGACTACTAGAAAAGCATATTTACTGAACTTCAGCATCATTACATGACTAAAAGCAATAATGAGAACCACAGAGGCAGCTGTCCTCCTCTGCTTGTGAGGACAGGCAAACTGCTGGGGAACATCTACTGTGATTTAACAGAAGAAAAGAATGAGAATAGGTTTGTTAGAACTGTTTCGAGCAACTTTCCAAGCTTTATGTGGATATTAAAGCAATTCAACACAGCATGTAAATGAAATTACATACTGTCATGCTATTACACTGATGCACTTATCAGGTGCCCCCAGATACTAAACTTCAAAGAAGAAACCCCAACTATAGTTTCTCTGTCCATTAAACACTCCTTAAAACAACTGCCAACGCCACAATTTTGGAGCTTTTAAGTTGGAGGCAGGAGGAGACTCCACTCTAATTTCTGCCACTGTGAACACAAAGACTGAGAGAAAGCTACCCACGAGCACAGTGGGATGCCTGATCCCCAGCACTGGATTAAGCCTCTTTGCAAACAGCGAATAAAAGCAGTGATCTGAAAAAGCTAATCAGTCCCTGCTGTGGTATTTAGACTACCTCAGTCGCCGGTATTGGATAACATTAAGCATATTAAAACTTCTGTAGGCAAAATTGGAAGCCAGTCCAGTTCACCTATGTCCAAGAACTGCACTTAAATGCAAGCAGGATCACTTGGCTAGTCATTTGTCATCTCCCTGATTAGAGCCAGGCATTTGTTTTGCAATGCAGAGATGCTTGCTTTGCAGAGACACATATGATACCCTTTATACACAATCTATAACAGGGAACTCTGAGACAGAGAAGTGCTGTATTTATGGCTCTACAAGCACAACTAGTGCAAGTGTATTACCCAGCTTAGAAAACTGCCTTAAAAATAATGCTGTAGGAAGTTCTCCTGTAAAGACCTGGCCCCTCTATGTCCTCCACAGTAACAATAAGAATACCACCCTGTTTCATGTACCCCCCAACTCTCCACATACCAAGTGCATGTCTTCAGGGAACCAGGGATAAACTTTAGTTGCAAATTAAAGCTCATGCAAACACCACGCTGCAGCACTATGACCAAAGACTTACACTATATTGTTACATTTACAGAAAATATTCTAGCAAGATATAGCTGTGTGAATTAAGAAGCCATTTTCTAATTCTGTCTTGCGCACAACATCGGTTACTTAAACCAGCTGCCTCTTCTGTAAGCATCTTCTCAGCTCCTCCCTAAAGAAGCTGGGTTGTTGAAGGTTTACAAGATGTCAGATCATCCTATTACATCATGTTTGTGATGACAGCACTGCATTCATATTAAGCTTTATCAAGTACTTGAGGTTTCCTTGTGTGAATGATGAGCTCACCAAAGACACTTAGTATGAAACAGTGGGGCTCTGCCATCACATCTGTGAAAGGCTATAAGAGCATCACCAGAGGGTACAAAGCAAGCACAAGGCACACAGCACAAAAGGACAAAGCAAGTTCTACTTCTTGTGCTAAAATCTCCAAATCCAATAACGAGTTCAACAGCTTCCTATGGCGATAGAGAAAATACAAAGAGGTAGTAAATTAAATCCAGACACAGCAAATGTAACAGCTTCTTCAAATTTCTGGTTTTGCAAGATGAGCAAGCTATAAAAACCTGCATTTGTGGCTGCTAGGTATGGGACATTTTGTACAGTGCTCGTCAGGTCCTTAGTACCACTTGATTAAACAGCAGGCCAGCACAAAATCCTGAATTGCCTGGAGGTCGTGGGCTTGGAGACTCCAAGGTGGAATGAGATTTCAGAATGGCACACCCGAAGGGGATGGAATGCTGCAGAGAGGCACGGACCAGTGTGTCCCTTGGTTTGGGTGAGAGGTGGGAAGGAGAGCATCCCCTTCATCTCCCTGCCCTCCCCACTGCCCAGTGTGGTGTGAAAAGCATAAATGGAAGGACCAGAGAGACCAATGGGGGGAGAGCTGGAGCAGCTGGGAAATTCAGACAGCAGAGGCTGATGACATTACGGAAGCACTGCTGTAAGGCAGAAAAAACCCCTAAAAACCACCAAAAAAGGCTGCTAGTTCCAGCCAAATCTTGTTTCAAACACATTGAAAACAAAGTCTTATTTGATAAGAAATTATTTTATGCAAGCATACAAAATGGTCATTCTGACATTCTGTAACTCCAGTGGTATTATTGCAGCAATCAGAGAAAGACAATTTGTCCCATTAACATGTTTAATTCTCTTTTATTTTACTTTGTGCTAAGCCTCCTATAATAAATCGATGTCTTTGCAAGAACACACTGCACAAGTTAAACCAATCACATACCACTGCACTTATGAAACAGAAATTAAGGTTGTAGGCTACAGACAAAAATCAGCCCCAAAAAAAGTAAAAAACCTTAAGTTTACTTTTGGACTTGGGAGCTGCAAGGGTGATGCTTACCTTGAACATTACAAGGTGGCACTACAAAAAAGTATTCTTTTCAAGTTAAATGAAGAAATAGACTATCTTAAGGAGAACACTCGAAAGAAATTCATCTAGTTTTGAGGAGTAGTAAGTGGTGCTCTAGACTGGATCTATCCACAGTCAAAACCAGACAAAACCCCACCACTCTACAGCCATACAAAGGAATTAATTAAATGACCTGTAAAGAGTGCCAAGAATTCATAAAAAGTACTGATATTATGATAAGGATGAGTAATGTTTTGCCTAGAGAATAAGTAACCTTTCAAAACCACCATATTTTAAAACAAGGTTCAACTGTATTTTCAAATGCAGTGCAATTGCTCTGTAGGAAAATATGCACTTTCAAATGCATTAAAACAAAGGTAGTGAAGATTTCTTTCGCTCCTTGAAAAAAGACTTATCTCTCTCTAGTTATCCTGAAAATTAAAAAAGCAGAGATGCATTTTCCAGCAGGAAATCTTCTTAAAAAAAGGTCAGAATGCCTACAGTTTCTGGTATAATCCCATTAGATTATCAGTACATAGACTACATGCAAGATTTGCGCAAACCATTGCAAAATTTCTCAAGATGTCCTCTGAGGTTTTGAAGAGAAGCGGAAAACCCCAAGTTTTATCATTAGTAGTGATTAGTTTTTGCTAACCACGGGTAAAACAGATCCAGTCTGCTTTTCTGTTGGTAGACAAAGGCAGTGACCATGAGCTGTTCATCACAACATGACAAGGCACCCGCCTGCAGCTGCAGAGTTTGCCTACATTAGGAGCCCAACACCAGCCAACTACACAGGAAGTACAAAGCAGCATTCTGCGACACCAAAAACCACTGGCGTCACCTCTCACTACCACACTGAGATGTAGCACCTCAAATGAAATACATTTTCTGAAGCAGATTTTAATTTGAAAAGTAAATAGTTTTGATCATGGGACAAAAAAACCCCTCTACAATGTTTATCAAAGAGGATGATGAAAAAGTCATTGCCTCAGTACTGTAACTTACAGATATTTATCACAGGCACGGATTCCTAAACTGTGCTCCTTTCACAGTGTCACAGAATCACTGAAGTTGGAAGAGACTTCTGTAGGACATCAGGTCCAACTCCCCTGCTCCAGCAGGGCCACCAAGAGCCAGCTGCTGGACCCTGTCCAGACAGCATCTGAACATCTCCAGGAACAGACACTCCACAGCCTCCCTGGGCAGCTGCCAGTGCTTGGTCATCCTCACAGTAAAATTTCCTAATGTTCAGAAGGAATAGACTGTGCCCACTGCTTCTGGTCTGTCCATGGGCACCACTGAAAAGAGGCTGACTCTGCCTGCTGTGCACACATCTTTCAGGTATTTATACACATTGATAGGAAACCCACAAGCCTTCTCTTCTCCAGGCAGAACAGTCCCAGGTCTCCCAGCCTTCCCTCCTACAGGAGATGCTCCAGCCCCTTCATCTTTCTGGTCCTTCATTATGCTCACTCCAGTGACTCCATGTCTCTCTTCTACTGGAGGGCTCAGTGCCAAGCAGAAGAGAAGGATCACCTCCCTTGCCCTGCTACACCACCCTTCCTAACACAACCAGGCCACTGCTGGCTGACTCCAGCACAATAATATACAGCAGGCTCAAGGATTTCCCCATCTTTAAGTGGATGCTCCAACTCAGATGTGGTTAAACCCCAGCATAAACATACAAGCCACTGTAACCACACCTGCACAAGCAAACCAGGGCATGCACACAGACAGACAATCACTGAAGTCTTGAGTCCAAGGGCAGTAAGTCACAGGGCCAGAAATTCTTGGGGGATTTTTTGGGAATAGAGACAAAGCTCTACTGGAAAGTATTCAGGGGTTTGCAAGCCAAAAATCACTGAAACCCCCATCTACGCACTAAGGTGGTGTTGGACAACTGCTCCCATCAACACCATCTCATAAACTTCAAGTGTGAAATGCACTGCCACAAACGGGAGAACAGTGCTTATTTAAGATTGCAACTGTTAAATTTATTATGCAGTTTTATTATTTATGAATTGAAGCAGACACTGAGATACAAAGCATTCTAGGGGAAAAAAAGTTTCCCCCAATACATACATGTTAAATTTGATCTCCTCCCACTTCCAGAAAGAGTCACGCTGTCTGGATGCTTTCTGAGCATGAAAATTTGAACTGTCTAATTAACTTTCCCTGTGACAATACTGGGGGGGCCAGACAATGCCTACAACTGTACAAAGGTACACCATCATGCTTAGCAAAGTACTTTTATTCAAATTTGTTCTGTCAGAAGAAAATCCTCTAACAAAACTAACATGGTTATGTGGGAAAAAAAAGTATTCTCTTCATTTAAATACACTTAGCTCGTCAACTTAATATCTTTTATCTGTGCCACAGACTATTGTTAAGAATTTGAAAGGTTTGTCAGAGGAAAACAGGCCTCTCAAACTGTCTAGAGACACGGCCAGGTTGTGTTTCAGGCCATGTTGCTGGCAATAGAGCCCCATAATCTCCAGGGTTCCTGGACACAGTTCAAGGTGTTGGTTGGATTCTGTGTCGCCCTAAATGGCTTCACAGTGTTATGCTTATTTGGGACACAATTCCTATGCCTGTACCACACGGCTGCAGTTGTCTTTTTGGCCTGGAGCCTTCTGCAAGAGAGCTGCCAGCAGCGGATTTTCTGTACGACTTTCAGCTTGCCATTTACTCTCTATTGGGATGAAAGAGTCAGAGAACATGTTAAGGTTCCATTTTTTACCCGGATTTAATAAGCTAAGAATCAGGGAAGACAGAGATGATCATGTGGTTTGTCGAGACACACTTAGTACATAACTGTTTCTTACTTTCTGAGGAAGATTTTAGTAGACCTGACAAGTGGCAACAATAGCCAGATCTTATACAAAGTGGGTTACTGTAGCTGCAAATGAAAGTTCCAAATGAACTTGGGTTCTTGCAATGAAACACAATTGCTGCACAGAAGTATATCTTACTACCTGTCATTTAAGTACAGCTTTTCTTCAGATTTACTGTACTCCTGAAGTCAGGAAAGACCATCAGAAAGCCTTCACGCTGAGCTACATACAGGCTTTGAAATCCTAGTATTTTACACATTAATAAAACAGCTTGCTCATGTTTAATAACCTAATACATCAGAAAGAGACAAGTCGTGTTAGTGATTCCACATAATTTTTCCAGCTATTTGCAGTCTCAGAGCCATTCTGAGCTCAGAAGTCTACAGCTTTTTAAGCAGTAATTAATATTGCTGATCAAATTTTCTTGTATTTAGTTGAAAAGACAACTAGATTTCAGACCTGTGAATTCATGCACACATTTCTTTAATAAGGCAAACATTTTGAGCCCTTTTGAGCCCCCAGTGCTCATACTTTGCTCTTCAGAATCCTTGTCATGAAGTTAGATCTGAAAAAGATATGCAAATGGGAATACTTCATTCAGAATTGGCGATGCTATTAACATTTAGTATTAAATAATTTAGTTTGGAAGGAATCTCTGGAGATCAGCTAGTCCAACACACCCCCACTTAATATCGGGTTAGCTGCAGTACATTGCTCTGTGTCTTTTCCAAGTCAATTCTTGAGCATTTCCAAGGCTGGAGACTCCACAACTTCCCCAAACACCTGCACCAGTGTGTAAGCATTATCATGGTGACATTTTTCTTCATCTTCAGTCAGAATTCTCACTATACCTTGCCAATGGCTGCCTCTTGTCCTTTTGCTACATGCCTCCAAATAGAGTACTTTGTCTTCTCCAAACAAGTTACAGAGCTGAAGACAGCAATAAGATCCCCCTTTTCCTTTTCTTAAATAAGCTGCAAAAACTCAGCTCTCCCAGTGTCTCTCCTTGTTACACAATGTACTCCAGCCCTCAGATCAACCTGGTAGCCATCCACTAGACAGGCCCCTGTAAAGCAGGGTCTTCTCCTGTCCTCTAGAGACCAAAACTGGACTCAGTGCTCCAAATACAATCTCACCAGTGCCAAAAAGAGGTACATGATCACTCCACTTGGTGTGATGGCGATCCTCTTGCTAATATGCCCTATTTAGCCTTATTATCTATTTCTGCAACATCATCTTACACTTATCAAGGGACTAGGCTTTACTTTCCACAAAAGGATCCCATGTCAGCAGATGAACTAAACCCTATTTACAATGCCCACTGGAGGCATCTGTTTTCAGTCTGGCCACTACAAATATTTTCTCGTCAGAGATCTCACAGGCATAATGCTAATGCATTCAAGCTGCAGATGAACAATTTGAACTGCTCACAGAGGTAGCAAAAAGATCAACTTTAAGATGATGATGCTTTTTTCACACTAATGAGTTTTCTTATCTTAGATCTCTCCCACAACATATGTACATATCAAAAGCAAACTGATTTGTAACATACTAATGTGTCCAAAATTTATCAAGGCATTCCATATGAATTATAGAGTGCTACCACAGCCTTATAAAACTTTGGAGCAGCCAGTTTTATGAACAAATCAGATGGCAGACTATCACCAAATATTGAACAAAACTTTAGGAAGAGACCATGCACTGTACCAACATCATTAAAACTTATCAAAGAAAAATTATTCTCACTCCTGAAAAAAACTAGCTGCATAATTTCACAATGCAAACACACACTAAATCTCTGTGAGATCTGTAGTTTAGCTTCCCCTAAATTATCAGGCAAGGGTGGTTCACCAAGTTCCACTTACAGGAAGAAGAAGACGTCATCAGAGAAGATGGCAAGGAGCTCACACAAAAGTTGTGATTTTGAATGAGTCCTGGCAGTAAGGTCAAGTTCCAGGAAGTGAGCACTACTTACACACATTTAGTCACACAGTTTTTTGCTGGAACCGGATGAAAGTCCCATCAATGTATGCATGATACCAGATGCTATTTTCTTCCACAGAACAGCTACAGTTAAAAGCTATGAAAAGACAAATGAACAAGTGGCTGAGGAAACAAAAGTTGAAGCAGAAAACTAATTTTAATCTTTCACCAGAAAGCACGGGCTGTAGCTCAAGAACTTCAAGAAGTTCAGACTCTAATCCCAACAGTGACAGTTCCAGAAACTCTAATGAGTCCAACTCACATGTGGCAAAAGTCTAGGTGGCAGCCCAGCAAGAATGGCAGTGCAAACCTCAGAAGCAGCTGCTACAGAGACTTGTGAACCCAGGTGCATAGCCCTGGACACTTGTACATCACAGTCCTTCCCTAGCCAGAACAAACCATTTCCAGAGGTGTATCTGGCATTACAAATAGCATGTATTGGAATTACTGCTGAAGGAAAAATCATCTAAGGTTTCCAAATTAGTTGAATGTTTTAAGGTGGAAAAACCTTTAGGGGATGCTGCTGCAAGCTATGAGGCTCTAAGGCTCTCCACTAAGATAAAGTTGAGATCTCCATGAAAGTGTTTATGGCACTTCTTCTAAGAGGACTATCTCTCCTCAAGAATGAGGCCATGCATCGAATCTGGAAAGATCACATAACTAAGCAATTCAAATAGAAACTTTACAGATGGCAAAGGATTGAAGAGACCTGCTGAGAGTCAAGGCAACAACTATAATGGTAACTATGAGAGCAGAGAGATGAAGAATGAGATTCCAGCTTCTACCCTAACAGTTTAAAGAAAAAAAGTAGACTAGGAAAGTAGCTTCTGCTAAAGGAAATGTAATCTGTCCCTCTTCCAGACAATCTCTGCCAAACCACAAAATTTCATTAGTCCTAAAATGAAAGGACTAAGTCATACCAACACTGAAATTTTCAGCTCATCACAAAACTTCAAAGCTTCATGGGACTGATTCATTGATTTCACAACTTAGCACATTATTTTTACAGCTCATAGGGGAGCATGGCTCACACAAATGGTCATTTAGGAATTATCATGTGAGTTTCTGTCAAGCAGTAAAGGGCTCAAGGATTTTACTCTTTAAGATGTTCCCCAAACTCTGAGCTTTACGTACTCACAGCAAGCAAAATGCTTTTCAGGTATTTGCAATAACCTGTGTCACATTTAGTGAACACCTGCAGCTTCACTGATTCTCCAATCTCTAGCACTCCTCTGCAATTTTCAACCACCTCCCATGACATTCCTTTCATACCAAAAGAAATTACTCTATTTCTTCCATCAGGAGGATTAATAACATCCATTAAACTTTTCTGCACTCCCATCCACTGAATGTCTTGCCCCTCCCTCCTCTCTACCCACTCTTTTCTCAAAATACCAACTTCTCATAAAGCAAAATCCCTCCTCCTGAATAAAGCTTTAGTTTCCTCATTATCCACCCTGAAGAAAAACGGTAATTTTAAGAAAGAATGAATTTTAAATACCTAGTATAATATTGCAGAAATTTTATGCCAAGAACATCTTTATTGTGAAAGAATTTAGAACCAAATCACTTTGGTCTAAAACAGAGGTATTGGGAGCTACATTTATGAGCACACAGGCTTCTATCTGTAAAGGACAGCAGAACCTGGGATGGTCTAGCATTCTATTCTGTATCCATCTACCTGTACAGACATGCATGTACATATAAATACAGAAATAGACACACACTCTCCCAGAGAGGAGGATGACGCATGTCAAATTTTAAAGTGCTACACTGGTATCATAAATCAAGCAAATAGAACCTTAAAATGGTCAAGCCATCAGGAGAGGTAGTCTGGTGCACGCTGTGACATAAGCCTGGGACAATGATGAATCTCACAGCTGCAGAGGGTGAGCTACGTTACTCTCCAGGGGAAACTTTGAAAACTGAGGTATGTTTTCAAAGCATTCTCATTCTGCAGCTATGACTCAAGAATGACTGGAGCCTGAGTTTACCAAAGTGCTAAAATAATTATTTAATGGGTAGTACAACATCCTTGCCAAATGTGAAAGTCCATGTCAAATGACAAACCCAGCACTTCATGGTAAGTAAAATGCAATTTGGATTTTTGGTAGTGCAAGCTAAGCTTTTTACACAAGACATGTGATCTGTAGTAATCAATCCTGATATGTAAAAGAGAAATGCCTGGTTCATCTAAGCAGAAAGCCCCAAGGTTATGAAAACCTCCATCAATTTCTACTCACCACTAAACAACTTGGTAAGGAACATGCTCTTTGACAGAGCCTCAAGCTGTTACACAAAAATCATTTAAAGATTAAGAGCTTTTCAATGAAAAATCTCCTCTAGCTCTGGAGATCTGCCTATTCCACAAGACATACAGGGTAAAAAATAGAGATAGTGAGAAAAAAACATTAAAAAAAACCAAAAAAACAAAGGATGAAGAAAAAGGAATGAAAGAAAGGGGAGGGAACAGGGAATAAATTCCTCATAACTCTACCAGGAAGGCAATTATGAGCAGATTGCAATTGATTTTCTATCTATTTTCTAACTGAAAATAACTACAGTTTGAGGTCAGGAAGCAAGAAAAATTACTCTGATTCTTATTACACCATCTCACCTCTGCTTTTTTTATAGCCTACTTTTAACATATAATTTAGCAATTAAAATTAAGTCAATTCTTTCAAGCATAAAAATATGGGCCTGTTCAATTAATGGGTTTCTTGACTCAAACATATGGTAGAAGTACTACATTTATTGTAAATATTTAGCAAGCTTGGAGACGTGAGGCATTTTACACATAACTATACATTATAAGAGATATAAAGCATCACTCTAAAAACTTCAGTCCTAGGACAGAAATGCTTCAGCCTCTTCATATAAACAACTCACAACAGTTTTTGTACAACATCTTCTTCTTATAGTAGCTCAGATACAGTTTTCAGTACCTCAAGGCAAAAAATGAAGTGTAATCACCTCAATCATTAATAAGGCCTCTGGCTAGCTCCCATGGCAACAAACACTATGGAAATGACTGAATGATGAAATATCTCCTGAACAACTTAGAAAAACTCTTATCTATGACTACCTAGCTACACGTGGGACATTGCTTCAGAGAACAGCAAAAGCAGCAGAATAATATTTACAGAAGAGGAAAAGCAGAAGTTTTACATCACACATTTTGTACCCTTCCTCCTAGTTACCATAAACCTCTCTCCTCCTTTTTTACTACTGTTACTCGCTCAGAAGCATTTCAGTTTTTAAGAATCATTTAAAATACAGATTATTAAGAGATTGATCATTGGAGGCTGAGGCTAGCAAAATCCAGACTATGATTAGTTTTAATTAAAAAAAAAAAAGACAATCAGGGGAAAAAAAAGAAATACACTCTAGTTCTCAAGGGCAGAATAACTGGTTCAAGATAGAAGTTAGAGAGATGATGCAGAAAATACCAAACAAGATTTTATGACTCCTGTAATGAAAGAAGTCAAACTAAATCACACATCTCTTTTCTACCAAATGGGAGTTGCTTAGCTGTAGCCATTTCTGAGTACAAAAACTGATCTGTTCCTCATTTTACTTCACATTGACTTTGAACTGTTTTTTCTCCAGCTTGCTTAAAGAGTACTTTCAACTGCACGTAGCATATATAAAACCTCTCAAAACAAAATTTTGTAAGGTTTTCGACTTACCTATGTAAAACTGAACAGTAAATATACAGTCAAGAGGTTTCATTAAATATCTAACTGCATCTCCAATCTTTCCAAGTCTCACCAATTGCAAGCCTAGTTTTCTTCAAAAATAGCAACAGCTCCAGAACACCAACCATGTTTTTAAAGGTTGGTACAACCCAGAGAAGGAGTGAAATCACTGCAGCAGAATGTTGTTCAGCACAGGAAGTCAGCATGAAATGCACAATCTGCACAGATGAGTCAAGTCTGGATAATCCCTTCATGCTCTGTCAGGTTGAGAGTATGGGGTTTGTTTTTAAATTGCATACCTTCAATAAACTCCACTTCTCTGCATTCACATTTTAAGACAATATTTCTTAACGTGTGCTTTGATTTGCAGACGTGTAAAAATACTGTTAGTGGAGTTCTGTCTATCAGGATCTCATAAATAATAACTGCCTTTTTAAAAGGATTGCAAATGGTAATGGTAATTTCAGCCCCACTGGGTGACTGGTCTGAAGTCTGGTGTAGTAATAAAGATGCAATAACCATGGTAAGATTTGTACAGAGATTACATACTTCAAATTGGTTCAACTACACCCACCAGGAAAAAAAACAAAAAGTATGTTTTCGAATTTTCAAGAGTAAGTAGTCTAATTAATAAAAAGAAAAAAGGGGGACAGGGAGAGAAAAAAAAGAAAATTTCCCCTCTATTTCCCTAAGATAGTTGTAAATGTGTTTTACACTGACATAACAAATTCTCTTTAAAATGCCAACATGCTTGAGCTCAGAGTCATTCATGACAGACTACACTCTGTTGAAGTGTAGTATCACCCTGGAGCACTGCCAGTTAGAAAATTCAGTTCACTAAGATATATCTAATATAATCCTTGAAAAAGTCTTATAGTCAGCTCACTGGCTTGCTGTACAGGCAAATGCTACATGGTAAGGAGACAGTGGAAGAGGAAGTACCCTGCCAGTTTGAAAACCCAGACATACTTGAATGGTTTATTTGCCTTACAGATCAAAAGACTGTGCTACTGCTATCTTAAGTATGTTGTTAATTGCATAACCCTAAGAGCCGCAATTATGAGTTATGTCTCCGCTTCGCAAACACAGATCAAGAGGACAACACAGAGTAAACATGACATTTCAATCCATCTGTTGTTCCAGAAATGTGGTCTGCCGTTCAGTGGGACGGATTTACTTAACGCAGCTTTCGGCAACACCATCGCTTAAGGGCTATTTGGCCCTGCCAGAGGCACCAAAGCGGAGCCAGGCACGGGAGTGTGATACCGGGCCAGGTCCGGCTGCAGAAGGCGCTGCCCAAGCACAGCCCGGCGGAGTTTCCTCCCCCGGGGCATTATAAAATATCCTCACCGCTCCACAAATACAACCCCACATGCCCGGCGCTACTCAGACATGCCTGCAGAATTACGCCCAAAACACACAGGTGATTGAAAATTAATTTTTACGAGAAATTACGACTTAGAAGCCACAGCCAGATCTGAGAATGGCGAAACCAACGCTTAATACGGTTCGGCAAACAGAGCAAGCCAAATTATGCAGCCTGTCCTCTCACACAAAGCGGAGGGAACAAATCTACACTTTCCTCACAGAAGCAGTAAAAACAAAACATCCACAAAAACAACCCCAAAAGTTAGAAGCAGGGGGACGGCAGGGTAGGCAGAGTACCTGAACCAAGTTTTAAATTCCTTGCCAGGCTGGCGGTACGCGCGTTGCCCGGGCCGGCCGCAGCTCCGGCTCGGCCGCGGGCGGGGCGCGGCGGGGCGGGCGGGCCAGCCCGGCTGGGCGGGGGGCACGGCCGCCCCGCCGCCTCGGCAGCGAACGGCGCGGGGAAAACTTTCCGCAGGGACGGGGCCTGCCGAGCCGCGCGGCGACCCCGCCGGCCCCTCAGGGCAGAGCGCCGGCTGTCTCCTCCCTCACCGGGAAGCGCCGCCGCGCCGCGGCCTCCGCCGCCCGGGCGACCTCCACCGGGCGACCTCGGGGAGGCGCCGGGGGCAGGGCCGGCGCGTGTGGCAGCACGGGGCCGCGACGCCGGCCCGGCCCCGGCGGTGGGCGGCGCCGGGGCGGGAGCGCGGAGCGCCGCCCGGCGCTCCCCCGCCGCCATCGCCCGGGCCCGCCCGGGGCCGCCGAGTCCCCCGCGGCCTCCAGCACCCACCTGCAGCCCGCCGGCAGCCGCGAGGTCGCCTTCACCTCGCCCGCACCCCGCACCCCGCGGTGCTGCGGGCCGCGCTCCTTGCGGCCCGGCACGGCCGGCTGGGGGGTACCTGGTGCCGGGGCTGCACGGAGCCCGCCGGGGGAGCAGCCCGGCCCGGCCTCGGCCGCGGGTGCTGGGCAGCCGAGGGACGCGGCTCGCCCCCGCGCCCTGGGTCCCCGCCGCGAATTGGCGAGGTGGCCGCGGTACCCCTCCCGAACGCCGCTGTGTTACCGGCTGCGGGCAGCGCGGCCTGGGCAGCTGGTCCTCCGGCCCGGCCGAGGTCCTGCGCCATCGGAGACAAGCGCCGGCTGCTCACGGGCGCTCGCCGTGCAGCGTCCCTGCGCCCCGCCGCCCCGGCTGTGCAGGTGGAGAGGGCGGTCGGGAAGCTTTTCGCCAAGGATCACGAACTCCCTTTGTGACAGAGTTGGTAGAGACCTTAATTTCCGTCCCGTGGTCTAATTACGAGATGTTTCCTCCCGCCCCGCAGTTACTTTAATGCAGTTGAAGTAATCTAGCACTCACCATCCCTCCCACCCAGCCTTCTGTGCTTCTGCCGAGGCGGCTGAGCGCCAGGAGCTGCTTAGAAGATATGAATGAAAGTCTGGTGTTGTGATTACGGCTTGTGGCTGATGGAGCATATCGTATACAAGATAAGACATACAGCCATTGCTACTCACAGGCTGCAAATGTGTGTGTGTATATATATATATATATATATATATATATATATAACTGTTTCCTGCTCCTATTCTACTGTTGGAATTTATAAAAACCTCTTCTGGTACCCAGCAGAAAATTTTAAATTTTAGGGCTAAATTCTAAAAATCTTGCATCTAATTTACACAAATTCTGCACAGATATATGAGCCCAAATAGCCACTTTGCAGGGATTATTTTTTTCAATAAATTGTGATAGATTTGCCTGTACAAAAGACTGTGGAGGCACAGGGCTATAGTTGCTTTCCTATATAAGTTTCCACAAACTCTCCCTCTTAGAGCTGACATAGCCTGTAGAATGATGGCATGATGTTGTTCATTTGACTCATTCATTACAAAGTCTGTTGAATTTTTCAGTGGATCTCATCCCCATCCTAGGCACGAGTTTGGAGAGTTCAGTTCATGATGCAAAAACCACCTCTCTCCCCTGGTTAATTTACTTAGCTGTACAGAAGGAATTCGAGGCCTCTACTTAAAAAATTAAAATGCTTGTTCCCTCAGTCCCATATGCTGATGCTGTTTCAGAGCCAGAGTGATGTCCAAATGTGACTATGAATATTAATTTAATAGGGGAAATTGGTGAAAGCAAGATGAAAGAATGAAGCACTTGCAGTGCTACTTTGCTGCTTATTATGGAAGCCTTTGCCGGTGATTGAGGAGCATATGAGTCAGTTAAAAGCACTGCAGTGCTGGAGAAAATGATTCTCAGTTATCAGAATAAAAGAACAGAACAATATGGAATTGATTTTGAAACTACTTAAAATCACAAGAATTTCACATAAACTTATTTTTCTTAGTATAATACAGCTCCTCCTGAGTTTGTCTAAAGGGTCTTTTTTACCTCATCTCCTGTTTAGAAGTTCTTGTGATTCTGTAAACCTACAGTACGTGGTGAGTGAGTAAAACATGCCACTCATAGGCATGAGTTACGTCTGCTCAAACGGGAGGCTGCTCAAAATGAAGCGAGCTGCTTGATGTCACTGCACTGCTTGTTGGTAAAACCTCATTTCCTCATTGCCATAGAAAACGACTTGCTTCTCAAAATAGGAACAGGATTCTGACTTGGAATCAGAAATCAGGATTTTTCTGTTCTGTGACCACACGCCCACAATATGGTTATAGTACTTTTGAAGGAGGGATTGAAAGTGTTAAAAGACTTTCTTGGGGTTGGACAGTCAAGGGCTGGTGATTTATATGCCTTCAGAACTTCCCACATCTCTTTCTTCCTTCCCCGTTGTATGTCCCCAGTCATTCCTATATCACCGTTCTTCAGGTTTTGCTGAAACTGGGGATTTCCATGGCTTCTTTGGGACTTTTCACATTGTTTCACAACTCTTTCCTGTCAGCTAATGAAGGAAAAAGTCATTAATAAATGAGAACATACTCACAGGATTAGTCAGTACTTAAAAGCAAGAAAAGGGAAAACGGGACCAGCTGCTCTCTTTGGAAACTAGAACCTCCTTTGTTTCCAATATCTGCATTGGTGTAACTACAACGTAATATAAATAGCAAAAGTTTATAAACAATGCTTTTTCTGTAAAACTGATCTCCTGTGTGTTTTAACTCTGATTTCCCTTCTGTTTTATCAATCTCTGTCAAGTCAAAGTTTCATTAACAGTTCTACATCAGGTATCTCTCTTTTTAGTATAAGAAATGCACATTCATCTTTTCAGAATTTCTTTACCTTCTCAATTATGTTGTGCATTTCATCTATTTTCCATGACTTTTGAATATTTTTTGCCTCAGAAAGGGAATGGCTCTTTTATTCCTTCAGTTGTCCAGTGCACTGGCCAGTCCCTGTAATTGCACCTACTCCTCATCCCCTCAGTCTGGGAAAACTATTTTGTGTTTCTGTCCACAACAACCTGCTTCTACTGTAACCCCCCAAACTCTCTTGTTCCACCTTGTGCTTGAGTCTATCAGATATGCCAGAGCAGATAACTGATTTCAGCAGTGTCATCAGTATCAGTGCCTGTTGCTTTTGTCTTCTTAAATAACTGCTGCTTTACTTGAAGATCCTGTACATTATGTGTATTTCTTGTTGGCTTTCTGCTACCTTTGGCAAGTAGACACTTATCCTTTCCTTCCACTTAACCACAGTTATGGTCCCTGATTGCAAACTGACATCCTTGAAATATCCAGATGCTTTGTCAGCTCTTTGTTTAGCCTTCACCTGGCATTATTTCACCTTTTTTAACCATTACATTTTGTCCAGATATTTTTTTTTATCTGAGAATCTTATGCTGTTTCTGCCATTATTTGTGTGGAAAAGCCTACATATTTATATGACAAAGCTGCTACAACAATGTAAATTTTGTTAATTTATGTTACCACAGCAACTGAGTCATGCAGAAATGTAGTGTTTCATTGTTTGGTATTTCACTTTGGTATTCTGATAAAAACTAGGGCAACATAGTCTGTGTGCAGCTGCTATGGAGTTGGGTCTTAACTAGGTAGATAACCATGCCTATCAAGTAGGTATCAATAGCTGCTGTCAAAATTGGCTTAGCAGGTAGGATCCTGTAGGAATCTAAATCCAGTTCTGTGAGGAATTGCAGGCATGCTGGAAGAGGGGATTAGGATCTTGACATGTAGAAAGCTGGTCTAGAAAACATGACACAGGTTGGAGAGGCAAAAGCAATGAGCCTAGACAGGTATAAAAAATTTCACAAATGCAGGAAATGAAAAATGCAGGGGTGAAAAAAATAATCTTCCAGAAAGGAATCTGGAGTCTACACTAAGTCACAAGATGAGTATGTGCCAGTGACGTGTTTTCCTGGCATAAACAGTAAAGATTCCAGGAAGATATAGATGGGGAGAAATCTGTGGGCTCTGTGCAATATTGGTAGGACATCAGTGGAAGGGCTAATTTTGTGCACCACAGCTCAAGAACTGTGAGCCAACAGGAGTCAGTGCAGTTGGCAACCAGGCTGGACAGAGGACTGGGAAGCCTGAGGAAGCTGGAGTTCTTCAGGCTAGAGAAGGGAAGGCAGAAGACAGACATGCTAAGACTCTTCTTATACTTAAAAGGCCATTGCAGAGAGAAGGGGAATCATCTATTCTCGGTAGGTAGGGTAAGATGTAATGGATTTAAATTGCATCAAGGAGAAAAAGCTTTTCTAATGGTAACATTAGTGAGGCACAGCTTTACATCACAGGGGCTGTAATGGTGTCTCTGTTACCGGATGTCTTTAGGTACGTACTGGACAAATATTAAGTACTATTGATCTGGCATTGGAATTGGAGGATGGACTAAGTGACTAATCAAGCTCTGTTACAGACCTATTTTTCTGTGATTACATATAATCTGAGGCTTCTCATTAATCATCGTTTCTTTATCCAGTCCCATTGTACATTCTATTTTCTTTTCAAGTCAGATCCTTGGTCATCTCTCTGTTCTCTGAAGGCAAAATAATGTTTTGTCCCTTTTTTCTTCCTGTGGAGTTAAAGGCCAAAGCTTTTCTTGGTTTTTTTGGTAGCCCACAGCAGACACAAACTGATGAGTTACATTGCATTTTACTGCTGAGATAACTATTATAATTACATGTGAGTCGAACATGCAATAAAAATTTAGGTGACTGTTGTCAGTTTGTTCAGACATATCCTACATAAACTGTACAAAATGTTAACATATATCTGAGATTTCTAGTCATATACTAGAAAAAATTACCTAATTCATTAAGTGTTACTATATTCTAGAGCAATCTAATGCATGTAACTGCAGATTCTCTGATCTGCACTTACAGGAACACATAAAAGTTTTTAATGTAAACTGTACTATGTTAGTTTCTTTTAGGCATGATTTGGTTTTGAAAAGTCTTGTATATTTAAAAATTCCATTCATTTCTACATTTCAGTTTAAAATAAATGGCTTATACCAAGAATAATTGGCATTTGCTTACTTGGCAGATCTGTTCAACAGACAACATTCCTGATAGGTTTTCTGGTTGTGTTTTTTTTTTGTTTGTTTGTTTGGTTGGTTTTGGTTTTTTTGTTTTGTTTTGTTTTGTTTTTTGGTGGGTTTTTTTGTTTGTTTGTTTGTTTGTTTTTTCCAGATCATGTTTTCTAAGTAGGTATTACTTTTTTCTACAAACTTTTGTGTTTATAGCCTTAAATCAGCATCTCTGTCAGAGCAAACCCATGTGTGGTTTGAGCATAAAAAAAGCTGTTGCAATAATTGCCAATGCTGAATACTTTGGTGAACTTTTAAAGAGAATGCCCAGCAGAAGTTTAAACCTACTCTTTTTCATCTTAAGGACAATTTTGCAAAATTGTACAGTCATTTTATCCTGTCAGAGAAGGAGAGTTTTCTTTCTGTAATGATTTTAGCTAAATAGTGTGTTTTTTTACACATAATGTGTATGGCTCATGTGCCTGGGCTGATCCACATATTAAGAAAAGAATAGGAAACACACAGTGTCATTATGTCCTATTTATGGTGATCCAGGTTTTTAATGCCACAAGCAGTTCTTCCCTTCACACCTCAGAAGAGATATGGTAGAAATAGAAAAAAGTAATATGGATAATGGATATGGGACATCTTTTTCATGAGCTGTGGCTAAAAACCAGTTTCTTTAGCTGGAAAAGGACACAGCCAAGAGAGGGCAGGAGAGGGATGTGTAAATAATGGATGGCACAAAGCCCGTGAACTGAGCATCTGTAACAACACAGGACTGCCACAACATGGCTCTCTCCAACCTTTCTGCTTAGCACCAGGCGCAGCCCAGGGCTGCTCTTGCCGCTCTGCCTAGGGTTAGGGTTCAGAAAACCACAAACCGCAGGCCTTCAGGGACTGTGCAGCTACAAAAGGCATCCCAGGGGGAGTGCAAGACTGCCACAACATTGTTTCCGCCACACCTTTCTGCTTGGCACCAGCCTCACCTCCATGAGTCTTTTACTGCTCTGCCTAGAGTTAGGGTTCCGCCTAGGGTTAGGGTTCAGAAAACCACAGACCCCAGAGCTTCAGGGACTGTGCAGCTGCAAAAGTCATCCTGAGGGGAATGCAAGACTGCCACCAAATGGTTTCCTCCACACATTTCTGCTGGGCGCCAGCCTCAGCCCAGGGCTGCTTTTACTGCTCTGCCTAGGGTTGGGGTTCATCCTAGGGTTAGGGTTCAGAAGAGCACAAAGCCCAGAGCTCCAGGGACTCTGCAGCTGCAAAAGCCATGCCAAGGGGAGCACAGGACTGCCATGACATTGCTCCTTCAGCACCTTTCTGCTTGGCACCAGGGTCAGCCCAAAGCTTGGTTTACTGCTTGGCCTAGAATTAGGGTCATGCCTAGGATTAGGGTTCAGAAAACCACAAAACCCAGAGCTCCATGCACACGGCAGCTACAAAAGGCATGCCAAAGGGAACACAGGACTTCACAGGAACATGGTTCCTCTGTCTTTTTATTGGACCTAGGGAGTATCAGATTAAATTTTCAAATGTAATTTTAAGAGACACAAAATGAGAAATTCCCTGCAACTATCCAAGTTTTCAGAAAGGCAATGGATATGCCCATGGAATAAATATCCATTTGGAGATGTTAAAACTAAAGTGTAGAGATCTGTATTTCAGTTTGTTCCTAAGGCAGTTCCAACTTCCAGCCTTGCTCGAGCCTTTACACGTTTGTTTAATTTTTGTGTTTGGCAAAAGGCATCTTCAGCTAGCCACTGTCAGAGAGAGATCCTTGGCTGGACTAAGACATGTGGCCCAGTGTGAGCATTCTTACTTTGTTGTTAATTTGGCTGCTGACTGAGAAGTCTCTGACACCCTTTGACTTGTGCAGGTCTGTGCTTCTGCAGCCTTAGAGCACTTCAGGAGACACAGCTTGGGAAGTGATCAAAAGAATAAGCAGGAGGCAGAAATCTGCCTTTGATATGTACTTTTTAAATGTAAATTAGAAAAAAAAAAGGAAAAAAAAGAAAAAAAGGTTGCTTCTCACATCCTTGGATACAGTTGAGCATGGACTCCATTGTTACCTTCTCCTCAACCTGATAAGGCCAGGCAAACTCTTATGGCACTTTGAGGCCACAGAAATGGTCAATAATGCTGGGGGTGGGGAGAAGGAGTGAAGAAATTCCCTTGTGTGCCTGCCAGAGAGTGAATTAAGCGGATGCAAAACTACTTTCTGCAGCTGGAAGACATCACAGGGCATCCCTGAAGTGGGTCAGAGCAGGTGTCATGCTCACTGTAATCAAAATTTTCAGAGCATCAGCAAGAGGGAGAAGTATCCATTGTCAGCATATCCAGAGGTATGATTGAAAACGAGCATGGGAATCTTCTTCACTGCAGAACACAGCAAAATATGAATTTAATGCTTGGAAAAGTCTGACAGGGATATTAAACAGCCTTTCAATCAGGAGGATGTGTATGTGTTGGCTTCTGGAGACCAGGAAGGGTAAAAGTCAAGCAGCAGCTTACTGGGAAACTGTGAGACTGTACAGGCGAAGGAAGAAAGCCAGTGGTGAGACAATTTTCATACTCTGATCCCCTCTGGACTATGGAGAGCACTGGTAGAGTGGAGTAAGCCAGCAGTAAAAAAAACAGTTTAGGGAGGTCTTTATTTACCCCATATATTCATCTATTGTGACTGTCATGCTATGGTTTAGTGAATAAGGAGAGAAGGATATGAGAGTGTAAAATGACCTCATACCATATATTTAGTATTGGTTATTTGTATTTTGAAGCAATGAAAATTCAAGCAAAAGTAGTTGCTACAACATTTCAAATTTTGAAACAAAAACCTTTAAACGCTGAGCAGTTTTGTATTCATACATTTTACAGAATTTTTAAAAGTTTCCATGTTTAGCTGGGGTTTTGACTCCTTGTGTAGGAAGAAATTTCCACTGAAATTTCCTTTAGTTTATCTGAAAATATTTTAAATGCTAAAAAAAAAATCAAATGGAAGAGCACTTGGGAGATAATTTTCAGATACTCAAATGTTTTATTTTCTTCACAGCTGGCAAAAATTGGCAGAGAATTACAGAGGAACAAGTTCTTTTCTGTTCTTCTGCAACAAATATGACTCTTAGTCACATTCTACTGTTTCATCAGAAGGTATTTTTATTATAAGTTTTATACCTCAGTACTGTGAGAAGTTGGTGTTTAAGCTGAAGTGATACTATTTTGTTTCCTTCATTCCGGTGAAACCTCATCTTACTGATGCAAAAATCCCCCCCAAAACACCAAGGCTTGTGCTTTTTTTCTTACTGGAGAGGGGTTACTGTTATTTCCTATAGAGTTCTCTTTCATAATGGCTCAGAAATGAACACAACAGTTACCACAAATGAACAAAATGGCTTTTGGTAGCAGTGAAAATGCTTTTTTTCAGGAACTATACAATTTGCCCAAGAGCCGCTAATAACATGCTATCATTTTTTTAGTGTTTTGCATATCATTAATGAGAAAGCAGTAATATCTTTTCTCCCAATGATTGCTGTTCTTTCTTTATACCTCATCTCCTTGGAGATGAGACATCCCTAATTTCTTTATTCCCTCCATTTATACAATTTTCTGCCCTCTTGTTTTGAACAAAGACCTGAAAGCAAGCAAGTACTGAATTGTCTCAATATTTATTAATTCATTATATTTGAGATAGAAATGCTATGATGGTTGGGACTGGGCATCCATATTGTCAGACTTTGTTTCACTTTGATTTCTTTAACAATTTTTGAGCCAACAGAACAGTTTCCAGTGTCTGTGTTTTAGCTGGGGGCAATTATTGACTTTAGACACTTAACTGTGCTCCAGTCTTTGAGCCTCTTGGAGGCTTTTCCCCCCATTCCTGGCCACCTTTGTACATCCTTTATGTGATGGTGGTGAGGCACTGGCACCTGGATGTTGCCCAGAGAGGTTGCAGATGCCCCATGCCTGGAAGTGTTCAAGGCCAGGGTTGATGGAACTGGTCTGGTGAAAGGTGTCCCTCCCACAGCAGTGGGATTTGAAGTAGATGGTGTTTAAGGTCCCTTCCCACACAAACTGTTCTATAATTTTGTGATTCTAAGCAGGATCATAGAAAACAATGTGAGAAGAGACATTATTTGGCCCATCATTATACTTCACAGCAGGATCATCTCCATGTAAATTAGTGCTGAAGGTGTTTGTCCTACTTCTAGATAATGTGTGTTGATGGAGACACCATATACTCTGTAGGCAAAATTCTCTAGTACTGGTTGGTCTGTATTGTTTTCATAGTTCCCCTGGGACATGCCTTTCAAATAATCATCATGGGATGAATTCTCTAATTGTATGTGTCTGCAGGAATATATCTACAAATTCTGTAGCTTCTAAGTTTCTGCTGGAAGTGGAGGCATGTATTGTTCTTTGTCTACTGATGGGCCTTTAGACCTGTCTGAAATAGAAAGAGCACTCCTAATGTCTAATCTATATTGAAAACCGTTCCACTCTGCCTCATCCATTGGACAAGGATGGAGTGAAACTTTTTCCTTTCCTCTTTGTTGTGCCCTTTACCCTTATTTTTCATGTTGCTTCTCATCTTCTAAAGGCTAAACCAGTTGCCATTTCTTGAAACATTGTTTATTTTCAACTCATCCTTTTTGTTCCTCTTTTGGTCCTTTCAGCTGGTTCTCAGCTGTCCTCATAGTATGGGACTTGAAACTAAGCACGTGGTGGATGTGATACTGCATGGCATTAAACATCCTCTGTGAGAACCTCAGCTTACCTTTTAGGATGGGCTGGGGAACTTGATCAGAGGAAAAGTCCTCTCCAATGACATCACCACTGAAGCAAAAGCAGTGCATGCAGCTCTGCATTGCTCACTTCAGGCTGTAGTTGCTGAGAAGCTGAGCACTGCATACCGGTGAGCCACAAGCCCTGGTAGGAGAGTATCGAAATCAGCAGGCACCACATCAGCAAAAGAGTGCTGGCTCTTTCTCGATGTTTTATGTCTACAGTGCTTTAAAAAAGATGCATGCAAAAGCAAGAAGCCAGAAGGGCTCTTTTATTGTCTTTATTGCAGGTTTAAGAAGGTATCACCTTCATTCTTGAAGTTGTGGAGTAAATTTTCAAATTAACATGTGAGGGAGGAATACTGAGAAGATTTTTTACATATATCTGAAAAGCAAGTTGATCTAAAAATATGGTCCATTGTAGTTCAGTGTTCAGAAATATTACTCTTTTCAGTTCTATTTTTATAAACAGCTTGAATAATAGTTCCTTTAAAAAATCCTTTTTACTATAGTACATCCTATGATGGAGGATAATTGCTTCTGAATCTTCTACTTGTTCATCTGTCAATCAATCTATATGAAACTCAGAACAGTTTTGTGGGAAGTACAGAACAAACTTTAAGTAGAGTGAATAGTGTGAGGTCAAATGAAATACAAAGGAAAATGAAGTACAGATGACCAGACTGATGTTAGGACTGTGGGATAATGCATGAATATCTGCAAAGAGCATTTAGGATAAATCCATGCTACTTCAATCATATCCTAAATTTAATAGCATTATGGTACTAATACCTGGGATTCTGAATTTCACATGATTATCATTAGTTTAGAGAAAGTCATGGAGGTTGCAAGGACAGAAACTAAGACTGAAGACAGAAAATTTATTTCGTGTGCTGTTGCCAGTGTTTGTTCATCTAGAAACATCATATTTAGCCCCTGCTACTTTGATATTCTGGGTTCAAAGTCATCTGAGAGGAAAAGATAGGACATACTTGTCTTTGTGAAGACAGAGATAATTTAATTTTTCAAGTATAAACTGTCCTTGCACCTCCAAATCCCTAGGGCAGAGCCTACTGGAATAAGTTTTTTTGATCAGTTTTGATGCAGATCCTGGATGGGTCCCAGCTATAGGACCTGACAGATGGACTGAAGGCTCTTATGTAAAAAACATGAGAATTCTTTGGTTTTGTGATTCTGAAATTGAAGATGAATCAACATCTTGATAGAATACCTTCTGCTTAGTGATATTATCTAATAATATTCAAGATTTTCCACTGTTATCTTCGTGCTTTGAATTCATATTACTATTCATTAACAAATCTCTCCTGCAATGTTCTCTTACTATTGCTACTGCTACTTGATATAATTTTAAAATTAAGTTACTGGCAAATCAGAATCAGTTTATTCACAGAGGCACAGAATCACAGACTATTCTAAATTGGAAGGGACCCAAAAGTATAATTGAATCCAACTCCTGGCCCTGCACAGCACCATCCTCAAGAGTCACACCATGTGCCTGAGAGCATTGTCCTAATGTTTTCTGAACTCTGCCAGGCTGGTGCTGTGACCACTGCCCTGGGGAGCCTGGTCCAGTGTCCAAACATACTCTGGGTGAAGAACCTTTCCCCAATATCCAACCTAAACCTCCCCTGACACAGCTTCAGGCCATTCACTGGTCACTACAGAGAAGAGATCAGTGCCTGCCCCTCCTCTTCCCCTCACAAGAAGCTGTAACTGCAGTGGGGTCTGTCCTCAGTCTCTCCAGGCTGAACACACCAAGTGACCTCAGCCACTCCTCACACGGCTTCCCCTCAAGGCCCTTCACCACCTTTGCTACCCTCCTCTCTAGTAATTTAAGGTATTTTCTTTATCCTGTGGCACCCAAAGCTGCCCCCAGCTCTGGAGGTGAGGCTGCCCCAGCTCAGAGCAGAGCAGGACAATCCCCTCCCTTGCCCAGCTGTGATGCTGTGCCTGATGCCCCCAGGACAGGGCTGGCTCTCCTGGCTGCCAGGGCACTGCTGGCTCATTGTGATGTACAAATGCTTCTACGTTTCTCCCTGGTCTTTGGGGTGTGGGTTTTGTCTTTATAAGGCTTTACATTGCTCATGACTTGCTAACATAACTGCTTCCAGTTATCCACCTATTATTTATTGTTTGAGTTATTGCTGTACTTGTTAAGAGTAGTACATCAAAGACTTTTTCTGGATGTTGTATGAGGAATGAAAAGAGGATCTCTGTTCCCTTCATAGCACACCTAACTTAGAGCAAGAGAAGATAGTGCCACAGTCAGAGGCTTGTGACCTGAATAACCACTGGTTTTGGAGATATGAAATGAGAGATTTCAAGATTTGCATGTAGACAGTTCTATTTTTCTCATCTGGAAGTGACTTTGCTACTGAAACTGTATCATGAAAAAACCCCAAATCATCAAAACTGAACTGAAATATCTTTTTAGACTCTGGTTTGGCGCTTTTTTTTTTTTTTTTTTTTTTCCCAATTGATATAAACACTACTTATCCTGATTAGAGGTGGAGAATTTCTCTCAGTTCCTGAAATTTTTTTTCAGGTGGAAAAATAATTTGTGATTTGCTTCTTCCTCAGAAGACAGTGGGATGAGGGAAGGCTTTTTGGGTCTTGTAGCATAGGCTTCACAAACACGAAGTTGCATATGGTAAACTCTACAGCTTTGGATCAATATTGAGTAACTTTATAGTCAATCTCCCCGATTTTGACTACTTCCAAGTAATATATAATAGCAATTACTAAGCATGTCAGTAGTACTTTTCAGAATTTAAAGTTAACTGTGCTGTAGGTCACCTGTGTTAAAGGACATCTCTTTAGAAACACCATGAGAAACAAACTGAAATTATGGCTCACCACTCAGCATTTGAGAGGCAGGATGTGGAAAAGGCCCTGACCCTGGTTCTTTTTTTTTTTTTCTTGTCAAATGCCAGGATAATTTTAGTTACTAGTATTGCTTTTACTTGGTGTTTGTCCTATCTGTAGCTGGTCTGAATTTGTTTGAGCACTGCAGGCAATTGAACTTAAGGCAGAATGACACTAAGTAGGGTTGATTCTCTGTTAGCAGAAGATTTATTATTGTTTGGGCATGCTGTTGTGGGGTGAAATCTCATCATCTATTTAAAAATGGTGTTGTGAAAAGATGAACATCTTAGAGAGGCATAATCATTTGATGCTTCAGTATGTCCTACTGCAGAATTGGCTGGCTTGATTGCTCTGCAGGCAATTTGTCAAAATTATTTATGCAAAACATGATTTGAAAGGGTGGCATCTTAGACAGAGATGAAAACAGCACAGAAATATACTTGCTCCATGCTAGGTCTGCCTTAAGAAAGGATGATTAATCTTTCAAATGTCTTCAAGTCCCCAAAAGTATTCCTACATTTCCCTGTGTACAGAGCACATTAGCTACAATATATTGTGATTGTCTTCATGGTTCATGTAAAAATAATAGTGTAATTGTTTATTAAAACCCAGGATTAATTTTTAAATTTTATTTAGCACAGGTCTAGAGGAACGTACATAATGCTGGATGGAAAGCTACTTCCCTGAAAACCCCCAGCATGAGGGTTTTCAATAGAGAAGGATATTTGGTAAAGTTACAGTTTTCACAGATGAAAGGTAAGAAAGATTTACATTTATACATAAACATACACAGCAGGGGGAAGGCTCATCTGCCTCACAGCTTGTGGCAGCTGTTCAAATGAAAATGAACACTTCTGAGGACTTCTATTCTGGGAAGAGCTAAGAGTCCATGCTGCCCACTGTGCCAATGACCCCAAGAGAAATACACCTTAGATGCATCCCACAACACAGGCTGGCTAGCAAGCATATCCTCAGTTTCAAAGGGTTGTGGAGTTCCACAACTGTTTATTGATCATACATGAAAGAGCTCAGCAGCTCGTGGTGAAGGTTCCATCATATACCAGAAATATCCAGACTGCGTCCTCGGGAGAGACAGAGGTTGGAAATGAACCAACATTAGTACAATTCCTAGAGCAGCAGGAGCTGGAGAGGCAGGAAGAGTCTGGGCTGTGTATCTGCCTTGGCACCAAAGCACTTGCATTTCTGATTTTAATGAAATGCTGCCCAGTTTGGGACAGGCCTCTGTTGCAAAATCCCCAATGGATTTGTCTTACTGGATGTAAATCTGCCTTGGTATTTTTTGAAGGGGATGAGCACAGAGCTGCTCTGTTCCTGGGGTAGATGGGAGAAATGGTGTTCCAGATTTATGTGATGCTGGAGGATCCTCTTGTAGGGGTTGGGAAGGCTTGCTTGATGGCAACATAAAACAACTTGGATTTTAGCTCATGTTGGTTGTGGGTTTTGGTGCAGCTAACAGTTCTGCTTCAGGAGTGTGTTCACAGGGAGCTGCTACCTGGGTGTCCTGCATAACATTTATATTCACTTTGAATTCTTCGGTGGTTTTTGATTGGCAACCAAACTGTACCTGTTTATTAAGGAGGAAAATTAATCCTTATCATGGGGAAAAACTAATCCCCAGGCTGCTTCTTTGAGCCATGACCTGTTAGAGATAGAGCTGTGTGTTCCTGAAACAATCTCATGTCATGTAAGAGGGAGCCAAGCACTGAAATCACAAGGTCTTTGCCTCATCCAGGTCTCACTCAAAAGGGAATCATTTGCTCTCATATTTGCTGCTTTACAGTAGGTAGCAGTGAGACTTTAAAGTAGGAGATAGTTGCCTGACATCACTCAGGCCTTGAGTTTAGCCTTACCTCCTCCTGGCAAGAGGCATTGCTAACCAAAGAATAAATACTTGTAGCAGAGGCTCAGCTTAGCCATACTTTTTAATAGTTTATAGGTGTCTTGACAAAAAATTAACATAGTATATACTAGCACGGGCTCTGGACATATTGCTGCATGAAGGAAGCCTCTTCACATGCTTCTCCAAATATGTTGCTGAAGGCTACAGTAGCTGGAGGATGATACTGTGATACTGGTTTGCATAAAGTTAAGTTTGTATCCTGTTATCCAAGAGGAGATTGCAGCAAGCCTGAACAAAACTTGCTGTTTTGTTCATTTTCAGATCACCTGCTAGTATTACTGTATGTATATTTGCATTGCAATTAATCAGTATGATCCATCTGTCATTTTTTGCACAGGTAACAATCTTTTGCATTAGGAAAATGCCAGGTCCTTGCCTTAGATGTCTCAACAGCTCCTCCCATATCAGTTCTTATTTTGAGGATTGATTACATTTGATTGAGATGTTGTCATACCTTGGGATTAATACTTTTTATTTGAGAGTAGATAAATGTTTCCTTCTTTAATGTGATTTATTGTTTGCTTGGGTGAGAGTTATGTGTTTGGAAGAAGGCTAGTGTCTCATCCCACTCCTGAACCATCTACGAGGCTTCCAAGGAGTCTGAAAGGGAATTTGTTGTCCTCAGGATCACCCCTAATCCTGGTGTATTTAGTCTCTACTTTTCCAGCTACCCTAAAATCCTACAGAAATATGTGAGGTTCTTTCTTTTTTTGTTCACCCAGAAAGCTCTCAGGTTATTCACTGGATCCGGTTCATCAATGACTCATCCTCACATTTGCTTGTCTTGATATGGATTCTGATTATTCTGGTTCAAACTTATATCACTGCTTTTCTTTGGAAGCCTTCAAGGAAGAATTCAAGGAAGCCCTCAAGTGAACCTCTGTAAAGCTATTTGTGGACTTTTGGAGTAAGAACTTGGACTTTGATAATTGTAAAATTATAACTGTAGCCACTGAAAAGGAAATTTTTTGTGTGTATTATTTAAGTATTTGATCTGAGACAGAGTGTTTGTGTTTATAAAAAGGTGAAAAATGTAAATGATTGCTGGTGCTTTATAGATAATACCTATGAAGATGCCAAAATTAATCTGGGAACATTAACATTGGTGGTAAAAAAGTCTCCTCTTTCCCTGTGGTCCCCCAGGTCTGGCTTTCTGACACTAGCACACCGTGATGTGTACTAGAAAGCTGATAAAACCTCTGACATTTCTGTGCTGGCCATTGCACATGAAATAACATTTTACACTGAGCAGAGGTTGTCACAAAGTCTGTACTTTGGAGGCACCTGGTTCAGCTGAGGGAGCAGTTGCATAGTGCAGTTTCACTGTTTGTTCCTGGCCTGATGGCACTTGTACTTCACTGCTCTGTTTGTTTCCATTACTGCACTGTGATAACTCCAGCTGGTGCTTGTGTGTTTTTAAGACCTTCAGCTATTGCTTGTGAAAGGCTTTATATAAATATATACTTACACATATAAAAATATAAGATTAAATACTTTCCGCATATTCATCTTTGAACTCCTAATTTATTCATTGTGTAGCAATCAAATGAGGAACGTTTTAAAATGTCTTTTTTTTTTCACTGTGCCCTGATAGTTATGTAGTATCAGGGAGGGTGGCATTACTAATCCATACCTTGTGATGTTCTGCACCTGTTGATTGTGCTATTTTTTACTTTTCATTCTCAAGAAGTGCAGTACTTAACAGATACAACAACTGAAAAATTCTATCTTGCCATATTTTTCTTCATATTTGATGAATGTGGTTTCACCATGATAAATTTGAATGGAGGATTATTTTCCCCCTTGCTTGGTGATTTTTTGCTAGGCTTTATGAAATGCTGATGTGTTTTTCTGTCCACAGAAAGCCCTGAATAATGATATTAACATCTAAGGGGAAAATGACTGATCACACAGGATTTGCATTAGTGGCTATGGGAAGAGCCTTGTTCACTTCTGATATAATACTGATGGATATTGCATTAAACTAAAACAAAGCTATCACAGGCTTATTGCAGTTATTTGCAAACCAGCCAAGGTCAGATAGTCAGTTGGTCACATAAGAGTCTCTGAGCTGTTCTATTTAACTACACAGGTGTGCTGTAACACATAACATGAGTCTCATTGTCTGTATTTATTTATTGTCTATAATTATTCTCTGTCATGTGAGTTTAGAAAGTATTACAGAAGTGCTTTGAGATAAAACCTATATTGAGAAAAGGCTGTGACATCCTCCAAAAACCTGGTTCAGGACTGCTTAAGCACTAGTGATTAAATAGAGCACAGCATTTAATGAATCTCTGCTGCTTCTTTTTCTACTTTAATGTTCTTCCATGCTCAGCATAAGCGACACTCAAAAGGCATGGAGAAGTAAATGGATGGAATATAAACCTTCCTCCTTAAAGTAAACAATAGAAGAAAAATAGCCTTGTCATCAAAGGCACATATTACTCCATTGCAAAGCACGTGAAAGTTTCAATTCCTGTAGGAATTATTCTCGCCCATTGTTACTCTCTTTGACGTAAGATAAAGCATTTTTAAGGCCCTCTTAAAAAATTAGGTAGTGTGCTACATGCTGCCATCTAAAATATCAGCTCTTTCTGCATCCAACGAGTCCTTTTGGTCTGTCCTGCAGTACTTTTAACACACAGCCTGACTAGAAGAATAGACCATGCTGCTCCATCCCTGCTGTCCCAAAGGCTGTCCCTGATGGCAGAGCACAGCCCTTACATGGGTCTCAGTGAGCTTAAAGACAGCAACACTTGATTGTGCCAAGTGTCAGTGTGTTTGCTTTGTGGCTGTGCTCTATCCTGAGTTGTCTGCTCTCCCAGGACAGTGCCTGGTCCATGGACAACATCCCCTGAAGGCTCCTTGCACCCCTCCTGGGCCCCTGCTCCTCTGGGGTGGTGTGTGATGGAAAATGATGTTTTCTTTTGTGGGGCATTCTGGGCTTGTCCCATAGCCAGGCATACTCCAGCTTCCTCAAGGTCAAAGGCAGTGCCATGCTCTGAGGGAGGTGCATTTAAAGCCCTGAGTGTGCTGGAGCTTGTTTAATGTCAGGAACTCACACATACTAGCAGCTAAATAAATACCAAACTAACTGCAGACTCACAGATATGGAAACCGCTTTCAAGCTGAGCTTTTAATTAGGAGTCACTGTTCCCAAAATACCCATCTAGATAATCTCATGGGTCACCCCAGCTATCTACCATATTAATGAGACCAGGAATCACTCTGTCTTTCCAGTGAAAATATGTAGCAGGTGGCTGCATCCTTTCCAAGGTAGAAGGCCAGGCTGAATGTTACCTTTCTAAATGAAAGGTTAGATGTGCCAGCAGAGAATTGCAGGAGCCAGAACAAGATGCCACTAAGCAGATATTTGAAGCATTCTGACCCAGGGTGAAGCATGGGATGGAGGAACAGGAATCTGAATCCTTACCTCTCTTGTCCTACAAGATATCATGGCTCTGATCTCCAGCTCTCTGTGTTCCTTGTGGACACTGCCCATCAGATTCCTTGGTCTCTGAGCAGCAGGTTGTCCAACCCTCATACCCAGCAGGGACTAGCTGCTTGTAGCCCTTACAAAGTGTTTATTTTGAAAGGCAGCAGCCCAAGGGAACCAGGGTAGGGTTAAGGATTGCAAAGATGTTCACACAATTAGTAACATCAGTTTTTGAGAAGCTGTGACTTAGATTTCTACATCTCCCATCTCCTTCCCTCTTCTCCACTCAAGTCCTCCACTTGCTGCTTTTTTCTTTAAAACACTTTTTTCTTTTTCTTCCAGCCATCCCTTCCCACTGCCTGCTTGTGTCTCATACTTTATTCCTGCATGTAAGAGTTGTAAATGGGATTAATTTGTGCTAAAGGCCACACTGAGTGACTGTTGGCACCAGGCTTTGAGCTGGAAATGGGCAGGAGCCTGGCACCTGAAACCACAGAATTCCACCACAGCTGAGAATGGAGACTCCACTCCCAGACCTTAGAAAAATTCAAAGGGCAGAGGGAAAAGACAAAAAAAAAAAGCATGAAAATGTATTTTAACAGTGTAAGAGGGCAGGGCTGAGAATGAGGGACCCAAGGAGCAGTTTTGTAGCTCTGTGCAAAAAAAGATAAAAAGCATTAAGGAGAAACATCAAGGTGTTTGTGAGATCTCTGCTTTTCCAACTCACTAGTGGTGAGTCTATGATAAAAGTGCCTATGAAAAGTGCTTACCTTTAAAACTGTTCCAGAACTGGGATTTTCTTTCCTGGGATCAATTAAAATCCATAGAAAAATATGTTTTTCCTTGTGTCTTTGCTGACGCCTGCTGTCAGCCTGTTGCAGATATTTTGACTTGGATATGTCAGAATTAGATCTGCTGTTAGTTGGTGTCCTGCATGGGCTTGCTCTGAGTCCATCCTGCTATCTAGACCCAAAAGACCATTAAGATAAACTCAAAAATTATTTAGGAGAGTGCTGTGCTTTGAAGGGGACAGTGGTGGATGGAGCCAAAGATGTCAGCATGTTTCTTTTCCACTATTAGTGCATGAAAACAGAGCTCATCACTCATTCTCTGCAAAATATATCCCTTAAAGATGCAAAAAATAAGTACATAAAATTTAAAAAAATCAGACTATCATTCATTGTGCATTTAGCTTTTTTGGCTAAGAGGATTGTTAAAACAAATGTAAAACGAGTGAACCCTAAAAACAGAATACAAATAGTTTTTGTCCCTGTGATGAAATATAACTACCCGTTAGCTGAACTCCTCTCCTGGTGGGTCAGTCCAGGGCTGAACTCGCCTTGCATTTAACACCTCTGAATGCTCCTGTGGCCATTGCTTGCAGTGATACCCAGAACTAATTTGTAGAAACAATAGGCAAGAGAGGGGAACTGAATATTTTGTCCTTGAAAAAGGAAAAAGTTAATAACATAGCGAAAACCCTAATTCAT
Source organism: Luscinia megarhynchos (assembly GCA_034336665.1). Lineage (NCBI taxonomy): Eukaryota > Metazoa > Chordata > Aves > Passeriformes > Muscicapidae > Luscinia > Luscinia megarhynchos. The sequence goes on from JAPFBE010000003.1 coordinate 71,478,030, forward strand.
ATAATTTTTAATCTCCTTTCAGAACCAGAACTACTGACATATCTGGTGGGATCTCCTGATGCAAGCCCATAACAGCCTTCACCCACATACCCCATGCTGTAGGAACCAGAGCACCTGAGCACATCCTTGTTTGTTGTCCTGTTCACTAGCAGCTTTGCCCCAATGGCAATGCCTTGGGCATGATTCCCCTGCTCTGTGCCCTGACTCAGTACCTTGCACTTCCCCCTGAATGTAACCTTCCTTTTCTTTCTTCAAAGACACTGAGGGCAAAAAAAAATTCCTGGTAATAGTTCTGCTTTTATATGGATGAAGAAAATATTCTATTTGTGGAAACGTACATTTGCCTTTAATGTACTTTTCCTTCTCCTGTTAGCTAAAAAGATATTGCAAGGTTTTCTTTTTCCTTCAGTGGATTTTCCCACATAGCTAGTGAGAAATGGCAATTGCAATGTTGTACTTGTTGTACCATGTACTTGTGCTGTGAACAACAAAACAAATAACATTCAAGCACTGTGAAAAATGTAGTGTCATTTCCCACTAAACTTAATGAACAATACTGTATCACCTACTGAGAGACAATCCACAAAGCACTGTCTGCTCAGGAGTTGATGCAGAATCATAATTTAGTAGCTGATATTCTTTGTTCACTTGCAAAGCCTAAATAATATAAATTTGTAGTCCAAAAGATTATGCATAGGATGTTTTATTTCAAAGTCCCTTCTTAAGAGGCTGTCATGGTTTTGGTCTGTCTGAAAAACTGTCTTTCAAACAGCCTGAGGTGTAAGAGCCATACAGGGCTGAGTATGGGCTAGCTGTAGCCAGCTCTCTCAGCCACTGGTGACAGGGCAGCAGTGATGCTTGGCTTGTGCTGCCCATTTGCCCTTTGTCCCAGCCTGCTGATTGAAGCTGGCAACTTTGGGGGTGCAGATAAATTCTCATTAATAGTGGAACTGAGGTGAGAAACCTGGTAATTTCTAAAATTACTTCAGCCTGAGAGGACTGAGATAAATGGGCTATCTTGGAAGATAAAAAGTCCACATTGAATCCCTCCAGCAGAATCCACCTAGGCTTTTGTTGAGATGAAGCGAAGGAACACTCACTGCCCTGAGCTCACTGTCTTGCCAAGCCAATCAGGAAAATCTAAGGACTTAAATTAAAGGAAGATCATTAAGTACCAGACACAATCGTGGTCCCTCCAGAGGGAATAATGTCCCATAAACAAAGCAAAACTTCACTGCTGTTACACCATGCAACAGTTCCTCATCCAGTTGGTTTGCAAGGCTACATGCTGCATAGCTGGAATGAAATAGGATGCAAAGCAGAAAAAAAACAATTCATGGTAATTTATTGTTACGTGTGTGTGTGTATATATATATATATATATACACATTTATATACATATATACATATATATACATTTTTTATTTTTTTTTACAGGAGGCAGTAAAAGGCTAGTTTTACACTGTTCAGAGAACAAGATTTGTATTCCAGGTGTTTGGGGTGCTGTACATATACTGTGTGCAACGTCCTGAGCAGAAAATCTGAGTTTAACTCTCCTGGCCTGACTCTAGAAGAGTACAAAGGCCTGATCTCATGGTCCTTCAAAAACAAGGGAAATTACTGAAGTGGACTTCCATCCATTACAGAAAATGCTCTCTCATGGATTATTTAGGTTCACTTCAACCTCTGTTGAATTCAGGGAAATTGTGAAATATTTACCTGGATATAGCAGAACAGGAAATCCAGCAGGTTGTTTCTGCAGTGAAACTTAGTTCTCAAGGCTGCAAGCTCTCAGCCTGGTCATAGGACACACAATTTACTATGTGCTTAGAAATCAGTGCAATGGAGCTTGCTTTCTACTCATGCCTTTCATTGCAGCTCAGCTGTAGTGTTTAACAGCTTTCTGCCAAAGAAATCTTTCACACTTTATTGAAGAAGCCACTTTAACAATTACTTGGTAGGTTACATGGAAAAGCATAAGAAACTATGTTTGTTTGTTTTATACTGAACCAGAATCTTTTAAACAGATGTTGTTCTAGCAGTGTCAAAGCTGGGGATGTTGTGGGACCTGCTGTACTCCTAATTACCATATGGGAACCCAGCTGATATTGGTGATATTGGACACCCTGGCCCCTTTTCTTGTGCCAGTTTCCTATGTGACTGAGAATTATAGTTGGAAAGAAACAGGGCTGGATGGCTCCCTTACAGGTCACCTACTTGTCCTTTTACCTAAGGGAAAATGAGCTGGAACTATGCCATCCCTGAAAAATGTTTATGCAGTAAGTTCTTAAGAATGATGGGCATGAGCAGGCCTCAGCTGAGACCTCACCTGTTCTGAGCTGGTTGTGAATATCTTCCCCAGATTTCCTGCGGGCTCACCTTCAGTGTATTCACCCATGAGGTGATTTATGTCTCTTTGAAAGAATTTAACTTTTCTTTATCCCCTGCTGCTCTCTAGCTTTACCCTTTCCTGAGCAATCCTTTGTCTTTTCTTTGGTGGATGCATCAACTATGACATCCCCCAAGGCAGGAGGAACATGGAAAGTGACTTAGCTTTTTACTTGGGTATAAGCCTGGTCCAAAGTTTGAAATAATAGGAGAAAGTGGAACTTGAGGCGGGTCCAATAGATGAATAAAGAATTTTAACATTTGTAGCTACAATTTGACACGGTCAACTTGCACCAGATTTAGGAAGACAAGCACACCCAGAGAGAACAGTATTATTTACAGGAGAGTGTCATAGATGGAACAGATTAACCAAGGTCATGGCCACATCTTTTTAAAATTCAGTAGCGTTTCATTTCAAGGCAGTTCCTTTCTGTTTCTTCTCAGCTTAATTTCAGCAGGGTTGAATTCCTGTTTTGAGGTTGGATTGCACAGACTGACTACCTGGCAGAACATAATATAGACACTTGAAGAATTAGATTTCTGGAGCTGGTTGCCATAATTCACAGTGTATTTGAGCCTGTAAAATTTTGCAGCAGAAGGAAAATAGTGAAAAAAATATGGGAAGCAGAAAAATTATGCCAAGGTCATTTGAAGATCATTAAAGCTGCAGAGAAGAGATTAATTCATTTCCATAGCCTTTGGCTTGGGCCCATAGAATACAATTTATGAGAGGCCAAGGGCTTTGGAGTGAGTTTGTCCCTGCAGTTTATTACAGGCTGTGGGATTACAGCAACAGTGAATTTAGCAGAGTCATCAATCTCTCAAACAACTCCTCAACATTCCTCCCCTATCTCTCTTTCTATTTTGCTGTTCTCCATTGGCAGCTCAATTTTGCAGCACATGGAGTAAGAGGCAGATGCCTTTCAGGTGAAACTGGGTTGGGGTTCTGAAGACTCACCTGATTAATATGCTATGGGAAAGGAGGGAAGGTTGGGGGGAAGAGCTGACACCAGAGAAATTTTACCTTAAGAGTCCTCTGCTTGAGAGATGCAGGCAGTATCTACTTCTAGAGTTCCCTGCACCTGTGAAAAAAGTGGAAAAGAGAATTTCTCCAGGCCTTTTGGACCCATGACTATTGTTAAACCCCTGAGAAATAGAAGTCTCTAGAGACCACCCCAGCTTCTTTGGCAAGAAAGTGAAAGACAAGACACAGCTGTCTAACATTCAGGGTAGGACTCAGCTTGAGATTACAAAACCTCAGTGTCGGGGCCTGAGAGCTGTAGTGCCAAGGAACCCATCATGGGTCATGATGTCTCATCATCATGTCTCATCCCAGCTAAGACATCCCTGGGGTGGAGGGAGCTGCTCAGTGGCCAGGCACTGAGACCTGCACTCCTGGTTGGGTGCCAGCACACAGCATCATTTAAGGTGCCTTGCCTCCAGCAGGCCATGGTCCTTTGTAGGTCATGGGCCAGCCATGTCTTGGGTGTCCCATGGCATCCCAAAGAGCACTAAATCCTTGTGTATGCAGAACTTAGTCAAGCAGTAGGCAAATAAATCAGGGTGAAGCGAGATATTTTCAGAGGTCTCCTGGCTGTGCTTCCTCAGGATGCAATCCAGCTGTCTGCATACAGGTGCCTAGTGCTATTTGAGATGTGCTTGAGTGTCTGAGACATCCATGTGGGCTGGTGCACATGGCACAGGCACCCATAGGAGATTAATGCCTTATGTAGCTGCAGCTGGGGACCAAAAGTGTCAGATGGCACTGAACACCTAATCTGAGCTGGGCTCTGTATCTCCACTGACCACAGTGGGCCCCTGGTGCCTAACTGACATGTAGACATCCCTAAGGAAATTCCTAAAATACAAGGCCACTCTGCTGCTGCTGGCTACCTGGGCTAGCTACCCTTATTTCCTTCACTACCCATACCTGGAGACAGGGATGTCATCTGATAAACCCAGAAGGCACTTTCACTAATTAAATACAGTTCTGACTGTACAGTACAAGATCCTTACCTTTGAAAAAATGAGGCAAAAATAACCAAATACGGACCAGAACTTTTATTTGTTACTGAGGCAAAACAATGTTCAGGGTTGCTGACAGGGCTGAAGAGCATTAATTCATATTGAATAATTATTTAATACTGTGTAATCATGCTAAGGTATTGCAGTCATTTCCCAGGTACTAATCTCTTACCACAGAGAATGATATTGACTAAGATCCATTGATTTGTTTGTGACAATATTTAAAAAGTAGAAGCTATCAAAGCACTGTTTTGAGCAACATGACTTCACTGATTATATATCTCACCTATCTTGATAGGTTGATTTCCCTCTATATTATTAACTCTGAAACTTGGTTTCTTGCAACAGAGTTATTCTAAATGCAGTTTTTCCATTACACAGTTATTTCCATCTGTTTTTTGTGCATGTACTGCTAACAGTTGAAAAGTCAGTGTTGGGAACATGGTGTTATGTGAAGTGCCAAATATAGGAGATGAGGTAACCCAAAATGCTGGCTGATTAGTGACAGACACCCTTCATATACTGCTGACATGCATGGGAAATCAATGTCACAAGACCACCACATCACCTGGAACATTTTCTTCACACCACAAAGACCCCCTGTGTGGGGTCTGTACCAGTAGGGCCCTGAAGCCATGGCAGACTAACTCCAGTCATCCAAAAGTAAGGTCCAGGCTAAGCTTTTGAATAGCCTCCATTAATGCTCAGAGAGGCAGAGAAAGACATTTCAAAGGGTGATTAATTTCCTGCTTGACTCTCTAACTAAGGCTGGATACCATATTTTAGACTGTAGACTATTTTAGCTGAAATTAAGTGACATGAATACCTCCAAAGTCCAAAATCTGTAGGAGTGTTACTCTGGAATTTTTTTCTCTGTACTTAAAAAATTGCTGTGTCTGCTACAATTTTAGGTAAAGGTCTTGTCTTTTGTCAGTACAATTGAGGCTTGAGTAATAAGCTTGACATTTAAAATTCTCTTAATGAATGGAGAGACCTGGAAAGACCACTTAAAGTTTTATGTCTTTCTATCTGTGCACTGTGTAACTAATGCTGGTTTGGTTACTAATTTCTGCCTGGTATAGCAGGTTACTCAGCCTATTATCTTACTGATTTCATCTAGACCAGAATTTCAGACTGAGAAGTAGCATTGCATATAGCATTATCAATCACTGCCACTCTTTCTGCAGTTGCTTTAATTGTGTTTTATTAGTTGTACCAGCCTCTTGCATTCCATGGACTTTAAATATGAAATGATATTAGTGTTAAAGGTGCTAGTGGAGAGGTTGGTCTGAACTTCAGCACCTCTGAAGACTGTTTGACAGTGAAAAGTTTGAGAAAGGGCAGAAAACTTAGAATTTTTTCTACTACCTGATATTAATTTTTCTCTAAGTGTGATTTTAACACTTATTTTCCATTTCAGTTAATCATATGTAATGGATTGTATTTTGATCTTCAGCTCTGATTTTAGAGTGAGGTTTAAATCTCCTTTCAACCATATGAGCCTATGGATTCTTTATGATGGCACCAAGAACCTTGATTTTCCACCTTGAGCTGCCTTTTACAAAGTCCAGGGTTACTCTTTTAAATAAGAAAACATAACAAAAGTACCAAAAAATGGGCAGTTGTTACCAACTGTGCCCTAAGTTTCATTATGGTTACAAAGCATTTTAGGAGTCATGAAATGATCAAATTCTAAAATGCAGATATTGGCCAATACCCTTCAGAGCTGACAAATCACTTAAGATATCTTATTTCTTAAGTATAAACCTTGACATCTTGACAGAAATTGCTGGATTTGACCAAATATGACAACTCCCAACCTCTGAAAATCAATTATTTTCATTCAGCCTAACTAAAACTCCAGAAACATTGATGGCTAAATGTTATCTTAAGTTTAGGAGCAAAAGGCACACTTCTCATTTCCCAAGCTATTTTTTCAATCAATCAGATTAATGAGCTATCTTGGCTTAGAAAGGGATTTTCTGTACAAGTTTTCTTTTGACCTTGAATATTAAATTAGGCTCTGACAAGCAACACAAGTCAGAATTCAAATAAATAGACTTGGAATTTCAAGGTTTGTTCTTATATTTGTCTCCCTTTATCTAGTACCAAAAATGTCCTTTAATACAGAATTATTTCTCAGCTTCTTTTCAATGAATATGTAAAATTCAACCTATGGCAGAAAATGATCTCCCTTTGATAGGTATGTTTGTAATATTTTTTGTGCACTTTCCTCTCACATCCCAGTTCTACTGAATTTGAACTGCATAAATTTGCTGTTATGATCAACAACAAAAGTAATTCAGTTTTCCAAATGCCTTGCTGAGAAGTCTGATTATTTCAAAGTATAAAAAACAGGGGGCTTTTATTTACAAACTATGTGCTATCAAGATCAGAGAATGGAGTTGTGATATTAAGGCTGCTTAGAATACAATCTCATATTTAAGGCAGAAGATTTTCTTTAATGAGATGAGGAAGTGTCATGGTGTGACCCCAGCCAGTAGCCAAGCCCCATGCAGCCTCTTGCTCACACCCCTACTGGTGGGATTGAGGAGAAAATTGGAATGGTAAAAGATAAAAAACTCGTGGGTTGAGGTAAAGAAGGTTTAAAAGACAAAGCAAAAGCCATGCACACAAGCAAAGCAAAACAAGGGATTAATTCAGTGCTTGCCATGGGCAGGCAGGTGTTCAGCCATCCTCAGGAGAGCAGCGCCCCATCATGTGTAGCAGTGACTTAGGAAGACAAAAGCCATCACTGCAAACACCCCTTCCTCCTTCCCCCAGTTTATACACAGAGCATGATGTCAGATGGGCTGGAATGTCCCTTTGGTCACTTGGGGGCATAGCAGTAAAAAAGGAGAAAAGGCCTTGGCTGTGTGTAAGCCCTGCTCAGCAACAACAAAAACATCTCTGTGTTATCAGCACTGTTCAGCACAAATCCAAAACAAACCCCCACACCAGCCACTGTCAAGGAAACTAACACTACCTCAGATGAAACCAGCACAGGAAGAAACCCACCACCTATGAATCCAAGAGTACCTTACACAGAAAGACATAGACCTATAATTTAGTCTTCTTATTTGATAGGTAAGTCTGAGAGGTCCATCCTAAACACGTATTTTTGTCTCCTTGTTGCTGCTAGTAGCTGAGGGGAACTTCACCTCTGTGATGCCAGGGTCAGCTTTTGGTGGGAGAGCTTTATTCTCCTTTGATTATGGGTCATCCTCAGAGTGCTGCCTGTCTCAAAGCCTGTGGATAGGCACTACTTCTACAGCACTGAAAGCTGCAGCAATCCCATTAGATGACACTCCCTTGCATACCTGAGGTCATGGCTGATGGGTCTATTTGGCAGAGAACAACTTGTAGGAGAGGGCAGATGTTCTTGCCCTTAGGTATGAAGTGTCTCTGCTCTATCCTGAGTGAAGAGAAATTGAAAGGGTTGATGTGATTTGGAAGATTTTGAAAGACTTTATGGGCTGGTAGGTAATAACAGGCTGCTCTCTTCTCTTGAGCTTTCCTTTTCTCACTGCCTGTAACCCTTCCAGCAATAAAAGTGACAATGCAGAACAATCAATCAGAAGCAACTACTCTAGGATTAGACTTGGATCAGAAAAGTCAAGAATATTTTGTCTGATTTTTAGAGTAGAAGCTCTGTGTCATGTGCAAATCAGATCCTCTATCCAGCTTCAGGTCAAATTTCTGAAGCTGGTCCTCAGATTCCAAGGTCACCAGAACCAGCATCTGCTTTTTAAAATGTGGACATTAATCCCAAATATTTCACATTGAGATCAGAGTATGCCCAATTGAGATTCAGTGGAAGAGACATGAATATTAAGAGATTAGGAGATGATTTAGTGGATTTGTCTGCTGTTACTCAGAGTGCTCCACTTAAGTGAACCTAAAGTTTCAGCTTACTTCTGGAATTTTCATCGTGATGTGAATGAAGAGGTCACAGAAATGTTTTGCCAGACATTTCAATGAGCATATCTCTTCAAAGCACATGGAAGCACAAGGAATTGATTCATTGACTCAGTGCATTAAATCATGTTTTAAGCATTGAAGTGGCAGCTGTTAAGCAATTAAAGGATATGCCTATTTCCAAGTGCTGCTATAAAAAATATAGCCAGCATCTTTAAAAAAGTGTACCATTACAGCATACTTTATGACAGGTTTCAGTCCCTTGCACTTCATGAATTATTTGCTAGTTTGACAGTTTAGGAGGGCTTTGCTCAAACCAGTCCAAGGCTTTAACATTTCCCCAAAACTGCAGACAGGAACTCCTGGAGAAAAATGAAATCACCTTCCTTCCTGCTTTGGGCTACAGCAAGGGGAGTGTAATTGCTGTTCCCATATAATTTTGTATCTGTAATACTGGAACTTCCTTTTTAAGTCACCAAGAAGCTAGTATGACAGAGAGACTAAGCTGTTTACAGGCATCCCCTTTCTACAGGCTGATTAAGAGCCACACACTATCTGCCAAAGTCAGTGCCTCCCTCTGGGTCTCCTGTCCTGCACTGGCACATGAGCACAAGCCCCAGCATGGCACAGGGGTGACAAGTGCCCACCAGCCTGCACCCACCAGAGACACTCCTGCATCTTTTTTGTTGTCAGAGACTTTGGTCCTGGGGGTGAACTTCCCAAACTCAACACATCCTGACAGTATCTTGACAAGGTGCTGGGCCTGTCTGCCTGTTAGTTTCAAAATATGTTTTTCTTATTAATTTTCAAAATGTTTTTCAGTAATTGTGCCTTTTGCCTTCTTTCCCCTGACATTTCTTTGGTGAAATAAAATGGTCTGTAGCTGTCTGTTTAAAGAAAACCCCTTCCCTGCTTCTGAAGACAAGCAGACTGTACTTTTGGTATAACTTTCCTGTGTTAAACCCTGCTTAGAAGAAGTTTATGATTCACAAGACATGTATAAATGCTACCTACCCACTGTTCACCACCTCTTGCTGTTACACAATCACTCAAATCTGATAAACACTTCTAGGGCTTTGTCATATTCTCTTTGTTCAGGTACGTGAACAGTCCTCTGTAGGATAACACATAATTGATATGGTTTGACTTTCACTGTATTGCAGATTTAAATCTCATTGGAGCATCTTAGTTTATCAGAGGACAGAAGTCTTCCATCTGGGAAAAAGGGCTTAGTTCAGTTCAAACTACTCTCTAGTAAGGCTAAGAGGGAAAAAAGAAAACTAACCTGGAAATAAAGAAAAATTTTCATCATCAAGACCTTGAGGCAAATGATAAAAAAATCTTACCTCTAAGCCAGCTATACAGACTGCTGCAGAGAAAAGACTTTATTGGCAGAAAGGCAGCAAGCTGCCAGAGAGGGGAATTATCCTGTTGGTAGACCCCTTCTGCCTTGTGAGGACTGCACTGGAGATACTCCATTTGGGAGTGCCATGGGAAATTTCTCCTTTTGGATGGGAAGAGGCAAGTTAAAATGGAAGATGCTTTAGTTGTCCAGCATGTAGGCAACTGGGTTTTTTATGCCAGCCAGATGTAGCAGTGGGACATCTTGTAGACCTCTACCTAAACTTTTAAGGAGTAGCTGCACAGTGGTCTGTCTTGTCCCCATGGCTGTCTTTGCTGAAATGCTCCCAGTGCCACAGGTCAGCACAGAGAGACTGAAAATCAGTCTCCTGTTGTGATTTAGGAAACAAGGAAAAGAAATCATGCAGAGTTGACACACATGGGAAGCTTTTGAAAATGTGGGTTCTACATTCAGAAATGCTGGAAAAGTAAGATGGTATTCAAAGTGGAAAAAAAGTTGTAGAGGAAATTAATAAACAGCAAAGATAGTAAAGAGCTGTAGCATCTGAAAAGCATGTCCTCTGGTATAAACATCTTCAGATGAGTGGCAGTGTAGAGGCTGATAGCCCAGGAGAGAAATGGTAAAGATTATTTTGAGGAAAAAATTCCTGCTTAAACAAGGTGCATGTGACCACACACACACACACACACACACACACACACACACACATGCACAGAGATAACTGTATCAAGGGGTGTGTACTTCCCTGAAATACCAGAAGTCTAAAAGCTGAAATTATGGAACAGGTATATTTACTTTTAAATTTGAAAGCTGACATAGCAAATACTTCAGAACTGGAAAGGAAAACAGTAATTATTGGGATATTATAACAATAAGGAAAAAAATATTAATATTAAAAAAAAAGGTAAAAGAGTGCATCTGTATATTAAAGAAGACATGCAGTCTAATCAGGTAATTAGTTTAAATGATTGTCTCAAAATGCAGTCACCAAGCATAAAAGATCTAAATACCAAAAATGCAGTTTTATGCCTACACTTTAGCCCAGGATGGATAGGTAGAATGACTACAATGATGACAAATGCAGGAAACCCAATAAGAATGAGACACATGAGCTTCTTTATATAAATGAAGTATGTGCAGATTGATTGTATTTGTGGACTGCACCACAGAGGAGCTAGTCAGAGAAAAGGCAGGTGGAACAGAAGCTCTCCACTGAAAATGGAGCTATGCACAGGCCTGGGGTTATAACCCTACTGTCAAAGCCACAATGGTCAATTTAAAAAACCCTAAGCAACAAACAATATAAATATTAGGTTTGAAAGGAAACCAATAAAAGCATGAAATGTTCACAGGTGTTAACATAATAATTGTCTGAAAATACCACAGATTTTATGAACTGCAAAAGCACTCAATAGTGAATAGTGAATAGTAATAGCAGGAAGACCAACAAAGAAAACCTCCATCAAACTGCTGTGGCTCAAGATTGAGGTAAGGCCATCCTTTAAAAATTATCATGGGATCTAAGGCAATCTGGTTCATATACTTGGGTTTCCAGAAGACTTTCAGGAAAAACAAAGCAACACTAAAGACTCTTCAAAGATAATAAATGGCCGAGGATCAAAGAACACATTTGCCCATGGATTAATAACTCATTTATAACTAGGGAAAAATGAAGACATGGATACAGATATATTCAAAGGCTTTTCAATCTTTGTGGGAGTTATTAAATCTCTTGCTGAAGGTGGGAAGGTATCAGACAAGTATTTTGAGGAAGTTCATAGCTGTACATTTATGTAATAGCATTTCCTTCTAGAGTGACATGTGATAAATGAAACAAATGATTCTTAGTTGCATTAAAAGCAGCAGCATGTCAAGACCTCACAGGATTTCATTCAGCTTCTTCTTTTCCTATCAAGTCTTTCAGAGAAAGTGATTCTGCACTGTGAAGACTGGTCTTTCTATTTTATTTCTTCTAATGTATTTGGCTAAAAAAAGAAACTTTACATGGAATCCAGAGAATCATAGAATTATTTAGGTTGGAAAAGACCTTTAAGATCATCAAGCCCAACTATAAAACTAACACTGCCAAGTCCAGCACTAAACCATGTCCCTAAGTGCCACATCTACATATATTTTAAATACCTCCAGGGATGATGATACCACTGCTTCCCTGGGCAGCCTGTTCCAGAGCTCAACAACGCTTTTCATGAAGGAATTTTTCCTATTATCCAATCTGAACCTCCCTTGATGCAACTTGAGGCCATTTCCTCTCATCCTGCCACTTGTTACGTGGGAGAAGAGACCAACCTCCTCCCAACTCCCCCTCCTTTCCAGGCAGCTGCAGAGTGCTGGGTCCCCCCTGAGCCTCCTTTTCTCCAGGCTGAACACCCCCAGCTCCCTCAGCTGCTCCTCACAGCCCTTGTGCTCCAGAGCCTTCCCCAGCTCCGTGTCCCTTCTCTGGACACGCTCCAGCCCCTCAGTGTCTCTCTTGCAGTGAGGGGCCCAGAACTGAGCCCAGGGTTGGAGCTGTGGCCTCAGCAGTGCCCAGTGCAGGGACGGTCACTGCCCTGCTCCTGCTGGCCACACCACTGCTGCTCCAGGCCAGGATGCCACCGGCCTGCTTGGCCACCTGGGCACACCTGGATCATGTTCAGCTGCTGTTTGCCAGCACCCCCAGGGCCTTTTCTGCCAGGCAGCTTTCCTGACACTGTCCCCAGCCTGCAGTGCTGCCTGTTGTGACCCCAGTGCAGGACCTGGCACCTGGCCTTGCTGAACATCATACAATTGGCCCTTTGATCCAGCATCCCTCTGCAGAGTCTCCCTGCTCTCCAGCAGATCAACACCCGTGGTGAGATTAGTGTCATCTTCAAACTGACTGAGGGGGCTCTCTATTCAGGTCATCAATGAAGAAATTTAACAGAGCTGCCTGTAAAACTGATCCCTGGGGAATACCATTTTGTGACCAGCCCCCAGATGGATGTAACTCCATTCAGCTCCACTCTCTGAGTTTGGCCATCCAGATAGTTTTTTACCCAGTGAACAGTGAACCCATTTAAGCCATGAGCAGCCAGCTTCTCCAGGAGAATGCTGAGGGAAAGTGTCAAAGGCTTTACTAAAGTCCAGGTAGACAACAATCATAGATTTTCCCTCACCCACTAAGCAGTAGAAGTCACCTTGCAGTAGAAGTTTGCTCAAGGAGGATTTTCCTTTCACAAACCCATGCTGTCTGGTCCTGATCCTCTTGTTGTCCTGAATGTGATGTGTGATGGCACTCAGGACAATCTGTTCCTTGACCTTCCACAGCCTCAAGGCCAGGCTGACAGGTTGTAGATCCTAGATCCTCCTTTGATTCTCCACATCGATGGGTGTCACATTCTCCAGCTACGAGTCTCTTGGGACCTCCCTGGTTAGCCAGGACTGCTGATGAATTATTCAGCTTTTATTTAGGCTCCTGAAGGTTAATACAGTAGCTCTAAAAGTTGACCTGTCCAGGTGTATCAATAAGAAGTGTACATTGATGTATCCCATATCTCAAGACAGGGAAGTGCCCTGCAGGGTTGTTTGAAATCCATTGGGCCAGTTGGTGTGATGCTCAGAAATACCATTTGGGTCTCTTCCATGGTTTGCATCAGGGGTTTCAAACTCTGCTTTGGGTCCAGAAAGCCTGAGGGCAGGTCACCAAATTTATCTCCCCAGTGCTGAGAAGAATGCCAGGAGAGGCAGAAAAGCTGAGGCTTCATTGCCTTCCTCACTGCAAGCTACAATCAATGCAAACCAATCATCTGCCAATGCAAATTTTAAGAATGATTTTAAAAATCCCAGATATATGTTTTGTTATAAATATAAACCCCTGAAAAAATACAGTAGGTTGTGATGGAAACTTTCGAAATGTGCTCTCTTATTTTGTGCAACCTACATCATGGAGCTAAAAATGATACTTACGTTTCAGTGTTGCTGTGGTTACTGATACTATTCTTCAGAGTCTTCAGAGGAAACGAATTGGTTGTGTTAAGAAGGGGGCTGTATACAGGACCTAACCTTGGACCTTCATGGTGGTTTCATTTAGAGTGGTTTAATTTCCAACTTCCATGGCCTAATCTACACTTAGCCAAAGTAGCTGTAGTTTAATTTTTCTGGTTTTGTACAGAGAAGTTAAAACTCTTACAGATAAGGCTGTGCTCCACGAGATAAATACTTTGTTGAATGTTCAGGTAGACTTTGCCTTTTAAATTTCCCTTTTTATTGACGAATTCCATATATCTAAGAATGGAGAAAATACTTATTTCTCTTGTAGTAGGGGTGATGTGACAACCAAAAATACCTGTTCTTTGAAGGGTTTTCCATACCATTTCTCCCAAACCTACACTGATTCTATGTGCTATTTGCTGTGAATCACAGCACCACAGGATAGCTCAAGCTGGGAGGGAGCTCGGGGTGTCTCTGCTTGAACCTCCTGCTCACAGCAGGTTGGCTCTGAGATCAGACAAGGCTGCTCAGGGCTTCAGCCAGTTGAGCCTTCACTGCAGGCAGGTCTCTCCCTGGGAAATGCAGTCATGTGGTGGTTAAAAGACAATCTCATAGCTCTGGCACGTTCAGCTTGTGGCTGTGCTGGGAGAAGCTGAGTACATTAAAGCAGGCAAGATTCGGCATTAATCTTGCTACCTGGTTGTGCTGGATGAAAAGTGGAGTAGGGCTATTAGCAGGTGCTGGTGGAGCAATGCCCCAGAGGAGGGAAGATAAGAGGTGCTGCTGCTTGACAGTAACACCTCTCAGCAGCGAGCTGCAAGTGGTTTGAGTATGTGGAGCGATTTAAAACCAGGAGCCATGCAGGACTGGCTGTGTTCTTGGCACACCTGTGCCATGAGCACGCTGTGCTGGTGAAGGTGACACCCATCTTCAGCTAACACATCAGCTGCATTCAGAGCCTGCTCATGGCAGCTTAAGCTCCTGTCCTACAGTCTCACTTACTAATGAGACCATTTGTTTCTCCTCTGGAGAAGGTGAAAGCATATGCAGTGATTTACAACTAACACAATATTGTAGGGACAGCTTAACTTTATCAAAGCCCAGTTTATCTTAAATCAATTGGGTAGTTGTTTGAATTCACACACACAATGCTTGTATTGTTTTCACTAACTGGAAATCGCTCTAGCTGAATCAGGGGATCCCCTGGTGTGATATAATGAGGTCTCCCCACAGATGAGTTTCACTGATATAAAGAAGCTATACAGGAATGGTCAATGCAGCACAAAACTGTTTGTAAATAAGCCTTAAGGCACAGCAGATTTAGATTGCCTGCTCAGGCATTTGCACTGCTTTAATTAATTTGCTTTGTTAATTGAATTCCATTAAATTACAGAAAGTTTTGATTTTAGACAAAGCCTCAGGCCCTAATCTTCCATTTGGGCCTGTCAGTAGCACTGGGTGAACTCTTTTGGTGAATGCTTCATTTGCAACAGCACAGTGTTGGTCATCACCAGGCTATTAGTGAGTATGACCCAATTTGCAAAATGGTTTCCCTGAAAAGCAGTTTCAGGGCTGATGGTGAGGTGGTCTCCTATTTACAGTCTCTGAGCTCCTCTGGGTAAGACCCAAGTTCATTTTAAATCATCTGCCCAAGGGGATGTGAACTGATAGCTCCTTGGCTGAGCAAAACGATTTTCTTCCTCCTCTGACTTGAGAGCTGTGTCCTGCTATGCCATTTCTTGTAGGGTTGGTTCACAGAGGAGCTTGGAGTATCTTGGTTGTGGCTACTCCTAGACTAAGGAAAATCAGAGAGAAAGAGTGGGAAAAGAAGAGGAACATTCTGGTGAAGTCAAGAAACACAGTCTTGTTGGTGTCCCATCTGGCAACCATGTCAGGTGACTGTGCCTTGTCTGAGAAAAAGCTGTGGGCTGTGCTGGCTCCTCCTTAGACACGAGGTGACATTTCAATCTGCAGTGGAAGAGACTTAAAAGGGGTTTTCTCTTGAAACTACTGTGAAGATCTGACATTGAGATTGAACCCTGTGCTCTAACTCATTGGGTCATTGTGTTTCCACCTCTGTTTCCTTGTGCCATGTTAAAAACAAACAAGCAGACAAGCACCAAGGAGTTTTGGACAAGAGGGTAGGTCACTCCAACTGGGATGGTGGTATAGAGCATAACAGCTTTTTCTGTGAATTGCATGGTTATAGAAATGCAAGACAGGACCTTCACATCACATAAAAGCATACAAATGTAATGTAACTTGATGAAGCTTTCTGTGAACTCTACATATATTCTTAGAGTGACAAATATGAGCAAAAAGAGATAATCCAATGAGTTAACTGCAGCATTTTCTTAGAAATGGCTCCCTAATTCCTGCTTCAGATTCCACTGGCAGTGATGCTGGCGCCTCTTATGAGAATCTAGAAATTACCTGGGCCTCATGGGAGTAGCAATTTGGGTGACTAACCCTTGCATTCTCCTCCTCAGGTGCCTAAGTGACGCTTTCCTGGGGCAGCACATCTCTAGGGATGCCTTGTGGCAGCGGCACGGCCGCTTGCCATTGAAAAGGAGGCGAGCCACATCCCAGAAGACAGCCCCTCCAAACAGGTTCAAGGAGAAGGGAGCAGAGGGCTTTAATCTGGGCAGGGTTGTGGTACATCTCAGCTTGCTTATTTGGTGCAAAGTGGGAAATGCCTGGCATGAAGTGATAACCACTTTGATACCCAAGTTTCATGTGCTCTGAGATGCTGTCAGGATGATGTGAAACCCTTTCCTTGCCCTGGAGCCTGGTGCTCAGCGAGAAGGGAGAGCCCTTTATTTCACCAGTCGAGGGGAGATGGGATAAGACACCAGGAGGTGGGTAGCAGCTGGAAAGGTTGGGTGTTTCCTGGAGCTGCTGTCCCATGGGTCCCATGGGGGGCTGGACTGCTTTGTCAGCTCTGGGAGTGATTGCGCTCCTGCCTGGGACAGGACAGAGAAAATGCGCAGCCGGGTCTAACTAACCTCGGAGGAGTTGTTTGGGAGTTAACTGTCAGTAAAACACGAAGGGTTTTTACGCCTTTAGGACGGCACCGTCTAGCGGGCTGTGCGAGAACTGCTGAGCGCAGTTACAGACCGTGCCTGCTCAGGGTATTAGGCATCCGAAATTGGAGAGGGAGAGGAGAGGGAGAGGAGAGAGGAGAGGAGGAGAGGAGAGGAGAGGAGGAGAGGAGAGGGAGGAGGAGAGGAGAGAGGAGAGGAGGAGGGAGAGGAGAGGGAGAGGAGAGAGGAGGAGAGGAGAGGAGAGGAGAGGAGAGGAGAGGAGAGGAGAGGAGAGGAGAGGGAGAGGAGGAGAGGAGAGGAGAGGAGAGGAGAGGAGAGGAGAGGAGAGGAGAGGAGAGGAGAGAGACAGTTTTCTGACAATTTTGACAGTTTTTCTGTGTCCAGTACTGACACATCTATTTGCAGCACGGGCACCTTTCAGGTGTTAGTGGGGTCATCTCCCTTCTTTGGAATTACAGACGTTTTCTGACAGCTTTGGAAAAGAAAGCGTATACCTCAGGGTAGAGCTGTCAAATTAGGGCTTTGAACACTGACTGCATTCTTGAAACTATGTTTTAAGAAGTAGAAAAACATATTTGCTGATCATAAAACTGCCCCACCTGGGACAGAAATGAAAAAGTTTTAATTTGAAGGAGAAGGACACAATGGATATTTCCTGGCTCTGCAGATTCCTAGCAGTAGTATTACTACATACAAGCAAGAAGATGCACAGATTTCTGGAAAGAGAGCAAGTGCATCTTCCAGGAACACTTACAGTAGAGTAATAGTTGAATTTCTGAAAAAAAGCTGCGGAAGGTCAGTTAGTGTCTTCTGTTAGCACAAGCAATATGTAGAGGAAAGGCTTGGTTCGTTTTTGAGATCAGTGAACTTTGAAAGACCAAAGTGCAGGTGATGTTTGTCTCCCCTGCCTGCTGAAAAAGTGGTGCCAGAGATTTTGTTCCCTGGGCTTCGGGGTTACCCAGGGCTGTTTGAGGGTGCAGTGACTGACAGTGACCAGTGCAGGCACATGAGAGAGAATTGCAACAGGGCTGGGCTGTGTTGCACAAGCCAGGGTCAGTCCCACTCTCCTCCCCTGTGCACACAGTGGGTGTGGGATTTACCACATCCTGCACATTTCACTGCAGGATTTGGAATAGCTGCCTATGCTTGAGTTCATAGAGGCATCAGGGAAAGAAACCGTTGTGATTATTCTGCATAACCCAGGCAAAAGAGGCTGGGAGAGGGAAAGGAAACCCACGTCTGCAGCTGTCACTAAAAGCTCATTTGCCCTTCAGTAGCTCCCAGGAAGAAAAGGGGTGAGCTCTGCAGAGATCTGTGTGATGTGGGGCATGGCAGATGCCCAGATTTGAAGCCACAACAAGTATCAAGGCAGAGCCACAGTGGACTTCCAGCCCTGCTGGCTCTAGCTGATCTCCAGTGGCTGGATTTTCTCTGGAATATCATATTCCCCCGTGTGTGCTCCCCCAGGGCAGAGCAGCCTCAGTGAAGGGGTTGGGGAAGGAGCTGGTGTGAGACTGGTGCCTGGCTCCCTGTGCCAATGACAGAGCTGGACCTGTTGCCACATGGGACATGGTCCTGCATCCCCTGTAAGCTGCCAAACTGAAAACTGGAGAAGAAACAAAATAACTGAAGCTTTAAAAAAGAAATCCCCTCAGAAACAATATAAAGAAAAGGATTTGCTCTCCTCTGTGCCTTCTAATATAACCATAAAACAGAGCAATTTTGCATATTTATACTTCTATTCTACAGACACCTGCTGAATATTTATTATAGTAATGTCTCTTGAGCCTGTCTGCTCATAAACAGCTCAATACCAGTGATTTGTGCGCTCATTGCTTTAAACTGGAACAAATAGTTACTGAAAGTGCTTATTGCACACAAATTCCCCATGTCTTCAGCAGAAAAGGTGATTAAGGGACAACTGTAACTCTAGAATATGGTAATGATTCCCTGCCTTTGGGAATGAGCCATAATTAATTACCTGCCTTGGAGTGATTTGATTCTTGCTGGTGGGTTTCAGACAAGCCAGCTCCCAGGTGCACTTCTCATTTTCCTCGTAGGAGGAATAGCATCTGCATAGTTGAACTCAGCATTCCACAGCTGGAAGTCCTGGATCTCTAATGGTCTGTAAGTGCCTGTAAGCAAGTGCCTGCAAGTTAAGAGCAAGGACTTACCATGTTTACATCTGGGCAAGGGAAGAAACCAAAGGAATGATGGTGAATCATTAGCGATGTGCTGCCCAAAGCTGCCCCCAGCTCTGGAGGTGAGGCTGCCCCAGCTCAGAGCAGAGCAGGACAATCCCCTCCCTTGCCCAGCTGTGATGCTGTGCCTGATGCCCCCAGGACAGGGCTGGCTCTCCTGGCTGCCAGGGCACTGCTGGCTCATGTCCAACTTGCCACTGAGCAGGACCCCCAGGTCCCTTTCCACAGTGCATCTCTCCAGCATCTCATTCCCCAATCTATACACACAACCAGGATTGCCCCATCCCAGGTGCAAAATTCAGCACATGCCTTTTTTTTTTTAAATTGGAAGTAAGAACTTCACAAAAAGGCCAATTTCCAACTCCCCACCCCCGCAAAGTGACACTTGTCCTTGGTGGAAAAATAATCACCTGCTCACTCATTTGCTTGGGCTTCACAGTTTTGTGAACATGCCTCAGTAAGTCTCTCTCAGTCAGATCTTTGGGATGGAGGATGCTGATGAAGACACCCAGGCCATGGACTATGTGCTTAGAGCTGAAACTGAGCTGGATACCTGCCCTGAGTCCCTGCTGATTCCCAGGGAGGCAGCACCTGAATTCTGGAGCTGATCTGGCCACGGAGCACACTCTACTCTGGCTCTTGCTGGCAGAGCTCCCTCAGGAAGCTTGTCCTGATCACTCCAGCAGAGCAGTGACCTGCACTATTGTCACTATATAGTTGGGAAAAATCACCATCTATCTTGGCCAAATTTCCATCTTCTTCTCAGAATGCATTTCCTTTGGGGTTGTACTGCTTCTGCCTCTCCTTCCTTTTTAAAATGGGAAGGCGAAAGGATGATTGGTGTAGCAGATAAGGCCAGTGCATCAACAGCAGAACTATGACTAATTTTGGCTGTCCAGGCAGACTATCTACTGTTTCTTGGCTGAATTTTCCTCAGGAAGTGAAGTTTATGGGATCAGGTCATTATGCCCTCTGTGCTTCTCCCACTAGTAATTTTGGATTCAGTTGCAACCCCACTGGACAGGAAAGTAGATATATACCAGATAACTAAATAATCCAAATTGTCAGCATATATTTAGTGAAATTAGCTGGAGAAGCTTGGTTTCTCATGGAGGCAAAAATGGAGGTCCTGTCTTATGAGACACCATAGAACCCAGCCCAGGTGGTTGGGATTGAGAGGGAAATGCTGGATGCTGGGACATCCAGCTGTGACAGTCAGTGTGAGACAGCTCAGCAGTGGGAAGACACAACCCAGACCATCTCCATTCCATCACCAGCAGAGCCCTGCTAGGAGCACCAAGTCCTGGTCTCTGCTGCCATTTGTGAATGGCTGCTTTGGGCAGGAGGGGTTTAAAGCAAGGTCTGGCCCCACTGCTTGTATAGGGGTGGTCAATGCCTGGGCCAACAATGCCTTCAGCATCTCGTGGAAGAGACTGCTGGACCCTAACTGTGTGACTGGATGGTGCAGCCTGGCTCAGACACTCCTCTGCAGGTGTGGTTTGTGGCAATATTTGGGCACATGTGTTGGCTGTACCCATTTTTTTTCAGAAAGAGAGGGAGGCAAGTGGGGACAGAGTGTCTTTCTGTGCTCCAGAGGGGATCAGCATCCAGCAGGACTCAGAATGTGCCATTGCAGAAAGGGAAATAGAGCACCAAGCTGTTAATCCTATCACTCTGCTCACAAAAATGTGATAGTGTTTAAATATGGTGTTCACCTTCTTTTCCCCCAAGCCGGGTGCAGAACTGAGACAGATGGGTGCAGTCTGTATTGACAAGGGCAGTCACTCTCTAAGAAAGAGTTTTGTTCATCCATCCATCTGCTTAGTATCCATGCAACAGTGAAATGGAGCAGCTCTTGCATATTTATACCCTTGTTCAGCCTGCAGCATTATGAGAGCCAAATGACATGATCACAGGGACGTTTGCCCATTTAGGAACACTCCAGCAACCACAGCAGGATAACTGTGAACTGAAGGTAATAATTTAATTTTTGTTAACCAATGGTAGAGCTGCCCTTCAATACAAGAAATGGTTCACATGCCATATTGAAACAGAAAGCACAAGACCAGGCTTAAGGCAGGATGGCCTTTGGCAGGGTGAGAGTGGCTGTGAACAGTTTACTGAGATAGCCAGGGCTAATCTCAGCTTCTGGACCCTTCCCATGAAGAGACAGATTAAAATGACTTCTATGGATAGTTTCCAGACACAGGAAGTGTGGATCTGCTAAAATATTTGCCACTATAGCCACTACTGTGTAAAAGAACACTCTGGCTCACTGATTTTTCATGCTGCAGCAGGAGGTGTATAACACTTTTCTATGTGTCCAAGATACACACCCATATACATGTTCAAAAGAGATTATGGTGGATAGAGGCAAGGCAAACACCACGTGCAGAGGCAGAAATGGCACATTTTTTGAAAATTGTCTCTGGAATAACATATTTAAGAAGGGAAAAAATGCTGTGCAACTGCAGCCAGAGAGAGGAGTGAGAAAATGTGGGAGGAACAGCCCGGCAGACACCCAGCCCAGGTCTGAAGAAAAGGCAGAATGTGCCCCAGCTCTAGAGCAGAGATTCCCCTGCTCACCCCTGCCCACATGAGCACATTTTCTCAAAGCTTGAACTAAGATTGAGGACATCTCTTATTTGGGACTATTTGCATTAAATTTGTTGTGATCAGTGCTTCAGTTGCTGGTTGCCTGCCATAAAGTATGGATGGGTCTGGGCAGGAGCAAATGGAGGCTTTGAGCATCCTTACAGGCATCAGGTCTTTTTTTGGGTCAGGCTTTACAGTCTGTTCCTTTTCCAGCTCTTGTGGTTTAGTTAATTTGAGTTGCTGTTCTTAAAAGGCTCTAAAGTTGGCCCCTCTGCCAGCATTTATGTTTTCACCTTAAGTCCTCAGCTCCATGATCTGCTGAAATTCCCTCTTCTGTTTCTGCCTCCAATGTTCTGCAAAATTTCTGGCCCTTGCCTCAACTTTGAAATACTGGTTTTTCTCCACTAAACTTCTTCTCACGGAGCAAAAAATTAGTGGCATTGTTGCTGCTTGGATTGTTTCACAGACCTTATTCTTTCTCTTTATGTCTTCTAGCTATCTGTGCCTGGCAAAATTGTTCTGCCAGAATGGTTTTTCTCTTAAGCTAGAGCTGAGTCAAGTGCTGTTGATTTATGGGTTCAGTAATTGCCCTAGCAGTTGGTACCAATTCATCCATCACTGCAGGTTCAGTTTTGAACCTCAGCATTAGGTTGGTGTCTCGGCGCCGCCTGCATGAGAACTGCTCTTGTATTCAGTTCCTGCTTCCTTGATTAAAGCCACTCCCTCTGGTCCTTGCTCAGCTCCGTCTTCTTCCAAACTGAGCACCTGCACCGTGTTAGGGAAAGCAGCAGTGCCTCTGCAGTCCTCTGCAGTGGGTCCTGCTGCTCTCCCACAGCTTCTTCCCCGGCGCTGCTGACACTGGGATGAGGTCTGACAGCACTGCAGTGGGGTTGTGATCACTCCCAGCTGTTCCCAGGGCTCTTGCCAGTCCCACCACTCCTGTGCAGCAATACCCACACAGTGTCTCTGGCCTGTGCCAGGCTCTGACTGCAGTCTGGGTCGAACCTGCTCCTGCATCTCCTCAGCTGCAGCTCTGTGCCAGCAGTGACTCAGGACATGAGGAGGGACAGGAGTGCCCTGCACGTGAGCCAGCCTGGGATCAGACCACCTACCTCCCTTCCCTTGCCCAGGTGTTAATATCCCCTCTGGAATCTTGGAGGGCTGCAACAACTCCCTGGACAGCTATTCCAAACAGTCAGTCATCCTCTGGCAAACCAAAGCAAAGATCCATGTCACTTAGTCTCTCTTGCCCTTGTCCTCACAGGTACTTGCTGCCAAGCTGGATCCTGATCTCAAGTATTTGCTTTATTAGTTCTTGTAAGCCATCTATCACATGGGGCTTGTTCCCCCACTGGTGTGGATGAGGATCTCTGCCACAGTGGCACATGTATTTCTGACTCAGTTCTTTAGTAATTCAGTCTCTTATTTGAAATCCATCTTTCCTTTTCCTAGACCTGCAATTTTCTCTCCAAGCCTTCCCTATATCATTTTTAGTAGTCAATGTAGCTTTAACTTTCCACAAAGCCCACTGCCAAGAACCTCAATAAGTCCTGACTTTAGTGCTCTCCTGGCACTGTAAATGGCTCTTCTGCTTCCTCTGCAGCACTTTTCACCCATGCAGTTCACCAGCTGCTGTGGTTAGGCTCATACTGCATGACTCAGATACTAAACTTTGCTGTGTCTGTCTTCTTCCTGGCAACAGCCTTGTTTGTACCTGGTTTGTGGTGCTTAGCCCAGGAGTGCCAGAGAGAAATGAGCCTTCCCCTGGGGTCACTGTTTGCTGTGCATGGAGGTGCTGCCAGCAGGACACAGAGCTGTGCAGAACAAAGCTTGTATTTAGTAGTGAACACGAGCTGCCCAGCTGAACACAGGGAGCTACCAACACCCACAGAGCAGCCAGCTCCCTTTGCTGCTGCACAGCCACCACCTCAGGGGAAGAGCTGTCCCTGCAGCCCCAGGGCACATCCTCCATGGTGCTGACTTTCCTTATTTCACCTCGCTCTCTGCATCTTGAGTGTTTTACACCTTCCTGTGGTAGGGTTTTTCTCACAAACCCTTGAGCTGGCAGTGATGCCATCTCAGCTGCCCCGTGTGCCCGTGGTGTCACCCTTGTGGCTTTCCTGGCTCTGTTCTGCAGACATCCCAAGGCTTTCTGGTAACTCTAACAGCCACAGCAACCCAAGCACAGCCACACAGCCACAGCAGCTGTATCAGAGCTGGGCTGGGGGCCTTGGGCACAGACAGCTGGCTCCTGAGGGGTTCAGAGGATGACAGCTGGGAATGCAGACAGAGGTTTCCATCCCCAGCTGCTGCTGGAGACACTGCAGCAGCTGCAGTGGAGGGAACTCTGGTGACCCCCTGCTCAGCTCATATAAACAAATGGGTGCTGCTGGTACCAGGTCTTCAGGACCACAACATCTCATTCCTGAGTCCAGCACCTACACTTTTGGGACAAGGTGATGTGATCCACCATGCAAGGTGTAACACTGAGCAAAGACCTACACTAGTGAGCACTAGAAATGTCATTAAGATTTTTCCCTCCTCCACAGAACAGAAAGGTTTCCTCTGAGCAAAAGAACTGGCAGTAATTGCAGTGCATCAGCAGGATGTTTGAGCAGTGATTACAGGAGTGCAGTAAATAACAGGACTGAGCAGCAATGGTTCAGAGAGAACTGGAAGTTGTACATTTTGTCTGTGTATGCAGGCTGGGACATCACTTTTGTAGCTGCAAATCAAGCCCATCTGTATGATTTACCTTCTCCTCCTACTGTCTCCCTTCATTAAGGGAAATCAATCATCCCACTGCCCTGTGATTTATAGCTTTATGTTTTGCTGAGAATGTACTACAAAGCAAAAAGTGGAAGTTTTGATGTATTAGTGAAACCAAACTTGTCTGCCTAGGGTGAGATTGGAAGAATTTAGTTTCCTCTTGGGTGAATTCTGATGGATTATTAAAATTTCCATCCTCCCCTCTTCTTCTTCTCTCTTCCTCCTCAACTCACACCTGCTTACAAAGAAAGGCCTTGAAA
Organism: Luscinia megarhynchos; assembly: GCA_034336665.1. Classification (NCBI taxonomy): domain Eukaryota; kingdom Metazoa; phylum Chordata; class Aves; order Passeriformes; family Muscicapidae; genus Luscinia; species Luscinia megarhynchos. The sequence continues at coordinate 71,502,559 of JAPFBE010000003.1, forward strand.
TAGGTGATGGACTAGGCTCAGGCATTTCCCAATCTGCCAGCCTGTTCTGGCACACCTTGACCTACATCCTGCCATTACCTTCAAAGGGACACTTCAGTGCTTTGCAGCAGCTCTGCATGAGGCCAGGGATGGATGGATGGATGGATGGATGGATGGATGGATGGATGGATGGATGGATGGATGGATGGATGGATGGATGGATGGATGGATAGATGGATGGATGGATGGATGGATGGATGGATAGATGGATGGATGATGGATGGATGGACGGATAGATGGATGGATGACGGATGGATGGATGGATGGATGGATAGATGGATGGATGATGGATGGATGGATGGATGGATGGATGGATGGATGGATGGATGATGGATGGATGGATGTATGGATGGATGGATGGATGGATGGATGGATGGATGGAACAAGCTTAAGAGCTCAGCCCCATCCCAGACTGCCCTGATGACTTCCAACAGCTGAGTGTGGCCAGCATCAGCCATGGCCAACTGAGTGTTCAATGACTCCAAGGATGGAGATGTCATCATGTAGCTGTCTGAGCAGCAGTATATGGTGTGGTCAGTCTTTATCTTCATCCAAAAGAAAAAAGGTTCATCCAAAGAAAATCTGATCAATGCATGAGATGTTGTGCTGTGGGGAAATGGAAAAGAGTTTTCCATTGAAGTGAAGGCCCAAGGTCACAGCCTGTGGAGAGCTGCAGTCCAAACACTCTGGATTCTCTGCTCTAGACATGGACCAGAGTTTTATTTTTGTGTTGGAAGAACAGGTATGGCTCTGCTATGTCACTGTTGTCTCTTTCAGAAATGGAGCCATCATCTCTTCCCATCACATCCCTTAAACTGTGCTGATTAACCCTAGGCAACCCCCCAGATTGTCCTCCATGCACCACATCATTTTCCTGGGCCCTGGCTTACAGAGCCTCACAACTGTTCCACAGGGGCACCCGGGAAGGAGAGGATTTGCCTGCCACCTCAAGCAGGGACCTGCCTCCATTGCCCCTGTCTCTGAGGTCCCCTCTTACCTGCTGGGGAGGGCACAGGGAATCCTCCATGTCCTGAGGTGCAGGGGCTGATGCTCTGCCTCAGGGTGCCTGGGATGCTCCACAGGGAACACAGTGTCCACTGACAGTAGCACTGTGTGTGGTCAGGCCAAGCTACATCCTGTGAATGTGGAAAATTCTCCTTTGCCTTCTGCTAAAAAAGACAGAAGGTACAATGTTTGTCCAAATCTTGCCTCTCCCCCTCAGCCCATTTGTAAATTCAGCAGAGCATAAGGACAGCTGGACCCTGGCTGTCCAGTGCCCAGCCCCAGGCACACAGGTGGTGGAAGGCACATCCATACTTGGCTGCTGAGCCCATTCCTGGTCCCAGGATTCACAGGTACCCTCTGGCAGAACAAGCACCACTTCTAATACCTCCTGCCAGAATGGGATCTGCTGTACCTGCCAGCCAAACTCAGAGAAAAGGCATCTCCAGGCTCCTCAGGAAAAGCAGAGGAGCTGCCAGTCTGTCACTGAAAACACCTTAAAAGAAACAGGGTTGAAAAGCTGCCAGTGGTGACTTTTTACAACTGCATGGCTGAGAAAGGAAGAATGCTGAGCTTGAAGGAAAACCACAGCACTATCATGTTCTCTTTGAACATATGTCTGTGTTACTCTATTGAAGCACTTGCTTGATTTATCACTTAGGATTTAAATTTTTCTAAACCTTGTATTTAAGCTTCATTCTTTTTGTGTTTTTTTTTGTTTTTGTTTTTGGTTTTTTTTGATTGTCTTTTGGTTTTTTGTTTGGTTTTTTTGTTTTTTGTTTTTTTTGCCAACCTACTGGCTCATCAAAAGAAAACACTGGAAAAGTAAAATTCCCCTGTGGAGTTTTCAGTGTTCAAACCTCTAAATCCTGCTGAGAACCACAGATACTGGCATTACAATGCATCATATTCAATAAGCTATTGGCATCAAGGGATTCCAAAAACAGAGCAGCAAATATTACTGGATATGTTTTGCCTGTTTCTTTATCAAAAAGCAAGTGTAAAAGCCTGGGTCTCTAACATAAACTACTCTATCTAGGAGACTATTGTCTCTGTTAACATTAAACTGACAATTGTCTTATCTGATTAATGTCTTTTCATCACAGTGCAAAATTTTAAGACTAGGAAAATATTCTAAGTTACTGTGCTGAAGTCCCTGTCACTATTCCAAGCAGCATATGTGGTAGCCAATGAGCACTTCAGCTGAATGACCTGTCGTTTTTATCTAATTTGTATTTACTCGAATAATTCTTGCCTAAACAATCCTTTTGTCCATGTCCATGCAGCAAGAGCCAAGCAGGAAGAATTCTTCTGATGGGGTTTTCAAGTAGCAAAGTTATTTAGTCCTGGTTATACATTAAAGCATGTACTTCCAAAAAGTCTCAGCCCCTGAGACAAAAGAGACTCAGTTTGCTATCTTTTCTCCTGATCTTGCTAGAAACTGCCACTGTATTTTACCACCAAAAACAGTACTGTGGGGAATGATTTGTGTGGTAACATGTTGTGGTTTAACCTCAGGCAGCAACCAAGTCCCACAAAACCAACTTACTCATTCCCTCTGTGTTGGGATTGGAGAGAGAATTGGAAGAGTAAAATTGAGAAAGCTTGTGGGTTGAGATAAAGACATTTTAAGAGATAAAGCAAAAACCACACAAGCAAAGCAAAACAAGGCATTCATTCAGCACTCCCCATGGTCAGGCAGGTGTTCAGCCATCTCCAGGACTCCATCAGTGTAACAGTGACTTGAGAAGACAAATGCCATCACTGTGAATATCCCCATTCCCTCTTCTTCTCCTAGATTTTATATGCTGAGTATGATGCCATGTGGTGTGGGATATCCATCAGGTCAGCTGGGAGCCCTCCTGTCTCCTTGTGCACCTCCAGCATCCTCGTTGGTGGGGTGGGGTGGGGTGGGGTGGGGTGAGACACAGAAAATGCCTTGACTTTATTGTAAGCTCTGCTCAACAGTAACTAAAACATCCCTGTATTATCACCACTGCTTCCAGCCCAAATGCAAAACATAGCCCCATACCAGCTATGAAAAATTAACTTTATCCCAGCCATAATCAGCACATTCTCCACCCAAACCATTTACACCATGCTCATGTCCCACACTATCCAATACATCCTTAGTAACAACCTGCCTGCCTTCCCATCCTTTAATACACACATCTCATTCCCCTGGTCTATGGTCTATCCCTGCAAAATGCATGTAAAAGATCCTCAAATGTCCACTGTGTTAATTTAATCTCTGAGTTTGGGCTCCATCTGTTTTGGTGGTCACTCACAGGAGGGTGGTGTGTTGCATGGAGTTAATAGGGCACCAAAGCCAGCTCAGGCTGGGTCACTGCTGCACTTGCCCTGCTCCTTGCAAGGGTTTCCTGCACTGGTCCAGAGGTTTCCAGCTGATGATAAGCAGCACAGCACTGCAGTAAGCAGTGAAAGCAAAAAGCAGCCACCAAGGAGCACCAGGCTCTAATTTATAGCCTGGCAAGCAAGCCCCATGGCAAGCACAGGAGCCTGTCAGCAATAGCTGAACAGCAAGAGCAGTGATAAATTCAGTCTAGCACATTCCAAACAAACCTGTCATTCTCTTGAACCCTTTGAGCCCCATGTTTGGAGCCAAAAAGGACTGTTATGGCTTGAACCTAGCTGGCAGCTGAGCACCACACAGGCACTCACTCACTCCCCCATGCCAGGATGGGGGAGAGAACTGGAAGAATAAAAGTGAAGAAAATTCCTGGATTCATATAAGAGCAGCTTAGCAGGTAAAGACAAAATTAATTCCATCCCAGACAAAACCAGCACACAGCAAATAGAGATTAGCTGACTGAAACAACAATTTCTTGAAATGGGGTCATTGCAGGCATCAGCCTTTAAAAGGCTTTAAGCTCAGCAGAAATACAACTAGAAGAAATTAGCTGCTTGTAAGGCCCATATCATTCCATGTAAGTGAATGAATTGTGAATAGCATGGCATATGCAGCAGCTATAGTTTTACCAAGAAAAGATTAAAGTGATTGTGCTTGTTAGAAAAATGTTTGGCTTGAATTCATGGCATTTCTGTAAAGTTACAATGCTTGGGCTTACTCAGGAGGATTGCTTTGGGTAGTAACCAAGTGTAAGCTTTAAGCTGTAAAGCCATGCTGCTGCAATGCTCAAAAGTGCTGAAGATGGTTATGATGTATGTGAAAGACATACATGTGAGGTTAACCTGTAAAATTCAGATGTGTAGTGCTGAAACAAAATCCAAAACAGGGAAGGCTAGGGAGAAAAAAAAAAAAAGGATGTGTGAAGGTGAAAGTTTATATGTAGAATATATATATTTGTTTTGATATGTTTCTAAATCCTCCCCTTATCTTGCCACTTACATTTTACTTTGCTATGCCATGTTAGAAACCTAGAGAGCACTAGCATGCCATGATGGGTCATGAGCTGAAGTTGGTCTCATACATATGTTTTACCCCTTGATGGGGAGCAACTCCTTTAACTTAGAGATGCAGTATTAACTCATGTCTGTGTTCATGCTCTGTCATGGGAACATAAGGCCTCTGCTCTCTTGAATAACCCACCTCTTGCTCCATGCACCACATACACTTACAGCCAGCTGCTTGGCTTCTTTCTCTTTCCCTTCACTTTTGGTTATTTCAGTCAAAGTTTTATACCTAAGTATCACTGAGGATCTGTTCCCAAATACTCCAGATGTGTCCTGAATATGAACCTTAGAGTCTTATATTCAAAACACTGAAACATGCAGCAGCATAACATTTTATTTTCCTCATAAAAAATTTAAAATCCTACTTGATTCAATGTAAGCATAGAATGCAAAATCATTGTGTTTTAAATCATGAGTTTGCACTTCTGGAAAATCAGATGTTCTTACTTATTTCTCCTTGAGGTGAGAGATTTTTGTCCCTCCCCTTCTTTTATTTTCTTATTTTACTTTATGTCTTCTTATTTCAGAGACCCTCAGTCCTGCTGCATTCCTGGGGAGTGAATGTCCTGGTGTAGTAATGCTGCCTGATGTCTGGACCACAGCTTAAGCCAACCCAAAACTTTGCATTTGACATTTATGGGGCTCCTGATCTAGGTACTATTTCAATCTCAGTGCTGCTTACGTTTTGTCATTGAGAGAGAGAAAGAATTATTAGCAATCATTAGGACTCTCAGGAATCTGGAAGAAAACCCACCCTACAGCATTTTGCAAGGCACAACATTTATTTTAAATAAAAAGGAAATCCTATGTATGGCAATACTGTGTTAAAAATGCCATGGAAAGGCTTTAATCAACATCAAAAACATCATGGCTATCTCTTGCTTTAATGACCATTGATTAATTATCATATGGTATTTATGCTGAATGTTTTTTTGACAAATGAGAAATTCTGCCTCAGGCCACCAGACACTGCACTCCCAAGTGCTGCACACAATGGATGCAAGCTAAACAATGACAGGATTTGGTTCAAAGTGCTGAGAGCAAGCCAAAGCAGCAGCAGATGTCTGAGGGCATCATCTGCAGAAGGAAACAGAGGTTTTCAGTTGCCCACAGCACAGCTGTGCTGGGAGGCTGCGCGAGAGTTACGTGGTAGGCACAGAAGACACATTTTAATTCTAGAGTCTCTGTCCTCCTTTGGTTAAGGTTAAAAGATGGAGTTAAACATCCCTGCACCTGATTTGTGGCACCTTGCGTTTTGGGAGACTGACAGTGCATGCAGATCATGCAGTAGTACACACATTTGTGTGCACTAAGGCACCTCTCAAGCAGTAAGAGAGAAGAGCTCAAACAGAGAGACTTAGGTGCCCTTCCTGAAAGATCTCGTGCAGTCTGTGATGCAAACCTTTCACAGCTTGTTCAGAAGTTTATTTAATTGCCAGTATTATCTCTCCTGATACCTTACTGATATCGTACTGTATGACACTACCTAAAGTTTTGCAAAGTTTTCCAAATGAAATCAGCAAAATGCATGTGCCAAATTGAGATATTAATCTGTTAAATTGTGAGTGCAACTTATTACACATCCAGATACCTAAGGGCTATGCTTATTCTTTAACCATGCAGATTTGTCCTCACTACTCTAAAACTTAGAGAAGTCTCAAATTATAATTCTGCAAACAATTTTTTAGCCCTGTGAATATCAACACAAGCTCTTTTGTTTTCTTACATGCAGTTATAATGCCAATAAACCTTTAACCTTTAATTTTCAATGACAGAGTTCAAGCTGTAGTTCTGCTTTTCCAAGTATTTTAGCAAAGGTTATTGTCTCAGTGTGGCATGCTCCCCTGGCTGCATCTCCTCAGTAATCTTTCTCTCTTAAGAAAGAGAAATAAGGTCTTAAGTACTCCATGTATCTAAAGACTTTGTTAATTCATTTTGGCATATTAAGAATCCATCAGGAGGAAAGTGAAACTCTTTTCCCCCTCTTTTATAATCTGAATTAATCTGTCTCTACATTTGCCACTGACCAATGATCCTTTTCCTTCCCTCAGGGCATTTTTGGTTTCTCTGTGATGATCTTCTTCTGATGGCAAAATACAATACCTTTTTAAAGAGCAGATCATTTCGAGGGCACACAGACTACATTTATGTTGTTATACTTGGTTACATATTTCTTTTGTCATTGGGATTTCCAGCAGCATAGCTAATATTTCTCCATGTTGGTCTTAAGTGACTGCACAAATCTAAGTGACTACTTTGCCCTGAAGAGCAGAACAAGTGGTTGTTCCCGAGGCTGCCCAGCTCAGGTCTTTGTGCATGATGTTAACCAGAGCTACACAGCTGCTCTGTAGGTAGCTTGGGACATAGCTTGGGACATGCTTAGCACCCCACAGTTTCAGACTGAGAAAGTACAACAATTTATGAGCCTAAAATCCCCATGAGTTTTTCTGCAGGGAGGCATTAGCCAGCACAGACATGAAAATTGCTGTCTCCCTCCTGCAGGCTGCCAAAAGCAAGTGAACCCCTGCTGGCAAAGGGCAGCAAGCAACTTATCAGTTACTCAATATGGAACGAGGCTTTCCTCATGTGAAAACCTCAGAAGTTTCATACAAGCACCTTATTCAAATATCATCAGTGTTTTAGTGAGTACTGCTGAAAACACTTCAGTCTGACAGACAGTCAGAGGGCAACACACAGGGCAAAACCTCCTTTGTCCCAAGCAAAAATTACAGTCCAGCACTCCCCTCTTCTATGTCTAAGTAACCCAATTTCCTCAATTAATTCAATGTGTCTCTGTGAAGGTTATTTGTCACTTAGAGCAATTTATCCTCAGGTGCTTACTGTCTACTCCAGTAATTTGCTGTTAATTACTTGTTTACTTATATAATGTTGCTAATAAATGGACTGTGGGGGGAATCTCATTTAGTTTCCTAAATAAAAGCCATCTGCTTGGCCATATTTACCCTTACTAACTCCTGTTTTCATAGCTATAGACCTGTTAAAGACTTTGGCTGTTGCTACCATAAACTTTTTATTAAAATCCATACGTTTAACAAGGTAACAAAGATGCACTGAGCCCTCCTGGTGGATTGGTTTTAGCTCAAAGAATCATAGAATAGTTTGGGTTGGAAGGGACCTAAAAGATCATTTATTTCCAACACTCCTCCATGGGCAGGGATGCCTTCCATTAGGTCAAATTGCTTAGTCACATCCAGCCTGGCCTTGAACACTGCCAGAGATGGGGCATCCACAGCTTCTCCAGGCAATCTGTGCTAGTGCCTCACCACTTACACAGTAAATAATTTCCTTCTAATATCTAATCCAAACCTACACTACTCAGATTAGAGCCATCACCCTTTGTCCTAACATGTCTTTGCAACAAGTACCTCTTTGTCTCTCCTGTAGGCCCCATTTGAGTACTGGAAGGCTGCTTGAAGGTCTCCCTGGAGCTTTTTCTTCTTCAGGTGAGCAGCTTCAACTCTCTCAGCCTTTTCTCATTGGAGAGAAGTTCTGTTTCTCTCATCATTTTGTTCACCATCATTTCATCACATCCATCCTCTGGGCTTGCTCCAACAAGTCCATGTTTTCCATATGCTGGAGATCCCAGAGCTGGACACAATACTCCAGATGGAATCTCAGGAGAGCAGAGTAGAGGGAGAGTATCAGCCTCCTCACCCTGCTGGCCATGTATCTGCTGAAGCAGACCAGGAATCATTTGACTTTCTGGGCTGTGGGTGCCTATTGCTGGCTCATGTTGAGTTTCACATCAATCTATGCCCCCAAGTCCCTCTCCTCAGGGAGAAGCTTTTACATCCATACTTGTATCCATTTGGATAGATCAGTGTTTTCTTCCAGAACTCCTATGTGTCAAAAGAGAATAGAGACCTCTGCAGCTGTAAGAAACCATGAAAAAAGACCAATGCTTTCAATATCCTCCTTTTCTACAACATTTTTTTAGTTTGTAGTATTTATGCTTAAATATTGGTTTATTGCATCCTTAAAATTTTGGGTTTATTCCCTGAAAGACCATGACCTTCTCTTCTCAGGGAGCCACTGCTGTTTGGCTGTTGCTTTTTGATGAGATTTATCCAGGCAGTTGGTGACCTTTCCTATACCCCCTATTGATTCTCCTGACAAGGGAAAAATATCTACAGTGTTTTAGGGTGCCTAGTACTTGTTTGTTTACCTGGTTATGCAATTCATTTATAGACTGGCTGGCTGATTGATTTATTGCTGCTTTGTACTGCTGCTGGCATCCCTCTGGGAACCAGGACTGGAAAAGGCCTTTCTGCAACTGAGAGTTTATGCCAGTCCACACACTAACAAACTGCATGTAAGGCATTTCAGTCAAAACCACTCCTTGTAACTCATGACTGTTCATTTGCCTGGGGTTTTGGATGGCAAATCTAGGCTTATACATGCTGTCAGACTGCCTGGTGGCAGTGCAGTGAGCTACTGCTGAGACAGGCTTGTGTCAAAATCAGTATAAATGAAATAGGGAACAAGTATTGTAGAACACAAGTAAAAGAGCTGCTCTAACTTATGTCACTACCATGTAACAGACTCTAAAAGAGTAAAATAGATATAGGACAAAACCATGTCTTCCTGCAGCAATAACAATTCTGTGATTGTTCTGTGAAGAGCTAGGAAAGAAATCTTTGGATAACTGGCAGAGTGGGGATCTATGGCCAAGGTATGACTGCAAAGTGTGAACAAAAGGGGGACACTTAGGCTGCCCTGGCAAAACAAGATGAAACCACTTAAAGTGGTCCAGAAGCCTCAACATGTTTTTAGCTCTGTATCTAACTTGAGACAGCTGATCCATGTGCTATGTTAGGTTAGATATAAGGGAGAGGTTTTTCACCCAGAGGATGGTTAGGCAGATCCCCAGGGAAGTGCACACAGCAGTAAGCCTGCTAGAGTTCGAGAAGCCTTTGACAACACTCTCAGGCACATGGTGTGGGTGCTTTCCAAATCAGGATATTCTACGGGTCTGTGGAGAGCAGAAATCCAGTGACAAAGGAGAGTGAAGGGGTCTGGATGGTCACAGGATAATAGGCCAGTTAAATGCTGTTGCACATCATGGTCTGCCACACTCCCTGGCCCTTGAAGGCAGACCATAACCACTGGAAAAGACGAAATTCATATAAAAAAGGAAAAGAAAGGTGGGGAAATGTTCAGTTTGGGATCTGGGAAGGGGGCAGTACCAATCTTAGAGATGCTTATGCTCCCCTCTTAGGTCAAATAATTTTTTCATACTTTAAAGCAATAAGCTATCAAGTGATCACTAAATAAGGAGTAAACTTTCTTCTAGTGGCTCAGTCAGCACAATCCTCTGAAATGTACATGCACTGAGCCCACACCTCTTATCTGTCTGCAAAGCTCTGCCTGGTGTGATGGAGGTGCCACGCTACTGCTCTTGGCTGAAACTGGACAGGAGGGTAGCTAGTCACAGTGGGGTAAGTGTGCCTGGGGTGACTGATCCCCAAAATCATTGTTAGATAGATAGATAGATAGATAGATAGATAGATAGATAGATAGATAGATAGATAGATAGATAGATAGATAGATAGATAGGTAGATAGATAGGTAGATAGATAGATAGATAGATAGATAGATAGATAGATAGATAGATAGATAGATAGATAGATAGATAGATAGATAGATAATACCACCTCCTTAACATCTGGGACCAAGGGCCTTGAAACACTCTAGTGAAAAGTTTCCGAGAAGAGCAGAACTTGAACAGAGGAGCTATGTACTGCTGGAAGTGCCAAGCTCCATGGGCAGGAAGCTGCAGGCGTGCTGTCTGTGAAAGAAGATGGTTTAAGGTCTCCAGTGCACGGTGAGAAGGGCTGGCAGCCAGTCGTGGCTTCAGCCGTGCCTGGGCAGTGCCGCTTCCCGTCCTCCAGCACTGGGTGGCACCAGGAACACAAGGAATCAGGGACAGTCTGCAGCCTTGCAGGGGGAGCTGCCGGCCTGGGAGAGCGAGGTGCTGCCCGCTTATTTGCTTATAGTCCTGGCGCAGTGGATGAAAAAAAAGCGATTATTCTAGAAGGAAACCTCAGGTACTTGTAGGATTAGGAGCAGGTGAGGATATAAGACAGGAAAAACTCTGTAAAGTTAGATTATTTCCACCCTGAGACTATTTCAGCTACAAAAAATCTCACCTGTGATTAAAGGTTTTTTAAAATATTGTTGTCATAAGTAAACCCTCTCCTCAAGCAAAGAGACAGAAAAGAAGTGGACCAGCAGAGCCAGTCCCAGGTTCTGTGCCAGTGTTGTCCCTGTTTCAGAGATTGCTGGAGTCAGGAATGGCCCTGTGGCTCCCCACCTCTGTGGCCACACTGCCCTGTGCACCAGCCAGCAAGCAGGACACCAGGGAGAGTAACTGAGTAATTTGTTCTTTCTCACACCTTGTCTAACATGGGGTGCTAATGGCATCCCTTTAACAGATTAAGCCAAGTTCTTTAGGAAAATACTTTGCATCTTCTTTTTTTTTTTTTTTTTTTGAGGGTGGGATTGCTTAGAGGCAGAAGTTTCTAGATGTGAACTGGGGAAAAACCATGTGCTCATTATTGATTTCTAATTGCTGGCTCTGATAAATTCCAGGAGTGTAGTTACACAGAGCAGAAAGCCCAGAAAGGAGGAGCTGCCACCTTACAGAATATTTTGCATGCCTTCCATTTGTGACCAACGCCACTGAATGCAGTTATCCAATAAGATGCCAAACTGTCAGCATTTCATTAAAATATGCTGCAGAGAGTAGTTCAGTGAACTACTTAGCATGCCAAATGCATAGAGTGTGCCAGCACATTTATCGTATAATGTTCTTAAGAGCTGCAAGCCTCTGTTCATTGGGAGTAATCAATTCTATTTTCGTATGCAGTGGACCTTGAACCTTGCACTTACACTGCAACAATTTAATTTTTCCAAGGGACGACCAGGGTAAGTAGATGCAGTACCTCTACCAGGAACATTGGCAATAAGCTTTATTGATATTCTGAGCTAAAAGAGCCCCGCAGATCTTTGCACACTGTGGGGAGGATCTAAAAATACATAATAAAAGCTTGATTAGTACAGCATGCAACAAGGCGAAGAGCTGTGCTGCTGAACAGAAATAAAGTCTTCACAATGTAGAAGCAACAAAGCCAAATAAAGTAATTCAGCAGCCAGAGTATTAATATGAGCCTTACTGCAGTATGAGAAAAGGGATGAGAAAAATGTTTGTTGTGGAGCTGAAAGAATCAACTTCTGTGATGGGAATTAAAAGTTCAAGGACTGCTTCAGTCCCCTGATCAGCCTTCGGGTTGCCTCGTTTTACATTGTCAGTTTCTGGCACATGCAAATCCCGTGTGTAAAACAGCACTGTTTTTCACACGTTCAGTGACCTTTCTCATCTCTGGTATCCCTCTTTCCCTTCTGTCTGACTATCCCCAAGTGCTTACAGAGACAGTGCTCCCAGGGAATTACTTGGTGTGCAGCTCTGCCACAGCTGAATAGGGTCTCTCTTCTGGTATTGAGAGACAGGCAGCGCTTTAAGGCAGGATTTGTGTATGTGTTCAGCAACCCTCCACAGCCTCTCTTGGTGGGAAACCCATCTCCTGAGTTTCCTCAGTATAAGGTGTGCCAACTAGTTGTAGTAAAACCCCAAGGCCAGCAAAGAGGCAACAGAATGTTCCTGAGCCCTGTGTTCCTAAACCTTCCCATACCTGGAAATGGGCTCCAGCACCCTATTGTCCATATCTCTTTCTAGGGCAGAAAGAACATAGCTGTGATATCACATATCTCTTTAAATCCTAAAATGCTACTCTGGCTCTATAGCAACACTAATAGACATCATCTAGGGTTTTTTATAGCTGGGAGGCTCACAGAGGCCCTACTGCAGTGTTTTGCTGCTACAGTTAAACAATTCAAACCTAGAAATGAGACCAAGCTAAAATCTTATCTATTATACCTCTGCTGAGCATCCTGGCCTGGAGCAGCAGTGGTGTGGCCAGCAGGAGCAGGGCAGTGACCGTCCCTGCACTGGGCACTGCTGAGGCCACAGCTCCAACCCTGGGCTCAGTTCTGGGCCCCTCACTGCAAGAGAGACACTGAGGGGCTGGAGCGTGTCCAGAGAAGGGACACGGAGCTGGGGAAGGCTCTGGAGCACAAGGGCTGTGAGGAGCAGCTGAGGGAGCTGGGGGTGTTCAGCCTGGAGAAAAGGAGGCTCAGGGGGACCCAGCACTCTGCAGCTGCCTGGAAGGAGGGGGAGCTGGGGGGGTCAGCCTCTTCTCCCAGGTAACAAGTGATAGGAGAAGGGGAAACAGCCTCAGGTTTCATCAGGGGAGGTTTAAGTTGGATATTAGGGAAAAATTGTTGCACAGAGAGGTGTGCTTTGGAACAGGCTGGCAGTAGAGTGGTTGAGTCACCATCCTGAGAGGTACTTAAAAGATGTGGCACCAAGGGACATGGTTTTGTGGGACTTGGCTAGGTTGGACTAGATAATGCTAAAGGTCTTTCTATTCTATTCTATTCTATTCTATTCTATTCTATTCTATTCTATTCTATTCTATTCTATTCTATTCTATTCTATTCTATTCTATTCTATTCTATTCTATTCTATTCTATTCTATTCTATTCTATTCTATTCTATTCTATTCTATTCTATTCTATTCTATTCTATTCTATTCTATTCTATTCTATTCTATTCTATTCTATTCTATTCTATTCTATTCTATTCTATTCTATTCTATTCTATTCTATTCTATTCATCATACTTCTGTGACTTTATTTAAGATCTCAGTGAAATCTACAAAAATATATATTTACATGATTTACCAGCTTGAAATTCGGACTCCATATTAGGCTTCCGAAAGCAGATGTGGAAGCCCAGCTCTAAGCATCAAAATCCCATTAAAATAGGACATGGTGGACACACTAATACTTTTAGAGACTGTGTATACAGTCAAGATATCCTCATAAAATCAGACAAGGGTTTCTCCCCCAAATGGGTGTCTCCTCAGGATGACCTTGATGAAGGGGAAGATTTGGGGAGGAGTGAAAGGAAAGAAAGGAAGAAGCACAGGAATAAATTCATTTAAAGTGTGCACAGAAGGAGTCAGGAAACTTGTAAATATATCCAGGGTTATAAATGATAACTGAAGCAAAGGGCTTTTAAAGATGAGAAATCCACTTGCTCTGCCAAGCAGAGCTGAAGACAAATAAAGACTTATGATCTGTGTGAGACTGTTTGCTGCATGTTTGTCCTTGCCAGCACTGCTGTTTTTCCACTGAGAAAAATGGACTTTTTTGCTTCTGTGGAAAAAATGGTGGCCTGGAAATACCTGGAAAGCAGCTCCTGTGCTGCTGCATAGCCCTGAAATATATAAAATGAAATGTGCTCTTAATTATAAACAACTCTCAGACCTTGATTATTTGGAAGAGAATATTTGAGTGGTCAGCTCCTACTGCAGTCTTAATCACAGTGGAAACATAATGAAGAAATTCTTCTCCCTCTGCATTATGTAAATATTTTTATGGGCTGTGTCAGCTCTTCTGTGAGTGAGAGCTTGTTTTAATCACTTGAGAGGGGATCTGACTGACATAGATGCAGATCTGCTGAATATAGGAATGTGTAGTCTGGTAGAGTTGCTTTTCAGAGTGAAGTTTTCAGACTTTCCATTTATTTCCAGCTGCTCTTTTGTTTCATACCTCTGATAGGGCATGCATGACAACGAGTCAGTGCCTGAAGGGAAGGCTGCACCAGCCTAAGGATTGATTTGAAGGGATGAGTTTACTTCACATGTATTACAGGACCATACTGAGACTTTAGTCATACATTTCCAGTCTATGTGGCAGTTTTTAGCAGGGAAATTGATGCAGCCATATTTAACTGTTAATCATGGAACATGTTTGGGCAATAGATTGATAGCAATCATCATATTTCCTGGTGTATTTATGATACTGTTTAACACACAGTTCCCATGTCTTTAGTACAGGAGTTCCTTCCTTCCTTCCTTCCTTCCTTCCTTCCTTCCTTCCTTCCTTCCTTCCTTCCTTCCTTGGAGGGGAAGAACTGGGAATGTCACCATTTCTTCACACTTTCAGAAACACCAGTCCCATGTCTAGGAGCTTATTTGAGTTTGTACCCTACAGCTTCTGCTGGGTATGACTTGAAAACATATACAAAATCTGGCAAAAAAGGAGAAGGATTGTGCCTTGTGCAGTGCAATTTTGTGTCACACCCTGTTCTCCTGCTGCTTTTTTAATTACTTTTCCTTCTATCCAGCAAGGAGGGTAATGAGAGGCACTTTCTGTTTGCTTTGTTGTTGTTGCTGCTTTAGGTTGTTTTTGTTGGGTTGGGGTTTTTCTTGTTGTTGTTGTTTGTTTGTTTTCATTTTGTTTGTTAGTTAGTTTTTTGTTTTGTTTCTTTTTAGGGGGGCTTTTTATTAGTTTGGTTGGTTTTGTTTTGTTTTTTTCAGATTGTGCCTATCACCAGCACAGAAAAAGTCTGCAATTTTTCTCCTCTTTTTAGTACTTACCAGTTTCAGAGGTTCTGACTTTTCCCAGTGGGAACCATACATTTCATGTCTTGGGAAGAGAGCCATGAGAGAGGAATACATCTGGCCCTGGTGGGGCTGGTGGTGGGAGGTGGAAATTTCTGAACTTCTGTGGCTGCTCTGGTCCAGCCAGCCAGCTCTATATGACATTTGTTCATTACCCAGCAAAGTTTTAACAGCTTGCACTGAATTTATTAGTGGCAGATGCCCCAGGGACACAGACATGGCATTTATCAGGTGCCAGGTAGCAAACTCTGCTACCTTAGCCAGTAAGTTGAAGGAAAACAGTATCATAAGCAAAGCACCTATTAATAGTCTTATCTCTGTCTACAGTGAATCAGCATGGAATGCTCAGGCTTCTACCCAAACTGCAGATTCAAGGTGTTGCTTGGGTTGAGCCCACCACCAGGCAGAAATGCAGTTTTGAGCAAACTCCTAATCCAATGTAACTGCAACTACCCACAGTGAGCTCCAGGTGCTAAAGATTCCTCCTGAGCACATCCATCAGTCTGTGCAGCCTGACGTGGCTGCCCTTGTCCTGGCAGTTCTCTTTTCATTGGTTTTTCTCCCCTGTCACAGGTTGGAGGCTATGGCTGCTCTCCAGAAGGTGAGTTTTGCCCTCCTACTGACAGATGCTGCCTTTGCCCTTCTCTGACCGAAAACTCCTTCCTACCTGTTTTGTATGCCAGTTCAGTCACCAGTGTTCATGGCACTAAAGTCTATCTAGCCATCCATCACAAGACATTCAGGGCATCCATTATGATATGATTCATTTGAGCAATCTGTGTTCATTATTAATCTTCCCTTACTGCAGGCTGAAGTAACCCTGGCTTGTAAGGTCCCTCTTCTTTTCAAAGCTGTCTTTATTGTAATTGCATTTTCTGCTGTATCTGCTTGCTTGCTTGCTTCTTAGTGCTTTACAGGGTGTTGTCCCTCTTCACAACTTCTGAACTGCGCCACTCATCCTGAAAATATTTATTGGGGATTAATATACAGACAATCACTGGTGTGGTTGCAACCTCTGGAAGTCTGCTTTGAAATACAGCTCATCCTTCACCAGGCTGAAGAGATTAAACACAAAATTCTGGTCTTCTTTCCTAAGTTCTTGCTCTCCTGTCCCCCCAAAAAGAGGAATTTGGAATCTTAACAGAGCAGAGACAGGTTGTGTTTTTTCAACCCTTTTTAGTGCTTTTTAGTGTTAATCTAAACAAATTCCACCTGTTTTCCCCACTGAGTATCCAGACACTGCTGGGTGCACAACACTGGTGAATATGTGCACCCTTGCAGGGGTAACGAAAATTTCAGTAACTGTATTGTTTCTTTTGGCTATTGAGATGTGGATTGTCCCACACCTGCCATGCAGAATCAGTGCTGTGACATTTTTATCCTCCTAGGAGCAGAAGGAAAATCAGCTCCCTTTGCCTCCATCACAGTGAAGGGACTACATTTTACATTTTACAGAGGAGGTGCAAGCTGCAACAACAGAACTGAAAGCAAAGGAGCCGAGAATAAAGGCAGGCACCTCTCAGGAGAACAGGCAGAGGGAATACACAGAAAACTTCTGCTTGGCTGATCTGATGCTCCTCTCCCCAGCAGTGCCCTTTCTGATCACAGCACATTGTGCATGCTTGCACTGCTTTTCTCACTGGCAGTCTCATTTTGGCTGTGGAATTAGCCAGGAGAGGCACTGTGGGTAAAGGAACAGCAATCTGATTGCTCAGTAAATCTTGACTCTGCCACAGACTCACTGCTCACCTCCTGTTTGCTTCCATTCTCATTTTTGTCATCTTTGCCTCTGGGATACTGCCTAAGGTCCAGATGCTTGTTGAGGCATCTGTGGTCCTCATCCTGAGGTTCAGCACAGCCATGTCTGGACACTCTGTGTCTTATTCAGATCAGAGCTCTCCCCAGCCACCCCCCTTGCACACCAAATGTCACAGGGAATTTGGGAGGTCATCTAATCCATCCCCCACCCCAGCCAAATTGTTCTTCAGTATCTTGGACTGCATATGTACAGAATGTAGCCTGGGGGAAAGCTGGTCTGGATTAGACACAGTGGATGCTATCCCCTGAAAGTGGTTAACAACAGTAATGAGGGTATAATCCACATGGCAGGGTCAAATAAAGAGAAGAGAATGTTTGGTTCCTGCTACTGTTGTAGGTCAAGTTGTAGATTTAGACATACAGACTTAGGCACTCTGAATGTTGTGGTTGTGAAAGGCAAGAATGAACCCAGCAACTAAAGCTTTTCAGCTACAGCAGTTTCAGACTTTTAAAAAAGAAAAAAAATATTGTAGCTTGAATATGACTCAGCATTTAGTGGTTTTCTTTCAGTTTTCAGTTGATTAAATGTCCTCTTCTATTAAAAGCCTCTTGATATGAAAATGAGACCTTCTAGCAGCTCATAAGAATCTGTGTTTGGTGGTGTTGCCACCTGCCCCCAAGAGAGGGTAACTCAGGTTCTTCCCTGGGGCAGATTAGAGTGAAACAACACTGAATGATTGGTGCTTAGAAATATATATATCTGTGTGTGTAGAGTTTATTTTTAGAAAAATTTAGAACAATTTGGTTGCAATGGAAAGGAGGCATGGTGGTGGCTGTTCCCTGCCTCTGTACTATGCCACCACACTCCAAAAAACTCTCCTTCTCCCCTTGGGTTTCAGTTTTGGGGAGTTGCAAACCTGGCCTCAGCTAATCACCTGCTGCCTCACACATGGCCCTTGTTTGAGTTACTAACCTTTAACACAGATGGTAAATGGAATTACAACTCTGAGCAGAAATACTGCAGATAGCATAGAGCAAGTAAGCATGGCACTGTAAAGCAGGTTAAAATACTGCATTATACTATCAGGTGAATTCCTAGAAGACAGTCAGGGGAGCTGTCATAACCTGGTTGAGGTCATCACTGAGTGATAAATGCAGAAAGACAGAAATATATCACAGGTACAGCTGTAAAATCTATAACCAGCTTTCTTCCATTTAATGTGCTCTGGCCTGAGCTCCAGCAGTGCCCTGTTTACAGTGTGCACTGCAGACTCAGCTTGGAAAGGCTCCCCTTGTCTTCCATGGATCACATCCTTCATTCAAAATGCACCAAGCTCACAATAATCTTCCCTTTTTCTAGTGCCTGCTTCCTTGGGTATTAAAATCCTCTTCTGGCTGGCTCAGTTGGCAATGAGAGCACGAATTCCAGATGACAATACCTCTCATATAGACACAGCCTTGAGAATGCTGAAATTAACCCAAGTGCCAGAGCTGCTCTTTAAAATATTAAATACACAAATATCCTACAAATAGTATTCTAGCTGTGAATAATAACCAAGCAGTGCCTGGCAGAGGCAGACAATTTACACCCTCCCTTTTCATATGAGATGTTTTGCTGTGACTTCCAGATGCCAAATAAATTATTAATCAAATCTGAAAAATACTCTGAAGCCTTCCTTCCTGAGAGGAAGTCGCCAGATGAATTTGGCATGTAAGTCACATTTCCACAAAATAACTGATCAACATTTTCACCACTATTTTGTTGTGTTCAGGGTTTTACTTGCCTAACTCAGAATATGCTGCAGGTGTGCACTAATTCCTCCTTTTCCAGTGGCACTGATGATGCACGTTTGCCCTGTCATGGGCACGGTGACACATGTAGACACAATCTACAGTGCAGATGGCAGGACTGCACGGGGTGTTGGCAAGGCTTTAGAAATCACAGGACAAAACCCCTGTGGGTCCTTGGGTTTTGGGTTGGTTTTTTATTTGTTTGCAGGTTTTTTTTCATTTGAGCTGTGATTAATGGCTGTGTCAAACATCATGAAAGGAAGGATGCGGTTGTGAACACCCCTGCATTGACTTCAGGACAAAGTGATAGAGAAAAGGAGAAATTTCTGCTATTTTTATGGCTGAAAAAAAATCAAATGCTTTCCCAACCTATTCTCTGCTGCTTTCTTTTAAAACACGTTTAGAGTAATCTTTTAAGTGTCCAATTCTACCCTGAATATTTTATGTCAATAGAGATACCCTCTGTAACCAGAATGCACAAAGGCAACCCACAAATACATTCACACACAACATATCTTGAGAAGCATAATACTATTTCTTCACTCGTCTGCCTGTCTCCAGCTCCCAGTGTATTGGAATCTTCTCTTGGCATCTGGCTTAATGATAATAAATCAGGCTCAGCTGCTGTGATCCAGAGCCAGGAGGAATCTTTGGTACATACCTAGCTGCTAAGCCATCCCCTAGTAATCCAAGTGTGCATGTATTCATTCCTATTTCCTAATGAAGTGAGTCATTGGGAAGTCAGACAGATGCAATCCCAGCAAAGTATGAATTAATTCTTTTTCCCCTTTCTCCAATCAGAGCATGGCATAGTGCCTCTCTCTTCCGTGTTACCATCACCTTGTTTTGTTAGGAGCTGTATAAAAACAAAAGGCTCTCAAACAAATTAACCACATATAAATTAAGAGAAAACACATGGTAGAGTGAAATGGCAATATCAGGCTGTCAGAAAGGATTCTTGGTGTGCAGTTGCCTGGCCACTGTCAAGATTTCTGTGATAAAAGATACATTTTCCAACATAAATATAAATATACATAAATAGAAAAATACATTTCCAGCATAAATATAAATAGTTGGTGATGATAAAGGAAACCCAGAAACCCTGTAGATTAAATCACATTGAATAAGACCCTGCATAAAGAGCATAAGATGGCAAAAGCTTGCAATGTGTTTCTGATCCCCCTCTTTAAACAGAAAAATATCTTCCTAATTAATGACTGGTGGTACCAGTATAAGACTTTTTTTCCACCAAACTCAGTTCTGCCCAGAAGGCTGTGATGCATAGGGGTGTATATCCAGACTGACACAGACATTTTCAGTGAATGAAGACACCAAATCTGTCTCTTGTACAAGCACATCTTCTGGTTTGATCATTACTCCCAGGAAGTAGCCAAGCAGTTAGAGCCAGTTCCCAGTGATGAAAGAAATATAAGAAACAAGGCGACATAAATCAGTGGAACACAAAGGAAAATGGAAAGTTTGGGTTTCTCTTATCTTTCTTTTTTGTTTCCTTCACACACATTATTTCAGGAGAAGTGTTAAAGAGAAGGTTTCATCAGCCAAACAGAAGCTGTCTCTGTTGCTTGCAAAGGCATTGTGTGCCTCAGCAGCTGGTGGGACATCCCCTTCACGGGAGTTGAACACAGGGAAAGCTCTTCACCCTGCATTGTTGTCTGTTGTTTACTATGGGCAAATAATCATGTTCTGTTTAATCCCCAATGACCTATCAAGAGACACTATCACAGGAGACATAAAGGACATCCATTTTTCATGTGATCCAAAGCACAAAAACATCATTCACAATGGATCCTACGACGGCCATTTGTGAAATCGATGTAAGCATGTTATTCAAATTTTTGCTTGTTTAGGTGATTAATTTGTCTGTGTTACATGGTACACAGGTATGATAAACAATGGCTCCTCTCTCTTGAAATATTATTTTCTCTTAACAATGTGTTCTAAGACGTCTATAAATAGGCACATATGACACATAAATGTGCTTCCAGAAATAGACAGAGGGAGAGGCTTCTTCAACACAAACTTCTTGGCATTTCAATTTCATGGAATAAAATACTCAAGTTTATCCTTGAACCTGATTGAGAATAATAAGGGAAAAAAAAACAAACCAAGGGCCAAATTCAACTTTTCAGGCACCTCAAAGACTGTGGAAGTGAGTCTCATGACTGGAAGAGCTTGAAGAGGCTCTAGTTATGCACTGATCTTGCTGACAAATGAGCAAGGTGAAGCTTTCAAGGTGCAAGATTGGCATTGTGTTATGATGACTTTTAATTGGTAAATATTGTGTTCAACAGCAGCATTATAGTGAGAAAATACTTCTTGTAAATCCTCACACAAACAAAGAATAGCAGTCTGCTAGAAGCTGCAAAGAAAATATATAGCAGCGTTTTCCAGAACAGCTTGGAAGAATTTAACTACAAATGCAGCACACAGGGATGATTTTAGTAGGATGACTTAGAGACTCTTAAACCTCAGCTGCTAGCTTCCCCTCTCCACTGGCATCTCTTGCATGCATGAGCTTCCTCTGCACATGCTGCCTTTCACTGGCTCTCAGTACACAAGATAAATTGGCTTTGACCCAATGGTGCAAGTGGACAAACTCCCATTTCAGGGTGATTTTTACCATGTAGCTCTCCTTGAAGAGGCAATGAAATGGTATCTGTGATTGCCTCTCTGCTCTGATCATCCTGTTGTACCAAATTCCAGTAAGACATAGACATGCACCCTTGGAAGTCTCCATATGCAAGTTCTACAACGAAATGCAGTTCTGTGTGCTCCACAGACTTCCCTACTTGCCTACAGGTTTTAAGCAGAGTTGATCCAGATCTAAACTGAAGGCTCTTCCTGTGCCTATTAATCACCTTTCCTCACACAGTGTTTTCCCAGCTGCCACTACATACATTCCTTGGGCACCAATCCACCTTTTTGCACTTCCCAAAGTCACCCCGTAATGACTAGCACTGATTTTTCATCCTAGGTGGTAGGACAAATCTTCTAGGGCAGCTGTAAGTGATAACTAACTCACATCATTATCCTGACATTTCTCTGCATCCTCAGTCAGCTGACCAGTGATTTAAATTACAATGATACTTTAGTAATATTCACATCAATCAACTTTCTGCCCAAGATATCATTTATATCTTGTCAGAGAAAATAGAACTGGAAGAATCCACGCTGATCATCTCTTCTGATCCATGCAGAAGTCTCAGGATCAAGGCCTGAGTCCAAAAAGAACTACACCATATCTTCGTACAAACTTGTCTTGTGTTTGCAGAGAAGGTTAACTTAACTTGCAAGCCTTGGGAAGCTGCTCCATTGTTACTCAGAAAAGTAGCTAAGATGAGATCATTTTGTCTGAAAAAATCCTTTTGAATTTACTGTGTAATTTTGAAGTTACTGTGTAATTTGAAATGTCTTTAAAAATAAGATAAAAGGGAAGCATTCATATGCATGGGGAGTAGTGTATAGAGAATGCAGGTTTCCTTTTATGTCCCTATTACTCTGTTTGATCCTCTTCAGTTTCTATAATTGCCCTCCATGTGATTATCTTCAGCACAATACATTTTCAAGTCAGTGCAGACTAAAATTGTACTGTAATACAGAGGCTGCTTTGTCTTCAGTACCTCTTTAATAAATTCATAGTCAGCAGCAGCATTATTTGGTAAATAATATAAAACCATGACAGGTTTGCTTAAAGCAGGAAAAACCTCAGGGTGACTGAGGTATATGAAACAGCTCTGAATGAGCAATTCAGATGGAGAAGGCATTTAAATAATCAACTTCCTTTTGATAGGATTTTTGTGCTGCAATGGAAGAAAGGGAAAATGAATTACTGAAACTCTCTTTCTTGCCTGAGCTACCTCTGACTGCATGAAATAATGGGCTTCCATTCAGGAAAGGAATGGCACTCAGACTATCATAGATGAAGAAGATGATCTTATAAAGGAAGAGGAGAAGGAGGTAAAAGAGTCTGGGCTCTAGGGCAGGAGGGTGGGGAGTGAGCTTTTATACCTGTACTGATGATCTAGAGGAGGAGATCGAGTGCACACCCAGTAAACTTGTAAATGACACTTTGGCAGGAGTGTTGATCTGCTGGAGAGCAGGAAGGACCTGCAGAGGGGTCTGGACAGGCTGGAACAAAGGGCCAGGGCCAATTGTATGATGTTCAACAGGGCCAAGTGCCAGGTCCTGCACTGGGGTCACAACAGCCAGCCCTACAGGCTGGGACAGTGCCTGGGAAGCTGCCTGGCAGAAAAGGCCCTGGGGGTGCTGGCAAACAGCAGCTGAACATGACCCAGGTGTGCCCAGGTGGCCAAGCAGGCCGGTGGCATCCTGGCCTGGAGCAGCAGTGGTGTGGCCAGCAGGAGCAGGGCAGTGACCGTCCCTGCCCTGGGCACTGCTGAGGCCACAGCTCCAACCCTGGGCTCAGTTCTGGCCCCTCACTGCAAGAGAGACACTGAGGGGCTGGAGCGTGTCCAGAGAAGGGACACGGAGCTGGGGAAGGCTCTGGAGCACAAGGGCTGTGAGGAGCAGCTGAGGGAGCTGGGGGTGTTCAGCCTGGAGAAAAGGAGGCTCAGGGGGACCCAGCACTCTGCAGCTGCCTGGAAGGAGGGGGAGCCAGGGGGGGTTGGGCTCTTCTCACAGGCTAAAAGTGACAGCAGAGGAAACAGCCTCAAGTATCATCAGGGGAGGTTTTGATTAGATTCTAGTGAAAAATTCCTTCATGAAAAGCTTTGAAACAGGCTGCTCAAAGAAGTGGTGGAGTCACCATCCCTGGAGTTATTTAAAAGAAACGTAGGTGTGGCACCTGGGGACTTGGTTTTGTGGTGGACCAGGCAGTGCTGGTTTAATGGTTGGACTCAATAATTTTGAAGGTCTTTTTCAACCTAAACAATTCTGTGACTCTCTGGCACCACAGTACCTTCACCACCTTTGAGGCACCCATGCCAACTATGCTGCCCAGCATCTGCTGTGCTGCTTCCAAACTACCCATAGATAATCAATGTTTTTCAGGAGCAGGACTGGGATAAGGGCTGGAGGTCTTTCAGAAAGGACAGTCAAGTGGGTGGAAATAAAAAGGGAGGGAAAGGTAGCTAGATATCTCAGGTGCAGTGTGAACATGCCTCACAAAACTCACTGAGTGCAGCTGATAACAAAAGGCAGCAGCAGCCATGTGCAGTGCTGCCTGCCTAGTGAGTGACAATGCACAGGGGGTTTGGTCACACATCTGCTGCAGGAGGCCACATACATCACACCGTGCTCGCTTACGCAAACTGCAGAGAGCCTCCCCCTAAATACAAAATGTGTCAAACTACCAACCGTCCAAAAATAGGAGAAGCTCAAAAACTGTCTTTTGAATTGTCTTCTGCTTGACTGGAAACTGGGGGAAGAGCAGTCAGCTGTGAAGCAAACACCTTTTGGTGCACAGACCTACAGAAAGGCCATTCCATGACCCATTTATACAAATCAAGCCATATGGTAATACTCAGCATTTTATCCTAACACTGTTAATTGAGAATTGACTGTTCACTGGGTACCTCTCAAAAAATAATCCTCATCTCTTATAAATGACAAACTGAGGATCAATATAAATATATTTATCTTTATATTTATACATAAAGATATACAAATATCTTCAGCTTTCTGTTGCTGTGTAATTCAACTTCATCCTAATCATTTGCATTTGGGATTTTGCATAAAAAATAGTGAAAAAGAAAAAGTTTATTAGGGCACATGGTTGGGAATAAGACTAAGAAAACACTAGAAAGTGTTGATGAGAAATGCAGACTGTGTGTCTTTGCAGTCAAATGCCTAGCAGTGTATGACTGAATGGTAATCCTGATTCTTGAATACTACATTTAGAGCAGTAATTATGGGAAAGCAAACATACACAACATACACACTGATACACTACAAAAATATCCTCTGAAAATCAGCCTGGTCTGAAGGAATGGCAGTTAAAACCCCTCCCTTTAAGAGTCCAGAAGAAAACTGACTGATAGTCAAATATATATATATAATTATATAAATAAATAAATAAATAAATAAATAATCTTGATAGTGCTTTTTCTGGCCCTATGTCTCTGGTCTCTCCATTGTGACAGAATATTTTTTCAAGACCATTTCCAATTTCTTCTACTTCAAAGAGGATGTTCCAGGCAAAAATGGACAGAACTCCACCTTGTTTTCTGTGAAATCTGGAAGAGTGTAAATCTGGAAAGTATTTTTGGATGACTTCCAGGTGAGTGACATATTTAGCTCAGTCCTGCCCAGGAGACATTTATATGGTTATGACTGAATTCTTCCACAAAAATAAAAAGAAGGAACAGGACCAGGGTCTAAAGATATGGGAAGAATGGCACAAAATGGCTGTGGGCAAAAAGGGCTTGGTCAGGTTGGGTAGGTCTCCATGCCAGTGAGGAGGGATGGCAGAAAAGAAGGAAGCAGAGAAACCTGGTGGATGAAGGGAAGGCAGTGGATTTAGTTTTTCTGGATTTTAGTATAATTTTGATATTGTCCCTCACAGCCCCCTCCTGGACACTCTGTCCAGCTGTGGGGTGAGTGGGCTCATGGTGTGCTGGGTGCAGAACTGGCTGAAGGGCAGAGCTCAGAGTGCTCTGCTGAATGGGGCCACTGGTCACCAGGGCTGCTGCTCCAGGGCTCAGTTCTAGAGTCAGTTCTGTTTGATGTATTTGTTAATGATCTGCAATGTTAATGCAGGAGGTGAATACACCATTAGCAAGTTTGCTGACAATACCAAACTGGGAGGTGCTGCTGACTCTGTCAGGGGACAGGTGGCCCTGCAGAGGGATCCAGATAGATTGGAGCATTGGGTTATGATTAATGGGATTAAATTTCACAAGTCCAAATGCTGGTTCCTTCACCTAGGACAGAGTAGTGCCAGACATGTATAAACTGGGAGAGGAGTGTCTGGGGAGCCCTTCAGAGAGGGCCTGGGAGTGCTGGGGGGCAGCAGCTCAGTGTGAGCCAGCCCTGAGCCCTGGCAGCCAGGAGGGCAAAGCCCTGGGACAGAGACAATCCTGGGACAGAAAGAATCCTGGGACAGAGACATCCTGGGACAGAAACAATCCTGGGACAGAAACAATCCTGGGACAGAGACATCCTGGGACAGAAACAATCCTGGGACAGAAACAATCCTGGGACAGAAACAATCCTGGGACAGAGACAATCCTGGGACAGAAACAATCCTGGGACAGAAACATCCTGGGACAGAGACATCCTGGGACAGAAACAATCCTGGGACACAGCCCATCCTGGGACAGAGACAATCCTGGGACAGAAACATCCTGGGACAGAGACAATCCTGGGACAGAAACAATCCTGGGACAGAGACATCCTGGGACAGAAACAATCCTGGGACAGAGACATCCTGGGACAGAGACATCCTGGGGCAGAGACATCCTGGGACACAGCCCATCCTGGGACAGAAACAATCCTGAGACAGAGACATCCTGGGACAGAGACATCCTGGGGCAGAGACATCCTGGGACACAGCCCATCCTGGGGCAGAGACATCCTGGGGCAGAGACATCCTGGGACAGAGCCCATCCTGGGACAGAGACATCCTGGGACAGAAACAATCCTGGGACAGAGACAATCCTGGGACAGAGCCATCCTGGGACAGAAACAATCCTGGGACAGAGACATCCTGGGACAGAGACATCCTGGGACAGAGCCCATCCTGGGGCACAGCCCATCCTGGGACAGAGTCCATCCTGGGGTGCATCAGGCACAGGGTCCGGCCAGGCAGAAGACAGGACTGTGCCCCTGTGCCCAGCTCTGGTGCAGCCTCACCTCAAAGAACATCTGCAGTCCCATGCCCACACTCTAAGAAGGATGTGAGAGCACTGGGATGCATCTAAATGAGATGAAAAGGTTGCAAAGAATGGCCAAGGAGCAACTCAGGACTTAGGGCTTGTCTGCTTGGAGAAAAGGGGTCTGAGAGGCAATGTCACTGCTCTCCACAGCTTCCTGAGGAGGGGAACTGGGGAGGGAGGTGCTGAGCTCTTCTCCCTGGTACCCAGCAGTGGAGGGTTTGTGACTGGTTCAAAGCTGTGCCAGAAGAGCTTCATACTGAATGTTAGGAAGTATGTCTTTACCAAGTGGGTGGGCAAATACTGCAGAAGGCTTCCTGTTGGGTGCTCCAAACCTGTCAGTGGTTAAGAGGCATTTGGGCAATGCCCTTAATAATGTGCTTTAACTTTTGGTCAGCCCTGAGGTGGTCAGGCAGCTGGACAGGCTGATCACTGTAGGTCTCTTCCAACTGAAGCAGTCTATCCTGTCTTGTTCTGGGGGGGGTGACAGTGTGGGATGCTGTACTGGAGATATGTATAGGGGAGATGCACACCTTCAGTGCCCGTGTCTGAGCTCAAGGTGGATCTCTGCCACTGGTGTGGTCTTGGACAGCACCCACTTTTCCCAGGAGGGATGTGAGAGGGGAGGAATCCCCATTTCTAGGAGAGGGGTAGAGTGCTGGTGGCCCATGTGACCTATGAGGAGGTGGTGTGCATGAAGCTATGCACACTGTGGGATTAGAGCTCTGGGGGATTAGATATAAAGACTATTTTGAATTTTGTAGGTGGTTATTAATATTTCATAGCCATCTAGTGCTGTGGTTTCTCTGTCACATTACTGATATTGATCCTGCATGTGCAGTTCACTGATTGCCAGTTAATAATTATACGTCATTAAAAATAATCTCACAATTGCTTTGATCCTGATTTGCTTAAAACCCCTTGAGCTAAGCAGTTTTTCCCCTGTGACATAGAAGCTCTCACAGGAACAGAAAGAGTGCAAGCTGCCATGGTGCTGCCTCAGCTCTCTCACGTGGCTCACGTGGGCTCTGGTCCTCCCCCTGTGATGGAAGATGTGATTGAGAAGATGCTTTGCATTCACACCCAAGATCACATCTGGTCCATTCAGGTCAGCCAGGGGTTTTAATCTCCTCGTTGGACCCATATGCAGCCCTCTAGCCCACTGTGCAGCCATGGTGGGCCTAATTCCCTTCTCATGAAGGGAGAGGCACCCATGAGTGCTCAAACTGGCTTCATGGTAGGTTTTAGTCAGAGCCTGAAGTAAACCAGAGCGTGCCCACTTTGCAGACATTCATCACTAAAGGCATTCCCAGACAAGCTGACTCCTTTCTTTGGCTGAAATTAGTGAATGTGATGAGCAATTCTGCCCATGTTGTGCCTGAAAGATGCATTTCACAGGATGCATTTCACCAAACTCTCCTGTGCTGGGACCTGACCACAGAGCTGCCCTGTGGCAGGTTGGTACAGGCAGTTTCAGGTCAGGGCCCTCTTGATCAGACCCCATACTCTCCCCATGAAGTGCACATGGCTCTCAGGTCTTTTCCCACCCTACAGACAGGGCATTCACTGCTGCAAGTGTCTTCCTGGTTGCAAAAATGTGAAGGCCATAGACACTTCCACAAAGGAAATGCAGAGTGCAGCCTTCTAAATTTTCCTTCATCAGAGGGGATGAAGAATTCAACTTTAATGCCAATAACTGCAAACAGTCCAAATTTTAAGCCTTGATCTTATAAAATTACCCAAATATATACCATTTATAAGAGAGCACAGCTTTCAGTACTGCCACAACAAATTTGGAAAAGCACTGCCCCTCTGCTGTAGGACACCTTCAGAGAAGCAGCAAGAGCACAGTTTAGCTGCAGACACCAAGCAGAAGCTGCTGGTGCCACTCCATCCCTGGGGAGTGACAAGAAAGGCCACCTCAGACACAATCCACCTCTGAAGAAAGTGTGTTTGTGTAAATATTCAGGATGTGATTGAGTTGTCTATGCCTATCTAGTGTCATTTTGAACTTTTGTGCAGAAATATCTTTCTGGGTCCCACACATGAAACTAAATGAAGGAGCCATGCATACTGTGTGTTGAGTGTTCACCATTCATGCACCTGGGTCATACAGGACAGCTGCAGCATCTCCAGCTTGGGTCAACACCTGCACCTGCACCTGTTCCTCCTTATGGGTAGTCTCCTGAAATTCCCTGGGGAAAGAGAGGAGGAGTGAGGGGGAAGAGAGATAATAACAGTTGAATAATCTATTCAATGAGATTCATGGAATTTGGGGACTAATACATTCTATGAATAATATTTTCATTATTTTCCCAACTCCAGTGCTAACAGAAGTTATGAATAGTGATTGAAGCAAACCCTTGAATTATATGACAATGCTATTGAACTTTGGAAGCATATATTACATGAAGTGAGGGGACTCTGGTTCTGCCCATCATCAGTTTGATGTGGATGTTCTTGAAAATGGTGAAATGTGTATTTGACACTTTAGCCTTTCCTCACAGAAAGTTTGTGCTCAGATTACCTGACAGTGAGAATCAATCAATAACTCACATGCTGTTTCTCACAGAAAATTGTTAGCAATTGCTTTCTTTCAGCACTTCAGAAATTACATCCCTGGAGATGGCAGACTTCTCATCT
Source organism: Luscinia megarhynchos (assembly GCA_034336665.1). Lineage (NCBI taxonomy): Eukaryota > Metazoa > Chordata > Aves > Passeriformes > Muscicapidae > Luscinia > Luscinia megarhynchos. Next base: position 71,531,630 of record JAPFBE010000003.1, read on the forward strand.
CTACAGTCTCCTCTCACTGCAGGGCAGCATGCCCTTGTCTCCAGAGGGGAAACTTTTTCCTCAGGGGCACTGCAACCTGCCACTGTTCCTCAGCAGCATGTGCTGACAGCCCCTGATGTGTCAGTTCTCCCTGCAGCAGCTGCAGATGGATCATGGGGGGATGCTGTCAGAGCTCTTCCCATTGCTCATCTTTCTCACTATCTCCTCACCACTGGAGATGACTACTGGTCTCTAGACAAGGCCAAAAGGAAGATTAACTGGTCCCTGTGAAGTTTGGCCAGGAAATCCAAGCTGCTGTGACATGCAGGAGTCAGAGGCTTTCAGTTTCTGCAGTGTTTCTGCTGCTGTTCCCCCATCCTTGGAAGGCAGAGGCACCAACTTCAGCATGCAGTAGCTGAGGGTTTGTTTCCAGCCTGTGTGCAGAAGTACTTCCTGATAAAATCAGAACAATCTAAAACTTTATTACTTGGGTATATTTTAGCCCTTAATTATTTATGATGTCCTCTTACCTTTGCCTGAACAGAGGAGCTGGAGAGACAGTGGATGCTTCCTATCCAGAAGCTGCAGTTGAACAATAACATCTGTTCCATTACCAGCTTGAGCAGGTTTAATGATTCCAAACTACATGGGTCCTCCTGCATCTCATGCCATACCATGGATAAGGTTCATTACTGAAGCTAAAAGATAACATGCATTACTGGTATCAGTTCACTGACACCAGATGTACAGCACCCTTTGACATCAGTGATGAAAGATCACAATAAACACAGCCATCATTTTCCCCCTCCAAAATTCATAATCTAATTGATAACTGAGCTTGCTGCAAGGGACTGACTGTCATTCATCAGCTAAATGTTGAATTTATCAGTTCCTGGAGGGCCTCTACTCTGTCAGAAATGAACATGGTTCATACACATGTTTAATTCTAACTTTGAAAGTAGAGAGGAATTTAACAGAACATTAAAGAGTGATGAATAAATTATAAAGGCATTAATGAGGCTGATGCTTATATCTAAAGGAAAAAGTCCCAGAGGGTTCTGGGAGCTCCAAAATTACTAATAAGTTATTAATTTTGGAGTTGATAGTAGATAAAAAATTAAACATGCTAAGTATGAGTATGTACTGTGATTTCTGCTGCAGAAGACAAAGTCTTTCAGCTTATTATACTATGAGGTATCATTTGTAAGGCCAGAGAAGTAATTATTCTTCTTTATATGTCTCTAGGAAAGATTGCAGTTGGAAAGCTGTATGTACTCCTAAGCACTTGACTACAGGAGGATATTGATAAACTTTGAGAGAATCCAACTGTGAGCAAAAGAAATTATAAAAAGAGTAGGGGACAAATCCTCTTCAGAAAGATGGAAAGAACTAGATAAGAACAGAAAAGAAATCTAATGAGAAATTATAGTACAGAAGATAAAAAATTGTAGCAAACAAGACAAAAGTAATAAAAAAAAAATTCTTCTCCAAATAAATGTGCAAAATTTTTTACATGAAGTACAAAACACAAAGTGATGAATCAGAACAAAGCTACCAAAGAGAGAGGACATTTTCCCAGTCTGTATGTCTTCAGTTTCTTGAGTTGTGTCTTGAAGCTTCCCACCTTTTCTTCCTGACCTAGGACCATAATTGGCAAATACTTACATAAACAAGTACCTTCATGCTTATGAGGTTTTCAGATCAGTTCAAAAATTTTTGTGCACATTGATCCTCAACCCAATTGCTTCTCAGTACTGACAGAGCCACTTTAGCTGACATGCTGGCAAAATCAACCCTTCTCCAGCATCCCCCTGGCACAACCATACCAATGTCAGCATGAACAAACAGGGCAGCAGAACTGGGATAAATTCACTGGGATAAATTCATATCAAATATCTGAGAGGCTGTTGCTGAAGAGAGGCATATGTATAGAAAAGAGAGGATTTTGAAGGAAAAGGAGCATAGATGGTCACCAATCTGCCTAATTGAAAGAAGATGTAGCAACTTAAGTTAGAGGGAGCAGAGGTCAGGAAAGGCAGCACATTTTGAACTGCCCTGCACAGCACACCCTCACTATATGTGGGATTAAAAAAAAATATATAGTTGTAATCTGCCTTTATCCTTCTATCCTTCTAAACCTCTGAGTGTGCTGTGGGTACTTTGACTTTAGTGTGGCTTGGAGTCCACATACCAACAAAAAAAAGCCCTTGAAAATGGAGCATGTATGTGGCATTTTACACCAAGAATGAAAATATTAAGTAAGTCTGGTTGATTTCAACAGCAAACTTTCACAAACACAGATTCACAGATAGTGTGGTTTATTGGAATAACAGATTATAGATTCTTTTAGATTGCCAGTGATAAACTCACTAGACCCTCAAAATATAAAATATATAGCACTATGTACATCTGTTCCAGGTATAGTCTCATACAGTCAAAGGTGCAAATCTTACCAAAAGAAGTGCTCCTGCTTTGGGAAGAACAGATAAACAAGCCTGTTGACTTGTTTGCAAGGTGATCATATTCTCATCCTCTACCATGGAGGATTTCAAATGCCAGTTTATACATTTATAAAAGGATGTGAGAATGTAGTCAAATATTCTGTTACTGCCATCATAAATGGGGTCTGTGTGCAGGGCAGCCAATTTATATGTAAATGAAGAATTTAGACAGCAAGAAAGAGAGAGATTACAGAGATTTGTGCAGGGATGGAACAGGACCCTGGCACCTTAGCATAACTCTCTGTCCCATGTGGCTGATTGCAGTGATAGGGGCCATCCAGCCTCTGCCCAGTAACCTATCACCCCCTCAGCCCATGCCCATGGAAATCCCTTAGCCATGCATGTTGTGGCACAGCTCACAGAAATCCCTCATAAATGTGTCATGGCATGTAGGTCTCATTCTACAGAAGTCACAGCACCATGGGATAGCTCAGACTGGGAGAGGTTTGGCCTTCTGCTTTCAGCAGGTCAGCTCTGATCTGTTATCCTCCACCTGGAGAACATCCAAAGACTGCCTCATCTGCACATCTGACTGTCCTCATAGGAAAGATTTTCCTCCTTACAGCCAAGCTGAAACTCTGCTGTTTCAGCTTCTCTTTGTTTCTTACCCTCCCTCCCTGCAGGGCTGTAAAAATCCCATCTCCATTCCCTCAAGGAGCTCTCCATAGGCATTGGGGGCTGCTGTTAGGTGCCCCTAAAATATTGCTGCTCCAGGTTTAAGAAGCCCAGACTCCCCAGTACCCTGATCTCATTCATTTATCCATGTCCTTTTTCCATAGGAGGAACACTCAGGTGGGTGCAGTAATCAGGGGTGGTCTAGTGAGTGCTGAGGAGGTGGAAGTAATGACTGCCCTTGCTCTCTTTCTGTCCCTGTTCCTACAGCCCAGGCCACTGCTGGCCACTGTTGTCACCAGGGTTTGCTGCTGGCCCTTGCCCCTCTCACTGCCCACCAGGACCTACAGGGCCTTTCCCAGGGCAGGTTCCTTTGGTATTTCCCTTGTTGCCAAACTCCAGGGAAAGATGAGTTATTACTCAATCACCCTTCTAAACTCAAAAATCTATCCAGACTACAAACCACCTGGCTTTTCCCATTCCTACTGTGGCATCCCATCTTGAATACAAGAATATGATGGAAAAAACCTTGAATTCCTTGCTAAACTCAGTGAAAATGACATCTGCTGCTCTGCCATTGACCTGCAATAGTCATAGTTGGAAATCAGGCTGCCCAGGCATGACTGACCCTTTTTAAACCCATGCTGACTGCTACCAGTCACTTTCCTCTCCTTCCTGCACCCAGAAATGTGCTCTGAGACTCACTGCATGACATTTCCAGGGACCAAAGAGAATCTGACTGGCCTGTACATCCCTGGTTGTCCTCTGGCCTTCTCTGAAGGTGTTGTTTTGAAGAAGTTTCAGAAAAAATGAGAAGGAAGACCTTACTTAGGCCTCTAAATCGTCACTTAGTGTTAAAAAAACCATTTCCCAAATTATTTTTATTCATCATCATTACCCAGAGATGTCTCATACCCATTTAACAGTGCTGGAGAGTTTGCTCAGTTTGTTTTGATGACAGTTTTATGATATCACAATGAATTCCAGTTTATGGAAAAGCATTTTATCTTCCAACTCCATCAGGTGTTGTGAGAGAAGATGAGGGATGTTTGGTACACCACTGTGTAAACTTACCCATATAAAATCTGTTAATCTGGGAAATTATAGCAAAAATCTATTTGTCTGTTTGATGCAAGCCCATATTTTTAGAGAGATGATAAGGCTGTTCTTTAGAAGCTGTCAGCTTCAGCTTTTTAACATCTTCTTTGTGGGTAGATTTATTATAGTCCCTTAATCACAGACAGAGAACATCAAAAGGTTTGCAGAAGTTCATGAGTCTCCATGCCCAAACTGCAGGGCATCTGAGACTAATTTACAACTTCACACTGAAAAAACAAAATGCAAATGTCAAGTGCAGCTCCTCACACACAGCTAGAAAGAAAATAAAAACCCAGAAAAATCGTGCAATTTATTCTGGAACAAATTATCTTGGAGCTCCTGGAGAGCATGTTGAAATGCATGTGACTCCATGCACAAATCCTCAGAAACTCAAATGAAAGAACTTTCATTGGCATTACTGGTCAGGATGTTATAAACACTGTAAACAATGTCATAAACACTGCAGTACCATCCCTTTTACACATCAATCAGACACAAAAGGGAACATTTATATACATCCTGTGGAAGCCAAAGAGAGATGAAGGCCTTCCCTACACCTCAGGATTCAGACTTTGAACAGCAGCCAGCAGCTGCAAGTAAATACTTTATTAAACAGCTACTGTTAGATGCAAAATGCATGTTGCTCAATTGAGACCCGCTGGTGGGTGAGGAGGGAAGATTGAAATTAGGATGATTAAACTGAGAAAAAGTGCTGTACTTGTGGCACCATAAAAATTACAGCAGCAGTTAACTTATCTGAAGCTACTAATAAATTATTAGCATCCTGAAAAAAAAGATTCTAAGATAGAGGTAGATACTACAGTCTATTTCTTGCAATAATTTTTAGTATTTATTAGTTCCAATCTGCAAACTGCTTGGAAAAAAAATTACTATTAATTTAATCTGTTTGCTCCCATCTAACTGAACATGGATCCTGATAGTTGATTTTACAGTATATTTAGGTTTTTTTAGGTAAGATATGAGTAATAAGGCTATACATACATCTTTGCCAAACAGCAACAAGAGTTTGTGCCCAAAAGTCTGTGTGATTAATTTAAGAAATAACTTTTCAGAAAACATCAAATACTGCTTCTAGTCATTCCATAAGCTATTCTATGGCTCCACTATGCTGCTACTTAGTCATATTTATGTCTATCTCATACTTTTATACATGCATTATGTGTCAGTGAAAAGCTAAATAATTAATTTGTGATAATTTTACTCTTTTTAGGTGAATAAGTAGTTTTGGGTTAAAACTGAAAAAATATTAAGACTATCCAATCAGTTTTCTCCTGTGCTGAGGGAATCAAAGAAAGGCTCATGTAAAATGAAAAAAAATCTACTGAAGAGTTAGTTTGTCCCATAAAAATGAAACAAGCTCTCTCTATTGTTACTATTTTGTCTTGTTCAGCAGGCAGTTATTTTCTGAAATAATATTCATTTGTGAGACAGGAGGGAATTTATTCTGCTTGCTTTCATCCTCAAAATGCTGGCTGCTAGTTTAAGCCATATATCCATTTCCTAAAGGAGGCTTTGCTTGAAACCTCAGAATGGCTTGCCATTTAGACAGGCATCTCTCTCTTCTCTGATGGAAGCTCTGGTCAGCCCAGTTGAGCTGCATACTCAGCTTTTAGACACCTTGAGTTGCATTTGTGAGGATGTAAGAAATTCTACTTACAGACAGGAAGCTTAATTCGTAAGAAGTGTGAAGTGTCATTAACAAAATGTTAAAATGTCACAGTAACAAATATAATCTGTGTCTGAGATCTTACAAATGCTTCTGGAGGTGCATAACCCAATCCCTGGGAGCAGTTCTACACATGCCAGAAGTAACTGCATGAGCAGAGGCAGGAGGGAAGTGCATGCTGGGGTGTTTGAGGCATATGTAGTCAACAGCAGGAAATTTTTTAGCATTTGCCCTTTGCATCAGAGAGACCTTGGTGTGACAAAATGGTTTAAAAGTGTAAAACTTAATTTTACAGTATCAAGACCTGGCAATCCAAATTGGAAAAGAAAAGATGAACTCAAGTTCAAGCTTTATACACAAGATATTCTCTTCCAGTTCAACAACTGGCAAAGAGTATGTCACTATGTGATTAATAGCTAAATATAATATGCTGCTGCATAAACAATCACTGTAAATATAGCTATCTTCACAGCAGGGGAAGCCTGAGCACATACACCAGCAGGCTAGCTGACAGCCAGAGATGACAATATTTCATTTTCAGGCACAAGTCTCAGTCAGAGTGGCTGTGGTCAGCAAGAAACTGTTTCTAATACATTTGGCTGGACCTTGAAGTTAATCTATTGACTGCTGCCAGATTTACTGGGCAGGCTTTAATGGCCCATTGATTTTAGTGGACTCTTAATCAACATGGCAAATTATGAATAGCAAGGCCACCAGGAACAGAGAAACAGGAGAGTACAGGCAGCACTGGTTTGATATAGGCAGCAGTGAGAGGTACCTCAGTTATATGCACAGTATTACTATTCTCTTTCCATATCCTCTGAGCATACAGCAAGTATAAAACCAAAATATCATATAGTTGCCTGCAGTGGCAATGTTGAGCACCCCTGCCCACATTAGAAATAAAACTTTCTTCATGGATTTAGGTTGGCCTGAAAATTATATGCTAAAAAATGGAGTTACATATCACTGTCTTAAAAATATAAATTAGATCACAGAAGAAAGCAAGTTCAGGCTTGTCTGCTCAGACTGCTCTGTTTTTCATCCTCACAGGAGGAATACAGCTGGCCAACACCTCCAGGGTTAAGCACATCATTTACACCAATCTTCAGGCTTTGTCCTGAGCTAATTCCTTCCTCAAAAGAAATCACACTGCCTATCTTCAACACCTCATCTCCAGGTAAATTTACTTTCCCCTGAAGGCTGGGTAGATAAGATCCCCAGCTGCTTGAGCCCCTTTGGTTTTTGAATAGAATCATAGAGTCTCTTAGATTTGAAAGCATCTTTAAGATCCCTGAAGTCCAGCCTTTACCCCACCACTGCCCAGTTCACCACTAAACCATGTCCCCAAGTGCCTCACCCATGGGTATTTTAAACACCTCTGAAGAAGAATTGGAAAACTTGGGCATGTGGACCTAGTACACTGTATCTCCACAGTAAACTCTGACAGCAAGGAAATAAAGGTAAGCCCAGGCATGTGGCTAGTTTCAACTTCTCATTACATTCACAACTGTGTCGGTGTAACATGCTATTCCTGTAGAAGAAGATCAAATCTTTAGTGCTAGAACATTGTCCAGAGGGGCAATATAGTATAACTGCAAATGACAAATAGTTGCAGCATTGTAAAAGCCATGTGCACTTTGTTTCTGATGTGCATATTGGTTTCATGTTCCAGAAAGGTAAATTTAGCCTGGCACGTGTCCAGGTTATACACCTAGGAGAAGTGAGAAATGTAGAAATGATCGTACAAGAGATGACTGAAAAAAACAGGAAAGTAAAGATGGGGAAGATAAACATTTTTGATTTATATGCAACATCAGGCGGTAGTTGTCTACCAAGAAAGAAGCTGCAGGGCAGTTCTAGCAGAAGAATAAATGAGTACAGCCATGAATAGATTGCAGGGAAAAAAATGAACTGTTTGCACTAATAAAAATTATGTCCTAGCAACAGTTTTTCAGCAGGAACAATGTGAGCAAAAACCAAAGCTACTTTTAAGATGCAACTCAGTATTTTGAGAAAAGGTTATATAATGTGTTGGAATGTGACGTCAAGGGATGGAGCCTGATAAATCTGAACATTCCTTCCCATCCTGCATCTCCTGTAGCCAGCATGCTGTGATGCTGGTTTGACAGTACAAAAAGGTTACAGGTGCTTTGCATAATCCTTCTTAGACAGAGCCAGGTTACATGATGCAAAGAACAGGAATGATGAGTCCTCCAGGAGCAAGATGTCCTTGGGAAAGCTGGAGAAACAGCTAAGTTATTTTTTTTCTGTTAAAGGCAGGTCTCCCAAGTATCCATGTTTTTTAAAGAGCTGATACATGATGAAATCAAATCCAGTAGTTATAAATTGCAGTGAACAGTGTTCAGCTGGAGGTAGAAGCATAGACAGTCATTTTGGGAAGCTGGTGAACAAAACACAATACACACTTAGACCAAGGAAGCCATTTTTTAAGATGCCAGTGGACAAAACTAGAAAGTTGAACATGTGGGGTCATAAAACTTCTCATTATCCTTAGTGCAGTTTGCAAAACCCCAGGCTTCATGAAAGCTTGTGGGAACAAGCTCTCCCCTAGATCCTAGCTCCTGTGGGTTGCCACTGTTGGATGGGTAGAAAGAGGAGACAAAAATGCTACAGTTAAAGATTTTTGGCCCTTCATTTTTTAATGGTGACCAGGACTCATAAACCTATATAAAGCTTGAGAAGATTTTGAAAACAGGGAAAATGTTCTCAAAACTAAGAGGAGTCCTGTTTCTCTGAAAGGCTTTACACTTTCCTACACAATACTCTTTTTCCACAGGAATTCCAAAAGAAGTCTGCAAGTGCAGAATGAAATGAATGGATGAGTGGTCATGATAAAATGTTGAGAATGGATGGTAGCTCCTCAGACAGACAGAGACAGACAGATGTACAGGTCAGTGTTTCCCATGGCCAGGGCGTGGCAGGCTCCCAAGCCACCCTGTGTCCCCTGGGAGCAGGGTTTGACACAACCCTTCCGACAGCAGCTCCAATAAACAGCTGAGCCAAGCCCTGACACTTTCAAAGCTCTGTTTACAGAACAAACTTGTGTAAGTGTTTAATTCATCAAAAACCACGGTGGGTTATGCAGCTGCTTTGCAATCCCAAGGGACCCTGGAGCAGAGACCTTCTGGCAGCTCTGCTCATATCCCGGCACTCGCTATCCAGCAGTCTGTCTCCTGTGGCACGCAAGTGGAAGTGACAGTCTGTCATGACCTAGAGGACAGCCAGCCACCCTCCCAGCCACAGAGGAAATGAAGAACATCCTTCTTGAATATGAGGGCTTCAGAAATGCAAAAGCCTTTGAGATTCAGGGTGTTAGTTATAAGACTCCAGCGAATGAGAGCCCACAGACCAGCTGGGAATTGGGGATGAGGCAGGAGCTCTGCTCCTCTAAGAACAGCAGCTGCTAACCTCAGAGAGGCCCAGGGGCTGGGCTCAGCATCTTCTGAGCTGTTTCAGACTGGGGTTAGAGTGACCAGCTGGTACAGCCAGGGGAAGCCCCTATGCTTTCTACAAGCCAGATGTAAGCCATTTGGTTGGATCCTGCACTTAATACTTTCCCTAATTCTTTCCAGGTGTTCCAGTCCCTTTGCACAGTAGGGCCAGTGTGGGCTGATGAGGCAGCCTGGGGAGTCTTACAAGAGAGTCTCAGGATTATAAAAGTCAATGACATAGAGGATTTTCACAGAGCCACAGGTTCAGCAAATTTCAGGGTACTCCTCTGCAGAGAGCAGAGTATAAATATGTGTTTGTACAGTCATAGGCTCTGCTGTCTAAAGGATGCATCCAGAAGCTCTGTGTTTGCTGCCCAAAGGCACTGTCCTGGCTATTTTGTGAGGGTCAGTTGGATGCTTTTTCTGGCCAGCAAGGGGGACAGACAGACTGGACAGACAGATCCTGGTATTGCCATGGATCAGTGCTTGTTTCAGTCCCGACAACACTGGAAACGTCCCACAGCTTCCTAAGAAAAACTACCATGTGGGTAAAATAAATATCTTTTATTAGGCAGATCAATACAGTTTTTCCAAGCCTGAGTAGCTCATTTAGTAAAAGGATGCAGCCTCTAGCCTCAAGTCTTACAATACTTTCAATGGGCCTTATAAACATTTAATGCAGTATACAAATCAAATCTGTGGGGTCTTTAACCTTGGACAGCCTGGAGTATGGACTTACCCACAGCTATTTCTCCACTCTAGAGTGGTCTTGGAAAATTCAATAAAGCTTAAAAAAAGTTTATTTGATCTTCACAAGGTGGTAAAGTATGCAGAGGATATTATAACAGCATAAATAATGAAAACTATGACCAGGTATAAAGGATGTCACAAATAACAGACAGCATATTGTAGAGCATCAGTCAAATTATGTATGAGTTCTACGTGATGGGTCCATCCCTAATAGAAGAAATAACAGTGGTTCAAATACCACCAGTAACATCACTCCCTACAATCATAGCCTAATCTTGGAAGGTTCAATTTTCACTTTAAATTCAACACAAGATATATCCTCCAGCAATTTCTGCATTTATCCAGGGTCTATTCCCCACTGATAAGAAACTCAGATAATTTTTTCTGAAAAGTGCAAGATCTCTGAAGAAACATGAGAGAGACATAGCTGAAGCTCTGATGCTTGTCTGCAATTCCACATGACATTTATCACAAAGAACAGCTCTGATCAGGTACTGCATTTGCTTGGGGTCTCTAGATTTTGAGTCCTGGAAGAGACTAGATTTTCCAGCTTGTTTACTAATCTTTGGTGTCATCATTTTTGATGATTGTCACTGTTCCACAGTAGTTGGTTTTCCTTTTGCAACTTTTGTACACGAGGAAGAAGACATTTTGTAAATAGCAGTAAACTTCAAAAGTCATAATTGGCAGAAGGGGAAGAGCGATGGCTTTTTAATATTTTTTTAAAGGTTTGAATTTCAAGTTGATAGCATAACTTCAAATTAATGAGACAAAGTAAGAGTAATGGAAAACATGCAAATGCACTAGGAGAAAGGTTGACACTGTTGACAATTAACTAACGATTAATAATTCCCCTGATACTCATTGTAATAATGGTAATTATGATTTACTAATTTTGTTTCATTGTGGAGGCTGTTAACATTTGATTTCCTGGGCTCTTCCTTGCAACTTCCATTAATTACTGTCTACCTTCTCTCTAGTTTTATCTACTTGAAACTAAAAAAAATTAAGTCTTTAAATTCTGCTGCAGAACTCTTTTTCAATTGACTTTCAAACTAATTGGAATTGAAGTATTTCTGCTGCTGTCATCACACCTCTCAAAATTTGAGTTTTGTTGAAAGAAACCTCTTCCTTTTTCTACCTTGACTTGAAGACATGCTTTTTCCCTTTGCTGACTCCAGGAACTCACTTATTTTCCAGCCCATATCTTTACCTTTGTAGATAGCACCACTTAGTCTGATATATTCTTGAGTCCAGCATCTGAGGTACCAACTCATTTCCTGCCCTTTCTGCTGAGGGTCATTTGCTGCCACTTCATCCACACCCATCTGCTCGATCCCCCAGCTCCTTGCACAAGTAACTTTTGTTAAATTCTCCTAATAAAGTCAGTGAAGACCACTCAGTTGGAGATCTAGAGCATTGTCACAAATTAGGGGTAATCAACATAATGAAGATGTAGGAAGAATAAGCTTGATATTATTAATTTGATAAGATAGATAAAACAGTTTTCTTTCTAAAATCTAGCAAGGACTATCTTTGACAAAGCTCATACCCATCCCACCATACACTTATTCTGGACAATTAATACCATGTGTGAATTTCCAGATTTTTTTCTGCTAGCAGAAAAACCTCCTCATAGTCCTCATATTTCTAATACTCATAGAGCCTGGGAAAGCTTCAGTGATGCCTGTCATAGTGACTCCAGACTTTCGAAGTTTGTTCAGTCCACTTCAGGGAATTTTAAATTGTAGTTTAAAACAAGAATCTACATCTTCCAGAGGCTGAAGGAAATCTATGATTTCATGCCAATATCTCACTAGATCTGTAATTTTTGTGTCCTCCTCCTCCAGCAAGTGCTGGATTAAGTTGTCTCAGTCTTCTGGCTGTTGCCTGGCTGGTGCAAAAAGCTTCACTGCAGCTCAGCTCCCCATAAACCTTGGCAATTGCAATGAAGCACCCAGTGCCACCCAGACCACTGGGAGACAAAAGCAAATTATTCTGGGAAATTCCTTTTTGGAAGGCTGACGACCTGGTTGCTTCCCAGCAGTGCAGCTGTGGCTCAGCAGCCTGTGCAGAGAGGTGAGGTAGCAGAGCAGACAGTGGCTGAGATGCAAACTGCTTTGGGGCTGCCAACAAAGCTCCTTTGCAGAGCTCCCATGCATTGATTTTAGCCACTTAATCAGATTTTCCTTGCTCTTTACTGGCAGACCAGTCCATGGCTTCAGTGTCCTCCCACAAAGAGGCCCAAGGACTAAACCTCTGATAATGCAAGCACATACGTATATTTGCATACCACATGGTGACTTTAGCAGAAAACAAGTTTTTCCAGGCCTTGTGTAGATGAAAAGAGCAATTATTGATGCAACAGTACTGTGGCATTGTTTGCAGAAGCTTTCACATCCAACTGCTACTTCACCATTGGAAACAAATCCACAAACCACAGTTTGTACCTACTTGCAGTCAGAGTCCCTTTCATCTGTTTGTACCTAAAGCAAAAAAATGAAGAATTGGAAAAAAAAAAAAAAGCTTTTTGCCAGTATCATATCTCTGAGGCTTCAGGTTTCCTTCTTCATTATGTCCCTAAAGTGCTTGGGATACAGGAGCACTCTGGAAATACTGGGGAATTCTGAGGGGCACTGCCTTACCCTGCCTAACAGCAGATACACAGTCAGAGATATAACACAGATACAGCAGAGGAGGCAGCAATGTGTAACACATTCCTGGATGTCCATTTGGCTGCTCTAGCCACTCAAACCACCTTCCCAAAATTAGGTGCAGAGCTGGGCTGTTGGGAAGGGACTCAGGAGCTGGAATAGCTGAGAATAAGGTGGAGCCCAACAAAATTATGAGTATCATGGGAATGCAGGTCTAATACAAACAAGGACATTCCTTCCTTCAGCACCTTCTAGATTTTCCATGACATAGGTCCAGGAAATTTGTACTTGTAGAGGAAACTCATCAGGACTGATGGTAAATTCTCACCCCTAAAAAGGGTGATTTAATCAAAACAAGCATCACTTTTTTTGAGGAAAAACATCACCTTTCAGCCTACTGAGACAACCAAGGTGCTGGCTTTGCCTTCAAAGCTCAGGAAAACAAGTATGTCAGATGCCCATACTCCAGAGCCCCTGGTTCACTGTGCAGAGAAGCACTTGGATGCTGGGATATGGCTGAAGGAGTTGGTGCTGGGAGGGAGCCTGACCTTTTCCAAAATAATGAAATGAGACAGAGATGCTCCTATTAGATATAGGAATAATAACTGCCCCATGGCATGCCCAGAAGGAACTGAAAGTATAGGTCAGGTGGATCATTGTTAAAAGAAGGGGATTCTCAGGCTTGTTAGAAGGAGAGAAACAACAATTATTCATCAAGCATTAAGAACTTTGGGGAACAGGAGAGGAATAACTATGCCATGTTATCTGGAGAAATTCAGAAAAGAAGTGGGAAAAGGGAGGTGAAATATTAATATAAGATGGATGTGCAGAAAAAGGCTTTCTCTTGTGGGAATGGGAGTGAAGAATTTGCTAATACCTTCTGGGGCAGTTCATCTGTTTTTCTGGTTATTCTCCCTGAAAATAAAAATGTATCAGATGGATATGGTCAACCAAATCCCTTGAGGAGAAAGGTTTTAATTTTCTTCCTTTGCTACTCTTCAACTCTATCAACACTAAGGAGGGGATGGGACCAAAACAAATTCACAGAACCATTCATGGGGAAGTCAAATCCCTGTGCAAAGGTTTCACTGGCAGAAGGACAAATATATGCTACATGCCAATTGCAGCCTGTTGTCTGGACTTCCTGCATATTAATTCTCCTGCCTGATATTTTATGTTGCAAATATGGCAATAGGAGAGTGGCATCCTCATGGTGCAATATGATATCCATGTGACATAAATAGCAGACAGAAAGCAATATGTCTGAAAGCAATTAAGGGCTACAGTCAGTGCATTTAAGATGATTTGAAATAGTCTAGTTTGGCTCCCACAGATATGAATAAGGGTTTGTCTATTTAAATTCCCAGGAAAGCTCATCTGAATTTACTTCTCAATGGAGTACCATAACCCCCTGCATGCAGGATTATAGCTGCCTTTGATGATACAATTTAGTTCAGTCCCAAAGGAGCAGTGGATCAAAGACACTCATTAAGGACAGGTTGTCTGTCTAAGATTAACATGAATCTTCATTTCCTGTTCCTGTGGAGCTGTGGCATCCAGGGGTGACTGGGCAGCAGGTGGAAATCTCATCCCTTGGTTTTGTTTCTTGCTGTCTCTGGATGAAAGGACAGATCTTGGGTTTGGACTTTGCTGGCATAAAGTGCTTCTTCTAGGGTGGCTTGAGTTGCACAGAGAATAGGTTTTGGGGAAACTCAAACTCTGGTGGTTGCATGTCCAGGGCTTGCTTTAAATGGGCAAGGAAAGGATGTCCCCCAAATTCAGGCATCTGGAAGCAGAAGTATGTCCCCTGACATTCAGTGCTGAGCAGCTGCTGTGGGGCTATTCTACCTGTCCCTGTACAGGTTGAAAAGCTGGGACTTGGGACAAATGTAAAAGGAGGGAGATCCCTGTGATAGATTAACATCTCTCTCATTTTTAAAGTTATTCTTCTAAACATAAGTATAACTGTTTAGCTGCCTTTACAACAGAGGCATTGATCTTTGTTGGAGTATTAATTAATTCATATTGTATTAAACTTAGAACTTATTTATTTATTTTTTGTAAGTAGGTGTTTTATCTGCTGGAAGTTATGACAGGCAGTGCATCGATCTGACCTTTACCAGGGGGAATATGTTGCTGCAGCTGTTCACACTGGGAGGAGCTTCTGCAATGTCATTGATTTTACTCTCTGTAACAACACCCCACTTGCTCTCTTAGACCAAACACCTGCCCTGCTAATGTGGAATCACTCATGTCTCAGCTGCTTCATTAATCACACTGATGTTTGGGTATTTTGCATTTCTAATCAAGCCCTTACCTGCCATATCAATATCCAATTGATTGATTATGTTTACAGACCTAGTGAATGCTTTGCAAGAATACTGATAAACTTTTCACTTAAAAAGCAAGACTACATCATCTTTATTTAACGAAAAGATAAAACCCAGATTCTCTGTATTAGGAATAAACAGAACACCAACCACCTAATTTCACTGAGTTATCTCTGTGCTGAGTCTCATCATTTCTGTTTGACTTAGGCAAACTTCAGAAAGACATTTGGACACATGGGGAGATGCAGAACAAACCATTTTCTTCTGTATTTTTCTTCAATAGTTTATAACATCCCTAAAATATATGTGCACCTAATTTCTCATGTAAATTTGTCCAGAATTGCTTTGAACCATTATTTCTTGTTATGCCATTGTCCATAATTATAAAGTAAATTAAAGAACACTTCTCTTCCCAGTTAATATTCCTTTTGAGGTCACCTTAAACTTTTTTTTTTCCTCAGCTAAAGTGATGGTGCCCTTTACATCTCTCATGGAATTGCATTTCCTCTAGTCTCCATAATTTTTAGGGCATTTTTGAACTCTCAGCAGCATTTCATTGCTCTGTTAATATAAGTATGCTAGAACATAACATTATCCTAGATAATGTTACATTCTGGCATACTTATATTATGTAATCATATTCTAGCCAATTTTGTATATAAAGGTAAAAGCCATGTCTCCACCCTTAATGATTACTTCTCTCTTTACACTGTAAAGAATGTTTTTAACCCTTTCTATCACAAAATGCTGAGCAGTTTATGCATTCTGACTTCCCTGAATGCTTCCTAGAATTACTTCCCAGAGCCTCCAACCCTCATCTGGATGCCAAAACCCAATTCTCTTTTGGCCAAAGCAAATACTGCACACTGTACTCAGACACACAACACACAAATCCACCTGCATGCATGTTAGGTCTTCCAGGTAAATATAAATGTAGCCATATCTGTTCACAGCCAGCACAGGAATGGAGAGATATGAGCATTGCAATGACTTTCTTGCTCATATGGAGATAACTTCTTGGTTTCAAAAAAGCCTAAAAACTTGTATGGACCCTACCATCTAGAAACCTGACTCCCTTGCAAGGTCTTCTTTATTTATGCAGAGAACACACCTGGATACATTTCGACCTTCATACTGGTGTCTGAAGAAAAAGAAGTCACTGATGCATAAAAGAAGCTTTTATGTGAAATACTCTGCAACTTTCCCCATCCTTGGCATGGAGAGCATCCAAGCCCCTGTGTTACTGGCTAGCCAGTGGGAAGCCACTCTCTAATCCTTCAGATAAACTCATTCTGTGCTTTGTAAAGGAATGAGGGATTTGCCATCCAATATTTAGTGTTTTAGCTGAGGAATTGGCACTTGCTTGTACAGGGAGAGAACTGAGGTCTAGTCCCTGCTCTGAGGGCAATACACACATTAGGCTGGAATGGTTTTATTAAAATGGTAAACTGCTTCTTAATTCAGAAATTCTAACAAGCAAAAGGTTTACCCCAAACTGATTCCCTGGACTGTGCTTGGATTAATTTATGACAACAAAGTTTCTGCTCTGTGCAGTATTCATTCAATTTAAACTAGTAACAATAAAAATGTTTTGAAATTACCTTTATTTAGGCTGGAATTATTTACCATAAATACTTTGCATTAAGTTTTGATTAAGTTTTCTTAAGGTCTCATTGATTTTGGCACATATATTTCATTGTCTGTCTACAGGACTATGTCAAAGAGGCAGTTATATGAGCTATAGAACAATTTTTCTGGTAACAATTTGGTTACACACTGTATCACTTTTCTCCACTGTAGTCCTACTTTTCCCAAATGTTTTATCTGCAGCAGCAGCCTCAAAGATTTTTTTTGTCTGTGCACTGGGTGGTAGTTAATGATGACCCCTAACGAGCCTGCTGAATTACACCAATCAAGAAATACATTTACTGGGGCTTTCCACGGATGCAGCTATGTTGGTGCACTGAATATATACCCTCAAAAAACCCCCACAGGCTTCCTAACTGCTCTGTGCCAGTGATTAGACAAGATTAACATTTCATGGGAACTGTGTCAGCATGAATGTGAATGTGGTAAAATTGAGCACAGTGATAATACTTTGTGGTGAACAAGTTTTCAATCAATGATTCAAAATTATAGCATGTTATCTTCCCTCAGCTAAATTTGCAGAGGCTGCAGATAAAATGTTGACTTTATTTTCCATATTTGACTGGAGATTATGTATTTTCCTGTACTGACAGCTCAGAATTCTCATTAAAGATTAGTCCTATTCACATCACTTGCATAGAAAACACTGAGAAAAGTATTTAAAAAGTATAATTCAAGTCATTTTATTGTATCTCCAGACACAGGCAAAGGACATAGCTTTCCACTCTGCCCATTGCTGCTGTTTTGGGGGGTGACAGGGGTGAGCAGTGCAGAGGAGTGGTCATCAGGGGTTATCAGGGGACACCATGCCTGCCTGTGCCTGGCTGTAAAAATGATACTAAAATCATGAGCCCAGCCTTTCCCTCCATAAACCAGTCATGTCCACGCCTCTTCCCTCAAATCCTGGTCTCATTGCCACCATGTTCCTAAACTTTCCTGGCTTCTGGTGGTCCTCTCTTCAAACAGCAGTGCCCGTAGTGCTGTGAAGCACAGGACACCAGATGGATGAGATTGCCTCATTCATAGGGAAGATGCCCTGGGGGAAGGGATGGGGCATCTGCAATCCTGCCCTGTGCCCAGGGGATTCCTGCCAGGTAGCAGGGGGAAAACGTGGGCCATGGAAAACACTGGTGCTCAGAATAATGACTTGTGTCAAAAGACAAAAGAACAAACGTTGCCAAAACCTCACAGGTGTGTGGTTTTGGCAAAGTTAGTTGAAAATTCTGGTACTGAGCAGTGGCTTGTTGCAAACCTCTAGGGCCTGGTGGGGATGTCCCCAACTTTTTCAATTATTTGCTAAGTCCACTCCTACATCACAGCAAAGGTTCAAAGGCTGCAATTTTGTTGGAAATGGACTTTCCTTAAGGCAATGAGCAGCTATTAATGACAGTTACGTGCACAAACATTGGAATCAGATGCATGGAATGGCTAAAGCACTGTGCTCCCCACAGCACAGCAAACAGAATCAGCCAACAGTGGCAAGAATTCCCACAGCTGACATTCCCAATCTCATGGGCTCCTTGAAGACTCATGGGGAGTGAGTGAGTGAGAGTGAGTGAGTGAGTGAGTGAGTGAGTGAGTGAGTGAGTGAGTCAGTCAGTCAGTCAGTCAGTCAGTCAGTCCTGGATGCTGCTGTCAGGTAAGGGTGGCCACACTAACTTTTTATCACAAAACTCCAGCTATTCTTCATCTTAAAGGTGCTCTTGTGTCCAGCTGGCAGCTCATGAGGTCATCCCAACAACATGTTTGACAAAGTTTAGAGCCTTAGACAGCTGGAGGCCCAGCACACACTGGAGGGGAACAACTCAAAGACAAAGCAATTGTTGCAGAAAGGTGCCCTGGAAGAGGCTCAGAAAAACCAGGAAACTCAGGAACAGGCTGACAGGGACCTTGTGAAGTTTTACAAAGACAAATGTGAAATCCTGCATCTGGGATGATGGGAACCTGTGCAACAGGTGATTAGCAAAGGGAACGTGGGCCAGCAGTAAGTCCTGACAGCAGCAACAGCCCATGGCTGAATGAACAGGAACAGAGACAGAGATCAGGAGGAGTTTCCATTCCCTGCTTGGCACTCAATACACATTACCTAGACATGGCAGGTCTGTCCCCCCTGCTAGAAAGAGGACACCAATAAACTGGAGTGAGCCCAGGGCAGCTGCTGGGGCTGGAGCATGTGTCCTGGGAGGAGATGCTGGAGAATTCCCACAAGGGAAGTGGACTTGTTTAACTGGAACAAAGATGGCTTCAGGTGACTTAGCAGCAGCCCAAAGTGCCTGTAGGAAAGTCACTGAGGATGCCTCCAAAGTGGGACTGGGCAGGAAGAAAGACACAAAAGGCATAAAAGCTGGGATGTAAGAGCTTCAGCCTGGGCATAAGGAGATACCCTTTGTCCATGAGGACAACTGGTCAGAGGACAGAGAGCTTTTGAAGTCTCTGGCTTTTGAGGCTTTCAAGACTGAACTGTATGAACCACCAACAGCCTGGTCTGAACTCAGAGCTGACCTCCTGTCAGCAGGAGATTGGACCAGAGACATGTGAGATCACTCCCAGCCTGAGTTATTCTGTGATTTTATTAGCAAACTATCCCCTCCCCATCACTGGATAACACTGCTCTAGTCTTACTAGATATGGCCACCTGTGGTGGCAATTTAACAAACCAGTAAAAGTAGTCCCAAATAAATACAAAGGAATTAGAAGAGAGGTGAAACAAATGAGACTCCTGTGTAAAGACAACCTTTCATCCCCACACTGAACCTGTAGATATGAATAGAGAGGTGCAACAAAAAACCTGATAGATCTATTGATTTATGGTAGTGTAACACCAATGACACTACATATTAATGGAAAAAATTCCCGAGCAGGCTGGTCCAACACTGGAGCACACTTCTCAGAGAAGTGGTTTTCATTCTTGAAGATACAGATTGGCTGTGTGTGCTCTGATCTAACTTGGAAGATGCATCTCATTTCAAAGCTGGCCTTTATCTGGATGTGGTATCAAGAGCCAATGGCCTCCTGTGCAACATAAAACACGAGAAACCTCTCGAGAGCTGAGATCTAGGCAGGAGAGGTGGAGAGCACTGAGGAGATCCAGCTGAAGCCTGATTAAGCATGGAAAGTTTTAACAAGACCCTGACAGTCTCTTACTCCTTCTCCATTGGTTCTCTCCTCAAGAGAGCAGAGCTCACCTCCCCAAGAGAAGAGATGGGGTGGGGGGCTGAGAACATTAACAACTTTTTCAGTTACAACTCCAGCATGTGAAGATCTTACTATGAAAAAATTTGGTCCTTGGTTATGTCACATGGAGCAGAAATAGGAAGTTTCTTCCCTAAGAACCACCCTTTCTGGAGACATTTGATATCATTTGATACTATTTGTTTTGTCTCTGGTGGCAAGGCATCAGCTGAAGACACGATTTCTATGACACATATCGGATAGGAGAACCTCATCTGAATCAGATGTGTCTCAGCTTTTCCAGCTGATGTGGTTGAATGCAACCCAGAGGAGTTCAGCAGTACACCCATCTTCCATCTGCCTGAAAAAAGGCCTGATAACCTGGGATCTCCCCCCTTGCTTTTGCTGGAAACACCTTGCTCAAACGATTTTAGAGACCTGCCAGAGAGTGCAGCTGAAAAATGCTTGATGCTCATTTTATGTGAATAGAGATGACTGAAATAATATCAAGAGCAGCAGAGGCTGCTGTTTCTGAAGTGAGCACTGAGGATAGTAGAGGTCACCTGAGGGAAGTGGTGGTGCTGGAGGATGTGAGAATGGAGGTGTCACATGTCCCCAGCTCCCCTTTTGCAAGCAG
This sequence comes from Luscinia megarhynchos, assembly GCA_034336665.1. Taxonomy (NCBI): domain Eukaryota; kingdom Metazoa; phylum Chordata; class Aves; order Passeriformes; family Muscicapidae; genus Luscinia; species Luscinia megarhynchos. The sequence goes on from JAPFBE010000003.1 coordinate 71,552,151, forward strand.
CAATTGCTGCCACCCACAAGCTGCAGCATCTGCTGCTGGGAAGGCTGGAAGCACCTACAAAATGTCACAAAGGTTTCTGGTGCAGCTATAAAGCATAAATAAACCCCATAAATAAACAATCTGTGACAGAAATGAAGCATTTTAACTGATGTGTGGGTCTAATTTTTGTTTCTTAAGACTATCTGCCTTTGAAGACTGGCTACAGTTCTGCTTTTTGTCTCACCTGGGCAGGAATATTTACTAAACCTGAAAAATACCTTGCTTTCATTTTTTTGAATCTAGCCATAAGTTGAGGTAAAAAATATCTGCTACAGGATGCAGTGCCCTGTGTTGTGGCAGAGGATTGCTATGAAAAAATAAAGTGAACCATAACTTCTGATAATGCAATGCATTGGACTCAGGAGTTGACAGGACTGCTACTAGAAATAAATTAAGCTTTTGGCACATGACAAGAACACGAGCTCTTGTCTCTGAGGCTCAGGATGTTTCCTCCCTATTGGGGCAGACTGCATTTCCCTGTGATGCTCTTACTGCAATGTGCTGATTACAGTGACCTTCTTCAGGATTTATTACAGCTCTAGGTGGCACAAGGAAAGCTAAATAATAATGACAGATGCATGCCCCCAGGGAGCATCCAGTCTAAGGAAAGCACACTAAAAGACATGGCAAGGCACAAAAGATGTAGGAAGAAGAACAATATATCCAGAGAAGAAGATGCTTCCATCCAGCTTTGTTCTTGCTGTCTCTGCCCCTTGTTGCTGTCAGAATCAGGGACAGCATCTCTGATGATGAGTTGGTAGAAGCCAAAGTGATGTAGCCCTAAGCCAGAGGTCTGAGCTCCTGCTGCTAGGGCACATGGCAACATGCAGACGTGTCAGAGCTCCTGGTGGAGATGCAGGCAGAGTATTGTCACAGATGGATGAGTGTCTGTTGCTGGTGTGACAGATGAGAAATGGATCTAATTATATAACTGGAAGAGGAGAGCCATCTTGCACTCTTCTGTGATCTAGGAAAGTCATTGCAAAGCAGCTGTGTTGTACAAGGAGTAGTGTAACATTAGCTGTTCTACAGCACTGCAATACATCACACAAGCTACCCATTCTGTGGCCACCCTAATATATGTCACTGCCTTTGCTTGCCAGTCCATCACTTGAAAAAGGGACAGGAGGTGTAAAAAGCCTCAGTCACACAACTGCACTGAGAGTGTAAATCTCACACAACTCATGGAGAGAGCAGTGGACTGTAGCAAGGACTTATAGTCACTTTCCATTGACTGCTCAGCTGCTATTTGTAAAAGAGCATGGAAAAACAATTCCAGCTGCATGTCCTAATGCATTTATATTCCTGTAATCATTCTGTTTTATCTTGATTTCAACCAGAACATGTAGAGCAGTGAGACAGGGAGAGAGGCAGCAGAAAGGAAGAAGTATAGCTACACACGAGTTACCTATATGATATATACAGAGGCACATGGAAAATTATGTGATTGGTGACAGTCAGCATGCTTTCATTGAGAGCAGGGTGCCTGACAAATTTGGTGGCTTTCTACAATGGGATTAGAGCATTGGTGGATGGGGGAAGAGCAGCAGACATAATCTAGTGCTAGGTATTTGACAATGTCCTGCACAACATTCTTGTTTCTAATCTGCAGAGACATGGATTTGGCAGATGGACCAGTTGGAGGATAAGGAATTAACTGGACACTGAAATAGCTGCAGCCAACAACTCAGTGTCCAAGTGTTGAGCAGCATGAATGGCATTTCTCAGGGGTTGGTGTTGTGACTGGTGCTGTTTAACAACTTTGTCAGACACAGACAGTGGCACTGAGTGCACCCTCAGCAAGTTTGCCAGTGACACCAAGCTGTGTAGTCTGATTGACACGCTGGAGGGAGGGGATGCCATCCAGAGAGACCTTGACAGGCTTGAGAGGTGGCAATTCACAGAATACAATACACAGTGGAGTGAGGGGCACGCAGAAGGATGCACTCTCCTAGTGTTCACTGTGTGTGAAAAAGCTGCTAATGAAATTGAATTGTCCAATACAGTCAGCTAACTATGGTACCCTTGGGCTGCAGATGCATTTGAGGTTTTGCAAACCTATAGTTTTTTCTTTTATAAAAAATGGCTATATGAAACAGGCAGAAAAACAGATTATACTTATAATCCTCATAAAAACTGTTTTAAAGAAACTATCTAAAGATATTATAAGAGAGAATTTTTATTGATGCCTTCTCTAGCTTATCTAACAGACTACCTGCAGCTTCAGTAGTGTATCTACATACTCTGGGACATATGGCACTGCATTGTTAGGCAGTGCTTAATGACCTTCTGAGTGACCTGGATGACTTTTATATTTCCACCTGAATTTCCCAGGCATAACCCTGCCATTTGGTGCTGGGTGTAAACAGATCATACGAGAGGCATGTGAAGGAGCAGTTGGGTAAAGATACAGATGTGGCTGCACAGGTCAGAGCCAGCCTCCAGTATGGAGGGGTGCCTGGTGTGCAGGGAATGTGGCTGGCACCCCCAGCTGGGGTAGGCATTGCAGTTTGCACCAAATTAGTGTAGTCACCCTTTATCACATTGCTCGAGTCCAAGAAAACAAGAAACTCATGGCTGCAGACTTCTTGAGGCTGTTGCTGCTGTGCTGTTGTTTGAACTGTCTGCACAGGTGTATTTTCATATGTCAGATGTCTCAGCAGGGCAAAACAGAGACATAAACACAGCCTGCTTGTGGAGTGTATAAGATATCTGTCTTGGGTCACATTTTCTTTTTTTCCCAGATCTCACATTACTTTTTTTCCTCTTCATCTGCTGATAACAGTTTTTAGAAGGTTGAAGCCCTTGGACTGCTGCTGTGATCAGGAAGGAATCATGTCTCACTAGTGATTTTTATTGGAGCTTTTGGTAATTACTACCTGCAGGATCTCCTCAAGTCTGCTGGCCTTTTGTGCCCTGCAGAATTTTTGAGAAAAAGGCTTGGTAAAAGTTTTGGAAACAGGACTCTAGGCAAAATTGAATGTACAAATAGGCTCCTAAAATCTTCATTTATATTTTATGCATTTTAACAACTCTCAAATGCTTCATGTTGGGCTAATACTGTTCCTTATGTGCTAGTTACCTCACAAATGCAGGAAAACCCCCCCAATGTTCTTTCCTTGATATATTTACCACCCAGACACATAGATTTTGCTTCTTCATTTTTGTATCACTTTAACAAAGAATTTTAAGGAATGAGTAAAGGATGCACCTTTGAAATTGGTGCACAGACTGGAATAATGCTCAAGTAACCAGTGCAAATCTGGTGGTACCTACATACCTGCCTTGGTTTAAAGCTATTCATTTCTAATAGATTTTCTCTGATTATACTTGCTACAAATCTTGCCCTTGAAATGAATCTAATTTGTGCATGATGGCTGGGATTTAAAATGAGCCTATGCATATTATTTTCCTAAATCCCATTATATTTTAATAACATTTCTGCTTCTAATGGGCTGTGGTCTCTCAAAAAGCTCAGCTTGAATTCCCAGTTTCCAGTGGTGTCACTAAGTCAGTGCTATCACTAAATCAACTCTATTGTGATTCCTTCCAGAAACTTGAGTGTTAATTTTGATTTTTGTTAGCAGCTTCTCTCCTGCACTTCAGTGGTTTAGGACTTTCCTCTTGCTTGACTTGTTTTTGTGCTTCATGGTTTTTTCATCATACTTGCTAGGGATATCTCTGTATAGAGAGTGACACTCATACCTGACACCATGAACAGGAAAATTGATGAGTCACAGCAGCTCCAATTTTTCACCTGCTTCAGCAATGGAGAAATATCCCACTAGGAATAACCATGCACTTTATAGTCAGCTTTTCCCGTTCCTACCACCCTGAGTTACAGATATTTTCTAAACTGCACGTTTGCAAATGTGGGAAAAAAAAGAAAAAAAAGCTTCAAGTTTTAAATTATAAAGGGATAATCAAGACATATTGTCCATCAACCATCACCAGAACTGTCCTTCTACCTGGCCTCTTCCAGTCAGCCTGAATCCTATTTCCCTTTGGTCACCACCCCTAGGACGGGATTGAGGAGGATGCTGCAGAGTCCAATAAGGCTATTGTATCTCACAAGCACTTCATGGAGTAACATTACCAAGGTAAAAAATCTCATACTTCCTTTACATTCCCTCTGATATCTCTGCTTCCAGGAAAGCTGTTTACAGATGTTTTGAGCCACTAGACTCTGTATGGTCAGCCTGTAATGCACAGGCTGTCCAGCACTACATAGCCAGACTTGCAGTGAGAGCCCAGTGTGGGAGTGTGGGGAGCAGGAGCAGCTGCTGTGCTTGGGGAACACCTCTTGCCAGTAAATTCACTGGTACTTTTCAGGGTTTAATGCCTGGGAGATAGAGGGTGGGTTTAAGTGGCTCCTACTGCAGAGGGGGAGTGAGGTTGGACTTCACAGCACATAGGACAGCAGATCTGTCCATCTCTTTGGAAGCAAATTATACCTGTGAGAATTTAGCTGGGGAAAATCAGCTCCCTGATTATATAGTGTGTACTGCAGACAGTCAAAATGGTGAAGGGTCACCAGAGCCATGTTTGTAGCAAGTAGAGCTAGAAATATCACTCCAGTGCAGAGTTGTTAGAAAGCAGAACATTTTTTTTCTTGTGGTGATCTGTGTGGTGTGCTCACAGTGTCCAACGAGCTGCACTGACTTCTCAGTGGTACTCCTGCTCTTTCTCCCTTACCGTGATACCAGGTACATGTTTTAAAATGTTCTTTGTACTTCTGCACGTGTTCAGTCCTGCAGTGGGGATAACAAAAAGTGCATAGAAAAATTAACATGATTGTGTATGTTTTGTTAAAAACAAGCAGCAAGGTGTAAAACCCAGCTTTCACACACAGATTTAACTCGGATCCTTATGGACTTTAAAGAAGTTAAAAAGACTAATCCAGAATCCAAAAACCATATTTTACTTGATTTTTCTTTCCTGACTCGATAAGCTCTTGAAAATAAATTCTTTAAAAAAATCAAAAATCTAACATGCTGCCTCTTTTTGGATAATGATCTCTTCATTCACTGGGTTAATCATGCCAGAATTACTTGTAAATTATCCAAAAATACCTGAGACTGGATAAAATTTGCTGGAAAATATGAATTATAATTTTAATATGAAATTTGGGTGGGGGGGAGAAGACAAACAAGAGTTTAAATATGGGAAAAATATATGCTGGCTCCTAAAAAAATTATAAGTATAATATTTAGGAGAAATTGTGGGTGTTTTTTCCCCTGCAGATAGTATCTCTGAGGCAGAAGCTGTTGATCAGCTCCTGCAAGCTTTCATGGCTGTGGTGATAAGAGACTGGTGTAACAGGCAGGTTCTTTTGAGTCTGATCTGTGAGACTGTCATCATCTCTAAGCTCTCTGCTTTTCTCTTTGTGGTTTTCCTGCCACCTTGCTTTAAAACACAGGCTCTAAGCTGGAGTTGTTTCATTACTGTCAGACATTGTGCCCAAAGAAAAATGTTTTACTTTTTTGGCTTTTATTTCAAGCAGCTGTACTCTTTTAGAGTTCATTCTTTTTACCACCAGCCATGGTTGCAGACAGCCAGCTGATTGTCAACAATTTCCTACAGCACTGCTTCATCTCTTGGTGTCTGTTCATTTTTCCATCAAGAAGAATTTGTAAGTAGAAAATGTTGATCAGCTCTATTGTGCTCTCTGAAGCATTAAAAGAACAGTGGCTATGAAATCTTATAACGAGCTGTCACGTCTTCCTTTCTTCAGCTCTTTGACCATAGCTGAGCTCACTGATTAGGATACAGGATTTGTGCTGTTAGATGAATATAGAAAAAAAATCAGAATTCCTGATGCCACAAGCAATCACAGTGGGAAAAAGATTAAGAGAAAGAGTGAGGAAAAATATTTAGGGTGTCAAATGTAGCTGTCTTTGGAAGAAACCCCTCAAAATCATAACAATACTTACTTTCAGCTGCAAAAGAATTGTGATGCTATTTCACTGGCAGTGGCATTTCAGATGAAATTAACTCAGGAGTACCATTTAAACCTGAGTCAGTAGTTCTCCTTCACTGTGTTTGGCCACCTTATGGAAAGGCTTTCAAGTATACAAACAAGCTTCCTTCTTGATGAAACAGAACCAGGAGGTATTTCTCATGAATTCACCAATGTTTCTGATGGGTATTCGTCCTTGGGGCAAGACTGGATCTAGTCTGAGGGAAACTGAGAAACATGGGTTCCCACAGCTCTGCATCAATGCTTCTGCAACACCATTCCAACAGACACAGCCTATGACTAAAGAAAGGTGGCAGAGTACTCCCTGAAATCAGCCAATGCTGTAATGTTCAAAAATCAGATACCTACAGGAAGCTATTCTATTCTATTCTATTCTATTCTATTCTATTCTATTCTATTCTATTCTATTCTATTCTATTCTATTCTATTCTATTCTATTCTATTCTATTCTATTCTATTCTATTCTATTCTATTCTATTCTATTCTATTCTATTCTATTCTATTCTATTCTATTCTATTCTATTCTATTCTATTCTATTCTGCAGAGGCCAGTCACCATCCCTGCAAAATCTCACTCTCTTCCAGGAGCACATTAGTAAAAATGAGTAAAGTTTGCCAACATTTACCCAGGGGATAATCAAGAGCTCATTGTTTCCCAGCTCTCCAGAATTGAACAAGAAGCTGCAATAATGAAATTCTCTTATTGATTCAACTGATCAAAACGTATTTGCATCAGTAGCTTGGGATAATTGGAGCACATTATAACAAAACAACTGATTGGTAGTGTAATGCTGTTCAGAATATAAATACAAAATCCTTTCATGCATTTAATATTTCCGTTAATCACTAGCTTGGTGCCATCTTCAATTTTGCTGAACAGCCTTCAAGCTGGGAAGCCTGAAGGTCTTTAAATTTGTTCCTGCATTTACAGATCCTCTTGGACTGCCTGGCAATGTGATCTTTTACATTTGAATCAGACTGAAAATCAGTGTGAGGCAGTGCTTACATTGGTATGCTTCTTCCCTGTCCTCTGTTATAATATTGCTTCTTATTTGTTTCCTTGGCAGGGAAACAGAAGGACTTGACAAATGTAGAACTGCAGCATTTTCCCTCCATGAGGTACTGGTATGGCCTCATTTCCAGACTTAGCTTGGTTGCATCATGAAGATTTCTAGTGCAGGGAGCCCCACACTTGTCCAGGCAGCAAACACAGAATACAAGGTGGAAAAAGCTGCTTCTCTGTCCCAAATGTCCCAGACTTCAGCTGCTATTAACTACAAAAAAGGAAAACATCCATTTTGGCTTTGCAGTACCTGATCTCCAAGAAGACACACTTTTAAGAAACAAGACAAAAATGTAACGTGGCAATAGGATACTCCTAGTTTGATATTTTGTAGTTAGGCACACTTGTACCATTGGAAGAACAGATATTGACAGTAGGTCAGATAGACAAATGCAGCATATGAAATATGGTGTGCATCCAACAGATACCAGCAAGGTTAATAGGATTGAAAATGCAAATATGCAGCCCTTCAAGGACCAGCACAGTTCTCCCGAGTGTTACAAGTGCTTAAGTCTTGCTGAAGGTAATTAGAGTTGAAGGTCCTCTGAATTTTTCAGAAGATCTAAAACATTTATCTTTGGACCAGATTTTTTTTTGCTAAGGAGAACTGTTCCTCTTTTCTGTTCTTGGTAACTTCTTTGGTTTTGTCACAGATTTCCTCCCTTCTCATCTTAATCTCTTGAAGACAGGTTTGCACATTTTTGCCAAATCAGTGAGCAAGATCAAAAGAATGACAGATCAGACCATATGTCAAAAATCTGTCCAATAGTCACTACTATAAAAATACACCTAAAGCTCTTTGGATGATGCTTCATAATCTTTCCTTCAAGGTTGCAATTTAGTTTTTGACAGGAGCCATCACATTTTATATCTTAAAATCCCACTCATGTATTCACAGATACAGTGAGATTCCAAATTATATCAGTCCATTGAATTAATAACTAACATAAGTGTCTGTTGACATTGTTGGAATGTGTTGTAAATTCCTTTATCAGAAACATCATGAATAAACACAGCTTCGACCCTAGGAAAGTACTGAAAATTCTTTGAAAGCAAATTGATTTTGTCTCTGCTCTGGAATGGGTCCCCAGTGCACCCATTAAAGCAGAAGCAAGCCTTGCCAAATAAGCACTAAATGCCTCAAAGAGCCATCCATGATGTCCAGGGCAGCTTCCTCTGGTGCTTGTTGGCACAGCAATTATGATCAAACTAGGCAATTTAACTCAGATTGTACACAGCATGGAATAACATCCTGTATTTATACAGATTTACTTGTTTGTAGAAGTGTTCCTGAGGTGAATTGAGAAATTTCTATATGGAAGGTGGATAGCACTTCGTTAAGAAATTATGTTTGTCTGATTTGAGGAGTTTTATTTTTGCTTTCTGGCCAGGTCACTGGGCTCTTGACAGTCTTCTTGCATCCGTAATCAAAATTCTTCCTGTTCTTGCTGCCCTCCTACAGACTTTGCTACCAATTGTAAAATCACGAAGTGCATGTGTGAGTCAAAGGAACCCCCACATTATCTCTTCTTTTTGTGGGAAGCACCACAGCTTTTACCCATGAGAAAGTCAACACATGTCTCTGTTCTCAACAGTATGTAACAGTAATGCAAATTGAGGCTTTGCTCATAAACAGAGAAGAAAACTGCTTTGATGTTGTGCAGAGTTCATTTATGTCACCTCCAAATGGGCAAAAATGTGTAATCTGTGCTCCCTTATGCTGTTCAGATGAGACACAGAGTCTCTTTTTTTCTTCTGTTGCTTGTTTTTACCTTAGTAATAAGAAAAAAATGTCAAGGTGAGGCTGGCCTTGATTGTTTGAAATCTTTTAAGCTCTCAGGGGTGAATCAGCACTGCTTGCCAGTCTTGCATGGTTTGTCTTTTTCATGTCTAGTCAGACTGGGGTCCCAGTCCCACACAGAGCTGCCTGTGAGCAGATGACTGCTCCTGAGTGCACCTCAGGTGGGGAAAGAGCCTGAGCACTGTCTGCTTCCTATCATGTCCCAGAAGATTTGATGTGTTCCTGTTCCCTTGTCTAGAAGAAAGCAATGACACGGTGGCTGCCAATGTGTTTGCTGCATCTTATCAACAATATTCACCAGTTCTGTGACAGAAAGAGTTCAAAGAAACAGCTTTTCCAGGAATCAAACACAGAGCAGCAAAACTGCTTCCAGAACTAGCTCTGGTAAGAGCAGGTAAAAGCTTCATGGCTAAATCCATGGCAAAGAAAAGGCCTCCAAATGTGTCATATTGGTATCTGATGATGTAAGCCCTGATAATATGTCATTTTGCATTTCCTGTTAGAAAAGGCTTTCCAACAAAGATTTTTGTTAGAAAAACTCTGAATGCATCTGAAAATGAAACAATCCATTGCATGATGCCAACCATAAGGATCTGGCTTTTCAAACTGAAGTGAAACAGAGGAAATGCAAGTTGCTAACAAAGACATCTCCCTCAATAGAGTTAATGATTACAGTTAAATTTGTGTCAACAAGGGTAAAACAAAAGACTCTCTTAAATGAACTAATAAAGATTTAATTCTGTCTGAATCAGTTTTTATTTAATGGAATATTATTTGTTATAAATTCTGTTTTGGTTTTGTTTTGCTTCCAGCCATCAGAGTAATTCACAAAGCATAGGGCAAACAAATTTTGATCTGAGCAGAAAACAAAACAAAACAAAAAAAACCCGAAAAACAAAAACCAAAACAGCCAGCATCAACAACAAAAAGTAAACAGAGACCAAAATCTCTGTAGGTTTTCACATATCACAGATTAACAGGCTGTACTACCCACTTTGCCTTTTAACACCTCTCCAGCTGTGTCAACACTTATGGACACAAGGCTCCATATCCCGAATTCCCTCAAGCTTCAGCTTGGCCAAATGCAGACCTGCAGTTCCTGTTGGATGGGCAGGACCAACAGGGGCCCAAGCTGAGCCAGCTCTGTTCTGTTGCCAGCTCCAGATAAGCAGTTACAAAGCTGTGTTACACAACTGGTGATAATGGCTTTCCACTCTGTGTCAGGTGCTTACCATCTGGCCTCTTGCCTTTGTGAGGTCTAACTCAGAAGAGACAAGCAAAAAACAACAGCTCTGTGGAGGAGGGGACTGTGCCCAAAATTTCATGAAAACATTTCTGAGCACACCTAAATTGAAGAGCCTGGTCAGTTCAGGGAAGGATGAGCTTGCTCCCTTCACTGAATTGCACTTTTGTATTCTGCAGAAAAAAGCTGTGCTTCAGAAGCTTATGGTATAGAAGGATGATGATATATCTCAAAGAAATACAATTCTGCTTACAAGGAAGAAAAACGGCAAGACAATCTCTTGCTCCAATGTGTGTACTTCAATCTGTTAAAATTTTGGAAAAAAAGGACCACCTGTTTCCAGAGTGAAGTTTTAGTGAAATTCTCCTCCAATATTTTGACACCTTGTTATTTGCATTTCTCTTGTCTTTTAAAAAACCCCACAACTCTGTACTGAAGCAAGCTAGCAGCAAACTTTTCACGGCTCCTGGCAGCTTGTATTCCAGATGGCCTGAACAAAACCATAAGATATTATATAAAAGACCCAATTCTAGAAGTCAGTGCATGGAAGATATTTGAGGTGATGACATGAAGATTTTTACCAGGGCATGTGTGATTTCTCCCTGGGCTGATACCATCAGTTGCTAAACTCTTGGTGGGTTTAAGCCACATTCATCAACTTTACTGTTATACTTAGAGCAGCTGTCTTGCTCTCCTAATACATGCTGCTAACCAGATGGCCTCAGAAAACACAACCATATGAAGTCTGATCCCACTTAATTCTTACACTCTTCATGCTTTGGACTTTTCTGGGTTTGCATCAAAACAAGGCATAATCAAGTAGCAGGAGAGTGGAAATTAATTCAGTCCACAATTTTGCCCTTGATGTATGTGATTGAGAAAAGACAATGATGTCCCTAAGAAACAGCTTTAAAAACCTGCTTGGATGGGAGTGCAGCTGTGCCAGATAATATTTTCAAGTATTACAAGGTTTTATGTGTTATTATACATGAGAATCCATGGTGGAGGCTTCTGAGGATCAGAGGACATAAAAGAATTGTTAAGCTTTTCATATAAATGACTGCAATGTGATCCTTTTAAAGGGACGTGGTTAAACCCATCTAGTCATTGCCGTGCCCTTTGTAGAAGAAAAATATTCCTTTTCTTATCTTTCTTTTGTGAAGGATCTTCTATGTCTGGGTAAAGAAGGGTTATGAAAATAAGTATATGGCTTTTCTCCCTTCAATTCCCATGCACTTCTTTTTCCTGAGACCCTGTTTAAAAAGACAATCTGTTCAATGCTTAGAGCACAAGCCCAATGTCAGGCCAAGGTTCAGCTCAGTCTCAGGACTGAGAGCAGCCCTTCATTGGCATGAATCATGGTATTTGCTATTCTGCAACTGATTGGACAGGACACATGCTTGCCTGTAATTTGTCAAAAAGCCTTGACAGAGAAATGTCTAGTTGGAGGGGATGGCAATCAGCAATTGGAAATTCTGCCCTTCCCCAGTCTGTCATTCCACAGCCTCTGAGTCCAAGAGGCAGCTTCTGGCAGTTTGCAGGTGGATGTCACCTACAGACATGAAACTAATCAGCCTTAGGAAATACTCCTAGGCTTTGCTTTTTCTTCCTCACCTTGGAGAACCTGAGAAATATTTTAAAATGAAAATGTGACTTGACACCTTGCAGAGGGAAATAGGCCCTGTTTGGGGTTTTTCTCCTGCTGGTCTGTGATGTGTGCAGTGATTCATGCACAGACTTAGAAGTGTCAAGAGCTGTTCCACAGATGTCTGCTCCTACAGCAAACAAACTTGCAATGCAATTGGCACCCAGCACACTTATCCTACTTTAAAAAAATGCAATCAGGGCAGCGTTGGTCATGTCCCTACAAGATTTGTTGTGGAGTAACCTCATTTGCACCAATGACTCCTGATTTATGCCAGTAAATGCGAGTATAGAATCAGGCCCTTTTGCACTAATTTAGCATCCATCCTGCTGTGATGAGTTACCCATCCTGGGTCAGATGTGCATCAAGTGTCCCACTGGTGCTGCAGCAAGCAGTTTGGGTGGAAATTCAATCTCTCCCACAAGACCTATGCTGAAGACTGCCAAAATGAGCCTGAACTCTCAGAGTTTAATTCACCAGCTGTTTCTGAGGGGATGCTGTGGTGCAGGGACACATAATGGAGCCACTGGAAATGGGTGTCCTCAAAGTACCTGGAATTTATCTTCAGAACATGGCATTTAGGAGAAGCAGCTCATGTATATTTCCTTCAGTCTCATGTGTGTATTCAGTCCTTCCTTAGGACTTCTTTGTGAAAAGATCTGCTTCTGTCCTGTGAAACCAGGCTCACTTTTGGACGTGCTGTAATTGTGAAGCATCTGCACCTCTCAGCCATTTTGTTGAACATCTTTCTGCTTTTCTAGCACAAACATCAGAAAGCCTCAGCTGCCTGCTTCCCCACTGGGGAAAGTGAGGACACCTATGAGCATTTGACATTTCAGTCCAATGCAATCTACATAAGGATCTTCATCCCCTGTCACAGGGCAGCGAATTGACTCGAGATGCTCCTGCAGGACTACAGAGCCATGCTTTGTGCCATGAGAACAGTGTGTGGGCAGCCTCGGGGGAGAAACATTCAGCACAAATCTCAAGTGCAGAGCTCAGGCTCAGTCCTCTCTCAGACTGTCATGAGTTGCACCAGGGTAGCTCTCTAAGAAATTATGGGAGATAATTGCAAAGTGGGTCCATCTTCTTTACCTCATTGCTACCCACTAAAATCACTGTATGTGCAGAGGCCAGTGAAAGGACAGACACAGCCCTTTACATTTTACCCTGCACTCTCTCTCTTACCAGGGTCTGACCCTGCCCATGATGCCACAAAACGTGCCCAACCTTGGGCAGCTCTCCCTCTCCTATAGAGAGGGATGGATCACATGCAACAACCCAGCCCACAGAGAAATGCTCTGGCTTCTGAGCTGTTTCTCATTCTCTGAGGGTTGGTAAAGATAAATGGTGTTCAATACTGAATCGAAGTAGATTTTTCAGGGGGTTTAGACAAGATGGAAATTCTCTGTTAGCACTGCCAACCTTCATTTATTCAGCTAACAAACACTGTTCCTGAAAAAACTGTCAGATAAGGCTGTCATCTGAATTAAAGTAAATAAAGAGGCTGCCAAATTTGCTTTAAAAAACCCAATAATTGCCTATGTATTCTTTATTTGTGTCAGGTGATGGGAAAAGCAGGAAAAATGAGAAACAGGGCATTAAAATACAGCAATAGAGATACACTAAGATAGGAAAAACTATAATTAATGTCAGTGCTGAATAATAACCTCTTTGAAGGCAAATACATATTTTAATTTGCAGAATGATTTGATCTCAGTACCATTACAAAGAAGCTCTCACCTGCTACTAATATTCTTCTACATTTTAAAGATTATTAATGATATGAAAGTGTAAAAGAGAATGGATGAATCAGATGGCTTAATGTTGTGGTCTAACCCAGCTGTTAACTAAGCACCACATGGTCCCTTGCTCATTATCCATCCAGTGGGATGGCAGGAAGAGAGCTGGAAGGGTGAAAGTGAGAAAATTCATGGGCTGAGGTAAGAACAGTTTAATAATTGTAATAAAAGTAGCAAGTAGTAATAATAATACATTATTATTATTATCATCATCATTATCATTATTATCATTATTATTACTACTATTACTACTACACTATTATTGTTATTATTATTATTATTATTATTATGACTACTACTATTATGTATTGAAAAAGAAACTAACAAAGAGAAGTAAAAAAAGAGATGATGCAAATGAAAACAGTTTTTTACCACCAACTGACCAATGCCCTGCCAGTCCTTGAGAAGCAGCTGCCCCCTGGCCAACCTTCCCCCCTAATTTTATTGCTGAGCACAGCACCGTTAGGGTCTGACTCATTCTTTTGGTCAGTTGGAGTGAATTGTCCTGGCTGTGCCCTGTCTCCTTGCACACCCCCAGCCCACTCACTGGTAGGGTGGGGTGAGGAACAGAAAAGGCCTTGGCTCTGTGTAAGCCCTGCTCAGCAATAACAAAAACATCCCTGTGTTATCAACACTGTTTCCAGCACAAATCCAAACCACAGCCCCATACCAGCTACTAGGAAGAAATTTAACTCTATCCCAGCCATAACCAGCAGACTTAAATGTGACTTGTGCAGAAAAGAGAAGGCTACCTGGAGATTTTAATGAGCAAATGAGCTTTGATCAGCATGTGGTGATGATTTCTGGAGCACAGCAGCGTGTCTGCCAGCAGCAGATGCAGGGCTGCCAAGAGCAAATGTCAGACACCCTAGGTCTTCAGCTCTACTTTTAGGGAAGTCACTTTTCCCAGCATATTGTATTTCTTACACATCCTTGCCCAGGCACACATTCTCAAAGTCAAGCCCAGACTATTTCTCATAGGAAAACACAAACAGCAGAGATGGATCACAGGATAACAACAACATATGAGTGGGACTTCTGAGGTCTCTGCAGCTTTCAGTGACAGCTGCAATGCTCTCAGGGCCCAGGAGAGCATGGCTGGTAAGGTAACTTTTTGTTCCTACACTGAGATGTCTTTGGGGCATTGGCTGTGGGGAGATGGAGGTCCTGAAGGGGAGGGACGAGCACGTGAGGCTGGTAACCTGCTCAGGTAACACTGCCAATGCCTGAAAGAGAATGCATATAGAGAATTAATATGGGAAAAATCAGAAAATCACTCCCACTGGTGGAGTCCAGAAAAAGCGTATTTTTGGCAGGTGCCACACAGTTATTCCTAGTGCTAATGGCACCTGTTGTGATGTCTCAAGAAACAAAGGGTAGCCTCTAGTGCTGTTGTTCTGGCACAACTTACCTACTGCTTACTCTGCTTACTCCAGACTGAGCACAGCAGAGTGCAGATCATTTCCACCTACCCACATCTGTTTGATCCTTTTATTGCTAATCAAATACCTGCCTGATAATCCTGCCCTGGCGTCTTGGCCGAGAAGACTCAACATTTGGTCTCCAGTAGATGTGAGAAATGGGGGCTGCTGGCAGACAGATCAGAGTAGGCTCTGGGAGCACTGCTCCAGCTCTCTGCTCCTGCAGCACTCGCTGCTGCATGGGCTCTGCTCTCAGAGTCACTCAGGTGGCTCAGGCCAAGACTTCCTAAGGCTTTTCTAATAATGAGAAATACAATATTATTTATATAATTATAAATTTTAATTTAACGTATTTTTAAAATTGGACTAAAAGGAGTGAAATCCTAGTTCTTCAGTCACCATCAATAAGGGGAGAAGTCACTGCATGCTTTATTCTGCTTTTCTTACAATAAGGTACTATCAGCTCTTCAAAATAGTTATCTAGATGAATTTCTTAGCATTCTCTTTGTTTCCAGATTATTCCAAGTTTCTCTTTGTGGAGAGAATTAATAACACTGAAGTGGAAGCGTTCCTTGTGAAGTGCTGAGATGCCTAAATTGACAGAAGATTGGATAAAAGTACCTAAAGGACTACAGGAAGGAGTGAGTCACTGTAGCATGTAATTGATTATACAGAGGCTGAGGAAAGAACCATTTCTGAAGAACCAAGCAGTGTCTGGATCTGGTAAAACACTGCACAATCTGAGTTCTGGAAGGTTTTCTTTGCTGAAGTCCAAGCACCTTCTGCTCTTCAGGGATGTTCATCTTAGCTGCTTCCTGCCTGCTCTAATGTTTTGGAGATGCTGCTCCTTTCAGGAATGCCCTCTCTGACAGAGGAGCAAGGTACTTGTTGTTCTTTTCACAGTAGGGCTTGCTCCTGTTGCTGTTTAGAGAAGTGTCTTCAATGCAGGATCAGAATCCCTGCTGAGTCACCACCTGCCCACCAGAGCTGTCAGTGGGGACTACCTCAGCTAACAATTCTGTACATATTTACAGGGAGTAAAAGCAACCATCCCAGCTGCTCCAGTGGTAGCATGAATGCTTCACAACAACAAGCCATAAACCAAAACAGACTACTTATATTACTCAGTGTTTTGAATTTAGTCTGTGCTAGTAAATTCCTTAAAATACAGGAGTTACCTCGAGGGGTACCCACCTTTTCCACTGACTGCAGAAGAGTTCAGAAAAACTAGTTTTGACCAAAGATTTATATAGCTGAAATTCAGCAAAATTAATTTTCATCCTCAATGATTTCTGGGTAACTCCAGTCAAAACTTTCCAATCATATTTCCACAAAGTTTTTCCTTCAGAAGACATTTATCAGACAGGAATCCAGCATTAGTCATTTGCACTGTGCTGGTGGACAATAAAGTTTATTGCTTTTCTGCAATAGTTCAGTCACTGTCTTCCCACTTCAAGTTTGCCTGCATCATCACATAAAATTTCAAAGGTGGATCTCACAGGGGCTGTCCAGATGATGACCAGGCAGAAGTCTACCAGTACACCACTGCAAACAGTGTCATTTTCTCTACTTTTACTAGTCTGAAATGCTCCATTCTTAGACATTTATGAGGTATGCTTTCAGGTATTCCTCTGCTTGTTTCTTGTTTCTCTTGGTGTTTAATGGTGCCTGTTTCATGCTGTAGCCACTTTCTGTAAATGCAATAATCCATAATTCATTCAGACTCTCACAGGTTTTGGTAGGCTCTTCTCACACCATACCTAGCACAGAGACAGTGCTCTTTCCATCATGCCCTAAGTACCACATATCATCCCTCTCTGAGGCATCTGTCTGACTCAGTCTCATACTAATAGACTGCCATGTGTATTTCTTTTTGTATTCTTGTAATGCAGATTTCCACTGTGCCTGGGAAGTGGATTAATTTTATTCTAAATTCTGAAGCAATAGAAAAGGCCTTTAGAGCTTACCAATCCATTTCATTCATATCTCCTGAATAACTCCTGGTTATTCCTTCACCTTTCCCTACACAAATTCATTCCTGTGCCCTCTTGAATGCTTTGTGAAACTGAAGTAATTTCAATAAGCTCAGAGGTTTAACAAATACAAGCCATGACTGTCCCCAGCTTTGCCAGGAAGCTGGCCAACACTTGGTCATTAGGAGCTGTGCTAGCAGAAATATCTGGTCTTGTTTTAGCATGCAAGGAAAAATACCAGAAGGTGAGAGATCAGCTAATGGACAGTAGATACAATAGAATCTTGTTTGGAGTCATATATTCTCCTCTGGGGACTTGACATTTGCTATACTAAATATGCTTTGTTGACTAAATTGACCTGGAGTAGGTTTTTGTAGCACCTTGTCACACAAATCTGTTAAATATTGTTTTTGATGGAAAAGAAGAAAAAAATTTGCTCAGCCCACTACAGTTCTTAATAGTTATCTTCTTGTGTTAAACCTTCCTCATATCACCTTGGCCTACAAAGCTGGCAAGAATGAGTTGATCTGTAAATTCAGGAATGAGGTCCCTGGGGATTTGAGAGGAGCTTGCTATCCAGCTTACTACTCAGACAGTGTGGGCAGTTTCTTTTTGCCTGTAATAGTTCTGCTTCTTGTCTGCCTAAAATAAATTATAAATAGTTCAAAAGATCAACTCCATTGCTTTTGGAACAGAACAGACTGCTCTGAATAAATAACAGATATTACAGACATGTCCTGGTCTGGGAAAAATTCTTTCCCTGCCTAGCAAAGCTGTCTTAACAACAACCCTCTTCAAAATATAAAGCCAAGCACAGAACTGTTCTATCCACACATCCAACTGGCCAAATTTCTCTTTTAAAAAAAAGTCAAATTCAGCTCTGCTGCAGTAATTGGAGCTACTGTTTTACATCTGCAGAGCACCATTGGCAGTATACACCTGGGGAAGAGACCTGAACACATTTGTAGTCATTCAAATACATACCATCCTTCCTTCCCTGGCTCCCCATGGGTACAAGTCTGCATTCTTGTTTAAAGGAGAAAGCAGTAATCAGATCTTGTGTATGGCAAAATAAACAATATAGTAGCCAGCCTGAGCCAACAGCTAGCTTAACTTGATGTTGCCTGCAGACCTGACTGAGGATTCATTCTACCCCCTCACCCAGATCATTGATAAAGATAATAAACAGGACTGGCCCAAGCACCTCAGAGCTCTGGGGAACACCTCTAGTGACCAGCCCCCAGCAGGATGCAACTCCATTCCCCACCACTCTCTGGACCCATCCATCCATCCATCCATCCATCCATCCATCCATCCATCCATCCATCCATCCATCCATCCATCCATCCATCCATCCACCCACCCTGTTTTATGCCCAGTGAAGAGTACACCCATCCAAGCCATGAGCAGCCAGTTTCTCCAGGAAAATGCTGTGGGAAATGGTTTCAAAGGCTTTATTAAAGTCCAGGCAGACAACATCCATGTACATTCCTCATCCCAAGGCTGGGAATCCTAAGACTTCTCCCAGATGCTTATGGAATACTTGGTCTGCTTCTTCCTCCTGGTCTGTGACAGACTCCCACCTGGATATCTGCCCTGTTGGCCTTTCCCTGGATTCTTACCCATAAATGATTGCTTGGTTTTCCAACAACACTAGTGTCAGTCTCTTCTGGAAAGTATTTTAAAATGAAGATTTTAAGGTATGCATCCAGCCTGTCAAATAATTTGCAGATCAACAGGTGATTGCTGAATACACATCACAGTCAATCCATGTTACTGTCAGGACCCAAAACTTCAAGCAGCTGTGCCTTCCTCAGTGACTGGAACAGCATGGGACTATGGATTCATGGGGATGTGTAGAAGTGGTTTAAGAAGATACTAACCTCCAGATAACTGTTTTTCCCTCTCTCCTTGCCTTCTCTCTCCCCTGCAGCTGGACAAAAATCAAGTGTGTGCCCTTCTAGCCTGCATGAGTAGAGCTGGTTCTTGAAGCCTGAATCACAGGAGCATCATCTCAGGACCTGCAAACTGGGTCACAGATGGGAGGAGGGAAGAGATGAGGGAAATTTTTATATGACAACACCTACAAAAGCCTGTCAGACCGCAGTATTGCATATTAGCATCACAGAGTACAGTACCATTGAATTTTTAGAGAGCAAGTTGAATTTCTACCTCCAGTGTCCATTAAGCAAGCTCATTTAAATACTTCTCACTATCCTTACCAAAAGCATTTCCTTGTAATGGAAATAATTGACCAAAGACACTTCATTCTGTCTATTCAGATTATCCTTGTGCACAGAATACAAGTTTCCATTGATTGAGAATTGACACTTTGACTAATATAAGACCTTTCCCTGATTCCCACAAATTAAGTGTGTGCTTTGAAACAATTGTAATTTTCTCACTCTCCTGAAAAGTGTCTCTCTTGGAAATGAGGTGTTGGAGAAATAATGTGATGCACATTAGAGAAAATTCTTCCCCTTTTTGATGATTTCAGTATATCTGGAAATTTAGTATAATCAGAGTAGATGTAGTTAACACTTCTACCTGACAAATGTTACTTTGGCTGGAGTCTGAGCTGGAAACTTACTCAGGTTTCACCACCCCCAGATTTGTCTGAATCTACGCAGATTCCTAATGACACACAGCCATCCGTGTGAGTTTTTAAGTCACTCTCTCTCTTTCTCTCTACTTAGTCTCTGCAGCTAAGCACAAAGCCAGGGCCCAGCCCTGCACCTGCATGCCGAGTGACAGGGAGCACCCTGAATCCAGCTGGTGGCCTGTGCTTGGCAGATTTCTCTGAGGCAGAGCAGGTGGGAGCCTGGAGGACACAGCCAGGGGAAGTCTCACCAGCTAAGCAGTGCAGCTGGTGCTCAGCTGCTGGAGCCCCTTTGCTCATCAGTCCAGCCTCAGTGGGACCAGTCTGAGCTCAGGGTGGGCTGTGAAGGGTTGGGTGCCCCAGTCCATCTGCACAAGACTGGTGGCTCTGTGTGGAAGCTCACATTCTCCCCCTCAAGCTCACCGTGCTTTCATCCTCTGCTGAGAGTGTCAGCAATGCTTTTGAGAGCCCAGCATGGGCAGCCAGCACACGTGGCAGTGTGACATGGGGCTGGCACAGAGCCCTGAGAGGCACCTCTCTGGAGAAAAAGACAGAAAACTGCTGTTGTTATGATAATAGTCTTGGAATTAGTTACTGTTAACTTATTTATTGGTCTAATTAATTGCTTGTCCTTAATAAAGTGTTGCTTATTAGCCATTTAATTAATGTTTTTGAGTGGAAAGAATAATTCATTCAGTGCAATATAAGGCTTAGCATCTCTTTCCCAGGTTTCTGGCTTTGGTTTGGAGGGCAGTTTTTAAATAATCCTCTTATATTTAAATCTCATCTTTGTCTCTGCATCTTGAAATCAAAGAGGAGCCAGGACTTCCCAGTGAGTGGTTATGCTTTCTCCATCTATCCTTACTCAATGAGCAAAATCTGCTTACAGCCAAGAGCCACAGGGCTCACCCTAGGGTGAGAAAAATCCCACCTGCTCCCATCTTGCCTATCAGCCTCTTCCTCAGGGAGCTAACGAGCAGCAGAGAGCTGGCAGGTGGCAGCAGTCTGACGGCATCCCACTGCTCTGTGTCACAGCAAGGATGTGAGGGAGGATGATGGAGAGACAATTCCAAAGAAGTGAACTGGCATCTCCTCTGCCCTTGACAGAGAACCGCTCTGCTCAGAGAAATCTCTCAGGCACCCAGGGCTCTTTTTACCTTCTCTGTTATTTCACTTATTCACAGGCAATGAACCAGCCCTGCATTTTCACCCAATCTCTCCAATTCTTCCCATGTGCCCTGCAAACTGCTTCCTGCCACACTTGGGAACTTACCAGTTTAGCTTTGGCTCATCAAGGGGATATCAGCTGGTCCTTCACTTTCAATCAGAGCAAGGAGGGAGGTTAGCCCATCAGCTCTTTAACAAGACCTTCAATTAGCTGTTTCCAGTCTGGCAATCCAGTTTCATGAGAAATCTGAAAGTGTGCCAGTGCTGCAAGTCCAATTCAAATCTCTCAGTACATGACCAGAATGTCCTGCTCATATAATCAAAGCTATACTGGTGTCTGTGTGTGGGATTGAAGAGAGATATACCTCCATGGACCTGAAAGTGTAGTGGTGAATTCAGTCTCCTCCTCTCTGTGGTAACACACTGGGGCAGGTCCTGTGTCCAGAGCTCACAGATACTGGATAGTTACCCATGCACAGCAGCTCTGTGACCTGACACAGTGCATCACCAAGTCCTTCATGGGGCTTCCTGCCCTTCTCAGGCCTCCCAGCACTCCTGCATGTGCCCTCACTCCATGGTTATATTTTCCCCTCAAATATTGAGATTAGAGAAAAGCTAGACTAGTGTTTTCTGTGGCTAGCCACCTATGAGAAGTTAATTTGCCAAAATCTCTCAGGTTCCCACAGATTTTCTTCCAGTGGGATTGATTTCGTATGTGGAAGAGAATAAAACCTGGCATGCTGTCCTGCAAAAGTTACAGCCCCTCTCTGCTCTGCACTGCCTGGCTGAGGACTGCAAAGCTGTTCATCAGCCACTGAGGATTGCCCCTATTGCAAAAGGTTTCTGCCCATGGTTCTGCATCACAGCACACCTCCACACTGCAGTGCTGTTCAGCAGTCCATAGCCTGATTTTCTTCTCACTCCATAGATGCTTTGCAGCACAGCATGCTGCCTTGCTAAGGATAAATTGTGTTTTCAGGTCATTGTTTCTTCAGGCACCAAAAGGTTTTTTGCGCACATAACACATAAATTAAACATTATTGATGCTATTACTATGATTGCATGTTCCAGTTCCCAGGCTTATTTTAATGATGTGGATTATGAAAAAGACATGTTGGCATAACAGTGAAAAATATGCTGCTCTCCATGGCATTTCATTTTATGGATTGACACGAGAAGTCTATGATGATGACTAATTTCACGATAAGATCGTGTCACTTGTTGGCTGTCATAAATGAAATGTCATGTGCAGTCATCTATTCTAAATCTTGAATTCATTCTAATTACTGTCCTTACACTGTGACTGTGACTGAGATACCCTGTAGCCAACAAGACTCTCTTTACCTTTGTCCTTTAATACATGTCAAATCTATGGAGCACAGGCCAAGACTTGACCTTAAACGAATAAAAATTCTGGTTTGCCTGTCAGTTACCATCCATTCTTTTAATGTATGAAACTGTGTGTATTGGGGAGCTTTGTGCATGCAGCCTATTCTCTCCTATCTGGTTCATTTCATAAAGCCTTGTAATGGCAGAGCTTTCAATTTAGTCCAGACATTTTTTTCCAGTTGATTTACTATGGTTTCAGTTCTACACAGAGCTGATTGAATAAAATAACATAAATCTCTGAATGATTAGAAAATGTGATCGTTTATTACATGGACAATCAGTTTATTTAAAAACATAATTAGTTTGTACCTCAGGAAACCTTTCCCCGGTTGTGATAAACTATAAATAATTACTGCCTCTCCTTCAGTGAAATTAAAAGCCACACAATTCTACTACTAGGAATGTGTGATTTGTTGGAGAAAAGGATTTCTGTTTTCCCTTCTGTATTTTCAGCAGATTGATTTTTCTTCTCATTCCTTAAGAGGGGGAGAAATAGAACAGATAGATAAGATAGCATAATATAAGTAGAATTACCAGTGATGGTGGGAATCTACTTCACGGTTGTCCTGTTAATCAAATAGGAGACAAAATCTTTAGTGATGATAGCAAGTGTTAATGCTCTGCCAGAAGCACACTGATCACTCTTCCTGATCCTACAAGCTGCATCCTAAAAGCTTCCCTGGCTGAGAGCCACAAGACATATTAAACACTTGGAAGATCTGGGATAGGAGGAACAGCTCACTTGTGAGAGCTGACAATGTGTACTTTAGAAGGAGAAGAGGTTTTCCTGTGTTGATGGCTGTGTGCTGATGGGGGACTCAGTGTCATTGGACTCGGGATTCTGTGATAACTTACACCTCCTGGCATGTTCCAAAAGCCAGGGATCTGCACAGAATCATGTAATAGTGGGGTTGGAAGGCACCTTTAAAGGTCATCTAGTCCAACCCCCTCACAAAGAGCAGGAACATCCTAAGGTAGGTCAAGCTGCTCATAGCCCTGTCCATCCTGACCTTAAATGTGTCAAGGCATGGGGCATCTACAACCTCTCTGGGCATCCTGCTGCTTTTTAGAGCTGCATGGCAGCATCTTACAGACAAACACCTCTGCTCATCATCTGGGTGATGGGAGAGTCTTGCCTGAATGGTGCAATGCCCAGATGCAGCTCAGGAACGTGGTAACTGAGCTCCTGTTCTCACAGGTCTGCAGGGCTAATAGAGATGTATGGATGAATTTGTGGAGTCTGACCTCAGATGGGATAAATTCAACGCCAGTTAGCTGGAACAACAGTTCCACATGCTGGCTCTGTCACCTGCTTCGTGTGCACCCTTCCCTGTGTGAGAACTTGCTTGTCTGGAAGCTGTTCCCAGCCCTGTCACAAAGATGCCATCTCCTTGGCTTTTCACTCTGGTTCACTCATTTGTGAAATGAGTGTAACAATTACTTACTTGACAAGGAAGTCAGAGGCATTCATGCATTCATGCCTCTAAAGCCTTTCAGGATCCTTACCAAAGAGCATTGTCAGGCATCATTATTCACACAAACTGTTGTGAGCCAGACACCTAATTCTGGGGAATTTCATGCTTTGTCTCACTGCAGTGGCAATGAGAAGGAAATTTGCTTTCCAGTCACATAATAATATGGAGGTTCTGAATTTGCCAACCAATTTATCTATGTGCTAATAAGAAGCTTTTCTTGATGTTGTATGGAACCCATTTGTTGGAAGATACTGTCAGAACTAGACTATATGTGGCAGTTGAACAGCACAGGTAATATATTTACACTGATGAAGACATGATTAATTTGTATTTGTTTCTGGTATCTCCATTCAGCTCTTAAATACTGTGAATTCTGTTACCTGCAGAGCTATTTCCTTATCAAAAACAATCAGTCATTCACTGCAATCTGCTCTCACCCTTAGCATTTATTTTATTCTTAATTACCATGCTGTCAGCTTCGTCCCTGTAGGGTAAATTGCTTTGTCCATCAATACACTTATAAAACACTGAAATATTAAACTCCTGATAAACAAAGTCATGTGTACAAGAAGAAGAAGAAGAAGAAAGTGAGCAGTAAGAGAGGGAAGGCAGGTGCCCAGACCAGCAAGCTGTCCAGCCTCTCAGCCATCTCTGGGAGCTAATGTTCAGTGCTGGCCTGATAGGCAGTGAGGAGGAGGGCAGAAGAGCAAAATGAGGCAGAGCAAAGAAGACTCGTTTGGTTGATGTGAAACATTTAAGGCCTGAGCCCAGGTCCACTGAATCAACTAAAAGGCTTCTCTGGAAACCCATAAGTTTTGATTAAGCTCTTGGTTTCCTAGGAAAGCAGCTTTTTATCAGCTCTTACAGCTGGTCTGATTCAGGAGCAAGAAGGTCAAGTGACTTTCCAGAGATGACATGGTGATGGAGTGTCTCATTTCAGGTTAAACCTAAAACTATTCTCATTGTCATATCTATCTACCTACCTAGGCATTTATAAAACATCCATCAATGTGGTATCTCAAAATTTACACAGTCACTTAAGCAGTCTGAAAAGCTATTCTCCACCACACTCATACTTGCTGACTGGAGAGGGAGCTATTCTTTTTCATTCCCTTCCTGTCTCCAAGGTACTGAAAGCAAAGCAAACTTTTTTTTTGCCATTGCTATGGAGAATTACACTGCCCAGGCTTGTTAACTACTAGCTGTGCAAGACAAATATTGCTAATAAAAATATGTCTTATTTAAAAATATGTTGCTTTCCTAAATAGAAATGCTAAATAGCAGCAAAGCACCTCCCTCTTTTTGCTATTGGATGGGGCA
Source organism: Luscinia megarhynchos (assembly GCA_034336665.1). Lineage (NCBI taxonomy): Eukaryota > Metazoa > Chordata > Aves > Passeriformes > Muscicapidae > Luscinia > Luscinia megarhynchos. The sequence continues at coordinate 71,577,068 of JAPFBE010000003.1, forward strand.
TCTTTCTATTTGTCCCTGGCTGGAGTCAGTAAAATAAAGGAACATGTTGTTTGTCTGTCCAAGTATGTTTTTTATTTGCAGCCACCTCAAATAAAATTTTTATGTCTCTTACTCCCCGATGTTGTGTCTCAAACCTGTATCATCAGCTTTGGCAAGGAAAAGATATCTTGTCTAGTCTCTGGCAATATCTAGCTTTATAACCTCACATAACCATGCAGATCCTTATTCTGTGGAAGGGCAATAAAAATCTTGAAAAACTTATTAGAAATCAGCATGCCAAAAGGTCAGGGATACCAGATAATAACTAAAATACAGAAGATTACACGTGAAACTCAAATAGCTCAGTGCAGAACCAGCTTGAGAAGAAAATTGTATGGTGGAGGTGGAAATCAGGAGGAATTTTTCTTCTAAAATATGCCAACCCACCTACAATCATTCACCACCTTATTATTAAAAAGATAATAGAGATAAAGCACAGAATACATGCTCTGTAGGCATTTGACTGCAGTCAGATCAAGAACCAAAAATAGATTACTGCCCTTTAGGTCTGTTGTGTGTTTTAGTAAGCTACATGCTCTGAATGTGGCTAAGTGGGTTGCCTTTTAATTAATTCCAATTTTTTTCTGTATTTTTTCACATCTTTTCTTCTGCTTGAATATCCTGACTTGGTCCTGGATATACCTAAGGGATCTAATTTATGTAAACTACCCAATTATCCTTCAACTGCTGTCTATCCCTTTTGCAATTTATAAATGAATATGAGTCCAGGGTGTGTAATTATATGAATAATCATAAAATGAAATTGAAGAAGACCTGCAATATTTCTTTGATTATTATCATATCCCAGAATGATTTAGGTTTGAAGGGACCTCAAAGACAACTTTTTTCCAACTCCCCTGCCATGGGCAGGGACACCTTTTACTAGACCAGGTTGCTCACAGCCCCATCCAACCTGGCCTTGAGCAATGCCAGGGATGGGGCATGCACAGCTTCTCTGGGAAATCTGTTCTGGTGCCTCATCATTCTCACAGGGTAACTTTGCTACAAGCAAAACCACACAAAACTAGAATGTGTCCTTGCTCCTTCTGCCTCAGTCACACATTGATTTCAAAGGCACACTCCATGGATTTAAGGACACCAGTGCCCTTTTCAAGCTTATGCTTGATAATGTTCATAAACAGAGCCCTTCAACAAGTGGGGCATCACACTACAGAGCATTAGAGTGCAGAGAAGTGAAAAGGCATTCATAACTGGAATGCCAGGATATCTATACTGTTCATGTCAGGAAAAGGGATACTGGAGAGCAAGGAAATCTGTGGATCATCAAAGGCTTAAAACTTGAGATTGGGCTGTCTCGGGACATTTTTAAATGACCCAGTCATCATCACAGCTGATGAGAAACAAAACAAGCTCCTCATGCACACCCAGGAAAAGATACTATTCTGGTGACTCATGCTTTAGTGCTGTTAGACAGCCCTGATCCTCTCATGTCCTCAACAAGCAGTACAAATAACACTTGACTAATAAATGTCTCAGAAGGTTGTGGCCAGGCAGCTACTGTACAAAACAGAGGTTGTCTTGTCAGGCTGAGCCTGAGGTGTGTGGGCTCTACTCCATCTCTGGCAGACAAGAAGTTTTACAGCAAGACCTTAAGATACTGCAGCAAGTCATGCAGCAGGTCATCTGTTTCTCCTCCCCATCCTTTTCTCGTTTGAGGTACAAGGGTTGATGATCAGCTCTGAATTGTTGGTTTGATGTACCCTTCCAGAACGTGCAGAATTAATTAGGCAATTCTGGCGCCCACAAAAATGTCCTGGTTAGTTCTTGGTCTCAAAAATGTCCTTTGATGAGAAGTTCCACAGCTGACCTCTTGGTTCTATGAATTATTTCCTTTAAGTGGTCTTGAGTGTCCATTTTTGATTTTATTTAAAGTTCCATTTTTTCCAATTTATTCTTTATATAGCAATAATAATCCAATTGTAATTTTCTTTTCTTTTTGATCTCTTCTTCACCTCCTTATAAGGGCTTCAGTAATGTCCATATGAATTGTTCAGACTACTTATTTTCAGGCTATTGACTGTCTGAGAAATGTTAACTTCTACTCAGAGGTTCTTGCCTTTCTTTGTCTGTAAGGTTTGCTGGATTCTGCCCCTCTGCTCTGCTCTGTGAGACCCCACCTGCAGTGCTGCATCAGCTCTGGGGCCAGCACAGGGAGGGCAGGGACCTGCTGGAGAGAGTCCAGAGCAGGGACACCAGGGTGATCAGAGGGATGGAGAACTCCTTTGCTGTGAGGAAAGGCTGAGAGAGATGGGATTGCTCTCTTAAATCCCCATACTAGATCAGCACTCTCCCTCCCCTGTGCTCCCTCAAGGGTTTCTGTGATGAGCAGCTAAAAAACGTGTTGATCAGAGCTTATTTCATTGGATGCAACCTCTCAAGAGACTGGCTGCAGCACAAGCCAGATCCTGTCACCTGCAGGGTTGGTGCCCAAAAGAGTTCATAAAGGGCTGTGCTGTAACCTGTCGTAGAGGCATAAAAAAGCTTCAGCCAAACAGATCAAAGGAGCCCAGCAGCTTTGATCTGGTACTGCACAAACCACCATCACTGGGCATTGGTAGATGGGAAGAGATAACACAGACAGGCTGCTGAACATTGCATGGATTGGTTTTGGTGACCTTCAGTCTTGTGATAAAGGGTTGGCTGGTTGCAGCTTCTGATGGCTAAAAACCACCCTGGCTGGTGGCTTCCCAAAACAGTTTTACATTGTCAAAAACGATGTGTCAAAATCCATGAAAATATGCAAATTCACAAAAAACTTTTCCAGCTATATGATGGAAAGACAGGGTGGATTAAAAACAGAAAAAAAGAGGAATACATGCCAGACTAAACTGAGGCTATCCAAGGACTGAGGAGAGTTGCATCCTATTTCTCAGAGATACACAGTGGATCTGGATATACCTGGCCATGGAGCTCCTTCAACTGAGCTTTGTGAGGAGGCAGCAGAGGCAGAATTACAGGCAGACAATTATGATTCTGGCAGCAGCAGATAGCACTGTTTGGATTTACAAAGAATGCCCTGATTCTTACCCTCTCAACTTGTCTGTTGTAGTTTTTTTTTTTTCCTAGATGTTGTATATTTCATAAATACATGTATTAATGGATATGCTTATGACTCATATATATAAACATTCAATGCTACACCACACTGTATAGATGAATGATTGGAAGACATGACACTCAACACAGCATTTATGTGTTCTGCTGCTTGTTTTCCTGTTCACAGAGGTTTATTTATTTTCTCTCTCTCTCTCTCAAGTTCAAAGTATGGTACTTGAATAGCCCAGAAAAGAAGAGACATATCACTAAATATGTGCTTTGCTCAGCTTTGTGAGTATCTGATTTTCTCTGCCACAATTCATGTTAGTTAAGCCAGAAAAACACCTATTGTACCTTGACAGCAGGACCATCTGGAGTTCATTCTTGTAATTATTTTCAAACACAGACAGTCGTCCTCTAGCAAATAGGTATTTTAAAGCATCACAGGGCATGCTTATCAGTTTATTGGGAAACAAATGTTGAGTTTCATGTAATTCTGAAAAAGATATTTTCAACATCATAGCTAATAATCCTGATATGCAGAAAGTGGGAATGTCTGTGCGTCTGTATAGTATGGATGTATAATACCATAGTGGCCCTCCTGCAAGCTAGGAATTGGAGATGACAGTCAGGGACAATTGATATCCCCCTCTAACTGCTTGGGGAGTGTCTTTTTCATTGCAACTCTTTTGTCAATTATTTGCAGGAGTGGATCTGGGAAGTTAAAGACATTCAAATTTGAAAGGAATTACAGTGCAAATGCATTGCAAATACATCAAGACTTATTTGCATCTAGATACATGTTCTGATTGCATCTTTTATAGGTGAGTAGAGAACACAGTGTTTGTGGATTTTATGGGGATGCACCATGAGCTGATATTGCCCAGGCAGAATTTGGAAATGGATGTACCTAATATAATCATATGCTTTTTGTCTGACCCTCCAGAGATGTAGGCTTGCTGGGTCTGGTTTCCAAAAGTAACCAAGCAGCTTAGAAGTCCATGATCAAAAGAGCATTACAAAACAGATTTGCAAATGAACTGAAATGGCTAGGGAGGTTTACAAATCCTGGAGACAAGTCAGGAACCCAGGTCACTTCTGCTTTTCAATACCTTGCCCAGTTGTCCTTTTAATTGACCTGCAGTAGGTGACTACCTGTATATTTGGTTGCTTGGATATCTTTGAAAATCTGTCCCTACACACAGAAAACATCATCAAGATTTCAGCACATTGGAATGATAAAATATTTATATTCTCCCTAGGAGCTTTAGATAATTACCTGTCCTCTGTCATCCTTATTTACTAGCTAATGAAGCACTGCTCCTAGGGACTGAAGAGGCAGCATTCATTTTTCTGTGTTAGACATTTCTGTTGTATGTTTCATCAGCACAGTTATTCCCCATTCTGATGGAAAAAGCACTACCAGTACATGATTTATTTCACCTGTATTAGACAGCTACATAAATATGAGGTGAATCATGCTTAGAGATGCTTCTTTCTCCCCAGTTCTCTATCAACAAAATCAAGAGAAGCAGCTCAGGTGTATATGTCTAGATTAAAGATACAACATCAGGAGAAATGCAATCAGCAGATCCAGGTAAATTACTGTTATTATTTCTACTACTTAGCAATAGAACACTGAGTCCTGTTCAAGAGGGATGGGGAGATAAAAAGGGTACAGAAAGGTTCTACCAAAATGGTCAGTGGTCAAGGACCTGAAGTGGACAAACTCCAAGGAGATATTGCAGAGATTACTATATTTAGTGTGGAGAAGGCAAAGGAAAGATACCATGAAGACTAAGGAAAGATAGCATGGCACCTGACAGCTGCTCAAAATGCAGTTGTAAAGACAGCAGTGTGAATCTTGTCTCTAGTGGCTGATGAGGTAAGAAGTGAAAACAACCACAAACTGAAGTGGGGAAGGTTCAAACTGGATTTCAGCAAAACAATTCTCAGCAGAAGGATTGTTTAGCAGAGGAACAAGGTGTCTAGAGGTGTCATAAACTTCTCCATTTTGGGAGGTGCTCAAGACTCAGTTAGATAAAGCCCTTACTGATCTGGCCCAGTGACAAATTAGCCCCACCTTGGTGGAAGGTTGGCTTAGAGACCTCCAGGTCATGTCACCAACATGCAGACAAACTCCCACCCTCTGTCAGTCTGAGAAACTGTCTGAATTTGGTGGTGTTTGCAAATTTTCTGAAATGCTTATACTACCCATCTCTGGGTCTCTTTCTCATTCCCTATGAGCACACATGATAATTTACATTTTCAAATCCCCTGACACCCAGGGGAATATTCTTCTTTCAACCTACCAATGATGTAAGACTGATGTGAAGAAATTAAACAGATATTCAACAAGAAATTGAAATTCAGGATTTTTTCTTGCAATAATCAGAAGTGCAGAGGTGATTCTTACCATAGGAGCACTTTGACCCATCCCCACCAAAACTTTATAATGCTGACCAGCATTTTTGTTTGTTTGTTTTTTTTAATTGTAGTATGCAGAGGCAGCATAATGCATTGGGAAACCTTTTTGGTCAGCTGGAAATACCCCATGGAAACTTGTTGAAACATGCAAGTATTTTCCATATTTTTTTTAAATTTTATTTGTGCTCTTTGGTTTTTTTTGACTAACACTAAGAGGTGAGAAGTAGTTCTTATTTATTCACTCACTTCTGTTGCAGATCTCTAGGGATTTTGCCATCTGTCCCCAAGCTTACAGAGACAGGCATGTGTCATCTCGGGCTGAGAGTGATAAGCAATGTATAGGAGAAAGCTTAAAAGCTCATTTACAAGGTAATGGAAATTTCTCCCTTCCTGAAATATAATAACTAAATATTTAAATCTTGTTACTCTTGACTTGGTAATGAATAACCTGCACCCTTCTTGTTATGTATAACCTGCTCCATTCTTATGTATTGGAGTTTCTTAAAACCCCCTTGTGTTATACACATGCATGCACACATAAAAGCCTAGGACAAAAATTTATGTGGAGGTTCCCACCAGTCAAAACTCGTTGAAAGATGCCACCAGAGAATTGTGAAAAACAGATTCCTTCTCCCACTGATCAAGATTCGGAAATAAAATGTCTTCAAACACTGGGAATATATTTGCAAGGATTATAGGCTTTGTTACAGATGCTTAGATAAATATAAAACTCTGAAACCTTTCACTTGGCTATTATGAGTAGTTATGCAAACTCTAAGTCAGTAATTGAAATGAGGTATGTGTGTGGAAGCTGGATGGAAATGTCACACTGAAAAGAAGATGAACAGCTAAAATGGAAGCTTCCTCAGATGCTAAATATTTCATTTCTACTCATGAGGATAGCTTTAGAGTACTTCATTTAAAATTATTCTTTCTCTGAGGTCATGGTAATCTTGGAAGCGCAGGGGCTCAGAACATTTCTGCTCAAGTCTTTATGAAAGAGAAAAATCAAGCCAAAACAAGCCAAAATAAGCCCAAACAAGCCAAAACAGCAAAGGCAGGGTTGAGAACAGAGAGTGGGATGAAATCACAGTGGAGGGGAAAGACTAAGCACAGATATTTACACCACTGCTTCCTGTTTCTTCCTCTCCTTGGCTCTATTTTCCACAATTTTACTAGTTTGCTCAGGCTAAGCAAACAGGATGCTCAGAAATGGACTCACTGTGACTCTCTGGAGTCCACAGCCCCATTCCAGTGCAGCAGCCTGGCAGACACACACTGAAGAAGAAGGTGAGCAGCCTTCCCTTCCACAGCTCCCGCTAGTCCCCACGACCTTACCATGCTTTTGGGAAATACCAGTGGATATTCCTACGGGTCCATGTACTTTGTGGACATGTGAAAGGCTACAGTGTCTCACTGAGCAGTGAAAAATAAGCACCTTTGAACACAAGGCACAGACCACTGCAGAATATTATAGCTTGTGAGATGAGTTGATAAAACAAATATCTTGAGACTCAACTGCAAGTGGAAACAGAAACAAGTTTCCAAAAGGCCATTTCCAGCTTGTTTCTGCTAAAATAAGGAGAGTGGAGTAATCTTTCTAATGCTGCCATTCTGTCCCTCTGGTGAAAAGATGTACTGAGTCTCAGGGCAATTAATTTGTCATCCATCATCCCAGTCTACTTTAACTTTGTATGGGCTGAACTGTGACCAGCAGAGCCACAGTTTTGGAGCTCCACACTCAGAAGGAAAAATGCTGTTTTCCATGCTCAAGAGCTCAATGACAGTTTATGTAGGAAACTAGAATCACACAGCTTTATGGCTGGAAATGTTTTCTGGGTTTGCTCTGTTGCTGTGTTATGACAGCACAGCACCATGAAAGAGACAGAGACTCAAATATGGGAAAACATTTTCTAGGAGCCAGGAGTCACAAGTTGGTATATAATATATATAATATATATAATAGAAATATCCAGGTGCATGTGGCACAATGAAATACTGGGTGCAGGTTCCAGCTGTGGCTCCTGAAGTAGCCTGGCATCTCTGGAGCTGTCCCTGATGGGAGCAGAGGTCTGTTCTCTGGAGAAAAAGGGCACAGTCCCCAGTTGTGCTGCTTCCTGACCTCAGCACGGTGCTGCAGAGCCAGGGGGAATGACTCACTCTCACAATGCAGCTAGGAAGACAGGCAGGCATAAATTCTGGCTCCACTGAAATCTCTGGCAGCCTGAAGGGCAGGATTTATAATTGACCCGGGTACAGCCAGAATTCCACACTGTCTAATTTTCAAACACTTGTGATTTACAAAGGTGGAACTCAGCCCTGCTATAAACAGAAACAAGATACATGGGTAAATAGAAATCAGAGTTGTGCTCAACTGCACCAGTTCTAAATTTGGCTTTTGGATTTTCCTAGCTCCCAAAACATGTTGACTACAGAGCTTGTGCATTTCAGCTTAAATGAGGGAGATGCTAATATGTAGCATAAATTAATCCATTAAACAATGATACCTGTACTTTTGTAAAACACAATATGAAAGTGTGTGTGTGAGAGAGAGTCTATGAGCATGTGCCTCCACAAGCTAGATACTGATACTACAGCCTAGCAGCTGTAAAAATCAATTTGTATGCAATGATCACATTATAACTTCTAATTTCATGAAAATTCTGGGACTGTGGATTCGTATTGATTTCTTTATGCTATTTTAGACTTTATTCTTAGGCATTGATTTCAGCAGTCATTTAGGAATATAATCAGTAAAACTGAGTAAAATCTACACAAGCAGATCTTCTTTAACACAAATTAGCCCTAATATTTCTCATTGATTTAGTATGACAGATATGTAGTTTTCCTGTTTGTCATCATGCAAAGGGGAAAGGTATGAGGGCCTTTATGAATTACAAGAAATGAGGAAATACCATAAATTCTTGGACTAATGGATGATTAATACATTAAGTTTTGCACAGAATGAAATGAAATTATGGAAAGCTTCATTTAGTATAACTCTGACAGTGGTGTTATGGTTGAAAAAGGCACACTGCAGCATGCTGTAGTACATATGGCCAGCACAATGACCAGCCATGAGCAAATCTTCCCTGTATGAAGGACATCTCCTGAATCTGCACTCTGTTGTTTGCATGGGACACTAAAAATGAAGAAATGGCAGGCATTGAGTATGAATGATATATTTAAAATAATGTGAGCAATACCCTTTTTGATAAAAAGTACTGCAACACAGTGGGATTCCTTACCCAAGTTCATCAGGATGATTCCTCTGAATTTCCAAAGGGATTTAGAATTCTGTATTAGGATCTGAAGCCAAATGATTGCAGCTCTGATACAAAAGAAAAATTGAGATGTTGGGGTTTTTTAATGCCTATAAGGCATTAAATCAATGGGGTGTCCTTAGCAGATGCTTGTGAGTTTCTTAAAATGAAGTCATTTTAGAGTGCTTCACACAACACTAGTCAAAAGTAAACAATACTGGTTTAAGCCTGTAGGACAATATGAACACCTAGGGAGAATCTATCTGCATTTCTTTAGGTAAAATAACAAAACAAAAAAATTAAATCTCCTTAGGGGATGCAGGAGTCATCAAGTGGCATTCAGTGTGTCATGAAGGAGGCCAGACTAGATAATCATAGTGGCTTCACCTGACCTTAATAGTGTCCAAAGTCTATGAGAAGCTCATGGGCAAGAAGCAGGTTAAGACACACAGGTGGCTGTGAGTGGAAGTTACTCTCTGACCTCCAGCTCTGTGTGAGCCATGCATCAGGGTCATGGCAAAATTTGTCATAGTACAAGACTAAAAGATTTGTGTGGTACAAGATTAAACCAGTAGAAAAGCCATAACTTGCCTGCTTCCCTCTAGAACAGAAACTGGTTGTTTGGGGGGGTTTTTGTTTATTTGTTTGTTTGTGCCAAGTCTGTTAGTAAATATATTGCAGCAGATGGAAGAACTATTTTCTTCTTTCTTAGTCCCTGTTTCATTACTGGGAGCACTGGAGTCCAGTACCATCTGCCCAGAGGCAACACTTTACTCATCTACTGAGTGAAATGTCACCTCACATCAGCTCACATATCAACTTCAGCTGAAGGAAAGCTCCCTCTCTGATAAGATGTTCCTACATTTCCCCAAGTGTTCATGTTTTATCTTTCCTGAGAAAGTTATTAGTGGTGCAAAAAGCATTGTATTCAAAAGAGTCAATCTATGAAATGATGTCAATATGCCAAACTAGTTTCCACATAACCCAGTCCTCCTCCTCATGGTTGTTCATGTCAGTCTTGTTGTATTACATAACAGCTTAGCAATGAATTAAGAGCTCATAGTGCCAGGTACTGTACAAACATAGAATGTAAAGGTGTCTCCAAAGCATTCAGAATCAGCAACAACAGCCAGCAGAGGATGTAATAAAGTATTGATGAATAGGAAGAAGAATTGGTTGTGCCTGTGGCCAGGTGGTTTGAGCACCCCATTGGTCTGTGTGGAGTTATTGTGGGTCCAATGGGAAAGAAGAGGTTTTGAAGGCCTAAGAAAGGGATGCTGGAGGCACACTAATGCACCATGACTGTCCCAAGTGCAAATGCAGGCACAAATGTATGAAAACACACACTTGAAAGGTATCCAGATTAGGAAGGAATGCTTGCAACAGGTGAAGGTCTGGTAGTAACTAAGATGGGTCTCAGAACTGACCTTTCAGCACAAGGATGAAAGCAGTTCATTAAAGATGTCAGAAAAAATAAGTAGGTGAGGTTGCTGTAGAACCAAACAGGCACTTGTCAAAGATTTTAAAAAGAGAATTAGGTAATAGGAATATCTTCTTTTTAACTCCATGGTGGTTGTGTGCTGACAGGGCAAGACAGTATTTAGCAGAGTACAGAAAAAGAAAGGTTGATTGTGGAGAAAAGAAGATGGGAATTACCCAAAGGAGTTTCACTTACCTGGAAACCTTCAAGCAACCACCAAAATATTGCTGCATCCAAAAAATGATTACTTTCCATTGATCTGCTCATAAATCCAGGCATTCCTGTTTCTTCTATTTATAGTTATGCTGTCAGCACAAAGCAGGCACATAATTTATCTTGAAGAGCCTGGTATCACAGACACAGTCTGAACCCCCACCTGTTACCCTAACTCATAAATTTTTTGAAAGGGAAAAATTCTGACTTCTCCTGAGGAGAAGTACCCTGTCCCTTCTCAGATAGGTGAATCACAGCAAACAGTATATTAGTGAGCAAAAGTGCTGGGTTAATTCCTGCCATGGATGAGAGGCTTTCCAAAGACAGGGCTTGCCTCTGCCTCCCAAAGCTGGCCCTGAGCAGCTGAAAATCTGGCTTGTTCTCTTTTGTGATTTCATACAATTCTCTTAGGATTAAATCTTTTGCTCCTTAGTCTCTTGCATTGCTCCCTGGTTTGCTCCTCACTTTATTTTAGATTCAGTTTACCAATGGATTTTGGCTTTTTGAAGTTTATTTTGTCACAGCAAAATTTCTTCCTTCTTCTGGACTGTCTTTCAAACATCTCTTTTTGAAATTGGCTCCCAAATTTCAATTAAAGGAACCTCTTGTTCGGCCCATAAATAAAAAATATTCGGAATTATTTTTTTCTGTCCATTTCAAGGCATCAAGCCAAACAAGAAACACTGAAAGCTGTCCAGACATATCCTTTTCTCTTTTGTCTTCTCTGCATGAGTTCCTCCTCCAAGAGACAGAGATACAGCTAGCAGTCTTCTTGCCACAGTCCTGTGATATCCCATTGGAATTTCTTTCTCCAGATTGAGTGCCCTCATGGCAGGGCAGTGACAGCAATGACAGCACATCAGCACAATAACTGAGTGGCTGCCTGGGCTTTGCTGTCCTGTCCTCAACTGCTGGACAAAGACAGGAGTGGGTGTGCAATGTCAGATGCTTTTGTCAGCTAAGTTCAAGTTAAATATTTGATCTCGTTCATAGGAGATTAGACATTAGGATAAATCATTTTTTTTTGATCTTTAAAATACTTGTAAGAACCTAGATTTAAAAGAAAAAATGACAAATAGAAACAATGTTACTTCTCATCCTCTTTCCATCCCTCCTTTTCGGGCACCTTTAGCTGTGTGAAAGACATTCTTCAAGGAGTGTCACCTTTGTGTCCTTTCTTGCCTGTGCTCTGTAGCTGCCCCGTGGCTGCTGCTGATGATTGTGCAGCACCCACAGCATCCTGGGCTGTGGCTGCACCACCAGGATCTGGGCTCTGGGCCCTTGGAGGCAGGGCTGACCCTGGGGAGGTGTGAGGGGGTGGCTGCAGGTGGTAGGTAGAGGTTTCCATCTGCAGTTTGTGAGAGTAAACCTCCATCTGCAGTGTGTGGCTGAGTCAAGGCATGAATCTTCCACGTGGAAGAGCTGTATATTCCACGTGGAATACTCTGTATTCATTTCAGCAAATAACAGTTTACATCCTGACATAAGGAGGCCAATGGGATCTGCTGAGGAAATAAGTTCCAAACTTCCTTCACCCAATTTTGCATCACACCCAAACCACTATTCCTTCTCCTTGCTCTCATTCTCTGTTTCTGAAGTTTTGTTATTTAACACAGAATGTCAGATTTCCTACTAGCCCAGTCAACTTCAGTGATGCTGCAGTGGAAACCAGTCTGGCCCAGTTGTAGAGTGTGAACATGGCAGTCAGTGCCAGCTGAGAAAATACTAATGGCTTTGGGGGTGAGCCCAACACAGACCAGGGAAGGACCTGAAGAGAAGAATGTTTACATTGAACAGCTGGTGCCATAATGATTGACTGTGTTGGGCCACAGCAGATTTACCTCTGTGCTTCAGTGACAGTATGGCTGAGACAGATTGTCTCTGGACCTTGATCTCCAAGCCATGAAGGCTGGAGTGCCACCAGAGACACTGCCAGAACTGCATCTACTGCCAACCCCACAAAACCAGGATAGGGTTTAAAACCTTTGGGAAACTTTGATGTGTTTGATCCTACTAAAATTTTTGGAGTGACAACGATGAAGATACTTATTGAGGTCAAGACAGTGTGGCACAATGTGATTTTAATTTGTGAGGAGCTTGAGAAAACAGAACGTAATAAATTACATACATAATTTGTATCTACTGCAAGGTCCCTGCAGTAGCACAATGCCTGTACAGAACATGAGTGAAATAAAACTGCATATTTCAAGTTTGGGAATTTCCATGCTGTCCAACTACCTGCATTTTCCATACCTTCATAATATCCCTGCTATGTTTGTGCAGCACTGGGGAGCCTGCTCTCTGCCCTACCATTCATGCTGGCTCCTGCCCAGCACAAATGCTTGTGTGGCAGGGGAAGAGGCTTCAGATTCTTTTTATTGTACAACTTGTTTCCCCACTGAGCTGTAGCTGCTCAAACTTGAGGAAGAGGAAGGCCTTTGTCCCCTCTTGGAGAAGCAGGTGTGCCAGGATGTGCTCTGCCTGAAGGTCAGCAGATGTTAACTGAATTGTGCCTAGCATTCCTCTTCTCCATGCAGTATCCATCCTATCCACAACCCTCAAAGGCAGATATTTACTACAGCATTCACAAGAATTGTACAGGTATTTCTACAACCCTGTGTGAGGAACTCTTTTATCATCCTGGAGACTCTTCTTTACCAGGTTCTGCCTAAGACTTGATGGAACCAAAGAAAGAACTGACAGCAAAAATACAGTGTTTATACTAACACAATAATGTGAATTGAAAGAAATAATTTTTTAATTGCTATAAAATAAAATGGGAGTAATAAAATGCTCTGAATGTGTACATACACATACATATTTGGACACATATATAGGCACATGTATAAAAATAACAGAATTGTTGAGGTTGGAAGGGATATTTGGAGTTCATCTGTTCCAAGCCCACTGCTCACAATAAGGCACCTACAGAAGGTTGCTCAGGATATTGTCCATCCAGGTTTTGAATATCTCCAAAGATGGAGGCTCCACCATCTCTCTGGGAGACCTGTTCAACTACCCTCACAATAAAAAAACCTCAGAAGTTTATATGAATTTTCTTGTATTCCATTTGTGCCCGTTGCCTTTTCACCAGTCTCTGGGCACTGAGAAATCTGTGACATCTTTGCTGCCTCCCATCAGACATTTTACACATACAGGTAAGGTACTCCTGAGCTTTCTCTATTCCAGGATGAACACCCCCAGCTCTCTCAGACTCTCCCTGCACCAATCCCTTACTCATTTTTGTGGTGCTCTCCTGAACTCACCCCAGTGTGTCCAGGTGTTTCTCACAGAGGAAAGCCCAGCACAGAGCCCAACACTGCAGATGTTGAGCTCTACTAACCAGAGATAAGTGGAGAAGAAGGATCACCTTCCTCGACTTGGCAGTGATGTTCCTCCAGGTGCAGTGCACTCATATCAAACAATTCTCCAGTTTTGTGTCCTCTGCAAATTTGCTGAAGTTGTGCTCTGTCCCATTGTACAGATGATTGATGAAGACATTTGACCCTGCTGGCCACAGTATCAGACCATGGGGTACAGAGCTGGTCTCCAACTGGACTTCAAGCTGCTGATTGCAAATCTCTGAGCCCAGCAATTCAGCCAGTTCTCAGTGCCCTTCACTGCTCATTTATCTAGTCCATGCTTCATCAGCTTGTCAATGAGGATGTTATGGGAGAGAGTGTCAAAAGTCTTAGTAAAGCAAAATTAAACAACATCCAGTGCTCTCTCCTCATCCATTGAGCAAGTCATCTTCCCATAGAGGGCTCTCAGGTCAGTCATGCCTGATTTCCCTTTTGTAAATACATGCTATCTACTCCTAATCACCTTATTGTCCTTTATATATATATATAAATATACAAACACATGCACACACCATATACACACATATAACCACCTTATTGTCCTTTATATATATATATAAATATACAAACACATGCACACACCATATTCACATATATTATCACCTTATTGTCCTTTATATATATATAAATATACAAACACATGCACACAGCATATACACATATATACATATTCACATGTATATTAAACATAGCAATCCAAATTATTCCATACATATGATTTAAATAATCCAAAAGTTCATAGGCCTTAGGCATCATTGCAGAAAATTCTTTAACAAAATTTGCTTACCCTTATATGTATTTTAAAACCCCAAACCCAACAATAAATCAAACCAGCTACCAAGGGTTTAGCATGACTAATGAAAAAGAGCCAGCCGATGAATCTAGATAAATCCAGAGAATGCCAGAATCCAGAACAGCATTTCTAGCTATCCCATCTAAAGGAGACACCACACATGCATGAGCTGTGAGCTGCATCCAGAGGTCAGTGCCTGTTGAAGGATTCAGACCCAGGAGATGTGAGCTCTGCAGGATGGGCTTTACTCTGACATCACTGGCAACAGCTTTGCACAAGCAGCAGGCTTGCAGTCTGAGCTGCTATCTGAGATGTTATTAGTCTTTTCTTGGAGTGTATTGGCCTTGGTTGCAAGATGAATTCCCTAGATGATGGCAGCATGCCTTTGCTCCAGTAAAAATGTGTGCACTGATTAATATTTGTGCATCTCTTTCAAAATTGGAAGGGTTATACAACTGCAAATTAGACTCAGATTTCAGTGTTCTGAGATTCAATCAGAAGATGCTGTCACTCTTAATGTTGCAAATCCCCAAATGCCTGAAAGGTTCTTTGACTCTTTAGGTTTCACAGGCTTAGTGATTTCTCCAGGGTTTTCCATTTGCATCAGTCTCCAAATGCTCAGAGGAGCACAGATGAGAGCACCTGAGCTGGTCACTCTGCTCAGCTGCACGACTGCTGGCACCCTGGAATCCCCTTGTTTCTTTTCTTCTAAATTGCATTCAAACTGCCATCCAGTTTGGTTAAACTTCTGCCTTTCCATACAGACTATACAAGGATGTGCACACTCAAAAGTTCCATGTCTGCTGTCATTATTGCTACCAGAGCAGGCACTGGAATCTAGGATTGTGCTACTCCCTATTCCAACCTGACCCTAAACCAGAAAGCTGCTCCAAATCAGGTTGCTGGTTTGTGATGATCAAAGACAGCCATGGTTGAGCTGGGAAGTCAATCTGGAGGTCACTGTGAGGTCCAGGGATCACTGTGCACCTCCCTGGGGATGAGATGGGCTGAGCCCAGACCAGGACAGGCATGTGGAAGGGGAAGACTCAGTGGAGCCCAGGGCCAGGCAGGGCAGGACTGTGGGAGCTGCAGACTGGCCCTGCTGCAGGATCACTGGGGCAGGGATTGGATCTCGGGGAGCTGCCCTGGGGTCCTGAGCCCTGGGCAAGGTTGGAGGGAGCCCTGGAGAGGGGATCAGGGCCACCAAAACAACTAGTGCAGCCAGGGCACTGACATACTCGTCTCCAGACAATCCTACTGTGTTCTGGTTTTGATTTTGCTTTTTGAAATACTGTGATAATCATTTTATGGTAATAATCTAAATTAAGTCAGTTGGGCTAAAATTAAAGGAGTACCTTAAATGACAGGAGAAAATTATTTACCTTATTCTACTGCCTGAGGACTCCTAAATGCACAAGTAAGTAAATACATTTAAATGCAGCTGACAGGATTTGCAACAAGTGTAGACATGAAGAATGCTGATTTGTGCATAAATAATTTCATTTCCACTCAGTCATTGCAAGCAAAGTGAAATGCTGCAAGAGAACAATTTCTACTTTGCAGACTTAGACTTTATCCCTCATCAAAAAACCAACAGAGAAATGAATTGCCCTTTACCAGCCCCCCATTCTCCCTGTGAGGATGCAGGAGCAAAGCAGAGTTCTGCTCAGCACTGGCACTATGGGGCTCTACAAATCTGTTTGCACATGGGAAAACTACTCAGGGACAGGCTTTGCATCCATTAGTCTGGTTGGTTTGCTTGGGCTTTGCTTCTGAGATAAATCTGTGCCAAGGTGAAGTTTTGACAGTGACAACTCAACTGCCTATGTCCTTTGGAGAGCTTTATTAATGGCAAAGATGTGGAAATGGAAGCCAGAACTCCCATCTTGCTTCAGAGAACTCAGCATGAAAAAGGTTCTTTGCCAAACTAGCCCATCTTGGCAAAAGCCAAAACCATTCTTTTTGTCAGTAAATGCTTTAGGACTGGGCCCAGGATGTCTGCAGCATTACAATTGAGAAATTCTAGAATAATTCAGGTGGCCAAGAGAGGAAAAGGTACTTTCTGCTTCTATCCTGTCACCCCAAACATGAACCAGCAGGGATGGTGACGGATCCTCCTTTCCATAGTGTCTCATGGCAGAACTGTGTTTTAAATGGAAGAAGTTTCTTCCTTTTATTTCCCACCTACACCTGCATCTCACCTGTTAAGTGTCAGTGGGAAATAGAATCATGGCATCATAACATAATTTTAAGTTGGAAAGGACTCTAAGGTCATTGAGTCCAACCACTAACCTGTCATCACCATGTTTATCACTAAACCAGGTCCCTAAATGCAACATCTACACACCCTCTAAATATCTTCAGGGGTGTAGACTCAACCAAATCTCTGGCAGCCTGTTTCAGTGCTTCAAATCTCTTCAGGTATGAAATTTTCCCTAATATCCAATCTAAACCTCCCCTGGCACAACCTAAGGCTGTTCCCTCTTATCCTGTCACTTGTTAGCTGGGAGAAGAGGCTGACCCCCACCTGGCTCCCCCTCCTTCCAGGCAGCTGCAGAGTGCTGGGGTCCCCCTGAGCCTCCTTTTCTCCAGGCTGAACACCCCCAGCTCCCTCACCCACTCACCATTCTCTAGACCCTTAACCATCTTTGTTTCTCTGCTTTGGACACCCTCCAGCAACACTCAGGAATAGTCTGAAAGGTACTGTTTTCTCCAAGTAGAAGGTCATTCTGGTAACAACTGAGTTTGAAAGGAGTGCCAATTCCAGAGATATTTGTTTAGCACTGGTGAGGTTACACCTGTGTCCAGTTCCAGGCCAACCATTAAAGGTGGATTAGGGAGAAGCAGGACATTCCTAGATTTCAGTGCCTGCTCTGATACTGATAATGACAAATGACAGGCATGAAGCTTTTGAGCCTGCATATATCCCCTGTATGCAGTGTAAAGAAAGGCATAAATATAACCAAAATGAATGACATTTTGCAACCCTCATCACCACAGAGGCAACTGACAACAGAGGAAAAATGTGTCTATAAACATAAAAATATAGACAATTGTGAATCATATAATACTTGCAAAGCAAGTAAATAAAATTTGCTATTGCAGCATATAAAAAGTGAAGGTTTGAATCACTGTTATTAGAGTTGATGCACATTACTTCTAGTAATTTTTGTTTGAAGAATATACCAATCATGACTGTGTGCTTTAGTTACTGAATGTTAAGGAGAAAAATAAGCAAGTTCCCTGCAATCTCTGGGAAACACACAGTGACAACTACAGACAACTACAGAAAATGTGTTTTTAGCTAGTGCAATGCTTTTCAAGGTGGGAACAGATGGATCTCATCTAATCTGTAACACAGCATTAAGAACCTGAATATCCCAATCTAGTGTTACAGGACTCAAGGAAGCCCAAAAAACCTTGTTGATTATCCAAGCATAGTTTGGGACGTACATATTCAAGACAAGAGCTGAAGGGACACTGTTACAACACAGACAGGACTTCAAAGCCCACATCCTCAAAGATCTTTTGAGATGCACAAAGCCCCCTTGCATATCACCAGAGTTTTCACAATCACCACTCCTCTAAACCCACAGGCAGCAAAAATTTGGAGAAGGTTCACACAAACAGGCCTGAGCCCTGACAATGCTCCAGAGCTCTCTGTTCCCAGAACTTTTCAAGACTCAGCTTTATGAAATCTGGTGCAGCTTAGTCCGACCTCAAACTGACCCTGCTGTGAGCAAGGGGTTGGACCAGAGATACCTTGCAACCTGAATTACTCTGTGATTCTGCAGCTGCATGGGGTATGGGAGGTCTGGGCATAAAACTGGGCACTGCAGCATGTTCAGTAATACAGACTTGTCTTGGCTTGCAATACAGGATGTGGCCAGAAATGTGTATTCTATCACCATCTGTTGAAGCCAGGTGGGGCAGTGACCCTTATCTCCGTGGCACATACCATCTGCTAAAGGGCCAGCTTTAAAACCAGCTGGGGCAATCATCTTTATCTTTTCCCACAACCCATCCTCCCTGCAGGAAGATATCATCTGCTGCTGGGCCTTTGAGTCCCACTGTATGACTGATAAAATTACATCATCCCACTGGGAGATGCTCCAGTCAGGGGGAGCAGCCAAGCCTTTCCTACCTAGATAAAAACTGAGATTTTGGACACCAAGGTACCTTCTTTCCACTGGATTCCAGAGGAAAACTGGACCCTTCCACATCATCCCTGGACCTTCAGAGGGAAACTGCACCTTCTACAGGAGCACTGCTTCAGCTGAACCACATCTGCCACTGCAGGAGGATGCAGCCACCATTTAATGGGACTGCTGCCAACACCCTGACTGACAGGGTGTCAGGTTGTATTCTGACTCTGTCAGTGTTTTTGGGATTGTTCTTTGTAATACTGTATTTCTATTTTAATTTTCCTAGTAAAGAACTGTTATTCCTCATTCCCAAATCTTTGCCTGAGAGCCCCTTACTTTCAAAATTATAATAATTTGGAGGGAGGGGGTTTACATTCTCCATTTCAAAGAGAAGCTTCTGCCTTTATTGGCAGACACCTGTCCTTCAAACCAGGACAAGACTAAATACCACAACCTTTCCTTGGGGTTGTTACACTCTAGGTTCTTCCCTGTCTTGGCAGTCCTTTTGTTGAACCTCTCAGATTTCTCCCCAGCCATCTTGAAGTGGGATCAAGGCTGCACACTGAGGATGAGGTTTGTCTTTCTCATACTACATTGAAACCAGCAAAGAAATCCAAAACAAAAGACATGAATAAACTATAAAGGATCAGAGCACACAGAGTGCCCCCAAAACAGTGGGTGATCTGTTTAGTTAACTTTAACATCTTTGGCTACCTGGCAGTATAGGTAGGAAATACCTTAATCACATATGTAAAGGAGTCTGAACTTGGAGGTAAGACAACCATGATAATAAATATACAAGAGCAGCATTATTAAGTATTCTAGTGGGATTTCAGGAGATTTGGAATACAAAGAGGAGTTAAGGTGAGATTCGGTCTGGAAAAAGAAAAGCCAAACCCTGAAAACCTGAATAAAATTAAAGAATAGCAGTTGTTGGGGGGCCTCACTATCTGGTGAAAGTAACAGATGAACTAAGAGTATTCAACTGAGATCAGGACAGTAGGACCACCTGAAGTCTCTCCATCCTGTACATTGCTGTGATCCTTTTTTCCCCTTTATGCTATTTCTTCTTCCTGCCTTCTCTCTCCAGCTGCTCTGTGTTGGAACAAAAAAGGAAGAATGATGCCTTAGCCAGATAACATTGCACCTTCTGCAAAACTGTTGAGAGCCTAGGGCCAGAGAGGAAGTGAAAAGCAGTGGCTAAGCAGTTCAAAACTTGAACTTAGCATGAGGTACAAGTAAAAGAGGGTGCAAACCCTCTATTTTCCAACAGCAGAATTATAGAAACAGCAGGAGGGCAGAAAGTTGCCTTAAGTTATGACTCTCTTTCCTGCCCTTTTGTGTATGTTTGCCCTCTTTGTCCTGAAGGAAGAATTACAGCAAAATCAGCACATTTTAATTAGCCTTTTGACTTTTCTCTGAAAAATCTAGTTATTTCTAGCTTTAGTGATGTGAAGACTGCCAAATAAGAACATTTTTCCTTACAAAATTTCCTTGAGCTGAAGGTAAAAAAACAAAACTGTTTGCAAAACAAGCCCATAAAATATCAAAGGAATTAATCTTAATTCATTCCTGCATCTGTAATAAAGGATTTGAGCTTCCTGTCCTTAAACCCCAAGCTTTGTTTCACTGTTTAATGGAGTACAGTGACAGGGCTGTGTTTGCAACTCGCCTCTTTATTCCATTAAATACAAAACTAACCCAATCCCTGCAGGTAGTCTCTTGCACATTCAGAAACATCTGCTACCAGGCAAGGGGGGCAAAGAAAAGGTGGAAGGAGATTTCAAACTTTTGATAAAGGTAAAAAAGCATCCAGGAAGATTGAAGTGCAATGCATTCAGGTGTGAAAGAAGAGCCATTCTCATGTGTGCCAGGAGACGTGAGATTCACAAAGTTAATATTTTGCATTGTAAAGGACCCAAGCAGAGAGTCTGCAAATGACATATCAGAGGTGTCTGAAAAAAGCTGTGCTCCTGTCACTGCCAGAAGACCACAGTGTCCAGCTCTTGAAAAACGTGTAGACTACCAACTTGGACATGCTGAATGTCACTGAAATCAGCAAGGCTCAGCTAGGGGATTCCTCTTCAGCTCATTTCTGCACTCTTATTTTATGTGCCTCTGTTTTTTGATATGACAGATACTAAAGACCTCACTGGAAATCCTGACTCTTTATTCTTTAAAAGCTACAAGTGACAATGAGCTTGAGACTAGACCT
This sequence comes from Luscinia megarhynchos, assembly GCA_034336665.1. Lineage (NCBI taxonomy): Eukaryota > Metazoa > Chordata > Aves > Passeriformes > Muscicapidae > Luscinia > Luscinia megarhynchos. The sequence continues at coordinate 71,598,062 of JAPFBE010000003.1, forward strand.
GGACAAATGCAATCTGAATGACTAAGAAAATCAAAATAAATGAATTTGCAAAATTATTTTTCCTCAGGTATTTCAGATGTAACATCCTCATGATTAAGCCTAAAAATTCCCCAGGCAGAATAGTAAAATAAAAAAAGGTAACAGAGGAAATATAAAATAAAATTAAATATTTCACTGAAAAAAAGACAAGTAATTTAGTTAAACACAATATGTTATTCACCTACATTAGTTTTTAATTTCAGTGAAGAAAGAAAGGAAGAAAAAAACACCACTTGGATCTGACTCGAAACACTGTAAAGGGATTGAGTATCCTGTATTGGGAAAACACATTAGAGAGGAACAACTCTGCAGTACAAGTCTGACCAAAAAGTGTTGCTCAGACATGCTCTAGGCTAGACACCAGATATGAACCCTATTTTTATAGTGCAATCAACATTTTAACCCAATTTTATCCAGGAGCACCAAATCTTGATGCAGACCATAGGAAGAACTAATTTTAGGGGTTAAATAACACAGCCATAGTAGGTGCCCATAATATATCCCTAAGTGTCCAGAAACTGTATTAGTGGAATTTTTCTGTTTCTAAAGAAAGAATTGCAAAGCATGGAGAATAAAAATGGTGAATAACATAGCACTTTGCAGTGTATCAGAAAGAGGGTTTTTGAAAGCTAAAAGTATATTACTTTCCTTAAATAATTTTGCAATTATCAGATTGCTGTAATGCATAATACTCAGCTGAAATCCCAGTTTAATTACCAGTTTTATGTTTAAATTCTGATTCTTTTTCCATAAAATACTGTGAGGCCTCCTGATTGTATTTAATATCCTCACTCTGGTGCTCTGCATGTACCCTGAGCAATGCTCACATGAAGCAATGCTGAGTTACACTTTCCAAGTGCCACCTCATCTCATGCAAAGGAAATTAGATTCCTTTTTAAATTTAATCTCGCTTCTATTTAATTAAAGTCTTAAGAATTGTTTTGTTTTTGGAAAAAAAATGTTTAATAGGGGCTTTTGGATTAATCATTCACGATGAGTTTGAATTTTGGACAAGATATTCTGAGGCAATGAATAAATTTCTAAGTGCTGGCAGGAAGAAAATGTTAAAGAGCTGGGTGACAGGGATGACAAAGAGCTTCCTTATTTCTGCCTCAGAAGAACTGTAAAAGGAAAGAGTTTGTGATTCTCCTCTGGGTATTTTTGCTATTCATCTTGTGTGCATGGGTTTGGGGTGGAAGACTAATGGAAGAACTGTTTGTGCTTCTTATTCCTCTTCAATTTTTTTTCATTTGCATTATTCCTGAAAAACTTTCCTTCCTTCAGACTAGTTAAATAAGAGTATTTGATCTAGGAACCTTAGTGGAGGACACTGTGATGCTGAGGAGCTTTATGGAAATGATTCCTGACTGCAGGCATCTCTGACTCGGGAGCATTCAACTTGAGAGACTGAGAGCAGCAAGATCTGCAGAGAGCTCTGGCTCTGAGAATCTGCTTCATTACCACCCATCTTCAAAGCACCACAATGGAGCAGCCAGCCACTCTGGGGATGGCAGCTGGGTGTCAAACACCTCAGCAGGCGTTTTCAAGCTGTGATAACTGAGCACTCAATGAGCCCACTTTCAAGAACTTCTGCTCTTCAGGAGTTCTGGGGGAAAAAAAATGCAGAGGATCAGTGGGCAAACTCACAGGGAAGGAGGGAGTGAAGAATAGAGACAAGATATTTCTCACCAAAAGCATTTCACAAAATTAAACTCAAAGGCACAATGTACATAAAGTTTTTCTCCTTAAGCAGAAGAGCATTGACACACAGAAAGCAGGAAAGCACAAAGAGGATTACAAAATTGGATTCACTAGGCTAAAAAAAGAGGCACAGACTTAAGTCACTGAGAAGTGCAGTTAGGTCTGGAAGAAGTAAATGCAGACAGCTCCCTGCTTTGGAGACAGAATTTGGCTTCCAGAGCAATGCTTACATCCATTTTGAATGGAAAAAGCATCCTAATCATCCTGTATCAGAGGAATTGGAAGGAATATCAAATCAGGGCTTGAACTCCAGGACACACACTGCATATCATATTTGCAGCTCATGCATATTCTACTCAGTCTCTGGGTGCTTCCAGTGGGGGTTTTGTTGCTAACATCCCTTCTCAAACTGTTCTCTGCTTTTGCACTCTTTGTTTTCAGTATTACTTGGCTTTCACCCCACTACTTTACTTGGCAATATATGAATGCTCTTGAACCCACTCAGGGATATTGGGCACTTGGTCTCCTTGGCCCATCAGCCTGGCTCCTCGTTTTCTGGATGCCTCCCCCAGCCCCTGCCTGCCTTGGGTGGGTGTCAGGCACAGCCAGCCACGCTGCTTTGGCTGCAGGGGTCTGGAAGGAGCACTGCTCTCAGCCAGTCTCAGCTGCTCACCAGCCCTCTCCTCGCCTGCAGCAGGAGCACTGCTTGTACAGCTGCTTCAGCAGCTCACCCTGACAGGAAGGTGTGGTCTATAAACGTGCACAGCAGTGTTTAAGGCAAATCAGGTTGTTTTGGCTGGAGCCATTTCAGTGAAACAAGTCACCAACCTCCTATTGGGAGGCTGGGGAAAGCAATCAGGGGCAGCAGAGGGTTGGCTAAGAAAGGTCAAGTAACTTGCAACTGCTCCTCATTTTTGACCTTTAACACATGAAATAAATACACATAGGTCACGGCATGTCCAGTATTTTAAAATATATTTATCTTGTTTCTTTGCTTTGCCTTGATTCTCTTAAGTAAATAATAAAAAGTATTTGTTTTCTTTTTCTCATTTAAATAAATGTTTTAGACTGTAAGATTTTTGAGAGAACAAACTTTCTAATTTGGCTGGAAGAAGTCTCCATGCAGTGCCACTCCTTACTGTGTCAGGACCTGCAGGCAATACTCTACTGCAAACAACAAACACTATTGCCATCTTGAAATTTCTTAGTTGCACTGAAGCATTCTTCAACACTCTAATAGTTTGCTTCAATTTTGAGAGATTTTCCACGTAGCACATTCCAAGCAGCAGAATTAGATATGGAAAAATCTGTTGAAAGGACCTGCTGAGCCCAAACTCTGTTCAAAATTGAGCAATCACACAAGTAAGAGTCACATTATAGTGCTCTTTAACTTCAGCAAATTGTATGTTCCCTGGAAGAGCTTCCACAGCATGAAAACCTTGCATTGCAGCTCAGCAATTAGGTTTACCCCCATGCAAGCCATCAAAGTCTTGTTATATTGAGTAGCTGGGGTCAGAATTGGAAAACAAACAGAATAAAAGATGTTTATTAAATTATGAACCCCCTTGGAAGAAAAAAAAGAGAAAAGTTTATTCTAAACATAATGCCATCCAGTTAGCAAACACTGTAAATAAATAAAGCAGCAGCATTAGCTTCCTAGGATGTGTACTTTCTTACCAACACAATCCCTTCAAAATCCAATTTTGCTTTTTGTTTTTAATGTTATTGTTACCTAAGCTTGAAATTAATACATTTTGTATTCTTCTGACATCACATTTATACTTATTCCTTTGAGAATCTTCTATAGTTAAAGGAGCATTGCCATCCACAATGATAAATTTAAAATCCTTTAATTTCCAGGATATATTCTTTTTTTCTTAAAACTAATTTTTATTTCAAACTATGTAAATGCAGCTGTTTTTGTGACTTTCTTTCCACCATTTGCTTGTTTATGATACTCTGTTTCACCACCTTGCTGGATATTTTAGCTGTAATTTTTTGCTAGGCCTTTGATTTTATTGGACTAATGGTCTGTGGAGAACCATGCACTAAAGATAACATTAAAATATTTGCAAATACTGGCACAAAAACCTTATAAAAAACATACTTAATTACTAGGTATGACGTTAAAGTATGTTTTGTATTAATTCATCAATAGTGAATACCTCTGACATTTATAACCCTTTGCCACTGTAATTGAATGGCCAACACACTCAAAATCTTTAGAAAAAAATCTTTCCACACATACTCTCAATGCATACACAATGCACAAAGGGTGACCAAAAAAATTCATTTCCTTATGAAAATAATTCAAAAAGCAGCATTTTCATCAACATCCAAGCATTTGGAAAGTGGATTTGGTTGTGGGGCTTTTTTCAATAAAAACCCAATTTTTAAAATTCCACATGTTTTGCAGAAAACAAAACTGTGAGCTCCCAGTAGCTATTATGTGCCAGGGCAGTTTGAACTTGGTCCTCTGGAATGATTTCTAGACTGCAGTTCCAGAGGGTTTGCTTAATGATCACAATCAGAATTGATTCCTTTCATTTACAACATATAATAAATTGTCTGCAAGGCAAATTAAGCAGTATTTTTTTTTTACACTCAATTTTTACATCATATGTTTATATTGCTCTTAGGCCGATTTCTGATCTTTGCTCATGTTCTGACCAGTCCAATTTATTTCCGTTTCAGCTCATGAAGAGGTTCTTTAGCCTGCGGTAAAATATAGTGCAAAAAAAAAAAATCAGTCTACTGAATCTGGAAAAACAAATTCCTTCCCAACAATCTGGCACATATTGACTCAAAAACCTACCCAGCTCCTTTAAAGCAGGCTGGTTAATAAAGGCAACAAGACATGTTTTGGGAGGGTCAGATGACTGTCATATTTCCAGCTATATGTTGTCATTCCTTATCAAGATGCAAACTTGTGGAAAAGTCTCTGTTAAACTTTTTTTATGCACTTGCATAAAAAAGGGTAGGAGGGAAAATCAAGGGCCTTTGAATGAAGATTTGTTGACAAATTATAATATGGTTTTATTTTGTGGTTTCCAGAGGGTAAAAATATGCCAGATGGACGGCAAGTGAGTGTTACTCCTAGGCACAATGCAAGACTCAGCACCACAAAATAATTTGTGGAAGAGCTTTCCACCATTTTCTGAGGCTGCCAGAGAAGTGGCTGAAAATGTATTGTGAAAATGTAGTGTTGTAAGCCACACTTGGTTTTCTGTGTGGTCTTCCCATACCTCCATCTCAAACACTATTGCTCTTTCCATGGAACTGTAGGGACTGCTGTCAAATATTCCCATTTCAAATGCAACATTCTGATAATTCAATGTGCATTTCTAAGAAAGTGTTATACTTTCAGGTTGCAGAATAGAAGCAGGGCTTAGGGATCATTTAATCTGCTCTGAGAGCACTTTCCTTGTGCCATCTCTCACATTCTGAGCTTCACAGGGATTTCATGGCCTCTGGGGCTTAGTTCTGTGCCATGACTCCCACAATTTTCCATCTTGTCTCCTGTTCAAGTTTCTTAGCTGTTTTCTTAGCTTTTTTCCCCCACTCACAGAGCACTGGTTCTGGTATTAAAAGTGCTTGCAGCTGCTCTTTTCATGTTTGTGTTGCTGTTCTTCACTGGTCTGCTGCAATCTGCTCTGTATGTAGGTCAGCATCACTTCTGCCCAAGCCCTGCTAGAGAGTGATCTGGGCCTGAGTGTAAGCTCTGCTGATGAACTGGTTGTCTCTTTTGCCAAAAATTATTCTGCCTCTTATTAATTCTTCTTTTAACATTCAGTATATGCAATGTTCAGCAAGACTGTGATCTGCAGTAATAAAGGCTTCATCTGCTTGCCCTTGTTCTTGGCACCTCCTAGCAAACTTGGCCTTTTCATGTATTATATTTTGCTTCTCTGTGACATCAACTTCAAAAATCTCTTTTTTTTCTTTTTTCTTTTTTTTCTCCCATCTGTTTTTTCTTTCTTTGGTGTGAGACACAGACAAGCAACAGCCAGGGCAAATACCAAGGAATGTACATGATATTCTTATACCTTTCTGAGTGAACTCCTGAACTTTTCAGCTTCAGCAGTAGCTAAGTTACCAAAATCAATATTCAGCTTGTAACTTTGCCTGCCCAGGAACGTGAAGGAAAACCCTGTGAAGGAGTGGCACTACAGCAGAAAGATAAAGCAGTAATGAGCTGAGAGGTGATGGCATGGTAATGGGTGGTTGCCTCTAATCATCTCTCTGTGTAGCAGAGTTTTAATACTCACCCACAATATGTGTGGTAGATGACAAAGAGACTTAGACAGCTCTGTGACATTCAGCCCTGAATCAGCCCCTGCTGACACATTCCCTTTTCACCAACACCTTTTGCCTTTTCTCCATCTTCTTCCCTTGGAAGAAAACTGTTAATGGCAGCTACAAAAGGCAGTCACCTAAATGTGCATGTCATCATGTAAGTTTTCCATGGTTTCAAACTCCAGCAGGCTTCTTTACTACTGTAAGCATTGCTATTTTTAGCTGCATATTAACTACTAAGAAATGCTGAAACTTCTGCTTTTTCCATTTTTTTTGTTTTGTTTGTTTGTTTTGTTGGTTTTTTTTTTTTGTTTTGTGTTGTTTTTTTGTTTTTGTTTTTGTTTTGGTTTTTTTTGTGGGAAGAAAATGCCTCCCATTTCATTAGAACCCGAGGAAAAAAAAGCAAAATGTGACTGTCAACTGTTCATAATAATCATCTGTGTGGCATCTTTTGGTCAAGTGTCAGAGGCATTAAGAAATTAAGCCTTACAATATAGCTACAAGAAAGGACTTTTTGGTAGGAATGCTTGCTACTTGTAGTGCTAGTGTGATAGCATCATAATTTTTTATGGTAAATAATAATACCAGCAATCATCATTATCAGAAACACAATAAATCAAAACTGACTTATCTAAAAACGGGATTTCCCACAGGATATATAATTTCAAGATTGCAGCCTTGCCTGAAGAGGATTGTTTAAATTTTTCTGCAAAATCCTCAGGTTTACAGTATTTTGCACAACATTCTGCTTGGTAAGAACATGTATAGCACTCCATCAACTCCATCTTTCTTTTCTATTCATTCTTCATGCTGTCTGTATGAAGTTGATAGCAATTTCTGCAATTCTTCCAGTGATCAGAAGCAATGATCAGTCAAAGACAGAGCATCACATTCTGTGTTTCACTGTCTGGAGCAAGGAGCCAGCCCAAGAAGCATGAACACATAAAAAAAAACCTAGGTGGTGGGTTTGTTTCTGTCTTTTCCAATTTTTTGTGTACAATATAGCTCTCAGGGTGACTTCCATGTATATTTAGCATAAAAAGTGTGGTAGTCTGTTTCTTCTAATATCATGAAATTCAAAGAGATAAGGCTGCAACACAGCACTTGAGAGCCTGACATTAAATAAACATGGCCCCTGGATAAATAGTTAGTACTCCAGAAAATGAGGGCACCTACTTAAGTGCTAAGTGTGGGTTTACTGTCTCTTTCTATAAAAAGCCCAGCTTGAACATTTTAACCGAGTGTATAAATCCTCAGATAATTAAACTGGACAGTGTATCTGTGCTTCACTGGTACACGAACAAGGGCAGCTGAAAACCCTAGGAGTGATTTGCCAAGGGAAAAATGTATGTCTTCAGATAACCATTTTGCCTTCAAAGATCTTTAGGAGGGAAGTCGAGATTTTTTGATATTTCTGAAGTCCATCCTTAGGATTCAGTTGGAAGGATGTATGAAGATCTAAAATTTCAAGTCAAATGTTTTCTGAAAATGTAGCTTTGGACAAAGCAAAGTTATTTATTTTGATCAAACTAAAATTTCTTCATTTCAATTTTTATCACAGTATGTGCACAAAATAGAAAACAATAACAACATTTTAGGCTCTTTGGAAATCAGGAAATTAATTTGAAAACTACCTGTTTCTGCAGAGAATTTTCACATTATTGAATCAGGATTTTCAATGGAAAATATCCCTCAAAAAACTGTTTGACCATGATTACAGGAGATCCAGCACTGAGCAGGAAACTGAAACCCTCATGTCCAAGATCATGTGAACAATGTTGTGTCTTCCCCTGTGCTCCTGAGGGGGCACACACAAAACTACAGTCATGACCCACTGATGAACTAGCAAGGACTTAACCCTGCCATGTAGTTGAAAGCAACTAGGAACTGCCCAGAGAAAGATGTTCCTACTTCTGCTACTTGAAACCAAGCACAAAGATAACTTGAAGAGTTAAGCTGTGAATTAAACTCATAGCAGTCATATAGTCTGAAATTAATTATTGCAAAACTTTTCCTGTAATATAATCCAAAGTATGTTTTAATTGGATTCTAATGTTTTCTTTTTTAAGGAGACAGCTGGAGTTCCATCTGGCCTCATTTCTCACAACGCAATCTATTTTGTACCATAATACTTCCAATATGGTAATTACTATTGTTGGTTGTAAAAAACTGTAAAGTTTCAGTCTGGACAATTTCATCTGGTTCTGCAATAAAGCTGACTCAACTTTCAGTATGCTGCTGCTCAGCATATTAAAAATTATGCACCACCAAAAACAACAATAAATATCCAGACAAAGAGAAATAATTGCCTGGTATTTGAGCATATCCCTTAAAAACAGATGATTCAAATGCAAAAAGCATTCATTAAAAATAGAGAGAAATTGTATTGCAATCCACTACTAGCTTTCTTAGTGGTAAAATCCAAACCAGCTGCATATAATACTGTTTTCCACAATGAACAACTGCATTTAGATCATTAGAAAGACAAAGTATTGAACAAAAGAACACTGAGTATGTTACCTATTTTAGCAGTATGGCTCCAGCCTTGCACACCAGCTCCAAGGCAGCTCCAAGCCCTCCACCACAGCCAGGATACTGAAGTTATTCAGGACCACTGTTGGCCTGACATGCAGGAGCTGTACAACCTCAGGAAATCATCAGTCCAGAGGACAGGAGGAGGTTTAATGTCCTGGAAGTTATTTCCTCTCTGTTTAATCTACAAAGACTGCATGGTTGTTTCTTCAGTGCACTGGAGACAAAGACACATCCATTAGGCCTAGCTAGACAGACAAATTGGGTGTGATGGGAGTGTTTGAGACCTCTTGTGCTGGGAGAGATAATGCTGATGACAGAGTAAAGGCACAAAGGGGCTGAAGTGATCTGGACCAGCCAGGACATGCAGGTACTGACAACAACAAATTTTAAGCATTACTTGCAGGCTGGAGTGGTTCCCAGTGCAAGACATGTACATGTGCTATGTGACCACAGTGAAACTGGTCCTTTTGCTGTTTTAGTCATCAAACACAGAGAATAATTTTTTTCTAAGTGCAGCTGTTGCATGTATTTATGTCTGTACCCAGAGGATGAGGGTACAGAAAATATTAGACTGTTTCCCCCATGCCCCTCTCAAACCATCTCCAGCATCAGGCACATGGGGCAAATCAGGGAGGAAAGCCACAGGGAGCAGAGCTCACCAGAGACCTCCCCCTGTGCTTCACTGGGGCTGCACCTTTGCAGTGATAGTGCAGCTGGTCTGTGGGGAAGGGAGGGCAGTGCCAACCTCTGTGGAGGAACAGGAGGTCAGGAGCTGTCCAGCTCCCTGTGATCCAGCCAGGCTAGTTATTTACTGCCCATTTCAGCAGCAAAAAGCTCTGTAGATAAATGCTCACATAACCTTGCTTTCAGATAATCCTTGCAAGGGAATCTGGAGAGCTGAGCACTGGAGTTTAACCTGTGTGCTGTGCTTTAGGAGGCCTGCAGGTGAGTGAGCAGTGAAATGGGTGGTTTTCTTCATCCCTTTGGTGGCTTCACTTGAGAGAATAGAAATGAGACTGTCTATATCATAGTAATGTCCACAAAATTGCATTCCCAGATATTACTGTCTCTACAACTCAGCAACCATGATGGCTTTCAAAAAAAAGCCAGCTTGATATTTAGATTTAATTTTCCTATCCAAGGTGATTCAGTTTGGGGCTAAGTGTATATATTTTCAGGCTTTATGTGTTGAAGGTTTTCTGAGTGCTTTGAGAGTTCTTTTTATTATTTTTAGCAATATGTCTGTTTCCACTTAGGAAAAAATCAGGCATTTGGTGCATAGCCCATAGGGAGGGAGGGAGGGAGGAAGGGAGGAAGGGAGGAAGGGAGGAAGGGAGGAAGGGAGGAAGGAAGGGAGGAAGGAAGGGAGGAAGGAAGGGAGGAAGGAAGGGAGGAAGGAAGGGAGGAAGGAAGGGAGGAAGGAAGGAAGGAAGGAAGGAAGGAAGGAAGGAAGGAAGGAAGGAAGGAAGGAAGGAAGGAAGGAAGAGGAAGGAAGGAAGGAAGGAAGGAAGGAAGGAAGGAAGGAAGGAAGGAAGGAAGGAAGGAAGGAAGGAAGGAAGGAAGGAAGGAAGGAAGGAAGGAAGGAAGGAAGGAAGGAAGGAAGGAAGGAAGGAAGGAAGGAAGGAAGGAAGGAAGGAAGGAAGGAAGGAAGGAAGGAAGGAAGGAAGGGAAGGAAGGAAGGAAGGAAGGAAGGAAGGAAGGAAGGAAGGAAGGAAGGAAGGAAGGAAGGAAGGAAGGAAGGAAGGGAGGAAGGCTTCGCAACTGATGGGATTCTCCTCTCATTTATAGGAGTTTCACATTCATGTTAATGTTTGATTTCAGTGATGGACCACTGCTATGAACGGAAAAATGTTCAAAACCCAGGAGACCAGTGTTTCCAATCAGAGCAACTGGAACTGGAGCCCAGAGTGCAAACATTAATGAAGATATGTTTGCAGAGCAGCTACAGACCCAGATAGATTCTCAATGAAAAGCAAATCAGAATCAGTGTATCTAATAAATTTATGCTCTTTACTAATGCCATTTGGACTAAGTTTTTGTACGAGTTAAGAGATTAAGGGACAGATTCAGGCTGGCAGGAAGTGCTGCAGTAGAGTGCTTTCAGCAAATAGTTGAGTATCTGAGCAAATAATCCACTGTGAAGCACTGCCTTACTGCAGTCCTCACCTCAGGGGCTAACACACTCTAGCCTGTAATTACTGAGAGGAGAGCTGTCTATCCAGTTTGGAAGTGCTCTGTTGAGGAGGAAAACGTTTAATCCTGCTTAGCATCCTGTTGGCCAGGTCATCACGAGTGGGCACATGGTGCAATCCAGCAGGCAGCATTTTGCCTTTCTGGGAAACTGTTTGTGCTGTGAATGGAAGGTCCATTAATGAAATACACATGGGACTGTTTTCCAATGTGAAGGGTGTTGGTGTTTCTAGAAACCAGAACATACTGTGCCTCTCTTCACTGGGATTAATAACTAGGTCATGTGAAGCAAGCAGGGTTATTTTCCATCGTGCCAGATGAAGAGGAAATTAATTTCAAGAACATAATGGTTTTAAACTGACAGTAGGCTTAGACAGAAGGAAGGAAGGGTGGTGAGGCACTGCCACAGGCTGCCCAGAAGAGCTGTGGAGGCCCCATCCCTGGAAGTGTTACAGGCCAGGTTGGATGGAGAAACGTGGTCTAGTGGAAGCTGTCACTGCCCAGGGCAGGGGGTTGGAATTAGATGGCCTTTAAGGTCCATTCCAACTCAAGATATCCTATGATTCTATGATAACATAGCAGCCCTTCTGTGTTAGACTCAGAGGTCCACACAGCCCACTATCCTGTCCCCTACAGTGACCAGGGGCAAAGAAAGGATGTAAGAAATAAGGCTGATACAGAGTGACAGGACTTTGTTCTGACCCTCCTGAGCCAAGACTTCCTGATTGCATAGAATGGAATTTCACTTATTTCAAATGAAGCTTTATTTCTATTACTCAGAATAAAAATTGAATCCAGATCTTAAACCTGTATAACTGCAGATGTCTGATTTCTTTCCACTTGGTAAAATACCTGAGGGGGGAAAGGGAAAATAGGCTAGCTATACTTTTTGTTGTCATCTAATTAAGCTGTGCAAACATTTTTCCTCCCTTTTAATTATTGTTTTGTGTCATTATTAACTACCAGCTCTGGACATGGGACTCCAAAACTGCAGATTCCTTACAGCACTCTGAGATTTAGCTGCTCACACAACTTGAATTCAAATTAGGGCGATACACTTTTCTTCTGGTTTTGGGATCTGATCAGAATTGTGATCAGCACCAGAAAATAATTAGGTCCCTGGACAATTCCCCAGGGAGCATACAACCCATGGATACCCCGAGGGAGCATTCCACCTGGGTGATTATCCAGACAGCCCCCTGGAAACAACAGAGCATGAACATTAGGGCCAAATGTCAGAAGATCAGCTTACTAGCAAACCTGGGAGCAGCAGCAGCTTCCTGAGAGAAACTCCTTCAATCTAAGCCGGTGAATCTTCTCCCACAGTAATCAGAACCCCAGGAAGAACAGGAGGGATTGTTCCTTTACCATGTTGCTAATTAAAGCTTATTTCTTTTGTTGCCAACTGAGCTGGCAGCTCTCTCTGTTAATGGAACTGGAAGAATAACAAACTCAAAGAATCCCTATGTAAAAAGCAGCATTTTGGCTTTTGCTTTTTGTTAGAATGGTTTGTTCCTCTGCTTCTATCCTCTCTTCTGTGCCTTCCTCCTACTTGCTTTAGCAGTGTTTATTTACAGACTGCACAACGATGACCTCTCACCTGCAGCCAGATATTTGGGCTCCCTTTTATCAAGCTTTTTGTTATAAACCCTCAAAAGTCTTCACCTCAAAACCTACATGTTTGCTTTACAGTCTTTGTTCTACAACTCCTTTGAAGGTCCAGGGACTATTTCTAGGGGGTGTAGGAAAAGAGCTAAGAAAAGGCAGAATATCACCAGCTCACTCTGTGTCCTTGAACAGGGCTCTCATGTTTCCCAGAAAAATGTTCATATATCCACAAACCAAAAAGGTTGAAATTACTGCTTCGCTCTACAGCCATGAGATATGAACTGTTAAGAAGAAAGAGAAATGGTGTAATCACTCCTTGATGACAGAGAAACAGCAGCAGATGCTGCAGCACAGAGGAATAGCCAGTGTCCCAGGTGAGATCAGTGCCCAGGCTCACAGAGAGCAGGTGCCTCCCACCTGTCACCCAGGACTCTGGGGAAGGCAGGGTATTTCTCAGAGCTGTCCCTTTGGGAGAAGATAACCACACCATGAGGTCCTGCCAGCAGTGTTTCCATGCAGCCTCTGCCATTGCTGAGAGCAGAGATCTCCTCCCAGCCCTAACACACCATGGAGCATAAAAAGTCTTTTATTTTATAACCCCTCACTCCTGTTGGCAGATAATTTATCTCCTGCACTTTCCTAGACATTTCAAAGATGTTGTAATATTAAAGGTGTGATTTGTAAGAGCAAACTGTCAATTCTTTATCAAAAAAGCAAATTAGCCAGGATTTTAAAGGTGCTCAGTAAACAAACAGCTCAACACAATTTGGCAGGTTTCAGGGGAAACTTGACCTTGCTGAGCTGAGTTATTGCATTCTCATTCAGGATATTCCTCTAAGGTATGAAGACTGTACAGACCATCAAAAAAAGAAAAAAGAGAAAGTAATGGGGTAAATGGAAGAGAAGTTATTTTCTCTTTCTTCATACAGCATGCTATTTCAGCTTTAACTAACTTGCCACATATCTGTGACTAATACTGTGGAGCTCTTGACCATTTCACTAAGGTGTAATGATTTTCCTAGCCATCACAGCTGTATATTGCATGCAAAATTCACAATGTACTAAGATCATAAACCAGAGATAGATCTCGGCTTTGAGTCTGTCGGCTATAAAAAAATCCTGGCAAATAATCCATGTTTACATGGTGTGTTGTTTTTTCTTTAAACTCTGTCATCTTCTCCTTCAAAAGTCAAAGAAACAAGAATTAGGCAGAACTAAAACTTGGAGATAAATAGGATTCCAATTGATTACAATATCCAGGTTATACTGTTCAAGAATAATTTAAAGATTCCAGTCAAGATTTATTGAAACTGTAGGAAGCTTTTAAGGAAAAAATTTGCAAACTTGTTGTTGACTGATTCTTCCTTCCAAATGCAGAGCAGAAAATTCATGTACAATTGTTGCTATCAGTTTCCTTGCACTTTTAGAAAAAATAAGTACCAGGCTGTTTCTAATTGCCAGAGGGAAGAATTAGTCATTTGCAGTAGAAAAAGGAATAAAGAAGTCTTTATATTATTAAATAAATGACTGTCACCCAAATCTTGTTAGGTAGAATGAGAGAATTTAACCATATCCAATAGCTCAGAGATTTGTATTTCACATTTACTATGGAGAAATGATAACACCTCTTATGTTTAAGTTTGCAGCTGCAATACCCATCTCATTTTGATTTTCTTTGCAATACAAAGAAATGGGAAGGAATGCTCTTGTGGCTTGACATTTCTGGAGTTGCAGACATGTTATGTGACTGCAGGAGCCTGATGGCACTTGACCAGGTATCCTGCTTCTCACATGGTGGCAAATCTTTTCTTGGAGACTGAATGCAGTATATGGAATCTCAGAAGTGTGAGGGACAACCTGTAAATCCCTTTGCATTATATTCAGACCACTTATTTTTTGTGACATTGATGGAATTTCCAAAATGCTTTTACACCATCATATTGTCCTGCAGCTGTATTTCCCTGTACTGGCTCTCTACAACTGGATGAAGCTCACATGAGTTTTTCTATGTAGACTGGCTTCAGAGATAATCCTAAACCATATCAGGAGATGAAGCTGTTTTCATTCCTAGCTACACACCTTGCACATAAGTGAGTTCAAAATTCTAAGGTTGAAACAAACCACAGGTCTTTGTAGGTTAAGAAATGAGCTTAGTTTTTTGTTGTAGAGTTAACCCACTCATCATTTTGGGCTTTGCTGACTTTAGGGTTGATGGAGAATGGGAGCAGAAACATCTTTAGGAGTTGAGGATCACTGGTTTTTTAAACAGAGTGTGGATATTAAGCAGTAAAAGAGGAGAAAAGGCTCCCCTGCTTTAGGAAACACTGCCTATCCAAGACTCATTAACAGAAATGTACTGGGGAAGGAGCATCTTTAAAACAGAATCCCTAATTCTGATTTGAATCACCTCATTTTCAGCTGCATTTCCAGCCTGTAGGAAGTTGGTCCTAAGGCTGTGTTTTCCACATCTAACTGTTCAAAAACACATATCTTGCTTCAGTGAGAAAGCATACTGAGAAACTAGCCCAGCACAGATTTTTCTAAAGAACCTTCATGTTGTCTGAGAATTTTTTTCAGGGGTTACTGCTGGAAAAAAAGATTCTCTGTAAATAAAACCACTGTAACAGCTTGGGTCATGTTTGAAAGCAGCTGTGAAATGCCTTTCATTAATTGTCTTAGCTGACCAACAAAGACATGTGGAAATAATTGCCAAGTTTGGATTTTATCTTGTGTTCCTGTCAATATTCCTGTATTTATTTCTAATTGGCAGGGAGGTTCTTCATGTTTTCTGTATTCTGCCATAAAGACAGGAAACCTCTTTCAAACCTGTTTAAGGGCTCAATTACCTGATATGACATGAATGGTCATCCATAGAACATAATTGAATTTATTCCGTTTCTTCTATTTTTTTTTCCTCTGAAGCAGTTGATATAGAAAGAAATGCAATGCCATTAGCTCTGTACAGATTACTTTGGAGGCAGGGAGGACAACAGTGAAGAGAGTTCTGAGGTCTTTAGGAGACTTATTTTGAAACCAATGCATCTTCTACATCTACAAAATTGGGTTTAATCCTGCCAAGAAATCACCTGAAGCTGCATTTTTCAAGATGTTTATCACCCAAAGCTCAGAGAGGCTTTCTTATTATAATTTGTTTGATTCCAAGATAGTGATTTCATGTTCTACAGGTTTACAGTGACACTGAAAAAGACCTGCCTGCTTTTGAAAATGCAGATGGTCCCTCTCTGCAGCGCTGGGTTCCTACATCCCTTGTAGAATTTGTCCTTCATGCAGTGATATTCAATAGCCATGGAGAGAATTGATAGTCTCTATTAAATTTTCCTGAACAGAAGTTTACATGAAAGATCCTGCCCTCAACAAAGGCATGGGTTGGTGAGCCAGCAGACAGTCCCAGCAATATGGCTGGTGGCTCCATGGGATCAGAGGTGATTGACACCCTAGGGATGAGTTGCCCTTCTGGCCTTTTTCGGGCTGAGCTTCACAGATCACTGCATTTCTGCAATAAGAATTACTGAAGGCGAAAAAAAATACTCAAAATTATTTATTAATTTCGTATTTCAAGAAAAAAAAATTCCAAAAAATATTTTCTGATCCCTTCAAATAGCTTAGACTAAGGAAACATTTTGAAGAAAGAAGAAAAAAAATAAAAGAGGGGGCAGGGAAAGTGTCAAAGCCAGGCTTCAGCTTTATTCATACATTGAAAGAATAAGAGGTTTACTAGTGCCTGGATTCTTTGAGTCTTATTTCCATTGCATTTTGGTGTGATGCCTGCACTTGATAAATAATAAATTATGCTACTGCTGCTTGTGAGAGACCAGGCATCTCTGTGGTGCAGCATGGTCTTTACCATGGTTTGCTCATAGGGAAAATAATAGAGACAGAAGGCGCCCTCAAGCTGCTCCAGAGCACTGGCTCATCAGCAGTGTGCCTGCCCATTGCAGAGCTGGAATTCTGGTGGACAACTCTGCACCACTCTGCTGCCATTGCATGTATTGGTTGCTGTAGGACTCACTGAGCAGCATCTACTCAGGCTGGAATCCTGCATCTGCTCCTGGCATCAGCAACACTCTCAGAGTGCTGCTCTCAAGTGTGTGGATGCTGGGAATAGCTGGAGAAGAGCAGGCAGTGAGGAGAAGCTGCTGTACTGTGCTGCTCTCCACACAGCTCTTTAGCATCCCACAGGCTGTAACTTTGAGTAGCAGGAGCTGAAGGGATGGTACAGAGCACACAGGTGCTTCTCTTTGTCTGGGGTCAGCAGGTGGATAGGGAAATAACAATACAGAAGGAGGAGGTTTCATTAAGAAACTCCCTAGCTGTTGTTCTAGCCAAGAAAGCAAGCAGCGACTTGACAAGAAACTTTACTTGTGCCAGCTGATGTGATCAACAGTTGATATTCAGCACCTTGGGACTTAATTCCAGTCAATTTGAAATATGGTCTATATAGTGGAGGAAAAAAACTAGGACATATTTCTGTCCCTAGTGCAAGACAGTCTCAGCAACACAGGCATGACAAGAAAATCTGCTTTTGCATGATAAATTACACAGAGCTCTCAGCTGGCTGTACATACTGCAGCCAGTGCTGTGTGATTTGAGGGGAGCACAAACAGTATTGTTCTTTACAAGGATCTAATTCAAATAATTAATTGTGAGATACAGGAAACTGAAGAGAGCAAGAGGAAATGGAGAAGGGGAGCAGACAAGGCCTTTGGCTTTGTATCTTCAACCTGAAGTGAATCAGCTCCACAAATCAATGTGGGCCAGCCTTGGTAAGCTTGCTACCTCAGAGCTGTTTGCTTTGGAGGTGCTCACTGCCCACTGCCTTGCTCTGCACCCAGCTTAGCCCACACTTCTTTTTGATTCACCAGCACACTATCAGCTTGAACACTCCAAGAAGCTGAACTCAGAAACAAATAATATTAATAAAAAGTAGACATCCCACTCTCTCTCCAAGTCTACTGGCACTCTGTTTCCAGCAGAGGAACGTTACCACTGGGCTGCATTTTATAGCTCTGAATTTTCTTTTGGAATTCATTACAGTCATGGGTAATGCTGAAAAAGATGCCACGTAAAAGACATTATTTTTTTTTTCTGGTTGGCATTTTCTTTGTTTGTTTGCTGCCTGAGCAATATTACTGTCTGCTTGCTAGGCCTTGCATTATTCAATAAGACTTCCAGGGAGGCCCACTGAGACCAAAGTTACACCGGGAGTGAAGGACAGCACCCTCTGTCTCTTGCCACTGGATTCTTCCCATCTTGTTATGACCTTCTCACTTAGACTGGGGAGATGACAGCTTGTACAAAGTTGCACTGATGGAAAAAAATCAGGAATATAAATTTCAGTTTATAGATTAAAATTAAGAAGGAAATAAAGTTTTATCAAAATGCAAATGATGACTTACAAACCCAGTGCTTGTACTGGTACATTGAGCTGCTGTCTAATCTTTTTTCCTGTTTTACAATCCCCACATTAAGTGGAAATTTCCACAGCCCAAATTCCTGTAATTGTTTTCTCTTAATCCAGGTAAAGAAGACAGGTGAGAACTGAATCTATGAGAAAGCAGTAACCTTTAAACATGTTATTGATAGCAAGTATAGGCTGACTCGTGAAATTATAAAAATATATAGATGATACCATTCTGGAAATAGTACTGTATTTGTGAACAGCTCTGGGATTTTATGGCATGAATAAATCTAGTGATTAAATTTTCTAATGCAAAACCTGCTGCTAGGAATGGCTGAGCAATGCATATGTTCTGAAGCATAGCTACCAGATTCTCCCTTGACAATCAACACAAGAGATTAACATTCTAAATGTGTGATTTGTTATTTAAAGAAAAAGCAGAGGTATTATCTGTTATTATTGAATTTGATGGTTTGTCACAGTTTTAAGATAAATGAGGAAGAAGTTCAAATACAACACAATAATACACAAACAAAGCTAATGCAAATGAAACAGTTGAGCACATCTTAAGGGCTGAGAGTTGTCAAATCTGCTTCCACCATTGTTGCAAGTATCATTTCAAGTATCTGAAGGTTTTGAACAAAAAGAAGCATGAGAAATTCATTAGAGAAAGCATCTGAAGAAATAGGAGGATTTTAAGCAAACAAGACTTTAGAAAGGAAATCAGGAAAAAAAAATCCTAATTATTATATTTTCCCAACTGAAGAATAATTTCCCAGAGGAAAATCTGTAATCTCGCTTGTTGAAATGATTGAAAGTGAAGTTGAATAAAGTACAGGCAGTCTTATATGAGGACATAATTGGTCTTTCACGCTGTATTTTTATTATTCTGTGCTACTGTTTCCATAATTTTGTGCTCTACAATTACTGTCAATAGCAAGACAGAAATCAACCTTGCAAAAAAGAAAGAATCCAGTGCAAGAATAAACAATTAGCTCTTTCCCTAAAGGTTTGTCTCCTCTACAGTATATTTATTTTTAATAGTTTAGTTACAGAGCCCAGAGGCTGGAGTTCTCCATCTTTTACAAGCTAAGAATTCTGCACTCATTTAGCAACTGAGAAACTCCCAAGGGGACAATGACGACATGCTTCACCCTAATTTTACACAGACTGTTCCCAGGCAGTGTGTTCTGTTTGTGGTGGGGCACAGCAGACACAGCTCTGGTCCCTGCCCTCCTATTCCCTGATCCCTGGCTGCATTTGGATTAGTGAGCCCTGAACATGACCCAGGTGTGCCCAGGTGGCCAAGCAGGCCGGTGGCATCCTGGCCTGGAGCAGCAGTGGTGTGGCCAGCAGGAGCAGGGCAGTGACCGTCCCTGCACTGGGCACTGCTGAGGCCACAGCTCCAACCCTGGGCTCAGCTCTGGGCCCCTCACTGCAAGAGAGACACTGAGGGGCTGGAGCGTGTCCAGAGAAGGGACACGGAGCTGGGGAAGGCTCTGGAGCACAGGGGCTGTGAGGAGCAGCTGAGGGAGCTGGGGGTGTTCAGCCTGGAGAAAAGGAGGCTCAGGGGGAACCCAGCACTCTGCAGCTGCCTGACAGGAGGGGGAGCTGGGGGGGTCAGCCTCTTCTCCCAGGTAACAAGTGACAGAGTGAGAGGAAACAGCCTCAAGTTGTGCTGGAGAAGGTTTAGATTGGATACTATACAATATTTATTGACTGAAAGGCTTGTTGTCAAACACTGGGAGAGGCTGCCCAGGGAGCTGGTGTAGTCAGCATCCCTGGAGGTATTTAAAAGACAAATATATGTGTGGGAGTCAGACATGGTTCAGTGATGGACTGGGCAGTGCTGGGTTAATGTTTAGCCTGATGATTTTAGAGGTCCTTTCAACTTTAAAAATTCTATGATTCTATTCTTATTGTGAAGCAGGATACAAAATTGTTCAGATTTTTGCATTTCACTTTGGTGACTTATCAATAAAAGGAAATTTTTATTCCTGTACAGGGGTGTTAAAAGCAGTGAGGTACTCAGAGAAGGTTTGCCTGTGTTTGCTGCAGACCCATACAGATTTACAGGTGTGCCTTCCCCACCTCCACACTGGAGAGGCTTCAGGTTCCCCTTTGGACCACAGAAGTAATTTCTTTGGTCACACTTGTGCAGAAGCACGTTTGGGCCATGCACACCATCCCCTACACCTGTGCATGTCCCCAGTGCAGCCCCAGGCAGTACACACTGCCTTTCCACACTGCTCTGGTTCAAGACTGACTGCCACAGCCTACTCAGCCTAAAGATAGCTGCAGACCCCTTCATCTTCAGTTTCAACCTCTTTCTCATCTGTGCTACTGTGTCCAACCAAAATCCAGCACCAAGGGACCCATTCACACATTGATGTGCTGAGCAGAGAGCACGTGGGGGACAGAGATCATCACACTTTCTTCTGCTCCTGCTCCATTTCTGCATTGAAGGAAAGGAGAGTTCCCTCCTTACCTGGCTTCTTTGTCCAGCTTGCTCCAGGACCCAGAAGTAGTTTTGGGTCTGTCTAATCTCCCCCATTCGTTAGCAGGGTTTAATGGAAATGATAATAATGATCATTGCCAGCAGCACAAATAGCCCCCTTCACAGCCAGCACAAGGAGCATCCCTGAGCCTGCAGGGCTGCAGCACACACCCCACCATCCCCTGCCCCAGCTACATCCTTCACAGCCAGCACAGGGATCAGCATCCCTGAGCCTGCAGGGCTGCAGCACACACCCCACCATCCCCTGCCCCAGCTACATCCTTCACACCCAGCACAGCGATCTGCATCCCTGAGCCTGCAGGGCTGCAGCACACACCCCACCATCCCCTGCCCCAGCTACACCCTTCACAGCCAGCACAAGGATCAGCATCCCTGAGCCTGCAGGGCTGCAGCACACACCTCACCATCCCCTGCCCCAGCTACATCCTTCACACCCAGCCAGCACAGGGATCAGCATCCCTGAGCCTGCAGGGCTGCAGCACACACCCCACCATCCCCTGCCCCAGCTACATCCTTCACAGCCAGCACAGGGATCAGCATCCCTGAGGCCTGCAGGGCTGCAGCACACACCCCACCATCCCCTGCCCCAGCTACATCCTTCACAGCCCAGCACAGGGATCAGCATCCCTGAGCCTGCAGGGCTGCAGCACACACCCCACCATCCCCTGCCCCAGCTACATCCTTCACAGCCAGCACAGGGATCAGCATCCCTGAGCCTGCAGGGCTGCAGCACACACCCCACCATCCCCTGCCCCAGCTACATCCTTCACAGCCAGCACAGGGATCAGCATCCCTGAGCCTGCAGGGCTGCAGCACACACCCCACCATCCCCTGCCCCAGCTACATCCTTCACAGCCAGCACAAGGAGCATCCCTGAGCCTGCAGGGCTGCAGCACACACCCCACCATCCCCTGCCCCCAGCTACACCCTTCACAGCCAGCACAAGGGATCAGCATCCCTGAGCCTGCAGGGCTGCAGCACACACCCCACCATCCCCTGCCCCAGCTACATCCTTCACAGCCAGCACAAGGGATCAGCATCCCTGAGCCTGCAGGGCTGCAGCACACACCCCACCATCCCCTGCCCCAGCTACACCCTTCACACCCAGCACAGAGATCAGCATCCCTGAGCCTGCAGGGCTGCAGCACACACCCCACCATCCCCTGCCCCAGCTACATCCTTCACACCCAGCACAGGGATCAGCATCCCTGAGCCTGCAGGGCTGCAGCACACACCCCACCATCCCCTGCCCCAGCTACATCCTTCACAGCCAGCACAGGGATCAGCATCCCTGAGCCTGCAGGGCTGCAGCACACACCCCACCATCCCCTGCCCCAGCTGTTCAGACCTGTGAAAAGGTACAGGCATGTGCCCCTCTCCATGCAAGTGAGGGGGATTTGCCTTCCTGTGCTGTGGCTACACATTTACCCAACACTTTCCACACACAAACAGTCGGCCCACGAGCACAGATGGTGCATGACTCACTCTGGGGCTCTGATCACTGACTGCTGCTGGCTTTGGTTCACCCCACAGCACCACGAAATTACCACAGCAGTCGTATCCTTTGGTAATGATTGTGCAGCCACAGGTTCCAGCTGCCCTTCCCTGAGTGGCAGCTTGGAACAAGGAGGCCAGTACAGGACAGTAGGACTTCAAACATCTCCTTACTTCTGCCAATACCAAAAGTGAAAGAAAGAAGCTCAAGCTGTGAAGGATTACACATTGGATCAGCAAGGCAGGCTGCTGCAGCCATCCTTCAGCCCTCCAGGTGCCTGTGGTCCTGCTGGCACTCAGTACATCCCATTGATCCAGGGACAGTCTGGTAGGAGCAGCCAGGTCAGCAGCTGGGACACTGGCCCTTCTGCTCCTGGAAATGCTCAGCATGGCTAATTCAGGGACAGATGCAGCTGGATGATTTATCTGTACCACATTGGGTTGGAATTTGTGCCTTAGCATGTAGATGCTTTTCCCTGTTATTATTAATAAATCTAGGAGAAGGTTGGTTTATTTAAACACCTATAAAATACTGCAAATCCTGAGTCATCCTTCCAGACTGGGTGTCCAATCACAGGTAAGATTTTGTGATTGCGTTGTCATGGCCACCCAGTGACTTGTATCTGAAGGTGCCTGTAGGGATGTGACACTGACTTTTGATAACAAAGTTTAGCTAGCAAAAGGGTTACAAACAAACACCTCTGTTTTGGTGCCACATGGCACCATGGCTTCTCAGGACTTTGCAAACGGAGCATTTGGCTCAGTCCTGAAGCCCCTCAGCCAAAGGCCATCAGACAGCACTTCAGGTGGAGGACTGTTGGATCCCAGAAACCAGGAGATTGTGAGCTTTCTGTGCTTTCAGGCACAGACCCCTTGGAGAGAACTTTTGACTTGAGGCCTTGGAGATGGCTTCTAAATGTGAGTGATGAAGTAGGAATCACCAGTGTGTAGTGAATTAGAAGTGTGTGCTGTCACAGGAGTGATGGACTTCAAATTGGAGGGTTTTATAACATAGTAATAGGTATGGAACAAGATGGAGGTTTTTGGGCATTGTCTCTTTCTTTGTTCATCTTTCTTCTTCCTTATTCATGGGTTTCAGGTTGATCAGTCAGTGTCACTCTAAGGGTCATGGGAATCTAGCTATGGGGTCAAAAGTATAAATAATATAGGTGTTAATTCTCTATTGGACTGCTTAGCTTCAAAAGACCTTGTAGTAACTGGACTTGAGGCCATCTTTCCCTGCTTCTAGCAAGAAGCTGGACGTGCTGTTGTGTGCTCTGTACTTTCTGATAAGATATAATAAACATCCAAGCCTGAACATGAGAAAAACTGTTTCAGTTGTGTTTTTGTTAATCCTGGCTCTGAGGGCAAGCAGATGAGACTGATGGCAAACCAACCACTAATTAGGTGGTGCAGAGCCCCCACACCGCTGTTACCCCTCCAAAGGTGAACTATTACTCACCTCTGTGCTGCCTAGACACTAAATACATCTCCATGGACCAGGGAAGAGCATTAATTTAGGAATGGCCAGGCACTTCCTGTCATACATGCTGGCACAATCCTTTCTCTTTCTCCACGAAACCAAAATAAATTAAGCACGAAAACAAAACAGCTGGGAACTGCAGTGGACATCACTGACCTAAGAGCACCCAGCATATGGACAGCACTGGGGGACACATTCTCTTAGATTAATGTGCCAGCTTAGTGTTGTGAAAAGAGCTTCCCTGATACTTTTTTTTTGTTTGTAAATAATTACAAATATTTTGCCCAGATGGTGTTTACATAGCTGCCCAAAACACTTAGTATTAACATAGTTTCAAAGTTAAAAAGAATTGTGACAAATAAGAGCTATTTCAAGATAGCTATCTCTAGGTACTAATTCAGAGCCTAACTATATGAAGCATTGTTACAAATAGATTTGTATGAATTTTTTTAAAATAAAATTTTAAGTTAGACAGCAGGTTTAAAAGATTACCCCTTTTTAGTTGTACTTGCTCAAAATTGAAATCGTTAACTAACAAAATCAGTGGCTCTTATCCCATGGACACTGGTGAGATCAGAGTTGTGCCCCATTGTTATATAAATAGCTAAACTGTACCATTTAGCCTTTAATTAAAATTTCTGCAATAATCTGAAAGGCAAGAAATACTTGTTATTTCCAAACTGTGAGGGGAAAGAAGAACATTTACAACAAATTTTCTTAAATGTTGATTTATAGACTGTAGAAAAACTAATTTAATTTTAAAATAAGCTTTTCTAGATGTGTTTTTCCATTAAAAAGCCCAAACACTTTTTCATCTCATTTGACTGTCTTAACACGTCCTTAAAATAATGTTATGCCTATACACACAAAATAAACAGTGCATGCAGAATAGCTATGTGATGTGAACCTTGCTGTTTATTAAAGGAAGCACTTGCTTATCTTTGTAAAAACAAAAAAGGAGAAAACAAAAAGTCTATAAAAAGTCTGTGTAATAAAAATCATTGAAGTGCAAGACAACAGATATATTCCAATGTAGTTTGGTGTTTTGAAGCAAACAGTAAAAATATAAATTTCAGATGTAGTTTGATGTTGTTTAAAAAGATATCTTCACTGTACTTACTAACAGTCAAGCACAGACCATTTGTGGCAAAGCAGCTGCTGATTACAGAATAGGAGCAGAACTGGGCTTTGTGTTTGTTACAGGCAGAAACCAAGGGTTTTTGAGAAGGTACTGTTAGCAGTGTCACAGCATAGGGTGGGAGTGACTGGGTTGGAAGGGACTTCAGGAGGTAATACAGGTCTGTCTCCAGTTCCAAGCAAAATGCAGGCCAAGTTTGGAATACAACAGGCATGGATTTTCAAGAATTTCACTCAAAGAAAGGACCAATAGTAACTGTGAAGAAGAATAGCCCAATCAAAGCCAAGTTTCTGTAGTGTCCTGACATGAATCAAGCACTTCCAGACTGTACAGGAGGAAACATACTTTCTTTCAAAGACACCATCCAGCTCAATGACATGATTCATGTTTTGGCCAGGCAGAAGAAGTTTAGAGACTCCCCACATGTGTTGGCCCCTCTCAGAGATGAGTTGCTGTCCCTGACTGGCAGCTGGATGCTGTTCATAAGGCAGCTGCTGATGAGGCCATATTATTTGCAGCCAAACCATTTAATCCCCAATAATCAGCTGTGATGCCATAGTGAGAGATGTCTCCTACAAGGAAATAACAGAAGCATGCTGTAGGTTGCACATGCAACTCCCACCATTTAAGTTTACATTCTGGGGATTTCATATATTGTTTGTTTTATGCCTTCATTGAAGTCTTCTTCAGTGAAGAAGCCGAAATTAATGAAAACCAGAAAAAATGCGTATCTAACCTTATCTTGTATGCAGTGTGCTGTATGTAATGGGAGCATTTTCTGTACACAAATTGAAAAAAAACCAGCCAGAGATGAGATCTTTCTGGGACAGGCACTACCAGTTTCAATTCCAAGAACTTTGCAAGAAACTCACTGTTCAGAAAGGGGAAAGGATTTTCTTCAAGGCACTATACCACTTCCCTGTCATTCCTGGCCCTTCTGCAGGCTAAGAACAATTCAAGAATGACCTTCACTTGCACCCAGCTGCTATGCAAAATTAATTGGACTATTTAAATTCAAGTAGCTGTGGTTATCCAGAGCTCAGTAAAGTTCAAGAAACTGATAAAACCTCAGAAAAATATGCAATTATAATCTGAAATTAAACAGTGAACTCTAGACACAGAAATAAGAAAGGAGCAATTGAGACATTTATTCACTTTAAGAAGATATGCTGAAGACAGCAGCTGTTCATCTGAAGACAATAAGGCCAGGATATCTTTTAATTCCTAAAGAGATTAAGTAACGAACTTGAATGCCTGAATATCAACTGAGCAATTTGCATGAAGTTGTTCATGAAGTCACTGGTGCTGCTAGGTCAGTGTGGTGGGGAGCTCAGTGTGTGAAAAGGTCGTTAAATGCTGTTTGGGGATGGACAGGACTTTCTGAACCAAGAGGTCCTGTTCCTTCCTGAGGCTTGGTTAGGCTCTCTACCATATTTGTTCTCCTCCTACTCTACATCTTTTCCTTAAGAAACACTTCAAGATGGAGCTACTGAGTGCCAGGAGGCTTCTCCAGGAAGGTGCAGCATCCATTAGAAGCCTGTACTGATTGCTACTCCCAGGCACCCTTTTCAGATCTGTAAAAGAAGCAAACTGATCCCAAGACAATACTGAGAATTTCACAGTCTCATGCAGTAAAGAAGGGATAACAGGGACCTGCCACTGTGTTAAAATAGAAATCCACAGTTTTGTAGGGTCAGTGGTATTTTATGGGACTTTTCACACCTGGAACAATTTAATGACAGCTACAGATTTCCATATTTCTTCCTTACCATTTCCACATTTACGATCAATTGCCTCATCTTTTCAGGCCAGCAGTGTTTGCCATGTACATGAAGAAAGATGTGCAGGGGCAGCCAGGACCCTTGATATGTATTTAGAGAGTGAGGGTGGTTCTGTTGTAACTACATGATAGAATTACCCATCACATAAAGTGAGTAAAGGTATCTCTGACACACAGCCATGATCTGCAGCCACATGTGTGGAAGGCAGTGTAAACACACTGCAGCCATTGTCCTGACTATTTATATTAATAAGAGAAAATGTAGACTTTAAAAGCAAAAGGAGAATGAACACATAGAGCAATTGCTTTTTGGGTATTTGGGCCTGATTCTTGCTGAATTAACTTCACCACTCCATAAGCTCTGCTACTGCCAGGTGTATAAAGTGTCTTCAGCAAAGAGATTTTAATTTCTGTTGAATCACTGTAATTTCTTGAGCTCACTTTGCAGATAGTGCTTTGAGGTAAACAAAATTCACTTTTGCAAAAAAAGTCGAGCTGGGGGTTGAGAAGCACAATCTGGGAGGCTTTCTCCATCCCTGTCTTCCTGCCTCTTTGGGAAGACTGCCTCAGTTCCTGCCATGTCTCAGCATGGGTATCCTGGTGCAATGTATTTAGAGACATAATGATACCAAGGTCGACTTTTAGGAAATAGAGAATCAAAAAAATAGAATTCTGTGAATCCTGTGACTCACTTCATCTCTGATTCAGCTATGTGGCAAATCCCAGGAAGCCTCTGGAAGTCACTATACAGAGGCAGCTGTGATATACTGAGCACAGAGCTCCTGCAACAGCTAACAACTAACTAACCCTGTTAGAGGGTCCTGCCCTCTAATAGCAATGCACAGCTGAAATTTTTGGTGAGTCCAAATCTTGGGACTTCAAGTGAATAAGCAAATGCTTAGCATTAATCATGCACATTATTCATCTTCCAATTGAATCAGTTAAAGGTGAGCTTGAAGCAGTACTAAAATTAGTGGAGAAGGAAGGTAAAGAGAAAGAAAATGTAATGATATTATTCTCCTGGTCATATAAATAAATAAAATAAAAGACTTGTGAATTTTTACTGTTTCTTGCCACTCAGATTGTACACAAAATGTAGTTTCATCCAGGGTGGATTACCCTGACATATTTTCCCAGCAGCATCACATGACTATTGCTAGCAGGGAAAGCAAAAAAAAGCTAAAAGGAATTGCAAAATGTTTGAGAGCAGGCTTAGAGGAAGGGCTGACTTTCCCAGATTGCTGATATCCAGCCATTCTAGAGCTGCTGACTGCAAATTCCCCAGTTAACCAGTCTCTTGTGTTGCTACAGACTTCCCTGCTGAGATTAGTAACTGTTATTTATTTCTCTTTGCTGAGCTAACTTGTACATTAAAAAAGAACAGATAATTAAAGTTAACTAATGAAGGCAGGATTTGCCCTAACTTAACAGGTAAAAATTAGATCAATGTGACTTCACAAAAAAAAGTTACCTATTTTCCATGGAGATTTGGCATTTAAGATGGTTTATTTGTTACAGCTTAGTGTAGTGTCAGCTGCACAGGCATCACAGCATTTTGTGTTACATCATCCCTCGACACCAAGTGCAGCCCAAGGCTGCCATAAACTACCAGGCATGACCAGCTATTAATTGTCCTGGATCAATCATTTCAGGGGAGAATGCAGGGTGCTCTGCTGGCACAAGAACCATTACCTTCAGTGCAATTAAGGGTGACTTGGCTCCTCTGGGAAAACCCTGCTCCACTGTTCATAGCAATTTAGAACCACATCAAGCTACCATAGTCATTGTCAGCCTAGCAGAGTGTTTCATAGGTCATTTTCCATAGTTAAACGGCTTAAAATTGAAAAAAGAAGAAGTCCAAGGTTGCCAAAATGAGTTGTCTGTGCTGAGATGTAGCCCTGATGTCAAGTTGCTAACAGGAGTGAGTACCACTGGTGTAAGTAAGGCTTTCCCCATGACTCTGCTCTAGGATTGTACCAGGCATTACCAGTAGGCCACCACTGCTGGAAGGGGGGTTCATTCTTGCTATTGAAAACGCCTTAGGGAGCCCTTCTTTCTTTGATTTCCTCTCTCTGGAAGTAAAGCCCACTGCCTTTTATCCTGTTTATAGAGAGAAAATAAAAGACAACACTCTGTCTTCTCCTCTACAACTGTATTTTCCATACTTGAACACTGCTGCCATATCATCTCCTTGCATTGTCTTTTCTGGCATAAACTATAACAATTCATTTATCTGTCACTTTTAGGCTACATCATTCAAAAGCCTTTTGCAACTCCTCCACATCTTTCTCAAAATACAGCTTCCTAAACTAAACACTATCCATTCTGAATAGGAAGATTATTTCCAGGGATTCTTCTTTATGTCCCAACCCAATGCTTGGTTTTCTTATTGGCAGAGCCTAAAAATATTGACTTGTGCTTCATGGCAAACTCCAAGTCCCCTTTTTTGGAAGCAGCACTTAATCTGTGTTTTCCCCATTCATTTTTTATGGAACAGATTAGTTCTTTCTGAATACAGACACTCCATCAGCTTTAGGAACTTTTCTCAGTTTTCTCCATATAATTCCATTTCCAATTTCCATTCACTCTCACACATATTTGTCATAGAAGAGTTTAACAAGCACATTCTCCACCTCATCTTCCTATTACCATTTCACACAGATCTAGAACCTAGGATCAGTTTTCAAAGATACTGGTCTCATTTTGGCAGTGAACCTCAGGTAGCTACAGTTTGAGTGCAATTGGCTGTAGCTCAGTTCTCATTTATTTAACCCAAGTGCAAGGCCCTTGGGGAAGGGTGCATGCCACGAATTTCACAGTTTTGTGAATCTCCATTGCCATATTATGTTCTTTTAAGAGTGTAACACTTCACACAATCCAAAACAACATGGCCTACAAATAGCTGTGTTTTCACCAGGTTTATGGAGCTATCCTTGCCATTTCTTTGTTGGTCCTAGATGTATTTATCCCCACATTAATAGGCTGGCTTGAGCACAAGGCCTTCTATTTCATAAATGAACATGAGGTCTACAGGACAGAGCCATGTCAAAGAATAGCTCATTGCTGACATGCTCATTTTTTCAAACAGCAATTAAATCAGTTGCATATATATCAAACCAGATATTATAAACAGAATAAGGACAATCTTTGTGACAGAAAGTGTATGACATATACTAGACAGGATTCACTAAGAAATATCAAATGAAAATAATGAGATTTTTTCACATCATTATCAAAATCACCTCACACTCCTTTTTTCCTTCTCTCAGACACTGCCATGAACATAGGATACTGCCCAAAGCCCAGGTGTTACCTAGGTGTCAACTTTCCATAAATCGATCTAGTTGTGGCTGTGTGTTACTGGGATACTTTGGGGAACAAATCTGCACCAATATGGGTGATTTCCTGGCAGGGGAACTGGAGGGCAAGTTCAAGGAAACCAAAATGATCTGTAAGATGAGAGTTTGGCTTTCAGCATATGCTGAACAGAAATGCCCTTGACCATTTCCCAAGATGGACTTCTCACCAAACCACACATTTTTATTGCTAAGACTTCAGTGTATTAAACAGGAAACATCAACTTTTTTTTGTCAGGATCTGATAAATTCCCTTAGTCTTTTTGGGGTTATTTTCTGTCCATTGCTTCCATAAGAAATTAAAGAGTCATCTGCTTTGCCACACTGGCTGTGGCACTCCAGCTGGACTCCAGGCTTGTTTATGCTATGTACACTTAAAACAAACTTGGCAGATGGAACAGTGGGTTCTTCCAACCTACACCTGCCCCAGGTCTCCCGAGCTGTGACATATGGCTTGTAGGTAATTGGCTGCCTCAGAAAGCGATCCCAGGCAAACAACAACTTGGCCTTCAGTAGGCCCAACATTTTTACCAGTATTTCAAAAAGCTGGTGTAGGAAAATGGCATCTTTCCTATTTCAAAAAACAAACATGCCAAAACCACTTTCATCAGATGCTTTTAAATTTGCCATTCACAGTCAAACTCTGCTGCATTTGGACAGAGGCTAGTTTTCCATGTCAGGTGGCTATAAATTCTAGCAAGAATTAAGAAAGGTAGTGCAGGAGCTTTGGCCTTGATTCATCACTTTGCAATCCATTTAATATCAGACAAATTTCATCAGAGTTCTACAATAGCCTGCCAGGAACTAGTGAAGGGTAATATTAATACAGCAAAGTGAAAACTGAGACTCTCAAAATTAATCAGTAATTCATTCATGTGTTGCCAGAGCAGGAGGGAACCATAAAAAATTTAATAATAAGCCTAAATTTCAAAGATGCCCCATTGCCATAATGCTAATGCAAGCACTGATTTTCCAGGTCTCCTTGCTTATTATAAATCCAGCAGCTGATGACCAGGACACAATCAGGTGGCAGGTCACAGCTTTGCTGGCTGTTCCTACTGATGCATGTGCCATGCAATGGGCATACTCCCAAGGACCAGGACTGGGGCAGAAAGGCACCCCAGCATAGCCCCTGCTGAGAATCAGAGACAATGTCCTGGAGTGACATGGCTGAGCAGCCACTGTGCAGCTTTTGCAGCCTGCTCAGCATGAGATGCTGTGGGGCAGCCCCCTGTGGCTCCACAGACCTACACTGCACCCCTGCTCTACACAGTTTGTTGCAAAACAAGTATTTTCTAACAGCTCAGTGCTAGGGTTTGGTGTGTGACTTTGGGGTGCTCTTCTCTAAGGTTATCTTTTTCTAACAGAAACCAGTTTATCTGCATCAGTTTCATAACAAGTTTCATTCTTATTTTCAGGTGGTCTTGTGTTATAGAGGTGTGTACTATATGGACTGTGGCAACAAACAGATATTCTAAAAGGGATGTAAATTGAGGACTTTGCTTAATAAACAAAAAATTTACCCATAGCACAGAACTGGTATGAAATGGCCCAGTCCTTTTTTTTTCTGGAACTATTTCATGTCAGTCACAGCACCAGCTGACACAGTGATGGGGAATGACCCTTCTTTACTCACCACATCAATTTACTGTCACCATTTCTGTTGCTTTGTTATTTTCCCCTTAGCTGTTTGTCTTTTCTAGTCCTTTAGTTCACTCATGTGAAAGTATTGGGGCAGTCATTCCAAAAGAGAAATGGAAAGCTGTAATCAAAATGAGTGGGATGTAATTTATCTATCACATAGATTGTCATCGGTGGTTTTGTGCAAAGAATCCACAATAAAAAGAGCTTGTACTGATACACATGGGTTTCTCTAGCTCCAAGACAGTAATGATTATTGGGTTTTGACCTCAATTTGGATTTTCATTTTCCTCTTGAGAAAAAAAGCCCTCTTCATTTTGTTTCCAACATACTCCCTGCCTTGCTCATGAAGAGCAAGACTGAAAATGTAAATATATTCAGTTTGCTTATTCTTGAAGGTTTGAAGTTAGAAAAAACTT
Organism: Luscinia megarhynchos; assembly: GCA_034336665.1. Classification (NCBI taxonomy): domain Eukaryota; kingdom Metazoa; phylum Chordata; class Aves; order Passeriformes; family Muscicapidae; genus Luscinia; species Luscinia megarhynchos. The sequence goes on from JAPFBE010000003.1 coordinate 71,629,679, forward strand.
GCTGATAAAAGTTATTCTCTAAGTATTTAAATGAGTGTCACCTGCAGTGCTAGAAAGCAGTGTCTGGAAGGCTTTATAAGCCATATAAAAGATTGGCTCCTAATGCTGCAGAATGAAACTTTTTTCACTTTCTGAAGGACCACAGGTTTGACCTTCCTGAAACAAATTACTACCTATGTCCTTTGATGCCACCTTTCTGGAAAAAAGATAGCTCAGCTGTGTAAGGAGGTCTTTGGTGTCAACAGAGATGGCTAACTGGCTTTCCCAAATGCCCATAATTTGCAGTTTTCTCCCCTCTTGCCATGTGAAAATTGCAACTGAGTGACAGGAATACTCACAGGAAAAACAGTGGCTCACATATAGGGACCTAGAGATACGTATATAGATATCTATAAACATACATATTTATTGCCAGGGGTTGATCGAATCAAGGAGCTCAGTAGAGGTGAGGCTGCTGCAGCTCCATGTCCCCAGAATGTACTGTTCCTGTATCAAGAAAATAGTTAAGAAATGGAGTTTAATGAGATGTCAGGCCAGGCAGTGATGACCAGCCCCTGCTCACACATAAACAGCTCCTTTTGTCCACTTTGCTTTTACCTTTGCACATTCAATCCTGCCCAGATTTCCTTGATCCTTCCCATTCCCCCCCCATCCCTGAATAGCCCATAAAAATTCTTGTAGGATTTCCTAATGTATTTCCCTGGCATCACAGGATGTCTCACACCCACCCCACAGGCAGTGAGCCTGTCAGTCTGAAAAGCACTTTGGAGAGCCTCTTCCTTTGGCTGTCTATCAGCCCCTGGGGCTGAGAATTCCCTGTGACAGCCTGGCAGGGCTCATATCTCTCACTGGCTTACTGAGACTCCCTCCTCTGCCATTTTGCCCAAGGACACTCCAACACAGTGCACACCTATAGATTTATCTGCTTTTCCTCTAGGTAGCTGCTGCCACTCAGATCATGTGCAGTACAGGAGGAGCAGTCAAGATCTTCCTAGTATCAGGAGAACTGAATAAAATTGGTAGTGAGAGAAGTTGGCATTCTCTGATTCTGCACCCCATTTAGAAGCTCGCCTAAACCAAATTTTAAAAGTTTTCAGTTAGTTCTGTATGATAGCAAATAAACCTTAGCAATAGTAAGTTCACCCTCACTTTGCTTCACTTACTTTATGCTGTGCTTATCTTCTTTTCTGAAACAAACTTTTACTCTTAATTAACAGAGTGACCTTGTTTAGGTCACTTCATCTCTCCGTGTTTCTCTTCTCCCTTTTGTTCAATTAAGACAATAAAACAATGCACCCACATGGGTATTGTGAAACTTAATTAACTGATGTGTGTCGGGACACTCTGAGGTTCTGCATAGGAGAGCACTGTAAGCATAGAAAATTAATGTTAGGATGAGTGTTGCATAATAACCTGACACAGCACCTGTAAGGGAATGATTTTTTTAAAAATCACCTCAGATTTTCTCATGCACTGAAATAAGTTCTGCTGCAGGGTCTTCAGTGTTAAGTGGCCAAAAGCATAAAAGAGGAGTATAGCTTGCAGTCCCAGGTTAATTGCTCAATTAAATAGAATAGCTTATAGTTGGACTTCTAGATCTTGAGGCTGTTCTCCATTCTAAATGAGTCTATGATTTGCAGAACACAAGTTCCACTCAGTTTAATGCTTAGGTTATGTGTTCTCACCTATATTTGCCCAAATCTTCACATTCTTCCCAGCACTACCACTGAAATAGCACAACAATTTAACCCTAAAATCTGTGCAAAACAGAGCATCAAACAACCTGGAAAGTTTTTTAAAACTAGATTATTTTACAAATCTGGTCAAGGTATATCTGATGATCTAGGTATAGTTTCTAGATTTCCATTTCAGGTGTATTCTTGCCACAGCTTCTGTCAATGCACTTTGTTCTCAGTTCTAGTCTCATGCAAAGCTTGGGTGAAGCTCAGTAGGTGCAGACATAAGAAAGAAATTAAAAACCACACCACTCAAAGAAAGAATGGAATTCCACAGAGCAAAATCAGAAAAAGATTGTGGGAAATTTCCATAATTTAAAATAAGTTCATTTTGTAGCTTACTATATGTATTATATATTATTTTTTTACAATATTTTAAATTACTTTACCATAAGTATCTAGCTGTGTAGTTGAGTAAGTTCCCTGATTATAACAAAAAAATCACAACCAAGAAATAAAGTTCAGCTTTTCAATGTCAGACATAGCAGATGCCAAGATTTTAGTGATGCCATGGTCCTTAGAAGCCAGGTGATGCACAGTTAATTTTTAGACAGTTACCAGGCAACAGTTGGGACTAACAGAAGGCCATGAACAGCTCCTTAATTTTCTTTCCTGAATCTGAGCTGCTGGATTTATATTTCAACTATTTTTCCATCAGAGGTCTTAGCCATTGAAAAAAGATCATACAGTACATTGGTTAGATTAGATAAGTGATTTTCTTTAGCAGGTCTAAGTACTCAATAAATCTGTTCCTTTGTATGTATAATATAAAATTGCTCTTTCCATTTTCATGTGCTTAGAGCTAAGAAATTCTACCTGAAAGAAAGAAGTGAAGAAAAATCTCAGAGCCATTCTGTGATATTGAAAAAAGAATATAAGCTTGTGATCTTGCTTTTTGTTTGCATTTTCTTTTGCCTGTCACTTCTGTTTTGACATGTTTCCCAAACTCCTGTTATCAACCTTTCTAATAATTAACATTAAAATAAGAATGATGGTTTAACACACAATGAAACATTCAGCTATTACAGGGTTTTTTTCCTACTTCTCCCCCTTGCTTTCATCAACAAACAACTGAGTTTGATATGCTTACAAAAGAGAAAAAATTGCATGTTTGCCTGGAGTAGGAGAGAACTCAACTTGAGGATCAAGATGTACTTTCCTCTATTATTTTTCTATAGTAGCACTAATTTGTCAAACAGTCTTTTACATGCCAAAAATCACACTCCAAATCATCCAGAGTCTGAGCTCAACACACAGAAGAAAAAAAATACTTAGATAGGAGCAAATAGAGGTTTCTTCTATTTTATCATTTCATTATTAAAAAAGGTGTTTAATGCAATCTAATAACTTTTGTACTTTTAGTATGTAATAATCACCACAATATCTCTCTCACAGCACAGTCAACAACTGCAGCTCCTCACCTGATGGGGTTTCAATATCCAGCAGTGTGATCTCATCTCTAAGAGGAACTGCATTAAAACATTGCAACAAAAATGTGAGCCCAGTGTTTCAGATGTGAGACAGGAAAATCCATATCCTTTTTCCTCTTGAGGAAAATGGAAGATGGGAACAAGGAAAGGTTCTAATTTCCCTCTTTCACCTACTGTGTATCACCACTCTGCTATGTGCCATCTGCAGGTCCTCAGGAATGTGAGTTTATTACTACTATTATTTACAAACATTGATCAACTATGCCTAACATTTCCCTTATCTAGGGATGTGCTACTATCCCCACAATGTGTGGGACAAAACTGAAATAGGCAGTGGTTGAAAAAAATATTTTACTGCTTGGAAGTCAACATCCATGAAGCTGACTGTGAGTCCTTGAAGATCAAGCTCTGGCTTCATAACTGGTTTGAGCTGACCTGAATCTGGGCTGTTATTTAAAGGGATAGCTCAACCTTCTGCTCTCTGGCCCCAGCCACTTTTTCTCACTTGTGCCAACACAAGATGTTGTGTGGATGCACAGAAGGTTTGATCAGGGAATTTACCTAACTGAAAATGCAGAAAAGAAACAAGCAGGCAGATGGTTTAGTCACATCAAATGGACCATGGAACTGAACCCTCAGGTTCAATGCCCCTGCATTCTGCCTTGGAAGAGCTGCACTTGAGGAAGCTGGGGGAGGAAAAACTAGAAGGACTCTCAGCTGTGCTGTGCCTGTTCAACTTGGGTTGGATGATGTCCTGGTTTGAAGGACAGGTGTCTGCCAATAAAGTCAGAACCTTCTCTTTGAAATGGAGAATATAAACTCCCTCCCTCCAAATTATTATAATTTTGAAAGTAAGGGGCTCTCAGGCAAAGATATGGGAATTAGGAATAACAGTTCTTTATTATGAAAATTAAAATAGAAATACAGTATTGCAAAGAACAATCCCAAACACTGACAGAGTCAGAATCCAACCTGACACCCTGTCAGTCAGGGTGTTGGCAGCAGTCCCATTAAATGGTGGCTGCATCCTCCTGCAGTGGCAGATGTGGTTCAGCTGAAGCAGTGCTCCTGTAGAAGGTGCAGTTTTCCCTCTGAAGGTCCAGGGATGATGTGGAAAGGTCAGGTGTTCCTCTGGAATCCAGTGGAAAGAAGGTAACTTGCTGTCCAAAATCTCAGTTTTATCTAGGTAGGAAAGGCTTGGCTGCTCCCCCTGGCTGGAGTATCTCCCAGTGGGATGATGTAATTTTATCAGTCATACAGTGGGACTGAATGGGCCAGCAGCAGATGATATCTTCCTGCAGGGAGGATGGGTTCTGGAAAAGATAAAGATGATTGCCCCACCTGGTTTTAAAGCTGGCCCATTAGCAGATAATGTTTCCCATGCAGATAAGGATCACTGCCCCACCTGGTCTCAACAGATGGTGATAGAATACATACTTTTGGTCACATCCTATATTGCAACCTAAGACAGATGAGCAAAACCCTTACTGTGCACGGAGGGCTTGGGCTCTCCCTGGCAGGGTGGCCCAGAGCTCACACACAGTCCACACTGGAGAGTTCCCTTGTCACTCCCAGCAGGAGCACAGGCTCAAACTCAGCTACCAGCAGCACTAAGGGGAGCACTAGGGGCATGCTGAAGTGGGGGAGAGTAGCCCTCCACCCTGGCTGGAATGGTAGAGATCCCCTTTTTCCTGCTCTGCTCTCCCTCCTGCTCTGTAAGTGGGATGGAGCAGTTCTCTCACTTCTGCTTCAGCCCACCAGCACTGAGGTGACACTCTCTGTCATCTCTTCTCAAATAATCTATGCTACCCATCACTCCCCACCTTCCTTTCTCTTGTACAAGTAATGTTGGTTTTCTCCTTTGCCACAAATATCCCCTAAGTTTCCACCTCTTCACCCGTTCTTACCCAGGCCCTGCAAGCTTCTGTGCCTGGGGATACTCAGCATTTTCCAGCTCCAGGCCCCACATTATTGAACAGCCAAACTCAGGGCAAATCCAGAGCACACTCCAAATCCTTCTGTATATGTTGACTTTAATGTGCTCAAAATGCTTGCCAACATTTTGACTCAAACTCTAAATGGCCACTCATGGAAGGGGTCCTTCAGCCCCCCTGTAAGTCACAAAGAAAGATGAATAAAACTGGACTAAAACTTGAATAAAACTTCTGTGAAAAAATTGCTTTGTCCTATGAAAGCAGAATTCAACTAATTGGAAACAAGACACTGTGGGGTTTTTAAAATAGTTTAACCAAAATGTTCCCCTTTGGCTATGTTTATCCTTGAAACACAGCCATTTCAGGAAACAAAAAGACAGCACTTGGCCTGGTTTGCAGCCATTATGCTGAAGGCTTCAGAAACAGTTTAATCATCATCTAAATCAAATGACAATGCAGAGCATTTTAAGAAAACAAGGGGGAACTATGTAGGACTCTTTCAGTAGATGAGTCCTCTGACCAGTTCACAAAAATTTTTATGCCCAAGTGGATCTGAGCAAATTGGTTGTTTCCTTTTGTTCTATACTACTAAGGAAGGACAACAACTTGAGGGGGAAGAAAAAGATGTCATCGATCTTCAATTTTTTTCTCTTGCTTGCATGGAATGCCAATGAATATATTTCATTTCTACCAGTCTTTTGCCCTCTATTGTGATAAGCATCTATTAGTTTTTGTAAGTGGTCATCCCTCTCTCCACTGTGCAGAGATGCAAAGCATCCTTAGGACAGAGGCCAGATTCACCTTTCCTAAACTGTAACATTTACTTAAGTTGCCTCCCATCTGAGCCTGAATCGTCCTTCTGAGGGTTATCTCCTTCCATTAACTACAAAGAAAACACAGGTCAGAAGCAATCAGAACAGACATCTCACTGCAGCACTTCCTTAGGGAGGAGGCACCAATGTCTGTGGGTACCTCTCCAGGCACTGTGCTCTTGTTTTTGTGTTCTTCTGTTAGGTAGACTAGACCTTGCAATTTGATGATTAAAAGGCAGTCTGAGTTGGGGGAAATATAAGAACCTAGGGGGTCTGGGAATTTATTTTCCAGCAGAAAAATATTTTTTAAATGAACTTGATGTTTATTCACCTGCAAAAGCCTTGGCAGGCATGCAGCATCACCTACACGCTGGGAAAGGATCACATTCTTTTATTCCCAATTATAGCATTGATAATTTTTGTGACCTTGGACAGATGATCAATTCCATGTCCTATGGCCCTGTCCACCTTTTACCTCTTCTGTCTGTTTAGATTATGAACTTTCTGCTACAAGGACTGCAGTGTCATACAATAATAAAACACGACAAAACAAATCCATGTCATGAGAACCAGGGCTCTTCAGAAGAACTGCCTTTTGCCAAGGCTCTTCCCCTAGAGGATATAGACAGAGAGGGTTGGTTGGGAATGTTCTCAGCAGCAGCAGAACAAGAGTTAGGAGGAATTCAAGACTGAAAGCTCTCTGTGGCCTGAAGGTGGCTTGGAGGCAAGGCAAGCTTAGGGTAGAGGTACTGTAGAGGATTAGGGGCACGTATTGCTCATCTCATATAGTCCCAATGGAGCCCATGCTATAGGATTGGGAAGCAATGAACACCCACAGACTTGCAGGGCAAAAGTCTAGAAATGAGGACTTGTGAAGAGTGGCTGTACAAAGCCTTCAGATTCAGTTAATGCTTTTAGAGCCTACCATGGGGCATAATAAGAAACCACACGTGCACTCTGTGTTTGTCATGTGCAGACTGGGGCATCACACCTGATCAGAGAAATTCCATTTACATTGAGAGTCTTTACACCTCTAGCATTACCCATAAAGCAACACAAATCTAATTTTCAGGCCCCTGAAATCTGAATAGTCTTAGTGTAAATGGTTTTGGAGACCTAAATATCAGTCCCTACCCCTTATAATCTACAAAAATGAGATGATGCCTCTGGTTTTCCTTCCCCTATGCAGAATCTATCACTTTTCTGGTGGTCCAGACTTTGGATATTCAGAAACTGAAATGAGAAATAATTTTTAAACCCTTGCAGGCTATCAGGAGCTGCACTGATCCCAGACTACAATAGGAAAGTCTTACAGCTGTGTTGACCAACTCTGACAAGAGCCTGTAACGCCTTACTCTGAAATTGGTTTCAGTTCCCCAGGGACAATTCTGTCAAAGCTGAGTGCCATCTGCAAACAGGGACTGTTGCATTGTCCTTGAAAAAGGCACATGAAAATACACCTCAAAATTTTATGAAGTGCTACAGTTTGCTCATGTTACTTTTTGAATAATTTATGCATTGTATAAGAATGACCAAATGTGATGATATGTGATCAGTGATTAATGAACTGCTCACCAATGAAAGACAGGTTCTTCATTCTGGTGCAGCAGAAGTCAAGGACACAGGCTTGATGAGTTCCTGATATTTCTTCCAGATCTTTGTTCTGTTATTGCAAGGTTATAATACTCTATCATATATGGAAAATTCCTGCATACAGAAAAATTCCATGAGCTCTCACCTTCATTACAATTGTCCTTTTAAAACATTTTTAAGTGCCTGAAACAAGCTAACTTGTTTATCACTCAGATTTTAAATCTGGCAGTCAGTGTGATAATTTTACAGCTTGTCTACACGAATAAGTTAATTTTACGATCATCCAGAGCAGTGGGTACATTATCAACGTACTGAAATGCTGCAATTCAAGTTCTTGTATTTTAAATTAGTTTTCCTGTAAAATGATCTAAAAAGCTCCTTGAATATGTTTCCTCCATTAACTGCCCACAATTCAAAAAAGACAATACAAAGTACTTGAATTTTAAGCTGTCCAGTTAATTTAATAGAAAAGCATGCTGTTTCCTATTAATATTCTATATGCCTACCTTCTCTAATAAGCAATCCAGAGCACTGCATGGGCAGTTAGGAAGAAGAAGAAGCCTCGGTACAGTGGATCCTTTGAAATGAGCAGATTATTCTGACATGCTCAAATTTTACATGATGCACTTAAAAGCTTGTTTGTAAGAAGCTTCCAGCACAGTGCTCAGTGAAACAGAAAAATTGTCATCAAAATTAGAGTAAAATAGTAGTATTTAGCATTACATAAGATACAATTATTATTGCATCGACCTCTGGTTTTAATTACAATGTCTTTGCTAGAAGCAGCTTGTTGGCCATTTCCTCATCCTACCTCCATTTCTTCCCATCTCTGTCTCTACTGTGACTACCTTCACCCCTCTCCCTCTTCTTTCAGGAACATGATTTCATGGTGGCACAGATGCCACAGGCTTACCCAAGCACTCCAGCATGCAATGCATATGCAATTCAAGAAGTGAAACTGAAGTGAAAAGAGCAAGGTTCTCTAAAACTAATTATATATTTTTTCCTATCATTGCTTCAATCACTAATTGCTGTGGATGACCAAATGAAGTAGCAAGGAACAAAGGAAACAAGATCAGGGTTAAAAAAAAAGGCCTTGACACATTGGGTCCCATCTCTTCAACCCCATTCAACCACACATAAATTATCCCAGTCAAAAGCAAGTAGCAAATTCCTCTCCATGGCACAGATCCCAGATCTCTCTATCACATAGTCAGCCTTAAGCTGCAGTTACACAGAGGAGCAAGTATGTCACCAGTGACATAGAATAACGGGGGGAAAGACTTGCTAATGGCAAAATAGAACTGCTAGTCAGGCTTTAACAGCTGTGCTGAATAGAACAAGGACAAAGAATTCTGACAGTGTGACTGTCTCACCTAAGGAAAAAATTCCTCTCTGGCCCCAATCTGGTAATCATTTTATTCACAAGTGCAGGACATGGTATGCCTAGAGAATGCCACAGGAGATCAGTGGGATCAGATCCCCTGGGACATAAATCCTGTTTATAGCTGTGATCAGTGTCAAATGCATTCGAGAGAGACAAAAAGATTTTTTAAAAGCCCGAGTATTCATCAAAGGAGAAACCTGGTGGTTCTTACAGAGTGCAGATAAGCGTTAGAAGTTCTAGCATGGATTGATACAGCAGTATGCATCCCAAACACAGAGCCCACCAGGGCCAGTTTCAGATCCCTCACATGTCTCAAGAACCATGGATCAGCAGAGTATCTCCAGCAGCCTCTCACAAACCTGACAGTGTCCCTCATGTTTTACTTCATACCTGCCTTATGGGAGCTGTACTAACAATTAACACCTCTGCCTGAGGTTACTGACAGACATTTTGTAAGGGACACTCATTGCTTCACTTCAGCCCGGGTAAATAAAGCCCCCTACATTCTACCTATCTAACAGAACCCATTACCTCTCAGGGGAAGTTGCACTGAAAAGAGAGCAGGACTCATGCAAACAATAAAATACTCTGCTTGGATTTCCATTCCAGGTCTAAAAATATGAAATTAATCCATGCAAGATAAGGAACCATCAGTCAAATAAAGCTGATAAAAACCCAGCACAGCACAGAATTAGACATGATAGTTATTTTTTCTGGCTGGAGGGTTAATATAGCAATAGACTGAGGGAGAATTTAAACTCAGATGCCCAACATCTGAGGATTCTTTCCACTGTCCAAGGCTGATGAATCTCTTCCAACATCTGAGGAGAAGCCCATGCTTGTGAGTCCCAGGAACAAGCAGTCAAGTCCCCGAGGATTTCTGCTTGGGTCAAATACTCAATTTTACCTAGCTTTAAACTCAACTAGAGAGCTTGGGAAATCTCACCCAGCCCAGCAGCTTTTACAGCACCCACTGCCATGCATGTCACCATTCTGCCAGGTGACCAATGCTAAAACAAGAGCTCAGGGTCTCAGTGGTGCTGGACCTCCACAGCTGGTTCAAGACCAGGGCAACAGTGGGTGCAGAGGATTTGCTGGGAGGTGAACCTCAGAGATAAATGAGAAACCTGGAAGCCCAAACTGGCCTTAAGCAGAATATCTGCACCTTTTCTTCACCCACACAAATGAGTCTCCTGATGTGCTGGCAGCTGGTTTCCAGCTAAAATCTGCAGGGGCCAAGTGAACTGACCAGAGACTTCAGTCTCCTGAGTCGTGCATGTATCACTTGCCTTCAGCTCACACTAAAATGTGCAGGGTTTTTACATTTATTAGTGATTCACAGGCCAGTGTGACCATTACTCTGTGTCTTGGAGAACAACACATCATGTATTTCTACATCCAAGAATAGTTTTGCCATGCTGGCAGTCTGCAGCAGACGTACAGCTTGTAAGCTGTGTCATTTGTGAGCAGTGACAAAATTGAGGTCGCTCTCATTATAGAAAGGAACCTTTAAAAGAGCACATCACTGTCCCATGGATGGTGACATTTACAAGTGTTTTGCTGTTTCTAGTGAGAAAAAAAATATCATATACACTGGTAACATTGTGGTAGAAATACACTGCTGCTGGAAAAGCAAAATCCAAGACAATATAACCTCTTCCATGAGGTTAACATCACACATCACACATGAGTTTCATGCCCAATAAATCCACTGGAAATTATACACAGCTGACACTATTTCAAACAAGTGTTCTAATTCTCTTATAATCAAGCACATTAACAACACACCATACCCATTTTCAGTGGCTTCAGCTTCTCAGCCTCACATATTAGAACAATTCAACACATCTGAGACTGAATTAATGCCACAAACAATTCCATACACTCGGAATGATCTTCTCACTTTGCACTGCATAGCAGACAGTTCTCAGAGCAAATGGTCAGGATTACAACAGGCTTGCCTACTCAGACCATGGGACTCACTTTGAGAAACCTGGTCCTGGGGGCTGCTGGGGTCCATCTGTAGGAGAAGGGGAAGAGCATCTTTGGTCAGAGACTTGCCAAGCTGGTGAAGAGGGCTTTAAATTAAGGTTAGAGGTTCCTTCCAAACCAAGTAATTCTATGAATGCCCTCTCCCTTGTTTCAGTCACCCTTAGAGCTGAAAAGAAGTTTTATTAATTAGAGGCATATCCTCTGTGTTTATACAGCACTATTTTTGTGCTTGGTACATACAAACATAGTCACTACCCCACAGAGTGATATTTTAAATTGTGCAGATAGCAGACCACATCTTCATAAACTTGTTACAGATATGAATAGAAAAAAGGCAAAGCAAGACAAAACCACAGGGAGTAAATACATCTGTTTTGCAGTGGAATCAGGGATAGGATATGGGGCTATGCAAGGATATAACTGCTCTTTTAATAAGTGTATCAACTGTAATACAGAATTGGGTGGGGGTGGAGAGGGTTTTCACTAGATCAAATGCTGTGGAGATATATATATAAAGCTACTTCCAGTAAAAGATATGAATGCAGCAACTTTTGAGTCTTGCCCCCTAGTGTGGTAGTTAGGCTTCATCCAACAAAGGATTTATGTGGGTAAAGCAGGCAATGGTCCCAAAGATAGACCCAATTCATGGACAAGTTTAAGAATCAAGTTAAACTCTGAGCCACGGATGGTGTCTCATGGCTGGGGGAAGAAAGAAGGAGCAGCAAATTCTGGATACTTATGGAAGCCTGGAAGAAGTTTCCTCAAAATTTTTGCTTTTATTGTTCATTTCCCAGCTTGTTTTCTACCTATCACTACACCCCCATGGCACAATGGCTTTGACTCAGTAACTTTTTCCTTTCCCCCAAAATGCAAGTGCTTTGGCTGTTTGAATCTGACCTGCACCACTGAGCAGTTAGGAAGCAATTTCTGTATCCATCCATGAGGCTACCTGATGGAGCAGACATTGCAAGAGTACTTACTGCCTTTTTCAGACTACTGAATTTCATTTCCATGAATCTATATATACTGAGAAGTCACTTTTCTAGAACAGGTGGCCATTTTCTTCCAGCATGATGTTGGGTAATATGTTTTTCTCTCTGTGCAACAAACATGAAAATGAAGAATGCAGATTCCTTGGGCTCATACAACTGTCAGGACAGTTGCATTTAAACTCCAGGCTGTGCACACATACATCCTGCTGCTCTGTGCCATTCCCAAGAGCACACAGAGAGTGCCACTCGAGGACTTTTTAGAACACTACTATCCTGTTTCTACCCATTAATTTGTAAAGTTTTGTCTTTGATCTATAAAAATGTTGCTTGTGAATCTCACAATTAATTTTAGCTTATCACCAACCTTAATTATAGTTGAAACCCCTGAGGTAATAATCCACTGATATTCTCTTTCCCAAAATCGCCTTCTTTGCACACTTCTTAACCTTTCAGTGCATCTCTTGAAATGAAGCATGCAGCTGAGGAGACTGAAGCACTGTTTGAGGCAGCCTGTACCATTATGCAGCCAACAGCTCTTGTCAAGTCTATTGCAAGACTTCTGTCAGTCAAATGTGTCATGCAGTAGTGAAGGTGTGCTGTGAGAAAGCAAAGAAACCCTCACCTCTGGGAAATGCTGGCCTTGTAACAAAAGTATGGAAATTATTTTCTTTCAATTGTCCATTTCTGTGCAATATTTCTGCAGAATAAATATTTTCCTTTACAAAAAACCCCATATATTTCATGGTGAAAAATTTATTTTGCAGATCAACACTGAAGCCTAAAGGAAAGTGATAAAATCATCTTGTCCAATCTCCTGTAGAAATCCATCTCAGGAATGTTATTAACCAAAACTCTTTGCATCAACCTTATAACTTCTTTAACAGTAATGACATTTCAGAATAACAGTTTGAATGATAGGAATCTGCCACAGCTCAATTATCTCTACTATCCATATTATACAGCATCAGTTTCTGCACTGTCACATCAGGATATTCTATTCAATTCTGACCAACTAGCTCCCATGAAAAACATCTTTCCCACGTAGGATTGTGCACAAATCACTTTTCAGGTTTTTCCTGGGTAAACAGAACAGATTGAGTTTTTTAGATTCTCACTAGAAGGCATATTCTCTGCACTATCCTGTGGCTGTTTTGTGAATTATTTATCAACTGAAGAAAATGTTCCAACTTGCTTCAGTACTTTGCCTTGTTACTATCTGCATACCCTAGGAAACACTCATTGATAAGCATGAATGTTATTCTCTTTCTCTTAGGGCAAATCAAAATGAAAATTCCTTCTGAGATTAGGCTGGAAGATAATTGTTTTGGTGCTACTTGCTTATACTCTTATAAATATCCACAAGTTTCAATAACTGATGATATTTTTGTTTTACTAACACAAATGAAGCAGTTAGAAAAGACCAAATAACCCCAAACTTTTATGAAAACCTCATAAACTTGAAGGTTAAATGTTGAACTTCAAGAAGAGTCATCAGACCAAAATCTGTGTGAGATAATTTGTATATGGATTATAAACATACAAACACATATACCTATATCTATCTATATCTTTATATAAATACCAAAAACTGAGGACTATATTTGGCTTTTTTCTTTGTATGCAGCTCACTAAGGAGCTCTCTGATGCAGACATCTGAGCAGAGAAATATTTGGAGGCATTTTTTGTTGTTGTTAAAGAGATATTGGAGTAAGGGGGAAACAGTGCAGGGAGGCAAGGGTAAATCTATAAAAATATCGTGGGGGACTTTTTGTGAGGCAAAATTCCATAGTGACTACAAACATCTCATTTATTTCAGCTGACACCTTCTGAGTAGGTACATGGTTGCATATGTAACAGTTCCTCATATTTTTTCCCCCTGGACACAGTTTTGTTTGCAGTCCCAGTGCTGTGAATTTATAACTGAGGCATCATTTGAGTTATTGTATGTCATAGGAACTGTATTTTCGCAGATGGCTCACCTTCCTTGCCAGATGTCTGATTTTTACAGTGTCCTAATAACTGCTGCATATGCTAACTTCATTCTGCATATTATAAAAATATTGCCTTTAAGGGACAAATCTTGTATTTTTCAGCTACTTTTGTAATTACTGAAAAAACTTACAAAAGCATGAATTGGATTCACCAGCACTTGCAGGCTGGAGATCAGTTCCAGCTCCTAAAAAATGAATGCTTCTGGCCCACTGGACCAGGAGACATGAATTACTGGATTCAAACCTGTTTGTGACAGACTGTTGATAATTTTGCAGCTATATGCCTCCAGATCCCATTTTAGTCTTAGAAATCTATGATTCACCTTCTGAACAACTCTCACACAAGCATCATAATTATCAAACAAACCCTTAATTTATTGCTTCCAAAGATTACAGTCTGGAAAACCAAAGGAAACAGACAATGCCTGGGGGGCTGAAGAAAGAGCGTGTAAACAGCACAGATGGGCTTCAGAGATATTGTTGAGCAGCACTGCCAAATCCAAACATTTCAAAACTCTGAGTCAGGCACCAAAAAAGTCTTGAAATTTACTTACAATTCATGAGATGTGAAAAATAACTTCTTTCACTAACGCCTGCATTATAGTGCAGGCATATTGCCTGCCCAGCCTCCTGTCAGTTGTCCTCCCCCAGCAGTTTTTGGGTCCATGGGCTGATATCAGCTGTGTTTGAGGGAAGAGCAGAGAGCTGAGTGTTGTTGGCTCCTTAGAAAATAGGTGGGTGGCTGGGCTGGGGCTCGAGGAGAGGAGGGCAAGGATGACTGGGCTTTGTTTGCACTGGTCCAGTCGCCCTCACCCTGCAGGATGGGAGCTGTGCACCTTGTGTGGAGCTGGTCATGCAGAGGAGCACGGGGATCTCAGGAGGGATCTCATTCAGAAGGTAGAGCAAGGATGCAAGCCAGTGCAGCTTTATACCAGGAGGCTATGAAGAAAGCTGTGGGCACTGTGGCAGTGAGGTGTGCCAGAGCCCAGAAGCCACAGAAGGTTATCAATATTCTAATCCCAGATGCCCATGACAGGGACATGGTGTCACCAGCCACTCCTCACACAGCTGTTCTGAAGGGCTGAGTGCCCCTGCAGCCTTCCCCAGGCTGCTGCTTGGCTCCTCCACAGCACACCCAGGGGTAGGTGCTGCCTTGTGATTCACTAGCTCATTTGCCACACACCTGTGCAGGTGCACCAAAACTTGCCTCAGAGTAAAAGAAGTTAGTGCAGGTAAAGTGGTCAGGGAGAGTGGTAGAAAGACAGGAAGGCAAATGGAAACCTCCTTGTGCTGAGGTGTTACTTGAGCCAAGGTACTGTGAAGCAAATCCTGGAGATAGTCCTTAACAAATCACCAGTTCTAACCCAGCAAAATCTTTGTTTCTGAAACTTGTTTTTTCCCCATGATGGCAGGTGAGTGTTTTCATTTTCCTGTTGGCAGCTCATGCCATCACAACGTCACCAACTCCATCAGCCTGAGTAAATCTGAATTCCTCCTCCTGGCCCCCCACTGCAACAACTGGTGCACATGAGCAAAGAAACAAGGTTCTCTGGTGGTGAAGTCCCCAGGCTATGAACACATAAAGATTTATCTGCCTGGTGTCTTTCAGAAGCACACCTTTCTCACATGGATTACAGCATCCTGTTGCTTACTTTATTTTGACATATTTTGTGTTTTTATTTTCCAAAGCATTAGAAGAAATTTTTTGAAAAGAAACAAAAGAGGACTAATTGGAGCATAGCAATCTCGAGATCTTCTCTGGAAGATGCAAAAAGTTTTCACTTAGAAAAGGCATCACGTACAGATCTGACACCAAGAGTTGTGTAATGTTGTTATGTTTTCTCACTTGCAAGTACATGGGGCTGAGGAATGTGCCCTTAGTCCTGCAGTATGGCTGCAGTGCTAAGCAAACAGTCCCAACACCCATCTGTCACACATCACCCACCTTTCCCACTCCTACACTAGGTTCATCCTCATCCCTTTATCTCAGGACGAGCTGACTTCAGAGAAGCTCTGTCAGATAGGTAATGGCTCATTGTCAGCTCACTTCCAGCAGTACATAAATCCAAAATAACTCAAGCAGTGAGCAGAGATGTTTTGAACTTGCTTCATTGTAGACAGGTTGTGGCCGTCTCAGGATTTAATAGGTACCTTGCTTTCAGTTTGGATGCAATCATTGTTTACAGATTTTTGCAGTGACCTCATAGGATCATCTGGGTCGTTCTCCTCCTTTATACATCATGTTTAGCAGATTGAACAAGCCCTAAAAAGTGTGCTGGAAGTGAAGGCTCCCCTATGCTATTGCTGAGGCCTGTTCGAAGGAAGATTTAATAGAAACTCTATTTCTATAATGGAAACAAATAGACTTTAAAGAACTTAACTGGAGTTCATAAACAAGTACTGACTGAGCAGCAAAATAAAAGGATGTGTCTAAAAGCATTGAAGATCTCATGTAATAGGATGGATTGTGATAATCTGATTTAAAAGGAGAAAATGTGGACTGAGTGGCTAGCCACTACTAGACACTCAGTTATCTTGTCTGTCTCATAGGTTTTACATATATTTGTATATTAATACTCATAATCATATCCTCTCCCTTATTTTGCCTTCTTTCTGTAGTAACTGATGCTCTTCCTTACAGCAGCGCTCCTGATATGAAAAAATGTTGATTTCTCAGCAGTTCCTGCCTGTGGTCTTGGGCTGGCTGTTTAATCAGTAAATGGGATGCTGTTCCAATGCCAGACTATGCTGGGAATTGTGCTGGGATTTCTCAGGCTATTTTGAAATCTAGCACTTTCTCAAAAACTTCTGTCTTGCTGCAGAGTGCTTGGGCTGGGGGTAAATGTGTGACAAGCTGGCCCAAGATGTAAGCAAAGTCCTACAGAATCTTTGCAGAAATCAAACCAACTGATGACTTACAGTGAGGAATTTCCTAATGTCAGAGATAGGCTGAGATTACCCATTAGGAGGAAGAGACAAGCCTGGCCAACATAGCCAATCCTTAGTGGAAAGAACAGACAGACAGGCTCCCTAGTGGAAAGCCAGATAGCAGGATTCAACAAAACAAAACAAAAGAAAGAGTAAGCAAAAGCATGTCATATGTAGGTAATCCCTTCAGCATATGCATGGTGAGTGAAAAGACAGGAGAAATCCATGTGACCTAGAAATACTGAGAAGTCAAGAGTCTGATGGCACTGGCAAGGGACAGCCAGTCAGCAGAGAGTGAGATCTGGGATTCTCTTGGGCATAGCCAAGGCCCCACTGTATCCAAGGAGGTTGTGCCATGAACTTCATTAGTGATGGGTTTACTCCCAAGAATTATCTTTTCCTATATCCCTATTACCTTAGTCAGCACTCTGCTTAAAACCTTACAAGGCTGTTTTCTGCACTGAGAAGTGCTATGTATGATGAAATGGTGAAATAAACATTACTTTTCTTGGCTCTCCTCCATAATACGTATTCCACTTCAAATTAAAAATTAAATTGGGCTTCTCAGTGTGACTGTTCGAGCATCTTGCCCAGCCATCCGTCTCCCAGCTGTGCAGTGTGCCACTTGCATCTCACTGCCAAGTGAGAGCACTTCAACAATCCAAGCCAGGTGATTACAGCATAAAGACTCTTCTAATTTCTATTATGCTATGAGTATTTTTTTATTTAGATGATGCTTAATTTATTCATTTCAGGGCTGTATATTTGCAGGTTCCAAGCCTGTTTAATAAATAAGTTACATTATTATATAAAGAGCTTGAAAGCTGAGAGCCTCACAATGTGAGTGACAGAGCCAAGAACAAAATCAAAGCATTCCTTTAGAATCTCAAATTCACCCCACAGCCCTTCCTGCCTTTATTGTATTATAGAGCTAACATTTTCACCTTATAACCTACTATACTGGCCCCTTGTTTACAGCATTCATAATCCCCCAGGATACTGCTGGAAAAGTTTTAAGCTGTACTTGGTCACTGACTGTGTAGTAAGGAAAAACAAAACCATAAAAGCAAAGCAATGTGTTTTATGTAAGTTCTTTAAAAAGATTTTAGGTTAAAATTTTTCTTGATTGGAGGTGGCATGAAAAACAGAGGTCAAAGAATACAGTGAAACAAGCAAACAAAAAAAGGCTACATTATTTAATTCTGCTGTACAATGCTAAAACTTTTCCTGTCTGTATGTCTGCATTTTGCAGTATTTGCTTTAAAGTCTTTGTGCTCTTAGAAGAGTAAGATAATGAACAGATTATATTGCTCCATTTCAAGGAAGGAAACAACAAAGAAAAGTCAACTGGAACACTGGATTATATAAATAAAGGCAAGTTTTACTGACAGGGTTCTGATCCAAATATTTATTTATTTTCTAAGTCATACAAAATTGATGCTTGTAGAGGTATTAGGTTAAAAGGGTTGGAAAATTAAGTCTTCTAATTATCCACATAGAACATATAGTACTGATGAAGCAATGAAAACCTCTTTGACTTGAATAAGAAATACATTACATATAATTTACAGAAATAAGAGCCAGTGTCATATAGAAAATGAATGTTTTAGAGCAACAGGATCAGCAAGGACATCGATACTTGTCTCTGCTGTGGCTGGAATGGGTCGCCCCTCACCCAGGTCCATCCAGTGGAAGGGGAGGCTTCCCTTCCACAGCTCCACACAAGAAAGCAACTATTCCCATTGCCAGGCATTTCACCTGCTTGCTTGCCAGTCACCTCTCTCCTCCAGCCTCATACACCATCCAGTTCTTGCAAGTTCATAATGCATTTTCTACACTAATGAGTTCGGACGGATGCAGACCAGGGACCTACATGTAAAAACTAAAAACAGAAGAAGGTTCTACTAGAAATTTCTACCAGAAATTTATTTTGCACTCAGATGGAAAACTTGGCTTAGGGGAAAAAATGTTGGATACCTGAAAGAGATGAATAAGCCAATCCCAGATAAAAGTAGTTCTAATTTTTAACATAAATGAAAGTGTAGTTAAAGGGTTTGTATATGTGTCATGCCAAATTCTATAGAGATGAGAAATGTAATGAAACAGTATCTAAGTCATTATAAATTTTGCTATTTACACAAAAGAGGAAAAATAATATTTCCTACATCATTTGTCATGTTTCCCTTCCTATCTTGCATACTTACTAAAATGTAGGGTTTCAAGTACCCATAGAAAAAATATGAACGTGCAGAGAATAACCACAAGAAAGGAAAAAAAAGCAACCAAGTCCAATAACTGGATTTAAAATAATTCAGTTCTATCTAAAGAGTCAAATCCTGTCCTTTTTTCCTCCCTACATAAAAGTTGCACTCATATTCATAACAACAGAAGAAAAAAAGCACAGTTGCTCCATAACACTGGACACAGCTTTCCAGAAACAAGATAGCAATTACTCAGAAATGCTATGGAAAACATTAATCACAGAGTAACTTGCTATTTACATTAAAGATGCAGCCTCTAAAATTAATTTTAAAATTAAAAAAAAAAAAAGCTTTTTCTTGTCATAGGACAGTTTTGTCAATAATGTGAAGTCTCTGTTCTTTGCTTTTTGTCCAGCATTTCTTTTGAGATATATATCTATAAATTTAAAGATACACATCTGAGAGAGATGTATCAAAAGTTAAAACATGTCTGGATGGAGAGCCCGGCAAATTTTATCTGAAACTACATTTGCAGTAGAGAAACCCCCAAAGAAAAAACTGCCGGAATGACACATTGGGATGAAATGACATTCCCTGTCCATGATCCACGCAGGAACCCAAGTGCCTCAGTCCACAGACACAGAGCTAACAGTAGCAGTGCAGGCTCCCCAGTGCCACCAGGCTGAAGCAGCTGCTCTCGTGGAGGCAGTGGTTTCCATCCCCGTGGAGCCTGCCAGGACAGGTGCAGAGCAGGGATGTGGAGAGGTGCCACCCTCCATGTGGGCTGCACGTGGGATCCCAGTCCCGTGGCAGCCAGTGCAAGCCAGTGCTGTTGCAGCTGGATGAATCCCCAGGGCAGCAGCAGGCTCTGAGGACAGGAGTGCAGCACGAGGCTCCCAAGCAGTCCCAGCGTGGCCATCACATTGCCCATCAGCTCTGCAAAAGGAGTCACTGCTGTCCTGCTTCTTCCACAGAACAGCTGGACCAGACAGGAACTATGGAGCCCCAAAGCACTTCTTACTCTTACACATGCAGGATGCTAGTGGCCAGCCAGCTCCAGTTCAGAACCAGGAAAATCCAGCAGGAGGATGTGCCCCCAAGAGAGCAAAGACAGTCTGTGCTTCCATCAGTCAGCTGCCCAGTCGCCACTGTCACTCGTCAAAAACAGTGCAAATTCACAGGAGAAAGGGTAAAAATCCTTCCTCGTGTTCAAGAAAGGTACAAGCATTTACCCAGCATCTCTATCAAATATCGTAGAAAAGGTTACACAAAAATATTTAAATATATGGATACAGATACATAGATATTACACTTGCATAAAATATGTATATTCAAAACCCTTTGGGCAGTTTCACATTTAGCTGAAAATGTATGCTTTAGAAATATGAACGATTTTCTACTCTTTTCTAGTTTAAGTAGGAGGGGGAGGGGAAAGGGAAAGAAGCATCAGCCTTATTAATACTGAATGCTAAGTGCAGAAGTTTAGCTGTAGCTGTAGGGTTTTGAAGCAATTGATTTGACAGAACCTCTGAGCATAAACTCTGTTTTAAAAATCCACATCTATTCCCTAGATTGCTTATTGTTTCATGAAAATGAAAACCTTAGTGTCCTGCTTGTATCAGCTAGATCTCCTGAGACCGTTCAATTAAACCTCATAAGCTTGCAATACCTCAAGATAGGGCTGGGTACTGGGAATATGCATGAACCTTATTGCAGTAATTCTGTGTGATAACAGGAATTTACAACTTCTCATATCTTGTCTAATTTAACTTTCGAAATAAAAAACCTTAAATGACACCACAAGAAGCTCACAGTTCTGCGAAAATTAAAGTCAGTATGAAATTTTACTAATAGACCATATAATTTACACAGATTTACATAAATACAGAGATATTAAAATATTAAATCAAAGCTAATTAACAAAGGATAGAGTTTTACATGATAATATTTTAACTCTAGTCACACTTTCGCAACTACTTTCAGTGGCATGAGATTATATAAATAATACATATAGTTGTATATCCATAATATATATATAAAGACATAGATATCTATCTCTCCATCCTTCCTTTTTTTCTTCAAAAATAGGGCAATTTTATAACTGCAATGAGATGTGACAAGCAGTACACTTCTGGGGAATTATTGCATGCCTTGAGTGCATAAGGCAGAAGAAAGAGTATCTGACTTCAGACACTAAAGAAGTGGAATCATCAACCAGAAATGCACTGGAGTGATTTGGAACATCTTATTGCTTTTATAAAACTCGAAATTATACACTGTTTGGGAGGGGGGGGGGGGCTGATGGGGGGGAGGGTGGTTTAAAGGCACAAAATAAAGGGGAAAGTACTACCTCTCTATTTAGTGGAGATCAACAGTCAGGAAGCTCCATCAGTGCTCACTGAACACTCCTCACTGTCCTAAATCTACTCCCTGCGGTGCAACACTGTGCCGCAGTTGCATAAGGAGGTTAAACACAGAAGTGCATGCATCCTTTATTAGGGGAAACAAAACAAAGCCAATTTCCTTGCCCAGCAACAGCGAAGTACCCATTATCAGCAGGAGCCATCGGTGGGGACGGTGATGTGCAAACACCCCTCCATCAGTCAGCTCACCACACTAACCTCAGCGGCTGCAGCGGCTCCTGGGGCTCCCTGGTACAGCTCCTCCCCAAAACCATGGATCCAAACTTATCAGCAATTTCCCATCACACCAGGAAAGATCAGGAAGCGAGAAAACTGGGTAACAGAAATACTGCCCTGGAATCTCTGAATTTTGGGGGTATTATAGGAGAACGGAGGACTCCTGCAGCTCTCTTTCCCAGTTTTAAATTGGTCAATGACATTCACTCACAGATTACAGCTCCAGACCTCCTGGTCTATGTGCCTGGGATTTCCTTAGTCAGCCACCCTGGCAGACAGAGCAGATCAGAGAAGAAATACAAAGGATACAGAATATTAAAAACTGTGGACTAATACTATATCCTCAAATCACTTTAAATTATGGAACAGAAAGGGGAAAAAAAAAAGAATAAATCCCTCGGATCACTTTTTCTTTGCTGTAATTTTTAGATGTTAGTATGCACAGTAGAGGGCTGCCTCTGCTACAATACCACACTGTGTTTCAAAGTTTGGATACGGCATGCTGTTAAGGCACCTTCCAGTAATGGTCATTGATTTAATCACTAAGCAAAGACACGTTTTCTGCAAACTACACTGCGTCCTCCAACACACCCAGTACCAGTAGCCACTCACACCCACCATCCAGAGACAACAAAACTCTCTGTGCTTGCTGGGGATAAACTACACCACTTCTAAGCAGCCACTTCAAAATTAATTATCTGCCAAAGATTTGGGAGTGACGTTTTGCACAACTGGATTATTTGTTTCTCAAGAGAGGAAACACAACAAAATTAAGTGTTGTCTGAATCTAATTGCCTATAAGATTAGGAGGGTTGAAAATACACATCAGCCTAAAAAAGCAGAAGCAAGATCTGTAGTGCTGCAGGATTCCTTACTGGGAGACAAAGCTGGAAAGGCAGGCACTCAGTGCAAGGTGCCTGATGCAGAACTGGGCTGTTTCAGGACCAACAGGAGGTACAAAGACAACCTCCCCTGGAGGGGACAGGCAAGTTACTGCACATTACCTCTCCTTTCCACACAGAACGCTGCTGGGTTTGGGTTTCACGGTTCATGGCATGGGGAAGGGGTGCTTTTCAAGATGAAGGGAGCTGATGGGAGAGGAAAGCCCAGGCACCACTCTATGCAGACAGGTGACTCCATCCCCCAGACAGTGAATGGGTCACTCCGTGCTGCAGCTGGGGGCGTAGGGCCGTGGGGTCAGAGGGTGCTTGCAGCCAAGCCCAACTAGGGATGGCCATTTCTACACCAAGCTATATCCAGTTCTGGAAAGGAGTGAGAGGGGCATAGATCCCAGCACAAAAGGAGAGACAGTGTACCACCAATCTGCTCTGAGATGACAGAAGGGTCCCAAGGCACCCACCAGACCTGCCTCTCCCCCACACCCCAACCCACATCATGTAACAATGACACAGGGTGCAGTGGGAATCCCAAAAGCATGGGAAACCCAACTATCCCTGCACATGGGGTAATAATGTCCAGAGAAAAGGGACCCCCTACCCCTGACCCTGTCGTGCAGGTGGATGACTCGCTATTTAGTAGCTGTGTGCAGCTCCTTCTCCAGTAAAAAGATGCATCCTTTCCTCACACAGTCAATGAGAATCGCGATGTGATCTGTCATGCGCTTGGATCATGGGCTTGTTCGTTCATCTGAATTAGCAATGTCGTCTTCTTCGTCGGGGGCTGGAATAATCTCTCAGATATTTACAAACATCAATCAGTGCCTTGGCGAGGTCTCCCCCAAGCCATCATGACAAGATCACCGTCTGCAGGAGCCCCGCGCCAGCTGTGTCCAAACAAGCCTGTGCCTGCTGAGAGCTGGGGGCTGCCGAGGCAGAGGGGCGCTGGATCTCCGAGTCCTGGGGGGCTCTTCCCAGCCGGCTGTCTCTTCCTTGGGGCGCCTCTCCCTGCACCGCTGTCCCGGGCTGCTGCTGGCCGCTGCCATTGCTGCTGCGGGCACAGTGGTCCCGCTCGTACTCCTCCTGAGCCCTTTGCATTTTCCGCTTCTTCATCCTCCTCTTGTGGATGTGGAAGGTGGTGAGGGAGAGGAGGATCAGGCAGAAGATGAGGGTGACCAGGACAATTAAAACCAGGGTGGATGAGAAGGACTGAAAGAGTTGACCCACTTGCGTGATGCAGGTGCTGCTGGTATTTAAGGTGGCAGATGTCCTGTTCAGAAGACAAGGCGGCAGGGACAGTCTCAACTCTTTGGAGAGCTTGGCACTCATTGAGGAGGCTACGGAAGATGAGGATCTTCCTCCCCTCTCTGAAGACGTCTAAATTTCAGTCGGTGTCGGGCTGCTGGCGGGCGCTGGCTGGAAATGCCCGGGATGCTGCCGGCTCTCCCGCTCGCTCTGAAGTACCCGAGCAGCCTGCAAAGGGAGCCGGACACATCAGCGCCCCGAGGCACCCACCCTGCGCAGCTCCCCCGCCCCAAGCCCGGCTGCGGCAGCCGCCGCTCCGACCCGGCAAGCCCTCGGCACCGCGGGCAGCGCCGCCCGGCCGCTCCCACAACTAGTTGCCGCGGGAGAGGAGGCGAGGAGCGGCGGGCGGCTGCCGGAGCCCCTGGCTGGCTGCTGGGGCCGGGCGGGTGCTGCCCCGCCGTGCCGTGCCGTGCCGAGCCGAGCCGAGCAGAGCGGTGCTGCCCCGCCGTGCCGAGCCGAACCGAGCGGGTCGAGCCCCGCCGTGCCCGCCCCGCACCCCGTACCTGGCGGCGAGGGAGCGCCCGGGCGCCGCGGGCGCTGGGGGCTGCGGCAGCGCGGAGTGAGCGCAGAGCGGAGCGGAGCCGCCGCCGCTTCGGGGAGCGCCGCCCGCAGCTGCAGCCGCCCCGGCCGCTGACGTCAGGGCCCGGCCCGCCGGCCGCCGCCCCGCACGGCCCCGCAGCACCGGCACCGGCACCGGCACCGCCCCCGCAGCCCCTTCCCCGGGCGCCGGGCGCGGCCGGCCCTGCGCCACCCGCGGTGCCGTGCGCCCCGCCCGCCATCGCACCGCGCCGCGCCCGGGCCGGCATCCCGCCGCTACCGAAACCCCGTCCTTGCCGGGGAGGCTGGTGGGAATCTGCGGGAGCCAAGCAGCGCCAGCGACTCGTGGTGGGAATGTGTGTGAAAACTTGCCTTACCGAGGCTTAGCGCGTCGCAGGCATTTTCGTCAAGAGCAAACAGATATGAGCTGCCCGTTATTGCACTGAAGCCAAAAATCGGATGATTTCTAAACATAAGAAAATCTGTTATTTGAAAAGTACTTTCAGAAGTGCTAACGGGGGCAGAAAAAATAATTAGCATTAGGATGGAGCTCTTCCCATTTCCAAAAGGAACAAAATGATGTGGTAGTGTCTGGCAACGTGGGACAAGATCTGATGGACAGGAGGTTCCATCAGTCCCATGTTGTGTGCTCCAGACTAACCCCGTGTGCTCTAGGCTAACCCCATGTGCTGGAAGGAGGGTTGCTATAAAGCTCTGTTGTAAGTAACAGGACTTTGAGGAAAACCAGAAAGTATCCATCCTTTCTAGTGGCTAAAAAGCCTGGAGGAAAATCTGATAAGCCGTGACATGAGTTGGAAAAATTTTCATTGAAGAGCAAAGATCCATTAGATCTGCTGACCCTGATAGCCGAGAGCCTTTCACAGGGCTGGACAGAAGCTGGCAAGCAGAGCATTTAAGCACTTTGCTGTTTCAAGGCAGATTTCTTCTGTACTGTCTTTGTCTCTGATAAATAAATGCACCAGAGCTTGTGGAATTTGGCCAGGCACTATTAAGTCTGTGATTGTTCTGGAGAAAGGTTTACACTGCGTGGAATGAAGTACGTGGAAGACGGTTGGGATAGTCCCAATCACTTGCAAAGGGACTCCCAACGAATTCTTCCTCTAAAACCAAAGGAATAGGAGTTTCCATTACTCCTTCCCCTCCCCAGAATAATACAGCTTGATGCTGGAGGGGTGCTGCACAGAGAGGAAAGACATTCAGTCTGGACTGAGAGACCAGCCCTTGCTCACTGCTCCTCTCACTCAGCTCCTCAGGTGCATAGCTGGTGTCATTGCCAAAACACACCTCCCCATGCAGTGGGGTTGAGCTAGGTGAGTGTTAAAAGTCCATTCCAACCCAAATTATTATATGATTCTATGATTCTCAGCCCAGCACTCCTTGCACACATGTCCAACCCCTCTCTCACACACACATCTCCATAGCCTCACTGGCATTCTGCCTCCACTTTTTCTTTCTCCTTACCTTCCTCCAACGTGCACATCTGAGGTCTGCATTCATCAGTGCTCTGTACTCACTGCCTTAGAGGAGAAAACAAGCACCACAGACTGATACAGCTCATCAATCCTCAGGCCATCCCCTCCTTCCTCCCACTATTCTTTGCAAAGCAGCAGCTGAATGGGGGGCTGCAAAACAGGATGAGGGGCCTGGGGACCACTCAGCATGGCCTGTGCCACTGGAGAACACTTCTGATCCCACACAGAAGCAACCAAGGTACAAATCAGTAGTGCTGTGCTTCCTGAGCAGGCTCCACTGAATCCTTTAGCCTAAACTGAAAGTGGGGAAAGGACAGCATTTAATCCTAAAAGCGTGTGTGTTTGTGATGGTGCAGCAGTTGATCTGAGACTGCTGTTCAGAAGCTACCAGATGATTAGAAATAATTCACTTTATGCATTTATAATTCATTTCAAACACCACCATAAGAATGGCCTTTTGCACAGAAAACAGTATTAGGAGATATAATAATATGAAGATATTAGAATATTAGCCCTGTTTGTGGCAGAAATAACCAAATTGTTCTGTCCCTACTGTCACAGCCCCTTCTCTGTGTGTTCATGCAGGATTTTGAAGTATTTCTGCTTTAGCTAAAATAAATGAAAATCCGAGATCGTTCTTACTCTTTCTGG
This sequence comes from Luscinia megarhynchos, assembly GCA_034336665.1. Taxonomy (NCBI): domain Eukaryota; kingdom Metazoa; phylum Chordata; class Aves; order Passeriformes; family Muscicapidae; genus Luscinia; species Luscinia megarhynchos. Next base: position 71,656,196 of record JAPFBE010000003.1, read on the forward strand.
CAACTAATTTTACAATGTTTAATAGAGAATCAGAAGAGAAGCATAGTAAACTAAAAGGGAAATAACTCTGCTGTGATTACACATACCTTGGCATTCTGGTTCATACTGGCTGTGAGCCAACCAAATGGATTCAAATACCCATGAGCAGAATATAGGAAGTTTCAGAAATCAGGGAGAAAAAAAATCTGTGTTGTTATTGTGCATTATTAACTATGCATCTGATTAAGTGTTATAATTATATTTGAATATATAAATAAAAAATACAGATAATATGGTCATGAAAAACCCTTACTTTGTCTGGCATGAAAATAAAGGGCATGATATTTTCAAGAGTGCCCTCTTTCAAGAATAAATTGGTCATTAGTTATAGTGAATTCAAGCATACCATATAAACAGTATGACATTTATGGGGATTAGGTTTCTTGCTCAAGTAGGATTGGTCACAGTGTGATAGAGGACATTATAGTAAGGGGATAGTTTTTGAATTTTACAACAGGGTTTGTACTCATTAGAACCTTGATAACTCCCAGTTTTCTCTTGATTCACATTGTTAAGAAGCAGACAGCATACATACTTCCAAATCCCACAAATGGACTTTCTTACATGAATTTTTTTTGGTCTATAATTAGAAAAGTTGTTCTTTCAGGTACTAATTCCTCAATCCCTGTACTACAAGGCCCTTTTTTCGCTAAGGCAGTTGCCTAATGAGATAAACTCTGTGAGCAAAGGCTGTTCATGTAAGTAAAGGTTTGGTGGTTCAGGCCCTTGCCTATTAACGACTCTCCTAGCAAAAAAAATTTGTTGTCTCACCAGTGTTGAAATTTAGCCTTTGTTTGCATATAGAATAATGCATGATCTCTTTTTCACCAAGATTGATGCCATCATTTTCCAGCCAGACCAAGCACTCCATGAATGCCAATAACCCTGGTATTAATCTGCTATCTCCCCATGGGAGATATGGCCATCTGTGTAGAAGTCTTTCAGGATTTTACATACTCCCGCTATAGTAGGTGAAACCCAGTGATTTAAACATGGTTTGAAAACCTGTACTGTAGATAGAATGGATTTTACAACCCAAATAAAAATAAGTTTTGGATTTATATGCACTGGTAAGATCCTGCAAAGATACTAGAAGGGTCCTTCAGAGATTCTGAGCTGGAATAGCTTCACTATGGCTGACAATTCTGCTTCCCAGGCTACCCAGCTCAGAATCAGATATTCTTTTTCTTTTGTTCCCCCACCCCTTTTAGAAGAAGGTAGTCTGGTGATATGGACTCAAAATTATTTCAGTTTCAGGAGATGATTCTTTATGAAGCTTAAGGACAATTTTACATATTCATTTTCTATTCTTACTTTTGAAAAATATTCTTTTCTTGTACTGTTAAAGAAGAAACCTCCCACATGTGATGGTGAGAATTTAAAAAAGGAAAAAAAGGATGCATGTGATGGCGACTGAGGAAGGTTACTAGGCTTTTGCTGAATTCAACAGTGTTACATGGTACTAAGAGTAGAATGTAGGTCCAGACTATGAAGAAATAAGTAAACAACCTTGAGCTTGCCTGACCAAGTACACAGATCTAATTATAACATCAGAATTCTAAAGCTGCACATGCATACATCTACTAATGCAAAGTGGATCTGAGTAAAATTATTGCAAAGGGAGGAAAGAAGGACAGAATTTTAACTGTAAGTAAGCACTAAAAATGCACTAAAATTTACTTTATTCATTAGCCAATACATTTTAGAACAGCAGGGTCAGAGTAATGAACTTCCACTTTTAATCTTTTTGCTTTTCTTAAAAGTTTACAAAGTTTTTGGGGAATTTGGAGGAGCAGCCTTTGATTATATTTTTAAATAGAGAACATGGCTACTGGTTGGTGAAACATCAATTAACTGTATCAGTGGGTATCACTGAGAGAAAAAAAAATGCTGCTTAGTTAGACTGGAGTGAGGTTTAAGCATAACGATCCACAATCTAAATCTGATCACACGTTGACAGGCCCTCACATGCTTCCCCTAGCACAGTGTGAATACATTTCAGAGCTAATTCCACACACCACTCAGCTTTTGATATGGAATAAAGCCCTTGCTCAGTCAAACTCGAGGTCAGATGCAGCCCTGGAGGATGGGGAGATGCAGCCTCAAGCCTTGTGTGTGACCCAGGGCACACTGCTGTCCCCCCAGGGGATGGAAGGGAGAGCCTCCAAGAGAGAAACAGCCACACTTTCCATGGGTCATCCCGTGGGCCAGAGGCAGACAGTCCTCACATGTGCTCCTGTGATCCATCTGTGTATTTACAGAGTGGAACTGCAACACCAGGAAAGGGACGCTTAGGATAACAGTCTGGCAGCTGCTGTCTGCAGACAGAAGGCTGGGAGTGAAGGGACTTGAATTTGGGTCTTCCAGCTCCAGGCAGCACGTCTCAGCCTGAGACAGGAGCTTTTCTTGCTCATTCCATGCACATAACAGCCCTCCTGCTCCCCGTTATGTCCTGGCTTTGTTCCAGGAGGAAATCTAAGAAAGCTGGGAAAGTGTAATGGATGACAAAGCCATTTACCTCTAGCTCTGCTAGAAAAAATCCATGCTCAGTCAACTCCAGCTCACTGTGCTGTTCATCAGCAATGAACATAGCTCAAATTTTGCCCAGGGCCTTTTATAAATTTTTTTTTATCAACTACTGTGTGATGAAGAAAGTTAACAGCACTCATTATTATTCTGCTCTGCTGTTATCTCCTGGGCCCTGAACATCCAAGGGACCTTGGTTTTATCCCCACATTTCCACTATTTCAATAGTAAAAGAAATCCTGATACTGGCTGCTGGAAATGCATTTTTCTTGCATTGTTGCCTAGCTGAAAGTCTTTGTGAACAGCCTTGTTCTTTCAATTTGTCTGTCACCCTGCTTGTAGCCAGGATTTTAACCAATTCTCTTACAGAAATTTGAATTAAATTTAGAAATTTATTTAAAAATAAAACGAATTTTTACTAGTTTTGTAGCACTTCAGCTTTTTTCTTCTGAGGATGTAGTTTGAGGTGGGGAGTTGAGAATATTAATTTTTAGTTAGAGTATCAACCCAAAACTTCATAAGCACAAAATTTCTTCATGCCTATGTTTTCTAAACTAGGACTAGAAGTGTGAAGGTCTTATTCTATGAGGTGCTGTGCCCTGTAGTCAAATCCAGCCCAGGATACAAGCAGCTGCTGACAGGAAAGGTAAAATTAAGTATGTCATTAATTTCCTGTTGGATTGGATCAAGCACCTTGCAGCAACAGCCCCTCACAGGTGCTTTCTTTCCCTCCTTCCCAAAAACCCATGTGGTGAATGGAGCTGCCCAAGCTGCAGAGATGATGTTCTCTTCCATGGCTAGATCCCTCCATCTTGTGAGCTGTGTCATCACCTTTTAATACAGAAAAGGCTCTGACAAACAAATGAGCCCAAGGTTTTCCCTTCATTGTTCCTGGCATTTTCCTGATATCATCTATGATGTGCTTGTAAATAATCCTTTTGTACAAAAATAGCATTGTTTCAGAAGTGCTTCTTTTACCAGTGGTAATCAGCAAGAAAGCAGTTGTTTACTGTGATTTCATTTTAAACTTGCTTCACCACTGTGTTTATTAGACTCTACTGGAGAGCCATGTAATCTCTTATTACTGGGCTCTTCGGTTTTCTCTCTGTATCTTTCTGCTAAGTTTTATTATGTTCTTTGCCATGTCATGTCTGAAATTAGACTGAAAACACATTGGGAGAGCAGCTGAATGATCTGATTTTAATCAAGAGGTGCTCTGAGAGAACATAAAACTCTCTCCAAAATAAAATAAAACCAACTGCAGCATCTGGAAATAAGGAGAAAATATCAATGCAATAAACACTCAACAAAGTTGGCCAGTTTTTTTAAAGCTCTACAGGAACATGTTTGGATGTAGTAATGTCCTTGCATGATAGCAGGAGGCTGATTAGCTGTTTTGGTACTCAAAGAAAGCATTGATACCATAACTTTTCTTTGTGTGCTTAGGTAACAAGGAATCCTGTTTGGTACTTCTTCTGACCTTCACACTTAGCAGTTAAAATTAGGTCTCTAAATCATTGCCATGATACCAATATTTTTCCTTGCCTTGAGGAGCCCAGGAATAAAGTTTAGCTAATCTACCTCTCACCACCTTGGTGGGTCACGCTGGAGGAGCATCAGTGTAAAAAGGAAAAGCTTGGAAAGCAAAGGGAAAACTGAGTTGACAGAACAGGGAAGACTGAGTTTACAGCATGGGGGGAAAATTGGCAAAAATTAGCATTTTTATACAAGAATGCATTTTGTAGAACTAAGAAGTGCAGGTGGAACATAGGAGTTAGAGTGTAGAAGTGACATTCATAAATGGCTGTTATTTGAGGAGCAACATGTAACAGTGAGGAGAGAGATTTCAAGAAATTGGAATTACATAACTGAAAATTATACAACATAAAAATAATTTGTCATTTCAATCACAGGCCTATACAGACATAGTGCTGTATGTGGTTTCAGCTGCTCTAGTTAGAGAAATATAATTCTTACAAGAATATGCATTTTAAAAATTCCATAAACTGTGTTAGCATGAAGAAAACAGAGATATGTTATAGTATTTCTCAGATAGGTAGGCAGGTATCATCTGCCACTTTCAATCCTATGTCTGTCATATTTACTCCACTAGTTTGAGGAAGAGTTGGACATTTACCACAAAGTGTGTGATAAAGTAGGGCATAAATTCTCAGGAACAAGTACCAGGAGAATAGTATGTCTTCCTAATGAGGGGAAATGTAGAAACACAGCTGAGATAGGATAAAAAGCTGTATTACATTAGGTCTTTTAGGAAAAGAACAATAGGGGAAGGGAAGGGAAGGGAAGGGAAGGGAAGGGAAGGGAAGGGAAGGGAAGGGAAGGGAAGGGAAGGGAAGGGAAGGGAAGGGAAGGGGAAGGGAAGGGAAGGGAAGGGAAGGGAAGGGAAGGGAAGGGAAGGGGAAGGGAAGGGAAGGGAAGGGAAGGGAAGGGAAGGGAAGGGAAGGGAAGGGAAGGGAAGGGAAGGGAAGGGAAGGGAAGGGAAGGGAAGGGAAGGGAAGGGAAGGGAAGGGAAGGGAAGGGAAGGGAAGGGATACACTAAAACTTGTCTAATGAAGTGATTGGAGACATGGAGGTCTGGTTTATGAGCAAAAGGTCATAAAAGATCTTTAATAGGTAATTAAAGAAGAATGAATTAAAGATCAGAATGCAAAGTGCTGACATGGTGCAGAGCAAATGTCGGGAATTGTAACCTTGTTAGTACAGAAAACTATAAAACAAATTGCACAACTGGGTTTTCTTCTCCAGGGCTGTCAGGTGTATAGAGGCTGTGTACATGACTGCTGCATCCACAAAATACAGCATTCAAATCACCTTGAAAGAGATCTTTGAAACCAACAGGCATTTTTTGTCCTATAATTGGGGTAAGTAGAGGGGACCAAAGTGGGCTTTGTACTTTTATTTGAGGGATCTATTCCCTTGGAAAGATAGACCTTTAAGGCAGTATGTATTTCTATGATAATTCACCAAGACCAAGTTTGGTACCTGTAGGCAAGCAGACCACTGACAGAGGACAAGACTTTTACAGTTAAAGAAATGACAACTGAAACTTGTTATTTAAAAGAAGAAGGAGGAGGAGAATGAGAAAGATAACGAACAAGGAAGAAAAAGGGCAATCCACTATTCCTAAACAATAATTGTTGTAATACTGAGTGCCTTACAGTTCTTTTATGGGAGGACCATGCTTTCACTTCCCAGGGCATCTTCAGTTTCTCACAAGACTGCACCTTGTGGTCTCCTGAGTAACCACTCATGAAAATCTTTATTTTTTTATTCTGTTTCTTATGGCATTTGATGGCACAGAAACAAAGGAGTGGGGTGCTGTCAGTGAGATGTTCTGAAGTTAAGATACCTATGTTTGAGCCAATGAAATGGTTAGATTGCCTTTCCAGATTGTCCAGATTAAAACAGTCCTGGAAAAGGAGAAAATGAGGTTAACTGTTTTATTTCAACTGAGCACATTTGTGTATTTCACACCAACTAAAATGTTCTGACAAAAAAAAGGACAAGTGGCTTTAACTTAATTTAGTAATTGCATATGGTATTTTCACATTAAAAGAAAAGACTAATTAATAACAACTGTCATTTAAACCCAGCTACTTTACAGAAGTACATTTCTCCATAGATTTCCATCATGGTTTCTACTATGACTAGATTAGGACACAACATCAATACCTAAATACTTTATTGCTTCATAGACTAAGCTTCATTTGAGCTGTTCCAGTCTATTATGCAAATTTATAATATAAAATTTATTGATATGTATTTAATTGAAAGATGACAGCATCTCTTACTAGCTACTTAAACCAAGACCAACAGCTAAAAAATATCAGCATGAAAACTAGACCAACAAAAATCATGCAAATCAAAAGAATCATACTTATTTGCTGAGATCTTACATTGAACAAAATCACTTCAACCCACAAACAGCAATCATGTTAGTGAGTAATTAAAGCAAGGGACAAAGTCAGGACTACAATATTCTATTCCCAGTTCAGCTACTGACTCACAGTGTGATTTTGCTCATTTACCACCTATAAAATGGAAGATGTGATAATGATAATGACAGGGATAATAATGCCTACATAAAAGAAGTGCTAGGAGTCTTAATGTTTGAAAAGAGCTTTGAGATAGAGCTGCTATATAAACACAGATTATAATTAACAAGGGACTGCAAGCTTGCACAGTTGGTGCATTCTTTGGGCTTTCAGAAGTAAAGATAGGTGAACTCTGTGTATCTGAGATACCATGAGTCCTCTGTTGTTAACAGCTTATTTGGGAAATTATGTTTCACAGCTGCCATTACACTGTATTGGAGCCAGGCTTTTAAGAGAACCTATTTGCCAGTCATTAGCACAAGAATCTTTAAAGGCAGTTCAAAATAATCTCATCACTGTGACTACTGGCTATGGCTTGTCTTATTGCATTCTCTTCTTAGTAGATGTGTGCATTTCTATGAAGGACAGGAGAACACGAGCACATGGGCAAGGAGAAGAGTTTCAGTGCCTTGGTGAATGCTGAGTGCCTGAGGCACAGGTGAGCTTGGAGATTTTCTTATACTATAAATCCATGCTGCCAAAGTCTCTGAAAATGGTCAAACAGAACCCCAAGAATCATTTTCCTGACCAGTTCAGACATTTGCTCTGAGCACAGTGATATTCTTCTGTTGTTGCTAGCCTTTGAAAATAATGGGTTGCATTAGAACAGAAACCTAGTAAAAATATGAATAAGATCTTTGGAAAGGTGAAGTCTCCCTTGCTGAAAGGCCAACCAAAGAGTAGATTTGGAAAGATAATATACTCAATGAAATTAGAATAATAATGAGAAGCAGGTGTATAGATTATAGAATTTTGTAGAGCACAGCACAGTATCACTCTGTTAAACAAGGCAAAGGCATCTGCAAAGGTACATTGATCTCTTTTTCTTATATAATCAATTAGATATTTTTAACAAACTAAATCAGCTAAAAAAAAGAACAGTCTGTAAGTAATTTTTGTGTGCAAACAAATGATTAGTGCAGAGGAGCAGCAAAAACATCTTTTAATAGCTTGTTTTGTAGGAAAAATTGTACAGGACTAGATTTGTGTAAGGCTGGCAGACTACAGGAACTATGAAGTGATACTATAGGGGAATTTAGGTATATATTTTTCTGAAAGATATTACAGTGCATAACATTGCAAATCCATTTCTATTTCCCCCCAAATCATGGAAATCTCTCAGACCCTTATGAAATGGAAAATCTTCTAAGTAAAGGCTATAAGAAAATGGTTCTTCTCAGCTAGTTATGTTTTATTAATTGGGTTACAACATTAGAAGTCCTCATCAAGTCAATGTCATGATACTGTGTCATGAGACATTAAAGAGGAATTTTAGTTTACAAGAGCACAGTTTGATTAAAGAACCAACCAGGTAAAGTGATGTAGCTAAGGCCATAGGAAGGGTCAGTGGCAGAAGAACAGCAGCCCCTGGATTGCAGCATTTGCCATGTACATATGGAGCATAAAGACAAAATAAATTGGCAGGCCATTGCAAGCTTAGAAGAGCTTAGAAAACTGCACATATCTTGCATCCAATTTGGCTGTCCTGCCATGTTAGCTTTCATTGTCCCCCTTCTCTCTGTTTAGCCAGGTCTCTGGAGCAGCATCCTCCTTTTCCACGTCTCCATTTTGTTATTTATCATTTCAGAGTTGGAGAACAGTTAGCTGGTGACATGAATAACCACAGGGTCCCAAGAAGAGTTACAGGGAAGAAAGAAGAGGATGGGCATGAGCCATGTCACTTAGTGTTGCAAGATTGCTTACTGCTGAAAGAGTTCCTTTTGTGATAGAGTCCAAAAAACACTCAGACTTCTGTGAAAGCAAAAAACTATAGAGTGCTGCAGCTCTCCTGTTTAAAAAAAAAAAAAAATTGAACGAATGATCATGTGTCATTGAGTAAGAAAGATTGGGAGGAAATTAATTTCATGAAGATTCTATTCTGTAGCTGCCTTTCCTGAACATCTATCTGAAATGCTCAGCACTGTTCTCAGCAATAGCCTAGATTCTGCATATGTGAGGGTTGTTTTTCTGTTCTTAATTGAGCAGAAAGTATGGTGCATCTCTGATTTGTTAGTCACATTACTGGGGAGCAGGATCTTGGGAGAGATTTCTGAGGACAGCAAGTGGGATAAACCCAGACAGAACTGACATAAAACATGAAATGTAAACCACAAAACTTCTGTGGATGGAACGGAACCATTTGTGCTCTTGTACTAAACACAGTGTTTGCCAAGATTTTTGCCCATGGAATACTGAGAACTATGGGAAAATGTGGGGACCCCAAATCCACAGTGATAAGAGCAACAATTCCCTTATTTGTTCCTGTGATAAGGGTTCACATCATTTGCCCCTCAGAACTCCCTTTGCCACTTTTTCTACATTAAAATAACTTTGATGGGCATTGCTTGCAATAAGAAGGAAATTGTTTCTTTGCTTTCAGAGATATTCCAAAACCACAGAGGAGTTGCAATGAAGGCTTTAGGGACCTGTGGTTAGGCTGTGTCCAATGGTTGTTTCATCCTGTATTGATCCTGGCACTGCTCTTCTCAGCTTAGAAAACAGTAGATTTCCTATTTTTCAGCCTCATTTTGCCATGACCCTCCTGAGAAAAGCTGAGTAGAAGGCACAGAAGTGGGAGTGTCAATGGAAAGTGTTCATTTGTGAGGGTAGCTGGACAACATCCAAATGAGCAATATTTTATGATATTTTTTATATTTTATTTAAAGTATTTAATAATATTTTAATAAAAATAGTCAGTATTTTATTAAAAAAGCCTTACAGAACTTTCACCACCTCTTCTTTCTATCCAGGCTGGTGCTCTCCTTTTGCCTTACCACAGCTCAGTCATTAATACTCATCTTGCTTCAAGCTCCATTCACTTTCTTCGTATTTGTTTTGCTTCAAGCTTCATTCACATTCTTCCTTCCTCAGCAGGCAGCTGGCCTGTCTGCTTCCATCCCTCTTTTTCAGTGTCCCCAGGAGTTTCCAGGCCCTGTGTCTGATCCCAAGTGTCTGTAATGGGAATGGGAGAGCTTTGTAGGCTGGATGTGGGATGTGTCCATCAGTGGTCTCACACACACTTCAATGGTATTCTTTCCATTCTGGAAAGCCTAGGACACACTTCAGATTTGAGCTGTAGAGGAAAAAGGTCCGTGGTTCCAAGACAGTGGAGTCAGGATGTGGGGAGCACAATTCATGTAAATGGCATATATGCACCCAAGAGAATTTCCACAGCTGAACAACGCATACATGGTACTTTATAGATGGTTTGGTGTCGGTGAAAAATGCCCTGAAGTTCAAGAAGAAGCACTGAAAGCGTTCAATTTCACATTCCCATGGTGGCTGGCTGAAATACATTCTTAGCTTCTTGTTGGGTATGAATGCCAGCTGCCTGGGGGGCTGCTGAGCCTCCAGTGCTGCTCTTGCACTTTTAATTACCATTGCCACCACGGAAAAACTGTTTGGCATATTACTGCATAAGTGACTGAGGACTCCAAGAATGTTCACACATTTATTCTTCAAATCTAGCAGCTTTCTTTATTGTGTGAAAACTAAGTTATTTCTCCTATTTTTAGCTTTTTGCAAATGTCTCCTGGAAATCTATTCTGGCCTGGGCTTTCTTCCCTCAGTGACCCTCTCTGGCTTCTGAGTCACTGCCCTGCAACAATATCAAGATTCCAAATGAGCAAATGAACACACTTCTCACCACCATATTCTGGTTTCTCCATCTTTGGTCTGCTCATCCCTCATATCCTACACATAAGGCAGATTTCTCAGCATCCTCAACTTACTTCCTTTACGGATGGTATTTCTCAGGTTGTCAGTTCCACATCATCTCCAAATCTGCACATCTTGTTCTACATTTCCTTCTGTAAGATAACTGCTACCTCCTATATATAGCAGAAACAGAACAGGCTCAACATATTGCCACTTGTCACTCTTATCCCACTGTCTCTCTCTACCCCTCTGTCCCATTTGCCATCTCTGGTTTCTGTTAGCAAACCAACTGAGCATTTCATCACCAGTGTTCCTTTGTTAACCGTACAGATTACTCCCTCAGTGGGCACTGAAAGCTATCCAGAAGTCCTTGTGAAGGATGCCCACACAGTCACCCTGTTTCATCCCATTTTCTTCACTTGGGCAAGATGAGCCAACACGGCCAAGTTTGAACTTTTTTTCTGCCTGTGCTGAGAGTCTCTAACTAAACTGTGCCTGTCCAAGTCTTCAGTATTTGTCCCTCACCAGCTTTGCTGAGTTTCAGAGCAAAAGCCAGAAAAAGGTTCTGCAGTTATAATTTCATTTGATATTTTTTTTCAATTTTAGAAACCAAAGTAGATAACTGTTCTCTAGGTGCAACAGGCTCAGTCTTCAGCTGGCATCAGATCAATAGAGCTACACAGTTTTTAGCCCAGTACAAGTTTCCTGTGTCTTTGGCTTTCAGTGCACCTATCACTGCATAATCTGAGATCTGTGAGCAGTCCATGTCACTTTAACAGGGACCACTTGTTACTGAGCATACACAGGCTCACTGCTGAGCTGAAATCCAGCATGCACCAGCGTTGGTTCTGTGAAGGTGGTTTAAGTTAACACCTTTTTTATCTTACAGCCAGGAAGGGCTAAGAGCATGCACTCACACACTTGTAAAGCCTCATCATATGAATGGCAATTTATTAAGTGGTAGGACCTAATCATTTTCAGTTAGTGCCTGTGTTTTAGAAGCAAACTTATTCTGTCTCTTCTATCTCCATTGGGAAGTTTAAGGTCTGTACCAAAGTGCCCTCTTGGAGTTTTGTTTGACTCTTGCTGTGTTTCTGATCCTTCAGTCTTCATAGACTTTTACCACCACAGGTTTCTTGAAGCACACATAGCAGACAGCATAAATCTTCTGTTCTGCTTTGGTTTAAATATACCTCTCATCTGCTTTCCTAGTAAAACCTTTTACCTTTGGGCACTGGAAGATACAAATGAACACCTCTGTCTGAAGTGTCAATGTCCGTGCTCGGCTGTGCTGCCAAGATGACAGGAACAGGACAGGTTTGTTTCCTTTTCTGTCTGCAAATGTCAGAGATTCCACAGGCAATTGTCTATAATGGAATTACAGAACACGTCTTGGATTACGTGGTTTTGCCTATTGTAGGTGAGCACTTACTTCTCCCAGTAAGAGAGAACAGGGTAGCACAGGAACCCTCCTTCTCTGCACCTGCTCCCCCAGCAGGTCTGGAGGAAACTGCTTGGGAAATATTTTGAGTGAACGCATTTTGGATGCTCAGAGAATGTCATAGAAACAGGAACTTTGTGACAGAGAGGCAAGTCAGGCCATACCCCATGGCAGAGTGAGGTATGGTTACATTTTTCTTGGCCTCTCCAAGTCTGACCTTACTGGAGACAAACTTGGTTGTGTGAGACCTGTCCACTCAGAGCAGAGCCTGAGCACCACCTCCAGATACAGCAGAGGCACAAATGGTTGAACAAGCACCAGCTCTGCTCAGATCTGCATTTCCAGCAAGCTTAAGCTGTGGACCACTTACTGTGTTCTCTGCTACGGGATTTTCACCTTCCTTGTTCTGTTAACTCACCTGGTAATACTCTTGTCAATGTTCTGATAGTAATTTTACCAGAAACCTTTTGCCCTGATTCCTAGTCACCAGCTGGAGCAAAAAAAATCTCTATTACATTTCAGAGGTTTGATGGGATTTACTAGGAAATAAAATCATGTCAGGAGACCATGCTGTCTGAAGAATTTCTGGGATCTTCCCCTACACATGTACAGATGCGATCTCAGTTATCTACATCTAAAGCAACTTCTGGAGGCTCTGTATTAACTCACAGTCCTCTAGCTGTGTTCTTAGTTGTCTGAATCAGTGTCCATATTTGTGGAGCCAGAAATATTTTTACCACTTTTGTTTTCACTTCTGAATAGAATTTGGAAGTTATTTCCAGATGTTTGTTTAATAAGCTGCTCTTTACACTTATCTCAAAACATATCCTGTTTTATGCACTGTTGTTTATAATCTCTTTGGAAGCTGGAACTTCAAGGTATTTGCTGACCAAAATGCATTTCTTTCTGATGGTAAAATGCATATTGTTTTATGATTCTAGGATTACTGACATCTGTTGGGCTCTAAGCAACTTAGCAAGATCAAAGGAAGAATCAGATTCTTATTTGCACAGCAAGAATAGCCAGAGCTATAACAGTTAATGCTAACAACATTAGCAGGGAGTATCTTAAATGTCATGTCTTAAAACAATCTAGCTTTCAGAGATTAAAATGATATCAAAAGTGTGAGCTGTATAATCTGCCCACTGATAGCACTGATGTCTGAATAACATCTTCCCAGCCTTTTTTAGGATCCAGCTACCTCTCTGGAGAAAACAATACGTGCAAAAACACAGGAGCAGTGTGAGCAACTTCTGCTCTTTGTTGCATTTGGCCCTCTACTCTACAGTGCAATCCACTTGGCTGGATATCCACTAAGTGGAAAAATAGGGGGCAGGAAAAATTCCCAAGCAGACTTGCAGACTGAGGTAGGGTCTGTGTATGACTCTGTATTTCACCTGTAAGATTATTTTGCAAGGATGTCTGTGGGTAATACACCCTTATGGTGGCAAAGAGAGTTTATTTCTGATTTGGGAGGAGCCCTTTGAACTGCCAATTGATAATGCAAAGGAAATGTTACAGCCAGTTAGTTAACATCCTCCAACCTTCCTTTCAACGCAGGGGAACATATCAGTGTTTGATCAGCCAAAAATTACACACCCTGAACTCAGATTCTGCTTTGATCTTGCTTTGATCATGCACTTCCCAGGATAGAGGAACTTGCTTGCATTTAGGGTTTGACTGCAGAACAAGCAAGCAGACACAATGAACAGGGGGCAGACAACACATTGCATCGATTCTAATTAGTAGTTCAGTTCAGATAAATATAAATATGTATGTGTGAATACATATATATATATATATATATATATATAGGTTTAAGTGAAAATAAACATATATAATTTGAAAGACCATAGACATGAAAAAAGGGATATTTTCTAATATTTCTGAAATCTAGTGTTCTACTCTGCTTTGGCTTTTTGTTTTACAATCAATAGTATATTTAGAGAATATTGTTGCAGTGGGTTCTTTCCTTAGTTGTATACCTCACCTTTCCCCCATGAGGGTACAACTAAGCAAGATGTAAATTCACTTGTGGATGATCAAACTTTATAATGTGATGTAAAGCCATCCCCTTCTCCATCCTAGATGAAGCCACTGTTAAATGTGGCTTCTCAGCCTGGAGTTTTCGGTGGCTAACTGCATTTTTTGCTGTTATAATTCTTATTTTGTGCAACACGAGAAAGAAGAAATAATTTAGGAATACAACGATGTTTTCCTGATTGGATGGTGATGTAAATGAGAAGCCATGCTTCAGAGAATGTCTGCCATATCTAGAACCCAAACGAAACCACAACATATTCACAGGCACAGAAGCCAAGCAAAACCCTTGTCCTTTCCCAGCTGCAGCTTGCACATCTGTGGACACCAGTGCAGAGCTCTGCTCAGCACCGTGGAGCAAGAACAGCAACAAAACAGATGTCTAAGTTACTTATGCTGCAAGTCAGTGAATTAGTTAAAAACCTAGTTTTTCTAAGTAAACCTTGATTTTTCAGGTGAGCACACAGATAAGTCCATAACATCTCACAGTAGGATTTTAGGACATATAGCCCTGGATGAACTTGCTCTCCAGGCATTCTAATATTTATTTCTCTTAGGAGAGGAGAAGAGTATACTTCTTCATGTGCTGATGTTCAAACCAGTCGAGGAAGTCAACTGTGCCCCTTAGATAACTTCACCTCTCTACCTCAAGGCAACTAACTTTACTTTCTTAAATGTCTGGCCAACATCTTACACCAGAAATGGGATTGTGTTTGCTGGTGTTTGGAGGTGGCCAAATGCACAGGACAGCAGAGGAGCCAAACAGTCGGTAGTACTGCCCATGTGGAAACAAAAAGTACTTTCAGAGGAATTGTTTAATGCATCTTCCAAACTTGCACACAACTGCAGAATAAATCAGGGAAAAAAATGGGGCACTTCTAGCAGTGTTTAAACCAGTACACCCTGATCATCTTCTGACACAGGGACATAGGCATAGTACATCCTTTGGGGACCTTTAATACTGACAAAAATCTATTGGCCATGAGAAATTGGAACAAAAAAAAAGAAAAAAAAATGATGCAACTCATTCTTCCTGGATTGTCTTAAAGCTACTGTAACATTCATCATGAATTATCTTGCAAAATCTTGAGACTTAGAAGCAGCAGTGATGGCCACATTCCACCACATCTCCTGCACCATCGAGTGGTTAGAATCACACACCACAGGTGTGTGAAGGTGCTAAGGGGGGAAGGAGACAGCTATGCCTTTATCTGTTCTCCTCCTGCCAATGATGCACAGAAAAGCAAATGCGGCACTGTCTCAGCATTCATAAAAAATGAAGAAAGTTCTTACTAATTACAGTGGTATACGTTTAGCTTCTAGCCCTGGAAAAAGACAAAACAATAGAAAAAGTCTTAAGAAACAGTCACTTCATTTGCAGAGAATAATGCAATGATGAGCAATAAGAGGCAGGATTTATAAAGAATAGATCTTGCCTGACAAAGATAATACTTTTTAATGGAATTACCAAATCAATGGATGAGTGAAACAGAATAATGTAATACTCTTGGATTTAAGCCATTTTTTTTAAACAATTGCTCTGATCATCCTCTGCCTCAAAGCCAGGCAGCTAGATTGACGTTAAACAGGAGAGTATGAGAATGGAACACTGCCTCCAATGTTTCCCAAAAACATCATTAAAAAGCTTGACTGAACTAGCTGGTGCAACAAAAAAACCAAAAAAACAAAACAAACAAACAAAAAAAAAACTCATCTGGTCTGAAGTCTGGAATGAAGGACCAAAACAAGGCTAAGAGAAAAACACCAGTTTATAGGGAGGGCAAGTAAATGTTTAAGAACCAGTCTTTAGTCTTGCCTGACTTAATGCTTCCAGTAATCAGAGAAATACAGAATAATCTGAGTTGGAATGAGCTAGAAAGAGGTGTGAACAACATATTAATAAAATTCACAGCTGTTATGCTAAATCAAGAACAGACAAGAAAAACAGAGAGGCCATCAACATGGGACAGAGGGATTAATTAGTAACACAGGCCAAAAGTAACAGAACAAGAATCACCTTGGGAAAATACCACAAAGGACAAGCACTGGAGAAAGGAAAATTAGCTTGGAATATGATTTCTATTAGAGGAAGGTTCTTTGATAGCAGAAACATCATAAGGACTAAGAGGATAAAACCCAGCAAGTTACTTTCAAGTGTCAAAGAAATATGGTAGCAGAAAAGGTCAGTGGAGCTTGTGCGTGTGTATGCAAAGGTGCAGCAGCCAAGAGAAGCAAGAATCATTCTCTGCAAGACTGAGATGAAATGTGTGGGGAATATTGCTTCATTCCTAGTGAGATTTTCACAGGCTACAGAGCTGCTTAAAGAACCACAGCACAAACAAGAGAACTGAGAGGAGCTGGTGCCCAAGGAGTGATTGAATTAGAAATGCAGAGATTCAGCAGTGACTAAGGATGTGACATTAACATTGAAAAGGTGCAATTAGCAAGCAAGAAAAGTATAGGAATCCTGGCAGCAACAGGAAGGAAAAGTCAGCAAGAACAGGTTTGCAAGAGAAACCCAGAGGAGTTTTATCTCTGGACTGGTTTCACGATAGGTCTGACAGACATAACAGCTACACAGCCTGGGCTTGGCTAGAGACCCACGCCAGACCCGAATGTGCTGAGTGCTCTTGTTTCCCTTACTCTTTTGGTTGTACCTGGGGCTCAGTTCTCAGTGTCCTGGCTCTTGCTCTGGTTGCCCTGGCCTTGCTCCCAATCAGGTCTCTCTTGGCATCGAGCCTGATGTGCACATTCTTTGTTTGAGACACTCTCCTATGACATGTAGGTCAGACCTCACTCCCATCAGGACGTATTTCCACAGGACCTAGCTCCCTCCTAGCTACACAGTACTTAGAATGGTTTCTGCATTGGTGTTATTGCAGGAGATTAGTCTGGATAGTTCTCCTAATTGAGATTCTCTCCAAACCTATTTCCAGCATGAAAGAAGATGCAGAATTTGTGGGTAAAATTGTGTTCCTAATGGAATAAGGAATGGGAGTCTGGTGAAAAGAAAAGGGTGCAACCTCAGAATGATATTAAAATCTGCCAGAGAATATGCTGGGGTAAAAGAGTAATTGTCCATAAAGAGGAAGCCTATGGAGTTTTGGCACAAATCAGTAAACCTAAAGGCTGACACACTAGAGAAGATGACCCAAGCATCTAGGTTAAAGCAGTTAGAGAGAATTTTCTAAAGGGTTAGGTCTGTCATTGGTGGGTCATGTGAAGAAAGATGAAGAAAATGCTTTCTGTTCATCCTAAAATACCCATTGTCTTATCTTACTCCTCTGTCTCAAGATACAGCCATTATGGTCACAGTACACGTGAAAGGTCAAAGATTTCTGCTGCAAGAAACACCCCAAGAAGCTTCTCTCAAACATTTTTTTTTCACTTGAAATAGCTCCCTACATCCACAATCCTCATTTTATAGAATGAATTTTAATAGGTATCTTTTTTCTTTTGTTCCTCCTGACTGCTTCAGTTTTATTGTGGTTTTGTCTTTGTTTTCATTTTCATGCTCTTTGCCTTCTACTGCATTATGAATTCTCATTTTACTTGCTGAACGTTAGAGCTACTGTACATATATTTAGAATACATGGGGGTGTATGTGGATACAGATATTAATAGATACATAAGCATTGCATAGCTCTCATTACTGTTCTAATATAACCAATTTTATTCACCATATGTCATGCTGTACAGTTCTCACCTTCACTAACTTGATGTGGTTGTTTGCACATGGTCCATTAAAAACACATACAAGTATCTAGTGTTCCAGTATTGAGGATACCTTTTGATTATGTTTCTTGGCTCAAATGTGATACAAAGAACCTAGTAATAAAAGAATATCAAACTAATGTGACTGAAGTTTGGCCTGAAGAGGGAATTTTATGATAACTAAAGCAGCATCAGCATAAAGTTTTTTTATCACATTTAAACAATGGGCGAAGACATCAGCATAGACAACCAGAAAACAGGTTACATTCTGCTCATCAGAGAGAATCCATGTTCATTTTCATTCCACAGCATTTGCCCTCATTTTTACATCATAAGGCCAAATCTACTGCCATCCAGTATTTTATAAATCATAGCATTTGAATATTTTGTTCTGTGTGAATGGCTGATGTACCTTAAACTAGCACATCTTTTTGTATTTTAAAACTTCATTTGACATGAAGACACTGGACATAACACAGCATACTGCCATAATAGGCAGGAACTGATGTTTTAAGAATTCAGCTCTGCAGGTAACAAGAAGTTAAAAAGCAGGAATAAATTCCCTTTTGATATAATTCAAAATCTCACAGCCAGATACTGTGTTTCATTTTGAGCTCTATGCACTGCACTTTCAGCTCCATTTTCTAAGGCATTATAATCATTCAGGCATTAATATTTCTCATCCCTTTCTAAACCTCACAGCAGATAGAATCAGCCCCTGGGGCACATCTCCAGCAAAGGAGATATTGCGGCAGCACAGAGCAAAGAGGTTTCCCCGTAGCACCGTGCGTGGTGGGAAAAGGAGGGAGGAACCAGCAGTTTCTAACCCACACCCTCCAGCAGCTGCACGCACGTACCTTGCTCTGCAGGACAGTCACAGCCGCGCATCAGCCCCGTTGGGATCCCGACTGCGCATCTCTGATTGCCATGGAGACCGCCTCAAAGTCCCGCCGTGCTCCAGCAGCAGCAGAGGACAATAGCACTTGGTCTTAAAGGGCTGAAGAGAAAGCAACAGAGCGCCGTGTAAAAGAGAAGGAGCTGTGGCTGACAGGGATGTGAGTCCAGCAAGGCACTCTTCCAGCTGCTGCAGAGGGCTGGAGCTGTAGGTCGGAGCAGCCTTCCAGAGGTGTGCAATTGTGCCTTCAAGACAAGCACAGGAGGAGCGCTCTCAAGGATAGCGCATCTCTCCTCCTCCCTTCTCCCCCTCCAGCTGAGCTGCTGGCGTGCTTTAGATTAAATGTGTTAATTAGGAAACTATTTAGTTTATGAGGTCTTTTGCTTTTCCATTCCCGTGGGCACTGTAAACACACTGAGTTTTGGAGTAAGTGGTATACAGTGTCTCGGAACGAGAGACACAGGCAAGTGCAGGGCATTAATAGAGTTGATAGTTTACAAGACCTGAGGCAAAGAAGTTATTTGCAGAAGAGTGAGGAGACAGCTTTGTGTCAAATAGCAAATTTGATAAGAATTGCAATTTATGCCCATCCATATGCTATTTTCAAGTCAGGTCAGTTCTCAGTAGAAACAGGAGTAAAAGGTACAACTGAGCAACATAAAATGCAAGCAAACCTAAAATGCAAAATTCAAACACAAAACCAACTGGGTTTATTCACATCTCAGCAAAAAAAATCATCAGACCAAACTGTCACTGTAAGTGCACTTAATAAAATAGAAGTATAAACCTCTGAAAAATTGGTTGGTGACCTACCTGTCAAGATCTATGTTCATATTACCATAAAAAAAAAGTCACAGGATACCTCCAAGGACTGAGAAAAAGCATTATGGATGATTCCAAAGTTTTGGATCTGAATCAAAAAGATTTGATTTCTTTTTTGAAAATGTGAAGGACACCATGACTTGCAAAAGGGGATTAAAAGGTTTCACTGAAATCAGAGAAATAGTACAGCTACAGATGCTTCCACAAGCTTCTTCCACTGCATTTAGAGCAAGTTTGAAGTAAGAAGCAGATCTGCTGTGGAACAAAACAAGACACTGGAAAATCATGCTCAGAGTAAAATGAAATATTTTCCTTTGGAAAATGAAAAAGGTGAGTTTGATCAGCACAATGCAATCTCATGGCAATAAGCAAAGCAGGCTCCAAATCTCCTGGGAATAACCTTGGCAAAATTCTGCACCATGAAAATGTCACTGCTTGTTCTTACAGGAGTACAATTCTTTGGGGTGAGAAAATTCCTGTAACAGATCCTTTCTTGAGGAAGACATGGAGAAACAGGAGCATGAGATAAAACAATTGCTAATGTCTGTCAAAAGAAAAAACCTGGAGAAATTATGGGAGTGACAGCAGAGTGACATTTCTAAGAAAAATGTTAAGATCAAGGCACCCCACACAAACCTAACAACTTCCTGGTGCTGTCTGTGACTTGGAAAAGCAGTTGACTGTGGGCAAAGCAAAAGGGAAAAAGTTGGAGGAAATTAGTTTGGGTGCTACTTAGGAGTCTAGGTGGGTTTAGGAGCTGTGTGGGCCTCTCAGTCTGGGGTGCTGGAGCAGCCTGCAAAGCAATCACTTTGCTCCCATCAGAACCAGCAGGACACCACCCACAGCAGCACAAGGCTTAGGGGATGATGCTCACTGTGCCTGTGCTTATGTGGAATGCTTAATTCAGCTGAGAGAGAATCCTGCCTGATGAACATGCAGCTCATGATGGAGGTGCACTGCCCTGAGCAGGGACACTCTGGCTGCTATCTGCAGACTTCTGCTGGTTGCAGGATTGCTGCATTTTATTTGCACACTGAGAAAGAGTATGGAAAAGCAGGAAGTAGCAGTTCTGGGTGCTGAATTTTGCACTCTGCATTTTCCTTTCTCTGTGCTAGGTCAAGCAGCTGAAAGTAGGTTGTTGTGTTTGAAAATTCAAAAACTCAGTTGTTTACCACTCCGCTGTGCAGGTTTCCATCCCTGGGAGCACTGCCTGAGAGAAGACACTGCAGATCACAGAGTGTGGTGGGGCAGAATATGTGAGAGGGTCAGATTTTCCATGTGAGACATTTCATTTAATTCTGAGACAGACTTCACTCTGAGGGCCTCTTCCTAAGAGATCATTTTATACACATAACAGAACCCAAATTCCCCTTGTTTCTCCTGTATGTATCAGGTGCCCTGTAAAATAAATATCAGTTACACAGCAAATTACCCTTACTATATTGTGCACAACTTTTTTTTAATCAAATCAATTACCTGGCTTCATGTAGAGAAAATTAGTAATAGCATAATTTCCTCTGCCTCTCATGGACAGAATTATACTGTCATTTACATGTCAGACACCTGTGGGGTGCCCAGGAATGCTGTGAACCTTTCAGTGCCTGTCTGTTCCCAGGCTTTTTGACCCAAGCACAGAGCTGCAGCCACTTTGCTCAGAAATAACACACCTCCCAAATGGTTACAGCCATCATTAACATATCATAAAGAATGCTTCAAGAAAAAATATTAATTTTATTCTCTCTACTCATAAGGCATAACTGCTCAGACAGAAGGTGATTATGTCAATGAACATTTTGGCACCTCTTCTGTGGGGAAAGGATAAGAGAATTGGGATTGTTCAGCCTGCAGAAGAGGCTTTGGGGTGGCTTGATTTGGCCTTCCAGTGCCTGAAGAGAGGCTGCAACAAAGATGGAGAGAGACTATTTCCAAGGGCATGTAGTGGCAGGGACAAGGAGGGTTGGTTTAGACTAGACATTAGGAAGAAATTCTTGACTGTGAGGATGGTGATGCACTGGAACAGCTTGCCCAGAGAAGCTGTGGATGCCCCGATTCCTGGAATTGTTGGAGGCCAAGTTGGATGGAGCTCTGAGCAATGCCAGCTAGTGGAAGGTGTTGCTGTCCACAGCAGCAGGGTTGGAACCAGATGATCTTTAAGGTCCCTTCCAATGCAAGCTGTGCTGTGATTCTGTGAAATAAAAACTCTGAAGGACAGCACAAGAGGGCTATTAGACATCAAACAAATCCATGTGGATGTCATCTGCAAGATACTGAAAAAGACAATAAAAGCTGATCAAAATGAGATTTGCAGATAAGCAGTGTGATAATGTGATCAGATGCACAAAATACTGAGGATTTTATGGGTTTTGCCTTGAATTTTTCTGAGAAAATCTGTCAGCAAGAAATTCAGGTTTTTTATGCATTAAAACCTGTACTTTTGCAGCCACCACAAAGCTCAAACCCCACTTAACTCTGAGATTTCCCCAGACGAGGGTAATAGATGTCACTCAGTCAAATTTCTAAGAAAAAAAATCTTAGCTTTATCCCCAGAGTGAGCAGTTGTGAGCAAGTCCTCTCCAGGAGTGTGCCCATATACTGGAGGTGCCTCTGCAGCCTGAGCCAGGTCTGTGCAAGGGCTGCCTGCCCCTGGAGTTCTGGTGTGCTTACAGTGGCAAACACACACTGCAGGAGAGGAGATGACTGGATCGAGTGACAGGTATGCAGAAGGAGGAGCACTAATCTTCAGTCTAGAGAGATGCACAGACCATTGTTCCCAAAAATGGAAGAGCTTTTAGAAGCTTTTCAGCACTGAGGGCAATGATAATTACATTCTTACCTCCAGCATGGTTTGGAAAGGTTCTGATTCTCTGCTGTACTGCTTTGGGGTGAAAGAACAAGAGCAAATAAACTTGAAGAATTCTGGTTTTCTTTTAGCATGCACCACACACACTGGCTGCTCAGGACTCATCACAGAAGGTCTACTGACTGACTCAGGGAGGACAGGAATCGGTGCTTTGTCTCCATAAAATATCCATGGTGGGTAAATATCACTGTCCATGTGCAGCAGATGTGTGATGTGAAGGCTGGCATAGTCCCACTGCAGTCAGCAAGGCTGGGAAGGAGAGCAGAAACCTCTCCAGTCTGGTGCCTGGTGCTCACTACAGCCAGGCTGTCCCTACCCCTGTCCCTTACCTGGTCGCTGCTCTGGGGGCTGCACTTTTCCACCTGCTGCTTGGTTTGGATGAGCAGGTCTGGCAGAAGCAGACCTCCCTCTTTGTAGTTTGCACAGCAACTTCTTGAAAGCAAAACTGTTTTGTAAATTAACTTTTTAAAGCCACAGTAACTTTTTCCTTTCTTTTTTTCCATTTTTTAAAGTTCTTTTCACATTTCACCCCTGTAATCCTGACAATATTTTTAAAACCCAGGGCTTTTGCTATTTCATTGCACACACTAGCCCTTAGCTCCTTCCCCCAAATACACAGATTTATGAGGAAACACAGCAGCTGTTAAAATGTTATGCACAATTAGCAATAGTGGAAGCTTGTTTTCCACCATATTTCAAATCAATTGAGATACAGGACAGGGCAGATTTGGTTGTTAATAGCCTAGCTGCAGCACAAGGGAAAAAATGTTGTGGTTGCTTCAGGTAACATTTTTTTTCAATTTGGTTTTGCATTTCTGATCACCGGTGAAAATAAAATGTACACTCTATGGTCTCTGTAACCTAATGCCATTAAATAAACTGGTGGAGCATATTTTCATAATAAACTACTCCCAACTCTGGTCAGCTCTAGCTTGAAAATCACACAGAAAGTGAACTCAATGACAGAAAGACAGCAAAAGGATTAGAGTTAAGGAAAGGTTTTAAGACTTTTGAATTTCTCCTGAAGAGAGATTAATAGTATCAGGACCTACTGGGCAGTGCTTGTGCTGCAGGTGGAAAGAGGCACTGCTGGTAGGCAGCCTGCAGGCCACTTAGGATTTATTGCACAGGTCAAACCGGACTAAACACCAGGAGACTAATAGGGAGACAGCTCAGGTCTGTGCAGCACTGGGTCTTGGTGCTGATTAGATTAATTCCTCAGTATGTGAGCTGCTGTTTTGAACCAAATTTTTCCCTAAAGTGGAAACTTGAAGAAAAAATTTTGAAGACAGGGAAAAGGCATGTGTCCTGAAGCAAAAGAGGTGGTCAAGGTGTGAGCAGAACACAGATACAGAGGCTGCAGCCTCCCTGGATACCCATTCTGTACAATCAGGCAAGGGGCTGTGTCGTGTCCCAGAGCTGGAGCACTGCTGGCAAGCAGTGGGATCCTTCTCCCCACCACACAGCTGCTGGATATCCCCATCACACCTCCCAGGGGACACTGCAAACTGAGCCATGGTAAACAGTTTAAAGCAAGGAAACAAATTCCCTTGGTACAGAAGACATCCACCCAAAGTATGAAGCATTTCTTGGTAATAAATGAATCTCCATCATCACCAGCACTTGAAGGAAGCCACTGGGGCACTACACTGGTTTAGGACCATCTCTTGCATTTTCACATTTGCACTTAATCCCACTGCAAAGGGCATTGATGGAGATGTGAAACATCTGTACATCTCCCCAGCCCAAATGCATCACCAGTTCACTGAGCAGCAGGGCTGGCCAGTGCCCAGGGGAAGGGCTGAATTCAGACAAATCCAGAGGCAAAGCTCTGATAAAACACCCAGACCTTGTACTTGGAAACATGCAAATTAAAAGACCAGTCTTATTTCTAAGTTTTTTCCTCCATTGCCTCTCTGGGAAAGCTCTCAGTCTGTTGACAACTGTCACTTAATTTAGTTCAGTAATTGCATTGATGTTCATTTCCAGCATTTGCAGCTTTTTGTGGCCATTGTTTGTTGCTGGCTTCACAGATGATTCTTTCTCTCTCCCATTCATCCTTTTCCCTAGTTCCACTTCATAGTCACAGTCTGGCAGGATTTGTCTTTTCCAGACTCTGCCTCCACTCCCATCTTGTTCGTGATTATTTCACACCATCACAAATCCTGCATTTGCATCTTGCAGGCAATGAGATTGTTATGGATACCTGGCTTTGCTGCTCCACAGGCAGAACTTCATTTAAATGCTCCTTTCTCTTTCTGTTCTGCCATGCAGATGATGGGGTTTTTAAGACTGTCCTTCTAGACTTTATGACTGTGAATAAGAAAACTCTAGTTTGAGTTTAGGATTACCATGGTGATGGCTTTTTTACCTACTCATTTGGATTCAGATTATCCTGGCAATTTTGGGCACATGTTAGTCAATCTATGCTGATATTAATAGCTGTTTTTTTGGGATATGTTTGGAAGTACAGCATCCATGGGGAAAAAGGGAAAATAGTGTCCTTTTGTAGCAGCAAAAAAATTCAGACTGGGATCTAGTTTTTAACAAATATATCGCAGGGTGATGGAGCCATGGAGGCAGAAGTTCTGAGCTGAGTTGCTGGCTGTGGCACAAATTGTATGGACAAGATTGTTCTCTAGTTATATCTTAAATATTCCACCTCAGGTAGAAATGGTGCTGGCAGGGTTATGATCTAGACTGTTGGTATTATCACACAGAAAACACCAGCATTACCACACTTCATATCACCTGACTGTTTCTTTACTGTGCCTTTCTTATATTCTGACAGCTACAGGCCAAACGTTTTATCATCCTCCTACTCAGTCAGTTGGGGTCATCTTACAAGAAGATCTGCTGATACAGTCCAGAACTTCACACCAAAGATATGTACAGGCTCTAGCCACATGATGGCCAGTCTGAGGCAGAAATAAGTTGTCAGCCCTTTCATGCAGCACTTCTGTGGGTGCATGGAAATGCCCAGCTGATCCTCTGCAGTCTCACCCCCACCTCATCTGTACCTGTCCCACTCCCTTCTCTGGGAAGTTCCTGGTGTGGCATGACCTCCCAGCAGCTCTGCTGTCATGTTGGTGTAGGTGTGACAATTTTTGGTCACAAAGCAAGTGGGAAGGATGCAAGGCCTTTGATCTGAGCCCCCCTATCACAGCAGCCCAAGAGTGTCAGGGTGCCTGTTTGTCTGTGTGGGATCTCACTGCACCAAGCAGAATGCTGAGCAGCACCTCTTTTGGCTCTCGTTGCTAATGCTGTCTTGGTCAGGAATTCAAAGCCTGAGGTCTGTGCCCAAACCTGGACATGAAAGCAATGTCCAGGGAATGAGAGTATCACACTGTCCATCAGATTTAATGTCCTCGTGGAGATCTCTTCCATTTGCATCTCCTCACATTATCTGAAACTGGTCCCAGCTGCTATTTCCCTCTGCACCTTCTCCTCTACCCACTGCTGATAAAGCAAGATTCAGCAAGTTTCCTCTCCTTGTGCTGTGCCAGATGAAGTCACAGTTTACAAGCCTGCAGAACTCCAGAACAAAAGGACACTGGGGAATATTTTGAATTAGACAAGATTATGCCTTTCCCTGGATGTTATGAATCACTCTGAAGATATTTATCTTTGCCAATTGCCTTTGTGCATTTTGCCCTTTGACTTAGGATGGTGGGGAAAAAAATTCTCTGGGGTGAAATGAAAATAAATTGAAATAGTTCACAGATTTTTCTTTAACATAATCTTAACAAGATCTTGCTTTACAAAATTTCTAAAGAGTCTTTCCATTATTTGATAATTGCAATTATAGTATGGGGATTGATTAGTTGTAGAAAAATAATTATACACCCAATTAAAGCAAATTGAAATAGACTCAAAATGTTGGCACCCATTCCAACAGTAAGAATTAATTTGACCAGGATGATTCTATCACAAAAAATGCTTGACTTCAGATTTAAAAACCATGTAATTTATTTTTTGGCATTGCAACAATGAATTTTCTTGAAAGACTTAATTGTGGGGCATTGATGACTGGGCAAAAGGCAATATATGAGATTTGATTGCAAAAATCAATAGTTAAAATAAAAAAGAAAATGATAAATTCTCAGAAAGATCTTTTGGCCCATTTGACAGAAATTGATAAATCCTCACAAAGATCATTTGGCCCATTTGCATAGCTCAAAGATCTGCTGCTTAAACCTAGCAAGGAATTCTGGCTCTCAGGATGAAGCAGACTTCTCTTCAGACCCCTAGAACAGGAAATCTTTATTAAAGGCATTGGCCCCCTAACACAGCAGTATTTTTATGCAGGTGTGGCTCAGGGCTGGCACAAGAGAAGTTCAATGCATTATAATTTGAACAGGAAACATGTGGTGTGCAGGAATCAAACAGAAAGATGCCAGAGAAATGTCAGTCAGACCACACACACCCAATTCCAGCTGCAAACATATCCAGACTGCAGGAGGCCAGTGTCTGAAACAGAACCCCTTCTGACTGTGTCAGAGCCTTCTATCAGTTATGTGCCAGAACAAAGGACAGGCAAAGCACAAAGGTGAAATCCTTAACCTCTTCCTCCTGTTCCTGCCTTCAGCCACTATAAAGTGCGACTCACTCTCACTGACATTCCCTGTGCAGGTCACACGGGGACAGAGCACCCTGGGGACAGCTGACCCAGCCTGCTGACACCCAGAAGCCATGCAGGGACTGGTGGCTCTGAGCTGCATCAGTTAAGTGACAAATGCCCATCTTAGAGCTGGTACCTTTCAGAAGAAACCAGCATAAACCCCACCACTGCAGTGCAATCCAAAACAAGTTACACTCCCACTGCAAGGCAGAAAGAGCTTAAAATAAAGCAGTGAAGTAATCTGCAGAGCTTGCTTGATGCAAACACCAGCAGTGGGCTTCACATGGGGAACATAAACCCCTCTCTCCTGCCAGAACCATGTGGCAGCAGCAGCTTTTTCCCCTTCCACCTTGCCATTTGCCACCAAACACCACTATTTGCTCACACTCTTGTCTTAGTAAAGAAATTAAGAATAAGGTGACAACTGCTACTTTCCTTTCACACCTTCAGCTCTCCTTCCAAAGTAGTATATACACACTTGAATCAAGGCTCCCTTTCTGTTAAACACCTTGGCAGAACTTGAAATACTCTCTTAGGAATATCCCCTGTCTTACATTCTTCTCCTTCCATTATCAGATACAGGATCATGTAACAGTTCTGCTACATCTTCCAGTCCAATAAATTTTAAAGGACTTTGAGAGTAATGGGTGATTTGGCCCCAGTGACCTTGCTAAACTACAGACACATAAAGAACAGCAGTGACCAAGGCAGCAACAGAACAAGTGTATTATCACTACTTGCTACACTAAAAACAAACATTATTTCAGCTCTGGTTTCAGCAATTAAAATAAATGGTAAGAGAAATTAAAGAAGTATTCAAAGCTCAAATATGTTGTCAGACTTTGATCCAATTATTTTATTAGTTCATCACAGGCACAGCAAATAACACCTGCAAATTAGAACTGCTCTGGATTGCTAGGTGCCAGCAGAAAAAAAAATTGCAGAGATACATTAACTTATTAAAGTATGCTATTAAATGTCAAGGAGAATATCATAAAAATGTTTAATTTATTGAAGAACTGCATTTGCTGAAGGGCATCAACACGATAACATTAGCGTTTTACACAAAATTCATCCTGCAATATAGTAGCTTTACCTCTAAAGCCTATTATAGCTCTATTCCCTAGGGCAGAGGCTGGAGAACTGCCATTTAATTGCCAGTGTTATAAATTTAAAGGAGTGCTTGAGTCAGATGTCATCCAGAGCTTACAGACCGAGCAGAGTGGGTAGGAGATGCTGACAAGAAGCTTCCCAGTGGCTCTCCCAGCACTCTGAACATAATTAATTCTGCTGATCTTCTATGTGCATCTGCGTTTGCATTGTATTTAAATTAAATACAGCTGTGTGCACTGAGCTAGGCAAAGCCTGGATAGCTAGGAAACTAAAAGCATGAAAGGAAAAAACAGTGATTCTGGTTTTTTGGCTATTGTTTAGCACATTACAGAGGGAAATGTAAGTCTAACAGCTTACAGAGTGCTACAATTCCCCTAGGTGTTAAGAATTATGTTACAGCCCAAAGCAGGGAATCATTTCTAGGAAATACGTGAAGACAGGATTGCCCAGCACATGGAATTCAAAATCCTAATTGGCAGAAGTAAAATAGATCAAATTCCCTACTAATGACAGAAATCATCCTGGAATGTCAGTGCTCTGTCTTGTACCTACAGACAGGGAATAGTGACAAGCTGAAGACAGTTAGAGCCCATCAAATTCACCCACAGGAACCAGTTTATTCATATTCAGCTACCTGCTCCTGTGATTTAAGCTATTTGCTTGCATTTTTCACCAACACGTTCTATCAAAAAATAAAGGA
Organism: Luscinia megarhynchos; assembly: GCA_034336665.1. Taxonomy (NCBI): domain Eukaryota; kingdom Metazoa; phylum Chordata; class Aves; order Passeriformes; family Muscicapidae; genus Luscinia; species Luscinia megarhynchos. Next base: position 71,684,739 of record JAPFBE010000003.1, read on the forward strand.
AAAAAAAGCACAGTATAGCCACTGCAGCCCCAATATTATATTTACAGGTTACATTCAGAGAGGCAGTGTTAATAAACACAGCATTACAGCTGCAGATATCACCTCACCTTTCCCTTTTTACTTACAATCTTGTCATAACATGCGCTTTTCCCCTTCTTTTTCCTAGAAGAAATAGTGTTTTAATCTAACAAAGCACTCAAACAGCAAGGTTAGGGATGGAGATCAAGGTTTGTCAGTGGTAAGTGTTGATCCTTGAATAAGACATCTGATTACAAGGCCATTTGTTTCATTATGAAACAGCACCTAAGTCTGAAACCAAGGACATCTACCATTCATTTACTTCCATTTGTTTCCACACACTTCCACGTGTGTTGGGTGCTGGTGGCCCTGCTCACCAGAGGAGCTCTGTTCCAGCAAGGCTGAAGGTTCCCTCAGAGCTGGTTATTTTATGCTGAAAGTGCATCACTAGCAAGAGCAATTTGCCATTTTTTCCCAGAGTGATAATTACAATTTTATTTCTGAGAGTCAGATACAAGATTTAAGAGCTTCCTTCCATTCAAGTTCACCTAGGCCACTTGCAGAAAACAGCCATAAATCAACACTTGTTAAAAAATCTGGATCATTCTGATGAGCAGTGACAAATTATATGGATACATTTGAAATTCAGTATGGCTGGAGGAAAGCTGCCTCCACTTTCTACTTAGGTTTGTGGGAAGTGGATGCAAAGTGAAAACTGAACATGCACAGATTAACATGGACACAAGCATAAAAACTATAATGTATTTTAATTAATCTGCATTTTAAAAAACCCAACAAACAAACCCTCAGTAGTTAACCAAACTCACATGAGTGCTAAGGGCCATTTCCACAGGAGGTCTTTGCCACTGCCACATTCCTGTTTGCCACACCTCAGTAGGAGGCAAACACAGCCCTGAGCTCTCCAACACCAGCAGAGGAGCTGGAGGAGACACTACCCTGAGCCAGCACCTGACATTCTGGATGGATAAACCCACCAGAGGGGAATATTCCAGAGCACTAGTTGTGGTATTTCTCCTCAGAGATGAGACTCCTTCTTTGCACCCTGAGTGATGTATGGGATGTAAGGTGTCACAGCCTACAGAGCCAAACTAAACCGTGGCAGTGACACTCCCTGTGGGAAAGCAGCTCAGCAATTGGAGCACTGGAGACCAGGGATGATGTCCTCTTCGGTCTGAAGTGTTCAAACCCTCACAGGGACAGCTCCAGACATTGTCCTGGGATAGCCCAATGGGAGCACAGTGGCATAAAACCACCACAGTGCCCAGGAGCTGATGTTCCACACGTGATACATCTTTGGTCACGTGGGAAAAAATGCAGGCTTGCAAAAATAAAAATCAAGGACTTTCCACACAGCCAAGATTAAAAACTAAAGCCAGCAATGCTGATTCTTGCACTTCCTGATGGCCAGGGTAAGCTAGCACATGGCCAACTCTTCATTTCACCAATCCCAGGACAAAAAAAGACTGAAACATCTCCCAGTGTTTTCGTAATCTTGTAAAGCTTGCCAGGGGAGGATTTGATTTTCTGTGGCAGAACATCCTAAGTGACCTTCAGTTCACTAATGGCAGGTCATTCTTGGCTCTGATTGCTTCTTCAGAGAGTCCAATGGTATAATCAGTCCAAAAATTTACTGAGAAATATAAAAGGTATTTCCAAATGTAGCGAACTAATTAACTCAATAAGTAAAAACAAGATGCAAGCAAATACAATAATAGATACAGGGTAAAGGCTGCAGTTTCAGCCAATAATTCAGAAAGAGCAGTTATATTTCTTTCAGAAATTAAGCTAACCCAGAGAAACTAGGAAAATAGGAGGGAACCCTGTCCTCCTCCACGAAAGTCTGGAAAACCTTGCAGTATCCCAAAATATGGGAAGATACTGAAAGCCTCATTTTTTCCATAACAACTAGAGGATATGAATTGTGGGAAATCAATGGTGCAGACAGTCAGAAAATTGAAATTTTTGCACTGTGGCAGACAAAGAATCCTGGTTGTATCAATCAAAGACAAAATCTAAACATGAGGAAACCAGAGGGTGCTGAGGAAGCAAAGTTGCCAGAAGGATGAAACAGATGCTGAGTGGAGCAGCACCAGTGTGCAGAGCTACCAATGAGACAAAGAGGTTTTGAAAAGTTTAGCCAAGGTAGCACTGGTGCTTAGTTGTGGGTAAATGGGATTTGACTCACCAGTGCTGATCCAAATTTTGCTTTGTTGCAGGAGCTGGCAAGGATCACTCAAGCAAGCTCTGAGCTTGTGAATTGCCAAGACACACTGTAGGATGCACACCCTACAGTCCTCCAGACACCCAAACCATGCTTCAGTAGTCCAGGGGACACCATCCACTAGACCAGGTTGCTCAAATCTCCCTCCAATCTGGCCTTGGACATTCCAGGGAAGGGCACCCATTACTTCTGCTGAGCCTGTGCAGATGTTTTGAGCAAACTGAGGGAAATTACTCTGAATGGCTGGGAGCCAACATGCTCTTTTTGTAGGCTCTGAAGCAGCCTTGACAGCCCTGATACACCCACCCGTGGTAGGAGAGGGTCTAAAGCCTGCCCTATGCATCTCAGCTCCATCAGCCCCTCCGAGGCCAAGGGGAGTAGGAGGGGCTCTGGAGGGGGTGGATGGCACTGCTCTGCTGCCTCTGGCTCAGAGTCAGGGCAGCTGGCACATCAATGCAGAACAGCTGCCATAGCATCAGCATGGATGTCTGCAAGTGTGCACACAAGTGGGGTTTCACTTACAGGATGAAAGCTGTTGTGTTTCCCTTTATGACAAAAGGTTCTTCTGCACACAAGACTATTGCTCTTCACTTGTTATTCACCATTTACCCATTTAAAAACTTTCAGTTCCCTAGTCAGGCAATAGAAGCACTGTGGTGCAACAGCTCAGTTACACCATATGAATAATGAATTGCTGAGGTTTACCAGACATCAGCAGGTTCCTCCAGACTACCAACCACTTATAAATACCAACCACATTTGCAGAAATCCCTGCTGATTCAAAACCATTTTCAAATAGGAGCTGGCACATTCGTCAGATTTTATATTCCCAGTAAATAATTTATTCAGCTTCAGCATCTGGCCAAACAACAGAAGAGAGTACTAAAAAGTCAGCAAAACAAAAAAGAACTGCAAAAAAACCTCTTTTTTTCTTTTCTTTTCTTTTTTTTTTTTTTTTTTTTTTTTTTTTTACTGGAGATAAGATGAAGCAACCAAAGAGACATTTGGTAGCCCAAAGATATTGTTACTTGCTGAAAGGTATTTGATTAACCAGCAACAATGATTTGCAATTCTATAGCATTTCTCACAAAAGAACCACCACAGAGAATTTCAATGAGCTTCATCTCTGGGCTGGCCAGCAAACAAAAATGATGAACAGCTCAGTGGTGTTTTATCAGTCAAAGGAAGGGATGCAGCTGGCAGAAGCAGGTTTAATTGAGAGAAATGACAGAGTTGAAACTAGACAACTAGAGACTGCACAACTAAGTAAGCTGTAGTCCATCCTCTATCTGTGCCCACTTTCTCTCTGACCCATGAAAGTGCAAAAGTAGAAACCTGAAAGTACATGTAAAACTTGCTAACTTTTGCAGTAAAAGCATCCTGGGCAAATCACCAAGGAGTGTTTTTTGCTGCTGTCCATATTAGACAGTGTGAACAATAGCTGTGAACATTTTCAGAATTTTCCTTGGGACTGAAATAAACCAGACTGGAAGAGGTTTAGAGGTCATCCAGCTCATCACCATGCACCAAGCAGGATTGGCTCTGTCTCTCCTCTTGAAAGTCCCCAGTGATGAAGAAGCCCAGAACTCACAGCAGCCTTCTCCAGAGTGCAGCAAGCCACATGGGTAGCAAATGCAGTCTAACTTTCAGTTAAATGTCCCTTGCTAGAATTTTAGGCAATTACTTCATCTTTGTAATGGATACAGATTATATTTGACTGCCTTCAGTGCAGTTCTGACTTATATATTTGAAGATTATTTGGTCTCACTTCAGTAACTTCTGTAATTTCCTTTTGTCCAACACAGCTCTTCCAGCCTTTCCTCAGAATTCATGGGTTTAGATTTCAAGCATTTTATTACTCTGTCCTGCCTTCTTTGCAGCTGCTCCACTCTGATCTTGTAGAATGGTACTTGAAACAGGACCCAGACATCTCAATGGAGCTGAGAAAAGTTTTCCTTCATATGACCTATGGCACTCTGTTTGTTTGGTGTGAGCTGTTTTCTTGTAGTTTCAACAATATAATATTTTTTCCATCATTTAAGTTTAAATTAAGATTGATTGATTGATTGATTGCAGGAATGCAGCTTATCAGTATTTTTCACAACTTGCTTTAGCAACAGGATCATTCTAATTTGGTTTTTGGACAGAAATCCAGAAGTATACACCTAAGAATATATGGTCTAGCCTCACTTCCCTCAATGCACAAAGTGATATTATAGAACTTTTTTTATCAGATACACTTCAGCTGACATCATTAAAGGAACTCTTAAAGTGCAAGCAATCAGAAGAACTGAAATATTCAGCTTAGCAAGTTGCAGAAATCTGCATGCATAAACCTCATCTACAAGAGCTACTGAAACACTATTCACTCAAAGAACTGGAAGTCTGCTTGAGGAATGGAAGATTCAGACTGGCCTACAAATGACAGCACAATACACTAGTGAATAAAAAATGGAACAAAAAAATACAGATAATATGATGGTGAAATCATGTAAACTGGTGAAAGAGCAGGAACCATCCTGCTTTTATTATCCTCTCAGCCCAGCTGAAAAACAGCAGAAATTGCTATTTGAAAATAACCAGTAATTATTTTAAGTGAAAAAGTATGCATTGCCAATGGCCATTTCCTAAAATGGCAATTTTCAGACAAGGTAAAGCAAAAAGTGAATTCACAGCAAATTTTCCAGGGTAGTAAAATTTTTAGCTAAGTCAGCTTATTATAGACAAAAAAAAAAAAAAAATTAGGAAATGTCCTCACTCACACTTCCAGTTTTGTTCTGTAATAAATGCCTTCCTAGGGAAGTGTATTAGCAAAATCTGTCGTGTGATCCCAGCAAACAGTCCTGATGTGAATTTTTTGCAGGGGTGCCATCGCAGCCCTGGCAGTGAGCTGCTGATGCCCCCGAGTGCTGTTTGCTGTGGCAGTGCCAGGGCACTGCAGGAACCACTTGCATCTCATTGTTCAGGGTGTAGTGAGTGATGCAGAGTAATGAGACATGACACTGGATAAATTGATGGAATGAGATACAACAGGAAGAGTGGGACTGAGCCCTACAGATGAGACCTTTGTGCTGGTTAATCTGAACCTTTAATTTAATTAGATTTACATGCAATGACAGCAGGGCATGAGGGCACAGCCAATCTCTGAGCTGCTTTCTGGGAGACACTGCTCTCCCAAGATGAAATAAAATGTATAGAGGTCTTTTATGTAGGGCATGCTGCAAGTATTTTTATTACCTTTTTTATTACTATTATATACAGTGTTCCTAATATGTACAGGGCCTCACTCTGGGAAGCAGCAGAGGACAACCCTCAGCCTGGAAGCAAACAAGAATATCACCTTGATTTGTCAGAGACACAGAAATAAAGATTTTATCCAATCATTATAGCTCCTAAAATAGACACTGGCACCTGGGTTCAAAAGAGTGACGAGCAGTTGCATCTGAGCATCAGCCAGCAGAAGCAGGCTCTGGCTCTGCCTAGGGACAGTGGGGACATGCACTGAAATGTCTCACACAGCATCACACTTTACAGGCCACAGTTTGAGTACAGGGACTGAAAATCTCACAACTATTCCTTATGTCCACTCCTTTTTCCTCACACAAGAATAAGGTGGTGGGTAGCTGCTACTGTGAATCGTGTAGCAATTATCTTTTAACTTCTGTTTAAAGAAAAGGTTTTAAGGATTAATGTAAATCCCTGCATTTTTGTGCAGAGCAAACAGACATCTCCCACCACAGTGGTGGGAACTGGAACAGCTCTGAGGCTGGCCCCAGCTGGTACCTTCTGGAGCTGAAATTCAGCATGTGGAGACTAAGCAGATGAGGTACCATGCCTGCAAAGTGATGAGTAAAAGGAGATGCAAACAATACTGATTTATCACCATATCTTGACTGAAGTAATGTCAGAAACATCCTTCTTTTAATTGATTTGAAAATCAGTGAAAAACCACACAATGAACTTCTGTTGATACAGAGTGAAAAATAGCTTCTCTTCTGCTAATGCTCCTTTGTGGTCCAGGTTGGACCCAGACCTAGTACCCTACAATGGCACATTGCCAGAGTGCTCACCCATATTCCTCTGAAGAGCAGGTTTGCCTTTCTACTGAGATGACCTTGGCCAGCTGTAGGGGTGGAAGAGAATGGGACTTATGAAGTCAGTGCAGAAAAAAGAGGTTAAACCCAACACTATTCAGTTAAAGAGATCCTGGAACTATAAGATGGGGGAAAAAATCAAGAAGAGGTCTTTGCCACCACTTGGGAGGCATTCACATCCAGGTTGCAGCTTCTTTCCTTACAAAGAAAGTGAACACATGGTCTGTACCTGAATCCAAAAAGATGTGGGGAAGTTGGATTTGGTGTTTTAGTTTGGATCTCTTCTTGATTTGCTCCTTACAATGCTCTTGAAACTACTGAGCTGAATCTGACAGGCTGGAATTTGGTCTTGCTAGTGGTGGATTTGATCCTTTCAGCTCATACCTTTTGAACCTCACAGACAAATGCCTGCTCTCCCTCCCAAGACACCCTGCATGCAAGGCTTGTACCAAAGTGTAGTGCCTCTGGAGCATTTGAGCAGAACCTGTTTGCAGAAATGTGTCAGCAAGATTCACAGCTCCCACCTTATTCTGCTAAAGCTGATTTCTGAACTGTGACACAGATTTCTCATGAACCAGCACATAAGAACACAACAGCCACAACCCCAGACCTTCCCATACCACAGTAGGGTGGGTGAATTGCCCTTTTAATCTTTTCTGTGCACCCATGTCGACAGAAATCAGATATATTTTCTCCTTATTTTCTGAATTCTCTTAAATTTATACAGAGTTTCTACTCTTGCAGATCCCTGGATTTTGTATGTGCTACTTGGCATCTCTGATGTTTTATTTCACTTCATCATTCTCTGCTCAAATTTATAGTAGGTCTAGATCCCTTTGTAGTATTTATTATCTCCATTTATTCTCTGGTCTCAATAACACTGCTACTTTCATTATCATGCAGCTTCCCCTCTCTTTAAGATCATTAAGGAAAATATTCAATGAAATTGGATCAAATAAAATCCCATACAAGCTTCTCAATAATTCAATCCATTTTGATTCATTAGAGCACACATTTTTATTCTCATATTATGCCTTTATCTTCATAATAAAGTTAATCCAAACTACTTTTTAACTGCAAAAATCCAGAACATACTGCATGAAATTATTTAAATCCAAATATATTGCAATTATTGCTCATTTATTAACTGATTTTACAACTGCTTAAAAATAAAGGAGGTTGTAAGACTTCTGCATTGTAAATCCAGGTAACTACTTGTTCATGGGTCTATTATTGTCTAAATGTTTCATGAAAGCAATTAAGTTCCCATTTTCTGCCAGGCCTGGTTTTATCACCAAACAGAGACATCTAATTAGCATAGAGCAAGATAGATTCAATAATTTAGGAAGAATGTCATAACAAATCTTCATCACCCAGATTGCTACACCACACCCCTCACCCATGTCTCTGAGCATATCAGTAAAAGGATGTGTTCATTCACGTTTAAATCACAAAATGCAAATGTGTCAGGATACTCACTGATGTTAATGTGAACTTGCAGCTCTGTAAAGAAAAATCACAGAATAAGCAAGTGCATAAAAAGCTTCTGCACAAGCTGGAACACTCAAACACATGTGCAATAGTGTCATAAAAAAAACAAGTACCTGTGCCAATGACAAAAACAAAAAAGGGAAGAAAATATAATTAGAAACCTAATGGCAAACAAACTTAATCAACAGCCAGTGTAGTGTTGCAGAGCATATGGTTGAAGTCTTCATTTCAGGCAAAATTGGAAGCACTCAGGCACCCTGACACATTCTGCAAGTGTCCATCACTCAGAGGTGTTCCCTACTGCACTTCACAGGGGCCACCTGAGGGCCTTCTCAGTCCAACTCATTTCAGCACCCCATTTCTTTTGCAATATGTGGCACCTCCCCACTGCCACACCAAGATAGCAAGAGAAGCATCCACTCCTGTGGCATCTCCCCAGCCCTGCTAGGGCAAGAGAAGTGGAGGCAGCAGCAGGGGCAGCACAACCTTGGGGTCTAAAAGTCTGGCTGGGGGAAAAGAATGGAGGAGGGGGACTTGTCATGGTAGGAGAAATAACTTTGGTGTCAGAGAAATAACTTTTTACATGGTAATGAATATGTTCTGATAATACAGTAATACATTCTGTTTATATCAAAATAGTTTAATATCTTTGCTTTAAAATAGTTGTGAGACTTGGCCAGACCAAACATTTCTGTCATTCCCTCATCTCCATCCTTCCTTCTGAGAGAATAGAAGTTTAAAAGCTAGCAGAGATCTTGGAAAGTTGGACAGGCATCCAGGATTGAGCAACTGAGGACTTCCCACAATATAAGGAGCAGCAGTAATCAGGAAGGGATGAGATATGCATTTAGAGCACTTGATCTTCCTGAAGATGCTTTTTATATATGACATGGATGAGGGTATTGAGTCTTTCCTTAGTAAATCTGCAGATGACACTAAGCTGGGAGCATGTGGTAGGAGGGCTCTGCAGAGAGACCTGGGATGGTTGGATGGATGGGCAGAGTCCAAAAAGATGAAGCTTAACAAGTCCAAGTGTTGAGCCCTGCATTTTGGCCACAATCACCCCCTGCAGTGCTACAGGCTGGGGATGGTGTGGCTGGACAGTGCCCAGGCAGAAAGGGACCTGGGGGTTCTGGTCAACAGCTGACTGAACATGAGCCAGCAGTGTGCCCAGGCAGCCAAGAAGGCCAATGGCCCCTGGCCTGTATCAGGAATAGTGTGGCCAGCAGGAGCAGGGAGGCCATTCTTCCCCTGTACTGGGCACTGGTGAGGCCACACCTTGAGTGCTGTGTCCAGTTCTGTCCCCTCAGTTTGGGCAGGATGTTGAGACACTGGAGAGAGGCAACCAGGCTGGTGAGGGGCTTGGAACACAAACCTGTGAGGAATGACTGAGGGAGCTGGGGGTGTTTATCCTGGAGAAAACGAGGCTCAGAGGTGACCTTACCACTCTCTACAACTCCCTGAAAGGTGGCTCTAGTCAGGTGGGGGTTGGTCTCTTTCACCAGGCAGCACTGACAGAACCAGAGGACACAGTCTCAAGCTGCACCAGGGGAGATACAGGTTGGATATTAGGAAAAAGTTTTTCATGGAAAGAGTAATAGAGTACTGGAATGGTCTGCCTGGGGAGGTGGTGGAGTCACCATCCCTGGATGTGTTTAAAGAAAGACTGGATGTGGCATTTAGTGCCATAGTCTGTGGCACTCAGTGCCATGTTAGCACATGGGTTGGATTTGATGATCATGCAGGTCTCTTCCAACTTAGTGACTCTACGATTTCGTGGTTTTCTGAAAATGAATTTGTCCTAAACAACAAAGACAACACTTTAAGGATGTTATTTGGTCACATAACTACTGCTGTTGCCTGTGATGAAAGAGAATTGCATGTTTAAGTGTAAGTTTGACCAAGTGAGGTAATCCTGGGTGGATACAAATAAAACTGCAGCTCTGGCTTGAGTTGAGGGAGAGTAGCCTGGTTCTGTGGCATGAAAGGAGAGAGCTGGAATAGGTGTGCCATGCATTTGCCCCTTGCTAACAGATATTACTGTTAACAGGCCAGAGGTTTACTCAGCTTCCCAATAAATTAAAGCAATGGGACCTTGTGATGGCCTAAACCATCTGTAACCACTTAACCTTAGCATTAACTTCAGCAGTCCAGCTGTACTGAAATAATAGAGACAGCTCCACAGAAGTAGAAGATCTGCTGTAGCATTTCACTCCTGCCTGGGCTGTTCAAAGACCAAGATGCCATAAAGTAGTGTGACCCAGAAAAAGAACCATGGGCTGTGTACAAATCACTCTGTGGATCCTTGCACCTATGGGATCCAGTACTGCAGAAAGCAAAACTAGCTAAACATTATCATCAGTAAATAAACAGCCAAAATACCAGTGCATGAGCCACAGCTCATTACCCCTGTAAATTGCTGCTCCACAGAAATATCACAGAGTAAGCATAAAAATAACTGAGCATAGTTTTGCTGAGCTCACTCACTCATATTGCCCCAGCACAGAGGAAAAAAGGAAAAAACTCATCTATTTACATCTCTGTATAGAATCATGCACAGAATCATGTTTACAGTATGTGACTTGCTTATGACTGGAACCTAGCACAGAAATTCTGGCTTCTTAGCTGGATTTAGGTAGGAACACGATTTAGGTCCAAGTATATCAAGCAACATTAGGAAAATAGATAAACCTTAATTTTATTTTTTTTTTCAATTTAGCTATATGGCCAGGTTCTTTACTGTGCACTCTCAAAAAGAGGATACAAAACAGAGGACAGATTTGCCAACTGGTTTTTCAGAAACACCTCTGTTAAAAAATTTTTCTGAGTCCAGTTGAGACAGAGTTAATTTGACTGATTTTCCTCTCTATTTTAGCACATCAGATTTGACAAGAGAAAATCGCCTCAAGATATGCCAGGGTGGGTTTAGATTAGATATTAGGAGTTTTTTTCATGGAAAGGGTTGTGACAAACTTCCCAGGGAATTGGTGGAGTCTCCACCCCTGGAGGTGTTAAGAAAATGTGTGGATATAGCACTTGAGGCCATGGATTAATGGTGAAAATGGTGGTTGTGTTCAGTTGATGACTGGATCAACATTAACAATTCCATGATTTTAAATTATATTGGTGCCTAGATGCAGAACTGAAAGCCACTGAGGCAAATATATGCTTTTTATTTTTCTCAAGTATTTCTATATCCAGCCAATTTTCAGAATTCTGGGGCGGTTGGATTTATTTTCTTTGAAACTATCTAATCTCTGTAAGACCTCTGGTAATTTTTACAGGAAGATTCAGAGATCTATTTCTTATTATTATGTTTCCTTGCTTATCTGAAAACAAGAGACTTCTTAATGATCATAAAGTGCCCCTCAAGATCTAACGTAATAAAGACTCTCTCTTTCAGGAATGAAGACACTTTTTCCTTTTTCCTTACCTAAATAGCCTCTCTAACATTTGTCTTTATTGAGTATTAGCTGCTCACAGTTGTCTCTCTGTTAATTCTCTCTAAACTCTGTTTAGGTGTGTCCTCTATAGTTTGGTTGCCATTTCAGTCACAGGGCCCAGTGGGCATGTCATGTCATTACAGTGATATTTGCAGTCTTCTCTATCTGTGTGTGTTTTATTGAACAATTTGATACCAATTGCACAAGTTGGGCCTCTGTGCCTTAGGAATGTTTTATTCTTTGTCACCCATCAAGTGATATCACTTTGGGATTACAGAATGAGCAGGTACAGACATTTTTGCTGTTCTTTTGCATTTCATTTCTAGTTGAGCAAAGAGGAGTAGTAGTTCACAGAGTACAGCACTAAGAAAAGTGGTCTTTTGGAGATGTGGGTTCAATTATTGGCACTGCCAAAGCAATTCTGTGGCCTTAGCTGCCCTGCCCAAGAGCATATGATGCAGACGGCCTTGATTCACTGGTCCTTGTTCAAGCTAATTCCTAAAGCAAACCTCCCAAATACTGGCCCAAAATAACAATTATCCTCTACTCCCAGACCTCTGTTGCACTGCTAAAGAAGTTTACAATGGCTGTTACCTGAAGTCCCTCATTTCTAACTAATTCTGAACAATTGAGGGGTGAACACCTCATCAAATACACACATGCAAAGCCAACATATGCAAGTTTTGGTGTGAGGTGGAACAGCTGTAATGCTGCTCCCACAATGTCCTTTAGAAGGGGTCAAGAGGAGCTGAATCTTATCTAAAAACACAGAGTGTGACTAATGTGGACAAGTCACACTTGGGCCCTTAGCCAGATGGAGTAAGTCAAGGGTAGGCTTCAAAATGCAGTTCAGTGAGCACTGGTGTGCAGCCTGGGCAAGCCTTGTGCCTGTAATGCTATCTCCTTTTATTTTTCACATCTGATGAAAGACAAGGCTTCTCCAAAGCTTCATATTGCTCTGTTAATTAACTAATATACGAGCAGATGTTAACTGCTTCAGAAGTGCCAAACATTTCTGTTGTTGTTCACTTCAGAGTCAGATGTGTCTAGATAGGATTTTTTTCAGAGTAATGGGCAGGGTTTGAATGCTTAGAGGGGGAACTAGAGCTGTGTGGCTAAATCTCCAAAGCTTCAAAAATTGCCCTCAAGGCAGGGCTGTATTCTGCCACTTCTGTGTGTATAGAAAAGACAGCACTCACAGAGTGCTGCAGAATATGGACCATAGCTCATTAACACTGCCTCATTAATCTCATCCAGCTGAGAAAAGGGACTGGCTCCTATCACATTTTTGAGTGATCATAGAATCATAGAATGATTTAGCTTGGAGAACACCTCTAAGATCATTGAGTCTAGCCATAAATCTGATACTGCCAGGTGCAACACCTACATATCTTTTAAATATCTCCAGGGATGTGGATATCTCCACCACTTCCTTGGGCAATCTATTCTGGTTCTTGACAACTTTTTCCATGAAGAAATTTTTCCTGATGTCCAATCTTAATCTCTCCTGGCACAATTTCAGGTCATTTCCTCCCATCTTGTTATCTGGGCAGAAGAGACTGACCCCCCCAGCTCCCCCTCCTGTCAGGCAGCTGCAGAGTGCTGGGTCCCCCTGAGCCTCCTTTTCTCCAGGCTGAACACCCCCAGCTCCCTCAGCTGCTCCTCACAGCCCTTGTGCTCCAGAGCCTTCCCCAGCTCCGTGTCCCTTCTCTGGACACGCTCCAGCCCCTCAGTGTCTCTCTTGCAGTGAGGGCCCAGAACTGAGCCCAGGGTTGGAGCTGTGGCCTCAGCAGTGCCCAGTGCAGGGACGGTCACTGCCCTGCTCCTGCTGGCCACACCACTGCTGCTCCAGGCTGCTGGCCTGCAGGAAAAGTCATCAAAAGGGGACTAAAGACACAGAGTTTGAAAGTCTGTGACTGATGTAAGCTGAATCCTCAGAATCAAATGCAAGTTACAGAAAAATGAAAATGTAAAGCTCACTGAATAGATGAAAGGAAGAAAACTTTCAAGCATCACAGTAACAGGGCTGCATTTTGTAAATTGCTGTCAGTTTGGTCTGAAAGGATTAGGGCTGATTCCTTGCTTCAAGTGATGGCAATACTACAGAGCTACATTTTGTTGGATGATTTCTGAAAAAAGTCTTTTCCCTCTAATCAAGCACTGGTGTAAACAGCAGTCTCTGACCTACCACTTCTACAGTTTGAATATGAATCTCCACACACATATCTAAAATACCACGTGATATTTACCTAATTTCTCATTCTATTATGAAATGTTCTGCATGAAAAAAAAAGAAGAGCATCTAAGTGACCAAACAGGCAGTAACTTTGCACAAAGTGATCTTTTACAGCTCACTCACCCCTTGACTTCTGGTTGTGCTGCTGAGAGAGAAAATGTCAGACATGATCTTTGATAGGCAACTACCCAAATTGCCCTACAAAGTTTATAACTCCAATGCAGAGAAGCTTCACAGCAATGCAAGTCCTGCTGTTCCATCCCCACAGGCTATATATACTTGCAGAATGTGATAAGCTAAGCAGCAGTAGAGGCACTCAGGTTGAGACCTGCAATTAAAACCCAACTCCTTTAAAAAGTACAGTAGTTGTAACATCATGACATGAGCTTTGCCTCTTTCCAAAAGGAGAGATAAAAGCAGATTCTAATTAAAGTCTCCTGTTTCTTAAATGTGCAGTATCACTTTGTGGTAGTTGCACTGCTCAGAGTCCAAAAGGAGTATGTGGATTCTGCCTAATAAAGTTCTCCCTTTGGATGTTTTTAGACTGTGTTTTGGCTTCAGTAAGACTCCAGTTGTAATTCAGGAACTGGCTGTGTATCACTGCTCTCTCCATATCTTTGCTAAACACTTGTGCACCTTCTGATGATCCACACAGCCTGCAATAAATACAGAGGTGCATGAGGAACATCCCCAGGCCTAAAACACTTTTGAACACTCCTGGATATAAAGAATTGTTATTAATTCAGGGATTCAATTATAATTATTATAATTTTTATTTTTTTACTAGCTGGTCCAACCAAGAAGAGAAAAAAGAAAAGGAAAAATAAATAATTTCCCAAACATTTTCAGGACAATAAAATCAAAAAGTCTGTAATCCCTACTACAACAAAAAACCAAACCAAAACCAAACCAAAACCACCTGTGAACAAACAGAATACCCAGATCACACTGAACTACATGTCAGTTCCAGGGAGTAAAAAAGTGAATGCTGCATTTCACTCTCCTAACTCTCAAACCAGCTGCCAAATTGACTCCCAGAGGCTGGTCCAGATATGGCATAAAAAAGAACCCTGGCTAATGGGAGCCCATCAATTCCCAGTCAAGACTTTCCCTAATCTGCCATCAGTCACAGAATAGGACTGTTGTTATCCCAACTGCCAGAATGTTCTGGAACTCCTAAATCTGTGTCCAGAGATTTTCAAAGTGTTTTTTATCCTGCTGCAAAATACAGATGGATTACCCTGTTGAGCTCCTCCTAATAACGTTTTCCCTCTGACCTTTAATCAGCAAAAGTAAGACAATGCTCAAGTTAACTCTCTTTTTCCCAATTTAAGAATCTGAAGTGGTTTTAGGAAATGTCACCCAGATATGTGTTTGAAATGGAAGGTGCAGAGGTGTTCAGGAAAGCTCAGTATGACTGTGTTCAAGATCCCAAGACAGTATCATATTTTTTTAAGAAGTAAACCTTACATTAGTGAAATCTTAAGAGACATCCTCTGTTACCTAGAATAGAACACACCCAGCCTTCCACAAGGCTAGGGAAGAGAAAGCTGTTTGGCACTCAATATCTTTTTATAACATCTGGACTAATAAAAGTCAGGCTTTAACCTAAATTTCTGGGATTTACTTTATGTTACAGCAGAACCAAAATGTAATAGTTACTAATGAAACCCACAGGACAAGTTGGTTCTTGCCCTTAGGCAAGAAGAAAAGTTTTCATTTTAAAGAAACTTTGGAATTATTAGCATATAACTATTGGCTGTGTGCAAAGCTACTGGGAATCTGCTGCTGGAGGCAGAGACCTCTGTCAGGAGCACGAGGCATTGAGTTGTTCTGGCTGCTGGTTTATTTCCCAGTAGAATTTAATCCTTAAAGCTCTCTTTTGCCAAGCACCTGCACATCCAAATGACCACTTTTATATCACCCTCCCCCATTCCCTCAACAGCCACAGTTCCCTCAGCCTTGCCCTTCTACACCTGAATGGAGCTGATAGGAGCACAAAATCCCAGGTAAGCTTTATGAGAGAATAACAACAGCACCAACAAGAACTCCTGATGGATGCCTGAAATAAATTGAAATGGCGTCTCTCCTGTCCTCTAATACTTTGTGTTTGTCATGCTGCTCCTGAACTTGCAATCCTAGAGTCAAATCCAGTCCTGATCAGACTGCATAGGTGTTGGACTGACCTGACTTAAGCTCTCAGAAAGAGCACTAACCATATGTTACAGAAACACAGTCTGGTTCCACCTGGCTGCTTTTTCAGAAATAGCTCCTCTAAATCACCTGGATCTTCTTGCTCCAATGACTGCCCAGCCTTTCTGAACTTGCCATTGCTCATGGTGATCCAGCATTCCTTGTACCTCAGGGTGCAGCCAAACAAGCTGTGAGGCATCACAGATGTATCAGAATTAATATCAGAATTAATCAGAAATAATCCTCTCACACCTCTTTTGTCATCACCCAGACCAAATGCCCAAGGACCACAGTTCTTGCTCTGGATCACACTTCTCTTATGCCTGGCTGCCTATCTGTGCCAGAGCTCTTCCCAGATGTCTCCAAGCCAATAATTAGAAATATCATCATTTTCAGCAATACCTTACCAAGAACTCAACATCATTAGTTCTTCTGCAAACCTTACCCTAATTTTTGGCAATCAGTCATCCCCATTAAGTAGTGCCAGGAACTGTTCCCAACCAGTGGAACTGAATCACTTGGACTGTTAATTCATTACATTGCTCTTTGTGCAGTTTTGCACCAGGTCATCCAGAAACTTCCCAAATATTCCCTGGTACAGGAAATAGAATGGCTAAGAAGCACAGTCAGCAACTTGCCACCCTGTGCTGGACAGGTAAGAATTGAATGCCATGGACATGGACCACCCCCACTGGGACAAGTTCCCTGGCATGTTTCATTTCCTTACACAAATGTAACCTAGAGTATTCCACAGGAAAATAGATGAGAGTCAAAAGTAAACATTATAGAAGCCATTTGGGGTAAAACAAAAGAGAGAGAGAGCAAATGTTGGTGCTGAGATTCTCACCAGAAATACCATCCCTTTTCCATCTACAAATGCAGTTACCAGAGATCCCTCAGCATCACACTGTGAGAACCAAGTTCACCACTATGATGCAGACTATCTTAAGTTGAAAATCAACGCCTTCATCCAGAACCAAACTGAAAGCCAGGAAGATTCAAGAGCATAAATGCTACCCCTGAGGAAGGCACAGCTGAGTCGGGAAGCAGCTGCTTCATTCCCCAGGCAGAGCACATTGCAAGGATTGACACCCAAAGGGCACAGCCTGGATCACTGCAGCATTACTTGCATCTAAAAAAAAAGTGACAATTTTGTAGATAAGAACAGGTAGGAAAATGGATGGGGCTTGCTCAGTTTTACATTGAGAAGAACCAAGGACTCATCTTGCCTTCCATTTAGAGATTTTGGCTTTAACAGAGGAACTGACTCTCAGGTTTTGCCTCACTTATATAATTTATTTTCTATTTTTGTCTACAATAAATTTTAATTTCACCTAACTCAGGCTAAGTATCAATCTGATCACTCTTTCCCCATAGGGAAGCCTTGGTTATCCCTTCCTCAAGGAGAGAGGGGGGATGGCTGTTCCCAGCTTGCTGGTCAGAGCTCGTGCTGGATGAGCTGCTACAGTGATGGACAGTGGTCATTGGAGAGGTGTGAAAATAGACTGTGTCAGGCTGGGTCCCCAAATGCAGGCCCTAAAGTCCTAAAAAAACGTCCAGAAAGTCCTAAGCCAGAGTGCTGGGATCAGGGATGTTGCTCGAGGGCAGTGATCAGTCTTACCTGCTTCATCCAAGCAGGCACTGCTGGCTCTTGGTGGAGACAGTGTCCTGGGCAAGATGGTCCTGAGGCAGCAAGGCCATTGCTTTGGAAACATCTGGGATGGGCCACGGTGTACATGGAAGGGCTCTGGCACAAAGGAGGACTGAGATTATCCACAGGGAGCACTAAGGATTACAGAGTGTCATCCACACATTTTTTCCATGAGTTGTTGGAGAAAGAGAGCAGCTCTTTTCTCTCCCTGACCGTTTGAAAGGCACCCAGGTGTCAGGTCCTTTGCTAAGGCATAGCAAAAACAGTCAATAAGTACAGCCAAGGAGCTGTTCAGAGGTGGCCTTCCTTTCCTTGGAGCTGTGTGAATGTGCACTCACAAGTTAAAATTTGCTCTGTGTTGAAAGATTACTGGCATGCAACCAAGTCAGTCCACTTTCCTGCTCCAAAGAGTAACTGGTGAGGGCTATGGGATGGTACAGAACCGTGCAGGGCTTTTCTCAGTGAGATAAACACCTAGGAGGTGCTTCACAGATGCAATGCCCTTTGATTGCAGCCTCCTGACTCAGAACCCTCTGTGCTCTGCTGACCTGCTGTGCCTGCCCCAGACTCCAGCAGCTTGCACATGCCACAGGGTCCTTCTGCACCCAGCTCCAGGAGAAGTGGCAGGTGGACACGGGCTGCCAGAGAACACAGAGCTCTCACACTTTTGTTAAAGGGCACCATTCACGTGGCTGACTATGCCAGGACGAAAATTTGAGAAATGAAGAAGTATGCCTTGTCACAGAAGTGAGCTTGATACAGACCAGTCACTAACAGTTAAAGATGATTACCCATCTAATTCCAGAACATCATCGTTTATGACACCTAATTTGGACAATTTCAGCAAGGAATGTAAAGAAGGGGATGAGAATATTGCAGCTAAAATGAAGAATTAATCATTTTTACAGAACGGGCCCAGTTACTGCATGTTAACACTTCAGGCCCTGGTTTGATTTGCTGAAATTACATGCACTTAACCTCTTGTGATTCACAAACTATTTCATTAACTTCTTACTAACAAAGCATGACAAATTAATTTAAGCAGGGGAATTAAAAGAGGAAAGACCATCTAAGCTGGACAGTCAGCTTCTTTCACCTAATCTCCTGTTTCCAGGCCATTTCTAGTTCCCTTTTAGCCCAAAAGGTGTAAAATAAAATATTTCTCAGAATAAAACACTCTACCAAGAAAAATGCTCTCTAGTTACCAAAGCTTGCTTAACCTGCCAGAGGACTGTGAGAGACACCTAGATCCAGTACCCACTGCAGTCAGTTTATGACCTTTCCTTCGACTTCAGGCAGGCTTCAGGCAGAAGGTAATGTTCTTACTCCAAAAATATGGATCCTCTGGGGAGGAGAAGGGCTACAGAAAAAGTCTTGAGAACAGAACTGAAAGAGAACTGTGCAGGGGCTCTGTGAGCTCTGAGCTGTGGAGTGTTTTCTCTTACATATAAACAGTTTTTGAAGCACATTTATCAGAATAAAAAAACGGAATATCTGAAGCTTTTTCGGCACCTTAAAGTCCCAACTGCTCACAAACAAGTAAAAGAAAGTTTAAAACAAACAAACAACCCCCCCTCAAAAAAAAAAACCCAAAACAAAAAAACAAAAAAAAACCCCAAAAATAAAAAACTCCAGTCATCATTGTTCCAACATTAACCTGAAAGAAGCAGAAACTTCCTTTTCACCCATGGTACCATCAGAATATGCAACGTGCCACAATTAACACTATTGATATCTTACTAGGTTAATAACCAGAGCAGGAAATGTGAAAATAGTCTCAGAAAGAAGCTAAAGATGGCAGACAGGTCTCCATTTTACTTTGAGAAAAGAGGAAATGATAGGGGACAAAAGTATGTTTCCTGGGAACAGGAAAGATGACTTTCATTAGAGTTGACCATTAGTCACAAGTCCATTCAAATGTAACATCCTTGAGGCCTGAGAGATAATCAAATTATTCTAAAAAGTACAAGATATGAAAGAAAATTCTCCTTATGATGGTCTGCAGCTGGATCCCTAACTGAAGGAAAACAGGGAGAGCTGGAGGGTAATAGCAATCCTCTAAAAGACAAGAGATAAGGAACATCTGCTAGCAGGGACCTGAGTGAAAAAAGACCTGTCTGTGAATGGACATAAAATATTAATATTCCCATATCTCAGTTCCTCTAGACAATGGAAGAAATAAAGAGCAAACCTTGAACAAGCAAGAGTTTTGCAACAGATCTCTGTTCTGTGAAATTTAAACCCTTATTTCACAGCATGTCATGACTCTCAGGATGCCTCCTGACTCTTGCACTTCCCAAGAGGAAGCCCACCAGCCCCTGAGTAGAAGGGACTGGATTTCAATGCAGTAATTTTCTGTTGGTTGCCTGCTAGCTTGTTTTTGTTTCCCTGTGTCATTTTAATTCTGCCTGTATCCTGTGTACATATTACAGCTAAGTGGCCAGATCAGCAGGGACCTCAGCAAGCCACTGAACACACTCACAAAAAAGGCTGATGGACCCCTTGACACTTTGCTGATGCACACTTTGCATGTGTGCCATGTTTTCTCATGGTGGCTATCTTCCCTAGGAGAGGAAAATAACTGGAACTGAAAGCAATTTTAGCAACTGAATATATAAAGAAATAATATAAAGAAAAAGAATTCCTCGTGATAGATGTCTGCCACTGGCATCATACTGCATGAAACTCTTTCATAGCCACAGGAAGCTTCATTTTGGAAGCAAGAGCTGTGAATTGTTTGGAAGGCTCTTCCTTGTCTGCTGTAATGATGGGGAGAACCTTTCCTCTTTTAGCTTGATTTTGCTCCTGGCCCATTTACATATCCCCAGTTCTCACATGATTTTGTCTGTTTTCGGAATATCCTTGTTCTTCCCACCAGCATTTTCATGGGCAGCAGCTGCATCACCTCCAGCCTCCATGTAGCTGAGCTAAACAAGAGAAGTTCCTTTTGTTTTTTCTAATATAACAGACTCTTCCTTCTCCTGTAGCACACAGTAATTCTTCTCTTGACCTTTTCCAGTTCAAAGGCAAAGCTGCACAAGTGTCCCAGACAAACTCAGGACAAGACCTTGCAATGAATCTTACTAACTCTTCACTAGAAATAAGGGAATTTTCCCTCTTGCATGCCTGCTAGCATCACACTTGGATCAGTCAATACACCAGGAAGTTTCCTCTGGAAAGGAAGCCCAATCCTCAGCTCACAGAACAGCTGGCTCAGGTGGCTCCTCCTTCCTGCACTGCTATGGGGCTCAGGCAGGACACACAGAGCAAAACCATTCTGTAAGAGGAATTAAGATGCACCCTGCATCCTAATGCTACATAGTAAGCTAAAATTGATGGCTGGACATCAGGCCTGTGTTATCTACCTGCAGCAAATTCCACATTGCCAAATTTTTCCTGAGTCCCTCTCTATTCAACCCAAGGTTTGATGCACACTCAAACCTGCTGTCGTTTCTATCCCAGCATGAGCTACTGAGCAACTTTGGACATACTGACTAAATTTGAAGCTACACAGGTGAAGATTTATGCTGGAAGATTTGTAGTGCAATGATTCTGACAGTAGAGAACAAAACCAGGATAAAGCATCAATGTCTGGGTGAGCCTGCAAATATACCTAGAAGACATCAGCATCCCAGCTGATGTGAGTCCCTGCACATCCAGACCCTCCTCAGCACTTGCCTACAAGTGAAAGTTTTATAACACTGCACGTGCCCTTCCTTCTGCAGTGTGATGGAGAGCCTAATAGAACATGCCGGCAGAAGTTTGAGTCATCAAGGATATGGGGAAGACTGCAGCTTGGCTGCAGTGGGAATGGAGTGTTCCTGGGCAGGAGCACCACCACACTCTGGTAGGCACAGCAGGGCAGATGAACTGGAGGGGAGATTAGGCTCAGTGGCAGACACCCCATCAAGCTCCCTGTGCTGCCTGCAAAGGTGTGCTGCAGTAAACAGCTGCAGATCGTGCAGGTGTGCAAAGCTCTTCCCAGACTATTTGAGAGGAAGCAAAAGCCACGGGGTTTGGCCAAGGGATGAATTTGAATGCACCAAAAGAACAAGGAAGAAAGGCCTGGTGTGTGTCAAGCACACTGAGCTGAGGAACCTGCCATCCAGAGCAAGGCTGGAAAATGCCTGGGACTGAGCTGTGCCTGCACGAGGGTGAGCAGGGAGAGCAGCTCCCAAAGGGAGCAGTGAGCCCGTCTCAGCAGCTCTCCAGAGCTTTACTTCACAGGGCTTGCAGCAATGCCAGGCCAGTCTCAGCTGACAGACAACATTCCATCAGCAGGTACCCAAAATGCTGCACAATAGACAGCCCTGACACATAAGATATTTTCTTGTTCTAAAAAGAGAAGTGCACAAGCAGCAACATGGGAGCCAAAGCCAGATGATCAGCCAGGAGCAATTGCACTCATCAAATCTGCACCCATCATGAGAACTGTGAAGCAAGGGCTGTAAGCAGCCACTGCCATGGAGAGGAAGCCCTAGATGCTGCATGCTCCCTGGGCATTGATCAATACTCAAGCACCTGGGACTGGAGCTATTTATGTACTTATTTATTTTACAGCTTTACAAAATTGTTCTAAAGTGCTTCCCTTTGCCTTCTATTTTCCCACAGATGTTTCAATATAAATTATAGTAATTATGGATGGTGAAGAGAGTAATTTGCTTTAACAATTGTGTGAAGGGTAATTGTTATCAGTTTCATGAGTTTTCTGTCCTGTCCAATTGTCCACATAGTTTGAATAATCTATGGAACATCATGGAAGTGTGGATGTAGAGATTATGCTCAAGGGATAAATTTTCCATGTGCATTTTATTCCATTTGACTTGGAACTTTGGAACCAAACTGAATTTTCTGGGGGAAATCAGAAAGAAGAAGTGCTAGAAAATACTTTCTAGAGGCAGGCAACAATAGAGAGGAAAAACTCCTGTAGCTTATCCTCATAACATTCTCACATAATAGACAATCAACAAAGGCCAAAAAAGCCACAGCCAATTTCTGTCTTTAACAAAAATGTCAGGACAAGAAGAATTTTAGCTGAAATTTTCTTTCTAAAAGAAAGTGCAAAAGCACTTTCCAACACAACTTCCTGGAGCTGGAGTTTGAGACTCTCAGCAAGGCATTTGGAAAAGAACCTAAACCATTCATCTCCCATTCTAATGCATTAAATGGAACTCTAAAGAAAGGTAAGAAAGGCTCTGTTTAAAGCTAAAATAAACACGTTTTACATTTTTGAAGTACTCTCTGCAGGCCTCTCACCCTGTTGAATCCCACCAGAGCAACAATATTACAATGCCTATGGCTGATTCTGCTCAAGTTTCTGCTGTGGCTAAGCCAGTTAAAATACAGAAGAAGTGTATGTTCTTATGAATTTGGGTTCCTCCTTTTCTCTATGTCCTCACAATCCCTTTTGAGTAATGTCATACAGACGTGAGTTCAGAGATCAACAATTTCACTTCTCAGCATTCACTTGTTCCTTAAGGAAACAGAAACTGGAGGAACCCAAATGGGACATCTGTATTTGAGTGCTTCTCACTGAAGACTGAATGAGGACTGAAGGACCCCCACATCATGAAGATATTGCATTATAGCATTTATTTTCCAATGATTTCTTGCAGCTGTTTTAAAAAGGTTAGATTTTGCTAATTTTTTAATTTTTTTTTTCTTTTGGTCCCTGCTGCCTGGAAAGTTGATAGCAAATGTTATTGCTCTGATGTATTCTGATTCCTTCAGAAGCTTTTCCTCCTCTGTCATTTACAGCTGCTAAGATCCCAATTTGTAATAAAGGTTTTGTTATTAGATACCAAGTACCTGACCTTTCATTTTGTACCATTAAATTTCAGTCCATTTCAATTAATGTGGTCCTCAAGGTCACCCAGTTCTTTCTGAAGATGTTTGAGTATTTTGCAATTGTCCAACACATAGCCTTTCTCTTTGTAAGTTTTCATTACCTTGTAAAAGTCTCTCTAGTTGGAAAGCCTCTGAAGTAATACACTCTTTATTAATTTTCCTGCCCTTTTTCAAAACTTTTGTTATTTCTCCTCTGTCCTTCATCTTACCTGCAGTTATGCACCCTGGCAAAGCCCTCCACTGTCCTCTGATATCAAGAGGAATGCTTGGCACCACTCACCAGTTTTCCACTCACTAAGAGTGAAGTGTATGTACCTTGCAGCAGGAATAACCTAGGCAGGTACTGCAGGTACTTCTAAAATTACCAACCTAGATCAAACCAAACTTCCAGTCTGGGCTGTTGAATCCACTTAAGAATCATTCTTGTGCTTCTGGTGTGCTGTAAGTTCAAAACTAAGGCAGGTAGCTGCTCCTTATGTCTGAAATGCTAGCATGGTTCTATCAATGTAAGATGCAGCATTTAAGCTACATGCTGTGCTAGCCAGAGATCTTCACTGTGCTACAAATGATGACTGAGTGACTTCCTAAGGTTTTACAAATAAATCACAGCCTAAAACCTCTATACACAGAATGGAAAGTGTTGTCTGCCATGGATATATTCTTGCTAATGGAATTGCAGCTGTGATTTCTTTACTCCCTTTGAGAACCCCTTCAATTGATTTAGACATTAGTATGTAGGAGGATATGTACAGGCCAGATTTTTTTAAAAATTGAACATTCTTAACAAAGTCCTGGTTAGATTATTTACCAAACTTTAAGCCAATTCAAAACCTTTTAAAATCTTAATTATTTACAATTTAATTCTTAGCCTCGGACAATAGCATGACTAGATATTGGATAATATGACAAACACCATATATGCTCTTTGGGAGTGGGCCCAAATGCAGGGGGAATTGTTAAAAGCTGTACATTTTCAGAAATTGAGAAGAATATGGCATAGCCTTGGTCTACAGAGTTTGCATGTGAGGCTTAAAGCATTGCAATATGGTTTTGTCTCCTTAAAGTTATTTGTAGCTCTGTGGTCAACAAGGGGAAGTCATCTTTCATGAGGTAGTTGATAGATGTATTTTTTCCTTTGCTTTTCCAGCTTTAGCCTTTTTTTTTTTTTTGAAAAATTGAAAAGCCTTTAGACTTTTCTGAACAATTGAAAAGCCTTTAACTCAAAAACACATTGAAGGATCAATGCATGAAAACACATTTGAGTTCTGAATAGTTATCAATAGCCAGAGAGTAAATGAAGACTTCTAAATTAAAATTGAAAGGTATTAACCTTGAAAGCCTTTTTAGGAAAAAAAAAAAAAAAAAAAAAAAAAAAAGTATAAGGGCAATATTTGCTTACTTCTTTGAAATCTGAAGACAAACTCATTTTCAAGCACTTGAAACCTTACAGTCTGTCCACACTGAAAACAAGAGCTCTGTTACCCCTGTGTGAAAACCCATCACACTTTGCCTTTTAGGTTACATTTCTGATGTTATTAATTTGGAAAGAGCCCTGCACAATCAAGCAGCCTGTGAGCATTAAACACTATCAGCCTTTACCAGGTGGCCAAGGGGCAGAGACAAAGGGCTGGCTGGCAATTGTCTCTGCTCCACAGGGACTGCCCACCAGAGACCCTCCACTGACTTCTACACTAGGCAAAGTGATTAAATGTGCAAGATGTGGTGGAATGAGGAACAGGTGAAGCTGTTCTGGTGGCAGCAGGCTCAGCACAGCCAGGCAGCAGCGTGCAGCTTGCCCCAGGTGGGGAGCAGAGAACACACCTGGCCTGTCAGTGGGGGGAAGGAGGGTCCCAAGGGGGGAAGGAGGGTGCCAGGGAGAGAAAACTAGAGGTGAAGAGACTGGAGAGAGCACAGGAAACTGACTGAGGGAAAGTAAGAGAGGAAGGGTGCCCAGAGACCCTCCTGATCTGAGGGAAGACCTCCCTGGAAAGTCTTTAGAGAGGCCACTTTTGAGGGAAAAAACAACTAAACAAACAAAACCAAAGGAGAAAATAATAAATGGACTTGAAATTATCTGGTGACCTCTGTCAACACCCACAGCACTGTCCCAGCGACAGGAACATTGCAGACAGTCCCACTGTCAGCAAATGGGAGTTATGGGGGGTTGGTGGCCAGGAAAGGGAAAAAACAAGGTCTGGCATTTACCCTTGACATGTCATGAGATGAGAATGCACTCGTGGGTTGCTACCATCCAGCAGCTGACACACATGAACATGATCACAAGTAGTTTGTGGTGATCGTGTTTTTCAGATTTTTTTCTTGGTGCACACAGAATCACAGAATGGGGAAGGCTGGAAGGAGTGACAGTGGGGTTATCTGCTCCAGTCTCCCTGTTCAAGCAAGGTCATCCTTAAATAC
Organism: Luscinia megarhynchos; assembly: GCA_034336665.1. Taxonomy (NCBI): domain Eukaryota; kingdom Metazoa; phylum Chordata; class Aves; order Passeriformes; family Muscicapidae; genus Luscinia; species Luscinia megarhynchos. Next base: position 71,710,372 of record JAPFBE010000003.1, read on the forward strand.
ATTGCACAGGATTGCATCCAAACAGCTCTTGAATATCTCCATTGAGGGAGATTCCATGACTTCTCTGGGCAATCTGTTCCAGTGCTCAGTCACCTACACAGTAGAGAAGTTCCTCCTCATGTTCAGCTGGAACTTCTGTGCATCAGTTTCTACCCATTCCCCTTGTCCTATTGCTTGGCACCACTGAGAGGAGGCTGGCTCATCTCTTGGCACCCAGCCTTTGGATACTCTTTTCTCAAGGCTGAACAGCCTCAGCTCCCTCAGCTCTTCCTTATAAGAGGGATGCTCCAGTCCCTTCATCATCTTTGTAGCCCCTCTGCTGGACCCCGCTCCAGGAGCTCCATGTCTCTCTCTGTGAGGAGCCCACAGCACTCCAGACAAGCTGACAAGAGGTGAGGTCACCTGGTGATGCCCTAGCAGCACAAAAAGAAGCACAATAAAGCCTGGAAGTGCTTGTCACAAAGTGCAGACAGCAGACTGCAGCAGAGAGCAGTTCAAAATGTGGAAAGCAGTCTTGGCCACCTTTAGGAAATGAAGGAACTGGGACAGATCCAACTCATGTGAAAGTGCCAAAAATACCAACTCCCTGAAAGGACTGAGAAAGGACACTGCTGGAGACAGTAGTAGGGAAGAGGCAGTCACCCTCACAGCAAATCTACTTTATCACAAAAACAGCACTTCAGTGACTGGCTTCACAAAGAGCTGCTGAAGCAAAACTGATCAAACAAAACAAAGCTTATCATGCTTGGACCAAAGAGGAGCTATTTTCCTTTGACCCTGGAAGCCAGAAGCTTGATCAACATGTGGACAGCACCATAGTAAAAATGGCTACAACAGGTATCAAATCTCCTGGGAATATTCTTTGGTGAAGTCTGGCTCCCTTTCCAGCAAGATTTCAGTACATGGTCTCATAGTTACAAAGCACCATTAACAAAAGAAAAGAAAAAGTGTCTTGTAACAGATTCTTTCTCACATAATGCTGAAGAGGAGAGAGACTTGAGAACAGAAGCACATGATATTATACCAGTCTGCAAAAGTCATGAGAGAATGATGAAATTACCATAAAAGTGGAACTTCTAAGAAAACAGGTGTTATCAGGGCAGTCTGCACATGAACAACAAGCTCACTGCAATGTTTGTTCATTTGGGGATGGAAAATGGGAATGATAAGTGTAACTAAAATTGATTAATTGAGTCCAGGGAATTTTAATTTTTAAGGAAGCAATGGACAGGGTGTTTTTATGCAAAACAACCCAAAACAATCCAACAACAACAAAAGCCAACAATCAAACAAACAAAAAACCCCAAGAAGACACATACTTTTCTGGCCCTACATAAATTCAGAAAACAGGACATATGTTTAGAATTTGCTGCATTTGTTTCAAATTTCAAGAGACAGAACTGCAAGGAGTTGCTGATAATTTGTGGTGCTCCTCATGGAGTCTAGCAGAAATTGGCAACTGATTTGTTTGAGCAGAGCAAAGCTCTGTGCAATGACAGATGATTATTACTGTCATTTTTTACCAAGTAATTCAGCTAAGCTTCACATTATCCAGCACAGTAGTGAATGACAATAATACAATAATACAAAAATACAATAATGACAATAATACAATATTTGCCAAACCTCTGATGAGCTTGTTTTGAACACATCACAGACACAAGACACTTCCAAGACTGCAGAGGATCATGTTTCATACAGAAGTTGCAATCCATATCAAGTGGATGCATGCCAAAACAAAATCAGATGCAAAAAGCCAAGAACAAGGGTCCCAAAAGTACCAGCCACAGGCTTCAAAATCTTCATACATGCATGTTCAAGAGGATTTTGAGCTGTGCTCATCTTCACTGGAACCAGCTGAGCACAAGGCTGTAGTGGGCACAGCCTTTTTCAGTTTTCCAAGGACCTGGACTGCCTATCAGAAACACTTAAATGTTGACTACAGCCCCAAATTCCACTTCTACAGAGCTGCTGACCAATGTCAGCTTGGAGATCACCCAGCCACACTCACATGTTTAAAATTTACCCTCTGACCAGGCATGCCTTAATCTTAGAAAGAACACTCTACCACATCTCACTAACTGAACAGGTCAGCAAGAACAACTGCAATATTAATTGCACAAGTTGGAAATCATAGAATATAGAATGGCTTGGGCTGGAAGGAACCTTAAAGTTCATCTGGTTCCAACCCCCCCTGCTATGGACAGCAACACTTTCCACTAGACCAGATTGTTCAGAGCCCCATCCAGCCTGGCCTTGGATACTTCCAGAAATGGGGTAGCCACAGCTTCTCTGGGTAACCTGTTCTAGTGCTTCACCACCCTCACAGTAAAAAATTTCTTCCTAATATCTAATCTGACCCTACCTTCTTCCAGTTTGAAGCCATTCCCCATTGTCCTGTCACTAGATGCTCTTGTAAATATCCTCTCTCCATCTTTCTTGTAGCATCCCTTCAGGTACTGGAAGGCCACAGTTAGGTCACCCTGAAGCATTCTCTTTTGCAAAGTAAAACCACCTTGAGGAATAATTTTTTAGTTACTATGTTATATGGTTTCATGGGCTGTGCTGTATCTGCAAAATTATTTCTAGATGAAGCTGATGTGGGTTGGAAGGTAGTGTTTGCTCTTGAAATTTGGGCATATCAAGGCCAAAGTGGAGGCATAACAGTGAGCAGGCTTAACAGCCAGCAGAGAGAACAGCCCCATTACCAGGTGAGCACCTGTGAAAGGACTGATCACCCTTGATCAGGCCATTCCCACAGATATTTTGTATTATTTATTTTTTTAGTGTGAGCATATTAATGCATAGGTAAGTGTCATTGAGAAATGCCTAGCACAAGGGAAGTGCTGGCATTTGTCAGTGTTTTGTCTATTTTCTTTAACAGAAGAAGCAGCAGAAGTCAGTCATTTTCTGCCCTACTCGCTCTGTACCAGGTGTGGTGTGAAAGCAGAGCAAGCAGCTTGCTTTATTTTGGGTACATGGCTATGAAAAGAAATTAGCTCAGTTGGTTAGAGCACCATGCTATTAATGCAAAGTTGTGGGTTTGATCTCTGTATGGGGGTTCACTTAAGGGCTGGACTAGCTGATCCTAGTAGGTCTCTTCCAACTCAGAATATTCTATGATTCTGTGTTTTTTGTAACAAGCCCTCAGTTCTTCAGGATCAAAATTGGTGTTGTTCTAAATGTGTGAATAAAGACCAGAAAAGACAAAGAAAATAAAAATTAACTATGGGAAAAGGCTATCTCTCAAAGCTCCCTGAAAGGGTACCTTATCCCTACGTACATTTTGGCTACAAACCCAAGTACAGACTCCAGTGAGTTTGTACTTGATGGATGCATCCTAGAATCATGGACTTGTTTGAGTTGTGTGGGACCTCTAAAGATCCTCTAGTCCAGTCCCCCTGCAATGTGCAGGGACACCTTCCACTAGAAGTTTTCTCAGAGCCCAGTCCCATCTGACCTTGAATATTTCCAGTGATGAGGTACCCACCACCTCTCTGAGCAACCTGTTCTAGTGTTCCACCACTCTCATTGTAAATGTAAAATGTTTTTAAATTTCCTCATAATATCCAGTCTGAATCTATCCTCCTTTAGTTTAACACCCCTTGTCCTACCACTACAGGCCCAGCCAAAAAGCCTGTCCCCATCTTTCTTATAAGCCCCTTTTAGGAACTGGAAGGCTGCTGTGGGGTGTCTGTCTCTTCTCCAGGCTGAGCAGCCCCAGCTCTCTCAGCCTATCCTCACAGGAAAGATGTTCTGGCTCTCTGATCATCTTTGCAGCATCTTCTGGACTGACTCCAGGAGATCCACATCTTTCCTGTGCTGGTTCCCAGAGCTGATGCAGCACTGCAGGTGGGGTCTCACAGAGCAGAGCAGAGGGGCAGAATCCCCTCCCTGGCCCTGCTGCCACCACTGGATGCAGCCCAGGACACCTTTGGCTCTCTGGGCTGAGTGCACACTGACAGCTCCTGTCCAGCTTTATCATGTCATCACTGAGGTACAGATTGTCTGAGCCAAACCAGCTGTTACAAGGATTATGGCAGCATTTATTACTGAGAGGGAAAAAAAAATTAAAAAAAAATTCTTCAAGTCACCCCAGAGCAGAGGTAAGCTGTCACACATGCCTTTAAAAACAACTTCACAGAGTGCTCAGTTTCAAAAGCTAGGCTTTCTTTTTAGCCTATAAACACAACAGCATAGGCAGTGTGGGAAGGAGAATTGTACCAAAAGGAAGAGAGATTCAGTGGCCCAAAGATGCTGAAGCCAAAAACCTTGCAGATCTGCCAGCAGGGAGAGTGTCTCAAAAAGAACCTCCTTGCTGAAGATGAATAGTGATAACTACATGTATTTATCAGGTTAATCCTCTTTCAATAACTGAGCAGTGGGTGGGCATATATTTCTTTAAAATGGCAAAGGCTTTCGCCTACCATAAACCAAAAATATAAACATGAATATGAAAGGCCACAAATTATGCACTCTGCTGTCTTTGATCATCAGGTAGGGAGGAGAGCTTTAAAAATTACATTCAGGAATCAGCTCCCATTACCAGAACACCTCAACATCACAAGATCAAGTAGGAGTTGATCTCATAGCTGATCAAAAACTGATTTGTTGCCTGCCTTTACAGTAAATACTTTCAACATATCAAGCTACCTGTAAGATGTGCACATTTCTCAGTGAGCAGCTACAAAGAATAGCTTATCCATACCTATAGAAAAAAAACTTCCAAATTAACAAGTAAGTTTTGAGTTAATAAAAGAAAAATTATTTTGTATTTACTGATTAGGAAATAAAGAGACAGAAAGACTACTGCCTGCTGGTAGTGATCTCAGTGCAGGAACCCTTCAGCCATACCTGAACCACCCACACAAAACCACTGCTTGCAGACCCTTGCTTGGATCCTCTTGCAAAGCAGAGTCAGGGACTCATCTCTTAGGCCAACCATTGCTCTAGCACCATGCTATAATTTTTTTTTTTTTTTTTTTGTGCAGTCAGTTCAGTCAGCACTGGGAGGCTTCTTCACTTCCCAGTGGAAACACGCCATTAGACAGAGGTAGCTGCTTGTAGATGTGGAGAGAGGAGAAAACTAAATGCAATCTAACCTCTCACTTTAGTCTTGTACCTGAAGACCTGTGATTCCCCCCATCACTCACCTGAGGTGTTCCCTGCATGCAGCCACACAGCCCCCAGGGGAATCCACTGGTCACCACTGCCCACCTCTCTTCTCTCTCACCACTGCAAACTGGCACGAGGGAGGAAGCCTGTGAGCTTCCAAGCACTAAAGCATCCTGTAAAATCTGCTGGCTTCACTGAGAGCCACGGTCATTTACCCAATAATTCACTAACTGCATCAGGTGGGCAGCAGAGCCATGCATCAGCTCCAGCTGTCAGCTTCCTGCTCTGTCCCCAGTGAGCTCCTTCTGTACTTGTCTGCAGGCTCTAGCATGGGGTCAGTCTCAGATCTGCACACGAGGGAACCATCAGTCACTTGAAAAGCAGCAAGGCTCTGACATTCACATAGAGACAGGCAATTTCAGTGAGCCAGCAACACAGACACCACTGCCTGTGCCCAGGGAAACACATCAGACCTCACTGCCCAGCTCAGCTGCAGGACAGACAGTGCAGGGAGAGCCAGAGAATGGGAATTGCAGGGAGAACAGGCAGCTCAGGGCAAATCACATGGCTTCCTGCATGCTCTGTGCACATGCCAGACACCACTGCTCTGCAGCTACTGGCTTCTGCCTGTGATGAACAAGAAACCAAGTTTCCCATGGGACTCTGCCAGGTCTTTTTCCAAAGGATGCTCTGGCCTCGTTCCTCTCCAGATTTTGGAAAAATCAGCCCTGAGCGCTGTGGTGGGTTTCAGGTAGGAGGGAAAGGAGGAATGGCTGAGATGGCTCATTTCAGGGACCTGGCTGAATACACCTGTTAGGAAAGGAGGACTCATTCAGGTCATTCTTCTCATTGTGGCAGTGTTGAGTCAGAGGGAGGTGTGTGGGCTGAGGGGATTTATGAGGGCTGGGCAGACAGCAGCCCACCAGAAATCCAATGTCTGTCCATGGAAACTGGGTATGGTGGAAGGCACCACAACTGCATTTGAAGTTATTAGAACAACAAAGAAGACAAAGGACAAATAATATCTTTATCTATACTTCTACCTACTGTGAATAAAACAGTCCCACTTCTCACATCCCAACAGCAGAGCCCCCAGGCCTTCCATACAGCCCTCTGCACCCTTCTGCCAAGCTCTGCTCTCCCAGCCCAGCCCTGGCTCTGCTCTGCAGCCCAAGCAATGCCTGAGGTGCCCCTGGCCATGCTTCTACAAGAAAACATTTTCCAGAAGAAAGTTCTGCCATACATGTGTGTGGCAGGAAGTGAAGGAGGAAGAGGATGATCTTTGAGGTTGTGCTTGATGAAAGCACATGGAAGAAAGAGATGGAGGAGAATATGTCCTCTTGCTATGCATGAACATGCCATCTGTCTCTACAGCCTGAGGAATGAGAGAGTAAGAAAACTGAGGGAGAAAAAACACAATTAGAGAAGATTTCTGAGCCTAAGAGCAGCACATTCAAGTGGACCAAGTGGCAATAAGGGATTTTTAACATCTGGAAATATTTTAGATCTCAGAAAGAACACCATAAAATATCTACAGGTTAGAGAAAATAGGATGAGAGAAGTCACCCTATTCTTTGCAATTCAGAAAAATGTTCATATGGACCAATTTGAGCACTTTCTCCACCAGCAAAATGTGGAGACCAAAAATACAGATACATTCAAAACTGGCTGAAAAGGTGCAGAAGAAAATGTATGCAGGAATCTTAATACAAAATGTTCCATCTTTGGTTCTTTCTGTTCTTCAGCTACAGATTGCTGTGTCTGGGGACTTAGAGCCCCAGTACGTGTTTGACCTCTTATCATGCTCTTGTTATTGATCAATATCATATCTAGGTCTTGATCTGAACAGAGCTTTGCCTGACCTTGCCCATCCCCAGCAGATCAGACAAGATCTTGGAAAATCCAGTATGTTCCTCTTTCTCCTCTTCCTCTTCTTTTTGCTCTAACCAAGGTAACTTTCCACCAGAATGTATTTGGAAATGGTAGATCAGTATGATGTCAATTTGGACAAAAAGGCTGATTGATGTGCTTGTCAAATCAAGAGGATTAACTCATTTGTGATAAATGTTAGGGAATAAATGCAGGGTCTCAGATGAGAAAGCCAGGTCATTGCTCCAGACATAGGGTACAGCAGGTCTGTGACCATTCCACATCCAAAAGCAGCTCAAAAGCAGAGCACCATAGAGCAAAGCACAGATGTGAAATGACAAAGAAACCCCACCAACATTTTTGCAAAAGCCTGTTCAGAAGTATGAGGGGAATGGGATGTGAGAGAGCCTCCACTTTCCTAATGCTAACAAGCAGTTCTCCAATACATCTGCACTGGACTAAATGCAGGGACTGTCTCTTTGAAATAATAACTTATCTAATTAAAAAGATGTTGGCTTCATCTGATATGATCTTTGCCCTGCTGCTCTGAAGGAGAAGCCAGCCTCATAAGGAAGGCAAGGAACCTGCCACGTTCCCCCCAGGACAGAGACAATGACTGCATTGGCATTACTGCCATGATCCCACAGCCTCAAGAGGGCTCAGGGCCATAGGCAAGGTTCCACTGTCACAGTGGCTGTGACTGCTCTGGCACTAATGATGTGAAACACAGCAACAAAGTTCAGTGTCCATGACAGAGAAAAATTTCAATATATACTGCACATCAGAAGCAAAGAACAAGAACACAATTAACTAAAAAGGAAGATATAGCCCTTCTGCCCTTGACTGACAAAACTGCTGGATATACCCCTAGGCAACCACTTGGATATTGTCTTTGGAGCTGTTAATTTCCACAGGAAAAATTAATTCTGTTTACTCCTTTAAAATGCCATTATAAGTGTTAATTTGTACATCTCCTCAGCTGTATTTTCATCTGCACATTGCACTGAAAAGTCTCTACAACAATGGCACCAGCCTAATGACAGGAGACTATTAAATGAGGCAGCCCTCCATTGAATATAAACTTCCTTAAACAATTATTTCAATCCCACCAAGCAAATTGGTCTCTTAGGGGAGAATATGCTTTTTCTGAAAAGAAGGCCTGCAGGATGAATGCTCCAAGGCTCAGAGCTGCTCCACAGGCTCAGGGCAGGTGGATGGTGCTGCTCTGTGCCTCTCCCAGTAGCCATGACATGCAAACAATCCTCTCCCTGCAGCACTCCATTGGCCTACCAGCAATTCCTCTGAGCCCCTTGAAAGCAGAAATGTGATGTCAACACAGAGGTGGAGGAACAAACTGCAATATCACTGCAAACTCAAATTCATTTAATTCAGTTCCACAGAAAAATTCAGCAAGGCTTTCCATAGTCATCATAGACTGAGACAACACATCTCAAGGTTCCTAAATAATGTATTAAAAGCAGAAGAGTTAGACAGTTAGGTTTCCCTTTAGTTTCTATGGTTCTTTTGTCAGTATTTAACATTTCTGATCACAGCCCCTCTCTTTTCAGCCATGGAAGGTGCACTGCAGGATTGTCACACAGCCAGGACTGTGTCAGAGTTGTTCCAGGACAGCCAGCCTCTGTGTTCAGCAAGGTATTCTTGTGAGACCCCTACAGCAGAGGCATCATCCCCTGGGACAGGAGGGGTTTTAGCATGGCTGGGATGTACTCCACAGCCTGCCTTTGTGCTCAAGGCGTGTTTCTGACAAACACACGTCAGGCATCAGCAGCTCCTTGGGACAGGGCACTGAGAACAACTCAGGTAGCATGATGTGTTTTGGTACACCAGCCTGTACCCAGGTGAGGGGTACAAGTAGGGATATTTTTTTTCCCCTGGTCTCAGTCATATCTTGTAACATCAAAGCCAAGATCACTTACCTTAGTTCCAGTGCCAGCCACTGCAGCCTTGTATTTTCTGATTTACCTTCCCACTGGTCCTTTTACTTCAGCTCAGTGTGAGTTAATTCCATTAACTTTTCCCATAAGATGACGGATTTTCACACCACTGTAGCAACCTGTGAGAAGCATCCTTAACCAGCCCCTACCCCAAGGGAAAAGGTCATCTTCTTGGACAGCTATGACTTCATTTCCTCATGGGAAGCACAACCAACCCAAACTCGTGCAGACACGACTGTCCTTCATCGATGTCATAACCAGAGTTTTCCACCCTGTGGAATCCTCCAGTGTATTGGCACTTTTGTTCTGAGAAGGTTAATAGGGGTGATCACCAGGCAATGGCACAGAGTCCAGAGACAGGTGTATGGAGATTGGGTCAACCCCATAATGTCAGTAAACTATTTTTCAGAATAGCAGCTTCTCCCTGGCCAGCATCACTTCCTATTTATTATGACTTGCTCAGCCCAGAGGAACAGACAGCCACCTGGAGTCTCTTGGCTGTTTCTGGAGCTTATTATTGGATGCACATCAGAAACAGTTTGATCTCCTCAAAAAACAAGAGCTAGGATTAATGTGGTGTGGGTTTATTTTTAGACTCCACTTCCCATCCAGAAGCCCTTGCCAGTAGTGACAGAAATTATGTAGAAATCCTATTGGTATCAGTGATCATATGTATGTGCACAGCCATGTTCTCAGTTAAAATCAGTTTTAAAACTCCTGGGGTTGATTGTTTTCTTGGAGGGCAGTTTTTCCCTGCATAATTGCATCTTCTTAATAAATGGCAGAAGGTTGATGCAAACAAGCCTTGCTGTCTCTAAACTCATGAGGCCCCTGCACTGTTGTCTCTGCAGGTCTGTACATCCCAGGTTTTTCTGCAGAGGCCTGTAGTAACACACAATTTATTGATCTGTAAATAGCTCAGAAATTCAAATGACAACCATTGCAGTGGAAAAAAAAACCCATGAAGTTCTTTTCAACTCCTGTGCTAAAAGAAATAAAGTTTAGTAAGAGAGAGGTGCCTGTCGAAGCTTTCCTTCCTTTGTATTTGTTTAATATTATTTTCCATGCCATATTTCATCATGAGCAATGATGGCTGATTTATGAAAACTGCAGAGAAGTTTGAATATTTTCTTGCCTTCCTGGCAAGTTCTGACACATGCAGAATTTCTTGTTTTACTGAGGAGGTAAGGCCACAAATAACCAAACAGAACAGGTGGGACTGGCCTTGTATTTGAGGGGTTGGGTAACCACAAAAATAATCAGTAACCAAAAAAAAAAAAAAAAAAGCAGAGAATATCTGTGAGAGATTGTCTTCTTTTCCCTCCTTATTGGTAAGTTGCAAGAATATGCCACGTTGCTGAGCTGCCCAAATGCCTGTCATCATCCACACAACACCATGGGCAAGCCAATAAATAAGGAATGCTCAGGTTCCCAGCCAGTTGCCTGTGGTACCTGAGCTTCTGCTCAGGGCTGTGCTGGTCCCAGAGGTCTGTACAGGACAGAGTCCCTGCTCTGGCCCTCAGCCAGAAAAATGGATATCTGGGCAGGAGATGGAGCACTGGTCAGGCAGACCTGAGGCTGTGGATGAGCTCCCATGGGAAGCAGGGACCATTACCATACCACTTTGCAAACTGTGGTAAAATACACCCCCTTGGTTTTGCCTTTTCTAGCATACAGCAAGACATAAAATAAGACAAACCAGTTTCTCCTCCATTCCCCAAATCCCTAATTTCTACACTGCAGACTGAGAGACTGACTAAACTTTATCCACTGGATATTAATGAGGCCTCATCAGTGTGTGCTGCTGCCATATTTCTAGGAGGCCAGTGAAATACCAGAACCTACAGAGAACAAAGCACAACAGGCACCATGACCTTGGCTGTCATCACTTAGTATCACTTCATCATAAACTCAGTATTCTCCTTTAGAGAGGAAATGTTTTAGAATCGATTTGCAATATTGAGTTGTGTTTATCCTGAAAGCCACAAAACAAATCCAGGAAGATGGGTTGATACAGAAAGGCTATTAGTTATCCTGTTTGGAACCAGAGTAGAAACAGGAAAATCATTTCACTTTCATGTTGGAATAATACTTGCTGTCACAGTCTGGTTACTACCACCCTTCACCTTCCTGCCAGAGCTCCCCTGGATGAAGGAGAGCTGGGACCATTACTCCACTCTGCTCTTCAAGAAGCAAGCTGTAGATATCCCAGTGGGGATCTGCCAGCCAGGGTCCATGAATGAGGGCATAAATGTGGGAAAGGATCTGGGGTTGTCCTTGTCTGTGATTGGTAACATGCACCTTGCTTGTTAGAGGTTGTTAGAGCCTCTGAACCCCCTCCCATACTTTGCTCTGTGTCCCACAAAGATCCTCCTTATGCATCAAAGACAGCAAAAATAGTGGTCATGACCTACATCTCGAGTCCTCATGCTTTTTCATCATGTTCAATTTGTCTTGTTCTCTCCTGAGCAGGTGCCTCTAATCTTATTCTCTACTGCTACCTGCATGTCCTGAGGCTTCACTCTCACATCTGCATCTCTCCATTGTCTTCCAAAGCCTTTTCTTCTAGATCAGTTATTAATCTAAATTGTCCATTCCAAAATGGTGTGGATTTGAAATCATGGAGGGACAGAGAAAGAAATTCAGAGAAAGAAAAAGAAAAGGAAAAAGGGGATGTGCACAAGACCTGAGGGTCACCACATCCCCTTTCTGCTCATCTTCATGTGCATGTTGCTTCCACAGGCATTTGCTCTTTGCAAATGATGGTTTCATTTTTTTGCATAAAGTGCCATGCAGTATTATGGCATTATGGAATTAATAATGAATCATGCAATCTCTCACCTTCCCACTGGAATAAAATCATCGTTTGATTTGTGAATAATTTACTTGAACTGCCACGAAAAGACTTCTGTCAGAGATGGAACATATTTTTTTTTAATTATTAGTGGTTCTTCCCATTAAATTAAAGAAAACAATATGTTGAATTTTTAAATGATCTAGTGTTATTCAGAGACAAGTGCAGAGCAAGTTATTTAATGAGGCTGGTAATCACAAATAAATTAATCAAAATTTCTTCTTATAAATTATAAACATTTTCTAGAGAACACACCAGAAATATCTTAAATAAGAGCTATAAGATCATGGAGCAGCAGAGATTTCTTTCCCTTCTCTCTAGCGTTTCCTGTGTTGGAAAAGGTTACTCACCAAAGGATCCAGATTCATTCCATGGTAAGGTGAGTGGAAGTTTCTATTTCATCTCAGCCAGTGTTGAATGAGATGCAGAGTCCTTGTTCAGGCCACAGCAGCTGCAGCTGTGCAGAGGTGCCTTCCCTCTTCCTCCAGGCAAACTGCCAGAAATTTGCTGTTTGGACATTTTTTTTCTTCTCTTTTTCTTCTCTCAATAATATAAATTTAAGTTGTAAATCTTGTGTGATAAAATTCTCAACGCAGTAAGTAAAGTGTAGTTCGATCAGGTGACTTCCAGCTGGAAACCACAAAGAAGTTGTTAGGAAAGCTGCAAGTAACCAGAGACATTTAGCAGAACAGTGTGACTATATGTTATACTTCTGATAAACTGAAGAAACAGTCTGAAATTAATAATGTTCATCAGGACAAATATAAATTTATTCATGTCAGAAATTTTTTCCCAGATGCAGAAAGACTAATACTATTACAAGATCTTCAGAAATTTACTGCCAAGCCCTATTGGTAGTGTTCTCATGAGGATGATGTTGAGATAGCAAGAAACAGCTACATAATCTGATCAGAGCTTTCATAAATTACCTGTTAAAAAAATACCTTAAAGTCTTCCCTGAACAGGCCACTTGCCTCACTAGTTTTCATTCTCCTTTGTCTTGTCTCAGAGTGCTATAAAATCCACAGTAATTAAGTTTAAGTACCTATAATCAAGGACCTTGAAGGAGGATATATGAGAGAGTATAAGCAGCAGTAACTCTGGTGCCACCACTGTGACAGTCACAGGAGAGCAGGAGCCAGGAAGGAGGGCACAGAGCCACTGGCAGAAGGGGAATAAATTTCCAATGCTCCTCCCCTGCACCCCTGCAAAGTGACCCCAACCCTGTGTCAGGCTCCAGGGGACTCATGCCATGAAGGCAGGAGGTCAGCATGAAACTTGACTCAGAAAGATGCCTTCTCCTGAAAAAGGCCACAGCAGCAGATCATCCAGAGTGTGATTCTCCAAATCACTTGGACATCTGTCAAACAGCAAACACATGCAGCAAAACAAGCCTGCTCCTGTCTCAGCCCCATCTCCAGTCATACAGAGTCCAATGCAAACACAGCCAAGACCTTTTCTCCCAAACACATGACAGCTTCTGGCTGAACTGCAGTGGTGAGCCAAAACAAATCACTTAGGGATAAGAAGTGCAGTAAATACACCAACACTTGGCTTGTCTCACAAGCACTCCCAGGGAGAGGGGAAAGGTGGGGTACTGTGATCCTCCTGTACACTGAAGCCTTCTGGTTGCCCTTCTGCCAAAGACACAGCTTTGGGCAATTTTCACATTCGAGCCCTTTCTTTTAACCCTCCAAAACTGATTGTGAAAATATGTGCATGTTGTCCTCCTTCTAGGAAAAAGGCAATTTGTAATCTCATCACAGCCAAAAACCATTTCCATTCAAAACCTACATCCAGCCAGGCAAGGGCTCCTAAAGGCTGGTTTGTTTTATTCTTCACTGATCAAGTTCAGTCAGGAGACTTCTACAGAGGTGGCTCAGGCAGGGGAGGCTGATTTGACACCACCTACAGCAGAGAGCTCTGATTCCCTGATCTCAGTCCCTACATCTCACTTGGGATTCCCTGGCTGAGGAGCCCTCAGGGGCCCATGAGCTGCCTCTGCCTCTTCTGAGCTTGCCTAAGGGCAACCAAGAGGTTAAAGATTTTTCATATATGTGTGAAGAAGCAAACATCAAGGTGGGTAGGATAGCTGCAGACATTTTGTCCTGCAGAGGGGAAGGCTTGTTTGGAAGGGGTTAAGCCTTTCCTAAAATACCCAAGAGACTTAAAATATGACTTTCAAATCTTTATTATTCATATACTTTTCAAAGATTTTCCAAGAATATGTAAAAGTACTTTTTCTCAGTGGTGACTTCTTCTCTGCCAAGTCATAACAATATCACAAATCATTTCAGCAGTGTGAAAGATTATTTTTAAAAGTAGAAGATAGAGTTTCTCATATGCTTCTAACTTCAAAAGCAACAGTTTATACACCCAGAGAGACACAGATTAAACTAACAACCAGGTGATAATGTGTACTCAAGACCCTGTAAAACCAGAGTATAATAGAAATTCAAGTGGCAGTCTTACTGCATCAATCAAATATTAGTGCTAGTGACCCTCTTTTTCCCAGAGGGCTTGACACTTCAGATTTGAAAAAGTTGATGAAAAGATCACAGGGATAAAACTGGAAACATATTTAAACTGTGGGAGAACAGAAATTTAAATTATGATAATATGACCTATTAAAGAAAGAAATTAAAATTTCCTAATTGATTATGTTAAAAGAAGCCAAATTCCACAAGGACTTGAAACATCAGTTATGTCTCAGTTTTGAAGAGGTGGAGAGAATATGGACTTTTTTTTCCCTGACTAATCTCTGGTTATTTACAGAAGTGATCCTGTTGCTCTCAACCTTCTCTGATTTTCAGACCCCTAAAAATTTACAGCAGTGTCCCATTGAAGAAAACACAAACCTGTTCACCAGAGGCTTGCTTTGCCTGTTTGCTTTTACCTGTCTGTCAGAAATAGTTTGTGGGAATCAAGGCTTTGAGGAGCAGTAGTCCAGCCCTGCTGAGGACAGATGCTGCTTGGATGCTGAAGCAGCTTGCTGTCAGCCCCTGGCGTGCTCCAAGTGTCACCTGATTTGGTGACACTCAGGCACAGGTCCTGGTGAGCCCGTGGGTGGGAGGAGAAGCTCACCACCAGCAGATGTAATCAGCAGAATGCTTCACCCATTTGAGCAGCTTAATGCAGGAGAAGGCAGCATTAGGGCTGCGAGGAAACCTTTGCTGTCTAAGGAAAGGACAAATGCAGTAAGAGGGAAGGGACCTGCAATGCTATAGCAGGGCTGAACTGAAGGCCCACACTCCAGATTTTCTCTAGGCACTCATTCATGCTCCCACAAATCAGTGTTTCTTTGGAGAGGGATGTCCAGCAGCTTTGTGCTCTGCTCCTGGCAGCTCGGCCCATCGTTGGCTCCCCTCTCCCTTCACCCTCTGCTGAGGGATGGGGCAAGGAGAGCAGAGCCAACAGCCTCAGGCAGCCTCTTCATCTCACCTGAGTGATTAGCTCTGCTTCATGCAAGCAGCTGAATATTTCATCCTCTCCCGGGCACAAGGTAGCAGAGGCCAGGGGGAGGCAAGGACCTGCCACGAGGGAACTGTGGGATTCAAGCCCTTCTTTCACCCACCAATTCCACTCTGAGACACAGTCCCAGTTTGGCCCTTCTCCTCCCAAACTGCTAGCTGCTTTAGACACTGTCTTTAGGAGGTTCTTACACAAAGATTTATTTACTTGTGAAATTCCAAAACTTCCATAATACTTACAAACCAGAATTTTCACATTCTTGCCAGCAAAGTCATCCAAATCTTCTGCTGCAGGGACCAGGACAAGCAAAGTGGCTTCATCACTGTTATTCTCATCCCTGATATTGACCTTCCCCTTTTTAGAATCACCTTATGCATTTATAGCAGCACAGCTTCACAGAGGACAGTGCACATTATATTCATCACTGAGGCAGGACATCATGCCAGTTGTTCTTCACCTCTCTTTTACAAAGAATAGGTAGAAAGCAGAAGGTGTTACAATTCTCCTATCCTCACTTTCACAGCTTCCTGAAACTTCTTGTTAATTGTTGTCATTTTAAATGTTGCATGATTATCCAAGCACTAGAAAACCAGAAGAAATTATGCAAGTAACAAACTCATTAATGGTTCAGACTAGAGGAAGTTGTTCAAAACTTGTCCTTTAATTGAATAAACGTGTAGAAGGCATGACCCTGCTGGAAAGAGTGTCTATTTCCATAGCACTGGGTATCAGCTGTGTCCTGTGTGCCCCCAAATTAAAGAAACATATCCATTGGTATATGACTAGAAATTACAAGAGTAGGCCTGTGCTGCAGGAAAGAGAAGGGTTATGTAAAGAATTAGATCAGTGTGACTCATCCTGAACATTGGGTTTGAAGAATGTTAATAGTACTATTGAGTATAAAGCTGGCTGTTACAGTTAAGATTGCACTTGGAATTTCCATTATAAATCCTATTTTCAAGGGTTTATAACTTGGCTGTAGTATAAATTCAATCACAGCTAAAACTCAACATACAGAGTCTCATCACTGGAAGCAAAAGGTTTTTTAGAGAAAAATCCTTCTGGTTGTTTGAGGTCAAGGGAAAAAAAAGCCCAGTAGAATCATTAAGGGAGAGTTGAGACTTTTCTGCCCTCCAGTAAATTACAAATGACCTCTGTATTTAAACTCAGGATTTCACAGGTCATTAATTCAGAACGGAGAATGCTATCTCTAGGTGTGTGGAAATACAATTAATTAAAAACACTTGATCTGTTACCCTGAAATATCTACTAGGAGGCACATTCAGCAACTTTTTCAAAGTTTCAGTGTAGTTTTGACATTCAGATTACCAAATTTCAACACTGGCATTAGCTGAAGAGCTTCCATCAATTTCTGAGCCACTAATGATACCACATATCAAGCATGGAGCTGCCTCCAAGTGCATTTGGCAAAGTCATCCTGTTGGCACCAGGATGGATCCCACAGAGGCAGGCAAACAATCCAGACTTCACAAGTCAGGTACATTCATGTGTCAAACTCTGGCTGCACCAGAAGCTTCCTGTGACCCCCAATATTTCCTTGTAGGTTGATGTTGGGGTGTAACCCCAGCCAGGAACCAAGCCTCACTTGCTCCCCCACAGCAGGATCAGGGAGATCAGGAGAGCAAAAGCAAGAAAACTCATGGGTTGAGATAAAGACAGATTGAAAGGGAAAGCAGAAGCCATGCATGCAAGCAAAACAAAACAAGGGATTAATTCACCATTCCCTTGGGCAGGCAGGTGTTCAGCCCTCCTCAGGAGAGCAGGGCCCATCACATGCAATGGTTACCTGAGAAGACAAACACCATCACAAACTCCAAATGTTTCCTCTTCCTCCTTCCCCCAGTTTATACACAGAGCATGATGTCAGATGGGCTGCAATGTCCCTTTGGTTGGGGCTCACCTGTCCTGGCTGTGTCCCCTCCCAACCTCTGATGCACCCCAGCTCCCTCCCCAGCATGGCAGTACAAAAGCAGAAAAATCCTTGGCTGTGTGTAAGCCCTGCTCAGCAATAACAAAAACATCTCTGTGTTATCAGCCCTGCTCAGCACAACTCCAAACAAACCCCCACACCAGCCACTGTCAAGGAAACTAACACTACCCCAGCCAAAAGCAGCAGGTTTGACAAGACCTGCTCAGGTGGATAAGCAGTGATTTAAACATGAAGTGAAACAGCAGAATACTGACCCCAAGGCACTCTCTTGCTAAAGCCACCACTTACCTGGACTCTTACTCCCTTCCCTCTCCCCTCATTTCCTGCAGCTCTTTAATAATAAGCATTTAAGCCATTTGTTAATCGTGCATTTTCAGTTCCATAAGCACACATGTTCTCTACTTTAGTTGAGAAAAGACCTCCACTTCCACCAACTTCTCTAAGATACACGTTTCAGCTAGTCTTCACTGAGTCTTGGTTTCTACCCACCTTGTATGCAAGGAAAAGTGCAGGAATCCATTAAAAACCAAATATATAACAGGTGAAGCTCGGGCCAACAGTGAGGAAAAACTTTGTCCAAAGGGGTGGCATTAAATCAGAGAAGTAACTTGTATATTTTTAAGAGTGGGATCATAGGAAGTATCTGAGGCTTCAAGCATCTCTAAAAAGATGGGAAGTTTGGAAGGACAGTGCTGGCAAGGTTGGAAGGGTGACTCTGCTGCAGGATGTGGCACAGTGCAAGGAAGCCCAGGCCAGGTCTGGAACAGAATTCCCACCAGCCAGTGATTAGGGGGGCTCCCAGGCAGCTCAGCAGCCCTGGCCTGTGGATGGGCTCACCACTGGCTGGTCCTGCTTGCAATGCAAAGCACTTCCATGTGCCACTGTACAAATGATCTACTTTGGAAAGAAAAGGAAAAAAGAAAAATATTCACGTTGGCATCAGGCTTGCCTTAGGTAAGCTACTTTCATTTCAGATGAAGCTGTTTAATCATTCCTTCTCAGATCTTTAGTGTCAGCAGCAGTGGTTTGGAGGGTTAATAGCACTTTAATGATGTGCGGTGCAACCTAATTGGAAGCTTCTAATTGAGTGTCTCTAAATGGAAGGAATTAATTGTATCCATGAAAATTTGATAGAGCTCTTGTCAGGTGTCCATCTAGATTGAAAGTATTTCCCAAAGCTGCTGAGTTAATAAATTTCTTAATTTCATTGAAGGAGATTTCGTTTCATTAACTTTCCTCACCCACATATTTCTACACTTGTCAAAACAATTCCACCTGAATATCAGAACACCTCAATGCATCTCACAGAACTCCTACAAGGACCCTGATCACAGGCCCTTGAGACAAAGTGTACAAACCTCTCCAGCAGTGGCTCTGATCTCAAATTCACAGTGTGCTTTCTCCCTGGTTTGTTCCCCTGCAGGTGAAATATGCACTGGCTGAAGAGCAATGCCTACCATTGTCCATGGAGCCACAGGGCTCAGGTGCTGGAAGAGGCTGCAGGACCTGGAATGCTTGGTGTTGGGTAGGCTTCATCACAGCTCTGATTGCTCTCTCTGTTGGGAATTTTTTCAAACCACTCAAAATATATATATATATCATTTTTTCCCTGCCTTAAAACAGTATTAAGGAGTGCTCAGTGGGCTCTACAACACATGACAGCACGGCAGAGCCAGTGCTTCAGTTCACCTCCCCTTTGGTGAGCAGCACTTCTGCCCATACATCATGAAGCAGTGCAATAAAGCAGAAGGGTCCCACCCTGCAACATCAGAAGAGTCTATCTGAGAGAAACTTAATGATCCCTTTAAAAAACTGGTGATGAAGAAGACATATGAGGGGTAGTTCATGAGAAAATTGAGGAGCTTACTGCAAAACTTGTATTGCTGGCAATATAGTGAAGGACTGCCACACTCTCTCCTTGCACTTGAGACAATAAATACAGCCAAGCAGAAAATATTTTTCCCTCAGTATCTGTGCCAGTAAAAGATACTGGTTTAGGCATTTGCTGCACCCTCAAAACACAGGAGCTGGGACCTTTGCAGCTTTTACGAAATTTGAGAACAGCATGTCAAGGTCAACTGTACAGTGGAACATCAACTTCAGAGCAAGGCAAAGAGGAGAGGGGAAAGCACTGCTGCCAAGCAAGGGCTTGAGAGCAGCAGGGACCACGTTCAGAAAATAACCAGAGAACTGATTACATTGGATGGACCAAATTGTGGTTTTAACATTCAAGAGACATCACTGACAGCTGCTCTGGGGCTGGGGAGGTGGAAGAGTCTCCAGGGTGAATGGATAACAGGTGAAAAAATGGTTTTAGCCCAAAATCCAAGCACTCTGCAACAGGAAAAAATGTGTATGAAGTGCAGTGTTTAGGAATACAAACCCAGTATTGTGACTCTTACCAAGGTCTATCACCAGCAGCACTAGCACTGCCAGATGGAAGAAGAAAGGATTAGTTTGGGCCCCTACTTCTCTAGAAACACCTTCCTACAGTCAAAGGAGAGGGACAAAGGAGAGATCAGGTGTCTTTTTATTCTGAAGGGAAATAAGGGTAATAGTAAACACTGAATAAAATGCAAAATAAAACTTCACAGAGTGACAGCAAAGTTAAGTCACCAGTCATCTGCAAGTGAAATAGATTCATGATCGAAATTGGGGTGAACTATTTCTGCTGATTTAGGATCACAGTCCATTATTTCTATAAGGTGGAATCAAGGCCTGGCAAATGCCTCATGCACAGCTGCTTTGACTCATGTAATAGCCTTCAAAAATACACAAGATATTATGAACAGAGAAGATAATTTGCTGCACAATCACATTCCCATGTCACACAGACTCAAGTGATGGAGCAGAGAAAGACATCAGAGACAGCCAAATGGACAGAAGTGTGTTTGTGGGTGTTGAGGAACAAAACTGCCTTGCCTGCAGTTTCAGGAAACTGCTTCTCTTTAAACTTGAATGCTTTAATTGTGCTTGATGCATTTTACAATTCTTCTAAGCAGAAATATTATTTTTAAAAAACTAACCAAAGAGATAATCTCAAAGTACTTAAAATCACGTGTTAAGGGTGAGTAAACAAAAATAAAAATGTTGAAATTGTTATGCCTAAAATTTCATGGAAGGAAGTCAGCCAGGTGGTTGTAAGACAAAATATATTGCATTTGTATCTTCCATGATGAATCTATGTATGATAGAAGAGAAATTTAAAAGCATGTTGCACTAGAAAAAATTAAATTATTTAAATTCATGCCACCTGCCTGTTCAATGGTTGCTATAGCACATAAATTGCCCCATTCTGGTGGGCTGCCCCACCATCCCTGCTGCCCTGCATGAATGCATGTGCCTTTATGATACACAGGATAAGTGCCATAATACAGAACCAGGAAATTGCCCCCATAATATCTAATTGCACAAGGGTATTTTAAACAGAAAACATCACTGTCCTTTTTCTATCTGTGAAGCTATTCCAAACTAGGGGAAGTAACATTTAATTAAGCCTAATTCAAATCTATTTCCTATCTCCCAGTGGAAAGGCCTTATCTGTGAGGGCTCAGCTGCCAGGCTTCCTGAGGCTGGTTCATGTCAAGCAGACATTGCATTAATGTATAAACCATTCATATAGCCAGGACAGGAACCCAAATCTTTCAAGTGAGAACACGAGTGTCACTGGCATTCACTTGTGTGCTTTCTCATTCCATGAGTTTTTCATGCACAGGACAAAAATCCCTCATTGATGATGAAGATAAATGGACTGAATTTCATCAGGCAAGGATAAGTTTGGCCTTGGTCCTCTGCAGAACACTAAGAGCATGTCTCTAATCCCACCTACTGGGTTGTAAAACAAAATAAAAAATTGATCTCTTCTCCTTTTATTTTTGCAGTACTAGCCTTCAGGAAAAGCTATCAACTGTAAATCCAGACTGATGAATGTGAGTCCTTTAGCTCTGAGAAAAGATCTAAGCCCCACAGAAGGCAACAATTTAAAACACATCCCCATCTGAAGGGGCCTTTGTTAAGTGGCAAAGCTACTGCCTGTTGAGTGCTGCTGCCTCCTGCTCTGCCCCTCCATGCTCCAGTCTTGAGGCAGGGCTCTGACCTGGGGCTCTGGAATGAACTGCCAAGACACAGTGAGTCAAACCACAAAACACTGCACAAAACATCATGGCACAACCATCCTTTTCTGGGCAGTTGTGTTGAGTTGCAATACAGGACGTGGCCAGGAATGTGTATTCTATCACCATTTGTTGCAGCCAGGTGGGGCAGTGACCCTTATCTCCGTGGCACATACCATCTGCTAATGAGCCATCTTTAAAACCAGGTGGGGCAGTCATCTTTATCTTTTCCACAGCCCATCCTCCCTGCAGGAAGATATCATCTGCTGCTGAGCCATTAAGTCCCACTGTGTGACTGATAAAATTACATCATCCCACTGGGAGATGCTCCAGTCAGGGGGAGCAGCCAAGCCTTTCCTACCTAGATAAAAAATGAGATTTTGGACACAAAGGTACCTTCTTTCCACTGGATTCCAGAGGAACACCAGACCTTTCCACATCATCCCTGGACCTTCAGAGGGAAACTGCACCTTCTACAGGAGCACTGCTTCAGCTGAACCACACCTGCCACTGCAGGAGGATGCAGCCACCATTTAATGGGCTGCTACCAACTGACAGGGTGTCAGGTTGTATTCTGACTCTGTCAGTGTTTTTTGGGATTGTTCTTTGCAATACTGTATTTCTATTTTAATTTTCCTAGTAAAGAACTGTTATTCCTCATTCCCCTATCTTTGCCTGAGAGCCCCTTAATTTCAAAATTATAATAATTTGGAGGGAGGGGGTTTACATTCTCCATTTCAAAGAGAAGCTTCTGCCTTTATTGGCAGACACCTGTCCTTCAAACCAGGACAGATTCAGTGGTCCCTGCCTTAGGGATCACACACACCACACCTCAGAGCATCAGCCCCACAGACCTGGGTGCCCCAGGACACCTCTCTGACCAGCCAGCCTGCAGGGCACAGCTGGGCTCCTACACTCTGTGGTTCATCCCCTGGGCTTTGGCTGCTGCTCACTGTGGCACTTATTCTTCAGTCAAGGCCTCTTCTACAAACACATCAGCATTCCAGTCACAATACCAGGAACTGACATTGGAAGAGCCAAAAGAGGAAAACTCTTAATAAACTCTCCTTAGTCACATCTTCTCAGAGCTCACTGCCTTCTGTATCACCTCAAGATTTTATGCCTATTAAAGTGCATGTGTGTAACAGAACCACAGAGTCTTACCTACTTCTCATTATAAAACTTAGCTTTTTTTGTCTTTTTTCCATGCTGTGTAATGCTCTCACCCCTCTTCACATGTCTAGATTAGGATATAAGGTCTCTAGGACAGGGAATAGCTATTGTTTGTTTGTTGGTTTGCACTCTGAAGGGATTAGCACATTTTTCTTTCTTTATAAATAAATAATAGACAAAGAACTTCACCTCATATATCCTAACTGACAAAATTCCAGATAGTTTAACAAAGACACTCTACAGAGTAAGCATTACAGTGTCTGGATCAAAACAGTAGTGAAAACACCACTTTGACTAATCAATTTAAGCTGAGTTTGTGGAGGCATTCATTCAAATTTAGTCATTCATTTTGTGGTAACAAATCCTTAATTATTATTGTCTGTAGATTGCTCCAGCATCCTCTTTCTTTCTATCCTTGGACACTCTGCAATAATCAAGCACATTAAAAACATGCCAATTGGTTATTTCTAAGGCTGTACAAAAAAATTGTTCTCACTGAAAAGCTAGGTTTATACTGAAATCATGAACATTTGCATTTATAAAAACAAAGCTTTGATCAATATTCAATATAAAAACTGCGAATACATTTTGTGCCTTGTGGGAATTCCTAAAGGTCTGAAGGGAAAAAATCAGCAGATAGTCTCCTATGGGAGGCTTGTAGATTAAAGAGAGAACTTCACTGGGCACAAAACTCATTAGACAGATTTTAAATTCATTTCACATAGCATCGTTCCAATGCTATTGCTATTTAAATGTTTATTTAGGATCTAACTGGGGCAAAATGCACTCTGACATGGGCTGTGAATCTCCCAGCTTCTTTAAGTTTATTTTGCTGTCCATCCACTGAGGATCTGTCTCTGAGAGGTTCCATCATGTTTGGTCACTTGCATTCAGAGGTGATCTCTGTTTTCCCTCCATCCTGCCTGATCTCCTCTATTCAGTTCAGCTGCAGCTGAGTGTCTACAGCTGAGCCTACTGCAGACCCCGCTCAAGAGCTGCAGATGTTCTCTACATCTTCCTGGGGCACATGGCTGCATTGCCAGGAAATTCAGTAAAGTGGACTCAAGCTGAAAAACAGAATTGACCCTGCCCTGGCTCAGCAGCCTCTGTCAACCCTGTGCAAAGCTCTGCCATGGAGCAGCACTGACTCAACCTCGTCCAAAGAGCACAATATACTTGCACAACAACATAACCCAAATCAGTAATATAACCCAGCCAAGTACTAACAACGTAATGGAGCTAGTTGAAGAATTTTTTTGTTATTTTATGGCATTTTTTACCCATTTGATTTGTTCAGCCTGCCAGCAACTATAGGCAGCCTAAAGCCATTAGAACAAGATGTCCTGGACACAATGTATAAGGCAGGAGAACAAGAGCAATTTATTCCATATCTAAACCAGGACAAATAATTCAGTGTAACAGAGAGGAAAAAGGAGAGACACATTTATAGGCAACCTGGGGATCTCCTTTGCAAAGCCCTTTCTGCATTTGCTTTGCCTGCTCCCAGCATGTCACCCCTCCTGAGGGGCAGCAGGCTTGTCCTGCCACCTGAGGGCTCGGTGTGGAGCAGAGAGTGGGGCTCATGCCCCTTGGCACTCCCCCTCCACAGGCAGGCAGTGTCCCTGCACACCAGAGGCACTGGAGCAGAACATGGTCCCTGCAGCCACAGCAGGAATGGCAGGCAGGAGGAGGCTTGCCTGCATCCTTCCCTGAAGATGAGGGGTCTGATGAAGGAAATCACAGCAGCACATCTGATTGCACTCAAAGGGTGGAGTAGGAGAAGCTGGAGTTGAGTTTATCTTGCATCCCCTGCCCAGCACTTCAGGATAAGGCCCTGAGCTTCACTGCTACTGTCTGAGCAGCACTTCTGACTTATCCAGAGGATTTGCCAGCCCACAAAGCACATTGCACCAGACAGGAGAAACACAGCTGGACCTGGAAAGCAGAAGGATGGGGTATAAAAACCAATTGCTCAGGGGACTAGTCTGTCACTCCTAATTCCTCAACCATTTTAAAGTCTTGGTGTGACACTGGAACGCACCCAAGGCTCCTCAGGTTACAACTGCCTTCATCCTTTTTCATAGCATTTCAATTAAAGGCAGGTGTACTAAAGAAAAAGGACATTGACATGGTTC
This sequence comes from Luscinia megarhynchos, assembly GCA_034336665.1. Taxonomy (NCBI): domain Eukaryota; kingdom Metazoa; phylum Chordata; class Aves; order Passeriformes; family Muscicapidae; genus Luscinia; species Luscinia megarhynchos. The sequence continues at coordinate 71,735,007 of JAPFBE010000003.1, forward strand.
TCAAAGGGCTCCTAATCTCACAGGAGTTATTGAAATGGAAAGGGTATTTTGAGTCATCCCTCCTTGTTTAATTGCCTAATCAGACAGATACTTTCATTGTCTGATTTGTGCCAACGTTGAGATTGAGCTTAAGATTCACACCTCATAACTCCTGATTTTATCACACTAGGGCTCAAACAAGCTACAGCAGCCCAGAACCATTCCAAATCACAGCCTGCAGGACTCCTTTATGAAGTGGGTTAAAAAAGACCTTTGATACTTTCCTATTAGATGGCCTTCATTATTTACAGATTTCAGAATGACAAAAAAGATTCACTGCAGAGCTAAAGCAAGCTGACAGGCTACATTTGAGGTGCATTAATAGATAAGGAGACATTGCAGTAAAATAGACTTTAAATATTTCTGCAGCTTTACTCTTCAACATATTTTTTGGCACATGGAGAATTTGCTGCTCTCCTGTGCTGGAATTTTGATCATAAGGAGGGTATCTTCTGGGGTAATTCCTTTTCCCATGTGCTGCAGACTAGGTCTTGTGTTGAGGTGTTTTAAAATAATTGAGAAAGGGAAAACAGGAATTTTGGGAAAATTTATTTTCTTCTGACAGCTAACAAGGCAAGAACAAAGGGAACCTTGCAGGACTGTTTTCTGCTGAAACCCAGAGTGTGTCACATCCAGTCACAACCCACTGCTCTTTTCATATGCTATCCAATGACTGAGAGCAAATACTGGACCACAGGTCAGGGGACATTTTTCCTACTTTTTCTTTTTCCATCAGGAGTAAAATAAGCAAGGAAGCCCCTGGCTGATTGCATGCTACCAAGGGTTACCCATTTCTCTGGTCATTAGCTGTAATTAACAGTGTAATTATGCAGTTTGCTGCTTTATGCTTCCTGGCAGGCAAACATCATTTTATCTGGAGCAGAGACTGCAACATGGGAATTTAACTGCAGGGCCTTCTGTCAAACAGTTTTCATTTCTTCCACATGCACAGTCTTTGGGATATAGTTAGTCCAGTTAAATGAACAGGTAATGAGTTTTCTCTCCATGTACATCAGAGAATAAATGTAACCACTCCCATCTCTTCTGGGGCTTCTGCACCAAAATTAGAGCTGGTATCCAAAAGCTGAAGAAGGATCTTTATTAGCAGCTGGAAAGCCAAAGTCTATGTGCCTCTGAGAGAGGTCCTCACCAAACAAATAGATAAACCTCAGCCTTCAAGCATGAACAGCTTAGACAGCCTGGACAGGGAACAGAAAGTGGACTGGGACCAGAAAGGGGCTGGCAAATACTCTATTTCATTATACCTCCATCAAACTCTCTGACTGGTCCTTTTCTATTGATTTCTTGCTCATTAAACATGAAGGAGATAATTTTCAAACATGTCTTTTTCTATGAGGTTCCCAAGTTCCATTTCTAAAGGGGATTTTTGAATACTTGTGACAGACAGCTGTTTGCCCAGTCACTGAAACACTTTGAACAATTTTACTCAGATATTTACTTAACCCAAGAGGTGCCACGCTGACATTGCAGCCTTGCTGTACTTCATGCCCTCGGGTTTTGATCAGAGAGGACCAGGCTCAGGTGCACAGCACAAGTACCACAGAAGTCCAGCTCAGACACCACTAACCACAGAGGAGAGCATCCAAACCCTGCCTGGGGCCACAAGGGCTGGTGGTAGCCTGGGGTGTGGAGGTCTGCAGCAAAACCAGAAGTGATGCTCAGACAGCTGAGGCTCTTGCTGACCTTCCCTTGGCTTACAGGAGCAGGGCTCACACTTCTCAGACAATACCTCCTCTGAAACAGGCTTTGGCACTGTTTTTCCAGCACAGTAAAGAGCAGTATTAAGCCCCATTGCCTAATGCATTTTTTTTTCGTGTTTATGGCCTTGCAGCCTTCTACTCTTTTAATGCCCAAGAGATATCAGGGCAGAGCACCAACACAAAAAGGTACTAGCAGGGCATACAGAAGCTGACAAGGCACAAGCTGAATACCTCTGGAGTCCTTTTCCCTGCTTCTGTAGGAGAAACCAAGGAAACTCTTCCTCATCCATCCCCTTTGTGCCATGACACAGGCAGCCTGGCTCACCAGAACAGGTCACATTTATTATGCCTTTGCAGTCATGCTCCAAAAACTTGGGCACCACTGTGTCCAAAAAGTGGGAAAGAAACCTGTTAGGTCCTTGTGGATAAAGTCAGCTCTAGGATGGAATGGTTAAGTGAACTACAGCCACTCTGTGGAGTATTTATGAGATCAGGAGGGGCTCTGCTCCTGGCAGCTCTGCTCTGAAGGTGCAGAGTGGTCATTACTGTCACAGGCAGATGCAGTGGGAACAAGGGGATAAAGGCACACATAACCTCCTTTTCCTGTTGCTCCCCATGCCTCAGTAATCCCCAGAGAGCTGCCCTGCACTGAGCTTTGCAGGAATCACAAGAGCTATCTCGTTCTTAACCTACGTGCCACATCTTGGCTCTTGCATACATCATGGTGTTATCTGTCTCCTTGCAAGAGGACAGAGATAACATCCTCCTCCAGCTCATCAGCACCACTGTGTCCCCAGATAAATTAACTACAGCAGCCACTTTCGGTTTTCTCAAACAAATTAAGATTTTTTTTCTTAAACTAGGCTGCAGGAAGAACATGCACAACATAGGGATGGAGAGATTATGGGCTTCATTCTCAGGCTGTTTATTGCTGCTCTGCTCCAATGTCATTTCAAAGGATTTTCTCTCAATTTCCAACAACATGACAGTGATCAGAATCTCAATGTGTCCCAGTTCTCCTTCTGGAGAAGGTCTATGAGTTTCTGTCCTAACCCCTGCTATATAAGAAAGAAGATGATGCTTCACTCCTGTGATGATAAATTGTTCCTATAGTCATTCAGGGTTTGATCCTTAGAGTCAGAGCTGGCATTAATTTCCTCAGATACAGAGCATGACCCTCACCCTGTTGTGCAAACATGAGACTTCTATGTAGTAAAAACGATGCAGTGGTTAAATATTTGAAATTCTCTTCTAAATAAGGCTGCCTAGAGTTAAAAAATTGCCATGTCTTCCTGTTAGTTCAATAACATATGGGCATGCTCCTGGGTTAAATGGAGTGGTTTGTGTCACTAGGAACTAGATAAGTGAAATATTTATGGTGACTGTTATGCTGGAGAGCTGAGATCACTGCCCACTCACTGTTGTTGTGAGGTGTTCCTCACCTCTTTATGTGTATGCTTCTGCCTGCTGCCTTTCCTTGAAGCCAGGCAATCTCCATCCTTGGAGATGTCTGACACTCAGCTGGACTGAGCAACCTCACCTAACTGGAACTACTTCAAGAAGGGGATAGGACTAGATGATCTCCAGAGGTCCCTTTTAAATCACTCTGTGATTTGCTCACAAGCATGTGGAACAAGAGTTACCAGTTCTTTGATTTGTCAACACTCAGCCAACTGGTCACTTATAGACCCCAAAGTCAGGTAGTTTTCTTTCCCTGGCTCACTGTCATGGGTGTAAGAACAAAAAGGTAAACCTTTTTGAGTTTTTCAGGGAAGACACACTGAAGCAAACAATACATATCAGAATTACTGAAATTAGAAGCAATAAGGCTCATGGAAGAAAGAAAATTATGGACTATGAAAATTGATTTCATTTGCCAAACCAAATAATTTTGTTGGACGCATTGCCTGCAGCAAGAAACACTGTTTCCAGTTTTTCCAAAAGGCAAAACTTCCCCTGAGCCAGAGCACCGGGTCAGCCCTGTGAAAGCACCATGGGTCGATCAGTGAAGGGCAATCTTCCTCCAGGTGAGTGCTGAGCTACAAATGATGGAATGCTGCAAGTCCTGCATTATTGTTTCCACCTTTGCAGAGCTGTCCTGTGTGTCCTTGCACTCAGATTGATTCACCTCAGCTAACTTCAGATATCTAAATTTAGTCAGCTGCTTCTCCAGGCTCTACCTGTACCAAATGGGGAGTGAAACACCTCCAGGTTCCTCCCCCAGTTTGGCTGAAGTTTCCCATTGGTGGTGCCTACCTCTCACCCTTCACCCTCCTTATTTCCCCACAGGGTGCAGAAGGGTTTGTGCTCCCCTTGCCCATTGTGTTTGCAGCCATTTCTTGCCCAGTTTCTGTCTGGCATGCACAGGAGAGTTTGTGCTTGGCTGGGCAGAGAGCACAGCCTGCCATGGCCACGAGCAGTGCCCTGACCCCCAGCACTGCCAGCTCTGCCCAGCAGCAGCACCAACCTGGGAGAGGCACCAGCAGCCCCAGCGTGGTGAGGAGCACACACCAGCACCCACAGCTGCTGGGGCTGCACACTTCTGCTGCAAAGTGAGAGCTAGCTCAGCTCTGCTGGCAAAAGCACTGGTCTAATTCTATTTTATGTTCAATGACTTTGCTCTTAAACAGAAAAAAAAAAAATCAAATGCTGGAGTGGAAGACATTGTGGTTGGTGCTTTATCATAAATTCCCTGCACAGTACCAGAAATGTGTGATCTGCACTTTGAATAAATATTTAACACTAAAATGGGGACTCCAACTTTGATCAGGGACCACACTTGGGAATAAATTGTCATTGCTTTTAAATTGCTGCAGTTTAGCTATAGCAGGTTATATACAGCAGTTATATAAAGCTATATACAAGGAACAGTTTCTATGCCACCACACCAAGAGCAGAGTATGAGTTATACAACACTTAAACTGAGACACTCTGTCCAAGGGAAACCATATTGCTCACTCTGGGATTTCACACTGGACATTTATATCCTGGGTAAGAAAATGGATTTTCATGGAAATACATATTTATTGTTCCTTTTCAAACAGAACATAAAAATGTGCAAAGTATTTTAAAAGCCAAATTAGAATTGAATTGCCTTAACTGTATTGTTTCTCTGAAGAAACCCAAACACATCCATGATATTATGGGGTTTCAAATGTTCTAATTAATCCACTACTTTTAACTACGCCAAAGTGTCTGTTATTTAAAGAGCACTGGAAACTGGTAATGAATACCAACACCATGGTCACTAACTCTGGGTCCTTTCATGGCAGTAACTCCCCAAAAAGGCTGCTTTCAGACTCTCTTACACATGTGTGAAAATAACCAGTGGGAGGGAGAGAACAAAACAACAGTGCTGTTGTATCAAAACAACTGTGCTCTGCATCACAGAACTCCCACGTGGGCTGGCAGTCCAACCTATAAACCTGCCCCAGCACCATTTCTCCTGGAAAACTTCAAGGAGGAGAGAGAAAAAAGAGTAAACATGCTTCCCTCTCTCCCCTAACAGAAAACAGATACTAGTTGAATGTGCCATTTTAAAGGGAATAACAGTAATTTCCCATTGAGGTTTCTGCCTACAAGTGCTTCACCAGATCCTTTCACCCCCTCCAGCTCACAGCACTCAAGACCAAACTGGAGGAGCTTGTGATTCTGTCCCATCATTCCCATGCCTTTAACACAGCCAGCAGCTGGAATTATCAGAGGTGATGTCCTATCACTTTAAGCATATACCAGGCGTTTATTAGATAGGATAAATGCATCCTTCCTGGCTAAGGAGGATCCAGACAGGTTTTTAGCTCCTACCACTCACCAGAAGCAAAGACCTGCAGGTACCTGCAGGCTCCCATGGTCCAGCAAGGCTTGTGTTTTCTAAGTCACCCATACCATTGCACACTTGCCCTGAAACCACAGCCCAGCTGAGGTGGAGAGCAGCACATGGAAGCTCCATGCACATGCACAAAAAGGCAGCTTGCACAGCACAGCTTTACCAGGCACAGCTGCTGTCCAGTGTGTTTTACTTGTTGAAAAGGTGAAGGATTTAAGTCTGGCTCTTCCCTGGTGTTTCTAGCAGCCATTTCATCTTCATGGGATCTCATTACCCAGTGCAGGAAGCCAGCCTGGTGAGCCTGGAGCTGCTCCCTGGCAAGCATTCTCTGCAGCTTTCAGTCACACCAGCAGACCTGTGACAGGATTTATTAGGGTATGGCCTGCCTGCCCCACTGCAGACAGGCTGTCACAAACATGACTGCCTGAAGCAGGCTCAGTCTATCCGTGGCTCATCCAGATCTGATCCTCTGATCTGTTAAGCTTCACTCTTCAGGGAGAGCCAGGGCACAGCTGATGCCTAGCAGCTCTGGAGTGACAGAAATCCTTCAAGACATCTCCAGGCAAGGAGATGGAGGCATGATTCAGTCACACCTGCCCCCATTCCAGGGACAGAGCCCCACAGCACCCAAGGCTACCTCAGACCCTGCTCACCTCCAGGCTCTCCTCTGGGAGAGGCTTCCTGTGAGTCCCATCAGCCAAAGAGGATGGAAGCATTTGGGAATGCCACTGGGAACATATTCCAGCTCAGGAACTGCAAGTGTAAGAGGAGCCCCAGGTCTCAGAGGACTTTGGAAAGGCCCTGAGAGCTGTCACCCCATGCTGAGGCTGAGAAGCTGAAAAGCTTTTCATCAGCAGGCTGAAAAGGAGGAAAACCCACAGGTTACTCACAGCAGGGTAAGCCTGTGATCATGGTAACATGGGAAGCCATTTGGAAAGGAATTATAATATCGGCTTAGGAAGATTTACCAAAAGAGAGCATTGCCAGGAAAAAAACATAAATTTAGTTTCACAAACAAATTCCTTGCCCAGACTAATAGAACCAAAATCTTTTCTTAATGGCTTTTTGCTGTTGGGCAGAAACAGAAAATCTTTCTGTAAATATTGAGGAGATCCTCTCTCCTGCAGCTGCTCAGCTGTCAGGGTGATGAAATTACATGTGAGAGGGAGAAGAGGTTAAGTATTAGCAGCAGGTAAAGAGCAGTGTCTCAGGAGGATGCTGCAGCTACCTGTCAGAGCATGGGACTGGTGCCAGTGGTCAGTGGTGTCCTGTGCAAGACAATTCTGCTCCTTCAGACTCCCTCTCCAACAGTAACTCCTGGAGGCACCACTGTAATTTATCAAAATCAAGAGAGCTACAGCAGAAACAACCCTGAAACAGAGATAAACTCAGCTCCTAGGAAGGTGACCAAGCTTGCAGGAGCCAGCAAACAGTTCCTTTAGTGCTTCTGAGCACCAGGGTGTGACCTTACTAGAGCAGTCAGAGATGCAGATCTCAGTGAGCCTGGATTTACCTGGTCAGGTAAGCTGACTGGAAACTGATACTCACCCTTGCAGGCAGAGCAAGGCACGGTGGCTCAAAAAGGAATGCAGGCATGCCAGCCAAGCTGGGGTGGCTCTCAGCACAGGCAGCTCCCAGGGAGCAGAGGGAGCAGTGGCCAGGATGCTGCAGGCAGGCACTGGCAGCTGGGCAGAGGCAGCTGCTGCACAGGCAGAGCTCCAGCCACTGCAGACATTGACAGAGCTCTGCAGAGCACAAGGCTTGTCCAAAGGCAGGTGGAGAGAAATGAGAACAGGAATCAATTACAAAAAAACAGATAGAGCTCATACCTGCCACGAATGAAAGAAAATTGAAAAACAGTCACAGCCTTCAATAGTAATAAAAAGAAAATGGTTTGGTCTCTGGATGAGAGGCTGAGAGCAGACCTTGCAGAAAAACACAAGATTATGGCAGGGCTGCTTTGCAGGAGGATGAACATGCTGTGGGTAAAGCTCACCTGCAATTTTCAATGAAATCCTTTAACCTTGCCATCAAGAGCACCTCCCCTCTAGAGAAATCAAATAAAAGCTCCAACATAATAAACTGAAAATACAGGGAATTCTTTGCCAGAGTCATCCAAAGCAATGGAGGAAATTTGGAAAGATAATTCTTCATATAGCAAATTGGGAGGCAGATATATAAAAGATCAGACAGCACAAAAATTTGTGTTTGAATCCATCTGATGACATGCAGATGTCTACACCTGAGCAAGTCATCCCAGGTGCTCTGTGTGTTCACTGGTGAGTTTTCATGACAACAGGTTCCTGGTGCCATTCCCTCTCTCCCTCCCCTGTGACCAGTGCAAAGCATGTGCATAGAGGAGATCACATATATGAGTTATGGGGAAAAAACCAGATCCTTTATTTAATAAGTTGAGAAACATGATCATACCAGAGGAGCTGCACTGTAAGATACCATGAGTGGAATAATTTAGGTTTCCTGATTCACTTGTTCTTACTGGTGGGACTTTAATAACCTTTCTGCAGAGAGTTTCCAGACACGGCTGCACATGGCACATGCACACACACGTGTCTGTGCTGGTTAGAGGGTGATTGACACTGAATAATTGAAGTGCTGCAACCTCTCTCCAGGTACTTCCCTGGCTGATAGAGAGACAGAGAGGTGTGTGTGTGTGTGTGACAGAGCACAAAGTGATTACACACATCTAGGTCTTCACTCTTCCTGCTCTCGGCTTCTCGGCAGCCTCCTCAAGTTGTCTATGTCTGCAGCCAAGTTTTAATCACTGTTAAATCACACCATATGACTTGTGCATTGGAGCACTTTGTCAACATCAAAAATAAATACTATTCCCCCAAGGAATCCAGCTGGCCTCTAATTAGCTTTCAGAATATATCAATTAAAGCATAATGTGCTGTCCAGTGATGAAAGCCTCTGTCTCACCACTTCTGGAAGATCAATACAACTGTATTATATGAAATATCCACCAATTAATTTTCCTGGCAAATTAATCAATATGGCAGATTTTAATGGGACCAGTCATCAAATAAATATTATCAGTCCTTGTAGAAGTCCCGAAACTGAACATCATCAGTTGTATACATTCAAGCAATATTTTTCTTTCTGGTACTTATTATTGAAGAAAAATTACATCTGTCTTAGCAGCAGCAAAAGCACTAATGTAGATAATCACTGTTCTGAGCTTCAATCTATGCAACACATGGCAAAGCTGTCTATTTTTCTGAGAAGCTCTCTTCCACTGCTACTTTGGTGCCAAAGAGATCTGCATGTAATACCAGGGGGGGGAAAGGAAAATGACAAAAGTTTGCATCTGCTCCCACTCCCTTTGCATCTGCCCCACCTCCCTCCAGAAATAACCATACTTCTGATAAGAGAGTGGCTATTAAAGTTCACCTCTTCAGAATTCCATGTATTTCATGGCCATCTGAGCAGCATCTGAAACTCCTTGAGGCCAGGTTTTCTGCATCTGCACTTCATTTTGAGGCTCACCTGGGTCTGTTCCAGATGCTTTTCCCTGTCGTAGCAGGCATGAACTCCAGCACAGAAGAGACTTCCTTTCAGAATGGCACTGTCCAGGACATGCAATTAGGGAACAACCAGGAGGTTGTTTCCCCATAAAAATATCTCACAGAAATTTTAGTGGTTTCTACCACTAAAGGAAAATCCTGGAAGAATCTCTCATCAGCCCCAAAAATGGATCACGAGTCAGCTCAGCTAAACTGACTCAAAACACTGCAGCAGCGAGTTGGCTGTGTCAGGGCCTGTTATCACCTGCTATGAAGTACTTGTCAAACCAAAAGAAAAGCTGAGACAACAGCAGATTTCTCATATTTCTGGTAAGAACACATTTGCATTACTGCCAGCAATGAAGGATCATTAGTGTGAAATGTTTGAATACATGCTGAGAAACATCAGCAACTGCACAGGCAGGGCAGTAACATCAAGTTCACAGGAATCAGAGAGGTTCAGAGTGGGCAAATCCCAGCATCCACTACAGGGCATCCCTTTCTCCATCTCTCCTTGCTCCCTGGTCATCTGCTCTTCTGTTTTGATTTCAGTCCCTTCCTCTCCTGCATGGAAGACTCCAGGTTTTTCCTCATGTTTCACATTAATATATTGAGCAAAAACCCCATGTCTGGTCTAAACTGACAGAGCTCAATTTGGGGTGATGATGGTAGACACCAGCTTCTGGATGGAGAAGAAACAACAGAGAAGTCTCCTGGCCCAGGCAAACAGGATTTATTCCCTTGCCAATCTTTTCAAATTCCCTTCTTCGCAGCCTATTCCTCAGAGGTTGGAAATACCCCTCTGGGGACATGGCCACCAGTGCCACCTTCCTCACAGCTTTCATCTAGGTGGAGAATGAGCCCAGAAACAGCCTGACTGGATTAATATCTTCTGTTTGGCAGAGCTTCTCTGTGTTTAATAGATCAAAATTAAGATCAGCAGCAGAATGGGGATTAGGATGGGTTTTTCACATCTGAGCTCAGGTTTTTCAAAGGCAAAATCAATCCCTTGTCTCATTCCAAGAGTTTCCTTGTCTTGCCAGGCACCAGCTTCAATGATAAACCTGCTGCTTGCTCCAAGAAAGAAAGAAAATGAACTTGGAGTGATCTCAAGGTCTATGTTCAACTCTAATGTAGGCTGCTACTGCCTACAGAAGCTTCAGACAAGGTGCTGCTATGAATATTTTCATACCATGAGCTAATCTGCTTTATAAACAAAGAAACTTTGTTTTCTCTCCTGAATATAAGGCACCTTTGAATAGCTTCTCATTTTTAACATTACAATGAATTATAACCCCTTTGTGACTCCATGTAATTGCTTTCTCAGTTGAACTGCATATGTACCAAGTTCAAGTTCCTGAAAGAGTAACAAATTCAGAAACTGTTCCTAAACAAAAGGTACAGGCTGATAAACTTAACCAGCAACTTCACAGTTGCATTTCCAAGGCAGTTATGGTCAATGTGTGCCAGAAAACAGCCAAGTACCTTTCCCTCATTTACAAACCATTTTTCCACCAAATTCAGAAAATTACTTGGACAGGTCACCAATAAGTGATGAGAAAGGAACCAATGGTGTCCCTACTGATTTACAGGGTGTTTTGGTCACTGGCCATATATTGCAGGGCATTGACAAACTTCAAAGCATTTCAGCACACAGCTTGACCTGAGCACACTCACCTCCTAATTCATTTTACACAGCAAATGGTTTCCTTCCCAACAGCCCTCAAGCAGCCTATCACAACCTGGTTGTTGCTGCTGCTCAGATCAATGTATTAAACTGAGAAGGGTTGTTCAAGCAGAATTTGGGTCATAAAAGAAAATTCTTGTAATGAAAGCTCAAATCCTGCTCCCTTCTCCATCTGGGCCTTCCCACCATTGCTGAACCCCTGCCAAGAAAACAAAATCAGTTCCCCAAAGCTGCCCCCTAGACAGCCTCACTGACTGTTTTTTCACTAAAATGTTTTGGCTAAATATAGATGCTTGAAGGCAGCTCCAACCAGTAAGTGCTGCTCCCCGTGAGCACAGGTGACAGGTCACAAGCTGGGAGATCATTTCTATGGAGTTGGGGTCAAAAGTGAGGCCTTATTTTCAGCAACATCAACCCTGAGGCCACCTCTGCTCTTAACAAACCAGCAGGAGTTTTATCATCGACCTTCAGGCACAGAAAGTACATTTCAGAGGTGACCCAGTCCCTTTCAGGTTCTTCAAGCAGTAGTTAAAGCACTATTTAAATACACAGAGAGTTCCTCCTTCATCTGCAGTTTCAAACAAGGGTAGCAGGCTGGTGCCAGCACTTCTCCAGGCACTGATATGCCCAAGAGGGAGTTACCAGCAGACTCTCCCAAGCAACAAAGCTGATGTCTCCTTTCGGAACAAAAGCCAGAGGCACCTGCAAGATGTGCACCTAAAAGACCCCTGCACAAAGACCTGAGTTCTCTTCCCAGCTCAGCTTTCACTTGGGGACAACAGCCCTGCTCATGCAATCCTCAAAACCCTCAGCAGAAACTGAGCACTTTCAGTAGCCACAGCTGAATCCCAGATTGGCAAATAGCAGCTGAAACATCTATTTTTAATTTAATGAGTCATGCTAGATTTTCATTAGTGTTCATACTAAAGTTGCTCTTCATAGGGCAATCATCCATTAATCTGATCGTGATCATGGTTTTCTTAATGATGTGGCAACTCAAACATATTTCATAAAATGAAAACTTTCTCTTCTTTTTCTGAGTCGCTGCTCATTTCCATTCTCTGTAGTCTTTCTTACACTGTGCATAACATCAGCATCTTAAGAATTCAGGTCATTTTCTTGAGGCTTGTCCAGGAGTCTCAGTGTCCATGTAGGGCATCACTTGTCCAAGAGCACCTGTTGCACCAGAGACACATCGTAGGATTGCAAAATAAATCCAGGATGTTCTTCTAGCAGTTCTCAGTGGACTAGAGATCACCCAAGGACAGTGGTCCTGCTGGAGGGGACACTGTAAGGGAGCACATCTGCTCCTCTGCTCATTAGCTGCTGCTTCACTGAATCTCACACCCTTTTCAGATGACATATGATGGGCAACAGGGAGGGCTGGCAGTGAAGAGCTGACACCTTTCTCACTTTCAGCACACATGAACCACGATGAGCCTGCAAAGTTTTAAGTAGTTATCAATTGAAAACACAGATAGCCAAAGCTCAGTAACTCTCCACAGTCAACCAATTAACCCTTTGCAGGCAGACCATGAGCTGCCTGGAGACTGATCCTTTACTGAAGCATGCAAGGACTAAGGTGGGGGAAGATTTGCTTCTGGTGAAAGGAGAATTCACGACCCTGACCTGAGAGGCAGCAGCCCCACATTTCAGAAAAGGCCATGCTTGCACAGGCACACATACACAGCAGCACTGCAGAGGTTTGCAGCATCATCCTCTGCCCTGCACAGCTCCAGCCATCCTCAGAGGGACCCCTCAGCCTGGCTTTGATGGTTGCATTGGGATGGGGACAGAGCAGTTGCTCAGGGAACAAATCCAGACAAATCCAAAGCCAAGAGGAGTCAGGGACAGAGGCAAACATACTGGGGAGGGTGGACAGGCAGCCACCAGCCCCTCACCAGGGAGGACCATAGCCAATTTTTTGGGCTGCCACTGAGCAGATATTTCCTGTCAAATGTGTGGTAATGCTCAATAACACACAGCAGATTAGAAAATTATAAGGTAAGGGGCTGAGAAGAGGGCAGGGGGTATTTTAGATGACTTAGCATAGGGGATCAAACACTGAGCTTTGCATTTCCCTAATAAAACACTCAGTGGTGATTTTGTGGTGCTGCTTATTCCTGCAGAATCTGTAGCTGCTGCAGCCACATACATTAACTGAACACAGAATGAATGCTAACATCTCTGCAGAGCTAAATAGACAAGCTCATATTTTCACTTAGTGGAGAAAAACTGCCCCTCTTAATGCTTTATGACTTGACTGACAGAAAGGAAATTTCAGTGTCTGTGCAGGCAGACAGGAATAGATGGGGAAAATGATGAATATTTACAATACAGAGGAGACTATTTAGGTGAGATATTGAATATTATCCAACGGAAATGTGAGTGGAATTGTTGTTAAATGTATAAAATCTTATATTATCACAGAGGGAATTGTATTTTGAAAATTCAAAATTATAATTCTGAATAGTTAAAGCAATGAAAGAACTTATAAGTGCAGTCTTGCAAGATGGCATAGCTGGCCAATCACCCTCATCAGAAAAACCAGAGAGGATTTGAGTGAATTTCAGAAAAGACTAAGTGGCCATTTGGCATTGGTCACCATGGCAGCCCTGTGGGACAATTGCACAGGCCAGTCCCCCATGGCTTCACCCACAGCTACAGCCACCCCAGAGCAGGCAATCCCTGACAGCCAGGAGGGGAATGTCCCCATGGCCAGACCTATTCAAGCCATCTCTGAGGGGCCAGTCAGGTTTCTGCAGGCAGCAGACACTGGCCACCTCCCACCCCAACACCTCCCTGTTCCAGCTTTGCTCTCCTTGGTGTTTCCTTCCTCTTTGTCCCAATGCTTGGGATTTTTCTGTGCTGTTTGTCTGTGTGCAGAGCCCATATTGCTGCCAACACCACTGGTAGGAGCTTGGGCATCTTCCTGGTGCTGTCCCTTGGCAGAGCAATGCTACTGCAAGGTCCCACCACAGTGGGATTGTGGCAGCTGCTCAGTCCCAGGCAGAGCGGGTTGGCAGCAGGCTGAAGGCGGCCAAGATCTGCACTCCTTTGCTTCCACATCAAAGAGGATAGAAACTACAACCTCAGATGCTAGGAAAAAAAGAGCTGAGTGCAGAATTTTACTCTCCCTTGATTCTATTTAGCAAGTTTATGGAGGAGAGCTGTTCTTTTAGCCAAAGGAAGTCTGCATCACTAACAGATTGGCATTGTTTATGCTGAAATTGGGCACTGAAGAAGCAAATCTGTTTGCAAAAAGAATGTATCAGCATCTACAAGAAACAACAGAAAGAGTAAATGGGCTTAATTAGTCATTAGACAAGGAACTGGATCAGCGTGTTCTCACATATATTTAAGAAATACAGGTTCTTAATCCTACCTAGTGCACTCATTCCTTGTGCTGGATAACTCTTCTTTATAAAGAGCACTCTTTGAACAGCTGTGTGGGTCAAAGACCATCTCTCCCAGCAGCCACAGCCACTGAGTAGATGCTGGACATGAGCTTAGCTTGAGGGAAGGCAGAGTGGAACATTCCCCTGCACACCAAGCTTCCCCTGCACTCTGGTCCCTTGCCATCCACTTCACTGCCTCTCTGCTAGGCATTGCAATAGGAAAACAAATTTAAAGAGTTAAAAAAACCAAAAAAACTTGTCAGAGAGAGGCTTGAAAAAAAAAAGCTCCTGGGCCAGCCCCTTGACAGATGACATCCTCATGTCACCTCATCACTGCCTTACACTGCAGCACTCAGGCTTGCCAAGGGACATCAGCCAGAGCACTGTGCTTCTGCCTGGGACTGCTTCTCCCCTGTGATAGGCAAGGAAAGGTTTTGGCAAGAGAATGCCAAAGCCAAGCTTGGTAGCTCCCTACAATGTTCTTTTGAACATTCTCATTTTCCTGAGGGAGGATGGAGAGATTTACAAAGGAGAAGTCCAAAAATAGTCAGATAAAGAGAAGCATCCTTCTTTATCTCTCAGAGGACAAAAGGGCTCATGTGCACTGCCCTGTGCATTCCAAACAGTGTTAGAGAGAAACAGGATGATTGCTGCTCACTGTAACCTCATTGCTGATTCAATATTCTGGTTCTCAGCCATGTCCCAGGCCTTCACAACCAACCATTCCCCACAGGTCAGGACTACCAAGGACAAGCTTAGTAACATCCATACAGAAACTGTGCCATTTACCATGACCAGGGATTTGAGAGCAGGGCAGCTGGTTTCCCATTGGAAACAGGGTCCATCATTTGAGTGTGATACTGAGTGGGATGACATCAAATCATTCATTTAACTGCAAGCATTTCTCTGCTTTCTCTGCACACACTAACAAGCATTTCAGTCAAATCAATCCAGTTAGGTTTGCACAGACACTCTGAGGGTTTGCCATAAGAAAAAACCCTAAGTTTTTGGGAAACAGGCTCAGGGTAACACTCATATGGGAAATCACATCTCCCAGCTGGATGTTTATCCACTTTCTGGTGGCAACAAGTGTCTCCATTGCAAAGGTCCTCCATGAGGAGCTTTCATTGGGAAGCCAGGACACCAGTCTGAGGCATGCTGGCAAGCTCCTGTCGGCAACAGAGTGTTCTAGAGTAGACTCTCCTCATTGCTAGGGGAAAGGATTCACATTAGTATCTACTTTAAGGAGTGGAGAAAGTCCTCTGAAAACCAAATTCCACAAAGGAATGGCAGCCCCTTCAAATAGGTAAGAATTGTACTCAAGGTAATGGCATAAAAAGCCTGTAACCTGCTGAAGTGTGATTTGTTAAGACATTTGTGATGACTAATGAGCTCAAATTAGTTCCTAAGCCATGTTCATTAGCGTTCACTGAGCTCATGGGATAAAAACAAGTTGCATTTCAGTACAAATCAAATGCATTTGGTGGGAAGGATCACATGAGTATAGCCATTAACCATCCAGACCAGAGGAGCTGTTTCACTTCCTCAGGAAGTGCAGCACAATGTATATATGATGGACTTGCAAAAAACGGAGCTATATTCCATTTCACCTTAAGTGTGATAAGTTCAAGCACATCAACATGCTTAACAGCAAGTTCAATTTACAGCAAGTTCAATTTGCAGCCTGTGCTTACACATTGCTTTTTTTGTAGGAGCTTAGGTTTAGCATCGAGGGAACAAGCTGTGCATGACAGAGAGGACTCCTGCAGCCCCAGAGAGGCCATAGCCAGGAATATTATCTTCCTCCACGACCCCATACGTGATTAGAAGAACAATGCTCATTAGTTTCCTCTTAATGCAGTTGAAATCTCAGTACAGCTACTTCTCAGCACAAAAGGATTTCAAAAACTGTTCAACAAAACTAATTCAGTTTAATTAAACTTATCTACGTTTTATAGACAAAGCACATCTCAGACAATGTGCAAAACTTACAGATAGCATTGACCCAAGGGATTTCACTCCTGGGTAAAGCTGCTAGCTGATAGCCCAGTGTAATTTAAGCAATCATTTTTACATGACTGAATCTGATGAATCGTTTTCTTTGTGAAAAATGGCTTCTGGCCAGACATGGACAAAAATAGGCAACGAACAATGCATTCTTGGAACAGATCAACTTCTCTCTACTGATTTAATCATAGCAACATCTCCTAACAGACCTGAAAAGAATGTTCTTCTGCATTAGGCTTTCTAATTCCTTGATGGTTTTGACTGACTGATTTGCCTTTGAAGTTGGGGGAGCATTTAATTATAAAAGTGTGCACTATTTTATTCTAAAATGCCCACAACTAATGCCTTGATAGCAATTTTTATGACTTACAAAGACGATGGCAATGCATTTTTCTGGCATCTAGTTCCACTTTAAAGATAAAATTTGCAGATCCTTCTGAGAATAAACCATCAATTTGGAAGAGTAAGACTAAAATCAGAGGAGCTACAAACACCAGAGAAGAGAGCAATATAACAAACAAAGCTAATGAAATGTGGTCCAAAATTGAAGGTAATAGTAATTTCTCACTAGAACTGTTTATTGCAAATTTTATGCTTCTTGGAGTTACCTTAACTGTGCTCTGGACCTTGCAGCTTGAAGCATGCTGGGTGCAAGGTTTGGCTCCACTCTGCGTAGGGTCCCTATCAAATTAACAACAGAAGTGGCTGCTGCACAAGTGTTACTGTCCTTCAGCTGCCTGTCACCAGCTTCTGCCCAATTCCCAAAATGGGCAGCATAAGGAGTCATCTCTTCCAGGACAGAACCAACCAGCTTATTTTAAACCTCAGGTAATTTGCCACAGGAAGGTTACAGCTGGGGCAGTGACCTGCAGCACAAAAGCAGTAACACCCTGAGCTACAGTGGCCATTTCTGCAGCAGCTGCAGCCTGCCACAGCCCAGCATCCTCGCTCCAAGGCATGCTCCATCTCTCACAGGATACAAGCATCAATCAGGTCAAACTAGAGAGCAGCACGATAAAGAAAAATACCCATTAGCAGCCTTCACTAAGAGACATCTTCTTGTATTTAGTATCAGTTTAGTCATATATATCCAGGATTACAGGAACCCACAGGGTCACTTCAGTATCTTCAGATCTTGTACTATGTTTTATAGTCTGAATTGAATGTTCTCTACCACAGCTCTCTGTTTTTTAATGTTTTGCTTCAGGCATTTCTCTCTCTTTATGAGTACAGCTGGATGGCAGGACACACCAATCAATGCTCCAGCTGAACTCAGTCAGTTGCAGAAGGAATTGTATTTTATTTCTATTCATATAATATTTAAGGAAAAATACCCATTTAAAGTGTTTAATATTAATTTCCAATCCCTTATGTTAGAGCCTAAATTTCTTATACTCTTCACACAATTTAATGTGCAGCATCAATAAGGTCTTTACAAAGTGAACACTGAACAGAAACTTCTATGATGCTGAGGTTAACACTGCCTCTGCTATGACACATTTTATACGCCTCATGAAAATACTGCAAGCTGGTATCTTCAGTGGCTAGCACATCTAGTGTCAGTCTATTTAAGTGATCTAAAAAAACCCAAACTCTTCAATGCTCTCCTGACTTTTACTTGACTTCCAGTTTTTCATCCAAAGAGGCTTCAAACAAATTGCAATAAATTATCTGGCACACAAATGTCTTCGTTATTTTCTACACAACGAAGAGAAAAATTGATTCTGAATAAAAGCTGACTAAACTATGCCATTACATAAATGCTAATGTCTATCTTAGAATTAATTAGTTACATGTAATAGAGCTTAATGCTACACCCAGCTATAAATCAACACACTAGAACCATTCTAGCAGCAGGAAATCAACCACTATTAATATAATATACAAATGCAAACTGATCTGAAAATGCATTATTTAAAACATGACTTCCTGCTTGGCAGTTTGTCTCCTGGCCAACGGCCTTGGAAAATGCTCAGCACCTTACTCAGACTCTTCCACCCCTCCTGAAGGAGTCTCCAAGGGAGGTTTTTCATAAGCTGCAACTTAGAGGGGTGAAGAAGCCTGAATCCCATCCCAGCAGACAGCAACACCTGAAGGTTATGACTCTGCACAGAAGACAGCTCCAATGCCAAGTGGGAGGCTGCTCTTGGAAAACCACAAGGGATGTAGGAGTTGCAGATCAACTACATAAAGTTATCAAGGAAGTCTTTGGCTATGATCTCCCCACTTCCATTTCTCCTGTGTAAAGCTGGGACTATAATGCTTATGAAGTACAACCTTGCAGAAGCTTGGGATTTATTCTGATGCTACAGGGGCACCAGGGGAAAAGGAGATAGATGGGGTGGCTGCCCAGCTGGCCCTGCTCCACCTGCCCATTAGCCCTGGACACACATGCAAGGTCTTTTAGCAACAGATTGAGAGGTCCTCAGATGGGAATTGAAACAAGCTCCCTGGAAAACACTCTTCAGTCAAGTCAGTTTTGAGATTGGTATTTGTTTTGTCTATTTGTGCTTCTTTTCTTAGATCAGAAAAACACTGTGAAAAGCAGAGCTGGTGAGGAGCCCCTTAAAGCAGATCTACAGCTGACATGGTAACCCAGAACCACAGCTGCTTCCCAAAAATGCTGAATGCTGTTTTTTTGTCTTACTATTTCTAGCACATGCAGTAATTACCTGTTCTTACATATACTCGTGGCATGGAGCATCTGCCTTAAGTCCCTTCCCTCTTCTTTTACACATGGCTTCATTCTTTGTATACATACCATACCCTCAAGGATGGACACACTTGATGTAGATGGGCAAACTTCATAAGGATTCAAGAAAGGTTGGCTCTGTATCAAGTAAAACAAATACATCAGAAACTTCATTATCCAAAAGTAACTTGAAAAATTTTAATTTTAATTTTAATGCAGACAATTAAAAAATCATCACAAGAAGTGCATCATAATCCTTCCAACATGTATAATTTAATTTTTAGTCTTACTGTTATGTAGGTAAGAATATTTCTCTCTCACTTCAGCATACAAATAAGAATATTCTAGTCAGAAAGAGTAAGTCTTTTGGTTTTTTACTTGCCTGCCTCAACAACAACTGTTCTTGCTTCTTAGAGCAAAGCTTTGATTTGAGAGACATCAGGTGATGTGTAAGACAACAGAACCCACCAAATACACTATGAATCTGTGAATATCTCTAAGAAGTACACACCACTGTATGTATTGTCAGCCATATCCAAATCATCTTTGAGCAGCTTTCTGCTGGTGGAGCTCTCTGCACTGCAGTTTTCTGCCTTCCTCCACAGCTACAGGAGCAGGAGCTCTGCTATCCCAGCACAGACAGATGTTTGCTGAGGCTGCTCATTACATTCACTGCAGCCATTCACAGGATGGCACATGGGACACGTGCACCAGTCACAGCAGCAGCACAGCAGATCCTTCTTCATTAACAGATTCATCAGTGATGCTGGTCCCAGATCACAACACTTTCCAGGCCTACTGTGGCACTGTAGACTAAACAAACACTGTGCATCAGCTGCCAAGCAGGTCCCATCTTTCATGTTTAGCTGTTTGTGAAACTCAGTCATTTCTTCTCATTCCACATTGTCAGGAAGGAACAGATGGCAGATGTGCTCTGCCTATAATAGTTTTTATGATACTCTGCCTGCTGGCAGAACAGTGGAAGAAGCATTTGGAGGCAAGAATTTGCAGTATATTTTCAGTTTTGGGTAACTGAGCTAAAAGCTGGCATAGAGTATAGGGAGAAGAGGAAAGGGTTGTACTGAATAGGTGATGATAGATTCCTGTGACAAAAAAAAAGAAGATACTGACAAAAAAGGAGTATTTAATATGTTCATATGGAAAGATCAAACAGATACAACTATGAGACAATGTGTTCTCATTCATATGGGATTCAAATACAAGACTCAGTTTTGGCTTCTAAAAGTTGTTTTCTGAATTGCCTAACACCAGTGACAGAATCATAACAGGAATGATACCTGAAGGATAAATATATGCTTTCATAACAAAGCTAAAAAACACCTTTAAGTTTACATCAAGGTTCTAGAAATTTTTATTAAAATATCCTTAAAATGTATGCCTTATACATAAAATAAAGTACATACTTTATTTTTAAGTAATATGATCTGAGCTGCCAAAGGTATTTCTTCCTTAAAATTTTTAGTACACAAATATCTTCCAAAATAACAATCCTGGCATAGTCAAAAAAGGAATATCCTGTTTAAATTTAAAGCAAGATGAAAATAAAAAAAGGTAATTGTTTCAAAACTTGGAGATTTAAAATTATGAACATGTTACTGCAAAATGACACCTGGGGATTTAGGTTGAAAAGTTCATTTAGAAAGCCTTGTAAATCAAACCAAATATTGTCTATAACCTCTGAGCCAATCTAAGGCAATCCCATTGCACGTGGACCTCATTCATCTACATTCACTGGTACCCAGCTGCCCAGATGCCAAACTCATTTTGTGTAAACTACTGACAAAATTGTGGAAATGTCCCACAGTAGAAAACCTGCAGAAAAATAATTAGTTGTGACTGTTGAGCAGATGCAGTACAAGCTCTTCATCCTCTGCCAGAGAAAGACCAGTGTCTAATGGCAAACAGGGGTCCTCCTCTTGGCTGAATTGCATCTTCTTTCTTTTCAGTGGCATTTCTTCAGCTGTGGCACTGTTGCTATAGCTTCTCTTCTTTCTTACAGTCTTCTCCTCAAGTTCACTGCAGAAAAAAAATCAATTAGTCTTTTTAACAACTGTGGTAATCAATATCATCATGTAATCTAACAATTCCTTTTAAACAAGACAAATTTGTGTCAAGATAAGAGCAAACAAATTTACAATTCAGAAGGGTGAAGCAATGGAAACTGATGAACTCAGAATATCTAAATTAGAGCTGCTCTCAGACCGAGGTGGTGGTGGATGTTCTGCTGTCTTAATTGATTATAGTGTATCAGGATATTGCTATAAGTCTTATCTAATATTTGCTGTCTAATACAGCAACAGACAACTTGACAAAGCTGATTTAACAACGTGTCAGTGGACCCTGACATGCATTCAAGATCTTGCCTACAATAAATATGCACCAAAAATTAAAATGTAAGAACTGTCTTTTCATTGGCAAATACTACACTTAGTCCCAGATCAAAACTATGTTATCTCATTTGATCACTCTTTCCTCTTTTTTCACATTTCCCTTGGAAGCTACTGAACACCTCTTTGCCATGAGAGGAAGAGGAAAAGCGCAAACCCAGTAATTTTCCCTGGTGAATTCCCTATTTCTTCTGCTGTTTTTCTTTCTGTTTTTAAGACTTGAATGAACTGCCGTTTGCAACTTTCAAACTGAATGAAACAGCAGCCAATCTGTTTTTATCACCCTGGCTTCTACCACATGGCCACGTGACAACAATGGGAGTAAAGACAAAGCTTTCATATATCTTCATGCATTTTTTGTCCAAAACATAGAAAAAATGCTATAAATCTTAGATAAGTCTAAAACAATCTAATAAAATATATTCTAAGATATATCTGTGAACCAGATTATGGAGAGCTAATTGTTGTATGCTGTAGGGTAGAGTTCATACCCCAAAACCAGTAAAATCCAAACCCCCACACCCCAAACCATTCCATCCAAACAAGCTAACTGGAATAAAACAGCATTCTCAGCTTTTTATGTTTGTATTTTTTAAAACATAACAAAAATAGAAATGGAACATCAAAACCTGAGTTAAGGCTTTTCAAAAAAGTTGGTTAAATTCAGATTTTCAATTAAAATTCCCCAGAAAATTCAGTTTACGTACAAGAAAAGTTTCCACAAGAATTTTTTCATGTCCATAGTTCTTACAATTGCTTAAGTGTAAATGTAATATGCTTGTGAAATGCTCCATTCAGAAATACTGTTTAGACACTTCACAATTAGAAACAGCTGTTACAATAAATAGCTCTAATTGGGGAACACTGTCCTTAGAATCAACACAGCAAAGGAACCCAATGCCCAATTCAACCCACCTCCAGTTGCCCACCTTATTTTTTTCCATTAATAGGATTAGTTAACAGTCTGAAATGTTGGTTTCACCACTCACTGGAAACCAGCCTAACCCAAACATGGCAGTTTTCAACAAGTTCCCAAATGCTCTCTGAGAGGGATGAGCAGCACAATGCAGCTCGTACACTGAGCTTTCTGGCTGCCCCTCCATAGAGATGAAGGAATTACTGCAGGAGTTCTGATGGCCTTGTGCTGGTGGGCTGCACAAGTATGACCTGCCTCCCTCTCCAGTCCATCCCACCTTTCATAGAAGAACAGTGCCACCTCCTGCCTGTTCATTACAGCCCAGAGGAAGGAGGGAAATCCTCCAAGAAACACCCTGCATTTCCACAATTAAGGCAAATTAAATATCCTACCTTTATACTGTTCTTCCCTGCCTAGCCAAGAGAAACAGAGTAAAGAAATGTGGTCTAGTGAAAGGTGTTCCTGCCCATGGCAGGGACTGTTGGACCTCGATGATCCAGTCCCTTCCAACTGAAAATATTCAGTGATTCCATGAATAGATGATAACTGCTCCAAATACTCACTCTTCCTATAATTCACAGGATATAGCAACCTTGCTGGCTTTGAGCTGTCATTTGCATGGGGGCGGCTTTTCAGGGCTCACTACCAACATTTTTTTATGCCTTTTCTGGGAAAAGTACTCTCATATTTCTTCTCCCTGTAGGGCTTAAGGTATTCCATAAATGCTGGAGCTATACTGACAGTATATGAAAATCTACTGAAGCATAAAGAATTCTCACTTTTCCAAGTGGACAGTGAGGGTCTGGGCAGGAGTTTCATGGTGTTCACTTTGATCAGGACAGACTGTAGGGGTTCACTTTAAAAGCACAAGAAAGGCTTCATTAAGTAAAAACATTTTAGCTTGTTTGCAAAAGAGCCAATTATTTCCAGTCTTTGAAAGGACTCTGAAGCCTGGTTTGCATTCATAATTGACTAATGCTTCATCTAGGACATTAGTTAAAAACATCTTAGCAATTAAAACACTGCAGAAAGCTCACAAGCTATGCATTTGTACCTACAAGCTATGAAATAGCAGACTTTAAACACTAAAAATTATAATTACTTTTGGAGTTTCAGAGGCCCATAGGCTAGATATCTATAAGGTAAAATATTTAAATAAAAAACACATTCAGAAGGAACTGAACTGTGAGATTCCTCAATTTTTTTTCCCACAAACAAATGCACATCAACACAATTATGATTAATTCTCATCATAAGTTTTGTGGGATGATTCTGCTGAGTCAAGCTGCTTCTTACTATTACTGATGGATTATGCACCTTGATCAGCAGTGTAAACAGAAGATGCATCTACACACAGGCAAGTGTATTTCCATACTAATTTGACCCCAGCTGGGCTGTGAACTGGAGAGGTGAATAAAGAGGAATGTATAACACAGGAAGCAGCAGCAGCAAAACCAACAAGCAATGAAGAGAGCTAAATGGTTGTGTTTTCATGATGCACAAAAAGTAGATGCAAAACAGTGTTTGGTAACAACAGCTTTGGAAGGTAAACAGAGAATCACGGGAAATGTGAATAAGGCATTCCTAATTTTGAGATGCAGAAGAAAGACAGACTGACTGTCCACAGTATGATTTGGGTAGAAAGGGATATTTGAAGAACAGCAAGTCCAACCCCATCCCTGCTCCTCCAGGATGGATTTTTACCAGTGCTGGTTGGGGTGGTGTGGAAAGGGGCTGTACTACTCTGAAGGAGCAGTCAGAGTTGTAGCTTTTACAAAAGGTGATAGTGGCAATTTTAAAAGGGAGATTAAAAATGTGTGGCATCATCATGCTCAGAAATACCCTGTGCTCATTCAGGGCACTTTTCCTTAGTTGTATGGCCATGTTGTATGGAGGACCTGTAACAGGCATAACTCTCAGCTCCACACGTGAAAGGACTGAGCGTGCAAAAGCAGCTACATGGGAATATACTTCTGCACTTACTGGCAAATGAATTCCTCCTCAGTCTCCATTTACTGAAGGCCTGCCACCCTACAGAGCCAGTCTTTTTATCATTTCTCATGGACATAAATGGCCCCTCATTCCTCACAAACACATAAACTGATGTACTACCAGCTAATGTTCATAAATAGCCAAAAAAGTTATACTAAGGCAAATTATTTTCTAGCAGAACAACTCAGTTAGAAAGTAATCCCAAATTCAGATCCAAACTAAGGCCAGTGCATCTTTTTGTCTTCTACTAATAACATTTCAAAAGTGGCATGTGCATCTGGTTTACAATTCCTTCCTTTTACCTTATCTTTCATCTGGTGAAATTTAGCTTTTCAGCAGCCTGAACAACCTATGCTGTCTGAAAGGAATTACTTTGTGTTTACACAGTTGAGGAGTGACCAACAGCAAGCTTCTGAACTGGCACAGTAATTTCTGTGGCCACCATTTGCACACTGTAATGCCTAAGTAAGATGCTATAATTTGGTAGAAAATATTACTCAAACATTTAAGTACAGTTTATGAATCCTGTCCCTAAAACAAACGCCAGAATATCTAAATGGCATCAGGGAAAGGGAACTATGAGCCTGATAGCTATACACCAAGAAACTTTAAACTACTACAAAATAAACTCACAAGTATGTTTTCAGGTTAATACCAGAGAAAAATAGAAATATTTAATTGTTAGTATTTATCTGTCTTCTGGGCTTTAAGCAATGTCTTAACAAGCTGCAAGGTTTAGATTTTAAATGCCTGAGAATCAGCCATTTGAAACGTGCAGTCACACAGCCAAGTAGCTGTTAAACAACATGGTCCTGGCTAGATCTCTAGACAGGCTCTGCTTCACTTAACATTTATCAGAGAATGCTTTGGAGCATAGGTTTACCAGCATTCCTCTGGAAACAAACTGCCCCTGCCACTGAACTACAGGTCATGAGTCAAGTTTCCAGGATAAAGTACACAAGCTTTTTCCCAAAGAAATGTACGGGAATAATGAATGAATCTGCTAGTAAAATACAGTTCAGAAAAGTTAGGAATAATTTATCCCATAAATATTGGCATTTTGCTAATCAAACATGCTGTGCCCAAAACTTTTTCCATGTAATAAATTTTAATTCACAAGGCCATGGCAGCAATCCTAATGAAGATTAATTACTGCAGTCCCTTCCATAAAGCCCAGTGCAGCTTCTTCCTTACTTGCTGTCAGAATGCTCCAGCACATAAAAATGTTAATTAAAATATATTGTGCTGTGTTTTTTTCTAGACTTGGACAGGCTGGATCAGTGGGCCAAGGCCACCTCCAGGAGGTTCAACAAGGCCAAGACTGGGTCCTGCACTTGAGTCACAACAACCCCAGGCAGTGCTAAGGGCTGGGGGCAGTGTCAGGGAAGCTGCCTGGCAGAAAAGGCCCTGGGGGTGCTGGCAAACAGCAGCTGAACATGACCCAGGTGTGCCCAGGTGGCCAAGCAGGCCGGTGGCATCCTGGCCTGGAGCAGCAGTGGTGTGGCCAGCAGGAGCAGGGCAGTGACCGTCCCTGCACTGGGCACTGCTGAGGCCACAGCTCCAACCCTGGGCTCAGCTCTGGGCCCTCACTGCAAGAGAGACACTGAGGGGCTGGAGCGTGTCCAGAGAAGGGACACGGAGCTGGGGAAGGCTCTGGAGCACAAGGGCTGTGAGGAGCAGCTGAGGGAGCTGGGGGTGTTCAGCCTGGAGAAAAGGAGGCTCAGGGGGGACCCAGCACTCTGCAGCTGCCTGACAGGAGGGGGAGCTGGGGGGGGTTGGTTTCTTCTGCCAGGTGATAAGTGACAAGAGGAAATGGTCTCAAGTTGCACCAGTAGAGGTTTAGACTGGATGCTAGAAAATATTTATTGACTGAAAGGCTTGCTGTCAAACCCTGGACCAGGATTCCCAGGGAGGTGATGAAGTCACCATTCCTGAAGGCATTTAAAAGACTTGTGCATGTGACACTCAAGGACATGGTTTAGTGGGACTTGGCAGTGCTGGGTTAACACTGTGATGTTAAAGGTCCTTTTCACCTTAAATGATTCTACGATTCCTTTACTGGCCATTCCACTGATATAAATCAAAACACCTCTAAAATGGAATACATAAGCCTCTATGAAGAGCAATTCAATACCTCTATGTCCAGTTTTGCAGCTAATCAGAATGACCAAGGCTTTTAAACTTAGACCTTTTATAATGTCTCTCCTATGGCGTTTTTCTGGCCATCACAACATGAAGTTCTGACCTTTGGAAAGTCACAGATATGACCTGATAATCCATTTTAGAAGGTGCACCATGATTTGCTGGTAAACCGTCTCAAAAGACAATGTAATGTTAGCCTCATCAAGAATGACCTAAAGCTTAGCAGGTCAACATCAGCATCCTGCTGTAAGAAGCTGTAAGAAACTGTAATTTGTCAGTAAGTTTCATAAATAAAGGAAGGCACACAACAAAGTAGCACGGACTACTAACTTGCACACTTGTCACCTGGTGACTGTCCATAAAGTCACAAACAAAACAGTACCAGAACAAAGATATTTGCCCTCATGTCCAAATTCTTCTTCATGCTGCTCCAGGAGTTAATGTGATCAGTCACACCCATTAAAGATTTAAAGAAGATAATGATGAGGTCAATCGGAACTTTGTTCTTCCTCAACATTTTTATTTAAAGAGGTTGAGGAATTAGAAATACCAAAAACTCAATCTGGCTGCAAAATGAGTATTTAAGAAATCCAGCTGCTTTTCCTTTCACCCTGTTCTATATTCTTAGATTTTTCACCTCATTAACAATTTACATTTGATAGCCTTAAACCAAATATGATGAATGTTGCTAGATATACAAAAATTAATCTCATATTACATGCTTGAAGTCATTAATTACTCCGCTTGTAGAGGTATGGCTGGAAGGGAGTTTTTATGCTAAGGCAAATTTAACTCCTGATTTGTACAGTTCCCTCAGTTTAAAAAAAAAATCTGTGGGAGGACAGAGAGAAAATTAACAATGGTTTTGACTTCTGAAACCATGGACAGAGGATCTGTTTTTAAAGACTCTTGAAGGAAGACACTCCAGGTCACATACTTACTACGAATTATCCCTTCTAGAAGCATTTTTCCCCCCCTTAAAGCAAGAAGAAGCTAGAATAGCTTAACATATTTCTATTTTAATCCAACTCTTAGAGCAAAATCTCTGCATTTTGGAAATATAAGACAGAATAGAGCTGTGTTTTCTAATCTCAAAGCCCAATTTTACTGTCTGCTACTCTCAGCTGATTTGTTTTTCTTAAAATCATTACGTCGATATTTCCCAGCCTCAAAAGCAACTCATCACACAATTCAATAGCAATTCTAAGAGAGCTGCATGAGGCATGAGTGTTGATTTAACGGCCTCAAATTAAATTCCTTCACTGTATCTTGCTCTTTCTCAATAGCCTGTTCAAAAGCTCAGAGCACCTCACCAGACATACTTAAAGTGAGCATCAAAGCTGCCTCTGAGCAGCTGCAAAGAGCCTTTATATTTCTAAGGGTGCCTGAGCAGGGTGTGTTGGAAGGCAGCACCATTAATGACTCCAGTGACAGTGCAGCATGTGATGGATAATCCTGTGCTGCCCAGGGAATATCAGTCATATTGTTAGAGGCTAAATGGATTTGGCTACAGCGCAGGCACAAGTACTGGCACGTGATTGTCCACTTCAGATGGTGCCAGCTAAACCTCTTCTGGGCAATGTCTCAGCATTTTGGTGCAGTAGGACAGGCCAAGGACTGTTTCCAGTGTTGATGAAATCACATTTCCTCAACATGTTAGTGGTCTGTTCTCCAGCTCCAAAGGCAGCTTTGATGCTCAGTGTAGGTATGTCTAGAGATATACTAAAGGAAATCTCCTTGGATTCCTTTGGTGTATGTTCTTTCTTTCATAATCTACTCCACAGGAAGGGAAAATGACCAAAGACCTTGACTTTCTTTGAGTCCTTGCTCTCCTTAAGAGCACATGACCTGACTCTAGGGGGGCCAGATCAGCCACTGATCCAACAAAAGTCTGCACTTACTACCACTGCCAAAAGCCTGTCCATCTCTGTCAACTTTTATTCTTAAAGCACAGCTAATCTTGAGTCTAGCTGACATTCTGAGGAAAGGATCAATACAAAATGTGATGTATGAATACATCCTCCCCCTCACACAAAGAAGGAGCAATTTACTGCTGCTCAGAAAATGCAGTGCTTTTCCCCATCCTTGTCAGTTCTATTGACATTCAATGGTGAACAGGCTCCAGGGGACATGGCCACCAGCCTGTTAACTTAGGGCCATCTAGTCCTTAAATACACGTCCCACACCCAGTCCTGCATACTGACTCCACAACACACAGTGACACAAGGGTAAGGGCAACCTAGCCCCTAGGATTCACCCGATTCAGATGTGCAAAAACTTTATGAACTTAGACATCTATGCTCCTGTTTAAGTGTCAAGATCATCCTTATCTGTTACACGATACTTTGTCAGAAACACACAAGTGGCCTTCTTGTTGCGGTGAACCACACAGGACTTCATATGGAATCCTTCCACCTTCCCACAGTATGTTGGCATCAACTACAGACCCTCATTCCCACCCTGTGCTTTTCAATTAAACTACATGAAACAAATTCTTCTGGTTCATACAATTATAAACACTGCTTTGAATTAATTTTATTTATTATTTTATATTTACTTCTACTCAGAGTCCACTTCACTTGAGTCTTGAAGAGTCTGAACAACACTGACTCTTAGAACTTACCAAGTTTTACCATGCATGAATTTATTTACTACAGCACAGGTGCAAAGTCATCATCAAATCCTTAAATTACTTCAACATTTTTCCTACCACACAAAAGAGCCTGCAATGTGATAGAAGAGAAATGCATTTCTGAAACAGGACAGACTCACCACTGGCCAAGACTGGGGCCATCAGTGATAGTGGGAATGCATCTGGGATAGCATAGTTAAGGAGAAAAACCTGTGCAAAAGCACCCAGGAAGAGCAGTGAGAATAAGTGATAGGAAGAGCCCTGCAGACACCAGTGCAGGAGGCCAAGGTCAGTGCAGAGGAGGGGCAGGAGGTGCCCCAGGTGTCAGAGCAGAGATTCCCCTGCAGCCCCTGGTGCAGCCACGGTGAGGCAGCTGTGCCCCTGCAGCCCCTGGAGCCCCAGAAGGCTGTGATCCCTTGGGAAGCCCGTGCTGGAGCAGACTCCTGGCAGGACCTGCAGCCCCTGGAGACAGGAGTCCATGCTGGAGCACGTCCACGTTTGCTGGCAGCAGTCGAGTCCACACTGGAGGAACCTGCTCCTGGATGACTGCATGCCATGGAAGGGACCAACACTGGAATAGTTCATAAAGAATTGCAGCCCATAGGAAAGAACTGAAGAAGGTTGTGGGGAAGCCCCTTGTGAGAGAGACCCCGCATGGGAGCAGGGAAAGGATCCTCCTCTGAGGAGAAAGGAGTGGCAGAAACTACACGTGATCAACTGACTGCAACCTCCATCCCCCATCCTTCTGTGCTGCTGAGGATGAGGATGCAGAAAAAAATTGTAAGTTAATCCTGTTAAGAAGAGAGATGTGGAGAGAAGGTGTTTTAAGATCTGGGTTTATTTCTCATTACCCTACTGCCATGAGATTGGTAATAAATTCATTTTTTTCACAAGTCAAGTCCGCTTCACCCATGGCAGTAGCTGCTGAGGAATCTCTCCTGCTGTTATCTCATCCCCTGAGCTGTTCACTATATTTTCTCTCCCCTGCCCAGATGAGGTCAGTGATAGAGTGGCTTTAGTGGGCACTGGGCATCCAGAGAGGGTTTTTGCATTGAAACAGTCTCACCAAGATCCTTTCAATACTGACTCAAAAAATCATTCTTATACAACTTCACAAAAGAAAATAATAGCCTTTAGCTCAGATTTCTGTTCAAGCATTTAACATACAAACTTTTAAATGTCAAATAGTAAATTCCATGAGAAAGAGCAGGACTGCAAGATGAATTTCTAAGATGTAAACAGAACAGTTTATAAAAAACATCATTTTAAAATGAACATGGAAAATGGTGCATACCTATAGTTGTCTTCACTTTCTGAATCTTGCTCTTCGTCAGAGTCTTTGTATTTATCAGGATCTGGGAGAGTGCTTGGATCAAACTCGTCTTCACTTCCACTGTGAGCAAGAAAGGCCACTGTTTCCTCTTCAGCCTGTGAGGTGATAAATGGAGAGTCACAAGACAAGCAAACAAGTCCATGTTACTTGTCCCCATTGTCCCCTAGTCCCCATGTTACAACCCCATTAATAGGGAGGCTGTAACAAAAACCACTGCCCCTAAATGCAGTCAAACACTACCAGTATTATAGCCAGGAAAAGAGAATTACTTCTGTCATCATCAGTACTCTCCTCCAAGGCTGTTTGTTAAAGGTTGAAGAAACATTATTAAAAAAGGAAGCACAAGGATTTATGTTCAAATTCTACTTTCCAATGTTGTAATCTTAAATCTACAAAATCTAGGAGAGATCTGGGCAGCAACTAATCAACAGCCATCTGAGAGCAACTGTCTAAGTAATATGCAGCTTTACAGTTCCTCAGAAACACACTGGCAAAGAGATACTCAAATGTGGACACATAAATCACTGCTGGAGGTGAATTTAATGAAATAGTCTGATTTAAAACTCATCTGGGTGTCCTTGCAGTTAAAAACCAAAAAGCTGCTTAAGCTGAATTAACTGCTCTAAGGGAGTTTCAACCATCCTCTGCAAGAGATATGTGTTCTTCAGGCATTCTCCCAGATCCCCTCATCCCTCCTCTCTGGGACTCAGCTTCCCTCCATCCCCACAGCACATATCAGGACGGGCTGATGGCATTGGCAAATTTCCCCAGGGTGCAGCAGTGCCTCACTAATTCCTTAACAAAGAGTGCACAGAAGATGCTGCTCCATAAAAGTACTGGATAATATAAAAAAGCTGGCTAATTTTGCAGATACAGGTTCTGCTTCACTTAATCCTGAACTCATGACACCACTTTTGTAGATTTTTGCTAGCAGGCACAAAGAAACCAGTTAGAGTGGAAGGCACATACAACTGTATATGCACACAGAAATGCAGACAGAAAGCTTACAGGCATTTCTAAGCAATGTGAACCCTAGATCCATGCATATTTATGCTGGAAAGCAAAAACAAATTCCAAGAAATTATAATTAAAGACACTGCTACCTTTTGTTTATATATCTAATCAACATGCACACAGCTGAGTTTCTAAAACAGTACTCATTTAAGTGATCTTTCATTCTATGAATAACTTCACATCATTATATATTTAAAGTTAATTTTTGTTTTGATTTTTCACCAGTTCTATCACCAAGTTTTTAAAGAACACTCTTTATGTGCACATACCTTCCTGCAATAAAAATAAATTAAGAAGGAAAAGCCAAACAGAAACCACACCAATGGTCTCATATCTGCATATACAGTGAGTGAAAGGCAATGAGCTGGTGAAGAGTAAGATTAGTCCAAGAGTCCATTCTTGCTTGACCATTGACACTTCTGCAGTGTACTGAAAGCAAGTAGAAGAAAGGGACAAAAACCAAATTTGCAATCAGCAGGCAGAGGAAAACGTACTGAACACATATTTTGTTCTTTACTACTTTAAATACCAGTAAAAGTAACTATATAGCTGGGTGCATAAAATGACTAAAAGGATTGTCAGACTCTTCAGCACTATAAGCTTCCCAAGGTAACAATCACCAACAGAAAAGTATGTTGATTCTCAGGAACTTCAAGTACCACTTCACAAGAAAACTGGTTTTGCTTTTGCAGGCATTTCTGCTTAGAAAAAAAATCTTCAACCTCATCTCTCTTAGTACAATATTAGAGAGCATTACTAACTCCAGAGAAAACTATTTTGAAGGTCACCTTTTTGCTAATGATTTTTTTATTTGAAAATCGTTCTGCATTAAATTACAGCTTATTTTAATTTCTTACAACATTAAATATTTGCACTTTACTTGTCCTTCCAATTACACCTATTCTTTCAATACAGCTGGTGCATATCAATCTTATATTGAAAAAGAAAAAGAGAAGGAGCATTCAAAGCTGTTGTATAGAACACTGTATTTTTTAATATGTATGTGTGACATCACGCAATAGAGTTCTGTAACACTAACATTTATTGGCAATCATCTTTTAAAACTTGGGCTGTTCATTCACGTTCTCCATTATGACACACAGACCAAACCCTCCCTTTAATTACACATTCATTTTTTTCCAACAGAAAATATGCAGAGAAGTGTTAAACTACTTGCTGTAGCAAAAGAAATAATTGGCAGAGGCGCCTCTTTCACTCATCACAAATCATGAGGTTGTATTTCTTATAAGTATCACTGCTTACATATTCATTAAAATATTTTCAAGACCCTGAAAATGTTAAGAACCTGAGCAGGAACATTCATCATCCACAGCTGAACAACAGAAACTCATTATTCTTCCCCTCTCACTTAGAATTTTTATCAGCCAGTTAGAAAGAAGAAATCTTGTGACTTTACATTTCTCACCACAAGAGCTGGAGAAAAGAAGTAAAGTCATAGTTCAAAATGACATGTGTAAAAGTCCTTCAGACACAACTAGGATGCAATTTACAGACTCAGGACTAGACTTATCTAAGGCAATTGCCATCAAAAGTGATTAGAAGAAGAGATTTTGATGGCCTGTACTTTATGTCTAAGGCTGGCTACAATGGAATAAAACGTTATGGAGTGTGTATTTACTGTGAAGCTCAACTGTGGAAGGAAACTTGCCATGCTTGACATCAAAGACATCAAATCAGGCTGGCCACAAGAGCTGAATTGGGTGACAATCATCTTTTTACTCTGCTCAGGGATGGCAAGTTCTTTCTTTGTACCACACCCGCCCATGTATTTGTAATTCTAGTTCCACAGAAACTTGCAAAAAGACTTTCAGTTTAAACATGACACTGAGATGCACGTTTTTGCATACATACAGTTTCCCCCTGCAGAAGAGAGTCTTCTATGCAAACTCAACATTTTAGAAAAATTCAGAACAATTTGTGTGCTGGAAGTTTTGGAAACCTTCTTGCCTTTAATATTCCACATGTACCAAGTCAACAATCACATTTGATCTTACTGCAGTCATTTTGAAAACACGTACCCCATGACAGAGACAGGCTCCTCTAGAGCTTTTGCCATGTTTATCAACAGAATACCTCCAGTCAAACTTCTGTCTTTGTTACAAGATGCAATGACAACTTCCTCTCCTATTAAAGAGGCCTGAATAGTTGATGGAGCCCCAGTAAATGAGTTAGGCAGGCTAAGAGAAACTTAAAATGAAGAAAGTTATGTACCTTAGACACCAAGGGACTTGAAAGTTCAAAAAACACCAGAATGATGTCTGATTTCTACCAGGCAATAGGAAGTCAAGTGGCAATTATCTGACTATCATCATCATCAGAAAAAAAAAGGGGAACTGAAAAAACCATCATGTACATAGAAAAATATTGTATTTACCAATATTTCATTTCTAAAATATGTATTTATTATGGTATTTAATTTATATCTAATTTGATAAGACTTTTTTCCTCCAATTAAATTGCCTAGAGTTGCACTTTTGATGTTCAACCCTTTAAGCAATTTATTAATTTCTAGCAACCAGGTTGAGAGGGCAGAAATAATTGCTTAGGCACTATCAGTTCTGTCCACAGTACTTTACAAAGCACAGTGGGAGAATAAATTCAATTAGCTGGAAACAAAACTCCTAAGGTTTGTTTATGATTTGATCATACTTAATTTGAGTCCATCACACTAACACAATACTCAGTCATTTTTGATCTATGCCTCCTTTTAGTTTTTGTTACTATGGCCTCTCCCAATAAGTGGTGCCTGGAACTGTAATGCCAAGAAAAGCTAAGTTCTAAATACTGCTAGGAGATTACCCAATACAGGTAACACAGCTTTTAAAAGTCCAGCATGTTAAAGCTCATGTAAGTGGATATTTAAAGATAAAATATCTTGTAAGATCTCACAGCATTCCAAATTTTCTTAATTTTCTTCTTTTGACAATTATTTTTAGATGAAAACAGAAGTTGCTTTTGTATCATGCTCATGATGGAAGCCATTTATATAGACAGAGAGGTTTTATAGCATTTCCTTTAAAACATCTTACTCTGGATTCACCTGATCATCTCGCAGGTATGGGTTTTTTCCATAGCCTGTACCCCAACCTAAGACACTATCCCCATCTGATAAATGATTGCTCTGATATTTCATCATCTACATTGCCCCACAGCTATTCTGGCATTTTAAAAATGGAACACAACCTTTGATGTTGCTAGGGTGTTTGATCCAACAGTTGATGATCAAGACAAAAGCCTTAGCCTGTATTGAAAACTGACTGGGAGCCAGTGGAGCAAACTAAAGGCAGTCTGGCACACACAGACTGTCCAAGCTGTGCCAAAACTCACAGCTCCCCTCTATGCCATCTAAAGTGCATCAGTGTTCCACGGCTCTGCCAGAAAGGTTCCAGGCTAGCCAGCCAGACACGACCCTTGCACTAAGATGATCTCACTGATCTTTGGGCTCTGGAAGGAGTGGTTTTTACACCACTTCCGAGAATTTAATTCTTGCTTTTCACTAGAGGGGACAGATAACTCCTAGTTTCATCTTTATTCATTCACCATTCCCGATCACTAGCAGTCACATCAAGGTTCAATTTCACGCAGTCATTTTTTATTTCTTTTAAGCCATCTGAGATCTCAAACAATGCAGTATGCCTCGTTTAGCCAGCAGAACCTTACTTCTACCAGCACTCTCACATAATGCACATGAGAATACTTAATTTTCTTTCTTGGCTTTCCTAAATGCCCCACATTTTATGGTCAGTGAATGGGTAAGCCAGTGTTCCAAACTAGTGGACATTGATGCATATATTCTGACATTCAAATTTCTGTGTAGCTATAGCAAAGCAATTTGTGCTGGAAATGGCTCCTGCCACAAACAGAGTTCAGAAGCACTGAAAACACTAAACTCATAGAAATTGGTAATAAGTTCTAAAGCTACTCAAAGAGCTTTTGCCTTAATGTATTTGGATTTCAATTATAATGGATATGTCTCAGAACTAGACCTTACACTTCTCCTTTTCTAATTTGTTCTACTACAACCCATGCAGAATACTTATTGCAAAGACAAGTCTCTTCAAGTTGTTATTAGCCAAAATTGCCAATAAGATTTTGGCAATGGGGAAGACTAGTACCAGGATAAAACAGCTATACTGTTACCTTAAATGTAATTCATGTTACAGACATGAAAATAAAACAGAAAAGAAACGAAGTTACTAGGTAGGTAGCACTAGAAGCAAAATACACACTGAAACACATTATGTTGGGCAAAGTAGCAGGGTTAAAAAAAATTACTGAAGTCTGAGAGAATTAAACACGCCCGCATACTTGTCCAAAAGTCAACGGCCCTGTCAAAAAAAAAAAACAACCCCAAACAAACCAAAAAAATCCAGCAAAAGCCCAGCTAGAAAACTACAGTGCAGAACACTGTCTTTGAACTTATACTCTCAACACATAACCCTTGGACTGTCTTTACATTTCTCCTTTCTCTCCACTTTCAGGTTCACAGCAGTCATGGCTGTCAGCTCAAATACAGAAATCAATTCTCCAAAGCACTGTCTGTGTTCAAACACTTCAACACATCCGTCTTCTCCAGGGAACCTTGGCATATGTCCACAGAGACGGTACCTACATGAGAGAATCTTCTCTGTATCACTTCCCAGCACTTTTGCACAAGCCTGAGGGAGCTGCACCCCTGCCGTGACACAGCAGTGTCCCACCACCACCACTGCTCACAGCAGAGATCACTCTGCTTAGTGATGCGCAGTTTTCAAAAAGGAACAGATCAACAGCAGCACTGACACGAAA
Source organism: Luscinia megarhynchos (assembly GCA_034336665.1). Taxonomy (NCBI): domain Eukaryota; kingdom Metazoa; phylum Chordata; class Aves; order Passeriformes; family Muscicapidae; genus Luscinia; species Luscinia megarhynchos. The sequence goes on from JAPFBE010000003.1 coordinate 71,771,147, forward strand.
TAATCAGAAGAGAAGCCTTTTAAGTCACGTAATTCTGTAAACTGGTTAGTTCTGCTCTTTTCTTGGAACAACTGATTTGTATTCAGTACACAACAAAGAGCTACACTGGCATTAAGTGCTTGTCCAACTACATGATTTTTATGTTTTCACTGTACTGCTTAAGTCACGTACTCTAAATGCTTGTACAAAATACGCATTTAAAACAGCATATTTACAGGGAGAAAAATATGAATCCAATTAATTCCAGGCAGTGAAAGTTATTTTAACTCCCGGTGGTTCAACATGAACCGAGGAAAAGAAACACAGAAGAGGCATTGCTGCTCATGGCACTGACTCAATTGCTTGCTGTGAGAACAACACCTTGTGTGCCTTTGTTCCAGACCTATGTAGCAGCTGCAAGAGTTTCATATTTGTTCAAATTTCAAAACAAGTAACCGGTAAATCAGAAAGCACTGGCTGATGCTGCAGAATTACAGGGTCATTTATTATTAATTGCTCTTGTTGTTGTTGAATTCACCTTCTTAAGCCATGAATCTCTTTCTACAACATTTTGCAAAATGCTGGCAAATGTATAAGGGCTAAGTAGAAGCCACAAGAGAACAGATGAACCCAGACTGATGAATGACAAGGAAGCAAGCTGCCTGGGGAAGATTTGAGCCACGGGCATGACCCAGCAGAGAGACCTGCCCTCTGGTATTTCCAAAAGCATTGCTGCAATGGGGAACCTGAATGAGGAAACTGGAAAAGATTCTGAGGTAGACTGGCAGCCATCCACCACCAGACAGAAAATTATAATATCCCCTAATAACAATTTTATCTACATGAAAAAATATGACAGGCATGTCTTAGAAATGACAAGTATGAAGAACATGAAAGATTTATGTGAGGCAAGATCTTCTAGGCCAACTAATTGAAAGAAACAAATTTTCAGGTCTAAAATAATGTAAAGCTACTTCAAAGCAAAAAATCCAACCCAATTAAGAATAATTGCTGAGTTAGTGCTACTTGAGGAATTGAGTAAAATGTAATAAAATATGTGCAGCAGGCTTGGGGAATGCTGGTACAGGGAGAGCCTAGGAGAACCTTCAGGAAGGAGAGAGCACATTTGTCATCTGTGGTAAATGAAAGGACAAATGGAGAATTAGGAAGGATTTAGATAAGCACCAGAAAGTGACCATGGCAATGCTAGGGCATAGGCTGAAGTGAGAGAAAGTGGTGATACACAGAATGACTGTGAAAGAAAGTAGCCAAGCACCTCAAACCTTTTTTCTTCAGTATCGCCTAATGCATGAATTCCATGAGCTTAGATTTTAGTTTAGGCAGAAAGGTACAGCTGGAATAGAGAGACTGAGACTCCTCAGTACAGACATGAATTTGTATTTTTCCTCACGAGTAACAGGAGGTGAAAAATACAAAAGGCTGTGCAAAACATCATCACAGAAGGAAACTGAAGATTGTAAGACTGCAGAAACTAAAGGAGGAGCTAATAGAGAAGAGAGACACCAGAGCAGAGTGTGGTCACATTTGCAAACCCCCTAAAACTGGAGTAGATATGGAAAGGCCAAGTGAATGACCAACAAGTGAGAGGAAGGATAATTAATGTTTATTGAGTATAACTGAAACATGACTGCATTGCAAAGGAAGAGGAGGGCATGAAGAAATGTGGCAGCTCAAGAAGTACAAAAGACCAGTGTGGAAGTGGGAAACAAAGACAAACAGGGAAGAATTGTAAGGCGAAAGTGAGAGGGCCTAAGAGAGGATGACTCCCAAGAGAAGAGGAAAGGACAGTGATGGCAAATGGAGCCAAGGGGGAGAAAAGAGCTGTCTAAACCTATTTTAAAAATGGAAGAGAGTAAGAAATGGGGAGAGTAACAAGGCATGAGAACGGCACAAGAGCTGACTGCAAAGGATGTAGAAAAACATCCTTCAGATGTCCCCTTCCAAGGGGAAGAACAGTCCCAAGTACAGAAGAATGAAATCAACAGCAAGAGAACTAGAGAATGTGTGGTGGAATACACAAAGGCACCTCTTCTCTTTGCCAAAGCTATGAATGTCCCACCAAAGTATACAGGAGTTAACATGAGCTCAAAAAGTACGTAGGTAGAATGTAATAAAATACACCAAATATACATAATAACATATACCAAGGCATGCTAAGTAAGAGCAGTGCTGTGCCAATAACCCTGGAAAGCTCTCAGCTTCAGAACTCTTCAGCCACGGAGATGCAATGACCACAATCAGAAATCCACTCTACAGGTATGACTGCAAATTTCCCTTCAAACCACCCAAAAGATCCGACAGGGAGAAGGGAAGCAGGTCACCCTCATTTCATGGAAGCTATTATTTTTTTCACTGCTGTTCTGTTTCCTATCAGTCTTTTAGGGTTTCTCATACAAATACAACAGCTTATTAAACAAATTTTGGGAAGATGACATCTCATTCTCAGCAAAACTGAAATGTTTGGAACAATGCAGTGAGAGGAAAATTGAAAGCTGAGGCAATTTTCCATCAAAAGCCAGTGCCTAATTATATCCTATGCAATGGCTCGCTGAAGAACCTAAAGTGTGCTATCTCAAACAGCCTTTGGGTTTTGTACTGCTGCCAAAAAGTTTTACCCTATTTCCAGTGACTGAGTAACAACTCTTAGATTGAGTAAGAAATACAAGTGGTATACAAATACTCATCTGTAGATGTAATTAACGTACTACAGACTTCTAACAGAATTCCTGCTGCTACCCAAAAGTCCACACTTGCAGCAAATCAGTTTCTAACTTGCTGCAAGCGTTGAAGGCATCTACACAAATTTTAACCTAGGAAATGGCAATTTTCAGCTCATGTAACTTATTACAACCTAGAGTTGTCATGTGCTTGCCTGTTCATTTCAACAACATCTAAAAAATCTTTATACTACATAAATAATGTATCGTATCCATAACAACAGGATGCAATACGCTGTATGATTGATTACCTTGGCATTTAGCTCCTGTGGGGACAGCTTTTGTGAAACATGGCTCTATCTAACTCCCTGAAAATTACATTTTGGTAAAACTGTCTGAATGATCAAACTTAGCTATGGTTAGACAATGTCATTATCATTGCACAGGCAGGTAAAGACTTTCACTTTTCATACCGTACTAAAGCAATGCTATTTTACATCAATTTCTCAAGGAATCAGAGAGAGCAACATCAGGGGTCAATTTAAATCAGTGACTTGAATCACAAATTATAAACCCCATTAAAATCAGGAAACTTCTAATTCCTGCACTATGTTACCCATGTAATCACTGCTATTTTTTTTTTTTAAATGCCAGTATTCCAGGGCACAGTTGTTTTACACTGGACTTAACACAAAATGTGTACACACTATTTTATGCTAATTATTTAAAGTCCTAGTTTTTTTCCTTTTGTATTAGCAAATGATAAAAGAGCCATCACTTTCTTGCCAAGTGATTATTATTCATTTTTTAATCCCGGTTAGTGTCAAGCTGACTCTTATTCCATCTGACATTGAAACTGATTCCAACCAGAATTTTAATTATTTTCTAAAATATGTATATTATATGCATATTATTTAAAAGTTACTAATTAAATAGGACCATCTTAAATACAACAGATACATTTAGGCAAAATTAAGTTGATCCAAGGAGCCGCTGTATTGTAAGTTTAACATTTATGTATACATTCTCTGCTATGAGCAAAATTTACTGTTTCTAAGCATTGTATCTTATGAGATTTTGGTACAGCTAAAAGATTCAAACCTAATTTACATTTATTGGCTGAAAGAGGATGGTTAGAATAAACAAAGATAACCAGTTCCTCAAATCCTAACATGTTTTTCAACATTTAATGGAACTTTGAATTTAAATTATGAAAAATATATCCAATAAATAACTTCAGAACCAGGAAAGGATACAAGTTGTTATGAAAAAGCAATTAATTTCCCCTGTTAATGACTGTTCTCTAAATCACATCTCTATCTGAAACCTAATCAGGAACTTTACTTTTTGAATAATTTTTAATTATTCTAGTACATTTTTTCATAGGTCATTCCTTAATACCGTCATATCAGCCACCATTTTTAAGCTCTCAAAAATTAAAGACTGTACCTAAAAAATTGAAATAACCATTTTAATAACTCTTTTTGTGATTGTTACTGAGCTGATGATTTTTATCTATTGTGTTATTAATAAATATAAGACTTTTTCCCATTCCCCCAAATAGTTGCAACATATCTAGAATATGTGAAGGAAAGGGAGACAAGAAGGATAAATATTAATCTCTCTGATTTGAAAATAGACCGTAACATGCTCAGAAAGCTGTCAGGAGAAGTAATTTTAGCCTAACTTTATGGCTCATTCTGAACTCCAGTGCAAACAGCTCAGCTGCTCTCCTGACTTTCTGGTGCTACACTATCTGCCTGCAAACACCATTGGCCATCCCTCAGTAAGTACTGGGGACAGCAGCCACCGGCTTGAGTGTAGGCACAGTGTCACATATTGCCCTGCTGGGCTGCTTCACCTCTGGCAGGAACAAATGCTTCAACTTACTGTGCTTGGTATTTCCTAAACTGCAGAGGGGTCGGACAGGGGTTCCTGTGACCACATTAATTCCTCCCTGAGACCCATCCTCAAGGATCAATTAGCAGACATCGGTCCTTAGGATTTCAACCTTGATGAAAATCTGAAGGGAACAACCATAACATATCTCAAACACAGAAATTATATTCCAGTGCTACTTTCTTCATCACCTGTGGTGGATGATTTAGATTTGCATAATTCTTCAATTCTTGAACTAATATGAAAACCAACACTTTTTTTTCTTAGAAACTTTTGCATCTGTCATGTTCAATGAAGATAGTCAAACAAAAGAACTGTGACTATTAAAGTGATTTCAGAGACATGGCAGTATTCCCTCACTGAGAAATGGTGGGCCCTAAGTGCCTGGTTCTCTTTGCACAGTCACACATCTTTTCAAGGGGAACATTTTATTTTTAAAGTAGGATTTTTGCTTTCTTCAGAACTACAAGTCTTTGCCACAGACAAGTGTAGGATTTCAGCATAATGGAGTCGCTAAAATTATTTCTGCCTCAGAAGAGCAACCTGATTATAAAATCCAATTATGATTTGATTGCATCCACAAACCTCTCTCCACACGCATGTATCTTAAATGGCTTACACTTCTTTTTTAAGTTCTTGCAAATTCATGAAGTTTTGAGGATAAAATTTAATAATCTATTGAAAATAAATAAATAATTTGTTATATCACATTGTACTTGGCATACAACATTAGCACAGAGAACATTTGCTAGAGGTACTGTTAACTGAATATCCTTGCTACATTATGCATGACTTCCCAAAGCACTGAGTACATAATATCCATCATGAAATTCAGAATATATAACTAAATTTAGAAAGAAATATATTCAGACCTACGATCAGCACTCTGACTTCTCTAGTTATGAGTTTTAATTAAACTTGCTTTTGTATTAAGTCTATTTTTATTAAATAAGTACAGAATCCAGCTTTATACATTATGTATAAGTAAAAAAAAAAAAAAATTAAAAAGTAATTTGCAGATGCCTTTTCTTAAAGGCAGAATTCAAGTCACTGTTCCATAACTTCTCTTCACAGATGTGATGAAGAGGCACCACTGCTAAAGATGATCAGTTTCTTTGAGAGCTTCAGCACCTTGCTGGCAATCCATTTTAGCACCTCAAATAATACTTCCAGGGACAACAAGCTGATAAATCAGATCAATGGGTATCAGAGGGCATGGATAATTTCCTTTTCCCCAGGACATAAATTATCATAAACTAAACCCAAAAACATTCATGGACATCTGAGACACCAGACTAACCCCTCATCCAAAAGAAAACCACTTTTTGCAACAAATTTATCCAGTATTGTCCCTCTAAATATTCCACTCATAAAATGAACTGCTTCAAACTGGTCTCAAGCAAGAAATAAAACTAGAATTAACTCGAATTACATATTGCCAAAGCCAAATACTTCTCTAACTAGAGAAGCACAGCTTAAAGGACTCAGGATTTTGTGTTTCAGGAAACCTATGAGAATGGTGTACTGACACTGTGATACAAAAGAGGAGTGAGATTGTGGTTGGTTTGTTCTGGTTTTTTTACCATCGTAATACTTTTCTTCAAAGGTTCCTCCTTCTACATCTCTAGGAAATAGTTCTTATTAATTCCCTGTACTATAGCATTCACATTTTGACCTGAATAAATAACTCTTCTGAAAAGTCCAAACTAAGACTCCTTGGAATCAGCACATTTGTATTTACAAATTTTACATTATTTTTTTCCTATCAATCAAATGCACAAGCACAGATTTACTGCCTGAAGTATTAAGGAGAAGCTGAAAGTAACTATTTCTTGGAAAAACAGCTTTATCAGGAGAGCAGAAAGCTGTTTTCTGGCTGGAGAGAAACCGACTTAGTTATCCAACAGAAGAAACTGAGAACTCCAGATTTACCTGAGCAATTTTGCTGGGCATAGTCATGTATTGGTACAAAGAAATTCCAAATTTTTTTGTGTGTTTCAAGTTGAGTAAACAAATATCTTGAACAGATGACAGTCAGAGACAAACAAATACACAGTACTTACTAAAAGTTTTCAAGAAGCCAAGATTTTGTGCAGAAAATAATCTGAAGCATGAGTCACTCTTTACAGTATTTTTTGATTATATATTTCCTATAGCAAACAGACTGTGAGCACATGTTGACAAAATGCTGGATATACATAAACAGCACAAAGCAAGTAAAATGCTTTTAAAGATGTGTTCTGTTAAACTGAGAACTACTACTAAAGTAAATAACATAAAAATAAATGCAAATATTGGAAAGCTATTTTAGTTCTAGCTCTGCTGTTTGTATTTCATTGCTAAAACATTAAATCCATTTTATCACAGACATGGGATGCAATGTATTTTCAAGTTCAATTAATTTTATTTTGCAAATGTAAAATACTTAGAATTTCAACACCAAATTTTCCTGGAAAGAATTTTGGACAAGCAGTTTGTCAAATTTGTTCCCATTTTCCTATTCCCTCTCATCTTTTGCATCTGTTCAATGCTTTTGATATAGATTGCAGAATGCATGGCTGCAGTCACTTTCCCTGTGTTAAAAAACACCTATTTGAAAATGAAGATGCACCAAATTATATACTGTAGCTTTGGGAAAGAACAAGAAGTGAAAAACAATAAACCTCCTGCATGCTAAATACAGTCAGTGATTACACAACGTACAAGAACTGCTGTACCAAAACCTTCTTGATGCTGCTCCACTGTCACCTCTGAATTTGAACAAATGTGCCTCATTAAGATGAGGCAGAATAAAGACAAACCTGAAATGGAAGTTTCTCAAAGTGTTTCGCTTGCAGGTACCTTATTTATGACTCTTATTTTCTTTCCAAAATAGGTAGAATGGTAGGAATCAATGCATTGCATACATTGTATTAAGTCTGAAGAGGTTTCAGGCCTAAATTTCTGCTTTCTCCAAAAGGTGTAGAACAGGTAAATGAATAGCCTGAAAAGAATAATTACCCAGATGGGCAATACTGCCATTTTAGAGAAAAAATAAGAGTCATCATAGCCCATTTGTACAAAATGTAGTTGGCAGCAGTTAATTCTGGAACCTTTCCAAAACGGAGAGGAGGCTGATGTTTTTTTTTTGTTTGTTTTTTTTTGTTTTTTTTCTGAAAGGTGATTTGAGTACAGGAATAGTGTTGTCCTGTGTACATGTTCAATTCTCTATACCCTATTCATATTGTGACTCAAATATATGTATGTGTGTCTGTGTGTGTATACATACACATATTTTAGAGAAGAATATTACATATGCATTTGCATTCCTTCACAATGTGCACTCAGCCCAGAGAGCCAAACATGTCCTGGGCTGCATCCAGTGGTGGCAGCAGGGCCAGGGAGGGGATTCTGCCCCTCTGCTCTGCTCTGAGACCCCACCTGCAGTGCTGCATCAGCTCTGGGGCCCAGCAGAGGGAGGGCAGGGACCTGCTGGAGAGAGTCCAGAGCAGGGACACCAGGGTGGTCAGAGGGGTGATTCTTCACAGGAGAGAATGTCTCCTGTGAAGAAAGGCTAAGAGAATTGGGATTGTTCAGCCTGGGAAAGAGAAGGCTTTGGGAAACGTTTTGAAGCCTTTCAGCATCTGAAGGGGCCCCACAAGAGCTGAAGAGGAACTTTTGACAACAGCATGCAGCACAAGGGAGAATGGCTTCAAACTGAAAGAAGGCAGATTTATATTACATATTAGAAAAAAATGCCTTACTTGAGGGTGGTGATGCACTGGAACAGATTTCCCAGAGAAGCTGTGGATGCCCCAATCCCTGGAAGTGTTCAAGGCCAGGCTGGATGGCACTCTGAGCAACCTGGTCTAGTGAAGAGTCCTGCCCATGGTGGGGTGTAGAGTCCAGAGAAATCTGGGCCTGGAGCTGCTAAGCATGGGGTTGGAAAGCACCAACCCAGAAAAACAGCTACAGTGGGGGGGTTTGGAACTGGATGATCTTGAAGGGCTGATCCATCTTAAGCCATTCTGTGATATGCTTTTTCAGCAGGTCATATATGTTTGTGAAAGAGACTTAATGCTTATTGCATTTCTCCTTTTCAAAACCAGAAAATTACATGGAATTGCTCAATGCAGGTATGCCTGCACAAGCTGGGATTGCTAGAATTGTATCAGGCATTTGAGAGAGGGTCAAGAGAGGTTCACACTATTCCAAAAATGACAGCCTATGAGCAGCAGACAAGTTCTGCACAGATGCCATACAAAAGCCTGACCTCCCCTCTGCACACTGACCCAAAGAATTTTTCTGATGTTAAAGAAAAATAACTGGCGAAGAAAGAGTGACCTGCTTTTAAACTGACCTCTTTCATGCTTTTGTAGTTTCAACAGAAATTTCACTAACCTCTCCAAAAATCAGCATTACTAATTTGCTTGCCCATTCAACAATAATAATGATGGCATCTGACATTTTCAAGATTTCTTTATTGCTTTTAATTAACTGGTCTATCATTTTTTTAAACTCAACTACCTTCTGTTTAATCTGTTAATAAGAGCAGTGATTTACTACATCGTATTTGAGGCACTTAGAGAACATCAGCAGAGCTACCTACACCAATTAGATGTTTTCTTACAGTCAGGTAGTTGTATTTAATGAAAGTATATAAAAGAAAATCCAGTATGCTACACTGAGCAGTTCAATGAACTCACACATAAGAAACAAAACTATTTATTATCCATTCCAATTTTAATCAGCATGCTTACTTCTCCAAGAGTACTTCCAACTAGAGATAAGCATAATTTTCAACAAACAAAATATCTTTTCATAGAAAGTTTTACCTTATCTGAGGCTGCCCAGAACCACAGCAGAAAGGGATCCCCTATGGAGCAATGCAACCATGTAAAAGTTGCCTTCAGGAACAGGTGAGCTTTCTTGACACTACTGCATGGCCTAGCACTCCTATGGAGATGGTCAGCAGCAATCTTAAATCAGAAGATTAGCTCAGTATCTACCAACCCATTCTTAATTAAACGAAGTGACCATCTCTCCATCAGTAATCAACATTCACAATGTAAGTCAGGAGCAGAAAGCAGGCAATTTCCAGTTAGAATTGGTTCAGGGGAAACAGGCATATTTGCTTTAATCTGCTGGTTTAAAGTGCTAAAATGGGCATATCACCTATCAGATATTACACACAGCTGATAAGATTTTCAATCAAAACAACTTCTAAAATCAAGTTGAGACAAAGTACTCATATTTGAGGATATATCAAACTGACCAGTTTGTTGGTCACGGAGAAGCCTAGGATGCACTTCCTTTTGCTCCGTGATTATTCAGGTAGTGTTGTTTTGTGTGTAAAATTTAAAAATTGTTGTTTATAGTGCCCAACCTTTAATCCTTGCTTAGATGATGGTCAAAAGAAGACTAGGCTCAGTTGTTCTTAGCAAATTACCTGAATAACTATTGGCTTTTACAATAAACCCTAATTATAAATGTTAATCACAGAGTGTGTGCTTATTCACTTAAATACTTGTAGGTATCTTCAGGATTAAACAAATGTCTCATGGCTTTGTCACAAGCTGCTTTAAGTTTAGCACATTTTTTCTAAACAGATAGGCCAGTTCCATAAAACAAAGGCATTACTTTAATGGAAACAATATTTACACCGACTTGTTGAAAGAAAACAATGAGCTACAGTCCTAGAAATCAATGTGCAATCTGACAAATATGATGGGCTACTACAAATGTGCTGAATTTAAAAACAAAAAAAGAAAAAAAGACACAAGGCTGCTTTTTTTCATTGAGTCTCCTTGCTAAGAGATGGCAAGGAACCTATAAATCCAAATTACAAAACCCATCTGAAATATCTGAGACAGGCTGTGCTTCCAAGCATTCTTTCTCTGAAAGCACCTTGGACAGAGGAGACCTGTGCTCCTTCATCGCTTAAACCTTTCTGGCTGCATGCAAATTAAAATTAAATTTAAATTAAATCTCCCCTATTAAATGGTCTGTGATTTAAGACTCAAAAATATTATTTGAAACACAAGGATATTTTACTTTATCTTACGAAATCATAATCCTTAGTCAGCCACCATGTGACCTAGTCAGGGGTTTCAGGCTCAAGCTTCTTTGCTAGGAAGTCCACTGTGTCTCACTGAAGAGGTAGCTACAAGAATCAGTTGAAGCATTATTTAATTTATAATGTCGTAAAACTCCAAGAAATATACTACTGACCAGGTTTTTTATGAACACCTCATACAAGAAAAATAAATTAAAAGCTGTTACCAGCATACAACTCTTTTGGTGCAGTTATAATTAATGAAACTGCCATGATGGCATATGCAAAAATCAGTCTAATTTGTTAAAAAATTATTCAGGACAACATTTGGATGACTGCAGACCAGAGTAACATCTTCAACTAAATGCTTTTGCATCAAGCCACTTGCTCAGCAACTATGTTTTCTCTTTATTTCTACCAAGTGCTATCCTGTAGACTGATGGTTGTGCATTCTTTTCAACTGGAGCTGAATTTAAATAGGCAAGGTCACAGCCACAGCAGAAATAAACCCTTTCAAAGTGCTAGACCTTTAACATCAACAAAAAATCACCTACCAGTACACAAAAATGTCAGGATTAACCATTTCAGCTTTTTTCTTGCCTGATTTTACATATATACATACATACATATATATATGTAATGGGAAATAGGAAAAGTGAGAAATTAGAACACCTACTCCCTACTCCAAGCATGATTTCAGGTAATTGAAATTAAAGTACAGAATATCTGATGCAATGAGCTGCAATTTTTAGTTAAGCTCTGATACCACTGAAACTGTTTATTACATCCAGAGCAAGAATATTTATAAGCAGTACCATGTCAGAAGTGCTACTACATCAACAGCATCTTTATCTTTTACTATGTAGAAACAATTAAATTGTTTGAAACAAAATCTAGATAGCATCAGAGTTCAATTAAAGTAGGAATGGAAGGTGCAGGAAGGCACTCTGTAACAACCCTGCTGCCACATGCTAAAACACTCAACAAAACTTTACAAGGGAACCCTTGGATCCTGCACAAATACCAAAAAACACAACTGTGCAATGGCTCAGAAAGATTTTTCCTAGTTCTCATGAAAGCTAGGAATTTGTAGAGAGACATTTTCAGAGGGTGCTGTTCCTCTAGTTACAGAGCAAAACAAAAAGAAACCCTCATGATTCAGACAGAAAGAAACAGATATATATTTTGTGACAGGTTGAATCCTGAACCCAAGAGCAAAATTCACCCGAGGTATGTCTAAAAGACTTCAAGTTCTCCTCAGCAATATATTCCAACTTCAGTTTCCAGAGGAAGCAGAAAGTCATAAGCAAAATTTAACACTGGAATGTATCACTACTATATTAATGTGAAAGATAAACAAATCAACTTGCTTTTAACTTTAGTTCTAACTTAATGACCTGATCATGGGAGTCAAACCAAGGTATCACATCCTGATTCTTTTAAATGCAGTTTTTGATAGCCTCTCTAACCACTTGACCTTGGAAACATATCACATTGGTATGAATAATTTTAATTACTTTTTAAGACCATTTTCAGCTAATAAATCAGTATTTTTGTTCAGAGACATCTGTATTACAACTATTAAGCTACTTTAAAATATTTTTTGCACAAGAACATATAGTACAAGATTTGGAAAAAACCCAGCCTGCTACTGTCCAAATTAATACTTTCTACCTCTTTCTGTAAAATTAAATTTTATAATCAGATATTTTAAAAAGTTAAACTATATTCAAGCTCTCCTTTCATTTAAATGCATTTTAAAATTAATTTAATTGCATTTCAAAAATGCATTTAAAAATAGCTTCCATTAAGTCAAGGCCTTACCTCCAATAGTGTGTTAGGATTGAATTTTTTATTTTAAATAGCTTTCAAAGCTACAAATCGTGACAGATGAACAGATAAGAGATAACCGATAACCTTACATAATAGATAGGCAATGGCCAAAAATTAAAAAAAATCCAGTTGTTTCTCAAACTACTAGATATTGCCTTATGACTACAAGGAATGTTCCTGTGTAACCTATCCCACTGCCTTCGAAAAAACCATTCCCAGAAAAAATGACTCATGAGGATGCTTCAAAAACAAAGCGAAAGCACCAAAATTTCAAGTGGTCTGCCATCCCAGAAGAGGTTCAAACAATTCTCTTCCAAAGGAAAAGGAACAATTCTCTTCCAAAGGAAAAAGGAAGAGTTCAGAACATTTCAGGCAAAACACCAAAATATGTTACAGCCTCTATCTTCTCCTTCATATGTACTGCAGGAAATGCAAAGATACTTATTTACAAAAAAACTTCCTGTTCTCAAGAAGCCACCAGAATCCACATTTACACTTTTAATTGTAATCTGCATACATCTGACAGTTTGTATGGTTCAATTGTCAACTAATTGACAAAGCTGTTGAAATTCTGATGCCCTCTGTGTAACAGCATGGTCTGGAAAACATCTTTGGAAATACCTCTCAACAGGAAGATGATGTTACTAGCAAGATATACAGAGAGCAGGGGAAACCTGGCTAGCCTACAGTTACTGAAAGAAAAGTTTGTACCATCATCACATCATGTATACATTGCAATTTCTTTTTAACTCCATCTTTCTACTGTTTCTCTTTTAAAAGCCCTTCAGATAAGAGAGAGGACTGTCAAGCAAGCAACTAGCATGACAAGTGGGAAAACCTGCTCAAATCTCTGCTCCAGCCCGAAGTCAGAAAAAAAGTCTAAGGAATTCAGTCAGTATGTCCCACTGCTCTTGCCTGCACATGTGAACAGAAGTAAATCCTGATTACAGGCTGCTGTGAGGAAAAACATGCTGAAAGATCACAAGGCATTTAGTAGTACCTACAAGGTCAGCAAAATTTAGACAGTCTAACATACTGAATAACAATTTATTAACTTGTCAAGGTAGCATGCAAGGAAAAGCTTTTCAGAATTCAAAGATAAATGGCAATTTAAAAATTCAGTCCACAAAGACTTACATAACACTATCTTAAATAACACTTACATTCACCAGCAGTGAGTGTTCTAGAAATATCTTCAGTTAGACTTATGGAAGGCTCATTTGGTTTAGAAGTTCCTTACAGTCAAAAAGCTGTTCTAAGGCCAGCTTGGAAAATATGACTAGAATTACAGAGGGATATTTCCTGCTCCTTCACTAAGTTAGATGGTAGCTGGTATTGCAATACAGAAGTAGTTTATCACCAGCCTTTGACACAATTTTCCAACAGGCAACTCATTATCTTTGCTTACAAATACCATACATAAAGTGCATGTATTTTAATTACAGTGGAATTACATCTGTAGTGGTTGATGGGCAAAGAGACTTCTGTGCTGACATCTTCAGCATTTTACAGCTGCCTAAAAGCAAAAAAATACTGAAAATATTTCCACTGAATGGTGAGGGTAACACATTAATAGTTCTAGCAGTTATAGATCTACCTGATGTTTCAAGCTACCAATTAAGAGCCAGGAAGACAGTAAAAGTTTCTAGAAAGATGTTGTATGGTTTTCTTTCATAGTGATTCACATTAGGGCAAAAATATCAGGGCAAGTAGCCCATTCTTTTTAATACTGTTTATGGCACTATTTCCTTCTATTATTGAGCTTGTGACTCAAATATCTGAAAAATGTTTGAGATAAAAAAGTGTCTTTCTGAGGACAGTACTATATTAAGATAACTTAAAACATGCTAAGCATCTTACTGCCAAAGGTAATTTTAGACATCAGTATGCAGAGGGGCAAGCACAAGTCCTACTCAGCATCACCACAAAGCAGAATAAACAAACAGACAAACAAAAAAGCCAAACTTGAAAATTTCAATTTCTTGCTGTGTGTTTGAAACTATTCACTTGTGCATATTCTGAGATAATACTGAATACAGTTGCAGTTTGCTTTGAGGTTTACATGATGTACACTATGCAGAACAACTTATGTACAACATAGATTTTTCACTATGGCCAAATCATCTTTGTCAACAGCATACAGAATTTAAAAATACTCTCCTTTTCTGGAATACTTCCAGACTTATTAGAGAGGTTTCCTAGAGAAGTTGTGGATTCTCCATGGCTGGAAGTGTTCCAGGCAAGGTTGGATGAGGGCTCTGAGCAACCTGGTCAAGTGGAAGGTGTCTCTGCCCATGGCAGTAGAGTTAGAATCAGATGATACTTAAGGTCCCTTCCAACCCAAACCATTCTTTCATTCCATAACTTCAGCAATCAGGGAAAGTCTTACTGCTACTACCAACTGAAGAAATAGCTTGCTCTACCTCCTGGCACCTGCTGCCCAGGCTGTAGCCAGGAGACACACAGAATACATGAACCCAGAAGACTATGGCAGCATTTCTAGCACACAGCTAAAGTACAATGTTTATGAGAATTGGTATTTTATTAGTACCACTATTAATATTTTAATTTCAGTCTTAAAATGACACAGCAAACAACAGCACTATCAGTAGGAGACACTGTACCAGATTAAAGAAGGAACTAAAACTCACTATACAACAGCTCAAGCTGGCTAGGAAGCTTACACTGTACTTTGCCTTTCTCTGGAAGTTACTAAAAGAGAACATCAACAAGGATTAAGTGAATCACTCTCCTGGTTTCTACCTATCAATCAGAAATGCTTCAGCAGACCCATTCAGACCAAAGCTGCTTATCTTCTACCCCAGCCAGGGGCACTCCCTGCCCACTTGTAAAGTACTTTGGTCTACCTCATTTCTCCAGAGAAAATCTTACAGATCTGCTCCAAAACTGGCATACCATTCATAGCCTGGAAAAGGCTTCACTAGATATTATCCATAAGTGAGCAATGGGCTACTGAGTCAGCCATTATCTTTGTTCTGAGTATCAAGAACCAGAACTGAACAAGATTTTCCTGATTCCTCTTGCTAACATAAAAAGCTAAAAATCAGAAGCAGAAACTGAATCCTTTAACACAGAAATTCATCCTTATATTCATGGATTTTAAGATGGAAAGCCTCTAGAATATTATAGGTCTCAGATGGCCACAAAATGATCCTTACATTAAGTCAATACCTGTTTATTGAGACAGATCAGAGCTTTGGATTATACAGTAATTTAGGAATCTAATATTCTTTTAACAAGTGCAGTGATAATTATACATCTTTTAGGCAGTTTTATAAAGGGATATCCTTCCAGAAGCCTAGAATACGTTGACGCTACTCTGAATGCTCTTAGTGACAGAAAAAAAACCCTCAAGCACTTCTATATATCCAGGCTGTATTAATCTTTTTAATGCTCTTTATGTTCCTACCCAGAAGCCTTCTAGGAGTTTAATTCACTCAGTGTCTGACACTCAAATGCAGATAGCAATTTGTAAAATTACAGAATCTGTAAAATCTAAAAACAATTTCAACTGAAGACTGCGTTTGAAATGCAATGACTAATGAATTACACAGGGAATTGTCTTTCAAATGCCTTTCAGAACAAACCACACAAGCGATTTTCTTTAGCACCTGAAAAACTAATCTCATTGATTTGTAGTAATGAATTAAGTATGTCAACTCATTTTAAGCAGAGAAAATTAATAAAATTCATATTTTGTTGGTGACTCAGATATCTGCACTAATCTCTTGCTCTTTGTCTATATTTAGGTTTTCTGAATTTTTTCAGTATCATTGGCATTATTAATTATGAGAACAGAGACATTAAAAAACAGTTCAGGACGAAGCAGAGCAGGAACTCACAATGATCCCTCACTGACTACCCAGAAAGTGCTTTCGACCCATGGCAGTCAGAGCAGCCCAGTCTCAGAAGAGCAGTGGCTGTCCAGCTTCTAATGAATAAACACATTTGTACAGTGAAGCCAGCATCCTGCAAAGTATGGCCACAAGCTTATTCCTCACCTATGTCCACATGGCAGCTCTGAAAAAGGGAAATCAAATACAGAACCTGTCTTTCTGCCATGGTACAGACAAACTCTGCAACAATTCACTTGCAACAGAGGGAACTGGACAGAATTCCCCCACAAATACACACACTAGACAATTCCTTTTTGTCATATCAAAAGTCTTTTCACCAACTGCATCATATATTTGAGTATTTCTGATAAGCTTCTAAGTAAACAACCTTCAAAGTTAATAAATAATTTGTCTTTCTGTCTTGAGGCTGAAACAGTGATTTGGTCCTTCTGCCACGGGACAAATCCAAACAGCCTGGCCATATCAACCAATTTTAAACACATGTCAGTTTTATATAGACTTCAAAACAAATCTTACATGACTGTTTTTCAGCATGACACCTTTTGCTTTTCTGTGAAACTCTGAGACACAGCCTGACCTAACAAATACAGCAAACCTGACAGAACTCAGCATAAATGTGTTGCTTGTAAGATCAATCAGACAGCTTCCCAACTTCTATTTTTACCTCTTCTAATTTTAGCTCTTTCTTTGCTTTACATCTGTCAACTGGGCCCTGTCTTGGATCTGCATGACAAGGTTTTGGTAGCAGAGGGAGCTACAGCAGGGGCTTCTGAGAGAAGCCAGCAGAAGCACCCCCTGATTGACAGAGCCAATGACAGCCAGCTCCAAGACAGATCCACCACCGGACAAAATCAAGCCCATCAGCAATGGTGGCAGTACCTCTGGGATAACACAGTTAAAAGAAGGAAGAAAAACAGCACAGCTGCATCTGAAGAGGAGTGAGAAAATGTGAGAGAAACAGCCCTGCAGACACTGAGTGCAGAAGGATGGGAGGAAGTGCCCAGATGCCAGAGCAGAGATTTTCCTCCATTCCGTGAAGCAGAACATGGTGAGTCCACCTGCAGCCCATGGAGCTCCACAGGGGAGCAGAGACCCACCTGCAGCCTGTGGAGAAGACCAGGTCACAGCAGATGGATGTCTGGAGGAGGGTGTACACCCTGTGGGAAGCCCACACTCCAGCAGGCTTCTGGCAGATGTAGCAGGGCTTTTTGCCCTTGGAATGTGAGCAAACAACTCAAACAATGCCCTGTTTTGCAAGCTATCAGTGGTGGGCTGAGAGGGGGCATCCTGTGCTGGGTTTGGTATTAAATTATGCAAAAACCAGTCTGTCTCACCAACCCCAAACTAAAATTCTGATAGTGAGGCAAAGACTTGGCAGGTAAATCCCTAGGATGACCTGAACACATATGACTAGCAGTCAATCACCTTACACTGTAACAGTCCAGTCCACTTTTATACATCAGGCTCTTTTAACATACTCCTTCTGGGACTGTGTGTGTCAAGTTCCCTTCTTTGAAGTGGGAACGTCCCTTCACAAATATTTCTCCAGGATGAGTGAATGTAGGTATGGTGAGTTACATCAATCTCTTTTTAATAACTCTTTCTTTTTGCTAGCTTGAATATAATTGCTTTGGCCTGGAGTACTATATTATACTAAATGGTACTAGTAGTTTAAGCTTCTGTACTGTGTAGTAAATAATTCTGATCAAAATCTTCTTTGTAATCATTTTTTATAATAAATAATTCATTTTACATAAATATATCTGATTTACCACCTTTAATCCTGTAGGACAAAGTTACTTACAGCACTGACAGTCTGGGGTTAAGATCAGATCCAGCCTCACCGAGGCTCCTCTCTGAGGAGCTCAGAATGGAAGGGTGTCCTCTCTGCACCTTGTGACTCAGTGGGATGGCTTCTCTAATAAACTTTGTCTGAAGCTCCCCCTCACCCATGACCTGTGGCCCCATGGAGGCAGGAGCCCCTACTGGAGCAGGTTTGCTGCCAGGCCTTGTGACTCACCCTGTGGAAGAGACCCATGTTGGAGCACTTTGTGAGGAACTGCAGCTTGGGGGAAGGACTCATGCTGGAGAAGTCCATGGAGGACTGCCTCCTCTGGGAGGAAGCCCATGCTGGAGCAGGGGAAGTGTGAGGAGTCATTCTGCTGAGGAGGAAGGAGCAGCAGAGTCAATGTGTGATGAACAACCACAGCCACATTAACAGCCCACACGTCCTGCTTGGGGTAGAGAACTCGGGGTCGAAGTTGAGCCCAGGAAGTTGGGAGGGGTGGGGAGAAGGTGTTTAAAGATGTTTTAATGTTCTCATTATCCTACTCTGATTTGGTTGGCTGTGAATTAAATTAAATCATAAACAAAAAGCTTTGGTTTTATTCATAGAGTTATGCTGCACAGGCACCTAGGAAGGATGAATTTCATAAATTATACACATTTCTTAAGTTACTAAATACCTTGAATAGTTATAATGACCCTTAGCACTACTTTTGTAGATATAGAATCTGCTACAATATTAGGTGATGGGAAATTTTAAAAGCTAATAACTTTTGTCATTTTGAACAGTATATGAATTAGCAAAGAAAATGGACTAAGAGTGCCACTTATTACAAAACTTAATGAGCTTTATGAACTTACACCTTAATAGCCAGCCAAGTACATCATGTAAATGTACATTTACTGTGACTGTAATTAATCAATCACCTTTCCTTGTCCACGCAGGATTTTTCTTGCTGAAAATTTCAAAACCTTGGCAGATTGTCCAAAAAGAATGAAGAGAGGAGAGTAATATGCTTGTATAAACTAGGTCTAATCCTATTACATGTTGCTGACTGCCTTACTGACATATGCTCAACTTCCCCTTTTATCAGTCCTAACTTCTTTGCAACACTGCTTATAAGAAAATTCTACTTATTTGTAAAAATTTTCCTTAAAGTATGAGGAAGAATCAGTTGTCTGTCTACTAAAATTCCCACCGTGGCAAACTGTGAGAAATGAAGCAATTCTTCATACACATGCAGCTCCACCTGTAGGAACGGATCTACACTCTGTGCAAACCTGGGACCTGGGCACTATAAAAGTGGTGCCTCCAGAAGAACACTCCAGGAGCCCCACTACAGAGAAGACCAGCAGAAAAAGGGCCAGCAGGATGCTGCAGGACCCACATGGTGCTGACTCTCTATCTCTCTCTCTTTCTCTTCACCTCCCACTCCTCCCTGTACCCCACATTTACTGTTAAATAAAATCTGTACTCTTTGGCATATGGTCTTGTTTGCACCTTCATTTGGACAGAGGTGTCTTTTAATGCTTGAATCCTAGCAACAGCCCAGCAAAATATTACCTGCATATATTCATCTGAAGGAATGTCAGAAAAATATGAGACCTTACAGTATGAAGAAAACAAAACAAAACAAACAAAAAAACCCCTTCAAAACTTCTTTTTAAAAATACTGAGTACATTTCCTAAGGCTTTGCTACTAGATGATGCTATTATCTTTCCTCCTGTTATTCCCCTTTGCTTCTGCTCTTGGTTTCCCCACAGTAGAAAGTAACCAAATAGAAGCAATAGCAGCTTGAATTGAGCTCCTTCAAAAGAAACAGAAAACAGGATAAGGAAACAGCAAGAGATAAATCTCCAAGCTCACAAAAAATCTCATGAAAGACCAGAAGGGATAAACAAAACAAAATAAAACAAAAAACAAAGAGTGAAAGGAAACATTAGACTTTAAAGAAAAAAAACACTGAGGGAACCAACGCAGAAAGACCCAAGTCTTAATGAACTCCATATACAAAATGGAGCTTCAATTTGGGGAAGTATGGGCTTACCAGATTTCCCATGAGGTGTTAAATAATCACATATTAGTTACTAGATTGGCATTTCTTTTTAACAAACTGCTTGGTTTATCAAGGCTGATAGTGTGAAAGAACAGAAAACTTACTAAAATTTCTGCACACTGTGGTAAAACAAGGGATATCGCACTATTCCTGATCTAGAATATTTGGCAAGGGAGAACTGACAAAACACTAAATCTTTAAAAACTCTGGAAAAAAATACATATGAGAGAACAACCAAGAGCTTTTCCTTTCTCTTTTAATGCTCATATAAGATTCAGCATAAAGCAACTGGAATCCTGGTGACTGTATGACCCCAGAGCATTCTGAAAAAACCAGCCATCAGAAGAATTTTAAGATGTTGGTAACTGCAGCATTATCAGTCAGAAAGCAGATAATGGTTTTCTGATTGCACAAATCAATTTTCATCACTAGTAGCAATTACGAGTGCTATAGAAGACTGTGTACAATACTGCAAGCAACACATTTCAAGAATATAAACGGGGGGGTTGCTGAGAAAACAGAACTGCTTAATTTAAAACTAAATACCACTGCTTGTTGCTGCATGAGGATGTCATCAAAACACATCTGAAAGATTACCCCAGCTCATCAGCCAATTAACACATTCTTAAGTTCACATCTGAGATATGGAGCAAAGTAGAACTCCTGCATCTGAAGTCTATAATCTAAAACGTTTCAAACACATAGGAAAAGCTGCAAAGCAGCTCAGAGTACTACCAGAACAAACCAAGGTGCAAAATAAACAAGTCTGAACAATCTGATGCAGCTTACTTGTAAAATGCAATAATCTGCACAATATGTACACTAACAGAACAGAGGAAGGTGAATGCACCTGGCTTTTTCAAAACTGGACAGAGTTCAATCCAGAGAAAATACTCTCTTCCTAAATAAAAGCTTTGTGTGAAAGCTGCTCTAAGAATAAGGTCATTATGTCTGCCTTGGCTGGAGTTTCCCACTTCTTCAGGATTATGAGCAGGGGTGGAAAAGAGGGTGAAGATCTCCAGAAGTTCAGTTCCAGGCAATTCTTCTGTACTGTGTTGATTATGGCATCAAAGGACTGTGGTGAGCCAAAGGCAAGAAGAACCTCAGACTAATATACAATTTGCTGCTCCACACATGTATGGAACACAGCAAAAGAGCTGGAAGTAACAACTTTAAATTTTGTGCTTTAAAGGGAAAGAGATTTGCAAATAGTGGTTACTATCAATAAGCAACATTAAGCAGATAAACAAATGAATTACAATTTATTTCATATAGGGGGTCTATTTACTAAGATGAAAATGCTCAAAGAAAGGTTTATAACATTTTAGAACAGCTTTATTATTTTCTTCTTTTCATACTTGTGGATCTGCTGCTCCAGCACTGTCTATTGTCTCTTATTCCTTGGCCAGAGTCAGGGAGGAGCAAATGAATCTTCCATGTTCCACTCAGACAGACTATTGAGGAGGGTGTTAAACCAGTGAAGAAATTGAACAAGAAATTTTGGAAGTCAGGAAGAAATGATGCCTCTATGCAAAACTAGCAGAGATCTTGAATTGCTTTCCCTGTGCTCCACCACACTGCCATAGGCAGGCAGGAACCTGATGGTGCAATCCTGCTCCTATATCAGAGACAGGCAAAGAGTAAGAATGAAGCAGGGTAACATACACCTCCTTTGCTCTAAAGAGGGATGGATCTGGAGCAGTGACCCAAGTAAACACTCAGTTCTTTGCCCCATCCAAGAGCATGGGTGGAATGGTGTCAAAGCATTCCTCAATTCTACAACTACCAGGAGTTATTTGTAACTCTACAATACAAATAAATGATCACAAACCCATGTAAGTAATGAGGAAGAGTGAAATGCATACTTATTCAATTTACAATTTTCTGAAATAAATAAAATTGTGTAGTCCTCAACACATTGAAAGCCCTGAAACTCTGCAGCTGTCCCCAAAACCCATGCTACAATGCTATCAAACTTACACAGACATTCTTAAAAAAAAAAGGTTCTCCTGAAGAACAACAAACTGAACAGTGTAATATTCCTGGAGTCAACTGGAGAAATTTCACTGTTACTGCCCTAGAAATTTTAAAGACTTGCAATCAAGTAAGACAATAACCTTTGTGCTCCAAGTAAGTAAAAGAAATCCTGTTACTTTGCTCTCAAAAATCAGTACTACATCTTTCATCAAAAGCTTCCCTAGAACTCCAATTCACCAATATCAGAAAAAAATCCCAAAAGTCTGAAGAAAAAAGAAGCTTCCTCTCTTCACCATAAATGTGCCAGTGAACACAAAAACAAGGAATAAATTATAGGTATATCAGACATGGTAGTGAAGATGCACTTGTGTTGTTCCACCATACATCCACCTCATCCTAGCAGACCTCCAGGGAATAAGAGAGTATTTGCAAGGGCCAGTCCCCCTACTATGCTTCTGTGCCAGGCCTATGAAGAAATCACCTCAGGGACTGGTAAAACATCAGCTTTTGGCATGTAGAGCAGCAAACTCTCATCACATACCACATATGATTAAAAATAACAGTTGTGAACATCATACAAAATTCAATTGCTACAGCCATGGTCAATTAGTTTAAATGGTCAATCTAAAAAATATGTTTGAAATCCTCAGTGTGCTGTTGGCTGCAAAGAAAAGGTTTACAGAAGCATGGGTAATTGGCAAATCAACCCATCAGAATCCTTACTTGTAACTTGTTCAGGGTCACAACACCAAAATATTGGCTTCATCATATAAATTCTTAATTGCAGAAAAGACAGGATTTATTACAGCTTTACTTAAATCAATTCAATCGTTGTATTAACTGGAATCAATATGTTACTTTTCAAAAAGCAAAATTCAGATAACATTTCCATACAGGCACATAATACCCGTTTTCAAATATTAAGTTAAAATATTGTAGAATACTTTGATTTTAAAAAATGTTTCAGCATTCAGTAGTTCAGAATCAGGAATTCATTTTCCATTTCACGACTTGACTTTGAAATGAAATTACTAAATTAGTAGCTTAAGATGTTGATATCCCAAATTACTCTGTTTATTCACAGAGCTTCTTAAGGAAATTCAAAACACTCAAACCTTGCATTGAATAAATAAAGCTACTTACAGCTTCTGGATATGCATACAGAACACGAGAGTTAACAGACCAGAACTACTTCTAAACCAAGGTTAATGAGATTGCTCAAAGAAAGAAGTTTGACTTATTAAAAGGGATCAAACTGACATGGTAATTTCAGTTGTAAGCTTCCCACACTGAACATACTGGATGTTTTTGTAGACTAACATTACCTGTTTTTTTGCTGCTCTTTGTGGTTTTCATAATCAAAAATAATTTTTGATGAAGAATAATTTTAAGTCCTTTGCAGTGATTGTCAAACAGCAGTGACAAGACACAGCCTGTCTTGAGGCTACACCAGCACAAAACAACTCTCTCCTCCTGAAGAACAACTCCACAATCTCAGCATCCTCCAGACCATCAGAATGATCTGGCCCTGAAACCCTGCTCTAAAGCAATGCCTCCTCAACACCATCCACAAGAGGGTCATGAGAAGTGATCCAGAACCATGCATCTTTACCACTAACCACCAGTTATCAGGCATCCCACGAGACTTTGACAAGAATGCTCAGTGACTGCAGTGATCAAGGGGATTTGTGAATCTGGATTCACAGGAGACACAGATCAAATTCCTCCTTCACTCCTGTAAACCTCTTTTCCACACTATGGAAATTACTGTTCACATTCACAGTGAATCCAGCGTCTCCAGCCTAAGCACAAGCCATGGGCTATATCAAGAAAGGGGAAATTCAAGACAGAAACAGAGGTAATATAAACCCAGTAACTACAGGAATTATCCAAAATGGATTTTCATTTCACTATATTCTGAAGTGTATATTTCTATGAGTGGATTATCAGACACACCTACCTAAGAGATTTGACTTTCCCCTTTCCTGTTTGAATTTTCCCACATGGTGCAAAGATTTCTTGAGCTACATTTGGCAAGTGTATCTTAAACTCCATGGGGGTGCTGAGATTAAAACAAATTGGTAGGTAGGTTTAAGCACTTTTCTGGTTAAAATCTCAATAGAGTATGGTACAAGACACAGAAAAGAGAATGCTATACTGGGTATCATGCAGTGATATGATTTAGGCAGGTATCAATGCCTGAATCTGCCCTATCTAAACGTATGTGCCCCCTGCTCACCCACATGTATTTTGGGGATGTGCTCACATAAATTCTTTCATAACAGTAGAACGATTCATCGTGACTCTGAAAAATCTTAAAATTAGATATATAGTATATATTTTGTAAAATCTCATATGCAAGCACTAATTCTGGTGGGAATAACAAAATATATTAGGGAGAGAACAGGAGAAAGAAATGGAGGAAGCTAAAGCATATTTATTATCCTGCTGTTGCTGTTGATCTTTTAATGTCCTAAAATTATTCAGCAAGTATTCATTCCTGAGAAAAAGCACCCCTGACAACTGAGCTCTTGAATTTCTTCCACAAGTCAGTTTTGAAGCTGGGTAAGAATCTTCATCCTCAATTATGTCCAGTGAAAACAGGAAAAAACATCTCAGTAAGGATATATGTGTTCAAGCTGGATTTCTCTAAGTTTTCAGCAGGCTACACTTTTCATATGGACCTTGGATAAACAGCTTTTGCTCTGCTAGTCAGAGCTTCTTCAGGTTTTTGTTTTGAGTTGGACACCAGCATGGTGTAACTGCTATAGGACTGCCAAAACCTGGATCAATGCACCAAACTGTCATGACTGAGCAAGTTTTACCTCCTGACACTGCTTACAGATGACATCCAAATTACTTTCTAGCAGATAGCAATCAATGCCTTCTTTAAGGGACTAGTTATCACTTCTTGCACAATGCTGGGAGCTGATGAGGCATTGAGGATGACCTAGCACATCTGTGCTGGGCACAGAACAGCACTTTCTCCTGACTCCTGCTCTGCTCCCCCCACTTGAAGCACAGACCTGTTTAGCTGCTCCCAGAAAATTACTTTTCTACAGGAACAACTTCCTTTAAAAGAAAAGAAAGCAAAATCTTCCTGACCTCATAATTCTCAACATGTCAGAAGTGCTCTAAGGCATCAGAGTAGCAAAAGACTAAAACCACTAAAGGAGAAATACAGTCCTGTTTAGCTTCATTGCAGCTAACAGTTGCTATCAGAGCAAGGACCTTTAAATACTGGTTTGAAACCTGAAAGTCCTTTATGCAGATTAAGAAATCAGTATGTGTAGGTTCTAGAAGAATAAGTGGAAAGCCAGGAGCACAGCCTGTCCTGCTTGGGGCCACGGTCTGGCTTCATGGAGTAAAACCCAGCTCCTGTCCCGGGGCAGCTCTCGCCACTGCTGCTGCCCAGTGCTTTACTTCTTGCTCAACAAACTACTTCTTGCCTAATTTTCTCCAGACTATCTTCAAGTAAAGACTATCAAAATTTGTTTGAGGGCTTGAGGGCTGTAATTTAATCAATACTAAGTGAGGACAAAGTAGGTGCTTCTTTCATCTTAAAGCACTGCATTTGTAAATACCACATCAAATTCTCATAATGAGAGACAATTAAATATCTTATGATCCAAAAAGCTCTAAATTTCCAGTTTTTCTTCAATAAGAATATATGAGAAGACTTCTTTCTTTTTTCACACAGCCTTTTGCATGAAAATTTAATTAATGGTCATAAATCTCTAGAAATACTTTCTCCTAATCATCCTTTAAAAGTCTTCACTCTTTACTCAGTTTATTTATTGCATGGAGATTTATCCAAGGTGGAGTCAATAACACTGCAGCTACCCACTCATCTCCTGCTCAGGCACACTCAGCAGAGCATGCCAGAATTTGGTTAGTCAATTCCAGTTGCAGCAAACCTGGCCTGTCCCAGCACGACAAAGGCTGAGCAGAATCTTCCCTGCAATTGCTCCTGCAGCACCAGAGGAAAAGAAAGGGCATTCCTCTCTCCTGTGATTTTTCTATTTTTTTTTCCATAAGTCCACAAAGAATTATTATTTAATACTAAGAATAGGAAAGTAAATTGCTATTTTGGTCATGTCAGACCCTGTGGCTGTGTACTAGTGAAAGACATAGTATAATACAGCAAAATAATACTTTGCAACCCAAGGACTTTGTAACCTGAGGGACATAGTTAATAAAACAAACAAGGGGATAAAGCAGATAGATGTGCAAAACAAATTATGACCACAGCTGCTCTGAAGTGACTGGCTACTCACAATTGTTGATCTAGTCCTTTTCTCCAGCTGCTAAACTGCATTAACATAGCTCAAAAATAACTTTTCTACTTTTTTGGCTCTCCTTATTGCTCTCCCTTTCAAGAAAACATTACTAATTACCAGAGGAGTAGTGTATAACAGAGTAAGTGGGTGACAAGCCATATTATGAAAGCAGTAGTGAAAATCTTACTGCTTTTTTTGAGCTCCTGACTTAGGGAGCATATATTTTCTAAACTGGTTCCATTAGTTTCTGTGTTTTACTGTTTGCTCCTTCTTTACTCCCTGGGTATCTTGTAGGAGCAGCTTGAGTCATATTCCACACAGATTATGGAGAGCTTCAACTGCTATGGCTTCACGTCTAGATCCTGTGAAGCAGGCAGTGCTCTTAATTAATTCCTCAGACACCCAGCAGACAGAAACTGGCACCTTTATCTACTGTCTACTGCTCCCTTCCACTTCCAGGAGTGAGCAGCCCAGGTCCAAGCTGGCAGCCTTTCCCAGCGGAAGCATTTTCCCTGCAATGAGCCACACTGAAAATGACAGGACTTGGCTGCACAGAGTTCTGGCAAGAACAGCCTCTAGACAATAGAAAAAGCCCAACAGTTTTCATCAAGGAGGTATGTCAGCTCCTGAGGCTTGCACCTTCTTGCAGGAAGTGAGCTAAGTGATGCAGGAATAGAATGGAGTCAAAGCAATAGCAGGTTTGCACAGCTGGTACCCTCAAGGAGGGCATGTGCCAATCTCACACGGACCAGCACTAGAGTAAATCAGCTTTCCACGTGCAAGTGCTGCACAGAAGAGAGCCAGAGGTGCATAAAGCTGTGGGCTTGGGGCTAAGGCTCCACATTTAGCCCATACCATGCCCACAGACACACAATCCCTCCCACACACAAATCATTCCTCAACAGAGCTCAACTTCATTCACTTTCCAATAGCACTGACGGATTCATTCGCCTGGCCAAGAACAGGATAGGAGATGTACATCAGCAAGCAGCTCATTGTGAAAGAAAAGGAGTTCTTTCCACAGCTGCTCAATAACATTTTATTCCTTAAAAAGAGGCAAAATTAACAAGCAGTATTCATGAATGTGACACAGCCTGATTTGATCAATGCTTTCTCCCTTTATTAAGATGTTTGTTAATTATTCATTCCATAATTTTCCTAAAATGCTTGCTAAATACATCAAAAAGTATGCATCTTTATACATTCAATTACAGGCAGAAAATTTCTATTGCTTGATTGGGGAGTCATGATGCCAACAGCTCTCATAGCTTGCCATCTTTGAAGGCAGCATCATACTTAAAACTTAGCATAACTAGGCTTTTCATCTGAAACTGTAATTACTTTCCACTTCAGAGTTACACAATGAAGCATCTTCCTATACTTAAGCCTCCCAGAGCACAGCCAGCTTGCAAAAATTGGACAAAGGGCATTATTGATTTTCTCAAGGGAGTAAGATATTTGCCGATTGTCAAGAAGAAACTGTGAGTATTCATGTGTAG
This sequence comes from Luscinia megarhynchos, assembly GCA_034336665.1. Classification (NCBI taxonomy): domain Eukaryota; kingdom Metazoa; phylum Chordata; class Aves; order Passeriformes; family Muscicapidae; genus Luscinia; species Luscinia megarhynchos. The sequence continues at coordinate 71,799,047 of JAPFBE010000003.1, forward strand.
CAAAAGTAGATGCAGTGTCACACAGTGTCCATATTCCAGAAAATCACTGCAGCTGAATGAAACCCCAATTTTACTGCAAACCAAGCAACATGAAAAACTAGAACAGCCTCTAAGAAATTAGTAATGCACACATGAAGAAAAGGATAACCCAGGTTTTGTTTGGGGTAATGAGGGGAAGGAATGAACTTCAATGTAAATACTGGCTATTTTTAAAAAAGTTCAGCAGAAAAAGGTTGGAGTGAGTTTTGGCACACAAAAAAATTATCTCACTGCCTGCAAATTATAAACATTACTTGAGTCAGAGAGAAAAAATGGCATTAGTGCTTCAGCTGAAATTGCAACTCACCTGATATTCATAATGAAGAGGATGAAATTTCAAAAGGCTTCCACACATTTTATGTATTTATACACACATCAACATATATATTCATGCTTTATCAGAATCCTTCTACATCAAGTTATTACAACCATATCAGAGCAAGGGAGTAAGAAAAGACCAGCAAACAGAAAATGCCTTTAAAGAGCAGTTAATCACAACACTGCTTATTAAATAAAGGCAAGAAATAATTGAAAAACCGTTTCAAATCTCAACCAGTAGCTTGATCAAAGCAACAAAATCCCTTACCTGTGCATTCTTATTCCTGGCTTCTCTTCTTGCTGCTTTTTCTTTTAGCCTCTTCTCCTGAAATAAACAAGATGTACAGTTTTAAAGCAAACACTTGCATTGTTGGTTTTAGTATTTTAAGATTAATGTTGAACCATTTAGGTATTTTTAATGCATACATGTTAGGCCGGTGGTATTCACCCTACATGTTATTGAAATCAATAAATGAAAGATCTGAATGAGATACTATTCATTCTTCTTGCTCTTAAAGGAAATCATAAAACTACAAGAATGATTGAAGTTCATATTTTAGCAAGACTTCTTACTCTTAAAGGAATAATGTAGCTGAGGAATTTAACAGAGTTAGTATTTGTCTGTAAAATAAGGTAGTTAAAATGGTACTAAGAGATCCAATTTTTCTTATTTCTCAGGGACTTAAAATGAAACCAAATCCACTTAACAAACTAAAATGAAAATTTTTCTGACTTCAGAACTGCTAAAGTAACCAGGGAGTGAAAGCTAAAACATCTTCCCCCTTTCAGATCTCCATTACCAACAAACACTTTACAAAAGCATTTGCTTAGTAATTGCATCGTTTCAGAAACCATAACAAAGTTCTCTTGACCAAAACGATCCTGCTGCAGGAAAATGATCTAAATGCAGTGACAAAACTCATCCAAAGCTGCCTGCTAGATCTGTTAGCATATACAAGTGTCCAAGATACTTAAATCAAAAGACATTTATTGCTCTTTTTTGTTTATTCTTACACCAACTGAAGTGTTATCTCTAATTTATACTGTCAGGTCCTTGCAATTGAACATCCTTTAAATTCTTTATTTCACAAGGAAAGGACAGAAATTCAGGTGAGAGACCATTCTTTAGAAAAGCCCATGGCTCCTCTTCTTGTCTCAGTGATGCTGATGATGGTATTGAAACTCTTTTATGCTAACATAAAAATGTTGCTGAAATTCAACTCCCTTTCTCTGAGCAATATAGGCCATCCTGGCATCAGCACATTTAGAGTTGAGTCCACAAAAAAGGAGACATTGACATCAGTCCAGGATCAGCACTTCAGCATAGAGAAGGCTGAAGAGCAGTTACATATCAGCTCACTCATGGGAGCAAAAGGCAAAGCTACAGCTTCAGCAGTCCTGGTGTCATTTCATCACAATGATGCTGCCAAAACATTCTGGTAGGTATCACACAAAGCTGTCTGGAAAAGCAGTGTTTGACTGCAGACATGGGAAAAGGAGAACACAGCTATCAAGATTTTCAAAATTGGTGTCTAAATTCAGGGTCCTTTGAGACATTTGCCAGCTCTGTGACATTTTCTATTCTCCCAATTGCCCAAACTACAGAAGTTTTAGCTTCTTTTCAAATCCCTTTCTGCGTAAGTCAACCTCTTCTCTCCAAATCAAAATGAAATAATTCCCCAGTGCTTTGTGCAAAGCTGTCTGACTCAAACAACTCAATACACTCAGTTACATGCCAGGGTCTTAAATGCATGCTGTGAAATGGAAAAAACAAACAAACAAAAAAAAACCCCACCAAAAAAATCCATCAAAAAAAACCCCCAAAAACAAACAAACAAACAAACAAACAAACAAAAAAGAAAATACCACTGTAGACAGATACAACACAGTTGTCTTAGTATTTCAGATATGTTAAAGTATAAAGAAGACAAAAAATTACATTTAAGGCCACAAGTGCATCATTTGGGACAACAAAAGCCACCAGGACCAAGTACTGACTGTTCAACATGCAGTCCCTCCAACAAAGTAGACTCATGCATCATGGTCATAACATGATCATCCATATTATGATCCCTTCTCTCCCAAGTCAAATTCATGTAAGTTTCTGATTACTTTTACCTATGCTTTTCCAATTATTTACTTAAGCTTTCCATTCCCTCTACTTTAAGTGGTTTAGCTGCAAATTCTCCACTCTTTGGGGTAGCCATTGGGGTTCTCTCATTTTTCTGCTAAGACCGTGGTAGTATTCAAACTTTACCCCTCAAAAACAGAGAGAACACAGCTAGAAAGTAATATGCCATATGTTACAAAGCAGCTTTTGACTTGGACAGTGTACAAAATTTTGGACAGAAAAATTCAGATAGAAAAATTCTATGCTGTATGAAATGTCAGTGTTTTAACTACAGCTACAGGCTTGAGCGAATATAGCAGCAAAGCTCCTGCTCAAGGGATTTATAACAGAGCACTGAGAAGACAGCTATGAAAGCAGAAGATTGACATAAGGACACAGAAGAGGAGTACACAGACAGCATTATATACTTTAGTCTCTAAAGAACAGTGAAGACACAAAAAGATTCTAAAGTTAATAGGTCCAGAGACTGAAACAAGGAGCACAAGAGAAAAATAAGACAGAGAAGCAATCACCAGGAGATGCTGTCAAGACCTCTTTTTTTCTCCCCAAGCAGGAGGGAGAGATGGTTTGGATCCTTGTCAGTGAAAAACAAAAGCAGATTTTGCAGAGTGTATGTATGTTGGCACTGAGCTGGAGCTAGGAGGGCGTTTCAGAAGCCAATGTCCTAATCAGGTCTGCTTCTGCTGCTTGACACTAACACACTCTAAACAACATTGGGCATTCACAGGGTCACAGGATCATTCCAACTGGAAAGAGCATCAGGGGGTCTCTGGTCCAACCTCCTGCTCGCAGAAAAATCAGCTCTGAGCTGAGGTCATGCTGCGCAGGGTCTCGTCCAGCCATTTCAAAATCTCAAGGCTGGAGACTGCTCATCATCTCTGGTCAGCCTGTGCCACAGCCTAGCTGTTCTCACAGAAAAATTCCCCATAAACCCATGCTGAATCTCCTGTTTTAACTTATGGCCATAAGAGGATTCGGTCCATTTAATTTGTAACATGTTAATTTACTAATTGGAACACTCAAGTGAAAAGCCATGTAGAAATTTCAGTGTATTACACAGACATAGTTACAAACCAGGTTCTGCTCTGATAAAAATATATAAATACAATTCACTATACATCTAATTTCCACAAACCCACAGTGCACAGGCTAGTATTAAATTCTTTTCAGTTAGTTTTTCATTAATAGTATTATATAGTTCGGAGACCTTCTTGGTCAGCTTTTAAAACTCACTGCAAATTATCTATTTTTTCTTCACACTTACAAAGCTACTTAAAAAGGATGGCTGCAACCCCAGTAATCAAAGGGATGAAAATTTTTAGTCATCATCATGTAATATGACTAATCCCTTGGTTTTAAAGAAGAGCTGCAAACCTTCTACCTTCTCTGCACTAGAACTGACAACAGAAACAGCTCTGCCTAAAAGGAGCCCAAACCATGCATAAAGCTGTGTCTAATATATGGAAGAACTACTTTGCTGTTCTTAACTGTGAAGTTAAGAAGTCTGCCACTGGCTTCTTTTCACGTTTAATTTCCCCCTCCTTTTATTGTTGGGTTTTAAAACAAAAACTCATACTCTATTTAATTCTTAAAACTCCAACACAAATAAATATTCTAACATTTACATTCCATGTTCTCAACTTGAGACAAAAAACTAATGAATAGTAGCATGGCAGCTCTTTAGCTGGTGAGGACAGTAACATGTGAAACATGCATAATAGAGAGCTTAAACCCCAAATTTTTAGTTAAAAAAAAAGTCCTGCAATTTTGAAAGTTCTTTCCTCCCAAAGGATATCCCCTCTTCCTTGGACTCTCTTCCTTCTACATTTAAGAATTCATTTTACATTGTACAGAAGGATTACTGCAATATTAAAAAAATACATTTATTTCTTTATTTCTATTATGAACAGTTTCGTTCCATACAATAGTTTTTCTTTCAGCTTTTTTGACATGCAAAAACTTTGTATAATAAGAATCTCCTTTTTTTCTTTTGAAGAATTTATGCATAGGTCAGATTTACATTCAATAAATTATTTTACTTGGTGATAAGCTACAGTTTTTCCACCCTTTAAAATTTCACTGACCTCTTATATTTCCTTACCTGAAGGCAAATAGAAGTTTCACTCAACACAACTAATGCATATTACAGCATATTTAGCACTGAGAGCATTTTAGAAGTCTGTGGCAAATCTATTTCCTGTAAAAATTTCATGCTCATCTGAGTCCTCTGGAGTATTTTTATTTAAATATCCAAGAAGTCCCTCAGGTTTTGATCCATCATTTTAACACCAGATTTTTAATAACTATTCCTTTACATACTGATGCCCTATTTTGGAGCTACCAACCCATTCTATTTAGCAACTGAGGTAATAGTCTACCATACAACAGATCTTTACAGGTGACCAAGTTCTGGAACAAATCCACGGCCTGTGAAAACTTGTCTGTCATTTGCAAACACATGTTGGTCAATACTGGAACCTGATACGATGTCTTGGTCTCCAACTATGCCTTGTTATTTTACTGGGACACAGCTAAATTCAGTCAGTTGTGCTGCAGAACACAGAGTTGTTCACAAGTTCAGGGCAGCTCTCATATAGTGGCATTGCCATAGCCAAGCACAAGTGTCCACCAAAATTTTGAAGCACAAATGCACTCTGAAAACTGATTTAATAAACATGTTTCCCACATTTTTCTTCCCCAAGATTTCATACCAAGCTTGAATTCTTTACATGCTCGTGGCCATCACTACATTTATATTGCTATGTAGTTTAATATTTCTCCTTACAGAGACTAGAAAACCATCGATATGCAAGCATTTCTCCAACCACCAAAACAAATGAACATTCCTAGCTCAAAGATAAAACTGAATCAACTTATTACTATTTCTTTGATTATTATTTTTTTAAAAATCTGGAAATTAAGTACAAAATTGGTTGCTATTAAATAAACAAATCTTAGTATCTTCAGGAAAAAAGTTTTGTTGTGAATTTTTTTTAATCTCAGTGCTTGGTTTTAGAAACCTATTAAATAATCTCTTCAAGCAACAAACTATATAAACATAATGATGTAAGCCTCATCTGTAAAGCTGATGTTTGCTTTAAAGTCAGGGAAACTGAAATACCTAGTAATCACCAATTTAAGGCAACACAGAGTAGGCATCAGAGGCATGTGAAAAACAGCACAGGGACAATCTTAAACATTAAACAAGCACTGGAAAAAGTCTTAGAGGCAGCAGCAAAAAGGCAGTCTCATTAAAAAGAAGAAAACAGAAGCTAGCAGAAACTGACTTTTAAAAAAACAACCTTGGAACAAAACCAACACAGGAAACCAGTGGACAAAGATCAAAATGATTCCTTTCCTACTTAGACCTGAACACATTGAGTATGTTTTAAGGATAGAAAAGTTTTTCTAAAGCTTTTAAGTGAGTTGGTTTAAACATGTGCACTCCCAGCCCAGAAAGCCAAACGTGTCCTGGGCTGCATCCAGTGGTGGCAGCAGGGCCAGGGAGGGGATTCTGCCCCTCTGCTCTGCTCTGTGAGACCCCACCTGCAGTGCTGCATCAGCTCTGGGAGGACATGGACCTCCCATGTAGGTCTGTAGGACTGAGTCCAGAGGAGAGACATGGAGACGATCAGAGGGATGGAGAACCTCTCCTGTGAAGACAGGCTGAGACAATTGGGATTGTTCAGCCTGGAGAAGGCTCTGGAGACTTAATTGTGGCCTTGCAGTAAGTCAGCTGGAAAGGAACTTTTTACAATGGCATGTGCTGGGCAGGACAAGGGGAAAAGGTTTAAAACTGAAAGAGACTTAGACTAGTTTAGAGTAGATATTATAAAGAAATTCCTTACTATGGGAGTAGTGAGACTGAACCTACATGTACACAAACACATACAATGACAGATAAAGGTACATGATGAATGAAGTTAGTTAACACTGTTTAAAAGTAATGTTTAAAGCTCTGAACTAAAATCTTAACAAGAAATCAATGGAAATTACACTGCAAACCATGTTAATATATTCTAGAGAAAAGCAGAAAAAAATGGGCAATGATGCTTTTTATCTCATTTTGTGGCTGCTTTAGGTTTTGAATGGATGATGCCATTTAAGAGTGGAAAACTCATTATCTATAGAGGTCACAGGCTCTTGATATGTCTTAATGCAGCCACCCATAAGGAAACACCCAGCCCAAACACCAGGTCTGAGAGAAGGCAGAAAAACCCCACACTTATCTGTGCCCAGTCATGCAGGTGCCCAGCAGCACTGAGATCCTCAGCAAGGAAAGGGTGCAGCTCCTGCCACAAGCTGCAAGGTTGCCTCACAGAGCCTGACAGACAGGTCAGCATTTTGGGCAGTTGTTCCCCTGCATCCTCCAGCTGGACAAGCAGCCTGGCTTGGAAGCTCCTTTACAGCACTAGGGCTGGTAAAGGCCCACTTCAATGTTATGACTGAACTACTCCAGCCTCCACCCACAGCTGTGTCTTCCTGGCATTCATCTGCCTAGTGTGTACACAAACCAGTTGGTTCAAGCCTGGTGCTAGTAACACCAGGGTTGGGGGCTCAATTGACATATGGGCCATTCACTTCAGAGCTGGATTCAATAGTCCTGGTGGGTCCCTTTCAACTCAGAATATTCTGCCACCTGTGATCTCATTTTCTTGTTTTTCACATCAATAAGATAGGGTCAAGAACCCTGATTTTGCTGCAATACCCTTAGAAAACACCCAAGGACACTTCAAGCTCTAAGTGTAGCCCATTCAGCCATTGAAGTGAAAGATAAACAAGCAAGCCCTTGCCTTCACGGGCCCTACAGGGAGACCAGATGGATGCTGCTGCTAAGGCTGAAACAGGATGCTTGTCAACCCACTTCTCAGTGTCCATCCCCCTTATCTTAATAGCTGTGCATCTGGAGCATAACAGCAGCACTGCCTGCACACAAAAGCTATGGAAGGGCTCAGACAGGCTTTCTAACAAAGTAATACTCTGATTTATTTTACACATCTCTCCATTTATACCTTCCTGTTCAGCTGAGTGCTCCTCTCAGCAGTAACCTCCTCCCCTTTGTAATTTGCTCCTACACTGGCATATTCTTTATGTGAGAGAATTTTATCATTCTTACTCAGCACCACATTAAACCAACTGTACACATGGTAATCTGACAAATTCCACCTCAAAGTGCAGGACTATTCAGGTGCTTTACTTAATAAAGAGCATAATCCTGCACTGCAATTTTTACCCCTTCAGGTTACTTCCTTGGAAATATGATGCAGCCTTTCCTCAGAATTAATCTGATGGCTGATTTCAAACTAAAAATACTATTTTTCATGGGAGCATTTGTCTTCAACCATATTGAATGGTTTGTTTATATAACATCTATTTTATAAAATAAAGAAAATACCTGGGAGTCTTTTCCATTTCCTGAGCATGATATATGGTATTCAATGATTTATTACAATACACTACAACTTTTAGAATTATTTTATAAAACTATAAACCAAACATGTTTAAATCATAACTACTCTGCCATCTCAACAGAAATCACTTGCAAAAGCAGGGAGGTGGAGCCTAGAGTTCCATTTGGAATGGGGCTGCCAAAGGAAGGAGTAAGTGCCAAGGTGCTCTCTCCCGAGAGCTTTCCCACCCCGGGCCACGCACAGCCAAGGCACAGGGTGAGGAACAAACCCCAGGGAATGCAGTGCAGCATGAGACATACTGCTGGTAGGGATGCCCTGAATGAAAAATGAGTAATTTGTAATTTTATAATGATATCCTGTTACAACTGATACAAAGACAAGAAGGAGAAAAAGTAATACAGTAATAAAGTGCATATGAAATACAGTAACCCTAACGAACAGTAGCAAAAGATGTGAACTCATAAGTCACTGACAGATGAACACTAAAGGAACCACACAAGTACAACCTGGGAAAGGTCCACACAGAACTTTGTAACTGGTAAGAAAAAGAGAAAACAGGTTAGCTATGTTTATCAGCCTCATAGGAAAGAGGAAACTTAAAATGGAATATTTGAAAGGCACTATGAGACCGAGCAGAAAGACAAGCACACAGAAAATCCCAAGGTCAGTGACTACACAAGGGCTCTATGATGTAGGTATGAAATTAGACACATTTAGGGTCCACTCTACTATTTAATGCATTGCTGAATGTGCTTATCAATCAAAGGAGTGAGATCTCAGTCCTGCTGGCAAACATCAGGCCTTATCAGCCAACAAGAAGAAATAAGTTTGTGCTGCCTGTGCTGTGCACATTCTTGTGAGTGCAGCCTCTCTTGTCTCTGTGGATATCCAGAGCGTCTTGTGTGTGCCCCTGTGTGCAGTCCATGTGCAGGGGGCTCATTCTGCAGCCAGGAACAGCAGCAGGCTTCATCAAAACCACCTGCAGATGAAACTGCCTGAGCTCGAGCCCAGGGGATTTGGCTTCCCTTACCAGTCTGCAATCTCCCATTTTCAAAAATGAATTTTAATCAGAATTCAAAATTCTCGTCGTGAAACTGAAAGCTATTTATTTTATGATAGTCCTTACATAAAGTCTGGTACAAAGAATTTTCTCTTTCAGCCTTGGAAACAGTTCATAGAGTAACAATATTTGGGAGAGCAAACACACACAGGGTAAAAAATTGCAGTGTTTTCTCATTAAAATTATGCACTATGCCACTAACAAATGCATTTAGGGTGCAGGAGACAAACCAAAGAGAGGTATTCTGTTTCAGTACAGATTCTAAAATAATTCTGTATTTTCTACTGAATTAGGAACAGCATAAGCAAAACTTTGAGAACATATATAAACACATAAACTTCAAGTGGTACAAATCAAGATCATTTCAGTGGCACAAGGGCCACAAAATATCTCCAAACTCCTCTGAGCAACATCAGTATCCCTGGAAGATTGTGCAAGCAGTCTCCAAAATAGGAAGTATACATTACATTTAAAATACAGACTTGTGGTACAGTGCAGTACCTTCTGAAAGATCCCCTGTCACCCGCAGTCTAACTGAGTCATCTCTCTATAAATATATTTGTTTAAGGTCTTCTAGGGAGGGACAGAACTACTGCACCTTGTAGTATCAGACCCCTGAAGACAGTCTCAGCTTGACTGCTACTAATACTGCCCAAATAAAACTATATTTTAAAAAATATTTCTAGCCTTCTTCTCACATTTATCATTCAAAATTCACAACATATCTTACTCCTGGGAAAGAGAGGTAAAAAATAAGGCTCCTATTCATTTTTCCTTCAGCACCAACGGGCATTTTTCTGAGCTTGAGTTAGGATAGGCAAAGACAGGTTATTAAGAAGTGAGATGAATCCCTCTCTGCCACTATTTTCCTCCTAACAACACTGCATTTTCAGTTGAAAACTTGAAAAATGGAGTGCCAAAACATGTTCTGAATAGTTTATTCACTTTTCCCTTTATTGATGTTTATAACATTTTATACATTTCAAATGGCTGTCATTAAATAGCCATTAATGCAGAATTCTTTTCACATCATCCTGATCAGTCCTACCCTTGTGCTCAACCACTAAAATTTGCTTCCAGAACTTCAGTAAGCATTAATCACACTACAATTATACCTCAGAGTTTCATTTACTTTTATCCATCTGATTTTCAGTCCCTCCATACTTGCAGAGGAAGGAGAGGATAATAAAATGTGAGATTCATGAAGGAAACCTAATTATAGTGTAGATGCTTTGCAAGTTGCCACAAGCCTTAAGGCACTGCAACACACAACTCTTCTAATCCGAGCATCTCATGAATGCATCAAAACATTTTTCTGATCATACAGAAAACTGTGCTCATTTAAATTACATTCACAAATGGATTTAAAAGCAATGGCTTGTGGATACTTTCTGAATAGTTTTGTTCTTCATCAGAAACAGTTTTGCAAGGAAAGTTCATAATACATTTACATGCCGTGCTCCCCTTTAAAAAAAAAAAAAAAGCAAAAAAAAAAAAAAAAAGCTATTTTGGGGATATTTTGATTTTAAGAAGTTCACTTTTTTTCCTCAGAGACATCTAATCTTCAAGATTATACTGCAGAAACTATAAGAAAGGGACTCTAAATTGAAAATGATCTATAAGAAATACAAGCTTTACGAAAACACTGCTATTTCTACATCCACTCATTATGTAAATCAAAACCTGAACCCACCTGCCAGATAAAAAACCTGGATGAAATAACATCTGCATTTATAGCCTTCTGTAAATTGTTTTGTCATTGTAAGTCACCATTTCAAAGCCAATGTAGAGACTTCAGGTATTAACACATTCAGCTTGAGGGGACTTTATGATTACATGTACATAACCATGTATCAGACTGCTACATTTGATATCTACAGAATGAAAATGCATTTGTCTCTAGTGGTCTGCCAATCTTAATAACTTTAATAAATTTAGCATGTTTGAAAAACTGATTTAAAGAGAAGAAAGAAAAAAAAAACCTGCCACATACACCAGGAAACTAAACCAGGTATCAGCTGCAGTAAGGAAGAAAAGAAATTAAGAAGAGGAAATATGAATTAAGACATATTTGAAACTTGAAATAAGTGAAGGAACGGAAGAAAGTTAAGCTGATGGAAAAATCAGGCAAAGATGGAAAAATGAAGAAAAAGCAGAAAGGAAAGATTCAGCCATGGCTTTTTAAAAAAACTCAGAAAAGAAAAGTTGTAGGAGAATTCAGCAGTAGAGGCAGAAAACCAAGAAACTGAGAGTTGTCACATCTGATACTGGAACATGTCAAATGGACAAAGTTCTTCAGCAGTCTGCTTGCAGGAAGGAAATTTAAACAAAGATGGGAATTAAATAATTAGCATTGCTGCAGAAAGGACAGGTCAGATATGAGCTCATGTTACGAACACAATGTATTTTGGCTTACAGTGAAGCACAAAGGATTTAAAAAGAAGCAATGACAGTCACAAGTGATGGATTTAAAACTTTGTATAAAGGGTTCTGCTGAATGCCAGCAAAGGAATATATAAGATAGGATTAAAGTATGTGATTTTAAAAACTCCTCTTTCAATGACACAAGAAAGGGCACTAAGACATCCACACTTACATAACATCCAAAGTCATGAAAATAAAGTCTCTTAGTCTTTTTACTGCTCTCATATCCTTTACTGGAAATGCACTTGAATATTCATCTCTTAGGTTTCACCCTCTCCCTCCAAATGAGGGTAAGAAATAACTTGCACCAGTTGCCTGTCAGGCTTACATAAACAACCAAACTTTTAATAGCAAATTCAGACAATCATCATGCACCTGATCTGGAACAGTTCTTCTCTCATATCACTGAGATGTAAGCCAAAGATTCAAACTCAACGAGTATCTGCTGCTGAGCAATTATCTTTTGGGAAGGGAAATCTTAAAAAGTGGGAGAATTTTTAAATACCATTAAATACCATTGGGAAGTCACTGAAAATGGCCATGTAACTCATTTACTGTGAGGCAGTTCAAATTTTCCCCTGGCATTCTTCTGTTAATGAAGGACAGATGACTTGTCCCATCAACAAATTCTGAAAACATTAGTGAAAAAACGACTGAAATGGCTAAAATAATGTTTCTCTATGACCCTTATCTATGATTTCTGAATTATACCATAGACCTTCCCCCTACAGTGTGAATTTTAGAAATTACACATTTTCTGGCAATAAAACAACCAAGTAGTAACTTCTCCACCTAGTAACTATGGCTTCTTCATGAATCACTAGAAGAAGGCATCTTCTGATCACTGGACCAGCTTAAGATGACCCAAGAGAAAGGAGGTATGCCTGGCTCTCCTTGGATGAGACAAAAGAGCAGGGCTCAGCACATTTTCCCTATAATTACTACTACAGCTGTTTCCTAATCAGCAGCAGTTGACTGTCAAGAATCTCAAACAGAAATGGATGACTTTGGAATAAGGAAGAGCAAGAGAATCAATCTGTATGCCAGCCTTACCGTACATAGCCTGTATTAATTAATACATTAAATGAACTGGTATCCTGAATGCCTTTTGTAGTGAGGAGAGAGGCTCATCTTTAAGGACAAGGTCAGTGAGAAAGTGGGAAGGCAAATGAGGTTCTACCAGACTAAAACCTATCACCTTCCTGCCCCTTCTTTCTTTACAAGTTCCATCTCTTTTAAATTTGGATGTTAGGGCTCTAAACCATTATAAGACTATTTAAAAAATTAAATGACAATCAGGTAACTGAATGCTTCATTATGTACAGAGAATTTACATATGAAGTATTTTTCACCTCACTGTAAAGTTTCAAATAAAAAAATCTGAACAATGTCAGATGTGTATCAGTCATGCAATGACTGAATGGCAGCCCTTAAAACCAGACAATCATTTCACAGGATGTCAAAGAGGTCTTTTTTTTTTAATCCATTTCCTTCTTTTTTATATACTATCATGTATTTCTTTTATTTCATTTCATAAAGGATAACCGGTGGAGTGTGAAAAACACTCATGCACTAATCTCCAAGAAGGTTCACATATGACAATTTCCATAATTACAAAAAAACCCAAGACATTGATGTGACCTGACTATTAATTTTGTTTGATTCAGTTTCGAAAAGTGGCATTCTCTTTTCATAGTATCTCCAGAGCTGAAATATTTTTCTTCAACACAGGCTAGTATCTGGTCAACATCATTTGTTCTCCTCAGCACTACAGCAATGAAGCTGTGTTAACAGACCAAGAGATGAAGTATTTTATCATCTAAGTCTGATGTCAAACCTACAACAGCATTACTTGAAGTATATGCATTGCTAGAGAATAACAGATTGATTGCAGAGTCACAGATTCAGTCTCTCCTTCCCTGTTCATTAAGTGTATCCTTGAAATTTGATTGCATTGTTTTCTGTAAACTTGACTATTATTTCACTTAGAGCACAGCAAACATTATTTATTTTCACCTATCAATTGCAACCATTTCCTAAAGATGAGGTGCGATTTTTTGCATTTGTCAAATGACTGCAACAGGACTAGAAGAATAGACTTTCAAATTAAACGTGTGAAGCATGCTTTGACATTAGCTAGGATACTTCATAGCTAAAACGTGCCTTGAAGCTTTCACAAAGTCCTTCCAAATTATTTTGTTCAGAATTCAAACCCTCACAAGCACTGGAAGAACTTGCACTAACTGCTATCAACCAGTGGAAAGTCAAACTGAATTAAGTCAGCATTTACAGAGCAGGACAATAAAACAACATTCTCTACCACGAGAAATTTGAAGCTTTGAGTACAAATCAGGCCTTTAACAACACGTAGTCCTGGGATCTTACATGTATCTGTTATCTGGAGAATGCCATTCCCATCTCACAATCACTAACAGAATGACTCCTGAGCTCAAACACATACAGCTGTGCTCTATATGACAGGTACACAGCAAGGTCAGAAAACCCTGCTTTGGTCCATAACAAGTCATAGAGAACTAGTTGGAAAACTTGTGGTCTGCAACTTAAAGTTTTTTAAATATCAGAGAGAAGCCAGACTGCAGATACTGATAATTTTCAAGTCACAACCAAAATCATATCATGTAGTTTGAGTAATTCATTAAGTAAATTCTGATAGCCCTAACAACCAACACTGACACAAAAAGTGAACACTTTGGCCTAGCTGAAATGTAATACTAAATGTTGAGCAAATGGTAGTCTAGAGACATTTCAGAGATACTCTTTCACTGCCAGCAGGTTTTAGAGTACATATGCCTAATAATACTTTCTTTGGTGAAACAAACCCTTCCACTGGATATTGCTTAAAAAGAGATACTCCTATTAAATACTGAATTTTAAAGTTGTAAATAAAACTCCACTGTTACCAACACTTAATGCTGAATAAGGCTTTGTGCTATCCAGCTACTTAAATTAAAAGTTTTCCTGTGAGCAGTGTAGTCCTGAAGAAAACCGAAGAATTTAAATGCACTTGTACTACACACTTATTTCACAATGTATTAAAGTATTTTTCTTCACTGAGCAATCCACAGCACAGTATTTCTGTCCTTCAGTAATTGAGGTAGAAATCAACTTACCCTATGTTTTTCCTTTACTTTCTTCCTGTATTCTTCTTTGTCAAATTTATCTTCTTCACGCAGTATTTCTTTTGCTTTATCCAGGTTGATACCACTGGCGTCATCTTCCTCATCTGCTTGTGCCAAACTGGATTTTTGCACAGGTGGCCACTGCTGCACTAACTGAATTAGAGATGCCAGCAAGAAAAAGAATGGTTAGAATCATTTTTTCCAGATCACACTTTCGGTGCCCTAAATATTCCAATACATTATTTTTCCAGACTAGATAAAAAGGTCATCTCTGCAAAGGAAACAACAAACCTTATTTAACATCAGTTAAAAATTACTATTTTAAAGTCGTGTCTCCATTACATCACATTATGGTTTAGTGAATTCGCTTGAATCTCTTCTCTTATTTTGTCCTCTTTCCTGGTTAGAATAAATAATTTCTAATTCTGCTACTTATCAGGGGAGAAAAAAAACTACTTGCCCTCAAGAAATGACTCTCAGAAAAGAATGTAAGAGTAAATCCAAACAGTACCTTTCATGTAAACAATCAACACACCAACATATTAACCAAGAGAAAATTAGACAAGCCTTTATTCCAGAATACACAAAAAAAAAACAAAAAAAACAAAAAAAAAACAAAAAAACCAAAAAAAACACCTGCAGGACCATGTTTGAGGGAAGCAAGGAGACCAGACATGGAAGAGTTCTTTGATTATTGTACTAAGACTGTATTGGAAATGTCTGATGATTCATGCTGATGAAATGTTTGATGGATGACACACTGAACACATCCAGCTTCCCTTAAATATCTGAAACTCTAAATTCCAGACAAAAACTAGACATTCACCAAAAAATATCCCTATCTTTCTTATGACCTAATAGCTTACACCTTGTGGCCTGAGCACACACCTTCAAGGGAAAGTCCTTGCAAAATCATTCTTGCTTATGAATTGGTAGAGCACTAGCTCTTGAAAGGAAAGTACATGGCAGAAAACATAGAATGCCTCTCAGTACAAATGCAAAACCAAACACCTTTGGGACTCCCTAAAGCACACAGGCTGCTTATTTAACAGGTACAGATAAATCCAACCCATTGTTTCCACATCTTTTTGTAAAATTGAGTTTCTGCAGTTGTATTTTCTATGAAGATACATTTTAGAAGACTTTATCAAAGAGAAGCATGTGGAATAGAATAGTAAACTTCCAAAGCATTACTTTACAAAGCCCAGGGAAAAAAAAGCAAGAACAACGTCCACAGATGCAAATTTTGAGTTTCCTTAAATGTCACCCCTTTTCTATTGCATTGCTTTTCAAACTACAGTCTTTGTGATTATTTTTCTCTCCATCCTTGCTCCTTTTTGCTTCATTGCATAAATAAAATTAATATGCAAATGTTTTAGGTAAGTTGAGACAACAGCTTCTAAATGTCTAAAAATATCTGACATTGTAGTTTGCAGTCAATGGGGCAACCTCTAAAACCTTTTACATTCTGTCTAATGTTAGTAATTATGTATATGGCTGCACTCCCTTCACCTGCAATATAAAATGCTTTATTTTACTGAGTCAGAAAAAAAAAGCAAATTATATACTTGTAAAGGTCACCTCTCTCAGTTTATGCCTTACTGAAATTATTATAAAGGAAGGAAAGAAAAAAAAGCCCTACTTTTTATCTTAGTGCTGGAAAAGGAAAAACATCATGCACAGCATGTGAAGCTGTGAAATCAAATGACAGAAAAGTTCATGGAATGTGGACTTGCTAGTGAGGTTATTCCCACAGGGAAAACCCTAGAGTGACTAGCATCCACAATAGTTCCTTTAAGTGTAAAGTCAGTAAATTTTTCCATTGTTCTATTAAAAGAGCAAATCAAGTAACTGGCAAATTTCCAAGCACTGCTCTGTCAGCCTCAGTAAATCAAAATTTGGTCCTTCCTTAGCTTTTCTAACAAAACTTTTAATCTAGAAACAGTGAACGCTGGGAAGAAAACCAGGTTCTTCTTTTAATTCCAGTACATTAACTCAAGACTTTGGGGAGCTTTGGCAAACAGCCACAGCAAAATTGTTTTACGTTTCTGTAAGAATAAAATCCATGCTCTTCATTCCACCTGAAATTGAAGATAATAGGCAGAAAAGAGATACAGTTCTGTACATCCACTTACAGCTCTCACAAAGATGAGAAAAGGTCAGTGCTCAACATTTCTCTTCTTCCCAATGGAATTCTAAATAGAAGCTGAACTCTTTAGCAAATGTAAGTCAATTACAAATACCACACATTTTTTAGAAGTGTGTCTTTTTTATACAGATATAAAGTACATGTTTGACTTCATAGAAACTACAACTTCAATTCCCACCAAAATACAATTACTTTTAAGTGATCTTACCTCTCCTTCTTCAGTAAAAACTACTTTTGTGTTAACTTTAAATTTCTTCTTCAAGATTTTTTTGGCTTCTTGGGTCTTAGTTACTTTTTTCTTCATCTTTGATTTTGACGTGGTCTGCATAAAAGAAAATAAGTTTTCTTATGAGTTTTTTACTAGTCATGGAGTATATACTCCAAACCTTCTTAAAAGTAATTAAATGTATTAGAATTTAATTCCTAGAACATGAGTAAGACTAATTTCCAGTAAAAATCAGCCAGCAAACCTTTTCATAAAAGCATTTTAAGCAGGTCGTGTCATCAGAAATTCATTTAGTCGGATAAAAATTTAGCATAATTTAAATTGTGCCAGCGCCAGGACATCTGGCTCATTCAAATCCCACTAACCTCTTAGGGACAAGGACACTAGATTCACCAGCTTATGCTGCTAGCAAGCCTCACTGGACAAGAAATACAGTATAACTGACTTGAAGCCATTAACTACAACTGATCAGATACCAATTTCATCTCACTTGTCATCACATTGTCCCCAGGCACCACAGTAAACCAGTTTGAGCTGTGTGTCAATGAATGCCACAATGAATGACATGCAAGAAAACTCCTACTTCATAACTTTTGTCTGTTTGCAGAACATTCAGGAGGAGTTTACCAAACCTAGAATTCAGTACCATTTAAATATCACAGAAGTTACTAGCATCATAAAAGAAAGTAGTGAAAAAAAGTGAAGACACCAGAGCAACTAATGAATGAATCCACAGAACTTGTGAAATCCTAGCCTATATAAGTTTCCTGTATAAGCCACTCATCTGGTGGCAACATCATGGAACTAAAGAATGTGGAGATTCACCACCCCCAGCCCTTCTTCCAAGAACTCTCCTCTCGGGAACAAAGGCTGAATGTGTTCCAACATTTACCAGGGCACAATACACAGAGGACATTTTAAGCAGGAACTGACACTGCAAAAACTATTTTATGGCAAAAATTATTCTGAAGGAATACGTGGAGACTCCATAAGGAGAAGGCCCACAACTCATTCATCATCCCACAAAGACTGCAATCTCTCCACTACTCAGGAAAAGGTGCCTGGAAAACAGTCACTAAACTGTCTAAACTTCTAATAAATAACAGAAAGCAGTCAAAGCAACCAGAAAGAAAAAGGAAAAACTGAACTTTTTCTCACTTTCATTTTTTATTTTGGTCATTTTAATCAGTTTTCATCTTCCATACAAAATCCACTATAAAAGGAAGCAAAAAACATTAACTCAGAAAGTCACTGTCATTATGGTCAGCACACTAATGCACTGAAATATTAACTATAAAAGAGAAAAATTATAGTCCTTCTAACAGAAAAAATGGCTTGTGACAGCTAGTGTGCTGTGATATCAAGTAATGACCGTATCTATTATAGAAAATAGTAACTGTAGCAGTGCTTTTGTCCTCAGTATTGTCAAACTATTTCTGCAGATACCACTGGTTAGGTACATCTACAACAGCACAGAAAACTGCACTACTCCCTCATTACTGCTGCTTGTCCTACAAACACAAATTGTTTCAAGATCTGCATTAGCATAAAACCCTTACCTCAAAATACAGACTACTTAGTGGAACAACAGGAGCTGTTCAGAGGAAGAATTTAAAGAGAGATGTACTTCAAGGTACATGGTATTCACTACAGCATTTTTTTTCAGCAGCTGCTTTTGGCTTTCTTTCTTTATTAAACAGTCCTTTATTTCTGCACTACCAATATTATTGATATCAACATAATATGCTACTATAAAAAAATTACTGTAAGATTGAAATAGGATTGAATAGGTAGTTTGCAAAATTATATTTAACTGCGAATTTCAGCTGTTTACATTTCTTGGTTTAAAAAGGGTTTTCCCAGCTAAAGAGCACAAATATCCAAAGAGCTGTCTTTACATGCACATAGGCAACATTTCCAGTTGTATCTTACTTACTCCTTCGTCTGAGTTTGATACTGCCAAGTTGCATGGGAAAAAAATGAGAGTACAAAATTTCCAAACAAATAGAAGGAACAAGAGGAGGAGAAGAAAAAAATGGGAAGCTAAATTCCCTCACTATAGACTCAAAAAGCATAGTGTAAGATCAGTGGGAGAATCTGGGCAGATTTATAATATTGCTGGTGTACCATTACACAAAGGGATCAAAATTTTTTAAAACCTGCAGAAAAAAGCATGAGTATAAAACACTACACACTCTCTAGCTAATTAAACTGTGTTTTTTATCAGGATACTGCATTGGGTTTGCATGGCCAGCTTTTGGTACTGGGGGGGCTAGAGGGGTGGCTTCTGTGAGAAGCTGCCAGAAGCTTTCCCCATGTCCAGCAGGGTCAATGCCAGCTGGCTCCAAGATGAACATGTTACTGGCCAAGGCTGGGCCCATCAGAAATGATGGTAAAACCTCTGTGATAACACATTCAGGAAGAAGAAAAAAAAAGTTATGGCACAGATGTAACTGCATGCAGGGAAGAGCGCAGTGAGAATATGTGAGAGGAGCAGCCCTGCAGACCCCAGGGCCAGTGCAGAGGGGGGCAGGAGGTGCTCCAGGCACTGGAGCTGAGATTCCCCTGCAGCCCCTGGTGCAGCCCATGGGAGGCAGCTGTGCCCTGCAGCCCCTGGAGAACCACGGGGATGCAGAGATGCACCTGCAGCCCACGGAGGAGACCCACAGCAGAGCAGGGGGAGCCTGGCAGGGCTGTGACCCCATGGGAGGCCAGTGCTGGAACAGGCTCCTGCAGGGACTGCAGACCCGTGGAGACAGGATTCCTGGTGGGATGTGACCTGGAGCAGCCTGTCCTTGCAGGACTGACCCACATTGCAGCACTTCACAGAGAACTGTTGCCCATGGAATGGATTCACGTTGGACAAGTTCATGGAGAACCATCTCCCATGGCAGGGACCCCACACTGGAGCAAGGAAAGGGCTCCTTTCCCTAAGCAGTGACAGGAACAACATGTGATGAACTGACCACAATCTCCATTCCCTGTCTCCCTGTGCCACTGGGGAGGGAGGAGGTAGAGCTGAGGAGGAGGAGCGTGGAGAAAGTGTTTTCAGGGTCTGGTTTTACTACTCATTACCCTGCTCTGGTTTTGTTAACAATAACTTCAATTAATATCTCTAATTTAAGTCTGTTTTGCCTGTGATATTTGTTGAGCAATCTCTCCTGGTCCTTATTTCCTCTCCCCTGTCTAGCTGTAGAAGGGCATGATAGAGAGGCTTTGGTGGGTGCCAGGCATCCAGCCAGGGTCAGCCCACTACCGTGGTAGTTTAGCTTTCTGAGCACACTTCAAAGTTGATGGCTATCAAGGCTCCTTCAGCTTCACAGACTGTGCTCTGACTGACTCATAGTTTAAGACCAGATGGGCTCAGATATCAAAACATTTTCACCACAGACATCGAGACAATTTTCCAAACTACATGACTTCAATATTCAGCAGTAGAAGAAGGGATCTTTGGTGTGTTAGGGAAGTGATTTCTGACATAGCTTCCCTGTTCCAAGGGGGAGGCTACACAGTCCATGGTAAGAGTCAGGCAGATCAGCCATGGAGTGTACAGAGTCCTGGGGCTACCTGGGGATCCCATACATGCCACTTTGGTACCCTTCTGGGCATCTCTCTCACAGTTTTCTGGAGTCCCTACATAATCCTAAAGTGTCTCTTCTGTCACTTGACCCTCTCCCCCCATGTGTCTCCAGTATCATCTTTCAGTGGACCTATGCCCCACATTCCAAGAGCCTCTTGCCGTATTTCCTGCCTTAGTGGTTGCTGCTTTATATTGAACACACTTGTGCCAGATGTTTCTCCAAGTGGCTTAAGTCTTGATGCAGGATGGGTTGTTTGAATTGTCTCTTCCATGATCCATGACACCCTGTGACCTCACCCCCACCCAAATTTCTAATACCATTGCCTGTCCTTGCTTTGACCTCACATTTGAGCTATGTTGAAACATCAATTTTCCATCTAGCAGGAGTCTGATTCATCCATTTTACAAGTGAAACACCACTGGACATGAGACCTCAGGCTTCCCTAATCTTCAGTGCTAATCCCTGGATCCCTGTGTTTTCAAGCCATTCTGCTTACTCTTTCCCACTTTCATCTTTTGTACTTGGAGATACCTGAGCACGGACAAGCAGCAGGCTGACATTTTCTGTGGCTTCACCTCTTTTCTTCACAAAGAGTTCACCACAGCAGCTGCTCCACAACTGCTGGAGGCTGCCAAAAGACCCCCTCCATCTGTTAACCTTAAGCTCGGCAGAGAATACAAAGGTAGCAGGGTCTCTGCCCAGTGAACAGCTGGAATCTGGGGTCACAGGCTTTGCAGGCAGAAGTACGATGACATCAGCAGACAGAAGTGAATGGAGGGTTTCTGCTGACAGCCAGACCCTGTCCCTGGTGCCAGAGCAAGCCAAGGGCCTGGGACTTTAAAGTGTGCTGAGAGGGCACAGCTGCTGTCCACACTGATCACTGCAGGTCTGGCTCAACTACTGTTCACCTCAGTAAAATCCCTTCCTAAAGCTGAATTATTCCATCAGATAAGCCACTGATCCAAACAAAACAGCATGGGTGCTCTGGGCACAGGTTTTCACCTGCTGCTGTTAAGGTACCAAAGGAATTCTGCGTTTGAACTCAAGTTGCTAACAGCAGTTTAAGCACCAGCTGGTGCACACATCCCTCTCTGTCAATGAGAAGAGGCACCATGCTGCTCATCAGCAGCTACATTCTGCACTATGCCCAATACAACGGGCCTGCAAATCTAATTTTCTCTTCTATAAAGATGTGGCAGTAGTTAAACTGAAAATTCAAAACATTTCTGACATAGAATCAGTAAACAATACAGCTAATATGCAAGTTCTTTTCTATTTTTCTCAAGAAGGAGTGGGCTTTTGATTCCTGACTTAAAACACCTGATATTCTTAAGCTGAATCAACAATAAAAATTAAGATTTTTCTAAATTAAGATATTGACAAGTTTAAGAAATAAGATTTACTATTTTTCCAATTATAATATTTTTTCTGAAGAGATGGCACAGAAACACAGCTGTCAATAAATTTTGCTTTTGTAATAATACATATTTTTTCTTATTAATACAATTTTCAAAGTCAACAGATAGCATGTAATCCTCAGTTACTCAGATCAAAAAGCAGTATCTTACCATAACCAAGACAAAACGCATGTGCTTTGATCTTTGGAGTGTTACTCATTATCAACTTAAAAGTTACTTTATTTCTAATTATAATTTTCTTTTTAATTTCAACTCGACACATCTTTGAAAGCAAGCACAGAACACTCACTACAAAAGCTGTCTAAAGACAGGACTACATTATTGTGGCAGGAGTAAAATATCAGTAGGGGAAAAAAAAAGTTAGATTCTTGGTAAAGTGATGTAATAATGTTGAGAGAGACTGGAAAATACTTTCAGGTACAGCACCATTCTTCCTAGGAATTGTATGATACAAGCAGGAGGGAGCAGAAAAGCCCACAAACCCTCTAGAAATGAAGTAGTGCATGTTTTAGCTTATGGGACTAGAGAATTGATTCTAACTTTTTTTTCCCCTACTGATATTTTACCCTGCCACAATAATGTAGTTCTCCCTTTAGATAGCTTTTGTAGTGAGTATTCTGTGCTTGCTTTCAAAGATGTGTCGAGTTGAAATTAAAAAGAAAATTATAATTAGAAATAAAGTAACTTTTAAGTTGATAATGAGTAACACTCCAAAGATCAAAGCACATGCGTTTTGTCTTGGTTATGGTAAGATACTGCTTTTTGATCTGAGTAACTGAGGATTACATGCTGTTGACTTTAAAATTTAACAGCAACTGCCTCTGAGAAACAAAAATTAATGTGGGACTCAATTTCACAGACTTGTTTTGTATTTCTTCAAGAAACTGCCCACAGGTAGGAGCAAGTATTATCACATGTGCAGTATCACCAAGTGCATCGGTCCCTCTGCTCAGATGTCACTCCCCACCGAAGGCTTGCAAACTGAAGCTACCAAACCTTAGATAAAGAAAGCAGTGATGCTTTTCATCCAGCTTGGCCCCACAAGAACATTGAAAAATAGTAACTATTCTCCAGTCACTAATCTAAAGCTGCCTAACCATAAAGCATTACCTCCAACCCCATAAACTTATTTCCCAAATTAAGACCACAAGGCTTTGATTACCTACAATGGAGGAGAGAGGAGTTTAGAGGGGAGAGAAGTTTTCACTTCTCCTGAAAAATATCTAAAATATCACAGATGCAGCAGTGAGCTGCAAACTTCACTCCTCACACATAATTACTAAAGATAAGGCAGACAACATCAAGAGAAGCACAACAGACTCTGAAGTCCTGTCCATTTTACTTCAAGCATCTACAAAATACTGAACACCAAAAAGCTTCCTCTTGAAAATACAATTTGATATCTATTGAGTATAGAGGCAAGAATCCTAGGACAGGGCATGACCAAAAAGGATACAAGGATCCTGCTTTTCTTCATAATCTGTGGTAACCAGGAGGTCTTTATTTTGATTTCCAGCCCACTTCTCTAAATGACAGCTCCTTCCTCATTTCATGGCTGACTTTGCACTGTTGTGCACATCAGAACAAGCCAAAGCCACTGAGAAGCAGCAGGGCAAAGCTGCTTCCACAAAAGAACTCCCTCAATCTTCCCTAGGAAAACAAGCTTCCTTAGTTAGCCTGTGTTGCTGTTCTACTTTTTATATAATGCAAGTGTGGCTAATTTTGCCTTGGTGAAGTATTCTAAGTTTTTACTATTT
Organism: Luscinia megarhynchos; assembly: GCA_034336665.1. Classification (NCBI taxonomy): domain Eukaryota; kingdom Metazoa; phylum Chordata; class Aves; order Passeriformes; family Muscicapidae; genus Luscinia; species Luscinia megarhynchos. Next base: position 71,822,701 of record JAPFBE010000003.1, read on the forward strand.
AATTAAATGTTAAAAATTGGGAAGCTTAAATTAACTATCCAAACAACCTGCATAGCACTGGTATATACCACTAAGGTCAGCTTTTACCACAGCAGTTGTGAAAATCTGGAAACAGGTAAACATACTCAAAAGAAAAAAACAACACTCCTTACATGTTTTCTATTTGCTTCTCTATGAACTCTTATAGCACACTAACCAAGTATGAAGACCAACATGATCTTCAATTTTTCAAGCAGTGGCTTAAATTAAAAGGCTGGATTGATGAGGGTCTTGCTGGTTTGGAGTGCTTTTTCGTCAGGGTGTTTGTATGCATTATTTAGGTTTTTTTCAACTAGTATCATGCAAGATTTCAAGCAAGATACTGGAAAAGCAAGAAGCTGAACTTTTTGGTTGGTAATTTTTTACATAATATCACAGTTTGATCAGGGAAATTCTTCACTACATCTATTAATTATTTCCTTGCAAAACTTAGTGAAATAATGTTGATTTTAAGGAGACCATTTAATAGGAGAGTAAAACTTACATCAAGAACTGCATATGGCTTTTACAGTAACAGTTATGAAGGAAAGATCCAGGTTGGTATTCAAAAGAAACACAGCACTTCTAGCATAAAGAACAGCATAGATATGAATCATTTCAAAATCACAGCAACAGGAGAAACAAAAGTAGTGTAAATAACAAAACATTCTAAAAACCACTATTCAATATTGCTAACTTAACCTCAGCCAGCAACAAACCACAATGCAGCAACACACTCACTCCCTCTGCACCAGGATGGGGGAGAAAAGCAAGAAGTATAAAAATGAAAAAGCTCCTGGGTTGAGATGAAGACAGCTTAGCAGCTAAAGCAAAGGCTGTGCATGCAAGCAAAGCAACCACTTCCCCCGGGCAGGCAGGTGTTCAGCCATCTCCAGGAGAGCAGGGCTCCACCACGCCTAACGGTGACTTGGGAAGACAAATACCATCGCTCCAAATGTCCCAACATCTTCCTTCTCCCCCCAGCTTGATGTGCTGAGCATGGTGCCAAAGGTCTGGAATGTCCGTGGATCAGCTGGGGCCAGCTGTCCTGGCTGTGTCCCCTCCCAACCCCCGGTGCACCCCCAGCCTCCTCACTGGTGGGGCGGGGTGAGGAGCAGAAAAGCCTGGGCTTTGGGAAAGCCCTGCTCAGCAGCAGTGACAACATCCCTGGGTTACCAACAGTTTCCACAGCCCCAGACTCAGTATCATGAAGAAAATTAACTCTATCCCAGCCAAAACCAGCACATCACATTATGGACAAAGACCACAAGACCAGCAGCTCACCACACTACTGTGTTCCAGTTAAAATTGCCTTTCAGATCAAAAAAAGAGACAGGGATGAAATAAACCACAGCAAAGACAGACCTGTACGATGGCAACCACACTCAAACCACACGATGGTTTTGATTACTGTTAGCACAAGGGATTACATCTGAATCCGAGTTTCATTACAGTTTTGTGTTTGGGTGCAAGAGTTTGGTGAGAATAAATTTCTTATTACACAGTATACTACTATTCCCAAAAATAGATTAAATTAAGCCAGGAGAGTTGAAAATAACTAAATTTAAGATTAAAATTTCAGTGTTCAACATAAAATGCAGGAGGTGGGATCAGAAAACCTTGCCATTTGCTAAAAAAACCAGACTATTCTGCAATATATTTACATTATAGGTTGACAAGTGTTTAGGCAGGAATCTGCTATAGTTTCTTCTATTTTAAAAATGTATTTATTCAGGAGATAGTTTTTTACTTGTATATAGACTATGACAGAAGAAAAGAAGGAGAAATAGGCATCAATAAATAGGTCCCTGGCCAGTATTTATCTCTAACCACAGACAAGAGCCAAGCTTAAGTACAGAAATCTTTATTAAATAGTTCTTCAGTTATAAATCTTACTCCCATTTCTGACATCACACAGCAGCATTTCTCTAGAATACTTCTAAAACACTGAAAACAACTAAATAATTTCCCACTGAATTGTTACACTTCTCTTAGGAATGAATGCATACTCCCTGTGATACAGGAATGTTCATTCCAGCAGCTGGTATCAAGACTCAAAAATGGGAGTTTTGGCAAAGGATAAACAGAGATGGAGGATGAAGTTTATCTAACAAGTAGGTAAAAAGAGAAAATATTTTTTTAAAAGTGTTGATATTGTAACAGTCACAGTAATTTACTGAACTTATTTTCTCAATTACAACTTCGAATCCTAACTATTTAAACAATGGTAAAGACAATATTTTCAACAAAAACTATTCTTTCAGGATATAGGGGATTCCATCAGTAGCTCTGCACTTCCAACTATGAATTTAGATGAGAGAAAAGTTTTTTTAAAATCCACACACTCTCATACTTTTGCACTCATTTTAAGAAGCTTAATTCTACTTTAACCATTTCCTCTTGTTTCTTTACAAGTACTTTAGAAATGCCTGGGTACAGTTTCTAATCCTGAAACACAATTCCTGCATCCTTACAGCAGCATTTAACAGCTGCAAAATTTAAACCAAATCCTGAAAATGCATTTTTTTAAGTTCATTTTCATCCCTACATTCATGAGAAAACTTTCACACTTTCATGTTCTATACTGAATAATAGAATGTTAATGTTTTACCCTGATATAAAATCCCAGAATACCAGAAGCAACCATGAACGAGCAGCATTGCACAATCAATTTTTCATGCTTTTTTTTCTTCCCTATCTCACCCTCTCCCTCTGCTTTTTTCTTTTTATTTTTATATTACATATTTCCAACTCCTCCACAGAACAGGAAATGCTTTGGTGAAAAGTCAAGCCCCCCCTTGCCCACAAAACAAACATTTGCTTCACAGAGTATAAATTATGTAATTGTAAACACAACCCTATCTTGTATATGCCAACAAACAGTTTTTGTCATTCATCTGCAAAACCACTGCAGCTCATTTTCCAAATCTTCAAGTATAAGACTATTAAACAAGAAACACAGGACCAAAAAAAAACCAAAAACAAAACCTAAATTTATTATTATATGTCTAACATGAAAAAATCCACTACTTGAGAAATCTGTAAGTTAAAATAATTAGATAATATCTCACTCTGAAAGATACATCTATTTAGTGCACTAGAACATAGAACTTCTCAGTACAGCTATTGAATTAGGCTGAAAACCTCAATTATCTGGAAGCATAAGTAGCAACATCCCTTTCTAAAGCATTAGCCCTTTAGCAACACAAGGCCATCACTTCTCATGCAGCTTATTGAAGTGAGGGGCAATAGAGAACACAGAACTATTCACATATTTCTAGGCAAAAACTAAATTAAGTTATAATCAAGTATGCATGACTAAATGAAGACAAAGACATTGCAGAATACTGCAATTCAAAACCAAAGACATTAACATAGCTTTTATTAAGTTTCAACATCTGGGTTGGTGGAAAAATGTATTTCCAAAGAAGCACATACAAGTCAGGATATTCTAATAACTCAGACTGCCTCAAACTGTAAGTATTAAAGAAGTATACAATAATGATTAATCCCACTAATAACTGCAGTGCCAGATCAAGGCACAAAATGCCTTCATTCCACTCCTCTCTGCCATTACAAAGTATGCACCCTTGCAACAGAATCTTTTGACAAAATCCAACAGAAACACACAAAACCCAACAAATTCTTCAGGACTCTACAGCCAAGAGTAGTAGATGCAACATCAATTAACTAACAAATGCCATTATTTTGTTGACTGCTATTTATCCTCCCTATTCCAGAGCTTCCATTTTTGCAAGCAAGAAAAGGCTGTTATGAAGGTGCTATTTCCAGCACAACTTGGGAAATTAGGAGAGCACGATCATGTATTTGATATTGGCCCAAATTACAAATTACTTCAAACCTAAGCCTCTCCTGTCTGTCACTTCTAAAAAAAGTCCTAAATCAAACAAAACCACACTCAACCCAAATCCCATACCACACTGAGATGCAGCTGAGGAGCAAAGAAAATCTGCACCTTCTTTGCAACGTTTGTTCCAGTATGGATCTTCACCAACGATGTCAAGATATTTTCTCAGTTTTCAGCAGGTGAAAGGTTCTGCTTATTCATCCCCCATTAATATTCCACATGAAAGACCCACATTCAAAGTGGGAGAGAGGATAGACAAGTAGGAAAGGAAAGGGAAGGCTGCCCATCCCTAAAAGATGAAAAGAATCCTTAAGTCCTGAGGTGTGCTGAGTACACACTATGTTCTGGACCTCATAAATTTTCAGTTTTGCTGAAAATTGCTCCTTCTCTCAAAGGCCATGCTTCATATCTTACTGCAAGACAGTTCAATTGAAATATTTCAAGAAATGTATTCACTGGATGGTAGAGCCAGAAGGCAATGCCTAGCTGACATTTAATGAACTTATTAATTTGGGGCTTTTTTAGTTAAATAAAGATTGTTACGTTTAATGTGACTATTTTCTAGGAGTTAGGACACAGTCATTCTAAGGAAAAAGAGTAAAAAACACTTTTCTGCATAATCATTAAGGCAGCCAAGGCTTAAATAAATGTCAAAACATAGTTAAAAATTACAGCTTAAAAATACTCTGCAGAAGAAACTTAGATCAAAAGGTGGGATGAGAAGAAAACTTTCCTGCTGTTTTTCTTCAAGGCTGAATATATTTTATTATGTGTGATGAGCATGACCTTTCTTTCTCCCCAAAAAGCCACAGGCCTGGCCCCAGGAGCACAGCAGCAGCCAAGGCTGAAGCTTCTCAAAACATTTTGTTTGCTGCATTCTCCTGATCTGTCATCAGAAGGTAACAAGAACATTACACAGCAAAGAGAAATATATTATCTCAACTCCCTCTCTCCCTCCTTTTGCACAAGCTAAAACCACAACCTATGCCCATTTAATTGCCACCCACAAAATATTCTCCACAGGCTGTGACTGCAAATAGCGAGCACTGCAGATGTTTTGAGAAAAAACCCTAACTGGGTTTTGTTCATTTGACCAGTGTGTATTTTTCAGCAGTAATTAGTGTGATAACCACCACTGTCTTTAGGAGAGCTTTATTTCCTCTTGATTGACCCAAATGGCACATTCTCCTCCCCTTCCCCTTCAGAGGCCTCTGCTCACTGCTGCCAAAAGACCTGAGAAGAATGGAGCTGGTTTCTCCCAACCAAATGTCAGTCAAGGATAATCTGAAAAGCCAGAAGTTCTTCACAACTAAAGGCTGATGCAGAAACCACAATAATAACCAGGAATGATATTTCACATCTATTATTTCTCTTCCTTAAAAAAGTTTTGAGTATTTTGACTTCTTTTTTCCATGTATTCAATCTAGACTTAAAATGCTGCCAGAATTGGTCCTGCAGTTCTTTTACACAACTCCACAGCTTCCCTTTGCTAGCACTGGTTCTCCTCCAAAGAGGAAAAACTGCTGCTCCAAGGATTTAGAACTGGCAGAAAGCTGGCACTAAGACTAGAACAGCAAAGGTAACTGAGCTTCCAGCAAACAGGATATGAAAACTGTCCACTCATTAGGAAGGAAAAAAAATAAATAATTTTCCCCCCAGTTCGGGCATTAAATGATCAGGTAGTCCCCATTAACACAGAATCTTCTATCAGTTGTCTGATTTTTTATTTTTTTTTAATGAATCTTTCTTACTGGAAGTAACAGATGATTTAGAAGTAGAAACAGCAAGACTTACAAGAAACAGTGAAGAGCAAGGAAATCAGGCTACTCCAGATTATGACTGGCCCTCAGACTGAACTCAAAAGGACGCAAAGCAGAAAAGTGGGTTTTAGAGGAATGAGGATTCCAAAAATGAAATTAAAATTGACATAAGAAATACCTTACAGCACAAGAAAGCCAAAGGCACTTTTGAACGGAAAAAAAAAAGTGTCTCTTGACTTTCTAGACAAAGATAATATAACAGGACAACTAATTTAACTTTCTGTGGAACATTTAACAGAATCCATGCAAAAAGAAATCCATGTAAAAAAGCTAAAGGTTAAAAAGTGGTCAAGAAGAGTTAAGAGAGGTCAAGGATTAGAACTGCTACAGTGGCTACAATGATCTGTGTTGAAAGACAAATGACTGGGGTGCTACTGATTCTTCTCAGTCAGGCCCATGGTTCCTGCTCTGTGTGCACCCTTAACTTCTCAGGCCAAGTGAAGATCAATTAGTTCATGACAGTTGTTCTGAAAGTGGAACAAACATCTGTCTTTAATAATACACAATGTCTTAAAGTTTATGGCAGGCAGTTAATTGCACACTCTAACACTGAATCTCTCCTCCTGAGCTGCATATGCAACTTCATTACCAGCTTTTAGGAAAACTTATGTCCTGGTTATCCTATCTGAGCCCTAATACCCATATTTTAAAGATCCTTGGAAAAAATTCAAGCTGAAATCAAATTAGTACTTATTTCTAGAGAAATGCACGACTTCAGAGATGTTGAGAAATTAACATAATCTACTTCTTAAACTTATTTCATCATCATAAATTAACTTTGTATAACATTACACACTTCTTCTCCCTTAAATTTAACTACACTAGTTTTGAATAAATGTGGATTTTATATTCTGAACAGACAAAAAAATAAGTCTACAGGGATAACACTTGAACAAATGCCTTGTTAGCTATTCACCAGAATATATAGCTTAGACCTAAACATTTCTTGTTCTTACTGAAAATCCATAAAAATTTAACATTGAAGTTTTACAAACCAGAGTCAATGGAAATGCATCACTGATTTTAGCAAAAAATGCTCTGAATCCACCAAAGGGAAGACATGTGGTACTGACCAGTCATCCCTATCTCTTCCTCATTGTAGCACCAAGGCCAGCACTGCAGGAAAGCTGCAGGAAAGTGCAAGCTAAGAGAATAGGAATGGCATTGTGACTGAAGCTCCTAGCACCAGAACATTCAGAAGAAAAGGTTCAACAGCTGGAGATGAAAGGTATTTCTGCTATCCAAAGAGATGTCTTCAGTCTTACCACTGAGAGCACAGCGAATTGCTGTGAAATCTGCTGCAGGACACACTGTGTACCAAAGTCCAGAGCTGGACCAATCCAATGAAAGTAACACAAACTAAACAACACATTCCCATTCCTGAAGCGTTTTTATGAGCGCTGACAAAAAAGCTGCAAGTTGCTCATTTTCAGGCTTAATTCCCATCCTTGCAATTCACAGAACATGCTCTCCTGAGAAATTTCTCTAAATTAAGAAATCTCTGTTGAAAGATTTGGCAGGACTTCACTTCTGTACCACCAAGGAATTATCCCATTTGTGCCTTAGCTAAGCTCCTGGGCACACACACAAATTCCTACAATGCCCTAAGCGAAGAAGTAAGCTGGAGCCACCACACACACCAAAGAAAACAGCCTGAAGCCAGCAATACAGAAGGGACACAGCAGCTTATGTTAGCACAACTGGGCCACTGCAATGAAGTCATGAACCCCAGCCCAGTCTGCCCCTATGCTCATTCTCACTCCAGCAAGGTGGAAAAGCTCACCTTGCTCACCTGGAACAACTTCACACACACCACTTCAAGCAAACTGGTGTAGTGAAAAACCACAAGTTTGAAAAAGTAAATTGAAATGGATGCAAGAAAAGGAGGAAAAAATATGTTTAGAACTGTGAATCTGTAATCACTACTTTAAAAAATAGAGGGTGATTGCTGACATGTCTCCATTAAAATAAATTTAGATAGCTAGCTTAGGAAATAAGGGAAACACTCATCTCCTTCAAAAAACAACAGTTTCTGAAGCAGTTTCAGAGAATATATGGGTCATGTGTGGCAGATGACATTTGTTCAGTTAAGAATAATCTGCCTAGAAGTCAAGATTTCTAGGATGGTGAGAAGTATTTCCCATTTTGACTGCAAGTGTTTTCACCCTGTGCCAAGAGCCACCCAGGGAGCACAGCTGGAAGAAACCCAAATGCCGCTTCACTTACCCAGAATGTCAAGGCAGCTGGAGAGAGCTTCAACAACACAGCAACAGTTAGGAAAAGCAAGAAAACCAAGAATAGCAGATCAACTGCCAATGTGGAAACTGAATTTCAAACATGTGCATTCACACTGACACATCTTATTCTAGATTAAACAAAAACAACCACTTAAAACCTTTCAGCAGAAAAAAGATTCTACGTAAGAAACACTCCTGAGTGGGAAGATAACCATGTACTTCACACTGCTAGTGATCTTTTTCTATTCAAAACAGTAATCCAATATGGAACCAAATAAAGATGTAACAGAGCAATTGTGATGCCTTTTCTCCAGAGCAAGTATTTTCTCAAACTCTGTAACAGTGATCATGTAATAGAACACAGTTGTTGCAGACAGACCAGTTTGAAGAACACACAAATTTACCTTCTGCACAAGCCACTCAATTTAAAACTACAAAGTACAGTATTTTGAGATTATGCTTTTTGTTCATATGCATTTCATGCATAGATTGATTTCCAAGATGATGAAAGTTCATACATAAATACTTATACATATATATATATATATATATATGTAATTTTTCCTACTAAATCTACAGAAACAGAGGTTATCCCTTTGTATTGCTACATTTGATTACTTGGATTTTTCTCAAAAGAGAGAAGATACTGATTACTCATAACTCTGGTAGGGGAAAAACTTCTGAAATGCTTTCACAAGCACTTTTTACAGTGCTTCCATGCTTGAACAATACAGCTTTTTATGTTGCAGTAACTTCTTATCAAGCATTCAATAGATTTTATTCCTGTAGCCATTTACAGAAATGTGGGTAAGATTCTTTTTATGTACCATTTTCAATTGCTCTGAGGAAAAAGCATAAAAAAGCATATCCAAGTTTAGGCTAACATATCCAGAATATGAGAGACCATATGGATAAAATGTCTTCTGTTTCAGTCTAGTGTGAAAATCTCTCTTATGCTTTGTCTAACATGGAGCTTTCCTTACAGTTAAGGGTATTTGACTGATTTGCCAATAAGTGAAAAAAAGCTGCTGAGGGTATTCAGTGGACAATAACAAGGAGAAGGCAAGCAGCCTGATAAAAAGTTCACACTACATTGAAACAGCCATTTTCTTCCAAGGACATAACCATAATACATTTTCTATGAGTTTAGAAGCCTGCAGAAGATAACTGCCATAATTTATTATCTTATTTATCTACTTTGCTGTTTAGAACATCAGTAGGTTTCAATATTTAGTAGAGCTATGGGAAAAATAATGAGTCAGCTATGGGCCATCAGTGCAAAGAGATCAATATCTTACCTAGAATAAAACAGGAATGTTTAGTAATCAAAACTACCCATTACACAGAGCCAGCCCAGCAGCAAGTATTTCTCCTCAATAAATTTTATACCTACATTTATTACAGGCAAAACAAATTAGTAATATTCTAAGCCATCTGCTTATTTATTTACACTGCTTTAATAAAATCTGTCTTCTGATAATTTCCACTCTCACTGCTTAAAATAGAATATATTCAACAAAAATGTCACACTTTTATTATTTTTTTTAAATCACCCACTAAGTTGCTTTTTTTAAGAAAAAAGAGGCAAATATTCCTCTTCCTCCTGGGAAAAAATAATTATGAAAATGGTGGGAGATATTTCCCATTAAAAACCATCTTGACTTTGAATATTCCAATTGAAAATGTGACCACACTTCCCAGAGCACAAATAAACTCCATTTCCATGAAGATTTGCTTAGCCAGACTTTACTTCTTCATATTTTCATGGACTGCTCACTTGCAAGGACTGTGGTCCAGACAGATCCCATTTTATTAAATCTTTTTGAAATTTGGGGATATTAAATCCTTCTCTTGCAAAATTGTAGCGCTCAGTTTTTCAACGGAGCCACCATGAGTTTGTTTTCTGGTATGTGATCTACAAAAATCATAACAGGCATGTTAAAATTCTATAAGGATAGTATGCTTTTCAACTGTTTGGGCGGTTTGAGAAATAAACTCAATTTTAATGGGAATCAGACATGAGACTTTCAAACTTTTTCAAAATCTTATTTGGAAAACAACTATATTTATAAAAAAGATAGGAAATAGAAGAAAACAAAATTATTCTTTGTCTTCCAAAGGTGAACTTGCAAAACAAAAAAATCTTACTTAGAATTTTAAGATCTGCAACACAAAAGTATTTCCACATTACTATGTTCCAGCTTCAGGTCACAGTGCACCTCCAGCTATAAACAACTCTTACTGATGTAAGCCTAGATAAAACCACAGGGGTGAGCCGTGGACTGACCAGCAGGACCCTCCATGATAGTTATGAATTCTGCCATCTGGACTATTTATTATAAGGTCAGTTTAGTCCAAAACATTACCAGGAGATTTCAGATCAGATCTTGTAAAATACTGCAATCATGTCCCTTCCACATCTAGGGGACACTGATTCACCAATCTTTTGGCTAAATGTTTTCTGTAGAAGATGTTCAGCAGAAGCTATACAGCAAACTTCTTCATTACTGGGTTGGCCCATTCACTCCATATAATCCAGCAGTCACTGTTCCATGTTAGTTTTCAGCTGCCAAGGAGCTGTTTTTACTTAGAAGGTACTAGTACAATTTGTAATGCAGTACAAATATCAACAGGGCCGACATTGTTATTCAATGCAGTAATTATGCAGAGAGCAGAACTCTACTTTAAAGACCTAAGCCCTTTTCTTAAATAAGTGCAGAATACAAGAGACTCTTAAACAAAGCAAACAGGAAGAGCAGAAAAGCACCCAAGGAAGCAAAGGAAAACTATTTTCTCCTTACTACCTCTGCAAACCAAGGCAGTGATTTTAAGCAGGAGGAAAACCACCAGGGGCCTTGAATCAACTCCTTTAATCACTGAATCCTAGAAACACAAAATAGTTTTAGTTGGAAGGATCTTTAGAGGTTATCTAGTCCAATCTCCTCAAAATAAGCAGGAATCTTCCAGTACATCAGGTTGCTCAGAGCCCCCAACCAGCCTGACCTTGAAAGTTTACAGGAAGGAGGTATCTACCAAGTCTCCAGGAAACCTATTTGAGTGTTTTACCACATTCATTGTAAAAATGTTCTTCTTTATATTTAATCTAAAGCACTATCCTCCTTCTCCACTACAGGAGTAGCCTTGGATGACTGGCCTACACAACAGAAAATTGTAATTATGTATTAGCCTTATCCACCCTTCAGGATGTGCTCTATTAACTTTCACTTGGACTCCCTCAAAGTGCACCAACTCCTTGTTGAACACTCTATTACCTAGAAACGTTCATACTCTTTACATGCCCTCTGCTAGTGTATCCTCACCATGAAAAGGTGGTGTGGTGCTGGACTGCAACACCAGTTGTATTTCAAACAGCAGAATTTACCAGCAGCAGTTTTTCCACACAACTATCTTGATTCCTTACTATTTTTGTACCTTTCAGATTCAAAATCAAACATTCCTTAGGTGAATTGAGTTAAGTTAGCCCACCAGGGCTTAAAGGATGATTTAGGCAAGAAAAACTAAACACTGGATAGATTTAAAACAAATTCACATGAAGACTCCAATTCGGGTAAAACTTGGGAACACCACATATAAGAGGAAAGTGCTCTTGTTTATGACCCTAATACTCCATTACAAGATTGGAAAAAAATATTACTTGATTATCACTGGAGATCAGCATTCACTGATACCCCTTTACCAACTGTAATTCCAGTAAGATCCCAAGCATCCACAAATCACAGTGTTGAATGCAGATGAAAGCTGAGGAACAACTCTCCGTCACAATAATGACTAAGACTAAGACTAAGACTAAGACTAAGACTAAGACTAAGACTAAGACTAAGACTAAGACTAAGACTAAGACTAAGACTAAGACTAAGACTAAGACTAAGACTAAGACTAAGACTAAGACTAAGACTAAGACTAAGACTAAGACTAAGACTAAGACTAAGACTAAGACTGTTTACCAACCGTCACTGATCAGGTATATAACTATATATGGACATGCACTGCTACATCCTCAAGGCAAAACAAAAAAATAGTGCACTACAACTGGTATTACAAAATTTTTCTTTGTAGCTGGACAGATGGTAAACGGCAACTGCAGCTTATTACAACCCCCAGAATTGCCTTCATCACCTTGTGTTTCCCCGTATGTCTTTTGTGCCCACCTATTTTCTCACCTTAAACCAGCAGCTCTGCTACAGTATATAAGTGCCTAGTACAAAAAAGTCCCAGCCTTTAATTAGTCTTTATAATCTATGCCAAACAAAATATAGATTGCATTTAATCAGGACTGCGCATGGAGCATTTAAAATGCACATTACTAACATCCACAAATCAGGTGTTCGATTTTTTAAATTTAGTTGATAAAGGAAATAGGTATTTAGTGCTTCCTTGCCCCCAAATGCAAGTCCTTTACATTACATTGTAGAAGAGGAACAACTAATCAAAGAATTCAAGATAGACTACTGTTTTCATTGTCTTGCCTCTTCACTTCCTTCAAGGACACTTCAATTTGCCTCTTTCCATAAACATTAGGGATTAGTGTTGGTTCACAGAACAAAACTCAGGAACCAGTAACTTGAATGTACTTTGGAGCTGAAATGTTTCACTACATTCTACTGGACTCAGCCCAAAGTACGTGTGGACAGAAGATTCCCTTAGCTCATGAGATAGAAAAATCTCCAATGCTACAGTAATGGAAGGCTCAGGGAAGGATGAGGGGTTTATTTTTATCCTGTTGCTTCCTCGTTGTCAGTGTTGCAATTAGAGTAAGTGCTCATCGCCCACAGTTTCTCCACTGCTATTTGGCAGTAGCTGCAGTCTGCAGAGAAAATTTCTCATTTACTGTGCCACTGGGTGAGCACCTCTGCAAAGCAGCACATCTCCTTTGTGTCCCAACCTTCTTACTGTTTACAAGCCCTCATTAGCTGTGTCCTGGATGCTGTGCTATATAAGAATAAACACAACATCAAATGCTGAACCTTTATGTCCAGATCACACACTGCCTCACTGCTGAGCCATTACCAAATCACTTTGCTAAAATATCACTCTACATTAGTGAAATACATGGCTAAGACAGATGAAAGCAAGCAACAGATCTCATAGAAAGCATTTGATCAGTTGTTTTAATAAGCAGTTAAAAAGGAAACTGCAAGCGTTAAGCCTTTATATCAGTCTTTTTTTTCAAATGCAAACTGCTAACCTCTGACTGAGGCAGTCAATGCTTAAAAATCCATTACTGTCTCTGCCTGTACATCATTTAATGAAAGCTAAGATAGCAGGGATATTTACTCTAATACCTTCGATTTCTTTCAAATTATATCTGTAAAGCTGTTTTTATTCTGACTGCAAATTTAATATCCTATTATTCCCCTTCTCTGTAAATTTCTGTTAAAGCAATAAATATTTCAGATATACCCAAGCTTAAAAATTTTAGGATATTGTTTCTTCTGGAGCCTCTGGCGATGTATTTCCTAAATAAATAGAAATTTTAATAAGTTTTTCATTGACTCAAACTGTTTCTGAAAAATAATATATTCATGAAGGAAGAAATGCAAATTTCAGCAAATGGAGGTTATATAAGACAGTAAATCAAAAGCACAGCAGACAAATAGCAGCTTCTGAGAATAAAAGCCATCTGAAAAAAAGCATTAATCTAAACAAGCATGTTCTGAAATTTCTTTTCATTCTCTAAAAATCAATTTACCCCAAAACATTCCATGCATTTGCTTGTTTGTTACTTCTAGATATACTACTTATACTGTTATTATTTCTCAGAATCATGAGTTTTTCAATTCTTTTAAGCAGGAGTTTACCCCAGTGAAACAGGGAAAAGATACAGAGTGATAGGAGAGATGAAAAATAAAAAGGAAATAAAATCAATTTAATAAAGTCCAATCAGAAAGGGAACAAAATTAAGATGTAGCACCACAGAGCAGTAGAGCAGCTCAGAAGATACCAAATCAACTTCTATAGGCAGGAAATGTGGCAAGAAGAAAAAAAAGAAACCGAAAAAAATCCTCTTTTTTAAAAAGCAAGACAGTAGGACAGAGCTAAACTGTAACACAGTTTTTATTGAAAGACTTTCCAATTTTATATAAAGGAATGTATACAAAAAAAGCTAGGCTGCAGGTAAACAAATGGGCAAACAAATGCAAGAGGCACTTAAAACATTAAAGGCACATTGAGACAAATACACAGAGTATAAGGAGACACATCAGAGAAGATAAACAGAAAGTTCAAATAATTTCTTCATTCATTTGCAACACAGAGATTTGTGATCTGTTAAAAGTAGATTTGAATGTCTGTGTGTACACCAATGATAAAGCTGCTTGCTTGTTTATAGCAACTACAGTGGTAGTTTCCCATGGTTTTATTTGCATAGTCTGAGAAATGCTTATCACAAGAGCTAAGAGATTATAATTTGCCTACTGAATGGTCTTTTCTTATTATTTGAGTTTTTTTATTGCCATCCTATGCTATTAACGGACAAAAGTGTCTGATATTAAACATACCTGAAAAAAAATCTCATTTTCTGTTCCCCAGATGCTACAGAAAGCTCAAAGGAAAAAGCAAGGCATACTCCTGTTGAAATATGCTAAGAAATAAGATCCAAATAAAAACAGAATTAAAATCTGTAAGTTTGCACTTTAGGAAGGCAGTTTTTTGGGAACTGCAAATACTACCCACAGAGTTAAATATGGCCTTGGAGATGGCATTTCATTCTCTCCAAGAATGAGTCTCTCAGGACCTACCTACACTTCCCAGATGTGGATTATTAGTGTCACAAACTCCAGCACCCACTGTCTTGGATACTCTGAGCATGAAAAATTCAAGCCCCAAAAGGGCTGGCTGAGAAATTAAGCAGCTGGAGGACAGATCGGCTTCATTAGAGAAGATGGTTTACCACTGAGTGTGAAATTCTTAAAAATATAAATCTAAGAAAAACTGAGCCTGTAGGACTAGAGTTTCCTGAATAAATAACCATTACAAGACAACTTACCAGGAATCCTGCAAGTCTCAGAAACAGGAATCCAAGTGAGAAAATAATATCATACAGATTGGCTAACAGGACTGACATCAAACTGATTCCTAAGACTGCACATACAGTAAAAACAGTAATAGTGGAGTTGTTATGGAGGAAGAATATAGGATTACAGAATATCAGACTGTGCTTTCAAAACAATACAGCATAGTCACAAACAGAGCCCAGGAAAAATAGAGCAACTATCACCAGCTGACTCAGTGGGATGAAAGGATCTGAAACAACATTTGGTGGAAATGGAAACAAAAGACATAAAAATACAAAGATTCAGCATGGGTTGACCAAAGATGCCAGGCCAAACCCATACTCTTTAGCTATCAAAGAAATTGTTTTAAGAACAGAAATGCATAAAATTCTTTTATTCAATAAAGTTTTTGATGCAACGCCACATGGAAAGTCACTATTTAAATTGAAGAGACACTGGTGTAATTTAGCCACGAGTCATCTAGCTGTACTGAAGGTAGCACAGAGGTGTTACTGCAAGCTCAAGAGGGCTGTAGAGGAGGTTACACATCCCTTAAGCACAGCCTAAAAAGCCTTGTAGGTGGCACAAGCAAATGACAGCATAAGTAGCCTATGACTGAACCTCCTGAAACAACACCAGCAGCTGCCACTGTGTGATTTGAGATTCCCTAAACAAAATGTAAGAGAAATGAGAAAAAGCCAACAATCACCTGTGGAAAGGTATGGAAACCTGAACAGTTGGAGGGAGGAATGAACTGCTGACAAAATGAAGTCCTACCAGCTTGTTTGTAGTAGAAAGGCACCAAAAAGTGGAAAATTGTACAAGGTGAGGAGCTGAACCTGCATGGCAGGTTGATGCCCATCTTCAGCCTTTCACCTGGGGATTATCTGCCTCCAGGGATGATTACTTGCCTCCAGTCTTGCTCAGTAAACTCCTGCTAAGAGGCTTCACATAGCCTGGCTTTTCCTAGCTCAGCCAGGTAACCCTCTTGCAGCTGCTTCCCTAAGAGGAGTCAGCATCTGCATCCCACTGGCTTGCAGCTCCACTGCCCACTACCCACATCCATCACTCCAGCAACTGAAATATTAGTCCTGGCACTACTCTTCAAAATTCAAATTACTTGCTTTTGCACAAAGACTGTGTTGTAACTACATTTGATGAGAAACAAATCAGAGAGGCAGCAGCAGCTGGAAAGACCAGGAAAAAACATTATAGGATGAAAAAAATGCAGTATAAGAGGGCAGACCCCTTTATACACTGATAAAGTGTTAATTTATATGAGTGAAAGACACTTTTCACAAAGTGGGTTGTTAACAGGAACTGCCAAGAATTTCAGTTGCATTCCCAAGAAATTTTGAAGCAAGGGTGAATAACTGGGTTTGAAAAATCTGTCAACAACAAATTTACTGAAAAGAGTCACAGTTAAACTGAACTTGAAAACAGAATGATGTACTGAATAACAGAAAACACAAATTAATGCAGGAAAAGTGGCTATATAGCACTATTCACACTATTTGTACTACCTATATCACCCCTTTAAAAAATCTCAAATTATTGTGCATAATTTTTCAAACATGAGCTAACCACTTATGTGCAATCAAAAAGAAAAATAAACCAAGAACAAAACAGAAAACTAGTCAATATCTTTAATGATGATACACTGCATTCTGATAGCTACATCTGCTCCTATCATCTTGCCTCAGAGACATGGACACTTTGCAAGAGATAGAGAATAAAGCAACAAGATAATCAGAAGTATGAAGCAACTTAAGTACAGAGCAACCATAAACAAATCTTACATATTAAAACAGACCACAGGGATCAGGGTAAGATTATAAATCCTCTAAAAAACTCTCACTCACACAACAGAGAATAAAACAATATGCCTCTAAAATTTGAAGAGTAAATAGAAAATTTGAGTTAGTTAGATTTAAAAATAAAGCCTGCACAGAAACAGGTACATGTAATTTACACATAAAATAAAAAACAAATTATGTTGTAAAGCAGAAAAGAGAGATGATGTTGCTTCCATACGAAAACATAGAACCTGAAACCTGCAAGCTGAGTCCATTCCAAGACTGTATTCCTAAAAAGAATTTCCAAGATGATAAAACTATTTTAGATTGCAACAGCCCATAACAAATATGCTGCAAATCCATGAACTTCAACTGAAACACAGGAAGCCAAAAGAAGAAGTGATATGAAGGAAAGAAATTTGAAGGACAGTTTCGTGATGAATAAGGTGACAGAGAATTCAGCGTGACCTTGCAGAGCAGAAATAACAGCTACATTCAGGAAGAGAGATAAGGTTATGAAGACTTGGCAGATACAGTATTGTTTCAACACAGATCTGATACCAGAATCTTCTTGCCTTCTAGGTGTATTCCAGAAATATACCCTTTTTGTACTGTAAATTTAATTTGTAGAACTACTAAAACTCAAACTATGCTATTTTCAAAACTGCATCAGATAGCTAGTAACATTTAAAATGTTGTGTCGCTGTCCAGAAGCAGAGATTTGATTTCTCCCTTCCCTTTGGTAATGTACCTATATTTCATGGAGACAAGTGACATCATCTGCTCTATCTTCCCAGCAAAACCTGTGGTAGAATCTAGTGTTAAAGAAGACCTTAGAGTATTCTCCAGATTCTTATTACTGCAATTGTTGTGCTGTCTGGAGCTACTACCTGCAGAAACTCTTCCTGTTTTTTCCCCAATCACCAGCAATGAAAAATAGTCCTGTGTAAAAGATCACATGCTTGACCCGACTTGATAGCTTTATTTGATCCTAACAAATCCTCAAGTAGGATACTGAAAACCAACTGTGTAGCTCTCAGAATCCCATTACTGGCCAACCTTGCAGATGACTGCCATTTGGCTGATACCACCACACAGTGTCAGCTACACTCTTGGAAAGTCACACACACAGCTAGAGAAGTACCATAATTTCATACTGCTGTGGATGCTTAAATTCCACGAAATATGCTGGTGTGGATTGTTCAAAGTTAACTGCATATTGTAAGCCCCACTTCTGGATGCACTGATTGCTGCTGGGCATGCTGTGAAATAATTTTTCTTTCGTGATTCCAGCCTTTTGTTTTAAGAGCTTTGAAGAACAGAATTTCAACTGAATATCTAATAAGAGCTTTGGGTATTCAAATTATACATTTGAAGACTCATAAGCAAATTATAAATCCTTGTATCCTTTAAAGTAGAAGTCACATTTCAGTGGCATCTCCTATCAAAAATGAGAACTGCATTACTAACTGCATAAATGTGCAGTGAAAAGACACAGACCTTGAAAGAGAGAACAGTGTGCTTAGAAGACACTATATCCCACTGCTTGAAGTAAAAGGCAAGGACTAATGAAGAAATTCCCCCAAAGCCTGTCTAAGCACAGTGCACTCCTCTGTTTGCAGGGACGGGAAGACAACCTGGTCCTGGGGAAGGCAGTTAAAACACAAAGCTGAAGAGGACAACATTCAGAGTTGGCTTCAGTGCAAGAAAGACATTATCAAGTGTCCATTGTCAATCAGTGATACTGGGACATCCCTCCATCCTGAATGCCTTCCTTAATCACTGTCAGGACTCTACTGGTTACAGACAGTAAGTGTATCAGACTATTGACACACAAAGTGTTCACTGCAAGTATGTGTGTACATATCTGTGGGCATCCATATACATATATATATACTTATCTAATTTATATTCTGCTAAGAATGAAGGAAGTTGATATGGTACACCATGGCACTTAGTGCTGAATAAACATCAGTGATAAACAGTAAAAAGGAGAGGACAAAAACCAAAAAAATATGTACTAAAAAAGTATGGCCTAAAGTAAACAAAAACCAGAAAAAACAACCATCAGCATTACAGAGTGTGTCTGATCATTCTACCTACTATATTTTGGTGAGCACACTGCAGCAGTCTCATAGCACATGAAATGGGTTCAATTTGGATGAAACAAGACTTTCAGATGCCCTTAGCAGTGCACTTAGATGCTCTGACTGCCTATGGGCAGGAATAGACTAGATCAGCCCCAGCGTCAGACCCCACACAAGTGGGGTGTAAACATGGGGTTCACTCTGCAGATCCACTCTTCCTGCATTACACTGCTTGCCTCTGCAGCCACAGCCACAGATTATTCTGTTCTTCCACTATCAGGAAGAAATAAGACAACAGATTTCACAGAATTTTAATGTCTTGCCAGTTCATACGTCCCCACTTGTCCCCCGACAGTGGCAGCTTGATACAGTCTTCAGCAGAACACAGCCGCCTACATGCTGTCACATATGGGAGAAAGTGTTAACACAGTGATCTATATTTTAGGGGAAACAATCACTTAAGGGCTGGAGACCACTGAAAGCACCATACACTGTTTGCTAGTCAAATTCATGCACACACCAAAAAAAGCCTTGCAGCCTGCTGACAAAGTTTATTCTTCCAACTGCAACACTAGTTCCCATGAAACTAATCCATAATCACTTGGCTCATCACAAAATCCACGCCATGCCCATAAATTAGGACTCCTGAAATATCAAATATCGGATACCAAACAGAATAGGATCAGAGGAGAGCCTATCCTTTGGAGAACCAAAGACAATACACTAGAGATGGAATTTATTCATACATCAATAGGCTGCCCAGGGACGTCATGGAGTGTTTCTCTCTGGAGACATGAGACATTCCCATGTGTTCCTGTGTAACCTGCTCTAGATGACCCTGCCTTGGCAGAGGGATTGAACTAGATGATCTCCAGAGGTCTCTGTCAACCCACAATTCTGTGATGCATGAAACACATTGGTGTTACTGGGGTGCCCTGCCAGAGAGGTTGATAGTGATATATCTGGAATTAATCAAACTATGTTAGGGCATGACCTTATTAGATCTCAATTATGCAGGTTCCTGACACAGAAGATAATTCCCAAGAAAACAAAGCAATCCTGGAATAGGTAGAGAGCAAGCATGAATGCTCAAAAATTATCTTAAGGACTAGATGCTTAAAGATGACATTTTTTCTAATACAAAGTGAGAAGAGCATTTCAAGTTATTAGAATTCCTGATGTGTTTTTTATAGGCAGAGTCTGCTTTTTCAGACTCCTACTTCTACTCTTACTTCTTACTTCTACTCCTACTCTTCCATTTATATTTTGCCTATATAAAACATGTCAAAAAGTCAGAAAAGAATAATTCAAATTAAATATTTTGAGGCTTAACTGGATTACCAATGAGCATTCTGTAATGGAGAATAGTCAGGCAAGCACTGACCTCCAGAATGTATTTAACAAGCAATACCTCAGAAAGATCCCTTAGCTTTCATGACATATACATATATATATACACACACATACACATATATGTACATTTATACATAAAAAATTACATATATATAAAAAATACATGCACAAATGTGTGACTATATATCTATATATACATAAAATACACACACATGAATGTATGGATTTCATTACTAATCATCTCCCTTGACAAAATAAACAGCAAGAAGAAGAACCACCTATCCTTCTTTTCAATTCATTAAAAGCTCCAGACTGAAGTGGGAAAACCAAGAAAACTTATCAGGAGGTCCACAGTTTTTCCTTCAGCTTATGGTCTTTTTAAACATCAATAACTTCTATTCAAAACAATTTCCTTGCAATGAAAGTACTTTTTCATCTAATTAAGAAAACATAACAACTAGTTTTAAGTTTCATTTTGTAGAGTTAAACTTCCAACCACTTATTTTAATATCAGCTAAGTTTTCAATAGTTATGAGTGGAAAGGTCCCAAATTTAAACACATATTGTACTACTTAGCCAGCAACTTGCTTACAATGATACAAGTTCAGGGGATGCAAACTAGTATTTGCTATCATTTATGCAAAAGATCTTTCTGCTACTTCTTAAATTGATACAGTTAAAGGCAATTTAAATAAACTGTCCCATCCATGTCTCTAGGTTCATTACTGGGGAGAGCAGAAGGTTTAAAAATGAGAATGGCATTTTAAGACAGTAGTTCTTGGTGTGCAATGAACTTGAGGGTCTGGGAATTTCTCTAGGGACCCACCCTGGCTCTACCATTTAAATTCTATTACAATAAAGGCATCATTTACAGGAACAGAGATTTCAGTAGGAGCTCTGAAAATACAATCAAACCTCTGTGATCTACAGCAGCTCTGAGTATCTCTCTAAAACACTCAAGTATCACTTGAAAAACTCCTCAGAACAAACACAGCAGCACTTAAAAAGCACAATTTGCCTTCAAAGTTAAGTACGGTATAAGGCTCTTGACTTGGTTCTTAAGTTTGTTGACTCAACATGGGGACAGGTAAGTGTTCTACAGAATCAACACACCACTGACCCAGCAAAACACTTTGTTCTAATTATTCTATGGAGTAAAGGAAATCAAAGCAGACTAAGTTACACTGCTTAAAACCAACAAAGGGAAGACTCACCATTAGCAGAATGAAAAATGTCTTCAGCCCCATGTTTTAATGGTATATCATTCCTTCAAGTAAATCAGTTGGCAAAACTAACCTCACAGATTTGATCATGAGTACTTCAGGTTTTTCTAACGACCCTTCTACAGTCATGTGTGTCCCTATACAGAATAATCAAATCATTCCAGCTGGGTGCTAAAATCCATGCAATTTCTGGAAATTCTAAGAAAATCCCCTCATTTTTTAAAAACTTCATTTGCACAAGAATATTTCAAAGCACTGTATTAAAAAACAATAAAGTACATACAGGTATGAAGACTCTTTTAAAAAGTGTCAAATTTGCCTTACAGATCCCTTTAATTAACAGCTTCAAAACAACTTTGAAATTTAACTACTCCTATCCTTCCTTAACCTCTTTGAAAGAGTAGAAGTAATTTCTTTTGGTGTTTTCATTAAAAAATACATTTTCTACTCTACTTTAGCTACTTTAGGGGTAGCCAAATAATTCAGAAGGTTTTGGGGAGACTTTTTTTTTTTAATACACTCACCACCTCCCCCCAGTCTCCTGATGACAGCACAGTATTAATCCGTGGGAAAAATGACAACCTGGATAATCGAGAAACTCTAGTTCCTAACTTTTAACTCTATAATCTCAACTCCAGCATTTGCACCTATACCTAAACCAGTATGCACAATTGTCTGCACCAGTTTGATTTTCTAGTAGAAACTGGACACTAAGTCAAGAAAAAAAGAGCAACTCTGTAATCCTAAAACCCAGCACCCTCCTTAAAACAGCAGTAATATTTGCTTTTTGCCTGCATCTCTGCAAGAGAGGAGATGAAGGATTAAACAACTCCAGAGCAAGCCTCTGTGTCAGGCTTGCTCACTTTTTCATACCAGACCCCTAATGACTGGGGACAGTGGCTTCTCAGCTTAGGACAGTTTGAGGTCGGCATGTTCATGCCAAAATAATGTACACAGCACTTCAACCATCAGCTTAAGAATTTTTACATAACCATATGGTTTTTGGCTTATCAAAGTGTACTGCTTTATCCTGAAGTGCCAGACCAGAAATCAGAAGCTGACTGTCGAGCATTTGAGGCATCCAGCAGTGATGGCTGTGCTACAGCCTGGAGTCATTGCACTGACCAGCAGATGTGCCCTCACTACATTCTTGGGTACTCCTGATGCTCATCAGTGTACATACCTGTCCATCAGGAGTATTACCAATCTACCACATAAACACATCAAAAGAGAATCATGAAGGACTTCAAAAGATCTGGTCCAAACTCTCAAGGGAAAGGGAGACAACATGAGATTAGCACACTGTCCAGCCACCTCTTGAAAATATCCAGTAGTGGGGGACATTGTTCCAGGGACTGCTTGACCACCAAACTGATTGTTCTCAAAATACTCACTTTTTAAAATATTTTACTTTGATCCTGTACAGATCTAAGAAGTCCAGCAGAGATCAAGCAAGTGCTTAAAAGAATGACAGCCTTTATCCCAACACTGCCTCCATTTAAGGCAGCAGATGCTTCCAATGCTATCCTTAAATGCTTCCATTTAAGACAGCAGCCAAACCTTAGCTGGGCTGGCACACTGGCAGAGTCTAGAGCTCCTCCTGCTGCAAGAATTTCCACACTGAAACCAAAGCAGTCTCAAGCGACAAACTGCAATCCTATTGACTGCATTGCAACATCTAATCAAAGCTGCCGGCTTTACTGGCACAGAACTGAAAACTTGCTGCAACAATAACCTGATTTGTTAGCTTTGGCCATAAAAGCACCACATTTTTAAACCAGAAAGTACTCAACAAATATACATTGTACTTGCTAAAGATTTCTGTGACCCTTATGCAAATATTGCACAATGTGTGAAAAGACCAACGATAATTATCGTTTGAACCATTATCACAAAGTCAATACCTACTACTACTGTTTCGTAATATCTTTTAAAAAAGCTTTCACTAATTTAAGTTTCAAGAAATTGTCAAAAGTCTAAGAAGTTGTGAACACTTGCAGGCTGGATAAGCACGTAAAATACATCATTGAATATATCAATAAAACTACCCCCAAATGCTGAGTTCTAATTTTCCATTTGCCATTTTAATTACACACCCTTAATAAAATAATAGTCTCAAACCCTAGGAACACAATCCAGTGTTGACTTTGAATAACACTGACTAGTCTGCAAATTAAAATCTGCTTTTTAAGCTATGACAAATATTTTTTTAAAATAATGAAGGGGCTTAATACAGTACAAACTTTCTCTCTTTTCTTCTCTAGACCTCACTTCTCTACACCAGTCAACATTTTTTAAAACTACTTGTACCAAAAATGCTTTTACACATTTGGGTAAAGAGACAATAAAAATTGAACATTTGTTCCTGAAATGTCCCAAACAAATGTTAAAGCTGTATTTGGAGCACATTTTGGCATTCCCATAATCCAAGATACACTAATTTTCCATCTCAGAACAAAGAGGGAGGATTTTGATATACTTATTCCATAACTATTTATTGACAAATGATTTTTACTCTTGGGAGACAGAATCACATTGAAACTTTGACCAACCATACCATTGTGTCACCCTCTTGAACGGTAAGGTAACAATGTGAGGACTTCTACAGAGAAAACCTAAATGAGAAACTAAAAACAATGCTATAAATAATTAAAGTTTCCTTTTATCTTTTCATACACTTTTACCAAATCAAGTTACTCTACAAGTCCCTTTTTAAATAGCATAGAGAAGCTTTCTATTTTACAAGGATGATGTAGTGAACCTTTTCAATCTGCCAGTCCAAGAAACATAGACCACAAAAGTATTTTTTCCTCTACACAAATGTGAGTGGCTTGAATAAATGTTTGTTGTGAAACAGATTTAAACAAGCCAGTGCAAATAACATATGTTCAATTTCATTGTGATTCATTTTGGCTGGTTTCATGAAGAAAAACAAGCATCTGTATACATTTAGCTTAAAACAGATAGTCACATGGAATTTATACTGCACTCATTAATCTCTTTCCGCCTGCATTTAAATCTCTGCAATTACCTTATCCTTCAAACAACCTGTACTGGTATAGCTTGTTTTTTCCATTCACTCCAGAAAACATATAAGACTGGGAACTCACTGCTCACAGAAGGACTCACATCTTCCTGACCCTGCAGTGGCACAGCCACAAACCACAATTCCACCTTTTCCTTTCACTTGAATCCTTCTCAGTATCTAATTTTTAAATGGATCAACTGTCAGCATTGAAAACAGCATTAGAAATTATTGTTATTCCCCTTGAGAATACCACTTAATAGGCTTATGCCAATTATGTACCTTTTATTTACTGCCCTAGACAAACCTAAAGGGAACAGGTTGTCAGTAACAGCTCTGTTCCCCACTCACACGCTCAGCCCACTCATTAGGGATGGCTGAGCGCTGCTTTTAGATTGTCATTCAAGAAATAATAAAGGATCTCTTGGGACATCTTGCCGAGACAAGTATACTCATGGAGTCTTCATAATCTACAAAATTACAAACTCAATTATTTCCTAAAAATTTGAATGTGCAAAGTGCTTTAAAACTTTTGGGTTATTTGAAGTACATCTTCACATTCAAGTGAACGCAAGGAAATGCACCCATAGCTGCTTCAAGCAGGCTGCTACCACAGCCATTGAGAAGCACTTCAGAAGTGAGAATAATCACACTTGGTATCATTGTCTTTAGATATCACCTTTAAACTTTCCTGTTTCAGATGGAAGTACCAATTCTATTTCAAAATCACGGGGCAGCCAAATGAGCTGAATAAGGCTAAGATGCAAGCTCATGCACCAAGAATAAAATCTTCTGAGAAAGTCCTGAGTCATTTTTGGGCAGTTGAGACTGTTTAGAGAGTGGAGCTTTCAAGTTTCAAGTTACTCACATACAAGTATACTTTGTTTGAGTGCTAAGGATTCTAGCAAAAGTCAGTGCACGTGCAGCAGTCTGTCAAGCCTCACCGTTTCAGCATTTAAGATCAGACTGGTTTTCCAATTTATGAGTATTCCAGTTGCCAAGACCAATGTATTCTTTTTATTTGCTATATAAGTTGCAGTACAGCAGCCTTTGTCACAGAGCTGATTTATGAACCTGATTTATAGAACCACAGAATCATTTAGGTTGGAAAAGACCTTGAACATTGAGTACAACCATTAACCCAGCACTGGCAGGTCCATCACTAAACCATGTCCCCAAGTGCCACATCAAGACGTCTTTTAAACACCTCCAAGGATGGTGACTCCACTATTTCCTTGAGCAGGCTGTTACAATGCTTAACAACACTTTCCAGGCACAATTTTTTTCATAATATGAGGCTATTTCCTTTTGTCCATGGGCAGGACACCCTTCACTAGACCAGGCTGCCCAGAGCCCCACTCAGCCCAGCCTTGAACACATCCAGGGATGGGGCAGCCACAACTTCTCTGGAAAACCTGTTTCACTGTCCCACCACCCTGATGGTAAAGATTTTCTTCCTAATATCTAATCTAAACCTACCCTTTCAGTTTGAATCCACTCCCCCTTGTCCTGTCACTACACGCTCCTGTGAATAGTCTCTCTCCAGCTTTCTTCTAGGTTCCCTTCGGGTACTCGAAGGCCACAGTAAGTGCATCCCCATGCCTTCTCTTCTCCAAGCTGAGCAAACCCAGATCTCTCAGCCTTTCCTCACAGGAAAGGTGCTTCATCCCTACAATCATCTGTGAATGCACTTTGAGAAATAACCACCCAAGCGTTAGCAAATACACTGAATAATTTGCAAAAGGGCCAGAAGGATTTGTTGACCTGTTCTAGGCTACTAAAGGACTCTAACACTTTCTAAAGCAAATTTTCTCTCCTTCTCAAGCAGTTACCATTTTTCACCTCTGTGTCTATCCAAAAAATTTCACCCTCCTTAACCAGTGTATCGCAATGTCTTTAAAAACACCAAAAAAAACTAATAACCCCTTCTGTATCTTCAAGAACTGAACAGTTCATCTCCCAAAAAACGTATTCAATGCAGCACTTGGATGCACTCAGTTTGCCAATACCTGTGTGGAGAGTAAGGGATGCTGCTGTTGCCTTAGTGCTTCCTCATTCTGCACCAAATAATCATTTTAAAAAAAAGAAAAAAAAGAAAAAATTGTGCACTCCCCACCCCCACCCCCAAACATTACCAGAAATTGTCTCAACAGTTGTCTACAACTTGTCACTCTGCCTACAGCAGTCAGCTGTGAAATCCAGGTCTGGGACAGCTGGCACATTACTCTGACTACACAGCTGGGATTAGCAACACTTCTTGATTTGAAGCTCAAGAGGGAGTTCTTGGATAGGGTTTTGTTGTTGTTGTTTGTTTGTTTGAAGATTCTTTCAACTGAAGTTCTAAGTGCTTTCATCAACAACCCATCTATTAGAATAACCTAATTAGTCTAGACCCAGTATTTAGAAGTGATGCCTGTTGTGTATGCAGCTAGCCACTAAAGCTTTCCAATATAAGCATAAACCATTCAAATCTTAGAACTCATTTATTCATTAACAATTTGGGGGGGTGCCAACTCAATATTAAAAGTGACAGATGTTCATAAAGTAATGTCTAACAACTGCAACAGCTTTCTGATAGAACAGAAAGTAGGTTTTCACAGGCTTAACTGCCATTAGCATGTCCAACACAAAGTAAAGAATACAATAGAAAGGTGAAGTATTAACAATTCACACGTTTTAAATTAGCTCATGTCCCCAAAGAACTAAAGAGTTCTAATTGCACTGGTAAGCTCCCAT
The DNA here is from genome assembly GCA_034336665.1 of Luscinia megarhynchos. NCBI lineage: Eukaryota > Metazoa > Chordata > Aves > Passeriformes > Muscicapidae > Luscinia > Luscinia megarhynchos. The sequence goes on from JAPFBE010000003.1 coordinate 71,849,877, forward strand.
ATCTGTTTGACACAGGTGTTGTTCTGACTTCTCTCTTGAAGTCTATTATCCCTACATACTTTTTCTCATATCATTACTGTACATTTCTTTGATTGAGCAATACCTTCTGTGAAATTTGCCCAGAACAAACTAAAACCAAAAAACTCAAATCCCTTCCCTCCCTGTGAGTAACTGGAGCTAATACTTAGCAACAGTTAGGTGATTTCTGCTGCTCTTGGCCCACAGAGAGCATCTGTAGAAGTTCCAGGTCCTAACCAAACCCACATACACTGAAGGAAATCACATTGGTTGAATGACCCAAAAGGGATAACTTGGATTTCTTCAAGTCTAGCTACTCACGACATAGAGCCACATCCCTCCACTTCTCAGTGTACAGCTGAAGGTAAGGTGGACTGCTTACATTACAGCAATTTCTGCAGAGTGGTTCAGGAATTCCTACCACTGTTAGGAATGAATAGGAAACCTTTGCATTCAGCCTTGCTTACGTACAAAAATGAGCTCGATATGGTATCAGCTCACTCACTCTCTTTCCTGAAAAGCTGACAACGAACATTCAGACTAAATACAAGACTTGCAAAATCCACAGATTTATCTTTCTGCACAAAGAAGACTGAATGGTGAGAAATTCTCTCTCCCATGTCAGCTAATTCCTGCATTTGTGATAGAGTCAGCACTAACAGAAACAACATAAAGGAAGTATGAGAGAAGGGAACACAAAGTGAGGCACAGCTTGTGTGCAAAAATAAGTTTATTCTATAACCATCAACAAGAGCAATTTAGGGCTATCTATCAGCCTCTTGCCTGAACATAGGAGAACAGCAGAAGCTTGTCTCAGGACAGTGAATCTCAATCATAAGTCATTGATTTATGCAGGGCAGAAAGATTTCAGAGAACTCCAAAGATAAAACCTAAAGCTTTTCCATGTTTTATACAGAAATACTAAATAAAAAAGGTAAGTTTAAAAAGCCTGAATGCACTGTTCAAACTCACATTATAGGTTATCATGAGACCTAAACTTTCACCTTCAGCAGTTTTCTGTCATTTTGCAAAGACCCAACTCAAAAAAACCAGACATTAAAGTACACAGAAGTGCTCAGTGAATTTTAAGTAATCTATGTGTAGACAACAAAAAAATTATTTTTACATAGCATAGAAATTGAGCTCATAGAATTTGCTCAGAGTAAACAAACCAAATAGAGGAAAACAAACAAGTTACAGCTTTATAGTTAGAAATAACCTGGTTTCTCCCATCACCTTAAATGTCCTTAACCACTATATAAGCTCTCATGACTGAAGAACTTGAGTCACCATACATTAATATCATAATGATCAAACACAGAGCCACACTTGTGAAGAACTTCAAGTCACCCTTATCTTAACAACTGGTTTGTTCTTATGTTGAGCCATCTCATTAAACATTCTCAAGTTAAACCTGGCCAGTGACATCTACAAAGGCAGTATTGAGCTCTGAGAGCTTCGCACCTCTTTCAAAATGTATTTATAGCTTTCGGCAACATATGGCACTTTTTGTGTGAATCACAAATGTCTGCCCACCACATTTCAAGGAGGATGAAATTCTAAGGGAATTGATGAAAAGTGTAAGAGAATTAAGAATATGAAGTTTGGGTTCATTCCTGAAACAGATTTAGTAGTTGCGGCTTTCAGAAACTAAATACCCACTATTTCACTGATTTTGTGGCAACATTTTTAGCCCAGTGTGCTGCTTTTGACTGGAGTAGAATTAACTTTTTCCCCAGTAAGTAGTATGGGGTTATTTTTTGGATTTGTACTGGCAACAGTGTTGGTAAGACAGGGATGTTTTAGTTACTGCTGAGCACGGTTTGCAGAGAGTTACAGGTCCTTCCTGCCTCTCAGCACACCCCACCAGTGAGTGGGCTGGGAGTGCACAAGGAGTTGGGAGGGGAAACAGCCAGGACAGCTGACCCCAAGTGACCAAAGACATACTCCAAACCAGACAGCATCATGTTCAGCATATGAAGCTGAGGGACCAAGAAGGAAGAGGTGACATTTGCAGTGATGGTCTTTGTCTTCCCAAGTCACTGGAATGCATCATGGAGCTCTGCTCTCCTGGAGATGGCTGAACACCTGCCTGCCCATGGGGAGTGATAAATCAATTCCCTGGTTTGCTTTACTTGCAAGCACAGCTTTTGCTACGTGCTAAACTATCTTCTATCTCAACACAGGAGGTTTTTTCACTTTTACTCTTCTAATTCTCTCCCCTATTCCACCGAGATGGAGTGAGCAAATGGCTATGAAATGTTTAGTTGCCAGCTGGGGTTAAACCATAAAATCAATAACTCAGTTTTAAAAGTCAGAATAGTTAATATAAGCATTAGCCTCCCAAATATGTACTGAACACCCATATGAATTTATATTTAATCTTGCTAAAAATACTTTTATGTAGATTTGAGCCTTCCTGTTGCAAAAATGAGAACACATTTAGTTGGGAGTATGTCTTTTAGAAGCACTGCATTACCTAGACAATTAACTGAAAAGAAGAGCTAATGATTCTTCACTTGTAAAAACTTCAGACATAGTTATATGTGCAGAAAAATCGGATTTGCTGATTTTTTTTTATTTCACCTAGCTTCTTTATTGCCTTCAGACTTGAGAGAGGAAGCAGCAGTACAAGTAATATTCCTCCACTTTGAATGCTCAACTCCTTGCCATTAATGCCTGTTTATCTCACTGTGCCTACCTTCAGAGTTACCATATAACCCATCAGGACTTGGGTAACAAAGTCACCTCTTCCAGAGAGGGGGAATGCTGCAGCATTTTGCTCCTGAAAAAAGCTAAAGCAGCAGACAGAGATGAGACACAAGGAAGCAGAGATGCCTCTGTCAGGGGACCCCTCTAGTGCCGGAGGGCAGCACCAGTTTCAGCCCTTACAGCCCCAGGCCCGAGGCAGCAGCCTCGAGTCACCGGGCAAAGCCCAGCCCTGCCTGCTGGAAGCTCTCACTGCAGCAGGAATGTGCACAGGACAGCACAGCCCCTGCAGCCCATCCTGCTCCTGCCCCCACCACCTTGGCAGCCGGCATCCTGCACGAGCAGGAAACTTTGCCTTTTTCAGATCCCCTCCTAGGGACCGGACAAGCAGAAAATCATAACGTAAAGTAAAATCTCTTCCAATGTACTTCACATCCTTTCTTCAAGAAAACATCTGAGGAATTGCCTGGCTCTGCAGACATTGCAGTCCTGAAGTTACAACGCCAGGGAATATAATGCAAGGCAAAGGAAATCAGAGATGCCTGAACTGACACATAAACCAGGAATTCATCTAGCTGAAGACCCACAGAAGCAGGACAAGTGCAATCAGTTTTCAACTACATCAACTACCTCCTATTCCAACACCAGCACAATGTGGATGCCAGGACAGCTCTATCCATTCTGGAGACCACAGCACTCATGCTACATTAAACTGAGCATGTAACAACAGCATAATCTGAAATACCTTCTAACTAATATTTCACTAACTGAAGAAAAAAATGAGAACAACATGCCAACACTTACATTTCAATGAAATGCTCATGCTTGATAAAAGACTCAAGCTAAAATTACATTCAAATTGTCCAATGTTCTTCCACTAGAATAATTTAATATTTCTCATACCACTATTTACCAGTTAGTCTCTTTTCAATTTACCAAGTAAATATTCCTTTATAACCATCTTGGTTTTAATCATTAGCAGCCATTCTACGTTACATCATTAAATGTTAGAAGAGTATTATTGCTCGTAAGTGCTTCAAAAGTGTTCAAAGGAAAAATAAAATATGAATGTTATTTTTCCAAGTGTAACAGAAGATTAGCAGTAACAGAGAAATTCCAAGATTCATTATCGTCAATGACCCACTGAAAAATTAATCTATAGTAAAAAGAACAAAACACTTCTTGAAAATGTAGAGAAGTCAAAGTAATTTATGTTTTAAATTTCCCATGTTATGAAGGGATTGTGAAAGTAGAGCCACAAGAACAAAACTGATTAATGAAAACGTAACATTTCCTTGGCTTAAAGTAAATGCTGCTCTTGCAACCAAAGAGAGAAAAATTACCTGCACATGTGGTACATAAACTTTTCTCTTTCTTTTAAGTCTTGCCTTGTTAAGATAATTATAATACTTGAACCAGCAAAGAGCAGAAATTTTACTCAAGTTCACTCAGTCAAAACATAGAACCTTCAACTCCCACACCACCCTTTCTACACCTAAGGAACTATGGGAGGCCTCCCAAATTACTTTTGCTAACATTCAGCAACAAATAAGCTAGAATCTGCCTTAATTTGCATTTGCACACTGCATTTTCAGTTTATATCATGTCATTCACCTCCTCCATAACATTATCACATTTTCTTCTCACATTCTTCTCTGTGCTAAAATAAAAAGTCTCTCTTTCAGGCCAAAGGAGTATTTGCTAGAATATCTTTACTCTCCACTGCTGTCCTCTTATTATGTCCCCTGCTGTCTTTATTTTTCAATCCCGTACCCACCTCTTCAATACAACATGAACAAATGAGTTAAACCACTGGAAAAAGTAACTAGTTGTGATGGATTTTTCATCCCTTCATCCCTCCAAAAAGAATGCTAAGGTATACTTATCCAAAATTCAGGTTTTGCATTCAATGCAGGAGTGATGAAGACAACATGGTTATAATATCCAGGGAAGTCAGACCAGATGACCACTTCCCTTTACATCTATAAAATACAGCTACTATAGCACTAAAAAGCTGTAGAAAAAGAAACCAGGTACTAGTAGAATAGTCAATATTCAAAACTGTGGTAGTGAGCAACACAAAAACATATATTGAAATATCACTGCAAAAGAGGTGGTATAAGTTTTATGAAGCATGATGTTAAGAGAGACAGGAACTTGCAGACAGCATCCTGTGGGCTCACCAAGGGTCAGGCATTGACAACACCATGAGGATTTGTCACACCCGTACAAAACTACTGCCTTTCAGCTCAGATTTCTCACCTTATACTTCTTTCTGCCTTCAATCCCCTCTTGAGTGAGTCCCAATAGCTTCTGTGACACCTACTTACTAAGCTTTCCTTCACAATGTGCCTCCACCTTCACACACTGTTTCTAAACTGGTGTAAGAGCTACATGTGCTAGAAACTCCCACTCAAAACTCGTGTCCCAAAGCTGAAGATGAGTATTTCTTTTCAATCCACTGATCAAAACACCCTTTGCATCAACACTCACTAACCTACCACAGCCTACCATTGATAGCACCTTCTGATTTCTGCTATTGGTCCTTATTTTCCTGTTACCACAGGAATTCATTACAGCACATAACATGCATCTAAATATACTCCCAACAATATACTTATTTTTAAAAATGTTTCACCTTTTTGTGACCAACATAAAAATGAACAGATGAACAAGAACCTATTTGTACTTTTCAGACAACATTGTTGGGGAAAATATTGGCACAACAGCTAGAGAAAGTAACAAATTATTTTGGCCCACAGCTGTTAAATAACAAATAAAACCTCTAGTATTTTATCTGAGACTGTAACATTCTTCCACAAATGCCAATTAAAACACCATGAAAACAACCAAAATTTTAACTTTATTCTGCAATTATTCTTCCCATATACATGCCAAGCAAGTCTCAAATTCGAACCTGAAGAGGAAATCTCAAGAAACAGAACATGAGGAAACACAATGAAGACATGTCTTGTAGATTCAGTACTCATCTGTGTAAACTTTCATGGAACTCTTTCAAAGTTGCTCTCTGCCCATGCTCAATCTCACACCAAGCAGACATCACAGGAAATGACAGCAGCAGTTCACACATTTGGCAGAAATTATGTGATTCTAGGTCTGCAGGCTATTCTCAAAATATGCAAAACTGAGGAAATACCCATTTCTGCAAGCCCACATCAGTGAGTTCCTGTGGCTGGAATATAACAGCATGAACAGAATGAATGAATGTGCTTATTCCTCCACAGAGTATGTAAATAGCTATGGCTGAAGTACATTTTGGTATTCAGTGCATCTCAATGCAAACAAGTCTCAGATGCAGCTGCTAATATGCATTTTAGTATTATCAGCTTGTTCTTCTCTTCCCTTCCATTTAAAATAAAAAAAAATAAAAACAGCTTGGGACTAACACTGGGATTTGTGACCCCAAGAGAAGGACACCTGCTGCTGAAGTAGCCAAATGCAAGAATATCACCCAGAAGCACAGACAAAAAACTCAGACCTAGAACTGTATGCATTTACAAGGGAGGAATAGTGACTGCAAAAGCAGTATTTTTCCCAGAAGTATATGCATTACATGTATATGCATACAGACCTATGGAGAAAGAAACACATAGTGTCATTTTATGTTCAGCAAGATGCTGGTCTCTGCAAATCTGGGGGAAAGCTGCTACCATACAGCTGGTATTTTGTGACTCTCCCAGTCAGGCTCAGGTAAGAGTCAACAAAAACAAAACATCAACAAATATTAATTTTTCTCAATGTGGAGATTATGGAAACAAGAAAAGCACTTTCAGCAACTCCAGTTCAAAATGAACGATGTCAGTACTAGCTACTATTTAAAACGGGTATTGTCTTGTGTTCCCTTCCCAGAGAACTCATAGCAAGATCTGCATTGCACAAGTACCTCGAACACACTCCTCTTCTACTCTGCTAGCAGGTAAAACTAATGTCAAAAAACACAATACTAGTGGTTTCATGGCTTGACACTGGCTTTTCTTCTCCATTGGCCAATGTGCACAGCCTCTCTGCAAGAAGCACATTCAATATTACCATAGAAAAATACCATGAAAGACAGTTTTTAAAAATGCTTTGTGGTCTTGGTCACATAGGGGAAAAATCTGAATGAAATTATACTGCCATTTAGCTCCTCAAAAAGGTACCTGTGTCATTTTGTTTTCCCACTGAAGGGCACTCATCTGTATGCTTTTCTGAGGGATTTACTAATGCACCTCATTTTCTTCAGGCATGTTTGCCAGTCATCTCTTTCTTCAAGCACAACCCTGTTACTTCACAGAGGTCCATACAGACCACATGGGCCTTAGAGAGCAGGCAAAGCAGTTTATCCTGATCCAGTGAGCATCAGCTAGATGAAGATTTCTAGCAAGAGGAACAAACACACATGTAGCTCAGACAAAGGAAAGAAATCATCCTGCATTGAAGTATGTGGAAAACTACCACAGGAATGGTGTGGTAATGAAGAATGAGAAGACCTCTCAGACTTCCCCACCAGGCTAGCCCAAAGACATTTATACTAATTTGTTTTATACTGAAATAAAGCTAGAGGCTGCAGTCTTAATTGGTTTAATTTCCTTTCATTTAAAGTAACACTCCTTTCAGAGAATTTTATCCCCAGAGGATGCAGCTGATGCTTTATCCAAGATGGGGAGCAAAGAGACCAGGCTGCACAAGGTGAGAGACTCCATCCCAGCTGGGATGCCAACAGAACAGCTCCTCACAGCTGGGACAAACCACAGTCTCATGGAAACATGGAATATCTGCTCCATGCAACCAAGCAGATTTCCTAGCTCCTGGTCAGTCAGCTGGTTGCTATTCTGAAATAGCATACACATCTTTTCTTTTTAAAATAGCCATTCAAGGACTATCTAGAGAATGCTAGTGATACTGCAATGAATTACCCCAGGACTCACTTTGGTTAATAGCTGATGAATCATCACCTACAAAATTTATTTTCAAATTATCAAACTATTACAACTGGAAAATTATACAGCTCAGACACAAATTTAGAAATGTGCCTCAAAATATTGTTCATGGGTAGTTTGTTAAGCAATGCTTACAGTAGGAGATGTCTGTATCAGAGAGGCCACTATACAATAAAGAATAATTCTCAAAATTTTAACTTGGCTGACAGATAGTCAGAAGAGTCCAGATACACACTGAATACTTGGTCTGCGTTATTACTATTTCAGGAAGCAGCATTTCCTTTAAAAATTAGTGTTATATAATTTCTAGCAGTATTTCACAATTTTGCCATTCAACTTCTAGAACACTTACTCAAAATTATGTCACAGTTTATAAATATTTCCAATGCCATCACTCAGCAATCATTCAGGTACTAAGGATTTTAAAGGAAATTGTGACTTTTAATAATTTACAAATCCTACAGATTCAGAGAATATTGATTAAAACTAGGCAGATTTAATGCAGAGTATTTTGTTCATTCACCCTTATCTATAAAACTGCTGCAATATATTAAACAAGGCTATAAATCAGCTATAAAGAACAATTAAAACTGAGGGTATGACTGCAGGCTTGAGTAACCTACTAGAAGTATTAAATTAATAAGATTTTAGTGAATCATTTCAAGTCATACAAGTCGTACTCTAATATTTCTTGACATACGACACCATGCATCTCTCTCATTCATTTTGGGTCTATTTAACTGAGAGATAAAGCACGCGCCTCATTTCAGCCTGAATTTGCACCAGATGGTGAATCCTGAGCATGTAAGTAATAGTCCAGCCTGCTCAGAGCACTCTGTACAGCACAAATTATCAATAACCTGGAAAGATTCCAGAATCACAAAATTTCCGGAGTTGGAAGGGACTCTCAAGGATCAGAGTCCCAACTCCTGGCCCTGCACAGGAGCACACCCAAGAGTCACACCTTGTGCCTGAGCACACGGTCCAAACGCTTCTTGAACTTTGCCAGGCTGGTGCTGTGACCACTGCCCTGTTCAGCCTGTTCCCGTGCCCAAACACCCTCTGGTGAAGAACCTTTTCCTAATATCCCACCTAAACCTCCCCTGACACAGCTCAGGCCATTCACTGGTCACTACAGAGAAGAGATCAGTGCCTGCCCCTCCTCTTCCCCTCACAAGAAGCTGTAACTGCAGTGGGATCTGTCCTCAGTCTCCTCCAGGCTGGGCACACCAAGTGACCTCACCACTCCTCACACGGCTTCCCCTCAAGGCCCTTCACCACCTTTGCTGCCCTCCTCTCTAGTAATTTAATGTCTCTTTTATCCTGTGGCACCCAGAGCTGCCCCCAGCACTGGAGGTGAGGCTGCCCCAGCTCAGAGCAGAGCAGGACAATCCCCTCCCTTGCCCAGCTGTGATGCTGTGCCTGATGCCCCCAGGACAGGGCTGGCTCTCCTGGCTGCCAGGGCACTGCTGGCTCATGTCCAACTTGCCACTGAGCAGGACCCCCAGGTCCCTTTCCCATGGCTCTGCTCTCCAGCATCTCATTGCCCAGTCTGTCTGTACATCCAGAGTTGAACCATCCCAGGTGCAGCATCCAGCAATTTTCCTTCTGGAACTTTATATAGTTGGTGATTGCCCAGTCCTTTCATTTTGTTGAAGTCTCTCTGCCTTGGAGGGAGTCAGGAGCTCCATCTGGGAACATGCTTAGTATACCATCCAGTCCAGGTTCAAAATTCAGATTGTTACACACCACAAGTCTCAAAGTACTTCAGTGAAATCAGCCACAGAAACATGCTGCCAAACAGCCTCCTCTCCTTATGGCAGTAAATGATGTGGTACTTCAGCAGGTCCCATAGAGTGAAGGCAACCTGTGAGGCTGCTTCAGGTGGCACATGGAATTAAGGAGTTTATTTCACGGCTTCAGTAGCTGAAACAAAAAGGTGGCACTGCCTAGTTCAGAAGTGCGTTAGAGCAGCTACTAACCTGTCAACATTCCTTGCTCTAGATGGCAAGCAGTACATTTCAGCCAGGTGGAAAAGCCACTGACTTGTGAACAACTCCCACCAGACCTGGGGAGGCCTTTCCTGGGTCAAATCAGGCTCCTCTCAAATATCTTTAATATAAATGTTCAAAGTAGGTTTCCAACTCATCTACCATCATTCTACACCAGACTCCTATTTACAAGGGTAACAAACGCCAAGAGGACGGATTGTGGGCATCAAAAGTACCATTATTCACAGTGGTTCAAAAGCATCAAAAACATGTCAAATTTTCCAAAGAAGCAAAGCCCATCACATCAGAATAATGTGCTCCATAGTCCATGATACAGGAAACTAATATCTGTGACAAGAGCAGATAATATCACATAAAATTCAAAAATATTCATAAAAACCCCATATTTTTATCCAGGTTTTCAAGACGATTAAAGTATTTAAGATGACAGTCTTGAACAGATATCCTTTAAGGGATATATAGCAGCCATTTATTTCAAATACACAGTTTACCAATAACTCAAGAGGCTTTTAACTGTAGATTTTTTAATTAACCTAAGCATCACAGGGATTAGCACAAATACCTGAAGTACTGTCGTATAGGTACGAGAAAACCAAAAACTTACAGTGATTTTTTTCATAAACTACAGAAGCTCTTAGTAAGCTGGTAAAAATGCAATTGAAATAGAAATCTTTAGAGGGAAATTTGAAGATGAAAAAAGCAATGAAGAAAGTCTAAACCAAGGACTGATCTACAGAGCAGGAGTTTATTGTAGCTAATGGGTTGGGACAAGGGACTGCCTGAAAAGCCTCTGTTTAAGCACAGTTTAATCTTGCAAGCAAGTCATGACTGCTCTACTCAAAAATAGTAGAGCCAGGAGAATGAACTTTTCTGCAAATCCAAAAAGTAAAGGTTGTCCAAGAAGACAAGTAAATGGGTTTGATCTGTCCTTTTTGTAGCTCACAGAAGCAGTCCTGAATAACAGGACTTTTAAAAACTACATAGAATGTAAAACTGGACATCATAAACATCCTTAAAAAACCAAGTTTTAGTTGTATGGAAGTTAATGAAATTGCTTTGAAAGAAAACGTAATTTCTTCGAAATTTTCTATTCACAGAATGTGTTCTGTGATGGCTGCTCTGCATAAAGAGGCTTGAGGTACCATCAGCACCTTTCATCTCCATTCATGGCTGATCATTTTTTCTAATACTGGAATCCTGAAGCACTTTGGCTAATATCTAAATGTAGGCCTAGTTCACTTGTATGCAAATATTTTGTTCTTCATATAAATTATTACTTGCTGTAATTCAGCTAGAAATACATAAGCACTCTGTTACTGGGCTGAGAACCTAAAGCATTTACATTCTTTAGGGAAGGAGATTTTATGGTGTGTAATGCATCACAGCATTGACTTCTATTTAACTTACAAATAAGTAACTTCTCTATTTTCTCTGCCAGGCTGCTCACTGTGCAACCTTCTCCAAGGAATAATGCTCTCTTCAGAGCCAGCAGGCTGCCCGGAGCAGCTTTCTTCTCTTGGACACAACACACTGCTACACCAGGAGCAAAGCAGGCTACCCCTAAGGGAAATGCCACTACTAGAGCCAGCCAGCTTGCTTCCTTGCTTCTGCCATCCTTTGGGTATTTTTTATCTTGCTGTCCTCCGAAAAGCTTCAAGGAGACAAAGTCAACTGTTTCAAATATATTAATATGAAAGCACAAGAATAATAGCTAGTAAGAGGTGGCGAGAAGAACGAGATGTTTAATGCCAAAAAAAGCAATATATAAACATAAGAGTGGTGAAAAGTTCTCTTATAATATTTAACAGGAGGAAAGAAATCCCATTCAGAGAGAAAAGACAATGTAAGAGAAGTGATCTAGATAAATCACATCTCTAATTAATTTTGAGTTCTGTGGAGTTTAACAGGCTTTCTTCTCAATGTCACTGAAGAAAATTCCAGGGGATTATGTCCTTATTTTGGTGCATATTAAATGATGCTTCCTTGAACTATGTAATGTGCAAAGTCCACATTACAAGGAGCTACTACTCTCTGCTTCTTGGTATAGACTCACTCATCATTGCTAATTCAGGAGATTTACCTTTGTCTCTTCTTTCCTGCTTTTATCAATATGTACGTATCCAGGCCATAATATGTCAGTTTACAGTGTTTGTTTTGTGTGTTTGAGAAGTTAGGAAAATTTCACCATATGTAACAGTAATGGGTTGCAAGGCAAGGTAGCCCACACAGAATCACAGCATATAAAATAATAGCCACAATAGTCAAGCAGCAGGCTCTTCAAGAGTCAGACCAAGTCCAAGGAACCTTCAAGTACTATTTAAGGCAGCCCCCTGTATGCTTTTGCTTGTTACAGTGTTCCAAGCAGTGATTGTTGAATACACTTGAGAAGTCTTAGGAGTCCATAAAATAAGGGATGGGGGAGCAGGGAGGAAGCCAGAGCAATCCTAAGAATTCAGTAATGTATTTTCTGCAATAAAACAGAAAATTCAAGAGCAGAAGTCTGACAGTATGCAATATGTTTGACAAGTTGACTAAAATTAAAGTATAAACAAAACCAAGATGAAATATTATAGTTTTAATCTTAGTTCTCAAAATAAATAATTATAAAAGTTGAACAAGTATAGTCTTTGAATTGCCAAATGCAAAAATCAATTTCATAAAATTAGCATTAGAAACAAAGTTTGTAACCAGGGAGTACTTACAGTCTTTGCAACATCAATACTGTTAATACTGTTAAATGCACTTTAAAAGAATAATTTCCATAATGTTAACACAACAGCTAAATACTGCCTATCTGCTAATGACTCTGTGCATACAGCTGATCTTCTTTTTATGCAAAAGAACACTGTACTTATCTAAATAAGTCCCATGAGTTAGACCACCAGCTAAAAATCCTGATACATCAAAGTAAAATTCATAAATAGAGCAGCCAGTGACTATCCCTTAAAAAAAAAGAGCTAGGAAACTCTCAATAAAATTGCAGTATTTGCCAAGGTCTTTCACCTTATCCAATGTTTCTCCTTTTATATAGCAATGTAGAAAACAGATTTTTCTTTCATGCGTGTTGTCACAAAATGACAAAGTACACCTACTGTCAAGGGACGCACACCAAGGAAGGGAAAGAATGAAACTGAGCCACAAGTCACACTGTTACAAAGATTAACACTGGATGTGTCACACTTCACACCATAACCTCTTCTACAGTTAGGCTGGGTACCACGCACATTCATCAAAAACAAACTGTTCTACAGAAATCCCCAAATCCCCTTCTAGTCCATCATCAATTTAAATAACCCCTGCTCTTTTTGACCAGTTCCTCTCCCTTGGTACAAAGATGGATGAGTCAACCTCACCTGCAACCAAAGGTCAGGGCACTACATCATCCCAGAGGATACTCAGAGCCAGCCTAACACTTCCCCTTGCTCCTTCTTCCATTGGAGGGACGAGGGTAGAGACAAGGATGAGGAAGCAATGGCATCTCTAAGAACAGCAATTCAAAACCTGAAACTAAACCTAATGTTTTCATTTACAAAAAATGTCCTGGAGCTCAATAATCACAGCAGGACTGCTTTGCTGCCAATGAGAAGCCTAAAGCAAGAATAGTGAAATTGCACAATCAGTTTTACACATTAAAAGCATAAATGCAAACTGAATTCAGTCTTTGTGGGCATATTCATAAAGCCCCAATTAGATTACCACATACCAGTGTGTTTGCAAAGGACTCCTATCTCACTTAGCACACAGATTTTCTAAAAAATCCTCTTAACTGATGCAGCTGAGTATACACTCTATGTTCATACTCCTAGACTCTCTGCAGCCTTTTCCTAATATTAATTAATGCACTGTCTCATCCTATAAATGCAGCAAATTGGTTCCTTAGTCCTTCCTAGAAGGACACTGCAAGACACAGCACCAGGAAAACTGCATTCACATTGCTCAGTGCTTCTCACACCTCAGAATACTAATGCTTTAAATATGAACTTATCCATCTTAATGCAATAATAATCACTTCAGAACTTCTATCCAGAAAATAAAGAAATGGGAAAAAAATTAAATCTGCTGCACATTATCAATTTTCTCTTAACATCCAGAGTTATGTCAAATAAAAAATGCACAATGCCCAGGTTTTTAATGTAATTTCTACTATGTTGTATTTCTATAACAAAACTTTAAAAGTTAATATGGTTAGTGACAGAAACCTTTATTCTCTTATTCTTGCTAAAAATAGAGTTCTTACATTTGAAGCATCCCACAATTTATCAATAATTTTCACAGTATCATATAGTAGTAAACCCTCACACTACCTTATTCATTGATCAAGTTAGGCAGAGTATGCTCTGCATTTTGACTTTCTAAAAACCACATATTTCACTACCATAGGCATTTCTGCAGGAGTTTAAATATAATTTAAGTTCTTAATGACACAGATCTTGAAATTTTTCTTTTTTTTTGTTCTCAGCTGCTTAGAAAAGAAACTTAATATTTTGTTATTATGCCCCCATGTACAGGAGATTTTAGGTGATACAAGGTCTTCGGCACTTGCACACCAAACATGGACTACTAACCCTCAGTGCAGTTATTCTGCATTGTATTACAGAAAATAATGTCTGAGTTGCCTGAACATAAACATGTTAAATGCTAGAAGACTCTTAAAAGGTTACCCAGTGTGGTTACAAATCACTTTCTAAATCACTTGTACTTTTCATAAAATTTCTTCTCTTCGTTCTTTTACTTCAAACTTTCACCTTCTACTATTTCCTGAACAAAACCTTCCAACATATTAAAAACAGCATGAAATTGTCTGTGTATTTCAGCATACAAAATTGTACAAGCAATAAGAAAACTGTGAGGTGATCATGCTTTAAATAAGGCAGAGATGTTTTACTCCACTTTGCTTTGAAAACACAAAGTTCTTTTCTACATGAAACTGAAATTTATTAATAAATATAAGCTATTGCCAGGCAGTGGCCATGCCTGAGCAGAACCACTCAGGCTTAGAATAACAGGAACAGAAAGTTAACTCTGTTTCCACAGTTCTCAGATGAGATTGCACTCTGTGTTAGGCTCCTCACAGTAGAGAGGAGAGTGCAGGCAGCAGTCAGATTGCTGTGCAACTGCTCATCTTTGATAATGACAGCTGATAAAACTAGTTCATACTTCATTACATACTAAAGGAAAGATGCTGCTTATTAATGTGGCCAGTAGGCTGATTAGCTTCAAGGTCATGGTAAGTACCCCATGTTGTTAGGTAACAGCCCAGAAAAAGAAAGATTTAAAATACCAGCTGGAAAAATAAATACTTTGCTTAACAGGAGGATCTCCTTGAGCACATCTAAGTTCAGAAGAACACCTTGCCAAACCAGATGGTTATTTCATTTGTATCTTTTTACTACAGAAATACAATTGCTAGATAGTAAAGGATACACAAAAAAAAATCCCAATATGCACATACCAAATTGCTTTACAGAAATTACAAAAATTATTTTTAAAAACCACCAGAGCTCCCTTTACTGTAACACTGTATTCAAAGATTAAAAGAAAGAAGCATTTCTCAGAACACCAAGGACAAAGGAATCAAAATTATAAAGCTACTCGCCAAGGAAATGAGAGATTTACATGAATACTTTCAATAAACCTTTACAACTGTGCTTTACAAGAGAAGTGCACTTCCTCTCTCTCTCTTTGATACTGCCTCAATTCTTAATAGCAATGGTCCTGCTGAAAGTAAAAGTCATTGTTTGAAGGTTACATTCTTGTACAGATCATTCTGCTATGATTTCTGTCGGGAAGTGGCTCATCATGTATTGCAGTTCGGCTCCCAGTGCTATAAATCATGGTTCAGCATCAAAATTATGACTGAAAGTGGCAGCTATTTAGACAGATAGGGATAAGAATTAAAACTGTCAAAATTTCCCAGGTTTTCCAGCCACATTACTTACATATTAAAGCGAGAACAAGGATATTGGTTATGCGAGTAAAACTATGCTAACTGCATCAAATGATAAATGCTAAGTCCCACCACTTATCTTTTGGGAGTATTTATGACCTCTGATACATATGTACAACACATCTGACTTCAAGAGGGTATTCTGCTAAGAGCAGAATCCCCTCTTCTCCTCTCCTCCTTCCTTGGAGCAAGTCCAACTAAAAAATGATTAAGATTCATGAGCCTCACAATAAAGCACACTTACCGGTGCTGGATTATCTTTAGCTTCCACACCAAAAACATCCCGTTGTTTCACTGTCAGCAAATCAAGGCCTTCAGTATCGTCCTCGTCATCATCATCATCATGATCTCCAAAGAACTGCACTGAGTCTGAGTTTGGTACCCTGTCAGGTACAGGAACTTCTTTTTTCTCTTCCTCAGACAGTTCTTTTGATTCATCCTCAGACTCACCACTCTCCTCAGCGCTGCCACTGGAAGCAGAACATTCTTCAGTTTCTTTTCTTCTCTGCTTTTCCTTTGTTTTGTTAACAGGTGTTTTTGCACTGAAACTAGTTCCACATTTCTCCACAGTTTCCTCATTTACCAAGCTGAGGGTGTTCTCGTTTTGCTCTGTCTCCTCCAAGTGGTCTGTCCCATTGGCTGCCTCACTGGCACACAGCTGTTTCCGAACTCTTTGAAGGAATCTCACACGAGGTGCCATTGCAAGACCAAGTGATCTAAAACATGGAATTAACCAAATAAATTTGAAAGGCAGATACACAAAATTCGACTCTATTAGAAGCCCTTGTTGATGGCTCAAGTGATTTAATTTCAAGTATGATCATTCATATTGATACATTTTGATCAACACATTTAGAAAAATCTAGCATAAAAAGTACAAGTGAACACTGGAAGAGGAAGGAAGAAGAAATAACTATTTCATTTATTAATGCATAATATTGAGAACTCTCAATAACAATTACAAATCTCCCAGGAAGGAAAGCAAACTGGTAAGTTGTGGATAATTAATTATCTATGATTCACATTAAAACATGGCAGAAGAAAAAACAATGTAATTTGGTATTGAAAATACATGGATTTCATCTCAAGGACTGAGGTAATACTGATCTGTCAAGATCCTTCACTACTGAAAGTACACTCAGAACATTATCTCCCCCAGCCTCACAGTGACTGAGAAACCAGGAGGAAAAAAAATGCTATGGATGAATGACTAACTGCAGAAAAAGCTAGGGGAGAGATATTTCTCCCTTAAAGGCAATTTCACCTGTTTTCACCCCTCTACAGCAAGGCTTTACCTCCATGGCATATGTAACTAGCAGTGCCAGCAAAACTATTATTTTACCCAGTTATTCATGACAATTCAAAGTTATGCTAATAAGCATTGCATGAAGGGGCAAGAATTGCAGAAAAAGCAAAAATCCTGTCTAGCAACAGTACTGGAAAGCACTGCACAGGAAGAGATACCCTGACTCCAACAGCCCATTTCACTTCAGAAAACCTCGTAAATGTCCACTGTTACTACACCTAACATTGTCAAATCCAAATTTTTTGAAAAGCAACTCTTTCAGAGTTCATGAGCCTTCTCATTAGGTGAATCAAAAATATGAGGGGACACAGGTATTGGTGCAAGGAACGCAGAGAACTGAAGTAATACTTGGTGCTTGTACACACACTTAACAAAGGAATAAAGGATTTAACCAACTACAGTGACTACAAATATACAGAGCACCCACACCTGTAAAAGACTAGCCTCTTTCAATTCAAAACATGCACAGCTATACACCACCTCTCCTTTCAATGCTGTTCCAGTAGATGGCATAATTTCTTTTTTTCACTACACAGCCTCTGAAAGGAACCCAGTCATAGCATAGGACAAATATCTAATCCATACTACCTAGCAGAAATGTCACTATAAGCAGTCAATGAAGCACCCAAAAGATACTGCAGAGCAGCAAGAGTGCACTGCAGGCCCTCAGAGCCTTGAACTTTTAATGGTAGCCAATGGGAAAGGGTAGTCAAAAGGAAACAGAAACCCCAATTGTAGCCACACCTGTGGTTAAACAGGGCACTTTTGGTATCAGCCAGAAGTTAAAAGTAAAAACCCAAACAACAATCCACAGTTAGGATAAAGAACAAATCTTCCAACAAATAAAGTTTATTTTTAATGTAAAAATTTTGGTTTAGTGTTTCTGATAATTCAGCACTGCTCTACATGCAATTAATAGCAATAACAAAGGAAATAGAATTTTATTTAAAAGGATCAAAGGAAGTTTTTATCCAGTGTATTTTGCACATTTATTGACAGTGCAGAGGATAACACCATTGGGGATTGAAATTAGAGCAACTAGCCATCTTAGACTTGTTTTACTGTTTGACAGCAAACACTAATTACTTTGGCAATGAAATGATCTGTTAAAGTTTGGCCCATTGACTAACTGCAATGGAAATGACCAAACAGCAAATGCAATGCTTCACTGCAGCAGCTGGAAGCCATTCAAACCTGGAATTGGGCCTTAACACCAGGCACAGTAAAACACACACATCAAGAGATTACTGCATTCAGTTTCTTCAGCAAGGGATCAAAAATCAAATCCTTTGTAAGAAAAACACTTTTTTACTTTTCCAGCTTTCACATTATTCTACATAGAGTATTGCTGTCAAGTGTTGACAAAGCAATGCAAGCAGCAATACTGTATGGCAACTACACAATCAGTGTTCACTTCTCTTTCTCAAGCACAAACTACACAGGATTGAAAATTCTGATTTTATCAGAGATTTTCTTCTACACCTACCTCCAGAGCTAGCATCAAAGACCAGGAATACACATGCATAGAAAAGTATGACAAGGTGAAAAACTATTCTCTGTTCAGCAAAAGTTACAGAGCAGAAAGAACAGCCCATGATGGGAACAAGACTTCACACCACAGATTTTTTTTTCACTCAACTATGAAATTCCACTTCCAGATTGTTGTACCACACTGATGTCTCACTTTAATAATTTAATAAAATTAATTGTCAGTTAGTCTTGGCAAATTTTTCTACACTGCTTAGCAAGCCTACCAAAAAAGACCAGCACTATCAGAATTCAAATTACTTCCAAAAGAATACAGATCTCAGGCAGAAGGGAGAGAGAAGGTCAAATTTATTTGGTAAGACAGTAATAGTAGATAAGCTTAGAAAAAGTGTATGAAACAATTCCCTATTAGTTTTAATTGCATAACTTCTCATAGAAATGTCTGTGTTTTTGTTCATTACTGCCTCTTTTTCATAGTATATTCCAAATGGAGAAAAATCTAGGACAAAATCTGGACATTCTACTACTGCTAAAATCTTCCCCATATTTTAAGATTTGACAGTTTTTTTAGAAGCTATTTCTTAATTATTCACCAAATCTATAGTTCAGTCATACTGAAACAACTCAATGCATGAACCAGCCTTTCTTTTCATAAACTAGAAAGGGCATTATTAGTTCTCAATAATTCATTAGATGCCACTCAGACCACAATCCTACTATGACTGAAGTTGCAACTACTTTTTTACTTTAGTGCTACTATTTCACAGTCATCTGGAATAAGTGTGCGGGGTTTTCTGACAGACAGACAGAAAGCAGGTAAGTTATTTAGTGAGATTTCATAAATCCTTACAAACAATACTAAAAACACACTAACACCACAATGTAGTCCTCAGACTATGGTAGCCTTTAAATGGCAACAACAATGCAGTTGGCAAACCAAACAATCCTGTTTCATATTTTGGTGTGAAATGCAATGACTTCTTAAGAGCAAGTCCTTCTAGAAAGACATTTAAAATCGGCTTCTAAAGGCAATACTGAAACCAAGGAAGTGTTTTGCTGCTATAAATCAAAGTACAGCTGACAGTTTTATTCCTTAACTGAAATGGAGGTGGCCAGATATCAGCATTCCCTAACACTGATCAGGGAATGCATAAAAGTAACTAAACAAATGACCTATAATGCTCAAGTACCTTTGTTAACTTAGTATCAAGTTCACAAGGACTTTCAAAAAGCCAGTTAAAAGAGTAAAACTGCAAAGAAATAACACTGTATGGCATTAAGGAGAATACCTCTTTCGTTTCTAGTGAATAATAAAGATCAAACATTAATCAACATTTTTTTAAAAGAATTTAAATGAATGGTGTTACAGACTTAAAATACTGCCTGTTCTAACATTTGTTAATTGTGCTGATACAAAGATCTGGAGTGTGTTTGTATTGACATGGTAAGTTTACTTTGCCTCTAGTGGGATGAGAGAACAACTGGACATCTCTCGACTCTTTAGAAAGACCAAACCTTAGACACTCAAAGCTAAATCTATCCTTGCAAAAAAGAAATACAAGATCAGTAAAATCTTTACATTTAAAAGTGACAAATTCTCCTAATTTGCTCCTAGAAGATTACTAAGCCTTTTTAAAACACAAGCCAGCTGTAAAAGAATCTAAGGTCAGGTCTGCTGAACTGCAACACAACAATTTTACACAAGTTACTGATGCAGTCTAATATTAACTTAGTACATTTACTAAATATAGACATATTCCATTAGTGAACTACTTCAGAATGATTTGAACACAAAACCACAGCACAGAGATTACTTTTACTGTAGAACAGGTTCAGACAAAGATTTAAAATAGGTTGAAAAAGGTTAAATACTCCCAGAAGCTATTTCAATGAGAAGAAATATGTATTACTTGCCTAGCAATATATGCTACGTCCACATTTAATATTTAAAATGTTATCAGAAGCCAGGATGAGCAACCATTTGAAAACACATGAGAAATGATATCAACTGAAAAGACACAAATCTGAAGTAACAGGTTTTCCAGATGGTCTGATTAATAACCAAAATGAACAGAGAAATTGCATTTGCTGTGCTATTTACTTTACCAGCCAGCTTTATTCCTCTCCATTAAGGAGCTCAAATGCCTGACACTTTATTAGTAATATGGAGAGCCAAGCTATTCAAGACTTTATGGGTCAGGACCAAAGAGAAGCAGAACAAAGAGGATGTCATTGTTGCAACCTAGTAATTCAGAAGACCAAGGTGTAGTCTTCCTTACAAAAGAAAAAGGAACACTGCAGTTCCAAACCCTGGTGGTGCTCCTTGGTATCTGAGCCACCCTGACACCTGCTCAGAGGGCAACACAGCAGATCACAACAAACAAGGTTTTCTAGAGTGCATTAAAAAACAACCCTTTCTCCAAGTTAGCTGGCTTAGCCAACTCAGATAGGCACTCTACTGGAACTTCTATTCATGCATATGCAAGAACATTCACTTCTAAGGTGAGTGAAGGTCAATAGCCAGCTTGGCTGCAGAATGAGAAAAGATAGCTCAAGATCCTAGAAGAAATGAGGATGATGACTAAGAGAATAATGACCCTGGACTTGGAAAGAGGAAACTGCAGCTTCTTCAGAAAGCTGTATGGCAGAAGTTTACAGAAAGGGTTACAGAAGCTCAGGAAGGGACAGCTGGATCTCAGGCTGGCTGAGGGGGAGCCCAGTGAAGAACACCCAAAGCTCTGCAAATACTGCAGGGAATGCTGGGAGTCTGTATGAGCAATAACATGTGAGGCTGACACTAACCAGGCAACAGCATGGGAAATAGTAAGTCTGCAGATGCACGAAGACTGGAAACAACAGGGGAAAAGTAATTAGGAGCCAACTTTTTAGTTAGGACATTAGCATATAGAAATAGTAAGTGTAAGGACAGCCAGGAGGGCAAGAAGCAACAGCGGGATGACAAGATGTGCAAAGCCTTCAATGGGCACTGCCTGAGGTCAGGACAGCCAGCCCTGAGAGAGGCAACAAATGAAACCTTCTGCCCTGAACGTGCAGTAAGGGTCAGGCCAGGGGTGAGGATCAGAGTGCAGTGGGTGCTTTCTCTGGTTAGTAAAAGGACAGACAGATGTGGACAGATGGATCATGTATTCTGCTATTGCCCATTTCAGTCCTGACAGCACCTGCAACTACCTCCTATTTCTTAATACTGATCTGCAAGCAACACTTGCAAAACTATCTGGATACTAAGGAGTGCGTATCTGACATTTTTCCAATGATTTGGCTTCAACTTGTTTTATTTATTCTCTATGTACCGATATAGGGAGAAACAGTAAAATATGCTGCATTTCTCCTGAAAGACATGACGACAGTCACAAAGGAATTAACTTCCCTGGCAGCCCCTCAGAACTGTGATTAACCTGTCCATCCAGCACACTCACCTGTTGAGATCAGCCCCTGGAGAAGGAGAACAGTGTGTATATATACATATATATATGTGTGTGTGTGTGTGTGTGAGCAGCTAGCAACATAAAAGTGCCTGAGAAAGAAAATATTTCAAAACACTGCCTCCTCTCCAGGAGACCAGACTAAGTAATTATTCCTTTTCACCCTGTTGTTTGTTTACATTTTCTTCTGTTTTCAAAGCTGTCCTTTGCAATCAAAAGACAAATTTCTCTTTTTAATGCAAGCATCTCTCCTTTTAATGAAGCATATTCTCCTTCATCAGACTTAAAGGATGCCTATGTTAACACAAGGCCTACACAAGTCTTCCTCCCACAAATTATTCTTGATAGCAATTTATAATGAGAGAATAATAATGCACCATAGCTCAAAGGTGATCAATCGCTAGAACAGATACGTGTGTGTGTGTGTTTATGCATACATTTTTTTAATATATTTTGTTTTATATGTATTATCGATATTTTTTATATATGATCTTATATAACATAGAAAAATGAAAAAGGCTTGCTTTTCTGCAGACTCAATCATCAGAGCTTAAGAATCTCAGTGCACAGACATGCCAAGCAGGAGAGCAAGAGGGAATGTGGGCAACAGCCTGCAACACAAACCTGACAGGGGCATTAAGCAGCCTATTTTCTCTGCAGGATTTTTAGTGGAGTAACATCTATCAAGCTAGCAGTAAATCTCCACAGAAAGGCTGAAGTACTTTTCAGAAAATGCACACAGAAGGTAAAGGGAAGAAAGGATTCTCATTTCAGGTTTAGCCATAAGTTTGTGTGCAAAACAGAAACCAAGGTTTGCTTCTGGATGCAAAATTCAAACAAATCAGACTTTGAGGGACTTTAATATAAATGAAGATGACTGATCCATGTATCAGTGGATGTGCACTGAACTGAAAGCTCAGGAACTGCTGGGTGTAATTTAGGTAGACTAGAAGTCTGAACAGCAGGGAAGAAGAGTGCCAACAAACTAGAACAGAATCTCCATATTATCTCCCAGATTTATTATCTTTTGACTTTTTGATTACACTGCCACATTTCACAGCCTTGACTAAACCTCTCCTACGCTCTCCAAACAACGGACCCATTCCTTGCATTTTTTTACAAGAATTACATTAGTAGCTTTCCAAAGCTGGGACACAGAATTGTTTTGAGGAAGGTCCAAATCCTAGCACACAAACCTGAGAACAGAACTGTAGACTACTCCATGTACAGATACTAAATTGCACACCATGCTGAAATCCAGAAAGAGACACTGGGATTCTGAAAACTCAGCATTGCCACCATCTGCTAGTCTGTTTCTCAAACTGGTTGAATTTGTGTGGTTATCCCTTTTAGCCCTAATCTTCTGCTGCTATTCCTTACATTTACAGCACAGTAAGACCTGCAACAGATTTTAATAATGCTGACAAACCACACAAGAGAAGGGGCAGGCACTGCACGTAGCAAAAATTTTTGAGCTTATGTTAGTTGTCCTTTTTCAAAATGTCTCAGTGCATGAAGATAAAAAGCATATTTTATAATAGGCTTATGTATCTTAAAAAAACATAATCATGTTAATGGCAGCACAGTACAGAAAGACCAGGTGTTCCAGAGCCTAGTACTAATCTGCCACATTTAGTTCATTATGCCACATGCTGGGAAGTTAGCCTTCTCTATGAAATTTCAAACATACTAAATTAATTTACTATGAACCTTTGAACACCTTCCTGCTCCCTTATGACTACCCTATGTCCCACGAGATTTCAAAAACGTCACATCTTAAAACAATTTCAGGGGGCTGTCATCTGTGAAGTCAACCTGTCAAAATTAATTTCCCTCCCATACAAAATACGGAATGATTCACATATATGTACAAAAATAGACATAGCAAAATAGATGCTATTCAGTCTAGTGCAGATGCTTCATCTTTACCAAACGCACTGAATCTTCTGAAAAGTAATTGATGGCCAAGGAGAAATGTCCAAATCACACTCAAAAAGAGACTGCAATATACCATCTTTAGATACTCCAATTTATTTTTAAATAATACACTTTACAGGTTGGTATTTAGCTATGAGGCTGAACAGCAAATGTGGGGGGGAACACCAAAACATTATTCTCTATCCTTTTAACTTAAGAAGTCATGTCTCCTAGTGTATATAGCAAATGTACCTTCTGCTCTAAATTATTTCTCTGTACAGCAATAAATTCTTTTATACATAATTTCCCTTTAGAATGCTCTTTGAAAATATGCAAATATCAGCATGAATATGAAACTACACTACAAGACTAGAAGTCCAATTCTGTGTGTTAACACAACCAAAACAGCTATTTAAAGACTGCAAAACTTCTCACTATACAGCTTTCATATTTTAAGTTGGCCATACTTACAGGGCATATTCTGCTAGAGGCAATTTGAAAACATCAAATACTTCCTTGTTCTTCATTAAGTAAACTGAACGCAAGTAGGATACAAAACACTGAAAAAAACAAAAAACAAAAAAAGACACCATTCAATTACCAGCAAGAAAACAAACATATTGTTGCTCTAAACACAAAATAGAATTTCACTATTAGATGGTCTAACATCGATTTCAGATTGAAATTCTTTATAAAATACTCATCAGACAAAATTTCTTGCTACTACAGAAGTGATGCAACTTCATGTATTCAAATATTTCATTGCATTCACATTGGCTGAATTGACTGAATTTCCCAACAGTATGTCATGTTGTATTTTCCTAGAATGAAAATATGACAGATTAGTCCTAAGGAAACATCACTGATTCAATTTGATTTTTCTTCTCCTAGCTTTTCTGAATGTTGTTATGCTATCAGTTAGTTTTTGATATCTAAATTATGTGGAACTTAGAACAGACTTTGTTGCTATCAATCTGAGGTGTCCTGACTTAATCTTAGCCATGAGCAGGAAGTTATTCAGCTCAATATAGCTGCCTTTCACTGTGGTCTAAGATGATTCATACTACTTTGCATTTACCAGCAGCTCATCACATGCACACAGTCAATGAACACAACTCAGCTGCCCAAGACAAATTCATTATACAACACACCTACTAAGACCAGTCCAAGGCTGAAGTATCAATTAATCACAGACTTTCTCAAAAAAAAATTGGAAGCACTGCATAAGAGAATAACTTTAATCTTGCAATGCATTTTCCTGCTAGACCTTCCCAAAAGGAAAGATTCTTATTCTTCTCATGCTTCCTTTACATAGTCTACTTCTACCTAGCAGCAACAGCAGCATAAATACTGGAATACTTCAAGTATTAGAAAAGATGCTTGGATTTCTGCTGCTGATAACCTTCTTTGTAACAGGTGCCAGAACTCCTACCATAAGGCTTAAACCATCAAATGCTAATACCAACAGCAAGTTGCACTCATAGAGCTACAGTCAAGCATACTATAATCACACCCTTGTCCTGTTACATACAGTGTTATCCTGTTATGCATCTACTGTAATAATAATTCATGTGGAATTTAAAACAAAAAAATATATTTCTTGTTAACCTCAGATAGAGGAGGAAACACCCAACAGTCAGGAGCATTGATGTCTGATGGGGATTCTTTAAATGCTTCTAAGAGAAAAACACTTTCAAAGATGAAATGAGAGATAGGAGAGCAAATTAAGCAATGCTATAAACTCATTCTTTTCTCTTGAGGGAACTGAAATAAAAACTATTGATTGTAAGGTATGTAGAGCTAAGAGATATACTTTGCAAGCTGCCCATTACATCACTATAAATTTTCATTTGCTTGTTTTTCCTAATGCTGAGGGTTTTCCTTCCCAATTATGTCTTTCAATTAATTTTAGCTCGCGGAAAGTGTGAGATTAATTCATTCAGCTGCTACCAAGATTGAGATGTGGAATAAGGCACTTCTTGGCTCACACTGTATTATTAATCATTTTACAAAGGTAATTAGAATGTTTAGGAAAAGGCTTCAAATTTGACAGATCTCATTAATCTATTGTTGTCTAGCAAGTGACAAAAATCAATGAAAGCCACTTTCTTCTCTGCAGTGACAGATGGAAAAAAAGTAGGTTAAAAAAGAAGTATCCTTCCTGTGAATCTAAGATTTGCAGATCTGAATATCTACATGAGTCACTGCTTGCTATAGGGTTGAAATCTAATTATGTCTGTTGGATATCTGACAAAACCATACACTTACCTTACTAGCATATATTTGGTACACATGGTCTAGAAATTAACAAACTATAAAGGGCAGAGGGAACACACACCTTTTCATGCTTTTCAAGCCCTACAATATCTAAGAATGAAACACAAAACAAATGCATAAAAGAGCTGTTTTACTTTACAAGGAGAGAAATTAAGCTATTTACTTTGATTTTTTTATTTGATTTCACTTCAACCTCTGTCTTAAACTTTGTCATCTCAGTTGGATTTTATTCAGTTATAAGGGAGAACAAGTTTAATTTAGTCAGTATGAACTTTCTTCCAGCTATTTTACAATTGCTGTTGTCCCCTGCCATATCTGCTGTTTCATACATTCAAGGCTTTTTTGAAATACCTGAACATTGCAAAAATATTATAGACATTAACTTCTATGGAAAATGTTATGGTTGGGCATTATTAACATATTACAGTTCTACTACAATAGTAGCTACAGATCTTCAAAAGCACTGGAGATTATTGTACAAGTACTGGAAATACATAAGGAAAAACTACCATGCTATAAATTTTGATTTACTGATCTATTTCCTGGATAACTGTTTTAAGTATTAAAATGCACACAATTCAATTTGCATAGTATGTCTCAACATTGACAGTTAAACCTTACTAGGGAGGGACACTTCTGTGATAAACCATTTGTCCATACTTCAAGTTTTTCAAAAACTGAATGTATTTACAGCTTGCCTGCAAGAATGACACTTCTCTGCTATCCACAAATTATAAACTGCAACAAAAATGGCCTGAAAGAGAAATTACATGGCAATTACAATTTTTCAAAACTAATTTAAGTTTGTATCTGCAATACAGACAGACAGACCATGCCTGATTTTATTCTTGGGTTTTTTGAAACTTTATCATTATCTTCTTCTGCTCAATTCAGAATGATCCTTCTCTGCCTTCTAAGAGATTTTAAAAAGCCAAAGGCAGAAACAGAGGTTTGTTGGTAATTTCATTCCAAGAAAGATGGTGCTGGATTCCTCCTACTCTCATCCTCCCCCAGCTGCTCTGTCACTTCTGACATAAATTGGTGCAACTGCAACTTCCCATGGCAGCTGGAGGTGAATGTTACACGTCACCAGTGCCTCTGGTTTGTGAAGCCAGGATGAAGCTTACACTGACATTCAACACTGTTTCAAGTAATGCTTTATGCACTACAAAAACCTGGAATACCTAAACTCCAAAAATAGCTTTCAAAAGCATTCCCTTGAAACATTGCCTTAGACATTTTATTCACAAAGCTCCCACTGAGCTCCTCAGGCACTTTGATTTAAACTCCTTGTTTAGCAGAGTAAGACTGGCATTCCTCTGACTCACTCAGTGTCCCTACTGCAGGCCTGCAAGATAGGTCACATCACACAGCCTACCTCTGCAGCACAAAGAAACCACAATTCATCCCTCCATCCCAAAGGGGTTTTAAGGTATCTGTGCCAGGAGGCATTGTAGAAGTGCTTATTCCACCCTATCAGCTATAAATAAAAGTTCAGGCAGACTAACTCACAGAGGACATCTACAGATGAATCTCACCTAGAGTTTTAAATATATCAAGTTGACTCATTTTACATCCCAGTTCAACAGAAAGCCTAAAACTCTTGGTATCTCTAAGCTTTCACAATCCTCTTCTCATTTTACCCTACCACTCAGGTTTACCAGTATACCTTGAAGTGTCATTAATGCCCACACTAGTTCATACAAATAAAAAGTTATTAACACTAATCCAGAATCTCTGCAATCATGTATTTCTCAGGCTTTGGCATTTCTAGATTTCTCACCATGTGGCCTTTGGTTGTACTCTTCTAATTTGACCTACATATATAAGAAAAAAATGACATGAAAGATTTCCCTATTATCCTTCCAACTGTGTTTCCCTGCACCTCAGTTTGAGCTTTTGATTTTGTATAGTTTTGAAGAGGCTTGATACAACTATAGAATTTACATGCTAATGATATACATAGTTAAGAAACAAACAAAAAAAAAAAAAACCAAAACAAAACCCCAACAAACCAATCAGTCCCAGAAAAACAACATGTTGTAGTGTTTCAATAAAACAAGTAGTAAGCTCTATTCCAAAGAGTTCAGGGCCTAAAAATATTATAAAACCAGGGAAAGGTCAGCAAACATGTTTAGTGGTGGCAAGAGGCAGCACAATTTCCAAAAATGTTTCACAGGCTACCTTTCACAGTAATGTGATCTGCTATTTTTAAATAACCTTTTTTATTAGTAGCATTATTTTGAAATTTTCTGTATCAGCTTTCTAAGAAGTCAGAGTAGTTGAAGTTGAGAAGAAACTTCAGAGACCACCTAGTCCAAGAGCCTGCTCAAGCCCAGGTCAGCCAGGGCAGGCTGCACAGGAAGGAACTCAGTTTTTAACAATCAGCATTTGGAGACTGCACAGCCTTGCAGCCACTTGCTTGCCACTCTCACAAGAAAGGCTTTTCCTGGGTTTAAATGCAGCTTTTCATACAGAGATCTGTGCCTGTTGCCTCCTCTCCTGTCACTGGGCATCACTCAGTAAAATCTGGTTCTCTCTAAATTTATGTTTCTCTCCTAATACAGGAGATTCTTAATTATCTCTGGTAATTCTCTGCTTAATTATCTCTGGTAGTTCTTCAGCTCCAAACACTGCTTCTAGGACATGTCTGAGCTGGTCAGTTATTCAAACAGCAGTTCTATTCAACCAACATGCCCCAAGAATTATAGTGTAGCAGATGACTTACCCTTTGAGCTTTCTCTTTTAACTCCTGATCTTGAGCTAAGAACGCTTGCATCCTCTTCTGGATGTCTGTAAGTTTTTCTGGATTAATTCTAATTAAAAAAGAAAAGAAAACAAAAAGAAAAAAAAAAAGCTTTAATTATTAGAACATGCCAAAATAAACATCTATTAGGTTCTCAGGAGCATCTCCACATATTTTGCATTGTTTTAATATGCACAGAGCTATTAGCACTGACACAGCACAGAATGGAACCATATTAAGGGTGAAGATTACCTCAAACAAATAATGCAGAAAAGACAAATAGCAGCTGTTTTATTCAGACAGTTTTCACAGAAGGTGGTGAAATTTCTTTCAAAGTAAAGCAGAAATCAGCAGAGAAGAACTTCTCAATTTTATAAAAATGTTGCAAAAATGCAGAAACAGCATAATGAATTACAGTACTACTTTATATTGAAATAAAAGTCTTCATAAGGAAATTGTCAGCATTTTTAAAAGCTTAAATAAGATTCATTGTGCCAGGAATACTGAAATTTAAGTACTTCTTACAAAGAATAGCCAGGTGAGCAATAATAAAGGACATTGAGATTAAACAGATTTAAGAGCTTCTCAAGTAAATAAAGAATATTGACTGCACTACAGAAATTGCCATTAAACCTACTAAAAAGATATACAGGTCGTCTCCCAGATTTTGAATTTTTAAACTTATTCAAGTGATACCTATATTATAGCAAGTTTATTTGCCCAGATCTCTTCTCATCTACTTTTTTGAGCTGCTACGGCCACCCTGGTGTATCATACAACCTAGGAAACATGCTGGGAGGTTATTCTTACTAAATATGAAAACAGATCTCAAACTTAATTCGCTTACAATTTCCATTTCTTCACTCTGTTCAGATACAGCCAAGGGAAAACTACAGTGTACACAGGCACTATTAGCTACAGTTTTAGTGGAAAACCGAAATACATGAGTTCCAGTTTCCAGACAGCATATAATTGGCTCTAAAAATGTAAAGGCAAAAGATAGAAAAAAAGAAGCGTGAAAATCTGAGTGGGGGAAAAAGCGACCAACAAATCTTTGAAAGATAATGATACAAAAAGTAAAGAAATGATAGCATGAGTTATAAAAAATTTAATATGAACACCAGTAGTAAGACAGTCCAGAAAAGTGTTGGATTGCTCCTAAGTTATGGGAAAGCTATTAAGAGATGACCTCAAAGCCCTTAAACTAGCCAATGCCTTTTTTCCTTGTCTCCACTCAAAGTGGCAGCTGCAATCAGCCAGCTAACAACAGCTACAGCACAGTGCAAGCTCACACCAGAATCACAAATCATGGGAGGCCAAGCCCGCCGATAAATCAGCTGGGTAAAAGAATTTTCCTCCATAGCAACTAGAGAAAGTAAAAGCACTTGGAATCACAGTTATATCTAACCTTAAGAACTCCTCTGAGATGAAGGAAAAAGAATCCTATCAAACAGGCCATGTAAATACAGTGCTCATATTCAAAGGGACCAAGAAACAATTAACTTTTTTCGTGATACAAAAAAAAAAAAAGAACAATTGGTAAGGACCTAAAGAAAATAAGCAAATACACAACAGCTAACACAGCTTAGTCAGAAGCAAAATATGATTCATCAGTTTCATTATCCTCCATAGCAGCATTAGCAGGTTTTAAGAATGGGAAAGAAACAACAGATGTCGTATTTGGTGTCAGGAAAGCATCTGGCAGCTGTACATTCTCATAAAATAGGGAAACATGGTCTTAGTGAAATCTTTAAGTAATGCAAAAATGGCCTTGGAGCAGTATGCAAAGAGTAGCTGAGACTGCCAATTACTTCCTGCTGCCACTGTCAAACTCAAAATGCTTACAAAGTTCCAATTTTCACCTGGACATGCTATTACTCATTATTTTCTATGACTTGATTGTTCTAGGAATATGATTCATTGTTTATAAGAGACTATATGTCACTGAGGCTCCAAGCATAACAGACAACAATTCTAGACAAAATACAGCAACATTTTGTAGACTGCATATAAATTTTGAGTAATTTGATTGAAATTTGCAAGAAAAGGGTTTGAAAAAGACAAACCCACAAGATACTTCACA
Organism: Luscinia megarhynchos; assembly: GCA_034336665.1. Lineage (NCBI taxonomy): Eukaryota > Metazoa > Chordata > Aves > Passeriformes > Muscicapidae > Luscinia > Luscinia megarhynchos. The sequence goes on from JAPFBE010000003.1 coordinate 71,880,763, forward strand.
TTTAAAAGCATGGCTAGATATTATATAAATATATTACATATAAATCTAAGCAATGTCAACAAAGAACATGGTACTCCAGGCAACATTTTGAGCTTATGTGTTTGTTAATGAATGAGCAGATTTGCAGCACAATCAAAAAAAAGAGTAGTAGCACTGAATTCTCTCTTCTCCAACACCATATCATGACAGTCACCCACTATAATCTGCCTCTCATGCTGAGATTTAAAGAATGAAAAAGCTGGCCACTGTTAAATTGGATTTTGGCTTTAATGAGTTTGCATGTTATTTCTTCTTGAACAAATAAAGCACTCTACAATAGTGACTATTAGGAGAAGCAAACCTAAAAGCTAAACACTGAAATGAATTATCATAACTTACAAGCTTGCCTAAATGGCTAAGAACTAATGAGCTAAAACCAACTAGGCTAGAAGAGGATTTTATAACCTTGTCTGCCATTGAAGCAGGTTGGTTATTTCCAACTCTGTGATCACACATCTTACCTTTAAGGAGCAGTACAACTTTCTGGAGCTACCACCAGTTGCATAAATGGCCACACTAGACTGTGCTATGATGTAAACATGAACCCAGCTTGCTTGACCTTATGAATTGATCAGACAGCAATCTCCAAATTTCCTGGTTGATACACAGTTTGATTTCCTCTCATTTTCCCTGGTTTTAATACTAGGATACAAGCAGTGTTTTAACTAGACATTGTCTTTTCTCCGCTCTTCTCCAAAACAGAATTTAAGCAAAAAAGATCAACCACCACCTAAAAGACCCTGCTGCCCTGATGCAGCAAAGCAGTTTCCATATTCCACCCAGCTTCCAAGCAGCAGCAGCAGCAGGTTTTGCACTGTGTTCTCAGTCTGGAACGTGCTCCCCGTGGTTACACTTAGACTACCCGAAGGCTGGAGGGAGAGGGAAGGGCTGGCACCTAAGCAAGGCTCACCCCAGCAGATCACACACAGGGGTATAACCACCTGATTAGTGACTCCAGTGAATTGTCTTACAGTAACCATGGCAACTGGGAGGCAGGGAGTTTTAACAGATCCCCTATATTAATACTACCAACATGTGAATATGCATCCAAGTATTATCCACTCGCGAGAAAGAAATAAGAAGGAAAAAAAAAGATGTTTTGTTATTGCTGCTTTCCTCCAAAAATACGCTTTTCTGCCATAATATTAAAGAAAACTATATTACATCATGGGTATCCATACACTTGCACTTCCATTGGTAACATTTTCTAGGCACAGAATCTGTTTTGGTAGCCCTTGAGGAACAGCTCTTATCTTTTTACCCAACAAAGTTGGATACGACAAAGTAACTTCAAAATACTATCAGAAATAATTTAAGTTTACAGCTTGAATAGAAAACTTGGAGATTACAGACTCCTTTTAAAAATGTACATACCATTTAATACTTTCAGAGTACTTTTTTGCCATATTTGAATGCTCTAAGATATCATATTTATTACTGCATATTTTGCACTTTCTCTTGCTCGTTTTGAGCAATGAAGAAGTTATGTACTGCTAAAAGCAGCACCTGTAAATTGGCAGCTTGTGTTGATTAGAATGGACTGGTTTACTGAAAACCTCTACAAGCAGCTGAGATCTAAGACTGAAAATTAAGGAAAGAACCTAAACCCTACTCTTTTGAACAGGTATCAAGGAAAACAGAAAAGTTGTTCCTTTCTCTACTTTCAAATTATGGAACTGTTTTAAAAGGTCTGTCTATATGAAACAAAGAGCATTAAAAATAGTTTGCAAATAAAAAAATACAAAATCAGAAAAGTAACAGAGTACTTATTACCACTATACCAGACAACAGGTTAATAAGAACAGCAAAACAAACACTTGAACAGACCACAATGCTTTAGAAACAAGCCTTTGAACAAAAGCTTCCAGAGTGAATTCCAGAGACCTGAAGAGTTAAACTCTGCTAGCAGTGAGCAATGCTCATTATCTTCTAATTCTCAAGCTAGAATTCTTAAGAACCAATACCTAGGTAAGTACAAACAACAACAACAACGAGAAGGCTTCACCACAAGACCTGAAACATGATCCATGGGTTCATGCAACTTCCTAAACAATAGATAAATTGACAAATCACACTGGGGTTGTATTAACTGGGAAACTGGCTGGAAGCAAACAGCATGAGAAATTTTGTAGTTAAAAACTTCTTGAATTAAATTGGTTTTCAATCGACAAGTAATTGCAAGAACAACTTTTTAAGGATTTTAGTTAGCCTCTTACAAGGACAGTGCTAAATCTTCTAAATCTTAACACACTAGGTAGACAATTCTAAGTATAAGCATTCCCCTTCATTATGATGTTACAAATTCTATTAGCTTGTTTTGTAGATTGTAAAACTGAATTTTGGGACAGGCTGTTAAAATATATTATCAATCAAAACCCTTGACTTTTCTAATAATGATTCCTATTAAGATTACTTAAATGTATTTATAATACATATGTCCTAGCGGCTTGGTAATAAAAAAAAATAAAAAAAAATTAAAAAAAAAGCAGCAGAGTTTTCCATTAAAATAACACCAGATTAACAACATATATGTTAAGAGATGCATCTATTTATGTCTCTCCAGAGACCCACCTAGCTTGGATTATAAATATGATATGTATTTATCAGGGGTGAAATATTTGCCCTATTAAAATTGGATTATTGACCAGTACAAAAACTTGGATTTCTATTTACATGGATAAATACAGCCTAAAGAGGTTTTTTACCACTTCCTTTGAAAAGTTGTTCAAACAATTAACACCATTGCTAACAAGGTTAAAAGGTTAGCCAACAATGAAAGGGGAAATATTTACAGTGTGCATGAGATCAGACATTATTTACTGGATATAAAAGCAAGATAAATTATTTTAATAGCTACCATTTTAAGAAGGAAAAAGATGAAGTTTGGAAAGAGAATTTACTGCAGTGGTTATAGAAGAGATCCTTTTAAAGCACTGTGATGATTAAGGAAAAAGAAAATATTAGACTTCAGTTTCTTTACTGATATTATCCACGTTTGGTTGGTGAGGTTTTGTTTGGGCTCGTCATTAAATAGTTGCTGGACTACATTCTAGTCCTTATTTCACTGTTTTCAAAAATTGTTTGTGTTTGAAGTTCATGCACATCCTACATGGATTTGATACATGCATTTGACCAGAAAAGGTGCATTTATTTCACCAGCTGCTGTGTACTCAGTTTGTTATGCAGAAATAGCAGTCACAAGCACAGTTCAGAAGAGCCTTTGAATATCCTATACAACAAAAATACTTTAAAAAATAAAACTAAACTTTAAATCCACCAAGTGCTATATGCATTGTTTCTATTCTGTGAAGAAATGTCAACCTGTAAATTTTGAGCAAACCTGAAGATTAAGCAATGAGATGTAAATAGCTACCTAAAGTTTCATCCTAATTTCTTCTCAAAAACAATTGTAACAATTCAGTAGTTAGTTCTCTTCTTTGCTTAGATATCTGTATCTTCACATGCAAACCACAACTTTTCAAAGTAAAACTTCTGTTCATCGCCACTCTCATACAGAAACTTTTATTTTCTACCTTATCATCATTCTCTGATTTCTTTTATCTCTGCTGTACAGTTTTTGGCATGGTATGATCTGACCTTTTTAAGTGTTAAAAATGGAGTCAGGGCTGTATCACATCATCTGGCTTGTTTTCGATTCTTCTTTTGCATTTCCTTCACATTCTCTTTTCTCTTTTAATTCAATATCAGATTGACAAGCTGAAGAAACAGTAAACTCCTTCCTACTTAGAGCTGCTAAATAAGAAATGACCATCAATTTTTTCAATGGTGGTCTTTTGTTTTCTAGTATTTTTACAGTTAGGGCTTTTGTGTTTCCTACATATCCATTACTCTGCATTTAAAAATACATACATATCCATTACTCTTCCATTTTAAATGGAAGCATGCTACTTTATTTTTACCTGGTATTGTTATATGCTTCTGCAACTCCTTCAAAGTCAGTTCTGTTTGTACAGATATGATAGCTCTTTACAGGTTTCCCTCTTTTTAGTATGTAAAATGACCATCTTTTACTTCCTATCCTTCAACTAACTGATTCAGAAAGGTCATGACAAATTGGAGAAATAGTCTAGAGCTAAAAGAAAAAACAGGTAAGAGAAAAAAAAATGATAACAGCAATAAAAACACACGGGGACAGATTAAAGAAATTGTAATTGTTTAACCTGCAAAAGAGAAAGAGTGCATTATCACGTTCAAGTACATAAAAAGTAGCTGCAGAGGGTAAGAGAATATATTGCATTCCATATATTTTTGGCACAAGACAAAAGAAATATTTCATTTAAATTACTTACAAGTCTTATCAGACACTTGAAGAAAAAATGTTAATGGTAGTAACTACAGAGTACGGATGATGTCTCTTTGGGAAATTGTGAATATATTAATTGGCATCTGATAAGAATGATTTGTGCAGCTCATCCTGCCTTTGGGAACAGCAATAAAATAGGTAACCTCTCAAGGTCTTCTCCTTCTACAACACTACCAAAACTAATTCATTTCTCTGATTTGTCCAGCTCCAGGCAATTAAAGCACTTTATCAAGATTGCCACAGACTCATCACACATTACTCTTGCAGAAAGAAGGCTGAGTAACAGACAGGCCATTAGCCACTTACTTGATTTCACTGATAGGTACTTTCCTCTGTGCCAGCTGCTCCACCATGCCTTTTTCTTCTGAAGGAAGCAATACTAACAAAGCTTCACCACCTTCTTTGTACCTGATCAAAAAGAAAAAAAAAAACCCTCAAGCAAACATGAAAAAAATTACACTTTTTGATGATGTTTTCAACAGCCAATGAGAATTTACTTTTGATTCCTTATAAGTAATCCAAAGAACAGACAAAACCATTTAATAAAGGGAAAAGAAGAGGCAAACCAGTTGACTTGCAAATATCCCTACTTGAGCTGATTTTAAACCTACACCTAATTTTCTAAACATCTGGGGCTAAGACATGGATTCAGATCAGTGAATCTTTTCTTCCCTCAGCTTGAAGTATTAGCAGCAAACAAGTGGCACTTGATCAAAGTGTACCTTGATTACAGTACTAGAAATCCAGCTACTTGCATTCACCATTTGCCAATAGGTAAGGTTTACCACTTGGTAAAAACTGATTCCCTTTGCATATCCTGCAAGCCAAAGACAGGGAAAGGTTGAAACTAACAGGTCACGTGGCATCACCGAAAGAAAAGCATAAAAACAGGAGCTCTTTCATTTACAGAAAGAGTTCCAGGTGCAAAAGAAAAGATACAATTAGATTGATCCCATAAGAACTTATCTAGCATTTACTCTTCAGTACACTTAACAGCTGTATCAACTGTAGATGAGCTGGTAATTACTCGAGATATATGGTTAGCTAAGACATTATAAAATCAGCTAATTTATGCTTAAAGCATCTTCATGATCATTTTCTCCTTGTGCAAGAAAGTATTAGCTCCTGCTTTTGGCACATTTACTGACTTCAGGACTTTCACATAAAAAGAATCACCCAACAGCATTAGCAAACAAACAACACAATGGCTTTAAGTTCTACTGAAGAAGTGGGTAATGATGTGCTTGCACACACTAAGTCTGTATCCATTGTAGCACATACACTGTTTCCTTTATATTTACAAATAGTTCTTAAGAGTACAGATTGATAGGAAAATATTGCACAGTCCTTCATTACAAAGAAAAAAGATCCCAACTGAATTTCAGAAACATGCCAGAATTGGACAGAATTCAACTCATAACCAACTGATGAGAGCAATGTGTAGGACAAAGCAAAACAAGACTGGTGAGTTGTTCTGTAGAGCAGCTTTAAACTCTCTTCTTTAGGGAGGCCAGGGAGGGCAGAAGGATGTTGCCAGGCACACCAAAAAAGAATCATACCATTAACTGATAAAGATCATTTCTAGTGGAATACAGGGAGCCCACATTTCTCCAAGGATAAACAGTTATCACTTGGCAAAAACAGTACTGCAGAATTGTTTGAAAACTATAAACACTATCTGTCACAGCACAGTAAGCAATGCAAGTAGCAACAAAATCTGCAGTTAAAACAGTCTGACAGCTTTTATTACAGCTTTCTGCTTTCATTTGATGAATTTGAAAAATCACAACAAAATGCTCTTGGATGCCTGGGATTTTTTTTTTCCCCAATGCAATACATGATGGGTTTGGATACCAACTTCTAAAGATAATCTAAAAATATCTAGTAAATGTTTTCGTCATTGAATTTAAAGCTTAACTTAGATTTTGAAATTTTACATGGAAATAAAATTGATACAAGTGAACAATCTCTATTACATGCCAACACCATGTAAATTTACTGATTATACATGGATTGATAAGAGTACTTTGATACCATACAAAACCTATACTGATTTAAATCCATTTCATTAGTAGACCTAAAATGTTCTTAATACAAAAATATCAGCTTGTACAATCTTTCTAAAAAAGAGTTCTAAAGCAATACAGATCTTTACCAAGGATGTTGTCACTGCTGACCAAACATCCCATGAATGTTTGCACCCTTTATACGATAATTAAAGTTGGGAATAACTTGCTTACATAGACCAAGTGCACCTTTTGCTAAAGTTCTATATACTTCAACCCAACCAAATTACAAATGATGTATCTGCAAGGTGGGTGCCTGTTGGACACTGCCACTACCTGAACAAACAATGAAACCCTAGAAAGCCACTGAATCTTCAAGGACTTTAAATTTTATTGTAAAAATTGATGATCATACTACCAAGACAGCCAATTATTCATCAAAAGAACCTGAGCTCTCAGAACGCTGTTGGAAAGAAGAATGAAAATATTCTCTTTTATCCGCCAGACAGGAAGACAGAGATAATGTTGCTGCCAATACCAGTCGCACCAATTTAGAGCACAGAATAACACAGTTCTGCTTTTCTCTCCGAAGCAGATGATGTGAAAGGAAAGGACTCCAACAAGAGCTATATGAATGATCTGGTAACTGCAAAAAATGTCTGTTAAATCTCTTAACAACTGTAATTTGTCAAGAAGAGTCTTGATTGTACTATGTAAACCCATACAAACGATGTTTTCAGATTTCTTAAAGTTACCCAAAGGCATGGATTTTGTGTAGTTTTGTTGCTTGTGGTATTTCTTATCCCAGAGTGCCTGACTGGACATTATTAAATTGTTCCTTTATTATATCTCTTTTATTTAGTGTGCAAAACACTGTGAAAGACTAAGTGTCATAGAAATCACAGAAGACATACTCATCAAAGGCCAAAGAGTGCAGATATCCTCTCTATAAGCCACAAAACCAAAATCTGCAAGGATACAGTACAGGAAATTCTATGTATATTTTGTTTTTATGGCTTTCCAGCAGTATCCATGAGGTCACTCTAAAACAGGATACAGGATCAGATAAACCTTCACTGTGACCCTTAAAAGTTGGTTTTGTTATTAGTGCTATACTCATTGCATGCTGAGACAGTAATTGCTTCAGAAAGTAAAAATCCTAAAGGCACATTTGACAGGTAATTCACTAAAAAATGCCAAGCATTATATCTGGTATCTATGGACAATCTTGCAAACCTTTATGTAGACCAAGTAGTACTGCAGCTAAGTAAAGAAAACAATCACATAAAATATAGATAAAGAGAAGTTTTCAAGCACCTATACTTTCTCATCTTTTGCCACCTACTAAGAATGTAAAAAGCAACACAGAAATATTTGTCAGAGCTATGCCTTCAGAAACTCTAAAGGACTGAAAGACATGGTAAGTGTTGCAGTGCAGTCCTATTCCGTACATGTTTTGGAAACATTCTCTTTTAAATGCCAATAGTTTAAAAATATTTGACGTCAAGGAGGAACTTTGCCCATTTTATACCATAATCATGACTTAGTTAACTAAAACAAACAGTTTAATAACAACACTGTTCTTCAGATCTAAACATGAAAATGAAAACATTACAGAATTGATAAAGCTACAAATTATCTTAAATACCATCTGGAAAGGTTAAGGTTTGTATATGTTCAGCGGATGTTTAGTTAAAGAAACCAAAATGCAGCCTATAAAAAAGGAGATTTAGTTGGCAGAGTATTATCTTATTTCTCAAAAAAACCCAACAACAACCAAAAAAACCAACCTCATAATGTGCTAATCAGACAAATATGGCGTTAAAAGAGAATCTCAAGAAGAGAGGCTTCAGTGGAAAATTTAGGTTTTCCAAAGTGTTCTCTCTGTATTTCATACTAAAAGCTTCCATACTGGCAAACTTAGGAAAGGACAAACTACGAAAAACTGGCATCAACAGTTTATTTCCATTATAGAGTCTAAAACATAGGGAAAAAGAACATCCCTTATATTCCTACAGGAACCTTGGTTACTATAGTTCTTCAGCAGGAGGCCTACTTCTGCAGATGATACAATATTAGAAGTTCTCCCTATTCTTGCTGACTGTAGCCCTCAAGTCTATCATCACCAAAACCAAACATCTGTCCTAAAATGCTAATTTACTCTGGTGATTTATTATTCAACAAGTATGCACTTTGACTCTGCTGAAGAAAAGTAAATTAAAAACTTGAAAGTAATCAAACTTTCTTGGACTGTGTAGGAATTGATTATATCCTGTCATCTCCTCAAGGTGATCAAGAAACCAGAGAAGGGACTCATCTTTGCACTGTGATCTTAACAGTCTCTAAAACTACAAGATACGATTTATTCCAAGTCCATGGAAAATTGCATCTTACTTGTAGAAAGCCCTTGGGAGAAAAAAAATCACTTCTAGATCATATCTGCCTTATTTTCTAAAGTCTACTGACTTCAATACTTTTGAAAAAGGCAAACAACCTCTCTGCAACTCAATCACGACTTACAAGCAGGAAGCTGTGAAAATCATCATTAGTGCTATAAAGCAAAGGGTTATATTTACAGGGACTGCAGATGAGAAAAAGAAAGATGCCTACAATCAAGAGCAAGTGCCAAAGGCAGACAAAAATGAAGTGGGATAAATTACTCAGGACAATGTGGTAGTGGCTAACTACAAGTAGAGAAAAATGGTTTTAAAATGCTCAGAACACCATTTCCTTAGCAAAGAAACACAAAGTGTTGCCAAATAGCTTCACTTGAATAATTAAAAAAAACCCCACACACTAAAATTAAGAGGATAGTTTATGTACCATGACAAAATCTAACTTAAACTTCTGCTAAAAATTACCCTGAGCCAACAGCTGGTAATCAAACATGAAGCAATAGAATGGTGAAAGTCCAGTGAAGACAGGATGAGGAAAAAAATGGTTTTCATGCAGGCCAAATAGACACTCAATTATTGCCTAATTTTAACTATCTTAACCCATCCTTGATCACATCCAGTCAACAGCTGCATATACCTCTAGGCAATACTACTAAAGCAAACAACATTGCCAAACAACAAAAGCAATAAATCAAAGCATACTGTGGTTGTTAATCAGTTCTACCTGGCCATGCAGCTAGAGTTGAGCTCATTCTAACTCTAACATTCAGAATACTTCTACATCCCTTGCCATGACCATTGTAACATATGGTTCAGTCAAGTGGACCACACTTTAATTGTCAGTGACATGAGTTGTGGTCACAACAGAATAAAATAGGAATGGGAACCATCTCATCAGGCACCAGTGTTCTGCTGTAAAAGCAAATATCCAGTAGGAAAAAAAGTTATGGAAAGGGAACAGTAAGGATAAGGGGCATGGATATGCAGACCCTATAGGAAATGTTATACAGGTTGTCTCGAACAGATGCATTGCAACATGTTTCCCTAACATTTGTATTGCAGAAGACATAAGTTGATGTCAAATTTCCAGAGTTAAAGGCAGTATCTTTGCTTTGTTTGGCAAGAAAAAATAGTCTATTTTAAAAACTGGCAAAGAGAAAACTGCAATGATGAGATAATCATAAAATTTGGGGGAGGAGGGTTGCAGATACAAAGATACTTGCATAAGTTTCCTGAATTGGAATATTTCCCATTATAGAAAATGCAATATACAGGAAGTGATAATGTTTTTGAAGGTATTTATCATACATGCAGGAGCCATAAGTATAATTTTTTTTATACTTTGGATGTCACACATTTACAAACATACACATAAAATTATTTTGTGGGGTTTTTTTAGTCTATAACTTGAATGGGACTTTACTGGGTTGACTTGATTAAAGATCTAATATTAGCCTAACTGGGCCAGCATGTTTAGCATCAACATATGCTGTCATCTCATCAGTCAAAATGCACAGAAGGAAGTGAGGTATCACTGCAAAACTTAAATCAAAACCCATTCCCAAAAGTATTGCATCCAATATTGTATCCTTTAGATACTTTAATGCTGCAGAAACTCTCCAAAGGAAATCCTTTCAGAGAAAGGAAATCAGGCACCAGGGAAGCCAGATCAACTGCTCAACTGCCTCTTTTTCACCCAGATCAAATCTGCTAGAGATTTACCAGAAGCAAGCAAGAGACTGCTGTCCTCAAAACATTAAGGTCAATAAGTTAAGCATCTGGAATAGCATTAAAACCAATCCCAATAAATGTGCCTGATTCTGCATGTGCATGATGATACACTCTAGTTATGTATTTTCATTCTTCTAATGGACCCTTTGTTTATCATATATACTTGCAAAACTAAAAATACAAAAATATTGAATAATTACTTCCACTGTGAAGCCAAGTTATTCACTATGTAAGGCAATCATTTATTGACTACACACCATTCACACCCTTCACAGAACAGAAATAATCTGGACCACTTGATTTTGCAAAAATAACATTCTTGAAACCTTTGCACATAATTTCAGTTTCCATAAAGAATCAAGAACAAGATGATTTCCTCACAGGGAAAGAAAGACTGGGGAGCAAAATATAAAAAGGAACACAGACTCCTATTTCTAGAGAAAAGATTTGCCCCTGCAAAGACTGAAAGAAATGGCAGTGAATTGCTAGCTAATAATCTAAGAATCATGTTTGATAAAAAATGGATTAGGAAAAAAGTTAGAGTATGTCAAGTTCTACTATTTCCAGCATGTAATTTATATTTAATTTTTAAACTGTTTAAACTATAATTTTTTTTAAATAAAACTACAGTAGTGAAGGAAAAAACATTCAATTGATGCAGGCATTTGTCTGTGCTGCACTTCTTTGAGCAATGGAACAATATAAGACATCTATAAAAATATATCCAAAACATATCAGAATGGATAGTTTTATTCCTAGCAGATCTGTTTCAATCTGATACACATAACAAATAAACTTGTTCACTCATACACTGTCCTTTACCAAAGAGAAACTAATATCCATGTCTACCCCTAAGGGCTTCTACAGAAATATAATTCATATTTTGTTTTAAAACTCAACCATCAAATTTGACGATTTAAGGTACTATTTCTAAACAGATTTCTTAAACAAAGTATCAGTTTTACATCTCCAATACCAGCTTCAATTCAGGCAAAGCTTTATTTCCAATCATAATACCTTCTGGGCCTTGTGACATAATGAGGACTGGTGATATCTAAAGCTGCAAACCAAAAAAACCATTATTTTTCCAGGCCCAGGAAAAGTTTTATCTACCATTTATCATGACTTCTACACTGCCGGGTTTCTTTCATAATATGGTAATTTGCTGTTCTGTTTTTTTAAATGACAAATGAGCACAGAAAATAAATGCATATTGGAATTTCTATCCCATCTACATGATCAATGGTCTGCTTTTTGTAATATGGATTTCTCTTTAAAACAACAAATCTTTAACAAGAGATCTGTGTGCACTGCAACCTGAAACTGTGCTGTACCATCTACAGCAAACCCTGCCAAAGCAGCCAAATAAAAATTACAAGAGACCAGAGTCTTGAGTATTCACAGCTGACCCATCCCAGCAGGCAGCCAGTGTACACTGCTGAGTCCTCGATTCACCCAGGAAAAAGAGCTTCTTCCCATGGGTTGTGAACAGTTTGACATCCCACAGAGCATTTAAACAACAAAATGTTAACTGGCTTGATTTTTTGGTTTTGCTTTAGATCACTTCTAATGCTTTGTTCACTTCAATTTCTCCATTGCATAGGCTGTAGTTCAGCATCCCCAAAAAATTATAAGTAAATTTTGCTATGAAGTCAGAGATTGATTCAATTTATTTTTTCTTTTCCACTGACCGTTTAATATCCTTTTTCTGTCTGGAAAGTAGCCCACTTATACGTACTGGCGAGTTCAGAGAACCACCTGGGTTCTACTCTTACCCACAGAACCACAATCCCCTTCACTCAGTCATACTGGATCAGTGTCCCTGCTTGCCAGTCACAAGAAATAATGGACAAGAGCCATTATTGGCTCTTGTGGCTCACCAATCTTATCAAGTTAGTCTTGGAATAAACTGATTTCAAAATGCCTTGCAAGGTTATTGACTCCTCCAGCCTACACTAGCAGCAATCCATTCCCCACAGCAGCTGTGTCCACTCTGCTGAGTTAAAATACACATGCTTATTTATTTTGTTATTCCAGCTTACAGCATAGCTTCACCTCAGCAGGTAATAACCTTGGCCACTTAATCTTTCAGTGCACAGGAACATTCCTACCATTTCATTAGGAAGAGAATTCTGGCGGATAACACAGTGCCAGTCAGTACAACTGCAGCATCAGAGGCCACTGTCAAGAATGTAGCTAGGATACAGTGTTTAATTTTGGAGAACTTAACAAAATAAAATGAATTCCAAGTTAAATGTGGTGCCAACAATGTCTTGTGACCTCCACTGGCAGCTATTTTTGCTTAATCTGAGTTAGGATGAGGACTTGACTGCAAAAGAATATGAGATGGTCTTAATACAGCATTTATTTTTAAACAACATTAAAAGTGCATCAATGAGCCTTAAAATAAAAATAGGAAAATAATCAAAACAAGCAGTTGTCATTCTTGGCTGTCCTGATTATTCAGAACCCACTACATACACCCCTGAAATATTTTTCCCATGTAAAAAAGTAAATAAAAATCAAGCTTCCACCATTGAAAAAGTACTATTAAGTCACTCGCATTTTTATATGCTTTGTTGCCACATCACTCTCAAGGCTTGTTAGTCTCACTTTCACACATATAACGTGTAATAACTTAAGGAGAGCCCCAATGAGCATCAATGAGCTTCAAAGCTTATACCACATGGCAGAATAAGACCATTCTACAACCTGCTCCTTTCACCTGTCCATAATTTGACAGATGTGTTCTCCAGTACTCACAAAGCATCAAAAAACACATTCTTCTTAAAAGTCTTTAGGCATACCTCCTTGGATCTAAGCATCATATGAGGCACTACAAAGATGACAGGTAACAGAGTATTCTGCTTTGAGAAGATGGGGTTTTATTATTCCATTTGTTTTCAGAAATATCATTTACTAAAAGAAAAGAAGCATGCCTGTATTTACACCATGTTTAATGACAACAACAAAATTACAATTACTCTCCAAATCAGTGTAAGCACCTAAGAAACCTAACCAGCTAGGCTAGATTAAATGCCATCAGAAGTCTGGGCCAGTCAGACCTAAATCTTATAAAGCTCTGGACATATCACATATAAAAACTGCAGAACAAAAATATTTATTCTGTTTAACATTCCAGTGTCAGCGTCTTTAAAAAAAGACTCATGACAGAAAAATCACTAAACTCAAGCAGCAGTTTTTAAGGCATATCTGAAACAACAAAAAAATAAAAATTAATTAAAAAAAAAAATAATGGAGAGATTAATGTAATGCTAAAAAAAGAAAGAAATTACTGAGTCTTGCCAGGATACAGGTACATCCAAAATTGAAGAGATTTATGCATGAATAAAAAGATAAAATAAACTTTTGATGTCTTGTCTCACCAATGCAATCATGACTGCAAGAAAAACATCCCTATACACTTTTTTCATGCCATACAACTTAGATATTATGTTTAGAAAAACAGCTGGAGAAAAAAGTGAGCATCAGGGTGCTTCAAAAATTATTATTATCTTCTGCTGTCCCCTAGTGGCACTGTAGCTTGCTTCACAAAATTCATCAAAAAATACTTTCAACTGTAGGCTTCATAGGTTACAGAATAGAAAGCATCAACAGAAATTAAAAGCCAGAGGAAATTAATTCTGCAGGCAATTGCTACAAGCAGCTTTTATTTAGAGTTGCTGAAATGAAATCCCACAGGAAACACTGCAATCTAGTGTTTTAAACCACTGATTTTTCTAAGAAACTGTATGGCAAAAATAACATTGAAAGTATTTACTGGACTGCTCATGATAGAGTCAGTATTTTAGAAATTCTGTCAGTGAACTATATAAGAATTTGAAAGCAACTGGAAGTAACAGCTCCAGTCACTCCAACTGCAGCATGCATACCTTTCAAGTTTATTTTAAAAAACCCCACTCAATATATTTCAATTCTACTATAAAGTAAAAAGCATTACTGGACTGCACCCAGATTTTCTTGATCTTACTTTACCTTAAATCAAAAATGCAGGAGTTGCAATTTATGGTCTTCAGCAAGGTAAAATGCAAATGAAATGTTTCTTAGGGAACATAGTGCCTTCATCCACTTAAAAATAAACTGTTATTTATCTCTCGTCTTAGATCAAACTTTGCAAAATTTTAAGACATGTGGGAACACATCCCTGACTGTTAGTCAAAGGTTTTCCAGCCCCTTCCCCAGCATAATTTCTCTCCTTTCATATATACTGTCATATCACAAAATAATTTGACTTTAGAAGTAAACAGTATTTGGCATCCCAGTTTTAATTACAGTTTAACACAGCCCCTTAATTAGATATTTAATTTAACTCTCATTCTATGCAATTATATTCTCTTAACCCATGAAAATTTATAATTATCATTAACCTCATTAATGAGGACTACTAAATTGTAGTTCCTTTCATATTTATCAAGTTTCTAGAAGAAACACTAGCTTCTCATACGAACTGGAGCTATTGAAAACAAGTGAAGCTTTCTACTCAACACTCAGATTTTAATAAGAAGTACATTCTCAATTATCCACATCAAAAACTGCATTAGCCTATTTACTTATTGCACAGTATTTAATTAAAATTATTAGAGATCTCCCTTGTTTTATTTTCAAAGATTTATTTTACGCTATTAAGTTTCCTAAACAAATTTCCTTCCAGAACTGTTTTACATTATGGATGGAGACAGCCTGTATGTTTCTTCAAAATGAATGCCCAATACAGGCAGAACCTGCTGATCTTTGTATCAGATTAGGAAACAGAATTTATCCATGAAGCTTTTCCTACAGAAGGAATTTGCTTTCATTATCAGTCAACACCCTCCAGCTCATGCAATTTGCTCAGACATACTCCCAATTTCCATAAGGCCTCCATACTGAAAAATTCACATAGAAGGAAAGATAATCTACACCCCAGTAAGGCATCCAGCACAGCCCACAGCCCCTGAGACAGACACTCTGCCCCAATTTTCTGCCTAAATCTGTCCCTGGAGCAATCACACAAGGCTGTACTTCAGAGGCCACAGAAGACAGACCCTAAAGGTTGCCAGGTTAAGTCCTCTCAGAGGATCAAAGCATTATGACAAAGTGGAGTTGTTTGTCTTTGCACCTCTTTAGAGCTGTTTCCCCAAACTAAACTTACAATGGCTTTTCTTAGCTCCTAATGAGAACTGGGAAAAGGCCTGAGGATTACAGCTCCAGGGAGGTGCTGTAACTGAGTGACACTGCTCAGAAAGAGCTCAACCAGTACTCCTAACACTGCCAATTAAACAGTGCCAAACACATTGTTTTCCTTCAATGATGACAGCATGCCAAAAAGACAAAATTACAAGCCTTCTGTGGAAGCCACTTAAGACTAAAAAAAAAAAAGAAAAGGAAGACGAAAAAGCAAATATTACAGATTTCTAACCAAGCCTATATGCTTTTCTCTCAATTGGTATGCATAAGATTACATCTAAATTTTAAATCAGCGAAATAGCTACGTGTTTTATCTAATTATATACAACATTCACTGACTTTGTTCACTGATAGGTTTTTTTTCAGTCATTTAAAAATTCAGCATTCCCTTCTACTATAGCAGATTAGAAAACAGAGAGCAGAGACAGAATGGGGCAGAAATGTTACCAATTACAATGAAAACATGGCAAAAACTTCTACATTTTGAAGGAATGCTGGAAAAGAGTGCTGATCCAGGAAAACAGATCTCAAGTTCTTATAGTGTTGAAATTCTATTGTAAGCAAATGCTCTGTCATTAGGTTAGACAGCTGCCTATACTGCAAGCTCTACTACAAACAAATGAAATTAGAGACAAGATATAATGCTAGCTCCTATATTTTATCCTTCAGATAATTGCATGAAGTTTTTGATCTCCTGAATTATATGCAGTAACAGCTGCTGTTTCACTTAAAAATCTACTTCAGAGATGAAGGACTTGGTTTTCAACAGTGTATCTGGGTAACTCCCTTCCATCATAAAGGCTTAGCCACAAATATTTTAACTGAAGCTGTGCTTAAGAATATGATTCCACAAAAGACTTAGAAAATTAAAAATTTAACCTGTAATTAACATTTGATTCCTTCCTCCCAAATTAAAATAAGGAAGAAATATTTCCATCCTTTTGAAGAATCTCCAATGACACAAAGAAATTTGATCCACACTGTAAAACCTTATTTATCTATAAATGTCAGGGGCAAAACAAGTTTTTCCACCCACAAACACACTCAACTCATCCTTTGAGGTAATCTGTCCAAGAGAAAATGGTTTTCTATTTCCTCACTAATCTTCCCTAATCAGATGGAACAGTCAGGGATATTTTTTTTCTGCTGTAACAAGTCTCTGAAGCTAAGAAATTATGAAATTAAATCATTATACTTAACTAATCAAAAGGGGCTTTTAGTGATAACAGCCTTTTTCTAATTTATATCTTCATTTTTTTCAAGTGAGTCTTTAGCCAATGATCTGTCTCTACAGTGAACTTGTTTCAAACATTAAAATACGAATGAAAAGTGAAAACACACCTGGCTGTTCTTCCCACTCTGTGGATGTATGTGTTTGCATCTTCTGGACAATCAAACTGAATGACCCAATTCACTGCTGGAAAATCTGTGTAAAGAAAAAAATACATCAAGTAAGTTCACTGGACTCAAAACTCTCTTATTTAAGAGCATTAATTCCATTAATTGGACCCATTTATAGACACTAGGTGCAATCTCTGAAATAAATAAAAAAATAGTTGCACATATTAGCATACATAAACAATCATTCTCTTCATCAAAAAAAGTTTAATTATTTTGTGTGTTTGTTTCCTAAATTATGACAGTGCGATGAATGGAACATAATTTCACACTTGACAAGAATAGACATGCTTTGTGTCACACAGATGATAAAACACCCTATGGTTAACAACTATATAACCATATCTGACCCACTTTTCACCCTCACTGAGGTCTGAAGTTAGCTGGGCTAAGACTGCCTCACTTCAGCTGTCACATACACAAACACCATAACCCCCTCAAAGATGGGAAGGGGTGACCAAGCCTGACAAAAGTGAACCTTGATTGTGAATGGTGTTAGTAATAAGCATTTTCTAACTGCTGCACTTCACTCAGCAGCAGCATGCTTTGCACTGATATTACTTCCAAACCAAATCTGCAGCTATGCTGTATTCCAGAATTACACCCATACTCTAAACCAAACTACCATACCCAAATTAGATAGTCACTGGTGAGATTTCAGCAGTATGGAAGGTATGAGAACCAGTTTTCATTCCTGACTTCAGTTTTTAGAGTGCCTTCTTTCTTTTTGTAACATAGTGACAAAACCTCACATTTTCAACAAAAGTTTGCTATCTTGAAGAATAACTGGACTCCTGAAGAGTCTTGTGTTGTACTTAAATGCCTCCGAGAACTAAAAGGGGAAAAAAAAACCTTTTACCCTCAATTATTTTTCTGTCTCCATATCAATACAGTCCTACAATGCCACTCTGATATCAGACATTAAAATTTCCAAAATTTCCATGGTTTCCATTTCCACATACCAGTAGGTTAGCAGTTTTTCATATCCTTTAGAATAACCCACAGGATACAGGCATATCAGAAATACTTAAAACTGCTGGATTTGTAAATCCAGCACGTTGTAAACAATACATCCACACATGTTTCTCTGGGATAAAATGAAAAGAGCAGACAAAGTGGGCCTCTTCAGTAAAGAAACAGAACTCAAAGCAGCATCTCTATTTTGAGCTCCTAAGCAAACTACAGCTTCATTTTTCAAAAATCGGGTCAGTGTTCAGAGTCTGATAGAGCCTCAACAGGTTTAGCTGTTGTTTCTGTGGGTACCTACCCAGGCCACGAGCTGCAATATCTGTAGCAAAAAGTACTGCTGCCTTTTTCCGAACAAAACAAGTGTAGACTTCCATTCTCTTCATCTGCTGCTGCTTCCCATGGAGTGCCAGGACAGGAAGACCAGGCTGAAGCTTACAGAACACTCTGAACAGATACTGAACCTACCCAACAAATCAGGGGGGAAAAGAATTACCATGCACTGTTTTTGAACCTGTTAAGATCATATATGATCAGTGTATATAGCAACTGACAGGGTACATCAAATTTCTCCACATCAGAGAAAAAAGATGTTGAGACCTTGTTACACACCAGGTACTAAAAGACAAAAGCAACTGTGGCAAAAGACTGCCATGCCTTTTGATGGCATTTCCTAAAGGAAACCAGAGGAGGTAACACCAAGAACAATTTGAGATGTGAGTACTTCGGCTGTATGCAAAGGACCAAAGTATGAAAAGTCCATCAGAAGCACTTCTTTTAGACAGTACTGGAGGGGTGCAGTGTTTCATACTTGCAACTCAAATCAGTCTACAGTCTCAGTTTACTAATTCAAGTTTCAACAGGTTCCCTTATAAAATCAGCCTGTTTACTCTTACCCATGATGCAGCATTATTTTACAGCCAGCAGCATTCATCCTTTTAAGAAAGTAGTTACATGAACTGGGTATAGTGCAGGAACAACTGCAGCTCTGAGAACTTCTATACAAATAAGATGACTACTTCAGTGTACTCACCAGCCAGCTGGAGAACAACAAACTATTGCAACCTCTTCCACAGGTGAAAGAATTGCAATGAATGTTTACTGGGCCATTGTAAAATGGTCTATTATTGTAAAATACTAGCCTTGCATTATACTAGCAAGCAATACCTGCACTGTAAAATTCTTGATACATGCAGCAGTTAGAGGTACAAATATC
Source organism: Luscinia megarhynchos (assembly GCA_034336665.1). Taxonomy (NCBI): domain Eukaryota; kingdom Metazoa; phylum Chordata; class Aves; order Passeriformes; family Muscicapidae; genus Luscinia; species Luscinia megarhynchos. The sequence goes on from JAPFBE010000003.1 coordinate 71,900,026, forward strand.
TGTGTCAAACAAACACCTGCAAATAACTTCAACAGAATGGTCACAGGTCACTCACACAAGCAGGTATTTGAAGGATGACCTGCTATGTAAGAAAAATCTTTGCCTGCACTATTACTCACTATTTCACAACCACACCTTCTCAAACAGGCAGATTTAAAAGCTTGTAAGGAAAGCAAGTACAATTACAGAAATGCTTTGTAAGCTAACTATAAAACACACCAAAAGACAGAACTGAAATAGCTGGGCCTTACTGACATTAACTTTTAGCACTCATTTTCAACAGCAGATCACAAAAATGGCTGAAAACACTCAGGTCTCCAGAACCTTCCTGCATTTAGCCTGGGCCACTGTGAAGCCAGGCCCTGAATGGCATGCAGCAGTAGGTGATGGTTTGTTCCTCCAATTTCCTGTTGCAAATTAGCCCACAATCTCACCTTTCTGATGCACTGACATCTATATGGATATCTTCATTTTAGTAGTTTTAAAATTCTGGGGTGGAAGGAGGGAGGAAAAAAAAAGCATACCTCTTTACAGCTTGCAAAAAACACAATGCTCTTCTTTTTCAAATGGGTTCTCAGGAAAGAGTATAACATGTTTACTTTTTGTTGAAGCTCACAGACAACATAGTTCTGATCCAAAGTTGCTGGGGTACTAAAAAAGAAAACAAAAAAAAAGAAAACAAAAAAAAATCCCCATACCAAAAAAGTATATTTAGATAAATCACAGAAATGTCTCACCTTTATTTTAAGCCAGGAGTGTCTTATACATACTCAGAAAAAGGAGAAACAAAAAGATATCAGGCTGGAAAGCTCTCCCACTTTAAGAAACAAGTCTTAGCAGTTTCATTTGAAAGCTACATCAATTCCCTTATTAAAAGCCAGTGGGGAGAGACAGATGACTTTTGACATTACTTCTAAATTCATTTACTTCCAGCAAGGCAAACTCTTTCCATGTCTAAGCACAACATTCAAATTCCCTTGGCTCAAAATGCAATTTTGTCTATTAGTCCTATTAAAGCATCATTTGTGCTTAAGGCAATGTCAAAGCAGAGTCTAATCATACAAAAAAAAGAGAGCATTGATGTATTTCTACTGATTACAAAGTGACTTTCTAAGGCTCTGAATTGTCATCTCCACTCACATTTCTGTTCTTAAAAGCAGAAATAAAACAACAAAAAAATTATTTGGTATATTTGCCCTCGAAACACATCTAAATGCTAATCTCATACAGTCCCTCTACTTCACCCTGAACAGACTGTGGGTATTCAAAATTATTTTCTAAAGGTGGTCACTTGGGAGGATGAAATTACAAGAGACTCCTCCAGTTTTAATTCTGTTATTTAATTTGAATTACGCCACAGCACTTTATGCTAAGTATTTCAGAGGAAATTGCATTTATAAGGCAATAACCTAAGGCAGTAAATTCTAAAACAAATTAATACTTTCCTTTTTTTTTTTAATTTGCTTTGTTATCTAATTTTATTCTCCCAAATATTTAATAAAATTAAATGCACTTTAAAATAGATTTTACCAATCATGGGAGATCTGTGAAATACATAGTCACCAAAATGAAGACTACATACAAGGCTTTTACATTCTCTCCTGCTAAGAGGGTATTAACCACACAATTTTTTCTGGCAATCATGTTTATGGAAGATGCTTTTGATAGTACTACTGATTAAAACAAGGTATTTGCATTACAATACAGAGATAATCAAATCAAACAGTAAAAACTTCAAGATTCAATGTGGTTCTGCCATGCATTTTCCTGATGATTTCTTGTTTGCTCCCAGGAAAGCCATTTTTATCTCTGTTTCACCTTTCTCCTGTATCTTACATATGGAAATACATGCATATTTCATAGAAGAGCAGAAAAAGAATCATCCATGCTCGTAAGTAATTTGACACTCAGATGATCAAGCCCACAGAAATGCAAAATAACATGTTTCATTTGGGTTTCAAAAGAAAATTATGTGCCAAAAAGCAACACTCATTTAGTGATACATTAAATTTTTAGAGCATGGCACAGACTTCCCTTCCAGCAAGTGCCTCCCATCCTACTCCAAACTGCAAGGGCAGGAGAAATTTATTTTGTGAACACAGAGCCAGAGCCCTAAACATGCACAGAGAATACAGCACATCAGGAAGCCCTGGGAGTTACCACACATGAACTAACACCACATGCTTTCTTTGGGGCACCTAATACTGAATACACAAGCAAGACTGTCATTCTGCACTTTCCCAAGAGGGAAGCACATTCTTGGAAAGCCAGATGGCACACAAACTGGATTTGTGGTGGTTTTGCACACACATGTGGGAGGCAAGGAAGCCAAACAACAAAACGGAGTTATTCAGAGCTGAGTGCTGCTAGACTCAGGACACAGGCTATAATCCACTCTGCAGCTTCCTACTGAGGAAAAAAAATTTCCAGTCTGAAAAGCTGCCTGAGTAGTCTAGGCAAGCACAGGTTCAGCCCCCTACAGTGATAGAATCCGAACTAGTTCTCTCTTATTTGGAAAACCCTTGCTTTCAGGAAGGCACATAGTAGGATCAGACACTGATCCAGTGATGGCTGCACAGCAAAACCTCTGATTCAGGGAACTGTCAGAGAAGCATTAAATAGGATCACAATCTAACCCTCCCTGGGTGGGGGGAAACCAACATACCTGAATTTGGCTTTCTCATGAACCCAAACATATTCCGGATCTTTCAGACTCAGCCGTGCAAGATCCTTCACAGATTTTGTTTGTGTTGCAGAAAAAAGCAAGGTCTGGCGTTTCTTAGGTAGATTTTCTATTATTGCATTCATTGTATCAGCAAACCCCATGTCTAGAATTCTGTCAGCTTCATCAAGAACTGGATTGAAAGATAAATTTGAGAAAAAACTGGTCTTACATTTAGTTATTAAAAAACTCTACATTACATCCATACAGCACAAAATTCTATCCGCCCTCAAAATGCAGAGATTAAATTAACTACTGTACATGACAGGAATCTCTTTAGATATCCCTTTACTTCCTAAAACATATTTTTAAAAATACTCTCAACAGAAATCATAGCATAATCTATGCACTCCAGCCCTCAGTTTCACATGAGAACCAAAAAGATCAGCATCCCAAGTAAACAGTTTGGCAATTTGCACACACTCCCTGTCCTATTACTGAAATAAAAGCACAGAATGTAAAACAGTGCTGTAGTATTTGTTACAGAGCAAAACACTCTCCTGTACCTAAGCTGAATTTACCATTGAAATATAGGGTATAAATAGAGTAGCACAGAGACAAAGCTTTAAGAGAGTCTACATTTAATGCAATTCTTGTCTAACTGCCATGAACTGTACTAAGTGTAGCGAGCATAAATTTCATATTTATCAGCTTCATTAACTTCTTTAATTGCTTCTAAGTTCCTCCAGCTATGCTAAAAATTATGCAGCTTTTACTAGCAGGCAAATCTTTTCATTACACTGAAAATTTTTGTTCAAGCTAGGATGAAAACAGACAATTTTAACAATGCAAACAAAAGAAAAAAATCAGTTTAAAACACAAAGAAAAATGCTACAACTGGTCCAAAATACACACACTGCAGTGGGTATCCTATAGATAGTTAATTATCATGTCAGGGAAGATGCAAGAGCCATAGACAAAAAGGTAAGCTTAGCATTAGGAAAGACACATGCAAAAGATTATATGGGGCACTACATTGGAGTTTGGGTTCCTCACTAAATCCCCTGCTTGTTCTTATCATCCTAAGGAAGGCATGGCTTCAAAGAAAGTATACATATGTGTTCTTGCTGTTTTCTAATTTATTTTGAACATGTGCAAGTTTAAATGCCATTTCATCTACATACCATGACAAGAATAAACTTTTTATGCAAGGAAGTGCTGCACACTATTATGAGCTGTTACAACATATTCCCAAGTACTTTCAAGTACTTAAAAAACTTACTCAACATTTGCAGATCAGATGCATAGAAATATGAAGTTTCATCCATGTGTTGTAAAAGCCGTCCTGGAGTGCAAATTAGCATATTTATGTGGTGGATTCTTTCAGACTCTTCTTTCAGATCCTGAAATGGAGTTAATCCAGCTTAGCTCTAGTTGTTCAGACTAGAAGTCCAGTACCAGACACAGTCAGGCTAGTTAACCTATCAACGAGCTTTTAGAAAAAACAGCCAAGGAGCAGCCTTTCCTCTTCCCACAGATATGTCACCATTTCCTCAGCATGCTCACACCTGTGGCTTGAGGAAAAAGTATTTCAGAGTAATCTAAATTAACAGGGTAGTCCTGGAAGACTTGGCAGGAAGGTCCATCCAGTCATGGACACTGAAAAGATTTTAAATATGCTTCAAAAAGCTTCAATGGACACAGAATACATACAAGAAAATGAGTGGGTCACTGACAGGTTCCCACTAAATACTCTCCTCTTTGACTTTTCCGAGCCCAGGGTTTCCCTTCCTAAACTAGCACTTGATACAGCACTCAACCATGCTTCCCTACAGCAAACTCCAAGGGAAGGCACACACCTTTCCTCCAATGATAAGGCCAGCTGAGAACTCGTGATTCTTCCCCACTTTACGCAGCACCTTGAAGGTTTGATAGGCCAGCTCCCGGGTAGGCGATATTATCAAAACCCCCAGGCCATCGGCTGAAGTCCACTGCTGCCGATAGAGGAGTTCCAAAGCCTGAAAGAAATCACCACGTTACTGCCACAAAAGTCACAGGAGGAAAAGGTACAACAACAAATTGCAAACAAAATGTGTCATTTAACAAAAAAAAATTACAAAGATACATTAATTGAAATAATGGCGTGAAGATGCAGTGCACATTTTACATAGTTGATGATATAAAAATTTTAACTAACAGTAATGATACTTCCTGTAGCAAAATTCTCCAGTACCAACCTATGACAGACAGTAATGGGTAGAAAACCATAAACACTTTACTGCACAATTAATCCTACTCTGCTAAATTCTGGAAATTAGGCCATTTATATGATAATAGGAATCAGTATTGAAAAATATGAGAAATTTCCCTGCTCATAAGGTTTTGTGAGTACTAGAAACAGAATGAGCACCTGGAAGAATGCTAATTATTGAAGCTTTAACTCTGGCTTATAGACTTGAAGCAGTATTATCCATACACTACATAAAGAGCATAGCAATTAAAGTTGCCATACACCTCACACCAGGATTATTCCTCCTCTTATGAATTCGTACAGAAACACTGTATTAGTCAGGTAATCCTACCTCAAGGACTTGACAGGTATGAACATCTGAAGCCTTCTGAAACACTGAGAGCTGGTAAGCATACTTGCAAAATTAATTTTTTTCCACTCCTCAGCTCTTCAGCTCCCCTCTTAGCCCTCTTCTCTAAAACTGTTTTAAAATAAGGTTTGTAAAACAAAGGACTTCTACTCTTAGATTAAATAGAGCAATCTCACTTGTTTCTCAAATTCACAAGACTTTTGAAGCCACCTACACTCTTTTTACTCTCTCCTAATAATTATTTTTTTTTTAAAAAAGCAGTATAACACTTAAATCTTCTTTACTGGAGAGTATTCAAAGCACCTACTACTGTTCTCACATTTACTGAACGTAATAGGCTCCAAAGAAATTTATGTTTACAAAAATGTAAGTAATGTTTAACACAGAGCAACTCCATAAAAAAAAATTATCCCCTCTGGGGTTTGTGTCCACTTATATGTGCACTTTAAGCACATGTCTCAATTATGCTTTCAATTTGAAGAAATTAAATACAGATCATGATGCTTTGAGTAAAACTGTCAGACATCCATGATAGGGTTTTTCATCCCACTTTTCTGCTTGCACCTAGAAGTGATTTCTCAGGAGTTGACAGGAAGTCCACAATCACAATGGTTGACTGTTACATAAGGTCCAAACTGTAACATTTTAAAGGAGTGAAAAACAGTCATCTAAAAAAATCTAAGGAACTAAAAATCCACCATTCTGTTTCATACACCTAGTTTTCAAATGCCAGAAAAATTGGACAACTAGAGTTGCATCAGGAAAGCATCCTTGAGAGAAAAACAAAGCACTTCCTAAATCACACAGGGTCTCCTAATGCAAGGATCAAAATGAAACTTTTAAGTCACAGAATATTCCTAGCACAAAAAATACAATTAGTTCAGAAGTTCAATTCCTAAGTATCTTGGCTTTCCTGAAACACTCAGATCAGTTGAATTTTAACTTTTCTCTCAGGATCCACTAATGCAATCTGGCTGCCATCAATATTTCACAGATAACTTGGTTTGAGTAGAAACAGAAGGATGTGAATTACTTACTGGAACAATAAAAGCCAACGTTTTGCCCGATCCAGTCTTTGCAGCTCCAAGCACATCTTTACCTTGTAAAGCCAAACCTATGGTTTGCCTCTGTATCTCTGTTACCACACGATACTGAGCTTCCTGCAGTCCCTGGTATTTGCAGGGTGGGAAGAGAAGAGAGAGTGTGGGAGGGCAAGAGCAACAAAAAAAGGAAGAAAGAAAAAAACCTATTTAATTTTGTCTGGCCCATGACTACATTGCTGTGTTTAGAAAATTATGTACATAGTATTACTCACTTAAAGAAAAAAATTGTTCAGATTCAGATAAGCAATGTATTCCCTTTTCCTTATATTATTTTCCAAAGAAAAGTTCTATACTCACCTTTAAGGGTTTTCTTTGACAATGGAAAATCCGAAAATCTTTGGATTTCACTTGCATTTATCTGAAACAAAATAATTTTAATCACTGCTTATAATCCAACCATAAGAGAGGAATTGAACAGCATTCTACAAGTTGGTGCTAACATAAATATGTAGTAGCTCAGTATGACCTGATTCAATTTGGCTAGTCAAGCAACCTATACTATTTTGAGCTAATCTAAACAACTAAACCATAAACTACTCAGTAAGTAATGATATACTTGAATAATGCAAGCTAATAGCACAATTCAAAACAGACCATCATGAAATCACAGAGCAATTTAGACTGAAGAGGACCTCAGGAGGCCCCTGGTCTCCACCTTTCTAGAGCTCAGATGTCTTTTTCAGATCCCAACAGGGATATACTGGGAATATATGCTCATCCTCACTGCATTTGGACACCCAGAACTGCAGCAATACTACATCTTCCTGACTGGGAAGAGTTCACCTGTGTCCTGAAGGTCATCAGATTCACCAACCTCTAGCACTCAGTGTATTTAATTTTTTAGACCTGTCCTACAAGGTTAAAACAAAAAAAACCAAAAAAACAAAAAAACTAAAAAAGTAGTTCATTGTCCTGACACCTACTAACTTAGTTCTCTGTATGCACCTATATTTGAGAGCTGGTTATTACACACACATACACAGAGTCCCCAATAAAATGTGTTTGAGTTCATGACTTTGCTCAATGATTTACAAAGATAAGGTGTCAAGTAGAGCTCATAGAAAAAATGTAGTATTTTCAAGGCTGTTCTAGTAGATGTGAACAGCTTTCACTGGCAAAGTTCACAGCTAACAGTAGCAGGACAAAAAAACCCACAAAACAAGAAAAAAAAGAGAGACTACTGTATTTATAAAGCCTGACAAAGAAGGTAGAAAATACAGCTTTGAATGCATGCTGACTAAAATCCATAAAATGAGATTTCTAAATGTCAAACTTGGAGCTTACAACTCATGCATTTCAAATAGGTATTGTTTATCTCTAACAAACTGCTGAACAGAAATCTCCCAAATCAGGGACCAAGCAAAACAGTATTCAGACTCTCCTGACATCTGGTGTTAACAATTCCAGAAAAGGCTTCAGGTAAAAACCTACTGAGCTGCCAGATCAGCCTTGTATCTCCTTGAAGTACCAAGCCTTTTACAGTGTCTGCCTGTTATAGAAAACTGAGAGGTTACAGCTGTTTAAAGCATCTAAATCACAAGAGCACTCTTTTCAGCCTAGCTCTCTCCAGTAAAATCAAGACAAGTATCATACATAAATTTATTATAAATAAAAGGCAAAAGCAGGTAAAAAGCAATAATGCTCTTATTAAAACCTGGTTTTGACACATTTCAAGGCAAAGCTCTTGCAAGGTAGATTTCAAGCTTTCACCGTGTCCTAACAGAGCAATTAAATTCCAAACATTATTCAGGAGAAGGGAAAAAAATTCTACCAGAATCACTATAAAAAAAGGTCTTTTTTGACTTTCACAAATTGGAATTCTTGACAAGTACTTCCAAATTCAGTTGGTAATTCTCAGTCTTATTATTTTGCATGCTAAATATTTACAACTCATTGATGTATACAATTTCTGGTTAATTTCAGCTAAGAGAAGTTCTGCATAGAAAACCAGGCCTGCAGGAGGGAAAAGTATTTCACTAACAACAAAAAAGAATTCATGCAATCGATTATGTGCAACTAAAGGGATAGATTTTAACAGGTTTGTGATACATGAATGAGTTATTGTAGCAATCTGAAATTGCTCTAAATAATTAAAGTTCTTCAGTAGTGAACTTCTTTTTAACTCTAGATGACTGAGTAGAACAGATGTATTAATCAAAAAAGAAGACAAAAATTGTTCTGCTCTTCTACCTTCAACTTCTCTAAAGAAATTTAAAAATCATTACATGCATAACCCTAGCTCTTTCAAACATGTCCAAGGGAAAAAAGTGAGAACAGTATTAAAAGAGCAAGAAATGTTGGGAAAAGGCATGTCACAAAGCTTCCTATATTATTTCTCTACCCTGCATACTTCCAGGAGCTGAGTAATGTTACATTGTAGTACCCTTAAACTCAGAAGGTACTGATATATTTTTAAGTCGCGTCCAAATGGAAAGCATAAAAAGAACTGATGTCTGAGGTCGATCTTCTGATAGTCCTATTCCACATCTTCATGCACCAGTGGACAACACCACCAACTTGTACTCTGTTTGTTTCCCTGGCCAAAGTTACTACCTCTGCTCATCTGCTGGGAACCTGTAACCATCAGCTCTCTCTAATCACCTCCACATGAGAGCAGCCAGCTCATTTCAAATACTTTAAATGCTGTTCTGATCTAACTCAAAGAATTTGAAATCCAGCAGACTAGAAAGGATTTTTGACAAACAGCTCCCCAGCACATAAGGCTGTCAACGCTTCTCATGAGCACAACTGTTTGGAAAAGACCATGTCCATCAATTGCCTGACAGGCAACAAAGTCACTGAATCAACAGAAAACAGCTCATCTACGAACATATAAGAAAGCAAAATGGTCCCATGGTATGGAACATTAAAACTAAATTTCAGATTTTCCATCTATGCTGCCACACGCTTGCCACATGACAACAAATTGGAAAAAAATCCAGGAACAAAGTATAGTGGTTGAATCTTCATCATTAATTTTGTCCTGTCTATGCACAGCAGTCATTCTCACACATGAAATTATGGACAGGAGGCCAAGCAGGATCACCTTCCATCCATCAGCCATTCTACCACTACTCCATGCACAGGTAAATCTAACCCACGAGCAGCCTGTGTGCCAGAGACCCCAGCCACTGCTCTTCACAGAGAGGACCAAGAGCTTTCTACTTTCCTTGTTCCTAAGGGATCTGCATCATGCAGAACTCACTGGAGATCCCTGAAGATCCAAGCACATGGCACTTCTTCACAGTTACCACTCCCACTTTAATCAGATCCAGGGTAATACAGAAGAAACACCAGAGACCCAGTGGAAAACCTTGTCAGGGACCAGAAAAGAATATCTGAAGGACTGAAGACAGAAAGTTAGGTAGGCATTCAAATGTATGCTCACAGGCAAGAGAATCCTGGAGCAAAAGGACAGCAAAACCCCAGCAGAGGTGAGACCAAGAGTCCCCAGAATTATGCTAAAACAAGCATATGTTTGCTCTTTCTTAATTCTGATGAAAACGTGCCTGAACGTTACACCCTCTTTGTCTTCAACATCTAAAAACACACACAAACACAACCCTCGACTATCCAATCCTTACCTTGCTGCCCCAAGCTGTACAGTGAAACAGATGCATGTGCAGTCACATTAGTGACATGGAAACGTCCGTAGATGTTCACATAGCCAAGGCCAGGAGTAGAGCAACATGCCATTTGCTTTCAAACAGCAAAGCAAATGATCCAGTGAAGCTCAAGAACACTAACTTGCTGAATCTTAACTAAGGGAGCTAACATGACCTGTTTATGGTAACAGATGTGTTTCTTCTATGCCTTCTATACCAAATGACAGCCACCAAAAAGCCATTACCACCAGCTGTGCCAAGTGCTGCAGAACCAAGTACAACTGCCCTGCAAACTCAGCCAAAGTAGGCAGAAGGGTGAGCAGCACCACAGGCAGCACACACCTAACCCGTTATTCGCAATTACAGCGCCTTCCACTGCTCAGCGAGATTCCAAAGCCGACTACCTCCCGCCGGAATTCAAGGGGATCTGGGTGACAAAAGCAACACCACTCACTTCACTCAAGGCCTTGCATTCAAAGCCCTATTTCCTAACTTGAGGCTAAACAACACATTCATTCATACTGATGCTTTGCCTGCCGTGCGTCTTCTGTGGAGACAAAGGTGTCCTACCTCCAACAAGGGAGATATCCACGTCGCCTGATGAGAAGGGTTAAGTGCCCCTGGTTACAACCTTTCCCAGCACCTGCTTCAGCCTCCTCCTCCCTCCTCCTCCTCGCTGCCCTCCTGGCCATAAACTCGTCCCCCGAGGGTCCCACTGCCCTCGGCCTGTCCAGTCATCTCCACCAAAACCCCTGGAACTGCGAGTACCGGCCCCTCCTTCTCTGCCAGAGGCAAAAGAACAGAGCATCACCCCTACCTCGTGGCAGCAGAAGAGCAGCGCCACTCAGGCTCGTACCCACAGGCACCACCAACAGCCCTGCACACCAGCGGGGCTGCCCACGCCCGCCCAGGGCCCACACACAGACACCATCCCTCTCCTCCCCCCTCTGCCCGCACACACACGCCACGCGAGGAGAGAGCCGCTCTTCCACAGCCCCCGGATGCCCGGCCCTACCTCGGGGTAGCGCTGCACCAGGCGCCCGATGTTCTCCCGCTCCACCTGCCACTCGGGCCGCTTCCTCTCCTTGCGCTGCAGCCGCAGCCTCGTCGTCCGCCGGCTGTATTTCTTCTTCCACCGCTCGAAGCTGCGCACGGGGTCCATGGAGGCGACCGCAGCTCCGCCGGGCCGGCCCATGCTGCTCCGCCGCCCCGCCTGGGCCGGAGCGTCATCGGGCCGCGCGCGGGGCGGGGCCGGAGCGTCATCGGGCCGCGAACGGGGCGGGGCCGGAGCGTCATCGGGCCGCGAACGGGGCGGGGCCGGAGCGTCATCGGGCCGCGAACGGGGCGGGGCCGGAGCGTCATCGGGCCGCGAACGGGGCGGGGCCGGAGCGTCATCGGGCCGCGAACGGGGCGGGGCCGGAGCGTCATCGGGCCGCGCCGCCGGCAGCCACCGCCCGCCCCGCCCCGCCCCGGCCCCGGCCCCCAGCCCCAGCGCGGGGAGCTTGTGCGCGCCTTCGAGCAAAGCCTGCGTTTGTGCAGTATAACCCAGAAAAAGGTGTTCGTGCCGCAGCCAGGAAAATACGCTGTGATCGGGATTGTAAAATGGAAAAAATAAAAAATAAAGTCTTAATAGGAGAGGGAAGTGTGTTTGGTGCTGGCGTAAGTTTTGCCCTCGGCAATGTGGTGGTGTGGGGGAATCACAGAATCATGGAATGGAGATTCCGTGGGCAGGGTCGCAGTTCACTGGGCCAGGTTTTTCAAAGCTACATCCAACCCGGCCTTGAACACTTCCAGGGATGCAGCTCCCACAGCTTCTCTGGGCAGCCTGTTTCAGAGCCTCACTGCACTGACAGTGAAGGATTTCTTCCAAAAGTCTAATTTAAACCTGCCCTCTTTTAGTTTGAATCCATTCCTCCTTGATTTATCACTACCAGCTCTTGTGAAAAGTCCCTCTCCAGCTTTGCTGTAAACTCCTCCACCAGGTACTGGAAGACTGCAATTAGGTCACCCAAAACCTTCTCTTTTACAGAACAATCCAAATTCTCTCAGCCTTTCTTCATTCCTTCCAACAGGTCTGTGTCTTTCTTGTACTGGGACTGCAGAGCTGGAGTGAGTACTCTGGAGCTGGAACCAGGAGACCCTGACCCCAATCCTAACCCTAACCCTAACCCCTAACTCAAGCCCTAACCCTAACTCCTAACCCCTAACCCTAACCACTAACCACTAACCCTAGCACTAACCCTAACCCCTAACCCTAACCTTAACTCCCTAACCATAACTTTAACCTCTAACCCTAACCCTAAACCCTAACCCTAACCCTAATCCCTAATCCTAGCCCTAACACTAACCCTAATCCCTAAAACTAACCCTAACCACTAACCCTAATCCTAACCCTAACCCTAACCCCTGTTCTGTGGCAAGGCTTTTAATGCTTAATTTGCTCATTCATTACAGCAAAAAACTGACAAATTTGTAAAAATCAAAACTCGGTTGAAAGACATAGAGTGGGGCTCGTGTTTAAGGTGCTAGGTTTAAGCTCTGACATGTGCTTTGACCCTTCACAATACAGCTGCAGTCAGTCCTAATGGCCTTGGTTCAGGGCCTAGAACTGTGCAAAGGGTTGGCAGAAAGTCACAGAGCAAACTGTATACAGACAGAGTTGATTTACACTGCATGGTGTAAGGTTGGTGTCTATAAGAGGTACATATCTCTCTACAAACTAGATTTAAGCAACCTGCAGATTTGTATTACGCTATCTTTACGTTCACCAATTGTTAACCCCTCCCAGCGGCAAGGTCTGCATTGCTCTGCAGTTTTTCAGCGGTCAGAAACAATTCGCTGAGTCAGTTCTAGCACTTCATCAGCACCCAGGATTAAAAACAAAAACAGGCTGTGGAATTATTGTGCCACATCAGGAAGAGAAAATTACAGACATATTTATGCAATGGCACAAGACGGAAGTAAACACGTTGATGAGGGGAACAGTGAAAGACTCCCAAAATAATTGCTGTCTCTGATGAGGGTTTGGAATTCCAGAAAGCCAAGGGAAAAGGGAGTGTCTCTTAATTAGCTCCACTTTTGCCATATGTATTTTGAGTGTATCATTGAAAGATGTTTTCCCTCCTGCCTGAGATCAGGGAAACGTGTGATCATAGAAATGTTTGGTTTCTCTTTAAAATCCATGAAGTTACTAATTTCAGGAGGGAATGGAAAAATCTCCCTTAAATATGCCCCAGGGAGATCTCTCCTCCCAGGTACGGCTTTGAATGCAATGGTTTTTTCTAGGGGTTTATTGCTGTGCAGATGACAAATAAGTGTACTGAAAGTTTTATTCTTGAAACAAAAATGGTTTTGTCCAAAACTACATAATAAAAAGCTGCTTGCAGGAGATGCTGATCCACCCCGAAGGATGTGCTTTGGGGGATGGCTCATGTTTGCCACAGTTACAGCACATTACCTTGACATACAAAACAAAGTCCCAGTCTAGCACAATCAGACTGTCACAGGGTTCAGCTGCCAGTTTGAGCATTTTATGTCTGCCTGTAACAGAAAAACAAACAAGCAAAACCCCTCCTGTGTAGAGTTCTTGCTGTTGCAGCACTGGCAGCACTGGAGTAAGTTTACTCTTTTCCTAAGTAAATGCACAGTAAAAGAGTTGTGTTTGAACATGCTGTCTTTGCTCACCTGGTCTGTGTTTTGCCTGCAGGGCTCGTCTCTTTCATAACAGAACAGCAGCAGTAGTCTGTGAGTCATGACAGACATAAATCCTCAATGAAAAAAAAAAAGGAAAATAATATCTTGCTGTCCTGTTTCTAAAACAACTTTTTATGCTGCTGCCATGACTGCTTTTAAAAGCATCCGAAAAGCATGAAAGCATGCTAATGCTTTTTAATAGTTAATTCACTCATTAGCCAAGAGGTCCATATACCAGGAAAGAAAAAAAGAAAGTCAAAAGGGCCTTGTCCTGTGTCCCACAGTACAAGGTAAAAAGCAGGATGGAGCTCCAGGCTGGAGGTCTGTGAGCCTGCAAGGGCTCTGGAACCACCTTTCTAATTTCTCTGGTGTCCTCTCACCCTGAAGGGCTTGGCTGAGAAACAGCCAGGGGTTTGTAAAAGTTTCCCTCTCACAGAGGAACAAATTCTACTTTGTGAAATTTATCATAAGACATTTAAAATTTCAGTTGTCTTGTAATAATACTATCCCTAGAACTGTGGCAAAATCAGAGGTCCTTCTGGGAGAGATTTAGAGAGAGAGAGATGATAAATGATTCAAATAAATGATTCAAGCACAGTTGTTTTCTCGTAATTTGAAGAAATGGAGTATAGCTATAACAATTAAAGTAACAAGGCTCTCTATGTGATCACAGAGAAGAAAGCAGCAATTTTTCACTTTAAACAAGACCTATTTCAGAGAAATAGATTTCTCTTTCATCCATACTCAATCTTTCCTACCCACAAGCACGAACACCTGTGTGATTTGATAGATTTGATATGGTGAGGAGGACAGGGGGCACCAAGTATCAAGGTCAGAGCCCTGAGGGCACTCATAGACCCTAATGGCCCTGACCAGCCTCACCTCAGTCCTCCTCCTACACCCTGGCCCAGCTCCACCCTGCAGCTTCAGGCCCTGTCTGGGTTATGTCATATGTCATGTTGGTCCCCAGCTCAGCCACAGCCATGCCTGTCCTTGGCCACAGACCCCACTGGCTGGGACCCAGAGCTGCAGAATGACTTCCTGGCTGGACCTCACTCCTGCTTTGTCACTGTGTCATCAGTGACTGTATCTGACCCTGATTATGGCCATCAGACCTCATCCTCAATTTTAATCATGTAGGTAAAGAAGTAGTCAGCAAACCAGAGGAAGTGACCCCAGAAGGACCATTTGTCAGCAAAATACCACTTCAGCCCTTCTCAACAAAACAACCACATGCTAGGAGAATTTCCTCAATGGCTCTCAACACCCTTATCTTCCAAGGCTTACTTGCAGTGCTTCAGGAGATTTGAGAGAAAGCATGTGAGAATATTCTGCCTGAGTGCCCCTGAATGAGGCACCCACAGTGAAAGCATGGATCTTCAATGTAATATTTGCACTACTATGATGTAGCTTCAGAACAGTTTGGGAAAAAGATTGGAAGTGGCAGTCAGATTTGTAAGTTATTTTTAACAAAGGTAATGTTCCTATCCGACATTATTATGAAATTTTATCCATCCAAAGAAAGTACAATATGACACAGGAAAATTATAATCTCCCTTGGAAAAAAAAAATTACTTTAAAATGAGCATTATTAGGTGTGATGGACAGAATTGTTCAATGAAATAGGTGTTAGAGTAGATGTCAGGGCACTGAGGTCACTATTAGACTTTACTGTCTCTGCTAAGCCTCCCCCAGAGTCTCTCCCAACTCCTGCCCATGGTCTCAGGACTCCATTTCAGCTTAGCCAAGAGGTATTAATCTGACTACTGCAAGCTGAGAAAAAAATCAATGCTCTCAGTTTAAAACAGAAATTTCAATACCCTCATGCAGACCCAGGGTAAGCACTCTAAAAAAGAGTCACAGTAGATGTTTGGGATGGAGAGCAATGAATAAAAGAGACAGGGTGGAGAAAAAAAAAAATTTAAAAACCCATAGAATTGGGTTTTTTCTGTATTGGATAGCCCTATAATAGAGGCTACCAAGAAATTATATTTTTTAAGTTGAAAGTTACACTGGATTTTCAAAAAACGGTAGAAACACTGTTTCAATAATTCCTGTTCTGAGCAAGTGGGTTAGCTGTGATGGATGAACAGTCAGTTATTACCAAGAATATTGTGTGGTGTAATTGAGAGCTTGTATTTTCCTCTTAGTTATGAACAGCTGTTTCCCAACAATGGAACAAATGCGAATTTGCAGATGCATTTCTTCTTGGGGAACTGATAAAACAAAAATGCTTTTACCAAGCATATAAATTACAGGAATTTGGGTTTATGTAGACACTCCAAAAGCTACAGATGCCATAACTGGAATGGCATAAACACATTTCTCCTGGAATGCCAGAGGACTTTTTGTTTTCTAGAGGACTTCTAATATTCATGATTTAGTCTGCAGGGCCCATAGAATGAACTTTTAGCCAATGAAAGCCCACCTGAACACTGAGAGAGCTGTGAAGTAAACTCTGATCAACAAGAACAATTCCATAGACAAGAAGAAAAGCTTTCACTCAGATTGTCAGGCAAGATGAACTATAAAACAGAAAGTAATTTTAAAAATTAATTGCTTAGTGTGTCATACTTTCAGTCTTTAAATTAAACCATCTGCCTCTTCAAAATGTTATGATACCTAGATTTCTTTAAATAAAGACACAAGATTAATGCTAAAACAAATACAAAATCAAAACATTTTTCTCTAAGTCAACAAAAATGTTTTTATTGAAAATTATAAGCATGACCAATCTCGCAAGAAATATATGATGGGATTTGCTGGAGCTTGTTTTGACTCACAGAGCTGTTGAACACACCCAGGCTTCCCAGGCCCCATCACTTCACCCCTTGCCACAGCTTGCCCTGCAGCACTGCACCCTTCTCCAGGCTGGGGTGCCAGCCCATGGAGGTGTCTGGGTGTCTCTGAGCCACTAGGGGCCGTGACAGACCTGGAGAAATCAAAACGAGTACTAAACTGGGATCGTAACAGACACACCTCCCTGAGAAGGACCATTGAATAATCAAGCCTGCATTTTCATGGCAGCTGGGCTCTCTGTACAGTCCCAGGGCACAGGCAGGTATTCCAATGCAGGGAGCTCCATAAACATGCATTTAATCTGGACCACGCTCGACAGTTCTTTCACAACTGAGCTGATTTCCTCACTGAGATACAGACTTGACAAATTAAATTATAAAAGATGAGTTAACCTTTCAGGTGATCACACATTTTGGAAGAATGCCATTCCCCAAACAGAATTGTGGTGCTACTGAAGCTTAATGTAAGAATGACACACTTAAATGCTGTCCTTTAATTATAAAGGCACTCCATTAAAAAAAAAGCATTTTCATTTATCACAGTTCTTGGTCTTTCTGTGTTTCAGAATAATTTCAGGAGACAATTAATGTATTGTTTTCCCCAGATCATTAGCCTAGTAAAATACATTTGGTTTGTTAGATATGTAAAAAAAGGCACAGCACCTTTATGCAACAGGGCACTTATGCCTTATTATTCTGTTTTTACGTGCTTGATTGTTCTTGCATTTGGAGAGAGAGTCATAGTTTATTATTTTGATCCTCTAGTTTATTCACCAGGTGTATTGCTCAACTCTAAAGTGTACATTTCCTTCCTATTTATGATCATTTAATAGCATCTATTTTTGTGGCTGAGAAGTGTAGGCCACCCAGCCTTCCCTATCTGTCTGCACATTTCTGGCTGTTGAAGTTTCAAATTTGTTTCAAATGCTTAGATTCATTTATTTCATACATCAGTGATGGGTCATGAGACAAATTTGAGAGAAGAGACCTAGACTGGGAGTCAGTCACAGAGAGGCAATGTGGGAAGGCAAAAGAAAACTGAAGATAAACTACCCTGGTAGTGCCTATTTGTGCTGCCAGAGGTGAGACTGGACCTGTGCCCATGCCCCTACCACTCAACCAGTCCTGCTGACAATCCCTATACTTGTAGGAGTCCTGTATGGGCAACAGCTGCATGGACTGTAAAGTTGTCAAACCAAATTCATCCCTTAAATAACTGCAAAGTCTCATAAAAAATCAATTTCTCTTCATGCTTTATTAATTGAGTTGCATTGGATTTCTCAAGTAGAAGGGGCTGACAAGGCTCAGGTGGAAAGGATACTGTCACTGTAGCATGAGTAGCCATACGGCCTCCAAACTCCAGAGTGATCACAGCATTCTAAAAACTGGAGACAGAAAAGCTGCTGTGCTATATCTTCTCATCTTCACTATCACAAATGCAAGGAAAGGGTAGAAGGGTTTCTTTCAGGGTGTGCTGATGATGTGCAGATTTGTCTACAGTTCCCCACCAAAGGCCAGTCCATGATGACAGTGTAAAGACGTGCCTGAATAGCTGGATTTCTAAATCTTAGAACACTTCTGTACTTCCTGTGGTTGTCAGAACATGGGAAAAAGCAAAAACAGAAACTATGTTAAGAAAAACAACATTTTTCATGAGAGATTCTGTCTACTTTTGTTTGGCAAATGAACATGATGATTTAAAATTCCCTAACAATCAAATCTCAGGTGTGGGATTCAGCTCCAGATCATAGAGATATGTATATATAGGTATCTGAATGGAGGAGGTTGCTTGAATTGCTTAGTTGTCATCTGAGGTGCTGTAAGGCATCCAGCTGCTTCTCCAGAAGGGCACAGATCTCCCACATACCCCACATTATATGTGCCAGCCTTGTGCTTCTGTACAATGTTCTGTAGAACATTGAATGCTTATGTTCAATCCCACTAGAAACTGCAGAGCTATTTGACTCATTTTGAGATGTCTGAATCCCCCTCCAGAGTCCATTAGCTGTACTGGCTGGACTTCCACTCACTATAATGGGAACATAACATGTAGACAGGACATTAAAGTGCCTACAAGCTGGAACTGACTGCCCCCTATCCCTCCCCAAAGAGTTTAATGTTTGTCAAAGACTCAATAAGAGGCGTGCAAAGATATGGACATAAAAAGCTTCACTGAGCTTCTCAGCAGTTTAGTGTTCCAGTTTCACTTCATTTAGCAATCCTATAAATCACCATCCATAATAACACTCAGGAAACAAGTTGTTTCAGCAAATGTGGTTGATTCACACGCAAATCTTAAAGCCTAAACAAATCTAACAGATCTTTCAGTGGCTACTTTTTGGATCTAGTTCAGAAAATGTTCAGTATTCTTTAATGAAATTAGCATCTCTGTTTCAGACTTAAATTAGACAGGTTCAACGACTCATAGAAACAAACACAAACCCCATAAAAGCTCCACACAGCTCTACAGAGGATTGCCTCCTGCCACATTCAGGAGCTTGAGAGTCACAGCTACCCAGTCTAAGCTAACAGGCTCTGCCACTCAGTAAGGTTTGGCAGAAAAAACTTCCTACCACAGAGCTCCAAATTCATGGCTTCCAGAGGAGACATGGCTTGGTCTTGGACCTTGGATCACCACAAACTTGTGTGTCTGGTGGTCACTGGCGTGTGGCTGAGCTAGGTGACCACCACAGGACCTGCTCTGCTTGCCCTGCTCAGGCAATCTGGCATTGTGCCTTGCCAGGGCACACTTGCCTTGCCTGCCTCACTCTCTCTCTGCACTCCTGGCTCACTGTTCCACAGTATGTTCTAATGTGTCAAAGGATTTTCTGTGAAGACTGTAGAATAACTAGCTACATAATAAAACACCAATTAAAACTCAATGTAATTAAAGGGGAAATCATACATGAGGAAAACTGTTCCAATTTCATATGCACAATGACAGCTGCCTAGTTGATTTTTCACTACTCAAAAAATTTGGGTGTTATGATGAAACTGTTTCGATCATAAGGTTCTTATTTAGGCCTTCTTTATCTGTCCAGCTACAAGCTATCCTGTGAGGCACCACTTTTAAATGCAGCAATGCAAACACTGCAAAAACTTGAAATCTAGCCCTCATTGGCGTTTTGCTGTAGATGTACAAGAGGCTTAGGTTTTATTCTGATTGCAATGCTCCAGACATTGGGAAGAAGGTAGCTCCTTTCAGGGAAAAATACACTGTAAAGAGCACATCTAATCACATTAAGTGTTCACAGAAGCACATCCTGACAAGAATGGTTTTTTTTCACCTGGCACTGCCTCTCTGCTTGGGATAGCATGGATAAGTTCAGAAGAAAACAATATGGATTCAAATTTGGATTGACAAAAAGCTTCTGGTTTTTTTCCTACCATTTATTATTGTTATTCTGTTTCATTGTAAATCTGTGCTTACTGCCTGTTGGGCCACAAAAAATGGATATCAGAATATATATCAGCAGAATATGGCATATTATGCTATTGAATGAGACAGAAAGATAACAAGAGACATGCTTGAAAAGAAACCAGAAATCAGAGGAGAAAAGCCAGGATACACAGTGAGGGATTTCAGTTTAAATTTAGGGAAAGGAAGAGGCATTTGAGTTACTATTTATGTTCTTACAGAAAAGAATAAAAAGGTTTCTTTTCCTTAATGTTGAATTGTTTTAAACACTGCAGAGTGAGTGAACTTGCTGTGCTAAGAATCCAGACCAATGCCTTTAACTTACTGACAACAATTTATGTGTGTGTTTCGCTTTGTTTTCCCTTCAGTCGCCTCTCAAAAGCAATTACAACCGAAACCGCCCATTCATCACCTTCTCTTTGATCTTCACTCTTGATAACAACTATTTTACATCTTCATTCAAATCACTCCACCCCATTCCTTGCAGTAATACTAAAGAGAAACTTCCTGTTCCTGGATGCCTTTCTGCAATAAATGCAATTACTGCTGCTCCAGGGAGAGGTTCAATTGGCAACAAATGCAGCAGGAAAAGCATTTTGGTGTTATAGATGGATCTTTAAAAGCTGTTCTGAGTCCTCAAGATTCTTGCCTTGCTGGCAAGGCAACTGCTGTATGTTGGAATATGCAGGTAACTGCATTTTCTAAGGTCTCTCAAGATCCTTCTACTGGATGAAAACATTTTGTGTCAGTTCTTAGGCATATTGGAAGAATGTGCTTTGCAAAGTAAAGACCTTGGAAATACATTGTAATTCGTGAAGACATAAATTCAAATTACAAAAAATGTAGTGAAAAATAAGCCCCTGAAAAACATGCTCTTTTCTAGACATCCAGAAAACCCTTTGTAAATCACAGAATCACAGAATCACAGCATAAGATGAGTTGGAAGGGACCCAAAGCTTTGAGTCCAACTGTGGTCCTGTGCAGCATTACTCTTAAGAGTCACACCATGTCTCTCAGAGTGTTGTCCAAACACTTCTTGAACTCTGCCAGGCTGGTGCTGTGACCACTGCCCTGGGGAGCTGTTCCAGTGCTTGACCACCCTCTGGGTGAAGAACCTTTCCCCAATATCCAACCTAAACCTCCCCTGACACATCTCAGGCCATTCCCTCATGTCCTGTTACTGTCACCACAGAGCAGAGATCAGTGCCTGCCCCTCCTCTTCCCCTCACAAGAAGCTGTAACTGCAGTGGGGTCTGTCCTCAGTCTCCTCCAGGCTGAACACAACAAGTGACTCAGCCATGACAGGGTCCTTTCCTTCAAAGGTCCTTCACCATCCTTGCTGCCCTCCTTTGGACACTCTCCAGTAGTTCAATGTCTCTTTTATCCTGTGGCACCAGAGCTGCCCCCAGCTCTGGAGGTGAGGCTGCCCCAGCTCAGAGCAGAGCAGGACAATCCCCTCCCTTGCCCAGCTGTGATGCTGTGCCTGATGCCCCCAGGACAGGGCTGGCTCTCCTGGCTGCCAGGGCACTGCTGGCTCATGTCCAACTTGCCACTGAGCAGGACCCCCAGGTCCCTTCCCATGGCTCTGCTCTCCAGCATCTCATTGCCCAGTCTGTCTGTACATCCAGAGTTGAACCATCCCAGGTGCAGAGTCTGGCACATTCCCTTCTTGAACTTCATCTGGCTGGTGATTGCCCAGCCCTCTGATCTGTCCAGGTCTCTCTGCACAGCCTCCCTGCCTTCAAGGGAGTCAACAGCTCCTACCAGTTAATCCTGTGACAAACACAGTAAATTGCACCTTTAAAAGGAATTACAGGCTAGCCATATTGTGAGCTGACAATCAAACTCATTATGAATATCACATCTCTACTGTACAAAGCATGTATCCAAGGAGTTCAGGCAAATGGGTCCCTGCAGTACCTGATCTGAAACCCTCCCTGCTTGCACACAAAATGAGGGATTCAATGCATTTCCCTGATTTTTGGCAGCTGGGCATCACACTACAAGGGAGTGTGGAAGAGCATGGCTTCACAGAGACATTTTTGCACTTCTGCCAGGAAGCAGCTGTACTCAGAGTAATAAAACTCTTGTGAACAGCTAAGTTTACTATGAGCTGAGATTTTTAAAGGTCTCCACTGTATATTTATGACCATTTCTGTTGTCTTTAGCAGCTTATATGTGCAAGTAGCATTCACAGTGTATTACTTTTGAAGCATCTCAACAACCTCATTTGACATTCCTGTGTTGGGTTAACTTCTTCCTGTTAGAGACAGAGAAGCTGCCCTGGAAACCTTGAAGCTTGATCTCCTTACACATTCTGAGGTCTAGGATTAACCTTAACTTTGCTCCAATAATGGCTTAGATTTACTTCAAATTGCCTTTCTTAGGTTCATTATTTTCTTCAAAAGCAGGAGACCATTATGTGAACATAAGCTTATGTTTTATTATCCTGATCACTTAGCCATACCATTTTGCCTCTGCGGGACGTAAATACAGAAATTTTAAAAAAGGAAAAATGAAAAAGGTAAAAAGAAAAAAAGGAGGCAGAACAGATTATGACATTTTCTCAGTGCACAGACATAAAAGCTATGTTTGTCATATACATTTGCATGCCTTTACAAACCTCTCTTCTGACTCAAGGTGTGATCTTGGGACTTATAAAGAGATGAGAACTGGTAATATATACATTCCTTTCTTCTCCTGAGTTTCAAAATAAACAAAACCAAATTTTTCTTTCATAGATAATGGATCCTTCAAATGCAATGCCATATGCTGATTTGCTTTTAAATAATTTTGCAATTATTTTTGCACTCATTTAGTTATTTGTAATTTTTATATTCCAAGAGCTTCAGATTAGAGCAGTAAAGTTGCTCTGTGTTTTCTAAGATACCACAATAGTTTTTTATCTAATTTGCCACTTATCCAGAGCACAGCTACATACTAGGATATGTAGATTGATATATTGAAGCTCTACATCTGTTGAAGTGTCATCATTCATGAATGTTTAAATGGATACCTGCCTTGATGTCCCATTTAGTGAGATAAATTTATTTCATTAATATTCTGCAAAGGCTTCTATGTGTAATGGTGACAGAGAAACAAACTCTTCCTACAGATACACATAAACATTATGGAAAAAAATGCACTAGCAATTTGACTGGAAGAACACTGAATAAAGAGATTCTCATCTAGAAACTCAGTAAACATATGAAGTTGCACTGGAAATATGGAGTTTATCATTTTATCAGGAAGACAGTTCAGGAGGAAGAGGTGAAATAGTAATATTCAGGGAACTGAGGACTAGATAGAAGATAAGAAAAATCCTCAGTGGCTCCATTGCCTTGTACTTTGAGGAATAGTTTAGGTTATCACCACATGAATATAATACACTGGTATTGTTATTAACAATGCTTGCAATTGACAGTCACTTTGCAGCAGAACAAGATCTCCTTTCATAAAGTTACTAACAAATTATTGATATTAAGCATATGGTTAAGTAGGTCTCCATTTAACATGCTACTCAGCCAGTTTGCAAATACTTCAGTATACATAAACTGCTTTTACCCTTAACTCAGGCAGTTAGAGTATTCAGGATTATTTTGTTGGATTGTTTTCACTGGAAGGAAAACACCTGCTTTATCTCTGCATATCCTGGTTGTGCAAATCATCTACCCAAAGTCCTGTTTCCTAAATACAATAATAATGCACAACAGCAGGAGGGTAATCTCCACATTCAGAAGCCTAAGATCTTTTTCCAGATGGGTCTGAGTTCAAAATTTTTGATCCATGTTTAATTGCAACTATACATTTTACTGGTGTATTCTCGTAGTGGAATATAGGCATGAAAACAATTTGATGCTGACTATTTTTTGTTAAATGAGAAGTATGTCCTTCTAAGAGAGCAATAACAGAGACTTATATGTCATTAAGAAATATGAATTAAAAATCCAATAAAAGATTTGAAGTGGGCTGTAAACCAGTGATGAAGACTTGCTCTTTCTTTTGGTTGCCCTTCAGGTCTAGATGACTCCACTGCTCTTTCTAATCTCCTGGTTGCTTTTGTGCACCTACACTATGTGGTTCTCATGCAACCAAATCAATTCCCCCTCCTATTCTGAGTGTCACTCTGGTCTCATCATCCACTAGAGTGGAGCTGAAGCCTCACACAACTAGGTCAATACCTTCATGACACAAATCACTGACCCAGCCAAAAGTACTTTCCCAGTTCAAAGTTATTCCAAGTATGTTGCTGGCTCAAGCACACGCTAGGTAGGCTTTGTCACATCAGGCATTGCCTCTCTGTGCAAGTGATATCTGTAGCTGTCTCACCCTTTCCATCAGTTTCTCCAACCCTCCCTCCTAGTCACTGATGCTGGTGATTATTGGTGTGCATGCTGCAAGTTCCAATTTAAAATTTTGCTTTAACATCAGACTACGCTTACTTGGCATCTTCCTATCTCTTACTCAATCTGTCCACACATTTGCCTTCCTCATAGCCTGTTTTGTTCCACCCTCAGCCCTCACTGTTGCTTCCACCCTCACCTTGCACCTGCAAGGTATCACCACAGCCCACGCTGGAGCCATAATTAGGTTTCCCAGGTAAGAAGGTCATTTTGTCTGTCCTTTCCTAGTTCCCTCTTTTGTAATTTTCTGGGCGTGGAGCCAGGACCTGGGCATGGAGCCAGCACACATGCTGCTCTCGCACCCCACCCTGGCCCTCATGTTCCTGCCCAGCTCCCCTCTGGAGCCATGCCTGGGGCCGCACCCCTCTGTGCACTGCAGCCGTGGAGCCACTCCTGCTCCTGGCCACAGCACCTCTGCAGGCTCTGCTGGGAAGCCATGCCCAGGACGGGCTCCTCCACACACCCTGGCTCTGTGCTTCCTTCCAGCTTCCTCCATGCCTTTTGCCAGCAGTGGAACACAGCTTGGGCCCATCTAGGTGCAGTGCTCGACGCGTTGGATCTTGGATGCAAACAGAACAGAAACACTGATATATAACTCACTCTGCTTGAGACAAGGAGAGAACACAGGCTGCACCAATCAGACATCAACGAGTTATGGATTTTTAATTGATTTGTAGATTTATAGTGATACGCCATCCCCAGACACATCAGGCTCCCCGTAGGTGTATCTGCTGGCACAGGGGCTCCTCTCCTCTCACAACAGCAGCTCTTGCAGCAGCAGAACATGGTCAGCCCTTGCACTGGGTCTGGCTGGGATGGAGTTCACTTCTTCATAGCCAACTGTGTTTCCTCTTTGGGACTGAGACAGTGTTAGTAACACACCAGAGCTCTGGATGTTGCTGATCAGTGTTTGTACAGCCCCAGGGTCGGTTGTTTTTGTTTGTTTGTTTGTTGGTTTGGTTTGGTTTGGATTTTTGCCTCTATTCTGCCCCTCTATTATCTCTATTACCCTCTATTCAGCAAATAATCTGGGGGTACACAGGAAGCTGGGAGGGGACACAACCAGGACAGATTACCCAGACTGATGGCATTTTCCATGCCATAAAACATTGTGCTTAACTATGAAATCAATGGGAGAGATGTTTGTGGTTAAAGCATTTGTCATCACAACTAACTGTTACATGTGGTGAGATCCTGCTTCCCAGGAAGCAGCTGGACACCTTCTGCCAATGGGAAGTAGTGAATTAATTCTTTACTCTGCTTTGTTTCCACAAATAGCTTTTCTTCACCTATTAAACTCTTTATCTCAATCCAAGTTTTCAGCTTTTGCACTTCCAAATCTCTCCATCATTCCTCTTGGGAGAAGTGAGCAAGGAACTAGGTCTAGGCTCAAGGTCAGCCACTACAGCACACAAATTACTTTTCCCTTGGCTGACAAAGCCTTTTTGTTGTCCTGAATGAATACAAATCTGTTCTTTGCCATCAGAGCTGATGGAAAACAGGTACACGTGTCCCCATCAGGACATGAAGGAAGAACTGGTTTTGTCTCTCACCTTGAATGAGGAGTTATTTGCATGAAAAAGTATTTCTGGTACTCTGGCTTAATCATGCAGAGCAAGTGCTAATTGCAAAGGCAAATAACTTTTTTTCCCTCCTTTTTGAGCATCTTCTACTAAGCATCACAGTGCTGAGGAAATTAAGGAGAGGGGAAAAATTTTTGCTGTTGTGAACAGCAGGACTCAGTTCCTCCTTAGAAACTGTCTGCTTTTACATTACCAATCTTCTCATCCCTATCCCCTGGACAGCATATCCAGCTCCTAACAAGATCATGAAATTTAAGATCACTCAAACTGTAGACACTATTAGCAGAGGCTCTCCCCAGAGGGGAGAGAAGTTAAGGGTGATAGGCAGCTCCTAACTGCCTCCATATTAATTATTTGTCCAGCTGCTGGCAGCTGCTGCTGTTGTTGAGTAATAGTGTGTCACCCAGGTAATGCAACATGTCACTTTTCAATGTGCTACATTCTGCCAGATTACAGTAGTCAAATCTCTAAGTGCCATTTTTTATTTCCTTGGGCAGCAACTGATCCCCAGAACAAGTTGTCAGGTGTCCCAGTGTGGCAAAATGTGGCATATATAAAATTTTCTCAAGAAAGTATGTTCTTTGGTATTTGATCTTTGTGTAATTTTAAGCGTAATCAACAAGAAAGGAAATTTAATCCATGAAACAGATAGCAACTATCAAGCTCTAAGACATATCTGGGTGGTAGAAGGACAAATTAGTTGTTGGTAGGACTGCATCGTTAAGGTTTAGGGCTTGACAAAGCTTCAATGATCTCAGATCCAGGGGGAGGTTACTAAAGCATGGGAATAAGAGTGTACCACTGATTGTAGACACAAAGAATGCAGAATCTGTGGGCCACCTGGAAATTTGGCAGAACTGACAAGATAAGGAAAAAATTAATAAACTGCCAACTCAGCAACTCTGCTGAATCAGCCTCAGCTGGGGAAAGGTAATTCTGGTAGTGGCAGACTGACCATGACCAGGGCCCACTGACTCCCAAAGCCCAGACTCAGGAGAAGAGAGTGACTGAGAATCATTAACCAATGGAAGATTAGCACCACTGTATAAGGATCTCTGTGATGCCATGGGTCTGGTATACAAGGGCCTGCAGGGTAGGCAAGTCATTGCAAATTGGCCCATGAGAGCAGATAGAATTTCCATTCTACATATGGCACAAAATCATTATTGTGCAATCCCACGGATTTGGTAATGGCTGTTGCCATGCCAACCCTGTGGCAACTTTTCCACCATCAAACCCAGACAAGTACATAAATGTTATTGTTTACTGAGCATATGCATCTCATAAATCCCTTTGCCTTTAAAGCCAAGCCATTACTAAGGCTGTGCCATCTTGGTTCTGTATTTTTCTTTTGCTCTTAAGAAAGAAGCTTCTATGTAGATCTTGTAAGCTTGTAAATAAAACAAGAAGTTAAAACTGGTTAAGTTACTTTGGCATCTCTTGTGACATCAAAATTACTTTTACTAGCATTTTTTGGCTAGTAATTAAAGAAATCAGACTCATCCTATCTTTATAGTGTTATAAAACTTGTGTGTGATTCTTTAATCTGATGAAATAGACCAGTATAAGGCAAAATGTATGGATTGTATTACAGGAAAATGAGAACAAATATCAATTTTTCAGCATGTCAGTGGTCAGTGTACCAAAAAATACCAGAAAATGTGGCAGCTGTATCAATATAACTTGACTATATACTTGAATAAAATTATAACTTATATGTGTGTGTCTCTGTATGTCTATGCTTAGCCTCTAATGCCTTCCCCGTGGAGTATGGATACAATTTCTCAGTTTTTTCATTATTCCTCATGAAAAAATGAGTAATGGATTTCATAGCACGGTCACTTTATAATGCACAGAAACTTCACATTCTTTTCAGTGTGAAATACAAAGTCTGTATGGTCTGTATTTAAAAAGTGATAATTTGCAAGAAAACTACCAATGTAGTTACTTCAGTTGGAACAGGAAAAACTTCTTAATTCTGCATCCCTTCAGGACCCAGGGCTTTACTCAGTCTGCACCAAATGATTTTAAATACAGGTTGACACAATTAGAACAACTCAAGCACAGATTTACCCAGAAGGAGAGTACCAAAGGGGCTGAAGTTACCCTGCTAACATTACAGGCTATCATCTCCACAGCTCCCCACTGAAGAGCTCTGCAGAACACACAGTTCTCCCTTACAGGCTTACACAGACCAACTATTCATAAGTGGCTGGATTAGGGACCACAATAAAGGTAGCCAGGCTCTTGTGTGGATGAAAGCTGGGAATGAAACAGCAGAGCTAGTTTACAGGAGAGCTGCTTGTTTAGCAGAAAATCCCATACCACAAGAATGGGGTAGGCTAAATAAAAGAAAAAGCATTCAATTTTGTATCATTGTTTCTAATGTTCTGAAGTTGCTTCTATTTCCCCACCTACTTAAATCCTCTTCATTCACTGCCAGGTGCACTGGAGAGTCCTTTGCTTTCAGCCCCTCTGTACTGATCCATTTCTTTCAATTTAATCCTGTTATTTAATATGCAGAGTTGCTACTTCAGTTTTAAATATGTTTAAAATCCTTCCAAGCTGACCTCTTTTGCCTTTGCATCAAGGGCTGCCAAACAAGAGGTGTCTGGGGAACGTGTAACACGCAGTTCTCAGCAAAGAGCCAAAGCAAGGCAGCCTCCTCTCCCTCATCCAACTCCTGGCAACGTTCTGTCTTCTCAAACATGTGTTACTCAGAAGCAGATTTACAGGTAGAAATAGAAACTGAATTAGATAATAGATGTGTAGGGTTTAACTCCAGGGTTTTGTAAACCTCACTCAGGTGCTAGCTCTTTCCTTTCACAGGGTTCCCTCCCTCTCCTCCTTCAAGACCTCCTCCATACCACTTGCACACCAAATCTAGGAACTGTGAAGCCAGTTAGGTATTTAGCATGAATTCATCAAGCAGAAAAGAGAACACAAATCTGGTTTCATGTCTCCCAGCAAAGGCCCCCATGTTTCAAGTCACAGTCCCAGTCAGGTAATGCATGCCCTGTTTCCCCACACTAAGTCCAGGACTGGAACCACACCCAGGCTACATAGTAAATGTTCAGTGGTTTCACTTGGATAGCCGTTCATTTCCATCTCTGATAGCAGAGCCTGAAAGTTCCTATCAGTGCAACTTCATTGCACTCCACGTTATAAATAAATATAAATAAACCTATTGTTATCTGGGGTCCAGCGCTGAGGAGCTCTGCAAAAGTGACAAGTGCAAATCAAGTTTCAGAGGTGTCACTTAAACAGAGTGATAACATCCTGCTGGACTTTATTTAATATATTCCAGGTAGTAATTAAAGAGCTAATAATCCCATGAAAGGGAAAAACATATATATTTCCTGATGCTACTTGAATTAGAATTATTAAAGACAGTTATCTCTAAGGATTTATCTATACTGCTTATATATTTAATTTATAAGATGGAAGGGGAGAAAACTAATTTACAAAAAAATCCTGTGCAAAATCTAACCTATATTTATAGAATATTGTTTCTCATTAAACATTGGGTATCCATTTCTCCTTGAACTTAATTAAGTATACTTGATTAGAGAGTGAACAACAGTAATTGACAAGACTCATTAAATTCCCCTTAAAACATTCAGCTATGGACTTCAGTGGGAGTTAAATCAAACCTTAAATTAAGAGCCAGATTGTTTCAAGATTAAAACAACTTGTTTCAAAGCCTGGGGACAGTTTGTTCAATTTTATACTGTATTGGTATTCTTCTTTTATTAAGTGCACAAACAGGTGGGATGAGATTCCTCTCACCTAACTTTAGATGTATACAGTTTACAATTTGGAGCTAGTCATGCCAGACTGCCTTTATACTCAATGGAGAGAAACAGCCTCTTTTAAGGCATGATTCATCTAACCTATTTAAATGTCTACTTTAGAATGAGATAAATTGTATACTATAACCATTTGGCCTTCTTCATTGAAAATAAAAGTAATTAGGCTAATTCATTTAAAGGGAGCTGTCTGCAGCACAAGTGTTTACATTTAGTAAAATGATTACTTTCTTTGGCAGATGAAGGTATTTAGACTCATCATCAATGTATGCAGATGAGGATAAGCTAGGCAGTGGAACTGAAACACAAATGTATAGTTTACCTGATCTTTCAGATGGAGCTTAATTGCTGTACACAAAGCAAGGGTAAAATGTTTTTTACTCAATAGTACTCTTTATTCTTCTGGTTTGCTATATTTGTAACTGACCAACATCAAAAGTGACTGATATTTAAAAGAAATTATATGGATGGGCTACTCCTTCCCCTCCACCATTTCATGGCACAATTTATATTAATTTCCCCTGGCATATTCACATATTCTGATTTAGCTATATCATAGCTGCTTAACCTTGTTCTCCCAGACAGAGCGTGTAAATAAAGCCAGAGTTTTCTCTGGGACATTAATAATTGTACATGTTTCAGGTTTAACAGAGTGTGGTATGGTTTTAGCTCAAAAACAATTTTACTAAAGATATAATTAAGATTTTATGCTATGCAACTTCATTATAGATTGTGAGACTTTTTTTATTGTGATTAATTTATTTTAATTTTCTTAATTAAATGAAAATTAAACTAATAAATTTTGGAGAATTTATTACCTTTCTTCTCCACCCAGCACTGGAAATCATTAAATTCTAAGGACACTAATCACAGTTGCTGGTAGTGACTCTCTCTGATAATCTGGTTATTAGTGTCTAGTAAAAGATGACCTGATATAGATGATGAAACAAACTTCCTCATGATGGGTTACATTTATATTTTGCAGTCAGTACATAGAAGCATTTTCTGTCTCTGACAATTGTTGTTTTGAGGAGTTAAATGCGACATGTATGCTATAACCCACTTGGAATCACAGAAGTGTGAAGTAATCTAGATGGAATCTGGGGCATTCAACTTGTTCAGTGCCTTCCCCATTTTTACACATCTGCAACTTTCCTAGACAACCTGTTATAGTGTTGGATCAGCTATGATTCCATCATTGGAAGTGTTCACAGTCAGGCAGGGTGAGGTTTTGAGTAACTTGATTTAGAGAATAATATTGTCCCTGCCCACAGCTAGGGGAGCTGAACCAAATAATCTTTAAAAGTCCCTTTCAATCCAAATAAATTCAAGATTTTTTAAAAATATGTTGAATTAGAATTTTTTCATGGAATTTATGTCCATTCTTACTTGTCCTTTCATGTTAGAAGTCCAAGGAGATCTTCAACCATCCACTAAAATGTTGTACACAAGGAAATTTTCTTAACCTTTTATTCAGACTGAACAAACCCATTTGCCTCACCTCTACTTATGTGTCACAGGCTACAGCCCACTGGTCAGCTTTATGCTACTCTACTGGACTTTTCCCCATATAGTGATGTTTCTTGTATTTGGGAGTCAGAAACTGAATACAACATTCCAGATGCAGCCTCTTGAGTTCCCAAGGAGGTCACTTTCCCTGGCCTGCTGGCTACACTCTTAATAATGCAGTTAGATTTGTTGCTGCAAGGGCACATTGCTGGCTCATGTTTGGGCTGTTCACCGTGACCCCCAGGTCCTTTCCCCAAAGATTCTGTTCTAGCCTGTCAAAATGTACAGTTGCATTGTATCACAGAGCTTTAGATGTCTTTTTAACTGGCTTTTTTGTTTGGTTGTTTTTTTAAATTTGCCTTTTGGCACATCAAGAAGTTTCTGTCAGGCTATTTCTCTAGCCTGTTGAGATCCCCCTGAATAACTGCCCTGCCTTCCAGCATGCCATCTTTTCCCCACCATTTAATGAGGATGCATTCCATTTCATCATTCAGGTCATTAGTGAAGAAGTTAAATACCACCAGGATCACAATCTAATGCAGAAGAATACCACTCCTAACTGGCTACCAGTTAGACTTTCAGCTACTAACCAGAACTCTTCGAGCCTGGTGGTCCAAGCATTGTTTTCATCAACCCTGCAGACAATCCATCCTGTCCATATCTCTCAAACATGTTTACAAAGATAAAACCAAACATGGTCTTGATAGTCTTGCTAAAGTCAAGATAGCCAATATCAATTGCTTGCTTTTCACCCCCAAAGCAGCCATCATTGCAGGCAGCCAGGCATCTGTGGTAAAGCCATGCTGGCTGCTCTAAAATGGTAATAGGGTTTTGGGGTTTTTTTTGTGAAAAAACAAACGTATCACCCTACACAATTATAGTAGTTCCAGGGACTATAGTTAGCATGATGCTGTCCTGCTTTAACCCCATCCAGCAAGTAAGTTGATTCCCTGAGGCACAAAATCAGAAGAGTAAAAGTGAAAAAACTTGTAGGTTCAGATAAAAACAGTTTAGTGGGACAGAAGAGGAAGTAAATAATAATAGTGTTAATTACCATAATAACAGGAATTAGAATATACAAAACAAGTGATGCACAATGCAGCTGTTTACCACTTACCAAGTGATGCCCAACCATTTCCCAAGAGCAGCCCCTGGCCAACTTTTGCCCTAATTTATATACAGCATGATGTCATATGGTACTGAATATCCCTTTGGTCTTTAGGGTCAGCTGTCCTGGTTCTGTCTCCTCCCAACTTCTTGTGCCCCTCCAGCTTCTTGCTGGAGACATCGATGTGCCATCATACTAAAGACATCAATGTGCCATCATACTAAATCCAAAGCACAAGATACCAGTTACTGAGAAGAAAATGATCTATCCATCCCAGCCAAAACCAGGCCAGATGCAGCAGTCAGATTTGGGCTAGCTTTTATGTAACAGCACATGCAGAGGGAAGCACAGAGACATTCGAGTATGTCTTCACTGTCATATAAAAATTGACTTGAATTTGCATGCCTTGCCTATGTTTTTCATGTTCTGGTTCACATAAACCTGAATCTAGCATAAGCATGAAAGCTGGCTTGATAAGAAATTAAGGTACAACTAGAGAAGTTTTGAGTTTGAATTTAATTCCTAAAAGAAGTTTGGATGAAAAAATACACAGGTCATTTGAATTGGTCTACTCCTAATTCTATAAAGCTGTCCCATCACACAGAGCAGCCTCATCTATCCACCTGTATGCCTTCATATCTTGGCACCACTCTGCTTCAACTCTGACTCTCCTCTTTCAGCTGCTGCTGGCGAACTGCAAAATTCTTAAGACTGTGACTATGAAGAACAGTTTGGTATCAAGAGGGGATCTGTTGGCTCCTAAGATTACAACTTCCAGCAGTAAATATCAAAAACTAATTAAGGACAGCCACTCCAACAAAATCTCATGGCAGCTGGTCATGATCACATTAGCATAACAGCTGACCAGAAGGCATAAAAGAAGAGGAATCCTCAGGAACTTCTTATCTAAGACAAGGAGCCCTCCACAGCCATGTGAAACACATATTCCTGATTGCAACCATGGGTCTGGAATCCAGAATGATGACCCTTCATTCTTGTACTTGAAGAAATGCCAAATTCTTTACCACCATTTCTATAACACATAGAAATATAGAATATATTAGAACTCCATATTCTAATTCCCTCATTTACATGGAAAATATATATGAATTTATAATGAGAATATATATGCAGAAGTCTATGTTCATATGGTTTAGGAATATGTAATATAATCTCTGTTCCATACTCATTCCATATTCATATATAAGCTGTAAGAAAACTATGGAGTCTTTTCCTTTTCTAATAAATTCCAATATTTGGGGTTTTTTTCTGATGTTTTTACAAGTTATCCATGTCATAAACACCTTGAATCCAAATGGTAATAGTCAGCTCAGAGTCCATTGCTTACTGGTGAAAGCTGCTTGTATGTGAAGCCAGGATTTTTTTTTTCACTGCATTTCTTAGTTTTTCTGTCTTACAAAAGCCTCTTGTGGTCCCTCACAGTATGCCTTTGTCCTTATTACCCTGAATGTCTTCATATCACGAACTTTCCCACCACACCAGCAAAGTGGCTCACCTCACTGCTCATTTCTTTTCCAGGTCACCTAAGAGTGTGCACAGAGCTTTGAGAAAATCAGTGGTTACCAGCGGTTGTGACCAGTTGTTACCACTGACCTTCCACCATAATAAGTAACCTTCCCTCTTACCCTCTATTTCCCTAGTTGTAACCTGTTATTGACCCATAAAACGACTTTTTATTTAATCTCATAAACTACTAAGTTTCCTTGGAAGCTGTTGATGGTGGTACTATGAAATGTCTTCAAAAGTACAAGCAGATTACATCAATTTGGCTTTGTCCAAATATTTGCTGCCATCCTTCAAAGAGAGCACTGTCAAGTAGAAATTTTGTTTTTAGGAGTCATACTGAGCCTTCCATAGTGCTTCTTTTATGTAGAAGTCATTGATCAGCCTTACAGACTCCCTGATGAGCTTCTTGAGCTGCTGAAGGAGGGCTTAGTCCCTGTTTAGAGATCTTCAGCAAGTTGTTCCTCCCAGCTACTTTTTTTTTTCCATTTCTTAAAATATGTTATCAGCCAGGATTTATGAATTTTTCTATTTTCCTCATTTGGATATGACTATAGTATTTTAAAGGTTGTCTTCTTGCTTCTGATGACATCTCTTCCTTATTGTTTAGTCATGCCTGGTTCTTTGTACCTTTACTCAAGCCTGTCTTAATAGGTTGCATGCACTGGCATATGACCTAAATATATTAAATGTATAATTCTGCTGTGTCCCAGGTATTGGCCCCTGGTGATTATGTTTATGCACATATTAGTTAAGGAGGAAGAGAAGGTTACCTAGTTTCTGCCAAGAGAGCAGATGTTATATGCAGTACTAGCCAACCTATGGCTCGGACAGTCAAGACATCAGACCTATAATAAAGCAGAAACCCTGCATAATTTCAACCAAATATGTTCGCCCTCCCATTCCAAGCAGTGCTTTATACTCCAGAGCTGTAAAGGCAGCAATCTGCTACATCTGCCTCTCTGTGCCACAGCCCTCTGCAGCAACACCCTATGAGCCAAATCAGTCTTGCCCTGTGAGGGATCCTACTCACAATATTCTCTTCTCTCCAGTCCGGAGAAAGTGCAGTCCCAGCAAGTATTACAAATGAAATTAGTGATTAACCGAATTCTAAAAACAAGGAAGAACAACAGACAGACATAAGGAAAAAGCAAAACAAAGGAGTGTCACGGATTCATTTTCCAAAGCAGCACCAAATACACAGAGGGTGGTGTCACCAAGTGCCAGGGTCAGACTGCAGCCACCATTTCAGAGATCTCTCTCATGACCACCTTTCCTTGCTGCTGTGCAATGCTAATATGCTTTTGGGACATCGCTCTTACCTTTCTTCTGGTAGGCAGAAACCAGATCATATTTTGCTATGATGTCCTTATGTCCTTCCAAGGGATCAATAAGTCTATTTCAGCAGAAACAGCCCTGCACAGGAAACAAATTGAGGAGTCCTTGGAGCAAGAGGCAGCAGCAGCAAGCAGTACTTGTAAGGTGAGGCAGTGTGCTGTGTGGGCAGAGCAGTCTAAAAGTGGGGGAAGGGAGCAGCCCACACTCCAGGGATGGAGAGGAAAAAAGAAGCAGGTGAATGACAGACTCAGCAAGAGGAAGTGCTTGAGGAGATTGTGGAAAGAAGCAGTCTGCAGCCACACAGGCTGCAAGATGTGACTTGGGAACGCAGTGTGCCTTGAGGACTGGCTGTCCCTGTGAGAGCAGATCTGCTGCCTGTGGCATTTACAGGGTGGTCAGTGATGGTCTGTGCCCCACAGCCTGCTCAGCCTGGCCTTGGCTCTCTCCTTGCCCCACTAGAGGCTGTGCAGCACACAAGCAGCTGCAAAAACACAAACAGCATTGGGATGTTGATGTCCAGGCAATCTTCAAAGTGCACCATTTCACAGCTGAAATGCCTAAATGAAAGCCCAAAGCTCCTTTAAATTGGGAGTTGAGGGCCCAGTGAAAGATCCTGGAGGACACCCACTGCTCAGTGGAGATGCTGACCTGTGGCAGTGGGAACCATACACTGCAAGCATCCATGTCCCCTGAAACTCAGATGGATCTCCAGATGTTAACATACATCAATAAATAATGACTATTAGAATAAATGGAGGTAGAAACAATAGGCTTTTTAAACAGAGGAGAGGCACTATAGCATGATCCAAGTATTTTTCACCTAGCCTAGTGTTAGAAATATTTATTTCAGAAACAATAAGCAGATTTAGTACATTTTAAATGAAAGACGATTCATATTTATTCTTTGCCTTGTCATGAAGCCATTCTCACTTAATGCAGGGAGTTAATTAAACCAGCCTTCACTAATCTGGCTGACAATTTAGATAGTAATTAGTGCAACAGGAACAGACAAGACCTTACAGTTCTTTCAAGCCTCAAGGCTGATACAAGCCTCAAGGCCAATTGCTGCAAGATTTGACCAACCCTTCTGCACATTCCTCTCAATTCCCTAGGTACAGACCAACTTTTATAATCAAAGCTTGTGGCTTTCCAGAACCCTACACCTTGAATTCCTCCACTGAGAATAAGTGGAGTTAGCAACACCCATTAGTACAGCAGTATTTGTGAAATGCAATTTTTGAAGAATCTGCCCTATAATTAAGGTTTGTGTGTCAACATCCTCTTTAGTGGCATTGGCAATTAACATTACTAATGATGTCTCATGTCTGCAGCCTCTCAAATGCTATTTTGGCCCTCTGTTTCAGGTTTTTAAACCGGAAAACACTACTTATTTAAAAGAAACACTTCTGTATTTTGCTGGAACAACTGTTAGCTAAAAAAAAACATGGAAAAAATTTAAAGCGTGTATCTTATCTTAGGTCTATGGAGCAGAAGTTAAAGTGCAGCAAAATTAAAGTACATAAGGACTCTAAATCCTGGAATACAGGCAGTGTTTTCTTGCCATCATGACCCATACATGGAGAAGACATAAACTGTAAGTGAGGTGGAGTAATGAAAAGACATTTGGAAAAGTGGTTATTTTTCACAAAATAAATTTCTGGTAAAAGACTCCATAGATAGGAGCTGTTTCAGTCCTGGTCCCACACACATTTTGTAATGCTTATGTGACATACCAAAGATGCTGTGTAAAATGAAGGTCTTCTATTATACAAATGGCTATGCCCAAATCTCTAAATATTCTGGACAAAAGCCATTGAAATAATTATCATTGTGAAGTCTTGCAGCATCCTTCTAAAGTCGTTAGTGTATGTACTTGTCACTCTTCTAAACAATTCCATTGCTTTTACACAACAAAAAACACTTTTCTTATCACCTGAAAACTATACATTGCTTATTAAATCATTAAATGAACATCCTGTCCCTATTTCCCTCTGCACTAAAAATATGCCAACAGATATTTTAATGATGGGGGAAAAATGTACCAATTAATCCGAATTTCTAGAAATGAAGAAAAAGAATGACAGAAATGTAGGAATATAATTCCATTTTTGACTTACATGCAGGATGGATACAATTGTAGTCACCAAATTTGTGGGAAAATGTCACCCTCTATTTTTAAGAACTGTAATACATAATTTCCTTTGCAAAACCATAAGAAAAGGCACAGCCTTCCTATGTATTCTGTATGTATGCATTTATTTTTCACCATAGAATCACAGAATGGTTTGGTTTGGAAGGGACTTTTAAAAGTAAGTCATACCCTGCAAGGAGCAGGGACATCTTGTAAGTTTGCACAAGAAGTTAAAAGACCACATCTCACCAGTAAAATGAAAAGTTGTTTTTAAAGCAAGTGTGGGCATTTATGAGCTTCATTGCAATGGATGTACAGAAAAAATGTTACCGTGTTCTGCCCCAGCTCTGGGAGCAGATCCAGCATGAAGCAGAAGCACGGTGAGCAATTGCTTCCCATATCCTGCAGGTGCCAGTCAGAAAGGGAGAGTGATGTCTAATTCACTGCCTGGGAGAGTCCCTGGGAGAACTCCATGCACGCAGCTTCTGCTGGTGAAAGAGTCACTCTGTTATGCTAAATGCAGCAGAATGGGAAGGACAGGACGTTTACTCTTAGAGGGAAGTTCTCCTAGTGCACCAGGGACAGCTGTGGCTCTTGCACCTTTAGAAACAACTTAGAAATGCTCTTGGACTTCACCCAGAAGCATCTCCAGCACACTATTAAAAATTCACTGTTTTTTCTCCGTTGGAGACACACCTTCTCCACATCATAATTCTTCATAGTTTGCTTTTTTAAAATTTTCATCAATTGTCTCACAGCCTTGCTTCTGCTGTTTGGTTACCAGGAATCAGCTAAGTTTCTCTTTGGGTCAGACAAATGATGCCAGAAGCTCTGCCAAAACTTCTGCAACCTATTATTCCTGCTGTGCTCTAAGGCCATTCTTTCCACTTGCACCACTCAACTCCCTAGTGGGGAAACATTTTCCTGCAGCCCCACGTCAGCCTGCTGCAGGGTGGGAAGGTGGCTGTGTGCATCACAGCCCAGCTCCTGCTGCACTCTGCCCTGCCTTTTTCCACTGATCACTTTGCCATAACAAAAATTGTGTTTTCTTTCATAGAATCAGAGAATATTAAGGGTTTGGAAGGGGCCTTTAAGATCATCTAGTCCCAACCCCCAGCCATAGGCAGGACCTCCCATTAGGCTTTGAACTCTGCCAGGACTGGGGCATCCAGGACCACCTTGAGCAACCTGCTCCAGTACCTCACCACAAGTCATAGTAAAAAAATATTCTTCCTGATATCTAGCCTAAATTTCACCTCTTTCAGTTCGTACCCATTACTCCTTGTCCTACCACTACAGGTCCTAAGGAAGAGTCTCCCCTCTCTGGCTTCCCTGTAGGCCACCTTCATATATTTAATGGTTGTTACAAGGTCTCCACAAAAAATCTTCTCTTCCAGGCTGAAGAGCCCAAACTTTCTCAGCTCTTGGCATCAACTTCCTTGGGTTGTTTTTTAAAATGAGCAAAGTAGCTAATAGTTGTCAAAAGGTTATTTATTGCAGAAGCACATTAGTTTTAAAAGGCACAGTTATAGATATTAAAGTCCATGTTAAGTTTTGGTTTAAAGTCCCAGATAGAAGCAGAAGCTGCTCCCTGAGGTCCCAGTTCACTGTAATTTTCCTTCTCCATGTGTAGTTCAGCCCTGAATAAAGTTCTTCTTCGATGGAAAAGTTTCAAAGGACCTTTTACAAAGTTTTCAACTAATACAGCGAACTAGTCAGACACGTACATTGGAGAGACACAGCAATTCGTGGTGCTCCCACCAACACAGAGCTGAGCTGCATTAGAGCTGTTAGAATGGAATCAGGATGAAATGACTTCCGAGATGTGATTATAACTCCCAGGTTACGAGCAAGAATAGCTCTCGACTATTTCTTCAGGAAAACTTTAAAGGAGAGTAAATAGGAAACACTGTCCCGTTGCTCCCTCGTGGAACAGTTGCCGCTTTGCATCCACCGCAAAGCCCCGCGGAGGGGCTGCCGGGGCCCGAGGGCGGCCGGGCGGAGCGCCGAGGGAACGGCGCCCGGTGCTCGGCGCATCGCCCGGCTGAGCCGGGGCTGCCGCCGGCGGGACACGAGCACGGGGCGAGCGGCCACTCCGACACCGACACCGACACCGACACCGGCGCTGGATCCGGCTCCGGCTCCGGAGCGGCGGCGGTGCCGCCTCCCCGCCCCGCCCCGCCCCGCCCCGCCGGGCTGCGCCCGGTCGCTCCGGAGGGCGCTGCCGTGCCGCGCCGGGGCGGTGCCGAGCGGGGCGCTCCGCTGTCGCCGTGCGGGCCGGGCGCGTCCCGCGGTGCCATGCCGCTGGGGCTGCGCGCTGCGCGGGGCTGCGCGCTGCCCGCCCGCCGCCGAGCCGAGCCATGACCGCAGCGCCCCAGGGGCCAGATCTCAGCTTTCTGAACGAGCAGGAAGCCAGGGCGATTTTCCAGGTGCTGCAGAGGGACGCGGAGCTCCGGCGGGCGGAGAAGGACAGAGTCAGGTACCGGCTTTCACCGCCGTCCTGCCGGGGCGCGGAGCGCGTTCGCGGAGGGCGCACGGCCCCAGCCCGGCGGCGCGGGGGGACGCTTGTCCCCGCGGGGAGAGCTGGAAAAGGGATGGAGAGCGGGAAAGGCGCCCTGCGGGGAAGGGTCTGCGCCGCCCGGGGCTGCGGGGCTGCGGGACAGGGAGAGCTGAGCTCCTGCACTACTGCCGGGACAGGGAGAGCTGAGCTCCTGCACTAATGCCGGGGCACGGAGAGCTGAGCTCCTGCACTAATGCCGGGACAGGGAGAGCTGAGCTCCTGCACTAATGCCGGGACAGGAGAGCTGAGCTCCTGCACTGCTGCCGGGACACAGAGAGCTGAGCTCCTGCACTAATGCCGGGACAGGGAGAGCTGAGCTCCTGCACTAATGCCGGGACACAGAGAGCTGAGCTCCTGCACTAATGCCGGGACAGGGAGAGCTGAGCTCCTGCACTAATGCCGGGACAGGGAGAGCTGAGCTCCTGCACTAATGCCGGGACAGGGAGAGCTGAGCTCCTGCACTAATGCCGGGACAGGGAGAGCTGAGCTCCTGCACTAATGCCGGGACACAGAGAGCTGAGCTCCTGCACTAATGCCGGGACAGGGAGAGCTGAGCTCCCGGCGGTGCTGCCGGGGCACAGAGAGCTAGGCTCCCGCACTAATGCCGGGGCAAGGGAGGGCTGAGCTCCTGCACTAATGCCGGGACAGGGAGAGCTGAGCTCCCGGCGGTGCTGCCGGGGCACAGAGAGCTAGGCTCCTGCACTAATGCCGGGGCAAGGAGGGCTGAGCTCCTGCACTAATGCCGGGACAGGGAGAGCTGAGCTCCGGCGGTGCTGCCGGGACACGGAGAGCTAGGCTCCTGCGCTAATGCCGGGGCATGGAGAGCTAGGCTCCCGCACTAATGCCGGGACAAGGAGGGCTGAGCTCCTGCGGTGCTGCCAGGACATCGGGGAGCGCCTCCCGCCAGCGCTGGCTGCCGCCGGAGCCGCCCGGCCGGGCACCTGGAGCATCGGGACGTTTGGGAAATGCGTGTTGTGACAGAGCCGGCTCTGAGTCACGGCCGCGGCTCCCCGGGGCACCTCTCCTTCCGCGGGGACGAGAAGGAGGAGGAGGAGGAGGCCGCTTCTGTGCTTTGCCGTGCCGCTGGCAGGGGTGTGGGCTAAACACCGGTACCCGGGAGACCGCGGCGGCGGGGAAGCCGTGCCGGACCTTGCAGGGAAACGCGGCAGCTCTGCGGCTTTTGAGTCGATCCCGGCAGTTTGTGGGAAAAGCCAGGCACTCACCTGGTAGCTCAAAAGACTCTTTAAAGTGGCTTAATTGAATTCTCTCTGCCTTATCAAGATACAGGACACCTCGACCTTGCTTCATATTTCCCCTTTGTGCAACCATCAAAGCTATTTGTGTTGATAGTGAAAGCAAAGGTGAGGAATTAATAGAAATCAGGCTGGAAAATGAGCCGTTCCTTATTAAAGGTTATAATTTCTTCCCGCAGGTATGGCTTTTGGCACCTTGTGAAGTGGGAGGCAGTGTCCTCTCAGACTCGCAAGTGGGCACGTCTCACAAGTAATGCTTTCGTGTAAGATATAGAGGGAATGTTAATGAGTAACGTTTGCGTCAAGTGGATTTTTGTACTGCGTATTTTTTATTTCAGTAAAGTGGATTTTATGATGAGCATGGTTAAATATTTTGTGTCAACAATGACTTACATCTAAAACTTGTATTGGTTTTCTGTGGCATGTGAAGCTGGACAGTGTTAAGTTTAGCAGTTTATTTCTACCATAATTTGGTATTACTTTTCTTATTCTGATTAATTTCTGTTCCGTGTGTCTTATTATTACCCTCCCAGAAAGGTGAAATATTTTGCTGGATATAGGGAATTACATAGCTGGAGAGCTGTAAGTTTTAACTCTAAAGTCTTTGCGACTAAAGCTGAAGCAAATTCATTGAAACTTCCAATGCTGCAGAGAGCCTGGTGAAGCAGGAGCCTGCTCTTGAGCTCGAGGTTTTCACCTGCGCCCAAATTTGTATTTGTTTTTTTGTCTGTGCACTTAGGACTTTATCAATAGAAAATGTTCTCTATGTGAAAGCTGTCAAAATAAACATGGTCTAACAGGATGGTTCTGGTGATACATTACTGAGATGTAGTCTGCTTAAATTTAATTTAAAATGTAGTCAGTTTCAGCTGAAGAGGCATTCACAAGTTGAGCAGAAGTGTTTATGACCAAGGCACCATACTGAAAATATGGGTTAAACCCTGGATCTGTCAAAGGTATGTGTCCTTGGGCAAGTTTCCTAATCTCTCATGGACCCAATAAAAGTACTTTCTTTCTCACTCCACTTGTCTACCTGGTCTTATTTAGACTGTAAGCTCTTCAGGCCAGAAGACTCCCATCAGGAGCAGACAGGTTCCAGTCTGTGTGGTGATGCCCTGTGCTGCTATAATCAAAGTAATAACAGTGATCACCCTGGAGGGCCAAATCTTGCAGTTCCTATATGACCACAGTGAGCTTCAGAGGCTCTAAACAAAACTGCATTTGTTCCCCTTTGTCCCATATGCCTGCCTCCTTGTGATTCCTATTACTATTATTTTGATAATTAACTTCAGAGACATTTTTTTCAGCTTTAAAAGTTTTAAAACAGTGCCTGAGTCCGTGGCTGCCCACTCCTGGGATATTTTTGGAGTGTGATTTTGAAGCTGTTTGATTGATGCTGTCAATCAAACAAGGCATATAGGAGACACTGTGGAATGGAAGGAACAATTTCATTAAGACTACTCTTTTTGCACAAAGTTTGTGAAGTGAGTTGCCTTCAAAATGCTCTTGAGCATGGTTTTGGAAAGAGCTAGTTGGAGCTGGGCAGGGCCAGGGAGCAAATCAATAACAACCGATGGTCAGTAACAAACTGGTAACATTTTCAGTGACCATCTGCATTTACAATTAGCATGTTCCTGTATAGACCAATCTAGACTGGATTGACAGAGGGGATGAAGCATTTGCTGGCAGACCAAAGTCAGGTTCTAATGACTGCACTGATCTTGTCCACACTGTTTGATGTCACACAAGCAAGCACATAGCTGTCTGCCAGTCTCTTAAAAGATCAACGAGAAATTGAAATTCATTCCCAGATATAACTCTAGAATCCAAAAAAGCAGGAACAAGCCACATTTGCTATATTGAAAAATGCTAGCACCAGTTAATTTTGAAAGATGAAATAAGAAATAAAATCAGAAGATGAATTCTGATGTTCTCTGTGGTTTATTGTGACTTCTTCAAATGTGTTGAGCTTGCGATTTTTTCCTGACAAATACATTTTTTCTCTTTTCTTGTTGCTTACCTACACTGGGTAGAACTGGATCACTCTGCATCCAGTCAGCCCATGCCTTTGTGAAATGAAGTGTATAATGGGGATATTTCCTGGGGAAAGGTTGCTCTATACAGCCTCTCTCATCTCCCTTTCTCCCTGTAGCCTTTGTGCAGAGCAGGAACGTGTGAGTTAGGTTGTCAGTTGTGCACATCTGTGCAGTTCCCAGATCTGCCTGGTGCATCCTGTTGCTGCTGATGCCCCAGCACATTCTCTCGGGTACCATTGGCCCTTTCTTGGCTCCCTTGGCAGCCTTCAGACCTCTAAGTCTGGCCTGGGACACCTCTCAGGGTAGCTTTTGCTTTTATACAGAAATAAACTGTATGTCCTTTTGGACCTTAATTTATTCTTGCTGTGGGCAGGGAGCAGAGCTCTTGCTGCGTCCTGGCCTGCTGGCTCCCAGACTGCACTTTTTGGCCTCTTCTCTCCTCCCGGTGCCCTCTCGTGGCTCCTGTCAGCAGTACCTCTGAGCAGCCACCTCAAACCAGCTGTACCTGCCTCCTGCTCCTTGAAACAAGTTCAGAGAGGCACAGCAGTCAGCTTTGGTATAACTCATACGGCTGCTCACGGCCACGTACACCAAAAATACTTCAGAAACTTATCATTTACGTGTTTAATAATGTAAAAGAAAAAATATGTGCTAGTTTTGAACTTGAGTAACACGTGCCTTCAGATTTCCTTACTCATCCAATCCAGTTTCATTCATCATAAGTGTTAGCATAGAAGAGAGATGGAATTTAGGGTTTTTGTATCAATATACATGCATTGTTCCATAATAGCATCTGCAGGATTAAGGCAGAAGTTGAACTCAAAGTCATGAAATGCTATTTACAAGCCCGGTTAATGAAACTGATGATTTGACAGATGCTTGTGGAAAGAGGTTACAAATTTTTCAATTACAATTAGATGCCCAGGAGAAGACAGAGAGGAATACAGCATGTTCACAGTGCAGAATCATGTTCAGATGGCTCCCCAACAGTTCAGTTTCCATAAGAACACAATGAATGCTTGCACAGTAGTTAACACCACAGATCAACTTTCTATATGTAATGAAATAGGCCTGAAAATCATAAAAACATTCAAGATACTATTTGATTTATGACTTCAGGATGCACCCAGCTTTAAGCTTTAAGCTTTGTTCTGCAGCTGCTGGGGACAGAAATGAAAAAAAAGAAGCTAATATTTGCACAGATAGCTCCCAAAGGCTAAACAAACCTGTAGGTGCTTCTCTTCTCTGTCCATCACTGATGAAGCAAT
This sequence comes from Luscinia megarhynchos, assembly GCA_034336665.1. Lineage (NCBI taxonomy): Eukaryota > Metazoa > Chordata > Aves > Passeriformes > Muscicapidae > Luscinia > Luscinia megarhynchos. Next base: position 71,944,427 of record JAPFBE010000003.1, read on the forward strand.
GAAGAGAGGCTGACTGCCTTCCACCTCTTCAGGACAGCTCTTCAGAGCCTGGCAGGTGGCAGAGGAACTGGCAGTCCCTGTGGGAAGTCTCAGCAGCGCTAGGGCATGAAGCTCTGGGATGCAGAGGTGGAGCTAATGCCTTTTATCTCCAAGGCAGCTCCTCCCCCTGCGGAGTGTGGAAGGCAGACAGTGCCCAAGCAGGTGTCATTCCAGTCAGCTTTGGGTCTCTGATGTCTCACAGTGTCTGAGCACTGGGTGCTGAGATGCACCTCCACCCCTGGAGCTGCATCAAGGCCCAGAGAAAGCAGCTGGGATGAGAAGAGCCAGGAGACATGGAGACAGCTACTTAAAAGAGGCAGCAGGTAGGGGGATGTGGCATGGGAACAGGTAGCTGGTACAGTTACAGGTTGTCCAAAAAATGAACAGTTGGAAGATAGAGTAGGAAAAGCTATGGATAAATAGAAAATGTATGTAAAAGGACACAAAAGCTCTGTATTCTCTAATAATTTTATTTAGAGGTTTTGGCTGTTTTATATAATGCTCCTATTATGACTGCATGCAATTGTCTTGTGCTGTTTTTGTTTATTAATCCTTGAGAAAAAGGGTAATACTGTTATCTTCACTTTCAAATGAGATACTGAAAACAACTGAGAGACTGAGCCACAGAATGGGGAAATGAACCTACCTTTCCCTAACAGCAATTTACTTTCCAGCTCGTGTTTTGAGAACTAATTATGCATTTATTATTTAAGGATTTTTTTCTTTTCTTTGCAGTAGGAAGAATGGCAAAAAATTAGCTGCCAGCTCTACAACGTATCTGGCACATCAGCCACTGTCTATGAATAGGAACTGAAAAAAAGAGGAGAGGGAGCTTTTGGGAGAGGAGAGCACTCATTATAGCTGGTTTAATTTTTTTGCTCTTTTCCAGGTTGGTTTATACTTTTTGGGGAGGGTTAATAGATTTGTTTTGCAGATGACGATGAGAATAGACGGCAGCAAAACAAAGGTTTATTTCAATTTACCCTCAAATTTGAAGATGAAAAGCATATAAAATTAATTGGGAGGTACAGTCAGCACCACTCAGTGCTCCACTCTTGCTGACCCATTAACAACATTTGAGTGTTGTGGGAAAGGATGAATCTCCTCCTTAGAGTGTTCTGGACAGTGCCTACAAGAAATCATTGGGACATAGTTACTTGTTACAGGCACACAGCTGTTCTTACTGCCTCACGGCAGATCATTTACTGAGCTCATTTCTTCCAAGTAATTCCATTTGCTCTCACAGGTCTGGCAGTCAAAGGTGGGAATAAAATCCTGGTGAAATAAAAAGAAATAAAGATAGATTTTATTTTCTCAAATTTCTTAAAATTTTTTTCACCTTCTTCTCTTGGAAGAGAGGTTTGTTGCAGAAGTGGGGGCATACTCAGCCTTGTATGCATTGGAGCTTATTCATACTTGGTGTTTCAATATATTTTCTTGCTGACAGTTTGAGGGGTCTGCCATTGCAGGCTTCATTTTGTCATATTCACAAAAGTAATCCTGTTTACTCTCTTGGAGACCAAGAATAACTTCTTGGTTAGAGATCTAGATTTGGGTCTCAACTCCTCATAATTACAAAGAATTTTTTAAAATGGGCTCCAAAATACATGATCATGGGTGAGGAGAGCAGACAGGATACCAGGACAGCATTACTTGGGTATATTGTTGTTCCAGTGGAGCTCCCTCCCTGAGCACAAAGCATTAATAAAGAAATTCTTTCATAAGAGATACTCCACCCGGGAATGTTTCAGGGCACAAGTGTTCTGTTGTGCCTTGCTTGTGGAGGAGATACTATTATTACTAACCACTGATACTGTGCCACCGCTGTGTTTAGTGGTTTGTAAACACTAATGAAAATAGGTCCTTGAAGCCCTGAAGGGCTAATGTGCTAAAGAAAGTGCCAATAGAAGCAAAAATGGCAGGGAAGACCAGGATTTAAAAACCTTTACTTGGTTTGGTGACCAATTACTTTGGCAAGAATCCCATTTTGGGACTTCCCTTGTTTGAGTGGGGGTACTGTGACCAAATGCAATTGGTAAGTTGCATATCAAGTTTTTTCCTCACAGTGTTTCACAGGCAGCCAGACCCAGAGGAGTGGGAAGGACATTTTCAGGGCACTTTCACCTCGTGCTTATTCAAACCCAGGCCTTGTATCAGGTCTTTCACACTACTGAGACTAATGTTTGCATTTTCAAGTGACCAAACGGTGTAAAAGTGAAAATCACAAAGATTATATTTGTTATTATTGAGCTCACTTACTGATGTCACTAAGGCTGCCAAAAGTAGGATGGTGATGGTAAGATCAATTTCAAAATTGATGAGATTTAAGAAAAGACAGTGCTAAGTCATAGGCAGACATTTTCCAAGTCCAAGCTTAATGGTAAAAGTAGAATTTATTGAACTCTGCCTATATAGATAAATTGACCAGGTTTCAAGAATAAATAGGTCAGACACAGAAGAGCAAGCAAGCACTATTGAATAGTCAGTCAATTATGGGGAGTTATTCTGGAATAGCTAATGCAGAACAGTCCAATTTTTTTAGGTTTTCCAAGATCTTGTGACCCAATTACAGCCTTGTGCACCTTGTAAGAAGTCTGCACACTTCCCAGGTTTAACCTTTCCAATAGTAATGTCTCTATATTCTCAACACCCTCTGTCTCCTCCACAATTCAAGTGCAGAAGTTAAATTAATAATTGACAATAGCTGGAATTGGAAATTGCTGTTAGGTAGAGGACTGCTTTCCATACTAAACAAGCTGAGAATCACTGAGGTGCCTGTATGAGAAGAAAATTACTTTCTCATGCTGACAGCTTCTGCACACTATGTCCCAACACCTTCAAGTGCTTGCATGTATTTCAGAAATAATAAATAGTTTATGCCAGTAATTCAAAAAGGTGTTTCTCAGAAACACATCTGGTTCATGTTCGGAGTGGCTGGCTCTCATCCCATGTTATGGCACAGCTCAGGTTTACCTGTGCCACATAGGCCTGTCGAAGGCTGCAGCACCTGCTTTCCAAAGTGAAGCCCAGGGTGCTGGAGTTTGGCTGGATTTGGTCCCTGATGTACTTCAAACTCCCACACCCATCCGTGCAGCACTTGCACCTCCTGCAGATGTGGCTCTGGGCCTGGCTAACAGCTGGGACCAAAACTAAGACCTGGCCTCTGTTTGGTCTTCCCTGTACTTGTTCTAAATTGAAAAATTACTTATTTCCTTGGAGCTTGCAGCCTGAAAAAATTCACTACTTAAATATTTAATGCAAGAAATTCATTAAAGCAGGTGGGGAAAGATGGGGTTTGTTCTGAGGACATGATGCATCTAAAAGTTCACATGAAATGTATTTCAAATCCTTCTTTGCAGCTAAAATATTATGCTTAAACTGTTAACTATAATAAACTGTATTTAAATGTCTACATTTTAAACTCTCAGCTGAAACGATCTTCTTTTTCTTAGTCTTACCTCAGAAATAAATAAATCCATATACTGGTACCATATTAACTGTGAACAAACACATCAAAACCACAAAAGCTAAGAGAAAACAATGAAAAGTACAGTATGTTTACACTTTATAGCACATAAATTACATAGAATTTACTTTGTTGTTGGAATAATCAAGGAACTGTAACACTTCTGCTTGCCATGTCTTTGGATTTTTAGATCAGAAGGGGTCTGAGTGCAGAAAGCTGCAGTCAGGAAAAGTGTGTCTGGGGTGCTCTGCAGTCTCTTTCTCCATTATAGACTTTTGTGTTCTTAAATACATATTTATATGTGTATATTTGTGTGTTCTTTAATATATGTAAAATTATGCACATGTAAATATAATATTTTACAGTATTATTATACTATAATATTTCAATTTCCAGTGGAAGAGTTGTGATAAATTATGAGAGTCTAAGCTACTATATAACAGAGCATCTCTGTGGAAGTATATATTACATACATGTATATAAGCATTACATTTCCAGATGAAAAACACCCACTGTGTCAACTTTCAAAGCTTTCATTAATTCTTATGACCTCTTTCCTTAATTTAAAGCAATGCAAATGAGGCTTTTGTAGTGTTCCAGAAACACATAAACTGTGTGCAGGTACACTGACCTGTCTCACTTCTGTTGTCCAGAGCTGTAAACCCTGCTGGATGTGAGACTGCACAATTATCTGAGATTGCAAAGGTGTATTTTGAGTTTCCTGAGTTTCAGGCTTTGCTCTGTACAAGCAAATGTCTAAGACTGTTTAGAGCCTCTCAATTTCAGAACGCTGACCATGGGCCATCATACACAAACCTGCTTGTAGAGCTGAGGATTTGCTCTTAATTTAAAAACAATTCCCCTCTTTCAGAGTTGTCACCTGGCCTGTGTTTTGTTTCTTGTTTTTTGGGGCTTTTTTCTTACGTTGTTTGTCAGGAAAGGTTCTGCATAAAGAAAGTCAAACAATAACATGAGGAATAGAGGACATTGTATGTCCTTGTAAGGCAGTTAACTTTACAATACATGACTGAGCTGTAAATTACTTGCAACAGACAACTGTCTCTTTGCATGCTATCAGTATTTATAAAAGCTGATTGTAATCAACCAGCAGCTCTACCCTGGCAGAGTAAATATGTCTGCAGTTAATCATTAGCTTCAGATTTATTGAGAGACCTGATCCTCAGTCTTTCAACCCATCATGTTGTATACATGTGGTATACACATCTTACATTTCCATGTAGTATTTCCAGGACAGAAATTCAGGAGCTCAAAACTTATTCCTGGCATGGAGTGTTTTTGGTCTGAGGCTACATCTACGACTGCAAGTAAATCAGAATCTTTACATGGAGAATTATATCCATTGCCTCTATTAGCATGTATTAATATTAATAGAAATTCCTATTAATGAAGTAATTTCGTTAGAAACATTAATTACTATCATTCAGAAGCTATGTGACACACTTTAAATATGATAGGTGGCTTTTCTTTCCATTGCATCATGGATATGCTTGGTTATTACCATATGCAAGTATTAATAGCATAGCAAAGTAACACCCTTTTTTCTGGACTGTTTGTAGCCTACAGAGACATTGTAAGTAATCAATGGAATATTCACAGAATAGAGATTTCCCCTGTTTGCATGCACTGTGAAGGGAACAGCAGAGAGTCAGCCCAGGCTGGAGAGTCACCAGCAGCTGTGACATGCCTAGTGGTGTTCCACCTCGTTTGCTCTTAGGGACCAGCCGCCCAAAGGACTAAAAGCTTTCATTTTCTATGTATAACCACTAAAAGATCTGCTCTTACAGACTCTTCTGTTTGTTCCAGCAGAGCTGAAATGGTGTTTTCACTGCAAATCGAAACATGAACACTATTAACATGAAATAGTTTCATGTTAAAAGGGATGGTTTGAGGCATTGTTGCACCTTGAGATACATGATTAATCACCCTCAGCTCCCGTGATCTCAGTTTTCAATGCTGTTTTGAAAACTGAACTTTTTGAAGGCAGTCATTGAGCTTCTCATTTCAGAGCTTTAACTGAAAGCTTCTGATTCCTGACCTGCCAGAACAGAGAGGAGTTATGTAGTCAGCATGAGAATTAACCTTTGTTCTTGCCCTTACAACATTTCCTAGTTTTCCACTTCAAAGGGAAGTGTCGTTCTGTGCTCTTGCTCAGGAAAGCAGACAAAAGCTTCAAGGGGAAAGGAGTGTTGGACTTGATGAAGGAGAACAGCAGCTAGTGTAAGTGAGTATATTAATTTCACATAGTTTAATATGAGAAGCTAATGTTTTGGAGAAAACAGGTAACTTTTGCCTCTGTACAGAGGGTGCTGAAGTTAAAGAATTGTAGACACAAAAGTCATTGTGACTTACAGAGTAGGAGTATTCGATGTCCATTGGGAGTGTTTTGTGTTTGCTCATAGTCTCATTGTCTTCGTGGATTGTGTGTAGTGAATGCATACAATGCCTCAGGATCAGGCTATCTCAAAGCAGGTGATCAGCTTTAATTTAGAAGAATAAATTTGTTGAATAGAGATAGTGTAATAATGTCAGGTTTTGTGATTCATTCTACTTTTTAATTAAGAAGAGGAGAGGTGGAAGTGGAAGTGTTTTCCCTATGAGCAGACAAGGTAGAACTTCAGTAAGGGCAGAAAAGATGTTCAGCCTTTAACTCACATATTCCCCGAGTGTATCCCTGACACACACAGCAGACCTTAATGTGTGCATCTGATACCTATTCTCAGAAAAGTGTTCTAAGGACAAAATCGTATTTCTGTTTGCAGGTATCTGTTCATGTAGCCCTACTTGATATTTGAAAGGATACTTCAGGCTGCATATCAAATTAATGTGCTGAAGTGGAATCTTTGTGTTTCTGCCTATTAAATGTACAGTCTGGGAGGAAAAACTGGGGGAAATTAATTCCCTTTTCACCTTCTTCTGCCTCTTCTTCTGTCTCCTGGTTTTGCACATTACTGGAATCTAAATATTTAGGGAGAAATATGAGCTGGCAACTTCGTGCAACCCTTAAAGTGGAACTGAAAACATATGCCACACAGTTCTGTGCTGGGCACCCCTGCCCTCTGGTGAGTGTTTTTTGGCACTTTCCGTGCAGGGATGTCACCACTAGGGGACTCCCACTCTCCAGAGCTGGCACCAGCGCAGGCTGCGGGAGGGAAAGTCCTTCCACTGCAATTATTGGCGTTTGGGTCCTGCTCAGTCACAGACGCTGCACCCACACTCTGCTCTGCATTGCTGTGCCACACCCTCTTTGCCCATGCGCATCTTTAGTTCTATTGGTCACACACTCAGATAAATACATCTGAGGACAACTTTGTGGGTTAATGGGCATTATAAAATGAATACATAATAACAAAAATGACAGAAGGATGAAAAGGATGAACACTTAGATAGAAAACTATTATTTCAGGGGAAAAGAAAATTAAATTTGAGTGTTTGATTGACCTGGCAAGTTAGATTCAAGCATTATTGGCAACATATTTTGTTCATCAAAATAGAAGAGACCTTGGCTTTTCAAAGAATTAATGCAGAAATGCTTAATTTTGCAAATATCAAATTAAAAAATGTGAATTTTCAGTTAGATCTTTTTGTATTTCTTGTAGTATCTGCAACCAAAACACAGGAGTCTTTTTTCCTCTGTGATTCATCTACTTGTGCATAATGTCTTACATGTAATAATGAGGCTTGGTTCATTTTTATTAGCCAAACAGACAACAGTAAGAGAGAAAAATAAACAAAACATGCTTTAACGTGAGGAAAAGTATACCAGTTACTAAGAATAAAGACTGCCTTAGAAAACAGACCTGTTGTGTGTCTGACATGCTAGGAAAGAGTCTGTTGACTCATTGTTTTTCTTCCTGGTAGGATTAACCTGCCACAGGTTAATCTGGCACCTTGGAAACCAGAATGTTGTTGTTAAAGCCATTATATGTTTCTGGGAAGTGACAGATAGTAATTTTTTTTTTTTTATTACTTCAGCTGTGGTAGCCTTTGTCAGTAATACTTCTTTTCCTCTTTTTTTTTTTTTCTAAATACGATGACAACTTGGAAGTATGTCTTTAAAATATTTTACTAAAATTTAAATAGAAAGATAAAGAAAATACACTTGCATATGTGTTTGTCCTAGATGGGACAAATTTGGAATGGGACTTGCAAAGAGATGTTCCCTAAAGGGCAAAATTCAGCGGCCCTTCCTCCCACCTGTTTGGGTGATAAACCTCCTTCAAGAAAAGTGGAAAAAACTCTTTATTTAGCAAGCAAAGTATTCACAAACATGAGAAAATTAAAACTATTAAACAATGGAACCTCTCATTATTCTGAAGAAATGGCAAATTCAGAGAGAGTCCTTTTGTGGTTCAGAGTCCTTTTTGTGGGTGTATCCTCAGCTCTCTCTCAGTCTCCCTGGGTCCAGTGCAGCTCTGGGGTCCCTGGATGATTATCCTGGTGTTCCTGGACCAAACAATGGCTGTACAGTTCCTAAAAAAACCTCCTGGCCCCACTAACAAGAGAAAAACCAGCGAAAAGAGCAAGGGAAAACTCCCTGTCTGTCTGCAGAGCGGGGAACTCGAGAGCACTGCTTATCTCTGTTTGAATACAGCTTGAAAAAACTTCCACTGTTTTTCCTTCTCCCCACCTTCGCTCCCAGATCTAGTTTTAAATGTGCAGAACTTATTTCTGGGCTAAACAGATGAATGGGTGTACAATTCAGCATCACAAAGTCACCCCAGGACAGAGTTTTAGAGCTACTTGTGGCTGTGACAACAGGCAGAGTTTTCTAGAAAAATAGCTGGTGATAGAAATGATGGAGTTGTACTGTTCACCAGTGCAGCATAATGTATAAACTGGTGGGATGGGGATAAGCTGAAATAAAGAAAAAATTAGTAAAAAACCAGGTTCTTCAGGCATTGTTTTTCAAAATCTCTAGCCTTTTCCTCCTGACAAAGCATTAATATAAACAGAGTAAAGAGAAAAGCTTGGTTTAAGTTACTGCAAGTTATCTGCCCTGCATTTTTATCTGATGCTTTCAACACTATTTTTATCTGCAGTCCTTTCAGTCTTGTCTTTTCAGACACTGAGAGCTTTGATCCAATGATCAAATTTGATCTGCTTATTCTTCACCTGGTGCAATTCCTCATTCTTTGTAGTTGCTGTTTATTTGTTCTCTTATGAAGTGTGTGGTAAAAGTCCTTGAGGGCCAAATCCTGCTCTGCTAAATTCAATAAGAATAATAATTTCTGCTTTAGCAAAAATGGGATTGAATCCTCTGTCCTCTGCAAACGGCAATGTTGTCCCCAAATGTCCTATTAAGCAACCCAGTTTCTACTACCTTGAACACGTGTTCCTCTTTATGTTCATAGTGAAGATGGGTAAGGAAAATGCCTTTCCTCTTACAGTAGCAATTAAAGCTCCTTATTATCCTAACAGGAAGTGGCAGGGGAGGCTACACATCTACTGACAGTATTTATGACAACCCACATGAAAGTCCAGCACACACAAACATTTAGGTTAACTTTTCCCTGGAGATGTCTGTAGGAAACCCTTGTGCCAATAAGCAAGAGATATCTTTAAAAACAGTGTGAAGAAGTTGCTCCGGAGTGATTCATTAGTTTAGATGTTGTGTAGAATAATAGGTGGGAAAAGATAATGAGCCTGTGAGGTCATTTAGGGTTGCTGCCTGCACTGGTTTGTGGAGCAGTCTCTGTAAGTAATCTTGGGAATGGATTTGCCTTCAGTCCCACAGTAGTTTCTAGATACTTTTCCCAGTCACAATGGTGTTGTCTCCTCTCAAAAGGGAGTGGCTCCAAGTGTACGAAGAAGCTGTAGGCAAATGAGGAGTAAGGATGGATGGAGCAGACTGGGAAGCAGGATTAGCACATTTGGTCTAGAGGGCAATAGGTGTTTTGACACTCCTAAGGTGCAGTGTCTCAATACATAATGTGCAATCCGAGTAACAATAGTGCTGCCTCAGAGGCAGGTTCATTGCAATACCGAGTGCAGATACCATCTCCTGCTGTAATTGTTTCTTGAGATGGGCTTTCCTTCTGGCTCACAACTGTCCTTCATTAGTATCGTGAGGGGGCACGTAAACTTGCAGAGCAGCTATGTAGGGAAATGATGTGGTTTGGCTGCGAGTCATCATGAAGGAGAAATACTTAATAGTCGTGCAATATTGCAACTACATATCGTGTATCGTACTCCTTAACTATTATTCCTTACTCAAATAACTACATACGTATGGTTTCATATATGGGCCTGTGTGTGTGTGTAAATACAAATGCACGAGCAGTTTAAAGGATGTATTTGATGAGCTGGGCATGACAGCACAATTCAGAAGCATCGTATTCACAGATGACGACTACATGCAATGCCAAGCATGCACCAGTAAAGACTTTAAGGCATGTTCGTGCAATGCCTGGTATGGTCGATATTAGGGTGATTGCGGGGTTTTACTATTTCCCTTTGCTCTGGAATGCGTAAATGTGCAGCAAGTGGCAGTTTCCGTGCCCGTCCCGTCGCTTCCCGGCCGCGGGCGCTGCCCCGGGACAGGCGGGAATGGGAGCGGGAGCGGAGCGGGCGGTGCGGGCTGCGGCCGCCGGGGGGCGCCAGGGAGCGCGCTCCGCCCGCCCCGGGAGCGATCCCATGGCCCCTGGCCCGGGAGCGATCCCATCGCCTTTTCCCCCGGGAGCGATCCCATGGCCCCTTCCCCCGGGAGCGATCCCATGGCCCCTGGCCCGGGAGCGATCCCATCGCCCCTGGCCCGGGAGCGATCCCATCGCCACTTCCCCCGGGAGCGATCCCATGGCCCCTGGCCCGGGAGCGATCCCATCGCCCCTTCCCCCGGGAGCGATCCCATGGCCCCTTCCCCCGGGAGCGATCCCATCGCCCCTTCCCTCGGGAGCGATCCCATGGCCCCTGGCCCGGGAGCGATCCCATCGCCCCTGGCCCGGGAGCGATCCCATCGCCCCTTCCCCCGGGAGCGATCCCATCGCCCCTTCCCTCGGGAGCGATCCCATCGCCCTTGCCCTCGGGAGCGATCCCATCGCCCCTGGCCCGGGAGCGATCCCATGGCCCCATCCCCCGGGAGCGATCCCATCGCCCCTTCCCCCCAGAGAGATCCCATCGCCCTTGCCCTCGGGAGCGATCCCATCGCCCTTGCCCTCGGGAGCGATCCCATGGCCCCTTCCCCCGGGAGCGATCCCATGGCCCCTTCCCCCGGAGATCCCATCGCCCTTGCCCTCGGGAGCGATCCCATCGCCCTTGCCCTCGGGAGCGATCCCATGGCCCCTTCCCTCGGGAGCGATCCCATCGCCCCTGGCCCGGGGGCGATCCCATGGCCTTCCCCCGGAGAGATCCCATCGCCCTTGCCCTCGGGAGCGATCCCATGGCCCCTTCCCTCGGGAGCGATCCCATCGCCCCTGGCCCGGGAGCGATCCCATGGCTCCTTCCCCCCGGGAGCGACCCGATCGCCCCTTCCCCCCGGAGAGATCCCATCGCCTCTTCCCCCGGGAGCGATCCCACCGCCCCTGCCCCCGGGAGCGATCCCATCGCCCCTGCACCGGGAGCGGCGACTCAGCCCCCGGTTTCTGGAAGGCAAGGGATGACCCTGACAGATGCTCTCCGCCGTCGGGACCGCAGCAGAACTGCCCAGGCGCTGTTTCCCGGGCAGTCGCCGTGGCTGCAGGCACTCCCCGAGCAACTCATGCCTTCCTCTCGGTGCTTCTACTCCTCCCAGTGTCTTGGATCTCCTTTGGTAAGGCCACAGGAGTGAGGTCATGGAGTTGGCTCCTGAGAGCACATTGTTCATCCCCTCCTGCACATCGGTGCTAGGCTGCGTTCCAGGCTGCACAATGCGTTTACGGCGTTTAGTCACTCCCATGGTGCGGCAATATCTGCGATCATTAACATTTTTGCCTTTGTAATAAGTTTATTTGGAATGGCTAGTACTCGTGCGTGTGGCTGTGTAATCCTCTTCAAGGGAAATACTCATTTCCCAAAAATGTGTCCCTCCAGCCTTCCTGTCCATCAGATGCCACCAGATGCCTGGTAGGGGCTGGTGTGGACAATGAACTCTATATCCAGATCAGAATAGATCCATTTCCAGACCAGATGTTTTTTAGGTTTGTTCTGTGAAGTAGTGTTGTCTCACATGAGTTAACTTACATTCTCTGAGAGCATCTGTATTGCTAGACCCAGATTTTTACCGTTGATTAAGGAGGCAGATTCACATGAAAGCCTTGCTCAAACACTGGTATTACATCTCCAGGCTGTGCACAAAGTCTTGTTCTGTTGCCATCAGAATCAGTTGGGGTGTGGATTTGTTGTATTTGCATCTATACTTTCAACACTAGTGTAATGTAATTTGAAAACAAGTAACTTTGCATGTCCACTGCACTATTCCCATTCCCTTGCAACTGTACCTTTCTTTTCTGTCCAGCTAAACAATTCATTCCTGTGACCTCTTGGTCTAAAAGCTGAACTTGCTACTGACTATCTTCTTCAGTTGCAGCCACATGTGTGTAGCTTGCTCAGGTTGCACCTCAGTGTGGCAGAACATTCATATTCATTATTAGTTGCCTCCATCCATATTGAAACACAGGCAGAATCACTATGCATCAAGGAAAGAGGAAAATGTGATAAACTTGTTGAACGTGTTGCATGAATATCTATTAGCTGAATTCACAATTTACTGTTCTTTGCATGGAAAACGTGTAGTGGACACTTCACTGTCAGGGCATCAGTGATCTACCCCTAGAAAATAAAAATAACCTTGTTAGTGCTTTTACTTAAATGAATGGATAAATACCTCAAAAATTGCCTTATTTAGAATATTATTTATTCTAATTTGCTTATTGGATCAACTTAATCTTACTTTCAATTAGTTTTAGAATGCATATGGATTGACTTATTCTTCCAAGGAAAAAAGATGCACTTCCTCAAGGAAGAGAATAATGCAAACATATGAGTCATCCACTTAAGCTGGTCCCATAATCTCATTTTTTAAACTGTAGAATGTTGCTGTCACTAAAACTTTTATGTGATTGCTGTGAATGTATCATGTATTACTGACTTTGTAAAAGTCATTATATGTAGAGATATACTGCATATGTAAATACTTTCATGAACAGCAGGAAGAGTTCCTAATGATGGGCCTGTAATATCTAAAATGGCTTAATTTTTTTTTCCTTTTTAGCAAACTTCTGAAGAGGAAGAAGTCTGAAAAAGGGCTGCAGGGGGTGACTGGAGAATGGTTTGAAGAAATAAAAAGAAGAAAATTTCAGAATTACATTGATGTCAATAGAATGTTAAAACCACCATTGGAGCATCAGCTACGGAAGAACAAAAACACCAGTGAGTTGCATTTGTCCACTTCCTTATCTAAATAATAATGATCACCAAACCAATGTCTTACAGCATATCAGAGTGTAATAGTAAAGGAGTTTCTGAAATTGCACTGAGCTTCTTCCCATATCATAGTTTTACCAAAGATATATTTTCAAAATGGGTATGTTTCTTTAAGCAGATTCTGTAAAAAGCAGAGCTGGGATTCACAACAGAAAATCCCTGATATTGTTATGCCATAATTAGAATCATAGTATGGCCCAGGTTGGAAGGACATCAGAAGATCTTCAGGTCCAGTTTTTCATAGAAAGGGAACCTGAATGAGATTATTTAGCACTGTTTGCAGTCACATCTTGTAAACCTCTAGTGATGAGGACTCTACCATGTCCCTGAGGAGGCTGTTCCAGTGATTAATTCTTCTTACTGTAAAAAATGTCTTTATTAATCAAAATGAAATTGCTATAATTATAGTAAATACAGTGGTAGTGTCCCAATCAAATCAGTGAAGTCTGCATTGTACAAAAAGGTTGTGGTTTAACCCTAGCTGGCAGCAAAGCAAAGCACAGCCATGTGAGGGGGTGAGAACTGGAGGGCTAAAAGTGATTTCAGGTAAAGACAGTGATAGATAAAAGCAAAAACCACACAAGTGAGCAAAGCAAGGCATTCATTCAGCACTCCCCATGGTCAGGCAGGTGCTCAGCCATCTCCAGGGCTCCATCAGTGTAACAGTGACTTGAGAAGACAAATGCCATCACTGTGAATGTTCCCCCTTCCCTTGTCTTCCCCTAGATTTTATATGCTGAGTATGATGCCATGTGGTGTGGGATATCCATCAGGTCAGCTGGGGCCAGCTGCCCCAGCTGTGTCCCCTCCTGCCTCCTTGTGCACCCCCAATCCACTTGTTGATGGAGTGGGGTGAGAAGCAGAAAAGCCTTGGCTCTGTGTGAGCCTTACTGCTCAGCAGTAAGGAAAACATCCCTGAATTATCAACATTGTTCTCAGCACAAATCCAGACCGTAGCCCCATATTAGCTACCATGGAAATAATTATCACAGCCAAACCCAGCACATTCTTTACTCCTTATTCCATACCATTTACATTATGCTCAGGTTCCACACTATGCAGTTTATCCTCATTAACCACTCCACTGCCTTCACCTTGCCTCTGCTCCAGCTTAGGCTTACCCTTATAGTGCAGTGTCTCAGGGGTATACCTGCTCCAAGCAGAGCCACAGTCTCTCCAGGGATGTACTTGCTGCAGCATGGACTTATCCACTTCCCCAGCCCATCCTAGGTGCACCTTTTCCAGCATGGCCTCCTCCATGGGCCACAGTGCCTTCAGAAATGCACCTATTCCAGCCTGGCTTTGCCATGGCTGCAGTCCCTGCAGGGCAGTGCTTGCTCTGTCCTGGTCTTGTCCATGGGCACGCACTTTGAGGTTCTCCAGCATGACCACATGCACAGCCACAGATGCTTCGAGGTCTGCCTTCTACGGACTTATTCTTGGCCACAATCCCTCCAGAGGTACTCCATAGCCGTGGCACATAACCATTCCACCAAGGAGCACCAGGCTCTAATTTACAGCCTGGCAAGCAAGCCCCATGGCAAGCACAGGAGCCTGTCAGCAATAGCTGAACAGCAGGAGCAGTGATAAATTCAGTCTAGCACGTTGCACTGAGCTCTGTCGTTATCTCAAACACTTTGAGCCCTACATTGGGCATCCTAAAGGACTCTTGTGGTTTAACCCAGCCATCAGCTAAGCACCACCCAGTGGCTCATTCATTTGACCCCCACCAGGATGGGCTAAAAGTGAAAGAACTCATGAGTTAAGATAAAGACAGTTACATAGGTAAAGGATAAGCCTTGCACATGAAGAAGAAACTAAAAAATTAAATTACCACTTCCTATGGGCAGGCAGGTGTTCAGCTGTCCCCAGGAAAGCTGGGCTCCATCACACACAATGGTTGCTTGAGAAGACAGACACAAACAAACTCTGAACATCCTCCCTTCCTCTTTTCCCTCCTTTATATGCTGAACACAGTGCTGTATGGTCTGGAATGTGCCTTGGGTCAGCTGGGGTCAGCTGTCCCAGCTGTGTCCCCTCCCAGCTCCTTGTGCACACTGAGCCTATTTGCTTGTAGCATGGGGTGAGAGTCAGGAAAGGCCTTAACTCTGTGTAAGTGCTGCTCAGCAGTGACTAAAACATTCCTGTGTCACCAACACTGCTTCCAGCACAACTGCAGAGCATAGCCCATGCAAACGACTATGGAAAAAATTAACTATACCAGCCAAAACCAGCACAAAAAATTTGGTTTTGCCTAGTTTTCTTGAAGAACTAAAAGCACCTAAATGACATTTGGAATAAGTAGATGAGTTTAGGTGAGAAAGGTTTGAATATACCAGTGGAAACCTTTTTCTGGTAACACTGGGCTAAAGGCATGCCAGTGCTTATCAGGGTGAGTGCCAAAGCCTGAAAAGTTGGCCTGACCAGGAAGCAATTTCCTGAGATCTCATTTCACAGGTTCTGATGCCCATCCAAAATGAACATGCAGAAGAAACATGGTGTCTCTATAAAAAGCGTGGTATTCTGTACTTTTATCTCCTACCTAGATAGTTCTCATGCATAATATATGCTTTTATTCCATTCACACCTCTGCATGTTTTTCATTGAGCTCTTCCTATTTGTGGTTCATAGCAACTGGAAGCAGAGTCATGTATTTCAAAAGAAAAGTGAAACCTTAAACATTTCCCTGATACTGCAAACCTGCGCAGAACACATCTCAGTCTCTCCTGACCCTTTTTCCCCAACATCCCCTCTAGTCCTCAGCTACCAACTCTCTTTCAGAGATGGTCTAATTGACTAAACTCTGTGTAATTGTTCTCTGGTATTTAACTTTGAAAGCACCTGTTTATATTTCAGATCTGAAGAAGGGCTTGTGTGCCTCAGAGGCTCATCTGATGTTTCCAACTGTATAAGTTGGCTAAATAAAAGGTACTACTTCTACCTGCAAGCCTTGTTGTGTCTACATCTCTAGACCATCCTGGCTATGGCAGAGTGCTGTTAAGACTCTCTTGATGTCACCTGCATTGTCAAGTCAATGCCACCCAGAGATTAGGCTCTGAAAGGGGTAAAGAATACAGCATTTTGAAGTACACAGAGATTGTCACTGGAGGGAAAGCCATGTGTTACACAGGATTTAAATCACATGGCATGAATTATTCACTTCATTTTGGACAATGTCTAAAATGCTGCTCCTTGCTATTGTTATAAATGACACTTTGCTCTAATTCCTGGGTTTGCTTTCTCCTACAGTCATTGGATAAGGCATTTTCAAGCTGTTGTATTATTTTAGGCATGCATTGCTTTAAATGGAAACAAAATGTAATGTCTTATTCCTAAGTGACATCGTGTTTCCTTATATCCTCCAGTTCACTGTGGTGTGGTGCAGATCCTGCAGTTTCTTTCCCTAATCTGTAAGCAATACTCATCCTCATCTTCCCACCAAATGCCAGCTGCTTTTACAGGCAGACTGAGTTTATGTTCTCATTCAAGAAAACAAGTCATAACCTTCCCAAAGAAATCCTTCACGATATCTTGCGTTGAAAGTAAAGATGTGATATGCAGTTTGCAGCAGGAAAAAAGAAGCCACTCCAGTGGCCACAGGAATCCCATTGTAAGGAATTCTGTGACACAGAGGACACGTTAGTCTGAGTTAATGTTATGTAGTTACATTACAGTCAGTTAGGTCATTGTATATTCCGGGTTGTCACATTTCTAGTTCTTACAAAAGTAAAAAGAAAGTGAGTAATGATACTGGGTGCCTCGCTTTTTAAATGTTTGATTTGCCTGTATTTTGAAAGAGGTATGATTTTCAAGTGATTGAATGCTGATTGTGAAAATCAGCCTCATGTATCTCACATGCATCACCCAAAATCAATCATACCTTTTGAAACTTTGAACCTGTTTATTTTCTCTGTCTTCTAGTTAGTCATTATAAACCACTATGCCACATAGTCTGTCCAAAAATGTCAAAACTGGATTGTCCTGACATAAAAGGTAAGGAAAAGAAATTTTTTATAAGGACATAACTTTTATGTATATTGTAATACTGTATGAATTAAGAAATTGAAACAAATTGACTTTTATTATATTTTTAGATCAAAAAGAAATAAAAATGTCATCCCGCACAAATCCTCAAGCGCAAAAGAACACTTCAGCTTCTTTTCTGGGGTTCAGATCACCTTTTGCTTGGCTTTCCTCCTTTAGAAAATCCAGGAAAACCCAGACTCAGAAGCAACCACGGTGAGCTATAATCAGAACATACATTATTTCCAGTTTTAGAACGAAATTCTAAAGTTTTAGAAAACTTTGTTAAATTATTTTTCCGGTCTCCTGCTTTTCACCTCACTGGGAATGTTGGGATTTTACTTGGTCCTGTAATTAGAGATTATCTGTATTGTGTCAGAAGAAAGAGGACTAAGTCACAAGTAGAAGGTAGAGTCTCTTGGCTAAACCTCTTTTGTTCAGGTTTTGCAAAAAGACTTAAAGCATATGAAAGACTTAGCAGCAGCATCCTGTTTAGCTCCCTCTCAAGAGGGCACGGTGTAAGATGCATGGGGATCTGGTGCCCTATGGCTGAGGCAGCAGGAAAGCATAGCTTTTCCAAGACATGGCAGAGAGTAGCAGCCCCAGGCAGCTCTGCTGCATCAGTTCCCACCATTTCTAGCCCAGAGGCAGTTCAGAGGCAGCCCTGCAGCTTCAGCTCCAGCCAGGAAAACCAGACAGCTCTTGGTGCTTCTGCCTCCTGTTCTTTGTCAATCGTTTGGTTTCAGTACTCTGGTTAGCTTTGGTTTTTGGATCTGTACCAAAGATGGTCTCATATGCACCTCTGGAGCTGCTGTTTGAAGAGCATCCTTCTCCTTTGCCATTCCCAGGGTTGAAGCTGCTGTTGGGAGGGAAAGGTGGGGGGAAGCTACAGTCAGGCTGGCTAGGCTGCCTGTTCTCTCTTAACTTTTGTCCTGTATGGCTGTATGTCAGCAACATGTGAATGAAGTCTTACTGTTCCTGTGTGCATCTTATGGTAGTGCTTGGGGCTGGCAATCACAGGTTAGAGCTGCATTGTGCAGTGCTGTGAAATCTAAGTAAAAGGTGCAAGATCTTTGGTACAAAAAGATGATTTTTCACTCAGTTCCAGATTGGTATTCTGGTCTGTGCCTGGGGCTCCCAGCTGGCATGATGGTAAAACAAGGAACAGCTGTAATAAACAATGACAGGGAGTGCAAGCCTCTAAAGATATTATGATTAGTCTGATATGTAGGTTTCTAACAGAGCAGCTTGCTATTGTGGAGTGTTTGTATCAAAGCAGGAGATTTAAGGAGAGGCTGTGAGGTTAGCTTTGTGGATGTTCACTGGTAACAATTCTCTTACATAACAACACAACATAGAAAAAGAATATGCAGTGTTAACACTGCCCTGCACCTGTCATCTTCTCCTTCCTCTCTCGTGTGACCTGGTAATGCCCCTCATCCTGGAACACAGAAACGCTGGGCCACGGACTTCCCTGAAGAATAAAGGGACACTTGTGTGACTGAGAATCAGGTTTCAAGGGTGCTTTATCCTGGTGCACAGTGAGGTAGCCAATGCACAGACGAAGGTCAAGGTTTTCCTGTAGAATCTATGCACTGAAATGATTTCTTAATTTAATAAGGCAAAAAACCCAAAGCATTGCTACTCATTACATCAGCTTTTCTTGTGTGTGTTTATCTGGCTTTTCCATGGAAAATGTATCGTATCTCAGGCTCAGGTGCCTTTGATTTCTGACCGAGCACAACTTGAAAAATAAACAAGTCAATCCTGACGTGTAGCTGAGCTGATTGCTACATTTTCTAGTCACGCCTCTCTGTTGAAAACTTCCCCCACCCTCTTCTAGGTGTTGCCGTGGCATGTGGTTTGCTTTATGCATAGGCAAAGCACTGAAATAATCTGCCTCTCACCAGGTAGAGTTATTTTGGAGAGCTAGTGAAACACTATAGGACGCAGCGCTGTAAATCCTGTAAGCCTACCTGGCAGAAGCTTTTCAATGGCTCAACATTAATGGCTGGTTAGAGGGTCCTTTCAGTCCTGGAGAGACAGTTTCGTCAGCTGCGGTGGTTTTTTACGGTGAGAGTAAATCATGGATGCTGCAGGAAGGAGGGCGCTTACACGGAGATACAGGAGATGCTAATAAAAGGTTTGTAACTGTAACTGAAGGCAGGGAAATGCTGGAGCACTTTCGGTTCAAAGTTTCTTGAATTCATCCTTGCTATTTTCTAATCCCTAAGTGTGATTCATCCTGGACAAAACTGCTGTTTAATTGTGTTCTCAGCATATGTGAGCTGTGGGTTTGGTTTTTAGTTGTATTCTTATGTAGTACTGATAGGAATAGTATTGAAGAGAATGTATTATACTGATGTTAGACAGCTTGGTGGTAGCCTGGGGAAGACAGGTGCTTTGCCTCTGTGGAAATACTAATTCGCAGCAGACTTTAATTCATGGATTTTTATTATTGTTACCAGTAGTGATAGTCATCTTTTACTTTTAATCTTACATTGGATTGTCATTAAAAAGATACGTATGTGTGTAAGTGGAAAAGTATAAAATATAATTTCTCACTTTCCATACTGAGGAGTGTTTTCCAGATGGCAAATATTTCTGAACTTGGACATCAATTTAGCCTCTTTCCTGTTTATGAATAATAGACAATATTTACAAGAATGGGTATATGCATTGTGTGCAAAATAATGCAAACATTGCTCAGTGTCATTAACAAAAGAAGAAACGGAATTACTTTTTCCTAAAATAAAGCAATATTTCTCTGAAAGTAAGAAAAACTTTAATTTTGAAATGCTGGAAAATTTAAAACAGTTCACAGAAAATAATAAGGCAGTTTGGGAAATTGAGAGATTGGCATAGGGGAAAAAGATTAAAATAACCTCATCAGTATAAGGTAGCTGTGAGAAAAATAAAGCAGGATGCAATGATCAGTTATTTCTGAGAGAACCGTGGCAATAAAGACACAGATGAATTTAGAATAGTGCCAGAAGTGCAAATGAAAATTTAAATTTTGCCTAGACTATCAGAAGACATTTCTAACTGACATTTCTAACTAACATGTCTACTTCATGTAGGTTCATTGCAAGGAACAATTAATACAGCATCAAGTGGGGAGAGCTTTGTGCTCTTGGGCTTTGTCAAAGAGTGGCTTTGCACAGTAAAGCTGAAGAAGAAAGCTTCTAACAAAGCTTTTGCATTTTTGTTATGCATATAAGTAAAATTAAGGTAACTTGCTAAGCCACAGGATTTTACTGAACTTAATGTGCAGTAAATCGTTGTAAAAGCTCTGAAACGTAAGTTTTATTCTTATTTTGTTTTAGAAGCATTACAACACAACTTTTTTAAGTTTAAAGGAAAAGATATATACATTTCTGAGTTCTGGTTCTGTAAACTTCATTCAAAGGGAGAGGTAACCCCCTGATTTAATGTCTGTTTTTATTCAGAGCTGAGAGGAAAAACGAGGAATTTCAGATTCAGACTGTCTGGCCAAATCCTAAGCCCGCTGAAGTCAACAGGCTTGTTTGGTTTCAGTTGGACCCCATGTCAGGGAGGAATCCTGGTTTTACAGTTCACAATTACAGAAGCAAAAACAAATTGCACCTTTCAACTGTTCTTCCCTGCCTGCAAGCACATTGCAAACAAATGACAAAGCACTTCGGGAGGAAAGGCTGGGCCACAAAGAACTTGCCAGCAAGCCGGTTTATACTTGCTGTTGAAGCACAATAAAGTAGTCTGCCTGAGCACAGGGAGCTTTTAAGAGCCTAAGAACAAGGTCATTCAAAAAGACTTTGAGACAAACAGGACTGAGCAGAACCATCTTTCCCTACCTCATTTTCTCCCAAGAATTAACTTCCTGGGAAAAAGCAGTTTCTGAGACAAGGAAGAACTGGCAATAAGCACAGGCTGAACAACATTTCCTTCAGGGCTTTTGAAGGGACTGGGTTTGCTTAGTTGTAATACAAGGATCTGCAGACCCAAATAGACTCAGTGAAGTCTAGCTCTGTTCTTGTTGCTTTAGTTTATTTTGTATTTCTCTGCAAGTCACCCCATCGAACAGAGTCCAGAGCTTCTCGGCTTGTTCTAACCACTGTGTTACTCACGGACGCTCGAGCCGTTCTCTGCCAAGCCCTTGCAGCCTTAAATAGCCTAGGA
Source organism: Luscinia megarhynchos (assembly GCA_034336665.1). NCBI lineage: Eukaryota > Metazoa > Chordata > Aves > Passeriformes > Muscicapidae > Luscinia > Luscinia megarhynchos. Next base: position 71,965,530 of record JAPFBE010000003.1, read on the forward strand.
AGGCAGATGAGCCTTCTACCATGTCTTAAAATTGGTAAATAAAAGCTGTTTGGGGTGAGCAGCAGCAAGTTCCAAAGTTCACACCAAAACCAATCTGCACTTTGTTTCTCCTCCTTTGCAGGGACAGAGCACAGCTCTGCAGCAGAGCAGGGTGAAATGGAAGAGAAAAACCATAGAATTTCAGATGCAAACCACTCAGAGATTAACAAGTATATAACTTAGGCTATGAGTAGTGCCCACTAAATTATTGTTGTTTGGAAAAAGAACAAATACCATCTTACCATAATGCTGGATTGAAACAACTACTTTGTGGCTGTTGCAGACACTGAGATGTCAGTAGGTTGAGCTCATTTTTGGCTGTGCAGTTTGTAAGCTGACAAGGCCAAACTGAATGGTTCATTTTCCCAGCACTTTATTTTTGCAGGATTTTGGCAAGGGGGGAGGTAAGGATAAATTCTTTATAGAGCTAGTTTTCCTCAGATGCTTCCTCAATAGTTGTTGAAATAAGTAGCTGCCAGATATTGACTACCTGATGAAATTACATCAAGTTCCTTTTCAAAGCAAACATTTAAATCCCTCTGCCTACAGATATGAGAGTTCTGCTAGCCCATCTTCAAAAGTGGAAGAAATGGCAACGGTAAGTAGCTTATCAATTTACTGTCTGCAATGTTTAAATACAGACTTTTCAAAAACTAGTCCCTTTGGTGTCGGCTGTTGCTTTAACATCTGTTTAAATAGTATTCTTGCAGTTCTAGTTTTAAATGCTGAGGAAAATATCTGTGTTGTGAACTTGTTGCATGTAGTATACTGAGCTTTTCTGTTAAAGTCCTAAGCTTTCCTAGCTAGGTCCTATGTCTACTCTACCAGATTTCAGTTCACTCATAATTAATGACAGAATAATTGCATGGATCTTTTCCTAGGTCAAGACCTTCATGGATATTGGCAACTGTAACCAACCTGTAAATAGATCAAAACTCACACTAAACAATAATCTTGTGTATTTACTTTGTTTCATTTCATTTGTACAAGGATGAAAAAGAGAAGCTGGCTTGGACAGGCAGTACGCTAGAACCTCCTGTTCAAAATTTCCATGCAGAGAGTTACCATGTAAATGTAAATTTTGAAGTAGGATTTTTTTTTTTTTTTTTTTTTTGGATGGATGGATGGATGAATGGATGGATGTTCTGTTTTATAAGTCCAAGCTCATTTTAAGGATAAAACAACAGATTTATTTCTGATGTCATTGAAGTGCATGCTGTTGAAATAGCAGATTTTCTTCCAAGGATTATATTTTCTATCTTAATTACTTTATTACCCTGCATTACTAACATGTTTTTCCTCATCTTCAGTTGGGTGGTATAACCACAAAGGGGACTAAGAAGGTATACAGTGGATAATCAAAGGCACAGAGGATGTAAACTGGCCACCTCCCTTCTCTCATATTTCAAAAACAAAGGGAAAATCTATATTAATATATGGCTGAGCAAAGATCTTATCAGAGAATCCTGTCTGTTATATAAACATATTATATAAACCTATATTATAGCTAGAAGAGTAAAATTATTAATATGGCAAACAAAAAAGTAGTAGGGTGGGTTTTTTTGAAAAGAGGAAGAGTTTCAGCTAAAATAATTCAGCAGTTAAGCAGTTTGCCTGCACTTCCACCATCTGAGACTGTGAGCTGAGAGAAATATGGGTGGGATAGAACCTCTCAGTTTAACATGTAATCCAAACACAGATGGGAATAGGGTGACATTTCCCCCACTTTTACCATAAGTACTGTCTTGAATAAGAAAATGGACTGTTATGTTAAATTATTAAGTCTCTGTTTAAAATACACTGGTCAAGGAAGAAGGGATTGTGGAAAACTAAATTGAGAGATACAATGCAATAAGTATACATTTGGACAAAATAAGTAAACTATGCATACCTTATCCAAAACACGCTACAGGATGAGGGCGAGATGAGTAATTCTCCTTATTATGTGTGTAGAAGTCTATAAAATGCATGCAATTTTACAACCCTCAGTTGAGTATTTTAATAATACATTATTTAATGGACTGACAGAATGTGCTCACCTCTGGGACTTGTGACACATTTGTGATGTGACGTGTGAAATGTGATTTGAACCCACGTGTAGAACTGAAACCAGGCTACCTTACCGTTTTTAACAGGCTGAAATGTGTAATTCCCCAATGTCAACTGAAACAAGAGGTCATTCTTTTGATACAAACCAAAATGAAACAATGGAGAAAAGTACACTGGAATGGGATGAACAGCTAGAGAAGGAGATTTTCAGTGGTAAGTGTGTGTCCTTATTTTGGTGTTGTTTGATAGTATTGCTACCAGAAGCAACTGTGGTTTGAGAGAATTTTCTGTAGAAGCACAGGCTGTAAAACGTGGCTCATTTCTAGCAGAGTGGCTACTTTTTGTTGTCTTTGTCTGACAGCAGAATGTCTACTCCAACATTGACTTCAGGAGATGTCAGTGATCACTCTCAGAGTGCATTTCATCTCATACTAATACAGTTCAGAAGAATCTCATGGGATTGTGCACGATTCTCTCTGCTGTTTCTGCCAGGAGCCCATACTGCACCCTTTAGATGCAGTTATGGTTATATGAGAATTCTATCCCAGTTTCCTGCATGCATAATTTTGATAATGATTAATTACTGGGCATGGTTTTATAAACTGTAAAGCCACAAACCACAGAAGCAAGAGGCATTATGGCCTCAGTTAGTTTTCTGGGAGCCTTTTTATACCCCCAGTCAAAAGTTCAAGGTTCTTTTTTAGCTTGGCTCATGTCCTCCCAATAGAAGATTCAGAAACAACTCATATTTTTTCTTGTTTAAGCTGAGTTTCTCAGGAGTCTTCACTTTCGTATGCTGAAGAGAAACTTAGGAAAAATGGAGATTTTTAGTACCTTTGGATCAGATTTTATTACAACTATACATCTTATCAGTGCTTTCTTAATGCTTTTGTAGTGTTAGCATGGGTCTGTAATGACTGATCACTCAGTCTTATGTATTAAAGTGAATTAGGGAAATCTGTAACAAAACAATCACATCCATTGTATATTATGTGTGGTATATTAAAAATAGCAGAAGAATACAATTAGCAAAGGCATAGTTGGTTTTGACAATAAAAATAGTTTTAATACATTGCTGTCAGTCTTCTGACTGAATATCTTGTAAACAGTATTTAATTCCAGTTCATGAGGTTGCCTATAGATATTTATATAAATACATATTTGTTGCTAGATTGAATCACAGCTTCCTGACTATTTAATTACTCTTTCTTATCCAAAAAATGCCATTTTCAGGGCTCATGCAATTCAAAAGAGAACATTTTTATGAATGAAACAAACAGTGGACATGCTAAACTACTGAATGTGCTTGTTTGATGCTTTGAAGGATTCTCTTTTCTTATAGCTACATCATAACTGTGCTTTGTGAACACACATTAAAGTCCATGGTTGTCTAGTGAATTCATTTGGGGGATTTTTTTGCTTACAGACTATATTTGGAATGTTTATGCGCACACACACACACGTATACAGTGTGTGAGTGCAAACTCAGACTTCAAATTGTTTTATTCTTCTTTTAAGTAGCATAAAGACTAACATTTACATAAAGAGCAGTCATGGAGGAGAGCTTTTTTTTTTGTAGTCATAATGGGTGACTGCTGAAAGGTCCTATGGAGGAAGAATGTGTGGTTTGGGAAGGGTTTTGAATGCTGAGAAGCTGACTCCTGTTAAAGCCAGCTCTGATTATTAATGTAGTACACAAAACTTTTTAGCATAAGCGATGAGAAGATTATTAAAGAAAACAAAACCAATTTTCTTTTTTTTTTTTTCCTGTGCAGTTCTAAGTGATCTGGATGACCAGCTGGCCCAGGAGCAAACCCAAGACGCTTTGGACAGGACAGTTTCTACTAGCAATGCATCAAATGTCCAAAGTAGTAGTGCATTCCCTACTTCAAAGAGGCACACTGCTAGCAGGGGCCAACAGAGAAATGACTGGAGCGACACACCTAGCGCATTTTTCCCAGATGGGCTAAGAACACTAAGGGCCAAAGATGAGCACAAGCTTTTCATCAGACCGAGGAAGTTACACAGTGCATATATAAACTGGCACCAAGCAGCCTTTCAAGAAGATTGCAGCTACGGCGGTGCGGCCGAGGGAGATCCTCGTCTGCGCCACAGGAGGCTGTCGGCGGTGTCCTTCGGACGGTCCTCGGAAGGGAGCTTGTACCCGCCCTCCGTGACGCACAGCAGCGGCTTTAGGCACAAGGGCTGTGTGAACAGGGATACAGCTGGCAGAAGTTACTCTGTGTGCTCCCTGCGCAGATGTCCATCGTCCGTGTCTTCTGATCAGCTGTCGGCATCTAGTTTACAGCATCCGTTGGCAAGGGAGAGCAAGAATGGTTTTGTACCAAGGTTTGGTCGGCAGAACCCAAAGAGGATTCCTCTGTCTTCCATTGTGTGGAACAACACGCCAGATTCCTCAGAACAAACTCCAGAAACAATGTTTAGAACTCAATCGCTGATGGAGTTTCATGCTACAGACCATGGTAGATATCCCAGCTCTTTACAAGAAACTAAGAAATACCCAAGTTACCACTCAAAGCACCACTATAGAAGATCTATTTCAAGCAGTAATTGCTTTAGTAGAGTTAGTAGCCCTGACAAAGCTACTTCTCCGTTGCCCTTTGATAACTGGGAAAACTATCCTTTATACAAATCAGAAAATAATCTCTCTAGATCCTACTATAGAGATACCTCTTCTCATGGCAAGTTGTATGCTAACCAAAAAAATTCTTATGGAAGAAAAGACAGCTATTCTTCTTGGGCTGATATTCCTCAGTGTTACAGTGATGAAGTGTTTATTTCCCCTGATGCCAGCTTTGAAGTGTTCATGGCTAATTTAAATGACCACCAATGGGCACATACAAAGAATGCCAAGTTCGGTTCACAGCGCTTGCAGAACAATTTTCACGTGTACTCTCCAGAAAATACAAGTATCAAAAGGATGACAAGAAGTGCAAACAGAAATTTTTCAGAATTCACTGAGGGCTGTCAGCCTTGGCTAAGTTGTAACTCTTCCGCTTCTTCATCTGGTATCAGAACTGATGAGTCAATCTTTCCTAATTCAAAGGATCAACCAAAACCTACAGGACTGAACAGGAATTCAGTTGTTACCCAGAGGAGTACTAAGGCAGACTTTACACACCTGGAAAAGGCTGGAGGTGTGAAAGAGCCGGATGAAGGCATGCTGTTACAGTCAGTCCCTCAACAAGCAGACACAAGCTACATCAACACACGGAGTTTTTCCTCTACCAGCCCTGCTTCTGCCATGTGGCAAAGAGATGTATCTCTCTTTAACACAATGACATCAAAGAGACAAACCCAAGCCACTGCCAGAGGAGATACTGCAAAAATTTATACATCAAATGGTGATAAAAGAAATGTAGAAATGAAGGAAGATGATTGCCCACCCAACAGTGTGTTCAGTCAGTCTCCCTGTATTTTGCCAGCTGATGGGAGCAGGAAGGAACTTTTTCTTCCAAGTCAGAAAGAATGGGAACATAATCTCCATTATGCAGCACAAAGAGAGAGCATCAAACAGGATAACTGGAGTGCAGAAGCCCTTAACAAAGCTACTGCAAAGAGACAGTCCTCACTACTGAATGTTACTTCTGCTCTATCCGCTGAAAAATTAGCAAACTGTCAGGGCATGTTGTCCTGTCCTCCTGAGCGCTCATCTTGTTTCTCACAAAACTCTCCCCAAGCACTTTCTCATAATGACAATGCTAAATGCTTAGGAACACTAACTAGGTCTTCAGTAAATTGCACTGTTACTGAATCTCAAGCAGAAGGGAGGAAAACAGCTGAAGTGAGTAGAACAGGTGTTAGCAAAGAGATTTCACAGAAAACACTGCAAAATGCAAGCACTTTAGTTACTAAGGACTGTCATGGACAATTCACTACTGGTTGTCTACAAAATGGAAATTCTGGAAATATTTATATGCATAGCATTGATGGAGACCCCAATACCTCTGAAAATAGTTTAAGTTATTTTTGCCTTGAAAAAGGAACTGAAAAAATGAGGAGTACTTCACCTTGTATCAGAAGATTTCAAAAGCAAGACAGCTCACCAAGACATGCTAGTAGCTGTAGCATTACTGGCTCTCCTGGCAGAAACATCTCCAAATCTTCTGACCCCCTTGTTATTTATTACACTCTGCCTAGAAAATCAGCTAGCATTGCTGGTAGTATTATGTCAGAGACGCCCATCTCTTTACCTAGAGAAAGTAGAACAACATATGATTGTTTAAGGTCTGAAACTCTGCGTAGAGCTGACACCTCTTATTCTAATCAGAGAGATGTGTCTTGTTTAGACCCAAAATGTTCCTTTTTAACATCAAGATCATTAAATGCTTCCTCAAGTGACATAGATTACCACAGTCCTTTAACCAAAAATAATGATTCAAAAAGTAGTAGTACATCAGTTGATCTGACAGACAGATGTAAACATCAAAGTAGAAGAGAATCCTCTGTGTTTTCAGATTATAAGGAGGGGGGAAATTTTTTGCAGAAATACAAAACCACAAGCACATTTACAGTTTGTGTTGATGAAGATCATGTCAAATATCATGAACTAGTTTCAATTTATTACACACTACCACGGAGGCATTCAAAAACATTTTGTAGCCTCTTTAGAGATAATTCAGAGGATGCAGACCTATCTTGTCCCAAAGAAAATCCTCAGTCACCAAGAATACAAAACAAGAAAAATGAAGGTCATGTGAGTGTAGCATATGCTTTTTCTCCTACTACTTCAGAAAAAGAGGTGCCTTCAAATTCTTCTGACCAAGTATCTTCAGTTCTGGTCACACCTCAGAATTTAAGAACTGCTGTTGATAGTGAAGAAGAGAATTCTCACTTAACCCTTGGCTCTGAGAAGGCAGTGAGTGTGGTACCTAACAAGAATGATAATTCAGCATATCTTTCATTAGCAGAAAATGTACTTTCTGATGTGGTAACAAAAGACATTTCTTTTGGTGGCCCACAATCCACTGCAGTAGTGGCTAACTCAGGTAAAGCCATTTCTGATGCTTCAAGCAGCCAAAAGGCAGAAATACATGTAAAAGAAAAGAAGGAAATTTTACGAAGAGCTACACCACTAATGTCCACTTTATCAACCCCTCCCAAGCCAGGCAGACATTTAGAGAATCCTTTATATTCTAATTCAACAAATAAAAATATTGTACAGAAGGGAAGCTCTGAAAGTTGCTCTCAGCCCCCAAAAGTGAACAAGAAAAATCTGAACAGTTTATTCCTCCGCTCCAGAGAGAAGAGTTCCCTTGGAAGGAGTGGTAACACAGAGCATGCTGATGTACCACTTACTCCCATGGAAGATGTGTACAGGGACAGCACCCAAATTAAACAGAGAGCAGATGTCCTACAGCGAACCACCCCTCTGTGTAATAGTAAATTTAGTGCACTGCAATTAAGGGCTGACAGTTCAAGAAAAAAAGAGAATGGTTTAAACTTTTGTAGCAAAGTGCTTCCAGAGTCTCCAAGCAAAGCATCTGAGGTAAGCACAGCTTCCAGTGCTGATCCATTACTTCAGCTAGACAAAGTAGCTAGCACAGATACAGGTGAAGTAATGAATTCAAAAATCAAAAAAGAGCAAAACTCACAGAGTTCTCATATGGGTAAAGTTTACAGTGGTTTTCAGGAATCAGAGAGGCATAGTGAGGGCAACCTGAACATTAAACTCCCCAGGGTTAGACAAGATCAGAACGTAACACAGAGCGCAGAAGAGGAGGACAAGCTTCCCTCTGACTGCACAAGAGACAAAGTCAAAGATATAGAAAAAAGGAAAAACAGACCTTCAATTAAAAATAGATTGGCAGCTGTTTACAAAACAAGTCGTAAATTTTCAAGTAAAAATTTACCCCCCAAACCACATATAAGTAACATTTTTTCACAGAATGATGGAAGTGCTCCTTCTTTAGAGGACAACATATTCCTTGACTCGTTGATTTCAATGGATGCCCACCAGCCATTCCTGGAGTTGGACAATGAAAATCAGAATCACAGTCGGAACTGTGACAAGAACACTCCAAGACCAAGAACAGCTGATAATAAGAAGACTGAAAATCAGAATGATCCTTCTTTGCTTGTTAACACCAAAAGGAGGCCTTTTACTAGTTCATGCACCCAGAAAGAAGCCATCAGTCCTCAAAAAACTGCAGTGAAAGTGGAAAATAGGCCAAGGCTCACAACCCTATTTCCCGATAAAGCAGTAACCACAAGAAATAAGAATTCCAAAACACTTGATCTCGGGTTAGAAAGCAAAAGCCAGCCCATTGCTCCCAGTGCTACTACCTCATACCCAGTGGATGAAGAGAAAGGAAGAGCTAGCAGTCATGCCTGCACTCCTCCCTCGACACTTTTAATTGACAAAAACTCCAACACCTATGTAAATAGCTGCTTGCAGGCAGACACATGTCCAGAGCAAAACTTGACTTCCCAGACAGTGCTTGGTCAGAGTCAAAATACCTCTCAGCCTAGCAGCTTAGAAAACGCTAACCTCAATAGCTATCAGTTGCGCAAGAGCCACGCGAAGAGCCAGCGCGAGCGTCACCTCTCCGAGGGCATTTGTGCTCGGGATTCCCTCGAGACCTCTGCCTCAGGAAGCCAGATTCTACCCAAAGATGGCATACATGGCAAGAGATTTAAATCTTACTCAGAGCTGTTGTCTTGTGATGAGAATGAAAACTGGGCGTCCGACGATGAAAAATGTTACAGCACTAGAAATTTAATGTATCCGTCTGTGGAATTCGGTATATTTGGCAAAGAGCAACAACTGGCTTTCCTGGAAAATATCAAGAGGTCGCTCACAGAGGGGCGATTATGGAGACCGTGTCTTCTTAATAACCCTAGTGCTTTCAGGGATACAGAGGGCTCTTCTATAAGCAGGGCTGAGCTTCTGAGCTCGAGTTCTGCTGGGAGCAAAATGTCATCAGCTGCTTCGTCCCCCCGAGAGCTGACTGATACCTACGTGGAAGATCCAGCCGCTTACTCGGACTCAGACAGTGATACCACCACCGATGATGAATATTACCTAGATGAGATAGATAAAGAATCAGAGCTATGAAGGGACTGTGGTGCTGAGAGGGCACAAGAGCGTGGCAGTTTCTGGGCAGGCAAAAACATGTCAAATAAGCTGAGCTCATTCTTGGGCTGCTATAAATGGGTACAGCTTCCTTAGTTTCAAGGGAGTTTGTGTGTAATATTAGCTGAGCATTTGACTGCTGTGTTAAATGTGTGGCTTCACCTTTCCTGTTTCTCTTAGCAGGGAAAAACAATGTTTAAAAAATCCCTTCCCCAAATAATAGAAGGTAAACAGCTGTGGAGCTTTGGGCAGTGTAAGTCCAGGGATGGCTTTCCTCTGAGTCAGCAAGCAGTAGTTAGGTTCCTGCCAGCTACGCAGTGCTGGAATGGATAAATTCTAGCTTGAGCTGCTTTTTCTTACAGAACTTAACAGAAAACCAAGAAGTTACTTTGCTGATAACTTGTTGCTTCTCCGATCTTCCTCATTATCAAGCATGATAAAGCTAATCCTTCCCACTGAACAAATAGCCTCACAAAATGAAACCTCTGAAATTTTACAGCGTTTTCTGCTGTATGAATGTTCTTTTTCTGCATTCCTGGGAAACGTAGCAGCAATGTCCCTGGTGGCATTTGTTCTGCTCTGCTGTTGAAGCAGATTCCACACCAGGATTTTATAGCATTGCAAGAGCAGTGAGCAACGTGAAGTACTTCTAGTGTAGGAGAAAAACCTCAACACGGGGCACAGCACCAAGAAACTGACCAAAAGAAAGACAGCTGAGCATGGAAATCTGCTTTCCAGACATGGAAGACTCATAACCAGCACAGCTTTGGTTACAGTTGACATGATTGGCCAGATTTCTGCCTTTGACTTAAGAAACAGGTTAATTTGGATTAAAAGTCAGACACTTTTAACAATTCAAAATATAGAAAGATTTAGCCTGTTAATACAGGCTGTATTAACCTGTATTAACCTCATAGGTATTGTTACTCAGTAGCCAAAATTTGTCCCTGGCCATTAAATTTCTAACTAAGCTTTGTTTTTTTTAATGAAAAATCGGAAGTGTCTCACTAAGCCAGAAGAGATATTTTTAAATAACTACACATTTTCTTCTACTTTATTTCTAATTTCATATATGGTCTGAAATGATGGTCCATATTTTTATAAGCTTTTTAATACAATAAAATTTCTGTAGGACATAATTATATTTTTCTAACTTGAAGGACAGTGTACCGGTATTTTAAAATAATATATTTTACACAAAACAAGCAATGCTTGTATCACTGACTGCTCCACAAGAAACTAAAAGATGAAAATATTGCAGTAGGTAAGAGGTATCCTTATTTTTTCATACTGTAAGCTTCGTTAAAGAAGTGGGTCTGTAGTTCAAATCTGTACTGATATGTAAGTATTATTACTTTTTGCTGGGGTAATTTGTCTTTTGTTGTACATAGAAGGACTAACATAAACTGTATATTTATAGTCGAAATTGATCTCTAAGACATGCCTGTTTCACAAGGATATAAGAATATGCTGACATAGGCAATGCTGGAAGGAAATGACTGCTGTATAATTGCAGTCTTGTAAAATGTGGTATTCTAAGAAGAAATTATGTTTTTCTGTGAATTAATCTATTCTCTGTGTGTACAGGAATCTGTAGAGTAAGACAATAAAATCAGATGAGTGTCTGTACAGAATTTCTGCTGTTGTACATTTCTGCAAAATAAATTAACCCTAAAATATGGCATTTACCAGCCTACATAAGGTAAAGAATAATAAAATAAATGTGTACAAAGGAAGTTAATGGTCGTACCCTTTTTCTTGACTAGATGTGGATGGTTTAGAATACTGTTTTTATTTGTAAATATTTTTTACCCATTCAACAGTAGTTGGATTATGTGGGCACCTTACAGGCATAAATTTTTTTCATCTGCTATGCTGTGTATCACAGGAAATCAGGTGGCTTGATTTAATGTAAGCAAGTAAAAGCTGCTTTTGATTGTAAATCAGTTGTGGAAGACTGCAGCCTGTTGAGGATCTGTAAACTAAAATTTACACTGAATAACAGTATTCTAACAGTCAATTGCATGAAAACATATGGAGAAATACCTTTTGAATAGCAATCAGTTCCATTCAGTTTAGCAGAGCCAAATTTTGACACTTCTAGTCTTCCAAGATTTTCTTTGGCAAAAATATATTGTATAAATATTGATAATTTACAGGATCTTCGCATTTAAAATTATTTGTTTGAAATAAAGTTTGCAGTTACATGAAAAAATATATAGCTACTGCATTTGTTTTTTACATGCTGTGACTACAGTAAACTATAAAAAAAATCCAGCATCTTAATATGGTTGCCAGCCTCTTCAGGGTGCTGATGGCCAACAAAGCCATGGATCGAGCAGGGCAGGCAGCCTTGGTCCATCTTGCAGCTGTAGCCAGCGGTCACATCAGCTGCTGGGCTCTGGCTTGTCTCCTGCACAGGCAGGATGTGCTGCCTACAACTTGCCTTGAGGTGCCAATACTCCACATAGGGGCCGAGGGTAGTGTTTGATGAGTAGTTTTACAAGGTGATGAGCTCCACGTGGAAATCCCTTCAGCTGCAATTAGGCCTGAGTGAAACCTGGCTGCCACGTGCAGTGTAATAGAGTGAGACTCATCACGGTCTTTCAGCCTTAATTACTACAGCCAGTGTTTGTGGTACCTGAGCTCAGTGATGCAGTCCTTCAGCCTGGCTTCAGAAGGAAACATGGTTTATGAACTAAGGTGGTTTTTCTGTCTAGACATTGGTACACCCAGTAGGTCATGCGTGTACCCAGATGATCTTTGAGCATTCTACCATCTTGATGATATTTGAAAGAAGGGACAGAAATTTAATAGTTTCATCAAAGGATAAGTCAGGGTGGGTGTGACCTCAGAAGGTCTCTGGTCCAGCCTCCTGCTCACAGCAGATTGGCTTTGAGGTCAGGGCTGGCTTCATCCAGTTGAGGCTTGAAAATCTCTGAAGATGGAGACTGGACAGCCTCTCTGGGCAACCTGTGCCTCAGCCTATAACATGGAGAAGTTACAGGGTATCTCTCTTTTCAACTCATGCCGGTTGTTTTTCATCCTTCTGCCCTGCAAGATCTCATGATCTTCCTGGGGGCTTCTGTGAGGTCTACCCCCTTATCAAAGGTATCTCTTAACAGGCTTAACAAGTCCAGCTGCCCCAGTTTCCTCTCACAGGGCCTGTGCTCCAGCTCTGCCATGTCAGTGGCTTTCCCTGGATTTGATCCAGTTTATTGATGTCTTGTACCGAGGAGTGCAAGGCTGGATGCGGATCTAGATGTGGTCTAACAAGTACTGAGTGGAGGTGGATAATGACTCCCTCTGGACCTCTGGCTCTGCCCATGTTCATTCAGCCCAGGCTGCTGCTGGCCACTCTTACTGCCAGGGCTCATGGTGGCCCATGGACCCCCAGGGCTGTTCCCTCGGAGCTGCTCCCAGGAGCTGGTCCCAGCCCATTCCAGAGCAGGGATGGCTCCATCCCAGGACAGGTGCCCAAGAGCACCATCAGGTCCTGATCCCCCCACCTCCTCAGGGCTCCCCTACTCTCCCTGCCATGGCTCACAACATCACTTCAGCCCAGCCTGGGGCCATCAGTCCCTGCCCCTCTGATGGCACAGGTCACTGGTCTCGTTTCTCCTCATCTGACCTGCAGATTGATGTCCCTGCCTGACCTCAGCCCTGCCCTGCACCCTGCAACACTACACAGGTTTTCTTTCACCAGTTGGGAGTATCACCCATGGTATGTCAGTGGAGATCTGTGGCTATCTGAAGTGAAGGAATTGAAGAGACTAAAAAGCAAGGAGGAAACCAGACTTGATAATTTCCCCTTCAAGGAACCTGTTTTTCATGGTCTGTATGCACAGAGACTTGAAGTTCATGTTATTCAAAACCAGGCAGAATTCATTTGTGCTCTCATTGCTTTGCATGTGAAAATCCAGGCTTGCCCAGAAGCTTGATTTAATTCTCCTACGGTCTTGTAAGCCCTCCCATCTACTCATACCTCGAAATACTTCCTCATAGCAGCAAATGGTAAAAATGATAAAGCAACCTTAGGAGATGAATAATTGGAGTTTCACCCCCTTTACTCGAATCCTAATATTTTAAATCCATAAAATAACTTTGTTGCTACATTTCCTAGAGGATAGTACTGTGATGCCTTTTTCACCCTCACCAAGCATCACAGCACTGATGAGGGCCGCCAGGAGCATCTCACCCACAGACCTCAGGAGCATGGGTGCGTGTCTGAGCCTCCTCCCTTGGACAGGGGAGCCATGTGTCAGTGCGTCCTAACAGGGTCCCTGCTCTGTCCTTCACTTTAAATACAGTTGCTATGGGAAATCCTAAAAACAGTGAGGAATTTTTAATTATGTCAGGCTTTTGGGCTTTTTCCCTTTCACAGCAATCTCTGCACATCAGCTGACACAAGGCAGTAACGGCAAGCTATAGGGAAAGACAATTTTTTTCCCCTTTAAATTCCAGCCCAGCTGTTCAGCTGCCGGCTGAGTTGCATCCTAAACCACAGGTAACGCGTTCTTCGAGGGGAGAGGTCTACACAGCCCCGATCATCTGCTCTCCAGCGCGGCCCGCAGAGCGCCCACAGGGAGGGAAACCTCTCGGGACAGGCAGAGCAGCGGCTCCGAGCCCGCTCCCCGCTCCCCCAGCGGCTCTGGGGAAGGGCCGGCTCCGAGCCCGCTCCCCGCTCCCCCAGCGGCTCTGGGGAAGCGCCGGCTCCGAGCCCGCTCCCCGCTCCCCCAGCGGCTCTGGGGAAGGGCCGGCTCCGAGCCCGCTCCCCGCTCCCCCAGCGGCTCTGGGGAAGCGCCGGCTCCGAGCCCGCTCCCCGCTCCCCCAGCGGCTCTGGGGAAGCGCCGGCTCCGAGCCCGCTCCCCGCTCCCCCAGCGGCTCTGGGGAAGCGCCGGCTCCGAGCCCGCTCCCCGCTCCCCCAGCGGCTCTGGGGAAGGCCGGCTCCGAGCCCGCTCCCCGCTCCCCCAGCGGCTCTGGGGAAGCGCCGGCTCCGAGCCCGCTCCCCGCTCCCCCAGCGGCTCTGGGGAAGCGCCGGCTCCGAGCCCGCTCCCCGCTCCCCCAGCGGCTCTGGGGAAGCGCCGGCTCCGAGCCCGCTCCCCGCTCCCCCAGCGGCTCTGGGGAAGCGCCGGCTCCGAGCCCGCTCCCGAGCCTGAGCCCCGCGGGCAGGGCACGGTCCGGGCGCACACGGGCTGCCCCGGGCTGGGGTAGCCTCCCGCTCCCTGGGGACGTGGCCGGAGGAGGAGAGCGAGGAAGGGCGGCGCTGGTTCAGCCGCCCGGGGACAGCGCGGCCCTCCCCTCCCCTCGCCTCCCTCCGGCCCTGCCCGGCCCCGGCCCGTCGTGCCGCCCCGCGGGGCGGGGAGCGGGCGGGGGCCGCGCAGGCCGAGGAGGCCCCGCACCCCGCGCGGTGGGGCCGCAGGGCGATGGGGGCCGCGGGCAGCCGCGGGCTGCTGGCGCTGCTGGCGCTGCTGGGCGCCGCGGGGCCGCTGCTGCCGGCGGCGGAGGAGCCCGCGGAGCCGGTCAGCGCCGAGCGGAGCCTGGCCTGGGGCCCCGGGCTGCAGGCGGGGCTCACCGTGCCCGTGCGCTACTTCTACATCCAGGCGGTCAGCGCGGCCGGACACAACTTCTCCCGCTCCCCGCCAGGTACCGATCGTGTGCTCCGGGGCGCGGAATGGACACCCTGCCCCGGGCTGCGGTTTCGCCGCAGAACCCGAGTGGAGGTGCCCACCCCTTCCCCGCTCCCCCTTCTTCTCCTTCCTTCCTGCTTCCCTTCCTTTCCCCGTTCCGTGCCGTGGCTGTGCCAGCGCTGTTCCCCGGCTGCCCCCCGGGACACGCAGGACGGCAAGCGAAGCACATGGTCAGACCCTGCGTTCTGCTGCTGCTGCCCAGTACCTCCTCTGCACCCGCCATGCTCTAAACAGTGTGGAATTTACAGCAAAGAACCAGTTAGCTAAGAAAGAACCATTGTTCCTGCAGCTAGGACGTAAAATCCCACTGCATTTTTGGGAAGTGGTAATGTAATTGTTTTTAATGCCGCACGCACACCAGTTGCTTAAAATTTCTGTCTCAGTCAGCAGAGCCCTCTAGGCTCTGTTACCCTGCTGCTGCACCGTTAAAGAGTGATTTTCATTTGTTGTTTACTCAGCACAAGCACAAGCCATCCTCCCCTGACACTTCTCCTGAGGGTGGGAATTGCGTTTGTTCTTGCAGGCCAGTGGTATGCCAGTCAGCTGTTGCTGCTGCAAGTCAACTCCACACGCTCTATATTAATCGTTTAAAACTGGAATAAAAATTACTTTTGTGTCACAGATTCCATAATAAAGATATGCCTGAGATAGCCCCAGAGGAAATCGTGGGTTGCTAATTTACATAGAGTAGAAGCTACTTAATTTGCTGTGTGTTATTTGCTGTTCACAGAGATGGTACTGAGACGGCAGCTACCAAGTATGCACGGTCTCTTCATGTCTTGTTAATTAGAAAGCTGCTGCTTACAGAATTAAAGAGTCTGACAGAAGCATGGATACTTCAGATATTTCAGGTCTGGGCTTTCTCTGTCTGCTGTTGCAGCTTGGTGCTGGATATCAGTGCAGTTTTGTAGTTGCAGCCCAGAATGTGACTGCACGCTCATTGCCAGCGCAGTGGAGGCTGAGAGCAGCTGCACAGGGAGAGCCTTGGGTTCAAACAACAGGTTGCTAAAGGTGAAAAGGTGTGAAGTTCAGCTGGTTTCTCATGCTAGTGTAAGTCTTCCAAGATAAACTGGTAGGACATGGGTACTGAGAACCTAGTTCTGATTGCCGTGTGCTCGTGTGTGTTCGTATTTATGTTAATAGATTCAGTGTCCCAGGAAAGTTTCCAATGCCACCTGGCATGGAGTGATCTCCATTCATCCCATGACCTGCTGTGGCCTCCAGTCAAAGACAGGGCATGTGTGCTTCCAGCAGGGAAGAGCTGTTGCCTCAGCCTCATCAGTTGCTAACTGCTGTCCCATGCCAAGAATTGTTTAGGAGGGTGCCAAGGATCCTTAAAAAAATAGTGGTAGAGTTGATGATATTCCAGTGCCTGAGCACTGTTTAAAGTATTCATAGAGACCTTGGCTATAAACTTCTGTTCTCGAATAATTTAAAATGTTCAAATCTATAAAATGCCATTATGAATTACAATTAACAATATTTATTCAGGCACCACTCTCCAATATAAACTAAATACATCTCAAATGATAACCTGTTGAGATAGCAAAGAATCCACATTATCACCTCCATTGTAAAACAGGAACACTATGATGAGAGCAGCAGAACTATGGTTAAGGCATCACATTTGTGAAACTTTTCCAAATCTATTAAACTGTTTCTTGTGTGCATTAGAATTTCAGTCAAGTGGGTCAGGACTTTATTATAAAACTTGTATAGCATAATTAGTAGATTTTAAATCCAGATTTGTCTCCTGAATGTCAAGTCTGTTCACCAGAATTGATATGCACTATTGCACATTACACTGGAATTTCAACCCAGAGGCTGTAACTGTTTGATCTGCCTCTGTAGGAAGATGTCAAGTGATGCAGAATTCATTCTTCCCCTAGAAAAATTATTTCAAAGATTAAGAAAATCCCTGCTGAAAATCAAAACTTTTTTTTAGTGTAAATTTAGTAAATTGGATTGATTTTTTTTCCTTTGGATACGCCTTATCCTTCTTTTCTGCTAGGTTTTGTCCTTGGTTTAACAACTGCCAACCATGTCTTTATATACTATTGACTGTGATAAAATCAGCTGTTAACTATTGTTCAGGTGATCTACATACTCTACTAACAAATATTTTTCAAGGCCTCCCAGGTATTCTTGCAGGTTCCACCAAGTGCTTTCAAAGACAGGACATGCTTCTTCCAGCTCTCATTCCAGTGCTGACAGAGTTGTATATCTCAGTTCACTCACCTTTGTACCTGGGCACTGCAGGACCTCCCTTTGGGTCTTTGGTTGACCATGCATGATCATCCCTGGGCTTTTGTGATGGTCGCTCACAAGACCTGTATTTGTTACTGGATATGTGCTTTTTCATCCAACTCTCTGAAAGTATAGGCTAATAATTTGTATCTCTCTTTAGTGATGTTGTGATTTCCATCTGTGAAAGTAACCAGCAGCAATTTCAGTAAAACAGTTGAATCAAAAAATCTTCCTTTCAGATCTTTTAATTTCTCTTCAGCATACATGTCAGAAATAGGGTGACTATGTTTTTTTGTTCTTCCCTAGCAATTTGCCTAAATCAGTATCTTGTTACCTTTTCCCTCTTTACCTCCATTTCATCTCTTGTTCCTCCATGCATGCTCTCTTTTCCTCATGCATGCTCCTCTTTTGCAAGCTGCACAGAAGAAAAAAAATCCATAAAGCAGGTGTCATAATCTGGATTTCTTAAAGTATCCATTTTGACTATCTGTATTTCAGTCTCTCTTCAGTACTGGGAAATTGTTTTGTACTTCAAATGCTGTCCCAGACATGTTTTCAGGGTAACAGAGAAATACTAGTGGTGCTGATTCAACAAGGACACAGATTTTTCTTTTATAATTCCTTTGGATTGAGAGAAACAAAAAAACATGAGTGAAAGTACCATGGTAACTTCCTCCAAATAAAAAATAAAAATCAGCTAAAAGCTGTTATGATTAAGTATGCAGTAGAAGCCTTGGCCCCATTACACAGTGAATGTTACAAATTACAAACAAGAAGTCAGTTGTCTCCAGTGAATTATTTGTACTTACTTGAAAAACTCAGTCTTTTGTTTTTCTTTCCCTTCACTTTCAGTGGACTTAGCTTTTTCCCAGAGAGCTTTGTTATCAGTCACTTCCCTTATCAGATGATTCCTATGTCTAAAGTGCCACCAACTAAAACTAATGTGTATTTTGGGTAGATCAAGGGCTCCTCATGTCTAGAGCAGGATGTACATAACCAGCAGGGAAAAAGACCCACATAGTTATTTCATGTAGGTGAGGACAAGGATATAAAATTCAGTAATTCTGACTTATGATTTCTCAATATTCACTCATTTTTATGACAACTGAAAACTTACTTTTCTTCAGTGGGAAATCACTATATCCAGTAAAAATGCTGTTTAATAAAATGGGTAAAAGGGAGACAGACATGATTCTGTTTTGTTTGTGAACTTCATGAAATGCACTGGATTTGAATACTTCTTCATCTAAATAATACTAGGGGATAATCATAGGGAGAGGGTACTTGGGTAAAGTCAGCTACTTTTGAAGCAAGTTAAAAATGGTGGTTTTGACTTGCAGTGACCTTTAGAAGCATAGCTGTTCATTCCTTTGGGAGAGTAATTTAATCAGAATATTCTTGCACAGTATTTGACTTGAATTCTTTCAAGATCCAGTGATTTTAGGAAGGCATGATTGATCATTAAGACTGGTACTTACCACGTCAGTGTGTTTATATGTGGATGCAAAATACAGAGTTAACTGACATCTCAATCATTTGGTGCTGTTGGGACATACTCAGATTTTAGAAACATCTAGATTTTATCTGGATTTTTTCAGTTTCATTTATTTCTGTCTGCTACTTGGTGGTAGCATTCATTGTATTTTGTTCACAATGCTTAGTCTGTCACACCTCGTGAATAATTTGTCCCCCTCTTTTTTTTTTTTAAATAAAATTGACAATGACCACCTGTGATAGAATTAAAGAATATAATAGATTTATGTTTATGAATACTCATATTGTCCATAAATTTTTCCCATATCTTAGTGCATTAATGATGAAATGCTGGTGATCTTTAAGCACAGGTCAGACAGATGTCCAGGGAAGATCTCTACTATCATTCTTTTATCCCTGCTTTTCAGTAGCTGGAACTTTAAATGTGCAAGACAGTCAGCAGCAGCCCAAACCTGAATAATTTGTATGTGACTCCTGCATGTTGCAACTGCCTTTCCACAAGCTGGCAAGTATTCTTTTCTCCTGTTACTTTAACTTGGTTTCCTGTCTTTCTTACTCCAGAGGAAATTATTGCTCTCAGAGCACTAACTTGCAAACTTAGAATAAAACCTAATCTTAGCTTCAAAATACTGTTAGCCTTTCCTTCTGTCTTGTAATCAAATATTTGACTTCTTATCTACACCTGCAGGTTTTCCATTTAGAGGTGTGCAATGGTTAAGAAATTTGGTAGGATGATATTTCATCACTGGAAACTAATTTTACCAACTTGGTATAATTAAAAATTGTAGCGAAAAATAAATTAAATTCTGTGTTCTTAATTCAGTGGAATTGGCTTCTTACCTTTATTTAATAGATGTGATTCTAATAGCTTAAAGTGATTTCATCTGGTTTTATTTTTCTCTTGCCAGGGAAAATGCAGTTTAAAGTGGTAATTAAAGCACTTTCTCCAAAGGAAGTCACCAGGATTTACACCCCTCGGCCTTTGGATAGAAATGATGGTACATTCCTTATGCGGTATCGAATGTATGGAAGTGTCACAAAAGGCTTAAAAATTGAGATACTTTATGGTGATCAGCATGTGGCTCAGTCACCTTATATTTTGAAAGGTAAGGGTATTTTTTGATATAATGTAATTTGTCAAAATTCTGAATTAGGATATATTTGAAGCTGCAGTATCTGGGCTGTGGACAGCTCACACAGTTCTGAATCCCCCATGTGCTTGGCAGGTTCACAGAAATGGAGCTTCATTTAGCAGAGTAATTTCACCCTGATAGCACAGAGTCTTGTATTTCTGAAAAGAGAAGAATGTTGCTGTTTTCTCAGTTTCATTGCAAAATTCCAGAAATTATAGGAAGGATGATTTCCCAGGAAAACTGTAGAAAACATGGTATAAAAAATGCCAAGCCACTTAATGTCATTAATGTATAAATTATGTGTGCTGTAGAATCACAAATACAGACTCTGGGTGCTTTGTTTTCCACAGAACCAGTTTATCATGAATACTGTGACTGTCCTGAAGAAGACCCTGAGGTCTGGCAGGACATGATGTCCTGTCCATCCCAGGAACCTCAGATTACAGAAGACTTCATTTCGTTTCCCACCATTGACCTGGAGCGAATGCTTAAGGAAATCCCAGCCAAGTTCAGCCAAACAAGGGGTGCTCTTGTTCATTACACTATCCTGGATAATCACATCTACCGGCGCTCCCTGGGGAAGTACACAGACTTCAAAATGTTCTCCGACGAAATGTTCCTGTCACTGGCCAGGAAGGTATCGGTTTGGATCATGTCAGACTGCTAAGGCAATATCTCAGAATCACAGAGTGGTTGGGCTGGGAAGGGACCTCTGGAGAACATCTAGTCCAACTCCCTGCCAAAGCAGGTTCACCCAGAACTGGTTGCACAGGATCACCTCCAGGATGGGTTTTGAATATCCACAGCCTGTCTGGGCAGTCTGCTCCATGGCTCCATCATTCTCACAGTAAAGAAGTTTTCCCTCATATTCATATGGCACTTCCTGTATTTAAGTATGTGCCTGTTTCTCCTTGTCCTGTCACTGAGCACCATTGGAAATAGTCTGGCCTCATCCTCTTGACACCCACCCTTAAGATATTTGTAAGCATTGATAAGATCCCTTCTCAGTTGTCAGTATGGCAGTACTGCAATTGTTGTTGTATCTTCAGATGTATAATTCCTGAAGTAAGATTTGACATTTGTTTTTCCATCAAGACAGCACTGTGTGTTAGGAGTACTGAGTGGGGGCTGGTGCTGGCAGTAATGAAAATGCTTGGACAGCTCCAGGGGCTAAGTCCCAACTGCGAGCTGTTTTGTGGCCTCTGGGTGTTCCTTTTGTACTTGCTTGCAGGGCAGAAGCTTGGAATTCATACATTAAGCACAGCTAAATCTGTGAACTGTCCAGGAGGTGCACGGAGTCTGCGTGACCTGGGAGAGCTGAGGAATGGATTTAGGAGTGACAAACACTTCTCTGTGTTATTATCCTTTCTTGGGTTCAGGTTCGCCTTCCTGACGTGGAGTTTTATCTCAATGTTGGAGACTGGCCAGTTGAGCATCGGAAAGCTAATGATACACCTGGTCCTGTACCTGTCATCTCCTGGTGTGGCTCTGTGGATTCCAGAGATATCGTCCTGCCAACGTATGATGTAACCCACTCCACTCTGGAAACCCTGCGTGGAGTCACCAATGATCTCCTTTCCATTCAGGGAAATACAGGCGAGTTAGAGACTGTGACTTTAAAAAGAATTTGTGATTTCCATCGAAGAAGCAAGTTGCATTCAAATAATGTGTTAAAGTCTTCAGTTCAAAGTGCCCTAGGACATCTCTGAA
The DNA here is from genome assembly GCA_034336665.1 of Luscinia megarhynchos. Taxonomy (NCBI): domain Eukaryota; kingdom Metazoa; phylum Chordata; class Aves; order Passeriformes; family Muscicapidae; genus Luscinia; species Luscinia megarhynchos. Next base: position 71,986,988 of record JAPFBE010000003.1, read on the forward strand.
TGCAAGCAGCTTAGTCTTTACAGATTGCAAACACTTTTCAATGCTGCCACTAAGCAGGGATATATTTTAGAACCAAAATTTAAGAAGTCCAGTTTGCAATAAATGTGAATTTTACATTAAAGGTATCCAGAAGATACCTGCTGTGACCTGGCAAAGGAAAACTACATGTAATTAAAAGACCTTTCTCCTCAGTAAAGGACTCAAGTATGTCTCTTCTATTCAAATAGTAGCCTTTTCCTGACTGTGTTGTAGCCCATTGTTCTGTTTGCAAAAAATTAATTTGAATCCTGAAAGAAGTAAGCTGAAGGAGGGCTGTGCTGCAGCCTCTTTCAAATGAGAAAACATTATCTATATGAAAAAATACCTCAGAATGAGATCTCCTGAACTGCTTTTCTGGCTTTGAAAGAAGAGTCATCTTTACTGACAGGTGTCTTCCCGCCCCTCAGGAATTTAAAGAGTACTTAGGGATCAAACAAATGGTATAAGCAATACCTAAGGAGTAAAACTGGAGTGGAAAGTTATTTATTTTTATTTAATTAGTTCTCAGTTCCTCTTTTATTAGTTTTTAAATTAAATATTCAATTAAATGATTAGTTTGAGGCATTGTGTGTTTACTTATTTGATATAGCTGCTTTTCCAATTAGGAGGCAGTAAGAGACTACTCAATTTAGTAGGTCCTTTAGGGAAATTTTCAGCAGAAAGGTAAGGAAGGGCGTAGTTAATGTTTTTAAAAGCAGGCAGTAAGCAGAGATTAAGTCTTTCAGATTCTTGCTGAGTGTTTAGAAGACACAACATAGCCATTTATTTTCTTTTAGGGCATCATTAAGTGGTTCTCTAACTAAATTGCTGGGTAACAGAAGTGGATTTTACTGAAGAAATTTGGTTATTGTGGCAGGCTTTATGGATGGAGAATTGCTTTAATTATTAGTATTTTCCTTACTTATTTTATTAAAATCCCTTACGTAGCTTTCAAGATAGTTGAGGTTATTGAAAGACAAGATTGTTGAGTGGAAAAGCAGTTCTTGGGTTTTCCTTTTAAGAGTTTCTCTCTTAAAATTGGGAGTTAACCCTGTGATTAATAAGTGGTTATGGGAAACCATGCCTGTCCTACCATGTCTCCAAGTGCAGTGCCACTGTCAGACTACGTTCTTTATTTGCATTGAACAGATCCTGAGCATTTCACTGCTGTTTGCTTTGCCTTATCACTCATTCTCACAGGCCCCTTCTGGGAAAACAAAACTGAGCGGGCTTTATTCAGAGGTCGGGACAGCCGAGAAGAGCGTCTCCATCTTGTCAAGTTATCCAAGGAAAATCCAGAACTACTAGATGCTGGAATAACTGGATATTTCTTCTTTAGAGAAAAAGAAAAAGAGCTGGGGAAGGCTCAGCTCATGGGCTTCTTTGACTTCTTTAAGGTAGCAATCAAATTACAGTTTTGGATTACTTTTTCTGTTGTGTTCTTACCAGCTGAAAAGACAAGGCTTACTTTTGTTAATTCTTTTCACTAAACAAAACAATTGTGCTGCTGTGGGAGCATGGGTCCATGCACTGTAGATAAACTACCTGTAATCAATGTCTTAGTGTGACACACTTGTAAAAAAAGCCAAGAAAGACGTTTAGAGAGACATCTTTGCTTATTTTTATTTTTTAGTAGACTGAGAAATTTGATTTCTCACCATCAGGGTTTTTTTCATTTGGGGTAAATATGAAAACTGTGGCCACAACTTATATCCATTGGAACTACACTGTGGATGTCAGTGTCTTTGTAGTGACAAATCAGAAAAATACATGAGTGGTTTTGTTGTACTTTAGGATACAAGTCCTTCTGCAAGGAAGGTATAAAAAGAAAAAGGACAGAGACCTGTATAAAGCCATTATAATATATAGCAATTGAAATTCTGTTCCAAAGGTCAATATTTCAGAAATGCTATAACAGCTTAGTACAGTCATGGTTACTTTTAGTATAATGTTTCAGCTTATTTTATATAATAATACCTTTCAGATTATTCTACGTAATAATGTTAAGTCAGAATAAATTTCCTGAGTTTGAATTGAGGTATATTAGTTTTATTTCTTTCCCTGCTTTGGCCCTTGCTCTATCCCAGGACACTTCAGTAGGACACCCATCAGGCAGTTCATGTGATACAAAGGTTCTTGACTGTCAGCCTTGTGGTGAAAACAAATCCTTTTTTCCATTATGTTATGCAGAAGACCATGAAACTTCACGTGCTTAATGCTAAAACAAGTTTGAAGATGAAATTTAATAAACATGATTACTTCTTGCCTGTTAAAATAATACTTTATACAGTGTTCTCATTCTGATACAAAATATTTCATCTTTTTCTCTCTCTCTACATGCTGTAGTACAAATACCAAGTGAATGTAGATGGCACCGTAGCAGCTTACAGGTTTCCATACCTCTTGCTGGGTGACAGCCTGGTATTGAAGCAAGATTCCCAGTACTATGAACACTTTTATATTGGATTAAAACCTTGGAAACATTATGTTCCAGTTAAGAGAAACTTAGAGGACTTGCTAGAGAAAATAAAATGGGCTAAGGTAAGTTCCATTATTGATTCAAGTTCAAAGTGATAAATAAACATGTAAACAATTTCTCTTAGTAGTCTCTTTTTTCATATTTACACATAAATGTTTTGCATGAATGCTATTGAGATCCTGGACTAAAGGAAGTACATTTTGTTGTTAGTACAAGATGGGAAGGCCTTATTTGATGTAATCATCTCTACTTAAGGTAATACTTAAGTGTTCATTTTAGGTATGGCAGAAGACTTCATGAGTCAGAGCCTTAGTAACTGACTAAGGTAATTGTGAAAGAAACAACCAGATTCCTAGATACTACTTAATTAATGCTATAGCTCTTTTAGGCCCTGACTAGAGCAGAAGTTGCTGCATGTTCTGTTTAAATGTAAAAAAAGTGCTGCTCTCTGTAACGTGCTCAGAGTGAGAGGCTGGGATCCTGTAAGTAAACATACAATTGTGGATTGAAAACACCATTTGTAAGGTTAAAAAAACACAGGAGGAGTTTCTCTTCCAAGAACTCTGTAATTCTGCCTAAGGAATCAGAAGAGAATACTAAAAGCTTTGAAACATAGACCTAATAAGCTTGATAATAAGAACATGAATTCAGGCAGTTATTTTTAAAAAGAAGATATTGAATTCCATTGCATTGGACAGGACAACAACTATGGTTTTGTCCTCTGTAAAACTAAGTAGCTTTGGGGGATATCAGGACTGATATTGAAGAGGCTTTGGGGCTTGGACAAAATGGTAGAGCAGTAATCAATGAGTTTTCAAAATTGTACAGTTAGTCATGGAAGTTATTATTATATAGCCCTAAGGTAGCAGTAGTGACCATAAAAGCAATCCAGTATTTTTAAACAAATCTGCAATTTTAATAATGCCTTTGCAATCTACCAGTAATTGCATTAAATTTGCAGATTTGAATAGCCCATTTAATAAAACTTCTAATGCTAGTCAAGCTTTGAGTAACTCACTGATTGCTCTGTTATTAATTTGTTTCATCTGAATTTTCCAGGAAAATGATGAGGAAGCAAGAAAAATTGCTAAAGAAGGACAACTAATGGCAAGAGAATTACTTCAGCCTCACAGGTTTTACTGCTACTATTATAAAGTGCTCCAGGTGAGTACAATAGATCACTTTATTACTCTTCTCCCATCTACTGCTACCAATGCTACAAATTTCATACTCAGTCCTTACTTAGATCAATAGCAGACATGGTACATACTATTCATGGGAGATCAGTGTGAAGAGCTTTGCTAAACCCTGCTTCCTCATTAAAGAAGCTACCTGACATAATAGTTATTTTACAAAATCAGAAATTTTTTTGCCCCCATCCCTAGTCAATCCTGTTTTCATTGTCACTTGGTATTTGGTTTCTAATAAATCTGTAGGAGATAATCTGTATATCCAGTTTTCTTCCTTTTTCCCTTTCTACTTCTCACACTTACAACATGAGCTACTCTACTACAAAACAATTAATATATGGAAAAGAAGTTCCAGAAGTGTGACTAGTAGAGTGTAGGGGATGAAGTAGTCATTTCTTCCTTAGAAAATGCAAATCTCTAGTGAAGGAAGTTTCTCCTCTCTGAAAGTATGGATTTCCTTTCCTGTACTGCTGTGCAGTTAGATATTGCCTTCACGAGCCAGAGGTTAACAAAGTTTGGAACTGTTCAGTGTACAAAAATGACGTTTTTATGCATTATCTGCATAAAGTGGTTAGGCACAAATGATGACAGTATTCAAGTTGCCATAATAATAGGCAGAAGCATGAAAGGAGGTTTTCAGAGGCAGTGTAGCCTATTAGTAGGTGTGTTACAAAGACACCTTGTGCAGAGGTTGTAAACAATGACATAAGGAGCCTGGATAAAGGTAGGCTTCTGAGTGGAAGGGAGGAGGAAAATTCTGCTTCATGAATTATATGTTGATGCTTACAGCATTCTTAAATGTTGTTTACATATTTCAGAAATATGCCGAGCGCCAAGCCAGCAAACCTGAAATACGGGATGGAATGGAACTTGTACCTCAGCCTGATGACAGGGACTCAGTGTGCAGTTGCCACAGGAAAAAGCCTTTAAGGGAAGATCTATAACTGTACTGGATGGAGAAAATTGCCCACTTAAAATGCAAGAACAGGAATTAAGCTGTGAAATCTAAGACTCTTACGCAGTAGCAGACATGCTTAGTTATATATTCTTGTATTTTCATACCCTTTTTCACACTCATTCTGATCTACAGTGTTGGTTCTCACAGTTTTGACTCCATGACCACCAGACAGCCACTGAGGCTGCAGTGGGGAGTGTCTGGGGGATTTGTTTGATGTACTGCATCATCAGGAAGAAGAGCACAGAGCTGCTCGTGTTCCAGATGGGACCTATTTACTGAAGCTTTATGAGGAATTAGTCACCACAAAAGATCTTGCCATGAGTCAGTTCGAGTTATTCTAAAGAAGCATTTGTGATGCATTGAAACAGTGTTATGATTTCTTCATAAAGTTTACCTCAGTGTTAGATTGTTTCTTGTATACAAAAACAATTTTCAAACTAGATGAAGAAAATGAATATTTTAGATTTACAGATATCAGATCTGATCATGCTTTCAGGTTATTTTGTGGTCAGTCTATGACAGGTAATGTGATACAATGCTCATCAATTTTAGAGGAAAATGGAGAGGAAGGGGAGAGATTAGAAAAATATGTTTATAAGCATCATGACTGTGAATCACCAGAATTAAATGCTACTTTAAAGCAGACTCTGTAGCTATCACAATCACAGTGCTTTGGGTGCCAGGTCACCACCCTGAAGACCTATTCCCTTCCAGTGACTGTGAATGTAGGCACAGATCCACAAAAGCACTTGGGAATGAATTTCAGGCCATGGAAAGCACTCGTGTCTTAGTTCAACAATACTGTCTACAGTATTCTAGACTATGTGACATCTGAAATTTTTTAACAGAGTTTTAGACCACCTAGGTTTAACTTTTCTGTAATAGTCTAGAGGTTAGAGTCCTTGTAAAGCAGTTGGGAAGTGGGTTGTCCTCCTTGGTTTAATTCAAAGCCTTTTTTTTCCAGAGGGTGCCTTAGCTTCAGACTGGACAAGAGGTTTTTGGGTTTTCTGCTGAAGTTCATGTGCAGATGTGAAACTTTCAATGCAAAATTCACAAGGACAGAAGGATCTGGTCATACCTTTGTGATAAAGTCTGCCTTTGGATGGGGCAGAAGAAGAATCCTAGTCCTAGATGCAGCTCCAAATACCTCCATTGTTTTTTGCCCAAGTTTGTCTACTTCAAAATGCATAAATAGGAGACACCAATAGCAAGGCCAGTACCCACAAGCACTCATTTCTGTGTTTTCATCTTGGCTAATGCAGCCTGCCTGAGCAGCTCCTGACTCACTATAGTCAGATAAAAGCTTTAATGGATACCAAACTCTCCCTACACTAAAACGAATGGAGATGTGTTCAAGACAGTGGACTTGTCTGATTGATCTGGTTCATAAAATTTAGTGTTCTACACATCATGCAGGGTTTGTTCTTGGTTCTACACTGCAAATTACATACAATTTCTGCATTAGAACAGGAAGAAGGGCAGTATGCTAAATATGGAAATAACTTCAGCTTTCTGAAGAGGTCAATGCAACTTTCCATCAGTCGTTTATTGCATTATGCCAGTTAAGAAAAAACCTGTATGTTGCTCTAGCCATAATCCTCTTATTTCTGCTTCTAACACTCATATTTACAGTGGTTGTATTTTTATTTAGCATGAAAATCAGTCCTAGAACTTCAGGCTATAAATACACCTTCAGCTCATCTGGCATAAAATTTTCTACATCAAAGTTCAGGAGCAGGGTTCTATTGCTGAAGCTGACACTTAAGACAGAGTATGTGCTCCCCTTTTGTTCTATGTGTACAGTCATTTTTACTGTATTACCTGGTCTTATTTTGGGAAATTACTCATTATGCCATGTGCTTTTTATATTCACCAGTGTTTATGGAGGTGGTGTGCTCAGTATGCATTTGAACTGCAAAGTTTTCCACATACTTCAAGAGTCCAAAAGTGATTCATTTATATTTTTTAAAATGGGAGAAAATAGAGAGAGTCATGACACATACTTCATGGTTCTTTGGAAATACCTGTGTAGGAAAACTTGCCTAGCTTGAAACAGAAGTCTTTCAAACTGAAAGAAGAATCAGATAAAATTTAAATTATGAATATAAATAAACGTGAATATTTTATCCCTCCTTTCTTCCCTCATAAAAAGCGAAAGAAACTATTCTTAATTCTTTTCTGCCAAAAAAAGTCCTTGTTTTTGTAATAAGCATCACTTCAAAGCAAAGACTAGTTTGTCAACAGAGTGCCTTACAGATTCTTTTATAGCTTACAGGCAAGAAATACCCGGAAAATACTACTGCATTCATCTTCTTGCTGTAATTTAAAAAAGAGTAGAGAGATAGTGGAACTTTTACTACAAGTCCATAGTAATTTGAGAAAATCTTGTTCAGTTTATAACTATAGCTCTTTCAAAGGTAAAATGAGATAAGGCATAGAGTCTCTTGTTCCATTGGTGCTACTATATGCAATTTAAAGTGGAATGAAGAACAATCATAACAGTTTCCCCACCAGGTCAGAAAAGATGTCAGATCTGTTTGAGTTTGATGAGAGGATGATACCCATTGGCCTGCCGTGTTACAGGAAATGCTAAACATTGAGTAAAACCTGGTTTTGCAAGTAAAGTGTAGTACATGCATTAAACAGAATTTTAAGTGGCATACATAGACTGGACTTTGTATTATTCTGTGGTAGTTCCGTGAACAGTGACTGTTCAAAGGTGTAAAAATCTGTTGTTGGTGGAAGTTTTGGAAAACTGTTCCTGTACCACAGTACTAAATTTTGCTATAGTCATTTCAGTTTTTAAGTAGAGAGCAAAACCTGTCCTGTTTTCATCAGGGATTTGCCAGTGATGACAGAGACAGGTTTATTTGTTTGAAATAGTATGTTCTAAAGCCCGGGGCTAATGTTTTCAAACACAGGAATCTGCAGAGAAGGGGTTTGACTTCCAGAAATGTTGGGAAGGCAGTGTCTTTACCTAAGGTTCTTTATTTTCAGATTTCTTCAACCTTAACAGTAACTTCATGTATTGAACACTGCTTTTATGTTATTCTGTATGGTTGTCCTAATATATTTAGGCACCCACATTTGGAAATACCCCACCTCAATTTCATCTTGAAATGAGAACTGATTCGTTGAACATAAAGGAGATACAATTCCACATATTTTTAGACTATATTTTTTTTGCATTTACCTGAAGATCACCAATATACTCGTTTCGTGACAGAATTGTGCCAGGCCCGCCTTGTAGATTCATAATCTAAAAAAACCCTATAATCAAGGCTCATCTGATGGAATGTTAGATTCAAGCATCCACACCGGGAAGCATACGCCCGACATTTAATACATTACAAAGTAAATTATTTAGTTAGGGAGGAGAGCTGACAGGGAAAACATACATCACCTGTTGGAGCACGTCTGAGAAGCTTGCAAAGAAACTATAATAAGGAAAAGAAGCATTATATAAACTCATGATATTATCAGCTCCCTTAGCACTGCAGTTTTGCAAAGATTTTGTCTGTAAGGGTGGTGATGGGAGTGCAAGGTTTAAGTTCACAGGATTTAACAGCTAGAATTTTCTTGCCTGTGAGAGGTTTTATAGCATTTTGATGAGGTTATATGAGTAATAATGCTTGAGTTTTGAGTACAGTGCTTCTGTGTTGAGATGTTAATAGGAAAATCTATACTGCAGTTGTGGCACTAATTTTGGATTTTGCTGTGAGAATAAGGGAAGAAGGATTATTTGCATGTTTGTTTGAAGTAATTTTAGACATCTGTAGCACATTCCTTAATTGAGTCCCATCATGTGAGCAGTGATAAGCAGGAGGTGCAGGTACTAGCAGGAGTGTGGCCAGCAGGTCAAAGCAGGTGTTTCTTCCCACCTGCTAGGCAGTTGTGAGCTTGCAGCTGGAGTCCCATACTCAGTTTTGGACTCCCCTGTGCAAGCATGGACCACCAGGATGATAAAGGCAATGGGGCACATGGTGTATGAGAACAAGCTGAGTGAGCAGGGTTAGGCCAAGAAGACTTCTCACAGGGACACAGCAGAAATCCTAGCAACAGACACAAGCTGCATCGTGGAAATTTTCAATTAGATAAGGGAAAAAGAATCCTCAACTGCTATCCCCAAGGAGATGAAGTTTGGTCTGTGCAACCTCCAGATGTTCATTATTCTGTGAACTACATTTCAGTCATACAGCAAGCATTTATCTAGTCACATAGCAGAAGGATGAACCCAGGTCTTGTGTCTCCAAGAGGCAATGTAGCATTTCTGTGCTGACACTTTTGACACTATTCATGGTTATGTCTCCCTTGATAATACTGAGAAAAGTTTTGCATGCATTTTTGTGTTGGCTTGTAAGGCTATAAAGTTATATATTAACTACACTTTTATAATATTATTATGTATAATATAATAATTTACCTTAGTAATATACATTATCACAATATATCCTAGTCATGCAGTACACAGATTTGACAGAAGTGAGATACATTCATGTGGCAATACAGGCCTGGACTGAAAGTGCAAGACCTGCTCTTTCAAGAAGCTGAGTATATACTTCACAGGTATGAGACAGTTGTAAAATATTGTGAATACAGTTATGAACCATCAAATTAATTGATTTTAAGCAGTCAATGAGAATATGAATGTATTTATAAGTTATGCATATGTTCAAATGCCAACATACTCTGTAGGCCACTAGTGAATGAGCATGACATATTCCCATCTCACTCTAAGCACTAAAAAAATCAGTCAGGATCATCCATCTGTAGCACAGGTTCACAGTGTACTGTGGAGAGACTCAAGATAGCTCAGCAGAATGCCAGAAGGGCCTACCCATACAAAACATGTGAAACTTGATAACCTTCCTGCTGAAATCCCCACAAAGTACATTATCCTGGATGGAACCTGGCTGAAAGAATGTCTGAATGAATTCAGCTGTTCTTGTCAGACCTCAGCTTCCCCTGGAGGTTATGAGACTCAAAGAGGTTGTTTACCATTAGCAGATGGTTTTGCCTATCTTTGGGTCAATGGTAGCCACACTTTCAGCTATTCTTTGTGTCCCAAAATGCCCAGCCAAGCTGTTTCACCATGCCAGCTGCAGAGATCTGCCCTCTCATACTGATACCCACGATAAACCAAAATGGTTGCTACCACATTAATATCCTGCAGGTCCAATGCCTGATTTCATCTTGCATGTTACTCTCACCACATTTTCACTGTTGCAACAGAAAGGTATTTGAGCATCTTATTAACCTTAACATGGAAATCTGCTCTCAGATTGAAATAGTTTAGAATGAAAACAGAGTTTGCTTCCAGATAATTTTTTTTTTTTTTTTTTTTTTTTGCTTAGGACCATCAGCTTTTAACTCGGGAAGAAGGTAGTTTTGTCAGCACAGTTCATTTTATTAATGAACGAAGAAAAGAAACATTATTATCCCAAACCAAGCAAAAACCACTCTGCAGGTAGAAGCTGTTACTCTTTCTAAAAAGATGCCTGTTACAGATATGTTGGTATGTTCTTTGCAGTGAAGGCAGAGTGTGAACTGAACTCTTTAAGCAGAATGCGTTTGAAGGAATATTTCAGGAGCAGGCTATCCTGTATTACTCTAACTGATAGTGAGCTCCAAGATAGATAATTCAGTGAAAATAAGATCCTAGATTATACAGTAAGATTTTATATGTTAAAACATAAGATACAGAAAAATCAAGAAGATGTTCTACCTCTGACATAAGCACTCAAGCAAAATCCTGTAGTGAAGAGATTCAACTCATTCTGCCAAATGTCCTTAAGTTTATTTAGGTTTTATGGCAAGGTGAGTTATTTAGAAAATGTCAGGAATGTATGTTACTGATAGAAGCTGCATCTCTGCCAATAAATTCTGCTTTCTTCTGCCTCGGGAACAGAGGTACTTTAAATGTGGATTAATCCTCACTGACAAATTCCAGCATGCCTTTTCACACTACAACCATTCCATATTTAGATTTTGGTATTTCTTCTATTCCCTGAAAGATTTGTGTCTGTAAGGCAACCAACAGTCACAATGATCCCAAACTTCCTGTAACTCAACCTGAGTGATGTAACTTTTAAATACCTGATTTGTACTAAATTAACTTTTGACTCTTTAAAAAAGCCCAAGTATTTAAAGGTGGTAGAGATCACATAGATTATTACTTTCTAACAATTGTAAGTATTTGGCAATACTTAAATATAGGTAGTACATAGATAAGATGCAGAATATTTCTCAGTATTTCTTGTGAAATAGTTTCCAAATTCTGATTACCTGTGGGACGGCAAGTTTCCCTGTGATAACATGTTGTCTCAAATCAAAATGTTCACTTAAGATGCCAATTTGAATGAGGTCTCCTCTACCATCATATGCCAGTCCTATGAATCTGAAGAAATAAAGTCTGCAGGGAGTCCTTCATGAACACCCAGCTCTGAGTACAATCCACAAACTCAAGCATTTACTTGAATCTGGTGATGATTGAATTCGGTATGAGCTACCCTCATATGCAGTAGATTTTTTCTCCATTCCAGTCCCAAGGTGGTATTACCCCAAAGCCAAACAATTCTTCTGCTCAGAAGTCACCACCTTCATCCTTCTGAAGCAGCTATGATACTGTCAAATGTGTTTGCTATATTTAATATCAAGTTACACCCTGCCTTGATGACATGCAGTAATGCCCAATTGTTGTCAAACTGGATTTGTTAAGTAGGTTACTAGGTGCTGTTGTCACCAGTTCTTTGATGGATTATCTTGTTAAGGAGGCCACTAAAAAATCACTTTTGATGGGGAATACAAATTATGTTCACATAGAAAGGCCAGACTCTTGTACTATTAGAGTAAACAGCACTGGAGTTTTGCTGAGTGCATTCAGATTTGTAACAATATGATAAGGTATTGAAGGTACCTGATCCAATGGAAAAATTAAGGGAAAAGCACCTACTGTGCTTATCTTTAGGGTTAAGACACAGGACATCTAAATTTAGCTAAGCAGTCTCCTATTTGTAAGAACCTGATAGCTTAACAATTTATCCCTCAATCAATTCCCTTGAATTTGTCAAGACTAGCTAAAACCCTAAAGCAAGTAAATTATATGCATAACTGTTAGAGCTATGGAAATGAAATTTAGTCCCTTGTCAGTTAGATTTATTTCTCATGGTTACATCATCAAGTAAAATTTTAACAACCTCTGCCCAGATCTGAAGAGCCCAATGAATGTGGATGATAAACTGTCATTTTCAGGGCAACAGAGGCAACATCAACACCCTCTGAACTCATTAAATTGGCCCTTGAAAATTGCATCATATCAGATTGTAGTCTTCTGCTTGTTTCTGAGAGCAAAATGGTCCTGAAGAATTCTAAATTCTATAGAAAAAGTGAAAATATGACACTGGTTACTTAAGTGATAAGTAAGAAAAAATGGAGACATTTTCACTTCTCACGTAAAATGGTCTGGCTTTTACTGCAAAGCTGTGTTAATTAAGCATATTACTAATTTTGGACTTCTTGAAGTTGATCACTATGCTACATTATGCCAAGTAAGTAAATGGTTAAAATTTTCCATACTCATCAACTTCATGGGAAATAAATATTTTCTGATTCAATAAATATATTCTGATAGTGGTCAAAGAGCTATTAGTGGTTGCCTGAAAAGAAGACAGAATAAAAGTAAGCTGAGGCTCTCTTTCACACAAAATAATTGTACATTGAGTTGAATCTCAACATATAAAGTTTCTTCTCTTCCCCTTCTTAAAAAAATAATCAACTCATGAAGGATCAGTAGTTCACTAATTGCAGAGGCCGATTTTCCTTCGGGAAAGAAAGCAAGCAAAGAAAACAAATCATGAGTTACAAAATCAGTGTTTCAACTTCCCAGGAACACTTGCTCCCGTCGTGGAGCCAGCAGGTATTCCCTTGGCTGATATCTCAAGGTCTGAGAGCTGTGACAGCTTTCCTGGCACTTCCCCAGCATCAAGCAGTCACTCACAGTAGGGAAATCAGCCCTATTTTCAGTTAAACCAATGCCTATTACAGCGTCCCTCTCTATTTATAGTTATAGCTGCCTTATTTGTATAACACTGCACCTACATTTGTGTTCTCCCTATATTGTCAGACTAATACTTTGTCTGGATTTAGCTTTGCATTTTAATTCAATGTTAAATTACATGTAATTGCTTTCTGTAATAAGTCTTAATTTGGAGTACAGATGGGGATGAAGGCCTCTGGCAGGAGCTGGCTCTTAAAACTGGCCTGAGTAGTTTCAAAATATCTTGTGAGTATAGTTGGGCCTGCTTTCAAACAGACTTTATATTACTTTCACAGCTTTTTGATCACTGTTTCAAAGTCTTTGTCTTTGAAATCAAGTTGCAATATCATCAGAAAATCTAGGGTGTGTTTTCTCTTGTGCTTTATGTCCTCTTCTTCAATCAAGGATTTTGAAACTCTTTGTTATATAAAAGGCAGAAGGTTTTGTGCAACAGTATCTCCTGGTTTAATCAGTACAGGCATTTTCCTCTTTTGTTTACCTGATTTTTTCCCTCTAGCTGATCTAACAGCAATAACCATATATAAGACATTTATTTTAAAATAAAAAAAAACTTTAGGGTTTGATTTGAGGGGGTTTTTGCCAGTGATAAAGTAAATAATACAGGATAATATGCTACATTATAAGAAAGATTAATAACATAAAATGAAATGAAGTTTCTTTTTTCTCTGAGACATTTAAAAATTCCCGTTACCTGGGGCTGGATCAACAGTGTGAATGTGATTGTGATCTCTCAGCTCTTCACATTACTGACAAAGGAAGTCAAAGCAGTACACATGCTGCTACCATATCTGACTGGTCACAGGCTATCCAGAAATAAACATATTTATTTGCTTATCTGGTAATCTCTGATTTAAGAAACTGAAATTCTGCTTATTTACCAAACTGATGGACATTACATAAAAGTACAAATGGACATACATACCCATTTAAAAATGAATCTGTTGGGAGATTCATTTGCATGTCTTCAACTATCATTGAAATCAGTCACAAAATCTACTTTGTTGACAGTAGGTTTTGTTTTCTTCTTCTATTATTTTTTAAGTAATTGGATATTCTGACAGGGAGGTTACTCACCTTCGTTAATGTTCTTGATGCAACTTTAAATTAAACTGTAGAACTATTCAGTAAGAGAAGTATCATACTAAACAAATATTTTTTTTTAAAATGAAGGAGAGTGACTCCCTGGCAGGCAGCAGACTCCCCAGGCCTGGAGCAGACAGGGCTTGCTGTGGGAGTGCCAGCTCCCTGTGAGTCACCCCCTCCTCCTGGCTTATCCTTCCTCAAAGAAAAAGGCAGATTTCTCTGCTCATTCCCAGCTGCTGGGAAGCACATTTGTCAAGCCATGACACGAGTTTCAGCTTGTCTTGCAGCTTACACCTGAGTGTCAGGCTGAGGGGGAAACAAGCTCTGTGGAAAAAATGATGGACTCAGGAATCTTAAATGGGGGTAGTTTCATTGTTCAGGGATGGCTTTCTGTGATCTTCATGGAAGCTGCCCACAAGGAAGGGACCCACAAGGATCGTGGAGTCCAGCTCCTGGCCCTGCACAGGACACCCCAAGAGTCACACCATGTGCCTGAGAGCCCAAAACCATGTGCATTCCTCAGGGATGATCACAGAACTGTTCCAAACTTCCACTGGTATCCTGTTCAGCCTCAGGTTCACCTCTCAACTCCTTTCTGCTCTCTCATTGTACCCAAGTCTGTTTTCTGGACCAGGTCTTGTCAAAGGCCATTCATAAACGTGTTCCTGACTGCTTTGCCTTTTGTTATTCCTGCTCTTTTCCTTCTGTGCATGTCCTTTGTTTTTAATTCAGGGTCATGTACTTACAGAGGTCACTCTTCCAGGAGTGAGGACCTGTCCTACATGCTTGCTTGTCCATCAGATGACTCTAATTCATCAAATCATACTCATATCCTCTCACTACTTAAAAAGGAGGAGGGAAAGAATTCTTCAAGGATCGCAAGTAGTTACTTACAGCTAGAAAAAAATTAAAGAAAGATAGGGATATGACGACCTAAAAAAGAAAAAAAAAAAAGAAAATTGTGTAGGACTCAAACATTATTTTTCAGACTAACTCTGTAAATTCTAAGGTGGGGGGAAAGAGCTGAGTTTCATCAAGGGGTTATTTCAGGAAAGATAAATGCAGGGATCTGGATGCTCTATTTCAGCTTACTTTCTATATAGTGAATGTGGCACTGTACCTTATACTGATACATACTTCTCTCTGAAAGCTTTTCCACTACTAGCTTATTCTAATATAAAAATAAACTATTTCTTCCAAAAATGTGCTCAGTTTCCCTTACATGAATGTGATTTATTAGTTCAAGTTCTTCATTAGTTCAAGTTCACTTCAAGTTGTTAAATTCTCTAAGGTTGGAATAGGAAAATATTTTCACAGTTTTTTCCACAACTGTAAGTTACAAAGACTTTTTCTTATATATTTGCACTCTGTCCACAGGATGCCCATATATTCCTGTACAACAAAGAACTTGCTGGTGTCAGAGGAAAAGATCTTTTTCTTCTGGTGAGGAGCATCTACCCTCAATGAGGGCTGTACAAGAGAGGGACTGCAGTGCAAGACAAAATAAATTCTACTAGAGGCTTGCTGGGTTCCACTGCTGGCTGTCTCACTGCTTCAGAGTTGTGGCACAGGGTTGTAAAATAAGAGCTCATTACAGTAATTTAAATCAGACAGTTATTTTTGATTGCCCCCAGTCTTTTCTGAGTCCCACAGTTACGGATGCACTGTGAGGCTGAAAACAACTGAAACTGATCCAAGGGAAAACAAAGCTGAACATCAAAGTAAAGACAAAACTAAAGGGAAGGAAGAACAGAAAAAACAAAGCACACAGAAGGCAGCTGTCTTTGAGAATTAGTTATGATGAACTGGAATTCATTTCTTACAAGCCACTTGAAAGCTGCTTGACAATTATGAAAATATTTATAGGCCAAGTTGACTTCCTTTGCTTATTCTTGGGAGACTATAGATGGTGTATTCTTTAAGCAGCTTTGTCTGCTTGCTAGAAACCTCACTATGCTCTGCAAGTTTTCTAGTTTCTCTACTAAAGGGCCCAAAGCTGATCAAGAGCCTGTTTCTGCAAGTACTGCCAAGTAATTGAAACAGAATATTCACAGTAATGTACTTTCTGACCTAATTTCTCTGTAGGATGCAAGCATTACAGATCATTATCTTTCCACTTGCAGACAGAGTTGCTAGGTGTTGCAGCAGACACTGTCATCAAAATCAGGCTAGGTACTGCAAGCATCACTTTACCATATGGGGTATTTTCTGTAGTATTCATTCTGGATGCACAAAACTGCCACTGCATGAAAGCACTAAGAGTATTTGCATTCACCTAATGTGTTCAGCACAGCAAGTCAAAGTGGATAAAACTAGATTCCTAAATCCACACTAATCTCTGTGGTGCTAACCACTTGTCAGTGTTATTGACCTAGAGATTAGTGGGGGTTTTACTCTTACTAAACCACAGATTTTTATTTTTTTTCTCCAGCTCAATCTTAGTTTTTCTGTTGATTTCAGCTGCACCTGATTCTTATGGCAGACTTTTAGTGGCCAGATTTATTCCACCTGTCTTTGGTCCCTTGGCAGAGATACATCAGCAAGGACCAAAAGTTGTTGAAGTTTCTTCTGTAATTAGCAGGAAGAAACTGGGATCTCTGCAGGGCAGTTCATGTCTTGGTGTTGTAAAATTGCTCTGGGGAAGGACCTTTCCTGCTCTGGTAGCTACAGAAGGAGCCTATGGTATGTAGGATTCTGACTTGGGTGCTACAGGGAGACTGGAAAACAGTGAAGTGCTTAAATTAAATGTTATTTCTAATTGAAAAACCTTAGTACATGTGTCTGCTCTGATTTAGGCATAAAATGCTTGTCTCTTGATTATTATTTAACTTTGTCTTTTGATTATTATTAAATAACTTGAAAAATCATAGTTCTATGTAAATGAATAATGCTTTTGGGATATTTAGCTAAGTATTATGGCTACCTCACCTGAAATTGCTGGAAGGAAGCTACTTTATTGCCCAGATGCCTGGCATTTTTACTAAATTTCTGCTTTCCTTCTGTAATGACTTGGTTTCTGTCTCAAACCCCTTCCTCATTTAACTTTGCCTTATGCAACAATGTCACCTCAATTCAATTATACACAAAGAAAATAAAGCATTAGGCACATCTATGCATTTGAATTAACTAAGGATTTAACTCGTTTTATTGTGTTTTATTGTTGGCATAAGGTTTTGTTAAGCAAGATGGTAACTGCATGTGCACTTAATTATTTTAGAATTAAGTTTACTTTGGTTCTGACTTAACTGCAAATGCAGTCCTTTGCAGGACTTTCCTTCTATTTAACACTTCCAATATTAGGAAATAGTGTCTTCTTGTAAAAAAAACCCAACAAACTGGCAAAGGCCACACATCAATACATGGAGTGGTGTCATGAATCTTTCAAGAAAAACATCTGGCTTGTATTAATCTGCAAGGATAAATCACTTTCTGATCATAAAAAATTGAGCAATTCTACAAGGGAGCTCTGATTTTCTTCTTAGTGGATGACAATGCATTTTCAGTAAATTCTAGTTACCTCATAGAGAGACTTGGAAGACAAATATCAAAATAATGAGTTATTCATAAATTGGATATGTTAAATGCATTGTGACAGCCAGCAATAAAAGTAAATTACTTATTTTATATAGAGAACATGTTGTAACAGCCTCCTCCTCCAGCTAAGAAATCCAGTAAACTCCTTGGTGTATAGTCAATTGGATCACTTCTGTACTGAGATACTCCTATTTCTAATAAAGAGTCACTGGAAAATGCAATAGAAATGTAAAAATATTTTTAATACAATCCTATTACTTTCTTAAAAATGGTTTTATAGACGTGCAATTTCTTAAAGCAATATTTAACTTTAAAAGCTTAAAGCATGCCTGTAATTAAGGGATGAGTTCTTTCACAGCAACAAGCTATAAAAAGACCCCTCAGCTACAACTGTAATGCAGATGCTGTAATGAAACCAGAAAACAATGAGAGAAGTAGGGGAGGGACAGGCTGAGAGCCACATTCAGTAAGGGCTTTTGAAATTTAAAAAACAACAACAAAAACTTTATAACCATTAGAACAAAAGGCTCAAAAAATAGTGTAGGAGTGAGAAGAAAAGTGGTTGAGAAGAACAGTGAGAAACAGGAGCCCACAAGCTGACTTCCATGTTTTACATAAAGTAAAACTGGTAATTTGGAACTGAATGATGACAGGACACTTTTGCTTTAAGTAATCCTTGCATATCCTGAGGAGAAGCAGAGGCTCAAAGGTCTGTGTTTATCTTTCTGCACATAATGCCTGCCTCAACACAATACCTCGTGTATTGTCAGGGCTTTACCAGACCTTGTGTGTTAAAGACAGAATTAAGGGGAACAGATAAGAGATAATTACAATGAGATGTGTGTCACATGGAGGTTTGCACCCACTGTGGTTTGCACAGACCTAAATAAATTGATTTAAAACTGGTTTTAATTACACTGGTAGGACAGCTGTGTGCTGATAGGGCATCAGTTTCTGTGTTTTGACATAGCCAAGGGGCTCTTAGTGTGTATGCTCCACTTACACATTATGCAATGCATAGGTGTGTTAACATAATCAACTGATTAGGGTAGTGAGGCAAGTCTGAAAACCAAAACAAAATCACATAGAGAGTCAGATTCTCCTTTCCTCTACACTGGGATGATTGAAATGGTTCGGTGTAATTTAGGACACACACTGCTGTCTAGAAAAAAATTGGCCAGCAAAATTATTTTGTGAGAAATAATGTTGTATTTTAAACAATGGAACAATATAAAGTGGAGATTATTAAGTAAAAAAAAAAATATTCAAACCCCAGAGCATAGATATCAGATATCTCATAATTACAGAAACTACTTTGTTAGATACACTATCTTAGGGAAATTTAATTTGCTTATATGTCCATTTCTGCAGCACAAGTAGAACTGTCTCTAGCTTTGATTTTTCTTGTTTTAAAGTTTTAATTTAGTGTTATAAGGACTTATAGCAGGTATATGTATAATGTAATTTTAAAGATGTTAATTCTGTATTTACTCACATTTTCACTCTTGTTTAGATTTCAGTTTATTAAGTCACAGCATGATCCATATCCACACCATAATTTCAGAACAGAGGCTTGTATTCCCTCTCAAGAGAAACAGATTTCATATCAGGACTAGATGTAACACCAGTTAGTTCACTTTTTCTCTGAGAAAGAACTTTTTCCAATGGATACAGATCCTAAGTGGTCATTTTGCTAGTATTTATTTATATTTTATCTGCTCCATTGTGATGTGGAGTTGTAATTTCAGCAGAAAAGCTGACTAAGCAAGCACTGCCTGACTGAAAAAACAAATGTTAGCTGCTTTTATAGTGGACTCTGTTTATAAACTCCAATGTCAACATTCTGCTCAAAATGCACTTGCAGTAATTTAGTTTTTCAGAATGCATTTCTTCAGAGCACAGCACAAGGCTTCTGCAAAGTTGGTTGCTGAATTAATGCTCAAAATTTATACTGAAAGCTGAAGTTGTTACAAAGTGACTTTTTATTTTTAGCTCCTATTACTAGGATTTTTAATCTTTTAATTTTAACCTGTTTCAGTGACATTTACACAAATTTTGCCTGTAAAGTAATCCCCTCTAAACTGTGATTGTGTTCTCTCCCTGTCCAAGGCTGTTTGCTTTACTTCTGGCAGGTGACAACACAGAAGTTCCTCAGGAGAGGATGCTGTGAGGGGATGTTTTGTCAGTCAATATGGCTTTTAGGGAAGATGAAGTCAAACCACAGAGCTTGTCTGCAGCATCAGCCCTAAGCCCTGAAGAACCATGGAATTCACCTTGGATTTTGCTTACCTAAAGTCTTTTCCTTTATTGCTAGATAATAAGGGGGTTAGGGAGCCTGAGGGCCATGGGTCAAGCAAGCTGGATCCCCCATGCTCCACACTGCTCAGTCATCACCTACTCCATGGGCTCAGCTTTGGGCAGCAGCACTTGGCTTTTGCTCAGCTTTAGTTTGGCAGAGAGCTCGTTTCAGAAACAGGGTGCTAAAGGGACAGGGGATAGCACTGCATGGGGTTTGGCTCCACAGCCTTTATGTACATTGGTCTGTGGGTGCAGTCAGACTGGTAGGAAAAGGAAATGCAAACCAATGTGAGGACAAACAGAGATACTAAGGGAGGTTGGTGAGACATTGCTTCCTTTTTCATGTCTGATTAGAGTAACTGACTTAACTTTTAATTTTTGAGTGAGGGGATATTATTTTCCAATTAAAGACTTACATCATGTGTGAGCTATTTCAGGTATCCTGGCAAACTTTGTGGAATGAAAATCTTAACCAAGGAGTACTGGTCAGCTGCCTGAACACAGGTCAGGCCACTCCAAGAGTCTCTCCTCCATGAAAGCATTTGTTTTGGGAGTTGCCCATAAGAAGTACTCATTTAAGCAAAACATCTTGATTATTGATAAGTGTTATCCAGAACTTCCATGGCATGTTTAAGGGCTTGGAAGCAGGGCTGAAGACTTGAAGAAAAAATGTAAACAAACAATGTCTAACAATGACTGATAGTGTTGATAAAATTTATGATGTGTGACCTTGCTGGTAAGAAGTTGAATTCCCTTGAAGAACAGGATAGTGGGTTGGGAAGGTATGCTGAGGAATGTGCACACCACAGGCTTCAGCTACTGTACAATTATGTAAGTACAGGTTTTCCTTTGGCTTGATGGGCCCAAATCCAACAGTACTGTCCAGGCAAAGCTAAGCTCAGTGGGATGATGACTGGAAGGTGTCTGGAAATTCCAGGTGGATCATGAGAAGCACAACTGCCTTATTAGTTGTTTATTTTATGTAGTCTGGACTCTGTATGGAGCACTTTTTGGATAGTTTCCAAAGGCATTATTTTCTCTGCAGTGGCTTGAGAAAAACACTTAAAATAAATATTTGGTCTTCTAGAAATCAGAATCTGCCTCTATGGGAAATCTCATAGACTCTCTACCACAGACAGAGGTAAGTGGGGAAAGTGTATGTGGAGGCAAAACTGGATTTTGTATGGAAGTGTTAACAACTTCGATGAGAGTCTAAAAGAACTGTATCTAGATGGAAAAAAAATCACAGGAAAAAGAAAAGCAGGATCTGCTCTCCCTTTACTGAGAATATAATGTACAAAAATGCTACAAAAATGATTAAGATACACTAACAATTTTTGTGTGCAGATAGATATGGAATACAGTAACATAGATCATGCCAGGACAGCCTGTGGTGAAGAAAAATACTTTAAGGACTTCTTGTTTAGTCCTTTCCTACCTGCCATTGCTTGATAGGACATTTCCCCCTTTCTGAGTGTCTTTTAAATTTCATGTAAAGACCATGTGCTCTGTCAGTTACTTTAATTTTCAGATAACAAAAGATCACTGTACCCCTGGACAGTATTTCCTCCCCCCAAAAAAAGCCAGGCTGTGCTTTTGGTTGCAATGATCAACAGAAATTCATCAGCTGCATGAAAACATACTACAACACACTCATTTTGCTGTGTAGACAATATCTTATAAAATAAAGGCACAGCACAAAAGTTGTGGGAACACCATACAAATAAAAACCCATTAAATGCTGATTGGAACAGGAGTTCTTCATTTATACTGCTGTAAAAATGCATGAAATGTAAACTAAGATAATGTAAGGATATACCAACCTTTATTAATATTTTTAAATATAAAGATGATTTGGGAAAATTTATTAACTATGCAAGTTAGACCCTTATTAGAATGGATTCTCTGATTATCCCTATTCACTGACTACCCAATCTTTTACTTTCAAAAGGACCAATGTCTTCTGTAAAACCACAGGCACTCAGAATGAGATTTTTGTGCTCAGAATACAACTTCAATGTTTCTGAGAGGTGTTTACTGCAGACACAATGACTGTTTGCTTTACAGACATTTTCAATGTGCTAATGTGTTTCATTGTATAGTCAATGTGTTTTGTCAAGGAAGTCAGAGCAACAAAAGCTAAATATTTTTTTATTGTTTTATGCTATTAGAATAATATAAAGTAGCAGCATAATTTAATTTACATCAGGAACAAAAAAGCAGCCACATTATACTTGACCTAAAGTTGTCATCTATACAGAAATATCCATTCAACTAAGCTTAAAAAACCCCAAACTAAAAAAACCCTTGATTTATTCCAGATGAGGTTCTCTGGTTTTCTTTTCTTTCACTGTGGAATTAAAGTATAACCCACTTTGGGAAATGTAGTCCTGGTTTTTGAATCATCCATTCTACACAGATACAGATAAAAGATTACCAGATACAAGAGTCCAGCATTTTAGCAGATACTCAACAGTGATGAATCTCCTGTTTTAAGAACACAACACATCCAGTCTACCCAAACAAAGTCCTTGTGGATCACAAGGAACATTCAAAGCAGTGCAAAACAAAAAATGCTTCTCAGTAACAGGTTATTGAAAGAAAACCCAAACCATCCACCAAATGCAAATATGTAAAAGGAAGGCATCATGGTTGCTCCTGATATAAATTTTGTGAAATACCAGTTTGAAATGTTAAAATGCTTGGTGCAAAAAAATAGGCTCTTCTAAAAGTGTGCTGGATCCTTCCAGGTCACACCCAGGGTTTCCATCCAGGAAAGAGACGGCTCAGGTTTTTAGGGTCCATGGCCTGTTGTATGAGGAGGTTCACCTGCCCTCCCACACTGAGCACTGTTCCTTCCTCAACACCCTTCAGCTTCTCCTGAAGTCTCATCAGAACACGCTCAGCCACCTTGTTAAAACTCTGGTCGTCACTGCTGGCAGAATAAAAACAGGAAAACAAGTGCTCTAGGTATGGATCATGAACAATATGAGCAACATCCAGTGAGAAAACCATAAAGCAAGGCAACAGTGCAGCAAGAGGAGGGTAAGAAAAAAATCTTGCACCTGGCTTTTCTTTTAGGCTCTCGTGGATCAGTACCAAGTGTAGAGCTCATGTCAGCCTCATCCTCTGGCCTCTGCTGCAAATACAAAGCTTTCAGGGGGTTCATGGTCCAGTCGAACAGAGGATCATAGAGCAGCACCTACACAGTAAACAAACCTCTTTTTAATTTAAACTATTAAGTACAGCTAGTTCAGTGCCCTAGTACTGTTGGAAATGCTCACCCTAACCACAACAGTAGCAGGGTGAGTGTTTTGTTCTGTTTTTTTTTAAATCAGTAGAATTGGGCTAAATTGCTTTGTAAATGATCCAACAACAAAACTGCCTCTGATCACTTGCAGGTATTTGTGTTGTTCATACTTCACAAAGTTTTGCCATCAGTCCCACCTCAGCAGTGAATAGGTAATTTTTCAATAAGCTGCCTAGGCACTAAAGAGAATCATTAGCTTTTAATGCACAGTATAACGTGCTTCCAAAAATCAGTTTAATTCTCTTCTTTGTGACTTATGCAAAGAGGATTTAATTCAATCAGGATTACTCCTGCTGGGAATGTTGCACTATGGCTAGAAGCATGTAGGTGTTGAAGGAAACAGTTCCCATAGAAAATGCAAACTGATTATAACTTTATCAAACATTATACCAATTAACAAATCTGACCAACACCACTATGCTCTAATTCAGTAAAAAAACCCTAAATGAGTATATGGTGCAGTGATACATACAAAGACAAAGACAAGAAACTGAAGATATTCTGGCAGGTTACTGTCCAAAAGAATGAAAAAATGCTTACCTCTACAATAGTCAACAAAGCTTCTTGAGAATTTCTCATAACAGCCATTGTTTTCTCACAGCATCTAGAAAATATTTTACAGTATTTGAGGTTCTTTTTGTTAAATGAAACTGTATTTTTATAATTTAAATAATGGATATTTGTACTCTGCTTAAAGTTTAATTTCTAACATAGGAGTAATGTCTCTGATTTTTTCACTTGGGAAAAAAAAAAGAAATCTAGACACGTAAAACCAAGAGAGGACTGTGTAGTTCACTGATTATTATTTCTCTGTGGAAAGGGATGACCTGTTTCACTATCTTAAATGTTTTGATATGCAGAGTTAAACCACTGAGTTAACACTGCCTGTTATAGAGTGTCCTATGATGGCAGAATTGCATTGCATAATCTTCATAGGTTGTTTTCCATGAAATGAGCAGATCCAGTGGCCAGACCATAAGCAGTTTCTGAAATCTCCCCACAATGAGTTTTGATACCATAGTGGTTACCCACATTCACTCCTGGAAGCTCCTGGAAGGAATGCCAAACTATCCTATGGGACAGGTACTCCTATGAAAGAGGGATTTGGCCTCCTGTCTCCCTCAGGATAAGAACACACCCCAAAGTTAACTGAACACCTCACGGCCAAGGACTTGTTTACCACTGTACTGTTAAGCACAAATCAGGCTGGCTGAGGCAGAAACAGCATCTGCACCATTGCCTTTGATACTCTTATTTACCTCAGCTGGAGCCCAACAATTCATGTATTTCTGTATCATGGTTTCAGAAGTTATTCCAAACTGTAAATTAGAGAGCGTCATCTTTAGACAAGAAATGGCAGTGACTGCTCCTTTATGGGACAAAGGACTTATTAACCTTAATTGCTGCCTTAAAAAGACAACACCTACACTGTGCACTTTTTTAAAGACGTGAAATTTGGGGGTTACAAGTAATACTTTATGAACATCACCAAAGTCTGGAATGAGAAATATCCTGCTATTTAGGAATCCCTCGAGTCATTCACAGAAGGTAGGATGGAGGTTGACAGAAACTCAACTCATTTGGATTCTTTTGTTTTGCAGTCCAGATCTATTATGGAATTTAGATTTTGCACTTGCAAAGTAATACAAAATATATGATCCAAAAGGGAGAAAAGACTCCAAATTACATACATAAAACTAAACAGAAATTAGGAGTCAAAACAAATTGGTTCAAAGATATTTAACAGCTCTAAATATGTAGTATGCTCTGATACACAGTTCTGAAAAAAAGAAATAATTCTGAATCAACACTTAGCTGTGGAGCCTTTGGAAACACTGAGCCCTCCCTGAATTCCAGAAGAGGGTGACAATAACCCATTAGCAAGTGAACAGTATGAAACACTGAGCAACAAAAATGAACTTGCAGTTGGTTATATAAATACAAGCATAGATTACACGTCAGCATTTAGGTTTAGGTGTAAGCAGCAGAAATCTGAGGCTCCTCTCAAGCATCAGAACTATTAAAGATGTAACAATCCCAAAGCTGGAAGTACTCTGCTGCCTCCTTATCCCTGTGCAATTCAGGAGCACTCACCTTCTGAAGACCCCTTCCACGCCAGTGATGCCCATTCCATCCACAATGTCCCTGGTTAACCTGAAGGGAACAGTCTCTGGTGTGGGAAGGATTTTGCCTTGCTCAAAAGCAACCCCTAAATGAAAGGATAATAAAAGCTTTTAAAAAAAGTTAAAGTAAAAAAAAATTAAGGTTCTCTTGCTATCCCACTTACCCAGATCAATATGCACCAGTTCTGCTGTTTGCTCATCTATCAAGATATTCTGAACATGTCTGTCTCCAAGTCCAAGAATGTAGCCAACTGAAACAAAAATGTAAGTGCTTGAAACCATGTCATAAAAACCAAGAAAGCCTAAGAAACATTACTGGTGTAATTGCAACAGGTGAAAAAAAATTATAAGTGAGAATATTTCTTCCTCCACAGATAGATCTTGCCCAAGGAAAGAGCAAATGCCATTCCACAAATCCAAAAAGAAAATGTTGACTGAATGAAATTGCAAAAAGGTTATTCTCATACAGATGTGCATTGTTTTATCTACTCCACAGATTCCTTCCCATTTCTACTTGTAGATCAAAGTTTATCAAATAATACTACAGCTATCAAAAAAAATTTTAAATTAAAAGAAAGTGCATAATAAATTCAGGTTATTATTATTATAATTGTAATTATTACCATCATTAGCAACACCCCCAACAAAGCAACCTTTCTCTAAGTCAGTTTTAAAAATCTCCAGTGATCCAAATTAAAAGCCTATTTCAGTGCTTTACTGTCCTTAAATGTAGAAAAAATATCCAAACTACAGTTCCCTTACTGCAATTTGCTGTTTTTATTAGCTGATGGACATGGACAGCAGTAGTGTTTCCTACAAAAATCTTTCATCTGAATTGTACTAAACTGCAGATTTACTTCTTTTTTTCAGTAAAAAGGGAGTGCATGAACATGTTACCTTCTAAAATGGGATCTACTGCAATGTACACAATCTACTAAGAAATGTCTTCCAGAGACTCGGTATAGAACTGAGTCATCAAAAAAAAAAATCCACAGTACTTACATTTAAGTACTTATTTTTCTTTATTATGACAGGGAAATCAAAGGAAATGTCCCAGAGCTTAAATAGCCATTTCAGCCGTGGATAATAATGCCAGTACAAAGACAGTAAAAGACTGAGCTTTTCAATTCAGCTAAAGCATCAGAGGCCACACATGAAATGAATGAATGTTAAACCAAAACAACAGAAATAAAGTCAGAAAAAAAACCCTAAACCCTACCAGAATCTAAGAAAACAAACCACTATATAAACAAAGAAACACAGAATTTCATTCTACCTTCTGCAGCAAAAATGGGGGTCGTGGAGGAACAAATCAGAAATCTTTAATTACAAAAATAATGCTGATGTTCTTGCTGGCCTTTTTTGCCTCCTACTGTGCCTTTTCTGACATGTGGCAGAAGCAGGAGAGCCAGTATGTTTGAATGGTATGAACTCTTTGGCTGGGTAACCTAAAAGGCACTGTAAATAATCCAATACCTATGGAAGATGTGGCCACACTGCGAGTGTATGCCAGTCGCTTTTCAAACCACACAGCTGGGTCCAGGAATTTCTCCATGCAGAAATAGCGGAACACAGGTTGAAACTTCTCACAGATTTCTGTGAAAATTCTGTATTTCTCTTCAGAATGTTTCTTTTGGGCATCCTTTAAACACATAAGAAATGTTTTACCCATGACTAAGTGCTCCAGAAGGAAATGGCCTCTTCCTTTCTTTCTACCCACCTCCCCTCCATCCAATGCTGCTCCCACTTCTCTTTCTTAGTTAAGAATTAGTGTCTTTTTTTGCAGCAATTATTAATGCACCTGTCTGTTTTACTAAACAATTCTATTTTCATCCACAGCTCAGAAGCTAAAAAAAGTGGCAAAAACCACATTCCTATTTCCTTGATGCAGCACATGCATGCATTTATTTTACAGGCATGTGAAGGTAGATGGATCTTTGTTGGGAGACACTTCCTTTCTTTGCCAATCTGTTCTGGTACCTCTGCTTATCTGCTGGTCTCATGTCACAGTGAGAAAGTCATTCTCACTCATTCCCATGCAAAACTTCACAAAGCCAAAATTAAATACACTTTTATCCTGTTACTACTATAATTTGAAAGGAAATAGATTCTTGCACAGTTGTGGGTATATATTGTATGGTATTGTCTGCAATTTTGTAAACTGATGGTAAGGTGATCAGTGGAACTGAACTGAAAGTCTGAGTACCTATTCATTCCATGCCACTGGTCATATTCATTATTAGATATACCAAAAGTATAGTACATAGTTCTCTGTAAATTCCTACACCCCACCCCCCAGTAAATATGAATCATGGTTTTTTGGGGGTGTTTTGTTGAAGTTATTTGGACTCACCAGCATTATTTTATGACACTGATAACTGGAGTAGTCTTTTGGCCTGTATCTCTTGTGAGCTCCTTCTTCAGCATTCACAAGGAACTCTCCAATGGGAGTTGTTCCTGAGCACCACTCCAGAACTCCACTTCTCTGGGAAAGGGGAACCACCTGGAAAAGCAAAACCACAGAGGGGAGGTTATACATGGGGAAGGGTTACATACACTAAACTATGAATACACACCCTGCAGAGCCTGGGTGCACATTTCTGTTTGTTTAAAAAGACAAAGAAGGTGAAACCATGCAGCTGACCATAAAATATCTTCTAAATGCACACATACACATATATAAAAATACACTCAGATTTTTTCTATCTAATAATTACAATTTTTTCCTAGCCCAGAGAACCTTCCACTAGACATATCAGCACAACCTAATGATTTGCTACTGCTGCCTGTTTCCTTCAATTTTCTTTTCTTATGAAAGTCTCTTTATCTGTAATGCAACATCCATTCTATTTTCCCTGATCATTTTTACACACAGAGAAATTGAGAGTTACTTGAAAATTATTCAAAAAATGAGACACTAATTCCATCTGAGAATTCTTAAAGCCATGCTAGAAATTCAGTTAAGCACCTTTAGAGATTCAGAGTGCACATTTCTCATTTGTCAAAGAGAAGAGCTTATACTTCAAGAGTACTTAGTCACAGGTCACCTTCACAGCTATTATTGTAATCCCAAGTACATAAAAGAGAAGGAGGAAGGAAAAGTTCCTGTTTAAATACATTTCCTGCATTCACTGTAAGAATTTATTGCAGTTCTTATTCCCAATTCCAATATGATTTGGAGCCATATTCCCAATTCCAAAAAAAACCAGTTCATATTCTGCATGAAAGACCCTAGATGGGACTTCTGAATTCAATATAAGGAATATTGCAAGACTAGAATTAATTATTAATTAAGGAATGTCACAAGGCAAATTAAAGAGAATTCATAAACAAACTTGTATGTTCAAGTTTAATGACTAGCAACTTAAAATTTAATGACATTGCATTACCTGATTTCTTTTCAATTACAAGTTCATATAAAGAAATCTTTGAAGACTATTTAAATATATATTGGGCATCAAGAAATTTATTTTAATTATTTGAAAAAAATTAAACTCTAATAAATATATTCCGTACCTTAAGGCACAGTGACTATTTTAATAGCACATAAATGAAAATCCTTTAATATTGCTTTTGGGTTAAAAAAAGTAGAAGGGAGCAATATGTTTCATTTCTCTGCTGCCAGAGCTGCTCAGGGTTACCTTGTATCTTCGGATATTTAATTTCCTTTTTCGTGTTTCAGTGTTTTGCTGGAGCAATGTATTGCACATCTGGAAAACTTGTTGCATGACAGCATCTTGTCTCAGGTCATCACGCCCCTTCAGCATAAACAGATAAAGCAGTTAGAAAACACTTCTCAGCATCCATTTCTTGCTCAGCAAGTAAAAAAAAAATAATTTAAAAATTGCACAAAACACAAGTTACTTTTCCACAATAATCACTTGCAACAAAATGTAATTAACAGTTGTTTTTTCTCTGTATTTTCTGTTAGTGCTCAGCTGCTTAAACAGAACCATCATTAACTTAAATCATCACCTTTCTCTTTAGCAACCCAGCACACAGTGAAGCAGCATCAGTTGGCACTGCAGTTCTGTTTGCTGGATGCAGATCTAGTGACTCATGCTTCTCTTTAAAGCTTTCAAAACTAACCCATACTTAGCAGCAAAACAGAATTCTCCCAGCAACTGCCCAATGTTTTCAATCAGAGAGAGAATGAAATCAGCTGAGTCTAAGGAGAAATAATTTTTTTAAGAGACTTTTATTTCTACGAGCATACTTTTGATTGTCTCTGAATTGCAAATACTTTTTTTATATGGGGAAGAAAGGAGGTATTTAACACAAGATTTGATGGTTTTCATTTACAGCACATTTCAGGTCACCAGCTGAGACATGACCAGGCAAGCCTGGTAGTTGTCAGGTAAGCTACCAGATATTAATTACACGCACTGCTGAAAAAGAATTACAAACATATTTAATATCATTACTTATTATTTATATTATATTACTTTTCAATATTTTGCAATTTCATTTATTAAAGCATTCCTCAACTGAGAGAGCTGACAGTGAAGTGTGAAAAGTCAGCTCATGGTACAGAAATAATACATGAGAAAACTGACAGGAAAACTTAAAGAAAAAATTCCTGCATGCCAAATCTCTGAGATGTCATTACAACTGACAGAACCCACCTTAACCAGCTGTCTCCTTTCTTTACCATCTGATCCTACACAATCTATTATTTTAGGCAGATTCATGCCTCCTGCTAAACGAAATTCTCGCTTGAAAGAACTTATTGTGACCAAATTTTCATACTGTCCTGTGGGATCCACCTGAAATTAAAAATATGTTTCAAATGAATGTAAATATTACCTCCATTTCACTCAGACAAAGCAGTAATAAGTTGTTTGCAAAAATCATTAGCAGACTATATGCTAAATATTAATATGAGCACTCCATCATCTACAAAGATAATACCACAAAGGCTATGAAAATATGCTGAGCAAAGGATCTTTTTTTATTCCTCCTTGTTCACCTCATTGGTAGAGGGGATGTGGCACTGCAGACTTCTACTAAACAAGCTAATGTTAGCCTGTGCCAGCCAGCACTGTCCCAAGAAACTGCTCAAATATGGCTGGGGAGCATTAGGCTTAGACTAGGCTGCAGTGGACCCAATCTGCAATCCCAAACCTGCTGTAGGGTACAGGATCTGTACCTCAGCCACCCCCTGTATCCTCATGCCCCAGAGCAACACTGCCCCAGGAGGCTACATCACAGACCTGCAGCCATCTCAGTCAGTCTGTACTGGAGAAGAAGGGCAGAGAAAAGAAGGATCCAGTTGTACAAAGGAGCAACACCTGGGGCCAACCAGAGCCTAACAGACAGATGTTACTTAGGATGGGTGGCAACTTCTGGCCTCTGAAGTCAAACACCTTAAAGCATTCCTTTACTTATTCAGCTTTATAGACATAACCTGAGGGATTTCAACATGAGGAATTCTGGCTTTGCAACATTTAAATTCAGACACTGGGCCAAAAAGCAACTCCTGAAACTGCAGTTTCCCAGGTGGATCATGTGGCATCAAGAGGTGAGTGCCTGTGCACCCATCCAGCCAACTAGTTATCCAATGGGAATGGATTTCTCTCCATTACTGAATGGTAAAAGCAGAAGAGGCAAGTCTACTGATTCTCTCTCTTTTGTGACATTCAGTGCCTCCCTGAAACTGAGCTAGCACCTACAACACACGAGATTCACACTCCCAAATCTGTGTGCATTAGTAGCTCACTATGGTATCACCTTTTGATGATGAGAGACTACTCAGAGGTAACAGAGGCAAAGCTGTCTTTGTACAATAAACCAGCACACGTAACACTTGGGATCAAGGTTTTGTAAGGAAACCATCTCACCCTGCACCTCCCACATGACAAGAAAGTATCCCCATAGGTAGACCTGTAAAAACCATGGGAATTGGATGAAGAGATGACTGCCACTAAAAAAGCCTGAAGATGATTCTATGATGATGGTATCATAGTGTATATTTTTTCAACTTCAGTCACCTTAATTTCCATGGTAGGAACAGCAACATCCTCCAAGTTTTTCAGTTTAATAATTGGCTGGTCAGCTGGAATACTTATTCCTTCTGTAATTAAGAGGAGTTAATATTTTTAAATACAGAGCTATAAAAATACACCTGCATTGACAAAACCCAGCTCAGATTGCTTTTGGGACCTAAAAACCTCACTGCATACTTTTACTGAGCTGATAAAGATGACCACAGGACAACTAGTGATTTCTGGAGTTTCATACTAAGGATGTGAGCCCTACAGCTCAACTAATTACTATGACCTTTAATTCAGACTGCATTCAATATCTATCAAAAATAGGACACTCTGCAAATATATACTCTTTTATCTAAATTAAAGTACCTCTTTTAACTAAACATCATTCTTTAGAAGTACACTTTTTAATCTGAGAAAACAAAAGCTATCTTCATTATTAAAACAAGAAAAAAGCTTCCCAGTACTTACTTCTTTGAGATTTCCATGGACTAGAATCTAAATTTGCTAATGTGATGTAAGCATCACAAAGTGCTTCAATGTCTCTAACCATAGCAGCTCTTCTTTTCCTTACGATATTCATTATAGTGCTAGCAGCTTCCATTCTGTCCTAAAAAATCCAATGGAAAACATCAGATCTTGTAAACCACACTTTTTAATACTAAAGATGCATCATAACATGCAGTCAAGTACAACTGAGATATGTCCTATGAAAACAGAGCAAACTGCAGCATTGGACAGCCCTTTGTGACATGACCTGAAATAACTATAAGAAAAAAATTCTGTGCTGTCTAATCTGAGATAATAAGTAATGTAAAATATTATTGGTGATGGAGAGGGAGCAAACCTGTCCAGACAAAATGCAAAAGACATGCAAAACTTCTTCAGATGAAAAAAGGACAGGCAGGCTTTTAGATGTTCTTCCACCATCTGCCTGCTTCTGTTATTGCATTTCTGCCAAAGAAAAAAAATCTTGTATGCAAAAGACAGAAACCTGAGCATGCATTCCTTCTGTGCCTGTCTCTAAGACAGTTTAGCATAAGGGGGGATCACAAAAGAACTACAGATGTGAGAGAAAGGTTAAAAAAAATAGCCACATAAAAATGTGGTGAAAAAATGTATCAGTGAAGGGGACCAGAGGACAATGACAACTAACCATGTCAGACATACAATGATGGGGGAAAGAAGGGGCAATACTTTAGATGCAGCATGAAAGGATAAACAAAAATTAAGCAACGACATTAACATGAAACCACAGCTCAGTATTGCTTATCAGCATGGCTTTTAACATATCAAGGACCAAAAGATACACTGCACAAGGCAAATTGCTTAGATGGAACACGTTACCACTGAAAGCAAAAAAATACCCAATTCAGAATGTACTTCCAACAATAAAGCCACTCAAGTCTTTCCTGCATATAAAATGCCTTTTACAGAATGACACATCAGGAACTTTTATCACAAGAGTCTGCTATAATCAGGGTTATTTGGGGCAGAAAACATTAACCATATTTTGTTCAACCCTGTCACGATTTCTTTCAATAGTAATTACCTGTATATGCACAAAAGGGGGGGTTTAATTATTAAAAGCACTGTTTCCCTCCTACTGTTCCTTAAGAGAAGCCTGCTAATGAGCTCTATACTAAAGTATGCTTTTACTCGGTTTTTTTCATTTTTTAACAAAATTAAAGGATTGAACATTATTAATAGAACAGAAGTTTTTGTAGTCACCACATCAAGCTGGGAGATCTCTTTTGGCGTATTTTTAGTTAACTTATTTCTTCTTATTTCATCTGGTTTTGTGAGGAGTTCATCTTTGTTAGCATTAGCCAAAGCTAATATTATAAACAAAGTATGATGTGGATGATCCAGTGAAATTCGAGACATTAGCTGCCAACAAAAGAAAAAGATGCCATTATTGAAAACAGAAGGAAAAAACCAATACTTAATTAACATGACCAATTCTTTTGAACTTCTAAGGTTCCTAAGACAAAGTAAAAGGTAATACTTAGAAAACATTTCCATAACTGAAAAAGAACGATTCAAAGTAGATTTCTATAGCTGCATAAAACTACTCTAATACTACAAGAAAATCCATTAAGTTCATTTTTTAAGTTAAGAAATGAGAAAAGTCCCCAGTCCTCCCCCCACCATACTGATTTGGGATTACTCAATTTTAGTACACCCTTATCACCTCTGTAACTCGTTTAGCTGTAACTGCTCAGAGGAATGTGGATATTGTTTAGAAGTAGGCATTACCAAGCCCATCAAGATAGCCTTAGATAAGAAAAGCAAAAATTACATTATTCAGAACTTCATGAAATCCTAAACCACCCATCATCTTAGTTCCCATCCGAGCAGCCAGCTGGTACATCAGAGGCAAGAACTTGTATGAAGGGATCTTCTGTGCGTTTTTCTGTAGCAGAGAAAACTCAGTTAGAGAGCTGTGCAAAAATTGTAATCATAAAATGTATTTTTTTTTAAATTAAGAAAAATCACAGTTGTGTGATCAAGCAGCAATTCAGTGAGCATCACATCATCTTGGCCCGTGTCTCCTAAACGTTGCAAGTCCTTCATAGGTAAAGTACTACTTTCTATTCTATCTTTCATGGCTTTCACCTAAAAGTATATATAATATGAAC
The DNA here is from genome assembly GCA_034336665.1 of Luscinia megarhynchos. Classification (NCBI taxonomy): domain Eukaryota; kingdom Metazoa; phylum Chordata; class Aves; order Passeriformes; family Muscicapidae; genus Luscinia; species Luscinia megarhynchos. Next base: position 72,020,669 of record JAPFBE010000003.1, read on the forward strand.
AAGAATAATGTACCTAAGGATGTTCAAGAAAATTCCAAAGGTATGTGAAGAACAAAGTGACCACAGGAGATACGTTTAATCATACAGACTTATCAAATTGAAATGCTAATTAAAACACATTGAGAACTACAGGTCTCACTGATGAAAAACTAATTGATAAGCAGTGACAACTGAAAAAAACAAGTTTTGGGGAAAAGTTAAGGAGCTACATAATTCATCTTCTAGAAATACAGGAGAAGAAAGATGGATATTTATGTGTCCAAGCATTAGGAAAAAAATGGAGCAAACATATACCGTCATCATTTCATTGACTCTATCAACTGCAGAATTTTCCAGCCATAGGGAACAGAGCCGGAATATCCACATATCATGTTCTTCCCCACTCAGCAAACAGCTGATGTAGTTCTCCACTGCTTTGCACAAGAAGCGTTTACGATCCTCGGTCAGGGCGTGTATTGCCCCTTCATCCAGCTCCAGTTCTCGCTGAACCTTCACTGTGTATCTACATTAACAGATGGCACGTTTAAACAACAAATTATTCCTTAATGAACTTACAGCCAGGCTTCCCGTAGGTCTCTCATTTACTAATTTAGCATTTTTAAAATTATTCTGTACAAGCACAGTAAAATAAACAATTAAGAAACTGGGAGCTACTCTCTTGCTGTATGTGCACACATACCCACTACTCTAAGTAAACTTCCTGTCTTCTGTCTTCTTGATTTAATCTCAATATTGGTATAAATGTGAATATCCAGTGCAGATCATTTGTAAAGACTTCAGTTTCCAGCAGCTGAAGTTCATCACTTTTCTGCTCACTTGCAGTTGCTCTTACTAAATCCTTAAGAATTCTGCATTAAATTTAATTCTACTCTCTCACTAAATGTGCAATAGAAAAAAATCCCAACTCATTTATTTACACTATGTAACATTTTTGTCAAATAAACTGAATAGATCCAGGGAACAAACATGAATTCCAGTCCATGACCATCCACACTGTGTCCCTGGCTTAGTTTTGGCTCACTCTATCCATCACAACACAGACCATGCCCAGGCACAGTTGAGAAACCATTCACAACAAGCACTATGGATCTGGCCACTGCTTTGTGGAGAAGGGAAAATGCAGCTGTAGAGATATTGCCCAGAGAGCAGAGCTGGAGCCTGTGACAGCTGCCCAGTATCCAGTCTCCACCTGAATGCTCACCTGTTGGTCTGAACTCTACGCTCCCTGATGAGACCAACCTCCTCCTTGGCCTTCTTCAGCAGGGCCTGCTTATTTTCAAACTCTGAGGACTTCATGTAATTCTCAATTCGCTGGTACTGACTATCAGAGAAACGAGCCAAGGAGAGGAAAGCCTTCATCTTTCCTTTCTTCAGCTCATCACTGCTGTCTCCACTGTGGCTTGCTGCAATTTCCACAGCCTAAAGGAGAAATTACAATAATGGTAAGGTTAATCATCAGATAAATAGTGTTGCTTAACACTTGATTGAAACTCTATTATCACAGAAAAATTGGCTGGAAGTAACATGGGGAGCTCATTTTTTCAACTCCCTCCCTGCTCAGGGTCATCTGCTTGAATAGGTTAGAGGAATAAATATGCATATAAAATAAATGTAACACGCTTAATATTTTTCTCCTAAGTGAATTTAATCTTTGAGAAACGTTCTGGTGCAAATAGTCAAAAATTATTATCCTGTATGAAACAGCTTTAATAGCCATACAGAATTTTTCCATGCTTATCTATGGTTTACAAAGGTATGAAGTTTTAAAATAGTCTTACAGCCCTGTACCACAAAATGGTGAGAAAAAATGGATGACAGTCCAAAAAATGCCAAAAGTAAAGGAAATAATATATTAAAGTAATGGATCCAAATCATCAGGGTGAAGAAAGCATATAGACAGCTACAGAGAAAGGGGAACTAGGTTGAGTTTCACAAATTAGTATGAAATGAATGCAGAGTGGAGAAATATTAATACATTTGTATTGATGGCTAAGAGCTTAAAACAAAAAAATTACAGTACTTTGAAATACTAAAACAAGACGTTGAAGCATCTCAGGGGTGATCTTATCACTGTCTACAAGTCCCTGAAAGGAGGCTGTAGCCAGGTGGGAGGGGTCAGATTCTTCTCCCAGGTAACAAGTGGTAGGACAAGAGGACATAACCTGAACCTTAAGCTGCACCAAAGGGGGCTCAGGTTGGACACTAGGAAGAATTTCTTTACAGAAAAGGTAATCAGACACTGGAGCAGGATGCCCAGGGAGGTGCTGGAGTCACCATCCCTGGAGGTGTTTAAAGGAAAGACTGAACGAGGCAGTCAGTGCTGTGGCCTGGTTGACATGGTGATGTTGGGTCACAGGCTGGACTCCATGGCCACAGAGGTGTTTTCCAACCTAACTGATTCTGTGGTTCTGTGAAATACAGTGGGCATACTGAAAAACTGAATAATCTGTCCCGAGAAGGAAGAAGTAGGGATAGGGAACAGGAAACGGAAACTAGACTAGTACCTGTAATCACTGCACATCCAAGCCAATAAAAGATGTTTCACTGTGATTTCTACAAAGCCATATTCTGAACATTTAACAAAGTTACAGCACTACACAATACAATGTGAAGCCCTAACATTTATATAAGAAACAGTATTTTCAATAAAGAAAAATAAGGACTGCACTGAAAAATCTACTTGACATTTTAACACTGTATTTTAACACAGCATTATCTCAAAGACTGTACATTTCAAATACTGGATGCACCTTTTCCAAGTATTTCTGCATGATGACTGTAGGGTTTTCCAAGCAGGTTTCTGCTAACCAGGTTCCACAGAGCCTCAGGCACTCTGTATACATCAATTTCAGGTGAGGATCTTTCTCCACCTTTGAAAAAGCAAGTTTTGTGAAGAAAAGATTAAAGTGAGGGAGGCATTGAACAAAAATATCTTTTATATATGAGGCAGGAAATTTCTAAAGCTTTTAAAGTCTGAATAGAATTCAATCACTGAGGCTTATTACACATAATGCATCTACAGAGTCATTTTCCATACACATCTACAGTAGTCAATAACCTTAAATCACGTTCACATTCTATGTAATGCTAAAGGAGAGTGAAAGAAACATTTAAGAAATTTAAAGAAGTTTTAAGAAGTTTAAATAAACATTTTAAAATACTTGATAGTTTGAACAATCAAAAGCAGAATAAACCAGTGACAAAATGAAATAAAAAAATTTAAAATTCACAGCATGTTTTCAGAATCATATTTTATAATATCCCCATTCAGTTTGAAGTACCACAGACAACTCCATAGGTAACAGTCAAGAACCACAATAATCGTGTGTGACCATCAAATTCCTCAGACAGACTTCTACATGGAAATTTGATCAAAAGTGTTTTGAGAAGAGGATGGAGCAGGTTTCCAAAGGACTTGACTCCAGACTGGATGTTCAGCTATAACTTTAGAATAGGGATAACTTTGCAAAATACTTCTAATATAGGGTACATATTAAAGACCATGTGACCAAGATGGCAACACCGACTGTGAAATACCTATGTGAACATCATAGGCTGTGAAAAAACAAATTCTCCTTACATGGACGAGGTAAATACAAGGAAGGACTAAATTTTTGGAGGGCCTCATCAACTGATTCATGGAGAAATTACAGAAATCAAAAGAGCAGATACCTTTGATTTTGCTGTGGTATGTATAGAGAAATTGGTCCAAAATGATCCAGCTTTTCTCAAGTGTGATATTCTTTAAGAACATACATGGATTCAAAGCAAATATCTTTCATCCTCCAGAAATTCTCTAAAGAATGCCATCACAGGTAAGCATAAAGTTATGGACATAAAGGCATTTTTACCACAGTGGTGCACAAAATTAAGTTCTAGTCAAGTATTTGTAGACCATATTTTAACAAACATCATCCTGAGGGATCTGCAAAGGCTGGATTGATGGGCCAGCTATATGAGGTTCAACTAGATAAGTGCCAGGTCACAGCAACCCCAGCCAGTGTCTGGGCAGCTGCCTGGCAGAAAAGGACCCTGGGAGTGCAGGTCAACAGTGACTAAGCATGATCCAGGGTGTGGCCAAGCAGGCCGATGGCATCCTGGCCTGGAGCAGCAGTGGTGTGGCCAGCAGGAGCAGGGCAGTGACCGTCCCTGCACTGGGCACTGCTGAGGCCACAGCTCCAACCCTGTGCTCAGTTCTGGCCCCTCACTGCAAGAGAGACACTGAGGGGCTGGAGCGTGTCCAGAGAAGGGACACGGAGCTGGGGAAGGCTCTGGAGCACAAGGGCTGTGAGGAGCAGCTGAGGGAGCTGGGGGTGTTCAGCCTGGAGAAAAGGAGGCTCAGGGGGGAACCCAGCACTCTGCAGCTGCCTGGAAGGAGGGGGAGCCAGCGGGGGTCAGCCACTTCTTTCAGCAGTAGGACAAGAGGATATGGCCTCAAATTGCACCAGGGGATGTTTAGACTGGATATTACTCACTAAAAGGATTGTCAAACATTGCAACAGGCTGCCCAAGGAAGTGGTGGAGTCACCATCCCTATTTAAAAAGGATTTGGAAAGACATGTACATGTGGTGCTTAGGGACATGGTTTAGTGTTGGGCTATGAATAACGACATTTTGCCAATTTGACATCACATTTGCCAATCTTATAGACTGAATTGATAACCTACAATAAGATTTGCTAACAAAGGTTTTCTTGTCTTCATACATTTTGAGAGTACAAAGCGATTAGTATTTAATACTGCAGATGGGCTTTTAATTTTCTTCTATGGGAAAACTTCTGAAAGTGGAATTAGCATCTTAAATAATTTAATTCCCATAAGTTTATACATTATGTAACACATACCTGAATCCAATCTGCATCTAATTTTTTAATCATCGTTTTAAGTATATTCAGTGCAAGACTCTCTTCCTTTTTAGCCCAGAAAACCTGAGCTTCTTCAAGTTGCCATTCACAAACTCCATTTCCATTTGGATTGTGTTGTTTGATTTGAAACATAGCTCTTTCTGGAAGCTGAAATTGAAAAAATAACCATGAACAATTCTTTAAAGTAAAATATCTGTATCTCACAGCAAGTTTTGTTTTCAGATTCCATCTCTATTTGTGCACCACAGTCTGCCCATACAATGCTAAGAATTTATTTACAGCAAAGATATGAAATCATTTTTCCATACAATTGCAGAAAATCCTGATTTGCAACAAAAATAGACTGGAATCAAACCTCTCAAACTCTAAAATAAAGCATCTTAGTTTAACATTTTAAATTGGAGGTATAGAAATTCTATAATATGTACCTACTGAATTAATGGATTTATGGCTTGGCAATTATTATTACATTTTTACATGCTTTACATACATTATTACAGACCACAGAAGAATAATTTTAAAGATGGCACCACCATACACTAATTCTTTTGAATGCTCAAATCTTCACACAGATCACTTGTAAAGTACTATCTTCACTACTTACTATCACTATGACAGCAAAAGGAGCAAACCATGTTTTTAACAAACTTCAGGCTCTTACAGGACGCTCAATGCCACAGTGTTGGTAGCTGTGCAGGCATGAGACAAAAATATCTGAAATCATTCTCCCAAACAGCTTCAGAGGCACTGAGTAAAGTGCCTCTGCAAATTCATGAAATCAAAGACAGCTTTTCTACTGATTTCATCACTACTCATAAAAAAAGTTAGAATGCAAGTTCTATTTAGTTTCCCATACGTGAAGTGTTAAACACTCTTCCAGATTCTGTATTTAGCTGGAACTATTTTCTGTAGAGGTCCTTGGAGGATACTGTTACTCTAAATTCTTGTGGAGTTACTCATCCAGATGCACCACTCAGAACAAGACAAGGCTGACTCTATACCTTAAATACATCAGCAACTGAAAAAAACCACTGATACTGCAAATCCCAGTAAGTCACTCACTGAAAGAGATTTATCACAGTGCAATGGTGTTTTGAGAGTATGAAACTTTACAATATTAAATATAAAGATGCAATGAAGTTATCTCAGCAGTTTTATTCTGGAATACTACAACATATGATGCAAGTGAACGCTGGATGAAACTGCAGCAAAATTAGAAACAGACCTAGAAGAGCATTCTTGACTAAAAATGTCATTTTTTGTATTACCTATCTCATTCAGTGGCTTGCACTTATGAACAAAATTCAAAAAACATGCCCATAAATACAATTTATTAATAAATTCTACATCATTTAAGTCTCAGGTTAATCGATTTATTGAACAAACTTAGAATACAGTTAATCATTAGTACTGTTAAAAATCTAGTTCCTTTATAAACAAAAAAAACCTAAATGGCTGTTTCTGATCCTTCCTGAAATTTGTTACCTGAGTATTTTTAGCAATTCTTGCCAATCTAGACAGCTCCACTAGATGTTTGGTTAGGAGGTCTTTAATACATTCTCTTTTGGTATTTTCACTCTCCTTTTCAAGCAAGATTTCCAAAATTACGGTGCGCAGAGCCATGACAGGTTCCTGGAAATGGAAGTCACTGTCTTTGAGAAGCTGGGACTGTCTCTGCCATTTCAAATAAACATCATTCAGTTGTTGAGTAGTAACAGATCTGCAATTGGTCCCAAAAGAAAAAAGACTTGTTATTAATTCTCACTAAATATCAGTGAAATGCAGGATGAGTAAAAAGTATTTAGGAACAATATTGACGGCAGTAGAGGTCCATGAAGAAAATTATTCAAATTGACATAGCTTCTAGTAAAACTATGGATGTCATTACAGAAATAGAAAACATTTTCAGAAAAGAAACTAGAAGAGGAAGACTCAGCTACTTGAGTAAACCAGAAGCTAGGAGATATGACTGCTACCTTGGAGTATGAGGGAACTCAATACAAAGAAAAAAATTATTTAAAACACAGTATTGACATAATATCAAATAACTCAAAAATAGGCTGTAAATTAAGCCAGTCTGGAAATAAAGAGAACCTAAAATTGTCTTCATGTAGTGAAGCTAACATCCTTGTAATTTTCAATATGAAGTCTGAGGTGTTGATGAATAAAATCTGTTGAGGTCATACTATGTTTTGTGCTATCCTTGATTACTAAAAATCCTGAAAACTGAGGAAGTGGTGTGAAACAATCTTAAGAAATCACCTGGAGAACAGTAGACCTGCATTTTCCAACTCTCCAATTAGCTGTAGTCTGCAAAGGGTTGGATATAATGAATAAACAGACTCAAGACTTCCCTTGCACAGCTCTTCTACTTCATTCACTCTATGGATTTAATAGAAAAATAGTAGATTATTTTAATTTAATATCAGTAAGTAATTCCAAATATCCATAACATATTTCCATACAGTGAACAGCATTTAAATAGCCAAATTATTCTGTTTAGAGTTACTTTGTATTACCATTAAAATTCAAAAAAATTAAGTTCGTCAATAAATGAAAACACAGTAAGCACATAGAAACTCCAAAATCTATGTGATAGCTCAGCTAAAGAAGAGCATTCAGCACTGGAATCCATTGAATATGTCCACAAAGTAAGAGATGTGCACAGGAAATGTATCTCCCACAAGCACACAAATTACATATGCACAGATGACAAACTGAAGTTAAAAAAAACTTAGAGCTGCAGTCTGGAAGTAATTTTTATTCTATGCATGAGTCTTTATCTGAGCCCATGATTGTCCTTCATACATAACCTGTGACTACAAACACACACATTGTCTCCATCTCTCTCTCTAACTTCACAGTATTTGCATAGAATTTGTTACCTGGCATCTTTAAGACTGTCATGGAAAGCAGAGAATTCCTTATCTCGTAAAGACTGAAGAGCATCATACAATGATTCATGGTACCCTGGACTTCCTGCTTCATCTCTAACAAATAAAAGAAAAGGCAACATAGATAAAATTAAAACTGTATGTATTTTTCTATAAAGAAGTCAATTTTGTCTTTGTGGCAGATACTTTCAGTTGCACATTTTCTGCAGTTGGATAGGTTGCTGTTTTGCATTACAAAAACAATAATGCGATGCTTTACATTTTAAAATTAATTTTATGTTTTATAAATTCAAGCTGTTCTTGAATCTTGTTCTAGCTCACCTACACAAAGTTTGTTCTGATTATGGCATGGCATATGTCCTTCAACAGGTGTTTGTGAAGTTCTCCAGGTGTGTCTGAACAATGATCTTCAGATTGTGCAGAAGAGAAATGAGTACACAAAGAGTATGTTCCACATCCTGCTGTAGGAGTCTTGGGAGAAAAATTCTCCTGAGTCCAAAAAATTGATGTAGAAGGAGTTACTGAAGATCCCATCATGGCACCTTTTTTTTTTTTGCTTTTGCCAAAACATGAGTCTATTTTGTATTCCTCCTGAACTGTGCAATGATGCAGCTGTACTAAGGAAGGACAGAGGTATCACTAGATGCCAGTCAGTCACCTCAAATAACTGCTGCCAGGCATCCAGCAGTACCCTCCAGGATGTTACTCCTTATGAGGGAGTAGCCATTAATCAATGCTGGTGTTTGCTTATCCAGGACTTGATAATCTCTTGTGGCTTACTGAGTAATATTTTCCCTATTTTCTTATAAATTAGATACTAAAAGCTATCCCTTTCTCATACTTAAGATACAACTACTATATGAGTCAAAAATGGGAAATTTCAGTTTAGTGTTACAAACAATCAAAAAGAAGAATCACCTGTGTACAATTTCTCAGAAAAACAAGAAGTGGTGAAAAACACTGCTTTTCAATTCAATGATTAAGATTAATTAGGTGACCTGCTTCACAGAAACTATATTCTAATCTTGTCTTTTTTTGGTTGGATCTGACCCTATTGCCTTTTGCTTAGGGAACTAGCAAAAAGATAAGATGGTTTACCTGACACAAGAGATGTGGCTCCACTGCATATTCCTCCATGCTGCCTGGTAGCGTATTTCCTGCAGCTCTGCACACCACTCAGTGTTTTCATGTTCCAGCCCTTTTAAGTACATGGAAAGAGTGTGACAAAGCCCAAAATTCTGCAAAGCCTGGAATTAAAAAAATTACTCAAAATTGATCTACCTCCTTTATTAAACTGAACTGGTATTTTTTAAGGGCTTTGTCTTACTTTTGGAAACAAAGAACTTTTTGCAGGAAAGACAGGACCAAAACTATTTTTAGACTCTACACATAAAATGAAAACTTTTTAATAAGACTACCAATCACAGTATTGATATCTGCAGCTCCAGGAAAATGGTTTTATTACTACTGTGGCTGGCATTCTTTGAAATAAATTTTCACACCGTGAAAATTTCACACATTAGTTATCAGCTCACATTTCTCTATTCCATTACTCCTGGGTGGTAAATCAAAATAAATTTTACTTCTTAAAGAACTCTTTCTCCTGATGAACATTTGAAAAGATTTCCTATAACTCTTATACATTTGAATGCCATAATGTCTTTATAATTGTGACCAATTAATCAAATTACATGTAAAGCCACTATGAAGGACAAACACAACAGAATTTTAACAGTGATACTGAATGATTTGCAGTAAGAAATTAAAATTACCAAAGGAAAATGAAACTGGGGAAAACACATATACCTCTGTGCTAAACTATTAGAACATTTTTAGGCTAAAAATGGCAATGTATATTTAATGGTTCATAATTCCTTTTATCTACTCTATCAGAAAAACCATGGTTTCATAATGGAGAGGTTTAAAGAAGGAGATAGCAAAAATAACCAATTACATTACTTTCTATATCCTGTCATTTTATGAGTTGGCCAAAATCTGGAATAATGTTGACTCTACTTATTTTTAAGTATTTCACAAAATTCATTACCCATGATGGGGATTATGGGTGAGTGACAAGAGGACTAAGAACCTTAATGTTTTCAGAACAAATACTGACTTGTCTTCCATTACACAGTTTGGATGCCTATGACAATGGGTTAGACTTAATGAACAAAGAGATCCTGAAACTATTTTGGACTCACTACAAATGACTCAATATGATGAATATTGCTTCTTAGACTGATTTCCTCTTATAAAATAAAATTACCTCTATTATTCCTGCCTGGCGAGTAGATGGAGAGAGGCTTGTCTCAAGGTCATATGTTACAAGGGCTTTCTCCCATACTGCTTCATGCTCATATGTTCTTATCCTGTTGTAAGTCAAAAAGAAGTTTTCAATTTAAGTTCCTTACTAGTAAATGAAAGCAATGCCTTTACAGAACATAAGAAAATGAATAAATTATACCTTGCTAATGGCTGTAACATTCTTCCTCCACCACAGCCATAAAGACTGTCAGGTTCTCCAATGCTTCTATAGATGTCCATGAGAAGGTCCTAGAACATGCACCACAAAATTTCTGGAACCAGCTCAAGTTAGTTTTACATAAATCGTATCAGTTTATAAATGTTTTTACGGGTAACATCATTGCTTTATTTTTCTTTATGTAGTATCTATGCCTGCTATCATGACAGGGAAAAAAAGTTCTGGAGTCTAGCCAAACTCTTCAGGCCTACTTTCAATGCTAATTTGTTTTCAAATGGTCTAGAACTGGGCTTTAAGTGGGCTAGTTGAAAAGCAAAAAGCAATAGTACTGAATGAGCATCAGACACACCAGCTAGAGCAAGGCATGTTAAAAATGACACAAGCACAGTTCAGGAATAATGAACTATGGAAAAAACAAGAGAGAGTAGACAAGGCTACTGGATCAGATTTGACATATCAAATAAACCTGAGGGAGATAATACTACTTTGGTTTTGATAATTACAACTTCTACATCATTTGCTGATTTGCAATGAATATGTAACTGTGACAAAAGAAACTGAAAAATATTTGGCTAGCTACTATCCTGAAGTCAGTTCTTTCAGCAAACAAAGCCTGCTTTGCTGTGATTTAAAACTTGCCAATTAGTGTTTCAGGTGAACTAATACTCCATTTAATTTGTCTGGAAGGCAACTGAGTTGACTTTGAATTAAAGTATGAGGAGAACTTTAAAACACATTTTCTGAATTCAAGTAGATCTACCCTCAGCTCAGATAAAATGTACTGTTAATCAGAATTATACAAGAAGGTTTGCACTCAGATTAGGAAGCACACACAGGTACCTGTAAACTTAGGCCAGTTTCTTCTTTACTTTTTTCATTCAAAGTAGAAATAGGTGTTTTTTGACTTTCCTCTTCAAATGTCAAACTCTTAGCTGCTTTAAAAGAAGATCTAAGAGAAATGTTTCACTATGAAATTTCATACAGAGAAGTAATTCTGAGATAACACTCAAGAAATAACTCAAACAATAAATGCAAGACTGTCATACCCCCAGGTTACTCAGCATGGCTTTCCATCAGACTGAGGAAGTGATCAGTTGAGCTGGGAATTTCAACATCAAGAGGGATTTTAACACCAAGGTTTTTTGGAGAACCCCCCTACACACACCCCTTGTAACTGCTAATCTTTCATGAAATCAAATTGCTTTTGTGAATGCCTGAAGTGTTCTTACCTCTAAAAAGAAAAGCAATTAGTGAACGTGTATGTGCGTACAACCAAACTTTTGTTATATTTTCACTATCTTACAGTACTGTCTCACAAAATCTAAACTAGTTCCATACTTTGAACTTGCTAGACCAGAAAACAAAGACAATTGTCTGTCATAGAAGAAAGCTCCTACAAGGATCATTTAGCTCTATTCACACAATTCGGGTCATGATTCTGGGATTTCTTTCTCCTCTTGATTAACTTTGGGCTGTAATTTAACCAACAGTACTAACAAAGGTTGCTGATTACAAGTCAACATGATGCTATTTTGAGGCTTGGATCCCCTTCAAGGACTGGAAATATTTTCTGTGCCCATATGCATACCTATGGAATATTTTTAAAGCTTCCTTGCCTTTTCATGAACTAAAAGCCCAAACACTGCTGGGACTCACCAAACATGATCCAGAACTTCCAGGAAACAGCACTCCTCCTACCTTTCTTGTTGCTTGTCCCTATTTATCTTGTCTGCGTAGATTTCTGCGTAGAGCAAGGCTGTGAAGTGAGCAGCACAGGACTGTGCTGCTATAGCAACCTCCAGATAATTCAGATCTAGCCAAAAGCTGTCCTCAAAAACTGTACCTGAAACAGATCTGATTAAATAAAGACTTTAATACTGCTGCAACAGACTTTTTCTCTGGCATTAAACAAAATAAATCCAGTATTAACTATAATGCTTTCCAAAGGGTAACTTTATCTTAGCCCCTGGAAAACCCACACCACAAGAAGTTTATTAGACAAAAGGGTTTTAGAAAACTCCTTCAGCATAGTTAGAACCCTTTAACAGTACCCATATCACCTCTGTAACAAATGCAAGGTCACTACTATATTTTTTCTTTTAATCAACATATTCTCTACCATGCTCTTCTTCTTTAATCTACAGTACTAATAGATCTTTGAAAAGTCACAATTGAATTAAGGCAATGTTTTGAAAAGCTTGAATTTACCTCTTTTGTCTTCTCAAGTAATCAACAACAGCAAGCATGGCTCGTCGAGATACTTTATCCAAACTTCTAAAATTATGGGCTTCTTGCTCTAGGATGTATTTTTCAAATGAAAGGATATAATGAACTTTAGTCATAACATATCCATTTACAAAATAAAAAAGTCTATTTTGCAGTCAAGAAAATAACTAAGAACTTCCTTGAATTGCATTTCCAAAATTAAATTGTTTGCCACAAAATGTATTTCTTCTCCTTACATGATGTTATTGACATAGCATATTGACATCATAATTTAATGAAATTATCTTTGTATTATTGGTTTATGGATTCTATTTTTTCTTACAGAATTCAGAGATGAACTAATATAATTTTAAAAAGCTCTGTAACAGACCTCTCCCACTAGGCTTCTGTTGTGTAAGTTATTCCAAAGTCACAGAAATACCTCCTATTAAATACTTGATTGCAGATTTTAGAGTGTGTATGTTGACACAAAACCCCCTACTTTCCATACATAGTTTCAAATAATCTATGTTTCCATGAGTTGCTTCTGGATTAAAATAAAAATCAGATGGCTACAGGTTATGTTCTGGTGATTGGATTAATAACTACTTCTTTGCCCTGGTCATTTTTGAATTACCAATTACAAGAAGCAAGAAATAGGGAGCACACAGGCAAAGGTTTGACCACTATTACATTACAGTAAGATGCAGGAAGTAGCAGTTTCCCCTAAAGAAAACTAAAGCCTGGGAAATTTGTGTGTTTCAACAGAAATAAACTGTTCAGAAGCATTTAACTCTCCCATGTCTAACTGCTTGTTTTTTTGAAGTTTGGATCCTGATGGATTAGAATTATCTAGGTTTTCTAGGAAGAGGTTTCTTCTTGTTTTCACAGGGCAACAGTTTCTACATGAGGAAAATGCTAGTTTCACACTAGACAACTAATTTTTTTGCTTCAAACGATGTCATATGACTCCAATTTTAGAATTAACATATCTTTGCTCTGTTGACTACTGCACTTCTGTAAACAATCACTCATACAATGAGCTGCATGCCTCTTCATGTTTGGCATGTTTGGTTTTTGGTTTGTTTTTTTTCCTGTTACCAGGTCAGTTTTTCATCTGGAGAACTCCATTTAATGCTTCTATTTATACTTCCTTTCCTTTTTTTTTTTTTATCTATTGCCTCAGTACATATCCCTTGCATAGAATTCTTTATGGGAAGAAGTTTTTATAGGAAGGGTGATTAGTTACTGGAATGGGCTGCCCAGGGAGGTGGCAGAGTCACTTTCCCTGGAGGTGGTGCTCAGCCACAAGTTGGACTCAATGATCTCAGAAGTGTCCTCCAAACTAAGTGACTGTGCTTCTGGGAGGGGCCTCCATCATTTCCTCACTGATACCATTGAACTAACAGCAAGTTTATGAAACTTCAGAAAATCCACTCATATTTTTCATGCAATATTTTGGGTCGTTCTGTACATCTCAGCATAAATTTGTGGGCTGTAGAAAGAGCTTGTTACCTGAACTTAAAAATGTGAAAGAATACTGTTCTGGTCTTTCAGTCCAGGCTAGTCAGCATCCACAAAGAAGTACCTTAAATACACCTAGCATCATTAGGGTTATTTACACCACTCTCAGTAAAAACTGCAATACTAAGGGCTCCTCTAACTCTACTTTCTGCTAACTTCAACCACAATCTAATTGGAAAGGACATGAATAGTTTGATTAAACAGTGCTTTTCTTTAAGATGAACTTACTGCCTTTCTCCTACTCTTCTGCAGTTCTTTTAGTTATGACTTCCTTTTATTTTGCTGGAATGGAACAGGTTTTCTGAATGTATAGGAAGACCATTATCAATATAAGGCAGTAGTTAAAGCGAAGGTTAGTCTTCTCCAAGGGGAAAACTCGGGTGAAAATTGCTTTTTATTGGTCTTGTTTGAGTAAGAGAGGAATTTAACTGCCAATCAGTAATTTTAAAAGACAGTCTATGACTCAGTCTTGCAGCACTTGACACTGGATAACACCTCAATTCAGCAAGTACTAAACATTACCCAGTCATGAATAAGAAAAGAAGTTAGAAGAAACTTCTTGGGTGCTGCCAATGAATAGCTTCAAAATTACTGGTATCTCCATCAAATAAGATCAGCTTGGCAGAAGCTTCTAAATTCTGCCTGCCTACAAGTGCTACAAGAAGATTGCTTTTTCACAACCAGAATTCCTCTTTTAGCTGAAACAAAAATATTATGGCATTACCTGAATCAGAATTTGGAGTAGATCTACTAGATGAGGCAAATTTGCAACAGGCTGTAAAAAACTTCTGGATATGAAGTGACAAAAGATTTCTCAAAGATTCATCTGAGTCATGAAGAAGGATATCATGAATCAGGTATGGAAGCAAAGTTTGACACAAGTCTGTTTTCACCTAGAAAACAATAATGCACAGCAGCTGCTAAGAAAGAAATGCTTTTTAGTTGTCTTTCTCAGGTTACAACCAATCTCACAACTGCCCAAACATGTAATGCTTGAGAAAAAACATGCAAGCCAGGGCTATGCTGGCATTCACTTAAAGCAGCCATATGAAGTTTACCTATGTTTGCAATTATCTCTCAAATCCTGTATTTTGGAGTATATTTTATGAGTACCTGCAATATACAATCACTAAGGCCCTAAATTATTTAACAGCAGAAATTACTACTTGCTATCAAGATGAGTAATCGTATTTTTTGTGCATCACAGCACACATGCAAGCACAAATTCATGATTTAGCTCACCTCACACAGTGGTTTCATTAACTGGAGAACTTCGTTTTTCACACCTCCACTATCCAGTATTGAACTAGTTAGGTGCTTGATCCAGGTCTCATGACTTTCTCCCAGAGGGAATCCACAGGTTTGTGTCATCCAATCTTTCTAAAGGAGCCTCCATATCATTAGCAGATACTACAAGAAACTGCAAGGAAAATATACATATTTCAAATATGAAAAAATTCTATGGCATTTTAAAAATCCACACTGCAATGCACACATTAAAACATATTAACTATTACTGGTCCTTCAGCTGATTAACAATATTAACAATATGAATTTTGTTCATGCAAATGTAAAGTTTTCCAAGGAAATCTGAAAGTATTAAAAATAAAATTTTACAGGTGACATCAACAAGGTCGCATTAGGCATCACATTTAATTTATAAATAAAAATATTGTAAATTAGGAAATGTCTGATTTATGGTTAATTATGTACTTTTTTCTGGCTTATTTTTCACCATTTTTTGCATCACTGGAATGTTGAGAAAGAATGTACAACATTATTGATTAGGAAATAAAAAATTATCTGTCTAAATGAAAGTGCACAGCTTTCCAATGTCAAACTAGCAATTTCCTATGTGAAGGGAAAGCTGCAACTGGTAAAACAGAAACAAGAAACAGAAGTACAAAAGCTAACAGACTTGCAATTATATTGACACCAAATTTGTCATTTATCAAAGCCTATCTCAAATAATTTTCAAATTTACTTTTTTTATTTAAATATTTTTATTTCTTTTTTTCTCTACTCCATATGCCATGTATACAAGATTTATCAGAAGTACCTTTTTCCTAGATGTTCTGAAAGGCTGTAGATAGATTAACATGGGATCAGCTTTACTTTTATAAACTTCCCAAAATTCATTGCCAGACTTGGTGGCTAATATGTTTTTCAAACATGAAACAGCAGCAGCTCTAACATCAATACTGAAAAAAGAACATACATAACATTGTTATTATTAACTTAATTCAGGTATTTAATTTTCAAAATCACCTTTGTAAGCACACAAGATAAATAATTCCACAACCAATGGTACCATGGCATATTTTATTACAAAACAGAGCCCTGAGTATTCACTCCCTAGCAGTGCTATCCTCTACAGCACAGAGGAGACTCTCTGGCTTGCATCAGGGATCTATATCCTACTACTATTTTCCTAAAATTTCTAGGAAACATCTAAGATTGACTGGGTAGATAATCTGAGCCTTGGAGAAGCACATGGCTGGACACTAACAGATCCAACCTTTCTAACACTTTCAGAGAGTTACTCTGAGGTGATCTGAACAACACAGAACTTAATGGCTCCTATTTTGCTTTTAAGTTAACTAAATAAACAAGTATACTCACCAATTATCTGTTAAAGCAGTGTTTATTTGAATTAACATTATGAAGACACACTGAAGTTTTCTATCTTCAAGTAAATCTGCTGCTCTAGAATCCAGTGCATTTTCAGCACGCTGAAGAGCTGTGGTGGAGAAATCCATGGGACCTATTTCTCCCAAGCAACTTCCAACAGCCTCTGCAAATGCATACAATTTTACAGTCTTTCTGTAGTCTTATGCACATTAAGATCAGGTCTCACCCTACTTTTAAAACTGACACTCTTATGGGGTAAGAAGCAGCAAACGTTTATCATCACTTAAGGAGCTTTATGATTAAAATCACAAGTGAATAAATTTTGCAGGCTGAGACTCATAAATACTACAGTTATGCTTTTAAACTCAATCTTCCAGGAGTGCCTATGGCTCTGGATTTTCCAGATTATATCAGGTGCCTATTTTATGTTTGCTTCTTCTAGCAACTGGCAAAAGCAAACGGCCAGAATCACTCATTTTCAATCCCCTAAAGGGTATGGTAAATACAAACAGTAGTCTGTGTGAGCCCAAACAGTAGACTGCAAACTCAGTAAGAATTTTACATATAAATGTGTCCCCACATTTGCTTTCCAGACAAAGTATTTTACTAAAACACACAGCTATTGAAAAAGATAAAATAAAGCAAAGCAAAACCGACCTCAAAAATGATTTTTAACAAGGGATGTTAAATGTTCATCAGAAAAGAAAACAAAATCTATTTCCCTCCTCTTTCCTTCACACTCTGTGTTGGTGTGCTGAAGTGGGAAGCACAGTGGAAAGTAACACTGAGAATAACCACAGTTTCAGTCTGGTGTTTGAGTGACGGCCATAATTTGCCTGTGGGACTAATTAACTTACCCAGCACTGCTTTTTCTCCTGTGTGGTTAACTGCCACCTGGGACAGCTGCAGTAAGCTCACCACCAGTTTCACTACTACAGAATCTTCTGGCTTTTCTATCATTCAGAAAGAAAAACAGATGCCAAGCATGTCAGTATATTTAGAAGTATTATCAGAAGAAAACATTGCTTCAGTGCCTTTTACCTAGAAATACCAATATGCATCATTAATGTTGAAGCAAGATGGTATTAAATAGAACAACTAAATTACTGATTTTTCCTATTCATCATGGCTTGGAAAAATGTCTGTGCATTTGAATAAGCCAAAGAATCCCCCAAACTAGAATGCACCTATGCTATTATTTTTTCTGTGTTTTGATGCAAAAATGATAATTAAATATATGATATATTAGCATAAGTTGGTGTAAGAGTGCTATTTGAAATACTGAAGTCATAATACGTGGCTCCACTGACAGTCCTTAAGCTAACACATCATTCTGCTTTAAATCTGAATCCAAGGAATACCTCAAAATTAGGCTTTCTGACAGGAACTTCTAAGAATTTGATTAGCTTTCAGTTGCCAAACTAATTTTGCCAAATTACAAACTCTCAAGATGAGTATTTCCTTACATATTTGCTCTCTGCCTGAGGTATTTCTTAAAAATAAACATTCCAAATAAAATGGTCTAGGAAAAATATGATGATTTGTCAGTGTAAGGAAGAAAAAAACCCAAGAAAGCAGTACACAGTCCTGACTGGAGTCAAACCTGGAATCAGACTTGACTCGCTTCTTGACATCTTTAGAAAACTGAATACATAGAATACATTGTAAGTGCTTAACGGAATTTCATTAAAAGGCAAAGAAAGCAAGGCAAAGCCTTGCCAGCCCATCTCCAGCAAAGCAAGAGAAAGTACCTCTCAGGTTTTGCCTGAGCACATCTTCATACCCTTTAATCTCCATAGTAAGTAGTAGTAAGTGCCATGGTGAATATATTTTGAAGAGATTACATGGTTTCTCTTGTATAATTGCTCTGTCTTTGTATTGTGATAGAAGTGGCAAGTACTGCCTACTACGATTCATCATTCCATTCACCAGTTCATACAGCTCTATCTATTCCTTTCAATCTCTTTTCCAATCTCACAAGACTCTCCTCTGATGGAAGTTGTTCCACACAAGCTTGTTGTCATTTCACTAACTCAGTTCAAAGAGAGTTAT
The DNA here is from genome assembly GCA_034336665.1 of Luscinia megarhynchos. Lineage (NCBI taxonomy): Eukaryota > Metazoa > Chordata > Aves > Passeriformes > Muscicapidae > Luscinia > Luscinia megarhynchos. The sequence goes on from JAPFBE010000003.1 coordinate 72,039,321, forward strand.
TTGGAAAATTGTAAATGATACACAGGACATGGGGGCCCAAATGCACTTGTACCATAGCCTTACATTTGGCAGTACAATTCTTATCCAAATTTTACTTTGTACTTGTTTACAATTAATCACATCATCTCATTTCATCTTCCTGCAATGCACACAAACTGATGAAAACTTAAAGCAGAGGAGAAAAGTTAAATGGTCTGGCACAATTATCTGAAAACCAAACTAGGAAGTAACTGAGTCTGGACTGAGGGCTGAAACACAATCCTGGGATGTGTCAAAATTCAACTAAACTAAATCCTACTATTTATTCTGAGAGTTTTACTTTCTAACATGTCTTCAGTAAATTGAAGCTTTGTTTCATTTAAGAGAGTAGGGAGATTCATGTACATGAAAACGCATTAAGCTACCACAAATCAATATACTTCTACATTATCCTGGTCCTCATGATCATACATGACTCATGCCAAAAGCTTAAAGGGTATTTAATCCTCTCTGCCATGTTAACACCTTATCTGCTTGTTTATAATGCACTTTGCTAAAGATATTTGTGATGTTGCATGAATCATAAGATTACCCTGTTAAAGATACAAAAAGCCCCAAAACATTCCATGTCAAATGAGAATAGAGTACATCACTAAACACCTAAAATCAGGAAGAAAAGAAATAAAACACAATCAGATATCAGTACCCTGGAAAATTTTCAGGAGATCCTTCATCTGATCCTTATATTGTTCCAACTTTTTGCGTAAATCATACAGTCCTTCAAGCCGTGTTAAGGGCAGTGAATCACAAACCCCAACCGAGAGAAAGTGATTAATTTCCTGCAAAACAACACTTTATTAAGCACATAGAGCATGCAAATAAAGGCTTCAGGTAAAGAAGTGGCTCTCAGCAAGTTCATAATGTGGATGCAAAGTAAAAATGGAGACCTACAAGTATCTCCATGGCTGAAACTGGCAATAAAAATAATCCATGTCTCTCATTTAAACTTTAACTGTAGTTAGAAAATTATTCTTCTGGTGAAAAGTTTGCATTACAAAAACCACTATGCCTGAGATGTATTTTAAAATGTAATTACCTCCAAAAGAGAATATGGTCCTTTACTGTATTTTATTTTCTGCTGAGTTGCTCGCAAATCTTTAAAAGCTGGGTATTCAGGAAAAGGATCTAAGCACTTGATTGCCTGGTACAGGCTTTCATTATCCTTATTATCTATCACCAGGTACTTCAACAAGCCTAGGACCTGAACATAAAAAGCAAATGAAAACCAAAAAAGACAGATGAACATTTTTGAGCCATATTTCTTATTCGGGTTATAAAGTTTTTATTTCTCTAAGTTTCATTAAACTAGTAAGATAATTTATTTACACTGTTAAAAGTGTTAAGATGTTTAGAGGCTTGGGAAAATCACAGATATATTCTAAAATGGTGGGCATTTTTGCTCTTCCTCCTCCCAAACAGAAATCAAAGGTTTTACTATCCCAGCCTGTAGTTTCCTTTTGTCTTTGGATGAAACTGATTTCAAATGCTGGCCAATATAATCTCTATGATGTTCACAATGATTTAACAATTCACTGCAACCAAGCAGTTCTGGTGTTATTAGGACTTTAATGTTCTCACTAAAGTGCTGGTAATTTGGAATTTAGACTAATGCCTATATAACAAACCTTACTACCCAAATAACTGAACTCTGGCAGAATTTGTATAACAACATATCTACAACTTGAATAAATGTCAAAGAGGTACCATACTTTCTCTGGAAAAACATTGCTTTTATCCTTCACTTAAAAATCAATGTAAGTGGATATTCAATCCAAGCACCTTTGAGGTGTTTTAAATCTCAATGATGAGGGTATTTACCTAAAAATATCAACTAGCCCCCATTCAATGCTAGAAGAAAAAATAAAAAGAAGAAACTGAAAAGTGATCACTAGAGGGTGGGCATCCCTGCAGGAGTATGATATGAGAAGGCTTTACATTTGACATCAGTTCCTATTCAGAGAAATTTCTGTCCTCCCCACTTTGTTCCTGCTCAGGGATACCCAGACGAGGTGGCCTTTACAGATGTGGCATGTGCAACTGTTTACACAGACATATTGTAAACCTGATCACAGTCAGGAAGCTGTGAAACAGGACTGCCAGGTTATTTTCAGCTGGGTCAGCAGACAGTGTAGGGCTACAGTGCAATCCACTGAGATGCCTACGGTACAAGGAAATCAGATTAAGCCAGAAGGCAACATGAGGACTGAAGTGCAACAGGCACACTCTTCCCACCTATAGCTAATAACTGCAAGTCTCTGAATCCTCTTTATTTTTGCCCCCAGAAAAATGCACATAAAAAACAACAAAAGAGGGGAAACAATGTTTGTCACACAACAGAAACAGCTTTGTTTCCTTTTTAATACTTATGTGCCACATTTACTTTTAATGATCACTCATTAAATAAACAGCTGAACTTCTCACACCCATTCTCTGCACACATTTCCTCTTGTACCAAAGGTTTTGCATCATATTTCCCATCAAATCATCTACAGAGTTTTTTAAGGAGTTGCTTTAGCAATTTGACATGCTATTTGGCAAAACAGTAGTACCAAAAGTGAAATTGCATTTATTAAAGGCATGGTATTGCATCCAAAACAATAGTATTTATATAAATCTCCAAAGCATAGGAAAAACTAATTAAAATTGAACATGAGTATAGACTCGAGCCTTAAGAACAGTGAACATGAACTGAAAAACTAGCAGGTAAGGAATAATCAGCATCACAAAACTACCTGTTCTTGAACCTGAGACTGGTCCATGGCAAGAGGTATCAGGGATCCTACAATAACATGAAGGTGGGTCTCCAGAGCATCACTGCAACATGTAACTGCTGTGTGGCACACATGATGAAGAAGATCACAGCAGAGGGAAAAGCTGCGCACCGATATGTCTCTGACTATGATGGGTCTGTCAGAGGAAACACAGAAATTAAAGAAATACAAATTGTCACTGTCTCAAGTATCAACATTTTATACATCAAGTAATAAGGGAAAAGGAAAAGAAAATCAGGAGGAAATGATTCTAAACTTTAAAATTTATCAACTGCATGAACCAGCTCTAAAGGCTTAGCTCAGGAGACACAGACAAACTGAAACACAGTGAATTTGACTGATTACTTTAGAAAATGGCATAAAATCTTGTTCAAAAATACATACCAAAAAAGAAAAAAAATCCCCAAAAGGATTTTAAACTATATGCCAGGTCAAACTTGACAGAAGCAGAACAAAATGGAAAACATGCTCTCTGAATCCTCCTCTATCTAAAATGATCATTAGTTTTAAAAAAATATGGTTCTACAGGAGATTATCTAGTCCAGCTGCCTCCCTGAAGCAGGATCAGCTTCAAATTCAGATCATCAGGGTTTTGTTGAGCTGAATTCTGAGGTCCCTCTGAAAAGGAGTGCTGCTCTTCAGTGCATCAGTGGCCCCCACCCAGCTCAGTCTTCAACATAACAACAGTAATGCCATAATAATGGCATTTAATATAGAATCCACACATCTCTTCAACATTTCTGGGTACAAAATGTTCAAACCAGCCAAGAAATCAATTTATACGTAAACTCAGAGACATGTAGACTAAAAACTGTCTGGGAAACCCAAAGTTAAAGCTCAAGTAAGAAAATATCTGTAGTCTTCTTACGTGAAAGGTAAGAATCCTAAAGCTAAGACAACGTGTACCAATTCTCACTTTGCTATATTGGTACTTAGTGGGGAGAATGTAAATTTCAACACTGTTATTAACTCAATAGGCATATTTTATTTGACATGTGCTTACTTTGCATTTAACTCCACATTTTGAATTTTTCTCTCATATGCTTTAAACTCCTAAACACCCTGTCATCAAAATTGCCTAACCCTGCTTGTTTCTACAATTTGATAGCATACTACACATACAAAACCTGCAGTACAGCAAACATCTAAACACAGGCCTAGTACAATCCATATTTTAATAAGAGTTCTAAGTTTAAATTCTGAGATTATAAAAGAATAGCAACTTAATTTTTAATTTTAGAAAACTAGAATTAATTTCACAGATTACTTAACATCTGCTAGCAATAACAGAATGTAAAGTTACAGGAGCAAGGGAGATCAGGCAGGAAGAACTAGAGGTAACTACTTTGTTTACCTGCTATTGATGTGGTGAATCAGGGTGTAAATTACATCTCGAAGGACAAAAGCCCAGGCTCCTCCTAAACTGTCTTTGATCTCTTTAAGTAACAGACCAACAAACAAGTGATAGATTGTAAGAACTCTGTGTTTCTTATACATGTTCTTTGTATCTGACGCATGCTTACAAAGAGCTAGAAGGATTTTCTGGAATGAATCCTAAAAATGAATTAAATATGAGTAAAAAATTATTCAGAATGTCAATACAGGTATTAAAAAAAACACCCTTAAAAACTTAAAACCTAACACAGGCAAAAAAGCTTTATTATTTTTATTGCTTTAAACAAAAAGACCTACAGAGAAATCAATTCTCCAAACAGAACTTTAAGCCGTATACCTCTTCATTTTCCTTATTTTATTTCCCCCCACATAGAAATGCAACATTTTTCAGAAAGCCAAACAGTTATGGCAATGTCTATCAACAGAGAAACATCAATTAAAAACCATGAAAACATCAGGTACGAATTCAACCTATATTTTTTCAAACATAATATACATGTGTGCAAGATGCACTATTTCACAGAACACAGCACTACAGGTTGCAACTGAAAACTGTAAACTTTAAAAACACTAAGCAGGTTGTGTAGCATTTTAAAAAAACTTATTCCACTGGCTGGCAACGTTAACTTTTACACTCAAGAGATTTAGATAAAACATAGTTCAGAAGAGTTTTTTTTCTATTTTTAGATTATTTAGAGCAGACAAATGAAGTTGTTGACAACATATGCAATAAAAACAGCATAACTTTAAACAGATACATTTCTAAGGAACCAAAGTTAGAAGACAGTAGTATGCTTATGATTTATTGCAAAGCTGTGTAATTTTCTGTCTTCACATTTGCCTTTAACAAATGAAAATCAAGTGTCAAAAAATATCTCTGAGTATAAAATTTCACACTGTCAGTAAAAGTAAGTAAATTTTATATTTTAATTGTAGGCTGTATTTAGTTAAAATTGACCAAATATAATTATCTCTAGAACATTCTTCAGATGTGTGACAAATATGTCACATTCTAAACTGTGTCTGGTACACAGAGATTTCCTCAACCTTTAACATAATCCTCTCTACTTTACATATATTATATAATGCACATAATTACATAATTTACATACTTATATAAGACATATTACCCATATAATATAATAACTAATGAAGTAATATAATTATATAATGCACATAACTCTGTCCCTGAATTTAGGACATCTTCTATTTCAGAAGGCAAACAAATGAACAGAAAAGGGTCTAAGGTTGTGTTTTCCTCACACAGAAATGATGAAAATGTTTAATTTAACTAAAGGGTACCCATAATCAAAATTTCACATTCCACAGCAAAAGAAAATCATGATTACATACTTACAGGGCTTTTAGAAAGAACTGCTACAATACTTTTTAATTTGCTTTTATGACAGTTGCTAATATAGTCCAAGGTTGCCTTAATCACGTAAGATGGAAAATGAGGAGGATTAGGAGCAGGATCCAGTTCCCTGAATGAATAGAAAAGAGATTTATATTTTTCTTCTCAAAAATCAAACCACTTGTATTTAGTACAGTAATTCTTAATGAATAAACACTTAAATTTCTAGAAAATATTTTCTGCTTTCATCAAGAAGCATCAAAAGCATCCAGAAAAGTGACATGCACCTTATTTTGTAGCTGCTTGTTGTTCCTCTATGGTAGCTTTCAAAACTGTACTTTCTTAACATTCTTTTACTTTTTTTTTTTGAAAGATAATATTGTTAAAACCCCACACATTTGTCTCATCTAAGGTACTTAGTACAAAAATCTAATTACAATTCATGGGTAAATCTTCTGCATTTTGTAATTGTGGGAACAATTTGGTTGACAAAAAACAGGGTTGTGAACTTTTCTGGGACCTCAAAAAGAAAAGACATGTATCATGGTAGTAATAAAAGTGCATAATCTAAGTTTCATCACTCTTTTTGTTTATCATATCCTTCTTAAAAAGAAGAGCTTTGTTTACAAGCAGACACCACAGCTTGTTAATAAACTCACTGCAAAACAATTGTTTAAAGAGTTCTTCAATTCTCAGCCATTTAACTTTTAGCAGATTTTCAGAGAAATGTTTTGGATTCTTTCAACTTACTATTTTTACAAAAAAGGTATCTTCTTCAAGAACTTTACAAAAGCAATGCTTTTCCAAAAAGTTTGTATCTGAACACAAAAATCTGGAGAATTATTATGCAAATAAGGATATTTTAGGACAACAACAAAGACTGAAAAACTAATAAATATGAAGACATTTATGGCACTGGGCTATTTCTATTAATTAGAGATTTGTTTATTTGGCATTGCTTAACTGATCTCCTTACCAAAGACAAGAGCTGCCCTTCAAGAACCACTAAGAGACAGTTCACTTTAGCTCTCCATGACTTCTACTTATTAAAGACCATTAAAATAATTACTTTAATTTAGAGACTAAAACCTGACCAATTTTACAGAGGGCAGTCCATCTAAATTTGAACTTAACTGGCAGTGCCACAACAGTCCAGCTCACCAACACACAACAGCAGTCCCTAGCCCACTGTTCATTCTTTCCATTAGCTGCAGTATTACAGAGCTTCTCCTTCCTGCTCCTGGGGCCTAGCTACCTGAGAAGGTGTGACTATGACACTAGCAACAATAAACCCTCTCAGATTCAGGGTTACCCCTTCTTATGCCTGAAGGGCACATTTTAATGCACAATGTTACACAAACACACCAGCATTTAGAACATCTGCAAGTACATACCTTATATATTTACTTAGATGAGACCCTTCTTCGACTGTGGTAGCAGCTGGTTCATGTAAGGTCATCAGCAGCTCAACCACAATCTCTGGCAGGTTACTATGAGACAGGTTGTCCATTTGCTACAAGAAGAAAAACAGCATTTTAATTAGAAAATGGTACTTCAGCCAGAAAGATTTCTCTGGCTTCTGAGAAAGCCTGCTTCTTGTCTAGATTCTCTACTTGCTCCATCATGCATGACATGCAATTCATTCATAAATTAAGCCTGGTTAAGCTTCTCTATAGCAGTCACAGGTAGAATAATCTGCTTTCCTACAGTATATAGAAAAAAAAAGTTTCATTTTACTACTAGTTCTGAGCATAGAGTCTGACTCTGGAGAAGATGGCTCCTCATAAAGCATTAACAAAATATTTTAAGAGGAAAAATGTGACAGATATACAACAGGGAAACTCAGGGTTGTACAATGAATGGTAAAAAAAATGTATTGCATTAAGAAAAAAATTATGCTTCAGTCAACTGTCTGCCTGAAAGTTTCTATTGACTAGCTCCTTGAAATCCTTGGGGTAAAAACTTGGCTAGTTTGAATTTATTAAATACTACTTTTGCAACTATAAATTTGCACTATTTACATAATATACAAATGTTTCTTTCTGGTCTGTTAAACACCATGGAACTTCATTTACACATTTTAAATGGATACCTGTTTTCCTAAGCAGTTTTCATCCTCAAGCATGTCATAGACTTTAGAAGCCATTTCTCTCTGCTCTGCTACTTCACTCTTTCCATGGCTTTGACAGGCAAAGTACGGGAGGATATTGACAAGTAACTTTGGAAAACAGTCTGCCAGAACTTGTCTCCAGTCCTTTTCAATCGTGCTGGCAAGTGATTTCACATCTTCAAACTGACTTCTAATCACCAGGTGTGGAACCAAAACTTTGTAACAAGACCTACATGTAGTAAATACATTTCCAAAATGTCCTTAAATTACTTTTTTTTATAAAATCTTGAGCATCATATAGTAAATACCATTCCTTTACTGTATAACTAAACTTACAATCATTGCTTAGCTACTGCTACACAAAAAAAAAAATCTTACCTGCATAAATATAATACATGTGATGCTGGGAACACATTTCAAAAGTTCTCAATACATCACCTTACAAAATCCTGATGCATTACCACACTAAGCAAATTGAGACCCTGTGTCATAATTGTACATAAAATCTAAATATTTATTTCATCATATAGCAAACTTACCTGTAAAACTCCTCAAGACTAGTATAGTTCAGAAGAACATAAGGAAAAGCAGACAGGCTATATCCACTGTCATTCATTTTCAGCCACTCCATCACCAAATAGTCTAAATGTGATGTCATGAAGTCTTCTATACTTTTATAGCCAAAAATGTCAGACACTTTTTTCAAAACCTGAAATGCATGAATTAAGATTGCAAAAACAGCATAAAGAGTACATGGCATCATGGCAAACTGACCATATCACATCACCATGTGTACCCCCAGCCTTTTAATGAATATTTGTGTTTAGCCTAAGCAATTTTATTATTTGTGCTGCCATATCTCAGGAGAGTGCAATCAAGAAACTACAACTAATCCATGTAAGCTAAGAAAGGAGGGCCAGTACCCATTTTGCAGGGTACAGACTGTTTGCAAAAACAGGAAGCAGTGAATAGAAAGAAAGGATAAAAGGAACATGTGCACTTAAAAAATTACTGGCATGAAAGGTTGAAGTATAAATAGCAATCATTTCAGTACACTGTTGTAAACTTCAAAATAGAATTCCACAAGACACATACCATCTTCCAATACACTGCATTAATTTTACATATTTTCCACATATGAAAACTTGCTTCCACTGGGTAGAATGATTTTTTAAAAATGAGATCTGCAATATTCAATGTAAAAAAGTCTATTTTCAGATCTCTGCTTTGAACATACAAGATTTACAATTAAAATTGCCTTTCATTATTTCATTATTTCATTATTTCTATATAAGTCATTAAATATAAAGACAAATTAATTCAGTTATATAAGTACCACATTAGTTACATCTTTACAATATTTAACAAATTTTGATACTAAGGAAAACATTTTGTAGTCTGCCAATGTTAACTCAACCTTAATGTATAACCTGAATATCAAATGAAATGTCAGACTTGCCTTTTTCACAAGGTGAGGCTCTAATCCATTCTCTTTCACAGACTGGCAAATAGCAGAACAGAGCTTGCTTTTCACACACTGGGCTGCAGCACAGAACCATGGTTATAAGCATCAGCAAAACTGCTTTTCCATTACTCTGCTTGTCCAAAAGATCTTCAGGATTTGCATCACTCCTGACCTTCAATAAGAAATGATGAAGACTTTGAGCAAATATTCTGTTAAAGCAATTTTCCAGTTAATGAATCAGCATAAATAATTTAAAATTAAGGGCACTGATATAAATACTTCTGAACAAGTCAAGTCTCTGTTTTTTACTCCTTGATGCATATAGGGAAGAATTGCCTTGCCATTTAAATGCAGTTCTCTCCCTACTAAGGCATTGTGTTGACAAGTCATGAGTTTAAATAAAAGTTACAAGAAACTGCAATGAAAGGGGAGAAGCTAACAGACACCACCAAGCTAAGGGGACAGAACAAGGACTCAAAGCAACACAGAAACCAGAAGATGACAAAGAGAGGGAGGTGACAGTACAGAGGGATGAAAAATATGGCAGAGATGAGGACTCAACTGCAAGGCCAGGCACAACACAGCAGACAAAGGGAAGAGAGATAACAAGCAGGTAGGTAACAGCATGACAGAAAAAAAAGGGAAAACGTAGATGAAGTAGATGACTTAGCATGGTAGCAAGGAAAGAGAAAGAGTGAAAGATACTAAAAGAGAAATTGCAGAAATTCCACAGTACTATGCCACACTGTTGTATTTCCAGTCACTGCACTAGAGTGTAACTTTTCCTTCATTTCAAGCTTCTTCTGAATAGCTCAAATTCCCAAGCAAATCTCAGTTTTGTGAAAACCACTGGTCTAATACCCCTGGAAACATGATCTTTCCAAAATTTACGGATCTGGTTTTATGTTGTGTAAACACATCATTCAATTTACATTGCCCCTTATTATTTATATATTTTCTAGATTACTGAGGCTATGTTCTTCTATGATTCTTAAGTGTTACAGCACTGAAATTGCAACAATTAATAGTATGATACAGAAGAGAAGTCTGAAACACACAGTTTACAAATTTACAAACTTCTAATGTCAGCAAAACTGTGAATGACTCGATAGGAAAGGATTTTCCTGATTATCACTTTCTTTCACCAGCTCAGATTACCAGAAGTCCAGAAGAATTAATGTTTTCAGAAAACTAAACATGATCATGTTCAAGGTAATTTTATTGAAAAGATCAAAACTAGGCAAAATGAACAGATGCTGGTACCAGATTTCTCATTCCTTCCTGAACTCTGAGGTATGCATTCTCAAAAGCCTTTTGCTGGAGCTTCAGGGGAAGAGGTCTTGACATTCCAGAAGAATCTCTGTGTTTCACATCTTGAAACAAACTTACAGAAAAAAAAAGAACAATAATTCTTAGCATAACACTACAGAATTACCATACGCTGTCCATATCAGTAAGACACTGATTTTCTGAATATAATTATTTTTGTCTTAATTGCCTTATATACATTTTTCTTTGCTTTCTTATAGAGCGGTTTCTCTCTATATATTGATCTCTCACATAATAATGGAAATGCAAAGTTTGAACACCTCAACAAAATTTGGTAGGCTTTTCTATTCTGTCAAGATTGAAGTTCCAGAAGTATTGAAATCAGCAGCTATGCAGTAGCAAAAGTGACATCCAATTAAGTGAAATTAAGCATCATTCTTATAAACAGAAAAAAATATCTACATTATCACCTGGTAATTGACTTTGCAGCAAGGATGCGAACTTGATGGTGACTGTCTGCAAGGAAATGTGGGAAAGCATCACTCACAGGTAGATCTTTATTTTTCACATGAAGGATTGCCCACTTGCAATGAGGATCAACCTGAAGAAAATGACCATTGTGATTTAAAATGTACAAAAGATACACTGCAATATGCAAAAGATGTTTACACACTGTTTTAAAGTGTATCTTAAATAAATATTTTGTATGCTAATGAATGTCAGAAAATCTGGGATTACCTCAAGCAGGGCTTTCAAGCAGTTTAAAAGAGCCACTCTTACTGATGCTGTGCATTTCCCTCCTTGAGATAAATGCCTAAAACAAGGAATACTCAATTAACGGAAAAAGTTGCCCACAATTTTTAGAAACAGTCTAGCAAGTTAGTTTCTGCTGCTCACAGCTGACTCCTTTGTGCTCCTTGGGCATGTTTGGGAGGATTTGACATTTTTATTGGTAATTGCAAACAATATTCTTTATAGGTTGCTAAAGTTATCACTTGTTATAATTACTGATGTAATTAATCATAGAATCAGTCTCTGTTTATATATAAGAGTGTGCTGTTTATTATTCTAGTACTATTTTAGGAATTAATTTTTACTACAAATATAGCATGACAGAAAATCTAAAAAGTTAAATGCATAAAGATTTCACATTACACACAAACAGCAACACACAAAATAGCACTACAGTCCCCTTACTGACAGCAAAGATACAAACTAAAAATGAAAAATTTTATGTTCAACAGACCCCTGCTTTAAATAACATACCAAAAGGCTTCAACAACTGTCAAAAACTGTGCTTTGGCAGTCCCTGCCTCTTCAGCAGCATGTTCATCAAACTGGGCCAGCCCTACTGCTATAGGGAGCAAATTATTTAGGATTACTTTGCAAACTTCTTGATCTCGACGATACAAAGAACATACAGTACTGTAAAGAAAAAAAGAAAAAAATTCTTGAAAAAGCCAGCAAATCCCCTGAAACAGATGTAAAACATGCTGAATAGTTTCTTTCTTACGAAAGACGCTTAAGAAGCATATCAACATCAACTGCAGGCAAGAGGTGTCCTTCAGCAGGCAGCTCCTTCAACAGGATCAAGTACTGTGGAATGAAAAAACAAATGGAAAAAAAATCCCAAATAAAACCTAAACTGAAAGCAGTACTTAGGAAAATAAGTAGACAAAACAGAAAAATTAGGAAACTTTTTTGTGTTTATAGAAAACCATGCAGGAAGACACCCATCATCAGCTACTGCGAGTAGACTGGTCATCTTTTCATGCACATACCGTCACACAGTAATACAGATCATCAAACTTTTAGTTCTGGCAATAAAAAAATATTTCCTTTGTAAACTAAGTATTCCACTACAAAGAGTATTTCTAGTTCTTTAACAAATAATTAATTATAAAGGCAAGATATGTATTTTTTCTCAACTCTTCATCTTCTGGCTTAGAAATTTAAACTACTGTTTTCCTGAGTACAATACACTTCAAAAAAACCAAATGTAGCCATTTTAAGTCTTCCCAAGGGACTGCTAACAGGAGAAAGACAATGTATAATTGAGAAGACCATGCAAATTTGGTAACAGCACATTTACAGAAGTGGGCCTGCTGTAAAAGCCCCTCATACTCACCATGTGCAGATGCAGTGGCTTAGTGCTGTCAAAGACACTGCCTTCAGTCAGCATCAGCAGCCTCCTCCGAATATCAGAGGCTCGGAAGCTCAGTGTCTGAACTTGGACTGTAGTTACACTAATACATAAGAACCTCACAATTTCAAGGAGAAGTAAGTCCTGCTTTGTCAACTGTTCTTCAGCTAATGGGCTCAAAGCACCTGGAAATAAGATTTTCATGTAAGAAATGCTTCTTCAAAGAGAAGAGGTGGTAACATCTTAGCTCTTTACAAAACTAATGTAAGTTCTCAAAAAAAGATAGAGTACAAGCAACTTACATGTTCATTTGTTATTGAACAGTTAGGGCATTTTATGTAAGAATTTAAAACAAAAAGTAACATCAGTACTTGTAACTCTTAACAGGAATGAACAGACAGATTCATGCTCCTGTCCCTCTGAAGGTCCAGACATATTGTCAAGAATTATTAATCAGGAGAAGGAGAAAAGGTAAATAGGACTATTTTAAAGAAAATTAAGCACAATCTAATTAGAGGCAAGTACTCTATAGACACATTTGCCAAAACTTCTGACTTCGAAAAAGTTAGTGTCTCTTCTTGCATTACTTGATTTATAAAATAAAAAAGAAACTACTCCTTTACTAAATGAGCTCCAACACTTCTTTACCATTTTTAAAACACCGATGAAAATTATTAATGCTTAGAAAGTACGTGGTTCAACCATTACATGGTTCAACTACTAATAAAGCAGCACAATTTTGTACCTCAGTATCTTTCAAGCAAAGAGATATTTGCAAAAACAAGCTTTTGGAAGCAGTTTTGGAGGTAGAGAAGACCTACCCGTTACAGTTTGCATGTCACCAGATTCATTTGTATCACTGATGTCAGTCACTGAATGATCATCAAACATATCATCAGATGCCAGGTTATCTACTTCCATTATACTCTCCTCAGGATCACTCCTGAAATCTACTTTTCCCAGTACACTTGGCTTTCCAGTAACTGTCATCTGACAAAAACACCATATCCTTTTAAAGTTTGCTTTTAGGGATGGAAGAAACACCACAGACATAGCACAAGGAGAGACACTGCAGTTTCCAGTGAACTAGAACAAGTGAAGACAGTAAGAGTGGCACAGAATTGATGAATTTCATCCTTTGTGATAAACCTGTTTTCTACACATGGCCTGAACTATTCAGGATGGAAGCTTCCTCAGGCAGATTTCTGTGGTTTAGATTCTGCTAAGGACAGTGTTAGTTTCTAAAAACAGTTCTCTCTGTAAGACTCACCAACTCCTCACCATACTTCATTACTATGGAGAAATAAAAACGAGGCACGTAACTTTCTGAGGGCAAACTAATCACTACTTTCCCTACCAGATGGCAATTAATACACAGGAAAACCCCCAGCTCTACCTCACCTGAAAAGCAGGAATTTGTCTTCCTAGACCTGACTACAGCACCATGTGCCAAAGACAAGTTTTAAGAATTGTGCTAAACACAGTGATGTGCCACACTTCCACTTTTCCCAGTGAGAAAAGAGCAACTTACAGTTAGATTTAATTCCCACATAATAAAACACAGAAACCCCCATTCTTTTACAACTGCATTAATGTTAACTGTCATGTGATATAGAATTTTTTTGTATATACTTGTACTGTAAGACAGAATTAAAAGCACGAAAAACAGCATAAATTTGTTTTTTAATGTGAGCCAGAATGCTAACCTTGATCAAATGTTACCCATCTGCTCTTCTTTTTACCCTAAGCCTGTATTCAAACGCTAAACAGAAAGATTTCTGGATAGGAATTCTCTATAAAACTCAATGCATTCCAATTTATTTCTATCAGTAATATGTATCTCATTTGGTTTGCCTCCAGATCATTGTGCTGTAAAAGCAATCCTCTCACAGAAGAGCACTGCATTCAGAAACAGACAGAATGTACTTACCAGATTCTTGCAAATATCTATCAGGTCATTCATAAATTTTGATGTTAACAAACGCAGGAATATATTGGACAGCTTCTTATTAGCACTGTTCTGTAAGGAAGCAAGATGTACAGATAGGTTAATTAATTTTTTTCAGAAATTAAAGGCATGATACTCAATTTCCTGATCTCATTAACGAAGAAAGAAATTTAAAGTTCTTTAGAAACTTTACCTTGGTACAATTGCACAAACATTTTGTACACTGCATTATCAAAGTCCTCAGTGTGTGGATCTGTGTATCTTCATTTAGTTTGTTTTTAGACTGGGAAATGCTCTCGCCGGCATAGTGAATGAGAGACTAGTAAAAACACAACACAGTTAGAAAAGCCCAGTACACATTGGCACCTACACAGTACACACATAATGACAAATGGTTCTCATTCATACAGCTTTGATATTCGTAGTGTGCACCAATGAATCCACATTTTTTCCTGTGATTTTTGTTGTGCTCAGTTTGCTCAAGAAGTGACAAAACCATGGCTTAGACATGCTTGAAACACTAGCATTTTCAGTACAAAAGAAAAATACACTGTATCTCCATAAAGCATAAGTTTTGGGTTTCTGTATTTAGCAAGGAACCACCTGAGATAGTACTAATAATAAAAATAACAGCAATAGCTGTCTTCATACTGGTTTGAACAATCAAATCATCTTAAATAAAAGATCTAGAAATGAAAGGACTTGTTATCCTCTAATTAATCCTTCGTTTATATGCTCATGACTTCCATTTTTTTGAAATTTGCAACTCAGAAATGCATCAGTATTTTGAATAATCTCCAGTGCAAAACTCATGCATTGGTGTACTGACAAAATTTCAGTGACTTCTCTCTTTCAGCAGCAGTAACATATTTAAACCTCTCTAAGCTGCTCTTCCTGAGGAGATACTTGTGCTCTGAAAATGTGTCAATATGAACAGAATTTTATGAATTAACTTAAATTCAATGCTTTATTTAATTTTTAATAGGTCCCAAGTGCATTACTGCTTACCTTAGCATTCTGGAACAATGCTGACTTACAGGCATCCTCCTCTTTAAAAATACCAGTGTAGCAATAGCAACCCAGAACACCAACCAAGAGATTGACACATCGGACAAGGTGCTCAGCAGTAATAACCTTAGACTAAATCAAATACACAGTATAAACACCAGTGGTTCACCACCACAAAATACAGAATCCATAGACTCTGTCTTGGAAATAGATTGTCTGGGAGCACAAATGTAAGGATGTAACAACAATTTCTAACTTACCGTAGGACCACAACTGCTTAAAAGCTTTTCTGACATTGCTAAAAGGCAGTTCTCCAGTGTTTCCCTAAGATTTTGGTTGATGGCAAGTCTTGAACCAGTCACATTTTTATCTGCAACCTTTGCTGCAAAGTTAGTGAAAATATCCATTTCATCAAATGTAGTCTGCAGGTACAGCTCCTCAACATCAGAAAAATCGTTTTCTTTTTTCCCTTGCACATGTTGCTCACTTGAAGAAGAGACACAATTTTTTACTGTAGCAGCGAGTATATAACTTACAAGTCTTAAATACTATTATTTAAATACAGGAAATATACAAAAGCAAATTAAATATTTTCTGATTTTGTCCTTCCAAACCCTGGCTGACCTTTACTTTCTGACATGACCTTACTGTGGAATGGACACCACCATTCTATCTCTAACTGATCTGTATGGAAACATGAAGCCTGCACACAGATCATACCTTCTCCTGCACTTATGGAGCAGCATTGGCTTTTGTGTTAGGCTCCCTGACCTCAGCCTACTTGAAGCAGAAATCCACAAAGCCCCTGAAACTAGTATTTCTAACTTCTAATTGGTAAGCATTATCTCCCTTCAAATCAAGTTACACATTTCAGTCTTATGAAGAGGATAACAGGATGTAGTCCAAAGCATTGGTGAAAGATGCAGTAGCATTCCTAGCTTAAGTACCTATAATGACTAATTTAAAAACATACCATTTAGCACCATTTTGGAAAAAGATCATGGAGGCTCTGCAGTTCTTCATTGTAAGGCTCACAAGAATGTTTTGTAATACAAGATGAGGAAAATCACTGTAAAAAAGAAAGCGTTTTCATATTTTCTTGCAGTCAGACAAGCTCTTGGGATTCCTGCAGCACATTCAAACATTAACCACATTAACAGTGTATCTTAAAACAAATTTAAGTTTTCACTGAAGAGTTCTAATGCATAGGTCATGTATCTGCTATGATATGGACAGATAACCATACATTACATCCCTAGAATGACATTCTACAGGAAGCTCAAAAACCCTACAAACTTTGCTTAAGTTTTAATATAACAGAATTCTGTACTTATATAATAATTTTTCCCCTGCAGAATGTTTTGTGTTACAGGGTGAGCTTACATGTAAAATTATGCCACAAAAACCTCACCTGCGGAGTACAGGAGGCAACTCTGCACATTCTTCTATTTCTTCCTCCAAATAGCTGGACAGGAGCCATTTCATTATTGCCTCCCTTAACACAGAACCCAGATTTCTTTCAGAACTATTCTGCTCCATTCCTATGTCCAAATTTTCTGGCACTGAATAGGAGGACATCACTAATGATAAACAAGATACAGCAGAACTGCAACAAAAATGGAACAGAGGAATTTGTGAGAAACCATATGGTATTTTTTGATCACCATTCTAAAGCAAAGTCAGTGTTTCTGCATGCACAGGAAGCATCAAGTACATAAGCAAGTTAAACATGCATACTGGTCAACTCCATGAATATCTCTGCATTTTCACTTTCCTTGGCTATTACAGAAATTTCCTACCTATCTTAAAGACTATGTCAGAGTATTTATTTCAGAAGAAAAATTCAGAAAACATACTTCTTAACTTCAAAAAATCAACATTTGTCTGTCAGTCAGATCTTTAAATTTTTGGTCCATTTGAAATTTTAGTATACTCTAAATGTGAAGATCTTGCCTCTTCTGCCTCTGCTTTCAGTGTTATTATGTATTCATGATAATTTCAAATGCTTATAATACAACTGTGTGCAGTTCTTAAATAGTAACACAGTCACAACAACAATAATATTGAGTAACACAGTGGTTTTTGCTGCACAGTAAAGAGAAGTGTGAATCAGACACAAGACACTATCCTTGATTCCATTCTACCTTGAAGGTTTGCATGCAGTTCCAGAAAATATCTTCCAGAGTTCTTTATCTGTTACAACAAGGTTCCCTTGAATCATAGCTCCAAGCAGCCCAAAGCTCTCCACTTCAATTTGCTGAAGGCTTACACTGCGAATGGTAAGAGTCCAGATCTTTGCCCAGGTTCTCTGGAGCTCCAACTTGTGAGTGCTTTTCAAATCAGTTTTCTGGCTTTGACACAGAGCTACCTCTGTGAGGCACTTCAGCACATATGGGGTTCTTTCTCCTCGGCGCTGCTGAGGCAGCAACTGGTGAAGAACATTGAGTAAGGCAGGCAGCTCACTGTTAGGAAGACTCATGGGATACTTGGATATTAGCTGACTTGTAATCTGTAACCTTGAAAAACACAAAGTGAAGCAATTAATACCAAACATACAGAAATTTGCATTTTCAGAAGTAAATGAACGAACAAACAAATCCTTCTTCAGTTGTCATTTCTCATTTATACTTTCCAGAATTGAGTTGATTTGTTCATTGTCAAAAGTTAAAGATTCAGTATTTTTACCATTTTCACTTGTAACGACTGCTCATCTACCCTCACTATCCCTAAAAATATCTTCCAGTTCAGAGGCTCCTTGTGGCAAACAAAACATCCCTCAATCAAGGTCCAAGGTAAGAAGTCAGGCCTTGGAGTAGTTTTCAGGACAGGTATTACAGAAAACAGCATGAACTAGCCCAAAATGGCCAAATTTACTGTACCATGACAGCCAGCTTAAAGCAACTTTCCAAATGCTCTGACAATCTAAGTTCACTGCTTAGATATATAATTACAGTATGTCCAGACACCCAACTTAAATGCACAACATATTCAGGAAAATGTTAAATGTAAAAAGATGTCTGGAGTGACACTCCTTTCATGCAAAGGTGTTATTACCAAGGTATGACATCAAAATCCTTCTGGGATCTTTGCAGGTTGTCTCCAATGACCCCCCAGCTCAGCTCAATCCTCCTGCGCTTGTTTGGTGCCGGGTCCTCACCAGACTGTCTTTGTGAAACAGCATATGGCTGGGTAATTTCAAGGACTTTGGTACCCTCTGAAAAAACCTTTCACAAAGAGAAATTAAAAAGTATGCACATTATTTTAAAAGCAGCAGTATTTTCAAGACTGAAATGCTTACAGTCTAACAAGAAACACTAGTGAAATACAGTATAATACATTTCTAAACTGTAGAGAACTAACAAAACACAACAGAACACAGACAGAAGGTATGAATACTTCAGCAAAGCATAAAGCTCAGTAATTATACACTCAATCTTATATTTAAATAAAAATGTTACCTGATGACAAATATCAGCCATTAACTCAATTAAATTTTCCTTTACAGCAATATTACGTGAGCCTGAGGAATACTTCCCTCTGCTACTGATGAGATTTATTTCATTCACCAGCAGATCATACAGGTTATGTAAGATGCTTTGCCACTTTGTTACGTCATATGCTCCTGTACATGGAAAAGCAATTAAAAGATAGCATGTGTCATCTACTTGATACAATATGCAAACCTACCCAGACAATGCAAAATATAGCCAAAATCTGAATAAGGCACACAAAGTTTAACAAGTGCAGGCCTGAAAAGCAAATTCTATAATGGAGAATGAATAAAGTAAAAAAGGGGAAAAGTTAAGAGAGAACTTAATCAGCATATAGAAGGAATGAAGGTAGGAATTAAGTTTCCCAATAAACAATTCTTCATCTAACTGGAAAGAAGACAGTTAAAGGTAATGGATAGATTTGTACATAGTATAAAGAAAATGCCAGAACTAAAACAGGCCATGACAAATAAACATAATTTCTGAGTTATATTCTCTGAGCAGTTTTATAGTGTAAGTCAGACTTAAATGACAGTAGTAGCTTCTGGGTTTAAACAGACCTGGCAAGACACCAATACATGTGGCAATCTAAACCAAATCTAAATTATTATTTAATTTTCCCAAAGACTTTCTATTTTCACTTAGCAATTAAAACTGCCTTTTGATTAAAAGATGCCCCAACATTTAAAGGACTTAACACAATTAATATGCTCATAGTGGATACAATTTGAAAATTTCTTTTCACTTTCACTCAATATCAACCATAGCATAAAACTACTGACAAATAATCACTACCATTAATGTTTCCAAGACTCAGTATCAAAATTCAGAGTTGGCACCATAACTTAAATAATCACATGCAGGGAAAAAAAAAAAAAAAAGCTTTTTATTGTACCTCTTCCCTGAGTTTTTGCACCCTTTGGATGATGAATATGAACTTGGAGGCGAAATAACTCAATTATTGATTCTTTCAGGGAATCCTTTGGTCTATACTGAGTCCAAAAGTAAAGCACTGTAGGCAGAATTTCTTCCCCTACTTTGCAAATCTGTATGCGACAGCTGTCAGCAAACTTGTTGCAGAAGATATTCATAGCTCCAACAATATGATCCAGGCCTGCAGTATTCTTCTCCTGCCTGTAACACAAACCGAACACTCAGACTTCCAAAACAAATAATCCTATTTATTTTTGTAAGTATAGTTTAAGTGCACACACTAGCAAGTAACAACATTCAGAACAGCATTTACCTAACAAATGCAGAAATTATCAGTATTTTAAAGAAATTCCTTCACTGACATTCAAAGACAGAAGAAAAGATATCTGAAGAATTATTACCTGTTATTACTCAAGTCTAATACCGAATACTTAAACTAAGTTTTCTAGCATACAAAAGGAGCACTTGCAACATACCTTGCAGACTGCATTGCTTTTGAAAAGAAGACAAGCATGTCAGAACACAACCCATCAGTTTGGAAGCAGTACCCTCTTGTAAGTGTGTGAATTATCCTAGCCACTAAGACTTTATTAATGTTCCCAGAAGGTTTGAGGTATAAATGGCCATACAGGGTCAGCAACTCTGGAAATATATTTTTAAAAAACATGGATCAGTATAAACATATATATTACAGAGGATTACATTAAAAAATCTTTGACAAAAAATATTGCATTAAAAGACACAGAGACCACCACTCTGTGGTCAACAGCTGGAATCCATGTTCTTCCTTTCAACAGTAAAAACAACAGGAAGAAAACTGATTTTATAATTAAAAAAACTGACTTCTCTAACATACCCCAAGAACTATAAGCAAGCATTAGGCTGGAATCAGTAGAAAAGGTTATAATAACCTTTACATAGATTATATACCACTCCTTTAATAAAAGCAACTAGTTTCATTTAATGGATTAAAGTCTGACTTCCTCTGATTTATTTGTTTGCTACCTCACACAGCACAGCATCAAACAAATTAAAATGCGTCTAAGACATTATTTTATAAAAAGAAAAGACATTTTTAGAAGGCTCAAAAATATTACCTGACCATTGCTGCTGGGATATCTCACACCAGTATTTCCTTACTGAGAGGATATCCTTTAGGAGTATACTACTACAGTCAGAACCATAAGCAGCACAACTTGTTGGATCTCTTATGACTTCCATGACATAAATCAGAAGTTCCTGACATTTCAGCCTGGGTCCTCCTACACGAAGAAACAACATGAGACTATCTAATTAATCCAAATTCTACCTAATAAATCTATAATTAATTGTTTGTAAATGTTATTTAATTAAAAACCAAAACAACAAAACCCCCAAAACCTACAGTTCTGAAGCAGTTCTATTAGGAAATATTTTCTCAAACTGTTTCTAAAATATGAATTATCAATGGGAGGATATATCAGTTATAGACACATTGAGTAATTAGAAAAAGGCACTGTGAACATCAAAAAGGGCAGAAAAGAGCACAAATGAACGATTCACATTAAGATATTTAAACATCTGGAAGCAAATAAGATGAACCCTACAGTGGTAACTTCAAAGTAAAAATTCAAAGTTGACAGCAAAGCACCAAACCAAACCAGTATCTCTATATGATAATGTGTAGTACTGACGTTTATTAGCACATCTGATGAAGTATTTAACCAAGCTTCCAATTTCTTGCATCTTTTTCTGCCTGGTAGTTTGGGTTGAAGCTGATGCATTTGGTTTTGTCTGCTGCAAGTTTTTAAGTTCTTTCTGGAAGTATTTCTGCAAGACACTTCAAAAATAAAAGAGAAATTAACCAAGGATCTGCTCATTTATAACTGAAGTAAAAAAGGAAAATGTTGTTTTAACCTAAAATGCCAGTTCCTGTTCTTCTCACAATTCTAATTACCAAAGACTAAAACAAACTGAAATATACTACAGTCCAAGCATGATGAAAACAGTCTATAAAAGGACATCCAAATTTTACAGACAACCCAGAAGCAACTTGGAGCAGGAACTAAATTTTCCTTTAAATTTTGCACAATGCTAAACATACAACTTATAACTAGGATAAAAAGCATTGCTAAGTCTTTTTACTTATGCTGCAACATTATAAAACAAAATAATAAAAAGTATTTATCACTGCTTTTATTGGGAAAGCCTTCAAGTCTTATTTCTTTCTTTTTTCAAAGTTAATATACCAATTATATTTTAGATCTATTTACAAATTAAAGTTTTCACTGCACTTGTCACTGTAATTGCTGTAGATTTTCTGGCCTACTATTTGAATTCAGTTTAGAGGCTCTATTTTTGTATTCCTCCTGCATATTTCTAATATACACAGCAACTGTCTCTAAAGCAACATATAAAATTGATCAAGTGCTTTTTATGAAACAAAAACTATTCCAATGCTGTCCAATTAAAAAAGCATAAAGGAAAGCTGACAGGACACCATTCAATGAAAAGTAATAATTCACATGGACTTTTTATCATGAAATTCAACACTGTTTGAAGTTGCTGTAAGAACTTATCACACTCATGCTTAGTTCAATCTTAAAGTACACCTGAAGCAGGCTGTACCAAAGATTAGCCTCTACAAACATGACACAATCCTTCTACTGTGTCTTGAGGGAATTGAGCAACACAAGAAACTTTAACAAAGCTACCTGTAATCCACATAAGAGCCATACATTGAAAGACAGAGGGGAAAAAAGTTTTCCATAAAAGAAAGTAACTACTATTTTTGCAAGGAAAAGCATCCACCCAATTAATGATGAGTTTCCTACCAATTTTCTGTAAGTGATAAGTGTGGCACTTTTGGCCATTTTAAATGTACTTCCTTTGGAGAACAAAGTAAGTAATTACTTGTTTAAAAGCTGACAAGAAGTCTAAATCAATATACAGAAAGATAAGCATTAAAATAGGCCTAACAAACAAAAGAATGGCATCCTCTTTAAAGAAAATTGTGCCCATTCACAAACAAAACCAAGAAACTACCTAAACACAGCATCCCAGTTGAGCTGCTTTCCTTGTTTAGAATCAGAATTCCGGTCCAGCTGGAGAACTATTTCAGAATCACGGAGAAGTCGCTTGAAATTTTCAATTTCCTTCTGCAAACATATAAAGGAAGAATAATCTTTTACTATTCCCTTCATTGCTATTTGAGGTACACTGCCCAAAAGAAAACTTGTTACCCTTCGCTCCACAGCCTTTCTCATTTTCAAGGCGACGACAACAATCGAGCAGATCGTGTAATGCAAAATTCATGGTTCAGCTTAAAGAAGAGTCATTTATATCTGCACACAGAAGAAATGGATAAAACAGTAATTATTGAACACACAGCCAAGTAAAAAAAAAAAAAAAAAGGGATTGCAGTATGCTGAAAGTCCAGTATCGAACAGAACCATGATGTTCAATGTTTCACTGTAAAGCTGACTTGTGGCTGAGTCAGTCTTACTGGCTGCAAAACTGAAGCAGTTTTATGTCAAGAATGTGATATATTCCCATGGACAGCAGTCACAGAACAACTGCAGAGAACCTCTGCACGTAACTCTGACTTCCTCCCTTTCTATGAGTGCTAACTGAGTAGAGCTGGGCAGACAATTGGGAGTGCAATTATAGTATGAATGACAGAGCAAAATACATTCTGGCAAGCAGCACTTAACTTTCAGTAGCTCTCTTAACCTGATGCTGCTAGGATAAGGCAGCACTTGGAAAATGCTCTCTCACATTGCACATTTTCATAGGTATGCACTATCTATTGACAAATCCCCAGGGACTCAACATGTCAAAGGATGATTAAGTATCAGTCATATGAAAAAATAACTTTTTCCCTCTATGATCACTTAAAATTACGCTTCTTCTTCTTTGACAGTGGTTGGAATTAGGTAGACCTTGCATTACATAAAATTATGATGCTGCAGATCACAACCATGACGTTCTATTTAACTTCTCGAAAGGACAGATCACACAATCTGGAAGTAACTCCAAACATATGCTGCTGCTGTAATAAGCAAGGGAGAACAGGCATTCATGATGCACAGCACTGCATCCTGAGTGCTTACATAAGAATATAAAACCAGCCATTTAAATAAATAAAATTTTAAATATCTACTGCCTTAGACTGCATTTATTTCCTTTGGCTTCAATCAAGATGAGGCTGGGACTAAGTATCATCAGAGATTTGGTGACTGATGGATGTATACGAAAAATAAAACATTTCAAGTGTGAAGGCTGCCTATATTATACAACTGAACTTATTTAAATTAAGTGTTCCTTTACTAACTTCAAGAACCATGGAATATCCTGAGGTGGAAGGGATATACAAGGATCCCCCTAAGTCCAATTCCTGGCACTGTGCAGGACTCAAGAATCACACCATACGCCTGGAAGTGCTGTCCAAGCAGCTCTTGCACTCCGGCAGGCTGGTGCTGGGAGCTCTTCCCTGGGGAGCCTGTGCCAATGCTCAACCACTCTCTGTCCCTCTGGTGGTTGGGCACTGCAACAAAAAAAAACAAAAAACCAAAACAACCCAGCAGGCTTGCTGCTGGAAACGAAACAGAAAGAAAACTTTTCAAACACCAGTGGTTTCTGAAGTGCTTGATCCAAAACTGTAGCAACAGGGCCTGTGCATTCAAGAAGACAGCCCTCGCGTTTGTACTTATTGCTATTGCAACAGCCATAAGAGCGGCAGTGAAAAACTCCCAAGAACGAGTCCACGTACTTCTAGTGATGACACAGTTTTCCACGGGTCGGGCACCCTCACCCGCGACACAGATGACACAGGGGAAGGCAGGCGCACCAAACTCCGCGAAGGCGGAGGGGAGCCGGCTGCGGCGCTGCCAGTGCCCCGGCACGGCGGGCACAGCGCCGAGCAGCAGCTCCGGCCCCAGCAACCCCGGGCCGCCACCGCCCCCCGCGCCGGCGCCCGCAGCCCGCGAGCCGCCCCTCAGCATCCGCAGCCGGGCCGCCCCGCCCGCACCGCACCGCACCGCACCGCACCGCACCGCACCGCAGCCGGCCCGGCTCTCACCTCGGCCGGGCGCACGCAGCGCCGCTCCCGGCGCGGGCTCACGTGTGGAAGCGCGGCGCGGGCGGACCTGGAAGCGGATGAGCGGCCGCAGCGGGTTCCGGCGGAAGGGGCCGGGCGCGGCGCTGGCTGGCGGAGTTTCCGCGCCTTCGCCTGGGTGGCGGGGCGGCCGGCTGCGCTCGGCGAGCTGCGCCCGCCCGTGCCCCGCTCCGCCGCGGGCCATGCTGCTGCCGTCCGACGTGGCCCGGCTGGTGCTGGGTGAGTGAGCCGGGAGCGGCGGAGGGATGCGTGGCTGAGGCGCGGACCGCCGGCCGCGAAGGGAGGGCTCTGCCGGGCATTGTCAGCCGCCCGAGGCGCGGCGGGACGCGGAGCCGCCCTTGACCCCCGGCAGCGTCTCCTGGTCCTCCCAGGCTGGGATTGTCACTGCCGGGGCTTGTAGCGGGCAGCCCTGGGCTGGGCACGCCGCCCCTGCCCGGGCTGTGTCGGGGAGCGAGCGCACCTCGCTCCTGAGGGATTCGGTCCTGAGGGACCAGGCCGCTCCCGGCCGTGCCTTGGGCTCGGGCTCTGACGAGTCCCGGGAAACGCGGTGCTCTCCGGTGCCCACCTGCAGACTGGGGGCTGCTGAGCGGTGCCTAAACAGGTCCTGGTCACGGGAGGGGGTGACCCGAAATGCCAGGGAAGGCTGCCTTAAGGGTCAGATGGTGTTTCTTTCCGCCCGTGTTTCGCTCACCTTTGAGGGTGCACTAAAAGTTCAGGCGTGGTCAGAGTCCGTGGAAAGCACAACGTAAGCGTGTTCAGAACATTGGCAGCAGTGCATCTTTTAAATGACTTTATGCTTTGGATTATTTGGATCCTGCCAAAGGTGAGAACAGATCCACGGTAAGCAAAAATATGACCCGCATATTTCAGTCCCACGTGTAAGTACCTATTGACTTAGGTTGCCAAGATTTCCTGGCAGCTTGCCCTGTGAGATTCAGTTTTCAGTTGTTCACAGTTTTTTGAAATCCAAAGCCATGGAAGCTGAACCTCTTCTTCAGTATTTTCCCAGCACAATTTATTTTTAAATGCTACCTGAAATATTTGCTGCTGTCTTGAGAAAAAAGGACTATTAAGATATGCAATTTTTTTATTACCACGAAGTAAAAGGATTTTTAGAAACTGCATGGCCTGTAAAGGAAGATTTGAAATCATGCAAGTGTGATCTCTCATTGCACTCTTCCAAACAAGACTGGTGAAGTTACAAGTTTCCAGGTAGAACCCTTATCTCGTGTGCTTGCCAGAGACTTGCAGACGTAGTACACAATCTTGGCAACATCCTGTGTGCTGAGCATGATCCATCCCATCTTGGGTCTCTTGTGGCGTGGAGCGTGCATCATGTCTGGCAAACCTCTGAGCAACCTAAGGTTGTAGAACAGGATGTTCCTTGTAGCCATTTCTGTTCTCTAATAGGGATTCCTCTCCTGTGAGGCATCTCTGAATTTCAGCAGGTAAGCAGACTTCCCAGTGCAGCTCTTCCGTATTTCTCCCCCAAGTCCCCCCTCAAATCTTTCAGGTGCTGTGAAAGCTGATGAATATTTTTTAGTGAAACAAAACTAAAATGATAAGCTGAGCTCACATGCAGGAAAATGCATAAGAACATTTACCTTTCCCTAATTGATAGAGTGAATGTGTACTGTAAGTTAGACGTTTCTTAAGGTAGAACAAAACATTGAATAATTTCCATACATTCAAAATATACGTCACCTTTTGTGCCTTTAATTTTGGGAACCTTAGGGACCCCATGTGCTGTGTCATTATACAGTGTGTGCACAAGCACTTTGGGTCAGCTGCACAGGCACTTTTTAGCCTTTGGAATGCTTTATTAGCAGGAAATTGGTGTATGTAAAACGTGCCCGTATGCAAGCGTTCATTCACCTCTTGTGATACTTGTGTAGTAGGTTCGAGAAAGAGGAATTGCAACGTTTTGAGTAAGTGTTCAGGTGAGTTTGATTGTAAGAGCAGTCACACCAGCACAGATCAGAGCTCCACTGAGCCTAATACCCATCTTCCAGCCAGGACAACAGCGAGATGTTTACCAGGAATACACTTTCAGCCACTTGTGGCTTGAGGTTTTTCTAGAAAAATGTAATTGAAAAATCAAATAAGATATTCCTTTCCTTTCCACTAATGTTTTCTGTCAGATAGGCCTGCTCATACATTGTCCTTAAATTCACAGTGGTTATCCCAGGCTGTGTTTAACTTTCAAGTGTGCCCACTTGTTGAAGACATGAACAAGGGCTTGCATGTTTGAAATACAATTTGTTTTCTTTAGTTATGCTCAGATCTGCTGAAAGATATTTGTTTTCATTTAAACTTAAAGGCCACATTTTTCTCCAGGCATTCATAAACTGTGGTGGACCATTTTGGGGATCCATTGAAATAGATGATGTGTATATATCCTTTGTATAATTAGGCACATGTTTTATCTTACCTTTAAAACATTCCATACTAAGCTCTGCTAAGAGTGAAAAAAGAAGAAACATTTTCTTTGTGGTTCTTTGTTTTAGAATCCTTCATTCAGATTGGTCTATTTCTATCTTTTAGTGTTTAAGGTGTTTGAAGATTAAAGCAGAGTTAAAAGGTTTAATTAAAGCAGTACATACTTGATGAGGAGTGGAATTTTGGAAAAGAAAACTTTATCAGTTCATTTTCTGTGATGGTAACTATTGAGGCTTAGGGTGTAGAGAACACAATTTGCATCTGGTACATCTAAATGAAAATTATTGTAAGTGAGGGGAAAAAAAACTTTTTCTGTTACTAATTTTTGTACATTGCCAATATTTTTAATAAATCTTATCCATTCTGGCAGCAGCTGTACAAGTTTTACCTATTTTGAAACAATACAATGTGTGGAGAATTACTCTTACATAGCAATGCATTTTATTAACAAAACATCATTGATTTCCATTGAAGTATCAAACAGGGTGGCTCAGCCTATATGAGGGTTTGTCAGCCTTCTGAGCCGAGAACTTTTATTTTCTTGAGTGTACTAAAGATAAACCAAAATTTGTTCATATTGCCTCACTTCCAGTCTTGAGTACTTTGTAAATACAGTGTAATTCCAATCTATATTTTTTGCTCTTCTGGGTTTTAACTGTTAAATATCTGATAAGAACATATGTTTTGTCAAAATAGTATAATTTTATTTTTCTTACATAGAAATTTTTATTTGATTATTCCAACACTGCATGCAGCTTTGATACCTGTTGAGCAGAAGTAATGAATGAAATAGCAAAATTTTCCATCTGATTTGTTGCAGGCTATTTGCAACAGGAAAATCTTCAGGCTACCTGCCATCAATTTATTCTGGAAAGCTCAGATTTGAAAGAATATGCAGAGCACTGTACGGAGGATGGTTTTATTCCAGCCTGCTTGCTGGTGAGTTTGTTTTTGCAGTGCAGAAAGTTACGTTGTCTTGCGTCCATGGAAAACAATATTGGGAGATTTCTTAGTGTAACAAGTCTCAAATGTTGCTTAAAATGTGTGATATTTGATTTGTTTCTTGTTTTTTCATCCTGTGATATTAGCCGTTATTTGGTTTCTAGTATTCAATGTTACTAAGAAACATTTAAGTGTGAAATATGCAAATTGGTTTCTGCCTTACAGCTTTGAGGTTGATTTACAGAAGTGTGTTGTCACAAGGGTTTTATTGATTTCAGGGCTGCTATTCCAGACATGGCAGCCAATAATGTTCCATTTCAGGTATACATTGTAAATATTTAGGTAAGGCACCTCAGATTTATCTAAGTCTAGCAAATTTTATTGACAAAAACTGTGTTCAGCCTCCTCTCTGTTCATTATCATCTGCATTGTTCTGGGTGAAAGGTGGAATTTTGGGTGAGCTTAAATATGTGTAGACACATCTGTAGATACATGTGTAGAGCTAGAGCATAATTAGATTGTGTTTGCATTTTTAACAAATGTACAAAATTGAATTTTTACTATACTGTGCAAATTACAGGGTTTAGGTACTGCTGTCTATAAAAATTTTAGTGTTTATAGTGTGTCCTCTTCATGTTTTTTGTTTCATTCTTCTAGTATGTTAGTTAATTTCGTGGTCTGGAATTTTGTCCACAGTATTCAAAATTTGCAGAAGTCTTTTCTGAAATCCAAAGTGCATCTTCTTGGTGCACTTTTTCAACACAAACTGTTGAATTTATTTTATTTACAAGTATTTAGTCATCTGTCCTTTTTGGTACGGACTTGAGAACCAAGCTATGGCCAGCAAAAATTAGAAAATCCAAATATAAATAGATTATTGAGATAAATAAAGTTTTTTTATAATCATCCTTTTCTCAATATAAATGTTTTTCCTATTATTCATCTGAAAGTGATATCATAGTATCTGAAACAAAATTCTTACTGCAGCTGAAATACTTCCAATAAAGGGCTGTATTTGTCATGTCTTGTAGAGTTCCCACTAGTAAACAAGACAGGAAGGTAAGTAGATGATAGTGGTAACTTTAAAATCTTAGTTGTCTTTGTGTCACCTAAAATAACAGGACAAGTAAACATGATAAGGTTAAATCTGTGACTTTTAAAATACTGCTTCAGATATAGGTTCCTTCATGTTTGCATCTTAGTGCATGTTGTTTTCCAGCATGATACATGCTCATTAGTCTGCTACAGCCCTCCATCATCTAATTTTCATGGTTTTATCCCATAATAAAAAGGTGAGTGAAGGTCAGACAGCTCTACCAGTGTTCTGCCTTGAGACAGAGTACTTCACATTTTGGGTCCATAATGGGATTTTGTTCCATTGATTGCTCTCTACCAAGTACAGTCCCTTGTGCTGAGGGTCAGCATGGTGTAGACTGCTAAAGGACTCCTTAAATATGATGTGATACAGCAGATGAAGTAGAAGTTATTAGTGAGGATTCTAAGATCAGTTTTTGTTTTTTTTTCCAGTCGCTGTGTGGAAAAAACTTGACAACTATTCTTAATGAATACGTAGCCATGAAAACAAAAGGTAAGCCTTCAGAATGAGGTGTTGTTTTATTTTATGTATCTGTTGTGAACTCCTTGAGGAAGAGGTATATGGTCTAAGAGTAATCCTCATTTAGACTACAGTTAGAAGGTTACCATATTACACAGCCACTACATCTAGTGAGCAAAACTAATTCATTACCTTAGTTTGCATATGCCAGCATATATTTTCACTTCAAATGTGAGCATTTCAATATCTCAAAAGCGTAGAGATATAATACAATGTGCAAAATATACGGGTTTATGCTTGTAAAATTATACTCTTTCTTGTTTATACTATCAGTGGGGGAGGGTGCTTATCTCGCTGGTGACCAGCAACAGAATGTGAGAAAATGAAATGCTGTGTCAGAGGAAGTTCCCATCTTACCTTAAGAAAGGGTTCTTCACTGTGAGGGTGGTCAGTAACTGGAACAGGCTACCCAGGGAAGTGGTCACGGCACTGAGCCCTGTCAGAGTTTGAGGAGAGTCTGGACAATGCTTTTAGTCACATGGTTTAGTTAGGTAGCCCAGTGAGGAGCAGGGAGTTGGGCTCAATGATCCTTACAGATCCCTTCCAAACTGAGGTATTTTGTGATTCCATGAAATAATCAGGAGGAGTCCTATGGTATGAAATATTTCTAGTCTCATTTTTAAGAAGAACTAAAATAATTTCAGAACTACTTAATATTTTGCATGAATACTACAGACAGAGTTGGAGCATTTGCTGTTTTTGAAAGCAGTTGTCAAGCTTCTGAATGTTGCCAAATCTTACAGATTTTTG
This sequence comes from Luscinia megarhynchos, assembly GCA_034336665.1. Lineage (NCBI taxonomy): Eukaryota > Metazoa > Chordata > Aves > Passeriformes > Muscicapidae > Luscinia > Luscinia megarhynchos. Next base: position 72,070,088 of record JAPFBE010000003.1, read on the forward strand.
CTATCTGTTGTATGATCATATTTTAGTGGTGCTTTGTTTTAAAAAATCATATATGGAACGTTTCTGAACATTTTTTTCCTTTCACATTAGGTTTGACAGAAATTATAACTAAGACACGGACATACTTACTTCAAAATGCTTTGTACTTGGCATCTTGAAAAACTTAATAAATTGAATTTACTTATCTTTTCCATCACACTTTTAATGTTCTATGCTTCAAAAAGACCAAATATTTTTTTACCTGTTTGGGCAATATCATAAAATAAGTATTACTTTTAAAGGTCTGTCTGCCAGGTTATAGTTTTCAAAGGCACAGGAGTGACTTGGGAATATGAATACCATTTCCAGAAGTGAGTTGGGGGCGTTAGCATGGGTTAGGTTAGCATGTGTTTGCTGAGGAGTCAACACCATATGTAAATTCCACTGAGAATTACAGTCGTTAATTCAGTTTCATCAAGGCTTTAAAACCAGAACTGTATCCATATCAATCAAAATTCTTTAAATTAGGAGTTAGAGCTCTTTAATTAATAGAATATTAAGAAGGCAACTAGGCACCTAAAGTTAGATAATGTCTGAAATACTCCATAATTATTATTTTGCTTGTGATTTTACATTTTTCTCAGCATATATCTGTTTTGGGCATCAATTTCTTTTTATGGTTCGTTTTAGAAACAACAAATGAAGTTCCAGCAATGATGTCATCTCTGTGGAAAAAATTAGACTACACACTTTCTCAGATCAGGTAATGTAGTTTTGAGACCAAGAAAGTAAGTTCCTATGTTGACCAACTCCCCTTATCATTGTGTGAGAATTATTTAGCTCTCTTGTTTCCTCTGAGAGACAGTGAAAAAGATGGATATGTGAGAGTCAATAGCTGAGCAGACATTTGAAGATTTTAAGGTGGGGCTAGCAGACAAGGAAGGTGTTGGTGTGAGCATGTGGCCTTCCTGTAATAAAACAATATACTGTGACTCATTTAGAATCTGAAACTTATGTGGTTACTTGATCAAAAATGAAACAGTAAGCTTCATTTGAAGAATCTGTGACCATTGTTGGAAACAATAAAAATAACAATCAATCCTTTTCTGAAGGAATGTTTGGTTAGGACCAGACTGACATTAACCATGTGATAGGTGCTGTAACACTGTGTAGCTGAGTGCTTCCATTATGCTCCATTAATTTATCTCATTTGCTTTATTTTTTAGGAGCATGCAGAATTCAGATTTCAGATTTTCTTCTAATCAGAGGAGTAAGTAACTGAGTCCTTTCCATAGGATCAGTAGGTTTAATGTTAAAATTATCTGTTCTGGCAAAAAATAGGTGCCTTCTGCAGCCATCAGTAACACATCTGTTGTCTTCAGTGTGGTCTGGATTACTGTAATGATCAGGAAAGGAAAATAAGAAAAGCTGGACTTTTTGCAAGGGGCTTAAATTCTCAATTATAGCATTTTCTCTGCTGAAAAAAAACTTTTTGGAAGTTTACATGGTTAAAAGCTTTAAAAACTGCTACTTCACTCCTGAAACTGCTGACTTAATTTGTGGTTTATAGATGAACTGAAAACATAGCCAGTCTAATTCTAATGCAGTTGGATTTCTATAGAAGGGGAACATAAAAACATACTGCAGTCTTGTAGTATTTGTTATGTGTACAAACATATATCCAGCCAAAATACAAAAATATACTTGTTATATCTAGAGTTGTTTCTTTCATTACAAAAGCTGAAAATGAACAATCAACAAGGAAAAATTGGTTTACTTAAAAATAAGTTTTTCTCTGTAGTATTTTTACTGTATAAGATAAGAGAGTGTGACATATAGATACTGATTGTTCCCAGGTTTGAGATTCACAGGATTGGGTGGTGTTTGGTTGTTTAAATTTTTTTAAACAGGTTTTGTGTGAATATCATCAATCTTTTAAAATTTCTTTATCATATATTTTCATCTTGTCTTTGTTTCCAGTACGTACAAGAAGTGGAATTGTAGAAATGAAAAGGCAGAGAATGCTTCAGCAATCAGCTCCTGCAAACTCAGGACTGTTGTCAGTAGCCCAACAGTCAGGGCCACAGAACTCCTCTTCTGTTGTACCTCCTCAAGTAATTCACAGGCCAACAATAAACCAAAGCATGCCACAGACAAGACTGAATACACTGTTTGTGAACCAGTCACAAACTCAAGAAAACAAGATCAACAGTAAGTTGCAAAAATTTTTTGACCTTTTTCTTTTCTGTGAAAAATATATGGCTGTAGATGGAAGTTTTCTAAAATCAGGGCTAACCATCTTCCACCAAAAAGTTCCAGAAAATTCATGCTTTGTTCCCCAGCTCTCCAGACTGCTTCAGGTGATTAGAAGAAAATCAATGCCCAAAAGAGAAATGCTTCTTGCATTCTTGCTTGCCAATGTGAGTTCAGAGATCAGAAGTACATTAATTGGTGGTTATTCTGTTCTGTGCTCTCACTCTCACCCAAATAACTTGTTTCATCAGGTGGGGATGATCCAGATTAAGTGGATGTCTGTTTCAGGATATGTCTAAAAGGAATGGTCCTCATTTCCGTGATAGTACCAAATTATTTTGTATGACTTTCCAGGAATTGATTGGAAGATAGTTAGTAATGTGTAGATCTCATAGTGCTTTAATAGTGTCACTGAAAAAGGTATTGGCATCATGACTTTTTGTTTATTTGTTTGTTTGTTTCCTTGTTTGTTTCCCTCTATAAAGCAGGAGGTCTCATACACATTCAAGTTCCAACATCACAAGAACGAAAGCTTCATTCAAACTTGCTTTCTCCAGGAAGGCGAAAAAGGTAAACAGGGGTGTGGGTTTGGGTGGGTTTTTTTGTTTAATTGTTTAGAAATTATACAGTGCTCTAACCGCTAGTGTAAGTTTTCTTCAATGGTGGAGCGTTTCAAATGTGAGATCTGCTGAGTGCTTGATGTTCCACTAAGGAAAGGAAAGTCAAAGAGTTTAACAGTAGACTGATAGGAGGCTACTTATGCTTCTTTCTGTACACTCTGTTTTTACTCCAGTATTAGACATAGACAGATCATCTTGGAGCTGAAACTTGGTACTCCTTCCAAACTGTCCTTTTCAGCTATGAAAATTCTTAATATTGATAAAAATGTGAATTTAACTTTGCAAAACTATTGAGTTGAGTACATTTTGTCAGAAAAATATTAATATTTGCACTAGAAGTTGTGTGAAAAACTTGTCTTACACTAGTTTTGCATTTTTTATTCTCTGATTCAAATGTCCATTTTTCCCCAAGTCATTCCTAATCTGTCTTGATTTTTTTAAAGTAAGTCATTTTAGTGCCACTGCTGATAGATGTTTTCAGAAGAGCCTACACTGTCTCCTATAAAAATATTACATTTCCTGTTTATCATCTAAATTCTTACAGAACCTAACATTTGTTTTCTTCTTTGAAAATAAGTGCTCCCTTTTTTCAGTGGGGTAATGCCGAAATCTGATTTTGAGTTGCAGTTAATTAGGATCCATTAACTGGTACCACCAGTTAGAGTAACATGTAGTGGAGAGGCAGTAAATGCTGAATAGTGGGCACGGGATTCACTTTGCCATTGGACTGTTTACCCACAGTCTCTAAATTTATAAATTCTGTAAAGGCAGACACCATAGATGCATAAGAGATAATAAAACAGGTACCAGCTTTTACTGCATTTCCAATATGTAGATAATTTTCTGGCAATTAAGATCTTTTATTTACTGAGAAGGAAGAGAAGTACTTGATTTACTCACCATTAGGTCTACTGTTTGCAATTTTCTCATAAACTACATCATAAATTTCCTGGAATGTTTCAGTGAATCTCAGAAGAGGAAAAGTACTGCAACATCTGGACCTCTTTCAGCAACGAGAAGTACTCAAGACTCTGAAGAAGCAGTAGTAGAAAAAGAAAGTGAGCCCCTAGAAGAATTAATTGATGGTAACTTCCCAGTGAGTATATGCCTACAGAAGGTATTTACATTTAAGAAACAAATTCAAACTCAAGAGTACTAGTCTTTAGCATGTTGTTCATCTTGGTTTTTATAGAAATTACCTTTAGAAGATAAATGTATTGGTTTGTATTTGAACTAGCTCTTGTGTACTAAATACATAAAGTTGACATGGCTATGTACAGATTTGTTTTTCTTGATTTATTTGCTTTGCTAAAATACCTATAGATTGTCAGAACACAGTAATTCTTTAGGGAATGGAAACCTAAAGGCACAATAAGCCTTGCTGTACTTTAGGAGAATAGAAGTACAGGCATGTTTTGGGTTGATTTTCATAGCAATGTAATGCAGTGACATATGACTCTTTGTTATAAAAGTCTTCTCTCTTTGAATTGATTTTTAAATTATTTTTTACCAGTCAGTCAGAAATTCATGCTTCTTTTCTGTGATATTAAAAATAGGGACCTGACCACTTCAAAACTGTTTTTCAGCAACTGGTTATTGAAAATGCCAGAGAAAAAATCTTGAGCAACAAATCTCTTCAGGAGAAGCTTGCTGAAAACATTAACAAAATCCTGGGGAGGTAATAAAAGGAACTTCTAAACTTCATATGTATTCTTATTTGATTTATTTTTGAGTTTTGAACTAATAACATACATGTTGCAGTGATGGCAGTGTTGCTCAGGCCCCTAAACAGACAGACAGTGGTCCCACAGAACAGGAGACTTCAATTGATGAAATCCTTGGACTTCAGGTAGGTGTAGATTGCCCTGTTGACATTGTTTTTAACACCAGTCATGTGAGAATGGTCAGTTATGGGAACTGTGCTGAACTCTGACATCTGAGGATCTTCTCTCTTCTTCATGTCCTTTCTTTTTGTTTCTGTTTGCCAGCACAAACAGCTGAGTCTCCCTGGTGCTCCCCTCTGTGAAGGGGCAGCTCCAAAGCTGCCCTTGCAGAGTGTGAACTCTGGCGTTGTGTGGGGCTGGGCAGGTTTAAGGAGCTGAGCTGGCCAGACACTGGTGTTCTGCAGGAGCTCATTTTGTGCCAGTTTAGCATTCTGAATTCATTCCCAGTGCCTGTCCAAGGCATGCAGCAGGCTCAAAGCCAAGGGAGTGGGATTGCTTCTAGCAGTAATTAGGTGGTAACCTTACACTCAGACTGGATTTAAGAATTCTGTCCCAGGTACCAGCTGCCTGCTTCTCCCTCAATCTTTCATACCAGTAATTGGCTACCAGCTTCAGACTGGGATTTAATCAATAGTTTTAAGGAAGAAAAAAGAATTTAAAATACCTTGCTGTCTCCAAATACATTCTGATCTGATTTTGTGATTTGCTCCAAGATAAGCATGGACTATTTAGTGTAGCAAAAGAAACTATTTGTGGAGCCTAAGTAATGATGCTTTTTCTTCAAATTTAGTGTTTTCTTGCTTTTGGAGGAAATGTGCATTCTTCTTCTACAAGTTAAACATAATTATAGTGTTCTTCATTCCTCTATAAGCCTCAAGCTGGCAATCACAGAATTAAAGAGGACTTTTAATGAGGGAGATGACAATCTTCACAGCCCTCATGAAAAAGATGTAAGAGTAGAGGCAGTTCCATGTTCATGAAGTAGAGGTGTCTGGTTTATAAATGCTGTTCTTCTGTTGCTTGGTGATTTTAGGTCAGTTGTTGTCAAAATACAGAGTTAAAAAGCTGTATTCCATTCTTCTGAACAGAAATAAATCAAAGCAGCTTCTTGGTTTGTTTGGAGTTGCTGAGATAAAATCAAGGCTATAGCATGGAATATCCACCCTTGGAGCCACAATATCAAAGGTTGGAGAGGGTCTCCAGAAAGGCAGCAGAAACTTTGTATTTATTGTCTTGAGTGTGTACTGGATACTCATTTTATTCCTGGGCTGCCACAGAAGTCGTCTTAAACTCTAGAGCACTGTCCCATGTAGCTGTGCTTTCCAAATGCCTTTCACAAAGAAGTAGTTGGAGGCTGTATAATAGACCATGTCATGGGTATATGAAAAAAACTTCCATTTGCTTAGTGTTGGCTTCTAGATACGTTATATATTCAAACCGAAGGAATTAGGATTAATTTGGGGATTTTTTTTTACCTGTGGTTTTCTTATGCAGGCTCACAGCTTCCATATCACATGCATAAGCTTCCAGTGTAGCCTGAGATTTAGTCCTCCTTTTTGGTTAGTGCTGGCAGAGAATGCAGAGAATACTCCAGTACACACGTGGTGGGATAATGTGTCTGACAGACACATTTGGGTTTTGGAGAACCTTCTCTCTTAAACTTCTGTCACTAAGATTTTTTAACAGATATAAAATTTGTGGCAGAAATGTTGCCAGCATTAGTCTTAATACTTCTGTGCTGAGCAGAAGTAATAGAACTAAAAACAATCTGAAAAGAAAACAATTCTTGTCTGTTTTTCTTTTTAAGTTATATAAGTTTTTGCCTAACAGTTCTGTATATCATGTCTTTTCTCAGGGTGAAATTCATATGTCAGAAGAGGCAATCCAGGACATTCTGGAACAGACAGAATCAGATCCAGCTTTTCAGGCTCTGTTTGACTGGTTTGATTATGGTAGGCTACATTGTACTCAGTTGTACTGTTACTGTAAAGCATCCTGAATGATGAGCTTTCCTAAGCATTGCTTAACAAAGCAAAGGAATACAGCAGGCCTCTTGCAAGAGAAATGGCATTGATATGCCTTAGTACAGAATGAGATTCTTAGATACATTTATACACAGCTGTAAAGTACAGCATTTTCCTATGGCTGATACTAGAGGTTTGTGCTGGCTCAGTGATTGTTTTATTGCTGTTATTTTAGACTCTCCAGGTCTGAAGGATGATAGTTTATACTTGTTTGCTGTTGTAAAATTTTCCTCACATTAACCATAAGGAGATCTTTACACTGTGGTTCATTTAAAAGGTAGTGATGACATGTATGTGGAAAACTACATATTTAATAATTCTTCATGCTTTATTTTGAAAATAGGAAAGAGCAAGGTAAACAAGAACTTACCAGCTGGTATTTCTGGTCGGAATGGAGTAGAAAACGAAATCCTGGTGGGTGAGGATAGCCTGGAAACATTTGGAAGCTCTTTAGGAACAGAAGAAACTAACAGATGTAGGTTTTTGTTTTTTCTCTCTAAGATTTCTTTAACTTTTCATTATGAAAATATTTTCAGACAATTCATACATTTCAGAATTTTCCCTTTTCACTGGTAATATCCATGTGAACATTTACATTGCATGAACATACAGATACACCTGGTCTGTTACAAAGTTTCAATCCATTAAATTTATCAGTAGTCCCATCAGTGTACTTAAAAGTTATACTTGATAAGCTCCTTCATGCAAGCAGACTATCAGTAAATGGATACTTTGCACTATTCTTTGCACTATACTTTGCACATAAAGAGAATATTTTGCATCTAACCATATTGATCTTTTATCTCAATTCTGTAATGTATCTGTTAATTAATACACAAAAAGAGTGTTACTCTGGACAGAAAGCATGTTGGTCTGTTGGTCTGTCTCCACTATCCTTAACAATAATCCGTGAGTAGCAGGTATTTAGTGAAGGTGTATGAGAAGTAGAGCCAAGAGAGGTGAGATGGTTTTTGTGCTTCTGGAAATCTGATGTAGTGACCTGAGCTGTTTACATGTTATGTGTGTAATTATTAGTAATGTACAAACTGATTTTCCAGATTATCTAGTGTATGTATTTTATATATGTTCCATTCAACTTGGATGTAAGGATGAGTAACATTATTCCCCTTTAGTTTCATGTGAAACAGTTTTCTGTTGAACTGATAATTATTTTCTAAAATGCTCTAAAAGGATCAGCTGTTCTAATAATTATGGAACTAGTTTATTCTATCTTTTACAGGTGATAATTCTAGAGAACCACTATCTTGTAAAGGCTTTGAATTAGGAGAAGCATCATGTGCCTTGAAGACAAGCATTAATGATGATGACATGGTTAAGAAAAATCCAGAAAATCCAGCCAGTGATCAGCTGCATGCAAACTGTGGACCAAGGAAGCAGACTGAAGAACTTACAACCATTACCCCTGAACATATTAGAGAGCTTGAAATTGCTTTTGACTCGGTGTCTGGTTTGACTGAGCCTAACAAGAGTCCGAGTTCTGATAGCAAATGTAATGAGCACTGTGCAGACACCTATGTTACAAAAGAGTCATCTACATTAGTATCTGAAAGTGAGAGTGCTATGGAAATTGAAAAAGGCCCATCAAGTGATACTTCTCAAAGTAGTCCTAGTTTAGAATATGTTCATTCTAGTACTCCACAGATTCCTTTGATTTCAGTGGCAGAGGATAGTATAGCTAGTGAAAACAAAACTGATTCTGGAAGTAAATGTCCATTATCACCAAATACATCACTGTCTGAAAAGGGACTTTCTAGAAGCCCTTCTGATGGGAGCCCTGGCCACAGTGCACTGCTGAGACAAAACAACTCATCCATTTCTAGCCCATCAGCAGATGCAGGAAAAGAACAGACTGTAACCAGTGATCCAGCTGCCTTGCCTGGTGTTTCACAGGAGAACTCCAGCCACCCCTCTGACCATCAGGACCAGAGCACACAGGCAGACTGTGCTGTGGGATCTGCAGTAGACATCACGGGTCTTGACAAAACAGAGTTGCAGCTCGAAGTTGTTGATACTTCTAACAAAACTTACTCAAATGATCAGCATACACTTGATGAGCCTTGTAAGAAAGATTTTAACCTCCCTTCAGGACTGTCAAACACAGAGGGTACACAAGGGGAGATGCAAGAACCTTTATCTTCTACAAAAGTAGATGCTGATAATTTATATTTCTCTTCTGGTGATAATGCATGTACAGACATTTCTGTAGTACCCACTGAAAACAATCTTACTACCTCTGAAATATGCCACTCTCCTCTCCCTGAAACTACATCCTCAACAGATGAGTCAGGTACTGAGGCCAAAGGTATAACCAGTGTATCTTCTAGTAGTCAACCAATGGATGTTGATCCTTCTAATATAATGTCCCTCAAGATCATCATCAGTGATGATCCGTTTATTGCATCAGACACAGAGTTAAATAATGCTGTTTCCAGCATCACAGGAGAAAATTTGCCTACCATAATATTGTCATCTCCAGCCAAATCCCCAACCAAAACTGCAGGCCTGCCCAAATGTCTGACTTCAGAAGACACAGAAAAAAACGTGGATTCAGCTGTGGCAGAGCAGAATCTTCTTGTGCTCAGATCTAAGGATCCTGTGGTAACCTCAGTTAACACTCAGAATGAAGACTGCACTGGTTTTCCAGTTGCAGGTTCATCTCATCTTTCCAACGAAGGGGGATTTATACAGTTGATGCCAGCCACAAGCACAGCTTTTGGGAATTCAAGCAACCTTTACATAGCCACCTGTATGACTGATCCAGCAACCTTGGGGGCAGCTGTAACACCATCAAATGTAGTTGTATTGCCTGGCAGTTCTATGCCACTGGCTTCCCAAGCTCCAGCTGTACAGCAGTTGCGGACTCCTCCCAGATCCAGCAATACATTTCCAGCAAACCAGACTGTCTCCCCAAACTTCCCACAGGGTAATCTCATTATTAGAAAACTACTGGGAATGTGATGTTTATCCAGTGGTCTTGTTATTTTTGTTTATACCCTAAGTGCATCAAAAGGAAACAATTTTTTAACTGCTCTGTCTGCCACTTGAAACTGTCGAGGAGTTACTTTGTTTTTAGTGTATCAGTTGCTAGTAGAAATAAAATAAAATTACCAGAAGTCATTGATCAGGCTGCTTTGAATGAAAAAAAAGCCTCATATTTCAGAAGCTTAAATTATATAGCTTTAGCAGCATTAGATGTAGGAATCATATTTCAGTTAACACTGGAAAGGATTCCATTACTTTGGCTAAATAAAACAGGTTTTTATTTTAATAAGATTCCTGTTATAAATGGAATATTTTGTGTTATAAGTGTCCATATTTCATGTAGATAATTGGGTAGATGTATCCAGTCCTTCCCAAATCACTTCCTTTGGTTTTGTTTCATTTTTCAAAATCTAGTCTGCATTAGAAGTATACTTAAGTAAATATGAAGGTATAACATTATTTCTTTCCATGATTTATAATCTGGAACAAGCATTTTTTTACTACAGCAATAAAAATTTGAGTGCTTTTTGAAATGGAAAAAAAGGGCTATAAAACCAGCTGTAGCCACCATTTAGATTTCTTTCAAAAACTAAGAACTTTTTGGAGTGGCCTTTGAATTTCTGTGTGTGGTCATTCCATTGAGGCCATAGGCCAGTGCAGTCAGAGACCAGTACGTGCAAGGTCTTAGGGTGACATCCTTTCCTGTCATTAGGATTTCTTTATGGAACTGTTACCTTTCAGTGCTTTTTTCATAGAGAAGGAACAGTTTTCTTTCACTTTTGAAAATATTCTTCCACTTTTCAATTAACGTGCTAGAATAATTTCCATATTTTGTAATTCCCATGTATCTGGCAGCTAAATAAGATATTTAATGTTACTTTTACTGGTTTTTATAAATGACTTTGAATTAAAGTTTGAACATTAAGATAGCTTGAAGTTTATCATACTTGAAGCTTTATTTTGAGCTACCTCTTACGAAGGAAAACAGACTTTAACTAAAGAATTCCTTATAAACTAAAAATAAAACTGGTGAGTACCCTGATTTCTGGTAGTGCACTCTAGCAAGGACAGTGAAGTTTTTCTAAAAATGCAGAGCTTTTCTTGCTACAGGTTTTGACCACACATAATTTTAAGAAATCCTGTCTTGAAGCTTTTCTTTTCACAAAAGTATTTTTAGTTTCTGTACAGTCTTAACACTTTGGTATTTTTTAGGTTCTGCCATCATAATTGCATCTCCAGTGCAGCCAGTTTTGCAAGGGATGGTGGGAATGATACCTCTCTCCGTAGTAGGACAGAATGGAAATACATTCTCAGCACCTGCCTGCCAGGTAGCACATTGCAAATCAAGATTTTCAGAATTAAAGCTAGAGTGGTAACACGTGCTCGGCAAATTGTAATAGAATATTTTGATTCTTTCAAGGTTCTTCACATGCCTGTTGCTAATCCAGTGTGCAATGGAAGTGTCCCAAAGCTCCCCATCCCTCCCAAATCACAGAAGATTCCTGGAGCAAGAAACAAGACTAATACAGGTGCCTGCCTTGCGTTCTTGAGAGGGACAGAAGAAAAGCAGAGGGTTCTAACAAGTCAGTTCTAAGTAAAAAAAGTTTTATAAATATCTCTGCTTCTATTCCTGGCAACTGCTGGGCTGTCTTTAGACAGGTCTGTACCTGCATTTAGTGACTTTGTTTGCTCAGTTTACAAAGAACTTCCAACATAAAACATAATTCCAGTTTTGGCATCAAGCTTATTTCCAAAATGTAATGTTTCAAAGCTCTCATGCAGTTTTAAAAGTTTACTTTTCTTTATGTTTCTGGTTATTTTTCATCTTGGTGGTATTAAGTAGTTCACTGCTGCCATTGGAACTAAGCCACATAGTAATGAAGATACTAGAAGAGTTAGCAGTTCTAAAAATTTATTAAGGAAAAGCATTTTTTAGAAATGTTACATGTTTATATAAAATTGCACTGTACTATCTATTTTCCTTTTGCCCTTTCAGGCATATGCTTCTGTATATTGTTTTCATTGAGACCTTGCATCTTTAAATAGTTAATTGGAACAAGACTAGAGTTATGTTCATTTCTCAGTGTTGGGAAGGGGTAAAAAAAATAATTGAAAATAGAAACATTGAGTTACAAGGACAACTTGTGCTTCAGCCTATCTGCCTTTTTAAAGAAGAGTAGTCTTGCACATAAAAATGAAAATAGAATGAAATTTCAAATTAAGATAAAAGCTGGGATTGTATAGTAGCTTGCATTCTGGTTTGCTGATGGATAGCTGAGAGTTCCCTGTGTTAATTTTCTTCTGCTTGGAAATCCCCATTGTGCATTTTTAAGTTCAAGATAGTTTGTTTTGTCTTGCCAGAGCTGTGTATTGTCTAAGTGTAGACAGCAAGCTGCTTCTTTTTTCTTAGTTAGGGACCTCAGCTAGTCTTCTAATCAGTAAAGTTTAAAGTTACAAATTACTGCAGAGTTTGTTGCTGGGTTTTTCTTCATTTGTTCTCTGTCAGGTGAAATGTCATTGTACTAACTGTGAAATTATTTACCTGTCCTAAATTAATACTTCATCTGTTGTTCCAGGAAAACTGTTACCAAATGTAGCTGAGCCTTTGAACCATGCAAATCCTCGGACACAGAGGTCAGTAATGCTAGGTATTGAAACTTGCTTTCTTTTTCCTATCTTGAATTTCTTCCTCCAGTATTGGTGAAGAGAGGAGCTTTTTTTAGTAGTGCCATGAGCAGTACCACCTTTCCTGCTGCCTGTCTGCTAGGAGTATTGATACAGATATGTGCAGGGACTGGTGCAGCCTATGCTAGAATTGTCTTGTTACTGTTCCTGTGTTAATTTTATATGGCTTTGTCTTCATTGTCTCCTGTCTCAACTGTCAAATAAAAATGGTTTGAGCAGAGTCTAAGCTAGGAGAATTGCCTGTTACATTTAGTGGGAGATTTAAATGACTAAAACCTTTGTTTTTTTCTTTTCAGATGAGTGATACCCATGGTTTTGTAGTGTAGTCTCAGTGCCTTTACCATTCTCTGACCCAGATCCAGTAGAGTTTATTAGATTGGGTTCTGCATCTGTGTTTCAGCTATGTGGATTAGAACTCTGCTTGGTCATTTAAAAAATGAGAACTGAATGCAAAGATAGCAAGCACAACAGCATGCTAACTTTATATTGATGAACATAACTTAATTTCTAACTGGACTAGGTACATGTTTTCTGTTGGGCAAATGAGAGAGGGAAGCAAGGCTGCAGTAGTAACTCTCCTTACCATTAATGGACTTCTGAAAGAAAAGGATGTTGGAATGAGCAAAAGAGTGTAGGAGGAGATCAGAAGTTAAATATAAGAGGTGAAATGATCTTTTATTGGAAAAATAGCACATACTTCAAAAAACCTACTTCCAACACTTAAAATGTTGGAAAAGTGGAGGTAAAACATGAACATAAAGGTCAACTTATTAAAAAATCCGAACCATATATCAAGTTATACTATATGCATGCATGCAGAAAGTACCAATTTTTTAAAAACCACTGAAGCAAGATCTTGGATTATACCACTTCAATAATTCAGCTTTCTGTTAACTTTAATTGATCTTTACTGATCTCTAGATGTATGTTTTGCATAGCAAAGAGAGCAAAATCTTCCCTGCAAAGAGATGTAATTTCTTATTTCCCCTTTCTACCCTCTGTCTCATCTCAAATTTCATGGCAATAAAACAAACTGCTACCACTCAAACCTTCTCTACCATTTCAAAGGTACCAAAGTTAGCATCCCAAACACTTGACTTTTCCTCTTAGAAATCATAGAAGTTTATGTGCAGGGAGAGAGCCTTACAGGCATAGATGAATGATGCCAAAGATCCTCTTGGAAATGCAGCGTAGGCCAGGCAGCGGGCACAGCCACAAGAGTGGTATGAGGTGACAGCAAAAGCATTTTTCTTTCCACAGTGCAGTGGTGGCTTTTTCACATGGATGGGGCTGGTTGTCAGGTGGAGACCACACCCCAGGGAGTTTGGGTGTTGTTGTCCAGATGCCCACTGGAAGCTTTTTGTCATGCTCAGTGTCCCGCCGTGCTCAGCAAGCGCATAGGGAAGGGTACAAGGCACACACGTGATTACGTTGTCCAAAATATTCTGGCAGCCTCTTAGGAATTTCAGCTTCAAGGACTCCAGAGCCATAAGTAGTATTCTGGGATGGACTGTCCTGTCATGAATGTGCTCAGTTTCTTTTTGAAGTCAGGTGAACTACCAGCATCCACAAATATCCCAAGGTAAAAAAGTTCCCAGGTTTAGTTACCTGCAGTGTCCATCCCTCCTTGTTGTGTGTTTTGAACCTAATAACCAGTGGTGTTTCATGCCCCTAGTTTTATTACTGGAAGGTACAGCAGAAAGTTTCCTTTTTGTGGGCTTTCTTCACAGAGCTCTGTTGCATTTCATCTCAGTGATCTCTCTTTCCAGGCTGAAGAGCCCTAGTCTACCTAGTTGTGTACAGGCTCTGTTTCATACCTTTTGGCCAAGAAAGCCTTCTCTGAGCTTTCTACAGTTGTCATTCCTTACTCTTGGTCTTCATGTATTGATAAAATAGTTGTATTTAGGATGGAGAGAGCTTTTTTGAGGGATGGGTGGAAGCCAGCTGAAATTAACTTGCCCAGTAAGAATAAAAATGCCAATGAAATGTTTTCATCTTGTTTTCAGGACTGGAAATTGGGACAAGCTTACCAGTGCAGAACCAGGAAAGAAAGTGGAAGAGAATGTACCTGTTGCACCAGCAGAGAGCACAAGCTCAAATTCAAGACAGAGCGAGAGTCACAGGAGAGTGCTTTGCTTTGATAACTTCCTACCCACTGCAGGAGGAAACACCCAAATTCAGGCTACTAAGAGTTCATCCCAGAAGGAAAGAAATGAAAACCCTGTATTTGCTGTTGACACTGCATCCTCCTCTGCTAAGGCACAGGTACCAAAGAGAGACAAAGACAAAACATTGCCCAGAATTCTGTGTAGGCCAGAAGTTGGTAGCAGCAGAGGTGCATCTGCAAAGGAGCCACAGTCGGAGCGGAAGGGGGCAGCCACAGGGCTTTCATCCGATCCCTTCCACAAGACGACAGCAAACAAAGAAAATGAGCTACGAAGGGATACTGATGAAAAGCAGAAGAACCAGGACACTGCCAAACTCTCAAATGGCCAGCAAAGTGTTGCCTTGTGGAACGAGAAGACGGTTCCTTCGGTACAAGAGCTGAACAAGAAGCAGGGGTCGCTGTCAAACGGGGCTGGCAGTGGCAAATCGACGGTGTCCGTTCCTTTGTCCTCGAAGGAGGCGAAGCGTGAAGCTGCCAAAGCTTCCAGCCAAGGCCTGGGCCTGCCCAGCCCGTTCAGCAAACAGCAGGTGGAGATGATGCAGGACATGCAGTGGCAGAGCCCCGCTGGGAAGACGGCCGAAAGCGGAGAGCTGCCGGTGCCGCGGACGCCGTCGGGCGTGGGCGACAGGCACGCGGACGACGCGGACAGCGTGCGCACCCCGCCGTGCCGGCGCTTCCCCGAGGAGAGCGGCACGCCCCGCGTCATGGTGCCGCCCGCCACGCCCGACCTGCCCGCCTGCAGCCCCGCCAGCGAGACGGGCAGCGAGAACAGCGTCAGCATGGCCGCCCACACCCTCATGATCCTGTCGCGCGCCGCCATCGCCAGGAGCAGCGCCGCCACGCCCCTCAAGGACAACAGCCAGCAGCTCAGGGCCCTCAGGAGCACCGTGAAGAAAAGGAAGCTGGAGGACTTGAGCGAGGGCGAGAGGAATTCTCGTTCCGCAAGTAGAAAAGACCTTCAGAGCTCTCCGACGCCATCAAAAAAAAAGAAAATCAAGGCAAGTACAAACATCTTCTGATTAAAATTCTGAGTATGTGTTAGGTATCTTCTTGTACACTGTTTGTAATGGAATGGTTCACAGATGCTAGTGCAGAAAACTGACATCCTTTTTACATTAGCCAGTTTTTCCAACTTCGCCTCTTTAATCTACTCTAAACAAAACTTTCTTAAGATTGGTTTAGTCTTCACATACACACAAGTAACTCGTAGTAACTCTCTAAATAGGCACCAATAACAATTAAATTATTTCTCCTAAAACATGAAATGAGTTTCTAAATTCTGAGTTTCTAGGTGGAATGTAGGAATTAAACCAAATTCAAAGTAGGCCTTACTAGAGTTCAGGCTGTTCTTGTGTCCTTGTTTAGTACACGAGTGATACTCCCAGTCTCTGTAGTGTGCAGCACTGTGCCTTTGACTTGAGTATTTAAGGGCAAATAGCCAAGGTGTGAGACACAAAAAGGTGTATTTGGATGTAAATAACCAAAAATAAGTATAACTTTGTAATTCCCATACTTAGTATTAGCATGCTCCTGAAACACCAAGACTGGAAAATGGTCCTTTCCACGGAGTGGGGACAGATGTGCAGGGCACATGGCAGTGTCTGAGTCCTGGGGCAGATCTGTGCAGGAACAGCTACAAGGTGGATGGAAGGATGAGGAAGAAAGGAATGCTTGCAGGCTCTTCAGTTCCTCCAGGTTCTTTGTATTTAACACAGTTGTTACTTTCCTCCCCTACAGAAAAAGAAGCTCCCAAATTCTTTTCCAGCAGGAATGGATGTGGACAAGTTCTTGTTGTCTTTGCATTATGATGAATGAACAAAAAGAAGTTGAAGTGGGGCCATCTGAAGCTCAGTGGAGCAGTGCTGAGGTTTTGCATGGGAAGAGAAGTTAACTCTAAAGGGCAAGTTGCACTTTCAGTGCACTGAAGTTTCACTTTATAGCAAAGTCGTGCTGTTTCTGAAGCAGGTTGCAAAGTGTAAATATCATTGAGTTGGTATGTTTATTTTTGAAAAAGCACTTGCATAATTATAGAGCCATTTAAATTGCAAAACTGTAAATTTGTGTAAATTAAGTGTAAGAAAGATTGTACATTTCCTGTTAGACCACGTTGTCTGTGTTCTGCTGCTTTCTCTACTTACCCCTCCGAAGCGCTCAGCCGGTCTGTGACAAGGTGGTGCTTGTCACTCACCACTCTAAGATGGGGCAGCTACCTTGGCCACTTCTCAGTGTTCTGTTGTAGTCAGCTCTGACTGGCTTGTGCTCACACTCTTAGAACTGTCAAACCTGTGTTGTAAGGCTTTGAACAAAATAACAAAAATACCAATAGCTAAACATAAGGCCAGTAAAACCTCAAAAAGCATTTCTCAGCTGGTGAAGCTTTTCCCAGCCAGTCATTCAGACAAGAACTTCAATTTGGACAGGCCTCCTCTCTGTACAGTATTTGCTGCATAGGATGTCATTTGAATGCAAAAGCTGTTTACAAGCAATGTACATTTGTGTGGGGTTATGCCTTGGTAAGAATACCCAACTGAAGCACCAGCTAAACAAGAACTACAGTGTGTTCTAATGCAAAAGTTAATTCCCTCACCTTTCATTTTTACTGCTGAGAAGTTCTACTATCTAACTCTTAAATTTTTAGCCAGACACGGATAAATTTGCATCTGATTTTTCTGTTTAACATAGAGGTTGTCATAGCTATTACACAAACTCTCTCTAAAAGGGGTGCAGGAGGAGCTCAGCCTACAGTTTGCTGAATAAGCACACCTCATTCCAAAACTGCATAATTCTCTCTACTGGTATTTCTTCCTTTGTTCTCAAATTGTTGATGTCTTAAAAAAAATTGCAAGTTTTCTTGTAAGAGATCTGTACAGCAACAGGGCAATGTTTCAGATACAATACAAGGATTCCTAAGGAACCAAGATTATGCAGTAGATGTTTATATTAAACCCATCCAATAACTAAATACTGCATAGCATTTACAGCTTGAATAAATATTTTTGTTGTAATAAAAAGTTGTGTGTCTTGCTTAATGTTTTTAAGCAGCTTTGCAGATACTGAATGGGAAGTCCTGTTGGCCAGTTGTTTTTGAAGACAAAGAGTAGCAATTGTCAGAGGGACTGGGGCAGGTAAGCACAAAAATTGTCTTAAGCATAAACTGCTTAATAGTGCTAGTGACATTTAAAATTAATTTGCTGTTTGAGTCCTAAATGTAGCTCTTGCTTGGGGTATCTACTACCCACCATAATGTTACAGCTCAGCACTCTGGTCCTACAGAAGATGTGAATTATCTGTTCACTTTCATAGGAAAGAAGTATCTTCAGCACCAAGCTGCTGTCAATACAGCAAATAATTATTAGAAGAAAACAGCTGTTTCCAGTAGCAGCAGGAGAATTCCTTTCCAAAGGCCTTTGAGAAATGGTATGTCAGTGAGAGAGGGAGCCATAGTTAACATTCTTTATTGTCAGGTTTCAAGCCAAAATTAAAATTTGACATTGTTTATTTGTACTGTATAAAAACTTGCACTGATAAAGCAATAAAAGGCCAGGTTTCTGGATCTGTAATCATTGATACTTTAGGAAATTTTAGAATAGCAGTTATAGAATTCATCCACTGATTGATAAATAAGATGTAACAGCTACCATTCATAATTTTGATCAGAGAGCATTTAAGGCTGTGTTTCTGATGGTACTTGGGCTACAGCTTCTGTATCAGTATTGCAGAAGCACCTCCTCCTCCATTGCAGATTCCTGCAAGACCATATTGTCCTGGTTTCAAAGCATGGGCCATGTGAACAACAATTCTTGCTCCAGACATTCTAAATATAAAAAAAAAAAAACAAAAGAACATAGCTTAAAGGAAATTCTTAATTTGACCTACACAGTTAGCAGAATACAGTACAAAAAAAAACCCAAACAATCCTTTTGTCTGCAGTTATGTGTGATATAGATTAAGTATTTGACCTATAAGAGGAATACACAGAAGTTCTTCAATATGGAGTTTTTGTGCAGGTACAGCTAAAGCTTCTTCGGGAGAAAGAAATCACCTCCATGTCAGCCTGTATATTATGGAGTACCTCTACAAGCAGCAAGGCTCTTTCAAAGAAGGGAACACATCTCCCACAACCAAATCAATAATAATGATTAAATTCAAACATACTCTTACTTGCTTAAAACTTGTTTACCTATAAGACAATGCCTCTGTGCAGAGCAAAACCCAGAGCTTATTTTGCTTACCCTATTGGATGTCCAAGAGAGACGGCGCCTCCATTAATATTTACTTTTTGTGGATCAATGCCCAGCATTTTAATATTGGCCAGCACCACAACACTGAATGCTTCATTAATTTCCCACATTGCAATATCTTCTTTTTTCAGGCCTGTCTCACTTAGAATCTAGAAATAATAAAAAATAATTACTACTATGAAAAAATTAGGAAACTAATTATAGAAATAATAGGTCTGTTTTGAAGCCAGTGACTCAGGCTGCCCTTACTGTGATTCACAAATTCACATTTAAGAACCTCTCTGTCAGATTGGAAAAAGCAAAACTGAGGGACTGAACCACAAAACTTGAGTTTTCTCCAAAGAAGGAATGGAGAGCAGCCCATGCCAAGGATGCATTTCCATCACACAACACTAAGACTGCTGCTACAGTAAGTCCATTTAAACTGACACAGTACTGCCTCACACCATACAATTCAGTTCCTTTTAGAACAAGTCTATCCTTATATAACTACTTTTTTTGCCTTTTGGCTGTACAAGCTGCAAAACTTCAAAGGTGTAAACATGTCCAAAGTTGCTAAAAGTAGTATAGAGCAACATTCTCTTTCAAAATAGGTGTGAGAAATTTTTTTAACTCTGAAGATCTGCATTCTAGCTTTAGTCCCCTGTAAAACATCTGTTCTTTGTATTTATGACATCATTATAATTTCAATCCTGATTCAAGAAGACCCACCAAGAAGGGATGAACCAGCAGTGGAATGCTAGGGAAGGCTGTTCTTTTTTTTTCAAAATCCACTCAGTTTTATTCTTACCTTGGGAACAGCATACGCAGGTGCAATTGGAAAGTCAATAGGATCGACAGCAGCATCTGCAAAAGCTGAAAAAAGAAAAAAAACACAAAAAAGAGAAATCACAAAAGGTGTTAAAGACCTTGTGTTTTTACGATACATTATTTTGCTTTCTTTGCAAGCAGCAAACACTACCAAGGTAGAAAAATTCTGAATACCATGGTCCATGAAATAGCTGCATCTACAATGTAGTGCCCTAAGTAAGCCACTCAATAATATTTTCAGATTTTTATTACATATAGAAAAATCTATTTATGGTCAGAAGTCTGCTGGTATAACACTTGAAATTTCAAGGACTGGACTGGGAAGATGCAGCCATAATGTCAGGTAACCAACCAAACAGGATTCCCAGTTTGAGAGCACGCTATGGGAGCATTTTCCAGGACTTTTTTCCTAGAGGTAAGAAAAATCATACCTACTATCCGTGCCAAAGGCTTGACTTTCAGTCTCTTGGCTGCCTCTGTAGTCATCAGCACCAAAGCAGCTGCTCCATCATTCAGAGTACTGGCATTAGCAGCTGTAACTGTTCCTAGAAAAGGTAAAATATTCCTTAGACAGAGGTAAAAGTGTTATGCAAAACAGCTCATGAATATCCTGTTAAGGATTGTTTTTCCCTGAGCTCATTGAACATGAAGTCTCAATCATTGGGTGAAACCTGTTGCACTGAGTTAACTAAAAATGAGTTGTTTTTTGATACCTGTTTGATGACATAAATGCAGCCACAGATATTTGTATCCTTATCCCAGTACCAGTTTAGGTCATGCCTTCCATGGCAGCTACGTTGCTGGCATTTTTACAGAATTCCAGCTCAGGAAGGGTTGTGAATGAAGGGCAGCTTTGAGTTAGCCAGGAAGGTTTATCAATTACAGATTCAGGAAGCAATGGCAACTCTCTAAAGCCACTCCAGCTCCACAGCAACAGGAGTCTACACTTGGCAGAGACCAAAGCCAACAGCGAAACAGAAACCCATCTGTCATTCTTCAAGGTAAATGTCCCAAACAGAGGTGTTCACTGGTTTAAGGTTCTTGGACCATCTTTTGATCCAAGCCAGTTCATGCTGTTGTGTAGCATGTTCCTTTATCTCAGCAGTCATTTGAAACTAAAGGGTCTGTTGTTGGGCACTGGAGTTCTTGTGAACAGCACTCTCCACCCTGACAGAGCATCCTTGCACTGGCAGAAAGTGAAGCAATTCTTCTAACGACATTTACCATTTTCTTTTTGGAAAACAGCTTTCAGCTTTGGAACTTTACTGAAATCGACACGTTTGTATTCTTCATCTTCTTTCACTTCTGTATCCGGCTTCCCTGAAATTCAGATTTGGTTTAGTATTTTGTAGAACAGTTGACTAAATACTGCCTTATATAAATAACTTATTTTGGTAAAAGAGTGCAAATGCATGAAAAATGCACATCAAGAAATATGCTTACATAAACTGAAAAAAAAGTTACTGCTTAATCAAATTTATTTACAGCAAATCCATTTATACTTCCCACTGACTGAACAAAAAGGACAAAGAGCATATCTTTAATGTAAATTAAAACAAATAGATATAAATAGATGTCCTTAAGCCATAACTAAATTCAATAGCTAACTTTTCACTTAGACAAAAAAAAAGATACGGTGTGTAACACTAAAGAAAAATTGAAAAACAAAAACCAGATGACAGGTCAGTAACTGCTGTTCACCAGAAAGTCTGCCCAACAGAAAATTCTAGGTGATCAAAATTAATATTCCTGAGATTTGCATGTTTAAACAACACAGTTTGCACTGAACATAAGACAATGTTACAGCTTTCTATGAGAAACACAATTATCTCATCACACCTTTCCACAATACCTTTTTTTGAAATAGTGACAGGAACTATTTCATTTTTCAGTACTCCTGAGTCCCAGGCTG
The DNA here is from genome assembly GCA_034336665.1 of Luscinia megarhynchos. Lineage (NCBI taxonomy): Eukaryota > Metazoa > Chordata > Aves > Passeriformes > Muscicapidae > Luscinia > Luscinia megarhynchos. Next base: position 72,091,506 of record JAPFBE010000003.1, read on the forward strand.
TTTTGCTCTTGGTGTAAGAGCCTATGGCATAAGTGTCTTGCTCCTCTCTGGAAATAGTGAACTTCTTTGCAGTGTTCTCAGCACAGTTGCCCTTGGAGAAAACCAGGCCTGTTAGGTTCAGTATTCCTGAAGATGCCAAGCACAACTACAACTGAAAAAAACCTCAACCAGCAGATTTCCAGAACTGAATGTGACTAATATTTTATGTCTATTTCTGATTTACACAGTCATGGGCAAATTGTAACTTTTGGTTTTGAAATATAATCATCAGATTTAGCAAATGTTTTCTGGATCCAGATGATCAAAGTCAGAGGAACTTTGCTTACAAGGCCTTTTTTTTTTCTCCAATTAAAAAACTGCATGCAAAATTAAGTTTTAAAGTGCCTAAGGCTGACATCTTCAGAGACTGAAGATCATTGTTCAGCTACAGAGCCATATGCTCACATACTTTTCCTAATGTTTCACTCCATTATTACTACCTTGCCTATTCCAATGATTAAATGAACAGGTCAACACACAGGGCTTACTTAGCCTTCAGAATCTCTAAAAACTGTAGAAATAAAAATATGTATCCCTTTTTTCTAGTAACTGGAATGAAATAAGTAGAATGAAACAACCAAAACATTTTTATATAGGCAAATCATGATTGTAATTATACACTTGGAAAGATTTGCCCTTGAAGAGGCTTTTTTCACCTCTCACTTCATTAGAAAACTCATTGAATCAACACAAAACCCTTTAGTACTGTGTCCCTCCAGCTCTTCAAACAAGCAAGTTCAGTTCCATGTAATTGATGCATTTAAAGCCTTCAAACCTGAAAGCACCAGCAACTTAGGCTATTGCCAAAACACAGATGAGTAAGTTCCTAAAGCCATCCTATGGACTTTCTTGTATGGTCTCACACAGACTGCTAAGGCTTTCTAAACAACCTACATCTGCTATAAGACAGATAAAAGGTTCCAACATACTGTCCCAATCTATTAAAATTTGCTTTATTATAACCAACTGCTAGAATTTTTCCTCACATGAGGGAACTATCAAAGCCATCCTTTAGATTCCTATAAAATCCTGACTTTCAAAATCCATTTTAGCTGAAATGTAGGAAAGAATTTCAACATTCCCACATAGCCTAAGCATTAGAGTGCAAAAAGAATAAATCATACACAAGTGAGGTCTGCATCAAATCTATGGATCACATTAAATATTCTTCTTGACATGTTTTCCCACCAAGAACACCAACTGATCAATCAGCTGTGAATTACCACTGGTAAAGGTCAGAAGTATCCATAAGCCAAAAGCAGCTGTTCTCTTTTTAAACTTTTCTTCCCTGGTGATTGTTCTTGACTATCTTTGTGTCAGTTGTTTTCCAAACCCATCCAAAGTTTGCCCTTGTTTGTCCAATTTAAGTTACCCTGCTGATGAGTAAGCACACCAGCTGACTCAAACCTTCCCACAGGAGATATGAGATATGTACTCTGGGGGAGGGAAAAACATGAGCCTGCTGGTATCCTCAAAGACACCAAGAACTTGATTGCTCCCTCAACTAATTTTTCTCTTAATCCTTGCTTTAGGCTGTTCAGACTGCAGAGACAGGTAATTACTAACAAACTGCTGTGCTATTTTGATCTTCTGTCCAGTCCCTCCATTACAGCTACTGCAGGAAACTTGGAAATGGAAGACTTTTTTCTCCTCATATCCAGGCTTGCTAGATGAAGCAGTTTCATAACAACTATTAGCAAGCTCTGCAGATCTGCACCAGGTCTGTCTATGGTACATGAGCACTGTGCAGGGATAGTTACCATATGGATATGGTTGTAAGCATCTGTCAGCCCATCTTTCACTATCAGGTCTTCCAGCTTTACTCCTCCATAAGGTGTTGCCCCTCTGCTCATTGTGTAGGGAACATTAGACATGCTCTCCATGCCACCAGCAACCATGACATCCTGCCCAAAGGAAACAAGATGAAAATTAATAATCATGCAGTGTGTTCTCTATGACTTCTTGTAGGAACAATATCAGTAAAAGCTTAAGCACAGGCACTTCATATTTCTGAGGAGTCTTTGGGAAAGAAGAAAAATGCTTTAAGCATTTAAAGAGCAAACAACAGGGCCAACTGAAGATAGTTAATCCACCCTGGCAGAAACATGGCATGAAGTAATAAAGAAAAGAAAGAAGGCTGGAGACAAGACTATTGAAAAAACAGATAAATTGGAAAGGCAGTGGAGATATGGAAGCAGCAGCAGATCAGAGGAACAAGAATCCCAGGAATTTCAATTCCATACAGTGAAAGACCTGGAGAGAGGGCCAATACAATTGTTTATATAATGGTACACTGACTCAAGCCACTGGGAACCATCACTGACTGTCATACCACAGATACCTCACAGCCCACAGCCAGGAAAAACAAACCAATACCACCCCCCCATGATTTATAGATCTAAGAGACTAATAATTGGCTGAGTCTCTGCTTTTGCTGAGACTGGCAGCACAGCTTGTGTGATTAATTCAGCTGAAAACTCCAGTTCTATTCAGAGCTCATGGCCTACATCTGTCAAGCCAACCAAAGGCACAACCACCCTCATGAAGTCATTGGATATAAATGACTAAATCCAAATGTAGCTGTTTACAAAGACATGCTGGGCCTGGTTCAAAGTCTGGTGACAAGATTTCCATCCACTTCAGCAGGCCCCAGACAAAGTGCTGCTCTCTGCACAGCAAGGCCAAAGCAATAAAGCAGCTGCTTAACTCCAGTTACACTGTGATTTCCACAGAAAAGACATCAAAACTTAAATACTTTACTTTTGTTCTAAACACACACACAAAAGTACTCCTCACTTATGAGCCACTTATTTTTAAAGCCAAAAATATATATAATTGAACTGATTATATTTTCACTTAAAAGAACCAAAGATGCTGCCAAAATGCTTTGGGTGTGGAATTAAAAACAAAACTGAAATGCCTTTCTTCACATTCACACTTCTCCCACATTCTTTTCTGCATAGCATTAAAGGCTTACTGAAAATTATGCATTTTTGTATCCTCCCATCAAGTGACAGATTTTTTTCCCATTTTATAGAAAATCTTTTAAGAAAGTTGACAGAGATGAGCAATTCTCCTTCATGAAGCTCTTTAATGAAAAAGTTTATTCACCAACAATAAATTCTGCTTCTTCTAAAACAACAGAACAGCCTGAAAGATCTTAAGTGTACTTGGAAACAACATTGCTTGAATATGTGTATTTAATTCATTTAAATGTTAACACTGTCTGAAAGTCAAATCAGCAAAAACTAAGTCTATGAAACTTTTTTCACCTTTTCAAAACTGAAAGCTTGAAAATTCCCTTAATTATATTTTGGGGGCTGGGATAGAGCAGTAGAGAGATGATGTAAAAACCCCCAAACAATCCACCTTGTTTTCTCAGCTCTAAAGAAAATCTGAATTTTCCAACTGCAGTATTTACTTTCTTTTCTGTTTTAAACTCAAATTTAAATGACTATAAAATTAGGGTTGCATACACAAAAGAAAACAAACCCGTGCTAATTAACTTCATTATCACGAGCCAAAACACAATCCCAAATCAAAGAGGACAGTCATTGGTAGGACAGGATCTACAACACTAACTGTGTTTTTTTCCACAGAACAGCACAAAATGCACATACCTGACTCCCACACATCAAGCTTTGTGCTGCCATCATGATTGATTTCATTCCTGAAGCACAGACTTTATTGACAGTTGTGGTAGGAGTGGCGATTGGCAGGCCTGAGTTAAAAAAGTTGTTTGTACAGCTGTTATTTAAAGGGTAGATTTTAGTATTTTATTGGTGTGTCAGCAACATTTCATATGGCACCAATTTTATCTAAGCCCAGGATGTCCAGCTTGCACTATTTAGCCTACCAGGGCAATTTATCTACACTTATCCATAGTTACCATCCTTCTTGGAGACTCCTGTTGTCTCTTCCCTTCCAACAACTGACTTGTGATAGGGGGTAATGCAAGGAAATGGAAGATCAAGGAAAGGACTCCAGAACTGTTCCTGTTCCCAAAACCCTGATTCCTGCCCCTAAGCAGCATTCAAGGTTGAAAAAAGCATAAATAAGCCACAGAATTTAGCAACTGGTAACAAGATAGACCCCAGGCAAGTTTGGACAGGGCTCTGAGCACCCTGGTCGAATGGAAGGTGTCCTTGCCCATTCAAACTTGCAGGGCAGTTGGAATGAGATCTTTAAGGTTCCTTCCAACTCAAGAAGCTATATAATTCTGTGAAAGAAAAGAGCCATATTTATCACTTTGCCTAACATGGAAGTAGTTCCTTCTCCTTCAAAAACATACAGGAACAGATCCAAGAAAGTACACAGTCCTTCCCTGACCTACAGACTTCTCTAGAAACATGCTAAGGTAACAAATCCCACTCCCACAGAGGAAGGGAAAAGAAAATAATTTCTGCACCCAATAACTTTCATCTTACAGCTAACATTATACAGTAAATCCTTCCAGTGTCAGCTCCAGACTCCACAGGAAGAAGAGTTGTACATATTCATGAGTTGAAGGAAATTCACTGACTCCTTATCCAGTAAGCATTAAGAATAATGATAGACTGAAGAAAAAAAAAAGTCTGTTTTGTGAAACATTCAGAGCAGCATCCATCATTAATGTAAATTACTGTGGAATTACCAGCCTGGTCTCCAGTATCCTCTAGGCAGAAACATCCCACTTGAATGAGTGCAACAAGGACTCTTAACTCATCACAGGGAAAAGAACATCCATGGACTGCCCTGACAAAGGGCTGCCCACCACTCTGCTTTAACTCACAGCCCAACAGATTCCAGCTACATGAAGACAGAAAACCTTTAACCCCAGTGCCAAGAGAAGGAATACCTGCACCCAAGACTGCTTGTCTGGCTGGAGCTTGTCCTTGGCCAGCCTGCAGGACATTGCCCATATAGGCCTCTTTCACTTCTTCTGCAGGGATTCCTACAAAACAAAATTGGTTTGATCCAGGGTCCTTTTGACAAAGGTCCCCATTGAAGTCTTCAATCAAAGACTAATGAAACTTGCCACATCCAACTTATGTGCTAACAGAACCCAGGCCCCTGTGGGTGCATTCCAGATCTCTACCCTCATATGCACAGAGTATGGTGAACTGGTGACCCCTCCCAGAAGATAACTCCCCTGTCACCCTGCAGAACAAGCTGCAGTTATTCCACTGAAGTCAACATTTCCAAGTTTCACTGATCACCTGAGATGCTCAATTTTCATGGACAGTTAATTACACAAAACTTTTTTTGTGCTGAAATTAATTCTAAAGACAGTTTTGTTTAGCAAAGGCAAGCCAAGGCCACAGCAAGCTGCCACCAGAGAGAGGAGGTCTGCTCTCCTGCTGCATCTCTTGCAACAGCCCTGGGGTCCAAGTTCCTAACCCTACTCTTCCCTAAAAAAAAAAAAAAAATTGCGACATTGAATCCATCAAAAGGCTGACAAGGCTACCCTTCAAGGCTATGTGCCCACATAAAGATGGGCAGGGAAACGAAAGGCCACTGGTCTCAGCAGCAAGTAGCCTTTGCATCAGCTTACACACATCATAAAAACCCACCCCAAAAAACCAATTACCATGTTCAATCACATTTGGACTAGCACAGATAATCCTAGGCTACATTCTAGAAGCAGCACGTAATTTAGATTGAGCCAAAGCCTGACAGTCAACTTTACTTAAATGGCTTCTGTGGAAGACTTAAAAATGCCACAGGAGCAAAAAACCCAGGACACTGCAGGTTTTTTATACTGCCAAGCCACTGAAAAGACACTGAGCCATTTGAGGTTTTCTTAGTCAGAGGAAAAAAAATAAATAAATGTATACATACCTGCTCTGTCAATTGCTCCCTTAATTGCAATGGAACCAAGTTTGGTGGCTGGCAGTGATGAAAGAGATCCTTGGAAAGAACCAATAGGGGTCCTTACAGCACTTGCTATCACCACCTCCTAAGTGCAGAAGAACAAAGCAAAAGTCACAATCTCTCTCACAATTGCACACACATACCAGTATTTTTTAAATGTATCAACTTATTATTTCATTGATGTCACAGGTTCTCTTTCACCCTGCAAGCGTTTCAGAGCACTAAAATCTTTATTAATGCATGCAGCATGGAGAGTAAACATAAGGAGACTGGCGTGCACTACAATTCTAGGATCACAGAGCTGTGGTGAGATGGCTCACAAGGCTGGAGTGCTGCCATGCAGGGATAAGGGCTCTCCAGGAAGGACAGATCAAGAAGACAAGGCAAGGTGGGAGAGGAGAGGCCTTGTGCTTTATGGGACAGAACAGGTGGAGTGCATTGAGCTCAGTCTTGGAATTGATGATGCTTGCAGGAATCTTGAACATCCTGGAGCAAAGGGGGATCAAAGAGAGCTGTTTGATGTTCAAGGATTACCCCTTTTGAGCTCCAGAGCAATCCATTCCAACAAGCAGTAAGTCAGGTAAAAATGCCAGGATGGACACCAAAACTCACACACAAAAATGAACCACACAGGAGATGGAAATGGGGACAAAGAATCTGGCAAACAGTCTGAGCATGCAGGAAAGAGATTATGAAGGCAAATAACTGAATCTGGTAAGGGATGTCAAAGGCATAAGGAAGGGCTTCCATGAGCACCTAAGAAGTGAGGAAAATATGGGCCTGCTGCTGAACAGGACAGGGGACATGGTGACACAGGACAAGGCTGAAGTACAGAATGCCTTCTTTGCCTCAGCCTTCAGCTAAGACCAGCCTTCAGGAACCCCAGAGACTGGGGGAAGAGTGGAGCAAGGAAGATTCACCCTTGGTGGAAGAGGAACATGACAGAGCAAACTGGACATACATGAATCCATGGGTCCTGATCAGATGCCCCAAGAACCTCTGTGGGGGCTGGCAGGTGACTGTTCAAGGTCACTTTCAATAATGCTGTAGTGGTCACAGAAATTATGAGTGGTGCCCAAGGACTGGGGAAAAGCCAAGCATTACCCCAGTTCTCAAGAAGGGTAAGAAAAAATACCCAGGGAATTACAGGTCAGTCAGACCCAGCTTAATCCCTGGAAAGGTCGATGAAACAACTAATGCTAAAAACCTTTTGCATGAACAAGAAAATCATCAGGAGTCATCAGCATGGATTCACCAAGGGGCCAGGCTCAGACAAACTGCCAGCTCTCTACAGTGAAGTGACTGGTTTGGTAGAGGAGCAGAGAGCAGACACTGCCTACCTGGAATACAGGGAGCCTTTCACCACTGCCTCCCATAAAATCCTCATCCAGAAGCTAATGAAGAAGAGGCTAGACAAGCAGCTAGGGAGGTGGATAGACAAGGGCTGAAAGGCCAGGCTGGGGGTGGTGATGGAGCACAAAGTCTGGTTGGGAGCAGTTAGCAGTGCTGTGCCCAGGGGTCAGTGCTGGGTCCAGAGCTGTGTAACAGCCTCATTCATGAACTGGATGATGGTGCAGTGCACCCTCAGCAGGTCTGCTGGTGACACCAAGCTGGGAGGAGTGGCTGATACACCAGAGGGATGTAGTGCCACGCAGAGAACTTCAACAGTGGCACCTCACCATGAACATTAATACTGGAAGAAAGGGTGCAAAGAAGGTGGAGCCAAACTCTTCTCAGTGGTGCCCAGTGGGCACAAAGTGTGACACAAAAGGAGTTCCCACTAAACATCAGGAAACACTGCTCCACTGGGAGTGTGACTGAACTCTGGCACAGGTTACCCACAGTGGTTGTGAAGTCTCCACTCCTGGATAAATTCAGCTCCCAGTAGGAAGTGTAAGCAGCAGTTTAAGACATGGTATGATCTTTGGCCCTATACTAGCAGTAAAAACAATTTACTCTTATTTTGCCTCTTAGCTTTAGTGCTACATCAATGTGCACTGATAACTCCTGTGAGAGCAACATGAGAATCTGGCACCAAAAAGATGCACATGTCTCTGGATGCCCCTGGCAGCTGTCAAGAAGTAACAATGACTGCTTCCAGCTGTATTGGTTTCAGTGAAAATTAACCACAAAGCTTTACAGGGTCTGGTCTTTTTTATTTAGACAGACTGGCAAAGAAAGAAAACACGAGGAAAAAAATAACCAAAGACAAATGATACTTGTCTAAAACTATGAGGAGCTGTCTATTACTTCAACATAATTGACTTCAGTGATAGTAACAAACTTGTGCTTATCTTTTATGTTGCAACAGCAAGTTGCAATATAACACAAAATTTCAAAGGGATCAGTTGATATCAGCTGTCTTTTCCCATTCTGGGTTGATAGTTACATGAAGCTTACGTCAGCTGACACACTTCTAATTTTGTCCCACACTTAGCAAATCAAAATAAAAATGGCAATCTGATTTATTTCAGATTTTGTTGCAAAACATGGCTTGGGCATAAGTGACATTATCTTTAAGCCAATCTTTTAGTGATGATTTTCTTAAAAATGTCAGTGACTAACAAACAAACCTAAAATAGCAGTTTATTAGTCAGACAGTGCTTTATACTTACATTTAAAGTACGCTGTGATGCATAGCCACGGTTTGTATACTTCAGAGCCTGAAAACAAGAAAGTCCTCAGAATCTCACATCAAGAAAGCCAATGCCATAATGTTTCAATATGTAATGTACCCATTTCCATAGAAGTCATTATTAAAAACATTCATATAAAAAAATTCATATCTATCAAAAATATGAAAAGAATCATAACATGCCTTTGAAAAGAAGTGTAGTCTAGTACAGTCTCACCATAACATCTGTGATAAAATGTTTTCTGAAAAATAAACAAATACTCCTTCAAAAACAACACCCAATTCATTTTGTCCAAGTCTGTTATGTACACCTCTACAGCATATGTCTAAGATGGGGTGAGTGGTGTTATCTTGTTTACTAGTCCCTCTGTCTGCTTCCCTGGACTTTGTTCATTCATTTCCTACCATTAACTCCTCTACTTGTGAACAGTGGCAGTTCCCATCTACAACTTCCACTCCCTTGGTGTTTTATGAACAAAAATGCAGATAACAAATTCAGAACACCACACCAAGATAGGACAATAAAACAAAACCAAGAAAAAGGCATTATCTGAACAGTCCAATTCACCAGCCAGTAGCTTCATCTAATTAAGCAGTACAAAGATATAAAATTATATCTGTAGATATGGTTTCATATATTAACAGAATGATCTTTCCATTAGTGGATTAAACCACTGTCTTTAGCCATTTCCTTAGACAACATTTGAGCACACTGGGAACTTCTGGCCATCACTGAATTACAGCTACATAAATACTAATTAAAAACAACTGCTTAAAGAACACCACCGATTTTTATAAATTAGACAATGCCTTCTGGTTGGTGTCTGGAACAAGAAAATTTAGCCTGTTTCTGCTCTTCATTTGCCAACCTTCAACTGACAAAAGGTTGATTTTTTTAATGTTTTGAATTAGATGTTTGGTTTTTCTTTTTTGGGGGGGATTGTTGTCTAGTTTTCTCCCCAGCTCAAGTTATAATAGCCAGCAGGAAGTCTTAAATTAAACCTCTCCCCGACATAGAATTATGTCCCTTACATACAGGGCTTCAACAGCAGTGCTTTCAAGGGTTAGTGTCAAAAAACAAAGCTTAAGCAAGCCTAGCAAGGTAAATAGCTATACCACCATAAATTCCTCTTGCTGCACCAGGCCTGAAACTGGACAAAGCAGACAATTGTTTGCCAAGTGCAACTGGCGTCTGCAAGGAGTATAGGAAGGAAGGATTCCAGGAAGGAAGGATTCCAGGAAGGATTCAAGGAAGGATTCCAGGAAGGAAGGAAGGCTGGCCCCACTTCCAGAGGCGGTAAAACGCAAGGCAGAGCTCCTCTCCCTGCCCAGGGCCGAGCCGGCCGCCAGCGCCCCGGGGAGGGCAGGCACAGCCGGCACCAGCAGCGCTGCAGGCACACCGGCTCTGCGGGCAGCAGCATCCCGCCGCCGCTGAGCCACAACCCCTACGGCTGCCATCTCACACCTCTACAGCGCGCAGTTACAGGAGCCAGCCCGTCGGGCAGGGCTCGGCAGCCGCGGCACTGCCGGCGCTGGCAGCGGAGAGAGCCGCGCTCCGGATCGCGGGTAAAGGTCCCTCCGGCTCAGCGCGGGGCCCGGGGGCGGACAGGCCGCCCTTCGCCCTCCAGCGGCGCCACCTCACCCCTCAGCGGCCGGACCCGCTCCCTCCGCTCGGCTGCCTCCCGCCCGGGGCTCTTCCCGAGGGTGCGGGAAGGGGCGCAGCCGCCCCGCCGCAGGGGCGGTGTGACCTTGGCCGAGCCTTTCCGGGCCCGGCGGCGGGGCCGGGGCTGCGCAGGGCAGGAGAAGGGAAAGCGGGGCCCGGGGTCGCCTCACCCGCAGCAGCCCCGCGGCCGGCCGCCGCCCGCACAGCATCGCCCCCGCTGCCGCCGCCATGTTCCCGCCGGCGCCCCCGTCACCTTCACCGCCGCCCCGCCCGCCGCCGCCGGGGCCCCGCCCCCTGCGCGCCGCCATTGGCTCCGCGGCCGCGGGCGGTGCCGCACCCGGCCCCGCCATTGGCTGCCGCGGAAGGCGGGTGGCGGCGTCAGAGGCGCGGGGCCTGAGGGGCGCTGCTGCCGCGTGCGCGGGCCGCGCTCCCCGGGAGCCCCCGCAGGCTGGGCAGCGGGATGGGCTGCTTCAGGAAATTCAGGAAGGGGGGCTGGACAGCGGGATGGGCTGCTTGAGGAAATTCAGGATGGGGGGCTGGACAGCGGGATGGGCTGCTTCAGGAAATTCAGGAAGGGGGGCTGGACAGCGGGCTGGGCTGCCCAGGGAGGCGGTGGAGTCACCGTCGCTGGAGGTGTTTAAAGAAGGAGCGCGCGTGGCACTCGGTGCCCGGTTCGGCCACAGGCTGGACTCGATGATCCCGGAGATCTTTTCCAGCCGAAGGGACTCTGGGGTTCCTCTCGCCGGCGGTGCTGCCAGGCGGGCCAGGGGGTGCGGGGGCCGGCCGGGAATGCCCGCCGAGAAGGAAATCCGCTGGTGGCGAACGGCATGGAGACAGCGTGGAAGATCCCTGCGGGAAAAAGCAGCAGCGCCGGGGTGCGTCCTGTCCGCCACCGAGGCTGCGCTCCGCCCCTCCTCGGCCCGGCCTTCCCGCCCAGGTTAAGCTGACCTGAGCCGCGGACGTGTAATCCCGTATGGGAAACACCCTGCGCACGACAAGGTCGCTGGGGATGGAAGTGCCGAGTATAGCTGAGCCCGGGACATTTTGTGTCTGGCGTGCCCTTGTGCTGTAGCTGCGTGCTGTTTTCAGAAGAGTCAGCGACTGAACTCCCCCGAACCCCTTCCTGCCTGGCCGGGAAATAAACCCCTGGCATTGTTATCTCAGAGCTCAAACCTGGCCGAGAATGGCCCCGGCAGCTGCCTTCACAGAACGACTCAACCCCAGAGTGTCAGGACGCCCATCCCAGTTCCTCGATCTTTTCTGCACTTTGCTTTCCCCCCTCACACTCTCTTGTCTCTGAACCTGGATGTCTGGACGAAGGCCAGCACTAAAACTCTGCAGCTGTTTGCCAGCCTGACAATGCTTCTCTTCAGTGTCTCTGCAACATGCACAGAACTGGGCCAGGAAAAGCCCGGTTCTTTCCCGCTCTCGAGCTTTATGTCTCAAAGGAACAGGTTCAAAACAAAGCGACATTCTCTGAACTTGTTGATATCCATTTGCTATCTTGACTTTTAAAAAGAAAATTTATTATTATTATTATTTGGTCTTCACATTGTAGATCTAGCATTTGTCAAAACTATTTCAATTTTCTGTTCTACACCTCACTCATTTTCCTGTGAGAAAGGATTTCACTTTGTCTTTGCTCTCAAAAGTAAAATACTTCTTGCTTTCCATATATAACCAAAGATTCTCCAGACATGCAGCAAGAGGCTGACTGGGACAGGCACTGGCAAGGGAAGCATTTGTACTCCTTTGCTTCCTTGACTCTCGGTAGCTGATGTTCTAAGGTGGTCTAGTTTAGACCTTGGATTTAGAGACAGAGTCTTCAAGTACAAACCAGAGATAACATAGGAACAGACAAATATTGTCTCAGGAAGAACTGAAGGTTTTACTCTGAAAATATATATGTACCATATAACAAAACCATCCAGGTTGGATACTTTTCAGAAATGAGTAATGCTGAAAACTTGCAGAAAAAAACCCAGAAAACTCTTTTTAAACTTTGCCTTTACTCCTGCAGTACTAATTTCAAAGTCACTCATTTTTTGTGTCCACTCATAGACTATTAAAAAGTCACACTGTGATGCTCTTCCTTAGCTCAGCAGGTGACATTTGCTTTGGCTATGCCCTGGATCCACAGAGGGAAGCAGCAGCTGCCACTTGTGTCTCCAGCCACTCTTTCTTACAGGTGTTTGAGGTTGCATGCAGGAGCTGAAAGCACAGTACTGAACTGAATTTCCATAGCGGATCTCCATCACTAAAATAAATGAGGATCAAATGCCAAGCACCATGTCTACCTACAGATGTTCAGTAAGGATCAAGAGCACAAGGGCTGTGAGGAGCAGCAGAGGGAGCTGAGGGTGTTTAGCCTGGAGAAAAGGAGGGTCAGGGGGACCCCCATCACTCTACCTGAAAGGAAGGTGTAGCCAAGGGTGGTGGAGTTGCTCTCTTCTACCAACTAACAAAAATTGACCTCAAGTTGTGCCAGGGAAGGTTTAGATGGGATATTAAGAAAACTTTTTTCATGGAAAGGGTCGTCAAGCAGTAAAACTGGGAAGTGAGTCACCATGCCTGGACTTAGTTAAAAAATATGTAGATGTGGCACTCAGGGACATGGTTTAGAAGTGCACTTGGTAGCACTGAGTTCTTGGTTGGACTCAAGGGTCTTTTCCAGCCTAAACAATTCTATGATTCTATGTGACAGGTAAAGCAAATAAGAAAAATGAAGCCACATCCTCACTTTATCAGAAGAATGAACCAGGTTTGCCTTTTGTATTTAGGTCAATGATTCTACCTAAACTGTGATCAATTTACAGGGGTAGGAGTTGATTCAGCCAAGGACCTCCTGTGATAAGTGGCTTCTAGAGAACAACTTCTCCTAAGAAACCATTGTGAAAGACTACATATTGCCCTAACAGTGGGAAAAAAGTTTAGAAATAATGGCAACCGGCCATCAAAACTCTGCCCACAAGAACAGCCAGTTGGCCAATTGCCATGCACAGTACTAAGCACTCAAAAATAGCTGTTTATTCCATACAAATAGTTCTAAACCCTGGATGTACAAGAAAAGCACAAAACACTGATGCTAGCTGGTGCATTTAAAGAAAGAGTTGAAATGTAGGAAGAGAGATTCTCATTTAAAATGCAAGGACAATCAGAGAAGAAAAGCCATTACATTAAAAGCGCTCCTTCAGGCAAGCGATTGTTCCCATGTCATCGTTTACTGCAGGATCACATACCTGAAGGTCCTGATGGCAACACACACACTAAATAACTTCAGGAACAAATCAACCAAAATATTCAGCAATCCAAGTTCATCCCAGTAAGTTGCACAGAGACATAACCTCTTTTTAAAAATGCCATAAACTAAATGAGGCAACTCCCAGCCACTTTTGGCACGGCAGGCTTTGATACACTGAAACTGAAAGACTACAGCTCATCTTTAAATAGAATTCAGAAGACTAAATAGCCCTACATATAACCCTAAGTATGTAAAAATTTTTAACAAGAAAAGAATTGGAAGTCACCACTTTTGTTTTTTGAATTACTCTGATCGTAGCAGATGTTGGGTCTTGAAGTCAGGCAAATTTCATACACTGGCATTTTTTAGGAACAGCACCTGAAGTAAACTTGAAAATTTTAAAGGGTGAGACACCAAAATACCTTGCTAAATGAGTAGTCTTTTAAATTACATTTTTATTTTGCAAGAAAATAAATTATACAACTTAAAAAATAAAATTCAAAAATTAAGCAGTACATCAAAATAGTTCAGCTGGACTGCCATACAGAAACTACCACCATTCAAAATTGTACAGCATTATTATCTTGGTAGTGGCACACATTCAAAATTGTAAATACCATACGGAGATAGTTATTACAACTCAGGAACTCGAGTTCTCTCAACACTCCAGACTACATATAGTGTATATGACAGGAAAGCTTTCATGTATTGTTTATTTCACAAATATGACCTTAAAGAATTACAAAGATAGCATCCCAGTCATTTAGATGAAAATAGAAAACAGTTTGAGATAGCAAATCTTTCTGTAAAACTATCAAATCTTTTTGCCAATTGTATTTTTAAAATTTGCACTTTACAGGACAATGGCATCCCAATGCAGATCAATGCAAGATGTGAACATTCAGAACGTTTATATTCATTTAAAAAATATGAAAATGAGAAAGTCACATTGTCATTTGGAAATGTAACTGCATTACAGTCATAACAAATGAAAGATAAATGAGTAAAAGTAGAAGCTAGGGACACCAACTGTGGAAAGAGGAAAATGGAAGACTTCAGAATTGAAACTGAGATTCTCATCAAGTTGTTGGGACAGAGAAAGATTTAACAGTATTTCTTAATTAAATCCATTAAGAGTGATTTCCCCCCACCCCTTCTACACCAGATTTCATTCCTTAGCTATTCACCGTGGCAGTGTGTGTGGCAACGTATTTTTCAGATGCAGCACCTCCTTAAGCTAGGTCTTTGGACATATATATTCATAGGTAAAAATTGCAGCCTTAAAAGTGCATTGTTGCCATATTGCAAGTGAAGAATAGTTTTCATTTAGATCTGAACTCTACCCTCCCCTAAAGAACAGCTTACCCCATGTATCTCCCTGTGCCCCAGGTGATACTAGTTTTTAAGTGCATATTGGTGAAGTGACCTGATGAAGGATGCTAAATGTGATTCTGCATCTTGAACAAATTTGCTGGTGTCTGTCTCAGATTTCATAAAAAACCCGACATCCATTTCTGGTATATATTTAAAGAAAAAATGACCATATCATAGGCACATTATCAATTCTATTTCCATCCCACGTTTTGAGAATCATATAGGTAACAATTAGGTTGTATTGTATTTATTAGATGAGGGAATGTGCAGCTCCTTAGCTTTTAGCAACCTTTTCCTTTCAGCATACATTCCAGCTTCCTAAACCACTGTATCTGAGATGCTGTCTCTCAAACTTCTCTCTCAAATCTAAACCAATGGCTTCAAAATTAGCATTATCCCCTTGGCAACTCTTTACATGTGACAATTTCATACTTGTTCTTCTCTGGTTAAGGGTTGGAATTTTTCATGTTGAAGAGTGTGCTCAGACTGTCATGTTCTCCCCAGTTATCCCAAGTAAGCATTTATTACTTTCAAGTTACAAAGACTGAAAGTCTTGCAGCACAAAGTTTTTTATTAGAATTTTGTTTTCTAATGTTCGAATAGTTTCATTGGTTAACTACACAGAGCACCACTTGCTTTTGATTCTGAATTGCAACACCAGAGGGGCAACATAAAAGATGCAATATTTTTAAACAGCATCTACTTTTGAGTACCAATAGAAGCATGTAACACAAGCTGTAGGATTTCAATCAATTATAATTGGCCAGGCCTTGATTTCTCCATCTCTTGGTCATGAAACCCTCACTACCAAAAATTTCTTACTCAAAGAGATGTCCAAGTACACACTGTTCTCAGGCAGTCACACTGGCATTTACATTAGTAACAGAGCACACAGCCTGCCTAAGGGTGCAAACAGCCATTCTTGCAGAGTTTGCTTTTAAACCACTCCTACTGCATACTTTACTGTAACCATGTGAAAATAAAACTCCTCTTACTTACTGGAAGGCTTTCTTTTTTGACTAAAGTTAATTGTATCCTCTTCCCCATTTCATCAAAGAAGATGACACCTTTACATGTTGTAGTTCAACTGGTTAATTAAAAAGTAACTTCACGCACTTGTAATTTATAGAAGCAATATTCATACAGAACTGAATAAAGCGCAACTTACCTTTGTCCTAAGGCAGGCACTCTGCTCCTATGACTCATGGAATCGCTCCAGTACACGCTGGGACATTTCAGAACAGCAGAGAGTAGGGCAGTGCCAAATGACTACTTCAGATGATTGAGAATGGAAGAGGTAACATTAAGAAATTGAGATTCCTGATGTGTGTTTGGCACTCTCTCTACATACACTGAACAAGGTATTTTCCTTAGCGTTTTATCATTTTCATTAATAGTGTATTTCCTACCCAACCAGTTACAAAATAAAAAGCAGAGGGTTTTTTTTTCATATAAAGATGTTAACTAGTCCAATTGGATTAACCTTGCATGTATATAAAAGTCACCACTGAGGAAACAGTACAGGGATCTTCAAGTGCTATTCTCTTTCTGCGGGAGTTGTGCATAAATTACTCTTTAACGCATCCTGATATATGTAGTCATACTGAAATATTTGAGATATAAATATTAAATGTACACGGAAATACACTTAATATTCCTGTTCCTATAGCAGACCCACCCATGAAAACTGCTTTTAGAGTGAAGTATCATTCAAGAAACTTTTACCTTGTCAAAAAGGATCATAGCAAATCACCCGTCCAAATAAGGTAGCAACAGATGTACTTGTTTACAGGAAACAATTTAAAAGCAATGATCTCTTGCTTAGGGAAAAATATCACCAATGACTTGGTATTACTTTTATGTCACTTAATATGTCAATTATTAAAATCCAGTTACTAGATTGAAGCACTGCTCTAGCCAACAGGTTTTAACTGTAACAAATACGTATCAGTTGTGATGCATGTGTTTGTGTCTCTCAAATGTTATTACATGAAAAGGATCAGAGATGGACAGTACATTACTCTGTTGATCCAAAACACAAAAGTGAAAGTGCTACTTCTAGTCCTAATTGCATTACAAAGAAAAAAAAAACCAACCCAAAAACCAAAACCAAACAAAACAAAAAACAAACTCAAAACAAAAGTAATAGCAGTTCCTCAGTGCATGAATATTTGAGTATTTTTTCCTTGTGCAAGTACTGGTCATCTAAAAACCCAAACCTGTATTCTTCCTGGTGGGTGTAAATCAAATCTACTTTAAAAAGTTCACAATGGGCTCTTCATGAATGCAAGTTTCCCACAAAACAGCATGCTGTTAAAAGTGTGCAACATGAAGGGAATGCCATCATGCTAGCTGAATGAGATTGGCAAAATATAGTCCTCTGTAAGGTAAGGCAGGGATTTTAATATGTAACGAAAGTCAAAACAAGTCCTTCTGCAGTACAAACTGTTGCAGCTGTCTGTCCAAGCACCTTTCCATTTATGTTCTCAGCATCCCGCAGAGTCCTCCAATTATGCCATGTATATAAAGGTGTTGATATCTGACTCATCTCTTCTGATATATTTGTGCTCTATAAGCCATTCAATTTGCTCTTTTATCATTTTCTTTTGTGGCAAGAACATGTTTTTCAATATTTCTACCAGTTCAGTCTGAAGCTGGGCATTAGTGATTTTCTTCCGCATCTTCATTATTTGGATGATAGCCTCCTGGTGGGGGACAAGAAAAAATGAAAAATTATTTTTAAATGCCTAGGTGAAGTGACAAAATGAACACAGTATTAATAGGAGGCTCCTGGTAAGGCAAGACAGCAAGGAAATCTGTATTTTTCCTTAGAAATCAGAAATACGCTGCATTTTTTAGCCTATATAGAACTGCTTTTATAAAGAAGCTGATAAAGCATGAGAATGAAGCACTGGCAAGATGCAATATGTAAGACAATTCCAGTTAAAGGAGCAGTTAAATCCTATATCTAGAGTGTGAATTACTCATTAAAACCAAACATTCACTCACTCCCTGAGCAGACGTTGCAGTTTCCTAGGTGACCTCTGATATACCTTGAGAACATCTCACTCATTTCATAAGTACAACTAGGCATTAATCCTAGTTGCAAGAATGGTCACATCATATGTTACATCAGATGGCACAACTCACAATGTGCATGTCCTGCAATCCAACCTGACTGATAGAACAGACCTTAAACTTGAAGGTAAAAAGGGATTTTTGAAACTTCATTGTAGGTGATGATCCCTGATGCCAGAAAAAATTCAGGCTTTTCCAAAACTGTCAGCTCAAAAGATTTGATGTGAGTAGATGACTGAAGGACTATCAACCACACAGCAGGAAGCTGCAGTTTGTACAGCTAAGATGCACTTTTCAACTTTTCCTCTTAGGAGAAGTCATAGTGCTGTTACTACAGCATGATCCCACCTCCAAGATTATTCTCTTCATACAGACCAAAGAGATACTAAGATCAACAATGCTGTTTATTCATGGTGGTGGCCAGTGTCAGTCAACCAATCTGCTGCTGTCACACCTTCACTACCTGCTTAATATCTGCTTTGCTCTCTTTGAAGGTGATGACCTGGTACTTCACAACAGGAGGCTAATAACTACAAGTGCATGAACACACATGCAAAATCAGGTATTCACAGGGATTCAGAGTCATATAACAGAAGTGACTTCCAATGGGATTCGAAGGCACCCATTTCATACACCAACATCTGACTGTGGGCAGCATGTAATGCTAATACAACAAATTACAGTACGATAAAGCAACAAAAGAAACAGGGGAGTTTTGTATTCCTCTGGCAGGTGACTTGCCTGGGTTCGCAATATTCTTAGCTGGACTATTCCTTCATTCTCCTCTTCCCGCATTCTCTCTGTAGTAAGTTGCAATCGACCAATCAAATTTATCTTGCCCCTTTTCTGAACTTTAGCATTTTTTCTGAAAAAAGTTGTATGCACGAAAGTGAGCATAAAGAAAAAGAAACACAAAATCCAAAACACTTTCAATTACAGAATTCCTGTTAAACTTAAATTACCACAGCAGCAAGTACCATGACAGATCAGATACTTATAGGTTATTAGCAATACAGCAGTGAGAGAGCTGTCTGACAGATCAAAACTCAATGCCAATGTCTCTGCACAATGAAACCTAAATGATGCTAGCAAGCACTACAAGTAAATCCAGCAGCTGAAACAACAGAATTTCAGAAAAATGTATTTCAATTTAATTGTATAAATTTAGGGATCTTTGGAGGAAGGTTTTACAATGAAGTTCAGGAAATCTGATAGTCGCTATTCCATCAAAGAACTATCTGGGACAAAACCCAGCTACTGCAATGAAGAAAGCTGATGGCCTTCTTCAGTGATACCCACAAACTTTCTCTACAGCCTGTGTATTCTGTCATGTCCTCTCATCATTTCCCAAAGCTCAGAATCCTGATGACAGGAGTAAGCATTATGGCCATGGGCAACAGCCTAAGGCCCAGGAAAGCAGATTCATCACTTATTTCTTTCTCCACAGATGCAGATGTCCAGCTGCCACTGAGAACGAGGCACAAAATTTGAGGTTCCTAGCAAGGAGCCAGTTCTCATCATTGACAGCAGAGGCGGGCAGAAGCAATTAAACCATGCTGAACCTAGTATGTACCCCTTAGACATTCTCTCTTTGTACTACCTTGTGCTCAAAGACTTTCAAAGCACCAGTAAAAGAGCACTGCAATTCTCACAGAAATAAAGACACTCCTCTCTGGTGAGAGCCACATCAAAAATCCTGGCTCTTGACAGAACACCTTTTTTTTAACTTAACAGCCTGTTTCTGAAATTCTGTGTGTGTGTAATAAATAATCAATACAGCACTAGTGCTCTGATTAAAGGCTGTCTTCCATGAAATTTTATGGACTTATTGCTAACTGGGACATAGCAAAGCCTCCAATTTCACAACTCATCCCTAAGTGTAAGAAATTTAATTTTCAGAAATTAGAATTATAAAAACATTTGTTTGAAGGAGCTGCTGCAGGTCATCTAGTCCAACCACCTACATGACTATTATCAAAATAAATGACGGTAGGGCAGCAAAGCACGTGTCTAGGTTAATTTTGAAAACTTTCAAGAACAAAGGTTATGTTAAAAGTGAATTCCTTTAGTTATAAAACAGTACATTGTTATTTTACTTTTCAAACATCATCTTACATTAAACTGAACTCCTGGTTCACCGAGAAGAGGGTTCCTTCTGTAAAGTCTTTGGGTGAATTGACTTGAGGTTCATATAATAAAACCTGACGTTTCAGCTTTGGAAATGCTACAAGAGACTACAGAGAAAAGGGGAAGGGGAGAAAGAATGAAAATAAAACACCAGACTTTCTAAATGGAAACAACTACTTTCTACAACCAAAATTCTGCTGACTGTAGTGAAGGAACCACATAGCCTTGTTAGGAGCTAGTAAAGTCAGAGAGGGGACTCAGTTTACCAAATCTCCTTTTGAAATGGGCAAAATTATACCAAGTAGTAAAATACAAACTCACGGCTACAGAAGTGGTGTTAAGTCTGACTTACATGATTTCTCTCTTTATTCATCAACTAAATAATTGGAAGTCTGCTAAAGCAAACACTGAAGTTATTTTTAAGCAACATGTATTTACCAGCTGTCACTCATTTCCTAGAATTAGACCAGACCCACTTGACAACTCTGTGCTGTAGGCATCATATGGTCAAAAAATTCTTGCAGTTTCCAAAAACTTGTGAAGTAACACTGGGCAGAGAGAATATGTTAATATAAAGGCTGTGTGTGCTCAGCAGTAGTGCAATAGCCAGCACAACTGATTAATTGCCAAGAAA
The DNA here is from genome assembly GCA_034336665.1 of Luscinia megarhynchos. NCBI lineage: Eukaryota > Metazoa > Chordata > Aves > Passeriformes > Muscicapidae > Luscinia > Luscinia megarhynchos. Next base: position 72,112,150 of record JAPFBE010000003.1, read on the forward strand.
GGCGTTCACATTTCAGTTTCAAAGTGTTATCAGACAGTGCTTTAAAAATACTAATCCAGTATTTCAGAGTACAAAAATCAAGAAGCAATCTGTTTCAAGAGAAAGGGATATACCCATAAAGTCCTCCTAAGTTCTGCATCAGGGAGTTCAGTTGCCAGTTTAAGATTTTCAAAGCTGATCTTCTCTCTGGGTCTTTGGTTCCACGCAAATAGCACAGCCAGCTGAAATGTTGTTACCTCCAAGTCATACTGGCCAACCTCATTCTTAAATGTTATCTGTGAAGAGGATGAGAATTTTACTTATAGGCCTGTCTGCATCACAAGCTTTCTTACTGCTATAAATACACAAAGTCACTAAGACTGATACAATGAAAACTACACACTTACAATTCCATTGGACATGAGGTGGTGCCAGTGGAGTTTTCTACCACTGTGATTCTTTTTATAAAATTCTTCAACCTCTGGGATGAGATCTTCTAACTCCGTGGGCAGCGAGACAAACACTTTTTCAGAACTTCGGGACCAGGCACCAGCATTTAAAATTTTAATATTCACAGAGTCAGCTGTAAGACGATATTGGATTATATGAATCTCCAGGTATAACAGACAGATAAACCACAATGTTTTGGGTTTTTTTCCAACTCTCAACACAATTATGAAGGACTGAATTTTCAGACAGTTGCAAGGTGTCTGCCTACTTAAACATTAAGGTACTCTATGCACCACTGGTTTTCTGCCAGCAGCACTGATTGAAACCTGCCTTTTTGGCTTACTGCTGCAGACCTCAAACTCTGGTGCAGCTTTACAGCTGATGCTTATAAGCACTACTCAAGGGTTTTCAGCCTGGTAGGTTCAATACCTAATGTTCCTCAGCCTCTCTCATCAGTGAAACAATCTCAGAATATGATTTAAGTTCTTCATAGAATGCATGCAGCTCTCCTGCTGGCAGATAAAGGGGGAGCACAGCATGGAGCACTTGAAGAAAGATGAGGGCATAAAAGGAGGCAGTTCAGGCATTCACCTAGCCAGTTCAAGCCCTTGCTTGCAATTTGTCTACAAGAGAAGGGTATCTGCATCTACAAGACTGCTCACAAGGCAAAACTCGTGACAACTCACAGCAGAGTGATACAGCTCTAGTATCAACTGCAGGAGAAAGCAGAATCTACAGACACTTCCAGTCTAGGGACTGGGCACAGCCATGGAGACTGTTCAACCTGCAGTTGACATAATTTTTACCTAAGATTCAACAGAGCTATTTTTCACTAAGAGAAATAAAAAGAAACAAATAATTTGAAAGCAATACCTGGTAAAGCAAGTTTATTATTTTTGTGCATTTCTTTGAAGGCCTGGTTCAAGTCTTCAGAGACTTTGATATCCTGGAACATTCTAGCCAGCTTGTTTACATAGTCTGCTGGCATTCCCACTTCCTACATAAACAAACAGAACAGTAAATGTGACACACAAAACTATGAACAAAAAGCTTTATTTTTAAAATAATAAGCTTTAATAAATTCGGAGCACAAAGAAGTACACTGGTATCATCACTCGACAGTAACAGTGAATCTGCAATGCAATATAAAGGGTTTCTTGCATGGATCATAAGTAGTTATCCCTTAAGGGCATATGATGATTCTTTTCAAGAAATTCAAGGGCTGAAGAACATATGCATGTATTAAAGAACCCATGAGTTCTGAAGGAATGTTTAAGGCATGCAAATAATATTGTAATCTACATAAAAATTCAAAATTAGGATGGATCTCAAATTATTTATGTAATTAAACAAGTACACTGCATTTTGCTTATTTGCATATGGAATATATGAAACCTTTAGATAACTGCATGTGAAATATTTTTAAATCTATCACCACCACTACTAGAGAAGAGCCAAAGAGTTTTATTCTCACAAAGTATTGTGATAGAAGGGAAATATAAGATGCCCTGAGTGGCCTCCTATTAAAGATAAAACTCACCTAAGCAAAGAGGATATTTAAGTTCAAGCATGGAATATTAATTAACCACAAGCACAGGATGAGAGGCACAACCAAAGAAAGATGTGACGCTACTTACTCTGAGCCATTCCACCATATTCTCCTCAATTTCACTATCAGCTGATATATCCAATATCAGACGTCGTGTTAGGTGAGCTTTGTGATATCGCATGAAAACATCTTTATTCTGTACATATTTAAGTACCAAAAGCTGTCAAAAATAGAGTTTAATGTATTTATTTGCATTGTCAACCAGACAAGTCAGACTGCTGATCTAATGGCACTGTAGACTATGACTAGAGAAAGGCAACTTGACATTGCCTTAAGTGCAACTGTGTTAATACCATCATAGACATCAGAAATGAATGTTTCATAATATCACACCTTCAATTTCTCATTTGTCAAACATCAAGAAATTATCTTAAATCAAAAAAGACATTGACACTGGTAAGTAAAAAATCTCTTGTATTATTTTCTAGACAAACATTATTGTAATATGTTACAGTCTCATAGAGACATTAATTTAATATACCAATTTTGTGAATTGACAGAGAACACATGAAACACTGAACAATGTACATTATTTAAGCACACACACTTGGTAACATGATAAACTTTTTTCCTACTATTACACCTCACATAACTGCTTTTGAAGATCAAGGCCTTGACCCACATAAAGAAATAAAACAAATTCATTCTTCAGAAAAATTGAGAATTAGAAAGCAAAAACATACCACTTCTTTAAGCTTTGCTTCAATTTCTTCAGAGGTTAGTTTTTTGCTTAGTGGTGTTTTTCTTAGCAACATGTCACAGTAATTAGCAAGAAGCTCAGGGCATTTGGATTCTGGCTGTGTTTTCAATCCAACACTAGATAAAAGAAGAACAGAATCCTGCTATTCTGGGGTAGCCACATTGTTAACAAGACAGACCACTCTCTCCTGATCCCCTTGGCAAGGATCCTGCCAGTGAATTTGTATCCTCGTTAAACTAATGAAAAATTAGGGATAACACCCTTTCTTCTTGGAAGAATAAATACTGCCAAACATTTTCAGACAGCTTCTATAGCTTATTTCAACTAATTACAACTTTCAATTCATTGTTCAATACAAGAACTGTAACAATGAAGGATACAGGTGAAACCATATTTTGAACCCAACAAAATATTGCATGGAAAGAAGTATTCCAGTAAAGAATTAACAATTGCTACAGTGAAATGTTTCACTCATCTCTTCAGTATGCTGTAATGAGGTCTCAAGAACAGCCTCCTGTACCACACTTCAGAGACTAAAATACTCAACACATTTAACACATAGTAACAGGATAATATTGTTTCATCACAGCTGTAAAGGATGGACTAACAGCTAGGAGGTTAAAAGCAGACTGAAGTTGAACAAGATACTACAGTAGACAGACTGGTTCTTCAAAACTCTTCAAGCACAGGTCACATTCTGAACCCGTGTCTAGAATGGTGAATAAAACCAAATGGCAAGGACCAATCCCTATTCCTAGAGTCAGATGGCACCAACTTGACTGCTACTCAAGGGCCCACAGCAAGCTCAGCAATCTAGTTTTCCTGTTCATTATTTCCACCCTCTCATTGATTAGTATAGACAGAACTAACACTCTTCAGACAACTTGTCCTTTTTCTTAATTCATGAAGCAGTCTGCAGGCTAGTGTCTTCTGCCCTCCTAAAGACCATTTGAAGTACAAGCAGATCATAAGTCTTTTTGCTATTACAGAAGACTAAGCAAGATGAAGTTTCATTTTGCTCAAACCAGGCTGCATATCTAGAAAACTTCAAAGTGCTCAGGAAGAAAAATGCTGAACAGAAGACACAGTCACAGTGGTTTCTAAGAATCCACTAGGCCAGGTTCACTTTAGGAGTGAAAGAGTTTGAATGAGGTATCAATTGGGATGCTCCCAGAGGAAAGGAAACTATAAGAAGATACTTAAGAAACTCCTCTACCTTACCTACATCTATGCAAAGTATAGCAAGCAGGGATCCAGTCTTTCGTGACAGCATTCCTCCAATAAATACAAGGAGAAAGACTAATTCCTATTCAGGCTTGCCCAAAAAGCCAAACCCAGAATACAAACCAAGATGCTGGACAGGTATTTATAACCATCCGCCCCTAACTAGAAGCAATTGGAAAGGGAAACTGTTTCCATAGTAAATCAGACGACAAACTATACATAAGCAATCCCAAGCACCTAAATACATACAATTCCTACTCAAGTGGCACATCACATGGTAAATGTTAACAATCAATTAACTGACTGCTACCTTCTCTTGGCTGAGTTAGCAGAGCGGGCACTGTAAGCATGGTCCTCCTTCTTGAGTCACGCAGGTCTGCCTAATCTACTGGAAGTTGCTTAAACTAACCTGGTTAATCCTGCACTGAAACAAAAATGCAACAGCTGGACAGGTCACACTCACAACTGGCACGAGAGGAGGTGGAAAACAGCTTGTGGATGGTTACACCTTAATCAGCCACAGTTATTCCCATGAAGATTACTGCCTCATTTTTCCCCAGAACCTTTGCTGAAGTTGTGGCAGTTATACAGCTGAGATTTTTGGAATTAATAATCCAGGAAGCCAGTATAAACTTCAGCTAACAAACTGACTCATAGTGTAAAAGAACAGATCCCCAAATACTAAAAAGAAATTTAAATTGAACCAGGCTGCTATTCACTGATCTGTTTCTACACAAAGAGAGTCTTACCAGAGGTCAATAAGCAATCTGAAATTCCACAATGCAAATAACACAAAGCCCTTTTAAACACAGCATTACTTTTCTAAGAGACATTTAAAAAACCTTGATTCACATAAAGTTTACATGGCTTACCCCTTTTGCTTCAATGGCAATTCAAGTTTAAATATTGTAGCATCATTCACAACTGCTTTGTATGCCTGAAAAATAATTAGATTATTGGTGCTTCACTCCATTTCTCTCTGATATGAATTGCAAAGATTTAATCTCTTTTTACACTACTGTAACATAGAATTAATTCAAATTTTTTTATTCCCCAAAGCTTGCAGATTCTATTTTCAGTTTGAGAGTTCAAATTCTATGACTCAATTTTCCAATAAACTGATGTTTTCCTCTTTTCCACTACCATAGTAGTTTTTTTTAAACAAAAACTTAGCAAGGGATTACATGAAACAGGTTGTATGTCTGAAGTCATGAGACAAATACAAAGTAAATTCCAAACACAAATTATTGCTGAATCAGACATTATGGTTCTCAATACAAAGGTCATCTTCTGCTCTACAACATTACAAAGCTGAATATATGTGACTTAATACAGCACTACAATAGAAATTAAAAGCTCCTCAGTTGGCAGTAAGTTAAATCAATATTTTAGTCTGCATATTTAATACAGTAATAGCAGCTTCTAACTTTAACAGTGAATGGGAAAGCTTTTGGAGACATCATAATAGAAATTGCAACTATTCTTAGAGTGAACAAAAGACCAGCAGAAACACATACCTTATCTCTGGCAGTAAGGAATCTTGGATCATCCTGAAAAGCTTCTTTAACCAACTTGCTAAACCGATTAAATAGTGTGAGCAATTGCTCTACATACTTCTCAGAATCCTAAAGAGGCATAAATCAAATAAAAAAACAAGGCTCCACAGAATTCAGTGTGAACATACACTTAATTCCCTAATCTGTAAAAATGCTGTACTCTAAAAACCCTGCACACTGTGAATTTACACTCTATCTTTAGTCTCTGGATTGAAGAGTTCTACAGCATGTAGGCCTAAACACAGACTTCCAGGATAGTATTTCCACTATTAAAAAAAAATTTAAAATCTGTAACTTTCAAATACTATACAGTAACATTTTATTTTAAAGGATGTTTTCAAGGATCAATAAAAGACACATGCCACATCCTAACTGCTGCAGACACCTAGGCCTCCTAGAACCCAGAGACAAAAGGATGATAAAAAGCTGAAGAAATACAGTGGGGAAAAAATCCTTATAATTTCCACACTGAACAACCACTCTGATTGAAAGCATATTTCAAATTTCATCAGGAAGTCATAATTCTGGGAAAATCGATTAGCGTTTCAAATTAGGACTCTAGCATAATTGTATTGTATAAGCATGTCATGCACTTGATTTATAACCTTTACCAAAAATTAAATTCACTTTTTAAAGCCACAACTGAAAACATAAAGAATAAAAATGTTATCCTAAGGACATTTAAAACTTTCAGTGTATCAAAATTTAATCTCTAAACACAAAATCTTAAAAATTATTTCCATTCATGCATTTGTCCCACAAATAGAGAATATTTAACTTCTGCAAAGTTGTTTTCCTGTTGTTGTTTTACTAAAACTCAATACACTTACAGTAGTAATAGTTTCAGCAGCTGCTACCATGTCTGCAAGTCCAGCACTAACAATATGTTCTTCCAAATCCTTTAGCATAGGCTCTATGCCATTCGGAACTTTATCCATCAGTGAAAACATTAAATGCAACTCTGAAAGATACAGATACTGATGAAGTCACCAGTCAACGACCTGTATAAACCCCAAATATACTGCATTTCTCCTAGGCATGTCTCAAGTGCAACATTAAATATGTGATGAACAGATAATCCAATTCATCTCTTAAAAAGAAAAATGTCTGAAGTACTGTTCTAATTCTGGTCCCACAAGAAGATTCTTTTGAAGGCAAGAAACATATTTATTGCAGTGTGATACTTGTTTATGCATACAGCATCTAATATAGTATGCTAGTGCAGATAGTGCATATATGGCAAGCTTGAATAAAACCCCCTAAACCAATGCCAATTTGGATTAAGTCCAGATTCTAACTGCCTTCAAATCCTAGGCAAGAATGTCTCTCAGTTGGAAGCCTACAGGAGTTTATGCAGGGAACTGTATGGATTCAAAATATTTTTGAATTTTAAATTAAAGCCAAACACACCTATCTTTGTGTATGTTTCAACACCACTTACAGTGGTTTGTTTTATAAAAGCTTACAAACTTCTGAAGTAACCAAAACTGACTAATGTAAACAGTGAACTCTTCTTCTCAAAGAGTTTATTTAGTTTTTCGGAAAGCTACCAGTACAAAAACTTCAAAAAGTGATGTGCTTTATTTGTACACTTTTTTTATACTAATTGAAGATATTTCAATACTGATTAAAAAAAAAAAAAGATACTGAAACATCAATAATCATCTTGACAAAGCTGTCCAGAAAGAACACTGGGATTAAGGTCACCAGATCATTAGGTCAAAGAGAGCAGGGAATTGAACTCAGCATGGCAAAGGACTTTGCTTCATGAAGTACAACAAATGAACTCTGATTCTTTTTTGATAGAAAAAAAAAATTATGTATTCGCTTAGCTCCTCAATGTTAGGTCTGTGAACGAGGAAAAGTCAGAGGCCCTGCCTTTGCTTTCTCTTCTGCACTACTTCTGTCAGCAACAAGCATCAATATCCCACACCACTGAGGATGAAATATGCTACCATCATCTGTACCACAACAGCTGCTGCAGAAGCAAATAGAAAAGCATAGAGAAGAAAAAAAAATCCTTTTAGTACATAACAATGCAAATTAGGGAATTGGAAACTACAAACACATTGAATAAGAACTTGCAATGACACTACAGACAACTCATAATGGGTTGAATGACAGTGTTTCAGAAACCAGAAAAAAAAAAGTAGTTGGAGCCATTCTCAGTGCAATTTAGATCTGCTGTAACAAATGGCAGCACTGTTTTACATACAAAAAGTCCAAAAAGCTCAACCTTTACTGGATCTTTTAATCTAGGTTTTCAAAAAGAAGAGCAAAGACGGAACAAAGTGCAAAAAAAGAAACAAAAAGATAGTTAAAGGACTCCACATCTGTTTCTGTAGAGTAGTGATGCCATAAATACTTTAAAAAAAAAATAAAAATCAGTGATTTCTCTTAATAATCAATAGTAAAGGAGGACTCCAGGTGCATCCCTAAGACTGCAGGATCCAAAAAGACCTAAATTCTTCAAAGACAGATTTCCAAGTAACAAAACCAAAAGGAGTATTTTTCTGGAATTTCTCTCAGAATACATCATGACACTGAAGAGTAAAGAAGTCAATGCTGTTGTTGTTGGGGCACTTAAAGTCTCCTTTCATTCTTTATTCATGAATGCCAAGGATACTTTTTATTTCTGCTGAAATAAAATTTAGGCCTCCCTTCCATAATACTGTAAGCAAACAAAAACACAAAGTCAATTCTGAAGTGTTCGCAAGCGATGACATTTTGACAGATTTCAGTTGGAAAACATTATTCCTTCCTGTCTTTGCATAGCATGTAAGTATTACTTAATATAACAAAAGTATGTGCCCAGCTCATAGCCAAAAATCCCTACCAAAACAGCCCTTTTTTGTCAGTGCTGTTTAATTAAGAAAACATCAGTGAATTCTTTGGGGCAGGTAATATCAGAAAGTCAGATGCATAAGCAAAGCACAGCAGAGGACACTATCAGATGTATACATTACTATGCATAGCTCCAGTCTTTAATTAGGTTTCAGCCATCTGCACCTGCCTCCTTCACTGAAGCATTTGAAACAGTTCTTACAGACTGAAGGGAAGTGCAACCAAGCACTACCACAGGACAGACTCTGCCACAAGAGAGGGCTGTGGGAATATTTCAACAGGTTTCTAAAGAAAGGTCCTTTGGCAGATGAACCCTTCTGAAGCTCTGCATTTACATAAGCCTCCTGCATTCTCCCAAAGGCTGTAACATACACTCCTAACAAGTATCACTGCTTTCTACATTTAGCTCTGGACTATTGCCAGAAATCATGCTACTAGATGAACAGATCAGTATGACATAGTTTTGAGGTCAAATATTTTCTTAAATGCTGACTTTAGAAGTATTTTCTGTAATATTTTAAGTCATAAAACAGTTCTCCCATTTCCATAGAAATGAAAACCTCCACACATATAAGTAAATATTCCCTGGCTGCACAATACCAAGACTTCAAAGAAAAAATTAATCTGTGATTTCAGTTTGGTTTTTTTTTTCTACCTGAATTATAACATTTTAATGACACATTTAGTTTGCTTTATCATACAGGACCAACATAAGACTTCTGAACTACACTAACTTTTCAATTTCTGGCAGCAGAGTTAAAAAAAATTTTCTGAAAACTTTCAAAAGGCATGCAGAGCTAACTTTCAATATTCACACCTGGCTATAAAACCCCATGAACAGCTTGCAGACGTTTTGTTCATTTGAACCTACAGGTCCTGCATCAATAATCAGAGTAAGAAAAATTTCTCCCTGCCTTTCAGAAAAAAAATCTTTTACAAAGAGATGTTTCACTTTTTTCCCAGGTGTAAAGAGGTAGTGGGGTGAAACAAAGAGGAAATGTTTGTATCTGGAGTACTCAAGAGAAAGTAAAGACATATGGTGCATGTACCAGAGCTGGTAAATATGATGCACATAAGTGTAGGAAAAAATAAAGAAAACAGCACAAAATATTTTCTTTCAAGCAAGATTAGAGCTATTCACTCATTCAAATTACAGTATTGTGTATATAAATTTCAAAAGGGATAGAAAAAAATATGAATCAATGATGGTAATTTTCGTGGGATTGTTCACGTGCAATAATATTTTTATATGGAACACTACCACCAGCTATTAAAAACAGTAATTTGATATATCTACACACAAATCTATTTTTATGCAGTTCATGCAGGGTTCACCCTGCACTGCTCTTGAAGCCACTTACTTTCTGTTTCATTTCGTTTGATCATGCCTTGGCATTCAGCTAAAATAGTCTCTTTAAAAGATGTCACCAGGGCATTGACGCAGCACTCCATGAGCTGAAATACATTAAACACAGGATTAGCTCAAGCAGCCATCTGAACACTGAAGTCTGATGTGTCTCAAGCTTGCCATGACACAAAATCTAACTTGTTCTCAACAATCAGCTCTATAAAATAATTAACTCATTCACTGATTCATATATGTGCAGTTTGAACAGAAATTGTTCTATGCAGGAACAATATTTCTTCAGAATGTTTAGGTTAGCAAATGTGGCAAAGTCTCCTCCCACCAATAATGAGCTTAGTATTTCTGTCGACTCTTTTTCTCTCAAGGGAGCCACCACTTTTGGAACAGTAACTACCCTACTTCATCTCCAAGTATACATCCAAGAGCTAAGAATAGTTCTCATTCCAGCATACCCTATTTGGACCAGGCTTGAACAAGGCATTAGATCTAGAACAGAAACTGCCTGTACGTGTTGTGACCATCTCTCCTTTGTCAGCCTCTTTATGCTGGCTACAATTTATACCTGCACAAATGAATGACTCACAGCTTAACAAAAGGTGTAAAGCACATTTTGACCCACTTCAAAAAAAATGATCAGATTTAAAAGGTATTTATTTAAAATAACCTGTTTCCTGAACTAATTTCAACACAGACAATTATGACATATTCACTGCAGTTAAATCTTCCTCTAGGACCTGAACTGTGTAAAAACTGCTGAAGAGGGAAGAAGGGGAATGAAAATAAGAAAGCCTCATCTTTTATATTAAATGGCCATATTTCAGCCTAAGAGGAAATATATTACAGCTTTAATGAAATTTCTATTGCTCCTTTTGATTGCAATGAACAGTAACTCTTTCAGGTTTTCTACATAAGCACTGAGAAATTACTTGCCCAACTGTTTGACAGTTTATTTTCAAACATGATTCTCATCCACTGCTAAGCATAGGAAAAAAATCCACCATAACTAACTCAAAATGAAAGAACAAAAACCAAGGAAAGAATAAAACCCTGCCCTTCAGTTTTAACTTTTGATCTACATGTACTATTAAAACACTTGCAGAAATTGTAGATTACCAGATTGGAAAGTAATACATGTTTTTGCATCAAGTAATTTATGACTAAAAACCAATAAAATAAACAGTTTCAATTTACTGCTAACTGCTATCAAACAATACTGTAACACAAAATGAAAAAATGCAATAACACTATATCATTATATAACTATGAAATATATAATTTTTTTACACATTATACTCACTGCTTCTACAGAGTTACATTCACGTCTTGTTTCTAAGTATCGTAGTGCTCTTTTCTCTTCTTCTTTTAGTTTAGCATCTGCCTGTGCAAAAGTAGAACAGCAATCATTTTAAGTACTAACATGCTCAGTACAAAGTCACAACAGAATTTTTTACTTACATATTTCATATAATTCTGTACACCATTTTGTTGTAAATAAGAAGGAGCCTGTGTTCTATAAAATCTCTCTGTTGAATCCAAATATGCTTTTTCAAAGTTATCCCGATATATCTGAAGTTTATCTTCAGGATTAGAACAAAGGTTAACTGCAAAGAGAAAGTCCAAACTTACTCTCAAGTCTTGGAAATTTATATGGCTAATAATAAGCAAATTTTAATGAGAGAGTGAGACTTGTATTAAAAGGATGAATTGAACAATTTGAAATATCTGATAAATGGACTCTGATCACAAAGGCAACCAAATTTGTCCAATCTTTGTTCCCAGAAATATTCAGATCAACTATGGCAAACTGGAAAAAAAATTTCATACTTAGCTCCAGCACTTCAGACGCTCAAACTGGGTAACCATAAATACACACACAATTGCAAAATTGTAAGGAAGGAATAAAAAAAGCTCAGAATAACGCCTAATAAAGTGAAAAGTTCTCCACTTGACGGAACAAAAAGCTTCCTGGAAAGTGATCCTGGAATCACAATGTCTCCCTCTTTAGAGTTTTTTCCCTGTTTTACAAGAATAGAGACAGCAAGCTTATTGCAGTGCTTTGCAATATTTGGAAAAAGAGTTTCCACTTTCCTCTCAACTTTACAGAGAAATTAGTAGTCATTAAATGGAATATGCTTTCCATTTCTATTTCTATTCTATTTGACTTCTATAAAAAGCTGCCTAGGCGAATATTAGCCACAAGTTTACTCCAACAGGCTGGAAAGCTTTCAAAAGTAGCAGGCAAAGGTGAAATATCACAGAAGTTTCAGACACACAGATCTGTTCTGCAACAAAAAAAAATACTGAAATTCTTAAATGTAGCCTGTTTAGTATTTCTTCTTCAAACTGTCTAAAGAATCAGAAACAGCATGTAAAGGATTACAGACTAAGCTATATGTGCAACCCCAAAAGTTCAAAAAGTACCCTTCTCTTTGAAAACATTGATTTTGCATTAACTGATACACAGGTAAATCACTTAGAAGCTAATGATTATAAAAAAAATTTAATTGGTATAATGTATCAACAAGCACAACAAAAAAATCAATACAAAATGCTGAGATAATTCCAACCCTACCACCACAACTGCCAACTCTGTGTGAAGAAAATTCATTTACTAAAGTGGGGAGGCAACAGATCAGTGTGCAAGAAGTCATACCATACGATTCTCGAACTCCAATAACGAGCTGGGAGTCGAAAGCTTCTCCTAGTCTTTCAGCATGAACTAGCTTCATTGCACTGTCCTGAAGTCTATTTTTTATATTTGAAAATATGGATTCATTCCACGTATCTAGCATGAGCTGCATATCAGGAAGAAAAAAAAAATATCCTGTCAGAAAGGTCAGACCTAAGTTTGTGAAAAGAAATACAAGACATCAGAAACAGAAATTGAGCAATTTATAATGTATTTTTCAGGTCATACACTACAGTTCAGCCATGTCAGAACTTGATCTTGTTCTGAACTTGTTATAGAAGCCATATTCAGCTCACATTCTAAATTTACTTTATGTAACTGGACAGTTAAGGGAATCAGTCTTGAATTCAAATATTTATTCTATAATTCTCTATTATTTCTACAGTTCTTGGTAATCAGTCAAGTAACCCTTCCAACAATACAATGTGTCAGGAGCTGCAATATCAGGCGGTACTTTTGAGGCAAACACCCAAATATAATTCACCATCTGGCAGGCACAGTCTTAGACAAAACTAAAAACTAACACCACAATCACATAAAGAAAAAGACTGATGGTTTTCCATTACATTTATCCAAGAAGTAAGTTCTGTATGCAAGTAATGCATTGTAGTTAATAAAAAACTCTTCATCTCATCTAAGCACTGCAAAGTTTTAAGACTAGTTATGGAGGCTCTTATCAAAATCCTCATCACTCTATGTGTCCCTTTGTATTCCATTGTGTGATTTATTATTTCTGGTGATTGCTACAAATTTGGCTGCAATCACATGACAGGATTGGTGCAATTTCATCTGGAGCTGCAGAATGCCCTCAGTGCTGTTACTGAGGCCAGCTGTGCAACAAAGCTCTCTGGCAGTACAGCTCACCCACCTTTCGAACAATGCTGTCCTCCACATTGGACTTCTTGTTGCTGCCCTGCTTGCCCATCAGAGTGATCTCTAACTGACAGAAGGGCTTGGGCAAAATGTCGCACTGGGTGAAGAACTTGCGCCACTCCACGATGTAGGCTTTGAGTAGAGCTGTATCATCCTGGTGACTCAGCACTCTCTGCAGGTGGGGTGAGCAGAGGAGGGAATTTATAAATCAATTTATGCACAAAACATGGGCTTTGTTTACATTGAAAGTAACTCCCCATAGAAAACTCAAATATATAGTTATATCAGACTAAGAAAGTCTACATATTGAAGTGCCATCTTGAAGTAGTTATTAATTAACCTGTGTCATACGGGTCATTTCTGAAAGGCAAAGAAAGACAGCAGGAAAAAAGTACTCAGTAAGTTCAAATTTTCTAAATTAACCTTTTTTTTTCTCCTTTTAAGTCATGCGCAACTAAAAAATTACAATCTTTGGTCTAAAGGCATGTGCTGGTACAACCACATAAAAAAAATTTAATTAACATAAACCTATAAGGACTGTGTTATATTCTATACAGTGACTAGTTTTGATTCAATGGCATCTACTAACCTTTCATTAGACCCAGACAGATAGTTTACATGTATATTTTATTAAAGCCTGAGAACTTAGCTACATTGTACATTGGCTATTATAATGCCAAAAAACCCAAAAAACTGTCTCTCAAATAACAGCCAACACAAACCACATCAAAAGGCTTCAGCTCAGCATAGCATTTATACATGTAAGCAGGTAAGCTGTGGAACTTAAAAAGCAACATTTATAGGCCTGGTTATACAAAGGCCTCTGTAAAAAACTATTTTCCTTGAAGCAAAGCCTTAGTGCAAATCACTTGATTAAAAGGATAAAATAAAAGTGTACAGAATCTTTCTAAACCTTTGTCACAGGATGCTTTAGAATTTTTTTTTTTAATTTCACAACAACTCCCTCTTTAAAATCCCTCATAGCAAAAGATGTTTTCTGTAGCATGTGTTACAAACACAAGAACTTCCCTTTGAGTCTATTGACGGTGCCACTCGTTTGGAGGGAAGCCCATAAAACTGGACAGCTGAGCTTGCTCAGTCGATAGCACAGATATTTGTGTACACTGTACATATGGCTTATTTTAAGGCCATCCATGAACATGTCAAAATAGCACTGAAGCCATATAATTTCTCTTTTTACAGACAGTAATTTCTTAGGGAAAATTCTGCCTTTGGACGTTTTCAAGTGGAAGAAAATTCTATAAGTACCGTTAGATAAACAAAAATAATGCTGTGGTTTTTTTTTACTATAACACAAAAATCACTGCCCATCCCAGCTTCAAGCACTGTGAGAAAACAATGAGCCAGGCAAATGCTCAAGGCTCTTCTCTTTGTCAACAAAAGTTTGCAGGGCAATTATGGTCTCCAGAGTATCACAAAATTTCAAACAAAAAAGCAATGCACTTAAATTCAATGAAAGTCAGAATTATTTGGCTGTTTTTCTAACAATGCAGATAGAAGTTATGAAACATTAAGAACTTACTGCTTGTGCCTGTTTAATAAAATCAAGGATGTCTTCCTTCAGAGCTTGATGGATTTTTGCTGGACCTTTATCATCCCACAAGCAAACTGCATGTACATCTCTAGAAAACAATTTATCCACCTTTTAGTAACAGCTACTCAAAATTTAATGCTGTAATGTATGAGGCCTAAACAGTCATAATTTCATCATGTCTAAGAAATTAATACACTTCTAATCTGTCATTGTTAAACAACACACAATAGACACAGTGACACATGGGAGAAAGCATGTTTCCAGAAGAGAGATTGAAGCTTTAAGAAAAGTCCTGGAAATAAGTAACTGTAACCTATTTAGGAGAAGACGATGGTCAAGAAGATGTGCAAGACAATTCTGCTTCCAGTACCTATTAAATAATCCCTACTAAGGACAAATTTTAAATATTTTCTTTAACAAAGACAGACATCACTTGCCAGTAACAGCATTACTATTCAGCCCATGCTATTCTAAAATGTTATCATTAACATGCAGCCTTCCCTGACAGTTTCAAAATCCAAGCACTACAACATCCTACAAAGGCAATGGGCCTTCCTCATGAGAAATCTGAACCCTAAGGGATCAGGTAATTTAAAAGACGATTATTTTCAAATGCTACCACTTTCAAATGCACTGAGAAAAGTTACTAAACAGCACTGCAAAGCAAAATTCTGCATTTTAATCAACATTCAAATGAAATTTTTCCTACCTGACAGCCGAGCAAGTGTATCTTAACACCTATTCTTTCCACACTGAAGACTAAATAAAGTAAGTTACACTCCTAATCATACATCAAATATAACATGGCTTAGCAAGCCTTTTTTGACTCATTACCATCCTCTGGTTTTTCTTCCACCTTTCAGTAACAAGGCCACATCTCTGCAGAAAAGCACCCCTATACTCTAAAGCTGTTACTTTGCTCCTATTAAATGAATACACTTATTTCAGTACAAAAGCAGCTTTTTTAGTTTAACTGAAAAGACAAAACTCACAAGTTGCTTTGACACAGATTGAAGGTGCTGGCCCAAGGTTTAACCTCTAACTGGTGAGACTTACACAACATTCACAGGCAGAAAAGGTGTTACTGTATTTAGAATGTCATTGTTTCCTGACAGCAGTGAAAAAAAGCAGTACTGGATAATTATATTCAAAGGGCATGTAGAAGACACCTACAGATTTTGCATTTTTATTAAGAAGCTTAACAAAGAACACTGTCCAAAAATATAAACCAACGGAATTGGGAGCCTTTCCCTCCACAGCTTTAATTTAGCCCTGAAGTTACCTAAGTTCTATTCAGTAACTCAGTTACAAGGAAAAACAAAAAATATAAAGTTTCAATTCCAATGAAGAATTATTGAACTAGTTATTAAAAATTAAAGCAATTATTCAGAACTGGGTTTTTATCTTAACTATACTATGTCACTGGCAACTACTACAGCAGAGATATCATAAGATATTAAAACCCATCACATGTTAAATTACCTTTCCTCTTGGCTGGCAAAAAAGTGTGACACGTGCATTAAACTGGGTGAAAAGAATATTACATCAAATCATCAAAAGGAGCAATAGAGTGCAACAACTACATTTCAAAGAAAACCTACTGTTGTGACAGATTTTAAAAAGCAAAGAAGAATCTGCAGATTTAAGTTACTACTGTATTTGAGGGCAAATAACTCCATTGAGACAAAGACTATTTTAGATATACTTCTGATGTTTCTTTTGTAACTCACTTCCACATCATGTTTGCAAAAAATCACACAAAAAATAATCACCTAAACTTCTGGAAAAGCAACTTCTTGCTATTTGGAAGGAAGAAAATGGCAGGATTTATAGAAAGCACATTAATACCAACATTGTCTGAAAACTCATATTTCACTCTTAGGGCAAAAAAGTATTCAAATTATACCAGTTAAACTGCACTACTCTGTTACTTCAGTTATTTTAGAAGAAAGCCATTCAAATCAGAATAATGTAACCTTCAGCAAACAGCCTTTAAATGAATTTACTGAGACAGCAGTAAACATTTTCTCTCTAATTCTAACAAAAAGTTTGTGGGCAGGTACAGAAGCTGTTTACTATGGTCAGCTGAGGTCAAAAGCTCTGCTGTTCTTTCTTCATCCTATTTCCAAAGACCTGAATCTCAAAAAAAGCCCTACTTTTGCACACTTACAGTGATGTTGGGACACTTATTTCTTAAAAAAACTTAAACTTGCATTTTTGTAGTGTAATTTTGTAATTGTAGTGCAATCTTTCACATAATTTCTGTCTGTATCAGGAGTAGTTCAATACTGTATTCCCATCACACAGAAGGAAGTAAGATACAAAAAAATTACTTACGAAAACAGATCAAACCATTGCTGTTTCGTGACAGACTCCTGACGAAGAAGTTTCAGAACAATTGGGCGCATGGAATCCCATTTGTCTTCAAACTGAAGTGAACCTTTATTCTAAAAGAAACAACAAAAAAGTGTTGTTAATAAACCAGTATCTTATTTTGCCTTTAAGGATTGCAGTTTCTACAATTAACATAAAAATATTTTCTCAGGTGTCCCTCATAAGCTAGCATTTAAGCTACACCACCACAGCTCAACAACACTTTTCACAATAAGTATTATTTTAAGAAGTGACAGAGCTATTATTTGTTTCAAAGAAACTGCCAATTTCTTCATTTAATCACTGCATTAGCTACAATGCAAAGCTCTAGCAAGTTTTCTTCAGCTGTTAGTGGAGTTATGCACAGACAACATGGATGATACTTGGAGCAGCTCCCACTGTTCCAACCCAGATACCTGCAGCAGAAGTCAGGAGGCAGCTGCAAACCTGCCTTGCATAGATTACCCTGATCAAAACGGTATCCAGGAGTCAGGATGGTATTGTGGATGCTACCATGTACCTTTTTTCTCTCACTGTGCATTTGGCATCAGCAGCAAAGAGGGAGGAAGGAAGCAGAATAACGCAGGAGCTGCTGTGTCGCAGACTCCCTTCCTGTGGGTTAACTGGCCACAAGGCCAACACTACCGTTGGTGCAGATAAAAATTATCTACACCATGCTGAAAAATCCAATCCAAGGTGGATTTTTCAAACTTATGACACAAATTAAGAGGAAAGCTAAAGAAATGAAGTGCTCCCATGTAATTCTGATTGTTCCGAAAAATCTCACCACAGTATCCAGGCTAACTTCCATTATTTAAAAAACTCAAACCATACAACAACTTTGAGAGAAAAACAGCAGTTCTACCACATATGTTATGATTCTATTTGCTTAATATAATTAAGCAAATTATTAAAAGAATAATTAAAATGAAAAGAATTAAAAGAATACACTGATTGAGAGTTCTGTGTCACAAAGATTATTGGTTGAGTTATCAGCAGGGTTATGTTCCAGTGCACTGTTTACTTTTGAACAGATCATTGTCTTGGCTAGAAATACTACATTTGACACAATTCACTTCAAATAGCAACTAATACAGTCTGTTTGAAATTCTGATAAGTGCACTCTTCTGCAACTAACATCTCTTCAGATAAACAAGCACAAACAGCACACCAAGTTCCCTCAATCACCTCCTTTTTGTTAATTTCTACATGGAAATTTACAATTAAATCTGTTCTTATGTATCAGAATAAGTACAGTTTGACAACCATATCCCCTGGTGTTCTCAAGTGCAAAGATACCTCATCTTCAAGCTACAAAGATGCAACAGGGACCACAGTAACCATTTACAGCCACAGCACCTGGAGGCCTCACAGCGTTGTGGTAGGTACTGAGCACAGTTTTCATAGAATCAGCCCCTGTTGACAAAGTCCATAAATCTTTCAACATAAAAAATAAAATATTAAATTGTTTGCCTATTCAGAGATAGTTTTACCTATTCTTTTCCACTGCAAAAAAAAAGTAATTTGAATGCATCATGTTTGAAAATCACCAACTAAAATGCTTCCCCTATAAAGAGGCAGCTTTACAATCCTAATGTTTGATGCATTGCTCTAATCTTTCCTAGTCCCATGAAAATTGTTAGCTTCTACTTGCAGATACATCTGTTCCAAGTCTCTCTCTGAAGGATAATGAACATAAAATATCAGCTACTGAACAGTCAGAAGTTCCAGAAAAGGCATTATAAAAAAAGTAAAAACAACTTCCTCAAAAGTTTTCCTTTTGAATGAAACATCAGCAAAGATGGCACAAGTTTTTCAGAACAGGTAAAAAAAATCTGTTCTGCAATTCTTGAGAAGTGTAATTCAGCCCTTCACCGAACAGAGCTGAAGATACAACCTAAATGCTCTATCTTTGTGAATAAGATTAGTTTGTAAAGATATGTAAAACATGAGGAGGTGGAGGACTGCAAACACAACTGTTTATAAGATTTAGATTGTGATTACCTACTTAATCCTAAGAAGCACAAATAAAATTCAACTTCAAAAAACCACATGTCCACTTGTAACCAATATCTGCCTACTTAAAAATAATTCCTCAAATAAAGCTTATCTTGAAATCCCATTAGAGAACTTAGAACTTCGTTTCCTATATGCAGGAGTAATATTTTCCACATTTACTCCTTTATTCTTTAATTAAGCACAAGATGAAATGAAATTAATGGATGAATAATTCTCCTCAACTATTCTTTAAGTTCAATAAACAATTCACAGAAATATAGGATAAGCTGAGTTGGAAGAGACCCACAAGGCCCATCAAGTCCAATTCCTGGCCCTGCATAGGACCATCCTCAAGAGTTACATCATGTGCCTGAGAACATTGTCCAAAAATGCTCCTTGAACTCTGCCAGGCTGGTACTGTGACCACTTCCCTGGGGAGCCTGGTCCAGTGTCCAAACATACTCTGGGTGAAGAATCTTTCCCCAATATCCAACCTAAACCTCCCCTGACACAGCTTCAGGCCATTCCCTCATGTCCTGTCACTGTCACCACAGAGAAGAGATCAGTGCCTGCCCCTCCTCTTCCCCTCACAAGAAGCTGTAACTGCAGTGGGGTCTGTCCTCAGTCTCCTCCAGGCTGAACACACCAAGTGACTCAGCCATGACAGGGTCCTTTCCTTCAAAGGTCCTTCACCATCCTTGCTGCCCAGTTGCTCACTCATCACATGAAGTGTTCATCCAGTTGTGGGCTGGATATTTTTTTCAGAAGGATGCTCTGAGAGACAGTATGGAAAGCTTTACTGAAATCAAAAAAGATTACAGCAACATCATCTAGGTCGATTTACGATTCCATGACATTACAATTTTATACAGTAATTACAGAAGAAAGGGGCATTAAATACCACCTACCGTGTATCATTCCCACTCATTAATTCCATCTCTATTAGTGCACGAGAGAAAACAGATTTTATAGTAGAAGAGGAGGTCAAACAGTGGCAATTCTTTGCTGTTACCAAAGTCACACATGCAATTTCTGAGCAGTATTTCCTGAGCAATTTTTCTTTCCTACTTTGCTTCCAACCACAGTTCCAAAGGAAAGGTAAACAGGACAGTAAGGCATAACTTTGATGAAATAAAATCTTCTCTGAAAACACAGACTACAGCTGATAGCCACAGCCTGGTTAAGCAGTCATTCTAGTGTTTAAATTTTAATGCTTTGAAAAATAACTCCACTTACGTTAATATTTTGTTTTAAAATTCACTTCATTGAATTTGTTCATAAAGATTTAAAGTTCCATTTTAACACTAAATTTTACTTGAAATACATACTACTTCGCACATTATATTTTTCCCTGTTGTTCAATTCTACGCATAAGCACTTAAACATAACAGACACAACAAGGCAAGGCAATACACCAAAACCTTCATGCTACTCTCCCTTTGAACCTCAAAATGTCTCTTTGGAACTCTCTTTGCTGTGCACTCTCTTTATTTCAGGCCACACAGAAATTCAGCCCTGGTCTCTGCCAGATAGTCTACACAGTACTGTAGAAAAGTAGTGTTCTCTAGGTCTTACTGTACATCTAATCTGCATCTGAGTAACATCTTCACCTTTACAACTTCATTGTTTTCAGACAGTATTTATATTAAAGCCAGCTCACAGAGGGATGGAGTAGGAAGTGAAATGTCCTAGACGGAAACAAGCATTGTCTCATTAATCTCTGCTACAAGTAGCTCTAAAAATCACTGTAATGCTTGTAGCAAGTTTCTACTCAAAGCAGAAAAGTAGCCACAGGAAAAGCTTTTGTATGTAACCAACTAGTGTGCAACACTCACTAGCTTCTTAAGGATATCATAAATGGAAATACCCAGGAAAAAACAGAGAAACTTAAAATATAGATCTGCAAACATATACTTCAAGTCAAAAAATTCAAAAACTTCAAATGTGTTTCTAGTTGTCAGTGACAAACAGTTGAAACTGATGCAAAGGTAAATAGTGATTCTCATTTCATTTAAGCACAGGGAAAACTCTTGCTTCCTCTGCTGCTTCTTTCCTAATATCAGGCTCACGCTGGAGTTCATCTTGCAAGGATAGACTCCTGCACTTGCTGGCAGCTCCAGTAATGCTCTACAATAGTGTCAGGATCTGCCAGCATAGATTCAGCTACAGGTTTTCTTTGTGCTACAATAAGCTGAGGTGCTTTCTGCTCCACAAACTGCAGAAAAACCCAAGTGTCTTCATGTCACATGGGTGAATTGGTTTAGACTGTATCATCACTGCAAAGAGAACAAGTTACAAGGCCTACAGGGCCCCTGAAAAGAAGTACCTCACTTTAAAAGTGTCATGTGTGTTGAAACAAAAACCTCTAGTGGACTCTTCTAGAAATGGCTTGGTCACCTACCAGAAAGCCACTGCCTCAACGAGGGAGGGCAGCTCTGCTACTGGTAGGGCAGGCACCAGCTGACCCTGTAATGGCTCCTACTAAGTACTGCAGCATTGCCATCACATTACAGTTCTGTTTCACCAGGATTCAACATGATTGGTCATTCTAATTTTGCATTTAAAGAAGGCTCTCCAAGAATATGCTTCTCACTAAAAAAAAACCAATTTACAGTTAGAAAAATTAAACACTAGTGGAGTTTAAAGATGCCCCCTAAAATTATGACAGCCAGTCAGATTTGGATTCAGCTAGTATCTGTTAATAGAACCAGAAAGGAATATTTCAGTTCATTTTCTCAACTATGCAGAAAGCTGAACCAGATGAGGGAAAACAAAAGAAAATGCTCAGGTCATGTTCACATTGGCAAAACTAAGACCTGTCAAACTTAGATTTGATTATGCAGGCTTATTTGGAAAAGATATCGGAAAAAATATTTTAACAGGTCTCCTTTCTTATCCTGGGATTTCTACTGTGTCCAGACATTGCTTTTTTTCCCCTTAAAGATGAAAGCAGAAGTATGTTGGACAGACTCAGATGGCACAAGGCACTGCCAGGCAACACTGACCTGGAATCAACAGTTTGCTTCTTGGAGAGCACTCTGATGAGGGGAGCTGGGAAACAAAGGACCTTACCTAGTTCTAATTCTCACACTGGTTTATCCTGCCATTATAAACAAAGTCAAATCACAGTACAATCTTTCCTTCTGTAAGGTGAGAATCATAGTTTATTGTCACTGGAAAACTCCCTAATTAGTAAGCTAAGTGCTTAATAACACTTTGATTGACCAGAAGGGCCTATTTTAGAAGACAACTCTCTGCAGCATTTTTCCTAGAACACACTGTGCATATATATCTTATTGTCAATATAAAATATTGATGACTCAAAGGCCAGCGGCAGAAACATGACTAGTTAACACAACGACTTCAGTTTGGCAAGAGCCACCTCACCAAGCCAAGGCCTCTGTTTTTACTCCTTGCTGCTCTTTCAAAACAGCTGAAGTGCAATGCTGACAGATCTTACAGGCCTGTTTCTCCTATCTGCTGTGGGCTATCCCACGTGTACCATCAAAGCACGTGTCAGACTTTCAAGAAATCCTCAAATGTACAGCAAAGAGATCATCTAAAACACTAACAAGTGAATAAAACTGTCTGAGCCCTGCTCTGAACACGTATTTTTCCACAAAAAGGGCATTTCTTCTAATGGGACATTATTTTTCTTGCTTGTGTTCTTGGGTTCCTCAATTTTAGATTTTAAAGTATTTTTAAGTATTATTCTGCTTAAATATTTAACAACCTCTTACAGGCATAAAAATAAATAGGAATTAATTTAAATTACTTTCAATTACATTTCAATTTCAAGGAAGATTTTTTTAAACATATCTTTTTAACAAAGAGGTTTTTTTAATATCGGGAAAAAACAGGAGGATAAATTATGAATTACTTCTCATTTCTTCACACTGAATGTCTCAGAGCAATAAATAAAACCAGCAGATTCAGGCTAGATGTACACATCCTAATTAGGTCAGGTTAAAAAAAATCCAAGCAGCACTTCTTCAGGACCACACTGAACTATAATGCATGAGTGCTGAACACGTGTTTATGCCTATATTTATATAAATCTTCAATTATCAATACCTCAAGTTAAGCAGCAGCCTGCCCTAGGCCTCTCTTAGCACTGTAGATAACCGGTGCTGTAGAAACACTTACAGGAGGCATTAATAACAGTGGTTTCAAGCAGGCCCATCTTCCCTGTGCCAGCATGGCCTCAAAGGCCACACAGTCTCCTCCTCATACATACCGCAGAGATCAGGACAGGCAGTCCTGAGCCCAAACACTGGGCTGTCCCACTGAAATCTTCTGTCCCAACCTGCGGCAGCTCGGGGTGACTGACATCTGACATCAAACGCCGGGAAAGTGCTTGAAAACATACGACTACAGAAGCAAAGCTGCTTAACGTAAGGGAAAGGCCTCCAGGAGTTTTCCTTTGCAGGAAAACTGCAGTTAACAAAAAAACTGGAACACGGCAACCACCCCACTAACGGCACCTGCCCTCAGCGAAGACATGTTCCAACTCTTTGTTTAACTTAAAACTCATTTTCCGTACGCCCAGATTTTCCTAAATAAACAAAGAGAAGACACCGTGCCCTGTCTATCGGCACGACGCAACGCTGTTTCCCAGCGCGGCGCGTTTGGGAAGGGAGAGCCGGGGGCAGGGACGCGGTGCTGGCAGCAGCAGCAGCAGCCGGGCCGGGCCGGGCCGGGCCGGGCCGAGGCCGGCAGCCCAAGGCCGCTCACCTGCGGGGGAGCCGTGCCAGCGGAGCTCCGGGCAGCGGCACCCGCGGCCCGACCCGGCCCTGCCTCGTCCCCAACGCCCTGCCCGCTCCGGCCAGCCGCAGGGCCGCCCGGCCCCGCCGCCTCCCCCCTCCGCCCGCAGCACTCGGCCGGGCCCCGCTCTCACCTTTAAGAGATTAGACGTCGCCATGATCCCCACTGCGGGGCCTCCCCGGCCGGCAGCGGCGGCTTCTCTGCTCGAGCTCGGTTCGGATCCCACCGGCCGCTGCCGCTTTACATGGCCCCGGGCCGCCCGCCCGCCCGGCCGGACCCGCGGCAGCGGCAGCAGCGGCGGCGGCGGCCTCAGCGTTGAGCTTCCCTGTCCCGCGGCGAGGCTCGGGGAGCTCGGCAGCGCTGGGACCGGCCGGGTGCTCCGCACGCAGCCGCCCCTCAGAGCCTCATGGCGGCGTCCGCCCGGGCGGCGCACGGCGGCCGCGGCTCCATGGAAGGGGCCGGGCCCACATGATGCGGCGCCGGGAGCGGCCCCGCCGCCCAGCGCGGCTGCGGGCCCGCCTGCAGCGCCCCCTGCCGGCCCGCCGCCCGCGCCGCCCGGCCCGCCGCCGCTGCCCTCACGGCCCCGCGGGACGGGGCGCTGCGGTTTGCCAGCACAGCAATTAACTAATTAAACTAAACTAAACTAAAGTAACTAACCAGCCCCGGCCCGTCCTGTCCCCGCGGGTGCCGCGGCACCGGCCCCCCGCACGAAGCCGTGTGCTGGCGCTGCCCTACAGCCAGTCTCCGGCCAAGCTGTCACGCTTCATGCCAGTTGTCACAAGTGCTCTATTTACAGAATCGTTAAGGTGTAAGTATCTGAAGGAGGGGTGTCGGGATGGACCAGGCTCTTCTCAGTGGGACCAAGCCATTGGGACCAGAGACAATGGGCACAGAAGTTCCACCTGAACATGAGGAAGAACTTACTTTACCGTGAGGGTGACCGAGCCCTGGAACAGTTTGCCCAGAGAAATTGCAGTCTCCCTCACTGGAGAATTCGGCAAGAGTGTGGACACAGTCCTGTGCTCTAGGATGGCCCTGCTTGGGCAGGGAGGTTGGACCAGATGATCCCCTGTGGTCCTTTCCAGTCTGACCCATAGTTGGAAGGGGCACACAAGATTCATCAGACTCCAACACAACGGAATAGTTAATTTGAAAAATGTCAGGATTTTTTAATGTAAAACAGAGTCTCACTTTTCCCTTAAAACGTTTAGCCTTTGCCTAAAAATTTACCTTGAAGAAAACTTCACCAAGCTTTTCATACAGGTTCAGAGCCCTGAGAGCTGATGCTTCCTGTTCAGCCTGGCCTGCTCTGAGGCATAGACAGCCACACCACTGGCCACCAGCAATGGCAGCCCTCCCTTCGCCTCTCCTGGGGCACAGGATTTGAAGATAAATTCATATTGCAGAGGTTAGGGACCGTCAAGTGTAATAAAAGCTGTAACAAAATATTTAAGAAGTATGTATACTGTTGTGGAAGTTTTGATAATGCTGACCAAATGTGGCCTGCAGCCTCACTAAATGAATAAATGATGATAGTTATATTAAGGCCTTTTTTTCATTGAGAAGTGAAAAGAACATGTTGAATAATCTCCTATTTTGACAAGGTTTCCAGCTTCCAAATGCTCCAATTAGTTAATGATTTTTTTCTTTTCTGTTTTTATGTGTTCTATACTATCAGTATTTAAGTATGTGGTATTTATTACACACATAATGGACATGGTTATACAGTTTTGCATGTAGTATATAAGTATGCAATATAGATCTAATTGTATTATGCACTTTCCATTGCACATGTATTCTACAACAATGTGAAGTTAGGAGGCCTCCAGCAGGGGCAGTAAAATGTGTGCACTGTGCATTTGTGCTTCAGCCTCTCCACTGCCCAGTCTGTTACAGGTATGTAAGCACCAGAGAAGCTGAGATACAGGTAAATACTCTACAGAATGTGACATGGAGGCAGCCATTTCTATGAGCCACTACTCTGTGAACTGATTCATTTTCTTTTGCCCAAACCCTTAAAAAATGCGAGCTTTTCTAGTTATTTGATATTTTTTGTTATTTTCCATTTTCTAGTAGTTTCTTTTCTTTAGTATATTGCTATTAAGGCCACAATGCAGTCATGTTTATAAACTGCTTTTGATACATAGAGCCAGAAAATGAACTACTATAGAGAATTTAATCTCAAGTCCCTTTGATGCAAAGCTTAGGAGTACAAAACCACAACACAGATCATTAGAATGCTATAACTGCAAATTTTGCTTAACCAGCATTGAAGCTAAATGAAGTTGGGCAATGCTTTAAAATGCTGTGTTTGAAAACGATGGATTTCTCTGTATTTGCACTTTTCATCCAAACTTACCAAATGTTGTCACAAAAATGTGGGAGCACCCAGGATGCTGGAGCACCAGTGTACCAGGGGTCTTTTCTAAAGTCCCCTTAAGCACCTGGTAGGCATTATGTAGCATTTATACTGCTGGCCTGGATGGGTCAGCAATGACTGTACCGAGTATGAGAGTTTGTGCCTCCTGCCCAAATATGCTCTTGTGCAGCAGTTATGAAGAGGCTAGTCAAGGAATAAAGAGAACTTGAACATCTGAGAAGCAGAGACAAGGAAATACTGCTGCTTTTTACTGATACTAAAAATAGTGTGCATCTCATTTTGCATGGTTTACACAGTGACTGTAATTGTTTTTGTTTTTTTCCCTGAAGATCTGTGCATGAATTTTCTGGGAAGTAAAGACATCTATGAGTCTTAAGGTTTTATAGTATTTTAGTACCACTTCAGGTGTACTTTGACAGTGCTCAGTGTTATACAATACCGTTGTATTTGCTTTAATTCTATTACAAATGGATTATTAATAAATTCTGCTGGTAATGAAGATATTAATTATTGATTGGTACTACATTGGCCGACAGTTTTAATCTTGCATGGATTGTAAAAGGCAGAGGGAATGACAATCCCAGACATGTGCACTTCTTCAAAGTGATTTGCAAGGAACAGCTCATTAAGATTTGGATGATCAGTAAATTTCATATCATCATAATATTCTAGATGTCTTGAGTGAACTGATTTCAGGCTTTGAATGAGTTGCATCAGAGAGAAATATGTGTTTTTATGATCTGTTCTAATCCCCTGAAACCAAGAAGATGAACCAATAAGATGAACATAGTTTCTTCTAATCTTCCCTTAGTCCATTAAAGGAAAAAACATGTGATGCTTGATGAGTTCATTTTAAACTCTTCTCCCATCAAACTAGTTATGTTCAGTAGGGATACTAAAACTTACAGTTTTTCTTTCAGTGGGAAATTCTTGTTTATCACGGCTGTGGAGTGTCACAATGACCTCATTGCACAAAATATGCCACGAGTCACCAAAGACAATCCTTTTAAAAGGGCAAGAAGACTCAGACATCTACCTGTAGCTGAAAAAAGTAGCACTGTCAGGGACCAAACTTCTCCTATGTTTGCTTCCATTTCAACAAGTAAGCAAACACTTCTGGTGTTTACTATCTGGGCTCCACATCACCTTTTCAGTTAATAACAATGCATTCTGGAGAAATTGCCTGCATGTGGCAGTAAAGATTACTGTTGCTTTCACTTAAAGCAGCCCGAGGCTTTGCTATCTTAGTGTCACCAGAACCACCTATCCTGTGCATCTCAATATGACCCCTTTGTTCTCATGCCAGCATTGTCCTTCAGCTTAAATAACCTCTCTCCCTGGTGTTTGTTTTTCTCTGATGTGTTTTTTAGACCAGTGCTATTCCCTCATAGCTTCCTTGCTGGAACACCTTACACTTTTTATCCTGAGTGTCACTGAGAATGGTGTGGAGTGGTGCAGAGTGACTTGCAGGCAGAACCTGCGGGAGGGTTTTTGTTGAGGCCAAATTCCTCCTGGGACACAGAGAAGCACATGGCATGCGTTAGGCAGAATGTGGCCATTGTTTCTCACCCAAGCACAGAGTTGTGGAGAACTGCTGTGGGGAATTAGATTTGATCTCCCAGTGGTTTTTTTGACAGCTAGAAATTTACTGTTCTATTCACTGTGTGCTCGGGGAGCTACAGTTGGGCTGTGAAGCATGGTAGAGTGAAAGAGGATACTGCAAGAAAAAACATATTCTACTTTTCTGACACTTGTTCACATATGCATCTCTTTTTCAGTGCTCAGTAATCTTTGCCTTTCTTTTGTTTTAAAAGCTTCTCTGAGAATCTGACTCTTTTCCACAGAGAATGGAGCAGAGAAAAATCCCAATAAAATGAACTGTGCGTTTCAGTGGTCTGATTGATGGGATTTGAGACTTGTGCATTTTAAAGTTATGTTCCTGGCATAGCTTGTTCTTTTAAGACATACAACACAAGCTGCATGTCAGCAAAATTACTAAAATGATCTGCACAGAGAAGACTTTTCTCCCTGAATAATATGCAGTAATTATTTTTAAATGACAAACTAATATAAATTATTACTAAATAGCTGAACTATTTCCTTGGCATTGAAAACTTAACCAAAATGGACAGTTCTCGAAAGTGCTGCAGAGCAGTGCCAGCCCTGAAAGGTTTTTATTACTAAGATTATGATTGGAATATTTTCCACAATTCCTCCCCTCATTTTTAGTACCTTAATACTTAGCAACTACCACTAAAATTGTCAGCTGTTGCCCTGCTCACTGTCAGACCTTGGTGCCAGATATGTCTTCTGGCAGTCCCTTCCTGTAAAGAAACCACATGGGGAGAAGGTGAAAGGGGAAAAAGCTTGCAATGTAGACATTTGCCTTTATGCAATGTAGTCACTATGCAATGTAGCCACAGTGCCAGCATAGAGCTATACCCAACACGTTCCTGCAGCTGTGCCACAGAGGTAACCTACCCTTAGGGAGTGCTGGAGTTAGGGAGTCAGTAGCCTGAATCTCTGTGCTGACTCCAGGTCCTTGGCAGTTGCTTTCATCCCACAAGTCCCACTACAGTGATGGATATTCTACAGGGCCTTAAAGGCTCTGGCAGTGGTTAGTCTCACTTCTCCCCCAGGGCTGTGCAGGGATGGAAGAAATGATGTGTGTCTTATCTTGTGCAGCCCTCTCCCTGGTGACTGACTTTATTGTAAAGGAGGCTTGGTTTGTCCTTCCACAATTTTCATGAAGCGGGAAAACTCAGTTTCCATAGATTGCATAGATTTGAAGCCACAGCAGTGAGGAATGGCAGTAATTGAACTCTAGCTGAAATGCCAATTTCTTTGCCTAGGCATTGCTTTCATTTACAATGCATAGATTTTGGGGTTTTTACTTCTACTGTTACCTTTTTGTAGAAACTGTTTAGCTGCAAGGTGAGCCCTTGGCAGCCTGTGATCAGTTAATCTCAGTTTGAGCTGCCCTTGTAGCCTGTGAGGCTGCTGGGGGCTGCTGTCAGCTGGCTCCCAGCACTGCTTCCAGGGAGCAGTCATCCCTTTGCTGGTTACACACTGAGCATCTATCCCTGCATAACTCAGGCCTAGCCTAAAATGTTACTTTCTCTGAGAAGTAAATGAACTAAATACTCTCAAAGACAGTAATCCACTCTAGCAGCTCAGGGATTGGGATTTTGAATTCCTCAGTTTGATTTTAAATGAAGATTTACTTGCCCATCCATAAAGAGCCTGCTACTCCCAGTAGCCTCTGTGGGTGATGGGTAAATTCCTCTTTTAGAATTTTAACTTCATTCACTTATTTAAAAGATACTCTCTAGACTCTGAGAAATGAGCAACGCAAATTTTTGCTATTGACAATTGGTTTTTTATACTTAATTATTTCCTAGACAGTCCACCATGTTTGTGGTAAGGTTCCATGCCTATGTAGAGAATAAACCCTCAGCCTTCCTTCTTTTTCTTCAAGACTGAATAAAGGCTGCTGAAGTTGCTGTGCCAGCTCTGTGTAAAAAGCAAAGGCGGACATTTGGAGGAGCTCCTATTGTGCCGGGGTCTTCAGTGAGGGAAAAAGCACTTTTATGGATGTTAATTATGTGAAAAGAGGGCAATGAAGCATGTACTCCCTAAGGGAGCTGAAATGCTGAGACTGAAATATCCGTGATCATGGTGCATCCACCCACCCTTGCTTTCAGCCGGGCAGCTTGGGCACCAGTAAGTGCTCGTCTGAGGCAGAAGGGATCTCAGCACAGGGCAGCACAGTGTGCCTGGGGCTCAGTCAAGCCTGCATCATTTTCTGTCAGCACAGGACAGCCACCAGTTTGAAATCAGACTGGTGAGTCTATTCCATACTGAAGGCATAAATGAACAAAACATTTTCCACCTCTAAATCTTTTCCTTGGTTGATTCCTAAGGTATGAAGCTAGTTTCTGCTTCTTACATGGGACAGATACAATTATGAACAAGTCAAAACATCTTAAGAATTCAAGTGTAAAGTATTTTAATGAGTAGATGAAGATATTTACTCTTCTTTATCAAACTTAAAATAAAAGCAATGAAAGCTTAAACATTTTAGGAGTCCAAAACAATATTTTTATCCATTCATTTTCCAGGATTGTGAATCCAAATAAAATCTTTGTCAAGGTTTTTCAACATTTTCCACTTCCTAACTTGGATTGACCAAATCTTAATTTGCAAAGTTTGTGTTTTCCTATTAAATATTTTTTATTTTTTAATTTGGCTACCAAATAAGAGTTATCTAATTTCTGTAATTTCTGGGAATTTAATTCTGTTGTCAATATTCATGCTTCCTTGGGGGGAAAAAAAATATACATGCGCTGAACTATAACTCATTCTGCAGCTTATTCAAGCTGTTACTTACATATCATGCTGCAAAGCATCTGAAAAGAACATGATGCATCTCAAGAAATTATCTGTTTATCAGACATTTCTATCAACTGCAAGTGTGTAGTGAGAAGATACAATAGTGGTTTAATATATCATAAAGACAGACAATGTTTGAAAGTACATGTTAATCCACATTTTTAGGAATTACAAATAAGACAACTATGTGCACAGTACTTCAAAATGTAGTGAACTTCCCTTCTAGTTGCATTGCCAAGTTCTTTACACTAGTTCTTTACACAGTTGAATCTGTTTAAAAGCTCTATTCCCAGTGTAAAAAATGTGACACCACAGTTACAACATTGACAACAGAGATTAAGGCTCTGTTCTGATGACTGTTTATTTCTCTGTGAATACCTCCCCTACACTCCCCTCTCCTCCCAGTCCTTTTCCCCCAGTACAACTCATTTTTCATACAGAATGAAAAGCTCATTGGCTCCAGAGTATTTAGGAAGAAAAATTTAAGATACAAGATTTTAATCTAAAAAATAATGAAATATGCAATGATATGTAGATTCACAGCAATACCTGGCACTTATAAGGCGGTTTTAATTTTATTTTTAAATTATTGTTATTTGGGTATGTCAAAAGAAACCAGTATCCACATCCCATGGTGCAAACCACTCAAAAGCAGGTCGCACACAAAGGATAGAGTCCATGACTGAAGATCATATAGACTAATTTGGTCTCAGCAGTCTTTGTGAATTTGAGGAAGAGCAATCTTCTCTGTATTTGAGATACAGGTGAGGCACGAAAACTGCAAATGCCTTTCTCAGAAACACACAGTGAACCAGCAGTAGACTTTGGGTCTGTTGACTCCCCATTCAATGTTTTATTTAATTAAATAAATTAATTAAACAACGAAGAGATCTTCTGAGATGCACAATGTAAGCCTCGTATCACAAGGCAATCACTGTCAAATGCACACAGCCTGAGTCTGCACTACCTTTTGGCATCTGTAGTCATGTTTACTTTTTAAAGAACTGAAATATATGCTTAAAATACCCTCCAAACAAAGTTGATTTGGTGTCAATACATGTAGTTTAATAAAGAATCGGGTTCACAGCAATTACTCTGTAGCGTGCTGAGACTAGAATTAACTGTTTTATTTCTAATGAATTAAGGCTGATTCCTGATTATATTAAGGCCTCTGTATCCTTCCATGATAATGTAACTGAGCCTCAGTGCAAGTAAGACTCAGGCTTTAGAAAACCTTAAACTTCTAGTTCCCTTTGAAGTCAATGATTTTAGTTGCCCTAAATGTATCAAGTAACTGGAACCAAACAACCTGTCTCCATACTAAAAAATATTTGAAAAAGGATTGTGAAAGAATATAAAAGTAACCTGAGAGAAAACCAATCGTATGCTTGTTGAAGAAGAAAATTGGATTACATAGATTTCTTGCCTGATCTTGAAAAAGGAGAATTGTACAGGATGACACACTTTTATATGAAGATAACTGGCTTGAAGTTTGGTGGTTATGAGTATGCCAGATAAACTGTAGATGCTTATTGACTCTGGAGATCAAGTCATCTTTCATACTACTACAATAAAATAGAAATAGATTTATTTGGTATTTACGTGCTAGACCTAGTTTGCATAAAGCTAGTGTGTTATATTCAGAGAAGTAGGAAGATGACTCCAAGCTCAGTAAAATGCTACATGATCACAGATTTCCCCTACTGTTATTAAAAGCTGTTATGGGTTTCTTTCTTAGAATAGGAGTTCTCTAACTTTACCCTCTGTAGATGAGCATTGTTTTAGAAATTCTTTCCTCTCCAAATGCTCTATTTGTAACAGTTTTAGTTTAAAACCTTCCGTTTTTAAACAACAGTTTAACATTTGCTGGCTAAGAATAAAACTATCCTTACTCTATTCAGATTTAAGGCCTGGGTTCCCATGAGTTGCAGCACTTTTAAACTATTTTTACTTCTAGTTAGAAGCAGTTTATTTTTTAAAGCTAATATGGAATTTGTTTGTGTAAATGAATGTAATTCTGTAGGCATCAGTGTGACGATGGCAATTACCCTGCTAAGGATCTGGCTGCTGAAATGTAACTCCAGTGGTTGGGAAAACTGTTTTGTATACAAGTCAAATAACAGCTGGATCATATGTAACGTTATGTTTAGTTTCATTGGCAATTCAGAAAATATTTAATAATAAGTTCCATTGTTTCTATTCCCCTTTTTTTGTATACAAATAAATAATCTTTTCTAAAACATTCTTTTTCTTTAGTAAGGCTTGTATCCATTGTCATATCAAAAGTGTTCGCTATTGGAACAATCTTTCAGTTTGCTTTCCTTAGAGTTATTTTTATTACCAAATTTTACAGCATTCTAAACTTCAATGGTCATTAGCAACCCTGCACTTGAGTAAAGAATCCCATTAAAAAAGTATAAGGTATAATATTTTCTTGTCCAAAGCTAAGGCAGGATGAACAAAAGTAATGAGCTTGTCTGATCCTCATCTAACAAGACTTGATTTTAAACAGTATTTAAAATACAAAGTGAGGATGTCATCACGATGATTATTGCACTTTCTCAGTGTGTTGCTATAGAATTAGTTTTCCCTTTAGCAATATACAATTTCTTTTCCTGGAGACCATATAAAGTTATTGTACTGTGCAAAGAAAAAAAAGTACTTAAAGTGTTATGGATTATAACCTAGACAGAAGGATACAAAACCAAATTACCGTTCTGTGATTCAGCTAAGCCATGATCTAATATTGTTTCAATTTTTTTTTGTTGTCATTTAGATTGGCATAATCTTCTAAACACCCCATGGGCTCTTTGGCATGCTACAAACTCAGCAGGTGCACTGTCTCCTGGGCTTGACAGCTTCTTCTGATGAATGTACAACGTTTGGAACAAAGCCGCTCTTGACACCTTCCCATCCATCTTGTATTGAGATTTCTCCATTTTTTACAAGTTCATAGATGTCTCGTGTAAGAATTGTAAAGGACTCCTCAACATTTGTGGCATCTTTTGCTGAAGTTTCTATATATTTCATACCACAGTCAGATGACAGTTTTTCAGCTTCTTCTCTTGTTACCTCACGCTGTGACACTAAGTCACATTTGTGTCCCACTAACAGGAACACAATCTGAAAGGGCTGCACATGCATTTTTGCTTCTTCCAGCCAGTCCTTCACATGTTCAAAAGATCGTCGATTTGTGATGTCAAATACTAGTAGGCCACCCACAGAATTGCGGTAATAAGAGCGTGTTATTGATCTGTGGAGGGGGAAAAAAAGAAAAAGGCATATTAAAATGCATTTTCACTTTATTCATAAAGCAATTACTTTTCCATATGGCAATGTGTTTTTGTCTTTTCTAAATTTTATTAAATAACTTGTCTTTTTTTAAGCTGATTGAAACGTGTTAATTTATCTACTAGACTACTATTTTTTTTCCTACGTTCAAAATTCACTTTCTAAACATTTCTGAACCCAAAACTTCTAGGGCAAATATTGAATGCTAAATTATTCTGTAAAGTAGTCTTTATTAGCAAACTGTGGGACATGTTCACAGAAGACATATATTTTTGGTGTAAAGTCTGAGTCCTTCAGCTTCATATAAACATGCACATCACTTAGTTCAATTATTTTAGACTGAAATATGTACACATATGTCAAGAAACCTGGAGCCCAAACTTGCCAATGTTCAAGCATATCCTTTTGCATTCCTTGCAGAAACATTCTTTAAAAGAATGTTTGTACAGACAATCATAACTCTTTGTGCTTGCAGAAGTCAACAGGTAGCAGGTAGAGAAAGGAAACTTCCTGAACAAAGCTGTCCAAAAGTTTTGCGTGAGCTGGGCAAACACACATTTATTACAGGCAAGGGACTCATCTTCCTCCAGCATCTCTTGCACACAGAGGTTCAAAAGCTCTTTGTATTTTATAAATGTAAAATTTTTTTACATGGGGGCTGGCAAGAGTTATTTTCTACTTTTGAGCCTTCTAAGCTCCAGAACATTAAATGGAAGGAATTTTGGAAGTAGGAAATTCTTCTTCTTCTTCTTGCAAAAAAAAAAAATTAACGTGCTCTAGAATACGGAAAGAAGTTACAATGTAGAGAGAGAGAGTGAAAGATATACGAACTAATAAATTATTTTAAGTCTCTAATCATGAGCCTAGGAGAGAATGGAGAAGGTGAGAAGAGACATTTTAAAGGAAGTGACACCCTGCCAAGGAAGCCTAACCTAACAAGCACTAGTTGCTAGCATAAGCATACAACTAGGAAGCAGGATGAAGTGTACACAATAGCACGCCTTTCTATAACAGCAGCTCCCTCCAATTCTCAGTTCATCACCCTTCATGGAGTTTTTGATAACAGTTTGAACACAGAGGTATGATTAGCAGCAATAGTCCTATTACAGATAGCTAAGTGCACAGATAAAGAAGACTTAGATTTCTTGGCGTATCTAAATTCATTTAGCCACAGCAAACAGCATTTGAAATGGTTTTATTTAGATAAGAGGGAGGGACTGTTTCTTCTAATACTTTAAAAGATCTTTTCTACATTCACAGCAATAGAGTCCATGTAGTGTCTCTCTGAATGTGAAAGCAACAGGATCTTAACCTCAGATAAGTTTAAAAGGTCTGGATATGAAAAATGGCACACTGTTTCACAGAATTTTTTAAGACCATAAGTAAGGGGTGTTACATTTTGTGAAGTATTAAATACAGGTGCCATAAGGATCTGTTTCTAGTTTCCTTAACCATTTTTTTCCTCTAGAGTGTCTGCAAACAAAAATGAAGGCAGAAAAATAATTCAGGTACTTCTAGTACCAGCAAATGTGGATGCCAAAAATGCAATTTGATATGGGGAAGTGAGAGCCAATACAACCTACTTTCATTAAAAAAAGCAAACCAAACAACCCTGCCCCCACCCCAAACCTTGAAAACAAAGAAATGCATTAGCCAGGAAAGAAAGTAGGTTAGTATTGAAAATGCAATGCATCATCTGCCAAGTATTTCTACATTAAAAAAATGCTATATCGTGTATCTATGAACTGGAGTACTGAAACACAGCCCTTTGTGTGTTTTTGGATGCTTATACACAGCAGCCAGTGCCCTCATCTCTTGCAAGTCCCTTCTGCAGAGATGTGCTAATATACAGTAGCTGATGCTCTAAGCTATTATATTGAATTATGTGTATGTGCTGCTTTTAATGGAGATGGCTAAAAAGTATCCTAAAAAGTAACTTTGTGCTGTACATTACAAAAGCTGGGTAAATATATTGGAGAATATTTTTAAAAAAGCAATACAAAATTTGTAAAGAAACACTGATACATACCATATCACGTTATGTGGTTTTCTAAAATCTGAGAAAAGGACTATAGAACCACAGAATCTTTTAGTCTGGGGAAAATCTTTAAGATCATTGACAATGATTGTTAACTTAGCACTGCACAGTCCACCACTCTACCACTTCTTTGAGTTGACACATCTACACATCTTTTAAATAACTTCAGGGGTGGTGATGCCACCATTTGCCCCACACCTGTCCCAGTGCTTTTACATTTCATGAGTCAGCAGCCAGGAGAGCCAGCCCTGTCCTGGGGGCATCAGGCACAGCATCACAGCTGGGCAAGGGAGGGGATTGTCCTGCTCTGCTCTGAGCGGGGGGTAACTTTGGGTGAAAGACAGACATTAAAGACATTAAACTAGAGAGACTGTCCAAAGGAGGGCAGCAAAGGTGAAAAGCCTTGAGGGGAAGCCATATGAGGAGTGGCTGAGGTCACTTGGTGTGTTCAGCCTGGAGGAGACTGAGGACAGACCCCACTGCAGTTACAGCTTCTTGTGAGGGGAAGAGGAGGGGCAGGCACTGATCTCTTCTCTGTGGTGACAGTGACAGTGAGGGAATGGCCTGAGCTGTGTCAGGGGAGGTTTAGGTTGGATATTGGGGAAAGATTCTTCACCCAGAGGGTGTTTGGGCACTGGACCAGGCTCCCCAGGGAAGTGGTCACAGTACCAGCCTGGCAGAGTTCAAGGTGCATTTTTGGACAATGTGCTCAGGCACATGATGTAACTCTTGAGGATGGTCCTATGCAGGGCCAGGAATTGGACTTTGAATGATCTGTGGGGGTCCTTTCCAACTCAGGATATTCTATGATTCTTTGTATAATCACATCAGACTATGGTTTTAGGGAGGCTTTAAGTCAGTCACAGTATTTCTTTTTTGTTATGATCTTACTGATCTTTACCAGATGGACCAAACTTTCACTAAAAGCTTTATCTAATTTTGAGGAGTTATTTTTATACTATGACTAAAGACTACATTGTAATGGTATTAATTTTGAAAGTTCATATTGTTTACTGAAAAATAATAGGTTAGTGTTTTATTTTCAAGATGCACTACAAACGGAATGTATCTAATATCCTGGTCTACTAAAAAGTGGTTTAATGGAACCATCCCCACAATATTTTGCCCCTACTGAAATGAACTCTCTGTCTTAGCACCACTACCAAGCATTTTATGGCATTGGACATTTCACAATTTAAATATATTTAAATTATATATTCAAGGATTTATATATTAAGTATTTAAATATGGGAAAATTAAACGAACAAAGACCATAGCAAAGTAGATGATGTAAAACACAGACAAAGTAGCAGATTGCTCTAAATGACTGATCTGAAGATAGAAAGAAACTGAGGATGTGCCTTTCACTTATGTTAATCTGCATTACAGACCTGAGTCTATACTAAGCAAGTCTGCAGGTTCTTGCTCTAGTAAGATGTTAAAGGTGTTACTGATTATGTTGTT
This sequence comes from Luscinia megarhynchos, assembly GCA_034336665.1. NCBI lineage: Eukaryota > Metazoa > Chordata > Aves > Passeriformes > Muscicapidae > Luscinia > Luscinia megarhynchos. The sequence goes on from JAPFBE010000003.1 coordinate 72,149,695, forward strand.
ACTGTACATGTGGCACCTCAGACAATGGGAGATTCTCCTTAGTGAAGCCTGACTGATGTCAAAATAAACATACTCAATAGCTACTGTTTCAGAGCATGTTAAAGATGATTTCTAAGTCAATGCATGAAATCCAGTTCAAATACGGAGCTAGAGACATGTAAGAATTTTCCCCAAACAATTCCTCCAAGGAAGTACATGACATCTTTCAAGAGAGTGTGATGGCAGGTTTGTCACACCTTCCTTTTCCCCTGGGAATGTCCCTAGTGCCTGGGACCAAAAGAAGGGGGTTATTATGCAACCAGTAGTTTGCCCTGCATGCAGGGAACTCCCCAGGGAGCTTTAAAGACAGGTTTTACCTCCTTTAAAATTCCAATGAAAGCGAGTCAGATCAGAATTGGAAATCAGAACTGCAAAATGCTTGGTGTTTCCCAGTATTAGATAACTTCTTGGAGTAATTAGCTCTTCCCTAAGATTGTCTGTGCTTGTGATCTCTAGTGTTCTCCACTAGCAGAGAACAGAACTCAACATTGTAACCCGTGGTATAATGAAGTGAAATATTTATCATTTATTTGACTAAATGTGAAACAGACTATATCGTAAACACTATGATACTTACAAGTATACCAACTGACAAGAAACTCCTAGCAGAAAAACAAATGCAAATATTTAAAACTACTTTCTTCAGGTTGTATCTTCTGAGTATTAGAAAAAACACAGAGGTAAATTTAAGAGCAGCTGACTGCATGACTCATCAGTATATATTCCCTGAGCATTCTGGAGTTAAAGGATTGCCATAATTTGATTTTAAATATATGCAAGATTATGTGCATTTGCATTTCTTTCAGTGTCTTGTCATTGGCCATCCTGGCTATTTGTCAGCAAATTCAAAATAAAGAGGTTATACACTCTTAGTCACTTATTTACAAGTATTCTACATTCTGTCTGGAATGCACAAAGAGGGTGAAAAATGCTAAGAGCTTTCCATTAACACTGTTAATTTCTTTTCTAACCCTTCAGAAGCCTACCTGCAAAAATACATCTGGAGTTGTGACTCATGCAAGCCCAGGAAAGTTGTTTGTTGTTTCACTCTAATGCTTATTACAAAGAAAAAAAAAAGTTGCTGTCCCCCAGAAAAACAGTGCAATCCCACCTATTCAGCTGGGTGTGGGAATCTGCACAACTGTTGCAAGAGAAGACAGGGAGTACAGAGGAATTGATTATGGCCAGTGAAGGGACCCATTTCAATCCTCCTGCTCGCGTTCCAGTAACAACGGTGTGAGGGTCATGCACATGGAGATGAGCTATGCATTTGCCTGTGCCATATTTCATATCTATTGAACCCCAAGTCCAAACTAAAATCCATGCACAACTTGCATGAAGTGACAAGTGCTACAGATACAACAGTGAGACACAAGAGTGAGGGAGTGACAGTATCAACTTGTAAACTGGGAAATGACTGAGACTTTTCTAAGGAGGAAAAGAGGGTAGTTTTGCTACTGTTTGTAACAGAGGGGAGAAAAGAGAGTATTTAATACTCAGTGCAGCATTTGAGCTACTTTAGCTACATTATAAATGGTAGCAGTTTTAGGGAAGACTCCTGGCAACAATAAGTGCACAGCGGGTGCAGAAGGCAGATAAAACACTTAAAAGGGACTGTAGCTGGCTGTCCAGTGGCTTCCACGCTGCCACAGCTGCACTGCTGTTGTGCTGGCAGGAGGAAGAGCTGGGAGGTGGCTTGGTCTCCAGATTGCATGGGAGAGTTAATGGCAGAGTGAAATACTGCAGTGGAGGATGAGTTTGGAGGTGATGACAGAGTAAGAAATGCAGAGTTAGGCAGAGGCCTCTTGCAGCACTGAAAGAAACGTGCTGGAGGGATTGCTATGTTAGGTCCAGGACTTCAGGGGAAAGATGGCGGGGGGAGAGAAGAAACAGGATAAGGCCACTTGTTACCCTACCGTGAGAGCTGGGAGGAGAAGCGTAGCTGTTCCCTGGTGTGTCTGAAGGGAAAGGGTGGGGAAGGAAACTCCTGGGAAGGAACTTGTGGGCAGTGGGGCAAGAAGGATGGTGGGTCACAGGGCTAGGACCACTAGCAAACAATGGGGTGGAGGACTGTTTGGGGCACAGCAACCAAATGCGTGCAGGGAAATGTGCTGAGGGGGCAAGGCAAAGTCTTTGGGGCCGGAGATGTGTCGGATGAGGAGGGTACAGGGCCGGGAGGGCAGCAGGGTGTGCCCGGAGGTCGGCAGGTGTGGGGAGCGGGCGGGACGGGGTGTGGGTAAGATCCCAAGTCCTGTACCTGAACCGCTCCTGCCCCGCCGTGTCCCAAAGCTGCAGCTTGACCCTCTTGCCGGGCTCGATCTCCACCAGCCGGGAGAAGAAGTCCACCCCCACGGTGGGGTCGGAGTGCAGCGGCCCCGGGAAGCGGCCCTCGGTGAAGCGGTGCAAGAGGCAGGACTTGCCCACGGTGGAGTCACCCAGCACGATCAGCCGGAACTGGTAGATCCAGATGGCCGCGTCCATGGCGGCCCCGGCCTGGCCCGGCTCCGCCTTGGGGCTTTTCCTGGGGCTCCTGCGCGGCCGGTGCCTGCACCGCGCCCCGATCGCCCCCACGCCCGGCATCGGCGCGGCGGGCGGGCGGCGGCGGGCGCTGCGCGGGGCCCGGGGCGCGGCTGCCGCGGGGGCAGGACGGAGCCCGACCGCCCGCCGCTCCGGGCGGGGGCCGGCAGCCAGGTACCCCCGCCCCGCTCCCGGGGCTCCGCGCCGCGATCCCCGCCGGCGGCCCGGGCGGGGCGGGGCGGGGCGGGGCGGGCGCTGTCCCTTCAGCACCGCGCTGCTGCCCGCTCCGGCCGCGGCTCCGCGGCTCCGCTGCTCGCTCTGCTCGCTCTGCCCCCTGCTGCCCCCGCTGCCCCCGCCGCCCCGGCCCTGCCGCCGCTGCGCGCTCGGTTCTCCTCCGCCGCCCGCTGGGCGGTGGCGCGGCCGAGCCGCCCGCCGGGGCCGCCCTCCCGCCGTGCCGTCATGTGCGCGGCACACGCAGGGCCCTCCTCCGCCGCGCCGAGCGCCCGGGGAGCGCTGCCCTGCGGCCGCGGCCCCGGGCCCAGCGTCCCGCGCCCCCGGGCAGCAAGGGCAGGGCTGGGCCGGGACAAGGCGGCTGCTGGGGCAGGGCGCCAGGCCGGCATAAAAATTGTTAAACCGTGACTTTTGTAAAGAAATCGGGAGCAGAAAGGAAACACTGGGGGAGTGTGCTGGAACCAGGTGAAAAAGGGGCACGGACCTGGAAAGGAAAGGTGTCCGCTGGGGTGGGAACTGGGCAGGCCCACAGGGAGGAACAAGTGCCAGATTGCAGTGATGAGCTGGGAAAGTGGCAAAAGGGAAAAGGAGAGCTAGCAATCCAGAGAGAATCATAAAAGCTGCCTAGAGAAAAGACATGATACTGGAAATGACAGGGACATACGCTCTTCATTTCCCAGCGGAACAAACTGGATGTATTTGGCCTTGGTGAAAGTGCCTTTACCCAAAGTAATAGAAGAATTGTGTCAGAAGAGATTCCTGGGTCAGAGATTTTTCTTTGCCCTCCTGGGATCTTCAGCTGACTATCATATTATGATAAATCTGCTGAGCAATAGATTCCTCAGATTTATTTTAAGTCTCAGAACCACATGGGATAACAAACACCAACAGTCTTCAGATGGCTGTAAGGGCATTAGAGCCAAATAAAAGGAAATTGTTGGACTTCTGGTAAACAGAATTGCATCAGCTTCTTCTGCAGTTTGGGCTGGAGTGAGGGAGCCATGGGCAGTGAGCCTGAAAACCCAGCTGAGTAGGCTGGGATGGCTGGGAAGTAGGTTGTTGCTGGCAGAAGGTCAGCAGCAAGTGGATACTGGTATGAATAGGCACTTTGACAGTGAAAAGGACAGGGAGAGAAGATAGGTGAAATTTCTTTTTTGCACACAGCCTGCTTTCCTCTGTCCATGTTGGACACAAATACAGCTAAATCCTTAAGTACCTGTGGCTGGTTAGAGGCATATGTGAAACCACATTTCTTCTGTAACTCTTTGGGGCAATTTGCTGCTACAAGTATTGTCTTTGCCTGAGTCTGGTATTGGTACTGTAATATGTTACTTGGTCACCACTGTGAGACAGGTAAATTTCCTTCATAGGCTTGGGTAGATCTTGCAGATCCACAGAGAGGATGAGTGAGACTAAGGGCAGGGCTCAAAAGAGGGGTTGCATGCACTGCTCGGGAGATGGTGTCTGCCAGCCCAAAAATGAGTTTGTCTGGGATATGAATGAGTGGGTGGCCCTGGGGAACAGATCCAGATGACCCCAGAACCTTCCAGCAGAGATGTGGCCTGGCAGTCCAGAAGATGTAAAAGGCACAGCCAGGAGCTGCCAGAGGGATTTATCTTGCTAAGCATGCTGAGCTGAAGCTGCAAGATGCCAACTGCTCCAAGAATCTTTTCTCTCCAGGGACCTTTCAGGCTGTCCAGTCAGTTCCTGGGACATAGAGATTCTGTGTCTGCATGTATCTCTGAGTGTGTTCCCTTTTAACTTCTGTACATTTCTCCCTTGTATTTTCACCAGTTCTTCTTAAAACAATCTGAACACAACTTGTACTTGACTAGTTGCTTCTTTAAGTAGCAATTAAAGTAAAACTGTGTTAATAATGATAATGATAAATGAACCCTCATAAGGCTGAAATAAGTACATTTCTTGCAGTTCTTCATGGGACATGATTACAAGTGATTCCTGCAAATCTTTCCTAAGTGTTCTGAAAAAAGCACTTATATACAAGAAGTATTCGCGTGTGAAACAGAGATACAAAGGTACATGATATCAGTAGCTCTGATACTTGCCAAATGTGAAAACTGAAAAATTTCAAGTGGATTTTGTTCACTGTATAATACCTAGATCAGACGCACAGCAGATTGCTGTCCTTTGCACATCTGGGCTGGAAGAACCCCACACTAATGAGTTATATAGCTCATTTAATTCCCATCAGGTGAGTAAAGTCAATTTGCCTAGGGCATTTACAGTTGAGCTAAATATGTCTCCAAAATATTATCAGGCTTCCACAGTCTGGTCTGTCTAGCTAAGCTTGTTGTTATAGAAAGGCTGTGGTATATACATATCTAAAGCAAAAACTTATATTTTCATTTGTGATCATTTGAGTGTCATATGATAAATGCTACCTAAAGAACCTGCATTTGTATTATCTGTTTTGAAGTGAACATGGTGGGTGAATTTTATGTCCAAGTCATTCAGTTTTTGTTCATTTACCGGTGAGTACAGAGGCCTTGGCAGCATGCACTTCTCACAAAGTGAGAATCACAAATCTCAGGCCAGCAGTCAGAAGAAGCAATCAGAAACTGCTGTTTTGAAGAGCTGAGATGGTTAGATCAGAGTGGTTAAGGCAGCAACACGAATCTGACTTTTTTTCAGTTTCTGCAACTTGTACATTGGCAGCTTCAATCTGCTCTTCCCAGGGAGGATAAGTCAAACCTAAATTCTGTGGAAAAAAAAGAGCCAAACAACCCCAAACTTCCAAGTCTTCTTCATTATTGCCATTATGACTGCACTAAGCTGGAAATCCAAGATGTTTCAATCTAAAAATTCCGCATTTCTTGTTAGATTTTGGACCTGGCGTGGGTTTTTCTCCAGCATTGGTAACTGGGTAGGAGACTACATAGATCACAACACTCCTGAAGAACATGCTCATGTGCTTACATAGAAATTTAGAGAAACACAGATGAAAGCAATTGATTTTTAACCCCAGACAGCCTATGACTGAGAAACTATGCCTTCTGCTATCACCCAAGGATGTAATAAAACTGGGGGACCAGTCTGGAAGCAAGATGCCATCCATGCCTGTTTTAATTGCCTAAGCTATTAGTCTGGAGGCTGATACAGCTGTTCATTTTTTCACAGAGCAAGTTTCAATAGATGCAAACTATTCCTTCCTCTAAGATGTCATCAAGCCAGCTAGGTCTCACATGATGGTGGGAAGGATATTTCTTAAATGACAACCTCTTAGAAGATGTCCTTGTTTGATGAGGGTGTTCCTTATGTTGTTGAGATAAATATGTACATAGAAAAACATTGTACAAACCTCAGGAAAACACCAACTTTCCCCACTGAGTGATCAGAATCCATGAATGAACTTATAGAAAAATAAATAAATATCTAAATAAATATCTACATACTTTGTGAGGCATTAAAATGGCTCTGTGGAGATGATGCAAATGAAGCTACTCCACAGCTGAATGAACTCACAGAGGCAGTTTCAGTAAAGAGGAGAAACACCCATCTGGGACAGGAAAAACTTCTCCTAACTGTTCAGACCTGATCTTCCAGAAGTACCTACAATATAATTTCAAAGACAAGCCTGGGGAAAAAAATTCCTAACTTAACAGAGTATTAAAAATCAAAGACTGGGTATTTACTCAACAAATGCTTTATAACCATTAGATATTTTTATACTTTTCCTCACATCTCATGAACTCTTAAGCCCTCTGTGTTCCACACTGGTTAACAGTGTGTACCTGAACTATAGGGCTATCACTGTCTCAGCCCTCTTGGCCAACTATCTCCTCCTTCAAAATGTTCGGAATATTATGTTATACTCAGAGCAATGACTCACATCTTGATCTTTGCTGTGCCTAGATAAGATGTACTACAAGAAGTGTATTTCCCTCCCAAACATCTCTGTATTCCAGGAGCAATGGAAGGTATCTAGCTCTGAAAATCTTGACGTTTTAGACACCTAAGATGGCATCTTAGACAGCCACAGTTACAGATGCACATCTAACTCAGTGAAGTGTTAAGAAAATACAGGAACATGTAACCTGCTCCACTAAAATACTAAAGTGAATTCATGCTCATTGACATTTCAGAGATAATGCCTAAACTGCCTGAGAACCTGTCTTTAGGCAGGATTAGATTGCCTTTAGGTCAGATTAAGAACCAAACCCCAAATGGAAATTTATTCTATGACACTAAACAAATGAGTTATTTGTTCTTGTGCCTCACTCTTCCACTTGCCATTTACAATGGTTCCTTCTAGGATTCTATGCATCTTTTGCTCTGATAAAGTCTGTCTCCTACATTTCAGAAATTCTGGTGTGTGAAACAATATACATTTCCACTAACAAAGAATGCTCTTTGTCTGAGATTTGTGCCATGGACCCTTTGGGCACATTGATCAAGCAGGTACTTTCTTCTGTTAGCACTGCATTTCTGAAGGAATCCTACAGGTCATAGCCCACTATCACAGTAATCTGTTTTTCACAGAGTCCTACTTTTGGTCAGATGCAATCTGTGATAATTTCTTAAAAGGTGTATTATTTTGAATTGCCTTCATAAATGTAATTGCTGAGATAATTTAGGACAGGCAAACAAGTGTCGCTGCACTGCTGGCAAATATTAAACAAAGAACTTCCCTGTATGGTAAGTTCTGCCAAGTTTAGCCTATCTGGAAGAATTGCCCAGACAAATAAACTGTGATAACATCTGCCAAGTTTGAACTGATGAATCCAGCATGAGCTGGTAGCACAGGTAATGTTTCTTCTCTTGTACATTGCTTAGATGGAGGGTAATAGAAACTCTGGCGGGAACAATTAATTTGCTTCTGGGACGGAGGAAATCAAGATCCTTGGCCTCAGGTTCAGGTGTGATTAGCAGAGCCATTGCTACCTTGTATCAAAGATTTATTATGAAAGGCATTAAATTGTTAAAGTGATAGTGCTTTGGGAGCAACACCACACGTGGTCATCCAATACCATGTAGGAGCTGAAGCACAAGAACTGCAATGCATGGAAGCTAAACTGTCATCCCTAGACCCAGCATGTCAACCAGTAAGGATGAGTGACCTGCTCCTCTGGGATTGCCAGTATAGGACTGGCAGGCTGAAGCTCTGATCTGTGTGGGATGTGTTTGCAGATCAGGAATCATCATTACCCACTTAGCTGTCTGCTCAGGCAAACTGTGTATCACACCTCATGTCCTCGTGATCATGGGATGCATGGTGTAGATCAGAGATAGCTTTTATTCAAAAAGCAGTGACAGCTGCCCTGCACTCCTGCCTCTGGTGTAAAGCTTGTCTTAGGTTTTGCAATTGGAAGAAGGCCCCGTGGTCTTTCTCCCAGAACACCATCCCTTATGCTTCCAGTTGAAGTCCCACCTTGTTTCCTCTGGAGGTAGTCTGATTGCCTTTAGAACAGGTCCTCTCTCCACAGGAATTTAAAGCCTTTTAAAAATGAATAAAATTTCTTATAAACTTAAGAGACTGTGTCTCTGCTCAAAAAGCATGCTTTACATGAGGATATTTAGAACAAAGAAGATGTTTGTAGAGGGAATTAGCAGGAATTAGTGGACAAAATTTTCACAGTTAAGGCAATCGTCAGAAGGGGTTAGACTTAGACTACTGTCTATTCAGGGACCTTTTACCCCAAAGAACTTCAAGAAATGAACCTAAATGAGTACAGCATTAATGGGCCAGGTAAAGATTAGGTTATGTGGCTGAAGGCCACACAAAGGAGCAGAGACACAATGACAGTAACTGCACCAGAGCTGAATGAGCTCCTGGCAGGAGCTGGAACAGGGAAGTCACCAGTCGTGTGGGTTGGGGGTGGCACCCCCAGCTGAGTCAACTGAAGACACTCCCCATCAATGCCTTTATAGGCTCAGAGAGAATTACTGCCTACAGGACCACAGGACTTGCCATGGGAAGTTGGAAGGAATATTTTGGAGTTGTACTAAACTAACTATGGGATGTTTACAGGAAGGATCAAAGGCAGGAGACGGAAAGATCAAATTGGACCTGGGAGGAAGGAGTATGAAAAAATAGAGAAGAAAGAAGAAAAAAGGAGCTGGACCTATGTAAATAGGTTACTGGTCAGTATGCTTGTGCTGAAGGACAGCAGTGGCTGGGGTCTTTGCCTGGGCTCCATTCCTGGTGGGGGGTGGCTTTGGTGTGCTCAAGGGCACAGATAGCCAATCTATGCCAATGATCATCAGGAAATAGAAAAGCATTCAGAAGTAACCAAAGCAAGAACTGGAAAAGAACAACAAATAGGAAAACAAGTGGTGTAATCATCAGTGAGGTACTGTCCAACCAATCCTACAAATAAGAACATGCAAGGCTACTGGGGTAACTGGAGGGACTGAAAAATGACCCTGGGGAGGGAAGCCCTATGCTCCAGGATGCAGGCCTATTTCTGTAGCCTCTGAGCTCAGGGAGCTGAAATGAGTGAGGGAAATGCAAGACCCACCCATGTTCCTGTGCTAGGATGCCAGAGCATGGCAGGAACAACCACACTGACTCACCCATGCTCCCTTCAGGATTGCATCATTCTCCTGCAGAATGAGGATCCTGTGAATGAAACCACAATATCAGCCTGCCCAACTGCTCCACTTCACTGCACCATCTCTCCCATGGCACAGGGAAGTCATATAATTTGTAAAATGTCATATGTCGGTCTACTAAACATACTCAACAGATTGGGGAAGGGGCCATAGGGATGAGCTTCTGTGGGAAGGCCATAGACAACTGGACACAGTCTTCTCCTGACCCACCACAGGCCACAGCTGAGCACATCAGCCAAGCTTCTTGGTGGCTCTGAGCCACCAGATGGGTTTGCAGCACCTCTGAAACATCTGTTTTAGAAAGGGCAGGAAGCACCAGCAGGGAAGGAAAAAATGACCAGGAGTACAGCAAAAACCATGCCTGAGCAGGGCCCACCAGGCATGACTCTAAAGAAACTGCTGCTGATGGAGGAACCACTACACACTGATCCCAGTGTCTGCACTGGCCATTGCCTCACTGAAGGGACTGAGTGCACTGCATGGTGTGAGGGAATGGCAGAACAAAAGGAGAGGGGACAGGTGTGCAAAGGGAAGAAGGGTGTTTATCATGAGGGTTTGTTTGCAGCCCAGTTTAAGAATTAGCTCCTGACCATCCTCCCAAGAGGGTTTCACTTCTGCTATTCCTCCTGAATCAGTTAATGTTACTGTCAGGAAGATGCCTGTACCCCAGACTAGACAGTTCCTTAGAAAGAAATACAGACAAGCCTTCCATCAGTGAAGTCCTGCTCCTCATCTCAGGTAAAACATACTATGAATCGAAACGGAATTCAGCAGACCTCCTGACACCAGGAATGAAAAGAAAACCTGTTATCAACATATCAAAACCTCACCCTAACACCTCTCTGGGATCTCTTAAATATAATTTGAGCATCTTTGCTCTCATGTCTCTAGTTCTTATGCCCCAGAATGCGTCTGGGTTCAAAAGAAAAACTCTCTGATTTTGCAGGAATTAATCAAAGACCTTTAGGGATTCTCAGTGCTCAAACCAGAACACTGCCACTCACATGCATGTTGTTCTTTTTCTGTTTGCTAAAGGATGTGGTGTGGAAGGAAAGGCAACACCTTAAAGCTGCTTTAAATGCCACGGCAGACAAAGCTGACAAGCAGCACTATCCACTGGAGGGCAGTGGAAGGCTGGGCAAACCTGAGATGAGGCTGAGAATGCTTCTGCCTAAACACAGCTCCTAACTCAAAGATCGTGAGTTGCCTCAAACTGAAAGGAAATGCTACACTGTGCTACAGTGCATAGCTGGCAGAGTTTTGGTAGCAGAGGGGCTACAGGGGCCGAGCTGTTGGGAGGTGTGCCCTTCAGTCACCGCTGGTTCCAGCTGCCTTGGCAACAGATACCACCAACCCACCACAAGCCAAAACCTGAACCAACTACAGTAATGCAGCATCTCTGTGAAACACATTTAATAAAGAGGAGCAGCTGCTGGGAGATTTGTGAGGGTACAAGTGATGACACACAAGAAGACATAGGTGCAGAAACATTCTGAGATGACTGCAATCCATGCAGGCATCCCTGCAGGAGCAGGTAGTACACTGAGGGAACTACAGTCTGGGGAGGAATCCAAACTGCAGCAATTGAAAAGTGCAAGAAACATGAAGTGACAAGGAAAGAAACCAGTAGTGGATGCTGTAACTCCTGTTCTAGTGATCTTTGTAACAGCCCACCTGAGAGGTATGATTTGAGCAACTGCAGATGAAATAAATTTGTATTGAGAGAGGATGCTGCTTTTTTGGAGAAGACTGTGTGCTGTGAAGGGATGTGTATCAGTGTGTGCACACCTGCAAATATCAAGCTGGATTAGTTGGTGAGGAGGCTTGGAAGCCATAAAATGGAGAAGCCATGGGTCTAGGCTGGAAACCAGGGAGACCCGAGTGGTCTGACAGCTGGCTCCTGGAGGGACCAAGAGGTCCAAACCAAGCACTGGAGAGGCTGTGAGGTCAGTGGCCAATCTGAGACCCATCTGCAGGTTTATGACTCTGCTTTTGAGTGAGGGAGAGACAGCAGGAGCTAGGACAGTTACTGGGAAGATCCATAGTGCACATATGTAGGTGTTGACTTGTGTGTGGTCATGCAAAGTAAAGTGGAAGAAGGACGAGGGTCCAGAGTCAGTTACTGGACAGAGTACCTGAATTGTACTCATTCCATGGCTGTAATAAAAAAAATATTTCACAATTAAAAAAAACCCAAGCCCTTTAAGTGCCAAAGAGGAGGCAGGGTTATGATGTTTGTGCCTCTGGTTGTGTGATCAGCTGTGTATGAATATATGCACACATACTCTGTGAGGCTATAGGAAATAAAGGCAATAGCCCACCCCAGCACTTACTGCATCTGGCAACAGAGAGCTGTGGCAGCCTTGCCTCTGTTGGACTACCAGCTTCAGCAATCTTCTAGCCAAAATGTTTCTCTCACAACACAAAAAGAAGCTCCAGCACTTGTAGATAAGTGGTTCTGTGCAAAGTACACCACACTAATGCTAGAAGTGGATGCACCTGAGCTCTATTCAGATGAATATTTGTCTGTATTGCATGTGCAACAGCCATTTAATCTGCCAACGAAAGGTCACTGTGAATAACTTGCAGCAGAAAAGTGCTGAATCTTCAGTTCACAAATTTTTATTTACAGAGTGGAAGTGCAGAGACAGAATTTGGAGATTTAACTAACCTGAGAAATTAAAGAAAAATCTCTGGAGTATGTCCAACATCCTCACAGCTCCTAAAATATACTCATGCCATAAAACAATGGCGTAACATCTGTGCATCTGTAACGTTCCCGTGTGTTCCCTCTATTATTGATTTGGCAGAGCTCACATCTTAACATTTAGACAATGAATGTTAAAGATTTTCCAGGAAAAGTAATCAATAAAACCACTTTTTCTTCCTCAAAACATATGCAGTAGTCTGGCATGCTGAATAAGTATGATATATATATATATATATATACAGAGGAAACTGCTCTTTACTCTTTAAAAATCAAACATTACCAAAGAAATAGTTAATATTTACCCAGAATTGCAGAGAAAGCTTTTTAATAGAAGAGCACTTGCCTTTCCCCACCCCCCAGTCATTGTTATAGGAGCTTTAGGATAGAATAAAAGAGAATAAGACTATTTTTTATTGAAGGAACCTACAGTGGTCATCCAGTCCAACTGCCTGACCACTTCAGGGTTGACCAAAAGCTAAAGCATACTATTAAGGGCATTATCCAAATGCCTCTTAAACACAGACAGGTTTGGAGCACCCAGCAGGAAGCCTTCTGCAGTATTTGCTCACCCTTTTGATGAAGAAATGCTTCCTAATGTCTAGTCTCAACCCCTTCTGGCACAGCTTTGAACCATTCCCACACACCCTGCTACTGGATACCAGGGAAGAGCTCAGCACCTCCCTCTCTACTTCCCCTCCTCAGGAAGCTGTGGAGAGAGATGAGGTTGCCATTGAGCCTCCTTTTCTCCACAGCAGACAGACTCATTCAAGGGTTTTCACATCCTTCTTAAATTGTGGGGCCCAGAACTGCACGTGGCACTCAAGATAAGGCTACACCAATCTGGCATACAGTGTAATAATCGCCTTCAAGCCCAATGCTCCAATCTATCTGGATCCCTCTGCAGGGCCTCCTGTCCCCTGACAGAGTCAGCAGCACCTCCCAGTTTGGTATTGTCAGCAAACTTGCTAATGGTGTATTCACCTCCTGCATTAACATTGCAGATCATTAACAAATACATCAAACAGAACTGACTCTAGAACTGAGCCCTGGAGGAGCAGCCCTGGTGACCAGTGGCCCCATTCAGCAGAGCACTCTGAGCTCTGCCCTTCAGCCAGTTCTGCACCCAGCACACCATGAGCCCACTCACCCCACAGCTGGACAGAGTGTCCAGGAGGGGGCTGTACTAAAATCCAGGGAAACTACATCCACTCCTTCCCTTCATCCACTAGGGAGCTGACCCTATCACAGAAGGATACCAAATGACTTAAACAAGAATTTCCCTTTGGGAACCCATATTGACTATAAATTCTTCTTTAAATGGCTTTTAATAATAATCACCAGTATAATCACCTCCATATTTTTTTCCAGGATCTGAGGTTAGACTAACAGGTCTGTAGTTCTCCGAGTCCTCCCTCACATACTCTTTTTGTAGGTGAGATTAACATCGTGTCAGCAGGGACCTCCCAAGACCTTTGGCAGATGATCAAGAGGGGTCCTGCCATAATATCTGCAGACTCCTTCAGACCTCTAGTGTGAATTTCACCAGTCCCCACGGACTTGTGAGCATTCACCTGGCACAGCTGGTCCCTTGCAATTTCACTGTCCGCAAGCGGAAGGTCACTGCTCCCGCACTCGTGGTCCTGAAATTCAGGGGACAGGACAGCCCAAGGTCTATCACTATTAAGGGTTGAGGACATGAAAAAAAGCTTTGAACGCCTTAATTACCGCTGAAGCTGCCGCGCATACTGCCTTTGCGGCTCGGACGGAGCGCGGGTTTGTTTCCTCCCGGCCGTGAGGGACCTTTGCCATTGCCGCCGCCGGGGCGCCGCGGGACCGCGAGGGGGCGCCCTCCGCCCGCGGGAGCGCTCGGGCCGCGCCTGAGGGCAGCGGCCTGGAAAGCGGGAACAGCGCGGGGCTTGGCAAACTAGCGCCTCCGGGCCGGGAGCAGCAGTGGCGTGGCCAGCAGGAGCAGGGCAGTGACCGTCCCTGCACTGGGCACTGCTGAGGCCACAGCTCCAACCCTGGGCTCAGCTCTGGCCCCTCACTGCAAGAGAGACACTGAGGGGCTGGAGCGTGTCCAGAGAAGGGACACGGAGCTGGGGAAGGCTCTGGAGCACAAGGGCTGTGAGGAGCAGCTGAGGGAGCTGGGGGTGTTCAGCCTGGAGAAAAGGAGGCTCAGGGGGAACCCAGCACTCTGCAGCTGCCTGGAAGGAGGGGGAGCCGGGGGGGTCAGCCTCTTCTGCCAGGCTACAGGACAAAAGCAAATGGTCTCAAGTTGCACCAAGGGGGGCTTATACTGGAAATTATGGAGAATTTCTTCCTTGAAAGAGTGGCCAGGCATTGGAAGAGGCTGCCCAGGGAAGTGGTGCAATCACCACCTCTGTAAGTGTTCAGAAAACATGTGGCTATAGCACATGGGGACATGGTTTAGTGGTGAACACAGAGGTGTCAGGTTAACAGTTGTCCTCTATGATCTTACAGGCCTTTTCCAACCTCAGCCATCCTGCAGTTCTGTTATTTTAACACAAAATTACAGAAAAACTCTGTATTTTACTGTCTGAATCTACAGCTTGGCTTAAAACACATTGTCTTTAGCCCATTGTGTTCTGTGGAACACACTGGATTTATGTGGCTGCATTAGCAGTAATTATACTTGGTAAGAAGTTGTAGTGGCATGTTGTACTCATGACGTGTTATGCCAGAGATGTGTCTGCATGCACCAAGGGCATTTTAAAATGAGAAAAAACCGATCTGGCAAAGTTTTTTTTTTTTTCCCTGAAGCTAAAGGAAAACACCCTTGGTGCTGAGGAGGTTCTCATTGATTTTCAGGATGATACCCACAGACAGATTTATAGATGGATCATTTTTTTAAAAAACTCTTTTTCTGGGAATAAATTCCAGTTGCTGTGATTAAGATGTGTTTCCTGTTCTGTCCTCTGCTATGTCTTTGGAAATGGCAGTATCATGTTCACTGCCCCAAAAGAAACACTGTAATCCATGTCATGTAGAATCAGTTGTCCATACAAGATTATCAAATAATCTAGAAGACAATAAACCAGCTGCTTTTAAGAGGGAACATAGGCTAAACATGTTCTGCCTGTCACTTTTTTTTTTCTGGGAGATGCTAAACACTCACAGGTCTCTTGGCATTACAGATCAATCACCAGTTCTCTTCAAGCCAGATCTGAAGATAAAATCTACTTACCTTGGTCAACATTTATTAAGCCTCATTAGTCTTTTTAAACATTCAGGGTTTTGTATTTCATTCAAAGACATGCATTTGTGTCAAACAGTTGTAGAGACAATTTTTGGTTTTTGTTTTTTTTTTGCCTTCATTTAGTAGTTACAGCTAGCCAAAGCCAGCTGGCAGGCTCAGCTACCTGGTCCTTTGATTTGGGTTATTTTTCTACACAAGGAAAACAGAGTGTGGATAGATCAAATCTGGAGTGCAGATGTATCTGTACAGTCTTGGCAGCCACGCTGAATTTATTCCACTTTAACTCAAATCAAAATCTGGCTTGTGATTTCCAAATAGCAGAATGCCTTGTTCTTTCTTTTGGTTAAGTTCTTACTGACTTGTAAGGAAACAGGAAAAGGTGTGACAGTTCCAGATGGGTTAAACCTACAGATTTAGGAAGTTCTTTTCTTAAGTGTGCATTGTTGAAGATATTGTACTATTTACAGCTCCAGGAAACACAATGGCCTTTTCATAATAATCAAAGCTGAATTTGAAAAAGTCTTTAGCTCACTGTTCATGCAACAGAGATAACCGGAGTTCCCTCCTTAGCATGCTGAGAGAATTAAACAACCATTGATTTGTACATAGTGGTTATAGAATCAGAAGGTGTCTTGGAAGTGGTCACTGTAACCTGAGACATTTGACATGACTGCTGAAGTTATGGCTGACATCACGGGTTTGGAGGGCTGGGCAATGCTGACAAGGGGTTTCATGGTATAAGTGGGCTCAGTGCTAGTGATGGACTAAGAGATATTGATGGATCAAGGGTTGCTGGGGAGGGGGGCACATGACAAATGTGTGTGCCAAACAGAGATCTCACACAAAAGAAATATAAACAAAAGAAACAAGGCACACACACACAAAAAAATTTCATAATATAGTGACTTAATAATAAAGTTGTGCGAGTGATTCCTGCAAATAAGTCTAACCATTCTTCTTTTCAGTTTTCTGGCATGGGATATTTAATTTATCATACTCAAACAGCATGAAAAAGCAACAATCATAACATTGTTACACCCTGGTTGTTGGACACACACTCTTTGTGTATTTCCTGTGGAAAGACCTAACTTGTAGCTTCTAGGACCGAAGACCAGGTAAGAAAACGTTGTAAGAAAAAGACCAAATAAAATTCTTGTCAATGCTATGATTCTCAAACTTATTACTACCTTACATTGTTATAAAGGATATAAAAGTCTGGAACACAGAGCACACTTTATCATAAAACACCTAAGCTTTCAGATAAGTGCATATATTTTTAAACTTTCCACCCCAAAAGAATATTTCCCCTCTCATTAACCCATGTTGCAACATAACACCAAATTTACTAAGATTGCTTATATATTAAGACTATCAGATATAGATAATTCTGTGATCTATCTTAGTCCTAAAATATCTAAGTCCTGTGATGGAATCATAATAGGAATAGGAATGACTAAAATGATCTGGTTACACTTCTTGGTGAAAAATGTTTAGGAAAGCACTTCAACACATGAAGCTAAGTGGGTACTTGATATTTTCCTAACCTGACATCTAAGCTCTGCAAGTGCCCCAATTTCGATATTTTCTTAGAGTCACATTGAAAACAAACAAGCAAACAAACAAACAAACACACACACACGTGATTAACATTGATTATTTTGTGTTAATTTTTGAGAGCAACTAAACAATTTCCCTTGGAATGTATATTAAACCGTAGGTTCAAAATGTGTTCCAACATCTTCCCACAAGGTGAAAGTACAACTAAAGTAATGCTACAATCAAGGTGCAGCTTGCATCATTTACTCATTAGTGGAATGCCTTGCCAAGATTAAAACAGAGAGTGGAATGCAGCTCCACAGGTCTTATTGACACCTGACCTCTTTAGCTTTTATTCTGCTTTTGCAAAACATTCTCCTCTCTCTCCGTGCTTAAAGAAAGTGTTTAGGAGCTGTTCTGAATAAAAATACAAACTCCTGAACTCCAATATGGGTAAAAGAACAGAGATATTTAACATCCCCCTCCCCTCCCTGAATAATATTATAAATAACTAATACTGAAAAAAATGTTCTTGAAAAAAGATAATTACTTTTCTGAGAAGGAATTGATTTGAGACGTGAGCATATTATTTAAAATTTCTTCAAGCTAGAAATTTCAATGAAATGGCTTGTGGATATGTAGGAATTAAAAAAAAAAGAAGTAAAGCTGTTTACCTCTGCATTATTTATAGAGTATCTCTTTTCTACAGTGTCTTTTAATATGTAGAATAGTTTTATTTTACTCCATTCATATGTCTGGTATTACTTGTCCTTTGTTGGATTGCCAAAAACTAAAAGGAAAAAAAAACTTTGGTCTTAGTTCCACACTGAAGTTGATAATAATTTTTTTTTCCCTTATGTAACACCTAATATACTTCTACAGAATGCTTTTCCTCCAAGCATGGTTTGAAATGTCAGAAGGCATGTTTTTATTTCAAGAACAAAGTCTATCCTAAGAATAAGTAACACTTCTTTCAATGTAGATATGAACACAGAAATAATGAAGAATCAATAGATTGGTAAGAGAATGTGAGTCTTCAGAAAGGACCTGGCAGAATCCATGTTTCTGAGACAATAAATATTGAAAGTGCTGAAATCACTCTTCATGAGTGATTGCTTCATTGCTGTGTTCAGGCTTGGTCTCTGCAGTATAAGAACAACAGTGGCATTTAGGAGGGTGTCCAGCAATGGAGATGGTCAGGGCTCTACAGCATATGACAGCCAAGGTGAAGCTGAGGGAAGCTGGAGATGAAAAGGGGGATCTTTCTGCAGTCTTCACCTTCCTGATGGCACACAGGATAAGGAGAAAGGCTGACAGTCATGATTTACACAAGGGAACTTCTGAGGGAGGAAAGGGATTTGTTTGTTTGTTTGTTTGTTTGTTTGTTTGTTTGTTTGTTTGTTTATTATCCACTGTTTTTGAGGATACTTAAGACACTGGAACAAGGATGCAGAGAATTGTGGAATCTTCAGCCTTGGAGATATTCAAGTTTAACAAACCAGGATCCTGAACAACCTGCTCAAGATGGCTCTGCTTTAAGCAGGGATTTGGGCTAGACAGCCTCCAGGGATCCCTTTCAACCCAAGCTATTCTGCAATTCTATGAATATCTTTTCATATATCCTAGGGTCCCTGTTTTAATAATATTGCATTGATGCAGCCCAAATCTGCAACAGTGCGAATCCAGTTTGATGAACTGCTGTGTATCTGGCTAAACTCTTTTCAAATTACACTAATTGATTTAATTAAAAAAATTCTTCTGCCTGGAATCCATGTTTTTTGTTTGTGGTGGATCATCACAATGCTGCCTTAGATGATGTTACCTACAACTTCTTCACCAAGGTGTGAAGGAAAAGTGCCAGTGCCAGAAGGTGTAAAAACAATCATGGAAAGATTATCCCAAGTTTTCTGTTAGGTTGGGAGTAGAAACAGTGTAAAATATTATCCTACCCTTGAACCTGTTTTAGCTGGGGCCTGGTTAGTCTCTTCTCAACCCCAGCCTGTATGTGAGTGGTAAGATTTAAAGATGCACCACACAGTGCAAAGTCTGGCATTCACACCCATGCAGAGAATTGTGGATTCTGGCCTTCACTACTCTAAATTTAGTCTCAATTACTCTAAAAATTCCATCACAGACAAGCAAGTAAACTGAAATGAATACTACACAGTCTTAATCAAGAAAGATCTCAGACTAGCAAGTTTTGCAGTTAAATTTACACAAATTTTATTTTTCATGTAATAGCAAGGCTGAATGCAGTGTTGTAGGGTATTCTGATTTTAAAAAATGGGGTCAATGTAGTAAAAAGACTATTTTGTTCGTGATTTTATTTTTAAGACTAAAATCCCAAACTATTCTTACTGTCCAAAGAGCAGAAGATGGCTTTTACCCTGAGGACCTGCTGGATCCTGCAGATGCAGTCAGAGGTTTTAGATGCTATTCCATAAAACCACCGTGAGAACACAATTCTTTTAAGAAAAAGAAATCTTTCAGAGGGTTGAAGAACATTTTCTTTTTTTTTAGGGACAGAGAGTTTTGATTAAAAAAAAAGCCTTCAACATGTGCTAAATAGGCTTAAATTTTGAAGGTCCTTGGGCTTTATTATGTCTGCCTTTCTGATACTGAGTTCATGGTTTGAAGCTGTAATCTCCAGTTGTGCCACTAGCTCTTTCAATATTATATATGTTGTGTCAGTGCTGGAAGGTTAAAGATTTGAGGGAGCCCTGTTTGGACTGGATGCAAAACCAGAGATGTTGAGATTTTGCTAGTTATTACTGAAAGTAACATCTATGTTGGTTTATTTAGGCCTTGGAAACACTAAATTTGCAACAAAATTGCAACAAAATCTCACTTTTTTTTTTTTTTTGTTGTTGTCTGGGTACAGTTCCAAGCAGAGGGTCACATTTCAGGTGAGTGGGAAGTGAGGATAGTGTGTGACATCAGAATTACAGATGCACAATACAGGCTTGTGTGACCTCATACTGATTGCCCCCAAAATGCATCTGTCTTACCTTTTCTGTTGCTTTGGTGATTTTTAATGACAATCGAGTACCTAAACTCCATTCTTGATATTTTCATATAAGTAAGCCTCACCACATACTGAAATTCTCACCTCTCCTAATTCAATAGCTCTTGCTTAGTAGTTACCTTCTTTGACATTACAATGTGAAAACACATCTTTCTTCACATTTCCTCCTTGGTAGAGACAGCAGAGCCAGCCCTGCACCCCAGGATATGGCAGTGCAGACATAAGGTGTGTTTTTCCACTGAGTATCTTACTGTGATGTTTCTCAAATTAATTTTTTTTAGACAATTTTAGAGAATGTTAGAATATTTTAATTTTAAAATAGTGATTTCCTTCATCTGCACATCTATGTTTTTTAAGATACAGGATAATAAGGAATCTTTTGGCTATCAAGGCCTTTGCAATGAATCCATGGTGTCCCATAGATCTTTTTGGATCTTTCTGCATATTTGTCTCGAATACGAGTAGCCAGCACATACCCTACCTTTCACTAAAATTCCCCCAGGGCTTTGTGCAGTGTAACACATCTCTGTCTTGATTCTGGCTGATGCATTCTGTGACTCCATTTGCCCTTTGTGCAGCTATCAGGCTTTTCCAGCTCATGACCATCCCAGGAACAGCAAGTATTTCTTTGTCTTAGTACCTAATCATTTTCAACTAGTGAGCTATGAATCTGTGTTACTGGTTTCCCAATAAATTAAATTGTGTTCTGTAGTGATAAATTTAATGTCAGTACCAAGGCTGCACAGTTTTTCTAAAGGGTTCAGGTATTTTAAACCAACTTCTAACAAGAGGTAAGAAAATAATGACACAGCAGAGACAAAAATTACCTTACATCTTGTTTTATTGTTCAAGTTGTTTATCCTAATTTCACTCATTAGTCTGACATTTGTTTCCTTCCTTTATTTTTGTAAGAGAAAAGTGATTATGTTGAGGATGTGGTGTAAGACAATGAAAAATTGGAAATTTGATAACATGCAGTTATTGAAGTAGAAATAAATAACATTTATTATTTCATAATAAAACAAGAGCTTTTACTGAATAAATGCTATCTGAAAAACTTGTATTGGTATCTTCCCAGAAAAGGATTAGTCATGATAAAGTGATCTATTATTCTAAGAATTTAATACATTAAACAAAATAAATATTTTTAGAAATTATAATTCTCATATGTACCATGGATAAAAGAACAGCAAAAACCCTCCTAAAATGCTGTGGAGGAAAACATAATCTGACCATGAAGGACCTCTAGTGGTGCATATACTACCAATCAAAAAACCCCTGACATTATGCTTGCTCAGCATTTTAGAAGGAATCACTTCTGCAGTTTCAGATTTTGACTTATCATTATCTGCTTTTATCACCTATTCAAATGTGATTTTCTCAGCAGGAGGAACAGCCTGATAAGACACACTGAAATGAAACTGTTTAGCAAAAAGGAGTTGAAAGCAGATGAGGATACCAGAGCTATCTCTGTCTCTTATTCTATTTGTCCTCAGCTCAAAAGTTTGATTTTTTTTTCCTTTTTTTTTTTTTTTTTTTTTTTTAGCAGCAAAAAAAAGCTATGCTGGTACTTTTGAGTTATCCTTCACCCATTCTAGAGATATCCAACCATAGGAAATATTTGGATTCTTAGTTCCTTTCAGTCACACTTCAAAACAGTTTGATACTTTAGACACAATTTTTGAATACAAATCATTCATTTTTAAAGAACTCAATACATTTATTGCTAAAAATTCTTAGTCAAAAAGGAGGTATATACCTACCAGTTAGCCTAGGGGCCCTTTAAGCTTCCAAACACATCCTGCTGCAGATAAACTAGAATCATTCCCAGGGATTTCACTCATCTTGCAAAAGACACAATAGACTATGTTTGCAGAGCACCAGGAGCAGAGTTTCTATGTCTAAAAAAGGATGCAGAGCCTTAAGGGCACACGCTGCCATGTTGCACTGGTGGGTTGGCACAGGGGAGGGGTAGTACTGGTTCTGGGCTGACTGGAGATATCTCTGCATTCACAGCCATGCTGTCCACAAGCCATAAAAACTGCCTGTGATAGTGAAGTTTATTACACTTTGCAATGAACTTAGTCCCCAAAGTCTAACAGATGGCACTTTTAACAGTTATTGTTGCTGGGTTTTTTGTTTTTGATCTTGTTAAAATTTAAATTAAAAAGAGATCCCGGCCTGTTTAAACTCTTTATTTTGTTTCATATTTTTAGAGCTCATAGATACCCCTGTGGCATTGCAATCTTTCTGCAGCTGAGCAGCTCCAGGGTAAAGCTCTGGCCTGGCAGTGTCTTTCTGGTGTGAGGTCTGCTGCAGCCTACCTGTAGCAAGGAATTCCAAGAGCTGAGCTTAAATGGAGAGAAAGAATCCCAAAGACATGATTCCCCATCTCTGGAAAACTGGCAGCAGATTGCAGACATAGGATGAACAAAATTAAATGCGAAGATAATAGTACCACAGTTGTGGAACTCAGAAATTACTAAATACACAGGGTCTGATAAGTCTGCTTCTTTTAAAGTTTTTGTTAGTCTAGGTTGTGAAGAATCACATGCATGACCTGATTCATAACTATCATAACATTGAGACTAATCTTGACAGATTGATTTCTTGCAAGAGTCACAGCAGGATTTTTATTGGATTAGGAATTCGAAATTACAATACCAGCAAACTATTCTGTTATATGAGTGAAGGAAAAATACATAAAATCACAGTGTAAAAAAGAAATGGGTATGTATATTAAAAATATAAAAATACATTTATTAATGCTTTAAAAATATATAATTTTACAGCTTTTTTTTTTCATAATAACCTTTAACATTACCACAGAGTCAAAGAGGGTATTTGGGATCCTCTCCCCATGTAGCCAATACCTTAGTGGTTCCTTAAGCCTGTGCTCTTGGGAGAAAGGGAAGACTAAAATTCATCTTCATTAATGACAGGTATGTGGAATTGTAAAGATAACTTGAAAATGGCACAGTAATGCCTCTTTGACTCCCCTAAATCTAATCCTACGAGGATGAATTTGAGTAGTAGTATAGGGAAATAAACACAATTTGAATGAGAGAACCGTTACAGAGAAAAACCTGTCTGAAAAACAATGTTCTGGTGTTGGGGAGAAGAAGATTATATCGTGGTGCTCTGCGGGGAAAAGCTGAGGGTAGAGACCAACAGCGTCTTGTGGCAGAAAATCCCTTCTGGCTCAGCGAGGACAGTGATAAATATTTGCCCCAATCAGGGCAGAAGGTTGCTCTTCCTGGAGACACATCGAGGGTTCGATTCCATCATCTGTGACACATACATCATTAGAAGTACTGTTTAAAAACCCAGTCAAGTATGCAAAATGTCACCATCTTCTCCAGGTGAGTTGCCCTGAGATGTGGGTGACGACAAACAGGATGTGAAAAATCCAGCGGCGTGGAAAGCAGCGGGAGTTGGAACGTTAGAGGACTCGAGGCACCGCCGAGAGCGGCGAGAAGTTAAACTTGGAGCGTACACAGTGACTGTTACAGCCGTAACTGGCGGACGCCCGCGCTGCCCGCACACCGACCCGCCGCTGCCGGGCTCCCGCACGGCCCGGCGCTCCATGGGGGCAGAGTAGCGCTGCGGGGACCCGCACCGCGGCACCAGGCGGGGCTGCTGCCGGGGAGCCCCGCGGGAGAGCGGGAACGCCAGCCTGGCGTGACTTATGGCACCCAGACCCTGCGGTTGAAGGAAGCTGCAGGGCCGGAGCGGCAACACCGGGGAGCTCCGACCGCCCGCCCCAGCCCGAGCCGTGCCCCTCCCGGGGGCGGCCCCTCGGCGGGCACAAAGCCGGGCTCGGCCGCTGCCGGGGAGCAGTGTGCCGCCGTCCCGGCGCTGCGGCTCATCGCTTTCTTCCGCCGGGTTCCGCCTTCGCAGCGCCCGCCCTCCATCGCTGCCCGCCCGCCGGCGGGCGCGGGGCCGGGGCAGCGCCGCGCCATGGAGGAGGCGGCCGCTGCTGCCGGGCCGCCGCCGCCCGCGGCTGCCGCTGATGCCGGTGATGCTGCCGGGGCCGAGCCATCGCCCGGGGCCGCCGCCGCTGTGCGCCGGCCGCTGGCGCAGCTCGCGGCCAAGCTCTGCACCTGGTGAGTGCCCGGCGTCCACGTGGAGCCGCGCGGCGCCGGCCTCCCCGCCCGCCGGCTTCCGGGCCGCCCGCCGCACGGGGAGGGAGCGGGGAGCGGGGAGCGCGCTCGGCGCCGTGCGCAGGCCGCCCTGTGCGCCGGCAGCGGCCGCGGCGTGCTGGGCCGGAGCGGGCCCGCGTTACGGCCGGGGCTGGGCGCAGCCCGCACCCTTCGGCCGGGCCGGCGCACGGAGCCCGGGCAGCCCTGGCCGCTGCCCCCGGAGCGGGCGCGCTGATGCGGGGCTGCTCCCGGAGCGCCGCCGGGCTGCAGCCTGCGGGCGCTGTGAGCGACAGCGCTCCGGGGCGCCTCGGCTGAGCGTGAAAGCAGCGAGTGATGTTTTGACGCTGTTGGAGTAGGAGTGTGCTCGCACACATAGACACGTGTATTCATCTTTTTTCTTCTTCTGTTTTCCTTTTTTTCCCGTGCACTTCATCTGTTTTGTGGTCTTCGATCAGCATCATTATGGACAGGTCATGGGGGATAGCAGAGGTAATAGGACAAAATAGCTGAAATGGGGTGTGGAGTCGAGAAAGACCAATATCACCATTCTCTCCTTCTGTAAATCAGCTTATGAGAGACACCCGTTCAGGTATATCTCTTGAAATATGAGCACGAGTTAAGCATGGAACACTTGTGGAAGAAAATCTGCCAATCTGTGCAGACAAGCTGGTACTTCAGAAGCACTACCTTCCAGGAGAGCAGGACTACATCCTTAGGCTTCTAGGCCACTTACAGCTTCCCTTTCCCTCTAGGGGGAAAAACAGTCCCTGTTTAAAAGGCCTTTTTTTGAGCTATAAGTTTGGTCACTAATAGTTACTGCATCAGATTTGTCAGCCAAGGATGTTCTGGCTTTCCTGCCAACCTCATAAGCTGTAGTCTGGCTGCTGGGCTATGTGATGGTGTGTGCTGGCCAAGCAGAGCCTTAGTCCAGTGGACAAAGCCTCATCTTCTCTTTTGGTTATAAGTTTTTCTCTTTTCACTCCTCCTGCCTGTCAGGAGAGACCCAAAGGGCAAGACTTGTTGAGTTGTTCAGTCACCTCACCTATGCCATTAGTTTTGCCAAAGAGCTACACTAAGTGAGTCTATGGAAGGTACTTGAAAGAAAATCAATAGCTTTCACTGGACACAAAGTGTTGTCTGACACACTGAATTGATATTTTTTATTTTTTTTCCCTCCAGGTGACAGCAGGCTCAGTCACTTCAGTTTTGTTAGAGGCCTTTCTGAGTCGTAGCAAGGTTTAATAGTTGTATATAATAAACTAGGCTGAGTCTGGGTTTTGTTGTGTTTTTTTTTCCCTGCTTTTGTTTTTTTGGCTTTTGTTTTTGTTTTTTTTTTAGTAGAATCATTAGAAAATATATCTCTGGTGCTGTTCTATTTCTTACTTTTTACAAATAAAATTGATATCAGTTTCAAAGCAGAACTTGGAAAAATTAACTTCCGATGATGTTAGTTTTTAAAAGTATATTTTCTTGTTCTTAGTTAATTGCTAATTATGTTGCAATATGGAATCGGTCTGAACCTGCATTTTTACTTAACTGCTAGCATGAAAAAGTGAGATCCTTGAAATTAAAAGATCACTTTCTCCCCTGTTTAGGAAGGGTGCAGTAGTTAAAGTTAAGTGCAAGTAAACTCTGTATGTGCACAGTATTGCCAGGCTTTGCAACATCAGTATTAGGTTGGTGGCATAAATAAGATGAATATTTGAAGAGCTGTATTTATTAAAACTTAAAAATTCACATTAAAATGACAGGATTTGGTAAACATATTGCCAGTAACATTCTTAATTGTGGTCTTATTAAATTTTCTTTGACTTCCTCCAGTATAGACTCTGATTGTATTTTAGTATCTTGGTGTATTTTTTATTCTGCATTTCACGTGGAGCCAAGGAAAGCCAGTCTGAGTTTCCCATGGTGTTGGGAGCTGCATATTGTTCAGTGTTCACTTTACACCAATTTGTGGCAAACTTTCATGCTCTAAAATGTCCCAAAATTACATTAGTTTTGCTCTAAGCCATAGATACAGCTAGCTAAGATAGGGTGGCTGAAGGGAGGGGAGGAGTAATTACTAGCTTGCTACCAAGCATTAAAAGCCAAAAATAACCCTCCCCCCACTATAAAACTAAAGGCCTTTTCAGATCACTTACCTTGCATCATCTGAGACTCTAAAGTGAATTAGTCCTTTCCAATGCATTAAAAAAAATGGCAAAAAAGCAGAGAGGATTAAGTTCTAGCATGGAAAAGTTAATAATTAATATATTTCAAAACCTGATCAATTATTAATAAGAAGGTCACTGTCATCGATGCTCATATCCACACCAAAATGAATGGAAACTTGTATCTTGGCTGTCTCATCAGAATGGACTTGGAGAGAAAAATGTGCCCAGCAGCATTTTCAAAGTCAGAAGAGCTTGGTGTCAGGCTGAATTGAAAAGAGGATTCATGCAGGTGCATTGGAGTGTGTGCAAGGAAGATGCCTGCCTTCCAAAAGGAGGGATTGATTGCATGATTGTAGTTGGGTTTAGCACACCCTTCTCATTGCCTGGCAGCTGGATTGCACAGCAGGGTGAGCTGGTATTTGCTGTGCTGGGGTCACCCACCTTGGGAGAACAGCCAGTGTTACTCTCAGGTGCTGTGCCAGAAGTCAGCATGGAGAGATGTGGGCACAGGGTAGGTGCAGAATCCTAATGGGGTCCTTTCTTCCCTTGCTCGATTAATTTGAGTGGAAACAATCAATTGTGCAGACAGTTAAATTGTCGTCAGTAGTCTTAAGAGTAAACAGATTAAATGTGAACTTGGCAGACCTGTACAGACAGGTCACTGTAAATTTTGCATGTGCAGAGACTGGGGATGTACAAATCTGCATAGCTCCACTGGCAAGAGAAAAAGCAAGCAAAAAAAAACGAACCAGTTACATGCCCCTGTTTGTCTAGGAGCATCTAGAATAGTTCATCTTACATTAGGTAAAGAATTTCTAGTAAAAGTGCATAAGCTTTTTTTTTTTTTCTTTTTATTTCCCTGCTGGCTGTGGGTGGGATTTAAGAAGAGCTGTAAATGCAAAACATGATCTTACCCAAAAAGCATTCTTAACTCCGTCCTCACTTACAGCAAAATGTGATGTAATAGAACTGAAAAAAATTCACAATAAGTATTAATTATAATAATTATTATTCTTATTATAAGAAAGATTTATTTTAAGGTGAGAACAAGCAATCACTGGGACAACCTCCACAGAGGTGTTGTGGAGTCCCCATCACTGGAGGTTTGCAAAGATGCATCTGGACAGGGCACTAAATAGTATCATCAAGGCTCCCTTTCCCGTGAAAAGTTGGGCCAGATGATCTTTCAACATCCTTCCAAAATGAACTGTTACTTGGCTTTATCAATAATACTGTTGTGTTTCTTTAGCACTGCTCATCTTAAGGTCTCAGCTCACCAAATTTCATGTCTCAGATGAGCCTGAAGATAGTTGTGCTTTATCTCCGTGTTGTAGATCTTTGTTGACCTAAGTCAGGATGGCATTCAGAGAGGGACAAAGGATTTAACTCAAAACCTGCTTAATAAGAGTAGGACCTGCTGTTGGGTAGAGCCTGCCCAGGTGACCTGTTTGAAGGTCTTTGCCAGTAACTTCAGTCTCCATGGCTGGTGGTTTGAGCTGGCCTCACTTCTCATGAGGCTGTCCTGAGGTCAGACCAGACCTTCTGTGCACACAAAACCCTGCTTACTTGTAGATCAGGACAACATTGGTAGGGAGTATAAAAAAATAAAGTGTTAGTATAAAAACAAAGGCGTTTTTTCCTGTAGAACTAGAGAATATTTTTTTAGAAACTTGATTGTTTAATTCTAAGCTTACTATTTTGTCTTTAATATTCACAGGCATGTTTTGAAAACTGTAATTCTGGGCCAGGTGCTCTCCATGTTTATCTGTGGGACTGCTGTTATGAGCCAGTACCTGGCAGAAGTATTCCACGTGAGAACTCCAATGTTGCAAAGTTTCATCAACTATTTGTTGCTGCTTCTAGTTTATACATCAATGCTGGCATTTAGGACTGGTATGTGAAATATGGAATGGGAGATTCTGGTTCATCTTTTTTTCTTTCTACATTTTTTTTTCAGATTTTGAAAAGAAAAACCTCAATATCATTTTAAAGTTCCTACTTTATAGCAATACATGGAAATTAATTCCACAGGTTAAATGTGCATTTAATTTGATGTAATGTCATATCTATTTGGTTTGAAGTCATATGTTATATTAGGAAAAATAAGCTTTATTGTAACACGCTTTGCTACCAGAGGCTATGTAGTATTCCTCCTATTCTTATTAATTTACTGTTTAGACAACTCTAGTCCTGCTGTGTTTTGCTTCATGTGGAAGAATTTCTGTGCTTTTCACCATTTGCATTGTCTCCTCCCAGGCTGTGTTTCCTGTTATTCTAGCTTAAGCAGGGGTGGGCAAAGTAAATCTTGGTATTATTTATGCTTTTAAAAAGCAAAATTCCCATGCAGCATTTGGTTGGAAAGAAACATATATTGATTGCTATTTTCTTCTAAACAGGCAATGACAATCTTGGACAGATTTTGAAAAAGAGGTGGTGGAAGTATATTTTTTTGGCACTGGCTGATGTTGAAGCCAATTATATGATTGTAAGAGCCTACCAATATACAACCCTCACAAGTGTGCAGGTAAGGACTGATCTCTCTTTTTGGACTGTTGCTTTCATTACAGTTTTGGAATGGTTGCAAAAATGAGATTCATAGGACAGACATGAAAGCTATTTAAGCCTGAAAAGAACTTTCCAGTATCTATTTTCTCTCTGCAGTACAGGGAAGAGCACACTGTATCATGAATAACCTTTCCAGGAAGCAGAGAAGATTGGCTGGTTTACCCTGTGCCAGCTCTTGAGTTGAACCCTAATTATTTTGATAAAAGCACTTCTAAGAGTTTGCTGACAGCCACTCAGTTTTTTATCCTGACACAAAATAAAGATTTATGACACAATCACTCAGTGCAGGTTCTTGCTGATAAGAGTGAAGTGGATCTCTTGCCTTGTCCTAGAAGGTGCAGGAGATGTGAGATGTAACCCCACCCATGAGGACACACTGGATGTCAGCTGGTGTTCCTGCCCATGCAGTGAGGGACCAGCCTTGTGGCTTTTGGATGTGGCAGTTCAGGCCCTCCCTGGAAGAGCTGAAGGGAAGGTCAGCACACATAAAGTAATAGTAGACATCCTCTGCAACACCAGTGCTTGATGCTGCGTTGCTGCACTAGGATAAATCCTGTGTTTTGTAAGAACTCTATAAACAGAAGGGTTAAAGCTGGGGTTGCTTTGTCACACTACACAGACAGAAGCTGCTGGAGGAGTCAATGCCTTCTTCCTGCCTCCAGCTGCAGTCTCCTGAGCTTGCAGGGCCAGTTTCCTTGAACAAGCTGACTTGGAACACTGATCAAAGCGGGGGTATACCCTGCCTTTGGCTGTACTGTTAGTGAGCTGTGTCAGGCCCAGGTTAACTCACTGTGTGACTTCAGAGCTGCTGTGGCAGCAAGAAGAGGATGGTGCATGTGCAAGCAGGGAGTGTGTCCAGGTTGTGCCAGTTCATGCCTGCTGTTACCAGTGGGGGGGATCTGTGGCAAGGGTCATGGCCCCACTTACCTGAATAAAATAAAAGTAGTGTGAAGACTTGGCTGTTAGTTGGGAAGGAGTGTTGAGGTGTTAGTGTTTTACAGAGTCAAAGTAATAGGGGTTAATATTTAAGAGAATTACCTGTAAAGCAATAAATTCCTGCAGTTGGGGCTCCCTTTAGAGAATTTGCAGTAAATTTTCTTTGCACTGCTGAAGACCGGTTGTGTCTCTTGGGTTGTTTTGTCACATTTCCACTTAATACTTAGGTGTTATGACTCATTAAGTCTTCAATCTCCTTACAAATAATGCCTTAGAAATCAAAGTTTTAAGAGTCACTTGTTTCAGTCTCAAGATCAAGTTAAGCTGCTTGACCTTATACTTTACAGCTGAACAAGCCAGGACTTTGATCTAAGCTCTCAGAAGTAGTAAAGCTATTCCCATGATTTCTTTCATAGAAATTAAGAAAGAATAGATATAATAGAATGTCATATCCAAAAACTGTTGCCAAAAACTCAAGCATTTTCTGAGCCTTTTTCCCATTTGGTTATGTTGTGACTGATGCTGCTTTGTATCAGTTCAGTAATTGCAATTTTTTTGCAATTGCCTGTTGCCCTGAGGTTTCTTGCACATTCTCTGGAGAAGTCACCAATTTCTCATCATTGTCAGAAATGATATACAGGATAAAAAAAAACAAAAACAAACCCACAACAAAAGCCTGTGATTTTCTCTAGTGCAAGGCATTTTCTTTTTATTTTTGGCAAGCAATTTTGGAGCTACATCAGTATCTGTGGTCCAGAGCACCCAGTCTGATAGCCTGTCTGCCATACTGGCTGTGAGTGGATGCCCAGGGACCATAAAAACAACACAGGGGTTTATGGCACCTTCTCAAATGCAGTGTAATCATTGTTGAAATGCTATCTGGCTGGAGCTTCAGCTCTCCACTATGAAATGTAGCTTCAAAGATAAGTTTTTTTCAGCTCAGCAAGGAACTTCCATGTATTTTCTCACACATGCACACACAGGCAGAACTGGTTTCCCTTTAGTTATCAAATACCAGCATTTTTCAGGAGGGGTTTGGAGATTTTTAAGGTGGTAACAGTGGGATGGCAGCTCTCATTTCTCGGTAAATACAGGAGAAGACTTTGTTCCAGAGCTGTTTGGCTGTGGTGAGGCAATGCCAGGATAGTCCTTGCTGCCAGTGTCCTTTTTTCCTGTGTCAGGACTTGACTGTGCTGCAGTTTGGCCACCTATTATGGCACAAAGCTGAGTTGGGAGAGGTTCAGGTTGGATATTGGGGAAAGGTTCTTCACCCAGAGGGTGGTTTAGCCCTGGACCAGGCTCCCCAGGGAAGTGGTCATATCACCAAGCCTGACAGAGTTCAAGAAGTGTTTGGACACCAGGCACATGGTGTGACTCTTGGGGTGTCCTGTGCATGGCCAGCAGTTGGAATTAAAGATCCTGATAGGACCTTTCCAACTCAGGATATTCTGTGATAGCAATTTTGTGATTTATAGCAGAAAAACAAGCAATATAGCTGTGGCTTGATATTTTTAACACATTTGGACACATTTAGCATTCACTCTGTAGGTAATTCAGATAGAAATGTTTTTCAGGCAGCTATTGACAGATTGTCAGCTGATGGAGGAGTGCTAGCCTCCGTAGGAGGAAATATGGGATGAGCCCCTGGGGCTCAGCTGGAGGCTGCCCTTAGGGAGCCTTGTGTGGAATGAGCAGGATGAGCAGTTGAGCTTTCTTGCATGCAAAGCTGTCTGAAGCTGGCAATTGTAAGCAAACCAATGACCTCCAACTGTCTATGATAATTTATTAACCATGTATTAAAATGTCTTTTAATAATTTACCCTCCTTTTAAAACCTCCTATAAACAGTGTGGCCAAAGCGTGTCTTGAGTCAAAACATTTGTAAATCAAATCACCAGGTTATCTTACCAGGCTTTCAACCCCACCCCACCCCCCCCTTGTTAAAAATACAGGCTAGAATTGAATAAGATGAGAGTTTGAAGAGACTCTACTGGAAATAGTACCACAGTACTGCTGTAAATGTTGTAAAACCTCAATAAATAAACTTTATTCTTTTAATTGGTTCCATTGCCACAATTCATTGTGATATTACATCTGCTTTGCACCTCTTTGATCTTGATCCTGTACAGAAGAGCTCTATAATGTACTAGATGAAGGGAAGGTAATATCAGTAGTTGGAAATCTGATTTCATCTGTCTCTAATGGAGGGTAATTGTCTCCTGGAACAGTTTACCAGAGTGTGTTTTTCATCATTTGGTGCCTGTTATCCTGGCTGCAAGTCCTCTAACCGTGGTGCTGTGGTTCTACAGTGTGTTCTTGGTCAGATGCAGCAATTCCCCATCTGGCATTACTGAAAGAGCTTCTGGCTCATTATGTACTACTCCCTTACATCCTAATTAAGATGCCTTTTAAAGGGCTTCTACTCTTTCTTTTTTGTTTGGATTGAAAAACTGCTTGAAGGTTGGAAGGCTACATGCTAACATCTCAGTTAATGGGTAGTGGAAGTTTACTTATTAGTAGAAGAGGTGTAAAAATTTTGCTTTCTAATGCTTGTTGTATTTCTTGTTGTTTGATACTAGTCAAAACAGTCAAATTTGCAGGAAATATTAGAGGTTTTCTTGAGTCTATACTAAAGGTAAAATAGAGAACATGACCTGTGACTAGGTAGAAAGTCACAGTGTGATATTTTTGATGGTGTAAAGTTGTATTGAAATACTTGGTATCACATATTGGGACTCAGGTAGTTGTAACACCTCATAATACAGCCTGAAGAAATAGTTTTACACTTCATAGACTTTACAAACTGGACAAGCTGGAGGCCTTCCAAGGAGTAAAGACAAATAGATGGAAGGACTAGAGGCACTGTTAGGATTTAATCTTTAATAGCTGCTCTTAGCACTACACTTGCAAGGCTTTACTATGTACAGTTATGAATAAGTAGACCCAGACTTAACCATCAAAATGTTAACAAGTTTGGTTGAAGCCCTTGGGGACAATGGCACAGCACAGAAGTTGACTGCAGTGGTGCACTGAGGCAGGCAGGGTCTGGAAATAAACACTAAGAACTAAGGCCTCTTGTCTTTATTGCAGGGATTATGCCCCAGTCCTGCTGATCTGGACATATTTTGTTGGGGCTTCAAGAGGCCAAGTTTTTAAGGACATTTGAGAGTAATTTGTGAGGACTCTTTGGGAAGTTGACTGTATGTTCTGCTGTAGATTGTTCCCTTATGTTGTTCTGTGGCACTCTACTGAGTCTGGAGAGAAAATACACCTTTTCTTTCCTTCAACAAGTTTAGAAACAAAATCTATTTCATTGAATTAAATATTAAACCAATTATGATTAGCATAGTGGTCTTGATGGTATTTGGCTATTTTAAAACAATATGTCTGTCTTATGCTGCAGTGCAATTCTTCTGTATTAAGTACAGCTAACTCTTGCTGCTTCCTGTACTAAAGGAGAATAGGTAGAAGATCCTTGGAAGTGTCCAAGGCCAGGCTGGAGTTGAGTGGAAGGTGTCCCTACCCATGGCAGGAGGGTTGGAGCTAGATGAACTTTAAGGTCTCTTCCAATCCAAGCAGTTCTGTGATTCTATGGGGGAGTCTAACAGTGAAGCAAAAGTACACAGAAACTTTTGCAGGAAAAATAAAGGAAGGATGAATCAGAGCATCAAACACAAAGTTGCAGGGTCAGGTCCTTGCCACAGTCACGTCAGTGTAAAATCAGATTACTTGTACCCATCAATAGTTCCATGTTTTTGTTTTGTGTACATGGAGCCCTGGGGAGCAATGCTGTTTTCAGAGCCACATCTTAGCATTCATTTGTGAAGCTGTAAAGATTGATTAGATCCATAATTAGAGGAGTTTCTTAATCAGTGTTTTCCTACCAAGAGAAAGTGGGACCTCTATTGCAGCTCCTCCTCCACTTGCAAAATACTTTGAATGGTGAAATGTGGGTCTCACTCCTCTCTTACATGAATTACTGGAGCTACTTTGTTTTCTTGACATCTGATGATTGGAAGTAAGATCCTGTGCATTTGCTTTCAGGATATTGCAGTCCAGATGTGGGGTGGGTTTCTAACTCGAACAGTTTTTCTGTACACACAGCTCCTGGACTGTTTTGGGATTCCTGTGCTGATGGCTTTGTCCTGGTTCCTTCTCGGGGCAAGATACAAGCTGATCCATTTTGTTGCTGTTGCCATCTGTTTGCTGGGTGTGGCAACAATGGTGGGTGCAGACATTTTGGCAGGGAGGCCAGAAGGTGAAGGTAAGGAGTCCTTTATTGTAGGGGGGGGGAAGAGCAGAGAGGGATGGTTCTTGCTATGGACAGGAACTTCTAAAGCAGAAATAGATCAGATACAGTTCTCTTTTAAAAGAGAACATGTTGCTATTTTTATTTCTTGTCCAGGAAGAGAAGATGTTGATTTTATGGGGAGCTGTGCAGTTTCTTTGCTTGTATGTTTGGATATTTTTATCACTTTAAAAAAATCCTCACTTATGTTAAGTTTAAGTTTTGCTGCTCTTCATTAGACAATATGATGAAAAGTCTCATTCCTGAAAGCTTGTTCACTTTGACTGTCATGTGAGATGGTTTAACAGAAGAAGCTGCCTCTCCCTGCAAACCTTGTCTTGGTTATACACTATCAACCTGCTGGCAGCCAGACTTCTCTGATTTGCAGTTTTCTCTGGGTACAAGTTCCACATAAAAAGTTGCTCACAGCAGCTGATGTCTCAGAGTTTTCTTTGGCAGACCCAGCAGAAATGCTCCATGTGTCCCCAAGGTCACAGCCTGGAAAGCAGGGGCTTACTACAGGGAGTGCAAGAGGAGGTGGAGTGGGATGCCAGGATTCCTGGGACCTCTGGTCCAGCAAGGGAGGCTGGGCTCTGGGGCCAGTAGCCAGCTGGGTGCAGATAAGGGCAGGTCTTGTCTTCTCTATGACAGATGCCTAAATTAACCCATATCATAGTGATCTTATTTTGAATAAGAATTTTGAATTTTCAGAGCCAGAGGCTATGAGAGAAGGTAAATTTCAGGGCATTACCTTCATCAGGCAGCATAGAGATAAGACTGTGTGGTGTTATTTTGGGGGCTTACTGTAGGTAAGACAAACTGAAGTCTAGCTTCACTGCTATGTGGTACAAGTATCTTGGAGGGAGAAGAATGTTTCCCTGAGACATTATGAAATTGTGCTTTATTTGCTGACCTGGGGATCCTTACTGCTGCTTACCCTCGCATTTTAGGCATATTTTCTTAGTGATTGCTTAGGGAAGGAAATTTTAAACCAATGGAAGGATTTAAACAGCAGTCATCCTCTTGCTATTTAGCTGATGCACAGAGACATTTAATGATGAGTGATGGTAGCACAGGGAGTCCCATTTGCAGTATAAATACATTGCAGCAGGACACATGGTACCACCACTCAGGACATGTCATAAACCTGAAGCTGAGTTCCAGGTCCCTCCAAAATCAATAGACTGAATTTTAGCAAGCCTTGAATCAGGCCTTACTGCAGAAGTGGGGACAGTATTCTCAAAATGCAGAGAGCATCTCTAAGTGGGAATTTGCTCAATTCCCTACAGTGCCTGAGGTCAGCAGAAGTAGGATTGGACCAGGTGATGACAGCAGTGTCTTGGCTGGGATGAGATGTAAATGCTGGGTTTAGCTCACTCCACACTGCAGGGTGAGGTGAGCAGGCAGCAGAGTCTGTGCTCAGGCAGGCCTCTGCACACACAGGAAGGGTTTCCTTCCCCCTTCCCCTGGAATGAGCTAGGAAGATAGAGATGTTCAAGATAAATTTGCTTGCTTTTTTAAGGAAAGTTAAAAAGTGTTTGCGGCATTACCCTTATTGTGGATTAATATTTCTGTACAGGTAGTCACGTGGTGATTGGAGATGTCTTAGTGCTTCTTGCTGCTTCTTTGTATGCCATTTCTAATGTGGGTGAGGAATACATTGTGAAAAATCTGAGCAGAGCGGAGTTTCTAGGAATGGTGGGCTTGTTTGCGACTATTATCAGCGGTCTACAGCTGTAAGGATCTAATATTTATTTTAAAACTAATTAAGAATATACTACAGATGATTGCTTGTATACCCTGAAATGATGTTATTAAATTCTTTGCTGCGTCTGTATTTGGCCTATATGGGAGTCCTTCCACTTGAATTGATTTTTGTTGCTGATCAGCATCTGTTTTATATCCTTTTTATTTGCATTACTCTTATTACAGCAGTTCTAAAGCTGAGCTCCTGCAGTTGAACACATAGGATACTTGGCTGTATTTTTGATTTTGTTGATGTTTATGAGGAAACTCAGTATGCTGAGGACTGTTCATAGGAGTGCATTTCTTAAAAAAGTTTCTCTGTGGAAAAGATTAGGAGATAATTGTTAGCAGGAGATCTTCCATAATAAACTCAAGTTTAAAATGAAGCCATCCACATTTGAGTAACAGACCAGATGCACTTAAGTCTATCTAATGAATTACATAATCCTAATTTCTCATCATTATAGTTAATAATTTCCTCAGATGGTATATCAAATAAAACTGAATCGCTGAAGGATTAAAACGCCTGTGAAGGAGGCATAAGAATGAAATAACAGTGCTCTTGACTTTCAGGCACTTTAATTTTTATGTCTTTTTTCATGCCTGTTAGATGTTTGAGCTAGTTTCATTCAGTAAAATTTGAAACAAAAAAAATGAATGGTTTATAGATCAAAATGTTTCTTATATATTTGGTAATTAAATTCTCTATTTGAGTATGATTTTTTTTCCTTTTTTACTATATTGTATCTTTTATCTAACTCTAGAGCCATTGTGGAACATAAGGAGATAATGAGAATTCAGTGGAACTGGAAAATTGGTATGTGTATGAAAAAATAATGTGCATGTTACAGAACACTGGAAAATTATAATAATTTAGGCATTGAATGGTGGGGCTTTTCTTTCTCTGAATAACAAGCAGCATTAAAATTATATTTCATAAGTTTATTTTCTTCAAACTTTGCAGCTCAGCAGAGAGAGGGTCTGCAGGACTGAACATTAAAACAGGTTTTGCAATTTACATCTAACTTGAAATAATTTTTCAAAATCAATTCAAATAAGTAAAAATGAAACCTGCTTAATTGCTGTTTGTTGTTGAAACATCGCAAGAATATTTTTCTGTTGTCCTTTCAAAATGAAGTACAGGAAAAATTGACACATTTGGACCTGAACAGAACTAAACATTATCAAGAAGTGTGGCTATAAATTTCTTCAGTCAGCTCTTATGTTATGTAGGAATGAAGGAGAACTTTCTTGTATAGATACTGTAATTCTTGCAATACATGGTAATCTCCCATGCTTCTCTTACATGTACATTCCCATAACTTTTAGGAGTTAAAAATGCTTTGTTTTAAAGCATCTGGAGAATGTCGGTGCCCTATAAAATCATAGTTCTGTGCCTGAGGAGTAATGTGTCACCTTGTTTTGCAGCACTGCTGTTCATAGGCTTTGCCGTGTGCATGTTTGGGCTGTACAGCTTCATGCCAGTTGTGATTAAAGTTACCAGTGCAACTTCTGTCAACCTGGGGATTCTGACTTCAGATCTCTACAGTCTCTTCTTTGGGCTCTTCCTGTTTAAGTACAATGTGAGTACATTCATTCCTTCACTTTCACACTCCTTCAGTTATGTTCCTACTCCAAAATTATAAACAAAGCATCATGTTCTTAAAAGCCCCAGAACAGTGGTTTGCACCTGCACATTTCTGCAGCTTCTGTCATTCATTGTGGCAGGTGTCAGTCAGGAGGAGTCCTTTTAGTTAATGACAGAGCCTTGCACCATTAGCCAGAGAGCCATTTTCAAACCATTTCACACTTGAAGGAATAAGTTAATGTTAAGAGATAGTAAATAATTTCCTGAGGTGTTCCAGTAATAGAGTTCTCACTGAAAGCCCTTTGTGGAATGGTATGTTGGATCTGGTTCATTACTCCAAGTGTGCAAAGAGAGGGTTTGAATCTCCCTGTCCTGAAAGGCATTTGGTGTCTGAAAGAGGACCAGTTTGATTTTCAGAAAATAATACTTTCTTTCAGAAATTTAATCTGTTCATTCCCAACATTTTGAGATGAGAATCAAGCTCTCTCAGGACTGCTGCTAAGGGGAGACTTAAGGACCTGAAAAAATACAGACAAATATATTATTCTTTACACTCTCCAAAAGGCAATTACTTATATTGTGCTCTAAAATATTTTTGGCAGTGTCTGCTCTAGCTAAATGACAGTGCTAAAAGGATTCCATTCCACCCTCCACTTTTCATCCAGAATCACTTGTGAGAACCTAGCTCATTAAAGTAATTGGAGTAATTGAGTCAGCCACTTGGTGACTGGAAGGGCTTTTGAGAGTGAGGAGCTTGTGAACTTTACTTAGGAACTTAATTTGTATTATTCCATGTGGTTGCTTTCTCTTCAGCCAGAAGCTTTTAGGTCAGATTTGTTTTCTGAAAATGAAGGCAGTGCAGAGTCTGGTAATGTCTGGTCTGACAGCAGCTAGATTTTCCTTTTCAAGAGTCTCTTAGCTCAGCTTTCCTCCTTGTTTTGGCTTCCAAACTTTGCTCCAAACTACAAAGCATCCATTAAAAATGAATGCAGGAAGCAAACCACACTTATGGTCTAACAGTTAAATCCTTTCTGAGTCACTTCCGAATGTGGATTTTGGCACCCACATAGCTTAACTCAAGAAGTGATTATAAATTTATATTCATAGTAGTGAAGAGCAAGAAGAGCTTTGGAAGGGATATATTAAATTTTTATTTTTTGGGTTTTTAGCTTATTTTGGGAAGAGGTTTCTTGGGGAGCAGGCCATCTCATAATTGCTAGCAGTGAGGTATTCTGGTACCAAAAGGAAAAATGAATAGGCAAACACTTTGGGATTGTGTTGAGAGAACTTCAGATACTTAATTGAAATAGAAAGTAGCATCTGGGGTTAGAAACAATGAATTAGCAAAAAGGGGAGCAATAATAATGCCACATCTTTAGTAAGATCAGAGAATCTGAGATAAGTTACCTGTTACCTGAGATAACCATGAACTGAGAGAGCCTAATTTTGACATGGCTCTTAGCAGTAGAAAACCTTATTGGCAAGTTAACTATATAGTTTCTTCACCTGTGGTGCAAAGAAACCAAGTAGGATGTTTTCTGGATTAAAAAGCACCCTGGATACAGGAATCTACAAGCAAAAATACAGGGAATTGCTCTGTATTCCCCATTATCAGATGATAGGTCACAACAAGCTGCTGGAGGCTTGGCTGGGCTGTAGAGTGGAGACAACCATGGAGGGCTCTAAATTGCCATAGTCTGAGCCTGAAACAAACAAATAGGAGGATCACAGTGGTTACAGCAGAGACCAGCCCAGGAATTGATAAAGTTTTGACTTGTGCACAGTGTTTTGCTAATGCACTTAACTTTTTGGCCCCAGCCAAGTCTATTTTAAGTGAAATGTGAATTTTTCATGCCTGATTTAAACTATTTTTTAATTTTTTTTCCTTTTACTCCATAATGAATCTTTGCTGTGCTTCCTAATGAACTCATTATGTAGACACCTGTAATCCCTCAAGAGATACTGAGAAAGATCTTCACTTGCCATTAGTTGTATAAACTGCTGTAGAAGGGAGTATGCTGCACAAACAGACACTAGATGGTGATACAGTCCTCCAGTAACATTTAAAATACTCTTTAGGCTCAGCAGTGGGAATGAGGATGTCAGCTGCACAAAGTATGATTGAAATCAGTGTCTGAAGCAATAAAGTTGTTGCAATATTTGAAATGTAAAAAAAAACCAGGAAAAAACCACTGAGTTCTCCTTGAAAGGAAGAAAAAAAAGAGTGTAGGGCTGATGGAGCAGCATGGGTGATGTTCACCTATGTCAGTAAATGCAAAAAATGCAGGCAGGCCTTGAGTCCCAGCTACAGTGCAACAGCTTTGGCACCCTGCCTTGGTGGCTGTAGCCACTCTTGGAGGCATTGACTCATCAGGATCAGAGACACTTCCAGCCTTGTGCACACTGCACTGTGAGCTCCTGTGACTGCCCAGCCACAGGTCCTTGCACACAGGGCCTTAGGCTGGAGAATTTGTGCAGGTGGCTGGACACAGCCCCAGACTCTGCCCATTTCCTGGGAAGCAGGTCAGTGAGGGGTGTGAGGGTGATCCTGCTGCCTCTGTTGGGATAGTTCAGAGCTTCCTCCTGTGTGGGGCCAGCACTTGAGTCCAATCTCAGCCAACAAGGTGAGGAGAGAGGGCACTTAAAACAAGGCCACTGTGTTTCAGGCTGCTTTTCCTTTTGTGTGTTGCCAAGTTTCCAAGCCAAGGGACTGCCAGCTAGGAATTTCAATGCCTTAATTGTAGATGCCTCAGTCTTTTTTGGAGGGGAGTCCACTGCCTAGGTCCTGCCATTCATTTCATCCTGATAAGCTAGAGCACATTTTTCAAGCATGTCTAAGGAGGCTAAGGAAGTTAGAGGATATTGACAGAGGTGTGTAGGATATGCTGTGACCTTCCTCCTAGAGTTTAATCAGTGTGGTTTGACAAAGGGAATATGGAGGATTTTAATAAACCTGCTGAAAAGTGTTCCTGGCTTTAGATGACAACACGGTATTATTAAATTTGGTGTTTTGAGGTAAGTATTTGTCTTTCTGTCAAGGTGGATGGATCTTGGCAGTTACTGGAATTGTAACAGGCAAGTGAACAATAGAGTGCCTCTGCAATTTGTACTCTTTAGCTCCCACCACTCTTCACAGCTTGCCAATGCTAGTCTTGTAAAAGGAGCCCCAGCTCTGTCTCCACAAGGACCTGTTGGGGGTAGAGAGCAAACTGGTTTTGATCCAGCAATAACACTCATCTAGTCCTGCAGATGGTTAAGAGACCTGTGCAGAGAACCAGCTGCTCTGGTGACTTGCAATAGCACAGAGATTCATCTCTTGCCAGAACCTGAAAAACTTGCATGTGCTGGATCAAAATTCTCTTAGGGGTAGAGTGTGTTTCAGTATTTTGTGTGTAAACAACTTTCATTCAGTATGACTGTGCTCACACCCATTTGTTCTCTCTGTTAAGCGACACGAGGAAACTCCCTGTCCAACAGTCTTGAGAGTGAGGTGCAGGGAAAACCAGCCAGTGGCTGAAGTCTTTAAGTAAATAGAGCTGTTGAATTTTGGTTTTCAGACCTGAATCCAGCTCATGGTGATAATCCTCATTAAAATAATTTTTACAAGGAAGGGTTGCTTTCACATTCTTGAAACAAGGGCAGCGTTGGCGTGTTCTCACATCAGGCAAGACGTAATGCATCTCTTTCTCTCCTGTGGCAGTTTTCAGGCCTTTACATCGTGTCCTTTGTTATCATCATGGTGGGCTTCACCCTGTACTGCTCCACGCCCACTCATCGGGCCGAGGGCTCGGCGCTGCCGCAGCGCGGCGGCTCCGGCCAGGACAACGCCGCGCTGAAGCTGGAGGAGAGCGACGGCGACCCCGCCGTGGCCGCGCAGCTGGCGCCGGGAGAGGCTGTGGTGGTCAGCGCCCATTAAACTGATGGCAGCACCTCGAACACAGCTTCCTTCTTATTGCCACATTCCCCTCAGATAGCCAGCCAGAGAGCTGCCCTGCTGCCGAGGCACGTGTCCCACTGTGCTGCCTTTAGTGCACTTGATAGACTTTTAAGGCCAGATTCTCAATCAGTGAAACTGTATTGATTTGCCCTTGCAGAAAATCTGGCCTCTAGATGAAGACAGATTAGTATTTATGTGGAGTCTCTGGAAAGTAAGAGACTGTTATTTTAAAGTGCTTAATTAACTTAACAACAAATGCTTGGGGAAAAAAACTAAGCCAAAGCAAGCTCCCAGGTCACTTAATGGGGAGCAAATATGTTTTATATTGCATTTGGGACCTAAATCTGCGTGATGCTGTCTGAGGGCTTCATGGTTTCCACCTCTTGGTGCAGGGTTCCCTCAGATAGCATCTTGCAAAAGCTGCTCAGCTTCTCAAAGGACCTGGTTCTGCAAGCCATACTCCTTCTACATGCCAGTGGACTTCATTCCTCTGCGGAAGGATTTGCTGCCTACATTCCACCCAAGTGTTCATCTCTTCACATTGCTGCACTCCCTGTCGCAGCTGGGGCTGCAACGTGTATTTTATGTTGAATTTTGCTAGTATAGGAAGTCTGAAT
This sequence comes from Luscinia megarhynchos, assembly GCA_034336665.1. Taxonomy (NCBI): domain Eukaryota; kingdom Metazoa; phylum Chordata; class Aves; order Passeriformes; family Muscicapidae; genus Luscinia; species Luscinia megarhynchos. Next base: position 72,191,517 of record JAPFBE010000003.1, read on the forward strand.
ATGTGTTTTTATGATTCCTTCTGTTTTTCTCTGTGGCCTTTTGTTTAGTGCATTCCTATTAACTGTGGGGGGGAGGCAAAGGCAGGCTCTTCCACTCTGCAGTAGAACTGAAAGTGGGCATTTTTTCTGGATGAGAAAGCAAAAAGATTTGAATGGAAGTTCACTTCTCAGTGAATTTTTCCCTGAAACAGGACACATTTTTGCTGAAAGAGTTGTAATAAAATTGGCATTTCTTCAAAAAATTGAATCATCTAAGCCAACTCTCATGGCAACAATAATGACATAATATCCAAAAGGTTAGGTGCTTTCAGTAGATACACTGGCAATTTTCCTACCCTCTTTATATTTACAATAAGTGATGAAAAAATACAAGGCTGCAGTTTTAAGATTGGTAAAACCATACTGGGATTTTATTTTATATTTTGTACAAGCCTTAAGACCTCAGGTGTATAAAGTAAAAAAAGAATAAAGTATTCAGCAGCTGGACAGTTGGTCTTGGTTTGCTTATTTTTTGAGCTAGGATTTCTTTACTGCTCAAAATTGTTTTCATTGATTTTTGCCAACTAAATAAACGTTTTACTGACTGAGCTTTGCTCTAGAAGGAAATATGACATTTTCTGAAAATACTGGTGGTCAAATGACACAGACTGGGTTTGTGCTTCTGGTGCAGTTGACTCAAGCAGAATTTTTGAGGAAAAATCTTACCTGATTGTTATTTAGCAATAGGAAACAAAGGTTCAACAGATACTACAGCAACGATCATGGCTTTTTCACTGTGTAGTTCATGCACAGAAGGGTGAACAGGTGCTGATGTTTCATGGAAAGCATTTGGGTCCTCTCCCATGTAGAATCCTCCTTTTGAGGGGGAACAGTATTTATTTTATTTTCTAAAATGATGTGGTATATGGTCAGTGTAGCATTACATAGATTTTATCTGAAAGTACATGGGAGCCTGTATTGACTCATCTTTGGCTGGTCTTCAAAACACAGGATCATCTTGTGGTGTGGTGGGAGTGCTCAGGCAGTAGCTCATCTTCTCAATATATAGTCCACTGAAACCAGAATTGTGTAGAACATGGGTGAGATTCTAGGCATAGCCTGGATTTTTAGTTCCAAGGCTTTTAAAATCTGACTGTAATAGGAGGTTGGAATCTGATTCAAGTAAATTGGGCTGGACAGGACTTATGCTGAGCTGCAAGGAGAGGGGAGCAGTGTGGGGCAGCTCAGATTTCCCAGCACAGACCTGGGACACCTTAGTGATTTGACACTTATATTCTGAGTTGAAAACTTAAAAACTGTTTCATGGATACAGGCTGGGATTTAATTTCTTATGCTGTGATTTTATGCTGTGCAAAAGATTTCCCTGCACATTGTGGGATAACTCAGGTTCACGTGTGCTAATGCCACCAGGAAGGTCTTTCAAGCTCTCAGTGAGGACAAGGTTGGTATTTTTTGTCAATCCTTCTGTCAATGACTCTGTGCTCCTGCCATTCTCATGATGATTCCCATTTATCTCCTTGTGATCCTGATGGATGCTGGGGCCTCCTCTGGCAGCCTGGCCAGCCACATGCTGATGGTCATGCACACCTAGGTCCTTTCATCACCTTAAATTTCTACTGCATCCCTGTGGAATGGTGCTCTGGGTGCAGTGGAGGCAAAGTTGACCTGCAGGAGAGTTCTGCATCACAAACCAGCACCATGGTGTGTCCAAGCTCTGGGCACATGAAGGCACTTGAAGCCTGACCTTGAAGAGTCCTCAGCACAGAGTGCTGATCCCTTGAACCTGATTTTTTTGGGAGTGGGCCAGATATATCAGATGTCCTTGCTGTCTGTCCCATGAATCAGAAGGAAGTGGGTGCAGACTGTTGAAGAAGGATTGCTTCAGAACACAAGTGATACATATTGCTTATGGGGAAACAAATGTTCAGTTAACGAATCACATATGCCAGATCCTCTGGTACCTCTGAGACAAGGTGCCTGGGTGAGTCTTTAACATAAATCTTTCTAGAATGTTGGAATAAGCTTGAGAAAAAAAATCCATCTGTCACTTTCATTAAATACAGAATCCAAATAAAAATGTGTGACATCCAGCCTTCCTCCAAGGTTTGGTTACAAAACAGCAAAAGTTATCTGGCATCAAAATGTCATGGTGTGTTGGGAAGTAAGGAATTAGTGTGTCAGTAATTGAGTCCTAACATCTCTAGAGTTTGAGGGAGAGGATAGGCTTGTGGACATCAGCTATTTTAAAGTTTTTGACCTTTTCTACTCAGTTCTGTACAATGTTCTGGAACAAGCACATCAGTTTCCTGTCAGTGCCATTCATTCACACTATTTATTGTGGGGTATTTCATTTGTGTGATATATATGCTTGTATTGGAACTATCTATTTCAATCAATTTAGGAGGTTTGACACAGAGAAGCTGCACATGCTCTGTGATCAATCATGAACAATTTTGAGCAAGCAGACAGAAATTCCAAAAAATGCAGAGTGAAGGGTCCAGTGACTGGTTTGGTCTTCCACCAAAGTACAGCCTCCTGGCAATTTCAGTGTTATACCTGATGAGAATCCAATGAGCTGTGATATTGCAGATTTAATGTTGCAGATTTAATTTACCTTGAGGCTATGCCTAAATACACATTCATCAGACAAGCAGCATCCAAGATGCATTGGAACCTCACCCTCTTGAGCTCTCTCTTTGCAGTCCTTGGAAGAAGCAAATCAGCTTTCCCTTGGAGATGCCAATACTTATTTATTGAGTTTGCTTGTTTTGAGTGGAGTCAAGCCAGTTCTAGAGATCCCAACCAAGTGCAATGTCCCATTCTTATGGACATTGGTGTCTGTAGGAAGGAGCTATACAAACTGGAACTTTCAGAATTTATGAGAGAGGTGAAAGAGGCACAGAGAGAGATTTTCTTAGCAGCCCATGGCTGGTTCAACAAGATTTAGTGTGCACTGGTATCTGTAATGTGCATCCTTCACTCCTATCCTGATACAATTTAATTTTTCTCTTGTCTGAGAGCATTCAAGACTGAAAGTTATAGATTTTACAGAAAAGAGCCAGAAGGAAAAATCTGATTTGTTGTACAACACAGGTCACATATTGCATCTGATTGCTCACAAGTAAAAACAACAGCACTGTACCAGCTACTAGGAAGAAAATTAACTCTATCCCAGCCAAAACCAGAAAAAGCTATAGGTTTTAGTAATGTTGCAGCATTTATTTAAAATCTTGATATTAAATTCTCAAAGCAATATTGAATTAATCCCTTCTGGAAGTAGGAGGATTGATTTTATTTTCATGAAGTGGCTCTTTGATTTATGAAGCATGACAAAAGTTACAGTTCTCAGAGCTCCCTGGAAGTAAACAGCCTCCAAAAGCAGCCTTCCATGTCCTTCAAGACTGATGTATTTTTGTTAAGTTGCCTGCTGGGAACAATTGTGATATTTTCATCTTAAATGTATGGCCTGGGGTCAGTATCACTGAACTCAGGCCCATGACATCACCCTATTCAAAATAAACTTTATTTCACCAGCTCAGTTCCAGCCCTTCTCCCTGTGTCAGTACCAGGAGCAGAGCTTGTGCAGCAAGGCAGAAAGATCACTGGCACTACAGGTGAAATGTGTGTTTCATCCCCATAAATCATAGTATCACAGTCTTCAGAGTACTCCAAAGGAGTGAAAACGTGAATTGAGACTGCATTGCAGACAACTTCCAAAGAAGGCATTAAAGAAGATGGCTTAAAAAATTAGAGAAACTTGTTATTGTGCAAAACAAAATGTTGATGCTTATTTGAGATGTTGCAATGTTTTCATAAGAATACCGAAGTTTATTATGTACTGATGCCTGGACACAGTGCAGAATCTCCAGAAGTACCCATCAGTGGAAGTTTATGTAATCAGCAGCTGGTGGCAGTGGTTGCAATGCTCTGGAGTATTTTTGATCTTACAGCATCCAGGGTGAGGTTGCTGCTCTTCAGCACCATCTGTTGACACTGTCTCTAATTATTTTAATTAGGAACAGCAATCATACAGGCAAAAGTGCAGCTTCCCCAGCACAACCATGTTATTCAGTAAATGCATGACCAAGGGGGTGATTGGAAATGGGGTAAACGTAGCAGGAAAAGGCTGCACAAGAGTATGGCTGCTTGCCAGCAGTCCAGAAAAAATTGGTTTTGCTCTAATCCATTTTTATTATTTAATAAACTGGATAACTCATCCATACACAGATCATTGTAAAAAAAGCAGGGAATATTTTAAATTTTAGCCTCAAACTATTGGGTCACCTTTCCTTGTCAAAACCATGGCAAAATTCAAACTGACTGAGAAATCTTGCTCGGAGTTAAAAAGATGCCACCAATCTCAAACAAGCCAACACTTACTTCATGGTCTGGTAATATTAAATGTATATGCATAATATCTGTGCCCTTGAAAAATCAATGAGTATTTAAAAACCTGCAGAAGTCTAGGATACAACTTGTGTTCTTGCTTTGTTGTATTGTTTGTGGAATAATTCCACATAATTCAAGTCAATGGTAAAGAGCCTGTGATGCTCCTTGAAGCTCAAAAACCTTTGCTGTTGGTCTTACTCTGCCATCAGTGTAAGTGCCTGTTGGACTTCCCTGGAGAAATTGCTTTCATTTAATAAAGTTTATACATTGTGTGTGTTAAAAAAAGAAAACCTGCTGGGTAATCCTATCTCTTGCAACATCTGTAAATTGATTTGCTTCTTGAGAGCAAGAATGATTTGTAACTCACAACAAAGCTAAAGTAGCATGACTAAATTAAGAGGAGCTTTCAGGCAGCTGGAACACAATTACAGCATCAATGCACTTGCTGTGTTAATGTGATACTCAGGTCACAAATGTAGTGAAACAGGAACCAGTGTGCACAAAGATGTGCTTCCTTCCTTCCTTCCTATGGTGTTTGCTGGTGCTGGCATGGAAATGTCTGTGTTAGCTGAGCAGGACCCAAGGGTTACCTGCGGGTTTTGTGTGAGCAGATGGGAGATGCCACCTCAGCCCATGGGCAGCAGCACACACCGGGCTCTGTCAGAAAGGTTTTGCTCTTATCCCAAATTTTTTCCTCAGTCTAAGAGAGGCTGGAAAGGAGTTGTTGTTGAGAGCTGTTGCTCTCTTTGCACAGGAACACCAGGAGAAAGGTGCTGGGCACCTCTCACTTTCCCCTAACTCTTCCAGGAGTAGCTCTGGGGTTTCCCTGGGGGCAGCAGGAAGGACCTGCAGGAGTGCAGCCCCTGGCTGGGATGCACTGCAGCTGCAGCAGCAGCTTTCTCAGGGTCTTGGTTTCCAGTGGAGCATCATTTGCCAAAGGTGAGTGTCCCCTGGTCTCTGCAAAGAGAATTTACTGCAACCATGGGCCCTCAGGCAGCATCAGTCTGTGCTCACAAGGACAGAGTGGAGGTGTGGGGTCCCAGATCATCTTAACTGCAGTGAAACCTGGCCTAGCCTCACCTTCTGGAGCCCACTTTGGGATACACAGGTGATGACTTCCTGGAAGGGATTTGCAACAGGGTGTGAGGAACACATGGCAGGATCTGGAGCTACCTCAGCCCTCCACTCTGGTGAGGATCTTAACCAGATGCCAAGTGCAGGGTTGCTGCATAAATCTGGGGTGCTTCAACTCTAGATGCAAAACACTGTATGAGACACATTCTGCAGAGCCAGGCACAACTTTATGAATGTCTTTTTGCCAGTGAATAGAAGAGGCTGTTTTCTGACCCCTAACCAAAACTGCAGGTTCAGCCACAGTTGAGGTCTTGCTTCTGCAAAGAGAAAAGCATCCCCATTTTCATGGCAGCTGATATTGAGAACGTCCTGAGAAACACCACGTTTAACTTAATCCTTGCATTTATTTTCCCCCTGTTCACCTGGAGCAGCCCTTGGCAGGGCTTGGTCTCAGAGGATGCTGACTTGGATGATCAGAGCAGCAAGATCCAGGAGTCAGCAAGGAAACTAAGATATCTGAGACCCATTGACTGGCTCTGCATGCAGGTGGTGTGACACAGCTTGTGTCCCTACACCTACACTTCCCTCCTTAAAGGCTGGGGCTTCATGGATCTGCCTTCCAGGATGAGCTGCTGGTCTGTGCTGCTCTGTGCTTGTCACTTTGCCTGGGAAAGTTCAGCCAGCACAAGCCACAATTAGCCAGCCCTTATTTTCCGTATTTCACCCAGTGAAGACTCTGGCAGAAGTTAGCTGCACCTTTGGTTATCACAAGTGAAGTCAGTAGGGAAGGATCCAATAATTGCTCCACACCCTCATGTGCACCATGATCCTGTTGTGACACCTCTTCAGGACACTGAGCAACGTTAAATGTGTGAGGTCCACCTCACTCAGGCTCCAGGTTCCTTTTATATTCCTCTGCTGTGTGATTTCTGCAACAAATCACTTGGATGTCAGGGATCTGCACATATTTCACCCAGGAGCAACCCATGGTGAGCGTTAGTGCAGACTTGATTAGTGCTGGTGTGATGACAATCCCTCAAATGTCAAGTCTGTGCACTGCCTGGGCCCTGCTTTCTTTCAGCAAAGTCTGTTTTTGTTACAGGACAGCATGGGAATTTTCAGAGTGCACACTCTTCATCCCCTTCATGCTGCTCTGCAAAGTTTCCACTGGGATGGGCTGAAGTGTTTGGGATCAGGGAGAAATGAGTCACCCAGAGGGGTGGGTGAGATGCTTCAGAGGCTCCAGTGAGCTACTACAACTGCTGCTAATAAAACATGTAATGTTGTATCACACACCCATCTGGGTTTTCTGCAGATCTTTTCAAAACTCCTCGTAAGTCTGAGGATGTCTGCTCTCCTTTGTCTACAATTCCTTCACAGATTTTTCATTCGTTTTTAAACGGCTGCTGGGAAAAAAGGTGCTGCATTCAGGGAAAGGAATGATTTATCCAAGCATGAAAGACATTTCAAAAGACGAATGTCCCAACCCAGGCTGTTAACCTTAAGACTCCAACATGGTCTGCTGAGAGCTAGTAACTTTTTTTTTGTAGAGAAAAGGACCTTTCATCTCAGTATTGAATGAGGAGAACTGAAGAACTGATTCCCATTCTTTCTGCAGCAGAGTATGACTGTCATTATCAGGCTGCTAGCAGAACCTGGAGTCAGATTCATACAGAACTGAATTAAGACTGTTTTAAAGAAGACCTGCATTTTTCTTTTTAATTTGCTTGTAGTGCTAAGAAGTTTTCCACAGGGACTGCCTTAATTTGCCCCAGGTAATTTAACCACAATTCAGTTAGCAGAAGTGATGGATTAATTACAACTGCATCATTAAAATGATCCAATATTCAATTTTGATTGTAACTTGGAGAAGCTGCATGTTGAGTTACTCATTACTGGACTGACCTTTAGCCTCACAGAAGAACTCTTCTGAGGATTGTGGCCCGTGTCCTCCAGACAATGCTGACTGGTTTGTGTCCGTGAGGCACTGACCATACTGAAAACATGACAGGCCTTAAAGTCAGTGCAGGGCAGGTGCTGACCTGTGGCCAAATCCTTCACACCCTTCCCTCAAAGCAGGGAAAAGAGAGCAGATAACAACTGCCAATTTAACGTCACAGTAACAATTGTCATATGGATGCTTTTGTTGGATCAATTTTGGTCACGTTCCTGGTTTAATTGGCTAAAGCTGGCTAAAAAAACCTGAATGCTTTGGTGTTGCCTTTCTGACATCAGCCACAGCAGGTCAGTTTGGCCCCACAGGGGACGTGTCCCTAGCAGTGGCTGCTGGCAGCACGGTCTGGCAGGGGACAGGGGGTCCTGCATGGCCCTGTGGCCCAGCAGGGAGAGTGATGGGCACGGTGCCCACCCTGGGCTCCTTGCCTTCCCCTCTGCTGCTGAGGGCTGCACAGACACAGCACCCCGAGCTGTGATGGGGCAACTCTGAGTGTCCCTGGTTTGAAGGACAGGTGTGTCTGCCAATAAAGGCAGAAGCTTCTCTTTGAAATGGAGAATGTAAACCCCCTGCCCCACAAATTATTATAATTTTGAAATTAAGGGGCTCTCAGGCAAAGATATGGGAATTAGGAATAACAGTTCTTTACTAGGAAAATTAAAATAGAAATACAGTATTGCAAAGAACAATCCCAAAACACTGACAGAGTCAGAGTACAACCTGACACCCTGTCAGTCAGTCAGGGTGTTGGCAGCAGTCCCATTAAATGGTGGCTGCATCCTCCTGCAGTGGCAGGTGTGGTTCAGCTGAAGCAGTGCTCCTGTAGAAGGTGCAGTTTTCCTCTGAAGGTCCAGGGATGATGTGGAAAGGTCTGGTGTTCCTCTGGAATCCAGTGGAAAGAAGGTACCTTGCTGTCCAAAATCTCAGTTTTTATCTAGGTAGGAAAGGCTTGGCTGCTCCCCCTGGCTGGAGCATCTCCCAGTGGGATGATGTAATTTTATCAGTCATACAGTGGGACTGAATGGCTCAGCAGCAGATGATATCTTCCTGCAGGGAGGATGGGCTCTGGAAAAGATAAAGATGATTAGCAGGTAATATGTGCCACAGATGGTGATAGAATACACGCTTCTGGCCACATCAACCCAACACACCCCAGCAAGAACTCTGGCAGCCAGTCTTGGGGTGTGCCCCACAGCTGAGGTGTGCCAGCATCCCAGCCCCAGCACAGTGCTGTGGAACTTGGCCATCCTGTTGCTGAGAGGTAAGCCTGCCTCCTCCAGGGAGGCAAAGCTGGCTAAGGACCCTTTTCATTATGAAGGACACACTCTCTCTCCTGTGCCCTGGTGCTTGCAATGAGGGCCCTGCTGCCAGCAAAGCCTTGCAGCTGCATTTGCAGCCACGTTCAGGAGGTTCCAGCTCTGCCCAGCCCCTGGCAGATCCAGCACAGCTTCAGGATGCAGCAGAGCTGTGTCCTTCTGAGACTACTTCCCATCCAATTAAGCTTCTGTGTGCTGTGATCCCTCTCTCAGTAGTAAGCTGATCCTCTGACAGGGTATTTGGTCAGAAATTAATTAGTGGGAGCAAAATGTTGTGAATACAGACACTGCTAAGTTTTTATTCTGATAACCTAGTTAATAATTTGCTTCTTCAAGCAAAGAAAAATAGTGTGAATTCCAGCGCTTTGATCAGGCAGTGACATTTTGATGCTAAATTGCCAAGGTAAGAATCCAGACCAACAGTGTTATACAAAAGCAATTTGAAAGCATTTCTGGAGGATGGACCAGACACTCAGAAAAATATCTGTGCCCCAAAATGGTACCAAAAAATATTGGTGCTATATGAGGTGAGGAGGAAGTTGTGCATTATCCATGGGAGCTGGATTAAAGTGCAAGGTGCTCAAGACTTTTATTATTTTCCTTAGACTCTGTTTGTGAGTGGAGGCTTTTGGGAATCAGTGATGCAGATCAGGCTGCAGGAGAACATCCCCTCTGATGCCACTGCTCCTTGCTCTGCTATTCCTGTCCAGCTGAAGCAGAAAATGATTTTTCTCCAAAGTCAAGCAACATTTAATTTTTTTCTGCTTATTCTTTTCATTCATATTCCTTGAAAAGGTACAAGGACTTTATCTACTTGGAACAGATCTTCACCATCTGCCAGTGACACTCAATATTCTCATTTTGTTTTGAAGTGGCCTAATTGATTAGAGATCATGTTGCAATGACAGGTCTGCAGGCAGAACAGAGGCAGCCCCTTCTAACTCCTACCAGGAAATAATGAGTTTGACCATATACATTGCTATTTTACATGAACCAGCCATTTAATGTAGGCATCAGGGCAGATGGGCTCCAGCACTCCAATGCCTTGCAGCCATGAGCAGCAGGGGAATCCCAGCTCAGCAGCACTAGCAGGAGCTCCCTGTGTTCTGTAGGACAGGTCACAGTGCTCATCTGCAGGTTTACTGCACTAACAGTAAACAGATTTAATGTTGGCATTTTGCAATTGGTTGTTTTGCTGTGGTGGCACAAAGGCAAGGATGTGGGGCTGGAGTGGGGTGCTTTTCCACATCTGGGGCTCTACTTACAAGCTAGTAGAATATCCTTTTGATTCTGAGCCTAGTTTTCCCTCTTTCCTTTAGAGGAATCCTTTTTATTTTGACACAAAATCACTAATGCAGTCCACTGGGGCCCTTGCCCTTAGTGGGCTGTCCTCATCACCAGAGTGCACAGAAATATTAGCTGTGGATCAGCTTAGAGCTGCTTGGGGCAGAGGGCATGTGGCTCAACAAAAGTTGCTCTTGGCCAAGTGGGATCATCCTTAGAAGAGTGAGCTTAGACAGGGATTTTTTATAAATCTGGCACTGGAGCTGTGACATTTGTGCCCTCTGCTTGGTGGAGGTTGAGACTGGAACACTCCATACTTCTCTATGCAACATTTTGTCAGCTGGTTAGAAGCTTCAAATATTTCTGAATGGAAATATAATTGAAAAACCTCTGTCACACTTCTCCAAGTTCAAAAATACAGTACTGATAAGTTGCAACATCAGGTAGCCTCCAGAAACTGGGAGAGTACTTATCTGTTAGATACCATCTGCCTTAAGCTCTTTCTAAATGGAGGGGAACTGCAAGGAAGAGTGATCTACTGCAGTATCATACCTGATTTCTCAGCACTGGAGTGCTTTGAGTAACCACTTTTGGTGTTAGTTAGTTTGGAAATAATGTCAATTATTGCTTCAAACAATTTCTGTCTGCTCCAGCATATTTCTGGTCATGGCCTTAAGCAGTGAAACTTCTGTGTTTTGTAAGTGGCTGACATTAGCTGGTCAAACACCAAATAGATTTGTTTGCAGTGTCTCTACTGAGCTCTGTTTTGATCTGTTGATCTTCCTCCTTAGGAGAACTGCCTTGCAGACAGCACACTTCATTATTAAGTCCCTGTCTGGAGAAAGACTTTCAACTGCAAAGGTGTTATAATATTTTCAAAGCTTTTTTCCCATCACAGATAAAGATCTATACTTGCCTACAGTCAACACCTTTGAAACACCATAAGCAAAACAGAAGCCATCAACAAGCTGCATTAATAGTTTAGAAAGGTATTTAATTATTTATGATGAAGCTTCAGCATATTCTTCATATAAAACTTCAGTGTAAAGGAGTTGCCTTCAGATACACTTCTCTCTGCTCATTACTGTACCACTGGGAATGGTTTATTGGGCTTTTACTTGTCAGAGAACTTCAGCAACATTTAGTTAACTTGGAAGAAGTGTATTTAAGGCATTTTGCATACAGGGGTGTTGGTTCCTGTTTGGGTAGGCAGGAGCCAGCACAGGCTTCTTTGGTTTCTGCCTGCAATACTGGCACAGAGGGGGTGCATGGAGTACAGGTTACTTAGCAAGCATGGAAATAAGGTATTTCATTTCATGTTCTCAAATAGCACAATGGAACTGCTGTGGTCTGAGCAGCTGTACTGATAGCTGAGACCCCAGGAGCTGAGCCAGGACACTCAGTCTGCCACAGCTCTGGTAATTTGCTGTGAGTAGTCATTTGATCTTCCAAACTCAAGGTTTCCAGGTATTATAGCAGCTCCCTTTGTAAATGTTTCTGGAGTTAGAAACAGCCTATAGGGGGTTTATTCCTCAACAATTTTAAAGGGCCGGGAGTTAGAAATGGATTAGGAATAGTAATATCTAAATATTATTATCCAAAAGTTGATTTATCTAGCCAGACAAGAATGTAATTTCCTCCCTGATGTACATTAAAGGACCCTTTAGTGTGCAACATTGATTTTATGTTGTAGCACCAATGAATCCAACATTTTAATCTGCTCTGCCAGGACAGGTGTCTCTGTGTCACTCTCCTCTGCTTTCTTGGGGAGATGGCATGAGAGAGTCATGGACACAGAGTTTGTGTTTCTGTCCTTGGCTTGTCTCAGGTTTAAATGAAGCATGTGTGGCATGAGGTGAGGGCAAATGAGCAATATGGGCTGAAATGGTAAAACAGGTTTCCAGGAGATAAAAGCAGGTTTCTCAGAAGCACTCCTCCCACCACCAGCATCTCTCCTGTTATGCCTGGATGCTTTTTCTCTGCCTTTCCAGGTAAATTTTTCCCTTTTGCAAAAGCATCTTAACATTTCTTGCATTCATAGCATTGCATCCAAATGTATAATTCCAGAGATTGTCAATGAACTTTCAGGAACCCTCAGATTTACCAAGGCAGGAGATGCTAAATGCTCACTGGTGTATCAAAAGATCATTGCTAAACATGGAAGTTGAATATTGCCTTCCTGATGGAGCTTGGGTCACTGCACAGAGTGCCTGGTAGTCTGAGTCCTGTCCTCAGGGGAAACATCATAAACTGCAGGATAATTAGGTTAAGAATGCAGAGTCACAGGCAGATTTTTTCCCATTTATTGGTAGAGCCAGTGGATAGGAAAAGAAAAGGTTAGAAATAGAGAATGATGTCTTATACAGTAGCAGAACTAGAGGGAGTGAATTTCACAGCTTCTACTGGGAGTTCATCTTTTCTTTGACTACTGCTAGCCTATACCTGCTGGGCATCACTTTTATCTCTGACTCAAAGGACACTTCTGAAGAAATTTCCTTCCCTGGCAGTTTTTAAACTTGAAAATATCTCATAATCAAAGGCATTTCAAAAAGGAAAAAGAGGTTCTGGACCTACTTGCAGGAATGTTATCATGCTAGCCTCTAAAACACTGCTTTCCCCTCTATATGTGAAACAAAAAAGCACTGAAGAAAAGAGAAGAAAAGAAATCCAGGTACCAAGTCAATGTGTTGGGAAAACAAAGCAACATTTGGAGACAGGTCTATTTAGCACTATGCCTGTGATGGTTTTATTCATTTTGGGAGCTTTTAGACCTGTGGGTTCTGAAGATCTGAGATGAGTGTCTTGTTTTTTACAAAAAAGTAAATTTCTTGCCCTTGTGCTTCCAAAAGAAGAGTAAGAGCCTAATTCAAGAGAACACATTTGTTGTTGTTGCTATTTAAAGAAAATTTTTTTTTGGACTCTGGGAAATCTGGCTCATGATACTTAAATATTTGAACCTGGCAGTAGTAACCCAACCCTGTTTCTCCACTTAAAACTTCCACAGGCTCTTCACAAAGTAATCATGGTGGTGACAATACTCAGGGACCTGAGTCTTCTCTATTTGTGCAAGAATTCAGAGTGATGGCACACCTTTGAACTTTGGTGTCCTGAAAGAAGAACAAGAGGAAAAAGGAAGTCAAGCTCCACATCCAATTATAAATTGATTTAACTGACTTGGATTCCTTCTCCAAGAAAAATCCTGCAGGAGCAGAGACCTGGACTTGATGATCTGCAAGTTATATTTCAAATCATGATCCAGCTCTTCTAGCAACATGTCTATTGTGTAGTCAGGAAATGGGAAGTTCCCCACTTTTTTTTTCAGCTCAAGGAAGCAGATAGATGGAAGCACAATCATTTGTCGTTTTGCAGGTATCTTATTTTCCTTCTACAAGAAATGTGTACCATTGAAATTACTACTGCATAAGGGGTCACTAAAGCATCATACTGTGGCATGGTGAGATGCAATCTTCTTGAGCAGGCTTTTGTTTCTCATGTGAAAATCCCATATGGAGAATGGGGATGTTATGGAAGTCTTTCCTTTAGGTAGGGCATGAGAACTCTTGGACACTTTTGTTCCACATGACAGATTGCCTGTCACTGTCCTTGGCAAATAAGCTGCTCCAGAGCAGCACTCCCTGTCATCAGTGTATGCAAAATAAAAATCACCTTTCCCATGTGGACAAGTATGAGGAAGGTCACTGTCCTTCTGCTCATTGTGCACCTTGTGCACATGCTTGCCAATCCTTTGGCTTATGGAAATTTGCTCCAGAGGCTCTTATCACATAAGAGATAAGTTCTTAGACCAGCATCACTACTATGAGCTCACTAGATGTCCATGCACATCCTCTGCTTCCTGGGGCTCTTATTTGTCATGTTGCTGTGAGAGAGAGCCTGGGAAGAGCATTAGCACAACCTCAGCACTCCTGCAAGAAGCTGTTGCCACTCTCAATATCATCAAGCTCTGGCAGAGGAGAGGCTGTGGGTGTGTGGCTCAGCTGAGCAGCTGCACAACATGGTGCAGATTTTGAGGCTGTAAATGAGTTTTAATCGACATTGACAATTGCGTGTCTTTTCTGCAGAAAGTGTGCAAAAGTCCTGCAGAAACAAGAGCAATTAGTCTGGTTAAAAACAAGGCTGTAGAGCAGGCAAAATGAGGTCCAAGAAAGCAAGCATTCTCTTCCTTGTAAACAACTGGCATAATGTAGTTCTAATGTTGCTTTCCTTCACTGAGTTCCATGTTACTTGCTAATTAAAAAAACCCAAAACAATAAGAAGAAACAGAGCAAGAGTTTTAATTTTAAAAGCTTCATCTGCCTTTTTGAAGTAAGAAACTCAAAGCAAAGCACAAGTTGGTAGCTTAGATTCAGATCTCAGTGCAGATCTCCTTCCTATGAAAGATATTTGCTAGCTCAGGGGTCACTGTCACTGTGGAGGGGACACAGGGGGTATTCAGCCTGTGAGATAATTCCCTGGTCACCATGCCTATCAAAAGCTTAATGTCTACATTATCCATACCCTCACCCCTGAGCTAGATCTGTTTCATTCTGGAGCCAAAGTAGCTTCCAGCCAGGTCAAAACACATGTGGCAGAAGTAGTAAAGTCAATGCTTAAATTTTTTTGGTCCCACACGCATTCTGCTCTGAGAGGCTGATGCCTTACTCAAGGATTGGATGTTTGCCATTCTGTGTGTTTGCCTCTGTTTGTTCTGTGTGTTTTGGCTTCATGCATCCAAAACACCATCAAACAGAAGAAGAATTAATAAATCTTTAGTGTGCTCTGGGTTGAGTGGTCATATCAGCATGCAGAAGTTCTGGCCATGGCAGCTGCCTTTGTTTTGAGGAGCAGGGGAAGACTGAATGCCCCCTTGGTTAGACATAGTGGAAAACTATTGCATGTGAGCAAAGTGATGAGGATGGTGAGACACTGGAACCAGTTCCTGAGAGAAGTTATGGATCCCCATCATAGAAAGAATTCAAAGTCACACTGGATTAGGCTTTGAGCAACCTGATCTAGTGAAAGATGTCCCTGCCCATGGTCAGGGGCTGGACTAGATCTTTAAGGGTTCCATAAAACCTAAATCATTCTAAGATTATATGACAAAGTGATGAGTTTGGACCCTGGGGTTCAGGTTGTTTCCTAATGGTCTGATTGAAAAACCTCAGTAAGAAGGAAAGGTGTGGTAGGTGCTGTGTATTTGTGAGAGAAAGAGGAAAACCATCTGGGTTCAGCTCTGCAGGCAACCAGAGAAGTGCTTTAAATGCTTTACATACTTGGGAAATAACATACCTCTTAGCCTTTCTTCCTAGTAGAAACACTTAGCAATTTTGTTCAATTCCTTGGATCAAAAGAAGCAACTGCCCAGGCAATTCAGACCAAGCCACAGTCCACAGCCCTGGTTTCCTCATGCATCACAGCAGCAGAGTGGTGGTTGCTCTGGTGCTGCTTCCTGGCTGTCCTGAACATGAGGACTGGGTAAATGAAGCTGAACAAAACCAACATGGAGAATATTATCATCAGTACACAGCAAATGAGTCACACAATGTGCAGGTAGTTGAGTGCAGAAGTTTTCTCTGCTGAATTATTTGAATTAAGCACATTATATTTGATTGTGTCAGTAGGAAAGATTTTTCCTCCAGTAACATTTTTAGATTACTTATTCTTCCTCATGCATTTATTTGCAGCAAATGCAAGGAAAACCTATATGTTTGGCTATCTCTTTTGATACTGTTGAGTGTAGACATAAGTTCTTTAAGACAGGGATGTTATTGTTATTTAACTGCTTGGTGCATCCTGGGTGTGTCTGATCTTGAAACTCTGCCATTGTAATAAAACATGATGATAACAGTGTCATTGGAAGGGCACTTACTGAAATCACTTTTTAGGTGTTGCCAAGGACTTTTATTTACCAAATAGGTAATAGACTATAAATTAGAGGTAGTAATTAAAAATTTGAACTTATCTAAATGCAATTTCCAAGGAGATAAAAATCTAATCTGTTCATAAAATCTACAGTGCTCAGTCAGAAAGATGACTTGTGTGATTCAAGTGATCTATGACATTCTAAAGCAGCAAATCACAAAGCTGTGGCAGTTAGTAGCAGCTAACTGGTGACAAAGAAAGATGGATCAAAACATGTTTCTACAAAACATGTCCATTATGAATGACAAGTATTAATAAATACCACTGATTTCAATGCAAATAAGCATCACATTAATAAACATCATATTCCACTGAGAAGCCCTTCATATTTTAAATACAGCCTGCCTTTCTTGCCAGTGTCTCAAAGGCTGAGAGTGTACAGGTCTTAAATCTTCTAAGTTTCCACCTCTCAGCCAGGATCAGTTTTTGGCCATGCCCTACCATGGCATGGCCTTGGCCAGCCATAGTCTCCACAAACAGCAGCTGAAGCAAGGGGAAAAAAATTTATGTGGAGATCCATTCTCCAGCTCCTGCCTTCAGGAGATCTGTTAATGGAGTCAGATGAATCCTACCCTCAGTCTCTGAAGGTTTGGGGAATGGAGAGGCTGGCTCTAATTTTCTGTTAGGCACTTAGTGTAAATAGTTAAATTTGCATGGTAGAGCAGTGGTGTGGGTGGCCAGAAAGGAAAGGGCTGGGTGCATCTCAGGGACTGCAGGGGAGAAGATGCCTCACAGCCACACTCCATGTGGAAAGCTGCCCAACAGCCACCAGAACAAGACTCAATCAGCTGGAGCCCAGGCTCACCCAGTGAATGCCCTGTGCTTGAAAAGGGGAAATCAGTATCTCACAGGCAGACCTGTGATGCTGTAGCTGGGGGCAGAGGGGGCTTGGCCCTATCACTCACCTTGGCACTCTGGGCTCTGGTCTGAAGCACCCCAAGGCATCTGTCTCAGGCTGGGAGCCTGGGTGTCCATGCAACAGAAACCCCCATGGGGCCTCCCCTATGATTTCCCTGGCACTATCCCCCAGTGCTCCCTGGGCAAGGAACCATTTGTGTCTCCAGCTGCAGCCTGTCCTTTGTCCCCAGGACCTGCCAGCTGCTCTCAGTGAGGAGTGCAGTGTAATTAGCACTCAGCATCCCAAAAAGCACCTAAGGTGGGCCCTGGCACAGCAGGGCACAGAGCCAGGGAAGTGCCTCCTGCAGCTTCTTGGTCTCCCTCACACTCCCTGTGAAATGCACCCAGGGGTTTGCATGGACTTCACCACCCTTCAGTGGACAGGGAGTGGAGGTTCCTCCTTTGCTTTCTTTAAAACAAAAATTCAAGCCTTATTCCACACCCTCTCTGCCTTCTCCCACAACTTCTAGAATTATTTTTCAGTTTCGATTTTTGTAAAACACAAATGTTTCTCAGGGAGAGAAATCTGACAGCTCTTACCTAGAGGGTGCTCTATAACCTAAAAGTAAGGGAAAAAAACTTAAAATTAGAAATAAAAGGAGAAAAAAAAATCAAAGATATTTGGCTGTCACCAGAAACCCATGGGTGTATTTTTGATCTTGGGAAAAAAAATATGTTAAAATGAAGTGGAAAACCCAGAATAGGAAAATGGAAAGACAGGTGTAAAATTAGGGGCTGGTGCAGCCTGCAGGGAACCAGGGACAGCTGAGTCCTGAGCACCATGGAGAGCTGGCTGAGTGCTGCCAGTGCTGCTGCAGGGACAGGGAAGGCAACTTCTTGTAAGGCTGATTTTAGGCCACAAATACTTTGAAATTAGTATTTTTTCCCACCTCATCAATAAGTGAAACCCTAAAAAAGGCAGAAGGCATCTTGTTGATCTCCTTGAGTGGAAACCACCCTTTCAAGTATGTTTGATGGGGATCTGAGGCACAGCTGGCAGTGCTGGCAGGCAGCAGCAGCCCAAACATGCTATTCTTAGACTTGGAAAGTGTAAGTAGGTCACGTTACAATTGGTTCTTGTAAACACCATCTCCACTAAAATCAGAAATCAATATGAGGTCAGAAATTTGCAGTATGGTGACTCAGCAAGATAAAGCAGATGGGGTTGGTTGGAGCATGGTGCTGATGGCACCAAGGTTGTGGGTTTGACCCCCCTATGGGCCATTCATTCTGAGCTGGACTTGATGGCCCTTCTGGGTCCCTTCCTGCTCAGAATATTCATCTGGCCTCCAAATACTTTTGGTTCATCCCCATTTTTACCAAATGTGGCTTTCTCCATATGCTATCAGTAGTTGGAGACTTCTCCCTGGCTGGGGAGGTCCCATGAGCCCCCAGAAGCCCCAAGACAGCACTACAGTTGAGGGATGCTTTTTATTTAGGCTTCCTGAGATAAAACTAAGTAGTTAAAGAGATAAAAAAGTAGTTACAACTTGTCAAGTGCTCTCCCCTGTCTGTGCTTTCCACTCTTTTTCTTTCTGGGGTGGAAACATTTAGACATGGAGGGAGTTAATTTGTAGGCTGAAAACAAGGTTTGGTGTAAAATGTGGGTAGAAAATCCATTGTAGATGTTAATCCTGCATTTTCTCCCCCCACTTTCATCTGCTCAATTTTATTCCATATTTTATCCAGTCTTTGGGTTTGGAGTCACAAATTTGTTTCTACTCTATTCCACACAAGTGTTACATTACAGCTCAGGGACCTCCTTCACATCCAGTTGAGCACTGCCTAATTATAGCTCGAGCTGGCCTTGTAAATAGGCACAGCATCTTTTCCAAATCACGTTCCTCTTCATCCTTTTCATTACAAAGGCAGATGGGCTGCAGTTGTTTACAGACACCTTGGTGGAGGAACCAAGACCAGAACAACTTCACCAGCATTGAACTCATACTGATTGTGAAAAAACATCCATGCTTGATTGCAGACAATGGGAAGGGAAGAATACACCAAAAGGAGGCTTTCAGATAAGCCTGATAGGCAGGGAAAGATCTGGAGACAGATCAGTGAGCTCTTAACAGAAAAGAGTGAGGCTTAGCTGAACCTGAAATAAAAGGAGGATCTCTTAATTGTGAGTCTGAGCCCCTTCCCTGACACTGCAACTGAGTCACTGGACTGATTTAATTCCTTGCCCTTGCTGAGACAGATTCAAAGTTCTGACGTGCTTAGGGTCCCATTATCAATCAAAATCCGGGTTAAATCTTTAAGAACTTCAGTTTTCAGTTGGTATAAATGTAGTCAAGTCTTGTGATTCATAGTGATTTTGGCAGTGTCTTTGAAGTCCCCCCTTGCAGCTCCAAACATGAGGAAGCATATTAGCAAACAGGAATACTCCACTTAAACTGAAAATCACATGTACTGTAGTTAGAAGTGCTTGAAAATAGGAGTCTTGAGGTGCAAAGCCATCAGGCAAATGACCTCCTGACCCAGCAATTTGTGTTTCACCTTTCAAGCAAATGTTGTGGTCTCCAGGTCCTAATTCAAAGGGCAGTAACAAAATCACTGTTAAGTTCATAAGTAACCCTTGGCTATACTGCAGCTTTTAATGTGGGAATAAAATTGCACTTACATATTAGCTGACACAAGATACAGCTACAGCTTGGGGAGGTCCTTCCTATGTAACTGAATATATCTTTCATTCTATCCTCCAGGCAGCTCAAGACCACGGATGGCAGTATTTGGAGGACTGGCAAATCATACCAACTTAACTCTAAAATGAAATGGTCTGCTAAATTTATTCATTAGCAACATGCTTGCAGATGGAGTATTTCTTGCACCATAGTAAGCACTGCCACTACATAGAGAAAAGTCTTAGTCCCTGACAGCCATAAACGAACTGTGGGTGTGTGATACCACAGAGATAAGAGTTTGCACTGCTGGCTGTGGTCTCAGTCATTCTAAGCATAATGAGCTCTCCTGAGAGCTCATTGCAAAGAGAACTCAGTGCACAGGCAGTCTCTCTCTCTCTCTTTCTCTCTCACTGCAGTGACATGAAGCAACCCAACCAATACTCCCTCTGCAAGGACATGCACTTCAATAACTGAGATGTTAAAGAACATGGTACTGAAGAAGACATCACAGCAATCAAAAGAACCCCAAAAAACCAAATGCAAAATAGAATCAAAAGGACCAGATTAATAAAAACCAGCAGGGGCTAAATCAACTAGAAACCATTATTACAATTTTTTCGGTAGTAAATTTAATCTCCTTCTTCTGGCAAGGCCAGCCTGGCTGCAGGAGTTTTGAGCCTTGTTGGGGATTCCTGGGAGCCTTTTCTCTATTTGTCTTTGTGGAGTATTTTGCCCTCACTTTGGTTGACTTCTGACATCCTCCTGGAGGTTTCCAGCAGGTACCAATGCTACAACAGGCAAAACAGTGGTCCAAAGGACAGCACCTTCCTTTACTGACCCACCACCAGAATGAGACTCTGAGCAAAGAATGGCATTGAAGACCTGTGGGAAGATGGCCAATGATCCCCAAATGAATCCTGTCAGGCTAGCTGTGCCAATGATCATTGGGATCTGAAAAGGGACTGAGACAGAACTGAATCACCCCAGATCCAATGTATCCCTCCAAATGATTCAAGCCAAGCCACAGGATATTCCTGCATGCTGCCCACACCCATCATGCTCAATGTTTGGCTCCAGAGCCTGAGCAGGGAGCATGGGTGGGCATCACATCTCACTCAGAGGTCTCCAGAGGTGCCACCTGCTTCTCCTGGAGTCCATAAATTGGTCTCTGCACCTGTGTCCCCACGCCTCCAGGAGCAGGGTCCTCACTAAATTCAGTGGTGGCACTGGTGACTGTTGTGACAGCTGCTTGCCTGGAGTTTAATGAGATGACTTCAGCATTTACATGGGAAATGAAAGACCTGGAGTCAGCTCCCTCAGCCTAGGGAAGACCAGGTTTGCTTCTCCCAGTACAGCTTGTGGGGGGTATTTTTCACCCAGTGCTGTTAAATGCAGCAATGATGGCTCGTGGGATGATAGGGATTTGGGTTTGGGGGAACTGGGGACAGTAACTGAGGTACAAAGTGTGCTTAGCCTGGCCTGGCTGAATATGTGGGACCAGACTGCAGGAGCACTGGGCCATTGTCCCTTTGTGTGTGTGGTCCATGGTGCATGGTGTCACCCTGCTACACACAGAGCAAGGGTTATGCACCTCTCAGTGCCATTTCATGTACTGACTGAATGTGTGGCTTCAGCTGATGGAATGGAAAGCTTCTAAAAAGATGAGACTGGTTACACTTCAGCTGTGTTGGCATTTTCATGATATTTCTTGACTACAGAAAGGCCCTCTATTGGTCAGTGGCAGAATCTCAAACGGCTGGAACAAGACTAGGTACATTTTTTCATTAAAGGGCATCACCATTTGAATATAACACACCTGCATAACAATTTCCCTGCGGCCTGATTCAGCAGAGCTCCTCAAGTGCACTCAGCTCTGAGTGAGAAGAGCTATTCTGAGATCAGCAGCTGACTCCCAAAGAGCTAAACATGCACTTTAGCTCTTGTTGGGATGCTGCAGCGTGGCTCCCTTGCCTGCAGGGATCTCGGCACCCAGCCAGGCTGGGGGTGGAGGGCATGGACAGCCCCCACCCCCGAGCTGCACATTTATTATATTGGCTCTGTTTTTTGTCTCTAGGCAGAAAAGAGCCAGTGGCACTGGCTCCCTTCAGTTCCAAATTGGAGTGTGTCTCTCAGGAGGCCCTGAAGTCAAGGTGCCCTCCTGTGGTGCCAGCTGGGCTGCGAGCCCCCAGCAAGCTAGCTGCACACCCACATTCCTTCCACTGTACAGCTAAGGCACTTATTTAAGTGTCTTAAAACAAACGCTTTTGAATGGAAAAAAACCTCAAAACTTTTTTTTTTTTTTTTTTTTTTTTTTTTTTTTGTATAAGCAATATTTTCAGGCTTTCCTCTTTCTGTCTCCTGACATGGCAATACCCGTAATGTATCTAGTCTTGTTCCAGCCATTTGAAATTCTGCCACTGACCAATGTCTTTGCTTGTATGTGAAGAGGTATTTTTTCAGGCTGAGAACACTTATAGGGTTTCTGAGTCTTTGTTGCTTACTTTGATTTCATCAGCTGTGTCCATTTTGGGATTGCCTCTTAATAGTCAGGCAAGGGCTGAAGGTGCCAGTGGATTATTTAACCAGTGCCCTCAGTGAGGAGTTATCTTGTTCTCCTAATCCTTCTCCGTGTGTTCTCTTGATTTCCATGCCTGGAAGAATAAGAGCACCAACTTTAGCTGAAATATTATACTGCAGGATCCTCACTGTAGAAATAATTAGTCCAAACAAGTCCTTCTGGGATTAGATAATGCCCAGGCAGTCCTTAACAAGCCTCTGAAGCAAGAGCTGACAGATGTCCTGTGGCAGGGGTGGATGCACATTCCAGGGCCAGCTTTGGAGCCCCAGAGCCCAGCAGCAGGGGCATGATGCTGGCTTGGCCACGATGCCAGCAGCAGCTCTGGCTGTACACTGTGCCTTGGCTGCTGGGGACCACACACCCCATCCCAGGAAAGCTGCCAGGCTCAAGATCACGTTGGAACAGGGCTGTGTGCATGTAGAACTGGGAGTGTAAAGAATAATTCAGATGCTGCTGAAGCAAGCACTAATGACTGAAGAGGCAAGCTCTGCTTGAAATTCAGTGCCTGTGAAGATTACCTTTCAGCCCTCTATAAACCATGGGAATCTGTCCTTTGTCTTGTCCATAAACACCAAGGGCATCAGATTATCTTCTCACAGGAATGACAAGCTCCAAAGGTCTGCTAAAAGACCCATATTCCCAATCATAAAATAGTTACAGCACCAACAAGGAAATACAGTGACCTAGAGCAAGAGCAAGGAATTCATTGGTTGATATGTCTCTTTTTGAAAAAATAATTTTTGAAATAAAAAAATCAAAATCCTAAAAAACCCCCAACTTTCCTGGATTGTTTCAGAAGATATTTACAGTACATAAAGTATATGAACAACACAAAATATTTTCAAATGTAGAACTTTGACAAGTGAGACTGATCCCAGCTGGGTTTGGATTGCAATTTTTAAGCCAATTTATTTCACTTGCAATAAAGGGGTTAGTTGTGAATCCTGCATGAACTGCAGGCTTCATACCTAGACTCCTTTTCCTCCTTGCTGAGAGCATCTTGTGCCATGGCTGTGTTCTTTCTGTTCTCAGGAATCAGGTTTATATTGGAATGAAATATTTATAAGAGATGAGGGTTATTTTGGATTCCTTAATGGTGTCTAGTTATGAAAATATTCTTTCTGGTTCTTCTCCATCTCAAAGAACAGCAAAAGAAGGTACCTGTCTAGTTCTTTGGGCTACACTAGAAAGAAATGAGAATGTCTTGTGCTCATACATATTGACACAGATAGTTTTTCACTATTCATCTCCAACTGAGACTGAAGCAGGTGGCTTGAGAAAGTTGGAGAACTCAAGCTGTGTTAAGTAAGAGCT
This sequence comes from Luscinia megarhynchos, assembly GCA_034336665.1. Classification (NCBI taxonomy): domain Eukaryota; kingdom Metazoa; phylum Chordata; class Aves; order Passeriformes; family Muscicapidae; genus Luscinia; species Luscinia megarhynchos. The sequence goes on from JAPFBE010000003.1 coordinate 72,214,866, forward strand.
GCCCCAGCCTTTCAGCCCTCACAGGAATTTCTTCTTGGGTTTTCTGGCCTCTGCAGATGCCACCAAAGCTGTCCCAGTCCCATGTAGAGCTGAACTGCAGCATGATCCTTCCTTGAAGGTGCTGCACACGGGGGATCCTTGTGCTCCTGTGAAAGGCTTGGCACAGATCTCGTGAGGCTGGCTCAGGAAGGCTCATCCCCACTCCTGGGGGGCTGCAGGCTAGACCCTCCCCACAAGGGATGGCTAGGACCAAGGCAGGCCCTGCCCCAGCACCATCCTGCTCTCCACAGTGCCCTGCACTGGCTGACATCCCATAGGAGGCTCTCCTGGGATGCTGAGTTTGGCCTTTCTCTCCTCTGACTGCTGGGGCATCTCAGAAAGATTGGCCTTAGACTGAAGCTGTGCTTTGGCTGTGTGCACCTAAGCTTCATCATACAGACAGGAGAGCAAAAAAAAAAAAAAAAAAATCATGCTGGCTTTCTGTATATGCCTTTCTCATGTTTTTTTCCCTGTTCTCTCCTCTGGGTTTATCCAGGAATAAAAAAGATTGAATGCAATATTTCATTGTCCATGAACTACTTACAGCAAACAGCTTTCCAGTATGCCCTTTCTCAAGTGGAAAGACTATAGCTTGGTCTTTGGTGACCCTCAGCTTTGAAATTAAAAGAAAAGGACTTGCTGTCTGTAAAGTAAACAAATGATGCTTTTGAACGGGAAAAATCCCCAACACTTTTTTTTTTTTTTTTTAATTTTTTTTTTTTGGTATAAGTAATATTTTCAGGCTTTCCTCTTTCTGTCTCCTGAACGAAACACCCAGTATTTTTTCAAAGAATTTTTTGTCCAAATGAAATAAGTAGACCTGAAAATATTTTCAATTTTTTTTTGCAGTAGCTTGTCCTGCAGGTCCATCCAATTTTCACAAGAGTGTGAAAGGTCCAAGAGATGGACAGAGTAAGTATTGCTTGAACTAAAAACATGACAGTCTCTCTGGATGTCCTGGGTTTAAATCAGGCCCTAGAGGGAGGTTGTTTTGCCAGCTGTGCTGTTTCTCCCTGAGCTCACTGCAGCTATAATTTGCAGTAAACATTAACTGCTTCTTTGCTGAAATCTTCACATTTGTCCAGCAACATATTACAGGAAAATAAAAAATAGTGCAATGTTTACAGATCAGATGAATTTATGTAAATTCATCACCTCAGTGAACCATTCTCAGGAAAGATAGTGAGAAATAAACTGTGAATAATTCCTCCCCAGTCCTACCAGGAGGAAGATGGGAGAAGAGGCATTTTAAAATCTCACTCAAAGTATCAGTGATTTTCTCCAGGCTTTCTTAGCTCAAATGCTAATCAGAAATCAGAAGTTTTCAGGGAATGTTCCTAAGGTGCATACAAGCCCTGATGCAGCTAATTTAATACTCCTGACATTTTCTGGTAGCTGGGATTATGCAGAACGAGGAAATTATGCAGCATGAGTCAGGTAAAAGCCATTGAAGCCCATGGACCTGCCTCCTCTTACTGCCTTCCTGTCACCAGGCTGGTTTTAGGTTGTAATGTGCTAGCTAGGCTGAAAGGCTGGTGAGAAATTAGGGGTTGCCACTCTGCTTGCATTACCTTTCCATGGCAGAAAGCAGGATATTCCTGTGGTGAGGTGTGCCTCCTCTCAGCAATTCCCACCTGTACAGCACACTACCTTACCTGCTGCAGGACTGTGACCTTACAGTGCTCCTAGTGCTTCGTTAATTCCAGGAGGTGACATCCTATCACACCTTCTTATCACATTCCAGAAGTTCATTTCAGAAATGTTTCATGGACTGCAAGTGGGACAGCTGCTCCCTTGTGATGCTGTTAATAGCATGGATCCCCATTGTCAGGAGTCCCAGAGCTGCTGCTCCTCTCCCAGGCTCAGTTTAACACTTTGATTTTCATCTCAGCCCAAAAGAACTCAAGTGAAGGTCCAACAAGGTGTACCAGGTGAGGAGGCTTGGAGAGCTGGGCAAGGGATGGGGGTGAGGGCAGGTCAGGCTATGTGAGGCTGCCCAGCCTGGCACAGTGTTAGCCCTGCACAGGGCTAACATATAAAACAAAAAACAAACAAACAAAACAAGCCAGGGCCATTATTTGCCCTGAGAGGAGGAGGTCTGGCCCAGCTGCCCTGCCCATGTCTCTCTTCCCTCTTGAGCTGGGATAGCATACCCAGACTGTCCCAGTAAGGCTGCAGGAGCCATGCTTGGGCACATCCCTCTGTGGGGCTCAGCCTGTGGGTCCTGGCTGGGCAAATGGGACCAGTGGGAAGCACACAGGGGCCATCTGTATGGCAAAGGGAGGGATCTCTGGGGTTTTAGAGGGGAGCAGAGCCCTCCACTACTCTGGTGTGCCTGGACACTTTGCTGAAAGGACAAGGAGCAGCAGAGACATAGTGCTGACAAATTTATGGGTAGGTGAATCCTGTCATTTTTTCTTCAAACTGGAGCTTAGTTAAATTTTCAGCACCCCAGGGATTTGCACCTAGCTGTGTGTGAAGTGTAGCAAGCTGTGCCTTGTTCAGTAAAAGGGCTTGCCTCCTACAGGGAATACTTCTGGGTTTATGGCAAACCTGGTGGGACTGAGATCAAATAATACAACACACCTTTTTCCTCACTTGCTTATGTCAGGTGCAACCTGATAACCTGCAGTGGGAATCTGAAACTGCTGCATAAAACACAGCAGAAGGGGAATACAAAATGCAGAGCAGTGAGTGTGAGAGACATGCAGAGCTGGTGCACTGGGTCTGATTTCAGAAGAACAAATTTCCCTCCTCCGTGGGGACAGGGCTCAATGGGTACCACACACATCATGGGGTCCCTCAGGGTGGGAGCTGGGGATGCTGCACACAGATGGCTGCAATTTTTGTCACTGTTGTGCACTCAGAATGCTGGTCAGAAAACTCATCACCTTCTGTGATGTGTTTTGGACAAGACATGCACTAATGAGATTGCAACCCAAACTCAAGGCTGGATTTGTAGGTGGATCAGCAGCATTTCTTGCTGAGATTATGGTTATTCTACAGGCATCAACCTGCTGAAGTGCCAAAGGTGTTTATGGAATTCATAGCTTGAACAATTGAGATAACCTGGGTCTGAGCTGAGTGGTTATGGATTGAAGAAGAGGACTGTTGTGAGGGAAGGAAAACAGCCCAAATAACCTGATTTTAGAAACAATCTCTTATTAACGAAACTGGGATGGGCTTTTTGTGCTCTTTCCTACTGCATTTTTAGATCTGCAATTGTCTGAATTTCCACTGAAGAAGGGGTTTTAAGGTTAGTTGGTAAAACCCTGTTATTTATACAGCCACATTTTTATTTGCAGTTTTCTGCCCAAATAAGATGTATTTCCCTGACATTTCTAAACCAGCTCTGCTGTGCCTGGTTAGTGCAGTAAAGCCAGAAGCATCAGTCTTAATCACAGAAAGTCCCATTCTGGGTACCACTGCTGACCAAGTGAAAACTGATGGTGGGGTCAATCATGCTCAAAAATATTTGTTGCTGGATGCAGAAAGCTCTGTGCCCTCCATCTGTCTCCAGCTGTGTTCAGCCCTGTTCTACCTGGACATGGTCTCTCAGTCCTGCCAACCTCACTGTAAGTACTTGGGGCCCAACAGCATTTTCTAAGTCACTGTGACTTTGTCACCAGTTTCCCTGAATTTGAATGGGGCTCTGCTTGGCTGCTTTTCCCTCCAAGTTTGACAGACTGTGTTTCTTGAGAAATACAATTTTCTCACAGGGCAAGACCTTCTTTTCGTCCAAGTCTAATGGCTTGGGGGGCAGTAAGCAGGCAAAGGCACACAGCTGTGCTCCTGGGGGTGGGGAGCAAGCAGGCTCCTTGGCTCAGGGCATCCCGTGCATCCTGCCCCCTTGTGTGCCACACACACTCCTCCAGGACTCCTTGGCTGACATTTCCCCAGCACCTGCCGTTCTCTCAGGCTGGTCATGCCCCAGCCACGTGCTGGCAAACCTCAGGAAATGACTGGCACAGAACCAATGACTTCTTATTACGAGGGGGATTGCACACAGAAAACAACACAGGCTAGCAAGGTTCTCCTGCCCTTATTGCCCAGGTAATCATCAACAGCTTCAACTCTTGTCTGTCTGGTGGAAAAACTGAACTTTAGCTCAAGTTAATGGAGCAACATCCCTCTAATGCTTCCTGGAATAATGAGTTTCTTGTCTGACCTGGCACAGATTGCTGCTTCTCTCCAAAAGCATAACAAGCCCCACAGGAGCTCTGCAGAGGATCAGAGTGAGGTTCCCTGGCTGTTCTGCTGGATTAAGAGATACTTCTATTACCCAGGGTTGACACAGGTCAGTGTCATGTCATCCAGCCTGAGCCAGTCTATTAGGTGCTTAGATGGCTGCTTAGGTCCTATGGGCAAAGTACTGATCTGGTTAATATTATCAAATCAAGCCAAAGAGTGCACTGACTTGCACCACTGACCCTCTCTTGGCAGGGAAGAGTTGCAATCACAGAATCATTTAGGTTGGAAAAGACCTCTAAAGTCACTGAGTCCAACTGTTAACCCAGCACTGCTGTGTTCACCATTAAACCATGTCACACCAACCCCTGGTGACATGCCTAAGCATTTTCAAACACCTCCAGGGGTGACAACTCCCACCATTTCCCTGGGCAGCCTGTTCCAGCGTTTGACAATCCTTTCAGTGAAAAAAATTTCCCTAAAAAATTTCTAAATCTCCCCTATGGCAATTTGAAGCCATTTCCTCTTGTCCTGTCACCTGGGAGAAGAGGCTCACCCCCCCTGGCTCCCCCTCCTGTCAGGCAGCTGCAGAGTGCTGGGTCCCCCTGAGCCTCCTTTTCTCCAGGCTGAGCACCCCCAGCTCCCTCAGCTGCTCCTCACAGCCCTTGTGCTCCAGAGCCTTCCCCAGCTCCGTGTCCCTTCTCTGGACACGCTCCAGCCCCTCAGTGTCTCTCTTGCAGTGAGGGGGCCCAGAACTGAGCCCAGGGTTGGAGCTGTGGCCTCAGCAGTGCCCAGTGCAGGGACGGTCACTGCCCTGCTCCTGCTGGCCACGCCACTGCTGCTCCAGGCCAGGATGCCACCGGCCTGCTTGGCCACCTGGGCACACCTGGGTCATGTTCTGCAGTGGGTAGCAATTCATTCTTGTCCACAGTTTAGCCAGACCATCTATCTGCAGAGTGTCTCCTGTGATGCAGAAAGGTCTGGAAGTTGGCAGATAACATGCCTTCCAATAAAAAAGAACTGGAAGATGCTTCAGAGGGGCAGATGCCAGAGGTGCCCTGAGCCAATGCTTTCCCCACAGCACTTTCAAGCAGAGCATCTTGTAACCATGACAGGTTTGCCCTGTGCAGAATGGGTAGCACTGAGGAGCACACCCAAGGGTGAAGGGAAGGTGGAGTGCCCTCTCCAGCTGCCATAAACACTGAGTGCACCTCAGTGGCAGGTGAGCTTTACTGCTGCAGGATTAAATCCATGACCTGATGCAAAGAGAGCCATGCTGACAGCTGGTTTGGGAGTGCACAGGCTTGATGTGAGCAGTCGCCTAATAAAGCCCTGAGAGGGCAAAAGCAATAGTTTCCTGTTCCAGATCAGGGAATGAAAAATAATGTATTAATAGAGGAAGGGAAGGGAAGGTATGACAGCTAAGCAGAGAATAGATCTCCTATTTGCCCCTTAGGCACATAACACTTAAGTCTGTGGGCATAAGAGTGGGTGTCTGTGTGCTGCTCACTTTGTACCCCCTCAGGTAATGCAGCCTCCATCTGCTCATGCAGAGATGTGTGAATTGATTTTGCAGAAAGCAAAAAGTGAATTTAACTATCCAACAGTGATGCACAAACTGTGATTACTGAGGAGAAGAAGGCAAAGAACGTTTACCACAAACAACAGAGGAAGCTTAACCTTAGTGATGCAGCTATCTAATGTTAAAAGACTTTGCTCCCAATATATTACTGGTCAGTAGTCCTGTTAAAAGTTATTGTTCACCCTTGTCTTTCCAAGATCCAGATCCATATACCCATCAAAACAGACTGGGAGAGCAATTATAATAGATGTGGGATTTTGACTAAGTAAGAGGAAAGAAGAAGCACTGTTGGGGCCCAGGCTGAGGGTGCTCTTTTGGACTGTTCCACTAATTTGGCTGTTCAAATTTTTTGTCTGGATTAAATCCTGACAGTTTTCAGGCTCAGTTCATGATTGCCTGGAGCAATCATCTGGGTCCTGGAGAAGGAAGGGGTTACTGAATTGTTGAGAGTAGCCATGTTTTGCTTCTCATTTACTCCATAAAAGTACATTTCTCAGAGAAAGAATAACAATTTATTTTCATCAGTTGTTACAAAACTCTGGCCTGCATTGTCTTGAGTCAAGCTTTGTATTATATTTCACCCCACTCACGCAGGGTCAATGACTGCTATGATTAGAAGGTGATTAGAGATCTCTTGACTCTGTGTCAAGATTCTTTGACTGTGTATAAACGCCTCAAAAATTAAAAGTGAATCTGTGCTGAGAGAGAATCTGCTCCTGCCTTCCCCCCATCAAGTCAAACCAGCCTTACTCTGTTTTTCCTAGTGAATACAAAGCAGTGCAACCCAATGCTTCGGGGTCAGCTCAGCCCCTGGTAAAACACATAGCAAGATTCCTCTGGAATTCAGTGAGAGAAGGATGAGATCCTCCATGAGCTTTTCTTTCTAAATAATACTGGCTTTGGATTTGTCTCAATGGATAATGCTGAAATGTGACTGTCAGCATCTCTGCAAGGGTTATTTGAAGTAGTGATGGGCCAGAAGAGATGTTTTAGGTCCTGTTTAGTGACAGTTTATTTATTCATCCCATGCATTTATATTTGCAGAGGACACCTAAATATTGCAGAAGCATTAGGTCTTCCAGGCCTTTTGGCTTCCCCTTGTTCCAGTCATTGTCTGAGGGCTCTTGTCTACAGCATCCAGAGATTCAGACTACTGCAACACCCAGTATGTAATTGATGGTGAGTGCTAAACTGTGCTTTTCCAGGGCTCATGCCATGAAGCATTTATAGAGATAAGCTTTTATTGTTGTTTAAGTCCAGCAATATTCCTGGTTCTAATACAGACACCCAGATTAGTGGGGTTTCCTATCTACCAATCCTGAGCTGGACCCAGAGCTCACCACACACATTCTCTTTTGTAGACTCCCCACTCTTCTTTTTCTTGGTTTCTGGATGAAAGTGTGTGTTTTGCTATGTACCTCTGAGCTCCATAACTCCAGGTGCAGGGCAGTTACTTTCTATTTGTTTTTCTTGGTAGGGTTTTGGTTGTGGTTTTCTTTATTTCTTTTTATTATTATTATTTTTTATTGGTTTGGTTTGGATTGGTTTGGTTTGGTTTGGTTTTTCTTTGTGTGTTGGTTTTTCACAGCTGCGGGTTTCTTCTCACTTATCTCCTTCTCTTTCTTCTCTTCCCAGTCTCCATACCAACGGCCTTGGTAAAATTCCTTTAGAAGTAAACCTTATCATTTAACTCTCTCTGGCTCCCAGCCAACTGTAAGCCCTCTCCAGAGTGTTCCATGGCATCCGTGGCTGCTCCATGGGGAATTGTCAGACAGAGGTGTTGGGACAGCACAGCACACCTGGGGTAAGCACAGCCCTGCAGTTTGTGTGTTGTGGCAGAGCTGGGCTGGGCTGGGAGCCTTCAGAGGCAGCTCCATCAGCCCACAGCCCTGCAAAACCACCCAAACACCGCCGGCTGAAGCACCAGGGTGTGTTGGCACAGCAGCTGGTGGCTGCTTGGTAACCAAAGGCAAATCTCCCTCCCGGGGAGGGGCTGCTGGCTGCCCTGTGAGTGACTTCAGAGATGCAAGAACGCACACAGCAGCTGTATGGGTTAAGCTGAAAGCTTGCCACATACCAGTAGTGCTGATATTGTTGCTCCCAGAGATAAAAATTGTATTCCTTCGTGGTGCCAGGACATAGTTTATTGAAGACTCACTTCTTTCCATGGAAGAGATCAAACCATGCTGTAAGTGCACAGATGCCTCGCTCTGTGCTAGAGTAAGGGGAGAACCTGATTGACATCAGTGGAAACTCATGGCCAAAGCCCTACTCAGAAGTTACTTTATTGTTATTTACAAAGCTGCCTCCCTTCTTCTTCTTTTTTTTTTTTTTTTTTTTTTTCAGAGAAAAGCACCCCGTCTTTGCTTATATGCTCATTTACCATTTATTCATTTATGCAACCAACAGGCTGTAGGTTCACAGCCATCCTTGTTGCTCTGAGCCCATACCTGTTCTGGGACAGCTGAACCCTTTGCAGGAGACTTGTGACATGTTGATAGCTACAAAGACATCAATAATTCTTGATGCAAAAGCACTGAACACCATGGCCTGAGTACAGAAATCTGCACTTGCCTGCCTGTGCCTCTGACCCTGCTGCACCAGTCTCTCCCCTCCCACCTGTAGAAATTTTCTGCACTGCTCAGAAATCACTTTTAAAGAGATTGATTTTATTTCTGATTTTAATGTGTTTCTTCTTCCACTGTGTCTTCTGCCATCAATCCCTCTCATGTATTTCCTTACTAGTCAATAGCTTGTTTCTTCTTTGAACCAGTGCTGACTAGATTTTTCATCTGTTCTCCTGTGCTTCGTGGACATAAGTCTTTTGGTTCAAGCACAAACCTCATAAATGGCCTTCATCAGAAGACAGATGTGGCAAAGGTCACAACTACTGTGCTTCTGAACATGTTGCCAATGCAGGGGTTCATATTCCCAGGGATTTAATGTGCTCCTGCCTACTCTCTCTGCCCAAACTGCAGCTCTGCCTGGCAGCACATTTTAAGGTGGTATGGAAGAGTGTGACCTCAGTAATCTGCATGTCTATGACCTTGATGCTGATTGCTGAAATCAGCTTTACAAGCATTTAAGCTCAAAACCCTCTCCATAGCTTCCACCAGTACTGTCTAGAAAAGGAAGTCCAGCAATAGCATATCCCAGTGCATATCCATAAATTCCCTACTAGCCTTTAGTTATCTTCCTGGAGAAACTCATTAACTTCAAGGTCTGACATTTAGCATGCTGGAGGAAACTTGGCTTTTAATGGTTTTCTGTAAAGCCCTCTGAAAGAGGAAGGCTGTGTCCCAGAATTCAACTCCAACAAGTGGAGTGGAAGAACATAGAAGCCAAGATGTAAAATACACCCATTTTTGTCTAACTTTCAACAGCATTTTTGTACAATTTCATCTGTGATATTTAATCTCTAATGCTATTTACAGCTTGATTGTCCCTGCAGTGAACTGGGTCACTGCTGTTGAATTGATGTTTTCTTCACTCTTGATCTGACATTTAATTTTTTTTTTGAGACAGCCAGCTATAAAAGTTTAAAATTAAGGCCTCCTCTGCTTTATCTTTCTTATCTTACCTCTCATTTGTGGTGTTTTAGAAGTAATTTCAAGTTTTCTTCTTTCCCTTCTGTGTTCAGCTTAGCACGTGGTCTTTTATTGGCCTGAGTACATTGTCATAGAGGTTTGTAATTTGTCTCACAGTATTGAAACATTTGTCCAGTTGAAAACTTTGTAGAGAAATAAAAGAATTATCTTTTGAAGTCTAAAATTAACAAAACACACCCCAAAACCCAATAAAATTATTATAAGAACAAGTATAAAAAAATCAAACTAACAGAGAACGAGGAATTATCCTGGCAAAAATTGTAAACACCTGTGTGACTCCTGGCCCATATTACATATACTGCATTTGGTAAGAAAGGTAATGCTGAGAACAAAAATGAACTCAATATCCTCTAATTGTGTAAGAATGGCTTTGAAAGGTGATATGGAACTTGATTAGTAGGCTGGGAAGAACGTGAGATAGTCACAGCAACTTAAATATAGACTGGAGACGTAAGTTTGAGTATGTGTGGTATGAAAATGGAGCTTTGGCATGGCCACATGAAAGCTGAGAACATTCAGATCTGTCAGAAAAAGAACAAAAAGTGACAATGAGAAAAATACTCAACCTCTGCATTAGCATTTAAAGTAAAATCACTATGTTAATTCTCTTCTTCTCCTTTCTGCTTTCTTAATCAGTACTGAATCACTTAGATAAATAAATCAACTTCTTAAAGAAACAGCCTTTAAGGTCTTTATGCTTTTTCATGAAGAGTAGAAATAAGTGGTTTTTTTGGGGGGTGGTGGTATTGAGTGGAGGGGGCAGAATTTTCAGCCTCTGGAAGTGACAAACTCTAATCTGTGGTGAACTGAAGTTAGATGTTCAAACTCTGATTGGATTCACTGATAGCATCCAGGCACATTCCACGACTCAGGGGTGTTTATTGGACCTCCTGGTCAGTGCTAAGCCCTTTTTTTTTTCACAAGTCTGTGCATGTGTGTGTGTCTTTGGGTACCTTATGTAATATATAGGTAAAGCTGAACTATGAACAAGTTGCCTGATGTAGAATTATTCATGGAATGAGCGAGAGGGAGCCATAAACCCAGCCTGTGTGTAGTTCCTACCTAGCAATCCCAGTAGAGAGAATCCCAGGTGTTTGAGGATATCTAGGCAAAGATCATGTTATATTTCCTGTGTTTCTATATACTACCTGTCAGTGTGTTGGGTTAGATGAACTTTGTTCTCATTCAACAATGAATGCTTGTGATTCTGTATGCTCGTCCATGGTCTACTGCAAGATCCTCAGCACAGCAAATGAGAGAAACATCAGTGCCTGTAGAGTTGAGTTAGGCTGCTTATTGTGTGTATTGTGATTAATGACATTTATAGTGCTGTTTCCCTGCTTTGAAGAAGGGAAGTTTTCTAGCTGTCATGCAGGACATTAAAGAAGAAGGAGATGAGCTGGCACAGAGGAGGAAGAAGCTCTCTGTCAGTGTGGAAGTGCAGGGGACCTGAGCCTGGGGACCAGATGTGTTCTAAGTTAAAAAATGCACTTTTTTTTGTTAGCAGAGAGTAAAATAAATCCCAAGATTTCCATAGCCCAAGGGGAATATTTAGGCAGTGCTGTGGAACATTTAATAATTAGGGTGAATGGCATTCCAATGTTTCATCATTTCTCTGGTGAAGATTTATGTGATTCAAGGTGAAGTAGATGAGTATAGCATGAGAAATTTACAGATTTCTGCTTCAGAACATGCCAAGGGAGGAATTAGTCTAGGATAGGCTCATGGTAGTCATAATCTTGCTTTCCCTCTGGCTAAAAGGAGCATTTTCACCCTGGATATCCCAAATCCCTGTGAGTGTGGGATGTTTGCCCAAGTTTTCCCTAAAGGGATGGCTCAGCAGAGCATGCATCATAGCAGGACCCTGCAAACCTGCTTAGGCATGTAACTCCTGAGTGAGGCATGGCTTGAAGCCTTTGCAGTTTGATCTGTGTGCTTCAGCACAAGGCTCCCATGCACACTGGCTCCTTTGGAGGGGCTGCCTGCTTGTGTAGGAGGGCAGTGGCAAGGCAGTCAAAGCAATGAAAGGGAAAGCTTCTACTGTTCTGATCCCCCTCCTGCCTCCTCTGATCCCATGGGAGGACTATTTAGGGAGATCATCCAGCAAAACCCAAGCAGCACTCCCCTCCACCCCCCTGGTTACCCACAGCTATTTGTTTTGTTGTGTTTTCCACTGGGCATCTCTCCAGCCAGCTGCCCTGGCTCACCAGGCCATAGTCCCGTGATGTGAGTGCCAGCAGTGGTGCAGAGGGACAAACCTGGAGCTCAGGCAGGAGGATGGTGACAAACAAACTTGGATACTGTGAGCTAAAGTATGTCCCAGCATGCCTGAATATAAATACACGGAAGGCATCAGAATCAATAAATAATCTGCACGCCGTGTGTCACACGGCGCTGGGCATAGAGAATAAGGTCAGTGTTGTGGATAGCCTTACACACTTAAACCTGAGCAGCATCCCCCCACTCCTCTGCTAGCAGGGTTGCAGAAGTGGCCCTCTGACTTCAGTGGAAATATTTGTCTTTTCCAAGTAGGGGGAAACCCATGGCACTGTCTGCTCCCAGTTCATTCCAGCTCGCTCTGTTGGTCAATTCAAAGGGAGCAAATAGCAACTCCTTGTTCCAGCTCACAGCAGGTTCCAGCAGTGCCTTGAGCAAAGATAAGGGAATGTGGGGGTTTCAGCTCCCTAGGCCACAGAGCAGTCTCTTTCTGGGGTGAAACACTTCAGGGTGGCAGAAATAATTCCATGTGTGCTCAGACAGGCGAAGCATTCACACCAGCACTGAAATTCAGTGGGGGAAGAGCATGCAAGAGTGTAAGCAGTTCTTTAAAGAAGTGTTTTGTATTTTTCAACACAAATGAGTCTCAAACTTTTCTATCCAGCAAATGACCCTGTTTCAGTTATTTGTATTTAAATGAAAAGTGTATTTTGCTCATATTCACTTTCTTTTAAATGCATATGACCTCAAGAAGCTGTGCAGACTACAGGTATGTGGAACAGCAACAGCTGCACTGTAGTCAAAAAAGTAGAATGTGTACACAGGCTCCATATGGAGCACCTAGAAATGGTCTTGACATCCTTAGCTCTGCATGCAGGACTCTTCAAGTGGCTCTTTCTTGCTCTTTCCCCACACTGAGGAAGACATCAACAGGCCAAAAGAAAGAATTTAGTGACAGAACATGGGGGAATAGCTTCTAGCTGAAAGAGTAGATTTAGGTTAGATATTAGGAAGAAATTCTCCGCTGTGAGGGTGGTGAAACACTGGAACAGGTTGTCCAGAGAAGCTGGATGCCCCAATTCCCAGAAGTGTTCTAGGCCAGGCTGGATGGGGACTCTGAGCAATGTGGTCTAGTGAACTGTGCCCCTGTCCACAGCAGGAGAGTTGGAACTAGATAATTTTTAAGGTTCCTTCCCACCAAAACCATTCTATGATTGCATGAAATTCTCTATCAGATCCAATTGACTCCCAAGGGATGCACACAGCTCTGCTGTTAGTACTGCACCATGCCAAAAGAAGCAAATCAGCCCACAGAGCCCACTGCATAAACAGCCTTAACCAAATTTGCAGCCCAGCTTAGCCCTTTAAAAATATTTGGGGGGGGTGATGTCAGCACCTGGACTGCCAAGGCACTTGCTGGTCTCCACCCTCAGCCTACTTTAGTGCCCACGCAGGGACAGAGCATCCAGACCAAGTGGGACACAGGCAGGAGCTTGGAGGGAAAAATCACCTGCAGTGACCCAAGGTCCAGAGGCAGAACCACAGGCTCCATTTACCTCCTCAAGGTAAAAGAACTGCCTTACTTATTAGGCCAGATTTTCTCATGTGCAAGGACATAGAAGTCTGGCAAAATAACTTGAAAATGTAGGAATTTGTTAACTGCATGCACTAGGCTTTTAATATTTAATGTGCAAACCAAAGTTTTTTTAAAGTAATTAAAACTATCTTCATGCTGGTATGGTCCCAAGGCTTCTCATTTGCACAAGAGCTGTTGCAGCCTAATCTGGTTGTGTAGCTGAAATTCTTTGTCTAGACTTAATGCTTCATTTGTTAAAGGGTTCTTGTTTTATTTATATGGTATGCAGAGATTAGTGCATGATAGTAATGATAAAGTATTCTCTTTTTTCAGTGCATGAACTCCAAAATCATATAAAATTCAGAAATTGCTCTCATAAAGGAAATAAAAACAACAACCAACAGAAAAGTTTTCGATTACAACTTGAATGGGATTTTTGAAAAACGAGATTTTTGGCATTTTTCAATTCAATTTTTCCTTTTTCTCAATTTTTCAATTCAAAATTTCAGGAAAAGCAGAAATTTTCTTGAGTATTGAGTAAAGGCAGAGTATTTTCTTGAGAAAATACTATTTCATCTGTGGAAATGACTCACAAAATTTGAGAGGTTCTTCAGAAATGAAAATGTCTAACCCTAGGTTCTCCTTGTGTTTTAAGTAGTAACTAATAAATCAGCTTTATTTGTCTTTCTCTACAAAATAAGAAACTAAGTTAAAGTTTCTTAAAAGCAATGCACTGACAAATACAGGAATTTAAAACCTCTTAGCAATAGTATATTTAGCATGTATCTTTATTGAAAATTCAAATGGGGCTTGGGCATTATTTATCTGAAAAAGCTTGCAGAAAGCAGCATTGACTCCCACAGACTGCTCACCCCTGTGCACTGTTTTTGGGGTGGCACTGGGAACGTCCTTGCAGGAAATCAAAGAAGGTGATAAGCTGCCAAAGATGGCTTTTACTTCTTGGCAGCCCAGTGCTTACTGACTCCTGGCCACTGAAACAACATTTATTTAGATGGACATAAAAAGCTCTACTGAATCTGCCACCTTCATGCATCTGTCCCTTACGTATGTTTTTTTTTTTTAAGAGCCTGTGATCTGAAAGTTGAGCTCAAGGACACATCCAAGCAAGTCACCGAAGTTTTCCCTTTGCTCTGCCTGCTGACCCCTGATCTCTCCTCATCACTCCCCAAAAAATGGAACTTTCCACAAGAGAAATTTGCCTCAACTTCATGGTTGTCCTGATTACTGTGATCCTCATGTGGCTCCTTGTGAAGTCTTATCAGGATTGAAAGGCTCTCAGAAACTCTGGAGGTGATTTCAGTGTGTGCCTCCACAGATATCAGTGCCACCCACAACATGCCACACCAATTAGCTTTCAGTCAACTGAGGATGTCCTGAACCTTTATTTTTTACTCTCTCCTATCTGTTGCCTGTGCTAATGTCTGTAGTGGGTCTGTGATGGTGTAATTCTTTCAGTCTGCAGTGATCCAGCTGTAAAATGTGAGATGCTTAGGAGCAGTTTGATGTGGCTGTCTCCTCTGATAGTCTCTGTGAGTGCTGTATCCCCAGCCCACCATGCTGGCTTGTTTGGCATCAGTGCTGGGCTCTGGAGGGTGTAAAACTGCAGCATGTAATGTGAGAGCCTGTATTGTCCAATGTAAAATGCACAAACTTGCTTGGCAAAAAAGAATGTGAAACCTCTGCTTCCATTTGCACATTTTGTTTAAATAAAGACCATGTAAAATCATTTTTTGAGCATTCCTTATTGCTCTCCTGACCAAAGCTGATACCATCTGTGCTACAGTGTGGTATAAAAGTGGGGTGATTTGCTTGCTCCTCCTACTTACATTTTAATTTGTAATTTTTAAAACAGTGCTGTAGAATGGAAACCTTGCAGCATAACAGATATGTAGCCACGTATGTCACCTGTTTGGGTGACTTTTCTGTCCAGAAACACTAACACACTTGGTGCCTGTGGACACAGAGTTCAAAGAGAACTGCTGTCCCCCTGGGACAATGTCAATAATCGCATTTTCTGAAGCTCAATTTCAGGCAGGGATTCCCACACTTCTATTTCAGAGCTATTTTTGGAGCAGTGCCTGGAGGGATGAGCCTGGCCAATTGCAGCTCCTGCTGGCTGCCCAGCCCTGCTGTGAGCCTTGCCCAGAGCAGCATTCCCTCTGAGTGCAGTGAGACACGCCAGGCACCTCGGGAGGCTGAGGTGTGGCTCTGCCTGGGCTGCTGTCACGGTGTCATCGCCTGCTAAAACATCTTGAGCCAGCTTGAGGAGCCCACAGCTCCTGGGCTTGTGAAATCAGTCCTCAAACTCCTGCCAGGAATTCCCCATCTGTCATTTGAAAGGCTTCAGAGAATCAGGATGTTCTACAAAGTACAGCTTGCTGTAGGAAGGGAGCTCAGGATGTGCCATGATGCTGATGTACACAGGCAGCACTGCAGGGCTCTGCTGGGCTTTGATGGCGAGGCAGAGCTGGCCCTCACAGGTGGGATTTGGGCCCAGGCTACAGGGAAAGAGCAAATATTCTGGTAGCACCACTTATCAAGGGTTTGTGTTGCCTAGAGTTTGCTAATAAATGAGCCCTTGCCCTGTGTCGTTTGTACCATCCATGTGGGTTTGCAGTCTTGCAGTTTGTGCTTCTCATTCTCCCAGTCATGGAATTCCCACTGCAGTGCAATGCTAAAAAGTCACCTCTTGCTTATTCTTGGCTGCAAATGAGCAAACTTTGCCTCCAGCACTTCCAGGGATGGCAAATTTTCTCAAAAAAAAGTGCTGAGACATTGAAATGAACCTCTGTCAGCAATGGACACAGCCTTTCTCTGCAGCTCTTGCACCAGCCTTGCACCAGATGCTGCTCTTCTATGAGTATTGCACGTGGTCTGTTTGTGTTCATAAGCTTGGGGAGACATGCAAGCAATGGCTGGAGAAGGACATGGAAAATCTATTTTTAAATACCGTGAAGACTTGATAATTCAGTATGAAAGATGAGAATCTTTCACTGGCTCTAACTCCCAAAAGAGACCAATACCATGAGTCAATTGACATTTTTGGGCTTATCTCAGTCTAGCAATGTAAAAACCAGAGGTGTGGGCTTGGGTGTCTGAATCAGCAGTGGTTCAGAAAGAGTTCAAAGTGATCCTAGCAGCTTTCAGATAGGAAGAATCACAGAATGGTTTGGTTTGCAAGGCTCCATCAAAGATCATTTAGTTCCAACTCCCTCTGCCAAGGGCAGGGACACCTTCCACTCTGTCACTTCAGATCCAACCCCCTTGTCCTATCAGTACATGCCCTTGTAAAATGTTCCTTTCCAGCTCTCCTGAAGACCCCTTTAGGTACTGGAAGGCTGTAGAAGATGTTTCCAAAGCCTTCTCTTTTCCAGACTGAACAATCTCAATTCTCTCAGCCTTTCCTCACAGGAGAGGTTCTCCATCCCTCTGATCACCCTGGTGTCCCTGCTCTGGACTCTCTCCAGCAGGTCCCTGCCCTCCCTGTGCTGGCCCCAGAGCTGATGCAGCACTGCAGGTGGGGTCTCAGAGCAGAGCAGAGGGGCAGAATCCCCTCCCTGGCCCTGCTGCCACCACTGGATGCAGCCCAGGACATGTTTGGCTCTCTGGGCTAGGAGTGCACTTGCCTGGATCATGTTCAGTTCTCATAATCTGATGCCCCCAAGTCCTTCTCCTCAGGGCTGCTGTCAATCCATTCTTCACCCAGCCTGTATTTGTGCTGAAAGATGCTAAGAAAATATTCTGCAGAGTTTGGGTCATCCACAACTTTTAGTCACCAATCCTTTTCAGAGTCAACATGCACCTGACTTTGACAATGTGATTAAGGTGAATCGCCTTGAACAAGTTCCTAAAAGTGAGAATACTAGCCTAGGTGATTGTCTTTCCAGGAATTTCTAGTTTTCAAGCAGATTTTAAATGAGAGAAATTACTTACCTGGGTAAATTTGCCTGAAACTGAGGAAAAAAGCAATTCAACATTTAGTCCCAGATGTTGTGTAGAGCCAGCATTTTGTAGGTGTGCAGGCACATTAATGTCAAAGAACTTCAACCAAATACAGATATATAAATAAAAAGTATCCTAATCTGATGGATCTTAATGGAGGTATTTGGTGTGACCCTTAAGGCTCAAACTCTCTCCATCACTTTCTTGCTCACCAAAGAATCCCTGAACAAGAGATGGCTCTGAGGAGATGCATGTTGTCATGATTTTCCATCCCTTTGTAGTATAAAGGAGATGGAAAACATCAAAGGACTTCTGGCCTAACAGTGATTTGTCTTTAGTTTATCAGTCAAATTATTTCAGGCAAAAGTTTCATTAAAACAATACTTTAGTGTAAGTAGCTGCTCTAGCCCCTCCAGCCTCCCTGGGCAAAGTGTTCCAGTGCTTGACTGTCCTCACAGGAAAAAAGGGTTTTCTTATGATTAAATGTGTTTCCTACCTTTGAGTTAGTTCCCATTTCATCTTGTCTTGTTGTTGGGCACCACTGAGAAGGGTCTGGCTCTGTTTTGTTCATTCCCACCCATCAGGTGTTTACACACACTGAGGAGACCCCTCTAAGCCTTGTCCTGAACAGCCCCAGCTCCTTTGGCCTTTCTTCATGTGCCAGATGCTTCCTCATCTTCATGGCCCTTTTCTAGAGTCTGCATGTCTCTCTTGCACTGGAAAGTCCAGCTCTGGACACAGCATTCCAGATGTGTCTCCAGTGCTGAGCAGAAAAGAAGGATCACCTCTCTCAACCTACTGGCAGTGTTCTGCCTGAGGCAGCCCAGGAGGATGTTTGGCTTCTGCTGCAAGGACACATTTTTGGTTCATGGTCAGCCTGGTGTCCACAGTGAGGCTCAGCTCCTCTGCAGAGCTGCTTTCCCAGCTGCTTGGCCCCTTCTGTGCATTTGTATGTCAGCATTTGACCAGCAGAAGTTTTCCACAGTGTGCCCATGGCATCAGTGCAGCCCAGCTCCTGCACACGAGGAGGATTGCCCAGGTGACACTTCACTGCCCCATCCCCTCTGCCATCCCACCTGCTTTGTTAAAGGCACTCTGTGCAGCAGGAGCTGCTCATGACGAGGAAAACAGTGGTTGCTCAGGACTGACCTGGCCCAAACAAGGTATTTTTCACTCAGCACTAATGAATTAGCCACACACAGAAAAAGAAGTCCAGCAGCAGTCTCTCCTCTCACTTTACTGGGCTTTGGATCAGACCATAGCTACCTGATTATAGATGTCCAGATTTCAGAAGCTTGACTCTGGATTTCAAATTGCTAAGCCCTTAGCACCTCACTCCAGAGAAACTCAAGACATGGATGTTCATGGATGTTCAGCATCCTTTTGGGAAAAATCAGACCACTAGTTTATGAGCCTGGATACCAACCTAGGACAAATTTAGGCAACAAAATTTGAAACTTTGGCTAATCCTTAGAAAATTGTTCAGTGGGGTTTACCAGAATGCTTTTATCAATCCAGTATGCTTTCAGATGAAACCAGTTTCTCTATTTTTATTTCAAGAAAATTGTTTTTATCAAGGAAAAATAAAATTTGTCCAAGCAAATGTCATGTATGAAAACGAACTGTGTCCATTTTGCCTTTGAGTGATGTGCCAAGGCTGCTGTAGGCTGTGTGACCTGTGCCCCCTTCTCCTTTACTGCCCAGGCTCCAGGCCAGGCAGGTTCTCTATCCCATGTGACATAACCAGCCACTCTCATGATGTGCTACCTCCAAGTCACAAGGTAGGAAACAGTCATGCAAAGAGAGAGGTGAGTATGGGAAAAAGAAGTGGTTGACATCAAGGAACTGCACGTGCTGCATTCCTAAGTGGATTGATTACAAACATTTTCTTAGTGACATTTTTTAGTTTGCAAAGATTCCCTCAAAATTCAGTTTTCCATGGGGGGAAAAAATGGCAGACTTTGTAATCTCTGTGTTCAGCAGATGGAAATATATAACATGAAATGTGTAAGTTCTGTGTATGTGCTCAGCAGATGATAAAGAAAAAGAAGAAGAAAATGCAAAACCCAGGCTTCTCAGCCTTATCAAGGCAGCATTCCTGAGTATGCAGAGAATCTTTCTCTGGGTCATGCCAAAAAAAACGTGAAGCATAAATAACTTCCTCACTATGTAGCAAGTCCAGCACAGTTCTATTTATACAACTGCATTTGGAAGTGTGCCAGAGGGAATAGATGCCCTTGCAATTCAAGAAGAACTTGGCACAATCATAATCTATATTTTGCTGGTGCAGTGAGCTTGAAGGGATCAAGAAGACTGACAGGTGCTGACTCCCTGGTTGCCATTGTGGGGGCTCCTAAATCACTCTCCACCTGCACAGCTGAGCTGGTTTGTCCCCTGTGTGCTGGGTTTGCCCACGGATTAATCTCATGGGGCTGAGCTGGAAAAGCCTTTGGCACGTTTCTCAGGGCCACACACACACAGCTGCTGCTCAAGCCAATCAACTCTGACCTCCCAGCTTAACAGTTCAGCTGTCAGCCTCTGCAGAGAGATGACAGCATTTCCAAGCAGGCTCTGCTGTGCTTATCAGCTAATGCCAGTCTCCACTCACACTGGGCTCATCTCTGAGGGACTGCAAAGAAGCATAAATTCACATATGGAACAAACAGAGGTGTTCATCCTGTCCCCCTCTTTGTGCTGTATTCCACTTGCACTTGCCAGTTCTTGGCTCTAGTGGGTGGATGAGGGAGATGAGTAATAATTTGGTTTTGGCAGCAGTTGTTAGGTAAGTGTAGACTCATGCTTCCTTCTACTACAGCTTGTATGGCAGAGCCCAGGAAGGTTTTTGTACGTGCCTGGATGTACCTTAATTTTTTGGATTTGCATTTATGTCTCTTGGTGTACCCAGAGGAGCAGCCAGAGCTGTGCCTCTCTTCCAAGTGACTGTTTTCCTTGTGTTTCAACTCTGCCCTCTTGAGAAGCAGGCAGTGGGTTTTGTCTCAGCCTCATGGCCAGACATGTACACAGTCTACCAGAATAATGTCACCCCCTGCTCGTGTCTGCTGTCCCTGCCATGTGTATGGAGGCCTGAGGGCAAGTGTGGCTCAGATCACCTGAAGATCAGATTGGTGGGGCCAGGATTTTCCTGCTGATCCAGATATCTAAGCTGGTCAGGAGGGACTTAATCCCTCATGGATATGTGCCTTGGGAGGAGGGATCCTGGTGCAGATCCTGCCTCATGCTCACAGAAATCTGAATATTTCTGCATGCACATGGCTTGTATGTGGGCTTGCACATCACTGTGACAGCCTGGCCCAGATGCATCACCCAAAATGTCTAGTGGGAGTGACCCAATTCCTTAATCAAAACTACAGGACACATTGAGCAACAAATAATCTAGAATGGATTTTGCATGTTCCTCTTTTCCCTGCTGTGTTCAACCCTTTTAGCTGTTCAGCTTCTTGTTCAGACATCTCCTGGCATAGCTAAAAGCAGGGACATAATTTTTTAATACTTGCAGCCCAGTTTCACTGGTGTCTGCCAGTTCCAGCAGGACTGACCTTGTTACCATGTTAGGCAGGACCTGCTCCTGCTTGCTGCAGGCATTTCCCCAGTGTGCTCCAGTGGAGCTGGGCCTGTTAGATCAGACAAGGATCTGCCCCTCTGTGTCTCTCTGGCTCTGATCTGCCCTCCACAAAGCCCTGTTTTAGCATCACCTGGAAGAGATACCCCAGAAGTGGCTTTAGATCTTTCACTTCAACACAATTTTCAATAAAAGAATTTCACTATAAGCAATATTAATTAAAACTTTAGTAAAGCTATGATTTGGAAACAGTAACCTTCACACTTTAGATCTATATTTGTATTTCAAATTATGCTTTCAAATTGCTAGGTTCTAAAACTTATTTGTCTTGGAACAAAATAAGTAATAACAATTAACTCAGTTTAACAGATTTCATTTGCAGCACATTTCTTTTTACAGCCCCAGTAGAATTTTAGATATAGCCTATATTTTAAGGTGGTTTAAGCCTAAGTGAAGTCAGAAGATAATAAACATTGAAAACACTAAGCCTTGTTTTTTTTCTTTTTTCAGTACTTCAGCTGCATTTTTACCTGTGTATCAAGAAAACAGTGAAACTGAAACTGTCTCATCAGATGCAGTTAATTCCATGTCATAATGAGGCTAAATAAAGTGAGATTAATAGTTAGGAACTTACACCCATTGTCCCCAGAGTTGCACTCCCTTTGTGGCCTTGGTTGGGAATTTTGGCTCTTCTCTTTTCTGAGGCTGCACTCACCTGAGCACTGATATCACTGAAAACTCCCTTTCAGGCTTGGGGAAACCTTTTCTGCATAAACAGCCAGAATGTGGAGTGCTCAGCTTCTAGACTTAAAATAATACCATACTCTCCTGATATAGAACAGAGTGAAAGTCAATGAAATTCAGATGGAAAAAAAACCCAATCAACAACTTTAACAACTAAAGGCCCATTTAGCCAGAAACAGAAAAAGACCAGAGTGAGGCATATTGGTGGTGCTGACTTGTTTTTGGTTTTTGTTTACTTGTTTTTGTTTTCTGGGGATTTTTTTGTGTTTTGGGTTTTTTTTTGTTTGTTTGTTTGTTTGGGTTTTTTGGTGTGATTATTTTACTGATGTTGTTGTTGTTTTGTTGGGTTTTTTCCCCCCTGGAAATATTACTAATTAAAAAATGAAGTTGAGTGATTTGGAACATCTGTTTGTTAATCAGGACTGGTCTATGACAGAGGTGAGAACTGGGAGACAACCATAGGATGTAGGACAACCATAGGTATAAAAGCAAATATCAGAGAGACAAAGACAACAATATCAGTAAAAAAGGTGCAGCAATCATTAAAGAAATCTTCATTGAAATAAACTCACTGTTAAAACAAATTTAATAACCCTCTAGCCTGACATTTTAAAAACAGGAAAAGTGCAATTAGGACTAAAGTGTGAACCAGAATAAGATACCAAGGAGGCTGGAAGGCAGAAAGCACAGTGGCCATAGAATACTCCAGCTTCTCACTGCCTCCACAAAGTGGGAAAATGCCAAACTGGGCTCTAATTCCTGATACATTTTTTAGCAACATAAATTATTTCTCCTTGGGCAGTCAGATGTCAGAGAAGGAGACACCGTGCAGCCATTAACAGAACACAGGATTAGGATCAAATACCCTTGTAAAATGATGGTGTGACAGTGACCACAATGTGCTTGAGGGAAACTTCCTTATCGGACTAGGAGGGCTGAAAGAAGAATCTGCAAAGCACAGGGAGGAGTTATGAATAAAATACTACTGCTGAAAACACAGAAAATGTATCTACATTAGCAAAACTGAAAAGAACTCAGAAAAGTTAAATAGAAGGTTGCAAGGAGGGCAAGAAAATCGTTGAATAATACCAGGGCAGATGCATTATAAGATAAAAATAAAATACATCAGAAGCAGCAACCTGCCAGGAGACTGCAAGGTTTGCAGATGACAGATACAGAGCAGGAGTGCTCAGAAAATATGTTTGGTATAGGAAGGTGTATTAATTACCTGCAGCTCACTGTAGAAGGGATTAGGAGAGTTTCCATGCTAGAACTTTTATCTGCAGGTGATGAGTAATGGTCTCAACTGACGGGCCAGAAGCCAATAGCATGAATGGTGATATATCAGCAGGACCAGATGATGTTCACCCTGTGATTTTAAAGGAGCTTGGATATGAAATTGCCTGCCAAGTTATTGTGGAGTGTAACTTATTGCTCACATCAGACTGGTACCAGAGAAACGGGAGGTGGGAGATGAAGTATCAGTTTTTAAGAGGATTGCAGAGGACAGCTGGGCAGTTACAGACCAGGAAGCTCCATTTCCATATTCAAAAAAAAAGCCAAATCACAGAAAAACAGACAGAATTTAAAGGCACATAATTGCCTTGTGTTGCCAAGCATTGGAACAGACTTCTCAGGGAAGTGGTGGAATCAACATCTCTGGAGGTATTTAAAAGATGTGTAGATGTGGCACTCAGGGACATGGTTTAGTGGTGGCCTTGGCAGTGCTGGGTTAATGGTTGGAGCTGATGATGATTAAAGATGATTTTAAAGACCTTTTCCAATCTAAACAATTCTACAGTTTTATGAATCTAAGTGGCAAAGCTTCTGTAAAGGGAAATTCTGTTCTTAATATCTATTGCAATTCTGAAACAGTAAAAGTAAGCCGATCAATACAATGTGGTTTTAAAAGCCACAAACCATGATGGGAGAGAAAGGGGAGTTCTCCCTTTAACTGGATGAAAAATGGAAAGAGAGTGGCAGTCAACAGTGAAATTGCATAATAAAAGGAGGTTCACAAGTGACAGCATTTTTAAAGATATTTACAGGAAAAGCAGAAGGATTGCAAAATTTTCTGGTGGTATCATTGTCATAGATGAGGGGTTGCAGAAAGTCATCTGAATGGCAAATCGTAAGTGATAAAATGGTAGATAAAGTTAAGAGTTGACAAATGTGAAAGAGGTTGCATAGGGAGAAAGAACATTCCAACAATGAGTTCAGCAGACCTTGGTATACAGGAAAAATCTAGGAATTACTGCAGAGTTCCCTGAACACATAAGCTCCATGGTCACTCTTGCAAAAATTGCAGAGGCAATAAAATAATAAAAAGCATTGTAACAGTTTTGACTTGAGAAGAAATCAAGTAGATATAGATTAATTTACCTTGAAATAAAAGATAACTGAAGAAAAGGCATGACTAATAACAAATAAAGGCAAAAAACTGGCTATTTGCAGTTTCTCAGTCCATCAAATAAATAGCAAACATAATACTGACACATAAAATGAAGAAAGGCATTTTTGTAAAGCAGGACTGAAATGCAAAACTCAAAAGTACAAGATGTTTTGAAAGAAAACAGAGCAGATGTGTTTTAAAATGTTTAGACAAATCTGCAGAAGGAGAAAAAAAGATATTGAGTCCTGACAGATATGAAGATAGACTTGCTGCCTCCACAGGAACCTTAACCTACAGACTGCTAAATCTCAGTGGGTATTTTGAAGAGTTATTGCACCTTGTTTCACCTATCATCAGGGCACCAATGTGACCAGCCCCCTCAGCAGACACCAAGCAGCTCCCTGGGAAAGGGGATGGCCAAATAGGACAAAAGATGATTGTTAACAGCTTAAAAATATGTACAACACAGCAGCAAAGAAGAAAGCCAGAAACTCTTTTTCTTGCACACAAAGTAATGGGTTTGGATGTTAGCAACAGAGACTGCAGAGCAGTTTTCTTAGTCTAAATAATGGGTGGTGTAGTTGATTACTGTGCTATGATGTTGAGAGGTATGGGGCTACCAATATCAAGAGATGCTGCCAGTGATCCCAATAAATGGGTTCAAAGATCCATCAGAAAGACTTTATAACAACTGTCCTAGCTTGGAGAAGGATATCAAGGAAATCTTGAGGATTTCCTATGAAAGCAAATATCAAAGGCTTCTTGGAGAGTTTAAGAGTCCTCAGCCTTCCCAGCCTGGCCCAATGAAGAGGAGGACATTTTACAATGGAGAGAAATACTAATAGAAAGTTGCTGTAATTTTCTTACAGGAACAAAAAAGGAGCATGTGAATAGGCCTATCTGCACTGGCCTTGATGGAATTTAGGAAGTGTTTAGGTGACTCAGAGCAGTGTTTCACAGCCTGGAAAATGCTTGCCTCATGGAAGACAAACTCATTGATTTTATTTGCTTCAGTCTGCTCCTGTCTCTTTGGGATCTCGCAGGTTTGAAGTGCAGGATCCTTGGCAGACTATCCCCAGGGTGAGGGAATTTACAACAGCCAACTCCTATTCAGGAAATTCTTGATAGAAGAGAATCATAAATTATCTCAAGTTGGAAGAGGACCCATAAGGATCATCGAGTCCAACACCATGCTCCTCACAGCAATATGTAAAACTGAACCACACGGCCATGAGCATTGTCCAGCCTCTCTGTGAACTCTGACAGGCAAACTGAGCGAAAAATCACCCAGCAGAGATCCAAAGCCCTGAAGGGCATGGCCTCAACATGACTGCCAAGCTTCGAATTCTGTCAGAAACTCAACTACAATTTACCTAATTCGATTAACAGGGCTTTCTTGGAGATAGCTACCAAGCATCCCCAGTGCTGTTGTTCCAGCACTCGGTGGCAGCTAGGGCTGTGGCAGGGAATTACCAGGAGCTGGCGGAGAGGGCTGTTGTTCTGCCCGGAGGCGCAGCGCGCCCAGCCAGCCCCGGGAGAGCGGGCCCGGCGCTGTCCAGGGTGCTGAAGCGGCGGCCGGGGAGGCTCTGCTCAGCCAGCCCCGGGAGAGCGGGCCCGGCGCTGCCCAGGGTGCTGAAGCGGCGGCCGGGGAGGCTCTGCTCAGCCAGCCCCGGGAGAGCGGGCCCGGCGCTGCCCAGGGTGCTGAAGCGGCGGCTAGGGGAGGCTCTGCCCGCCTCAGCGCCGGGTTGGGAGGGACCCTGGCAGCGGGAAGAGGGGGCTGTCCACATCTTTATAGAACAAGAAGAGAAAATCTCGTGCTTTTACCAGAAAGGTCCTTGGTTATAATGCAGAGAGGTCAGCTGGAAGGCAATTCATGATAGAATCACCTGAGTTGGAAGGAATCCGGAAAGATCACCAAAGTCCAACATCTGTCCCTGCACAGGACGACCCAAGAATCCCACCATGTGCCTCAGAGCGCTTTACAAGTCATTCTTGAGCTCTGTCAGGCTTGGTGTTGTGACAACCTCCCTGGGGACCTGTTCCAGTGCCCAAACACCGTCTATAGCCAAACTAAATCTCCCCTGACACAGCTCAGGCTATTCCCCCAGGTCCTGTCACTGTCACCTCAGAGAAAAGATCAGTGCTTGCCCCTCCTCTTCCCCTCACAAGGAAGCTGCAGACTGCAATGAAGTCTCCTCTCAGTCTCCTCCAGGCTGAACAGAGCTAGTGACCCTCGAGGCTCTTCATATGGCTTCCTCTCCAGACCTTTCACCATCATAATGGCCCTTCACTCACCATAATGCGAGGCTGTTCAGAAAATGTTGCTGCTTACGGCTTTGAAGTGGTCTTCTGCGTTTTTGTTTTTGTTTATTTTTCTCTTGTTATTTCAAATTAATTGCATAGTCAGACATCAGTGGTGAAGACTTAGGTTGTGAGGGCCTTGCAAGAAGAAAAGTTTTGAAGGGGGAGTGAGACTTTGGTTTTGAGGAGATAAGAATGCAGATGGAAAAATAGGCAAGGAGGCAAAACCCAAAGGTGTCAATGGTATGATGGCTAACACGTTAGAAACTAGAAAAAGTGCCAGGTATTAAAGAGAGGAAGCTGCCCCCTCTGCCAGGGGTATCTCTGCCAGATGGCAACTCAGAGCCCCCAGACATCCCTACACCTCTCCCTACAGTGGGATGGAGGAGGGAATCAGAAGGATTCCCCCCTTCAGAAGCAAGAAAAATCATGACCTGAGATAAAGATAGTTTAATAGGAAAAGCAATAGCCTCACATAAAAACAAAACAAAATAAGAAATTAATTCACCTCTTCTCATGGGTAAGGAGGTGTTCAGCCGTCTCCAGGGAAGGAGTCCAGCACATTTAATGGTTATTTGGGAAGACAAACACCATTACTCCAAGCGTCCCCATTTCCTCCTTCTTCCCCCTGTTTTATATGCTGATTATGATTTTATATGATCTGGAATAACTCATTGGTCCCAACTCTGCCCCCTTCCAACTTCTTGTGCACCCCCAGCCTACTCACTGCTGGCTTGGTGTAAGCCCTTCTCAGCAATAACAAAAATACCTGTGTTATCAACACTGCTTCCAGCACAGATCCAAACCACAGCCCTGTATTAGCTACTATGAAAAAAATCAACTCTCCCTCAGCCAAAATCAGCGCAGATGTTGCTTAAAGGTCAGATTTCAAGTGCTGCAGGATGATGATGTTGTGATAGCTTGAAGCAAGATAAGACACTGTGTTCCATGCTCATTGTACATATACACAGAAAACCACAAAATTCAGCCATGTCGGAGAAGTGGCTGTACAGCAGCTGAGACAAAACAATGAGATCATACCCAAAATTTGTATAGATTTATAGATTTTCAGTAGCATCACTGATGACCTGACCCAAATGACATAGGCAGCATTGCCTCCCACAGTGATCTACAAAGGCAATTGTCTCTCTCTGAGGAAGAGAGTTTCTAATTCTCATCACTCAGATGTCTAGGAGCTGTCATTGCTGTGCCTAAAAAATAATGGAATAGAACTGTGACACAGAAGTTAATCACCATTATGTATAAGACTCATAGGCAGTGATTATAGGCATCCATAATAAATTGAAGAGGATCACAAAAGAGACTGTTTCTAGGCAGTGATGTTTAATGCTTTATTCTCTATTCTTAACTTGCATCTATACATGCAAAATAAAGTGCCAGCATGTCTCTCTGATTTGCAGTTCAGACAGCTCTAAAATCCATCTGTCTGCATCTTTTGGATCTCTATTGGAATTAGAAATTAGTTTATCAGTCCAAAAACACTCACGTTTCACACAGGGAGGAAGTTGCTGGCAAGCTTTCTAAATAGTGCCTAAGGATGTGGATGCTTAGTCCACCCATTAATGCAAGGGCACTCACACCAAGGATCAAGGAAGGCTTTCTGACCCACTCACTGTGTTGCCAGATGAAAAATCATCTACACCTGGTGAGCTAAAACAATGCTCATTCTTCAAAACCCACTGGCCTTTGGAACTGCACAATGCTCATTGTGTAAGAAGAACTGGAAAGCAACCAGCCTCTGTTCTGCCAAATTTTACAAGTTCACTGCTCATTCAGCTGTGACTTTGGGATTGCTGACCACCAGGGACTAACAGAGACCCTCTGCACAGAAAAACACATGTGTAAAGGGGCAGGGAAAATAAGTCAATGATTTCATGGAAATTACTATCATATATGTATGTTTATTCTGGGACAATCAGTGAATATGTATGTGAAATATAGTATATAAACAGGAGCTTTCCTGTACTCAGCATGCACAGTATTTTGGAGGACATATTCCCTCATGCCTCCAGACAAATAAAGAATGCCTGATTCTTAATATTACACTGTTAAGGATTTTATTTTATTTTATTTTATTTTAGTTTAGTTTAGTTTAGTTTAGTTTAGTTTATTTTTACTGATGTTTGATTACAGCTAGATAGTTGATGTTCACATCTCTTCAGACCTGTCTTTTTATCCAGCAAATGAAGGAGAGTACTGTGCTGGGAATTATAAGTTCTTGCCAGGGCTCAGGATCCCCTGTTCTTTGTTGTTGCTGGATTCATTTCTTCCAGTCAGAGGTAGAACCAGTATAAATTTGCTGAGTCTCACAGCAGACAGGCAGGATTACACTAACTGAGGCTGGTCTCAGGCAAGGACCAAAAAATCTCCTGAAATCCCTGCTCTATTCTGCAAGACAGAAGAAGCTGATTGTCCCTGGAGAGAGCCTGGTGGGAGGTCGGGGGTGCTTGAGAGGTAGAACAGCCCCTGCACTGCCAGCAGCTGAGGCAGAGAAGCCCTGGGCTGTCCATGCAGCCACATGCTCCTGTCCCTTTCCCACAGCCCTCGAGAAAGGCACAGTGCAGCTGGAGACAGCAGCCTTAGAGCAGCTTTCCTACCCCTGGTGTCACTGTGGCCTCCTGCAAGCGGGGCCAGGGCATGGCAGCAGGAGGAGGCTCACCAGGTCAGGGCATTTCAGAGCAGCCTGCACAGATCTCTGCTCCCATTGCTCTTTTTCTGCTCTTTTTTGGCCACAGAGCTATGGAGAAGTGACACATCCTCTGCAAAACGGCTTGCTGACAAATGTGTGAGAAGGGCCAGTGGTGCCAGAGGCATGGAAACTGGAGGTGAAGTGTGTGCCAGTTGGCTTAGATTCAAACCAATGAGCCAATGTGAATGGAAAACTGTGAGAGAGCAAAGAGGCAAATGATGGCAACTCATAACAGCTTAAAGGAACATGTGAGATCATCCAGAGCCAAGTCAGCATCACAGATTTCCCTAGGAAAGAGAGAAAGCAAACTGCATCCTTGGGTCTTCTATATCCTGCCCCTTTGTGTTCCCTCATCCAGCACATCCAGCAGAGGCAGATTCTCAGGGGTGAGCAGGCAGGTTTCACAGGCTGATGTGCCAAGAAGCACTTTCTAACTCTGGAGAACAACCCTATCTTGTCTCTGGACCATGACCCTTTGGCCCTTAACCTCCTCCCAGGGTTTACATCTAGGCCATGCCCACATCTTATTGATACTCCCTGGCCAGTCTCTTTTGAGAATCACAGACTTTCTTCTCACAGGTGTGGTAGGCACCAGGGATCACAGAATAATAGAATGGCCTAGATTGGAAGGGACCTTAAAACTCACCAGGTTCTAATTGCCTGCCATGGGCAGAGACACCTTTCACTAGACCAGATTGCTGAGAGCCACATCCAACCTGTCCTTAAACACTGCCAGGGATGGGGCATCCACGACTTCCCTGGACAATCTGTTCTGTGCCTCACTATCCTCACAGTAAAGAATTTCCTCCTAATACTTAATTTAAACCTTCCCTCTTTTAGCTGGAAGCCATTCCCCCTTGTCCTGTTACTACATGTTCCTGCAAATAGCCTCTCCATCCAGCAGACCCCTTCAGGTACTGGAAGGCTGCAGTTAGGTCACCCCAAGGCTTTTCCAGACTGAACAATCCCAGTTCTCCCAGCCTTTCCTCATAGGAGAGGAGCTCCATCCCTTTAACCAATCATCCTGCTGTCCCTCCTATGAACTCGCTGCAGCAGGTCCCTGTTCTCCCTGAGCTGAGCACCCCAGAGCTGGATGCAGTGCTCAAGCTGGGCTCTGCTATGTCTGTCCTCATTTCCAGTGCCACAGTGCCATGCCCTGTTGCCCATGGGCTAGGTCATTCACAGTCACCTGCACATGCCTTCCTTGGTTACCCTTTCAATTGGGTGATACTGCAAACATACAAACAACATGTCTCTTATTTCCAGCTGCTCTTGTGCTGCTCTGCTTTGCTGAGCTGCCAGCTGTGCTGCTGTGTGTTGGCCTCATGCTTCCCCATCCTGCTACCCTCCCTCATTCCAAGCTATAAGCTCTTTGGGGAATACACCAGCTATAATTTTGACAGTCCATCAGCAGAGTGGAGCCCAGACCTAGTAACCAGCCCTCTGCCCTTCCTCTTAGCTCCTTTGGACTAAGCTGCTGTACCCAGCTCTTGCTTGGAGGTTTGGAGCTCAATCTCTTTTCTAATTATAGTTCCATATAGAGTAGAACAGTTTCCTTTACTAGAATAAGTAATGACCTGATTTCTATGTGCACTGCTCACAGGGGAAAGCACAAAGCCTGCCCTGCTATATTCCCATAGGATCTGGTAGGAAGAGTCCTGTCTAATCTTTGTTAAGTCTTACAGAAAACCCACACAGCCTCAAACTAAGGAAAACAATGAATAATTCATTTCCTGATCCATTTCAGGATTGTTTTCTGCAAAATATCTATTTTAATAATTCATGGGATTTTTAGCTGCACCATGCTGCAGATGCAAGATTACAGAGGGGAACCCTACTGTTTGTCTCAGGGTGGCCTTGTAGATTCATTAGTGCAAAATTTGAACTCCTGTTGGACCAAGTTCCAAGTGAGGAGTGAAAGGTGGAAATCAGGGTAGTTAACAGGATTCAAAGTAGAACAATTCACTGAAAATCACCATTCCAGAGGAGTCCTTTCTGTGATGCCAAAATGGTCATATGCTGATGATGTCAAGCTTGTTAAGAGCCAGCTGGGGGACAGTATAATCAGTGTTCTCATATTTCCCAAAGTGTGTACAGAGTTTCCCTATTTCCCCAACATCACTTGCCAGAGACATTAACTTAGCAGTTATAGAATTGCACTCCAGTTACTATTTCGGGCTGTAACTGATTCCTACCTCAGTCAGATCCATCCAAGTGGCAGAGGTGGGACTGAGGTTTCCTCTAGAGCTCGGGCAGGAATGACAACAATCTGCAATACCCCACTAGGGGACAACCCTGGAATACTGGTCACTCCTGTGGAAGGGTCAAAAATCTCCGGTCACATTCTGACAAAAAGAGACAAAGTCAGCAAATGACATGTTAAAAGCTAACCACAATCCATGAAGAGGGGGATTAAGAAAGAAATGATGATCCCTCATAATTTGTTCATGATGCTACCAATGATTCTTGGGGCCAGTAGAGGTGGATCTGGGTCCATTAACCTGAGCATCAGCACTCTGTTCACATACATCCTGTTCCACCTAACAGCACTTATTTCAGCTGGGGACGTGCTGAAAATGCCCTGCTTGCAGCAAAGTGTTTCAGCCTGCTAAGTCATCACCAGCTGTCTGTGCCCCACAGGGCACACAGTGGGCACAGGTGCTTTTAAAGATTGCTCTTTCATTAAAAAAGACAATAAATGAATCTCCTTTACCCTCTACATGACAGTAAATTTTTCAATTGAGCTTCAGAGCTGCTCCAGGAAACAGTCAGGAGATACAGTTGTCCAAGACAAATCATATAGATAAGGTAGACCTTGTTTGCTTCTAAAAATAGTACACAGAAATACCACCAGCACCAGCATTTGAAAAACTACCTTCCAAAAGAGCCAATTAGAAGTGCAGCAAAAAATATTTCTCCTTCCCTCAAAGAGAGAAAGAAAGCTACAAGGCAAAAAGTGACAGGAAGCTGGAGCAGCTCTTGTTCTCATCCTCCTGGCTCTAATGAACCCCCCAGGCACAGACCCTGTCAGCTCTCACAGCCCCAGCTCCACAGAGGCTGGCTGAGCACCAAGGCTGGTGAAGACAAGTCAGTGTCCACCCATGTTGTTGAAGGAGCCCTGGTAACAATTTAAATGCACATTAGCTGGTGTAAGAAAATGCTGTTCTATGGGAAATGCCTGAATCTGTGAGAGACAGGAATATAGGCACCATTATAAAAGGCTGAATACAAAATGAAAGAACTCCAAAACACACAGCCCTTTCCCTCCCCCCCAGCTTTAAACAGATCAAGGTAAATATTTCTGCACTTTAAGACATCCAATCGCTCAATATTATACATTCATCAATTCTCATCTGCTGACCCAAAGCTACACATTTTTTAAGCAATGCATATTCTGCATAGCTTCAGCATGCTGTCTTGATTTTTATACAATAAAGTAGCAGCTTAGACTCACAACACAGCTGTGTTTTTTTAAAGTAACACCTGGGCTGCATGGCATTGCCAATGTAAATTATTGCCTGTGAAAAATTACCTGTTCAGAAAGAAGGTGACCACTTTACAGCCTGGGCAGGAAGCACTTGCTGCCCGAGGTTCACATGGCCAGGCATGAGCCTGAGAGAGAGATGGCTGCTGAAATGCAACAACCATGAAGCTGTGGAAAGTTTTTTGAAAGATCCAACCTAAATTTTCTTGATACTTAATTAAACCAAAATCTGTATCCTGCAGTGAATAAAAATATTGATTCTTCTTTATTGAAACAAATTTTTAATACTTCCCCTGCTCCTTTTCTTTCATTTTCTCCTCCCAAGGGAAAGCAGCATCCAGTTGCTCACAGGTCAGTTTGGATTCGTACTAGTGACAGTGTAAATTCTAACTGTTAAAAAAATGCTGAGGCTTGCATCATGGTAAGAGGTCATTTTGGGAGGAAGGAAGGCAGTGCCTGACAGACATCCTCCCTCAGCACTGCCCAGCCAGTTTTAGGTACCCACCAGGCATATTCTCTGCCTCAGGTTTGAGATGGATTTTGGGAACAAGCATGTCACAGGACAAAGTGGAAGAACAAGTGGAAAGATTTGAAGGCACCAGCATGAAAGGGCTCCACAGGAGAAGGAATTTCACACTTAGCTTCATTAAATCTATCTTCCTGCAAGACAGAAAAAATAATCAACCAAACCAGTTAGATTATAGTGATACAATCTGACACAGAGCCAGATGACATTTTCTGATTTTGTTTGAAGTTGACACCTTGAGACAAGGCATAACTGAGAGGATCAGAGCAGTAAGAAGGTAGCAGAAACCTTCCCTTCCTCCCCTGCAACTCCATGAACTCCATT
This sequence comes from Luscinia megarhynchos, assembly GCA_034336665.1. Lineage (NCBI taxonomy): Eukaryota > Metazoa > Chordata > Aves > Passeriformes > Muscicapidae > Luscinia > Luscinia megarhynchos. The sequence goes on from JAPFBE010000003.1 coordinate 72,248,100, forward strand.
GCCGAGTATTAAAAATAAACCAGGGTAACCTAATAAATTGCTGAAGGTAGAGAAGTCCCAACCCCCAGCTTGCATTTTAGCAAAGAAATGAGACAGCTCAAACCCAAGGAGTTTCCTAGGAGGTTGAAGTACTCCCATTTCTTTATTTTATTTTTGTTAAATAAAGTGATGGCCCAAGCAGGAACTAAAATGATATAAAACACCTTATCTTTAGAAGTTGTGACCACACTTCAGCTTCAGGAATACCACAGAGCTGTTGCAACCCATTTTACCTGATCCATTAAGCAAAACATCTTTCCTCTGTATTACTGTGTATCTCAAAAATAAAACCCACAGTGCTTCAGTTTAGAATGATGTATAATTTATTCATATAATTCACAAGTAGTTGGACACTACTCAATTTAATCTCCATATGCAAGTGATTTACACAAACATATAATACTAAAATTGATTGCTTAGAAGGTAAAAAATACCATGGGTATGAAATGCCATGGTAGATGTTGTTCAGTATACTACACAATCTTAGTGTCAAACACTTTCATTCATTTATGGTTTTAGAAAAAAGGCAGTTTGCCATTTTTAAATTTTTTTTATAAGTAGTCTGGGAAACACAAGCAGTTTTGTTCTAAACCTTCTAATCAATTATTTCTCCCGGCTGTTAGGAACTGAATTAACAGCCCAAGCAACATTTTCAGTAGTTCAAAGAAAAGAAACATATTTTTGCTCCCCTGAATTCACCAAGCACCACGTGACCAAATCGTGTTGCCCTCTAATGTGTGACACAAAACACTAACCTCTGTATATCCAAAGGGATGGGCAGGGATCTAGACCATGCCTCAGCATGGTGGTGTTAGTGACAACAACCTGATGTAATTTTTGGCGCCTGCCAGTACCTGTTAGTTGTGAATGTGCTCACAGTTCACTGTGTTGGCATCACCAGACCATTTGGTATTCATGCATTTGATCATAATTCTGCATAAACTCTTCTCACTGAAACACGTATCTCATAAGCCTCATTAATTTTGCATTAAGCATATAATGGTTGCACGGAGAAAATTGGACTTTAATGTGTTTGTCTGCATTAGATTAAATTACATTATCTTCTAGATGAGGTCCAAACATACATTTTGTTTGAAATGCCAGTAGTTATCTTAAAACATACTGAGAAGTTAAAAAGCTTTCACAATACAAGATCCAGCTACTTATTCCACATATACAAAAACACTGCTAGAGAAATACAATTCAATTGTCAATGCTGAATTATGAGGAAAGTCTAAAAAAATAGAAAAAACTCTGATATCTGGACATCAATTCAGAAGGTAACACTGCATAATGAGGCAATATGAGCACCCATTTAAAATGAAAAATCCCCAACAAGAGAAGCATGAGGGGATCATGTGACAAAAATAGATGAACACTGCGCCAAAAACATGCACACGATTGCCATGGTCATTCAGTATGCTAGTGATGGTCTAACAGTGATCTAAACCAAGAGTGAGACAGTGCTTCCAAATTAGATCAGCTGAGCAACTACATGTTGATTAAACTTTCTGATGCTGCAAAATGAGGACACAGAGCCATCTCTGGGTTCTGGAGCTGTCTCAAGATCCGCTTGTAAAATTTCTCTCTGACGCGATTGAATTCCATTATGTCCAGTGGATCCTCATCAATCCAGAATTTGTGGAATTCATGCATTAAGTAGCCTAGAAAATAACAAAAACGAAGAAGAGTTAGACATACAATGTAAAGATTACATATACAATTAGAAACTAGCCTGGAATTAATAATTATTATTTGCACAGAGAATCCAGGTCACTGAGATCTGACACCACTGTGCAGAAGCAACCCTAAACCTATTCTGGACAATGCCAAAATTGGACTAATATTACACACACTGACAGAATTTTTCACAATAAATACAAGAAGTCACTAGTATTCTTGATATATGGAGCCACAAATTGAAACATAAAACTAGGGAGTATAAAAACAGGGAAAGATGCTGTAGGTGCTTATTATCAGTTCCTTGCCTACACATTGAAAAATATTAGAAGTGTTCCTCCCACTGAGCAAAGATGAACAGCAGGCTGTAGAAGGGATGCTCAAATATAGGGGAAAGAGCTGTCAAAGCATTATTTTGGTGGGGGAGCTGCAACTCTGCTAAAGTGTGGGGAGTAACACTAGAATGTAGATGCAAGTATCATATGACAGTTGTATTTAAGGATTCAGACTCCCTTTAAAGCACATTTTCTTTCTTTTTATTATTCAAAAAATGTGAAGGTCACTTGTTTAGGTACTTGGTGCATTTTTTTTCTTTGTGTTTCGTTATTTATTTTACACCTTGGTTTGGTAGTGGCCTCCATCACAGCCAAGAGATGAATCCAAGTATCCTAGACAGGAAAGCACAGTCGCTGTGCTGTGTCAGAAGACTTTATTTCCTTTTCTAAACCATGGGCAGTACTGTTAGCAGAGTACCAATGATGCATTTCCACCCCTTGCCCCATGCTCACACCCAGCACTTACAGAAGGTCTGCTGAAAGTGAGTGAGCGTTGGTGCCTCTGGAGCAACATTGTAGAAATGGGTCTTCAGAGCCCCACTCACGAGCAGGTTGTATGCAAGGTCTGTTATGTTAATGCCCACGATAGCAAAAGAGTAGCTGAAAGGAAAAGCAGCAGCTTTGGTTGAGCTCACCTTCCTTCATCACATTTTAAGGATGATGACATTGCAGATTTTGTGCATTATTGAGATGTAGTAATTCTCTCCTTTGTGAATTTCCAAGGTGTATGTGGGGTGGAAAGCAAGGAAAACATTTATTCTGCATGCTTTGAATGCTTCTGCATTAATACATGGTCACAGGAAAAGAGGAGTTTCATCACTGTGCCAGCCTTTCCAGTGGAACAGTACTGATTAACTCCTACAAAAGAACCAGCACAGACGTCCCTGTGCTCCTGCACTCGCCTCTGGAACAGGGCAAGGACTCCACACGGTGGCCATGGCTGCAGGGTGGCCCCATCATTTGTTATTTTTGGCTGCTGGAGCTCCCACTGGATCTCATTACCCATAGTTAGGAACATCAGGTTTCAACAACCTGGCCTATAAAGACATTCATATGGCTAACGAGCTTGTGAAAAAGATCCAGTCGAGTCACCTCGAGTTTCCCCCTAAAAGAGAACTAGAGACAAAGGCCAGAAAACTGGCAAAAACCTAACCAGAGCATGCTGGAAACAGAAACAAGAAAATCATTAAGACTCATTAAGCAAACTCTGTCCTGCTAAAGGGTACCAACAAGTGAAGAATATTTAAGCACAAAAAAACTCAGAAACTGGAAGTTCATTTGTGAGGCTGGTGCATAAAGAACTTGACATTTCCAGCAGTGACTATTTCCCAAGAAAGCACATAAAGTCTCACATGGACATCTAGTGATAAAAACAGGCATGTTTGGATATTGAGTGATTGGATTTTTTTCCTCAACTTAAATAGCTGCCTTCTTTAGACTTTCCTGGGTATTTTTTCAACTACCTGTATCAAGCAAACCAAAATATGTTCTTTTTCTTTAACCTTTTTAAATTTCAGGACGAAAAAAACCAAACCAGAAGTCCAAAAGTTAACTTCAGCATGAGGCCTAATGTCAAGTTTCACAGAAAAATTAAATATGGGCAGAAAAATCTTGTATTACAGATTTTTAGATACATTCAGAAGGAACATCCTCTTCCATTCTCATGAATAATGCAGTTGTACCAAACCCATTGTTAAAGAATTAAAAACCATCATTATCATTTCTTTGCTATTATATTTTCCAAAAAGCAGTTCTGAACCTGGCTTTGACAGAAAGAAGTGAGACTTGATCGTGTCATGTGCTGAGAAGAATTAAACAGGTATTAATCACCACACTATATATAGCATACAGAGAAAGTTTCTCCTTGCTACAAATTTTTTTGGTTATTTTTTTCTGAATGCAACTTGAACTGTTTCTCCTGTAATCTTTGATCAAAACCAAGGTGTGGTCAAGACAGCAGATGTACATATGCTCACAGAAGCTCCCTTTAAAAAGTTACTAGGAAACACCTTTCCCCCCTCAAATATACAGCATCATGCTGTGTTTGTAGCAAATTATAAAAGGTCTTTAAACTTACCCAATTGCCTTGTCAAACTTCTTCTTCTCCCATTCAGCTTTGCTAAGTTGGCTGAGGAAGAAAAAATAATTAAAATCCAGATATTGCCAAGCATTGCTAACTGACAAATATTTTCTTTTAACTTCTCTGATGTTATAACATTGACTGAACTATTTTACCTTCTTTTACATGGCTTAACCCCATTTAACACTGCTTGTGGCTGAATGGATGGATATAAACAGACTTGAAATGGGTAACTGGTTTAGAGCACTGCCAGCAAACTCATCTCACCATTACAAAATGCACCTATGTCAATGTTCTCAGCAAATGCCCATTGTTTCCTAAATTGACCACAAGGGCGATCCACTTCAGTTAAGCTCAAGCTGTACAAGAAGTTGAAATTACATTTAACTGATCAAAGATGGTTTTAGCTTTTTTGTGTTTTCAGAGATATATGTGATACTCATCACTGGAGGCATGATTCACCTGAGGCAGCAAACATGAAAATACTCCTCCAACAGTACATTTTTTTCACTGACCAAATTAGAAATCATTCAACAGCCAAAGTATAAGGAACAGTGTTGTTTCCTATTATTTGGCATGATAATACAGTGCTTTTCAAGGACACAGAAACGCCTCCCTTCAAATAAAATTAGTTAGGGAACAGATTGATTTTAAACTAAGTTTCAGCTCTTCAATTATTGAAAAGAGCTGTGTGATCCAACCAACAGCCAACATCCCACTAACCAGGTTTGAGCCAACTGAAATGGGCAAGTTTAGCAGAAATCATTGCCTGCATTTATAACCAGCTAGAGGCAGAACTGACCCTAACCAGGGGGCTACAACCTTGACATGGCTGTGGGAGCTTTGCCTTAGTAAGGCAAATCAGAGTTTGCAAGCTTTAGATCCCAAATTACAGACAGCTGTGTGTGAAAGCATTGTTCTTGGACTATTCTTCAACTTCAGTAAGTATATATTACATTAAAAACAATTCTCTGAGCTTCATGTAAATATAGGATGCAAAAATTGTTGTCATTAATTACTCAAGATGCTAACAGGTTCATACCCATTGTGATCTGAGGGTTACTGGGTGACATGCATGAGGACAAAACTCCAGCTCCTAAACAGCTCTGCATACAGGAATACACTATTCTTTGCTCATCCTCTAAAGTGTGAGCCATCTTTTTAGGCAGAGGAATAACACCAGTTAGAAAACCCAAGGCAAAGACTGAATAATAAAGGTGGCACACATAGGATGTGGGCAAGTGAAACAGTTCAACTGAGACAGAAAATCCATTGATCACAATCCCATCAGAAAACAGCACAGCTGCTAAGCAACCACATCAGGAAATCACCATGGGCACCACCTGCAGCATCTGTCTTCTACTGAACGCTCTGTCAAGGCATAGAAATTGCACATGCTCACACTGCACTCCCAGACTGCCCTTGGTAATCAAACATGCAAACAAAGAACACCAAGGGGTTTTTGTCACAGAATTACCACTAGGAACTCAACAAAAACAAAAAACAAAACAAAACAAAAAACACCAAAAAACAGACAAACAAACAAACAAACCAACCAACCCAAAACCCTGAGGAGATCAAAAGCTTCAGGATTTAGGTGTGAACCAGCTTTATGGATATCTAACATTTACTGGCAGAAGAAAAATGTCTTTTAAGGCAACTGATTTCTATGTAACTCTCTACCCCCTAATAATTATGGAGTCTTTTATTGACAGATTACCTATAACACAGTTTGTGACACTTGAAGATACCTGATCTCTCAACAGTCAGGACAATGGAGTAGCCAGATTGGAACCATCATTAGTCAAGGTAGACAGAGCATGTGACTATAAATACAGGATTTTTTTGGCTCTGTTAACAAATATTTGGCCTAGACTACTTATGATTATCAATCAGTCACTTTAACTACATCAAACAAGGTGGATTTTCATTTTTGATATATAAGCATGTTCATATACACCCAGTGCTCCACCCTCCAGTTTGGGTCAACTCTAAAGAAAAGAATATTGATCTCTCGGTTTTGCAACAAAGACTTTAAGTTTATAACCCACCAAATTGTAGTTTGATCTTTATTTACATGTAGTGTCTCAGAAAACTTAGAAAAAAAGAAAAAAATACCTTAGTTCCTTGTTAGTGACTTCCCTTTATTATGAAAAAACACAAAGAAATTAAAAGAAAGGTAAATAAAGATATAAAAATCACTTGAAATCAGAAGTGAAAACATTTAACACTAAATGTAACTATTTCCAAGATTCAGAATACAAGTTTGCCTCTTGCACCTGATCGACTTTCAGGATCAGTGCTTCAAAACAGACAGCATGTGGCAAAACCCAAGGATATGCCCAACAAAGAGAAAAAAACCCAGCACTCTTCCTCAAAGAGAGCCAGCAGAGTGCTCTCTCAAGTTATTCTTTCTGATCTTAAGCATTACCTGTATTTAGGGTGAAGAGAATCCGTGAGAACTTGCTGAGCTATCTCAGTGTCCCATTCAGCAAAATACCTGCAGACATATATGTTTAGTGTGAATTGTTAAAAAGAAAAAACAACAAGAAAAGCATCTGAAGTCACACTAAGCTGTCTATACACACCTTTTTAAAACTCAGTGCATGTGTTACACAATGAGAGTAGCATCTGATGTATTAAACTCATTAAACTGCCACTCAGAGCCCCAAACTGAAAGATTAAAGCAGCCTCCAACTACAAGTGCACTCCTGTATGAGCTTAGTGAATGTGCATTACCAGACTCTCCTCTCTACCCACCCTACAGAAAATCAGTTGTGTGCTGAGCACAAGAGAAAGCAGTTCAGGCTTCTTGATCTGGCAGACTCATTAAGCAAGATAAGAGACATCACAGAAGACTAAGAAATTAAATACATGGTAGGGATTAATTTCAAATAGAAGTTCAAAGCCAGAGTCAAGAGTCCAGATTCTCAGCTGAGATTTACTAGGGAACAACATACGGACAGAGGATGATTTATGTCCTTCAATCTCTAAAAGCAGAAAATCCTTTTTTTTGCCTTGTAAGGAGAAATTATTTTACCAAATGTTTCTAGGTTATGTAACTGCATGCAACAAATACAAAGGCTGGAGAAAACAACAGGCATTAGTCAATTCCCAAATTACAAAGCAGAACTATGGCATTAACACCTGGTGTGCGTGAGTTGGAAAGAAAAAGTGATATAAACTCACTGCTTAATTTTGAGTATAGACAGAAATTGAAGTAGTAGTCAAACCACCTAAGTCTGCCATCAGCAACTGCATATCAAGTGTTTTGCTTAAGAATTCAGCATGAAATTCCCAAAGACAGCAGCTGAACAGTAACATAAACCTCCCACCTACATACTTCCAGGGCATTTTGTTTAAGGACATCTAGATACTGGAGAAAATATACTTTACACTTTCTTTCTGACAGGAAAAGAGTGCTAACTTACTGTGTTACAGAGAAACTAGGAAAAGGGCTTAGCAAGTGGTATTACAAAATTGAATTAGGAATGTTGAAAGAAAGGCGATCCCTTTGAGAAGAGAAACACTCCAAAAATTAGGCTGGCAAATAAATTCTTTCATTTGCTTAATATGAAGTCCCTAGCACTTTCATAAATTATTCCCACAGATTTGCCAAAATCTGCAAGTAACTGCTTTTCATGACTTCAGACACACGTAAACCCATCTGCAGAGGGACATACTTACACCAAGTTATATAAGCCCAAGAGACCCATTCCTCTAAAGTCTGTTTTAGGATCATCACCTTGGAAACCAATTTCACACCATTGCTTTGAGATCCGAGCTTTCAGTGGTGAATCTGGCTTCAAGCACTTCCAGAGCTAGGAAGATTACAGGTAAAACATAATTAAGTTTCCTTACAGCACTGTTTTGGTTTTTTATTCCTCTTTTTAAACCAAGCTAAGTTCTGATCACTGAACAGATGACTGCAGTAACATCATTGCATTGCTATCCGAGCAACCCAAACACAAAATCCAACAAAGTTCCTCTGGATGTGTGTCTGCAGGACACACCACTCTGAAGTATTGCAGATATTTCAGCTCTACAAGGCCCTTCTGACCTTATCACAGCTGCTCTAACATCTCACACATGTTTTGCTCATGCTTTCTGCATCAAGGTGGTGTCTGCCTGCATAAGCACAGAGAGAGGAATGGGCTGGAATTTGGTTGTAAATCACAGACAGAGCAGCAGAGCAGCTTTGAGTCCCTGAGGTTCTGCAGCCATCTTTTCTCTGGCATCTTTTGCAAGTCTCTGGAAAGGTTATAAATTAAGAGAGCTGAGTTGGCTACCACTGTGTTGAAACATAAATTGGAGAACACTAAAAAAAAAAAATCCATACAAAGCTAGCATGTGCACCATCATATTTAACTACGGGAAAAATCATTCATTGATCTCATATAAAGAAAAGTCTGAAGTGGTTTAACAAGCCAGATTGTCAGCTGGAATAAATCCATTTAACTGCACTGGTCCAGCAACTTTAGTGCCTAAATATCATGTTGCTATGCACCTAAAAGCAGACTAAATTGACATATAACAAATGCATACCTTTATGCACACCTCATGTGAGTACAACTTCAAGAAAATCACTGAGAAAGTGCCTACTCAACGGAAAGAGCTGTATGCACATTTCCCAAAGAAATTGTTTTAATTTTAGCAATTCTAACTGCATTTAAAATTAAGTGCCCCAGGAAGGTTAAAACTTTAATGATTTCACTTTGTAATGACTGCATAAAGCATCATTGTTTAAACCAATGTTCATCCATCAACACTAAATACAGTATTAATCATTAGTGCAATCACATTAAGATAATCTTTCTCTCATTCATAAAGAGCTCTCCTGGTAAACATGAATAAATGATAGCCATTAGGAACCTGAATTACCCATTTCAGAGATCTCTTAGCAGAGTATCTGGAAGGAATGAAAACCAACCAGCCTATTCTTCCACAGTGAGGATTGGAAAATGAATTAAACCCTTGGACATATTGCCATTTGACATTTGCAAAAGCAGAACATCTGCTGTAAACAAGTGCTAATTCTTAGGTGAAACTGATACTATTTTTCAGCATTATGAGTTTGCATAATGTTGCATAAATTGCACTGTTTAATTTCTCCTTAAACGTTCAGTTTCCATTCTGCTTTTATGCTCGTGCAATTATTTTTAAAGCACTTACATGACTGCACATCACTGCTGACATGATTCTCAGGACTTTGCCCTCAAGGCTGGATGGCAGGGAGAGACTACAGCCAGCTCCTTGGTCCTTCTCACCTATGATGCCATCCCCAGACCCTACTTGCTGTCTGGGCAATGCAGGTACCCAGGGTATTTAGGGATGCTTTCCTGGAGCCAAAGGCAATTTTAATCTGCACTGAGGTGCCTGGTATTTTCAGGGACCAACACTGCAGGCTGCCACCTGGATCTATCACCTGCAAGACACAGGCTTCCTCAATGAATAAATCTGTGTGTCTCTTTAGTTAAACCTCACTCTCCTCCCATAAGTTTGTGCCTTTGGCTGAACAGGGGCAGGACTTGAGCAGGAGGAGTCCATCTGCCCAAGCCTACCTGATGGCTAGAACCCTCCTTCAGGGCAGCTCTGGATTTGGACCATTCCTTGGTGCCAGCAGCAGCAAACCTTAAAGGCAGCTTTCCAGACACCAACAGGAACTATGATCATCTGAGGCATTTTTAGAAGTAGTTACTTGCATCTGACAGTGGTTGTGTAATATGCCTATTGGGATTTTTGGAAGACCAAGTAACTATAGTAAAATACTTTCTCTCTCACTGTAACTTGTACAAAGCTTTGCACTGCAAGCTACAGCATGGAAGACATCTTCATCATCGTTTGGTACAGTTAAAGTTGTCAGTACTTTTGTCTAAAATTGAAAAAGAAAAATCCCCACAACCAAACAGGTAGTATGTTTTTATAAGAGCTCTGAGAATTCTCTAAGAAGGCATTTGGCTTGTAGCCAATAAGCTCATGATCACTTATTCTGTGTTTCTTGGCATTTCTCTGAAGCATCTTGCAGTAGCTATGGATGGTTAAAACCAGGATCAGGACCAGGGCTTGCTATTAGACTGTTTTCCAGAACCATTATTTTTTTCTCAATTTCTTTCTAATGTAAGAACTCTCTATCTCTTCCTCTGCTTATGGCTTCAAGACAGAAAAATGCTTTTATTATCTGCTCCAGTGCAAAGCTTTCTTGAAAGCATGAAGGAAGTAAAATCCAATTGGTATGGTTTTCATAACTCTGCATGTATTATCTAAAGAATAGTTTCATTTTGTTTTCACTCAAAAATACATTTGGTAACTATAAACGTGTAAGTCACCAACTCCCACTCTTCCATTCCACACAATAAAAAATAGATGTTTGCCATTGGTATACACAGACGTTGCCCTCAAAAATACAAGAAATTGAAGAAATAAACTTGTAATTTGGTTAATAGAGAAACATACCCTTCTTGTGCTGGAGAAAGGTGTACTGAGGCAGGACATAAAGCTATTTTTCCAGAGTTCATTGGAGATAACAGCTCTGTGTGTTATCCAGTGCCAAAGGAAATGCAGTGCTTGCTTGGCAGGCGTTACTCCCAGACCAGATTGTAATGCTGTGTAGTCCTGTCTTAAAACAGGTACACGAAGGAGGAAGGTGGCAACAGCTCTTGATGTTTGAGAGGCTCAGGAAGCAGGCTGGGGAGCTGACATGAATAAAGGATGCTCCCTAAGTGCCTCCTCAGCACTTACCTTCAGCAGCATTTCCTCGTGCTGCGGATTCTCTGAGTCGTACGGCTCCCGGCGCAGCTTCTCCACCTCTGCAATGAGATTCCTGTACCCCACGATCTGCAGCAGGCATGCCTGCAGGGACACTCCCAACCTGAGGGTGGGGGGAGCAACAAATTCCAGCTCAGTCGTGGGTAGCCATGAAACAGCCCTGCCATGCACGCACGCAGCTAATACACAACTAGTGATACATCCATGAATTGATAGCCTAACACTTCAGCTGCAAGAGGAAAATTTCCAAGAGATCAATATCACGTTAAACAAGGCATTGCAAAAGGCATAATCTCATTTAGTGCCTTCCTTAGATGATAATATTTGGGATTTGTTTAAAACCACGAACTGTGATTTTTCACACTGAAATCCCATTATAACTATACACAGCAGCATTGAAGGCCTGTAACAAGCACAGCACTGAATCTTTCTCCTCGTTCCAATGACAGCTTCGCAAACAATTCCCTGGGATCAGAGATGTGAACTTCAAAAAGGCTGGGGGGGGAAAGAAGAAAACTCAGCAAAAAGCTAAAAATAATTGCTTTGCTTCTGTGCCACAAAAGCTAGCATAAAGAAGCCAAAACCCTGAAGTAATATAGATTCAAAGATCTGCCTCCAGGCAGATTTGGCTTTTGTCTCATGTTAAGAATCGTCATAATGGTTCTCTTTTTGTTCTAATGCAGATTTTTGTGTTTCCTTTTTGCATTTCCTGATGCATCATCAAGAAAACCAAACCTAACACACATGAAATAACTACCCTCAAAAAACCCTAAACCAAACTAGAAAACTCTGCACTAAACAACAGCTTTACATTAAGATTTTAAAATACAAAATGCAAGTCATGCAGTATGCAACTGCCATGCTCATAGAAATATTTGCTTATACGTGGGAATAAGCCCTTTAATATTTAATAGTACCTAAAATTGTTTGAACACATGGTATGAATTTGGAGGGCAAGCTAAGTGTGCACCCTTATTCCTCTGCTGACATTAAGCTGCACAGGTTCCTTATCTGTTGTGTTTGATACACTGAAACATTTTGTTTATTCTCTAATACTCTTAAATTTTCCAAACAGAAGGATTTTCACTGCTTATCTTTTGGGGCAGGTCCTGCTTGTCTAAATTTCTCTCCCTCTATGAGAAGGAGACCTGCCTAGGATGAGGGAAAGGATGTGGATGTTTTCTAGAACTTTACTAAGGCCTTTGGCACTGTTTCCCTCAGCATTCTACTAGAGTTGTCTGCTTGTGCTTGGGTGGGTAAAAATCTGTCAGTATGGCCAAGCCCAGAGATCTGGATGAGAGGACCAAGTGCATCCTCAGTCAGTTTGCAGCTGATGCCAGGTTGGATGGGAGTGTGGAACTGCTGGAGGGCAGGGAGACTCTGCAGAGAGATCTGGACAGGCTGGATCCATGGACCAAGGCCAATTGTATGAGATTCAGCAAGGCAAAGCACTGGGCTCCCCATTGCAAGAGAGACACTGAGGGGCTGGAGCGTGTCCAGAGAAGGGACACGGAGCTGGGGAAGGCTCTGGAGCACAAGGGCTGTGAGGAGCAGCTGAGGGAGCTGGGGGTGTTCAGCCTGGAGAAAAGGAGGCTCAGGGGGAACCCAGCACTCTGCAGCTGCCTGGAAGGAGGGGGAGCCAGGGGGGGTCAGTCTCTTCTCCCCAGTAACAAGTGACAGAACAAGAGGCCTCAAGTTGCCACAGAAAAAGTTTAGATTGGATATTAGGGATAATTTCCTTCACCAAAAGTGTTGTCAAGCCCTGAAACAGGCTGCAGGAAAGTAGCAGAGTCACCATCCCTGGAGGTATCTAAAAGATGTGTAGATATGGCACTTATGGAAATGGATTTGGCAATGCTGGGTTAAATTACTTCAGAAATTTAAACCTTTTCTAACCTACATAATTCCATGGTTAATCTACAGAATCAGAGATGTCAGCATTAGTCCATTTTCTCATGCTGCAATTTTATTCCATTTGAGGCTATAACCCTTTCAGACAGAAAAACCTCCATGGTAGTTTCCATCCTTTGCTTCTTTCTTCTTTATTTTTTTTTTCTTTTTTTAACATGCTTCACTAGCTATAGCCTCCAATTTTACAGAAAGGCTGCATTTCAAAGAAAGCTGAAAATCCTGACAGACTGTGAATTGCTGTAGAGTATCACTAAATCACAGCCGTAATGTTTTTAACTTCTTTATAGCCTCAAAATTGTTTAGAGCAGCAGAACACTGGCTGTGGCAAAGCAAAGCAATTTTATGTTAAAAAACCCATGCTTTTAAGGATCCAAGGTGCACAACACATTCAAAGTAAACCATTTTTGCACTTTATGTAAAGCTCTATGCAGTGTTATTTGTGTGAGGAGATGGGGGTTGAATTAGATTCCCCCCTTTCCTTTTCATGAATGCTTTGTTGTTCTTGCCAAACACAGGATGTGGGTGAGGTGCTGATGTCCCACATCTCCTCCTTGGCATCCTACTGCTGGCTGTGGCTGTTCTCAGAGAGCAGGAGCAAGGTACCTGGGCTTGCACTCCCACTGTATTCCGGGTGCTCCACCAGATGGAGGCAAGTCCAAAACTGCAGCAGGGCAACTAGATGATTGTGAAGCTCCCTCCCAAGCCAAGCCTTTCTGTGAATCTCTGTCTGCTTCCATATTTAGTGTAGATTGCACGTCACCACCAGGTTATTCAACCTACTTGCTCCTTCTGCTAGATACACACACTTATCTGAGAGGCATTGGATAAAGGAAAATTACTGTGGGATGCCTTCTCCTCTTTAGATCACAGCAGCCCACAGTCCCCAAGAACAGCCAGTGCAAGCACCCCTGAGATGCTAGCTCAGCTCTGCAAAGATGCCACATTAACAAAAATGACTGCATACAGATTTGCAGGAACACATGCAGTATGACACATGTCCCCTTGTTCTTACCCCAGGAAATGTCAAGTCTCTGTTATTCAACATAAAGCCAGAGCTTCTAAACAAGACAGTTTGGATACAGGTTTTTTACATTCAGGAGCTGCCATCGCATTACCTGTTGATGCTGCTGACCATTTTAAAAAAGCAGCTATCAGTTTATGGATGCCCATTCTTAATTATGTATATCAACTTCAAGCTTGGGAAGAGGACTGAGCCTCAGACTCATCACCTGGATAATACACTCTCAACTTTCCTCCTACTGATTCCTGACCTAAGCATCTTGTGCCTTAAGCTAGGAACTGAAAGGTAAGACAACCACAAAAGTGTTATCTTGAAATACACACTCATAAATGTAATGGTTGGTTGTCAATCTCTTCTTACAGTAATAAATATCAGTTATGTCATTAAAACTTCTGTTTGGATAATTAAAGGCAGTTTTAAAATGCAAACCAGTATATGTCTGTATCGAGCTAAAACAGGATGATTTCTTCCCTACTCAAAAGGCAGCATGGAGCCTTTCTAAGAAGCCATCACTGTTCCTGCCAGGACCAATGGTTTGGTGGTATTTTATCCCTGGGGAAGTGACCCCCATAAATCCATGCATCAACAATGTACTAAGACAGAACCAGCTAGATAAAAGACTCAGGACTTGCTTATTAAGTCACCAAAAAAAAAATCATTCATTTTTACACCAGTTTTTTGGCAGCAAAGCTAAAATTAGAATTTTATGCTGAGCGACAGATTTCATCTTCAACTTGTGTACCACAACAACTGTGGAGAAGCAGTTCTCCATGGACCCAGGAACTGAGGAAATCAGTAATTCCCACTTGCTCTGTAAGGAAACTATGAACTTACTGTGGATTTATATCTGGATTAATCCTTTTCAGCTCCATGATGTCATCTATCGTTTTTTCAATAGCATCAGGGTGAACATTTACTGATGTTTGCAGCCGCTAAAAAGAGGTTTTAAACAATATTAATTCCTACAGAGGTGGTAAATTTGATACTTGAAAGCTTCTGCATTAAGGGCCCAGAAGACCCAGCTGAACACATGAACATATCTTTCCAAGTTATTACACCCTACCAACTCATTTCAGAACACCTGCCCTGTAAGAACTCGAGTTCCCTTCACCCTTGTAGTCAGTTTATTGCATTTCTGTGGCAGCTGTCAGTGAAGCTGATCAGTGCTGATCAAGAAGCAGCTTCAGACCATCCACCTAATTATACCAGAATTTCTAGCTTTCATTTGACATTCCCTCACCCAACATGTTGCAGTAACATAGCAAAACTTTCTTTCTTTCTTTCACACTTAATTTCTATTTGTAGAAATACCTCTGAGGGTTCAGTATTCAAAAACCATTCAAAAAACATGCCATCTGAAAACTTAAGAGGCTGAAATTTCTTATGCTTTGTCTCAGGACTGCACAATTGCTAAATGCAGGTTTTTAAATAAGATTCTGTTTTTCTGTTTTTGCTAGAAATACATTTGGAAGTACTATGCTGAACTAAGAGCTACATGACACCATTTTTGCTAATGCTGAAGTAAGCTTTCCAACATCATTGACTCTTGTGACAGAGAATTTAAAGACTGAAGGATGTTATTTAACTTACACACAAGTGCCTTAGGGGAGAACTTAGGAAAGAACCACCACTGGTACAGTAAAAGGATGAAGTGAAAGAGGCTTTTCTCCATCAATATATTTATAAGGAAAAGAGGGAACAAAGTTGATAAAGTTGCTTTCCAGACAAAAAACATGCCTTCTTTTTTTCTAAATTTGCAAATGACTGACTGCAGAATACAGATATCCTAAGACAGGATGAGGAATCAAAGCCAAGAGCCCCCTAATTACAACACTTCACTCTCATCGTCTCCAACAGGGCAGGTTGCTCCCTTGATTCCATCATTGCCATAGTGGGCCTGTGCCTGGAACACAGGACACTCTACCCAACTTTGCAAGACCAACTGCTATTGCATACACAAGACCCCTCTTCAGTGAAAAATTATTTTCATGTAAAATCATATCAAACCTTAAAGTGATTTTTTTGGGTTGAGCAAGCAGCAGACTGAACAAACCAACAGTACAGGACACAATAGGAAAGGTGAATAATGAGATCTTTCACTCACCTTACTTTTTGAACCTTTCAGGGATGCCTCTGTAAGAGAACAGTATTTGAAAGCATCATGTCAAACAAGCATGTTTACATCGGATCAATTTAACAAATTATTTTTAATAACAATGTCATACAATTTTTAACACATGCAGAAAGTTACAAAGGCATGCAGAACTAAGTATATTGCAGTTACCTATTTTCATAGTTCTGGCAGCTCCAGGTTTGGTGTTGTAACAGATCCTTTGCAGTTCACATTGACCAGTTAGTTTCCTGACCACGAATTTCAGGCAGCGCCACAAGCATTTGCAGTAGAAGTACAGGCACACCTGGACAAACATCCTGGCAAAAGAAGAAGCCTGCAAATAAGAGTCTAGAGCAGAGTTTGTCTCAACAAGGTCACCACCCAGACAGCAAGTACTTCCTCACCCCAAATTCCCATTGCCTAAGGGCACCTTCAGGGCAAAAGCAGCAATCACACTACAGACATTTATGCTGGTAAATGTTAAACTGTGCTTTTTAGTATCAGCCAACAAAACTACCCACATACACAGAACCACAACTAGAAGCACAGAGTAAATAAACTCCAGAGTTTTAAAAGAGTACTTGTGGAAAACTCTTTGTCCTCTTAACATAACAGGCTGTATAGTTCCTACCAATGCTTTGGGGGAACAGGACTACATGAGAAGGGAGAACAGCTCACCCTGATATAATTAATGGGTGCTGGGAAGCCAGGAAAACATTATACCCTGGCTTAGTTTTGCCTCAGCAACCATCTGCTTGAGCAGAGTTGGCTATCCTGACAAACTTGACATCCTGACAGCATTCATGTCATGTCCCTAAAAAGGAAAATTAAGGCAATCAAAGCTTCTCCCCTTTCAGAAGAAAAGGTGTTTAAGAATCTGTCCTGAGGAGTGCCAGTTCTTCCCAAGACCAGCTGTTACACAGCACGGATGCTGCACAATTTCTCAAAGTACAGAACTGACAGTAAGCCAAGAAACTCCTTATGTAGCTACTGCAACTAGTTTTGAGCCCCAGCAACAGTAGACAGACTTTGACAAACTGGATGTATTTCAGTGAAGATGGTAGGGTTGGAGCACAACCCCTGTGAAGAGAGACTGGGAGAACTGGGCTTGCTCCACCTGAAGTAAAGACTCAGGGGGATATAACAGCAGCCACCAGTGCCTGTGGGAAGATCTTGAAGGAAAGAGAGCTGGGCTCTTGACAGTCCTGCAGGGCCAGTAGACAAGGGACAACAGCTCTAAGCTGAAACACAAGAGAATCAGCCTTGCAAGGAGAAGCCATCCCCCCCAAGGACAGGCAGGCAGTGGCACAGGTTGCCCAGAGAGGCTGTGCTGTCTCCTTCCTCAGGTTTTTAATCCTTGACTGGAAGAAGCCCTGAGCAGCCCAGTCTGGCCTTGGTGCTAAACCTGCTGTGAGAGGGAGGTTGAACTGCAGACCTGCTAAGGTCCCTCCCAGGCTCAACTGGGATCCTACAAAAACCTGAAAAAGGCTCCATATATGAGAAACACTCTATTTTAAACTTGGTTTGCATTGCAGCTGCTACCAAAGCCCACATATTGCTACCACAATTACATAACACACCCCAAACATGTATTTTAATGGGAAATAACTTATTTGGAAATAATTTATCTTCCTTGTTTCTATGGCTATGATGGCACAGATCCTGCCACATTACCCAGCTATCTGTCAACCTTCTGAGGGTACACATGAATCCACCCACAGTCCCTGGGTTCAGAAACACATCTCATAAAAGACAAATTGCAAGGAACTAGCAGTAGGAGCATTGCCATTTGGGCAATGTCCTTGGCTACAGGTGGTTCTGCTAGAACAAGGGGATGGACTAGATGATGTCTACAGGTGTCTACCAATCTCAACCACTCTGTGATCATATTCTGTGATTACATTATATGAAAACATCAATACAACTTTGATATGCTTGCTTGCCAATAAATATTCACAAATAATGTGGTCCATTATGTTCTAAGATTGTGTGCATGCATATTCACCATTAGCCCACTGTTTTCTGCTGTTGATGCTTTCAAAGGACAGATATTTCTTAGGAGACTCTATTATCCTTCTCAATAGCCTGCAGTGATTATTTCAAAACATTGAATTCCAGATACTCAAATCAGTTATACATATGTATATGTATATATTTGTGTAAAGCTTGAAGAGCTCCACCCCTTCCTAAAAACTTCCTGAAGGGCATGGTGTAGAAGAATGTTCAAGGAAGGGAAGATGAATTAACTCATGTTAATGTCCACACAGGAGTTTAATCTGCTTTATATTGGCTTCAGCTTAATCATCTTTGAAGGAGGATTAAGCTATGGGAACTAAAGACATTTTATGTCTAAATGGAAAGCATCCACACAAGTATTTAAAATGCTTTAAAAGCATCCAGTTTATCTTCAGACTTTTAGTTAATTCACTTAGGACTCCCAAATGCCTGCATGCAGGCAAACCTCCTTGGTTTTATTCAACAGGAAGCCTCTATTTTAGATACAAATTGACACCTAAAGAATGAGAAGCCAGTCCCATGATGGAACCAAGTTTTAGACAAGAAAGAAATTTAAGGTGCTGACATCAAAGTATTTGGGTAGTCCCTCATCCCTGACTCGAGTCATGCCAGAACACACCACTGTGAGGAGTTAATTTGTGCTTCACAGCAGGTTATCACCTTCAGTACTAAGAACAACACTAGGAGGCAAGGCCATCATCAGGCAAGCAGCCAATCTTTAAGTTTACAACAGTCAGAAGTAGAATAATAGAATCAACACAGAATGATTTGAGCTGGAAGGAACCTTAAAGATGATCTTGTTCCAAACCCTCCTGTCATGAGCAGGGACATCTTCCACTAGCCCAAGAAGAATTCAAATATATCCTGTAGCCTTAGTTTCATCAGCACAACTCATCTCCTTAGTCAGGTTAAAAGTACAGGAAAACACCAAACTGGAAGGTGGAGTATGGTAAAACAAAGTCCTCACTTTTCATAATGTATTTGTACCAGAAATTAGAGTTGCTTTCTTTTTAGTCTGCTTTGTTTCCAAATGTTAAGCCTCTTTAAAGGGGCCTAAAAAATACATAGAGCTCATTTATATGTAAGATGAGAGGAAAGGCTCACTTAACTTCATGTTTACAGTCCATGTAAGATTGCCTTCTAAGGAGCAAGACAGCTCCTGTAAAAACCACATATCCTTTAAGAAAGTTTATGCCTATACTTAATTGCCTCCAATGCTGAAACATGACAATCCATTTCATTTTAAAATGTTTTGAGTGGATATTGTGGATAACTGAATACTGTGTGTTGTGGGTAAGTTTTGGGGACTTAGAGGAGGGAAGGTATCAGGTGCATTTGAACTACATATTTTTGCTTTAGGCTCAATGACTGATCTGTAAATCAAAGGAAAAACTCCAAATGGGATAGACCTGTGACCACAGAATTGCAACCACTTTCTCACTAAAGTTCTGCTTTGGCAGTGGTTTGCACAAAAATTAATTAAAATGCATCTACTAAAAAATGACACTACAGCACACAAACACACACCTCTGTGATTCACTAAAATATGCTTAGCAGCTATTACTAATAAGCCAAACAGACACTAATTTTGACTAGGTAGTTTATAGAAGAAAGTTAGCCTTTGTGGGTACCTCTAGTTTTCTACCACTCATTCATCTCAAGCTTACAATAGTTGAAACCTTGAAAGATGTAAAAAGTATCACAAGCTGTTTATAAAAGGGAATTCTTGCTTGCAGAAATCCTGTAATAAAAGCACACTAGTGATTATTCAAGGCAAGTTTTATTTTAGCCCCTATGCACTGTAAAACAAAACACAGCATATCATGAATGGGAACCCCCCAAAAGCACAGCCATGTGCTTTTACTGTGGCACAGTGACATTAATTTCTGGTTTGTTTTAAATTCCAAACCTCCTTTCCACTCAGTCTCCTCTGTGTTGTTTTTCTTCCCCTTTAGTTTGTTATTCTTTGTTTGTTTTGTGGGTTTTCCCCTGCCTGCTTGCCTTTGCAGGTTTCTCAGCACAGAAAATAGCTTCTGTGGTCATGTAAAGAATTATTTCAAATCCTGAGGTGAGGTCTAAGAACAGAAGTATTACAGAAATGAAGATGTTCCTCAAGGACTCACACTCCACTCTTTCCTATTTCAATCCAAGCTCCTTTCCCCTCCTGTATTCCAAGCAGCTGTATAGACCTGCATATTTGTGTTTATACATGCATTAAAACAGTTCATATGAACATTTATTCAAGTAAAACAAAGAAAAACTGCATAATAAGATGTCAAATCAATATTCAGTTCCCTTGCCAAGGGTGCTGCATGACAAAACCAATCAAGCAACCTATCTGTATCAGCAATAATGGGGCTCAAGAGATTCTGGAGAGCTCTCTTCTGTGACAAAGAAGACAAAGAAAGGAGTTTCTGCAATTGCTCAGATCCTTGCTAAACAGGGATAAATTTAGAGCCAAAGCCAGCACAAAGTAGGAGTACTGCTGCAGCAGAGACAGTGCTTCTATACTCCACAGCAGGTGCTGCTCTGCCTGAGGAAAGAAAGCACATGGCAGCCACCAGCAGAGAGCACTGAGCATCTTTTTTCACACCCCAATACTGCAATGGGAAAGATATAAGTGCTTTTCAACAAGGGGTTTCCAGGTTTGCCCTCAACTAGCCCAGTGATGCTGGGGCAGGGTGATTAAAATGGAAAATGCATTGGCTATTAGAATTTACATCTCTCTCCAATTACAGTATGACATCACATTTTCATGAAATCTGGCTTTTTATTTAAAGGTGGCTGGCTCTAGAGGATAAGCACAGCCTTCTCCACGGTAAACTGTCAGAAGCAAAACTTTCTGAAGTTGCCTAATATTTCTGTGATCTCTTTCCTGTGTAATCTGTTCACCTAAATAGCAAGATGTATGTCTAATGCAACATGAAGTACTTCCTGAAGGGAAGTAGAGATTAATTACTGTGCAACATTTCTGAAACTAATAAAATAGAATGTGCTTATTCCCTGCCTCAGTTATTTCAGAATCTTTAGTATTTTCAGAGCTAGTAACACAGAAGTACTCTGGGTAAAGTGAAAGCTTCATCTAGATACTCAGTGCTAGTTACTGGACTTGAAACTGAGGGGGGGAAGCAAGCAAACACAAACAAACAAACAAACAAACCAAAACAACCTTGAAACAAACAACAACAAAAAACAAACCATAAAACAAGGAGCCAAAATGCCAGCCCTACCAAAAAAACCCCAAGCAAAACAAACACAAAACCCAACCCTAAACCAAAAACTCACTCCTCCAAACCCACTAGTTTAAAATAATGAAGTAAAAGTCACTGAGCATACTTACACATAATTTTCTTTCCTGTGTGTCATGTTTTAAGTCCTATGGATACTGAAGATTTTTACATAATTATTTTCTCTGAACTTGTCTTTACTTATCTCAGAAAAGAGTGCATTACACAGAGTATTTCCTTCCTGAGAATTCTAATTACAGTTTGAGAAGTCAAGGACACACTAGTCATGGCTGATAAGCTGGCCAGATGGGTGAGTAAGTAAGTGATACAACCCTGCTAGGAGCTCATTAACTTTACTATCTTTGGTTTATGTGCATAATTTACAGTGTGTATACAAGGTCAACCAAGAAGTGAGGTACCAATCACCATTTCTGCCATAGGAAGACCTGCTATTGCCTCTTTAAAACACAAGAAATTGCTTTCATTCTGCGTCTTGACAACTGAAATCCACCTTATTTCCCTATTTAGACATGGGAACAACTCACTGTGGCAACTAGGGGAGGCATAAGAGTAGTTTTTAACAGCAGCTTTCCACACATTCACTGCTCTTCTTGTTTGCTGATTTAATTTTCATTTTATCTGAAGACTCCAGTACACTAAAAATCTGCTAGAGCTTACAGATTGCTTTGCAGTAGAGCAAGAGATGTCAGATTTCTAGGATTTATTGAAAAAACCTGTCTGCTACAGTTGGCTCTCCAAGTTGTCATTATTTCAGATGTTTAAGAAAAATTACAAAGTAGAAGTGCTGCTGACAGACTTCGCAGAACCCCTTTACAACAGAAAGAGAAAGCCTTGAAAGATTAAGTGTTTAACTGAGACACAGTTTTATTTTTTCATAAGTAGTATTTCAGATGTCAGAAATAACACATATCAGAGCAAGCTGAAAAAGAAAAGACCAACTGTTTTCATTTGGACATTGCCTTGAATTGGAAATAGGAACATAAGTGTCTAAATTTAGGGATTTAGGGTTACTCCAACTACTGGACAGATTAGTAGACACACTCTTTCTCCAACCAAGTTGTATGGGAGTGATAATCTACTAGAGGCAGGAAGGCTCTGCAGAGGGGTCTGGACAGGCTGGATCAAAGGGTCAGGGCCAATTGTATGATGTTCATCAAGGCCAAGTGCCAGGTCCTGCACTGGGGTCACAGCCCCAGGCAGCACTGCAGGCTGGGACAGTGTCAGGGAAGCTGCCTGGCAGAAAAGGCCCTGGGGGTGCTGGCAGAGAGCAGCTGAACATGATCCAGGTGTGCCCAGGTGGCCAAGCAGGCCGGTGGCATCCTGGCCTGGAGCAGCAGTGGTGTGGCCAGCAGGAGCAGGGCAGTGACCGTCCCTGCACTGGGCACTGCTGAGGCCACAGCTCCAACCCTGGGCTCAGTTCTGGCCCCTCACTGCAAGAGAGACACTGAGGGGCTGGAGCGTGTCCAGAGAAGGGACACGGAGCTGGGGAAGGCTCTGGAGCACAAGGGCTGTGAGGAGCAGCTGGGGGAGCTGGGGGTGTTCAGCCTGGAGAAAAGGAGGCTCAGGGGGACCCAGCACTCTGCAGCTGCCTGGAAGGAGAGGGGAGCAAGTTTGGGGTCATTCTCTTCTCCCAGCACATAAGAAAACCGCTTCATTTTGTGCCAGGAAAGGTTTAGATAGAAAAGAATTAACAAGTTCTTCACAAAAATAATTGTCAAGCATTGGAACACGCTGCCCAGGGAGGTGGTGTAATTGCCATCCCTGAAGATACTTAAAGGAAACAGATGATGGCATTCTTCCAGAGCTGTCTTTCAACCTCACTAAACACTTACAACAAGTTGGATTTGAAATCCACTCTTCAAAGTCCTCCTTGGGTCTCCAGGTGAATATCTGCTGCATGAAGTTGCTACAGGTAAACTATCGTCATTATATAGAAAGCAAAGTCAAGGTTATCATAACTTCAGAGGTGAAAGCCTTGTTCCTCTCAACATCTGTTTTATGGCTTTTTACACATTGCAATCTACAAAATGACTTAAGTCATCAGTTTTAAATACAGAGATAATCTATGCCATCAGCATCAGCTATTCTGGTGTCTGTTCCATGTTGTGCAACAAGGAAAACACTGAGCCATTGAGCAGTCCCTGCCATCAGAACTCCACATTTCAGCCCTGCATTTGATCTTCACAAATAGCTAAGGATGATTAAGCTCCCAGGTGGTGCTGCTATTGGCAACAGACAAACATGGGGACACAAAAAATATTAACTTATTTTCCAACTGATTTCCCAAGCTGGAAGGCTTAATACCCTTGTCCCTGCAGGTCCACACTTCACTGTCTTGTTCCCCATCACACAAACCTGCAGCTGCAGGTTGCAACACATAGAGCAGAACTCGTTATCCCCAGTAAGTGCTTTCCTTGGAGGATTTTTGCTTCTTAATGCCTCTGGTTTTCTTCTGTATTTACAAAATATTGGGAGGATGGAACTCTTATCAGGTCATGTCAAAGGATTAATATAATATAAGAAAATCCAGCTGCTTGTAAGTAAATAGAAATAGTTTTCCTATTTCAACACTCTGTTCACATTTTTGGTGCTCTGTACTCTCCTCTCCCCCATCCCTTAATCCAACTTTCTGTTCAGCATTTGAAATACTGGACTTTCTATAAACTAGACTGTCCTGGTTAGATAGGCAACAGTTTGTCAGAATATTTACCTTGACTATTTAAGAGAATCTAGCACCACTGAGACTTTTCAAATCTTTTAGGATTCACTGACTTCAGGAATAACATGAAGAGAAGTAGAAGGTAGTTTCTCCATGACAGCCTCAGGAACCCACATATTCAAAACAGCACTCTTTCTCCAACATGGAAGAATCATCAAGGGGCCAGGAGAATTGGAACTGGTGGGAGACTTGGGACCACCCTGGACCTGGGCCACAGAGCTGCAAGGGTCAATTCTTTCCCTCCTGACTGGTTCCTATCAGGTGGTGAGCATACTAATGTTTAAATTAAAGCTCAATTCAGCCTTGGTTGTGTTTTGTGCATGTTAGTAAACAAATAGTTGCTTTATATTTTTGATCTATGTCTTGCTTACAGAGCCCTTTTGCAGCTGGTTCAAGATACATGAGGAAGTTGGCCCAAACACTCCACAGAAATGCTTAAGCTCTGTCTGTCTTGGCAGCAAAATCATTACAGATGATCAGCCTAGAGGTAATGGTGCTGATATCCATAGTGTGTAAGATCCTTTGCTATAAACAGTCTAAAAAGGGAGAAAAATATAGTGACAGATGCTCTATACAGAAGCATATGTTTTAGTCCTCTTGCAAAGGTTCCTCCCACACAGACAGAATATGACTTCTTTGGTTTATACACAAATTGATCTGCATTAGTTTTGAGAAGTGCTCAGCTCCCTCCACTGACTACAGAACAAATACAACATGGGCTTTCTGCACCTACATCTGTTGTCTGCAAGTCCCCCTTTTATAATTGGTTTGTAGAGGAACTGCAAGTCGTATGTAGGAGCAAGTAATTGACATTTCTTCTGCAAAGTGAGCATGATCAGCTTCCAGAACACTTGCACATCTACAGTAAGCATCTCTGCTTTCATAAACAGCACTCCAAACATCCAGACAGTGGACAAGAGCAGGAAGGAAAAAACCCAACGTTTTTCAAGCACTGTTCTATGTTACTATTTCTTCTCTTTTCCCCTGACATATCAGGCACTAGTGATGTGATACATCACTGCTCCAGTCCCACAAGACAGTTCCCACATTCTTTGCTTCTATAAAGAACTCCAAAAGAAAATTTAAATTAAAATCGCTTTAATTAAATAGTGAAATCTAGGTGAACAGAAAGCAGTCTAGTATAAACTAGTTTACACCTTCTGTAATACTTGTAACAGCTAAACCACTTAGCTCACTGCAGCATAAAATAATTAGAATAATTCAATACTTTTGAGAAAATACAGAACAGTTACCTCAGGAAGTGTTTCATGATGATGGTTTGGTTTGTGCTGCTAGAGCTGTAATATATTGATCACTGATGACCTCTTCTTCACAGGTGATATTAGTGCTGTAGAAATAGAATTGAGACTTTTTTACAGATAGAAAAAAAAGGATACTTCAATTTTTTAAAATTGCTCTTGAAACAAACATCTATGTAAATACAAGATAAATATATTAAGAAAAAAATATCATGTAAATAAAAACAAAATGAAAAATCATAAGGTGTTCACACTTCAACCTGAGCACATATTTGACCAGACTATGCTACCCATGCTTTTTTTTCAGAGAAGTAAAAAACTTGAATAAGAATAAATAAATGAAAAAGCTTGAAAAAGTATCTAGACATTTTCAAAAGCTTCTTGTGTTCTTCAAAGGTCTGTCTGGTTCACAGTAACTCCCAAGCAGCAGCTTCAAGAGCCATTCAGTTCACTCTGCTGTTAGATGTCCTCATAATTCGCATAATACATATTATAGAATAAAAAAATATGCTGAGATGGAAGAGAACAATAAGGGTTATTGGGTCCAACTCCTGGTCCTGTGCAAGGCACCCCAAGTGTCACACCACGTGCCTGAGAGCATTGCCCAAACACTTCTTGAATTTAGAGTTCCTAAAATACGGTTGACCAGGCTGCCCATTGGTTCTGTGATCTTGTGTCCTGTGGTTAATGTTCATTATGATTACCAGATAGTTCCACCAGAGGAGAAAAGGAAGAATTAATGAAGAAACTTCATAAATATAACTCTACCTGTGCACTGTAGACTCTCCCCAGTCACCACCTCTTTAAGTTTCTACAAATTAAGTATTAATATACAATTCAAGTATTCATTGATATGAATATGATATGATTGATACCTGACTAAAAGATGCAGACTTCTCAAATTACTGTACTTCATGTCTTGTAAAAGGCAGTAAAACATTTTTACTTGCTGCCAGAAAACGAGACACTGCTAACAGGACAACTCAATCCAACACTTAAAGGGAACAAGATCATAGTTTCGAGCTATGCACTGATATAAACCACACACAAAGACCTGAATGAAAGTTTCTTAAGTTACTAAGAAATCATTTAAGAGCCCATTTTTCCTTAGCACTGCATACTGCAAAGTACTAAAGGAAGGCCTTAAGAAATTTGACCTTTTTTGTCACAAGTTTAGAAATCTAGAGAACTTCAAACCTATTTTCTTCTGCAGGACCTATCAACAATAATGGGATAAAAATCTCCTTGCCCTACCATGTTCTTATATTCTTTCCTCTTTGTAACTTCCAAATTTTCTACTGTGCTATTGCCTGTTGACAGGGACAGAACAAGCATTTAAGTTCAGAAAAATACAACTATCTTGTTGGATTATATCACATACACCTTACTTAAAAAGATACAATCCCTGAACTGTGAAAGCTTCCTTCATTTATATTGTTTTTGACTGGCTGAATCATGTTGCTGTCCCCTGAACACAGCTGTAATTGGTGCTGGCTGCAGTGACACCTGCTTGCAAGGGCAGGGATGCTAACTGGTTCATTAAAGAGCACAAGGGGCAGGCTCCAAACACTTCCTGCTACAGCTTTTTGATAGGTCTTCTATGGCAGTGAGCACAGGATACAGCAAAAACTGGAGGGGATGTAACCTGCTCCCCTTCTCCAGTCTAATAATTTGCTGTTTAAAAGATATAGCTTGTGAAAGATTCTCACAGCTGAGTCTCAGCATTTTAACATCAACTTGAACAAAGGAAGCTCCACCACCAAATTTGATCCATACGGGCATCAGTGTAAGGAACACACCAAAAGTGCCAGAAGCTGTCAAATCAACCCCCTCTAAAAGTGCATGCTAGTCTCAGCCTCTGAGGTCAGCTCCTTCTTCATTCTGAGCAAGGTCCTTGCTGAAAATCATGCTGCTTCATTATTACTGCTTTAAAATGAAGAGAAGTTCCACTTGTCCCAACTCCAGAGATGGCTCATACAAACATGGCATGGTGGAGCTTCAAGATGCTATCTCTTTAAGAATAGTTATCAGCTCCAGCCAACTATAAATTATAAATCTGTTTTCAATGCTCATTAAAAATTAAAGTATCACTGTATATGTTCAGAGACCCTTGTATTCTATGCAGAAAGCTAAACTGAAAAGAGGACAGTTGATTAAAAAAAAAAAAAAAAAAAAAACTAAGTGGCACAACAAGCATGATAAGTGGTTAAAAGTGCTTATTTTGGATCTCTTCTAAAGCCCACACTTGAAATGACAAGAATAAATTTTCCTTGCTCTCTCCCTTTTAATTAAAATGTGTGTGGGGAAGTCTACAGAAAGAAACTTCACTGCTGAAGACCTGATGCCATAGAAGTAAATATCAAAGCCCTTCAGCATGGGGAGAAAGAGTTCACTCTGCAAGTTCCCTGCAGTACAGGTCCAGCTAATGACTGGGTCCATAGAAAGGCCATGGCCTCAAAAGCAATTTCCTCCACAGAGGCTCAAAGCAATCAAATCCCACCTGACACTATTAACAATAGGGCTTTAAGAACCAGAGGCAAGTCTTCCAGCTTAAAAAAAAAAAAAATAGAGAATCTATGCTGCTGTCTTGGTTCATAAGGCAAAAAGTTTAAATTTTTGTGTATGGCAGACAGCCTTTCTAAATGCTGTCATCTGCTAAGCACAGAGATAGAAATCAACACTATGCTCTGTGGTCTTGCAACAATTCACTTCTGTGAACATACACATACAGATGGCATTAAGCCATTTACATCCTGGATAAACTGAGAAGCTGAATCAGGTGAGAATTTACAGTCATCTTTAAACAAGTAGGACTGGAGGGCAGCATTTTCTATTTCCATATATCTCCATAAGTGATCCTCTAGAGTTCAGTAAAGATCTACTGTGAAGAAAACAGCATTTAAATTCTTAAAAATTATTATTACCACAATTTACAACTAAGTTCAACTATTCATAAACCTCTAGAGCCAGAAGACCTTATTTCTGCCAACCTCTTTTTATCTCAAAATGTAATAGATTTCTCATAAGTGAAACCTCCAGTGAGGTTGTTGTAGCATCTCAGTGAAGAGGAAGAACAGCCCTAGCATAGGATGACATGTTCTATCAACAATTTAGAATTTACAAAAAAAATAATTTGCTATTAAGTTTGAAGTTTTTTCTTTGCCATGAAGAGACTCATTCATGTTCTAAGGCTCTATGTTGAGAATGATGGGGTGAGGATGAAGTTTGGGTTTCCCACATGCTCACCTTCTCAGCTTGCAGGATTTTATCCCATACCACATCAGTTCCACAAAGCAGCTTCCTACTCCCTCCAACAACACACCCACGAACCCATTCACTGCCAATTGTTCCATCCAGTGTAATTTAAACCAGACAGCAGCTTCCCCTCCTAAAACTAACTGCAGCTTTTCTTGGAAGAGATGCAGTACTACTATAATCACATACAACAGCAAAACTATTGCAAGATTTGTCTCCAAATATAAATGAAGCTTTCCTTAAATAAACATCAACTATATGAATTTCTTGTAACTCTATGATCTTTTTTAGTCTTATAGCAAAGCATGCATCAATCTGAAAGGTTTAGAGTTGCTGAAGGCTTAAAGAAATCACGAGTAAGCCTTAAACGTCACCTCTTTATCTAAAGCTGAGGGTTTGCTTTGTTTGTCTCCAATAAAGCTGCAGATACAGCTGCAGGGAAAAGCTGTGTTATTTAATATAAATCACCATACTTTCAGAGTAAAATATAAACTCAAGATATTCCCTTCACAATATTTGTCTTGCAAGCTAATGGGTATTTGCAAGCTGGTATACTGCAAACACTTTAAATGTATATTCAAATTATAAAGAAAGAATAAGTGTGCTGAAGAAAAAGAAATAAATCAGAAACATTAATGTGAGCAGGCTGGATATAATAATTTGTTTATGTGGACCATTAGATTAACAAAAAAAAACCAAAAAAAAGCCCACCAACAAACCAAGTAATTTATTTTTAAGTTTAGCTGTTGCAGTTTAAAGTACATTTTAAAGTATGTTCTTCAGAATGCCACCACCATGCTGTTGACTTCAGGTTGCCACTTTTCTTTCCAGTGGTATTCTGGGTCGGCATCTACTCCTCATTCACCTCCAAAGCCTACATTTATTTCTTTCTGAGGGACAATAGGCTTGAGCCTTATGTCACCAAAAGTGTTTTGCTACTGTATATTCCTTTTTCTTTTGATGATGGGAATGTTAGTGCTTCTGTATCTCAAACACTAATCTGAGATAACTAGAACTGGAAAGGGGAAGAATAGCTGATACACATTATGAAATGTCCCTTGAGGTCCTGGGGGATAGCAAGCTGGCTGGAAGCCAGCAGCATGCAAAGACAGACAGCAGCACTCTGGGCTGCATGGACACAAGCAGAGCCAGTAAGTAGATTGAGGGAAGAGATTATCCTCCTCTACTCAGCACTCTGGGCCATATTTAGACACTGCCTAGTTTGGGGCCCCAGCAATACATAAAAGACACCAAAAAATTTAAGAGAGCTAAGCAGAGGCCACTGGCATGATCGGGGTGAGGCTGGAGGAGATGAGCTTCAGGCAGGTACAGCTTTGGAGGGACATAACAGCACCTCCAGAGCCTATGGGGATGTCACTGAAAAGTCAAGAGACAGAGTCTTCACAGGACAGCAAGGGAAAAAACAACAGGCAAAAACTTGCACAGGAGAGGTTCAGCCTGGATGCAAGGCAAATTTTTTTCCCAGGAGGTCAGGTAGAGACACAGGTAGCTCAGAGACACTTTGGGGTTTCAAGTACCAACTGACCAAGTGAAGCCCTGAGAAGCCTGACCTCAAAGCTGACCCTGCTGTGGGCAGGAGCTTGGGCCAGAGATAGTCTGAGGGCCCTTCCAGCCTTTGATTTTCTGCTTCCCCCACACTCACTCTCATGGGGTGATCTCAGATATCCTCTGTTACACCCAAATACTCTTAGTACTATGGTGCTATAGAGATACAACTGACAGGGTGCCCAAATGCCTGCTATTTTATCAGTTTAAGAGCTACCCACTCCTCAATATACTTAGCAACGTTTCCCAAGAAACAAGCTCAGCTTTAGGATGGAACAAAATCATTCCCTCTCTTGTCTCTCCCCAGTCCTCCAACCAAAACCCTCCACCATAAAATTTGACCATAAACAAGTCATATTGTGGCCCTACAATTCAAGAATGAGAGTCTAAAAGAGTCATGCCAACGAAAAACACACAACACAGAAAAACCCCCAAATACAAATAAAACCCCAACAACTCTAGGACCCCAGTTTTGTAAGCCATTCTAGTTCTAAGCAAGTGTTGTTTGTCCAGCTATCCCATGGAATAGACATATACTTTCTTGCATTCATGCCCAAAGGTGGCATAAAAAACACTTCAAGTGTATTAAACAAACTAGTAAAAACAGAGGATCTTCATCTCAATCACAGAATAATCATTTATAGGTCTTTGCATGTTATAGCAGCAACACTGCTCAGACCTCTCCAACTCAGAGGACATCCTGGGAAATGGTTCTATGGCCAGAAAAGCTCTCAAGAACAGGTCAGCTGTTCCATGCAGTTCAAAAGTTCTGTGTTGGCTAGAAGTGACTTTGACTGACTCCAAATGAATGCAGCCACTGGCAGGACTCACCTTAGAGATCAAAACTGGATGTCTGTTTCATGTGAGCTCAGTTTCCCATCTCAGTACAGAGGGGTATTTTCATTTCCATGTGCTAGGATGAGGCTGTATTCAATGCCAAGCATTCTTTAGAGCAAAATCTTGGAGCAAAATGTCACACTCGATTGATGATCCTAATAAGCAAGACTTCAGTCACACTGTCACAGGTAATAAGAGTTTTTCCACTTCTAATTTCCATCACACATTGACATTTTACATTTCTGTATTTCACTAGGAGAGTGAGGGCAAGGCTAGATACGAAGAAAAATTTAACTGAATTTTAGTTCTGTGACCATAAGTACATATCACACAATTATGCAATAAAAAGAAAAAGAGGCCTGAATAAAAGGTTAAAATCACAGCAGAGTCTGGGAGTCAGAGGGCACAAAACCCCAGCTTCTCTCAAGCTAGAAGAGGGCTTTGAAAGCCTCTAATTTTGTAGTTCTAACTTAGCATTTCAGTCCATTACTGCCTCTTCAAAGCATTACGACTGTAAGAAAGGATCAAGAAGGTCTTACAATTGTAAGAGGCAGTAATACAGGATTGTATTTGAGTTCAAGAGAACTTACTTGTCAAATCTCACATGGCAAGTTACCTCTAACACCACTGAATTCAGCCTACATGCTGTAATTCCTCTGCAGATTTTGGCTCAGTGACACCTCTCAGTTTGATGAAGGTAACATCAAATCAGAACTCAGCATTGTAGAGGCATCTCCACATTTCAATGTAGATCTCTGCCCTTTAAAAGAAAAGGCTGGGGTTCACTACCTGACTATTCAAAGCAAACTAAATCCCAGAAATCCAATAAAGGAAATGTTCATGCATACAGATGCACTTTGCATGCAGAACTGTGACAATAATCTACTTTTTCCAATTTCTATTAGCTCTGCTCTATTACAATGTTGAAAGATGTAAAGAAAGGACAAAACTATATGAAGTCACTTTAGGTCACTGGTGAAGACTTTGCTCGATACTAATAATTCTATTTCTACTAATAAGTCTATTTCTCATAATGAGTGGAAAGGTAAAAACAGAGGAAGCTGTCCACAACCCAGAATACCATAAACTTCCAGAAATGTAATCAGATACCTAAATTCAACAGGAATTAAAATATCCATAAAAGTCTTGTCTCTGTCTATAGTGTGTCCATACTTAACAAGCTCATTTTACATATGGAGGAAAGTGTATTTTATCCAGAATGGCATGGAGTAAATGACATACCAGTTAAGATTAAGTCCTCATGCTTGAAAACAGCCTTCACAGTATAGCAACTTCCTCTGCCCCCCCTACCTCATGCATTATAAAAGGCAAAATTTTTACTCTTCTCATGAATTTTCTCTTGGCCACTAAGAAGTTCACCCAGGAGAAGAGCAGCTTCATCTGGGTTGCTCACATGTGCCTACATGATTTGCAGTGGAATGTTTCTGGCCCACTTGCTCTGTTGCCAGACACACTGTATGACAGCTTGTATTGCAAGGAAGTGTGTTCTAAATAAAACATCACACTTTGTAGCAAAAATCCTTCAAGTTTAGGATAAATCCTACAAGGCTAGATACATAAAATCCAAAGAGGCTGCCTGGCTACCTCCCAGACTAATTAATGCAGAAGTTGCATGGAAAAAAACCCAAAATTACTGTTTGTAAAAGTGAATGGCTGATGTGCTTTAGCTCTCCCTCCCTTCTAGGGTTCCATTCCATTGCCTAGAGATGAGTGGAGGGCACAAGTTAAAATGCAAAGATGAAGTATTCCCTAGCCACCAAAATTACCTGAAGTCTAGATTTGCTTTAGAGTCCTATCAATTCCTAACAAACAGTGGTTTCTGAGGAAGAAACATCATCCTATCAACAGGTTACATACAGATCTGCACTGTCAATAGATTTACATTTCCATTCCTCTACCTTTCCAACATCTGTTATATTTTCTTGGACCAAGCAGAGTTAATTCAGCCATCAGATTAATACAACCTCACACGGAGTATCAGTCTGAAAGCATGTAAAGCAAAGGACTAAGATTTAGTTTGTTAACTTCACCCCCAAAAAAGTTAAGGCAAGGATACCAGAAGTGTTAGCACAAAAGCCAAACTCACCTTTTGAACTAGAGGAGCATAAATCAATTTATTTACCCAGGAATCTGGTGGAGATCAGACACAATTCACACTAATCTAACAGAAGACTTTTCTGTGTGCTGCCATCTTCCCACCATTTCACCAGATTACTTTGGCAGGGAAGTGGCAATTTATCCACAGAGCTCTGAGAGATAGGCATGCAAGAGTACAGCAAGTAGGATCCATGAGAGTTTCTGCACCTCCTTCTGCATTTTTACTAAGATGAGATTCAAGAAAGATGACCTCCCATGCAGTCAGCCAGTAAGATGCTGTCATGAAGCATCACACTTGCAAAACCATAAGCATCCTATAGAAAGTGTTATGCACCAGCTGTTTGCTGCCTGCTGTCCTGCAGCCTGCAGGGGGACCACAATAAAAGAGGAACAAACTTATTCAGCAGACAGGAGGATCTAAAATCCCACTGCAGTTATTTTGCAAACTTCATGCCCTACAATTTAATCTCCTGGTTTCTACTCAGTGAGAGGTTCTGTATCCCAGGAGGCAGGAAATCAGGACAACTCCAGTACATGACCTTGTTGGAAGCTCTGGTTATGCATTTGCTGCCCAGAAGGACACGTGCAGGGTAGATTGCTCTGGTTTTACCAAGGTCTGAAGTGAGGAGAAGTGGAAGAAACAATCTGTGTTTTATCACAGAAACTAGAAACTTTTCTGAAGTTTCTCTAATATGTATTGCAAACTCCATGCTCTGATTGAACCAGGTTTAAGCCCTTCTTTAGGGAAAAATTTTGAATGGCAACACTTCAAAACAAAAACAAAAACAAAAACAAACAAATAAACAAACAAAAATAATTTCAGTGCATGTATCAAAATCTGTTGTCCAGACAGACCTATGTACCAGCCAACTTGAAAGAATCACAAGTGTCTTACCAAATTTTTATTTCTATTAACAATAGCAGTAAAAATGACCACACTTAGACTCCCTTCACCTTTATGTACCTTAAGACACCTCCATGTAGCATCAAAGTCAAACACTGCTTCTATAAGCAGTGGAGAAAGAAAGCTATAATAGAGTTTGGAGACAGAGACAGTCAAAAAAATGAGGGATAAATCAACACAAACACCACACTAACACAACAAAGTAAGAAGAAAAGGCAATGAAGATCTGCAAAAGGTAAAGATGGAAAGAGTGTTTGAAGGTCAATGAACTCACACCAGCTGTTATAAAAGACTTATGAAATACACTTTCAAGCATGGTGTAGGAACCATTCTTATGTGCTAATTGCACAAAATGTATTTTCTCAACCAAGTAGGAAAAAAAGTGAGTGACAAGGGAAGTGCAAGGTGCTGTGGTGCTCTTCTTCTGTCAGGTTCAACCAGATCCTTACATTCTTTTGGGTGCCCATTCTCAGACAGAAAAGGCAAAGATTTGATAGTAGAAAACTGGAAAGAGGGAAAAGACCATGTGGGAAGAAAAAAGAAAGATGAAACATGAAAACCGTTGAAAACTGTTCCTGGAACAACATTACCAAGTGGGAAAAGGAACAAAGTAAAGCCAAGAGGAATACAGACTAGGTAGGGCAGGATGATTGACAGGATTGCCATAAAGCATTTATTCTTAACACACTGCAACACTGAAAATTTTCTTCCTTCGGTGTCTCTTTCTACTTAGAAAAGTGGGCATAATTTTATTTCTTATAGTCTTGCTCTTAACCTCATAAGTGTAAAGTGATAGAAAAACTTCTAAAAGGAAATACATTAAACAAGTTTCCAGAACCCTTGCAGCAGATACACTCATAATAATTCAGCAGTATGAACTGCTGACCTTATCCTTGAGATAGTAACCTGCACAACATGTTGGTCCAGACAAATGAAGTTCAAAGAAGAACATGACTATCTCAGACCACTGGAGATATTGCTGTAATCCTACATGAAAAACTGGGGAATAGGTTATGTGGCCTTTTCCTAAGTTGTGCTCATGGTATATCCTGTTTTCCATGTCATCATCTGGGAGCACCACCATTTCTTTTCCTTCCTCACTCAGTTCAGCAAGAACTCCTTTTTTCCTCCTTCAGCCCATCTGCTCTCCTCAGGCTGCTTTAACACTGACAGCGTGAGGGCCTAGCAAGCTCAAAATTAACAAACCCCACATTGATTTCAGTGTTTCAGAGGAACAACCTGTTTGATGGCACACATCCAAGCCAATGTTGATATGGATATAGCTTTGTGAGAGCAAAGTGGGAGAAGGAATAAGAGACTTGCTCTTATAACTGCCTACTAGATGAGGACTATAGTTTCCATGACCACAGGACAGCTTTGTACTAAGAGGTCCAATTTTATCACCTACACACCCACATGACTGTGCAAGTATTATCAGTGTAGTAACAAATTGTTGTTATGCCATGGACAAGTCTCAACATCCAAGTCATCCTGGAAGATAATGAAAGATAATGAAAGATAGGGATTTAATCTTATTTTTCAAATATATTAATAAGGCTACTAAAAAAGCTTATTTTCATCATTAGTGCAATCTGTAACTAGCCACAGAAACCCTTGCTCAGTTGAGCAAGTATAATAGTATCAGTTTTGGGGTCCTAGGAAATTTACTGATTCACTTATGGCAGACACAGGCATGGGCACAAGTATATAGTATGGGCTTAAATAGCAGATGGTATAAACATATATTAAGGAATAACTCCTATGCCTGTGAAATTGGTAGCCAGGTATACAGTCCTAAACAAGCCTTCTTTGCAGAAACTGCCTCTCCCTCTTATGCACCATCAGAAAATACTGGTTCACCACAGCCAAGTTAGAAGGATGATACAGAGAGCTGTGGAGACAGGACTTTGTACAACTAATACTTTTAGGTTTGTTTTTGTCCCTTAATTTACCTGAGTATCCTTCCCTGGGAAAGCAAAATATATATAGCTACCACAGAAGCTACAGTTACATGAGTGTGGAGAAACAGAAATGCTGCTGCCAAGCACCTGAAATTGAAACTGCATAGGATGGGGAAAGGCAGTTTGTTTTTAAACAAAACACCCTACACAGATGCTGGAGTAGCTCCAAGCAGGTCCCTGGGGCAGAATACCAAGTTACAGTTTGTGTGCTCCCAAAACATTTTCACCTATTTATTCTCAGGTGCTCCAAGAATACACAAGGAAAGATAAAGAACAAAAGCTGGGAGATTTGCCTGAAAAACATTAGTGTCAACATCTATATTTAGACTAAAAATGCCTGTGAAGTAATTTCCTACCAGAGAGGGAAGAACTCACTGTACAGTTTCCTACAAACACAGTCCTGAGGATCACTACTGCACCTACTTTGCTCTAGCAAGTTGCAATTTCACCTGCTTATATTGTCAATTGCTTGCACTTCCAGTCTTTGTAGCTCCTATATGTCTCCTGCTCCCCAGGCTCCTTTTGATGTCTGTGGCTGTATCTGTCTGAACTAGAACGAGTGCTCAGCCTGCAGATCTGCAGACAGATTAGGATGAGGTAAAAACACTATGCCAAACTGCTCCATTCCACTCAGGTACTTTAACTACTGGGAGGGCTAGAAACTATCTTCTTGAGGGGCCTCTCAGCTGCAACAGAAAACTGAGAAGTGTTTGCTCACATTTGGCAGAGGAATAGGATACTGCACTCTAGAACAAACAGACAGAAACACTTGAAGCTGATGAAGTTGGTGTGGGGCTTTACACTGGTTTTATGTATTAGTAGATGAGAACTGCTCACTAGACTACAGCTAGGAGGCACTTTAAAGAAACCAATGTACTTCATGAAAGGCTCAGTAATTGAATGGGAACACTCCCAAAGCACAAGTCCTGGTGTAGTTTCAGTGGGAGAGTTCAGGTCTCCTGCAGCCAGACTGCTCTGAGACCTGACCCACTGCAAGGCAACCGGAGAAGGTCTTTGGAGGATGTGTCAGCTACTTAATCCGGATGCAAGCCAAATCACTAGTGTAAACATATCCATAATGTGTCTCAAGGCAAAGTCAGACAGGCCAGTTTGTCACCAAAATGCTTGCTTTGCCTTGAGGAGTGCTCACTCAGTCCCATGTACCACTAAGCAGTGACTCGGGAAGCTGCTTCCCACAGCTTCTGCTGTCATACTTCCCTTTCCACTGCCTGGCAGGAACAAGCTAAATTCCCACCCCCAGCTCAGGCTTGGCAAATCCTGTGGTACAGCACAGCTCAGCACTTGAGCTCAGCTAGGTGGCTGAGCCTGTATCCTGCTAGATGGATGCTGAGGATGATTCAGCCTGAACTGATAGCCACAGTCCTGCATGACCACAAACATTCTCCACATCTCTTTACATCAGTCTCACCTTTCATTTTATTTTCCTTATTTTATCCTTCTTGCCTGTTTGGAATCTCACCACCTGGTTTCCTTCTCAGTATTCCAGTAAGTTCTGCTCTAGAGTCTACTTTTCAGGCCTCCTTTCGAAAGCTTGTTTTCCAAAGAGTAACATATTTCATGCAGTCCTTTGCCCTGCACTACCAAGCAAAGGATTTAAAAGGAATGTCAAATGAAAGCAGCTTTCCAATCAAGAAAGCTGAGCAGATGTTCATAAAACAAAATTAAAATGTAGTTTTATGAGCCAGAGGGCATTAAATCCAAGAAGATTTGATCTCCAGGCAACCCAAGCTTGTTCTTCTTGCAATTTTCTGCTAACACTTCAAATGACCCCTTGGGAAAAATAAAGCTTGCCTGGCTTTGTATAGTTATAATGCCCTGACTGTACAACTGAACATAATTTTTGTTTAAATTGGTTTATAGCTGATCACAGCTTAACTTTAAAATACAAGATTATTTAAATACTAGCAGCAGTCTAGAGTCCTACATACACCAGCGTTTGTGCAACAGCATTTTCTCCGCAGCCAGCAGAAAGTCTGCTTGTCCAGGGAAGATGATAGATAACAAAATAATCACTTAATGCAACATAGCCCTGAAGTTTACCACTTAAGCATAGCTTAGCTCAGGGGGGTGCAATTCCCTGTCAAGAGTGACAGGAAGATGTTTGATCACAGGACATTCTTGGGTTCACACATGTCGGTGAAGCTAATGTGATGCTGTCCCATGGTTAATAAAGCCCTGTCTCAAAACTTGAGCTGGCTAAGGATTCACAGACATTTTGGTTATGTGCTTAGCCACAGCAGGTTTTTACACTAGCAAAACATGTTCTACTGTGTATCAGTAAGCCAATAGGAAAGTTAACAAATGCATTCCATTGCACGATTTTTCCATTGTTTGCTGCTTTCCTGGAATCATCTTCTGCCCATTTTCTGTTTAGAGTGATACATACAGCATCTGATGCTGTCACATGATTTCACTCTTGAAAATCATAGGCTTCCTGTCTCCAAGCTTCTATTAGCCTCGATGATAAGTCATTTGCTACAGCAATGTAGTTTTGTATTAGTTTTAGTTGAAGTAGTGCTTAAAATAATATGCAGATTATGAGAACTGAAGAAGTCAAAGGATATTTCTAGATGTAACTCCACCTGTTCAGTTTGGCAGCACAGTGGCCCACATTTTTTAAGACAGTCAGAGAAAAACAGGCTCTCCTAAGAATCAGTAAGTATCATCTGAACCTGCACTTTGCTAAATAGATAAAACTATGCAACACCTACCAAATTACTACACATAATGAGGCTTTTGCTGTTCTGCTCCCGAGGAGATGAGATGCTCTTATCACACTCAACTGATTGAACTATTCATCGATTTCTGAGTACAAAATAACATTCTTTAAAAATGTGCAATGAAACGTTTGGAACAGAAGGCAATCAGTAAGCTTATTGTAGAGCACAGGGATGATGCAGGATTTTAGAGAAGCTATTTTTTCTATTCTATTTCATAAATTAGAATAAAGAGGAGCAGAGGAGGGGGTGAGAGGGGAGAGAGAGAGTGAGAAGAGAAAAGAACGAAAACCTGTATTCAATACAGCATACAAGCCACAAAATAAATTTCTTTCAGTTTCTAAAATGGCTTCTTTGTTTCAAACGCCTTTGTCACAAAAAAACCAGCTTGTTGCGATCTGACTGTTGAGTTGACTGAATTGGGACAAAGCTGTTGTTCTTCCCTCTCCCTCACCGTCCCCATTCTGACATACACTTTTTCTACCCTCTTTTAGCCATTTCAAAGGAAATGGTAAGAAAAGCAGAAATGGTGAGGACAAAGGGAAACATCAAAGGCATCAATCTTGGAATAAACTCGGAGCAAGTGTAACTTCAGCACACAATGACCATGTGGGGGGATGAAGGGGAGGCGGGGAAGAAGAGAGTGCCGTGGAGAAAAGAAGTCACCATTGTCGTGTGCGCACGGTGGTGTGAGTGGGGCGCGCAGAGGCAGGGCAGGTGCGGCGGGACAAGGCGGGCAGCGGGGCAGGGCAGGGCGCGGAGCCCACTGCAGAACCGCAGCGCCGTGCGCCTGGCGGCCGCCCAGTGCCGCCCTCCTCCCGTACCATCATCAAGGATGGGGCCGTTCGGAAAAATAAAAATCAAATTAAAAAAAAAATTAAAAATCAACTACAAATCCCCCAAACGCGCAAACCACTCAGCCCCTCCAAATTTCTTTACGCCGCAAGGTTTTTCCATAAAGCGTCCCGCATTCAGAGGGGCAAAACTTGTCTGCCACGGCCGGGCGGGGGACGGGGGAGGGAAGCGGCGCAGGGAGCTGCGATGCGATGCCCGGAGCCGCCTCCCGTCGCTAAGCGACCCGCGGGCCGCCGCCGGGGCCGGCCGCCGCCGCGCACTCACCGCTCCGCAGCGCTCCATCCCGCGGCAGCGCCGCCGCCTCCCAGCCGTCCTTCCCGCCGCCAGCGCCGGGAGCCGCCGCCGCCGCGATCTGGGTCACCCGGCGCGGCGCCCGGCGAAGGTGAGGAGGAGGAGGAGGCGGAGGAAGGCGGGCGGCGGTGCCGCCTACCGGCGAGCGCGGGGGGAGGCTGCGGCGGGCCCGAACCCGCCCCGCGGGGAGGGGAAGGGGCCGGGACCCACGGCAGCCAGCCTGCCGGGCCGCTCCGGGCCACCGGCCCCAGCGCAGGATGCGCCGCTCATCCCTGCGCTTGAGACCTTCCCCCACCTCGCTCTCCCCGCGCTGCCCAGGAAAGGCGATACCTGGCTGCGCCTCAGGGCAGTCCAGCCACACTAGTACGGCAAAGGTCCTACAGGAAAGCGGGGAACATCTCCGAGGTGTTAAGGCCCCGGCTACCTGGGATAGTACTTGGCGAGCCAGTATCCTTCCTCCATATCCCATCCCATCCCATCCCATCCCATCCCATCCCATCCCCATCCCCATCCCCATCCCCATCCCCATCCCCATCCCCATCCCCATCCCATCCCATCCCATCCCATCCCACCGGCCTGCCAAGCAGTTCAGTGTCCTTTCTCTCTCCCAGCAGTATATCCTGAAGGCTTTTGATCTTCAAAGTTTAAAGTCAGCTAATCGGGATCATAAGCCGTTCTATTTATATGGCTCTCCCCTCCAGGAGAGTAACAGCTGTTGTCTGCAGCATCCACAGAATCATTTAAAGTTGCCCAGTGCAGTATCTACTGCCAGTAGGCAAGCAGTCTTTCATCCATCCTTACTGCTGCATGCATCTGTCCAGATGTTCCTTTGAAACTGTAAGCAGCCTGTCAGGCCACATTGGCATCCCAACATTGGCCAATAGTCTCATGCTCTCAGAAGTCCTTTGAAAATCCTAATTAACCTATTTTTCGAAGTGTTTTCTATGCGTAATTTGAAAATAGCTTCCTGCCTGCCTGTTTCAGGGCCATGGTTTCATTTCTTCTGAATCTCCCTTGTCAGTAATTTTGATCCCATAATCAACTGTCACATTCAAGAAGTGTAGTGAAAACACTTGGGTCATTTTGATATACATTTAACGACCAGGAAACACAGTTCATGTCTTAAGGCAAAGCAGAGTGGTATTTCATTCTCCTCCTGGCTGGAGCTATGTAGTCTCTCTGCCATCTGCCACGAGCAGGCCCTGATGCACCTGGCTGGCAGGTGCTGTGTCCTGCAGAGCTGATGGAGCTGCAGGGATGGAGCAGGTCCCAGGAGCCTGCAGCTGTGTGGTCCATCTGCAAATGAGGTCTGACCCTCAATGGAACAACTCAATGGTCGGTATCAGACTACACCTTTACCACCTCATCTCTTATTTGCATCATGCTTTGCACACTGAAGTAATCTTTCAAGCTTAATTCCATGCATTGATGCAACTAGAAAAGTTGTTCTTTCTCCTGTCTCCTGTATCACAGCAGTGTTTCTAATTACTGTATCACAACAATGTTCACCCCCAGCACATCAGATCCTTGCTCTTAGGTCCTGTGCCTGTCAGAAACTTCTCTAGCACAAGGCCAGAGGATCCACTGCAGCTCTGTAGATGTCTGAACAGAAGAAATTCTAAACTGGGGGAGTTTCCAGGGGCTTCAGGAGCAGAGTTAGGTTATTCTTCCCAAAATAAATCTAGGAACAGAGATTTGTAAGACAATTCATTCATAATTTTGCAAGATGAATTGTGAGCATGAAAAGTCAGATCCTTGCTACAGAACTAGCCTTACTTTCCCAGATGACATGCTCTTGTTCACAAACATTAAGGAATTCAAAATGTGAGACAGAAAGTCTTATTGACTTGTTCCCTTACTGTTGTGGCAAATTTAGGGGATCAGACCAATATGTTTGGAGTTTCCAGATGGTCTTCTGCCCATTCTCTGGAATCATGCATTAGTACATATCTGTACTGTAGTCATGCAGTGAGTGCCATTTCAGAATTGACTGAATTTTTTTGAGACCCTTGTCAAATTTCAGTTTGATGTACCCATTCACTCAATATGTTGGTGTGGAAGCTACCTAGGTTAATATGACTCCTATTTTCGGCATCATTGTTTTGTGGGAAGTTGAGGCAACTCAGCATTTTATAAAAAGCTCATTTGTTTATAAGCAGTTACAGAATATTTTATTTTGATGTACTTTCCTTCTAACAACATAATTAATTTTAATTGATGGCAAATGAAAGAAACTGTGCATGACAGCAGAAATATAGAACTGGCAGTGAAACCGTATTAGAAAAAAATAGATGTAGGACCCCACTAGTTGAGCAATGTCACACTTCCCCAGCAATAGCTCATATAGCCTGCTGTGCTTAATAAAAACCAGCAAGGTCACCTGTATGATTAATTTAGCATTGGAAAGAAGGTGACAGAAGCAGCAGAAAAACCAGATAGCAACATACCTTGCTCAGATACTGGTAAAAAATCAAAAGCTCAAGTCCCTTATTATTTTGGAGAGAAGATCGTGCTGTTACAGAAATTACTGATAAAGACAAAATTGATAAAAAGGACATGCTGTGTCCTTGTGAAGAATCTGACTATTTTGACACCACCCAGCAGTTTTCTCAGACGTGCCACCCAAGCATTATTAAATGCACCATAAGGAGTTATATTTTAGTTAATGGTTTTACAGTATTATTTTGTTTCCTTTGTAACAGGAAACATTTTTCATTTTGTGACAATGCAGAGGTGGCAGAAATACTTTAGCTACACATGTATTCTTTGACTTAAAATCGACAAGAGAAAGAAGATATTTTACCTAACAATCCTAGTACTGCTGGAATAATTTTAAAAGTTGTAGTAAGAAAGAATAAAGAGGGAATAGGAATACCCTCCCTATTCACATAAGTTTGCAAAATGTGTAGTTCAGATTAACAATCCCTCTAGTTTTCACTCAGCATGAGATAGGCTACTCTCTCTCCATAAATGACAAGCTTCTCAGACTGTTCTCAAATTTCCTCACTTGCCGTTTTTGAGGGGATTTGTGTCAGCTGGCAATTCTTGGTGCCTGACTTAGGACAAGCATCAGATACAGACTGTCCTGCAATGGTGAATTATATGGCTCTTGTGCACTGATATTATAGCAACTAGGGCTGTGTGCACACAACCCTCAGGATAATTTCTTAAACCAATCTCCTAGTCACTTTGTTAATTTCCAGTCCCACACTTTCCCTCATTTGTATTTCTTTGACTGAAGATGCCATAAAGTTTAACACAGGAGACACTAACAGAAGCATGTAGATGATGGTAATGTGAGAGATGAAGTGTGTCAGGCTTACTCATAGAGCCTTTAGCGAGATGACAGCTAAGTGAAGCAGCCAGTATGCTCAGTTTTAGTTTATTTAGTTTACCCATTTCTTGAAGCAAAGAATTTTGCCAGAAAAGACTTTGTCTATATATAAGTTAAGAGCATTCAATGTTATAATATTTTAATTTAAATCACTCTGGTGGATATTTCTATATGGAAAGAGTAAAATAAATGGTGTAGTCATGAATTTCAAATACTATATGCTAGCTTTTTTCTCTTAATAAAAGTGAACAAACTCGAATATGCTGAAACTGTGTCCTAATCATACCAAGATGTGTACCATCCATATTATGTCTGTGTGAAAAAGGAAGATTTATAAGAGACAAATTTTAAATCAATTTCAAACAAGGAAATAAAAAATGTGATTTTTAAAAAATCTATTCTTTTCATTCATCTTCTGCCATTAATTAGATCCATACTCTGAATGCATGTGCTACACTTCATGCAAAGATTACAAAGTGTTTCACCAACAATGATTCATGAAGATTCACAACCCTCGGTGATTTGGGTAAATATTTATGTAAATGTCATACAGATCAGCAAACTGACTCACAGACAAGTGGTGTTTTTAAAAAAAAATCACTAAGTTTGGATGCATCTTTTTTTTTTCTTTTGCCTATTCAGTTTAAAAGCTTAC
The DNA here is from genome assembly GCA_034336665.1 of Luscinia megarhynchos. Classification (NCBI taxonomy): domain Eukaryota; kingdom Metazoa; phylum Chordata; class Aves; order Passeriformes; family Muscicapidae; genus Luscinia; species Luscinia megarhynchos. Next base: position 72,291,800 of record JAPFBE010000003.1, read on the forward strand.
AATTCTTGTTTTCCAGATATGTCAAGTGTGCCCATAGATCCAGAGAAATAATGAAAACTAGATTACAAGAGCAACAAATGGGGTAACCCAAGCATCTGACCATGTTTTTGTTTAGAAAATTTTAACTTACGGTTGAACTGCTATTCTTCTTATAAAGAAAGTAAACGTGTTTCATGAGCAACAGCTAATGAGTTCTCCTGAGATGATGCCTAAAAGGAGATGAAAGAATGGAGTCCAGTCCAAGGAGTACATTGCAATATTCTCTCCAGTCAGTGGGGGCATCAAGGATCTCACTTACTGTGGAAATGTAACATTTAGTTCTCTTATGTAAACAGTACTATGTCTTTAAAAATTAACTTCACAGATTGTGTCTGAACTGCAAGCACTGCACCCTTAAAAATGTGTTTATTTCTCAAGTGGGCAGAATCAGAGCTTGACATTCCATGATTGTCCTTATGATACATTTGTTCCCTGAAGTTATAACTGTGAGAAATTATGGTTTCCAAGGATATGCAGGAAAGCAGACTGCCTGCCTGGTTCAATATCAGGGAGGATCCCTGTGCAAGGTCACATCGCTTCCTGAATGCCTACCAAAATCCTAATTGTTTGTGACAGCACTGAGTTTTCCTAGGTTACTGTAGATTTTGACTGTATGGCCAGACGAGGATATATAGTTCAAACAGTATTTTTAAAAAAATATATTTCCTATTTGTTTAATGAAAAACAGGCATAAAGACCCAGAAGAAAATGTAAAGTACATGCAGACTTTGAAGGGATGACAATTTTCAGTCTTTGTGTCAGAGAAAACAAATATTTTGTGAAGCTCTTTTTAACAACATTGCCTTCAAGGCTAAACTACACCATGTGTTCATGGGTTTAGTGATTTAGAAGGAAATCAATATTTTGTATGGTTCTTTCAGCATTCCATATTACTTTTCTGACACCCCAGAAAGTGTACTAGACTGGTGAAAAATCTCACCTAAACTTTGCCTGAACTACAGAGAGTCACAGAAGCAGTGAAATTCCTTTTCAGCAGAGAATTACCATCTTTTCTTTAAAGCTTGTGTGGCATTGGAAAGATTTAAAGTCCCAAGTTGCCAAGATTGTTAATGCCAAGATAAAATTAAAATTGAGGACAAAACAATTTCATGCAATGTATGGTTTGCTTAGTATTGGTGCATGTGGGACTTTGAAGGCTGAGGACCATTCACTGAGAGGTTTTATTTAAGCAGAAAGAGCTGGCAGGAGCTTCACTTGGAATTTTTGAATTAACTTCATGGATATTATACTTTTCAGTAGCTGTTCCTAGGGAATTTACATCTCATGGACTCTTCCCTAATGAAATCAAGAAATTATCAATTTTTTGACATATATGTCCACATGTTGCAGGAACCTCTCAAGAGCTGATTCTTTGCACTGGCAGCACGCATAATGAAATGTCTTCAGACTTGTAGCATGCACATCATACTTACAGTAATTTCTGTCTTATGCCTGAAATTTCACAGGAATTTTCTGAAGATTCACCAGAAAAAGATCAAAAGATTTTCTGTTTATTGGGGCTTACAGATTGTGCTCCCAGTTGAAGTGCAATATTAATGGTCACCCAGCAATGTAGGCATGCTTTTACACTGTGTCTGACAACAGAAGCTAAAGCTTTTCCTCCCTGCCTCTAATAAACACTTTTGAACTTCATTAGTGCAATCTCACGGCATAGCAGAAGAGCTCAGTTTAACCCTTATCCAATCTTAAACATTCACTGACCAGTTTGGTTCCACAGATGACAAAATCTGTAGCTGTCCCAGCAGACAACTGCAACCTCTCTACTCAGAAAAAGCTGTGTCATCATGCTAAAGAAGCTTGCTCCACAAGAGGATCACACCTAGTAACAGTGGAAGTGAACCTGCCAATAATCATGTATTTGTGCCAGAAATGCAGTGTTGCCAAATATTACAATTCTGCAGTGAAATTTATGGTATTTAGTGTGTTTCTTAAAGTTTCAGTACACTGAATCTTGAGATTTCAGGAAAAGTGCAGCTTTTTTTTTTTTTTTTTTTTTTTTTTTTTTTTTTAAATTAAAGGAAAGGAGAAAAAAGTACTCTAAAATCTTGTTTGTGGAAAAAAAGCTTTAAAAAGTTTGGAGCTATGAACAGAATGTAGGTTAAAGCTTAGAAATCAGAAAGCATACTGATACTACTTGACATTTTAAGTCTCTTGAGAATATAAGCATTTTGATCACAAGCATTTGAAAATCCCACTGATTTTAACAGGACCCAGACTTCTCATGTCTCTTTCAGTCTTATGCAATTGCTAACAAACATCTAGAAGCTTTTTTTTTCTGACTGTTTTTCTTTTTCAGAAAGAAATATGAAATCTAGCACATGCAGCACAGAGCCAGCCTTGCCTTCTTCCTGAAAAATATAAGCCTTTGGCATTGCAGAGTTTTGTTATGGAGAGTTTTATTATCACAAGCAGCAGCAGTTGCACATTTTGAATGTAGGTCAACATATATTTGTCCAAGTGCAGAACTATTACATGAATGCTATCCTAAAACAATTCATCTTGTGTCTCATCCTTTATTACAGTACTTCTCTACAGAAGTAGTCAGGGGTGGTTTTGAGCTGGATTTTGTGCTAAGAGGTTTTTTTCTTATTTCTGTAACAAACTGCAGTCCTGAAATATATCCTATTTGTCACGATTCTTAAACTGCAGTTTCTTATACCAAGAGATTTGATATAGCAAATCCTATCTTCTTGTGATTCCCTTTTAATTGGGTTTGAAATTAATGGAAATCCAGTGTGATCACATTAGGCTAAAGCATGGTTTGGCTTGCTTTGCTATAAAAGGGAGTAAGATTGTCTTTCCACCTACAGGCCAGTAACCTCTTGTTTGTTGAAGGAAATAGAAGTGTTTACTTGTTATCCTATGAAGTTGATTCCCAGGGACTGACAAATGCCTTGATTCTCCCTGGGAATGTGGCCAAGGTAAAATAGCTAATAGCACAGCAAATAGTGCAATTTGTTGCTGAGAGAAGTCAGTAGGATTTTATTTTTCACTGATGACTAAATGGGAACATGATATTCTGCTTCAGAAGACATTTTTCCTCATTATCAATTTAAACAAAAAATAGAGCCAGAGCCAAGATTTTCTTATATAAACCTTCTTTTTTCTTAAGAAAACTATTAAGACTTAATATCAAACTAGAATATTTTCTGATGTTTAAAACCAAAATATCAAAATCATAAAAAAAGGGATTTTTAAAAAATAATTGTGAGTTTTCTGTTAAAGCACTTTAAATCAGAGATTATATTAACATCAAAAGTAAATGTATTTGAATACCCACTTCTGTGAACTCTTGTGGGTTAGTCAGTGATAATGTTTTTAATGGAGATGTATTTTTACTTGTCAATAAGCACTGTGGTATCTGTAGGAGGAGCCTGTACCCATCTTATCTAGCATGGGAGGAGAATGCACAGTGCTTCTGGGCTTAAATCCTGAAGGGCATAACAGCTCTGGTTTGAAATAAGCTTCTATTAAACCCCTAACCACCCTTTAACTGTTTTCCTTTTAAATGGTGGAAATTTCCTATGTAAGAATATTGTTTATAGAAGAAAAACCTTGATGCATTATGAGAGGAAATGTTACTGCAATGTGCATGAAAAAGTCTTGACCAATGCTAATCATACAGAGATATTAAAAAAAACCAAAAAAACCCAACCCACCTCATAGTGAGTTTGTTCTCTCCCAGAGAACACATGTGGACATGCACGTAGACTGGAGAGTGCACAGAATCCAGAATGTGGACACTAAAGAGAAACAACCTTTGGGCAGGTATTTTCACTTGTCAGAACAAATTGGTAATGAATTACAAACTGCTATCATTAGGATCATCCTTTCAGTAGCTTTCAGGGTTGGGTGGTTTCCAGGGCTGAGAGCCCCAGAGAATATTTTATTAGAGACAGCAGCTGTTGATGCAGCCTGGTTGTTCTTTCCCCATTCATTCTGGCTCTCAAGAAGAGCAGATGATGCTAAGGCTTACTCACAAAAGTTAACAAGCTCTATGCTATACTCTTATCAGCTAGGTAGAAAATATTCAAACTTTAAATATAAGAAATCTTAGGCAGAAGATCTGGGCTATCACAACACTTTGTTATCCACTGTGTGGGTCAAGGACAGAGGGTGACTTAATAGCACAGACTGTGGTGGAGGAAAGGAAGTAGAACCACCCTTCTGACCAAGTACTTCCTACTTCCCAAATATTACAGGCTGTAATATGCCCTGTCAGCCCCACATGCTTAGTGCACTTGTACTTTCTGTACATGGAACAGCTGTGTCCCTGGCATAGGGCATTCCAAGGGAAAGAGATAAGATTTTTCTGTTATTGTTTCTTAGTTGGTTGGATTTTTTGTTCTTTTTCTTCTGGGTAAGCACAGCTATGGGTAGATTCCTCTAGACTGTGCATCTGGGAAAAACTTGAGGAGCTGGCTTCACTCTACAGGTTTACAGGCTCATCAGTCACCTTACATACCACCTGCCTGGGAATCCCATACATCACTGATGCTGAAAAAGATTACACATCCACAGGAGGCTGAAGGAGGAAAATAAAAAACAGCTTGGTACTTAAACAGAGAGACAGAAAATAAGCATTAGGTAATAAGATACAGTGAAAAGTAGAATATTTGTAAGGTAAACAAATTTTGGCAATCCCAAATTCCAGCATTTTCATAAAGAAGGGAGAAAGGTTATGTCTCGGGGCATAGTGTGAAGCTTGGTTAGCCTGTGAAGAATAAAAATGAAGCAAAGGTTCACACTGTATCCCTGATTTAAGGGACCACTTTCTCCATAGAGAGTCAGTGAGGTGTGGAGATTGTTCCTTTCAGTGAGGCAGGCCACTAGTGTGGGTTCAGTCCACAGCCTGAGGGGGGTTGCTGGCCAGGTCAAGGGTGGTAAAGTGGAATATTTATGTACAAGCCAGAGGCTCAGTCTTCACATGGCCTTGTCTGGACTTGGCACAGTTTTATCTTTCTCTGTCCCTAGTGCTGCACCAGGCCAAAGGTAATGTGATCAGTTCTAGCTGCAATGGTGGCTTGTCCAGGGATGGTCTCTTCTGGGGAGTGCCTGAGCCTGGGGGAAGCTGTGATGCTGTCTTTAATCCATCCTGGCCTGGTGGAAGCTGTCTTTGACTTGCAGTGTGGATGTGGCTTCCCCCATCTGGTTTTGGATGCCCTGTGCTGGAGGAGGCTTCAATGAAGGAATGGAGGCAGGTGTAGGGCTAAGGGATGGTGTCCCACTGCATATAAGGTTAAAGCATTGTACTTGCTCTGTGAGGACTCAGAGGGAGACTCTGTGGATGGAGAGGAGGATGTCAAAATGCTGGCTCCACTTGGTGGCACGGGGAGGGCCTGCTGGCAGGTGGAGCTGGGAAGCATGGAGTGAGCAGGGACAGGAGGTGGCACAGTGACAGGGTGTGTCCATGGAAGGTGGTGCAGGGGGCTGCTCACCCCCTTCCCCTTGCCACACCAACTGCCCTGGATCCATCTGGCATGGACATCTGTCTCCCTAGGACATGGCTGTGTGCTGCAGGAGAACCCTGGCCTGGTCATAGGGAAATCTTGGCACATAGAATTGGCTGCTGCCAGAGAATCAGAGAGCCAGTTAGATTGGAAAAGGGCTTTGGAGATCATCCATCCAACCTTTGACCCAACACCACCATGTCAAATAGGCCATGGCGTTAAGTGCCACGTCCAGTCTTTTCCTAAACATCTCCAGGGACAGTGACTCTACCACATCCCTGGGCAGTCGATTCCAAGGTCTAATCACCCTTTCCATGAGGAAATGCCTCCTATTGTCCAATCTGAACCTCCTGCAACTTGAGTCCATTTCCTCTCATCCTGTCACTTGTTAGCTGGCAGAAGAGGCTGACCCCCCCTGGCTCCCCCTCCTGTCAGGCAGCTGCAGAGTGCTGGGTCCCCCTGAGCCTCCTTTTCTCCAGGCTGAACACCCCCAGCTCCCTCAGCTGCTCCTCACAGCCCTTGTGCTCCAGAGCCTTCCCCAGCTCCGTGTCCCTTCTCTGGACACGCTCCAGCCCCTCAGTGTCTCTCTTGCAGTGAGGGGCCCAGAGCTGAGCCCAGGGTTGGAGCTGTGGCCTCAGCAGTGCCCAGTGCAGGGACGGTCACTGCCCTGCTCCTGCTGGCCACGCCACTGCTGCTCCAGGCCAGGATGCCACCGGCCTGCTTGGCCACCTGGGCACACCTGGATCGTGTTCAGCTGCTGTTTGCCAGCACCCCCAAGTCCTTCCCAGCCACTTTGCCCCCAGCCTGTGGCGCTGCCTGGCGCTGCTGTGACCCAGGAGCAGGACCCGGCACTCGGTCTTGCTGAACCTCAAAGCTCGGCTTCCCTGCCTTCACCTGCAATGAAGCGGCAGATCCCACTCGCGGCCCGGCGGGCAGCGGGGCGGGTCGGGGCGGTGCCGTGACGGCGCGGCGGGGGCGGAGCGGTGCCGGTGCCCGCCCCGACATGGCCGCTTCCTGCAGGTAACGCGCCCGCTGGGCCGGGGCTGCAGCGCCCGGGCCTCGCCCGCCTCTGGCTGGGGACGGGGAGCCGCGGAGCGCCGGCGGCCTCTGCCGCCTCTGCCGCCGGTTCCGCTCCCGTCCCGCTCCCGTCCCGCTCCCGTCCCGCTCCCGTCCCGTCCCGTCCCCGCCGTGCCGCCCTGTGCGGCGAGCAGAGCCCGCGGCGGCCTGGCCGCGGCTCCGGCTCTCTGTGCCTGTCACGGTGTAAGGGGGACAAGGCCAAGTCAGTCCCTACGCCTGCTCAGGGCTTTAGCAGCCTCCCCCGTGTGCACACAGCAGAAGGAGGCTATGGGGGTGGTGAGCCCTGGAACAAGGTGCCCAGGCATGTTGTGGGTGCTCCAATCCTGGCAGAGTTCAAGGCTTGGAGAAACCTGGTCTAGTAGGACGCGCCCCTGCCCATGGCACGGCGTTTGGCACCGGTTGATCTTTAAGGTCTGTTTAAACCCTTGGCATCCTGTGATTCCAAGACGCACTCCTGTGGTTATTCCTGTTATCGCTGATTGCAGCGAGTGCCCAGAGCCCGGGGTTCGCGGTGTGTCGGGAGTTTGGTGCTGGCAGTCCCTAGCAGGGACGGGATGGGACGGGGCAGCCGCGGGGACATGCTGGGGCCTGGACGTGCTGGTGCCTTCAGGAGCATTTGGCCAATGCTGGAGCTCTTAAATCTCACCTTCGGGCCTCCTGAATTTTATATTTTTTTTTCCCCCAGGTGTCTGTTCGAGTACTTGTTGAAGTACGTATGTTGTGGCACGTCTGCGACACAAAACCAAGCCAAAACTGAGTGACAAAGAGCCCAGCTTATCCCTGATCGTGGCGCTCCCTCTGCCGACAGCCGCCGCTCAGCTCTGCCCGGCCACCCGGTACTTGCGTTTTCAGAAGCGGCTTCTACAGCAGATAAGCTTCGTGCATTGCATTAAAGCTTTACATGAGCCTTTGTAGTAACTCCAGACCTGTTTTGTGACATGCTATAACCTTGGTTCGTATTGCAAGGGGAAACAGTTTTCAGTGTGTATTTTCTGGAGCTACTTTTTAAAAATACTTGTAAAACTAGGTAGTAACAGTAGTGAATGCAACAGTGGATTAACCCATTTTCTTCTGTAGCCATATTGGCCTTTCTAAAGGAGATCCTGTCAAATGAAGTTTCCTACTTTTATACAGTTGAGTGTGTTTCCTTTATTCAGAAATCAGGGCAGATTTGGTTCCTGTGCCTGCTGAATTGAGCCACTGGTAGTGATATAACAAACAAGACAGAGTTTAGACCCAGTTCAGACAAAGACCAAGAGAATATTCTGCTGTCTCAGCTATGCAGGTAGTACTGTTTAAGATGCCTTCAGGGGCTGGAGGCACCAGAGTGATGCTGGCAAGCATGACAGCATATCAGGAAGGTCTTCAGCTTCTTGAGCAGGAGGTGAAAGGCAGAGTGTTGTGGGATAGGTCATCTCTGCCAGTGTTATGTCCTATTTAGACAGCTGTATCACACCTCAGCTGACCCTTGTTCAGTTGTTTGCTTCAGGGGTTATGAAAGGAGAAAAAGTAGCCTTTCAGCTTCAGTTCCTGTGCTAGTTTGACAAGCTCTGTGGCATGACTCCTTTGCTTTTGTCTGGGAGAATGTGAGAGTTTGTGAGGGTCTAAAGGCCTGACTAAACTCAGAACTGCTTTCCTCAGAGGTTGGATGAAGTTTTCCAGTATGTAGAGGTGTAGATGTTATGGGAGAGGTCTGACCCTTTCAGTTTGAAGTCCTCTGTTCTGCAGGCTGTGACAGTACTCTGACTGGTGTGGGTGATGTGCATAGCCTCCATGCTTTTCCATCTGAATCCAATTTACTTCCAAAGTATTAACCTGTCCTGTATCTTTGCTCTCTTTCTGTAAACTCACCAAGTCAAACGTGTCACTTTCCTGTGAAGTGGTTTGGGACTGCATGGCACCCTCTGCAGAGGAATATGTAGGCTGTAAAGATGAGGGCCTTTGTTCACCTGTGTGTGGCAGATAAAGAGGGACAGGCCAAGCCTTTTGGACCCAGTTGTGTAGAGCAGTTCTGGATTAACTCGACCTTACAGGTCTTTTTTAACCTAAATGATTTTGTGATTCTGTGAAATCTTATGATCACACAGCTTGGTCATAGTAAGCTTGCTGAAGGAGCCTGCAGATCAGCTGAATCTTGGTAAGGGTAACCCATTAGATGCTCTTAGGGGAATTTACTTAACAAAAACTTTTGGTGCTTCTTTTCATGAGACTTTTATTTTCCCCTCTTAGCCACCTCGGCTTCTATCTTACACTTTTGCATGTTGGTTTTTAGTTTTGGGTTTTTTTTGTGTGTGTCTCTCACTGTGCTTTTTTTTTGTTTAAGCAAGTTTGAGATTTTTTTATCATTATTTATCTTATGAAGGTTAAGAGGACCACTGCTCTCTGTGTGTTTAACACTGTTGATTAAGTGAGGAATCTTATTTTGAACTGTTTTGAGCTATTTGTTGTTAGAAGGAAGAATGTTGTTCTCAAAGAATGAGCTGTCGCCTGTTTGCAAGTGTGCCATCAGCAAGGGAAAGTGATTATTTAAGAAGGTACCAAGAGTTTGAGGAAGGGAAGGGAAAAAAAACAGAGTATAAAATAGGCAAAAAGCCCTTAATGAGCACTGTTGCTTTAAAGGGAAATGGCAGATAGTTCCTAACAAATCTGTAATAAAACTAATTTTGCAGAGATCAAGATTGATTGTGTAACCCATTGATCTTTTCATCCTCTATACTTCATTTCTGAAGTCATGTGAAATAATTATTTTAGTAGTCTTCTTATTGTTCCCTGCTTCAGTTTTGTTGCTTGTGAGGTTTTGTCTTGTGCATTTACTTCCATTGCATGTGAGCGTGGTTGTGCTCGAATTCTCTCTAAGAGATCCTAGGAAATGTCCAGAGTTTAATGGTAGTAGGATGGATTTTGGTGCTGAGTAATTTTTTTAAGTCTTTTCTGGTTTTGGGAGGTTTTTTTTTTGGTCAGGCTCAGATATAAATGTGATCTCTATGTGGTCAGATGTGTAAAAACTTGAATAATGCCAGGAAGTCGGGTTGAAACTGTTAGGGCCTTGCATGTGCTACCTCAAACTTGATATCAGGTGCCTGAAACCATGTCAAGAGAGAATTGCTGATGCCCACCATGCCAGTAACTTGCTACATTTGCTTGAAATTGTTGTTGACAAGGGTTTCAATTCATTTAAGACCACTGTAAAATTGTGTTTGATAATGGAAGAAGAATGATAGAAGAATGAACTAGTAAATGGAAAGGAAGGAAAAAGACTAAGTCTTCTTGGCAGCATTTATCCTGTCCTTTTTGGAGGATTAGAATCTTTTATTTCCACAGAGTGCTTTTGTCATCCTGATTCTCTTTAAAGATCTTTTCTTGTGCAGTGCTGTTACAAGTTGTGCAGGTTGATGATGGTAATGCTGTAGCAATCACAGGGAATACATACTTACAGCTCCTTTGCAACACTTCAATATTTTATAACAATTTTACTAGCATATCGGTGCTTGTTTAAAACTAAATTTTTGTCATTCAACACAAAGTTGCAGCAAATACTAATATGAGGGTTTTTTTAGCTTTGCCATTTTTTGTGGTACATTGTCATATTATCATGATAGTGTCTGCAGTTTAGGTACTGGGAAGCAGCTCTGCAGTCATGCAAGCCAGAAGGCATGCAAGTGGATAAGTGACTGTTGGGACAGTTGACAGAGTTATATAATTACATATAAGTTTTGTTTTGTTTTTTTCCTTACAAATATCTGAAACAAAACCATTTTTTGACAGGAAGAGAAGATGGAAGGATTGTTGTAGGTTGATGATGATAAAGGAATGGAACAGGACAGACAACTGCAGTTGGATTGTCCAGCTATACTGTTAGGAGGATTTTTGGCAAAGAAGAGGTGATACCTCTAAAATACAGGTAAGGGGTTATGTTACAGGGAGAGATAGAGTCAAGCTGCATTAGTGTCTGGGAGCTTTGTCATAATCTTACATGAAATCTGGACTCCTCCCTTGAATTTGAAGGAGGTAGAAAAAAGAAAGGAAAAGAATGCAGGCTCAGAGAAATACGGGGAGGTACTGTATGATCTCAGTATAGTGTTAGACCAAGTGGCAAAAAATGCAGCAAAACCTTGAGAATGCCAGTGGCCTTTAAGTACTCACTGGTTGGTAAATGCTGTGTTGCCATGAAATTCAGTAGTTAATATAGATATATATGTGTACACAGTTTTCTGTTCCTTCTCACAACAGGAATGTGATTTGCATTAAGTTTGGGAGATGTGGTAAATGATGCGTGGAGCATCCTAGTTGCTTACTCTAGGACATCTGAGTATTGCACACATTTTTCTACTCTCAAGAAAGGCAAATTTGGCCAAATGTCACACTTAGTTGCAATTAAGTAAAAGGAGCCAAACATTTCATCTCCAACTCAAGCATTTGGTGAGGCGTGAGAATAACTGAGAAGCTGAGACAATACAAATCTCATGACAGTTCCACACAATTTTTTTCTCATGTTCTGCTCTGGAGAGGCTGTAGAGAGAAGGAAATTTAGCTGAAAGGTTAAAACCCACAAATGGATGCAGTGATACTGTGAATGTGAATAGAGGAGTGAAGAGGAAGACAAAAATGGGAAAATTTAGTCAAGCATCATAGCAATCTTTTAAAGCTTTATTTTTGGGAGAGATCATTTTCAAGCAGGACAGTCACTATGTGTTGTTTCTTCTCGTCTCCAGAACACTAGTATGGAAACTCAAACCAGTGAAGATCATTTGAAAGTCCAGAAAATGAAGAAGAAGGTATTGAGGAAGCAGGTCAGAGCTCAGCATACACTGATGAGACATGAGGGCATAAAGTGCATCTCCCATGCTACACAGGTGACTGGTGGTTGTGATTTTGATGGTAGTGTTAAAATGCTGCTTATCTATGTTCTCTTCTCATGTGCCTTGTGTAAAATGCTGTTCTTAAAAATGCATTTCCCAAGATTGAGGGTCTTCTGTGCTTCTTTGATTTCAAAGCAGAACTGTACTTCAGCAGTTCAGTGTCTATGGAGAGACTGATGGCCTTTAGATAAGGTTTTTTTTAACCTGAAACAGTAGTTACTTGGATTGAGGAGGAGGAGGAAGCATTGGAAATGCTTTTGATGTAGATAAACTTTTCTTCTCCTTCTCTGTGATTTATTTTATTTTTTTTTACTCAGGCTTTTAACTTTTGTGCCTTCTATCCTCCATAGCTCTCTGTCAAGTGTAATTTGTCTCATCTAAGCTCCCCATTAAAAACCTGTCTGTCTTTGGAAAACCTTTTCCATTTTGTTTTTTTCCTCTAAACAAATTAAGGCTGTGGTTCTGTGGGAATTGAACTGGTTGGCTGGCTGGCTTGCAGCTGTTTAAATGTGGACAGCTTTTTCTTTCCTTGCAGAAAAGAGACCTAGCAGAAAGCTAGGTCTTAGATTTTTGGTTTGTAGTGTTCTGCCACAGTAGAGTTACAGCAGATCAGAGAATGACCTCACAGATAATGATATAGCAAAAAGTGATGGGAACTTGCAAACAGAAAGGGAAGTTAGAGCTTCTAATTTCTCTCTCTCATTTATTAAGAAATACCAATGGCTTGAAACACTGTAGAACAGTGTCATTTACTCTATGCTTGTTCATCCTGATCCTGCAAATTCTTCCCATTCAAATATGGAAACATTAGTTAGATCTTTATACATTTTTGTAATAAAATTTGGTTTAATTTTAGCTGGGACACCACATGGACAGATGTTAATGACTCAGCAATCTTGTATTTTTCTAGTGTTGCTTGGAAATGGGTCTGTAATTTGGGATTTTTGCCCCTTGAAACACTTCCAGGTACCAAATTATCCATCTAATCTATCCAAAGAGTAATTTTGGGATGCAGCCAGGTTATTATTGGTGACAGAACATTTGAATAAGTGATATATGAAACAAAATTATATTGCTAGTGGTAAACTTGTGTCAGGAAGATAGAAAATGCTTCCAGGCTTTGTACAGAGTCTGTCTCTAAATTACATGATTAGTTGCTGCATGTGCTGGAGCAGTTGTGTGGTGGGGTCTTTGTAGATTAAGTGAAAGTAGTGAAGTTTGAACCACTGCATGTCCTGAACACACATGGGTCTCTCCATCAATAACATTCTAGAAGATAGCAGTAATTAATAATGAGGTGCACTTTGAAAAATATGATTGGTAGTGGACAGCCTGATGCAGAGCTTAGAACAGATGTTAACAGAGCCTTCACAATAGGCATAATCACAGCAGTGCTCAGTGTATCATTTTTTCTTTTTTTTTTATGACCCTCCTCTTCAGTTCTAAACCTCATTTTCTTTTTTTTTCTTTTTTTAGAGAAGTGAAATGCTGTCATTTGCAATAATTGAACACTTTGCCCAGCTGTTTCAGAAGCCCCCAAAATTGTGTGCCAGTGCTGCTGTTCGCTTGCAGTACACTTGACACACTCATTCAAAGCATGCATTAAGTGAGGAGGTGTTTCTGACAGAGGTTGCAGGGCTTTCAGCCAGACTATGTGCTGAGCAAGCAAAGGTTGCATTAACCTTGTATAACAAGCTCATGGAAATGTAAATATCGTGTGCAGAATGCATAAAAGAGTGCTCATGGGTTTATTTCTTCTTTATAGTGCTGTTCTCTTGATAAAATGTTAGTTTTAATGATCACTAATTCTTTTATTTTGTTTTGTTTTGTTTTTTAATTCTCTTTCAATTAGAGCCTGGTTATTGCCAATGCTGGTCTTGGTAATGGGATGAGTAGACAGCAACTGCTCAGGATACTGGAAGAATATGGAGCAATGGAAACACTCTTAATGCCACCAAATAAACCATATTCATTTGTGAAATATAGGACAACAGAAGAAGCCAAGAAAGCCTTTAATGCCCTTAATGGGAAGGAAGTAACTCTGGAAGACTGTAGCCAAAACATTGTTCTATATATTAATTTTGTGGAAAAAGGTACAGTTTTTCTGCTCTCCTATATATCCAGCTTCTTGCATACTGCTCCCCTTTGCTTTTCCTTCCTGGGTTGTAAATATAGGTAAAAGCACACTAGTCTTTGTAAGTAGGTGCAGAGAATGAAAGCTAGAATCTGAGATTCAGGATGCTCTAATTTCAACTCTATTCCTTAGAAGCAAAAGGGATAAAAAGATTGGGTAATTTCCTGACTATTCAATAGTGCAGATTAAGGTTTTGTGATTAAGGAGCCTGGAGAATCATTTGGTTTCTTGTGTTACCTTAGTCTTGCAGTCGCTGTCTCAGCTCCAAGAAGAAAAATATACACAATGAAATTTGTCTTTTTTTTCCTCCCCTTCTCCCCAGTAATTTTTTTTTTTGCTGATTATCAGCTATTTGCTACAAGAACTGTTGCTCTTTCTGTGAGCTTTCATAATGTCTAATAAAAATAATTCCTGGTGTTGATCTGTACATTCTGCCAGCAAATAGCTTTTTTTGAGTTCTTAGAATGGCAAACTGAATGTCCCAACATCATTCATGTTTTATGTTCACCTAGGTATTGTTCTGTACTCCTCATTTGTACATATTTGATTACAGAATACTATCTGTCTGTGGAAGGAATCAGCTGATATGGTAAATCACTAAAATTCTACAAAATTAAAATGAAATTCAGGTACAACCTTGAAGTGATTTGAGAAATTCTGTTTACCATTATTTTTGCAGGAAAACCACAATTTCTGTTTGAATAGTGTAAAGTCTTGTTTGTCTTATGCAGTAAAATTTTTAGACAGTGCTTGAATGCAAAGCTTGGGCCTTACCCTGTTTTGTCAAAAAGGGATCATTCATTCTCCAAATAAGACCACAATGAGGGCTCCATTGTATCAATAAATATTTATACAGCTGTACTATATTCTCATACAAAGTAATTATATCTCTATGGGGAACAAAGGTTTTATTTTCTCTAAAAAGTGACAAAATTATTTTTTTTTCTCGTATACCTCAGTTTCCTTGCAAAATGCTGTTCCTACAAGCTTGCCTCCAGGCTTAATGGTAATTGAAAAGATTATTTCTCCAGAAGAAGAAAGGAGGATGTTGGAAAGTATTGACTGGAAAGGAGATGAAGATACTCAGAATGGTGGGTAGAACTCTAGGAATCCTGACATTCTATACTTTTATGTTGTTTTTTTCCTGCAGTTTCAGGTTACAGGAAGTCTACACCTTGGTAAATTAATTGTCAGAAATTATTCTGTGTTAGTTTTTAGCATTTTAGAAATTGGGTCTTATACTGCAAGTGATCTGAATTGATATTCTAAATTGAATTTATTTGAATAAAAAACCTGCATCCAGAGACAATTAAAGTCTTTTGCTTAAAATTTCTTGTGCCAAGCACAAGACTTTGTAATTTGATGTCCAACTGAAGAGCTGTGTCTCCTTTTATGTAAAAAAAATTACTTAGTGAGGCATACATTCTGGATGCTTTCATGCTTTCACTTGAGCTTATGGAGTTAAATCCTTCAAGAAATGAATTCTTGGAAATCACTTCAGAGTTCCTGTGCAAAAGGTTATGTTGACCTTGGCTAATGTGCAGCTTGGTGATTAATGAGAATGGTGGATCTTGATGTACCTGTAGGGTATTCATCAGATGTAAATTCAGAGATCAGGGCAAGAAAAAGATGCATTAAGCATGGCTCAAAAAATTGTATTCTCTGCTTCTTACATATACAAAACCACCATCCCTCTGACTCAAAACAGCAGTGAAATGTGATGCTTGATGAATTACAAGAGGTAATAAGCAGAAGTGTGTATGTGAACAATGAGGGTCACATGGACTTTTTTAACTGCTAATTAAATAATGTTTGGGCTTTACAGGGAGGATGGGATAGGGAAACATAGTAAATTGCCTGCAATGTTGCATGTAGTCTTATGTAGTCTAATCTTACTTTAAAGTTATGTGTTTTTACAGCCCAGAAGACTTTAAAGCATAGAAGAGTAAAGCATTTTGGGTATGAGTTTCGCTATGATAACAATAATGTTGATAAAGACAAGCCATTGCCTGGAGGTGAGAACTTCCCTATTAAACTATGCTTATTCTGCACTGGTGTTTGAACCATTATGTAAAGCCTTTAAGCCTTGCTGAGTTATAGCTGTGAGAGACTGGTTAAAGGAGAGCCTTTGCTGTATCTTAAGCACACACAAAAGTGCTTTTGAATTTTGAGATTCATTCCAAGTTATTGCTAGTGCTTTAAGCCTGTTGTCCAGTCACTTGGAACCAGAGGTTGCTGCCCTTTGTTGAGGTCTGGTCAAATAAGGCTTTTGGGATTGCAGTTGTCATTCCTTTTCAGCTTTTTGTTCCATAAAACAATTACCCGTGTTACAAATGGCATATTAATCTATTTGGGGGATGTGACGTATGTTGGTGTATATATTTATCTCAACCAGCTTGAAGCTCGCTGGATGCACACTGAAATAAAATTTCCTTTGCTCTGAAAGCAATTTCATAAACATTTCAATAACTCATATTTGGAGTTGAAAGCTGTGAGTCAGAGCAAAGCAAGTGAGTCATCTTATAGACTTAGATTTAAAAATAGTAAAATAGGAGAGTTAAATTCCTGTAAAACTTGAAGGTGTTTAAGGTGATGTATATATACTGGGGTGGATTTAGCATGCAACAGAAGGGTTCTGGTTATATTAAGATTTTAACTGTGAAGCTATATCATTGTAAGAGGATTGATATGTGAATTGTTTTCTAGTCTCACAGACTTTTTTTGTGTGAGAAAAGCATAAACACTTCTGGAGAGAAAACAAGAATAAAAATCAGTAGATTCATGGAAGGGATAGTAGTAACATTTTTTGGAGTTACCTTCAGCAGAATTTTTTCAATCAAGTCCTCAGGTAAAATAGCAAACTAAAGCTTCAGTGGAGGACTATACCTTCCATTCCCGTTTCAAGACCAGCTTAACTTCAGCAGACTTTTTGGTGATATTTAATCTAATTCAGTAAGAGATTTCCAGGGAATATTTTAGAGAGCTCTCTGCACAACTGACTGCATAATAATTTTGTCTTCTTGACTGAATTTTTTTTTTTTTTTGTAATTGGTGAAAACTTTGCCTCTGATTTGATGTGGTTTCATTTATGTGTAGAGACACTATGGTTTGCATTTGTAAGGAGTAAGCTGCTTCTGAATGCAGAAGCCTTGGAAGAGTGGCCTTTCTAATTTTGGGATCTTAAAAATATATTGGGCTTGGAGATTAGGCCCCCAATTCTGATGTGTGTTTTAGCAGCAGACAGAGAGTAATCATCATTATAGATGGACTTGCATGTATATGAAGCTATTTCTATGTATTTTCTTAGTTACATTTATTGCAAAAAGCTGTTCTATCTTGTTTACAGTTCTGTTTCTCTAACTAGGTCTTCCTGAAATTTGCAAGCCATTCTTGGAAAAGTGCTTAAAGCAGGGATATATCAAACATAAACCTGATCAACTGACTGTAAATCAGTATGAACCTGGACAAGGTAAGTTTATTTGCCCCTCCAAAATTTTTATATTATTTTATATAGTGGTTTAACCCTGGTAGGTAACTAAGCACCATGCAGCTGCTCCCTCACTCCCCTCACTGAGGTAGAGGAGAGAATTGGGAAGATAAAAGTGAGAATTCTCATAGGTTGAGATAAAGATAGTTTAGTAAGTGTAAAAATAAAAGGAAAACAAAGGAAGACAAGTGATGCACAAAAAAAAATCCTTGGCTACTGGCCAATCAGTGCTCAGCCAGTCCCTTAGTGTTATTACTGATCACGATGTCATATGATCATATGGAATATTCTTCTTGTGCACCTCCAGCTGACTTGCTGGCAGGGAAACATGAGAAACATAAAAGAACTTGATGCTGTATAAGTACTGCTTAGAAAGAGGTTAAACATCCATGTGTTATCTACACTGTTTTCATCACAAATCCAAAGCATAGCACCATGCAGGCAACTGTAGAGCAAATGAACTACATCCCAGCCAAAGTACAACTTCACTAAAAAGCATGAGAGTGTAGCATCTAACTGTGGAATGGTGTAGGGACAGGATTTAAGCCCCTCCTTAGTGTATTTCCATTGTGACCAGAGATGCTTTGAATCAAAACTAAAGTCTTAATATTGGTTTCTGCACATGGGAACTTACATGTGCAGTTTTTAGTACCACTGTTATGGAAAATGATGGCATTTGAGTCCAAGGCCGTGGTTTGAAAACTAACTATAAAAAGTTATAGGAATAAATAGTCATATTTAGTCTTCTAGTTAAGTTCATTTTTTTACTCCAAACTTGTATTGCTTTCTGTAGTGTGCATACAGCCTCCAGGAAAGGGCTCCTGCTGTTAGTATATATAATATAATGTTATCATGCATTATGATATAATGTTATCATGCATGTGATATAAGAAGTCTTAAGTATGATGCAAGCAGTGTTCCCTTATCTTAGAAATAAGGAATTACTGTAATTTTGCAATTTTTCCCAAACCGGAGGCTTCTGAAGAAAAATGAGCTTCTAATCACACTTCTAGGGAATTAATCATGTGCTGTACTTTTTGCTAAGCTTAGTGATCAAGGTTAAGTATCTGGCTTGCTTTCCAGGGTGAATCTCTCATTTGTCCTTAGGAAGAAAGAACAATGGCTTTACTCTCAGAATTAATGTCTAACAGTGTCTGCTGAACAAGGGTCTGAAAAGCTGATCCTATTTGTTTGTGTATCTGACAATCTGTGAAATTGATAGTTTTGTACTTCTGGCTGGGACATTTGAGGAGATTAGAGTTGTAGATTTCTATCAATAATGGAAGCAGATTTTTTTGAAAAATCAAATAAAAACCCAAGCCCAAAGCAAAATACCCTTTCTTAAGTGCAGTCATTAGGACATGAAGGAGCACAGAGGACAGTCAGATGAATACTGTCTGCATCTTGGTTCTGAGCCATTTTTTCACTGGAAATTATACTTGAAATTTTAGAAAGTGAGTTATGAGTATCTAAGGTGGAGAGGTTACACATAAGATACATTAAACAATGTGGGTAGGTCAGTCTGGTCTTAGTTGAATTTTTGGTGACAGTGTGGAAAGCTGTCAGTGTTCTCCTGCTGCACAGTGAATTGCATTGGCTGCAGTGTGCCTCTTAAACAGAGCCTCAGTGCTTTGTACTGAAGCAAAGTTATGAGCCATAGCAAACAGGTATCTACCTGTCCTTGATTTTAAAGTCTCACTGATTTTCTGTCAGATTAAATGTTGGTCTCATAAAACACTGGTATTGTTTTCACCGAAACTAATGGAATTCAGAATATTTACATGTGGATGTAAAATCTGCTGTATAATAAGGGTGCTTTATGGAGCTGACTGACACTTCAGAAAAAATTGTTTTCAGCTTGGGTATTCTCTACAGGGCCAAAATGAACTTGGGTAGAATTTTTAATAAACAAATAAAAGTGTTTCAGTTTGGATGGTGTAGGAATGACTCTGTCTGCCTTGGCCTGCAGTGGATCAGAGGAAGGTGCAGTTGCAGCTCTGTCAAGCTGTCTGCTGTTCTCCCTTGCTCCACTGCTGACTGCTGTTCCCCACCATGTGGTGAGATCTTGCTGTGGCATGTACACTGCTGTTCTAGCACTTGGCATTAAAATGTGTGACACAAGCTGCAGGCACTGGCAGTTTCTTTCCAATTAGCAGATATGAAAGAGAAATCTAAACAAACCTTAAAAAATGACTGTCCTCTTGGCAATTCTCAGTTCTGTGTGTGTACTCATACATGCCCTGGCAGATGTATTACCCAGGGGTTAGCCTAGCAGTGATGTGTGTTCACCTAGGAAGTGCAAAACAGAGGCAGACTTGATCCTAATAGTTCCTGCCTCTGAAGTAGTAGGTCCTAATGCTAAAGCTGAAACCCTTAGTGTAGTCATTTGCTTAGGAAATAGAAGGATTTGAGATTACTCCTTTGTGAAGGGAGTGAGGAAGAAATACATGATCGTGGATGAACTAAACCCAAAATCACCATAGGTGCCATAAGTATTGCTGCTAAGGGCTAGACTGCCTACAAGGAGAGCAAAGTGCTTGAGCTGCTCTCTGCAGCAGAGAGAGCATTTGGAGTCATTGCTGTTATTATTATATTGACTTTTTTTGTTGTTTGTTTTTTTAAAACAGGAATTCCCCCTCATACTGATACACATTCTGCTTTTGAAGATGAAATAATCTCACTCAGTTTGGGAGCTGAGGTAAACTTAATGTTTGCATGTGGTCTGTTGCTTTACTGAGAAGTTCCATTTTTATATTGTTAATTTGATTTTTGTCTGTCCACATTCATCTGAATTTAATATCAAGTATGAAAGGTGGTGTGATATGCTGATTAAATAAGTGACTGCAGTACAATGTCACTGGAAGATTTGCTAGTGATATCAGTGATTTTTAAATCTTGACATCTAGGTCTCCATTGACCTTCCTTCATCTTTATTTCATCCTTTAATTTCACATGTTCTGCCTCAGTACTGCAGTCCTGGGCTTTCTTATCCTTTCTATTTCAATGAAAAGGCTGACTCTGGCACAGATGCTCTGTTACTTCATTGATGTGACACCATAAGTAGTGCATTTCTAGGTTATTGTATTACAGCATACCTTGTAATGGTCTCAGAGATGGCCAAAAGCAGACTGACTTTAATCACATGAAAAATACAAACCTTTCTGCTGAGTAGACTGCCTGGAGTGTTTTGAAGCTGTAAAGGGTTGGAATGTGTACATTTCAACCGGGGACACAGCCAGACTTGGACAATTTCTAGATATTTCAGGTGTAGGCATTGGATTACAGCCTGTTAGGTATCTCACAAATTTCAGTGCCTTTTCCTAATGGCCCATAAACACACTTTTCAGGTGCAGGCAATCAAAGCACAGATGTAGTAAAACAAGCCAGTGGCCCATGAAATGCTGTGTTATTTATGGTTTTTCTATCTAGTACTTTTACAGCTTTTTATGATTTCTTTGTGTGCTTAACTCTTCATCTGATTTTAAAATGAAAATATCAGTTGCAGTAATAAGTTAGTTACCTGTTTTAGGAGTGAAGCCCCCTTCTCTATTCCCATTGAATCTCACCATGGGTAAGTTAATAAATTACTGGATTTATAGATACAGCATCAACCTTTCTTTCTCTTCTTCTCTTTGTTTTTCTCCCTGTAGGATGGCTTTTTTTCCTACCTGAATACATTACACTGCAATGTGGTGGAAAACATACATAAAGCCATATGTCTTGTCCTTTCTTTTTTCTCCTCGACAGTAAATGCACACATTTACATAAAAAGTGCCATAAAGAAGTAACCTTGCAACCCAGCTGGTTCTGTATTCTATTTTAGAAATTGGCAGACACTTCAAAGGAAAAAAAGGGAGCAGAATGCCTCATTATACTGAGTAATGGAAAGAACATTTCTTTCAATTGCTTATATGCTTGTCCCTCCAGGATCTGAATTAGGCAGATTGTGATAATTAATAACTACAATAAATGCTTTGGCTTATGAAAAAGGAGTCTGGCAGAACAGAGGACTAAATGCATACACCCTCCTAGCCTGGTGACTTAGTTATCACCACAGATTCTCAAACTTCTTATATCATCTTCATGGGCCCACTGAACTGTTTAGGTTGGAGGGAATCTCTTAAGGTCATGCAGCCAAGCTCCTGCTTAAGTAGGGTCAACAAAAGTAGGTTGTCCAAGACTGTGTCTGGTTGTGTTTTGGATATTTATGCAGATGTAGATGCCAGAACCTCTGTAGGCAATCTTTCAAAGTATTTGAAATCTGTCACAGTAAAACCCCAAACTGTTTCTTTGTGTTATGATGGAATGGTGTGGGGTTTAAATTGTGCCCATTGTTTCTTGTCCTGTTGATGGACATTGTTAGGAGGAATCTGGCTCCTTCTTCATTCCTTCCCTTCAGTTACTTATACACATTAATAAGAGCAATCTTACCTGACCCTGAGCCCTCCATTGTCCAGGCTGATCAGTCTCAACTCTCTCAGCATCCTCTTACGTAAAGATTTTTCTTAATAACCTTTACAGCCCTGTCCTGGACTTGTTCCAGTAAGTCCATGGCATTCTTCTAGTGGGAAGCCCAGTCCAGTCCCAATATTGGACAGAGTACAAGAGATACCCTCTCAGCAGGGCTGGTAAGTGAGGAAGGATCACCTCCCTTCACCAGCTGAGTGCCCTTCCTAATGTAACCCAGGACAGTTAGCCTTTTTTTCTCCAAGAGTACTTTTGTGGCTCATGTTCAACTTCTCACCAGGACCTCAAGGTCATTTTTGGCAAAGCTCCTTTCTAGCTCATCAGCTGCCAGTGTGTAGAGGTACATGGGATTATTTCTGACTAGGTGCAGGACTTTGCACTTCTGTTTGTAGAGCTTTATGAGGTTCCTGTTGGCAGCAGTTGTCCAGCCTGTTAAGATCCTTCTGAATGGTGGCACAGCCATCTGTTATCAGCCACTTCTCATAGTTTTTTTTTGCCTGCAGTGCTGAATGTGTGCTTTGCCCCATCATCCAGGTCACTAATGAGGTTGTTATGCAGTGCTAGCCCCAGTATCAATCCTGAAGGCAGCCCAACTGTGCTTCGTGCTGCTACCATCTTCAGTGGCACCTTGCAATCTAACTCACATTACTGAGGATCAGTCTTTTCCTCAGTGGGGAATGAGTTTATCCAGTAACAAAGCACTCTGTATGTTTGGTAGAGGAGTCATTGTAAGTTTAATTTGTTTCTACACATCTGATTTATGTTGAAAAAGGAATAATTCTTGACATGTATGTTCATTTTAAATATAAACAAATAATTTTGAGAAATAAAGGCACGATTCTTCACAACACTGCATTTGTCTTGCATCAGGTAATGTACAGTGATCCAGGTTCTTACATCTGTGTGAAATGAGGTGGAAATGTAGGTATGAGATCCTCTTTCCTCTCTGTCACATGAAACAGCTTTATCGAGAGGCACAGAGTGGCCAAGTGATTGCCCTGGTTGGTGCAATCCATTGTGTTTTGAGTTTACAAGATGGATTAAACTTGTTTTGAAGGAGGAAAATCTCATTATTGCTTTGCACTTCTGCCTAGCTTATAAAAACTACTGAATAGTTAGAGGGCAAAGCCATGAGAGGTGATTTGTCTTGTCCTATAATACTTCAGGAAAAGTGGAGATCTCAGGCTAATTATTCCTGTTTGTAACCCATTTCTTTGCCATCTCTTGGGAAATTGCAGAATGAAATGAGACTTCTAGAATGTCCTATGGGCTGGTAATTGCATTTTATAAATCATCACATTCACCTTGTCTTTATAAGAGCTGGTACACTGAAAGTATTAATGAATATCAGTTTCAGTGCTCTGTTATTGAATGCAGCTTTCTCATATTCAGATATTGTCATACTAGGAAAGACAAGGCAATGTGGTAAATTTAGGTGAGCAATCTTTTATTAAACTTAGTGGCAAATCATGTTCTGTATCCATGAATTTGAACAAAGTACTGCAAAACAGGGACTGATGTCCTTTCTGTTGAGAATTTTGGTTTTATTTCAGTTAGGTGTTATTTTCAGTGCCTCCATTTGGTGTCTCTAAAGATAAGCAGTTTTACAGTATTTCATCTTAGAAGCCTGGCCAAGTCTGCAGGTGTCTCAAAAGAATCCTAATTTTAAAGCCTGTGTCAAATTTCTCTTTGCAGGTTTGCAGGAGGAACTTGATCAATATTCTGTTTTTCCACTTTTCCTAATTTGGCATTTTATATGCTGCTGTGTAAGCCTTGATTCATTAAAACTTTAGAAATACAGAGGTACCATTTCTATTATGAGCTAAGTAGTGCTATGAATGTATCCAACCCACAGAAGAATTTTCCCTTCCTGGCTGCAGACCTTACTCCCCAGTCTAAAGTCACCAACACCCTGTAGTCCCTCCTTGTCAGCTCTGCCCTTCTGTGTCCAAGACTCCTGTGGGACACCCACTGCCCCCTGCCAGAGAGCAAAGCATAGTTTGCTCAAAGGGTGTGTAATGTTGGCACAATACTCTGATTTATGTTGCTGTGTCCCATTTTCCTAAGATGCAGCCCCAGGCTTGTCATTCTCTTCTTCTTAGCTCTGCTTTTCCTTGCCTTACTCTGCTTCCTATGCCTTGGGCTGGGAAAAGGCTGGTACAAACACTGAGAACTGCTGTGATGCTCTGTCTATGCCCTGACCTAATGTCTGAGGAAGGAAAGCTTTAGGGATGTCAGCCAGATTTGTGGCTCAGGGTTAAAGAGGGGGGGGACATGTGTTGATCATCCTTGACCTCTGCCTAGCTTCTGTTCATCTGAACACATTCATCATCTCTTAGCCTGTGGATCTTAAAGTGCTTTGATCTATAAAGAAAACCTGTGGCACTCTTAAGCCTTGAAAGCAGAGCAATGTTTCAAAGAAAAGCTTCATCAGACCTTTTGAACAACCTTTGAGTATGGTCATTTTAGAACTGATAGGATGAGGTATGCTACTCATCTCTGTCTGATAATTGACCCTTTTTCTGTCACTTTTGCTTTTTATCTGTTGATCTATTTCCAGTCTGTCTTGGCTAACAAACAGAAACCTGTAGCTTGTATAGCAGCAGCTGTTTCTGTAATAGCTGAGAGATTTTATGAGAAGCCTTTAGAAAGTCTAGACTGTACCCAGCCTTTGACAGTTAGCAGCTGTTTTGTGTCTTGCATGAACTTTAATAAGATAGGCAAGCACTGGATATTGCTATGTGGCCCAGCTCTTACTCTTCTTATCTTGGTTAGTTGCTAATTCAGTTTAATTTGCTGTTTACATATATATTGCTTTATTTTTCTTGTAAGGGAAGGCAGAAAGCATCTTACCTATTTAAAGAATTACTATGGTAGTGGCTATACCAAAGTTTTTTCTCTCTGTGCTGGCAGGATGATGGTAGTGGGTGAAATAGTAGTAATAGTCATCACTATTTAAAAAGATTGTGTTGGCAGAATCAAATAGTCTCTGAATCCAAATGGAAGATACTAATTTTAATCACTACAACCTAATGCTGCGTGTAGAAGTTTGTTCAGATGAAGTAGGATTCCTAAAGCTCAGTAATCTGTAAGACAGGCACAACTCAAGAAACATGTCTTACAGTTATGGATTTTATTGGTTCTTGAAGAATAGCAACTTGCAGTGGTTTTTGCTGGAAATCCAAATGGACTTTATGTATGGACTTGTATGCCAAGCTCAGTTGGTTTGTTCCATTTAAAGTGATATTTAATTTTTGAAAACTAATGAGGAACTTCTCCATGTGAAGGGTGTGCTGAGCACTGCAAGTTAAATGCATCAGGCTTAATAAATCTGTCTCTCCTGTTTGAACTTCCTCTTTAGAGATATATCCTGTGTGTTTGTTTCTGTCTATGTCATACCATGATGGACTGTCACTGAGCTTGGATGAGATATAAGAACCACCAAAGTCAAGGGAGAACTTCCTTTTGATGTAATTGAACATTGAGATATGCCCTCTGAGATAAGCAACAAAGCCTGCAGCCTCTTCATGGGAATACTTGTGGCAATCTAACTGCCTCTTTTGGGGAAGGTGAAACATTCTGTTCTGAGTTTTTATTTCTGTGCTGGATATCTCTTTCCCCCTTTGCATACAGGAGTCTGTTCACTGATGTTTCCACCTGATGAGTTATTTTAACCTCTGGAAGGATCCGAAAGCCCAGCTTTCATGTAAACTATTTGGAGGGAGCTTGTCCTGCAGTAAAAAAACGAACTCCTTGGTTGTTGATAGGCTAACTCTTGTTTTAGCCAAGGGTAACAAGAGCAAGGCACCCACTGTGCAATTCATGCAGACAAGCATTTGTTTCCCAAGCACTGTAGAATCTGCTAATCAATTTCAATTTGTGTTGAGATGGTACAAGAGGAGCATTTGGTCAGAATTGACCCCAGAACAATGATTTGATAGCATTATTTCTCTAGGAGATTTCTCTGACTCTGTCTCAGCTACTTGGGAAGAACAAAATCAAAGCTAAGCTATGACAGAACCGTATTTCAAAGTTTTGTATGTAAAAATACGCTTTTTTTTGCTCCCCTTTCATATTGGTGAGACATCACTGTTTTCAGTTTCTTTGTCTGAGGCTGGGCATTTACTACCAGTGAGTCAGTACCAAGTAAATAGCTCTGCAAAAGTTGGTCTCCTGTCTCCCTTCTGTTGGATTTATACCAGCTTGCCTTCCTCTCCACAGAAGGAAGAAACTTATCATCCTCCATGCCTTTCCATAAAGCTGTTCCCCACTATGCAAAGCCTAGTAGCTGCTACTTCAGTGCTGAGGAAGGAAGGCACCCTGTGGTTTGATTGCTGTGGGATCTCTGATCTGCAGAATGTGCTGTGACTTGCTTAGCTATTTCTCCTGGGTCTGCTAGAATAGAAGTTGCCTTACTCCGTTCTCTGTAGTGGTTTTGTTTCCTGTTCACGGTCCATTATTTTGACTACTGGGGGGAAAGGCAGAGCTGCAGCTCCTCCTGGTTCTTACCAGTTTGCTTTCTTCCCAGTCAGTTGGTTGTTCTTTTTAGCATCCTGTGTTTTGTTTGAGCTGTTTAGTGTTGAGAAAGGGTTGTGAGAAGAATGTTCTGTTTGTTTCCTGAAGTCCTCTGGGCAGTGTATCCAGGGTGAATGTGGAAAGAAGATAAAAGAAACTGCAATTAGGAAGAATTTGAAAATGAAATCTGCTCAATATCACATAGAAAAATACATAGAGATGCTATAAAAATGTCATATGGTTCCAGTTATTTTGTGTGATTGTGAGAAAATTCCTGCTGTGACTGAAATACTTTCTAAAATGTTTGCAGGCTGCAGTAGAGCTTACGATTTTCTGATTGGGGTCATAACTGCTAAATAATGAAGGAAAACTTCCTCTTAATTCCTTTACCAACTTGATTCTATTTCAACAGAACCTGTTGTCTCCAGGCTATTTGCTGTTTCTGTAGTGTGCTTATTTTGTATGCTGAGGCAGCACCATTTCATTTTCAATTCTCAGACGTCTGGCTGTTAAGGCGCTACCGTGACACACAAATACAGATACTGAATTTTTCAGTGGAAGCAAATGTACTCTCTAAAAAGTGTCTTGCTATTCCATAGCTATTGCTACATATTTCTAATTGGTTTTCATGTGGTAGGAAAAATGTAGATAGGTAACTATCTTGGAAAAAACGTTATATTATGGCATACAGTAGCACTCATTTTAAATTAAAACCTTTTTTTTTCCTCTTTTTGTACTTCATGCCTCCCCTATGTATCCTTCACTATGATACATGAACCATTCTTCTGTGGTGGTGAGATGAATTAGCTGTTTAAATATGAAATTTCTATTTATTCCAGGGAAAAAAAAATACAGTTAATGTTATAAAAGAAAAGAAGCATCAGATAGGAGACCATCAAAAGCAGTGTGGTTAGCAGGTTAAGGGACGGAATTTTCTCTCTCTATTCTGCTCTCATGAGACCCCTTTTGGAGTGCTGCATCCAGCTTTGGGTCTGCCAGCCTAAGCACACCTTTTGGAAATAGTCTAGAGGAGGATCATGAAAATGATAATAGAGCTTTTGCTGTGAAGATAGGGTGAGAAAGTTGGGATTGTTCAACCTAAAGAAGACAGGACTGGGAGTTTTCTGGTACTTAAAACAGGCCTACAGAAAAGTGGGACAGGGAGTGTAGTGACAAAATGTGGAATGATGGTTTGATAGTGAAAGAGGATAGATTTAGATTAGATATTAGAAAGGAATTCTTTACTGTGAGGCTGGTGAGACGCTGGAAGTTGTGAATGCCCTATCGGAAGTGTTGAACCCATGGAAGGGTTCATGGCTGTACCTGGATGGTGCTCTGAGCTGCTGGAGTGGAATGTGTCCCTGCCCTGGCAGGGGATTTAGAACTAGATACTCTTGAAGGTCACTTCCAAACCAAGCCATTCTATGATTCTGTGAAAACTAACAGAGCATTTGAGTTTACATTTCAATTGGTGTTTTTACAGCAGAAATTGTTTTTGAGTCAGGTTTTGAGTTGTCATTCTTGAAATACAGTTCAATTTTTTAATAGAAACCTCTGGTGTTTTTCAGTAGTTACTAATTTCTTAATTTTTTATTTTGTCAAAAGGTTCATTAGTGGAAGTTACTTTAATTCCTCATGCTATTTTTAGAAGGTTAGTACTTGTTGAGTGAAATGGAATCCTGGTGTCTGCTACCAATTAACAGCAAACAAGCTGAACTGGAGCACTAAAAGGTTGTTATCTTTAGCTGTTGCATTTCAACTGTACTTCAGTTTTGGAATTGAATAAGGAAATCTGATTTCATTAGCTGTTGATGCCATCTCTGTTGTCACAGGAGCTTATTTTACAACTGTGGCAAATTTCATGTAGAAATGATCAGTCAGTCAATAATAATAATCACAAGTAGCCTATAAGCAAAGAAACAAACTTAACTTGTTAAGCTCCTGCTGTGGTGTACTGTCTCTCTTGGATTTGGACAGGACTTTGTAAGTCTTTTAGCAGTAAGTGTAGCACATGGGGTTTGAAGTCTGTCTACATTTATACTATCTTTACATATCTGAGTATTTTGCATGCTGTAATGTTCTGTTTCTGTTTTTCTTACCAGCTGTGTTTTGGGAGGGGTTTCTCCACAGATCTCTTGTTGCAGTAGAGTTGAACTTTTGCTGAGGAACTGGCAATTTTGAGCAGTTGAAGTGTTATGGAGCTGTCAGACCTGTGATGCTGAAGGATTTTGTCAGTGGGAGAGTTGTGCCCTTAGCAGAGAAGCAAGTTGGTGCTGCCCAGGGCCAGTGCAGGGAAAACCCTGGTCTGTTTGTTGGCAGAGGAATGGTTGGGAAACCAAAGTTGATGGTGCAGCAGAAAGCAGAAAACTGGGCACTTGAAAGCTCCCTGGGAGGTGTTCTTGTTCCTCCTGCCCTTCCTGTTTCTGCCTGCATCTCACACAGTCGGTTGTAAATTCAGGGCCAGATGTTGAGGCCCTGGTTAGAGCCCTTTTGTGTAACTTTTGGCTGCATTATGAGAAGACAAGACATTGTGCTAATGAAGCAGATGGAGGGAATGACAGAAGAAAGAGATGACATTGTTTATGATGAAAATCAGCAGTGTGGAATACTGCCTATCCAAATTTCAGAATGTGTTTTTCCTTTATGGTTGTCTTCCCTGCTTTAAAGTAACATGTATTTGTCAGATGTGTGGGACCTCTATGGGGTGAAACATAGCAATTGAGTAATTGATAAAACAGTTTTTTCTTTGAATGATTTTAAAGAAGTGTTTTTGTGTCATGCAGTGTTTTGAATTATACTTTGTGGCCACAGGAGACATCATTAACTAAGAAGATGGCTTTCATTGGATTTCATTAATTGTTTGGGTTTTTTTTTTCAATTTTCTTTTTTGGGGGGTTGAGGGTTTTCTGCTTTTGACTGCTAAGGAATGAGGTTTCTTAATGTATGTAAGCAATTTCTTTAAATTCATGCCTAGATCTTGTTCCTCAGTAGATTTCCCTTTACAGTGAAGATGTAGAGGATTAAGAAACAGACCATATGGTAGTTTCTATAGCAATGGATTAAAAACCATGTCTTGTCAGCCCTTATGATACATGATGCAAGAATTAGTTTGGGAAGGCACAGTTTGCATGTTGTCTCTTATTGTAACGATCCCTGGGACAGCTGTTAGATGCAGGTATGAGAAGGACTAGATGACCTTTGTTTCAAACAATGAGTGCATAAATTCATCATTTCATCCCTTTGAATTACAGATATTCAGCACCACACTGTTTCCATACTACTTTCTCAGTAGTAGGGGCCAGGATTTTAGTGTTTATAATAGTTCAGGAAGAGGTTTAAATTAAAGCAGAACTAAACAGAGTTGAAGCATCTGCTGAATCCATACTTGGATGCCTTATTTAATAACTTGTTGTCAGTGGTATTTAGTCCAGAATTAAGACACTGAAATTGTAGTGTTTACAAGTAGGTGTGTACCTGTGCACTGCATGCCTGAGCTCCTCTGTAATAAATGGGGATTGAGTCAGTCCAGCCTATGGGATAATTCAGTTCATGCTGAGTTAGGCATCTATTGTTTCATTTAATAGGTTTCAGTTCCCTAATGGGTTGTTTTAAAATCTAAGGCCAAATGTAGATCTTAATCTTGAACTGATTTGCCTGTTTCCACCATAGACTTAAAGTTAGCCTGAATTCCTGTGCTTCAGCACTGCAAGCAGAAAGCTGAGACCTGCAGAGGAGAATAAGGTTTAATGAAAAATCCCAATGTTTGTAGAGAATGAGGGAAGATGGTTTTCCACAATGTAGGATAATGAACATGCAGCATGTTTTACCCATGCCTTGAAATACACTGAACCTGCAAGCACTTGGGCTATTTTACAATATCTGGTGGGTCTGTGCTGTACTAGTACTTGGTATGAGTCTACACTTTGCATGAAAATATTTCAGGTCCTCTTTCCTGCATTACACTTTCCTGTTCTATTCCATGTTTGGCAGTATTACTCAGCCAAAGCCTGTTTTTGCTGTATCAATTATTGTTTATAGTGCATGGAGGCTTTATTCACTGTTCCTCACACTGCTTCTGCTGTAGAAGACTTGCAATTAAAGCCTGGAATGGTTGATGACAGGATAATAAATGTACAGGTAGTGTGGAATGGACATAAAATTACAGTTGAAGGGAGTCCTGCTTATTTGCAGCTGCAGTAATGTGAGAATTGTGTGTATTTCCACAGATATCGGTAAACAATCAATGCTTTAGAAAGGTGAGATGTGCATTTTGAATACCAAAGTGTTTCTCTTTCTACTTATATATAGAAAATCTCTTGAACTTTTTCTGAATGTGTGGAAGAATCACAGATACACAGATATGCCCCTGCATCACATAGACCATGTGCTACCACATTTAGGATCCTCTAAATATCATACTTGCATATAGATTTGTGCGTGTTACAGAACAGCTGTGTCTGTGTTGTAAGGATTTGTTCAGTGGTTTCTTGGTGGACATTTGGTACAGCATTACACATGTAAATAAGGATTATTTGCTTTCAGGACATAGAGTAATACATTAAGTGCAAGTCTGAGGAGATACGATTGAGGACACAGAACTGTTTTCTTATGATGTCTGGGCTTCATATCTTAACAGACTGAGCCCTCTGGAGGCCATCAGGGTCAGGATGTTAGGAGTCCTCTTGTGCTCATCCATTGAATAGTACTCCATTTGAAGGCAAGTGATGCAAAACCTTAGAAATTTTCTTTCCTTTGGAACGGAGGATGAATGATTTGGTGAATTTCAGGCATATTCTGCTCTGGTATAGTTGGATGCAATTCCCTGTATGTCTGTGTAGTAGCACCCTTGGTGAGGGAAGATGCATGGCTTGGAAAGAATGGAAAATACTGCAGAGGCTAAGTCAGTGAAATAAATTAGATGAAGACTAACAGCATTAGCCTTTTTGCTTTCTGTGCACTAAAAGAGTTTAAGGTAAGAGCTAGGGAGGCAATTTATTAATGGATTAAGATGAAATATTAGTGAGAATGAATAAATTGGTTCTTGTTGGGAACTTGACAGACTCTTTGACTCTGGATTCACGAAGACATCAAGGTTTTCATGCTTGGGTCAGATAGCACAGTCCAGAAAGAAGAGATCAATACTTTTGGGGGAGAGAGGGGGAGCAATGGTAATGCAACTAATGTCTTTTCTGTAGGGATTGAAAGCATTTTATATGTGGGTCTAAAATTCAGCATTGAGTTTTAACACAGGTAATGATCTGGGAAGGTGCAAAGACCACAGGTAATGTCCTCACATACAAAAGAAACTTGATATTTTTTAGAGGCAGTAGGAACTGAAATACTTAGAGGCTTTTGAAACAAGGAGTCAGCTTGAGAAAACATATGAGTGAAGCACAAAAATTTGTACCAGCTGTCAGTGATCTTTTGGAGTGGGAACCTCAGCAGTCAGAAGTTGGTGGGACACTGCCATAAGTATCCCACCAGCATCTCAACCTCTGCCAAGGCTGGGCAGAGCAGCCACCTCGTTGGATATTACAAGGAGCTGACATCCAGCTTAGTGAGGTGACTGACAATTTCTAATAACTTGGAGCTGGTGAACCTCCAGAGATGAATTCCTGTGTACAAAAGGAGAGTGGTGTATATTCTAGCTAGCTGTGACAACATTTGTAGAGGATTAGAAGCTCCTCCATCCAACCCTGGTTAGCTTGAAAATTACAATAGTTTTTCTCTTCTTGTGCACTGCCTGAATCTTAGACAGAGGCCAGACAATAAGGCAATTTGTATCATGGAGTCAATGGCATACAAACTAGGAGAGATACTGGTGTGCTGTTCAGTGGGTGCACTCAACTCCGTGGGCTTAACAAGAAATTCGTAACAAGGTGAGACGTCATATAAAAGAATGAAGTTCTGTCCATATATTGAAATATTTTAAACACTTATATGCTAGACTTTGATTAAGAGGAAGAAATGTATAGATACTTAAAATGACAGAGAATTCAGAAAGATAGTAACATGTTGCATGGATGGAAAACTGAATACAATTTTTGAAGAAAGAAAGCCTAGTAAGTGTATAAAGCATCTGAGTAATGCCACCATAGTGCCTAAGTGGATAAGCAGGCTTAGCAAGAGCTTTGGTGTAGATCTGATATGGGGGAGGCCTGCACATGTGTTGAGAGATTTTTGAGAAAGGCAGTACATCGTCACGATTGTCAGTGCTGCACTCGTTTTCTGAAGTATGGCCAGAGAACATGATACACTGTAAATATCTGCCTATATTACATAAGGTAAGTTTGCTATGATGTGGATTATTCAGGAAAGGTAATCATAACCGCTTTCCTTTTAAAATTCAGCATTTTCTGAATCCCAAATTCTGTCATTTAGCATGGTTTTTGCAGTGGAAGGTGCTGTATGTTACCAATTACTTTGGTCCTGTGTGAGTGAGCCAGCAGGCTCTTGTCTCTGCATAGAGCCCCTCTGTGTTGTTCAAGCTCCGTGTGTGGGCTTTAAACCTCTCAGCTGTCTTTGAAGTAGACATTCTTTTTCATCTGTTTTACATGTGGGAAACTGTTATGTAGGCTGATAATCTGTCTTTGCTCTCTGAACATTCAGTAAATAATGTCAGAGACTTGAGAAGCATTCCACATTGTACTTTTTTTAGCTTTAGAGTGTGTTTCGTCTAAGGTAGTCTATTAACATCAAATACAAATTGCATCAGAGACAAAGCTTAGAAAAATAATTGTCAATCCCCACTGTAGCTGTGAATTTCTTATTGACACTGTCCTTGTAGCTCTGTTGCATTATTTCTGTTTTAGCTTTAAATCTTTACTTGTTTGATAGACCAGTCATTCACCTTCATCCTCCTACTCTTTCATGAAGTACAGTGCCACTGCACTGAAAGGTGGTGCAGACTTCTGCACCCTCGGGTGTTAAGAAAAAGATACTTTATTCCCTTCCTATGTTGGATTATTTTCTGATTTTTGCACTTTGCCGTACTTGATGCCACAGGAACAATGTTTGTGATGTGGGTGTCTCTTTGCTTTGGTGTTTAGCCATCCTTGAAAGCTGTTTATTGCTTCATGTGCTCCCTTGTCATGAACACTCTCTCTTAAATAATTTGGCATCATGACGAGTTATTTAAAACCACAAGTAGATGCTAGCTGTTTGTTTCTTTTAAGATTTTTTTTTGTTATATTCAGAGACCCACTTTTTCCATAGTAGAAGGAAAAATGGTAAGACATATATAGCACCCACTGTTTTCATTTTTTTGATTAATCCTTGGATGATGCACCATGAGCTAGCTAGAAATTTGATCTCTATTGACTCTGCCATCTAAGACAAAAAAGAAAATAGGTAAAAACAAAAATAGTAATTGGAAATAGCTTCTGTGGAGCAAAGCTGTCATGAAGCAGATTGATTCAGCAGTGGCAAAGTTACTTTATTGATTGTAAGTCCTTAGTAAATGAAAAAGAGGACCAAATGCGTTAATCTTCTGTGTGCATGTGTGTTTGACAGTGACAATTGAGAATGCTCTGCCAGGATAAAGACACATAGAGGAGTGTGGGAATGTTATCTAATTCAGTCAGTAACAGACTTGCCAGAGATAAGAACAGAGTTCTTCAGAAATCCTTCTGGGTTGAATGTTTTTTACTGTGCTGTAAACAAAGGATAGAAGTACTCCTGCTTGGGTTTTATAAGCATTCAGGTGTGCTTAATCTAGGTGAAAGAATAAAGCATAGGAATTATAATAATTTTCTTCAGATGTTCCTTAAATTTTATTCTCTGTCTCAATTGCAATGTCAAATTTGTTGTTAATAGATCAGTGGAAAACCTTAATGTATTCTAGCTGAGGACCTCAGTCTACTTCATAAGCAAAGGACAATTTTGGATTTTTGACTTTTAATTACTGCTAATTACTTGATATCATTGCCCTTTTGCAAGTGAATTAATCCTTCATTTATATTTTTCTTGCCAAATCATCACAGCTTTTCATAAGGATGAAATTCAGTTAGATGGGGAACAGTTACACAAAGTGAGATTATAGTACAGAAGCTTTCCCTTCCCAGAAAAGTAGGGAGCAGGAACAGAGCTAGGATTCTGTGAGGACTAGATGTTACCAAGATAAGTTCTTGCTTTTCAGCCTCAAATTCTACACCATCAGAAACTTTGTTTCATGTATTTCTTGTTGGGTTAATGTAGTTGAAATTCAGCCAGGAGAACATGCTCTTCTCTGTTTTCCTGCTGCTGCTGCCTGAAAATCCAGCTGCCAGGGATAGTTTTGTGGCCTCTCATTCCCAATGTGTCACCTGCCTATATGCACTCTGACCCTCTGTTTTGGATGCACAGATGTTTAAAGGACAGAGTTTCAGGAGCATCTCCTCTGAAGAGACTCTGGGGCCACACAGATGGTGGGGGAAAAGGAATTGGAGAGGAATTGAATGAGGTAAAACAGCAGAGAAGGCAGGGAGCTGGAGACACTGTTTCCCACTACTTCACATGGAGTCACCAACCTGGCATGTGGAAGTGAAAGGGAACAAGGCCCTCTTTTGGGCCCTGGAGGGAGATGGGAACTGGAAATGCAGGAGACCCATTAGAGGTCTCCTCACTGATTGATGGATAAAGTGTAGTTCTTTAATATCATCTGCAAGAGCAGAGCTTTGTAGTTACTACTCAGAAATAGGACCAGTGGTGTAACAGGATTCCTTCCAGGAAGGAATCTGGACATTCTTGTGTTCAGTTTATTATGCCATACTGCTGAAGAACCTGGACTCTATCTTGTCCCCTCACACCTGGCCCCAGCAGCAGTGAGCTGAGAAGCGAAAGAGAGACTGAGGCATCATCTGACCCATTTCATCCTACCACTTCCCTCCCCATTTCTTTTCTTTTCATGATTTTTCTTTCCTTGCTTGCTGGTCCTGATTAGTTGTCTTGTGATTTATTTGCCTTACCAGACAGCAGCATCTTTTTACAGAGACCTGCTGCTACTAGTGTTTTACAGGACAGCATCCCCATGAGATTTGTAAAGCCCGCTATATTTTCTTTCTCCACCCCATGCTTCTTTGAGGTTTCCTAGAAGGAATTGCAAAATCCAAGGGAAGGAGTACAGTAGCAACTGGCTGCCATTCATCTCTTTCTGTAGCTATTGAAATGTTTCATGCTTATTAATCAAAGCTTATAGTTACACTTTATTACTGTTCCCCGATTCTACCCTTTTCAACCCCACTGTTCGTCACCCTTGTCACTTTTTCCCTTAAATTTAGATAGCCCAACAGGAGAAGCTGTGTGAGTGGTAGTACAGCATAAATAATTTTTTTCCTAAAAATGTAAATGCCATTGTGCTTTGCTTCAGTGTGCACAACATTAAATAGTAATTGTTGTTAGTGGCAATTTGTAGTGTTTAAGAGTCTTGCTTATTCAGTCCTCTGTCATGCTGGGTTTTTGTGCTGAATGACTGATGATTGTGCCACTGTTTTTTCTTTGTTAAAAGCATCTGTACGCAGAAGGAGAACTGCCTAATTTGTTTTAATCTGGCATACTGGAGTAAGTCTGCTTTTAAATTGCATGTTTAGTAGGTTACAAATCAGATCACAGCATTTTCATGGTGCTAATTCTCCAGTGTACCAGGAACTGCTAACTTGAATAGGTTTTGACCACTTTTCGTTTTCAGTAAGTCTTCTGTAACTCATTTGGCTTGCTTAAATGACCTGCTCCTTATTTTCCACAGCAAGAGTTTCTCTCATTTGGGAAATGTAAAAGGATAACATTCCTAGCCCAAGCAGAAGCAAAATGTACCACTGCCATCTGGGCTGTGAAATTGGAATAAAGCTGAAAGTGTTACCTCAGTGTATTGCCATGGCTGGAAGCCAGATGGCAGATAATAAAAGGATGGTCTGATAGTTGGCATGTTAGTCAGAATCTTGGGATGTGCTTGTTGTGCTTCAAATCTCCAAGAATTTGGGCAGGTTGGAAATTATTTTTCTCACCTAATACTGCTTATCTCAGTGTTGTGTATCTACTGAGCTAATTGTCTCAGCTCATCCACTGTGAAGGGATAGGTAATTCCACAGGGCATAGGGTCATTCCACATCACTTAGCTCCACATTTTACACTAGAATGAATAACCCCATGGAGAAACTTGTCTCTCTGCATAGATATTACAAAAAGACAGTAGCTGATGGCCTTAGTCCAGGTACATAACTTTCAGATGCTTGAGATACAGCAAATGAGCCCTCTCATGCTGCTGCCTTTAGCTGAGGGATGGCAGTCCTTTCCTGCCTCACAGGTACACGCAGAGATTGAACAGTGCTACTGTTCATACAAAGTTTTTATTGTGAAATAAAGTTGATGTGTAATTTTAATTACCTCTATATGCACATATTTGTGACTGCCTGAGATGTGAACATAGTGCTGAAAGGAGGAAGCTTTAGGGCAGGAGACCTGGTGACTTTTGCATCCCTAGGAAATATGTAACTTTCATAGCAGTATTCAGTTGAACAC
The DNA here is from genome assembly GCA_034336665.1 of Luscinia megarhynchos. NCBI lineage: Eukaryota > Metazoa > Chordata > Aves > Passeriformes > Muscicapidae > Luscinia > Luscinia megarhynchos. The sequence goes on from JAPFBE010000003.1 coordinate 72,328,343, forward strand.
ATTAGAGAGACAAACAAAGCTAGGACTTGAGAATACCTGGCTTGTAGAAGAAGTTCTATAAGTCATGCTCATTTATGGTGGCTGGTTTTGTTTCTTTTTAGATTGTGATGGATTTCAAACACCCTGATGGCCATACAGTGGCAATTATGTTGCCCCGATGCAGTTTATTGGTGATGACTGGAGAATCCAGATACCTGTGGACACATGGGTATGTAAGAGTACCTGCACTGCTGATAATAGAGGAATAATAAATGTTGTTTGTTTGCTTTTTTAATGACATTCTGTGTTTAAAATTGCCTGAAAGAAATCAAGTCAAGTTTTATAATTAATGTACAAATTCACTCTGCTGCTCAGATACTGCTTAGGTTAAACTGAAAAACTTGGGGATTTAGGAAGCTAATTGCCAGTCCCTGAGGTGCAGTTTCCTGCTGCTGTTACAAGTGAGGTTTCAGTCGGAAATCGCTCTCACATCTGAAGTGTGAAAGTTCTCAATGACTCTGAGCTGGCAAAGAATTGATTGTAGTGCAATTAGTGTCACCATTCCCTTTAGCTCTTTTCAGCCCACAAGTTTTCCCATTGGATCACATATGCCAAAGGCTTGAGAGAGGGACTAGTTTGAGAGATTGACTTCCCCTGCACTGAGAGCCCGAGGGTGGCAGACGGGGAGTCTTCCTGAGCTGTTCCCAACTGCTTTAGGGACACTTTAGCTGCTTGGTAAGACTGCACTGAGCACTTTTGGGATGCTGGGAAGAGATTTCTTGAAATATGTCTTGGGGCTTTGCTTATTGTAGAATTTAAATACGTGCTTTTAAAATTGGGCACCACTGGGAGATACTTACAATTGGAGTGCTGAAATTGGCAAAAAGGCTAAAACCTTTGTGAGCTCTGTGTGTGACAGTAATGCATTTCAAGAGCATATGGCAACCCTGTATTGGACAGAAATGCCCAGAGTAAGGCATTTCTTCCTTTATTTGACCCAAACTGTCACTGGTTCAGCAGTCAATTGGAGATGCTAATTACATTCTGCATAAATTATACACCAAATCCTTTTATTGGCAGAAAACTTTTTGCCTTTTAATTTTGCCAGTTAATATGTTCTATGAAAATGGAGTGAATATGAACACCCTGATAACACTTACATTGTTAATTTTATAGAGCTCTTATACCACCTGTATATTCCCTTGTTAAATTAATTGGTTAATTAAATAGTTGTAAAAAGCACTTGGTCCCTCTGTTGTGCATTGCTGTAGAAGCCCAGGGCAGTGAACTCCCTTTTTGTTTGATATACAGGACTGAATATGGGCACCAGCATTGTAAGCTTCTTATGCTGTCCTGTCAAATGGTGTCAGTTGTCTTTTGGGAAGGTCATGCACAGCTCTGAGAGCACAGTGCAATTTCCATGTCGGTGCCTTTGCTGGCCAGGGAAGCTGGTGGGCAGCCCCAGCCCCAGCAGCATCATGGGCCTTGCTGAGGCCAGGTGGAACACCAGCCCAGGGTCAACATTGAAAATTAAGATCCCAGACCTTTCTGCTCATGTACAAATGTACCCATGCTGCTTCTTGTCCACCTTTCCTAAATATAGTTTTTCTGTGTCTTTTTAAAAGCAGTAGTGGGTCAAGATATTTAGCTGGAGTGAGCCTTGCATCATGCCACTGGGATGTTGTATTGTAATCAAAATTAAAATCATCCAGCAAGAAGTTGTAACTAATTCACTTGCATACATAATGTCAAAATGTATTTTTGTGATGCCTTTTATCTACATCTCAGAAGTCAAATTATAAGAGCACTAGAGTCAGTTTTGAAATTAATCTGGACATGTTTTCGGTGTGTATGCTTGGATGCCAAGGAATTAGAGACTTTGTTTTGACCCCATTAACAAAGTGCACAGGAAAGGCATTTTTGTTCAGCTCTCGGTGAAAGAGAAATACATGGTTTAGAAATAAGCTATGCAGTGTCATCAAGGAGGACTCATAGGTGAAAATAAAATTCTGACTTTCCTGATGAAGTTCATTAGCGACGTTTTTCATATTTGGTTGGATAACCTGGCAAAACTTTATTCTTGACACTACAATAATAAAAACACTCTCTGCCAAGCAAAAGAGTGTGCAGCATTTTATTTTTGACATTGGGAAGTTCTACTAATAGTAATGAAAGGAAGTGTGAGAGATGAACAGAACCCAAGAGCAACAAGAGATGCACAGTACATTTGTTCACCACCTGCTGACTGATGCTCAGCCCAGCCCCAGTTCATACACTGAGCAGGATGCTCTGTGGTATGGAATGTCCCTCTGGCCAGTTTGGGTCAGCTGTCCTGGCCATGCTCTCTCCCAGCTTCCCTTGCCCCTCCCCAGTGCCAGAAAATTCCTCACTTGGAGTAAGCATTACTGAGAAACAACTGCAACATCAGTGTGTTACTAACATCATTCTCGTACTAAATCCAAAACACAGCACTGCTGCTGTTAGCACAGATGCTTAGAAGAAAATTAACTCTATCCCAGCCAAAACCAGGACAAAAATAAATAAATAAATAGTACTAGACAAATAAACAATGAAACTTTATGGAAGAAAATCAAAGGAGGGAAGGGAAATGTAATTACATGCAATTAAACAACACTTTATTTCATTAGTTTGTGTCATCTCTTTTCTCTCTGAAATTGAATAAGTTGAAAACTGAGAGGCAGAAGTATGTTAAATAGGATGTTGTAATCACATTTGTCTCACAGAGTGTAAGGATTGCCTTCTTACAAAGATGGATTGGGTTTTTTCCTGATGCAAATTGAATTATTCCTTTATTTTGTGTTGCTTTATTTTAGGATCACACCCAGGAAATATGATGTTATTCAGGCATCAGAACTTGGGCACAAAGTTGGAACAATCACTGCTGATGTTGGTGATTTAACATTAAATAGAAGGGAAACAAGGACATCATTTACATTCAGGAAAGTGAGGAGAAGCCCTTGCAATTGCAGTAAGTGTCTTGAGGCAGCCTGCTAGTCAAAATTGTTATTTATCACCAATAGGTAGCTTTTCTTCTTTTGAGCATATTATTTGACTCCTTTGGGTAGTTTTGACAGTCATCACAGCAATTCCTGGATGGTTCATAGCATACTATATGGCTTGAATTGGTTGCATTCATGTGGTTGCTGGAGTTTCTCTACATAGGAAGGCATTTGGCTTGCTCCAGAGCCAGGCAAGTAATCTGGAGTCTTGTGTTTCATTGACATTTCAAGTGCTTAATAATGTAGCAAAACAGAAATAACTACTATGCTTCAAGTTTTTTCCTCAGTTTTGATTGGTTTGGTTTTTGTTTGGTTGGGTTTTTTTTGAGGAGACCTGTAATTTTGAGAAAATAGGTACATTAGAGAAGGAGAGCCGTCGTATCTGCAGTGACAGAATCATATAAAGTGCCTTAGGGCAGTAGAGATAATAACAGACAGGTGGCTCAATGATTACATGGAACTGAAGTCCATTTATGCCCTTAAAACAGAATTTCAGAGGCTGAATTGTGATGATGTTGTGGTCTTTGGCACTGAGGGCACTATCTCGGTTTTGAGAATGTAAACATCATTAACATAGCAGATTAATGATCACTGCAAACAGCCTCTGGTACATGTGGGCCAGTTACTTATTTTCAGGTCATCAAACACTTCTGTAGTTTGACCTGTGTTTCAGTTTTTAAAAAGTAAAGGAGAAAATAAGCATTTTTTACATTCATTCAATTTTAATATTTCACTTTTAAGTTAATTTTGCTAAGTATGCTTAATCAATGAGAAATTGCTTTAAAAAATTAATATTTTGCATCTGTTGCTGTATCTAGTTTACCCATCTGTCTGTGACAGCCAGAAAGGACAGCAGAGACCAGTGCAACCTTCATTTCCCCAGAATGAGATGGAGGCCTCAAAACTGGAGCAAGAATATGTACACAAGGTGTATGAAGAGATTGCCACACACTTCAGCAGTACCAGGCATAGCCCATGGCCCCGAATTGTAGAGTTTCTCAGGTCCTTGCCAACAGGGTCAATAGTGGCTGATATTGGCTGTGGTAATGGGAAGTACCTTGGCATCAACAAGGATTTGTACATGGTAAGTAGTAGCTACTGTCATTTGTTTTCACTGGTTCTGGTGTTTATTCTGCCATGCACTTGTAGCATGCTGGAGGATCAGGCTGGCGTTGGAAGAATGCCGAGAACAGAAAGGTATTTCCTGGTCCAAGATCAATTGCCAATTGTCTTAAGTTTCCACATGTATTCATTATGTGCATTACCTTTTTCTTTTTTTTCAAAGCCACTTCTGCTCTGTAATTCAAAATGCATTAAGAGAAATAGTAATGGGTGCAGTGGATTGAAAAGTAATGGATGGTTTAGCCTTTTTTGTCCTTGTTGAATAAATTTATTAAATGGTTGGGCAATTTGAATGCTTCCAACAAAATTGTCATTTGTTGGGTGAGTGGGTGAAATCTTCATGGGCAATGCTATTTTTCATGACCTCTTCAGTTCCCTATGGCCTGGTGACACGTCTCATTTGTGAATGATGTCATGTTTGGCTGTTCCACCTCTGGCTCTGTACACAGGCCCAATAAATATGCCAACATAAAATTCACAGGGAGATCTCAACTTTGGTACAAATTTCTGGCCTTTCACTCCCTTTTCTTCACTTTTAGACAGTTCTGACGTAATTCTTGCTTATTTTCTCTCTTTCATTGTCTCTACTTAGTCGGGTTTTACTTCTCTTCCTTCCTGACAGGGAGAGATGAAGTATGTACAAATATGAACCAAAAGATAGCTTTTATTGCATATATTGGAAGAAATAAAAAAGTCAAACTTGCCATTGTTCTAACCCCAAAGAAATCTCAGAGGAGTGTGTGTTATGACATCTCCTCTGTCCTGTTCCAGGCTTGTCTGATTCTTTCACATTTGTCCTGTAAAACACTCTGAAATCCATCATCCATCTGAAAACTTCTATGTAGGGCAAAGCATTCATTATTGATAATAAAACTTGAGTTGTTTTTCTGTTTCAGGAGTTTCTGTCCTGTTATATATATTCAGCTAAAAAAGACAAGTTATTTACAATGCTGTTTGTGTTAGTAAATTACTTCCCTTACTGTTCTTATGGGCTAGAACAACATCAACCAATTAATAAGAAGGCATCTTTATGCCTGACTGCTGTAGCCTAATTATTTATTTCAGTATTTCCAGTCTTTTAGTCTTTCAGTCCTGACTCCTGTAAGAAAAAACAGCAAGCCTAACTAGAGAGGAGAAACATTTATCAGGGATCATGAAGGTCAACTGGTCCTAGAATGGCTTTGGTAAATTGCAGTTGGGGAGGTTTGTGGTAGACTTTTAAAGCAAAATTAATGCAAGCTACTGTGTTCAGAAATTGCCAGCACCAGTCTGTTTTCTGGAGCCCACAGTTAACCAGCTAAGGAAAGGGAAGATCACATGTTGGCTGGCAGTCAAAGGAAAGCCATCTCCTCTCCTCTGTTACTTTAGGAGTTATCTAATTTCATATGTGTCTGCAGGAGAAATAAAAATATTAGAAATAAGAGTGCAGGGGAGGAAAGTATTAAAGAAGCACTTGAAACAGTTGAAAAATAGAATCTGGGAATTGCTTCATGCAGTAGGCCTCCCTTGACATTTTGTTTTCCCCTGGTGACTGACCCCTGAACTAGTGGTTCTTAGATGGAGATAGATTCTAGAGTTTGCATTTGGCTGTTTTCATCTGCAAATCAGCACAGAGCCTCAGGAGGATGGACTTGACTGCTTTCTACCAGATTATTTTTCTGTAGCAGCCAGTGTGGCTAAAGAAAACTCTTTGTATATTTTGTTTACAGATGTTTTTAAACTTTTGACAAGGTATCTCAAGTGCTGTTAATTCCATCTGCCATGGTTTAGTCATGGAGCTGAGGGTGAAGGATAACAAGGTTTATGTATGAGGTGCCTTGTTGGGATAAAAGGGAACACTCTCTAGATGCAGGACATCAGTTTTCTCCCTCATTTACTACTCTTTAGTTGGAGGCATAAAATCCAGGCATAAACTCGAGTAAATTCCATATCTCTTTTTTGTGCAGAGTGTAATGGAGCTCTTTGCCCAGGTCCTGTTGGGAAAGAAGCAATAAAGCAGTGCTGTGAAATTAGGAATTGTGTAGGGATTGGGTAAAGCACTGTTGGCACAGCTCAGTAGCTTGGGGTGTTTTGACTCAGAAGTTCTGAAAACCCGAGGCAAGCATTTCCTGAAGGCAAGCAATGGGCTTTACAGGCTACTGTGCACTTTCATGCTTTAAGTAGCAGTGCTAATGGTAGATCACAGCCAAGGTGATGGCTTTAACCTTCAGGTACTGTCTGGAAACGTCTCCACTGTGCCTGTGCCGTTGTGGTTGCTTCAGTTTCTCTGGATGATTACATGCAGCCTTATCTACTTGAGTGTCCCATGTGACAATGAAATGCCGAGTCCATCTATGCTCAGCAAAAGTGACAGTGCTGTAATGGCTACATTATTCTGACACAGTGAGAGAGCAGCAATTCCATGGCAAACAAATTCAGATTAGGGATGTTGCAGCTGGAGGTGGAATCCATGTCTGATGTAGCTAGCACAAGGGCTGGGGAAAGGTTGAATTTAACAGAGTTTCAGATTACTTTTTCTTTTTCATCTCGCCCACTTTGTTATTGTTTAAATGAATGCAAAAATGAGACACGGTTTCAGTGTTGTTTTTCCACAATTCCCTTCCCACCAAATCCCACTTGGGGGAATTTATTTAGGTGCCTTCAAGCTTAATATTCGTATCTGTAAGCAGAGCTTTTATTTTTATGGAACAAAGTGTTTCATCCTTAGCCATTCCCCCGATGACCACAAGGGTTTCATTGATGTTATTGCAATGATCTCATTAATTTCTATGCCCTTTAGCTTTGCCTCCTTGTTTCCAGTCTTCGGGTAGGTGTGGTGATATGTAAATCTCTGCAGGAACGTTCAGACTACAGCATGAATGAAAATTCATTGAAGTCTTTCAAATTTTTCCTTTACATTTTTAATTGAACTGATGAATTGGTGGGAAATTAAGTGGCAAATAACTGAAAATGCCATAGGGTAGATATGTTTTCTTTTTGTATAAAGAAATTATGCTACTTGACCGAGTACTGATGATAAGAAAAAATATGGCAATAGAGGAGCCAAAATGATTTGCTTTAATACAGACATTCCTATTCCTATTGTGAATGTTTTTCAGAGGTAATTGGTAAAGCAGTTAATATTTCACAAGACTTTGTAAGGCCTAGTTTGCTGTGAAATGTGCACTTCTGTTTTCTGCATTACTGTCCCAAACTGCAATCTACTAGAACTACATTAAAATTTAATTTTTCCAGGGTGTAGGGAAGAGAGAGAGTGAATATTTACTGTGGTATGATTGCATAATGTTGGGTGGGTTTTAGCTGCACTGGGTTTGTACAGATTGGGAAAACATTCCTCTCCCAAGGACTTTTCAGTAGTGGGTAAAAGCAGGAGGGACAAAACCAATTAGTAAAGGTATACCTGGAGTAAGTGCACCATATCTTAGCAACTGAAGGGAGAGACAGATAAACCTTTCCTGCCCTTTTCTCTCAGTGAATAATAGTCATTAAATGGGTAAAGAGAGCTCAGAAGGAACTGAGCAAGAGCAGCACAACACTAGAAAGAAGGCTGAATTGTTCAACTTGGTTCTGTTGCTTTGTCACTGAGAAATGAACTCCAGGTCTTAGGCATAGCATTTGCTTTCAGAGATACCCTGACTACGTGCAGTGGAAAACCAAACCACCAGATGAAAGGAATGCTGAAAGCCTGACTCAGATGAATTGTTTGCTGGAATGTAATTTGGTTTCTCGAGCTTGTGATGCTGTTAGTTGTAGCTGAGGCGTTTCTCTGGAGAGTGACGTGATTCCATTCGGTGGCTGGATTGCAGAATTAGGTATTGTTTTGTTCATTGCTGTGTAATGTGCTGAATAAATCAGGTTCCCAGATACTTAAATGAACTAAGTCTAACAGGCTGAGTTAGTTATAATGAGATAATGTGAAGGAAAACACATAGTGGTGGGTAATCTCAACCTGTCTTTACCTATCTTTTTTTTCAGCATGCAAGAGGGTTTCCCTTTTGCAGATTTGCAGCATCATTACAAAGCAAGCTACTTATTAGTGTCTTTTGCCCCCTAATGATCTATACCAAACCACAGCATTAAACAGATTTTATAAAATCTACTTTAGCTACTCTTTGCTGTAAAGGTGGAGGTGAAGGTGAATGGGCAGGTTTTACATTTGTTTCTCCTTCACTTCTCTTTTATCTTGAGCTTTTTTTTTTGTTTTTGTTTTGTTTTTTGATACTTTGATTTGGTTTGCATTACCCAATATGCCCAGAGAGGGTATGGTATGCCAGAATGATGACATACCTTTGCCCCTTTACTAAGTTTTGTTTGTTGCGGTTCTAGTTACAGAGTTACAGGCGTCCATACTAATAAAGATTTCCTATCTTAAAGTAAGAGTTGGATGCAGTTAATGTTTATTCTTATACACTGAAACCTAGTGCCTAAAATCCAAGTGGATTTCAGTCACAGTACCTGTCAGTGGCTACTCTTGAGCTCCTGTGAGCCATTGATTACATCACAAAAAGTGGTGAAGAGATGGGTGGAGGTACTTCCTGAAAGGGCAGGGATGTGGGAATGGATGTCTGGAGCAAAATGTGAGAAACGTGAGAAGCCAGCCTCCTTTATGGGAATATTAAAATGTGTGGAGTGATTGCTGAGAGGTGGACTTGCTGAGGCAGACTCAGCTGAATAACCAGCCATGCTATTTGAGATATGAGAAATTGTGGAGTTTGAGCAAGGAATTAGATTTTTAAAGCTGAGGTGTAAGAAATGATTGAGAAGAATCATAGATAATAAGAAATAGAAAGCAAAAACTTATACATACAGCTTGACTCACCAAGAGATGTACTAGATTCTTTTGGGTTTGGATACAAGAGATGCTAGCAAAGGCAATAAATATCCTGCTCTGAACATCAAAAATAGATAAATGAACTGGCAAAAATGAAAGCTTTCCAGCTATATTCTGAGATTTGTTTTAAATGTTTTGATTATATATTTAATTAGAGAGAGAAAAACCTGTTCTCAATTAAAACAGTCCTTTGAACTCTTCTGTAGATGAATTTTCATCAATCAAAGCTTCTGCATACTTTAGAATTTAAAAAGTCAGTTAGTAATGGAAAAGTTGAGTTTGCTGTAAATGTTTTCTGTACTCATAAAAACCACAGGCTAATTTTGCAGCTCTAAGCTGGTATTGCACCACTAAACTTACCTGCTTTTTGCTACCTTATTGTTTTCTAAGTGACTGAAGCAAATGTATTTTGGTTTTTAATGAATACATGGCTCTTGTAAGTTAGAAGAAGCAGGAGTGTGGTGATGATAATTATTTTGAAATATCACCTAGAGGTAATTCTTGTCAGGATGCTAAAGTTGCCTAGCTTCAGCACCAGGCATCTATGGTGACTCCCTGTGTTCACCATGTATGCCTATATACATAGCACCTATTGTCATGTTTGCATTTAAAACCACAAAGTTTTAGTCTAATATACATCTTTTAGAGAAGTGTGTTCAAAGTGTTCTGTTTCAACATCTCCATTTCCACTGTGAACCAGTGTCTTCTTTGGATGTACATTTGCTTTAGAAAGTATGTCAATATAAGTAAACCTGACTTCATAATATTTGATATAATTTAGATGCAAATTAGGGCTTTGCAATCTGCCAGTCATGCCTTTGTTCTCATTCTCAGTTCATTCGATTTCATCAACATACATTGTAGTCCTTTTCAAGGTCATTTTGGGAACGGGGGATTGTGTTCCATTATCCAGCCCATTTTCACTCTAGATGTGGAGGGCCAAAGCAATTCTTTCTGGGAAAGCTTCCCCTCAGTGGAAGCTGCAAGTATTTTATTTCCTCCTCCTGCCAGCAGTGAATTTGGTCCTTTGAGTTTTATTATTAAGAACTCCAAGCCAATGTCTTAATTGCAGAAGTAGTTAAAGGTACCAGTAATGAGGTGTGCAATCACTAACATGCAGGTTGTCAGAGTAATTTAAAGACACTTCAGTTGGCTGCCTGTGTAAAATGATGGGGATTTGTTTGCATTCAAGTAAATAAGGGTTTCCTTTTTTTATTCATAAGCAACAATTCACTTAGTGCTTTAGTAAATGTGAGAGACCGAGGAATGAATGTGAAGAAAGCAATGTTAGGATTGATCTTTTCAGGTCTGTTTATTGCTAATTGGCAGGGTTATATGTACATATTCGTAGTTTTTGTGGAGGATTATCTTTTATTGTCAGGTTGGCATTTTCACAGCTGTTTAATTTACTTTGGATCAAAAGTCAGGGACCTGAGTAGAAGGCAGTTCGCTGGTAAGCTTTCACAAAATAATACTGGAACAGAATTCTGGTTTTCTTCAAAACTGTGGCAGAAGCTGAAAGATAAAAGGATTTGAACAGATAAAATGAAAAATTATTATGGAAAATAAATATATTTTCAGTAATCATTGCAAAAGAAGTTTTTAATTTTAGTGGTAATGCTATCTCTTCTGGGTTGATTAAGCAGGTAAGTTGTTTGCTATTCTTCTTGCATCAAAGATGGTTTAGTATTCTTTTGGTGTCAAATGCAATAAACACTGGTAACAGTAATTATTTAGGATTCTGAACCTGTTCTCTGCAATCTACTTTTTGCTGGTCACTGAAAACAAATAAATTCATTATTCTCATACATGCAAAGTTTGATACATAACCTGGTAGCAGGGCTTTGGTTTGAGTATTCAGTGTGCATGGCAGACATGAAAACAAGGGTGGTGCATGCTCACTATTTCTTTCAGAAGATGTCTTGATCAGTTTAGATTTATTAGATTCATTGTATTTATGCAGGCATTTAAAAAACACTTCTAAATGCTGATTTTTCAAAGACAGTAAGTTTTGTCTTATTGCCTTTGATGTGGACACTGGGCAGATGTAGCATCAGGGTTGTTTTCTTTTTGTCTGTACCTGGGAAAAATATACTCCTCTTAAGGCTGTTTTCTCACACTTGCTCTTGTTTTGATTTTAAACTGTGTTCCCTCAGTAGGAGACTGTGATGACTCTGTTACTGTAAGCATCAAATGAAAATCATATTCCAGTCTTGTAATTATCCTCTCATGAAAAGCTTAATGAAACATTTTCTGTTCTAGGTTGGCTGTGATCGCAGCAAAAACCTGGTGGATATTTGTGGAGAAAAACATTTCCAGGCGTTTGTCTGTGATGCCCTGTCAGTGCCAATCCGCAGCGGTTCTTGTGATGCCTGCATCTCAATTGCTGTAATCCACCACTTCTCAACAGCAGTAAGTCACCCCTCTCTCTGCTCCACTGTACTGCTGGATTGCTGTGCAGGGCTGCTAATGCTACAGTACAAGCAAAGGCAGGAACAAAATGGGAAGAAATCTACGGTTTGCATTTGGTGTAAGCAGTTGTCAGAGCAGAGTTAAGCTGTTGTGCTACTGCTGCTTCTTAAACTTTGTTTACATTCTGCTTCTCAGATGCCCTTGCTCCCCTCTGAAACTTTGGTACTATGTTTGGGTTTCATTTTTGTGTGCTTGTAATTAATGACACTGGAGAAGGAGGGTCTTCTTTGGGAGTCAAGAGTTACATTGTTTCCTGGCTCAGATCTTGGGCAGATCTTGTGATTTTTGAGTTTTTTAATCTGTGCATTGGTTGTCCATCTCCCAAACAAAAGGGAGACTACTCACCAGTTTCCTGTATCTCTGGGCTGGATAAGGTTCTCCTGGCAGAAACTGTGCCATGGTAACAAGTTTCTAGACCATCTTAAAGAGGCCCTATGGATCTTTCCATACCAGAAATGAGGTGAACATTTCCAAATCCAGTAAAAAAAACAAGTAGAAGGAACTCTGTTTTGGAGAAGGCTGACATATCTTTGTGTGATCAGAGGACCTGTGTTTAAGCTGTAAGTCTGACCCCTTCAACTGTGGATTCAGCCTGTGCATCATGAGGTGTGGTAGATTTGAATCTGGGATTTTAAATACTGATTCACCTTCTTGAAAAGGCATCTGTCTTTTCTAGGTGGGCTGATCTATCCAAGAAATCCTGCTCAGCACAGAACTATTTTCAAATGGAAAGAGAATAGTAGAATCATTCAGGCTGGAAAAGACCTTTAGGATCATCAGCTCCTGCTGTTAACCAGGCACTGCCAAGTTCACCACTAAACCATGTCCCTGAGTGCCACATCTACAGGTCCTTTAAATACCTCCAGGGATGGTGAATCCACCACTGCCCTAGACAGCCTGTTCCAGTGCTTGACATGAATGATGTCTTCACAAAGAAATTGTGTTTAGGAAAATGTCTTGGCTTGCACACAGTGATGGGCTATATTATGAATGAAAATAAGTAGTGGGGAAAAAACACCTTTTTTCAAGTTTTATTGTATCTTTGGTAAGGAGAAATTGCTGCCATTCCATTCTCCTGACTTCTTGTTTATGTACTAGCTTCACACTTTTCCTTTTCCTTTCCAGGAGCGGAGACTGGCTACTGTCCGGGAACTAGCTCGGCTTCTAAGACCTGGTGGAACAGCACTCATTTATGTCTGGGCAATGGAACAAGAATACAAAAACCAGAAGTCTAAATACCTTAAGGAAAAGAATGGTAGTAAAAACAAAGACAAGGAAATGAATACTGGCACAGCCCAGAGACCAATTAGTGACCAAGAGCCTGATAACAGCAGCCAAGACTCAACATGGTCTGATCAGCTCCTTCATGACTTGAAGGATGAAAGCTGTGGTGCCAAGCCAGTAGCAGACCTCAGACTGCCTGTTCACACTAACAGAACCTCCTTTCACTCTCAAGATTTGCTGGTTCCCTGGCACCTGAAAGGTGGTACTAAAAAGAAAGAGGAAAATGTTGATACAGTGTTGGTTCCAGGTGGCTCCAAAGAATCACAAGAAGTCAGCCCTGTTTTCCACCGCTATTACCATGTGTTCTGTGAAGGGGAACTGGAAGCAGTATGCAGATCCCTGGATTGTGTGAGGGTTCAAAAGAGTTATTATGATCAAGGAAACTGGTGTGTGATTCTAGAAAAGTTGTAGCCTGTGATGCTTCCTCTACTATCTGTAGAGTTTTTGTTTTTTATAGTGAAAGTTATTTTTAATGCAGGCTCCAGCTATTGCCTCTTTTAAAATAACAGAATAAAGATTGTATATTGAGTTAATAATAGTGGCTAGCACTGTGTGCATATGTTAACAAAATAATGGCCAAACTCAGTTACTACCTCTGCAGAGTGTTTGCTTTACTTCTCTGAAATACAGTGAAGAGGATTAAGTGGGAAAATATTGCTCATGCAAATCACTAGGGCCAGTGTTGAGCTTTTAAAGACAAAGGGCTTGGTTCTCCCTTCTCTTACACCATTTTATATTAATGTAGCTGCAGTGCTTTCCCTGCAGTCCACAGCTAATTGGAATGGAGTCTGGGCAGGAAAGGCAGAGCTGTTTGCTGTGTAAAATTGTGGATCAGGGAGGAGGGAGTGGATGGCATATGAAGCAGTTAAGCTGAAGAGTCAAACTGTTGCCTCAACTTTGGTCCTGCCTGTTTGTGTGTCCATGAAGGGTGACAGATCTCTTTCAGTTTGGAATTTACTCTCTTGTTTGTGGTAATAATGATTTCCTCAAAGGGAGCTGGAAAGTTAGTGGGGATACCACAGACATTTTTCTCTTCCTTGACTCAAATACCCACAATTCATGCTGTCCATCCCCAGATTTCTGTAGCTCTTCACTGTAGTGTTGTGTGAAAGCTCCTGTGAGGTATGAGTTCCAGCCCAGCTAGAACAGCCAGACCAGCTCTGCTACACGCCTGCATTCCTGTGAGTGCACATCTCTGTGCATGTAGCACCAGGACTTGTGGGGTGGGGTGACCCTGAGATCCTCCAGGGGAAAAAAAAAAAAGGGAAAAAATTAAAGTGAAGGCAATGTTGGTGCAGGTTTCTTCTGGGTATTTTCAGCCCCTAAATGCTGGCAGTGGAGCAAGTTTTATTTCATGCACTTCAGAAGAGCAAAGGACTGGAGTAGAGGAGAACTGATGCTGGGCTGGCTGACTCAGAGCAGCCCTTTTGGCTGTGGCCTACAAATGCAATTTATTTGATGTGACTCTTGTGCTGCCAAAGGAACATGATACCTGGAATGCATTTCTGGAGCTAAAATAATGGGCTGACTTTTGTAGGGTGAATGGCTGTTGGTGCCTCTGGAAACCAGTGCTGCTAAGCCATGCTGTCATTGCCTGTTACATTGATTGAGCACCTGTAGTTGTGGCAAGATCTATGGGATTGGCAGGTCGTGCTGCTGTAAATAATGGCATATAAACTTCCTAAATCATGTGGGGACTTTGAGCACAGCTTGGCCTACCATGTGCAGGTTAAAGGCTGCTGTGCTGGCAGCCTGCTCACTGTCACCATTTCTCCTAGGCTCCCATCTTGTAATGGAGAAAATCCCATGGGAACAGGAGCAGTAAGAGAGGAGCTTGCTGCCACGACAATTCACCTGGCCTGGGCTTTACTTGCTGTCTGCTTTTGAAGAGCCCTTGGGAAGGAAGGTCTCATTCCTCAGCTGCACATGCTGTTCATATAGCAGCAGCCTTGTCTTAACTCATTTCTTTCCTTTAGACAACAAAGGAAGCATGTCTGTAGCAATGAGCCCTCTGGGCATGTTCAGGGGCTGATTTGCACACATTCAGTGAATATCACATAGCTGGAAATATGTCTTTCATCAAGGCCTGAGCTGGCTTCAGTACTGGGACACAGTGTTTGGGTGCAGGAACTCGCCCCTTTCCCAGCTGGACTGTGGGACCAGAGCTGGCCTGACAGCTCCAGAGTGCAGTGCTACATGATGTTGGTGTGTCACTGGTGAGAAAGGGCAGGGACAGCCTCTGCTGGGTGTCTGTGCAGTGACTAACTCACTAGACTGGGCTCCCTATTTCTGATTATGTGAATTGCATTCATGTAGAATAAAGTAGGAGGACACATCTCTGAGCTCTGTATCTGCATGTGTGTTTGCTGGTGCCTGGACTCCTGCTGAGCACACAGTAGCTGCTGTTGGGTTTGTACATTGCCTGTAGCTGCATTTTCTTTAAGAATATATGGTGCTCTGGCAAGGAACAATTACTGCTTGAAAGTCCTACTGAAGTGCTGCCATATCATGACCTTGTGTGACAAATTAGGAATCAGGTCTGCAGTTGTGCTTGATCACTCAATGTACCCTTGTTCTGACTGAGGGTAGCTCAGAGGTGCTGGCTCTGACTGGACACAGGGTTAAGCACTGACCTGGGGCTCAAATGCATCAAGTAGACAAAGCCTGAATAATTGAATGTGGGCTTTATGTAACACTGATCTATTTTTTGCAGGCCCTGTGGCTCCTGTAGAGCTTTCCAGCTTTCCCTCTGTTTCCCTGGCAGAGGCAGCATTAGGCAGTGTCTGGTATCACATTTAGTGTTTCTTGCCTTCCAGGCTGTTTAACATCATTTATTGACTGCCATATGTATGAATAGGTCAGATTCTCTCTCACCAGGTCTGCAGTGAAGCACGTGGGATGTCTGAGAGAAGAGTCAGATTTATTGTCAGTCTTTTGGATGCCATCAGTCTTCCTGCAAGGTATTCCTTTTAGCTGAGTCACAGCAGCTTTTTCAATTCATTTCCTGCTGGCTCAGAGCAGAAAGTGTCCCTCTCCCTGTCCTAGGCAGCCTGATTGTGGTGAGTTCCAGTGGGTCCTGGTTCTGGAAGGAGTTCTAGCATGGGGAACACCAGCTTGGGCAACACTTCTTGAATCAACACTGGGTTGAACATGCAATACATAATTCCTTACCAAGGAGGCTTTTCCTGGCATTTTGAGGGCTGTGAGCCAGAGGACAATCCCAGCAGCATGCCATCTCTTCAAAGACAGTAGAAAAGTTAAAGGTACTCTGACATCCTCTGAGGCCTGGAAATGTTATGAAATATTTCTTTGGTTAAAGTCAGAGAGTCTCTTCAGATGCTCAAAGAGGAATGAAGTGGTGAAGGAGAAAATGACAAGGGAGGAGGGCAGGTAGATGTTAACAAAAATTATTGCAGAGGCACACAGAATTGCATGCCACCACAGTTCCCTCTGCAGTATTCACTTGCCCCTTTTTACATCCTGGAAGTGGTAATGAGATGAAATTCTTTAAGGTCAGCATTTGGGTTTAAAAATTACAAGTTTTTTGGTGCACTCGTTTTCATAGTAATTATGTTCCCTTTTTGGCCTTATTGAAATAACAAATGTGCTTAAATGGTTATTCATTTGCAGTCTAGAAGATAAAGGGAAAGCAAAGCTCCCTTGGAGTGTGATCTGTGCTGTGAATGCCAGTGCCTCTCCTATGGCAGTCCTCTCTGATGTCCCAGTCATCATCAAAGTGCCTTGGTGCACCCAGAACTAGGGAGGTGGGAATTTCTACTCTGGCCCAAATTAGACCCTTGGTTTAGCTTTGGGCACATACAGGCAAGCATCTGGTGGTGTGACCAGAAGTGGCTGGTTTGGGGCTCACTGTCCCCCTTGTGTCCAGCCTCCCACTCCAGAGACCACCAAGCCACCCCAGGTGGGTGGATCAGGTGCCCTGACCCTGCACTGGGCAGGCCTGTCCATGTGTTGCACTGTCCTGCCCTGACAAAAAAAGGGCTTTAGAGCATCCCTGGGCTTAAAGCAAAGGACATGACAAGGTGATTTCTTGTTCTGGGGCAGGCAAAAAGTGAAACCAGCAAAACATGGAGGGCTTCTTTTAACTTCATAGAGGTTTTTCAGACTGATGTCCTGGTGCAGCCAAGCCCATGGCAAAACTCCTCCAGAGCTCAGAGGCTGGATTTCCCTGGAAGAGCTCAACTTAATCTTAGCAGGGAGAGGTGTAGGACAGCAGATGGCAAGGGACAACATGCTGATTGCATTGCTTTGCTGAATGAGAGCCACAAAAAGCTGAATGGGGACCACAGCTTCTTTTAAGAGAGCTTGAAGGACTGGCCTTGGCACAGTGAACAGAAGATGAACTCTTGTACTCTCTAGTGCCCATCAAAGGCACTCAATTATGCCTTTCCTCAGCCAGACACGGGAAAGAAAATTTAATGAAAGGCTCACGGGTTGGGATATCACTGGGAGAGATCACTCACCAATTACCATCATGGGCCAGAGTAGAAAAAGGAGAAGTAAAACTAAATATTAAAAAACACCTTTCCTCCACCCTTCCCTTCTTCCCAGCCTTAATTTTATTTCTGATCCTCTAACTCCTTGCAGTGACTCAGAGGGATGGGAAATGGGGATTATGGTCACTTCATCAGATGTTGTTTCTGCAGCTGCTTCCTGTTCTCATACTAGGATTAGGAATCTTCTTCCTCTCACAGAAGCATTATGAATATGAAGCTTCTAATTCATGTAAGTACAACTACAGATGTCAGAAATTCTCTATAAAATGTGAAAGTCAATGAGCATGTTTGGGGAACCATGTGTCAGAAATAAATGTCATGCAGCTGTCAATGCATATATTGCATTATGCAATGCAAATATTCTGAGTTTTGCAAACTGTTACCCTGACAGTACTAGGTGGATGGAGAGCCTTCCCATTAAATTATGAGAGATTTAGAGTGATAACATTTTCCATATATTACAAAATGTTCATGTTTACCAGAATTTAAAAAAAAAACCTTTGAGTTTCAGAATTCCAGCTCTGTTACACCTGTCACAGAAAGTAAAAATGATGAAGATTTGCCCAGGAATACTGAAGAAGATTAATAGCTACTGTCTTCAGTGTGCTTTGTTTTGTGTATTCTTCTTGCTGCTACAATTAAGGACTTCTTGTCATTATCACTTTCTGTGTGTCACTATGGTTTTCTATAATTTATTGTGGAGAAAAGAGGGAAAGGCATTCCATTCATTATTACAATTCTCTTTTAGGTGTGTTAATGTGCTTTATATGAAGTGATTATACTGACATCAGTACTTGGACCCTAATTTATTATGCAAATAGCTTGCTACGTGCTCTTGAGGCAGAATCAGAATTGCACTGCTTTGTCTAAACTTTCTGAAAACCATGCCTGACATCTCAAGTGGCTGGAAATGAAACATTTTCCTTCTCTCACCTGCCTCCTTAACAGATACTTGCTCCCAGAGATGCTTGTTGAATGCTTGCTGAATGCAGGCAGCTTGTGCCTGATGGTGCTACCATACACAAATTCCTGGGCCAAGCCACCTCACTGAACTGTAAAAGACACTGGTGTTGAAGTCTACAACTCAGGTCAACAGCAAGACCCTGTTTTTATCTGGCTGACAGAATTTTGTATGGTATTCCTGTCACATTTCTGCACTTGCAGCAAGCCACCACTGGTGTGCAAATACTGTAAAATGCTCAGAAACTTTGCCAGTATTTTAAGCTGTTTTAAAGGTATCCTTGTTTAAAGTGGATCAGGGACACAGAGGGAGTTCTCTGACACGAAGTTCTTCTCTACCCTTTAAGCAGGCTATGCCTATGCTTTGCCATTACAAAATAGCAACCCCAATGATAGCAGTACTTTTTCCTTTGATTTTATGAAAGCAGTGGCAGGAAATTTCCAATTCACAAGCAAATAAGGTGGAGAGATATGTCAGTATCAGTATCAGTAATTAATTTTCTCCCTGCAATGCAGAAATGCTCCATGTTATTACTTTAACATGATGACAAGCTTACTTTTGTTAAAAAACTAATGTCCTTTATCTGAAAAAAAAAACCAAAAAGGAAATCAATCTTTGATCACAACAATGAACTATATGCATGTATTTTTTCTTAGTTGTCTTTTATTCCTACTGAAATTTAATTAAAAGGAAAACTATTGAACCGAAGTACAAGACAGTAGAATAAACTAATGTGAAATATATATTTTTATAAATTATTTTGTGCTTCTCTATGTGATGTCTTATTCAGACTCTAGATCAAAACTGAAACTGTGATTCCAAGACCTAGAGACAGTTTAGAAATTACTAACAATAAAAGTAGCTCATTGTGTGCTGCTGAGCCATCCTGTCTCCTCAGACAGTTCATCTTTGATGCCTTGTGCAGAGCAGCACGTTTCTCATCACATTCAACTGCTCAAACTCAGTCAAACACATCAGTCCTTAATGTTAGGCTCCTCATACACTTGGATGAATTCAAAGCATAAAATTGCAACCAGGGAGCTGCTCAAAGCACCTGTCTCAGGGAGGCAGAGTCCTTTACAGTATGCTGCAGTTCTCTCTGGCAGAAATTCAAGTTACAATCTGGCAATATCTGAAGCTCTGTTAGAACAATTACAGTGAATCCCACGTTCCTGCTATTAGAAGGCAAATCCTCCCTTCAGTTCCAATTTCAAAGCTCCCCAACTTTTCACACTGCCTTATTCTTCCAGTTAAAGATGGCAAAGATAAGAAACAGAGAAGAGGTTGTTCGTTCTTTTTTTCCACTTGCCTCTTGCTTAGTTTCCAAAAGTGATTTGCATAGTACATAGTCTTTACATGTTCTCCTGTCCTCTCTAAATTTATAAGCACAAATCTGTAGGCTTTCCCCCCCTCTTTATTCCTTTGCAAAATAATTTTTTGTGCATAACATCCCTTTCTGAGGACTTGTGTGTGCCATCCATATTTTCACCTTTCTTTATTTACATATTTCCTCTCTGGTCTCATGATCTTTGAATTCTCACCCAAAACAGATTTCCTAATTTACCAATACAAATAGCTCCTTGTATCATAAACAATGACATGCTTGAGTCCTTGAAAATCCTAACACTTGATATTTCCCATTCAAATCCTCTCCTCAGGTTATTTGTCTCTGGGCCTCTTACAGGCATCTCAGGCTGGGAAATTTTGACATAAAGTCCTTAAGTAAGTAGCCCATGTGGTAACTAGCCTGATGCTGGTTTTAATTTACCATAAGAACCAGTCCCTAGCAGTTTCTATATGACCCTTTTGTTAAGGAGTTTTGCCCTTCAAGAGAGCTTAGGTTTCTTTGTGGAATGCTTCCTATTTTTTTAATTGCCATTGTAATGATTTCTGCTGCATGTACTCATTTCCCATCTCACTTTCCTCACTCTTCATCCCATATTCTGAGGAACGTTCAGAGGGTGTTTTATTTAAAATCCATTAATGCCTCTGACCAAGCTACCACAATGAGAGGGTATATTTCTTCTGGCCCAACTGCTGAGTATTAGGAATACACTAAAAAATAGAAAAAAAATTCTTTATCGTACATTCTTCTTGTGCCTCAAGCTTTCTTGGATATCAGGTTGTATGTGGCAAGGATGTAAATTAGAAGGTGTTCTGGAGTAAAAAACATTTGCAGCAATTCTTTTTAATGAAGAAATTCTGATTATGGAGATGTAGCTTCTCTGTATGCTTTAAATTAGAGGAATCACGGAGATAAATCTCTTTCTTTCTGTTGACATCTCACAGATTAAATAAACACAATTGTGCAATCTCTGGTGCTGTTACTATTCTCTCTCATTTCTGTTGCAAAACCTGAAAGACATGGAGCCAGCTTGCAGGTTGCAGTGAGATTTATCACTCCAAGATCCCTGGTAGGAGGTTTGTTAGGATGGCCAGAGTTCTTGCCTCACCTTTGATCTTTCCAAATAATCCTCTCAGTCAATCCACTTGTTCAGATGGACATAGCAAATAGTCTCCTGGGAGAACATAAGGTCAAAAATCACTTCTTGTCTATCTTCCCTTGTATAAAAAGTGCTTGGCTTTACAAGGCATAAAGACTTCATAATAAGACTGTTCCTGTGTGACCAATCCCTTTCTGAATCCACCATCTTGGCAGGACACCCTGCAAGGATATTTGTATCTTGCCTGTGTCAGCAGCTCCCTAAGATGCTTCTGAGAGATAGGATGAGGCTTGAAACCATGTCATGGGGAAATATTAAATGGAACTCAACTATGGGACATATTATGCTCTCTCCCATTCTGAAACTTCTGGGACAGAAGAGCCCAAAAAGCACACTAAAAGAAATCCAGTGTCCTCCCACTTATGGTCTCTTTTCCAGCTTGGTGGTATCCAGCATGGTGACATATGCTTGGAGATATGCCTGAGTTTAGCCTGTGTGTTAGCATCAGCAGGGGCCTGGAGGAGCCTTTGTGCTTCAAAATGAGTGGCTAGACAAGGTGGTAGTGTTGCACTTGTCAGAGGGTTTCCTGTCAAGAACAGTAACAAAGACAGTGACTTGGGATGTCAGGCATATTACTCAGTATTTACAGCTATTTCTGGGTCAAGGGCTAAGACAAGAATTGGATATGAAATTGCCCTTCCCTCTAAACACAGTAGTATAACACAAAGAAAAATGAAAAGCAATTTCAGGAATTGTGGGGTGAAAATTGGAGAGGAGTAAATTGTTCAAGTTGCTGCTGAAAGAGGGCAATTATGAACACTCTCTGTGGCAGTCAAATTCTCTGTACAATTATTGTTGGAGTGCCTTGAAGCCCTTTCCATGGAGCAAGACCTCACTGGTCTCAACAGTTTTTTCCCATGAGTGTTCACCTTTTTATAGGAAAACATGCTCCCACCTTTTTTTTATTCTCTATATTGCAGTGAAAGGAGGAGACTCCTGAAATACTCCATGTGTAGAGTCCAGCTGGGACAGTTACTGAGGCTCCCTTCAGTTTGCTGTGTGCTGCCCACGTGAGTGTGCATTGGACTGAGCTGCAGCACTGCAGGAGAAAAGGACAAAGCCCCAAGGTCTCAGGAGCAGCCACAGGCTGTGGTTACTCTGCACAGTGTCTCCAATATCAGTTTAAGGTATTGCTGCTCTTGCAACAAAGGGGCTGACACAACTCTGTGAGACTGTGCTATAATATGGCCTCTGGAGCTGGCCTATCTTTAACAACCAAAAGTGTGCTTTAATCTCACTTAAAACCAAAACCAACCCATTGCACTGCATTGAAACTCCTCTAACAGTATTTTAGTTACTATTGCACTGGTCTGATGGATAGGGACTGATGAGTGAAAGCCCCAGGGCTTTGATCCCCTGCCCCAGCCAGGTGATCTTGAGTCAGTATTTGTGTCTCACTTTCAAAGCAGCTGATCTGAAGCTCCCTGACATGTGCAGCTCTCAACCTCTCCCAGATGAGCAGGCACCAGAAGATGCAGTCATTTCTCCTCAAAGGTATGTTACCAGTCTCAGCAAATCACAGACAGATGAGTGTTACCCCTGCTGTGGGCTTCCTGTCTGATAACAATGTTTTCAACTTCTCAAAGGAAAAGCCAAACAAAGCATGTAAAAGCTTCCCAAGAAATGAACTGAACGAGTTATTTCACATGTGTAGCAGCTGCCTCACAAAACATTTATTAGTAGAATAATAGAATCATTTTGGTTGGACAAGACCTCTAATCTAAGATCATCGAGTCCAACCACTAACCCAGAACTGCCAGGCTGTCACTAGAGAATTTCCCAGATGAAGCATTCACTTTATTACAATCATGAAATTTGGGTGAGGAGAGGGAAAATGGATGATTCTAAACCCCACCCCCTGGTTTGCTGAACTACGGCCAAAATTATCATCTCTTTTCAAAGAAGCTGAGGAAATTAACAAAATAACTATTGCTCGGGGCAGACCAACTCGCAATTTGCCATTGAATATGGAATAATGGCAATCATTGTTCGATCCACCACAGCCTCATTTGTTCTCATTGCAAGCTGAGCTCTCCTTTCCAAGCAAGGCTGTCAGGAGCTTCAATGCCACTGGGGCTCTTTTGTTGCTGCCAGGAGCACTCCTCTTGATGGACAGTAGAAAATTGTCTGGCTTTTCACTTCAGCTGCTC
This sequence comes from Luscinia megarhynchos, assembly GCA_034336665.1. Taxonomy (NCBI): domain Eukaryota; kingdom Metazoa; phylum Chordata; class Aves; order Passeriformes; family Muscicapidae; genus Luscinia; species Luscinia megarhynchos. Next base: position 72,351,180 of record JAPFBE010000003.1, read on the forward strand.
ACTGCACAATTGAGGCACTCACAGCACAATTCAGGCAAGAGCAACTAATAACCTGGCATTGCTGCTACATTGATTTTTGGGTGAGGTGTTCTATCATTTTATGGCACTGAATTCAAACACAGCTGCTTTAATTTTCTCCTGAGTAAATGTAATGAAATTTCTATGAAATAAATATGCCTTTCCCTGTAATTGCATCATTGTTTGTTTGGGTTTTTTTCTGCTGCAATTTCTCCAAGGACTGACAGTTTTATTTCTGAGAAAAGACAAGGAAAATTCCCATCTAAGGCTAAGTAATCCCTCAGAACTGAATGTATAGGATTGCTTGATACTACCAATGGCAACTGAAAACAAGGTGGTTTTAAAAATGAACAGAATGAGAATTAACTGAATTTCATTTTTTCTGGGGTGTGTCCCCTTTCTGTCGTCTTACCAGCACCTTACTGGATATTGTTTTTCTTTAGTATGAGGACTTTATAATGTGCTGTTATAACTGAGGTAAGAAATTCTCTCCAGCATCATAGTTTAAAAAAGATTTTGTATTCTCAGGAAAAAAGCACCTCTTTTCCCTTCATGAAACCTTGTCTCTTGTTTAAAGAGAGCTGCCCAGGATCACACTGAGTGGAGAGGATTTTTTTTAACATCTTTGAAATAAAATAAAACATCAAGCAGAGAGTTGAAGGCAAGTAGTGAAAGTTAGAAGCATGGAGGTTTATAACACAGGTCAGTTGGAGATTCACCAGTTTCTTTCAGAGAAAGTATAAAATGTGACATTAAACAGAAAATAATACTTCACTAGGAAAGATCAGTTCCTCCCTGAAGGAGTTAATTAAAAATCAGTACCTCCAAGGCATTACTGTTTTATTAGCTCATTTAACTTTAGCACTGAGACAACTGAACAGAGGTGCCCAGCTGACCATTAAAAGTAGTATACCAAGATCTAGTTCTCTAGGCTCACTGAGGATTTCTGAGCATCTTTCTCAGACATACTTATATCTTGAAAGAAATAAGGCCAAACTGTAATTTTTACCTGTTTCCTTTGAGAAAAGTACTTTTCTTGAACAAGCAAAGGAAATGAAACTAAATTATGTCACCATTTCCCTAACCACTGATTTCAAAATTAAAGGCAGCTCTCAGAAATAACCTTCTAGGTTTTACTGTTCTTCAGTTTTTGAGATTCTGGAATGTATTTGCTTCACAGTTTCTTTCCTAAAACCAGGAGTGTTAGAAAACGGTTTTAAATTAAAATGTACAGAACCACCCTATTGATGACATGGAGAGTTACAGGTATGAAGAACAGCACCTAACACTGCAAGAGCTCACCCTGTGCTTTGAATCCTCTTCTTTACCTATAACTTTCTGCTGTAGAAAACACATTCCCTGTTCCCACTCCCAAATTGTCCATACCTGTCACTATTTAAACTATGCCACAGTTTCCAGACTTTCTGTTCTCATTTTCAAATACTTCCTAAACTGATTCAGTCACAAGTGGTTGGCTCAGCTCATGGACTATCAATTTCCTGGTTAGATTTAATACAAATCTATTAAGCCCATATGCCTGGCTGGGTGCTGAGTGAGTTAGAGAGCACCCACTTGAGGTACTCTGCTGGATGCCTGGAACAAGTGGTAGTAGCACTGGGATGGAAAGAAACCAATTTGTTGGTGAGAGGAGCACATCACAATCAGAGAAGAGGCTTTCCTTAATGGGGCAGACATGCTCCTTTCTTGCTTCTCCCCTCTCAAGCAGTGTACTTTGCTGCATATAGCCAAGGACTGGAAGTAGCATTAGTCAATCCTGCTGGAACATCTCCTGTATCCATCTGTTTGCTCTGTAAATGGCTCCCTGAAGAGGTTTCACATGCTGCTTTTCCAAATGGTGCCTATGGAAGTCTATCAGTTATCATTCTACACCTAGTGGTGATCTACAACAGGTTTTTCTTGAGATGCTGTTAACTGTCAGCAAAAATTGAGCAAATATGCAAATTCAATTTACACATTTAATACCACCATGGAGATTATGATTAAATTACTGTTATCCCTTTGAAAACATACTGTCCCATGCAAATAGCTAACAAATTACCCAAGCTCAGACCTTGGCCTAAAGAATATTATTACTTGGCAGCTGTGGACACATTTGGTGTCAGACATATTAATAATGCTCTGATCTCATCCTAAAGAAATTATGTCCCAGATAAACATTTGCTTCACCAGAGGCATAGAAGCCCTGTCAAATACTATTGGCCACTTGCAGCTTTCAAGTGTTTTAACACACCTATTTTTGAATTTCCCTCTGCTCAACCAGGTACATTCTGAGCAGCTGGCACCCTGACATTACAGAGGTCACAGTCCAGCATGAATGCACTGAACTGGCTGCAAACAGGCAGGAAAGTGTCTGGAAGGTCACCTGGAAGTGTTCACAGCAGTGGGGAACACTGGACACTGCATGGCACTGGAACCTGTGAGCATCTTTTGGGCCATGGTCCCTTGTTTGCTCTCATTAATGCCAGTCTGGACAAGCAGGCCAGACTAACAGAATTTCAACCTAGCAGAAGGGATGAGCCTGGACATGAGAATTCCCACTGTTGAGGGAATTTAGTGCTTGGTGTGCAGCTGTAGGCTGAGCTCTGGAAAGAAGCCTGAGTCTGAGGCGAGAGACTGTGAAACTGCCAAAGGGCACAGGGACATGTGGTGCCAGCCAGGTGCCTGGACACTCAGGGACACAGGAGGAAGGAGCCAAGGGCTCCAGGCATGACTCTGCTTGGACTGTGCTTGTGAGGGTATAAGAGCCCTGACGTTTCTTCATTTGGGGTCCCTCCTTGAAGGCATCCAGCTCAAATTGTTATTTTGTTGTGATTAAACTATTTTAAGGATTGAGACATCAGAGGCTTGGCTGTGGGAAACCTGGGGTCCAGCTGATAAGGAAACCTTGTCTGACTGTGGGGTGTGCAGATGTCAGGGCCAGCTCAGGTGGTACGAGTGTGACTGCTGGAGAAGCTTCTAGATCATTGGGCAGGAAGTTTCAATGCCCATTGCCAGACTGTGTGGTCCTGTTGGTCAAGCAGCACAGGGCTCCAATAAACTGCTGTGCCATGGCATGGTATTTGCTGTGACCTCCACCTGTGAGGCTGGTGAGCTCTGAGCAAGGTGTGGGGAACCCACCTGGGTGTGTGGGATGGTTCAACTCTGGGTGTACGGACAGACTGGGCAATGAGATGCTGGAGAGCAGAGCCATGGAAAGGGACCTGGGGGTCCTGCTCAGTGGCAAGTTGGACATGAGCCAGCAGTGCCCTGGCAGCCAGGAGAGCCAGCCCTGTCCTGGGGGCATCAGGCACAGCATCACAGCTGGGCAAGGGAGGGGATTGTCCTGCTCTGCTCTGAGCTGGGGCAGCCTCACCTCCAGAGCTGGGGGCAGCTCTGGGTGCCACAGGATAAAAGAGACATTGAACTATTGGACAGTGTCCAAGGGAGGGCAGCAAGGATGGTGAAGGACCTTTGAAGGAAAGGACCCTGTCATGGCTGAGTCACTTGGTGTGTTCAGCCTGGAGGAGACTGAGGACAGACCCCACTGCAGTTACAGCTTCTTGTGAGGGGAAGAGGAGGGGCAGGCACTGATCTCTTCTCTCTAGTAACCAGTGAATGGCCTGAAGCTGTGTCAGGGGAGGTTTAGGTGGGATATTGGGGAAAGGTTCTTCACCAGAGGGTGTTTGGGCACTGGAACAGCTCCCCAGGGCAGTGGTCACAGCACCAGCCTGGCAGAGTTCAAGAAGTGTTTGGACAGTGTTCTCAGGCATACGGTGTGATTCTTGGGTGTGCTCCTGTGCATGAGCTGGACTCGATCATGCTTGTGGGTCCCTTTCAACTCAGGATCTAGTATGATTCTTTAACCCTGTCATGAGCCGAGCGCACCGCGACTGACGCCGGCGACAGCAGAGGGGCTGAGGCACCTGGACCCAGAGCCCGGCTCGGGGGAGGTCCGGTCGTGCCCCCCACGCCCGGCTGTCCGCGCCGTTCCCCCGCGTGTCCCACATGCCCGGCCACCCCCACACGCCGCCGGGAGGAGCCGCCCCGCCCGGCCGGCCGCCGCTCACGACAGTGTCGCGGCGCTGCCTTACGGCCGCGCGCGGCTTCCGGCGGGCTGTGCGGATGGCGTCCGGGCCGGCGGGCGAGCGGAGCGGGGAGCAGCGGCAGCGGCGGGAGGCGCTGCTGGCGCAGGTGGGGTGACCGGCCGGCCCTGCCCCGGGGCCGCTCTGCGCACCCCGTTCCCCAGGGTGGGAGGCTGCGCGCGGCGGTGCGCTCCTGAAGGACGCCGGAGGAGGGGAGGCCGGGGGCTCAGAGCCCCTTGTGTGCCGAGGGGAGCTGGGCTGCGGCACCCACAGTGCGGGACGCAGGCTGGAATTTCTGAGTGACACCCGCCTGATGCCCTGCGCTTTGCCACTTGTGCTCTTGATCCTCTTGGTGTTTCGCTTATTATGTATTGCTGTGCTTGCACAGAAAGAGCCGGAGTCGGTCGTCTTTACATTGTCTCTTCAGGCTTTTTTATACATTGACAAGATGGCACCACCGTCACTCCCTGGCCTTCTCTAGGCTGAACAGGCCCAACTCTCAGCCTTTCTTTAAATGAGACATAAAAGGCGACTCCTTCTCCTTGTCTTGTGGTCTGCCTTTCCTAAAGAGCCTGTATCCCTCCATTGCAGCACTCTGATCTTCAATAACTTGTAGTTGTGTCTGTGTGTTCAGAAGTGAGACCTGATTTAGCAGGATCAATTACTTGCCTGGTGATATGTTGCTGTAAGACAAGAATTAGGAGTCTCCTACTCACAGGTGCCTTGGTAGAGCTGCTGTGACCTGGGGACCTGTGCTAATCGTGATGCATTTTGGTCAAAACCTGCCTGTATGCTGGTTTTGGTATTTGTGGTGATTCTTGTTGTGACTTGTAGGTAGAATGAATGCTGAAGTCACAAATGACACATCACTTAAGTGACATGGCTTACTTTGGGGTTTTAGAGGGGATAACAAGAGAAGTGTAAGAGAAAGACAGAGTATGGAAGGAGAATGAGGTTGTGATGATGGGCTTTTGTCAAAAGGAAGGCCAGGGTAAGCAGCAGCCAGATCTTTCTGGGCAGAGATATTGTCAGAAGAAAAGTAGTGGGAAAATGGCATGAATAGCTGATGCTTACACAACAGTCATGCCTTTTCTCAAGGCAGAGCAGGAAGAGAGAGGATTTCATGTAATATATCATGTGGGCATCTCCTTGTACAGTTGTGGAACCATTTCTTGGCAATAAAAGGTTGCCTTCAGTGATTTCCCCCCTTTTGTCAAGCAGTTGAAGGGAAATTCATTGTAGCTTAGTAGTAATGAATCACACTACCTTGCAAAAATTTGTTGATGTTGTTAAAATGTGTGTTGCTTTACTTGAGCTGCTGTATGTGTTTAAGAGTCTCCTTTGCTCAGTTCAACCTCTTGGGTGTTCAGAAAATACTCTTAACAGCAAGCAAAGCTTATGTGGGCACTATTATCCTTCTTCAGCTTTCTTTCTCAGCTGGTGCCACTTGTACAGCAAGCTGCCTGGACCAATGCCACTGGCTTAGAGTCCTAGAACAACCCTGGCTGGAAAGACCATGGAAAGATCACTTGATCCAACCCCTTGTGGGAAAGGGAGCCTAGGTGAGATTATTTAGTCCTCAGTTCAGTCATGCCTTGAAAAGATTCCAGTGGTGGGGTTGAGGAAACTGTCCTGTCTGACTAATCAGGAAGTGCAGTCCCCCACCTGGGATGCACTGCCACCACCCAAGGCTGTCACTGCTGGCACCAAAGCCCCTTTTGCAGAGGGCAGCACCAGTGAGTCAGTGTGTGCTCTGCTTGACTCCCTACACAGCACTCACACTCAGACAAGTTTCCCATGCCAGCTTGTCCCCAGGTTTTCCATAGCAGAGACATCTGGGTCATTAGAACAATTTAATCATGGTGCAAAACACAAAGTCAGCTAGAGCTGGGTGTCTCCAAGGAGGAACCCTGAACAACCAAATCCCTGAGCTTTCATACTCTTGCAGTCTAATTGTGCCATAGTCTGGGCTCTCCTGCTGAGTCCTTGTTTGCTGCAGTGTCTGAGTGTCTGCTCTCCTGGCTGGCCCCAGGGGTCTCTCTCTTGTGCAGAGGGGCAGCAGCAGCTCAGGACCTTTTGCTGGGGCACAGGTTATCTCTGGCAGAGTTTCAGTAGTTGCTAGAAAGTTTGGTATCTCGAGCAGGGGGCCTACACTTCTCACTCCACTGTTAGGATATGTCTCAAAGAGTTGCACTTCAGCTCTGGTGCTAGCTACACTGTTAGGATATGTCTCAAGAGTTCCTTGATGATACTGTAGCTTTCATAGGTCCTAACTCTCAGTGTTAATATATTCTTGTAGGTTGAGATTCTGCTGATCAGTCTTGCTGAAGAATATTAGAGAAAGTGGTTTGAAGTTTTTAGAATGAAACCAAATCTGATATATTTTCTTATTGCTAAGCTGTGGTGTGTTAAGAAGGTATTTATGCAGGATCGTTTGTTGAATTTTGTAATTTTCTTTGACTTGAACAAGAAACAGACCATCATTGTATTGTTCAGCCTATTTTAAAAATGCCATGAATACAAATCACTCCTACATGAGAGTCTTCAAAATGCATCTGCAGTATTTGTGTGATACTAAAGAAAACTCAGTGCACAACCCTAATTTTCTGGAGTAAGGCAAACACTGATTTCTTTGTACAGCCGTGAACTCAGAGTTGGCTTTTACCATTCAAAACTAACAATTGGGGAGTAAATGGCTCTGTAAAGATGCTACATCGTTGCTTAGACAAAAGCTGATCAAGTGTTAGAACTACTGTGAGAGGAATAAAGAACAAAGGAAATGGTTGCACAGACATATTACTCATTTCTGTGTAATATCAAATATGCAGCCCTGCTCCCAGCATCTCAAGATAGAGCCAAACAACCTTGGAGAAGGTGTGAAGAAAGATGCAGGGATGATCATGGTGCAGACTGTCCAAGGACTCTAGAGGTTTTGAGACAAGGAAGGATAGGCTGAAAATAAACTTGATACAAGAGAGTTCTATAAAATTGTTAAATGGTATGGAGAAGGGAATAGAGAAGTGCTATTTGCTGGATCTTTCAGGTTAAGAACTAGGCTGTATTAAGGATTTTGCAGGTAGCCAGCTTAAAGGCAAAAGTGAACTTTCAGATGATGCACAGATAAATTGTAGGGTCTCTTGTATAGCATGTTACAAATACTGGCACTGCATTTCCATCCAGACAAGAACAGCCTAAAAGCTAAGATGTATGTTGAAAGCTATTGATTGAAAACTTGTTGAGCCTCAAATGCTGGAGGATGCAGGAATATTTTGAAGGTGGCTCACTTTGAACTTACACTTGTACTCACTTCAGCTTCCCTGGGCTTTGCTGGACATTTTTTAGTTAGGATGCTAGCTTAGATTCTCAGTTCTGAGAATGTCAGAGCACTGAGAAATCCAATACAAGGAAAAAGAATGGAGTATAATTTGTGAAATACTACCCACTATGATTCTTCAGGTTCATTTTTCGTGGAGTGTAGGAGTGTGTCTGGAGACAATGCCGTTGTTTTCTATACAAGTTAGCCATTAGAGATGCTTGGTCCCTATATGACCAATGAGAAACTTGCCTGATGTGACTTTTCAGCTTCTTCCTGAAAGGCACAGTACAGAGTCTGTGTTATATTCCCACATTGTTATGTTTTCACTTCCAAGCAACCTAAAGCTAAGTCAGATTCTCTGACTTTCAAAGATTCTCTTGGGTGTGTTGGGTAGTACTGAAACATACATTAATGATCAAATGGTTTTCTTTGCTGTTGCTTGTGGAATTGCTGTGTTCATCATCTTATGAATGTCCTTGAACTATTTTTTTTCCTTGCAGTTGGAACAGAAAGTTGAAGTAAGGAGAGGACATATTGAATGTTTGGGAGTTTCCCCCCTTGCCCCCTTTTCTATACCAAAGTTTTCGAATGTGTTAGCAAAAGTGTATCATAAGCATTTTGTACATTTCCATGTGGGCCAAAGGAAGCTGTAGAGATTCCTTTATTACTGATTTGGCTGATAGAAATTTAGGAATGAAACTTTATTTTTTTTAAACTCATTTCATGTTTCCTCTTCCCTTTTATGGGCCTAATAACCTAATATAGCTATGTAAAAGGGCAGCATTTTAAAGACCTCTTCTGTAGATACTCTGTTATTTCTGTGAAAAGTCAATTTAGCATTTTATAATGTGAAAGCGTGAGGATGTCATAGTTGCCTTGTCAATACTCTGTTGTCTGCTTTTCAGAAATGCACTTGTTGCTGCCTGTGTGAGAACAGATTAATGTCCTAAGTGTACTGACTTTCTGTGCTTTACTTTGGGCTGGACTGCCTGCTGCAGTGGAACAGCCAGGCCATCGAGGGAGGGGATTGTCCTGCTCTGCTCTGCACTGTGGCAGCCTCACCTCCAGCACTGGGGGCAGTTCTGGGTGCCACCATATAAGAAAGACATTAAACTATTAAAGAGTGTCCAAAGGAGGGTTACAAATACAGTGAAGGGCTTAGAGGTTGCAGGTTTATGAGGACTGACTGAGGTCACTTGGCTGGTTCAGTGTAGAGAAGAGAAGACTGAGGGGAGACCTCATCATGGTCTGCAGCTTGGAAGTCTGTCTTCCAAACCACACTGATAAAGCCCAGTGGCTGATACTGTTTATAATAATGATCAGTAATCAAATAATTAAGTGTTGACATGCAAATTGTTTTTAAGCTTCAGAAATAGCACTTTGTTTTGATGAGCGTGATAGTTCATGACACTGCTATTTTGGTTTACAAGTTTAAAGCAAGACAATAATCTGGTGGGTGCTGTGGCAAGTGCAGAGATGTGTATTTTTCCCAGGCGTGAACATTTCTCATCAAGACTTCAAATTTTGGATTATTCTTGCATCTATTACATCATATGGTATTTTTGTATCTTAGTGTTGCTCCTCTGTTGCTTGAGTTTTTTTCCGTGGACTTTGAGTCTTTTATTCTTTGACCTCTGAGGATGATGTGATTTGACCATTTCTTGTGCAGAAAATCCTGCCTTTTCATTTTTAAGCATTACAAATTGGAAGTTCAGTGTAGATAAATAAGACCTCAGTCAGAGAACATATGTTATTGAAACAATGAAAATAAATTGATGCCATAAAACAAGTTCATTGCACAAACAAGAAATTACATGTTTAGTTTTACTTATTTATATTTTTGAAACTTATTTATATTCCTTAAAAAATCAATTTGAGATTTGCAAGCCATTATTTTTGGAAACATCTTGTTTGATGCTTTTGATTAGACTTCTCCCTTTAATTTTTAGTTTACCTTTTTTTTTTTTATTTTCTTTGAAAAAAAAACTTTAAGAAAACAAACAACAAACAGTGTATAACAATATCACTGAGTTCACAGTATTAGAGTTCTAAAGAAGCTGTGAAATCAGCTTCAGGTTTTGCTGGTGAAGTATAATCAGGTATTTTCTCCTAAAAGCCTAACAGTTGGCTTTTTGCAGTGATCAGTATTTGCTGAGGTGATGGAATGCCTGGCAGTATTTTACATTGCAGTTTTCAGTGGAAAATTACCGAAATGTCTCCTTAGGCAGAAATTAGTAGCAAAACAAATCTCTATTAAGAGGTTGTAGCTGTTTCTGTACTGTAATAGTAAGCAGCTCCTTTTTGTTCTTTCTGTTTTAAATCCCTCATGAAGTGTTACACCCCTAACTCTATCGGCTGAAGGAAATAAGCACTTCAGCACTTAAATCTGTGATATTAGAAGAATAAGGGTACCAAGAAGTGAATACTGCCCTTTTCAAGAGATTTTCCAATTTTTGTCACAGCACCTCTGTGCATTTTTGCAGCAACATATTTGAACAGACCTGTCATTTTTGAAGGTCAGTGATAAAGACAGATGTCTTCATTGCTGTATTCTGTAGGGCCTTCCTCTGGAGCTTGCTTTACCACAGCAGTGGAGAGGTCCTACATTAACAAGAAATACCTGCTTACAGTTTCCTAGCAGTAACAGCTTCTAGTTATCTTTCGTGTCTGCAGGTGTACCAGCAGAACCACTGCTGCCTCCCAGATGTTTCTGACTGAAGGCTGACATCTCCTGCAGCCTGCTCTTTAAATCACATCTGACTTTTGATTATTGATCACAAGAAGCTTTAATGATTGAAGTGCTTGTCACTTCAGTGACCTTTATTCTGTGCCTTTTGGCAGGTGAAAATGATAAGAGTGGTGACATTTCCAGTTGGCAGAGCTGTGTCTGGAGGAGGAGGTGGTGCAGGCAGTTCTCTGACTCTGTTACAAGTTGCCAAGCTGGGCTGGAAGCTAAGCTCTTTCTTATGTTTCCACTGCTGTCCTCCTTGGGAAATCTTAGTGGATGTAGCAATAATTGGAATATTGAGACTAGAAAAATAATAAGCATTCACAAAAATAAGTGTATTATTCAGATACAGAACTGATATAAAAGCATCAGAACTGCGAAGAAAGGTATGTTCAAGTTTCCTGGAGGTGAGCACTTGTGTAACCAGGGCACTCTGTCCCTGAGCTTTGGGGTGATGGGAACTGGGGGGGTAGTACATGCCTCTGCAACCTTTCTGATAGTTGATTATCAAAACAGTTAAAACAGTGGAGTGGTTTGTATGATAGCTTGGGAGATGATCCTGAAATTAGAAAGAAAACTTGTTGTAGATATTTGGAATGCCTTATGTTGGTGTCTGAAGGACTGACTAGGTGTTAGATTTTTTGAACATTCCTAACAGAAAACTGTTGCTGAAAGGAAGTTTCTTCCACACTTCCCCAAAGTGCACTTTTCCCCTCTGTTCCTTATGCTTAAACTGGTAGCCTTGATGACCTTGCTAGGGTGGTAGCTTGTAAGCTTGTTCTGCAGGAAGCTGCACTGTCTTTTGGTGGGATTTATTTTGTGTCAGGGTAGTCCTGGAAGTGACTTTGCCTGAGACTGGAATGCAGAAGCAGGCCTGGGTGGGTAAGGTGGTGGGAACATGTGAGGAGCAGTGCAGAGAGGAGAGGTGTGGGAGTGGAGCACTGCCCTTCAATGGCAGGTGGCCAGGACAGCAGCTTAGCTGGTGCTCTCTCTATTGAATGTTTTTGTCATGATATAAGGACTTGATGTGCTGTAGATTTTCTTCTGATTGCTTGTGGAGGAAAAGAGAGTCTTTCTTCTTTTGGATGAAGTTGACTATTGAGTTATGTTGATTATCATTTAAAGAACTAGAGGATGACTGGAGTTACAGGTGGAAAATTGCAAGGTCTTTGTAATGGTATGGAAAACTTTCCCTGGCCTTTCTGAATGCTGAAACAGTAAATAGAGTTGAGGTCAGGAAAGAGGGTTGGTCTGGGTTTCTGTGAACTGGGAAGAGAATTTTTAGCTGTAGGTGAAATCCCTCTATGCCTTCTAGACATCCTTGAGGGACTGCTGTGTAACAAGCTCCATTTATTGTGTGACCTATAACTTGGCTGTTGGAGGTGTCTTTGATCTTTGCTGCCTCTTCCTGGTGTGGCATGATGTAATTTTTATAGCTTTTGGATTTTGCATCTGCAGTGTATTACAGGCTGCTTTAGAGCAAATTTTTTTCTTCATTTAGTAGATTGTGTTGTCAGCTTCTGGGCGGGCTGGCCTTGATGACCTGCTTGATGGAAACCAGAAAACTTTCCTTGAGCTTGGTTTCCTCCCACATTTAGATGGATCTGTGAAATTCAAACTCCTTTCGCCTACTTGTGGTAAAGACTGTAAAATCTGGCTCTCTTCAACCATGGCAAAGCATTGCTGACAGTGCTGTAGAATAATTACTGGTTTTATAGCACCTTAACAACAGACCTTGCAGAATGCCTTGCCAGTCTTAGACTTCACCTTGTTTTTGTTGCAAAGCAACAAACATGAGCAATTTTATTAGGGTGTGGCCGAAGTGTATAGTGTAGCATGATGCTTGTCCTTCTTCAACAGGTTGTTGCTCCTAATGTGTTCATGTGTACATGCACAGGCATTTGCATAATTAAAGCATTCTTTTTGAAACAGAGGTATTTCAGAAATGTAGCATCCACTATTTATGGAGGAAAAACTGAATAATATTGCTGTGGTGACCTGAAATGTACTTTTTTTTCCTGTAAAGGGGAGAGTGTAAATTACTGGATATTCCTGTGGTATTGTAAGTATTAATGGACCTTAATGTGAATTAAAGGCTTAGGACTCTTGTGGGTTGACAGATGTGAAACTATTAGATTTGGTCCTCATAGATACAATGGTAAGTCTGACAGGAGAATTAATCAGTTTTTCTCTCTTTTTTGCATTTTATGACATGTTAGTAAGCCCTGCAGCTTTTGAAAAGAAAAGCAGAATCTAAAGGTAAGTTTTGAAGCTAATAAAGTAGTGTAGGCAGTTTTTCCACCTCATTTCCACTTGGAAGTAATTGTGTGTGTGTGAGGGGAAAGCATCACGAACAATAAAAATTGAATATTATAATTTGAGGGAGCTAGATTTTAGGGATATAAAGATTTAGAGGGTATTGCTGCTAACTTTCTAGTCTTGTGTTAAAATGATAATTTAGGCAAAATTATAACTCCTTTCGTATTTTTAGTTGTCTAGGCAGCATTCTTATTTTTTCTTTTTTCTTTTTTTTTCTTTCTTTTTATTTGATCTTGCATAGGTATATTGTTAAGAATCTTCTATATTTTGAATCCTGTGTAAGAGACACAAACTTCCATTGGATGCTTTTGTTTCTGTCTTTCTGTTTTTAACAGCCTGGTGGTCAATCTGCCACTACACATTCATCTTGCCCAATCCTGTTTCATTTAATATTCAGGAGACAGCAGTCTGAAGTCTATGATGATTTCTAGTCAAATCTGTGTTCTAAATGAGTATTTGTGTACTTCAGCCAAAATTATCATCCACTTCTTTCATTAAAATGGTGTATCTCAATTATTTAAATACTTGCCTTCATGTCTTCTGTTTACATCTAATAATCTGTTCTGATCCATTTTTCTTCTGTTTTTAGATCGAATAAAAAGTACCAAAGCTCAGTTTGTGCCTTATTTATAACATTACCTCATTTTATGAAATGTTTATTTGTAACTTTGGTAGCATGAAGAAAATAGCAATGTTGTTTAAAATGTACTTGTTATTATAGGAAATGATAAAGGGCTAAATCTTCCATGACAGGCAGAGAGCATCCACAATGAAGACATGTTGACAAACTGATCTTGAGTGACCTTTATTTGTGGCATTTATAGATTTATGGGCCTGAGAACAGCAAAATGGGTGGAAGGGAGCTGTTGACTGCCCCTTTTTTCAGTCTACACCATGGCAACTTTTTTTGTGTTTGCTTGTGGAGCAAACAAGCTTAGAGTCAGGGTTGCTTTTTATTCCATCTAGAGCTATTCAGGTTCCCTTTATCTCCAGTGTTTCATCTGTCCAGTTAAAAGCTTAAGTTTGGAGTCTGGGGCTTGTAGACTTTTTGTGAGTTGCAATGCTGAGGTTATCCGTTGCTCATCCAAAAATGTGGCATGTTTAATTTCATTGTTTTAGACAGAATGAGCATATTTTTAAGACATTGTCTACACGAGCTAGAAGAGAATATATCAATCTGATATATTTCTGCATGAATTTTCAAGGGTGTTCTCTGGATGTCTTAGGGTGGATTGGGTTACCTCTGTATTTTAGAGAAATTGCATGAAACACACCTGCATTTTTTGGAGTCCTGGGTGGTTTTAGTGATGCTATGTTGTACATAACAGCTGTTTCACTCTCACTGAATTGTAGTCCCGCTCATTCTTTTGTTACTTTGTTTACTTAAAAACTAGAAGACGTTTTGATGTTGGAATAGATGTCTGAATGCATTCTTAACTCATTTTTCTTTATGTCTGGCTTTTGAATTCTAAAAGGTAGCATTCACCTTTGTAGACAGTCAGCTTCATTGTTGAGATGGATGTCTCAGTCTTGGCCTCTTTATTCAAGCTGATTTATACTACTTTTTGTTTGTTTTACAGTATTGCTTTGTTTAAAATCAAGAAGTCTGGGTAGCAGCCTTGCTTTGCTTGTATTTATGTGCATTAGAAAGTTTATCACATGGAGCTGCTAAGAAAGTAGACACTGAAGGTTTAAAAAGGACTTTTTTTTTTTAGTTCATTGTGTTGTGCCATTCTCAATATGGTAATGCCAATGTTCAAAAACACAATAGCAATCCTATCTTGTGAGTTAGCACTTTTAAAAAAAACCCTTTTAGTCTTATTTTTTTAGCATGTATTTCTCTTCTTTGAAGGCTTGTAGTTTATTGGTCATCTCCCTGCAAGCATTGTTTTCTGTCAGGACAAAAGCTGCAGATTTCCTTCTTGGTTATATCAAAAAAAGAGAAGCTGCCCTGTGGTAGGGAGGTTATTGTCTTGTGCAATGCACAGGTTTGGATCTGGAGAACTAATAGCTGGCCAGGAGGAAAGACCTTAACTAGTGAGACTTTATTTGTTTTAAATACTGGTCTTTCTTAAACTTTTATGTGTTCTCTTGGCTTATGTTTGACAACACTTTCTGGTAAAAGTTGGTGCTTAAAGATAAGAATTCCAAACTCTACCTTTAGTTTTTGTTTTGATTTTAGTTGTTTTAAAAGAAACCCCTCGAATAAATAAAAACCCCAAATCACGTTAAAATTTGCAAGACTTATCTAACACAAAATTATGGTTGTAATAATCTAAAATAACTTTTCTCCTGTTTAATCAGGATATGGTGATACATGGCATATGATATATGGGATAAAGAATTTCCTAGTAAATTTGCTTCTCAACATCACGTTTGTGCTGAACATAACCATGTGAACTTTAGAGGCTGGAAAAATAATTATTTTATTGATATGGCTTATAAAAATCCTTTTTAGGAATCGAAACTGTTTGGAGTGATGGTTATTTTTTCAGCAAAAGTAGTAAAAGTATTTCTAGTTTTATCTCTGTAACTAGAAAGGAAGGAGCATTCTGAGGCCTGAAATGCAGTTCTCAACATTGTGTGTGGTTGAGTCTTGCAGAGGTGTGTCTGGTAGAAAATGTTTCTGAGCTCCACCTGGTTATTTTTCTTCTCTGTTCATCTTAGGCCAAAATTAGTTATGAAGAGGAGGAGAGTTGCAAGCTGCTAAAGGATCTGCGAGGTAAAGATACAGGGATGCCTGCTGATGTGAATGAACGTGTGGAACCACTGGAAAAGGTGATGAAATTGTAAATAATGGAATGGGATTGTTACCTTTGCAGAATGTTTGTATGAACAGCAGACTTGGAGGGCTTTATGATGATATTCAAACACATCCCACTTTCTGATTTCTTTATGCTTTGATATTAGATTTTTTTGAGGTAGACATTATCTTTTATTTGCCAAGAGAAAAAAAACTGTCATTCAATTCCAGCTTTAATTTCTACCAAATGCAGAAAAGCAAGTGCTATCAGACAATGATAGGGCCATGGGAAGAAATCTGTAGGGTTCAAGGCTTCATAGAAGTTTTATTTGTGGTCATTCACAGGAGAAGCCTTAATAGTCTGTGAATATCACATCATTTTAATGTTCAGATATTTCAACAATGGAAAGATGTGCATTGGTAATGTAGTGATCCCTGAAGAAATAGGCTTGACCAAAATAAATGTAGTGTAGTAGATATTATCTGTTTAGATGTAGTGCCTTAGTTCCAGTGAAAAAGATTCTGAGAAGGGGAAAAAAATTGATTATGGATGTGAAGTATGCCCTGGCTGCCTCTGCCACCTCAGCCCATCCCTCCCCCCATAGAAGAGAGAGAGGGTTGTAAACCTAAAAGGTATTTATGTGTGTTTTACCTTTCTGCAGTGCGGTTTGGTAAGTAGGTTTTGATTTTTTTTTTTTTGCATATGGGTGATTTGTTTTACTGAATCTATTTACAAACATTTACTTGTAGGGATATTCTGTGCAGAAAAAGAAGAAAAAGGATAAACATTCCAAAAAGGCTAAAAAAGAGAAGAAGAAAAGTAAGAAACAGAAATCTGAAAAGAAGGATGACTTGTCTGATAGTTCTTCGGTAAGTAGGAAATTTAAAAATATTTCAAATTGCAGTCTTAATACTTGAACCATTTTAGTCCCTGTGGGTACTCATGGTTAGTAAAATTAAGGCTCATTTTTATCATTTTCTGTTGGGAAAAATTGCAGCAAAACTTGTCAGTTTTAATGTACTGAGTATTTAATCAATTTAAAATAGGCTGTTACGCGAGTGCTTGTGAATTTCATAATATTAAATTCACTCATTAGGAACTAAGGGATTTATAGTTTTTCAGCAGAAAGAAAATGAAAAGCAAAATCCTCATTCTGATCTAGAGAGGAAAATTTCATAGATACCCTATAGTCTGTGGTATATGACAGAAAGATGTGTCTGAAATAGCAAATACTTGACTTTGATTTTAAGCACGAATTACCTCTGCCTTTGTCCACAGATGTTCAACCACGGACACTCCCAACAACATGGGAGTTGTATGTGAGTCTGAAGGACTTTTGAATCTGTAGGGACATGCCTTCACATGGAGGGGCACTCTGGCAAAACAGTGCAGAGACTGAATTTAAAATCTGGGTGCTGCCTTCTGGCCACATTATGGAAAACATCTTCCCAGTGCCAGTCAGGTGGCACTGTTAGTTTTAATTTTCAGAGTCTCTTTTATGGAGTGAAGGAATGTCCTTTATAATGGGATTTATTTTTCAGGGATTAATTCCAGAGATAACTGGTACTATCAGTGTGGGAAGTAACCAAAGGCACAAATGTCTCACATTCTCCATGGGAGTCACCAAAACCCTTCAGATCACAACAAGGTCTCCTAGGATGCAGCAGAGTCCTGGCTGAACTTCCATTCAAAGTCTTCTAGTCCTAGGACAGGTTCATGTGAATAGCAAAGAAACTCTGTGCAATGCAGTCTTTTGGGTTCAAATGAAAAATCTCAGTACACTGTTTGCAAGTGCAGGTGTAGGAAGCTGGATACAAAAATAGCAGGCAATAGCATGTACCATGCTTTATATTGTGCTGTGTAACTGATCTAACTTTTAAAATGTGAAACATACTTAGTATTGCATTTAGATTTTCTTAAGTTTTTGTTTTTGTTATGTCATAAACCCAGTTGATTTTGGTTTTGTTTTTATTCTGACTATATTAATTTTAGCAGAGTTTTGCAAATAAACTGCCAGTATGAGCTGGTGTTGCATACTGTGATATGCTCATGAAGTGAAATGTTTTCATCACAATGGAGCAATCTTCTATGGGAATATCAATATTTTGGTTTGATTATCAGTAATATCAATATTCTGGTTTTATTATCAGTATTTTTAATACCAATATTTTAAAATATTAAACAGTATTATATTAGTAATGCTAGTCAGCATTAATTTTGACTAGCAATATAATTGCTAAGTATTGTATGTTATCAAGTAATGTACTAAGGTATTAATTTTATTCCTTACATTAAACTCTCTTTTTAGGATTCTTCAGTGGAGTGGGTTGAGTCAAATGTGTCTCAGTCAGGTGACACAGAAGAGGCTTGGAAGGTCAGCAAGGAACCAGATGCTGTGAAAGAGCCTTCCCTGCAGGTGGGCAGCCTCCCAGCTACTTCAGAGATAAATTCAGCTTGTGAAACGTGCTTAGGTTTCTTGGGTGCTCTTTTGCAGAGTGTTGAGCAAAGCCTATTTTACAGACAAATGTCTTTGTTTAGCTGTGTAAATGCTACTTTCCATTGATTGGAAGACTTCTCTACCTAATAGTGCTTAACAAGGCACTACTCTTAATGTTGCCTAGCACCAATTCCTTCTATCAGCTTTTGAGGCTCTTACAAGGTAGTTTGGTTTTTTTGAAGATGCCATCTTAAAGGTCTTGACTAGACATTTTACTTTTTTCTTCATAGTTTTGGTGGCCGTTCTACAATTGAGTAAATTGCCAACTGGCCCTAGGTGACCGTGCTCGAGTGGGTGTTTGGACCAGATGGCCACCAGAGGTCCTGTGCACATCCATATTTGTTTATGCACATTGCTTGCTGATGTGGACATAGATACTACTGAATCACTTGAAGATAGATCATTTTTCAGTTCCTTCTCTTTTCTTGGGGGAGATCTGAGAAATGGAATGTTGTGTTTCACCTCTGAAATTCTCTGGCATGTTGCCAAACATAATTTTTACATAACAGAGAAAAAGTGACATATAGCATCTGTTCAGATTGACAACTCGATTTGAACTCTGTTTAAGATAGGAAGATTCTTCTGCAAGGACATATTTCAAAATAGATGTAATCTGGTCATTTTGGTTGCTCTACTAGAATGATAGAATTTCTCTAAATACTTGTTTTTATAGAGTAATTGCTTATAATGTGTATGTCACTGCTTGCTTTTGAGGCTTCAGGTTTTATCTCTATAAAGGTAGTAGATATGTCTAGGCTTTTAATATGCTTCTTTTCTTTAGTCTAGTCCTCATTTTTAAAAACTCCTTGGTCTGCCTGAGGTTTTGTAAATGCAGTTTTCTAGCTGTTATCGTGGGAACAGTTCACAGAATTTAGATGTATAACTGTTAAGTTTGAGGGTGCAGTTAGTGCCTGGATATCTGAGGTATGAACTGTGTTCAGATTCTGGTTGCAGATTTGAATACACTGGAAGACGTGTAAGAGATAATGAGATTAGAATTAGCTAAATGAGTATTTGTTTATGCTAATAATTAGCAGTTTGTACAATCTACATGTTTACTAATGTCTTAAATACCATTGTAAATATGTATTTCATATTACAGGGAGACACGATATTTGTTTAAATATTAAAAATTTGGAAGATTAGGATTCTTAAAATCATATTTGCTTTTCATTGAAGTATTTCATATGTGTTTGTAGAACCTATACTGTTTATTGTCAGCAACGTTTGTCAGGAGTTGCACTGGTTTAGTTTGGCACATAAACCATGTTTTTGTTGGAATTATGAACACTGATTCTTTGTGTTTATTTTAAAGAGAGAAGAATGGATGAATTTGAACTTCATGTCATTGAAAACAACCTCAGTAGCAGCTGTCAAAGGTGAAAGACACAAAGAAAAAGTGTTGGAACGACAGAAAGCTCAAGAACTTGAGCAGGTAGGAGGAATTAATATCTTAATTTTTTTCTGCCTTTTACTAAATTTTGTATGTTGAATAAAGTAATAAATTGGTTCAAATATCTAAGTCTTTATTGTTATTAAAATTAATACCTGATGTGATAATGATTTTAATTAAATTGGCCTGTTTGCATGGAAGGCTTCATACATCAGGCTTATGGAGAAAAGCCTGTTAACTTCTAGGGAAGGAGAAAGCTACTTTTGTTAGTACTATGTTCTGTTATTAACAGTGACAGACTGTTGTTCTGGCATTCTCCATGGTGTGTGAAAAGAGCACCATTGTTTAGTGTGGTAAAAGCTTATTTAAGGTGCTGTACTAAAGGTAAGTGCTAAGGGTACTGAGGCTTGTTTTTTCCTAAAGAAAGAACTCAGAGCAGTTGCTGTGCTTTTCATGTCTCACTTGTTGGTGAAAACATGGATGACTCAGGGTCTGGCTGGAGAAGGGTTGCTGATATTGAATTTACTCTTTTTGCAGTTGATGGCTCCTTCATTTGTTCATTTATCCTGTTAAATGCTATGTAGTCTGATCTGAGAACATGATGATGCATTTTCTTTGCCCTCACATCTCACAGCAGGCTCTGTCTTGCAGTTAGGTTTGCCAGTTAGCTGTGTTGGGGTGGGAACCAGAGTGACCTGGATCACTGTTCCTGTGTAGTATGCATTGCCTTGGTTGTTATCTTTTGACAAGGGATTAATGTTTTAAAAATATTTGTCACCACGATTTTTTTCCCTGAACCTTATTTCAGAGCTGCTGGAGGACCATTTAATGTGGACATCTTAAATCACCAGAATGTATTTCATGGTTAATGACAGTTTATATGTATTCTGAATCTTAGAAAAGAATGAATTTTAGAGACTCTCCCACCCAACTACATGCAGCTTTTCACTCCTGTGCTTTCTGTACCAGAGCATCTGCATTTTCTCTGGTACCTGAAACAATGTGTACAACAGATTCTTAGACCATGAAGGTAGTGGTGGTGGATTGACAATATAACACAGACTTCACACACAAGTCTCTCAAAATTTACCAGATATTCTATAAAATACTCACCATGTGCTATGCACACATTAAAATTATTTCTGTTTTAGGCCATGCTGTCTGAGAGAGAACTCAATCCCTATTGGAAAGATGGTGGTACAGGTTTGCCACCAGAGGAGGATGAAGAAGCTTCTGTTAAGAAAGGTAAAGAGCAAGTTCTAGTAATAATCCTAAATTTCTGTCTCAAATTTCTGGACTCTGTGTTGCTAAGAAATTACTCCTAATGTTGTAACAGTATTATGAATAATAGCTATTATTAAAAATATATGTAATAAAGTAAAATTTGGATGAAAATTCCATAGTGAATATTGGGTTAGTATCATAGTGTGTTGTTTTGCAGAATTTCTCTTCACTGGGTTTTAATCTTGAGTGGTTTGACCTTCAGTATCCTTACAGAAATTCTCCATTTTGAACTAATTAAAGAAAAGCATGATTTAACCAAGACAAGATAAATTGTTGTCAACTCATTTGGTTCCTTTCATTCCATTGCACAAATTACAGTTTTAAAGTATTCACCCACAGAAGTCTGAGTCACATCAAAATGAAGTACATTACAGATGCAGTTTGTGAAAAATAGTATTTCTGTATCCTTTTCACTTTTTCCTTACCCCAGGGTTATCCTGCCCATTTCCAGCAAACACAGTAATAAAAACCTTTTTCATAATGTCACAAAACATTTATTATGTGGTGAGAATGGTCCTTGTATTCTGTCAACAGAGAAGAGTGGGATCTGTGGTTTTTGAGAGCCTTTCCCTGTGGACAGTCTGTCCCAGAAACCACTAGCCTCATGCCCACTTTTAGGAGTCACAGGATCAGAGATCTGTAAGAGTTGACAAGGATCAGTGAGTGTGTGTTCAGAATGTTAAGACCACTGCTAGTTTCTCACGTGGGAAGCATTTGATTTCTGAGAAAGGGAATTCACTTGTTTGTGTGTAAGGGGTATGCCCAAGAATGGACACAGAATGTGGGAAGGACAGGAAGGTTCTTTAATGTCATAAACAAGCTCCCCTTCTCATATGCCACTTCGGTCTTGGAAATTGCTTGTGATAAACTAGAGAAGCTTAAATAAAATGAATGGTATTGCTGAAGTGTAACCAGCATTAATTTCTATTATGCAATATAATATAAGTAGTACTATAATATATACTATAAATATTAATATAATATAAATATATTATAAATATTATATAAATATGTGATTGTATTTGTATATTCTGGTTTTCATTTGCATTCTTTCAATTTTTGCTATAAGTTTAGGTGAAGTTTTAATGTCACGTACAGAATAAGGTTAAGTAGGAATAATTACTTGAGATGCAAAACTAAAACCTCTCATTGTTTTCTACTCTAGTTACAGTGGTAGAAGATGCTGGATTAAGTTGGCTGCGAAAATCATACCAAAGGATGAAGGAGCAGGCTGAGAGAGAAAAGCGAAATTTTGAGGAAATTGTAGCTGAGAGATATGGGGTAAGGATCTTCAGTTAAATGTTCTTCATTCTAATAGATGCTTGGAAAAGATTACTTTCATATAAAGGCACAAGTACTTAATGTGTAAAGTAAGATGTGGAAAGAAGCAAGGAAAAACAACCTCTGAAGCCTCTCTCAAGTGATGAAGGGTTTAATGCTACCCAGCCTTTTATATATTTTTCTTGTTAAATATTTTTGATGTATGGGATCTTATATCAAATTTAAAATACTTACAATATACCATGGCCATAAAAGTGATATGACTTTTTTGTTCTTTATTTTAGTCAGTGGAGGTATTTCAGTCACGATTAGAAGAAGCTGAAAAAGCTGCATCCAAGAAGGAAAGTTATCATAGAAGTGGAAGATGGAAGAAGACTGACTATTCAGAAAGTGAGAAGGAGAAGAAAGACAAGAAAGAAGAGCACATTGAAAAGGAGACACGAGGAGAATATGGTAGAAACAGACACACGTTTGGGGGCTATTCCAGAGAGAAGTATGGCAAGGGGTGGGCCCAGGAAGACAAGTGTTGCAGAAGAGATGTGCCAAGAGCAGAACAGGAATGTGGACACAGTAGCATGGACTCAGTGTTAAGGGGCTGCAGCTCCAAAGCAGAAAAATACTCCAGTGAAAAACCAAATCAGGAAAAGAGTTCATCTCTAAGCAACTTGAAACACAAATTTTTGAAACCCTCTGAAGATGATGTAATGTCTTACAGTGCATCCAGAGACTCAAAGCAGTTCTCTTCCAAGGAGGACTCGGCTCATAGCTCTTTGAGCAGCCGTTTCCAGAAACCCAGTGAGGATGCTGCACTGTGGACCAAAACACACAACGAGAAATTAAAATCTGATCAAAAATCATCAGGTACTAGGGAACAAATAGATGACAAAAGTTGGAAAAGAACTCCAAGTGATGAAAATGAGAAGTCGCGACAGGAGCACACAGGCGATACCCCGGAGAAGAAACAGATTTTATCTGACAGTAAAACGTCTTTCTCTAGGTATTTTATGAACATTACTTGTTTGTTTTTTTTCTGTATTTTTCAAGTCAAAATATAACAAAAGCTCCATCTCCTTTTTGACAGTATAAGCACTGATTCTATTAGATCTCTTTAGTTTGGAAGAGAAGTCTTAGCATTCAGCTAAGGGCATCTAGAAGAAGTAAGTTAAGCAGAAGTAGTGAACATCCCCTGCCTGATCTGTCTCCTCAGCACATTTGAGAATTGGTAATGATAAGTTTTTTTCTGCTTCTTTCTAATGTTAGTTCACACTGCGATAAAATTGGCCTCTTAGGCAAAAAAGCTGCAAAATACCTTAACAGTCATTGAATTTATAAAATACAATCTTGAAACGTTCGAAAATGCTGACTAAAACCTGAAATAATTAATACAGCAGGGATAGGTTTGCCACTTCTGAGATGAGCTCATATGCTAAAGTAGTAGCATATGAAAAATAGTGAAAGGTATTTAATAGAAAGTGCATTTTCAGTGGTGAAGAGGAAGCATTAACTGGAGTGGGAAAGGAAACACAAACTTAATAGGCAGCAGGATTTTAATTTTCCGTGACTTGCTTTTGTGAGAGACAGCAGAGAGTAGTAAGGAGAGGTGGTCAGACAAATAAGTTGTAGAGAACTGACCTTTTGCTCTGCTCAAGGCCTCCTGTTCTCCAGTATTAGCAGCTTGCTGGTTCTGCCAGCATTTGACTAGTGATCAATCCAGTGATATGACTAGTGTGATTGTTACTACGAATCCTTTCTTTGAGAATTTTCCAGTATTTTGTAGGCATGTACAAAACTATTTTATAGTCAAGGTGATTCTGTTCAGTTGCTTGGGAAAGCTGAATAAGTAAATATTCTTGGTTGGAGTATATAAGAAGAATGATATAATTTGGTTGCAAAAAGCATTTAATAAAATATGATCAAATAGAATTCTTTCTTTCTTATATATTTATGTCAGTTATTTGCAGAAAAACTTTTTACAGCAGAGTTATGAAATATTTATTTTATTTATAATTATTCCTACATGTAGTGCTTATATACCTCATGTATAGTGTATTTCCAAAGAAAAAATCTACTCTAATGAGTACTGCATGACTAACCAGAAACAGGCATCTTAGCCTACACAGTTCTTTTTATTTTGTATGTTGGGTATTTTTTCCAGATTTTACTTGCTATACTTCGATAGAAGCCAATGAAATTTGAATTTTCACTGATAGCAAAACCATAAATTATATGCATGATGTTCACTTAATCTGTTTCGTACTTAAGGCATGAGCTTGAGTACAAGTCATGGTAGGAGTAGTTCCACATTCTGGCATGACTAGTTTGTACACACTGTGTCCCATTCATAAGTGTTTGTCATGTCTTGTTTTATTGTTTATTTTATTGTTTGCCTACATGCTATTTTGCTGGAAAATGAGAAGTATATTTTTATAGTTGTTTTAGTTACTCTGAAAAATGATCTGGTAGCATTAAACCTGTGATCTATGAGACATTAGACATTCAAATTTAATGATCCTATTTCTTCTCCTACATATTGCCCCAGTAGTTATTGAACTGAAGTGCCTGGTGTTTGCCAGTTAAATACACTTTGTAAACTTCTGGTTAGAATAATGCATGGTGTGTCTGAAGTGAAGCCTATGAGACTTGTGTCCTGGTTTGTTCATGACTTTGTTCAGGTACTAGGTCTGCACAATGCACAGTTGTTTTCTGCCTGCCTTTGTGAGGTGGGGATGGTGATGGGGTGGAAGTTGTGGAGCTGGTTGTTGCTGTGTTGCTGTGACCCCAGCAGGCAGCTAAGCACATCCCAGCTGCTCGCTCATTCTCACTCCTGCAGAGGGAAACCAAAAGAGCAAAAGGGAGAAAAACTCATTATTGGATAAAGGCAATTCAATGAGTGAGGGAAAGGGACAGCAGCATGTGATGCAAAGGCAGTCAGTCCCTCACCACCTCCTATGAGCAGGCTCCCAGCCAGTTTTTGAGCAGCAGCTACTTAGGAAAGACTGCTCTCTCCAGGCTTTTTTTGTTGGACATGACATTATGTAACATGGAATAGCCCCGTGGCCAGTTTGGCTGTCCTGGCTGTGACCCCTCCCAAAGCCTCTGCTCACTCCAGCCTGCTTGCTGGGGATGCACAGTGAGAGCCAGAGGAAGCCTTGAGGCTGTGTGAGCCCTGTTAAGCAGCAGCCAAAACACTGCTTTGTTATCAGCACTGTCTCCAGAGAAATGCAAAGCACAGCACCAGAGGGGCTGCTGGTCACTAACTAATGAGTGGTTTAGGGTTGCTCAAAGAGTAACCATCTAAGGTATTAGCAGAAATAATACATTTTTAATATAAATCTATAAAAGTCATAAAAATGAGACTTAACTAAGTTTGGTGGTAGGT
This sequence comes from Luscinia megarhynchos, assembly GCA_034336665.1. Classification (NCBI taxonomy): domain Eukaryota; kingdom Metazoa; phylum Chordata; class Aves; order Passeriformes; family Muscicapidae; genus Luscinia; species Luscinia megarhynchos. Next base: position 72,376,221 of record JAPFBE010000003.1, read on the forward strand.
TTCACTCTATTATTTATTACATGAATGAAACATATAAAGGAAAACCGAGTTAAAATTGATTTAGGATGTTTTACATGGAGCCTAAAGACAGAAAAGGGTTAGGAGGACCCTTCCATTGAGTCACAAGGTTCTGAGCAGACCCTTGCTTTATAAACTCCTGATGGAGCTTAGGTGTGGCTAGTTCCAATCTTTGTCTCAGACTTGATCAACAGTTTACATGTCAAGGATTACACTTTTCAGTCTTTTTTTTGGTGAAATTACAGTGATTTACTTTTTTTAGTTGCTGTTACAAAAACAGTAGGTTTTTTTTAATTAAGTGCAATGGGAATTGTAACTGGACAAAGCTCCAAATTTTGTGAAATGAGATTGTGTGTGGAAGTGGTTTACTTGCTCAGCTTCAAAGAAGGAAATTATTGTGATAGAAAAGATAATTCTTTTCCTCACAGAGGAGGAACTAGATGTAGAAACTGTTCAGCTGATAGTTTCTTTTGCATGTGTTTTCTGTTCTGGTGCTGTTAAACCCAATTGAGCATCTTCTTTGATATTTTAATCATATTTTTTAGGCAATTCAGTTACTAAGCTGACTCATTAGTAAAGTGAGGATTAATTAGGCCTGCAAAACCATATAGCCTCTGCTTATTGACGTAACTTATTTCCAACTTCTAAGATGACTTCTTAGCTCTGAGATTCTGTGTGTTTTGAAATAGTGAATAACCTGTTTTCCTGCTTCCTTCAGTCAGAAGTATGTTTTTTTCTTTTGTATTGTGTTTTGTAGAAAATTCTGGCTTTTGGAACATTTCAGGTTTGGATATGTGCAGTAGATACCTGTGGAGACTAATTTATAAGCTGCTGCTTTCTTCTTAAAGTTAGAAGATGTGTAATACATGTACTCTTTTGGTAGTGTCACAAAAGTTGTCAGTCACAAAAAGTAAATCTTTGAGGTGAAGGCTTGAATTAATAGGTGTTGCTGGTTCAGTTCCTCATCTCTCATGCTGGAAGTGTAGCTTTTAAATTTTATCTTTTCTAAAGCACAGAGGAAGTTTCTTCAGCCTATAAATCAAAGTGTTTTGGACAGTTATGACACAGGTTAATTAAAAGTGCTGATTGGATGTCCAAGGGATCTCCCCAGAGGAAAAGTCCATCAGCTAGTGTTTGCTGGAAGTCACACTTAATAATGTGACTGCTTCAGAGTTTAATTTGAGACAAGATAAAAAGCAAATCAAAGCAATGTCTCAAGTCTCAAAAAGTTCAGACAATGATTCAAACTCTAGCACCAGTTAAAAAAGCATATATGAATTAATAAACATCTTTTCTTCCCTTTTCTGAAGTAGTCTACCTTGCTTTGAATGCTGAATTTCCACTTAAGGAAAAGTGGAAACTTAATCTTTGTTTTGTTTCTGGTGAAATTAAAGTAAATTCTGCTGAGTTTTAGGGGTTTGGATTGGACATCTTGAAATGAAGAAAAGCTACTTTGGTAATTTTCTCAGGACTGGGGAGATCTGGTGCTTAAAGAGGACACCATCTTCAAAGATTTCCCATTCTTCAAATCCTACAGGGTTTAGCCATATCAATAAATGAGTGAATTCTCTCCCCAACAGAAGGAACCAATATCATAATTGTATTCTTATGTATCTTTTCTGTTAGTTATTTTGCTTTTAGAGTTAATTGGTTTTAGTCTTTCCTAGGGTCAGAGAACAAGAGCCAAACTTACTTGGTGCATCTTTGCAGTATGTCTTGGAGTCCTTATTTAATAAGTATCATAAAAAGTCATATGCTAAGTTGTTAATATTAATTTTAAGGTACAATATTCTATTACCAGCTGTGGCTTCTCTAGGGGGAGTTCATATTTTTATAATGGTACCAGTTAATTTTCCCTGGAAACTCTACTGTACAATCCATAACATATTTTTAGATGCAAAGATTATACTGTGAGCAGATAAATATGGGAAAATAAGTAATTTTCAAGGAAGGCATTTGACAAACAGAATAATTCAGAAATGGGTGATTTTGCAGAAGCTAAAGTAAAAGTGGATGCCAGAAAGGATTAGGATGGTTAAAATAACTGTTTCTCTTTCCCTTGTTTTTTTCCTGCTTATACCTGCTGCTGACTCTTTACTGTTTTTTCATGCTGGAAAATATTCATATATAGTGCTTTTCATTCGAGTTGATCTCAAAAGTAAAAGGAAACAAACCTCATAAAAATTTTATTCCAGCTCTTTGCTTTCGGAGTCCTTGGCAGCTTCTGTCTGCAAATGCATTTTTATAATATATGTTTTTCAATGATTTTGCCAATAGAAGCATATGTGCAAGTATAGTAGGCTTATTATACTTAATTACACAGGTGAATACTGCACTGTTTTTCTGTGGCTTTAGTGCAGCTGGTGTTTTACAGATCATCAAAGGATGAGCCCCCTCGGGTCCTTAGTGAGGAGGAGATGAACAGACTGGGAGCCAGGATTGTGAAAGCAGAACTCATGGGAGACACGGTAATGCCTGTGAAAAACTGTCATCATTTACTGCAATTTTTCTTCAAACCTCACAGTGATTTAATTGTTCAGTTTTTTGGGTTTTTTTTTAAAGGGTATTGATTCAAGCAAATAAAGACTTGCAAAATTTAGTAGGATTTGAAGAAACTGCTTTTACAGCAATTTCTGCTTTAAATGCAATAGTTCATAGACAGACTAGAGTCGAGGATTCAGGACCCCAGGCTTTTTAGGATAAGTAGCATATCTAAAACAGTTATTCTCTGCCCTTTTTAGAGTATTTATTGTCTTTTTATTAAAAAGGGAGCAGGTGAAAACTACAAAGCTCCCTGTCTTTGGTTACAAGTTAAACAGTGTCTGGAGCATTACTTATTTCATCATCTTTGTCACAAGAAGGTGCTTGTGGTCCATAAGTGCTGTATGAGCAGTATGGAAATTGCAAAACTGAAAGGAATAGCATATGCCATTGCAGCCAGCTCTGCACTGAGGACAGCTGTGGAATGCTTTGTGCTCCTGCCCTGATTGAGGTTGGTCTGTGGAGCTGGGAGAAACAGCTGCACGTGTAACGTGGCTTGATTCACCCAGCTACCTGAAGGAGCAAGAATTTCACTCTAGTGCAACACTAAATTTGGAGATTTATGGATTTTATTTATTACATTAAACATGGCTGCAATGAGTTAATTCCCTTCAGTAGTACTGTCTGGAAGTTTCAGTTATAACAAAGTCAAAGTCTGTTAATTTTTAAGCCGTGTTTTTCAAGTGCTTGGCTCTGAATAGCTGCTCTTAAGGAGCTACTTTCATAATTTTTAGAAGCAAATGCTGTCACTGTGGGCTTTTGTTGTTATTTTTTAAGATTAATTTTTACTGCACCTGTTTAGCTTGTCTCTTCTGACATAATATTTGCACCAAAATCTGCATCTTTAAGAAATAATAAATATTTATTTATAGTAATATATAAAACATGTTGTGTCTCCAAGTGGTACATTAATATTTCTCAAGAACTATTGATTCTTTGATTTGTGGAAGGCTTATTTTGTCATTATTGCTGGACTAGGGCATAATGTTGATCCTTGTTAAAACCCCTATCAGATAATTTAAATTTTGTTAGGGGAAAGTGCCCATTTTATAAATATTTTCTTTTCAAACCAATTTTATGTAGACTTTAGACATAGATGTGGGTATGCAGCTTTCAACATTTTAATAACAACATCTTACATGGAAATCCTGTCCATTTTAAATGTTATTAGCTTCAAAGGTGAATTAAAAGTAACTTGAAGCAATGTATTTCCTACTAAGGTATAGTGTTAATGATTTAAGTAGATGTGTCCATATGTTAATTTCTAGTTTTCTTAGATAATACTAAAAAACATACACTAGTGAGGAAAAACATGAAAGTAATGTTATGATAGGTTTGTGAGTGGCTGGTGTAGGGGAAGGTTTTCCAAAGACTCATGGAACGCAGCAAAAATTTGTAAACTTTTTTTTCTGATACTGTTCAGCTTCAGTAGCATTGCCCAAACAAAACTTTGGCACAAATCTGGTCTTTTTCTTTTCAACCTCATAGGAACTGAATGCAAGGGATTTGATGTAAAATATACACGTATTCTATGGAGAGAATGTAATTCATTTAATATTCTATAATTTTGTTTAGTTTTGACCCAAGTCATGTGGCAGAAACCAGTGCTACAGTTTTATTATTATTTTTATATGTACGGTTTTCTATATATGCACTCTGAATCAACCTAGTTAAAAAAACACAAACTGAAATCAAACAACAACAGTTTAAATAATAAAATATTTTAATATAATATATCTAATATATAATAGCTTTGTGGCATTTTAAATATTTTTCATGGTCTTTCTCTGATCACATTGAAAATGCAGCTTGTTTAAGCACACAGTAGAACAGATGGTTATGTGATAGCATGTCCTGGTGGCTGGAACTTGAGGTTGGCCATGTGGGCCAAATGAATTCTGAATCTATTTTTGTTACTGATTTGCTGCCTGGAGTTAATCAAACTACTTAATTTTGGAGCAGCAAGTGTGGACACCATGGTTGGAGTCCAGTCAGTGAAACTGGCAGAGGAGTTAGAGTATAAATGGTTCTATTCTTTATGGGTTGGTAGGCTGGCAATTCCTAGCAATCCAAGATATTCTGAAATACTTGTGTTTAGGCAGATGGATAAGGGAGCAAGAGCATCAAGACCAATTTGCACAAGACTGTAAACAGTTCTTATTTTCTACCTCTTTAATTCTCAAAATAAGGTCTGACTTGCAGAAGTTGGACATGGAGTGTAGAGAGATGTGAAACTTAATGGCAAAAATTTCCAAGAGGTATTTCTCTGGACTTGTAGAGCTGGTGTATGTGAGTAAAAGTGTGTATGTGCACAAGATAAAAATAAAGGATATTATGTGTTCAGGCTTCCTTATTTAGCTTCCTATATAGAAAGTAATATCTGTGCTTAGTTATGCAAAGCATTTATTAGTAGAACTTAATAAAGTTTAAGAATATGTTTTCTGGTCTTTTTATGGCAATACTTGTTCCTCTATTCTGAACATTTTTTTTCATGCTATGTCCTCTATAAAGAGTTGTGTGAATTATATTGACTTGTTTTCTTTAGTCTTTTGTGTCGTTAGAGTTTAAAATTATATATCAAAACATAAAAAATAAGTAGTTCATTTTGATATAAAAATCTCCTTAAGGTAGTTAAACTAATGGAGTGCTGTCACTTTCTTTGAAGGATTTAGCTTCAGAACTTCAAGCAGAACTTGACAAAGCTCGCAAGTTGAGAGAGACTCAAGGACAGATTCCAGCAAAGCCTAGCAGAGAGGTAAGTGGAAATTTTTTTTTTCTTTGCACTAACACCATGGTATGATACAGGTAGCAGCTGAATCATAGAATATCAGATGTACTTAGGAACATTAGAAAGTGTGACTTCAGGTGAGCAGCTGTCCAAACTGAATTGTACTTTTTGCTGGTAAACAAAACTTTCTCCATGGTACTTTCGCAAATTTGATGGGGTTTTTTTTATCTTATAATATTTCCTCAGCAAGCATATTTATCTTCCATTAAAAATGAAACTGATATGTGCTGGCTGTTACATAACAGCTGTCTCTGAAGAAGCTGGCACTTCAAATGTTACTTATTTTAAGGGGTGGTATTTAAGAAATGTAAGAAAGCTTCTTCTGTACCAACACTGATATAAGGAAACAGGGTAAATATCTTAAGTTATGAGCTCTGTCCTCATGATGGAGAGGAAACTCTCAGGCAAAAACTAACATTCTTGTTCAATTTGACCCCAATTCCACAGTGAAAATTCAGCTGCTAGTGAGATGAGTTTGAAAAGCCAGTAACTTTTTTTTTGTCCAGAAAGGCTTCATGTCAGACCTCATACAAAACCTAGTATTTGTCTAGTCTTTAGAAGACAAACTAAACTGAATTATAATGTGTGGTCTCTGCTGACTACCTTGTGATGATAGTATTTAAGTCTCACAACCTGAATTCACAAGAATTTAAAATTACAAAAGCTCTGTGTAGGTAGACTCTGCTTCATTGCAGTGCAGTTCTTTGGCATGTTTTTCATATATGTTAAAAAACCCTAAGTAAAGGAGACTGGAGTTGTGTAATTACACAGGAAAAAACCCATTCAGATTTTAAAATTGGGAATAAAGAGGTTTTGTGGTTGGGCCTCAGAAATGTTGGTAGACACCTATTCCTTAGGGTACTGAGTTATGGATAACAATTTTGGCCAGGCCTGGTCTTCAACCATATTCTGATTTTTATCTTAATTTTTAATTAAAGCATTTTTGCAACTAACAGTCATTACAAAAATACCAAGTGTAAATATTTATGAATATGTCTTGCCTGTGCCTCTTTCCTGGTTCTTTCTAGTCTTTATTACATGGTGTTTGAGCGTCAGAAGTCCTGCAGAGCTTCCAGTTTCTCTGTCCTAAGCCCTGTGTTTGTGATGCCAGGGAATTCTTACTGATTTTACAGCTTTGAATTGGTTTTGACTACTGGGATACAAGCTGGATGTGTTTGGTACTCCTGTGTATCAAAAGCCAGCTGTGTCACACTGTGTGACAGATGTTCAAAAACCATCCCATAACACAAGGGAAGCTGCTTTGTGAAGGTGTGTGTGACTCTGCAGGACTCAGCTTTTCTGTGGCATAGACCAGCCAAGCACCAGCCTCAGCCACTTCAGCCAGGTGTATTGCAAGTGAGGTACCTGAAGCAGTTTCCACAGAAATGGTTCTCCAAATGGATATCCTGTTGATCCCAAAGTTTGATAGCTTTGCCTCCATTACCAGTAACAAACATGAAGCATTTTGTTTCAGGCAGGTCTGTCTCTGCTTCTGTGGAACAGCATGGCCAGTGTCATGCTGGGAGGTCCTAAAATGTGGCTTTGCCTTATTTCAATTTCTGTTGGGAGAGCTGGGGAGATAAATCAGGAAGCAGTGAAGGCAATTTTGAATGCATCTCCCTAGGAAGTTTTTTTTCTTAATTAATTGGACATGGATCAATTTCCCAATTCTGTTCCCTGCATGACTGAGTGAAGACTTATGCTAGTATAAGGGGGGTGTATTAATGGCTGGGGTTTGTACAGAGGACAGGATCAATGCTTTTGATAGAGGTGCTGGTTTATTCTGCCTTAAAGTGATCAAGAAACTACAGACTGAAGGGACTATAAAGGGCTAGCTTAAATCCTATTTTAATTTTATATCATTTTGTTTGTAAGAGAGTAGAGGCAAATATAGCTTTTACAGTGTGACTTAGTGACTAGTTTTGTAATTTTTTTGACTTACACAAGAATTCTACCCCAAGCAATCTCAAATAATGTGTTGTGAAGTACAAACACTGATGTTTGGAGTTTAAAAACATTTTGTTTCTCAGCTGATGTATTTCATAAGTGTCACCTTGGGTAGAACCCCTCTGTTGTTCACTGCAGGCTGCCTTAACTATGTAACACTATAAATTTTAGTATGAATACAGTTAAATTATCTGTTAATGGAATTTGGGGTCTTAATGGGTATTATACTTAATTGACCCACATTTAGATTATCCTTGTTTTAAGTTTGAGCAGGAGACAACCTTCAGGGTCTATGGAAATCAAAAAACTTTTGATTTACTTTGGGATAGAATGAAATTATGTTTATTTTCAGATGCTTATTGTCTGATTTGTCATGGGCATTTTGAGAAAGCAAGGCTGCACTTTGAGTACTAGTGAAACTCTGTAAAGAGAAGGTTGCTGTACCATAGGGTTTCTGAATTGGGATAGGTGATGAGAATGATACCTATTGAATGTAAGGAGACAGCAGAAAATTGTGGAGACTTCAGCATTTAGAAAACAACTTCCATGTGTTCATAGTTTGCCTGTTAAACACAGTTTGTATTTCTGTTCTGAAAGTGCTACGTAGCTCTAGATTTTATTACACTGGTTATGAGGATATCACCTCTGCCATTGTCAGTACCAGTCCCAGCTGATGTAATTTATACTTTTATTCAGTATTTTTATTTAACAAAGTACATCTGGAGCATTAGCACTCCTTTGAGGCACATTATTTGCAGTACAAAAATTGGAAGGTAAATATTTAAATGAGGAGGAGGCAGAATAAAGAATATATTCTTTGGAAGGGACTTACCATGCACATCTAGTCCAGCAACAGGTTGTTGGATGAATATAGTATAAGAGTATGCATATTTTAAAACTGTTTTCAATCCCAAATGAAGTATGGCTTTGAAGAAAAGCTTCTCAACCCTGAGCTTTTTTCTGTATTCCATAGAACATAATTAGTATGCAGGGAACAGAAAGTAGTCTCTGCTGAGCAAATGCTGGAGACAGTTTTCAATAATGATGAATTGCATTTGAAAGACAAAATCAATGCAAAATTGAATGAAAGCTGGAAGATGGTACTTTAAGCAGAATAACATGATAGGGCATAGTGTCACTGATTATTTAAAAGGAGAGAGTTCTGAAAAATAGAAACAGCTATAGGCTTTTCTGTTATGCATTTGGGAATATGTAGGGAAAATATGAATTATTTAATCACATAAAATCTTCATTTGAATAACTGAATTTTCTGTGGAAGTCCTTCAGCTTTTGGTCTAATATGAGTGCTTTTCTACTGAAGAATATTCAGTGCTTCTGTAAAGGCTCTTGGTCATAGGACATATCTGTAGAGTGAGTCTTGAATTTTGGCAGACACAGCATTTCAGTTTACAATGGCTGACACGATGCTGCTTTAAAGAAGAAAACCTTTTCTAGGCTACCTGTTGCATCTGTAAGAGTAACAGACTCCAGGCCATTGCTTGTGCGTCCTAGATGGAGCAGATTTATAGTGCAGGGAAAAGTTAATTCAGGGAGTTTTATGGCATAAGTGAGGCTCATCTTTTAGTGAAAGCCTTCATAATATTAAGAGCTCCATGTACTTCAAGTGCTTCTGCTATTTTTATTCAATTATCCTTCTTGAGTATAAATAATAAAGTTGATTATGTTTCCAGCACCTCCTGTCTGAACACAATTTTTGATATATTGAAGGTCTGATGTTTAATTTGGATTCCTGAGGTTCATTAGACTCCAGACTGAGGGAGAATTCTAGGGAAACTAGCTCAATATAAATAATATTGTAAAAATCCTCTTTGAAGAAATAACACTGGTTTTTAGAAAAGAAAATTAATAAAGCAGCTTGGCTTAAATTTCAAATCCTGCTTCTCTGAAGGGCGCCTACAGAGAAGCCAGAGAGGGACTCTTTGTTAGAACTGTGGTGATAAGAAAAGGAGTAATGGGTGCAAATTGGAAGAGGTAAAATTTAGGTTAGATATTAGAAAGAATTTTTTTACTATGACTTGTGGTGAGGTACTGGAACAGGTTGCTCAAGGTGGTCCTGGATGCCCCAATCCTGGCAGTGTTCAACGCGAGGTTGGACAAGGAGCAACCTGGTCTAGTGGGAGGTCCTGCCTATGGCTGGGGGTTGGGACTAGATGATCTTTAAGGCCCCTTCCAAACCCTTAATATTCTTTGATTCTATGAAACTGCATCCATTGCATCCCATTGTATATAGTTCTGCATTAGGAGAGACAGGATGGAGCATGCTGGATCTTTACCAAGAGAAATGGTTTGCTGCATAGTTACTATCCTGAGATAAGTAAACCATGTGACAGTAGGAGTAAGCAGCTGAGAGGAATCAGATGTGGAACAAACCTGAAATAATGTTCTATTTGTTCCAGTAATGATAATGGGGAAAACAAGAGTGCATGTTTATTTTTCAAATGTTTTCAAGATTGACCTGGTCACAAATAGCTTAAAAATGGCAGTGATTCCTTCGAGAAAGAGTCAGATATCTCAAAGTAAGGTGGTGTGTGTACATGTGTGTGTATATGTGTGTATATATGTAAAATTTAGATAGTGATTAGTACTTCAGAGTAGGAAGTGAAAGAAGAAGGAAAATAATGTTTCTGATGTGTGGGGTTTTTTTATTTAAAAAGAAACCAAGCCAGTGCTAAGCAAACACAAAGAGAAGAAAAGCCAAATCACCCTGAAAATTAACATTAAAAATTGCAAGTGTGCCAGGTTGTTTAATTTTGGGTTTGGGAATTGAGACTATAAACACAGATATTTTTCTGCAATGAAAATATTTGGTTGTCAAAATTTACCTATAATATGTTTTCATAACTTTCATTCTGACTTAACCAGTGCAGAACCTAAATACAGTTGTAGGAATGCTTATAGATTTACCATATATAAAGAATCTTTTGAAAATTATTTAAAATTACTTTGCAGAAAAATATAGGTGAGACACTTGTATAGAAACTAGCAGACTGGGGATTGATGATCCTCCCCAAATGCACAGTAAAAATCTGAGATTTTATATGGAACTTCAGATGGTGGGGAGATACAGCAACAGATTGATCATGGCTGTTTACTCTCAGATGTTTTCAGCTCATCATATTTCCTGATTCCTGCTGTTCCATCACATTTGAATCTGTCTGCAAGATGGCTGTGCCATTCTTTCTCCAGCAAAAATTTGTGTTTTCCATACAGACTTGACTAGCTCTAAATGTAACATGGAATAATGAAGGGGGTATGCTTCTGCAGAAGAGCTTTCATATCGTTAGTGCATACTTTTAAGAAAATAATAGATGTATGCTGTTATTGATCAGTGTATTTCCTGAATATTCTTGTTCATGTCAGTAAGAGAGGATTACACAATTATTTAAGACAAAGACATACTAAGATGAAGTGGCTTATCTTCCTGAATGTAATTTATAGGAAATTGGCTTTTGCAGTTCAAACATGTTGGAGAAATTGTATCAGTAACTAAATGATGTAAAATCCTTACAGTTTCAGTATATGTAAAAAGTATAAAAGTCCAGAATGGCTAAAACTTCTTAGAATTCAAACTGAGAATATGAAAACTTCCAAGTATTCTTTAACACCAGAGACAAAAATCATATCCAAGTGCCATGCAGCACTTGTAACTGATGGTGCCATTTTTTCTGGCTCTGTTTTTCTCCCAACACCATGTTAAATTTCTTCATATTTTTACTGCTATATTTGCCCTTTCACTGTGTTGAATCAATGGATAAGATGAAAGAGAAAGTCTGTGGACTGAAGAACCAACATGCTGCAATACTTCTCTTTTTTGTGGTCTGAGTATGTATCCTTTGTGTCAATGTTCTTGCTGTATAAACAAGCCATCTAGTCATTACATTTTTACAAGTTTTTTTACATCTCATACTTACAGTGGCTCATTGATGTGGCTAAGTGACTAACCATTTCAAAGTGTAGCTGACAATTTAGAGTATCCAACGGAATATTTACAGCTTTTTTTTTTAAGTTGTATTTTCAGGGCTATATGGCTTCCTGATATCTAGTATTATTTTAAAGTTAGACTTATTGCTTGAGTTTTTCCCATTTCTAGGTGAATCACTGGACAGACACATTACAAGCTGTTGTAAGTTATGTGTTACTAGTTCCAGTTTTACTTCCACAGGCTGGCAGTATGACTCTTACTGAATTTTACTTTAGATTTGTATGTGTGGCCATTCTACTCAAGATACGATATTCTGGTCACCCTATCTTAAAGATGCTCTACAGAAATAAGTGCTGAGCAGAAGTAGAAAGATTTCTGCATGCAGGGCTGATCAGAGGTATTCATGGTAAAGAGGAGATTAATAAAGATTAATAAACTGCTTATTCTGAGTAATAAACAGTTTAGGCAAAATAACCTTTTTGTAATATAAGAACAAAGAATTGCTGAATTTTAATGGGCAACTGACTTAATATCAGTAAGAACAAATGAAGTTTTTTGCATATTGAGTTATTGATGGGTGTCACACTTACTGGCAGAAATAAGGGATAGAGATCTAATCCTTTTCCATGGTTTGGAGTTTCTGGGGTTTTTTTAGTCTCGTGCTTTACACACAAAACAATCACTACCTGATACAGATCCTCTTCTGTACAATAGTTCAGCCTGCATTAGATTTTCTAATGCTTCTCTTCACTGTTAAACACAAGGGCCTAATTATGGCAGTCCAACTTTCGGATCTTGCAAAACCTTTAAAAAATCCCATTACTGTGTTAGCCCCTTTTGAATGTGTAATAGTGACTCATTAATATATTTATGAAGTCTTTCTTGAAATACTGAATTTTTAACCTTGTTTTTAGAAGTTTGCTTTTCCTTTCCTTTCTCATGCTGCTAATTCTCTTAGTCTTATCTTTTTTCTGCTTTAAGAAACCAAAATCTAAGATAAAACATGTATTCAGTGGACTGCTGTTACAGACCTTTGACAATTTTAATTTCATCTTCCTGTGAGTTACAAACCTCAGTCTTGCTATAGAGAGTGGTTAACCTCCTGAGTTTTATAGGCATTACGTTGAAGGTTACAGTGTTACTATTCACAACAAATGTTAGAGACTGAAGGGAAGCTTAGATGCTTTGAAACTTGTCACTTGGAGACTCCAGGTTGGGAATGACTCCTGAATATGAGACATAGTGCCCTGAAAGATAGCTAGCCCTGAAGGAGGCAGATGCTCTTTCTACACGGGATTTACTCATCCTTTTGTAACTGGTGATTATGTGGGAATGCAACCTGAGAGCCTAAGAGAAGGGTAACTGGAATGGGAGGAGAAGGGCAGTGGAAGAGAACAGGAGATGTGGATGGAAGAAATAGCTGAGTCCAGCACTCTGAGAAGTACTAGATGTCTTCTAGACACTTACTGATACTATAAAGTAGGGACAGACGTTTCCAATGGAGGCAGTATTCAAAGTATTTCCATTCTCCAGAGACTGTAGGGGCAAGGAAACAGGTGGCATGCTTAACACAGCATCTGATTTGACAAAGCTGGCATTTGGTTGTAGAGGCGAGTTCCTTGCTGAAGACTTTTCCTTTGTAATTCCTTCATTACACCGTGCTTGTACCACTTGATTGTAGCTCTCAGTAAACATCTGCAGAAAGCTTTCAAATCATGCAGCATCCAGCTTTTTGTTGGCTCAGTAATTTAAAAAAAAAAGTTTTTTTTTCAGTTTAGTTGTTCCCTACCTCACAATATACTGACTATTAAAATTTATTTTATTCTCTTTAGCTATTAGCATTGGAAAACAGTTCTAATTGAGTGGATCTTATCTCAGATGTTTGGCCTGATTACTCCATTTATTCACCTGCTCCAATGTCTGTTCCTCAAATTAAGCTGTGCACCTGGTGTGGCAGAGGATTTCTACTTCCTCCTGCTGGATTATGGAACCAGGATAATCTCTGGAGAGTTCAAAAATATTTTTCAGATCTGTCTTTTATTTATTTATGTATTTAATTTAAAGCTTTTATCTTTCAAAACCAGACTTGTCTTCCTGTTTTGTTCAGTTGAGTGTTAATTGATGTATAGGAGTTTGTACATTTGGTGGCAGCAACTGTGTACTTTGCATATTTAATTGGCCAGAAGTAAAAAAATCATGTTCCTTAATTAACAGCAACAAACAATTTCCCTCTCATTCTGAAAATAGACACTACTTTTATTCATTTCAGACTGTAAATGACATTGTTTAGGAATCATCACAAGATTCAGGGATAATGACTGAGCCTCCTCTCCATTTTCAATTTTAACATTTAACAATAGGTATTAAAAATACTTTAATATATGTTTTTAAACTTATGTTGTACTTAAAAGAAATACTATTTATCTGATTGTAATTATTAATGAGTATTTATTATATCACAGTGACTACATTGTGTTACCATATACCATGTCATACAGTCATGGGAATGAAAATGTAAAGAAAATATCAATAGATAAAAAGTAACTTTAAAAAAGTACTTAATAGATTAAGTAACTCTTACAGTTAGCTTGATATCCATACTCCTTTGAAAAAGTCTGTTCTGTGAGTTGTGGATTTTTCCTGCAAAGGCTCTTTCTCAGTAGGGTGTAATTGCTCAAGTGTAGAGGAAGTCTGATTTTCAGTATACTTGTGTGAACTTGTCCATTACAAATGTTAAAGACATTGCCCCAGAATTCCCAGGATCAGCCACTGGCACATTTTAAAGCTTTTTACTGTATTGGCCACTTTCCATGATTTTTGTACTGAGGCTGTTTAAAGGGATACAGTGTATGCTGAAGGCTGTGGACTGTGGACATTATGTATTTGAATTCTTGTTTGGAAGCTCTGGTGAAAATCATTACTTCATGGCAGCTTACTTAAATACTCTTTTTACTGGAACTTCAGTTTAAAGATGATTGCTAAAGTTCATTCTAGTTTTTTTCTTTTTTTTCCTTTCAAAAAGTGTTGTTGAAGAAAGTACAATTAATTTATTATTCAAATATCACCTTCTGATAATACTGTAACCACTTGAGCATCTTTTTCTACCAGAAAGCTTTTTGCTTCTGATATGTTTAGAAATAGGTTTACTAATTATTGTTAGATTCTCCTAAAAAAAAATCAAATTTTTTGCATTAATACAATTAACTTTCTGTTATGCTGTATTTTTAAGTCAGTTCTATTTAGATAGGGTTTTGAGTACTGAAGGATGTCTTTACCTCTAATAACATCTTTAATCTTCTGAATAATAATGTTTGGCTTGCATCCATTGGATTCATTTTGGTTCCTAGTATGCATTTGCTGTTAGTCTCTAACATGACTTCACATTAGTCTTCATACTGTCCATAGTTATTTTATCCTTTTATCTGCTTCCTTTAACCTCTCTTTGGAGGATCATTTCTATTTTTTTGTACTTTGTATTCTAAAGCTAAAAATTACTATTATTTTTTGCTTCCCCCCCCCCCTCTGGAATATTAAATCTAAATGCATTGCAGTCAATATTACATGCTTTGTATTAGGACTCAGGACTCTTATAAATTGGGGAGAAAAAGCCTCAAACCCTCATAAAGCATACAAAACCTTTCCAGCTGAAGGGTTCTCAAAGAATTCAGTATGTATTACTTCTATTTCTCCCCTTTCCATTTCCTATCTCTGTCCTAACTCATTCCATAATTCAGATCCAGAAGATACTCTTCTGCTGCTTGTCACTAACATAACTATATGTTAGTGTGTAAGCATGCAGAAATGGGAAGGAAAAAAGAAAGTGCAAATGTTGCTTTGATCTAGTATTTTAGAGCCCTTCTTCAAAGGCAAAGAAAGTCTAACACACAGAACCTTGTGCATTCCATTAACTTTTGGGAAAATAACAGCCTTCACATTAATGACATCCTTTTGAAATGTCTGTATTAAGAATTTTAGTGAACACAAATTCTGGGATGGATGTCTTTAAAAGGAATTAAATGTTTGTAGTTGACATAAGAATCTGATAGTTACTCCTTTGGAGTTGATGAAGCACTGCTGTTGTAATGACTATTGGTTTTAGTGATTTGTATTTTTTTAATGTCATGTATACAGTGGGGTTAAAGTTTAGAGATTGGGAGTGGAAAAGTTCTTCCTTTTTCTTATCTCAGTAACACAAAAGTGTGAGGAAGGAGACACCTGAAGTTAGCAGTGGGTAAAAGGAGCTGAATGATTGGAAAGATGCTCCTGAGTGTATTTCACATAAACAGGACCCTTCAGAAGTGGTAGATTATTCACTGAGAACTGTAAAGGGTGTGCTGTGTGGATTTGACTAGTTCTCTTGGGAGAGTTTTGTGTCCCTACTTGGCCACGTGGGTATGGTGAGTTTAGAACAGGGTGGGGTTTTTTACTCTGTAAAGGTCTGTATAATTTCAGACTAATTAGCAATGCTCTGGATTTTTGAGTTTTCATGCAATATCTATGGTTATGTGTTCAACTTCCAAACTTGTAAAGTTACCCAAGTTTTAAAGGAATTGTGGCATTTGTGAAGTTTCCTGTGATACATTTTTGTTGATGCTAACTTCATCTTTGCTTTCCATATCTGCTGTGAATAAGGTTTTATGGCATAGTGATGACCTGTAAACATGGTCCCCCCAGTCTGGCTGTTTGTGTCTCAGTCAGCCAGCTGTGATGTTTTTATCACATGACATGTGTGGGGTGAATGCACACAGCCTTTCATTCATACTGGGATGAACCACCTTTTCTCCCCCTCCCGACAGGGACAAAAGCCATGTGAAAAAGTAACACATGAGGTACAGGTTACAGATAACATGTATCTGGCTGATTCTGGAAATAAGTAGTGTTGTATTCTCTAAAAATATCAGTATTGTTATTTCAGCCAGAGTGGTGCTGGACATCTTGGTTTGCTTTGCAAAATGAGATTTACTGTTGGTGTTACAGGGGAGAGAGATCTGGCTTACCCTGGCATAACTTCTAGCTTTATATACTTTCCTTGGAAAAATGTAATTAAGCTGTTGAAGTATACTTCAGCATCTACAGATTTTCCAGACTTTATTTGGGTTTCTGGGACAAGCTTTCCTTAGGCAAGGATGGCAGGTGGAAAGCAGTTTGGTAGAAAATAGCTTGAAATGGAGATTAATGGAGTTGTTTATAAGATTTGACAAAGGCTGTCCTAATACCATCTGATTAAGTAGTGACCCCATTATATGCTCTAATTTAATCAACTTATTTACCAAACATCTTTGGAGTATAATCAGGAAGTCCACAGGTTTTTAAATTAATTTAAATTTATTCTTAATATTTTAAATAGTGAAATATTTACTTTTTGGTGAAGAATTTCTGTTTTTTCCCCCTCTGTGTGTATGTATATATAATATATCTTTAAGTTTGAGAACACCCCTATGAAGGATTTTCAATGAAGACAGGTTCTGTAACCTTTTGGGGGACTGAGGTGAGGGTGGTCATTCTCCACACCTCCAGTCCACAAAAGAAGTGGTAATGGGCTGTAGCTTTTCAGATGGTTTTCAGGAATACAGCATTATAATGATGATGATGTATTAATATACATTCAATATTACCTGTTTAACTCTTCCAGAAGCATTGTGTATCTTCTGGAGATAAAGTTTTATGTGAAAAAAAACAAGATTACAAATTTGGTTCTTGTGGGAAGAAAAGCTCTGCACTTAACTAATTAAATGTGGTTTTAATACCTTTTTCTTTTAGAATGTGAAAAAAATACCTCACTAAGGTGGAACTGTTGACTTTGAATTATACTGAACACACAAAATGTAAAGGATCTGTTACTTAATCTTTAGGATTTTAAACATTTATTTAATATGGATTAGGTATTTCTTTTGGCTTGTTTGTACCATCTGTTTTAAAATATGTCTTAAAATCTGACACAGGCTTCAAGCCTTCGAGAAGATGAACAAGTGGTCCTTGTCAGAACAGATGGAAGTGGAGGGGCATGGCCTGTGATGGGACCAACAGAGCCACTGGAGCCAAAAGGAGGACGAAGAAAGCAGCAGATGGTAAGTTTTACAGATCTGAGTGTTGAACTGCAGTGCTTAAATTATTTTGTAGTTTTACTTCTGTGATGCCATAATTAGTGAGTATCTCATCAGAATGTCAATAGGTAGTTAAAAAGTTCCTTTTGGAAGATGATTGTAATTAAGTATTAGAGTACATATTTATTAAGCATATATTCAGTTTATTTTCTGACTGCATTTCCCAAGGGATCACTTTAGGGCTTATTTACATGCACGTTCAAGGAAAAGTTATCACAGTCTCTTAGTTTATATTACATAAAGTTATGTAAACAACAAAGACTAGCAGAGCTGAATATTTTGGAATTAAGAAATATTTTCCTGAGGTTCTCAGCTCTCAGGGGCTAATTTCAATTTAGTTCTAATAAAAAAATATGGCTACTGATGATAATAATAATTATGAACTAATCTTTGTAACAAACTGCTTTGGGGAGCAATAAGAAGCTTGGAAGCTGAAGCAGTGTTTTATTCTTAGGATAATTGCTTCCAGCAGTAAATATAGTAGCACTTTGATCTTTTTGAGATAAGAGGAGATGACACTACCTCATAATTCTAGCAATCAGTTTTTGATTAGTAGAAAGATCAGTTTGCAGCACTGCTGTGGAAAGGTGAAAGACACAAGAGGGTGAGGAATGTGTTGTCATCATCCTGTTGTTTCCATTTTGGAAAATGCTATCCTGCTTTATGTTAATGACCACTCCCTGTGCTCCTCCAGAATTTAGTTTAGTCCTGTCCTAAGGGACATCTCTGTTCTCTTGTGCAGTCTGTCTAAGATAGCAACATTTCCCGGAGGTACCATATTCACACAAGTTTTCAGTGCTGTCTGTGATTACTGTGTTTCAGTAATGTCTGTGGCTTTACAAAAGCTTTAGAGTTGTCAGTAATGAAAATTACTTTTTGGAATATTTCATTTTTATGAGCTAATTAACTGTTTCAGTGAAATACTGTCTATCTTTCTTGAGTGGTAATGTTGTAGCTCTGATACCTTAAGGATATTAAGGATATAATGACTTTGGGAAGAGGCTGTATTTTTACTTAGACATACTGATGCAATTGAAGGAGTGGAAAGATGTTTTTCTTCTTAGATAAAATGGAGCTGTTAGCCCAGTAGTTCTGGATCTGCTTAGCTTGATTCATGATTCTATAAACTTGTTGAAATTGTTAGAGTCTGAATTTTATAGCTGATCTTTCTCATTAGGTTAATATTTATTTTTAATATGTTTGCTTCCAGATGCCTACTCATGTAGATAAAGAGAGAGTAAGGTATTTTCAGGATGATGATAGTATGAACCTGAAGGATTTGGTCAAAAATGAGAAGATGAGAACAGCAGAGGATCAAAACTCACTGTTCATGCGTATGGCATCAAAGGTAAGGTGTTGTGTGTATGACTTCCTAATTAAGCATGTTTTTATTAGAAATATCAGGGAGGACAATGAGGCCTGAGTAAAGGGAAGGCCTGGAGGAAGATGGGAATTGTTTATGGTTACATAATTATGCAGAACTGTCAAAAATAGGGGTAATTGTAAATTGTAGAATTTCCAGCTACAAAACGGAGATTTCTTTAACATCATGAAACATCTGAGCTGATTCTTAAGATCACTTTAGAGAGTCACTGGAGAGACATAGATATTTTAGTGATGTGAGTCGCCTGTCCTATTTTAAATGCCATCTGAAAGGCTTTATGGGTATAAAAGGAATTAGAATGTCTAGTTCAGACCCAGGAGATTATGCTATAAAACTCTGAAAAAGACAGCGATCCCATCATAGGTTATTGAGACAAGAAATTCAGATGAAAGATGGAGTTGATGAAGGGAAAATGTTGGTAATCTTGAAGCTGAGGGAGGCCATGACTGTATGTATACAAGAGGCTGTTGATGCTTGATGTGAGAGTTGTTGTGAGTCTGCAAACATCAGAAGGAGAATCAGAATTTTGGAGGTTATGAAAAGGGAGAATTTAGGCACTTTTTAAAGCATGTAGTGAACACATGGTGCACCCATATCTTGAATGCTGCCCAAGCTGTTAAAGTGTACCCTGTAATCAGGGGCACAGAGCAGTGGCCATTTGAAGAAAACCTAAGTAAACAAAATTTCTTCAGCTTGGGGGAGTGGATGGATGGGTAGAAGGCAGCTGCTAGACTAGAACAATTAGCATGGAAGTTTAATAGAATGCATCTATTTTTGTTTCTCATATGGGAAGTGGCCACAGAACAGAGTTTAAAATGAAGGAGTGGTTTGAGATTTTTTTTCAGTGAAGAAGGTAATTGTAGAACTTGTATGCAGTGGAGGCCTTAATTGTCAGTGGGAGCAAAAAACATATAGCAACTTAGTGAAATACAGTTTCATTGTTAAATATTGAATAGAGAGATCTGGATAGGTTTTGGCTCAGGATTTCCACAGTAAATGCTGAGGGCTGCAAAAGTGTAGCAGAATAGTCAGTTCTATGAGCTTTCCCCCATATATTTTAGCCATTGCTGGAGATTGATTTTTTTTTAACATAAAATGGTCACACTGGGTGAGAAAGGAACTGGGTTTAGCATTTTTCATTCTAAAGGCTTTTCTTTTGTTTTTGTTTTCTTGGTTTTGTTTGGTTTCTTTTGTAGGATAGAGTTTATTAATAATACAAGAATGTATTGTGTTTCCTAGCCTATGCAAATGCTTCATTTTAGTTTTGGAAGGCTCTGAATTTCTACTAAGTTCAGTGAGCTTTGGATCAGATGCTACATGATGTGTTTCTTTTTTGTTACTAGGCAAAGATGTGCTATATCACATTTTTTAATTAGATCAAGTTTCTTGACTAAACTTTTAAGATTGAGCCATACTGTTTATTTATTGACTAAGTATATTAAAGCATGTTATCGAAGTAGATATTTTGTCAAAGCCATTACTGTTGCAATTCATGGTAATACAGTCCTTCAGTCCTATGCAATGTTAGGTTTAGGTTTTGAAGGTATTTTTGTTCAGCTGTCATAAAAAGAAGCATCTCAGATGCCAATTGCTGTTAAGATCTAAAATGCTTTTGGTAGTTTCTGTGCAGGTAATTCTCAGATCCTGTCACCACAAAATGTGATGATCTTCCCCATATGGTTGTTTCTTGATCTTAGATTAATAAACTGGCTCCTAGGCCTCTCTGAGGTTTCCATATCTTTCCATGTCTGTAGAATGCATTCTTATTCACAGCACAAGATCAGTGTTACCACTGAAGTGTTGGCAGCAGTCTGGAAAATTTGGGTCTGATCACAGATATTCTAGATGATTATTTATGTACTTTATAAGCCTGTACTGCATGGAGTATCTGCATTATGATCTGGGGCTCAGTAAGTTAGTCTTCAAAATTCTTGCATCTCTCCAGCCATTTCAGGAAGGTATTTTATTCCAGCAGGAAGTCTAGCAAACAAACCTCTTTTGCCAGTTTTAGTGTGATAACATAGTACACAGATTTGACACATACAAATTACTTTCTCTTTCTGCCTTCATTTGAGAAATGAAAATATTATTCACAAAAATTAATCTGTCGTATTGCAGAAGAGTGGTGGGAGGAAACTGCTGCAAATTTACAAATAATATCCTACCTAGGATGGGAGAAGGGAGATCCTGTCCCTTACGTTCTGTTCAATAATTTCATTCATCTAATCACTGTGAATTGCCTAGGGCACTATTATTTCCTTCATGGATTTCTCAGGGCTTCTATCACTTTCCCAGACCATGCCCAAAAGAAGCTTCCAGCCCCATGGCTGTTGAGGATGGAGAAAAGAGGTGCTGCTCTCACAAATGGGAACAGAATGAGATTGACGGGCCGGCATGTTTTCTGGCTTTTACACAGCTGAATGCTCTGCTCTAGATCAGTGTTTACTTACTTTCCTGATATTTTAGTGCTTTAATGCTATTTCAAATGAAATACAGGCTAGTTGTTATTGAAGATAATAACATAATTGCAGTTTTGTACAGAGAGATGGGGATGTTGAAATAGAAGGGTATAATTCATGAAAGGATTTCTTTTCTTAAATGGGACTTGGAAGAAATATCAGTATGTAGACCCAAAGTCTCTCTTCATGGAACCTCTGTCTAATCCCATTGGCAAGTGAAAGTCTGTATGTTCCAGACTCCCACTCAGATTGACAGACTAAACATCTGCAATGTTCAAGCCATACATGTACTTACTAAATCTTTTTCCCACCTCTCCTTTTCTCAAGAGCTCAATGAGACGAGATGGAGGGATTTTACTGTCTCCTTGCTATTTGTGTACCTATTGAGTTTTTGTTTGTCACTGCCCTCTTGTCCATTCTTAGTTTTGTAGTCATGGTTCTAAGACAGCCCTGCTGTGCTTGAAGCTTGTACATTCTGTTGCCCTTTGGCCTCTGTTTGAATGTGGCTGATATGGATGTCACTTATCTCAGCAGTTTGAAATGCTGCCTTTCCCACAGCCATCCCATGCATGCTATTATGCCAGTTTTATGAGTACCATGAAAAAGGCCCAAATCTTTAATTTACAGTGGTGAAAAAAAACTTTCTTAAAGCCCAACACTAATCTTTTTGATACATGGGAAAAAAAGCAGACCTAGGGTTTGATTTGTTCATATTTTACTATTATGTCTCAAGAAAAAAGGAATCCATTTAAATCATTATTTCTACTTTTTATTTTCTTCACCTTTGAAAGTGGTTTTGGTTCTCTGTTCTACTGTTTTAGAAGCATGACTTTAGGATACAGAAAAAGTCAATAAAACATTTGAAAACTGGTTTTTTTGACATCTCTAGAGTACAAAATATGTGTGAAGTCTTAGATTTTTATTACTGATAGCTTTAAGTACCCTGTCTGTAGTTTCTTCAGCCCCTGACTGTTGTAAGTGGTTCAATTTTCCCAAATTCATGCTGTTAAGACTTATGTAATCCTTTCACTTATGTCAATAGATTCTTGTGGGTGTTTAGAACTGATTCCTAGAACATTACCTTAAGAGAAATAACCTTATATTTGTATGTATTAATTCTACTAAAGCATTTTTTTTCTTTTTATATTTTACTTAAAGAAAGAGAAAAAAATTGATTTGTGTTGTTCATCAGGACATTTTAATTTTGGCCAGAAACTAATTTTATTTTAAAATATATGCAATAATTCATAAGAGGAGTTCAGTGGTGAAAAATAAAATGCTTTATTAGTAATGCTGACCTTCCTTTATGGATTTAGCCAAGAGGTATTCTGGTATTATAGGTTTGCAAAAAGAAAATTTGTGTGTTGCTTTTCCTTGCTCCTGTAAAAGTCTGTAAAATGGAAAATTACTTTCAGCCTTATCATTTTTACTTGCTGTGCAAATCTACCTGTTCACATTTTTGCATTTCCACCATCATAAACCAAAATAATAGTCTTGAAAAAAACTTAGAAGCCAAAGTGAAAAATGCAAAATGCTGCTGCTGCTATTGTTATGTAATGAACCTTTTACTTCTCCTTCTTCACATGGTGAAGCAATTTTAGCACAATATTTAATAGACATGATAAAGCCAGCAAAGCTCTGGTGCCCTATTGCTTTTTACATTTACTTAAAGATCATAGACATGGTTCACTGTAAAAAATTATTGTGATAACCCAAGAGAAATAATTTCCAGCACCTTGTTCTGCTGCATTTCAATTCAATGCAGTAAACATCCTTCTGTGTATATTGTGTGGACACAAAATGAAAACTGTTTCTGCTTGTGGAAACAAATCAACAGCAGTGGCAGCTGGATTAGGGAATAAAACCTGGGAACAGTAAGAGCTGTGTAGATGTAGCCCATGCTAAATGGCTGCATAAGTGTTTAGGATTCTTCCAGAATTATGTTAGAATTACAAAATATGTTGCAAATGAAGACTTGTGCAGGACGGTCTTTCCTAGACATTAAAATTATGGCCAGGAATAACTGTAAAGCGAAATGCTAATCAGAATTTTAATAGTTGACTCTATGGCTGAAGCTATTTTTGTTTGGTTTACATTTTATGCCATTGACTTTATATAAAGTTTTATTTGTCCTAATAACTACTAGTAGCAAAATCTGCAGTTTTCATTTCAAATAGCAGAAAGAAAAAGGAGGTTGGTCCCTAGCCGTTAAGCAGTCCTCTGTAATCTGTTTTTTGCTTGACTTCTGCTACTCAAAGGTAATCCTGAACTACCTTACTCACCAACATGGTGGCTATTCTTTTTTTGTTAGTGACACAGGCCTTAAAAGAGCTCTGTGCACTGATATCTTAAAATGCTTTGGTACTATGTGTTTGAAATATTCTTTAATTCAGTGTGGTGATAGGTTTTGAAAATGCCTATTCACTGAATTATATGATGAATTAAGCCTACGAATTCAAATGTCTGTGTTCACAGGGAGACTGGAATTGTAATAAGGTTTACACGATAAAATTCTGCCTTTGTCTGTCTTAAGCAAATACTATTTGAGATCAGAAAAACTTTTCTGAGGTGATTTTGTTGTTCAGAATAGGTGCTAAATGCTGAATAAATTTAAATGTGATGAGATGTATTCTTATGTCACTCAGGTTTGTATTCTAAAATAATAGATTATTCTTCTTTGCAGCTTCCTAAAATGTATTATGATACAACATTCCACAAATATTAACTCTGTCATTTAAAGACGTCAGTGTTGCCATGACAATTTAAACCCAAACTGATACATTTTATACAATCTATAGACTTTTTTTCCCCAGAAATTTTTCAAGCAGATGCACTTTTATTAGCTTATATGGAAGTAACTCCAGCTATGATTGCGTTAGCAAGGAAACAGGAAAAGCAGAAGTTCAATAGTTGCATACAAATTGGAGCAAAAAAATAAGCAGAAAAGAAACAGTACAAAAAAAGCTGAAAATAAGCACACTGGAACCATGCAGGTATCTTTTGTTCCTCTGCTAATTGTGTTTAATAGAATTTCCCATTTCATCCTCAAATTTCCTTTGAAATTCGAAGAGGGGAAAAAAGTGTATTTGAGGTATTATACAAGTATAATCTTGATCATTAGGAGTTCTGTCTCTTAAGGTTTCCTTTCAGTATCACAATGATTCTAAATTCTTTAGCAGGGCTGTTTATTCGAAGGGGCCACCCAAAAAGCAAGTAATAGCAGCAGAGGCAGCAGTAAGGGACACAATGTGCAGCACGCTGGAGATGGAGTGTGTAGGAAGCCTGCAGTGTGTAAGACTCCAGGGGTTTTACTCTGGAATAAGAAAAACAGAATTGGTTTAAAATTGAGCTATGAGATATGGTACCCATGGCCTGAATGTAGGTTAGCAGAAAAATGAGGCTGACCCTGGAGTGTACCTTGCAGAGATTTGCAAGAGTTACTTTAGGAAGTAGCCCCATGCCATGGTGCCTGATGGCTTCACTAACGTAACAAATTAAAAAGGGCTTCAATTATCTAGTAAACAGAATGTTATGTAATGAAATAATTCATGTAATATATTCATATTATTCATGGTAATTATCATGATAAGGATTTAATCAGAAAATACAACACTGTAATTTTTCCCTCTCTCAAATCATTCTAATTAATGCATAGTCAGATTCTGGTTTCTTTCTAAACTCCTGTGCTGAATGGTTAGAGATCTCACCCCTTTTCTTGGGTTTTAGCCACATTTGCATGTATTTGAGCTGTCGAAATGAAAGCCCAGAGGGCTCCTGAGAGAAGTTTGGATGCCTTCCCTGACTGCTGTTTAGATGTTTGCATATTACAGGCCTCTCTTGGCCAGGGCAAGCACTACTGTGATTCTTCTCTGTTGATTAAATGAAAACTGCATCCTGGTTGTGGAAAATCAGATGGATGGTAGAAATTACACAGTTGCACAATTATGGTATGAGATGTGGGAGGCTGTGTCATTTTGCCTGGTGCTAAGAGTCCTAAAGCTGCCTTTGTGTCCTCTGGTTCATCAGTGCTTGCCAAAAGAGAAGGGAAAGCTGGAAAAAAAAGAGGATTTATATGAAGGAAGAATGTAGCAGATAAGCCCAGAATAAAGAAAAGTGAAGTAGGAAAAAGAAGACTGGAGACTGCAGAGCTGATCTGTCTTATGAACATGTCAATTTAGCACAGCTCTGGGCTTTGGCTAGTGTCTGGTAAAAACAAGGATTTCAGGTGCATTGCCCTTATAGATAGCTGAATTTCCTTTGTTAGCTTTAGGTAACTCAATGATGTATTGTAGGACATCTGAACTTTAAACTGATAGATCAGAATGTCTCCTGCTTCCTTCTGATCTCTGTGCAGCACCTGGGCAGCAAGGGTGATACCAAACAATATCAATCATGGCGAGGGAACTGAATACACCATTTCCAAAATGCATGGGCTTTCATGTTTAGCAGGTGTGGTGCTGCACCTGTGATGCAGAACAGCAGCTTTTCAGCAACTAATACATCAGCATAGTTCCTTCTCTGGATGTGTACTAGCTGTCTTTTGTGTGGAAGAATATATGTATGAAAGAAATCTGTTTTTAAATGATTGCTTGCTTTCCTTCTGGCAGTTTTAGAGAATGATTTCTTCTTGTTCTTTCAATTCCCCTTTAACTTCTTTTTGAGAGATTTAGTTATAGCCAAATAATGCAATTGGCAAAACTCACTGGGCACCTTATTTTACGAATAGAAGTATAAATGTTTTAAAAGAGGGATGGAGCACCTCTCTCTTATGAAGACAGGCTGAGAGAGTTGGGTTCTTCAGCCTGGGAAGGCTCCAAGGAGACCTTATAACACCTTCCAGTACCTATAGGGGAATTAGAAAAGAGAGGGAGAGCAACTTTTCACACAGGCAGATACAACACGGAGTAATGGCCCCAAACAGAAAGAGGACAGATTTAGTTTAGTTATTCAGAAGAAATTCCTTACTTTGAGGGAAGTCAGGCACTAGGACAGGTTACCCAGAGAAGTTGTGGATGCTCCATCCCTGGAGTGTCCAAGACCAGGCTGGATGGGGCCCTGAGCAGCTTGGCTTAGAGGAGGGTGATCTTTAAAGTCTCTTTCAACCTAAACCATTGTATGGTTCTATGATCTGTTGGTCATGATTGTACCAGAGGAAACAAAATCTGGATTTTTGACAACACCTGTTTTATAAAAGTTTTCTACTTTGTATGTAAGAATTTTGCTTTGGATCCCAGATAACATGTTGTATACAGCAGTTTACCCATCTTGAAGAGAGACATCTTCCAGGCTGTTTAATAAGATGAATATTTATTCTGTCACAAGGGATTCTATGGAGTATTTTGAAAAGTACTGTTATTTAAAAGAGGTTGTGTATAAAAAACCAGGAATTTCCATGACTACTTCTAAGTGCAAACAGAGCAAAGTAGTAATGGTATTCTGTGCTATGAGTGATACTCCTGATAGCCAAAGTGTTGTGATTTCCACTCTTCCTTTCCTTTTCAGTCTGCCAACTGTCATGGGCTCCTGTGTATTTCCATTCTCATGGCAGAATTTTTATTTTAAAAAAACCCCAAACTTTATGTTTAGTAAAACAGAATGCTGCTATTCTCTAAGCAGTGCTTCTACTGCAGGTCTAACTTTACCTTTATAATACTTATATGACAGAAGAACAGGGACATGGTTTTAGACACCCAAACCACTACATATTTTTTGTCCTCTAAATCTCAGGAATCTCCTTTTTCTGTTAATTGTAGAATTACAGCATTACAGTAAGACAGAAGAAGAATGGAGTTGAACTCTTGAACTGTTGATTTTAGTCTGCAGTGCCTTCCAGTAGGAAATGCACATAAGCAGTTAAGTGTATTATAGCTGAATATAATAATATTAAGTAGGCTCCTCATCAGTTGTTTGATAAAAGAAAGTACTGAGCATATTTAAAATAAGGTATTGATCTGTGTTAGAGAACTGCAGTATTTGGGAAAAGCAAGAGCTATTGTCTTTTTTGGGAAAGTTATGTATACCTACAAAAAAAAATCTGTCCTTTTTTTTTAAATTTTTTTTAATTAAATGAGATTATCTACAGAAACGATGCCTGGGATATTTGGAAGAATTTCTTTTCAGTTATGATAGCATGCCTTCCAAATTTCTTCAGCTAGATTAGTCCTGTGCTAGGGCTACCCTAGTCAGTATCCTGAAATGTATTAAGATTTGTTGTGGCATGCAGCAAGTGCACTCAGAAAGACTTAGGATTGAAGGCAAAGACTGTTTTCTTCCCAAAATGGCTTAATCCTGCTCACTTGGTAAGAATAACTATTGGCATATTTTCACAGAATGTGAATATGAAGTGCAGAGTCATTGTCTAGTTATTTCACAAAAGATGATTTCATGGTAGTCATAAAAGGAGAGGAGGAGGAGAAGGGAGAGGATAAAATATATGATATAAATGATACATAACATTATGCATCTATTTAAAGATAGCTGAAGTTATGTCAAGATAATATTGAAATACCTAGCCCTTAATTTGAAATGGAATATAGTAATATACTCTTCTCACT
This sequence comes from Luscinia megarhynchos, assembly GCA_034336665.1. Classification (NCBI taxonomy): domain Eukaryota; kingdom Metazoa; phylum Chordata; class Aves; order Passeriformes; family Muscicapidae; genus Luscinia; species Luscinia megarhynchos. The sequence goes on from JAPFBE010000003.1 coordinate 72,403,959, forward strand.
GCTGTCACATATCTATATTTTAATATCTGTGCTAAGATTGTGTATGAGTGCTCTCAGGAGAGGTATCTGATGATTCCATCTGCAGCAGATGCCATATGAAAGGAAGAAATGCTACTGCTTATGTACTTCATGCTTTCCTCAAGGAAGGGTAATACAAAGAGCTAAGTGTTTTCTTCTTGCTGCTTTATAAATACATGCAATTTTTCTGCCTATCTTTCCAGCTCATGGAAAAAACTGACAGAGAGTACTACACTCTGGATGACATGTTTGTTTCCAAAGCAGCCAAGAGAGCACGCAGTGGGGAAGAGGAGGAAGTACAAAGACGAAAAGCAATCCGTGAGCACCAGCAACTCGCTGCATGCATGGAAAAGTGCCCCTACTGCTTTGATAGCAGTGAACTTTCTAAACATCTTGTTATTGCAATTGGCACCAAGGTAAGAAAATAGCAATTTAACACAAATGTAGAAATAAAAAAGAACTTATGTTGGAGTGTTTAAAATTAGGAACGAAATTGCTTCTATGGAAGGATTTATTGTTCTGCATCTTCCTTTCCTTGCTCTTTTAGTTGATTCCACAACTTCATCGAGGGTGAGGAGGAAAAAGATATAAATCTGTCATGAATTTTAAAGCTAATCTTTGATGTCAGGACTTCATGTTTGTAGAAGACAGGAGTAATAATGAAAGATCTCAGTGCAGAGATTAGACTGTAGGTGGATTTGTGGAAGATTAAATCACACTTCACTGGAGGAAATTTGAGCTAGTGAAGAACTGTATCTTGATATCAAAGAAAATTAGGTGGAGAATTCAATTTGTAAGCTTAAAATCCTTTGAAATAGAAGGTTGGTTTGGAAAGATTTCTGCTTACTGTTAATGCTTTTAAAAGTTGCATAAATATTTGGGTTTATAACATCTGAAATATTTCAGTATAGCCTTTTGATCATTTTTTAATCTACAGTTTTCATTTGTTATTGTTGTTCTCATTTGATCTGAAACTCTTATAGGTAAAGGAATTAGGTACATAGATATGTTTTAAGGTATATTGCATTCTTTTTTTAGAGATTATGTATATAAATTAATACAGATGCATATCTATGTGTATATATGTGTATATAATCTGTATTTATCTATCTAATAGATATATAAATATACAGGGTATCCTGGTTTTGCCTGGGGTAGTTATTTTTCTTCCCAATAGCTGATAGAGTGCTGTGTTTTGGATTTAGGATGAGTGTAATGTTAGTAATGCACTGATGTTTTTAGTTGTTGCTAAGTAGTGCCCAGGGACTCTTGTGCTTCTCATACTGCCCCGCCAGTGAGAAAGCAGGAGAGGCACAAGAAGCTGAGAGGGGGCAGGGCCAGGACAGCTGACCCTAGCTGACCTAAGGGATATTCCAGACCATATGACATCATGCTCAGTGGATAAACCTGGGGAAAGTTGGCCAGGGGGCCAGTACTTGGGCAGTGGCTGGGCAGCCATTGGTGGTTGGTGAGCAATTGCATTGTGCATCACTTGGTTTGTACGTTGTTGTTATTATCATCATCATTACTTAACTTCCTGTCCTTTTAAACTGTCTTTATCTCAACCCATACATTCTACTTTTTTTCTGGATTCTCTCCCCCTGTTCCACTGGGAACAGGGAGTGAGTGAACAGCTGTTTGATGTCTAGCTGCCTGCCAGGTTAAACCATGAGACAGAGCATGCATTTTAAATATGTATTTTATATATATAGACACATATTATTAAAAATGCATACAGCTATGTATCTATATTAAAAATACTGGAATGCACTAAACAGTGTAATTTCATAACAGCTATGATACCAGTTGGTTTATAAGGCTGATATTATTGCCTTGATGGTGGAACTGCTCTCTGGACACTACTGGTTCATTTGAGCTGCTGGTGGATAATGGGCCCTTTTAAAAAGCACTAAAATTGCTAATACCTTGCTGTAATTAGTAGCTAATGGCTTTCTCTTGGTTTGAATTTAGCAAATTATGATTTTCTTAGCCTCAGCAATGGGAAGGTTTTTAATGCTGGAAAACTGGGCACTTGAGTTTTTGTTTGCTTTTCCTAGGTGTACTTGTCTCTACCAAGCAGCCAGTCCCTTACTGAAGGTCACTGCCTGATAGCTCCTCTACAGCACCATACTGCAGCCACTCTTTTGGATGAAGACATCTGGGAAGAAATCCAGGTCTGCTGAGAAACTATCTCCTGTTCTAACACTTCTGTAAAGTAGTTTTGTTGTGGATAATGATATCTTTGTCTTAAGCGAGTATTTTCATAATCTGCAGTCTGGCAGCTCTATTCTGATTCCACTAAGGGGCAGAACGGTCTCACATTGTGAATGAAAATTAGTGGTCAAATACTAATAGGAAAGAGAGGCAGGGTAAATGCTGAAGCAAATTTTCAATTTGTAAGCACTAGAAGAAGTTTCCTGGAATGCTTCAGAACATGCATCCTTGGAGGTCTTTGAAACCATGTTAGAGGAATGTCTATTGGAAATGAAGTAGGTACAGCTGATCCCTTACAGAAAATAGAATAACTGGCTTAATAGGATTTTCTTGGAAGTGCCAAGGAAAAGAAAAGAATTATCAGAGCAGGCACATCACTTAAAGTGAAATACAAACATGTTGTTGACATATCTTCAGTTTTTAAATCTGTTTTTGGGTGGATATCAATTAAAAGAGAACTATCTTAAAATCTATGAACTCCATGTTTGAATCCCATTTTCTGCCTTTTTTGAAAAGAATTATTAAAATAAGGTGCCAAGCATGATGGGTTGTGCTTTCCAACTCTTTTATAAGAACATTTTAAAGATTGTGAATTCTGTTTTCTTTGGAGATGGAAAATCAAGGGAGGATGTAGCAGGCTTGTGCCTAAGAGATTGACTGTGTTTGTCAATTTCCCACCCTCTGCCATCAGGATTATTACAAGGGGAAAAAAATTTGCAACCTCTCATATTGAAATATTGGAGACTATATCAGACTAGAGAAAGGCTTCATTGTTGTATTTGATGAGAATTAAAACCAGCATAATTTATAAGTTTGTAATAATTTAAATAACGTTGGTCTTGCCTCAGGTCTGGCAGATGGATTCTCTGACTGTTCAAATTTGCTCCCCACAATTCATGTTTTTCATGTCTGATGTTGTTTCATATAGTAAATGATGCTCCCTTCCAACTAGAAAGAAAAGGAGTTCTCTTACACATGACAGAAATGCCTGAGAAGGTTAGATAAGAAGCAAATAAGTGCCACAAGTAGGATCAGGAGGAGCAAAAGAGCATGCAGAGAAGTGATAAACATATTTAGCCTAGATCTTCTGTTTACCCTAAGCTCTTAACTAAACAATTATGATTTTTTAAATTGTATGAGAAAGAAAATAGGATAAGGAAAAGATAAGCAAATGCAGTCCCTATCTTCAATACTAATCTTTTACATACTACAAAAGGCAACTGGTTGCTAAAAACATTATCCTTTGATCTCATAAATATATCCATAGACAGCTTAGATATTTCTTTGCAGCGAAGTATTTTGGAAAGTTATGGATTCACGTGATTTTTTTTTCCCCCCAAACTTCTATGTGTTAGAGAATAAGGAGTCTGGAAAGCTTTAGCAAGAGTAAAAGCGGACAGTCAATAACTAAACTAACTTTCTGATGCCAGAGACATACTTTTTATTGTTGAAGGGGAAAAAATTGCCACACTTTAAGTATTCACAAAGGGTTGTATGAAGTTTGTGTTTTAGCTGACTATTTTTGCTATTTTTTTTTAGGATATGTTGGAGAAAAGCAAAAAGAGTTCCTTTATTATATGCCTTCAAGCTCTCAAATTTAACATATTGTGTTGTTTAGACGCTGACGAGCTCACTTTCCAAAGCAAATATGCATGGAATACTTTTAATATTAAAAGATATAAATCTTTACCCATTCTGTGTTGACTGAACTGTTGCATGTATTAATGTTGTGTGCATCCAAGCATAGGCCAAGCCTTCTAGCTTCCTCTTATGGATGGTTTTTTCCCTTCCAGTGCTAATTACTCTTTGCCTACTCAGAATTTGGAGGGAAAGTCCAATTATTTAAAAACAAGACAATGCAACTGGGGAAAGTTAGCTAACATCTGCTGATATTCTAGGCATTTTGGTGGATTTGTATTTCAGTTAATACTGCAAGGTAGCAGCTGTAAATAATAGCCTTTGGTATCTCCCCACATTGATTGTTTCAGTGTGTTTCATAAGTAGAGGTCTGGTGGCTGGAGTGACAAGGAGAATACAAAGAGTTGTTAATCCAGAGTAGCTGAGTAGTCACTCTGCACTGTAGAGTCCCATATCAGTCATGGAACACTGGGCAGTGTCTTCTGGCTGTAATTCATCAGTTGCTTTAGGGGAATGATGGTAGCATTCTCCTTAAGACAAAGTAGCATTAGTGAGGAAAAATTCAGGGCACAAGGGACTGCTTTGAAGAGCTTAGGTGCCTAGTTTAGATATATATTTGGCCATGTTTCTTAGACTTCTGGTTTGATTCATTCTGAGCAAGATGGTGAAAGGATGGAGAGCTCAGTTTCTAGTCCTGTTGCATTGAAAACCTGGTACTCATTTTTTCCCTTCTATTTTACTTCAGTACTTGCTGATGTTGATGATGTGTGTTTATATATGTTTGATTCATCAACTCTCCATTTACATTAAGATAAGGAATCAAACTTTAAGGTGGGATTAGCCCTTTTATGGTGCTCTTTGTACTTCTGAGCATTTTTAATTAGGAAAAAATACCAGTGCAAAAAGGACTACCTATGAATTATGTGAGTCTTAGGGCTATGGTACCTTGGTCTATGAGGCTCCTACAGTTTCAGTGATTTCTTGGCTTATACTGTGGAAATGTTATAGAAGCATGTGTAAGGCAAAAATCTTAATTTTTAAAAAGTGTTTTTCAAGATATTGAGAAACTTCCAGAAACTTTCTCACTCTGTCAGAAAGTTAGATCTTTTGTGCACTTGAAAAAGAGTTTGAATGACTCTCAGAAATCATCTCTTGTTCTTGATAATTTGTTCAGCATCTGAAAATTGTAAGCTATAGAATTATGCTCTTGCATATCTTGGATGCAAATGCCAACTGTCAAGAGCCAGAGAACAGCCAGAACCAGCTGTTCTGCAGGAAAGCAAGTCAGGGGCTCAAGGTGATAGTCAAGGCAGATGAGGGAGGTAATCTCATTGACAAGGCACACTCTCATGTACCAGACCAGGAGCCCAGTGATGGCCAGGCAAGCTTACAGTGATGGGTTATGTCTGAGATGAAGTCAGGGCCAAGACCTGCCAAGTACCTGGCAGGCATCCCTAAAACAGCACAGGCAAGGACCAAAAGTGACAGCCTGGACTTAATTGTAGCTCCTGAGTGACAGGGGGCCAGGTCCACACTTCTCACCACTCTTTAACACCCCATCTCTTTCTGCTGGATCTGATCCAGTTCACAACTGCAGCACATCAGAGCTTCCCACCTGCATGGGCAGCCAGAGCCCCAGCAGGTAGAAGAGGCTGCAGGGCCTCTTGGGTGTGCAGGACCCAGACACTGCAGCTATCAGAATTGTTTACTGAAATACACTTTGAATAGGTGCAGCGCCTCATCCCTCTGACAGGGAACTGGTAAATGTAGTTTGAGGCCACATGTATTGAGTAGTACATTTGGTTTGCTTCCATACAGTGAATATGTGACTTTATTTTTGGAGGCTGTTATTAATATATGACTTGAAGATCAAGCATGCCTAGTGGAAATACTTTCCTTTTTTAATTTTTTTTTGGTTGAACTGTATAATTGGAAGGAGCAGTAAAAGGGTAATTGCAACTATAGTCAGTAAAAGCCAGGTCATTACCTTCTTAGAAATTGCAAGCTTGGGACCTACTGTTAAAGCCATGTTGTTTTATGGAGCACTACAGTTAAGAAGTTGAACATAGATTCAATTTCAGCTGTAAAAATACCTGGTATTTCTTAAAACTGAGTTTAGAGTGTTAATTATACTGTGTCTTTCAAAACAGTTTCCTAGACTTCCTATGTTTTTATCATAGAAAATATGGTTAATATGAAGTTAGTAAATAATACAGAATTTTCCTTGTCTGATTGCTACTGTTTTCCATTTTATTGTTAGTTTATTACAAATATAATATGCTAGTGAAATAATATGTTATATCTCAAAGTTTTACAAAGTTGGTTTGAAAACACTTTTTTTCTGCCTTTAAACAGATGTTCCGAAATGCATTGGTGAAAATGTTTGAAGCCAAAGACTTGGACTGTGTGTTCCTAGAAACAAACATGAGTATGAAGAAGCGATATCATATGGTATATGAATGCATTCCTCTTCCAAAAGAAGTAGGAGATATGGCTCCAATCTACTTTAAGGTACACGAAAATGTTTTTTTTCTGAAGTCATTTGAATGTATATATCATAACTCATCTATTTCTGGAAAACATTTTTGATATTCAAGTGCTGTTTTTGAAAAGATGTATTCTTTGATCCTTCTTCGGGATCCATTCTCTGCTAATGTTCCTTGATCTTAAAATAAGCAGTGTGAAATAATTAAGTTTTTCAAGTAGTCAGTGGAAGAGCTGTTTTTCACTGAGCATTTGTCCCAAGTCTAACTGCACTGAAAATACTGGAAGAAAATGAGAGAATTGTAGTCTCTTGAAGTGCTTTAAGGATTGCAGTACTTCTTACTTGATTTCTGTAGTATAAACTTAAAACACAATACTTGTGCCTTGGCAAGCATTAAATGAGAAAATAATGTTACCTGTTTTAAGAAATACCAATGTAGATATTGTTTCACCCCCTTTTTATTTCATAAGCAAAAACTTTTACATGTATCTTAGGCCTCTGATGAACATCCTACAGCATGATAGATATTTCTTCCATAGATTTTCTGATCTCTTTCCCCTGACCTTTTAAGTAAAGGTTCATTGAGGCTTTTGCCTGGAACTGAGTCCTTCCAGCTTTCAGCTACTGACTCATTGTTTGCCTTTTATAAGTAAATTATTTTATTTGATTTTGGAAATACTATTTATGCTTTGTGGAAATAATGTGATTAGGTTTTGATGAAGTGGGGCAGCAGTATGGTGAACAACAATACAGTAACTTTTACCACAGTTGAAACCCTGCACCTGTTAGATCTGACTGCTGTGCTTCAGGTGCTGGTCAAACTTGTTTTTTACCACTATACCCAATTCCATACTATGGGGAATAGAGTCAGCTTTGGGTTTTTAAGGACAATCATCCTTCTAAGCTGGATTCTTTTAGTATTTAAAAGAGAAAGAAGGCTAATTTAGTATAATAAATTCATAAGTGGTTTTGTATGGAGTGAGTAAAAGAGAAGATGACCTTTTGTATTTGAAACTTGTGTCAAGCAAAACTTAAATTAAAATAAAAAAGAAACAGAGGAATTGACTTGAGTGGGTCTGATTATATAATGTCTTTGTAAAGTAGCTTGTGGAAATGAGAAAGGTTACAAAAAAGTTCCTTTGTTCAGAAGCAATTGTTGCAATACTACAGTGTACTTCAGTTGATTCTTCATTTGCTGTATGAAGGACTATTTTCACCTTTAGATAATATCATTTTACAGAAAGCTATAATGGAGTCTGATGAAGAGTGGTCCATGAACAAGAAGTTAATTGATCTTTCTTCAAAAGATATTCGGAAATCTGTAAGTAATGAAGTGATCCTGAATTTATCATCAAATTCTTCTAATATTTTTCCATTGCTAATTGTTTCAAAGAGAGAAGAAAGGGAACACAATTAGATTAGTGCATCAGAAGATGGCATAGGTATGAGGAGAATTACCAGTCTGCACTCCTAACTGACATTAGGGAAAAGATTCCCATTTATTTCATCAATTGGTGGACTAAGCTGCCAGCATTAGTTAAGAACAAAGCTGATACTTTGAGGACGTGTACTGGCATAATTTCTTGATTAACTTTAAGAATTAGGGTGGATCAAAGATTTGCAAATTACTTTCCTTGAACAAATATGATGTGTCTTTTTCATTAACCTGGAACAGCCATTTGTGTTGCTAAGTTTATGAAGTGAAAATATAAATAGCATTATGAATCTTTTTTTTTGTAAAACAAGGGAACAGTATCCTCACTGTCTCCTGGATACTGAGATGAAACATCTTTATATAAACAAATCTTAAAGGAATAATGCTGGATCTGTTAGAGTCAAAGATTGTTCTGTCATTTTAATACTGAGGTGGAAGATATGTGTTATACAGCCATACATTTTTATGACTTACATATTTATTGAAGGTAGGCCAGTTTTCAGACTAAATCTGGACAATTCTTTACATTAATGCAGTGTATCTGAATATAAATTGTTACCCAGTTGTGTGATTTTAACATTACTGTAGGGTAAGAAATGTCTGTAGGCTTCAGGAAGATGGGAGAGTGTGGCCTAGAGAGTGAGCTGAGGTTTGGGAGTTTTACTGGGAGATGGTGGTATCTGGCTGGAAGGTCAGATATGGCTGAGACATCACCTGGTGGGTGGGTTGTGTGCAGAAATTGTGAGAAATAAGACAAAGCTGACCTTTGCTTTAAGGTGTCACCTGCCAGCCCATTTTTCATTATTTCATGATATTTTTAAAGTCCATTTAAGGTGTTAAATGTTTCTTGCTATGCTACATTGCTCCTCTATATTAAATCTTAATGATTTTTAGAGTCAGTATTTCAAGCAATGTATGGAACATGCTTTCTGAAGTTGTATGGTTATTTGGACTGTAGTAGAGAAAATGCTTATGAATTGGAGGCTTTGTAAATCTTTCCAGTACAGAAACATCCTCAACAATTAAAGCAGTGAAAAATAACTTGTTGCAGTGAGACAGCAGAAATTACTTGCAGTACTGTAGCAATAAATGGATCCACTTCTGTTAGACTCAAGGGTCTTTGTTGTGGCAGATATCCAGCATCTCCCCCACAGGCTGACAGAATTATCAAGTTATCTGATTTGGCAAGTTAAGGATAATATCTGTCCATTCACATAGAGGGGGTTTCTGGTAATCTATTGTCCAAAAAGGTGTTTACCCTTCCCCCTGAGTGTCAGTTTTCTCACTAGGTAAATATTTCCTATTACCAGTCAGCATCTTGTCTTTAATAAATGCAGCTTGCTAGTGGTTGTCTTAAAATTTCTGTTAAACTTTTGTAATTCAGAGATATGGAGTCAGGGAGGAATTTGCCCACTGTGCACATCACGGTGTCCACATCTCTTACCTGCTATTCCAGCTGTGGCCTCTGGAAGTCCTGCCACCCCAGTCATCCTTTCTTTATTGTCTTTTTGTCCAGTTGCTGTATGTTGTTATTTTCCCTCACCTGCTTTACTATTTCTCTGTTGCAATTTTATCCTATATGTACTTGGTTTGAGAGGTAGTTTAAAATAAAACATGATACTATTAACAGCAAAACCATGTTCAAATTCATTCTTCTGTGGGGAGGTTGACTAAATGCCAACAATGTTTGTTAAACATCTGAAAATGTGTTTTTGCATGTGTAGGTTCCTAAAGGGTTGCCATACTTTTCTGTGGACTTTGGCCTTCAGGGAGGATTTGCTCATGTGATTGAAGATCAACACAATTTCCCTCATTACTTTGGAAAGGTATTGTTATGTAAAAGATTAATTTACCAATTATACTCTGTTTTGGAAAATTTAAGTAATTAAACCAAGATGCTGCCAGAACAGTTACTTTGATGTACTCTATTTCAGTTTATTATGTTTTTTTCTTGATGAGTCATTGTATCTTGGCTTGTTGAATGAAGTAGTTGATTTTTTCACTAGCTGATACTGAGATTGTGATTCTAAATTTGTGTTTCTTTTCATTTGATGTAAACTGCTGATATTTGACATTATCGGCATGTAATCTTATAGATGGAAGATACTGAATCTACTTAAGAATTTTAATGGTCATAGTATTGATACATAAGTGCACTGACACCTGCTTGTATAAATTAGTGTGCAGACTCACAGACAACTACTACCAAAACCCTTGTGTGGTTAAATTGCTATTCATGGTATGTATAGTATAAAATGTATACACAGGGAGGACTGTAATAAATTCTTCCTTTGTTATGTCACAAAAAACATTTTTGAAAGAGTCAGTGTTTCAAAAACATTAAGAGTGATTGGGGAGAAATACAACACTACAAACAGCAAAGCAGGCAGCTTGCTTTCTCTGAATTTACCTTAATCACAAATGCACTAATGCATTAACAGTCTTGCAATGTTAGGATACATCAATGTGCTGTGCTTACAAGAATTTTGCTGAGGCAATCATCTAACAACTGCAGTTCTATGTTTAAATTGGTGTATTTTTCAGAATTTAAGGTTTTAATTAGCACTTGAAGAAAATGGACAACTCATAATTTGAAAATGCATATTGCTTTATTCTTTGATAAGATAGTGTTAGGTAATATGGGAATTTTGCATTTATCATTATCTATCTTACTTGTACTTGCAAAGGAAATTATTGGTGGCATGCTGGACTTGGAGCCACGGCTCTGGAGAAAAGGAATCAGACAGAACTTTGAGGAGCAGCGGAAAAAGGTGTTGCAGTTTGCACAGTGGTGGAAACCATATGACTTCACCAAAAAGAAAGAATGAGAACAACCTGGACCCAAGGACTATATAAGCCATGAATTACACTAAGGGATACTTCAGATGTTAAGAATAACGCCAATGTGTAATGCATTGCTAATATTTAAAAATGTAGGATATTGTTTAATTGCTGATGATCTGTTTTGTTTTGTACACTGGAGCACATGTACCTGCAAGCCTGGAAAACCAGATTTGTACAGTGAGTTTAGTTTTTCCTTTTTCAGCTAAGCCAAAAGGATAATATCCATGTGGCCATTTGAGTTCTTAAAAATGTAACTTTTGCTTTTGGAGTTTTTATAATCTTTGAGACAACTGATATTTTTTATATTGTATTAAGCCAGTGCTTCATTATCATGGTGAACTTTTTTTGAAAACATTGTATATTTTAAGAACGTTTTGATTAATACAAATACATTGCTGCCGAAGGAAATTGTACAGAAAATAGTCTTCTGATTTTGTGTCCTTTTATTTTGTGGTCTTTAAGTTGAGGTCATTACAGTAACACAAACATTCACAAAGGATGTGATTGATAAACCTGCTGTTGCCGGCCTGTACAAAAAGAATATTCATTTTGGTAACAGTGAAAGAAGAATCTCAAGGGAAAATGCTCTCTGATGGGCAGCAAAGAAGAAAATCATCACAGGGATCTCTCCCAAGTGACTCTTCTCGCCCTGGGCATCCCCTCTTGTGCCACATGTGGTTTTTGATAATAGTTTGCCCTAAGGGTTTTCATCAAGAGCAGCTCAAAATCCCTACTTGTTTTTCCTGCTTGTGATGCTGTTAGAGCTGGTTGAAGCATTCTCTGATCAGAGGCACGAGTTGCATGTTAATTGATTGTTAAGCATGGATGTCACTAGGAAATGCCTGCATGCTGTTTCAGGGGCCACTTTCCACCATTTTATTTGCTAGATTTTGTTTTTTCTTTTGTGTAAAAGATACAAAATGAGGGTAGGGAAGTGTGAGGTGGGAAAAGGATGATTTTTGCATCAGTATCCCCCACTTCTTGTGGAAACCCTGACACAGCAGGCTTGGGCTTTGCAGGTAGTGAGTTAGGAGAACAAGGAGAATGGGATACAAGGAAGAAGGACATGGACAGAAACATTGCAGCAGCACAAGGGAAAGGGTGCAGACTTTGAACAGAAGGCTGCAGTGCTACAGGGAAAGGCTGCAAATGGTGGAAGGTGGAATGCCCTTAGCATAGGGGAGGTTAAGGCTTTGTATAAGTGTGTCAATGTGCTTCCTGTTCTCTTCCTAACTATTGTGAACTGCTCAGATTAAGAAATGGATCACTAAATATTACAGGGTTGAATAAGTGTTTATTTCTAGTCCCTTGGTGGTCTTTTGCAGCTTTGCTGAAGATCTGGTGCTTTCCCTGTTCCCACCTCACTGCCACATTTTGGCAAGTAAGTCTGGTAAACACAGAAATCTGCTGTGTTGTGAATTATTTTCTGAAAGATCTTTGTCAATTGGTGCTACTGGAAGAGAAGTAACTTAAAAGTAAGCTTTGATGATGATTGTAGTGACCTAGTGTCTGATTTACACTGTGTTCACCAGCAAGCCATGGATAAAAGGGACAGTAGTATGTGAAACAGTAGCTGCTAGTAGTTGCTTAGAATGTGGCAATGCTGAACCAAATTTAGCTAAAGCACAGTCTCTGATGGTGTAAAGCATGACTAAAAACTTGTTTTCTCTGAAAGCATATGTAGCCTCCAGTCTCATCTGCCCTCTGGGATGATGGCTGGAAGCAGCAGAGGTGACTATCTTTTAAGGCCATGGAAAAGTCTTTATCTGATGCTGGACTGGAAATGCAGTTCTTCTGACATCACTTCTCTCAGAACTTGTGTTCCTCAAGGGAACTGCTGCATTTCACAAAGAAGAGCCAACTTGTGTGTAGAAAAGTCCTCTGACTCATGGTCTATGCATATTTCATCATTCTGCTTTCAGCAAAACTACAGAACTACTGGTATTGTTTGGAAGGGACTCTGAAATAAGGGATAAGAGTAACTCAGGCTAGTGATGCAGGAAAATATTTCTTAACCCTGTTAGTTTTCAGAATGGGAGACAGTGTTTGCCACATACACTGAGAACAGTGTCTTGTCATCATTGGTCACAGACTAGAAAAGCATATTGTCAGGTTAAGCTGTTCCTCCTCGTAAGTATCTCTAAATATTCATGAGGCTGTGACAGTCAACACAGCTGTTAGGGAACTTTTGGAAGGCATGGTTTGCTCTTCGTAAATACTAAAAAATTTAAATAGACCCTTTTCATCTGAAAGAATATCCCATAACTAGGTTTTTTAGCACTAACAGGTAGAAAATATCAATTCAGGTATCTTTAGGGAAAGCAGTGATTCGAAGCTTGATTTCTTATGTTGTTATAAATGTGCTTCTATGAACTCTTTTATGTGACCAGGGAGGAAAAGGATCTTCTTTCTTCAAGTGAATCTACATGTGTGATTTAATAGATATTAGATTATATTTGTGTCTTGCCCTGTGTTGCTAGAAGATTGTGTAATATGAGCTGCTACTTTTTTGAAAGGAAAACAACGTGTTAAAATTAATAGTAATTCTCATGGCTCTTCACCAATCTCTTGAAATCTCATGGAAGAAGAGAAATTTTGATGGTTCCCTTGAGAGTTCTTTCTTTGGTTGAAATTTTCTTCAGCATTTCCTGTTTTCTGCATTTGTCATTTTATCATTAAAGTATGTTTTTCTAATTCCAACTATGGGTGAAAAGTTGTGGAAGCACAGGGTGCTATACTCTTGCTCTAAGTGCAGCTGTTTTGTAAACTAGGTCCTAGTTAACTAGGACTAGATATTAGAGTACAAAACGTCTTTATCTACAAGCATCTTTACCCTTCCTGGCTCCTGGATGTGACCCAAGCACTGTACACAAAGGCACATCTTGCACACTGGTTATGTTAGAGAAAGCAGAGTCTGAGCTCTTGATGTGTGGGTAATTATAAAATGTTCATTCCTCAGTGCTCAAACTGCATGTGGCTTTCTGCATGTGATCTGAGGGCAGCATGCAGCCTGAAATTGCTCTGATGAGCTGACTTTAAGTTCTGTATTACAGCTGAAAATGCATAAATTCATTATTTTTAAAATTTATAGCTTTTGTAAAGCAAGTACCTTAGAGCATACATGCAGCAAAAACAAATTTAGCAAAAACCCACAAGTACAATTAACATTTTAAAATAAAGTTGAAGGTATTCTTCTTGGGCCACTGTCTTTGAGGTAATATTTTTATTCAAGATTTTCTGACCATTTTGATTTCTGGCCATTGGTGCCTGCCCACCTGGAATGAGAAATAGATGCAGTTTGGTTTTCAGACTGGACAAGATGACTTTTCCAACTCTCTCCCAGCTCTTTCTGCTGTGATTTTAAGATCTTACTTGGTTCTGATATTTAATGTGAACATGTAAGACATTGTAAGACAAGATACGAGCAGCAAACAGCTGATAAATATTTAATGGGGCATAAATACACTGTACAGTTTCCCCTTGCCTATTGTCACAGGTTACAGGGCTTCATTTGGGAATGCCAAGTGATCTCTTATGTCTCTAGATGGTTTTCTAGCCAGTTTCAGGTATGGTTTTTGTAGTTGTTTTGAAAGCATTACAGCTCTTCCAGCTCTTCCAATATTCTCCCTTTTAGTGTAGAACAACTCTTTGAATGTTTGAGCCCAGTTCAGGAGGCCAGTGAGATGGAAGACAACAAGTAACAGTCATAATGGCTTTAGGGATAGTGGAGCTATAGCTGGATAGCTGGAGCTGGGTATGGAGGCTTTTGGTTTAGAGTTAACACAGGCAATTGGATCAGAAGGTGACATGGTCTTTCAGTCCCTTGCTCTTTCCTGGCTGCTATTGCAGGACTGAGATTTTCATTATCTTATCCAAGCTGCTCTGCCATTTCTTGCTGGGAATGGCTGGTTCAGCCTCTCAGCCACTGAGACTGACCAGTGTGTACTACAATATTGGGTCTTTGCCTTTCCCATGGCTGGCAGGGTTTGCTAATGTTACATAGGGGAAAAGGTGCAAAGCCTGGTATGACTACTGTTTGTTATAGGATATACCAGCACTCCAGGGCTCTGTGTAACTCTGTGTGTTAGGATATGTACTGATTTATACATATATACATTTAGGGAACAAATACTGAGACTCGTGGGATTTCACTGGAGTTACACTGAGCTGTACATCATTAAGCATGTCAGAGTATGTCCCTTATCATGAGGAGAAGGTAGTTTTAAGTATGCAAAAGAATTTACAACTTTATTTGTTCATGTACTTTATCTGCTAATAGTGGATTTATAAAATGTATTAAATATGCCTTAAGCCTTTTGTAAGTGGTTTGTGCATCCATAGAATCGGAGGAGGAAGACAGGAGATAATTTTATCTAGTTGATCGAAACAGAAATTCAGGTACATTTGTGGCATTGGCATTCCTAGATCTGTTTTTATCATGAAACATTTGGTTTCTTATTTCTAATCTGATTTGTTCATAATTCAAGTTCAGTATTTATTGTCATCTGTTACGAATGTGTGCAACATTACTTCATTCTTTGGAGGCTGCTTTTGCATATCTGAGGACTGCAGTTAGGCTGTCTCCAAATTCTTGTCTTCAGGTTAAACTGTGCATTTTCTTTCAATGTTTTCCTGTAGGTTATTTTTTTTCTATTCTTCTTCTCATTCTTTTGTGCTCTAGAGTCTGTCTGGTTCATTAAGATGGGATGTGATGGAAGTCTCAAGAGTGGATATGATATCTCAGACAGTTGTTATTGTGTCTGAAAGGAGGGGATTGCTGCCATTCTTGGTGGAATATCCTCCTATTCACTGACACAGACACAAACACACACACCCAGTGCAGTTTGCCTATTTCAGGAGACTATGACAGTGAAACCCCTGACTCTCTGCAATCTTCAGATCCTCTCCTGCTCTCAAGTCAACAGTTTGCTATTATAGCAAATCACACCCAAGTCTGTGTTCTTGCTCTTATTGTTATTGACTTAATTTCCTTTTATATAGACCTTTGTTATTTTTGTTTTGATGAGATAATTTTGAATTCTGCTTCTGCTTTTAAATTACTTTTTTACACCCTCTTGAGTCATCTGCAGAATTAAGCAGCAGTGCTGTACTGCAGCAACTAGCAGTTGGGGCCACATCCATGTTCACCCTGCAGTATTTGTGTGCTTTGGCCAATCTGTTTCCTTGCTGTCACTTGGACTGTTGCTGATGGACTTGCTGCAACTTCTGATGCCATTATTCTTGCTACAGAGATGTCTGCTGTGGGCAATTCAAGTACCAAATGCAATAGGAAGGTTGCTTTAGTAGAGTCAGAAACTAGTATCATCTGTAAAAGGTGAGATGGAGATGCACTCCAGGATTATATTCTGGTTTTCCATAGGGAAAAAACGGGCTGAAAATCAGACATTGCTGTGATGCCATTCTCATTCAGGTCATCTGCTTGGCTGGATCCCTTCCCAGCCTCCTGCACACTCACAGCACTGAGGGGGCAGAGGGAGGAATAGGAGAGGCCTTGATGTTGTGAAAATGCTGCTCAGCAATATGTGAAACTTCACCAGCATTGTTTTGGTCACAGATCTAATTCACAGCACCATGCAAGCTGTGCCCTTTGCTATTGGCAGATGGTGACAGGGCCACCACTCAGCAGGAGCTTTGAGAGGCTTGGTTGAAATTATCTGCCATGGGTTCTTGCAGTGATTTACAGTCAGCTTGGTTGAATTTAAAAGCATATACCACTGGCCATTCCTAAAAACTCTGAGGAAAATATTATCTGTAATGAAAACATAGATTCAGGATTTTAAAAGCCCTAAACAACTTGACAGACTTTAGAAGGCAGAGTAGAAAGAGAATTTGGCTATTATCTCTTTTTACAAACAGCACATGGCTGAGAGGTTTGTGTTCACCAGCTCCCCACTTGTATTGAAGTGTAGTCTTCTGTGGAAAACTTTTGAATTATTTTCTCTTTAGAGCAAAAATACTTTGGCCAGTATTAGAACAGAAACAGATGATAGGGAGTTCATCTGACATCTGTAGTTCTTATCTCTGTCTGCAAGACTGTGGGTAAATAGCACTTTGTACTTCCTAACAAATAAAAAAAACTTTAAAAAACTTTGTTTTAAACTGGAAAAAAAAATATCTCCAAGAAAATCTTCATCCAGAGAACCTTGATCTTCAGAGCTCCTTACAAGCATGAACTTTGTATGTCTGAAGGGTTTGACAGACACAGCTCCCTCTGACAGCTCTGAATCTACTGTCTTTTTGGACCAAGTGAATTTCCCCCCTAGCCTTTCCACATGCCCTGCCCCAACTCAACACCTGGGATTTGGGTTGCTTAGGGCACCTAGAAAATCCTCTCAGATTCCAGCTCCTTTTGTTACTCTGAAGTGCTCTTTGTCCATGAACACAGTTTTAAATTATTTATGACTGCACAGTCTTTTATTTTTAGCTTCTGTGCAAAGCTTCCAAATCAAATCTTGATGGGAACTGCTGTCTGTGATGATTTTGTTGTCTTCATTTCCACTAATGAAAAACAAGTAGAGTTTTGCAGTTAAACCATGTGGTTGTCTTCCTTAGTGTATTTTTTGCACAAATCAAACAGGAATACAGGTAGATGAGAACAGTAATATAATTCTGGTGTATTAAATAATTAACTTTAAAAAGGTCAGTGAGTCCCTGCCTAACAAATCAGCACTGCTAGAAAGCTGGGATTGTTTTTTAGTGTTGGGAAGTGAGGACATGCAAGAGGATTGTGAGGACTCACAAGAGATTGTGATCTGGGTGGTGCAACTGGCACAACAGAGGGATGCCATCCTTGGGGGCTGGACAAGCTTGAGAGGTGGCCCATGAGAACCTCATGAGGCTCAACAAGTCTAAGTGCTGCTCCTGGCTCAGGGCAATCCCAGGTATAGAACTGATGGGAGAAGAATTCACAGAGGGCAGCCTGTCCAAGAAGGATGTGGTGGTGCTGGTGGATGGGAAGCTGGATGTGATATGTCATTGTGTGCTCACATCCCAGAAAGCCAGTTGTATCCTGGGATGTGTCAAAAGCAGCGTGGCCAGCAGGGTGAGGGAGGTGATTCTGCCCCTCTGCTCTGCTCTAGTTTTTATCATCATGTAATTCCTCAGTTCTGATGCCACTGGTCCTGTTGTGTTTCATGTGTCTGCATTATTTCAGAAAAAATTGTGATGTTTCATTTTCTTAAATTACCCTATATGCATGACTTGGTTTATGCAGACATCTTTATGCAGCTTCTGGTTGATGTGTTTTAGCTTCACAGAAGATTTCTGGCTATGCAGTTTTCATTGCATGTTTTTGTTTTTTGTTTTGCTGGGTTTTGCTTTCCCCTGTAGCACATTACCTGAAGTGTCTTTCAGGGTGCCAACAAGAGTGCTTGTCCTGCATGGTATTGTGCTTTGCTGCTCTGTGTATGGCTGACTCTTACTTAAGTAGACTGGTACTGCCTGATCCTGGGTTCTTGGAGATCTGTGCTGCTCCCTTTCCTAATGGCTGGGGTCTTGGAGAGAGGGTCTGTTTATTGGAGATGGGCTGCATGGTTGTTGATGGTCTCCCTCTCCTGAAAGGAGTCTGTTGTGCAAGTGGGCAGATCTTGGGGAGTAATCTGAAAACTATCACCTTCTCAGGAACTGTGTTTCACATCTGGATCAGCTTATTAAGGATATTTACTAATGAAGCCCCAGTAAGGTGACACAGGATCCAATTACTTTTTGCACTGAGTTCCCACTTGTTTAATGACTGACAGCAGGACCTTTTAAAACTGTAGGCCTGACAACTTTGTAATAATCAGTTATTTCAGTTTAGTCTTTAACAGCATGTCTAAATCCCAACCTGAATCCCCAAATATAATCACATTACAGACCAATTATTCTGCTCGCTGAGTCACTCTGTCAGTTTGACAGCATGCCTAGCAGAAAATTTCGATTCCTTTCAATTCTTTGATTAAAGAAATGAATTAATTTGGAGTTATATTTTGTTCGGAGATATGGAAGTCTGACTCTCCCACTGATTCATAGTCACCATTTGAAGCTGGAGAGTTCTCTTTTGTGGTAAATGTAGTGAGTAGTCACAATTCTGTGCTAAATCTTTGTTTTTGCCATGCTGTGGTGCAGATCCCTGTATATGAAGGCCCACTCTCTGCTTTTTGTTTGTTCTGGCCAGAGGCTGACTGTGTTTCACTCTAGCAGCCATGAATGGCCAATGAGACAAGTGGTCATGAAGAGGGAGTTGATCTGTACAAAGGATGTCTTCCTGATGAATTATCATTTAAAACAAATATACAAAAAATAGAAAGATCTGTAGAGAGAGTTTGGAGCTGGGAAAGAATCCTTTTGACTTGAACAAGCAGGTCTTGAAGTTGAATATTTGGTTGGCTTAGAAAAGTTGGGTATCAGCAGCCAGCAGTGAAGACTGAGAGCTGTTAACCAAATCATACTATCAGAGGTCTCTGTTTGATATAGCTTTCCACTCATTATAATGGGAAGGGAATAGTATTAGTATTGGCATTTTGAAACTGTTTCTCAAATACCACAAATACGTTATGATTTAGAATTCACCAATATTGTATTGCTATCAGCAGGCTGCAGAGCAAAGCAGCTGTTGTGCTGGCTCTTGCCCAGTCACATAATTAGGCTGTGCATAACAAAAACCCCACCCAGAGTGGAGGAAAGTTCTTACTTTTCATTCCCATTCTGCTAATGAGGAATGATCTACAGGAAGATGAGAGCTGGGGTGGAGTTCCACTTAATGGTGTGCAGTCCCTGCTGGGCAGATGTGGGCAGCACAGGGCAATGTTTGATGGGAGGGATGATAAACCACTCAAAATTAGAGAAAAGAAAATAATTAGATAGCTGTGTGAGGCCGTAACAGGAATGGGTAGGGATAAAAAGTACTAAAATGTGAAGTGGATCTAGTGACTTTTAAGTTCATGAAAGGCAAGGAGAGAAGTTTACCACCTACACTAAGAGGAAGGCAGTGATACCATGGTGTCATTGCTAATTTGGGAAGACTCTCAAATAACTGCAAAAGAGATATGAAATAATTCTGGCTTTTAATTATTAAAAATAATAATTTGGACCAAACTCTAAACACAATTAAGTTTTCAAAGGGGGAAATAGTTGTCAGCAAAAGGAAAGAAGAGGTAGAACAAAATATTCAGTAACTTACATGCGTGTCTAAAAAATCAGCACAAAACTATCTGGATGCTGCAGAATATTTGAAGGAGATGTGAAAATACCATTGATAAATATTTACATACAGATTCAAATATGGTATGTGTAAAATTGCCTAGACTTATATCCCATAGATTTGTTCATGTTCTCAAGGAATTTTTTTGGAGGGGGAAAAAAAAGCAAGCAAACTTTCAAAGAGAATACATGCTTTTCATGTTCTCTTCATGAGAATCTTCACACTTCCTTAAAAAGTTACCTTTCCATCTAAGAAAAGGCTTCAGTATTTCTACTTTGAGTTTTCTGTCATTATGCAGTCTAAATAAAATTCATCTTTGAAAAATTTCTTTCAGATAGAGCTTTACTGCCAAGAAAGAGAGTATAATTTTCACTTTTCTCTTGGGAATTTGTGCAGCAGAAAGGTTGTTTTGAAGTGCACAAAACCTGCTCTTTGTGCTGGGTAATTTTGCACCCTCCAGTGGCCATGAAGCTTCTTTTTTATTCCCAAATTCCCTGAAGTAGATATAACACATTGCTGCAGGAAGCAAAATGTTCAGATTCTGAAAGCCGTCTGTGTGCTTTCTTCCTATAATCAAATAATCCACAGCTGTTTCCAAGAGGACATATTCCAATAACTCAGTGCTTTTATGAAAATTTTCTTCTTTCTTTCCACTGCACTCTACCACTGCTTAGGAAAAAAAGGTGAATCTCACGTGTGACATTCTGTTTATGTTTAGTAACTGTCATAGGCATGCAGGAGTTGTGCAGCATTTTCTTGTCACCTTTGCCAAGTTTTGTCACAGAAAATGGCCCTTGGGAATTGAAAATAATGAGCTGTGATTCCATGTCAGCATCTCTTCCTTCTGTTGGGACAAGCCTTCTTGAGAGGAGAAAGTGCTGACACCATTTGCTGACACCATTCTTTCCAAGGCAGCATCAGCAAGAGGTAGTGAAGTTCTGAGTACCTCAGTGGTTGCCCATGTTTGTTCCTAATTAAATCACAGACTCCTTGATACTTTTTCCATATGTGGGAAGAAATATCTTTCAAATGTCCATCAGTATCCTCTGGAAGAGAAGCTGATATGTGCCTGTGGAACTGTACATGTATTTCAAGCAAGACCCCTTATCTCTCCTCTTGAATTCAGTTTTTAGATTGCACAATTTACCTTTTATCCTCTGAGAAACCACCAAAGGCAGTGTTACCCATGCTGGCAGGTAATTCTCAGCCTTCAATTCTCCTGTAATGCATCAGAATTTGCTTGGAATTTACTTCTGCAGTTTCACTGAGAAATGTTTCAAAAAGTGTAGGTTTTTTGCTCCTCACTGGTAAGATGCAAGGAATAGAATACATCTCAGCTTAAATTTGGGGAGGGTGATTTACCAGCAGGGAAGATGTTACAGCCAGTACAGTGAGCAGAGTTGAGAGTGATTCAGTCTCCTCAGAGTGTGTGTTCTTGGGATGAGTCAGTGGACTCCAAGCCATGTCCTGTCCTGCCTGGCTCTCCATGGGCTGTAAGGGGAGCTCAGACACCTGCCTCACACAGAGACACCTGCACTGCAGAAACTCAAATACAACAAGGCTGGATTGTAGCCTGTATTTTTATGTAGATAATTATTGTAATTGTTTTTTACTCCTATATGGGAATTATGTCTTTTAGAATACAACTTTTCTCCTGTGAGTCTTGCAGCAGCCATCAGAACACTATTGAATTTTCTTGCTCTAAGATAGTAGCCAAATTGTGTCTTATTAAAGGTGGGAAGGTTTAATATGTTTCACAAATTGAATGTTAGATGATTGGTAATATATTTTAATGTTCTAATGAGGAATGGGGTATGCAGGGAGAACTGAGCGCTCCAGGATCTTAACTGAGGCCAGCCCCCAAAAATGGGGAGTAAGTTTTTATATAAACCAGTCTTTATATTTCAGAAGTCAAAGGAATTGGACAACATCTCATAGGACTTGCAGAAGAAAAATGTTTTTCTAAAAACAGACTAAAGAGAACCCAGGGACCTGCACTCTTCTAACCCATATCTTGGAACTGGGAAAAAAGTGAGTAAACATCTAATGGTTGATGTATATGGGTAAGAAAAAAACAAACAAAAAGGATTTTGGAAGTTCTTCAAGACTCATTTTTTGTTTGAATGGCAGAGAAATACAGAGAATAATGGAGATAAATATAGAGAATACAGAGAAAGCAGTAGATATGATACATTTGGAATTTTTATGATTCTCTAACTCACATGTGATACTTTCCATAATCAACCTATGAGGGACCATGAAACCCTGGAACTGTTGGTACACTCCACTATTCCATTCACATCTTTGGCCTTCTACAGCACTGTGATCCAGATGATCAGTATGATGCTCTTAAATGTCAGGTGGTTGTTAGGTTTAGGAAATATGGTTTTTACAGCTTTAGCACAATCATGAAAATGTGAAGAACAGCAAAGAGGCTATTTTGGCAGAATAGGAATTACTTTGAGTTTGTGTTCAAATCCACAGTCAAGATGAAGGACCTCTTTAAAACATTTTGCTCCAGATGAGATGAGGCATTGTGGCAGCACGATGCTTCTGAAGTGTAGTTTTGCTGCCTTTCACATAAAAACAAGATGATAAAATAGTATAGGTGACAGTGAACCTGTTATTCCAGATAGGATATGTGTCTTTGGAGGATCTGCTGTTTCTTGTGGCTCATGTTCCTGGATGTATTGCAAGAGCATGAGGAAATAGAAAATTTAGCAAAAATAACATGCAGCTGTAAAGATCAAGAGTTTGATTATGGATTCATGACAGCTTACATTTGCAAAAAGGTCTCTTTTTTATTTATTTATTATTTTTTTTAACTATTGCTCGAGGGGCTGAGAAGAGTCCCTGCCTCCAGACTAAACAGCTCACAATGTGGCAAGTTTTGGAACTCCAAAGTTCCCCAAGCAGAGTAGTACAGATATTTCCCTAAGCTTGAGAAGATTATATTGTTGTTTTGTGAATCTTGACTTCCACTGTGATTGCACTTGCACCAGAGAAGTTTTCAATATCCTTGTGTTTTGTTGTTTTGTTTTTGGTTTAACAACTTTATCCTGGTGGAATGGCTCCAGACTTTGGGAATGATATGCAGTGGTATTTCTGACTTTGCTCATTCCTGGCAATATCAATTTCAGACCTCTAACTCAGTTTTCTGTTAGAATGATGAGTTCATTGTCTAATAGCTATTTCTTTGCTGAAATAGAAGTTACTTGAAGAACAGAGAAAATAATGCACTGTTTTATCACTACTTTGGTCTCCAAGAGGATGAGACAAGAAATACTGTGATTATACAGAACAAGAGCAGTTTCTGTCCCAAATACATCATAATCTATGGGAAAGGAAAGACTCTCAGCCTGTTATTCAGAGATGGGAAACTGAGGTATAAAAAGATATATTTTCCTGTTATGCTACAGCTGTGACTCTTATATTCAGTATGAGAAGAATGTAGAATTTGTCTTTACAAACAAGTTGTAGATTACTGGTAGAAACAATTAGCACCTAGAGATAAAAGAAACAATGGAGGGATTACATTGATTGATGAATAGAAAAAGAGATTTCCCTTCACAAACTAACTGTAGGTCTGCTAATCAATGAAACTGGGTTACTGAAGATAAAGAAGCAATGGGGGGGAAATTATGAATTCTATAAGAATTAAAAATTAAAGGGAAAAGTTATACATTAGAGGGGAATCTTAGGCGTTCCGGGAAGTCTGTGCCTCTCAAGTACCTCAGCCTATGGGGAAAGAGAGAGGGAAAAGCGGCCGGGAAATTAGGATAAAAGGAGGCTGCGTCCTCCAAAAATCCGAGAGATCCCAGGGGAATGCCCTATGGCCTCTCCCTTTATTCGAATAAAGCAAAAAGGACTCCTCTGTCTCCTTTTTGGACATAAACCTCTGGTGTTTGTGGATTAATTTTCCTTACAAGTATGATTCTTGTGTATTTTCAAGTCTTTCAGATTTGATCTGGAGATGTGCTGATGTGTACACAACAAATTTTAACTACCTGTTTCAAAAGCTCTATACCTAGAAATTATATTCCCTCCTTTGGTGAGACAGACAATTGGAAATCAAGCCAACACAATCCAGTTAATACAAAAAAAATTTAGTTGCTAATAAATGGACGAGTAAAAAAACTTAGGCACAGCCTCAAAGGCATCATCCTCAGCTTTGTCACTGACAGAGAGGGAAAACATTATTATTGCAAGTGTGTTCAGAATTTGAGGGGGATTTTGGGTTTATGTGAAGTTTATTATGGGATTTCAGAAGGGGTTTGTTTGATTATGTAAAATTTATTACAGGAAATTTAGGGGAAGGGAAGGAATCAGGGTAAATGGCTGAGAAGCATGAGGCAATGAAGAAAGGGATAAAAATAGCTCAACATGCTGAACCCTGTGCAGGCCCAGCATTCCTGTCCTGTCTTTGTATTAAATCCTTTCCCCAAACCATTATTTCTTTGTAATCTTGCTGTGCTGTCTGTGAGAGCTGTGAGGTCCAAGTGTCAGCATCTGGAGAAGGGCTGAGGAGGTCCAGATGTCAGCATCTGTGTATGAGACACCTAAAGGCCAGTAACTGGAAAAATCTGTGTCCTGCTTCCTACAACTGCTAACAATGAAAGAAAAACAGCTGTGTGAAGGTCATGTCTTATTTCCATGAGTTAACGGAAAACATGCTTTCCTAAAACTCCCACAGCACCAAATGCAATGACTCATTGCCTCTGTTTATTCCTTAATTACAAATTTCCTATGTGGGGGTCTCAATTTTACAGCAACACATCTCACTGGCATGACTTTCATAATGACTCTGCTCCATGGCATGTTGGAGCTCAAGCATGGAATTAGGCTGAGGGAAAAGTGCTTGCAGTGGGGTTTCCAGGGATGGATGCCTCCACCATCCCCAGCTGCAGCACCTACTGACTCAGAGCTGAAGAGAAAGTTACTAGAAAATTCAGAGGAAACTGCTGTACCTGCCACGAGAGTGAAGCAAGAAAACTGTAAAATTTAAGGGAGAAATCTATGATCTATGTGGTGGTACAGGCAGAGCCACATAAACAAAATGACCACTTCCAGGGACATATTCCATCATATTCCATATTCCATCATCATGCACTTCCCACAGTGCTGCTGGATCCAGACTTGAAAATGATGCTGTTTCACTCTGTAATTTGCAAGCCAGGAGGAATTGTAGTTATCCAGTTGACTGATGCCCAGCTTTTATCTGAAATTTGCTAATAAAATAACCTTGTTTTCCTGACTGCCTGCAGTCTGCTAGTGTCTGCTCCTACCTGTGGCAGAGCCTTGATTAATGACAAATGGTGGTGATAATGCCTCTGTGCTAGGAGGTCATGCCAACCTGAAGAGAATCTAATCCCAGAAGAGAGACAAGGCACAAAAGGGGAAGCTGCTCTAGGCATGATGGCAAAGTTGGTCAGAGGGGACAAAGCAGGAGCTCTGATGGCCCTGAAAATATGCTGGGTGAAGTTGCTGAAGGTGCTTGGAGAAAGTACAAAAATGGTTTTTGAAAATAAGAAGGCAAAACCAAACATGGGAAGAACAATTGAGAGGAGAAAGCTGGGAGCAAATACTTTCACTCTTATTCTCACCCCAATCAATATGAAGATTAGGAGAGACAAAAAGAGTTTTCAAGAAGTCTGAGTCATCTCTTCTAATGTGGAGGAGAAATATTCTGCAAAGCCCTCTCTCCTCTTCAGGGTGTGCTTCTGGGAATAAGTCTGCCAAACTGAGGTGGCTTTAGGCCTTGCAGGGAAAACTGGAATTGCATTATGTCTACTTGCTGCCTTAGTAAAGCACAAAGAATTGTGTTTGGGGGAGTTGTTGAGCTTGCAAGCACCCACTTTTGATGATTTTGGTTTCAAAGATGACATATATTACCGCTGAATAGTTAAAGTGTTATCCTAATTAATCTGGACCTACAGATCATAGTGTCTCTGAAATAAATTTTCCCCATTAATTAGTGATTTTAACAGTGTGGTTAGGTACAAAAAAGTCTGCCTTTCCCTGGCAGGAGATTTGCTCTGGTTTCTTTTAATCAAATCTGATTTTCTTTTGTAAAACCTTCATTTGGCCAATCATCCTTTGTGAAACTTTATTAGAAGAAATTTCTATAGGTGCTTAAATTGGAGATAGAAAGAAATAACTGAAACACGTTCAACCTGAGGAGCTGGAGATGGCTTTTCCACCAGCCTTTTAACCAAACTGGTATGGGCTGCAGCTCAGCAGTAAAGATTTCCTGGCAAGTCCAAGGACAATACTGGCTCTTGACTTGCTTTTTCTGTGCTGTTCAGGACAACATCACCTAACAAGGACTTGTGCTTATTTATTAGTTACGTTTTTCTATGGAGGAACCTCAGCACAATTTGACCCCTTAGCAAAATTTATTCCTTCTGTGCAAAGGAATGAGTCAGGTTGTTGTAGCTGTTGGGCCTGACTAAAAGTACATTACTCACTTTGTATGAAAATGAATGCTGGAGATGTATGACTCTGTAAGGGCTGCTCTGCAGTCAATTTTGTGGCCTTTGTCTCTCTCTGCCATTATAAATCTTGTATTTTCTGAGACATTTCCAACTCACTTATTGAAATTTGCATCAACTTCATGTGCAACCTTCAAGATGTTGCCTAATTTTCTAAAATCTGTAATTTTAAAAAGTATGAAAAGGATGCAGATTCCTTAGTCCAAGGCAAGTTCTCCTGAGACACATTTCTTCCTGTAGACACCCTATGTTCACAGTGAGATTATTCTTGGCCCAAACAGCTTAAAGCCCAAAGAAAATGAGGCTCAAATTGATGAAATAAGGTGGGGAAAACTGACATTTGTGGAAAACAGGACAAATGCTCCCTGCCCAACTAGAGATTTTAAGCTGGACAGGGTGCTGGGCCATCTTGTCTACAACATGAGTTTGCCAAGAAAGGTTGAACAAGGTGATCCTCAAGGTCCCTTTCCAACCTGATATTCTGTGATTTTATGGCTTTTCAGCCCAAGAAAATCACACTGGAATGGTTTATGTTCCTTCTCCCTGTTGCAGTTACTGGTGGTATCTGAAACTGCTACAAGGAGCAGGAGGAAAGACCTGTAATAAAGGCATCAGTTTAGGTTTAAAATGGATTCTGTACCCTGTGGAAGACACAAGATGACACTAAGTACTTTTTAAGGCCTATTACCTTATTACAGATGACAGAGGTACACTTAGATAAAGCTATATAAGCAGACAAGCAATATTTAGAGAAGAAGGGCAATTGGGTGCTTAGACAGTAGTTGTTTTTTTGACAGGCCATTGTGATGAAATGGCAAAAAATACCTGCATAATGAGACTCTGGTAGATGTGGTACAACTGCAACCAAGACACAGATATTAGCAAGATGATGGAATTATTGCACCTCCTTGGTGTCTTGTTCTTGTAAACCCAGATGTGAGGCTTGAAAGCACTATGAGAACAGCAAATGGTGCTGTCTGCTTTCTTCAGATAACTAATTTTCTATTAAAAAAAAAGTTGAAAATTATTCCAGACAGAAGAAGAATGAGAGGTGATTTTTTTCCCTACTCTTAAGATGCTTCCCCCACAGTATCACCATTGCAGGTTGGTACTGGGAAGCTTTCAAAAGATGTCCTTATCCCTTCAAACACCAAGAAGAAACCTCACCTGAAAAATCAGCTGCATAGACAGCATGCCTTAGGCAGAAAAACTCTCTCCTCCTTTGCTAAAATGTTCTGGGTGAAGTGCATTACTGAAATGGTTGTGGAAGGTCCAGGTGGCTGTGAAGGGCAGCAGTGCTGGGGCTGGGCCCCATGAGCAGGTATAGCCTCCCTGGACATGTGTATTTTCCTTTTCTTCAGAGCCTGGCAGGGATCAGCTTCTCCATGGACACCCAAGGGAACCAGCTGTGCTGTCCCACTGCTCTTCCCTGGGAGCAGCAGCTCTGGAAAGCTGCACAACAGACTGCTTACTCCTACTGAATAAGCTGCTGAACCCTGCACAAGGAGGAGGCTGCTCTCCATGGAAATGCCCCTGCAAACACTGTGGTGAAGCTGAGCAGAAGGAGGAAATCTCCAATACAGCAGTAAGTGCTGAAAATTGTGCATCTGAAGTCATGGCTGAGGTTGAATGCTATTTTTGGCTAGAAAATCAAAGAGAAGATATAAAATAAAGAAAAAAAAAGGGGGAAATATTAATACCAAAGGAATGATGCCTGACACTGGTTTGCATGAGTAGAGATTTCAACCCTTCTTTTACTAATGGACTTTCCAGAGGTAAAGAGTTACATCAATTATCGAGATGATAGTTCCCAAAGAGCAAAGTGCCCATTATAATCTCATTTAATAAACTGCTAGGCCACCTAAATATGCTTTCTGTCTGAATTATCCACTGGAAACATGTGCTTTAACAATTCATTAACCTTCCTTCTAATTATGTGGTTATAGGCAGCACTCTGCTATGGCCCTGCAGAACCACAGCACAAGAAATCTTGTTCTTTTGCTCAAAGTACATGTTTATTACTAAAAAAGAGCAAAGAAAGGTCAGAGGGATGTAGTTGTTTGTACTCTTCCTTGGATTTATTGGAATTGTTACTTACTTGTTCAGAATTAGCCATTACTTCAGTACAGATTTTATTACAGGTCAAAGACACACTAGTGGAAGCAAAACCAAATCTCCTTAAAATAAAAAATAAGAGATAAAATCAGATACAGTATTTCTACTTCAAGGAAAATACAAATAAGTGCTTCATTAAAGATGCTCTAGAGGAAATAAGCTGGCTTGGAAGAGTTCTGAACTTTGGGGACATTTGCTCAATGTGGAGCCAAGTTCAAACTGTAGTTTTTCTGAAGGGAATGTGTGGGCTCAGAGGATGAGAATGCTGATAAGCACCAGAGATCTTCTAGGCTGCAGCACCTCACAGTGCAGTTTAGAGTGGAGCCCAGCCCTTGCTGCTTTTAGGGAGGTAACAAACTTCCCAGGAGACTTTTGGGGCTGACCTCTGTTAGCTCTGTTTGAAATGCTCAGTGCCTAGAGGAGAGCTCCTGATGTCTGACAGGAATGCTTTCCAAAGCTTTGAATACTGCAATTTCCCAAGTTTGGTATCCATTATTTCAGCTGTGTCATGTGATGCCCAAAGGCTGCTAATGCACCAGGGGAGCCAAACCTTGGAATGAGAATGGGCAAAATCCAAATATTCTGTGTCTTCCTTCAGTGCTCAGCATGGACCTTCCTTCTGCTCCCTGTTTGTGCAGTGCCAAAAGCCACAGGAGCCCTGCTCCATTCCTGTGGATTTTACATACGAAGTCTGTCACCAGAACAGACAGAAAAAATGAGACAGAGCCCCTCTGATAGAACAGGGGCTATCAGCTGTCTGCTTAAGGACAACATGCCAGTATCATCACAGGAATGCTCCTGCTGGGTGCATGTCTAAGCTGTGGAGAGACCCTCATGGTTTGTATTTCACTCACTGGAGTGTAAGTTACATCATTGAATTGCCCTTACTGCCTTCTCCCTTACCAAAGATTTTAGCTTGAGGACATCTCCTGATGCACTTCTTACTGTGGTGAAACTCCATTGGCACTTCTCAGGCTGAATCAGTCCGTGTTGGACAAGTAACCAGGACTTGCTGAGGAGGAAGCTGTTATTTTGGGTAGAACAAGACCACCATCCCTCCCCATATCTAACCAAATGTGTACAAGGTGAGCCCTGGGTGTTGTTTTACTGCTAGTCCCCACTCCCCAGATGCTCAAACCCATCCACAGGTGAATAACTGGTGTTACTTCATTAGCAGCTGCTGCTGCACACCACCTGTGTCTTTTGGGGAAGTGTGGCTGTCAATATCTTTGCACACAGTTTTGAGCACTTGTGCATGTTCTGCCCAGTGCACGGGGGAAAAGTGGGTGCTGCTGGACATTTTTCTGCACAGATGCCAAAAGGCAGAACATGTATGCAGTGAGGGGTATAAGATTAAACATCTCAACCAGCTCTTGCTGTGCATCAGGATGAGTCACTGCACAAGAAGCAAGATGCTCCTTGGAGAGCCTTGGATTTCCATCTGGTATTCCACTCAGGTTTTCCTGAGAGAATAGTTGTCACAAGCTGGGGTGAGTGCACAGGAGGTGAGGGTCTTGACACGAGCCTTGCCACTCTGTGGTGGACTGTGACAAGCCCTGACCTTCACTCCTGCAGAGTAGTGACATCCATACACAGCAGAAAATCTGATACTAGTCAAAGGATGAATTTGAAGGAGTAATGAACAGGGATATCTCTTCCAGCATTTCACTGTTACTCTGCCTGGAAACTGGGATATTTATTATTCAAGAGGATCTGCCATGGCATTTGGATTCAGCCCAACCAAATATCTTTGTTATGAGGGGGAGGGCTAAGACCTGAGTGGGAAGACCATGAAATGACTTTGAAGACCAGTTTTCTTGCAGGAACCTCCCTGTTGACAGAAACTCCTTCATGTTTACTGCCATGAAAAGTGCTGTGTACAGCAACTTGCTTAAGTGAATGAATAATGAGTAATATGAAAGTGATAGAATAATGCAAAGATAACATAAAAACCCTTGAGACATTAATGGCAAGAATTCCATTATTTTGCCTCAGTGTATTTCAAAGTGCCCTAGGGGAACCCTTTTTCCAGAAGAAAAGCTGAGTTATGCATTTTCCTATTATATCTAATTGTAGAGAGAGATTCCTGCAACAGAAATTGAGCTGTCTCTGGAGTGCCTTTATCTCTTAAAATTGGAAATCATCCATGAGGATGTGTGACCCTGTTGCCAGATCACGTATTCAGTGTTTCTCTTTTGATTTTAAATCTGGTACTCTCCTGATATAATAGGTGGCTCTGTGGGGCTTACCAGTATGGAATAAAGAAAGTATGTGGAAACCAACCAAACTGGCAATAAAAATATAACTGCTTGGACTTTCATACCCCTGTTTTCAAAAACTTGACAGAAAGGGTTAAATATGCTTGTAAATGTACCTATTGTAAGACTTTTCCTGGCTGCAAGCCAAGTAACAAGCAGTCCCTTTGGATGCATAAGGGCACGTGATGTCAGTGCTTCAGAAACCTCTGGAACATCTGGGATGCCAGCAGGGACTAAGCAAAGATAACATTGTGTGTTCAGATGTGTGCACAGAAATTCTCAGCTCACAGGTGGCAGTGGGGACCATTCACAGCCTTCCTAAGCAAAGACTTGCCAGAGAGAATACTGCAGCAAACAAATTTCAAACACATGACTATGGGAAAGGCCTATGAACTTTACAGAGTTGAGGATATTCTCCTTCCCTCCTATGTCTTTCTCAGATTTCTGCCTCCTCTTTGCACTCCTGGGACTGAGGAAAGAGTTTGCTGAAATCTTTGCAATTCTCTCTGGAGCTTTCCCAATCCTTGCTGTTTGTTCCTTTCCTCCTGGAGTCCTTCCTGCAGATGTGCACGATGATGCTCTGCAGCCAACCTGTTCCTGCATAATGCCCTGGGTTTGAGGCTTGGGTTTGTGGCTAATCCCTGCCCCACACTGGTTATGGCTGCAATCCTCACACTCAAGGTATTGCCTACAGCCCCAGGGAGTGGCACAAAATATGAACTCCAGAGAGGAGCTCAGCAGGAGGTTTGGATGCTAAAAGGGGTTGTGGTGGGTTCAGGAAAAATACCTATGCAATGGCACATTTCTGATTGAAATACATGTGAATTACTGCAGCCCTTGAAAGAAAAATCCCCAGGGTGCCTCTTTGGCACAGGACACCTGGAGATGTTGAGATGCTGTGCTGACAAGGCTGGAGGAGAGGCATGGAGCTGGGACCACAAGATTCATGATACATCTCAACTTATTTGTGGATGGATGGATGGATGGATGGATGGGTGGATGAGTGTCTCTCAGTGACCCCTGCACGTCCTAAAGCATTATAATGGAAATGGGATGAAGAATTCCCCTTCCTCTCCTTTGAAGCCACAGTTTCTGTCAGGGCAGATGATCCCTCTTCTACTTTACTGTTCAGCTCTTACAGTCCCACCTCCTGCTTTACTAACAAGTGTGGAAATCCCCAGTGCTCCCTCACAGGAATTTTGTAGGATATAAGTTTGTTACAAAGCTTAATCACAATAAGCAAACAGCAGCACAACTGCCCCTGGCAGTCCTGGGGCACGGGTCATACATGGGGTGGCAGGTTTCTAGGAGCACCTGTTTCATCTCCTTATTCACCATCCCCTGGATGCTCAGCCTCCACCAGCTCCAGCCTGCCCTGCTCCTGCAGAACCCTTTGGCAATTTCACCTGCTGTGTCCCTGCTACTTTACTTTCCAAAGTAAGCATTTGAGGAAAAGGAGAAAGTATTGCTATAAGAGCTGCAATTTCTGATCTTTCCTTCATTTTCCAAAGCCCTATTCCTTTCCCTGGGAGCAGACCTTTACCCTGAAATCTCCACACTTTTGGCCAAGGGGAACTCACCCACCTCCTCAGGTGGGATGTTGAGCCAGCTTCCCAGGGGGTGTGGCTGCCTGGAGAAACCACTGCACTGGTTTCCCTTCGAGCTCCCCGGAGCTGCTGCCCTGAGGGAGGATGAGAAGAGAAGGCTGCTCACCACCCCACAGAGGACTCAGTGACTGAGCAGAGCCAGGCTGACCCATTCAGAGCCAAATACCAAACAGCCACAATCCCTGGAAGGGCTGCCCCTTAGAAGAGGTGAAGGAAAAGGGAGGGGTCACCCTTTTTCAAAGAGGAGATGAGGTGAGCCATGTGATGAGGATGGCAGGGCTGTGAGGTGGCTCCACAACATTCCTCAGGAAGCCCATTCTGCTGTTTCCCACCCCTGTTTTTCTCCAAGCAGTGGAGCAGGAGCTCTGGAAAGCAGGAATGCTCAGTGGCTGCTGTCCCAGGCCATGCCCACCCTCTCACCATGTACTGTGATGCCCAGAGCTGGGGTGCTGGCAGGTGGGACTTGTCCCTGGGAACAGGCTCTGCTGTACCAGCCCTCAGGTGTTTCCTTACCCAAGAGACTCCTCTGCTAAGAAATCACTTACTGGCAGGGAGCCTGGAGAGACACTCTGCACTAGAAATTTCTTGCTGAGAAGCCTGCAGGATGCAGATACAATACAAACTGCTGTGATGGGGCAACGAGTGGTGGACAAAACAAAATATCATTGTCTCACAGCAGGTTTTGTTCCCCACCCTGAAGAAGAAGTCAAGGCTTACCCTCAATTCAAATCCCTTGGCATAGCTGCTGGGGCAGAATTGCCTGTGCCCCCACGAGCCCCAGGGACCCCCATCTGGCACGGTGAGGATGGACTGATACTGCCTTGCCTCTGTGCCCCAGAGGCAGCAGGAGCCCAGCAGGCAGAGGGTGGCCAGGATGAGCAGCTGCATCACAGAGAACCTGCCCACTGCCTCTCTGCACCAAGGTGCAGGCACAGGGGAATTTATTGGCCAGGAGAGGGGGTGGGAGTCCTGGGGAGTGTCCACAAATCTCCCGGGGAGTGCTCATGGTTGCTGGTGCTGCTCCTGGCATGCACTGTCTGGGGGACTTGCAGGGCTCTGAGAACTTGAGGATGCAAAGGAAGGGAAAGGGGGACAGAGCTGGGGACACTCCTCCAGGAGATGGTTGTTTGGAGGAGGGTCCTGGCAATGCTGCAGGGTGGGTGTTGAAGAGAGAGAGAGGTGAGAGGAGAAGTGATGGACTGGAAGGGGAAGAAACCTCTCAGGGGCTGAGGCAAAACGTGACATGGAGCAGTGCCAGGGTCCTCACCCTGTGGAAGTTTTCCCTTGTTTCTTCCTTGCTTTCCTTATCCCCTCACCATCTCACTGAGGCATCAAGTGTAGGTGACAAAGTAAAGTGTGTCAGCCCCGCCCTGCAGAAGGAGTGCTCCAGCTGTCACCCTCCTCGTGTGGCCCTTGCTGAACTCACTCCTGTTTACTGGCATCTGGGATGGGGCAGTGGGAGCAAAACTTCTGTGTTTGCATCATCCCGTGGAGCTGTGAGGCTCCAGTGCCCAGGTGTGTCTTTAGGGGCTGTGGGCATCCAGAGAGGGTGGGAGTGTCCAGCAGAAGCAAACTCTACTTCTGCTGTGGTGCCTCTCTCAGACGTGACTCCCTGTTTCATTCCTTGCTCCTCTAGTGGGTCTAGCCAGAGAAGAAATCTCTGCTGACAGCAGTTCAAGGGTATCCTGTGAGTAGTTTCAGAGTAGGATGAGCTGCTTCCATTCCATTGAGGAGTCAGTGATGATTTCACCAGGGAGAGCTGCCCTGTGAGGTCCATACTACCAGTATATCAGTGTATATTAGCAGTATACTATATGTGTGTATCTGTGTCTCTCTATTATATATGTAAGTGCTGGTATATATATATGTACCAGCACTATAAAAACAGCCAAGATAGGGAGAAAAAGTTATTCCAGGCTTCAATTACTGAATAATGGAATGGCTTGCTTCTGTAAAAGCCACTTAGTGTGTGTGAAGGGGGAAATGTTTCTTTCAGCTCTGATGTTCCCCCTTGGGTGGAATTGCAAAGGTCCTCAGGCACTCACAGCACCCAACAGGAGCCAGTGAAGACAGAGATGCCTTTCTGTGTTATTGTATATCATAGGCAGCAGGAACGTGTCTGAAAGAAAGCAACACAAATGAAGGGCTGTGTGATCAGGGTCCTGCTCAGGAGAATGGATGGCTCATGGATATTTTGCCACTCCTGGTGGCATGGGATTTTCTAAGCTTGCAGTGTTGACTAGATTTCTTCATAAGAGCAGCTGCAATCATAAACAAGAGCAATGGGCTGTTGCCAGGCTCTGTGTCCAGTGAAGGGCTGTGAATAAGTGCTATGATCAGCCCTCTCCCTTAACCATGTTGGCTGCATGACAAGGCTTTCAGGATCTGTAGAAAGTTAGGGCTGAGCAGTGTCAGAGATACCTACAACTGTACAGGAATCTTAAAGAAAGCAGTGAAGAGGAGCTAGGTGGAGGAGGAAACCTTAGTATGACTGATGCCAAAAAGTAGAGATGTTTCACAGTTTGTAGTTATATTCACAGAGCTGGATCTTTCTCTGTTTGAATCCCTCTTATTGTCAGGGCCTGTTCTCTCTGTTTTCTGCTTTCACACATCTTCTGTTTCCTCTCTGTCTAACAGTCTGAGCTCCAGTCCCAGCAATCCTGCCACTGCAGGTGGCAGAAGGGAGATCCTGGTTGCAAAAGGACCCTGCTAAGCTGATTTTTTATTGTTTCTTTTGGCTGTGTGGGGAGGAGATGGCAGACAGTGACACTGGGGCAGTGGTTCTGGGATATTCCAGCAGGAAACAGTGAAAGCTGTTCACACAAGTAATTAACTGCTGGTGGGAGCAGGCGAGCACTGGGTACATTTCTATAACTTCACGGTGGGGAGCAAGAAAACAAACAAGGAACTAATCTCAGCTTTCTAGTTCCCTCTCCTGTCTCTCATTAATTTTTAACTCTTCCAGAGTGATGAATCTTTGTGGGTGAAAGGATTTTCCTCCCCTCCTCTCTCACTCCTTTCCCTACAGAAAACTTTCCCAGCTCTAGGAGTAAGGAATGGACTGAAATGACAATGATGGGATCAGTATCAGCAGCTGAATTTTGCTGAATTGTGCTGCTGGAGTGAGGGCCAATGAGTACTTTTGGGTAGACCTGCTGATACACTGAACACCCCTGAGCACCCAGTGATGTCTCTAACATCCCTGCTAATTAACATTTTGTCATCTGGGGAAGCTCTTTCTCTTCACCCACTGCTTCTTTTTCAGTTAACCTGCAGGTTTCCAGTCAGGCAGGAAAAGTACCAGCTTGCAAGCCTAGGATGGGTAGATTTTTAATTATGTAGCTTTGGAAAGCTGAAGTTTGAACTCAGTGAGTCTGGCAACTTCTGTGCTGGTAAGCTATGGCAGCTAGTGGTAGGACCATGTGTGACATGTCCTTTCCTCTTTTAATCAAGCTTTTGGAAGGCAGGATAGTGTTAGACTCAGCAACTGAAGACATGATGGCCAGTGCAGAGCAAAGATCAGCTCTGTAATTTTGCAGATGTATAAACCAAAAGGAAACATCTTTATTTTTTTTGGACAACTTAACTCCTCCACCCTATGACAAAAAAGAACAGAGAGTTACAACAAAGACAAAATATTTGAAAACAGTGCGGGTGCTCAAAATAATCAGAAATCAGCAGAACAGTAAAGGGTAATCACACAGCCAAGACATCAGGATTACAGAATGAAGTGCTTGCAGCAGCCTTATTGACATTGCATGTACACATTTACATTGCAGGTACCTAAGTGCAGGTTAGCTGAATCCCCTTTCCCTAGGGCAGAAGGTGTTTTGTTATTTACTGCCCATTTATAAAACAGTGGGGTTCCCCAGGAGCTGTGTTCTCAGCTGACCTTCTCTAGCAACATAAACCCTCTTGGATGGTGGTGAGAAACAGCCACTTGAAATTGTGTGTGGGCTGAAAACATTCTTGTGGTGGCCTTTGTAATGTCATTGGAGATAAAACTGGTTCAATTGTTCCCACACCCATAAACTAAAGATAGTTCTTTGATAAAAGACTACTATCAAGAATTGTTGGGTGCTGCCAAGGGTGCTTCAGTCAGCCTTTCAAATGCTGTACTCCTGTTAGTTTAAAAACAGATGCAGTGGCTCCAATGGTCTCTGGTCCCCCAGGTCCTCCTGGGCTGCAGGGGCACAGCTGCTGCACCATGTTCTGCACCATGCTCTGCACCAGGGGCTGCAGGGGCACAGCTGCATCACCATGCTCTGCACCATGTTCTGCACCAGGGGCTGCAGGGGAATCAGCTCTGGCACCTGGAGCACCTCCTGCCCCTCCTCTGCACCGAGCTGGGGATCTGCAGAGCTGTTTCTCTCACAGGCTCTTACTCCTCTCCAGCTGCTGTGCAGGATTTTCACCCTCCATTAACTATGTTCTAGAGGGGTGCCAGCAGCATCCCTGATGGGCTCAGCTCAGGTGAACATGTCCTGGGGCTGGCTGGCATTGGCTCTGTCTGACTTGGGTGCAGCTGCTGTCATCTCACAGCAGCCACCCTGCAGTTTCCCAGCAAAGACTTTGCCACAGCACATTGATGTAGCATGGATTGGCAGACCCCTCTGTAGTATCTAAGCTGGAATAAGAGGTGTGTAGTTATTCCCATCACCTTTGGAGCAAATTTCAAAAATTGACCTCATGTTTGCACCTGTTTAACTTTCCAGCAATTTAAAATGATACATCCATCACTGCTATGATCTTAGCTCTTCCAGTTTAGAGATACAGACCTCCTGAGTACTTATTATCAGTCTTAGTCATTCATTGCTATTCACTCTGTGACTTTTTAAATCTCTCTTCTCAAGTAATTTTGATTTCTACCTAATCTTTCTTAAGAACCCTAACCCCCGAGAATGGCTGGAGCAATTTGAACACAAAGTTTCTTCCACTATG
The DNA here is from genome assembly GCA_034336665.1 of Luscinia megarhynchos. Lineage (NCBI taxonomy): Eukaryota > Metazoa > Chordata > Aves > Passeriformes > Muscicapidae > Luscinia > Luscinia megarhynchos. Next base: position 72,441,207 of record JAPFBE010000003.1, read on the forward strand.
AGCACTGAGCAAATAAATAACTTAAAAATGGCCATATCTGCTGTGATCTTTTATAATATCAGCTGGCCCTACGGATTTTCTGACGGGGTCCTGAATCTTTGATGTGAAGAAACGTTAATAACGTTTATTCTCTTTGCCATTTGTTCCTCAAAGTGCTTCTTTTCTGTCATATTTTCACATGCAATCTACCACCAGATATGTTACTTCTATTTTTTTTCAATATTAGCACTCACTGTTTCCTGCAGCCTCCTTTACCTTATGGTATAACAGTGACATTTTTCTTTTACCCTTTCCCAAGTAAAAGTTAATTAATTGTGTTTCATGGTCTTGTACTTCCAGCACCACAACCTTCAGGCTGCTCCTGCTCTCAGTCTTCAAGCCCATGGGATTCCTGGAATGGAGAAGGAGCCTGTGCAGGGTCTGTACCTGTGGTTTTTCAGTGATCAGGAGGAATGGAGAGCCAGGAGCTACTCTGAGCACTCCTGAGGACCTGGCAGCAGAGACCCACAGCATTGTCTGAGCCCGTGGGACACACAGAGATGGGCATCCTGCAGCTCTGATGGTGCCCCACAGCCAGCCTGGAGAGACTACTGAGAGAGTTTGTCTGAAGATCTGAAGAAAGGAGGGAGGGTGCAAATGAGAACGAAAATTAACTGAGAATTAAGTGTTTCTCTTTGTGTATGAAATCTGCCAAGAAATTCCTTCCAGGTGGTGAGCCCTGGGAACTTTATCACTTTGTGACAAAGCTTTAGTTGGTGTTTAATTCCAAGCAAAGCCATAGCTATCCTGGCATGATGTACTGCTGCCAGCTCTTGCTCACTTTGAAGAGTGAAAATAAGCAAATTTGACAGAAAAAAAATTTATGGGGAAAATAATAATCAAAACTTGACTAGATATGATCTTCAGAATCCTTCTATTTCTTTTAAGTTGTCCCTTTTTGAGCAGGGTGCTCAGGTTCTGTGAAAAAGCCATGTCTGCTGAGATGCTGTTTGGGACTTAAGGGTGTAAAACTAGATATATGGGAGTGTTACTGCCATAACTGTGACAGCAAAATTCTTCTCTGGACTTGTTCTCTGAGTTAATTCTGAACACATTTCTTGCCTGATTTATGCTCTTTCTCCCAGTTTACACAGTCACTTCTCTACTTTAATCAATTTCCAGACATTATCTCATCCCTTCTCTTTCCTAAACCATGCAGATTTATCCTTTTGAGCTCTTCCTTTGCACTTCCTTCTGGTATTTTCTGTGTTGTCTGGGAACTCTGGGGGTTTGAATAGTTAAATCCCCATTACTCTTGTTCTTCAAAGTCTCAAAATCCATCTTTAATAACATCCCTCCAGTCTAAACCCTGAGTTTTAGATATTCTTGTAGCTGCTATACTCCAAGGGCCCATTTGCTAATTGCAGAGAGAGGAGAAGAAAAAAACCCAGAACATCTCATAAGAAAAATACTTCAATCACAAATGAATCCTCCTCATGAGACAGGATGTTGAGAGTACAAGGGAAGAAGGTAGATCATGGAAAAGGAGAGTGGTTCTTTACTGTCATTGCAAATTCCTTGGCCTAGCCAAGGAGGAACAATCCCTGTGTTAGCCCAGAAGCCTCCATGGGCACAGCAGGGACAGGGCTGGGCTGCTGAGCTCCATTTTCCTGAGGAATAGAGCCAGCAGAAGGTGGCTGCAGAGGGTTTGTACATCAACAGTTCATCTCAAACCTAGGGAAAGAGCAGTGGCTCCTGGCTTTGGAAATGAGAGTTTGTACTGCAGCACCAGAGGGTAACACAGCCTCTGTGATCACTGCTGCCATCTGCTCCTGTGTCATCTGAGAGCAGCTGCCAGGGTGGGAGAGCCCAGTGCAGCAGGGAGATGGGGAAACTGCTGCTGGGAGAGTCGGGCAACTCCTCTGAGCTGAGAGGAGCAGCAGACAGGCTGGCTGTGAGTTACATCCTCAGCTGGCCAAGCAGAGGGGCAGCCAGAGAGCTTTTCTCTCTTTATGGACCTGTTTGTGGCCCCATGGCTTTTGCCCTGCTTTGGCAGTGTCCCCAGGCTCGTTGATAATCTTTGCCCAGCCTTCAGGCACGTCCCCCTCCATCTTTCAGCTCCTCTTTGGGACCCTGGCACGGAGGAGGTGATCTGGATTTGGTGGCTGTGTCGCACATTTGTGACTTGCTACTGGCTCTGACTGCTAAATGAAGCAGATGACATGCATTATGTGTTACTTTTTTTCCCCTCAGAAGGGAAGCGAGTAATAATCTCAGTTTCGCTTTGCTTCCTCCTGTGTCTTGCCTGACCAAATCTAATTTCCACAGCAAAGCTTCATGAGGAATGAACAGGGTGGCCTCTGGGAAGACATTCACTAGCAGGGAAATGCCAGGCCAGGTCATTATTAATGGTGGTCTCTAAAATAAATAACAAACTTATTAACTGTGCAGGCCACAGAAGGCTGGAATAGGCTGCAGTACTTTGGAAGACACAGCTCGAGCTTGACAAATGGTCTTGTCAAATTGGAGAAATAGTTTGAGAAAAATAGGATGTGATTCTATTACAGGGACAAGGGTGAGCTCCCACTTTCTGCAGAAACAAGCAGCTGAATGAAGAAAAATACCTGCATTGCCATCACTCTGCAGAGAGGGGTCTGGGGGTCACAAAGGATCAAAGGCAGTGCATGAGTCAGGGGTGCCAGGTCGTCTCCATGATGAGAAACATGAACCAAATTATGGCCTATGAGACAAATAGAGTGAGTTTTCTTCTCAGCAAGTGTGAGCCCCCAGCAGGGCTGCTCTGCTCAGCTGAGAGCACTGAACCTCCAGCAGGATATGGCCCAGTTGGATAGAGTCCAGCAGAAAGCAACAAAAATGGTCTGGAAAATCTGCATAATGATTGTGAGAGCTGGGACTGTGTCACTGAGTTTTGGGGGCACAGGGGAGAGGGATTCTTGGAACAGCAGCTCAGTCAGGGCTCTGCAGCCAGTGCTGCTGTGGCAGGATGTGGGAAGGACAATGCAGGGAGCCCAGGGGATAAAGTCTACCCCAGGATTTTCTGCCTTCCTCACTGGGCTCCCTCCATGCCATGTAGGGCCAGGCTGGGTGGCAGCTGCAGGGGCCGAGGGGGGAGGCTGGTGGCTGTACAGGAGCTCCTGCTGAAGGGGGAGATGTAGGGAGCAGGCTGGGGAGGTGGGCAAGATTATCACTGGAGGATTTTTTGGGAAAGTTTGAGCAGAAATGCATCAGTGGTGCCTAGTGTGCAGTGATTGCTTTGGAGTAGGAACAGCCCCTGGACATCTTTCCAGACCTGTTTGCTCTAATTCTGCAAGCCAGGAGCCCCTGCTGTCCTTCCTGGGCAGAGCCCCAGGAGCTGCTGTCTCCTCTGGGTGCTGGAGGTGAGACTGACTGGGCAGGGAGGGAGGGGGATGCCAATTCTCCCCCCCAGCCAGGCAGGATCTTGTCACATTTGCCTGTAGGATTGCTAGAACAGCTTTTCCTGGGCTTTGCTCAGCTGCCTGTCTCAGGCCCCTGCACCACTGTGCTCCAAGCCTGTGCCAGAGGAGAGGGAGTGTGAAATGTCAAGTGACAGGAGTCCACAGGAGCTTCACACCAGTAAATGGGTGAAGGCTGCTGCCAAAAACATCATTACAAAGTCTTTATTTTCTCTGTATTTCCAGGATAAAATTGGGAAAACATTGAGGATACAAGCAAAAGCAGCTGAACAGCTGGGATCTGTAACACAAACTGGTAAAGGAGAATGTAAGTAACCAGGGCCACATATACATTGCAGCATATGCTGTGTTTATTAGATTAAGTATATGAAAATATTTGTTAAATCACATATTATTGCATGTGTTATGTTGTACTGTGAGTGTAAATACATCCTGAATTTCCCATCCCCTCTGCAACTGGCCAGCAGACTGGAAGCCTTAAATAATCTTCAACCTTTATTAATACAAGCTGGACTAGAGTTGCAGATAAGAAACTGTGGGACATCAAATTCCTGCTGCCTGGGGAGTCCTTTTCCTGACCAGCAATGTGAGCCTAGCAGAGGGTAAATATCCCCCAAGCAGCACTGAAGAAAACAAACAAAGAAATAAATCCTGCCTGGGACTGACATGAAAGGAATACCATGGAGCCAATTTTCTGGGATACTTGGCACTTTCTTCCAGCTACAGAGCTGAGTGAGCCCAGGTGATCCTGCCTGAGTCCTGGCACAGATCTGGCTTGGGTTGTGGTTAGGGAACACCCTCTCAGACTGGCAGCAGCACTTTTTAAACGAGGGATGGGGAGGTGAAAGGACATTTGGGGGTCAAACAGGGAAAAGGAGAGTAGAAACAGTGGTTTACTTGAGTAAACTCTCTCCCTCAAAAAAATCCCAAACCTAATAAACCATTTGAGCATCTCTGCTATTGCCAGTCATGGACTGCATATTTAAGTGAATGATTTAGGGAACAGGACTTCCACTGTGTGCTTTGGAATACGTTCACTGGTTTTTGCCTTGTGGGACCAGAAAACCTCTCCAGTCTGAGTCCCCCCAGTGCAGCAGTGAAAACCTGCTGTGGTGGAGCAGGGACAGCAGATCTCCAACGCACCAGCAGCAGCCAGAGCCATTGCAGCAGCTGAGACTCACCAGCACTGCTCTCCTCTGCAGAGGGGGATGTATTCCACTTGGGACTTGTTGGGGTCTTGGAGGTGACCTTTGCTGTGCTGCTGAGGAGATCTGAGCCACCCCTGATTGTTCTGTCAAGGCATGGCTGTTTCCTGACATGAAGGCATTTTCACTGGCTAACCTTTGACTTCTGTGTTACCTCCAGGTGACACTCAAGTGGACACACCGTGGTTGGTGTGGTTTCAACACCAACCCACAAAACTGACTGTTTTCTGAGTATTTCTTTCTCATCCAGGCTTTAAAGCTGAAGCCCTGGATCGTGTCTTCTGCCTTGCCCTTGTCTCCCCTCTCATCAGCATGCTGTCCCCAGGCTGCAGCAGAGTGCTCATTTCTTGCAGCAGCACAGAGAACACAACAGCTCCCAGCATCAGGGGAGGGAAGAGCCCAGGCTTGATTTGCATTAATTTATGCACTAAGGTTTCCTTTTTTCTGAGGTACTTTTAGCTAATAGATCCCTCACTGGCCAGAGCCAGGGTATAATTGCATCATAAAATTGTGCAGATGTGACCACAGAAGAGACTCATGCTGTTAATAGAGTGTTTTACACAGTGACTTGCCGCAGTTTGGAGGCAAAATTGTGCTGGTATCTTTTTAAAAAATATTTTAGGTTTTTTTTTAAATTTTTATAACTTATTGCATGCAGGGATACAGTTAAAATAAAAAAGACATCAGCCTCACTGGTGAAGCTACTGTGGCCAAGCTAGTTGGACCTGAATTTCAAGAAACTCGTGGGCTTTGCTCTTCTACTCCTGACTGGGTGAAGAAGGGACAAAATGACCAAAACATTGAGAAAATTCCCCAAAACAAGTGCCACTCAAGTGAAGTGTGCAGATACCAATTGTAGTGTTCAAAGCCCTTCAAAGACCAAGTGCAATCCTACTTGGAGGAATAGGTAAAGATGAGGGAAACACAGGCTGACCTCTATGGCATCTGTATGGGAGGTTAACAGAGTTCATGGCTCCATGAATGCCCTATTTTTGTGAATTATTTTCTTGAGAAATGGCTATAAATTTTCAAGAAAGGGAAGAAATCCATATTCCAGCTGCATAAAGTTGCTGAAAACCTGGCCATTCTGAGGGAAATCTAGATATGAGACATTTTTGGCATGTAGCCTAGAACTGTGAACTGCTGCAGTCACTGCAGGTGGTGGTACAGTGATGTTCTGGGATCAAGGAGGGTTTTCAGAGGGAGTTAATGGCATGTGGGTAGCTGGCATAAAACACTACTGGCAGTGAAAAGGCTTTTACCTGTAGTACAAATGCAGAGCATCCACTGAAGTGATAGTGGAGATTTCCCCTGGTTACCCAAGAGTCTCCTCCTTAGGGATGGCAAGATGTGCTTTGTGCTCCTGCTGCCTGGCAGCAACAGGAGGAAAGGGGACCAAGCCCTGGTGTCTGTGAGCTCTGGCTGGGGACAGCACAGCCCTTGCTCCTTGGCACAGAGCTGAGCAGGTTTCTGTGACCTGTCCTGGCTGCCACTGACACCAGCCCTGCAAGGCTGGGCAGATCTAGAGCAGCATTTTCCATCAGCAGCTTCCCTCCAGTGCCTGGCAGCCCTAGTGGGGAGCCTGTGGGGGGCTTCCTGCAGCTCTGAAGGGAGGGGTGAAACCACAAATGAGCAGAGGGTTCAGTACTTGGTCAACAAAACCTCCTGCCAAGGAATGCTTTCTGTGGTTATGGAACCTGGAGCATTGCACACAGGCAGCTCTTGGAGGCAAGGCAAGCACAGTTTCCCTGCAAGGAGTATACAGCTGCAATTTCCTCTCCTGGAGAAAATAAGAAGTCACAGTTTTATCTGAGTGGAAAAGAAAAAGGACCATAGTATAGAAAATAGCTGAGAGGGGGAGATTTTTCATCAAGGCACTCACCTTTTTTCCCCTTGAAGTAATAAACCGAGCAAGAACCCCAGAGAGAAGCTGAAGGACCAGGTGTGTTTGCTCAGGCAGGGTGACACCATAGCAGCCAGGGACACCCAGACCTGAAGAAGTGGTGAGAACCACTGAGAAAGGGCTTCGACCTGCAGGTGATGCCATAAAAAGAATAAAAAGAAAGCTGTCTGCTTTCTCCTCTCCCTCTGCTGCTCCTGAGGTCCTTCCTCAAGGTGGCAGGGACCACCCTGCCAGCACTCTGGTGTTCCCTCAGCCCTTGTGCCCAACGGGAGGGGCTCTACCCTGTCTGGATGACATGAGGGATGAGATGGACACAGCAGTGTCAGGGTTTCAAGGACGTGCCAAAACCAGCATGCCTGGCAAGTGCATTTAGGCAGAGTCTTTGGAGCAGTGAGATAACAAAGCAGAGCCCAGCATGGTCATGATGAGTGTTCCAAGGGAAGATGCTCTCCTGGCTGTCTGCAAACCTGCCTGTGGCAGCAAAGAGAAGGAGTTAGGTGGGCTTCCTGTAGGAGACCTGCTTGTGGGCACGATCACCTGCACAGATCAGCTGCAGTGGCAGGCTTTGTGGGGACCAAACAATATTAAACTTGCTGAAGATAAGTGGCTTCTAAGAGAACATGAAAGATATATATGTAAATCATTTGAGTCTTTCAGAAGCAGTAGAGGATTCAGAGGAAAATGTGGATGGGAGGAATAACAGCTGTCCTGACCTGGTTCCTTCCTCAGTGATTTTCAGTGTGTTGTAGCTTTGCCACATTGGAAAGCCTTGTGGTGAAATGGCTTGTGCTGTGTACTTGTCTGTTCAGCTTTGGGTTCAGGCCTTTCTTAGGAGGAGACTTTGGCAGTGTTGTAAAACATCAAAATTTCAGCAACATGTGTTTTTGGAACAATGTGAAGTCTGACAATATATTCATCATATGAATTCCCTCTCCACATTACTTTGTCATCTCTAATTGGTGTGAGCATTAAATGCAACAAAATTTTTTTTCCTCTGTGCAGATGAGCCTTGGCAGCAATTGCATTAATTGGACTGGTTATTCCATCCCAGCTAGATAAACTTCAGCCCTGAGCAGAGGAGGAGTACTGCTATAACAATAGTTGTACACCTGTCTTGGTGCTGGACAGAAAGATGACACACAGCCTCCCCTGTTCCTGAAATCTACCTGTGCACAGATAGTATAGCCTGAATTATTATATCCTATGTAATACTCTAAACTTTGAAATGTAGTCAAGGAAATCTGGCACTCAGTGAATAGGTGCTTCTGTCTTTAGTCTGTGCACCTTGGACTACTGCATGGAGAAATGTCACTCCCTTGCCTGACAAGGGAAACTAATGTTTGTGGAGTGCTTGGATACCTCAGTGAAGAACACTGTGGAATCTCACCAAGTAAACTGGACCTTTCCAGATCGGGGTAAATAATAAACCAGAGTGTAAATAATAAATGGATCATGCCCCAAACAGCTACCATTGTTTGTAGGTGTGCCCAATTCTTGCTCTTGATGGCTGTGACAGAGGTGAGGTGAGGGATGTAGGTCTGGACCAGTGTGCTTGCAGGAGTTGAAGTCAAGCACACTGCAGGTTCTAAACCACAGCAGAAACACCTGTTCAGAACTCAGCCTTCATGTTCCTACTCCAAACTACTCCCAGGTACAGGATATCTTGGCTTAACCTGTGCCTAACCAGTGTTTCCCCCATATTCATCTCTTCCTGACAGAGAACCCAGAGCAACCCATCAGCAAAGCTGCAGAAGCTGTGGCAGGACCAGGGCTGCATCCCAACTCATCACTTCTCTGGTCAGTGCTGAGGGCTTTGGGACCTTGATTTGAAGGCTGATAATTGAAGAGCTGAGCTTTTTAGGGTGCTGCAAGACCAAGTGGAGCAAAGCTCTTTAACACTTGCTGAACTTCAGGAATAGAAATGAAATCCAGAACATTAATGCTGTGCTCAAAGGCTTTGCAGCATGAATTCTGAGGTGGGTAGCTAACTATAGGCAGCAGAGTCTGTTTCACAGTAAACTCCCTGGATCAGCATGATTGCCTGTGAAGAGTTCTTGAGGGAGATAAAAGACTCTTGCTTTTCTATTTTTTGAGAAAAGAGTCTTTTCTCAGAGTGCAAATGTTCAGAGTGCAGTAGCCAGCACTAATTGCACATGGTGGTGTCCAATGACCATAATTTATTTCTTCCTGGCTCTGGGCTGGAAGGGATTGTAATTCCATGTTGGATTTCCTGGAAGAATATGGACTCTCTTCCATGGGTAATAGCCTCAAGACCTTTTGTCAAAACAGGAGGCACAGTCTACACCATCACATGGGCATAGATCAGGGTGTCATCTGCTCTGTTTGTGACCATGCAGCTCAGAGCCATGGCTCAAGTATTTTCAACCAACACCTGAATTGCCTTAGGAGATAAAAAATTTTGATATGGGAAAAAGATGTTCACATTTATTAAACCTTCTTTATTTAAAGTCCTTTATTTAAAAAATAAAGGGAAATTTGAATAATCTGGTACTTATCAAAATTTAATCTACAAATATTCAACTTTATTTTCAGAGTTTTTTGCAGTTTTTTCTTTTTTCCCCTTTTTTTCTCCCTCTCTCCCCTTACCCTCAGCAGAGCTTAATCTGTTTTGTTGTCTTGGCATTCTTGAGCTTCAGTTTCAAGGGGGTGGAACAGCCCTGTGACTGTGGTTAGGGATAGGTTTCCTGAGAACTTTTCCCAATGAATTTTCAGAAGTTGCTAAAGTTTTCGTAGGTGAAGTGATCTTTAGTAGAAGATTTGCAGTGGGTGTAAATTGGCATTTGGTCTCTGGCTGTCAGTAAATCTGCATTGCAGGGGGGTCTGCCTCTCCATTTCTTTGTGGGGTTTTTTGTTAATTAGCAATTTGAATCAATTGTAAAAAATGCTGAAAGCTTGATACGACTGTAAAAACACATATCAAGCCATGTCTCACAGGAGACAATTCTAGGTCTAAAATTATTTGACATTTTTATTTATTTTATTGCATAGTAGAATAGAGAGTTTGCTTATTAAATTTATAGATGTCATCACCCTGGGAGATGAAGATACTATTCAAAATAAGCACAGGTGCAAGATGTTGCACTAACATGAGAATAGCCACTTTCAGAGAGCTGAGGGAGAGTGATTGGTGAGGCAGCAGTTCTACAGGAAGAGAAGTACAAGTGTCAGCCTTGCTAAAATGCTGTTTTAACTAAATTAATGATTAGAAATTTTCCACCTTTAAATTACCATGCTGCAGTGACAAGAGCTCTGCTGAAATGCTATTCAAAACAGCATTTGACCAACAGAGTACAGTCCAGAAGAGATCAGCAGAAATGGTAAGAGGTCTTGGAAACAGTGTGTGAAGGATCAGAAAGAGCCAACTATCAGTACCAAGTGAGACAATGCTTCATTTTCTGTTCTTGCCCAGTGGTGTCCTGTACCAGGGCAGAAATGGACTGAGCTGTCTGCTCTGGCTTTATCTCCAGGTCCCAGGTTTCTCTTCACAGCTTCCCTCACCTCTCCCCAGCACACCTGGGCTGCAGCCAGACAGTATTTTCTCCACCCCCAGCTGCCACTGTCCAATCCTGCCTGAGCAGATACTCCTAATTTCTTTAGCTACTATTTTCTGGTCCTTGTTTGTGAACCTCCTTTCCTGCTAATTCTGGACCCTAACACAGCTATGAGAAAAAGAAGTGAATGTCTCAGTGCAAAAGATGTAAAAACCCATGAGAGGTATGAAAAGCAATTTCTTTGATACTGGCCATGGTGTCTGCTTTCTTTCTGCTCAGCAGGCTTCTTAAGGATATTTGATTTGCTTGCTGGCCATTGCATGAAAGTGGAAATCACAATGAGATTTCAATGACAAGGGGACCTTTGATGTGGTTTCTGTTCTTGTGTGGGCAGGTAATGCTGAAATTAATTTAGTACGAAAGAAAAAAAAAGGTAGTTTTGGCATGCTGGGTCCCAGACAGGAATTGGAAACTGAAAGAAATGAAGAGATTCTACAGCAGGGCAATTAGGATTTCACAAAAATGTGTTGAAATGTTATTAGCAATTGTAAACAGAAACTGAAACAAGCAAATAAAGAATAAGGCAATGGAAATAAGACATACAGATTCATAGATGAGCAAATTAGCGCTGAAATATTGATAAACAGAAATAAAAAATGTGAGAACTGTAAAGATTGTAATTTCTGTGTTAAAAACAATAATGTATGCTCAGCCTAGCAGATAAGATAACTGTCTGTATTTTCAAGGTAAAGTTTTATATGAAAGCTAGGAGGTGTGGGCAAGTGGGAAACCATCTGAAGATAACTTCACAATAAGGGGAGCACCACCTCTACATGCAGGTCATCTTTACATCCCATCACTAATGCAAAATTATCTCCTCTTGCATCTGGGAAATGGCTATACTTGTGCTATTTGCTTTAAAGCTTCTCTCTCTGCTCATCTAGAAAAAAATCCCAGCTCTTGTTTCATTTCTGATGTCTCTCACTTATATTTTTTCCTGCCATTCAATTTTCTATTAATCTGAGTCAATTTAGCAAATGAGAAAATGAGGACCAGATAGCACATAATTTGATTACTCAATTTTGTCTTAAACATTTGCCCACTTTACTGAAAAACTAATTCTCATTCAGCACTTCTGTTTCTAACCTGAAAAAGCCTAAACAGTGTCTGAGGTTATGAGACTAGTTCAGCTGGGATCATTCAAGTGTCCCTGTAGTCAGCAGTGATGAACAGATGATTTTAGGCAGAGGTTCATGTGAAGATATCTGCTTCTCTTTGTTGTTGTCATGCTGTCTCTCCCAGCCCACTGCAATTATTTCAGATGGACACATCTGCACTGTAGATGTCTGTGCTCATTTAAAATCTCACCTCTTTTTAAATAATGCAACCCTGTGCTTATTCATGTTTTCATGGAATAGAATAGAGTCTTTATTGCCCTTTCACATTTTTTTTGGCACTAGGTGTGATTTCTGGGATTGCTGATGTGCCATTTCCATGAGATGGTGTGTCTTTTGCAGGATGCAGTTAGCTGTGGAGTGCCTTATCTACATCCCAAGCTGCAGGTGAGGGAGGCTTGGCAGAGCCAGGCTGTGTGATTTACAGTGGATTTATACAGTGGTGATGGTCAGGTTTGGCACTAGGGCTGCTGAGGAACGTGGCTACTGAGAGCTGGTGGGTGGCAACCAGCCTTGGTAACAGTGTGGGAGGAGTGTAAAATGGCCTGGAGCACACACAAGCACACAGTCATCCAGCCAAAACCACCACCTGTGTTTATTGACTTCTCTTTTAGGGAATGCTGTTTATTTCCCCTCCTGTTTGGAGTTCTTGCTCCTTCCACCCTTCCTACAGCTGAGTCCAACAGCCCAAATGATCTCCATCCTTTGGGCAGTAGAAAGTTTACATGAATATGAGAAACTGAGAGTATGAGGAAGACAACAGGACACTGTCAAACTCAGTTTGCATTGCTAAGTGTGTGGTATTTTCAGGTGTGAAACCCAGAAATTAATGGATTTTCAAGAAAAGTTAATACATAGTTTTTTCAATAACATGATAAAATAAGCAAATTTTGTATGGTATATGTTTTTGTATGTTATAGACAATTTTTCCATGTTCCATATAGATTTTAAATGTCATAACATTACAATATACTGATTAATATTATGTTAATCTGTTTATGAAAAAAATGGAAGTTTATAGAAAAGCTGAAAAATAGTGGCAAACTTTTTATGCTCTTCTGCCTGCAAAAATAATTGTATTAAACTGGATGAATAATGAAAGGATGAAATACCCTGTATCATCATCATTTTACTGTAGTGATGTTTCATTAATCAAATTCATTCAGTTTTCCAGTTTTCTTTAAAACTGCTCCGACATTTTCAAGGATATTGAAATACAGGAGAGGGAGCAAGAAAGCAGGGTGTCAGTAAGAGATCTGGCTGTCACCATTGTAGAGATTTTTTGATTTTGGTAATCTGTGTAAGATGATCTTTGGGAACTTGTTGAGGCATCCAAGCAAAACTGGTTCTGTTTGGTAGCAAAATCAGTGTCTGCTCTGCACATATTAAGTGCTGTCTAAACTATGTGCTGTGAAATCAAGTCCAAGGCATCTCACATTTGGCAGCCCAGGTTACCACTGTTTGTTATAAATGGGAAAATGATATTCCCAGGTCCTGGACTAATGGTTCTCTAATAGTTCTCCTCTTGGGCTTGAGTTTTCTCCTGGAGCTGTGAAGTGTGCATGGGAGTAATTTCTCATGGCCAAATCCCTGGAGGTGGCCTCACCTCCTGCCTCTTCCCACTCCCCTGCACACTCTGGGCTCACTGTGCCCTAGGATCCTTCTGTGGGGATGGGAAAGGCAGGAATCTTGTGATTTGAGCAGAGCCTGGGGGGGAAGATGGGTTCTGTCAGGCTGTGGATGTGCATCACTGCTGCTAGAGGTGAAGTGATCAAGGGTGATGGTTTTGGGCCAGCAAAGGAGAAATGGATGGTGGGGAATCCTGATCCTTTTGTAGCCTTGACCAGTTCCCAGCCCTTTCTTTGTGACTCCTTCTGCTCCTTTCCATCCATTTGCTGCCAAGGGCAGGTCTGGGTGTCCCTGCCTGAACAAACACACCTGGTTTGCCAGATGTGATTGCACAGTCCCTGTGGGAGAAAACACATCTCTGGATTTGGGCATCCCTTTGGAGAAGTAAAACAAAAGTTCTGGTTTAAAAAGGAAAACAGGTTGTGCTTTCATCATGTGCTGTGCTCTTTTAGTGCCTTTTCACTAACAGGATCTTCCAGCTTCCCATCACCTGTACAGACCATTGACAAGTGTAAGGGGAATGCAGAGCCAAGAGTGGGAAAAGCAGTATCACCTTTTAGTGGGACAGGAGCACATGGAGCAGAACAGGAATTGGAAGAGAAACCTAGAAGAGTGAAATTGTTTGTCTTCTGTTAGTTCAAGGTTGGCACCTCATCTTGCTTTAGCATCCTGAGGATCAAGATACTTCTCTAAAGTGTATTCTCTCTTCTTTGTCTATTGAACTGAGAGAAAGCTGCTGCCAGATTCTGCCAAGATCAACCAAGGGCTCTCTGAAGCATTGGTTAACTCTATGTTAAGAGAATCTCAACTCCAGGGTTTCAAATTCACCTCTCTGCATCGTGACCTCCTCAAAGACTGTGTCCTCAGGCTCAGTGTCACCTTTCTACAAACTCTGCCTTTCAACTTGTCCCCATTTGAATCACTGTGGGCATCCCAGAATATCTGACTTTGGGGAAGCTTGCTGCAAAAAGCAAAGCATACAGGGTTTTCTTGAGATAAAAAAGGCTGCTGAAAAGAAGGATATTCAAACCCATAAATTAACTAATTTGTTGAGATTCCCAGGAATCCTATTCAACAAAAGGTATTGGGAGACACAGGGCTTGAGTTTATCTGTTCTTTGTTCCAGACCAGGTCCCTTATGTTTCTTCACTTAGTTTGACCTTCCTTGCCAAATAGCAGTAGGTAAAATGGTTATGGCAGCTACTCTCAGAAGGCAAACATTCCCATGGCCAAATATCTGCATAGCCAGGAGCAGAAATGGATATTCTGCTACCTGCTGTACTTCCAGCCCGGGCAGAGCAAGGAGCAGGTAGGTGTTCCCATAGCCCTTCAGTGGTGGTGGACACACCTGTGGCCACTTTCTCTGCTGTGTGCCAGCTGCTGAGCTCCCAGAGGATCTTCATGGGCACTGGGAGCAGGTCAGCAAGTGCTGTGTCACTGCCTGGGAGGAAACTATTGTTCCAGTGGTGTTTGTCAACACGCTGGCAGGGAAAGGCAGGCAGCCTTGGAAGGGTTTAAATTCCCCAGCCCTCCTCCAGCAGATGCAGGGCACGAGAGATGAAGCTCCTCATTGCAGCTGCCCTGGTGCTGCCCCTGCTGTGCCCCCCAGGCTCGGGGGTGCGTGAATGCACCTCAGAGCTCACGGTGCCCAAACGGGGGCACTGGGGCAGGTGGGGCAGCCGGCAGTTCTGCCACCACGGCTACGCCAATGGATTCGCCCTGAAGGTAAAGCTCTCCATCCCCTACCATCTCCTGGCCCCGAGGGCTTTCTGCAGGTTTCCTCTTCTTGAGTATGATACTCTGTAAAGAAAACAAGGGGTCTTCATGTGGCTGGTGGTGCTGGCAGAAGTCACATGGGTGTAAAATCTGGATTCCAGGGGAGAGGCATCCGCCACCAGTGTCCCTCCTGAGACTCTGCCTGGCCTGTTGGGTCAGAAATAGAAAACACAAAGAACATGTCACAAGGGTTAGGTGGTTCCCAGTGACAGCCATCTCTCCCGATGTGCTCCCCAAGACATTTCCTATTTCCCATTACAGAATTGTTTACAACAGGCATGTAAAGGACTTTTCCTTGCCCCTTTACCTCTGTCCCTGTGTGACTTCTGTTGCAGGTGGAGCCTGACCAGTTTGGAAGAGATGACACTGCTCTGAATGGCATACGCCTGCACTGCCAGGATGACTCAATAACCATTGAGTCCTTGGTCGGGGAATGAGTGACACCGTGCTTTGCCTCCTGTTTGTCATGCAAAACACCCATGGGTGTCACCGTTTGCAGGGGTTTCTTCTCTCAGACTTGCTGTACACATAGTGCTGCAGTGCAGTGAATTAAAACAAGTGGTTAGGGGTTGCTTTTCATAATTTTGAGGATTATTAAATACAGTTACCTCACTTTACCACTTTTTGTTTGCCCTTGGATTTTCTGCAGAGCACTGTGAACACCTGAAGTATGGTCCCAGGGTTAGAGCCTTTCTTTGGGAGAGTTTCTAACCAGGGATTTAGAAACTGCCTGGTCCAAGCCCTGGCCCTGCTGCAGGGAACTGCACCTCTGGTTGCTCTCCTGGCTGCCTGGGGTGTGCCTGTCACACATGCCAGGGATTCCTCACAAAACAGGTGCTCAGGCTGCCCTCAGAGTTTCCACCAGAACCATAACTATCCAACCTCAGACTTCCTGGAGTTTTCCAATGAGATATCAATGAAGAGAGAAGTACATCTTTGGAAGGCAAGGAAAACAAAAGGAGAAAGTAAGGGGCCCCTGACTGCAGCAGGATGCTGTGTCAAAGAAGAGTTAAGCTTCAGAGCAGCATGAGGAGGAGAAGGAGCATTTCCCAGCAGCTCACAGAGCCCAGACATCTTTCCATCTGCTTTTTTTCAGGTGGGGCTCCTGGACCAGCTTCCAAGTGTGCCCCGGAGGCTACTTGATCTCCTTTTCACTGAGAACAGAGGAGTCCCAGGGAGCAGGTGATGACACAGCAGCCAACAACATCCAGTTCAGATGCTCAGATGAAGCTGTGCTGGTAGGTGATGGGCTGTCCTGGGGCAGCTTTGGCCCGTGGACCAACAGCTGCAAGATCTGTGGTCTCCAGACCAAGGTAGAGCCCCCACAGGGGCTTCAGGATGATACAGCACTCAACAATGTGAAGTTCTTCTGCTGCAAATGAGCACTTGCTCCACCTTCATCACTGTCTACACATCCCACATCCCCACAGCAAGTGAAGTGTCAGTAAAGCTTTCCTCTGGTTTTATCCAGGGACATGCCCATGATGTTTTGGCTGCTTGCATCCTGCTGTTCTGGCCAGTGCCTTAGATGATGATGTCTTTTACAGCTACTGCTATGTTAGCATAGCCAAATTATTGCATCATGTACTGGTATGTTGCTGTGAAAGTGCTCAACCTCTAGAAATTGCTCAGAGCTGTCAGATTTCTCAACTTTCTTTTTCTCTGGCTGGCAAGTTTCTTTGAGGTTTGGTCTGCCCATTTTCCCCTTATTTGAAGTAATACTTGATCTGTTGATATAACAAACAGGGAGGAATGGGTATTTGAGTCTATTTGAAGCTTCTGACCAAAGCCAAAATGAGTAATGAGAGACAAACAGGGTGAAACAGAAGTTTGGGTGGGCTCCTGAGAAGCATCAAAGGTTTGCTGTCACTGCTCACTCCCAGCTTGAATTGCCTCAAGATTTGGACATGCTATTTGCAGGCAATCTGCCAGCTCCTGCCCTAGGAAACATGGCTAGAAAGTGAGTTTGCACTGTGCATTCCCCTGTGTGGCTCTGAGCCACCCGGTGGGCTGTGCTCCCCAGGCCTGCCTTGCTGCTGCTCTGCAGGGTGCTCTGCTGGCTCACCTGGCTGCCAGGGCACAGCATCCTCATGGGACTCGCATTTTGATTGCTGCCTTGGGCTTCATGCTTTAAATAGAATGGGGGAGAATCCAAACTAAAAATAAACTCCCATGTCATTCGTCCATTCTTTATGCTCCAATTTGCTGGGTAAGCTGGAAGTTATTACCTTGATATGCTAGATGTAAAGAATGTACTCTCAGTTCAGAGAAAAATAATGTTTGGAGATCATTATCACTCTCTATCAAGCTACCAAGCCTCTTGGCAAGACTTTGAGAAGACTTGCTGCCTCTCTGAGCACCTTTTATGAAGTGTAGCTGTTGCTATTCCCTCATCATGCATCTTTGCATTCTCAAATAAAAACTGTATTTTCTTCCACTGAAGCACTTCAGCAAAGCTTCCATAGTGCAAGAAGAATCTCAGAAAAATTCCTGCATATAAATGATTTTATTAAAAAAGACCTTCTGCTGCCAATTTTCATATTTCTGATTTGTTTAATCTCAGGATTTGACTTATTTCTTAACACTTAGCATTTCTAAATGATCCTTTAACTGCTTTCTGTCCTCCACTTGATTGCAGACATTTTAAGTGTGCAAGTGCTTTATTAAAGAAATGCTTATTTTGTAAAACCAGCCCAGTCATCACTTGAAATACTGATTGTCAACTTAAGAACCATTTTGTAGCTTCCATCTCAATCTGGGAGTTTCTGAAAAAAATCTGTATTTATCATTAATTCAGAGCTCTATAAACATATAACCCCTCTGCTCTAGCAAGTAGCAAAAAAAAAAAAAAAAAAGCGAAATAAAAAAAAAACCAAACAAACCAAAAACAATAAAATAAAAACAACCCCAAAATTGCAACCTTTTTTAAACAAGGTGAACCAAATTAACTACAACTAAATTCTGATGCTGTCACAGTTCACTGAAGTTAGCAGTGTCCACACCAAATCTTCACTTCCAAAATGACTGTTTTCAAGCCCCACAAGAGGACAAATTTTAGTTTGCATCTAGTTGCTCAGCTTTCATTTTCCTGTGAAACAGAAATAATTTCAGCTTGCAAACTGACATCCAGTATAATTAGTGAGGCAACATTTGAGGACATAAAAGTAAAAATAGCTGCACTGATCTCTGCAAAACAGGCTTAATTTGATGAAAGTGAGCAGGAATCATGGTGACATGATTATCTGCACCCTGTCCCAAAGCCTGGGGAATCCCCTTGCTGGGGCAGAGGCAGCTCCATGCACTTCACAGAAGTCTGAGAGGGCCAACTTCTGGTCAGCTTCCACCAGAGCATGTTGGACAAGCAAGAACCAAATATGAATGCTACAGCACTGTGTGATCAGTGTCAGCAGCAAATCTCACAACAGGACGTTTCAAATGCTTTTGTTTTAGCATGTAAGTTGTGGTTTTTTGAAAGATATACTGAGTGAACTTGTGCAGCCACCTATGTGTGGGAACAAAGGTCAGGTAGTTCATCCTCTCCATACAGAGAAGGTTTCTGAGAGAGTTAATTTTTGGAATGACCAGTGCTAGTCAGCTGAAGTGCTTGAAAGGAAGAATGGCATTTCTTCTAAATGACTTGTTCAAGAAGCAATACCTGTTTTGTTATTTATGTGTATGCACATGTAAATGTGCATGATGGAAAACTTGAGCTTCACATTGCACATTCCTTCTCCAGAGGGTAATGCAGGCTGGAAGTCTCTGAACATCTGCTCTTTCTCTGCAAACAAATGATTCAGTTAAATTTTGAGGTTTCACTGTGGGAAGAATTATTCACAGTGCCAGCAAAACTGACCTTCTATGCTTTCCTGTTGTGCCAGGTGTGACACAGCTTCCTAATTGAGTGTGAACAGACTCTCCAAATGAGAGCTGTTCCAAGAAATGTTTGGAAAACAGAATACCATCTCCTCCTCACATACTTTCTTATGTACTTATCAGCAACTTAAAAATCCAATGGTTATTTTTTTCATCATCTGAATATTGATAGACCAGCTGGAGTGTCCTCTGATAGTCCACTTGCAATACATGGGTCATAGAGAAACTAGAAAGTTTGATCTCAGGCATTTGCTTCACTCAGAGTGAAGTTGTCCTGGTTTAGGACAAATTTACGGGAGATATCTCACAAAGGAGTCCCCCTAGGAAAATAAACCCCCAGAACTCCTTCCCCCTCCCACTACCGGGTTCGGGAAGAACTTCCTCCGAGGGAAAAAAGTGGAAAAAACTTGTTTATTTTAACAAAACACTTCCCAACACCAGGACAGAACAATCCCCAGATGACACAAAACGTTTTCACCAAGGTGGCGAGGATGGGCGAGCTCAGTCAGTCCCTGCTGGGAAGGGTGCAAAGCTTCTGTGGCAGGCTTCAGACGCAGTCTCGATGTTCAGATCCCTCCGTCCAGAGCGGTGCAGATCTTCGGGATGAGGGAAGAAGGGAGAAAGGGGAGCTGGGGGCAAAAGCTAGGGGAAAAGCGGCAGCCAAAGCGGCAAAAGCAGCAGCAAAAGCAGCAGCAGCAGGCCAGCAGCAGCAGCAGCTAAAGCAGCAGGCAGCAGCAGCCCAGCAGCCGGGGCCCGCCCCGGGGAGGCGGCAGCAGCTCCGTGCAGACAGAGCGGGGGGCAGGTAGAGGAGTAGTCATAACACTGACCCAGGACATTCCACCCTATATCCCACATCGTGAACATTGACACACGATTGGGATATATACCTATACAATGTAAAAGCTTTCATCTACTTGCTCAAACCTTCAACACTTACGTTTCTCATTTTACTTACTCAGGCCTTCAACACTTACGTTATTCCTTCTGTCTTACCCCACAATCAGATCTCCCTGAGGCACACATCGTGTTGTTCCATCTTTCTGCATTACCCACCACGTACATCCTGGTCCTTGAGCAAAGACAATCCCACGAATGGGTTTGCCTGTACTCGAGGCAGGATTAACCCATACTGCCTTTCCTAACAAACCTTTAACTTGGGCCACTGGGACTTTATCTCCATCCACTATATTAAGGGGAGTCAGACTGGGCAGGACCTGCTCGGTTGATGGAACCTCTGGTGTTAACTAACCAAGTAGCCTTTGCTAGATGTTGTTCAGTTTTAAAAGACCCCACCCAATGCTTTCAAGGTGGTCTTCAACAATCCATTGTACCTCTCCACTTTACCCGCAGCTGGTGCATGGTAAGGGATGTGGTACACCTCAATACCGTGTTCCCTAGCCCAGGTGTTGATGAGGTTATTTTTAAAATGAGTCCCATTGTCTGACTCAATCCTTTCAGGGTACCATGCCTCCAAAGGACCTGCTTTTCCAGGCCCAGGATGGTGTTGCGGGCAGTAGCGTGGGACACAGGGTAGTCTCAACCAGCGGTGGTGGCTTCCACCATGGTCAGCACATAGCGTTTACCCTGGCGAGTCTGAGGCAGTGTGATGTAATCAATTTGCCAAGCCTCCGTACTTGTACTTGGACCAACGTCCACCATACAGAGAGCTTCACTCGCTAGCCTGCTTGATGGCAGCGCGGGTGTCACAGTCATGGATAACTTGTGTTATGCTGTCCATGGTAGATCCACCCGGTCTCTGCCCACTTATAGGTGGCATCTCTACCCTGGTGGCCTGAGGCATCATGGGCCCATCGTGCTAGGAACAACTCTCCCTTATTGCTCCCAGTCAAGATCTATCTTAGACACCCCTATCTGTGCAGCCTGATCTACCTGCTGATTGTTTTGCTGTTCTTCATTGGCTCTACATCTGGGGACATGGGCATCTACATGGCGAACTTTCACAGGTAGTTTCTCTAACGAGTAGCGTGTTTTCCATTCTTCAGCAGCCCAAATTGGTTTTCCTGCCAGTTAGCCTCTTTCCATTTCTTCAACCATCCCACAGGCATTGGCCACCATCCAGGAATCAGTGTACACATAGAGTTCGGCCATTTCTCTTTCTGCAACGTCTAGGGCCAGTTGAATAGCTTTAAGTTCAGCAAGCTGACTTGATCCACCCTCTCCTTCAATGGCCTCTGCGACCCGTCGTGTCGGGCTCCATACAGCTGCTTTCACGGTTCATCTATGATGCGACAGGAACCGTCGGTGAATAGAGCGTAGCGATGCTTCCTCTGCGGCAGCTGGTTGTACGGTGGAGCTTCTTCAGCCGGTCACTGGTTCTTCTTCCTCATCCGTGACACTGAATCTTTCACCTTCTGGCCAGTTTGTAATTATTTCTAAAATCCGGGCGATTGAGTTTTCCAATCCGGTGGCTGAGTGATGAGGGCAATCCACTTGCTCCATGTGGCACTGGTGGCATGGTGGTGGAGGAACTTTCGTGAACATCCACCCCAGCACTGGCAGTCGGGTGCAAGAGAGTGAGCTTCTGTGCGATCACTTCTGAAGCAGCTGGACTCCCTCATAGGCGGCCAAGATTTCCTTCTCTGTTGGGGGTATAGTTGCCTTCCGATCCTCTGTAACTTCTGCTCCAGAATCCCAGGGGGTGGCCTCGGGTCTCACCAGGCACCTTCTGCCACAGACTCCAAGACAAACCGTGGTTCCGGCTGCAGAATAGAGCACATTTTTCACATTTGGCCCGTCCTAACTGGGCCAAGAGCGTTCATGGGCAATTTCTTGTTTAATCTGGGCAAATCACCCTTATAACAGAAATGAAGGTGTAAAACCATAATCTAAGTGTGCTGGAGCTGGTGTGGCTGAAAATGTGCATAGCTGGAGTCTGTGAGTAGCTACATCTGCATGACTTTAGAAAGTGTCTGCATGTCTCTGGCACATCTATGAGTCAGGAATAGGTCACCAAAGAACTTACACACAGCTCCTGTGGAACTGGTGGGACTAGTGGACAACACCAAGGACCAAGCACAAATCATCCCTGATTCTAGTGATAACGTGGCACTTTTGGATCTGGAGCATGAGCAGCCTTGGGGAAGGCAAGGAGGAGTTTTCCACTGATCCATGCACATGTGGCACAGCTCCCAGGGAGCTGGCAGAAGCAGCAGGCCTGGAGCTTTCCTGAAGTGATTTTTAAAAGCCAATTCTATTCAATAAGGCTGAACCAGACCAAGACCTGACCTGCTGTTAGCAGTGCTTCCAGTGAACCAAGCTTTGAGTCTGCCTCTGAGAAAGATGAAATCCTAGAAATCCTAGCCTTTATGGCCATATTGTTCCTGTTGCACAGGAAAATAGATATTCCATCCATCAAAAGTGCTCTGAAGCTTAAGTTAGTTTTTGTGAGATGCAGAGGAAACACCTGAGGATGCTTTAACTACATCTCATGCAGTTCATGCTCAACCTGTCACAGTTAACAAGTTTTCCAACTCCATGAAACCAGCCCTAATTAACTAGTGTGATTGCCAATGGAAAAACAGCTAAAACCATCTGATTTTGAATTTTCTGAGTATTATTTGGAAATGTTGTTACAGAAAGTAAGAAGCAGAGAACATTAACCTATGGGTCATGAAAAGAAAAACATCAGGACTCTGGAGAGGTGACTCATGAAGTATTGAATCCTGGCTTCCATGGTCCCCCCCAGCACTGAGCCTGTGGGCATGCCTTTGTCCCACAGGACTGAATATCTACAGTATTGTGCTTGAACACTTTTTGTTTGAGGAGTTGTTGTGTGGTTTGTGCCTGCCTGCTGTGTCTTCATCTCTGCAGAAAGGGAGCCTACCCAAGGCAGTGCAGCCTCCAGAAATAATGTTAGAAGCTGTTGTCCTGGCAGGAAGAAGGAGTAGCTGGCTCAGTGGAACCTGGGGGAAACAAATGAGCTGTCTGCCAATGCATAAACACGATTAGCAGCAAGGCAGCAACATCAGATGTGTAGAAGACATATTGCTCTTGGACAGATAAAGCAGAATCTTTCTCAGAGACTTCTGCATTTGGTGTTTGTTTCCTGAGCTTTCCATGTTCTCCTGGAGCAAAGCTTGGTCACCTCATAGCCCCTTACAACACAGATTGGCTCTGTACTGCTTGCCAAGGCTTGGTGGCTTTGGCAGCTGGGTGACATTTGGCTCCACGAGCAGCTGAGCCCCTCCAACAGAGAGGTGCTTCTGAAATCCCAACAGAGATTTATTTTTGATCACTCAATACCAGCTCAGCAGTACCAATGGGGCAGTGGTAGTTTGGGGGCACTTCTTAATGAGCATAAAGCAGCAAAATGGACACCAGTGACCTCCTCAGTGCTGTGTAGAAAAGGAAAAAAGTGGCAGTGCTGCAAGAACACGTGCAGGAGTTTATTAACTCGCTTTGTGAAAAAGAACATTTTCAGAAGGAGCAGGACAGAATGAGAAGTCAGGTTACTGTGTGAGTCATTTCAGGATCAGGCCCTGATCAGGCCTGAGACACTCCCTTTGTGTTTCTGCTGTTCCTTTCTCAGGGGAAGCATTCTGCAGCTGTCTGTGAATGACTTAGCAGTCCATGGACAGAACTCTACATAGCTGGCTTTGTTAAATCCAAAAAGGGCCACTCTTACCCTAAAGGAGTCTCTTCATGCATTCAAAAATAATTTAACCAATTTCACTTTTGCAAGTAGTAGAAGTAGGTTAAAAAATTAATTCCCCAATCTGATGTTGTGTCTAGAATAGCCTTCAATCCTTGCACCAGCAATTTTTTTATGTCAGTGAACTTTTAATGGTGAGATAAGCAGAAGTAATTTAAAAAGCAACTTATCGAATGAGACCACCTTTAGTAATTCTAGTATTGCTATAGAATCCACAACATGGCTAGAAGTGCTGTCAGTTGAAAAAATGAAATAGATTCTAAAATCTGATTTGAACATGTTCTTTTCTGAGGAGAAAAGACAAAAATAAATTCTGTCTCCTGCTAGCTACGGTGTTTGTACTTCACTGTGACAGCAGCTTCTGTGTGCTTGCTGGGAAGAGCAGTGTCTAGGGGAAAAAGCTTTTCTAATTTTAAAGGAGATGTTCATCTCAGGAAAAGTAGTACCTAAATGAAGAAAATATCACTTCTATGTCTAGGTTTTTTCAAACAAATATCTGGGAACACATCAGTGTTTTGTGGAAAAGAACATAACTGTGTTTCTCCTCTGGGTTATGCTGGAGGTAGTGAAGTTGCACATCTCTGAAGCAGGGGATAAGTAAGAAAGACATAAACTTGGGAATCATTACTGTATAAACAACCTGATGAAAAATTTCCTCTGAAGTCCAACCCAATGACTGTGACTTTCCATGTGAGATTATAGCACCCATGCCACGGTGCTAAGTAGTTATCAGCAGTACCTGCTGAGACTCACTCCTATTAGAGGTGTAAGAAACCCACTGGTGTCCTCCCAGACTTTAAAACCCAGCAGGAGGTTTATCAATGAGTTATCTCAGAGGTGGCTCACCTTGAATGAGATACAGCGCCACACTCTTGCTTGTTAAGCAGGCTTTTATATAAGTGTTATGGTTTCCATAGAAACATAACTAAATCTTTCCTCCAGCATAATCCCCAAAAGCTTTCACAGACCTGGAAAATACACAGTGAATAGTCAAACCATTTTTTTATGCTGACAAAAAGAATGCCACAGTTGTCACCCAGTCAAGTTTCTCACGTGGGACAAAATAAGTTTAAATCCCACACAGCAGAATTGCCTCACAGCATTCAGACATTTTCTGGAGTCCCTTTTCCCTGCAAGCTCAGTTTTAAAAAGCTCTAGAGAAACCTTACAGAACTGTATGAGCTATAGGTGGAAAGACCTTAATTGTGTTCCCAAAGCATGTCAGTGAGTGCAAAACCCACAGGAACAGAAACAATAATTATGCTGATGATCTCTTCCCCAGGCCTATATTGCTTTCTGTTGTGCATTTTCAAGTGTTCTTCATGACGAGTTTTATATGCTCTCCTTAATAGCTGGGACTACCAGCATGTAACAGGGATTCTCTAGGCAGAAGGATTTCCCCCTGGAAGTCTGTTTCCTCTTGTGCAGTTTCACCCCACTTCTCTTAGCAGTTTACTTTCCTAGGTTCCTTTAGCTTGGGGAAAAGGAGGCTCAGGAGGGACCTCATTGCTCTCTGAAGGGAAGGGATATTGTAGCTAAACAGGGATCAGTCATTTCTCCCAGGCAACCAGGGACAGGACAAGTGGAAATGTCCTCAGGCTGTGCCAGGGAATGGTCAGGTTGAACACCAGGAAGAATTTTTTCCAGAGGGTGGTGAGGTACTGGAACAGGCTGCCCAGGGAGGTGGTGGAATCACCAACCATAGACGTGTTCAAGAAATGTCTGGACGTGGCACTAAGTGCTGTGGTTACTTGGATGATGGTGTTTGGTCATAGGTGGGACTTGATGATCTTGGAGCTTTTTTCCAACCTTAATGATTCTGTGAACTCACTCAGAGGATGAGCTCTCACAGATCTGTGTTTAACCCTGCCTACTCTTTCAGTGTCTTCAAGAATGTGAGCAGAGCAAATTGAAATAAAATCCAGACAAAACTATAATGATTCATCTAATTAACACTGCATAAAGTTCTTTTTTTTTTTTAAGTTTAAATACATAATGCTGCTGCAATTCGTTTAAGCAACTGAACATAAGCTTAATGCAGGTGGATGAATACTTTTGTCACTTTCAACACTTAAAATTAAACAGAGGCAGGTGTTGGGCTGAATTTGCTGCTAGAATTATCTATTATGAATGACAGATATATGAACTGCAGTGCCCTCAGGTGGAACTTACCTGAGTGAATATGGACACCCCTGTAATTTCTAGTCCATCAGTGACAATGTCCTTGTCTTCTGCTTCTGTTACAGAAAAAGGTCTGATGTTCAGCAATAACCCAACCCTGTTTGTTCTCTGCTTAAAGGGTAAAATGCAGTTCTTTCAGCTTGGAGTTAGGTTACCATTCCAGGCAGAGCACAAAAAATCTTCTGAGGAGCTGATTCAGGGCTGCTGGCTGTGGATGACCAGTGGGTATTGATGGCACTGATGGCTGGGTCACAGCCCCAGACACTGGGGGCTGTCTGTGCACAGTCCCTTCTGCAAAGCAGATGGGCTTGTCCCCAGCCAGGAGCCAGCCTGGACACAGAACTCCAGACTCTGCATCATCTCCACTTGGAGCGGGAGCACAGAACAGTTGTCAGCTCTCATTACATCCCTGTGACTGAGCTCAGTGCCTTCCCAGCTGGGCTGGCTGGTAGGGACCCGAGGAGTGGCAGCTGCTCTGGGGACTCTCTGCTTCCACGGGACAAAATCCCTCCCCAGTTCACTGCATGCTTTCCTTGGGGCAGAGCAGACAGGAGGGAGAAGGGCTGTCCCTCCCCTGCTCCTGGCATGGGGAGAGAAGGAGGGGGTGAGCAGCTCTTGTTAGAGCTGTCCTCCTCCATCCTGGGGCTGACACCCAGCTCAGGAGGGCTCTGCATAAGGGGAGTGAGTGGGGCTTGAGAGAGGACACAAACCCTGTCTTGAAGCTAAAACAGACTGAGAAACAGCTGTGATGAGCTGTTTTATGTGCCCATGCTTACCTCCAAGGATAGGAGTTACTTCCTTAAATTTTGAGGGTTTTTAAAAAAAGCAATTAATTTAAACTCTAATTCAAGATAGCTTACTGTCAGAAAGTCCCAGGCAGGTTGGCAGTTGATATACAGTTGTTCTGGCAAGGCCAGGGTACACTTGGAGCTGCTTGGGAACTCTACAGGGATGATCTGCATGTCTCTGCCAGAGTTATGCTCCAGTCAAAACGCTGAACCTCTGTGTGAAGGGACTGATGAAGGAGCTGAACCCACTATAAGGTAGGGTGAAGGGAAACTGTCCCTTGAGGCAAGAACCCCAAGTCCTGTGCTGCATGGAAGGAGGGATGGCAAAGAGCAATTCCTGAACAAGTAGAGGATGGGGACTTCTGTAGTGGGACACTCTGATGCTTGTGAGGGATTGCAGCAGGAGAAAGGTTCCTTTAACACCTGTGCAGGACCTCAGTAGGTGAGACCAGAGGTTTTACTGGGATGGGAGTCTGAGCTGGTTGAGCCTTATCCATACTCTGGAGCAGTGTGAGCCTCTGAAGTGATGTTTGTCACTTCCAACGAGCTTCCTGCTGCTCTGGCTCTGCTCCTTTGCACTGGCTTTCCTGTGAAGAAGCTAATCTGGGAGGTATCAGAAGGTAGCTGCAGGTAGCACTGTTAGCTGTGTCATGTGTGCTCCCACTGTGAGAAACCATCCTGATCTCAAATAGCCTGGATTCAATCAATACAGGAAAAACATGGAGAGGCAACAGTGGGTAGTGAGGTAATGTCTTTGATGATGTCCAAAAAATCAGTGGAAGAAATTATGGCATAAAAGCTGCAGGAAAACCAGGAGTGAATAGGCAATTATAGTTTAAACTCCTCTTCCCAAGGAGACTTGTGGTCTTTTTGCCTAGGTATTTATAGTATGCAGTCTGCATTGTAATTGTCCTTTGAAGGACTAAGCTTCATGAGATGAATAAAGAACAGTAATACAATGATGTAATTTAATTAGAGCCTATTTCATATAACAACATGACAAGTGTCCTGTTTCCATTCACTGGAAGCTGTGTCCTTGATCTCAGCACTGACAGTGATGCTGCAGGAGCTGCATCAAATGGTGCTGATATGGAGAGCCAGGCTCTCTGCTGTGCTGGGAGGGATGCACCAGCTAGGAGTGGCACTGCCTGACAGCATCACCTCTGGATGCAGGCAAATGCAGGCCACAGCCACGGATTTTGATGGCTTTGTGATGTGTCTGATGAAAAGTGGGTCTCAGAGACCTGTTCTTATGAACCTTTCTCCCAATTTCTGCTAGAGACCATTAAATAAGAGGAGCCACTGTCATGTAGGATATGTACCCCAATTAATCAAGGAACAGAGAGCTCAGCAGAAAGTGCTTCTCTAGCATTACTGCAAGTGCATGCCACCTCCTGAGATTGTGAGAGAAAGGAAAAAGCTTCACAAAACTCCACAAGCAGAAGGTAAATCCTACTGAAGACCAGAGGCATGCAAATGACAGTGTCTCCCTTTCAAGTTTCTGAGCTACCTATGAAGACAAAGCTATTAATCAGATAAACTGCAATTCAGATCTCATCCTTTGGCTGATCCAAATGGCCAAAGCTGGATGACACTTAATTGCATCTGAGGTGAGACAATGCCACCAGCTCTCCCAAGACACAGGACTGCAGACACATTCCAGATCTGGTGAGGAGTCCTAGTCAGATTTTTCAGATATGAAAAGAGTGGAGCAGTGAGGGAAAATCCTGATTCACCTCAGAAGGGAAGTTTGCTGTCTATGACAAAACAGACCAGCCATTGCCTGCAGCACTTCTCAGTTTCCTGCAAGCCTCTAGACATGCTGGGGCACATCTAACATACCAAGAACTTCCAGAGTGCTAAGGATGCATACTTTCCTTCTTTGTAGCAACCTTAACCACAAAGAAATCAATTTTTCTGCTTAGATTAAAGGACAAAGGGCCACTAGGAATCCAGCATGTTGGGAGAGAGATGTTTAGAGCTACATAGCAGCTTAGATAACTATTTACTATGACTAGTCTGAAGTGAATATTGCTTTTATGACCAACTTTTGATTTGGCACCAAGTGCCTCTTGGCTGAATGCCTGTGAGCCAAGGACCAGCTTTGGGTTGGAGCTTGATTTTGGTATTGTGCTTTAAAGCTTGGATACTTTTTCTGGACTTCTACTGAGGAGGTTTCCATGAGCTATTTCTGCCAATCACCATGAGGGTGCCAAGTGCTTTCCTAGAGCATTTTTCTCTTGTGGACCCCGAGAATCACCCCCAGGCAATCTTCAAAAGCAGTACTGGTTGGTGTATTCCCAGTCCCTTTAAGCACTCACAGAAAAGGAATAATTTGCCCATCACTGGAGTTTGAGACATGCCATCCATGTGCTCACTCACCCTGCCCCCTCTTCACTCTGTCTCTCAGAGCCCTGAATCATGCAGATGCTGGCTGTGTGCTAACACAGGCAGCAGCCCAGCCATTAGTCACTGTGTGGAGTGCTGAGGACATAAGATTCATCTGAACTCACCAAGGTACAGCAGAAGCAGAAAGTCTCCAAAGGCAGAAGTCTCCTTCTGCATGCTGCTGCTGGGAAGGGCAAGAAACCTCCTGAAATCCTGCCTTACCTGCAGGAGCATCTCTGTGACCTCTTGGCTGTGCCAGGCTGTTGCTTTCAGCCCCAGGAAGTGGCATTTTGAGGAGAGGAGCACTGGATCCCCCTGTGAGCTGATTCATTTGTCAGCAGCAACTCTGACTGCAGAGCACAGTGGTGACCTGTGAGCTGCCTCATCAATGTGCAAACTCTGGCTGCTAAATCGAGAGGAGAAAAGCAGCAAACATGAAACTTCCCAGCCCAGAATGAGATTCCTCTCTGCTGCGCTTCCAGCTGGGGGATCATGAAAGAGGATGTGCAAACACAGTGTGCAAACAGGGTTCTTCAAGATCCCTGACCTGTCTTGGAGTGGTTTGCTTTGTTTTAGCTGACAGCACGACTCACTGACAATGCACAAAGTGCAACACCCCTGCAAGCAGCAATCCTGCTGGGCTCACCAGCTGGACAATACCTAGGGAAGTGCTGCAGCAATTCCTCCTCAATATTTTATATTATAGTATATACTGCCACACTGTTTGTATGTTCAGCAGGTGACTGATCAGGTGCTGCAGATTGCTTTTGCTGTCTATCAATACAGAGCTCTTCTGCAGAAGAATGATGATGTGAAATAGGCCTGTAAGAAAAAAAAAGGTTGAAGGAATACAAATTGCATGGAAATACATAATTTGGATGTGATGGGGCCTGATAAGCACTAGGGAAGGATTTTATAGACTATGCTCTATGCCCAGCTCTGCAAAATGCACTGTCACTTACCTGTACACTAGGGTACTCTTTCTGTGCTTCACCTTTCCCACCTTCAGAGATGAAGATGTGGAGCAATCAAAACATTTGGTAATACTCTGAGTGTGTTTCACAGCCCTGCTGTGTTTAACCAAACATTATCCCATTCAAGATTGTAATAGCCAGTTGAAACTTTAATTTATCTCAGTAAACAATAGCACTCATCTTAAGTTAAATATTTGGCTCAAAGAACTCAACTACACAAATATAGCAAAATCTTACAAGGAAGCTGGAAAGGAACTTTTTACAAGGGCGTGCAGTGAGAGGACAGCAAACCATGGATTTAAAGTGAAAGAGGGTAGGTTTAGATTAGATGTTAGGAAGAAATTCTTCACTATGAGGGTGTCATCTGAGCCAGGATTTTCTGCTGTTCTTTTAGTCTCTGAAGGTGCTTTTGGGGAGGGGCATGCTGCAGCCTAAAGCATGGGCTTTATAAAGGATTTAGAAAGGCTCCTAAAAACACAACAAGCACAAAAAAAAAATAAAAATAATGTAATATATAGAACAAATGCTGAAATATGGGAGCTTCAAAGGTTTTGGGATGTTCAGACTGCTGGAAATAAAACTGAATCATTGTTTGATTGTGACCTGGAAAACTTTAATAGGAAGAAAATATCAGTTAGTGCTCGTTAAGCTCAGGGCAGAGGAAGGTATGATGAGTTACAGGAGCTGGATGCTCAAGATGGAAAATTTGAGTAGGAAAATATGAGGTGCTGATATGAACTTGACATAAGTAGCTATTAGAGCAGGCAAACAGGGAAAGAGCAGGGTCTCCACCTCTGGGAGACTCCCAACATCAGCAGGACACTTCTCTGGAATACTCTGGCTGAACACAGATTGCCAGGCTTGAGGAGGAGAACAAGAATATCCTGTAGTACCTGTAGGTGAGGTGAGGGAACCCACTGTTCCCAAAGGGACTTAAACTCTTGGATCAGTGAACAAAGGGAGTGGGATCTCATTTTATCTTACTGCAGTTACCAACTGTTGTGTTGGAAGTCCCCAGTTTAGAGACATGCATCAAGCAGAGGCACATACAAAGAGGCTGGTTGGGTGTACTGCCTGTCACTTGACACCTATGGGAGCTACAGAAATGCAAAATCTACCTATTAAATCAAATTAGTACCACTAAGGTATCAATAGATAGACTGGTCAGTCTTCCAGAAGGATGATTTTCTGCCAGAGGCACCATTTTCCTTTAAAATTAACCATTATGTGCCAAGTAAGACTTTTACAACAAATACCAAGGAGTGGTTTGAGTGGGAGGTGCAGCAAATAGGGCAGCCTAATCAGAGGCAGGCTCAAATCAGTCTCCTGCTGTCCCTGACCAGAGACTGTGCTGAGATCTCTGCTGCATAAAGACAAGGCACCTCCTCACCTGTGCATTGCAAGGAAGGTCATCAGGGATTTACAGGAACAACACAGGAGAATCTGAGACCTTACATTTGCATTCTCAGAGTCACCCCAGCATTAACCTGTACCCTAGTAGAATGAACTAGTTTCAGCTTTTTGCCACAGGTTCCCCTGCAATACCAAATCCAGGTAAAGGATTAAATTAGCAGTGCAAAACCACACGTCTGTGCATTCAGACATTGATTTGGTGCTTGCCTAATCTTCACACTAAGAAGATAAATGTAGTAATTTTAGCATAAGAAAGAAATAGCAAAATTTGCTGGACCACAATGAACAAACCCTTTTGAAGTGGTCTGACTTCCTCTCAAGAAAAGCTAGTTTTGTCTGTTTTCTAAAGAAAAGAATAGAAGCATTTTTGCTGGCCAGCCAGTTCAGAAAATAAACTGCCAGTGTTATGCTGGTCTATTAGTATGGATACCAAGAGGCACTCTGCTCTTCGTTTACATTGCAAAGGAATGGTTTCACATGCTGATGCCCTCTTCCCATCAGTGTCCTACAAATGGAATCCTAACAGCATCTTGCAGTCTGGCCTGGATGCATGCAACAATCTCAGCAGAAATCCATGCTAAGTCCTCACCCTTGCCTCCTGAGAAGCAGCTTTTTAAAAAAGAACCCAAATCTCCTCTGAGCACAGCAACCCCTGGAAGTTGCATTATTTGTGTTCAATAATATTATTTTTAATAGGGTTCATGGCAATTTGAAAAAGCATTTTAAAAAGGCAGAACAGTTCCTTCCATAATTATAGCCACACCAGCTTAATTTACAAACTCCTTTAAATCTGTTGACACATTGTAATAGTGGTATTTAATCTTTGTTCTAATATCAGATTTATACTGGTACACTCAGTGCCTTTCATTGCCAATTTCATCCCAAGTGCCCTTCATTTTTCAAAGATGGGTACAGGGAAAATTTCTCTAAGACATGAGTGTCTGGAAATGCACCACAATGCAGGTTTTTATTTTCCTGGGAGAGTAAAACAGTTGTGTCAAAAGCTCTGTATAGGAAAGGGAAGGGAAGGGAAGGGAAGGGAAGGGAAGGGAAGGGAAGGGAAGGGAAGGGAAGGGAAGGGAAGGGAAGGGAAGGGAAGGGAAGGGAAGGGAAGGGAAGGGAAGGGAAGGGAAGGGAAGGGAAGGGAAGGGAAGGGAAGGGAAGGGAAGGGAAGGGAAGGGAAGGGAAGGGAAGGGAAGGGAAGGGAAGGGAAGGGAAGGGAAGGGAAGGGAAGGGAAGGGAAGGGAAGGGAAGGGAAGGGAAGGGAAGGGAGATGACAATTGACAACTGCTCAGAAACTTAGACTGGTCATAAAATGCTAAAACACAGACTCCTTGTCCCCTGTGATCCAGAACAGTTAGTAATTCTTAGAAACCCTTGAGAATCTGGTTCTGAAATTCTGATTTGAGAAGCAAAAAACTGAAAATGTACTCTTTCCCATCACAGTTTGCCAATGGAGGAACCAACAGATGCACTTTTGAGAGCAACAGAGAGTGCAGACAGATCTCTTGGTACTAAGTGAGAGCCATAAGTCAACTACTTCTGTTCCTGATCCTGCAATTATTCAACACATTCTTCAAACTTTCAGTTTTCCCCAAACAGATCAAATTCCAATCTCTAAAGTTCAATCCCCACATACACTTATTTAAAAAAACTAGCAACCATCACCACATAGTGTTGCTTTCGCTCTTGCAAGCAGCAATCCTTTTATCAAGAGGAGTAATAAGGCAAAGTATACATGGCCCCTCTGCCCAAGATGGAATTCATAGCTAGCCCAGAGCACCCTCAGAGCTCTACTGGAGCCAGGGGTGATGCTGGCTTGCAGACTGGTGAGCCTGAGCTCCAGGTGAGTCTGGCTCTCCAGGAAGCAGAGAGCCCCAGGATCAGTAGGAATTCAGGAGCAGGGCTGGGAGACTGGATGTGCAGCACAGTCCTGGGTGCTTCTTGCCCCCTGGACCCACTCCAGGCAAACCTGGCCCTGGTGCAGTGCCAAGAGGAGCCTGGGTGCAGCTGTATATTTGCAGGGGTCTGGCACCCACTGTCAGCTGCAGAAGTCAGAGGTCTCCACTCTTGGGCTGAAGCAGAGTTAGTGAAACCTTGGTGAGAGTAGTAGGAACAACAAAGAAAAAATCATACATCTAAGAAATTAAATACACAGTCTGAAATAGTTTGAATATAATTAAATTGCACTTGGAGTTTTCCCTCACATCAATCAAGCCAGCTATTAAACATTTTTTATGTGAACCTTAGGAAGATTTGATGCTATAAACCATTAAGCCCAGATATTACAATTTCCCCCATGGCCAGTATGAACATCGTATTAATCATGCAGCACCCACTGCGAGCTATTTCTACCATACTGCTTTTGTCCAGTCCCCTAAACTATTACCATCCATCTACCACATAAATTTCCTGTAATGGATTGTAAGAAGTCCTCTGAGCAGCATGCTGGCTGAGTGATCAGAAGAATTGGATTTTTTCCTTCCTTTTCAACATTTTAATGCATTATCTTTAGTGATTCATATGCTTCAGTTTTTTCCAGGTGTGCTTTGGGGAAAAATGAAAATAACCCACCTTCAGCATAGGCTCAGCCTCTTAGGAGAAACTGCAAGTTTTTGTTATTACTCTAAACAAGGTTTTCTGTTGCAGAAGATCCAGTTAGAGCCATTACTGTTGCCTGTGTCCTCTGGGCAGGAAGTCTCTTCTCAGGCTATTAATCGCTTGCTATTTTTTTTTCCTATGGAAAAACAATAAGCAAAAAACCCAAAGGATCCTCATTGGTAATGCTGTTCATAGTACAGATTAAATTGCCAGAGGAAATATATAGTTTGGCACGTGGAAGTTTTTCTATGAATCTATACGTAAACATATAGATTTTCACGCCTGTCAGCACAGCCATTTGCAGGTCTGCATTAAACAATGAATTTCAGTGCCAGTGCTGTCACTCAGCAGCTCTGCTGCTTCTGGCTCTGATGGTAATAGATTGGCTAAGAAATCTGGACACGTTCATTTTGCCAAGGGATCGTGTGTTGCTGGAGGTAATGCACATCAGATGAGATGTCACACTCTCAGAAGAAGTGCAGAGGCGTTAAGACAAGCCAAATTCTCAGCTGCTTATATTCTTCCTTACCAGGGTATCAGGATATCAGGGTATCAGGATGCAGACTGAATTTATAAATACTGGAACAGGATTTGTTGTGTGACAGAAGCTCTTGGGGAGAGAGATATAGGTTAGACTTTTTGCCTTATTATGTCTCAAAGAAAAGTGATTATCTGTGTTCACAGTTTAAATTAAATAAATATGTTTGGTTGTGGAATGATAAAGAGGTTTCAGAAGAAGAGTGCTTCAGACAGCACATGCTGAGGGCTGTCAGGGGGAAGCAGAGAACAGCAGCCACCTGTGTTTTATGCTGCACAGGTTTCCAAATGCTTCAGAGCAGCCCTGAGAAATTTTGCAAGCATTTAAGAAACAACTGTCTCAAATGAACACTAGTTATTGGCTCCCATTTGAAAACCAGTTTTGGGCCACTGGTAACTTCCCTGAAGAAGGAGTGAGGAGAAATAAAACCTCTGCTGGGGATTAAATGAGAGCCTGAGACTGTGGCTGTGGAGGCACTGGTGGAGCAGGGAGGATTGTGATGGGATGTTGTGTTGGGTTTAGCTGGGGACAGCAAGAGTAGCAGCAAGAAGACAGAGTCTCATGGCATCTCCTTAGCTTTTCCCCTTTCAATCTTTTTGCCTATCATGGTTTGACTAATCCTTTAAATATATTTTGCGTTCATTTCTCAAATAACCAGCAGACATATGGTGCTAATGAGAACTAGAGAGGGTTTGTTTTTTTAATGAGCAAGAGCAGCTGGTAAGCAGAACATAAAATTAAAAATGGAGGGAAAAATAAGCTCAAGGGGATAGATAAGGTTATTAATCACAGCAGAATTCCTCAGCTCTCTCCTGTGATGAGAAGCATCAGGTGGAGTGGGACACCAGTGACCTTGAGACGAGTCTGTGACAGCCTTTTGCACCAGGTGAAAAATAAGTGGCTGTCTGATACGTTCAGCCGTGTCACAGCTCTCCATGGCAGCAGAGATGCTCTGCCCTGTCCCTGTGCAGGCAGCCTGGCTGGTGGCAGCCCCTCCAGCTGGCCCAGACTGTCTCAGCATGGTCCTTCATTCAGGATGGAAGCCTGGGACACCTTGTGAGTGCCATCTGCAGAGGGACAGGTGAGCACAGACCAGCAGTGACCCATCTGAAAGGGAAATAATTGGAAAGTGGAAAAAATTGCATTCAGGGGTAAATTTTCCATTTCTGAGTCGTGCTGCATTGCTGGGAGGATTTGTGGCAGATGCTCACAGCTTTCTTTAAATGAAGCCCACTTCATTTTCTGCTATTTAAACATGTCATCCTAAGGAATACAGAACAATGAGGGAGCTTTCCCAGGATGTACCTCTGTCTGACCAAGAGGCTCAAAGTAACACAAAGAGCCACCCTGCCCAGCAGCCCAAGGTTTCTGCTGCACTCCACAGCTGCTTTTAAAAACCAAGGCTATTTCATTTAATGACTTGAGGCAGACAGAGCCCAGCTCACAGCTTCAGTGCTAACTTACATTCACCAGGAAACACACACTTTTCAAGACTGCTGAATCAATCTGCCCTTTCCACTCAGCAGAACTTCTCTGGATTGTCTTGAAGCCTGCTCCTGCCAGAAGCCTCCTGTGCATGTGGTTACTGCTGGCCTGCAGTCAGGTACCTCCTACCCCATGCTAGACAGCACCTGAGTCACAGGCATTATCCATCCTGGGATGCAGGGAGCCCCAGGCTCTCATGGGCCCTGAGCACCTCCAGCTGCATTGGTTCCATGGCTGAGGTTGTCCCTGTGCCTTTTCCAGAGAAATGTCTTTTTCATAGGTATGTCTGACTCTTAAAGTCAAGTAGTCCTCTGGTCTTTGCACGTGCCTGGCCACAAAAGACAGAAATTATCTGATATCTGTTCTAGATGTCTGTATTGGGCCATCTGTTCCTGCAATCCAAGGACAGAGCAAGAAGGTGGGATTTGTCTCTCCTAATACAGACACAGCAGTTAGGATAGGTTAGTAGCTTCAGAGACCTTTCCCTACTGTGGCCATGTCAAGGACAAAGGATAGTCCTATCCCTCCCTATGCTTACTGGAGTACACTGATCCCAGTAACTGTGGGGCAGAAACACAATTCTGGTCCCAATTCCTTGCTCCTTTCTGCAGGCTAAGGACATTTATGGACACCAGGGTTGCTTTCAGTGTTGCTCCTTTTGGTGCTGACAGTGGTGGGGAGGGACAGGCATGGCCCCTAGCTAACCTTTATTTGAAAGGACACTTTATGATGTGCAGAAAAAGTGTGTGGCTGCAGTGTGCCTTCTTGATCTGAGCTGCAGCACTGGTGTAGGTATACCTTAAGAGCATTTAAGAGACATTTAAGAGTATGAACATTACCCATTGCTGGCTTCTGTGGCATTATTGATCTCACAATTATTATGCTGAGGGATGATTTGCACAAAACAAAAGCAGTCTCTTTTCTGAAAAGAATCTTTGCCAAATTATCCATCCTGAAATTTTGCCCAGAACATGCCCATAATTTCCAGAGTCAAATGCATGCTGCAGTAAAGTGACCACTGAGCAAGTCTGTGCCATGGCTTTTCCTCCTTCAGCAGTGTAGTCACCTTTTACACCTCTGAGATGTACTGAAGGTTGCTTTTTCTCATAATTGAGCAAAATGTAAGGTAGCAGACCAGCCATTGTTACAAAGGATTATGACTTCCTTTCATGGGGAAATGATAAGAATTTGGCTATATGGGAGAAAAGTTCTTGTTTGAACATGAAATTTAAACAAATAGCAAAGAGAATCCTCACAGCTGAATGACATAAAGTGGCTTTTTCTGTTTAATAAATATAAAAAATATCTTCCTAGATCAGTTGGATGAGTAATGGAAGCACTCAAACTCTTTAGGGACACTTTTGCTGTCTTGGAGGATTGGATTCCTTTTGCATCTAGGATGAGAATAATTGAAAAGGCAACAGTGGGAGATGATTGCTGCTGCTAGCAGCAGTGAAGAATGAGTGCAGATGTATTAGGTTTTGCCCCCTACATGGTAACAACCTTTCTAGGAACAAAGAAATGTGCTGTGTGCCATGGGATTTGATGGAAAAGATGGGTGTGAAAGTTCAGGGACATAGCTGAACATGCTGGCTTCAGAGACAGGCGAAATAATTCCAAATCCATTTGCTTCTTGTGTCAACCTGCAAAGCCTTTGGTGGACATAAGCATCAGGCATGCTGTGGCAGGCCAGCTGTGTGCCTAGAAAATGCTGCTCACAGTCCCAGCAATCTCTTCAGGGAAGGACTCCACGTGGAGTGCTCACAAGCACTGTTGGAGCTGTTTGTGCTGTGAGATTCCCACAAGCCCATGGTGGGGGTGCATGTTTTCAGGATCTGGCTGAGGCAGCTCTCTCTTATTCACTCTGTGCTAATTGCAGTGGTATTTTTTGCTACACGCAGTGCTGAGAGGGAAGGGTCCCGTGGTGTGCCTGAATGCTGCACAGTGTAAAGCAGCACAGTGCTCCCTCCTGCCTCTCCCAGACCCCCCAACCTCTCAGGAGGGAGAAAAAGGCTCATGTAAGATGGATGTTTGTGCTGATGTTATTCAAATGAGCAATGAACAAATAAAATGGCATTGACTTTGCTTTTCAATACATTTCTTCTGGCAAAATTACCCACAGTGGTACTTAAACCTCCTTGGGGGGTCTTGACAGTGTTTTCTTTCCTGCCTGCTACAGTTTGAGGAGGAAAAAATATTCTTTATTGTACTAGCACAGCCCACAAACTTGCTGAGGCCAGATGTGAAACTCTTGTCTTAGAAAGAGCAAGGAGGAAAAAGAAATCTGAAAATAGGGAAAAATCTCAAGGGAGACATTTGCAATTATACAAAGTTCTTCCTTCTGATTTATATTTCTGATAATATCTCTGCAACTTATTATGAAATTCAATGTTTGTAAGTAAGAATAAAAACTCTTTGTATGGAGCAGCTGCTGGGTAACATGACAGAACAGAAATATTTCAGGGTGAAAAAAATCAACACTCAGAGGGGACTGAATGACTCAAACTGCAGGTAAGTGTATGGAGGCTGCCATGAAGAGCTTAGCACTTTGAAATTCACCCTGGTCAGTAGAAATGAAAACTAATTTCCACCTGGCACCTTTTCTGAGGCTATTTGTTAGAACCTGTCAAGTTGATATGACCTCTCTTTCCAGACTCAAGAGGGCAAATGCTTCTATTTCCTATTTGCAGTGTGTTTATAACCAGGGCAAAAAGCAGTCTTAGCCATTAGACTGGAAAAAAAAACCAACCCTAGCCACAGAAATAAGTACAATTCCCACAAAGAAGGGCAATAGCATGTTGTAGGAAACTTGCACAGCCATGGATCATGCACTGGAGAACAGCTTTGACTCTAGTCAAACTTCTTGAGCTTATGCAAGTACATGGCTTGGCTGACTTTGTGTGAGAGCCAAATCATTAAATGAGAGGTGTCACAAAGCACAGCCAGCAGAGGGATTGTCTGTTTGACTTTTAATCCACTTTGGTGGGAGGGTCACAGGAAAGGCACTGAGCCTCACCACCTGATCCAAGGACACAGCACTCATCAAGGGTAGGGGACCCATTTGATTGATTACAGGATAGAAAGGCAGGAGAATAATATTGACAAAAGACATTTTGAGGAAATGAAATTATTCCAGGAGAGCTTTGTTTTTACTGATTAGGAGCTGAGGGGCTGCTGAGCGTGGACTTATCTCTGTCATGTTAGTTTCTCCAGAATAGTGGACTGGTTGAACTCTTCAAAAAAGCCCTTCACTACCAAAATCCAGAGTAGATTAGATAACAACTGCAATCCATCAGCCATGACAATTTCAGCATATATTGGAACCAGGAAATTTTAGCTAACTGTATCTGGGAACTATCTGAGTTAATGAGGAGGTCTGTCTGTCTTTGTGAGAAAAGCTCCTTTCTATCCTGCTGCAGAATGAGTAATATACCCCTCAAATAATACCTCCCTCTCAGAAGATCAGTTGGAAAGTGTTGGCTAGGAGCAAGTCTGTAGACCTGCAGATCAGCTGTGCTTTTACCTGTGCAAGTCTGAAGTGGCAGAGCAGGCAGAATTCCAGCTGTGGCTCATCTGGTGGCATTCTGGAAGAAAGCCTGTTGTGGGGGCTTGGTGGCTGTCAGCCCCCATGAACTGCAGGACCACTGGAGCAGGAAGTGTGAAATATCCATTTCTGAGTTTGCAGAATCACAGAATCATAGAACATGCTGAGCTGGACAGGACCCATCAGTATCCCCCAAGCCCAACTTCTGGCCCTGCACAGGATCACCCATCTCACACCATGTGCCTGAAAGTGCTGTCCAAATGTTCCTTGAACTCTCTTGGGCTTGGTGCTGTCACCACTTCCCTGGGGAGCCTGTTCCAGTGCCCTACTACCCAATGATGGGTGAAGAACCTTTTCCTGATGTCTAATCTACTCCTCCCCTGACACAGCTTCAGGCCATTCCCTCAGGTCCTGTCACTGTCACCACAGAGAAGAGATCAGTGCCTGCCCCTCCTCTTCCCCTCACAAGAAGCTGTAACTGCAGTGGGGTCTGTCCTCAGTCTCCTCCAGGCTGAACACACCAAGTGACTCAGCCATGACAGGGTCCTTTCCTTCAAAGGTCCTTCACCATCCTTGCTGCCCTCCCTTGGACACTCTCCAATAGTTCAATGTCTCTTTTATCCTGTAGCACCCAGAGCTGCCCCCAGCTCTGGAGGTGAGGCTGCCCCAGCTCAGAGCAGAGCAGGACAATCCCTTCCCTTGCCCAGCTGTGATGCTGTGCCTGATGCCCCCAGGACAGGGCTGGCTCTCCTGGCTGCCCAGTTCCAGTGAGAAACTGCCCATTCCAGTCGTGGCTGCACTCACAGGCAGTGTGTAAGGTCAGTGGCACATTCCATCTTGACATCAGTGACCATGTTGTCAGTTGTGATGCCCGAGTAATGCAGAGCACAGAAACCTGTGAGACTGTGCAAGACCTCACTAGAGAGGCTTCCTTCTCCTGTGGAGACTCAGACTGGTAATTTCAGATCCAGCAAGAGATTTCTACATGTCAGATCACTTGGTTTCACTACAAATTGATGGGTATCAACATATCAGACTCTCTGCACGCCCCGCTTGGGAGAATACCATACCCTGAAAGTTCAAGGATCTATAAAGATTTAGACACAGTGGTTACTATTCCTCTTTTCCCACCAAGAAGGTCCTTTTGCTTCCATAGTGCTCTCACTGCCTTGAGCCTGACCCAGCTGAGACTGTGGGCAGCCTGTACAGTAGCTGCTACTCGAGCCTTACCATACATAATTTTAATTTACTTGGTGACCTACTTTCAGCTGTTTTCACCTGCCACAGAGGAGAAGTGGCCAGTACCTTTTCCCTGCCTGAGATGAAGCCCTGTGTGTGTGCTGAATGGCAGTGGGCTGTGTTCCCCTAGAGACTCCCAGCTGGCTGACAGCTTCCCATCCTCCCTATGGAAGTGGCATCCTTCCCTGGTGAGAAGTGACATTGCAGCCCCCACACCACACCCCTGGCAAGGCACAGCCTGCACAGGGTGGCACTAACATCAGCTCGTTTGTTGTGTTGGTCTCTTTCCTGAGCAAGGAGGAGAAAACACCTTCCTTTCTTTGCAAACTGCTGTAGCTTATTTCCATCATACCCTTTGTCTGTATTACCTGCATTAATCTAGTACAGCGTGGGATGAAAGTGTGCCCCTGAGACTAAGCATGCATGTAACTTTAACTACCAGCTGCCAACATAGATGCAAAGTTGTCTCTTCAAACTACTCATAAAACCCTGTGGATAGTGACATTAAGTAGCTCTCTTTTTCGAAATGCAGGCATTAAGGTTTTTTTAGTGTGTTGACACATCATTATATTTCTCAACAAGGCAAATTAGAGCAATGATATGAAGTTTTGTCTTGAGAGCCTGAGGATTTTTTTATGGTTCTGGGAGCCTGCATTAAGACAGAATGTAAAATGGGGTGTAAATATTATAACGATGAGTTATTTCTTCCTGCTTGCTAAGAAGCAGCAGAACCACTGGTAGAAGGCAGCATATCCCATATGGATTACTTCTATTATATTTTAACAACTGCTGCATGTTCTAATTGCTTTTAGTTCATAGGGACCAAGATAATGTTATGAATACTCAAAGGAGAACTTGCATTTAGTACATGACAGCCATGGCTAACCACCTCCTCAGCAGCTCCTTTGTCCTGCTCCTGCTGTGATGACACCCAGGTGGGATCTTCCTCTTCTGTTTTGTTTGTGTCACCAGTGTTGATGTCATTGTGAGGATGTGCAATAGTCTTGAACCACTTGTTCCAGGGTCTAGCTGCATGACAGCCTGTCCCAGAGGTGCCTACAAGGATGGATTGTCCATGTCCTGGCTAGGGGCAGATGGGGTGTGTGGGGGACATTTGTGGTTTAAACCTGACCACTGCTGGGTGCTGGCATTTGCTTGGGCTGCAGCCCAGCTCCTTGTCAGGGGAAGGGATGGGTGAGCCCAACTGCACCCTGATTTCCCTATGGACATAGCCTGACCACACAAACAGGGCACAGTGCTGTGTGCTCCTAGCTCAGGAGGAAACTGGAGATAATCTCCTTACATACATCTAACAACATATATGCTTAGCAGGAGTTGATGTAGGTGCTACTGATGTACCATCCAACCTTCTGCAAACCACAGGACTCATCATTCTGCTTTGCACCAGCAGTTTGTGTTTGATCACAGTAGGACTCGTATTCTGCCACACATAATGTTCAAAAAAGCCATCCAGCCTTCGTGTGACATTACAAATGGGGAGAGAACATACCATTTTCCATAGTCATGTGTTCTGTTGGTTAATTATCTTTGTTCTTATAATTGCATGCCTTATTTCTCATTTAAATACATCTGTCTTCAGTTTCTGGCTGCTGCAACTAATTTTTTTTCTCCTGCAAGATGAAGAAGGAATGTGGTACTGAACATTTCTGCAGTCAGGTCACCCTCCAGCCTCCTCTTTGATACAGCAACCACAATGAGTGCTTTAAGCCTTGTGAGGTATTTTCCATAGTCCTCAAATAATTTTAATTTAATATTAAAAAAAAATATCCTTTTTTTTTGTCAGGTCTTTGAGTTGACAAAAATATTCCAGTAACAATTTCTGTAAACAGGAAGGATCTAAGCTGCCATCCACTGCCTGCTTCTTTGAGCTGCTCCTGCCATCCCCAGTGAGACCTCACAGCTCTCAAGCTGGGCCATTTTGACCCCTTGTCCCTGGTGTTTCAAAAAGCATGGACACTGCATCTCTTGCTCTAGATACAGAGCTTGATGTCTGACTGTTTCCAACATTTTACTTTGAATTCCAGCTGCTGTAGTTTAAGATAAAGCCAGATAAACCTCTGAAGAATCAGACCTTGAAATCCAGAGTTTCCCTCTGTGTTTTCATTAGTGGGTTACAAAGGCTGCTCTTTGTTCATTTGCTTTCTGATTTTTCAAATGTACCCTCAGAACTGGGAGGACAGAGCCATAAGAGGAGTGAAAAGTGATATTGTGGGAGCACAGGTGCTATCCCAGGGATTTGGGTGTTCCCTTCACAAGAGGGTGATCAGTCCAAATCCATCCAGCTAGAGGAGGACTGAAATTCATGCCTCCCCCTCC
Source organism: Luscinia megarhynchos (assembly GCA_034336665.1). Taxonomy (NCBI): domain Eukaryota; kingdom Metazoa; phylum Chordata; class Aves; order Passeriformes; family Muscicapidae; genus Luscinia; species Luscinia megarhynchos. Next base: position 72,483,874 of record JAPFBE010000003.1, read on the forward strand.
CTGGGTGATTGCTCTGATCACCAGCCTTTTCTACCACCTTCAGCACACAAACAGGGAATGAGGCAGTGCTGTGTACCCAGCAGGAAGGTAACAACTTGGCAGCAGAAGTCTGTGTCAGAAGATGCATCTCAGGTTCCCTTAGGCACAGTGGCAGAAAGGCAATAAACTTAAATTTGCTACAGACCAGACCTTAACATTTGAATCTTATAGGCTGGTCCAGGTTTGGGATCCTTGATTAGGTGGCCAGGGCTGCTATTTAAGCCCTTTCATACAGCTGCAATCAAGATCCCCAGTTTATCACACCCCAAAGAATGTTGTATTGAAGAGCCTGCAATGTGCAGACAGTAAGGGCCAATTATGCTTTCTTAAAGAGCATTTTCTTTTTATATAGAGAACATTTAATCAACAAGATTTAATTAAATTCCTCCAAATAATAAGTATTTTCTCACTTAATACAACTATTTTTGATAATAAATCCCTAATTAATGGTAAATATAATTGCAAACCCAGCACTAAATTCTTGTCTTGTGGGCATCAGTGTCATTCTGGGGAGAAGGTAGTTCAATGTTGTAAATGTATAAAATTTGGGCCATAGTTATTTGATCTTGGGTTTGAAATGTCTTCTTTTATCTTTTTGTTGAGAGACAGGCAACTGCTCCAAATGGGAAAATGACTGAATAAATAATGGCCAGAAGTACACAGAATTCAAGGATTCCTGCATTAAAGTATAATACTGTGCACACTGGCATGTCTCATAAACACCTTTGGATAGAATGCTGTCAGCTCACAGCAAACCCTGAAAGATGAACCACTTGTGTTGTGTGCCTTTGGCTTAAAATAGCTGAGTTTTATCATTTGATTGTGTAATGTAACAGAGCTCTAAAGTTTAGGAGGCTGAACTGTATTTCAGGAAAAAAGAAACAAAGAGAATGCAGGAGAATGCAGACTGGATATCTAGATCACAGGACGTAAATACAGCAGGTATCAGCTGTGGATACAAATTTTTTGTATTAAGAGAAGTCCAATAGAAAGGTCTTTGGGTGCTGGGCAACTTTTGATTGCCTTCCCCTTATAGTTCTATGATTTTTTAAAATCTAGGCAGTTAATATCAAGAAAAAACACTGGTTCCTTGTATCTCTCTTGGAAGCATTTTCTAGTGTTGTACACACTTCTGACTCAGCCAAGGTCTTCTCAATGAAAAGCTAAAATGAGTCTGCATTGAAATAATTAGTTCAAAGCAGCCTGCAGTGTTCACCTACAGCTGTGAATGGGCACTGGGGCTGGTTACCAAACCTGGGTGAAAATGTCTGCTGTACATGGGATTGCTTAAAAGGATCTGACTGACTTGAAATAAAATTCTTTAGTTTCTGCAAGTTCTGTGCAGTTTTGTTCCCTTCCTCTTTGGAAGGGGAAGTTTAGATATTCTTGAGTGTTGCCTTTATTTTCCAAGAAGTACAACTGGACATTTAATGATCTCCAGATGATGCATGATAAGAAAACAGTCACTGACACAGGGCATTTACAAGAACACTTCTAACAGGAAATCATAACAGAAAATTCCATGTTTTACTTCATATGTCTTGTAATTCTGGAATATCCATCTTACTATTTATGGTCTGTCTGGCTCTTTACTTCTGATAACTTCCGAAGTGCACCCAGGGGCAGAACTAAATAAAAGTCAAAATAATTCCAAGTAAGGAGGTATTTGCCTTCAGCATTGCTTTTCTTTCTCCACAATGAAAGCATTTAGTTAAAAATTGTCATTAAGACCAAAGACAAAACTTCTGTTATCACTTTTCATTCAAAAGAGAAATTCTCCAGCTCCTACTGAAAATCAGAAGAGTATATAAAGACTATTGAACAAATATAGCTATTTCTGTCAAGTTAGTGGGGCCAGAAGGACCTTTGATCTGCCTTAGAGTGGAAGTTCTTGTATTTTTATTAAATCTAAAGTTGCATTGAATGGATCAAAAATTGTGTGTTGTTTTATTGTATTTCTGCAGACAAAGAAATGTAAGTCCCAGCTGTTAGGTCTTTATAATCTTCCATGAAATATAACTAATTGCTGTAGCATGCTTTAAAAGAACATATCTGCATATGTTTCTTGTACATTATATGAAAGAAAATCTGTTCTTGAAGACTATTTGCTTTTTTTGTATGCATAAATCACTAGTCACTCTTCTCCTTCCCCTTGTGACATGCAGAGCATGTTTGGCTTCACATGACCTACATGGTCCATCACACAGTCCAAAAATCCATTGGCACACATCACAGATGATTAGCTGGCTGAAAATGAATAGGAAGTAATGGATTCTATGGATTGCTTCACAAAACTTCTGAGATAAGGCCCAGATTCATTAGGAGCATTTAATTTTTGGTGATGAAAAGCCATTGTTCCTGGGGAAATATCCCTCAGTTGTTGCATTTGGGTTATAGCAGGCTGGATCCATATTCCCTTTAGTTTTTCCTAATTTGACTGGATTGTGGTTTGTTTGCTCCTTTTGGTTTCTCTACCCAGGACAAGGTCTTTGCCTCTCTCCTTCTCATGAGATGAAGGTTTGCAGCCCTGCAGCCCCAGACCACCTGCACTGAAGATGTGTCTTCAGATTGCCAAATGCTTAAATACATTTTTTTTCCAAGAAATTCTACCAGAAGCAGTCTGAATTTACAATTTAGTCTCCAGGGACAGATGCATAAGAGCAAACTGTGCCCAAGCTTTGTAGACTCTTCCAAAAAACCAGTCTTGCTTTTAACTCAGAGCTGTACAGATTGTGGTTCAGCTATAGGGCACCTGTAGACAATTCAATGCCTCATTTCTCTCCTCCTCCATGAACTCTCTAGGGAGCACAGTGCACTTCTGCAGATGGCTTCTTCCTCAACATGTCTCCTGCAGCCCATCTCCTCCCTCCTTAGCTGTTTCCACAATGGAAATAACCTCATCTCTGCAAAAGTGGATCCCTCAGCTCTTCTCTCCTGCTCAGTTGCCATTTGTTGGATATTCCTCATCAAGTGACTTGTTCCCTACCAGAACAGTCAGTCAGTGACTAGTTAGTGGAAACCCAACTCTTAAAATATCCAAATTATGTGCTGAACCAAGACTTCTCTACCTCCCACCCTATAATGTAGGGTCTCTTAAATGGTCATTCTCCAAAGTTAATTCACTTTTCTCTTCTGGTCATAGCCAGGTGCAAGCATTACTCCTGAGGCACCTCACTGAGAACACACAGCATCTCCTGAAAATACTACCATGTAAAATGACAAGAATTCAGAAAATTCCTTGGTTTTGGTAACATAAGTGCAACATTTGGTACAACATTTGTTTTTCTCTAATTTGCCTGTAACAGGACTGACTGCTGTAACCTCCTTGATTTGCACATGACTACCAACTTTCATTCTGCAAAAGGCAAGATCTGGCCAAATGATGCCCTTGCACCTTCCTTGTTGTACCTTATTGTACCAAATACCTGCTTGTTTTGTATATGCTGGGTTAATTTGCTCTACATGTATGGCTTTGCTTCAAAATCCCTATAAAATACAAGTTCCTTTTACTACACAGGCATAATTCTCTCATGCTTTAGCTCCATCCATTAACAAGATGCTAAATAATAAATAAATTAGTAATCAGTTTAGAAAAACCACAGAGAAAAGTAAGCAGCATAAGAATGGGTGATTCTCCCCAGCAATCTCAGATTTTTCACACTGCACAGGCTTTCTTGTCTTTTTTTCCCAAGTCAACTGCCAGAACTATTTCAGACAGATGGCCCAGTAACCTCTGATGTTCCCCTACAGATCTCTCCTTGACACAGAGATTATAAAAGCAGTACTCTCAAAGAAATCAGAAACCTTGTATTCTGCAAAAGCTCAACTGTTGATCTTCTCAAGAAAATAGAGTACACTCTAAGTCTCTAGTCCAGATACAGCAAAAAGACCAGAAGGTGCCAGATAAATATATTTTCTGTGCTACCTGATGTTATTTCTGCATCTGTATATTTATAAATCCTCCTTTTTCAGTATCTGCACAATGTAGAAAGTGAACAGAAGTGGTATGAGCTATGTTTTGTTCTTGTCAGATGTAGCTCTGAGTAGTAAAATGTGAGAGATGCCATGGTCACCCAAAGGAAGATGAACAAGAGGCTGGATTCTCTTGGATGTCTGCCAGTGGAAATTGGCTGATGCTCTTTGGACAACGTTGTGTAAAGTTGTGGAAACAACTTTCCTCTTGCAGGGAGTGCTTTGAGGCTGTTGATGCCCAGGGAGCTGCCAGGACCTCGCATCTCTTGTGAGGGGTGGCTCCTTGTGTGGCACTGCAACCAGCTCTGTGTGGAAGCATTGGCTCATAGTGCCACCTACAGAACAACACCTCCACTCGATGATGAATTGCATTGCCTCTCTCTCCCTTCTCTGCTAAGGCTTACAGCTTCATTTAACATGACGAAAAAAATTGTGAAACAGAAGCCTCAAACCTAAAGTGTCAAATTACCAAAGATTTTCCAGTGAGCAATAATACAGTGCAGCATCTCCCTTTAATCCAGGATGTGATGAGGAGATTCTTATTCTTGAAAGCAGAATAAAATTAAATTCACTTTCAAGTGGAAGAAAGATCTGGAACATTAAGAAAAAGATAACTCCTGAGAGAGAAGTGTGGACATTGAGTCATGGACATAGGAAAACATGTAACTTACTAGGCCTGAACATATGGAATCTAGTTTGAAGGATATTTTAATTTTTTTTAATAGGAATTTGATTCATACACCTGTTCCCAAAGAATAAAATGCACCTTTTATGAATGGAATCCTTATGTGTAGGATGGGATTATGCATAGCAATATGTGTAAAGAGATGATATGGGCACTTGGAGAGCTGCACTCTAGAGATACAGTCTAAAGGGTATTCATGACAAAAGCTTCAGGCACCAGGCTAGACCCTGAAGGAGTAGACCTGCTATTGGCACATAAGACAGTGATAGCTGTTGTAAAGAGAGCTATCCAAATAATATATTGGCATGAAGAAACTTTCTGAAATGGCTTACTTTCTTTAAGGTAAATAAATAAATAAATAAATAGATAGATAAATAAATAGATTTATAAATCAAGACAAGTAAACTGGTCAATATTGGGAAATTTGGACTCCAGGCCTCTCTGGATTCTTCTTCTGTTAATTTATGCTTGCAAAATTGAAGGTCGCTGTGAGAAATATAAAGACTCATCAACTAAGTTTGAGAAATCCACTGACATCATCAACAGGACATTCATATTTATCCCTTGTGTGACCAGTTATTTTTGTATCAAGTGGGAAAGAGATAGGGTGATGCATATTTGAGAATGATTTCAGTTTCAGACCTGCTCTCACAATGACTGTTTTCAGTGAAAATTTACACACAGCATCAAATGCACTCAATGAACACTGAGGAAACACTAATTGCTTCTTGTTCCAGGTCAGGCCAGGTGCTCTGGTCTATTTGCTCTCCCCCAGTGCACACCACATCCTGGAGTTAATCCTCTTGTGTTGGAGTCCTGGGTATCTGTCCCAAGGACATTTTCCTGCCTCTGGTTTGTATGATAACAATGCCCTGGGAAAAGCAATTGACTGCATCTAAAGAGGATTAATTTAAAACAACAATATGTGAAGTCATAGCATACAAGAGTTTGATTGTTCCTGTTATACTAAGCATTAGAGCTGGAGAAAATTTTAAAAGTGATTGTGGAAGCTCTAGCAGTGAATCAATCAGTGTATGATTCCTTTCCCCATTGAGAGTAGTACTTGAGTGGGAAATTACTTAAAACTGGCGGAATAGAGTAGGTGTTATCAGTCTGACTGTCATTCTGTTCAGTTTGGGGAATCTTACTGGTCCCTAAGGAAAGAGAAATCACATTCCTTGACTCATGCTGTGCTGGTAAGGGATGATATGTTCAAATTACTGGGAACATGTGTTGTATTCAAGAGAAAGCAGAGAGAAGGAAGAGCTCCCTTAATCAGCATCCCACTTTCTAAAGTACATATTGGTACAAACTGGGCTGAAAATTTATGGAATAGGAAAGAAAGAACAAATAACTGAGAGGGAACTTTTTCAACCCCTCTGTGCAGCTACAAGCTGAATTTCTATTGGGTTATCAATTATTGCACCTTTTATGTGTGATCTTTGTAATAATATAGGCCAAGATCAGTTGCTTGTGGCTGAACTACTTGACTTAATGTATGACAAGGTGTAAAATCAAAATACAGAGGGAAAAACTGAATTTAAAATACCCTTTTACTGCTATAAAGCAGACTGAAGTTGTATATCTTTTCCCAGGTTTGCCCTTTAGCTTTTGATGCTCTTTAGACTTATGGCAAAGAGCTGAGTGAAAATGATAAATGGGATATAGATACTGGAAAATGGAACTGCTGCTTTCCAGCCTGAATAATATGAGCAGCCATTCAGTCACTGGAAAATATTCCAGGTTTAAATGCTTTCTGATGCTTCTTCAAGCCCTATACCTCTTTTTTCATGCCTCTTTCAGAGATAATATCTTACCATGAGATACGTGCTCTAACTGGCAAACCAGAAGCTCAGCTGGGGAAATTACTTTCCACTGCTCCCCTGCAGATGTGCACCTCTCTGTAAGAAAGCACTGCAGCCGAATTGGAGCAAAACCTTGGAGCATGAAAGTGAGGATGGCTTTGTTGTTAAATAGATCATTAACATAGAGAGGAGTCTTAAACTATACTTTTTAAAACTAAGTTGTATTTGTACAATTTACCCAGCAATTGGGTACTTTTACCCAGTAGCTGGGTAAACATGTGATAATGCAATATAAACTGAGAGCTCCATGATGCAAAGACCAGGACTCACATTCTTCCCATCCTAGGTTAAGTTCTATGATGCTTTGGAGTCATGGAAATAAAATGTAGAAATTCAACTCAGTCATATATCTTTTAAAAACTGAGTGCCCTAACTTGACAAGGATAGCCATAGCTTTGAGTGAGGAAGTCTGGGATCAAGTCTCCTTTCTGTTTGAGCCAGAACACAGTGGTAGGGAAGGTCAGCCACATCTTTAAAACATATCAGGACTGGGAGTGGATTTTTCTCATCTATCTTGTTGAAACTGTTCCAGTTTATGTCAGAATTTAAATAGTCTGGGGCCAGAGAGCAAACAGGAATATACAATCACTAAACTTCATACATAGGGCGCTTATATGAAGGGAAGGGAATGATAACTTGTATTCATTCTAGTTTTTGAGGGATATGTCTATATACAAGACAAAACATTCTGTAACATCTGTGGTTGAACATTCCATAATGTCTGTCTTCAGGAAGCTGATTCTCATTGCAGCTGTTTCTCACAATTCATGAAGGAAGAAATCTGGTGCTAACCTCAGACTAGAAAAAAGAGTTAGATCAGTTATGTGCTATTCAGATGATTATAACCCAAACTTCCTGTGTGTTTTAGATACCAAAGGCCATGAAATGCAAGGGTGCTTAGGAAACAGAAGGGATTATAAAAAGTTTTAGTATTTTTTTTTCTTCCTTAGCTTTGAATCTCATCAAGTGTTCAGTTACTTCCACACTCCTGGAAACACGATATTTTTCATTTTAAAATGCCATCTACAAAATATGGATATTTCCAAAACATTTTCCTTCTCCTGCAAGAAAAGAGGGCTGGAGAGTGAAGAAAATGCGAAGGAATTCCACCATATTCTCACTGCACATCAGTTTGAATGTAATTCATGGAATCATGGAATGATTTGGGTTGGAAGAGACCTTAAGGATCATCTAGTTACATTTCCTCTCTCATGGATGAGGACAGATTGACCAGAGCCCCACCCAACCTGGCCTTGAGCATTCCCAGGGATAGGACATTCACAACACTTCTGGGCAACTTATTCCAGTGCCTCACCATCCTTAGTAGTGTAAAGATAGTACAGATTTTCTTCTTTAAACAAATTCATACTGTTGAAACAAAAAAAGCACAATTTTGGTAAGTATCTTACTGATAGCCTCTCTTCCTTTCCCCCTTTTCCCCAAAGTTAAGAATTCCACAACCTTATAGATAATGTTAGAAGACTATAATCAGGAATGCCAAACTAGACTTAAAAACAATGACATGACTTTTAGTGATTAATGGGCTCCTTTTACTTACCTTCAGCTTTTCTTTTGTGAGTTTCTTTAAAAAGAACTTTTCTTTGCTGGAAACAAGTTGATCAATGGCTCCTCAAATTCCACAAGATAAACCCCAACACTTAAGCTAATGGAGAATTTCCATTATTTCTCATAATACCATGGTGATGAACACTGGGGAAATGACTATTAATCATCTGTCAGCTTCAGAAGCAATATAATTTATTTTTATCAGGCATTTAACCATATGAGGACAAGAACAGCAAAGGACAAATTTCACCAGGACAGACTGTTTAGTCTGTCACATTGTTTCTCACACAAAGTCTTGGGTTTTCACTGGTTTTACAGAGGGAAGTTTGCCTTGGGGAGTCACTGGTGATGGCTGTGCCTGCAAGCCAGGTGGGTTATCAGTGAGCAATGGAGTGAGGAGTGATTCCCCCAAATCCCTGCCTGTATCCCTTCTCCCACTGCACACACAGTCTTCTTCCTTGTACCTGAGAATAACCAAGGTCTGCCCAAACTTACTACCCTGAGCTGGTGATAATTTTCAGGGTATTAACAAGCTTCTTGTGTGACTTGATTTTCATCAAGCTTTGATGAAACCTTCATGGAGAAGTTTGAGTTAGAGGTGTACTGAGGAGAATCACAGACTCTATCCACCCTATATAATTGGTAGGATCAGGGATTTCTGCAGCAGTAGAAGTTGGGAACTCCTAAGCTCCCAAGAAAAAGGCAGTATGCTTGAACCCTTTTCCTAAAGTAGTTTGAGGCCTCTTGGAGCATCAAGCTGAAACATTTCTTGAAAATGGCCATTTTGTACAGAGGTCATTATTTGATATAGGCACGGTAGCAATTCTTTTTTTGTAGCAGCCCTTGCTGTTATTTCACAAGGATAGTTTTCTGTTCATGTTCCCCTGAGGGCCTGCAGAGCTCTAAGCAATTGCATGGGATATTTCTGAGTGGGATGCAGAATCACAGAATTAACTAGGCTGGAAAAGACCTTTGAGATCATCAAGTCCTACCTATGACCTAATACCACCTTAGCCACTAAACCATGGCAGTGATTGCCACATCAAGTCTTTTTTTTTAACACCTCCAGGGATGGTGACCAACATCCCTGGGCAGCCCATTCCAATGCCCAATCACTCTTTCTGTGAACTTTTTTTCCTAATCTCCAGCCCAAACTTACCCTGGTGCAGCTTAAGACTGGTGTCCTCTCATCCTGTTGCTGAATGCTGGGGAGAAAGAGACCAACCCTCACCTGGCTACACCTTCCTTTCAGGGAGTTGTAGAGAGTGGTAAGGTCACCTCTGAGCCTCCTTTTCTCCAGGATAAACACCCCCAGCTCCCTCAGTCATTCCTCACAGGGTTTGTGTTCCAAGCCCCTCACCAGCCTCGTTGCCTCCTCTGGATGTGCTCAAGAATCTCAACGCCCTTCCTAAATTGGGGGGCCCAGAACTGGGCACTGTTTTCCTGTGCAGCACCAGCACTATGACATATTCAGAAAAATACACTGCTCTAAGGAAAGCTGAGAAGCCCTCTTCTCCAGCCTCCTGCCCCAGTGAGTGTGTCTTGCTGTGCCTAAAACCTTGCCTGGCTTCCAGACTTCCAGCCTACTCTTAAAAACCTTCCCTGCTGCAGAGCCAGGTGTCTCCCTAGACAGCCTGTTTTGGTGCTTAACTGGAGATAGACGTTTCTTGCCTGGCTGCAGGCATGGGCTGCACCCACTCTCCACACAGGTACGGTGGAGCAGCCCATGGTCATGGCACCCAGCCCCACGTCTCCACTCACAGCTCCCTGACCACCCGTGGCTTGGTGATGGAGGAGAGGAAGCAGCTTAAAATTACCCTTAAAAGAGTCCTAATCTTCCTCTCTGAACACATGGGTATTCCAAGTGAGTTGCTTAGCTGCTGTGAGCTCTGTCCCCTCATTCCAATCCAGCATGGATGACTAAGGAAGGAGTATGGCAAAAGTTTAAAATATCAGAACATATTTTTACCCTAATTTAGGCATGAGCACACTGTGATTTCCAGCCTGTGAGCAGCTGCTCACATTGGGTCAAGGCACACTGGCACTGTTATTAACCGTGGTCCTTCATTTCTGGGTTTGCATGGAATGACCTGCAGGTTTTGTGACAGATGCCCTGCCTCTCCTGGGCTGAGCCCACCTTGTTGTGCATCTGACTAACACAAGGATTATTGGTGACTGCAAGGCATTGCCTCTTTCCTTTCCTCAGCTGCTTGTTCTCCTTAAACTTGATCCTGACAGCAAACCATTCCCTCATCCCAAATTACCACTATATCTGCTTAAATCCAGGCAACAAAAATCACTTTTTAAAGTATTTTATTAGTCAAAATATGATTAATTATGGTTGAGTTCTTTTATTTCTGAATAGTTTAAATACTTATAAATTAAAATTTAAATAATTATAGCCTTGTCCAGATATTTTAAAGAAAGACCTATCAAGTATAAAGTTGAATTTTCAATGCCTCATTTAGCATGCTGCAAAGAAAGAAAAGAAGAATATTAAAATATTTTGTATCAGAGGTCTAGAACTAAAAGGAAAGACCTAGAATTCTGATTACTAATTAAGTTCACATTTAACACAAATAAAACATGCAAGGTTGTAAGAAAGTTTGACAAAAAAGGGCCTACAGAGATCCGTACTTTTTGTCCTATAATTATATTGGTATTTCTATATTATTATAGTCATTATCTTGCCAGTACCCAAGACAAAAAGCTGCTATTAAATCCTCTGAAGTGGATAGTGGCTGCATATGTATATCTGTATGTGTGCAAAATTGTGAAGAGTTGTAAAAATATTGAATGGGGTTCTGAAAATAGTCCCAATTTATGCAACCACTTAACTGCAGCTACTGCAGCTTGAGTTTCACTTTGTGTCTGTGAGAAATCCAGCACAGACTGACTTGAGAAGAACCTTGCTCAAGTCATGCATGGCTACCTACCCTTGAGTTTGCAGGCATCCCACTAAGCCACGTGCCACGAGCAGGCAGGAGAATTACTGGCTGCAAACCCAACGCCTGATCCAGATATTGAATCCTACAGTTCTTCAAGGATGCTGGCTTGGCTCACAGCCCTTCACCACTGACTGTGAGCAATGTCTCTCCTGAGATTTCTTCAGCTTGCTCTTAGCTGCAGGAAATGAGCAACAGAGCATGAGGCTGGCAGAGCAAAGTCTGACACTGCTCTCTGTCCCTTGCCTGCAAAATGTGTGCAGCCACAGACAGGGGAAGCCTGGGGACTGCAGAAGCAGCCCAGCCATACCAGTCAACCCCACTGGTTCCAACAGGGCTGTTCCAAGGTTACTTTGCTTCAGCTGAGGTGAGTATATCTCATGTGTTCCTCTAACAGTCTCCATCATTCCTGTTATGTTGATTTTTATTAGTAGAAATGTTTCATTTACTGAAGAGAATAGAAATAATTTTCAGGTGGGGCAAGTAACCATTTTTAAGAATTGAGTAAGAGTGATACTTGACAAATACACTCGGATTTTTCTGGAAAGGATGTTTTTCTATTCAGATTTAGATGCATTAATTTCTTATGGAGAACATCATAAGTTGCAATGACATGAATTAGGAATGAAGACTTCTTAAAACTGTAAAGTTGAATAAGATTGATGATTTATTCAAATGGAAGTTAAAGCTAACTGGACTTTGGAGACTAATTTGAAAATGGTATATATATTCTATTTTCAGGTACCTTCAGAATGAGGTTGTGAGCAAACCTTTCAGCTTTAGCTGGGGAGTTTGTGCATTTAAGCCAAACCAGATCTCACTTACAGAAGATTTCTCCATAGCAGCAGGCTTCCTTTACTGATGTTGCAGGAATGACTCCCCCTTTTCCAACCTGCACTGTCCATCTTTGATAAAGAAGTCAGTCAAGCTTTGCTTAATTCTGCACATCAGGAGAGCAGGGAAGGCCAGTAGTGAGGAGGGCATCAGGGTGACAGAGTGATTGTCTAATATTTGCCATGGGGTTCAGGTGTCATAGGGAGGCCTAGGGAGGTTCACAAACACTACAACAGCATATCATATCATGGAACCACGGAAGGGTTTGGATTGGAAGGAACCTAAAAGATCATTCCGTTCCAACCCCCTCGCCATGAGTGGGGACACCTTCCACTAGAGCAGGTTTCTCAAAGTCCCTTAGACACTTCCAAGGATAGGGCATCCACAGCTTCTCTGGACAACAGCTTCTATTTTCCTTGAAAATCAGAATAAAAAATGCTATTGCTGTATCAAGCAAAGGTTTCAGGCAGTTTCCCAGATGGAAGATTCCAGTTTAGAAGTTTATCTTCCTTAGCACTCAAATTAACAATACTTTGGTTGTATGTGGCTAGCAGTTGGTAGATATCTTCACTTTGAAATCCATAGTATTTGCCTTCTAATCTGTTCTCATTAATTAGCAAGAAGAGCCAGAGCTAGCCTGTCTGTGATCAGGTAATCCTTTGCACACTGTCACTATGGTCTGTGCCTTCTTTGCTCCTCTCTCCAGCCCACCATTTGCTTTATGAAATGCTACTGCTGGGTGGATTAGCTGAAGAGCAGTTTCCTCACTGGTACCAGAGTTCATGCCAGGCACAGTCCTGTGCACTATTTGGGGCTTCTCCTACAGCAGATAAGGAATATCCCCCTTGATGTCATCCATGTTTTGTTAATGTGTCAGCAAAGAAGCCAAGTAACAGCATATTTTCCTGTCTCTTGGGGCATTAAAACACTCAAGAGACAGAGAAAAGTGTTATTCTGGAGACTAGACCATGGTTGTGGAGTCTATAAAAGGAAAATTAGAGTGAGAGGTGAAATGCTGGTGCTAGGGTGCGTGCTGCCATGCACTCACAGAATGCATTTTCCATGTGAAGGCCTCCTGGAGGGATCTTTGCTGAAGTTATTAGTTAGTAGCAGAATGGCACTGTCAGTGCTCTGTTTCACTGAGATGGTCAGTAGTTTTGGTGGTAACAGCCTTTTCACCCTCCCTGTAGCCCTTGGCAGGCAGAGCCCTCTTTTGCTCCCCTCACCAGCCCCTCTGCCCTGCAAGCAGAAGGGAAGAGCCTGGGGTGATGGCAGGAGGTAAGGGAGCAACAGCAGGATTTTGGGCAAGCAGCAGCATCTCAATGCAAGGGGAATTGAGGTGGGAAGAGGACAGTCATAGAATCATGGAATCATAGAATACAGTGAGTTGGAAGGGATCCATCAGAATCACTGAGTCCAACTCCTGGCCCCGCACAGGACACCCCAAGAATCACACCAAGTGCCCAAGAGTATTTTCCAAACAATTATTGAACTCTGCCAGGCTGGTGCTGTGACCACTTCCCTGGGGAGCCTGCTCCAGTGCTCATCTCCTTTCTGGGTGAAGAACCTTTTCCTAATATCCAACCTAAACCTCCTCTTCCCCTCTCAAGGAGGCTGCAGAATGCAATGGGGTCTCTCCTCAATTAGTCCTCTTCTCCAGGCTGAGCAAACTAAGTGACCTCAACAGCTCCTCATAAGGCTTCCCCTCCAAACCCTTCATCATCTTTTGTATACCCTCTAATAGCTTAATATCTTTTTTATATTGTGGTGCCCAAAACTGCACACAGGCACAAGAGGGACAGAAAATGAGTACAGAGTATCCTGAGGGGAACAAACTACGAAGATTAAAGGAAGAACAAAAAAGGAACAATGAGAAGGGAAAACCATGGTGGAGAGACTATTTCATCCATTTTTGTCCAGGGAAGAATTCCCCCAGCACAGAATGAAACCAGAATGATTGTAATGAATGGCAGCTCACATCCATTGTCCCAGTAGGGCTGACTCAGACTGTGGTGGGGCTGTGGCCACTTCCTACTGCTCTCATACCCTGTCAAAGAGTGCTTCAGATGCTTACAGCAAGGCACTGAATTTTTAAAGGTTACCTAGGGACTTTCACACTCAGCTGGATGTACTGCATGCAGAGGACATCTGCTTTCACCTGAGGTCCTCTTTCTCAAAGGCATGACATCAGCCTAATGCATGGTTGTGAGCTGCATGGTGTCACCCTCAGTATTAATGTTTCCCTCAGTATTAGTACATTTGCCCCTCTTAGCTCATTGCCAGTATAGTTTGTTGATTTCTGTTGGTCACTGTTTGGATCTTTTTTCAGTAGTTTTGTGACAAAACCCAGATGCAGGTGAAAGCTGCTGTGCAAAAAGCAGCCAAGCACAAAAGGGGAAAAAAACCACATCCCTCTCCTTAGTGGCAGGGAGCTTCACTGTGATTCACTGTGCTGCTGCTGAGCTCACAGCTCTCTGCTGGCTTTTTAACTGCTGCAGGCAAAAGCCAGATCAATCTGTTTTAGGTGTTTGTTTCATTGTTGTTATTCTGTGCCGTCAGTCACAAAGGCAAGGGACACTCACCCAGAGACAAACAGATGATGGCAATTTTTGTTGTGCCAGATGGAGGTGTGCAATTCAACACTGAGAAGAACTGCCAACCAGAAAAGCCATCATACATCACAGTATCATATTTTCCATATGATTAAGATCTGTCAGGTCTCTCCTAGGCACAAATATCCATAAGCATGCTATCATTTGAATTTTGGAGCACTTTTTTGCCCAAGATGTTGCCATTTTACACCTGAGCACTCCTTGGAGACTAAAACATGTTATCTGCCTGACTGAGCCATGGAGGAAAACATTACAGGATTTTGGCACATCTGAACCATACTTCCTGTTCTTCCAGGAAATCTCAGCTGACCAGCACAAACTAAAATTCTGCCACTGTTGCAGGAATTTATGAAGCAAAAAACTTGACTTTTGTCTTCAAAATACTGACAAACATTGGCAGAATATTTTTTACACCATAATCCTACAATGTAAAAGTCAATCTGACTTCTTTTTGACCCAGATGTGATGGCCTTGGTTTGTTCCTCATGCTGTCACTGTACAAGAGCAATCAGTTTGCTGGCAGCTAACACCTGGGGAAAGGTGAGATATCTGTGCCCTAGGGGTTGGAGTCAGTGGGCTGCCAGATCTGAATCCTGCAAAAGACACATCCCTTTGGTATGGCCCAACACTAAAAATGTGACCTCCCTGGTAGGGACCAGCTGTCAAGTTCACCCAACATTATGACTTTCCCATGACTCTGTGCTTGAGTCTGGCTCCAGCAGCTCTGCAGCACAGGAAGATGACAGTGGATATGACACAACCATGCAGCACATCTGGCCCTAAAATATATTTGAATTTTAGTAGTTCTGTCAAATAGGAAATACCTCCAGATCCATTAAGATCCCAAACTTTACCCTCTCTCAGTATCAATCACAAAAATTCTGTGTGTGTTTGTAGTGCTTGTATTAAACTCATTATGTGTTGAGGATTTCGTAGTAATGTTATTTGGAGGCATTATTAACTTTTTCAGGTTCCAATTTAGTATGCCACTGAAGAAAATATTATTTTGTATTACATAATAAACATACTTATTAAAATCTGTTTGGTGGAGGAAACCCAAATCCAGTCTGTGAGCTGCAATAAAAGTTTACAGAGGAACTTCCACTGTCTTTATGAAAGATGCTTGTAAAGATGAAGTGAAGCATCTTGTCTTTGCATTGTGGCTGGGGAGTAGGATCATCTCATACAATTACAGCTCTCTGGTATGAGTGTAAGTCACCCTAGGTTTCTTTCAGAGTCAATTGAGAGAAGTAGGTATTTTCAAGAAGTGATTCACTTGACCTATTTGTAGCCATCTATTTCAGGATGAAATTATCATCCCCCCTGCCCCCAAGTGCCTATTTCTGTACATTGACTGTAAAGAGCAGTGAAGGCACTAGCTGAAGGGTAAAATATTGCAGGTTTTTGCTTTTGGCCAAATGAATTAGTGGATCTTTAGGTTTTATCTTCACTTGTTCTCAGCTCAGTCCCTAATGCTATAGTAATGGGTAGTTTTGGGGCAATATAATCACAGCAAGAACTGCTCTTTTTCTGCTTCATTTGCCTCTGCCTTTCATATCTTCATTTTCTGTTTCTCTTTTCTCTCTGTTGTCTTTCTATGTCTCTTCCTTTTCCCTTCAGCAGTTTCTAGTCCTTTCTTGTTTCCTGAAATTGTGCTCAATGAACTAATTAGTACAATTCCTTAAAATATTATTAAGACTTTCTAGGCAGTATGCCAGTAGAAAGAAGTAATGGGAGTTCATAACTCTCAGAACTCCTGTGCTGGTGAGGTTTCAAGGTTATCTGGTCATCTTCCCAGTCAGAGGGATGGAAATACGGATTGTAAATAAAATCTTAAGCTGTTCAGAACCTGGGCATTGCAGAACCAGAATATTGCACCAAATATGCTGCATTCAGACAAACGTATTCCAGGGAAGAGCTGCTCAGTGCGTTTGCTCAATAATGACAATTCCTGAAGACCATATTTCACTCATGTGTTTTTACAGCTGCTATAGTTTGGGTACATTTTTTCCTTTTGCCCTTTGTTGAGCTGACTGCAGTGGGCCTGGCAGTGAGAACCTTCCAGCAGGACACTCGGGTTTGCAGCACCTGCAGGTGGCTGGACCAAGGTGATGAGTGCTGGAGCTGGCATTGGTGGGCTTGCATCCCAGGAGCCCAGTGAAAGCAGGGACAGCTCTACCTGTCCCGCCAAGTCCTGGCTCCAAACTGCATTCCCAGCCCTGGGCTGTGATGCCAAGGTGAGTAGTGGTGCCTCCTGATATTTTTGGAGTGGGATCTCCTCTGTCCACTAGTGTTACTCACTTCTCCAGGATGGAAGATTATTATTTCTGCCTCTGATTTTTTTCTTGCAAGCATAGTGACTTGTTGCTTTTCTCATTTCCAACAAAATTACACAAATTCTAGCACTTATCACCTCATCTTTACAAAATTCTGTTTCTTTCATGCCTACGGTTCAATTGTTCCCAATAATGCCTGATTTTCTCCTGTTAGTCATCTTTGTTTTCTTATCTGGAAAAAAAACACTCAAACTTTATAAATTCCAGTCCTCTAAATAAATAATAAAACTCTTTTATTTGTGTTGTCTTTGATGCCGAGTTGTATGCACACATTATTGCTTTCTCCTCAACAGTAAAAGAACCCAAAATACTTCAGAAGAAAGAATTAAGAATTCAAATGTTGCAGCCCTTTATAACTTCTCTTTTAAGTCAGAGAAAATTAAGGAAGAGTTGCAAAGTTGGTTAAAGTTAACAGTGAACTCATTTCTGTTCCAGAATTTGCTAGCAAAATTAATTTTATACTTTTTTTTTTTTTAATGTGGAATTATTGACAGATAGTCAGCTTATGGTTAGGTTCATAGAAGATAAAGGGCTGTCTACAGGAAATAGAGATTTTCTTAGAGTGGCTTCTTGTTTCATGGAAAGCCAGAACTGGCATCTTTAATATAATCCAGAGGAAAAGAGAAGTTGACTCAAGATGTACAAGTTTAAATTAGCAGAACTTCCTTTTTGACAAAGTATATATGAGTAGTTTACCTGTCCGCTTCTAATTTGCCCCTTGCAACATCAAGTCTGCCTCTCTGCCTGTCTCTCACAATTATATTTCTGTTCCACCAGAGATGAGACTTTGCTCAGTATGGACTCTCCTCAGAAGACCTTTCACACTATTTAAAATCCAATTACCCTGAAAATCCTTCTCTTCCCAGCTACTCAAGTGTTCAGGTTATGATGAAATTGCTCTGCTTGCTTGTAACAGGTACACTTACCTTACTAATAGAAGAAGAGCTCTTGCTTGTGTTTTATATATCTGTGCACTTATACAAGTCTGCTTGAACCAAAAGGTTACTGTTTTTCTAATTTAACGAGAAGTATTTTTTAATATAAATAACAGTGAACAGAACAGGACAGGAGAAGACAGGAATGAAGAAAAGAACAAATAATTTTGAAACATAAAATGTTTGAGAATTACTGGCAGCTGTAGAGAAGGAGGAAGCTACCACAGAAAGTAGCACAGTGCTTCTGTTACTTATTCTTGGACTTCCTCAAAGAAGTTGTTTATTTAGGAATTTATTGGTTGTACTAATTTTCAGATTCTTGATTTTAATACCCATGGCAATAAATTCAGCATTTCTTTTTTTTCATGTCTCTATAATTTTTAAATGTGACTTCACATTTTTCTCTTTTGTTTTCATATCTCGTCTACATTAAGTAATTTTAATGTTTTAATTTCTGCTATATGATGAACTGAATGGGGTAACACTCTAATGCAACACACTTCTTCTTAGTTTTCACCTGCAAAGAGTTCAAGATGCTTCTTAAAATCCAGATAAGTGCTTGGCATTTGAGGTAGTATGGATGTTTTAATGCTAACTTACTTCTTTCTGCTGCAACACATTTGCTTTTTGTTGCCTTTGTGTCCAATCAACAAAGCAAGTGCTCTTTAATGTTTTTGACACCTTATGCATTTTGAGTCATGTAAAGCATTAAACTGTTATCAGGGAATGGAAAATATCACATTTGAAGACAAACCAAGTGCATAAGGGAAAAACCATGCCACCAATTTGAGATTTTACAGCAGGAGTACATTTTACTTCATGGTGAAAACAGGACAAGATACAGAAAATTTGTATTGTGCACAGATTAGTACTAAAAATAGTTTGAACCAACTGTATTAGCACTTACACCTCTCTGGAATCAAATTCTCACTGTGTTGCAGAAGCATCTGTGGTTTAACTTCAGCTGAATCTTATTACTGAAGAATGAAGTGAAAACTGATTGTACAGGAAACTGTACCAGTGACCTTAACTACAGCACTCACTCTCTTTACAAACCAGGTACTTGGCTGCACCACTGCTGTGAGAGCTAAAATTTACTTTGTCTTTTTAGAAGAAATATTCCAAAAATATGGTTTACTTATTGGTCTTACTAGCAAACTTTTCAATTCTTTCAGGATTTTAATGGTACTTTTCTGCAAAAGTACTTTGTGTATTTTTTTATCTATCTAAGAAGAAAAGGGGTTTTTTTAAACATTACTGCATTAGCAGCAAATGTTGGTAGACAGAATTTATTTCTGCATTGCTACAAGGAGAAAAATTCCCATTATATCAGTATGCAGCTTGCTTGTGGATTTTTTTCTTATAAAAGATTGATTCACCCAGAGCTGGATTCAAAGAAGTCCTGAGGATTCCTACAAGCTGCTGAGCACCTCAGCCTATATCAGCAGGGATGAAAACCACAGGATTTGGCCCACACTGCTCTCAACTTCCCACTGAAACCATTCTTTGTTCAAGCTTATTCACATGACATATACTTGCTTGGAAATCACCTTTAAAAGTTTAGGATGAAACATGCTGAAAAGTGAAATATTAATGTTTGGGAAAGTACATTGCAATCCTTCCCCACCTCCCCTTTCCCAAGGTGTGTGATTCCCTCACAGTAGCCATTTTTGGACTTTTTTTGGCATAAAATCTGTTCATATAAAAGAGAACTTGAGAATCCATTGAATCTTCAAGAGAGAAAAGGATTGGTCTTTCTTTCCTATATTTTCCATCTTTTGTTTGTTCATCTCCTCCCACTTCCCCCTCAACAGAACGTTTTAGAAAGTTTCTAACTCAGATTCTGAAGCTGAAATTGCACATATAGATCTATATATTTGTTTCTAGTTATGTCACCATTAAAAAATACATTTATTTAATAACTCTCAGTGCAGAGCTTCCCCATCAGTAGTCACACTAACCTCTGCATAGAAACAGTCCTCTGGGAACCAACTGTTTTGCAAAGAGCACAAGAAACTGTGGAATAGGAAATTGTGGTATCCTGATGCTGAGTAACATCAAAAATGCTGAGTAGCAGAAGCACTCATATTTGAAATATGTTCGTTCACCAAAACAAAGTGACAGGAACTAATTTGACAGGAAAATAATTTACCTTTATATTTGCCTGTAGCCTTGTTTTCAGGAGCCAATTGAAAGTGAAGAATGAGGTTAAACGATAAAATTTTCAAGGACTAAAAGGGACAAAAAAAGGATGGATGGAACAGAAAAGGTGAATCCTGATCTGGTGCTAAAACTTAAGTCACCATATTTTGCAATGCTTTCAAATATTTCTCTAGAATATTAGGAATGTTTTAACACAAGTGTCCACAAACAGACAGCTGAACATCTGGAAAGGGTTCTGGACACTATTAAATACACAAAACTGCCATGCACTACGAGGAAGAGACAGACTGAAGTTCATGCTCAAGATACATGTGAAGAGAGAGGCTGGGACAGTCCTTGTAAGCAGCCATGTACATCACATTTTACTGCTTGAAGAAGCTGCTTTCACAACAAGATCATTTGCCACCTCTTGGAGAAAGAGTAGATTTTGTTACTGCAGATTTTATCTGGATGCACAATAGGATCTTTCATTTGGACAACATCTTGGCCGACTCAGTGTTCATGAATAATATCCTGTAGGTAGATATGGTAGATAATTTTTCATTTGCTCAGGCACTATCTTAATGATTTTTTATGATCTACATCTATAGGTATAAGCATATTTTTTCTCTCCCTCTCCTGTTGCTGAAACTATATATAAGTAAAACCTCTTTATTCCTTTTTGGCCTTCATGGAAGCAAATCTTTAAAGACAACTAAAATAATTCAAAGAAGCTTTGTGATTCCCCTAATTTTCCAGGACTTGCCTGTTAACTCCTTCCTGTTGCTTCCAGAGCTGCTACCTGCTGTCCTGGTGCTTCTGGGAACCACAGGGCTGCCTAGAGTGTGCCGTGTGAGACATCAGCAAAGGGAATTTCTACAGGCAAGCCAGAGGACTGGGAGAGACTTGAGGGGCACCCTGCCTCATGGGCATCAGTTCTGGAGGAAAGGCAGTCCTAGCAGATAGCTCAGGAAATTTGAGAGTCCTGGTTTAATTCAGCCTCTGTCTGGAGCATAAGAAGCTCTCAAAGCTCTTTCCATTTTGGATCCTCATGTTGTACAAAGGGTGGAAGGAACTTCTTCAGAAGTCTGGAAAATGTGTCCACTTGAACTTCTGCTATGATACAGAGGGTGCTTGAAAGCAAATTTGGTTTAAATTCATATGTACATACATAGCACTGCATTTTCTTTGGGTTAGACTTGCTGATAACATTGATATCCTTACAAAAAAACCTGCTTATAGCAGGAAGTATATCTGGGATAAATATGTTTGCAAGAGAGGAAACAAACTGGCTTTCTGTAGGGAGCTGTTATATAAACAGTGGCTCGACAAAGCTGCAAAGACTGCTGGGGTGAGGTAGCTCTAGACCATAAAAGGGGCTCATCAGTATCTCCCTGTTTTAGTGCTTTAAATGAATTTAGATTGGGTTTATAGGCAACTCTGAGGCAGAACTCATGTTGCCTCTGCTGCCTGGTGTCCTCAGGGTAAAATACTCAGGACACAGAAGAAATGCTGACCAAGAAAAAGTTCAGTTTATCTCACCCCGTGCTGAATTCAGTAAATCTGCCTCTCTGTGCAATTGGAATGGGAATAGGAGATTTTGAGCTGTCCTACAGCTTTTATTTTGCAGTTTATAAATTTTTAGGTCTGAATGTTTAGCAGGCTGAGTGTTCATTCTAGACAATTAGTTAAAATTTTCAATCTCAGTTAGATCTACTCATCTCAGTCAAAGCAGTTATTTTTATTTTTCTCACTCCATCAGTGATTTCCTTCACTTTTTTTTGTGCGGGGGGTGTGGGTGTGAAATATTGATAATGTCAATACACCTTAGCTCTTTCCACAGCCCTAACATCTAATTTTGATCCTATTTTGGCAATATAGGTATATTGAAATATATAGTGAATATCTATTGTATAGTGAAATCCCTGAATTTGCAAATGGATCTGATGCTGTCCATTCATGTTTCCAGCCAATTGTTCCTGAATGAAGTTGTCTTGAAGTTAGATCAGGCAACAAGGAATTCCTGATTCTGCTATTGATTTGCTAGGTGGTGTGAGTCTTGTGGTATATGATCAGTGCTTTGCTTGCTTTTCTCATCCACGAGAAAGAAGTCCTAATAGTGTGCTGAGGGTCACAGATTAAAGATCTTTTATGAGCATTAAGACACAGATTCTTCTGCTTTCATTACACAACATCTCATCTTGCAGTGTAAAACAGATTCATTACTGCTTCAGTAATATGCTGGACTTGAATATAACCTGATGACTAGAAGAACAGCTTAGACCAATGTAGATTTGCTGCACCTTGCACATAAACTGTATTTCTGAGTAGCTGAAATATAGAATTGATTTGTTCTTGAAGCCAGCTGTAATTCAACAGACCATTAGTGACGAATGGCAGAACGCCCCGGCCATCCTTTGAGGCACTGCTCCAGATGGAAGTCATTGGATAAAGAACAGGAAGGTTTGGCAGAAAGTTAAAAAAGAATAAATTTGCTACACATCATTCATTTTGCCTGACTGCAATAAAAGTAATTGTAACATGATGTTGTCATAGGCTAACAGTCTCCTGCTGCTTTAAAAATGCTTTGCAAAACAGATGTTTACTTTCTCTGTGGGGGGACATTGATCCCCTGACAACAATCTTTTCTATTAAAGGAAAATTAAGTACTTATAGCTTCAGCAGTACTATAAAAAAAGATTATTATAAAAAGCCATATAATGTAATAGGTGAAATGATATGAACTGTATATGTGATATATGTGATATGTGCAACCAATGCCTAAGAGGGATTAGTTCAAATACTTTCTTTTAGCAGCTTTGCAACCAACATTTTCTCAACAAAGGCAGATAGGACAATGCAATTCACTATGATGAAGTTGTTTTTGTTATTTTAATCTTCCAAGGCTGTGTGAGCTGCAGAAAAACAGCATTTGTGAATAAAAATAATATCAAAACTCCAGCATATAATGTGTGATGAGAAACGCATAGTTAATAACAAATAAATAAAAAACAATGAACAATTATGAATAAACTAACACACTGTAAATAATAGAAATTAAAGATCATGTATTTTCTGTCAGGACTGAACTCAGTTTTGTGAATTTTGCTCATTAGAACTAAGACAAAAATATGAAAATAGATAAAAAATGAGAAAACATTTGCAATTTTCATGATATTTTCCTTAGAATGACAGACACAGAATCATTTAAGTTGGAAAAGGCCTCTAAGACCATCAAGTCCAAGCTTTGACTGATCATAACCTTGTCAACTATACCACAGTGCTAATCCATCACCTCCCTTGGGCAATCCAATTCAATGTTTAACCACCCTTTCTGTGAAAAAAAAATCTTCCTGGTGTCCAGCCTGGATCTCTCCTGGAACAACTTTAGGCTATGTCCTCTTGTCCTGTCACCTGTGAGAAGAGGCTGACCCCCCCAGCTCCCCCTCCTGTCAGGCAGCTGCAGAGTGCTGGGTCCCCCCTGAGCCTCCTTTTCTCCAGGCTGAACACCCCCAGCTCCCTCAGCTGCTCCTCACAGCCCTTGTGCTCCAGAGCCTTCCCCAGCTCCGTGTCCCTTCTCTGGACACGCTCCAGCCCCTCAGTGTCTCTCTTGCAGTGAGGGCCCAGAACTGAGCCCAGGGTTGGAGCTGTGGCCTCAGCAGTGCCCAGTGCAGGGACGGTCACTGCCCTGCTCCTGCTGGCCACACCACTGCTGCTCCAGGCCAGGATGCCACCGGCCTGCTTGGCCACCTGGGCACACCCTGGATCATGTTCAGCTGCTGTCTAATGAGAAGAATTAGAAATTGTAAAAGAATTAAAAGTATTCAAATATTCTTCTGAAGTGTCTGCAATATATGTGGGACACATACATTGCACTCTGTTGTAATATGAGAGAAAAGTTGCACTGGCATTCTTTTAGTGAACCTTATTAATTTTGTAGACATTCTGCTATTCATCCAATAATGTGTCAACTACAAGTTGGGGCTGATGAGATATGTATAAAAGAAGAATATTTGTTCTCTTATATGCTGTAAATGTCTATGTCTATGGGCTCTCAAAGGCATTTGACTGTTGGAAGCAACCCCTGTGGTATTTAGCTTTTGCCAAGAAAATAATGAGAATAATTAACTGGGGACTGAATGACTTGTTTGCTCACTAGACTCACCTCCAGGATCTGCATCATCTTGGATCTTCTGCTGTCCATTTCTATTTAACTGGAGACAACTTATGAGGGTGTTTGGTAGTTTTCCAGCTGGTTCCTCTATTCAGTTCTGTGCACCTCATATCATGAATCCCAAACACTTGCACTATGCAGGCTACTGATATTCTTGGTAACTGGATTGGGCAGGTATGAGGCTTACTTTCACCAGCTTTAAAGGTTGTACAACACTATGTCCGGGTTTTCTCAAAGCTCTGCTTCATCTGAACAAAAGAATACTTGAAGAACCTAATGGCATTTTTGCTGAGTTGTGCACTTCACTATCTAGATGTTGAAGGAAAATGTCTTTCACATTCTTTAAAAGAGTTGGTTTGGTACACAAGTACGTTTGGTTACATTGTCCTGACCTCAGGAATAGTCACTGAGGCAGAGAACTTTCCTTTTCACTTCAGGATCACTGTATTATAGACAGAAAAGGAATATGGCCATAAGGAGCATGAGAAAAGTAATTTTTAAAGCTGTAAGGGGAACTCAGAAGCACTATCAAATGGTACCAGTAAGTTGCATTGGGAAGTTGCATGGGGAAGTGCTACTTTAAACTTCAAGAAAAAGAGGAAACTGAAGACTGAAAAGGTGTAATTTTTGTCATGTTGAAACCCTTTTCCTTAGTGCTGAATAAAATACAAAATGCCTCCAAGCAAGTTGCTTACTCTACAGCTGAAATGCTGCACATGGAACCAGTTGACACTTTAGTATTTTAGCAGTTTAGAACTTATAAATATGTATTTGCATTTTCTGTGCTAAACTATGTGGCTCTTACCCAGTTGTCACTGTCACTGCATCAGCCAGAAAACCAGTGGTGGTTTGCTTCACTGAGGACTGGATGAAATGATCTATGAGAAGGAAGCAAATTTAATGGAAACTGGAGCATGTGAAGAACATTAACATCTTAACACAGAGTACCCTGTGCTAGGAATGATGTTTAGCACCAAAGGACACCTTCCAGACCCCTTGGTTCCTGAGTCCCCTCAATGGTGGGAGCTTGCCTGCAGGCCAGCAAGGGCTTGTGCAGCAGGTCTTAAAGAATCTGTGAAAATGAGGATTTCTTTGGAGGGAAGGACAAAAAAGGCAGAGTGACTGTTTCACCTCCCCTACACTCAGATACTGATGAATATTGTTAATCACTCGAGGAGGAAACACAGAGGAGGACAATAGATATGAAGGTTCATGTGTGAAGAACTTGCATGTGAAGTCATGCCTGATTCATGTCCTAGGGATTCACGCCACAGACTTCGATCATCAGACTCCCATATCTATTTCTACTAAAAAAAGACAAAAAAGAAAAAAAAAAAAAAAGACAAGAAAAAACCCAGGCACTACGTGAATCAAGGGAAACAAGGATGACACACTCAAAGCAATGCCCAGGTTGTCATGCCCCAGTTCAAAGCAGCATGCTCAGCCATAGCCTGTGCCCCCTCTGAGACCACACACCGACTTGTGCTGCCTGGGGCCATGCTCAAAAGCTCCTTCCTACCTGTGGAAGTCTCCCTAGTTTCTTCAGTGAGTCCTTGTTTAGGCTGCATTCAGACATTTAAAAGGATAAGGTTGTAAAACATGTCATAATACAGTGAAAAGGTAGAGTAAAAACTATCTTAAAATCATTGCCTTTTAAAATAAGTTTTGTTTGAACAAAGGGAAAGTAATGACAAGCTGTCTTCATTGATGGTAGGACGAACCACTTCAGCTGAAATCACATTTCCTTGGAGCATTTTTGCTGAGAACTACATGGGGTTATCATTATGGGAATGAATCTCTAAAGGCGCGTTTAAAGTGACAGCATGGGTAGGGAAAGTCGGCAAGGAGTCACCTTGTGTGTCATCCGAGATCGAAGCTCCTCTGCTTTGGCTGCTCTATCCCAGTCCTTTCTCCCCTTGCCGGAGCTGTGTCGTGGGAATGAATGCAGTTTCTTTGCTGCTCTGGACATGACCTACACTGCTAACGGGAACAGTGCTTGCACAAACACAACTTTGCTCCCGAAAGCTGATGGCCGGCATCCTGTCTCCCCAGCCTTAAAAATGATTTATTTCTTAAGCTTCAGCTCCCAATGCCATTCCCAAAGCGGGCGGGCGGGCGGGCGGCAGGGAGAGCGGCAGGAGCTGCCAGGGAGCTGTCCAGCACGGCGGCGGGGCAGCCACGGGAGGGCCCGCCATGGCCCCGCTGCCCGCGCCGGCCCCGCCGCGCCCCGCGGAGCCGTGAGGGGCTGCGGGCCATCTCCCCGCTCCCGCAGCCCAGCTCCGCACCGCGGGGCGCAGAGCCGAGCGCCCCGGCCGCCCTCCCGGCCGCGCTCCGGCCCTGCCCTCGGCCCGCCCCGCGGGGCCGGGAGCATCGCCCCGGAGGGGGCAGCGGGGCAGCGGGGCTGAGCCTCAGGGGCCGGGCGCCACAGGCGAGCGGGGCGGGGGAGGCGGGAGGAGGAGGAGGAGGAGGGGGAAAGGGCTCCGAACAACACGTGATCCCCGCGGAGCAGCGAGGGAGCCGGGGGAGGGGAGAGCGGGGCGGGCGGCCGAGGCAGAGGAGGGCAGCAGCCGCCGCGGTTGCCGCCGCCGCCGCTTTAAAGGCTCCCGGCGCGGCGCGGAGAGGCGCGGAGCGGGCAGAGCTGCGGTCTGCGCCGGCCCCGGCTCCGCCGCTGCCTCCCTCCCGCCCAGGGGCACCCGCGGCCATGCCAGACGGCCGCCCCCGCGCCCGCCCCGCTCGGCGCTGCCCGCCGCGGCTGCCCGCCGCCCCGCGCTGAGCCCGCCGCCCGCGCCGGCCCGCGGCACCATGTCCCGCCGCAAGATCTCCTCAGAGTCCTTCAGCTCGCTGGGCTCCGACTGCCCGGAGACGAGCCCCGAGGAGGAGGGCGAGTGTCCCCTGTCCCGCCTCTGCTGGAACGGCAGCCGCAGCCCCCCCGGCCCCGCCGACACCCCCTTCGCCGCCGCCGCCGCGGCCAGCGCCGGGGCGCGCCGCGCTCCGCGCCGCCGGCGGGTCAACCTGGACTCGCTGGGCGAGAGCATCCGCCGGCTGACGGCCCCCGCGGTGAGTGCCCCCCGCCCGGCACACCCCCGAGCGGTCGGGACCCTGTCGGGGAACAGCGGCGGTGCCCGCTGCCCCTCGGTGCCCGCTCCGGCTGCCGGCTGCCAGCCCCGCAAACCGGCGGGAGCACAGCGCCCGGAGCCCCGTGCTGGAAATCGGGTCGGGAGTCACGCTTAGGCGCAGCTGCCGCTTTGCCTGGGTTTGTCATTTCTGCCGAGTCCCTTTCTGAATGAAAACAGACTCATAAACTGCTTATCGTGGTACTAGCAACGTGGTTTTTATTTTATTTTTTTTAATATATAAAAAGTTTCATCTGTGTGAAGCATGGCGTGCACATTGTTGCTGAACAATGAGGGTATGTGAACTTCTTACATTTGCAGGGCTTCTCTGTACTGAATAGGGTAAAGCAAAGTTCCGGCTAGATGCGTTCGGAAATATTTTAGCAACAGATTTCCCTGTGCCTCCTGGATGCGCAGACGTTCCTGTCAGTTTCAGATCAGTTTCTTTAAAGTAGACTCTGGAATCCACCGCTTAGTGATTGGATGGCTGCACTTGTATCTGAGAGTCAGGGTCCCATTGTCTGTGTGCTGTTAACATCAGCAGTGAATTCAGGTAGAGCCCGTAACATACGCTGGTATAATTTTGTAACACTGAAATCAGTGTCTCTGGAGTTTTTGTAGAATACTGTAAAAAAGAAGTTTTTCTCCAGCCTTTTTGTTTTGATTGTGGTATGCTCCTGTACATACATCTGTGATCATTGCTAAAATTTCCTCCTGAAGTTTCAGCTGCAACTGAGTGTTTATTTGGTCTCTGAGATAGTTTAATGTATCAAAACATTAATGGCAACAAGTAGTCTTAATCTGCAGGAAAACTGTATCTGCTATTGTGGCATCAGGTCATCTTTTTTAATATTATTAGGCAGTTCTGGAAATTCCTTATGAGACAAACAACTCCCCATCAACTCTCAGTTTGCATAGGTTTTAATATACTATTTTCTGTCTGGAGTTTAAGTGCTGGACAGGAGTAGATGAGCTGTTTAATGGGAGAAGTTTTAGTGCATTAAATAGCTAATAGTCATCCAGTTACAGTTAAGACTTTTTTTTTTCCCATTGATTTTTTTCCCCTCTCCACTGGGAATCTGGTCTTGTAATGCTGATATTAATAGAGGATATTTCAGGTGACCTGTCTTGTTTTAGTATATTAAAAAAAAGAGAAGCTATTTAATTTGATAGTAATGCAATGGTATAATTAGAGCATATGTTACCCCAAATATTTGAAGTATTCAGAAGTAGTTCAGTGCAGTATTTTGAGATAACCTTAGTATTTGTGTTTTCTAAGCTTTGATTGTTACCTCCTGTATCATGTTGCTATAAAAGACAGTTCAAGTTTTACAGATAAGTTGAATTTGTCTTCCAAATAAATACATTCCTTGAATTAAGACATGAATAAAACTGATAGATCCAAATCCTCTTTCTTCCCTGCTTGAAGAGAAATTTTGCTTAAGAATGCAAAAATTTCATCTAACTTGGTTTTGATGTCCCAAACAACAGCTTTCATGTTTTCCCTGGGAGGTAATTATAGCAACCCTTGTTGCCAAAAAAAAATAGTTTATTTAAAATTTTAATGTGATACACATCATTTAAAATTTCTCTTTTTATCTTGGTATCGTAACTACAGCTTCATTCCCATTTTACACATTTTGGCATAAATTAATTCATTAAGCCAAAGAAGCCTTGTTGTCCTAGTCTTGGTTTAGGAAAAGAACCAGGTCCCCTGCCTTTTCCTTTTCCATTTAGAGGCCACTGTTGAGATGCTTTGTTATTTTGGTTCTGAGTTCTGGTACTGAATATATGCCTTCATGCAACAAGTCAAGTTGCCATATGTCTAACACTTTGGATCTGATTATTTTTTCACATCTACTGATATAAATCAGGAATAACTTTAATTAGAAGTAAAAAACCCACTTTGCCTATAAAATTGATTTAATAGGACTCATTTATGTTGTTTGTTAAATTAGAAGGCGAGTCTGAAGGGAGCGCTGACAGATGTTCTTTCCAAACAAAAAGCTCTAATACTTTTTTATAGATGTAGATAGACCTTCATTCCATAATACTATAGATAGGGGTCTCTGTTATGTATATAAACATATTTATGTACATAAAGATGTGTATACCATATATCTAGCCTGCAGGGTTTAATGTTGTCTCTTCAAATATGAATGCAGCAGTTATTTGTCCTCATCCCAACTTTCAAAGTTGAAGGATGCTACAGGTTCTTGTTGTTTTATACTTGGCCGTAGTTTTTTGTGCTTTCCTTCAGCAATGACTAGGATTGAAGTACTCAGTAAATATTGTTTTGTGTTTTCACTGAAGAAAAATTCTGTGTGTGTATTTAATACTACTGTACCATGCAGTGAGCTCTCAGTGGTAGCAGGAGCTACTGAGAGCTGCTCTGGGCATGTAGAGAGCACTGAACTGAGCAGGAAGGAGCAAAAAAGCATTGGATACCCAAGAGGGGTGTCCATAGGGCAGAGCAGCAAGATGGCTGTGCAAACAGGCTAAGTCTTAGGGATTGTCATGCAAAAATGTATATGAAATGTATCTCCTGTGCAATTCATTTATGAGTTAGTACAGCTGTACTGCCAATTGTAGGAGATCCTGTGTACAATTGTACATAGATTGTACGAGTAATGAAGCATTCAAGATGTATTTCACTAAAATATAGCAAATATAGGTTACTGCATTTTTCTATCACTTGTAATCTTGGTCTCAATTTTAGCTGAGTATGACTTTGCACGCACATTAGTTTTTGTGAAACTGTGGGAAAATATCAAAAAGTGAACCTTGCTGTGTTGCAGCATTGAATCCACCCCATTCTGCTTGCTCCTGGAGAGCAACAGCTTCTAGCACTCTCCAGCAGATATTCCACCTTTGATTACTGGAGATTTTTTTCCTGCAGTAGTTATACCAGAGGATGTAGGGACCTGATCCTCAATCAGCACAGGTTCGTTTTATGTTCCTGTGGGAATGTTTCCCTACATGCCTGGATGGGTGAAGGATTGCTGCTGTTTGTCTGGAATGTGCTCACTGCGTACCCTCTCTTTTTTGAGCACCAGAACTAGAAGGATGGCAGGGCTCACCTCTCACCAAAACAGCTGTGTATTTTGGGGAAAAGTGTGTGGTGATGGGACTCCATCCACATCCCACCCTTGGCATTCATGAGTGGGCTGTGCTGGGGAAGCAGGGTGCCCGGGGCAGGGAGGCAGAGCAGCAGCAATGCAAGGAGAGGCAGCTCTTTCGTCAGAGCTGCACTCAGCAGACTAACTGTGCATGTGCTGAACATCTCCTCAAGCTGCTGCCCTGCTGCCTCCCCCAGTACCAGTCTGCTGTGTAGCCAAGTGCCCTGATACCAGAAGGATGGAGGCACAGCCCGACACTGCAACCTGTGGGAGTCAGGGAGCTGTGCTCAGCACCTGAGCCTGAAGGTGGTGGCTGGGGAAGGTCATGGCTGGGGAAAGTCGTGGCTGGGGAAGGTCATGGCTGGTGAGGTGATGGTTGGTGGGACCAAACTTTGTGCAGTAAACCCCAGGCTTTGCACACAGCTCTTGTGGCTCCATTGGCTCACGAGATCCTGGCAACAGTGCTCCCTGCATATTGCCCCATGACTGTCTCTGCCCTCTCACAGCCTTTGATCCCTGTGGTGTTCCCACAAGGCTGAGTAATTGTGAAGGCAGCTCCTATCCCTTCTAGCATGTGCCTAAATCATGCTCCTGATGGAACACAGATGTCCCTCTGTCCTCCTTCATCTGAACCGCTGTCGAATGCTCTTTGGTTATGCACTCTGATCAGAGAAATCTGCAGCCAGATCCAGCTGCTCTCAAAACAAACAGTTGCCCTTGTCACCAGGCTGGGTTCAGTTTATTGGAGATAAATAATAAAATGTTGGGAACTTAATGTGAACATTGATTTATGACCTTGTTTTTAAGAAATAACTCGGTAATTATATGCACATCACAAGCAAACATAAGGATACATTCTCCTTTTGATTCCACTTTGTTATCGTGTTCCATTTTAAAGGATGAATTTGACACCCAAAAAGACATAAATTTTGACTAATTATAAGTGGAGAACATGATACTATATGCTATTCATTATCAAAATTTTTTGCCCTTCAGAGCTCTGCTATAGGGGAATGGTATCCTGGCACCAGTTAACATAGCTTGATTCTTTAAAAGTGCAGTTTAGTATGCTGAATTCTAGTTCCTTGCAGTAATTTTCACATTTGCTCCAGTTCTAACTTGACTTGTATCCAATGCCAGGCTGAAAATAGAATCAAAATCAGAAAAACATAATTTGTCACTGATTTGAAAAGTCAAATACTCTGCTGCTCCCATCTAAGAGGCATAGGCTGTCCCTAAAGGAGCTGAGAGTGACTGGGCATGCATTCAGAGGAGTCTGTGTACCCCTAAGCACTGCACTGATCTTTCTGAAACACAAATTACCACATAACACAGCATTAAAATGACTAACACTTCCACTTGATTTTATTTTCTGAAAGGTCAATGTACCGCATCGCTTATAAAACTGTTAAATGAAAATCAGTTCTATATATTTTTCTGTTCATTTAGAATTATTTCTGCTATTCTTTAAAGGCCCAGTTCAAAGCATTATAAAGTAAGAACACTTTTTTTCCTGTATTATTTAGGAAGCTGCTACAGGCTGCCGCCAACTAGTTTGAATTTAAGAGCTGTCTTTTTGAATACAGCCCTTTCCCTGCCAGTGGAAGAAAAGTGAGCGTAAAGGCAGTCGTTTATCTCAGTGTGTAGGCTATGACTTATGTCACAGAACTACTGTAACTTCAAATTGCTTAATTGCAAGTGAATCCTCCAGTGAGCGGAGGTGGGGTTTTGGCAGAGAAGCTGCAGCTTATATCCAACGTGGCTCCATCATGAACCTCTACCACTTAGTGTCCGTGAATTCTGCTCCCTTTACTAGCTCTTACTTCTACTCCCTTAACAAGTTGCTGCCACTAGCAGGAGAGGTGGCAAATTGATTCTTGCATAAGATTTTGGAAAAAAAAATTACACAAGTATTCTGAGCGCGTAATGAGTTACATGAGCACATCACATATAGCTAAGCTCTGCTGTTGTAGAAATGACTTCTGCCTGTCTTTCTGAATGAAATAAGGTAGTGTCAAATGATCAATGCTGTGAGGAGCTTATTCACTTAGTAGCCCAAGCTGGGTGAGCTTTTTACATGAGTAGCATCCTTCTCAAGAATGTGGGTGTGAAGCATGAAAATGATAAAGAAAGGCACATTCTCTGGGAAACTTCTAATTTCAGCAGGCAAACAGAAAGATTTTTTTTGAAAATATAATAAATCCAGACTTTTTCCGAGATCTTTCAATTTAACATAGACAAAAGTCATTTATACAGAAGGTCACACAAGCAGTCTGTAGTCAATCAATCTGTTATTTCATTGCCCTGAAATAGAGCTGTGATGTCTTAAACAGGAACATTCAGGAAAATATCATCAGTGTGAGCATTACAGTGGATTTTAGTTGTTTGTTTTGTTCAGCAGTTTTAATATGTAATCTAAAAAAAAAAATCAGCTTCAGCAAATAGAATACTAAAAAAAATATATCTGTGTCCAAGGGCCTGCAGCATTGTATTGACCTTGATGAAATTTTATTGAGTGTGAGTTCAAGTATTTGACATATAATGCTTAGACCAATCATAGTAATATTGGCTTTCTTAATGTTTGTGCAGTACCGGGCTGAATCTTAACTTCCCTCCAGTGCTTGGAGAAAAGGTGTCTCGGGAATATTCATAGGTTGCAGACGTGTTTGCTGCCTGGAAGCAGCGATCATATCCCTGCTGGGGAATAGGCTTGCCCACGGGCAGATCTGACCCACTGGCTGACAGCAGAGCATGGCAGCACTAGTGATAATCCCACAAAACTGATCTAAATTGCTTTGCACTTCTCTGCCTCTCCCCTGGCCACAGTGTGCGGTGCAAATAGAGAAAAGGACATAAGGGAGATGAGGATGTCACGATCATTAGTATATGTCCCTGTGAAAGCAGTGAGCCCTCATGGCAGCATCAAAAGGAGTGTGAATGTCCTTCTTTTGAAACCCTTTGAGCAGGGCCACTTACCACCCCACAGCAGTTGGTTGTACTCTGGTAAAATGCATAATGTCAATACAGAGGAAAGCCTTCTCTTGCCTTCTACCTCTTGTGCTAGCGTTAAAGGCTGCTATGAAGTGCTTTGAGTGAAAGAAAATGTTCCATCTTGTATCCATGTCTGCTTGCCAACTCTCAAACTAAATTTCAGAATGAAGATGAAAAACATCTGCAGTTTGTCCATAGGTTTCAAAGGGATAAATACCTGTGCAGAGCTGCATATGAAATTAGGTCCAGTTACACTGGGGAACTTGGTTCTTCTCCTATTTCAGCAGAAAAAAATCCTTGAAAAGGACTGACATATAAAGCTTTTCATTTTCTATCAGTCTGCTGGAATAACACTGATGATTTGATGTAGTAGATATCAGCTGCATTAAAAGATGAACAGGTAGCATTAGCAATAGATCATCTATTATATTCTTACCTACTGAACACGTTCTCTCTGCAGCACAGAACAGTTCTTCTGTCTGTTCCAGACCAGGCTGAAATTCAGAGATTAACAAAGTGATCACAGCTGGTGTTGTAAGGGATAGCACCCTGAGATATTTATCCTTCACTGTCAAGGAGTTAGGCTAGATGATCTAATAGGCAATTTCCATCTGTAATGTGTGTGATTCTTCTGGCTGAAAGGCAGCTGGGGATGCAGAACGTACAGTTTCTGATCATTATTTAGCTCTGCTTTATTTCTTCACAGTGTTTGCATGGTTGCCATGAAATAGTATTGGGTAAAATGCTTGATCTCGATGTTACTTATTAAATGAAGGCAGTTGTCTGATGTGCAGCAGTGTTTGTCTGGGAGAGGACCCCAGTCTGTAGGAAGTGGGGAGCAGGATGCTCTCGGGTTTATCTGCAGCCGCACCGAGCTCGGGCGCTGCACCCTCGCGCGGTCCCGTCGGGATCATCCTCAGCTGCTGCAGGCAGCTTGTTTTGCCTCCAGCTGTCAGTCACCCTGCCCTGGATCCCCAGACAGTCCACTCCTGGGGATTATGCATCTTCCTCCCTTGATACCAAATCTGCTGCTAGTCATGGAGGTCTGCAAGCAGGGGGTGCTTTTATCTGAAGTACGAACATCTGGAATTGGGAAGCTGGTCTTCATGAAGAAAATATATTTTTAGCTCAGATAAAAGCAGTTGAAAAAGGAGTGCACCTTAAAATGTTCAGAATCTAGAGAGCAAACCTATACTTTTTTTTCCGATTACATTATCAAAAGCACTATTAAACCCCTAAAGATTATTTATTTTTTAAAATTTCAGATGTTTGCTTATGTTGTGACTCTGTTTCTCCATTTCTGATTTCTGTCTGTTCCCTTTCATTCCATTCTTCAGCCATTGGGAATGGGACAGGGAGGGATGCTGGCTGTGCAGGACCTGCTAGGGAGTCTTTCTCCTTTCTGCATCTGAAAGGAGCCTTCCTTTTCTTTTTAACTTCTGCTTTTCCCTAGCTGCAGCAATTTCAATGCTTATCTCTCCACCCCTGGCACTTGGGAGTGTTGATAAATGTTTGCCTTCAGCTGGAGCCTTGATTCTTTGTTTACAACCTCTTTAATTCAATATTTTGCTGACCAGAAGGACAGGGAGGGAACAGTTTTTCACTGCTTACACGATTGTGGGGTAAATATTAAAAATACCCAGACTGAAAATGACTATTTTGCATTTATCTTCTTTTGGATGGGCCAGATGCACACCTGCTTGTGTGTGCTTAGAGATCTGCAATCACCTAAGCACAAAGACTTGACTAAAATTGGTTTTGAAATATGAAAAAGGAGATGTTTTTCATTAATGAATTATCACCAGCAGTGAATCTGGCGATTTAAATCGTACACATCTGCTGGGTCTGTGATTGAACACCTGAAGTTTGGAGCATTTAGAACTTGCAGTGTCACAGTGCAGATTTGGCTGAGGTCCACAGGCTCTCCTGCGTGCAGGGGTGTGGATTCCTCTGGGAAGGACTTTGCAGCCCCCCAGGGCACAGCGGTGTAGCAGAGCCCCCTGACCCGATGCACATACTTGAAGAAATTCTGATAGAAGCAAAGTGGTTTCTAGCAGAGACTCTTATGCTTTTCAGTGCTTCATCTTTAAATTTTAAATTTTTAAGCACTCAAGTTTTTAACAGCATAGCTGCTGAAGCCCTTCTGAAGCTCAGCTAGGAGCTGCTTAGCTTTTCCAAGGAAAAAATCTTTGAAACTTTGTTAGGATTAAGGAGGAGCTGTCTGTGTACCTGGATGCTCTCTTGGCAGCATTCTGTACAGCCCCTTTTTTCCCTGATTCCATCTAGATATCTTAGGATGCAAAAGGAATGGCATGGGGAATTTGAAACTGCATTTATGTAAATTTAGACTGAGTCATCTGGGATACTGTGTGCAGTTCTGTCACCTCACTGTGGGGTTTGTCTGTCCTTACTCAAACATTCTAAGATGTCGAAGTCTATAGCAATCACTCAATGTCTTTTCTAGACAAAAGAAAGAAATGGGTATTTGTAAGGACTGAGTCCTCAGGCACGTATTAGATGCCATCAGGAGGATGAAATGAATCACTGTGGGTGCCTGCAGTTGGGCAGATGAGCCCTACTGTTTATTTCCAAAGGTGTCACAATCAAATAAAAGACATTTCAGAGGCAACAGAAAATGGCTAGAGAATAGACTAAAATCTCTGTCCTCTGAGAAGATTGGAAAGTTTATGTTTGATTGGCTTAGGAAAGACATTTGTAAGAAGGGATGCAGTTAAAGTGGAAGCTCTTTCCTCTTTCCCTTGAAAACCAAGGCAATGAAGCTGCAAGAAGAGAAAACTGAACTCAGGAGAAGAAAAAAACCCCACGGTTTAAACTAGAATCCTTTTTCAAAAGAAGTTGTCTGAGGGCACGTTTCTCTAGGAGTGCATCTTGTAAGCAGTGGTGGCTGGCAGAGCAACAGTGGCTGTCGTGGATTGCTGCCAGGATTGCTGCCTGTGGTGCCAAAAGCTGGGTGCTGTGGTCAGAGAGCAGTGAGGTGCCAGGAGGAAGGGACTGCCATAGACAGTGAGCAGGCTGTGCACATCAGGGAGGATGGACAGGTCTTTCCAGAGGCCCTGCAGAGCCAAGAACCTCCATCTCAAAAGGAAGGAGAGAAAAACAGAGAAAAGCTTTGAGTCAAAGGTGGAAACTCTGGATATGGAGGGGGCTGGTGGTTGGTGACTGCTGGCAGCATAACTGAGTTCCACCTGTGATTCATCAGGTACAGAGAAGGCAGAATTCCCTGTGAAGAGGTGGGAGAGATGAGCTCCCTCCCTTTGGATGGGGCAGCAGATCCAGCAGCGCCTCAACCCTTAGAAGCTTCCAGAAGAGGAGGATTGTAGGTATAGGAAGCTCTTTCCTGAGGGTACAGAAATGCTCCTGTCCAGCCTGCTGTGCTGTCCCAGCAGCTTTGCTGCTTGCCAAGAGCTCACACAGCGTTGCAAAGAGGCTGCCAAAGCTTGTTTGTCTCCTGGGCTGTGACCACTGCTGCTCGTCCTGTGGGCACCAGCGATGGAGCCAGGGGAGCCTTGGGTGTGCCAGGAGTGACTGCACAGCTCCGGGTGCAGGGGGAAGGGTGGGGGTGCCCAGCTGGGGTCTTTAAATGATGCTTATTGGAGAATGGGGTTCGTTCTCTGAAGAAAAGGGTGAGCAGAAGAACGCAGTCTACAGCTAAACTGAGCAGGGTGGGTAGGGAAGATGGAGCCAGGCATCCATGGGGTGCAGAGTGGGAGAAGCATGAGAGGCAAAAATGCTGAAAGATGGGAGTTTAAGATCAGAATTATGAAAATAAATGAGATGTCATGAGGGTGTTCAGATGCTGGCACAGGTTTTCCAGAGAGCATGTGGAAGACACTCAACTCTTGTCTGAAAAATGACCTGAGCAACCAGTTTTAACTCAAACTACCTTGAGTAGGATGTTGGTCTAGAGACCCCCCCCAGAGGTTCTTTCAAACCTATATGACTCATTGATTCAGTATTTTTTACAAATTCTGACACATTAGGGTTAGCCATGGCTGATGTCTGAATTCAGAGTTATTTTAGGGAACTCTTCTATTCTCTGCCATGCAAGAGATCAGTCTGTGTATCTCCAGTGTTCCCTTACACCTTATATATCATTGTTCCATATGGAGCTTGGATGTGGTCTGGTATGGCAGTCCTTGGATTAATTTACAGTTAGGAATAACAATGATTTGTTTTACTTTGATTTGTCCTTAGGCACATGAATTGACATGACTATTTCTCATGTGATGCATACAAATATTAGTCCATCATCATAATTAAAAGGAAATGTTGACATCTAATTGTTTAGGTAATAGTCACTGGCTTACATTTACGCTAAATCATTGAATTTTAAGTAGACATGAAGCTGTTAAATCTCTTCAGTAAATAAGTGGCACTGAGCATCTAAATGGCATTACAGTGGAGGGGGTGCATGGTTAAAGGCTGTCTTTTACCTCCTTGAGTGGTAGAACTCTGCTTCTGGGAGACGTCATGTGTGCCATGCTGCTAGGAGAAGGTTAAGCTATTTTGCCTCCATCCAGTCTTATTATTGGATACAGAAAAGAGGTGGAAATGTTTTCCTGCTCATTCTCTGTCTCATGGGCAATGCATTATCAGTACTGGAAGAAGTAATACATCAAAGTGCCCTTGTAGGCAGCTGTAAACAGGTGTCGTATCTCTTCTCACTCTTTTGTTTAGACATGGCCCTGGTTACAGAATTACATTTGTAGCAAAATGACATTCACCAGCGATGAAATACAGCAAACTGAGAAGGTGAGCTTAGTGACTCTTCAACGATGCACAGCAACATGCCAGAATAATTCTTGTTAGAGGTGAAGAGAGACTTTGTGACTCCTTGGATCAGTTTTCATTCTGGATCTGAGCACATTATATCGAGCTCTGTTTATGACCTGTGTTTTAATAGTAAACCCTATTTTTGTCTGTAATTAATTTCTAAGATTTGATAGGAGTTGCCAGTGGAAAGGGGTGTGAGTTCATGGGGCTGTTTAGAATTGTCTGACAACAACTAGGCAACTGATTTAGCTTTCAGGACAGAAAGTTAACATGGGTTGTTTTGTTTTTTCCCATTCAGCGCTGCAGGAGAAGGGACGTCTACCAATGAAATAAGTTCAGGACTCTAGGAGCTTCCTTGTATTGTCAAATCCTGAGGTATCAAAATGATTTTTTCCCTGGTTAAGGAGTGCAGTATGCGTGCCAGGCATGAGAAGGACAAAGACAATCTGTGGATGATTTCTCAGGTGTTCTAAGCTGAAAAACTTCTTGAGAAGACAAAAAGCTGTTTTCCTTCCTCTCTGCTGTGTTACCAAAGCATTGCTGCATTCCATGTGCTTGCTGTAGAAGCACTTTGGGACAACCAGAATGGAGAATGAATTTAGTAATCAGACGTTTCTGTTATTCCCTATTTCATGTCAGAGGAGTTGGCAGTGGAGTGCTGATGTTCTGTGTGTAGGGAGTGAGGCTGAGGGAAGGGCTGTATGGAGATGGGAGATGGCAGCTCTCACTTCTTTGCTTAAAGCTCTTCTGCTTTGCTTTGTTGCTGGTGTGAGGACATACATTTTTTCTATATGCAAAGAATGGATTTTTCTGCCTGCTGAGCACAGGAAAGCTTCTGAATCT
This sequence comes from Luscinia megarhynchos, assembly GCA_034336665.1. Lineage (NCBI taxonomy): Eukaryota > Metazoa > Chordata > Aves > Passeriformes > Muscicapidae > Luscinia > Luscinia megarhynchos. The sequence continues at coordinate 72,522,839 of JAPFBE010000003.1, forward strand.
CTGTGACAACATGCCATGAAATATATTTGTAGCCCATTAGCCCATTAGGACTTCAACACCTGCTGTACCACTGAGAAGGGGATTTTTTAAAATATCTGATCGTTTCACTCACATGGTGCTTCCATTGTGTTTTACAAGAAAACATGCAACTTTTAAAGCCTTTTGGCACAGGCAACTTAGCTCCTGCAGAGAGTAAAGTGATTATCTGATACAGAGTTAACAAGGAAAACCTCTTTCAAGGTTTGAGCTTTCAATGTTGAGCTTAATTTTTGTTCATATGATCATAGAATAGTTCGGGTTGCAAGGGATCTTTAAAGGTAGTCCAGCCTCCCTGGAATGAACAGGGAGCATCTTGAGTTACATCAGGTTGCCCAGAGCCCCTATCCAACTTGACCTTGAATGTTTCCAGAATTGGGTCGCCTACCACTTCTCTGGACAGCCTGTTCCAGTGTTTCACCATCATTGCTATAAAAATATTCTTTCTTATGTCTAGTCTAATTCTATCCCCTTCTTGTTTTAAACCATTGCCTTTGTCCAGCTGCAACAGGCCTGGCTAAAAAGTTTGTCCCCATCTTTCCTATAAGCCCTCTTATGCTCTTGTTGAGTGCATGCATTTAAATTTTAGTTTTTTAGCATCTAATTTAATTAATTAATTTTTTTAAATTCAAAAAGTGCAGACATTTTCTTATACTTGGGTATTTGAAAGTATTATTTTTGCATTCATACAAACCTAGTGTAGCCTGGTATACAGTTTTTTCTCCCTGTTGTCATCAGGGCAGATGACTCCTGCAAATTCATGAGCAAGAGTTTGAGCAAGGTAGAAAGCTCAGCTCTTGAACTGCTGAATCGGTAGATCAAAGCAAAATTTGAGACTTTCAAAGGTGATTGTGGTTTTAGAATGAAATTCCTCTAATTAAGGGGCATTTTAACTACTGCTTTCTAAACCAATGAGATGTCTATTTCAAAAGGCATAGATAGACCACACATCTCTAAAATTTCAGTGTGTGTTGTTGTGAGTCTGATCAAAACGTCCATGTGTGCTTTTGATCCAGAAGAAAAGCTTGTAAATCTCATTTGTGTATCTCTGTCTGACTTCTGGCACCAGGTCAAAATAGACAGGTGAAGAACCTCAGATTTGATACAAACTAGTAATTTTGGAGGAATAGCATTTTGCCATAAGTGACTTGGAAAATTCAAAAGAGAAAATTACATGGATATCACATGTCCTTTATTTGCCCAAAGGTCTCTCATGAATTAATTTAAAATAATAATAGCCTCAGCAGCAGTAATAGTAAGAAAATAGACATGTATATACATAAGTATTTTGGTGAACACTGCAGTAGTGGTAATAATGCAAATAAAGACAATTATGCACATATGTAGTTTGGTGAACACCTATTAAAGTGAAATAGCATAGAAATGCTTGAAGCATGTAATGATTTTCTTTTGATGAACTTGACTTTCCTGGTAATCTGAAAGATGACTGAAGAGTTATAGCTTGTCAGGAAAATAAGCAAAAATAAATTTCATCTTTATAGTATTCTTTATTAGAAAATGCTCTAGGGAGCATATAGAGTTTAAAAACTCAATGCCTTTTCCTGGTGATACTTTAATCACAAAATAATGGCATTTTCTTGCAGACTATTTCAAATTAATTATTTTAAATTAGTGAGATAGTTGGTGGGTGACAGTTTTAGAGAGCTGTTTCTGAGAGTGAAGTGGCTCCTTTGTTATGTGCAACTAGCCTTATAAGCAGTATTAATTATGTCACATTGTAAAATCCTTCCTGTTTAAATGGTGAAGTAAGATACAAGGAATGAATAATAATATTTCATATCTGTTGTTGCGATGGGCATATGGCAGGTGGAAGATAAAGAGGAGTAAAACTGGAGGAAAATAACGTGCTAAAAGATCTGTTAATTGAACTGTGCTACAATTCCCTAATCTCACAGTTTTTTAAATTATTCTTCCATAGCCTCAGACCATTCGGCAGACTCTTCAAAAGACCCTGCAGCATTTTGAGCATCAGGTTATTGGGTAAGTGTTAATGGGAGGTAGCCAAAGGTGCATGGTAATAGTTTTGCTCTGTGCTTTCCAATTCACAGCCTTACATGATAAGCTTTTGAAATTTATTTTTTTTGTCTCAAATTCTTAGAGATGCTTTGGAATAGCAATACATAATCTGGATGTTAATGGTAAACTGCTGTTCAGTCCTGCTTCTGTACAATCCCATCAGATGACGACTGCTTTATGAACTGTAGTGTTCCTTACAAAAAGAGAATAGTGAATCTGTCTTTTTCAGTAATAGAATATCAGGTTGGAAAGGGACCTCAAAGCTCATCTAGTCCAACCTTTCTTGATAGAAGCATGGTCTAGACAACATGGCTCAGCACTCTGTCCAGCTGAATCCTGAAATTGCCCATCACTGGAAGGTCTTAATCCTTTGCCACCACTCCTGAAAGACAATTATTGACTTTGCATTTGTACAAGGAGTTGTTATAACTTTTTTTTTCCCTGCAGTTACAGAGATGCAGAGAAGAACTTTCACAATATATCAAACAGATGCTCCTATACAGACTGCTCTGGCAATGAAGAAACTGAGGATGTCTCAGGAATTCTCCAGTGTACGGCTAATGTACTTGGTATGTGTTTTTTCAAGGGAATTTGTTCCCTTAGCTTGGAAGCTTACTGACCATCCAGATGCCATCAATGAAACCAGAAATTTTTGCTCTAACCACAGAAATTTAGGATGTAGGCAGCAAGGTACCAGTGCACTGTTACTACATTTGTCTCCTTTTCTGCATACATTTTGAGCCTTTAAGACAATCCAGGCTTGATTGTCAGTGAAGGCAGTGAATGTGTGTTGTGCAATACCCAGTGATTTGAGAAGTTTCAAAGGCGTTTGGCAAGAGGACTTGCTTCTGTGCAGGCCTTGGAATTCTCTCTAGTGTTTTTATAGGGGTTCTGCAGAACAACAGACACTTTTTATCATCTGTGAGCCTGGTGAATAGGGGGCCTGAGAAACAACAGCAGGGTGTGACTGAGACATGAAACATTCTGGAAACTTAGATTGTCTTCAGCAAGAAGCTCAACACTGAAATCTGACTGTGTACAATAACTGAAGATAAATTTTAACTTTCCATGTCAGGGGAATATAGTGAGGTGATCATGTTCTGGTCTCTACCATTGCTCACCTAAAGTATTTTTAGAGGATATGCATTGTGTATCTGTCTTTTCTACTGCAGACTGTTAAACAGACTTGGTGTCCTCTGTGAAACAGCAAACATGATCTAGTTTAGAGATGACTGTGTTTCACTGACATTCAAAATGCTTTTTTTTTGCTATCCAGTGCCTTATTTTGTAAAATGCTAGATGCTGTCAAGGATGTTCTGTGTGCCTTTAACTGCTGCTAGAAAGAGGTGGCATTTTGTATTTCGTGTGTGTGGTCATGGAGAGAATTTAGAACAACTTAAATTCTAAATGTGTCTAGTGTTAGTTATCTTTTTTTTTTTAATTTTAAAATATTTTCATGCTAGTTCTCTAAAACAAATGCTATGAGTGATAAGGCAAGACTCAGGCAAAGCAAAGACCTGTCATGTTATCAGGTGCATATTAATATTATAAAAAGCCAGACTAGACATTCAGTATTTGTTTCACTGTGACACAAAGTATGTGTTATAAGGAACAGTTCTGAATAATTTTTCACCTTCATTGTGTTTTTAAAGCAATGTATTAGTTCTAGTTCCTCAGCATGGCTGAGTAGTATGCAACCTGTTTCTTCAGTGGGATCCTCACAATGCATGTTTATTAGGAGCAGATTGGACTTCTGGGACCAAAGTATAGGGATAACATCTGAGCATTACTATCTTGGGGAACTATTAAAGTGGGCTTTGTTGAAAATAAGGTTGCAGAGACCTTTTCTTGGACAAGTTTGCCTTTTAAACAATGAGTTCTTTGCAAAAAAAAACCCCTTCAGTATAAGCAAAACACTGAGATAATTTAAACCCAATCCTTCTCCTTATTTGGGATAAGAACATAAGGGAATGAGAAGCAAACCCACCTTCTTTATTTTAGTTGTAGCTCCTATCACAACAGGTAAATAATTAATGATGGCTGTGTAATTAATTCTCATATATGCAGTTGTTTTTCTTGTTGAATAAGGACTGTGAAAGTGAGATGTAAGCACTGGGGTCTGTACCTAGAACAACTGGCACTGCTGAGGCAGGAGGCAAGCATGAATCTGACTGTGATGAAGGCTAAAGGAACTGTTGAACTAAATTTGGCTCTTAGTTTATTTGCATGAGCAGTAAGAGGCACTTGCTGTCTAGGGCTGGAAGAAGATGCTTCCTTAAAGATGCTTGGAAGCTTTTTCCTGCTCTCTGACCTTAGATACTGCCAACATGATTCACCTCTTCCAGTCTTCTAACCACCTCTAAAATAGTCATTTGGCAGAAGAGTGCAAATGCTGAGATCATTGGTGAGCTTGGAAGACTGTGAGCAGATGCCTCACACTGTGGCCCTGGTGCTTACACTGCTCACAGGGAAGTGCTGACTGCAAGCTGTTCACTCAGCTCGATTCATGTGATTTATCATGTATGAATACTGCAATTTCCCTCTTGTCAAGTCAGCACTAAAGGGTGTCACCATCTTCCTGCAGCACAAGGACCTGATTCTCCTTGTCTCCTTGCTGAGTTGCTCTGCTACAAGTCTGGACATGAACAGAAGTCTCCTGCTTTAAACCACTGTAATTAAAGGAGCCCATGTCCATCATGTTCACATGCTGTAAACCGTGTGGTGCCAGATCAGTCACACAGTTTGCCTTTGCAATGACAGCTTCTGAGGCTGGAATGTTTAACTTTTGATCCTTTCAAAAATAGTCCAGACAGCTTCATGATGGACTCTGCTTTCATTAATTGGTGCATGAATACTTTCACAATGTCCTTCATAAGCATAAAGAAACAGAGAATCCTTTATGTTGAAAAGATCTTTAAGATCATCAAGTCCAATTGTTAATGCAGCACTGCCAAGTCCACCACTAAACTGTGTTTGGAGGAGACTGACAGTGTTGGTTTGAAATTATTTTAGAAATAATGATAAGAGAAAGATGTCCATGGTGAAGTATGTTGTGTGGATTACTACAACATTTCTTTCTTAGGTGACTATAAACATACTGAGGTATGTTAGAGAGAAAAGTTGTATCTGAAGATATTTCTTATTTGACTTTGGGCAAGTTTTCATTCTTTCTGTGCCTCAATTTCCTATCTGTATAATGGAGATAACAGGATTTTTTTAATCCTTTAAACCATATGTCAGTGTTATTCAGATTTCAACCCTTCTTGAGTAAAGACATTTTCATACCCTTTGTACATTCAGCATTTCAAGCAATGACAGAAAATCTCGTTTGGGACTGCTTTTGTCCTCATGATTTAAAATAATTTGATTTCAAGTAAGATTAGAGTGTACATTTTTACTCAACTGTTGCCAGAATAAGGCAGAAAACCTTCATGTAGCTGCAGATTAAAACTTTGGCAATAGGGAAAATTAAGGACGAAAACTTTTTTCTTGTTTTGTAACTGTTCTTGTAAGGAATTTATTCTGGAACATAAAGCCTTCATGACCTATCACTTGTTTATTTTTTTGGCAGATATTCAAAGAAGGTCTGTGCTACTGAACTTTACAAAGCAGTAGAGAAATGCCCGATTTTCCTTTTTGAACCTCGCTCAGTACTTCCAATATATCGTGGGTTATTTCTCACATCCCAAGTGCACAAGTCAGATAAAAATTATACAACCTTCTCCTCACCTCCTCCAAACACTCTTTTCAGACACTGCAAACAATTGATGTGAATGTGAACTATTTTTCGCTATTCAGTCCTTCACAGGTGAAAAAAAGAAAGGGAGCTTCACTAAGGCAGTTACCTGTCTTTTAAATGGCATTGGTATTTCCTTTGGAGCCTCTTTGCATCTTGCTGAGGAACTGTGTAAGCTGTCCTCACTTTGATAGTAAAACTCATGGAAAGTAACCTAAATCCATAAAGTCATATAAAAAGAGCTGCTGTGCAAAATCTGCAAAGCAGCAGTAGCTGTTCCTACCCAGTCTCTAACAACGTGGAAGAGGTGTTGTCTTTGAAAGCCCATTTGTGTGTTTTAGCCTGCAATATCTAAATTGCATGTACTGTTAGATACACTGGATAAATAACACTTGGTCACACAGTCTGAAGTTACAAATGCACTTGTACCAGATCATGGTTTCAGCAGAAAGGCCTGGAGAAGTGATTTTACGTATCTGATTTTCCATTACTTAACGTACAGGAAAAAAATTCACCTCAGTTTTTTTTATTCAAGCAAATAATTTATACACCAGACTTATTTTTGTCTCATAAAAATTCAGTTACTAAAATTTTACTACAATTACCTGATTTTTGTTAAAAAATGCACAGCACATATCAATGGCTAAGTCAGCTCTTCATGTGGACTCAAGTGTATTGCAAGCATTTTTCCTATTAGGCATTTGTAACTTTTGGGATAATCATGTTCTTTCTTTCTTTCTTTCTTTTTTTTGCTTCAGAGAGTGGTATGAGGAATTTGCTTGTCTGTCTGTCTATCTGGGCATCTTCTGTTTGGAGGATGATATGGAGCAGTTCCCTAGGGATTCCCTAATGCCCTGGTGATAAGTTGTGTGGAATCCTGGCCCAGAGCCCTGTCCTGTCAGGGAGATAAATCATGTTTCTGGATTCAGCCTCCCCAAGACACCGAGGAGGAGGTGGAATCCATTGTTAGTGTAAGGTTTTAGAGAGTTCTTGCTCTGGGTGACATTTCCTTGTCACAACCAAAGAGAACATGTGCTGCAGGCTGCTCTATATAGGGCAAATCACTTCTTGCCTAAATATATCTTGCAGGGCTCATCCTTCATTTAGTACAAAGGGCGTAATTCTATAAAAGTCATTTGTTCTCTGTACATTTGTCAAAGTTAAAGATCTGTGTTTCCTTTATGAAACTAAGAGTATCTTAGCTCTTATGTGAGGCAATGGCATGAAGCTGTGTCAGGGCAGGTTTAGGCTGGATGTTAGGAAAAGGTTCTTCACCCAGAGGGGACTGAGAGCTTCACTGAGGTGAAGGCTGTTCAATTTTTATTACTCCACTGCAGAGCACTTGGGAAGTGATCACAGCACCAAACCTGACAGAGTTCAAGAGGCAGCTGGAGAATGTTCTCAGGTACATGGTGTAATTCTTGGGGATGTCCTGTGCAGGGCCAGGAGTTAGATTTTGATGATCTTTGTAAGTCCTTTTCAACTCAGAATATTTTATGCTTCTATGATACTCTGGTATTGAAGAGGAATAAATCTGGGATCATTCTGGCAACTATTAAATAACTGCTGAGAAATACTACATTTGAAGAGGAAATAATTGAAAAGAATGTGCCAGGACAGATCTTAGCCTACCATGAGATTAGACCAGGTGTAGTGTTTGGAAAAGATGGACGAAAGGTTTGGTACACTGATTGCTTGGGAGGTGAGTGAGGACTGTAAATGCTTAGATACTGAAAGTATATACATTTCTATCACTTCCCTTTGCACTAAGAACTGCAGATAGTCTTTAGATGCAACTAATTTAGGATACACGGTCTGATTTATAATTAAAGTTGTTGATTTACCAATGGCGTAAAAGGAAATGTTACAAGACCCAGAGGATTGGCAATACTAATGGATTCTAATAATACTTTATCCTGGGGGGTCTAAGCTATACACACAGGGCTCCTGTTATTTAGCAGATGTTACAGTGCACTGGCAACACAAAAGTAATCTAAACAAAAAGCACGTAATTCATGTGATTTCAAAACTGAGATGAGTACATCTCAATTAGAAAAGGACAAATGTTTGTACCAAATGGCCTTAGACATCCCACTCTTCTCAAATCAGAGCTATTTATTGTTAGAAAGCAGATGAACCACCAGCAGATAATGAGCGGTTTGAAATGATGATGTACAATAGCATCTTGTAGAAGTCTATTTATAAAGAACATATTCTGGCCATGATTCATTGACTAAATGTAGGTGTTTGTCATTATCTGAGGTGCTGTGAGGTATCTTGTGGCCTCTGTCAAACCTTCCAAAATGTGTAGGTCTCCCTTAGGTCCCTCATCTTGGCAGATGCAGTAACTATCTGTTGGTTCTTTTGTAGATGTCTTGGATGCCTTATGAAGACTCCAGGAGCGTTAGATTTCTATATTTAGTCAGATGAGTTGAGCCCTTTATATATGTGAGGAGTTATGAGAGATGATTTTGCATTTCATGGGAAGGGTTTTTAGATTTCATTGCAATTTTATTTGTTCCAGGAAGTGCAGTTCTGCTCCCTATGTTAATTCAAAAATGTATATATTTATTTTAATGAATAAAAAGGAAATTAAAAAAATCATTACTACCATTTTATCTATAGAGTTAGCATGAAACAAACCTGATCAGCCTAATTTTTAGGAACTACCAATCTAGTGATTGCAGTTTTCATTTAATAAGCCCTGCACAAATATAAGAAGTGAGCTTCCCAGGTTGTGGTGGGGGCCATAAAATCATGATAGTCTTGCTTCACAGAGCTTGGCTTTTCTTGCAGAATTGGCTGCTACTGAGAGCACTATATGGGGACAAAAACACTCTTCTGCTGCCTGCTCTTAATATCTCATGTGAGCTTCCCGTGCCAACAATTTGGAGCAGAATCTTTTATATTTATGTTGAGAACTGGTGATCAGCTCTTCACCAAGAGGCAGTAATTACAATGATATTTCTATCACTGGTCAGAGGACAAGGGAAAGAAACCACCTCATTAAAAGTGGATAAAAGAAATATAATGGGTGAACAAGTGTTAGGAATTCTTTTGAACAGTAGTTCTCATTTATATGCTGTGAAATCTTGAAAGATATGCAAGCCCTGCATGCCACTGTAAGAGAAGTGTTGTATAGATTTTCCAGTTGTGTCACAACCATATGTAAAGGCATAAAATGATGTTACTGCATTTATACAAAAACCACCAAAAAGTAGTAGAAAAATGCTCTCTGGATTCCCAGGATGATACAAATTCAGTCATAATGAAGTAAAATCAAAGTAATTTATACAGTAATTAGATACTCACAAGCCAAATGATTCATCTAATGCACCTTCAGCATTAGTCTGTACACAAGACAACCTTTTTTTATTCAGAGATGGAACTTTGCTTTCCCTACCATCTGAAATCATTCTTTGGAATTCTAAACTACCACCTGTCTTTTTGTCCACAGGTCTGTTTAAGGAAAAGATGTTACTGATGCCAAAAATTTGATAATCCAAAAACATTTAAGAGATACTTGCAATAACTGAAGGTGGGAAATTCTGCTGCTGTTCACAGTATGAGGTCTGGAATTGCATATTTAATTGTTCCAGCCCCTTAAGGTTTGATATTTACAGATTCTCAATGGTATCTCTGAAAAAAAAGGTTTTTTTCAATGCCAAATGAGTCAGATGCTGGCCACTCTGCAGCCATTGTCTTCATTATTTAGTTTTAGGAAAAAATGGATGGCTTGTAACTGCTTCTGCATGCTGTGCCAGTTAATGGATTACATTGATTTTTTAATCATATCACATCGCATTATTTTATCACATCAGCTTTTTTAATCTTCTGATTGTTTCTCAGGGGCCTATGATTTGCAATTTTCTTTATGGGAACAGATTCTTACCTAATTTCTTCACTTCATAATGTACAAAATACTTAAAAATATTGTATTAATCCCTTGACATTTTGCAGTGTGTTTTCAGTTTACATTAACTGCTGAAAAGAAAGTGAAGACCTTTTGCTAGGATGTTATTACAGGATAAAGTCATCTATTTCTGCTTCAGTTCAGTGAAATACTTAATTTGTACTTTGAACCTGTGCTTAAAGACTTTGGTAATTTTGGATCTGGCTAGCAAATATAGGATCCCTGCTCTTAATGTCTTTGAGACACATTTTCAAAGAATAATAATTTTTCACAGATCCAAAAGTGCTTTTTAGTGGAGGTGTATAGTGATATTTTCATTCTGTGGTTGATTTGCCTCAATTTCCAATGTGCTTATTTAATTTCTCTCCCATATGGACTAGAATAAAAGGGACATTGTAAGGAAAAGCAACAAAAAGAAACTACTAAAAAGTTGTGATTTGTCCTCCTGACATAGATTAAGTAGTAGGAACACAGTAGATCCCTCTCCAGGAGGAAAACAAATTGAGACTAATGAACAGAACTTAATTTGCCGTATTAGTAGCAGGTTTGTAAAGAGCAGAAGCTCAAAGTAATGAGTTATTCAGTTGGGGAGCAGCAGAGAGTGACGGAATGATTTTTGATTTATTTTGCAGTGCTACCATTTAGTGGAGTGTCTTGGTGAAACCAAGGGAGACCTTTTCCTCTGTATTAATTGCAAGCCAGTGCTCATTAGCAAGCTGTGCTGGGGTCATACAGGAGGTGATAAGGGAGTACAGTGACCTCTACATTTGGAAGTGCTGGGCCCTCATACAGATATCAAATACTTGTATGAAAATTTTGCTTAGAGGTGCACAGTGAAAAAGGAAGAATGGAAATGCTGGTTCTGCAGAATGGAATAGCAAATTGTCAGTTTTAATGAACAGAAGTTGATTCAGATTTTCAATGCCATATTCAATTTGAATTATTCCATTGCAAAATCCAACAGAAAAAGAATTGGACAATTTCAACGATTGAATGTGAGATGAGTTTGAAAAGATTGGAGTTTTTATGTAGATGCATAATCTGAAGGTTATAAAAAGATTATTTTGATTTTGTTTGTCTTTTCTCGGCATGGAAGAAAAATCCAGGAACTACCATATATATTGAAATTGGAAATCATACCGAATATAATATTTAAAGATAACAACTAGCCCATGGAAGTCTTCAAATGTAATAAAATATGCACTATAGAGGCAATGACTTCTGGAATTCTTTTTTTTAGTGTGAAGGTTTTTCTACTTGTAATAAAACTGTCTCCCAGTCTGGTATCGTCCTGGATTTATCTGGGATAGAGGGAGTTTCTCCTCAGTAGCTAGTACATTGCTGTGTTTTGGATTCAGTATGAGAATAATGTTGATAACTTACTGATGTTTTGGTTGTTGCTAAGTAGAGTTTATCCCAAGCCAAGGACTTTTTTTGTGTCTCATGCTCTGCCAATGAGGAGGGGCACAGGAAAGCTGGGAGGGAGCACAGCTGAGACCCAAACTGGGCAAAGGGACATTCCACCCCATTAGAATTTCATGCTCAGTATATAAACTGGGGGAGTGGCCTGGACAAGGACAGGAACTGGCATTGGTGGTAAACAGTTGCATTGGGCATCACTTGTCTTACTTTGTAGGTTTTTTTTTCTTTTATCATCATTATTACTATTTACTATTATTGTTACTATATTTTCCTTTTGTTTCAATTAAAATTTAAAAACAAATAATGTTTTGTTGGTAAGGCTAAGGAAGAAACTTCCTTGATAGGAATATTATGATTTTTAGATTTGAAGGTTGCTTGACTTAGTTTAATTTTCTTAGTATATCATAGTGTCTGTTCTTGCAGAGAAAATTCATGACTAACACAGACCAGCACTTTGGTTGAGTTTGGTCATTTTCTGTTAGAGCTGATCTGATTTTCTGCTAGTACTGGGTGTAACTCAATTCAAAGCTCAGATGTTTTTAAAAGTAGTGGTGCATCCTCGAGCCAGGTCATGTACCTGAATTTCATGGCATAATTCATGTTGCTTGGGGTCAGTATGTTGTATTGAGCCTGAATGGCCAGTTCTCCAGGGTGGACAGCAAGACCAATCTGACAATCAGCAAAACCTCAGGCAGCAGAGTCCAGGAGTGATCAGTTCTGCAAACCTCATTTGTGCAGTCAGTGATGCCAGGACAGCAGTTCCACTGTATTTGTATAATGTGCTTGAAGGACAGTTCACCTGTGCTGTCTTTGGGTGGACTTGTGGGATGTACTTGGCCATTTGTATGAATAGCCCAGGGGTTTCTGCTGCTGTCCTCTTCCCCTTTGCAGTATTACAGCCTTGGGTGCCCCTGCTAGACTGCTCTCTTACACACAGACTTCTAAAGTTGCTCACACTTCACTATACAGAACAATGAGATTTAAAAGTATGAATATCTGTTTGTGTATACATATGAATATGATAATTTCTTAGCTATTTGCCATTTATATCCAGTTATGACATCATGTTATATTCAGTTATGACATTTATATCTTTTTGGGTTACAGTGAGTATTTTTTGGTAAGACATTGCAATAGCATGTTATGAGACGTGATGGTAATGAGTCAGGAATTGGCACACAGTTTTCAGTTTTCTGAGTCAGGATATTAGGGGGCATTGTGTACCAGAGGTACTTTCTTTTGGCTTAGCTGCAGAGCTGACCATCTGTGGTCATAAAAGATCCTGGGAATATTTTTGTAATAACCTAGTTTAGTGACCAAACTTCTTTATGAGTAATGCCATTTGAATGAACTTTCCCAAGTTATTGCTATTACTTTTTTAATAAAATATGCTTTGTCATGTTCTTCTGTTGTCATATTTATATATGCAATTTTATGCATTTTAATTTGCTATTAATCATATGCCATTGCAGACTGTAAAGCTGGGGAACACTGAAATCCCTTGTGAATATTGATTAACTATGCCTGTGTACATAGGCAGTTCAGATTGAAATTATTAAAGGTTATTGTCTGCAAACAACATAACTTTGTCCCCTGTTATACCTCAGGTATAAAAGTCACTAACCACTGTTCTTCCCAAATTGAAGGCCTAGAAGTAGTCTAAACAGTGAGAGGTTCAGTGATCTGTTGGGATATTACCAATGTTATAAAGCATGCTGAATACACATTAAAATAAAGGGCCTGTTGTGCCCTCAGGAGAGAAATAACTGACCTTCATTTCTGTTCAAATTCGAGATAAATTTTAAGGTGTTTGACTAGTTGACTGACATATAATTCTACATGATTTCAATGTTGTTAATTCCTACATTAATTTCTTTTGAACTCTGGATATTTGTAATTCCCATAGAGCTGATATGTACTTCTTTTTATTCTGTTACATCTTAAAACAATGCAAACATCTGATTAATTTTATAACTACTATGATATGGGGATTATAACATAGTAGAGTTGAAACATAATAGAGTGCATCTTCCTTGAAATAAGACAGGAAAATGCTTAGTAACCATCTCCAAAATATTTTTGTAGGTTATCCTTAAAACTGTAAGTAACAAACGGGAACAGGATTTAATACAAAATTTCCATTACTGGTATTTTTTCATCCCTTCAACAATGCCGGCCTTATCACCTCTGTAAATCAAAACCTTTTGAATTTATATGATGGAAACTTGAAGTGACATTGTGAGATATCACAGAGCTGTCCCATCTACTAGCTGTGTAGACTGCTCTTAGTAGGCAGGGTTTTTTTAAAGATGGGTGAGTGTAGGTAGGAGCTTAAAATGAAAACGCTTTGTTCTCCTTTGCAGACAACATAAAAAGTTATTATTTTTTGTATCTTGTGGCAGTGCCCAATGCCTATAATGAGAAAAATATCTTCGCTAAAAAACTCACAATCCCCCTTTTAAAAGTGTATTCTGACTGCAGGGCTTTACATTGTGGATGGAAAGCCAAACAACTGACTTTGAGTCCCAGTATCTTATTGTTTAGGCAGCTGGGGAGAGCTGGATGCTTTATGGAGGGAGGGAACAGAGGGGCTGGAAGAGTGGAAGCCTCATTGGTAGCCAGGTCAGCAGTGGAAGGGATGCAGCCATGCCTGGATGCATTCACACAGTGGCCTGGATGTGACATGCAGAGGTCTGGGAAACTGTAATGGAGGCTGGTTGCCAGTGGGGAAAAGGGAACAGGTCACTAATAACTGGCTGGGACAGCAAGCTGAAAGAGTGAGGACTTTAAAAAATGGCTTCTAGGGTTATTCCCAACCACTACAGAAACCTATGGATAGGTATCTAGTGAAAAAGCTTCCCTCATTATTCTGGAAAAAATACTGGGCAAACAGAGGAAAAAGGGAAAATGTGACACAGTAACAATGCTATGTTGTTGATATCAGTGTCTCATTGTCCTATAGGTCTGAAGTTTGAGGAAATGCAAGAAAAATTTGGGGAGGAATTCTTCAATATCTGCTTTGACGAGAATGAAAGAGTTCTTCGAGCTGTAGGTGGGACCCTTCAAGACTTCTTCAATGGCTTTGATGCTTTGCTGGAGCATATTAGAACTTCATTTGGAAGACAGGCCACCCTGGAATCTCCTTCTTTCCTATGCAAAGAACTCCCTGAAGGCAATCTCATGCTTCATTATTTTCACCCACATCAGATTGTGGGATTTGCAATGACAGGAATGATAAAAGCAGCAGCAAAGAAGATTTACCGCTTGGAAGTAGAAGTAGAACAGGTCACAAATGATAAGTTGTGTTCAGAGGGGACAAACCCAGGTAACTGCAGTTGTTTGACTTTCCTTATCAAAGAACATGAAAATGCAAACACCACAAAAGCACTTCCACCAGGAACTTCCCAGTCCCCCTTAGACCTGAGGATTAGTATCAGCACCTTCTGCAGAGCTTTCCCCTTTCACCTGATGTTTGATCCAAACATGCTGGTTCTCCAGCTTGGAGAAGGTCTTAGGAAGCAGCTCAGATGTGACACTCATAAAACCCTGAAATTCCAAGACTGCTTTGACATAGTCTCTCCTAAAATCAGTGCCACATTTGAACGAGTTCTCCTGAGGTTATCTACACCCTTTGTCATTCGGACCAAACTTGAGGATTCTGACTCTGAAAGTAAAGATAAGGTAAGAATACTAATTTGGAAGCAGATGTGCTTATGTGTGTGGCGTGGGAGAGGATTTTTTGCTCAGAAGAAAAGCAGCTCAAGTCCTGTGTACTCTGGAAAGCTCACTCATGCCTTGCAAACAGGGACTAAGTGATGTTCCCCAGCCAAGTGAATATTTTCCTGGATTATGTGTAAGATTTTCCTGTGAAGTTGTAGCAAATCATGACATTTCCATTCAGAAAATTCTGCCCCATGGGGTTGAATAGTACAGCTTGAATAAAAGGGTGAAGAAATTTACAAAATACCTGCATCTAATCCTAAATTTCACTCTATCTATATTATGATAAGAATAGCTTTTAAGCCATTTACTAGAGACTAGCTTTAAGTATTTATTCTAAAAGATTCTCACTGCAGGTTTCTCATTGCTGCCTTACTATATCTTATTTCCCTCTTTTGGAATGCTGCTTTCCTCTAGGTTTCTTCTTATCTCTCACCCTGCACTCAAGCAAACCAGAGTTGTAAGTGGTACTGAATATCACTTAACACCATTTTTATTGTGTTCCAGTCATTCAAATAGGCACTTGTCCTCTACACTGCCTCTTTCCTCAGTGTTTCAGGAGAGAGCTACCTTAACCAGTGAGCCCTATGTTGAACTTGGTGCATTCAGCTGAGTAAGCTGGGAAATGTCTTTAGTGCTGAGCTCTCCAGTGGTTGGATGGAATTTGCCTCAGTGCCTATCCTTGAATTACAGGAAGGCTTTGTGGTGTGAAGTAGGATTCTAGGTTTTATGCACTAAAGTACTTGTGCTTAATGCTAGCATTAAAACTTGCTTAAAGGTTTGAAAATCTTGTTTCTGTGGCTACCTTGGAAATACTGCTGCCCTAAGTGGAACTGGATGATCTTTAAGGTCCCTTCCAAGTCAAGCCATTCTATAGTTCTATGATTCTATGATGATTCAAAATATAGTTGTTTATTACAGAAACAGTATTTTCCAGCTTCTCTTTGCCACTATGCTTTGGCACCAAAAAGCATGTCTGGTGCATCCTCCTCTGGAAACAACATGTTCCCCCAAGAGAAACAAACTAGTTCTTTTCATTTTGTATTAGTTGATGTAATTCAACCTTCTTAAAACCAAAAGGGAGTTTATTTATCAGAATCTGTCCTCAGTGTCACCCTAGCCTTTAATTACTAGAAGGAAATGGGGTGTGAAAGAGGTGGAGGTGTTGGCTCTGAGCTGCCTCATGACACACTTGTTTCTCCTTTGAAAGAGTCTGGTTTCATGATACTTCCTGCAGAATGCACCTATTCCTCTCAGAAACCTTCCCCTCTCCCAGGACAGTTACAGCTCTTTGCCTGTCTTCTGCTCTTCATGAACCTGCTGTAAATCACTCTGAAGAGGAAGGTTTAGGTGGGGGAAGGAGGCTTTCAAAGCCTTTTTCCCTATTTAAGCTAAACACACAAAATATTCTCTTACCTGGACAGGTTTCATATGCATGTGGCTTGCTCTTAGAAGTGGGGCAGAAGTGGGGCTGGCTGGAGGCAGGATTTTAGATTAGTGAAATTAGTGATGGTGAGGTGCAGGCACTGGTTGTGCTGCAGGCATGGGCATTAATTTGAGAACATCAGTTTATCTGAAGAGGTATTTTCTTCTATCTCATTTGATAAGCACTTTCAAAAATTTTTTGCTTGTGAATAGTTAAAAAACCTCAGCATATGATGCATTTTGTTAGATATTCTCTTTTAAAAAATTTTAAATAAAAAAAGGAGTTGCACAGATTCGTAGGGTGTGGTTGACTTGCTTGCATAGATTTTGAGAAGAGGGACATAGCAATGCACTTTATGTCATGCTCAAGTCCTTTTTGGATAAAAAAGTGGACTGAGCCTTGGGAACTGCACGCTGTCTTGTTTTCCCATAGCTATGTAACTCATTTAGCTAATTTTGGAATTATTTTCAATTTGCCAGCACTTGTTTGGAAGTTGGATATTAGGCAGGTAGATCAGTGGCTGTAAGCTGCTTAAAAGTTGCCAGTAACTGACTTAGACATTTCCCTATTTCTCTGCCACACACCTCTATTCAGTTCATAGAGGAATTGCATCCCGCTTACAGCTATTTATCTTAAAAAAAATAAAAAAATCTGACTCTGCAGTAACTGACACTTTTCAGGCTTGGTTACCTTAAATGGCAGCTGTAAGCATGTGACTCAGACAACTCTGCTGCAGTGTTGAAGCTGTTCAGATGTCTTACTGCATTAAAAAAAAAATTTGAAGGCTTTGCAATGAACAGAGGACATTCCAGCCTCTCTTCAAAATACGTTTATTTTGATTTCAGTGCATAAATCATATTTTTTTCAGACAGGCAGTAAGAAAGACAGAATAAGGAAACAGTTTTCATTTAGTCCTGACACCAGCTCTGTGTTCAGATGAAAGTAAGTCACAAATCATGCTCTTTCCCTAACTAAACACCTAGAAGCAAAATAAAAACCAAAAAAACCCCACCTGTCCTGGTTTTCAGGGCGTTTAGTGCTCATCCAGTTTATTTTAAGGCTCATCTGTGTGTTTCAGTATACTGGTATTTGAATCATTGGAATAAATACCACTCTCCCCAGATTTCTGATATAAAGACCTGTGAGGTCTGGGTGGTAGGTAGCACTTCCTGCAGAACTGTCTGTGCACCTTTGCAGAAGCACAGCATCATGCATTAATATTTCAGCAGAGTTTTGTTAATTTGGTATGTCACCAGCTGTTCCTTAGAGCTCAGAGCATTTACAGGATCCCATTGTTCTAGGGACCAAACAAAAAAAAACAACCAAAAACTCCCCACATGAAGAACATGGATACCTAGCTTTAAGCATGATTTCCAGCACCATGTTTCCTGCTTTCCTATGCAGCTAAATGCTTCTTACTGGGTTTTTTGTAATGGTATGGTATTACCCAGATGTTAAAGGGTCCTGTTGCTCTACTTCTTATACAAACATTCTGTTGCTTTTCACGTTTCACTCTAATTTATTTATTTTTTTTAAATTATGTGTGTGTGTTTAACTAGAGACTTTCACTAGCATCCAGTCAGATTTTCCAAATTTTGGACATTGTCCCAAGATAACAAAGTCTCAGTGTAACAAGGTCACAATGTTTGCTTTTTACCCTCTTTATGGAAACTGATTCTATACCTCTCTATGGGAGCAATTATTTATTGCAACAATACAAAATAAATTTATTGTGACAAGCATTTGGGATTGATATCTTACAGCTTCACACATGGTTGATACAACTGAACTGCACAGAAGTTCAGTGAATGTTGGTGGAGTCACACATGGGATAAGGAATTAAATTAAGAGGGCTAAGTCTGAGCTGGTGTCATGGAGTGTTCTGAAATCCATGTGCAGCCCACCCAGTGAGGTGAAGGTGCTGGCATGTGAGGGGGCTGATCAGCCAGCAGTGAGTTGTCATGCAGGGCAGGTTGGTGTCCCCCCAGCCTTTGCTTTCCACCCTTCCCACCCTTTCCAGACCCGACAGGTACATCCTGTGTGCAGCCACTTTCAGACGGTGCTAATGAGCAAGGCCATCTGTGCCATGGTATAAGTACTCATCTCTGACAGTACAGTGAGGTGGCTGGAGCTGCTTCAGTTTTTAGCTGAATGGGAGCACAGGGAGTGGCTCTCCTGCTTTCACTCCCCTGGCACGTTCTCCCCACGTGCCCCTGTGAGCCATTGCTGCTGGGTGGATTGAAAGGAGATGGGGCTGCCCTTGCAGGGACCCCTGGCCCTGAGACCTGTGTCCAGACCCAGCCCTCCTGGTGCACAGATTGACAGGGTGAGCCCTGCCAGCACTTTGGTGCCCACCAGTTTGTGGGCCCACGTTTCTGAAACTGGATTTCAGGCTCCCTGCTGTATGCTGTGCAGCATATTTTCCTTGTATTTCTGCTCTTCAGCTCAGACTAACAGCCCTTTTCCACATTTGAAATAAATCAGTTTTAGCAAGGATGCTCACTGGCTTTGATTAAGGCCTCTGAGTGCTTTAGAAATTGTCTAAGAAAAAAGCTGGTACTTAAAACTGCATTACTGGAGATGTCTGGACTATTTTTTTGATGGACTGTATTTGCTTTGAATATTTTATTAAAATCATAACTTCCAGGTTAACAGTTCAGCAAAATGTGTTCTGGCAAAAAAATTACTTTTATTTATATATGTGAGTTCAACTTTTCCCAGTAATTTTAGACATAAAATACTTTTATTAAGGAAAAGAGTTTACCTTACAAATTATAATACAACGTTTAAAAAACGGAACACTGGGTTTGACAAAAATGACCCTGTGAAATTTTTATATTGGAAGAAATTCCAAATGTCACATATCGTTCAGATTTATGAATGGCTTGAAGCTGTGTCAGGGGAGGTTTAGGTTGGATACCAGGAAAAGGTGAAGGACTTTTGGTGTTTGGGCACTGGAGCAGGTCCCCAGGGCAGTGGTCACAGCACCAGCCTGGCAGAGCTCAAGAAGTGTTTGGACAATGCTCTCAGGCACACGGTGTGATTCTTGGGGGGGTCCTGTGCAGGGCCAGGAGTTGGACTTTGATGGTCCTTGTGGGTCCCTTCCAACTCAGCATGTTCAGTGATTCAATGATGAAAAGTCCATCCAGACCAGCATGCTGACTCTCACAGTGACCAGCAGCCAATCCTTTATGAGACAGGTAAGACAAAGTTTAAGCCTGCAGTGTTCTCTCTGAAACACTCTCAATTTTTGCTGTCAGGGGATGAAAGCACGTCCTCCTGCAGTGCTATCCAGCATGTGGCACGGGATAGCCCCTCAGGACCAAGCCTCTGTAATTTTTTTCTAGCACCTGTTGAACCAGAGGAAGTTCATACTGCCAGCTGCTGTGGCATCCTGTGGACATAAGGTCTGCTGTTTATTAGAAACTGTGAATGTGAGACCCCCTCTGGCAACTTTCAGCCAGGTGTGGACATTGGGGATGGAGTAGAACAGCTGGCAGAGAAGCCTGTTTGCTCCTTGCTTCAGCAAAACACTTTCCCAGTGTGTTTTCCCAAGTGTGCTCATTGATCATTGGAAACTGTAAAAAAGGAATGCTTTTAAAGTGCTGGAATATGCTGTCTCCCTTTTTATACTGAGAGTCAATTCTTTATCTCCTTCTTCTGTATTTTTACTCTGGACCAACTGAATGAAACAAGCAGTCCTGACACTTGACAGATTAATTTAAAACCCAGTGTACACAATCTTGTGTTTTGCTTTTGCTCTGTAACTGTTTTTCCTCCTCTCCTAATAAAATTAAAATGAAATGGCCTGAAAGTCATTCCGGCATAAGGGACATCTGTCACTTATGTTCTAGGAATTCTAATTTTTCCTAGGGCTGATTTATTCACAGTCAGTCAGCTTTTGACACTAAGCTTCCATTGCTTTGCAGGCTCATGGAGCTCTTGGAATCAAATTTGTGTCTTATGTTTCTGCTAATGCTAATATCCCACCCATTTGCTTGTCAAAATGTGTATGGACTTGGATGGTTTTTCAAGATGAATTGGATTGGCTGGCTTGACTGCTTCTAGAGATTGTGGTGGGTTATGAGAAACAATAGATGACATGACTTTCTTATCTCACAAAATGTTGTGCATTGAAGAACTTTATTAACATTGTGAAACAGGCCCAGAATTTTTAGTGTTTCTACTTCAAGACAGGCCAATGAAAATGCCATTTTGAAAGTTTTTCAGTGATAGAATTGAAAAAGTGAAGCAATCTGAAGTTAAAATACATCCTTCTCATTTACATTAGCTGAAAAACAAGCTGTTTGGAAATTGTTTTGTCAAGTGAAGTGGCTATTAAAACAATATGACTCTATGGCAAACTCTTCCCTCTTCTTTGTATCATGTTTTGATAAGGAAGTATGATAATGTCCATACTTCTCTATTTACTACAAAACTTTTGAATGGATTTCAAACTACAAACTTTTAAAAATTTATAAACTACACTATGTCATAACTGGAACAAAATGCATTTCATTAATTTTTACAAGATGGGAATACTTAGACATAACACAGCTTGATTTTCAGGAATGCATTTTTTCCTATCTCTTTTTTCCACTGACTAAAATTAAGCATTGCTTATTCACAATACATTTTCATGCATTTCCTCATTTGCTTATCTGAGTTCTTGAGTGACTGTGCTTTTCATGGCATCTAATCTGATTGGGTGTGATGTCAGTAAAGAGCCCTTTTCCTTGGGATGGTTGAATTAAAGCAGACACATTCAGTCACTCTTTGCCATACTCCTTCCTGTCCTGGCACCTCCAGCTTGGCAGTGCATGAAGTCAGGCAGAGATTTTATTGATGTGTCTCTGCAGAGGCTGAATGGACTTAGAAGGCAGGGGAGCAGCATTGAGTGGGCTTTGTGCAGGAGCTCTCTCAAGTGCACAGGTGGGAAGTCAGAGCCTGTGAGCACACCTGGGAGTGCCTCTGAGCATAGATATTGGGTTTATTGCTCTGAGGGGCAGGGAATGCAAGTGCTGGCACTCCTTGTGTTGTCACCTTTCAGTTGTCAGGCCACTTCTACCCAGCAATTGCCACACCTCCTGCTAACCCACTCTTGGAAGATGCTCCATGCCTGTAGGCAAGCCTGAGTTACCCCAGGTCACTTGCAGAACTGTCCTGCATGGCCAAAGAGCCCACTCAAAAGAAGCTCATCACTTTCTCCCTCCACCTTAAATTTTGTCTTCAGACCTCAAATTGGGACCATGGGATTCCCTTCCTGTTTTAGTTTTGAGTGTAGCTTAGTAGTTTTGGACCAGTTTTTGACTGCTTAGCTTGTTTCCTCCAATCATGTCTCATAAATTATCCAGTATTTTGAATTTAAATTGTAGTTGACAGCATGGCTTGACTCTAAATATTAATTTATTCATGCTCACTGGGCATGCATTTTGTCGTGGATTTTTCATGCTTTATTTCCATGAAAGCAAAGCTCTGGAGTTTTGAGACTCTCTATGAAACAAAAACTTTGCTGATGTTTTGCTGGGCCATGGACCCAGATGGAATAGGCAGTTAGCAGAAAATTATTTTGCCCTGAGTCTTGTACCAGCATTTGGGCTGTTTATATTCTGGGAATGTGGCTGAATCAGACACTGTAGATTTTGTAGGTCATAAAACTCTAATCAAGGGGAATACCACTATGAAACAACACTTAACTGATTTTGCATTAGGAATAATTAGTATGAAAGAGTGAGATAATAGTGATTTGCAGAAGTCAGGACTCCAAGGCAGGTGCTGATTTGCTAACACCTAGCCAGGTGCAGTGCTAGGTATTGCATTTCTGCTGTCTCTGAGGTAAGTTTGACTAGGTAATGTTTTGCTAGGATGAGTGGTACTCTGCCCTGCTCCAGGGTCTTGCAAGAGACTGGCAGTGTCAGTAACAGCAGATCACCTGCAGTCAGGCACGTGGCCCGTGCCAGTAGTGCTGACCATTGCTTCAGCATGTGATGAAATGCTTGAGGAGGCCAGAGTACTCACTCAGAAGGGATGAGCCCTTCCTTTGCCTTTCCTTTACTTTACAATGCTGAGGACAGAGACTCAGTTCAAGTGTACAGCCCAGCCAGGCAGACCCAGTGGTTGAGTAACTGGATTTGCTGCTCTGGAAATATTCATTTGCCACTTGAGAGTTTTAAAGGCATGCTATGGTACAAGTTATTTCACTAAGGGATATATTAGATGTAGGAGTTATATAAACCACAAAGGTACTGCTTAGATGGAACACAGGGATGAGCCCAGGTTCTTCTGCCTCTGCTAAGCAATCACAAATTAAAAAAAATAGGTTTGTAATGTGCTGTTGTCAGGATTCCCCAAATTTTGTCGTTTGTTTCATTCTTCATTTTTGAATATGCCTTTTATATCCATATGTATTCACATTCTCTCCAGCTAGAATATCTAAGACACATTTCCTTTAAAAAAGCATATAGTACCCCCTCATATTGTCATGATTAAAGAGAGTGAAATTACTTAACCCATAAAATAATATTTATATTATTTGTTCCTGTCACTAACCTTTGGCTTTTATAAGTGAGGACTTAGACTGAGTATCTGAGAAAAGAATTAATGTTCTTTTTCCACAGACACAGGACAGGCATGAAAGATGTTCCTGACACATAATGTTCCTCTTAAAAAAGAATTAAATTTTTCCTCTTTGCAGATCTCAAACAAATAACAAACATTTGGTACTTCATCACCTCAGAAAGATGTAAACATTTCAAAATTTGCTCCTAGATGAAGACATATTGCAATAATATTTTCAACATTTTGATCAATGTAGTTTCTGTCTGCCTTGTGAGTTTTATATGTATTAGGGTTTACTCTTTTTCTTTCTTTCTAAGAACAGAAATCAATCTTGTTCACACTGGACAGCAGCTTTTTTTCTGCAATGATTCTCATTCTGCTGTGGGTTCACTGGAAAAGCAGCATTTATGCAGTGTAACAGGAATAAAAACATATTTAATTTTCATTTTCACATTACCTTTCTTTTTCTTTAATCCTTTTTTCCCTTTCTTAGGAGGGGCTGTTATGAAGTTATTGTGTGATCTTCATAAAAACAATTTCAGCTATTATTTTCTGAATCCATCTGACAGCATCTTCGTAGGAATATTTCAGTGGACTGGATTTAGTGGATTGCTGTCAACACTGGAGTTAGTAGGATGTGATCATGTCATGTCTCAGTACTTTAGTCTTGTACTTCCCTCCTCAAAAGTTGAATTGGTAGCTTTAAAAATGTCTGTTGTGATGAAAATGCAGGTCAAAAGGATCCTGCTTGAGACAGTACAGATTGAAGTATTTAAAAAAAGATCGCTTGCATTGACAGGTTGCAAAGATCACTGCCTCTGAAAACTCATAAAATAAAAGCTTAGAGCATAGAAATATTTGGCCTGTGATGTGTTTGGAAGTTTTGCAAACAGTCTATTAAAAAACAAATTTCTTAAGCAGGTATTTTAGTGGCAAAGATATTCAAACTGAGGTAATTCGAAGTCCTCGTTCATGGCTGTTGAAGGGCAGATATGCCTGTCCCAAAACAGAAGAAAAGTCATGCCCAATGGCTGGAGGAGGAAAGTCACACAGGGCAGAGTTCTTTTTTTTTTCTGTGTGTGGTGGGGGCAGGCCCTCATAGCTCCTTGGCACATGATGCTGTTCTGGCTCTGTTTGAGCAGGGAAGTTCAGTGATTGTCAGACATGGGCTGCAGGAGGGGCATGAGCCGTGGATCAGGGGATGCAGTTATGTTCCCTCCTTCCACTGATGCTAAGGATCTTTGCAGCTTAAATTCTCCTTTTAATCCTACCTCCCAGAAGGAGTGTTCCAGTATTTCAATTGCCAAGGAGCTTCTCTTTATCAGGAGAGCCTTGCTTAGAAAGGGATGATACTAAAACTGATCTCATATAATACAGCACAACCTGATTTTTTGTATTAGTGTAACACTTTCCAGTGAATGCTGAATTTAATTATATTTTAAATGTTTAACTTAAAATAATTGTTAAATTTTTTGATAGAACTGTTGGTATTTTCTACTTGGTTACTTAAAGGCACCCAGCAGAGGGAATGTTTGAATGGATTAACAGAGCCTGGGAACTGTTTTGGCTGTGCTGGCTGTGGCTTAGAGTCCTTTGCTGTGCAGACTTTTGGATGACTCCCCTGTGAAAGTGCATTCTGCTTCCATGGACATTGCACCTGGTAGAAGTCAGGTAAAAGTAATGAAGAGCTCCTGTATTCTCAGAGTTTGTTACTGCCGGTGAAGGAGAACTACCAAGAAAAGAACAGATGAGGCTGTGTTAATTCTACCTCCACTGAGACCCAGGGGGAAAAATACTAGTGCTTGGCAGGTATTAAAAGGAGATACTTCATATTGAAGGAACTTTGTTTTTTCAGCTTCACTGAATTGTACTTAGTTTTTCATTTCAAGGAAAAATTGCTGTAAAAATATTGTCTACAGCAGTGATGTGACTGCTGTGCAGACAAGCGGTGTTGTTTAATTTTCATGTGAAAGAAGCATGGAACTTATCACTAAAAGGGCATCAAATTTTCTCACTCATCTCAGAGGACTGCTGATTCAGTCTATTTCCTCTTTGCTCAGGAAGGCTTCACATTCAGTTATTGGATAACTTCTGTTCTGTGTCTTGAACATTCAGTTTCTGGCATTTGTTCCTGGGAATAGGAGCATAAAATAACAGAGAATATTTTCTGTCAGCCAAAAATGCAGAAACATCTGAGAGGTTTCCTAGCTATGTTCAGCAGCATCAGAGGGTCTTGAAAGGCTTTTGGAACCGTTTTGGGTGATAGGGAACTCCACAGAGAATTCCAAGGACGTGGGAATAACACTAACAAATACATAAACAGTGTTTAAAAATAACTGACTTACTGCTCCAGTTCTGTTTTTTTCCCATGGTGTTATATAATTACATTGGGGCTCACTGAATGTGTTGAACACACCAGGGTGCCACACTGGACTAGCAGGACTTGAAGAACCATGCTAGCAACCCAGTGTTTGCACTGTGCACTGTCCAGAAATTGCATGCTTTTTTAGTAGGATGTTACCAGTTCATTCTGTCAGTATTGGTACACTCAGGCATGCAGGTGTGTAAAAACAAAAGAATATAAAAATGACAGCATAAAACCAAAGGGAAGTACCAGTGGCTGTGGTCAGGACCTTCTGAACCCTAACTGAAATCAAATTACAGTTCTAAACTAAGTGTATTGTGTTGCTACTTGGGACCAAAACCTGGTACCTTTTCTCAGGATAAGATGTTACATCTTGATTTGCTTTACTAGTTATCATCAGCCCAGTTTCAACTGGATTACTTTGGAGGAAGGTATTTGTTTTGAGTAAGGAGAAGAAAATAAAGTCTCATTTGACATTGAGAGAGCTGGGGATGTTCAGCCTGGAGCAGAGCAGGCTCCAGGAAGACTTTATATCAGCCTTCCAGCACCTAAAGGGCTTACAAAAGAGCTGGAGAGGGACTTTTTACAGGGGCATGTAGAGACAGGACAAGGGAGAATGGCTCTAAAATGAAAGAGAATACGTTTAGAATAGATGCACATTCCTGTGAGGATGGTGGGCACAGATTTCCCAGGGAAGCTGTGGATGCTCCATCCCTAGAAGTGTCCAGGACCAGGTTCATTGTGGCTCTGAGCAACCTGCTGTAATGAAGGTGTCCCTGCCCATGGCAGGCTAGGTGGAATTAGATAATCTTTAGGGCCCCTTCCAACCCAGAACTTTTGATGATGATGATGATGAAGCACAGAAAATACATTTGGTGACTGCTCCTATAAATGCCTTGAGTGTGAAACTTTTGGTAACAGAAGTGTTCCTTATGGCATGTTCTGGGAATTAGACTTTTGTTTCTAAATAGGAGTCGGTAATGTCGTCAATACTGTATTGCTGAATTTTTTTTAGTTTGAGAGATGCAAATCATAAATAATCTTCTTATTTTCTTTTTTAGAAGAAAAAGCCTTTTTGTCTAAAAAAACAGAATTTGCCATTCAACAAATTGTGACTTAAAATGTTGTATAAGATACATATTTTTGAATGTGTTAATTTGATTGACATTTTAAGACTTCTTTCTATAGCCACTGTAAAAGTGGAGATTGTAGCGTTAATTATGGGAAATGTCCAAAAAATCACCAATTAATAATCAGAAGTGACTAATGTTGTTTTGCACCTATGCCAAAGCACAGCTTTATGAAATTATGAGGTGAAAGAACTGATTAATCACCCACCCAAATGTTTATTTCTGGAATTTTTGTAAGCTACAAATTGGCTAAACCCAATGCTCTCTTCACTAAGAGATCTTACAGTGAAGTTGTCAAATGCTGCTCTGAGTAAGGATGTAAGTTCTGTGTGAAGTCAAGTAGAATTTTACCAATGAATAGCTAGGAAAATAGGGCAGATCCAAGATACTGTTTTAATATGTTTTAATTGATATATTTGTTGAAGTGAATCTTAATGTACCTTAATGCAGGCATTAAAATAATTCATAATATACAAGGAATTAACATGCTATTTGCTGAGGGAATCACCTCACCTGCAAGGGGTGTCTGAGATGATGAAATGAAGAGTGTCATCTGTTGGGCTTTTTTGTGGCACAGATAAAAATGTTCTCTGTGAAACAGCCCATCAGCAAAGCTCTTGGAATTGAATCTTCACTCAAAGAAGGTGCCTCTGTGGGAATAGTCAGGCTGGGTGAAACTTGGAAGGACGTGTCAGCCCATTGCTCCATCGAGGAAGGGATGTTGTAGATCTGGGTGAGCTCCTGCTTCTGAGCTGGAAGCTCATTTCAGACCTCAGTCTTCTTCTGTATCTCAGCTGAGTGAGGACCACTGCTGCATGCCTGAGTCCTGCAGAAGTGCTGTTGCATTTTGAAATTGCTACAGATATCCTTTTGTTCCATTCAGCCCATCCCAGTCTTGTTTGCAGATGAGCATCACAGCTTCAGATCAGTCAAATTCTGTATTAGCAAGCAGACAGCTAACACTACTTTCTCTCAAAAGAAAGGGCTGTGATGAAGAACAAATGTGTTTTAAAATTATGTTGCAAAATAACTGTATCGATGAGTAGTTAAATGAGCTGACTATATGCAGAGCAAGGAGCACATCTGTTTTCTTCTCTGACTCTTTCACTCATTTTCACACTCTCCACTTCGCACAACCAGCTCTCCAAACCAGGACCCTGGCACTTCACTTGCTGTGAAGTCTGGATGTTTTTGAAAAAGTATTCTGGGCCATGTACCTCTTCATTGGACTATAATCTAATCCCTTTGCTATTCCCTTCAGTTTATCTGTGTTTCATGAGCAGTTTGGGGCAGAGGGAATCCCTGTCCCCTCTCTGTGGGCAAGGCTTACATGTGCAATATGCTTCTCCTTGAACAAAGCATAGCTGAGGGGGTTTCCAGGTTTCCTTCAGGGTTTTCCAGGTCCCTTCCTGGTGAGAAGCTTCAGTGCTTTAGCTGTGATAGCCCTGGAATTTGAAAATAGTTGTGCTGGTCAGTCATCCAAATTAATGGAAACACCACTGCAAATTTTTATGCCTCCAATAGTCTTCACAGAAGCTGATCCTCAAAAGATGCAAGAATATTTTCCTACTGAGGGTCCTTTCCTGAAAGGAGACTTTTGTAACACTTTCCCCAGCTATGCAATATTCAAATTTATGACAGAAATAGCGAGGTGCCAGATCAGAGATGGCCTTAAGCTTCCCTCTGTTAATTGCTTTATCTGGTGGATTATGCAGCC
Organism: Luscinia megarhynchos; assembly: GCA_034336665.1. Taxonomy (NCBI): domain Eukaryota; kingdom Metazoa; phylum Chordata; class Aves; order Passeriformes; family Muscicapidae; genus Luscinia; species Luscinia megarhynchos. The sequence goes on from JAPFBE010000003.1 coordinate 72,550,899, forward strand.
AGTGTTAGTGGTTGCTGTTCAAGCAGAGCTTTTGCACATGACTGGGGAAGCAGAGGGATTGCACACAAAGGAAAAACAGATTCCATTTTCTAAGAGGCTGCAGAGTTATTAGAGTATCTGCATGTGTTTCTGAATTGTGTCTGCTGAAGTGAAAATTGTACAGATAATCAGTGTTTGATAATGTGTTGTGGAATTAGGGAAAAAAGAGAGAGATTTTGATCCCTGCATAGATTAAAAAGCATGAGGCTTACTTCTTTGAAAGAAGTGATGTATGAATCACAAAAAAAAATGCCTTGGGTGTTTAAGCTTAACAGATCTTTTCCTGTGTAATTATTCAAGCATTTGTATTTGTATGTAGTAATCTACCTAAAGGCTGCCTGGTGCTTTCCCGTTTGAGTTAGAGAAAATTAACAGAAATAAGGCATTCTGTTGAACAGGATTGATATCCCACAGCATGGGTAAACCCATCTTCCCCTTAGCAGAATTAAGAATGAGAAATTAATTTAATTTGTAGGTTTATTCCCTTTGAAGAAATGTATCAGTAAAGGGTATTTGTCAGTCTGCTACTGCAGATCTGTGAGAAGAATCTAGTAATATAACTCTCTGTTCTTGCTCATGAAAGTGATCTAGATTTAAAATAACCTCTCCCAGAGGAGTGGGAGTGGAAAGTTTGTTTCAAGCTGGGGTCAGAAACATCTTGAAAAGTTTACCTGAGTGCCCTAGTTACTGGGACCCATTTACTGTTAATAAGTTTGTTTCAGATATATTTTTGCAAAATGTAGAAAAAGAAAAATGTAGAAAAAGCTAAGCTACACGTGCACAAGAGCTTGATGCACAAATGCCTGGAAGTGCTGATGTTTGTTGGAAGAAATGCCCTGTCTCCACTGAATTCAACAGGATTTGTGCAAATTACTGTAAAGGAGGCAGGCAGGATTTTAGCTATAGTGAAAACAGACAAAAATATATTTCTTCAAGTACCTTTTTGTTGGAATTACAGACCACTGTAGTGTACAACTAAAATCAAATTGTAATTCAGAAAGTGCATTTTGTTGCATTATATTAAAGAGAGATTGAATGAACAGTTCTATGGCAGCCTTTCTTATCTGCTTGGCACTGGAGTGTGGAAAGAGGAGGTGAAGAAATATCTTTTTACTTATGCAGTTGACAATCCACCAATGTATTTACTTTTAAGTGTACCAGTTTGCTTGATTTCCTTTTGTATTTCTCATTGAAGTTTAGTTTTCTATTTAAAGATTTCTGCTGAGTAAATAGGAACACATGAGTAAAATCACCAACGCATATTTCGGCTACACCAATGTTGATACTTAAAAATTCAGCATTTTCTTACTTCTGAATTTGTTAATAATATAATATTTTAAAATTATAACTTAGTTTATTTAAAATATGGCATGTATCTGTGTTTGCATTCAGGAAAGAATAATGTGTGTAATCCTTGTTTATACCATGAGCTTTAGTTGATCACAGCTTGTAAATTGTAACACACTGCACCTTCTGTAGACACTGGCAGTAGATGGAAAAACAGTTGTGAGGCCATATATATCATTATTTACATATGCTTGTTTCAGGAAAAACACTGAGAAATGAAGAGTGAATGCAGATTTTTAGGAGTTCATATTGCAACAGTGTGTAGTGTACCTGTGTCCTGTCAGGCATTTGCAAAAACTTGCTTTTGAAGACTTTGCCTACCAGTGTCAAAAGAAACAGTTCCTTCCTCCATCTTCCCAAATAAAGCCTTATTTATTTCCTATTAATGTAGGACATGGAAAGCAATTTGATATGCACTGCATTAAAAGTCTTCTTAGATGAAAGATAATATTAACTCCCAGTAATTTAGGTTTTTGCTCAGGACAACAGGCATTGGAGGAAGCACCCACGAGGGGTAGAATTGCCCTTGAATTGCCCTTATTATTTGGCATTAATGGTCTGTGATGCTACTGTTACTGGCTGGGAAATTCCCCTAATGCTTTTACTACACAGCTTCTCTCTTATTTTTGAGACTACAGATCTCTTGAATCATATATAGTCCACTTAGTGTGTGATTTTCTTGTAAAATTGTTCAAAGTCTGTACAGCATTCTGTGTAAATCAGTAAGAGCCTGTATATATCATACACTGCACAGGACTAAATAGAGTGGAGCTATTACAACTCAGTCTTCAAATCTGCACCAAGGTATGAACAAACATGGTTTGCATCAAAAGAAAGTTCTAGATTCCTTTTATACATCTGGCAATCCTGCCATCTTCTGCTCCAGGACTTGAGAGAGAAAAGCCCTATGCTTTATGAAGCTCAGGCTCCCTGTTCTGTAAGGCATCAGGCATGATGAGCTGTTTAAATGTGAAATATTTTTTTTTCCATTCCTTATGTCGATAAAGTGGCTGGTCTGCCACAAGCCACCTCATTTCACTATGTAACTTAGAAGTTTCACTGTCTCTTTAACTAAAAGAAGTCATCAATGCTAGAAGTAGGAAGGGAGAGAGGAACAGAGAGAAAATATTTTAAAAGGTCTAAATTTTTGTCATATCACTTGATGACTAGAGTGTGGTTATAACATTTGACATTTTCTGTGGGTTTTTTCAGTTATGATGTGACTGTCTAAATATTATTTGTTTATTAATGGGCTCTTTCACAGGGGAGATAAGCTATAGTAATAAATATGATACCAGGGATTTGAGAAAGTTGATGTGTTTGGCCATTTGAAATATCCAATAAGAACAAAATGTTTTCTTTGTTGTGGTATGAAACTGTTGGCTAAATGCAGCATCACATGATAAGCCATGCTATGTGTTGATTGAAGGCCAACCAACAGTCTTAATATCATTTTCACAGTCCAAACCATTTATAGTTTGTTCTCAGATCCAGTCAACAAAGACCTTGAGCTGAATCCATCTGCACAGAAAGCTCTTCCAATTAAATCCCTTAAGAATATCTAAAGGAAATTATACCATATTAAACCCAGTAAGTTGTTTTTGTTGTTTGTTATTTTTATTAGGTAAGATTTAGTGGCAAGTGAGCATCAGGAAAAAAGCTGTTGTAAGACAGTGCTAGGATGTAGGAATCACAAGTAGCAGTAGCAAAATAGAAAAGTGCTTCAGCCTAAGGAAGACATGGCAGTGCAGGACACATTTTGGACAGTCAGGGTAGCAGTGGCAGCTCTTCAGAGTCTCTAGAGCTGATTCTGTCAGGAGAAAAGGCAATAGAAAACTCAATAAAACCATTATAAACTTGTGTTGATATCTTTTGAAGCCAAAGCAAAAAGCACCCTCTGTATTTTGCATTTGGAGGTTTGTATGCAAGGGCAAACATTTTGATGGGGATGAAGGAAACAGGAAACATAAATACCTTTTTGTTTATGGGTTAAAGCGCTTTAAATTTCAGTTTACACTGAGGATGCAAAGGGTCTGGGCAAATTCTAACTCCTTCCAGGACTTATGGAAAGGGACCTGCTGGGATGTAGCCCCCCATGTACTCCTCCTCAGGTAGGTCTGTGTTGTTTTCATAGTGAAGTTAAGTCTTAGGGGCACACACAAAAATTCTGATTTGTAGCTATGAGCAGGATAAGTATGCAGTGCTGCTACCAAAATCTGTCCTTTAATTCTTTGTTCAATATGAATTGCTTGAATGAAATAAATAATATTTATGAATAATAATTAATGACTGCATGAAGCATGATCCATTTCAGAGTACAAAGGAAGAAATGGAATTTAAGATAAAAGTTCGACCTTCATATCTGACAGAGAAAAAAGACCTCAATATGGACTTTGTACTGTTTGAGGCAGGATCATCTTTTTTCCTCTGTTATATAGCACAACAAAGTACTAGTCTAATTAATTAGTTTCCCAGGCACACCAAAATGTTAAAAAATAAACTTAATCAATAAAACCACATCTCTACCAGAATCAAGGAATGTATAATTCATGGGCTTTGCTCTTCAGAATTTATGTCAACATAACAAAATTTATAAATAATAGGCTTTCTCTAGGGAAGACCATGAGGGTGGTGCTGCTCTGCTGAATGCACCTATTCTGATTTTTCACCACACATGCAACCACATTTGAGTCTGTTTTTATGAGCCTAGTTATGACTCCCTCATGCCCTCATCTAAGGGGCTATACAGCCTCGAAAACATTTTAAAAAGTCTCTGTTTTCCTCATTATGCCTTCATATTTTTAGAGTGCTACCTTGTTTTTAATAATATCAGTTAATGTATAGTGTTTTCCCTCCCTTCTAGGAGGTAAAACGCATAGCAATCTTTCTATGGAAGTCATTATGACTTAAATTCGATTTAATGTTTGGCAATGTCACTATATTTCTCTTTTTCATAAAAAAAATCAAACCAGCTCTTTTAAAAATTCATGACACATAATACTTCCTTTTCAAATCTGGAGTTTTGGTTTAGAGTTACTCTGCAGCAAATTAGAGACTGATAGGACACATTAGAGACATTAGCTATGTTTCATATCAGTTCTGTCTAGTAAAATGGGCATTGGTCCCATTTGTAATTAACAAGGACATAATTTGGAAGGAATAAATTAATTGCTCACAGCTATTAGGTGAGTAAATAAACTGTGTAAAGGATTGTAGCTATGTTCATCTTATTTCTTCATTGTTTTAGCTATATTCATCTATTTTAATACCTCTGTCTATTCTTCCTAATACACCAATTTGTAATTTATTCTTTTTCAATATTCTAGGTACTATCATTTTCCATTTCATCCTCTGTAACAACTATTTTTGAGGTTTTTTTTAGTTCTTCTGACTTAACAAAATTTTATTGTGTTGTCTGTTTTTCATTATAATCCCAGTAACTGCATATTTTTAGGACCCTAAAGGCTCCAATTTGCCATGATTGCAGCTAAATTTTTAATAAAATGAACAAGTGCCATTTTAAATTGTTCAGACTTTATTTTTCACCAGTTCTCCTACTTGCAAGAGTGTCCCAATACATTACTCCCGTGATGGTTGAAGTCCTTCTCTTTCCGTTTAAATATATTTATTGTTATTTTGTGTGTGCTTATTGTTGTGCAGAGTGTTGAAGGTACTCCTAAGGCACAGTAATCTAGGTCCTGATGGCTTCTTCCAAGATGCACAGAATAGATGAGCATGCCCTGGGCAGAGGGAGATTTCATTAATGTGAAAGATGCTCAGGTGACATACGAGACCAGTGGGAATGGTTGTGTTCTTTCTCCTCTTCAGCTTCATCATAGCTTGGCTTACAAAGTTCTTCTCTCCCAGTCCAGTAAGCCTGTTGAAAGCTCAGAGCTTTGAGGTGGCTTGTGTGGAAAGCTGATGCTCACTGCATGAGTTTGGTACTTTATTTCAAGTGTGTCATGTTTACGTTGGTTCTCTGACTGCTGTGTTTTTCAAAAGCCACATTCCATACATAGGACTTTTTAATTAATAAGAATTAGCTTAAACATTTTACCATGCCATTTTACATCTATGACATTCAGGGTGGCTCAGAACCAAAAATATTTGATTTGACACGCTGTGAATGTGTGCTGAAAATCCCACATTGGATTTGTGTCGCAATTATTGACAAAATTTAAGGATTCGAGTAGACCCATTTTCAATGAATAATAAAAACAAATCTTTGTGAATAAAACTAACTCCATATTTGAAAAACAAGTTCCTGATTTTGTACCAGAAATATTCTACTCATTGCAGAGCAATTACTCTGGTTTACATAAAATGTATGTAATATTGATCAAACTTTAAATGCAGGTCCTAATTCTGTCTCAGGAAATACTGCTGACTGAAAGTCACATAACTTTTGTTTTGGTGTTTCCAAGGAAACACAGCTTGCTTCCTCTGCCATGTGTGGAAGATATGTATTTTTTCTCATTGTGTAGTTCTCTGGATTGCTTTAAAATTCCCTTCTGTGATGACTGCATATTTCACTCTGCATCTGCAGTGTCTTCACATTGAATTGGACCAGGCTTCTATTCTAATCTTGATTTACTCAGGCGCCACACAGATTCAGCTGTTTTCCAGCCACAGTACATTGTAGCTGATTTTACATCTCAGGTTTCTGTTACTGGTTGGTTGGTTTTCTTCCCCATCACTAAATGCTTCCATCACTCAAGCTCTTTTGCTCCTACACCCTTCTGCAAAACGGTTCCTATGGTGACACGGCTAAATACCTGTGTGCCTTGCATTGCCCTCTGTCATCTCTGCCTTCAGAAGAAGAGGTGGCATCATGACATCCCATCCACACTGCTTTTATAACAAAGCTAAATTAACCTTTTTGATGGTTTTTTTTCTCTACACAGCGTTTTCAGCAACATTTTTTATCCATAGAGGTTCTTATTAAATAGCAGTAGACATGAAATTTCAGTTCTTGATCACTCTCTGTGGCTTTGCTCATGGTTCTTCACCTCTATAGAGCTTACTTTCCTAATTGCTCTCTGCCTGCAACGCCTCACAGCTCTAATTCAATGGGCACCCTCCAGAAGATGACCATGCTCTTGACTTTTAAAGTGCTTCAAAGGCTTTATAGCAATTTGAGTAAATGGCTTCGTGTTTGTGAGTGTTGCACTCATGAATATTTATGTTACTTTCGAGGCCATAGTAAAAAGGTACATGGATCAGCTACAAGAATCAGCTTTGTGAGAATGTTTCCATAAGGGCACCAGTGTTATTTATAGGGTGTGCACTGTGCCAGCCTAGCAGTTCACCTGCACACTCTTTGGGAAATGTAAAATAGCTTGGACAGCTTTTGCTGAGTGTGATACCTTGGAATTGTTGTGAAGTAAAGCATGCCCTGCAGCACAGGTTATAGTAGATGACAGATGCTTTCTTCATGGTGTATTTTTACTGTAGCCATTCCTATATATGGTTCCAAATCCAGTGTTTCTGTGACTTTGTGTGCATTTCATGAATATTCTTCCAGCAGCATGCCAGTTTTGTCTACCTATAACTTGCTAAATATAAATATGCCATAGTCCTGGGAATTACTACAGAGTACTTTGGTTTCCTGCATGGAAAAATTCACCTTTGCTGTATTTACCCAAATTTGAAATTTTAAATTTTCTTTTCATTTGTTATTTTTAAAGCAAAATATTCTGGCAATATCTTCTTTATTTATGCAGTCAAGGGAAATCTTAATATTTTCATTATTTCCATTATTCAAAAGTGAGCATAGGGAAATTTTTCTCCAGAAATACTGGAGAGTTTTCAAAATTTTGAAAAACTGCAGTTGATTTGATAGCTTCAGCAGATCTTTGCTGAAACAAAGTCTATTAATTTAACTTCTTTGCAAATTGGAGTTAGAAGCTTGAAAGTCACGTAGGTCCATACTACATCTTCAGTTATATGCGTAACAGTTCTCAGTTTTTGACTTTATACTTTTAGTAAGTCATGGGGGTTTTACTTATAAAGGTTATCAAGAAATTTTTTAGGTCTGAGTGCTTTTTTTTGTGTGATATGGTAGAAATCTGAAAGCTAGAGCTTTGCATTGTTAACTATCAAAAATATGAATACTATTTCTGTATTGTAAGAAAAATAGCTCAGTAAATTGCTGTTGAGCAAATACAAGATAACAGTGCTCCCAAAAAGTGAGAAATATGCCTGAAAATACATTCTTGGGAAAAGGTAGATCTAGATCTTATCTATCTATATATCTAGCTCTCTTTCTTTCCATCTATATCAATGTATCTATATTATCTATTTTATCTTATAAATATTCTGATAAAACAGATTCTGTTTGTATTTTTTTTCTTTTTCTTTTTTGGTCCAGAAAGGTGGGTAATTGTAATATAAGCTAAGCCATTTCTTCTCACTCCGTTCCTGTGTTTTCACCCAACAGTGCACATGGTATCTGGGGTCTGGAATTGTCTGTCCAGACAATAGCAACACAGGCCATGTATCTGATGGAATGTGCTACCAGCTGTCTGATACAACACGTTTTTAAAGGGTCTCTGCATCTGTTAATTTGGATGAGTTGAGAGAATGGCATAACCACATGCTCAATACAGATGGTGAATTTTAAATTCGTGCTCTAATGCACAAAAGTACTGGAAATCACCAATGCAAGGGCTGTTATTTCCTACTATATTAGGATTCATTTGCTTTAACCATGAGAACTTTCTGCTTGTTTGGTGGGTTGTTTTTTTTAATGGCCCAAACCATTTTGGTGCAAATTCTCTAAAATCGTGACAACCTGAGGGAGATACAGGAAATGGAAAATTTCAGCCTGAATGGTTCAAATATGACAAACTTATGAGCAATGGAAAATGAGATCTGGTAGTGGGAAACGTTTGTCACCTTTAGTAGTAACACAGGCTTATAATATTGCTTATGATGCAGACAGAGAGCTTTTTAGTCACTGTTTTTAACTTTCTCAGCATGTGAGGGTAATGCATTTGAAATGATGAGCTGGTTTTAGCTTATGATGTTCAACAGTTCATTACAGGTGTATTTAATAAAATAGATGATGGTCTTTGCCATCTGCTTAAGTCAGGTTTACAAGAAAAACACCTTCCCCACAGTGTAAGTGTGTTGGCAACTTGATTACCTGTGAGCACTTACACTTTAAATTCTTCACTCAGCCCCCCTCCCCCACCCTGTACCTCCCAAAAGAACCCCCAGCAGCAACAAAACATCACAGGTATGCATGAGTCATGTTTATGTAACGTATTCACTGAGATGCCTTAATTCTCTGTAGATACTCAGTGAGCCCCATACCTGAGCCAGTGGTGGCTTTGTCAGTGCTTCTGAGCTTTGTGTCTGTCTGGGATAGGAAACATGGGTTAGAAGATGATACTGAGGAGAAAAGAAGGCAAACAAACAGAGGCCATAGGTGATGACTCTATCTCTATTGCTCTTTTCCTGTGGAATTGTGGATTTTAGGAAATGCCCAAGACCCAGAGGCAATAAGTCTCTTGTCTGATGCTGAGTAATGTTATGGGGTGCCTAATTTGAGGTGGGTCCTTTGGGCCCCTTTGAATTATGCAGCTATCACACAAGTCTCTGTAGTTGAAAGATTTGGATTCCTGGCAGTCCTGAACCACTCTGAGGCTCCTGGGATTCCTCCCCTTCCAATGAGATTAACACCAAAGTTGCCTTAAATCTTTTCTACTGGGAAGATGCATGAAGATGTCTGAGTTACTGAGACATAAAGATTACCAAGCATTTGTATTTTCAGCTTGCATTACCATTTTTCAGGAGAATATAATGGTCTGAAGAACAGCAAGACATGTATTTCTGAATCACTTGTCTGTACCATAGGACTGGCTGATTCAATCCAGGATGTTGTCTCTCTCAGTGACTGGCAGAATGTGACTGGAGGCAGTTAAAGGAAGAATGCACACTAACTTATTTGGTGAGGAATTTTTTCTGACTTTCTGTCTAGTGTGAGGTGTGAAGGCAGTCTTTTGTGGATTAACTTGGGATGTTTTATTATCCATATAAAGGACTAAATGTTTTCTAGTGATTACAAAATCCTTTGCTTGATTGAATCTTTCTAATAGCTGAACGAGGTTATTTTTCAGTGATAATTAAAAGGAATATTCCCTATCCTGCTTTTAATTCTCTTTCTTCTTTCACTGAATGTCGCTTTTGTCATTCATTATGACAGGATCATTAAACTTAAAAGCTCAGTACCTTTAATGTCCATATTACAGATCCCCTCCAGCCTTTCTGGCTGCTGACTTTATAGTTATTAACTCTTAAGTTTTGTCATCCCAATATTGCTGTGGGGTTTATTTGGTGGGTTTTTTTAGATAATTGAGGAAAAATCAAATGCAATTCCTTTAAATATCATAATCTTAATGTACATCCTCTGAAAAATCTTCTCTGAGAACTCTGTGTTCTCCATTCCTTCCTTATCCTGCTTCTGAAATGACAGAATACCATCCTATCCAACAATTTCCTTTCTATCTTCTTATGAGAAAACTTTGCCACAAGCTTTCTAAGAGTTGAACACACTCTCAACTTTTGCTGAGTGTTCCTTTCAATAGGATTCCATTCTTTGGAATGAAATAATTCTGAAAAATCATCCAATTTGCATCCTTGCATGTGTATCAAGGTGTGAAATATTTTTATCTTTCAGTAATTTCATAATGAATGAACTGGTTAGGACTGAGCAAATGTTCTGCTCTCCTACAGTTCACATGGTCAAACATGAAGCTTTTTAGCTGACTGTGCTGCTAGGAAAACAGGAAGAAAACAATTCAATGTCTTCTTGAACTGAGCATTGGTGCCTTAAGAGCTCACAGACCCCCTTACTCAGTACCCTCCCAGGCTGGTGGCTGTGACTGTGACTGTGTAGTGATTACATCCATTACCAGCTCTTCTGACATCTTTCTCAGTCTATTCCTATTTAACCAGAGCTTCTATGTATGAAGAAAATTATGATAAAGACACCATCTTACCTCCATGAAAATGTCCTTAGTCTCCTAAGTGAGGAGTTTTATATGTTTAACACCAAGCATTGGTGTGGTAGACCTGTGAATTCATTGTTTTTTCCACAAATAGAAGTGTGAGAGGATAAAGAAACTCACCTAGGTTATTTGGAAGGCTGCCTACCATCTGGACCTACCTTGATATGATGGTGGCAAGAAGCCTTGTCATGTCTAAGCTTGCCTGGATCTCCTGTAGGGCTGCACCAGGTGGAACTGACGTGCAGAATGTGCTCAAAAAACCCCACTGCTTCAAAAATGGCAATTCATGCATTTAGGAAAATTAACTCTGTGATGGGATTGTTTCCCACAGGGCACTGGGCAAAATCAAGTGGCAGATCTGTAATGACCTCTGAAGCAAACTAATGAAAGGGATAAAAAAGCGTATGCAGAATGCCTGAACATTTTATATTCGCTCTGCTTTAGTGAAATGCATGGTGACACTGTCTTGGTTTAAGTCTGAGACTTCATAACCATGCAAAAAAAGCATATGAGACTGATGATGGACTATAACTTTTGTTCTATAAATAATTTTTTAAAAACTTAGATTATGATTACTGAAAAATATATACCTGTACATGGGCTGGAAAAATACTCTGCTGTGTCTCAACTTAATGCCTGGCTAAAGGGCTGACATATTAAATATTGAATACCAGTTTTATAATGGATTTTATTATAATTCTGGAATTGCAGAGCTAGTTGGCTTTGAGGACGTAATACCAACTAAGTTTTATTATTTGCAACCACATGATATGGTGTGACAAATTGATAATTGAGACAAGACCAAACCTTAGGTGCAATGGCAAGGCAACTGCATTTTCAGTAGCTGTTTGGAATAAAGACTAAACTGATACTTAATCTGACTCCAGAACACTTTGTATGGTTTTGAAAATCCTGTGTGTAGTCTTAAGTTGTAAAACAAATGGATATCCATGACCACAGAAATGTAATGTTTTCTCAAGCAGTTATGTATTTGTGATAGATAAGCAGCACCTGCTAGTGGCAACTGGCAGTGTGGTTATTTGAGAGATGATTCAGGGTTTGATCCTCTGCTGTGGCAGATCTCAGCTTCATGGACATTTGAACCTGGGTAAAGTGACATTCAGTCTGTCAGGAGTGTGCTGCATTCATTTACTATTTGCAAGATGACTGCTGGAGTTTAGAAAGGAAGAATTGGGGTCATGACAATTTCATAGCTGGTTTCCAAGTTTAGCTTTACATACATATGCTAGCAAGTTGGCATAAATTCGAACTGGCATAATGCAAGAGGCCCAAACTGCATGTCAGAAAGGGCATGTTAGACAGATTAGCCTACATGAAACTAGCTCCCAAAATTATTCAAGAATTTTACTTTATGGAAATATTGGATTAGAACCAGACAGTCATGAGAGCTGACTGTATCTACCATAGCATTGTTGAGTGCCAGGAACAGACCTGGAGGGCAAAAGAGCAGCTGTTGGCTACCCAGCACTGACATGATTTGTATTTCTGTGGGTTTGACTGTGGACAGTCTCATCTGGTCCTGTGGGCTGGCTGCCCTTTGGAATGTAGGGTTCAGAAGGGAAACTCCTAGAGAGCAGTCTGCTGTCTAAGCCTGCTCTGCCAGGCTCTGCTTCTGAAGTGAGATCTTGATCCAAATTAAAACACTATAATAGATAAGTAGCCTCTGAATCTACAATTTCGCTGAAACAAATAAGTGTTTCAATCATAATTATTGTGCTATGACCTACATAAACTATTCATTCTTTTCTGTGCAGCCTCCAAGGTGAATTTGAAAGTTGCAGCTAGTTAGTTCAAATGAACCCTGATCTTTAAAGGTTTTCTTTGAGCAGATAGCTTTGAATCCTGAAAACAACTTGTTGGAGTATCTGCAAATAGGAGAAATCTTAAAAAGGTTTACCACTATTCTATTAGTGTTCTAGACAGTCTGTCTGCTAAACATATAAGCTTTTCACTTATCTTCTTGAGGCACACACATCTCCCCAGGCAGTGCACAGGAAAACAGATACCCAGGGCTCAGTTCAGTTTTCTACTCTGAATTAATTTGGTGTGACTGAGATGCCCTACAGCCCATGAGAAGGTCTCATAGGGCTGGTGGAAGTGTGGGAGACCTGTGCTCTTTTGGAGCAGCAGCAGGAAACCACAGACCACGTCAAATGCTATTAATGCAGATGTGTCAGCCAGTAAATTTAATACCCACATTTTATGCTTTGTTGCACCATGCTTATTAGATGTAGGAATTATTTGTGTATAACCCCCAGATTCATACAGTTAGCAATGCTGAAAGTGGTGATGCTCCACTGTGAAAGGCACGTGACTGTATCACAAAATAACACCTCGTGATGGTGACAGTTCACCGTGCACTGGAATGAGTCGGCAGCAGGGATTTGTCATACTCATGACTAGAGAAATGTCCTTTTTCATTCACTGTTAGTGGACACTAGCTGGTTTTCTTTTGCGCTGCTTTGGTTTCTTTTGTGGTTTGGGTTTGTGGTTTTTTTTGAGGAAAATTCTTCTCCATTAATTTGTTTCACATTTACTGAGTTTTAAGTTTACAAATCTTACTTCTGCACAGCAGCACAGTTTTAGTGCAAGATTCTGAATCTTATCTACATATTTTGTTGCCTTTTTTTTCTATTTTCTGGTTGTCAGCAGTTTAGGGTTCTAAGAAAATATTTATTCAATTATAAATCCATGTTTTGATATAATAACATTACTATTCCTTTAAAATTAGGCTATACATGTTCCCTAAGACATTTGTTTCATAATTCAACCAATGGATTCCATGGTCTTGGAGGTCTATTCCAAACTTAATGATTCTGTGATAAGATATTAAGCTTTTTCGAAATTTTTAAAACATGCTGGATCTTTAAATGTATTTTCTAAGAGTAGAACTTCCATTCATTAGCTTCAGTTGGCTGTTCTTCATTCTAATATTGATTTTTGTCTAGTTCTGCTACCCATCAGTAGACCAGTTAGATTTAAGGAATTAAATGCATTCTTGAAAGTTGGAATATGCTTGAAATGGTTCTCTGAAAAGAGACTAATTGCCACAAATATATCAGATTTCAAGGATTTGACAACAAATAATGCTATTTCTTCTCAAAAGATATTTTTGTGCAGAAAGGAGGTGTATCGACTCTTCCCCTCAACTGGACAGATCAGAACACATTAAAATTATTTCCTGCAGAAAAGATAATACAATTTTTGTTCTGAGTAGCAAATGATAAGCTTAAATTCCTAGTCAATCTTAGTTATTAATGACAGAATCAAATACTGCTGCATGTTTGGAAACTGTCCGCCTGGCATGTTACATTTTCTGTGAAGAGCAGCTGGAATGAGACACTTATTTGCAGCATACTTCACTTTCAGAGCAAATCCTAATGATGGTGACATTTTAAAAAATACTTTTTTGCAGTAATGCCATTACAAAGCCATTTAGGCTTGATATGAGTAGCAGAGGTTATTGTTTTCTGTAGGAATATCAGATTTCTTCTGGAGGAGAAAACTGGAATACATTTGTTAAATGTACCATAAAAGCACAGTTACCCAAGGTTTTAAATTTTCCTTTTTAGCAGTCCAGTTTGATGAATTGTCCTGATTAGCTCTGAGGAAATTCATTTTCAAATTAGGTGGGACTCAAAGAGAGAAAAATAGTGACATGCTTGGGAATCATTCCAGACTGAATCATTTGAAGAATTAGACACGTCAGCTGGGAAGGGGCACATTTGTTTAGTTTGCTTTATTTACCTCACACCCAGGATCATGATAACTGGTTCATTATTGAATTCAGAAACAGAGTATCCTAAGCACTGCTTAGGAGTTGGGCAGGAAGGCTGCTGCAGTGCTGTTTCAGTTGTCTAAAATCCTTCTTTTGGAGCTGGCTCTTGGCTCCTCCTGGCTAGCCAGCAGTAGTAATTGAGATAACAGAGATAACGACTTCGTGTAGCTCACTTCTCAAGGTGCACATCCTGAAGAAAGGAGGGAGAATGCATGTTGATGAAAAACAGCCTGCTGGTTCACTTCTGTAAATCAGTAACAACACAACAACTAAGGGAGTTTACAATAAAATCTGTGTACACTTTAACACAGGTCCCTAGTCTGCAAATGTCAGGCAGCTGGGAGACATTCTCCATGTTCTCATGCATTTCAGCTCCTGAATTTGGCTTTTCAGTTTGAGCTGCAAGTGCCACAGTCTCTGGATTTTCAAACCTCTTGACTAATGGCTTCAGCATTGTCCTATGGTGAAAAGGCATGCTAGAGAGTATGACAAATTAACTTCATTTCTTTAATTCAAGAGGCACACACATGCTGCTGGATGACAGCTAGTGTGAAATTGGACAGTAATGATATAATTTCTTATTTTTGCTTTATTATATGTGCTAAGTACAAATTCACCTGCAGAGTTCAGCCAAGAGGAAAAATATCAACAATATTAGCATCCAACAGAAAAAGGTTTTTTTTTCTTGTAGCAGCTTTTTTTTTTTAATTAGTAATTTTTTAAGAGACATAGTTTAAATAAATATAACTAGTTCTTTTGTATGGCTCCAGAGATTATATTTTATAATTATCCTTTGAACATTTATAATCTTTTAATAGCTGGGATTTTTTTTTCCTCAACAACATGACAATAATTGCTAGATTAAAAAAAAGAGCAGTTTGATCAAGCTTGAATGCTGGCTTGATCCTATTTCTATTGAAGTCAGGGAGACTTCTTCAATAAGAAGAGAGTTGGAATTTGCTTCATGATTGTTTCTTTTCTCCTGCCAAATCCTCTTTCACTCATCTAAGACAGCAAAGACTTCTGCTTTCAGTCACTGTGCTGTAAATCTGGTCTAACTGCATTGACTCAATGGGCTTATTTTTGTAGAGATCAGTATAAGTGAGAGAAGGATTAATCTCAGTTGGATTCGTGTTTCTTGTTAGTGAGGCAATGTACTATATAATTGGTGCTATCAATAAGACTTTCCCAGCATTGATTTTTTTTCAGTATGGAAACAGATGGAATATATCATAAGGTCTAACTGATATGAAATGTACAGTATCTTGCAAAAAAAGAGAGTTTTTATTTGGCTGAGGCTTTTAATCTTTTATCGTGAAATTTAGAAATAACAACAAAGTGACATGTATCAATATCTATTGCTCCTTTTTTGTTGTTCAACTGTCCTAGAAGTTGTAACTGTTTGAAGGGTTGGATGCTAAAGTAGGAATTGCACAAGGTGCTCCTTATTATTTATAGTACCCACCAGGTGCTATGGTTAGAATATCAGAAAACACATAATTTGAATGTTACTCAGTTCACAGTTAATGAAAGAGAAGACTATGAAGATACAAAATCTGACAAAATTCACGTGCTCATAGCTTCATTCAGAATGGGATTTTAGCTTGAAAAAAGTTATAGTTGAGATAAAAAAAAAAGTTCTCTAATACAGCTATAAGAAAACAGGGAAGGAGATGGTCTTTTACATGGAGATGGGAGAGCCTTAATACAAAATCTTAGAAGGAGCCTTATATTGTTTAACTTTGTGGAAAAACAGTTTTGAGTGGTTGCTTTGATAATCTGGGAGCTCTCAGGCAATCTCAGTTATTACATTTTAGTGCCAAGACTTCTTTGGCATGGATTTTTATATGGCCTTTGACATATTTATTTTTGCTGCAGTTTTTCCAAACCAGCAGGGACCATGCTTAGACTGTGCTTAGAATTCTGGAATATGTTCAAACAACAAAAGAGGGGAAAAGATAGTTTTATTCTTTAAATTCCGATATACAAAATAGCTAAAGGGGTCATTGATTTATGTGCTTGGCACCTCTTTTGTATTTTGGCAGATTTATACATGTATGTGTTTGTATTTTAACTATTTGTTTTTCACCTGTGTATCACACAAGAATTCATGCAATATGAATTTGTATGTATGTCCTGTCTGAGATGTTGTTTGTGAGGCAAGAGCCATTACACCATGTCATTTAGAGATTATAACACATTCAGGAAGTTTAAATTACTCATCTTTACAAAAGGAATACAAAATTAAATTCTGATTTGAGCATGCCGTTTCCAACCACCTTGGTTCTCATTAGGGTACTGATAATCTAATGGTAGATTCATTACCATCTAAAATTATTGCAATCTGCCGCCTTTTGTTTTGATACAATGCCCATAATTGTTCCACGTGATATCAGTAATTGCTGAGGCTGCTTTGGGAAGATGTCTTTATGCAAAGACATGGCAAGAAAAGGTGATCAAGCCAAGTTTAGATTTGTTATGTGGTTGTACATGTGCGTCAGAAACTACATTTTAGAAGTGTATCTGTTTACACTTTATGTTGCATAGGTTCCAGAAAAGGAGAAATTATGCTGCAATAACAAATTAAATATAGTCTTGAATCATTCAAGATTGAAAGGAATGACTCCTAGCTGTATGAGGATGAAACTTCTGTTGTATTGAATAATTTTTTTTACTTTGATTTCTTTTAAAGGCAATATATGCTCTTTCCTTTGTAGAGCCTACTCCTCTTCCAAAACAGAATAAAACGAACACTCATACCTGCTGACAGTGAATGTTACTGACCCCAAATTACATTGCAGTTTATAGAATTTGCAACACAAAAATATTTACTCTTGATATATTTACTATAGTAATCTGTTCTGCTAAGTTTTTCTTCTTTTTATTTAAATCAATAAGGCTGTCTTTGCACCCCTTATGAGTGGGTGGAGGAAAAGGAAGGATGAAACAAACTTCAGTTCTACTGTTTGCTTTCATATATCTTATTATGAACTTTTAACTAATTAAATGAGATACTACAGAGAATATAAGCGTGAAAGAGGCATCCAGAGTAGTTCTCTGCAATAATGTAACACTACATCACAATCTGATCCGTCATAAAAACAGGTTTAGCTTTGAGGCATCCTGAATCCACTAAAAAGACACAACACTATGGGTAATGTTGTGTCTCAGTTGTGTTTGGCAATGTTAAAAAAAAAGTGGATATGAGAACTAAGACGTACAGATGTGATGGTGGGTGCTGAATGTGAAGTGTTTGAAATATATTTTTCATCCTATAATTTAATTCCTCTTAAAAATTTTAATCTTGGTTGGCAGAAGCAGGTGCTTTTGAGAATTTTGATAATTTCCTCACTTTGTTCATTTCTTTGTTGGTGTTTTTTTTTCCTTAGTACCCATACCCACCTTTGTTTCAGAAGCTTGTATTCTTTTAGAGACAGAGGAGACTTATTTAAAGTAAATTAAAACAGAATCACTGGCTAGACATACAATAGATTAAACAGCTCTTGTGTGTTTTTAGTTTCTGATCCATCAGCTTAAAGGACTTTTTGTGGTTGGAATTAGAAGCAGCAGAATCCTGTAAAATGTCAGAATTCTAAGTATATGTGTATTTATTGGACTACTTAACATTAAGAATAACTAAGGAAAACCAAATTGAAACCTGTGAAAAAAGCTGTTCTTTCTGGGTTTTGCATGAAGAGATGAAAAAGCATCAAGTTTGATGCCAGTCAACTGTCAATTTGTGGAAGCAGCTGTAAATCAAGTACTGCTTTATTATATTGCTGCACATGTGGAATAAGATGGATTACTTCAGTGGGAATTATTTTACATTTACACTACTGAAAATGAGAGCATGATGTTTCCTGAAATCACTAGCCAAAGTTTATGACAAAAGCCAGAATTTACTAAGGAGAAGAAATAAAGAAGAGGAAAAAAATCAATGTTAAAATCAAATATTAAGACATGACAGTAAATAGCACTGTACTCTTATTTAGTCTCATTTCCTAGGTTAAAGTGCTACCATCTATTTCGGATGATCTGGAAGAAGGAGAACAAGAATTAAAGTAGGTTAGTATGTCCAAAGGGACAAGTATAATGTTTGAACTGTGTTAGAAAAGGAAACTCCCTCTCCAGATTAAAGATGTTTTTGCCAGATGATACAAATAGCAGATTGTTGTTGATTACCAGTAAGTATGACAGAGAAGATCCTTGGAAACTGGCCTCAGATCACCTGGAAAATTGAGTAACCCGAGAGATGAAACCAAATTCTCTGGAGGCATTAAAACTTTTTACTCCCCCTGTAGAACAAAGACTAATGTCAGTCATCCCATCAAAGATTTTTCCATCTGTTTTTATAAGAAAGAGGAAGGAATTAGTGGCTAAGTAAAGAACAGATTACAGAACACCAAAAATTAACTGTGTTGAAACAAAGCCTAGATCTTCTCACAGCAAAGCTGCTTAAATGGGAGAGAAGTTCTGCTTTTTCTGTCTCTGAGCTCCCATGGGGACTTTGTCATTAGCATCCCATGTGAGGGTATTTAGCTTTCTAGCTCAGTTTCTAGGGTCAGTTTGGAATCCTGTTCTCTTCCTCCTCACCTAAAGCAGCAGCTGCTTAGACTTCTGCAAGGTAGCTCTCTGGAAAAAATGCCCCACAACACAACAGCAAAAGCAAACCAAGCCCCAAAACCACTCGAAAAACCCCCATAAAAGCAAACACGTCTCCTGAGCACAAAGTACATCAGCAGCCCTGGTGATTCAGTCTGGCCTGTCTGGTGCTGGTCAACAGCAGGCAGAGGGCAGAATAGAAGGACCATTGATTAGGCTAACCAGCAAATCTAGTGCTGTAATTGTAGTGTTATCACAGTGCCAGTAAAAAGTACATTATTAACCTCCTTTTGAAAAGAACACATTCTATTCCAAGGTTGATGTATGAATAAGCATAGGTAAATCATTACATCTGTGTGAGGAATTGAGCCTGGCTAATCAGTAAATGTGTGAAGCTGATAGTGTTTGCCAAATACAGGCTGTTCGTGGAATTGGTTGTTTAATGAGAGTAATAGCACAGCAGCATCAGCGTGAGAAAACACAGCATGTAGCCTTTGCTGGTCTAACTAAGGAAAATAGGGTCTGATTTTACCTGGGGAGGTGTACAGCAGTCAAAATTAAGACAAAGAGGGGGAAATCACTTTGGCATTATGCAGCCTAAGCAAGAGAATCAGTCTCTGTTAGCAGAATGCCAGCTAGGTTTCATAAAGAATATTCAGTGGAAAAGTATGCCCAGAATTCATCTGAAATGAATGTTTAAACATCTGCTGGGTTTTATCAGAACAGATATTTTTCTATTCTTCTTATCCCAAATATCACTAAGTGAAAGATAATGAAAATATTTATAGCCTCGAACCTAACTTCAATCGATAGTATTGATATATCTGAAAAAAAAATTTTTTTTCTTAATATTTTTAAACTTTTGTACTTTATCACTTTATTTACTCATTGTGGGATTGAAGAGTTTTGAATTTGAGTCCCCATGAATACATATCTTATTTTATCCTTTGGCTTAAGTAATGTATACCTGTGAAATAGTTTCTTTCATTGAATTATCATTTTCTTGACATTAAAAAAAGGTATTTTGCTAGGGTATTTTTGACCAGCTACTGTCAGTGTCTTCTGTAGCTGTTAAGAATGCATCTCCCAGTCTTAGCTTGGGAAGGGACTGGTTTTTGAGGTGACTGAAGAGCTTGCTAAAGTCAGCATTGTTGGAACCATGTGGCTGCAACAGCTTTGCATATGAAACTGTCACCAACTATGAAAAACAGTAATGTTTAAAATATATTTCTCAGATATATTGCCAGTTTGAAGTCTTGACTCCAGAAGAAATAATTTGCAGGTTGTTTCACTGATTAATTTCATTGTTAGGGTTATTTCTGGAAGATTTATTCTGTTACAAACTAAAATATTTGGAACAACCTTGCTTCTCCAAAATTTTTCATTTCTTGTGTGATCTGATTTTTAATTAAAAAAATCAGAAATTTAAAGTTCTATAACGAGAATGTCCTGATATAACAGATTAAATGTTAAGGCACTGAGATAGCAATGTTGTTGTAATTTCTTCTTGTGTGAATCCAAGACAGTTTTCCTGATGTTGTTGATTTACACACATGAAACGTTGAGATTTGATTGATCTTTGCAGAATTTAGGCATCTGGTGATTTGAAGTGAGGAGACAGCATATGGAAGCTGATCTCTGGAAAGCTTTACCAGAATGAGCTTTGATTTCATTTTTCTCCTGACTTCAATTGTTAACTGCTTTTGTCAAATATGAGCGTTAAGATGTTGTGAACCTTTGCAGTCAGCAGAGAATGTATTTTATATATATGGTCATCCATGTTCAAATAGTATATAATTTCAGAGCATAGGAAAGAAGCTGCAGTGGAGATCTCTACATAGTTAAATTCATTGTTTACCCATTTATTTCACTGTGTCAGGATTTTTACTCTAGGGGCTTAAAAGCAATTGAAATGCCTTGGTAATCTGTGATCATTTAACATACTTCAGTTGGGTTATTGTGTATGAAAAACAATGGTGTTTTCAATTGACTAAGGGGCCATCAACCAAAGCAGAAAGGAAAGAAAGAAATTTCATTCTTCCATCTTTTCACAAGTCACTAATACATCATAAAGACTTTTGATAAACAATATCTTATTTTCTTGCCTGTTGAGCAAAGGGTGTTATTTCCTTTCACAAACATGTGTGGGAAGAAATTGGGGAAAATGGCTAGTTCCACTGTTTAGCAATGCCTGACAAATCACAGATGTCATCAGAGAGTTGTTTGTGCCAGACTTTCCATTTATTTCCACTGATGCAATACATACTTGTATGTATTGGTAGAAATGAGCTAGAATGTTTTGTGCACTGCAATAAAAGGTGAACGTATTTTGGTCATTTCAGAATGGGGAGATTTTCCACTTTTTTGTGACCCTGTGTCCTAGAGTGTGCTGCTCTCAAAACCAGCCTCTCCATTAATTCCAGATGACTTCAGAGTGGGCCTTTTCACTGCTATAGCTCGAGAGCATCCCTTCTGGAGAGCCATGAGTTTTGAAGGCAATTGGAAAATTTGTTATACAAAAGATCTCCTACTATCTTGTGAGAAAATTTGTGTCTTAACACAGAAATAGGCAATCATCAGTCTGCTTTTCTGTGTCATTTCTTCTTACCTGAAGCCAGGGTAATCATCATAATTTTCTCTCATTTCCTCGACACATATGAGAATAGTTTCTTATTTTTAAGAAATCAACTGATCTGTGAATAATGCCATTGATTTAAATCAAAAGACTTTGCAGTGTGATTAAGGACTGCTAAATGTTACTGTCTTTAAAAAAAATATTATTATAATTATGGAATACTGTGCAAGAATAGAGTATTTGAGAGAACTAGTTTAACTTATTTTAACTTTATAAATAAATCATATGATCACACTTGAGAAGTGCAATATTCTGTATTCTCAGTATATCAACTAATATTTTATTTCATAGAATCATCAGCCTGATAAAGCAATAACATTTAATATTCCTTTAATTGTTCTCTATAATCTTAATAATTTATTAAAATATTTTGAAAAATAATGCAATTACAAAAATTAAGCATTCTGGAGGACACCATATCTAACAAGTTATATTTGAAAACTAGGGAAAGATGCCTTGATTTTGTGTTTGTATTAATTTGAGTACTATGAGACATAAACTGCTAATGTTCAGAGAATAGAGGATTTCCAGTGTAAATGTGGATGAAAAAGCTACACGTTATAGAATATTAAGCACTCTAGCAATATCTGGTATCAGTGCAAAATTTAACGTAACACAGCTGTGTGTGACTACACTGGTTCTTACTGCCTGTTGAATCCAAGTAGATCCTGACTCGTGCTGAAGGAAAATACCATTTATGAGAGCCTGTGCATGTAAATTAAGTGCATAAGTCAAGGACAGGCTATGTAAACCTAAATAAATGAAAATGCAGAATAGCTACTGAAAACACCTGTATTACAGATGCTCAATAAAACGTAGCACACAGTTTTAGCCTAAAAGGTGCAGATTTACAGGTAAAACCTGAAGAAAACAGGGTAGACTGTTTTCCACAAAGAGAATGTTTTCTTTTTGGCTCTTCTCATGGGAGAATTTAGGCAGGGGCCTTCTCAGAGGAGAGAAGGTTGTGGGTCAAGATAAGGATGGGGAGAGATCACTCACCAATTACTGCCATGGCTTGACTTAGGGAAATTTAGTTTATGAGTTTATTTTATTACTAATCAAATCAGAGTAGGATAATGGTAAGTATAACCAAATCTTAAAACCTTCCCTGCTACTTCTTCCTGGGCTTAACCACTCTTGAATTCCCTGCCTCTTCCCCTCCTTCTGACTCTTGCAAAGGAAGTAAATACCTGAAGTGTGCAATTTTGAAAGGCATCTAGATCTTAAAGCTGACTTTTGAAACACAAATTTTAGGCTTAAAGGCTTTAATGCTCAAGAAAATTGTAGGAGTCAAAATGCTGAAAATGGGGAGGCTCCTCAAGTACTCTGCTCTTTAGGGAATTCACTTCTCCAAGTTATCTGCAGGTCAGTATTTGCACTGGTTATGAATTGGTTAGAGTTGGTCCTGTGCATGTGTGTACAGCTTTTCATGAGCTCCACTCAGCCTCTCAGCTTGCCCTGGCCATGTTCCCAAAGCAGGGTGGCTGTGCTAGCATCATGCTGAGCCTGAGCCAACACTTTCTGCTCCTTGCCAGGGTGCTTCAGCTGAGGCAGGGCACTGCTAGGGGCTCCTGGGGCTGCCTTGTGATCTGCCCATCCACAGACAGTCCTGAGGAGCTGTGCAAAGCTCCCTGAGGTATCCAAGGACAGGAATCTGCAAGCTGAGGGGGAAGCTTTGTGAGGCAGCAGTTCTCAGTATTTTTGGACTGATCACTTCTGTTGTCCTTCTTCTAAAGGCTGGGTGTCCCATTTCCATCCACACTCACACTTGCCCCATCCCACCATGCTCCCTCCAGGCTTTGGTGGCCCCCATGCAGCAATGGGGAGCAGCTAAGACCTGGGAACATCTTATTTCTTATCAACCTGTGTCATTGAAACAGCTTGCTTAACTGCTTTCTTCAATTAGTGCTAGAAAAGTCAAGGCAATAGAGACTGACCATGTTTTGGTTTTAAAATATCACCTTCAACTTTTTTTTTTTTTTTCCATTTGTATTTATTACCATACGAAGAAAAAATCAGTTAGGTACAGCAAAAAAAATTGAAGCTAAACAGATACTTTAATGTGCACAGAAATGTGAATATTCACTACATCTGACTGTTCCCTCTCACACCATGTTCTATTTATAGTTAAGCTAAAGGCATTTTAATGTTTTCATTTGCTTTTCATTTCTTGATAGGTTGTAAAATAAGTACTTTGTGGAAAAGACACCCTTAACCTGAGACTACTAAAACAAATTCATTAATGCAGTGTGTAAGAGACTCCACATGAAGACTGTCTTTAACTGGTACCTCTCAAATATGCTCCTTACAGCAGGTTATGGATGAAAGGTCTCCTAATGATGTAGTGGATTATGTTGAACACACTAAAAGAAATTCAACCTTTTTAAGAAATATAGAGGAAATATAATTTTAAAGGCCTGGTGCTTCTCACTAAAATCAGCTTGATATATTTACAATGACTTCAGTGAGAGGTAGAATGGGTCTTTCTTATTATATCTAACTTAAGAATGATTGGACTGGGAAAAGAAGAAATTTCTTCTCCTCATGTTCTGAAAATTTATACTGCACCAAGAGACCAAAATTGATTAATCCCAATATCAAATTCTAATGATAGAGTCTTCTATCAAAGCTGCAAAAGTACTTGATATATGGGGTAATAAAAATCAAAGCAAAGTAAAAATACCAACAGAGGACTCCAATTCTCATCAGTTTCTTTGGTGTGGTGCTGGCAGGAATTTAGAGCAGATTTATATACTTAAGATGAATTAGGGAAAGAGTCAGATTCTTTAAGTCCTAAAGGTGAAAAATTCTGCATGGGCTAAGAGTTCTTTTAATCACAGGAATTTTAAGATACCTAGGTTGGTGGTGAAATGTCATATCTCCTAATAGTTGCTATATATATCTGTTCTCACAGATCAAAGGGGAAAGCTGCTTCTGCTGCTCCTTGCCTACTGTTTTCATGAATAAACATATGCACTTATTTAACCATTTCATTTAGCTTTTTGCTAAAATGCAGTCTCCACAAAGAAACAAGTGAGCCTGAATCTGAGAAAAAAAAGGTAATTAGCAAGAAATATCACGTAAGTAAGAGTACTTTCTGCTAGTAGATCATCTCAGGCAGCTGGGACAGATCATGTTCAAAGGAGAAGCTCCTGTTAGGAGGTGAGCACTGCTAGGGGAAGGATTAGGTGAAAGACTGATTCATGAACCAGCACAAATCTTGGGCTGAATGCAGTAGGAGCTAATCCAAAAAGGAACAACACAATGGAAAATGGCAGCATCTCCACTCCCTGTGTACTGACACATTCCTCCATAATCTTGCCTGGTTGATGTTGACAGAAATAAATAAAAAATATCTGTCTTTAACAAACTGACACATAATATTTGTCAGTTATCAAGGTTTTCACAGGCATGAGATAATTAGAGATTTGATTATGTAAATATATATATAACATTTATTTTTAACCAGATGTTTAACAAACATTAATTCAAAATAGAATCTCTTTCATTTGTCTTTAATAGAGAGAGAATATTAAAATGGGGAATTTCCCTTATGCTTTGATTGATCTGTTGGAATTAAGCTGTGGTGGGATCCTAAGTACAAAAATGCATTTTGCTTTGGTTGAAATGCGAAATTAATGCAAGTGTGTGGCTTGGAGCATGTTTATTGCTACAAGCACTTTCACAGTTCACACATCTTGAGCTTGTTGCCCAGGGTGGCTGTGGATGCCCCATCCCTGGAATTCTCCTAGGCCAGACTGGAAGGGTCCCTGAATAAGATGGTCAGAGGAAGATGTCCCTGCCTGTGGTGGGAGGGTTGGAGCTTCATCTTTATTGCCCCTTCCAGCCTAAGCCATTCTATGATTCTCTGATTCTAAACAAATAAACATGTCTCTGAAAATTGTTTCCACTCCTCTGCTGCTGACCAAAGTTGACTTTTTTAACACTGATACTGCACGTTTTTAACTGTGTTGTTGGAGTAAGATGGGCAGCTGAGTATCTGCACAGGGTATCCTGGTTTTTAATAAAGTAGCAGAGAGATGTATGGTTTAAATGTAAAACTCTAGCATGCTAATCAAGGTGTGTGCAACCTTGCTTAGCATGCTAGAGCAATCCTAGGGGATGAAATAGATTTTTCAGTAAAATCATAGACTATCTTGAGTTGAAAGGGACCCATAAGGTTCATCAGGTTCTACTCCCTGCTTCTCACAGGACTACCTAAAACTAAACCATATGGCCAAGACCATTGTCCAGATGCTCATTGACTGATAGGTGTTGTAGGTAAAATCACTGAGGACTGGCAGCCCAAGGGGCTGACATGGGGTCCAGGGCTCTGGGCAGTGTCCTGGGAGACTGGATAGGGCTTGTCAGAGCAGTGGTGCCTCTGGGACTCACACAGGTCATGTTTGGGTATATGAAGGTATTTATTCATGGGGAAAAAATTCAATCTGCTCTCAGTGTTGATGTTCAGAGGGATTTTGAAATTCTCTTTGTTACACTGGTGAGTTTGTTCTTGTTTCAGCAGCTGTCTGGTGTTGTCCATGCCATGTTCTGCTGTGTTGAGTTCACCCACTGCTCTGCTTGAGAGCATCAGTAGGGGAAGCTGACCAAGGACATGGGGCTGAATTCTGGCTCTTTGCTGTCTTGTCAAGATAGATGTTCCTTTGAAGGAGTCCTTTTCCCATTGTTTTTATTCCACAGGCCTAGATTTCTCTTGGACTTACCCAAGTAGCAGTCAGGAGTACCATTTTAAAAGCAATTTCTGTGTCTTGAAGCAAGATAAGATAAAAGATAAACTGCAAATTGTCGTGACCTTTTCCAGGTGGAATCCAATGTTGCCTTTTGTTTGTCTAGTTGGTTTTACAGACTAATGTGCTAAGGATAGAGTCATCTCCTTTACCTCTTCCCTTTTCCCCTTTTACATGTCCTTCAGGTGGCTCCATGCTTTTGATATGTCATGCATATCTGTGCTTCTTGTGGAGGAGATCCTATCTAAACCTAATTTGTTTGCTTTTAATATGCCACACTTACTCTTTCGATGCCAAGAAATTATTTTAGAGGTCAAATTTTACAGCTGAATGATATTAATGTTTCTCTCATTATCACTTTCTCTCTTTTACATTATAGAAAATGAATTTATTTATTCCCACCAAAATTTTGTATTTCCTAAAGGTACAATATTTTTGCTGCCAGTCTGGGTTTGTGAGGTATCTATGACATACAGAAAATGTTACATTTGGTCGCTTTGGTTTGAAGACTGCTGCACGTTATGAAACACTCCAGGGTTTGCTATAAATAATGAGAAATTGTTACACAGCACAGTCACTGTGCTGCAGTGTGGAATGATATTCTTTTGACAATGCAGTGAGCTGGAAATACAAACTTGTAAGCAAATGCTGAGTGCTGCAATTTCACAAGAGCCCAAGCACATCCTGAGTTGTGCTGAGCAAACCTGGTCTAGTTTATTCAATTGTATCAGGCATCAATTGAAAAGTTTATTTTTCATTTATGTGGAGATGATGTGTATTTATCTTAGTTTCTTTTTTCAATAAAACATGAGTGTAATAGAAGATGGTATTTTGTTCTTTTTGTCTACAGATAAAATTGCAAATCAGGGTTTCATTAGAATATGATTTTTTCCTATTTTTATGAATCTTCATAGCTAGTACTGCTGGCTGTGGCTCTGACTTATCTCACTCTACTCTGAAAATCAGTGGTCACAGAATAAGGACTACTTCCAGTGTTTTGCAAGCTGTATTTTTGTTTATATAGTCCTGTATAGTGTTTTCTTTCTATGTGACAGCATGACATGTTGGCTTACATTCATTTGTTCTCCCTTTGTACACTCTGGGCCATCTTCTTAGGAACATGCCTGCCTGTACTTTTTCCATTTGATTATTTCTGTCTAAGCATATTTATTGCCCTTGTTTTGAATTCCAGCTTTAGCCCATCTTTCCAATTTAAGAGATTTTTTTTTTTAAATTCTAGTGGTGTACATCATAAATTGAGCCCTTCTAGATGTTTCCTTCATGGAAACATAGCAAAAAAGTAATTACATTTCTTTCTGCAAGTGTACTGTTGCCTTGTCCAGTGTTCACAGAATCCCCATAGCCTCTAATTGCTCAAGTATTACAAAATACCATGCTGTAAATGTTCCTGAGACACTGCCATGTATCCTTTAGGACATTCAGAGAAGTCCAGTTCTTCTAAAATTTAGGTTAGCAGCTGGACCTCCTTTCTGAAAGTCACCCTATACTCTTTGTACCTTGAAGTGATGATGGTGTTCAGGTTCAAGCTGATTTTGCCCCCATCTTTCCATCCTCTAAATAACTGTGATAAGGAAGCAGCTTTGGTTTCTCTTCCTGAATTTATTCATTGTATGAAATCAAGCATGCATGTGCAACTGTGTATGAAAGTGTGGCCTAGCACTGTAAGTTTCTAACCTAATCCAAATAAATAAAACTAAAAAAGAAGACTGTAATCACAGTTTGGGAGGATATATGCACTAATCAAAATCAAAGGAGCAGCTCCATTGAAGTTTGTGGATTGCAGAGGCTGCAGAAAAGGTCTGTCCAATTAGAAAGAAATCCTTTTTTACCTCCCAGTTATTTCTTAAGGATACCATCCCTTATTTCCCTAATCTTTTTGAGGAGATGTGTACACTTTCTCTCAGTCACTATTCCAAAACACACATCTTTGTATGGAGTATTATCCTCTCTCAGTGCAGCCAGCAAAGCTTTTCCCTGTGCTTTTCCTTTAAAGATTAGGCAGTGGATTTGGCATTTGATTCATCAGCTTTTTGTTCCTGGGGTGGCTTGCATCCAGAGCATGCAGAGGGTGTGCAGAGGGTTGGATATTGTGCACCTGATGGAGTAGCTGGTGAGGCACTGCTCAGCAGGAGACTGTCCATGTTCTCAAAAAGCAGCTTTAGAATCTGTCAGTATTTCCGAGCTGGGTCTCTGGAGAGAGAGGCTGAAGGAGTTCCTCGGAATCAGGAACTGTTTGCTCCCTTTCTTTGCCGTGGGTTTGCAGTGGAAGTAAAATTCAGTGATAGGCTTTTCTTTTTGTTTTTCATCCTGGAGCTACTTAGGCTGCACTGTCATTCCACTGCAACATAAGACTGTAAAATATGATATATAATTGGTCTATTCCAAAATGTTCTCTTACACCACTGTAAATCAGGAGAATGTGCTCTGAAAATGGTAGAATTATTCTCATTTTATTCAGTGAGAATATAATTAAAGAGACAGGAAGGCAATGAAATGTAGCAGTAATGAAATAAAACTGATGACAGAAATGTTTCAATCTTTCCCCTGCTTACAAGAAAGATGGATGGATGATGCTATCCTGATTGCCTGTAGGCTTTTGCTCCAGATGTAAAGCTTTGGGGAGGTGCCCAGAAGTGTGACTTACTTTGGGCAAACTTCAGGCAAACCTGATATGCTATAACATCAGCTATATTTTAAGATACAAAGAAGAATATAGGAAGCAAGAGAAATCAAAGAAAAGAGATGGGAGGTCATGCTGGATAACAGTTGCAGACTGAAGTCTGCTAGAATGTGTCTGAATCATCTCTGTAACTTCTTTGGAAAGGAAAGGGCTTTGCAAAAACTGGGAAGAATGATGCAGTCTTAACCCTTTTCTGCTGTTGTTTTTTACAAGACCTGAGTGTTTCTCCCCAGGAAGGATATGGCAGTTTTTTGTCTGCTGTCCTGTTCCCTGAATTGGCAACTTGAAGAGACTGGCAGGCCATTTTCTAAAACATCCATCAGTCATCAAGAGAGAGCAGGACGACAGAATCACTAATAAAACATGAAAGAAGTGATAGGAAACATCAACAATTCCTGTTAGGCAGAACAAGTGATAATGATATTCAGGGGATAAAGCTGAAATATGACTGAACCTTTGACAGTTTTAGGAAGCTAATCAGTTGTGTAGGGAGAATATCTTTGGAAAAGTTTCTAAAAATGCTCTGGGAACACTGAACCTTGTTGAAGCAGGGGGTCAGCTCACTTGGTTATTATTAGTTAGGCATTTTACAGGATTGTTTGGCTTTTATTGCTTTTCACACATGAGTCTCAAAGTGTGTTACAGGGTGGTCAATAGCATTGTTCCTGCTGTGCTGAAAGGCCAAATAAGAAGTCAGGGTTGATAATTTGCCTGGGGTTACCCAGAAGCTGAGCAGAGGGCTCCAGAGTGCCTGTTTAGTACATTATTTACTCAGTCAGCTCCCTGAGAAAAGTCCAGCAGGGGAAGGTTGGCACAATATATTAGCACAGACAGAGATCACATCAAAGAGTTTAACACCTCAAATTGACAGAGGCAAAGTGGGAGCACAGGGGGATGCATTGATTTCCTTCTAGTCTCACAGCAGGTTAACAGGAGAAACACAAGTCCAAGCCAGGTGCCTTGCCTTGCTGACAAGCAGCTCAACCCCAGGCTGGGCTGGCTCAGCCAGGGTCTGTGGTCACACCCTCTGCTCCTGAGCTGAAAACGCCCTGTTTTCACCTGGAGATGGAAGAGACAAGTGATAATATAAGTGATATTATTTTGTACAAGGGTGAAATCCTACAAATACAAAACTCTCTGGCACAGGGGAGTGAAATAGGAAGAGAATTTAGAAATGCTGTACCATGTATTTCATGCTTGGCATACTTGGCAACTTGTACTTTGGAGTTAAAACGATTTTGCATGTACTCTGTTGAAAGCATGAGGCTGCATGCATGAAGAAAGCATCCTATTTCCCAGGGAGCCATGTTTCAAAAGTAGGAAAAGAACACTTAGCCATGGAGCATTAAATCAGATCATGTAGGCAGCTGACTACCTTTCTCACAGAGATGGATGTCCCAGAGTGAAGCTGAGGAAGCAAAGCTTAGAAATGTAAATATTAGTAGGTGTACAGGAACATAAATTAGAATATTTGACAATTTTAATGGCTTGCATTTTCACTTGCTGAGTTCCCTGGCTGACATCAGAAGCTGGATGTTAGGTTGCTAGCAGAGAAGGCAGAGGGCAATAGGGACAGGATAGGCTCAATTCCCATGTTGCCATAGAGTCTGCAATGACAGCTTATTACCTGATGTAAAAAAACCAAACTAATAGAAAGAAGAGCTTCCTGAAATCTTCCCCAAACATGGAAGTACCGTGTAGAATTCCTGTCACCTCAGCAGGAGCTTTCAGGCTACTGGACACTTAAATCACATCATTGTTGCAGACACCTCTGGATTCCCTGCTGGAGGTTTTTCTATGTTGCTTGGTAAGATTATGGATGGAAGGAGGATTAAATTCTAAGTGAATCATGTGACAGCAAGTGAATGCCTACGTGATGAAAGAAATGGTGACTGGAGGAGGCCTTTTCATTTCATGAGATTGTGTGGAATAGAAAACACAGATACAAGGCATTACAGGCCTAACACTGCTGAGATGCACAAGGTTTGTGTGTTGTGCCTGTATTGACTATGAGATCCTCAGGGTAAGGTCTGTGACTATTTTAGATCACCTAGCACTCTATTGCCCTGGTCTTTGTGCAGCCCTGGCATGGAAACATTAATGGGATTGTTTGTCATCACAGAGGCTGTGGCAAGCTGTATTTACAGAGAGATGCAGTTTGTCTGATTTAATTTAGTTTTCAGTGTCCATTTCAGTCTGGTAGTTTTGTGCTCGACAGCCATCATGGAGCAGGAGGTAACAATCCACAGCCAGTGATACCAACCCTTGGACAGATCTCAAAACATTTAGCCATTTAACAGGCCAGTGTAAAAGCTATAAACCAGTGTGAGGAACCAGCTGATGCTCCTTCCCTACTGTACCTTCTGCTGTTCCACAAATACAGATTGGATTAATCTCTGTTACCAAGAAATCTGCAGACTCTAACTGAGTGTCAGCCTTCAACTCTGCTGCATGTATGAGAAGGAAAGCAGGAAACAGGAGTACTAGTACAATATTTCCATGCCATTTGTTATTTTATAGAGCTGTTTTTCACATCTATTTTTATTTGATTCCTCTATAAAATGGCCACAATTGACTTGTATTAGATATTTTGCTGAAAAAGAACAGAAGGCACTTTATTTCACTGTGCTTTCAAACAGTTGCAATTTCTCTTTACTTTTTTTTGCTTTTTGTATTTTATAGCTAAGTAACAGGGAAAGAACAGCTCTGAAATTTGCTTGTAAGGCCAGGTACAATTCAGGAGCACTACTTAGACAGCACTCTGAGAATACTTATTATTGCTTTCTTATTTAATTGGGTACAAATAAAATCCAACATCTGATTTGGGAATACTTTTGTGTCAGTTTATGTTATTTTCTGATTCAATTTGGTGAGCAGACTGTGAGTCTCATTACTTGTTTAGGTGAGTGCAAAAAGCTTCTGTATGAAAGGCTGCAGTTAATAGTTTTTGCTGAAGAGATGGAGAAAGTAGAATGAGGCTCTCCATCTATAAGCTGATTTTTCACCTTGTCTAAACTCCTTTATTTTACAGGTGATGGAGATTAAAGGACAAATGATTCACGTGCCAGAATCAAACTCGATACTGTTCCTGGGTTCCCCCTGTGTGGACAAGCTGGATGAGCTGATGGGCCGGGGTCTCCATCTTTCAGACATTCCTATCCATGATGCTACTCGTGATGTCATATTGGTTGGGGAGCAAGCAAAGGCGCAGGATGGCTTGAAAAAACGAATGGATAAGCTGAAGGCAACGCTAGAATGTACACACCAAGCCCTGGAAGAGGAGAAGAAGAAGACAGTGGATCTCCTTATTTCTATTTTCCCCGAAGAGGTGGCTCAGCAGCTGTGGCAGGGGCAGCAGGTGCAGGCCAGGAAGTTTGACGATGTCACCATGCTCTTCTCGGACATTGTTGGCTTCACTGCCATCTGTGCTCAGTGCACGCCCATGCAGGTCATCAGCATGCTCAACGAGCTCTACACCCGCTTCGACCACCAGTGCGGATTCCTCGACATCTACAAGGTAACAGCCAGTCCTAGCCTGGCCAAAGAGAGCTGAGACCAGGGCAGAAAACATTCCCGGTAGCTTCCTTCCTAAGTTGCAGACCTTCCTTAGAAAAATATGAAGCCAGTACTTTTGTTTTGTGTGCAAAACATGCCAGATCTGAAATACAACCATTGAAACTCAAATGCTTCAATATGAGCTGTCATCATTCCCATGGGAATATAGGCCTCATATTTCCATTTTCTTATAGAAATATATATCTCCTGTATTGTAGCCTGGTTTCCTTTAGATGACACATCAGCTACAACCTCCTAAGATGAAAAAGTGCACAATGATGAATCCTAACCCAAGCTACAGCTCCTGGGAGGCACTCACTTTCAACTTGAGTATTTTAGGGTTTAGGCATTTATCTTTCCCCTTGAAAGAACTAAAATTTTCCATAAGGAGCAGAGCATTCTTTAAAAAAAGTTATTATAAGATACTTTAGCTTCCACTGAAGAACAGGAGGAGGACAGCAGATGTCTGTTAATAGTAAGCCTAATGAATGGGACATGGTGCTGGTGTGCCATGCTCCAAAGAAAATGTCACACATGTTGGTCCCATTAGAGAACTCATCTTCACTTCTCTTAAATGGATTTGATGTCCAGTATGTATTTGATTGAAAAAACAGGGGAGGTAGAATTTAATAAATGCACTGAAGATAGTAGCAGTGTAATTATCCTGTGAACTACAGACTTTTGTTTTGTATATGGAATACCTTTAATTTTGTGATACAATAAACAGAGCAAGTTGTTTTTTAATGCACAAGAGAAAAGAGATGTGGTTGTAAAATTATGTCTTGATTTTATTATGTGCCTGAGGTTTGCAAACTAACAGCTTTCAAACTGTTTCATGTAGTATTTGTTGATAGACTTTAGAGAAAAAGGTCTCACAAGTGTCCTGCTCCTTTCATTTCTAGCCTTTAATGTACTTTAAAAGGAATTGAAAAATAATGACTACCCAACTAAATAATAATCACGGCTGAAAAGTTACAGCATGTACCACAGATAGAACTGAAAATGGTATAGCTAAAGGTTGGTAGGGCAGTTTACCAAAGTAAACAAGCACGCTGTAAAGAAGTTTTGGGCTCCTGGTTTAGGGGTTTGTTCATCAGAAACAAAAGGCTGTCTTGGGACATGAATGCAGGGGAAGGTACCAGCCCTCATTTGAAAATTTTTGTGGTGATACTGTCCTGATGGTGGGTGTGATCCCAGTTTGTGTTAGTCTAATGTTGCTGCACTGGATTATGACCCAGCTTCAAGAACAGGACTGGAGGAACTTGTAACCCAGAGTTGGGAGGGATACCTAGTGACCCTGCTTCACATGCTGTGTGTTCACATGGGTGTGTGTACTCAGTGTGTTCCCAGGTGATTAATTTCGGCTGTTTTGAAGCATTCAGAATATCCTTTGTTGAAAATTAATGGTTGCATGGGAATAAGATATAAAGTATGCAAAACTCTATGATCTGACTGCAGAGAAGGTTGGTTGAGTCCTGTGAGAATACTTACTAAGAAGGAATATTTATGCATAGGATATGAATATTATATCATTGAGACCATGGCTTTCTGCCTTTCACCCTACTTTGGGCTACTGTGGCTAGAAGGATGTTACTTTATGAAAAGACAGTCCTGACCAGTGAAATAAGATCATAGCTGTTGAGATAGGCAAGATGAGATTTATGCAGTCGTAAGAAAGGAATAAGGACTTCCTTGTCAAGACTCCCATGTAAATCTGTGAGCAAAGGTATGAATAAAACCTGTTTTTCTATGGGAGAATGGCTTACAGCTCTGACACCCCTTTGTCTGCTGTTGCTGCCATAATATAGGCAGTTCCCTCTCAGATCCTTTCATCCTGGATTTCCCTTATCCCCCTACTCCCCATCCCTGGACCCTGCCTACGTGTCCCTTGATTCCCACCACCACTCACTCATGAGCAAGGCAGTGTGCACTTTGGCTGTTTTAGAGCTGTATGTACCTTTTTTATTCCCCTCCAAATGTTTTTTAATTTTTTTTTAACCAGAAGTCTAAAAAAACTTCTGAGGGGTAAGTGAAAATGACTCATTTTAGCGCTACAGAAAGTAAAACTCAAGCAATGAACCCTTTTTTGTTTCACTAGAGAAGAATCAGGCTTAAAATAAAAAATAGCAATCCTTTTGAAAGAAAACATTTGCCTTTTAAAACTAAAATAGCTTTTGTGTTTTAGGTGATATTCTGGAAGCAAATTTTATTGCTAGGAACGATCACCTCCACAACAATGATGATTGTAAAAGTTATTGTCAGGTGGTGAATTCTAGATACTTAATCAACACTATTTGTACCCAGCCTGCCTCAAAGATATACTCGTGTAACTAGGCTACAGAAATTTATCATGTAACATAAATATGTCTGTTTTAAAATTTGCTTGTTTTTAAGCAGCATGACAAGAATAATTTGCAAAGATTATTTGGTGGGTGCATCTGAATACCAAATTCACCATTTTATAAACAGAAAATTAAGTAAAATACAGTAAATAAATTCCATGATGTAAATTATTTACCCAGCTTTACTGTTACAGAATGATGTATTCAGAAGCTCACTGCTTCTAATCTGGCAATGAATGTGATATTTTCATTTATCTCGTGCTGTTCATCCAGGGACGTTTACAGAGAATTAGGGCACAGAAAGATCAAAGATCCTCACATTTTACTAGTCAGACATAGAGGGGAAGCATAATGAGCTCTTGGGTGCAGACTGAAAATGCTTGGAGAGAGCTGAAGGGTGATGAGTTAGACTTTGAAATTTCTTGGAAATCAAAGTAAATGGCTATAACTGATGAGGTAGGGAAAGTTTATCCAATGGATGGAGGCACAGGTGAGAATGACACAGACAGATGATGGGCTCAAAAAATGAGTTTCACAGCAGCATTTTGAGTGGAAAGCAATGATGACAGATTACATTTGTCCAGGCTGAGGGAGAACATTGCTGTAATTGAATGCACAGTGTTATGAGCCTCAGTGACAGTTGTAGCAATCTAGAAGAATCTGTGTTCTAGAGAGTGAAACCTGGGAAAGAATCTGCTGCCATAAAGCCTTAGTGAAAAGATTAGGAGGGACAAGTTTGTGATAATCACAGAAGAACAATGGGGTGGAAGAGCTGAGACCTGGTGATGCATTTGGAAACTGGTGCTGCTGGCTATCAGAGCTAATTATATTTGGCTTGGAGTTGAGGAGTGGGAGAAAAAGTCCAGCAGGGAGTACAGTTCAGATCAGTGCAGTTCAGCTGCAGCTGCTTGGCAAGCTGGTGTTTGTGGACATGCAAGTAGAAGCATGGACTCCAGGAGCAGAAGTCACAGGACATTTATCTCAGTAAATTTTGAAAGCTGTGGCTTTGGGTAAAATATGTTCTTGTTGGCCTGACTGTTTTGACCTGTTTTTCTCTGCATCTGAGTTCCTGTTTATCAGCCAAGTACTGGGAAATGATGCTTCAGTTAAGCCATCTCTGTATCAAATGAGCTATTTAGATATGCTGCAGCCGTCTCTTCTGGCATTTAAAACTTAACCCTGCAGTCTGAAATCATCCCTGCTTAAGATTCCCACAGCTTCTGTTTCTCCTTCATGTATATGTATTTGACATTGGCTCATTTAAAGTATTTGTTTCTTGTTGAGTCCTTCTTCCATTGTAGCTGCTTTCTCAGCTCTTTTCCTCTCAGTTTTCTTTCTGAAATGTTTCCCTCTTGCACCCTTTAACTGCTGTGTAAAGGCAGCATTTATTGTGCTTGGATTTTTTGGCTGCATGGCTACATGTGTTGGCTGGTAATGTCAGACAAAACAAAGCAGATCCTGGAGGTGTTAGCTTCTTTGTCCTTTCTCTAAACAGGGCAGAATTTGTCCTTGAAGGCATTGCAGATTTTCCCTGACACTATACTTGACTTTCTGGGAAATGCTAAGTCCTACTTTTCTTGTCTAAGCAGAGAGTCCTAAATATTTTTTGAAAATGACCTGTGGTCAGCTGCCAGAATTTCTTTGCTGTACATCATTACTATACACATTTTAATTGAAAGTTTATTGAGTATTTATAGAAGGCAATATAATTATGTACATTCATTTTACAGTCAGAATCCACAACTTTCTTATGGGAATTCCTGCTTTCTTTTTGGATTCATTATTTGGCTTAACTGGTACTCTCTCTGAGTGGTACCACACACAGATTCCTTGGGCTTTTATTCCTGGCAACATGATACACTTAGTATGTTAGATCTTTATTTTCTGATTTTATATGCCTAAAACTGTATACAGCCGTAATGTTTGCTTGTTGTAAAGACCAAGACTAAAAAATAATGGGAAATCTGGACTGTGCTGCAATAATTCAAGACTGATACTCACCAGTTTTGAAAATGCTGTTTATATTTAAGTTGTGATATAATGCTTTTAGGAATGTAATTTTGAACTCCCATTTTCTAAGACTATAACTTTATATTTCTGTACTGGTAGTTTAGATTGCAGAAATCTGTATTTATTTTACAGAAAATGCCAGTGCATTCTCTACATGCCATGACTATCCCCTCCTGAGAACTAATACATCTCATACCCAAATACATGTTCTCAACCTTACTATCAGTGCTATAATGACTGAAGAATACTTCAGTAGGCACGGTCATGAGCTTCAGCCTATTCTGAAGTTTTCTTTATGTTTCATAATTTTAAAAACATAGTCTCCAACTTTTCACATTAAATCTATGGCCGCTATTTTTGCCATCTTTCCATCCAGTTTTAACCTTTTAAGTTCCATGCAAATACACGGCAATTTTGAGAAGTTTTTAAATTGTAAACTTCAGCTTAGGTGTTTGCAAAATGCAGGAAATGCAATTAAGATATGTAAAATGTTAGTGATACTCTTACACAAAATATTACAAGATACCTTTTATTCAGAAATGGAATGGTGCAGTTCTGAGGATTACCAGTGCACTAGGTGTTGCTTTTTCTTGAGAGCTTAAACTCAGTGGGTTTTGAATGTGTCATAGATGAAAATGGGTAATAGAAAAACATTTCCATTGCCCAGAAGCTCGCTCTTTCCATGGTGCCACCCAGCCTGGTAGAGCTGCCTTCAGCACACTGCTCAGTGTGGGTCCCACCACAGAGGGTTCCTGAACCTTCTTCCTCCTGTCTTTGAGCTGCTTGTGACACTTTCTCCTCCTGGAAGGCTGGGGTGTGTCTCACTCCAGTATGAAGTCAGAGCAAAGCCAGGGCAGCTATCTCTTTGGGGAACTCAGAAGTGTTCTTGGGTTAAGGGAAAAAAAAACCTAAGAAAAAGAAAGAAACACAAAATGATCCACGGATTCTCCCTGCAGATCTGGTGTAACACCACCCGAGAACTCAAGAATATTTTAAGATTTCCCATTCCTTTAAGCATGTATTTTTCTCCAGCCTCGTGGACGATTTACACTTTCTGTCTTCAGGGAGATCTGCAAATGAAGCAAACACACTCAGGCTCCAGAAGAGTTATTCCTTGCTTTATAAACATACATAAAGCACTAAAACATCTGTGCATGTTCTCCTGCAATACATCACCCAAGAATACTCTAAAGAGCCTAGGACTTCTGTTTCAGTATATAACTACTTCTCTACTTCTTCAGGAATACCATATGTGTATATAATTCCTTTTTTATTTTTTTCCCCTCTCCTTTCACTTTTCTACCATCTGGAATGCACATATTTGTTTATAGCTGCCCTGGTCCATTTCTCTCAAGTTACATGGGAGCCTTAGAGTCTATGTCCAGCTTACAGGTCCTGGGAGCACTTTCCAAGTCCTCAATTTGTATCTGAAGCCTGGCTATTAGCTGACCTTTAACTTGAATAGACCACAAAGGGTGTCCTCCCTGCTCCAAACTGAGGAGCAAGCCCACATACTGTGGCCAGACAGGAGCCATGGCTGAGAGCATTCCCTCTTGCAGCACACAGATTTGTCCTTTATTTTGTTCTGTCCAGTTTTTCCACCTTCTCAATTTTAGTACCTCTGAGGGACTGGAGAAAACTAATTTAACTTGCCATCTGCTTTGGCTCTTTCCATTTTTTAAGCAGTCTGGCTGGACTTTCATGTACCATAAAGCAACATTTTCATTCATGCAAATACCATGTAAATAAATAACTTTACCTTTATTAAATTATTTAAGCGAACATGGAGGATATTTAAGTAAGTTAATAGAAACTAGATAACATATGAATTTCAGGACACATAAATTAAAGTTTGTATAACCTTGAGGAAGATGTTCTGGTTCACTAGGACTTTAAATACTGGAGATACCTATAGCAAATTAAGACCACATTTAGATCAGGAGAAGGACAGTCACATTAAACTGAAATGCGTGTCTTAGGTCATACATGAATATTTTTATATTTTCTTATTTTGCCAAACAGTTGTGCACTTTGACATTGCAATAGGGCAGAATGCCAGCCAGGAAGTTTTCTGTTCATCAGAGATAATTGGTCTCATTTTTGCAATTTCATATTTGCCTAGAGAAGAGAGAAATCATTTATACCCTATAAATTTTGTATTCTGTGGCTGTTGTGTGCAAACCTGATGCTGATGTCATGTAGACTGCAAATCTTCTGGCATGACTCTTTTAACTACTAAAAAAATGCCCGTTTTAAGATACTAGATTGTAATTCTACATGGCAAGTATTATTTGTCTTTTTTTTTGTGTAAAGGAAGTAGCACTCTGAATGACAGTCTAAATGAAAGAGTTCCTCAATATCTTGCATATGAAAGATCTGTGCTTAAGGCTGCTAAATAGGTGCTGTAGAAATAGTTCAAACCCAGCTCTTCCTGCAAAATTCTCCTGAATTTTCCAGTATGCAACGTCATTAAATTCACTAAAAATAAGATGCCCTTAGGCCTGGTAAGAGCAATTGCTTCTTAATTAGGCTCCTGGGAAAGGAGCTTGGTTTTATAGGAAGTCACTTCTTTTGAAAAGTGAGCTTTACAAGAAGAACAGAGTTCTGAACTTCATAGGTGGATGCCTGTAATCCATCCCTTCTCACATGGGAGGAGTTTTCCTGAGGTATTCCCAAAAGCAGAATGTCATGTCATAAAAGTGTTGCAAAGTTACCTTGGAACTTGGGCACAAGATTTCACTGCCTAGGAATTGATTTTGAAAACATTAGGGACAGAAGCTAAGAGAGTGAAACACTAAGTAGAAACTGAAGGGCATTCTTTGAAAACAAGTGTATTCTCAGATCCTATCTTGACAACTTTATAACCCTTTCCAAAGGGAAAGATTTTGTAATATATCAGAGATTTGGAAATTTATAGACAGTTTCTTACTGCTGATTAATATTGTTAAGTTTAACAGTGTTGGAAAATTCAGCTGTTTTAAAGCTTTGCTGAAAAATCTTTGCAGTAGAAAAAACTTAGAGAAAATTTCAAAATGTAAACAGAATTAGGCCTTAATTTGTATTCACACAACAGCAAAAAACCAGACAGGTTTTGTTTAATTTGAATAAGGACAGTATTCACTCTTTGCCATGTACACAGAAATGTGAATCCTAGACCTGCCTCAGGATCAAGAATACCTAGGCCAAGCTCAGAGGAGGCTTTTCTGAGCTGCACTTACACCACCTCAGAGAAAGAGCACACACACTTAATGTCTCAGGGAAATAACCTTTGCTGGTTTCCCTCCAGCATGTCAGTTTGTTATGTATTTCCTTAGAACCTGTGTTTTAGATTAAGCGACTTTTTCAAGTCTTTGTACCAAAAGCTGCCTGAAATACTTCACATCTGCTCTCCCTCTGCCTGGTGATTAATAACATCCCCTGAGCTGCATGCCAGGGTATGCATGGCAGGATGCAGGAGTTTCTGAGCTGAGCAGGATCTCGCTGGTGTGGTGACATGGTATCGTAGCAGTAGCTGGCAGCACACTCACACAGCCCCTGTCCTGGCTCAGGGCACTTTGGGGGAGCAGGAATGTGGCCACTCTGGGGCACTTTCAAAGGCACAGGGTCTTCTCAGAGGTTCACAAACAGCCCATGGCCCACATAAACCTGTTTTTCAGGCACTGCTCAGAAGAGCATGCTGATGACAGCATGGGTCTTGCATGCCCAATGACAGTCTGGGCATGGATGCAGGCAGTTAAGCAAAGATACACACATTTGCATCCTGCTGTACTAAATGGGAAAAAAAGAGGTTTACAGAATTCAGGATGGAATATGTCATGGCTTGAAAATTCATTTTTCCCTTCAGTTACTATACGAAGAGTATAGATGAGTAGATTGGATTGAAGCTTCATTTCTGTGTGACTGATGCTTGATAATGTGAGTTCTGTCATGAAAGAGAACATTGTGAGGTTATTACTGATCTGCAGAGATACTGTGAGAGCAACTTGAGTAGAAGGAAATACGGGAGATGTCAATGCCATCCTGAGGTAGGATATGGATATCAAATCAATTGTTCCTGTGATGAGTGCTGAGATTGCTGACTTAAAACTAAAATGGAGAGAATCTCCCTTTTCTTCAGTCTTTGTCCCATACCAGTTAAATACTGGCCTGTTTGCTGCTGGTCTAGAAGTCATGGACAGGAATAATGAAACCCAAATGAAACAGCTTTTTCCTTATTCTTCTGTACAACTTAGGGCAGAAAACAGATGAAAGAAAAGACCTTTGGGAGATTCTAAAAACTTCAAAGGTTTCCTTCACAGTTATACTTGCAAGAATTTCATCTTAAGGCTGGATTTCACTGTATTCCTTTAGAGGGAAGACATTTCAGCTTTCATAAAAGAAATACATAATTTTGAGGTACTGTGTAGTTCAGTCTTGCAGATGGTATGAAATATGGATAAATAGGATAATGAATATTTTGTGAGAGCATAGGTCTTTGTACTTCCTGTTAATTTCCAGTGC
Organism: Luscinia megarhynchos; assembly: GCA_034336665.1. Classification (NCBI taxonomy): domain Eukaryota; kingdom Metazoa; phylum Chordata; class Aves; order Passeriformes; family Muscicapidae; genus Luscinia; species Luscinia megarhynchos. The sequence goes on from JAPFBE010000003.1 coordinate 72,592,191, forward strand.
TGTGTGCATTCCCATCCTGAATTTTGGCCTCATGCTGGGATGAAACGTGAAAAACCATCTCCTTTAATATTTCTGTGCTACCATGGAAATGCAGCCTGGGTGTGCAGGAAGCTAAAATGTGTTCCAGTAAGTCTAGGCTGAGGAGTATGTGTAGAATTTACTCTGACTTTGCTCCTTAAGAAACAAAATCCAGGTCTTCAAATCAAAATTAATACGCTAGAAGGCATTGATTTTGTTGTTAAGGTTCATACCTCCAGTAAATGCTGTTCTGGATTAGTCTTGAACACTGCAAAGTGTAGGAAGTTTTTCCACTGGTTCATCTGAGAATCTAGAGATAGTTTTCCTAAATGCCTATTTGATTTCACAGAACTTGCCATGTCCTTCTTTTAAAATTGACCTGCCTCTGTGACCTTCCAGGTTCAATCTGCCCTTCTGCCTCTTCACATAGTCATGTTATTTCTTTCTTTTCTACAGTTAAAGAGAGGTGAAAATATGCTACTTTTAGCAGAGAGTTAATAATTTAGGCTTATCCTCACAGTCAACAGAGGAAAGTTTGATTTTATAGGGTAAGTGTGAATTTTTTTAAGTGTGAGATTTGTTTTTTTCCGAAGGAGGTTCTTAGCACAGGTCAGATGACTGCAAGGGCTCCCATTCAGTTCATTAATTATGAATTGAGAGTGAATAACTCATATTTAAATTGCTCTATTAGACATATTTCTGGTTAGGTGAACTGAATCTCACCCGTGTAGATTACAGCTGCTACATTTGAGCAGCTTGCAGTCTGTAAGGTGCAGCTGCAGCTGAAATATTCCTTCTTCTCTGCTGGTGTCATCCACTTTTCATGTGTTTTATAGTTATTTAATAATGTTATGGTTTGATGCCATGGTTTGGCTAATTCATAGAGTGTATTTTAACTGGGCAAAAAGAATTTTTACTGCATATTAATTTATCTCATACAATCAGCATCCACCCTAATTTCTTTGATTTTTGTTATAGTGCCACTGGAGTAGCTTACATCACCACTGAGCATGGGTATGCTGTTGCCTCTCAAAAGGGTCCCTTAGAACACTTTAGTAATTAATTCAAAGCTTGAACTTTCTAAATTATACAAATGAATGTGATGACTGTTGTCAAAACACCTCATCATTGCTCAATCCCATTGAAACAATTAGTAACATAATTAATAGCTATATTTGGGAACAGGGCATTCCATATAGTTAAAGCTTGGATTACCTTAGAATCTGCCAAAATAGTGCATTATAATGGTCTGTGCTTGATAGTACTGAATGTGGCTGCTTGAAGAAGTGAGCTACTTATGAAATGTCAGGCACATAGAGCAAGCTTCTTTCCAGCATTTTCATTTTGAGATTTACCCCCTAAAATAAAAAGATTATGTTCTTTATCCCCATATTTGCTGAAGCATCTATGAAAATCTTCACTGCCTGCAGATGCTTGATTGCTGTGAAAAGCTGCTTTTTATCAGAGTAAGACCTTGTCAGTAAGTTTCACAGGTTTCCCCATTTCCCAGTCCATAAGGATGCTGATGTCGTTTTTGTCTCTGGGTCTTTCATTCTCCACTGCTGTGGAGAGCCCAGTTCTATCCCCTCAAGTGCCAGGAAACCATCTCTGCTCCAGTCAGGACAAGCTCAGCTCTGCCAGCCTGTGTTCCAGGTGCTCCAGCCCCCACCATCATGCTGGCCCCATGAGTGTTGGATCCAGTTTACCCATCTCTGTCTTGCACTGAGGACTCCCAAAGTAGATGTGATATCTGGGTCTGACAAGTGCTGAGTAGAGGGTGGTTGGCACTTCCCTGCTCTGTGTTCATACATCCTGTCACTGGCTCTCTTAGTTCCCAGGACTCATTTATTGCCCAGCAACACCCCCAGGGTCCTTCTCAAAGAGCCACTCTCCAGGAAGTTGGTTGCATCAGTTCCAGAGAAATTCTTTCCCAGGGACAGCACTTTGCACATGTCCTTGCTGAATTTCATAAGCCTCCAATCCATCCTGCTTGTACATGGCACTCAGGATGGCAGCCCAGCCCTAGAGCAAGGTGACAGTTGACCTGTCTCCCCAGTTTGGTATGATGCAGGTGCAAATAATGTTATTATCAGGAAACCTCCCCCACGGATTTTGTTATAGAAGATATATTTTACAATTCTACATTTTTTTTTCATACTGTATTTTTAAAATGGTGTTAACTGCTCAGTACACATTATATGCACTGAGAACCCTGAGTCTGTATTTTGGTGGGAGAAGGTAAACATGCATAGTCAATAGGCAAAAGGAGAGACAGGTTAAGATGGAGAATAATGCTCTTCAGTGCACTTAAAGAAAATGACCCATAAACAAACTAGAAAAGTTAGTTTTCTCAGAGAAAATAGTTAAATGATGAAAAAAAAGCATTAAACTGCAATTAGCTAAACCATTACCTCTTTCCCTGCTCATTATTTCTGTTTTCTTCACTCTTAGGCTCTTTAGGAGGAAACTGATATAATTGAAAATGATGTTTGTTATTATTCCAGTTCTATAAAACAAAGTTTTATAGAGTATCTCCCAGCAGTAGGATAGTTTCAGGCTATTGGCAGATTACTCATATGTGATAAGAAACAATTTAATAATGATCTTCTCTTCAGCTAAATATAGCATATACACTTTGTACACTGTGTCTGTGAACAGGGTGTGTAGCATAGAGAAATTGTTTAATATTCCAAGTTTCCTTGCCAACTTAAAATTGCAGTGATTATGAACACATACTTACTTAAGCAGAAATAAATATTTCTGGTGATTAAAACAGCAGAAAGGGGGAGACCACAAGCAGGATTTGATGCATATGGAAATTCAATTCAACTGGAAGAAACATCTGTTACTCTAAAAAAAGAAGGGTAAGAAGTCAAGACATAGCTGAAGAATATCTAAGGCTGGTTATTCTATCTAAACTTTATATATCTAAACTTATATAGGTTACCCATATATGTCAGTGGAAAACACAAAAAATTTGAGCAGCATGATCTATTTTTCCTTAGACATGACCCTTCTCAAGGAAGAGAAGCCTTGAACAAACATCAGTTATGCAGTTCTTACATATTTGCTTTCCAAAGTAGTCCTATATTCTGGCCATCCCTGTGTAGCAGGAATATCTTGTAGTCCTTTATCCTGAACTGGAAGGCAGTCTCACTTTTTATTTCTGATTTATTTTGATAAAAACACTGTTGAACAGACTATAAGGGACAGTGACATAAATTATTTTAGGTTAAATGGGTCCTAAATATTACGAATGAGATAATAAATATGTATACAGCCCTGTGAGTGTTTTGGAGATGAAAACAATAGTACACAAGTACCCTTCAGAGGAAGATGAAGGATCTACAAAAGACATGCTGTTAAAGGTAGGTTTTCTTCTTGAAAAAAGACAGCAACTTTTGAATTTTCAGACCCATTTTTGGTATATATTTAATTTTGATTGCAAACAAAGAAGCTGTATTGATATAATTTAACCCATTAAAACACACAGACTGCACTCAAACTTATTTATGTCTCTTGCATGAAAAAAATAGTAGTGAGTACTCCATTGTCATAGTTCTAATACAAATTGTGTATTAGGCTTTCACAGAAAACATGCTGAGAGAGGACTAAAACTAGAGCAAATTCTCCCTCCAGCTACTTTTTTCAATGTATTTAATATTTCTGATTGCAGTAGGAATTTCAGATTGAAATTGCCACAGAGTGACCCCTGCAATTATGTTATTTATGTTTATTTCCAAACTGTGCTTTGAAAATGGTTCCAAGTAGCACTCATTAGACTGTTTGAATTCCTAAGTATTTTAGATGAAAAATCCTTAGCCTGCCATTTCAGGTTTTACTTACAAAATGGTATCTGCCCCATGTATGTCCCTCTGTGGAATGAAATGTTACACTGCAGTTCTTTCATTACTTCTAGTAAGTTCTTTTCTTAAGAAACTTAGTGACTGGTGCATACTCAGGAATTTGGGGTGAAGGATACAAAGCAGGGATGTTACTTCCATGCACCACATTCTCCCTTAAAAACTGTCACTGGGACAACACCCTGACTTTATATCCAAGGAACAACATTTGCCTAAAACTTGCAGTTTCTCGAGTTTAATAATGAAAGACAACACAAGGTTTAGCTACTGGCAGTTGGAAGTGACCTGCTGGAGCTGCCCAGGGATCAGGTTCTCTGTTAATCTCTGTTCTCTGGACACTAAGGAGCTGGAAAAATTCCATTCTGACTTCTGTGCTACAAAATAGATCTGCAAATCATATCCCATCTCAAATGGTTATGAATTAAGTGACTGTAAGACAATTTCTATAGGTTTCACTTTTTGTAAAAATTACTCTTCACATCTGAAGGAGACAACAGTACCTACTGAGGTCTGACAGAAGCTGGGGATATAGAAAATTCCTTCTTGAAAGCAGAAGAAATTTGCTTCCTTCTGCAAGTTCCTGCATTTTCACTCTTCAGTATTCAGCAGTGTAGGGATAACTGTCTAGAAAGTTTTCCTGAACTGCAGAGTACACACAACCACTTCAGCTAATTATTAACTTTAATATGGGATTTGTTGAGGGCCTGACTGGAAAACTTTTGGACAGTTCCAGTGACTTGAGAGTCACAGAAGGCTTTAGAGGAGGCTTGTGTATAGCAGTGTAAGTAGCTACAGTATTTCCTGGATTCTTCATCTTTTTAAGAATAAAAATTCTATTACGCAGTTTCTAAAGATTGGTCTAATTTTGAAAGCCAAGTTCAACTTGTCTTCTGTGGTGCTGTGTACTAATTCCCAATTAATGAAAACTCCAGTGAAGTAATGAAAATTCCAGTGAACTAAGTTACACTATAGTAAGTGTAAATCAGTGAAAAGGTATAAAAAGTTGGTAATAATAGGTCAGACAATCAGTGAGTAGCTAGAACTATTAGGAGCAGTGAGAAACTATAATTTAATTAGAAAAAAATATGCTAAGTCTTACTAACAGTATTATTAACAGTAAACTGTTGGTCATAAGCAAAAAATGCTTTAATATTCAGAACAGGATATATTTAACTTTTATAAAGAAGCAGGATAAGGCATTCCAGCCTTAACAAGATTGAAGGCAAAATATCTTTTCCTGCATATGTATCTGGGAAGGATATAAAAATCCAATATACTACTACTAATGCACCTTAAAAGTTACAGTACAAAGTCAAAAACTCAGAATCTAGTTTATCACATGGTAGAGATCTCCTCTGGAGTTTCATTGCTGTATATCATCATCTTGAAGAGTATCAAATAGATCTCAGTGCAGCAATTTTTAGATGCTTTGAGTAGTGCCTGCCTTTTCTTTTAATCCTGTTGTCATTGAATATTTATGGAGTAGGTTGCTCCCTGGTGTGCACAGTTTCAGGATCTACCCAGAGGATACTTTGGAGCAAGCTGTAAGTAGTGCTTTGTGTTTCCAGTCCAAGTGCTGCTCCTCAGCTGAGACACGAGAAATTCCCTTCTTCCCTGTGTGCATGTGACTCATTCAGCCTGGCCTTTTGAAGTGTGATGTATCACTCTTGTCACAGTCTCTGTTTTGATGTCCTCATATACCCTGGTGAAGCTCAGCAAGTGAATGTTCTGCATCTGGGTCAGGGCAATCCCCAGTATTAATGCAGACTGGTGGGTGAATGGATTGAGACCATCCCTCTGAAGAAGGCCTTGGGAATACTGGTAGATGAAAAATTAGACATGAGCCATCAATGTGTACTTGCAGCCCAGACAGCCAGCCATACTCTGGGATGCATCAAAAAAATGTGGCCAGCAGGTGAAGGCAGGTGATTCCAACCCAGGCTGGATGGGGCTTTGTGTAGCCTGGGCTAGTGGAAGGTGTCTCTGTCCATGGCAGAGGAGTTCAAACTAGATTATCTTGAAATATGCCAACCAAACCATTCCATGATTTTATGACTCCATACAAGTGGACCAAATGAAAATGCCATGAACAATCTGAACTCCTGGAACTTTGGAAGATTTATCAAATCTCATTTTGATGAAGGATAGAACCAAGGTTAAAGTTTGGTGGAGGTACTCAAAGTGAAAATTTCAGCTTAAATACTTAGCAGGGAAAATCCTAGAAGTGCCTGCAAAAAGAGTTACAGAATGGTAAATCATTAGGCAGGCCTGTCAGTGCTCATCACATCCAATTTAAATTACCAGGTCAGTCTAAGCAGTCACAGTCCTTCCTCTGGTTCTCCACTATTGCTGTCAGATGAGCTCCATAGTGACAAGCATTTTAAAGAGTAATGGTATTATTATAATTTTTATTTTTATATAAAGGTAGCTACAAGGCAGCTTCAGTCCCATTTTTCTGGTAGCACAGTACATTCAATGTGTGGAATGTAGCTGTTAAATTACAGCTATGGAAATTTCCAAGGGGGAAAAAGCTAACAAAATAAGTAATTTTGTCTGAACACTGCAGGAACAGTACATGATTCCAGATCTATGCAACCAGCTTTACTGGAAAAGTAATTCCAAAATTAGGTCATTCAACAAGGAGCAGACTTTGTATTTAATTTTTGTATTTGGCATCATAGCCTCAGCTCTTTCTGTAGTAACTCCTTTGAGTCTATTCCTACTGATGTTTATTCATGATTTTGAAGGATGACAATGGATTTCTGCTAATGCTCCCTTCCTTTAGAGCATTTTTAACCATCTATTTCTTCCAGACTGTCTTTTTAACTTCTGATACTTCTCACTGTGCTTGTTTATTTTTTTGCCCAGTTTCTACATTTTTCACCAGCCATTGCAACATTCTTGCCCATCCATTTATCTTTGGAAAAACAAACTCCTAAACTGCAGGGCATTGGTAGTGTCTGCTTCTTGTGGACAGACATCCTGAGAAGCAGGAAACAGGCAGACAGCAGTATTGATTGCTCCTACGTGTTTTGTTCTATGTACAAGTACCACTAGGAGCTTTCAAAGGTGTTGAATGAGCTCTAATGACTGTCTCAGCTCATGAGAAACCCTTGGCTTCTAATCTATATTTGCATCCTCCTGCACAATCAGCCAGGAAGGTTAAGGTGGAAAACTTCACAGTGGGCTTGCAGCAGATTGAGTTTGCTGGTGGAAGTATTTGCCCATACTTCTGTTCTAGATTCACCTCTGGGTACATTTACATGTAATGCTTAATTTTTCAGATACTATTTGTATTGAGATACTATTTCCATTTGATCAAGACTGGGAATTAATCTGAGAAGATCCATGCCTGCTACTTAGTAGCTTCTCTGCAGAGAGAAGAACCAGCTATATTTATTCTCTGAATAACTTCTTTCTCTGTGCTTGCTTTCTTCTCACCCTAGTTTTTGCTGGAGCATTTTCTGGCATTCCTGTAGTGTTGTGTGCAGGGTGAAAACCAGATTAGTTATGTCACAAAATCTAATCCTTGAGGTCTGCTTGGGCTCGTGTTAATGGATTTTGTGCGGGAATGTTACAGATGTGTGAGCAAACAGACTGCAAAACACCATGCTGTACATAAAGCTGCAGACCTTGAGGGCTGCAGTGTTGCTCAGGCTGCCTTTACCCAAAGCCAGAGAGCTTCTGCAATCCCTTTTGCTCCCCCTTCCTCCTGGGGGCCAGCTCTTTTTAAAGCAAATCAGGATAAAAGAGCAGTAAGGCCTGCCTGAAGAGACCAGAGAGATCAGTCTGCTTTTCTTCATGCCTGCAGGTAGGGAATGCACTGTAAGATAGCCTGCATGGTAGAGAGAGACATCAATTCTTACTTGAAAATAAGGGCCAAAGGTGCAGTCAAAGGTCTGTAGCAGTAGTATCATTCATAAATTATGCCAGGAAGAGCTACCCACTAATGAGAAATTAGATAGTCTTCACTGTTTCTTATGGTGATGTTTTGCTTTTTCTAATTCTCTTCCTGATATAATTTTCTAGCATATCAAATACTAATTACGAATTATAATTATGCAGTGCTATTCTTGCCCAACAGCAAACTCAGCCAGGATAGTATGAAATGAAGCTGCAAACAATTTCTCATTTAGGAAAATGCAATTTTCTGTGTTACTGCTGTGGGAGAATATTGTCATACCTCAGCTGATGCCATACAGTGTTCTAGACAATCTTCTTTGGTTACAAGGGTGGTGAAACACCCCGTGTGTGAGGTTTCGACTGCACCTGTGTGCAGACTCAGGTGATGATGCTCTTTTGTCTGATATTTATGGATGTTTTTGCTTTTTAAGCAACGATTGCAGCCCTCATGGCAGGGCTCCCCCCTCGTTGTCACAGCCTGACCCTGGGTTTGTCTGGTTGCTGCAGGTGGAGACGATAGGTGATGCGTACTGCGTTGCAGCAGGGCTCCATAAGAAAAGCCTTAGTCATGCCAAAGCCATTGCCCTGATGGCACTGAAGATGATGGAGCTTTCAGAAGAGGTCCTTACTCCAGATGGAAGCCCTATTAAGGTAACCCCTCTCTCTTTATTCTCAGATAGTCAGTGGTACACTGACCCAATTCATTTCCTTGTGTTTTGTGCTAGAGAATTTACACTTGCATCTCTATATCTGCAGCTCTAATGGGCCAGAGGCCTCTTTTCCAAAATTGGTGTAAGCCTGCATTAAAGAAGAATCTGTAGACTGCCTGCTCTTTCTCACTGTTAATGTGCTTCCTTCCTATGATATGCCATTTTTCCCTCCCCTACTTTGGTACTGGAGGTAGCAGGAGGGGGAAAACCAGATGCCCTTGTGTAACACTTTCTAGTTTCTCTGCTGTTCTGCTTCTTTTGTTCCTATACCAACACACTGAAAAGAATGCCATTCTGAAAAAATAAGTTGGACTACGTATCTTGAAGAAAGTTCTTTTAAAGCTTCATGTGAACATTCACTGAACACAGAAAAATCATTAAAAGACTGAAGATATCAGAAGAACACAGCATTTTCCGTTTTGATGTAAAACTATCGCAAACAGATATTAATTTAATCCTACTAAAATATATATTTTTGATTGATTTTATTTATTTTTCCAATAGCTATGGCAAATTAATATGTGCTAACTACCTTGGTGCTTGCTGGAAGAGCTGTCTTCCAGAGCTTCTTCATATTTGCACTTTGTTTTCAGTCATTGCTGCAATTGTAGGGAAATTTTGAAGGTGTATGTTTTACTCTAACACTCACCTTTTGTTTTCGTTTCCACTCATTATTTTTCAGAAAATTTCTCTTATTTTCATTATCTGCTAACAAACTTTCTTTAGAATTCAGAAGAGAAAAGTCAGTTCATCATACTTAAACTGAAAGTCGAGGTGCTGGGAAGCTCATCATCATTTCTTAATTGTTTTGTCTTCAGTTTTAGCTGTAATAGACTTCAGGGCAGGAGGGGTTGGTGATTTTGTAGCATGTTGTTACCTTTGTACCTAACCTGGAAGTTGTGCTTAAAATAAAGCTTATCTTTTCATAGAGGCACATTCTGGTTTGTTTTAAAGTTTATTAAGATTAGGATTTCTCTCATGTGGATATATTTACTTTAATAAGGACTTTTGGAGAAGTCTTCTTTAGTTTGTCCTAGTTTAGGTGTCTACTCTAGGATGAGATGAATCATGCCCTAAAAATGTGTGATTTTTCAGTTGTCTGTGAGGGAAATCTGTGGACATAACCCAAATGTGGATGTCTATGCTGTGAGCTTCTATGCTCTGTCACATGAGTCCTCCTACAAATGGCAAGGAATGCATAGTTTTTCCTAGTGGCTATGTCAATGATCATCAGAGTTAAAAACATATTCATTATTTCTAAATCTAGTTGGCATTACTTTTGCCTTTCAGACAATGTTAAATTGGCTAGAGTGATCCTTATGTTTGTTAGTTGGCAGTTTTTCACTTAAAAAAGACCATGAAGGAGCCCATTGTGCCACAGTTTCCCCTTAGAAAATGTTCCCTGTGCATAAAAATGTCTTAAAGCAGCACCAGGGGAAGTTCAGAGAGGATAAAAGGAAGATGTGGTGGAGCACTTGAACGAGGTTCTCAGGAAAGTGGGCATGGCCCCAAGCCTGGATGTGTTTAGGTGCTTGGACAGTGCTCTTAAAAATGTGACTTAACTTTCAGGTTTCCCTGTGTGAAGTCAGGAGTTGGACTCACCTGAATGTCAGGGAACCCCTAAGTATCTGTAAAAATTGCTATGGACTCAGCACCTCAATAGGAGACCTGCTCATGACAGCCTTTACAATTAGGCCTTGTCATTAAAAGATATAAATACTCATTAACATTAAAAACATAGTACACAATGTAGTCTATAAGACATTTAAATGTGGCCTGACTTTTACAGCAAATTAAATTGTACTATATAGTGGGTACTTTGAGGTGGTCCTGTTGATACAGTTTGAAAACAATTGCAGAGTTTTTGACTGTATTTTGACCTTAATTCTTAACTGTGAATCCTGTTAACAAGTACAGGTCACGTGTATGAGTCTTATTTGAAAAGAACCTGAAATCAAAGGGCAGCTTTCCTCATGCCCAACATTTAATAACTTTGGCTGCTTTCATGATTTGCTGTGACTAAATTCTGGCTTTATTCTTCAGAGCAGTCTAAAAGCCATTTTCAAAAAGTAAGACAAGTGCTTCTGTAAGTCTGAGGCAATTTTTCAAAACATAATTCATACAAATAGGAGGTCCCTACCTTCTGATCTCAGGAGTAAACAACACTCTTCTGTTCCATTACTGCTGGTTACTTAATTTGATATGTCTAACTTTATGATTATGGTTTATGGAATATATGTGTTTGCTGAATTACTTTGATGGATATATTTTGTTGTCATCTCAAGGCTGAATTCACCAGAATGCAAGGATTTACTTTTTTTGGCCCTGGAAATGTTCATCCCTTTGATAGCAGTGGGTGTCTTATTAAGTGACACTTAAAGTCTCAAAAAGTTAGGATGAAAAAGTAAACGAATTAATTTAAAAAAAATACCATATCACACAAACAGGAATTTAGGATAAGATTTTCACCTATGAAGTGCATTAGCAGATGGCCAATGAGGCTTGTTACCTGGGTACCCAGTTTCTCATATGAAGGTATTCAGGATGGAGACTGTGCCAGCACTGCCGATACCTGTGTGAGCAGCCTGCCACTGGAAGGGCAATGAGAAACTGTTATTTTGCAGAAAGAGAGAGCAAGCTGTATTTTAGCACCCCCCACAAATCCTGTCATCAGTGTTGTAACACAGCCTGCCCACTTAGAGAGAAATATTTGTAACAGAAAATGGGCTGACCGTTCCCCTGTGAGCGATGGAGAAGGCTTCAGGTCCCTGTGTGATCTTTTTAAACTCACTAGAGGCAAAATCCCAGTGCTTTAGAATGAGCTGAGGCCTTAGTATGAAGAGGGACTTTTGCTGCATGTAGAATTTGATATACATTTTTATCCTTTCAGCATAGAATTTTACTTTGGAAGCACTCTTTTGATTTATACTCTGTACAACTAATTATATGTAGTGCTTTATGACTTTAGTCTGAAAATATTGATCTAAAATTGCCTCCTACATTTAAGTGAGTGTTACTTGAGTTTGGGATGTGCTTTACTACATTTTTTTAGATAAAGTGGCATTACATTAATTTTAATAGCTGGAGATAATACTGTGAGAAGAATTCTCCAGGGCATTTGACCTTCAATGAAAGGTTGCAATGCAGATATGGAATTCCAGGAGAATATTATTACTCAGATAACTTTTTATTATGCTTAAAGTCTTACCTAATTAATCAGTGTGTGGTGTGTATCCCAAAGAAAGAGAAAGACTTCCTTTTCAGTTTTGATTATTTTTTTTTGAAAGGGCTGCTGTGACAGAATATACATAGTTTCAACTAATGAGATTTCCCAAGAGAAAATTATCTGCTTATTTTTGTGGTGTTTGAAGGCTTATGTAATAGAGTCATAAAGAGTTAAGAACTGGGAACTCACAGAGGAAAAGTAAATGATTTACATGAAGCTGCTGAAATGAATTACAATTATTTATATTAATAGTGTGCAGGTGTTCTTGTCTAAAACATAAAGGTTGAGCCCTACCACAGCAATTCAAAACACGTTGCAAAATGTTTTGCTCCAGCAGAAAAATGTCATGTATATTTGAAATAATTTATGTTACCTTAACATGAGAATTAGACCTGTAAATACTGTAATTCCAAACTGAAGCAAATACATACCCTCACCTTTCTTTTTGCTCACTTTCTAGTGACTAGTTTGTGAAATACTCCAAACAGAGTAGTGCAGAGAATTTCTAGCTGATACTGGCTTCAGTTTGATTAATTTATTCCCAGGTGAAGTAGATTTCATGCATTTTCTTGCATTTTCATGGCAGATAATCTGGTACTTGGCTCAGTTGTTTCTTTATTATCAAGATAGAATACTTGACACACTTGAAACTTCTAGCCTTCAGATATGCATTGCCAAAGCTATTTCATTATTGGATGTGCATGTTGTACTCAAACAGTGTAGGCATTAACATCATCCAATCTCAAACAGTGAGAGTGTGAACAGGTATGGCTAGACTTGTTACTGTAGCTCCCTCTTAAGTAAAGAGAGTAAATTTAGTCAGTATTCATCTGACATGCTTGCAGTGTCTACTTTGTAATGAAATACATGAATTAATATTTGTCAGGTAAGTGAACAGGTTAATGACCTCTCAGGATGGATGATCCCACTGGAAGCAGCTGAACTGAAACAGGGGTTCACAGCTTTGGTCAGTCACAGCTTTTCCACTTGAATTTTAGATGTGATCCAGATTTTCTATACTTCAGCTTTCTATACACAGGGTGACAAATAAGGCTTTATGGATAGAACCATTAGTTTAGCATGTCTAAAATGTATGACCTTGCAGCCATGCAGCTGCATTAGTTTTGGTTTATGTTGTCTATTTAAATACTTGTGATCATGACACCTGAAACAGTGAAAGCCTGAGTTTGATGAAGCTCTAATCTCTGCTTGCCAAGTGGTAAATTTTAACCAGCATGAGCTCTGACTCATGAGTAAGGGCACAGAAGAGTCAAAAGGGCTCTGAGGATTGTAATGGCTTACAGACACAGTGAGTGACACACTTTTCTATGTAACATGGAAATGGGCAATGAATTTTAGAGTGCATGGCATCTTCTGCTGGTTCATTAAGTGTTTCTCTTTATATTTCAGTGATATACCACTAGGGTCCTGGGCACAAGTAGACAGTGCCAATGTTTGTTTGGTATAAATGACATTCTTATTTTCTAAGTGAAGGGGCCATTCCCAAAAATAATTTGAGAGTGTATCAGGTGTTGTCTGTGTAATCCTTTTCAATGTTTCTTGCCTTGCTTATTATTCAGGTTGTGGTGTGCTGGTTTTATGATAATTTAATGGTTCTATCCAAATGTACATCTTTATGTAAGCAGCAAAATGTCTGTTTTAAGTTGTGAAGGGCTGACTGCTGATGCAGGCATTCTCATCAGCCCTGTGTGAAAAGCTGCTGCATTACTGCAATGCTCCTTGCTCCAACTGTGGTCTCCTAGCAACTTCTCCCTTGTACCTAATGTCTACATCAGACTCTAGAAGGTCTGAAATATCCTACTTCAGCCTGCAGAACTTGAAGTTAGAAATATCCTTGTGTCAAAAAGAAAAAAATCAGAGACAGTTCCACAAGAGAAACCTTTGCATTAAGTGAGTTTGAAGAGCTTGTCAGGTTTCACAGGTTCACCAGCATTAGAGCATCTCAGCTGCTTTGGGGAGCATTCAGAGCTGCACGTCAGGGAAGCTTGGTGGGTTTTCTTGGCAGCATGCTTGGGAGATGGTGAGGCAGCCAGCCCTGGTGACAATTCCCTGGATGTGGGATACCTCATGACTGCACTTCCTCAGTTTGGGCCAGTGCCTTTGGGAATGCAGGATGAGAGGAGCTGATTGAAGCACATTTCCCCAGGAATGTGGGAAATTGCAAGTTTTGTTAGACTACTCTAAGGGAAAATTCACTTTTTTCAGCTCTCTGATAATTTTCACTCAACTACTTCCTTTTGTGTGGTTTTAATAATTATCTTTAAAAAACCAAATCACACCCATTATTTGCAACTTCTTTTCTTTAGAAGGGGCTTTGTCAAATACAGTGGTGTGTTGTACCCACTGTAGAACAGTGTTATTGCTTGTGTTGCAGTAACAAGGCAAAGGGGGCTACCTGACTAGTGGGTGCACAGCTGCAGCTTTGTGTAAGAACCTGGTCTGAAAAATTGGACTGGTGCTTAGTCTGCTGAAGAGGGAAGTTTCCCAAATGATTTGTCATTCTTTCAGATGGTACACAATTCAGTTCTTAGGTACAGTCTCCAGTTGATGCTAAAGGTAGATTTTTCAAATCTACGAGGACTTGATTCTGCACAACATAAGGATCTGCCTGCTGATATTGGGATTGGCAACCCAGTGTAAGCCAAACTTGAGTAAACTAGAAAGCTGTGGAAGTTTGGTTTTTTTTAATGACTGCTGGGAGAGAGAGACCTAAAAGACAAGCAAGGAGCTAATGAATAATGTGAGGATCAGCTGGGAAGAAGTATTGTCATTGGACCTGGCCATTCTCCTCTCATGCCTTGTGTTCTCTGACATTTCATCTCTGGCAAGTAGGAAGCACTAATGCCATTCCATCTATACTTGACCCTGTGGCAGAGATAAAGCATGTTTGTAGAAACCAGGGTGGTTACCTAGGGCACTTGTGAGTTTCCCTCTGTTTCTTAGCTCACAGTCATTACTAGATGTTCACAGCTCTTTGACTCACAGTATGTAGATGTAGCTGCATATACAAGAACCTCTGTAATTCAGTCTTATGTCCTGTTCCCTAAGGGAGACTAAATCTTGCTCTGATGGCTGCACCTAGCTTGTGACTTTGTCCTGGTGCCTCACAGTGAGCAGAGACTTTCATTTCCTTCTCTAGGTGCTATAAGTGCATGCACAGGGGAAAACCAGCAAGGGTTTCAAGGTTTAGATCCCTGCAGGGGCCACAGGATATGCAGCTGGGTTGTGGGATCAGCTTTAAGGTCACAGTGTGACATCTCTCACGGTTCAGCAGTCACCCCAGACACAGACGCCTCCAACTAATACTCCAGATGTCTGGCTAGTAGTAGAACTGGTTGGGAATTTTCCATAGAGAATGCTTTTTGGCAGAGAACACTTTATAATAAGAAATAAATTATTGGGCATATCTACCAGATTCTATTAAATCACTGATCAAAACTCACTTCAGAGTACTAAATACCAGTAGTTACTGGGACAGTGGCCTGGGAGAAAAATATTCCAGAACTTTAAAGAGAGTAAAGCATTGAACTGTGTTCATTATGAGGAAAAAGACCTCTGCATTCTCATTTATCTAGGATGGAACATATCCTATGATACAGTTTTGCCCCTGGCCTTGGGTTGGGACATTTTTTGCAGCTGTCAGAACTTCACATTCTGGCTTTGACTGTGACAGTCAGTGGAGGACTCCCATGCTGAAGCTGAAATTTTTTGTTGTTTTTATTATTTTACATTGAATCTTTATTCAGACAAAAGTAAGCAATAGTAACAATAGAAACACAACTTTCTAGGTGAATAAATACTTAAATTTGTGGTGTATACTGCATTTCAAAAGGTTGATATTGCTGCATTTTTGTGAATTGAAGACTTGACAAAAATCTAAAGTTAGAATTGCAGCATGTACCATGATACTATATGCTTATATAAATTAGAGACATAAAATTTGAAATAATTAATGAATATTTAAAGAATTGGGCTAGGGAATCCAGGGTAGCCAAGTGCTGAAATTTCATTTCTCTTAAGTCCTAAATGTATGTCCTCTTCTTCCATTGGTGTATTTCCTGTCATATACAAATTAAAAAGTCAGGTTTCCACTATACAACAAGAGTATTTTTTTCTTATCTCCTGAGATGAAGAAGAGATGAAAGACATTGCAGAAAAATTTAAGAAATAGAATACACAAACCTGCCAGGACTCACAGAAGATAAGCAGTAGTACACTGACTACATATAAAAGTAGTGCTTGATTGGCTTTTATGCAGTAAGCATGACCAGAAAATGCCAGGCTTGGGTTGCTGCCTCAGTGGGTTAATAGGCACAGGTGATCCCAGAGGCCTCAGAGGAGATGCAGAGATGAAAATGCCATGCCCTTTGAAGCTGTAGAGGTGGTTGCTGCCCGAGTGTCTGTTTCCAGCTGCTGAGATGCAGCTGCTGCCCTGGGCTGCATTGTACAGCATCTGCCTCATCCCTGCAGTGACCAAGCTGCCAGCACTTGTCTGAGCTCTGCCTGCTTGGAAATAAGTGTCACAATAAGGAAGCCTATTCTGTCCAGTGCTGGTGATACTTATTTACTGTTGTAATCTCAGTTGTGCACATTGTCTTTTCTAAACTGGACAATATGCTGGTTTGGAGCTACCATTAAATCACTGATACCCAGTTTCTGTTTCTCTTCCAAGGGTCCCAACAGTTCAGTCACCTAATTCAAATGGTTCACTTTATCTGGAGTCACAGTGTACCACAAGTTCATCCTTTGCTCTGACCCTCCCTAGAAGAAAGAGATGGTGTTGCACCTGCAGCAGCCTTACAGTGTGCAAAAGTGACACATGCTCCTGGGTAATGCAGCTTGGGCTAGGTGACAGAGCTAACATAGCTCCTTCTTTCATCCAGGTGCAACCTGGAGAAAAAGATTCAACAAAGAGCCTCATCCCATCTACTCCTTCTCCCCTCTCCCTTGTCTCCTGCTGCATGAGTAGCTTTGGATAAGATGCAGCTGGAAATACAAAAAGCAAAAAAACAGAACTGAGCTGCCTGCAGTGTTTTTTACTGTATCACTTCCATTACATGTTGGAAGGGCATTGTTCTCCTCTCCACCTATTTGTTTTCTTATCCCTTTAATGTAGTTCTGGGAGGATTATGCTTACTTGTAGAAGGATGCAAAGTTTTTTCACGTTGCAGGGAAGAGCACCTTGGTTCCTCCTTCTGTCTCCTGACCCTGGATTGCAAGCAGAGCCTTGCACTGTGTCCCAGAGGAGCTCCCTGTGGGTTGTCTCATGGAGATCAGTGTCTTTCTCAGTCCCATTGGGTAACCTTTGTGCAGATCTGGCTCAATACTCTGGCATCCACACTTACAGCATTTTTAAGAGCAGCTGTCAGCATCTGCTCTGCAAGTTTTGGAAGAAAGTGCATTTGTTAATGGCAGTTTGCTATTTGCTTCCCCCATTCTCTCCAATATGAACAGTTCAGAGAAGAAAAGCCCAAGTCTGCAGTTTCAAGCACCAGTTAAAAAACTCTGTGGCATAACTGTTGTCATTATTCTGAGCTAAACAGTGAGTCATTACACTGTGCTATATTTGAGTGAACAGTTCAGATGGGGGGTGGATGCTGGAGGATTATGCTTGGCCTTCTGTTTCAAGCTGACAAGTTCAGCAACATTGTTCAACAGTTTCAGAATAGTTTAGTTCCCTTAGGAAGAATGCGTTTCCTGTCATAAATAAATCCATAAACTAAATGTTCCATGGTATTTAAACTTCCTTTCATATGAGACATAGAGTATTTTGGAAAAAATGCCAATACTTCTGAGGGATTTGTGGCTGCCTTTTCTGTTCAAATACCTCCTTTAAATCCAAACTAGGGTAAAAGTAATTCAATGCAAATAATCATCTTCAGAGACTTAATGTTGAATAATTTGAACTTTTTTTTTAGCAAAACAAACTTCATATTTATATTGGATTTTGGTTTTGCTTTAGTATTTTAAAAAGACAGGAGAGGAGAGGCAAAAACATTAGTTTTGAATGGAGAAGGAGAGAAAACAAGGCAAAAATAATCTGAGAATGTTTGGTTCTACCATGTGACCTATTTGGATGCATCAATAAAAAGAAAGGGGAAAGTGGTATAAGGGAAAGTGGATTAGAATGTACAAGGATTTCTCCACCTGGCAGAACTTGGAAGGGTCAAAGTGGTCATTATCCCAAAGGAAGACCTGGTTTTTTGTCTAGCTTTGGAGCTTCATTCCAAGAAAAGAGTCAACCCTGAGAAGGAAGATGGGAAGAGATGTATTTCTGAGACCTCATTTTACCCTGCTGCAAAATCTCCATGCCATAAAGCAAAAGCCCTGGATAATTTCTTGATGACATATAGTTTCCTTAGATGAATAAGAGTTCTTGACATTTAGATAAGTATTCTAATACTGGTTAAAACTTTCACCAATATCTAAAATGACAAAAACTGATTAGAACAAAGTTATCAAAAATCACAAAATCATAGAACAACCTTTGAGGTTGGAAAGGATTTCAGAAAATCAGCTGGTCCAACTTTTTGTACCCAGATGACATTACTGAGCACCCTGCCCAATGACAGCTTGAACACCTCCACCTAAGGGCACTTCACCACCTCCCTAGGGATGTTGTTCCAGTGACTGAGTGTTCTCACTGCAAAAAAAATGTCTTTCTTATGTTGAGATTAATGTCTCCAGGTGCAAATTGTGCAAATTTGTCATGTCCGTGTGTCCTCTGGGTCTTTCTGTCTTGTTTGTACCTGCCCTTTAAATATTCCAGTGCTTAAATGGGTTTCCTCCCTTAGGTGCCTCTCCTGCAGGAAGAAAAGGTCCAGCTCCTACAGGCTTCTCTCACAGGCACATTCTCCAGCCTCATGATCACCTTTGTGTTTTTCCTTTGGACACCAGTTTGGCTGTGTCTTTCCTGAGCCCTGGGCATGTGCTTGGGTGCAACCTGACAAAGGCTGAGCAGGGTGGGGTGATGGCATCTCCATCTCTGCCAGTGATGCCCCTGCAGATGCAGCTCAGGATCCTCTGTGCCTTTGTTGCTGCACCAGATCCCTTCCAGCAAGGCTGCTTTGAGCCATGCAGATCCAGACTTTACTCAGCTCTTTAGTAATTCTGGCCCAGGTGATGTGAGAATAGGTTTACATTGTTAAAATTTGATGTTCATCTGGGAGACATAACATATTCTTTACAACAGCATGTAGTTTCACTTTTCTGTAGAAGTAGTGACACCTCTTACAAAAATTTTAATGGAAAGTAATTAAACCCCTATGTGCTTTTCTAAAAATTTGTCTTTTCTACATGTCTCTGTAGAATACCTGTTTTTCTTTCTGTGACAATTTACTTTGTAGTAGGTCCATTTGAGCTGCATTTTAAAAATGGGTGAAAAAAAAATTAGTAACAACCTTTACCCGAAGAAAAAGAATCCTAAAAATAGGGAGATTTTTAACTGCCATACAGCTCTCTGGGAAAGGGACTAGCTGCTGTTGTTACTGCTTTACTACTGTCATTTCTGCATAGTGGCGCCCACTCTGTAGCCACAAACAACAGTTTGCAGAATTAGAGTTATTGTTTCCTTTGGGAGCATCAACATGATTTACTTTAAAAAAGCAAATTGTTACAAAACCTTAACTTGAAAAAGTCTTCTTTTTCCTTGACTGAACTATGACAGTAACAACAAATATATAATATGAAATGGCACATATATTTCCCTGTTGTTCCAAAAAGTGTTTCTGTGAGGTTTTTTTAATAAATGCTGTGATCTCAAGGTGTTATGATAGTAAGAAAATAATTGTGCTTTTTGGTCTGAAAATCAGGCTTCTGGGGGGGCATCTCAAGTAGTACAATGAAAATACTCCAAACTTTAAAGTAGATAGTGCAGTCAAAAAGTTGTATTTATAGTCCATGGTTTTAGGACTTTGATCTTTTATATATCTGTGATTTCAGTTTGCATCTGTGTATGTATTTTTATCTCTCCCAGTTTACAGACCTGGTTTATTAGGCCATCTTCACTACTTGGTTACTGCACCTTCCTTATAATGTTTTAAAACTGTGAGCATCTCACAGCACACTGGTTGCTTGAGCTTAGAGAACAGCTTTCATTGTTCAGATGTCTTTTTGACCAAAATGCCTATTTATTTAATCAAATACAGTCCAGTGTTTATAGATTATTTCAAACCTGATTTAGTTAACTACACATTTGTACATGTAAGTGATTTGGGAGCTGAATTCAAGTCTTTTTACTTGAGTAGAAAATATTTTGCATTTAGCTACCCTTGTTCAGACTTGGTTTTTCTGAGGAGAAACATCCATTCCTGACCACCAGTTCATAGATACAGAAAGGGATATAAATACAGAAAGATTGAACAGTTTCTTCTCTATATTACATGTCTATTTGTCTTCAAGAATTTGCTGGTTATTCTTAGCTTATATTCACCAAGACAACATGAAAATTAGTGACCATTTTCCTATATAAACTCTGAGACACTCATTAATTTAATTTCAATACATGCTAATTTTAGCACAGATAAGGTATTTTTGTAGGATGAACACAGTTTCATATTTCATATTTCTAACTCCAAAATATCAGTCTCCTTTCTCTGTGAAAAATGACTTTTTCAAAGGTAAAAATTAAAGATGACATGGAGTTCAAACTTAGGGGGTTTATTTCTGAATGTGTTTATCATAAAACTTCACATCTATTAGGAAGCTATTTGATGTTCAAATTTACAGTCTCACTTTTCTTAAACTTCGATGAGAACAAAGCATGATTGCATCCTGTTTGGCACTCCCTGGAACCTTTTCTCTATCATAACTAGAAAAAAAAAAATCTTCAAAGGCTTCAGTGAGTCCTTCCTTTAACCCCATTTGTCTCCAGGGTGCCATCCATTGCATACTGGGCTCTGTTATGTCTGCTTCCAAGGCCACAGTGCTGGACTAGAAGGTCTTTTGTTCTGATTCAGTACAGTTGTTCTTACATTCTTATCTGATTTATTGCCTGTTTCTAGTCACAGATCTCTGCAGCTAAAGTCAACTCCTTTTTCTGAAGGAATGGCATGTTTAATAGCTGGGATAGCTCAGATAACAAAAACAACAAAAATTCTGTCTGCTGTGAGTGAGATCATGGTATCTATTTCACTGTGGTTACCCTACAGATTTTTATAGAGTAGAGTCATGGAATTATGGAATTGTTTAGGTAGGGAAAGGCCTTTCAGATCATCATGTCCAACTCTTATCCCAGCACTGCCAAGTCCACCACTAGACCATGTCCTCATGATTTGTTTATTCATTGCCATTTCCTCCTCAACAGACTCATAGGAAGCTTATGAAATTGCTAGTCATAAAAATATTGAGGACACTATAACATCTTTCTTCTGTTCTCAGAGCTTTCATTACTTTTGAGCATTTGCCAAAGAATTCTTAGCCTTTTTGTTTTTCATGAGATCTTCCTTGATGTTTGCCATTTGTTGCATTGTGTGTATTGGTTACCTAAATTATGTGATATTCTTGCTCTCTGGATAGAAGAAAAGCTTTTGAGGCATGAGAATGAATGGCAAATAGCTAAATAATAGAGCCTACTTTTGTTCACATGTGAAGGCTATTGTTTACAGGAGATGAGTTTAATTTTGCTAAGATCTGTTCCCTTGTGAACCCATTGAGTGAGTTTTTTGGTCTGACTGTTGATGACTAAAAAGAAATGAACAGCCATTCAGAATCAGTGTGATTATTTGCAAATGTACCTTTTGCAGAATGGAGAAAGGCTGTTCCCATTGTAGAACTCCATTAGTGTCTTCACAAACTTAGGGAGCCACTCTCTACAAACTGCAAACTGTAAGACAGTCCAGAGTTTCCAGTCTGGTTTTCAGTGAGGCTGAGCATTGCATCCTGGATAGTGGTAGTGTAGGGTTCCACTTCCCTGCACTTAGAAGTGTGAGGTAGCTGTATGTCATGCTTGTTGCTGGTTTTGACACTTCTGTAAGAAGAGCCACCTGAGGTTTATTTTTTAATTTGTTTTTTTGTGAAATATTTTGCTCATATTAAACCAAGCTTTACTGTAAAGTGCATTAGTTTTAATGGGTTTTTAAAACTAGATTAGGAGTTCTGGTAAGACAAATAGTTATTAAGAGCAGCCAGTGTTTAAGGGGAGTGAGGAAAACCAAGCTTAACCTCTATGGCTATGAAAAAGGTGAACGTCCCACACTCCATATGAGGGAGTACCATTAAGCCCCAAATAGGATAATGGCTGTTCTTGAGCCTGTCATTGCTTTGGCAGTTCAGTTTTGTTTCTCAGAAAAGATGTTTAAAAGATGCAATGTGTACGAAACTGAATGTTTTTCTTGCAAACCCTAACAGCAAGAATCATCAATGCACAGCCCACATAACACTAATATTAAAATGAAATCTAAGCTTTAAACAATGTTTTGCAGGAAGAGTCAAAATTTTTTTTTTTGACAAATTGGAAAGTGAGAAAATAAATACATGTTTTGGAATCTCTTGTATGCTTAGTGGGCATCTGAACCCCAGAAAATTATGTTGTAAATGCCTCTGTTTGGAGCTATGACCAAATTGCACCAGATGACTGCTCTTACTTTGGTCTTCTGAAGACCAGAAAGCAGTATGGAACCATGATGGCTTCCTGAAAGTTCTTCTGTGTATACCTTTCTTCTCTCCTACACAGAAATGGAAAAGGAGCAAAAAGCCAATAGGAAGAACAACTCTGAACAGCAAATCTGCATGCATAAGACCTGAATAGCAGGTTTATAGGCTGCAGAAAGTACTGAAACTTGTTGAAATTCCTGAGAGATCTGTAATACTAGTTTTTCTGTTATTTCCTTTCCAAGAACACCAGCAAAGAGCAAATCTTAACTGGAATTGCAACTTCCTCAGTAGGATGTGTCTGTGCATATGTGAATATGGGGTTGCCATCTATGTAAAGTGTTCAATTGACTTCACTCTGTTTGCAAACATTGCTAAGCACATTTCCTGATGTGTCTTAACTCTCATGGCAGTGTTGTGAATAATCCAGATGCAACTACTTCTTGAACATATTGAAAATTTAGTTGAACAAGGTTCCAAAATGACAGTGTGACTTGTGTTCTCTCATTAGTTTGGATTAACAGAAGCTGATACCTTTATAACCCAGTACTGCTAGAGGAATTGCAGTTTTCCCATGGATACTGTGACACATCTGGAATTTTTACTGGTGCATGAAAAACAGATGTTCATATTTGTCTGTTGCTGCCGTGTTTCACTATGGGCTTAGCATGCCAAAACTTAATTGTCACTGGTGCTCCACACTCCTCCTCTCCCATTCCTTTTGTCTTGTCTTGATTTTTTTTCTTTTGAGTAATTTTCTGTGAGATGCTCTTTTGCTCCATGTGGTTCTGCTCAGGCATGCTGGTTAGGGCCTTTAGGATTTGGTAGCTACAGTGTTTAAGATCACTGTGGCTTAGTATGGATAAACACATATTCTTGTCCTTGCCATGAATGCCTGGAGGAAGGTCTGTGTTTTATCTTGTCACAGTCTTAACTGCTACAGGTCCTTCTTCCCTTCCCAGGATGTTCTCCATAAAGCCAGGCATCCCAAGCATCCCACAGCATACTGTCCACTCACCAGCTTGCATTGCCCTCTGCTGTCCTGCACTGCCTTTGACCCAAATCCTTCCCCAGGCACCTTTTGAGTCAGTGAGAGTTCACTAACAAGGGTTGAACTCTGCTCTGTGTGTGATCCAGATCTGCTGCAGTGTTCTGTCAGCTGTGGGTGTCACACAGGGCTAACTGGGTGGAGAAGCAGTGAGCTAAATCATGTGCTTTGATGCTACCTTCTGTTTTAAACTCTCTAGGTCTGCACTGAGGTGATGTCAGAAGCACCACTTGTGACCTCCACAGAAGTGGCACATTTTCAAAACAGTTACTTTTAGAAGTAATGTTTTTGGGGAAGGTTTCCAGATGTCCCCAGGCTGAGCAGAACTGATTCCATTCTTAGGAAAATATTTTAAAATTCATTGTATGCTAATTGTGTGATGAATTAATTCATTTAAATAAAGTTGAGGATATGTAGAGGGGAAAAAGGGACTCTCACTGTGGAGTTAGAGGTCAGATTTATCCCACCTTGTACTTACAGCCAAGAGGGCAGACCAAGGAAATATTACAGCCAGGAGGGCAGACCAAGCAAAGAGGAGCTGCAGTCAAGAAAGCTGCCATCAGTTAGTGCCTGAAGGTTGCAACAAAGCCTCCCTTCAGTCCCATGAACATTTAAGGAATCCAGCCAGTGCATAGCTCTGAAAAATCTGCTGCAAAGAAAGATAACCTGAAATATGCTGGAACTGAGGGGCAGGGAAATAACAGAATTCAGGTTTGCTCCAGTTAGTTCCAGCAGCCATAACAATCTAGTGAGGGCAGCACAGAACATGGAACTCAGCAGAAGGTGCTGTATTTTTTATCTCAGAAGATTCAGAGCTGGTTGGGAAGCAAGGAAGGCTGGAAAGCTATTACTCTTCATTTGTAATTTGTCATTTGTCTGGCAGTGTTTTATGGGTGTTGAGCACTGCCATGGTTTGTGTCAGGACAGTCCTCCTTGGACTGACCCAGCAGCAGTGCTGTGTTTCTGTGGCTGTATGGGGTCAGATCTGAGCAAGCTTATCTTAACAGCTTGGAGTCTGTGTGCCTCACTGAAATGTACAGCACAGGTAATAGCTTCAAAGGCATTGCAAATTTGAAAATAGCCTTTCTCAGTGTGGCAGAAATTAGAGATACAAAGAACTTGTGTTTGCTTGGCAACATTTCCTCATGATTAATGTGAAAATGTACTTCCTTGTTAGCAGGTTCTTCACACATAAGCATAATTTGTAAAAAAATCTGCATGCCTGTTGAGATACACTGTTCTATGATTTAGACAGAGTTTAATAAAATGCACACTTTAAAGGAGATCTGCTTCTCTTTGCTCAGATTTGCATATGAAGTTCAGCTGCATGAATTTGGATGGTTTCTGATTTGAATAAAGCTTCTATTTATTTTTATAGAAAATAATTTAGTACAGAGAAAAGGAAAAGAGTTTTCATTACTGTTCCCATATTTCTACAATAGGGAATGGTATCTGTGGAACATGTAGTCTGAACATTATTCATCTTTCCCATGGGGATTACTAGAAGCAAATTAAGATTCTCTGAATTTGCTTACAAACCAAGATCAATTTCTAAGTAACACTAAATGAAGAAAAATTGTGGTGATTTATCAGACATGGTCCACTGTAGTAGCTGCTTTATAATGAGCTTTGAGACACAGCATAATGCAGTCTTTTGTTGCAAGTATCTTTTGTACACACACTGCCTACCTTTTATGCAGTAATTGGAATTTAGTGTATGAAGCAAAACCCTTAATGTGGGAAGCCTCTGGGATTAGAACACTCTTGGAATGAGAAATCTTAAATATGTTTTGACTAATTTCATTCAAGGATCATCTACAGCATTTTTATGTAAGTGAATCTCTTAATTTCATGAGCCTTACCACTCTAATTAAAGATGGCATCGTTTTCATTTTACAATTTCAGTGCTGAACATTTTTAATAGACCCATAACTTTTTTACTTGTCAATGTATTTATTGTTATAGAATGTCAGTCACTGATTAGAATTTCAGCAACTGAATTTTTAAATTCATGCTCACAGATTTGAAAGGTCAGTGTAATGTAGTTAGTTTTGCTGTTGTCCCTGTAATTCATGACACAATAAGTGTGCCAGCTCTTCCACTAGATCAGTGCAACAGAAAAGGATTGGTGGATTTGGTGCTGAGACCCTTGCATCTATACTTGATGTGTTTCGAGACTTTTAGTTGGGAGTGATTTTCTTCCTCATACTAAATGCCTCTACCACACTAAATGCCTCCACAGATCTGAAACATCAAATGTTGATTTAAAAAGGGATATGCCCATAAGAGTTTGTCCTAACTTTGCTGTACATCTTGAGAAGAGCTACTGCTTTAATTTCTTTTAAAAGGGTTCAGGATCATGCAGAACAGACCATTTTGCAAAGTGAAGAGTAAATAGGTGCAGTTGGGGCATGTGCTTCAAAGCCATGCAGGATGTATCTGTGCTGTACCTTGGAGGCTGCTGCCCTTCAGTGAGGTGATTCTTCCTGTCATTCTCATGGAGGCTGAATGTGCAACTGCCAGAGTATTGCCTGTGAAAGAGTTTGTTTTGGTAGCTATCCACAGGAAGCTTAGCTGTGATCATCTGTGATGAGGAGCAGACCGATGCCAAAATAACATGACTAGGTATGATTGCAGTGTACTAACAGTGATGGTCCATCATGAAAGGATGATTCTCTAGAAACTCATTTTCTGTCAAGCTTACACTGTTTTGCTATTCATGGTGTGTGCTTGATACTGCAAAATATGTTGTTTGACATTGATCATTGAGCATTGTGTGGTTATTCCAAAAAGAAAGTTAAATATCTGAGTTTATAGCATAAATAAAATTAGTTCAAAAAAGCTGCTGCCTTAATTGTTTAGTTGAAGTGAAATTCTAAAGACAATGTTAACCAAGGTACACCTAATTTATCTTTGAACTGAAATTCAAAATTCTGTTTCTTTGAGTAGTTTCAGGACATTAAAAAATATTTCTCCCATCCCATCTGTTCTTAAGGATGACAGGAAAACAGACTTTGCAGCAGTCATTTGAAACCCTCAAATGTAACACCACTTTTTAATTACTTGTCCTTCAATACAGTGTGATGTTAGAGTTAAAAAAGACACACATATGTTGATGCATCCTGTCCATTTTCCTGACAACTTCTTCACAATGTGTTTTCCAGTGTTTCAGTAGTGCCATAATGAAATGATGTAACAGCACATTTACCTCAAGAACCTGTCACTGTCACTACAGTCCAGTCTATTTAGACCTAGATAAGTTGATATTCACCTGTGTTTTCATTTAAATTGCATTATTTCTAGTTGTGTCCCATATGTTCCTCTGTTGGGTAATAATTACCCAAGCTGTAAGTATTTACAGATTTTTAGTTTCCCCCTAATCAAATTCTTTCTGAAGAGATTCTCAGTCTTTTCAGAAATCACACCTGTTGACAGTACCTAAGTTTTAACTTAGAAGGTTTGGTGAGGTTGGCTAGAATTCTGTAGGAAGGAGCTATAGGTGTCAGATGATGTTCATAACCCCAGATTACTTCTTTCATGTGCCAAGATTTCATGCTATCTCAAGTTCCTTTTGGTCTTCGCTCAGAATTTCCCAGCTCTCTCTCTTGAATTGTGTATTTTTAGTGCAGAGTATATTTCTAAATGAATTCAGTTTGTGGGATCTGTTGAATTTGCATTGCGTGTTGTTTATTGCAGATCATTAACAAACACAACAAATAAAAATAAATTGTGCTGAATTTTATTTATTATACACAGCTGTGAGTGAGATATAATCTACTTTATTTCCTTTATCCACAAATTTCAACTCAAGTTAAATTTAAATAAAAATTATCAAATTGTCATGATTTAATCTTCATGCTCATCTTCCTCTCAGAGACACACTGATAAAGAACAAGGCACCAGAAAATAAAGGGATTCTTTTCATGAAAACACATCTTGCAGGCATTTGGGAGGAAAGGAGTAAAGAACTGGACTAAGAGCTAATGGACTTGCCAGCAATGTTTGCACCAGGAGTGATTGTTCACCCTCTTCTTGGTTAAAGAATTTGACTGGGAAAGTCTCAAATAAAGCACAATCAGATAGGAGCAGCAGCAGGAAAGAGGCAAGCTGTGAGAATGCTGGATAAGCAAAATCCAGGGCTGGGGGTCTGTGCCCCTCAGCAGCCAAATGCACCCAGTTGGTGTCATTAAAGGTTGGCTAGAGAGCAGTGACAAACAAGGAAGTTATAGATATGCCATACTGTCATCTTCCACTGCCTCCCAAACTACATTAGTTTTTCATTTTCAAAATAACGTGCAAGGATAATTGAGATTTAAAGTCTCTGGCTTTCTTTTTTGGTCTTACACAAACAATAGCATAAGTAAGCTTAAATTTTTGTCTTTATGTTTGTGGATCATAAAAATAGAAAGTAGTTGGTAAAAGCTGGTGAAGATGGGCAGAGATAATCTTGGCTATACCTATTAATGTTTTTATTTTGCAATTGCAAAATGCATAACCTGCATAAAAGGATTTATTTTAAGATGTGCACTGATTGCTATTCTTTACAGAATTTACAAGCCAAAAACAACTGTATGTGTTGCCATGCTTTGTTCTTTGTCAGTGTGTCTCTGAGAGAGGGATGAGTGTAAGACAGTGGGAGAGATTATTGAATGAAATGAAGGAAAGTCATTAGACTGAACATTGGAGTCTTTACTTCCCCTAAGTGATTCACCTTCCTCTGAGAGCAATTAGTCTCTGTTTGGATTTTTTCGTATTCTTGACATCATTGGGCCTTCATTTGCTAATTTTTTGAAGATAACATCAGAATCCTTCTAGCAATGAAAACACCAGAACATTCAAATTTATCCTGAATCATCTTCTTAAAATTGCAGTGCAGTTAAGAATTTTCTCTGTAGCAATTTAAATAAAAAGTGAAATAGTATCTCATTTCTATTCATGGTACATCTGATGTTCAATAACAGTCAGATATTGCTTGTAGATTTTCATCTTAAATCTAGAAATAGAAAATTTTACATTTTGTATGAGTTGCAGAGTGATTTTTCATTCATTTCATTAACCATTTTATTTACAAATTTCCTTTTTTTAACCTAGAGTTTCAGTGAAGGTAACAGGGCTGTACAGAATACTCTGAGTTCTGATCCTAGCTTTTGTTATGATTTGTTTTGTGGTGTCAAGAAAACTTGATTGACTTGCTGAAGTGCTGTCTATACAGGAATCAGGAGACTCACTAAATGCTTAGATAATTTGCTAAAATCCTCAGTTCAGTGCAAACCAGCTGCCTTTCTCTTTGTGCTAATTCCCTTTGTTGTATGAACTAGTTATTCACAACTGTCTGGATTTGCCTGTCTGAAAGACTTCAGAAAAATCATTTTATGTGAATGTGTATTTTGATCTCACTGAGGAGGACATTCACTTTCCATATAAAGATCTGCAGCTTTGTGATGGCAGAGTAAAAAGGGCAATAAGGAGCATTAATAAACCCCTTCCCAATTACAGCCAAGGTGAAGCCTTTTAGTCTCTTGTTTATAGATCCATGCACTCACAGACCCTCATTTCCCTTTGTATCACTGTGGAGACTTGCTCCAGGCATAAGAGTTGGGTAAATTTTGCAAAAATCATTGTCATCATCTTACGCTGTCTTGTGTTCTGTCTATAGAAATTGCAGCTCTTAAAACCAAGCTGGTGAACAAGCAAAGGAACACAGCAGCATTATAATTTTCAAGTGAGGTGCTCAAGGATTATCTAATACAGTGAGCTGTTCAAACATTGGAACCTATAAGGTATCTGTATGTTCCAGCTGTCACGTGGAAACTTTCTTTATTTACAGGCTAATTTTTCCTTTATTTGAGCATCAGAAAGAGTTGTTGTGTTGCACATTTAGTATCCAAGTCACTGTGATGGTAGCAGTTTCTTAAATTTCTTCACAGGGAAGTGAACTATTTTTTAACTATTACAGCCTGCAATTCTGTACATTCTTTATACACATCTTGGGGTTTTCTTAGCCTTTTATCTTTCCTGTGGTCATTCCTTGACTTACTGTTTCAAAAGTGGTCATATCCTGACTTGTTTGGGGTATTTGTCTGTATCACAGACACATAGAAGCACACAGATTCATTTGCTGGAAAAGACCTCTTGGATTGTTGAGTCCAACCAATCTTTGGCTGATCACCACCTTGTCAACTAGACCATAGCACTAAGTGTCACATCCAACCGTTTCTTGAACAATTTAATTGGCTGTACTGTTTGCTAGACTCAGAAGTGCTGAAGGAAGTAGTCTTTCTGCTCTTCCCAACTTAGTAAAGGTACATTTTTGAAACCTGACCCACTGATTTTTTTTTTGTCATGTCTACATTGTCCGTATGGAGCAATGAGTTTATTGATTTTTTATCTTGATTAAGTCTGCCTTGGTGCTGATTGCAAGAAGCTGGGGCATGCAATAGAAACTACACACTGAAAATTTATCTACTCTTCGTGCAAAAAGTAATAACATACCTTGTCATGGTAGAGGTTTAAATGACATCAGCTACAATTTAGGTTTCATTAATAGTGTGGAAGCTGTTGGGGAGACTCTGATACATCATTATTGTAGAGGCTAGATAAGGTTGCTTCTAGTAGTGAAACTATAAGATAGTTATAGATCAGTGGTTCTGTTTAAAAGCTGCTATGGTCCCTGCTGATTGGTTCCAAGCTCTTCCCAAAGCAGATCAACCTGACTTTGATCTGTTTGTAAGAACATGTACTGTGGTCAAAAGATGAAGCATGACTCTGCCATTGAAAGGTCATTTCATTTTACAGTTTCAAAGATTGCAGGCTAAAGTCAAAGGCCATTACATTAAAACATCTGAAGAAATTTCTGCAGTTCTACAAATAGAATGATCTTCTGATGGGGTCCTCTCCAGCAACACCAGTACTTTTGATGACTTATGCACAAGAGTGCAGCTTATTTTAAGGAAAGATGAAAGTGGGTCACTTTGCCAGGCTGAGAGTTTATTCATCTCACCTTTCTTTAGCTGTCTGTTTATGAGGTGTCCAGGTTAAACTTACCATTAAATGTCCCTCTCTGTTCCACCAGGAGAGTTAGACAGTTTCAGGAGTGAGTGATTCAGTCTCTCCTGTGTGCCAGTTTTAGAATGTGAAGAATTGGAGCCTTGAGGTTATTTACCTCCTGTGTTTAGCAGGAGTCTAGAAATGTAGCTTAAATGAGCTGGCTAACTCCTAAGTGGTTGCAATTAGGTGAAATTTACCTTAAATTACTAAATTAACAAAAGTATTGAAAGTTGATTCTTGAGGTTAAAATGTATAGGTCAATTTTTTTTTTTAAAGCAGGTTTTTTGTTCCCTTAAATATTTTGAGCATGTGTCATTTATCCTTGTTAAAGTATCACCCAATCCATTCAATATATGTCATATGATGGCACTGTGAGACAAAGATGTCCTCCTACACTAGGGATCAAAGAGAACTTTCTGATGAATTTTTTTCTTTTTTGGGTGTCAGTGGAGGGGAGGCTGGGAAAAATCCTCCACTGCTATGTGGGCTTGTGTGAGTGATTAGCTCTTTTTTAAGTGCCTGAGCACACAGGTTCACATAGTAATTAAATTCCTACTGTGGAAATTGCTATTTAAAGAAAACAATAAAAAGGTTTTTTATTAAATGCCCCATCAGCAGTGAAATGCGATGTTTTATTGGTGAATGAGAAGCAGGTCATGAAGAAGTGCATTAACTTTAATGTTTCTTCTTTGGAATCTTAGGGGAAGGACATAGATTTTACTTTTCTGTTTAGCAGCTCTAAAAATTCTCATTTACATCATTTAACACCCACCTCTCCACCCACAACCCCCTCCAGTAAATAATTTCAGGTCAGAAGTTTCCTTACAGATGACCCAAGTCCTCTTCTAACCTAAGACACTGAGCAGTGCCATAGTGAATTCACATGATCTCATTTGGCTCAAAAATAACTTGCCAAAGTGTAAACTTCCCTTTGAAGTTCCCTAGAGCTAATGAGCTCCCAAAACTAGTCTGAGTCTTCATTTTGGTTTTTACATCATCTAATTCTACCTCATACTGCTGATGGAGACTCACAGGTGTATAATTTTTCAACACAGGTTATGAAATACAGAGTTGTGAAATAAAGGAAGCTGCAAGGAACCTCTGGAGGTTAACTAATCCAGCCACTATTCAAAGCAGGGCTAGCTTAGATCATAGTGGAAGAGCTTCAAGGGAAAGAGGAAAATAATTTCATCTGTCAAGTCTGGGGCTTCTTTATGTAGAAATGCTTCATAGCTCCTTTTCTCACATTCAGTAGAAAAGATTGTATGTGAAGACCATAGCCCAGGGATTTACATATGCAATGTGCATCACATTGGCCATAATTTAATTGCATCTCTTTTGCACAAACCACATGATGGCTTTACCCGATACCTATTTAAAATTTATTTATGGATTTATTGATCCCAAGGCATTCACTCTTTATTAGTTTATGCTATAGTTTTCGTTGTCCTTGTATAATTTGCTGTGTATTTTGCTTCAGATGGGTTGAATAATTCTTTGAGAAAAAAAATCTAGGAAATTCTGATTAGAAAATAATTTAAATGTTTATTTCTCCAAATGATGTTCAGATAGGGGGGGAATATATCCTGTAGTTTAGTTCTATAGAACACCTTGTGAAATTCAAGTGATCTAAATTTTCCTCTGAGCAGGTCTGTTCCTTGGCAACAATTCTGTAGTGAGCTGTACTGTCATATGTCCCTTTCCAGAAAGGCACTATTTATAAATCTATCCAAGAATACAGATAACCCACACACTGAAGCATATGTCAGGACATAGCTGTCAGTCCTATCAACTTGCAGTCCTTTGAAGGAGCAGAAAGGCACATTGACTCACCAGTGTGTGGCCCTGATTTTAGACATCTGAGCTCTAGAGAGTTTATTTTACATTAAGACATTTTACAAATAAATGTCCCTCTGTAAGACATATGTTGAGATTTAGAGATTGCACTGTTGTAGAAGGTACTAGAAAATATCAGAGCAGAAAACACCTCACAGAATTTGGCACATTTATTTGAAAGAATCTGGCTGTGTGTCATGGACTAATAGCTAAGACACCCTGCAAGAGGTGACTTTTTTCTTTTGGAAGGACACTGCAAGGACAGAAGGGAGAAGGTCCATACTGAAACACAATCAGTGTGTCAGGCAAAAAGTGAGGAGTGCTTTTGTCTAAGGGATGCTACTGTACCCATACCAGTGTACATTACTGAAGCTGATACCAAAGTCCTGATCCAGCAGAATGCTTCCTGTTGTATTTAATTGCTTTTCTGGCTTGGTCCATCCATGTGCCTGCAAGTTTCCATGCAGCTGCTGCCCTGTGCCAGCCCTGAGCTCTGCTCAGCCCGGCACAGAGTCTTGAACAGCTGTCAGTCAGTCCCATTGCTGAAGCTTGGAAAGCTCCAGCCTGGCTGGGTGGGGATCCCTTCTGCCCATGGTCACTCTCCAGGCTGTGTCACCTGCTTCCCACCTGCCCCTGTCTGTGTGAGGCAGGCAGCTCTGAGGAGATGGGTATTGTGTCCTTCTGGGAGCAGGCACCTGTGAGGCAAGCTGAGACTTCTCTTTCTAGCGTGGGAGTGTGTTTTTCAGAGTTTGTTAAGGTCCTTCTTTCTGTCTCTGTGGTGGGAAGAAAGAATGCGTGCTGGAATGTATCATAGTTCATATCTGAGGAGGAACTGTGAACATCAAACACCTTTTCTCTACAAAAGGAATTTCTTTTGGCTCAGGAAATCCCTGAGCTAAAAAATGCTGGTTGCAGAGAGAGAACTTTGGAAATGAGCATGGGCTTTTTGTGCCCTGTGCTTATAAGACAGGTTACATGGTTACCTTTAGTGTGAGTTGGAAAATCTGCTTGCATGTTTTAGTATCAACTGCTCTTTACTGGAAGACAAAGAGAAAGGTACCCACAGACTCTTCTTCTTCCTACTCTGCTTTTCAATTTATTTCAATAATTCCTCTATTAATTAGACCACAGAAAAATGGTTCAAGCTGTGATGATTCCTGAAAGGAAAATCAAGCGGGTTTTAAATTATTCCTCAAGCTTCTTATGTACATGGTGCTGCGCAAAAATATTTGCAGTCCTTTTTCTTTTCAACCAAGAAATCATTCTTCACAGTCATACTCTTATGCAATTCTCCATGCTGTTGCCTATTAGTCTCCTTTCTTCTGAATAAAGCATAAATTATGCTTTTTAAAATAGGTTTGTAAGCCCATAACCAAGACTGCAAATATTTTTGCACAGCACCACGTACATAAGAAGCTTGAGGAATAATTTAAAACCTGCTTGATTTTCCTTTCAGGAATCATTACAGCTTGAACCATTTTTCTGTGGTCTAATTAATAGAGCAATTATTTTTAAATCTTGTAATGCATTGTCTCATTTTTGACTGAAGGAAAATAAGGTTATGTACTCTATTGGTTATCAACATGCAAACATATATTGGTAAAAATTTTTAGATTCGAGGAGGTTTTAAAAAGAATTCTTGAGTAGACAAGTGCTACTTCTCAGACTGACTTTCCACTTGCATTCTAATTTTTGCCTTGAAAGTTATGTGGAGAAATAAGGAAAGAGGAAGGAGAATATGTTTTTCAACAAGATTTCAAAAAAGAAAAAAACTCCAGAGCTTTGACCATAATGAAAATTACAGATTTTGGGTTTTTTTATTATGAGAGTACTGATTAACAGAAAAAGCTATTAAGAAACAAATTTGCAATGATGAAATTTACTTCACGGATGCCACTTCATTCATTTACTGTTTTTAAAATATTTTTGCCTCTTCCCCATAAAGTCAATTGTAGATGATTTTTGAATTTTCAGTGTTGCATTTACTCTCATCTGGAATAGGCTTTATTTTGATGTAAGAGTGCAGTTTTCAGTATGGTGCCTAAGAAGGCATTCAGGCAATTGCAAGTAATTGAAAGTGCACACCAATTAAAAAACAAGCAAAAGTAAAACCTCCAGCTCTTCTAGGTATGAAAAAAGGAAAGTTATGCTTTGGCAATGAGGAGCTGTAGAGAAGCATCATTTTTCTAAGATTTGGGACATTAGAAAAGTTCAGTAACAGAACGTTCAGAAAAAGAACAAATTTTTTGTGTTGTTCATCCTTGTTCCTGTTTGTTCTTAACTTTCCTCTTGGAGTCTAGTCTGGACTATCAGTTCTCATTGATACCACATCTGGCACATTTCCCCCCTTAGATGATGACCAGTCCTCCTCATCTTTCCTTGTGAATCTTCTTTATCACTAATACACAACATCACTATCCTTCCTGTCACTCATGTATTAGACATTTCTGCTCTTTGTGCCTTATCCAGTGAGAAATACCCAAATACTGCTACTTTCTAAGGTACTGCTACTTTCTCTATACAAGTTTTGGAAGCTTCTTTTGCTTTGCACATATAGCTGTGTCTTTCCTCTCACATTGCATTGATCAATGCAGGCTGCTTTTCTTTTACACCTCTGACTCACCAGCTTTTCTCCACTTCACTATTGCCACAGCTCCTGCAAAGATCAGACTTGTTAATCTTTTTTTTCTCATTTTCCATTGCTCTCAGTTCAAGTTGTTCCTCTTTAATTTCTCAAAGATCTCTCAGTATTTTTCCCACCTGTTCATGTTTCTTTTGCCATTGTGCCTTCCAGTGTCATGCTTTAGAAATGTCTGGCTTTTGTTGGTTCTCTGCACTGTTCCTTAACTATTGATGGAATGATATTTTCTGGTTGTTTTTTTCACAGCTGTCTTCTCCTTGTGATAGTTTCCAAAGACCCATCTTTCCATTTGTGTGCATAATGCCTCTGGGCTTTGGGGTTCAGCTACATTGTTCCCTTTATCTTTAGCCAAAAAATTAGGGGCATACAAAGGAGCAGTTTGTACAAATGAAGAGCATGCATTTTATTAAAAATGCTCCATTTAAGACAGATAATAAATGTATAATTTGTACTACATATATTAAAAGAAGTAAAGAGTTATGATAG
Source organism: Luscinia megarhynchos (assembly GCA_034336665.1). Lineage (NCBI taxonomy): Eukaryota > Metazoa > Chordata > Aves > Passeriformes > Muscicapidae > Luscinia > Luscinia megarhynchos. The sequence goes on from JAPFBE010000003.1 coordinate 72,627,580, forward strand.
ACAAAAAACACATCCTATTGTCATTTAGTTTTCACTTTCTATGCTATTATTAATATTTAGAGGTGACTCTTCTGAGAAAGCACTAATAAGAGAACATATCCAATATAGCTTGGAAACTATATTTGTGTAACTATTGTTATTATTGTTCTAAGTTATGTGGTCTAGGCAGATTTTCTTTACTGAAAAAGAAAGGGTGATGTACCCCAGTAAGGTACTCACCTTCTCATTAATAATTTGATCATGCATTTTTTTCCTTTATAAAAAGAGCCTTAAACTGTTAACACAGCAGTTTTCAATTCAGTGAGGAAAAGACCAGAACAACGTATCTGTGAATGAAGTAAAATCTTGAAAAGGCACTTTTAAGTAAAAAATTTCTCTAAAAAGTACTATAAGACCAATGTAATGGTTCTCAGAATAGTAAAGCACACTAAGGAATTCTTCATGACAAGAGCATCAGTGTTTGCAGGTTCTTTTCTTGTAGTCAACTGTATAATAAAGCAGATGTGGAGCTTTATTGTAAGCCATTCTTTATGTAATTTATCTCTAAGGTTTATTGAGAAAACCTGCATCAACTTTTCTTCCACCCAATATACACTTCAGCTTTTGACACTATGTAGTTTAACCTGTGTTTGTGAGAATATATCTACCTTTTTATTGTAGGAGCACATGATTTTTAAAAATCTCTTAAAATGCTACAGAAGAGCCCTCACTGAAGCACTGAGTGATAAAAAATATATGTGGTCATGTAAAAGGAAGCAATGAAAAAGAAAGAATGAAAGTAACAAAACAACCAACAATAACTTCAGCTTTCACTGCATATATTGCAAAAGCAAATTTGATTTTCTTAGTACATTTTTTGTTACCATATTTTTCATCCTTTCAAATGTATGCCCTGTGTTTTTAAAGGAAAACAAAGCTAATGCTTTTTGGTACAGTTTCAATCTGGCCTGTACATGTGATTGAATGTACTGTGGAAGAGGTCACAGTTAATTTGTGATTTTTAAATAAATATGCAGAGTAGCAATGGAACAAATAGGTTTCATTAGCTCTCTTCCTAATATTGTGTGCAAAATTACTAATTCAACTCCCATCTCACAAGAACATGACATTGTAAATAGGTTGCTTATTATTTATTGAAAGCTGACAGCATGCTTGCTGCTGTGTGAGCAGGACTTCCTGCTCATAGTCTTTCACTGAGGGCAGGTACTGACCTCACCTATATGGAGAAGGGCTTTTTACCCAATTCATGGCTGCAGGAGCACTTTTTTTTTTACTGGTAATGGACAGTGAAGTTTAAATTTATATTGTAGCAAAAGCAGCAAATCTAATTGCTCCAAAAAGATGACCAAAATAACCAAAATTGCACAGATGTTAGCAGGCAAACCAAGTTTGTGGGTGCTTCCCAGTTCTGTGGAATAAAGGATTTGAAGGATTTTGTGGCTGCCTTCTAAACCATAGCTAAGGCTTGAAAGTTGAATTAAAGTGAGTGACACTTATTCAAAGATTTAAAAAAAAAAAAAGGAAAAAAAAGAAGAAAAAAACAAATTTAACCAAAAAACCTGGTCTGTAATTAGCAGCACTGTTGAGGAGATTGAGGGTTTTAGGATGCCTGTGAGAGTATTAAGAGTAGTATCACATTGAATGCAGAACATGTCCTCAGGTTATGCATGAGCTTACTGTATAGCAGATAAAATTCTAAACCCATTGTCTGTGACACATAAGAAGGGATCAAACTAAGGGTGCTTAGCTGCATGGTGAAAGTCTTGGGCATGTGGGAAGAACCACAGTCAGTGAAATAATGTGAGGTCCCACATGTTCTTAGAGCTTCATGGACACCAATGTTATCAAATGCTGGCATTTTCTTTACATTTAAAGGAGTAACAATGATTTTTTTTTTCATTTGTATTTGAGTCCATATGCATTTTGTTGTTAAAAAATAATAGGGACTGATGGACAAAAGCACAGTGCAATAACTGTGAATTAAGTAAGTCAAAGGACCACATTGAGTACAGTCTTAGGTAAATCACTCATTCGTACCCCATCAGACCCTCTTGGTAGCTGCTATTTATTTCCTTCACCTTGTGTTTTGCAGCAGCCCAATTGCTATGAGCAACAGTATCCTCAGAAGATATAAATGTCTTCTTTTCCATTTTTCACTGTTATAAAGTTAACAAAAGAAAAAGACTTCCCTATCTGTAAAAATTATTTTCTTGGCAAACACAATTGTTAGCTAGAATGTATGCAGAATGAATCTCTGTTTGATAATTCACTCTGGAAGAAACTTGGATGGTGACTCTGAGTTTTTCAGGTCTGTGCAACTGCCAGATCTCAGACAGTTACAGGTGATGATTGCTAAATAGTCACATGGGTGTTTTAATTTGCTGGGGATCTGTTCCTCCTTATTTTGAGGAGGATACAATTACTTTTAAAATCAGTGGTGCCTCAGTCTTCAACATTCTCACCTCTCTGCCTGACAAGGTGAGAAAGACCTTAGACCTTGAAGAGTTTGGAAGAAAAATATGGGGGAGATAAAAGTAACTTATTCATTCACTCCACTTAGCTACTCTTTCTGCCAGTTTGAGAAAAATTGTGTATTACATTAAAGTCTGTGTTAAAAGTGGTGGCAAAAGTAACCTCTATCATGTATTTATTTGTGTAATTAGATGGCTGATATTGCAGTAACTCTGGAAGACCCTGTCCTATTCTGTTCATGATTTCTGTTTTGACTGTCACAGTCTGCAGAACATGTGCCCAGAAGAAAACAGTTTTAGTGAAAAGATAACAATCTTTTTGTTCTTCTTTCTTTTAAGTGCATCTGATTTAAGCTAGAGGAACAGAAGAGCCTGTTTTCTTCCACCTGACTCCTTTGGTTTGTTCTTTATCTGAAAGGGTTGCTTGTAGATGAGTGCTGATGACATTACCACTGGTGGCACAGAGAGGCAGCCTGACGTGGATCTGGTGTTTTTTTGCAGATGAGGATAGGCATTCACTCAGGTTCAGTGCTGGCTGGTGTTGTTGGAGTGAGAATGCCACGCTATTGTCTCTTTGGGAACAACGTCACCCTCGCAAGCAAGTTCGAGTCAGGAAGTCACCCACGCCGCATCAATGTCAGCCCCACCACATACCAGTAAGTCCTCTTAACCCTGTCCTGCCCTGCTGTTGTTATTTCAGCCTGCTCTCAGTTCCATCTTGTAGCGTGCTTTGTCCTCAGTGTGTGAAGTTCTGTAGGGATACAGCATCAGGACAGCTGTCTTTGGGGATGTCTGTCTTTGGTTTGCAGGTTTGTGTCAGAACGTGCAAAGTCAGGCAAGGAGGCACAACAGAAAAGCCAGCCATTCCTGCCTGGAATAAAATGCAACAGAAGAAGGAGGAGGTATCTGCCAAAGCAACGTAGTTTTATCAACTATTACAGCTTCTGACTGAGTTCCACCTGCTAAACATTGTTCATGAGAGAATGCATACTCCCATTGTCTCAGGAGGAAGACTAATTTGGCCAGTAAGGCCAAGCTTACAAAGAGATTTAATGCTTTCTTCAAGAAAAAACTTATTATTTAGCACTGTAAAGGCACACTTGATAGAAGCATTCTCATAATGTAGGAAAAAGGATTGAAAATGGCAAAGCATTATCCCTAGCGTTTTGAAGAAATTATGCAAATGGAGAGAAGGCTTGATTAAATCTGGTTATGAGGAACAGCTCCTAAATAAAAAAGGTGTTCTGTATTGTTCAAATTTGACAGTTTGACTATTAGAATTCCTACTGCTTAGATTACAGCTGATGCACTCACTTTTTTTTTTTGGCAGGATATCTCAATCTTCCAGTGTTCTGTATCAGAAGTAATTTTCTGAAGTGAGGTTTGAGACTGTGTGGTAAATCTGTACACAGTTGCTCAAACAATATTGCTTTTCTTTCTTTTCTTTTTTTTTCTATTCAGAACTGTGAATCTCTCTTCTTTTCCCCCATAGTTATCTATGTAAATAAAAATTTTAAATGGGATTTCTTCATCCAAGTATTGAAGTGTCTGTTATGCTAAAATATGAATCAGTCAGAAATTAAAGTTAAAAGTAATTAAACCAGTGCATATTCTTCTGAAAAGCCCATTCACTTTGGATCATATTTTGAGAATGAAACAAATGTAAATTGAGCAAGAGCTAGAATAACTGAATAGGCTTTGTATCATAAAGTGAACAAAAATAGATTCATACAGTTGTCTGGTAGCATGCAAGAGAAAGACAATCTATTATTCTCCAAATCTATCCAAATCCAATCTATTATTGTTTACAGAAAACATTATCATTTAATTAAAATTAAATTCATTAAACAAATAGGAAATTTCTGTTTGGAACTTAGTGTAATTTGAAAAGAACAGGATCAGCTTTTATAAAGTGCTGTTCTCCAATCTGAGATAGTCTTCAAGATATTCTGAAAGTTCAGTCCATACTTTTCCAAAAGAGAGCACTTCATAAATGTGGTTCAGGGCAGTGATTTCACTTGGGGCTCTGGTGTTGCTTGCTCATCTTTGTGTCCCTGAGAGCAGAAACTGGTGAGCTAGACAGCTTTATGGAAATATAACTGGAGAGTATCCGTGGGACCTGTGGTGCACAAAACTCTCTCCTTGCTGGGGCCAGAGTCACTTTCCATGTACAGTGCACAGTGCCAGTTGTGTTGAATTTGATTATGAGTGATACAGCATCTCCTCTGTGAGACACAAATTTGTGGTCATCACTGAACAACCTGATCTAGCTGAAGATGTTTCTGTTCATTGCAAGTGGGTTGGACTAGAAGGGCTGTAAAGGTCCCCTCCAACCCCATTGATTCTAGGGTTCTGTGACTGTATTTTCTTTTCTATCACAATGCTGATAAAAGGACTGTTTCTGAAAGTTAGTTTGAGGGCCTGTGTAGGGAGCTTGTTAGAAATCTGTGGGTTTGTGCTGCCCTTTTTCTGACTCCTGGAGAAGATGGCTTGTCTTTACCTGTGTCTCATCTCTGCCTGGCTGCCACTGGGGGTATTGTAGCATGGCAGGTCAGATGTGAGTCACCTTGGAGAGTGTTCTTACTGAGTCCTAGGTACCAAAATGTGAGTCAGATCTTCTCACCCTGCATATCTTTCAGGTTGTATCAAAAACAGGTTACAGTTTTTTTCATTTCCCTTTAATCCTAGAAGTCCACTATGAATGGGACCACTTTTTTTCAAGATATGTGACCTTCATGTCTGTACTGACCTTACAGAAAGTTATCAATGTAGATGTTGCTTCAAAAAGGGTGGAAGGTAGTGACTGATTATGTAGTAATGCTGTAAAATGAAATTGCAAAACAATACACAACAAAATACAGAATTATTGGTATTTTGAATCTTCATTATTGCACTCAGTAAGCAATCTGCTGTTAATAATGTGCTGAACAAATTCAGTGCTTGATTCAGAGAACTTGCAGTGGAAATAACAGGCTAGACACTTGGTCACAAGTAAAGGAATCAGAAATGGCAAGAAAATATGTTTGCATGAGATGCAGTTATCATGCAAGATGAGTGGCTAAAAGTAGTGGTGATCAGGCCAGGAACAATTTTATATTACAGGCTTGGGAAATGATGTGGAAAGATTAAATGAGTGCACATGGGGCACCTTGAAAAGTTGATTTCAAACCATGCCTTCTGGCATAGCTGAAAGCTTGAGAACAAACAGGGAGGAAGTCAAGAAATGACACTGTTGACACAGTGGCCAGAAGAGACTGCAATTACAAAATACTCAAAGGGGCAGAATTATTCAGAGTTTCTGAAAGTGAGATTTAGCGTAATGTCCTGGTGGTGTCCGAATCAAAAAGCAGACATCTGATGCATCCATATATAACTTTTCTTAAATATAATTTGTATGAGTATATATTTATTGTGTAAATATGATTCATCCCTAACTGAAATGTATTTGTGTTTGAATTTATATTTTTATATATTAAATGCTTCTATTTGATGACACTGTGCTGCTGTGCACTTTGTTAATGCTGCTGTTAATATTTCTGTTGTCTAAGAGTCAGTGTTTTCCAAAGTATATCATTTTGCAGTCAGTATGAAAACAGCAGAATTTTCAATTATATTAAACTACTGGCATTTATCATCAAGTGTTTTTGTCTACCATGGGCACCGATGGAAGTTGTGATACAAGTTTTATAAAGCCTGCAGGTCCTGGAAACATGCCAAATACTTACCAGCTTTCATTTTACAATAAAGATTATGCATCATAAAGTGCCATCAGCATTCAAATAATAATCACACTTCAGAATACCTATTATTGGTTATAGACACTTCCCTTCAAGCCTGTAATCTGCCTAAGTAAGAATCAGAGTCTAAAATTATAAGTGCAAGGTGTGATGCTTGTTGCTTGGCAGCAGCAGTGAGCCTGGGGCAGCCTTGCTCCAGTTACACCTGCCTGGGCAAGCTCTGCTATGTGTGAATTAACACCTCTTACAAAGGTGGACTTTACATTTTTTGACTCTGAAACAGCACTTCTGTTTAAAAATCCTGTTCTCTTGATGCAGACAGGTCTTTGGACACAAGGATCACAGAGCCCCATTTCACTGAGCATTGTGAAATCAAATCAATGGAATAGCACTGGTGAAACTTCCAGAGAAAAATGTAAAAAACTGGAGAGGAAGTTGAGCATCCCAGACTGGTCCCTGTTTAAACATATGGACAGGAAAGAATAGGAAAATAAGTTTATTTAATTCATCTACATTATTCTGAATTGGATAGAATTACCCTGTTTTCCACAGTAGCCAGGAAGGAAGCACAGTAAGCTTTATGACACTCTTCAGCACAGGAGAGAAATGAAATATTTTTTAGTTTTTTGTTTCAGCCTTTAACAATGATTTTTATGAGATATTAATATTATATATCCACATTTGTCCTGTTTTCCTGGTAGTGTCATAATGTAATGCTTTGGAATTTCTAAGCAGTTATCAAAAGCAGGTAAACACAGTTGTTCCTGTTTATCAAGTAACTCCTATTTAAGAATTAATTCTTTTCTTTCCTCTGCTTTCTACCTCTAGTCTTTTGCAGCATGTATTTCTGTTGTGGAGAATGTGCTTCTGGCACTCAGTGCTAGGTACAGATACTTTCCATTGTCACATGCTGGGCAATGCATCTGGGACCTGAGCCTAGGTAAAGATGAGCAGCCTGTGTCCCACATCTTTATCTTGATTTAGGAGAGAGGGCAACCCAGGTATCCCTCCTTACTGAGCTGGGTGAGGTCATTGTGTGTTCACCTGCACAAATTGCTTCTCAGCCTTTAAAATTGATCAAAACCAATGTAGGTTTTTAGTAGTTCTTTCACAGAAAGTTGTATGAAAGTTTTAGGCAATTAAGAAGTATTTCTATACTTCCCACTTTACAGGGATTTTAAATTAAAATTTGACTTTTCTTTAAACTCCTTATCGATTTTTATTTTTACCAAATTCTTTTTCCTACAGGTTATATCTATTTATATGTGCTATTTCTCCTACAGGCTATAGTTATCTCTACATCTCTATTTTTCTGCCTCATATGGTCAAACCAATGGGCTTGGTCAAAGAGGCTTTTCAGATTATTTCAGGTTTTATTTCTCAGCATCCTTTAAAAGACTGTTTTTGTTTTTATGTTGGTCAATTTACCATGTATGTTTTCAAGAGATGTTGGTGGACAGACAATTTAGTTTTGGAAAGATTGGGAATGCAACTTATTCATGGGCACAAAAAAACATTGCTAGTCTAATTTTAGAAGCATAGTCAAAATTCACTGGGTATTTTTTGGGTTTCTGCTCCCAGTGTCACCTGCCTCTGTGAGGCTGCACCCCCATGGTCACTGTGTTTTGTGATTGTGGTCCTGGGGCCTCTGGTGTCTGTCTGTGCTTTGTGACACTATTTTTGTTCAAGGTTCACTTTTATTCAAGGCTCACTCTGCACAGGATAGCTGTGCTAGTTCACTGTTCAGTAGTTAACAGGGTATGTTACCCCACAGTTTCACACAGCTAATCTAAAGCTAAAATGTGTTTAGGCAAGAGTCATCTGCTGGCTACATAACTGTTAAAACTACAAAAAGCTCAAGCCTGGAAGAATCCAGGCAGCACTGTTACATCAGTGTAAAGCCTGAGGCCTTTTAGTACCAAGCCTGTGCTCTGAGTCTCTGATGGCCCCAACAGAGAGCAGAAACCCAATATTCTTTTTGCTTAGTGGGTGAGAAAGAAAAGTATTAAAGGTCAGAGATTGACACCATGCTGAGCTGCATGTGGAATGCAATATATTCCATTAAAAATCATGACTGGCCCTTTTATAACCTTACCACTCTTCACCTTCTTGAAGAAGAAACACCAATACACTAGCTTCCATAGTTTAAAAGGTAATAAATGCAATGTGCAATTAATTAGGTAGAGATGTAATACTTTGTTTTCCCCCAGTCTCCTTATGTTTATAGCATGCACAGAAACTGAGAGAGAAATTCAAATCAGCTAAAGTTTAGAACCAAGTGCACTGATTTTTAACATTGCAATAGCAAATTCATATGTTTATACAGAGTATTTTGAGAGCAGCCTTCCAAAATTTCTAATGAGTGTGGTAATAGTTTACTATCAGTGTTCATATGGAAACAAATGAGCTGGTTTATGTTATTAAGAGGATGCCCAGTTGGTGAAACAGGCGACAGTTGTTGCCACAGGGGAAGGGAGCAGCAGACCAAGAGGAGGCAGTCTTCTCATAGCCCGTTTGGAAAGCCATTAAAGTTAGATTTTCGTAATGATACCAATTAATGGGGTGATGTGAACAAGGCTGACTAAAGGTTTTACAGTACTTTTAGAGTTAGGGCAGAAAGAACCTTTTTCTTTTGTTGATAAGAAAGCATTTATGGAAGACTGACCTGGCCAGTGTGCTTTTCTTGGTGTATACTATATTTAGGAATGCAGAGCATAGTTTCCTTTGTTGTAGAGCATTATATTTCTCCTAGAAACTTTGTTCAACTTTGGTCTATACAGACCAATTTTCCTAAAGAAAAGTTCTGAAGTTTTGTTCTGAGTGGGTGCTTTTGTGCTCTGATTCAGCAATCCAGTGAAAAGCACAAAAGTCTGGAATCTCTGAGAGATGGAGGGAAAAACTGTGGACGTGGAAGAAGTTTAGAATTGTCATGGGAAATATGCACTCACTACAGAGGGCTTTGCAACAAATAATTCTGCAATAGCAAGTCTCTGTTTGTTCAAACAGGAGAGATGAGCAATCACCTTTTTTGACTTCAGGTTAGAGGGCTGGGCTATGTGAACCATATGAGGTTTAATAAGGGCAAGTGCTGGGTGCTGCACCTGGGATGTTAAACCCTGGGTGTATGGACGGACTGGGCAATGAGATGCTGGAGAGCAGAGCCATGGGAAGGGACCTGGGGGTCCTGCTCAGTGGCAAGTTGGACATGAGCCAGCAGTGCCCTGGCAGCCAGGAGAGCCAGCCCTGTCCTGGGGGCATCAGGCACAGCATCACAGCTGGGCAAGGGAGGGGATTGTCCTGCTCTGCTCTGAGCTGGGGCAGCCTCACCTCCAGAGCTGGGGGCAGCTCTGGGTGCCACAGGATAAAAGAGACATTGAACTATTGGAGAGTGTCCAAAGGAGGGCAGCAAGGATGGTGAAGGACCTTTGAAGGAAAGGACCCTCTCATGGCTGAGTCACTTGGTGTGTTCAGCCTGGAGGAGACTGAGGACAGACCCCACTGCAGTTACAGCTTCTTGTGAGGGGAAGAGGAGGGGCAGGCACTGATCTCTTCATTCTTGTCAGCAGTGACAGAAGTCAAGAAAAAAAGGCATGAAGCTGTGTCAGGGGAGGTTTAGGTGGGATATCAGGAAAAGGTTCTTCACCCAGAGGGTGTTTGGGCACTGGAACAGCTCCCCAGGGAAGTGGTCACAGCACCAGCCTGGCAGAATTCAAGAAGTGTTTGGACAATGTGCTCAGGCACATGGTGTGACTCTTGGGGATGGTCCTGTGCAGGGCCAGGAGCTGGACTTGATATTCATGATGGGTCCCTTCCAACTCAGCATATTCAGTGATTCTATGGTTTTCTGAATATAGAAACTCTGATGAAGATGTGACTGTTTTTCTTGCCAAGATCATTTGAAATATAATTACCATATAATTTCATCCATGTGAAGAAAGAGCTACAGCTTTTAAAAGCTCTTCAAGGTTCCCTTTAAGTATGATCCCAATTTTCATTTACACACAGATGACCTGATTTTTTTTCTTTAATGAAGGAACTACAAAGAAAAAAAACAAAAGGATAATTCTCAGATACCTACCTCTTTTTGTCTGAAAGCAAGAGCATTCCTACCAAGGAAGGGACAGAACAAGAATTTTAAAAGCTTTGGAAGATTTCAGGTTAGAGAAGAAGGTGTCAGAGTTAATCAACTGCAAATCAGTGTTTAAGATATTCTTCCTCCCCTGAAGCATCAATGAAAAAGACAAGCTGAGGGCAGATCTAATTTCAGGCGACTTACAGGAATGCCTGTGTACCCTGACCCTCACAATTTGAGCTCTGAATTGTAAATTGTGTATCCAGCTGCGTGAGTGGAACTCAGAATTTTGAACCTGTGAAAAACCTACTGTAAAAATATCCTTTGCCATGTGCCCTGAAAGGAAATTCACAGAAGTGATTCAGAAAATACAGCTAAGATAAATGCTTTGGGATATTTTCAGACTAGTTGTTATATGAATATTCCTGAACTGTGGAGGTTGTGTAACTTCAGCTTAAGCTCTCTGAATATGGGACAATCTGGGGACGTTTTTTATACAGTTTAAGCTGCAACATAATTTACTGAAGGTGATTTTGCTCTTGGGGTAGGTTGTTCTTTCATAACTGGCAATCTGACTTGTTCACAAAGGAGTGCTCTGAGAATGGTCCATGAGGTGAGGCAACCAACCAGAACTGGGTGCCACCACCCAGGGAATGTTCCAGAGCAGAAAGTTTTACACTGGATCTTCTCCTGAACCAGTGAGGAAGCACAAACAATGGTTTGCAAGGGATAGAGTGGCTTGGCCAGCACCTGGTGTCCAGCCAATGTCAGCCCACCATTGGGGATGTGCACCATTCCTTCCCCTGCTTGGCACAAGGATCCTTTGGGGTTCTTTCCCATAAAAAGGAATTCAATACACTTAGAAATGCCCATCAACTGCTATTGATTTCTTTTTAACATCACTTATGGCCTGAAAGTAAGAAGGAAGATTTTGCAGAAAAATACTCTCACTGGTATGCACTGAGAATTTGTAGATAGCTTGTTTCTTTAGTATATACACAAAGTTGTAAGGAATCAGAGGCAATTTCTGAATTATGATCTCTTTCTCAGATTGGGAAGCCAAGTGTCAGGGCCAACATATTATTTAAGGAATTTGAAGAACCTTTTTTTTAGGAGAAAGCTAACAAGTTATTTTCATCATGATGAAAATCTTTTAAATAGTATTATCCTATAAGCCAGACTTTTTTTTCCCCCTTAGAAGTGTAAATTAAGTTGGATAGAATGTAATCACAAGTAACTTCCATTAACATTTGGTAGCAAAGATTTCCTGCCAGGCTTGCTTGAGAGCTGAAATGTTATCCCAATGGAGGTCAGCTGAACAATTTCTGAGGGTTAGAGGCTGATTCAAGCAGTGCATCTAATAATCTGATACAGGAATGTGGAGTCTATCACAAGCCACAGCATTGGAGGAATCTTCAAAGGAGATTGTCTCTTAGATGTCTATCAATCCTGGAGCATGTAATTGTAACCAAGTCACAATTCACAAAACAAGTGAAAATAAGATGTGTAATTAACATCTTGCACTTCTTTTTTTCTGTGAGGAAATACTATCAAATATCAACTAATTTTAGTGCCAGCCCTGACCTGAATCAAAGAATATAGATTTATTTTACAGTTTTGGGTTTGTGTAACTGTCACTAAAATCACATTATGTTAGACTCTGATGAGGAAATAATTGATTTTTAGGAAGGCTGGGTGCTCCATAGTGAATAGTCAGTGTGGAGAAGAGTGCCTACAGTGAAAGCTTACAGATTTAGCTCAGAAAGTTCTAAGATTTCAGCTGTTAGGTGCAGAAATCTAATTTGGGAAGCTGTGAAGAGTTATTTCAGTATATTCAGCCTTCAATACAAAATATTTACTGCAAACATTGCAGAGATGAAAAGAGAGAGACTTCTCTGTAGAGCCCTCCACAAACATTCATGCAATTTAGAAAAGATTGCAGTACTTTGATCATAAAATTGACAATTTGGGCCTTCAAACCACACACTAAATAAAGTACTGCACAGAAGTTCAAAGGCAAAAACTTTGTTGGGTTTATAACCAAGTGATTATTTAAAAGCTGGAAAGAAAATGCCTTTGTATGTCAGTGAGCTCACACAGACTGTCTCATGCAAAACTCATGAAAAATATTCAGTAAAGGATGTGCCAATGCATATACTGATAGTCCTGCAGAATTCTCCTGGCAATGGGATTCATTCATTCATTGCTTTTCAGAAATCAACTTTACAGACATTAAATAATCTACCTATTACAAAATCCCCTGAAAACTTTAAAAGTTCTTCCCAATTATGTTTTTAAGCTTCAAACTGATTGAGAGAAAGAATAAGTATCGTTGGAGGCAAAAGAGGAAGAATACTTTTGTATATCCAGCTGTGCTCAGAATTTACTATTGTCTCAAAACTGCTCTTTCCAATGCTGCAAGGGATTGAATGTCACTAACTTAATTTAATTTATTGATTGGAAACAAAAAGAAAATGTATAGAGTTACTTCCTGTATTTTATAAGTCCAGCTAGTTCTAGGGAAGGTACTTGATAAGGATGCCCTAAATTTTCAGGTCTAACCAGGCAGAGATTTCTCCCCCTGGCTAAGATGGCAGGAGGCAGCAGAGTGGTGTCTGTGGTGTTGTACCAGCTGAGCAGGCGTGCCAGGAGATGACTTGACCCAGCCAAATAGCCTGGGTTAAACCCATGGGAACTGCTGATGAATAGTGTCAGATTTAATTCTGCTGTTGAAGTTGGATTCGCTGTATTTGAACCCAGTTTATGAAAAATACTATTGAGTGTAAGAAGGGCATAAGCTGACCTCCCTGCTTTTATCTGAGAGAGCTCCCAAGCACTGCCACCCTCATACCTGCCTTCCAGCAGGAAACCTGGTGGTAGCCATCACTCTGAAATGTTAATTTCTGCCCAGCTGGCCAGACTAAAGTGTTTCAATTAAGCCAAATGAGATGTTCTGAACAACTATCATTATGAATTTGGTTCTCTTTCTGGTACATTACTTTCTGAATGCTGACACTGATTTTCAGGGAATGTTTTTTGAGCATCCCTTCAGCTAGCTGATCTCGGTCAACAGAGCTCCTTGAAGTTAATGATGTTAAGTTCATCTATATCAGCTGAGGATCCTGACTTAGAATTTCTTTATATGTTACATAATAGTGTAAACTCATTTTTTTCTTGTTGCACATAGAATCCACCTCTTCCAAAGGGGCCTTTCTGAAATGTTTTTTACAGTGTTTTATATCCCTCTGTTTTGTTTTTCTCCAGGCTTTTGAAAAAGGAAGAAAATTTTATTTTTATCCCTCGTTCCCGTGAAGAGCTTCCAGAAAACTTTCCAAAGGAAATTCCTGGGATCTGTTACTTCCTGGAGGTGAGGAGTGGTCAGAAGCCCCCCAAACCTTCCATGCCATCTGCCAGAGTGAGAAAGGTGTCCTACAACATCGGCACCATGTTCCTCCGGGAGACCAGCCTATGAGCCTGCTGCAGATCAAAGACTCGTCCAAAAGCACAAGCCCAGAGCTGGGTCATGGCAGGGCAGCTGGAGGTTCTTGCTCTTGCACTGCCTTCCTCTCAGCAGGCAGTAAAAAGCTCCATGTAATGTCAGGCAATAATCATTTTAGAAAGGTGGGTAACTGCTGTCAGTAAACAAAGTGGAGATAGGGAAAAAGTATTAAACAATGTATTTCCACTTCCAGAGGAATTGCTTTCATAAACTCCAGTCTGGCCCCTCTCTGGCAAACAAAACAACAAAACAAAACCCCAACGCTCAGATTGGAGGTTGGTCTTGTTTTGTGCAGAAAGGATGATGGTTCTCTGTAGATTTGCACCAGCTAAGCAGAATTGAGAGTCAGTTCTGATTATGCATTCCTGTATTTAATGTGTTCTTCAGTAAGGTAATGATGTTTTTTAACTTTATGAACAAGCATTTCATACATATACTGTAGAGCTATTGTAACCTTCCTGGCAGGAGGAATTATGACTCAATACAAATATTGTAGGAATTTTACCTATTTTTATACATATTTCACTTTCTGGATAATTACATTCCACATACTGTAAGCTGAGTGAGCTTAGATATCTTTTCAGAAGTTACTGTATATTTCATACATTCTACCTATCAAACCTTATTGTTATACAAGTGGGAAGAAGGCATTTCTTGACTTTTTTGGCAACAAAAAAAAAATCAATATTTACAGAATAAAACCCCAACTTTGGTAAATCACTTTAACTGGTTTTTATGCTAAAACTTTAGTTGAGCACTGTCTTCTTATATAAAATAATGTTCAGTATTTGTCCTATAGTGTTGTATGTCCAGTCTTTCCAGGACAATGTAAACAAAGTGCAGAATGTCAACATGTGGACAAACAGAAAATTTCTCTTCAGTGGGACTTGTTTTCCCTCTAAATAATCAGCCAAACTGATTTTCAGTAGAAGCCCCGAACTTCTCTTAAAATTTGGTGTTGTGGAAACTTATTCTGAGGAATCCCAGCAGACACTGGAAGCTCTCTGGATGCTGGTTTTCCACATTTTTTAATAGGACTTGTGCTCCTAGTTCATACTGGTTATTGAAAATCCATTCTCTTAATAATGATTGCTCATTGGGAAACTTGGATTGGCTGAGGGTCCCCTGCTTTATCTAGTGAAGATCAAAAAAGCACCAAAAATGGAAAAGCAGTACTTTTCCAGGTTTAAAACAAATGGCAGTTCAAGATTTTTGTTAGTCCAAGACAATAAAATTATAAAAAAAAAGGCAATTCTTTGCTGTTGAAAATTAATATAGTTATTACACTGTCTTCAGTTAATCAAGTTCAAGCAAGATGTGTATCTGGCACATTTTCAGGCATTGTTTATTTCTCAGATTTTCTTTTTCATAAGTGATGGTGGTCAGTTTTCCTGTATGGGTGTGCTGCCTTTGGATCATACTGGACTGGGTGATGTTATTCTGGGCTTGTAGATTGTTAGTTAAAATCTGTGCCATTATTCCAGAGTGGCTTAGCTGTACATGAGCCTTTAATCACTTCAATCAAAGTAAGACTCAGCAGCAACTAGTAGGCATGGTAAACTCTGTATTTCTCTAATCCAGAACAGAAATGAGCTTGCTTATGGATTTAGAAGTCATAAGATGAGGCACCTCTTCAAAATGAGTAAATAACTTCCACCACATTTTGAGATTATCCAGCTGGATCTTTCTGTGAAGGGAATGGCAGTTCTCTATTTCTGCCCTTTTACCAGTAGCCCCTGTGAGTCAGCATGGCACTGCTAGCCTGTGCTGAATATGTTTCAGGCTTCCTTTCCATGAAGCCTTTCTGGACAAGAAAGAACTGTCTTGAACCTTTACAGACTTCAGCAGATTGAGGACATCTGAATTTATTATGCAAGGGCAAGTTTTTCCTTGCCTGAGAGGGTAGATGCATGGGAATTAGCCCAAAAACCTGTTTTAATGCAAATTCCCTCACTTTGTAGTGGGATACTGATGTTAAAGATTCCTTCCATTGGTATTAGAGCATTCTTGGGATTAGAGGAATTATTTTTTTATTTACCTTGATAAACAGCATATGAAGTTCTGTGGCCTATCTGAAAAATGACTTAGAAAAACTATTCAAACTTGAGGTTGTGGAATTTCCATCCAAACTACAGATCTGAGAATTTCCTGTACAGGATGACAAGTTTTAGCTTATAGCCATTAGTTTGCACATACACAGGATGTAGCCTACATTTTTTACCCTGGGAACACCAGTGAGATGTGTAAGAATCATAAATGGATCAAAGTTCATGTTTCACCACTAAAAGAGGAATGCCACTTCCCAGCTAATAAATCCATAGTTCTCATGTCATGACTTAGTTCCCTAGAGTGATCTTTTTTTTTCAACTAGCCATCAGTGGATTTAGATTTTAGTCTGACTTCTCGGGCACATCTTCATTGTTCATCAGTAGGTGCTGATGTCAGAGTCCCAACCAAGCTTTTTCTCTTTTCACCACTCACAGTCCTATGTGAAGAGTAGAAATATTGAGGTTTAGACCAAAAGTTCAATAACTTATCTCTTACAGTTGCTAGTAAGAAATGTCTACGTTATTTCTGTCCCTGATCTTGATCAATGGAAACATTTTCATAGCAAATGCTGGATAAATGCTAGTTTTACTAGTATATAGGAGTAGCAATCAAAACCATCCTCATGCTCTCATTTTGTTGTTTAAGGAAATCTAAAATCAGAGAGATCTGTGTGAGAATTGAAAATTTGTATTGGTATTACCATAAATACACTGATAGTGTTTGCAAATAAATCATCTAGCTCCCCAAAGAGTAGAGTACACTGACTGTATAAAAATATACAGTCTTTATTTTTCATAAGCTTATGAAAAGGTAACATATCTAGAACTGCAGCACAGATGCTAAGTATTGAGTTGTGTTATGATGAAGGATGTTAATGAAAAAGTGTGGCCTCTGGGGACATTTTTCTATGTCAATGTGAGGAAAGTGTAAAACAAATTCTCTGCATTTCCTAAATTAGTAGTTACATCTGCTGCCTTTCCTATCAGGTTGCAAGCTTATTTTGTTGGACACCTTTGCAAAGTTAAATGAAACTTATTATCAAGATTGATATTTTAAGGTCAATTAGGTGGTAGTCAGACAAAATTTCTCCAACAACACTTAGCTTTTAGTGATAGGGAAAATGTTCTCATTTTCCTGAAATTGTCTTCCTAAATAGAAAGGTTCTCAGAATTTTGTACCTTGAGATGATGAGGTAGAGAGGTTAGAGGTGCTGAAATGGTTACAGAAATCATATACTCAAGTTGGAAATTTCTTTCAGCATTTTACTTCCTATAGAACAGATAATCTTTGGTTCCTCTAGGTAAGAATTTAAATTCTGTGTTTCTTCACATAGCTGCAGGTAGCTACATTTGCTGTCTTGAGTTTCTGTGCAGAACAAATCCACTCTCTCTGAAGAGAGAGGGAGGAGATCTATTTTGTACTGCATGTACAAGGCAAAGGGAAGGTGATGTGAGGAGCCCTCCTGGCTGCTTCATCAATCTCTTTGTGGCTGGTTTCTTGCACAAAAATGAAGAGGCCAAAAATCAAAGTAAGGAAACTCCACAGTCATTTCCCCAGAACACTTTTTACAGATCTTTTGTCAGATTTTTCCATCTGCTTGAAGCTCCTCATCACACAGGCTTTTCTGTGATGCAGTTCATAGAGATCATGAACTCAGAGCAAAAAGGAAATAGTGTTTAAGTGATAGGGTGGTGCATAAATTTTGTTCTGCATCCCTCTGGTAAAATTTGCTACTCAAAGACAAAAGCCTCTGCATGGGAGAATTGCTATTAAGCCAGAGAGCCAATAGTCATTAACTGTGATTGTGGTTTTGGCTTCTCTGCTCATTCCCACATACATTTTCAGATCTGTTTTGAAGCCTGGAAACATGCCTCTGCAAACAGAAAGCCAAAGCTCTTAAAACTTTGGAAATCTTGTGTGGGAATTGCCTGTTTTGAAGAAATCCTTGTGATTGAGTCATTAACAGTCTGTGGCAGTTCATGTGCATGCAGATGCCATTTCACAGTGCTGTCTCCTCCTGTGCTTACAGTGTTCCCTACCCAGCCCAACAGCAGCACTGGGCATGTTTAACATACATCTTCCATTTTTTCCTGTACAAAACAAACTGTGCAAAACCATGACAGGCTGCATGCAACTAAAAGTATCAGCACTGCACTAACATGTAAACTCTGATAACCAATTTCACATTGTATATTTCTTGCTCTGAATAGGTACTTCTCTCAGGCAATTTAAAAATGAATGGAAAAAAATAGCACCCAAAACTGCTGTGTTGAATTGGAAATGAGTCTGAGACCTGCCCTGATTGTTGGGGCAAGTTGAATTGCTGGACACCTTCTGATTTTTCAGCTGCCTCAAGCTGTCACGTGTTCATGCTTCATGCAGATGGTTCTGTCCAGGACTCTGTAATCCAGCAGCAGCATTGTAAATTTAGGACATCTGGGTTTTCCTCTTCTAGTCTCACCTCTGCTGGGTGCTCAGAGCTCACTGAGGAGAGCTAGTTCCCTGTCCAAATGCAGTCTCAGAGCTTCTGGCTTCCTTTCTGGATTCTGGTGATCTTTTGCAAAATTGTGCATGTGTAGTATTGGAAATAGCAGCATGCTTAAATTAGCAAAACAAGAAGCTTAAAAAAGCTTGTCAAACTCAGAGACAGTTGGTTCCTTTCCCTCAAGGTAATACATTATTCATAATGCTGTGCAGGATTGAGGGTGCCAGTGACAGGAGAGGCTGTGGATGGATTGAAGGTGCTGAGTGTGCTGTAGACTGAACAATTAGGAGTTGATGGGCTTCTGCTGCTGTTAATAATTTCATCATCTTGCATGCTGTGTGCTGCTCTTGGTCAGGGTTCTGTTCTCCAAAAGACCTCCACTTTCCTTCCCTTAGCACACTGTGTGTGATGTAGTGAATAATTCCTACTGTTCTAATTAGCATATTTTGTTGACATGGCTGCTTATATCTAAAGAAAAACCGGGGTTAAAGGGCTGATCTTACTCTTCTTGCAGCAAAGACAAAACTGCTGCAGTGACACAGCAAGCACTCACATCCTTAGAGAGGGAAAAGACCACAGTGAAAGTTATCACTGGTGGGTTTGGGTGAGCTCAGAGCATTAACAACCCATGGCATGCTTTTAGCTTCCACAAGCACCAAATTTGTCTGTGCAGATAGGAGTTACTCGTTAACGATGCTATTAATTTGCAATGCATGAGCAGGCTTACAAGAAAAATCTGTGAAGTGTTTAACCTCATATACATGATTGATCTTTTGTGGCTTGGCTGTTAATCATGCTTGGAAGCAAGAGGAGCAGTGAGGCTGAGGAATGCTGGAATTCAGTCACAGGCAGTGGATCATTCACCTCTGCAGATGCTAGCTTGCCCCTGTGGCTTGGAAAGGTTGACCTCCAGTTATCTGTGGTCCAGGTTAGTGTCACTGTGTCACTCTAGCAACACTAGTGTCACTCTGAAAACAGCATGAGGCATCTCAGACTGCTGCCCTCTGGGCTGGGGTTCACATTAGAGAGCCCAATACAACATGTGATGCAAAGTGGCAACTTTGCTGGCAGCCTTCACAAAAGGATCAGTGGAGGCAGATGTTAAGCCAGCTGTTTGCTCCAGGGATTTTAGTTTCCAAAGTCAGAGTGAGGCTGAACGTGTTTTAATTCAGACAAAAAGAGAGGATTTCAGAGAAGCAAGTGTTTCCCTGGCTAACAAGGAGGCAGTGGAATTAAGATGAATCAAGAGGGACATGCTTATTACCTTGGCTGCAGCAGTGCCTTCAGCTGGCTGTCCCTCTTTGGCATCCAGCAATCGAGTTTATTTTGAAAACTGGAGGACAGGTAAGCACTTCAGGCACTTGTCCCCTCTGCTTTGGAAAGAGTATGAGGCTCCCTAAATCCTGGAGTGTGCTTAACTTTCTCAGTGACCACAGATGGCAAACTTGGACTAGACATCTGTTTTTCAAGGTGGCCCAGATAAGTGAGACTGATCCCACTGAATTACATTCTTTTCAGCCCAAGTGCTGTGTCTCAGATCTTCTGTTGTGCTGCTTTCCAGCATCCTGCACTGGCCAAAATAAATGGAATCAAACTAAGTGTCAGAGGGATAGATAAGCATATTCCAGGATAAATAAATGTTACCACTGTAGCCATGGTGACTGTCAGGAGCGTGGGCTACTGCAGTTCTGCAAATCCCTCCTCGTGTCTGAACCCTCCCTTTGCATATGATGCCAGCACTGCCAGTCACAACTCTGGGATGCCATTAGGAGTGTGATTTAGAAAAGGTTTTGAGCTTTGAGCCCCTAGCCCAGTTGTGCAAAACCTGTGTGCCACGTTCACCTGAGCTGTATGCCAGAATGCCTGCATAAACCTTATCCTGTAGTCAGGTGGTGATAGCATATATGGATTTTAAAGAACAGAGAGATAGTTGCCAGGTTATCATTAACACACATTTTTTTGTGCTTTTGTGAATTTGTAGGCTCAAAATTAACTTTTCATTAGCAAAAGGTGTCATTGAGCTCCTTCTAGGTAATTATTCCTTAGCAATACTCTCTAATGACTACTCTTGAAGCAATAAATAAAGCCATGCTAATCTCTTCTGTGTAGGCTCCTGTACAACACCTATCACCTTAACAAACTGCTTTTCAGTGGGACTTTAAGTGGCAGAATAACACCCTGACATGTACTGTTTGTCCTTCCATCCTCTTTCTCAGAGAAGAAGAGCATTTAATGGAATAATTTGGTTTTCTGAGGTGGTTTTTTTTCATTAGTTTTCTAAAAGTATGTGTATTTACTTACTTAAATAAGGAAGAGCAGAATCAGAACTATAGACCAGAATTAGGAAAGAGTTTTGTATATAAACAGTATTTTAAAAGATTGCCCACTGAGTAAGACTAATCTCACATCCTAGGAATATGAGAAGAAGTACAGGTAATAGATGTAAGATACACCCAGGAATGATAAATAGGAGTAATAAACCAGGAAGGTGTATACAATGGATGGCTTCTGTGTAATACACAACAGTAAATAGATGCTAAAACTGATTAATATCCACAGAGGGCAAATACTGTTTAATCCATTTTGGCATTTGTTTATTACCAGTACATCCCTAAGGTACTATTTTTTTCCTTCCCTAATGAGATTAGAACATACTATTAAATCAATATCAAAGTTTCTGAACTTATTGCAAAAGAACAAGCTTAGGAATAAATAACCATCAAGGACTTATTTTTATAGATGTGAGCCATTGCATGAGAGAACAGAGGATATGGGAAAGAAAAAGGAGGTACTGACAGGTATATTTATTTTAGAAGTTTCTATAGCACTTCTGGTTGATTGAAATCATTCTGAAACTGTACACTGAAAGCATGGCTTCCCAGTTCCAAGTATTTCCATTTCCTACAAAGAAGCATGTAAAATTTTTAAAGTGACATTAAGGGGAATACTTCTCGATCCCATTTTCTCTGCTTAAACATAACCTCTTTCTGAAAGTTGAATCTTACTTTGCTGAATGATCCTGAGGTTCTAAATTCCTAAATAAGTTTTGGAAATGTGGGTTAGAAATCCTCCCTCTTAGTAAAGTCCCATGTGCTTGTCAGTGTTTAGGTGTGTAAACATTCCTCTCTGGAAATGTCTTGTATGTCCTGCAAGTGTATAAATAAGAGGCATCTGAAGAAAGTGAAGTTTGTGTGTAGGACAAGGGCAGCTGTACATAGATGTGGTGCTGATGTTAGCTTTCCTCTATCTGGAAGCTGGATGACAAAGAGGTTATTCATACAAAGTGCAAGAAAGTACTGCACATAGTGTCAAGAACTCTGAGGGTGTAAGGTTGAGTTTTACAGTCTACAATCCTTAAAGTTTTAGTGGAATTGCATGAGAAATGCATAATTTTTGAGTTTTTTGTTTTAAGTAAGTGTTGAATATCCACTTACTGAGAAAAATTGGGGGGCTGGGGGGAAAGAAAATCTAGGAAATCTATAATGCAAAATGCAAAGAGTGTCTTGTTTTTTTGTATTATTTGGCTTTTCTGGAGGTAGGAATGAGAATTCCTTCATGAGTTTGAACAATGAATGCAACACTAGACATGAAACAGGGCAAGTGGGGTACTTTGCCAACTAGAGATTTTGAGATGGTAGTAAGAATGTCTTTTAAAAAGTATATAGAGATAAATGTTAGCACTTTTTAAAAAAATGGAGACTGCTTTGCTCTGTAAGTAAGTATTGTTAAGAAATACTTAAACAGAGAGAAAGCTTGGAATACTGTTGTATCATGATAAAAAGGTACAAAGTCTATGAGATAATCTACAGTTCACACCCTTCCTTCAGAAACAGTCCTCTATGTGGAGTTTTCAAATGCACATTCAACCAAGAGTTGTCTGTAGTGAATTTCCAAGGAAGCAGCATTTTACCCAGCAGTTTCTGCCAAAATACCATGCAGATCATGTTGGGTAAGGCCAAAATTTAACTCAGTTGTTTAAAGCTTAGTAAGAGATACAGAGTGTCCCAAAGCCAAGCTTTAGATGTGCTTACTGACAGGACAGCATTGTGCCTTTTACTGAAGTCTAAACAAAACCCATTCTAGATAACACTCCCATCCTAATACATGACATTTATTCTGTCTTGCCAGAAAATTAGAACTTCACTAAGTTGCAGTCATTAATGTCTTTAAAGCTAGAATATTCCTTATTATTCTTATGTCTCACTGTGCCAACGTTGCAGTGGGGTCCTCTAGAGAACCAAGAGTATGGTTAGTTGCTGTAAATATAAATGAAATTCAGCCAATCTGCATTTAGATATCTAAAACTTATGTCTGGTCTGAGCTACTCAGGTCAGTTCCCTCTACAGTCAGTGCAGACATCCTGGCATTTCAAAGACTGAGCTGTCCTGGAGAAAGTCTGAGGGATGAGATAAACCACTGCCTTAGATGTGCTCTTCTCTTTCCTCCCCAGGGGCACTGTGTGGAGGTGGAGGACTAGTTCAGGTTAGCTGCTGTGCTGTAGATGGGATGGATTCCACTGCTGTTTTAAAATGAGAGGATGCAAAGAACAGAACACCAAATACATATGGAGACAAAGACACTGGGGCAAGGGCCAGGCTTCAGACAGAGATTCAAAGGGATGTGATGATAAAATCATTAATATTTAAGGGTTTAGAAGTCTGGGTAGGGGTTTTATTCTAGTTATGAGAACATTTCTTTTAGCAGTCTGTGATTGTTGCTAACTACCCACTTTTGCTCTACGATAGCTGCAGTGTATTATCTGATGTATTCACCAAGAGCCATCTCTCCAAACCATCCTGTTATTTACTGCTTGATTGCTTCTTGGAATATCTACTTAATAAATCCATCCATCCATCCATCCATCCATCCATCCATCCATCCATCCATCCATCCATCCATCCATCCATCCATCCATCCATCCATCCATCCATCCATATCAGAAATGTATATCTTTTTTTTAACATTGAAATGATAAATTTTCCTCACCAATATTTTTTTTTCTTGAAACAGTACATAGGTCAGTGTCTGCAATCACTTGGGAAACAAAAGGGAGCAGAGGGTGGGGTGCTGGCTGGATGTTCTCTTGCAGTGATCATGGTTACTGAAGCTTCTGTCTGACGCATCCTGCATCATACTTGTGTTCTCTTGGAGTACCCAGATTCTCCAAGAGGAGCTCTGAACCAGGAAGGAGCCAGGGCTGCCACTCTGCTTCACTGCTGCAAACTGTTTGCAGCTGCCATTCTGATCCTTAGACATCTGTGGTGATTCTCACTGCGGTCGTGGTCCGTGGGAAAGTTCCTCTTGGGAAGAACCAATAGTATGCAGTCCTCCACACTGTGAACTGTTACTCTCCAGAGAAAAGGATTAGAAATAGTATTGTCCTCAAGAGCTGAGAAAACTTGCAGATTTTCCATGCACAGTGAGCAGTTTCTATAATTAGCAGGAAAACAAAACAGAGGCAGAGTTGTGCAGCGGGGCCAGCCCATCTCATGCACACTGCTGTGATAATGAAATCCAAACCCTGTGGAATTGCAGGCACATTATTCTCACTTGCTTTAAAGGTCAGCTAAGACACTGATTTCTCAAACGGGCTCACAGCTCTGAGACAACGTCAAGCTAGTCATTTCTTCCAACAAATTGCAGTTGTCAGAGAAACTGGATTAGTAGCTCGTGGAGCTAAAAATAGACACTATGGGCTTGCCAGGGAGAGGTGAATTCAGCAATAGAGGTGAAGGTACATCAAAATTTCGTAACATCTGGAGAAAAAGCAACAAAAAATGCTCAACTGAAAACAAGTTAGCCATAAAACTACATCAAAAACTATTGCAATCACAAAGAAGAAGTATGACAAGGTTTAGTATTAATTCTGTTTTATTCACCTTCTAAATCCACCTTACAGTTTCTGTTTTGTCTGCTGAATCAGTCCCTTCAAAGTTCAGTACCTCAAGTTATGACTGAAATTCATGTTAAAGCCATTATTTGAATACTGAAAAATAAGTTTTTGGCTTGACATTTCCATCTTCTTTGCAGAAGGGAGGAGGAGATAATTTATTGCTAAACTTATTCAAATGAAAAATAAAAACTAAACTCCCAAAACCCAAATCTAATAACAGAGCTACAGTGAAAGCAAATTTCCAAATCTCAGCATGTCTTTACTAAAAAGTGGGTAATTTTCCATTGCCTCAGACATTTGCATTTTAAAGAATTCTCTTCTTTGCTGTGATTTTGCAAGTACGTATTGCTTCTTGCTTGGATTTAACAAACTAAACAAAACAAACCACTTAATCATTCTTCTTCAAATACTTATTTTCTGCAGCAGGGCAATTCCACCATACTGTGTATGACCCTGGAGGAGTAGCAATCCACTGCAGATAGGGAGCCTCAGCCTGTCTGGTCAAAGTGAAAAATTCTTCTGGATGCAGGCTGGGTGTCAGCTGAAGACAGGGCAGACATGCAATTTCTACTATGACTTAAGTAATTATTTTTATTTATGTATTCACAAGCTGACCTCTGCATAGCTCAGGAATAACCTTCACCACCTTCTTTAGAAATTCTTTCTGTAGTATGTGTTTTTTCTGCACACCTGGTATAAGATCTCTGCATATCAGATCTGAGGCAGTGACAAGTGTAGGGTATAAATAATAACTCATGTCAGCAAAGCAAATCACTGTGAAAAATATTTGTAAAGTATTCGTGCTCATTGTCTTAAAAGCTAGAGGGGTTTTTGCAAATTTTGTTCATGCAGAAGTCCTCATTGTAAAAGAGGTCAAGAGTAATCTTGATTTTGGGATTTAATTAGCATCAATGCCATTTATCAGGCATTCAGTGTGTGCCATTATTACCAGGGTGTTAGGGTTCAGTGGTGGAACAGGAATGTCAGGACAAGCAGCACCAGCAGTTATCTGCATCCCACATCCTTTGCATTATGTACACATTCCATGGCATGCTCTGTGTTTTACAGAGCATGATATGACTGCTTAAATGATTAGAAATATGGTTAGGGATAAATAATACAGAATATATGGACATTGTCTGATAGCTGTCTTGAGATATTATGGATATCTTGTCACCCACCCTTGGGATTACTCTAAACCAAATCATGCACCTTTAGCATCCACACTTACTTCAGTGAAAAGCAGGGCCATCTTCATCCCTTTCAGTTTTTAAGCTTCAGTTTCTTTAAAGCACAGAGATTAATGACATAAGTATTTTCCAGAGAACAGTAACTGTTTTGTTTAGTTGGGTTTTGTTCCCCTGAATATGGTGGGCTCCACTGCTAGGACTGACCACATTCCTTCTTGATAAAAGTTTAACCTTTCCCAGGTTACTAAAATTCTGCAAAAGTTCTTTGCAGGATCCCACAGTGTTTTGAAGAGACTATGTGTATTCTGTTTGTTCAATTCATGGGTGCAACACATAAATATTAAGGCATTCTCAGATCACCATCCTGGAGAGTCCAACCAATTATTTCATGGCCACGAATAATCCCCTTTCTCTCTTTGCCACTTTTGCTCTGCCTCTGTGGCCAACCTTAGAGAAGGAACTGAGTGCTACTGAAAATAATCTAGTGGTTTATATTTATATATTTCAGTGGGATTTATTTGTAATAAGGAGAAACTTGCAAAACAAGCTCATATTATTGGCATGAAATTCACAACCTGAGCCTACCTAGTCATGGTTCAGTCTCTTCCCAAAGCCTTTGAGAACAAATTGGACTTTGCATGCAATATCTCGCCTAGAAGAAGTGATAACAATTTTCCAGTTGTCTGTGACTGTGATTTTGACTCTCCCTTCTAATCAGGAGTCATGAAATTCAAGGAAGTGTGAATGGAAAGTAATTTCTGATACTTGTTTAAACATTTTTCCAGGAATCAGCTGAAATTGGTGATTTAACTGGTGATTCATTCAGACTCATCTTCATTTCCTCTGAAAGTAATGCTGGAGGACAATTAACTTTGATGCCTTAGAGTTGTATCTTTCAACTTTTCCCTTTAATTTCAATGTTGCCAAAGTAAAATCTGAGGGCTAATTCCTATCTAAGGTGGTCACAAACATCTGTAATAACAGAGCCAGACATATGGGAAGATAACTTGGATTATTGTAGGAAGATGGATTTTCCCTTGAGTTCATGATGATTAGTTCTGGGAGTGGGAATTTTAGGAGGAGTTAAGAGCCACCCGTTGCTGGTGTGACATTTACTGATAGCAGAACAAAGGGACAGAACTGTTCAGTAGAGTGCAGTTTTCATTACAGCTTTAGGAATGCTGAGAAATTGCTCCTTGTCTTGTTTCAATCTTCGCTGTTCTGGATGCTGGATAAAAATATTTAGTCCTCCTAAAATGTGAAGATTGACCACCTCATAGCCTGCATTCCTGTGGAAATGGACAAATATCCATCCCCTGGGTGCAAATGCTTTTTGTGTAGTTCTGTAATACTGTTTTAGTGTTGTCTTATGAAGTTTATCTGAAGAGACTTGTACAAGCATTCTGCACTAATAAGATTACAACCTTGCACTGCCAACAATGGTTCCTTAGCATTAAAATGATCTTGGATGCCATTAAAGAATCCTAGAGCTCTATCAGGGTTTAGAGCACTGAGATGTTTGTGAACCTGAACCTGTTTGCATAAAATTTCTTACAAAGGATAATCAAATTAACGACAGTATTTCCATTTTAGTATACATAGAGAAGTTAAGGCAGTGTCCCTAGAGATTTCTGTCAACTTAATGTTTAAGAGATTAATTTTAGTACTCTCTAAATCTGAACATTATTTTAAAACATCAACCTATGATCTATTGGGAAGGGGTGGTCAGGTTAGAGTTTTACTGTCAGATGGCATGAACAGAAAAGCTCAGAAAGCATATAAGCCAGGATCTTCCCTCACTGAAATCAAGGGATTAATTGCAAAATTGCATCTGATTACTTGTCCTGTAACTAGCTGTTCAGCAAAGGAATCCATCTGCCAACAGAAGCAGAGTCCATACAAACTATCACATGCTGCATTTCAGTTTTTTTGTTGGGATTTGTTTGGCAGACTTAGTGGTCTGGAAGTTCCAGTAAGTACCTCTGTTTGAAAGTTGCTACTTCAGTTATGATTGCTTCCCCAAACCAACTGAATTTATTACTAACCAAAGACTTACCTACTTGAAAAAAGAAAACGAAAAAACCAGTAAAGTTGGTTCTGTCATTTGTGTCTTTGGATGTGAGCAGTTGAAGTGCATGATGTATGTACTAACCAGGCCTGTGCTGTGGCATTGAAGAAGTGATTCAAGGCTGCAGCACCAGTATTACACATTCAGAATTCAGTATTAATTAATTAATACTAGTCTATGTAAAAACTTGATGTGCCATATGTGTAGGCCATGGGAAAATTGTGTGTGCAGTGAACTGTATACGGTCTTAAAAGCTTTAACATTTGTACTGCTCTTCCTATAACAGAATGTATGTCTTGATAGCTGTTGATCCTATGAGCTTCTTAAAAAAAATGTAATCTAAAGTTTATTCTTCTTGTCTTAAAATTACTGTTTTGTGTCTAACTGTTTACACAGACCTGCATACAGCAGAGGGTCTTTCTCTGTATGTTGCTGGGAAAATGGAAAAGCAGATGCTATTTGTAAATCTTGCAGGCTTAGAGAGATCAGTGAATGCCTTCCCTGAATCTCCTCCTGATAAGCCACTTCTATTTACTAGCAAATGCAAACAGTGCCAATAGCCTGGGCCTTCTTGAGAGGAAACAAAACAGCCTTGTTCTGTCCCACTTCTGTTGATACTTCTTAATTTTATCTTTTTGCCTCCTTTTGAGCAGGCTGTGGTGATACAATTCTTTCAAAGTGTAACTGAGGACAGTTTGCCTTTTATACCCTTCTTTTTTCAAAGCCTCTGAAGGCCTCAAACAAGAAGAAAAAACTTTACAGAACTCGTGCAGGTATGTTGCTAACAGGTAGCAGAAGGACAAAACAGCCTTCTCAGAGTACCCAGGCTGTTTTAGCAGCGTGCCTGCACTGTGTTGTGACTTGACATCTGGCTTTCATAGTGTGACCTGCTGTTAATGGTGTTTGTTTGTCCTTTTAGTTTGTCCTAAAAGATTTTACTTGTTTGTCTCCATATTAGAAACATGATGTACACTCTATAAGAAAAGCAATATGCAATATACTATACATCTTCTATTTCAATGCCTCTAGTTTTAGGCTAGTACTCATATAAATGTTTATAATTGAAATACAGGTTTTCTTGTTCTTCACAGGACCAAGCAAAGTTTTGCCTTGTCTAAATACTAACAGTAACATTTCTACTCAACAAATACTCTTTGCTCATGCTTCTAGTTTAGTTGTGGTGGGGTTCATCCTACTGATTCCCCATTAAGCATTTGAAAGGGAAAAGTAATGAGCTATTTCAGTGCATGACCTTTGCACAGTACCTGATTCATAAAGATAAATAGATCCAAAATTTCATTTATGAGTTATTAGTGATCAGCAAAACAACAAAATCCTTTGAAGTTCAGCTGAGGAAATTCTGAAGTTCTCGCATTGCTTATTCAGTTTTGCAGTTTCTTGAGTCATTATAATGCATATATTTGATGGAGCCTTGGCCATAGATGCTGGTATCTTCATAAAAGTTGTTCTAATTTCTGCCTCCAGTTATATGTGGAACTGTACTGTAGTGGATAAATTATCTGGATTTGAAAAAAAGAAACATACAAGTTTTCCTTCAAGACAGTTCTCACTTTATTTGACCTTGCACTCTGGTAGATAGCTCACTTTAATTAATTCTTCTCATAATATTAGTACAATAGCCACAAAAAATGTTTCTCCAGAGAAATCTCACTCAAAAATACTTTGATGCTGTTTGTGACTAGAATACCTCTATTTTAGAGCTAAGTCACTGAAGAGGTGATCAAAGAAGACAGGATATTAGGACAAATCAAGAATTTTTTTTGTATATGGTTTTAAAAAGTGATATGACAGGGAAGTTATCAAGTTTTTTTTTCCTCATTAAAGTTTGCTGATACACATAACAGCTGCTCATAAAATATTTATTTCTTCCTCCACTGTCTTTCTTTTGAAGCCAGAAGATCTCCAAAGCAAAAAAAGTTACCTGGTGACCTTGTATGAATTACATAGCAAATGCAATCCAGACACCAAATCCATCCAGTCTTTAGTTGTCCCAGAGGTCACTAATTCACTGGAAGTCACTGACAGAGCTTGTTCTTATGAACACTGTAACAACCCAGTATGAATTGCACTGGTTCAGTTGCACTGTTTGCTGCTCAAGATACCACCCAGATTGCATTTTTTATTCTTCTCCCATTGCTTGAAAAGGAAAATAAACAAATAAATAAATAAAGCTTAGGTCTGTGTCTCTGCATTACTCGAATTCTCATATGTGCAGACTGCATCTGACTTCTGGTAGTATGTTGCAGACTTGCTTTTATGACAGAGAAGATGGTTTATCTCTTTTGTGATACCTTTTTTTTTTCCTGTCTGGAATTTTTGGCATCTCTTCAACCATATCATTAGCTTTTTTTGGGCTCCTCGGTGCCTGGAAATCTTGGACAAAAGGCCACACAAAACATGTGCAGAACAAGTCTGTATCTCAGGTGAGAAGTTTTGTAAGGATATTTTAGGCTTATTGTTGGGGGCAGACCAACTTTTTGTGTTCAGTGGGCTCATCTTATGCTGTAGAGCTGATGTGTAGAGGCACAGCACATTGACACGTTGCTCAGCTCGTGCAGACACATGGTCAGTGCAGTCCAGCTTGGCAAATCCTGAGAAAAACGGAATTTGCAGCAATTGGAATTTGAGATGTTGGCAGGAGTACATGATTTGTACCACCTCCTCTCTCTTGTGTCATGAAAACTATCTAGAAACATAGGAAAATAAGAAGGAAAGAAAAAAAAAACCAAACGAGGGCAATTGTGAGGCAGAGCTCATTTATCAAATTTCATGTTCCAGAGGTGGAACTAAAACCATTCAAATACAGAGGCCAGTGCTGATCAGCAGTATTTTAGTTTCCATTTGTAAATTTTATACTGAGCAGCTGTAATCCTGCCATGGGGCAGGAGGTGTTTGACTTTTTAACAACCCCTGTTCAAAGATTGGTTGCTGAAGTGGTCGATACCCAAAAATACCCTGCAGTGTCTTGGCAAGCAGGGTTCAGTTTCCAGCAAGGTTTTGTGGAGGGAATTTGAATGTTATTGTGAATCAGGACTGAGCAGTGGTGGTCCTAAGCCTTCCCAAAGCAGATCCCAGGGCCAGTTTTACACACACCCTACACACATGCCTGTGGATTTTATGAATCAGGTCTGTGATCAATGTTTGCTGCAGTGTCATGGGGTTATTCTCTCTTCGGTTTGCAGTGTAAATAATACTGTACATCTGCTATTTTATGATACAAATGCCATGTGGGTTGCTTATTTTTAAAATGTTATATAGCTCTGTTATGATTTATTTGCAATGCCATCTTACAGTATTGGTTTAATGTACAATGTATCTCAATGGCATGAGTGAAAATACTTATATTTTGCAATGTCAAATATTTTATTTTTGTTTTTTAAAATGAATACATTTCATTCTATGCAGTTCCATAAATGTTTCTTAAGTGGCTCATTATGTCTGAAAATATTGCTTCCTCTCCAGTAGTGCAAGCATAAGAACTAGTATTCCTGATCAAAATCATCAGATATGTCATCTAGCAGTTTCAGATTAGAAATATATGTACAAATATATAATCATTTATAGTTAATCAGAACATCTACTATATCTTCCTTGCTTTTCGTGTAATGATACATTTTAATAATTTTGTATTCTTTTTATTTGTAATTATTTGTGACTCATACACAGTGTAAATAACATGTTTCATTATGCAAGTTTTCTAGGTATTCAAGACTACAAAAAAAGTTTGT
Organism: Luscinia megarhynchos; assembly: GCA_034336665.1. Classification (NCBI taxonomy): domain Eukaryota; kingdom Metazoa; phylum Chordata; class Aves; order Passeriformes; family Muscicapidae; genus Luscinia; species Luscinia megarhynchos. The sequence continues at coordinate 72,658,793 of JAPFBE010000003.1, forward strand.
ATAGGAAAAGAAATTGATAGTAGATTGGAATGACATAAAATGAAGTGGTGACAACTATGTTCTATTTATACTGTTCATTTCCAAGTTGTCTGTTAAAGAAAAAACATTTCATTTTCCCTTTAATGTCCAACCGGTTATTTGAAGTATATTTACATCAATAAATCATGCAAAAGTCTATTAAAAGTCATGAAGCCTCATTGAAATTTTCTTTTTTTTCCTGCTTATGCCTTACCTATGGAGGCCAGTATTTAAATATACTAAAACCCAATTCAGTGGAAAGAGTCCAAGAAGTCAGTGAAAGTATTTGTGGAAAAGAATTTTTTTCACTCCTACCTCTCAAACCTCACCCTTTAGCTCAACTCCAAATTTATTTTAAAACAATAAACCAGTAAAATAAGTTATAACAAAATAGATGCTAGATGCTTGAATACATTTTGTGTATATCCCTGGATATGTAAGCTTTGGTTTTCCTGGGCATGGCCATGCTAAAGCCTTACTAAAGCTTTTGTTCTTGCCTGAACTTCTGGCATTTTGAGGCAGAGCTTCTCAAGAAATTGAACAGATTGTTGGAAAGAAAATGTCTGGTGTGGGTGATACTGCAACAGCTGATTTCAGTGGTTGTTCAGTTCTTGGTTCTGTAGAACAACAGAGCAGAAGCAGATTTCCTTCCTGGAGAACAGAGTGGGAGAGCAGGTGACATTGCAGGGAAATCCCAGCACCAGCTCCTTGCTCCCAGTGCAGGAGCAAAGGAGGCTGGCAGGCTCTGGTGTCATCAGCCTGGCAAATGCTGCTCCTGCTGCCCATTTTTCCATTCTTTCTTAATCTTTTCTATATCCCCAACTGAGAAAATGACTCATTCTGCTCTGCTACTTTTTACAGAAGACCATTAACTAGAATTGGTTGCAATATTTTTCTGTGCTACTGGGAGAAAGTGGAATTTCAATCAATTCTATGTGTTATTGGGGGGTTGATTCTGACATTTTTGTTCTACATGTGCTTAGCTCTTATGTGGCTAAAGCTAAAGCTGAGGAAGGTCTAACTTGTCCTGAAATTTCAGAGATTTTTGCTGGCCTTAAGCCTGGTGAACATTTTCTAGGAAGAAGACTGATAATTTGCCTATTCCTGTCTTGAAAATTACTCAAGAAAATTATTCTGAAATTTTTAGATGGGAATTTTAATAACTCCAGTATTTGGGAGTCAGTTCTTGTCCTCAATATATTTGAGAATACTATGTGTTAACCAGGAAATTATGATAAAAGACAATTATCACAGACTTATTAGTGGTGAGAGTTGTTTTTTTATGAATATAACACTACATTTTGAGATCTCACTTTCTACAATAAAGTTCCTTTATGTGACTGCATGAAGAAATGCAAGAAGTGCCTTCATCTTAACACCCATATACATTAAAGGTAATCCCAGGAGAGAAAAATATAATAGGAATAAAAATTTGTGCAGCCAAGGACAACAACAATTATGAAAGCTATTGCATATATATCAGAAATTACATGGGAAAGAATAGCTCAAGTTTGAAGAGACATGACTATGATAAAAATCTCTGAATATTATGTTGAAAAAGGATAAAAGCTGATTATTCTGTGTTTCTTATAATGGCAGAATTAGAGGGCATTTAATGAGGTTACAGGCAGCAGATTAAAAACAAGTAGTGCAGGAGAAAGCACTTTTTTTTTTCTTAGAATGTATAATCAAATTGTGGCTCTCAGTGCCAACAGAACATTTAAAAGACTAAAATAGAAGCAATTAGAAAAGCTGATGGAGGGTAGTAGATCCATTGACTGATTTCAAACATGTTGAACTGCATGCTATTGTCAGCTCAGAAAGCCACTAATCCTTTGGTGCAGGAATATGAGAGAGTGTCCCAGCCAGAGGTCTTGTAATACCTTTTTATCCCCTCTTTGCATACCATTCCCTATGGATATCATTCCAGAAAAGTTGCTGGGTAGATGGAAGCTTTCAAGAAAAATCCTGGGTTTGTACTTTGATATGGGAGACACTGAAGAAAGAGAGTCCAGAATGATCTGCAGGCTGGGAGAAGAAAATTTGAAAGTCATACCAGCATCTGGGGTAGTGTAATGCACTGAAACTTGCTGCTAATATGCAGTTTGGGCATCAGAGCTGGGCTGGGGGAAAAGAGATGGTCTTCACTGGGAGACCAGTCAGAAAAGAAGATTTTTGCTGAACTGACTCAGCACAAGTAAGTTTCCTGTGATCTTTCACAGCACTTTTCCTATGCTTAGGAAAAAGTCACAAAAGCATGGACCAAGGCAATAAAAAAAGATCCAGAAATGGGCCAAGATCAGTTTTACAAGAAAGACTTGGGGGCTGTTGTCCTCTTGATGGGAAAAACACTCCATTTTGTGTTGACTCTACCTGAGTACCTGGGGCATGGACCTTGCAGGATGAAATCTGAGACATTCTCACTAGCAGCTTTAAGTGGAAAGGGCTGTTTAAGTTTCCTCACATGTAATATTCTCCCTTAATTTCAGTACAGAGGCAGAGAAAATTGATAAATATACCAAATAAAGAAGCTATTGTAAGTCTGCACACCTGATATGTATAAGCAGATCAAATATTTTAATTCTGTTTTACTGGCCTCCTAAAATGTGGGCATGTGTGTGATGCACAGGCTGAGTAGGACAGAAACTGAAGTTGAGGACCACTTTGATTCAGTATTTTCATTAGAGACCTTAGCACAGAGGAGAAGAAATGACATCTGTTGATGGCACAAAACAGGGAGTTGTTACGACACAACAAGAACCAAATGAAAGAAGGGAAGAGTAGAGCAGCCTCCCAACCACATAAAATAGAGGTAGGATGAAAGGATAAATAATGTCTGCCAGGATTAATTGCAGGTACTCCTGTAGTATCTGAAAACTCGTAATTTAGAAGTGACAGAAGAAGAAAAAGAGATGGAAGAGTAGTGACCGAGAAGTGTGTGATTATACTCACTAATGTCATGTGAAAAAGAGAGAGAACTGTTTCTGATAGATGCAGGGAGATATCAGAGGCATTGCGAGTAAGGTATTTGATGTGATCACATCTGGAATACTGTGTGTAACTCTGATGATTCTACCATAGGATATTTTTGTGACTGGCAGCATAAAGCCTAAGTACAATTATTTAATTAACCAGTTTCTATTTGAGTGAACCATGCATCGTTTAAAGGACGGACACATAAAGTGTACCTGATAAAATTGTATTTAGGTAGAGAATATAGCATCAATAATGTTCAAAATACTCACATTTCTTCCTGTTCAGTAGGCTAAGGAAGTACAAAGTGATACAGCTCAATAAAATAGCCAAGAGACAGAGGAGGCTGTTACCATCTGGTGTATCTCTTGACAGGTCCAGGTTGTGATCTTCTTTAAAACAGTTTTTCTTGTTTTATGTGGGGCTAGAGTGAACTGGTGAAGGGTCTTCAGGCATTGCCTGTGCTCCTGGCTTCTCTTAAAAATGTGAGAGTTAAGGGAGTTAAATAGCAATTTTTCTACAAGGCATCTTGTTTCAGCTTCCTCAACACAGACCTCTCCTGCACTTGAAATGCCCTGGTTCCCCTTCTTTGCCCTCTAGCTTCTATGTGGCAGAAGACCTTCTGAGGGTCCTGGGCCATATTTGCCAATGCCTCATTGACCTCTTAGATCCCATAAAATGGCAGTGTATTCAGACTTCTGAATCAATTATATGGTGCTGGGTTTGTAACTGATTCCCCAGATAAGAACATCACACTGCTCAGAAGGAAAAACAGCTATCCAGATGGAGATCACAGGCCATTCATCATCTATCAGTGTATGAATTACTTTTACTAGAGTACATTCACAAATGATGAAACAAAGCTTTGCATACGGGCCAGAAATATATTAAAAGAAGCTTGAATAATATTCCTAACATGGTAATGTAATGATCTGAATACTTTAACAAGCAAGTGAAATGGAACTCTGATATGATTTATTTTATTTGTCCCTTAAGATATCTCTTTAAGGCTGTGGAAATAGACATGGTATTGCATAATTTGCATTTTTTCTCCCATAGTTATTTCTGCAAATAGTAGTTCTTTGGTCTGGTTGCTATGTCTTGTATAATATGCCTTATTGTAATTGCTTTCAGAAAAATCAATATAATCCTACTGTCTACAAATCCAGCTAGACTGCTTGTCCCGTGGTAGCAGTGAAAGAACAAACACTGCTTTAATTTCAGTTGTCTGTCTGGAGCTGGCAGGTTATTATGCTGCACATGAAAATGGTGGCAATGAGACCCTGGCAGTGCTGTGGGAAGCTGAGTGCAGTGCTCTTCACCCAAAAGGAATCCTGATTGTGTAACTGGCAATCTGCAGTTCCCTGCTAGTCCCATGGCTGGCAGGAGGTGGCTGCTCAGCTCTGAGTTTATTAAACCTCTCTCTGCAGTGACAGGACCAGTGGTGTGTCAGGTAAGAGAGAGGCCTGTGGTCACACACCTGAGTCACTGCAGGGCAGATCATGAGCTTGTGACTGATATTAATTCCTTGTTCCCGTATGCCAATGAAAACTTCCCAGGTTTAGGACTGAATGTTAAACATTTCTTTCTTTCCTTAATCTTTCTTTCCTTTCAGGTACCTGCCTGCATTCAGAAAATGCTGTCCTGAATAATGAAATATGACAAAATGCTTAGCTTCACTTTTCACCTCACTTTGTGTCATAGATGCATATACAGTTTCTGATCCTTCCAGTTTTTTCAGGTGTGAAAACACCAGAGTGTTAGAGAAGTTATTTTGATTTTTCATTTACATTTCTAAGCACTTTGTTATTGGAATTCCAAGAAGATGTCTTGTGCTAGATATCCAAGACCTTAATAAATGCTTCCTCCAAGTGGACTCGGGACAAATGAGGCAAGAGTGCCTAGTCTGGAGCAAGAGCCTTGCCTTCCTCTCATCTGTCCGCTGGAAATGCCACACAGCCAAGAGGAAATTGACTGGGAGGTTCCTGGAGTGGGTGCAAGAGAACTTCCTGACATGCAGGAAATCAGAGTTAGTTAGTTAGAATCTAGAATGGAGCTCAAATTGAAATTAGTACCAAAAAAAATCTGAAATAGCAGTCTAAGAAAAAATGGAAGGTAAAAAGAGATGTAGTATTAACTGGGTAGGACTTGCTAAGGGCAATAGAAGAAGAGAGATGATGCTGTCACCAGAAATCTTCAAAAATCTGTTACAAGGTAATGCTGAGTTTCTGTTTAAATCATGAAATAAGAATTTTGCAGACCAATATATTATACAAATCTGCTGCTGAAAACCCATCAATAACAGTAATAACAATAATCTTGGCTTTCACGATAAGCGTGAGTTTAAAATTAGTTTGAACATTGAAGAGTGTAGTTTATAGGGAGAAATAAATTATTTCTTAATGCCTGTGCTGGCATCCAAGGGAGGAAGACAATTTTTTTCTTGAAATAAAGAGGAGATTATTGGTAGAAAAAAAAGAAGGTTTATTCTTCACTTTAAGTGCAGATTTATTATGGATCAGAATGAAGCAAAATTCTTTGTCTCAGAAAAAACTATGAATTTCTCAGATATTCTGGAAAATCAAGACCTAAATCAATTTTAATTGTGTATAGCAGATTATTGCATCCAGGAAGTGTAATTCAGATTAAAACTTGACTGAGTATTTGCCATGTGCCCCAGGTCAAAAGGAGCTTGTGTAAATGTCAGTGGCATAACTGATCTGTGACACTGGAAGTGTGTGCTAAACCAACATTGGTCTTAATTACATTTTCTTGAGGCAATTATCTGGTAGTCAGAGAAGGATGGCATTTTTAGTTTTAGCATAATATAAGAGCGTGACTAGTTCATCAGTAAATTCACTGTCTGCAAGTCATCAAAAACCCCAAGATCACAAGAGGTTTTTCCCATAGTGCTCCTGTACCTAAGGCATTCCTGGTGGAGACTGTGCCATGGGTTCAGACTGCATGTCACTGTGCCATGGGTTCTTTTTCCAGAGCAGGTGATGCCAAGGCTACTCTGGCTTTGCAGCACCTGGCAGTGCTGATCTATATCCCCATCCCTGAGGACATCACAACTTCCTTGCAGAGTCATGCCTGCGAGAGAAAATGCTTGTTGAATCTTAAAAATACCCAGCCACCAACAGGAGCAATGCAGGAGGAGCAGAGGCTCCTCCTAGGTGAAAAAGCAGTCACTTAAAACAATCTCTGAGATAAAATCAAACCTCTTCTTCCTGAAAGTCACTTCTCACTGCACTGTCCTTCCTCTCTAATAAAAGGTTGATTCTATAGAATTTGTTTGATTAAAGAACTGCTTCTCAGAGGCCACTGCAAAATACAGTGGTGGATTTCTCTACTCTTCATGCATGAAAAGTGCAAGATATTCTTTACAACCTCTGTTGTTAAAGAGTGCAGGCAGCTCAGCTCACTGCCCAGCTCACTGCCCCGTGAGAACTTCTCTGCCTGACTCATAGCAGTAACCTCGCTCATCTTCTTCCCTTATGTAAATAATTAATGCCATGAAATGCATTTCTCCTTTAATCTGTGTGCTGCAGTTTCCAGTGTCACTCTGTACTGTTAGGAACTTAATTCCTTAATTTGGCTCCAATGTAGCCGATTTTGAAAAATGTGGCATCTCTCACTCAGGAATGAATAGATGAGTGAAGTGACTCAGTTTAGGCATGCTTGTGAATTCCTACTCCCTCCCCACATGCCTCAGTAGATGGTGTGATGTAAATGAAGAAATGGACCTAGAAGAAAATGGTCTTAGAAAAAGAAATGTTTTAGGAAGGAAATGTTTATGTATAGGCTAGGAAAAAACAAACATCTGAAAAAAGAGAAGGCTCCAATTAATCAAAGCTGAAGTACACAGAACTGTTCAGAGCTATTTAAATAGCATCTGCTGCAGAGGCTAAGAAGGCAAGCAGGTGAAAAGGAACAGTACAGAGAATAGGTGAGGAAAACCTTTTCTGCAGAAAGGCTTTTCCATAGTCTCATCAGACTGAGGAAAAGTAATGGGGTGGATGACATAAAGACAGGGAATGCTGTCCTCCTGGTGAAACGTGCTTTTATCTTTTGTGCAGATTCATTATTTTTTAATGCAGCTTCGTTAACCATTTCAAAAAAAGAAAACTGCTGTTTATAATCTAGCTTTGCTTTTCTGTATATGGTCCTGATTTGGTTGAGCTGAATTTTCTTCAAATTTCTTTGCAGCAGCTACCAGTGAATATATACATTATTTTTATTTAAATGTTTGCTTCCTGATTATTTGCTGAACATGACTCATAATTGCATTTTTTCTTTTTTTAGTTTTGCACATTTGCTACGAAGAATGCCGTAGATAATTCACTTTCACAGTGGTGAAAATAAGAAGATTCATTTCTTGGCATACCCAGGAACTGAGAAGAGATTGGGGAATTACTTGGGTGAAGTGAAAAAAGAAGAACAAGAGAATAAGATTCAAACAGATATGACTTCAACCAGTGAAAAATATAGTTGTAATATGCCAAGAGCATTGAGGAATAAACCACAACTGTGTGTGAAGAGAGAGCAAAGGCAACTGCCTGCTTTCAAAATGGCATTGCAAGTTGGGAAGTGCCAAGGAGGAAATCAGTTTAAAGGCTTTCATGCAATCTGTACAGCTCAGTGCAGAATTGCAAGTCTTGTCCTAAGAGTTGCTTTGCCTCATGGCAAATTATCTTCCGCAAAATGAGGTCCAGAATACAAATTTACTTGCTAACATATATAGCAAGAGGAGTCAGAAATTTTGGTGCCTTGGGAGCAGACTCATTTTTCCCTCTAGCTTTGCCTGTAGACCAGCAGAGAATTTGCTGTGGAACATATCTGGGCTCTTTGCAGTTCCTTCCCCTGGCTGCTCACTGCTTGCTCATTGCCAGGAGGTAGAGAAGCAGCCCTGGCTGGGTGGGTGGCTGCAGCAGCAGGTGATTTGAACACAGCCCAGACAGCACATGCTTTGACATCCTCTTTGGTTCTCGCCCAAGAGAATCTGTATCACTGAGTCTGGTCTTTATTTTTGTATAAAAATCCTTATCTGGTGGATTATCATCATCACCTTCTTTCTCTCAGTAGAAAAGGCCCTACACAAAAAACCACAGGTTTCATTGAAAGCCACTAGCATGGGCCTGTGCAGGTTCAAGTTCATTTCTTTAGAAAGCACGAGCATAAACCACATAATTCAGACCTGTAGTTCTGCTGGATATTTTCTGCATCAGCTTAACTGCAAGATGACACTAGATCTTTGAAAAAAATACCAAAGCAACAAAACAAACATAAAAGATGCAGCAAGTCTGTGGTCTCAAGATGGGGTGCAGAAGTCAGGTCTGTCAGCTGCTAAAACTGGAACATTTAATTGTCCTTCCCTGTGGGACCAGAGAAAACCCAGGCACAGCCAGAAACCCTGGAAGGGAAATGATATTTCCTGGGCTTTTTATTGCAAGGAACTGAAATAATAAATAGTGGATATTAAAACCATGTACCCAGCACTGTTACATTAGCAGGTTTAATAACTTTCTGCAGATATTACCTTGCTGTAATTCGTAAAATGACCATGGCTACATTAGCAGTGTGGGTGACTACTGTGTTGGTGAGATACAGCTATTGTTGGGCACATTTGCTGTCACCATGGGCTCACAGATAATAAACATAATTACCAGCCAGTGCTTCTGCTCACATAGATTATTTCACAGCCCTGTGACCCACCCCCATGTGGTGTGCTCTGCTGCTGCTGCATGTCATGATCCCATTTTGGCTGGGTATTCACTGCACTGTATCAAAGATGTGGAGCTGTTGAGCACAGCTCCTAGAAGATTTTGGCCATTAATTTAACTCCGGGGAAGGAAATATTAATTTATTACCAGAGCTTCAAGAGTGTCCTTGGGTTTTCATCTTGGGAGTGTTGGGTGATTTTTTCCCTATACCCTGTTGCAAAGGCATGCTTATAGAATCTGATTTACACTTCTAGATTTACACCTATATCTGATTTTCACTTCCACCCCCTCTGCTGGGACAGTCTAGACAGCTTTACAAGATTGTTAGACAGAAAAGTATCACAAAGGCTGCACTTTTCTGTCCAAAGCTGCTTAGATATTTAACACCTTTTGGCAATAGCCCTGAATCTGAGGGAGTAAAAGCAGTTCTTTGAGATGGCACAAGCCCTTGGAGAACCAGCACTGCATCCAACACACTCAGCTGGAAACTGTCTTGCACACAATGTATAATACAAACAAGCTGTTAGACAAATGTCAGGATAGCTAATCTCTAGGAGCAAGACTGCTTTTTACAGCATGCTTTTTTCTGCTTCCTAGTGTAACTTTCCTTCCTCAGATCCCTTGTCACCCAGGACCAGCAGCAACACCATTTTCCAGAGCTGAGACATACTGATGCACTCTGTATTCAGTCTGGAGCAAAGCCTGGGTCTAGCCACATAATCCCTATTTCTCATAAGAGAGGTAACAGCACGTAGCTGACTTTCTATCTCTGAGGTATTAAGCCTTCAGAGAGATTGCAGGGCAGTCTTGATCATTCTCTGTTAGTGATCTGTCTCCTCTTGATCTCCAGTCTGACAACTATGTCCTTCCAGCACCACTGAGTGCCCCCACAGGACTTTATTTCCAGTGTCATGAAACACAGGGAGAGCTGCCTTCCTATATTTTTGGCTGCCTACCTGAAGAGCTTCTTGGTAGGATTTGATCAGGAGGTTTGGATGCCACCCATGCCATGCCTGACTAGGCACCACCTTTGTAAAGTGCACAGATCTGGCTGGAGGAGACATCACACTTGCCCTTGGAGGATTTCTAAGATCCATTTGCTTGAAACTGCCTGGTATTCATCACAGAACATGCTCACAGTGTGTGCTCCCATAGTGACCTACAGTCTTTGCACTCTTCCTCTTGCCTGGCATGGGGTTTTAGACACTTGAGTTTTGCATTGTGAGTCTTTTAACATTATATTAAGAGCACAAGGCTTCTCAGCTGGCTGCAAAAAGTAAAATCTCCACTGGTGTAAGCAGCCCAGGCACCTTCAGTTCAGCCTGTGAAATGGCTGTCTGCAAGTTTCTCTGAGTGGTCTGTCTTTATTGTTCAAATTAATGAGCAAAATCCTAGCTCTTCAGAAGTTTTGCAGGTGTGAAATTATGCATGAACTACAGAACAAAAGAAACCAGGCAAATAAAATTGAAGGGGGAAGAGGCAGTACTTTACTATGCAGGGAAATAAATAGCATTTTACATTGTCATTAAAACAGTGAAATATTTATTTGATTTTCTTTTGAATCAGTAATTTAGTTGGCTCTGTCTGACAAAAGACACAAATACGAATCACAGTCCTTATTCTGAAGTTCTGATTACCAAATATATCTACAGTGGCAAGAGTTATGGGATTTAACCTGTAGGCCTGATTAAAAAAGGGAAAGTGGATGCTGCACTATAGTTGGGTGATGGCAGGGATTTGCCTGTGTGCACACCCAGTGCTCTTAGTCCCTTGCTCCCTGGGGCCTCCAGGAACTCCCCAGCACCAATGAGGCACAGGGCTGGCTTGGTTCAGTGCACTGATGTGTGACAGAGTGCTCAGCTGAGCCACTGGCCTCACCAGGCAGCGTGTGACCAGCTGTGACAGCTGCTCCCCAGGGCAGCTTGAGCAGCCCTGCAGACTCTGCTGTGCACAGACCAATGGGCAGGCACTGCTGCAGTCCCAGAGATGTCCTGAGGCCATTCTGCAGCAGAAGTGACCCAAACTGAGCACAAGCAGGACACCTGTATGGTCAGCACAAACTGCTTCTCCAGGTGCAGGAATGGTCACATAGGAAAGTGCTTTGTACCTGTTGGAGATGGGAAAAGCTTTTGCACAGCTGAAGAAAATCAGTGGACCTTGCTTGTGTGGGTTTTGCTGTAGGACCATGGCCCATCTGGGTATGAAAAAATCCCCCTGGGTAGAGTTTGGAGGGTGCTGCTGCAATGATCCTCAGAGTCCCATCACCAACCAGGCAGCAAGTGGTCACCTGTCTGAGACATTCAATTTCCCTTCTGAGTATTATCCTATGTAGAGATCTCAATAAATCAGTCTGTCTAAAAAACATTCTCTGTCATTGCCTGCACCACTCTGGCAGAAGCCTTATCTTCACATTTAGAAAACTAATGAAACCGTTATAAATAAACATACAAATAACTGGTACCAGAAATACAGTAATAATCTTAAAATAACCTATTTGAAAAGCCTTAGTAAACAATAGTGGGTGTTTTACTTCCTCACAGCTTCTTAAGCAATGGCAGAGAGTTTTACAGGACATACAGTACTTATTAAGTCTAGCTATTAATGATACTTCTTTATAACTTCTTCTCATATTAAATGTCACAGTATCTTCTCATAAAGTTGGAGTGAAATACATAAGCTCAGCTCTCAGGAAACTGCTACTACTTTAAAATTTATCACTCTTCCAGCTGTAGAAAGGGAGTTTGACCATAATGGATAAAATGAGAGTGTATGAAAATAATACCATAGATGTTAGCAGTTGTACCACGGACATAAATTGGCTCAGTTTAGTTCTGTATTAGCAATAAAGGCTGGCATTCTGCACCTGTGTCCTAGAATCTCACCAGCTGGAACAATGCTATGGGATTTAAAAATACACAATCATATAGGTTTTAATTTGGAAGAAGAAGGAAATGAGAGAGAATTGGCAGAGAATCAATGTGAACATTTCCTTAGGTGATACATTTGCATAATTTTAATGTATGAACAACCTTATAGATATGAAGAACTTTTACAGGCATTTTCTGTTAAAAACAGCTCACAGTAGTCCATAGTGCTGTGCTGCCCTGGCCTCTGCTGAGAGAGAGAACTGTAGACCTCTCTGTGTTAGTCCAGGTCATCCACCACTGCTGTGGAGTTTGTCAGGAATTTCAATGAACTTTAATGCCTTCAGGAAAGGACATTCAAAGCTTCTTTAATTTCTTTTCCTTAAAGTTTTGAGTTTTCTGTCAGCTTTCTTCTGTTTCTCCCACAGCTTCTTGTGGCTTGGTGAGAAATACAAGGTTGTTATTGAGTCAGCCTTTTATTTAGAGTCATCATTGCATCTCAGCTGCCTCAGAGGCTTTCTCAATCAAAACTAAAAATCCTGTAATATCATGTTAAGACAAAATACCACTTAGCCAAACAGCATACACTGCTTCCCCCCAACATCCCTGACCTAACCTGATGACCTCAAACAGTGTGGCTGATCAGTAGTGTCCTATAAGTGTGGTTTTTGCCTGCATGGCAAGATCTGTAGCCTGAGGAAATGCATTTCAGAAAGACCAAGCCTTCTCTGGCTAGATAGAAACTAAGTGATTTTTCTCAAATAGTCCAAGGCAAATGGTTGGATCCCAATCAGGTTGGATGCAGTTTTGAGCAAAATGGTTTAGTAGAAGCTGTCTCTGCTCACAGCAGAACTAGATCATGGAACTAGATGATATTTAAGGTCCCTTCCAACACAAACCATTCTGTAACTCTACGACGCTTTGAAATCTGTGAGCAAACCTGAATCACTGCTGCTGGCTGCTGGCAACACAGCAATTTAAAAGGTTTTAGTAATGGACACTGGTTTTTCTTCTTGTGGCACATTTTGGTGAGTTACAGGGAGATGGAAGAAAATCTGCATTACTAGAATTTGGGATCTGTGGCTTTGGCTTGCCTTTTGTGCATGCACACGGGTTTTCTGTGTGTTGCTCCCTGCCCAGGTGTTTTCATACAGCACTCCACTTGTGGTCAAATCATCCAGTGCTTGATGCACCACCCAGGCAGAGCCTGAGTGTGCCAGAGGTTCAGTAGCAGTGGGGAATGTGAGAGGTGTGAGAGAGACTGGTGACAGTGCCCTTCACCTTCCCCCTTCTGCTGCCTGGGGGACGTGCCAAATCCACCACTGTACTTCCCACAAAGCACCATCATGCAGCCTGTCATGTCCTCTCTCTCATTCCATGCCCTGTACAACGTGGTTACTAAAAATCTTTTTCACATACAAGCAGCAGGCACAGCCCTTTCAGTCTCTTCCACCTGCAGGTGATGGGATAGACACAGCTTGGTGGCACAGCCTGCAGTGGGAAAACAGCTTGTGTGCTTGTCCTCATCTGAGCAGTACCTGCACAGGAACACAGCTTTGGAAAACCACCCACAAAGGACATACTTATGGGGCAGTCAGTGACCAGACTAATCAGCAAAGCCAGAGCTGGAAGTGCATCACAGGTTTCTGACAGCTCAAACAACAGAAAGGGATAGAAGGTTTTTCCTATTCCTGGTTTTTGGCTGGAGGGTCATCCTTGCTGCTGTGAAATCTGCCTGTGTTTTAAAACATTGTGGTACTAAGGATATTTGCTAACATATTCCTCAACTTGAAAGAGATACCTACTGTTGGACAAATCAAAGAAAAGACAAACTCAGGGGCCAGCAGAGCAGGACCATGCCAGAATTAGCTGTAAATGCAGAAGTATGGGGTTTAGCTACAGTAATGACTAACCATTTCTCTACAAGTGGGGATTAATTTTGTTAATTCAGAGTCTTTCTTATTTTCTACTGAGTGAATGTAGAGGGAGAGCTGTCTATTTGCTAATTAGGATGAACTGACACCTCTCAAGTTTTTAGATTCCTTAGCTGACTCTGAGAGGTCCTGTTTTATGCAAAGTGGAGATGCCCCTCATTCACCACAGATCCTCAGTAAGTGACTGAAAACATGCTAATACTAGTGGAATCCATGTAGTTATTTCCTTTAGATAGTGAACTCTCATCAAGTTTGCTGATATCACCAAACTGGGGCACAAGACAACTTGCATGAGGTCAGAGCTTCTATCCAGGGGCTCGTGGACAGCCTAGAGGAACAGGCCAGTGGGAATCCCATGAAATGCATCAAAGCCAAATGCCAGCCCTGCTCCAGAGCAGGAAGAGCCTGCTGCAGTAATGCAGATCCTGAGCCAGCAACAAGCCCCAGAAACATGGCTGAGGTCGAAGGGACCTCTGGAGGTCATCTGGTCCAACCCCCATGGACAAGCAGCCCACACCCAGATGGCCTTTGAGCCTCTCCAAGGCAGGTGACCCTGACACAGGATGATGAGATTCCCCTGAGTCTTCTCTTCTTGAGGCTGAATATTCCTTACTCAGACTTTCCCCATATTCCAGATGCTCCACTTCCTTAATCATCTTAGAGGCCCTTCATTGGGCTCTCTCCAGTACATCCATGTCTCTCTTGTACTGAAAAGTCCAGTTCTACAGGTATAACCTCACCAGGGCTGAGTAAAAGGGAAAGGATCACCCATTTCTCCAGCCTGTTGTGGCCTCTCTCTGGGACAGCACATCCCTCTGGCATATCAGCAAATTCTCCCACCTTTGTGTCCCCAGAAACTTGCTGTTGGCACATTTTGCCCCATCATAAGTGAATTTATTGAATCATCTTGTGATTCTGTGGTCTTCTTTGAACCATGGCTGACCACTGCATGTCTGCTCTCTCCAAGGAACACTTTTCACATCCTTCACTTACCAACCTGTACTTTTTGTTCTGCCTTTACCACAGTCCAGTGTGTCACTGCTGTACTCATTTGGATACTTTGAATTACATCTGCTTGAAGAGCACTTGATAAACTGAGAGTGGTTAAGGGCAGACTGAAACCTGCCTTTTATCAATACAGAGAAGGACTCTGCTGTAATTTCTTTTTCCTACTGTGAGGATATACATACAAGTTTGCAGAGCTTGATGTTCACACAAATACATTTACCTGTGGGAGGGGAATGACTCATCTCTGGATTTTGAAAATGGAAGTGATGACTGAATTGTTTTCTGGAGAGACAGGCTTTTACACCATCTGCAATGCTGTCATGTTACTGTGAACAGACCCAAAATGCAATCAGAACAACACTGTAAAATAGAGTGATGTGAGAAATTCCATTGGCCATATTGTGGGAATCTTGCTAATAGCAGTGAGAAATGCAGTTTGTATGAAACATAAAGAAGCCTGAGAGAGACTTCTACCTGTTCCTAGAAGTTAGAGACTGAATTTAGGTCTGAAAACTGAGGCTTTATCTTCTTTCTGATATTCTTTCTGGCATTATTTCATGTAACCATTCAAATTTCATTCAACCTTGCAGAATCCTTGACCTCAATTGCACCTCTATCAATGCATTTGCCCCACACTCATAAATATCTCCTGTAGGGAATGGATTTTATCAGTTTTCATTCTACCAGCTTTCAGGTTTCCTAGAATATCTCCAGATTCCCCATTTACCTTTTCTATCACATTCTTTTATTTAGTATAGTCATTTCTCATCTCCTCTTATTAATCTCTTTTCTAAAGGAAACAATTACACTCTTTTCAATCTCCCCTTAAGTGTTTTTCTGTGTTATTAATAATTATGCCCTTCTCTCAAGCCCTCTATAATTCTGTCCAATTTTTCTCAAGAAATGGTGGCTGGGGTTGTATAACTAACAACATACTTGCATTAGTTTTGCACTATTCTCCTCAGCCCGTTTTTGTGTGAATTCTGACATATCCCTTGCTTTTTTCAATCAACATGAAGTAGGTGTTCCAGTGTTTTACCAATAATGATGTACAGCTCTCTTTCCACAAGTGCAAACCGAACAGATTTCTAATTCAGCTGTTGAAGAACAAGCAGTTTAGGGGGAGTTTTCATACTCACCAACTTCACATTTCACTTGCCTATATAGCCTGTCCTGTATTCCTGAAGTTCTTTGTCCTATTGCCATGTTCTGAATAAATAACTTAATCAGGTTTCATATTTTGTGGACAGGTTTTGCAGGTAGGATTCTATTGTTCTGTCATTATTCTTTTTTCTCTTGTGCCTGATGAAACTTCAATTTTTGGTTTTCTTTTATGGAGATGTTGTATTTCTCCTTAAGTAAGCAGACCTACCAACTTCATCCATTTTCTATTTTCCACTGGTTCACACACAAACAATACAGCTCACAGAGGGAGAAAGGAGTAAAGAAAAAGGAGTTAAATGGATTTCCAGCTCAGTCTCCTACATTTTCAGATTATCATGTAGAAAACATTAATTTAAGAGTTGTCTATAAAAGCATCTGCTCTCCATTCCATCTCCCACCCCATCACACAGAAAACAAGAAAAGACCATATTTAAGTTTATAAAGCTTTTCAGAATTTGAAATTTCACCTGTAGTGTAAATAAAAACTCTGAGAAACATATGATCATCATATGAAGAGTAGCCCCATTCAAAGGGTCTAGCATTTAATGCAGAAAAGTTCTCAAAAATCACATTCAGCCATTTATGACTTGATCATCCATGGTACAGCATAAGCCCATCAACATGACCTTAAGGGACAGAGGGAAAGAAAAAAAAAAGTATCTCATGGGCACAGTTATGAGGGTTTTGTAGTGGCAATATGTAATATTTTAAGAACATAAAGCTCCAGTTGTATATATTTTAGAAAAACATATCATGGGAAGGTTTTGAAGTGAAGCCTTGGAGGTGAACAGTGGAGCCCACATCCACCTGCATATCCTCCCAGGGAGGATGCCATGCTGGAGCAGGCTCCTGGCAGAACCACAGCCCTGTGGAGAGAGGGAGCCCAAGCTGGAGCAGGTTTGCTGGCAGGACTAATAACCTGTTATTAAATGGCATAAATTAATTTCCTTAAATTGAGTCTGTTTTGCCCATGAAGTAACAGAATTTCCTCTCCATATACAATCTCTAATCACAAGCTTTTTTTTCATCTGTTTTCTCTTCCTGTCCTGATGAGGAAGGGGAGAATCTGAGTGAGGCTCTGGTAGCCAAACAATGCCAAGGCCACCACAGAGTAACCTCAATCAAGCACATACTTGCCAACAGAAAATATTTTTCACACTGCACACGGCCAGTTATTACATTTAAGTGTAAAATCATCATGCATTAACTCTTCCACAAGCAAAGACATAATCTTCCCTGTATTGCACTTTGCACCTGGTGTTAGCTAGCACAGGCCTTTCCATAGAGATATTCTGAAATGTTTCTATCAGGGACTCACTGCAGGAGGGAAAAGGGCTCTGTCTTTTGACACCACTGGTGAGACATGTGCAGCTATTTCTATTTTGAAGTTGCCTCTGTACCAGAAATTGCCAACCCAAATGGCAGAAGCAGAGGGACTGCATGATTGGGCCCATTGGTCAGTCTGAAAGAAAATTAACTTTCAAGGCCCCTGGATGTGACTCTTTAAATACAAAAGTGTTGGAAGAAATTTTCTTTAGTTTTTCAGGCAGATGAAACACCACTGAAATTGGCTGCTCCTAGACTCACTTGCTGCTACTCAGTCTAGGATTTTTAATGTAATAAGTAACCTATAAATTATAATATAAAATATAAATATAAAAATATGAAGTGTAAGTGTACAAGTAACCTTTAAAAACAGTTGTTTGTTTGTTTGTTTGTTTGTTTGTTTATTTGAGTTTTGGTTTGGTTTAGTGTTTCTGTATGTTCTTTTGGGTTTTTTTTGTTTGGGGTTTTTTTGTTGTTTTGGTTTTTATTTTGGTTTTTTGTTTATTTATTTTTCTCACCACATTCAAGTTGTTTAGAAGCTCCAGATACCAAACAGGTCAGGGATCTGGGAATGCTGATCAAGGAATACTGCAGCAAAATATCTTTGCTTTGCCCTCATTTATAAGCTGATATAGGTAAGCTGACCAAGCTGAAAGTACACTTTCAGTAACAAATATTTAAACTGAAGCATGGAGTCTTGGTTCTCCTATTAGAAGCAGAGGCTCCATCTCTTTTGCCTTAAAATTATATGAAACAGCAATTTGGGATCCAAATATTTGGAAGTCCTGACTTCCCCTATTGCTGTTTTTACTCATATCAGTTCCTTCAAAACCTCTTGAAAGCAGCCTGACAGAACTGATTCTCTCAGAAGAGAACCTGACATTAGACCAGTTGCACAAAAGAGGTGTAAAGCAGAGGAAATCAAACCACAGAGATCCTCTGAGGAGGAGGCAATGTTGCTCTGAAGCACAGCTAACAGAACAAAAATGGAATTCCAGCTGAAAACAGAACAGGCATGTAGAAATGTGATTGTTTTTGAAGCAGCTGTGTTACACTGGTACTGAGATAAGAGGTAAGAAAAGCAGTAAAACAACTAAGGCTGATGGCAGTAAGCAATGAACAGGGAAATCACTTTCTCTGCAATGAGTTGCTGAGGAAAAACTGAAAACAAGGCCAAGAGTTTAGATTAGTTTCCTAGAAAATATTTCTTTCTAAGTGAAATGTTAACAGTGGAACAGATACATGAATTGCCCTGCAATGGCTGTTTGTATTGAAAAAAACCTGTTGTGTAGATTTTATTGGGCTGTCTCTGGAAAATAACATTATTTTTTTTCTCTTTTGCGTGCATTGCATAAATTAGATTCCAGCTACTGAGCCATGAGAAGCAAAATCCTGTTTAATATCATATTCAATCTGAGAGGAGCAAGCCTCCCTGCCAGATGTATAGCAAGAAGGAGGCCAGTGGAATGTATAATAACAACAGGGGTGAAATCTGGAGCTAACTGAGAAGTTTCCCACATGTGAAGAATGTACCTTTTTATCCACTCTAGGTGTACTTATCCTCTGGAGGGACTTAAAACCCATTCATTTTCCACTCAACACCCCACATTATATAGACATCGATTTTGCTGCACAGAGACATCCTTCCCAGTCTCTTTCCTCACTCTCAGGCATAATTTATCTTTCTGTACTAGAGACCAAAAGCCACTCTCAGCATGCTGGGAGGTATCTGGGAGTACTAAAAGTAGAGAAGACTTTAGACAACAAAGAATGCAGAAGCTCTACATGCTTTTCCTACTTGGAGGAGAAATCTGGCTTTAGGTGTGTGCATTCCAGGTTTCCAACATGCCTACACACATGACCATCTGTTGGGTGGCACCGTGCCTGCTCTTGACAATGCAGTAGAGGTTCCAAGGAGGAGCAGGCACCAGCCAGAGTGGAGCTGACATGAAGAGCCCTCACGTCAGAAGCACGACAAGCTGTGTCCATGGGCACTGCACAACTCTGCATGGTGCTGTGACCCCTCCAGACTCTTTTCCTTGGGTCAGGGGCACAGAAGTTACTGGAGGCCCCAGTGGGCACCTCCCCCCAATGCCTTCTGGTGATGCCTTCTGAACTAGTGTCTCTCTGGTGCCTATTATCCTTCTTTTCTCTTGGATGCCTTATAAACGGCAGAGAATCAGTGAAAACCTCCTTTGCAGGGGTAGTAAGGAAGTTGCAGCCCACTTTGCTGCAATTCTTTGCTCTTCAGACACCTGTGAGTTCCTCCTAATGCTCCCTATCAAACAAGAAACCTACAGAAATATTTGCAGCTACTGGTTTTTACGTATGAAAAACCAAAAAAGTTGTAATTTTTTTTTTCTCTAAAAATTGGAAAGGGGAACTAATGAGTTATGCTTTTGGAATCTTTTGAGTTGGCTACCAGGCAGAGATGCTTTCTCTGTACCTCACACAGTGGAGACATGAGCTGCACACGTGTGAGGCTGCTTGGCTGAGGGTTTACTGGGGGGGAAATGCCAGCTGACCAGACACTGAGGTTACCCCAGAACAAAGTGGGTGGGTATTTTGAAAATTGCAAACTCTGTGTTGTGGAAAGGATGTTGGGAAACAGAAGTCCACCTATACCAGCTGAGAAAACCAGTTTTTCTTTAATAATTAATTTACCTAATTTTTCTCTGAAAGTGTTTGTGCTAGGTTGGGTATTGGCAATGACCTTAGACTGGATAAGGAGGCTATGAAGATTAAATAAATAAAGCATACCAGTGTCTCAGTAACATGAAGGTCAGGAGCCTTATCCATTTGGGTTTGGATGTTGATGTCTTCTCAGTGATTACTCCACTGGTTTGAAACTTATGGAGCTGCTGAACTGGGAGGCCTTTTTCTGTTTGTTTCCAGGTATATTCTTGTTCTGTATTACTTGAAAATAATGTGAAAACTTTTCACAGTGTTTCCTCTGAATTTCAAAGTAGGGTATCCTTAGATTCAAAAGTATCAATCAGGAAGGCCAGATATTTTGCAATTCTCTATGATTCTATGATTTTCCACATGAAACTAGGACAGAAACCCCTTACAATGACTAATTTATTGGTATTGGCTCTTATAGAATAAACCATAAAATACAACAGACAGATTTATTTTTGAGCAGAGATACTTCTGCCACAGTACTGGCTTTCAAATTGTTGGTATGCAAGCTGGATCTTGATCTCCCTGTCTTCTTATTAAAACAAAAATCCTTAAATAAATAATTTGCTGGGTCACTACAGTTCTATTGCAAGACTGAGTTTAAAATGCTTATTCAGGGTTTAAAGATATGTCTTTTAGGTTTTTTTACTGTCAGTGAAAACTTGCTTCCCAGATGAATGGCTGTCTCATCTCCCTACCTACTCTGCATCTCCAAAAATATTAGAAATAATCTTCTGAATCTTCTTAGGGTATGTATTGGACTGAAAAGAAGAAAGTATTCTGGTTAGTGAAAACAACTTGGCACAATTCAACTTGATATACCAGGAGGTCCTTTCCCTCAAGTAACACTTCCTCTGCCAGTATTCAGTTCGACATGGCTTGTGCCACAGCTGTGATGCACTGTGTCACCATCCTGTGGGACCCCATCATCTGATTTCATTCCCATGCCTGGTCACTTATCTCTCTGTGACAATGCCCCAATGCTGAAGCTGGGCCTGGCTCAAGCAGCAAGTTTGTGATGGGCCAGGGAGAAGACTGGCACTCAGAGCCTTGTGTTTCTACACCAGTCATAAATACTTGTAGTTCACCACACTCATTCTCTTTTGTGACAAATTAATATTCTGGATTGCTCACACCTAGTTAACATGCAGTGCCTACTGGAGCACTAACCCTTTCAGGAGAAAAAAAAATCACAAGCTGCCAGAACTAACAATGCACTTATGAGTTCATAATTGAAATTATGAAAAGCATCAACAACAACAACAAAAAGAGAAATTCAATTATTTACTAATTGTTTCAGCTAGAAAAATAATTATAGCAATTTATTGAAGGTTCTTTAAAGCAGAGATTGCTTTTAAAAAGTCTTCCAGTTGACTCAGAGTAACTTGAAAGAAATTCACTGCATGACAATTAGGGAAGGAGGCACTATAGCAAGGTAAAAATGGACTGTTCTGAATTTCTTTAGTAGCTCTTCTGAAATGATCTGTGGCTGAACTAGAACTGTGTGTGGTTTTTGTGTCTAACTTAAAAGTATTCCTTTCCTGAGCACTGTCAGTCAAACCTGTGGCTAATCAACAAAACGATGCCAGGTACTAAAGTCTTGTAGTACTGACAGCATCATATCAGCTTGTTGATTGAGACACATACAAAGATGGAAGA
Organism: Luscinia megarhynchos; assembly: GCA_034336665.1. Lineage (NCBI taxonomy): Eukaryota > Metazoa > Chordata > Aves > Passeriformes > Muscicapidae > Luscinia > Luscinia megarhynchos. Next base: position 72,680,144 of record JAPFBE010000003.1, read on the forward strand.
AACTGGAGAATCAACACACTTCCTCCTCCAAAATCCACACAGAAGGGTGATTTTGCCTTTCCAGCTGACAATTACCTTGGATCTAGAGAGGCCTTTTTGTTTTTTTTCCACAGTTCATTTTCCCTTTTCCTATTCCTTTCTCCAGAAGTCTACACTATTAGTTGTAGCCATAATGAGCTGGAGGTGTGGTTTTGATTTACTTTTGAATTCTAAAATAATTTTTTAAAGAGTATTGAGCACTCTGGATTTAAGGGCAGGATTTAGATAAAAGTTCAGAAATCTACAGCTATGTGACATAATGCCAGACTATTTTAGAAAAGCCATCAAAGCAACTGAGGATTTTCCAGTTCTGCCTCATATGAGCACTGCTCTCTCTCTAATTATAATGCAAAGACTCTCATTAACACCTCTAACCTCTGAGCCAGACATTTAAGCTCCCATTAAAATCAAGGGAGGTTTATTCAAATCAGCCAATGGACTGTAGATAGCTGTTTACCTGTCTAAATGTAGGTGTTTGCTTTTATAAGAGACAAATGGCTATGCAGATCTGCAGCAGCCAGATCCCCATTGGCTGCCATCAAAAGTTGAATTTCATACAGACACCTAAATTTAAGTGCCTAAATATTCGGACACATTGTCTGAATCTGGTAACCTGCAATGTGTCTGACATTTATTCACACAATGCTGACATAAATCACTCTAAAAATCACTTTTCCCTGCAGTATACACCATTTCTTTCTGAGTGAAAACTAAGGAGGTGGTTTGTAGCATTTGAAACATGTAAAACTCATGTCCAGGATCCATCTTGGATTGGATTTGGGTGTAGCCCTGGCTGGGGCTCCTGTACTGCCCAAGGTGTATCCTTTCAGTCAATACCTGTTTTATTCCTTTTGCTGTGCCTGGTCTCTGTTCCAGGTCAGCCTTTCCAGGCATCAGTTCCAGGCACAGAATGGTCATTGTTGTGCTCTGAGATGTCTGTAAACTTTACAGAAGAGTTCCACCTTCAAGCAGCTATCGCTTACATAAACTAGAGATTTAAATAGATCTCCATATATGAAAAACCAAAGAATGAGGAAAAGAAAAACAAACAAACAAATTAAAAAAAAAACAAACTGAGGGGAACAAATCTTAAATATTTCTTTCACACTTGCAAGACTGTATTGATTCTTTGCATTTGCATTCATCTGAACAGCCTGCTGTCTTGTTCCTTTCAAAAGCTGGCAAGATGTACATTTGTGGAAATATCCTGCTTTGCATCTGTTCTTCCCCTGGAACTCTTCTTCCATAGGTGAATAAATTATGTCTTTGCTCGCTCATTTCTTATTTTCATCCTTTCTGCCTTCCAGTTGCAGAGCATCCAGTCACATTTTTTGCTTCCTTTTTAACCTAATTTTTACTAGTCTGTCCCTTGGTCTCTTTTTTCCCCATTCACCCACTCTGAAAAGTGGAAGCACATCAGTTTGAATTCCAACTTTGCTTATCGATTTAACTTTCAGGTCTATGATACATCTGATTTAAATTTTTTAAGGGAACAAGAAATTTCCATGGTGCTATCTGCATAAAGGCAATACAGGGTTTGTTTCTTTTTTCTAGGCTGTCACCTTGTATTTTCAACTCCACACTGCAATACTTCTTTTCTATTGGGTTGCAGTGTAATTGTTCCTCACTGCTACAGTGAAAAGTGAAAGTATAATCATCCTGCTGACATTTCTCCTTTGGCTTCTTATTAAGTAGTAATGTGAAATGCTGATAATATGATGCAACGTGTCTATGATATGTAAGGATGCTTAAATGCATGACAACAAAAAGAAAAACTGCAATATTTTAAAAATCTGAAGGACACTGTAAAGGATATTATTGCTCAAATGCCTGAAAAAGCACATTGTATTGCACATCTGCAGAAATAACATTGTAAAATATGCTATTTGATTTACCCTGAAACACCAGAACATTTTCCTATGTATTACACAAGTACATGGTGAGATTTATGTATTTGTTTTCCAAAGAGCTCAATAAGCCTAATCATACACGACTGGATTGCAAAAGGCCTAGGAAATTATGGCTCTCTGCATTCAGTTTTTTGCTCAGCTGCATGCAACACAGGGAAGAATGATGGTATCCCTGTGCCCTTCTCTAGCAGAAGGAATAATGACATTATGGTGGGCATCAAGCTAGACAAGTCTAGCTTGTCTTACAAAACTTGGATGCAGTGTCTCCATCCCAATGTGTACAAAGTCAAGCACAGACAGCACCAGTTCTCCCCTCATGAGCAGGGGTCTCTTGGCAAAACTCAAACTCAAAAAAGAAAGTGTACAAGATTTGGAAGCAGTAAGAGGTGACCCAAAAGAGGCACTGCTCAAGAGTGCAAAGGTAGGAAAGCCCAAGCCCACCTGGAACTGAAACTACAAGGAATGTGAATATCAATGAGAAAAATTTCTAGACACCTCAGTAGCAAAAGAAAGATGAGGGAAAATGTGAGTCTGATGCTGAAAGGGGCAGAAGACCTGATGCCACAGGACATGGAAAATGCCAAGACATGTAATGCCATGTTTGCTTTGGCCTTTGTTGGTAACATTTGCCTTCAGGAATCCCAGAGCCCTGAAATCAGTGGGGAAGTCTGAAGCAAGAAATTAAGTTGGGGAAGATTTAAACAAAATCCAACATATGTGAATTATTGGGATCAGATGGGATGCACCCAGAAGTGCTGTGGGAGCTGGCTGATGTGAGGCTGCTCCCAATTACCTTTGAAAGATTGTAGTGACCACAGGAGGGGTTTTTGGAATGGGCAGAAAGCAATGGCCACTCCAACATTCAGGAAAGGCAAGAAAGAATATCCTGGGAACTACAGACTGGCCAGCCTCACCTCAGTCCTGGGATTCCTGGAAATTATGAAAGACAGGAAGGGGATTGGGAGTAGTCAGCATGGAGACACAGGATAAACTGGGCCTCAGGAACACCATCATCTCCTACAATGAAATTAGTAACTTACTAGGAGAGGGGAAAAAATGGACATTGCTTTGGCACTAGCAAGGCTTCTGCTTTTCACTGCAACCTCCTCACAGACCAACTGACTCTGTGATATGTATGGAGCAAGTTTTTGTCATTCAGGGAACAGAATTTGGTTTATGTACTTTTTACTGTTGCTTCTTACTTAAGTGTTCCCACTTAATGGTTCACAACTAGTAAAAGATTTAAGACTTTTCTCTCTCACCTGATGAAAAGCAAAGGGGTGACACCTGGGTTACATGTGTCAAAATCCACCAAATTATCTCAAGGAAGGTTTCTGATCCCAAATCAGATTGCCTTTCCTTGCATGAAGTTTGCAGATGTGAGTATCTGGAGTAGTTTGGATTTGCCAGCTCTTTAGGAAACTGATTCCTTTGAGAAAATGATTAGATTAGTTAGACTTTTCAGAGCCTAAATGTAGGCAGACATCATTTTACTCTGGGCCATGGATTAGACTTCTGCTTATGCTTAGTTCTCTTTACTCTCCTATCATATTTTAAAGCATATGGCTGAAGTTATTTTGTGTCTTGGTAAATGTGTCATCCAAGCAACTCTGACACTTAAAATGTTAGTCAGATGGTAGTTTTCTATTTGACAAGTCAGGATATGTGGATATTGTGAAGCTCTTGGTTTCTCAGATGCTGCTAAGTATATGTAAAATATTGTCATTTGATGGGAATTTCAATTTGCCATCACCATGCATTGCATCAGAAAATATAAACAGATGGGTCATCTTGTGATGAATAGGGGAAAAAATAACAAATGGGGGAATTATTCTAGTTTCATAGCTCATAACTGAGGGCAGAAACTGGTTATTAGGGCATTTGCTGTCCAATTGCATACCAGTTCCTGGCTGTATGAGGTACAGTGGGGATTAAGAGCTCCTGAAACTCACTTCTCATAGATAATGCCATATCCATCCCCCACTTGCTCCCTCTGCAGCATCCCCAAGTTCTCTGTGTAACCTGAATTCCCATGATACTCTCTAGATTATTGCATGACCAACATCTCTCTTCCTTCCCCTACTCCCAAATCATTCCCTGTGTTCCCTGCGTGTTTTCTGTTTCCAAGGCAAAAAAATCCCAGGTCCTGTAGCTAGTTTGGGATTACAGGTGCACTGACTGCCATCTGGTACTCATGTCAGGTCATGTCAACTCCCAAAACAGATAAGCACTCAATTCTACTCTCCTTTTCATAATTTTTAACCATTTGCTGATTTTCACAAGACTTGTTGGCTCTGGGCTCTCACGTGGTACCTTTTACAGTTTAATAATGGTTGAAGTTAACCAGCAGGTTTAGAAGTTACAAGTGGAGTGGGATAAGGTATTGTATTCCTATAGCACAATGGATCCCCTAAATATATATCAAGAGACAAGGTAAGCAAAGCCTAGCAAAGCAAAGAAGAAAACCAGAATAGCTGTGTATTTTAAACCCTAGCTACTGGAAATCATTATTTTCAAAGCAGAGAAGTCCAGGTTTACTGTGTTTGTTTTATTTTTTTATTTTTTGCTTGGGTCTTTATTCTGTTCCATTTTTGACTTTGTGTGGTGCTATGGAAGAATACTTATCATTGGTAGGATTCAAGTCTTATATGTTTAAACTTATCTGTCTATGTCAATCATTCCACAATTGGTGAAAAGCTGGGTTTTGAAAGAAAATTAATTTTATTCAATCACAGGTCAAATTAATCAATATCCATCTCTCACAGACTAAAATTAACTAACAGGAATCCCATCAAGTGAGACTAAAAATAGCTCAATCTTTTTAAATTTAAACATAAATATAATGTTAAACATAATGTTTAAACATAAATATAAATATAATGTTTTCCTCTGAGTGATCAAACTGTGAAACAGGCTTTCCAGAGAGGTGTGGAGTCTCCATCCTTGGACAAAATGCAACTGGGCATAGCCCTGAGCAATCTGCTTTAGGTGGCCTTAGTTTGAGCAGGGAGAATAGACTGGATCAGTTTCCACCATTCTGTGATTCTCTGATGCTGATTTCTTGTGCTACAAAATGCATGCCTAGGAAAATAGATTATATGGACAGATGTGCCTGCACTTTGCAATGCTTCTTTCAAATTCATTATTTATTCTCCTGCCAGACTCACTGCTTAGGCAGTGAAAGATATATATGATTTGCATGCATGAACTAATGTCATGCAAAGTTGATTGTCCTGAAAAGATGATGTTTACTGAAGATTTCCTGAGTGTTTTCACAACTATCAGGAGTGGAAAACACAACATCCTTACAGGAGCTGTTTAACCCACATTTTAAATGTGAAGCACTCATTGTTTTCTTTCCCTTAGCTTATCCCAGTTCTCCTGTGAAGGGGTTTGGGGAGGAGGGGTATGAGCAGCAGTAATTGGAATGGGAATGCTTTCAAGGACTTGACCTGCAGGGGTTCATTTGACTCAGGCTGCATCCAAGAGTGCTGAGAGAGCTGAAAAAGGCCTTGCAAGTCTGCTCTCTATCATCCCTGAAGATCATACCTGTAGGAGAAGGGTCTCCAATGACCAGAGGAAGGTGTACATTGCACTCCTATTCAGAATGGGCCAACAGATCACCCTCAGGAACCAGAGGTTGTTCTGCCTTGCCTCAGTCTGTAGGAAAATTAGTGAGACCTCCTGGAAGGCATTGCTGGGCACATGGAGGAGAAGAAGATGCTGGGAACAGTCAGCATGGATTTGCCAAGGATCACCAGTCTGACTGTGAGGATGAGAAGATTCTGGAACAGGTTAGTGGAAGCTCCATCCCTGAAACTGTTCAAGATTGGTTTGGATGGAGCCCTGAGCATCCTGGTCTAGTGGAAGGTGCCCTTGCCCATGGCAGTGGGAATTGGAACTGAATGGTCTTGGAGGTCCTTTCCAGCCCAAACCATTCTAGGACTGCCACAATAAAATGGTTCTGTGATCTGACAAGAGAACAGGACAGCCTGCTCTGTCAGTGATAATAAAACTGATGTTCTGATCATTTATTGGGACAAGTGGCAACTGAAATAAGGAGGAGGCTGCTGAAGAGCTTGTTGGCTGTTAGGACACACTTGTTGAAGCACATCTATATTTCATTATGGAACCTAAATCTCCACATAACCATGACCTGAGGCAGTCTGGTAAAGATATACTGTGGCGTTTTCTTGGTTTATATTTTGGGGTTTCTTTGTTTTTGTGGGTTTGTTTTGTTTTGCTTGTTTTTAGGGTGTTTTTTTGCTTTGGTTGTTTTGGATTTTTTATAACAGAAAGTGTTTGGGTTCTTTTGTGCTTAGGTCTAAGTGCCCTGGTGTAGCTCGAATACCACTTTTTGGTTTTTTGCAGGTTGTAGAAAGCACTGAAACCTGAGTTGATGATCAGTCAGTATTAGGAAAAACAGCTGAGGGGCAAATTTCCATTATCTAGGCCCAGTAAATCAGCTGCTCTTCATAGCTCCTTCTGACATGCCCAGAGACTGGGCTCTCATCCCTCCAGCTCAAAGGCTTGGAAGCAGAAACAAAACTTTTCTACTCATCCTCTCTTCTTACACCTCATATAAACTAACATATCTAACCATCTAAATCCAGATAAGTTGCTTATCTGCATTTTCCATTCTCTGTGCCTTATGATTGAGATGTACACATACACTAAACACTTTCCATTCCTTCAGGGAAATGGGCAGAATAAGATAACTTTTTTTTTTCCCATAAGAAGATTAGATTGACTTGCATGTAAAGTAGCTTGAAGCCTTTCTCTAGTTCTCAAATGAAAGCACTGAATTAAGCCTCTGATCTTTGCTCATCACATTAGGTCTGTGCATTCATCAAAACTGGACCAACTAATTTGTCCCTAATTCAATTATATTTTTCTCCTAGATCTTTCTATGAGATCCATTACTCCATTTTCACTTTAATATTATTTTCAGTGGGATCTAATATGAAATAAATTATTCTAAAATTAAAACCTCTGCAGAAGAATTCTTTCCCAGTACAACTCTTTCATTGGCAATGGATTAATTTGTTCCCACTTCAAAAACTCTTCCATTATTCAGGTATTTGATTTATATCTGTACATATGTTCAATTCCATGAAAGTAAATACCCCAAATAATTGGACCAATAGAAAAAAACAGCTGAGGAATTAACAGCTAAAATAGAGGACAGTGAAATTACCTGAAATGCCAAATGAATAAAGGCTCAGAGACCCATCTTAAAGTCACAGCATGATTTTCACATCTCTACTCCCATGACTTGTTAATATAGTATTGCCATTACTAGTAATAGATCACAGGGTGTGTACTGATTTGGCAAGTTTTGGTTACATTTTTTGGCCAGCCTGGGATTTTGTTTTCATTTAATCACAACTGCACTTTCTCTAATAAGCAGCCAGTCATGCCCAACTTGTTTTACTCTTGCTTATCTGTACACGAAACTATATTTTTTTATATAGATGGTGGAAGCAAGCAGACATTCTCCATAGAATGAAATATTTATGATTGTGACTTAATAATGTGGTATGGAGAAATTCCAGTCTGTCAGACAGTAGAGACCTGGAAAAATGAGTTTGAATATTGCAAGCAAGAGATTATGAGAGCTGGGGTCCAGGCCTTACACTACAGACTCCTTGGTTCTAGTGCAATGGGATCTCCTACCAGTAGTTACCTCAAGAAATGCAGATGTAGATGAATGAAAAAAAAGCTGTATTTAGGAATAATGAAGAATAGAAAGAAGTGAGATTTCTAAAATGCACCATATACAGTAATTTCACATGTAACAACATATAGTATACCAGTGAAGAAAAAGGAAGTGCATAGGTGACATTAAACCATGAGCAATCATGAAAATCAACAATCATGAAGATTTCCCTACCTAGATCCTAGATTGAGGAAAGAGAAACCATCCTCACTCCTCCTGGTGGACTCTGGGTGCTGACAGCTGAACCTTCTCCAGCCCCACCAGACTGACACCATCCACCTGTGGGGAGTCACAGGGTCGTGGCAGCATGACCATAGCACCAACAGAAGGGGGGCTGGAAATATGGGATGGAAATCACATGGAAATATGTGATAACAACTGCAACTCTATTATTACTGTGACTGAGATTTGTTTCTTTTATAATGATACTACTTTTTAAAAAGAAATTTCTGTAGTTGTCTTTTTGCTGGAACTTGCAGCCTATCTCTTCACTAATTTATATTAAGACAGAACAGCTCATGTAAAGTCTCATCTGCAAAAACAGGGAGACTAGATATAGTGGTCCCCACAGCCTAATCTAGTTCTCCTTTGTTTAATTTAATATAATGGTATGAAAGGAGTTTTTAAGTGGTTCATATCACTCAAAATCTTTTGTGCAGAAAGTGAGCTTTAGTCAAACTCATTTGAATAAATCTGAGTGTTGTGACACAAACTGCAGGAAACATAAAGGAGGCCTTCCTCAGCTGCAATACCTGCATTTGGGTTGCCACTGTTTAATTATTGCTTTAGCACTTTTCTAAACATTACTATTCCAGGAAAAGAATATAACTCTAATAAACAAACTAATTTGAGTTAGGAACTAACTTCAGTGCACTCCCTTTGGTCCAGACAGAGCTTAGTCCAGCATGGTTCCAAATACAGACAAATGAATCCTTGGTACCTGCACCAATAATCATTCCCTTCCCAATTATACAAAGCCAAGTAGCCCTTGGCACACCCTTTTTGGGGCTATAAAAGAAAGGATCCAGAATTGTTCTGTTTGCTTGTCAGCCCTGTAATGATTTGATGGAGGTAAGTGAGATATCTGGTCAAACTGAGCCTGGCTGTCCCAGACAAACTCCACCACAGTATTTAGTCCTGTCTACTTTAATGGATCATGCAGAACTAAGGTTTCTCTTCTACTGTTTCTCAGAGAATATATGTGTGCTTGGACAAAGTTTCTGTCCCCACAGCAACTGAATCACACCTCTGGATTTCACTGTAGGCTGTACAGAAATTATAACATGCTCGAGCCCCTGATTTTTCCTACTGCTGGACTGTAACAGTTCAGGCTGTGCTATCTGCTGTGGGTTGTCAGGAATAACCTTCCCCTTCAGCAAAGCTTTTTTGCTTTGATTTCAGGAAAGGAGATCAAAAGCCTTGGGGGACATTTCTGTACATACTTGCTCATTTTCATTTCTTTTTTCTTCTGTCATTTAAGCAGCAAAAATGACCTTGGGAAAATGCTTGCATCTTTCCTTGCACGGAGTCAACTTTGTACTTTCACACTGCAGAAATGAAAATAATTTGTGTACAAGGGTGGAATAGATGTAGGGACAAAAGCCAGCATGTTTCTAATGAATGAAGACACATCACAACTACACCTTTTGTGAAATAATAAACAGTTTCTTCTAGCATTTCCCTGATTCTACAGAATAAATGGTACCACCAAAAGAGGGAACTCACCAGTGAGAAGGAGCAGGATTTCCTTGAGGGAGGCAATGTGACATCTGTAGAACATGACATCTGTACTCTGTGCTGCAACTGGTAAAAATCTTCCCACCTTCTGTCCAGCATTTATCTATTTCTTTCTGCCTGACCTTGCCACCTTCCAGCAGCATAGATAGCAGGACTCACTGTGGCTTTTTTCCCCTGCTGTCCAGCACAGTAGCTCTTGTTTTTCTAGTACAGTAGTCATTGTTTAAAATTCCCAGCTACCACTAAAAATAGAAGGAGTAATGTATTATTTATAAAAGGTTGGAATCTTGAATAGTAGTAGTATTTCATTTTGGCCAGCCACTGAACTAAACACTTTATGCCCTGACAAGTTAGAATGTGGAGATACAGGCATTCAAATGAGGGGGGAAAAAAAAAGGCTGTGAATATTTCTTGGACCAGTACATAAACAAGTCTAAATCTGATGGGGTTTTTTTCCCACTGCTGTTGAGATACAGAGATATGTTTTTCATAGGGCAAATTCATCACATGAATTACTCTTCCCTCCTGGATCCCAGTGTCATGAATGTGCCAGGAAGGTCTGCTAAAGAATTAAATTACTATTTCCTTATGCTGATCAGTATAACCAGGGCAGAGGGGTCAGCACGTGGTGCCAGGAGATGGCAGATGTGATCCCTAGAAAGTGGGCACTGCAGGGTCTGTGCTTCTCTGAGGGTGCAGAGCCATCCTAGGGCTCTGCTCAGAGGCGTGCCTCTAGCTTTGTGCATCTCATTCTGGGTCAAATTTCCTCCTGCCTTTATGGGTCATGGTATTATTTCACACATTCACTGGTATCAAGGTCAGACTTCCAGAAGAAATGTTTTTTAACAACCAGCAAACCTTTGGCTTTGCATTCTCTTTTACCCCCATCTAAAAAAGAAGAAATCTGACTTTTCCAGTCCTCAGCTTTTCTGGTGAATTCCTAAAAGCCTGCTTTCTTCTCCCTAGCATAGGTGCTTCTGAAAGGATACAGCTCTTCAGCTAGAATAAGTCTGCAGCTTATTAGAAGAGCCTGAGATTACTCTCCTTTGATTGTCCTTTTCCATTTCCCTGCACTTGTTCTGTAGAGAAACTGAAGGGACTGTGGAAATTACCCTGTCATCTCCAGTTGCCAAATTCAGGCAGAAACTTGCAGAAGTGAAACTCTAAAGCAATAAACAGAAAGCTCCTTGCTGGCCTGGAGAGAACAAAAAAGAAAAAAAAAAAAAAAAAGAGACTTTCCAGTTCTGGCTCACAAATATTTTTGGGTGAGCTGGAGCTAAAAGCACGGGGCAAACAATAAGATATGTGTCTAATCCAAGGGTAGAGCCTGGTGATTTACACCACAACTTAAACTTTTAAGTCACCCAGGAACAGTTATCATTTATATGCTGGTGGTAGACAAACCTTTTCTTTTTTCTCTTCCACTCTTCTCTTGACACTGAGAAGTTTCTTGTACAGACATCTGGCAACTAAAGCCGAATTGTAAAGCTACACTGAGCCAAGATGATAGGAGGGAGGTGGTTCCCATGGCAACTTCAAAGCAAATTTTAGAGCAATTTCTCCCCACTCTGGTACATTGCAGTATAACACATCACCTGCTGGCTGCAAAACTGTATTTGTGGCCACTTGAACTGGCTAGGTGATGAGAAATAAAAACAAAGGTGATCCAAGCTGACTTCAGTCAACAATGTCATGCACAGAGGTATCCCAGACATAACCCCAAAGCTCAGCTCATCTCCAGGTTTCTGGTATTCCCTGATGAAGCAGGTGCCAGACTAAAGGAATGACAAACTCCTCTGCCATGTCCTCAGTCACATCTGCCATGGAAGAAGTTTCTGACCAGGATTTTGTGTTTGCTCATCTACTTTCTGAAAGTCAAAAGGAAGTTAAAGGCAGCATAAGTCATCCCCTTCTGTCCATATATCATGGTTAAAACGTTAAACTAAGCTTATCTACCAGCATTACAGGAAAGATGTCTAGTCAAGGGAGATGACCAAACCTTTATCTGCACCTTTACAGGTAAAATGAAAGAATCATCTGGACTTCAAGGAGCTTTAATGAAGCCTGGGATTTCAAAAGTGCCAGTAACTGGATATAAAATATTCTGTGTCCTCCTTTTGTTTTGTTAGTAGGAAAAATTTGGAATCACTACCACCACATGAGTTTAAATTGACATGCCTGCAGGCATATTAGCAAACCAAACTTCTCAGACATGGATTAGTAAAATAGCACAAAATTGTGTTTGCCATGATTCTTTATAAGGTCAATAAATTCTGTATACATAAAAGGCACAAGCTACCCTTGCCAATATAAATGAGATCAGCAAAGTAATCTTTGTATGGAAATTGCCTGCATAGTGTTGGATTTGGTATTGATAAAAAGCCTTCTGAAGCCAGGAAATCTTTAGAAAAGACACTTGTAAAGGACTAACAACTCTCCTTCTTTAAAGTGTACAGCAAAACATAATCATAGACATCTATTTTAGTTTAAAATTTTAATTAACAAGAATTAACTGTGTATAATTTAATTTATGCAACAAATGTAATATTATTTAATTAAGATTTATTCCTTCCATTTTTACTTGATTAAAAACTGTAAACCTGTGTAATGTCAAGCTGTCCTGTTTACACTGAAGAAAGAAATAGTCTGTATTATCTAGACTACGAAATGAAGCTCATAGATTAAGATCTGCTTTGTCTCTGTGCATAAAATAACCTTGCAATGAGCTCTCACTGTTGAAAATAATGTTTATGAATTCTGTAAAATATTAATTCAGACTTTTTTGGTGTTTTTTTCCTCAGGATATCACTTTTTCTGTTAACCAGAATTTGACAGAATTGCATTGGAGAAAACAAGCATGCAGTACTGCCAGGTCTGGGGTACTGAGCTAAACTAAATATGTGTTGAGAGGTGCTAAAGATAGGATTTTTTTTCCCCTTTCAAAGTACAAACAAACATTGTTGAAACCCTGGGTACTGTGTGCCAGCAGCTGGGTTTCTATGTGACATATCCAAATGGGCACACATGTGGCCCTGAAATTTTAATTAATCCATTCCAGAGTGTGCTTGCTCTCACTCAGAAGGTTCAGAGAGCAAAAGGCAAAGCTGTGATGAAGATTTGAATTTTACTCTTCAGTCTAATGTGACATCCAGAGCACTCTGTTCCTTTCTTTATTCTATACATTGAAGATTTGTACAAATAGCTCTCACAGTCTCTGTTAGCTTGATGATATTGATGGAGTGGGATAAAATATTAGCTCTGAACAGACTCTTCAGAAGAAAACTGCCTATATCAGATATTCCTGTTTTGACACATTTTGTAGAAAAATTAATTTTATTATTCTCTTCTGTAAAGGAAAATACTACATTGGAATGCAGGCATGAGCCACTATGTGTTTTGTAAGGACATTAGAAAATTACAATTGAATAAAGAGAGGTCAGTTGAGGTAAAGAAGGAATTTTGTATGGAGTATATTAAGTAGATGAAAGTTGTTCCTTGAAAGAGAAGATGAAGAAGAGTTGGATGGGAGAAAGGTCTAACTTGATCAAGATCACCTGTTTCTTCATTAATACTCAAGTGATTGGACAGACACATAATTCACTGACAACATGTAGTAGTCTTTATTCAAGGATTTATACCCTGGTAGGATTTATACCTAGGATAACAGCCCCTTTATCATACTTGGCTCATTTCCTTTTCTTCAGTCCTGCCATTTTGCTTCTCTAACATGCAATTTCTATCAAAACACATCTGACACTCTTGTGGACTGATTTACAGCAGTATAATTTACAGCACTTATGAATATTGACCTCACAGTTGACAACGTAACAACCATTATTTTTGCTGCCAACAAAGACTGAGCAGGAATGTCCAGAGAAGAGCACAAACCTCTGCAAGGAAAAGATAATTCCCTGGGGTGGGTCTGCAGCAGGTTGGTCCTGTCTGTGGCAGAGCCACACACCCTACAGTGATGGTCAAGATGGCATTGGGCTAAGAAATTGCACTGCACTCTGAGAGCCTTCCAGGACTCCTTGGGGGTGCAATTTACTTAAGGGTGAGCTGCCTGTTCCCACAGACATCAGAGCAGCACCAAGAACATCAGCAGTGTTTGAATCCCTTCAGTAGGCTGACATGGAGCTGCTGCTGGTACTTAACAACAAGCCAAATACCTACTTGCAAAACGTGGCTAATTGCCACTGACAACACATTCACACTTGGGCATGCCATCAGGCTGGCTGCAGTGAAATGTTAATGTGCTGGTGTCAGTGGGAAATGTACACATGTCCTCACGGGGCTGTGTCTTTCTGACAGGGTGTCCAAAGGCCATGTGTGTCCCACTGTGGTGGTGCAGTCAAACAAGCAGTGCACTGCTGCTGCCCTTCTGCCTGCCAGGGCATAGCCAAGCCTCCCAGTGACATGAATGATGGCTGTCATCACAGCACACAGCCACAGGGACGTGGGAGTTGCTCCATGCCCTCTCTGACTGGAGTTAGCCATTAGAGAGCTAGCCTGACAGTGCCAGAGTGACAAAACTAGCATCAGTCTCTGGAGGCAATCTGTTCCCCTTGGTTTTAAACTTTTCTTCACCTCCCTTCCAAGAGGAGTACTCCTTCAAACTTTTTAAGATTCTGGAAGTTGTCAAATGCCAAGCTGAGGTTAGAAAGTAGTGCAGCATAATGGCAACCATTTGGGGAAGCAAACAGATTTGAGGTCTCTGCTTCCAAGGCAGTTTCACCTGGACTAACTGGATCTTGTCTGGCCCCGTGAGTTCAAGGGCCACTTCGGGCCAGAGCACCACAGTGGGGTCCTCTTCTGGTTTAGCTTCATCTAGAAGAACCCATTTATGTTCTGGGAGGTCACCACATGGCTATATTTGCTTCCAGACATTCGTGATCCAAATCACAGTGCACATAATAGTATTTCAGAGTCCTACTTGAGGTAACCTAGAAGTAAACTTACATCATTCTGAGACAATCAGATCACTTTGAAGCATATCTGGTGAGACAGTTAAATGTGGATTGTATCTAATACCATCAGACACACATGCCAGCTGTGACTGCAAGCTAGGAGGAATTCAGACAATGGTGAGAAGCAGTCATTCCTCTTTTGGCATTCTTTTCCTGAGAAATATTACTCACTATCAATAATCTGTGCAGCTATCTAGTCAGAATAATATTCTTCAAGAAAACAGAGTGTGCTTTCAATTTTATATTTTTTCAATTTTTCAACTTTCATAGCTAATGCAAACTTCAGACATAAATGAAATCTTGTGAATAAACTCAAAAGCTATAATAAGTCAGATGCCAGAAAGCTGAATGTTAATAAAATGCCTGAGGTTTAAGTAAACATCAGAAAAATACTGCAACTCCCTATGGTGAGGAAGAATTAATAAAAGGGTCATTCCCTGCAAGGGAGTATTTACTAGGTCAAATAAAGTGCTGCATATTTTAGGAGGTTGGTAGGCTGCTCCTGATCCAGGGGCCATCAGATGTTCTTGAAAACAACATCCCTTTTATTCTTGTGGTTATCAAGGTGCCATAACTACTCCCACCTCTGGCAGTAGCTGTGCTTTTGAATGCTTTAGTCAGAAGAGGTGTTGGCTTGGTGGTGAGGAAGAAAAGGATCCAGTGACAGGCCTGGAAAATATGTAAAGAAGAATTTCCCCTCTTCTGCTTTATTGGTCTTTTGGCTGTTGTGGTAGGTTGACCCAGGCTGGAGGATGCCAGGTACTCACCACACTGCTCTATCCCTCACCTCCTCACCTGGACAGTGAGGGAGAAAATAAGATGAAAAACATAAGGGCAGTGTAATAAAGCAAGAGCTAAGGCTGTATGCAGAAGAAGAGGAAAACAAAAGGTTTATTCTCTACTCCCCAATCAGCATTTGATGTCCAGCCACTTCCCCAGGAGTGGAGCTTTAGTACACATAGGGTTTGCTAAAGGGGGAAAATATCACAATAATGAATCCCCCCTTCCCCCTCCTCCTTTCTCCTTGCTTCTATTGCTGAACATATGTCACATAATATGGAATATGCCTTCATTTGGTCAGCATATTGGTCCATTCTGTCCATTTTGGTCAGCATTCCCACCATGTCCCCTCCCAAGATCTTGACCCTCCCAGGTCTGCTGGGGAGGAGGATGTTGTAGAGACAGTCCTGGTGCTGTGCCAGCACTGCTCAGCAGCCAGAGCACTGGTGTGCTATCACCACCTTTCTAGTCACCAATGCACAGCACAGCACTATGGGGGCTGCTTTGGGGAAAATATAGTCCATGTCACCCAGACCCAGTACAACTACCCAGGTAAGGCAAGACTGATTAGGGTCCAACTTTTCTGAAATATAATTTGTCATCTTTCCAGTTTCCATCTACACTCAGGTTTCAACTGAAGCTCATGTAAAATTGCCATTTCAGGTTGTCTCTTGTTCTCCATGGCCTTAAATGCTCAGAATGATTTAATGGATTCAGTTGATTTGACACTATCCTTGCTGTCCATTCCCATACAAGGCTCGTGATGCTGCTTCCAATTGCAGCTGAGCCATTAGCTGTGGCAGAAATTAAATCTAACATATTTAATCCATAGCAATAATCTGATGCTATTTCTTTCACATCCACAGTCACAAGCCTGAAATACTCTCTGAATCTTCTGCTAGCTGGAGCTACTGACAAAGTAATGGAAGTAATGAAAAAATGTGATAAGGTTTTCAATAAACTACATCTTATGCATGGGGAATATAAGGCACGTCAGCAAGCATGGAATTACAGAAAATAAGTCTTATTGAGCAAACTGTTTACTTATTTTTTGCTGCATTTTCAGTTTTAGTCAGTAAAACCTGAGCAAATATAGCAAACTCATGGGAGTTTGTGTTGACATAATGCAAGATTTTAAAAATGCTTATTATCATGAATCAGGTATTGAATGTTCAGAAATATTAATGAGAAAGTGCTAAAAGGTGGAAGTTTATGAAAAATGAAACTTTTTCAGTTGAATGGAGGTTTTCTTCTAGTGAAGGTGTGCAAGGCTAAATATAAAGTCTCATGATAACAAGCATTTTTACTAGTAAAAATTAAGAAGTAAATATACATTATGCTTAGAGTCTAAAATGGCACAAAATGGTAAGAAGAGCCCAGTTGGGGGTGGACTATGGGAAGCAAAGGATCTGAAAGGGCTAACCATGCCATAATGGAAAATCCTATTACAATGGTATGGGTAAGGGTGGAGGGAAGCCCTTCAAGCAGAACTGGGTATAGAGGGAATTTCCTGTAGGCATGAAATCTGCTGGAAGGAAAACACTATGGTGCATAAGCATTCCAGGAGGTTCAGGCATAAGCTGACAGCACTGGAAGGTGTTTCCAGAAATATCAATAAAAAAGTTTATTGGGAAGAGTCAGCACGGATGTTCAAGAGGAAAATCGTGCCTAACCAGCAAGATAACTATCTTTAGTGCAAACAACTGGCTTATTGATGTGGGGTAGAACAGGAAAAGTTGTTTATCTTGACTTCAGCTTTTGACACCTGTCTTGCAACTTCATTGACAAGCTACTGAAGTGCACCCTAGACTAGTGAACTGTGAGGTGGACTGAAAAACAGAACTGCCAGGCTCAAAGGGTTGTGATCCCATTTCTGGTCAGTGGGAACTTCACTGGACTGCCATGACTTCTCAGACATGGATGATGGTTTATCCAGTTCATCCCTCAGTTCCCTCAGTACCCATGGATCCATCTCATCAGGTCCTGTGGACCTTTGCAGTTCCAGTTCCTTAGATGGTCCTGAACCTGATTTTCTCTTGTATGTGGCATTGGCCCTACCCTGCTATCTTTGCATAAGCTGTGTGACTCTGTGGGTAAGCACACCTGGCAGTGGATGGATGTACTGTGTCTAGTTATGGTGCTCATACTTCCAAGTGCATTTCAGAGGGCAGAATGAGTGTGAGAGGCACTCGTGCCCAGAAGGATGTGATGGGCTGTCTGTGACTGCATGTCTTTGTTGTTCTGTGCTCCAGCAAAGGACTCTGCTTGCAGGAGAGGTGCCAGATGTCCTCAAAGCAAGAGCAGCATGTGGACACTAGTCATACACAGATTTACAGCACCTGGATGGCTCTGAGCTGTCGATAGGAGACATCCCAGCCAACTTCTGTCACCCTTCCTCCTCCCCATGAACCCAAGGAGATGTTTCCCAGTCAGGAACAGGCTGAGGGATAGCAAGCTCTGACCTTGCCTGTTGATACAGCATTTTGCAAAAAGAGGTTCAGTGGAGATACTCAATAAATTCCAATTATCTTACTCCACAGTGCTCCTTAGAGGCCAAGCCTGCTTAGTTTATGCTACCAGAGCACTAAAATGATGTTTACATGAAATATCCTTTCCTCCTGCCTGAAATTTCCATAAAAAACTTGGATGATGCCAGAGATTAAAGAAAATGATAAATCACCCTCCCAGATAAGAGCTCTAACAGACTCATATTCTTTGTGGTCAGGCAGAGGGGGCAGAAATGCTCCTTTTTTGATAAGTATTATCTCTGCCTCTTTGATGTGATTTCTGGAGGTCACTCAGCTGAAGTCTCTAATCTCATTTCTAGTTCAGCTTTAAGACAAAGATTAAAAGCAGTTTAATATTGGTTTGATGTTTTTCCCCCTTTTAAGCCAAATGGATACCTGGATGTTGAGACAGGCTAAATATAATTTGGGGAAATTCAGTGATAAAGGATAATGTGTCAGATGGTGAAAAGACACAGTCATTCCTTGCCCTTCCATTTTCCCAGACATGACTTGTTTATGGAGGAGGGAAGATTGTGTATAAGAACTGTTCTGTTGATTGTATACTGTACTGGAATATGGGAGAGCAGGGAGTCCTTAGGAAATAAAAGTAGAGTTGGTAATTTTTTTCTAATTGATTTTGACTTACACTGAGGTTTGTAATAACTCTGTTGAAACACTTAAGAGAAAATATGTGTACCTGAATTTGTATTCATAAGCATGAGTGGCAGCATTAATAATTCCATGGTTCCAAGTGAATTTTAATGGAATGATACCAGCTTCTTAATCACAGTAAACTACCACTAAATCTGTGGTATAAAGTAATAGGCGTGGCCATTTAATCCAAATGCTGAAATTGCCAATCCTGTACAGACTCAGAGCACCACAAGGCTGATGCAGTCTCATCCAGAGACAGAGATGTGTGCACCTGAGGTCTGATTCCAAGCCCTTGTGGTCCAGAGGAAACAGCCCTGCCCTCCTGATGTGAGGGACTTCCCTGAATTGGCAACCTTTCCAGATTGTGTGAGCATGGGGGAGAGCTGCCTACATCTCACCAATCTACAGGATATTTGCAATTTGATCACTAGCATGGTGACTCTTTTCATCTCATGTGCACAGCAAGAAAAACAGGCTGGTGCTTTCAGATACCCAGTCTTAGTCTCTCTCCCATTCTACAGGATTAACCTGATGCAAAAGGGTCAAAGGTTTTTATCTTTGGTAGATTCCCTGGCAACACAGATTATGGGTGGTTTTCCTCAGCTCTTCTTCTAAAATTAGTAATTTAAATTGCAATGTTTATCCTGTTTTGGTGATTGAAAAAACTAGTACATGCCAGTCCACATGAAAAAGAATATTCCCAGAAGAGCAAAAAAATTGGGAGGCCAAAATCTACCTGCAGCTCTGTGGAGAAACCAACTAAAAGATCTGTAGATTTGGCTGAGCTGTTAAACTGCTAAGAGTTCTTTTTAAAGGGCCTTAAATAGCTTCTGTCTTATTGTGAATTCTTTTGAAAGTTCTTAAATAACTTTTCCTAATTATCAAGCCAGCAACAGAAACGGTATAATGTTATTTGGTTTTAATAAACCATTTCTTAATTTTCCTGTGAAGGAGCATAATTTGGATACACTGCTTCAGAGATTCCTGATTATTTTAAAATAAGCTGTATATCAATTTATCAATCATTGTGCAGTGGAGATTAGTGAAGTCAAAAATCTTTCTCCACTTGAAATCTGCTTTGTCTCTTGATGAATAAATTTTACTATATCTTATATGCTTTGGAAAATAATATTC
The DNA here is from genome assembly GCA_034336665.1 of Luscinia megarhynchos. NCBI lineage: Eukaryota > Metazoa > Chordata > Aves > Passeriformes > Muscicapidae > Luscinia > Luscinia megarhynchos. The sequence continues at coordinate 72,699,591 of JAPFBE010000003.1, forward strand.
TCTGGTAAGATTGAAAAGAACATAAAAAAGTCCTCCTCCACTATTTTCCTGTTGAAAATTAAAAAAAAAGGAGTTTGTCCACAACAAACTGGAACTGCCCATTGGACAGCTGGGACCTGAGGAGGAAAAGTGTTAAGTGGATTGTATAAAATTAGTACTTCAGAAATTTCCCTTGGAATACAGATGCTGTAGCCCTAATGTAGGATAATTTTGGTAATCCTTTCTCTTTTCCTGTTTTCTGAGGTCACTCACCATCTGCTTGAACTATTTGGCTGTGTGGCTTTACTAGTCAGCTCATTTCTCAGCTCAGGAGGAAAAAGTATCTTTGGAAGTTACCAGAGCAACCAGTTCTGAATTACAGAACAATGTCTAGGCAAGAGAGATACTCTTTATTTATATCCTTTCTATTTTTAAAAAGCATTGTGTCCTGGATCTATTTTCTCTCATTAATTATGTGAAATTATAAATTAATTTCAACTACCAGGGAAAAAATAAAGACAACTGAGACCATTGGCACCAAAAAAGCAGTGCCCAGAATATCCAAGCATACACTGTGTGTGAGGGGACTGCAATTTGCATTAATTGAGCAGGTATCTATGGCTGCCTTGTCAGCCAGCCTTGATCCCCCTCTTTTGGCTGACATTGTCAGTGTTTTGCTCTTTTCACCTCCACACCTCTGCCCAGCTCATCACTTTTGCTGTGTAGCCCCCCACCATTGCACCCCTACTCTTTTCCCCTGTCCCAGGGGTCTCCTGGTCCCTCCACCATCTCAGGATTCTTACTCAAGTTCCAGCTACTTGTCTCTTCCTTTCCTCAGTTATCCTCCCCATTTTCAACATGGTAAATCTTCTCTCTAGCCCTATTCCTTCCTTTCTTCCCACAGCAGGAAAACTCACTTTTACCCTTTTTCCATCTAACTTATTCACTTGAGTTGCCTTTGCCCCAAAGCTTGTTTGTATCTGAACTGACAATTAAAATCCAATTTTCCAGACAATTTTTAAATTTAATTTCTTCTTAATCTCTCTTTCCATTCACAATCCCAGCACCCCTTGTCCTCTATTTCTCTTTCCATTTCCATTAACCCTATTCTGCCTGTCTAGTGTCTTTCCTCTTTCCAGACTTTTAAAAAATTTCTAATGGTCTAAAAAAAGTGACATCTTTCCTCCAAGTAATATTCTCAGTTTCAGCAAGAAGGGAAGGCTGCAGATGTGTAATCCATCAAAAGACAGCGACAAGAAAAAGAGATAAAGGAAACAAACTAACAATATTCTGGAAAGACATTCAGTTTGTGTATGTATTTTTATACAGTTTTGAATGGCATTTCTATAAAAAAGAAAAATGTGTCATAAAATAGAACAAAGTTTATAACTCAAGCATGTGAAAAATCTGGCAAACAGCTAATCATGTCTCAGTCTGGTCAGTATGAATTGTCATTTTTTCCCAAAGCAGCAATTTGCAGTCTTGTGGTACTAAAGTCATAGGCAGTAAGTGGGAAAAGACAGTTTAACCAAGCACTGTTTGCTTTATCTTAAATATGTGAGAAGTTTACATTGTTTGGCATGTTAAATGTTCTTTCTTTTTCAGAGCATAAGTGTGAAAAACTGAAACATATTATTGGTAGTACAATAATAGAGTACTTTTCCCACCCGTCACCAAGCTGAACAGCAGCTTTTTTCATGCATCTAAATAATTCCCCAATTCAGAAAGTGAACACATTAAAAAGCCCAGCCAAACTACAGAAGAATGGCATTAAATATTAGAAATGTGTAAACTTGAGCAGAAAATATTCGCAGTTTCAGTGCCTTCCCCATTATTTTGCCATTTCTTTTGACTTGAATTTTTAAAATATAGGTGTGTTCTGAACTTTCCCTTTCCAGTCCATCCAGGTACAATAAAAGGTCATGAAGGCAAATAAGTTGTGCATGTTTTTGAAAATCCTGGTGAAATGTCTTGGAGGAGAAGAGGCTAAAATAGCAAAGACACAGGAAAAGAGAGAAAGGACCCCAATGTCAGATTCCTCAGAGGGAAACAGTTTGTCTTCTGTCTTTCCCAAGAAGCATCTTGCTCTGGAAGGCAAAGTGAGCGTGCTGTGGATCTCTGAATCCCTGTGAAAAAACCCCACATGTGGTGAGTGAGCTTTCCATGAATCTTCAGTCTTGGTTAGAATGGTCTCTGTGGTGAGGGAACAGCCTGGCCCATGCATGCTGCAACACGTGTAATAAACATGTAATAAAATGCCAAATGCAAACTCTGCACAAGAGATTGTCACAGCAGTGTCTGTAGTTTTTGCTGAGAGAGGATCTGGTCATTAATTTTACGTTTGATTTTCTTATTCACAGATATATTTCCTTTAATTTCTTGCTTTTTCCACTCCTAGAGGAATAGTGACTACTTCTGTCTGCTCGTTGTGTTCTGCTTTCTGAATTCCAAGGAATGTCGGCTTGTAATTGGTGACTAGCATTTTTGAAAGAAGAGAGTAGTGAATGAAAAAGAGCAAATTACTTCCAGCCCTATCTCAGTGTGACTCTTAATGTTAAACTTCATGAAATGTTTGGTAGTTATGTAAGCAATAATAAATGAATTTGTTGTCATCTGACTCAGAAAAAACAAAATCATTACACTATGAAAAACTATGTAAAGAACTCAGGCTGCTAAATTAAGAAGACATTAAATCAACTTTGTTTTTCTGATTTTATCTAAATATTTTTTCCAAAAATTTGAAGCATACATTTCCAAAATTATGTTTTTCATCATCATCTTTCTTTCATATATGTCCATACAGTGGATTTCCTTTTAATTTCATTATCATGTTTTGACAAGCAATTTCAAGGAAGGCATATTTTATAACTGCTTTTTGCAAACAAATGATATAAAACAATGTTCTATAGTTTGATAGAGTGTTAGAAATGCTTTGTCAAAAGACTACTTCAGCCAAGTCTAAGGTTTTATTTTAAGGTGACACTGAGATATTTAAGCAAACAAGTAGACCACTGTTCTGAGAAAGGTATCTACTCATTGGCAGAGCATTAATAATTATCCCTGATATACTCATTGCACTTATTTATTAGCCAGCTCTATTGCATTTCCTAGCAGGATGCCGTTCTATTTTAAAAGCATATGTGAGTGATACCAACCCTTAGTCTTTTACAATCCAAAGTCCTATTTGTTTTTTGTGAAACAAAGCCTTAATCCTGCTAAACTTTGTCATTCTATCAGCTTTTATTGGATGCCTTGTGTCTTCAATGCAGTGTTATCATTAATTTTAATGAATCAGACCAACCTATAGCTTGGAACAGTCATCTCAGATTTGAAGGGATGACTTTCTTATTTCACTTCTGCAAATAAAAATTACTATAACACTAAACAGTACTGTTTGTTGTTTTGCAGGTAAAATTGCTCTGCTGAAAACTTTGCCAGTTGATGGGAATTCAGAAATTTAAAATACTTTGTGTGTATGTTTTGAGGAAAAGTATCTATATCAGACCTTTTTTTCAAATATATGGATTTGTTACCATTTTTAATAAGCTACATCAAAAAAAACCACTTTTAATGAATAACCTAAGAAAATATGGTTCTCACTCAATCTCCTATAAAATATCCTTGGGAATTCCAATGGCCAGAAAAGCAGATTAAAAATTCCTTTACAGATCATATGAGCTATTGCTTATTAAAGCACAGATTAATTACTTCTCTGTTGATAAATTACTTCTGACACATGTAATTAAAGCAGAAGATTCAATCATTAACTTCAATCACTGTGAAAGTACACTTAAAAGGAGCAAATTGCAATGCACAAAGGGTAATACCTAATGGTACACTGCTTAGATATAGATAGATATAGAGATAAAGATATAGATAGGCATAGATGCAGATATTTAAAAATATCTTTTACAGGAAAATGTTTATAAAAATGCCATTGCATATATCTGATTTGTCATGCTTCTAAATTTTTAAATCACTGAAACAGCATGAAAGGGAAGAATGCTTGAAAATGTTTTTTTATAAAAGGCTTTAGAGGGATAACTGTTTGACATGGTATGGTGCATGTATGTGGCACACATATGTGATGTTCCTTAGGTGCAAACAAGCTGGTGTCTGACATTGCTAGTTGATGTACAACCAGGGAGAGAAGGGCAGTTTCTGACTCAGAGAAAGGTTTGTGGCATTAACAACTGCATCCCGGTGTGGCTGCCTCACACTGCAAGGAGAAAAATACTGCACTTAACTCAGAGGCAGGCTGGGGCCACTTAACCTGGCTAAATGCCTGCTAATGAAAAAACATGTAGTGATTTTCAGTGACATGAGCTGCCTTGGGGTGTCATGCACTGACTAATCCTGGTGAAGTGGTTCTACCTTGAAGTGGGAGAAATCTGAAGGGTCAGTGGTCAGGCCTGATAAATATTTATTCTGAGAGAGTTTTGATGTGTTTCAGAGGTGTTTTCTTATTAAATTAGAATTAGCATGTATTTAAAGGGGATATATATATATATAAAGATGGGGGCAGATCTTTTAGCAGGGCCTGTTGCTATAAGAGAAAGGCCAATGATTTTAAACTGAAGGAGAGTTGATTTAGATTGGAAATGAGGATATTTTTTACAGTGAGGGTGGTAGAACCCTGGAACAGTTGCCAAGGGAGTAGTTAAGATGCTCCACTCCTGGAAATAGTCAAGGTCTGGTTGGATAGGGCTCAGGATAACCCAATCTAGTTGAAAATGAGCTCATGGCAGGAAGACTGAACTAGAAAACCTTTAAAGGTCCCTTCTACCCAAACTGTTTTTAAATCCTATGATTCTCTGCTGAAGGGAAAGGTTCTGATTGTCATTATGTTTTGAAGTCTAAATCTATCTCTAAAAGTCTGTGGAGTGAGATAACCCTTTTGGAAAGGAAAATCTGGAGTTTGGGCACCAAGGGCAGGAGAATCCATCTGGAAAGGTGATAGGAAAGCTGTTACAACATCTTCTGTGGGCTGATAGACAGAAGAAGCTGAAAACAAATTTAATTTTTATTGCTCAGCTTTCTTTCTGAGAATGGGAAAATCAGACCAGGTCACCCAAAAACTGTAGTGGAAGTGTCTGGTGGAAGGAGGTCAGACTGGAGCATCCACAGCAGCGTGCTTGAGTCCTTGCTGCTCCCCAACAGTCCCAGAATTACACTCTCCTGCAGCAGGAACAAAAAGCAATTGCTCAATTTATAATCTCTGTTGTCTATAAAATGAATGCATTTTATGACAGATGCCCAACTCTATGACAGATGCCCAACTTTTAAAAGCCAAAATTAGGTGAAATGAATGTCGCCCATAAAGGTGAAATATTTGTCAAAAACTATAGAGAAAACAGGAAATAGAAAGCAGCACATTAGTCTAACATAAGCTGTAATGTAGATGGTGGTTATGAGGAGAACAGCTCTGGCTTCATTTATGGAAATGAAGTTGCATCCACTTACACAGATATGATTATAGCTTCCACTGTCCAAGATTAAACAACCCCAGGTCTCATTTACCTAATGTGCCCAAAGTTGAGATTCACCCAGCCTTTCTTGGCATTTCAATAGCAATTTGAGGCTTCAATTCTTTCTGTCCTTCTTCATTCACTGTTGCTAAATTCTAATTAAATTTTTTTATGCAAAAAGCAGGCCAGTGACTCTCTTGCCTGAAAGATTTTTTCCTTTAGGTTTTTTGTTTGGTTTGGTGTGTTTTTGGTTTTTTTTGTTGTTTTTTTTTTTTTTTTAAGAGGGAGTAAAGAGATCTCAAAAAAAGCTTAATAAAGGCATCAGAAGAAGATTGTGTTGCTTACATCTAATTATCAGCCACTGGTAACACAGTACCATCAGACATTTTTATTCTGGTAGGATTTCTGTGTGCACCTGTTACTACTCAAACAATTTGGAAGTGATACATGTAATTATTTTCTTGAGAGAAATAAAAAAAATACTCTTAATATTCTATAAGTATTCTTATTTACATAGTTTCTTAGGGTAAATAGCTAACATCTGGCAGGATGTGTAAGAAAACTGCATTAGGACAATTAACTTTTGTTATGGGATTGCCTAGAAAAGTGATAAACGCAAAATACATTTCATTGTTATATTTTTCTGCATTTTGGTAGAATGTTATGGAATAAGAGGCATGGATTGGGGAACCAACAAGGAGAAGAAATTACTTTAAAAACCCCACCTTTATCCTTAATTTTTCTTCATCATTTGTTAGAGGAGAATAGTGGAATGATGATGCCAAGTCAGAGAAAAGGTCCTTTCAGTCTTGCTCTGTATGTCAAACAGTGGAGGAGGATGGGATCACAGGATAATTCCAGCAGGGAGGAACCTGGTCCAGCCTCCTGCTTGTGGCAGGTTCAGCTCTGGGACCAATCCAAAATGCTCAGAACTCCTCCAGCCAGTGCTTGAAAGTCTTCAAGGATGAAGTGTGCAAAACCTGTGCCTCCCTGCCTGTCCTCTCATGGGAAAAGTTTCTCCTTATATTGAGGGTGAGCCTCTCCTGCTGCAGTTACTGCTTGCTGTCCCTTGTCCTCCTGCACTGCTGGGACGAGCCCAGCTACTCAGCCTTGATGTTCTCCACATGGGCACTGGAGCCTGATGTTAAGTTCTCCCCAAATCCATAGCTCCAAGCTGTGAAAGTCCAGCTCCCCAAGCCTCTTGTCAAACAGACACTGCTCCAGCCACACCTTCATGTCCCAGTAGGAAACAAACAAACAAACAAACAAACAAACAAACAAACAAACAAAAAAAAAAGACCTGAAGAAAAACCACTATTTTTCCCCCTAGCTTTTGTTGCAGTGTATATTTATTTTTCCCTTTGATTAGCTTGCCTATCCAGTTTCTTACCCATATAGTTACCCACTTAGCTTGACTGTGGTGTCCAAAAATGAATACTGGACCACTGTGGGAGATGTTTCTGAAAATCTTGCCCAAGCTGATGTGAATGGTATCCCTCTTCTCTCCTTGTTCACAAACCCAGCCACGTTACTGTAGAAGATAATCGGGTTGGTCTGACTTGATTTATCCTGGCAAACACATGGTCTTTCAGTCACTTTCCTCCTCTCCCTGTTGTCAGAAATGTGCTTCAAGGGGATAGAAACTTGTGCTCAGGGGAAAATGCAGAGCTGGGGAATGCAGGAAGTCATAACTACCCTTGTATGCATTCCCAGTTTTCAGCACACTTCTGGATAGAGGCTTACAGAACCAAAATTGGATCTTTGTATTAGTGAACATCAAAGTACATTATAATACCTCTAATTCCAGCCTAATTATACAGGTAGCATCTCCAACAACATATGAAAGTGTTACACTTTAATTCCATGTTCTGTGAAGATGCAGATGACTAAGCTTCGGGGTTCAAAGACTTCTAATCATCAGTCTTCCATTTACATTCAGTGGAGAGAAGCAGGTTCCTAAGTAGGAGGAACAGGCAGGCTTGCTTTGGTTTTGTTGTTTTTTTGGTTTTTTTTTTTCAACAGACATTTGTTTTAAAGTGCTTGCTTGGAAAAACAAACAAAAATTTCATTTCTTTTTTAGATAGAGGCCACAGAGGATCAAAGACTTGTATAGAACAAAAAAGTTGTTTCTTCCTCTGCCCAGTGACCTTTGTCTGGATTTATCAACATACTCATAAAAATCATAATGATTTTTACTTTCATTTGTTTTTTACTTTTAAATTTAATTTTCAATTACCTCACTTATAGATACAGTTTGCCCAGGGAGAGGTCAGGGAGTTGGAAGTGCAGATGGAATGTCTGGCTAGGCAGGATTAATGCAGTTACTGAGCAGGTTCCATGGGACCCCCAAACCACACTGTTGGATAATAATGACTCTCCCTCTCCTAACTGGGGGGCATCTGCTTTGTTGTAGAATACCTTCTTTCCAAGGATTTTACAAACACTATGTGCAACCTGGTGAATTCAGCTCCTGGCATTCAAGATGAGATCTGTGATTTAGTCATAACCACTTGATTAGTGGTTGCAATAGCCATTATTAGTGTTGTCTGCCCTAGGGTTGATACACAGAATTTCACTTGAGACCACATACCCTTAGATTTCAGAGCATTAACCACAGCCAGTGTCTGTGTGTACTTTACAATAACTTCTTGATTAACCATTAATTTATACACAGCTGTCAACGTCATTTTTCCAGCTGTAGGAAGGTATGACTTACTGAAGTCTGAGTAATCTTTTAATATCTTAAGGGGCATAGAAGTGCTTTAATGTGTTCATGTTGTTTTTATACCTATATTTGATTTTATCTAGGCCCAGTGCTTTGAAATTTGCATGGGAGTTAACAGTATTACCTCTTCACTGTTAACCTTGGTCACCTCCATAAATATTTCTGTGAATGGTTGAGTTCCTCTAGCTGTTAAGAATTCACAGCTGAAACTGTTTTTGTGATTAAAAGTGCCTTTTTTCCTTCAAAAAGCTGTCTCAGAAGGCAGAAAGTGCCAAGTATTTGTGCTTCATGCAAAAATATGATGTACAACAGTCAAAATAAAAATGTTCATATGGACATCAAATTATCACATCTGTTCAGGTAGTGGTGTGTATATATGTCTGTAACATGGTTATATTTCATACATATAAAGGAGAGTTGAAGCATTGCTTCATTTTTTTCAAAAAGAGTCCCTCTTTGTATAGAAAGAGCATATGTGCATATGAATGAGGGTTTTAAAAAATATACAAATAGAAAACATCCTGCTGTTGTTTTATTAGGAAAATCATCAGCTAGTCCCAAAGTGTCTTATCTAAAATATTTGGACAGTATGCTCTTGCAAGCACAAGGTTTTCATTTCTAATTTTAGAGTGCAGCCAGCAATAATAGGATTTAAGGAAAATGTTGCACTTTTTATATAGACATTAGAGATATTGCAGCTAGAAACTGCAATTACTGCCATATGTAGTTGGTTTATTTGATATAAGAATAGAAAAGATAATATACCTCAGGGAAATTGAATGTTATGTAAACCATCTACACTTATTCAAGAAACATTAATTAATCTGGTGGCTGATGTGCCAGATAAGTGGTATCTTAAGGAGATCAGAGGCTGTAACTCAGTACACCTCAAAATATTTGTGCTTAAGTGCTACATTTTCCTGTGAATTTTAAAATATGATCAACGTACAACCAATTGCAAAAATGTTTTGGTTGGGATATTTTGTTCTAATAGAACTTGTGAAAAATTCCAATATGACAATGCCATTGCTGCAGAAACTATAAACTCTTAACAGCAGAGTAGTGAAAGAAGATTACATTATAATTCACCTTGGTTGGTAAGTTGGATGAAGATTCTATCCTGCTTTGAGTGAAGGGAATAATAAAATTGCAGTTGACTTCCTTGGGGACAGGATAGGGTCCTGCCAGGCTTAGGATGATAAATCAAAATAATATATCAGCAACAGATGGTTGCAACAGATGATTGAATAAGCACTACGTTTAATTTTTATGAAACAACTTTTTTCTTAAATGTACAACTTGTCAAGAAATTAAATCCAACTCTGATGATTTCTAAAATGTGCTATATTTCCATCATGGTATGTAGGGGGCAATTTTACTTACCAAAATAATCTTTATAGCAATAATATTATAAAACAGTAACATAATATATATACACATTCAAATTCAGAAAAAAATAGTGTTGTGTGTAATGTAAGAAGAATGCAACAGAAATAAGGAGAGGAAGAACAAAGAGAGAGTAGGATGAGTTTTAAAATATTAGCCACTTTCCCTCCAGACCTTTTTACTCATACTACAAAGGCATTTAGATATCTATTCCCTGTGGAACTGGGGGAGTCTGGCTTCTAAAAATGGTAAAGCACCAACATACCTCAGTGGCTCTGTCTCCTGCACACGGCTGATAGGGTGTTAAATATAAAGCACAGCCCTGAAACAGAACGGGTGTTTTGACTCATCCTGTCAGCACACATTATAGATGGTGAGAATCACACGTATCCCTGTGGCTACTGCCTGCACAGCTGGGATTCCCCAGCACAGAGAGGTGTGAATCACTCTGAGCACACCGGGAGGGAGCTGGTCTGTCCTCCAGGCACACGGCAACTGCTCACTAATGGACAGATAATCTGCAGCTACAGCTTCCTACCAGCCACCCAGGTGCTCCCCAGCTGTTCTGCATGGGCTGCAGCTACTCAGCCCCTTGAGGATGACAAAACTTCCCCTTTCTTCTGAACAAGCCTAATAGTTTTATTAATACACACCTGCCATAACTAGTAGAATTGTAGAAGGGTTTGGGTTGGAAGGGACATTAGTTATCACTCTAGTTCAACCCTTCCCACCATGGGCAAGGACAATTTCCACTTGACCAGGCTGCTCAAAGCCCACCCAGCCTGGCCTTGGACACTTCCAGGGATGTTGCTTCCCTGAGCAACCTCTTCCAGTGTCTCACCACCCTCAAGAAGAATTTCTTCCTAAGGACTTCTTCCATAGTGCCTTCTTAGGCTTGCATAGAAGCTGTGTTTATAGTCTGTGAATAAAATAGCAAGGCATTGCCTGTCCTCACACTGCTGACACTGCACACCCAGCTGGGGAGGCCTCACTGAGTGCACCTCAGGGACTTTGAAAACAAATATGCCCTGTGGGCATCCCATTCCTGCCCACTCTTGGATTTCTGAAATATCAACATTCCCTGATTTGTTTTTTGGTTTGTTTGGGGTTTTTTTTTTGCTCAAGCCAAACTCATGCCATGGAGAGTGCTAAAGATTTAACAGCACACATGGCCATGCAAAGTGCTTCAGACCAAAAGCCAGACTCTCTTTAGTTTACTTATAAAGACATTGCAAAGTTGTTATAAGTCTGTTCAAATATGTTAGGAAAGGAAGGAGCTAAGGAGCTTTAGTCATGGACATAAGTTAATCTAGAAAAATCACATTATCTAGGAAAGATTTTTTTTTCCAAAGTGTTAAACTCATTTAACACCAGGACTCCAAGAACACATTATAAATTAGAACAAAAAAGAACAGATTTATAATATCTTCCTCAGATAAAGAAAGCCAGACACTGAAAGTTTATTACTGGAGCAGATTTATGCCCATAAACGCAATGTCTGAGAATTGCATACTCAGTGCACTCATAGCTGAAAGAAGACATTAACCAAATTTAGTGCAAGAATGAGCTGTGCCTCCTAAGAGACAGTATAATAAATGATTGGGACAATGCATCAGCTGCTGTAGGATGGTTTTTGTTACTGAAACACTTGAAAGAAATACAAGAGGGCTTTCCAAAAGCAAGGTCTCATCTAAGGACTATAAGAGGAATATAAGAATTACTGGATAAAATCCTGAGTCGTGTAAAAGATCAGAGTTTTAGTGGTGGATACAAGAACACCCCAACAAGGATAGGCAGGTCCATCTGGGTGCATACTTCAGGATCAGTTCTTTTTAACTAGAATGTCCCAGGGGAACAGATGACCAGTGATGAATTTGCTGGGTAGGTGCCTTATTTCAGGTTCTTGATGGACAGCAGCCATTCTTCCATGATCTGTGAACACTTTGATTTTAATAAATGTTCTTCCACCTGAAATATCTGATATATGAAATCCTGGGAAAAGTATTGCAGAATTGTCAAAATGCACAGAAGACAGCAGCAGGTCTGAGCATTAAAGATGCCATGGTTTTCCCTGCCTCCAAGCACTAAGCAGTTGTCATGCCTCAGTTTGGTAGCAGCTGGATTGAAACAGTCACTGATCTTGGGATTGCTGTTCAACCAGATATTTGCAGTGTCCTTTGGGACCTTCAGGGAGAAAAATGGAGTATTATCAACAACTGTTATAAATAGCCATTGACCCAAAGAGGCTCACAGACTCTGCACAGCATGTTCAGCATGTACAGAAATCTGTCTCTGTATTTGCTGTGAGAACACCAGAAGAAGTCCAAGAGTGGTCCACCTTCCTTACAGCTCTTAGAAGAGTCCAGGTGCCCTGAATAATGATGGGAATCTTTCCAGTCACTTCACAGAAATCTGGATAGGGTCCAGATAGGATAGAAGAGGAATCCATCAGTTTTTCCTACTTGCCATCATCCTGTGAAAGGTATTTGCCAGGAAGGGATAAACCATCTGAGTAATTTTCCATATCAATTTCATGTAAACAGAGCTGACATGGTTACAGAGGAACTATGCAATTTCAATGTGCAGCATTCCGAGAAATAATGGAAAGTTTAAAAAAGTAAGTTAAAGGAAATACTACTGTGACATACATGAAGACCAATTTTGTTTAAAAGGGCTGTGCACTTTGGATGGAAGAGCAAAAGCTTAAAATCCATCCTCACTACCAGCTAGTCACAGTACAAAGTCTTAAATGTTGACTGGCACTCCCTTGGGAGCTGTTATGACTTCAATATTCCCTTGACAAATTAATTTCTCCAAGATGTTCCCAGGGCTTTTGTACATTCTGCTTGTGGCTGCACTGATAACAAAGTCACATTCCTCAGCTCTAAAAATCCAAGAAATACATTGTGGGTTTTTTGTGAGTTTTGCCTGGTGTGCATTGGAGAGCCAAGAAAGAGGACATGACATGACCTTTAGCATATAGCCCTCTGATTCTGAGGACAACTTTGGTATGCTGGAGAAACCCACAGCTCCTTTCAGGAAGTGAACAACACCCCAGGCATGACCACTTACTTTGACAACACATGGGAAAGAGGCATCTGAAGGACCACAGCATACTGTGACCAGTGCTACTGGGTGTTTAAATGGATAATAGCTGCATGAAACTCACCTCAGTAAAATACAGGGCAGTAAAATACATGTCCTGTTCTAACAGGACAGTCTACAAATACAGCTCCTTACCTGCTAAGATGCCTAAGACATCACTGCTGCCTGTTTCCTCTAAAATTCTTCTCTGCAAACTCCTGCTCCTCTGCTGATCAGAGGTTTTGTTGTGTTTGGTTTGATCTATGATTGCCCATAGATCACGTATGTGGGGGTGGTAGGTGAATGTTTCTGTGCTCCCCAAAGGGAAATCTCCAGCCACTCTCACCTGTTGCTTCTTCCTAGTGCAAATGCTTGGTTCAAGTTTGATCCAATCTGAAGCCCCTCATGATGGAGTTTGTTCCCTCTGTCACTTCCCAGGGCACTGAACCTCTCCTTGCCAGCCTGCACATGGAGTGGGACCCTTCCTCTGCTTCCATGTCTCATGTCTCCAGCCTCCTCCATCTCTGTCATCCACTCACCCACCATTACAGCTTCTGGCCATCCCTCCTTTGGTGTGGTGCAGGTTCAGCCTCTTGCCTCTCTGGGGTCTCTGTAAAGGCCCTATTCATCCTCCTGAATCCAGTTTATGAACTGGACTGTGTTCACTGTTGTTCAGCAGCCATTTTCTTTCCTAAGCAGTTTTTTGGGATATTTCTACACCCCATTTTGCACAAGGTGCTGGATCTGTTGATGTGAAAACCATGTTCCTGAAGATGTGAGTCCTCAAGAAGTTCAACAAAGGGAAATGGCAAGAAGTGCACCTGAGGAGGAATAACCTCAGGCATCAGGATGGCTGAAACACTTACATATCTGAAGGTTACATCAGTTGAAGGAGAACTTTCTGTTTAAAAGGAAAAAACAAGCAAACTGAAAAAACCCCAAACAACAACAACAAAAAAGTCCTGAATAAAGGCAGTTGCAAGGCTATTAATCATAGTAGATTGGATGGTCTGAGAAAAACCTCAAATGTCACATCAACATTCCTGATGGTATTAAGCCCCAAAAAGATGTTCTCATGATAGTTACTGTGCCACAGATAACAAACTGAGTCAGAAACTTGAAATACATCCAGAAATGAATGGGGGGAGGCAGGAGAGTGTCCAAATAAAAAATTTAGATAAGGGCTAGTTTTCTCTCATAAGCTCATTAAATTGGATTTTTTGGCTGCAGTTGTATGACAGTAACTTGACAACAGGGAAAAGGACAGTTTCAGTACATTTGTCCTCAGTATTGCCCATAGTTTCTTAGATTCCTGGAGAAAGTAAGACCAGGTCCCAGTTTTATAATGTATTTCTTCCCCTAATTAAACCTCTTTGAAAATAGTTTCCATTTCAGTGTTGTGATCAAAGAATGGGGGGTTTTTTTGGATTTTTTCTAGGTTTGTTCCAAAGGATAGCAAGTATTGCTGAATGTGAAGTTATCTGGAGAGCCCTCTGCAAGCATTCTCTGAATCTGTCAACCCCAGTACAATGGCTTTGTTTCTAACCCACAGTGCAGGACTGAGTAGGCAAACAAATGGCTTTTACCCTCTCTCAGCTTAAATGGACACCTAAAAGTTTGCAGTGACTCTAAAAGGTGGCAATCAAATCTGTATACCCCCCTCTATTATTTTTACCAAAGCTGCATTTCATTCTAATGGGGTCTAGAGTAATGAAAGAAATTTATGCAAAATTTACTCTATTGCAGGAACAAAAAGGAAGATGATGAATGTAATTATAGAGCACTGTGGAAGTTGGCCCTTGGTTCCTATTACTGACCTTTCACATGTAATGGAAATTATTATTATGTTCCTGTCACCAAATAGAGTTTTTATCTGAACAAAAATTACAGCAGTTTGCATGGTTTTGTTTAATGGCTAACATTAAGTATTCAGGCTCTTTTGTCTTTCTACCTGTCTATTAATTGCATCATTAATTGGCCTACAGATTCTTGCATTTCTTCTCTTTTCGCTTTGGGAAGAAACTGGTTATTCTCTTTCACCTTAAATCCTCTTAAATCAGTACACTCCTTGTTTTCTGCCAAGTGATCATCTCCAATTACAGCCATGGCTGCAGATTTTCAAAGGTCACAATAAGAAGTAGCATTAGAGGGTAAAAAGACTGGCTGGCCAGCTCACCAAAAGGGGGGGATAAGGGATAATAACTTCCCAAACAACATACAAATGTCACAAGGCAACCTATTAAATGAATATTATTTAAAATTCTATGAGGCAGTCTTGTATTTCAATGGAATTACAACTAAAATATACTAAGTGACAGGCAGCTTGGTCTCTGTGAATCATTTCTGTTTGTGTACTTGAATGGTGTCAAAGACAGTCCTGGATCCCCCATGAGATCCTGTCTGCCTACCACACAAAAGAACCATAATTTTAAAATGATGTTCCAATCTCGTAGAAATGGTTTAAAAAGCATAGTTCTTGCCCAGAAGTACTTGGAATCTTGTCCATTACTTCTTTAAAGTTTGCTTTTATTTTAGATAAGGATAATAATTCTGAGTGATTTCAGAAGCCTGATTTCTCCACTCCAGCCATATATACCTGGTGACTTCCAAGAGTACTGTCCAATGTTCATGAGATTCCATCTTCAGGAAAACAGTGATGAAATATAAACACCATCTAATTCTACTTCACAGGCAGGAACATCTCAAGTGCTAGAATTAGTGTAAAATCTAGGCAGCTCCAGGTTTCTTAGGGCACCTCCAAACAGAGGAAAAAACAAATTTAATTGGTTAGCATCTCGTATGCTCAAGTTTCCCGTAAGAAAAATTAGTTTTGAACATTGGCAGAATGCAGTACATTTCCTGATCTTGGGAAAAGGAAAATATTTAAAGGTAAAATACTTAGGCCTCTGTTACAGCTAACAATAGCAGAGCCACAAATCAGTGGTGCTGGGATTCAGCTCATTTAGCTTTGAGTGCCTGCAATGGAGCTGTTGGCATGTGTGACAGCACTGTAAGCTTTGTGCACACTTTGTGGTGAGGAAGTTACACCTCAAGGACATGGCTGTTTCCTACTCTCTTTCAGATATCGACTCAGAGAGGTGATAAATTAAGCTTACTGTTTCCCTGACCCTGATCACTGGCACTCTGGCAACTGGATAACATGTATTGGCAGGCCTAGGAGAGAGTGGGATATCTCCTCTAAAAGAGGCAACTCCAGTGAGACCTTGGGTCCAGCTGTTGTTAAAATTATTTTTGCAAAACAGCATGAGATGTAGCAGCAAAGGCACTAAAACACAGATAGGAACTCGGGAAGCTAAATTCTTCTACTTAAAAGGCAAAACATGAAAAATATAGTTTTTGTTTCCAGATTGAAAGGACAGAACTCATATGCATTTCTATCAACTCTTAAAAGCTACTGACAATCTGCAAAAAAGAATCTGAAGACTACTCAGTGGAAGTATCTGCACATACAGGGAGATAGGTGAAGTATCTTACACTCCTTCTAAAAATTATTTTACTATATTTTCATCTATTATTTAGAAGTGCTTAGGGCCTTCAGAGAAAAGCTGTAGCTGTCCTTACACATTTAATAAAGTCATGTGCTGCCTTATTGTCATATTTCATGCCTTCTCTCTCTATCAATTTCCTATCAGTCACTACTCCCTCTATTTTCCGTAATTGTAAAAAAGAATTTCAGGTACTGCAGTAGTGATTAAGTCATACTAATGGCAGCAGGTCAGTGCTCACTCCCACATTCTACCCCTCTTGACTTTACTGGTGCAGCTGCAGCAGCACCTCCACAGCTCCTGGAGGGAACAAGCAACAGGAGAGAACAGCTCATCATGTGCCTGCTAACTTGTTCAGCCATCCTCCTGTAGGCACCTGTGTTTTTCCTAGAGCAGCATTTTCTCACTAAGATGTCCAACTCACAGATGCTGAAGTGAAAGCAGATGAAAAGCAGTCTCACTTTCCAGCTGTCCAAGCTGAGCACAGCTGTTGGTAACAGGCAAGCAAATACAGCTGGAGCTACACCGTAGACATTTAATTGAAAATAGTCCTAAATTAGGGACCCAAGATATAAAAGGCATTCTTGGAAAGAGTTTTCAGTGAGCCTCGATTCTAAAATTGTCATTAATCCAGATTGCAAGTAAAATTTTAGATAAGCATGCTGTCATTGTTTGCTGGCAGACACATAGTGCCAGTAAGTGCATAGAAGATAATGTCAAATAACAGAATAGCAATCAATACACAGGTGCAAAAAACAGAGAATGTGATGGGGATTTTTTTTACAATAGGTTGAAACCAGGAACAATATGAAAAATCTAAGAACAAGCACTGCTTTAACTGACACATGTAGAGTAGCCTGGGCAAATGTGGTTCTAATGTCATTTATTAACATTGTGTTGAAATAAGGTATTTTCCCTACAAAACCTTCCAAGGGTTGTTCAATGTACAGATAGATTCATCAACTTCCATTAAATAAATTGACTAATTATGATGAGAAGTGTTTGCTGGCCCTTAAAACTACATATTTCATTAGCTTGCCTTTCAGGCAAGCAGTTCAGGAGGCAGCAGAAGTCATGTAGCTGCAGATAATGGAAAGAGACTGGAGTAACTAGGCAGAGACATGGCTAAATAGCTTTTAAATGAGATAGGAAGAGTGGGCTGGAGAGGATATAATAGAGGTCACCTCAGAGAGGATGCACAGCAGAGTGAGGTGCAGGATGAGCAGCTCTTTGCAAGTCTAGATAAAGAGTTGGAAAGATGTTTCTCCTTCACTGGTTGACTGGAAAATAACAGAGAGTGTTGGTGCTGCACACACACCATCAATAAGTATTCTCTCATTTTCCTCTCTCTTCCTGCTTTTCTACCCTGCATGAAGCTATGTGGGAAATAACTCAGAGTGTTGCTGTTGCATATAAAAATGTGTAAGAACTGGTGTAATGATTAGCTATCTTACTGACATTGCTGTTTCCTGAAAGGATGAGGGGGCTTCAGGAATTAGTGCTGAAGTTTGGGTTTGTGAACAGCAACACAATTTAGTGAGTAGTTCTTATGACACCAAATCGGGAGCAGTTACTCTTGCAGAGCAATGAAAGCTCATGAAATTTTTTAGCTGTAATTTGACTTGAAAGTAGAACTGGAGGTGGAGACTGTCTCAATCCTCTTTTTCCATTCAAAACTAGATGTCATTTGGATTTTGCACCAAATCTTAGAGGACTCTTTGATGCAATGCTTGCTGCATTCTAGTTTTTAATGTTCACAGTTTGCAGTGCTCTTCAAACTTTAGTACTTGATGTAAGAGTAAGAAATTGATGTGGAAAATATTTTAATTGTTTATTTTAAGTTTAATCTTAGATTTTAAACCTTGCACTGCAGACCCCGGGAATAACTGCTGTTGCTTTCTTTTTTTAGATCACAAAATGTGTAAGAACTGATGTTTGGTCCAGAAGATGCATGTATTCATGCTTGTCTTGGAGCATTTAGACAGCAACCACGAAAGAATATTCCCATATTTAGTCCATGATTAGGACCTCAAAAGAAAGGATAGCATCTGAATGGCTCAAAAGACAGGCATGTGTGACAGCATGGCAGATGACACTCATCCTGTTGGAATGATTGATGATGTGCAAATCCAGCCCCACACTGTGTGTATTACATTGTAGTGGGGGATTGTAAATGCAAGAAGAAAAATGTCACTGTGTCACTTGCTAGGAAGCAGGGCTGATTTCCTTGAAATGTGGAGTCAGAGCTCTTTGATGAATGGATTGAAGAGTTCATTTTTATCTACAGTACAGGCAATCTGGATGTTTACTCTTCATTTTCTTCATTTCATTTGCCCTTTTTTCCCTCCAAAGGAATAACGATGACAACAAAAATCCCTCTTCTGCCTGCATAATTGGAAAGGATAAGAAGACTTTGCTGACTTGAATAGCCTACAAGTTCCTCATTTCTCAAAGCACTACCTGCTGGGGGGTAAAAGAAAGCTGTTTCCAGAAAAGTACCAAAGCATTTAAAGTAACTAAGTATTTCTCCTTTCTGTTTCAAAGCCAGCATTTTTATAAAACCATGGAATGGACGCTGTGAAATAATGAAGATGAAATAATCCCATAAAATTATTCCCAAAAGTGGTGTAATTTTTGATACAGCGTTCATAGGTTCAGCATAAAGAGGATGTAAAAAATGGTCAGAGACCGAATAAAAATGTTGGGGATAAACTGAAAATCACTGATGTAATCTTCCAGTTTGAAAAACCCAAAGAGTTTATAAATAATTGAACATTGTATTCACTTTCTGGCTGCATTAGTTTTAAACTTGCATCTGTTACCTTGAAAGGCTAAGACTTATTTTCTACCAGTGAAAAGAAAGCTGAAAACCTGTCACATGAGTACACCAGCAGCTGCTACTTGTGTGAAAACACAATCAGTTTTGAAACCAAAATAAACCCAAAAAACTTCTCAGATCATGTTAGAGTTGGCTTTCAGACAGGAACTCAGGACTGAAGGTGTTGTCATCTTCTTGGACAGGGCTTGTGAGGCCTGAAACAAATGCAGTCCACATACTGAGGTTGCTGCCAGCTTTGAAAAATCATTCCATTTTTGGTGTCCTTTCAGCCCTTATCTGCAAATCCTCTACAAGGTTCAAAATTTACTAAATTTTCTAAATTACCTGTTCTTCTGTGCCATCGAGAAACCTTGGTTACTTGTGCAGTGCTAATGAATACCAGGGATGCTGAACCAAGGCTCCCCAGGGGCAGGCACAGCTCTGCTTCCACCTCTCCTGATGTGGAGTCTGCAGGGAAGAGTCAATAACCAACACTTTCCACAGGAGATGAAGAGGGAGAAAAATTAACCAACTGTTCTAGGACAGCTGTGCTATACATTTTCTCCTCTTACCTGAAGATTGTCACATTGGCCTGCTCAGAACTACAGAGAAACAGAAAAGACAAAAAATGCTGCAGCAGCTAACCCAGACTGAGTTTTCCATGAATGAAGTCTTCCATGGGCTGAAAATGATGCATTATAACCTAATCTGAAAGACAGCACTATGTTGACATATATGGTGTGGATGTGCAAAGTTTGAAAAGACAGAAGACGTACATAAATGAAAACCAGATCATATAAATAGGATATGCATTTACTTTATGAGACTGATGAGTTAAGGAGGTGACAGAGCTGAGCTATTTCCATGCTGAGCTGGAGAAAAAGACAGCTTCAGTTCTCCTTCACACCAGCCCAAAGAGCTGGAGGGTCACTGAGAGGTGACTATGTGCCACATGTAGGAAAGAGAAGAAGCACAGCACACGCTCCCCTGTTTCTCAAAACATCTTTGAAGAAAATTTGTTGCCTCAAGAACTCTTTTGGGGGTTGACAGTCCCAGTTCAAGAATTTATTATGAAAATGAGACTGAGATCTAAGGGAAGACTTTGGGTTTTTCTCATTGAAAGAGGACTTTGCAAGTCTGGCTTCGTACAGGACAATGCAGCCAGGAGAAGCTGTGTGCAAACACCTGTTTACATTTATTCATGTCCATGTCCCCAAACCTCTACAGAGCTCTCCCTTAGCCTTGGGGGACATGAGAGTCTGGGGGTGAGATGCTGTGAATGAGTGGTTTAGGTCACTTTAAAAAAATCACTGGTGAGGTATCAGCAAAAGCAGGTTTAATACAGGTTTGAGCAAGTTCCATGGCAAGGCTCACTCTATTGCTTACTGTGTAGATAAAGCACACAAAGAGAAACCAGATTAAAAGCAGTCTGCAATGGTTTATATGGAGACCAGGCACAAAAAGGGTAAGGAAAGAAAAGAGTAAGACTCTCATTGAGTCACAAAGTTTAGAATATACCCCCTGCCAAACTTAGTCTCTGACTGGATCAGCAGTTTAGGTCTAAAGGATTCAGCAACACTAAATCATAACAATATCCAATCTACACCATAAGTGCAACACTTAATCAAATTACTAATCTAACACTTGCAAAATGATTCAATAGAATTTTCTACAAGTGTAACAGTAATTTAACAATAAATCTAATTTAAGCATAAGTTAACCTCAATTTTTCGTATTTGATTGCAAATTTAATTATTAATCTAAAAATGAAACATTTTTAATGTGCAGACACACAGACATAAAGACATGTGCAAAGGTATATCTATGAAAAATCCCCCTTGAATTCAGCAAAATTCTCATGCTGGAAGCCTTTGCGTCTTCTTGATGGGCAGAGTAGATCCTCAGGGAGTGGGGACTTGGGCTCAGGCTTCATCATCAGCTTTCAGCAGCTGCTGTCAGCATATATCAAATTTGGTGAGCTCCAGGAGGAGCCCACAGTGGCTCAGGAGAGGTTAAAGGGCCTCGCTCAGCACTGCTCTTTGTAGGGTCTCAAGATGCTGGGCTTTAGTCATCAGTAAATTTCCATTCTAGTCACAGGCTGGTGTAAATACTGGGATTTTCTTCAAAAAGCTCAATAACAAAATTGTTTTACTCAATCTGCTGTTCAGACAGAAGAATTAAGTCTCAAGGCTGCTTGTTAGAAAAGAAGCTCATTAGGAGCAGAAGTTGTGGGAGCAGTGTTTCTGATAAGCTCACAGGGAGGTAACTGCCCAGGTTTCATCAGTTAATGAAAGCTGAATCCTAACAAGCATTCCTGAGAACATAGTGTGGTTGGGAGGGGCGAGGTGTGAGGTGTGGTGGTGGGGATGCAACACCCCATGAGGCTGTAGAAGTTATATTACATTTCAGCTGCTGATTTAGGTAAAGTGAGATTTTTGGACAGGAAAGTGTTTTGCCTAAGTTCCTTATTAAAAATTTAAAAAACTTGTGTGATGGGGAAAAAGTTGATATTGTGATATTATCCAAACTCTTTCTGTAAAAATGTAAAAAGCAGAGCTGTGCTTTGTGGAGTTTGTACCAAAGCACAAACATATGTAAAAGGCTCATTATTAACAATAGAAACTCCCACAAAATCCCTCAAGGGAGTGTTGTTTCTTCACAGAGTGAAGAAAATATGGTGCCATCCCCCCTCACACTACTGAAACTCAGCCCCCCTTAGAGGGGGGATATATATATATATATATGTCTTCATGCATTGATAAACTGTGTGATGTTTCAATATACAGAGTAATAATAGACTGACATTCCTGTTTGGTTGTTTTCATGGAATTTTGGGAAGTATTTCAAGAATTCCAGAGAAACTGGTGCACATCTCAAGCCTCTGCATGCAGTAGAGAGCAATAGAGAGCAAACAGGGATAAAACTACTTGCACTGTGCTGGTGAGAGACAGCAAAGTTCATTTGTGGAAAATTGAGGAAACATTCCTTTAACTCTGAACTGAGTTTCTAGTGAGAAAAATTCTGGAAAGAAAAATGGTTGCACGAGGAAAAATCCTTTTTTGGGACCATGGCTTCACCTCTGGAGCATTTCAGCTGTGACTTATTAGACAAGTTGTTTACAGACTTTGTCTGCCAGCATCTGAAATTTTTACTTGCCACAGCAGATTCATTTGACACAAAAACTGTAAATGGTATCTATAGTTACACCTAGAAGAGCATCAGCAGTATGACCACTTCTGTTTCTGGGCCTTTCATTGCCTGGAGAAGAAATATCTTCCACCTGAAAATGGTAAGGCACAGTGACAACCTTACCCACGAGCCTGTGGCAGGTTTCTTTTCCAGCATCTTCCCTGGGACTTGTCATTTTCTGTTCATTCCAAGCATTTGTACACTGCTTTTAGCATGCAGTAGATGCCTGCTCTCTTGAGAAACCAAAGAGAATAACGACTCTACTACAGGCATGAAAAAAGTTTTCTGATGCTCAAAAAGTGTGTTTGGAAGCCACTGCTAGCAAGCATGTCAAGGAAAAGCATGACTGGGTATCTAGTGTGGAAAGAGCATCCCTTGGCAGAGAGCAAACTCAGTTTTAGAAAAGAGAAAATTTGATGTGAAGTGAGCTCTAGAAACATTTTCTTTTCTTTTCCTTAAAACCTACTCACTCTAGTCCTGCACAAGCTTAATTCCATGAACAAACCCCACACATCTCCCTCTCCTCACTCTCCTCCCCAGTACCTGGCACTCAGTTTTATGAAGTGCAGTAGGGGATGCAGAATACTAGTTGAAATATCTTCTCCTGGGTGGAAAGACAACACAGACACATCTGGAAAAGAGTTCCAAAGAGCTGGATTCACTCAGATCTGCCTTGTGGACCCTGCATTAAGCATCAGGCTGACAAAAAGGCCAAAGGATGATGCAGGTTAGCAGGGCACTCGTTGAGGCAGGCAGGAGAGGAGTGACAAGAGAGCCTGAGCCTGTGAGCCAAGCCAGGCTGGGAACAGCAGGGCTTCAGTCTTGTTAGAGCCCCACTGAGGGACAATGGTCTCATGAGAGATGTCTCTCTTGGATTTGGGACTCATGGTTATTTAGGAGTTAGCCAGTGGCTTCTGGCAGGGCTGTCCAAGGATGATCAGAGTAACCACATAAAAATATTTTTGTCTAATTAGCAGCTTAATGATATTTTGTCATGACTCTGGAGCAATGTGGCTCATTGTGTGGGAGTCCAGACAGACATAATTCATGTTTTGTTCTGCCTGTGAGAGAAACCTTAAAAATTTGAGGAATTAATTCCCCTTTGAGCTGAAGGATAATTGGATAACAGAGCCTGTCATTAAGATAATCACTGCAGATCTGCTGCCCGTGGCATTTCTGGACAATACCTTACAGCCCCTTCCTGCCTGGCAGCTCCTGAGAGCACCAGTCTGGTTCCCAATCCTTCCCATCCTCTGCACAGGGAGACAAAGAACTCAGGGGCCAGCGTGCTCAGCCTTCACAGTGGATGATTAGTGTGGAGTCCATCAAAGCCAAAGAAATTCTTTAATTCAGCTCCTAGTTTGGAAGGTTAACAGATGGGATGAAAGATCTGATCTACAGCTTTCAAAAATGACAGATTTAATAATCTTATAATGTGAGTTTTGTTTAATATCCAAGGAAAGTGGTCTTTGATTAGTGTAGCTGCTTGGAGCTGGCAAGTTCACATGTGACTGGGGAAGCAGAGAAGAAGTAAATTCAGACAAAATCACCATTCTGCAGCCAGAAGATGAGGTTATTACTGGGTCAAAGTGGCTGCAAAGAGAACTCTGAAAAGATGTTTGGTGCCAAAAGGGCTCCACAACTGCCCTCTCCAGCTGCAACCATAGGCAATTCTCTGATCCCTTGCCCTCTTTCCTGCCTACCCTCATTGAGGGATGGGAAAGATGGGGAATGCTGGCCTTTAAACCAGTCCAGTTTTCAGACTCACTCTTTTCCTTTTTCTCCTCAACATTTTCATTTGCCTTTGAGTGATAAACTGAATCCCAAATGAAACTTACCAGCCCAGAAATGATTGATTACCTGGAATCAATCAAAATTACATTCAACCTGAAATTGCATTTGATGTTTTCAAGTAATGAGTATGTGTGACAGGTTAAATACAGAAAAAATACCAGGAAAACATAGTGCAAAACAAAATTTATGTCTTGGCATGCAATATCAGTAAAGTAGCAGATCAATAGACATTTTTAGATTATGTAGAGGCAACCTTCCTCATGTGTTAAAAAGTTCTATTTATCATCTAACATATTCTATCTTTTTTTTTAACATAGCAAAAGCCAGAATTCTACCAATTGCCATGTGAGAGTCTCAATGCCTGGATTTTAGAAAAAAGCACACATGACAGATTTGCCAGAGTGGTTGAAAGTGATTTGCATGATGCTTTCTGTGACATTACATGACTTAGTGTAAAAACTTTTACATATCAGGAGAGGTGTTCATATTTGCTGTGCTATGGGATCAAGCAGCCTGGAATAGCAGCTCCTCTTCAGGGATGCTACTTCAAGGCCTGCAGCTCTTCACATCATTTCTTTGCTATATTTTCTAGTACATAGAGTTTTTCAACCCTCCAACTACTGGAGCTGAAATTTTGAAGGAAGCTTCTGCCTGTCATTGAAGCTTACCTGAAATCAACATAAATGCATCAGAGGAGCTTGGCTTTGAAATTGTCTCAGCTTGTGGTTTGAGGCAGGTGTGCCTTGTTCAGCTAAGTTCCTCACTTTGTGCTGCCAGTATCAACTCACATTTGGCCATGCTCTGCAGTTTTCAAAGCCTGCAATATTCTTCTACTCAGCTACCTAGAGCTGGTTTCTAAACTCTTCTGACATTTTGTATAAATGGAGAGTATGCAGCAGAAAGCTTACCTATATCTATAGGAGAGGTGGTGTAAGGTAAGAAAATTCTTTCTGGTTTTGTGGGGAGACTTAAATGGAGATTGCCCAGGCCCTGGGGAAAGGGAGGAAGAAGTGGGATATAACAACAAGAAGACACAAAATGATAACTGGATTTTGGTTAAGAATCTTAGAAGTTGATAAGAGGATATTAAAGGTGGATAAAAACATCAGGAAACTGTGCAGCTGGAAGGAGGAACTGGTCAGACAGCAGATCTGTGATAGAATGATGGGACTGAAAGCCAGAAATAGCTGGGAAAGGAAGGGTGAGGTCCTTTGGAGACTCAAAGAGAATCCAAAGACTGAGAGAGGAGACTAATGGACACTGACAAGGATGAAGCTTGAGGATAAGGCAAGTACTTGGGGATGAGTTAAAAACGAAAGAATTTTATTCTCAGCTGCTGACTGCTGCTTCCTAATCTTTGGGGACAGCTCTAGGAAAAATTTATGACCACTAGTTCTCCACAGACTGACCTGTCCAGTGGCAGCTTAGCTCTGCCTATGTGTGACAATGTTCCCATGTTCCCCAGAACTCCAGCAAACACGAGAGGAAATAGATGCAGAATGATTCCTATCCCCATCCTTTCCTTCAATTGTGAGATTACCCAGAGAGAACCTGGCTAGTATGGCATTTCTACAGAGGCAGGATGCACTTATCCTTTCAGCCTGAGAGGAGGGGAAACTGCTGGAAAGGTGACTCACTAACAGCTCCCTCAACAGCACTACAGAGAAGTTACATTCAGGCTTTCTGGCAATCTCTCTAATCTTCCAGCAGACCAAATATTTCCCAGTCGTTTCCCATTTATTTCATTCATGTGCTGCTAAACATTTCAGGACAACAGCCAAGTTACAGAACAGACATAGTTTGGGGGCTTGCAGGTTTATTTTTCGATTCAGCCAAAGCATGTTTTCCCTCTCTGTATTACTCAGATGTGTCCAAGAACTCCTTCTTTCTCTCAGAGGCCTTTTTCCCTTCATAATGCACGAAGCATTCCTGCTGTCCCTGCACCATGCCTTTAGAAGACAGATTTCCTCTCTTCTAAAGTAAAACGCTAAATCCACTAGAGGGGGCATCTATCCTACCCGATGCTGGGAATACTGAAAGTCCCTGGAGTTTCCTTTGGCTTTTCAGATTCCTTCTTTCCTCCCTCTCCACTCTTCTCCACAGCTGGGCATGGTCCTAATGGGGCCCTTGCACTGAAGTCTTACCCTAAGCACATGTTTCTGTGTGAACAGTATTTACAAAATCCAGTACCTAGATGGTGTTTATCACAATTGCCTTTAAGCTCTGTGGGAAAGGCCATCTTTCATCCAGATGCATCCCTACCCCTTTAACAAGACTAATATTGTAGAGGAAAGATACCACCTTCCTGCAAGGATTTTGTTATCATTGTATCACTCGTTTTGACTCTATTGGTCTTTCAATATCAAGTTAAAAAAAACAACAATCCCAACTACATTATATGTGAGATGACAAAGTAGAGAAGTGAGCTGCAGAAATGGAGAAATGGATTAGCATGTACCACAGTAATGCATCTATCTTAAAGACTGAAGACATTCATACATCAAAAAGTGTCTTTTTAAACTGGAGGGGATGGCACCTGGCCACAAGGCTGCCACAATAGCTTTGAGCTGTCCTTTTGTCACAGGCTGCAGCAGCTTTCTATCTCCTATTGCTGTGCAGAGTATTAGAGGAAAAGCTTTGTATGTGGCTTCCCACATCAGTGCTCAAGGCTGCTGCATCTTGTTGGGGTGGAATTGTGATGCATGGCTGACCAAAGCTTGAACTCCTCTTCAGTTTAGAAAGCATCACGTCAATGTAAAACAGTATTGCTGTTTCTCACCTCAATATAAAGTGCTCACAAAATGAAAGCATTTGAGAGAAATATCAAACAGCAAAAGAATTCACCTCTCCCCACGTCCATCATGTTAAGTTAGTAACTCAGGAAGGCAATAAAAGAGAATTAAATAAAGAACTTACCCGTGATCTGAGGTTTACCACATCCCACAAGGCCAGAGAAGGATTGATCTACAGAGTTCTAATGATTATTTGTCAAATCTAATTTCCATAATGGATGTAGCAGGACTAATGTTTTCCTGACAGATTATTCCACACTTTGATAGATCATATTTTCCTATTGCTCAGACTCATTTTTCCTCTTCTCAATTCTGCTTCTCCATGGTGTCTCAGGTGAAATTTCACCATAATTCAAGAGAAATTTTTGTTCCAGCTCTTTTGCCTGAAAATATTAGGGAAATTTATCTTTAGTGCATTTTTTCCCTGTAAACCTAACTTTGGAAAAAGATGAAATTTGTTCAGCACGTATCCTAACCTAGGTCCTTCCACCAAGAATAACAGATGTCCAAAGTTTCTAGGGAAAGCACTTTAGTGTGCATTGCAAACTGAGCATATTTGGAGGTCCCCAGGGCTGGACTTACTTGAATAAGTGTGAGCTGCCTACAGTGAGAGCTTCCCAAAGCATGGCAGCAAGGACTGGCCTCAGGCTGTAAGGCAGAGCAGAGGGAGAGCTGAATGACTTCAGGTGATGCTCCAGGTGTCTGAGCAGCCACAACTCTATTATGGCTTTCTGTGAAAGGAAAGATCACAATTACCCCAGATTAGCCAAATCTGAACCCCAATTTACGTAGCAGAAGAAATAATAAGAATAGTTTAGCTTAAGGTGCTGCCAGCAAGCTACAGATTGGACCAGAAAATTTTGTTTTTTCTTTCCTGTACTGCTCACAGGTGAGAAGACTCTGACCACAATGGCATGAACAGCAGCCAGCAGGAGCAGTAACTACTCCCCTACTACTGGTCACCAGGTCTCATTATATTCCTAGTAGTGTTATCCCCCCCAGTACAGTCAGACACATTGGATTGTACTCTCCTCCTCTGTCCCTTACTAAAACACAATAGGAAACTCTCTGGTGTAAGAATATGAGACATCTGTTTAGCCTTTTAGCTCATATTACATATTCAATTTCAATAGGCATCTGCACTGAGACACAGCTGAAGGGAACTTAAGAGACTGGCTTTTAAAACACATTGCTTTATATTGAATTTTCTGAAGAAATATGAAAGTACTGCATGCAAGACATTGCATAGCACACAATGTTTTGAAACAAAACATATTCAAAGTTAGTTTTCGAAGAGCAGACAAAAAAATCTCAGAATGTATTAGACTGGAGCACAAGATGTGATTAAAATCAAATGGCATTTGATAAATGGAATATACAAAATTAAATGAGATGTCATGGTCAAATGGGAGCAGTCATACTGTATGGAAAGAGGGGATACCAAACTGGAGATGATAAATACTGATCTGAGTGTATGGCACTGAAACACTGGCATCATTCAGCAGATGAAGAGAGTGGTATGAGCTAAGGCAAAGGTCAGAAGGGAAGAGAATTCCCTCTGATGGATACAAAGGCACAAGTTTAACATGAAGGCCTATCAGCTATCACATATCTATAAACTATTAAGATACTGATAGAAAAAAAATCTGGTCTGAAAGCTGTGTATCTACCTCAGATTTCCAAAAGAGTTTTGTCTCTAAGACTTCTGAGAGGAAAAGTCTCAGAAGATGCACATAAATGAAGCCTAAATGTGAAAGGAGATTATGATTTTCCACAAAAATTTGATCCAATCACAATGCACCAAAGAACAATGAGCAATATGGTGGTAAGATATTGCCTCATTCACTTGATTCTGATGAAAAGGCTTTTTGAAAATACTTTTCTAACATTACAAAGCATATATGGGAGTTTACCTGAGAAAAAGGAACTGTATTAGCAGCTACAGAAATTACAGAAACATAAGAAAAAAAACCCTCTTGTGATTGCTTTGAGAAATTACAACATTGTAGTCATGAAAGCAGCAGTTTAATTTCTAAATAAAAAAAGGAGATGAAGAAAGTTTGGCACACTGCTAGCACAGCAAGCAGTGCAGCCTGTGTCATACTCGAGTGCATTCTTTCTGCACTCACAGAGGATATTTTCCACAAATTTCAGGAAATCTCCCCTCCTCTGAGCTGCATTGCAGGCTGAAGGGCAGCTACACACACATAAGGCCATGGCAGACAGAGCTGAGATCCCTTTCCCTGCAGCCTCAGAGGGTCAGCTTCCCACTGAACATGCCTGGGCTGCAGCTAGAAAATCCCCAAATCTCTTGGTCTGAAGATGTGCAGATCATCAGTGGGGAGCAAAAAAGACACAGGATTTGAAGACAAAACTTGTCAAAACCAACCTTGAGGAAGTTACTCCAAGTATCAAACACATTCACTGAAGGCTGTTTTGGGTTTTTGCTTTCCTTGCTTTGTAGCTGATAGAATAAGGGGCACATGGTGTGGCTGTGGGGCAGGTACTCTGTGCAGCAAAAGCAGGTTTTGTCTGGAGGGTCACAGGTCCCATGAGTATCAGTGGAGAATCTGCCTTGCTGGTTTTTAATTCTCAGGCAGAAATGTTTTGAACCCCCTGCTGTCAGGATGGTAATCTGAGATTTACTAAATTTTGCTTGTACTTAGATACCCACCACCTGAGTATGTCTCCTTTTCACAGCCACCATTGCCCCAGCTTTGGTAACAATGCAGATCAATCTGCAAATAGAAGGGAAAGTTGCAGAGCCCTGCTCCCCTCGCTGGTGGAGCTGTGGCCACCACGGGAGGCCAGCACAATGTTCCATTAAAATGCACCAGGCCAAGCCAATTGCAGTGCATGGGAGAGGAGTAATCAGCTTTACCTTCTCATTGAAATGCTTAATAAAAATCGATAATAAAGCATTTGGAGTACTGTTGAAGCAAAATGCTTTTTATAATGAACCTGAGAGTAAAAGGCTCAGTGGGCTTCCCCAAATCAAGTGTCAGCCTCAAGAAATCAAAAAGAATTTCCCAAGAGCTTGCTCAATAAAGGAATAAATGGAAACATTTACTCAAACAGCTCATTCCCCTTGTCCTCTGTGGTTAAGGGCCCACAGTGATGCCTTCCAGCCCCCCAGTGAAGTAATGATGCCCAGCACTCCTTTGTCCAGGCAGGCTGCTCACAGACACACAAGCTGCTTGGGTTGCAAGTGCAGAAACCACCTCTGTTTATCAGATGCCCAGGGGAAGCTTAATAAACCTTCTAGTTAAGCAAGAAGAGGCAGATAAGGATCAAGCCTTGCTTCTGTCAGTTCTAAGTGTCAGAATGTCACGTATGGAGGGTATTGGGCAATAATTGCAAATGCAGGGCAATGTGCAGTGTGAGTGATGTGCATCTAGAGGACATATGGCTGTCAGAAACTTAGGGCATTAAAGGAAAGTATTTAAAAGGCATAAGCACTGCCTTTATTTTCCAGATTATTTTAGCTGTATCTCAGGCCACAAAATTTGGATGGCTACTGCTAAAGGTAAACAAGATATTTTTCTTATTATTTTATTGTACTCAACCACTCTTTGTTTAAAATTGCATCCTTTAAGTGCTGCCCTTTTCCCAGTGCCACCTGACCAGGACTAGAAAGTGGGTCCTGCCTGTAAACTGGGAGGTGAAACAGATCATCAGCCCAGACCCACCAGCAAAGAGCTACCCCTCACTCAAGTACTGTGCTTTGTCAGGCATTGAATCCCTTCCAGCAGACACAGACTTTGGCATTAATCACACTAGATATGCTAATTTTGTCTTTCAATGAGGGGAAAACTCTTTTTTTTTTTTTTTAGAAAAAAGCAGTCTACTCTCTATTCCATTAAAATAAATGGAAATGCTTCCCTTAACTTCAAAATGGAAGATGACCAGGCTTTTAATTCATTACCTCATTTCATATGGAAAATGAGTCTGGCAAAACTTCTGTTTACCTGCAGTACTGAAACTTGTCAGGAGATGTTAGGTACTGCAGGGAAAAGTGTCACAGTGCCAGAGAGTATGTTGAACATCCCTCAGGAAGAAGGGGAACTTTCCTGCATGATGATTAGGAGAAACTCTTGCAGACCTCTGATACTACTACAGTCATGGTGTACTGTCACCGTGGTTTGTTTTTTTTCCCCCCCCTTGATGCAATATTTACACACATACAAGCTCCAGCTTTGAAAGAATTAATTTTTTCTTTTCCTTGCTATCTTACATCTCTACCAACCATCAGTAACAAACGGATGAAATCCATTTTTCCTTGAGAATTAGCAGAACATGTTTGGAAGAGACTGTCAGGAAGAAAGGAAGATGCATCTGTTTATGCATTCCAGTCTTGTGACAAAGTAAAATATTTAGCAGTTTGCTAATGAAGGTGGAAAATGGGATGTGTTCTGCAAAACAAAGCAATCCTTTGAGAACCTGCTTAATGAGATGAAGGTTAGTTGATGACCATGACACATGGTTTAAAGTCCCAAACCATTTTCTTTGGAGGAAAATGTATGAATAAGGAAGAAATTAAACTCTTTTTTTTTTCCTTTTTTTTTTTTTCATCAAGGCAGGGGAGAAAATAAGTATCAGGTCCAAAAACAGCAGAAACACGAGATTCACACCTACATAAAGAAAGAAGCTGCTCTCATTTAATACAATTTAGAAAAAAAATTGTACACAATTTACAATGGTAAGCTTCAAATCTGTTTGCTGCAGTTGTTCAGTAATCTAATACATTATATTTAATAGCCTTACAATATGAACCCATATAACCTCATAATATCCAGTATTATTCAGTTTGATCAAATTTAAATAGAAGGGCTAAATACAGACAACATTTTCTCCAGTGGAATTAACTGAATAAATGTAAGTATGACAAATATGGATACAATGCACTGCCCTGAACTGCCTTCTAGATTGAATCAAGGACAGAAACAGCCTATGCATATGTGCTACTGAATCAAATACTTATAACCAGAGCAAAATTTAGAAGCATTGCATTTACTTAGACTAAAAGGGTACAGAAGCCTTGGCTACACATTTTTCAGAAGGCATATTTTCTTCTTCTTAGTGAGTGATAGATTTTGAAACCAGGAAGTAATCAAGATTGAAAAAGTCAGAAAATTTACTATTTCTACAAAGTTCATAAAAGACAATCCTGCACATATTGCTCTTATAGTGCAATTTTGTATGAACAACCCCCCTGCAGAAGGATATTGCCATCCAGTTTAGAGTTCATAGATCCTGTAGGCCAACAAAACCCTTTTACACCATTTCATAGTGTCTGTCTGCTCAGGTGTGCAGAAAACACCTGCAATACTTACCTCATAAGGAAGTATTGTTAAATGGCCCTTGAAAGCTGAGTGAAATTATTGTGATGTGATGCACAGAAGGTATTTTATAACTTTAAACTCCTCATGCCTAATACTTTCATGCCTGGGAGATAGCAACTGGCCAGTTCTGGACTTTCAGTTATTTATCATGTTGTGCTCTTGGAGTCTGAATGGAACTAATAGTCCTCAGTGTATTTGGCATTGAATAGCCTTTTACAGTAAATACTTGATCACAAAAGTGATTGCTGATTTTCAGTGTATGATGCAGTTCATGACAAACTGATAACTTAGTAAGCACTGCTAATTTATGACCCTGGCACATCTTTGTTTTGTCCTGGTTATCTTCTGTCCATGTGCTCCTAGAGCATTTATTCTCTGTTAAGAGAGAGCAGGCATATTAGCTAAATATGTTTCACACTCCCTAACAAAGCTCCCAGAACAGGAAAGCTGAAACAAGCAAATACCTCCTCTGCTTTTTGTCTGCTCAGGATGTGTCAGAGGGAGTGGATGCAGCACACAGAGCAAGGGATTCTGTTTTAAGGATGGTTTTTAATACATTCTACGTGTTTTGTTTATTAGAAATAATTCATATGAATTATCCACATTCAGAGCCACTGACTGCTACTTAATTATGATGCTATCAGTGCTGAACAGAGAATGACTTGATGGAAAACAAAATCCTTCATACAATTTATCAGCCTGAATAACAACCCCAAATAATTAGAAACACAGACTGCCACAGCATGCAGATGGTGCTGAAAAGCCAGCTATCTACAATCAGTCCAATCAATAGGGTTTATCTTGGCAAGGGTGTTATTCAGAGCTACAGAGAAATGCTTCCATTTTTTATGAGCTTCTCTTTCCTTAAATGATTGTCGAGAGGTCTTTTTACTTTCACCTTATCATTTTCCCTGTACATCCCATAAATGGTGTTCAGAAAAGTATGCTCACATTCTATTATATCGTATGACAAATGAAGAGAGACAAAGAAAAAAGAAGACAAAACCTACAGACTAATTGGTAAGACTCAAAATTTTCATTGATTTTGACACAATGAGGGGGCTAACTTCATAATTAAAATAAAAACACCAAAAAAAACCATAGGAAAATCAATGTTAAGGTTTCCTTGGCAACCTTACTTTGACTCTTTCCATTACTTAAAAGATAGTCTTACATTCTTTTGTTCAGGAAATTCTTATCTGACATTTGATTTTTCCTCCCACTTTAGTGTACAGTTATCATCCCCTACTTGCTGTTTAGTCACTTTATTGAGGCAAATAAAGCTGGCTTTTACAAAATCAGACTGAGGAAAAGGTCAATGTTTTAATTTTCACAGAGCAAGAAAAGCAACCTTTATAATATATTGACTGCACCACTATTATTATTAATTGCTATTATTCATTGTCACTATTAATAATAATAATAATGAAATTTTTTCTTCTCTGTTCTGTGAAGAGTCAGAAAGGTCTGCAAGACTGCTACATAGCCCCCAGAAGCCTAAACCAAAATTAAACTACTGTTACATCCAGTTTTGCACAAAACTCCTTCTCCCAGCTGGTCCTGCAAGGAGTTGGATGGTGACACCATTTCAAATTCCAGAGTGCTCTTAAGAGCACTGATGGCCAGTAGCATCTCATCTAACCAGCACAAAGAGGTGGGGAAGGTCTGTCAGTCTTGGTGTTTACACTGGAGAATTGTGGAGAATCTCTGGGGAGGGGAGGCAGGAACAAAATGGTGAAAGGGGCTCCTTCTCATCTCCTTGTGGCATCTCCTGGCTCTCTGCACAGCCATGAATGCTGAGCTCAGACCTTTCCTTTCTGTGCCTCCTCCTGACCAAGGGCACTGCAGCAAGGGCACTTGATCAAGTCTGGCTGCAGGAGACAAACCAAGCAAATTTGATTGCTCAGTGTAAAGCAAAAATTATGTTCCCCATGAGTGAAATCCAGACCTGCTGTAATATAGCTGACATCAGCCAAGCTTCCTTGTAGGACTACAGCTAAATCAAACAAGAAAGGCCTGAATAAAAAAAAATACAAAGAAAAAGAATGGATTTTTAAAATTCAATCCTTCATTGAAACTTTGGGGAAAAATGTTCTGAGGCTTGTACAAATGTTCTGTTGTGTGTGGCACAGACAGTGCTCTCTAGCCCTGTTCTTGATTCATTTTTTCTCTTCTTTATTTGCTAATAAGGCATTAGCTCAAACATGCATATATATTGACATAATTTGGGGTTGTCATGGCAATGATGCTATACCAGAAATAAATGCAGTGTGAAAGTATAGTGTAATTATAACCAGGACTCAGATTCTAAAGGAAATATTTCTGAGGCAGCTTTGAGTCAATACAATGCAAGTACCTTATTTGTATGCATTTGTGGAGTTCTTATTTTTATAACAGATCCTTAAGCAGAAAAGGCATTACTGGGGGCTCACTGCTGACAATCAGAACCTTGCTGTTGATTTTAGCAATTGTTCTTTCAGGACTGTACATTCATTTTGCTTTGAGCCTGTGCCTGGCAAAACACAATAAGCAAATGTATTCCTTTCAGCATTTTCATTTTCAATGCTCTCCTAGTTTCAGGCTTTGGCCAATGAATATCAGGGTAGGTGCAGGTGAAGGGTGGCATTCTTGCAGCCAGTCTGTAAATTCCTGCCTCACTGTCATCTGCACATCAGAGGAGGAGAGTGATGAAGATGAAAAGATTTACAGTCTCCTCCACGCTGCCCTTGAAAGAACTGAAAGAAACACAGATGAAGGGATGTGGGGAAATTGTGGCAGACCATGCACAAACATCACTGGGAAGGGGAGGAGGATGTACCACTCATATGTCCTAAGGCAGAAGCAGATCCCTTGTCATGGAATTTCTCTTATTTAGTGTCATGGTTTGGAAGGTAGAGGTGATGGCATCAAGGTGCTTGAATTTTCTGAGCAGTAAAGAAAGGCTGACCTTGAGAATGCAAGTTCAGGATGGAGGATTGTCTGGCTTGTTACAGTGAGTCAGTCCCTGGCAAATATTGCTGCTGAGATGTCTGCCTGAACACCAGTGATGCTTCTGCCACACCCTTTATGGCTATGCTTCCTCCTATGGTTTACCTCAAGTGAGTGTGGCAAAGGGTCCCACAGGAGAGTCACAAAAATGTCCATGGGGACAGGATGGAGAGCTCACGAGGAGAGGAGAGAGGAGAGGAGAGGAGAGGAGAGGAGAGGAGAGGAGAGGAGAGGAGAGGAGAGGAGAGGAGAGGAGAGGAGAGGAGAGGAGAGGAGAGGAGAGGAGAGGAGAGGAGAGGAGAGGAGAGGAGAGGAGAGGAGAGGAGAGGAGAGGAGAGGAGAGGAGAGGAGAGGAGAGGAGAGGAGAGGAGAGGAGAGGGAGAGGAGAGGAGAGGAGAGGAGAGGAGGGAGGAGAGGAGAGGAGAGGAGAGGAGAGGAGAGGAGAGGAGGAGAGGAGAGGAGAGGAGAGGGAGAGGAGAGGGATTTCAAATGGAAGAGACCTACAACAATCATCTAATTGAACTGCCTGAACACTTCAGGCCTGATCAAATGCTAAAGCATTAAGACATTAAGAATACTGTCCAAATAGCTCTTAAACACTGACAGATTTAGGGTATCAACCACCTGAAAGCCTTTTCTGGTGTTTGGCCATCCTCTTGGTAAAGAAATTCTTCCTAACATCCATTCTGAGCCTCCCCTGCTACAGCTTTGAGCCAGTCACAAACCCTCCACTGCTGGGAGAAGAGCTCAGCACCTCCGTCCCCAGTTCCCCTCCTCAGGAAGCTGTGGAGAGCAGTGACATTGCCTCTCAGACCCCTTTTCTCCAAGCAGACAAGCCCTAAGTCCTGAGCTGCTCCTTGGCCATTCTTTGCAACCTTTTCATCTCATTTAGATGCATCCCAGTGCTCTCACATCCTTCTTAGAGTGTGGGCATGGGACTGCAGATGTTCTTTGAGGTGAGGCTGCACCAGAGCTGGGCACAGGGGCACAGTCCTGTCTTCTGCCTGGCCGGACCCTGTGCCTGATGCACCCCAGGATGGACTCTGTCCCAGGATGGGCTGTGACCCAGGATGGGCTGTGTCCCAGGATGTCTCTGTCCCAGGATGTCTCTGCCCCAGGATGTCTCTGCCCCAGGATGGGCTCTGCCCCAGGATGGGCTCTGTCCCAGGATGTCTC
The DNA here is from genome assembly GCA_034336665.1 of Luscinia megarhynchos. Taxonomy (NCBI): domain Eukaryota; kingdom Metazoa; phylum Chordata; class Aves; order Passeriformes; family Muscicapidae; genus Luscinia; species Luscinia megarhynchos. Next base: position 72,735,838 of record JAPFBE010000003.1, read on the forward strand.
TGTCCCAGGATTGTTTCTGTCCCAGGATGGGCTCTGTCCCAGGATTGTTTCTGTCCCAGGATGTCTCTGGCCCAGGATTGTTTCTGTCCCAGGATTGTTTCTGTCCCAGGATGTTTCTGTCCCAGGATTGTCTCTGTCCCAGGATTGTCTCTGTCCCAGGATTGTTTCTGTCCCAGGATGTTTCTGTCCCAGGATGTTTCTGTCCCAGGATTGTCTCTGTCCCAGGATGCCTCTGTCCCAGGATTGTTTCTGTCCCAGGCTGGCTCTGTCCCAGGCTGGCTCTGTCCCAGGATGTCTCTGTCCCAGGATGTCTCTGCCCCAGGATGTCTCTGGCCCAGGATTGTTTCTGTCCCAGGATGTCTCTGTCCCAGGATGTCTCTGTCCCAGGACTGTTTCTGTCCCAGGATGTCTCTGTCCCAGAATGTCTCTGTCCCAGGATGTCTCTGTCCCAGGATTGTTTTCTGTCCCAGCCTGGCTCTGTCCCAGGATGTCTCAGTCCCAGGATTGTCTCTGTCCCAGGATTGTTTCTGTCCCAGGATGTCTCTGTCCCAGGATGTCTCTGTCCCAGGATGTCTCTGTCCCAGGATTGTTTCTGTCCCAGGATGGGCTCTGTCCCAGGATGTTTCTGTCCCAGGATTGTTTCTGTCCCAGGATTGTTTCTGTCCCAGGATGTTTCTGTCCCAGGATTCTTTCTGTCCCAGGATGTCTCTGTCCCAGGATGTCTCTGTCCCAGGATTGTCTCTGTCCCAGGATTGTCTCTGTCCCAGGATGTCTCTGTCCCAGGATGTCTCTGCCCCAGGATTGTTTCTGTCCCAGGATGTTTCGCCCCAGGACTGTTTCTGTCCCAGGATTGTCTCTGTCCCAGGATGTCTCTGTCCCAGGATGTCTCTGTCCCAGGATTGTTTCTGTCCCAGGATGGCTCTGTCCCAGGATTGTCTCTGCCCCAGGATGTCTCTGTCCCAGGATTGTTTCTGTCCCAGGATGGCTCTGTCCCAGGATTGTTTCTGTCCCAGGATTGTTTCTGTCCCAGGATGTCTCTGTCCCAGGATTGTCTCTGTCCCAGGATGTCTCTGTCCCAGGATGGGCTCTGTCCCAGGATGGGCTCTGTCCCAGGATGTCTCTGTCCCAGGATGTCTCTGTCCCAGGATTGTTTCTGTCCCAGGATTGTTTCTGTCCCAGGATTGTTTTCTGTCCCAGGATGTCTCTGTCCCAGGATGTCTCTGTCCCAGGATGTTTCTGTCCCAGGATGTCTCTGTCCCAGGATGTCTCTTTCCCCGTTTGTCTGTCCCAGGCTGGCTCTGTCCCAGGATGTCTCTGTCCCAGGATGTCTCTGCCCCAGGATGGGCTCTCTGTCCCAGATGTCTCTGTCCCAGGATGTTTCTGTCCCAGGATGTCTCTGCCCCAGGATGGGCTCTGTCCCAGGATTGTTTCTGTCCCAGGATGTCTCTGTCCCAGGATTCTTTCTGTCCCAGGCTGGCTCTGTCCCAGGATGTCTCTGTCCCAGGATTGTTTCTGTCCCAGGATTGTTTCTGTCCCAGGATGTCTCTGTCCCAGGATTCTTTCTGTCCCAGGATGTTTCTGTCCCAGGATTGTTTCTGTCCCAGGATGTCTCTGTCCCAGGGCTTTGCCCTCCTGGCTGCCAGGGCTCAGGGCTGGCTCACACTGAGCTGCTGCCCCCCAGCACTCCCAGGCCCCTCTGAAGGGCTCCCCAGACACTCCTCTCCCAGTCTCACTTGTACCCAGTGTTGCTCTGTTCTAGGTGCAGGATCTGACATTTCAAGGTGTTAAATCTCAGTGCTGGCAAAGCAGGCACTAAACACCAAAGTTTCTCTTTGCAAATATCTGTTACAGTGCACACTCAAAGCCCTTAAGCAGTCACAGGAAAGGAGAGGCAGCCTTTTGGTTTTTAAGCCATGCCACATTTTTACATGCATACATATATCTAAGTGAGTGTGTGTGATTTTTAATACCATATATTTTTAATTTCTTTATGATGCATAATAAAATAATAGCAAATATTAGCAGCAGACTTAAAAGGCATAGATGAAACTCAGTAACAAACACTTTGTGTTGTCAGAAAGGAGACAGGAAAATAATATATTCAGTGAGTGCATTATCATTTACAGGTGATTCTGATGCCTCAAACAGCAGAATTAGAGTAGCAGGTTGGTGGATCCGGAACAATCACTCAATGAGAAAGGTTTCCTGACAATAAGAGCATGTTTTTGGTTTAGGAATTGATTTTAATGGATATGGGATGGCTAAAAGTCTGCATAGTATTTTGAGAATTGAGGGCTTGCTGTAAATGTTGTACCTTGCAGAGACATGATTCTGCCAAGGACTGGATGTCTTGTTTTCAAGGGACAAAAGAAACTTTGAGTGGCATGAAACTAACTTGTAGAACAGGCACAGACCAGCACCATAGTACACTTTTGAGCAAAGAGCGGGGGAAAGAAAGAAATTTAAAAGCTTTCAGACAGCTTTACATGACATTTAGGGAATTGAGACACAGAATATTTTTTATTACACAGAACATTGCTATTTAGGAGCCACACAAGAACAAGAAGGGCTGGAGACTTCCATGCCTCTGACATTAGCTGAGGAGGGAAATGGATTTGTAAAAGAGAAATTGCATTTCAGTGGCACTTGGGTAAACTAACTGACCACTAATTAGGCCCTGGAATTAGGCTCCTGAAACAGGGCAACTGTTCTGTTTTCTTCTTAAGTAGCAATTTAAATTTGACTGCACTGCCTTCATACATCAGTTCTGAATACAGAGAACTACTGGATCAGGTACAGAAATCTTCACAGCCTTCTCTTACTGTGTGTCTGCCATAAGATGTAATCGAGAAAAATAAACCAATGCAGAAAAAAAACCCTTAAAAGATTGAGAATATGTAGCAGTAATGTCAGGTATATGACAGGTGTCAAGAATGCAGTAATTTTCCTTAAACAGTCATTATTTTTAATGTAAAATTTAACATAATTATACATATGAATTTCTAACTGAACAATTAAAGGAATTTAAGTATATAATCTGAAGTAATAACAAGGAAAGTGGATTGTAAATAATAATTACAGTATTTGTCTTTAAAAAGTAGTTCAGCCTATTATGGTATCACAAGCACTAAAGTCAAAACAAATTTTTAATATACAGGTATCTCCAACATCACTGAAATCTGAATAAAGAATAAATTAAATATAGCTTAATAGCTCCAAGCACTGCTTCTTCCACACTGCTGGACCATCTCTTGGATTTTGGTTATAGTGCCACATCTTTTACCACGCTCCTGACTTCTTAAAAAATTGTAAATGCAGTGGAATGACTTGTTTGTACAGCTTGATTCTGACACCAGAAGTTGTTGCTCTAAGTATCTTATCTTGTTTCCTCTATATGTAATCTGTGCATGTATTTTTTTTTCCCAGAAGCCAAATTGAAGAATTCTGCTCTTTTCAAGACACCTAATCTCATTTTGAGGACCGCAGTGCCACGGGAAATGTATTGCTTCTCTTTGTAATCTCTAAAATTAGCCATTTACTGCTAGAAAATTGCAGCTAATTTCAAGGTGGAGTGTGATGACCTCTGTCTTAAGATGCTGTTTCTTGTTATTCCTTTGCACAGCAGGGAAAAGGGGAAATTAATACCACTGTCAGTTAAATTTTTCCTTAATCCTGGTACTATTATACCAAAATAAAATAATTTATTACCCTTATCATTTCCTGTCATGATATGTGAAAACTCAACAGCATCGCTGTACTTGTGAATCCCAAGCATTCACCACTTTGTGATCCATCCCATCCTCTTCAGAGCTGGGGGCAGCACTGCAGTAGTGACCTTCCCTGTGAAATGAATAGACCTGCACAGCCATTAGGCAACATGCAATGGACCTGTTCCCTTCCTTGGCCTGAGGGGAAAATGTCCCTGCAGCTCAGAGCCCTTTCTGCTGCCTCAACTTTTTGACCTTGAGCTGCCTTAGAATGCAAATTAAGAGCCTTGCTTATCCAGCAGGGGAAAGAAACAGTGACTAAGCCCTATCTCCAAATACCTTAGTGGGCAAAAGGGAACAAAGGCTTGTGAGGGTTCCAGTCTTGTCCTCTTAAACATAATGAAATTAAATATCTATGTGCAGTAGCAAATGCATTTAGAGTAGAAATGAGATATATATCTTTTACAGAGAGGATTACTAATGACTGGAGCCACTACCCAGCAGTGCAGTGGATTTTCCAGCAGACATTATTTACTTGAAGTCTTTTAAAAGAGGAGTGACTCCATCTTTCTCAATAATTATCTGTCATACTCAATATGTAAAATATTTGGAACACCTTTATGGAAAGGCACCAAAATCAAACTACTCCTTTCTGGCATTCAAAACCATAAATCATAGGAAAAGATGACTGATAAACCCTATCCACTACTGGATAGGCATTAACTTACTGATGAGTTAGCAAGTAACAAGCTGGAGTTTATCTAATGTTTAACTTGTGGGAAACACTGAAGTAAAAAGTGAAGTAACAAGATACATTCAAATATTACTCATAAAGAATCTTTACATGCATACAAAACCCCCCTGTCTGTACAAGATAAATCCAGATTTAAAAGCTATGTGCTGGAAAGATGTGGGACTGAGAAATTCCTGTTATCATTTAGGGATCACTGATCGCAATCGCTGCTGCCGTTCATCATGAGACACTAAAAAGGAAACAGACTCTACAAATCAAATGAGAAAGGTTCATGGGACCAAGGAGAAATATCAAGAGGCTTTATCCATGTAATGTTCCACATGTGCTGGATCTGCTGCCTGCAGTGAGTGACAGCTCCAGAAGCAAGAGGGACTGAAGCATGGAGGCTTGGACAGGTGTGAAGACAAGATGTGCTGGAGCATCCTGCTCAATGGGACAGAGCAACTCCCAAAAGTCTCTCTGGGTATATTTGGAGGGTTTTAGCTCTGAATTTCACTGCAGCTCAGAGACCACTAGGCTCCATAATATCCTGGCTGTAAAGCTGAAGGGATGAAGTAAAGCAAGATGGGTTTTATTCCATTTCTTTTTTCTTGCTAAGTGAAATAACATACACCAGATTCCTGGAAGTTCACACTAATACTGTTAAATAGGAACATTAGCAATACAAACAAAAGAAGTGTGAATTTACTAGGAAGGTGAAATGGGTTAGGATTTCTTACCTTTAGAGTCTGGAGAAATGTTTCGAATTTGTCTTTAAAATGTCTTTAGGAGTCTAAAGCCAGAATCTTAAAAAACATGGATTTTTAAAACTCCCTCATGGTTTGAGGCTTTTTTTTGTTTCTTGGCACTGAGATTTTCAGCTGTTATGGGTTAGGATTTCTTTCCTCAAAATTGATGAACACACACATAGGTTTCATTCCCTTTCTGAAAAATCACCAGGTGCTTGATGAATCCTCTAGGCATGAAATATGGTAGCCCAGTAGGTGGCTAGAACTGATGCATTTTTCCCTTTAAAAACGTAGAAACTTGATTTCAGTGTGAATAACATCCAGCTAAAGCAGGGATTCAATTTTGTAAAGGGTGAGTTAGAACGAGATTATTCTTATTCTGCTAATGAGGACATTTGGAAGATGAACCAGAAATAGGAGTACACTTTGTACACAGAGTTAAGCCTGCTGTGGACTTGGGGAGGAAGCAGCAGAGGTTTGAAAGCTGCATGTGGAGAGCACAGATCAAAGTACAGCAAAGCCTGGCTGAGTCTGCTCTGTGGCTGTGGAGGGAGTGGGATGCTCGAGTGCTGGAGGTGAGGGTGTTTCTGGATGGCTTTCCCCACCTCTTTCAGCTTTCTGAGTCCAGGATGGGGACAGAGGAGCCCTGCTTGCCCATATACTGTGTCTCCAGTGAGGCAGTCCAAGCAGTTCTCTGTTGCTCACTTTCTGCCCTGCCCTCCAGCACCAGCAAGAGTAACACAGGGCTCTGTTTGCAGGTGCTGGGTCCCTGCAGGAACCCAGCTGGGGATGCTGAGTGGGGAGTGTCTAATCTCCATTTGACACACAGAAGCCTCACTGGAGGGGAAACATAAATCTCCCCACAAGCCACTCTGGAACAGAAGGCCACAGGACAGGAGCAATCCCGGAGTCCAATGAAGGCTTTGCTGCATCAACTTTTCTTTCTCACCTCCCGTGGTTTTGATTGTTGTATCACCAGTTCCCTCTTCTGTTACATGCGATTTTTCAGTTTTCAACTCTCTCCAGCTTATTTTAATAGTGCATTAAGTCACACTCTTTATTAGAGACATACCTTTGTCCCTGCTTCCCAGACTGGAAGCTGTCACAGCAAATTATTTTGGAGCCCACATGCCACAGAATATGCACCAAAGCATGCAAGGCTTTGAAAATCCTTCAGACCTCTAAATATGTACTGCTGTAATACAGAGGGAAAGGCATTTACTTTGATTTTTTATGATATTGATTAACAGAACACTGGTAATGAATAGTAATTGGAATTTTGGTCAGGAATTTAAAATATGAAAATATAAAGTGAAATCCCTAATTTGGAGAAAATTAGTATTTTCATCTTCACACTCTGGAGAACTTTTTTGCAAACACCAGTAAAAATGCCTCATCATCCTTCTCCAAGCCACCTCTTAAACCATTTCTTGCCCTAATGCTAGGAACAAACTTACAGGGGTAAAACTACTGCTGCAATGATCCTAATGTCAACACTCATGTTGACTGACATTGTGCCACTTATTTATTTTTATTTCCCTCTGCCTCTTTCCATCTGTCCCTTGTCTTGGACGGTAATGTCTTGAAAATCAGAACTTTATTTTTATTCTTTGAACAGCTTTCTTAATTTCCTATTACGCACATTCTAGAAAGAGGAAAAAAAAGAGAATGTCAATACATGGGGACACTTGAATTGGTTCAAACCAAAGATATATCTCAGCAAGTCTCCTGCTCCAAGAACAGCTATCAGCACAGGAACAGCAAAAGTAGAACTAGTAATGGCATCCAGGTTTGAAGCTTTAGGACTTCCTAAACTAGAGATGTTATTTTTCTTTTTAATAATCCTGGATTATGACATTTCCCAACTAAATTTGCAATGCCCATGTTATCCTGTGAAAATGTGTCTCATATCTTAATTAGGCTTCCTTTTGTTAACTTTTGAACCCTGTTGAGCACTTTCATTCATCACCTGCTTTGAAAACCTGTGGTAGTAAAAACAAATCTGTGGTAACACTGTCTAAGCATCTGTATATGAAATTTTACCTTCATTGCTTGTCTTTAATGGCCTCTGAGATATTCAGTGAAGTTCATATGGGTGTTCTTGACTCCTCTTCTTGAAGAAATGTCTACTCATTTTTCATTTTTCTGCACAGGATGAGTTGATGTGAGGCTGTGTTTGAGGAGCCACAGCTTATTACACCCACTTTTGTGCAGATTGTCTCACAGCAGAGAGCATCAGCCACTGTCTGTGCCACTCACCTCAGCACATCACCCTCATGGATAATTGAGCACTGGTAGCCTCTCACACACGGGCATATACCCAGCCTGGCATGTCTGGGAAGGCAGACAATTTTAAAAAAAAAGTTGGGTAAGCTCATTATTTCGGTGAGCTTTGGAGCTCTCAAAGCATTATAGCTGCTCAGGCATGTGAGGAAAAGCACCTTCAAGGCCAAGATAAAATACACCTGGATGTGTCAATGGTGTTATAATGTTCCATATCTGAGCACATGTTGGAATGACTGCATCTGGAGTAGTGGCTAAGTGTTTTAAATATTAACCATTTGCATTTTCATGCACTCTTGTGCCTGCAATTGGGATACTTGAGATCTGTTTCTGTTATTGAGATCAGACACTGAGAGCAGGCAGTGAAGGAGAGACACATTATGCTCTCAAATATTGTTCTAAGAAGCATCTGGGGCCTTGTGTTCCTGTCCTTGATGAGCACATTCAATGACATTTCTGGTGGTGAGAATACCTAAAACTGTATTGTTCAAAAATAACCCCCAGAACTGAAGCCAGAATCACCAGCCTTCCCTTTGGAATACTGATAATGGAGTGTGGTTTTATGTGCCTCTTCTGCCCAGAACAGTAGAAATTTCAGATGGATCAGCACTATCATTGAGTCATGGAATAATTTGGGTTGGAAGGGAGCTTTAAAGATCACCCACCCCTTGCAATGCCCAAACCCACAGCAATCTCTGTGACTGTGGGGTCTAACAGCAGTTGTTCTGTCAGAAGTGATGCCCTGAGAGCTGAGGCTGTAGTCAGCTGCTGGAGCAGTTAATATTGAATCATTTATGCATTATGAAATAGTTCCAGATACAGTACAAGTGAGAGAACATAGCTAAGGAGATGCTAGTTCTCTCAAGGAGGACATAGGTGAATTAATCCTGCTAAAGCTCTGAGGTAGCAAATTGTGAGCAAACAGATCAAAGTGTTCTGTGCTCATCCTGCTCTTACCTGCTCAAAAATGCTCAAAACTAAGAGAAAGAACTGAGTAAAGAGAAAGAAAAAAAATTAAGTGTTGATGAGTTTTATTGGGAAAATTAATTTCAATATATCTACATAGAAGAAACCAGAGACTGCAGAAGAGCAAGATGAATTTGCAGAAGGCTGTTGAGAAACTAAAGTCTAAATGCATACAGTCAAATTGAAACTTATAGCATTGTTTGACAAAGTTTCTCTGGAGAATATATTGAAAGGTACCCAAACGTGATAAAAGAAATGGTGGAAACTGGCTTTCAGGAAAATAATTCTTGTCTGCAGGATGGTCTCAAAAAAAGTAAAAAAGCCCAATCATCCTTCGCACACTCAGTTTTATGTTAAAGTTGAATGAAGAAACAACAATTTTTATTATTATATGAATCAAACTATAACAAGTTTAAGTTCAAATCTGATGAAAATAATAGAAATTCTGTTTCCTCACTAAAAGTTCCCTATTATTTTAATGAAAAGTTCACATTTTCCCATTAGTTAAGTTTAGGGGAATGTATGAATTAAATATAACTTACTTGAAAAAAAAATAAAAGTAATACATTTAAAATATTTTTTAAAAATGAAAGTCTTAAAAAATACAAGTTCTAGAGTGCAAAATACATAACAGCCCTCTTTGTGCACACAAATGAGATTTTGTATTTATGCTTTCTATTTATCCTGTTGCTGAAAACTATTTCAACCCTTAATTTCATATTGTCTGTAGACATCTAGGCAAAGTCCTAGGATTGCTCTACCAGAGGCAATTTTCAGAGACAGGAAAATCAATAGCTGGCCCTTACTGCTCTTTTTTACCTCATTTTGTGAGGTGAATAGCAAGAGAGAGCAGTGACTTTTATAGGCTACAAAGACAATATTCCAGCAGTGGCTCTGGCAAAGGTGCCTGACCTGACCCTCACCCCTGTTGCACCCCTTGCTGGTGTCTCTGTCACAATCTTCTCCTGGAGTCCTCTCAGCATTTTACCCCAGAGGTTCTGTGTGGGAATTTCTGTCCTCAGAATAGTCACAAGTCCAGACAGAAATGTTGTTAATTTTCCACAGATTTCCTCAAATGTTTCAGAGCATGTTAATTTATACTGACCATTTCTATGGCCAAAGTGTAAAATTTAAATGTCTCATTTCATACACACTGTCATGCAACATTTATTCACTGCCACTTTCCTGAGGTGGTTAATCCCTACCAAGTCTGGTTTTGCTTCTCATTCCCTGCCTGGGTCCCTGGAAATGATTCCTGGTAGAGACCGTACTTCTCATTTCATCTTCGGGAGTAAGCTGCCCTTGGTACCATTGTTTTCAGATATTTCCATTTGCTGTTGGCACTGTGCTGTGAATTTTTTCAGGAACAATTGTTTGTAAAGAGATTTTTAGCCACACAAGATCTCTGGGAGCCGACTAACCTGCTTAGCTACTCCATTATGCCAGTTTTATGAGATATGAGCCACATTTGTTCAGTTTTTCTCAGCAGACAAGGAGCAGCACAAACCTGCATGAGCCCACGATGACATGGGAATTATTTGGCACAGCAGCAGATGTAGAGCACACCCTGGTGCCCAGGGCAGCCAGATCTGCTGGCCAGACTTCAACCTTCTGGAAGAACTGGGGGCAGAGCCACACCTTGATGGCTGATGAATCCCCATGACCAGGGGGATGGAGGTGAGGATGAGAAAGAGGCACTTCCATGTGATCCTGCTGCTGCACAGAGATGGATTTATTGTCATCATGAGCACCAGACTGCTGGGGAAAACACAATTTTTTAGTGCTTACTGAAGAGCTGTCTTTTCTGAGACAGCTTGACAAAGCCCAGGATCATACAGGCAAGTAAGCAGCCTAAACCACCCTTTATCCTCATGTAAAAGGAGTCCAAGAGCTGTCTCAAACACAGAGGAAGACTATTCAACTGTAATTCTGGATTTCAAACAATCTAGCCAAAATATGACAGACACACAGGCCCAATATGTCACTCATAAACTTTCCAATACATTTATGACAGAAGAGAGCACTTAGGAATGAAAAGATTCTTTTCTCTCTCTTGCTGGGTTTGGGTAGGTGTGGCCTTATAGCTGTTTATATAAATATGAAATAGTAATCTAGCCAGCAATATAAATTATGATGTTTATTTTTGGGATGCCCCTTGGTATTAGGGTCCTGGTACACATACAGGAACATTGCTGCTCAGGGACTGACTGTGGGATGGAGAGAAAATCACTACAAGGTACAACAATGAAGAATAAATAGCTCCATAAATATTATTTGTGAGTTTTGGTGCGTCTGTGACTCCAAGAGAAAGGCTACAAATTTTTACTGTCAAAGAAATAAGAAGGCTCATTCTCTGCTTCAAGGTTGCTGGTAAAAAGGCATAAAAATCTACTTTCCCAGACAAATCCTTTGGCAAAATTATGGATTCTAAACAGAAGCTCCATATATTTGTTCATGGACTTGAAGTTTTTTAGGCAGAGTTATAAATTCATGACAGTTTTCTTGAGTGCTGAGGTTTTGCATTTGGGAATTCGAGTGAAATGCAAGATGTTCACAGCCACAATTACCATTGTATATTTATTTATAAGTAGGGCTCAGAGTCGTGACAGCATTTGCATATAAAATCCAAGATATTTGTGTATTCCTTAAGAACATAATTGATTGCATGTCTCTATTCTTCATTCAAAATGCATTTTAATCTTGGCTGACAATTTCTACCACAAATTATCTCCTAAGCAATTTGCAATTCCTGATCAAATTTTGACAGCAAAATTACTGACTTTGTGCTGTGTATTAATATTAGGTATGATGCAATTTAGATGTAATCAAACATTTAAGCTGATATTAAAACAAAACAAGCAGAAAACTGGATGTAAAATCTGCATGGCATGTCACAAAAGTGCAATACATTTAAGATCATGGGGAGGGTAAAGGGCTAGGAGAACAGTGGATTAAAGACATAATTCAGATTTCTAAGGAATTGTTCTTTTTAACTGCTATTCCATGGTGTTTTACAGCAGCCTCAGCTCTTTCCAGCCAATCAGGAGTGGGATAGGAAATGTACAACTCCCTAGAAGAGATTTCTCAGTGATTTCTGCCTGACACTGCTCCTATAAGTTCTGAAGCCAGAGGGCCATGGGCTTTGGGAAAGGTCATTTAACAGTGAAACAGAGAGAATGGCTTGGGTGGTTTTCCCTCAGTGAGTCATTCTGAGTCCCACAATCTGCCACGTGCCTGGACCTTCCATAATCCTAACACAGGATGAATAAATTCCTGGTGTGAGTGCCATGGCATGGAGTGCCTTGTGAATGCTGTAACAAAGCAACTGAAAATCCAAGAATTGTCCAGATGAGACTGCTGAAGGATAAAGCAACAATATTATTGAAATTAGTTTATTAGTAGTTTGTTTGGTTTATTCATATCAAAGAAATAATGCAGTTAAAAATACAGGATTTTTAAATTATATAATCTAACCTGCCTGTGTCAATAATTTACATATTTCATGTCCCAGAAGTGTAAAGATAATTTAAAATCCTCGGGCTGCAGATCAATGTTTTGTTGTATTTCTAAATATTTTTCTTTTATACAGTAAAAGGCATTATTTCTACATTTGAAAATCTATCAAGTGTGAGAGCCAGTAAGCAGTATCTAATACATACATACCCTACTGAATAATTCTCTGGCATCTTCTTTCTAAAAATGTAATAAAGGAATTTATTACAAAGTTCCATTTGTTTGGGTAAACAGAAATAGTTTTATATAAGTCTGTCACTGAAAATGAAGAAAAAGTCTATTGGAATGAACACAATTTTGAAAACAGATGAAATAGAATTAGAGGCAATTACATTTCAGCTAATCTGAATAGACAGCACATTTACACAACAAATTCAGAGTAAATAACTTCTGTTCATCTTGTGACTGGTATTTCCTTTCTTCACTGTCAGTCTAGCATGGTAAAGAAAACTTTTGAAAAATTAGTCTTAGAACAGATTGTTTGAATTATCCAAATTCATCCTGCAAAAAAATGTCAGAGTCAGGTAGACAAAGTAAGTATCATCATGGTCTGTCATCACACCCAAATGCACAAGTGCACAATTTCCTAGGAAGCAGCCCTACTCTTTTACAACCATCTCCAAAAGGAAAATTGCTGTGGTGTATACTTGTTTCTAATTATAAGCTTGTTGCCTACAAATAACTATTTTTAACAGAAAAAAATGCCCCTCCTTTCACACTCATTCCAGAACTAAGAAATCATACAGGAATTAAAGAACCTTATTCTATCTTCCACCAACCTGGTGTGCAACTAAGGAAAGACATTTTACCTTCCTATGCTTCATTTTATTCTTCCATAAATGGAAATAAGGACACTCTTTTCCTTGTAGAATATTTTAAAACCTTGTAACTAAGTATTCTAGAAAAGAGCCTGTTACCCCTGAATTTGTTGTTCTTCACTGTTTTCTGTCAGTACTGCAAGTACTTGTGACAGAAAAATAGAAGGAAGCTCTTGAATCAGTGTCCAGTCTCCTGTTTGAGTTGCATCATTACTGTATCATTTTTTCCAGAAGACAATTGAGCTCTAGCTTGAAACTACTCAGATGCCTTCTATTGAAAGTCTCATCAATTGCATGTAATGATGATAAGGAAATATTTTATTTTTATTATTTTGAGCCTAAATGCATTCCTGCTCAGTATATATCCATTTTGGAGTTTATGAAGTGTTGTTTTAAAGGCTGTTTTTTGGCTTCCTCCCTTCCACTGTAATACTGTGCTTGGGTTAAAATATCTGTTCATGTAATGTGTTCATCCCTTATCATATGCCACACTGTCCTTTGGAACTGCAAAGGAGACAAAGGGGTGAGCACAAGTTCACAGAACAGCAGAGGAAGTCTCACAAAAGCCACACAAATCATGAATACTTCTCTCAAGAACCATTAGTATTTTTTACCTGCACTGAACTTCAGTCTTCCATGCAGGTTAAACACACAAGTAGACTCTGCTGGAAATCTCTCCCAACACATCTTAGGGTGTTACTTTTTCAAGCCCACTTCCCTGCAGTATCTCAGAAGATGCCTGTGCTCACATAACACCATTTCTCTGCCTCATTCAGCTGATGAATTCCTTACTTCTGCAGGAATCCTTCTTAAGCACATGGTCTTTCATTTAATACACCATTAAATTTAATCTCCCTTCCATCACTGCAATCTCCAACGTCATGCTCTTCTTCCTGACCTGCTGCAAAGCTGTGATAGCAGAGAGTTCTACCATCACACACTCCTTTTTGAGGTAAGGTAATTAATGAAAATACTAGTAAATTAATCTCACAAGCAATTTTTGAGGATCCTCACTGTTGCCTGTCCCCAGTTCCCTGTGGAGAACACCATTTTCATTTTGTTTTTGTGCACTTAAATAAGTAATACTTTACCCACATTACAATGAACTCTCTTGTTCTTCAGTCTCACTATAATTTTCTCAGTGTAAAATGCCTACTATATTTATTTTTTTAAAATAATTTTAATTTTTAAAGAAAACTAATAATATTTTGACAGAACTTAACTTCAACTAAAAGCATATCACCTTTATTTATTTATTCCTGTGTCTTCTGTAATTTTTTCTATCAAAATTTGTTTCAAAGCTGTCCAGTCAAATTCATTCTTTGAATTTAAACACCTGAGTTGGGCTTCCAAATTTTAATGAATGAGTTCTCCTAAAAATGGCTAGATTCCCCATATGCAGAGGAGAAAAGCAGACATTTTAGAAGTTCTTCAGAGGACAAACTTGTCTGCATCACTAGGGTATTAACTAAAAAACAGGCTAAAAATCTTCAAATACCACTTTAAAACTGTAAGAAATTATATTTATATAATTTTATATCTTTGATTTTTTGTGGTCATTTCACCATTCTTAATTCTGTATTGGCTTTTATTTCCCTACAGTTTTTCCCCATGTAAGAGTGAAATTCATCTCAACTAATCTTAATTTTCCAGTATGTAGTTTCAAAGGCAGGGGTTCCAAATTCCCTTACAGTTAAAAGAGACCCCAGATCTTCTCAAGGTAGCCACCCTAAAGCACTGTTCAAGATAGGTGAGACGAATTAAATTTGGTTGTAACATATTTCTTTCCACTGATTGCACAAGAAACTTGACATTTATAATGAAATGAGATACTAAAAGTTTAAGCAGTTAACATTTAAAATGGTTTAAGTTAGGCAAGATTAATCCCACCCTAAAAGATTGTTTTTCCTTTTTATATTACCTGTTTTTTCTTCTGACAAACTTTTTAAAATTTATTTTCACTACCTTGGCTGTCTGTTAGGTTCCTTTGTATGAAATGTCTCTCTTACCTATTATAGATTTTTCCTATTTATTGTTATTCAAGTAGTTGTTATTCACCCATGCTTTTGCATTGCTTGGCATATAAATAAAACAGGAGAATCCCTAATATTAACACATATATTAATGTACCTGTGCTCCTACCAGCTTTTCCCTTGCTTTGAGTAATTTTCATTTTTGTTTGTTAGTATTTTAATTGTTTGTGTGCAAATAGACTTGACTGGTTTAGTATACTCGTGCTGTAGTCCAGCACTCTATAGTTTCTGTCAGAATTACAAAAAATCTACTAAAAAGTATTTTAAGTATTCAAAACCCATGATCCTGGCTCAAAAAATCAACCATCTTCTGTTTAAATTGAAGCAATCAATAAAAATGTTTTAAGATCTACTTTCCTTGTGCTTTTTAAGTCTTTGAGAATTCCAATACAATGATTTTTCACCCCAGCCATATGGAAAATGTGAAATATTCATAAATGCCAGAAATAAAAATAGGGAGATAAAGCAGTGGAGGTGCTACAGAATAGCATGACTATCAAAGCTAAAGCTTTAAATTTCTTGTTTCGTGTTAAAACACTGAGTGATGGTGTTTGAGAATACTGTTACTTAGTTTTCCCTGTCTCTTTCTGTGGATGATAATGTTGCCAAATAATCCTCTATATGCTTCTGTGGGTTCTTAAATTCTCCACAAATCTCATTTTGATTGGTTTAAGGCATGCTACATTTCAGAGCACCTTAGTCCAGCTGCTAGATATTTCCCCACACATAAGCCTGTTTTCAAGTTTTATTCCTAAGTAAATCTTTTCTGCTGAGCTCCAGGTCCACTTATCTATTAGAGAGTTTGACACATTGACATCCCCTCTGAAAAAACCCATTGAAGTTTGGGGCTTCATGCAATTTTCATACATGCCTCAATCTCTTAAACCTTTTCAGGATGCTGGAAGCATGAGTGTACCCAGGCTGGGTAATGAAGCAAGGCTTACCAAATTCCCTTTGAGTGTCTGTCTTAGTCCAGGTGATTGCTAAGAAAAGAACAGCAAATAATTGTTTAAAAAATGAGATGCAATCATGGATTCTCTAAGAAGGCAAGAAAAAGATAACAGGTGGGTTAAGAGTCACTGAGCATCTGCTCAGACAGGCACATGGGGTGGGTGAGCCTGGCAGCCTCCCTGTGCCTACCAAGAGATCCCTCACCAGATGTTAGCTGTAGCTGTTATCTCCCTGTGCCACATAGCACCAGCAGCCTCCTGCTGAGACTTCAGCAAGGGAACACCGGTGGCCTCAACACATCTCCAGCCTCAGTGCTCAGAGGAGTGCAAATAATGACATTACTTGTGGGCAAGCACCCTAAGATGGAGCAACAGGCTCTGCAACTTGTCCCTTGTGCTGACACAGCTGTGTGGCTTCTGATAGCCAGGCCAGTCTGGGTGTTCACAACATTCTCACAATACCCTCACTGTGCTGTAGTTGTGGTGTTGGATCCTCAGACTCTCCAATAAGAGAGAATTTCCATGACTTTTCTTTAAATTCTGGGCTGAGTATCAGAGATATGTGGTGTACACATAAAATCTGCCTAGAATAGATATCTCAAAGTTCCAGCTAATGAAAAGACCTGACTGTCTTTCTTACTGGCATTTTCACTTATATTTGTTTCTCCTTTTAGCCTGCTGTTAGAGACCTGTGGAGAAAAGGAATGCTTCCCAAAGAAAGACAAATCAGATAAGATATCAAATTAGTTCATTTCAGCTGCTTTGTTCAAGTGACAGCTCAAAAGGACAGCAGGCTAAATGACTCAGAAGCGTGAGAAGAATTTGAGTACAATTTATTATCTTGACACCCATTATATAATCTTTGTTTTGTGCCTTACATCAGAAACTGTCTCATTTAATAAATCTCCAAGCATTTCATTATTTTCTTTACTGAAATCTATTTTTAAGCAATTCCTTTTCAAACATGTAAAGATTCATTTTTTGATGGATGTCTGGGGATGGTTCATAGGATTTTTATATACCTCTACATCTCATGCTGCCTACAGAGCAGAGGCACATGTTTTAGTATTGCTGTCTTAATGGTTTTTTCCAACTTTTGGCCCCCACCTTTTTTTAGATTTGAGTTCTGCTGGCAAGTCCATATGCATTGTACTGTCTCACATCTTTGTCTTTTGACTCAAACTATCTCAGTATTGGTGACTGGGATATTTTGGTGTAACTTTTAGTTTTCCTTTTCTCTCCCTTTCAAGGTCAGATTTTAGGAGCCAGGGTGGCAGAGCTGAGCAGCAGCATGCTACTCCCCTGTGCCTCTGAAGGTTACAGAGGGTACAGGCAGAAAACAAAACACATGAGAGATGTCTATGAATGACAGACCCAGATCTGAGACTCCTGACAACTTTAATCTATGCTGTTTCAACTGAATCAGACTGAGCATCAACTTTATCCACAATTAAACAAGAAGCTGAGTTTCTTAACAGCAGAGTGATAGTCTGGCACAGACTTGTAGAACAAGCCATTGTAAACCTTGACAAGAGATATAGTGATCAAAAACTTAAATGGCCTAGTGGTCTACACTGCCTATTCTATAAATGTTGTATAAACGCTTCCTTTTCAGTCTTATTTATTACATCATTGTTTAAAAGTTCATGGGAAAGAAAAATATATTAAAGTATATGAATCACTATTCATTGGTATTTATTATGCTGTATTACATCTTTTTGTCTTAGTCTGACAATCTCGAATATTACTTATGATTAATAATTTCCATTCTAATTCTTCTGTATGCACCATTCAAATAATGCAAAAACAACTTCTGAAGGCCTAAAATAGGGAAAGCTTTGTCATACTCATGTTTTTTATTTCAGCTCTGGAGTTTTTACAGAACTACATGTACTTCTTTTTGCAAAGGAGTTTAGCCCTGTCAGGATGGATAGCAGGGCAGATTCTTCTGGGTTGTATCTCATCCTCTGCATTGCAGAACTGCAGAATGTGAGCTGGACATGGTGAGGTTCACCATGAGCAGTCTGCAACAGGCTCCACTTCTCACATCTTAAACTACATATAAAATTCCACTGTTGTTCCAATAACCAGAATGAAAGATTTAGTGCTTAAATTAAGCTTTTGATGGCCAAAAAAATTCAGGAGAACTAGGTATCAGACAAAATTTTTGACAAGATTTTTATGCCAGCAAAATGTAGCCACAAATCTCAAACTCAGTTCTTCAAAGATATTAAACGAGTGCCTGCCCAAACTCTTGAATCTCCTCTTTATAAATTTTGTGCAGTGTCTTCTGACAAACTGAGTTTTTAGTGGTCATTTCAATGCACTGGAATTCATGAGGCACTGATGCTCATGAGTCATGCTTACTTACTGTGTTATAAAGGAACTAGTTTTTCTTTCTCCCTCTCCTTGTAAACTTCACTTTTTCTATCTCAGGCAGTTTGCCAGCATGAAAGAAAACCTAATGGTGGGCCAATGGGTGGAAGGAATTCAGTTCTTAATGTACCACATCAGAGACTGATGGCAATGATAGAGGTGCCTTTGGGGATCATTGGTAGGCAAGTCATTAGTTTAGTCCTGCAGGCTTACATGATTTGCTATGCATAATTGAAGATAGATTGATTTTTCTAAAAGTTAAGAACAATACTAGTGTGTTAACAATGCATTGAAACAGCTCATTCCTTATTGGCCACTATTAAATTGCAGCAGCGTTTCACTTCCCTTAATACTGCAGCAGTGAATTTTCTGGAAGAGTCTTTTAATGGCAGTGATTAAAGAGAAGGAGAAGAAAGTCAAAAGTTAAACTGAAAGTTTCTTTGGTAGTTTAGCTCTTTATCAGATAGCCATACTGGAGGAAGAAATGCTTCTCAGTACTGAGCACCTATGAACTGCATGGGACTTAAAAATAAATGCTGAGAAATTCAAAGGTGACTAAGGATTTGGGACAGTCATTTTACAAAACAAAAATTACTGAGAATTATATGGAGAAAGATTTAAATACCTCTGAGGGATATTTGGAAACCTCTGCCACAGAGTTTATTGTCCAGGTGATGACTCAGACTGGTTGTGGCTGGCAACAGAAAGAAGCAGTGAAAAGAAGACCTGAGGGAGGTGTTACTAATAAACTCTCCTCAAAATGTTGGAAAACAGAAATTGAAGTTCTAGCTAATAAAAGGACAGATTCTTTAGTGTGGCATCCTGTAGAAGAGAGACCTTCTCTGAATTTGCCTCATGGCTGCCCCACAGACTGCTACACTGGTGATGGAGACTGCACAGACACACTGGGGAGCTGCCTGGCTGCTGGCTACCCTCCCTCTGGAAAACAGAACCTTATTTGTAGCCTGAATTTATCTAATTCCAGTTTCCAATCACTAGAGTTTGTAGAGCTTCATTTCCTACATTCAAAGCTCTTGTCACAAGCCAAGTTAAAATGGAAATGGCGATCTCTTCCTTCTAAAGCTTTCTGAAGCCACTCAGTACAAGTACTACTCCTCCAGCTCTGACCCCTCTGGGATGGATCCTGAGCCCTTCTCCTCATCCCAGGCACTTTTTCTTCCTCCTGTCCATCACAGAGCTGGTGAACCAGACACCTAAGGCCAAGAACACATATTGAGGTCAAAAGCTTTCAACACAAAGAGAAAACATTTCTGTTCTGTTAATCCTCAGTTTCAGAGCCATTTACTATCCACTAATGCAGGCTGGTCCCTCACTGCCATCCTCAGGGCTTTGAAAGCAAATTTTCATCAGCCCATCCAAATTAGCCAAGGCAAACATGGAACTGTGGTTCCTTCCAGGTATTTTTTTTCTTTTTTGTTACCTTTTTGTATTTTATCTAAGTCATAATTATTTCGTGCAGAAAACTTCTCTAACTCTAGGGACATAGGCACTCTGTTCCATTCAGCAATCAGAATCAGGGCACTAAGGGACAAGACAATGAATTTGTGAACATTTCATAATGAAAGTCCAGTTTCTCTTGTTCTGTTGTCATTGGCTTTACTGGTCCAGGAGGACAATTTCTGCAGGCTGTTCTGTTTTTATATCATGGTCCCAGCTCAGGACAGCACTGAGATGTTTTTCAGCATTTTGTTTAACAGTTTGAATGCAAAATGTGAGTCCTGTACTGGGACCTTTTTGGCATTAAGTTAAATTGAAAATCTGCACTATGGAAATGTAATTTGCATCACAAATAAGAAAGTATATTTTCCTTGTGCACATTTCTTCTCCAAAGTTCTTTCAAAATATTAATTAATTAATCCCACTGTGATTTTGGCATTCAAACGTCGATTATAACTTTCTGTAAATGTTAATGTGCCACTGAACTTTGAAAATGTAGGCTGCACTGGAAAATGTGTTGAAATGTTGTAGACTGGATGGAAGATGTAGATTGTACTGAAAATTTATTTTGTCAAAGATGCTCTGTCTGGAGCATAAAAGGTAAAGAATGACAGAATATTCTTAATAATATAAGTTCAAAGATACTTAAAGTCAGATGTATATTTCAAAGCTTTCCCCTTCTGAGGAGAAAATTCTTACCCCTTTGGAGTGTTGTTATCAAGCCCTTCTTTGGAATTCCTGTGACCCAGCCATGTCACCTCTTCCAACTCTAAACAGGAGTGTTCATTCTATTGACTCACAGTTACTGAAATCCTTCTGTAGCAACCAAACACAAAGTAAAATAAATTCTTCATTTGCAGATCAACTTTTGTGTAATGAAAATGCTGATATGCTCAGAGCAAACAACTAGAAGTACCAAAGCAACCAGCCAAAAATAAAATCAATGTAAAACAAAGACTCTTCTCCAAGTAAGCTGACCACCCTGGGAAGTAGGAGGGCCTTCACAAATTCCTCAAGGACTTTGTTTATGGAAGGTAATTAACCCTTCCATAAACCCTGTATCTTGGCCCTCTGTCAGTCCCTGCAAACAAAGACTTCAGAGCATTAGGTAGTATTAAAAAATTACAATTAAAATAAGCAGTCAGTGAGCTTGCTCTGACATCCTCTGGTGTATATCAGGAATAAACCCAGTCAGTTCTTGACTTCATCCTGTAATAGTCTCAGTGGAATTATAAACAGAGTGATACTATAAATGGTGTAAAACTAGAGTGAGACCCTGAAACAAGACCTTGTAGAATGTATGTCAAGGTGGCTCCTTGTTCCATGAGATTACTTTCCCTCTTACACAGACAAAATGAACATAGGTAAAAAACAGCCAAAAAAGATCTCTGAGTTTTATGGCTCTTCACAGAATTTTGTAATGAGGACCCTGTCAGAGGAATGCTTCCCAGATGCCATCCTTCCTCACTGTCAAGCATTTCCAGCTGGCTTTGTAGGAGCAGGCACTTCTCTGTCAGGCTCAGACCAACCTGAAAGAGTTCCATTTTAATATTCACTTTTTGTTCAGCATGCTTAATGACCAATGCAATTATTTACAACTCACATACTAAACTTTTTATGAGCTTGTGCTGTCTTCATTAGCTCTAATGAAGACAGAAAAAGGCAGTAAGGCAAAAAGAGTCAGATCTGCAAAGGGATTTGGAGATTCAATCTATCTTTCCCATCCAGTATAGGGGCATCTGCTCCAAATTCAGGCATGTTCTTGCAAATTCAAAGGTGAATTGATGCTTCTGGGGCTACTCAGTTTTGATAAGAAAAAGAGTAGGATCAGTAATTGCTTAGGATTATTCTGTCCTGGTGGGCCCACAGTCCTGCAGTGTCTCAGGAGGAGTCTGAGCACAGCTGAGAGATGTGAACCCTTAAAACTGACTCAGGTTGTTCCAGAAACAAAACTGCCCCCACATGCCCAGAAAGTGAAGAAGAGCTCATTTGCCCTAACACCAGTCTCAGTCTGAGCAAACCAGATCCTCTGCTGACAAATTTGCCCTATGAAAAGCTCTGAGTGTTTTCCAACTGATGAGAAGTGAAATGACAGCTGGTGTATGGTCTCTATCCCTTAGGGATGACTTTCCCAAAAGAAAATCTAGGCGATTTTCAGTATTAGGAAATTAAAAGAAAGAGAAAAAAAAGAATAAAAAAGTTCATTCCCTGCCACAAGTTAAAAAGCATAGCCAGGGCACCAGGGTGCATTTCTTCTGCAGGTAAGAAATAATCTCCTGCTGCTGTTGACATAACTTAACGAGGAAAATTTTGCAGCTGGTGAACAACAGAAGATATTTTCTTAGGGATGAAAAAGGATCTTCTTCAAATCATCTGACTGAAATCCTGCTGTGGCAAATTCCTGGAGACATTGGGACAAGGCAGCACAGCTCACTCTAGAAGACAGACTGACAGACCAATCCATGAGTTAGATCAGAAAGCAGGGCAAATGATGCAGTGTTCTCCCTTGCAGAGTTGTAAGAGTTATTTGCTGTGATTATTTTTGTTGAATTTAGATGTTTTATGTCTTTGCTGAATGGTTCAGAGAAGGTAGCATCTTCTAAATTTTGTTCAGATTTCTTTATATCTATTTATCAATGCATGTACTGGATGGATATAACCTGTGAAATCCTGATACAAGCTGGAAATAGGTGCCATGGGATCAGCCATCTGGATCATGTGGACTTGTTATTTTACCTAAAAACCCATCAACTCAGGCAACGAAAACTCGTGTTGCGGAAGAAAGGAGGAAAGAGAAAGAAAAGGAAAAGGAAAAGGAAGGGGAGAGGAGAGGAGGGAGGGGAGGGAGGGAGGGAGAGGGAGGGAGGGAGGGAGGGAGGGGAGGGAGGGAGGGGAGGGAGGGAGAGGAGGGAGGGGAGGGAGGGAGGGAGGGAGGGAGGGGAGGGAGGGAGGGAGGGAGGGGAGGAGGGGAGGGAGGGAGGGAGGGAGGAGGGAGGGAGGGAGGGGAGGGAGGGAGGGAGAGGAGGGAGAGGGGAGGGAGGGAGGGAGAGGAGGGGAGGGAGGGAGGGAGGGGAGGAGGGAGGGAGAGGGAGGGGAGGAGAGGGAGGGAGGGGAGGAGGGGAGGGAGGGAGGGGAGGAAAGGGAAAGGAAGGGAGGGAGGGAGGGAGGGAGGGAGGGAGGGAAGGGGAAAAGGAATGTTTCCAAGAGTACCATGAAATAAGATCCAGGCCTGGGCTGATTAAGCTCGAAGCCTCTTTGGAGAACTGGCAGGTTCTCATAAGAAATGGTGAATACTGGATGTGAGTCCTAGGGGAGAATGCCTTTTTTTACAATAATTTTTGTAAGGAGAAAGAATCACAGTCATAACTAGAAGTAAGGAAAAGGACTTAGCTAAGGTGTACAGGCCAGGAGAAAGACTGCTGAGGTTCATGCAGCCCTGGGACTGTAACTCACAGTGCTCCCCCAAATGGGCACCAGTTATATGTGCTGGAATATCTGGAGTGCGCTTGGAGTGACTACATGGCTCTGGGGAAAATAGTCAAGATCATGAGGTCCCAGGTGGTTTCTGCTTGGTCCTGCCTGAGAGGGAAGGAGGAGATCCTGCAGGTCCAGTTCCATAGGTAGCACTGTCACTAGGGAGTGCTTGGTTGACAGGACCCTTAAAAGCACAAGATCCTGTTTGAGGATATAGGGTAAGCGTGGAGAGATGGGACACACCTGAGTCAGTGACCTTCTCTAATAAAATGATTATGTTTCTGAATAAAATGAGAGCAGTGTCTCCCACAATATCTTTGGATGCACATGGTGGTCTGGAAGGTGGACCAGCAGATGGTTTTGATAGTGGGAGAGCAGTGTTTAATGGGCTGAGCTTCTTCTGGAGTCCAAGAACAAGGGGAGTAACCCTTGTCGATCTGTTATCTAAAGGAGGAGAATTCCAATTATCTAAAGGAGAATTCCCCCTTCAGCAGGACTGCAGATAGCACCAAACCTGAGATGCAACTGGGATGCAGCACCTGTGGCAGGGAAGGCTCTCCCTATACACACTCTGCTCTGCCAGCCCATTCTGCTGTATTGCATGCTGCACCTCTATAATTACAGACAGTGTTGCTAGAATATTCCTCTTGCTTCTTTTCTCTGGAGTTTTCAGGAACTAAGGGACATCATGATGATTTAAGTTTTAAAACCTTTATTTGTATTAGCTAACTTTCCTGCTTCTTCTTCTTCTCTTCCTCCACCTGGTAGCTTTGAGTGCTTCTCATGGGAAGATGAACTTGAGAACTCTGCCCACATTTGGAAACTGAAGAGACAGATAAATTTGTCATTTACAAAAAGCTTTTACTTCTTGTTCTTGATTCACTGAAGAAAGAAGTGCCTCCTCTTGAAACCACCAGAAGGGCTTTACCTAGAAGATTTCCCATATAGCCCTTCGAGTCTCTAGAACTCACTTGGGCTACTTTTGCCCTGAGGTTTTTTTTGTTTCTTTGAGGTTGGGAGTTGGAGGAGAGGAAGTTGGTTTTGAGGTTTGCTTCTCACCTGCTCTCTCTTCTCTTCTTGTTTTTCTTGCTTTCTTTCCTTCTTATTGTGTGTTTTGATGGCTTGTGCTTTTGGAGAAGAAAGGTGCTTCTGGGAAATATCTATTCCTATTCAGATGCCTGGAGGTAAAAACTTTTGTAGGAAGCTGATGAAGTTACAACTAAAATCATGTTTATTTTATACTCTTCTGCTTTCTGACTTTAATCATCTCTGATACACTTAGGGGCATTCTCCTGATCAAGAAGTCTTGTCTATTGCTTGGCCTCCATTTCAGCTGAATAGGCACTGAACACTTTTTGTCCTTTTTGGAGTTTCAGGGACTCAAAAGATGTGGGAAGAGCAATTGCCAGTGAAAACTGAGGCCAAAAAGTTGTTGACAACATCAGTCTTCTCCATGACAGCTGTTACCAGATCCCCTGTCTTGTTCATCACAAGGGATGGAGCAAAGTCAGCAGAGCAAAAGTCCTTGGAGGTCTGCCACATGATGATACCAGAAGATACAGCACAGAGCAGTCTCATTTTCTGGCACACACATCCTGATGCAGAGAGGAATGCAATGCAGAGTTGGAGGTAGTGCAGTGATTGCTTTTGAAATTAGGGTCTATAGGAACTTATTCTCAAATTTCTCTCAGTCATAATCAAAATGCTTCCATTGTAAATTGCTTACATGGAGGAAGGAGATTTCCTTGTGTTATTGTTTGGGAAAGATACCCTTACATCTCACTATATTTAGCTTTTTCAGTGCAGGATCCCATGTGGCTGCCAGAGAGGACGCTCCTGGAAAATGTGAAACATTGAGTTACAAATCTAAATGGCAGCAACTGTGGACAGGATGGTCAGATCTTCTCAAGTCAGCCCTCCTCAGCCTTGCAGGGGCCTGCAGACCTGTACAACAAGGTTTAGAGCTGCACATCTGGCACCGTGCAGCTGGCAGAATAGATTGCACCGTGCTGCTCCCGGGGGAAGCCAAGGGGTCTGTGTCAGCACGAGACAGTGACCACAGCACGGCCATGCTGCACAAGCATGTGCATTGCAGCCTGCTCTGGCAGGTCAGAACAGCCTCTCAAGCTGTGCCAGCAGATTAGAGCTGCCATTATCCACATTTACCATGGTTGCAACCCAGCACTCTGTGCTGAGCTCTTTGCCAGTGGGGAGCCTGCTTGGATTACTGCTGTGATATAACTGTTAAAACTGGAGGTTTAACACTTAGACTTCCAAAAAATTCCCCAAATTAGGGGTTGTAGTTCCTTATGTTCTTCATTAATCTTGCAATATTTGTTGTTTTTAAGACTGCAAAGAGGTAGGAACATGATTATCCCATGTGCCTTTGGCTTGACCTGTAACCACAGCCCAGGTGGGTGCAGGTGCCATGGGGCTGCCTTTGTCCATCAGTGTGTGTGCTCATATTTCAGCCTCCTACCTTCTAGCATGAAGCAGAGCAAGTCAGAGGCCTTTGATGTTCTCACTGATTGTGTCAGCTATCTTTGTCATGGTCACCAGAAATTAGGGAAACATTAATTCCCATGCAATTAAAGATAGTGCGTTTGAGCACACTCAGGAGGAGGGAATTGGGCACAAATAACAATTCATTCAGTTACCTGACTGAAGTTTTGGTAACTATCCAGAAGCTGATTTGATAGTCCTGGATTTTTTCCCCATTACCTCACTGGCACACTCAGTGGAGTCAAAAAACAACGGTGCCAGCCATGAGCTCTGATGATGTTATGTGACATGCTGCTATTAAGCTTCTGCAGGAGTGAAAAGGGATTTTTCAGTATAAAGGATTGCCTCTTGGTGCTACAAGCCTTCACAGGCTCCCCCAAAGCTTTATTTGTAACTATCTTTTCTGCATAAGAAAAGTTCTTGCAGCACAGCCTAGAGGGTTTTTTGTTCTCTGGAAGCAAACATACAGATGCTTCTTGCAAAATCTAGTCATAGCATTTCTGATCTTGACTTTATTCAAATAAGAAATCCTTTTCTATAAAGAAAAATCCTGATAAAATTTAATTCTGAGAGCTGAAAATCAATAGTGATTAAAAATTCAGTGTCTATACCAAAGCAATATATGTTTTAATGATAAACAAATTCAAATGGTTGAATTAAGCAGCTGCATCTGTCTAATCTTTGATCTCCAAATTGGTTCTCGAGCTCCTTTTCTAGTACAATACACAAATACATTATTGGACTCTAATCTGGCAGTTAGGAGCATAACAATGTAAAATGGCTTGAATTTGAAGTAAATCAAATTCAGACTGGAATACAGTGAACAGTTTTAATAGTGAATGTTGTACCTTTTGATCAGATTATTATTTGTAAACTACATAATATTATTAAATTATAGAGACAAAATGATTCAATTTAATTTTAAAATGTAAATTCCCTGACAGTCTTTCACATCCAGAACATACCAAATTCCTAAAAAATATTTTAAATGCGGCAAATCAGTGGCCACCTGAGAAAATGGTAGATCCATCACTACTATGCAGCAATGAACCTATTGCTCATGCACTCCACAATACATCTGTGTAAACATGTCCCTGTTACTGAGTTTCACCTAAAATGAAGTTGCCATTGCCAGGAGAGTTCTAATCCAACTGCATTAAGGGCATTGTCCAAACTGCCTCTTAAACACCAACAGGCTTGGGACACTGACCACCTTTCCAGGAAGCCTGCTGGTAAAGAAATATTCCATCTAGGTAAAGAAATATTTCTTAATGTCCTGTCTGAACCTCCCCTGCTGCAGAGCTGGACCATTCCCACACACTGGATATCAGGGAAGAGCTCAGCACCTCCCTCTCTACTTCCCCTCCTCAGGAAGATGTGGAGAGAGATGAGGTTTCCACTCAGCCTCCCTTTCTCCAAACTAAAAAAACCCCATCAGCTCAGGTGTATTAACTTCAAAAAATATTCAGGCTTCAGAAGTTTGGAACTTTACAAACCAGAAGTGTTTACCAACAGGGTAAAGCTTGGGGCTTGACATCCCATTAAGTCTTGATCTCATGAGGATCCATCCAAGGCAGAAGGCATGTTAGTAACCCTCATGTTATGGTCACTCAGGTAGAATTATCCATCATGATGGCAACTTCAAAAGTTTTGCTGGAATGAACAGTTACAGACAAAGAATTGTAAAACTCTGTCTTCTAAGTAGTCTGGGCATTCAACAAACACATTCCTCTTGTCAAGTCTATCATCAGCTCCCTGTGTCCTTAGTCATGCTGAGGAATGCCACCACTCCTAAGACTAGTTTGCTTTCCGTCTTCTTTATTCACAGCTCTTTATTTATTTCTGCAAGTCACAGTGGCCTCCCCTATGAAGACAGGTTGTAAGCTGATTGCAGACTGGCCAGTCTGTAGCCTGTTCAGCTGGAGCCACTGAAGAGTCTTCATTCCAAATTGTAGGACAGCTGAGTCTTTCTCTTGTTCCTGATAAGGAACATGTTACTCACCAAACTGATTTCAAATAATCTGTGTTCAGTCTTGCACCACAGGGATCATTTCAAAGACTACAAATGGAGGACAAATGATAGCCTGGAACTTCCCTAGTAGTTAGTGAGCTGCATCCCTGTGATGAACACATATGCTTAACACCAGTGACTGTTAAGACAGAAACATTTTCATGTGTTAAACAGAATGAAACAGAACTACATGCCAATCAGCTCTCTGTGACAAATAGCATGAGATGAACTGAGTTCTGAAGCTGAGTTGCAGATTGGAGAAGTATATGAGCATGTGGGACCAGGCTGAGCCAGCTAATGAATAGAAAAAACCCTTACAAAGGTTATTTTTGACATACATTCCTAAAAGTCTAACACTTGAGCTAGCTTCACACCAAAGAAGATCAAAGATGCAATTCACACTTTGCAATGGTATTTAAATGCTTGCACTCATCACAAGTAAAAAATTATTGACAGTCCTTTTGTTGGACTCATCAGAAC
This sequence comes from Luscinia megarhynchos, assembly GCA_034336665.1. Lineage (NCBI taxonomy): Eukaryota > Metazoa > Chordata > Aves > Passeriformes > Muscicapidae > Luscinia > Luscinia megarhynchos. The sequence goes on from JAPFBE010000003.1 coordinate 72,763,891, forward strand.
AGAACCTGTTTTCTGCAATATTCAACCATCCTTCTGTCAGAATTGAAAGTAGACCATGCTGGCAGACTAAGGCATCTCTTCACTGTTTTGGTGAAGTAAAAAGGCAGTAAAATGTAATAGTAAAAATCTGTGAGTAAAAAGGCAGTGGCTAATCAAGGTGCAGACGGTTTATGTGAAAGGAAGCACAGAGTGCCCTAAAATGTTGGTGACTTTCCATCTTTCTGCAGCTATTTGTTTGGCTTTGTGCCAAAACTGCTCATTTAAAATAAACAGCTCTGCAGCACTTTTTTGTTTTTACAAAATGCTACTTTTGTTTCTCCAAAACACCAGTAAGAAAAGCCAGGTCTGTGAATTCTGTACGGCTGAGATAGCTTTTAGATTTGCTAAATAGCACATTACAACTTGTTTATAGTTGTTATTTCGTCACTATACCTAGATGGACTGGTTATCCAAATGTTTTCCACTTCTGTCATACCTGCTGGGGGATGACTTGCTCCAGCAGAATGTTCCAATGTCCAAAACCTACCAACAGAGGGGTGCCAGAAAGTAATCTGACTCATAGCATTTTTTTGATAAGGCAGTGACCAGTCTGGCAAGGATCTTTGATAGTTTCCATGTCTCTGAAAGTTTGCAAGTGCTGTCAGCCCAGGTCTTCAACTGTGCTGCCCAAAGAGAGCAGTGCCAGGGCTCTGGCTGCACTGAGAGGCTCTGCAAGCCCTTTCCCTCTCCCTGGGTTTGGCTGCCTGTATTCCAAACCTGTCCTGACCCAGCCTGGCTGGGCAGCCCTGGCTCAGGCATCAGCACAAGAGCTGGAAGATTTTGGGGCCTCACTTCTTCACTGAGGACCTGTGTTACTGAGCCCAGTCTTTGCCTGAGCTTCGCTGCAGATGCCTGCAGCCAGCCCTGTACCACACTTGTCCCCAGCCCACCTGGAGAGCTCCTGGCTTGGCCATGGTCCTGCCTTGCCCCTGCAGAGCAGTCTGGCAATCACTGGGCTGTGGTTTGGAGCTCCTGCTCTGCCCCGTGCTCTGAGTGCCATGGGGCACAGCACCTTGGTGGGAATGGGGACAGCCATGCTGTCACCCTCAGCTCCCAAATCACCTTCTCACGGCTGCTGCTCTCTGACAAGCAGATGGTCCAAACAACTTCAAAGTCTGCAGAGGGTTTTTAATTTCAAGAACATAGGCATTCAGAAATTAGTATTTCAATTGTTCCTGCATTTTCTGCTCTAAAACTGAAAAATGAGCATTATTCCATGTGCTGCCAGTAGCATATTTGCTTTTCAAGACTGTTTATCAGGTTGATGCAAAGATTTGCATTGAACCCATTTTTATCTGAAATTAGGTCTAATAAGCAGACACACATTTTCTTCATGACTGTTCTAGATGCCAAAACTACTCAAGTTCAAAATCAATACTGCATTATTGTGCACCTGTGACAATATGGCTAGTAGCTTGTTTCCCAGCTCTTTTACCCGTTGGCTGCACATGAAATCCTTTTCAGTCCAACACCTCTCCTGGTGGAATTGAAGTTGTTATTTTGGGATCTGCCAATTTACAACATGCCATATCACGCTGTCCAAAGGTTGCTTGGCACCCAAATGACACCATGACACCCAAGGCTGCTCGTGTGTGGGAGTATGTTCCTCCAGAGGAATGGCAATTCTGAGCAGTTTTGACAAACCAGAACCAAGCATTGAAATGCAGCTGTTGAAGAGCAAAATTCAACATCAGGAGATCATATTTTTAGCATTTTCAAATCTTACTGTTACTTATGTTAGACATTTTGTGACACTCTTCTGAACAGGTGCTGGTATAAAGGCCTACTGACACTTTGTGGATGTGTTTAATCCATATTTGACATGTTCTAGATAGAACAGGTTCATAGACCTGTTTTCAAAATTATGAACAAGTCCAGTCTTTTTTCTGTTATTACTAGTTTTACATGCCTATAGTAAGAGGCTAAATCCAACGTAAACATCAATTACAAATTTTTTTAATCAGTGTTGGGGAATAGGTATTTCCCCCAGGTGCAATATTTCTGAGTGTTGTGATTTCAGAACTTCAGAGTAAAATTGAATAATGAACATCTATGTAAACAGTCTGTCTTTATATAAATGTTGAAAAACACCTTGAACTGCTGGAGGAAAAAATAATGTATATTGCTTTTCCAAGACAGAATCACAACAAAATTTGACAACAGAAAAAAATATTGTTTGAATGAAGGACAAGGTCCTTGTGGGGACTTCATGCCTAAACTGCTTGTGGTGTATAAGCATGCCTGTTAGATGCTCACAGGAATCAGAACAAAGGCCATCAATTTGGAATGTTTTTAATACATAGTCTCAAAGTAGATATCAGATGCCCAGCAGGGAAAACATGCAGATGAGGAATGGTGAAGCCTGATGTAATAAAATCATGAAAAGATGGCATATGAACAACGACAGTGATTAAGAAGGCACCTGAGAAGGTGAGAGGGTTTCCCACCCTTTGGTGTCCTCAGCTGAAGATTTCTATTACCTTCAGGTGAAAATATTGATGTCTTTTAGGGGAATATGCTATAGCCAAACAAATAATGTTTTACTCAAATATACAGTTATATGGATGAAAACAAGTACATTTTTTCTGCAATTTTGATATAAACCAGAGCAAATCAGACACTCAATTAAATTTTAATTGGAAAATGGATGGTTATCTGTCAAACTCCTTTGAAAAAGCCCTTTCTAAATGTGTCTGACTGGTGTTGTCATACTCAATCTTTTTCTCTAAGGAAAACAGATTACTTGCTTCTTTATGGTAAATTACTGTATCCATGTACCCAGAACACCCCTTAATGGTGGTATAACCTAGTTAGATGCACGGTATTATCAAAATTTTCATTTCTGCATAAATTTATTGAGTGACTGTGCTGTTGTAGTTTTAGAGTTCCTGCCCACCTTATGTCTGCATATTACAGATGCTGCTCCTTTAATTTTCTTATGTGCTTCTCTGGAGTTCTGATGGGTTTGTAGTTATTATTGTAAGAGTGAAGTTTGTATTAGCTGAGCACCACTCCCATTTTTTAAAATTTTTCAGTGAAAAATGGACATCCAATCCCTGTTTCCCAGAGAACTCAGCAGTGACTGTACAGATGTGTGATGGTGTTGCACTAAGAGAATATTCCTATTCCAACCACTGGAGTTAAATCTGAAATGTACAGAAGAAAATCTGAAGTATATCATGCTGGAATTGGGCTCTAGATGATTACAATGGTACCTCCTTAAAATTTAGGGCAAATTTGTGAAAATTCCTGTTAAACATTATTTTTAAATGAACACTTTGTTTCATGTCTGATTTAGTTATACATACAACTCTGAGACAACAAATTGGAAGGCAGAAAACACTATTTAAAAAAATAAATTCAGAAGTGGTGAAGCAAAGCATCACTGAAGAAATGTTTTATTTTCCACCTTCAACACCAACAGGTTTTTTTTCAAAGTAAAACCAAAGCTTGTTTCAAAGCTGAATTGTGTCACACATTTCAGTCTCATTGAGGCAGCTCTTGCCAACAGGGAACTGTTTAACCAGAAAATCCTTGAGGGTCTCTGGCCTGGGGAAAGTGGATCGACCTGCCTGGGCAGGACAACAGGATTTTGGGGGCTGGGATATATCAGGACCCCCACACCTCACTGTGGCATGTTTGCAGAAGCTCTGCTCAGTTTTGTGCCAGCTGTGCCTTTAGTGCAACGCTGTCCTTTATTTTTGTGGTCTGCTTCTGCTAACTCGACGTTCCCACAGTCCCCTAAGGCATAACTGTGTTCAGGGAACTGAGGCAACCTGCTCTTTCCGAGGCTATTTTCCACGATAAACAAAATAACAGCGCGTAAAAGCTGCTGATAAATGGCACATCCCCCAGGAGGGGAGGCATTGCCTCGGTGTGATCCCATTTTCTGCTCATTCAGGCTCTCAAGGTCGCAGAGACCGAGGCAGTGCTGCTGGCAGGCTGGCTGTGAGTGCCAGCCCAAAGGTTGTGGGGTACAGCCTTTGACTGTCAATACTGCCGGGCTGCTGCTCGTCCTCCCTCTTTGCCACTCCCCTGCACTGCGCCAATTCCACGTCAGGCTTTTTAAAAGTCTCCTCCCTCCTATCACCTCAAGTCTTCAAAGCAGTAGCTGCTACTTGTAGATGAAAGGACAGGCTATATATAAATACTTACATACACTATGCACAGAAAAATATAAGTTGAAGGAACGATCTCAGGAGGATAAAGCACTTGCATTCAAGAATTAAGAAGAGTAGGACTATCTTTGTAGTTTAAATTTATTCTCTCTGCCCTCCTTATATAAAACTGAAGAGCTGAAGTGAGTTATTGTATCTCAAGAGACTTGTAATTTATTCTTTTTCTTTTTTAAGCTCCGGCTGAAACACATTTCTGATAACCTAATGCAAACAAATATTCTGTGCTGCAGTGTTCCTTCCAAGAATGGCTGTGATAATACACTGCTACAGAGACTGATAAGCAAGCAAAAACATTACAAAAAATCAAACCTGAATGCTTTGTATAATGAACTGGAAAATAAATCTTCAATTAAAACATGGTCTTAAAAGAAACCTGTCATCCAGGCTGCTATGCAACACACTGACAAAAGCAAATTCAGGTTGGCACTTCCATTCCAAACTTCTTTTTAAATTTTTAATCTAATACATTTAAAAGGACCTGTGAATGTATTTGTGTTATGAAAGGCACATACAGAAGTCTAAAAGCTGTCTGTGCTCATAAGGAGGGACAGAACACTTGGGACAGGGATTTTCTTTCTCATCTGTCCATCCTGCATGTGAGAGCAGCATCAGGTTGCCAAGGGCAGAGAAAGGTGTGCTACATTCCCTGGCTGCCTGCTGGGTCCTAAGAGAAAGGGAACAGGGAGAGAAATGGAAGGAGAATTCCTGTACCTCCTGACTGGCACATGAATTCTGCTGTTACTGGAATCAGAAAGTGCAACATTTTGCCACTGGGCTCCCCTATGGGCTGTGCCACAGCAGATGGACCTGAGGGTGAGCACCTCTTCTAGGGTGAAATGAAGATGACAATCAGACCAAACATGGGTTTTTTACAACACCTACTGTAGGCAATAATGGTCTCCACCCCAGTTCAAAAGAAAAAAAATGAGTGTCAGAGAAAACATTGGTGGAAGAAAGGACTGTGAGATAAAATAAAATGCTTTGCATGAGGCTGTAAAACTGAGACACCACCATCAAACCTGTACCAGGTGCTGGAGAAGTTGTGCTCCTGAGGTTGGTACAGTTTGCAAGGCTCTATATCCCAGATGGAACTGTAAGTTAGAAAACCTGTCACTGACCCAGCATCTTTAAAAGCATCTTTGCAGAGTTCAACTTCCTTGCAATAATATTTTTTATACTCCCTCCCTTCAAACATTGCATATTCTAGTCACAGGGTCAGATCATTTTAAAAATCACGATTTTCAGTCAGTGCCCAGTTCACTCAAAGAATTTCAGATACAGAGTTTGAACAGCTGCCTCTGCTCTAATTCTCTGAGCAAAGGCTGCAGGCTGCAAATGTGTCAGAGATATTCACAGCTCTGTCCATGGGGAGAACCTGTGCCAACAGGGAAGTGATGACTGCTTTCAAGGCTAAGAAAGATCAGTTTCCTGTATTTCTTGAAAATCCACAGCAAAATCTGCCCAAGTTGTTCTGTTCTGAAAGCTGAAAAATAAGCTTTGTGGAAAAATTAAGCAAAATGTTAAGATATGCACAGAATATTAACTATAGCTCACTATGATTTCATAAAGTAAATTTTAAAATATTTAAACTGGATTGGCTAAAATGGATTTCTTCAAATTCAGGGTTTTATTCATTCTGCTAATTTTGCATGAAAATCAGCTATTTCTGTAATTATATTTTGTAGTGACATTTTAAATGCTGTTTGATTAATGTTCACAGTATCCTGGAGAGTAAATGGAAGTTGGAATGAAACAGTAGGTTTTAAAATCTTTAATATAAATAGTCACTATTTGTTCAGATTTTGATCTTCAGAAAACAGTAATTAAGGATAAGGTGATGAGACAACACATCAAATCCAACAAAGTGGACTGAAAAGCCAATTCTGCAGATACAGATCTCCTCAGGACTCCAGCAGACAAATACTGCTTTTCCCAAAGGATACATGAGTGGAAGGTTGACCACACATCTGGATGACTGTCCCTAGTGTGACCTTAGTACAAATTAGAGACTTTAGTACAAATTAGAGACTTTCCAAAAAAGGGGAAACTCCATGCATGGTCTCTACACCTGCAACTGCTTTTAAAACTTTTACCTGCAAACTGTTGCTAAAGGGAATTGTTTGCTTGTATATAGTTTCTGGAAGGTTTAATTTCTGCTTTAACCAAATGGATTTCTTAGGAATGTTAGTTGTGAGAAAAAACACATAAGAGAATTTACAGATAGTTGAATTAAAGGTAATTCACAAAATATCTACAATAACAAGCAGGGGTCATGCCAGCTATGCTATTTACTGTTATTCTAAGATATGCAATTATTTCCTCAGTGTCTTAGGAGAAAAAAAAAGTTTAGATTTTTCCTAATGCCAGTAATGCCAGTATACAAATTCTACCTGAATGTCTTAGGCACAGTATATTTGATAAAGGGCCATACTTTTCAGTATCATATAGGCAAAAAACAACAAATGCTAATCCTTCAGGCTTAAAGTCTTTGGGATTTGCTGCAGTTGCCACCAATTAGAGCTCACACATTCTACTGTTAAAAAGAAGAATAAACATAAAAAGGATACAAAGGTTTTAGCTTACTCCCTGTGTGACTGCAACCCTCCCCACCTGAGTGGCAGGCAGGAGCAAACCTCTCCTGAAGTGCTGAGATTCCTCACACACGTCCCCTGTGGAGCTTGTTCCCTGGAATCCCACTGTTCGTGGAGACAAGTGGCACTTTGAGCCAGCAGTCCATCTCATTATGTCCAAGCACCTTGATTGGGCTGGTGAGAGTTGTGCCCTAGAAGAGCCTTTGTGTTCCTGCAGATAAAGGAGATGAGAAGCTCAGTCTGCTGCAGACATCAGCACTGCAGGTGTGCATCTGTCACCTGTCCCTTCAGTCGAGAGTCTAAATCAGCCAAAAAAGAGGCAAATCATGCACACCCCTCCGAACAGGTCAAAAGAGCAATGGGGAGATTTACAGGTCACTCAACCTCACTTGAAAACTTCCTCCCAGAGTGAGGCTTCTTATAGAGCATTTCTGAGGACAAGCAGCTGGCTGGGAACAGTTGGTACAGCTTTGCTGAGGATAAACTCTGCCTGACCAGCTTGATGGCCTTTGGTTATAAAATGACCAGACTTTTCAAGAGGAGAGCAGCACAGAGTGGTTCGAGGGGAGCCCCACAGTGGGTTCTCCACTGCCCAACAACTTTGTCAGAAGCTGGAGGAGGTGACTGAGTGCACTTGGGTTGTGCTTGCACACACCAGCATGGATTTATCAAGGTGAAATCCTGTCTGACCAACCTGATAACCATCTGCAGGGAAAAGACAGGCTTGGGGGTTGTGGGGAGAGTGGTACTTTTCAAACTCTGAAAAAAAGAGTATTTAACAATTGCATCCTCATATAGGTGATTACCTGATAACAAATTAAAATTATATTGCACCTATTTCCCTCAGACAAATGTAAATTTCATTCTCACTACCAAATACTATCTCGTTCTGTGCCATGGTGCTACTTGGAATCAAATACTGTTAAGAGGATGATGTTGGCAAAGGAGCAGTCAAAAAGAAAAAATGAAGAGGAGAGATAAGTCACTGCTAAAACAGTGAAAGCTACAAAGAAACCCTGTCCCCATTCTCACCTCTCTAACTGCACTGGGGTGCTCTGGAGAGGGGAAAAGGTGAAGTGAGATTTGTCTCAGGTTTCATTGACAATGAAAGTGAAAGGGAGCTTCATGAAGTGAAAAAGAATTCATAATCTGGGTCTCTGAGCATGGTGTTGCCACCAAAATAATCTGCTTGTGGTGCTCCTTTAAACAAAGAGAAGCATGTCAGTGGCTGCAACACTATCCTGTTTAAGTAGGCAGCTCCATGGGGAAAATCACATATTCCTTTGTCCCTGCTTTCCCACCCCAATTGATTCACAACTTACACTTATTTCCCTTTGAGCACTTTTCCCAGGCAGTGACTGGGCCCCTCTCAGCAGCCAAGGGATGAGCTGGTCAGTCCTGTGGAGCAGGAGCCTGCACACTAGTCCTGGGTGAAGAGCCATCAACACACAAAGGGTTCATCTCTCCTTAGTTTTCCCCTTGGAAACTTCATGGTGAGACCATGCATTCACTCTGCTGTTGTTCCTACCAGAAACTGATGAATGAATTAGGAAAATATCTTCGTTTCCATTCCCTTTGCCCTTTTCCACTTTGTGTTTGGCTCAATGCTTGGAACATGAGTGTTTCTGCAGAGGTGGTCCTTTTCTTCTGTATGTTTATGACATTAATTTTAATATCTATATTTATTAATAAAAACAGCCTTTTTCATGACAAGCTGCAATCTGGCTGCTGCCCTTGGGTCACTTGCTCACTTTCAGATGGCCCCTGAACTCAAAGCAGCAGACAGATTGCATCCTCTGGCTTGTCTTGGAGCATCATCTCGCTGTTGACAGTCATTCTTCTCCAGATGGGAAAATTCACATCCGAGCACACAACTTTTTTATATTGGGGGACTAATTTTGGATAGGTAATTTCACTTCTGTTCTGCAGTTTTGAAATGGTGCAGAGATGGCAAGCAGTCTGTCCCATTTCAGATCTGGCATGAAGTGCTGCAGAATTTCCATGCTGATTCAAGTGGCACAGCCATTCATTTGTCATACAGCCAGTTGGAGAGGTTGTTTATAATTCAGCAAATTCAGTTGGTTTCCATCTTATGCTATTTTCTGAAAGATTTAACACCTGATTTTAATTTATTTTTAAAATTCTTTTTTTGCAATATCTCATAACTTTTGAAGTGACCTTTGCAAAGAGAAGAGCAATTACTTCTGAGAAACATGTAAATCTCTGGACTGTCTTCATCCCTCTTTTTTGACTTCTGTTGCTGCTGACACTCTCAATTTTTTTTTGACCACTTCTTAGAAGTTGTCAATAATGTTCAAGAAATGGAAAACTCATATTGCAAACAGTAACTGTTACATTTTTGATGGTTCAGGCTGTAGCTAATAGCTTCCAAATAACTATCAAGAAACAATTTTTTCCAAAACTCTATCTTAACAGCACATATTAACCTCTGCAATTTCACCTAAAAATGCTGAATTGAAGTGGTTTACTAAAAATTCCTCCACTTCTATCAGTAAGGAAAAAATCACCCCTTATCTACTTTGTACATTCTTAAATGGTTTTATTCTAACAGGTTTAGCTGTATAAGGTTTGAAACACAATGAGTTTCAGAGCTCTCTCTGTACATTGCATCTTGAAAATTGAAGTAACCACAGATGATTGTTTAAACATGAATGGAAAACAGCTATGCAAGATTTTTAAGAAATGCTTTTTCCTCAGCAACACTTGGTCATGGGGCTTAATAGTGACTGACAATGGCTTTGGCTCTTCAGTCAAGCAGTTTTCCAGGAAAGGTTAGTAATCATTAGTCTCATACTCCTCTTCTCCTGGAGAGTGCCAGTCTAAGACAAGTCAAGTTAATGTTCTGCTTTTGGCCATTTTTAAATAGACTTCTGAAATGATTACAAAAATAAAGACAAAAAATACTATATATTCTCTGAGGAAGACTCCTCAGTGGCAGGCACCTTAGACCAGCCATGCAGGAGGCAATCTTGCATCCTGCAGGTATCTGCACTGCAAAATAAACACTGCTCCCCACACCAGCACCAGCTGACTCCACGTTGGGCTGGATTGGAGTTGCCATTCTCACTGAGGTCAGTGCACACTCTGCAAAATAATTGTCATTGACACAAATGAAATTGCATTCTTGAAGTAATTCTCTGAGCTGTCACAATGTAGTATGGTGCAAAGCACAAAGCATAAAAATGCTTCTTAAAATAACAATGACAATACAATAACCGTACATCTGTTGCTGTTCCTTAAGGGGGTTTTTGGTCATGTATAATATGACATAATAGATTTTAATGTGCTGCAAGTCACTTAAATACTTATATTGAAAATTAATTTTGAAATTACTGTTTTCCCAGTTTGTTGCTGATGTTAAGGCTTTTACATGTTCCACATCTTGTGCAAGCTCTTAATCATTAATTGCTCAAAAGACACCACCTTGTTTAGGTAAGTCACTATCAAATTTATTAACTAGGAGGGTGGATGAAGACTCTTGAAACCAAGAACATCAGCATTCATCTTTCACTCAGAGTAAAACTGAAAAGCAGCTAAATGCCTGCAAGAAATGAGAGGAGCCTTTGCCCAAAAAGCACATTTCACATTAATGTGGTTAGAAACTGAGCTGCATGAAAGGCAGAGTAACCTGGAGTTGGTCCTACTCCCAGGCTGATTGACAGCTGAGTGCTAGGAGAGTGTGTGATTTTGGGATGGGGAATGGCAGATGGGGAATGGGAAACACTCAGAAGGAACTCCCACAAATTGCTAGTCCCCTGAGGAAGCATAACTTGGAGCATCTCTTTGGAAAATTAATCAAGTTGTATGATAAAATTCATTGAGCCCCAAATACTAATAAATCATTGGCCTTCTTCCACTATCTATGAAGAAAGCAGGCAACAAATTGCAGCCACTCATCTCATGTTGGACAGCACAGATTACAGTATTTAAAACCCAACACAGCACTTAGGCCTCCCCAGAGCTGGGCACTAATATACTCCATTTAGTGATGTATGTCCTTCCCCAAATACACCCACGTGCCCTGCACTGCTGAATGTAAAGGCACATCACTGGCATTTCAAACACATGGTTAAAACTTTCCTCCTCTCTGGAGTCTGTGCCCCATCACCAAGAAAAACCAAAAGGAAAAGTAAGTATGTAAGTGATGAGGTAAGGGGCAGGGGTACCTCACCTGTTTCATGCTGAAATAAATGCTGAGTGTTAAAAATGGGCCTCTCTGTCGTATGGAAGCCTTCACAAGATAAAAGAAGAAGTAGATAGAGGCTGTGGTGGAGGCTGCTCCACATACCCTGTCCTCTGCCACTCAAGCTCTCCCCCTGGGTACCAGTGCTGATGCCATGGAGGCAGGCCAGGGAAGGGAGCTGAGCTAGCTGAAAACTGAGCACTCAGAAGCCCACAGGCTTCTCTAGAGGACACCTACACAACATGTGTTTTGTTTTTGACTTGTGTTGCCAAGCAGCACCTTTTAGAGGTAGCATCTCACTGCACCTCTGTTCCTCAGCACTGTGACAAACACAACCTTTTGCTTGATGGATTGCAGCAGTGAAAAGGGGACAGTAGCCTAAGCATGTGAATCATTAATAGCATGAAGGAGGTCTTTTACAGCAAAGACAGGCAAACTGGATGAACATCTATTGATTTAGCTTTATTTATTATTTTGTTATATACCAAGATACAGGACCTGTTCTAAATACCTAATACAGAAAACATTTACTGAAAACTTCAGCAGTTTTTTTAAGCAAAGAGTTTTAATTCAAAAAACCTCCATGCTTATTTCTTGCTCTGATCAAAGTTTTTTTCCAGAAAGTTTATCAAAGCTCTTTTCCTACACAAACTAAGTGAAACAAAATGACAAACATAGATATGAACAGAAATGTTCTCATTTGCATTTAGATAAACATTCTAACCACGGCTTAAGTAGTAGAGATTCTGAGAATACTTAAATGGCTTCTAGTTGTAAATGCTATGCTCCACTTAGCTTAAATAGTTACTTTCTATGCATCATTAGGTTTGCATTAGACACCCTCTACTTCTACACTCAGCCTTGAAAGCACCAGGCAGGGTGTGGATTTTGAATGGGATCATTATTTCCAGGATATTGGGCCAAACTATAATCTGGTGGAAATAGGCTGGAGGATTTTGAAATAATTGTACAAAATATGGGACTTGAAAATAAATTTGAAACAAAAATTTAAATACAGCATACACCTAACTAGAGGTCCCAAGAGTGAGTAGATGCAGCTCCTGCTCTTCCTAGGCACAGCTCCAGATCCCTTGGAAATTCAAATTCTGTATTCCCTCTGGGAGCCTCCGAGACTGACACACCTCAGTGGCAGAAAGGTCTGCCCATACATCTGTCTTTGCTGATCCAGGGTAAATCCCTCCTCATTTATATCCATCAAAATCTGCAAGCTGTCTGAAAATGGCACCAGAAATGTGTCCTGCAAGAATTTAAATAATAACTATAGAAATAATTTAAAGGCAAATTCATCTTGGCCGATCAGCCAAGGCTGATTTATATGAGCAGTTCTTATTCCTTCATCATATTCTGTAAGTTGTTTCAAATTCAAGAATAAAATATGTGGTGTTGAAGTAAGGAAAGTTAGAGAAGAGACTTGGCCTGGTCAAACTTCAAGAATACAATTTCTGTAATCAAAATCATGGATAAAAACTAAATTTAAAAGTGATCAGAAGCCTTGATTATGGAGAAGAGAAAAGAGAGGAGAGGAGGGGAGGGGAGGAGAGGAGAGGAGAGGAGAGGAGAGGAGAGGAGAGGAGAGGAGAGGAGAGGAGAGGAGAGGAGAGAGGAGAGGAGAGGAGAGGAGAGGAGAGAGGAGAGGAGAGGAGGGAGGAGAGGAGAGGAGGAGAGGAGAGGAGAGGAGAGGAGAGGAGAGGAGAGGAGAGGAGAGGAGAGGAGAGGAGAGGAGAGGAGAGGAGAGGAGAGGAGAGGAGAGGAGAGGAGAGGAGAGGAGAGGAGAGAGTGGAGTCTGGGAAAGGCTTTTCTCCAGAAAGCATTCCCAAACACTATTTGAACTTCTATACATTTTTATGATTACATCTGACTTGAGAGAGAGGATAAGCCTGTGAGTCCAAACCAAAAACTAGAGCAGAACCCTAAGCACAATTTTAAAATATTATTTTTTTTAATGATATCTTCTTTTTGCAACTACTGAGACAAGTCCCAGAGAGCTTCAGAAAGAAGCTGATGAATGAACTTTGCTTTCTGATTCTTTCTGGAGATTTCCTGTGCCTGGAATCAAGGAGGAGAAAGTTTCATTTGCTCCCATATGGCAGAGCAGCTCAGACACAAGGGTCTGACCCTCTCCTGGCCCATCTGTCAGTGCCTACAGGACAATTACCCACAGGCACCAGCTGCAAACACTCCTATTGTTTCACATCACCCTGCTGGCTCTAATACTCTCCTTTGCTGCATCCAGGTAGGACTAACCATAGGCTAAGCTGGGTGCAGATCCTGTACATGTGGGACAGCAAGGCACTTGCAGAAAGGGTCCAGCATCAATAGCCAACACAAGCTTTTGGTCCCATGTGCATATCAACTCTTCCTGGCTGCAGCACAAAAATCCCAGCTGCCTTCAGGCACAGGCAGGAGATCCAGCTGTTGTTCCAGCACAGAGGCAGGGGTAGGCACCACCTCTGTGTGACTCCATCTAAGGATCCCCAGCCCCACTGACAGCTGGGCCACCCTGCTGCACATCAGCTCGGTCCTTGCCCTGTGACTGTGCATGTGCCTCCCCTGAAACAGAGAGAAGGTCTGAATACAGGAATGTCTTTGCATTAGACATAGAGCAGAATGAGGGGAGGGAAGCACAGAGTAACCATATTCCCTTCATCTCACCTTTTCTGCATGGCAGTGATATATTTTCTAGCCCAGCCAGTGCATTCTCTTTTTTTTTTTTTTTTAATCCTCTGTGTCAAAATTCGATTTTGCCCCCACTGCTGTACAGGCCTGTACCTTGCAAGGAGCCTGAGGTCTGTTTCTCATGAGCTACCACTGTATGGCATGATCTGGGCATAATATATCCCCCAGCACTTACCAGAGTTCAGTAGTCAGAGTTCAAGGCAGAGTTTATTACATCTTCCTTCCCTGGTCAGACATAATATTAAGAATTAAACAATTAACATAGTACAGAATTTAAACCCATCATCCTGTAACCTGCAATAGTTTATGAGATTCACTGGGTGCCCAGAGGGATGTGGGATGTTCTGTCTTGCCTCTATTTCTCTTATTTTTCAAATGGTTGTGGGCATAAAAGGTTTGGGGTCTCTACTCTTGGCTTTGTCACCTACAATGATGGAATTCCATCTCATACATTGTCCTGTTGTCCATCCTCCAGGAATGAGAAGATATTGCTTCTTCTTTTACGTTTATATACATCTGGGTCCAAAATATTTTCTATTGAGAATGCTATTTAAAGATTTCTGGTTTAGATTCCCTTCACTGACTTATACACACTTTCTGGACATGGCTGCTCCTGAGATCTTTTTGAAGCTACCCCAGGATGTTTAAAACCTATCAAAATGGCTGGTACTTTAAAACCTCAAAGGTATTTTTTCTAGATTGCTTCATGCTATTTCCACCATGACAATCTTCTTCGTTTCTTATGACTTACACATCCAATGGAAGAGAGGCAGCAAACTAATTATGTGTCAAGTTTAAATGCTGCTTTGATTACAGCTTTGTTACTGTCCAATACAAGTCAGAAGCCAGAGGGTAAATGGCCAGACACAGGATTCTCCATCACAGATGACATAATGAGTGATTTGGACCTCATAATTCTGTTGGACAAAGATTGAAGAGAAGCAATGGTTCAGTTTATACTTATTGGATAATATATTCAAATATACTATATTTATAATATTTATATTTATATTTCTCTCATGGGGAAATAGTAGAAAATTTATTATGTACTGCTGAAAATAATAAAATCATAAGCATTTTACTTTTAATGCATAATTAAGCTAGTCACTGTTTCTGTTCCTGTGGTGTGCAACATAAATCATTGATAAGCAATTAAAATATAAAACAAGCTTTTGGAATCGTTAAGCTAACACAAAATTATTCACTTGTCACATTAAACGAACATTTATCCAATTCCTACAGCTTAGCAGTGTGACCTCCAGCTATCTACTACATTTTGGTACCTCTGAGAAAAAATTTTATCCTTATAAACTTCTGAATACCTTAAGACTTAAAATGAAACTTTATATGCCATTTATGCAAATGATCTCATAAAAAATTCCAGCTGCACTCAGACTGCTCACACAAACCTTGGGAAACCAGTGCTCTGTTTTGACTTGCTGCACTGTTGGGGTACCTCTTTCTTTAAGTCTTTTGGTGGGATTATCTGCTTTTTGCAATCTTTTGGCTAGCATGAACCTCCTCAGTGAGGAGGCTTAACTATCTTGTGTGTGATTTCATCCTTTCCATCAAACTGGTAATTTGAACATTTTTGTTTTAATTGACTCGATGCCAGACTGGACCAACCTGGAAGGTCCAAGGAGGCAGCAGAGGCCCAGTGCATCCCAGAGGGCTCACAGTGGCTGTGCAGTTGGCTTTTTGGCTCTACCTGCACTGCCAGAGGTAAAGAAGGTAGGCTGCCACCTAAATCCATTCAGGCACAGTCTATAGCTTAGCTCTGTTCTGCTGGTAGTGTGTGTGGATGCACTCAGGAACCTTCCCAGTGGATTATGCTGATTTCTGACTGAACACAGCTACCAAAGCCTTTAAACCCTTTGATATCTTTCCAAAAACCACAGACCCAACTGGAATAACAATTTTTCAGGACATTTTCATCTCTTTAAAAGCTTGAATCCAAGGGCTCTGAGGCACTAAACAAATCAAAGCACTGGACAATAGAAATGTATCAGCCCATTTTACATGAGGAAGCAAATGCATTGATAATTTGATGCAGGTCCCACATAATAGGGAAAACAATGCAAGAGTCATGAGGCACAAACCACCTTCCTTTGTCTCATTATAAATTCAGGTCCTGCCCTAAAAAGATAAAATTAAAAATATTTATTAAACCAAGGTAACCCTAGTCTGACTGCTGTTCAAAATGAGGGAGCAGCCATTGCATCATCTATGCCAGAACCTGGAAGACTCTACTCCTGTCTGAAAACAGTGTCACAGGGCAGCTTGAGCCAGTCTAACTCGACCTCCCCACCTCTGTAGCCAGCACACAGCACTGTGAGTTCTTCAGGCTGTGAAGAGGGAACAAACCCTCTTCAGTAAAAGTAAAAAGTGGATTTGTGTTATGAGAAAAAATAGAAGAGGCTTTAGATTGAAGAAGAGGAAAACGTATCCAGACAAAAAAAAGAACTGAGAAAGAAAAAAGGGAAATTATGAAAATGGGAGGTAAAATATCCAGACTCACACTTCAGATATTCAATTACTCTAGTACAAAATGGGAGTCCATTGCTCAGAATGCCTTTGCAGTCAAGGGAAGGAAAATCTCCACTGCATGAGGGGCTCAGTCCCCCATAGAGGGAAATTAGACTGAAATGGATAAAAGAATGTGAACAGGAGGATGAAAGTGCTGGAAATGTGCTGTGATTACAAAGTGTTTGTGAACTGGCTTAGGATGTAAGCAGCATCACAAAAGAGACCTTGGCCAGCAGAAGATAAAAATATCCTGTCCAAGAAGTTGTAGGTTTAGCAGGAAAGTCTGACAAGCAGAGGCCATATACCCTAAGCACAACTGCATTATCTTTTTGTTCATACATACACTCACATTTAATTAAGTTATGATATTGCCAAGCCTTTGGCATACTGCCTGCTGTATAAACATTACTGGCACAGATATTCTGTAATTCCATTACAGACTTACTAATTGAAACGGAGGAGCAGGCAGGCATGAAACCAAGTTGGAAATTTCATCTGAAACCCACCTCTGGTTCAGACAGACAAATTCAATGTGCCAGGGTGGCAGCGATGTCCTCACTCACAGGAGCCACCCAAGGTCTCTGCCCATCTCTTCAGAGATGCAGACAAACATCCAAGTCATTCTTGCATCAGCACAGCAGCTCAGGATGATCCCTGTGCACAACAACATCATCTGAGCTCGAAGGAGCATCTGCTGGATTATTAGGTTTGCCCTTAGTGGGATTCAATTATTCCTGCAGTATTTATGTAAGAGTAATGCAAAGGGGCTCCAGCTGGGACCAAGCCTCCGTTTTACTGGGAGACAGTTTCTTTCTCAAAAGGCACTTGCAGTTTCAGCTGATGGTACACAGACAGGGGGGAACAGAGGCATCAAGAAGAGATTTTATTATGTTTGCACAGAAATACAGCCAGCAGGCAGACACTAATTTTAAAATGACACTTTTATATTAGCAGATATCCAGTTAAACATAACCATATGCCCTTCCATAGTTAAAAAAAAGAAAGGCAATTTTAGACCAAAAAAATAAACAAAAATTCATATATAATAATAAAAAGAAAATATATGCTAGACATGCAGAAATATTGCATTTCAGAAGCTTAAAGAATGGAGAAAAATATTTTACTGTTAGAATTGAAAGACTCCTTAAAAAATATTTTATCACCAGTATTGGAAGCTCCTTAATTCTTATCTCTCCACTGTGCCATTGTCCTGTACTATTTGTAATTTGAAGTGCATGCTTTGACATACATAAACGAAAAACTGACAGACTGGGGCTCTTATCTTAGATTCTATAAATCCTAGAACAGTAGTTTTCCCCACATATAGCACACTAGAGATTCCAGTTTTAGCTGCTCTTGTACTTACCTTCAGAATTAAAGCTTCTTCTTCCAAAGACTAGTTTGAAGTCAGCTCAGGTGCTACACTGGTTTGCAGTGCTAGGCCTGATTCACTTTCCTCAAGGAATTTTCCTGACTTATGTCATTTCTCAGAGACCCTCCTGTGTCCAGGAGGGAAGCCCTGCATGCTGTAATGGACAAATGTCTGACACAGTGTCCTGTGGTAGAAATGGGATACTTCAGAGCTGGGGAATCATCATCCATGAAAGATAACAGGTGTCCATTCTCAGAAACTCGAGATGGAAGAAGTCACAAGAGTTGAGATTCAGACTTCCATTGGCACCTATGCTCTTGATTATTGCTTTACCAATAATGTTATTTTACAGACACCAAGAGCAGGTTTGTCTAAGTCCTACAGGACCTGTACTGCACAAAGGAGATATAGGCAGCATTTCTGATACTCAGTTGCATTTGTTTTCTGAAGCAGTTGCAACTGGTCTCTTCTTTTCAAAAAGAAATCAAGCATGTACTGTAAAGATACAATGGATTTTCCTGTGTTGAATTCAATGTTGAACTGGGAAAGCCCTTAAGACCAATGGGCTAAAGCAAAGTAAATTCAATGCAGTTCAGTTTCTGTTGACGTCCTTCATACAAAGTACCAATCATCAAATGACAAATAGATATTTACCTACTACGTTCACTTGTTTCCACAGTATTTTAACTCATGTATTTTTAATAAAAGCTTCCAACAGATAAAAAAAATATATCTTAATCTGTTCCTTCTCTTATTTGTTCAAGGGACTGTTTTATATTTCTCAGTTGCTGGATCTTAAATTTTCTCTTGCATCAGCCCAAGTTATTTGTACCATTTGTATTACCCACTCTTGAAGCACTTCTCTGACACTTCCTGGTTACAGAGTTAATAAAGATGGGGTTGGTTGGCTAACTATATGTGTATATGTGTATATATATAGCTATGTATATGTGTATACTCTACATATCTGTATCAATGTAGCAAACAGATACTTGCATCAACACATTTAAATTTTAATGCAATTGAATTTTCATTTGCCTTTTAAAAACCTGTTTATACAAACTAAACAACTCAATCCAAGCAATGCTGCACTCAAACTGTTGTCACTCAAAAAAAACCCCCAACAAAACCAAAACCATAATCATTCTATTAGAAGACTTTTCTGAAGTCCCCAAACTGATTTCTATAAATAAATCGTGTTTTAGAATTCCTAGCACATTCAGGGGGTCTTCACTCTTTCAGCAGTCCTTTAGGAGAAATTATTGCCTTAATCAGACATTACTTTCCTCCTTCCTTTTTTAAACTGCAGGATCACCTCAGAGAATAAAATTATTTTCATATTTCTTAAAGGCATTTACACAAACAGTGCTACCTAGCCCTATGGCCAGCACATCTGACTTTATCCAATACAACTGAAACCAATCAGTAATTTGCTATTTTCTGGGTTTATCCCAAAAGGTGACCAAGAGATAAGAGAGATAAATGATTTGTACAAACAGGAGTTGTCAGACTGCTAGAGTTGAAATGCAAATAAATATCCTGCTGCACTCTAGGGAAATCATTCTAAATTAACAAAGCAATTAATTGAAAGATCCTAACAAGCAATTAGGCAGAAACAATGATATCAGAAAGATCAGTCTCTTTGTAATACACTGTTTTCACTCACATGAGAATAGTAATTGTGGTATGTGGAAATACAAAACTGGAGTACAACCTCTACCAACAACAGTTTTACTTTACAAAATTAATCATATTTTCCTAATGTTTTACAGGCAGTTAATTAACTGTAGACCACGTAACCGTCACAAGATTAACAAAATGCTTTTATGCAGGTAGTAAACACTGCTGGCTGAGAATATTATTCTATTCAGTAAACAGTGTTTGAACTTAATAACTGCAGGAAAATTCCATTCTTCTTACAAAGAGACCAGCGACCTCACTGAATAAGCAGTTCACTGTAGTTTTCACAAAAGCTCTCAATTAGGATGAAGAGCACATTGTATAATCAAGAGATACAAGGACTGAGAATCCACTCACCTGATGGCAGCTGTGATAAATTACTGAAAACTTTGCTGCTGAAGCTGAGAAAGCAGGGCATTGATTTTAAAGAGAAAATACTTTCAAGGCGGTATTTTTTTATTTTTGCCTGAGTGCTGTTTTAAATGAAAACACCAAGTAATTTTAATAGGGAATCATTTAAATATATCAAAACACTCCCATGATGAAAAATAACAAATGAGTATTTCAACTATGTATAGATAATTGTGTACTTATTTAATTGCAGAGGAAAATACAGACCTGTGCTTAATTGAAAGATAAGATACTGTAAAGCAGTGTGTGCATGTATATAGAAGCCCCAATTTATAAATATATAATACATTTATTAAATTATTATTGTTAAAATATTACATATACAGTTTGTTACATACAACATGCAATGATACAAAATCTATAATCATATTTATAAAGATTATTTATATTTTTGCTAGTCTTATTGCATTTCCCTTCTAGTTATTAAGATTGCTGTCTATGATACCTTAAAGCCAAAACCAGCAGTATGTTGATATAAAGGAAAAAACTGCAAACATTGGTGAAAACAGCTGTAGCAAACTCATGGGGCAGAATGTTTATCTGCAACACTGTACAACAAAAAATCAAAACAGTCATGCCACTGAGAGTCTGATATTCAGTGACATCAGGCAGCACTATCACTCAGCTGAGCGAGGCAATTCCAGAAACCAGGAGGCAGCTTTAGAGCCACCACAGCAGGAGCAGGTCCTCCCCTCCTCTGAGCAAAGCAGTGTCACACCCAACAGCTGAGAAATCACTGCCTGCTCAAGCAGCAGCAGGCTGGTGATGCAGGGCACACCAAACTCCTGGTTTCTGTCCCTGGATGAAGATTCCCACAGATTAAATGGATGTGACCAGCTACTTGGGTGAACTTCAGCCTATTTCATGATTAAAGGAAAGCAACTTTTTAAAACAGTGAACCAAGTCCAGAAACATTAAGCTACAGAGACAAAAGAAACTCACAATTGGGAAATCTTAACTGGGACTTTGAAGTTGTAATATAGATGCTACTATTTAACTTCGAGGGAAAACAAAACCCAGAAACCCAAATAATAGGATTGAAGTAAGTTCAGATGCTTTGAGATCTTAGAACAAAGCAAAAATAAGAAGTGTGAGTTGAAAGCCAGCATTAGTATATCTTTTCTTTTACATTTACTTCTCATTATTTGCATTACAGCATTGAAGTCCTTAGATGCAATTTCTTCACTCATATTTTCCATTAATTTTCTAGAGTTTGATAACGATACCAATACATCTTCTCAGCTCAAACACAACCTTGCCAGCAGGAATTGTTGGCATGCTGGACTAGCCCCACTGAAAGTTGTTGCAGCAAAAGTACCTCAGGTGGATGTGTTAGAGGTCCTATAGCACTAAGGGCACAGCATGAGGCACACCAAGACACAGAAACAGGACAGAAATGATGTACCAGCCTAATCAACTGTTTTAACAAAAAAAGGACAAGTTTGCAATGAAAACCTCAGTGCTCTTGGGGGGTATCAGACTAGATTTAATGCCTAAGTTTATGAGGTAATTACCAAATGCAAAGTGAGACATTTATACAACTTTAAAAGTATGAACCTGAAGAAAACTCTCATGCAATCCCTTCAGAGCTTTGCCATTCATAAGCATAGCATTACCATTTATCAAAGCTCCTTAAGTCCTTCCAAGTTCTGGCATTGCCTATTGGTATGGCATTGCTTCTTGGTTGTGCTGGGAATCTTGGTGTTCCTGCCCCAATGGTCAAAAGGCATCACTAAATTCCTAGGATGTATCTAACAAGCACCCTGGCAAACCTTTGAAGTACCCTAGGTGCTGGAAAGCAGAAGATGCATTTCAACTGAAATACCTGTTTTCTTACTGTTTAAATCACTTATAAATACAAAACAGATATTCAAATGTTTTAAAGAAAAGCCTTGTGCAAGTAAAATAGCTTTTTTCTAAAGAACCTTTGTGTTCTCTGTCCTAATTAAAAACCACATCTTCCAAAATTTCCTTGTAAGCAACACTGGGCAGCACTTTAGTCTTGTATTTGAAAATGTGCATCTTCCCAAGAGTTAAACTTCACACTGTGCCAATTTTGACAAAATGAGGCACTCCAGCACAGATTGCACCAACATTATGCTACAAAACTAAAACTGGAAGAAGCTAAGCAGTGGAAAACTGGTCCAGACCATGGCTTCATGATTCATCCAAAGGATGTCATCAAGAGTGTACAGTTTCAGGTTCCCATAAATTGTTTCCAAAATAGCAAAGGAGTGCTAGGCAAGTGTTTCAGTAATCTCACCTATGTCTGGATCTAAGTAATAGCAAGATAAAATAATAACCACAAATAGACAACACAAACACAAAATAGTCCACATTTTATTGCAGTAAAGAAATTATATCCAATCTTAGAAGAAACAAGATTCATATACAGTGTCTGGCCATAAAAGAACACATGTGCAGCTCAAGAAAATAACATATTACAAAAAATTACTTTTTGAAAAAAAACCACTTTTCAAATGTTGTTTCTCCTGAAACTTCAGAATCTATTTTCATGCTTACGTTTTCTACAAAGAGTGAAGTAATCAAAACTAATTGTATTCTGGAGGATAACAAAGCACACGTGCAGAATTAGGCAGCAGTTAAGGCTGACAGTCTCAATCGTTGTTTAGATATGGTTGTATCAATTCTCCCAAGAACCACTTAGCTTCTCTGTACAATGTAGCTCTATAAAGCTCCAAAAAAGGGTACTCTATGCTGACCCGCATAACCATCTTTTCAACTTTTTCACAAATCATCTTCTGTCTTGGGTAAAGATGGTTGTTTAAAGTTGAGCTGTTGCCTGGTTTCCCAGAGCACACATATAACAACCACATATAGATTACTTTTGTTGATGCATCTCTGATTTCTTGTCTAAGATGAGTGCACTTGATTAACATCAGTGGACTTGGTCCCATAAAACAGTAACAATCTACATCTTGTGTAAGTTTACAGACTCTGTAAAAGGCTGAGTGAACTCACATGATCCACTTCTTCAAAGTTAGAGATCTTCACATCAAATGACACTCATCTCTTGCCACACAGTTGTTAACTGCCTTGAACCCAGTTTCACCCCCAAAGCTCCTAATCCACTCGACCATTTTTGATGTAATATACAAAAAAGCTTTGAGCAAGTCCAAACTAAAACACATCTATTCACTTTTAACAATCTTTCCACAGAAGATCAAAGCTTAAAATTTATTTTTTGGTCACAGACTGTTAATAAATTCTTCTCGAAACATTGTGTTGATACGCCACCTAGGACAGCAGACCTAATCTAACAGCTAAATCTGGGAATTTGAGAAACAGGAGGATGGGTCAATGCTGTTCCATAGGGAAAAACTCTATCCAGCTGCAGCCTCTGCTGGGAAAGGCTAATGTGGAGCAGAGCTTGTGTTTTTGCAGCTTCTTACCCTCTCAGGCATGTGGTACAGCTATGTCAAGGACAGTATCTAGAAAGATATACAAAGGTCAGCTCACCTACCCTGGACTGGGCCGACAGCTTGACCTAGTGAGGGAAGCTGGAGCTGCTCTAAAATGGCAGAGGGACTCTGTGGCCATTAGGGACTCTATTCTGTGGAAATGCAAGTAAGTCAGTGTTATGGCCTTGTGTGGAGAAAGGGTTTAATTATCTTTTTATCAGCAAAAAGGGTGATGATGAACTAAAAAAGAAATTAATCTTAGAACTGCTAATTAATCTTAGAACTTAGAAATTACATTAATTTATTTGTACACGCTAGAAATGCTTATTTCAGTATGTGCCTGCACAGCACAGACACCCAGAAAAACTTTCTTCTGACTTTAAGAAGGATCATTCACATTCATAAGGAGTCAGAATGTCCTGCTGGCCTTTTAGCAGCATGCTTTTAGCCAACAATTCCACAATGATCCAGCTGCTCCTCCCCACTGTGGTAAAAGCAAGCATAACAATTGTGTCCATTTGCACTGGTATGAAACAACCTGACTCAAGTGGCTCTTCAAAAGGCATTACCATTATCTAACCCTATTGCTATTAAGATTAAAAAGGAGATTAATCTTATTTTTCAAACAGTTCAATGTAAATTAAAAGGCATGGGAAAAAATCACAATGTGAGAAACTTCAGTGTTCTAGACAATTCTTTATGAACCACTCTAAACAAAGATTTTGTTTCATGGAAAACTAACGAAAACATACTCTTTTAGGTTTTTCTAATTAGATACAGTCTTGAAAACAAGAATATTCCTTGCAAGAAAACCAAGCAAAATTTTCTAATTTCTAATTGAAGAAAATTGACTTGTCCTCTACTTACATGCAAGCAGAATACTATAAATACTTCATTAATACTTTTAAAACTCTTTCCAATGAAAGAAAGTTTCTGGTCTGAGACACTGCTTACAGGCAAAAATAACTAATTTCTAATATGAAATTAACTTTCTTATCCCCAGAAATCTAAATCCGAAATTTCTCTATTCAGCTCATCCCACATTTGCAGTTTGATTCATTGCCCTAGCAAAAAAGTTGGCAACTTCAAACTGTCTAGCAAAGCTGCAATTGATGGGTTCAGTGACTGATTGGCATATACTGGACCTCTGTGAATTGCAAATTATTTATTGCAAACTGAATTTCATTTTTCTAAAAGACAAACAACTGGGATTATATATGGCTTAGAATTTTTACATAAAATATTCTGTATTTTTTTAAACTTCAGATTTGAAGTTACCGAACATCTAATCTGGCCCCTATGGAGTCTGGAGGGAAGAGTCATTGCTTCACTGATTGGTAGTTCTAGAGGGAAAAAAATCAAAACACTAAAAACTATGATTATCATGCAGGATGAGAGAGTCATAGAAATGGAAACAAAAATATTAATCAGCACTGGAAGCAGGAGAGTTTAATAGCATGTGTAGATTCAGAATTATCTACAACAGAACTCCAAATGCTTGTAAAATAGTTGTAAAAATTATCCTCTCTCGCAGACTTTTCCTTCATCTTTGTAATAAGGCATAGATTTGATGCCTTAAGTTCTGAGTTTTCTGTTCTGCTTGGATATGCTTTTCCATTGTGCTTAGGGTGATGAAGACAAAATAGACCGATTTCAGTACTGACTCAAGGACAGTTTCTTCAAACTCCAGGTCTTAAGCATAAACAACATGAAAAGGGGAGGGAAGACCAGCAATCAAGCAAGGAGGATGAAACTTCACAATTTGAGACTATTAATGGGATGGTTGACTCCTGTATGCAAATAGACTAAAGCCTATAAAGATGTGAGATCATGGGACCAAGCCCTCTTTTGATCCATCTTGGAGCCATCAAGGCAGGGCAGGGGCCACGCTGTGGCAGTGGTACTGCCAGGGTGTGGCCTTTGAAAGCCTCTCAATAAATACTCATTTTATTCCCCTTCACTCTGTGTAGTCTCTGTTCCAGCTCCTCTGGGCATCAGATTCAGTGGTTACACTACAAGTATGTTCTCCTTTTTATGAGGTACACCGGAATACACAGGGTGTAGCCTAGTGTACATAATCCCAAATTCAATGAAGATCTACATTTAACTGTAGGACAGAAGTAATTGTTTTTGTGCAAAGATCATTCTGTTCAGTATGTTGTTTCTTAAATTTAGATGGACCACATTGTAGCTATAACTTCTAGAAAGAAGAGTGACAGGCAATGGCACAAAAAAGGATTTGTTTTTGTGTTGGGTTGATGTGGCAGGAATGTGTCTTCTATCATCATTTGTTGCAGCTGGGTGGGGCAGTGACCATTATCTCCGTGGCACATATTATCTGCTAATGGGCCATCTTTAAAACCAGGTGGGGCAATCATCTTTATCTTTTCCACAATCCATCCTCCCTGCAGGAAGATATCATCTGCTGCTGGCCCATTCAGTCCCACTGTATGACTGATAAAATTACATCATCCCACTGGGAGATACTCCAGCCAGGGGGAGGAGCCAAGCCTTTCCTACCTAGATAAAAACTGAGATTTTGAACAGCAAGGTACCTTCTTTCCACTGGATTCCAGAGGAACACCAGACCTTTTCACATCATCCCTGGACCTTCAGAGGAAAACTGCACCTTCTACAGGAGCACTGCTTCAGCTGAACCACACCTGCCACTGCAGGAGGATGCAGCCACCTTTTAATGGGACTCCTACCAACTGCTACCGTATCTTTGCCTGAAGGCCCCTTAATTTCAAAATTATAATAATTTGGAGAAAGGGGGTTTACATTCTCCATTTCAAAGAGAAGCCTCTGCCTTTATTGGCAGATACCTGTCCTTCAAACCAGCACAGTTTTGAAAAATAAGACAAAATATTCTAGATGTGCACTCAAAATATACAGATCTCCAGAAACCTTCATTTGGTGCTAAGACAGTAAAACGTTCTGTTATCAGGTGTTACAAGACAATGTTGGAAAAAAGTAAATAGTTTTTTTTTTCTTTGGGTTTCCCCCCATGACTGATGCAAACGCAAGCCTAGGAAAACTGAACAGCTGCTCGGCTTGCATGTATTGCAGAGGGACAAAATATAAAAAAGAACTGTTAAAAGAAAAATACTAAGTTGCGTACAGGAAGCTTAACAAAGAAAAGAAGTGAAAAGACTATGAAATATTTGTAAGTTAATTCCCTGTCTCAAACTATTTTTGCACACATGTAGCTCCAAGACTACTAAGGCTCAGACCTTTTCAGCCTTGGTGTACATCACCAAGTGTTGTACAAACACTTGCACCACACAGTACCAGCATAATAATTTGTACCGATTTTCCTGACTTTGTCCACCTGAGAATAAATGAATCAATTTTTGTGAGAGAAAAAGCAGTATCATAATTTAAATTTCAACATAAATAAGTATGGAAACACATTTCTATATACTAAACACTTGTTCACTAATGAACAACATTATTATACAACTGCTTTCTGCTCCTAGCCTGGATAATTACTGAAGTGTAAGAACCACAGGCAAGGAGATGCAAAAAGGCATGTTGGTTTAGGCTTTTCATCCAGAATTCCTTCAGTATGGAATCATGTCTTCCTAACAATTCCAATGAAGTGTCATGAAAATCAGGTTGTCAGCTTAAACAGGGAAAGATCTGTTTCATTTACATATGTGCACTTATTCCCATACTTCAAATTAAACAGAATAACAGTGTAAGAACTTTGATAAGTTTCTTTTTCTTATACACAGTCTTATCTTGAATGTGAACTCTGTTTCACTGGACCCTCCTGCTTTGAACAGAAATTGTCCCAATATGCAGAATCCTCAGGTGCGATTGGAATACCAGATGCAACCAAATCTTCAAAAGTCAGTAATGCAAATTGACGGTTGGTTAGGCTCCATGGAACGGACCTAAAGAAAATATATTAGCATAACGTGAGTCAATAAATATAAATTTTCTTCCTGTAAAATTCTCTGCCATGTTTAAACTACACATGCTTACTGAAGAAGAAACAAACACTCTACATTTGAGACTAATGTCACTTCCCCTCATTTAGGTTATGCAGTAACTATTAGAAGCATGTAACAGACCACAGAAAAATCGAGTGTTTTGTTGAAACACAGTTCACAAAATGATGGATCAAGGGCTATAGAATGCTGCAAGTAGAATGACTGTTTAGTTTCAGTAAAAAAAAGACCACTATCAAACAAATTGTACTTCATTCAGTCAGCAGATAAGATTATTTGAGACAATTGTGTGAGGATTTATTCCACTAGGTGGAAATAATAAATCCACTAGGCACTAGGTGTGCCTATTCGCACTTTTTTTGATACCAGTAGTCACTGATGTTTTGCATGCTTCTCTCAGACACAAATGCTACTTAAAAACTAAAGTGGTCACAATCAACCTGCAATTCCCCATGTTAAATCCAATAAAATGTGGACTGAGATATTAGAGATGACAGTGTCACCATCTCCATGTTACTTTCCTCACTCCAAGAAAAACAAGTCACATTTCAAAGAAGAAAAATATTTGGGTTTGTTGTTTTTTTTGAGCACATTTCTGTGCAGCCTGCTGCATACCTCTCCAAATGTAATTGTTTCCAGACAGCAGGGCAGACAGTACAGCTTGAAAGAATCAAATACAAACATAGCTGATTCTTCTAAATGGGCATTTGCTTGAGTTTATGTTTAATATTTCATAAAATATGGTAGGGCTCCTCTGTAGTGGTGCTGCTTGGTACATCAGACAAACTGACTCATTTTTGATGAGCCTGTCAGGGTCTCCCTGCGTGGCACTACATCCCTCTGGTGTATCAGCCACTCCTCCCAGCTTGGTGTCACCAGCAGACCTGCTGAGGGTGCACTGCACCATCATCCAGTTCATGAATGAGGCTCTTACACAGCTCTGGACCCAGCACTGACCCCTGAGCACAGCACTGCTAACTGGCCTCCAACCAGACTTGGCAGCACTATCACCACACCCTGGGCCCAAACGTTAAGCCACTTTCCAATACACCTCACTCTCTGCTGACCCAGTACTCAGCATTTTTCTAGGAGGTCTTATAAGAGACAGTGCCAGAGATATAGGGTACTGAAACACAGGTAGACAATTACCCACTGCTCTAACCTCACCTACCAGGCCAGTCATTTCATTGCAGGAATTTACCAAGTTGGTTCAGTGTGACTTTCTCTTAGCAAAACTATGCTGACTAGTCCTGCTGATTTCTTTGTCCTTGCTGTGCGCCTGGAAATGGTGTTCAGAATTAGCTGTTCTGCCACTTTTCCAGCAACCCTGGTGAAGCTTTCAGACCTGTAACTGCCTGGGTCTCCTTCCATGTTTTCTTCCAGTCTTTGGCCTTTCTCTCAGTCCCTGTGATCAACCAAAGATTATTGAGAGAGGCCTTGCAATGCCAGCTGTATCCCATAAATATTCACTGACTTACACCCATTCAGTTTGCTCAAGCATTCCCTGACCTAATCCTCTTCCTCCAAGGGCACAGCTTCCTTGCTCCTTCCTCTTTCATCCCTGCAACCTGAGATTCCTGATAGCTAGCCTTGCTACTAAATACTGACACCACAAAGGTGGCATTCAGCACCTCAGCCTCTTTCAACATTTGTCTCAATGAGCAAAACCCTTCCCTTTGGCTTCCTGGCACTTACAGAAGTGCTTCTTGTTGCTTTGAACATCCCTGGTAAGATTAAATTCTATTTGGGCTTTAGCTTTTCTAACTTCATCCTTGGATGCCCAGAAAGCATTTCTGTATTCTTCTCATTTACCCATTCTTGTTCCCAGCTTCTGTATGCTTCCCTTTCCATGTCCACGTTTGGCTAGGAGCTCCCTGTTCATCCATGCAGACCTTCTGGCCTTTTTGCCTGACTTCACATGCAGTGAGATAGAACTCTCTTGAGAGTGGAGATGATCCTTGAATGTTAAGCAGCTTTATTGGGCTCAGCCTTCCTCTGAAGCCTTATCCCACAGGACCCCTCTCTGTACACTGAGGAGGAGAAAGTTTGCTCTCCTCATGTTAAAGGTTGTGAGTCTTCCTCACTGCCCCACGATCCTGAACTCCACCATCTCATGCTCCTGGAACCCTGCAGCCACAGATCTCTGACTCATCATGTTTATTCCTCATCCTGAGTGCATGGTGTACAGGCACTTCAGAGGCACTCCAGCACATCGAGTTCCAGGAGAAGATTTGGGGAATTTGTTCATAACTGTGCCTTGTAGACCTTTCCTTGCTTACATCTAAGTGCTGAAGGTGACTCAGTCCAAGGTCAATTTTGGTGATTTTGTTATCCCTTTCTGTCACACTGATAAAGGCAGGTCAGCAAATAGGCCAAAAGCAAACTCCATTTCAGTATTTGAGCAGTAGGCTACTATTAGGAATAAATGCAGAGACAAGAAAATGGTTTGTGCCTCTTGTAACAACACGAACTCTCAGCTGTCAATGCAGACTGAGAGCGAAAAAGATTGAGATGCCTCTCACTTTATGTCCTTACACAAGTGACATGGTGTTGAGACATTACTGTTAATCTGACATTTTGGAGATGAGGTAAAGCTGCAGGAATGGTGCCTAGAGCCATGCAAGTGACATTACAGATGTGTACCAAATATGAACCAAGCCTCCAAGCTAAGCAGTTGTTAACAGATGCAGTTTGAATTTCAGCACATGCTTGTCTGAAGGAAGTGTGCCCTGACTGAATGCATCACAACTCTTGTGAAGTATAGCAAGTGATAGAAGACACTTTATATCTTACACAGGATTTATAAAGAATTTTAAACTCAGCCATCTTTTATTGAGACTAGCCTCAGATAAATGTATAGATCTAGGCTTAAGAGCACAGATAAGTGTTCTGTTTCCTCAAGCATATAGCAGGCACTAGCATTTCGATAAAACTCTTGACACTAAAGATTTTTAATCACAGTTTATCGACATAACAATTGGTCTTTCCTGGGAATTGTAGGTACATGCTATCATTTTAGTGAAGAAAGCTGAAAATAGATGTTCTGCAAGCAGGCCATATCGAATTACTCCTGTGATTGCAGAGAGGGAACAGACACAAACACTGAAATACTGAAACAATTGGGTAACATTTACACACGTTAAGCTAGAATGAGCAATTTTTTCTTTCAACACATCTAGTAATAAATAAAATCCTTTTTATGGTTCTTTTACAAAGAGAGAAGGCAACTTTCGCTTCCTACAAGTTCCTGTTAGAAGAAGGCATAAAAAGGCACAATACAACAGTACATAAATTTTCACCTAATTTTCTTACTGAGGACTCTCAGAATGCTCTCTTGTTCTGCTTAAAATGACCTTTCTTCATTGAACTGAGATAATGAAAATTAGGTCATCATAAATTTAGTCAATGGACAAGTAAGCCTTTGAGACTCCTCTTGATTCAAAGACTTTTCATCATAACCTTTGATATCATGGCTATTTTTTCTGTGATACGATTAAGGTAAGTGACCGTGATGGTGAAGGTCAACACTTAAAAATCCTGGATTCCTATAGAATACTTAGGTAATTGTCTTTCAAAATAACGGCCACCTTCTTTTCACCTCAGACTGGAAGTTATCAGTATTTCTGTCAGAAGGATGATGTGCAACCCCACCAGGAACTTAAAGATGTCCTGCCAAAAATAATGCACATAATTTTGTAAAAGACATTTGTCCACTGATTTAACTCAGCAAATCCTCAAAGGGAGTTTAATACCTCTTTTTCCTCAACCTAACCATTACTAGTTAAAAGGTCTGCCTCCCTTTGTTATCCATGAACATAGACTTTGTTACCACGATAGATAGGGCACATTACCACTTTCATGCTTTTATCCATTCCTATACGAATTTTCTTTTTTTTCTAGTTCCTGATAGATAGAATCTTTGTATCTAAGTAACAGAAAACAATTAACCAGTTGTTTTCTTGTGAGCAACTAGAACACCAGAGAAAAATCTGGCAATTTGACACACTCTAATTTGCTGACTGTCTGGCTGTTTTGGCTACAACTTGCCAGTCTGCCTGTTCCTTAAATCTGACTTTTATTGCTATTTTCATGACTGAGGTCTTTTTTAAATTACACAGAAAATCATGAAAAGCTTTTAAGTAGCTTTTCTCTTTCTCTCAATAGAGACACCACATGGAATGAAGAACTAACACTGCTGTTCTTCCCATCTGTTGGTTGTTTTTGCTTGTCTCAAGGGTTGTCTTGTCATAATGGTGTTTGAGCATGTATCTGGCTCTGGGGATGCATGCACTGACAGTCCCCCACTAAAATCAACTTGGTGAGGTGTCATGTTAAGTTTAGCAGTCCAGATTGGTTCACTGTTTCCATTTCCCTCTGTGAAAACCATCTTTCCCACATGAGTACTAGCAGGCTGTCACAAAAATCACTTAATCTTCTCTTGAATGAACACATTGAATATATACTTTACCAGACTTGACATTATCTGTTGCTGTCTTCTGAAACTATATCTCCCTCACAGACTTTTCCTGAAATAGGCACAACAGAACTAGAGGAAACACTTCAGCAATACTGCTTGGTTCTGGTTAATACCATGCCTAAGATAAGCCTAGCCTTCTTGGCCCTATATATGAGATCACACACTTTTGCTACAGCATAAATTTATACTCAAGTGATCACCAAGACATGAAACTACTTCACAATTCCTTACATCAGAATCCTTCTGTACAGATCCCTCCTGCTTCCCAAGTGCCACTGCAACATGATGATGGTCATCCAAGCGGGTTTCCTAGTAAAGATGAAAAATGGCAATGTAAATGCATTTTCTTTTACTCCATTTCCAGAGTATAGACTATATACATGTTTAGAGTATGGTTCAGAACAACAACACAAGATCATTTTAAATACTTGAAATCCACGGCATTCAAAAAGCAATAGTACTTTTAGCAGTTTTATTGGAGAGCTCAATGATGCAGACAGATTAAAATGTTCACAGGGCTGAGGACAGACTACTATAGGTTACCATCACCTTATCCATTTGTAGATATTTGTATTCAAGTTTGTGACCAAACTTCTCCCCTTCTAAGTCCCAAATCATATAACCCATCTTTAGCTATCCTCTTCCAGTGAGATGAACTGTGAAGCCCTAGAAGGTATTCTGAAAAACAATGATGTCAGTGTACACTTAAACCAGTGACTCTCTCTCTTGCCTTCAGACAGCATGTAACTTTAAATTCCTGACATAGTCTGAGTACTGCTATGTGTAAATACAAATCAACGTTTCTAGATGTATAACTATATATTTAGTAATAACTATATATTTAGTAATATTTTTTACCTATGTAATAGTTTGGTTTGAAAGTGTTTTCTTCTAGAAAGACAAATAATTTATTCTAAACAACTTCAGGAAAAAGAAGCCAAAGGCTTTTACTGTTTCCTGAATAATGCTTATTCTATAGCCAAGCCATAATTCCATTGACTTTTTAGAAATATTTCTACAGGGAAGAAATGAAAATTTCCCTGCTTCTTTATTCAAAAGTTTTCACGCAATTTCTGCACACTTTCTAAAGAAACAGAAATCAAGATTAACAAGAATTTTATCTAGGAAAGTGATCAATTTCAACATTGTCATTAATCTGAAAAATTAGAAAGTCATTGGGATATTCTCCTGAGAATAACTCAGAATATCTCTTAAACTCTCTCCTCCTATTCATAAGACTGAATCTCCAGTTTTGGCTTCCTTGGGAAATATTCAAACTGCACTATATTATAATATAAAGAAAGCAACATGATTTCCTCCTCTTTCCTCTGACAAGTTGTTGGTTGCCTCATTTTTCTCCCTTTTTAATCTAAGCAAAATGTCTTTTAGAACAATGGTGACAGTGTGCATCAGGCTTTTCTACAGTTCATCTACTATACAGAATTTTCAAAGGCTTCAGTTGCCAGGATACCATTTCTGTGATTCCAAAACAGCCCTGTGTGTACATATATATATATATATATACACACATATATAAAAAGGTGCCAAGATGCTCAGCTCCAATCTACTCAGCCCAGCTCAGCCAAGGCAGCAGCTGCTCCAGTGATGTGCAGCACCAGCACAACTGCAAAGCTGGGGGATGTTTCTGGCAAACCTGAGTGCCTTGGCTGAGAGCTGCTGGTGAGGAAATAGAACTGTGCTTTTACTTTGATTTCTTCAGCACCAAAACTGTGCCCATTTGACAGCTTTAGCAGTCAACTTTAGAACTCTCACCTATTTAAAACAAACCCCATCAAGCTCATGTTGTCATACCTTTCTGCAAAGTGCTAGTAAGAAAATGAATATTTCATTTCCGTCTAGATTAAGAAAAATATCTAATATAAGAAACACTAATAAACCTACAGCATAAGCAGTAGTTTACATGACTGCAGGAGCTATAAATGTACTTCCTATGGAGTATTTTTCTGGGTTTTCCACTCCTTTACTAGGATATAAAACTCAAAGTGAGTCAAGCATAAAGAATGATATCTCAGAGGCAACCACTTGTACTCATGTACACATTTCTGCAACTTCCTCAAAAACAAGAAAGACTATGAGTATTAGATGCTAAATCATTGCTACAGTTCTGGGGTGGCAGTGGTTTGTGCTTTTCCAGATGGAAAAAATTACTATAACCCCTTTTTAATCGCTTCATTTTCCACCCTTCTTTCATTTTTTTTGCATGTCCAAGAGGTCAAAGACACATCAGAACAGAGAGCACAGTACAGAACAATCAGCAGTGGCTTACACCTGTAATCAGAAGTCTGCAAACAGTTTTAAGCACAGAATATTCTTTTTGTGAAGTCAACTTATATTACTTATTGTTTGTTCAACTAAAAACATATTATAGACAGTATTTTACATATTGTTATATAGAAAATAATATTTTTTTCAGTTCAAAACTGCATTTAACAGGCAGTGACTGTTTAGACAGACCTTCTCTGCAGAGACCCTGCCCAATGAACAGTGAATGAAAAAGGTTCCATTTCATTTATTTAATGTATCTTCTGCGGTCAAAAGAGAGCTTTCAGCATCTTACAATAAAACAAACTACACCCTTCATCTATCTTTGCTGTTTCAGAGCAATGTAAATCTAAATTAAATACAGAAAGGAACATCTTTTCTGGCCTTTACTAGTGGCCAGCAAAAACCTTAAGTAATGGAATTAAGGAAACATACTGAAAATAGAAAAAAACAGTGGATCAGCTTGCTTCCCTGGAGATAATGCTATACCAGCTTATAAAATTAGTATCTTAAATGGAAATAAATGATTAAACAAAAGGAGGACAATCATATAGAATTCCTTCAGGGTAGAGAGCTTGTTTTGTTAAGATTCCTCCCTATGAACCAGAGAACATATAATGGACCAAAATCTGTTTTTGTCTGCACAGAACAAAAGTGTTACTAGAGCACACAGAGATTTACAATGATCTCACTTCAAAGACTCGGCAGAAGGATGTGTCTGGAATTCAAATCATTATGAATTCACTCAACAACAGACATCTTATGCTGGATCTGTACTTTCCCAGCCAGCAGAACTGATTGATGAGTGAATCCAGTTGGATTAGCTAGTCTTAGAAATAAAAGTTTCTAGTCTTACTCATTCCTGACATTGCAACAGGATTAACTTCTCTTACTAGGGTGAAAGATGCCCAACTGCAGTTGCACACCAGCAATTACTAAATATGTTTTAAATTGGTCCAGGTAATCTCTCAATGAAATTCAGGTTCTGGAAGTAATCTGTGTATAAAAAAATGAAGCAAATATTTGTTGTGGAAAAAATGCAAAAAGTTATTTGTGGAACAGCAGTTCTCCCAGGTGATTCTAATCCTAGAGTGAAGCTCAGGATAAATTATGTGCTTCCTTTATAAAGCAACTGTATGCAAAGTTGAGGTAGATAGAAAAACAGAAATGTCTTATGTCTCATTTAAGATTCTTCTTTAATATCAATTCCTGTAAGTGCTGTCCAGGTATTCTTCCTGATCAACTGTATACAACTGGGACCAATATGGAAAGGGTCACAAATACATTTAACATTTTGCAAATTACTAATTATGAATTTTTATTTCATAATCTCATAGAATGGCTTTCATTGGAAGGGACCTCAAAGATCATCTTCTTCCAAACCCCTTGCCTTGGAGAGGGACAGCTTCCACTAGACCAGGTTGCTCAGGACCCCATCCAATCAAGCTTTTTACACTTCCAGGGATAGGACATCCACAATTCTCATCCTAAACTCAAAATATAGCACTATATCAGCTATTAAGAAGAAAATTAACTGTACCAGAGATAAAACTAGGACAATTGTCTAAGTTTATTTTCTTCAAAGGTAGTAAATGGAGCATATAGAATTACCCATAATAATAATCATCACCACCATCACCATAATGACTCCATTCTAAATCAACACCCTGACAAAATACTGCCATCACTCTTCAATAAGCTAGCTGTCTTTTAGTTATTACTAAAAAGTCACCTTTTTAAAATGAGGAAAGCGTGTACTGTCTGTATGAATAAAGCATATTCAACACATATAACAGGCATATCTTAAAATTAAATGGATGCTTTTAAACTGAGCTGTTTTCCCTCCAACTCCTTCCAGAACAGCTGAAGGGAATCTGCATAGCAAACCCTAGAGTAATACACAAAAACAAGACCCTAAAGCTAAATCCTTCCATCAAGATCAAACAAGAGACTATTTCTATCGACTGCCTTCAAGTCAAGCCAGAAAGTGTGGGGAGTGAATGAGGGCAAAGATACTTCAAGCAAAACTAAACCCTTGGTAAAAAGGCCAACTACATAACAAAGTAGCTAACTTGGTATTTACAAGGAAATGAGAGAAACCTTTTTGCACTGTTCACAGAAAATTCCTTCTCCAATTTGAATTGGCTTTGCTCTGACTGTGAACAGTTACTGGGTGTCTAAATAGTGTCAACTTTGATTTGTTCTGATTCATTAGTATTTCTCTCGACCTTTTAGTCATGACAAGTATAAAGTGGTGGATCTTTTACTGGTCTTTATGAATTTAAAGTTATCTTTTTCATATTACATGGTATTTTCTGAAGGTGATTTCAGAATATTTTGTGCAATTTTAATAGATAAAATCCCCTTTATTTCTCCCTTCCATTTTCAGTAAATTAGGTTCTATTTAAAACTAAAATTAATTAATCAAAAATATGTGATAATTAAATTTTAAACAGTCTTGCTCTTTTTGATCATTGCCTTTCACTAAGATATAGGCAGTTCTGAAATATAGAAGTGAGGTCATTATATTTTTTTATCTGATAGAAAAAGCTCCCTCAAGTAAACTTGGAACAACAGGGACCCTAAGGAAAAGACTGTATCAGTAATATGCAGTCTTACATAAGGTGACTTAATGTCTGCTCTTGGGTGACTCTTTCAGATTTCTCAAAATGAGTGTTTTCAATTAAAAAGTTATTTAAAAAAAATGATGAGACAAAAAAAAAGCCTTTTCTAAGTAAGAAAATGGACACAAAATTAAAAGAAACTTGGTAAGAGACAAAAAAAGTAAAGCAATGCTTAATTTCAGGCTCTTTGGATATTGGTAACTGAAAAACATTTTATTATTTAATTTTAATGAATGCTGATATTTAAATGAAATTAAATCCCAGCTGAGCTTGTAGTTAAAGAAAACTTGATATTAAGCCCTTCCTTTGAAATAGAAGAATCTGCCTCATTATAATGCTGCAGTCTTGGGAAGCAGTAGCCAGTGTAATTACAACTAGTGAATGTCATGACATACTGATATTGCTATACTATATAGGAATTGAGTTAGAGGACTGATTTGGTATGCACAGACTTGCAACACAAAACCAGAAGTGGATAGGAAGGCTGAATGAAGGAATGAACTATGAAGAAAGAAGCTTATACTCTGAACTCAAACATTACTGGAACATTCATTCTTTCACACTACATGCACAGGGTACATGTTTGTATACCAAAGAAAATAAGCATACAGCAGAAATTTGTCATTTAGACACCTCTATTGGAACAGCTGTCTCCAACAATATAGGTATTTTCAAAATGCAAATATGTATTCAAAACTGAATAATCTTAGTGAAAAATGCACTTGAAAGCTTGTTCCATTTTTTGCTTTGTTTAAAGTGGTTGAGTAAACATGCCTCTGTGTAGAGAAATGGGATTGTGATTTTTTTTTAAAGCTTGTTTTTCTGGCAATTAAATAACTTGAGATCATTATGAATCAGAATAATTTAGGCTGAAAAACACCTTTAACTGTGTTAAAGTCCAACTGTTAACCTGGCACTGCCAGGTCCGTCAGTAAACTATGACCCTATCAATTCTTTCCCTACGTATCTTTTAAACTACATGAGATGATACTGGTAATTTCTTACCAAATCTGAAAGAATAGATGTTTGAGTGATAATCCCCATTAACTTTGAAGAAGGAGAAAAAAAATCCAAACCCCAAGACCCAGTTAGACTATTGAGACCAACAGTTCTAGACCAACTGAAGAATCTTAAAATCTTAGACCTTTTCAAGAAATCAGGTTTAAATATATTTCTGTGAACGCAGGAAATATATTCCAGGCACAAAAAAAATAAAAAGACATAATAACAAATCCATCTATGGAGAGTCC
Organism: Luscinia megarhynchos; assembly: GCA_034336665.1. Classification (NCBI taxonomy): domain Eukaryota; kingdom Metazoa; phylum Chordata; class Aves; order Passeriformes; family Muscicapidae; genus Luscinia; species Luscinia megarhynchos. The sequence goes on from JAPFBE010000003.1 coordinate 72,801,601, forward strand.
TTGCAATCATAAAAAAAAGACCCTTTAAAATGTTGCAGATTTGTATCCTAAATTTTGATTAATATAAGCTCAATAGGGTTATACAGAATAAATACACGAGGTTGCAATTAAAAAAAAAAATCAAACATGCAATGCAACCAATAAGGAGTTGAGACTGCTTATCACTAGTGAAAACACGTTCTTTACCTCAAATGTCCACTCCTCTTCTTTTTCTCCATCCAGAAGCATTTTTGTCTCCTTATACACCTTCCCTATTTCCAGTTGCAATGGAGACACATTAAATTCAATTCTTTGCAAGTTAAAGCCAATTCCAACTCCAATGGCTTTTAAGAAGCTTTCTTTTAAGGCCTAAGAGACACAAAAAGTGTATTTAATTTATATTGGCTATAAACTGTTTTTTAAACTCCTATTTACTGTTCTATAAACATTACTTCTGAGCACACATTGCTGACAAATTTAAGACATACTACTGTAAATGTGAGGGTAGACTGATGACATTATCAAGAGAAAAAAGTTATTAGCATAGTTTATACTCAGCCTAACCTGCTGTATTAAAATAAACATGCAACTGAAATTAGTCTGAAGCACATACAGATATGAATGCTTTACCTTGTTCTGGCTATGTGTTTAAAACCACTAATAAATCCCACTGGAAATGTCTGCTGTACCATGGTTCCCAAAGTTAGTCTGATATTCAAATAATCACTGAAATATAAAGTCCAAGAATATCTTCACATGAAATGGTATCAGCACCAGGGGAGTTTAGATTGGGTAAGAGGAGAAACTTCTTCATCAAATGGCTTTTCAAGCACTGGAACAAGCTGCCCAAGGAATTGGTTGAGCCATCCTGAAATTCTTTAAAATGGGTAGAGGTGGTGCTTATGGGCACAGTTTAGTGGTGGATTTGATGATCCTAGATGTCTTTTCCAACCTTAACCATTCTATGATTCTGTGCAACTACAAAAAATTGTATTTTTACTACAATGAAAGTAATAAATTGTATCAGAAAAGAATGTGAACGTCTGCAGACTTTAAACAGGAAAAGAAGTATTACCCAGTGGCGATAAAACATATCCAGCTGCTTCCATTCATTACTCATAGACTTGATTACATCCCACTCCGTTTCAGTAAACTGTCGCTTCATTATGTGAAAGAAATTTGGAATTGAGCTACTACCTATAAACCAGACAGAGATATTTACAGAAATTTTAACAGAGTAGTAAGAATAAGCAAATGAATTACCTCACATTATTGCTCTAGAAAAAACTCTTCAGAAAAAAAATTTATGAACCAACTGTGCTCCACCATTTGAATTTATACAGTCTCAAAGCCGGTGAGCTGATGATTGTTCAGGATGCAATATTTCCAGCATTCTCTAAAAGGCAAGTATTTAACCAATACTGGTTTTATAGAAACATAAAAAAAATATACTCAATTACAAAACATAGCATATACAGTCTCTGGCATCTGACAGCTTGATCTAGTAACATTTTATAAAACAGCAAGCTGTTTGTTAAAATTTATCAAGCTATTCTGCCTCTCACCCTTGGAGGCTGGGATACAAAAGAAACACTTTTTAAAGAAAAGTTATCACACACATATTAAAGTATTTGGATTAGATTTACTCTGGAAGAAAAATGGGGGTAGAGAGCTGTCCATAACACTAAGAAATACACCAATGGAAAAACAAAAATTCTCCAAAAAACCTTCAAACTACCAAACCTTCAAACACTTAGATTAAATATAAGCTTCCTCTAAAAATAATCACAGCTGTATAGCACTGCACAGCAGTTCCTTGGGGGCTACATCACTTTTCCCCACTAGTCTAAATTTACCCTGCAGAAGACACTACAGTGTGCAGTTATACTGATTAATGGCATTTCTACAGTGCATTGAAATCTATGCCCCTTGTTACAAGTTTGGCTACCTACAGCCTATGTTAATCAGTGTCCCATGCAAGCATCCCAGACTCCAAATGGGCTTACAGGTGGATAAAGAGACAATGGCAGAAGATAACCTATTTTCTCTAGCAGGGATAATAAAAATCTGGAGAGAGACAATTCCACATATTGAGACAATTTCTTTGATAGGTTTCTCAATGTTCTTACTAAAAATATAACATTAGTTATATTTAATCCAAAACATTTCCTCTTTTCAATCCCATGCAACTTCGAAGAACCCATTCACTGAAATAATTGCTTAAGATGTAGATTCTAACTGTAGCTGTGCCAGTGATTCTTTGAGGTGACTGGGCAAGGAACTTTCCTTTCCTATACTCATGTTCCCCATCCTAAACTAGGCATAAAGCCTTCTCTATAAACTGGTTGTCTTCTACAGATATCTAAGCAGTAAATAAAAGCAGGTATTGGTAACAGCAGTAACTGATCTGAACAAACTAATGTTACACTAAAGCACACATTCAGGTTTTCTCACAATTTCCAAACCATTCTGCAAAGTGTTATCTGACATACACATCCCACAAGACATGGCAGTGACATTTCAGAGATGCTCTCAACTGCATTTTAAAGCTAACATCTTAAGACAATTTTGTTGACAGTTACAGCACTAAGCTAATGGAACGATCCAGAACAATCTAAGGACAGGATTAACTTCCCTCTGGAGAAGATAACAGTAGAAGAAGAAAGCAACCACAACATTAAGTTGCTTTGATGAATTACTGAGGCAAATTCCATACCCATCTACTTACATAATCCAGCTTCCCTGAAATAACAAAAAACATTGAACTTGCAGAGAGGCATTTTCTTTCATCTCTATTTGTATGGCCCATTTTACAATCAAATAACTACATTAGCACCTGCTCAAAACAATCCACTTTTTTTTCTCCTCTTTCTCTCTTTTGTCAAATATTTTAAGACAACAGTGGTGAGGCTCCAGCTTGTTCCTGTAATTCAAACTACAAAACATTCCAGAATGTCCTGGTGTACCCTTCCCCCTCTATTACTTTCAGAGAGTTCTTCTCCTTTTAATAAAAACCAGGACTACCAGACAAAACCACCCAAGACAATTTCACACTATGCTACCTTCAGCATGCAGAGGCATATAAAGACTCCTGCATTGTCAGCCCTGCCATCCCAACTTTATCAAATGCGGTGAATACACCCAATGCTTAAATCATTTAGTACACCAAGGGCATATCAAATGCTACTGCTTTCCTCCTCATTGTTCTCCCCTTTTCTTGTCCTGGAGGTTTCTTCAACTGTTCAGCTACCCTTCTCAACACTCATGTTCAAATTCACACAGTACTTTCCCCTCCACTCCCACTGTCTGTCACATTCCTCCTCTGAAAAATTCAGGCACCACTCTGTCCTTAAGTGCACTCACTCCCTGTTTCCTTAATAAAGTAGAGCTGTTTTGCCCTGGGGAACAGATCAGAGGACTTAGGACTACTATTCTTCACCAGTTACTTGCAGTATCACAGCCTGCCTAGTCCATTTCCCCACATTTATTTCAGCGTCAGAGAAAGACAGATTCACAGAACCATGGGGAAAATGTAGGCTGGGAAGAGAGACCACCTGGCCTAGCCTTCTGTTGAAAAACAGAGCCTTATGTTGGGTTACCCAGGGCCCTGTCAAGCAGAGCACTTCATCCCTTCTCTGGGGAGCCTAGTCCAGTGTTCTGCTGTTCTCATGGTGAAGACTTGCTCTGTAGAGACAGAACTCCCCCTGAAGCAACCTGAGCCTGCTGCCTTTTGCCCTGCTCCTGTGCACCCTCATGAAGACAACTCCATACATCCTCTCTGCAGCTGCATTTCAGGGAGGCTCTGATTAGATTCCCCTCTTCAGGTTCAACAAATCCATCTCCATCAGCATTTGTAAGTCAAGCTCCCCAACCCTCTAATCACCTTGCTGGCCCTTTGCTAAATCCCCTTCAATTTTCCCATGTCTCTCATGACATAGGAGATATGAAAGCGACAAAACTACAAGCAGCAGAAAGTTTCTGTTCAAATTCTATGGTTTTTGCTTTTAGTTTGATTTTTTTAAAAAAAGTCTCAGTGCACTTGCTACAATTTATAAAAAACTTCCTTTGAAAGAACGGGAACAAGTCCATACATCAATTAATTATCTGGTTTTGAATTTGCATTTCTAAAGTAGCTCCCCCTCATCAACTTATTTCAGAAATAAACTTACTTCATAAGTAAGTGCTTCTTATTAGCCTATGTCAGGAAATAGAGCTCTTCAAAATAACAAAATAACTCCCTTAAATGCTGAGCATTAATTATATTGCTCTCTCTGATTTTAAAATATATTTCTTGTTAATAAACTTTAAAGTACATTAACTCCTGAAGAATATAAACTGAGTAGTCTTTCAAAAATTACATTCTAGTAATTAAAAATAAAATCTAAACCCACAGTTAAGTTTCTTCATTAAATTAAAAGCACACAGCACCCTGGAAATTTCAGGGAGAGCGAGGAGAGGAAATAAGGAGCGATACTGGAAAAAAGATGCCAATATTAAGCCTGGAAAGCAAACATGCCATATGCAGGTAAGAGTGTGTGTGTTCATGTGTCTGCATTTTGGATTTTTTGCATGACTTATTTACATTAATACATAATGCCATGTTTTCCACTGCAATGACAATGGGGTTTTTGTTAATTTTTTTTAAAGACTAGGCAAAAAATCTGCTTTGCATTTTCCCAGAAGAACAGTAATGCCACAGACCAAATATAAAAGACTGATTTTAAAAAGAGGTAGGAGAAAAGAGTAAGAAAACAGACTATATTCTCTAGTCCTGTTTGCAAATGCACTGCAGAAACAGTACATAAATACAAGTAATTTCCCCCCATTTTTCTACCTGCTGAAGAATCCAAACAGGCTGCATTCATAGGAAGATAAAGGCAATCAGAATTAAGACCCATGTAAACTATGATGCTATTAATAATGAAAATGACAACCCATAAGGCTAATACAGAAATCTTCATATTTTTTACATTTTTACAAATATTGGGTTAATCAAAAGTCAGCTTTGGTAATACAGCACACACTTCACAAAGCCAGGGTAGAAACTTGCACCAAAAGATACTGAAACAATGCCATGCATTCTCAAAATCAGTGAGAAGAGTAGATGACTAATCATCTTTAGGTTTTATGAGTTTACACTCTTCTACTTGGTTTGGTCAGATACAAACAAACTAGCATATAAAGCTACTACTGCCAGCTCATTGATCAACTAATCTGAAAAAACACAACAAACCAAACCAAACACTCAAAAATACAAAACAAACCCCAGAATGCAAACAGCCTCCTTGCCAACTGCATAAAAGAAACAGGTCAGTGATGAAGAACTAATACCTTATCAATACAATCAGTTCACTTTCAGATGGAAAACAGGTGAAGTGGCAATGTGACACATCAGACACAGCAAAATGAACAACTGATGCACCAACAGCTCAATCTACCTAATAATGTGAAACACAAGATAGCTGTGAAGCTTATAAACTGTATTTAATGGATGTTTCAAGTCCTGGACTGGATTGGCTGACAGTCCTTTTGTTGTAGGACCATATCTGATCAAATTTTACTGTCTCTAAAGGAAACCAAAGTAACCTGATGCAGAGAAAACATTTCTTCTGCGACAGATGCCCAAGCCCTAATTGTTTATTAATACCAACTAACCCTTGTACAGATGTTTAGAAACAACACAAGGCAAATAATTAGTGAGACAAATGACTAACTTACAAGAACCAGACAGAACATTAACAATGCATGTTTTTTCAATCTACTAGCTCACACAGCTTTTGTGTGAATTGGAAATTGGATTTACATTCTCTGACCTCCACACTTCCTGTCAGTATCCTGCAATTCTCCCAGTTATATGTATGTGAAACATCCATTCTCATATTAACATTGATGTGTTCTATCTTGGTGCACCCTAGAGAAGCACTAACTCTAAAATGCCTGAAAATTTGACATTGCAGCCTACAAATTAGTCAACATTTTCCAGATTGCAAAAATGGAAAAGTCATAAAGAGACTGAAATAACTTGATAATGTTTGATATTTTCTGTGCAGATAGCACCATTAAGTCTCTGCAATGTTAGAGAAACTGCTAAGTTTCAATTGCATTAGTTGGCTTGGTCTAACAGCAGTGATGAACATTTAAGCCAGCTGCCTTGATAGCCAATGTAAAACAAAAGGAAGCAAAGAATCATAATGGCTTAGCTCTACCTCTAAAACTTGACTGGAAAAACAGCAGCTTTGACACAGCTATGAGCTGATTTTAAAAAACGAAATAAAATGAAAAGCTGTTAACAGGATACCTCATATCTGATCTTTTTAAAGACAATATGTCTGCAGCAGGTTCATGCTTTTTGTCATTCATTCTGAAAATTAAAAAAATATTCTAGATCCTCTTAAATTTTATTCAGACTCCAGAATATTTCCACATGTTCTTTCCATGCCAAACATTCAGCTGGAACATATAGTTGCTATTGAAGAGCCTGCAGTCGAACACATCTGGGTGCAAGCTCATGGTTTTAGCTTACTTCTGAGGGAAGAAAATAAAAGCATTTAAAATACAAAACGTCTTAATCACTAAGATGACCCAGGGACCTCAAATTCTTTGAAAAAACGTACTTACAACGAAATAGTGATAGCAAATAAGAAAACAAGCAGTAATAAAAAAAGAAGTTTCTTAACTTGTGTTTGTCAACTCATACCTTTCACTTGCTTAAGCTCTTTCTAAGAAGTCATATGGCCACAGGTAGCAGAGCTCTAGGTAACCATAATATTTCAGCAAAAACAAAAATAACCCCACAAAAAGGACATTTTAATCAGTTTTTCTTGACAGAACAAATCTCAGTTACAGCAATCATTGCATCGCCAGGACAGCAGGAACTCTTCTTCCTTTCAACACTAGGAAGTTATGCTGCACCACACTACACCCCCCCCAAATCTAAATAAGCATAAAAATACACTTTATAAAGCAAGTCATGAGAACACCTCTACAGATGTAAAAAAACCAGTCCAGATGGTGTCTGACCATTCACAGTCTTACACTACATAGTACTACCAAGCCACCAGATCTCTGAAAAGTTTTATTACATTTTATGAAGTAATAGACTAGAAGATCTTTCTATGCATTCAGAGATACTGATTGAAATATTTGGCAATTAACCCTTTGCTTCAAAATGAACATTTTAAAGAAAACCTGTAACTCAGTATCATTTACTTCTCCAAGTAAACAAACAAGCAAAACCCTACACTTACTAGCCCAAGAAAACAGACAAGGGAAAAAAACAAAAAGGAGATTTAATCACAATAGCAGATCTCCCTTTCATAATTTATCAAGCAGGAAAAGTTAAGCATTTATTGATAGTGTAATTATAGGCAATGTAGGCCCATCTTTAAGAAGCTAACAACCACTGGGGTTGCATTGGAATCCTGTTGGTACTTGGCATACAAAATACTATATTGCATAAAAGGGTTTGAGGGGTAGCCAATTCTCAGTATCTAAGTCAGCATCATCTTCCACATGAATTTCACTACATGATTCACATTTTCTAACACCTCCTTGATCTGCAATTTTGTCCTGAGAAGCTCTGTGACCTTAGAAAGCACAAGCTGATTCAAACTGAGCTGGTTTCCCTGAGTTTGATAAATTTGGTGTGGAAATGGTCCTCAGTTTTGAGAACACACTCTGGGTCTCTGTCCTTCAACCTCATGATATCCTATGCAGTAATGAATCCAATAACCAACAGAGTTGCTTTTTAATGGCAGAAGTCAGGACACTGCACAGAAGCCTGTCCCAGAACATGAATTGCACAGCCAAATGCAGTAGAAATATCCCTTATTTTTCACACTTAATACTTTCCCACCTCTGTCTGTACACCATGCTTCCCTCTTTTCCCTCTTCATAATAAAGTCCACAATACCCCACGTGATGACAGAAGTAGTATTGGTGTTTTAAATTTGCAAATCAATCTCTCCTAAATAAGGACATTCATTAAAAACAAATGAAGAAAAATCCAAAAAAACCCAAAACCTCATAAAGCCATTTGTTTGGCTTGCCAGCAGCTGAAAGACTGTTTGTCCCATTTGACAGCTAAAATCCAGCATGTTTTGCTTTGTTTGGTCTTCCCACAGAGAAGAGACAGCAGTCAGCTAGTCATTGGCATGTTGTCCCCCCATATCCTTCCCCTTAACATCACACAAATCAATTCTTGCCACTGCAGGAGGTGTCTTTTATCCAGCCAAAATATACAAGGAAAGATGCAAGTGGAAGATAAATGCTGCAATATGCCAATAGCAGATGAAAAAGCAGAGGCCTACAGATGAAACACTGATGAATTTGAACGATCTATTCATCTATATCAGCTCTATCTTCTCTTGTAGATATCATCTCCAAGTGTTTGCTTTGCTCTTATTAAATTTGGTTTTACTAGGAAAGAAAAAGGAAGATATACATGCTTGATACAGAACCCAACAAGTCTGATGAATAAACAGGGAAACTATGCAGAGCAAGTAATAACTTTTCAATATACCACAAAATTGGATTTTCTATCAGAATACAACACAGCACATAATAGCTATGAATGCTTAGAATTCCCAGCACCAACCCAATAAATGGCAAGAAAACAGCTACCTATGGAAGTAGCAAATGTCATCCAATCCTAAACATTACTGAAAATCTTATATAACATAAGCAACCTGTCATCTTTACTGAGGAAATATAAAAATATTTGCCATGTTGAAGAAAGGAAACACATAAGGGAAATACAGCAGAGGCTATTTTTTTTGCATTTATTGAGGAGAGTTGTGAAATATTCAAGGTAAGTTCCCACCATTTCATAAGCCAATATAAAAAAAAACCTGCAAGTCTGTTTCTCAAAGACTGTCTCACAATCTTGAAACCAGGAAGGGCTCCAAACTGTAATACCTGCACAGTCAAGATCCAAATAAGCTTCTGACAATGCAAAATAAAGTTACCTTCTATGTTCCAGCTCTTGCAACAAATATATCTGTAGAGCTGAAGCTATTGGAAATGGGCAGTGTTAGCAAGAAACTCCTCAAAAGGCAATTTTTTAATACCTGCATAGTAATTACATAATCTTAGTCCTTGGATCAGATTTTTCTGCTACATTTTCTTAATTTGGAAAACCAAAGGTAATGGTCATTTCTGCAGGTTGAAAAGCACTTTTATTTCTGTTAAGGAAAAAATAAATCCGTTCTATTTAGCTGCTCATTGTGACTGTATGACCTAATTTGCCAAAATACCAATTAAGTAATAAATTGTGATTATTGTAAATTCAGGGTGCAAAAAGGGAAAAAAAAAAAAAAGCCAGCCACAACACCAAAACAATCTGACAAGCAGTCTTATAATTACTTTTTATTCCACCTCTTATTTTTAATAAAAGCTCCTAGTTTAAGATTTTTCTTTTCTTCATTGCTACTTTTATCCCTCATTTTAAACATATACTCTCCACATTCTAATTTTATAGTTCTCCATTTTGCTATCAGCTTATATTTTAATCCAAATGGTTTAACATTTTTCTATTAAAGAAATAGTCATAAAGGATTAAGAGTGTTTCTTTGGAAAATAAAGAAATTTTCCTTTAAAGAAGAGATTTTATCACAATACCAACTTTCTTTCACAGTTTATAAAGCATTGGTGCTTTGTCAATTGCAGAATTGTGTAGTTCCAGGTTAAAAATGTGTTAGAAACATGAATAAAGCACAGCAATTAAATTGCTATATATTATATATTCCTTTAAGAGTACATTTAAGATGGCTGTTTCTTTCCAGTTGCAAATAGAACAAGAACAAAGAAATGCCTGCCGGTTTACTCAGTGTAAGTGCATAGCATCACTGTGACTCTTTAGCTCAACAAGAATATCAGTTTTAACATCCTTCACACCTAAAAATGATGTGCTTACATACGGATTTGTAAATGATCATTTCTTTGATCTGTAAGAAGCAACATTTAAACCAAACCATTGGTTAATTTCTTCATTCCAAGCAGTGAAATCTACACCTAGAGCTGCAGAATAAGTTAACAATTTGGTGATTGTCTCTAGCAGTACAAGATCAGATGCTGATTGCTGCTACGAGATTTACTGAAATACAACAATAAAACCAGAAACAGTTAAAACTTTGTTAAAGTAAAGGTAAATCACCTTAAGGACAAAAGCACTCTAAAGAACAATCTGATTTGGAATTTGTTTCTAGGTCACAAAACTCTCATTGAAAAGCTGAAATGCAGCAATTAAATAAGCATTTCAAGTTCAAAAACTGAACGTGGCTGCTAGCTAAAAGACATGCCAAATATCTTAACTGTGATGCAGATGTGCCTAACTCAATTAGTCTTATGAACACACCAAAATTAACAGCACTAAGTCTAAAACTGTCTGCAGAGAGAGCTTTCCTCCACTAGCTAGACTGAAGTACAGTATTCAGATTATTCATCTGGGACTTACATACACGTGTGACCTGTCTCTGATTTGACCTGTCTCTATCATCTCTTGCATTCCCTAGCCTCAGTAAATGTAATGATGAGAATAAAAAAGAGAAAAATGAGTCAAGTTTTTTTTTTTAATATTTCCTTGCCTCAGAGAAAACCAGTGTTTGCACATAATAGCCTACTTTCTTAAAAAAGCATTTATTGGAGTATTTTTAGATCAAATTAATTTTTCTGTGAAATTCACATGCAGAAAATTTACCCTTTTCTGTCTTTTAACAGGAAAGCCTAGCATAAAACCAAAATATTAATGAGAAAAGCTAATTCGACTGCAAGTCAAATATTTAATTCTGGAATAAAATTGAGATTGGAGACATCTGGATCAAAGTAAATATAGTGGGATAGGTAAGAAAGACTGCAGGCTGATTTTCAAAGATATGAAACAAACTATTAATTTATTTATCTTTGCAAATTCATCTAAGCTAAAAAATTGCATTAGTGAAAAGAAATTCACTTGCACAGCAGGAAAGCTCTTGAGCCTAAGATCTAAACTTTTTTCAAATGCTCAAGGCAATCTTTATTAAGCTGCAATTATTTCCTAAGTCTCTGAAAATGTTCTACTTTACAGAGCTTAAGTGACTGGTCAATCAACATCCCACACACCACTCAAACCAAGTTGACACTTGTTGCAGAATTTCCTTTCCATAAGACAAAAAATCAAGCACAAGTTCAGTTTTTTCCACACGAGTTAACAGTACTGGGAGAATCCTTCTCATTTCTTTTCTGAAAGGCTTAAAATAAATTCACATGCATTACCTCTCTGGTCAAATAATGTCCACAGATACTGCTACAAACAAATTTACAGAACAGCAATTTTCCAAATGACTTGTCTTAAACTGATATAAAGAGAAGAAAAATAATCATTGATCTCAGTAATTCTTCAAAAACAAATGGAAAGACTAATTTAAATCTACAATAACCTGCCAGATAACCAAAAGGCAAGAACACCAAAGAGGATATACAATATCTCCCTCTATATATATATATCTATATATATATATAGAGGCAACAATACCTAGAGAGGATATTTTCCTTTTCTACCATCCCTACTGTATTTACTGCAATATCTGAATGAAGGAAAAAACTGCTGCACACCTGTGGAACTTTTGCAGAAGTGCTGCTGTTTTCAGTGGTAAGAATAGCTTCTAGTGTGGCCTGCCTTCACTCTTGAAGAAGGCTATGTCTTGTCATAGTTTCATTTCTCAGATTTTAATAATGAAGCACGAGTAATATGGAGAGAGGCAGATTCTTACAAACAATAAGTAAAACAAAAATACATAGCATGGATTAAGAAGTGACAAAATGTTTAGGTGCAGCAGGACTCCTTTGTTACATAGTAGAACACAAACAGCAGATTTCTCAAAACTTTCAGCTGAATGACACTCTTGTACATCTGCACTGCAGATTTTGCATGCTTGCTGGTTGAACAATAAAGGAATATAAGTGCTACAATACTAGAGACCTCAATGTTGGATAACATTACAAGATGAGGTACTTTGTGTTTAAACAAGTGTTTGAAGAAAACAAACAAACCTACTGAAATAGACTTTGTTCATGGGGAACTCTTTGTTCTTGTAGCTTTTCCAAGGAAAGGGATTCACAGTGGATCCACCTTTAGAAATATAATGTACTTAGCAAGTGCAGAACAAGAGCACCACTCAGTGGAGCTATCAGAGAAAATGATACTGGTAAAGTCAGTGTTACCTATCCATAGCCCAGCAACAAAAAAAAGTTGCAGGTGATTCTACTAAGACAAAAATCTTCCTCAGAAAAATTTTAGGTGATAAAAATGGCCAGCTTTAAATTATAATCTCTATAATATGAAGTTCTATCCTTAAATTACTTATTTACTGGCTCTGTTTCCCACATACAATTATTGCATTTCTATTAGTTTCTTATTTCTTTTAGAAATATACAAATTATAATTACAAAAAAGGCAGACATATGAGTCATCTTCTGCTGTTTAGTTTTTGGAATCACCAGCATCCTCAAAAAAACCACAACTTTTCTCTTCTGGGTAAAAACACTGAAGCCTGTCTGTATCAGATCTCAAAGCATTACTCAGACCTCAGAAATAAAGTTTAACATGCTTCATAAAACTTGTCAGATGGACACTGACAACATGCCTTTAAAATGCCAGCTGCATTTACAGCTGCAGAAAATACCAGCAGAGGATGTAAGAAATCCCTACTTCCATATATAAATGTTTTGATTTTTCCATATAAATTTGAATTTTGCTCTTCCCAAGAAAACTTCAAATACAACTGCTTGAATGTTTTGATTTTTGCTATTTACCCACTGAAACTAGAAACCTTTTGCAACAAGGAATTGAAACTTGTGAGTCCTGTGGTGAGGCCAGTGGCAGCCCCACCAGAGTGTTCCCAGGGGTGCAGGGGCCAGGTGTTACCTTTCTCATGGCAGGTAAATGCAGAGTGCTGTGCTTTAGGTCTATGCCTAACCCACTGTTGATACCACACTGATTCCAGCAGTGTTTGCACAGCATCAAAGCCTTCTCTGCAACTCTGCTCCCCCAGCAAACAGGCTAAGGGTGTGCAAGAGGCTGTGAGGAGACACAGCTGGGACATCACCTTGCTTGCCCAAGAGGGCTATGATAAAAGCACCAGCTTCAAGCTTAACCTGGCTATTTGGGCCCCATGCTACTGCAGTCCTGTCAGGTGTGCCTGTGCACCAAAGCAGCCTTACCCACTGGACACAATTCCTGTCAGGAGACACACAGCAGCTCTGGTGGAGAATCCTCCAAAGGCTACCCTGTGGCCTCACACCCTGGCCACCATGTTCAGAGTGAGGGTCTACAGCAGATGTGAGTCACAGGGAAGAACTTCAGGCTGCAGCAAAGTTTCTGTGCATCCTAGATAAACATGACAATCCAGAACTGTACACTTGAAGATATCATGAAAAAGGTGCAAAGTGATCAGAAAGGTATCCAGTCAGGGTTTACTTGAATCTCTACCTTACAACACAAAGTATTTTGCAGCATAAAATGCCAGGCAACTCCAAAACCTGTTCAAGAAAGATTCTCTAAGAACACAACTACTACTGTAATATCTGGTTAACATTCAAGAAGATTCCAAAAAAGAAAACAAACCCAAAATTCCAGTAAATTGTAACTCCCAGTATGTTTCTCCTTTAACCCAGTCATGCACCAATGAACATTTGCAAACTAAATGATCTCCATAAAACTGTATTTAAAAATACACTTTCCTATAATCCTAATTTTGATCCTGAAGTTCACTAATTTATACAGTCATACAAATAAATACGCCAATAAATAATTTTTTTTAAAGTTTAGTCTTTTCCCAAGAGCATCTCACATGTTCCCTCCTCGTGATCCTCTCACTGAGGATTACTGCACATTCACATAGAATCTGCACTGCCAGTTGGTTGACACATAAAATGTCCATACTTATGGGACAACTGAGTAACACAGTCTATGAAGCTCTTGTGGGGATGGATCCCATTGTCTCTATCTGGAAAGATGTTCCTGCTTCTGCCTCACAACATCAAATCCATAATTAAAGTATCTGCAGATGCTGGTACTGCCCATATGATAGAAAGATTCATGACCTTATTTTCCCAGGGTTCTGCTTCTCTAAATGAGAAATATATCTGTATCTGTCCTACAATGCACCCAAAAATAAACAACGAGGAGTGCATTTAGCAGCTAGAAATCCCAAATCCACAATACATTCATACACCCTCTTCCAATGACACTAAATTTCTAGGACACAGATTGGTTCTTTGGGAAATGAGAAAACGTTCAGTACTCAAATACTGCAGAATCTGGTTTAGCCACCATAATGCATTACCTGGTAAATCAGTCTTCATAATATCAATGCCAACTTGAAGCTCAGGCTCGGCTGCAAGGACTGCATAGTCTCCTTGATGAGAGACATTGAAGCTGTAATTTGCATGGATACCGAGTAAGTTATTGGCCAGGAAAGGTTTTCCTTTTGGCGTCCTCTGCAAGTGTACTTCATTCCAAGGTATGCACAGCTCTTCTGCAATTAATTTCCGCATCAGCAGGCGACCAGCCTATGAAATAAAATGGAAGTAATTCACACACAGTATTGTGCTAGGTGGCTGCTACAAAACCACCTGCCTAAAACATGCTGGTTTATTACTGTTGATATCAAGTCGTGTACTTTAGCCAAATAAATTAAATTTCTCCCTTCTATAAAAGCTGAGTCAAGTAAGTTTAAGCAAGAATTCATCTGAGTATCAAATATATTGTCACTATTAGCACAGTCAACACAAGATGAAAAGTAGTACCCAGTCTAGACAAATCACAGTAATTCTTTACTTTATTTACGATACTTTGTGGCACAAATAAATGCTTTTTACACCACTCCGAACAGTAAAATTATCTCAACAGCCTTCTTTTCAGTACATCCATTCACTACTTAGGTGCTAAATGAAATACTCAACAGCTAAAACTGATGAGTAACTCCTTCCAGACTAAAGAGCAGGCGTGTATTACTGTGCCATTAGGCGAGATTTAACACCTGCATCACGTAAACCAGCTTTATTCTCCTACTCGTTACACCGATGTCCTATGCAGAATCGCCCAGGGTAGATTCTCTCCTGACTTTGTGTCACGACTTAGAAGTTGGGAGGTCTTTCAGAGTAACTACTGTTAGCAGCCTGCCGTCCCTTTTGGCTCCTCAGTGAGGGAGAGCTTCATACTTTTACACAAGCCTTATCCTTTAGCTTTACACCCCTGAACCGCCCTCGCAGGGCACGTTTTCCTACGACACATCAGGAACTCGCTGACAGCGCAGAGAGACAACCGCGTCCCCGCTCCCCATGTACCAAGGCGGCTTTGGCATCGCGGGCAAAGACAAACTGGCCGATGCGCTCCTTCTCCTCGGGCTGCACCAGCTGCGCGGCCAGCAGCCACTCGCGGCGGCGGGGCCGCCATGCGCCGCACGGGAAGGCCCAGCGCACGCTGCCCATGGCGCGCCCGCACCCTCCGCGGGCCCGCCCCCTCGGGCGGCGGGAGCCTATCGCCGTGCGGGAAGCACGGACGGCCCCGCCCCCGAGGGCAGGAACCAATGCGATGCCAGAGCGCCCCGTGAGTGACAGCGGAATGCGCCAGGTAGCGACCTATCAGAAAGGGCGGTGCCTGCGGCGGAGCGGCACCGCGGTGACGTCAGAGAGGAGCCCTCTCGGGGCCGTGGGCGGGCTCTCACCTGGAGTGGCGGCCGGCGGAGCCATTCCGAGCGCACGGAGCAGGAGAATGACGCCGGAAGGAGCCAATCTGCTGGCGTGGCTGCTGCGGAGGGAGGGCCAGACCGGTCGGTGAGCTGCGGGTGTTGGCTGCAGGTGGGTGCGCGCTGCTCGGAGGGAGCGCTCAGGGGGGACTGGCGCCTGGCCGCCTGCGGAGAGGCGGCAGTGGCGAAGCGCGCCGCATGCCGCGGAGCCGCGCTGCGAGGGAAGGGGATCCCTGTGCCCCATCCCGCCCGTGCTGTCAGAATTAGCCGCCCTTAGAATGAACGGGGCCGCCGCGGGGCGCATGCGCGGGCGCGCTGAGCATGCGCAGCCGGGGCGCCGGCGGCGCTGCCCTCCCCCGGCAGGCGGGGCGGGGGCGATGGCGGCCGCGGCCGCTGCGGGGCTGGTGCGGCTGGCGCGGCCGGAAGCCCGGTCATGGCGCAAAGAACGTAGCTGCTCGCTCAATTCTGCCTCCCGCGGCCCTGCGCGGCACAGGGAGGGAGGAGGTTTGCGTGGCGGCGCGCCCCGTTGAGGACGGTGATGCGCGGCCCATCGGTGCCTTTGGCGCGTCCCGCTGCGGTGCGGCCGTCAGCGCGTCCATCCTGCTGGGAGCCGCCCGGGCCCCGGCACAGCTGCCGCTGCGGGCTGGGCTCCGTCCGCCTTCTGTTGACCGTAAAGGGGAGCTGGTTGTCCCGAGAGCAGCGTTCTGGCTCCTGGGGATGCGTCCGAACAAAAGCCTCTTGTATCCCCTGCTCATTGTTCTGTTGTCATTCCTATGGTTGTCAAAACCGGATTCCCATATGCCCTCAGTTATAGGCCTTCTGTAAATCCTCAGAAGGTAATACATTTGCTTGCCCTTTGGTTCTGGAGCCGAGCCATAGCTGAAAAATTACTTGAAAATTTACAACCCGTCTTCCTGTTGCTTGCCTTTAGAAATACTTACACTACATCCATCTTCTATTGACCGTGTACATATGATGCAAAAATGCTGAAAATTGTATTATTGCAGGTATTTGTTACAATCCTTGATTTTTTGCTGTTGTTGTTCAGCATTGCCACTCACTGTTAATATAGAAAACTGCTGTTTCTACACTAGCAGAAGGCCTTTCTGTCTAGAAAAAGTCTCAGTTATAGCTGAGTATAGATTGGTCTTCACAAAATATTTTAAACACAGAAGTTAAAAAAAAAGCTCAATCAAAGAATCAGTTAAGCATTTGACTTATTTCAAAGTATTATTCCTATTTTTGTTCATGATTTAGCGAAGCAAGGAATGGCATAATCTTATGCATTGTCCAAACCCATAGACAAAGTTAACTGGCAGCAGAGGAGAATTTAACAGAGTCAAGAAAAAATCCCAGAAAATTCATTTCACCAATATCAAACTGTAGCTGAGGCTTACATTTCAAACTTTGTATTCTGTGTACTTTGAAGAAGAACTTGTGGCCTTTTGTATATTTAGTTATTGATAGGTGATAATACTAATGGAACATGCATTTAGTGATCCCTGCTTGCAGAGGAAATCTTCCACTTTTGGAATGCTTCCAGGAATTAGTGCAATTTCCTTACTTCCTACTGGGTTTTTTTATCATGTTGATTTTTTTTATCACTTCTAAAGAACACAAAGCTTTGAAGTCTCTGTGTTACCTTTCAATCTGAGAATACTATCTCAACATTTATTATTGATAAATGTCATTTTTTGTGGATTAAATGTCTCAAAATGTCCTTTGCATTTTTTGCTTGTCCTAAAATGATTGACTGAATATTATTTTTCTTTGAAGTTCAGTTATTTATAAAAAACCTATGAGACTCAGTTGCATTGAAATTTCCAGGCAGGAACTTGTAATTCTCTTAGTATTTTCAGTCTTAGGCAATCAGTGACAATCAACACATTAATGGAACATAAAAGCACGGAACTTGTACTCAGTATTTATCATCTAATTACATTTTAAATCACTCTTGTCTGTTCAGTCAGCAATTAAAAGTGTCACCAAATCCTAGACCTGTTCCTCATACTCATCTTAGTGAATGTTAAATTAGATATGTAGTGTAGAGTGGTGTCTTTAAAACTTACCAACAAGTCACTAATTTCTCTCCTTTTACATGGACAAGGAATGAAAATAGCAAATCATCTTGATGGATATACAGAAGACTCAATAATATAATACTTTTAATATTAGATCTTAGGACGTTGATCTTGACCTTTTCAAAATGTATATTAATGCACAGTTAAATTTTGTATGGAAAAAACACCTGAAAGTTCTTAGGGAAATCGATACAATTTCTTCATCTTCACTGTGCTTAATTCTTTCATTCTAGGTACACAAGGTGTTCTGTTAAATACCAGCTCTTAGATTTCCCTTTTTTAAAATCCTGCCCCTAGCAAGACATACTATCCAAGCTGGGATAATGCCATGTAATAAACGCAATGTTCCATTGAAGAACAATTTATTTCTCATAAGATACCTACTGCAAAGTACAAAGATTTAATTTTTTTTAATTGATGAGTGCTTTAACACAGCTGTATTGTGCTTTCTGGTGAAAGGAGAATAGATGGTTTTGCAATTGTTTGTAAATAATAAAGCACCAAATCAGAGTTGAGTTTGAACTGGTTTTGCCAGCTGTGTTGGAAGAGGAGAGAAAGTCTACCTGCACAATGTTATTTGTAATTTCTGGATGGCCACTCCTTGTGCTGGGAACACTCTCGAGCCTCAGTCCCCATTCCAAGGGTTTGGTCCTGTTTATTGTCAGGCAGGCACAGCACAAGCTGAGCTATTTGTGATACTTATGTGTGTTTAGTACTTCCACAAAACAGATTTCCCTAGTCACACATATTTGTATGTATATTTTAATCTCACTATTATAAAGGGATAAAACAGTTTGGTGTCAGTCTTGGCCACTTTCTTTCTGGACCCTCATCTGGGTGTTCATGCCTTCACTGTTATTACACATCCTCTCCCTAGTTTGATATAGTTTCCTTGGTTATTCACCAAGAAATAATTGCACATCTTCCACCATTCTCAACTTCATTAGCATATTTAAACTTCTGTAACCATTTTATTTATCAGTTGTAGCAGCTAAGGGTATTTGGACTGTTAGTTTAGCAAAATCTTTTCAACAGAAGTGTTTATTAATCTACGTGCATTATGTGAGTATGTTCTGATCAGTGCTTTGGCAGGAACTACAACAGATTCTGCACAAACAAAAGTTCATCTCTGCTCAAAGGTCACTTCACAGTTCTGTTTGCTTTGCTCTTTCAGATCTGGTGGAATGGATGTGAAAATCATTTCTAGGAGGTGTACTGCAGTGGTTATGAATTTAGTGTATGCCTGTATGTTCTGGAAATGTCTGTCCTGGATGTTTTTGGTCTCCTTTATGAGTTTAATAATATGCTGTGTTTACAGTCTCCAAGTATAATATCTAGGATCCAGCATATATCCAGGTTATTAAATTCATAGTCTAAAGGTCATTTGGACTTTCCAAAGGAAAAGTATAAGAAAATAAATTACATATTTCAGTGTTTTCTAGGAATCGAATTATAAGAACACTTAAGAAGGATTGGTAACTAAACCACAAACATAAATGTGTCCATTCTCCATTTATCTTTGGAAAGGGAGCATTAGTATTGGTGAAGTGAAATGTTCCACTTGAAATTCAGTGAGGTTTTGGCAGCTGTTTTCATGGAATTAAGGTCAGTTAAACACTTTCTTCTAGCTTCTGAGCAATGCTTAGATACTATGTGTATATCTAATATTTTGACTCTGGTCTTATCAGAGTTCTCAGTGTGGTTACCTGGTATCTGGGTCAGTGAACTCATTATTTTCTAGACTGCTCTGTCCCTTGGGAAAAGGACAGTGTTAAAACTGGCAAAGAGTTGTAACTAGGTGATCCCTTACAGCCTTTCCAACCCAAACCAGTATGCTTCTACAACAGAGGGGTCTCATAAACAGCACAGCTAATGCTTTTTACCCAGATTTTGTGACAGATTGTAAGAGTGCTCTTACCCTCAGAGCTCCCAGGTGGTCCCTTATTTCATCCACTGTAATGGCCAAAAGTAGCTTACTATCCCTGGTGGCTGCTCTGTGGCCCTACACAGACTGGCCACTGCTTGCCACTTGACTGTCAGGCATGCAGAGCGCCTGGCCCCTCAACTGGAGACCTGTACAGATGGTTTTGAGAGGTACATATATGTCCCCCACTCCTATTATATGAGGTTGACCTTAGTAACTGTGAAGTTTGTATCAGTTTTCACTGTATCAGCCAACTGGCTTTGTGTTTGAGGTGTTTTACAGTTAAAATAAGCCAGGGCAATTGTTTAACTTTTAACTTTAGGGGGCTTTAGTTTTGGAATAGTTTTCATCTGTCTTTATCAACTGTCACTTTATTATTTCTTGGTTTGGTTTTTTTTTCAGAAAAGCAGGCTAATAGCTAATGGGGCATTTGTCAGTGTAAGATTGTAAAGGTCCAGTGTGTGAGTAGGAAATGTTTGTCAAGTGTTGAGAGATTGGATCACGTACGGCAGTACTTGTTCCAGAAGAGGCTGCAAGGCCGGTTGCTGAACAGCACACAGACATGTCTTAAAAAGCAAAGAGTAAGAGATCCCAGCTCTAATGGCCCGTTTACTGGAGCTTGATTCTTGGTAATCCTCCTGGCTTTGTAATTGGAATCCTGTGGGAGTTCATGGAGCCAATAAAAGGAGAGGTGTTCCCCAGCGTTCCTGAGCTGCAGACCTCTTCAGCATATATCTGCACCCCCTATGTTTCTTACCCTTTTGCCAGAGATGATCAAATATTGATAAAAAACCATACTGATTAATTAATATGGCTTTGTGGAAGAATGCATGAAATAATTATAAATGCCTTGTTTAACATACCAAGTTTTAGCTGAGCTGTTAAGAGAGTTTGGAGGATTCTAAAATCATCAACCGATTCAGTGAAGTGGTACATTAATACCAAAATTATAAAATGAGTCAGGAATTGGCTACAAGACACCTGGAAATGGAATTTTTTTAATATGCATTTTTTTTAATGGAGAGAAGGGTGAATTGGGCTGTCATTGCATAGTATTCATTACTACATTCCTTACTCATGGGCAAAAACAGTAAACGTACACTGCTGAATTTTGCTTTTAAGAAAATAATGACATACTGCTATTAGAGATTACAATTAGGATGCACTAGATGACTTGCAAATTGGACTAGTGAGACAGTGATGAGATCTGAACCATAACGTACAAGAAATCTTGTATCAGTGAAAGAAATTTTGGATCAAACTGGAGTAAAGAGAAAACTTCAAGAAATAAGGAAAACCAGAAACTCAGCCTTATAATGACCTTGGAAATTTTGACAATTATTCATTCTAATAAAAGTTGAGAGAGGGTATCAACACTGTTGATAATTGTAAGAGTGAATAAATATATAAAGGAAAATAAAGTCGAAATAACAATTTTAACAGAAGAACAAATATATCTAAGCATTAATAAACTGATTGTGTAAGTAAGAGGTTTACAGTCTCTACACCAATGTACACCAATGGAACAGAATTTTTGTGCTAATAGTGTGGTAAAAGAAAACTTTCTGAAACATCGATTGCTTGTATGAAAGTGATCATATGATGACTTGTCCAAAACAGCATAGTTGGACTTGACTACAGTAGATGTTTCCATGTTCACAATATAAATGCAAACATTACTGAAATTGGTAATTTTATCTTCAGAAAGCACGTTGTAGCTATAGCTTGCTATAGAAATTACATGTAAGTGGAGAAAAATGTCCAGTATCTATTGTCAGTTCCAGAATTTTGCAGAAAGGTTTACATTTCTTTCAGAAGAAGTGTTATTTAACATGATGCCAAATAAACTTTAAAATTCACATACTTTTTAAAAAAAGTTTTTTTCAAATGTGGCAAATTAATGTTATTGAAGCAACTCTGCTTTTGAAGATTGAGCCTTTTGAGGAGCAGGCTTTTAAATTAATAAGAAAAGGATATTCTAGAGAATTCTGACATATGAAAAAGTTTTATGATTTTATGGAAGCTGGGGTTTATGAGGCCATACATTATCAGAATAAATGGTGGTCTTGTTCTTCTGTATTTTCTTAGTTCCTCAGGCTTAGAATGGAAAGAGTGAATGCGTTGAGATTGTCTGACCATGGGAAGGAGAAGATGCCTGCTCCAAGGGTGCCAGTGCTGGCAGCAAGATCACTGGATCTCTTCTCTTCCAGGAGACATGGAGGTCTATTTGTGGTTGGAGCTACCTGACTAGATAAAGTATAGATCAGTCTGCTGTGAAAGTACCTCACATGAAGAAGACTGCTTGATGGTTTAGTTTGCTCCGAATCTGTCGATGAGCTTTTTCACAAAATAAAAAACCAAAATCAGCATTTTCTTTTGGTTGGATTTTTTTGTCCCCTGTCAATTCAGGTGGGCCATTACCTGTTGCAGATTTTAATTGGAATTGTGGAAGCAAAATTCTGGAATAAAAAGATTGGAATGTTTCTTTAAGGTTTAAAATAGGCAATCTTGACTCAGATTTGGAGTAAGGGCAGTTTATGCATCTGCAATATATAAGTAGCTCTTTAAATAGGTGTAAATAAAATATACTCATGTTTAAAGTTTCTTTATGTTGACAAAGTGGAATAAAATACTTTCATTGTAAAAAACAGTTAAAACCAATCTACCATAGAAAAAAACCACACTTCAGTGTAGGAATTTTCACCAGAAAAAAAAACTTAGCTGCTGAAAGGGAGATGGTCTTAAATTTAAATGTGTTCTAAAGCCAGTTCATTTACACCACTGTAAGTGAAACTCAGAGTGGGACAAGCACAAAGGTTCCTAACAAGACTAGAGGTACATGACTAAATCAGTTTAAATTGACTAAACACTCAAAGGTGTACTGTCACCAAACTGTTTCTAAGTGACCCTATTTGGTAATCCCCAGCAATCCTGGTATTCAGCCAGGCTGTTGGTGGTGTTTGTATTCCATTATTGCAGTCCAGAGGGCCTCATGGGGATCCACTTAGGATGCAGTATAATAGCCTGTGTCTCCCACTACAAGGTGTAGAGTAATCAGCCTTTTGGAATGTAAAATATGTAATAAAGTTTCCTTTTTCCATCTTAATTTTGCATAAAATTGTAAGAATTTGGGTTTTTTTGAGGGTAAGCCTAGGACTAGTCTTTCTCTTAAATGACAGTTTAAGCACACTCCTTGATGTGTTTCCTGTGGACTTTACTGAAAAATTACCTACAGGTGAGTATTTTCTGTAGAACTGTTCTCTGATGTATGGCAGATAATTTACTTTTCAAAATTCACAGTGTGAATATATTTTAGAAAGTAGTAGTATTATCAAATTCAATATAAAAGTCACTTGTAACAAATTTCTAACTGTGCATATGATTTACAAACTAAATTCAATGCTGCGGGAACTTCTTTGTTTGTTTTATGGTGTATTGATTTTATTTTGATTTTTTAAAATAATAAGACTGTAGAATCATTTACTTATTTTTCCATTTCAGGAATAGATTGAAGAAAATATGGCCAATCAACGGGATTACATTAGCAGACCTATTTGCAATGGAATTTCTGTTCCTGAAAATAAAATCAATTCCTTAGTGGCTGAAGGTCATGGACAACAAATTCTAAAAGTACTACAAAAGTTCAGAGAACAAAATACATTTTTTGATTTTAAAATTCTTGTGAAAGATGAAATAATTCCCTGTCATCGTTGTGTACTGGCAGCATGCAGTGATTTTTTCAGGTAAACCTAATTTTACAGTTTGAGTTTGCAGGAAATGTGTTCTAAATTCTCTGGGAGGGAGGGAAGGAATAGAATTTAAAAAAAAAGTTAAAAAGAATTATCACAATTTACATATATCTGCAGAGCTTTGAGCAAAGCATTCAAACATCATTTTAAGGGTGTTCCAGATATGCTGTTTATATTTTCAAAAAGCCATGAGAACTCTATGAATCAGATTCTGATAGCAGTCAAAACTCTGAAATACAGAATTTCAAATCATAAATGCGTGGTTCTGCTGTTAGGTTGAACTGACAAAAGTTATGTATGTTTAAGAGTTACCTGTTGCCCATACCAGTACTTGAAGGTCTGCAAGGATATTGTTTGACTTTTTTGCATGATAGTTTATGTACTTTGACATACTTATATTGTGAAATATAACAGATTTATTGCAAATACATCTTGTACTGAGCAATTGTGGATAAATTTTACATAACTTTGGAATGGAACTGGTTTTTGTTTGTCCAAGAAGAGTGGTCAGTATAGTAGAGATTGTCTTCAGAGGTACTTAAACAGATATGCATACTTTTCTTAACCTACAGATTTCAGCCTTTCAGCATGGAATGCATCTTCGTTCTTGTGCTTAAAGCTATGTATTCTTAAGGGACAGCCTTCACTCACATACAGTATTTTATTTATAAAGAAGCCTTGCTAACCTTTTTATTAGAAAGGTTCAAACCTCCAGTTCCACACCAAAAGTGTTTCTGAATACAGTTTACTAAAAACAAAGCTAAGACTCTTAACAATGAAAAAATGGATTCCTGGGAATGAGTTAATAGCCTTGATTCAGTTGCCCATACATAGGTGAGTGTTAGTTTCAAATGTCCTGGAACATCCCATGGCCTAAGTGAGTCTGTCATTTATGACAGAAGATAGCTAGATGTGTTCTGAGAATTACTGACAAAAAAAGAAAAAATGTGGATGAAATGAGCACTTTATCCACTTTAGGAGCAGATTTTGTTTTTTCTCTGACACATAGGACTACTTTCATTTGTCTTTAACTTCTTGACAGCACCAAGATGATCTGGTAGAAAGAAATACTAGGATGAAATAGCTTCTAGAGTGGTAATTTTTAGAACTGAAGTTAAGCACATGGAAACCCATGTGTCCTTTTCATTAGCTATAGACTCTGAGTTAAAATCTGCCAGGAGAGATCTCTCCCAGCTCCTAATGGTTGATACGATAGATAATAGCAGCCATCAGATTCATAAGTTTTCCTTGGAATGCAAGGCCCATTTTTTTACTTCCAAGGAATAAAAAGTACCTAAGTCCACTACATACATTTTAAAATGGAACACCTTTTGTCTTCCTTGGCCTTTGGACTTCTCTTAGTTTTGGCTTCATTGTGTAAACCATGACATTTTGATCCTTCCTTGTTAGCTTTCAGAGTCAAAGCCTTTTCCTACATTGCTCTTCTTCTACTGGTATTGTTCAGTTGCTATTTTACTCCCTAATTAGAGATTTCATAGCTCATGGGTTAATGCAGAAAGGATTAAAAGGGTCACCACTTAGTATGCATCGAGGTCTTTGAGACACAGGTGTTTCATTGAAATATTATGTTCTTGTTCAGGAAGTCAGGCAAGTTTCTGCTTTACAGGATGTTCATGTCCTAAAGAGTATGTGCTATACATAGTGATTTTTTTTTCCTCTTTGGCTTCAGAAAAGGATAGGATTCTAAAAAAATCCCATACAACAGAGATACTTAGTGTATAACGGAACTGTGATATAAAAGAACACTTTTTCTAAATATGAATTGACTATGATATATTAATATCCAAATTCTCTTTGTATTTGATGATTTATTTGACTCTTCCTTCACTATTATCTTGTGTCATATTCAGAAGCCACTGCTATCCTAGCTTGAGGTTTAGGCTCTGAGAGGGCAGGGCAAGGGATTTTGCAACACTGTTCTCTTGGCAGCACTTACCTGCTTGTAAAACTTTTAATTATTTTATCTTGCCATGTTAGATTGTGTGAAAGAGTTAAATGTTATTACATACTTAGAATAAAGCAGTTAAAGGTGTAATAAAATTTCCACAAATCTTCTGATCAATAGCCATTCCACACTTTCAACCATCATCTTTGTATTCAGTCACAATCCACTTTCTGCAGTTTCATTGTGTCAGGCAATCGTATGTCAAAGCCTCCCTTTTTTCTCTGACACCGGTCTGTACACATACATCTCTCTGTCAACAAGAATTAAGTTTCCTTGTGTTTTTTCTCCTCATTTACCCCTCACCTGCTTTTATTTCTGAGGACTACACCCATCACCTGTCTGGCCACTTGCTCAACCTGCAATTTTTTTTTCCACATAATTTTATGTACTCATCCACATTGCATGACCTAACTCATGGAGCCTTTTTTACTGTGTATTTTTTAAATCAGCCTTCCTTTCCCAAAGTTGAAACTGATGCTGTCCTGACACTTTCACATTTTTTCTCACATTGAGAACTGCAGACTTCATCACTGTTTGTGAAAATCCATACAAAACACAGGTGCTGCTATGATTTTGTTAAGCCATCACTTTGAATATGTTCTTATCATCAGTCATTTTTTTCTTCAAACACACCAAGTAAATTCACTGTTCACATAAGAACTTCCATATTTTAGACCTATTTTAGACCAGCCCACATTATTACATGCCCCTGATTGTCTCCTTTCACATCAGTGTTCTTGTCTGTTTGCTAAATCTTTAATGTGTGTGTATATCTTCTGTATTCTATTCACAGAGCCATGTTTGAAGTTAATATGAAAGAACGAGATGATGGCAATGTTACTATTAGTAACCTATCACCCAAGGCAGTGAAAGCTTTTCTTGATTATGCTTACACAGGAAAAACGGAGATAACCAGTGATAATGTGGAAATGCTCTTCCAACTGTCATCATTTCTTCAAGTTTCACTCCTTTCCAAAGCTTGCAGTGACTTCCTAATAAAAAGTATTGATCTTGTGAATTGCTTACAGTTGCTTTCTCTATCAGAAAGTTATGGGTCTGTCCGCTTGTTTGATCATGCTCTAGATTTTGTACAACACCACTTTTCATTGCTGCTCAGATCAAGTGATTTCTTGGAGATTAATTTTGAGATATTACAAAAATGTCTTGAGGCTGATGAACTAAATGTCCCTGAGGAAGAATCAGTGTTGAAAGCTGTCCTCCAGTGGACCAAACACAACTTAGAAACACGGCAGAAATACCTGCCTAATTTGATTAAAAAAGTGAGATTGCACCAGTTACCTGAAAAGACTTTGCAGGACTTTTTGCATTCTGAAGAACACTTACTTAAGAGTGCTAATTGCTCAGTAATAATCAATGATGCAGTTAAAAGTGTGCAGAACTTCAGTGGATTGTTTCCAGATGCACGTCCTTCAACAACAGAAAAATATATATTTGTTCATAAAACTGATGAAGATGGAGAAAACAGACATACATTCTGCTACAACATCAAAACAGATAAATGGAAAGAACTACCACATACGCACATGATTGATCTACCAGGGTCAAGTTTGTCTAGCTATGGAGAAAAAATATTTATAACTGGAGGATGCAAGGGGAATTGTTACAGGACTGTCAGGCTCCATATTGCTGAACCATTTCATGATGCCACTGACCAAACCTGGTGCTACTGTCCAGTCAGCAATGAATTCTCCATAGTGTCAGCTATGAAAAAACCGAGGACAATGCACACATCTGTTGTAACCTTAAATCAGCTCTTTGTAATAGGTGGAAAGACCAGAGGAGCACAAGAAACTCGGAGTCTTTTGGATGTAGAATCTTATAACCCTCTTTCCAAAGACTGGAAATCTGTAAGCCAGTTACCAAGAGGTATCTACTATCCAGAAGCAAGCGCATGCCAGAATATAATTTATGTCCTTGGCTCAGAAGTAGAGATTACTGATGCCTTTAATCCATCTCTTGACTGTTTCTTTAAGTACAATGCTATGACTGATCAGTGGTCTGAGCTTGTAGCAGAATTCGGGCAGTTTTTCCACGCAACTCTAATCAAAGCTGTTCCAGTGAACTGCACATTGTACATATGTGATCTCTCCACCTACAAGGTCTACAGTTTTTGCCCAGAAACCTGTGTTTGGAAAGGGGAAGGATCTTTTGAATGTGCTGGCTTTAATGCAGGGGCAGTTGGGACGGAAGACAAAATTTATATACTAGGTGGTGATTATGCTCCAGAAGAAATCACAGATGAAGTTCAAGTCTACCACAGTAGTAGGTCTGAGTGGGAAGAAGTTTCACCAATGCCAAGAGCCTTAACTGAGTTTTACTGTCAGGTCATTCAGTTTAATAAATACAGGGACCCCTGGTCACCCGTACTGACGATTTGCTCTGGAGAATTTTGAAGCCAAGTCAAAAGAGTCTATTTAAATGCACAAGCTGTAGAACAGTTTCTAAGTATTAGTTTACAGATGAAGAAATATGTACTTGTTTGTTTAAATTTTCAGTTTAAATTAAATGCTGTAGGATTGCTTTTGGAAGAGTCCATTAAAATGTCATTCATGCTAGTCGTTATACAGACAGTATTACTTAATTTTATATACAACTCTTCTCTGTAATTATCAGAATATTTTTCAAAATTATATCAATTTTCCTAAAAGAATATTCATGGGAAATTAGTTGTGTAATATGTGCCATTATTTCTGTAATATTCACAGTTCTCCCAACAGACAAATTGCTAAATGAGGAAACTGACTGTGATACTGTTTTCCCTATGTAACTGAAGTTTAAAAGACATTTTCATTAGTGTTATTTAGATTTTCTATGTTCATATACCTGCAAGAGGAATTCCTTGTCAGCTTTATCTTATCACAATGACCTTAGCAAGGACAAGAGCCAAAGTGACCTTCACAGTATTAAAACCAGGTATCTAACTTGAAGAGACTGATAATTCCTGTCATCTTACTTCAGGCTCTTCAGTTTTACCAGTTTTTCTCCTATCCTTGTGCCTTAGTAGTAGCTTTACTTTCTGTTCCCATCCCATTAACTCTGGCAAAGTAAACTTCCATAACATACTGCAAGATAGTAAGATTTCTACCCGATAGATGATTCATGCGGTATCTTTGCTTCTGTCGTGTTGCTAACTAGCGAAAAAACACTTCAAGATATTTTCTAACAGAAGTCTTCCACCTCTGAAGTCTTCAGTGCTACATACTAAGCAGTCACTAGGCTGCTTATAGCAGCAAGCTGTGTAAAGAATCCTAGCTGTTCCTTCGGTTAACTATGGGGAAAGTTTGTATCTTGTCATACAGCAAATACAAAATTACGAAACTGCACCCCCATCTTAAAAAGTCAATAGTAAATAGTATTTCTGAGGTGAGAAATCATCTCTTATAGTTTAAATTAATTAAAACACTATCTTGAACTTCATGGTAATTTTAGATGTTAAAGTATTACACAGTAAACACTACACAATATATTGCTTGATAAACTTTAAGTAGTCAGCTATGATAATGTTAAAATTGTAATGGACTTTTAGTGCTAATATTAGTCTAGCCATATGTTGTGAAGTAAATTTGATCTCATGCTTACAAAGTCAGTCCTTTTTCTTACAGGAGAACATTGAAATTAGCTGTTTCATAAATGAATTTGTAATCTTCCATAGCCTGAGAATTTCCCTTCTTACCAGGTATCCAGATAAGACAATGAGAGCCTTTATGTTCCGTGTAAGTATTGTGAAAGCAGTAAGGTTGTCTTCTGCCAGACAGAATAATGGTTCTAAACATTTAATCACATCTTTTCAAGCAGTTTAGTAAGGCATCAGAGACATCTTTCATGTCTTGAGACAACTGTGGTAAGTTCATTATCACATCACTACTGCATGTACTTTTTGCAAAACCCAAGCTGAATATTAATGCTTAAAGCTTAATATTGCCTAGAACATGTTTCTGTTTTGAACAGTAAACAATGGAAGGTTCTGATTCTGTGATTGACTCTGTAATTTGTTATCAGATACCTTTACAAATTTAGGTAACATTCATCATAACTATTTTCTTAAGTATGTAAAATAAAATCATGTACATTTGGAGAACATGTTCATAGAGCAGGACCCTTCCACTCAGTAATTTCTGTATATTAATATGTGTGTCAGTTCTGTAGAAGTAAGTAGCTAGTTACAGTATTTCAGGCAACTTCCACATTTATTTTGGGGTTTTTTTCATAATAGGTCTCCGAATCATATTTTAACTAAACATAGCTTGGTAACCTTTACAATCACCTTACTGAAATGCAAGTATTTTTATATTGGGACACAACTTTTGTTAGTGCAAAGCAAATGTATTGAGTAGAGAGAGGAAGAATACTATTCTTACTTACTGAAACAATAGGAAAAGACCAAACACATAGGAAAATGGTAGTTTTAGTTTTAATGAAGCTACTCAGGGCAGCGTAGAGACTTCATTAACCATTACTTATTGCAACTTGTCACATCATTGGAATACAAGGCCCAATTCACCTTTGCTTGTGTATTTGTGTTGTATTCATACCTGAGTAATAGGAGTATACAATTTATGCATTGAGAAAAGTAACATATTATGCCCATAGTACATGGACATAAATAGCTATGCAAATTGGAAGAGACAGAGAATTGCAAGAGTGTTTTAACTGCCACTGTCATGGCCAAGTTGCTGGATCACATAAACAGCAAGCGAGTCATTCAGGTGATGCTCTCCCCTAAGCTTTTCCCTACAGCAGATCTTTTTGGCACTCTTCCACCCAGCTACTTGCTGTAAGACTGGCATCTGACATCAGACAGAGAATGATGTATGTGAAAAATTCCTCAGTATAGACAGTGAAAACTGACTGAAGCTGAATTGGGAAAATAGACATGCTGCTTTAATATTTTACACTACACTTGTGCAGGAACTAATGTCAGTTCCCAGTTTGACAAATCATTCATGGGTTTCACAGGGAGTTGAGCTCTTACTCAGCGATCAGGAAATAATGTAGTAATGTCAGTTACTTTCTAGCATTGCTTACAGAAGAGTTACTGTGAAATGGTACTGATTTTCTGCAGTTAAGCTGGTAAACCTGTACTACAGCTCTCATAGAAGGAAAAAGGATCATTTGCCACATTTCCACATACAAAGTATTAAATCTGTTAGCAGAACTGAATGCAGAAGAAGCAGAAGCATTAGGAAGTCATGGTTAAAAACAAGGCTTTATGATAGAAGTAAGGACCTATGTTCAAATCCCTGTGATTAACTGCTAAAGATAAAAGAAATCTCAGTGAACTACACGAAAGAATATGAATTACTTGCATGAATAACTGTTGTAGTCTGGATCAAACATTTTTCAGTCTACCCAGCATTTATGGAACTAAAAAGTCACAAAATTAATGTAAAGTGAGTTTTTTAGTATCTTTTATGACTTTTCAAAGCTCTTTGAATCAATGCTTTATCAAAAAGTACCTTTCTCTAAAAATAGTCAATAACTAGATTAATGATTATGTATGTTCTCACTGAAACAGTGATGTTTAAACACACAAAATGCATGTAAAATTATAATCTACTATTTGCACTTAAATGATGTAACCAAAATATTTCTAATAGTATTCTATTTTATGTCACAGAATACATTATAAGCATGACCAGTATAATATACACGAAGATAATATATATTGTATGTGGGATTTTAATATCCAGTGATGATTATATTGGCTAATCTTAATTTATAAAGAATGCTACTAAAACATTATGGCACTTTGGTAATTTTATCATACTGGTTTAATTGTTATAATAAAGATCACTTATTCAGGTGTTTTATTGATTTTGTTTGCACAGACCTGATGATTATTATTTAAGGACTAATTAATTTGTTTTCTATATTCTTAATACATTTGTAGCAAGTCACTTTACTGCTGTTAAAAATCCGTTATATTCACAAAATGGAGTAGATTTTCTGGGTCCCATGTATTTAAGGGTATTACTCTGTGAAGAAGAGTTTACCTCCTTGGTTAATATAGGGTAGTAGTTAAGGTATAGGCTATAGAATGTGCTGACTGCAGTTCCTAATGTGGAGTTAATTTTAGATGTTTCTGTTTGTAGGTGACCAACAGGAGGCAGCATAAGATCTATTTTAATTAAAACAGGCTGAAAACAGGGATGTATTTGACAATATGTATAGCTGAACATTATGCTCAATTTACTTTTTTCCTTCTAACACCCAGTAAAGCATAGAGAACAGTAACATTTTGCTGCTGCCTGGGCTCTGCTGATATGTGGAAAGTACAATACTACACGTTTGCTGAGATGTTAATTCTTTTGTGAAATAAAGCACTGAGCAACTGAATCCTTCTCGAGTATTTTTTTTTTCCTTTTTCCAGTGAGTTTCAAACTGCAGAGAATGTACAATGTTTCTAATGCAAGTAATCTCTTTGGGGGTTTGTTTTTGCATTCAATTGGAGAACATTTTGAATGCTATAACCAAGAATCCACTTAGCATGAATGAAACTGCCGTGAGGGGAGTTTATAATTATGCTTGGACCTTGTATTTGTATATCTTTTGCATATTGAATTACTATTCCCCTGCTAATTTTAATTGTCTGCTGAAAAGTTCTAAAATTTACCATTGTAAGGTACTCATTGAAACTGTTATCATTTTTAAAAATTAGATCAGATTGCTATACAGCGTTTTTTAACAGTTTAAGGATTGCAAATGATTGGGTGTTTATTTTTACTGAAATGGACCTTCCACACCAGTAGAAGTGGCTTTAAATAAAAGGACATAAAAACTATTAGGCTAAAATTTGCATGCCAAGGCTTGCAGAATTGGCGTCATTACAAAGTTACGGAGCCTGTGTTGTCTTGTATTCATCCAAAACTTAAGACTTTGTACCCCCGAGACTCCTCTGTAGATAAATTAGAGTTACAGCAATACAAATTAACCTTCCAACACTCCAAGGCCTTTGTCCCAAAAGCCTTTTAGCTAGCAAAAGCCTTTTGGAGGCATGTACAAAGCATTTCAACAGCATTCACAATATTAAAAGCTTATATTGAGCAATGAAGGGATTCACAGACGACTTCTGAGAGCTTAAGTTGCCATACCCTGTGCACAAACAGAAGGAAATTGTATATGTATGTTCTACGGATCTGGGAATTCACCACGGATTTGAACAGTTTGTGTCTGGAGTAGACCATATGGTAGGGATTTTCTTACTGTCATCAAAAGCAAGGAAGAAAGAATCTGGATTTAATGATTAAAATACACATAAATTACACATAAATTCAAGACAGTTTGCATAAATGAAGGAGGTCCAAGGATTTTTTGTTGAAGGAAGCTGGTATATACCAGAATTTTTCACCCGTGATCAACAACTCCATAAAAGTAGAATAACCATTCTGGGAGGAAGAGCT
The DNA here is from genome assembly GCA_034336665.1 of Luscinia megarhynchos. Classification (NCBI taxonomy): domain Eukaryota; kingdom Metazoa; phylum Chordata; class Aves; order Passeriformes; family Muscicapidae; genus Luscinia; species Luscinia megarhynchos. The sequence continues at coordinate 72,834,446 of JAPFBE010000003.1, forward strand.
ATTTAGGTTTATGTGCATGGCTACACTAGGAAATCATACAATTCCTAGTTAAAATTACTCTAATGGAGACTAATCATATTTAGTGGGATTTCCCCTCACAATAAAAGAAGGATATTCAATGAGATATGATTATTTTTGCACACTAGCAAAGGTTCAGACTGTTAATGACCTCTCCACCATTTGTCCACCTACTTGCACCTGACTCTAGTTTGAACTAGCTTGCAAGACATTTATGGTGCGCTTGAATCTTATTTCTGAGTAGTGTTAAAATACTGGTAATAATGTAAAGGGAAGCCAAGTTCATGTGTGGGTCTCACTTAGAAATATCCCTGCATTATGTATGTCAGCAATGTCTTGCTGCACTACTCCTCACCATTTTCCTTTCTAACTAGATTTTCAGTAGTCAATGGGCAAGTATGGCAGCAAAACTATCACTACCTGTTAGCAAACTGGTAAATTAATAGTTGGCTGAAACTGGAAAATACCATTTCAGGGAGATTTCTAGCTTCATCAGTTATGATCACTTGAAGCTGTATTAATCAAATAACTACCGGTCCAGTGAAGTAATTTGGAAAGACTGAGCAAGTGACTGTTAACGAGTATGTAGAGTAAATAAATGCACATCAGGTTGGGCAGAATAGAGGGACCAAATTTCGGAAAAGCTGGGTTACATGACCAAGGCGCCAGGACGTAACACAGAAGGCAAGGACCAGACACATCTTGTGTGGCGGGGGGTCGAAGGCTCCAGAAAAGCGTTTTGTATGTGTGTTTATTCATCCACATCAATGCCGTGGTGGCTCACACATGCAGCATCTCCATAAAAATTGTTTCATTTCTTTAATTACAGTATGTGATAAACGCCATTTCTCCATTTCAACCACAAACCGCCAGCTCAGGAGGAACAGGCGGCGGCCGCGCGCTCGCTCTGGGCAGCCGCATGGCACGCCCGACAGCCACACCGGTGGTTTATGCACGGCCGTCCCGCACGCTCGGGCCGACCCCGCTGCTCCCTCCATCGGTCCCGGGCCCCTCCCTGCGCCGCGCCCTCGGGGAAGCGGCAGCACCAACCCGCCCCGCGCAGGGGCCCTCGCCGAGGGGGCGGGCCGCGACAGCCGCAGCCAATCACCGGCACGCCTGGGGAAGACAGGCGGCGGCTGCGGCCAATGGCTGCCCGGCGGCGCGCGCGGCGCGGCCCCGCCGGCGGAGGAGCGACGGGGATTCCGGCCCGCCTGGCGCGGCAGGGCGGGGCGGGGGAAGCGGCGGGCACGGGGCACCAATGGGCGCGCGGAGAAGAGTGACAGGCAGGCAGCTCGCCCAATGGGAGGGCGGTGCCGTTAAAGGGCCAGCGGCCCGGAGGGGAGCGCCGGGCGCAGGTGAGTCGCGCGCGCGGCCCCCGGGGACCGGGCGGGGCGGGCGGCGGGACCGGCCCGGGGATGGGGCGGCCGCTCCCCCCAGCGTGCGGACGGTCTCCACCGCCACCCCCGGGGGTAGAGCGGTGGGGCTCCGCTGGCTCGGCCCCTGGGGGTGATGAGGAGACTGCCCGCCGTCTTGTTTCCCCACGGCAGGTCCTGCCCCTATTTCTGCTTGTCCCGGGGGAGGCGCAGGGCCCCGGCGGCCGCAGAGGCGCGGGCTGGCTGCAGGCCCAGGGGCCCGTGTGCTCCCGGGAGCCGGGCTGTGCCGGCCGGCCGTGCCGCCGCCCCCCTTTGTTGCTGTTCGTGCCGCGCTCCCCGGCCCGCGGCTGTGCCCGCCTCACGCCGCCTTCTGCTCCCGGCTGCCCCTGGCTCCGCCGGGAAAGAGCTTCGGCCTCATGGCTCTGTGCCTGCCATAGCCAGCTGCTCCCCGGCTTCTTTCTGCCTTCGCCTGCTTCCGTGAACTGGCCTTTTAGGTGCTGTTGGGCCCCTTCTGTGCCTCCTTTTTCGCTTGTGTAAACCGCGGTCCTGTTGCAGGGTTGTGTTGGGTGGTGTGTTGTGCAGCGCCCAGATCCTCCAGTACTGAAAACCTTTGTACAAAAGCATAAGTTTCTCCAAGCTAATGTACCCATCTCTTAGAAATCACAAAAAAGTTTTCTAGAAAGCTTTAGTCCGAAGATGCTCAAGACTGTAATTTTGTTTTTAAAAACTTAAGAGATAGCAGCTCTCGTAATTTGAATGTTTTTTTATTCAAGCCCTGAAAGTTTAAAAAAATCAAGACATCATCTTTTGTAAAAAGTAATGATTTTCATAAAATTCAAGTTTGATACTAGCAACAGTCTACCATTTCTGTTTGCTTCATTATTTGTTTGAGGCATTTGCTAATTTTTATTGGTCCCACGTGGTCAGACAGTAAAGTGTGAACAAAGGAGACAGAAAAGAGAGGCACAGTGAGGATGCTTTTGTCTTTAACCATGTCAAAAGTATTCGATGTATGCATATTCTGCCTTTGTGAAGTTTCCAGCTTAGTTTTACAGTACTCGTTTCTTTTCACCCCTAACAGTTTGTGTTTCTTTGGTGCAGTGATAACATCCTTCTTGATCACAGGTTGCTTTTGGGCTGACAAAGTCAAATGTCCATGTTGCCATCTTTTCTGGAAGGCTCTTGAAGACTTTGTGATGTCATCAGAATAGGTTTTTTTAGCAAGCACTTCACATTTCTACCCAAGCCCTAAAAGTACACATTTTGCATTGCAGTTCACCCAGCTTCTTGTGCACGTCCTCACTGGTGGAGCATGGGAAACTGAAAAATCCTTGGTTTAAAACTTAACCACAGCCAACACATTGCTGTGTTGCCAGTATTGTTGTCACACTAACCCAAAACCACAGCGTTGTATGAGCATTAGTGCTATCCCAGCTGTTGAGGTTTGGAATATTAGGATTTTTTTCCTTGTAGCTATCTAGCAGGTGTACAAATCCTAGCTCGTTTACATTCCCATCTCTTAGGTACTTTTAGTATGTAACAGCTCATTTTTCCTCATTAAAGAGTAATATCCTAAAGACCACCTCATAATTGCTAAGAACTGAATATCCCAAATCACAGCTTTTGTTAGATAATGTTTTTAGTTCATATAAGATAAGTACACAGAGCCATCTCTGGGATTAATATTACAATTCACACTTACACAATTCACTAACTCCATTTATATGAATTAGAAAGGATTTGTCCTTAACAAGGCAGTGTGCTTTCAAAAAGGAAAAAGTTAAAGAGGCAGGACGTCCTTAGCAACTGGAAGTTGGTAGTCATGAGTTTTAAAATATATAGGTTTTGCTGATGTTTCACTGGGAAATTCAGGGGCTTTTCTTGGATGTGTTCTACTGAAACTTTTAAAAAGTCTGAAAGAAAACTTCACTTAGTAAAAGAATTGGATGCCAATAGTTTCCAAGTTAGTATTGTAGTTCTTAAAGGTTGTGTCCTTGGCTTATGGCATAAAATCGAAAACTAAAATTAGGTGCTTAACGAAGTGTGGCTGGGGAGATCAGGCAGATGATGCAGGGCACTGGTGCAAGGAGCAGTGGGCTGGCCCACAGGGTGGCCTGACATTTGCATGTTTTAACTCTCAGCCCTGTCCAGAGCTTTGGAGAAAGCTTACCTGTCAGCATCTTCCATACTGATGTAGAACTGTATTTGGAAGATGATGAAAAACTGATTTGGAAACCCAGTTTATTTTTGTTTGGTGTTCTGTGTTTGTGCCCACATTATCCTGCTGTGCTAGCCCTGAGAAATTTAGAAGAAGCCAGGGCAGCTAGAGATACCAAATGAATCTGTAAATTCCTGTAGTTCCTTGTTGGCATGTTCCATTTTGGAATGACCTAAAGAACCTTGTTCATCTAGCTGAGGCTAAGTAAAGGACTTAACCAGTATATACCTTGAGCTGAAAATGGCTGTCATTAACAGATGTCTTCTACACAATGGCGTTTTTTTTTGTTTTGCTTTTTGTCTTGTCAAGTAAAGGGTCTGCATTAAAACATTAGGTTACATTATTTTTTTTAAAATAATTCCCTTTTCATAAACACAGTTGGGGTTTTATTTTCAGAAGGGCAGAAGGTTTCACACATCCTAAACAGCAGCATGCAGCTTCCTGCTTGAGTCTGAGGAGTCCAAAGTGCTGGGTAGCTACATGGGAGCATTGTAGAGTGTGTGCTGATACCGGCCCATGCTTTATAAGCATTGATTTCTTCTTGGGACTTGGTTTTGCAGATTTGCTACCTAGTAACCATTGGAAGTAAGTGGTTTCATAGGGACAATAGTATTTTAGTGAGCAAAAGTAATAAAGCAGTTTTTTAAACACAGTGTTTGAAAAAATACTTGATGGCAGCATGCATACCTGTTGGCTATGAAAGAATGTTGCTTGACATGGAAAACTGCAAGTGAGCCACTTAACTACAGTCAATAGTGTATAGGAGATGAAGAACAATGTCTAAACTACTAGGCATTATTGCCCTAGTGGGGCCTTGTAGTGCAATGTGCTGATGTGTATGCTTTAACCAAGTTTAGGTAGAACAGTAGGAGAAAAATACTTAGTAATTCAAGAATCCTGTGTAGCTGGGAGGGAGTTCTTTAAGAATTAAGTCCATTAGTTAGTAACAATTGAATCTATAATCTGGAAGCCACTTGCCTTCAGGTGAACAAATGTCTCTACTGCATCAATAGTGAACAAATAGCAGCTTGAAACTGCCTGTAGTATATAGTGGATCCCTGGCACACTTGACTTAAAACCTTTGAAACCTACTGCAGTGGTATGGAACATGGTACAAAAGGCAGTTCAAAATAATCCTAAACTGGACCTATTGCAAAGCAGTCTGTGATCAAGAACCATTTTTGATTTTTAGTCTTTGCTTCCAGGTTTTGATAGGCTGTTTTGGGGTTGTTTTTTTGTTTGCTTTTTTTGTAGTGTGATCTCCCTATATTATAATAATATTCATTACTGTGTTAATAGTCCCCTGTTCTCCCGCTCACTCTCCACTTCTCTGCAGCTGTGCACAGTCTGTCAGGTGAATTAAGGGGGTTCGAGTTCTCTTCAGCATCAGGCCAAGGACCAGCTGGTGCTGAGGGTAGAGCACTGGATGAGCTCTAAAGCTGCCATGGTATCTGACATGAAATGTTCAGCAGAGACGGACACGGGAGGGTTTTACCGTGGGCATACAGTGACTTAAATCTATTTCCTGTTAAAATAGAATGTCCTGTCTAACAAGTTTCCTGTCTAACAAATGACATTTGTCTGAGCTAGTAGTTATTTTGTGACATTCAAAAGGATTGCTCCAGTTCTTTTCCTTTATGATTATGTTAAGTCACGAAAATATCAACTTCTTATATAAATTTACTTTTTTGTTAATGAAAATGGTGTCTCATTTAAAATGTGTCTCAGAAATTTCACTCCCCTAAACATTTTATGTTTTTGAAGTAATGATAGAACAATTTCAGCTTCTTTTGGAAGTAATTGAGCATTCAAACTGAAATGTGTGTGTCAAATTTCAGTATTAAGGAAATCCCAACTGGCAAAACTCTTAAGAGCTGAAGGAAAATAGTTGTACTTTGGTAATGGAAATATCAAATCAACCTTAACAGTTCATGACATGGATATATTAATGGTTTTATAATTCATAGGAAATTAGAGGAAGTATCTATGACTACTTTGTATTCAAAGTTTAGCAAAATGTTTTTTCTTTATCAAATAAACAGTTAGTTCAAAATACGCATTCCTTAAATGATGACTTAGGATTCAAGTTGTTAAATGAGAATATATGGTGTATACCTTGGAGATTTATCTTGTTTGCTCTTTTTCTCTTAGGAAGCCTGACAAATAGAAAAATACAACAAAGTGAAGAGAAAATTTACTTCATGAGAACTGAGCTCTGCTTTCATTTACTTTTAAATTTATTTATATTAGTAGCTGATTAGTGTCAGATCATCTCTGTAGTCTGCTGTGGTGAAATCACTAGGTTAAGCCTGAAAAAATGAAACAGTTAAAAAGAAAAAGAAAAAGCAATTTTAGTGTTCAGGAAACTCAAACTCTCCTTAAGGAAATCAGAAAAAGGAGAGAAGTACTCTTTTCAAAGCAACTTAATACAACAATTAATGAGATGAAACGGAAAGCTTGGGAGGAAATAGCAGAGTGTGTCAATGCAGTAGGTGAAGGAGAGCAGAGAACAGGGACAGAGGTGAAAAGGAGATACCTTGACTGGAGAGCACTCATGAAGAGAAAACGTCTGAATGCAAACATCAAAGTTGTAGGTGCTGGGTTTCACCTTCCTTCATCCAATTTAGATGACTCTCTCAATGAAGACATGGATGAGAAAATGGGATTTGCAATTGAATCTAGTTTTGAATGGCAGAATATCACTGACTTCAGAGAAGCTGGTGGATCTTTAACAGAAATCAAAGTAGAAGAGGAAGAGGAGGATCCGCAGAATTTTGAAGTGAGTGACTGACATATGTGAGCTATATGCAATATGGCCTTTGCTTCATTTCAGCATAAGGCTTCTTACTGTGTTTCTTCACAGCATCTGTTTCTGTTTCTTTCTGAGGCATGGTATTCAAATCTAGCAACTTGAAATTGCATGTAAGGTCTTGGATGCTGATTACTGATTTGATATCCCTAAACTTTGTCTTTGCACATGTATTTTCTGTGGGTGCCACAGATAAGCATTAGTTGAGCCAATGCAAGGAAAATACGCTTTTGAAGGAAACTAAGCATGTTAGTATTCAGACTGCCTCGATGGATGAACAGAGAAGTGCTCATCTTTAACAAATGAAAGTACGTGTTACCTGCAGGTACAGAAAGAAATATGATACTTCTTGCATTTCTTGAAATCAGCCTACAGAAGATGAGAACATTACTTGAATTAGTCAGTCAGCCTTTCCTCACTGTCAGAATTTAGTGTGAGTTTGACCAGCAGTAGTGGGTTGATACTCCTAGTAGTACTGTGATTGTCCTGGGATAGGCAACCGGCTGGAGTGCAGTCAAATGTTGGGATAGTTTTGCTGTTCCTCTTTAAATGCATAGTTCTCTTTTCCAGAAGGGGTACTAGAACACACTTGTTTGGGGTATTTTGTTGCTTTGGGTTTTCTAGGGGAGAGATTTTTTTTTTTTTTTTTTATTTTTTTTCTCCTGAGTGGGAGGAGTGGGGAAGCAACTCCTGTATTAACTCTGTTGATATGTATGCTGGAAGAAAACCAGTCTAAGCTGTTAGATGGTAGTGAGAACTACAGTCAGACAGTGCTGAAGAGTAGTGTGTGTCTTTAATGCTAGAGGACTGGCAGTGGCTCTCCCAGTCCCAAGGTTTTTCTTTAGGGGTTTTACCTTCCTCAGTTTGCCTTTCTCTTGCAGCATACATATTGGAAGACAATTTATCTCTTTTGTGATATCAATTTATAGCACATGAGGGCTGTGATAGTACACAAAATGTAACAGTCTGCCCAGAGCAGTGGTGCTAACCACCTCATCATCTGTGTCACAAATAGCTTTACAGCAAATATGATAATACAAATATGATAATACTTTAACAAGTTCTGCTTATTGACCCACTTAATAGAGTTGGAAGAGTTAGGAGCATGTGAAAAATGTCAGTGTTAAATGTTTTTTAGGAATGGAATAGCCCAAGTTATTGAAGGTTAGGCTAGCTTACATAACACATAGCCTATGGATCCATCTGCTCTGATAAATAATTAGTCACAACAAATGCCTGGTGGCTTACGTAAGTGTCACTCAGCTCTATGAAAGGTAAGCACAACATATGGTCTTCTAGATCCAGTTTTCTATCAGTTGTTCTGAATGATCTGTAAAAACTACTGTGCTGTATTTTCTGGGTGTTCTTGTATATTCACTGAACAAGATTTTCTATTTTCATTACCAAATACTAACTTGCAGATAAAGCCTGTTTCTCTTCCTGTGTAATGATAAAAAAAATCTCCTGGTATAGTGTGGTTATTTTACAACAAATTGAACACTTCTGAATAGCTTTAAAGATGAAAAAATGCAGTATGTTCTTTTCAGTCAAGATATATGTAACAAATTTATTCTGGCATAAGGACTGGAATGTAATTCTTGTCTGTCGCATTCCTCTCTGCAGTTTCCTATTGAGGAAGAAGAAGAAATACTGTCCTCAGTTCTGCCAGATTCGAAAAAGGAAAACGACCTACCAGACTTCCCCCACATTGAAGAGTTTGGAAATCTGAGCTCTGCTCAAGCTAGGCTAGCCTATGAAGATTCTCACTTGCTTATAAATCTGGAGAAGCAAAAGGTGGAGCTGGAGAAACAGCGGCTGGACATCGAAGCCGAAAGGTTGCAGGTGGAGAAGGAGCGCCTGCAGATCGAGAAGGAGCGGTTGCGGCACGTTGACTTGGAGCGTGAGAGGCTTCAGATTGAGAAGGAGCGACTTCAGATTGAGTGGGAGAAACTCAGGCTAGACACTCTGCATGCTGAGAAACCTGCCCTGGAAAATGACCTCACCCAAACTGAAAAACCCATCATGCAGCCTCTGGATCTAGAAACTGAAAGGTTAAAACTTGAAAAGGAACGTTTGCAGTTAGAGAAAGAGAGGCTGCAGTTCCTGAAGTTTGAGTCAGAAAAGCTGCAGATTGAGAAGGAGCGCTTGCAAGTGGAGAAGGAGCGCCTTCGAATTCAGAGAGAGGGTCACTTGCAGTGAACGCCTCAGCTAAGGTGTCAACGTTAGTGTTTTGATGTTTCTAAATTAGAAGTAGTTCTTTCCTTGGTACTGAAACTGTCCTAGAGGCTTAACATTCTTCTGTTCAGAGTTGAATGTTGATGTTAAACTGAAAAAAAAAATGGTGCTCAATATGTCAGTGTGCCTACATAAATGAGCTTATGTGTGAAATTGCTTTTCAATGTATCAGAACTTAAGTGTTATGTTCTCTTGTCTTCAGTATTGTGCTGTATTAGTTCGGTGTCCTCCTCTCATAGAGGCCTTGAGAAGAAACAAGGCTGAACTTTGTACTTTTTGTCACTGTACTAACAGGAAGGAAGGATCAGAATAAATCAGTGTTTGCTGTGAGGACATGGTGCTGACGATAGCCTGTATGGTAAAGAAGTATAATTTTGGCAGAACACAGGAATATGGAGTCATTATGAGAGTGATTCATTAAATTTTATTTCACCCACACACCTTTTTTTCTCCACCCCCACAATTGGGAAAAACAGTTGAAGAGTTATCTAGAAGTTAAAGTGCAAGTTAAATTCCTTGCAGTTGTATTTACTGTCATTCCATAACTTGAACTGAAATGCAGAAAATAGGTTTGAGGGTTTTTTTAGGTTTGGCTTTTGTTTTTTTTTTTGGATGAAGTATTCGTATTACGTAAAGTTACACATTAGCCATACCTACTATGAGCTGGCCTGTTGGTCTCACCAGGTCATTAGTAATGCTGTATGGAGTAGAGCACTTGTGTTAGCATAGCACAGGGACTTAGTGATCGATCAGCCATGCTGTCTAATGAGTCTGTGATGGTCTCTGAGGGAAATTGCTAGACCTTGTTTGTTCTTGGAAGGCAGTAGCTGGTGATGGGAGTCTCAGAAATGGAGACATGGAGACTGAGCACAGCCTAAGAACCTCTGAGCTTGAGCACTTCTATACTCATTGCTGGTTCTGTGTGGTCAGTGCCAAAGTCACGTCTGCAAGGCAGCCAGAAGAGGCTTCTGTGGCTCTATGTAATATATTTTAATTAGACAAACAAAAATGGTCAGTGCTGAAGGCTGTTGGTAATTTTCATGGGCAATGTAGTCATATAACAAAAAAAAACAAGCACCCAAGGAAGGAAGGAAGCTTTGTATTATTCCATATATGTTTGAATCCCATCTGAGCCAGATTTCACCTTTCTCATCTTTTTGCAAGTAACTATCTTGTCAACTCCATTGAAGATGTAGGACTGTGGGAATACTAAGTCTAAACATATGTTGAGTGACTTAGGTGAATTCTTGTGCAAGTAAATAATATTTATACCACTACAGGTTTACTTTTATTCTGCAAAGATTATTTTTTTATTACTGAAACAAATGTGCTTCTACAGTGGAAATAAATTTGACTACTACACTCCAAAGTGGCTCTTGAGGTTTTCTTCACAGAGAAACTAAGGTATATCTGAAGAGAAACCTGAATGCTGTAGCACCCCGAAGTTGCTGATGCCTGTGTTCCCCGTGTAGTCAGTCAGAAAGATGAGGCACCTCAGAGCTGGATTTAAGTTTACTGGGGCTTACTTGAGAAAAGAAAAACGAAAGAGACACCAACCAGTTAGATAGAACTGCCCTGGGGAAAATTTCCTGAGTTTTTTCTTCCTGATCGGGGTGGGCTTACATCAGTGAGTTGCCAGGTTCACATCATTATTGCTTCATCACTCTTCAGCTAGACAGGGGAGAGAATACAACAAAAGATTCATAGGTGGAGATAAGAGCAGGGAGAGATCACTCATTAATTACAGTCATGGGCAAAACTGCCTTGGCTTGGGGAAATTAGCTTACTATCACTTAAGAGTAGAGTAATGAAAAATAAAACCAAATCTTTAACCACCTTTCCCACAGCATTCCCTTCTTCCCAGGCTTAACTTTACTCTTGATTTTCTCTACCTCTCCCTGCAAGTGGTGCAGGAGGATGGGGAATTGGGACTGTGGTCACTTCATCACATGCTGTCTCTTCCATGGGGTTCTTCCCACCCGAGACAGTCCTCCGTGAATTTTTGTAACAGGAGTCCATCCCACAGGCAGCAGTTCTTCATGAAGTGTTGTGGTGTGGCTCCTACAGTGCAGTCCTTCAGGAACAGGCTGCTCCAATATGGGCCCCCTGCTCCAGTGTGAGCTCCTCCCTCCTGCTGGCAGCCTGCTCCAGTGCAGGCTTCCCTTGGGTGACAGCCTCATTCAGATGTTTCCATGTGCTCCAGAGTGATCTCCTCCACAGGCTGCAGGTGGATCTCTGCTCCTCCAGGGGCTGCAGGGGCACAGGTGCCCTGGTCTGCACCAGGGGCTGCAGGGGAACTTCAGCTCCAGCACCTGGGACACCTCCTGCCTCTCCTTATGCCCTGACCTTGGTGTCTGGGGCCTTTTTGTTTGGATGTTGTCATTCCTCTCTGGCTGCATTGGCTTCTGTGCCTTTTCCCCTTGTTGAATACATTCTCCCAGTGTCACTAGCACCATCACTGATGGGCAGGTCCATCTTGGAGCTCCCAGGAATTGGTTCTGTTGGACATGTGGACAACTTCTGGCAGCTTCTCTCAGAAACCACCCCTGTAGCCCCTCCAAGACATTACCTTACAAATCCAATACACCAAATAAAGGGACAAACTGGCAGCTCCCTGATATGTATCATGCAAATTGGCATTAAAAGTAACTTTCTGTGATTTGGAGAAAATACTTACCTTTTCCTTTTGAAGCATGAAAGAGGCAGAATTCACAGACTTAGGTGCATAGAACATTGACCAAGATAGTGACATAACATGGATTTTATGACTGCTGTGCCCTGAGGTGACCAACTTTCTAGACAACTATTCTGACTTCCAGACAGGGTCAGAGTAGGAACAAGGGGCATATCCAGCTCTGCAGGAAGGACCAAGCCAGGAGAGAGAGAACGTTCCTACAATCTTACCTGGAAGACTTGTCTGGCCAGGAAGGAGCAGATGTGGAATCTGGCTCCTATTCTGGCAGGTAGCTGAGCTGCTGCTTGATCCCAGCACCTCTGTCTTCATGTTTTATTTCATTTATCCATCAGGATAATGATTTGTATTTTACATTGAATGTCTTCAGAATTCTACCCCAAGAGCTTTAAAGGTTTTAGGGAAAAATAGGTAGATAAATCTGAACCATTTCTGAATTCTTAATTGTTTTGGAAATTTGAATACTTTCCCAAATGTTAATAGAGCTGTATGTAAGCAATTACTTTTCCTAACAACTATTCAGCCTCCCAGGGAAATGGTTATCGAAGGCATCTTGGAAAATACTGAATGATGAAATTACATATTGATATAAATCATTGAAAATACAGTTTCAACATCAAATTTAGAGAAAATTACAGAGTTTAATACATCCATTTTATAGCTTGCTTTTTTTCATAATGAAAATGCTGTCATTTTGTGGTAATTTGAAATAAAATGTCATCTATTTAAATACTAATCTGCAATCTCTTAAACTTTAATTGCCTGATGTACCAACCTGTGATCTTGTTGGTGAAGCCTAAGGTCAAGATTTCGACCCTGTAAATGTCACCCAGGTTAGGACATACACATGAACTCACTGTTCTACCAACACTGATTATGGGGTGAAGTTGTAAATGCAGTGCCCAAGAACAGCCCAGGATGAGCAGCATCCCAGTAGGACACAGCTGACAAAGTACAGTAGACTTCAAAGACAACTTCCTTTCCTTGAGTCAGTGGTCTTACATTATTTCTAACTTTCATTGTGAATAAAGAGATGCTGCAAGCAATGTACACAAGGAATAAAATATCGGTTTCTTAAGGTAAACAAGAGATAGTTAGGATTTCATAAGCATTTGTATTCTTGTCACCTCAAGGCATCTTTACTACCCAGGAAATTATCTGCCAGGAGAGGAGGAGTTTCTAAAATCCCTCCTTGCACGTGGGAACAGAAGCCCATAATATACACTTCTTAACCTTTTCACAGAAGAGCTGTTCATGCAGTTGCCACAAAAGAGCATCAGTGATGAGTATCCCCTCTGGCTCATTCGCCCCCAAAAAGCTCCCTGCAGAAAGGCAATGCTCCAAGGGAGATGGAGTCAGACCTAGGGCTGATATTTTACAAACACGAAAATACCCTCAAAAATCCTACTCTCTGTCAGTCAGGAGCCTTGACAGGAGTGATAGGTGGGAGAAGAGGGAGGAGGAAAGACTAATGTTTCTCTGTTGTTGCTGAAATTAATTAGTGAATATAAGCCAGACAGTGTCAGAAAATGTCACCACATGCAATAGTATTCACCTTTTCTCTCTATTCTTTTCTCTTTTTCCTTTTCCTTTTCTGTTTTTCTCTTTTCTTTCTCTTTTTCATTTTCTTTTCTTTGTATCACTGTAAGTCTGAATACATGTATCACTGTTGAAGTTTTCACCTACGTTAAGATGAAATAAAAGTATAGGCTGGATTATTCTGTAAGTTAATGGGTTTGTTTTGTATCAGGGGCTCAGAATGTTTGTTGTTGGTGTTAGGACTATGGAAAGATTTTAATCCAGGTTTTAAAAAAACCAACAAAAACAACAACAACTACAAAAGAACCCCAAAAAAAAGAAGAAGAGATTGCATTTTTAAATAAATTCTCACTTGTTTTTTTATTTCCAGATAATCAGTTTATTTGAAGATTTGAAGATGCATGCTTCAAGCAAATATGAGGAGGGAAGAACACCTTTAGTATAGGCTTGGGGCAACTGTAGTACTTAATCTTTTAGTCTTTTTTTTTTCCTGTTTCTTTGGGTGTTTTTGGTCATTTTGTTTTTGTTTTTTGTTGCCAATGTGTACCCACCCCATGATTTCCAAAGCACTAGCTATGCCACTCGTGCTCTTGGCTTGGTGTCCCCAGGTGATCTAGCAGGGACACAGTGATCAGCCTTTTGCCACTCAGGCAGCATCAAATGGGAGTTGGGGAGGGAACTCTGGGCAATGGGAGCTCTTGCCCACAACTCATGGGGTTTTCCTCTCTGGTCTCTTAAAACAAAATCTCCTGATGCTAGGTCACATGATGCCAATGAATGCAAGAGTTCCCAGCCATCACAAAACATGCTATTAAAAAAAAATAGGTCCACTGACACAAGAGAATCCCTTTTCAGATGCTGCACATGATCCTTTTAAATTTGACCTGCTTTAGAGGACACTTCCATCCTCTCCTTTTTCAGATTATTAAGAATACCATTGTTATTTTCTGTTCCAGTTTTATTGGTTTTAATTTCCCTGCTTCACTCTATCAGTAGTTTTATTCTATACATTGGTAGACTGTGAAATACCTTGTCTTGTTACTTCCATATTTTCTAATTGCAACACTCCATCATTAGTCAACGGGTTCATAATGTGGAAGGCAAAGTTGCTATTTCATTTCATGCTATATAATACAATGCTTTTGGTTCAGTAATTACATTGTGCCAGACTTGTGATCAATCCTGAGATAGTTCACTTGTGATGGATAGCCCCATCACAGAGTGTATAAGAGTTAAAGGAAGAAGCAAATTTTTAATTTTGCTCCCCTGTCAATTTAGCTACTCGAATACTTCTTTTCAGACCAATATTTATCTCACTGTAGAGATAACAGAAATGAGAACTTAAAAGAGAGAATTGAAGTTTGAAAAGCATTTTATAAAGTTTTGGTTTGCAAACCAGGAGAGATAAAAATTAAATGTTCTCCCACAGAAAGCTATTGTGTGTTATTCTGTTAATGGATTGCCAATCTTCTAGTCACCTGTTTAATGTACTGGAGAAAATCATTACCTGCTTCTTATAACTGTTCTAAGGGTTATGTGAAATGAGCTCATCATCTTACTTACTGCTAATGCTCAGTGCTAGGCCGGTGGAAAAAAGATTTTCAAAGGTTTTTTTCTCTGTAATAGAGGTGTTTGTGAGTCAAACAGCTTTCTGAAGTGCCAGTAACACTGTTTAAACAGTCATAGGATTTAGGGAGTGCCTTTTCCTAGCGAGGGAAGGGTTGCACCTCTGGGGTGCAAGAATGTGGCATGGGTTGCAGGGACAGCCAGGACAGCCATGCCAGTGGAGTAAGGGTGGAGAGAGCTGTGGCCTTTAGGGACAAATGACACCCTAGTGCCCTGAGGTTACAGCAGAGGAAAGCCTGATCCTATGAGGGACATGTTTACACTTTTCTGAAAAGGACCTGCTAGGAACCAATTTCATGGGCAGAATTTCTGTCCAGACAGACTATTGCTTTGGTTCAATAAAGCAAAGTTCATGTTATTTTATATCTTTGTAGATAAGAGGGCACAACCTATTCCTAGATTTTGGACAGAAATATAATTTTTTTCCTATATATGTTATAAAATTCTCTGGTCTTCATTGCCCTTTGACTTTTGCTCGGGGCTGCACCTCGGACTTTTCCATCTTACATCCTATCTGCCATTCTTTTTTGTATATGATCCTTTCCCCCAAGGAAAAGCAGTGAGATCCCATTAGTCAGAAAAAACTTAAAAGCTCCTCAGAAAGCCAAGGTCTGGTACCTTAATGGGTATTTTGTCATCTCACCAAAGCAAGGCAATGTGGCTGTGTCTCAAATTATGTCAAGGCCATTTTGTATCCAAAATTTTGGGAAAGGTCTGAGGTTCAGAATTCAGTTAGAGGTAGTTCAAAGGAGAGAGAGCAGCAGGAGTACCAAACTGGTGAAGCAGGTAGTACACACTCTGCTCTGACAGTGGGTGTTAAAACAGATGAAAGGAGTTAGCTGTGATACTTAACAAGGAGAGAGACAAAGCACCACATCTGGAATGGGGTAACAGAGGTAGAGTCAGTAAGTGAATTCCAGGGACATGGGTGAAGGCCAAGAATGATGGCAGCTACAGAATGGATAGCATCTCACCTCTCTCCTTGGCTCTGTGGGATCAATATGCTATTTCTATTGATTCAGGTATTCAATGGACTTTGAAACAAAACAACACTACTGTTTTATACAAATGCTACTAACACAAAAGTTTTTTACTTGAAGGACTTCAGGTTGTTTCTGAGAACAGCAAATGGCTCCATCCAAGAGAATTTTGGAGAAGCACTGTGAAGACAGATAATTTGTTCAGCCACTCCACTTTTGGTATGCATCCTTTTTTCACTATTGCATCAATATAGCAATTAAGAAAGTAAAAACACAGCAGAAAAAAGTGGGGAAATTGAATATGCAAAGGTGAAGAGATGAATTACTAATTTTACCGTGCCTGGGTTCAGATATGCTGAACAAGAGCAACACTGGTGCTTTGAGCACTTGCAGAGCTGAGCTCAGTGATCCCTCCTTGGGGAATAAGCCTCAGGATTTCTGGAGAGGACCTGAGAACTCAGGAGGTGAAACTAAGATGGGGGGCAGTATCAGCACAGACCCCTGGGGAGTGTGATGATCCTTAAGCCTGTGCTGACTCTGAGCATCTGGGGGAGGAGGAGAGGTCCAGCATCCTACTAACAGAGGCTGTCGTCTTCCAACTGCCTCAAAGCTTAAGGAATTGCACAAAATGCAGAAAGAAAACAGATAAGTGTTACTATTCTTTTGTATTGGTTTTACTACACAAAAAAAATCTCAGAGCCGAAGGCAGGAGACAAAAATGGACCAATCTAACGAAAAAAAAATTGTTTAAAAAATGTTTTTTGTTGTGTGACTGTGGGGTGCTACTTTTCAAGACCTGCACAGGGCTTGGGCAAGAGTACAGTTGCTTATAGACATGTGCAGGTCTCCCTGCAGAGATCTCCCAGAGCACTGGCTCATGGTCTGCTCCAGGGATGGTGGCTGGTCACTAATGGCTTCCTAAATCACTAGAGCAGACTATAGTTAAAGGGACTAACACTGTTTCACTTACAGGTTGGACCCACAGAGATTTTTTGGGTCAGAAACATAGAGGAAAAAGGGTGGGCTAATCCAGAATGGTTTGCAGGAAAGCTCTTACTTCTGAAGGACAAGCTGAGGGTTATCACCAGCCTTTGGACTGTCTCACACCAAAGAAAAAGCATCTGTCAAATAAATAGGCTTTGTCACATAAAGTACTGGTTTATAGTTGACCTCATATGCAAGATGTGGATAATTTGAACTTTTTTTGTCCTAGGTCATCTTGATAACAAAATATTTTCTGGAAGCAGTTCTTTCAGAGGCAGGAGTGAACACAAACACTTGAACTACTTAATTTTTTATCACAAGAGGACCCTTCCTGTGAATCGAAGTGCACGTGCCAGCTCCTCCTTCTTCCTGGAGCCCGCCAGCTTCTCTGCCTTCACATTGGTTTTCATCCACAGTGTTTAAAGTAGTTGCAATGTTTCCTCAAGATGGAGACAGGGCTGTTTATTTAGGAGGCTGTACTCAGAAGCTTGTCAGTTTAGCTGGACTGTTTGCCAGAAAAGAAAATTCATTCTATCAAAAGACGCCAGCTTTTATTCAGGATGAGCAAATCCATTCAGAAAATAAATCCCTTGTGCCCTCTTCACACTCTCCCTTTTGATGCATGAGCATTTTTAAGTCTGAGTAGTTCGTATGTTTATTCTTTTTGTAGAAAAGAGTTATTTCCTGTAGAACAGAAGTCTTTTGGGAAAGAAATCAAGCTCTGTGAACTTCAATTCACAGCTTTTTATCCAAGAGTTCAGAAAGAGGTTAGGGGAAAAACAAAAACAGTGTAAGTGGAGCAGACTTTGAAAAGCTTCTCCTGAATCTGCTCTGACATTGTCAGGGGGAGGGAGCACTTCCAGACTTGGATCTGGCAGGTTCCCTTGGGGTCAGCAGAACCTTCTGCATGGCACAGATGGTGTCAGGGCCATGGTCCTGCTCCTGAGGAGCACCGTGCTGGCATCCTCACATTGCCTGCCCCAAGGGAAGCTCAGAAGGCTCAGCAGTGTCTCTGCTGCTCTTCAGGTGATGGAGACATGAACAGGAATGTGTATGTGTATGTCTGTGTGCACACAAAGCCAGGGGAGATTTAGGAGAATATGGGTTCTGATGGAGGTGGACCCCTTGGACCACAGGATTAGAGCTGCCCCTCAGCCCATGGTAATGCAGTTGGACACTTGTCCCAAGTGCTGGTGTACTCCTTCCCAGTTTTTGTTCTCAAACTTTCAAAGGAAGAGTGCTGACCCGAAGTGTGGTCAGGAAGAAACTTTATTAAGACTGGAGCCTGCTCACTTGAGGCCCCATGGACAGCAGTCCAGAAGGAGACCCTTTGAACTCTCCTGGACCAGTGTCTGTGTGCACACAAGTGTGTGTGTGTGCTATAGCCAGTGTGGGAGAAAATTCTGCTCTCCTGAATTCTTGAGTACTTTAGATTTGTATGTTTGGTAAATTTCTGTTGTGTTATTGTAAATCCTATATGAATACTTTACTCTCTTCCTGTGCCTCCCCTCTCCCCCCTGTCTCTGCAAAGATAGTTTTGGTTCATTTTGGTTTGTATTGGTTGACCCTGGATTTCTTCTTGCTGTTTTTCCTCACTGTGCTTAACCACTTAGTAATAGCAGAGTGAACCTTGCCAATGAACTTGGTTGTGCTGTCTCTTTTATAATTAACTTGTTTTTACTTTGTTGGTGGTTCTTTAAGCACTTTCCAGCACTCATTCATGAAAGGAGGGAAGGAGGTTGTTGTTCTCCTTTATTAGTCTTTGTCCAGCATGGCACAAGCATTCCAGGTCCCGTGGCAGGTTTTCCATCTGCTTCAGAGCCTCCCCACCATTGCTGTGCTTCTGTAACTGGAGCAAGCAAAGAACAAAAGGGTGGAGAGCCAGGACAGTTGGAGAATTCAGAGAAAGAGACCAAATTAACACTAGTAACTCCTAAAGAAATTTAATGCACTTTCTCTATCACCATTGGCTCAGATCCAAAGTCTAATAAGGAAATTTAAAAAAACACCTCTTTGAGAATGAAAAAAGAAGGGAAGAAGCAAGTCCCATTGTTAAGAAGTGACTATACTGTTTATTCAAACTGATTCTGTGATACTGAGATAAATGAATTTTAGTCTGAAATCATTCCTCCAAAACCAGTGGTGAACGTGAGTGAGACTTTCAGAAATTTCGTGGTGCATCCAAGGAAAAGGAAATCATAAAACTGGAAGGGCCGAAGGGATCTGATCAGGTTAGTTGCATGGCACATTTTCCTTATGGAATCTTTTCTATTTTTTTGTCCTGGGATAAGTGTCTGAAAAGAGTGAGCAGGTCCAGAGTTGTGATAGGTACAATTTTTGTGACACAATGGCATTGTTTTGACTTTATTTTAATTTGGCAGCTAAAAATGAACACTAGAAAGTAAGCAAACAGGGACTTTGAGACTAATTTCAGGTGAACCATTATCTTCCCATCAAGATGCTTTTCTGACAGTGTCTTTGTTTTCCAATGTAAATTCCACACTGATCTTATTAATCCTGCATTTTTATTAGAGATATTTTTCCTAGACTTATATCTGCATTTGTCATATTCAGTCTGGAGTTCAAACCAAAATTTTAAATTATTTTTTAAACCAGTATCTGGAAAAGTTTTACCCAATATACAGATTTTTTTATACTGGAGAAGGAAGGGAAAAAATAGAGACTGAGCAAAGGTAGGAACTTGTTTTAAACAAGTACTAAAGGAAATTCTAACAAGGTATTTGTTAGAACTAAAACCAAATGCCTACAAAGTTTTTAAATTTAACATTTTTGGCTTGTTCCATATTGAAATTTGACCTCCAGTGTAACTACTATCAACCCCTGCAGCCCTGAGAGATGCTGCTTCATAGGTGATGAGAATCTTCAGGGACAAACAGGTTTGCAAGAGCTGAGCATATTAACATCAGCAGCAGAAAGAATGGCCCTGATCAATTCTCAGGCATTCCCCTACAGTGGTTTCCCATACATTAGCACCCAAGTTTGACATCACCAAGCTGACCCAAGAGAGTTACAAATGGACAGACAGCTTTGTCACCAAAATGCCAGGCAGTTCATCTCCAGAAGCAAAAGACAGAGAAGGAAAACTAAAGTGTGGTTTTTGTCTTTAACTAAAGGCTGATATCAAGATTTAGTGGTGTGGTCTAGGGGCAGCCAGCACTGTTAGTGCCTGTGGAATATTTTTCCCAGGGCTATACAAGAAATATCAGTTTCAAACAGAGTCTGTTTGGTAGGTTTTAGGAGTTCTTATGTATTTGTCAGAAAAAACCCCAACCCACCAACCATGCTACTAATATTTATGAAATGCAGCAGGCAAAAAGTGTTTTGTCCTTTATTTTGCATATGTGTGGGTATATAGGAAATCATCCAAAAGAAATCAAATTAAGAAATGCATCACCAATTATCCAATATACATAAATTAATCTTTTCTGCCTGAAATACCAGCTCAGGGACATATTCACCTACTCATCACATTTCCCACTGAAATTAACAGAACAAGGCTGTCGGCCTGCAAGGAGTAGGCAGGGAAAAAGCCACCACATGCTCACTGCAGCATGTGATAATAACTCACTGAGTGCTGAGTGTGGTGGGGCTCTCATCCCACCTTGTCCTCCCTCTGACAGTCTGACTGCCCTGGGATTTGGTCATTTGCTCCAGGATCAGCTTTGGGTGGGGTAAACCTGTCCTAGGGGCCCTGAGTGGGAGCTTGGCTTCATTCTCCTCTTCCCAGAGTGTCCATCCAGGATCAGCTTTGGGTGGGGTAAACCTGTCCTAGGGGTCCTGGGTGGGAGCTTGGCTTCATTCTCCTCTTCCCAGTGTCCATCCAGGATCAGCTTTGGGTGGGGTAAACCTGTCCTAGGGGTCCTGGGTGGGAGCTTGGCTTCATTCTCCTCTTCCCAGTGTCCATCCAGGGCTGGTGGCTGTGGTGCTGTCCCTCACTGACTGCCTGTGGAGGGAGAGCTGGCAGCAGGGAGGAGCATCTCTTGGTCACTGCTGGGACAGCAAACCTGCCCCGTCCCTGAGCAGAGGGCAGGCAGATCTGCAGCTCAAACCAGGCAAGGCAGAGCTTTCTGTCTTCAGCTGCACACGTCTGAATGGGTCTCACAGGGCTGCAGAGAGGTTTCCCTTCCTCCTGCCAACGTGGTCTCGCATTGACAGAGCTTTTAGGAGCATGAAATGTGGCTGACTAAAGCATTGTGCTGACACAGCCCAAGGGTGCATGTATCAAGAGCCACTCCAGGCTGAAAAAAACTGCTGTACAATCAGCTATTTAAATAATAGAGCAATTTAATTTATCTGAGAGAGCATGTCATGGCAACATAGCTTGATTAAGGTCTAGATTTATCTGCATGGGAGATTGCAGAGGGTAGGGTGTTCTAGCACATAGAGGCAAAACAACACAATCAAATTCCTTTATACAGAAAATAGCTGTGTTTAACCTTCAAAAAAGTTAGACTCTAAGTCAGTTCTGAGTGGTATTTGAAAGCCCAGCACCAGCACAGGAGGTGCTGTGGGCTGTGACAAATGTGCCCTCCAGTGAGATACTTGTAATTTTCCCTTCTCCACCATAGACCTGTGAGTCTCTAAAAAGAGCAATTTGGGATTGCCCAAACTGTCCTAATAAAGGATGAAGGTCTGAGTGCCTTAAGAAGATAAACACCCCAGGTGGTAGGTGGGTATCATGAGATGGAGTCAGCGTGCACCACACAAAAAATTAGTTTGTGAAACCAAGACACCAGCCTACACCCCGTGTTTTTTCCCCTGTTATCTTTATATGGCATAAATTATATTGTATGCTAGCTGATGCTCCTTATGTCCTTGCAATCCTGCCATTATGATGTCTTTTACCAAAATAAACACCAGGGAACAGAAATCCCTGTTTTATAGTTTAGTGGTGGTCTTGGAAGTGTTAGGTTTACAGTTGGAGTCACTGATCTTGAAGGTCTTTTCCAAGCTAAATGATTCTATGATTCATTTGCAGCAGTTTGCATTCACTCTGCTACAAATGTTTGCTCCCTTCAGCAATGATTACCACCATCTATCACACATCTCCTTTTCTCTGTTGGGACTTTGCTATAGCTGCTGTCCCCATTCCTTTGACTCTATGCTTTACCTTAAATCTCTTTTAGAAATGAAAATATCTCTCTTTCCTGTATGTAGGGAGCAGTGTGCCTATGGACAGTAGAAATCCAGGCAATTACACATGGATATTGCAAAATGGGGGTTCTCTTAGCGAAAGAGATTTGGGAAATATATGGTACCTGGTCATGAAAGGAGCTGAGAGAGCAAAGGGGCTGTGGGGAAGCTGGGCATTATAAGGAGCAACTGCTCAGTTCATGGTCTCATCCTTTAAAAACGAGTCATTTACTAGATATGAACAATCTCTGGTGAAGAATGCCAGTTTCTCACTGGGATGGACAAATCAGGATCTGTGGGGGTGCTGTTGGCTCTTAAATTTTGGGTATGATCAGCCCCTTAAATTGCTCCTTCCACATCATCTCCCAGCACACACTGCTGTATCACATGCTGAGCATAGAACTCCTGCCCAGCTGCCTGTTCCTTCTGTCCCAGGAAACTTGTTGCTGCCTCATCTTTGTGACTCATTGCTGCCACATTGGCTGCAAAGGGTTTGAAAGTCAGAAAATCCTACTTATGGAGTGCACTCCAAAGTCTCATGTCAGCCAGTTCTGCTGCCTTTTTCTCTTTAGTTCACTACATAGGATCTGCTTGGCCACAAAACTACTGTTTTTATCTCTCTCTGGATTCTCCATTCAAGGATCAATGCTGTTCCACTCTGAAGAGCAGTGGCAGGAGGGAAAGAGTCCTCCACTGAAAAACGTTTTCAGAATATCATTCAGCTTGTAAGAAGCTCAAGGCCATTGCAGGTTCCTGTACCAATCCCCACTCAGAGCTAGGACATCTCATCTCAGTGTTAGATCAGAGCCAATCCAGCAACTTTTAATTACCCCTGAGCATGGAGTCTCCACAGTCCCTCTGAGCAGCCTGTCTTCATGTTTGACCAACCTTTCTGTAAAAAATCTTTGTGTACAATTGTCCAACTTGGATTTCTGCTGCTGCTTTCTCTCCACTGTGTCATGTCCTTCTGCTGCCTGTATGTCCCCTTCCAGCCTTGACTTGGCATTTCTAGAGATGCTCTCTCCTTCCTTGGAACAATCTCCCACTGCACTTGTTCGAACAAGACCTTTGGATTTCTGCTTGATCACTCGGACCAGCTCAGTACAAAAGATTTAGTCTTTCTGTGACTCATTCCAAGGACTTTCTCCAAGCACTTGCCACTTTTGAAAATACTGCAATACTGCTAGAATTCTTTCTTTGTTGTTGTTTCAATTGCACATTTTCTGTTTGACATTAATGGTGGCTGGAACTCTGGAGTTTGGCATTTTTCCCTTTTTTTTTTTTTTTTTTTTTTTGTGGGCTGACACTAGTCTTCCCACTGCTCAGTGGCATGTGCTGATTCCCTATAAAAATTTCAATACCACAGTTGGAAAACATACAAATCTTTTTCTTTCCTTTTCTTTCTTCTAACAAAGGACATAAGAAAGGATGTTCTAGAAAGGGACATTTTTTTGTCTTAACATCATTTTGCTGAATAAATATTTTTTGGCATTTATCCAAGAGACCTAATTAAAAAACAAATGATAAAGTTTTCTGATTGATGACTTCATACCAGGAAAGAAAAAAATATTATTC
Organism: Luscinia megarhynchos; assembly: GCA_034336665.1. Taxonomy (NCBI): domain Eukaryota; kingdom Metazoa; phylum Chordata; class Aves; order Passeriformes; family Muscicapidae; genus Luscinia; species Luscinia megarhynchos. The sequence goes on from JAPFBE010000003.1 coordinate 72,857,649, forward strand.
TGCCTAGAAATTACTTCTGAATTCTAACTACTGGGAAACCCTTCAGATATATCAAATTTACTAAAATGTGATGCTCATCCCATTGTGCAAGCTTACTGGATGGGTATAAAAAATCTTATTTTCCTAAGGGATATTAAAGTAAATGGGCCTGAGGAAGTACTGTTGAAATATTTATTTTCTTTCAGTAAATTTGGTCACAGAGAAGTTAGGATATTTGGCATTCTATACACAGAGAAGCTTTAGATTTGCAGAGCTTCATCTCTCTTTCTTCTTCAAAGCCAAGTTCATAAACAAAGGACTGTTCCCAAACTGTCACCATAATGTCACTCAGTTCCACAAAGTCACTGCATCACTTCTATTGCTGTAACAACTAAACATCATCTCATGACTTAAAAACATTTCATGGCCATCATTTTGAAAATAACTCTGAAGTGATGACTTTAAATGCAGTCCTTCTGCAATGTTTTGCAGAAAATCACCTTTTTAATAGGAAAACTTTAGAATTAAGTACTATTTTATTAAATATAAATAGCCCTGGTAATTTATGATCATGAAATTATGTTTCTCACTATTAAAACATACTTTTCCATTTTGTTCTCCCTTATTATTTTCTATTTCATATGAAATGTTGAAAAGTTTTATATGAAGCTAAGAGTTTGGATAAATAGTTTAGAAAAACTGAATGCAATTTAAGATGGACAAATGTAAAACTGTACACTTAAGTAAGAGCAATCCAAGCGAGAAGTGGAGAATGAAGGCTCAGTGGCTCTGTAGCTTTACTGCAAAAAGTCAGGAAGAAAATGCCCCAAAGTCCTCCTACTCCATCAGATTAAAAAAAAATTAAGAATTCTGTCTGCAATGAGCAAGCAGAGCAAAAATGGGGCTTGAAATAAGGAAGGAGATCTAAGAGAGCGTGGGGGAGAGCAAGGGAACTGTAAAGAGGAAAGGCAGCCAAACACCAACCAGTAGAGCAGGTTCACAGCTCACTCATTCAAATTTCCATCAGCCCCTTTCCTCCTCACCAGCTGTAGCCCATTGATGCCTGACAGGGCAGAATTGTAGCCTAGAATCCCACCAACAGGGGAAAGGGCCAAAGTCCCTTCCCTCCCAGCAGGTAGGGAAGAGAAAAAAGGATGGGACCAGAAGCAGGACCTGAAACAAAGCACCTCAGAAGTCTTTCTGCTCCTCTTGTTTGCTGATCCATAAGTGGCCAGATGAGCATCCCACAAAGTGATGTGTCCATGAGCTGTGGATTGTCACTATTACTGAGACTCATAACAGGATGAGACAGCATGACTGGTTGAGTTGAACTTCATGCTGATGGAAAGTCAAAAACCTGTGTTGCCTTGTGGGAATAAAATCTCCAAAGAGCTTTTTTCAGGTTGGCCACACATTGCTAGTGCTGTATGACCACACACAGTCCTAAAGAGCTTCACTGGCCTTCAGAAAACAGCATGGTTACAACAATGCTGAGTGAAAGCATCACCCAATTTCCTCTTTGGGTCAGGACTCCCATGATTTATCTGTAGAAACATCCTACAGAATTTGCCAAAAGTAGGAAGAATGGGTTCATGCTTGTCAGTTCTTTTTTCCTAGGTTAATTTAATGTCACAGTGACTCCTGGTTTTCAGTTCCTAACAGAGGATGTGATAATCAGGTGGACAGGTCTGAATTAATGGAAAGTATATCAGCATGTTGGACCAAATCCCATCAGTTGTGCTTGCTAATGGCCTTGATGTCTTACAGCCTTCTCTCAGGCTTTCCATGCCCCTGTGACCAAATAAAATGGGAGGAAAAGGATGCTGAAGCATTTCCACATCACCTTGCTGCCTACCAAGCACTGAGGAACCTGTGTGAAAGCAGTGCCCTTAAGTGCACTCACTCTCCTGAAACAGATTCTGTTTGATGGGGAGAAAGAGGAGACAGGCTAGAAGTTGTGCCCACATGCTCACAAAGAAACCTCCCCTTCTGTTCAGGAACTCTGCAGGAACTTCAGACTCGATTGCATCACAGTTGCCACTTCAAAGCCTTCAGCACCTGATCACACACTTGGAAAATATCAGACCTAACTGAACCTGACATGGTTATCAGTGTAACTCAACCTGCTTGACAGCCTCCTTCCACAGGGCTCCTCCTTGTACTCAGAAATGTCTCTGGGAAAAGAGCAGGCATTTCTTCCCAAAATTATTCAGTGATAATTGCTTGTTTTAAAAGGAAGCACCACTTTATGTTTTCCTTGGGAATGATGCAACTTAGTGTTTCATACAGTGACTTCATTTTTTTGCTTTATGTTAAAATTAGTTTAAAATACTTCCTAAAGGAAGAAATTAAGTCTTATATCTAGTCTTTATATAAATTATGCCCTTTTCATGTAGTTTTCAATTTACTTGTTATCATCCTAGATCTGATTCATGGAATAGTTCCTGTGATGATGATGAAAACCAGTCTGCCCCTGGCTTGGGTTTCTTCTGTAGACATTCTACTTGGTGTGAAGAAATAAGCATTAATGTAGTAACATGAAAATGGAAATTTCTATGTTACCCATAGTTAACTCACTTCAGCTGTAGGAAATACAGGCTCAAGTTCCAGCAGTAAGGAAAATGTTCCTAGTGAAATGCACAGAGAGAGTGTCTCAGCCTGCACTGACCTGCCTTCAGCCCTCTTGATCCAAAATGTCATGCCTGAGGTTTGCTGAAGACACATTTACCACTAGGGAATGTCTCCTCACCTCCTCTCACTTCTCCTTTCAGAATTTAGATTTTGGGGCATCCAGCTGCTGCTGTAACCAGGGTTCCCACCAGCTTACCAGTGGCTGCTATTAATTAAATGGCAATTTGAACACAGCGGGTACCAAGCAACATAATCCTTTGGATTTGGGGGAAAGCAGCCATTGCTAGGGGCTGGTGGCATCTCAGTAGCAGCTGTGAGAGCAGAGGGTGTGTTAACACACAGAGTGGCTAACAAGCAACCTCTGGCCTCAGGTAGTGAGTAGCTGAAGGTAACAAGCATTCAGTTTGGAAGCGATGGCAGTGGCTCCATCCTTGTGTCCCTGTGTCACCAACCCTGTGATCACAGCTCGTCTCACTGGTGCTGCAGACGTGCCAGACTCACTCCATTCCACAGTGTGCTGCCTGGACATGGATCACCATGAGGAGCAGTCATCTGCCCAAGTGGAGGCACCTGTAGCATAAGTGTCAACTATTGAATGGGTCATTCTTGGTTGTCTTCTCCAATGAAACTTAGAAAAGATTGTTAGGGCATAACTATCCCACCCACAGTCATCTAAAACCACTTATTTATACTGCACCCTACAAGTTACTAGATAGCTAAACTGGAGGTGTTTAAAGTCAGTGAGTGTCACCCTGAATATCAGATGTTCTCAGAATGCCATTGCATTTTCCATTGGCTTTCCAGCAGTCATTTCCTAATCCTTGTGATGGAGCTTTTAGCAGATGATTTTTTTTTTGTAGAATATTGATTCTATCCTTTAGCCAAAAAGACTTTTTTTTTTCCTTAAAGTTGTTTTAGAAATGTCAGGGAACTTCCAGCAATTGACAGAATTGCAGGTGGCCAGAATATAAAAGGGAAAAAGGGAAGACACCACCTCTGTTATGTATTCATGGGCTTCATGACTACAGTAGTGTGTAGAAAGACTCTTTTAATAGAATCACTGGATTTAAACTGCTGCAGTCTTGTGACTTCCAAATTCTCCACGCCTTCTACAAAGTTGCACCAAAATGCATTTTAAAAGTTTCACCAGATCAGATCTTCCCATCCACACTAGTGGTTACATCTTTACACCACTATGCATGGATTTGAACAATTAGTATCAGGCAAAAGGCAAGGTAGAATCAGGGCCTTAGCACTGGAATCCTTATGGGAACAGCTAAAGTACACAAAACCTAAAAAAGTAATATAACTGTTTTCCCAGGATTTAGGAAAATGTGTAATTTATCTCAAGGCACTTGAAAGTCCACTTCAACAGTTTAGTGTTGTTGAAGGTCTCTTTGAAGCTCTTAGAGATGAAGCAATCTAAAAGACACTTTTCAGTATTTGGTGCTAATGGAAGGGTGATGGATTGGTGAGCTAGGGGTGTGAATCCTTGCTTTGGCTGAAAGGAAAGACCAACAGCAGGGGACACTCCTCTGAAGTGTGATGATAACATCCTTGGCCCCTAACAGGCAGGTTCAGATTCTGAGCTCAGCAAATGATAATGCACATCTTCATTTAGGTAAGCAGCTTGGGGTATGTGTTGCTGCTTTTTGAATCTCCTCTCAGTGCAGAATAACAACAAAAAATTTAAGCAAACTTTGCCCTTAGGAAAATATTGAGGATGGTCAGAACTTTTGAAGAGGTTGCCCAGAGAGGTTATGTGTTTTCAACACTGGAGATGCTAAAATTATGATAGAATAACATTGAGAGACCTCTTAAGCTCTGAAATTTGATCTAACTTCAAAGCTGAATCTACTTTAAATGGAAGTTTGAAGGAGCTGACCTCCAGAAATCCCTTCCAGTCTAAATTATTCCATGTTTCCTATTTACTAGTTTCAGCTTGCCTGACCTTACATTTGATGCAACCATTTATGAAATCAGTAAGTTATTTGGAATCTGTGGCACTCCTCTCACTTAGAAAAGGAAGTGACTCTAAATTTCTATTTGTAATTCCACTGGTGACTTCTTACCCTTAGACATTTTAGCTGAAGCTAAACTTGCTGTTGAATACCAATTACACATTTTGTGGTAACACTGTTAATTAATCCATGTCTATAATAAATCTCTGCAGCTCCTTGCAGGCTTCCTTTCTTTTCCTTGTTTTTGCATTAGTGTGATAGGTAAATTCTGCAGGTTGAGAGCTTTAGGAGGTCCCTTCTGTGGTGATTTTCTAATCATGGATGAAAGTATACTTACATTTTGAATATTAAAGAATATTTGTTCCTCATTCTGACATCCTATCAGGGCAGAAGCAATTACAGAATTATTAAGGAACAGAGGTGAACAGGTACCACATGCAATGATTACAACCAGTCGTGTAAAGCTGTACTGCTTTCCCCAGGCTCTGTTCTCAATTGCACTGAGGCAAATTCAATTCAGAACATGTACTTTCAGTTCCCAGAATAGTCCCTAGGTGAAATTCAGCAATAACAAGTGGTTGCATAAACTAATTCTGCATGTGAGGTTCTCAGACAACCCAGCAAGTCTGTACTGATTTTAAATTTAATAAGTGTTTAACAGAATACACAACCAGTGTGGGAGGGTTTAATGGGTAGGACAAAAAGCTGCTAATATAACAGTGAATGTCAAAGCAGGTTGGTCCTATATTATGATTCACACCAGCTCAGGAAATTTATCTTGCAGGTGAGTCTAATATTGTTGTGAGTGTTAATAATTGCTCTTGATTACATTAAAGCTGAAATTATTTTAGAAGCAGATAAATGCTGATATAATTCAGTTCATCATTAAGACAGCTAAATTTAGAAATCTATAGGAAAATTATGTGTCAGAAGTATTTTAATTCTCTATGGAAATCTAGCCAATGGAGGCTTGAAAAGAACTCATCTGAAGAGGCTGGGACACAATTCATTTAGTCTCCCACAGGCACTATTTGAGATGCCTTAGGCCATCTGAGACATCTGCTTGGGGGTTTCTTCTCTTCTCCAGGCTGGACCCCAACTCTCTCAGTCTGTCTTCACAAGAGAGGTGTTCCAGACCTGTGATACACTTGGTGTCCCTGCTCTGGACTCTCTCCAGCAGGTCCCTGCCCTCCCTGTGCTGGCCCCAGAGCTGATGCAGCACTGCAGGTGGGGTCTCAGAGCAGAGCAGAGGGGCAGAATCCCCTCCCTGGCCCTGCTGCCACCACTGGATGCAGCCCAGGACATGTTTGGCATTCTCTGGGCTGAGTGCACACTGACAGCTCCTGTCCAGCCTCTCACCCACCAGCATCACCAAGCCCTCACAGGGCTGCTGTCTATGGTCACAGCAGCCATGCAACAGGTACCCTCTTGGAGTAAGAAAAAGAGTGAGTGGAGACAGCAGACCAATACCCTGAGATTGCTTTCTCAACCACCTGAACTGTAGTGCAGCTCTCCCTGCTGTAGCATTTTCCTATCTAAATTTTTGTTGTTGTTGTTTTTGTTGGGTTTTTTTGTTGTTGTTTTCTATTCAAATATTTTATCTCCTTATGACAGGCATCAGCAAAGTCAAAGAGAAATATCCTCTTTACCTCAACTGACCAAGTTTTCTTTCAGTAAAGCATTCTCTTGGCAAGGACAAGGCTTGGAAATGGTGAGAGGATGTGGTGATTCCCCACTGTGGCTGCTGGCCACATGGCCAAACAGTTTGGTGCTGCACTGCTTCAGCTGCTCAATTCTGAATCCTTCTCCGTGCATGGTTACTGACACTGGACCTCTCAGAGGACTTGGGTGCCTCATTGCCAAGTGGAAACCTGACTTAGGGACTAACAATGAGCTCCATGGAGCAACATTCCTAACAGCAGTGATGGGCTGCTTACTGAAAGAGAAAAATAAATATAATGTGTTAAAGAGACAGGGGAGTGTATAAGAGAAGTAACACTGGAAGACAGTAAATATCCCAAGACAGCCCTGACACTGCTCACAGTTGTGGACAAGGAAAGGATGAAGACAAGCTCCTGGAAAAACAGACAGACACAGTAAAACAAAATAGACAGCATTATTCTTAGTCTCTCAATCTGTTCAGCCTCTATGATGTTACTTTGTGAAAAATGGAGGCAGACACTTTTTTCTTTAAAAAAAAAAGGACAAACTCAGAATCAACCCACCAAGAAGTTGTTTTTAAATTCAGCTGCAAAAAGAAGGGAGCTTCCAGGTTTACTCCAAAAAGAGAAAAAACAGACAACTGACTTAACCTAGCCAAAGAAACACAGAACAATTCACAGTAACTCATGAATGTGCTAAACATGCCAGTAAAACATGGATACAAAGAAAGTTTAGTCACAGTGATTCACAGTAGTGTTTTCTGTCTTTTTCTCTAAGACCCCTGCACACACTGCAGCTATTATGCCTGAGGGGTAAGCATCACCTTATTTTCATGTTTGCCTGCACTGTCAAGCTCTGTATAAGAACGGGTTTCTGTCAGCCTGTATTAAGGTTAGTGGAAGGATTTAGGCTCTTGCTCCTGTGATTCAGCTGTCTGATATTTTAAGGTCTACTTGAAGATGAAATCATTCACTCTCATTCTTTATTTCTCCCCAGTAGCTATAGAGGGTCTCTACAGAGTATTTGAGGCAAGAAACTCGTATTTATATTGCTGATATCTGGACTGAAGCTAACCCCTGCTGTGCAACCCTGCAGCTGTCTGCCAGACAGAAGGAGCATCAGCTCAGCAGTGCCTGGCTGCTGTTTTTACAGCAGCTGGGGGCTGGTCCTTGCTGGGCAGCCTTGGGCTCCACCTGGGCCTGTCTCCTCCACATGAGAGCCCTGGGGGCTGAGAGAAGCAGCACACCAGCTCTGGGAAATGTGAGCCATTGGACCACGGCCCCTCGTGTGCCTGGAAACTCGCGAAGCTGTGATGACTCCACGTCTGAATTCCCTTGCAGTCTGGGCTCTGGCATGTTACACTGCTGGCAATGCCCTGGATTTGGACACCACTGCCAGGTCCTGTGAGGCCAAGGGGAATGACCATCACAGAACAGACTTGCTGCAACTCTGCACCCACAGACAGCTCCTGCTGACATCTGGCTTCTACTCAAGTGGTGGCTGCTAGTCTTTCCCAGGCAAGCCACTGGCAGGCTGGGGGATGAAAACTGAGGCTCCTGCATAGCAAGCAGGCTGCATCTATCATCTATCACATCAGTCTCAAGGACTGTCATTTGTACTTCCTTGCTCCTGGCATCTCATCCCCTGACCTATCCAGAGGACAATGCTGTCACTAAATGGTTCCCTGACACTTCAGAAAGGTTTTCAGTGACTAGCACTAAAATACCTAGTGAATAATCATGACAGTTCTTTAGCTGCTCAGAGTCCCTCCTCCCTATGGACTTAAAAGCACTTCAGAAATGTGCAGGGACTCAGACTGACTCTGATTCAGATAAAATTCTGAACCCTGTGGTAAGAATTGAACAGCCCTTTTTTATTTTCCAGGTGGCATCCTCTAATGATCAGAAAACAACTCAAGCTCTGTCAATATTATAAGAACAATTGTTGTTTTATTCTTTTTGGTGGGTACAAAAACCACAGTTTCTTACACAGAACAAGATTATAAATAATATCTGTAACATGAGTGACCCGTAGTCTCTTTTGATTCTACACTGCAGACTGATGAAGTACTCTAAACATTTTATCATTTTGTTTCTTGTATTAGACAGATGCAAATCTGTGGAACACGGAATGATGGAACAGAATGAAGGTAACAGCAAACAAGAGGATGACCAACAACTTTTATAAAAAAAAAATTCTCTGAATTTTATTACAGTGATGGCATTTTATATCAATTATTGCAATGATTTTTCCCTAAGATGGTTAGAAAAAAGAATTGTGTTGTCCTCTACTGAATTTACATCAGTTAAAAAGCAAGCATGTTTCAATATTTCTCTTTTTTCAAAGAAAATGTAAATAATTTCTTTATTTTTTTTTCACAGGATTTACATATTTATTATTTTTTTATCACAGTTTAGTGATTCATTTCTACAGCTGAACAGCTGAGTATTCTTCCATTGTATATATTGATGTTCTGGAGACACAGGTTAGCATGTTCATTGACTTCTATAGCTATTTTTCTCTCTTTGTCAAGACAAAGACCAAAATGGTGTCCTTTCCGAGCATGTTCTTCACAGTTTAATGCGCTAAATTGGCAAGTCTTATTAGTTTTAAGTCCACTCAAGTGAAATTTGTTGCTGTTAATACACCCTTCCCAGCCCCCTCCCCCCAACAAAACTAAATTATGAATTTTCCTGATATAAAATCTGAGTTTGGGTTTCCGAGCTGAGCTCATGCACACGTTGTTGCTGATGATGTCTGGCGCATTTGGACGTACTTCCCTTTCTCAGCCAAATTATCAGTCCACCAGTGACGCTCCCGTGTGGTTGCAGTCTGTGCTGTGTTCCCGTCAGTCACCAACACAGTTTGATTAAGGCACTCAGTTGTGTTTTTGGTTTTCACGGTAGGTCCGATGCAATGACAGCCAATCCTGAACTTTGTCTGATTGCGGTTCCGGTGTGCACGGCCTTCGGGCAGTCGGGAGTCAGCACGCGGCCGTTCTCCCCCACGCTCCCCGTGATGGACAATCTGGCTTTGTTTCTTATGGCTTCAGAAAAGGTAAGCTGCGTTGGAAGAAAAACCAGAAGACGGAGAAGTGTTATAATGTTTCTGTCCTCCAACCAAACAGCACACAGCCAACACCAAAATGTTAAATTTTAGACATCTGCATTTTTTTCATGTTAACGTTAAATATAAAAATAGCAATCATCATAAATATAATGCATAGCACTTAAGTCTACTGGGGAAAAAAAGGACTAGCAATTCTGAGGGTAAATTTCATTACAATAAATCATTACTGATTTAAATATAAAATCTGAATTTGATAATGAAATTAACTGAAGAGGTAATACCTTCATCTGCTTCAAACTAAATTTATATATGGTGAGAAGAACTTTTGGAACCTGAAAGCATTAGCGTCTGTGAATAAAGTCATGCAGAGGTGTTTATAGGCTTCCACCTTCAACTAGGAATGCCAGGATTAAATACAACTGCTGAAAATTGTTTATAAATTGCAATAACTTTACCAGCTATCTCTCTGGCAATTCCATCATTCAAATCTAAAGTAATTATTACTTATTTTCACAATGCAAATGTTTAATATCAGGAAATCTGAGAACTGTCCTCAAACCTCTTTCATATATACATATATATATATATATTCCTACAGTTAGAGAAGGTGATAACTTTCAAAAGAAAATGTAATTTATTGAGAGAAAATACAATTTTATACAGTTTTATACATTATGTCTAAATTTCCCATAGGAAGGTTTAATTTTTTGTTACTTGAAAATCTTTAGTTTCAGGTAAATTAGAACAAAATATCTTGTTTAGGGACTAAATTACTCAAGCAAAATATCCAAATTTGTTAAAAGATTAGTAGCTATGCCATATAACTTTAGTCATCCAAATATCAGTAGCCAAATCTAATAGAGATTTCTCACGTAATTATAAAAAAAGCCAAGATGACTAGTTCAAAGTAAGTGATTTCCAGATGACTAAAATTAAGTGTCTAAAGTCAAAAAATGCAGCAAGGCACCCAAACTATACTACATTAAAAGAGATTTCAGAGATAACCATGTTAAGATATTAATTAGTGGGGAAATCTGATTTCTAGTCAGGAGAAGCTATGCAAATGGTATGCAGGGATGCAGTCTGAAATATCAGCTGGGAAAAAAAGGGAGATAGGAGGGTGCATTCACATAGGAGCAAAAGGATGACAAACATCCTGAAGTCATTTTGTTTGCTTTATTTCTAATCTCTACATTTTGAACTTTATCCCTCTGAGCCCAGTTTCTCCTTCTGAGGTAGCAGTGAAATCCTGAGCTGGTGTTTGATATGAGGAGTTAATTTTATGTATGAGTATATAGGGATGAGGAAGAGTCCTTAAAACTCCCAAACATTTCCACTGCTTCTGGTGCACTTCTGTGGAAAAGAACCAGTCTAATATTGTATTGTTATCATTAACTCCTTCAAAAAGTTGTCTAAAATACAGCAGCTGTTTGTGGCGCAGTCAGAACTTGGATTTAAAAGCAGCTTTCCAAACCAATTACCCTAAAAAATTCAGCCCTCAAAAGCACCCAAATTCAGGAATAGGCCTCAGTTTACAGAGGGAATTATGACATCTCCCTTACACTGAAAAACTTTGGCTTTGGTAAAGGACAGCCTTTGAAAACTTTCCCTGCCCCCTGTACTTTGTGACAGGGACTGTTACCAAACATATTGTGATCGAAAACAACACCCAGATACAAAAAGTGTAGCAGAGGTGATGAGAAAGTGGGGACCTGGGACTATCCATTACCAAAAACTTTAACAACTTCCCAGCAGCAAATGAAAATCTCTGCATTTGCAAAGCACAGACACAATGCAGTGTGGTATAGATGCACATGGTGCATGTCCTGAGTCCCACTGCAAATGGATACTGGCAACGGCAGAAGTGCTGAGAACGTGTTCTGGCCAATAGCAAAAAAAAAAACCTAAAGGTGTTTTAGTGGCAGAGGGATGAGAGTCCAAACCAGATTAGAAAGCAAACTTGGGTGGAAAAGGGACAGCTTGCTCCAGATGTGTTAAATTTCCCAGAAAGTCATCTTTGTGTGCCAGAGTCTCTCCAGCACACTGATCAGCTATCTGTTCATGGCCATTCAGAGATTCCCACCAGGAAATCTGAGTGAGAGCACTCAGATTTGTATGGGATATACAAGCTGTGCATAACTGTGCTTTAGTAGCTCAGTCTAAATAACTTTCTGGCCATTGACACCGCACTCAGGACAGAAAGACAATAAAAGGGATCCAGGATAAAAAAAAAAAAAAAAAAGGAAAAAAAAGAGAACAACACTTTCTCAGCAGCCTTCCACAGAAAAACAGAAAAGCTGCAGGGAAATAACTCTCATCCTCAGTGCAAGACTAACAACAGCTCAGCAGCACACCACAGGACTCAGACATTTACAAAGCCAGGAGAAGCAGGTCAAACTTGTACGTGGGACAGTGCCATAAGGCCAAGTAACCAGGGAGGCATCTGCTCTGTGTTTTAAACTAAGCTACAGGTGACAAGCCAGGCTAATATTCTGCTTAGCTGCTAAACTTCAGATTTATGGCCTGGATCCAGAAACAGTTTCAGGAGTGGCTGGGATAAGAGGGAAAAGTCTCAGTATTTACTGTGAATGTTACTCAAACAGTGGAAGTCTCCTTTTGACAATTGTATGCGGTTAATAGTGATAACGTATTTTCAAATTTGTCGTTAGTTTTCATTAGATTAGTTGTGAAATTAATCACTTGAGAACACTGACTGCCCTGTTCCTAACGGGAAATGGGAATTTCAGAAACTGATCTCCTCAGTCTGTGTAATACAAATATCCCAGCCTGTGTGGGTTCTTTTAGTTGTTCAAGCTCCTCTAGTACTTGGGTCACATGGAGGTGGCTTCAGCCCAAATATCTAAGATGAACTTTTAATGTATTTTTCTCTCTTGACTATGAAATTGGAAGCATACAAGTCAAAATAAGTACATTACACACTTACTGAGCCATCCTGTAGCACTTCACCTTTTTTGTAACAATGACGTTTTTCATTCCTTTTTCTATTATGGAAATTAATTTCATTCATTAGTTATAAACAACAGCATGGGATGGGAGAGCAAGAGAAGGCAGCTGAGCTGGAAGCTGGTTCCTGAGCTTCATGGCCCACTGAGAAGGCCATGGAGAGGTGGTGGTGGAGGCTGGCTGGATACTGGGACAACCCCTTCAAAAGCCTGTGGGTTTGGGGTGAGGAACTCAGCAGGGCTTTGCCTTGGAGGAGCTGGGCAAAAGGATGTTAAGCTCCTCACTGCTCTTGATATCAGCTCTACTTGTACACTAAGGGCTTAATACAAATGGAAAAAGTGCTGCCCAGGGGAAGAGGAAAGGACTGTTCCATCCTTAAAGCAAACTTTCTTCCCTGCTTTCAGCAGATGCAACTGCCTGCCAGTGCTTCTGAATGTCTTTATCCCACCCATGTAGACTAGTCCATTGTCATAAATGACATACAGACTAGTCCTTCATTTTCATTTTCAGCTCCCTTGCAGGCAGGGTGAATTTCCCTGAGGTAACTCATGTTTGACTGAATGAAACTAAAATAAAAATCATGGTAATGAATATTAATTGTCAAGAGGGTTATTTAAGCTATTTTATATTAGTTTAAAACATATACCATTAAAACTATTTGATGTTAGCTTAAAAAGTCAGATTTGTTGGTTACTCATGCAGGTTAGAACCACCAGGCATCTTTCCATATTAGCAAGTTTTAGTTCCAATTCAATCTCTTTACTCCTTGGATAAAAATATAAAAAAAAATATCAAAGATTTCAAAATGCTTAAGACAGACATATTTCTACAGAAATACGTGCAGCTATCATTGTGGGCTCTGTAATGCTGCCACATATGAGCATAAGTATTTTTATAAGAATTTTACTTGAAATTTCTCAATTTCACATAAATATTACGCCAAATAAGCAGAAAGAAGAATTTCAGAAGTCTGTAAATATTTGTTCAAAAATCCTAGTGATTTTTTGGTGAATTTTAAAAGTGTGCACTCTAAAATGTTAATTATCAGAGGTTTTGAATGACCCAAAAATGAATTTCCTGTAAAATAAAATGTAACATTTTTGCATCTTTTTTGCATTGTTTGAAGTGTATTTTTCCAATAGGAATTCATCTGTGTTACAAGAAGTCCCACAGCAATCCAAACTTTCCTTCAAATACAAAACTCAGCTCTATTTTTTATGGTAAGAAAACACTAAGACTAAAAAAAATTCTGCAAGTATAATCAGTGTCTGTTGCACTGGAATAACAGAGCTGGGTGGCAACTGTGGGGATTGTCAAATTGTGTTTAGCACGCTCAGCCAATTTGGGTCAGGTCAGTATTTGAATGAAAGCTTACATTTTTTTTTTGGTTGTTGTTGCTGTTTTTTAGGACTGTATTTTGAATGCATTGCAGTCTGTAAACTTGATAAGGAATATATTTTCTGGGATTTTTATTTTTATACCAGCCTGGGGACACTCTCAGCTGTGAGCGCATCGCTAAAGAATTTAAAGGCAAAAGCACCCCTTCACCTGCATTTTGCACAATGACTTGGCAAAGGATTGCTTCTTTTTCAGACCCTTATTACTGACAGTAGGGAGTGGACTTGGGAGATTAATATTGGCATCTGGAAGCACTGTGTTCCAGTTCATAGTAATGAACTCTTGGAGTCCCCTTGACCCATAGTGCACCTGACATTTCACTAGCGAGCAAAGTGCTAACACTGGTTTTTTGTTTCTGTTTTTTTTTTTTTTTTTCACATGGGGAAATTGGCAGAAATTAGAAACACACGCAGGGTCGTGAGTCTCTGCAGAACGAGGAAGAGAAGAGAACCCCACAGAAGAGTGTGCAGGGGACAGTCTCCCAGCCAGCCCCTCCCTCGCGCGGCGAGAACCCACCTATTCCTGGCAGCGCTGCAGCTAGCATGCTCAAACAGCCTTCTCTGCTCACTCTGGGGGTGCTCTGTACTGAATGGTGCGGTACTGCACGGGCTGTGCCTTTAGGCTGTAAGCTCCTCGCGACAGGGACCTGCTGTGTGTCTGGCACACTTCACCTACTGTACAGCGCCGTCTACTCCAGCGCTATGTGAATAGTAAATAGAAAATAATAAGTGGATCTCCAGCTGTTTCCTACAAGCTTTTCATTTTTTTTTCCCTAGGTGGCAACATAAGTATTATATTATTCATCTAGTTTCCCTAAATTTGTGTTTTCTATTTCCTGCTTTAGGGATGGCTCAGGAAAATGTAGCTGAAGATAGTTGTTAACAGAGGAGACATGGAGCTTCGCTATTTGCAAGGGCAAGGGAGCTCTAGCATGACAGGGTAGGGTGCTAGCTGCACATTCACTTATAAAGCAGCCAGCATTGCTTGGGAGCTACGTCACGAGTTATATTTAGAAGCTCAATTTGCTGCTGCGTGCCATTTCCAAAGGTCATAGAGTTGATTTGTCTAATGATTAGTTGGCAAGATACTCACTGTACGGATGAGAGCAAGTGCATCAGTAAACCATTCCTGCACACCTACTCAGGGGAGCTATGCAGGATGCAGCTCAGCAGCATCAGCCTCCAAAATCTCTGCATGAATGTCTAAAACACACTAGTCTTGACTTAGGCGAGGGGGTTTGGTACTGAAAGCTGAGGATGATAATCAAGGTCTATTCACTGGTTAGTGACTCTTTGTGACTATTATAGTGGGCTAAAGTTGACCTGAAGCAGGATGTTGTGAGGAGGAAAAAAATAAAAAAGCCACACAATTAGCATAAAACATGTATCAAAGGGAGGGTGAAGGAACAGGGAGGGGAGGAGGGGGAGAAAGTAAAACAACATTTAGACTTCTTGTAACAGTGCCTTTTCTTCCATTAGGTTAACTATGGTTCAGTGATGTTGCCTATCCTAAATCTTGGTTGCAGATAGGGCCAACATTGAATAATTCAGGCTTGCAGCAATTTGTCACTAGTGGAGTGCAAGCCTTTCAGAAAACAGACTTTCCAATCAAGTACTTTAAAAACTGGCCCTCTGGATACAAACTTTCTTATTTAAAATAGTTGTCATCTCTCAACTGATTTGACAACTTTGAGTTGTTCAAAACGTACTTTTCAGGTTAAAAATTCCTTGCAATGCAGATGTCTATTAGCAACATAGAATAATATACTGTACATCTGCAGCCAAAAGAACTGAACCACTTTGCACTGAAGTTTTCCAAAATATAAAGCTCTGTTCAGAAGCAAGCACCACTAGACAGACATGTCACAACACTGCGTTACAAGATGCATCACCCACTCGCTGTAGTAGGCCCTAAGTCCTACCCCTAAATTTTAATACTTTCGGTTCCATATACGTTGTAACCTTCTCTATAAGTTGCTAAATTCTGGGTATTCTGCGAGGAAGTTGGGTTAAAAGTCTGTGCACTCTTTGCCACCTTCATTCGTTTCGCCTCTGCCCTGGACTTGTAACAGAACTCTATCAAAGCCACCAGCATTGCCAAGCCCAAGCCTCCAACCAGAATGTAGAAGACTCCAGCAACGTTGCTGAGACTCAAGGCACTCGTCTTGTCCTGGGAAAACAGAAGTGACACAGTTAACCCTGGAAAATGGATCCCAAGAAGCACAAACCACACATGAAAACATCATAAATAGACAAATAACAATGTTTAGCTGAAATTTAATGGCAGTTGTTTATACACTTCAGCAAAATTTGACCTATCTGGATCTATAAGGTATATTTTAAGCACCTAGTTTTCCTGGTTGGCATTAAAAATATTCCAAGTATATTGCCAACATATCAGGATGTCATTGCTTGCTTACTGCAAAGCATTACTTCCATTACTTGGGGAATTAAACAATGACATGTCTAGCTCTCCTCAAGGGACATTTCAGCACTGATATGAAACTGCATTTATGTAAAGCTCTTCAGAAGCCTTGGAATCCAGAAATCCATTTATATCAGACAAGACTCTGCTTGATCTTTACAAAAACCAGTAACTGTACTTGTGATAGGCACTGCTGTTAATTTAAAAGATCCAGACTGAGCTTCCAATACAAATGACAGGTGAAAATAACAAGCGAGGCTTAAGTTGTTTCTTTGAACAAACAGTTCCTTTGAAAGTGCACACTGTACCATACACATTCTGATACATTTGCCTCTTACCTATTATTGCATTTTGGTTTTATTTTACTACAGATACAGTTCTGGAACATGCCCACGGACTACTAAGCTCAGTAACAGTATACTTCTAAATATCAATTTATGCAATTTAACACATTTTTTGTAAATTAGATAAAAGTGAGGGTTTTCTTTAGCAAATTATTAAATATACATAATTTTACAAACAATCACCTTCTTGAGTGTATTGTAGTAAATAACTAGTCTACATTTCTCTATACTTCATGGCTTAGTTTTGAAGAACCATTTTTTGACTTGAAATCCATGTGCTTTTTCAGCATAGTTCTCAAGGAACTCTAAGGATTGACTTCATATGCTATATCATGTGCCTTAAAATACTTACAAAGCTTTATACTTATGCAGACTATATAATCTTTAGCTAAAGTTAGGAGAATACTTAACTTCTGATTGTAATCTCTACAAAATTTCAACTTATGAAGACTGCAAAAAAATGTGGATGCTTAATTTAAAGAAGCACTATTCATTGTGCAATGAGTAGATTAGCACAGTAAAGGTTCCCATGGATGTACAGATGTGATTGGGGCTTATAGCTGGGTTCTGTTTGTCTGTGCCTTTTTAGCTGGCTAGGAGGAGTCTAAGTGTCTTGGAGATGACTGTTCCTCTGGTGGTAATTGCTAGCATGGTGCTTGCAAACAAGCAGGAGGCAGGACTGAGAAAGACCTGCCCTAATGTAGGTGGTGGGTTGAGGCTTTCTCAGCTGTTTTTTACAGGTACACTGCCATCCTCTTAAATGGTTTTCACTCCTTTTTTTCAAAGCACTTTCCAGAAAAAGCAAAATGTGTTGAAAGCTCGTTTCCCATGCTAATTTTATCGAGGTAAGTCTCAGGAAGTAAAGGCAGCAAGCAGTGAGTGCCTGCCATTCTTTCCTCTTAGCTGCGGCTGCAGAGGCTGGCATGGAGCCAGGTACTGTGAAGAAATGTCAGACTCCTCAAATACAGGGCTGGCACTGACTCTGGAGTTTCCCAGCCCTCAGAAAACACCTGGTTCTGGGTCTGTCCCCATAAAGGAAGGCTGTCAGCTCTCTCAAGCTGCTAGGATTACTGTTTGGGTATGGACTAGGATAAACACTGGAAGCTGTAGAAACTATTAATTACTGAAGTCTTTCACTTCAAAGCTCAAGTTAAATTTTCCTTGGCTCTCAAGGAGTCAGGGACATCCCCAAAGGCCACAAGACACCACCTTCCTGGTCAGCAATGAAAGGCAATCCTTCCTGTTAGCATTTCTCCTTTTCAGAAAACTGCTGAGGTGAGCCAGCTTTGAAAGAAGGTGTGAAGGGACATTTCCTAAGTAGTTAATGGGAAAAGTCCATACCCTCCAGGCAGGAAGGAAGCAACTAATCCAGCCTGCCTCTTCTGAACCCAAAAAATCTGCTTTGCATTTCTTCAAGAGATGCTCTGAATATGTGGGACGATCTTTGGTGATTTATATCACTGAAGACTTTAAAATGCCATAGTGCTTCCTTAAATTAAAGCATGACCCTCATCAAGACGGGCCAAAGCTGCTTGATTCTGTGTCTACAGCTGCTTATTTTATTTCTATGTCATTTTGCTTATTACTTCCTCTACTGCTTTGTGAACACGATAGTTAGGTCCCGAGCTGTAGCGACTGACCTTACTTCCAGAGTCCTTGGGTCCACATTCACCTTTATCGTACCACCATTTGTTTTTCAGCTTGTCTAAGACGCCTGCCTCACTGAGTTTCAAAACGGCAAGGTTTACAGGAGTTCTTCACGTGGAAAATAACATAAATAACATTATATATGTTATTTTATGTTATTCAAGTAAAACTACATAGAATCGCATTGCAAAGTGACAGAGCAGAGGCCACAGTGGGTGCTATGTCATGTACTGTTGGCCCAGGTTTAGAGACAGACATATGACCGGGACCTGCTCCATCGCTTTAGGTAACAGGCACATACTGCTGGGGAAGATTTGTAAATAAATAGTATGCAATTACTGTGAACCCAAAACTATTGGCTTACACATTTTAACAACACACCCTGCAGAGATATACGTGAGGCAGCTGCACGTGCGACTTAAGAAACGTCAATTTGTGTTCCTTGCTTTCAATCTATTTTTAGTTTGTATGCATACAAACTAATAATATGATTTGGCCATAGGTATTTCATTTACTGCCCTCAAAATTATCCTGGCAAGAAAAGAAGATGCTTCCTGCAGGGTGCTGCCCATAACCATTTGGCACAGCCCTGTAATAGGAGGTCTGCATGCAAAGAACTTGGGGGGAGAGCTGTGAAGATCCCCTTATCCCCAGCTAAGGACAGTGAGTCTTTCATTTTCATTTCCTGTTTCAACATAATTTTAAAATTCAAAGTTTTTCCTTAAACCTCACTTATTCATGTCAATATTTCAAGGGTCCCCGGCTGGTGATAAATTTCTACTTGGAATAGCTTTTTTTCGTGGTGGCATTTGCTGTGGGTGACATAACAGAGTTTAATATTGAAATGAAACCTAATCCAATATCTAAAAATCATGAAATGCTATAGTTTTACAGTGAAGTTGCTTAATCTCATTGAATAATCTCAGAGTATTATGGTAATGCCCTACTTTATGCAAATCTATCACTATATGCTTTAAAGATGTATTAAATTATTAACAGACTTATTTTATGTACTTTCCACTTCAAATCATTGTCCAATTCTTAATGGATATCTGTCTTATATGGGTATCTATTTATGTGCAGGTGTGCATGCAAATACAATACAATCAGAGAAGCAGGGAGATAAACAGAGATGGCATGTGACAGATAGCCTTGTGGGGATGTTAAATGACATGATCCTGTGTGTGCCAGCAGATTCCTATGGGAAAATTTATCTCTCATAATATGCCCTAATACATGCATCACTTAAACATTAACTTATGGATTCAAGGCTTAATAAATAAATAACTAGTTCAAACAGTAATTAGCATAGTGTAACTGAACCTACTAAAATAGTTTGCATTGAAGAGGAAAGAGTCTTATTGCACTCCATAACTGATTTAACTGGAAATCCCAAAATGCTTACATATTTTATATTTGTGCAGGCTTGTATATAGCTATTTACTACACAAGTAACAACTTCTGAGCCTTGTATGCTGTTCTTAGCTCTAGGGACCCTGCCTCTTCATACATTCTGATTACTCTTTCTATATGTACCTATAGTGGGGGGATTCACCTCAATATTTTCACCCCTCAATTATGCTTTGTCTGTCTGCCCAGACTTCCCTGCAGTTAATGGGAAGAGGTAGGTACCTCCAAATGGTGGGCTTTGATATCAATATTAACAAAGGATGATGCTGAGATGCCTGTCTCTTCATTTACTGCTGAGGAAGCCTTGGTGCCTTGGAGAAATTTTTGACAGCCACAGTTGGGTGAGAGGATTTCCCAGGAACTCTCGAGTGTTCACTCTAAGTAAAGGAAAAGCTCCATCCACTTTCCAAATCCCACACATTTAATTCATATGCAATACTCTGCTTCTAGAAACAAAAATGCCCATATTTTGCTCTTTTCCAGTATTCAAACTTACATTTTGCCTTAAGGCTTTTGGCAGCAGGCTGTGCAGGTTGACAGTGGAACATGAGAGTCCCACAGCTGTGAAATGAGTGGGCTTGGGGTGCTAGCAAGTTGCCTGTCAACACGATCCTCTGCTGGCTTCTAGTACAAGTGCAAAATAATTAATATTATTTGAATAGCCATCATCTGTAACATGCCAGGCACTGGCACTGAGCCACATTCCCATGCTCCTAAATCCCATCAGTGTAACAGGGCTGGTTATGACAAAGGTAAGGGGGCATACAGGTACTGTTCTCACTTGGAAAATCAGAAGCCTATGGAGTTCTTGCAGATTAAACTGATTAAACTGATAACTAGGAATAGATATGAATGATTAAGGCCAGAATCAAGGTGGGAGCAAGTCAGAAAACAGATGTCTCCATGTCTTTTGCTTATTTTTTTTAATCACTAAAATTTTAGGCATATAAAGCCTGAAAAGGCAGGAGGCTTTTTCTTTTTTGCAATCATAGTTCCTTTAATTTCATCCTTTCTGCATTGTCTCTGCAGGGAAGCCCTCAGGTTTTCCTTCAGGAAAAACAATTAATTTCACACTTTAAATTGCCACACTATCCTCAGTTTCTCAGTGATCTCAATGGCAATGGTCAGCAGAGAAATTCCCATTTTTCACTGGGATGCAGCAGTGATGTGACTGATGCCAGGCCCTTGTTTCTCCTCTCCACGAATTTTGGTGGAAAACTTTCTGATTGAAGGCCCTTCTGAAGCTTAAGAAACCCTGTCCTCTGCCCCTTTCTTTCTTGCCTGCCTTAAAAAGCTCTGTGACATTTCCTTCACATCTGCCCTCAGACAGTCCCAGCTGTGATGAGGGAAAAGCATTCTGAGAAAAACCTAAAATTATATATTACAATACTTCCAAATATTTTGCACCTTCAAGACTGGATTTCTGTCCTAATTTAAATCAGTCAGCTGTGATGGGAAATGCACATGGTCCAATATAAGAAGCCCAGACTAAGAGGCTGCAGAGTGGAAAAGGAAAATGTCTTGCTTATGTTTCAGAATCACAGCATATATACACCTCTTTGCAATCACAGTAAGTGATTGCAGGTGTAGTGCATTTTAATCTATTTTAGGCTTTTTTTGTTTGTTTGTTTTTTGTTCTTTTGTTTGTTTCTTTGTTTCATTTGCAGTAGATTTTCAATTGCTCTTGTAGGAGATATATGTCCAGATCACCTTGGCTCTCAGGGCAAGTCACTTATTTTGATCATGTCAGTCACAAACTCAGTGACTACAACTTGTTACTAGATTGCTTACACAATCAGTTGGTAAATAGTCCCACTGATATTTAAGGGGACAGAAACAAAAAAATTGTTATGGTTTGCTGTACGTGAACAAGAGCAATGCACTAAAGTCACATTTATAATTAAATTTCCCATTAAGTTCAGTATTGTACACTTAATATGGCAGTGGAAAATGACTATAGATTTGGGTTTTGTTCAGTTGCTTAGTGATTCCTGAATTACTAATGTTGGGCTAAATCTTAACTAGAGTAAACTAGCATGGTTTGTGAAAATCAGTGTAGTTTTTTCCAGTGCACAGCTGCTGAGAATCTCTGTTGTTGTATATAAAGAGGACCCAACTGCCTCAAGTTCATGTAAGGATAATATACGAGAAATAATAACTAAAATTAGCTTTTCTCTATGGAGAAGAATTTGCCCCATGTAGCCATAGTGCAAAACTGCTGTGTGACAGCACAGGAGACCCTGTTTTTCACCCATGTGCTGAAATCCATGTTGGCACAGCCTGACCTTGCACAGGGACACTGGTTTTCTAACTTTTCATCACGTTCTCAGCCCTTCTGCCTACTCTCTTGCCTTCTTACTCATTTCCTCCTATCCTGTCATCAATCACTGGGTGTTGGAAAGGCCATTTTTTAGAGCCTGAGGCTGGATCTTGAGCCAGCAACATCAGCAAAATCAGAGTGCTTTAAAATGGCATTAATGAAGTTCTGAGCTAGCTGTGTTCAGGACAACAAATGGGCAATTATAATATTTAAATCACAATACTGAGTGATTCTGAAGCAAATACAGAATTCTGGTAGAAAGGGATTTAAAAAATGCAATCAAGGGTATATTTTAGCAGCATTTTCATTACCCACTCGTGGCTGTGCTATTAATTGAGGCTAAGGTCAGTCTCATCAGCTGACTGAAAAAAACATGGGCCATGGTGTTCTCCTAAGGGCTGCCAGCAGAGACAGGAAAGGATCTCCATCAGCACAGCTTCTGTCCACTCACACTTTATAAAAACAATGGAGCAAAGTGGCAGAAACTGTTTTAGTACCTTCCCATGCACCACATGAAACGATGGCATACAGTTAGGATCTGAGGTAATACTTTCCAAAGCACTCAAATGACTTGAGGAACTCACTAGTATCCTCAATCATGAACTAATTAATCAGATCACTAAACCACAGGTGGTTCACACAGGGCAGCTTTCTGAACTGTCTTTCTGAATTTTGGAAGATTGTCCCTTAAAGGGAACAATAAATGGGGAGGCTAGAGGTGACCTTTCATCAGTAGAGAATGGAGGCAGGAGACATCTTGTTTTACACAGCAATACAAGCCTTTGGAGAACAGCTGAGCCCTCTGGAAACTCCCTCATTTCTGAAGACCTCTGTACTACCATGAAGGGTTTTTGTGGGTTTACACTCTCATATTCTGAATAATGAATCTCAAATAGTAACAGCACAGTTATCAGTCAAGCCTCAGGTGCTGTATTTCTGTCAAGAGAAGAGGAGTTTCTTATTCTCATTTATGAGAGTGCAAAGCCCTGAAATTTAAACTGAAGCTGCTGAAAAAGCTCAGGGTTTGTTCTCCTTAAATTCATGCAATGAAGTATTCTTAAGCTTCTTCTGAAGGTAAGAACTTATTTCAGGACTTGTTGTAGCTATCAGGTTTACAAAAGTAATGCAAAGTGTCCTGGTTACTCTGCTAATGATAATTTGCTAGCAGAAAATAAATAAAATGCTTAGAGCTCCATTAATTCAGTAGAAAGGGTCTTGACTTCAATTGATCAGACTGTTTCTGAACAAGGAAATGAATATTACAGATGATAAATGGCTAGGTTACCCTTTGGGGAATCAGCCTGGCTCTAGTTTGTAACCCAAGACCAGATGCTGCTGCAGTGCAGATTTTGAGAAGCGTGGGAATGCCTGCTCACCTGCATGGTGTGCCTGGCACCACCAAGCGTGGGCAGTGCAGGCACATGATGGGCCTGGAGCTTCCCAGGATCAGGGCTACTGCCTGCTCACTCAGCTGTGCCTGGGAAAAACTGTGGCAAGAAACAGGCCCAAGGTCAGATGAGTGCTCGTGCTCATGGCAGGCTTGTATTGCCCCAGAACCACGGGTTGAGCTCTGTCATGTTCTCCATCCTTTGCTAACACTGTCCTGCCCACCACATTGTTCAGTGCATCCTGAGCTGTTTATTTCCACTGGCAACGTGTTCTTTCCTTCCTCCTGCATTCACAGGTCCTCTGTTTCTCCATGAACTGCACTCCTTGCCTTTCTATTCTACTTTTACTCCCCAAGTCCTTTTTTCTGTCACTTTCTATCACACCAAACTTGCTCAACCAGCACTTGCAGACATTTCCCTGGTGAAGCCCTGTGTGTCCCTCTACCATGAGTGTTCCCTTTTTCCTGCTTCATGACTCACAGCACTTGTGGCTGGTAATTAGGGAAGGTAAGTTAAAAAGCATCCTTAGTTTGCTATTTAGCTTTTGTCTCACTTTGCAACCACTGCAAGCTTATGAGGGGGATATTCTAAGAAAATTAAGGTATTTTAATGATTTTTTTCTCTGCCTGTGACATTAAATAAATAAATAAGTACTCCTCCCCCAGTACTGCAAAAACCCAGGCTTGAGTAGAGTTAAGTGCTATTGGGTTTAATATATCTGAATATTTTGGAAGAGAAAATAGAGACCATTTTTGAAACTGTGACTGCTGGCGAGCAGAGCGGTGTGGGGAAAAAATAGGTAGAGCAGCAGGATTGCAGGCAAAGTGAAGAGGATTAGGAGACCAGTTCTGGGTGAGTGCAGAACAGCCCAAGGGATGGTCCCTGAGGCCAGGACACAGCACAAAAGAGCAGGAGGACTAAAAAAGGAGAGAAAATGGTAAGAAAAAATATATGTAGGCAACTGTAATGAAAGCTACATAAACTGTGTATGACAAATTAGTCATATTTAATCATCTATATCTGTCTAGCTCTGTGCCCACACAGCTACCTGTGCAGCATTCTCTAATATATTGCTCACACACAAGCACATAAATAAATATTATTACATGCTGCCTGGAACAGAAGGGGTATTTGTAATACCTCAATTCTCCCCCACTTCACCATCTTCCACATTTTTGCTTCTTTTCAGCACCAAGCAGTTTCTCAAACGAAGCTGTGAGGAAGCAAGGAAGTACTGGTGCTGGCCATATGGAAGATAGAGGAATGCAGAAAGAATATGAAGCTATTAACACCTCAGCCTAGCATGCAGCCTAAAATTCCTGTCCCATAAATTCTGGTAAATTATGCCTAGGGAACCACCATGGATTTCAATTTGTTGGAAAGATATCAGAAAATGTCAGCATGAAGATATTTCATCTGAAATCTGTCTTCCCATTTTGGATGCTTGTGAAAGTTGTATTGTTTATGTCAACAATGGATCCCTGAGCCTGGACCATACATTAAATTACCCCTCGGGGTAGTCACACTGGTTTTTTTTCTCCTTTTCCTCTAATGTCACTGAAAAATATTTTGAGTAGTACCATATAGTAGGGAAAAAAACGTCTTAGCTGATGAGCAGGCTTCTGAAGGCATTTAACCAGCTTCGGAAAAGGCTCACCACAATTTCAGAAGAGGCGTGTTTCTGAAAACTGGCGATAGATCTCACCCCAGAGAGCATGTATGAGCTCCCCTTGGGGTGCTTAAACAAATGCAAATATTTTTGCTTTGACAGTAATTGCATACACCTCGGTTTCAGCTGCAGGCACCAGCAGGGCTGTGCTGCTGGTGAAGCTGTTTCGTGGCAGGTAAGACCCCAGCAGATGCACCAATTACTTCACATACTGTTTACCCGCTTTTGGTGACATTGAGGCTAACCTTGGAGTCACCTCCCCCGCTGCCACATTCTCCTTTGTCGTACCACCATTTGTTTTTCAATTTGTCCAAGAGGCCTTGTTCATTCAGTTTTAAAACTGCGAGGTTAACAGCATTTCTTGAAACGATAAAACATATTTTGTAAGAAACTGCACAGCTGTTAAGATGTTAGAAGGAATGAGGACTTAAGCTGTTTATAAGCTTGATCCACACACTAAATAAACCTCTCATTTCCATATTTCAAAGCCCTTGGCAGCACAAATAATTGTGGTTGCTTCCAAATGTGAAAAATGTGTTTCCAGTTCTAGAAACGATTTTCAGAACAGCTTGGATTTTAACGCAAAAATTCTATCAACCAACCCAAACTATTTTTGCAAAATGGTGCTAAAACTCTGCCTGGAATTAAAAACGATTTACACAGATTGATTTGAATCTATATTTAAAGTATGTTCATTGTGGGCCCAGGCTGGTTTTTCAAGCAGATGAGAAATTTTATCCCCAAAGAGGCAAGATCCTGACTGCCTGTGCTAGACACTGCCAGTCACTGTGTCCCTGCAGTTCTGACATAAAGCTCTTCAGACTGATCCTGCAGGAGCTATGGATTAGGGCTCCAGAAACAGGCTGTGGAAGGAAAGGCTGAGGACTAACAGCTCACACACTGACTAAGATGCTGTCCAGAGCCAGTCAATAGAAAGCACTGGACAAAAGTGCCCAGGGGTCTGAAGCCCTGCTGTTGGCACATCTGTGCATTTGGGATGCAGGGTCTAGAGTCCTGCTCCCTTTGCACATTAGAGACTTAGCTGAAAGGCAAGACCTGGGGTCTAGCTTAGTGCCATGACTCCAGGGACCACTCTGCTATTCTGGGAAAGCACCCTGTGTCCCAGCCCAAAGAGCACCTGGGGAATGGAGGAGGAAGGTGGTGATGAAGGGTGTCTGCATTGGGGAAACCTGGGAACAGTGCGGCCAAACTGAAGCTCAAGCACTGTTGGAAGAGAAAAGCCAGACAATTAGCTAAGTGCTGAGAGACACGAAGGTTTTTGGGCATCCTGAAGACCCGAGATACAAGGAGATTTTTTGGACATCCTGAGGACTTTCTCTGGAGAGTTTATACATGTTATGCTACCACTGGGTGAATGAAAAATCACTAGCTTTGTGCTAGCAACACAGTGGCATGGGCACAACAGACTGAAGGGGGTTCTGTGAGCCTGGTGTCCTCTATGTCATGTTTAAATGCTCTTTTCTTCAGGTGAGAGAAATACCTGAGAGAGACTTTTGGATCTGTGCGGGCAGAGGGGCATTGCCAACACAAAGGCTAAAGCACAGAACCACTGCTTCTGTAGGAATTCAAGGCTGCTGGAATTGTACTGAAACTCAGCCAAGAACTAGGACACAGCTTGTCCTAGGATGCAGTTGCTTCTGTGCATGCTCAGAGGTTTCCCTTTAGGTGTCCAGATGGCAGAGGTCAGACTCATGTATGGACCACCATACAAACCCAAATGTAAGGCATCTGGATTTATGATAGTGACTATAGCCACTATAAAACATTTTAAAAATCAGTTGGCAACTAATCTCCCAAAGACATTTATGCAGCCTCCATCATCTCCAAAGGAAACTTTGCAATTGTTTAAATGTATGACTTCCTATCTGTATTACTGTCACATATCCTAATGATGCACAACTACATGAGTATCAGTAAAATTGTATCTTACTATTTTTACATCCAGAGGTCCCGAGCAGATCCATGCCTATCAGAAATGTACACTCTCTCTGATGGGTCTCTGCCCAAGCTTGTGTGTGGATCTGCAGAGGCACATGGAGCAGTGGCACAGTTCATCTCCAAAGTATTTGAGAGGTGTCAGTAGCTTAACTACTGCTCTTTGGAGGATGATATGGGGTTGAGAAAGATGGAGGTTCCCTCTCTGAATTTGTTTAATGCTCTCAAGATCTGTCTCTCTGAGTGGGATATGAAATGAACTATGGCTGTAGTAGCATCCTCACTTCAACAACGAGAAGATGCAACACCTTCAAAGCACTTGGAGAAGGGCTGGGAAGAGATCTTCTGGCAGCAGTGCTCTGTCAAAGCATATGGCACTAGAAGACAGTGGGGTTTGTGATTCAGCCTCTCCAGAGATGGCTGATCTCTTCTCTTTGGGGGTCCTTAGAGTGGAATTTTTTTCTCTTATTAAGAGGGGTTATCTGCCTGCCAACCAGGTACAGATAATGGTACTTAACAGCTTATGGAGAGCCCTTTACTACACTGGATCCATCCATAGGACAAGTGTCAGCTTCAGAACAAATCTTTACTGCCTTCTGGTAACAGCTTTTCATAAAGCTCCTCCTGGATGAAAGACAAGATCCTTGTTGGCTGGTCATGAAGTTTGGAAACTACTTGTGTGTAGACCTAATGTTACCTAACTTCACTGCAGTTAGACTTAGAGGAGATTTTCAATGGAGATAAAGTAATTGCTTGTCTGTCCCTAAAAGTGAAAATGAGAACTGTGGGCTGTAGTGGGAGTGATAACAGACTGCTCTTCGTGGATAAATCTTTAAGGGGACTTCAGCAGCCAGGCTGACAAATGTGATTTTGCATGAGTGCTCTAATTATGGTTCACACTCCAGAGGGAGAGAAGCAATTGCAAAATTGGAATGAAATTGTTCATTTGTCCCTTTTGTTCATGGAAGCAATTGCTTTTGAACCATATTTGCAACAGATTTTTCATACTCAGCTTTTCATTTAAAAAAGCCTGTGCTTTCAGTCTGTTAGCCCCATTCAGAAAGGTAACTGTGTGGCCAGCCTTGCCACTTAACAGACACATTTCCAGTATACCAAACATAAATGTTACCTTTTTAAGGACTTTGGGACTGGGCCATAGATGAAAGATGATCCTGGAAACACTATTTCTCTGATGCTGAACATTACTTATTCTGAAAATCTGGAGCCTGCTGCCTGCAAAGTCAATGTCAAAACTCTTCCTTGCTTCAACAGGGTCCAAACCAAGGTCTAATTTAATGCTGCTATGTCGAATTGTCACACTGGGCAGCACTAACACAAGCAGTTGCTTTGACAGTTCCACAGATGCAGGCAGGATTGATCACTCCCACAAAAAATGAAATGTATCTCAAGGAATATCACTAGCTCTCAATTCAACAAGACACTTAATCTCAGTCTGATTTTAAAGCAGATGGGAAGCCCTTTCTATCTGTCTATCTGAAAAAAGCATCTTCAAATTATTTCCTCTGAGCTGTAGTCTCTCAAGTGTGAACATTAAAGCTCACCAAATTTGACCAAGTCCTTATGCTGAAATCCTCAGAATAGTTTTTTCTTTTCAATGTTTATCTTAAATTGGGTGAAGATGTTACCTGATAATTTAAAACTTTTTTTTTCAAGTTAATGTCTACTTACACCTTTCATTTGGATAGTCCAAGATTAGTTAAAAACAACTGGATGATATCTTTGACAACTAATATAAGTTTTCATGTTTAATTTTCCTGTTAGGGAAAGAGCTTTCTCACTTGCCAAATGTTTAAATTTATCTTTCAAAGCATTAATGATTATCAAGAAAAATTTTCCCACAGTCATTTAGAGAAGCTGCAGCTGGTTGATAGTAATCCTGGAGTAATAAATAAATAAATGAAACCCATTCATGAGAGGGTTATTTAGCTGGGTTATTAGCCATATCCATAGACAGTTTCACAGCACAATAGAGAAATGAAAATAAAAAAGGATGAAGAAGTAAATGTGGATTTAAGCTGCAATCATCACTCTGAAATTAAACTGTATTGTTTATAAATGCAACACATTATTGTCCTCATCATGTCTAGTAGGCCATGTAAAACCAGGTTAGTTTCACACTGCTTTCTCTGTTGCTTTGTTATCCAGGTCCACCTCAACATGTGGGAATAAATAATTTCCCTCTGGTCAGCAAAACACACAGCACCTTTGCTCAACACTGCTGTACCTCCCAGTAGGTTATAACTGAGAGCCTACAACGTGCAATGGTGACTGCATTGAAAATTATATTGAGACCTCAGAGCCAGGCTAGATCCCTCACACTCATCCTAGACAGTGCTTCATTCTGCCACAGAAGAAGGCATGTGGAAGCCTGAGTTTCTGTGGCAGAAACTTTTCTTTCATCCTAAAAAATAGGACTGTATCCTCAATACCACACTTAGTCCAAACTCACATTAAAGACAATATGTTCCTCTAAATACAAACTGACATCTTTGGCAAGAGGCAGGGTTTAACAGCAGAAAGTAGGCAAGGGTTTTAATATTTGGCTCTTAGTCCTTGGTGTCACTGCACAGTCCTGCCTTTCCCATTACTCTGAAGAAAACAGAGTCCTTGCATGCAATAGTCAAGCCAGTTCAGACAAAACTGCAGCCCTCTCTTCACAAGTACTTGGGTGCATGGACAGTGATTTCAATGTATGGATCACAACGATTTTTAACCAGCCTTTAGAATTACAGTATGAAAAACATGATGAAAATTAAATCATTATCTCT
The DNA here is from genome assembly GCA_034336665.1 of Luscinia megarhynchos. NCBI lineage: Eukaryota > Metazoa > Chordata > Aves > Passeriformes > Muscicapidae > Luscinia > Luscinia megarhynchos. Next base: position 72,887,260 of record JAPFBE010000003.1, read on the forward strand.
CATTTAAAATCACTTTCCATCTCCCTATAAATAAACAGTAGTAAGCCATTTGAAACATTAATTTGGATATCTTCTTTCTTTTTTTTTTTTCTTAGAAGAGCCCATCTGTACTGCAGATACACCTTATACAGTTATCAAAAGATAAAACTGCACAGACAGATGACGAGACTACCCAGTCCCTTGCAAAACAACATCAGTGATTCCAAACAGATATCTCATTTGTTACCCAAAATAATTGCAGCAGGGTGCTTGCCCAAAGCCCAGGGAAGCCAGCAGAGAGGTTTGCTTTGACTCCAGAGAGTTTGGATCACATCAATGGCTAGCAGTTGACCCATCTGCTGGACTTCGGTCTGTAAGAAGCAGCGAGGGAGGCACGCAACAGATGACCTGAACATCGTGGTGCACCACACTGTGGAACCCAGCTCATGTACATGCTCAACCACAGGAGGGGCATTTCCACAGCTGGTAAAGACACACAAAGGTCCCTGCACCACAAGGGAATGAGGTAGAGGTCCAGGCTAGGGACCACCATGGCCAGCATCACAAGCACTGCTGGAAATTTGAGACAGTCATAGCAGAACATCATTAAAAGGGACACAAAATTTTGCCTCACATGACACTTGCAACATCAATGTCAGCACAGCAACTCATCACTACTTAGAAATCAGGAGCTAAAACATGAAATGCATTCTGCTCAGTAAGATCAGGCCTGTTCTCACAACCTAATGCCCAAAGCTTGAATACCCACAACAGAAAGAAAAGGCTCTCTCCAGCCTGGTTAGGCTGAATATGTATCCAGATGTATGTATACTTGTATACAAATATGTACACTCTCAGCCACAGCTGCTTTTCATTAAGGTCATTCATTTCCCAAAATCTCTGGATGCACCATGGTTCATAGGATGGGTGGAAAGCACCACCAATCTGCACCATTCAGCATCATCCCAAAATGCTGTTCCAAGGACTCAGCCTTGGCCTGCTTCATGGAGACTGCCTCCATGAAGTACAGTCTGAGAATATCTGCTTTTGAATACTAAATACTGAATACTGGCATAAAGGCACAGACAGGTACATAAGTACTCATTACAACAAAGGCAGGATCTCTGCTCTAGGCATTTAATAACAATATTTCAGGCAGCCGGTAGAGCTTTGCCAGGAAAACTTAAATGTCTTAGCTATTTAAACAGCTTTGACATTTTCCTGAATCCCTTTCCTGAACTTAGTCTCATAAATTCTGTGCAACTGGCATGTTAGAGAGCAAGAATACTTCCCTGCATCCTGGGCAGATTCTTAGCACAGTTCTGCAGTTATCACCACAGATGGCGACACTGTTGTTTTACTGCTAGAGTTGGGGTTGTTCTTCACTTGCAATAATGAATGAGCAAGATGTGCAAAGACAGTGTGACTCACTAATGAGACCCTACATACACAAAAGCAGCCTTGTTTAAATTGCAGCCATACTGTACAGCCCATCACCCCAGAAATGCTGGGGCCACTGCTGCGGCTGCCGAGGCAAAAGCAGAGCAGAGGCCCCCAACCCTCCAAAAGGCTTTTCACAAATCAACCCCACATGGGATTTCAAGTCTCAGAAATCACCCAGTTGCTTACAAGTCATGTGCAGAGAGATGGCATCTCTGGTTAACCTCAGGTTCTCTGAACATACAACAAAGTTCAGCAAGGAGTACTGAATGTTATGTGAACAAAGATCCATAGGTGGGCCATATGTGAGGTAGGGACAAACTGGCAAAATACAGAGCCTTCCTTTCTATTATGATAAAATATATGACCACATTTGTCCTGTAAGTTTGTTGCACATATACTCCTATAGAACTGGCACCTGTAAAGAAAGGGGGATCTGCAAACTACTGTACAATAGAAAGTAAAACCACAGATGTGGCGGTGCATCACCACTAAAGGAACAAGTTTTCCTGAGGCTGCAGTATCACAGCCAGTGTTGGCAAGTGTCTCAAGCAACCCCAAGCTCAGTTTTGTTCCTTGCACTTTGGATGTCCCTCCCTGCAGCTACCTGCTGGTGCAGGCATGATGCAGACCTGCCCCTGGCCACTCCTGGCACAGGCTGGAGGGCTGTGTCCTGCAGGCAGCACAAGGCAGAGAGTGAAGCCCAGTGAAGCCAAGGTCAGTGACCTTATTTCAGTGATGTGCATTGCAGTTATTCTCTATGATCTAATCTCATCCAGCCCAGGTGGCTTGAGAAGAGGAGGCCACAGCTGCCAGGAGCCTCTCCTCACTCCCCAGCCTAGCGTTTCCTGGATGCAGCTGAGGATCTGCCTTAAATGTGCTTAGCAAAACACAAGTGGGTGCATTTTTATTGCTTGTATATATCATCCATTCAAATGATTCTTAACAGGAAAAATTAAAATGCAACCTTACCAAGCAAAAAATTAAGACCTGCACATCTTTTGAGCTGTTTATTTTATCCAGGTTTTGAAAAGAGCTGATGGCAGATTGTAACACGACACAAATGTAGGGTGGTTTAGGGGTGTTTGACAATTCAAGAGAAATTAAGTGTAAAGCTGCATGGCACTGCCTGAATATGTTTAATAAATTAGGAATGAAACAAGCACTCTGTTAATGAGGAAGATGTAACCAAAGCTTACATCACTGTGTACTCAGAAGGCTTGAAGGATCAATAATGTAAATATTAAAAAGGAGAGCTAATGCATGAACATTTTTACAAGAAAAATAACCATAGTTTTAAGGACAAAAGGCCTGCTTTGAAAGCATGTCCTCTTAAACACATTTAAAATCTTACCGGGGAAATATTTTTACTGGGATTTATAAAGGTTTGCATGCTGTCATGTTACTTGTATGAAAAAAAGCTGCATTCAAATACTGAAGCACAGCAGTCATCAAAACATTTTACATGTTAGTTCAAACAAAATAGAGTCTTTGGCACTTGCTGTCATAACTTGGCATTTATATTAAATAAAGAACTGCTAGTATTCATTTTGTGTCTTCATAATATACTAGCTCTTCTGCAGTGGGTCTCTCAAGCTTTTCTGCTAAGATCCTCCATTTCTATATTCATGCTTATCAAAGAAAGGATGTGATCAGCAGAATGCTCAGGTCCAGCTCAGGACCCACCAGAACAGTGAATGCCCCCTGAATTCCATCTTGCAAAAATTCACATACCCCTGAAGAACTGACTGGTCTGTAGAAAGCCAAAAAAAGCAAAACAGCTCTGGGCAGGTTCTGTGCTGCATTAGAAGCTGAAGCTTTTTAAAAACATTATTTTAAAATTCCCTGTCCAACTTCATTTAAAACACAACTTACAGAAAAATGTATCAAAATATTAGTCAAACAATAAGAATAAAGTATTTTTACAAGAATGTGTGTTTATTCCTGCCTGTTTGGAGATGGGAAATTTACAGCAGTGCTCAGATACTTTTCAATTGTGGCTAATTAAAATAAATATAGCACTCTTCATTTAACCATCCAAATAAGATGGTTAATTTCCAGGGGCAGTGAGTATTTACAGCTTCTATGTAGATCCTAAGTATAGTACACAGTTTAGTTCCTCAAGCTGAGCTTTGTAAACAAATATGAGCCAAACTGACACCTTGAGGATCAGCAGGAGTTCCAATTAATGGGAGACCCACTGCTGCTAAAAATTGCCATAACTACTTTGAATTCAAAGAGGTTCTGACAATTTACACCAGCTAGAGGTCTGATGACTGTAGTTTAAAATATTTATATAGATTGAAAGCTGTTTTGCAGGAAAATATTCCAATTACAGTATGCAAACACTTCTTGGCACAAGCAATTAAATATATATTTTGCCTGTGTAAAAACATCAGCAGTTGACCTGGGATTGCAACTCAGCTTGTTTCTCTGTTTCATACAAAGATTTGCTGTAAATAAAAAACGCATCAAATTGTCCCTAGAGAAACTGTTTATATTGGTTCAGTACACAGTCTTTAGCAGCAGCAGAAATGCTAGTTTCTCCCAACTCTGAGCTATTTTAACTTTTGCTAGCAACTACCTAATCCTGTTCTCTTTGAGCAGTGCATTTTTTTTTTTTAAAGCACAATTTTTCTTACTGGTTCCAGCATAAGCAGGATTATGTGAATAGGCTGCTGCAGTCCAACACCTGCAAGTCAGAATACATGTTTTAAAGGCTTAGAATCATAGAATGGTGTGGGCTGGAAGGGACCTTAATGATCACCTAGTTCCAAGTCCCCTGCCATGGGCAGGGGCAGGTTCCACTAGGCCAGGTTGCTCACAGCCCCACCCAACCCTTGAACACTTCCAGGGAAGTGGTATCCACAGCAATGCTGGCTAGCCTGTGCCAGTCTCACCACCCTCAGCAAATACCTCACCTGAGTGATTTTTTTCAAAAGTGTCTGAGGACCACTGCAATGCTGTCTGCACACTGCAGGAATCACTCTCAGAACAAGCTTAGCCCACTGCCAAGGGCCTCAAAACTCTCTTTCACCTCAGAAACATTAGCAAACCTGTGCCATTTGTGGATTTTATAGTTGAAATTGCTGAAAGAATTTACAGCAATATTTTTAAAATTGAAAGGTGTAAAGTGAGCATGTTTAAGTCCATCCCTCTACCACCCCAATACATAATGCTTTCACATGGGGCAACAATTATCTCTGGCATGGCTGGCCAAAAGCCTTTTATGCCTTAGGTGAAGCAGACATCAAGGCACAGTTTTGTTGCAGCAAGGTGTTTGGATACTGTTTCACCTGCCTTTCCAGTAACTCCTAAGTTTAGGGTCCCCCAGCAGAAAGAAAATGACAGTATTGGCACAGATAGGTTGGGGTTTCATGGAAAAGCACAGCATGTGGTTCAGTGCCAGGCAGAGGCTCCATCTGTGCTGGAAAAGCACTGCTGGAAGTCAGGGAGTAGCAGCTTGGGGTGAGGGTCACAGCAGTGAAGATCTATCATGCCTCATGCTGTCTCTCTCCTCTCCTACTTAGACTGCATTAGTGCAAGCCTCTTGCAACCACATTATGTTATGTTACCCAAGCATATGTTGAAACTTCTTATGTCTCTCCATCTCAAGAAAAAGCCACATGCTGCAGTTTACTGCCTGCACAACAGATCTTATTGTTTTTCAAATGGATGATCTAACAGGACTGAAAACATTATTCACCGTTACTGATCTTGGCCAGAAGATTTAAATTTTCCTTTACATAATATCTTAACCATATTTGTAAGGCATTTTAAATTTATGCTTCTGAATGCCACAAAGGTACTCTTTTCACCCAGAATGGGGCTAGGAAAACATATCTCTTTTAGATGCAATTCAGTGCTTATTGAATAAAAATATGGTGTGGCTCCTTGTAACTTAGAAAGCTGTTCCTTCTTTACATCCACCTCAATCCAGTTGATATCACTGATGGATTGCTAGACAGCCTATTAAGATCACTGACTCTGGATACCTTATGCAGAGGAAGATTTTACTACATCAAAATCTTCCAGAACAAAGTGGGTGGCAGCTGTTTCAGCAGCTTCTAATTTTTCACTCCATTCAACATGTCCCAGCAGTGGCAGAAATATTGTCCCTTCGACTGAGCATTTCACAGCTTTCCTCTGCAGGAAGACCCTAGGTTGAATCACCTATCCCAGAAGAAATGTTACTGTGACTTCCAAAAGGAGTCAGAACTTATTGCTGAATCTCACTACAAATCATAAGAATAAAATATCCTCCTGGGCTAACTGTAAATATTAGGTTTTCTTGTTCCTAACCAGTCCCATATCTCAATGTGCTATATAAATGTATGTTCTATTTAGTGGGTAGCAGGGCATAATAACATACCCAATATTTTAATGCAGTATTGAACATGAAATGTTTGCAGATTTGGTTCAAATCTGGCAATATTTGAAAAGATTTCAGTCTCTGACTTCTCCAATTTTTCATTAATGTAAGGCCAAATCCACCATTTATGAACATACAATAACGGGTAAGAGGAGCTACATCTGAAATGGTCTTTACCTGTTTTCAACTCCTTATGATATGTTTCTGTATTTTCCTTCTTGCAAGCATCAGGATCTCTCAAGAGCACCTGATTAGTGTAAGATGTCTTTAAGACTCAGAAATGGTAGAAAAACATCTAATAATGTTAGTATTCTAAGGAGTAATGATGGAGTGACTTCTACAAGTAAAAGTACTCAACTGAGCATCTCTACATTCCTTTTTCATAAACTACCTCACTGTCAGTTTATGATTCTCCATAAAAAAATGATAAAAGTCCTCTATCCTAGCTAGTATTTCTGAGATGTCCTCAGAGAAGAGTCATACAAAAGGAGTTCCATTTAACCACTTTCAGGGTGACAGATATAGGTATCTGTGGCAAGAGCTACAGTGAAAGAAACAAATCCAACTTCTGCCATCTTCCCAGCAGCTGCATTCGGGGAAAAAAAATGCTACCTCTTTTCTCAGGAACTCATGGAGTATCCACATTCAGTTGAACATGAATTCATAAAAAGAAGCACAGCTAGCAGATGAAAGGTGTTGATTGTGCCCCTCTACTCCATTCCCCTCCATCCAGCTCTGGGAACCCCAGCAGAGGGAGGACAGGGACCTATTGGAGTGGGTCCAAAATGATCAGAGGGACAGAGCAGCCCTCCCATCAGAATTTGCTGAGAGAGTTGGAGTTGTTCAGCTTGAAGAAAACTAGGCTCCAGGGAGACCTTATTAAGGCCTTTCAATACTTAAAGGGGGGTAATAAGAGAGATGGATGGGAACAAAGCTTTTTAGAAACAAGGAGCAGTGGTTTTCAGCTAAAGGAAGGCAGATTTAGACTAAAAGAAGGTAGACTTAAACTAGGCATAAAGAATAAATTTCTTAGAATAAGATGGTAAAACACTGGAATAAGATGTCCAGAGAGGTGTCTCTTTCCTGGAAACATTCCAGGTCAGGCTGGACTGAGCTCTGAGCAACCTGCACATTGCAGAAGGGCTGGATTAGATGACCCTTAAAGGTCCCTTCACACCCAAACTATTCTATGATTCTATGATTCAGTGGTTCTATTTAAGTTTAAATCTTTATTTTAGGAACAAGCCCATGCTTGTTCTGTTTCTAAGGTACTGTTTCTAACCTTTTGCTTGTCTGGTTAGACCTTTCAGCCATCAAGGCCTAGTCCCACCTTAATGAGAATGAAGCATGAAGTGACTGCAAGGCAAACACCATCAGCATTCGGTACAGTAATAAAAGTGCTGCAATACAAGCAAGCTCTTCAATAGCTTTTTCCTAGTAAGAAAAGCTTACTCCACATGGGAAAGCTGTAGGGCAAAACTGCTGCTTTCTTCTGAGGGCATTCATCCACTGACATCAATGTCCATGAAGTTACTAATGAAACATGGCCACTATGCCAAAAGCTATTGGCAGCAGAGAAATCAGGATGGATTCTTGACTTTTCTGGCTGCCAGAAACAGATCACTAATTCATGAGATTTGCACAGTTGATGCACTTTTGGCAGGTCTAAACTTAGACTGAGTAGAGGCATGAGAGATTTCTGTAACATTGCATTCGTGTTTCTTTGTACCTCCATACTGATGTTTTCCATAAAGGCAATAAATGGAAAGATTCCAGCTAAGACATGTTTTCTTAAGCTTTGGTCTAATTATGATGTAAGTACTTTGAAGTTCATTACTTTAATTAGAAGCAGAGACTGAAAGAAAAGAACAGGGGAGCTATTGCCCAGGTGGGAACTGGAGCTGCAACTGCAATGCAAACAAATAATGCATAACTTGTACCCCAGTGAAATGCTGGCCTGTGTTTTGCCTAATGGCAGATCAATACCATACAAATGAAGCAATTACAGTTGTGCCATATAAAGCCTTATTTGGTCAGCAGCCAAAATGGGGATTAGCTGGAAGAGTTCCTAGGACTTTCTGTCTGAATATTATTGCAGAAGTTAATGAGGAATATCTGATATGCTTAGACAAACATGAACAGTGCCAGCAACCAGATGAGATGGTTGGTCCAATTGCCAGTGTGCTGATAATTAAAATGCCCTGAAGCCAGCTGGACATCAGCCCAAGATCAGGTGAAATGATCACAAGGGCAATCCAATCCCTCTGGCAACCAGCTATATGATGTCACCATCCATACAGCCATGGACACAGCAGCAAACTCTCCACCTTCCCCCAGCATGGAAGCAGGGTCCACTTAAGCATGGAGCACCTTCACTTTTGCACAGCTCTGTGTGCCTATACTGCCACTGGTGGTGGTGAAGGAAAAGCCTTTTCTATGTCCCACTCATTCTCATCCACTACACCACCTGGTCTAGTAGAAGGTGTCCCTGCCATGTTGGAAACAGATGATCTTTAAAGTGTCTTCCAACCCAAACCACCCTGTGAAATGCAAATATAGCAACTCTCAGACCAGTCAGACCAAGCACAAACACATCAATATGGTAACACATGCTTGTAATGTTTCAAAGGCAAGCAGCCAGGCTACAGAAAAAACACAGTAGTAAAAGTACTAATAGATCTCCACAGTGGATATGGAGATACAAATGATGTAATTACTGTTGTCCTGAACACATGTCTATGTGCCAATTTTAATTTAAAAAGCCATATGGAGTAGGTCCACTGATGATGGAGATTTCTGCCATTGCTTTCTAAATGTAACACAAAACGTGGTCACAAACCACAGACTGTTTCAGAAACCATTAGTCAGTTACAGTTTCCTGATAGTTTTCTTACCAGAACAGTTTCTTTGACCAAAGACACTGAGAAATCTGCCACCATGTTTATCCTGACACACACACCTCCATGGATTTGAAATAATCATACAAACATCTGGAGTGGGAATGGGCTTCAAATATTCACAGCACATTAAACACTATGCTATTAATCTTCACTGCTCCTCTGAGGCTGATGGGCAATTGTCATTACCCTCAATTTGGAAAGGTGAATCTGAAGTAAGAAGGTGCACTGATCTCAGGTGCCCAGGAAATCTGGACAGGGATTAACTAAGCTCACCAGTATGACACAACTTCAGGCAATCAAACTTCATTCCTTCCCAGAAATCTCTGTGTCTTGTCAAGCAACAATTCACAGAGATTTTATCCTTCTTATCTTCCAGAGATAGACTAAGCTTAAACTTCTGTGTGTATTTCCTCAATTCAGTTTTTTACCACAACACATTCTAATTTTTCCTGCCAAAAGTGGGAGACAGCCAACCTAACTGGCCTGATTCCCATAGCAAACAAACTCTTCCACATTTTGACCCAAAAAGTCCATGCTGTCAATCACTCAGCAGCTGGATAAATCTGCTTAGGAAGTTAACTGCTCTTCTTTCCTTGGCAAAGAAGAGGTATGAAGCACTGTCACTTACTTCATGGACTTCAGATTCTCTCACTCTATTTTGCTTTTCCACCAAGAAAATTTTATTCAGATGAGAATGATCTGCTTGACATTTAATTTACAGAAATTGTAACTAAAGCCTAGTGGTCAGGAGAAGACCTTCTACCATGCAGGAATCATGAACATCACTTTCCATAAAGCTACTACAACTTTCCAAATACTCCTGTAGCTCCATGAGATTCAATGTGATGGCTGAAGATATCCTTATCTTAGCCATAATTCTCATAAAAGTATTGTAACACAGTGCAGTTTTGAAAGTGCCTAAGGAGCTGTCTGGTCCAACCTCCTGTTCATACAAGGGTCAGTCCTGAGGTCAGACCAAGATGCTCAGGGCTCCAACCAGCCACGTTTTGTAAACTTCCAAGGATGAAGCCTGCACAGCCTCTCTGAGCAGAGTGTCACAGTCAGACTGCCCTCAGGCAGTCAGGGGAAATAGTTCCTCCCTACATGCAATCTGAACTTCTCCCATTTTTATTTTATGCTCATTGTCACCGACCTTCCTGCCCTACACTGCTGTGAAGGGTCTGGCTCCATCTCCTCCTAGATTCCCCTGTGGGCACTCTGGGCTGCTCCTAGGATGCCCCAAAACCATCTCTGCTCCAGGCTGAACAAATCCAGCTCTTTCAGACTCTCTTCATCAGAGAAGGTTGAGATCCATATCCAGCTCCATCTTGATCATCTTCCATGAAATAGGTTCAATTTATTGATGCTTTTTTTAAATGATGAGGCAGGATGTCGTGTTCTGAATGTTTGCAATTATTTTATCTGATGCAACAGTATCTTCTCTTGTGGCCTACAAATTAGATGAACTAAAAGCACTCTAATTGGAAACTGCTTTGGATAATTGCCCACTATCTGAAAGAGATGCCAAAAATAGGAGCATGCTTATTTAACTGCGACAGGAAAAAAAAATCCTAAATCGTCAAGAAACTGTGATGACTTTCTGTTCACTTTCAGCTACACTTTCAAAGACTGAGTGTGCATTATTTAAACTGTAAAGTCAGAACTAATTGTAAAGTGTTCATGTGTTTTTAAACCAAAAAAAATATTATCAGCAGGTATAGAATATAATCAAAATGGTATCATATACTGATCAAAACCTGAGGAGCTGGATCTTAGTAAATGCAGAGCATCTGAATGTGGGTTGGTCCCCTAACTTTGGAAAGAAGGCACTTTATTTTTATTTAAAACTAATAAAGATATGAGCATCCTCCTAAAACCAGTCTCTTCTTATTTAGTGTTGCAAGCAGTAAAAGGCTCTTGGGAAATCTTAAAATTGAAAATTTTGGTTGAAAATGTAAAAATATGAATTGTCTAATAATGTTAACATTTAGGGACATGAAATATAGACAATTTGGGTTTTCTAGAAAGAGCTGAGATTTTCTGTAGGAAATAACTAGATCCCATGAATCTTTTTCTGTAGGCTTAAGAGTTTTAAGATCCAAAATAGACCTAAATCACACAAACAACAAATGTGTGAAATCAGGTGCCTGCATCCATCCCAAAGAATCCAAAGGTCTAATCCTACATATAAAAGCCTCTTAAAGACATAGTTACAAATCTGGGCTGCACTAAATGGAACCATATCAGCAGCAGATTGTACAGAGAAAGCTGCACATATTCTGAAGGTAACAGATGGGCTGCCAGATGTTGGGGCTGCTCTCACCTGCAGGCCTCATCCATCCCTGCTGCTAGTAATGGAAGATCTTGAAGCTAGCAAGGGATCTGGATCATCCTGCACAGAGATGCTATTGCTGACCAAGAGGGGAGAAAAAAGAACACTAAAAAAGCTCTATTTTCTTTGTGTGCTGGAGGCAGATTATTATTTCCACGTGTTCTTTTAGAGAAGAAAGGAGTACCTGAAGTGTAACAATAAAATAGGTCTCTGTATCAGGTCAGGCTTAGATCACTTTTATCCAGTTGACTTTTGCCTTTAAAAAACTGCAGGGAAAATTTTAGTCAACCTTTGACTACAGAAAACTGCCAATCCTGCCAAAAACTGTTAAGAGTCGCAACAAAAGAACACACAGCATTCTTCAGCATTATGTCATTTGCTAAAAGATATAGTTAAATAGGAGCTAAATCCTTTTTCAGGCTTGATTTAAGCTCTCACTCAGTAACTTGGTTGGAATAGGAAGCAGAAGAAGGAAAGCAGAAAATGGGACTAAGGCATCGAGTTGTAGAAGTATAGAGATTGAGCAAGGATAACTAGAGATGGTTGAGAAGAACACTAGTTTTCATTCTACCTCCTACCACACACAAAGCAGAGCAGTTAAGAGGAAAAATTATCAATCACCCACAAGTCACCATTTTAAAAAGTAATATTTTAAACTTGTACTGTTCAATGAGATACATATATGGCCATTTTTGTTTGGAACCTGAGATACTTGGGAACATTCTGATGATGGGAAAGAGCTGCATTTTAGAGCTGTTGTGTCAAGACATATAGTAGCTTAAATTATACATTAAAACTTCTGAATCTTGTTTTGTGCTGTCAACACATTTCCACCTTTTATGCTGGGATGTGCAGTCCATAATGCCTACTCTGTCACACACTGTGCCAGTCTGAGACATCGTTCTCAGTTCAAAGAAACCACAAGAAAGAAAACAAACTTTTCTCCCTACTTTTGGTTGGGGATTTCTCACAAGAATCAAGCCTGCACAAAGACTAAATGGCCATTTTATGTCTCTTGGAGTCCATCTAGTACTTACTGTCAATTGGAAGTGGGCAGTTTTGCAACTACCACACAGATTAATGGCAAACTGTTTTTCAGGTGCTATTTGTTCCCCAAATGTCATTTCCACAGAGAGGTATTGTTACAAGTTGCTGAGATGCCTTTCAGCAGCCTGCTCCCTTGCTTTAGTCTACCTACAATTTACCTGAACAATTATTATCTTAGTGGGATAGGCCTTTTAGTTGTTGGGAACTGTACCATCAACTTCAAAGGGCAGTTCCTGGGACTTGACACCTTAACAGCCAGAGAGTTGTAATAAAAAGAAAAGAGAGAAATAATAATGAGCAGCATTGTTAAAATATAAAGGGCTGTATCTTGCCCTCTGCTGAGATGCTTTATAAGGGATTGAGGAAATGGCAGGGAAAAGGGCAGGAGAAAATTATTTCTGAAGTGCCAAGAGGCAGCGTTTATTTCTCAGGGGATCTATAGACTGGAAACAACCATAACCTTTTGTATCCCACTGGCATACAGTGGGGATTAATGGTTATCAAAGGTTTGTAAAAGTCCAGAAAATCAGTAGGCTGTGTGCACAGCAATGGTGTCAGTATTTTTGAGACATTATGGCCTTTGCTGATAGTCTGAGGTAAATTCACTGGTTATACTTAAATATATTCCACTTTTTACCCATCAGAGAATTCAACAGTCTGATAAATTTCATTTATACAGATTTGTTATTGTGAAGCTCCTATCCTGTTTGCATTCAAATAATTCTGAAACAGACAAGCAAGAAAAGATCTCTGATCTTTTTGCTGCCTTGATTCCTTTCTGATTGTAGAAAACAAGCTTGTTATTGAACTTTTCCTAGTGCTACCTTAGACTGTCCCAATGCTTCTGTAGGACAGTAAAGAAATTTTTAGCAATCACTAAATATCAGAAAGAGAAATCTCTTGTATAAACAGCTTGGAAATATATATATATATATTTTTTAAAGAAGCCTCATTGTGCTTTTAAGCCAAGAGTAAAGCCAAAGACACAGAATGGTATATTCATCTTTAACTGATTATACTGATTAATTTTAAAATACCTATTGCCACTGAAATGTTTAGATAAAAAAAAAAAAAAACCCAAAACCTTTCTGTGCAATAGTTTTATTGTTGTTTCCATGCTCTATTCTTCCACTCTTGCTCAGAAACACTTCATTTCACAACGTTTTTCAATAAAATCCCAAGATCTTCCTTGGAGTTAGGAGCAGTATGATACTAGCAGAGAGGCACCAGAACCTGACAGTGTGACCAAAATGGGAGCTGAGCTTCTTGCAAGAGGTTTGCCTTCCATCAGTCCCTTCTGCTGTCATTTGCAGTGTAGGAAAACAGAAATGGCAGCAGAACAAATTCCTGTGACTTTTGCTTTCTCCTCCAAACCACAGAGAGCTTTGTTCAATTATGAATCATCTCTGAAATGTGAGAGTAGAAACTTCCTGCTAGTGGCAATGGAGAAACAGGCTCTGTGAGGCAAGGCAGGTCAGAGATGGCTCTTTGAAGTACTTGAAAGATCTAGTGATTTCCTGCCTCCCCCCCAGGTCAGAGAAAATTCAGCAAGTGCAGCATTGTGGACACTAATGAGTGGTTTTCTTTCAAAGACTCAAGTATCAGAAATTATCTCAATAGCAATGCTCTTCACTGCAATTTGGTGACTTAAATCAGAATTATTACAATTTCCTTCCTCTGAAAGTAAAAATTGCAAGAATGAGCAAAACTCTTTCAAGTAGAAGATTTTGCCACAATACATTTGCTTGTACATATTGCAATGGATCTTATTAGTCATCATCAAATTTCCCCCTTTCTTACTGCACTATTTTTGCACAGGGAAGACCCTTATCTTGATTGAAAATTATGAAATTAATCCAACAGGCATCACTGGGGAATAGAGCAAGCTGGGATTCTAATCTCTGTTCCCAAGGCTTTATATTTACTTTTCAAATAGAGACTCTTTTTTTAGACATAGAAATATGCAGGTAACCAAAATTAAGTATGCCTTCCAGGCTCAGCTGAAAAAAAAACAACTTACTAACATTCATTGTCAGGTTCTCTCCACTGATCTTCTTTTGACCCCTGACTTTTATATTACTTCCTAAGAAGTGGCCCATTCTCTGCCTTTTTACTTAGTAAATGTTATTTTCAGTTGATAGAAAACCCAACAAGCTCTGAAGGATCTGACCTGCTTGAGAAATATCTCAGCTATAAGCTTTGACACTGAATGGTAATGAGGTGGTAATTCAAGCCTTGTTATGCCTACAGCGAAGGGAAAAATATTATGCAAAGTCATACAGTATGATCTACACCATCAGTCAAACAGGATAATGTTTACATATGTATAAAATGCTACAGATCACACTCTAGTTTTCATATAATTTTATATTACAAAGAAATGACCTTGGAAAATCCTGGTAAGCTGACTAAAATCCTGTTCAACAGACCACCCCGTAACTATGCAGGGGTTTTTGCTTTCTCCAGTGGCCCTTGCTTCAGAAGGGTAGAGGTCAAACTCAGTATTTTGACATCACTCAGTTCTCAAACCTCAATTATTGACCAGTTCCCTCTATATCTTCTCTACACTGTATATAAATAACATCAGTTTCTAGGTATTAGGGTGCTTTGCTGAAATGGCACACTGATTAAGGGCAAGACCAGGCACTCTGGCAGGAGAAAAGAAATGTAAAAAAAATCAAACCTGCTTCCTCTGTGTCTCTCCTCACTGTGACAGCTGCTTGTCTTCAGAATGAACTGGGGAGGCCTTTATGTGCCACTGTTGCCAGCCAGAAGACAGCTAATCAGCAAAAGAAATACCCATTCTTCTCTGAAGTGCCAGAACATGCTCAGAACCACGTGGGCTGCAGATGTCATCAGGATGACCCAACCATACATTACCTTTACCTATTTCTGTACCTTTCTAGAAACAGGAACATGTCATTGAGTGAAGAATGCAGCCCAGAGGCACAGAAACACCAAGACAGAATAGTTACATCAACATTATTGGTTTAAAAAAAAAAATAAAATCTATAAAGACCTTTGAAAACTGAACAGTATAGGATACACTGAAGAGTGATCCAGGGAAATTCTTCCTTTATGATACAACACAACTTGTACAAGGAAGTTGATGGGAAAAGTCTATTTTTCTAAAGATTCGTGGATTTCCACAGTGCAAAATAATTAAAAAAAACAGTGGAAGAAGTCCTCTGTAGTAAATAAATGTTGACAGTGTAAAAAATTTGGGTGGCCAGCTCATTTTTCCTAATTCTTCTCTTACTCAGAGGAAGTCTGTGAATATCATACTTATCCTTTTGTACACACAAATTCAATCTTATAGAAAGCATAAACCAGAGCATGCAAGAAGTTTAGGGGGAAACATTTTTACCTGTCCTTACAGCTGACTATTGCATAATGACTCTGATGGTTTCCCTACAGAGCTGGGTGTGAATTACCAGCTCACTGACCTACAAATCCAGGGTAAAATGGGAACTGGGGTATACCTCAGAATAATATATTAAATTAACAATAAAAAGCTTTGGCAGTAAATGATGAGCTGGGAATTCCTTCCAAAATAAGATCCTTATACTCTGGTATCCAAAAACATTGAGGAAAACATTTAATAAAACGTTTAATAGTCCCACTGGAAAAAAACCACTATACTATCATGTTGTCATTTTCAGGTCAATGAAAAAAAGAAAAGGAAATATCACTTACCAAAAAAAGGAAATAAAAAAAAAGGAGGGGGACTATTCCATCCTATAAGGTATGCTAAAATTTTGTATGAATGAGCATGCATTACTAAAATAAGTTTTCTTCCAATACTAGATTTGTAAGGAACCATACTATATATTTCTGTGAAAAGCAAAGGTAACATTGCTAGCTGTAGTACCACATTGAAACAAAGCAATCAAAAAATGGTAATTTTAGAGGTTCACCTCAGGAAAACAAGGAGAAGATGAAGTCACTAAGATCAAGATGGTAGGTTATAGAGCCCATGCACACAAAGACTCCCTTCATAACAGATCTTTATCTTATTCCCACAAGTTCATTTTTCTTCAATAAAAAGTTCCTTCCACCACAGTTCTCTCACTTCTAAGGCAAATCTCTTTAATGTATTGCACATTATATTATATAAAACAGGAGAATCCATACACTGTTGACAGGGCACCTTTTGCACCCCCAGCAATCTGCAGGGCAGTCCTCCCTTTCACAGAATGGAAACTAAAATTTCTAGTTTCACTTTTCTCTCCACATAAGTTGCTAGAAAGATCAGAAAGTTACACCTGCAACACCAGGATCAACACTGATGCACCACCCACACTGCACCCCTTATGTTAAACACAGTAAAGAACGGGTAATGCACGGTCAGTTCGTGTCACCAATGTCACACTGCAAAAAAACTGCAGGTTTCACCAGGTGGAACTTTTTGCCTCCTCTCCATAACATCAAGAGTTCTTCCTAAAGGCAAACTGAGTTAATCCTTTACTACATAAAAAGAAATTGAGACTCGGATAATGGAATATAGAATCCCATTAATATAAACACTAATTGCAATTCCAACAGCAGGAACTTATTAGAGCTCTGGATTTCATGAGTTTGGTGAACAAATACCACCAATCTCCAAAACACATTGATGCATCTAGTCAAAGTTTTCTACTATTTGTCTAAATCTAATCTTGCCATTCTCATCTGCCTGGGCACAAAGTGTCTCACCAGACAGTTATGACCTTGTAGGTTTCACTCATCCATGCTGCACACTTGTGGCTACAGGACAGGACAAATGTCCTTAATTAAAACAGTAAAATAAAAAATGAAAACAACTCTAATTTTTTAGCCCAACCTGTCATGCACCTTTACATAAAACAGCTTCAAGGTACAAAAAGCTGAAAATGCTTTTAGTGTACCTTTGAGAAAACATTGCCCTTAACTCCTTTTTTCATTCATTACCTCTTAGAGTGAAGAACTCTTTCAGGTTCTTCACTATTCAAAGCTTGTTTATGATGCCTACATATCTAAAACAGAAAAGCAGAGGCGTGCAAGGCACAGGACTTGAGTAATACAAGATCTCCAGGTGTTGCCCTCTGGAAACACAGTTACTGCAAGTGGCAAGGCAGATGACCCAGGGGTGATCCACAACAGCCAGAAGTCTGGCCACGAGAACATCTTCTAATGACAGCACTTCTACAAAGGCAGGTCTTGCTAAGCAGACAAGCAGCACTCTCTTAACCACCTCTGAAAACACCACCTTTGAAGAAAAAACTCATTAATTCAGACTGAGTACTGCACAGTGGCTTTGGAAGGATACCTACCGTTGGAGGAAGAGAAAACAGTAAGAACAGTTGGGTAGTGCCATGAGAGAAACTCAATCTTTGTTGTGACGAGAGCCTTTGCCCTCAATCCCACATTCCTTCTCAAACACGTCAGTCTTTTACAAGATCATATAGAAATGAATACCACTGAAAAGGAGGGAAGGAAGGAGACACACGTGATATGTGGTGTGGAACTGCCCGTTGGGCGTAAAAGAAGCACACATCAGGCATTTCCCATCCTCCTCCATTCAGTGATATGCATTAATTGTAATACTGCACCAGCACTGAGAATGAATCATTCCAATTAGCCAATAGGTACTGGTTGAACACTGCAGGAGTGTAGCATGAAACCCAACAAGGAAGAGTTTTGAATTAAAATCCACTACACTGCTCATGTGTATGGCCATGAGCAACAGAGATACCAGTCCTTGGATCTCTCTGACAGGTGGATTTCATCTGCATGAACCAAGTGATGGATATGTGCTCTGTAATGAACATGAGCCCAGTGATGGGATGGCAGGGAACCATCCCTAATCCTATGCTACAGGAAGAACCACTTTCTGACAGTTAGATGTGTGAAAATATATGGTCTGGTTCTCCATACACTCACATCAATTTTATGCAGATGCTACTATATTTTCTGGGAAAAAACTCCTGATTTATATCCTCGTAAGTAGGAAGAGGATTAAGACTAAAATACTTTTAATGAAATAGGTGTTCAAACAGTTTGGTGAATAATTTGATATTAATAATTCATTGGGAAAAATTGTTATTTTTCCCTAGTCCTGAACAGATCAAAGATACATTTGAATGCTTAACTTTTGTATGCTACTTGCAATTATTTGTGAACTTCATCAAGTAATTTGTGATATACATATAACTCAAATAGGAAATTAGGATTATTAAATAAAACTCAATTTACAACTCCTGTAGCAAATTATGTCTTTTGACTAATTTATGTAATGAGCTCAGCTAGCCTGCCCTTCATGGATTTCAAACTGCATGTTCAATATTTGCAATTATCTGTGCAGACAGCAGTTACATAAGTCATCCGATCAGTGACAGAAACACTATCATGTGGGATGCAGTCAAAATAGCAAAAGCAGCACATTCTAAATATTGAAAAATTCAGAAAATACTGAAACATGCAGTTAAAATTTACAGCTGATTCTTTTCTGTTCAAAAGCACAGGGGGAGGAAGCTTTTCCCCTCTTCTGCTACTCTTTATAGATACACATGAAAGAGGTGGTACGAATGTGAGGTATTGCTTGTTCTTTATTTTCATCCAGAACATTAAGTGTGTTGCTTAATGTTTTTAGTAGGTAAGCAGCACTGATGGTTTGTCACTGGGGCTGGAGAGGGAATGGGGTGCAGCAGGAGAACAAGCAGTTCAGCACATGTGAAAGAAAGGCTCAGGAAAGGCATGGACATGGACAGCCAGTCGAGACAGCTTGAAAGAAGATTTGGTCTGATTTTCAAGTCCGGTAGGATTTCCCCTATTCTGCTTTTTGAAACATGTTTGAAGGTAGGATGTGAAAAACTACATGGCTTTGATCACATCACCCTAATGATAGTTGCTGACCCCCAGTTAGATGAAACTATGGCCTCACTGAAATGTCTGGGAGCTTGGTCTTTAGCTGGGATGGAACCAGGAGTTCACACTGGATCCTTACAATTGTGGTTGTGCTCTTCCTCTCTGCTCTTATTAGTCTTACTAGGCCCTTGCTCTCCCTCTCTGCTCTTATTAGTCTTACTAGGCCCTCTTACTTCTAACTGCTTTATGTCTCATCCCCATTGCACCTAGGTTTTTTTTGTCCAACTGAACAAACCTAAAGTAAGCCCCAATTTGACACAAATCAACTTCCACAGACTATCAGTGCTCATTATAACAGGCTGTCTCTTGTCGGTATTGAATACCCTGCAGAAAAAAGGGAAAGGGACTAAAGAACACCATAATACACTCTTAAAGCAAAGAGCCCACTGCTGCCCACATATATGACAGCAGCCAAAGTACTCCTAAAATGTATGCCCTAGCTTTGGCTCAGGAAAGCATGACTGTCAGCAATGGGCTTCCTTACTACCCTAAACTGCCTATCACTCTAAAGTTGACTGAAACACTGAGAAGGAGATATCAGCCTATCAGAAACATAAAATTTAAAAAAAAAATGTTTTGAGAATATATCCAGATAATAGATCAGCCTCTCTTATTAGCGCTGCCTTCTACCTTTAATTACTCTATGAGTTCTGGACATGTTTTTCTATAGAATTAACATTTTAATTGTCATTTTTCCTCTCTCACCTCCTTAATGTTCTCTTACTACTTTATTCAGCAGTGAAGGTGGAAATTTTTAAATTTGATCTGTACTGAAGGTTAAGGACCAATAATTCGTATTCAGTCACTGAAATAACTGGCCCCATTTTCCCCCTGTACATACAAATCTTCTTTTGCTGTGGATGGAGATGATTCTAATGATACTCCTTTCACCAACCTTTATTACAGTTACAGCTACTGATGTTTGTGGCATTGTGTACAGGTTAAACTGATGAGTTATGAGTGAGTCTAGTTATCTGCATAGTGATAATGATGTCTCCTCTGCACTAACAGATGTAGCTCCTTAATTATTTTATCCACAGACATATGGCTCCATCTGCACTTGCAACTCTTCCCTTACACCTACTTCCTCCCCTTTGTTTCACATGGTAATCCCTTATCATGAGCACAAATGTGAGAAATGGGGTGCTGAGCACTCTGCAGAGCATTCCCTTTCCCCCACCCGTGTGCACCTTATCACTGTCAAACTCCACAGGCCATACTCCCTCAACTGCTAGCTGCTCTTCTTTTGAAGAAAACTGGCAAATCTGCGCTGGAAGATGCAAGTTTTGTTTGCCTTAAACATTAAAGAAACAGAATGGTAAATACAATTTTAACACAAAGCTGGTAGCTTGACTTGTGTGCCCTGACAATTTAAATGAAATGCAAATGATGTTCTGCCTGTGAATCAAAAACTCTCCTACTTTACTGAATGCATCTGATACCATGATAAAGAAAATAGTGGTGAGTTTGAAGGCAGTACTGAAATGCATAATGCTAGAAACACAAACATTTTTTTCTAAATAAGAAGGTGCTTTAATAAAAAAGTACTTTAATGAAGTTGCTTTAATAAAGGACTAATTACCTCCAAGTGATGACATTTGAAAAAAGACGTTGCAAGCAGCTTCTTACTCAGAAATTAGTAGCTGAGATCAATAAACAAAACATAAAATGTAGGCATATTATTGATGCAGATACTGATGTTGCTAATGTAAGCATAATACTGCTATAAAGGGTTGAATCCATGAAAAAAGATGATGAAATAGAATAACCAATGTTAATTCTATTGAGGCTGACTTCAAGTAGCTAGTGTTCAACCAGTTTGGTTTTTATATGGCCTTGAAACATATGCCAATTATAGCTGCTAAATCCATATTGCAATTATAAATGGTTACCTTTGTTGATCAAGAAAAAAAAAATGAAATGGAAGAAAATAAAAATAACATACCATGTTCACACACAAAACAAAAAGAGCTATATCAGGGACATCAGGGAAGGTGGAATACTATAACAACACATTTTATATTGTTATACTATTCCACCCACCTTAATGGAGAACCCTTCGGTGTGGCTACGCCGTAGCCTTTGGAATCCAGATTTCCTCCCACTTTCATGGTGTCACATGGCTTTCGCTGCTCAATGTACTCATTCATGGTGGACTCCAGCAGGAAGGCAAACTTGCCCTTGGACTTGCGGACACGAGCCACTCCCTCTGCAGTAGTCCTAGTGAACACTGATGGCTCAGCTGATTTCATGTAGGTCCACATCTTTTCATACACTGCTATTTTTGATCTCTGGAGATAACAAAAAACAAGTTAGAACAAAAGAATGTTGCGACGTTTCAGAATGGCACTGCTCAAACAAAAGCAATCGTACTTAATTTTTCAGACATTTGAGGTTGGGAAAATCTTGGAGAAGGGTTTCATTTGAATTCCATTATTTTAAAAAAGACAAGAAATACAAATATCAATACTACAATAGCAAATACTATTTTTAAGTCTGGCTACCCTCTAGCAGTCCAAAAAAGAAACCTGCAAAGCTGAATTTTCTGTTAGATAGAGGAAGTTCATACGGTGAATATATGGTAAAGTGTGTTTTAGAGAATGATATATGAAATAGATGTCCACAATAAGCTTGAACTCTTAAAAGAAACAGTAAAATAATCTCCCCATAAATACTCAGCTGAATCTTAAAGCATTTCTCTAATACCCACTTCTTACACCATCAAAACCACAATAGCTTAAGTAAGATTTCTGCATTCATAATTCAGAGTCCAGGACTAACGTGATTTATATTCAGAAATGCTATACAATATTTGAAGACATGGTTCAGAATGAAGGATGGAAACAGCAAGCTGGACCAAATATTAAAGGAAGTAAAACGCCATAAGCATCTTTCTTAAAGAATTAGGTATGATTTTAGAACTGCAGTATCAGTGGATTTATTTTAAAGACTCTGATCCTGCCAATAACTGAGTAAGAAATGTACTCTCTCAAAGAATGCACAAGAATTCATGGCTTAGAGTGCATTAGTAAATACTTAAGCAAAAATAAAACTTCTTCATAAAAAATTAAAGCAAATAAAAATTTTCACTAAAAGAAAGGAAGGAAATGCTGTCAGGCTGAGAAGTTTCCAATGCTCATTAGATTCACTCAACAACTCCTTTGCTTCCTCCAGCACTAGGAATACATACATGCAAACCAGCAGTGTGTCAGCTGAACACTACACACTGTTTTTATAATAACAGATGGCACTTGTCTTCCCCTATGTTTGCTGTAAAAAGGACCTTTTAACCTAATGCTCAAGTCAGCTTTTATTTGAGTCAAGAGGAGTTTGTAGCTAAGCAAGATTTGGTGGATGAGCCTCTTCCTACACTGTGCTGAGCACTCCAGGAAAATATTCTTTATTATAAAGCCCCAAAACAAAGAGCCTTAGATTATTTACACAAATACCAAACCCTATTATCTTAGTATTATATAAATTAAAAATGGCTTTAAGAAGCCTGGAACTGAGCCTTTTTATATGTGAGAGTAATTTCCCTGAAGCACTTCATTTTGCTAATTACTGAATGACTGTGCTATTACTTAGAAAATAATTTGTTAGGGACCTAAGTCTGTCCTGAAAATAAGTGGCATTTAACTAAAAATGTTCAATAAAAATGCCATATAGCAGAACATCATAAATTATATTTTCCTTTTTTAGTTTGTCTGTATGTATAATTTTATCTTTCTGTCAAATATAATAACATTTGAATCAACAACAGCTGTGTATGTCCATAATTACATCCTGACTTGTCACCCTTTCTTTTGACTGTAGTCACAGCTATTTTACATTTACATAATAGTGGCTGGAAGCAGAGCATAAACTAAGCCACCAATGCATTCTTTTTGCTTTACACTGATGTAATTTCATGGATTTAAATTTACAGAAAGAAAAAAAATGGAAGAGAGTAGTAATAAATTAGTTATAATTTCAAAAGTATTTTCTTGCCTTTTCCTGCCTTTATTTCCAAACATTTTTCTCATCTTAACATCCATTACATCTAATTCTTTATAAAGTAATCATATAATAGGTCACTTTCATTTAAAACTTTATGCAGCCCATAAAATAGATTAATTAGTAACAGGAAACACTGCCCTAAATTGAAAAAAGTTGCATTTAAATTTACTTTTTTCAGAATCTAGTCTCCTTTGCCTATGAAAATAGAAAAAAAAAAAAAAGGAAAGTCTAACAAGGTATCTGCTCTCTAAGAAAATTTTCTCCTCCCAGACTTTCATTTGTTTCCATTCAATTTCTACACGTGAACTCAGAGTGAAAATTGAAGAGTGAACTAACAAATATTTTTTATTATCATACGAGGAAACATTGCAGCTTTCGCTGCAGTCAGCCAAGCTGGGCCAATTTTAATTTTGGGCTTTTCTGAGTAGAACTGCTGAAACTAACTACTTTCCCTCTTGAGCAGTCTGCCTGGAAAATACAACTCCCACTGCACCTAAAGCAGAAAATAGGAGTATATAAGAGCTAACAGTATCAAAGTTCCTGGTTTTTTTTATGTTTGCTTTAAAAAATTATATTCTCTTTTGTGCTTTCAATCCAGATTTAAAACAGGCTGAAGAGGTGTTCAGAGTTTTTGACATTTTGATCAGAAATGACAAAATGATGGGAAAATGTCCTGAAGGCTCATCTTCAGCCAGATAATCACCACTGACACAAAAGTTAGACATGGTTCTAATACCAAAAAGTGAATTGCTTTCAAATCCACAAAATGTTAGACTTGGACAGAAGTCTTCTTGTACTATTGTTTCAGGCTAGCTCCTTAATTTATTTATTATGAAGACAGCTTTTGTGTAAATCTTGTCTGCCAATATTTTATCTTTCTCCCTGTTTTGTGAGAAATATTTTTAGAAATAGCACATAAAGTATCATTAATAATTACTATACTGTGAGAGAGATTAGAAATTATTTGAAAGCAAGTTATTTTAAAGAAAGTGATCAACACAATTCAAATCTTCATTAAGCTTCAAATTTTGCATATGCAATAGTACTTAGCATTTATTAGTTAATTTTAATGTTTTCCACTGTATTTTGAAAGAAAAAGAGAGCAATATTGATTTTCCTTCTTTTTTCTCTTAACACTTTAAGATTGAAGTGAAAGATGGGCTATCGCCACAGATATTTTTACTTCATTATAGTGTCTTCTCTTCAAAATGAGAACTTGACATAAAATATTGAAAAAGTTTCTGTGTTTACAGGATGATTTAAAAGAACCACAACATTTTTGTGACCAATGTTGTTTCTACATCATACATCTGATCTCATTACTACAATAAAGTGCCTTGTGCAAGTATTTTGAAACTCTTAAGAAAATAATTCCAGTCCTTCATTGTCTACTATTTCTTTGGGAATTAATATTTGCATATCATCACCTACAAAATTTGCAAGCACTAGATACTCCTGAAAATGCATCAAGTTAATAAATACAAAGAAATATAAATCTGCCTGGCCGTCAGGATCATGTTTTAAAGTGTCATCACAGCTTCATTCCAGTAGAAAGAACTATTTGTACCCATATATTGTGATTGCCACCTCAACTTATGATGGACTGAAACTGGAGCTCCAAGAATAAAATATCTAACATTCCACAAAAAGAACGAAAAAACATGTGTTTATGGGTGAAACATAGGTGAATATAAATAATTGGTAAGCAGGACAATACTCATGAGAAACAATTAGTAAGACAGGTGTAGTTAGAAACCTTTCAGTGGACAGTATCCATTACAAATAAGCTACCAAGCACCCTAGCTGGACTCCCTCTAGAGCTCAAGTAAAGAGGAAGATACTTTAATGTGTGCTTTATTTCATCATAACACACATATCCCACACATGATGCACAAGGCTGTTTTCTTTCTCCAGTTTCTGCAGAAGAAATCTAGAAAACTGGGTTAAACCAAACTCCTTGATCAGTTTCATGATGTGAAGGTCCAATCACTAGTGTTTGTTAAGTGAAATTTGTATCTTATAAATTATCTTTCTGCAGCTAATAGAACAGATTTGCAAGCACTTCTATGAGGACATTTGTTGCAACAAAAAGATTATTTCACTTGAGACAATGTCTTTGAAAGGATGTTGTCTATAGTTTCCAAATCACATTGAAAATTTTGTTAATAATTTACTGAGTTCACTTTGGCCAAATTGAAAACAGTGCAGGTGCATGTGAGTACCTAGCAAAGAACTCCTTTCAATTAGTCAATTAGAAGAAATTTTCATTCCATCTTCCTGACTTCTAAAAATCTCTTAATCTCCACATTTCAGATAAATAATGGCCTAATTAGCTGTGTAATTTTCAAGGAAGGGTTACTGGCTTTACAGCATTTATTCAGAGCTATGTTCAAACACTAAACTCACTTTGGTCAGCTGAGCTTAACTTTCATCTGCTGGAGACATGAAATAAAGCAGGAAGGACTGTTTATTATGTACTGCTTGTGATGTCCAAGCTCCCTGCTTTCCAGCTGGCAAATGATGAGGATTACATACCAACCACACTAATGCAGGAAAGCAAATGAAAATGAAGTAATCAATAGAGACAGCACAGGCATATGAATGGCTATTTAGGCTATTTCCTGATGCTCCAACCACATCCCCTCGAGTTAAATTTTCTTTTTATTATCCATCTGAAAGTCAGCAATTAAAAAACGCATTTCCTACCCACCACCCAAGACCCTAAAGCAGAATGCACACAGCCAAATCCATAAGCAGAAACAAAACCTGCAAGACTCCACGTTACCATCATAGGCTTTCAATGCTGAACATCACTTCAGTACTGTAGCTTCACACAAATCAATAGTGCAATGCTGCTTTAATTATCACTGGCTTCAGTAATCCCCCCGGCATCTCTTTTGCATCTCTTTTTTTTTTTGGCAGGATCAATAAACTTTCCATAGATTGAAAAACTGAAAAATTCAACGAATGGTCTTGTGGGGGTAAAAATGCAGCTAAAGCATTGCAGGAGTTACAAAACTATACTGCATATAATAGCAAAGTCACATTATTTCACATTTCCAAGCATCTTAAAAGAGTGGTTGGTAGGGATAGCTGCTCTAATGGACGCGCCAACTTACTCTGAAGAACTCTTTGGTTGACCCTGAGTCCAGTGTCCCGTAAGCAATTTCGGTTTGTTTGGCAAGGTCTTCTGCACTCTCTATGGGTGAGACCATTCTCTCAACAGTCAAGAAAGCAGCGAGGTTAGCAGTGTAGGATGAAATAATGATGAGCGTGAAGAACCACCAGACACCTCCGACAATGCGACCTGAGAGGGATCTAAACATGAATAAGATAATGCACATTTTCCTGTCTCTTGAACCACGAAGAGAGAGAGAGAGTGAAGGCACCATTATTGCTGAACATTTGTCATTAACTAACAATCAATGGGAGGAAGATCATTTGCATTGTAAATATTAATAAATGCTTCTACTCTTGAAACCTAATGTCAACAGTGTAGTCCATGGTATTACTGTGTATCGCACATACAGAGAAGCTTAAATCCTCTTCAACAGTAATCTCAGTGTTCCTATTATTTCAGGACATGCCTAAAAATAGGAAAAAAAAATTCAAAAATACTAGGTAGCTAATATCTTTTTGGAGACAAAAGCAAAGCACCATAGCTGAAAATCAGCACCTTTCTCCATTTCCTTTAAAAAAAAAAAAGCAAAAGGCTTGCAGAATGATGCTGGCTCTAGGATTAAAATATTCCTGTCATCCAAACTTCTCAAAAATTCCACAAGCTACTGCAATCATTCATTAAACATTCACATTTTTCTTCTTTAAGAAGCAATAATTTTGTGATAAAAGACACGTTTCTGTTAAGCAAAAAATTGTATTTTCCTTTTCAATACTTGCAATTTGATAAAAAGGCTGTAGAGGAGTAATGTACATCCACTCTTAATCAGTACCCATTTTATTGCTCCAATAATAGAAGGATTAGGCCAATGCTGAACATTTAAAATTTCACTGCAAATGGCTAAATTGAAGCCTTTAAGTTTGAAAGACTGAGTCATAATATTTAATTTAAAAAATTTAGTTATGGCCCACTGAAGTTCCAGAACTTCTTAAAAGGCTGAGAAATTCAGGAGTGCATGTATTAGATGAATCATGTACTAGCTAATCATATATTACAGTACTAATTATGTATTATAGGACCCAACACATAGTAGACCTGAGGCATGTGCTCTGTAAAGCACACCTGAGCAACAGAGCACAGATTCTCAGAAACAGACAGTCAAATGTTGTCTTTCACAGACAGCAATATTTGTGAAGCAGCACTGTAGAACTTGAAACAGAAGTGGGACATTCCTTGATGCAAGGCAGATATTCAGCACTGTGTGCATTTCATGGGTGTAACACAATGGAACTAATCTAGCAACAGCACAGTTCTTCTGAAGTCAACCCAGTGGAATTTCCCCTGTGTGAACCTGCTGTTTCTTGGACATGTTTGTTGTTTATGAACATCAACACTGGTAAAATAATAGTAATGACTGAAATACAAAGCAGATTATCTGTTGCTCTTGTCATGGCTATTAAAAAAGAAAAAAAGAAAAAAAAAAGAAGAAAAGGCTTCCTGAAGAATGAGCTTCAAAACACTGCCAGGAAAATTAACGAAGAAAGATTTTATGCTTCAGTGTTGAGGATAAAATGCAAATGTAAAAAGATTTGACACAAACCTTGGGGAAATATCACATCCTTGTTGCATAAAGGCACCCAGGGAAAACCAGAGGCTGTTGAATATGCCAAACTCATTGGGAGGCTGGTCACTGGGTCCTTCTTTCCCATCCTCTGGTTCTTCTGTGTGCCACTCATATGGACTAAACCTGCTAACTAGGAACAGGACCACACTGACACCAATGTAGGCAAAGACTATGCACATCCAGATCTCATACGCCAAAGGGTCCAAGAAGGAAAACACTCCTGGTTTAGATTTCTGGGGCTTTTTGATCATAATGGATATCCCCAAACTCATAAAAGGCTTAGAAAAATCAATGACCTCTTCTCGTACCAAAGTGATGGTCAGAGGCGCAACAGCGATCTCTGCTTTCTACAAAGAAAAAAGAAATATAGATGTATAGATTAATTGATGTGTGCTTATACACTCAGCTAAAGCAGCTAATTCCAAAGGTATGTTATTAACATCAGGACACTGTGGCTTAAATGCTCTTTGTAGCATTTTTCTCTTTCTTTCTATCACACTCTGCATTTACTCAATAGGATTTCAGTAAAACATACATATTGCAGGTTTTTCGTTTACAGAATTATGGAAATAGGTAATTTTTCCACTAAGAAGAAGACTCTTAAATGTTATAGAGGTGAGCAGCAGTGTAGGATAACCATTTTAGGCATTAATTTAGATTTAAATAAAGGAATTCAAGGGAAAATGTAAAATTAGAATGACCCTATTGTCACTGAACCTATAGAGATTTTTTTAAGACCCTAGACACAGTAATTAATTATAATATTTTTGTAAGGCATAATAAAATTTTGAGGTAAAGCAGTTCATAGACTCAAGAAAGCTCCAAATGGCATGAGACTGCAAAAGTGATTAACTGTTGCTGTGATTCCACCAAACTGCACAGAGTTGTCTCAAGGGAAATATAGTTTAATAGGACTGAATTAGGTTTTAAACAGCAAAAACCAGCAAGTATAGAGGAAATAGGTGTGCAAAATCATGTGATAAAAGGATAAAAGGTGTGCTGAATCCATTCCCACTAGTGTCAGGAACATTTTTAAATGTGTCTAACATGTATTTTGGATGAAGATGCCAATCTTGAATGAATCATTATTGATGGAGGTGATTATGGCTGCTAACAATGATGTCTGTATGTGCTATAAAATATTGGAGCTAAGCTAATGGATCGTTTTTCTCATTAGGGTTGCCACATTAAGGTCTGTTCCTTAGGCCTGGCCTTGCCTTTCACACTAAAGCTCTCATTAGAGCAGCTCTTCAGATGGGAATTGTATGGGGACCTGGGGATGCACCTCTGAGAGGGGAAGAGATGCAAGAGCTGCTGAAACCTTTCTCCTGTTCATCATCATGGTGCTGTGTCTAGGTACAGCCACAGAGCACAGCCCAAGCTGTGTGAACTTCCATACATATATTCTATAGCTTATGGGCTCAGGAGAGTAACAGTGTGAACACTTTGTTGTTCCAACGAGATTAAAACATGCTGAAAAATAAGGATGTGTTCAAACAGTTTAATCCAAGAGTTATGTAAATAGCTTGTGTGCTAAAGAAAATATTGAAATGGAGCCTTTTTGTCATCTTACAATTTTGAAACAGGTAAATGCATTTAAAATAATTTGTGATTTTTATTTTATATGCTAATTCTTTGGAGCCATATATGTTTTATGGAATTTAATTTTAAACCGATATTGTGCAGTTAAAAATTAAACCTGTTTTGGTAGCTTTACAATTGTAAATAATTCAAAAGAACTGACTCATTGCAGTGCAATGGCCCATAGAATGCACATTTGTATTAAAATGACTGTATATTAATCATCAGATTATACTCGTCACTCTGAAATAGTTATGATACAAACACTTCCCAAAATTTTATATAAAGATATTACATTTTAAGCATTGCATCTGAAATCATAATTTTTCAAAGGTATCAGAAATTACCTCTGGTGCTAATGTCTCAGGTAAATGTTATGATAACACTGCTAATTCTCTGAATTTTAATTTACATTTTGTTATACAAGGTACTTTTAAAAAAATTGGCTTCTTGATCCCTTGTGATTACCTGCAACAGATGTTTTATGAAAACAGCTATTTTTATGAGGAAGGGTAACATGCCTAAAATATATTTTTAAGTAGCCTGAAAATTATAAAATAAACTTAGTTTCTGTAGTCTAAAGACTGTAGGATGGTTTGAGCTACCTGCATATTTTTGTTTTTCGTCTCACTCACTCCAGAAGAATGGTTTCCTTCTTTAGAGGCAACGCCTTTTGTATTTCTAAATTTTCTTTACTGAGAATGCCTAATGTGAGAGTCTTTTAATTAAGTGAGACTCATAGCAACTGTGATCTCTTCCTGCCAGTCCTCTCTCTGTTTGTCACATAATGGTATCTTCATTAACACAGTGTAAATGATAAACCTGGTCACTGGTCTTCAAGGGTGTTGGCTAACAGGTCTTTTCTGTGTCTGCAGATTTCTGCTGGAGTTAAAACACAGATCCCTTGGGGCTGTTAGTTTTCTCAGTGTGAGCTGGAAAAGTGACATTGCCATTTTAGTGTGAACTGAGATTTTAAATACCTACTTAGCACATTGTGCGTATTATATGTGAAGCGCTGGAGGGGATTTATCTTACCAAATTTAAATTCTTAAATAGGTTATGCAGAACTTGAGCAACATCAGAACTAGCTGCCTACAGTACCAAAGGAGTTAAAGAGGAGAAATAGGAACTTAACCCATTTTTCACAATAGTGATGTAGTATCAGATAATTCATAATCTAGATAAACCCATTTCATGCCAGCAAATCAAAAGGGAAAATATATAGCTAGGTCATAATTAAACACCAAAAATTTGGAGAAACTACAGCACCCCAGACTGATCATATTATTATTTTTGTAAGTCTATTGTGTGCCATGTAAAGCCTACATAAACTCTTCATTGCAAAAGCTAAATAATGAAAATAGCTGTGCATGATAATTATCAGCATTTGTGCTTTGCCCGTTTAATGTACACCATATAATTAAGGATTGAAATGATTAACACTATAACTATGGTGCAAAAACAATTAATGGTTTTGTTGCCAGTGAAATCTGTTTTGACAAAGACTAATGATACTTCACAGTTAAATCAACTGCATCTGTAACAGCATTTCAATCAAGGCTCCACCATTAGCAAGTACAGATGCATTCTGGATCCTTCCAATATTATACAATGAGACAAGATTGATTCTTATGGTGAAAGACATTTTCTTTTCCAGAATACATAATTATTATATCCTTGTGAATAAAATATATGCTTGGTACAAGTATTGTAAAGGTAGTAAGGCTATCTGAGAAAAATCATGCAGAAAGTGATTTCAATCTCAGAAGCTCATGGCTTCTGGAATTTCAAACAGGATTGAGTTGTGACCTTTTGTGTTAAGCAGTGAAAGAAAAGTGTTCTGTGTCAGAAGAATGAATATTTAATTGGAGCTGACTGCTAGTGAATCTGGAAACACCTGTTACATGTGCTTAATGGCATTCCATCCCCAGCCAGAATTTCTTCTGTGACATAGATATCAAGGCAAATAGAATCCACATGGACTACTGCATGCATTTAGCTACATCAGGGGCAAAGAACCAAGATTTCCTGGCAGTTTTTAATAATGTGCTAAAAACAAAACAGGAAAATATGTAATCATCCCTATCATGACATTCTGTACAATCCTAGCAAAACTGTACCCCACATCATTTTATATGATGTTTCCTCTGGGACATGATGGAAAAATCAACCACGGAGTTTAGGAAATGATTAAGCTACTCTGTGCAGTACCTGAGTGTCCAGAACAACCTCTGGTGCACACAGGTCTTAAGGGAACATGGGATAAAATCTTCCCATGTCCATTCTCAGTAATATGGAGAGAGCTAAGGGGCATTGGGGTATGATGGTAAAAGAAGAGAGAAGAGGAACCTTTTGTGTTGAACAGAAACTGTTCAATCTCACTGGCCAGAGCAAAACTGTCTGTCAATCCATTAACGTGGTTGGGAATTAAAAGCTGTAAAATGTTTCCCAAACAGATAATTTGGTCAACTTGCTAATTCAGTTGCAAGTTCTCTCCCAGTCCT
This sequence comes from Luscinia megarhynchos, assembly GCA_034336665.1. Lineage (NCBI taxonomy): Eukaryota > Metazoa > Chordata > Aves > Passeriformes > Muscicapidae > Luscinia > Luscinia megarhynchos. The sequence goes on from JAPFBE010000003.1 coordinate 72,919,038, forward strand.
GGCTGCAGATAAAAAGCCTTATTGAAACACAGCCAAATAGTCAGACCACTTATGTTCATGATTAGGGGATCTATCAGAGAAGATGAACACACTCTTCCAGCAGAGCTTTGCAGCAAAGTCCCTGGCTCACTGATTTTTCTGCTTTATGTGGAATAGGCCTGGGAACCTGAAGCTCTGCAAATTCTCTGGCAAGGTCTCAAGGAAGTTGCAGGGAGGATGCTCTTGATGGATTCCCTGTGGGAATCTTTAGCAGAAAACATTGTAAGTAACAGAAAGAGCAATTTCCTCTAAAGCTGCACCTGTAAAAGTCCCTTAGGCACTCCTGGGGTAGCTGCTGGCCTGCAGCCTCTCAACCCGCCTGGCCACGCTCAGGCTGCCTGTAAGGAAAGGTCTCTGCTCAATCCCAGCCTCCAGGTGGCTCAGGAGTTGTTCTGGGCAGTAACTCTGGGCCACAAATACACCAGAGACCGTTCTTGCAGTTATTAATCGGGAGAATTCCCAATTGCCTGCCGATACACGGGATGGGTGCGGCCTGAGGGCGCCCTGTGGCACGGGGCCAATGGACTGGGCAGCAGCTGGCTGCAGTAAAAGCAGCCCCAGGAGCCCTGCTGCAGCTCATTCCCAGGGCCCAGTCCCGGAATTACAGCCCCTGCAGCCATCCTAAACAGCTGGAAAGAGCCTCCTCCTCACTCCCTCCATGAAAAATGAAGTGTTGGCCTTGTATTCTGGGCTGCCCTTCCTCATGCAGGTAATCTGCAACAGGCTCCTCACGCCTGAACTTTACTGCTTTCTGCTCTGTTAAAAGCTGTAGGTGTTGACACATCTGTGTGAGCTTCCTTACAACAATTTTTATTTCAGTCTAGTCCTAGGACAGCTTGGGTTTGATGAGGTAAATTTTATAAGACAAAAGAAGGAAAAAAAGATACCCCAAACAAACAGAAAATGGAAGTGTAATATCAAGTTTCCTCTACAATTTTCAACTAGATGATAGGCTACTGTACTGTGCATCTGAGCAAAAGAGTTTCTCATAAATAGTAACATTTCTTAGATTATTCAAAAAGCATTCTAATATAAAACAGTGCTTGGCCATTGATGTCCATAAATTGGCTATTGCAATTAAAAGCCAGAGAAGTAGTAACCTCTATACTTGATAAAATAAGTCTGAAAAATCTTTATCTTTTAATATCCTAAGTGTTGACCTGCTTTCAAGCCACTGAAGTAGATATGTATGTTTGGTGACATTCAGTGTTTCTACTCCTAAAAAACAAAATTGAGGTTGGTTCCTTCATGAACTTCCAAGGACATGGAGAGTTTTGTGAAACTTTCCATTCCAGTTGGGATGGGAGATCACTGAAATTCTGGGGTGACATTTCCCACACTCCAACAGCACAGAGACTGTTTCAATTCTGCAGAGTGCCCTGAACTGATGCTAATAGAGAATTTATCAGCTGTGCTAAACAGACAGAAGGGAACTAAGGTGGAGCTGCTACAAAAGCCACGAGGCCTTTGCAACATATGGCCCAAACTGTCAAATGGAATTGTGAAAAATGCAATTGGGGATGGATCAATTGCTGGTGCAGGAATTGTTTTATGAAGAGGTTGAGGCATGTTATGAGTTCATGGGTGGAAATATTCACACCTGAGTTGTTTGAGGATTATTTTTTTTATTATTCCATCACTGAAATGAAAAGTTTCTCTAAGAATTCTGAACGGTTCTCAGTGCAGATACCAGCAACTGCAGTCATCAGGAAGCTCAGCTCTAAGTTTTGATACTTTGGGTAACACAGGATATTGCAAATAATTTTTTAGGTTCATTGGAGATATTTTCTTTAAATACTGGAACTTTATGTGTCAACAGAATTGCTAACTATTATGGTATTCTGAAGAATCCTTCTCCAGAACACTCTATAACATAATGTTCTCAGTTGTTAAACTTACCAGATTTGCTCTTAAATGTTATTGATGGTCATCTTAAAAGCCTGTCTTCATTGTGAATTGCCTAATTATGTACTTGCCTGTAGTGGTTTATTACCTATGTTTAATGTATACGATGGTGGATTTTTCATTTCTCAAACTAGACCAAGAATCCCACCTTTTTAAAAAGATTTGTCCACCATTCCATGAAAATGAATTAATGAGTGAAATTCTTCCCAACCAAATTTTACAGTGTGTCAGGAATAGATGGTCTCTAATATTAATGAATTTTAAAGGGATATACAAACTATGGATGTTCTAATGTTTCAAGGTACTAGTTGAATAAATAGTAGAACTTGCATAAAACTATTAAATTTTATCTTAAAAATAAGTGAAAACACACAGATCTGAAACAAGATTCTGTTTCTTTTCTGTGACCCAAAGGTTAAATAAAATGCACATATACTTCCTATTTTATGACTTATACTATGATAAATTAAATCCTGCTTCAAAAATTGGTATGCTTACCCCATAAACAAGTTCTCCCACCATCCCATTCCAGATTTTTGTCTCTGGATCCCTTGCTCCATATTTTCCATCAGGAACAATGGCAATTTTGTACTTGATACCAATATGTTTTGCAATTTCTGATGCCAGATCTACACAGTATCCTTCAAACTTGTCATTCCCTTCAAACGTATCATGGTTTTTCTTGAACATAACATATGGGGCTTCCTATAATGAAAGAAGTAGAACTGTAAAGGAGAAGTGTACCAGATATAGTCTGAAAAAAAACAAACATGTCATGAACTGACTGAACAACACACACTTTATAAAAAGTTCGTGGACAGTATTAGCACGTTTAAATTAAAATGTATGAACAGAAATCCTTCTGGCAAGGTATACACTTTACACTAATTTGGATTATACATTTCACAAGAATTATCAACCTTACTTTGTTTTAAATGGAAGACCTTAGTGCAGCATATGCTAAATTTAAAGCATGAATAGAGGTTGGGCCTATACAGTGCAAAGGGCTGTGAAATCATGAAAGTACAATGTAGACTTCTGACCTCAGTGAGGAAGCATATCCTCCAACACAGTGGAATTACTGCCTATGTAATTTCAGATGCAGAGACTTCCTTTCTTGAGGTTTAGACTGAATAGTTCCTAAGAAGCTACATACATTTTAGTGAGAACATAGAAATACATTCCCAAGGAAATATGCATCTTCTTTTTAAAATAAACAGTGCAGATTCTGCAAGGTTGTTTAGGATGAACTTCAGTGATTATGCATGGACAAGAATGGTATTAAGTTGACAGTGACTTCATATGTTGTATGAAAAAGAAGTACCAAATATTTTGGGACGGTGAGTGCCATTGAAAACGAGTAAAACCTGTCTTGAAGAGTGGATCTTGCATTCCCTATATAAACCATCCTATCACAATAGTGAACATTATGCAACTGGAAAACCAAGGTCGTTTTTATTTTTAGCTCTATGTGAATTCAGACTTTAGAAATTATCAAGTAAAACTACACTTTCTGATGGTATTTTAAATCACTTCACATAATTCATATTCAAAGCCAGTTCCAGATGGAATATTTGTCTAATATAAAGGGTGATTTAGGTCACCCTTTGTTTGAATTTACATCACAAAATACTGGCCATCTAAGTTTTCCCTGTGCTATCCCTTGCAAATGCTGGTCTTTTGACACTAGCCTTGGTAGTACTCTGCCCTATACACGTTTTTCTTACAGATATAATTAGTACAAAAGTAAAAATAAATTTAAACATGTAGTGCAGCAGTGTCTGCTTCACTGAAACAACAAGAACATAATCTGTAAGCAGCAACAATTTAGTAACCTGCAACAATTTTGTAGACACCTGTATTAGGTGTCTAACAAGGGAGGATAGGTGGTATCACATGAGTGCAGTGCAGTGTTTTTGCCTGTATAGAGAGTGTCTTCAAAGGAAAACTGCTGAGTATCAGCCTGCACCTTTTCTTGTATTCCTATCCCTACTTAAATCACTTTGATCTCAACCATTGGTCTTCTAGACAGAGAGAGGGAGAAAAGCAGGGAGATCTTGAGCTCTGCAGTAGTTCTTGATTTGCAGAAGTATTTTGGCCAAGTATATAGCATGTTCCTCCCTCACAAAGGCTTTTTCTTTGCATGAGAGGAAGAGCCAAAATCTGTGTCTTTCCAGGTATGTCATTGCACACAAAAAGGTTTAAATTAAACAGAGGTGAAAAATACTCTGTCCTGTCTGTGATTTAGCCAACTGCTTGCTAGAAGGGCAGCCAAGTCTGCCCACTGTCCTACATTTGTGAACTCTCCTTAAAAGCTTCAGCTGCACCTCAAAAGCAATTTTGCTTTCCAAAGACCAGAGTCAGTGATTTCCAGCTCTTCTGATTCAGCCACAAATCCCTGGCCCAAGGCATGCAACTGGAGTCACACCCTGAGATAATTCTGGTGGTGGACTCAAAGAAGACAGGCACAGAGCATGCTAGATCAGCTTGCTCCTTCTTCCAAAACCCAGACACTGTGCTTCTGCCTGCACCTCACCACTGGCAGGGCTGCTGCAAAAAAGCATTTTAACAGTTTCTGCACAGCAAAGCCAAGTGACAGATGCCTCATATTTTCTGTTGAAAGTTAAGTGAACTTCAGCCCTCCTTTCCAGGAGCTCTGTGAGGGAACACTGAGAAGGGAAGTGGGGTGGCCCAATAGTGCCCTTGGTGGTACAAGCAGAGGCCATCCCATCCAGTGGAGCGACCACCAAGATCTGACAGGGATCTGCTGGGTACTTGGAGGAACCACATTGGTTCTTTTTCCCATCCACCTCCCTTTCTTACACTGATCTCACTGATTTAGAGCAAAATACAGCAGGGAGCATTTTTCTGGTAATGCAATTACCTTATAGAGTAAGGAAGCATACCTTGCTGTGTCTGCTTTCAAAGAGGCAGCAACTGAGTATGATCTGCCAGTGTGAAATAGTACAATTAAAGATAACAGCAACACCTACTACCATTTGCTTACCATGTTGATCTTTCCCTCCTAACCTATTTTATACCCTCTTTAATTGTTGTGCCTACTTTACCTGCCAAATAATCAGATATCTATTTTCAAGGTAGAATTTGATGGAGGAATGTCGGGTGGGACTGCATGTGAGTTTCTGATAAAGGCTGTTTCTAGAAAAAAAGAAATCAAATAGTAGCCCTAGTTTTAAATCTTGTCCATTTCAGACTTTGAGGGTGTTTCAAAATGATGAGGTTTTCAGTTGTTATAATAAAAAGACACTGAAAGACAAGTTTTACTGGTTTGCTAACAAGTAACTCACACAGATTAACTTTCAAGGTCACACTGTGAAGTCATGAAATATCTGAACTGATCAATAGCATGTACTTAGGCATATTTTGATACTCTTTTCAATGTGTGGCACTGAAAAGTACCTTTTTATTCTGTATAATCATTGCAATAGCATTTTTGAAGTTAGTAGTGATGTTAGTGTAATCATGGTAGTCTAAAAGTGCGAGATGCAAGTTGTCTGTCGAGAGGTAATATCTTCTATTAAATCAGCTGAAATAGCTGAAAACACAGGCCTACTTTTCCATCATTTCCAGTTATAGAATCTTATCTAATAGAAAGATTATCTCTCCCCACCATCTTGTCCTTACATATTTTTGGACTATGCGCTTTTAGCCTACTGATACAAACCACATCTGACTCACTGCTGAATGAGGTTTAACATTGCAATGTTTACAAGATTTCAGCTGCTTAAAGAGTATTCTATGGGGAATCAAGGAAAAATTCACATTGAAATGATCAATGACTAGCACGGAACAGATATTTGAAATGGTGCAAGCTTTACTTATATAATTCACAATTTCATAACAATACTTAACATTTGCAAATACAAGTTGATGTCTGCAACAATTACCTTTATAGATGTAAACAAATCATTCCACCACATTGCCACAAATTCATGTGTACAGTTAAATGCTCACAACTGATGATTCATACTATAAGGGAAGTCAGACAAAGTAACTAACCCAAATAACAAACAGATCTAAACTTGGTTTTCCTATTCTAAAGTGGATTTCAAAATATTCACCATTGCAAAAATAATTTGTAAAAGTGACAAATATCTGTGCAAGGAAATTTATGATTTTTAGAACGTGTGGGACACATTATCACACTTTATTCTGAAAGATATTTCTATAAATATCAATGGAAGTTTTTTTTGGTGACTTTTTTTTTCTGAATAAAGTGTCCAGGATTCGGTTTGAAGTCTTTATTATTTTCATGCAACAAACTTCATTTTTTTCCTCCAGTCTACTGAATAATTTAATTAATAAAGTTTCTAATGAAAAAATATTTTTCTATTATGTGAAAAAAGGCTGTAATTAGAATTTCTGAGGTAAGACTCCATCAAGAGTACATCAGTCAAAAGAGTGATGGTGTTTCTCAGTCATCTAATGGAAGTTGCCTATCATCTTAGATGCCCTAAGGTGACCTGCTTGACCCCAAGGTGCTGTTCTGCAGATGCTTTGTGCTTGCCCTTCACAGGTAGGACTGATACCCTCAGTATAAGGCATCCATCTGTGGGCCACTGAACCTTCTGTGGGCTTACAAACTTGGGGCAAAACTTAACCCACATGTCTGAAAAAGTGCATACACCAGAGGGAGAGGTCACGTATACCATGAGGCAGGCAAGGGTCACATGCCAGTGTAAGAAATGGGAGACAGGCTGTATATCCTAGAGCATCTTAAATGTCACTGAATGCAGCTGAATCGATACCCTTTGTAAAGCCATCCCCATCTAGGTGACTTGGGTGTGAACTGGATCCTGCCCTTGAAACTTTATCTGCCAACACCAAGGATATCTCATTAAGATATTGAACTGCAAGCCACAGTGCAGATGCAGCTCATCATCAAGCTTTGGTTTTAAATGAATGTTATGATTTTTAAGTTCTGCAGTCTCAGAGTTAAGCACAGAGTTAAGTACAGAGTTGGCTGTACCATGAAATGTACTGGAGAGTTTGGATTAATCTTCTGACCCTGCTTCCCTAAACTCTACCTCAACAACTTGTGACCATAATTCTGAACCTGTTAAATTAGAGATGATTATTCTCCCTAGCTAGACAAGTCCCTTGCTTTACCTTAGTGTTAGAGCTGCAAAGAGCAGCCTTCTCCAGTCATGCAATGAGCCTACTGTGCATTTGGAGTTTTACCATCCCACCCCAAAGGGAATGCTTCTGCACAGGTAGGAAATCTGTCCTTTCCAGAGTGCAGGAGGCTGTGCATCACGTGAGGTGCAGAATAGGAACTACAAATGGCAGCTGGTAAAGAACATCAACTGCCCCTGCTGCCTCCTCTCTCTGGGCTGCTACTGCACCACAGCTAACTGGGGATAGGCTGAGAGCCTAAACCAAATACATAAAATAACTTCTGCGTGCTCTCACTATGTCACAAATGAAGAAAACATTTTGCCTAGTAGAAAATGCTGTACTAAGTTCTTTGAGTGTAGAGCTAATTCATTATACTGCAGTTTCTATGCAACAGCCATACAGCCACACTACAGCAAAGTAAGATAGACACATAAAAGCTGAAGAAACAGAGGACAAATCAACTTGTGCTACTTGGCTTTAGGCCAAAATTAAAGCGAGCCATGCTGACAACCTGTAAGCTTTTCCTATGCTGCCATGACATCTGTCTTTGAAAAGTCTGACAGCACTGCTTGCAGAAGCTTTTCAGTTTAATGTTTAATGTTCAGTTTAATATGCATGCAACCAAAATTAAATGTGTCATCTACAATGGTTCAACCTCCCTTCAACATGAAGAGGGCAGTGAAGAGGTGAAAAAGTCTCTGTGGCATTTGCAACATAACAAAGAAGAGAAAAATAACAGGAGTCTGAAAGTTATTCTAGTTAAATATTTCTTTTCTTTGTGTGCGTGATCATATGCTTGCAGATGCTAAATACATTGCTCTATCAGGCCAATATTAAGAATCATGGCTCTATTCTGCCTTCAGCATCACGTGTGCAGCTCCCAGAGGAGTACATGGGAGATGGGCATGATAAGGCAGAATTCACCATATATTCTTATTCAAACCAAATTCCAATATATTTCTCTTGCACTGTGATTTTGAAACATGGAAAGGGGACAGTTCTGATCAAGAAGCTGTGCTGCTTTCAATTAATTGCATTTATCCAAAAATGACATGCTGCATAAACACAGGGCATGCTTTGGAATATTAATTCAGCTTTTTGGTTTTGCAAACGATCCCACCAGTCCCTTCAATACAGGGGCTGTAAAAGTTCTTTTGAAGTTAACATTTATTATGCACATCAAAATGCTTCAATGCAAACAGGACAGTCAAGATAACACATTTTAAAAGCTTTCTTGCTTTCCTTTTTTTTTCCTTTCTGGTGAACAGAAACCTTTTCTATTACTTTTCATTATTATATTTTACTTGCTTCTCCTAAGCTTGGAGCTATTTATGGAAATTACAGTATTCATGTGTAAGAGCTTCAGTCAAAGGTATCAGGATTGGTTTGAGAGGAAAATTTCGACTGAAAGCTTGTAATTCACATCGTTCTCTTCTCAGCTTGGCAAAGTTGAAGGTTAGCATCATCTGTTCTAGACATTTCAGATTAATCACAGAACTTTTCTTGGTGGTTCAGTGCCTGGTCATCCAGTCAGAGGAACAGTAATCCATATGGAAAAATTAGCTCAATGTTACTAGACTGGTGGTTAATACTTGAGCCTTAGTTAGGAATGTTCGCAGCATCTTGGGACTCTTTTCTTCCTTGATCAATTTCTTAAAATAGGATTCTTCATCAGAGGCTGAAAAGAGGAGGACTGTACTGAAGTATATTTTTTTCCATCACCGAGTCTTTTTTTTTTAACTTTTTTTTTTAGGAAAAAGATACATATATTTAAAATTTCCCATGCAAAAATAAAATTAAAAGTTACACAATTTGGGTAGGAGGTACATTCTGAATTGCTGTATAGTAGCTTTGCTTGGTTTTGTATCCTGGAATGATAACCTTCAACAGGAGATTTGTTAAGACATACTTAATGCATAAATGCGGATACACACTGCTGAAAATCTGGTAATTAACTGCATTTTTAGAAAATGTCTTGATGCTTTCCTTTGGATTACTTTAAACTCTGTATTGAGTTAGAAAAATTATTTCTTAATAACACCTACAGAATATTCCTTCCCATTTGAGATACAGTTTATTGGGTTAACATGTCTTGTCTAAATGAAGCAGGTGAAAAGGGCAGTGAACTGAGATGTAAAATCTTAAAAGCGGTCATGTAAAGGTCACCCTTTGCCAGTTGGCTTTGATAAACATCAGCTTTAAAGGGCATGTCTGACTTCAGAAGAAAAAATGTTAAATATTTTGCTTAAAATACAGATTTGTGAGAAACAATTGCTTTGAAAAATTGTGAATTAAGAATGTAAATGAATGAAGCAACTCATCCTCCTTTGCAATGACTCCTTAAAAACTCAATAATCCTGGAAAATAAAACTCCAAATCTATGTAGATTTTATTAAAATGGAAATTTTACTGCAATGCTGAATAAACACATTAAGAATGCATCTACTAAATTCATGTTTTCATTCACAACTAACAGTAGATAATCCAGTTTGGATTGGCTGACTGAACCATACTACTTAGAATTTTACCTCTTGCTAAAGTCAATTATTGAGTTTATAATTTACCAACAAAAAGGGAAAATAGCATTACAGTAATCTCATTTTATACCCTCTGCTCTATTCTGTCATTTAAAGGTTTTGGGTTTTTCTTTTCTTCCAGTTTCTTGTGAGTCAAGATTTATCAATTAGAGGTTATAAGAACTTATATCTCTGAGACTTATTTTAGTAAAAAATGGAAATTCTGAAAAAAAGAAAAAAAAAATCACAACTCAATTTTTAAAACCCGATTTCAAGTGAATCATTATATTAAATGCATACCAAAAAAATCTGTGCAGACATGACAGTCAATGTAATTAAGATATATGGCTCTCATCCTCCCACTAACCTAGGAACTGGCAGACTAAAGTAGATCATAACTAGAAATCAGATTGTGTCACACACCAGTATAAGTATTAAAAAAAGAAACACCTTACCAAAATCGTAGTGACAACTACTGTTCTGTTCTCAATGGCTGCAGTGTCATTTCCAAGTGTAGGTTCATGCTGAATCAAAACTAATTTATCCATGTCATTCCAATAACCAACCTGCAAAACAAAATGTAAAAAATTTGCAGTAAGGGTTTTGTCCAAAGGAAGTGCTGTCCCATTAGATATGGGAGTATGCATCCACCCCTTTGGGTGTACCACCTTGCACCCCTGCTGCACAGAGACAGACCTGGTGCTGCCTTCACTTTGATGTTCCTGAATGATCTGGGCTACTTACCTCAACCAGAGACACAAGGTAAATCCCATTTCAATTAGCTTGAAGGCTTCCTGGGGCATAAATGAGATACAAGAATTTTTTCTCCCCACAAGAATATTTTCATTTGTTAGTCCTCCAGATCTTTTGGTGTTAGGCAGAAAAATGAAAGACATCTGGATGACAGTTTTGCAATCCCATGGCTGATCCTGATTCCTTGCTCCATTATGGGCTTCCCAGGAGACCCCAGCTCCGGGATTTATACCAGACTTGTTCCACTTAACTGCTATCACTGACCTTTTAGTACCTACATTAGAAGCCCTGTTATTTACGCTTTCTTTACCCTCACAGGACAGACAGTACCAGCAGGCAGTGACTCAGCTCATGCAGGATAAGCATCCCTGATAAAAAGGTGCTTGCTTTTCCCACTGACTCTAAAGCACGGTGAGACTGAATTCTTCCTAAATATATCTCTGGGAAGTGCCTACAGGGAGGTGGAACAAATCAGGTTTTTCTCTCCTTGGCTGCATTTAGTCTGCCATAACCATTCCCTGAGCAGCTTTCAGGTAAAACAGCTGCCTTTGTTCGTTGCTAGCAATGAACTTCTCTAGAGTCAGATTTGAATCAGTCATTCTTGTAATCCCACAGAGGAAAACCCCCAAACCTATTTTCCCCCCCTTCCTGCCAATTCTCTTTTCTGCAGATAGGTCATGGCTGTCTGTGCATCCACTGACAAGGCTGCTGGGGCTTCTTCCTCTGACCCAGCACTGACAGCACTCAGCTCCATATCAAATGGACAACATGAACACAAACGTGTCAGTAGAGGAGTGTTCTAATCCCACCTCAGGGGGCTCCCTTGCTCACTGAGAACCTAATGAATTGGGAAACTGATCTTTCTTCCCAGCATGGTTTAAAATGTTTCTGTCAAAGAGATGCAATTCAACCAGACACAGCTCAGTTTCCAGGAGCACCTGGGGACGAGTCAGCAGCAACTGCCCCTTGCCCCATCCCTTGATTAATTAGGTGTTCATGAGTTTAAGGAGTTCCCCTTAAACTGCAGGCAAGAGTTAGGAAAGAGGAATGCCTTGGCTATCTTATCAGAAGAGGAACAGGCATTTTAGTGGAAAGTGGGCTCCAGGCAGAGCTTCAAGGTAATTGTCAGGACCAAAGGACACTCAGTGCTTTAGATGAAAAATTTCAGTATGATGGAAACTGGCTAAATGATCAAATCAGTTACGTAGTCAATATTATTTCCAACACTATTGTAGAACCCTGATTAAATTCACTATCACATAGGACTCTGCCTCCATGACATGTTCATCTCAATGCAGTGATGTGAGAGCCTAAAAGAGCAGAGCCAGTGCTTCTGGTTCCTGTCTCACATGCATTTTATATATATATATATATTCTGTATTTTACTAAAATAGCCAACCTCCCTCTTGACTGTTTGCATTTACTATTTCATTACTTTCCTTCTTGAAAAAAAAATGCTTGGAGAGGCAAGTAATTTTAACAGTCCCTAGAGCAGTTTGACTGAACATGAGTGATTTTTTTTTTTTTGCTATTAGTGAAGCAAACAAGCACAAACTGTCCATGCACAAGTTCTGGTATATTTAGTTGAAATATTCCTTTTCTTTTTGTGATTGCTCTTACAGCACTGGAGCCTTGATTTAAGTGTCTGCAGCTAACAGGAAGTGTCAGCAGTGCTGATATAGTGGAGAGGAAGGTTTTCTTCCTAGTAGTATGCACTGGTAACAAATATTCTTTTTCAGTCAGACAGTCATAGAGCCACAGATACAACTGATTATTGAAAATGTGAAGTTCTTGTCCAAAAACTGTGACCAGCTAAAGGCAACATAAATACACCAAAATCTGGCAGTTTGCAGAACTATTATGATAGTGAATGATTTTTCATTGTGCAATCCTTCACTGCTATAAAGTTCAGAAGGAAAGCAGAAAATGAATGATGTACTGTGCTACAGAAAGAAGTACCATATGAAAATTCAGACAGAGATAAAGGCATTATTTGAGAAATGACAGGCATCTTTTAAAGGAATTTTAGCTTTTGTGCATTGGTGTGAGCTCGTATGTGTTCAGTACAAACCTGCACTAAAGTAACTTTGGAACTAGATTACTGAAGAAATATGAAAGATATGTCATGACACTTGTATAAAAGTATAGAGATACACAGTCACTTTGAGAGCACTAAATAACAGTATGCTTTCCCATAGATACCTGAACTCCACAAGGAAAAAAACTCCTCAAAGGATAGGATTGAATTTAGATATAAAAGTACCTCCAACTCTATTTGGGTTGCAATTGAACTCCATAGCAGTCGCATCCACTTACACAGGAGATGAATTTATCTTTTAGGAACAAGTACTGCAAAAATATTTGCCTCAAAGTAATATTGCCATAACAGCTTGGCATTTGAATGAATAGTGTCCTTTCTGAAGGCCTGTGCACCTTGTAGTAACCACTGAAGTGATCCTGTTGGAGCTCACAAACCAACGAGGGCAAGAGAATACTCAAACATTTTGATAATTAATTTTCATGTTGCCAAGCTGGAATTCAGAAGCCAAATCTTAGACTGTCTTGTGCATGTAATGTAATGTATATGCTTTGTTTACTTTATCTTTTCCATTTTTTTTTTAAGTTTGGTGATAGGATTCATGGTGAATGACACAATTACAGAATTATTGAGCTGGGAAGGGACCTCTGAAAGTCATTTGGTCAAACCCCTTGTTCAGCCTAAAGCCAATTGCCCAGGACTATGTCTGGATGGCTTCTGAATGTCTCCAAGGATGAAGACTTCACAACCTCCCTGCACAACCTGTGGCAATGCTTGGTCCCTCTCAGAGTATAAAAACATATTTCCCAATGCTCAGAAGGAACTTTCTGTGTTTCAGCTTGTGCTCATTGCCTCTGGTTGAGTCCCTGGGCACCACTGAAAAGTCTGTATCACGTGGTCACAACCCTCCAGGAGCCATTCCATTCCATCTCTGTGATCCTTGTCCTCCTACCCTTTCCCCTCACCAGCCCGTTTTGGTTCTGCTCTGCAGAGAAGAGCCAAGTAAGAAGTTCTGCATAAGTGAAACTAGCATAAGCATAGGCTAATATTTCCCCTTTACTAAACTTTATGAAAGTCTACTTCTGTCTAGCTGTGCTGTTTTTTAATGGTCTCTTCACCTATTTAAAGCTATAGGCAACAAAAATAATGTTTCTAAAGATTAGAGCCATGTGTTACTCTGACAGGAACAGCAGTTTTGAAATGATAGTGCTGGGTGACTCATAAGTCATGTTATGTTTGACATGAGAAGAAGACATTAATACTGAAGGCTCTTAGTTCAATTAAGTAGAGTCATTTCTCGCATATTATATAGGATTTGTCAGGCTGGACCACAGAACTGGTCCAGTGATCATATACAAAGCACTATCTAATACATGAGAAATAGATTCTTGTGAGTAGCCAGATCTGTCAAAGCTGTTCTGATTTGTTATATCAAATACAGGCAATGACTTAGGAGTAGCAGAGAGGCACGACTGAAAGGTAAGAAAAGCACCTTGGGCCTCTAGCACAGCACAGACCTAGCTCCTCTGCAATCAGCCTCCCCTTAAACTGCAGGCAAGAAGAGAGCACGGGGACATCTCTGCAGTGGTGCCAGACATGCACCTCTCCCATAACAAGGTGACAAAGGTTGAAACAACTCTTCTCAAAAGTTTGCTGACAAGCAAACTCCCAAATGAGTTACTGAAGCTGTGATCTAATTAAACACATCTCTTTGCACCCTGCCTTCCCTCCTGTACAACTGGGAATAGGGGATGGAAAGGGCGTAATTCAGAGTTTCTCCCAGTGCACCCCAGCCACCCATTTATCCTCCTGGCTGCCAATGTATGGCACAGGGAGAGGAAGGAAGCAGGGCTGGTAGCAAGACCAGACACATTTTATGGCACAAGACAGTGGACTTCCCAAGGGAAGAAAGACAAACACACCTTTTCCAATTTATTCTTCAGCCATCTGTCACACTTTCAAAAGACAACTGCACCAACAGACCTTATATGCAGGCACATGCTTTGCTCTGGTCTATGGCTCCACACCATGATATAGTGGCAATTTTTTCATCCAAGTGTGTAATTCTGCCCTGGGTCTGCAATTTAACACTCTGCCTCCTCAGCACTGTGGCAGGTAACTGTCTCCAGGGACCCACAGTTCACTTGTGGTGCTATTTACTGTGCTTGTCACCTCTGGTCAACAGCATGGGACTGCTTAACTCAATTTTGATTCCTTTGACCTTACTCAAGCAACAATGAGTATCCTACTCACCATCACCAGCCCCCTTTTCTTGTTCTGACAACCTCACAAACAAAATAGGCCACAATGACTCAAAAAAAAAGAAAAAAAAAAAAAATCCTTGACCCTGAGTACATTTTCTGCTTTTACTTGTTTTATACTATGATAAATGGAAAAATTCAGCAGAGAAGAGAAAGGATCAACAAAGTACCCAGGCTTCTCTTTTGAAAGTGATTGGGCTGAGTGATAATGAGCATTCAGGCAAGAAGGATCTGCTTAGACATGTATTAATGTGCATTTGCTTACAAACAATCAAGCCAATCAAGCACACAGGATTAGATACTGCAATAAATTTCAGAAAATGTAAGTATTCAGGTCATTTTCTCTTCCTCTTCTCTCCTCTTCTGTCCTTTCATCCTTAAAAGCCCTGTGTTAGTTACAGTCTATGGTTCATGTTTACACAGAACATAAATCAACTTGCTTAAAAATGCAAGTAATTTTCAAGACAGAAATCTTGGGATAAGATACAAGTAATATCTCCCATTCAGAATTCTGACCATTTTCCATCACCCAGCAGCCTAGCAGCATGTCATCCAGCTGGTTTTCATTAGTATGCTTGACTGACCAACATCCCACCACTCCAAGATGCACACTTGTTTTTGTGCTCCCCAATTTGAGGCACTGACTAATAGCATCTAGCAGAAAAGGCAGCTAAAAACTGCTTTCACTGACATATCCATGTACTCAATGTATTATACCTTTTCAAAACTGCAGAGCCCACTTTAATATAAGTTTGCATAACCATTTCATCATACACAACTCATTTACATGACATGAGGGGAGCAATTTCAGCACATACCTTCCTAGGGCCAGTGTTTTTCAGCTCAAACACATCCATGGTGTAGTTGACTCTGCGGCCGTAGTGGTCAAACTGAACATTTCCAGTCAAACCTTGTATTCTAACCTACAAATGGAAGAAAATCCACCATGAAGATATAGTCTCATGCTCTTTATTTCAAATGTCACAGAGAAGTGCAAGTTATCCTGGCTGCATCCTTAAATTACCATAAAAACACTTCTGTAGAACAGCTCAAAGAAATAAAGTTGGCTGCTTCCTTTATATTATTTTTTCCTGCCAAATCATGTTGAAAACAGGCTTAGATATGTCAATATCTAACTGCTAACAAAGACACACAGTGGACCTTCTCTTCTTTCATACTGTGCAGTTCAACACCTTCCAGTTGCAGGTTCCAAAGAGAAGTAAATTTTTAACTACTCTCATCGCTTCTGAGGTCATATGAAAAACCTAAAGGAAGTTTGGCCTGAGCTCATGTGTCTTTTTAGCTCCCACTCTGGTGGATTAAATATACAAATTGAGTATATAGGGCTCATCAAGGTCACCTTGACAACAACCTTAGCCCCAGCAAAGCAGTTGCTATAATGGAAGATGATACAGGGCTGATATGGACAGGGTTTGCAAAGGATGTTTTCAAAGCATTAGAATGAAAAAGGCCAGATGTGAAGCCTTAATATTGGCTGTGGCAGTTTCCCACCATCCACGCCTCAGCAGAGACCAGAACACTTTTTCTTTCTTTCTTTACTGTGTCACTGAAGGATATCCAAGCTGTGGTCCTAGTCCCAGAGAAGTCGTGGCCATACTGCTGCTGGCTTTGGTTTTATCAGGATCTGGCCATGAAAACCTCTCTGGCAGAATCTGAAGTCTCATGTTGTCTGCCTGAACAGAGAAGCTTGACAATGTTTCTCTCAATTGTTACAGATCTGTGCATCTGCACAGAATATGTGAAGCATACAAAATGCTTTATTTCTCTCCCTAAGAGTCATGATGTGGCTTGAAATCACTTACTCTTTCCCTGTGTCCATTTCTATCTGTTGATTTTTCTCCAGGACTGAAACCTTGGCTTCCAGGCACAGAGCTGCCAGCTCTGTCAGCAGTCACTTCCCCTCAGCAGTTTCTCCTGAGTGGAGTCTGCTCATTTGCAATGATTTAAATTCTACTGCAGGATTTTTATTTTCTCTACTGTCCCACTCAAAGGAAAGGCTAAATCATCTTGACAGAGATCTGGAACTTTCTAGGCATCCATATTCATCAGGAATTCAAAATCCTGAAATAACCCATAGCTCTGGGTTATTTCTTTTTTCTTAAAGAAAGAAACCCCAAAACTACCTATGTGATTTCCCTGGGAGAAGTCTACTTTTATTGAAGATGACAGAAACATATTTGAAAGGTTATATTATGTGGTTATACCTTTTTCCTTAAATGACAATATCTGTACAGCCAGGGTTATTTGAATAGTAACAAATGAATTCAGCAGTGCAGTTGAGGAAGTTCCAACTATCTCAAAAGATCTAACAGTAGCTTCAAATAGCACTAGTTCCTCTCTGCCTTCATTCCAACTTACAAATCAGAACAACCTGAACAGCTCAAGCTGCTTCCAATTTCCAAGTAAAAAATAATTTTCCCTCTCCTCTTACTACCCTTGTGCATATAGTGTGCAAAATTCTAAAAGATCCCTCCCCTTACCTGTTTTAATGTCCTTTCCATATCAATTCCTTGACCCCATGGGGCTGCAGGGTTTGCAAGACAGTCACCAGCATTTCCTCTCCTTGAAATATCAATTTTCTGTCTTCTAAGATTACGGAAAGTCTCAGCCATCACAAGTACTCCATCATACGTCAATGCAGATGTATACTAAATAGATGGACAAACACAGCCCTTCAGAGTTGACAAAAAAATCCTGCTGTTTCAAGATAATTCTAGTTTGATTCATTATGCAGCAGTGTCTACACCTTTGTTTAGAAAACAACTCTCCTCAAAATCAAAAGCAATTTTGTCTAAGGGACAAATGCAGGACATTTCAGTAGGTACAGCTTTAAAATTTTATTTCCTAAGGGTAGAAAAATCTGCATCTTAAGAATGAATTAAAAACCAACCAAATTAAACTTGAAATATTTAAGTATTTTTCTTTTTTTTTCCTACTTGACTTATACAATGGGGAATATCCCCATCCACCCACCTACACAAAAAAAGAGAAAGAAACAGTACCTCACTGAGAAAATATAACTGAAAAAATGCACAGCTAATGAGCAGACATCCAGGCTACTGGAACTGTTATGAATGATCAAGAATAGGTTCTTCCTATTGGAAAACCTGTGTTGGCTCTCTGCCTGATATGTTCCCTGAGCAGTATGTGTTTCTACACTAACTACAGCAACTGCTTTAGGTTTATAACATGCCAAATGAAATGTTTAGAACAAGTCTTTGGCAGATGTTAGCCTGGGGCCACATAAACAAAGGGGTGTTTTCTCACTATGGTCCTCTGATGAAAACAATGCATCAGGAAAAGTTGTTCACATGCCCAGGGCTGCTACTGATATGCTCTCTAACTTCCAAAATTCAAATTCCATTATTCAAATCTCATTTCCTTCCTTTCCTTTGTCTTGCAGATTATAAGGTCTTTGAGACATCATTTATCTTCATAACCTCAAATTTTGGTTATCCCTAGATGAATTATGTGCGATTCCAATTAATCATGCTGGCTTCTCAGAAGCAGATAAAATAATCCTCTTTTTGTGGCAAGGAGTCCTATAGGTAGAACTTTTCCTGTCACCAGTTACTGAGGATGTCTGCATTCCAAGCTCTTGGTTTTGGTTTGTTTGTACTTGTTTTGGGTTTTTTTAAACATAAATTTTTGGAGTTTCATTGAATTGTGTAGCTATGTCTTGTGATACTCAATGTCCCAGCCAAGTGAGGGCTGGTTGCTTATGTTTGCATAGTGCCCATTTTCAAGCATGTCTGCTGTGCATTAGTGTATATAATAACAGAACTACTTTGTTGAAGTCATATTTACAGATGTGCTGTGATTTGCCTTCCAGGAAAATTATATGTCAAAGAAATATTTTCTTATCAATCTGTGAAGGATTAGGATAGAGGAACACTGGGATGAGATTTAATATCATGCCTGAATGTGGTTTCTACATGAGGTTTTGTGGTGGAAAATTTCCAGAGGAAACTCCATATGAAAATTCAAAGGTAGCAAATTTACAGTTACAGTAATATCTCATCCAGAAGAATTAATCTGTCAGGAAAGATCTGCACTCCAAAGAAACCTAGATAATTAGACTAATTAATGTAAATTTTGCTGAAATTAAGTTGTCAGTTAAGCATTTGACCTTTAACTGCTGTCATTAAGGGGGTGAAGTTGGAGAATAAGTGACAACAGACACTTAAGTACATCAGCAAAATGTGTTGCAGTTTTTGTTTCCACCATACAAACGTAAGGATAGGCAAGATTAATGGCCAGTAATAGTAAGATCAACTTCTCCTCTCTTAAATATTAAAAGGCTTCATTCAAGCATTCAACAGTGTTAATCAGAAATTAGAACACTGGAGTGATATCTTCAGTAGTGCTTCAGATCAGGGAGTACCTTGGGTGGGGTCTCAGATCCTGGGTATTCTCTCTGGTCCAGTTTCTTCCAGCGCTGCATCAGCTTAGTTACCATGGGGGTACTGAAATCCACTAGCTGAAATCCAGTCACATTGGCTCCTCCATGCATAAATCTCTCCAGAGAAATATCTTTGAATCCCTAGAAAATCAATTTAAGATTTTGTTTGCCCTCCTACACCGCTGTGGGTCCAATCTGTTCTAGGTCAGCACGGCAGAATAAAGAGTGCATAACAGCAGGATTCCATCAGAAGGCAAAATTTAAAACCAGAGAATAACGTTGAACCTTCATTCATAAATTCCATTTGTGTAATAAAGAAAAAAAAGCCAAGAAATAAATCTGCCACATTATTGCTAGGGTGGTCTTGACAGCTAAGCAACACATTGTTGGGAATGGCTGTTTTTGAAGAAGTGCCTTTGGCAAATCAACTGAAAAATGCCTGCAGAATATTAAAGGCTTAATCCAATTTCCATCAAAATTGTCAGATTCGAATAAGCCCCATACTAGTGCTTTTAAAAAATGCATCCCTCTTTTTTAGCATGTTTAAATAACAAACAACACTATTCTGTAAACACATTTACTCCAGGATTCATTGTTTAGACTGAAAATTAGATAATATAATAGACATTAGAAGGCAGAGACAGCACATGAGGATCTCATTGTTAGTGCAAGGAAAACAAAATCAGAATTAAACAAAAATCTGTTAAATAGGATTGTGGTAGCTCTTAGATCTGTTATATATTGAAAACCTAGACTGAATCTCAGCAGTGAAAGAGAAGATAAAGTACATATATCTCCTGACCTATTGGCTTCTCTGACTAATCTGTTCAGCATAATTCTTTACTAGAATTTGCCTTTAGAGACAGAACTGAACTTCAATAAAGTGCGTAACACAAACTGCTAAAGCAGTAAGAAGCAAGTATAAATCTTTCTCCTCCTTTCCTAGCTGCTATGTCTAAGTCTAGCTCAGAGGTATCTGATTTTAATTTTCTTAAATTCATCTAGTTGGTACTTATCAATGACAACACAAGTGAAAACATGAATCTAGAAATATTTAGGAAAAAAAAATGTGGGGTACTGGGGTACTGACCCACTATCCCAGCGGGAAAAACACTTGTTAAGGACAGAGATCTGATTCATGTCCCAAGGGACACTGACAGTAAATATAAAAGGTGACACATCAGGAGACTTCATATTACCCATAAAATTGAAGAGAGAGTAGATAATGAAGTGTGCCCCTGCTGAAGTAGATCAGATGTGTCTGTCTTCACTGCATACTTCACTAGCAGATTATTGCAATATCCAGTTCCTTGTTTACAGCAATCCTTTTGCATGAGAAAAATTACTTGGAGAACTACAAAATTGTAATGCTGAAAAATCTAATTTATAAGACCTAAGAGCACAGACATCTCATTTGGAACACCTGAGGCTTTAAAAATAATGTGAAGTGGTACTAAGTTAAGGTTCAAGTGCAGCAAAGCACAATAAAATATTTCACGTCAACTAAAATTCCTTGAGGGAGAGTAGAAAGAAAACAGCTTAAAGCACACATTAGATTCTGTCCTACATCCTCTGTGCTTTGCCAGGCAGGTATTTTGGCTTAAAGAATGAGTCATTTAAATAATAAAATACTGCATTTGCTCTTTCTTTGCCCTCTTCTGATCATTAGCTGTGTGAATGTCCAGTTTAGCCTTAAGGTAAAAATACTGAACTAGTAATTTGACTGGAAATGATCTTACCAGAAAATAGATGTTCCCTGGGGAATGTATGAAAGTTACCTCTTGAAATCTTATGTTACTAATAATAAAAAAGATGAGTCAAAAATCACTGTAGTTCTGTAAATTCGAACTCAGCCTCAAGATGCACCTATCAGTTCTTTCTCATACCTTGATTATGTACAACCACATATTAGAGAAAAATGGAAAATGCTGTGTGAAGTGCTGTAACTTCAAAGCAGAACTGAGTGTTTCACTTACCGAGCAGGGGTATAATTCTAGAAAAGTATCTTACCAGGTTGGCAACAATATAATGGTATCCTTTAACATGCTTTCCCACGCTCACAATCTGTGGGAGAGAAATAAGAGAAAAAAAGGAATAACAATGTCATACTGTTTTCTCTATAAAGGTGTTTTCATAGAAAGCTAGATATACACCAAAATATATAGCACTGGTAATATAATGTTGGAAGTCTTTTTGCAGTGACATAGCTATAACTTTCCAGGGGCTTAATAAAGGGAAAAAGCTAAAATTACAGTGAGTAAAGTAATGAACTGGCAATCTGAGAGCGTTCAGTATCGAAAATGTTACTGTAGTATATACTATTTTACCAAATAGAGCAATCACCTAGGGGATACAAACTCAGAAGGAGGAGATCTCACATCAGCTAGAAAGCCTACCCACTGATTTACTTTTTTGTTTGAAATAACTGCAGAATTTATGAATGAAACTAGGGGTTCATCTCTTGGGATCTGTTTGCTCTTGATATGGTCAAATACTAAGAGTGTTATTCAGCTCTTAGTAAAATGCTAAAGGTTCTGGGATGGGAATGAGGGAGGACAGAGCAAGGTTGTCTGAGTGTTCAACCAAAATATGGCATCAAGAGATGCAGAAAGGCAACAATCACTGTATGGCAAGATCAACCAGAGGTTACACAAAAACTGTGTCCACCTGCACTTTGCATCAATATTATTGCAACTTCTATGATGGAATGACTCTTATTTAATGTGCTGAAAAAAGAAAATGAGGTAATATTTTGTCAGTAGAAAATGATGATAATAAAAAGACTAAAGCTGCTTTTACTAAAGAAACTCACCAGAACTAATAACCAATGACTAGTAACTAAAGTTCTACCAGTAGCATGCAGCTTGCAGTTAACAGTACAGTCTTTGAACTCTTATTTTTGAGCGTCTACCACTTATTTAGAAAAAGTCTGCACACAGCTCAAATTTTTACCTCTCCAGAAAGCATTTTAGCTTCCCTCCAAATTAATAACTAAGATACAAGCAAAAGTTTTCTATGAAGTGCAGGTTGCTCAGTAGGTAACAGGAAGCTTCTGGGTCTGTTTCCTTTCCTGCTTGGAAATCTTAGCTCTAATTCTTCTCTGCCTGAAGAATTGACAACTTCCTGCCTTCAGGGATCACACCTCATGTTCAAAAGACAGAACAAACATTCACTATGCCTTGCAGCCCTTTTTCCCAGTGCTGTAAAAAGTGAGTAAAAACACATTTTAGAGATGAAGAAAAGCTGATGAAGGGCTAAATATTTTGACCAAAGACATCCAGGAGTCCATTATCTAAATCTAGATTAAGACTTGGAAACACTTGACTCTCAACCCTATCATTCCAGTAAATAATTCCCTTTTGCAGCAGTATGGATGGGAAAATCCAAGGAATGTGGCATAAGTATGTGGTCAAAATTGTTTTAATTTAATTACTTTAAAGCAATAAACTAAATAAGCAATTTGTCTTTTATACTTTTGCTCTATCCCAAACTCTGCTTCCCATGTATAGGTGTCCTAGGGTGACTTTATGATGCTGGACTGTTGACAAGTTTGCTTATCTGACTGATGCAATTGCCTGTTCTGTTTATGTTGGATTTATTACGATGGAGTTCTGCACCTTTAAGACTGGTTCTGAGAGCAGAGGGGGAGAGAAGAAGCACAGATTTGTTCTCAGAAACTGCACTTGCTCCTTTGCATCCTTCTCCTGGACTAAGTTGTCTTCACCATGGACAGTGGGAGAGAGACAGGGAGTTTTCTTCGTTTTTTGCTGGTTTTCCTCATTAGCTACAGAAAGGAAAGTTTTTCCAAGACTGTCTTTTTTTTCCTGGAACTGTTCAAACCTCCTCTGGACCAAAAACCCAGAAGAACACTGGGAGCTCACGCCTCTGGCCCACCAGGACCAGGATGTGGCATTGTCCAGGAAAGGTGGGATTGATAAGAGACTGAGCCAGCCAAGCTACACCCCACAAAAACCACTCTCTCTCTTTGAATTTGCCATCTCTTTAGAATAACGAGAGGTTCCATTATTTAATAATATTAATTTTTCCATGTTTGTGAGTACTTTGCTTGTTAAATAAACAGTTTTTTCCACTTCTCTCACAGGAGATTTATGTTTTCCGAATTGATGGATGGAGGGGATGCTTGAATTTGCTGTATAGAGTGACCCCTTTGGAAATTTCCTCCTTAAGTTTGTCCTAAATCAGGACAATAGTCTACATCTGAAGTGCTTGCATCTGAAACCAAAACATAAACCCAAAAACAATCCCAAAAGACACTAAACACCCAAGCCATGACCAGATTGCTACCCATCATATAAATGAATTTTAGATTTAATAAAACTCCCAGTTCAGTGATTTAACACCACTGCTACCATTTTATTGGGGGTGGCAGAGAGGGAGAAGTCATAACCTTCCCTGTAGTAAGCTCAACACATATGAGGTGGATACTATCAAGTAATTAATTTCTCCATATAATAAAAAGTTTCAAGTCCTGGCTGGGTCAATGGCTACAAAAGGAATATGATCCCTGATCCCAGTAAAGCTTATACATCTGTACTCATTCAGCAGGGCACAAAAATGAAAACATTTGCCTCCCCATTACAGGGAAACTGATATAGGTTAAAAAAATTACATTTTTAAAGGAATACCGCATCACAACCTGAAAGTTATTACGTGGACTGACATAATTTAAGATCATAGATCATAGAATGGTTTGAATTGGAAAAGACCTTAAAGATCATCTAGTTCCATCACTCCAAGTCTTTCTCCTCAGAACTGTTCTTAATCTATTCACCCTCAGCTTGAGCAAATCTCCTTTTGAGATTTATTTCTGTGCTTATTCCTAGGACATGCATGTAGACACTACTTCAGAATCCATGGACTTGATGTGAACAATACATAGTATTTTTGAAAAATCTAAAATTTGATGTCTTCATTGTATCCTCTCAAAATTTGTGTCTTCCAGGTGAGTGACACAAGTACACACTTATGTATCACATAGTTGTCTTAACTTCCCTCATAGTCAGTGGAAAGAGCAGGCACTTTGAGGAAATGATTCAGCTTATTCTAAAGCACATGTGTAAAACTAATTAGACAGCTTGTGCCCTGAAAGTGCCGATTTTTCTGCATTGAGTAGAAAAAGAGTTGATGCAGATTAGCTCTGATGTAGACACCTACATTTTATATCCCTAATGTTAAGTGAGATGGATTTCACCCTGAAAATGTTGATTGTGTAGCCAGAAAAGAGAAGTAATGGCTTCTATTTTCAACCAAGACTGGGTACAATTCTGATTTTGAATTTGGAAATTATTACAGCAATTGATCATATAGACTTTGAAAACCGGGAATTTGGTTATAGTTTAGGAGAAAAGTGCCTGGTTAGTGAAATAGCTTTCTGTGAACATGTCATAGTTTTGAATATCCAAAATACACAGGCAGTCACTTTTCTTTCTCAAATACTCAAAGCTGCAGATTATGATCTACAAAATAGGATATGAATTCTTGCTCCTGAACCTTTTGCTTCACTGAACTTCTGCTCTGAGTGACACTGAGGCAATGAGTGTCCTTGTAACAGGGGAAGGAGCTTGACAGCTACTTCAGTCTGGAATGTGAAGTCTCACTTTTGTTTCTCTGTGCTTTAACTGGTTAAGAGTGGCTAAAAGTTTTGAGACATGAGACCTCAACCATTCCATTCATGTAAGGGTAGATATCACCCAGGACCCAAAACTGGCCTGAGATTTTGGCAGATAAGAGAGAATGTTTCAGAAAGCCTTTGCTACAGAAGTTCATTAAGTTTGGGGGCACTTTGAAAACTCAAGTATTTCCTTGTGCATCCCTCAATTCAGACCAAAAGGCCAAGTTCAATCACAGCCCAGAGGGAAGGTGGAGTGGCATTGTCTAACATCTACATTAGCAAATAGGGCAGCTGGTGGGATAAGATCTGTACAGCAAAATTGTTGGTGCTAAGGAGCTGGCATCCATAGCATACATTTCAGAGAGTTGCAATGGACTCCCTCCAACCTGGTCACCAGACTGAACTCATGCTACACTTTAGGGCACGTCTTGTTTAGCATCATCCAAACAAAAACCAGTTCATGTATTTTGAATCCAACCTTGATGTGAAACTCAGGAACCAGGAGACTGACTGCAAAAGAAAGCATGCTCCAGCTAAGATACTCTGTGTTCCTGTGGGCTGCACTTTCTTAGACAGGCCCTGAGCATAGGTGAGGCAGGTGACAGATTCATACAACACAAGGCTGAGCAGTGAGAACTGCCTTCCTTTGAAAAGCAAGGTCCTGGAAGAGAGGGCAGTGCTGCCACAGGGACCTTTAGTGGCTCTGCTGGGGAGCTTCACACAGCATTCACTGTGGCCAGTTGTGCCAACTAGCAGGGCTAAGGCATCAAAGCTGGGCTGTGCCAGCCACACCAGCAGTGAAACACCAGGACACTGCTGACTCAGTAGGTCAGGAAGAACCTCCTGTGTGTGTAGCTGTGCTCTTCACTGCTTCAAGATGCTCTGACTCAGACCTGTCCTAGTGCCAGCAATCTGGGGCACACACATTTTTCACACTCATACTTACGTGCTATGCAAATGTCTTTTGCTCTGTACTCCCATTCTGTCTTCTTAAATGCCCCAAAAACATATTGTGGCTTTTGCCACAATAGGAATTTAGGGTGACCTCAGCTTGCTCAGGGAGATTATAGGAAGAAACTGCTGTGAAGGGCAAACTCTGGTTTTTTTGGGGAAGGCTGAGAGCAGGTGTAAGCAGGATGCTGCAGTGGCTTTTGCATGTTGATTTGTAGGCTTTTAGTTCCATGACCAAGGTGACTAGCAACTAGAATCCGAGCTTTTTATAATTTTGTTTGTAAAATTGAAGAAATTATTAAATAATCATCAGTGTTAAGAATAGTAAGTAAAAAAATATAATTTGCTTCCCAAATTGCCATTAACAGGGAAGACAACAGTCATTCTACATGTTACCCTGTAGTCACACTATTGGTGATTATCTCATTTCTGTAAATAAAACAGAGCAGAATAAAAAAGAAGTGAGATATTTAAGGCCATTAGGCTTTCAATTCTATTTCAGAATCTAACACAATTTTGTTTGTTTGTTTTTTTAAAATATTACTGTTTATGTAAGTGTCTGCAGAAAGGGGAACTTCAAAAAAACCCAAATCAGCATTAGGATCTAATCACACTATAAAATGTATATACATGAAAGAAACTAAAAAGAACATTCTGAGAATTCTGAGAATTTTTAGTCTCTGATCTACTATAACAAAATTATGAAAATGCCTTATTCTGATTTCAGAATTCCAGTGGTAATCAAAAGTAACTGGAATTACATTGACTTTAAAACTTAGTAAAATCAGAGCCAGTGAGATCCAACTCAGGCTTTTGACACAATTCTCTGACTTTATCATACAATACTGTTCTTTCAATTTAGCTGAACAATAGCCTGGTCTGGGAAATTCAGAAACTGTTCTACTACTGTAAAAGAAGGGCTACCAGTGTCTGCTTTGATTTTTTTCGTTTTTTTTTTTTTCCTGTGTGTGGCAAGGTCACTGACTTTGATAAAACCATTTGCAAACTTGCATCAGCATCTGAACAGAGAATCTGGCCCCAAGTCATCCTCTGTTCTCTACTACTGAAATGGATATTGCACATAACTCATTTTAAAATAATGCTTATCTTCTGTACCATGAAATGTTCCTCGTTATGATTTACAGAAGATGGAGGTCAGTACAGCTGGAGTGAAAAGGACTTATTTTCAGTCAAATCTCTTCAAAGGGTGATAGCTGTGCATTACCAATTTGACTTTAACAAAGGTTTTCCTCTGTTATTGTGTCACAATCCACTGCCTTAAGAAAAAGAACACCTGCAATAAAACCAAGTCTGTCTGATGCAATATAAAAAGAGAGGACACTTGTTAAAGACAGAAGATTGAGACCTGACCTGAAATATTGCAGCAGAAACGGTGATGATATAAACCACAATTGAAGTGGGATTTTATACAATATCTGAAGCCAGGATAAATCTTTCACAAAGCCATAAAAAAAAGCAATTGAGGAACAAGCCTAATTTTAACAACTAGTGCTCAGAAAAGGGCATTTTTACTGGGGAAAGGGTGGGCAGCCACTAGAGAGGATGCTAAAGAAGGCAAAAAACAAAGCAGATGTGGCTCTGTCTCTCTTGTGAAGGCAGGTGCTGAGCTGGAACAGAGATGTGCACACCTGCCCCTGACATGGCTGGGCAGAGGATGATGCTTCCCCCACAGACCCCATGCTTACCAGCAGCTGGCAAAGCAGAGAGAGAGCAGTGTAGGAAGTGTAGGAAGCTGCTGGGGAAGAAAACATGGAGAGGTGGCTCTAAGGTCATCAACCTGAGCATGGCTAGTTGCTTCCTTGTGCTGCTAAAGTTGTTTGCATTCAAAGCTTACTCCTATCCTAATAGGATGTGCAGACTTGTAAGGAAAAAGGAAGCAAGGAAAGAGATGAAGGGTGTAAGAATAAGGTCACTTCACAAATCCTTCGAACCATTCATATTCATCCTTTGTCTCCTACTGCCTATTTGCTCTTTCAGTGACTGAAATAACTTATTTCTCATGTCCAAACCTCATCACTTGTGTGCTGCAGTAGCAAAATACATTATTACTGTGGGACTGTGTGCAAAGTCCCAGCTGCTGCACAGAAATGAGCCTTTGCAGAGCTCCTCCTGGCTCTGTGGGGTGAGGAAACTGCTGGTGGCAGTGCTGGCACCTGGCTCCTTCAAGGAGAAGAACTATCAGTATGCATTGAGATGTTGCTTAGAGCAGCTCCATAGATCTCTAAGGAAAAAAACAACATGGAGAGTAAAGAATGATGAAGAAAAGGCACTTCATTAACCTCCTGTTCCCTCTGGGACTGAGATAGGCAGAGAGCTGCTGCTGGAGTGGTATGGAGCCCAACAATGCTGCTACCAGCCCACACTAGTGTGTGCTGTGCACATACCAAACTCTTTGGCTAATGATTTGCTCCCGTGGTTCTGTGAGAGCAGAACTAAACCTGCACTTTATTCATGCAAATCTAACAGACATAGGGGAAAACTGCAGACAGCCCATGCTGCTTCTGAAACAAGAGATAAAGAAATCTACATTATGCTGTTAAACTACATGTAACAGCCATACATCTCTTGATAAATACTCATCTGTGTTGTGCTAGTGATCCTTTGTGCTAGCACATCTCTGTGCTCAGGAAAACCAGGGAAGTAGGAATGTTTGAGCTGTACTCTGTGGAACTCAGGTGTCTGGTTAACTTTTTGCCTGCCTGTATTATGTTGGAATTTGTGGCAAAGTATCATGTTTAAATTTATTGTTATCTTGAAATAAGTATGCTAGTAATCTAAATATGATTTGCAGAATTGCCAAGTGCTATCTTCAGTTAGTAGACACAAAGACGAGAAAAAATTGTTTTTAAAACCAGCCAAATTGACAACTTGATCAATTTAGAGAAACTCAGCAGTCAAACATCACTTTTTCATGTTTAGCACTCCTGAGGTAAAATTAGAGGAGATGAAGAAGGAGGGGACTATGTTGGCTTCTGTACTTTTCTCCACACACGTAGATATATTTGCATTCATTTTGATGGTAATACTAACTACTACTATTGCTACTAATTCTTCAACTACTGCTACTAATTCTTCAACTACTGCTACTAATTCTTGCTGTGACAACCTGCTCCGTTTTGCCTATCAGAGAGATTTGGTTTTCAGTGCAAACACATACAGTGTATTTCTCAGCAACATATCTCAAGGCTCTTTAAGGCTGAGGAATCAGTGATGTCAACCAACACACTGAACAACTGAGTTAGTCAGACAGCTGTGAACAGCATTCAAGACACTGGGCAGCTACTTCCTTATTATGCCTGTTAATAGCAATTGTTGACTGTTATTAATTAGAGCTGATTGGCTGGTAATTTTTACAAGATTAGTGGGTACTAGTACTTTGTGTCTTTACATCTATGTGTAAATTTTAATATTACACAGGACAAGGTATTTATTTTTATTATTATGTATCAGTTCAGCTGTGTACAGTGAAGCATTAAATCTGTGCCAGATGCTCCATAACAGTTTTCACCTCTGTGTTTAAAGGCAAATAAGCCCTGGTTGAGCAATGAAGCTTGATCTTGATGATACAGAGCACTGGCAGAGCTGAGAAAAGTGCTCATTTACTGGGAAACATCCTATTTAATTCTTATGGGCTGGGGAGAGCAGGGTGCAGGAAAAAAAACCCACTGGAATCAGCCTGTTTGGTACACCAGGAGCTAGACTGATGATCTCTGACAGCAAAACTGATTCACTATGCAAAATTCAGAAGAAAATGCTGTTTACAGTGGACACTGGAAGGCTTTGAACACACAGAATGCTGAGGTTTCCACTTTGTCAGATGGAGACAGTGGAAGAGGATGGAGCTGCTACAGATGGAAGAAGAAAGGAAATCCATTGCCATTCATGCAGAAAGGAGAAACATTTCTGAATACAGTCCTCATCATGTGGATGTGTTTATGGACATATCTGTTTGTATAAATACAGAAACAAACACTGTCACATTGCTGTTTTTGAAAAGCCCTAGAAAACAGAAATTAGGAGTAGCAATATTCTCTTTCAGAAGGAAGTAAACATAAAGGTCCTAGGCAAATGCAATTACAATTAGCTTGCGTTTTCAGCTTGCTTTGCTGAGCTTCATGTGAAGGACATTATGGAGACACAATTAAATCGAATTTCTGGTAAAAATCTGCCTGAGAGGGCTACCTGAAATAATGAAGTAGCAGAGAATGAGGAAACTAAATGCTGGAGAAGCATCTGCCAGGCTCAGTGAAGGACTTTTTAGATGCAGTCACACAATGTAGCACAGAGGTTGACCTGATCACCCCGATACTCCTTCTGGCTGTTTCTGATGCAAGCACATCATGGGCTTGCAAGATTCAGAACAAGATGATGCACAGTTCACCCCCTCATAAGGTATTTCTATCTCAAGAGCTGCCTATGGGTGGGTGAAGAGAGTCTGTGAATCAAAGGAGCTCAGCTGTGTACATCTGTGCCCTATTTCCTGGCCTGACTCAGCCCAACTCACCAAGCACAGCAGGACAGGCTGAGTGCACCCTGGATAGGAAGAGGCTTTGCCAGAAAGCTCCTGGGCTTCTGGTTGGAGTTTCCCACGGGCCAGTCATGCACCCCCATGGCAGAGAAAGCCACAGCCTCTGGACTGCATTGCCATCAGGGGAGAGAGGCGATGCTGCCCCTCTGCTCAGCCCTGCTGAGGCACATCTGCAATGGTGTGCCCACTGCTGGCTCCCCAGTACCAAGGAGACATGGACACACTGAAACAGTCCAGAAAACACCAAAAAGTGTCTGTCATTTGAGGAAAAGCTGAGAGAGCTGTGACTGGAGCAGCCTGGAGAACAAATAGCTCAGGCAGATCTCAGCAATTATCTATAGAAACCCAATGGGATGGTGTAAGGAATAGGGTACCTGACTGTCCCTTGAGGTGTACAACAGTAGGACAAAAGGAAAGGGACACCGGCTGTAACACAAGAAATTCCAGCTAGATGTGAGGAATTTATTTTTTTATACG
The DNA here is from genome assembly GCA_034336665.1 of Luscinia megarhynchos. Lineage (NCBI taxonomy): Eukaryota > Metazoa > Chordata > Aves > Passeriformes > Muscicapidae > Luscinia > Luscinia megarhynchos. Next base: position 72,949,721 of record JAPFBE010000003.1, read on the forward strand.
AGGTAGTCAACTAGCAAAACAGGAAATAAAAGTGTTATGGATGTCCATCCTTGGAAGCATTCAAAATTAGGCCAAATGAGTAACCTGATCCAAGGTTGCTCCCTTGAGCACCAGGAGTGATCTTCAGAGATGAATTTCAATCCCAATCATTGTCTTAGTTTGTGAAATAGAATTGTTCATGTCAGTACTTCACACTCTGAATTTCAAAAACAGCTCCAAAATTTGTCTGAAAACAAATCCCACCACTCTAAGAGTACAGTGGTTTTTTTTCTCCTTCTGGTATCTTAGTTGCTCTGCAATGCTTAACATGTGACAACAATGAGAATTCTGTCAGAAAAAGCGATAGGGGGAACAAAACTGTTGACTTCTAATTTCAGCTCTCTATGCTTTTGAAAGCTTCCTTACATAATTTTACTTGTCCTTTTGGTATAGACTAACAGCAAAAAGAAAAAAATATTGAAAGACAAGAAGAAAAGGGCTAAAATATTTATAGTCAATAACACTATTCCTCATTATATAAATGACTCCTACCTTACACTTTTCAGTGTAATTATCAAATCTGTTTGGAGTATTGACTGCATTGTATACCTGAACACATTTCTGAACAAACTGTAAGACATAGTTGTGAGATCAGCTATGGCTGAGCAAACGACAGTCTGCTTCTCCAGTAATAAGGGTTATTAGCCTCTGAAGAAGTAAAAAGAACAAATACAGTGGTTGAACAAATAAAGTATGTTTTCACTGAAATCTTCAAAATTATTTTCTGAGATAGTGTTCAAATCTGACCACACTGATTTATTGCACTTCAGCATTCCTTGCAAAAGAACAAACAAAGAAATAACAGAGGAAATCTATGATGTGTATTTACTGAAGGTAAAGTATCCCAACTAATTAAATGCAAGTACAACCTAGGAGAGAGTGCCATGACATTTCCTGAAATGTGTGATTTTAGTTATATATTTTCAATCATTTTTCTGAAGAAAATCACTTTTCTGCTACTGAGCTGTCTCTGTATCTGTTTATCAATATTCTAGTAAAATATCTTTTAACACACATGGCCATTTCAGCTATATTTGAAAGGAAGACAATATCTTTAAGACACTGTCTAAGACATCCAAGGCACTAAGTCTGTATAGTTCTTATTAACACTGGCTGCTGGGTAGAGAGCAGAGACCCAGATATTTTAGCCACCAAAAGGACAGGAAGCACCTGGACACAACATCTCCTGTCTGACACCTACCAGTCAGCACACAGGTACTGACACCTTCCACACATTTTTTGATTAGGCATAGAAATTATCTTTTCTCAGCACACTTCTGGGAAGAAAAACATTTTTGGTTCCTGTGGAAGAGGTGGTCTAGGAGAAAAACAAAGCCCATAAAAAACCAGAGGGATATCACTTGTTTTAGTATTTCTAACACCACTCCTGTCTGTTGTAGGCAGTTTCTGTATTGTTTCAAATTGTAATTATACAAATTAATCAATAAATAAGTACTAATGTGAACAAAATTCTGTGGGGAAAAATAAAATTAAAAAATAATGAATTTGTTAGACTGGGAAGCCTGATTTGGGGTTTCATAACTTCAGCTGAAATAGGTGTGTGGTATTTGTTTTGTTTGAGCTTTCTCAGTAATAAATAAACCCACATTGCTTTCGTTGGCAGATTTATTGTGGAACATGGATTCTGCATTTCAGATTGAAATTCAGTAAATGCATATAAGTTTACAGTAATAATTTTCTTATTTTGATAAATATAACCTTCAGCCCTAGGCTGCCTTGACTTCTGATTTTCACTGAATGAGCAGAAAAATGCAAACAGACACCCTATTTTTTAAAGGCAGGAAGAAAAATAAAATGAAAAGAAGGGGTAAGAAAAGAAGCAAAACCCCCAATGAACAGTTGTGTGTTTCTTGCTGTGCTGTATGTGGCAAATGACTCCTTTGGCCTGGACTGCTCAGATGCTGTACAGCTTGCTGCCAGTGTTAGTGGATTAGTTGGAAGGAACTGGAAATCATGTTACAATGGGCTTCAAGCATTCGTTTCATCTTAAGCAGAAAGTTCTTTGTATTAAATTCATGGGAGCACTTTAGAAACACAGCTTGTAAAGAAGAGACACAGAGGCAAAGAATTTTCCATCCCTTTCACTGACTTTCATCCTTTCATTCAAACAGAATATTTTTGTGCTTTTAAAAGACCACCTGCTGAAAGTGCCGTGGAAAAAGGGATGTCAGTAAACAAGGACACAACGGTCCTTGACAGAAAGTGAACCACTAGAAATGCATTCTGCTATACAAGCTATAGCTGTTACATAAAACTGTGGAGCTATCATTTTATCTTTCTGTGTTTTAGCTCCCTTTTTGTAATCTGTAAAGGTAATGGTAAAAAAATTCCCTAATTTCATGCCTGTAGGAATATGGTGTTTTGCCTCTTCACTTATGCAACACAAATAGAGGCTACTCCTGGTTTATGTTTTGAATGAAAAACTTGTTGGACTTTTTTTTTTTTTTTTTTTAATGGCTGTGTATGAACAGATGAAACAAAGGGCTAAGTAAATTAACTGGGAATCAGATTTAGTGACATCACTTACCAGGTTCTAGAACACATCCTGTTCCTGTTAAGCATAAACAGTGTTCTATAACCATTAAGCACAGATGTACTTTCTCCAAAATTGAAAGCTGTGTAGAAAGCTGACATGGAATCCATCTTTGTAAGATCACAGAATCCTAGAATGGTTTGAATTGGAAGGGACCTTAAAGATTATTGAGTTGTAACCCCCCTGCCATGGACAGGGACACCTTCCATCTTATTTTTACTGCTTTGGGGGCTCCTGCTCAGCAGTGACCCACTGATTTTGGGTTATTTCTGCAGGCAAGCAGCAGTGGTCATGTCAAGCATTGACAGACTGTGGGTCTGCCCCAAGCAGCAGCACTGCCAAGGCTGCCCTGACACACCACAGGGGAGGGAGCAGTCCATGCCTAGAGCCACACCATCCCCAGCCACACACCAGGACTGCACTGCTCAAAAAAGTGGGTGCACTTCCCACTCCCAAAGGCAAATCATGTGCATCACTTAAAGTGGGCAAGTAAACAAAACACTTCTGATAACAGTCTTGGTGTTTGTGTGGTGTCCTCCAGAGCCTGGGATGCAGGATGGTAAGGTCTGCTAGTGGAGTATAAAGGATGAGTTTCACTTCCAGGTAAAAAAAAAGGGTTTTCCTGTTGAAAGCTGTTAAGAAGGTAAGGTGTTCTTTCACCATCCTGAGAATAAAGGATGAAAAGGAGCTAAAATTATCTCAGTAGGCCTAAGTCACAGCAGGTTATTAAGTGTAGGTGGAGATCTGCTGACTCAGGCTGATGACACTGTCTTTCTCACTGATCCTAGAGGCAGCAACTCTTTCATGTGTGCAGAAATTGATGTCTTGCTTCAGGGCTTTGAGCTGTACCATACCAATGGGCACTAACACCTAAACCCAGCAAATAATCCCCAAATAACTCCAAGTCAGTCTGTGTGGGTGAGCATGACCAAAGAAGTGGAGCACAGCTTTATTAAGAAAACCATCACAATCCTGGGTTATCCTTGAGAGGCAAGATCTGAAACCTCTGCTGAGATAAAGACAAGAGGGAGCCGTCCAAGCAAACCAGATACAAACCCTTGAGTGCAGGCTGAATCTATCTTCTGGATTTAATCTAATGGCAGCCCTACTGTCCCCTTCTAGAATGGAAACCTTAAAATCAAACCCCATTTCTCTGTATTTCACCATAAAAAGCAATACAAACTTGGCCCTGCCCAAAACATCACAGCTACAAAAAATCTAAAAGGAAGATCTCATGATAAAAAATGCACATCCTGGTTTGTGCATGGGGGGAGTCTGGAATCCAGATACATCACTGGGTTCCAGGAGAGAACTTTTCTGTGAAGACAAGTCCCAGATACAGAGTGTGGGAGTAGCTTCTACACACAAACACCAACATACTCAGAAAGGAGAAAATAAATGAGAAAAACTAATGAAACTAAGAAATATAGGGGACAAAAGGAAATAGGAAATGCTGACAATAAAGCACAAGAAGTGAAGAAACAGCCAGGTGCTGTTTTTTCTGCTGGCAGGTGAAGAGGGCAGCGAGCAGAAAACACCAGGTCAGGTAAGTGGGCAGCAGGCATGGGCAGGGAGAAGCACATTAGCTCACTTCTACACCACAGCCAGTGAAAAATCCTCCAGTCTTCACTGCTTGAGATACACAGTCATGAGAAGTGTGAATGTGTATGTACATGGGCAGTCAGCTGAGAAGAAAGCCACAAGCCCACAAGCCAGTTTCCCTCCCTTCATTAGCGTAGATTTAAGGGCAAAGCACTTTGAGTTATGGTCTCATTACTGAGATTTAATTACTTTTCCTAAATGTTCTGCAGAACATTTACTTGTACATTGCAAAGTATTACAGTACAGTCACAACTTAGGCTCTCAATTACAGGAGAACTAGGCAGGAAAGAAGTTGAGTTAATTAGACTCACTGAAGCTTAATCAATTCCTCGGTGTATGCAGAGAAGAACATGCCAACTTTTAGTCCATCTGTGAAGCTGTGAAGCCACCTTACCTGTCTGCTGCAGGTTATTAAAGCCCTCAAGCAAAGGGAAAAAGTCAATGGCTGATATTTGGAGATGGTTGTTATTTGGCATTTTTTACATGGGGCTAATTTTTTTTGGTAATTTCTGTTTTTGAAAACGAAATATTTTGTGTCTGAGACTACTTCTGACTGTCCACCCTCAAGGCAGCATTCTGTCTTTGAGGGTCATATTGGAACTCCAAACCAGCATCCCAGGCTCATTTGTAGGTCAGCCTGTCTAGGAAGACCAGGACCTTCACCGGGGAGAGTGAAGCTGCAGCTCTTCTGCATGCTTTCTCCAGCCTGTGTGTAATGCCATTCCTGTTTTACAGTGACAGTCCTTTAGGAGGAGGGAGAGAATCTCCAGGCATATTGGGGAAGAAGGGAATTCACATGACACATTACTTCCAATTTAATTAGGTCATGCAAATATAGATATATATATGTTAGATATGTATAGACTGTGACTACTGAGAGAAGAACAAAATCTGTGAGTTCTCAAGCCAGTTTCTTTTAAATTTAGGGCAAAGATTTTACACTTACGAGCAAATAAAAATAAGCAAAAGTACTAAAAAACTCATTTTCTAGGTAAAATTTATCCCACCCAAAATTAGGCAGTAGCTAGATAAATCACTTCCTAAAAGTGATACAAGTATGCTGCATGTAAGATGTTAACTCCTACCCTCAACTCTCCCTGTGCAGCTAAAGAAAAAGCAGCTCAATTAGCCTTAAGGCTTGTCCTGTAGAGGTGTGAGACAAACTCACCATGTCTGATTCAGCCTGTTGTGGCCATGCACTCCATTTTTATTTCTTAGCATGCCTGTGTTAGCTACCTATTTTAGGCATGCAAAATCCAGACCTGCATGAACTGACTATGCAGCTGCCAATCTAGAGGGAAAATAAGTAGCAGCTCCTGGTTGAAAATCAAGTGTACATTTTAGATCAGTGAGATCCAAACATGTACTCACTCAGTGACTTCACTTTCCTTTGAAAGTGTCAGGAGGAACACCTGTGCAGGATGGTGGGTGTACTTCAAGGCTTGTGGTAACAGAACATATTTTTCTATATCACATTTGAATGCTATGTAAAAGAAATCAGGTAACATCATGTGCATGCACAGAAGTGAGGGAGAAATTGCTTCTCTGAATGTAATTTAGAAGACCCTCACATGGGTGTTCTGTTTTAACACAATGTGGGCTGAACTGGGGGAGGATTTCATTATATGCTGTAGAAAGTATGTGTTAAAACATAATGGCATTTAGAATAAAGAAGGATATAATGGCCAAATGAGTATCTGTAGCAATATGGGATTGTCTGTCCTTTTCTTGGCAATAGTCATAGAAAAAGTCCTTGTTATATCAGCCACACTATAAATTCTCAGTTTCTCTCTTTACCTTCTGCCAGTGAAAGCAAAATTGATGTACATATGACATTGAGTACTATTTTATGCATTTATGAGTACTATTTTATGAATTTCTGTATCAAAAATGACATTTCACTTTTCAGTGACTTCAGAGGCAGATGCATCACGAACGGTTTTGCAACAAAATCATCAAAATTCTCTAATGCATTAACCCAGAGAAGCAGAGTGGTGGCAGAGGGTCCAGCACCAGCAGATGGCATTCATTCCCTGCAATTCCTGCAACAGCAGGAGGCACTGAACAGTGAACTTGCACCACAGCAATGTAATATGTGGGATCGTAGGAGATGCAGATAGTTAACCATAAGTTATTTTCCTGTCATTTGGCAAAATTTTTCTTTCAAAGCATAATTTAATTTTTTCTGTCATTTAGGAAAGAGCTTACACATAAACACTGTATACAGATAGATTTGCCACATCAGAGCAGCAGGGTTTGATATTCACTTTGCCCACTGGTGATAGATAATACCCAGTGCAAGCCAGTCTGTCTGACCCAGTATTTTCTTTCCCCAGCAGCATGTTTCCACTAGTGATTGATAGAAGAACTGGGCCTCTCTTCCCAGTTCAATTGCACTTTTATTCACTGCTCTTCGTGTTCCTAAACACCCTGCTAAGGTGATAAAGCTATCAGTTTAAATATTTGTAACAATAATTTTAAAGCTTTTCATGGCTAGAAATACATGACCTATGCTATTTGCCAAACAGAAAGAATAATGGATTTAAAATAGATTTTTTCCCCTCCCTCAAACAAAGCAGAGCTTTACCCCCATGAAGGTACAGACTAAGAACACACTGGCAATTCAACAACACCATGTTTGTTCCAGCAGCCTCCTGACCCTCATGCAGGAGGCATCAGGCAGGGAGGTGCTGGGAGTGGGCCCAAATGTGCAGCTGCCCTGACTGCTGGCACCTTTCACCACCAAGGTCCTGAGGGGAAAGGAGAGGCTCCCTGCCCTGACATGCCAGCTGCTAAGACAAGAATTGTGTATGGAAAGAGAATGGAACAGGCAAGTGGACATACAAATATAGGCCCATGACGTTAAAAAAAAATAAATTAAAGAATCAATTTCATTTTCATTGCCAAAATCAAACAAAATGCAATCTCATCTGGAGTTTCAGTAATGTGCTTACAGTAACATTAAAAGCAAGTGTTACCTGTTCTAAGAGATTCTGAAGCCTCTCTATTTCACAGTCTATTACAAATTTCTTTCTCTTGCCTTCGGTCCAGATCTTCTAAAAGCCGCCTGTAGCTGGCATCGTTAAAATTCTCCACACAGATGGCACTGACTTGCCAGCTATTTTGTCCTGCTTTTTCCATAATTGCTTGAAGTATTGAATAACCTGGAAAGAGAAGGATACGACACACTAGTAACACAATCATTGCATTTTCTGAATAGGAATTGTCTTTAATCAATATTATGTCTCTTAACATACGCTCCTGCAGGGAAGGGAATAAGAGAGTATTTGAATCCCTACCCATGCTGCTTGTGGTGATCAGTGTACAGTATGCAATTAACAAAATTTACAATTGCTGTGATCAGAATGCTGGGAGTGAGCATTATGGATAATCTTCATACTACAAACTCTTCCACTCAAGCATTCAGCTTCTCAGATTAGTTTTGTACAGTTTCTGTATCTGGGCATTTAATGACACAGCAAAGGAAAAATCTGAGCCTACTCATTCAGCAAAAGTATTTGCACACCACAAAAGCAATCAAATGCTTTGGTTTGGGTTGGTTTTTTTAATAACAACACTTAATCCAAGCAGCTTTTAATGCTTCCTGGCGAGAATTCTTTGTTTAACTTAATTATACATATGCATTTATATGCCAGTGTAGATGTATGAATAGAAATTATATTGAACTATTTCAGAGCTTCCATATAGCTCGAATCAATGTATGCAAAGAGATTAGAGGTCAATGAATGAAGGGCACCAGAGAAGCAGTACTACTGGCAGGATTATTGCTCTTTATCAGTACCAGTATTTGATGCCCCCCGTGTTGTGTTTCACAGAGATGGAAAAGGCAGCGTCCTGTCAGAGGTCTCCCCCTGAACCTGCAGGGCAGTCTCAGGCTGCCCTGGACCACTGGCCCTCTACCTTCTTCCTGCTCTGTTTTTTTTGGGGTTTTTTCCCACTGGAGATGTGCAGTAGAGAGGCAGAAGTGGAGCTGATGACATGACTTAGAACAGCTTGCAAACCTCATCTTGACTTGCTCAACCAACCCCTGAAGCAGGAAGCATGTATTATTCTATTTGTCATCCAGAATAAGTGGGGAATTTGTTTAAAGCAATGAAGATTGTATACCTCACACCCAGAGTTAATGTTTAAAAAAGACAAAGAGTACAAAAGGATAGATATATTTCTCAATAACACGTTCATAAAAACGACACAATTCAGAGAAGGTCCTCCTGTCTAGAACCACGACAGGATTGTGGCTTTTACCTCATTAGCTGGCAGAAATTTTCCCCACTAGCTTTAAATTAAAGATTTCACCTCTTAAAAATTTTCTTTAGTGATGTAGTTACCTAGTGGTAGTCTCTTTCCCTCTTCAACATGAGGGTCCCATGCCTGAGTGCAGTGACCCCCAGGTGTCATTTTAATGCACTTAAAGATGCCCTGTACATGCATGACAGATTCCCTGTAGAAGAATTAGGAGATATTTCCATAGATTTCAAGAATAATCTTTGTAAGTTACATTTCAGAAAGAGCACTTTTTAGTGTGTGATTGCTAGCTAACTAATTAGCAGAAGACCTACAAACACAACCAAAATCTGAGTTTGCCTCCAGTCAAATAGAACTAGATGATAATGTCAGTATAATATGAAGTTTTTTGGACACATGGGAAACTAATCTTCTTGCAAATCTTAGGAATAGCCATTTTTCTACTGGATCCTATAACGTTTGCAGTCTTTAAAATGCTAACTTAAAATATAACTTTTCTTATCTTTGTGACATTATGCACCAGCACCCCAAAATGAACATTTATTAATTATTTTTCCTCCAATTCAGATGTCATATTTTAGATAAAAATACTAACAGTTATAATAAATACATAAAATGCAGAACACATCTATAATATAAATGAGACATTTATTTTATGAAACAGTATTTTATTGCAGGAAACAAATTCAAATACTTGATGTATTGAGTATTAAAACATTTCTGTACTCAGCATATATTTTTAACCCAATGACTGTTATTTTTTTCAAAGAACCATCAGCTTTCCTCTTAATTGCTGCATAATTATTCTGCTTTTCCTGTTGCTATATTCAATCTCCTTTTTGCCTGTAATTATCTCTGCAAATCATGACGAGATTCTTTCCCAAGCATTGTATTTCTTGCTTCGTTTCCTATTCATTTCCATTTATAGACATGTATCAAAACCACTCCAATGTTAAAGGGGTTCCTGCTTCACTTACACTGCAACTTTGACTTGATCTTTGCTACCAAGGCAGTCAACATTTACTTAATTCAGCTTCCTGACACTAATTAACATTTTCTTTGATTCAGAACGAATGGTGTTTGAAACAGCAATTGACATTCCCTCCTTCCTTTCTTATTTCATTTGGACAACTTTGCTAAGATGTGTTTTGATCAAACTGGTAATTTATCCCAGCACAAACCATGACAAATATCAGATAAACACATAGAAAGCCTTTTCTTCTCCCTCTTGGATCAAGGTTTCACTTGCCACATTTCATTAGCAACTGCCTTCATTTAGGTATTTGAAGCTTCTGGAGCTTCTTGTGGGTAGCTGGCACTGAGATGAGGGTTTTCACGTGTAGGCACAACACAGCTAAACAGCACTAAATGGATATGGTGCAAAATCCTCCAGCAGAAGAGCTCAGAATCCCAGTGCAAGTCATCAGTGGCATGGTCACCTCTTCAGTGGGCAGGAGCAATTTTTAATATAACAGACTGATGAGGATGAAGTTTACACAGAATGAATAAAGGCATTCACAGGCTCAGTTGGATAAAAATTAGACATGCTGCGGAGAATGCTTATTTTTCCAAAATAATTGGCTACAGCTGCCAAGGAAAAAAAAATTGGTTTCTGCACACATTTTATAAGGCAAAAACCTCTGAAACTAACCTGGGATAATTCTCAGAAACTGAATGCTGCATTTCCATTCAAGCAAAATTCTTAATCTTTAGAAAGATGTTTGCCCAAGTAAAGCCAGCAGACATGAATATTATAGCTGTCATCTAAATGGTATTTATTTTCTGTTTACCTGCTGTTTATCCTCAGTTATTTTACAGAAAGATGAATGATTCATTTTCTGGAATACATACCCTCCCATTTTTTTGTGAAATACTATTTGTTGCATAAAAGCAAACAAAAAAATCCCTCGGCTAGCTCTTATCAGCTGAGCTGCACAATCCATACTAAACAATATTATTTAAGAAAATGTTTAGGACTATGCCAATATATAAAAGTAATCTAAGTTTTCTCACAAATTTTTAAAGTAACCCTTCCTCATCAATGAATTCAACCTTGAAATGTAGATAGCAAATTTATTAAAAAAGACAAATAGTTGTGCCCAAGAATAACTTTGAAGCCTGGAAATGTGTACCAAGAAGTTCCAGGTCCTTCACAGACCTTGCCTTTTTTTCCTTTTTCAATTAGCAAATATGTGAACTAAATAAAACATGAACAGAACTTCCTGAAAGCTCAACCGAAGTCCCTCCCAAATGCAAGGACATTATCTGCAAGAAGGACTTCTTTTTCCTCTCCATGGGACTGTATTCTGGGGAATTTTCCTCAAATGACTTGTGATGAGAAGTCTGCACTCTGATTTTTATAGGTCATTGCTTAAATGTTGACACTATTCCACCTCAATATCCTGGAACCAAAACAGCAAAAGGGCAAGTCTGCAAAATTTTGTTTTCTTGATCCTTTCTCTCCTTTTTCTGTTCTCTGGTCAGGTGCAATTGTGATTGTTGTTGTTGTTGTTGTTGTTGTTCCAGAAGATAACACCCAGACATAATGTTGGGAAAAAAATCTGTGAACAACACCCCTCCCCCCTGCCCCCCCATGAAAATGAAAAGTTGCTCTATTCATTTCATGTAAAATCAAAGCTGGACATGCCTAATCTATGTATTGGGGTTGATACTACACATTACAAAAAAAATCTCAGATTTTTTAATCCTTCTTTCCTCATTCCACAACCCACTGGCATTTTTTCATCAAAAAATGCATCAGCCATAGAAAAATAATAGCATATGTGCACCTGGTGCTGTAGAGATATTAGTACTTCTTCAGGGTCAGATATTTTCTGGGGGCTGAAGTGTGTAAAATGGTCAATTTGTAGTCCAGGATTCCTCCTACTCACTGCAACATTTCTGTAATTGGAACCTATACACAACCTTCCTCCCCCCAAGTAGCTGAAATCATGAGAAATATTTTTGATTTTAAAATTTAAGTTGCCTTTCAGGCTTTTTTATATTTGTCTTTAGCAAGGCTTTCCCCTAAACAATTTCTTGTGAGCAGGCAATGATTTGATTTAATTTTTTTCAATTTAAATTAAAAGTAAAATCTGCTATCTAAATCTCTTCAGCATAAACTGAAGAGATAGAGAAGCACCATCTTATTTTTTCTGCTGGAATGCACATTTTTCCTTTTTCTCTTTTTTTTTTTTTTTTTTTTTTCCCTTTCTTGCTTGCTTCCTTTCAGAAAATAGTTCAGTGATCAATTACAGTGATATAATTAAATTTCAATAACTTTCATCTTCCAGCAGCCTTTTCATTCTGGGAAACCATTTCCCCAGCCCTCTAAGCACAAGCAATCATTCCTGCTGGGCTTGCCAGGAGACAGACAGCAAAGTGGCTGCTTGCTCCAAACAGTAGCATCCCCAGTAATAATTCTTATTTTGGAACCTGTGTGCAGTAAGCTATTGTTAATTTCTACAATGAAGAGGATGCAATATTTACATACTATGACTGTATTTTACTATGGTTAGCAGACTAGCAATACTGAATCAGCAAGTTAATAGGTTAATAAACTTGGAAACAGCATATGCAATATATTTGTTATGACCCCAGGCATGGAAAACATCTCTGATGAACATGGGTCTTTTCCAAAGATGGGCTTATATGAGCTCATACACTGCATGTTACTGAAATGCAAATTCATTTGCTTCTCTTTCAGAGCCAGTTAATTTTCAAATAGGAATAAATCTCATTCCCAAGATTTACCATGATTCCAAAAGCCCATACACTGGTGGAGCTACTTTACAAAAGCTAATTCCAACTATGGGAATTAATATTAGGGTGAGTTTTTTATAAATCCAACACAGAGCAGAAGTGAAGAATAAACAATAAATCATTTGGTAAGGATAAGCCAATATATTTAAAATTCAGGACTGGATTCATGCAGCTTAATTCTAGCTGTTTAGTTGTCTAAGTTAATCATCCAAGCTTTCAAAGGAGAGACATGTGACCCATAAAAATCCCCCTTTTTTTGGTCTTAAATATCTATTCCAAAAGGTGCTTTTTCTTCAATGAATACTGAAGGAGTTTGGACATGAGGCTTAGTGAAAATATCTACCATTTATTTTATCTGGCTAAATCTTGTCAAGATGAATCCAGAAACTATAGTGACAAAAAACTTACAAGAAATTTACAGTATGAATGATGCATGACCATACCACCAATAACTACAAGCACTCAAACTCATGTACACTTTGTTTTTCCTTGTTGTGTTTATTACCTTTTCATTAACATACAGTTTTGTTCCAAATTTTGGTCAGTATAGAACTTCCAGAACTAAAACAAAAGCACTTGCATCCCTGATTTTTTCTATAGTGTGAGCTGGAGCCAGAACATTCCCAAAAAGTACAACAAACTGGGCAATTCAGATGACAGAGTGGAAGCTAGAACTACAGGTGTGTTCTGTGTTCTCAGTCCTTCTTGGGTCTGATTCCCAGGAATGATACAGAGATTGGAAAGTAAGACAGGGAACTCAAGAAATAGTTCCATCTATTCTCTCTAACCCTCCATTCCCCAAGAATATAAATTATATTTAAAAAATTCTAGACAGATATCTTTCTTTGTCCTTAAAAAATCTCTAGAGGATTCAGTCACGTCCTAGGTAATATATTCATTGCTTAATTATCCTTATCATTAGGAGATGTTTTATGAAGTCTAACCTAAGTCTTCCCTGGAACAATTTAAAGGCACTCATTCTTGTCCTATCTCTAGTAGGCCTGGAGAACAGTTTGTTCCCTTCTTCCTTAAAGCAATCCTTTATGTAACTGAAGATTGTTGTTACATTTCTTTTTTTTTTCTGCACTTCTGCTTCTGAAACATGATTGTCTCAGTTTTTTTCTTGTGGAAAATGTTTTAGTCTCGATTCTGACAATTTTCCTTGCATTCCTCTGGATATGTTGCAATTGATCCAAGTTTTTCCTGAAGTACATTGGTGAAAATGTGATATATTTAAAAAATGTATTCCAGAGCACACACAGTCCTCTTGAATTTTTATCCTCTGCAATTGAAAATTTTATATTTCTTCACACAAATCATTAACAAAGATACCAGAAAAAAACCCTGCAACCAGAATGGATCAACACTTAATAACTCTTTATTTGACAGTGAAACTCATATACTTCTTTCTGAGTTTGACTGTGATCAGTGTTTGATAGATCATCAAGAAAAAATTTCTTAAGCTCATTGCCATGGGTTGATCTTGTCTGGATGCTGGGTGCTCACCAAACCCTCTATCACTCTCACTCCTCAACTGGATGGGATGAGGGAAAACGTGGGTCAAGGCAAAGAAAGGGAGAGATCAATCACCAACTACTGTCATGGGCAAAACAGTCTCAACTCGGGAAAATTAATTTCTTTCAAACCAGAGCAGAATAATGCAGATTTAATTTTTTAAAAATTCCTTTCCTCCACCTCCCCTTTCTTCAAGCATGCATACAGCTGTAGAAGGTCATTCTTGCCCAAAGAAGCTGTGGATGCTCATCCCTGGAGACAGTCAAGGCTAGGCTGGACATGGCTCTGAGCAGCCTAGTCCAGTGGAAGGTTTACTGTGTGTGGCAGAGGTGTTTGAACTAGGTGATATTTTAGGTCTCTTCCAACCCAAACCAGCTATAATTCTATAATCTGCTCCAGCTGCCTCACTATGGTCTGCACCACGGGCTGCAGGGGAACTTCAGCTCTAGAGAGCATCCTACTCCTTCTTCTGCACTGACACTGGTGTCTGCAGAGCTGTTTCTCCCTCATATTCTCACTCCTATCTCTGTTGCACAGCTTTTTCCCCTCCTCAAATACATTATCCTAGAGGATATCCCCTCCCACCATCACAGGAGGGCTTGGCTTTGTTCTGTGGCAGGTTCATGCTGGAGCCAGCTGGCTTTGGCTCTCTCAGACATGGGGCAAACTTCTGGCACCTTCTCACAGAAGCCACTCCTGTAGACCCCCAACTACCAAAACCCCTGCCAGGCAAACCCAATGCACTCATTTGGCAAAATTTCAGGGAAATGTAAAAACTTGCACTGGAATGAGACACATAATTTTTTTTCAATGTCCAGAAAACAAATCACTCTGTAATAGAATGAAAATTGCTTTATCCCACATAATCTGTTTTTGAGAGATCCATGTTTGGGTTTACTTAGCTTTCCAAATCCTGTCTACTTTCAAAGAGATCTACTATGATATAGATTGTGAATAAAGCCACCTATACCATCAATAATCAAGACAATTTTACTACAAATGGTTCAGAAACAAAACTGAGGAAATACTGGATCCAGTTTAGCCATCTCTTCTATTGTATTGTTGTTTTAAATATTTTGGAATATTTGATGATAAAGGAAACCACTTTTGAGTTCATGTTTCTTGCCTCTCTGACAATTATGACCTTGAATATTCATCTCAGTGTTTGAGAGACACCTTCAAAACAAGATCCTGCAGTGGTGTGTGGTCAGACTTTCTGCCATTCTCCCCCTTAATCCTTTAGAGACTGGTACCTGTGCAGCTTCATCTACAGTATTTAATAACCCTTCTTTCCTGAGGACAACATAAAGCTACAAGAAAATGCTGCCAATATATTACAACCATGACAACTTTTTCTTTTTTTTTAAAGTCTGAAGTGGATCAACATAGTCTAAGAAATGTCCTTTCAGGGAGCATATGGGAGGACATTTGTCTTACACCACAATGGGAATTCATGATCAAAGATTCAAGCTATGTCAGGTCCCATTTATGCTACACCCACTCAGCAGAAAGATTTTTCCCCTTCTTTGCATTTCAGAGCCTGCAGCCTTCATATGAAAAACACTGTAAAGGTGTCTCATCAAAGTGCTGAGTGAAAGAGATAACTGGAGCCTGAGAGGGACTGAAGAAAAGCCCTGGTTTTGAAGCCAGTCTAATAGTTTTGGTTGAGCTTTTACACAGTTTTGAGATATCATTACCCTTCCCATTTCACTAAATGCCTTCAAAATAACATTGCAGTCCCATAATCTTTCTTATGACAAGCATGCATGGAGATGAAAACTTCCAAAGGTACTTACAGATACAGGCCAAAACAAAAAAAAAAAAAAAAAATAGAGTTTTTTATATTATTTGGTTTTATTTGTCTATTTTTAGTTGTGCCATAGGCTTCAGCTACAGCTGACTCAGGTAAGAGGTCATTGGGTCCTCTGTAGTTTACAAGCAGTAAGAAGAACTTTCTTAGCAAATTTCAGAAAATTCCTGCTCCATTTAAATGCCAAATTGGAAACTGCATGTAATTACAGTGTTATCAAAACTTTACAAACTATTACCTAAAAACCTCCAGCAACTGAGCTAACAAGTAGAACAACAGAGAGAGGGAAAAAAAAGAAACGTGTGTTATGCTTGCCCTCTGTCAGATCATCTATGTAGTCTCTATAAATAACAAGTTATCTGATATGTCATCTTGGGACAATCATTAGGGCTAATGTGTGTCAGTATATTTAATGAAAGGGCAGAAAAGAAGAAAAAAAATTAATCTACTTTGGAAGGGAAAAAAAAAGTTCAAATATTTACCTTATTACCTTTTGCCAAAATTCTCAATTTCACTAAAACTTATAGTTTGTAAGACTGATACTAACAGATTATCCTTCTTGCACAATATGTTCCTTCAGGCATAGCTATTTTCCAGGAATTGCTAGCTTGCTGACAATTTACCTCTCTAGTCTCAAATTAGTAGGATTTACTTTGCCCTGTGATGATATACAAATGTACACAGAAATTTGTGTGAATAACATCCTAAAGATCCATGTCAAAGGATACTAGCACTGCAAGCTAAAGCTCTCAAGAGTTGGTATATCTTCAAATTAGCAGTACCTTAGTGCATTCTGGTTAATGTATTATGGTGCTGTCTTTATATTGTCACCTACTACTTTTCCCAAAAAGCATCTGCCTCAGTAAGATACCTGTGCCCTAGGACAGAGCTGACTGTGGGTACTAAATGAAATCTTGATGTCAGGTCTTCTGCCTGCTTTCTGTAGGGATTTGCTAGAAAAGTAGTGCTTTACTATAAAATATCTGGCAGTCTCTGCCTACTGGCTGTGCCATTTGTAATACCTGAGAGAACATAGAAAGTTTCAGCCTTCACACTGAAACAACAGGTGTTCACCTTTTCAAGCATTCTTTTGAAGGAAGTCACAACCTTAAATCTATCTCTGTGCACTTGTGGCCATTTATTGGTGGCTACAGAGCAGATAATATTTAGCATCTCACTCCTTCCATAAGTTCTATTTGTAGATCCGAGGCACATTATTTCTGATTTTAAATTTCATTTAGGATGCTTTTGAAATCTACATTTTGAAGTACTTGGCTTTTTCAGAAAAATGTAGCAAGCTCTGGGAAAACAGGACTTAAAATGTGAATTCTACAGTTATGTCTGAAGTGAGTTTGAAATAAGTCTAACTGTATCTTTGAAACTGACACATGGACCACAAATTTATTAGAAGTTAATTGCTCTCCCAACAACGAATAGTTTGGAGATAATCCTAAAGAATCTATGATTTTCTTCCGGTTCCTAAAATTAATTCAGTACTTTTTCGTATGTAGACTAGCATGAAGACGGTCTTCTTTTTGAACTGGAGCAGCAACTTGTGAGACATGTGAAGATTTGATATAGTGGCTTTTATTGAAATGTAATGACAATGATCATTCCCCTCTCCTGGCTTCAAATTCAGTTCTGGGCCCCTCACTGCAAGAGAGACATTGAGGGGCTGGAGCGTGTCCAGAGAAGGGACACGGAGCTGGGGAAGGCTCTGGAGCACAAGGGCTGTGAGGAGCAGCTGAGGGAGCTGGGGGTGTTCAGCCTGGAGAAAAGGAGGCTCAGGGGGGATCTTATTAGCACTCTGCAACTGCCTGACAGGAGGGGGAGCCAGGGGGGGTCAGCCTCTTCTCCCAGGTGACAGGTGACAGAACAAGATGACATGGACTCAAGTTGCACCAGGGGAAGTTTAGATTGTATATTAGGAAAGATTACAAGTGCACATAAATATATAAATAAATAAATACATCTATATATATGCATATCTGCAACTGCTTTATATGAACCTGTGCAAAGCAGCATGCAAAGAAATGTCAGAAATTTCAAAGCAGGAAAATGAACAGAGATTGTTTATTGTTTCGTCTCCCTCTACTTCTCACTCTTTTCAGTACTCCTCTGAAAAGAACTGGCAGAGCAAAGGGCACTTAGTAACCTTGTCTCATTTGAGTGTCCTCACAAACCACTGCTATCACAGCCACTGATATAGAGAACTGATCTAACGCTGTAAGGCAGCTAATGTAGCATCTAGATACCTATGCAGAGAAAGAGGGAAGAAAGAGAATGATATGATCTTCACAGAGAACACTGGACTACTCCTACATGGCTGAATCTCCTTTTGGTGTCCACATTTAAAAAGTCATGCTGGAATACTTGACAGAGGTCAAGGAAGCAAATCAAGATGATTTGAGGCCAATACATAAAACATGCCTTGGAGTAAGAGAATTACAGGAGAATTTTTCTCAACTGAAATTTTGACTAAATTGAATTTGGCTAATTCTGAGCTAGTTCATTCAGTATTCCTCAGGCAGTAGAAGGAAACAGGCATCTTCTTGAAGGCAACCCATATAACCCTCCATCATATGTCTCAGGTACTTTTTGGAGGAGAAGACACTCCTCCACGTTTAAAATGAAAAATCCCAATATTATTATTTCTCAGGTTCAATGCCATGAAAACTATTAACATCATGTTATACATATGCAAAGAGCAGGACTAAAAGCAACTAGTAATATTATCACAGAATCTGCTACTCAGACACTTTAAATTTTACTCTTCTATTTTGTACCTACATTTCACATATGAAGATACAACATTTCATTTAAGTAGAATTAGAAGTTAGGTTACTTTTATGCTTCTCTCCTGGAGAATGGGCAGCTACACATAGGTTTCCTTTTGATTATTCTGGTGAAGGGATTTGCATACAATTACAGAGACAATTTCAGCTCCTAGCAGGAACAAACACAGAATGAAGTAAGTACTCACCATATGATTAGACTAATTTATTACATCCCACTGAGGCAAGCTATATGGCAAGAAGTAATCATAAACTCATGTTCAAAGCTTTAGTAGAATGAATATATTTAACAATTTAAATTAAATTTCAGCTGTAGGAAGTGACATTTAGTGGAAAACATGGAAATGGGAAAGGTATAATGAAAAGATAACAGGTAAAAGAATATAGACCTTGAAAGTTGTGACTGGCCTGTCTGAAAACAGACCAGGAAAGAAAATCCTGGCAGTTTCTAGTATGAAATATATGTTGATCTGGACTTTGGTTAGTTTTAACTGACCTTGGCATTAATGTCTGAAAATGAACACAGTGACCAGTCAATAGCTGCTCCATAAAAGTTAAGTGCCTGTGACGTTTCATTAGACAATGGCACTTGCATTGACCATTTTGAAAGCAAATGATCTTAAGAACTTTGTTCATTTTAGAGCTGGGCATTTTCCTTCCCCTGAACAGCTGTTTATTCACAGAAAAGTACACTCTGGTGTAATCCCAAATCTTAATGAGCAGAAGTGAGCCTTGGACTTGCCAGGAGAAAAAATGACTAAGGTTTCAAAAGAGTGGAAACATCTCTCTAATAAAAATGGATATTGCTTAAACGTTTCCATTTAGGCCATCTCCACGAACAGAAACAATAGGCACAATTTGGAATCTGCATACCCAGGTGAGCAGTGGCAGCAGGGCACCCACTTGGTACTCCTGGTCAAGAAAGAATGGAATTCTGCAAGTGCCTCTGAGTGCCCCTGAGCACACTGTGTCATGATCATTAGGACTGAGCATGCCCTGGGTGGTTTAGTCTGAGCCCCCCCAGCAAACCCACAGTATGAAAACAACGCTAAAAGAGTTGCCAAGGCAGAAAAAGACAGAGAAAATTACTCCACAGCACGGTACAAAGAATATTAATCAGAAAGGTGGGAAACCTTTCATGCAGCCTTGTCTTTAGTGGCTAATTAGTTTATAAAAGAATATCTGAAAAAGCTGCAGAGGATGTGGGAATTGGCTGCAAAAACTTAAGGAGGTAAAAAAATAAGACATTACAGAGGGACTTTCTGTATCTAAGAGGAATGAGAAGTGAGAATGCAGGAACTGCTCAGTAGATATAAGATACTTTTCAAGTCCTAGAACATGTATTTGGCATTTTAGACTTCAATTTAGGTTGAAAATAAAATAGTAAATAAGGTCAAATTTTAGTTGTACTACTGCAAAAACAGAAAAATCCCACTTTGATAATTTTTTGATGTCTCCACTTCTGTATATGGAAATTAAAATCTATTTCCAGAAATCTACAGCAGATGATAATCCATCTAAATAAACAATATTATTTAATTTTCTTCTGCCAGGAACAACACTATCTATGCTTACTGCTCAAAAATCACTGTGAAAAAACCTGCTGCCCACTAATAGTTCTTTATGTATTTTGGCTTTTGCTTCCATTGCCCCTTTCAATGTTATTGACAGGATATTATTTCACAATACAGTATCTTAAAAGCTATAAATTACCTCAAATGTCTGATTTTCCTAAAGAGATACCATGTAGACTTGAGTTTTCCAATTTGCTTAAAGCAGTGACATCCAACCTTTTCAACCTGAGCCCTGAAGCATTACTCCAAAAGGAGCAGTGGGCCACAATTATTCCTTGAGGGCATTTTCTCTGGAAGCAGAGTGGAAGGCAGAGGGCAGCACGCCTGGCTCCCTTGCTGGGGACCCCAAAGTGTCTCCAGGAGACCAGGCTACAGCTGTAAAACTGCACAGAATTCCTGAAGCACACTGTGTTTTGCCTGTGATACTGAATCATGCCTGAAGGAGCACTCCCATGGCAGCTTTGTGCCTCGACTCCAGGCTGGGATGCACTTGGTACAATGCCCCAAAGTACAAAAGGCAGGGTGACCTCATTCCTCCTGCGAAAGTTACCTGCTAGCTCAGGTTCCAAACCACTGAGCCAAATCTCCAGCTAATTAATTGCAAATAAACAAACATCACCATTACAGAAACTGGACATTTGCCTACGTCCCTCATGAGATGGTTTCATAAGAGACAATTTGCACAGATATAAGCAGCAGCAGGAGCTTCCCTGCTGAGCTGTTAACACTGGAGATGATAGGAGGACAAAAATCTCAATATTGACACGCTGCAGGACATTTACACCAAACAACCTTGCTGCTGTAAATCTGCAAAGTCGTCCTGTGTTGTTCCCCCTCCAAGCACCTCTGTCCTGGAGCCAGGCTGCTTCCAGAGCCTGGAGCTACTCTGAGGCATCATGCTGTGTCCTCTGGGGCTGCTCATGGCACACCGAGGACAGATTTCTCCTTAATATAATGGAGAACACATAAAACATCTATTCACAGAAGAATACAAGATGCCAGTTTCAGCATGCATTTAACATTCTATTGATGTCATCTTGACTTGTGTATCACTAAATGAAGACTTAAAAAACCCCTTTAATATCTTCATTTAGGAATGCTTTTGTGCAAGAAAAATAGTCGTTATAACTTAACAGATATTTCTTTAAGGTTTTATCGCTGTCTGAGAATGTTAATAGTCACTATTTAGCTTTCATCTCTGTGGTAGTTAAAATGAACAAGACCTTTTCCAATTAAAGAATCTGGTGTTAATGCATTTGTACAATTAAAAAAGGTTATCCTGATCCTGAGACAACTATCTGAAATATAGGCCTGTACAATACAGCCCATAGTAGAAAATATGGATCAAATTTTAGGAATGTTGATAGGAATAATTGTATTTACATAAATAATGTTGTGCTTAAAGGCCTCAGTGTTCCAGTTGCTGTACCAAGTATATGTGCAGAAAAAGGTCCCAAAAAATATGACTTTAGAAACTAAATAGACTCAGAGGTAGGACAAGTTGTTTATTCCTACTTTTATTTTTAATTTGGTCAACAAGATATTGCAAAGGCATTTTTCATACTTATCAGTCTGAAAGTAAAACAACTTGCTTCTAAATGGATATACAGTAATTAATTTAAAAGTAGGATGATCAAAAATACACAATAAAAATTAGACATATATTGAATACATATATATATATTCTTATTTTTATTTATATTTGTTTCTTTTGAAATATGCTTAGGAGCAAATAATTTAAATAATTTGCTTTTCATTTTCCTTTCTATCACTCTTTTTCAGCACAACAGATAAGTCACTACACAGTCCATATTCTAACTTGCATTTTCACAGAATAAGAACTAGAGAGATACTCTGTGTGTGGGTGTTAGGATTACTTATAAAAGGCAGGACAAATCCCGTTGCATAACTCATAAAATATTCGTATTGACTTTAGCTGGAACTACTCACGGGAGAAGAAGCTGGTTCAATATTTGAAATCTGATATAATTAAAATTTGAGAGCATTTAATTCCAAAACCCATTTAATACATTCACTGAGTTTTAACTGTATAACAACTAATTCCATGCCAGGTGAAAATGCAATTGACTAAAAGAAGTTAAAGCTAACAAAGAACCAGATATGAAAATGAAATCCCAGTATGCTGACAAAACTTTAAAGCTGGAGGGAAGGTAGGCAGGAAGGGGACCCTCCTTTGTAGGACTAGGACTAGCCACTGAAACTGCTGTCCTGCCACAAAGCATATTCAATGTTATAGGTGAATTTGGGTAGTAAACATGACAAATCATGGTCTGGACTGGAACTGCTGTTTTATTCTTATGTTAAATATTGTTTTGATATACTTTTTCCCCCAAGACACTAGTTTCCTTTATTCACTTTTCAGACAGAATGCTCACCTGTTCTGTGTAACTTTCTGAAATACATCCTCCATATACATGCAGTTTCACAACTTCAGGGTGATCACAAAGTATGTGGCACAATTTTGGCACACGGTTCAAAAAGCTCTGCATGTGTTTTACGATAATTTCAAAAAGACATGAAGTGACAGATTCTGATTGTTTTTATGTGACATACCTCATTTGGAAATTGAACACTTAAAACATGGCCAAACATGTCTACCATAGAGAAACATATTTTTTTCTTTAGAATTCATGACATTTTTGACAGTTCATTGTCAGCAAGCCAGTATGTCAATATTAGCTGGCTCCTGGCTGAGGAGAACTATGCAGGTGAAGTGTAAGACATATTCAATGGATTGCAACAGCAAAAGCAATCTTCTACCCTGGAACCTACTCAGTCAATATCCAGGATAGTCAATAGCTGGCTAAGAAAGAAACTTTGAAAAACCCAGCTACAGAACATTTACCAGGGAGATAACTTGCAGGGAGCTGGTATTTCACCAGTTTGAAAAGCAACTTCCATTGTTGGCACAGTAACTTGCTCCAGGCATGCTCCAGGCTTGCATGTCAATTGAAATCTGTGAGGAACTGAACTTGTGGTCTCATGCCACTCAAAAGTGGAACCAGCAAAGGTCTTTGTGCTGCAGCACAGCAATAATCAAATCTGAAAGTACCTCATCATATCTTGCACATTCTCACCTAAAGCCACATTTCTCCATTGTACTCTGGCACTCCAAGGGTTTTCTATCCTGTGGGTTTATTACAATTCAGCTTTAGAAAAGTCAGCTACACACATATTCTGACTTGATGCTTTTAAGATATATAATTAAAGCATGGCAAAATACTTAACCTTCCTATATTAGGAAGGCCTGTGCCAGTGCCTAACCTTATCCTTGGGAAGTTCCATCTGTGTTCTGGAAAGTTGCATGAGAATTTGCTTTTATACAGTAACCCTGATAACAGCAGACATGTCCAAACAAATGGTTCCCATAAATGTCACAGGCCAAATCTCAAAGTAATACAACTTGCAGTACAAGCTACCTCTTTGGGATAAACTTATAAAGAGTCATTTTTGAAAGAATGAACCTAGAAGGTACTGTCAGTCACTTGGGATTGCAAAATACACTTAAAAATCAAATTTTATACCAGATTGGCTCTTTGTGAGTTTGAAAAATGTCTTTATTTTCCAACAAAGTGGAAGGGGAAAATTTAGCAGGAAATCAGGCATCTGAAAGAGCAGACAATAAAATGGGCATATCTGATAAATTAGCACCCTGGGATTTTCTTTTCCTGATACTGCTCCTTTGGTCTTTTCAGTACTTGTGAGCTATCTTCATGTTGGACTCTCCCTGAAGATTAAATCCATTCTTCATTAGAGTACTTAATTGCATTTAAAGAGATTCATAAGCACCTCAGTAAATTTATAGAAATCCAGATCCACAGACTGTGCTGGATCTGAGTATCTGTTTTATGGTGCTTTTTTTACATAAATGCTAATTTTCAATAAATACAAAGACTTAATCCACAAATGCAATGTATTCACCTGAAAAAGGCAAAAGGTCTGTGGAAAGTGCCCAAGAGCCTGGGAAACAACCCTATATTCTATTTTAGTGCAAAAAAAAATCAAATTCAGTAAGTTATTCCTCATTTTTTCAGAAAGCAGAGTGCCAAGCTACCCCAAGTGTCTAGCCACTCCAAGGCTGAAATGAAGGATTTGTGAAACAATGAAGTAATCAAGTTCAAAGACATTGGAGAAAATAATATGAAACCCATGACTGTTCCTCATTATGTAGCATGGGTGTATTACCTTGAGTTAAAACCTCCTCCAATTCTCTAGAGCGTTCATTATTGTTACTCTTGCCCACACTCAAATATGCTGAATCAGGAAGAGAGAATTAAACCTTTCTATGTCATTTAGTCCTACCTCACCTCTAACAGTTCAATAGAGAATTTCATCTAGTGCTTTTGCTTGCAGTCTGATAAACACAGAGGGCTTGTTCCTGGCATCAGGAAGGAGCTGGGCCCAATCCTGGATGCCTCCTGAATCCTCTTTTTTCCCCATAATCAGGTGTTTGTACCAACTCACTATCCCAACAGGATGCATGTATCTTCTGCATACTATAGAAGAAAAAAATGAACCTAGAACCAGATTGTGTCTGTGTGTGTATGTCCAGGGAAACCCAAAGTCCCTCCAGTAACTGCGGAGGGAATTCATTATTGTAAATTAATTATTATACATTATATGTCAATACAGGCAAAATACAGTCAGCAAGACAGAAAATGCTTTTCAAGGGGGCTTTTGCCAATTAACTGTTTTGTTTGTTTTTTGAGGTTTGTTTTTTTGGTTTTTTTTTCTCTTCTCTTCTCTTCTCTTCTCTTCTCTTCTCTTCTCTTCTCTTCTCTTCTCTTCTCTTCTCTTCTCTTCTCTTCTCTTCTCTTCTCTTCTCTTCTCTTCTCTTCTCTTCTCTTCTCTTCTCTTCTCTTCTCTTCTCTTCTCTTCTCTTCTCTCTTTATTTCTTTTCATGTTTTTTTTTTTTTAATTCAATAGGCTGCTTCATTTGAGTAGTCAAAATCCAAGGGTCTCCTTAAAATCTGACAAGTAGAAATAACACCCCAGTGAACAGCAAGAGGAGAAAATATTCCTGAAAATATCGGTTAGGTATTGGGAATGGGATGAAATCCAAAAGGAAGTGAATTAATTTCCTAAAAGCCCTGCCAAAGACCAGTGTATCTAATAAAAGAGAGGAGTTACTTGACCTGAACAGTCAGAAGAACTTCCCTCCAGACAGTGAGACACAATAAGAAAGAGAGAGGCAAACTCTATGAAAGGGTCAGGCATCTCATTTTCAGAAACTTACTTTTTCTTGTCAGGTAAATAAAATCCTGACAGTTCTTTCTTTTTTGTCTTCTCAGAAGACTAATCTTTCTTTTACCATTGTGGTCTTTTTAGACACAATATTTGTGACCTTTAGTTTACAAAACTAAATCCTACATTTCATGGAGAATTTGAACAGAATCACTTCCTATTTATTTTGGGCTCTTCTTGGATTATTCAGATAATGCTGATTTTTCCTAATGGCAACGATATTTGCAAAAGTAGGACAATACAAAGCCCAGAACTGGGGAAAATAATTTTACAGAAAGCAAAACAGCAGAAATTCTTATTTTTTACTATAAATTCATTGATTGGTTATTGATAATGGGTGATTTATACTGCATACAATCTTTTCAAAGTCTTCTGCAATATTTATCTTTACTGAATGTTTGAATCTGAAAAGTGGGTTTTATCCCTTACAAAACTACCATTGTTACTTAGAAATTACCAAATATCTTTTGTTCCTTATCTCGTACACTGCTGAATATGGTATCTTCCCCAATAATGCATCTATGCCATGTTTTCAAAAGTTGACACAGAAACAGTACAGTAGAAGCACATGATATTAGAACAACACAAACTTCTTTTTTCAAAGATTAAAAGTCATTCTGTGACAAAACACCTGGACAAAATCTAACCTTAAGACAAGAATCATCACTTCACCTTTTAAAAGTACTTGACAATCTTTTCTCCATAAACTTCTTGAGGCGCTTCTTCTACAGTTTCTACATTTTTATTAATAATTAATTTAATAAATAATCTTATTTCCAATCTAGATTAGCTTTTTTTGGCCATTTTAAAATTACTTTGTGTTTCACTCAACACTGTTCTTCAGTTTAAGAAGTTTTATTTCTTCCATTACTTTTATTTCTCCTAATAATATATGAAACCCAGTAATTTTTCTTTTACAGACAAGCCTCTTTCTTTCATGACACAAATGGTGCATAGTGATGATCATCCTTGCAGCTCTTCCCAGAAACCTTCTTTTTTGAAGAGAAGCCACAAGAATTAACGTGGCTAAAAGTCTTCAGCATCAAATAATAATAAATAATCCTGATCAGAATTATGCACAAGAACACTAACTATCATCCTTTCAAAGCACAAATCATTTATTTGTTGTAAGTTTGGAGAGAAATAAAAAAACATTAAGAAGTGTTAGGAAAGCACACAGACTATTTAAAATAACTGAGCATGAATTGAATACTACAGCACCTTGAAGAGTGGTATCCAAGTAAATTCAGTTCTCCAGAGGTATGATAATCTAATTTCCCTGGCACTTGTCTCTGGTCTGTTTGAAAAATCTTTAATATGCAAAGAACCCCTGATACTTAAGAAGAAGGCAGATGAAATATGGAGCTCAGAGAGCAGAACAGTGGTTTCCAATGAATCAATGAACATTGTGAGTTAGGAGCAGTAATCTGCTACTTGTTTGGAATGTGTACTAATAAAGACAAGTGGTTAAAAAAATCCATTTAGGCAGCACTTTTGGTGGGGGTAGGGAAAGGCACAACTCATGCATGAGAAATACTTTCACACACCTGTCAGGACTTCAATGTTGCTTTTTAAGAAACCATTATGACACATATTGTAAATATTAAGGATAAGAAATGCAATTTTTTTTCCTCCTCTTAGTAATCTATACAGGCAAGCTAAGATTTTATACAGGCTCAAAATGAACCTATAATTGACAACAAAATTAATCCTTCGTTCATGTTTTGAAGAAAAAAACCAAAAGGCATGAAAGGAGAGTAAAGTGTAAAAACAATTCTAAGAGACTTAAAAAGAAAAATGCACACATATGTAAATGTAGAGATTGATTAAAACACAGGAAAATATTTTATGTATCTTAATATAAACTATTTCTGTCTTTCTAACACTGTTCTCTGGGGCAGAAGAAGAATAAAACCCTAATGCCTATAGCACACAATCTCATTACCAGTATTTAATGTGTTCCTTTCTTTGTCTCCTGAATTCTAAATGCTAAAAAAAGTAAAAATTACATTTAATTCTCCAAATCCTCTGCTATCATCCTCCCCAGCATTCTCATCTCTAAATTTGAAAGATACACATTTGATGCCTGAACAGTTAGAAGGATAAGGAAAAGTCTGGCTGGCTGCACTGGACAAAGATTTATTGCCAATGGTTCAATGCCCCAGTGAAGACCAGTAATGAACAGTGTTCCTCAAGGGTTCACATTGGGACCAATAATATTGGATACCCTCACTAATGATGCAGGCAATGGGACTGAGTGCAAACCCAGCAAGTTTGCACATCACACCAAGATGAGAGGTCCAGATGATTTGTTAGGTGGATATGATGCCATCCAGAAGAACTTTAAAGACTTGGGAGGTGAACCCATGAAAAACTCGAGATGTTTGTCAAGGCCAAGTGCGTGGTCCTGCAGCTGGGTCAGGGCAATCTCAGTATCAATACAAACTGGGGGTGAATGGACTGAGGGCAGCCCTGATGAGAAGGGCTTGGCAGTACTGGTGGAGGAAAAACTGGATATGATCTGGCAGTGTGTGCTTGCAGCCCCAGAAAGTCAGCCACATCCTGAGCTGTACCAAAAGCAGTGTGGCCAGCAGGTCAAGGAAGATGAATTTTCCCATCTACTCTCTGCTCTCCTGAGATCTTATCTGGAGTAGATGTCCTGCTCTGGGACTTAGTACAAGAAAGAATGGATATGTCAGAACAAATCCAGAGGATTGCCACAAAAATGGTCAGAGGGCTGCAACAATCAGAGACAGAGAGAATTGGGGTTGCTATGCCGAGACAAGAGAAAACTGGGGAGACCTTATTGCATCCTTTCAAAATATAAAGTGGGTTTTAAGAAAGATGGAGAGAGACCTTTTGTCAGGGCCTGCAGTGGCAGGACAAAGGACAATGATTTTAAAATGAAAGAGGGTAGATTTAGGTTGGATATAATAAAGAAATCCTTTACACTGAAGAAATCCTTTCCAGTTAGGCTGGTGAGGCACTGGAAGAGGTTGCCCAAAGAAGCCGTGGATGTCCCATCACTGCAACTGCTCCAAGGTCAGGTTGGATGGCACTCTGAGCAGCCTGATGTAGTGGAAGATGTACCCATGAGTATCAGAACCTGCAATTTTGAGGTTCCTCCAGCTGCCCAAAGGTTTCTTTCACTTCCACCTCTCGACTCATGCAGCAGAGGTACCATCACACCTGATTATCTGTCCTCTGCTCCTGACCCCCAGGCTCCAGGCCAGTTTGCCCCATAGGGAGTTTCCTGGGCAGTGCAATAACCCCTTTGCACAGAGCCAGCACTGGATCCTGCCCCTGTCCCCCACGTCCTGCAACACGCCCATCCTTGCAGCCACAGCACTGCTTTCTGCAACCCACCAACGCGGTGTGCTACACCTAATCCCACTTGTTTGCTCCATATGATCTCTGAATTCAGGCACAGACAACTGGGATGGTTCTGCAGCCACAATTTTTTCACCAGCCACCAATTTTTTCAACATGAGAGCCTCTCCCACTACTCTGCTCCCCTGGTGCTTTCTCGTGGCCTCCCAGTCCCCACTACATCAAGCCCTCTGATATTTTTTTAAATAAACAGATATGCAGATAAATTTGATTTTTAAGCACATAACTTTGATTCTTTTGATTTTTAATTTTTTTTCCCAGTTCGGACTGAGAATCAAATTAATTTTTATGTTGTCAGAAGAAATTATTACTATTTGAGGTTATTACAAAGCCTCGAATTATTACTATTGCTCCTTATTATCTTTCTCCTTCCTTTACTTAAAATGAGCTGATTTAGTTTGCATTTTAAAGTCAATTCTTAGACTAAAGCAAGGCCTCAAAAGTAAATTATAGAATTCTAGTAATAGTATTATAAAAGAATATTTACTGTTGTATTATAAACAAATAATTATGGTATCATGAAGCATGATTGATAAGGGAATCATATTTGTGTTAGCTCCCATTCATTGTTTGCTTTAGATAGGGATCAGAAATATATTATTTTGCAACACTGCTTGGAGTATCCTCTAAAAATCCCTGTGTATGGGATAAAGCTGAAAATCTGAATACTTGTCTGATTTCATTGGATTTTTTTTCCATATAAAAAGACTAATAATAGGGTGAGATTCAAAGTGTCAAAAATACATTACATATATTCCATTTTCTCTCTTTATTTCCCCATTAATTTCTTTCTTTTCATTTCTAGGCATTAAAAGTGGTACAAAACGATCAGCAGTCGATGCACTATGTCTCTAGTCTTGCATTAGCTCACATAGCAGGCCTGATAAATTGGCTATGATTTCAGGACTTTATATAGCTCTCATTATCTTTTTCTGCAGCAAAGGAGGTCTAAAAAACCAACATCCCTCCTCTTGCATATTGTACTCTAAATGTAATATAAACCAGTCATGTTAGCACTTACCTATATAATTAAGGGAACAAAGCTCTTAATAGAATAATTTAATACAGACCCTTCACACATTAAGCCAGTGTTATGCCCTTTTTACTCTCAAGGAATTGCTGAATTCGAAAACCAACCCACATACTTCATATAAAAATAAAGTGGCAATGAGGCTACAGTAAAAAAAAAAGGCAATTGTGTTTGCCTTTGCAGTATTTATTTCATAAGCTTATGAATATGAATAAGCAGGTATATCGTCTTCATACACATTAGTTATCATCCTTGCCTCCCAATCAGAACTTGAATTTGTACCAATCCAACATCCATTTGCCTTTACAATTACTACTTTAATCTCCTTTCTTTCTAAGCTTTCTGAATCCACTGCTTACAATTCCTTTAAGCATATTTGGCTGCCAGGTCCCTCTCAGATCATCTCATCTGCTTTCCCACCCACCTGTCTGTATCAGCTGAAGTTTCTGCTTAAGCATTTAAATCTGTATTCTGTCCCTGCTTTCCTAGATATTTAGCCATTGTCAAATGTATAACCTGTGCATTTGTGAGTCTAGCCTGTGTTTCTGACAGATCAAAATTGTCCTCTGCCTTTCTACTCTTTCCTCATGAGCTCAGGATCAACATGAATAATTTTCCTTTTTGACCTGCCTATTGACTTAAACAGTGTGATAACATAAACAGCACATCTTATTTATAAGGCAGGCTCTTAACCTACACATCAGAATTCTAATAATTTTTTCACATCAAACATGCTAACAGTACAAATTATCTTTGCAGTTTAAATTCCTTAATATTTGTGTATTGTATCTGGCTTGCAGTCCAAACTCACCATAGCTTCCATCCTTATTCTCATCTATTTCAACATTACTTATTAATTTCTGACAGATGTAATTTTTCTTCACTCATATCAATCCATAATGTTACTCAATGTCTCTCAGCTTACTGTTATGGTGATAATATTCCTTTCTTTGTATTCCTGTTATGCTGCTCCTCTTTCCTTATGTGTAACTACAATTCTGAAATACTATGATGATACCAAGAAATAATACTCATGAACATACTATTTCCGTTTTATTGGTAGTGTGCCTTTAGGTAGTTCTGCTGTTCATTCCATTCTAAAATTTTCATGCTCTGAACAATCCATTAAGGCTGTTGAGGAAGACCCATTTTTGGAATGTTTCTTGAACACTCAGGAAACCTCCATGCAATATGACAAAAATGGTCAAAAAAGCAAACTCCCAATCAAAGCATAGCATGAAGTGTAGGCACTGCCCACACTGTCTTGACTCATGTCTTATTGTGTTTAATGAATTGCTTGTCAGCTATCTATGTGAACCAAGAATTCTATATCTGAAAAGCTGGAATCTTAAAACCAAAGGCTTTGAATAATACTAGATGAAACAATCACCTGGATATTTTGTTAGCAGCTGCTCCATCCTACCAGAGGTAAAAAATAGTCATGACTATGCCACATTCCCACATTAATTCCTTTCATTAATTCCTTTCTGCCATCTGTAAGTGAACACCATCTTGGGGACTGAATGCTCTTCAACAAAGCAGAAGAATCAGAGCCCTGTGCAATGGTTCCTCATCCATTTTGTACCTGGGCCTTGCTGCTGTCACCTTCTCCAATTTTGCCCAGATTCCTCAAATATCTTTGCAGCCATATGAAGCTAAAAGCTGTATGCCAGAGTACACTGAGAATCAGAAGGAAAGAGTGAGAAAAGAAAGGAAATAAGAATAACCCACTGCTTTTATTTGCTAATGCACAGCACTCGTGACAGGGTTCACCAGGTAACAGTGATAATTCAGTACGATCAGTAGTTGTACTTCTTGTAAGTGCAAGAGAAGCCAGAAAGTTGAATTATAATTGCAAGACAAAAGAAGGTAGGATGCCTTAGTGTGCTCCTCTCTCTATATTTCTGCATGCAATCAATCTATGAAATATATTTCATAAGAGGAGGTAGAGTGTTATTGGGCAAGTTGCCTTTTTCATGCTTTGGAAAATTGTATCTGACAGATATTGAAGGGGAATCATCCACAGTTGGTTGTTTTGGCCTTCTACATGTGGCTGACATCACTTTATTAATTCGGGGGGGAGCAGTTTAAATAAAAACGTGAACTCCTGTAGCATAATGAATAGTTCAAAAAGGCAGAAAAAGGAGCATCAGTTTATGTCAAGAACTGGGTTCTTGCCTGCTCAAAGGATGTGACAGAAGACATATAGACTTTATTCTCACCAAAAACAGTCATTTGCCATGTGATTTGACAAATCACAAAACAGAGGAAATGAGGAAAAACTCCTCTGATTTATATTAATTATCACTTCTTTTATAACCTTCAGATACCTTTCTCATAGACTTCAATAGTCTCTAGTATTCCTGTATCTCAGGATCTCAAACACTGTACTTTACTGTGTATGTTTTTGCAACAGAGACCAGCTATTAACCCTATTTTACAGACAGACTTGGACAGCCCCTATTCGCTTCATATTATATTAACATTCTTAATATGTAGCTGTATGCCAGGGCCTAGTCCTTGACAGATACCTAGAGATGTATTTCAGTGATTCTAGGGTAGGATAATGCAGCCACTCTTAGAGCACTTGTATGTTATAAGGTAACACCATTCGGTTTTTTAAAGAGGGAGAAAGTTGTTCATATATAAAATTAATGACTAAAAATTATAAACTCTGCTGTGTCATTGTTGAACTATAAGGGACAAATTATATTACTGTGATTCTGTGAAGACTATGAAGGGTTCCAATGACTGCTCACAAATATGTCCCCCTTTATGGAATAGGGATAATTTGACCACTGCTAAAAAACATTGAAGCAAAATTTTGTATATACTTCATAAACATAATTATTTTTTCTATTCATATTGTGTTACTTCCTTTTTCTCAAACCCATGCAAAATTTCTTGCTCTTTTTTTTTCATTTTCCTCTCCAAGATCCTCATTAATTTTGCTATGCTTAGTATTTTAATAATATTGATTCCATTCTGATGGTGCAGCATTGCTGTTTGCATTTCCAAAGTATGTGTGTCACTGTTCTATACCAGACTGACATATTTCAGTATGCATGTGAGATAGCTTATTTCCAAAAAGGAGGATGATACTATTACTTCTCAATCTCCCTCACTTTCAGTTTTTAACTTTCTCCTGGAACAATGACTCAAAATCAGATCTAGAACAAATGCATCCATTTTAAAATTGCAGCCTGGCCGTTGTTGACAATGTAGTATTGAATAAATGTAGTTGCTTTTTCCTTCCCTCTGGTGCTTTCATCCTGAGTTCACAGAATTGTCAGTCTTTACATACAACAGCTGCACACAAGCAGCAGAGACTTCAGTGGCTACAAGTGCTTCTGCATCTCATTATACCATCTCATCATATCCTGCATTTTTGCAAAGTCACAATACAAATGCAACCAGATCAGATTTTGTCTCAGTTACAGTACAGGGCCTGAAAGTTCAGGGGCAGACTTCTGACAAAACCACACAATATTGTTCAGGAATGTCTGTCTAATTATCCCCCCTCCTTTCCTGACTTTGATCCTCCTTTCACCCCCAAATCAGGACCCACAACACCTTTCTGTATACAACATTGGAAAAATGCACTGTGTGAACACACAAAACAATGAGAATCTGAATGAGCAACTTTCAGTAATAATAAATCACATGTAAGATAACTATGAAATGAAAATTAAGTACAATAAAGCAGTACTGAGAAGTGTTAAGTTCTGCATATACCCAGCAGAAAGAAATTGCAATCTGTGAGAACAATAGTTCAAATTTTCTGGCACACAGACACTTATAATTGTCTGATGTGGGATGTTCTGCATTAGTGTATTTATGGTTTGGAGGAGCCATACTAAGATCAAAAATTTTCATCTTGCATAGTAATTCCATCAGGAGCAAATGCAATAAAAGATATTTCTGCTGATGTTCATAAAAACATCAAGTTCAGTTATGAAGCTTTATGCTGTATAAGAAGTGCTCAACTTCCTAAAGAAAACAAAGAGCTGTCTTTGTTGGAGGAAAGTTAAATTGATACAAGCAACTTATCAGGAGCAATTATGCTGATTCATGTTGTAAACATCATTCCAATGTATGCCCACGAGAAAATGTAGAAGCATGACATTTAGTGCATGAAATTTAGCTTTGTCATTGCCTTATCTACAGGGTAGAGAGCTTTGCACACATCTCCCAGGAGAGAAAAAATATCTAGTTAAACCCTCTTCAAAAATACCCTTCATTTATAACTCGAAAACCAAATTTCAGTTGAAGAAATAATTATTTCAGATTTTCCTTTTCAACATTTCTCTACACTCTACATAGACAGAGTGCACTGCAGCTCGTATAAAACAGCCATTGTGCCAACTTATCTAATCACAGCTACATGAAAAGAATCTCTGAAATTTATTTAGATCACATAGTCAGCATGATCCCTGAATAAGGGAGATGTGTAATTGCATGGCTCAGGGGCAGATTCGGGTGTGCACGGTGACCCAGAAAGTCACATTCCAGTCCCCTTGCAGTGGGAGCAGCCGGAGCCAGGCATGCACCAGGTGTACTGAGCTGCCCTCCTGACAGCCCAGCTGCTGTGAGGAGAGAGCTGGGGCTCAGGCACAGCAAGCCTCTCATTTCTGCCTCCTTTACACCTCCTCCATCAGCTCACACAGGTGCAGCACTCTGGGGAAACTGCCCCCATCTTCAAAGGCACTGGAGCAAAAAAATTCAGCCCTTAGCATTGTGTGCTTGCAGATCTAAGAAGTGGGACATTTCCATGCCATTAGATTATCCCTACTCCTTCTGCAACCAGCTCCTCATGCACTGCTCACTGAAGCCAGGAACTATTTCAATCCTGACACTGTTTTTCAGGAACTGTTTCTGCATCTGAATGTCTCAGAAAAGGATGGGCTGAGGTAGAGGGGAGATGATAATCTACAGAGCACAGAATGGAGCAGTGTCACTTGTTTTCCCCCCTGCTAACAGGGTATATAACCAGCAGAGTCTAACACAATGTGCAGTTTCTGTCTCTGCAGTTATTTTTACCTCAAGGCAGAGAAAAAAAATCTTCCTATTATAAAATTATACTACTGACACCATAACTAAGATTGAAAAAGGCTATTACTGCTGTAAGTGACTCCAAATAAGTTTCTTTATTCATTTTGAATAGCTATGAAAAAAAGGCCCAAATAGATGCAAGCTCCAGACCCAAAATTTTGAATTCTCATAATGAAGGTAATCAAAAGAGGAGATTTCTCAGAGATCTGTGGTCCTTATCATTGGAGATACCATAAACTGATCATAGAAGGTTTTAAGCAAACTTTCTAAGGCTGAATTTTGCCCATATATTTAGGTGGGGAAATTTTCACATGACATCCAGAGGCCCCTTCCAACACGAATTATTCTTTGATTCTGTGATTTTAGCAGGGATATTGGTCTGTTTTGCTATTGACTCAGATCTGTGTTTGCATTGAGTTTGCATGACCAGGTTCTGGTGGCAGAGAAAACTACAGGGGTGGCTTCTGTGGGAAGCTGCCAGAAGCTTTCCCCATGTCCAGCAAGGGTCAATGCCAGCCAAAGATGTAACTGCATGCAGGGAAGAGCGCAGTGAGAATATGTGAGAGGAGCAGCCCTGCAGACCCCAGGGTCAGTGCAGAGGGGGGCAGGAGGTGCTCCAGGCACTGGAGCTGAGATTCCCCCTGCAGCCCCTGGTGCAGCCCATGGGAGGCAGCTGTGCCCTGCAGCCCCTGGAGAACCACGGGGATGCAGAGATGCACCTGCAGCCCACGGAGGAGACCCACAGCAGAGCAGGGGGAGCCTGGCAGGGCTGTGACCCCATGGGAGGCCAGTGCTGGAACAGGCTCCTGCAGGGACTGCAGACCCGTGGAGACAGGATTCCTGGTGGGATGTGACCTGGAGCAGCCTGTCCTTGCAGGACTGGCCCTGTGGAAGAGGGGCCCATGGTGCAGCACTCTTGCCTGCAGGATGGACTCAGTGCAGCAGTTTGGCTGAGAGCTGCTGCCCCATGCATGGCAAAATGCCCAGGTGATGAACACAGCCCAGTAACTCATCCTAAGAACCCCTCAGCTCTCATTGAGTCACACTGACAGGAACAGTAAGAGGTGCTGCATTTCTTCACCATTTTTGTGGTGTCCATCAGAAACACGATGGTTTATTATTCAAAGAAAAGAAAGAAGAAACTAGACAGAAAGAATGGAATG
This sequence comes from Luscinia megarhynchos, assembly GCA_034336665.1. NCBI lineage: Eukaryota > Metazoa > Chordata > Aves > Passeriformes > Muscicapidae > Luscinia > Luscinia megarhynchos. The sequence continues at coordinate 72,985,538 of JAPFBE010000003.1, forward strand.
TTAGAAATTCTGCCCATGTCTATCAAGACAATCTCTCACCCTCTTTTCATCTGTGCTCTCATTTTTAACACTGCATCAAGTCTAACGAAGCAAGAAACTCATGTAAAGACAGAATACATAAATGTAATCCAAGACTTAGCTGGGGTGGTGATCAAAACTGTACTAGCTGTGGTATTTTCTCAATGAAGAAGACAGAAGTTTTTCATGCATATTAACTCAAGACTTAAAATAAATTCTAATAGCAACTAAACAGGACTTTTTGTTCATTCATTCTTTGTTGGGTTTTTTTTTTTTTTCATGTTAGCAGCCAGATTAATCCTTTAATGGGGATTCCCCAGTTTCTCATTTTAAAACTTTCAACTGGAGCAGACCCCTAATAGGTTAAGAATCAGCCAAAAGGAAAATAATATTTCCTTTAATTTAACTATGTGTTCTTTGATTAAGTCTCACAATGTAATTTGTACATAAGCACATGTTCAAATGAATGTCTGTTTCTAGCAAAAAATTACTAGGAACATTTTAGATCATCAGCTTTCTAGTTAATATTCTTTCACTAATCACCAATAAATAGCTTTTTTATTTTTGCAGGCTCTTGATGTGAACTAGTGCTCGGGCTGCTCTGATTATTTATAATTGCATTATTCATTATTAGGATGTTGCTATAAAGCACTTTGTTGTGACATTGAAAATCTGCAAATACATATATACTGTGTCAAAAAACAAGTTCCAGAGGGCAGACTTTGGCCTGTTTAGCAGTTCACTTGACAGAATCCCTTGGGAGGCAGTCCTGAAGGGCAAAGGAGTCCAGGAAGGTTGCACATATTTCAAGAAGGAAATCTTAAAGACACAGGAGCAGGTCATCCAAATGTGCTGAAAGATGAGCTGGCTCACCCACCTGGCTGAGCAGGGATTTGGCCAGGACTCAGGGTAAAATGAAGACTTTAAGAAGGGGCAGGCAACTCAGAGGGGCTGCAAGGATGTTGCGTGGTTATGAAAGGAGAAAATTAGAAGGGCCTGAGCCCAACTAATCTGCTGTAAAATAACCAAAAGATGATTCTGTAAATGCATTAGCAACAAAAGGAGGGCTAAGGAGAACCTCCATCCTTTACTAGATGCAGGGGAAAACGCAGTGACATAGGCTGAGGAAAAGGCTGAGATACTCAGTATTAAGTACTTCTCTGCCTCAGTCTTTATTAGTAGGATCAGTTGTATGCCAGGTATCCATCCATTCCCTGAGCTGGAAGACAGAAATAGGGAGAAGAGTGAAGTCCCCATAACCCAGGGAAAAATTGTCAGTAACTTGCCACACCATGTACACAGGTTTTAGCTTGTTTTAGAAAACATCTGGCAGTCTGTTGACTGCTGTCTAAATAATTCAGCTGGAGTTCAGCTGTGTGTAGTGATATGGAACAGCATCTATTTCTAATTAGTAGACAGTGGTAAAATACTTATTAACCATAGGGTGAGCAGTCCATGAGCTAGAACAGAAGTGTAATGTAGAGAAGAACAGATAGAAGTGAAGTGCAGATGCTTGGTGCTGTAATCACAAATCATAGTGGTCAGTGGCTGGTCACTTAGTCAGCTGAAGTGACCATCAAGGATAACAAAGAGAACAGAAAAAACAGGTAAGACAGAATTGCAAACCAAGTGAGACAATCTTTCTCAAAGCAGCTTGGTAATTAGCTAATTTCCAGTTTATCACAAGCATCACTTTTCGATAAGTGCTAAGAATATACACAAATACTCTTTGCAAAGCAATGTAGATGTGTAAAACCTGATAATGACATCAGAGATCTATGAAAAAACTTGGTTTAAAACATCACTGAGGGTGATTTTAGATTTTTAGACTAATTTCCCTCTTTACAAATATGTGTACCTCCTCACATTTGAAGCATGGCATTTCTGAGCTACCAGAAAACAGAGGAATTTGCCAGTCTGGTTTGTGTTTTATTTTCATTAGACATTTTAATTATGGCTATAGTATTCACAGAACTTTTACTCCTCTAGTTCAGAAAATAAGATTCTATTTTTTTGATGGCCACACTAAAGACTGATTATGGAAGAAACCCCAACATTTTCTAGGATATAGGTTTTCTTTTTTTTTTTCTTGTTCTATATATTTGAATAAGTTTTTCACTCTATGGTTAAAGAGTTTGTGGTAATTTTGACTGTCATGGCACCAGATATATGAGCATTTTTCACACTGATAGGAATAATAACAAATGCTACAGAAACACACACATTTTTTTCTACAATTTCATGATCTACATTTATAATTTTATTGCTTCCAAACCCAATAATATTAGCTGTTCAAAAAGTAGCTTGACATTAGCATTTGAATGTTCCTATTTCCCAGACAAATATTAACCAGCTGTACTACCTCAATGGCATCACTTGACGGTGAATTTTACCAGTTAACAACAGAAAACGTGTGAGCTGCTTCCTGTGAGGAAACTTTGTGATTTTGCTTGAAAATCAGAATGAAATGCTGCTTCCCACAAAAACTAGATTTTCACTTTATGTTGTCATTAGTTTTAAAAGCAATTTGTTAGCTTTGTGGTAGTTTTTCAATCAGGAGTTAAAAGATTGATTACTTCTCAGTGCTTTTTTTGCTGAAGTCTCTTCTCTTATGTAGCTTATCTTAAAACTCTAAGACCTACTGTCACCTAGGATAAATTACCACAGTCCTACCACGCTGAATGCAATTGGACAAACTATCCAAGAGAAACTGGGGCCAGATAATTTTTATAGACAGGTTTTCTATCACTGTATTTGAGAGTCATTGCCATCTTTTTCACTTTGCAGCTTATAGTTTTTGACATTGAACAAAGCCAAATCCATCCAGAATCCTACCTCTTACACTATGCAACACCAGAAGAAGAAGGCCAAAAGGCAGTTGCTATGTTTTATACTATCAGTTTTGTCATGCTCCTTTACATTCAGGTACTGGCTTAAAATCCGCCATGAGTTGTCTTCCTTATAGAAGTTCTACTCAAGAGTATAACTCAAGATACTGTTACTCATCACAATCTGCAATTGATAACTGAGGTATGCTACATTTATACCTTCAGCAATATCCTGTGTCATTTTCGTGGTATCATTCAAAACTGTGTACAAAATTCTTCAGGAGTTTTGAAATGGCCACCTTCCCATACCTGTTTCAATCTAGAATATCTATAGATCTATAAATATACCATATCTTTGTTGGTATGCACTCAAATGGAGAAAGAGAACTGGTCTCCTGTAACAACAGCTTTATTCTCTTTATTAATAGCTTCTGTATTTCCTGTGATTAATTTCAAAGGCAATGAATCCAATCTACAGCTATCTGTCCCTGGTATTCACCTGTTAGCTTCCTTTCCCTTTAGTGATAGTCCTGTAGTCACAACATTTTACATTTCTCAGCATCTGCCCACTAGGCATTTTCTGAGCTAGGACTCTGCTCCTTAAAGGTTTACTTTGGCTGATTTAAAATAGTGTTCCAAGTAATTTTCCATGTAAGTTTTTTGATGCTTAAATCCCCCATCTTAGTAGCTCTTTTTTAATCTTACCAAGCAAAAATAATAGTTTTATACCCTTCTTTTGCTTTCCTTTCACTTAATATATTGAAGTCTTGTTAGCTATTAAAATTCTATCACTGAGTGAATCTTCTGCCCTCTGCATTTTAAGTGGTTAGACTTAGGTGTCAGTTTGCATTTTGATTCATTAGAAGAAGAATATAGTGGCACATTTTTGCTAAAGATCAAAGTGTTAGATCTAATTTGAAAAGGACAAGGGACAGCAAGAAAAAGATAAATTAAATGGCTTATTGAATTTTACTAGCACCAGCTAGTGACTTGCAGTGTTCACTGTCAACCAAATATAAGCATTACACTAACCTGTAGGCATGGAAAAGTAGAGAGGAGCTAAAGCAGTTTGAAAAACACTTCGGAAATTAAAGTCTTCAGTGATCTGTTTAACCCAAAGTCATCCATCATTTATTAACTAAAGAATTAAACAGTCATAGAAGATTGCAATAGTTCAAAACTACATACATTAAAGTATCCTAATCTGCAAATAAAGACTTTTTCAGGCAGTCTCTGGCATACATTTCTCCAAGTTATTTGCTACCAGGCAGACTTCGTCACTATTTTCAGAGATATACATTTTCCTCTATAAAAAGGAAAAATAATGTGTTCCAATCATTAAAGTGAAAATATCTTTGCAAATGATCTTCCCATCCAATACAACTTCTTCATACTTTTTCAGTTGTTTTTCTGCATATCAGCAGTGGCTAACAATGGCTCTACTTTTATTCAGCATCAGGGAAAAAAAAAATCAATTGCTCATAGGCCACTACTATTTTTCCTTCCTTCAAGCTGTGTCATAGCCCATAAAGAAATAATCCATCACTGCAGTATATTTTCTTCACAGCTGTGACAATAAATTCCTCATTTTGTTCTCATCCCAGGTAGCTCCACTGCCTTTGCTGGAGTTACTCCTGATTTTCACCACTGTCAGTGAAGGCTGAACCAGGCTCAAGAAATAGCTACTGCCATGTGCACTCTATGAAGTGTATCTATGAATCACAAAGTATTTTAAAAGCTCTGTGTGCCTTGTTTTATTAATTGAAGAACAGTTCATCTAGCATTTAATTTTCAGCTCCCAAATGGTCCTTTTAACTCAGAAGGACAAGACATGCACATACATTAGTCGTGCATTAAAAAGCTTTTCCATTTGTGGAGCTGATATGAACTCTTTGCATTCTGTGATTTATTTTGATTGATGTGAGCTATTCTAAATTTATTGTCACACAAACCAGTGGCAGACCAAACCTAATACTACAACAGAAAGATTATGCTACATAAAATATAAACAGGGATAAGAAAATTCACCATAAATAGGTACATGTTTTTACTTGCAGTTTTCTATTTTTATAAATCCAGTATGTTTCACCAGAGTTCTTTAATATATTATTTTAGTTTCAAACACCCTATTTGAAAATTCAAGCATACATTGAATCCAAAGTAAGGCCAGACTAAATTAATAGATTGTTATAGATTGTTATAATACCATAATACATTGTTATAATACAATAATCCATGTGGAAAAAGGAGAGATACAGTTTAGATGAGACTAGGATTTAAATGTTTTAAGAGATAGCATTGACCATCATCAATGTGAAGGCCAATACTCACTTGCAAAATGCACTGTAAACTTTGATGATCTGAAGAGTGAGGAATCAATATATAAGGCCTTGCATTTTCATGATCATTTATAGTAACTGAATGCAAACCAGTGTAGTGTGGTTTAATTCAGACAAATAATGTTTCACCTAAAAATAATACTATTTTATCTGGGAAGTAAGCTACTTTGCCTTGCAAAACACCTGTACCAATACTGCTCACAACCAGCAAGAGCTCAGTGTGCCCAACACAGCAATGTCCTCTCCTGGTGCTAAGACTGTGGGATGCTGGAGGAAAAGGTGCTTGCTCAGAGCCCAGAAACACCACCCCAAACACTTTCGGGAAAAACATCTCACAAAGTTCTGCCGAGTGTGACTCTGAGTAGCCTGAGTTCCTGGAAATGCAGAAAGCAAATTCTCTAGTTTTTCCAGGCTGCTATATGCATTTTCTTCTGCCCAGTTATGAAAGTTCTGACAGCTGTGGCAAAGATGGCACCAGGATACTGGCAAACATCTCTCTCACTTACAGGAACATTATTATCTAGAAGATAAGAAATCAAAGAGAATAAGGGAGTAAGGCATAATCCCAGTTAAGTAAACTATTAGTGATTGTGGATTTAATAGGATCTTTAGCAGTGTGTTGACTTTGGGGGTTCATTTGTTGGGTTTCAGTTTTTTTTGGTAGGATCATGTTAACTAAAGTTTAACTAAGCCAAAAAATTTCCAAAGCAATTGATTGATTAAAAAAAAAAAAAAAAAAAAGGGATTGAAAGATATATGTTTTGTTGCCTGATTTCTGAGCCAATGCAGTGTCTGGGGTCACAAACTCTTTTGCACAATTGAGGAGGACAGAAATTTCCTTTTGCATGTTTTCTTTTTGGGCAGAAAGGAGTTCTGAGAGCTTTACAAAACTGCCTGGCTCTTCAAGCAAGAGATTCAAGGAAGAAAACATTAAACACTGTTAGCTCTGAAATTAAGTCACATGATTTTGCACAATGGGGTGAGAGGAAGTGCTATGAAGTCAAGAAAAAATGGATTTAAAAACAGCAAGCTAAAATGAGAATTGACTGTTTAAGAGCTCAAAACAGCCTCAAAGGAGATGCATCTTGCCATGCCGTGCAGCCAGTTGTGGCAAAAAAAAATAAAATTCTTGATTACAGCAAAGCTGTTTATCAAATTAGAATGTAATAGATTTGTTAATTTGACACAATGATATTTCAAACTGCAAGGTTTATACGGATCAGGTGCTAGTTTTCATTGTTTTTAGCGCCAGAATCCAAAGGAGCCATGGAAAAGTAACCTGGAAAAAATTCCTGACAGTGTTAAACAGCTTTAAGGCATCAGGCTCCATTAAAAGGCCTTGGGTCCTATTCGTCATATTGGACAGCCTGATGTCAGAGAGCCATGTGTAAATCCATCTAATAGGATTTTTATTTAAGTAGATCAAATTTTATAACTTCAGTCTCTGCCAGAGACTGGATTTTTCTTTACAAGCCAGATAACTTTTTAGGCCTTCAGAAACTGCCTCTTTACAACAAATGGAGCAGAGAACCAGAAAGAATTTAGTGTCTTGTACCAGATGTCTCTTTCAGACATATCAATTAAGGTACTCTGTGATTATCACAGCCAGTGTGGAATAACCCCTTACGAATAAGAGCAGTGGCCAGAGAGGATGTGATGTGGTATTTATATGCAACTCACACACTTAGGGCAGGACAAAGCCAAGGCACAGCCACTGACAGGTGAATGCCAAAGTATTGGGAGCCTGTTTGCATTTCTGCAAAGAGGGTTGCCTTTTACCACCCTACTTTTTAATTACCACAATATTACCAAATTACTGATATTTAGGGATGCCTTTGCCAGCAGTCAGAGCTGCCCTTCTTTCCAAACAGTAGACAGAAGATGTAGGCTGTAGAAATAGAAACAATGAGCTACAGAACTGTTGCCTCAAAGTCTACACACCCAACAATAAACCAAAAGCACTGCAGAGCACTGGAGACAAGCAAAGGATACCATGCAAATATGAAATAAAGTTCACGAATGATGTGTGGTAGAAGAGAGACAGGAGAGAAGAGAGGGGAGAAGCTCAGCTTATTTTGTTCTCCACATCCCTGAGGAAGGAAAACAACACCCAGCCAAAGCAAGCCATTGGAAGCTGCAACAGGAATGAAAGGTGCCAGGAGCAGAAACAGGTGCCACAGTTCACTGGAGCATGATCCACTTCTTTGCTCCTGCACACATTTATGCAGTTTGTAGAGGTCTATAGAGACTAAAGGCCAAGTTTTCCTCTTGACACAAAAATTTAAACACTTTTAAATGTAAAAGTAGTGCTTTATAGCATCTCTTGAAGGTGTGACACTAACTGAGCATGGCTATCCCAAAGCATCTTCTACTATTAATTTTTGACAGCTCATCTTGACTCTTTAAGAACTTTATTTCTGCTTCCAAACAGAGCAAAAAGGATGAAACGAGATGAAATAGAAACAAGCTAAGCCCACATTGCGGTAGAAAGTTGCTGCTGGAGATATAGTAGGCATGTATATTGCAGTTATTATCAGTGTGTTGGGTTGATGTGGCAGGAATGTGTCTTCTATCATCATTTGTTGCAGCCAGGTGGGGCAGTGACCCTTATCTCCGTGGCACATACCATCTGCTAATGGGCCATCTTTAAAACCAGCTGGGGCAATCATCTTTATCTTTTCCACAGCCCATCCTCCCTTGCAGGAAGATGTTATCTGCTGCTGGCCCATTCAGTCCCACTGTATGACTGATAAAATTACATCATCCCACTGGGAGATGCTCCAGCCAGGGGGAAGAGCCAAGCCTTTCCTACCTAGATAAAAACTGAGATTTTGGACACCAAGGTACCTTCTTTCCACTGGATTCCAGAGGAACACCAGACCTTTCCACATCATCCCTGGACCTTCAGAGGGAAACTGCACCTTCTACAGGAGCACTGCTCCAGCTGAACCACACCTGCCACTGCAGGAGGATGCAGCCACCATTTAATGGGACTGCTGCCAACACCCTGACTGACTGACAGGGTGTCAGGTTGTATTCTGACTCTGTCAGTGGTTTTGGGATTGTTCTTTGCAATACTGTATTTCTATTTTAATTTTCCTAGTAAAGAACTGTTATTCCTAATTCCCATATCTTTGCCTGAGAGCCCCTTAATTTCAAAATTATAATAATAATTTGGAGGGAGGGGGTTTACATTCTCCATTTCAAAGAGAAGCTTCTGTCTTTACTGGCAGACACCTGTCCTTCAAACCAGGACAATCAGCTACGGTTCAGCTTTAGTAGTTTTTCCCTATTAGTTTAACCTCCATTCAAACCCTTCAGCTGTTTCAACTCTTCTGGCTTTTAGTCTGAAACCCAAAAGCTCTGCTCTGCAAGGTGGATGTGCTCAGAGGGCCCATGTCAGCTGTGGCCCATGCACAGGGCTCCCCTCCAAGGGTGGGGTCTGCTTTGGGCAGCCTTGCTGTGACACCCGGAGGACCAGGGGACACGGACAGCACTGCCCTGTCCCAGGTGTCCCCAGGGCACCAGGGCAAGGCTGTGGCCACTCGCCAGCCTTGGCTGGAGTCCATCCACTTTGCACCAGCTGAGCAGCATGGCATGCACTGTGAAATCTGGCCTAAAGGTTTGCAAACATTTAGAGCTGCAAAGGCAAAAGGGTAGGCTGAAATAATGGGGTGGCCTGCCCTGACACACTTCTCAGCTCTGGGGCTATAGGAGATCCTTCTTATTATCCTGGACAGAAGCTGAAAAATGACATCATACTGGAGGAATAGGACACAGGGGTTACTTTAGAGATGATTCAGATCTTGTTATTAATTCTCTCTACTTGGCAGAACGTTTAAAAACTGGCAAGGGAGCATTAGCATTGCTGGCAGAGCATTGTTACAGCTGCACAGGTAGAGAGAAGTCAGCAAGAAGCTCTTTCCAGCTTGGTGAAAAGGGATAAAAAGCAGAAAAGAGTACTGGCCTCACATACCAATGACAAAATTATGTGACAAAACTCAAAAGCAGGTCGAATAAAATCCAGACAAGTGTTCTATCCTACAAGGTTGGCACCACAAAATTGAAGCATGTCATATGTTGATATTTGGCCTCCCTCCATAGCAGATGTCTTTTCCACAGGTCAGGCAGAGAGGTGAACAACTGATTCAATGGCTAGAAAAATGCTGAGAGAGAGAGAAAAAACCTGGAGATGGTCCAGTGTGTAGTACACGTTTCGTAAGTGCATGTGTAAGAAAGAGAGATAATCTTCTTCACAGCTCTTTCAGCAGGTGTTTATCCTTTTTGGCATTGACAGCAATATTTTGTAGCTACACAGCAGATATGCAGAATAAGATTTCTTTCCACACTTGCAAAGAATAATTTCCCCTTATGTGATTTACAGCTGCTCCAGTCATTCATAGCTGATGTCCTCCTTCTTCAAACAAACACTATGAAAATACTGCTGCTTCTGGAATTTACTAAGAAAAACATAATCTCCAAGTTGTGTCCTCCATAGGAGAGTGACCAAGGAGTTCTGTTGGCTTCCTTTAAAAGCTAAGGAAGATGCTTCCCTATGAACACAAACAGAAAAGCCTCAGAAGAAATACTGTGTGCTGTTCTTTGATGCTAAGGTGATAAGAACCGTTTAAAGATCTGGAATAAGACAAGGATCAGTGTACAAGTAAAATTTAAACAAATTGCTCCCTAACAAGTTTTACTCCGACAAAAGAAAATTTTCTTCCCCTTCTTACATGCACAGAGGTGTGAGGATGTCTGCAAGGACAAAGTCAAAGACATTGTGTTTCTCACTGTAGCTGAGGTGAACCCCTTGCTGAAATAACTGAGGCAGCTCAGGTCAGTAATCACCTTTTAGTTAGCCACTTCTCATGTAATAGCTTGAATAGAGCTCTACAGAAACACCAACTGCTGAAGAAAAGGGTATCTGAGCTCTTACTATGGACAAAGCAGAAATTAGACCTGCCCCAGTAACGAGACCTCCTGTAAGGACACATGGATTCATAAATCCTGCATGAGCACAGAGTATAGGATCTGTGCTGTGGAACAGAAAAGCTATATAACATTAGATGTTTAAACCCAGTGGCCCAATTCCTTCTCAGTACAGGATGCAGTCAGTAGCTGTGCTGAGCTGCTCTGAGGATCTGAGCCCGAGTTTCCTTACATGTGACAATGTTTCTCACATCTCTGATGAATTCATTTACACTGTGTTTTCTACTGTCTTGGTTTCTGCATTTACTATAGCAATTTTATGTTCAAAACAAATTAAAATATTGTTTTATATGTTGTACCTTCTTTTAGCCAGCTTTGAAGTCAGCTGTGTTTTTAAATAAAACTGTATCATTTTATGCTAAAATAAACAACAAAATGGCAGAGAAATACACTGTATTTCGCATATTTTTGGGTAGATTAGGCCAGTTATTCTGAAAGTGAAATGGACACTTCATACCAGCAATATTTTCCAGTGATCTCTAGCCTCATTAGGCATTCTCAGTACACCCAGAAGAGTAGTGTAAATAAAATACACTGTTTTCTGATGAGCTTTGATGAGCAGATGTTCGGGGTTTTTGTTGATTCATGTCTGGGATGTTTTTAAAACTTTCTGCTTGTGCTCCATTTCCTGTTGAAGGAATTCAGAATGACCCAGATGAAAGGAGACAATTGTGACTGTGTCTGCCTGGATGTCGCCCAGGCCAGCAGCTGTGCAGTGGCCACCACAACGTGCCTGACTCGCGGGAGGAGAAATTATGTAATTTGCTGCTTAGATTACTTGTGAATTCATCTTTTGGTACAGATGAAATACTGCACCTCTATGCCTTTCCTATTGTCACTTGTCTGGAAGCTTGGAAGTGCAGTTGAGATTACAAGATAAGCACTTGGTGAACCTCCCCTTTCGCTGTTGGGTAATTCATGCACATGGAAAACCACAGACATTTTTAGCAGAAATAAAGTAAGTAAACAAAAACTGGGATTCTTTCTCATTCTAAAATGACTTAGACTAAAACAAAAAAAATAATTGATATCTGGTTTCGGGCTTTGTTTAGGGTTTTTGTTTTTTATGTCTTTTGTTTCATTCAAACTGGAATGTTGATGTGTTAAAATACATTGATAACTATTTGTTCACCCTGAGACAAAACTGCATTTTTGTTTCACCGTGACAGACACAGACTAAATTTAGGTCTTATTACATATTTGGTTTTGCTAAAAACTGTGATATGTGATAATTGTAAATGGCAGAAATAAAAATGGGGGCAGTGGGATGTTCCCAGACTCTGAAAATACATATAAGATCTGAAAACAGACTAAGCTTACTGGAATGTACTGATAGAAGAATAAAAGGTGGCAAAAGGAGTAGAAGAAGATGTGGAAAAAAAGCCAATATAAGTTTTCAAAGAGGAAAAGAAAAGCAGAATCAAGCTAATAAATCTGGGCAAACATATGAGACCAGGAATGCAGAGGTAGAACCTGAGGTGACTCACGAGATAATACAATTGAAAATAATTAAACCTCCCTGAAGCAGCGGGAATGTGAGGAACAAAATGAGTTTTGGGAGGCCCTACCAGAGAAGAGTTTCTGAAGGGACAGAAGATAAAGTTGCTGCAGTTTTACCCACGGTTCAGAGATGCAGAACCCACAAGGGGATTTTCTGATACAGAGGAGAAAGGAAGCTCCTCTTCCCACAGGGGGTAATGAAGAGATCACCAGAGGGAAGGATGCATCAAGTGGGGGGGTTTAGGGGATGTTTCACAGAATAATAGTAGTCCTGTGCAGAAAGGCACACAGTGAACGTCACCCTTGGCTTCAGAACAGAGATTTTCATTCTGCCTCAAGATCAAGAGCATGTAGCTGCATCAGGAAATACCTGGCAGAATGCTTTGCTTATTTGAGGAGAAATTGGATGTGAAATCAACCCAGCAAAAGGCACAAATGAAAATATATATACAATGACTTACTGGTCTTTTAATGCACATTTGCTAAACACTTCAAAAGAAAGGATATTATTTTCTCAGTAAAACAATTACTTGATAGAATTAGCTGGGACATTTTTTCCCTGACTCTTTCCTTGAAAAACAAATATCAAAATGCTTTTCACAGGAAAAGGCTATTTTAGATGAGTTTCTAATTTTGAATAATTTAAAACAAAATAATAGAGATGTTGAGAAATACCTGTTGAAGGTTGTAAAAACAGTATGGCTTTAATAATTTCTTAATGAGAATGAAAATACAAATTAAAAAGAAAACATAATCTTTAAATTACTGCTAAAATATTTTTCAGTAACATGATTTGAATTTGTAAGATATGAAGATTTTTGATATTTAAATGACTTCAGCTGTTCTGCATACAGAGAAAGCTATAGGATGTAATTATTAGGCATACACACACACACACACACACACACACACACATCTATATATGTAAAGACAGAAATTCATCCACACCCTCAAAAGTAGATTCCACACAAAAAAAATTGATAGGTTAGTGATTGGGATAGTCACTTGTGTTTAAGGGTCAGGTTCATGACTTGTTTTGTACTCTAAATGCAAACTCTTTATAATGTAAATTTAACAAAGCTGCCTTATTTTTATTACCATTAGTTACAGATTCTTAAAAAGAGCTTTGACTAATTTAGGTCTGTTTGAAACCCTCCTTATCCCATTATATAAAGGAGAGTGCTTTTTTTTTTACAGGAAGGATATCATTGAAGACAGCTATCACAAAGCCTTACTTTTATCAAGTTTGCTAACATAGTAAACTGTTTTCTTTCCACTTGATTTATTCATACATATCATATAATATAATTTCATAAGAGGCATCTGAAAATTCATTTCTCTGATATGAGAGACTTCTTTGAATATCACAATGAAAAAGCATTGCTTATTATTATTCCGTGTTTAATACTTATTATGTTATGTATAGTTGACATTTTTTATTTAGTTTTCTTATTCTGAACTCACTAAGAGGAAATTTGGCTCCAATACCTTTTAGGAAATAAAACACATATTTAGGACCTTCCCAAGCCCACTATCCCACCCTGACTGGACTCACCCTTAGGAGAGGGCTGATCTAGGATAAAAGTCCTTACTCCCAAGACAGTTTCTTTCTTTATTTTTTTTTCCCAGAGAGAGGTTAACATAATATGTGTTTTTGTTCCAGGGACCTACACTAGCAACCAGTTGTGTATTCACAACCCTTCTCTCTGGTGACACTTCCAACATTTATTATGCCCAGATCTTCAAAACCACATTAAATGTTCTGCTTGCCATTTGCAGATGAAGTCACACTGGAACAAAATATATGCCCCTTGTCTAAAGGAAAACGTCCTGGAGCATCCAGGTGTGCATTAATATTAAAACCCACCAAGGTAGTAGTACAAAAAAGGGATTTTGAGACCCCAGAATTAAAGGACCCTTCAGTAACTCTCTTTCCAATTGCAAAATGCGAAATGCCTCAAACATGCACTGTGATTTTGGTAACAGAAGCAGCTGCTAATGCTGTTATCTGTAAATACTAGTGCAGGAAATTCCCTGTACAGAGGCAGAAATAGCATCTGTAGCACTGTGATAAGCAGTCAATCATTTTAAAAGGATGTCTACACTTCAACCACCCCTTCTGGAATTGACCAAACAGAAATTATTGGTATAAATATGTATGCAAATAGGATTCAGCTGTAAGTTATGAGGGAACCACCTAAAATATATTCCATTTACAGGGAAAATGAATCTCAGAATAGTGAACATCTAAATACATTGGAATATGCTTTTTTACAGATGCAGAAAATGTAGCCCTAAAATCACAGATTGCGTAGATGACAGAATGACAGTTCAATCAGATGAATTAAGAATGTGCCACTCCAGAAATACCCTTATATACAAACACAGATTTACTCTAAGCAGAATTACCTTTACTTCCTGCACCAGCTCTGGAGAACTAGCTCACACTACACGAGGGATAAATGTCTCACAGATATGGCAAGGAGGGATCATGAAGAATTAAATTAGCCTTATACATTATGATTCTGTTTTTAAACAATAGGTGCATAAAGAATGAAATAGTATGTCTTGATATTTGTAAGTCTAAATCTTGTTTATTTATTTTCTTTTTTAAAAAGCCTGCTTTATACTCTATTAAAACTTGGAACATTCATCCACACATAGATAACACTCACAAAAGACCAGCTAATTTTTCTAACTAAAAATGCATTTAGAAACAACTTGGCACAAGCATTTGTTTTACATTCAGTATTAAACTGGCACCAGGTCTGGTCTCTGGCAGCCCTGACTATGCTGCCCTTTGTTTGCTGCCACCCCGGGCTCCAGCACTGAAGGCAGCACCTGTGGCCCTACAAAGGGGAGTGCTCAGCAGCTGCAGCACTCGGATGTCCACGCTGGAAGGGATTTCTAAAGCGCCAGCGTTTGGATGTGCGGCTGGCTTCCTCGGCTGGCTCCTCTCACGGCTTTGGTCCACGCTGCGGGGGCTGCCTCCTGTCAGCTTCTGCACTGCTCCTGCTGAGCAGGGGCACTGGCACACGGCACAGCCTCAGACCTAGCAAAGATGCTCTGGGCTGTGCTGGTGTAAGGCTGCCTTCACCGGAGGTAGTTTTCTGCAGGGTTTGCCAAACGTGATACCAGTGATATAGGTGCATGCAAAGAAGGGCAAAGTCTACCCTAAATATTAATATGAAAGCTAAATACTAGTGAAAACCATAACACAAATTTCTCCTTAACACTTTGCTCCCTGACAGTAATTTGATCCACAGAATAGATGAACACAAGTCCACTCATTACATATATAAAACATCCCCTCTTATTTGGAATCGAATAACAATAAAATCAGAAATCTGCTCAGAGTTGCTATTTGAAACTCATAAGAGCAGCTGAACTTAATTCTTCTATTCAGAAAATCTGGAACAAAAATGCCAATACATGAGCTTTTTTTTGAGAAAAAAAAATGGTATTAAGCCACTGTTTTCCTTAACTGCAGCAAAACATCTTTGTGTGAAAAAGCTCTTAAGCAAATGCAAACAGACATTCAGAATTACAGACCATACTGTCCCTGCTCTCAAGTAAATACAGAATGTGTGTAAAACCCAGATAAAAATGACATGTTTTCATTTAAAGGAACGTATTACATATGCAGGTAACAACAAATTAACTATTCTCTAATTCTCTGATATCATTAGAACAAGCCATTGGAAGTTGCAATGTTATTTACATTTGGATGTTGGAATATAAAAGCATATAGAAGTTACAGGCATAATCTTGTATTACACATGTGCAAAACTGAGATAAATGCTCTTGGGAGAAAAGAACTTAGCTCTAAGGATTCTACAACACTGTCACAAACAAATCATTAGAAAGGGCAGAGATGATTCACTGGCATGGCAACTTAAAAAGCAATATTTAAAATTATCATGAGTCTCTTGTCTTCTCCATGGCACCCACTAAGTCAGAACAAAGGAAAGCAAATTCTTCAGATTAGGAGTACAATAAGCAGCAGTTTATTTCATGTTTTAGGATTTATATGTTTCTATGGCATTTGCATATTAGGCTGTGCTCCATGTTCTGAGTGTTGAGCCAGATGACCAAACACACAGAAAAGTTCTGATGCAGCATAATTTGAGCCACATCTTACATGGAATACCAAAGTCAGGGGACTCATCTGGACACTCGATGATCATATTTTGATTCCAATAACTACATTTTTTGTTAATTTCTACCTTGATCTAATGTTCATTCATTTTAGTCAACAAGAGGAGCACTTTTGTTAAATGAAGCATTCTGAAAGCTCTTGGAAGATTTTTCACATGTAGTAAATTAAATGATGGCCCTGTTGATTTACTAGTGTTGCTTCTCTTTAGTGGCAAGACAAGGGAAAGATGGAAAGTGACAGTATCATTACTAATGCTGATTTCAGGATCCAGCTGCGTTTCAGTTTCAGGTGTGCATTTATTACCTGCATTTTCAAGCTGCTACCACCTGCTGTGAAGATGAGGATGAGCTGGCATTCTGCTGCATCATTATTAATGAGCTAACACTGGCAAAACAAAATTTGCTGCAAGCCAATTACTTCTGGATAAAGTACATTGCCCTATTTCATTAAAAACATGGAATTTACTGTTACTGAGTACAAACAGTGGATCATATGAACAAACTTACTACATTTCTCTAAATACACAGATATTTGACAAAACTTTTTTTCCTATGTTTTGTGTATCAGTTCAGATTATTAAGTCACACTATAACTTTGGTGGAAAACAAACACAGTGGTAGCTGGATCCCAATATGTGTGACATGATTCACTGCCCACGTAAAAGTATTTGCTGAAGACAAACAGCTTTTTATCATATCTTGTGAGGAATATGGAAAAAATTCAAACCTGCATGATGTTAGAACAGTCTAAAGACTATAAGAGCAGGTATTGGATGCTGTTCCTTTTATCAATATTTCTTCAATTTCACGACAACCCTGATCTTTATTTCACAAAAATTTGGGACAAAACTGCATGATACAAGTAAGAACCTTCCATTTTTAGTGGACTCAGTCATGACCTTACGTTTCTTTTTTATTGTCCAACATTTTGCCAAAGATCAGTAGGATGAAAAATTCATATTGAGGGAATCCTACCAAATACTTCCTGGTGATAGTAATGAAAAAAGGACCCCAGACCAAGTGAATGACTGCAATTCCCAACATAATGTTCTTTACAATCCAAGACATGACTTGTTTCTTCAGGCTTTTACCCGTGATGTTAGTCTACAAGTTTAAGGCAAGAGTGATGTAGGTTTACGGGCTTAACAGTGCTATACAGAAAACAATTAATAAATAAAGAGCACTTACTCCTGAAATCCATTTTTTTTCAGTATTGTGTTGTAAGGTGACCTGAAATTTGCTTTTTAATTAGCAACACTTGGTCCATTTAACTTATTTCACAAATAAGAGCCTTGACTTCGTATTTTTATGCACACAAAAATGTAAGTCATCTGTTTGTATCACTACTGACTTTAGTAAGTTTAGCTCTTGCAATTGAGGTATTGAAATAACTTTACAACTTGCTATTATATTGCCACTTCTTCCACTATTGAGACATCAAAACATTTGTTCAGAAGTGCAGTAAAAATACTGAGTAAAGCTTGATGTAGGGCCAATTCTTCCAGCACCTACAGGCCCAGTTAATGATAACTTATTGAGTACCATATTATAATGGTAGTCCTTCAACCTGATTTTACAGTGTTTTTATCTAGTTCACTTAGAATGCTTTTGATCTGATTTTTGAATAATAGAATGTCCTAAATGTTTTACAAAGGCTATATATATATAATTGAATAGAAATAATATATTATTGAAAGTTGCTCCATAATAGAAAATTGAGAAAATTATCTTTTCAGTGTTCCAAGTACTGTGAAGAAGCCATTCCCAGTTTCCTAGAGAAATCATGACAACTACATAAAAAATCCTGAGGGGACATAAGAGATCATCTGAGGTGGATACAGCAAAGTCCATCACCACTACAGATGATGCTGGACTAAACTCTTCAAAACCTCTGAAGTGGAAACAATCTGCAACACTTTAAATCTGCCTGCAATTTTTTTAATTTTTTTTTAATATTCTTTCTCTTCAGTGTACCCTTGAAACTTTTATCTGTATGTGGTGGTCAGTGATCACAATGTCATTCCAGCAATGGATCCTTGTGCTACATGTATACTGAAAGCCCTTGTTATAGCTGAAAACAGTATCTGGTGCTTCAAAAGGGCAAGGATAAATTTTTTGAACATTTTTTATGTTAGTTTTTGCAGTGGAAATCTCAATGTGAGACATGGCAGCATGGCCAGCTGGGTTAGAGCAATATTCAGCTTTCACGTCTCATATGCAACATTATTTTTCAAAATTTCAAAATAACCACTACTTTATTGGACATAGTATGGCTTTCTGTACTTACATTATGGCTCATCACAGCTCCCATGATATTAATCCTGAGACAGTTACACTGCACTTTGTATCTATGATTCTTCCCTACTATGTTTAGCCTTTATACCACCTTATCACTTTTCACCTTCTTGAACTATCTATTTGGCATATATCTTTTTTTGTACCACTCATACCTTGGCCAGGCTCAGAAACCCTCCAAAGCCTTTCTCTGTGCTGTCATGCAAATTCAAAGAAAAATCCCTTGCATCTCACCTGATACCTGCTTTTACTTTTAAGACATGTTATTAACAAAAATTTTGGGGTTATGGTTTCTACTTTTCAAACTGCCTTGCTATAGCTGAACCTCTATTTTCTATTTCTTTTTCTGTGAGAAAGCCAGGCCTGAGGCAGTATCACTGGGGGTACTAATCATGGATACACCAAAGCTAATGGCTACTGCTGAGCCAGATGCTCTGCCAAAGCTGGAAATTAGATAAGCCTGATAAACCCATTGTAAATAAAACCCATAATCTTCCTCAAAATAAGAGGGAAAGTTTTAAATTTCCTGTACCATTATTTGCCTTCTCCAGACATCTTCTGTTCCCTTCTGAGACTCACTTATCCTCCACAAGTTCTTAGAGACAAAAGCCTAGAGATTGCTACTCTGTGTACTGTAGGATTAATTCTAACAGGCCACCAGTACGTGTATAAACCTTCTGCAAGGTTTAGAATGTCAGAGAGTTTCAACTTTAAAGGAGTTGCTATTAAAGCACTATCCATAAATGTGGGAAAATTACATTTACCTTGTGACAGCAAGCTAATTTTCCTCATCTGCAGCCATGACTGAGCTGGCTTTATGAGCATGTAGTTAAAAGGAATGGAGGGCAAGAAAAAAAGCATTAACATAGGTACATAAGCAAGCTCACACATGATGCCTAATTTCTATAGACTATAACTATTTTACAGCCCTTGCCTCTGGTGAACCAACTGCTAGGCCAGCTGGTAGCTCTACCCTTGGTGCTCCCCACTTTAGTCACAGCCAGGGACTGAAAACTTGCTGGGAAACACGGCTGAATTCAAATGGATGCTGACATTCTGTGAAAGCAGCTTCCAGCTTGCTGGCTGCCATCCTCCCAGGTGTCCTGTGTGTCCCCATGCTGCTCTACAGCCCCTCTGCCACTCTCCATCCTGGGACCCCTCAGCTCTGGGTAAGCCCTGCAGTTAAACCAGCAGCCTCAGCCATTCCAGCTCCCAGTGAGGCTCCACATAGGGTGGGAAACTAACACTGACCTCTTGCAGGCTCAATTCTTGAACTGCTTAAGTCTACAGTGGATATTGGCAGTGCTAGGTGAATGGCTGGACATTAACCTTATGGGTCTTTTTCAACTTAAATTATTCTATGGTTTTATTCTTAAGCAGCTTCTCACATGTCACACAAACTCCTCCAGCCTTCTTCTGTGGTTTCAGGGTCCAAATTTTTCCTTCTGGTGCCAGAAAATGTTGTCACCAGCTAATGAAATCACACTATAGGCATACTTGTGCTAGGCCAAAAATCCCATGGATTTACAGATACACAGCACCACTTTTAAAATTAAATACCTCTCAGTCACAATAAAACAACATATATAAACTGAATGTTCTTCTGCTCTACTCATTTGTTTTTTTTCACTTAATGCCCTTTAGACATCAAATATTACCTGAGCCCTTTTTTCCTCCTGGACTTCCCTTTCCTCTGGGTATGTCAAGGAGACAGGGTTTTTGTTTTAGCCCTTTCCTACTATGTTTTGAATAACTCAAATAAATGTTCTTCAGTCTGCTTTTTCTCTGTCCTGTCTGTGTTCCTGGCACTTTGCTGTTAATGCTAATTGTATTAAGCATCAGGTCATAATTAAACCTTTTTAAATGTGGAAGGAGGATAAGAGAAAGAGGAATGTATTGAAACAAAAGGACCCTTCAGGCTTTAGCCTTCCATGTCACTCTTTATTTGCTTACTTTTTGCTGTTAAATAATGAGCCGAATTTTCCTTCATCTTTGTCTTAGGTCTAATGCAAAAACCTGCTCTCCTTTTCCATAATGTCCCCTGCTAGAGCCAATTAATTTTGTATTTTTGCCATTCTTCCTGGTATCTTCATTCTGCCACAGGACAGTGATTTTCCAGACTGTGAGTTTGGCAGAACATCAGAAAGGCAGATTTAACATAATAGCTGAAGCCACCACCTCATCAGAGTTTGTGTGGTCCAAGACTGCTGCAGGGTGTAACCCCACGTGTGGTATGTGGGAATGACTTACAGAGAAGCAACAGAAGTACATTCCTGGCCTAAACTGAAATGGTATCATAGGTGGCTCCAGCATTAAAAACTGGGGTTCTGCAGAGAGCTTAGGGGCTGTCAGAGATGGGTGGAATGACACAACAGAGAAACCTACCCTGATAATAGGATTTAATTGCTCAGCCCCCAGGAGTGAGCAGCAACTGAGTCACATGCAACAGAACCAAGAAGCAAGCAGGACAGAAAGGTTTGAAAGCAGGTCTGAAAACAACATTCAATGTCCACCACTGCTGAAGGTTTGCCTAAGTGTGCTTTGTCATTGTACTTTTTGTGAAGGACTTCTGCCTTTTGCAATACTGACAGCTGTTAAATACTGCCTTCTTCACAGACAGCTACTGTGTTAGGCTGGAATTTAGGCTTATTGTTTACCTTCCCCCGTAAGAGCTTATTCACAGCTTCCCACTTAAGCTGCAAAGATCAACTTGCAAGCCCAGCAGCAAGATGCCGAGGGCTTCACCTTCCTTCAGTTTGCTTTGATGGGGCTGCTCAGAGAAACAGGGAGACACCTGGCATGTAAAGGAAGGATCCCTGACAAAATCTGGACAAGGTTAATTTTTGGTCTCACCGACAGAGATTCTATGACTCAACGTTAATGATTTTTTTTTTTTTATTTTCAGTTACCCTGATAGTAAGGTGATGCTTCCTTTTTTTTAAAGCATATCTCAGGTTCACATTGAAATTTTGTTTTGTGCAACGATGGTGAAAATTTACTCAACAACTAGGTGTCTTTACAGTACTCTTAATACCAAAAGATACATTGAACCTTATTTTCTCCTGCAAGACCAAGTATCTGAGAGACTACCCATTTCAGCACCTCCTGAATCCAAGCTGGAAAATGTCATGTCTTTATCAAAGACGTGCTGATGAGCTCAGAGTGGCCAAGTTCAGTGCCATAAGAATTAATTGTTAACCATGCTGGTATAGACTCTGTTCTGAAACTGTCCTTGGTGTGATATCACCTGCTCAAAAACGATGTCTCAGTCTAATTAAATGTGTGAATTTAGATGAGAAAGGTAACTGCAGGTTGTGCACTTCTTTACTTAACAATCTGTTGAACTTGTAAGACCACATCTGTAATTCTGTATTTGTTTTCTTGTTACCCATAACTATAACTTGTGCAGGAATATTTTAAAACTTTATTTTTCTCTTTCCAGTCACCTAATACATTCTATAATGCTTCCCAGAACTTCCTTTATGGGTCCAGCAAGCATTAAAAATTATTTAATTAAAAACAACAAACAAACAATTATGAAACAATATAAACTCTTTCATTTTCTTCCATTATTCATTGTGATTCAAATTCAGGTATTTAGGCAGCACATCAAGGTAAAAGCTCACTAAAATGTAGTGCTTGCATATATGAGAAAATTAACTTCTATAGCCATAATCAAATAATTAAACAGATTTAGTTAGGTCTGTGTAATTCCCTATTTCTTCTGTAGAGTAATTATACTGGAATAAAGCCACTTTAATTCTGGAATAGACTGTCCACATGGGGAACTATATTGAAACAGCTGTAGTAAAATAATTATTTGACTACAGCTATGCTGTTTGCTTCCCCCCGAATGCAAGCCACCAACATAAAAATCTTGCCTCTTCCACAGAAGCTCAGCTAAGCTGGCTCAGTCCTATTCCACAAACAAAGACTTTGCCAGCACGATGAACACACAACATAGAGAACAGCTTTTACCTCTGAATTCCTCATGAGTACAGTGATGCACTTACAGCTTTTTACCACTTAAACAGTTCTGAGATGCACTGGGATGTGGAATGGAGACCAGGGGTAGAAAAATACACCCTTTTCTGTAATTAACTATGTATTTTGTAAGAGTGTGGTCCATCACAGAGCTAACTCCAGCTGGAAGGAGTAGAAGATGTGCTGTGGCAGCACTCCCTCCCTCTCTGGCCTGTGGATAGCTCTGCCTGGCAGGTATTGCCTCTGACCTCCACTACTCTGGCACAGCCTGGGAAGTCCCGCGGGCTCACTCTCATCCCAGCTTACAGCAGCCCAGATGCAGGGAAGTGGCTGCTCCTCTCTGCTTCTTTGAACTGCTGCCACTTACGAAGTGAAGAGAGAACAGAGCTGTCACATTCTGCCTATTGAACTGAGCTTCTACTTCACTACCATTAGTTTAAAGATTTTAGAACTCTAGACTTAAAGCACAGGCTTTGCCTGGTCGATTACATACTATGTGAATCCAATACGCAATTCTTGCAGACACAGCTACCCAGTCAGAGGTATTCCACCTCAAAGGCCCTCTAAAACCTGGCTCCCCGAGCTCTCAGCGGGACATGGCGGTCCAGAAAGGCACCAGAGCGGCGAGGACAAGGAAGGAGGGCGCCGGCTCACCTCGGTCCGTGTCGTAGAGGAAAACGAAGCGGTTCCACTCGTAGTGGTCCAGCAGGCTCAGCAGGGCTCCCCGCAGCGACGGCCGCAGCTGCAGCACGAACTGGCTCTCGCCCTCCGTGGGGAAGCTCGGCGTGATCAGGGAGATGTGCAAGGCGCTGCAGAATGAGGTCAAGGTGTGCACCGACCGCTTGTCGTACAGTCCGAAAATGGCAAAAACTCCTCGGGAATACTGGGAGCAAACTGAAACAAACAAACAAACAAACAAGAGTTTAAGCAGCGACAAAAATCTATAAATACAAACTTTCTCATTCCAACGTTGTTTTGGAAAGGATTACGGAGTGGCAAAAAACCAGTAACAAGATACTTTTTTCCTTGGTGCAAGAAAGAGCAATTTATTAAGAGAAGCTATTGCCTTAAATAAGGCAGCTTGTGCAAAACAAAATACAAACAGATTACTAGTTAGAGAAAGAGATACTTTTTTTTTTTTTTGGCTTTTTAAGGGACTTTGCAGGTGTTTATTTTTGTTATGATTCTTTTTCTTATGTTTACAGTAAAGGAAAAGGTTCTAGCCTGGGAAAAATCCTGGCTGGAGCTGAGAAAGTTTTACAGCTTGAGAAAAATACTCAGAACTTAAGAAAAAGGCCTGATACCTTTTGCCCAGACCTTCATCAGTGTCCACACAACAACACCAAATTTTTAATTTGAAGATTTGCAATTCTGCCAGTACAGTTACATTCAATGTTCATATCTGTTTTATTCTGGAAAGCAATAAATAAATAGCTAAATAACATTTTGTGACCTTCTGATCCTATTCATAGAACACTAAAGTATCTATAGTGGCTTTTCTCCAAAATAAAACGCTTATCAGTGAAAAAAATCAACACATAGCTCTGCATAGTATCAGGCATTGAGCATTTCCATTATCTCCAACTGAAAAATGTTCGTATTCTAAAATGTGAAAATTATCAAAACCATGTTACTGACCTTGCGAGTGAAATTTGGACATTTTGGATTGCAACAATGTAGAACCTTTGCTCCCTTTTAGGCAGGACACCCTTGTGGTACATAAAAACACTTCTGGAGATATTGAGTAAAAACCTACTTCATGGAAAATCTCCTTGACTTTAAGGGGGCAGTTCAAGTAAAAAGTAGCAAGTCAATGGGATCTAACTTTTGCTCAAACCCTTTTGTTTCTACTCTGTGCTAACTGAAAACCAGAAAACAAATGACCTGAATAATATTCTGAATATATATTTGCTCTTGGACGCACATAAGACATAGGGAAAGACTTCCATTGATTTCATCAGACTGGGTAAGGACTTTACTGATCTCTGCACATAAAAGTAGGCATGTGGATATTTTCTTGAGCAACTACTGCATTTTTATCAATTCATAACGGGTCTCATGAAAAATGTCCCATTTTTTTAAGCACAAACCGAGTTATTAGAAACTGTATGGTCATTATGGTGTTATGTCTCCCAGAATCACAGAACATGGAGAAAGGAACAGTCAGTTAGGGGATCCTCATATTTCCTGTGCTTTCCTCTCAGTATTTGTTCTCTGGTTCCAGATCCTCTCTTCTTACAGTCCATTCCTACACGTTGCCTAAATATGGGAAAACTTAAGACACTCTCCCACCAGCCTGGAGTTCACAGTCATTCTGCATGTGCACCACATTCAGGGTACAAAGTACACCCTTAGCAAATCCAAATCACTTCAGCTTTAACTTTCTCATATTACATTTACTGCATAAAGAGCTGAAAATACAAATTGTTCATTTTTCTCCTAAGACTTGGGTGATTTACCCAGTTCTGATGCCAGAACTAGAGTAAGTAGCTTGAGGGCAGTTTTGTGATTTTATGTTCTCCTTCACTGTTATGGCTCCCATCCTAATGATTTTTATAGCCAGATTTTATACCAATAAACCTTTTTGAAAAGCTTTCTTCCTTTACCTAAGTTCACCTTCAATATACACATTTATTACAAATCCTCTTAGTATTTTCTTTGCTGGGCCACACAAAACAGATTCCCACAGATCCCTCAAATGATTCCACTAATTCCCTTGTCATTCCACCAATCATCACAGGGAATATTGCTCTCTGCTTTCCCAGCTCCATCTCATCTTGCTTGAAAATAGATGACCAACATGTTGAGAATTTCACTTAAAGGTTTCCTGCCTATTTTTTTTAGTATTATTTCCCCATCTCAACCATAAAACATTTTTTCTGACATATCCTAAGAAGACACTGTGTTTTTCTAAAATCTGAACCTCAGTGATGGCTGATGATCATGTTGGGATCAAAAGTCTGTTCCTTCTTCCTTCTGGGCCATTTGCAAATGATAAGATTCTGCTTACAGCAGAATATTTTCATTAGTCACTATTATTTGTGTTCCATCATGCCACACATATTTCTGCACTCCTTTAAAATTATTTACTTCTATGCTTATAGACTGGTCTGCTTGATGTACCCATCTCCCTTTCCAGCAAATTCTGTCATGGTACCCTGACATTTATCTCTGTGTCTATTGTAAAATTAGACCTTTATAATCTTTCTCCTGTAATTGTGCTTCTCCAGCCTGGTACCTCCTCTTCTACCAAAATTTGTTGCCATCTTCTCCACAGTTTCACGGTTGTCTTTTGTCTCTGTTTGCCTTCATTTCCATAAATCACTTCTCTTAAGAGCATGCCTATTTTATTGCATGCTCTTGGCAACTGAAAGATGGAGATCAATCCTATGCTGTCTACCTTAGTAACTTCTGGTTGCATTTTATGCAGTTTTCAGTCTATATCCCTATTTTAAAGCTTTCTTTCCATCAAAATCTATTACTTCATTGACCATACATACCACAACAGCTATAGTAAAAGGCACTTGTTATTGCATCTGCCCTTCAGTAAACCAGTTCCTGAAGAACCAAGGAAGAAAGATGAGACCTCTCTGTTCCTATTAGTCATCACACCTCTTTTAAGATCAACATTCTTCCTTGAGTGAAAATCAGTGTGAAATATATGTTAGTTTTAAATCTCCAACCAGATTTTCCTGCTTTTCCATTCCATCATCAATACAGAACAGCTTCAATTATTTTCCTATTTCCTGTATTTTTATTCAAGTATTTAAATGACCTTCTACTGTTGTTTTAATGTCCTTTAAAAGTTTTGTTTTCAGTAGAAGCCCTAACCTAAGCTTCCATTTCTGCAGCAAATGTCCTTTATATCTCCTTTTTAAAAACATAATCTCATTAATAATTCTTTTTAAACACTGGTTTATTGTATCTTCCTTCTATAATCATTCATTCAGTCACATCCTGTACGTTACTTCCCTCTGCAAAGAGATTTCTCTGTGTTTTACAAGTATTTCTGTGAGGATATTGCAGGCCTTCTCTATTTTTAAACACAGTTCAATTAACTCTGACAACTGAAATAATTGAACACAAACCTCCTGTAAGTGGTAATTACTTAATGTGTTTCTTGTTTGGACAAAATCCTTCCTAAGGCTCCTTGTTGTTGTACTTCTTTGCAGTTTTACAGGGGCATGGAGTACTTTTCATAACACATGGCCCTTACAGTAGGAATCCACATGATGAAAAATTCAAGAAATCAATGCCAAGCTGTGAAATTGTAAGTGGAGTTAAAGCTCGAATTCATTCTCAGGATGGAGAAAAAAGTCTAACTTGAAATATCATTAAATAACATAATATGACCCTGAAGTACTTATAACTTAGAGTAACAGAATAATAATTCTTCATGTTCAAAGCAAACTATCCTTGCCCCAGTCTAAATCCAAATGTGATAAAACATTATCTGAATACTATTAAAGTCCTGAAATAGCCGATCCAAGAAAACTTGTGCTATTATTCTTGAGATCAAGACTGGGAAATAGCTGAAGAGTGTCCTTCTTTGCTCCTTGATAAGAAAAAATGCAAAGATGAAGGTTATAAGACTTTTTTCTTACTCAGTACAAAACCCACAGAGAGGAAAAATGCCTGTGACACTATGGAGATGAAGCTTAAACATATGCAGAGATGCTGCAACACTCCTGAATCAATTTTACAGTAATCAGCAGGGACCACAAAATCAGCAAAGCCATGAGGATTTGCATTCCAGCTCACTACAGTTCTCAGAAAATGCCTCCCAGCAAAAATGACTACCTGAATTTGCCAATTCTTCTTCCATTTCTCTTACACTTCTAAAGACATTTTACTTATTAAAAAATGCACAAAATTATGCTTGGCAGAAGACTTGCATACTAGCATTCTAAGAAAATTTTGTTCAAGACTTTTTCCCACATAAATACAAAGCAGCGACAAATACACTTTTATGAGCATACTTTGAAAACTATTACAGATATATTGACAGACACACTGATCTGTCATAAAAACACAAACTGTGGAAGTGCCAAAATTGAAAGACTCAAGAGTAGTTTGCATTGTGGCAGTTTTCAGATATGAGGAAAGTCTTTCATTGCTGTCTCTTCGCTTCCTGCCATGCTTTGGACATCCAAACAGGGATTAGGGATTCTGATGGGTCAATGACAACTCATGTCTGACTGTCCTTCCTCCTCAGACTGCTCACCCAACCCAGCACTGGATCCCCCAGTGATGGAGACACCATCCTTTGCAAACTTCTCCAGCATGGGTCCTTGCCACGGGCTGCAGCTTCATTTAGGACACTTCCCCTGTTCTGGTATGGGATCCTCCAGGGGCTGCAGGGGGATCTCTGCATCCCCATGGATCTCCATGGGATGCAGGGGCACAGCTGCCTCCCATGGGCTGCACCAGGGGCTGCAGGGGAATCAGCTCTGACACCTGGAGCACCTCCTGCCCCTCCTTCTGTTCCTCCCACGTGTTCTCACTTCACTCTCTCACTGCTCCTATGCCGTGTTTTTAATCCTCTACTAAATGTGTTATCACACAGGTACCACAGCATCACTGACAAGCTCAGCTTTCACCACCAGCAGGTCTGTTTTGGGGCTGGCTGAAAACTCTGTCTGACATGGGAGTGGCCCCTGGCATCTTCTCACAGAGGGTGTCCCTGTATTCCCTCCTCACAGCCAAAGAAGGGCAGGCACTGATCTCTTCTCTGTGCTGACCAGTGGCAGGACCTGAGGGAATGGCCTGAGCTCTGTCAGGGGAGGTTTAGGTTGGGTATTAGAAAAAGATTCTTTACTCAGAGGGTGGCTGGGAACTGGAACAGGCTCCCCAGGAAAGTGGTCACAGCACCAGCCTGGCAGAGTTCAAGGAGCATCTGGACATTGTTCTCAGGCACATGTTGTGATTCTTGTGAATAGTCCTGGGCAGGGAGCTGGACTTGATTATCCTTGAGGGTCCCTTCCAACCCAGCTTATTCTATGCTTCTTTGATCTGGTAAACTCCAGAGAGCAACAAATTAAAAAAAGTATATTTATGGAGTCACATTTCCTTGTGCTGCCATAACAGCACATGAAGACTTTAATTTGAGATGCATCTGCAATGCCATCAGTGGTCCATGTCTTCATGGGTCACAGTCATAAACACTATTTAGTTCAGCTGCTGAGCACCTGCCAGCACTGATGTAAAAAATAGTGTGCAGATTTTCCCAACCTGAAGAACTCCTTCCAAGAGGAACAGCCTACCCATATGGAGGTGCAAGCTCTACAAGTGAAATGAAGCACAGAACAGAGAATTACTTAATCTAAATATGAACCTGCCTCCTAAGGTCAAATGATTTACCAACTTATGTCCATGAGAAGTCGGACATTGGAGAAGAGATTAGGCAGTATTGTTAAAACAGCTCTGAGATTGGTGTTTCCTGTTAAAATGTCCAAAGGTCTTTCTGCTCATTTTCCACAGATCACCCCAACACTCTCTTTCTCCTCTCTGCTCTCTGATCCAACTCCACCTGATCACTCCACTGACCTCCACCTTCTGGAAGAGGATACAGGGCTAGTTAGAGCTGTGGAACTAAAACCAAATTATCAAAATTCATCCCTCTGCAGTTTAAACTATCTTGCACCCAAATCCATATGCTTTTCCTCAGTTGTGTTTGAGACTGCTGATTTAATACTAAATTATGCTCTTGCATTAAGAAAAATTCCCAACACTGAGACGAACTTAATGAGCTGAACTAAATCACTGATATAAGATGACAGACAGGATTATAAAAGAGAAACAGTGTTACATAAAGCGGGTAGATGAAAAACATTATAGATGTATTAGGACCAGTTTGCTACTATCTTAAAAATTGTCTGGAGTACAATAGGATACCTCTAAATACGGTTATCCAAAATAGGACAAAAGGGAAACAAAGAGTTTTTTACAAATTATATCGTTAATACATCCAACAAAACCCTATTCATGTTCTGTTGACAGACCCTGCAGCCTCTAAATCATCATCTACCTTTGTCTTTTGATCACAAACTCCTTCAAGAAAATTAATTATCTTGCATTTAGGAGGCATATATCAAATGTCAGGTAACATCATATCTAAAGTGTTATAACCAGAAATAATATTACAGCATTACCTTAACCAAAACTAGCTTATTGCTCTAAAATTTAACATTGTATTAGTGGCTGAGGTGAACAAAAAGACACTACATGAATCACAAGTATTATCCTCTTGAGTATTTATTCCTCTCAAACATTTGTCCTCCTATAATAAGATATTGCATAATGAGAAGTCTGGCATGTTGGGTTCTGAATCTCTGAAACTAAATTAATTCCCTGGAGCAAGTAATTTTGCATTCCCACATCTCAGTTTTCAAGGTTTAAAGAGTCTGTTCCATTGAGGACTATAAACACTTGACAAGAAGGCCAGACTCCTATTGGGTATCTGTAGAAAGTGTAGCACAATGGTCCAGGTGTCTCAACGTGGCTTCTGAGTGCCACCCCAATGTGCATGAATGCTATACCTAGTGGGCCTGCATCTTGAATTTACATATTAAATTCTGAAACCCTGAAACCACATAAGCCTTTGTCCTAAAGGTCATTGTGTTTGGCTGTATGCATAAGATTAAGCATGTACTAAAAAGTGTGCAGGAGTATTTAAATGGAGCTCAACAGACACATCCACCAAACAGAGAAAATTCATTAGTGTTTTTTATTCATACCAGTGGGTTCCTTCTAGTACTCCCTTCTAAGAGACCTACCAGCTCATTTAAAAATACTCTCCTAAGTACAATGAAAGCCTTGGCTTAATGTGCTAGATCAAATGGCAATTTGGGGAATGCAATTCTGTTTGTTCAGCTGCAGATGTGAGAACATATCGCAAAACAAGATACAAACTTACTACATTTTAAAATTAATTGTTACATTTCTAGAAATCATTTTTGTGAATTGTCTCTAAAAGACTATTTCTGCTCAATGACAATTCCTGAAACAATATCAGAAAGTGATAGTGCATTTCTTGCCTATTGAATGGAAAATGGAATTGAATGAGTTTAGCTAACATGCATGGTATTTTCTTCTTTTAAAATAAATTTAAACTTTCTAATATAGTATTTTGTGTACAATGTCTTATATCAGATCATTAGTCTACAGAACATTAACTTTGGAAGGTTACCCTGAGAGATGCCTAAAATAAAAGAGAAGACCATTAAGACCAGGTAAGACTGGCTTGTAAATCCAACTGCTGAACTCTTCTCCATGCTTCATATGAAGGCAAGATTTTCTCTCCACAAATTAATACATTGATTAAAGTTTCTTCCAAGCCAATTGCAAAAGAAGTTGTGAAACAAGCCTGTGTGTCTTTGCATGTATAGGGGCACAAAGGGAGAGTGGAGGAGTCTGTCTCACCTGGTTCTTACCACCCAAAAGTCAAGGGTTTAATTTCTGGCAGTTTTTTTGTGTCTCTAAAATAGAAAAAAGGCATATTCTGAAGACAGATTTTAAAATGGGTGATAAATTGCTCGTACTGATTTATCCTCTAGAGGTACCTTTCTCTTTTTAACTGCAAAATGAAACCACACAATTACAAAAGGCTTGGTACCTACATTTAGATCGATAGATTAAAAATTGTTCACACCATCTCACTTAAGGAAAAATACCTCTGTATTTTTAATTCCCATTCCATCCCTCGATTCAATGTGATTTGGAGCTGCCCTTCTCTGAGGCCACCTCATATGACTGACACAGGTCTCTTGCAGCCAGGGGCCCCAGGTATTTCTCACACAGAGATCATGTATCTCTATTTCCCTTACAGGTGCTCACAACTCTCATTTCTTGATAAAGAACACAAAGTAGCCTGGCCATTTATAAATTTCTGCGAGGGAATCTTTTAATACTTTCCATCTGAAAACTTGGCACCACTAAAGTATTTTACTTTCATTAATATATAATCCCACGTAATTTAAATCAAATTGAATGTTTTTACAGAACAGGAAAAAAAAATCCCACTGGGTTTATTTACAAAATTTCTTTTTTCTCTGTGCCTTGGCAAATTTGATAGAACACCCCTCATGAACTTCACGTTTCCTCAACACTTACAAATTTTTCTCATTTTTAAAAGCACTTCACAGCTCTGTCTATAATAAATCATCCAGTCTTTGTGCCTTTGTCCTCCAGTCCTGTGCACTCCATGGATCTGATATTTATAGCTGTCTGGCAATGCACATACACGTGCCTATCCCTAACTCTGCCAAAACTTTCTTTTTGAAAACTCTCCCATAGAGAATTCACATGCAGCATTTACCTTTCATAGCCACATGAATGAGAACCCACATCAGTACAGAAGTTCTTTTCTGGTTGTTTTTAAAATATCAGCAACGTGTGAGAGTTCCAAGCTTTTCAGAACTATAGAAGTTTCATAAAAAGTGAAACGTGGTAGGAAGTTCCTATGACACTGGCAGGTTTTCCCAAGGACAAAGTCTCTACAGCCATCTTTTGAATTTTTTTTCCTGCTTCAGGATAAAAGCTTAAAGAGGCATAACAGATTGCATGGAAATTAGACTGGACTACAGTAAAAAACTGGTTTATGGAATCAGTCGTAAAATTCCCAGTTGCTTAACTGATGTGAACATTTCACCTCTGATACTCCTGGTGGTTAGAGATCTTGCAAAAACCTATCACCTTTTCAGTTTGCTAGCTGAGGGAAAACTCATCCTCATCAAATTAATATCTAGAGAAATCATGTTTGATAACTCATCTAGATTGTCTGTGTGGTTAAACATTTTTTGCTTCTCTGATTAAACATTTTCTCTCTTTCTTGGATTGATTCATTTCCTTACAGGACATATTACTTCTTTCAGCTCAAATTTGAACTTAATCCAAACATTTCTTTGAAGAGAAAATAAATTACTTTGCAGCTTGTTTCTTCCCTCAAAATCTAAGATTTTATAAAACCTGCCCCTATATCCTATTTCAATGAAACAGAGGAAAGAAAAATACGAATTTTGCTTTAAGAAGTAAACCTTTGATAGCCCCTTTTCTTCAACACTAGCCTCTTTTTTAAAATTTATTTATCTTGACAAGGAAAAAATAGCCATATTTAAAAAGAAGTTTTCTTTCCAGAAGAAAAAGAGCTGAAGAAAAAAATCAGTTTAATCAGTTTTAAATCAGAGGGTATATTATGAAGCATGCAGTTAATTACACAAAAATAACTTTTTATACATAGCTATGTAATCACAGGTTTTTCTTACACATAGAACTATTTGCAGTTCACAGAAAAAAATAGCAGCAGTTTTCCTTTTCATTTTGGAGAAATACATGTTAATTTTGCAGTAGTCCCACCAGCAAAACCGTCATTGACAGGAATTAACTAATCTTCATTTGAGATGTGAGGTGAACCCATACAATATGGCTCTTAACCTAAGTTGTTTTGATGACAGCTTTCCCATAATTTGTACCTCAAATACTCTTTTCAGTTTGAGGCACCACTGCAAGAGAGACACTGAGAGGGCTGGAGCGTGTCCAGAGAAGGGACACGGAGCTGGGGAAGGCTCTGGAGCACAAGGGCTGTGAGGAGCAGCTGAGGGAGCTGGGGGTGTTCAGCCTGGAGAAAAGGAGGCTCAGGGGGGACCCAGCACTCTGCAGCTGCCTGACAGGAGGGGGAGCTAGGGGGGTCAGCCTCTTCTGCCAGGTAACAAGTGAGAGGACAAGAGGAAATTGGAAGTTGTGCCAGGGGAGGTTTAGATTGGAGATCAGAAAAATTTCCTCCCTAAAAAGGGGGTCAAGCATTGGAACAGGCTGCCCACAAAGTGGTTAAATTACTTTACCTGAAAGTGTTTAGAAAGCATGCAGATTTTGGGACAGGGTTTACATGGCATGTAAATATCTGGACAGAATGATCTTAGTGGTCTTTTTCCAATCTAAAAGGTTCTATAATTCTAATAAACTGGGGGGGGGATGGACTTCCAATGTTACCCATCGTCATTTAAAGAGAGCACATGCCAGAGCATCCCACCTCACCGCCTGAATTTCTCTTGAAAGCACATTTTCCTAATGTACTGGTTTTCATATCTCTTCAGAGAAGGTTAGATTTCTGGTATTAGAGGTCTTTTTCCAGCTTTAATGATTCTGCGATTCTCAAACTCACATTTTGAACCAATGTCGCTTCTTTATGACAAATGTTGTGTTCTAATTTTACTGAACTGAAAAAAACCTATGAATGCTGCTTTAATTCGAGGAAGGTCAAGTACAGCATTTTTTGAAGTTTTGGGGAAG
This sequence comes from Luscinia megarhynchos, assembly GCA_034336665.1. Lineage (NCBI taxonomy): Eukaryota > Metazoa > Chordata > Aves > Passeriformes > Muscicapidae > Luscinia > Luscinia megarhynchos. Next base: position 73,018,935 of record JAPFBE010000003.1, read on the forward strand.
CTTGGCATAACCCTTCTATGTGACTGTAAAAGGGGACTAGACATTTAACTGCTCCCTCTGGCTTAGGAAATATCTCCCCAGATCACTGAAAACTCTGGCAAAGGAAGACATAGAAGGCAGGTAATCATGAAAGAATTAACTAACTTGGTTCAGGACAAGGATTCATTCCAACATGGTTTTAATTCAAACTTGACCCAATATGTTATTTTTTGTCTGGTTTGTAGTTTTATATTTAGAATTAAAATCTGTCCTTAAGGGAGTGATGTCATTTGATCCATCACTCTATTTTTTTGTTGTTGATGAGTCTATTTCTTAAATTATTTTTCTTCCACCTTAATCTTCCAGCCAACGCTTCCAGGTTGTCCCCTGAAGTGCAATGACCTCTATCCAGGCTTTAGAATGTATTGGTCCAGGGTGGGGCTGAGGTTCTACTCCTTCCTCAGTAACTGATTTCACATCATCAGGAGTTCCCTCACTAGCAACTTAAATCATTGCTGACTTTGATTCATGCTATTGTGCAAGGATGTAATCTTAAACAATTTCTCCCATTTTGCTGTTTACTATTAAGAATGAGTGAAGTCATGGATTCCTTCCTCAATAAGATTAACAGACATTTATGGCATTATATTAATTAAATAACATTAAATAATATTGCTTCCTTGGCCACGCTTAGATCTGAGTATCTTTTAAAGATCCAGAAAACATGGTTTCTAATCTCTGAAAATATTTTCATGTTTGGAGGATATGTGTGATGAAAGTCTTATCTATTTTTTTCCCAATTTCCCACAGGGTTAATAACCACTATTACCTAATTACACATACTTTAACTTGGAAAAAAAGCATTTTCAGTAATTTTTTAAATCCCCATACCTGGGATTTACAGACAAAAAGTTTCTGAATACTTTTGAAAAAGTCTGTTTGTCTTTCCCTTGCTTCCTTTCTCTTGATGGTAGGAAGCACAACTTGAAAGAAACCAGCATTACTCTTGGATAAATGGAATGTGGTGTCGAATCATGAGGTTGTCTACAACTTGATCAGAGAGACAGAACTTCAGAGTATCTAGAAAAATTCTGATGCTGCCTTCTGCAGCCTGTGACTAGGTAGGACTAATACTGGCAGGACAGCAGTTGCTGCCAAAGTGCACGAGGCTCCCTGAAGCTATTCCCCAGCCATGGATGATCTCCTGAGCCATCATTTCAGGGATGAAGATCTATCAAGTGCCAATTGCTCTACTAGTCTACCCACATTTGAGGACCTTTTACTTACAGAGGATAAGAGATTTCCAGGCTCCCATGAGTTTTAGTCTGTGATGGTGCAAGTGTGTTCTGAAGAGTAAATAAATTTTAAAAATAATGTGAAATTTACTTTGCCATGTAAATCTAAAATTTACTTCACGATTATTTGGATTGTTTCTTCTTCCACACGAGGATTGGTAATGACAGCTTTTTCAGAATTTAGCTGCTTCCAACAGCCCAGAATTACTTCATAAATGGTAACATCTTTCTGTTTTCACTGTTTTTCCTAGCCTTGATCTAATGAACTCCCTTAATGGTACCTGGAGGATACAGAAGTGAAAGCCAAGGAGCTTGTAAATTTTCAAACTCCTATATTAATTTCCAACAGACATGTCAATTAGCTCTTATGAGTTTTCCAAGAACCAGTTTTCTGAAAATCAAAATGCTAACACTAAAGTTCTTCATATAATTGAAGTAAAGAATAAAGTATTTTCAAAGAATCAGTAAAATGTCTGTAGATACCCTTATTACCCATCACTGGCCTCTTCAGCAAGGATTCTCTGAGATTTCTTTCATCATTCTGTACTTCATACTGCAGACCCTCCCTCAAAAATCCTAGGCATTATTAGTCTTAACTGCACAAAACCAAAACCATACCAAGAGATTTTTTCTCCAGAAATTTGGATCTTAGCCTGCTGGGGTGACTATGTACATGTGGGAATCATGGTTATTTCAGACATCTCATGCTGAACACTCAAACAGATTCTGTCTTCTCTAATTGTACTTGGTCCTTTATGTTGATGTTTCAAACATCTCACTGCACTGAGGTTTCTCCAGCATCTTGTAGATTGCCTGTTTTCCCCAGATAATGCAGCAATCATAGCTAAGGAATTTTTTCAGATGTAGACTCTGCCTACTGCAGACACATCTGATCCAAAGGACATTAGAGAATTGCTGTCTTTGAAGGGCCAGAAAGTCCAAAATACAAGAAACCCCAAGCTAGCTCCCTGCCCTCTGCCCCTTTTCTCCCAGTGTGCCTTGAATTTTCTCCTCATTTTATGAGGGCTGCCTCTTAGCCTGTCATGATTATGCCAGTGGGAAATCAGCCACAGTACAAATGGATGATTTTAAAATCAAATGCTTGGCATGGATGATTGGAAATGAATGTTCCACTGTCTTCCATTTTGCCACCAAGCTGTTTTTTTCTTTCTCTAAAGAACTAATCTTTCAACTTCTTTCATGGGTAAAAGACATTTTTCAATAGCTATAGGTCTCACATAATAACTAAAGTAATGAGAAGAAGGAATTACTTTCCTAAAAATAAAATATGGATGAACCATTTGACCAAGGCTATTTACAGTGAAAGGCATTCACCTTCTAAATGGAATACCTCATCAGACCCAAGTGCAAAAAATACTCTGGTTGTGCCCTGTGTTTAATGACTTCAAGCTCCAACTGTTTGATATGAAAGGCAGTTTTCAGTGTAAAATGCCATGAATGGGGTATGCTGTATAAATAACTCTTTTCAGCTAAAACAAGACTTAAGAAAAGAAGTTTAATACCTGCCTAAGCATGCCTGTGTATGCATCATAATATGTATGCATGTAATCTGTACAGCTGCTTGTTTTAAACACATAAATCTCTGCCGCCAAAAGATAGCTGTTATCTTAGATGTCTCTAAAAGAAGTGTGCAGATAAGCCTAATAAAGGACATCACTTTGTGTCTAACATATTTGTCTTACTTACATATTTCTCCATGTTTATTTTAACAAGGAGAGTTTGTTTCGTTTCAATTCTGGGGCAGGAGATACTTATGGAAATGAATGTGCTATTGTCTGAGGGCCTAGCAGCTGAGAGGAGAATGTTTATGCTGTCTCATAAAGCATTGTTACAACACACAAAACAATTTTTCACATGAAATAATTAACTTCTACATGAAATAATTAACTTCTGTTATGAATGAACACCTCTTTTTAAACTCTGTAATTGTAAAACATTAAACAAAATAGTGTCTTTACCCAAAACTGAAGCTCTTAAGGGCTTCCAAACTAAAAGCAGACTGTAGAATAGAGGTAAAGGTTTTGAACACTTGTCATGACCTATCTCCCCTTGACTCAAGGAGCCACTCTGAAACCTAACACTGCCTTTCATAGGCAGAAATTGCCTAGCACACCTTGTATTCTCCTCTAAAAGCAAAACTGCTAACTTGCATTAAAATCAGTTGATGTTACCAAATTTAATTATTACACTCTTGACTACAGTAATACCAGAAATCTTTCTTGCAACCACACAAAAAGATGCCAGTGCAACCTACTGACTTGGTAAACCCCAAGAAATCAAACTGTGTCTCACAAACCTCCTCCCCACTGCTCTCCTTGGGCATGCTGTGATGCAGGTATTTCAGCTCCCACCCTGCTTTTGGCACAACAATCAAAAATGCTGTTTCCATCTCTCTCCCATTGACATTGCCAGGGTGTGAGGTTAGAAATGAGAACAATAGTTTGTAAAGCACCACAAAAAGATGGCAAAATGCATTTGAAACCATTTAAGTGAGAGGGCATTGCTGGCCCAAGCCTAAAGCAGCTGTCAATATTCAGTTTTATGCACCAATTCACATCTTTCTACATGCAATGAGTTTTCTTCATTTCACAAAAAATACACCTTCTGAAGGCAGAGCTCATGCCTTTTGTAGTTGGAAAATGCTCAACAAAAAAGAAAAGAAAAAAAACAAAACAACGGTGACAAAAAGTATGTTTTAAGTCCTCTCCATTTCTTCCTGAATTTTGAGCTAATTCTGTCTTCTATATGCCTGGTTTTCAGGCACCATCTTAAGTATTTCCACAATTTCACTAACTTAAAAGAGGAGCATGAGCCCTCTAATTTTGTTCACTCATATCTTTTGCAGGAATGGGGCTTCATCCATAAGGCATTTTGAAATGGACTATCTATAATTGGGATTTCTACAGAGCTGGCAAATGTGCTGGTGACAGTTTTAGAAAAGAAGACAGATAAGAAGGGAGCTGAGATTGTTTGGCTGGCACCCTGTTATCTCTGTGAATGGACCAAAGGAGGGTGTACTGTGGGATCTGGGGGGAAAGGAGGCAAATTGTTAAACAGGCACTGCCATTACAATTTTTTTTTTATCATGTTTATCACAAGAGATTTAAAATAGCAGTCACCTTATGTAAACTTCTGTTTCTGTTCCAACAGCAGCCTTCTCAATTGAAACCTTTGTTTTTTTAATTTATTTTTGGACTTTAGGCTGATCAAAGCAGTGTCCATCACTTCAATGAACTGTTTGGTCAACAAAATGAGCAATATACACTCTTCTTTTGTACATGAAAACAGACTACTGAAACTTAATATAAATATTTAACAGCTTGATATGCAAGAACAAGTCTTTGTTGATGTATTGAAATTGATGTGCTGTAAAGACTGCTTTAAGAATAATAAAATATTGTATCTATCACCTTAGGCATTATGTAAGGCAAGTAGCTTCTATGCTGGCATTTGCAGGAATAAGCAAAATTAGTTCAGCACAGCTCACAGCTGTGATCACTGGAGTAAAGCTCAGGGTCTAGGGGCTGCTAGCTCTGATACTCTACTAAAAAGGCAGCTGTACTTTACTACTGATCCACTGGGCCTGGTGCTAATAATTTTTAAATGGCCTGTTTGTTACAGCAGTGGCCTCAAGCTACCTCTTATTTCAAATCCTATTAACATTTGTGTATCTTTAAACTACTTTATTGTCCTAATTAGCATATATCCATTCATAATTCCCAGTCAATCTGTTGCTATATACAGCAAAGAGAAAAGAGAAAAAAATATTAAGAGTGGCCGAGGAGCTGGTGGATGAAATGTGACTGTGGTAATGTGGAATCAAACCAACCACACAAAACAGCAAGTGCAGAAATGCTTCTGTACACACTGCCTTTCTCCACAGTGCTCTTCAGGATCAAACTACTGCCTTAGGATAATGGCTTGGTACTGCCTCCAGGCATACTGGGGGAAAAGGAACCAATATAAGTAGAGTATTTAAGAAAACCTGGTTCAGTCTTATTTTTGTTAGTTATAAAATTAGATTTTTTAAAAAAGGGCAATGAAAGGTTTTATTGGTTCCAGCAAGATGTACTCAAAACAGTTCTAATAAAACAAGTTTTTCCTTACACTCTGAGACTTATTTTGCTTACTCTTCTGTTTCAGGCAAAATTAACAGAAATGGAAGTTTTCCCTGAACAAGGATTGTTACACTTTTCTTAATGAACATATGCTAACATATATTAAGTACCTCTGTCATTAAAAGCTATTAAATTTTGGTAGCTCTAAAACTACCATAGCATGTATTTTTTTTAAAAGTCCCATTATATTCGTCTCAAAGAAGTTTTATGATCTTTACATTTCTAACATACAGAAAACTCAGTAGTTAGGCACCACAATGATTTTGTTACACAGATATGCAATTACTGGCCAAAATCAACTTCTTCAAGTCTAGAAAATGCTGATGATGCTGATTATGACTTCAATCAACCAAAGATTTAAAAGAAATGCTGACATATATCTAAACTTGGTCAGGAAAAAGGAACAGAGCAAAGCATTTTTTACTCCTACACGGTTATGCAAAATAGAACTACTCTGATTAATTTGTTTTGCTTATGGGTAAACAAAGGAACATAGATGCTACTCGAGCTTCTGAAGAAAAATACAGAATCTTTTTCACAGATTGAGTTGAAGTAAAAGGGCTGTTGTGGAAAAGGCATAATAGACAGAAGCACAGAAAACTTGTCCTTTTAAAACTTGATTTTCTCTACAGTCTCTTTCTTAGCCTATTTTTTAGCATTTCCACAGTAGTTATGCTTCTATACCTACTCACAAAAGAAAGAGATGCACTAGTTACTCTTTTGCCTAGGATAAAACATAATCTAGGCAGGGTCATTTAACTTCCTTCCAGGTTCATCTGGTTTTAAGGTGTGTCTTGTTGAAATCACACTGAAGAGATAAAAAAAAATCCAGTCCTTGTACTTTCTTGGTTTTCAATGCCAGGATCATCTACTTCACAGCCACATACACTTCACTTGCTGAGTAATTCTTCCTCTAAGTACAAGTACGATATGATCAAAAGATAGTTTAACCAAACCAGATGCTTGATTTTCTTCTCTCCTTTATTCTGGACTGAAGAAGAGGGATGGTGTGCCAGCTGGTGGCCTGTGAGAATAGAGAGGACTATATTGGAGACTCAAAGGAATCTCCTCCAGCACCATGCTCCTTGTTATAATCTTCTGATCTCAGTGCTGACAAACTCAGCACAATCTCACAGGATTTCCTTACCATGGCACTTTTTATCCTTGAGTTTGGCTGAGATCAAAATTCAGAAAAGCAAATAGAAATAGAGGTTTCAAGTAACCTGTCTGGAGGGCAGGAACAGAATCACAGGATAGTTCAGGCTGGGAGTGCCCTCAGCAGGTCCCTGGTCCAACCTCCCTGCTCACAGGAGGTCAGCTCTGAGGTCAGACCGTATTTTCAGGGCTTCACCTGGCCAAGGCTGAAAATCTCTAAGGACAGAAACGGCACAATGGATCTGCTTGTTCTGTGCCACTGCTTGTCTTCACAGAGTGATTTAAAAAAAAAAAAAAATCAGTCTGAACCTCTCTTGATTCACTTTACTTTCACTATCCTCTCACCAGCCCCACTTCACTGAGCCCAGTTCCATCTCCTGGATGATCTCCCACAGGACTGGGGGCTGCTGCCAGGTCCCCCCAAAGCCATCCCTGCTCCAGGCTCAACAAGACCAGAGCCCCCAGCCACTCCTCACATGGCTGGTGCTCAAGGTGAGTAATACTCTGGTCTACTGTCTCTGCCCCTTTTAATACAGCCCAGGATACTGATACTGGTTAACAGGCCCTCTTAAAAATTTTACCTCAAAACATCACAATTTTCCATTGATCACTGCAAGCAGTAAGTAACTACTATGCTCAAACTCAGTACAGCTACTAAAAAAATAAACCACCCCAAAACTTTAATAACCATGGCAATGAACACAAATATATGTATGTGTCTGAAAATATTGACTTAAAACACAATAATCTTGCATTTGATAATCATATTGTTCTATCCCAATACAAGTTTGGACCACAAGTAAGTCAACTGTAGAAACATAAAGAAAGTCACACCCACTTATGCAGGTACAAGCCCATGCCAAAATTTTATTAACACACCGAGGAACATGTTTTATTCCAAATCACTTACTAACTCCAGAAATCCAGACTGATCATTTGTTATGGATTTGGTGCACTATGAGGTGTTGCAAAAGCACAGCTCCAATTGATTAGATAATTGCATTGCCATAAAGGCTGAGAGACAACATCCCACTTCTGTGTGGAGTCACCTTGCCTCAAAGTCAGTAAAAACTGCTTCTGCTCACAGAAGGGCAAAATCTAGCCTGAAGTCATCCCACAGCATCAGAAAATAAAACAGCATATATCAATGAGTATTTTGAACAACACAATTTGATTATTTGACACTGTACACAGCCTAAGGCATAGGTCTAGACATGTCAGAATAGTGCAAAGGCCTTGCTCTTTAGAGGTTATATTTCATTCTGTCCTACTATTCTCTATTTACTGTCATAGCTTTTAGCATTACCTCAAGGAAGTATATGACAGAACAGAGCTGTAACAGAACACCTGTGGAAATCAGTTCCTACACAGGCACAGCAGATTCTATTTATTAACAAAATTAGGAGGCTATGTAGACAGAGCACACAGATTATAAGTGATCTACACCCTGAAGTTGGTGGAAAGATTGTGAAAAATCAGATATAGGTCTTTGAAATATGTTTTGATTTAGCATTTAATGAATATCACACAGGTGAACATACATTTAAGAGAATCTCTTGGCTCTTCTCATTTATTCCCTCATCATTCCCTGCAACTGGATGGATAGAGAATATGACTTGTGCTCCTCATCCCTTGACCTGTCATCCCAAGGCCATAAAGTCTCTGGATTGCCCTTGACTTCTAGGTGCAACTTCAGCACTGCATACCTGATAAATCAATAATGATCTGAAAATCTGAGGCCCATATCCAGGGCAGGAAGCTTTTCCTTCAGACCTTTAACCAGATCCCCAGAGAGGCAGCATGCTTCCATAAGGAGTGGGTCCAGTCTGTATATTGTGTTCCCTGCAGGAGGCCATCTCCTACTGGCAATGACACATCTTTTTTTTTTCTTTATGGAAAGAGTTTGCTGCAGGGTATAGGATGGGTTACACCTCCAAGCAAGATGAAGCATCATCCTCCCTGGTTGTTCCATCCCACATCTGTTACGCAGGAATAGGGGAAGGGGGGCAGTCCCAGCACTGAGCACCTCACCACAGAGTGATGGACAGGGATGCTTCTCCTTGGAGACAGAGCAACGAGCTGATGGCTGCTGAGGGAAACACCAGCTCTGCAGCCCCTTGATGCTTGCCCCTTGCCTGGCACCTGAGCTGAGCAGTGCTCTGGCTTGCTCTCGCCTGGCCGGGTGACCCGAGCTGATCGCCTTGCTTCACCTAAAACCTCCTCTGGGCCAAACCAGGGGAGGGCAAGTCGTCTTCTGCACTAGCCTTGCAGCAAAGGGAGAGTGAATAATTTGTCAAAACCACATAACTTTGCTTTTAGTGTAACTCCAGTCTTCTGCAAAATGCTGAGCAATCAGGAAATCAAGCAGCTAGTGAGATATGCCTTAAGCAGTCTCTGATAGAGGGCTCTCTCTTATGCAAAATGCTGCATTTTTCTCCTTGCTGTCCTGCATCACATAGCAATGACAAAATATCATCTTTTCTGCAAGGCCACTGTCTTTAAATTACATCCACTACATGATGTACATATTTTGGATTTATCATAGGGACAAAACAGAGAATGATACAGTACACAAACAATGAATAAAAGGTAGTTACATGTGTATGTGCACACAGTCAAATTATTTTTTGCCATAACTACTTTTTGGTTTTGTATTTAACACAAGAGAAAAGTTATTAGAAATTGTGACATTTGTCTGAGTTGGACTTCATAAACAACATGAAACATTTTTAATTGCATAAATGATTACTTACTGACCTTTCTTGAATTTTCACCTGTTCATCTCTTGAGATCCCACATGTCAAAAAACCAAGGACTACCAAATAATTTCAAATTTCAATTTCAAAATAAAAAGTATTTAATGAGAACTAATGGTTCTAATTTCATTAAAAGAGCCACAAGGGCAATCACACGGTATAGAGTGTGATCAAAAACCTTCCTTTTCTGACATCTAAACAGGAATATTATTAGGCAAATACAATTTCTGTAAATGTAGAGGTCTCTGACATCTACTCACAACTACCTGAAGACTCCCATCTTTCACCAGTAAAATCTAAACAAATAATTATATTTCAAATAAGATTAAAATATTTCATTTTTATAAACTGACTTTGCAAAATTTTGTTTCAGAACTTTCTATCCTTATTCATTTTCCTTTTCAGACAATTTTTCATTCTCACTTGAAACAGAGCTCTCTGGTCAGAACCACAATTCCCATGATGGAACAAAACATTTCCCCTGGTCTCCTGAACAGGATGGTTACAAGAGCTGCTGCTAGGGTAGAGGGAAGAAGGAGCAGTGGAGGAACAATGTTTTTGATATTCTAAAGATATGTAAGTATATGTCATATATTATAACTACTTGATCTCCATTTTTTCTATAAATGTCTAAGGAGTAAAGCAGAAAGAGGATTTTTTAACAAGTGGCTTGGTCATACCTGACACTAGTGCTACTCAAAAAACCTGTCATGAAATGAGCAGTCTAACTTTGAGAGCTATGCAACTGGAAATACACCTGACATTCAAGGATCATGAATAATACATACACCTTCATCACTGCCAAGCATTGAAACAAGCACATCAAAATAGATAGTAGTTTTATAAGGACAGGAAGTCGCAATTTTGTAAGACAAAAATAGTTGACTTGGATTTCACAAAATACTGCAATTAAGTTCCGGTGACTCAGATTTTGAACTTGTTAAACAGAGCTCTGCAGTGATTATATTTTTATACTTCAGAAGATAACATTTCACTAAACTAAAATCACATGTACACAGCTCATGTATTAAGCTTACAAGCTGTCCAGAGATGGATTTGACAAAGACAATTTATCATCTTTTATATTGTTAAGCTTTTCTCAGATCAGGAATGTTTAACTAGCTCCCCCAAAAAACTCAGCTTTTGAGTCTAAATATTCCCATGTTTAATCTCAGTTTTCCTAGCAACAGAAGACTCCAGTAATTAAGTCATCTGTAGCTGTGAAAGAGGAGAAGTTTGACCCCATCATGAAAAAGGATAGCTAACATAGTAAGAAAAACATAATTTTCAATCAAGAGTACAGTGAGAGTCAGGCAAAGGTATTAAACCATTTATAAGGGTGGCTAAAGTTTAAGGAGAGGAAATATTAATATGTCATATATAGTAATGTATAAAATACATGTAATAAATGTTACATATATATGTATGGAAAAAAACCCTCTGAGATATCAATATACACCTAACAGAAGGGTAATATGTAAAGTAGGCTAAGGTAATAGGTAGTATGGCTGTGCCAGTTTACAATCAAATATCTGAGGCTTATGAAAACAATTTTGCCTTTAGAAAACAAGAAAAGAAGTCCAAGAAGAAAAGCACATCCTGAAAGCAGTAGGCAAGCACAGTAAGAAGCAAGCTGGAATTGGCAATGCTGCCCAAAAGGGTGAAAGAAGCAAGGTTTGGGCAAGGATTTGGGCATCAACCAGGTTCATGCCCAAAGCACACTTGAAGAGGAAGTGAATGGGCCCAGTGCCACAGTCTTGCCCTCTGATACTAAACAAAAACTATAGGCAAGCTCTAGCAGGGCACCAAAAGGCAGAATAATTCTGATAAATACAGAGCAGTAAACCCTAATTAACCGTTGATTGTGAGAGGGGAAAAAAATGGAAGTAACAACCAGAAGAGCAAGGGAGATAAACTTATGCAGGAAGCAGCAGCATCTTAGGAAACAAATAATATAATTTGAAAAGTATAAAATTTATATATATAAAACAAGACAGCTTTCATACACATTCCCAGATGGAAAGAAACAAAAACTTTAGCCCAAAAGTACTAGAAAACAGGATGGGGAAAATGTACTTGGGCTTGGGAAGAACTTTTGTTTGGATGTTTTCCCTGAATTGTCTCTTTGTACGCGTGTCAGCAGCCAGCACTGGCCAGGAGGGCTGCAGGGACCACAGTGAGGGAGGACAGGGCTGCCTCCAAGGGCCCCACCACAGGGCACGGCTGAGCCCTGCAGCCAAGGTGGAGGACTCAGCAGGGAAGGACTGCAGCTGATCCTGGGAAAAGCTGCTTAATTAATTTTCCCAAAATCATGTCTGTGTTGTCCATGGAAGGAACTGGTAAGGTGGCCCTTAGCCAAGGTCAGGCAATGACACTCTTTATAAGAGATTCTATTTTTTTTTTTTTTAAATCCAAACAATACAAACATACAAAAGTGAAAAGCAAAGGGGAGAATAAAGACTTCAGAGAAAAAATAATTTTAAATTTGCTTCCTCAAAGAGATCAGAAGAAACATTTCTAACGGATAGAAAAGTAATATAGTCTGCAAACACTTAAATGAAGAGAGGGATAGAAAAGATACTTTGGCTTGCTCAGATTGTACACTCATGACTTAAGACAAGTATGAAGAATCAATCCAGCCATTCCAATGTGTAGATCAACTGCCCCATAAGCAGAGGCAGAAGCCCTGCTCCCTCAGACACACTGAGCTGCAAGCTGAACACTCAGAAAGCTTCATGAGGTGGGGAAAAGCCAACACCAACAGGACATCTTAGAATCATTAGGGTTGCAAAACACTTCAAAGATCATCATTCAACCCTTCCAATATACACTGGAAATTCCAATCTATGCACTGTAGAAAACTCTGATTTCTCAGAGCAGCTGAATTGCAGCAAATGTAGAATTCGTTAATTCAAAAAACTCTTCAAGATTTGAAAAAAAAAGGCATACCTTTAAGTCATTTGTACAAGAAACACAGTTCTGTAGGAAATCCATCTAATCCCAATGTACACAATCTTCTGCATTGGTAAAGCTTGAAGTATGAGCAATTAATGTTCTCAAGAAGGCCAAATACATCCCACAGTAGAAATTTATATCACCCTATCTAAGAGATGAGCTGCTGTTAACCCAGCCAATATTTACAAGCAAAAGTCTTTGCTGTCAACCACAACACCTTGGACACACAGATTTTTAGTTCAGAAGACACCATACTAAAATCTTGTCTAGCCAACCTCATGATATAAACTAAGTAGTTTATTTGCCCTATTTTAATCGATTAATTGAAACTTTGATGACTTTTGTACAGATTTTTGCAAGTTAAAATTTTTGGTGCTCTTTTGCTTGTTTGTTTGTTCATTTTTAATTGTAACAAAAAGTCTGATCAGATCTGAGAAAGGCAAGCAGGTATATTTGTAAATAAGGAAAAGGAATGGACTACTATGAAGGTCTTTCTTGTTTCCAAACCTGCATTTAAAATTACATGTGCTAGAGTCATAGCCTCTGGTACTGGACTTTTGGTTGATCCAAAGAAGAGCCTGTAGATCTCAGCCCATTAAGCACTGGGGAATCTCTACCTAAATAACCCAATGCAGAATCTTGCAAATCCTGACTGTGACTGTAAACCCTTTTCATGTGAAGAACTTCACAACTGCAACAGCTTCCACTTGCTCTTGCTCACTGGTACAAATGTGGCACATTACATAAATAATTATTCGACTTGCAATAACTTTCCTAGATGGTCCATTCTCCACTAGCACCCCTGTATAAACCATAACCTCAGGTTCATCTGCCTTAACGTTATGAGTTTTTGTTTTTCTTTAATCTTAGAAAGTCTTAAACATAAACCATATTTAAATTAATTTGTATCAGAGGATTTCAACCCTTTGGGGTTTTTTGTCATTATTTCGCCACCACTGCCATGCCGGCACACTTACTCTTTTTGCATTCATTTATTTAAAATCTCCTTTTGGGTATCACTACACAGCTGGTTCATGTCAATAAGGCAGCAGAAGTCATCATATCCCACTGCCTGAGGTTAACCCCCTGATAAATCTGGCTTCCTTCCATGTGAGACTGAAGCAATGCTTTTACAGGGATCTGCTGCAGGCTGGTTATTGAAAATGGAAGATGCTTAGTGCTTTGCATGCATAGCCCTTTATAAATAATATATAAAGGTCAAATAAGTTATTTATTGGGTCTTTCTGCCTGTTTTATGAATGCTACTTTGTTTCAGTACTGAAGGTCTGATTTTCAGTTGTAAATTCAAACCGATTGACATGTTAATTTACCATGAGCTGAGAAAATGGATAAAACAGTGAGAACAGTCATTATATTTTTTTGGCTCAGTCAAATTCGCTGATTTCTCTTGGAGATGCCCTTTTTCTCTCTCTTTTTCCCCCAATTTTGCATGCTCACACACTGTTAGGTAATATTCTTGTATAGGTGACTCCCAGCAAAGCTGCCTCTTCAGCGATGGCCTGCCTCAATTTATTCAGTTCTGTAAATCTAACTCATGATTTCACAGTATCTGCCCCACTCACCATGGCAAAGCAGAGCTCTTCTGTTTCCTCCAGGAACTGCTTCACCATGTAGTTCTGAGATAGCCCAACTCAGTGCTGAGCCTTTTCCTCATCTTCCTGCCTCCCACAAGTCAGGTCTAATACTTTTTTTCTCACTCTGCATACAAGACATCATCTTTGCTTTGTTCTCCTATTGCACCTCCACCAGCTCAACTCACAGCGATGCCTGCACGCTGGCCTGACAGAAATCACACTCATTATGTTCTGGTCCATGCAAGAGTCATCTCTGACAGGGTCTCCCTCGCTGCTCCTCATCACAGCATCACCTCTGAGCGCTCACCAGTGTTACTGCTGAGATCTCCAGCTCCAGCAAATTGAAAGCAAATAGTCATGAAGGCATTATTCACACCTCATTTATTACATTTCTCACAGTTATGCCCTCACTTCCTTCCATGGTTCAACTCCAAGGGGATCACCTGCTCTGAAATGTTCGGAAAAGCTTCCCACTCCCTGCCAGGTGTCTCCTTGAGTCACTCTTCTCCCCTTTGGCAGCTCTCATACACATTGTAGGGCCCATAGGTACAAAGCCTACACTCAGCTGGCCAGAAGTGTTGCAGGAAAAAGGCAGGAAGCAGCCCAAATTCCAGCTGCTGCTACGTGCTGCATCATCACACTTCACGGGAAGGAAAGTAGGAGACAGCCCGTCCCCCGACATGGGGCTGGGGGGCAGCGGGGCAGGGCAGCACATCCAGAGCTCTGAAGCATTTCATGCACACGGGATGGCACGGGAGCACTTCCCAGGCACAGAGGCTCCCTGGCCTTGGCAGCACCCTGCAGCTCCCGTGGCTGCAGGCTTGTTTCCCCACTCCTGACTGAGCCGGATCCGTGCAGACAGCAATGGCCCCATACCACACACGTGCTGAATTACAGGAGCCACCTGCAAATTATGAGACATTTGCCCACCATCAGTCTGACTCTCTGCATACTGCAGCTGTTCTCGCTGTTTTATGCTTTTATTTTAGATGCAGGCTATGCTGTCTCCTGTATTTCTTAAGCACCCGGTAAATTCTGGAAAAAACTAGAACACTAATAGTAGCAATAATTACGGCCCTGCTCTTGTCTAAAAGTACTTAGTGCAATAATAATTTTCCACAGTATCAAAATTCTGTAATAATGAAATTGATAACTTTTGTACAAATCATAAGCAATTAAAATTATTTGTACACCATAATTTGAATATCTGAGAAAACAGTGCTAATTAGCGTATGCAGAACCTCTTACTAATAAGCAAAGGATATTAATTTGTCTTTTCTTTCATAAAGCCATACTTCTCTAAAATGACACAAACAGTCCAACAAAAAATTAAATTCTATAGAAATTGTGATTTTCAGCACTAGTAATTTTTTCAACAGTGCACCAGAATTCAAAAAGCAAGACTTTACCCTCTGCCTTATGAATACTAAACAGCATTCTTCATCTAAAGGTTAAAGAAAAAAAAAAAAATCAGTCTCCCTGCCTGTGTTTTTATGAGAATTGCAGTGTATTTTATGTGTATTGTTCTTTTTAAGTGTAGTTAAACCTGCACTGTATGTCAGCAAACTTTAATTTAGCATATTGTTTTTCCATAAAAACATAACACTATAAATAACCTTCAAGTCACAATCCCATATTTTCAGTCTGTTACAACAGGTTATTCTAAAAATACCTTTCCCCTGCTTTATCTCATTCAGGAAATCCACAAATGCATTCCAAAGGAACATGTGGTAGGATCATACTAAACTTTTTTTTACAGCAAGGAAAGATGTGACTTCATAGCAGTCAGAAGCCTGCAGTTATCCTTGGCAAATGCATATGAAGGAAGGTGACCAAAAATATTTTTCATTTACTGAGGGTAAACTACAAATTCTGGGCGATGATTAATTCATTGATTCATGAGACTCAAGATCTCTGGGGAGCATCACCAGTCCAGACTGACTTTCCAGGGATGCTAAATGTTATGACTGGATCTCTGTTTTAGTAAAAATTGAGAGAAAAAATACAAATCAAAAGTACAGAAAGTGCAGGTGATTGTGTCTCTTTGCGGGAGGGTATATTTGAAAGACATATTGATTTGAGAAAATAAAAAGTATTCTTATGTTAGATACACAATAATATCTACAGAGAGTACCACCATAAGAGAAGACTAAAATACTGCAGACTGGCTCCACTTCCTGCTATTACCTCATTCTTAAAAAAAAAGTACAAATGCATCCTTCCAATCTAACACATTTGAGGAGACAGGAGGAGAGCAGGGTAACTGTTTTGGACAGAAAGTGCTATTAGCATTTCCAATACAGAATTTATTCCAAATTTGGTGCTATGCCTCTGCAGATCTCAGATCAGAATCAACCCTTTAGGCATTAACTGAGATAAACAAAGTATGATACGTCAAATCTAATTATGCTATAAATATCCACATAATATCTAGATCTCTAAGGTAATTCTAAAGAGCCTCAGTGGCAGAGAGGCAAATATGATTAAGTTTAAACTGCAAACAGCTTGTGAAATATGGGAAATAGCATTACATGTGAAAATATCTGTAGGGAAATATTTTCTTTTAACTAATAAGGCAGGAAATTTTGTGACATAGTAAATGATTTTTCCAGTAGCTTAAGGCATCTTAAAGAAAAAGCAAGGATGCTAAATAACTAATATACATTCCAGCTTTAAAGCCATCATCAATAATATTGTTTCATAACTACCAAGTAATAAAAAATAGTGAAAAGCAAAGCAGTAATAAAAAGATACTGTAATGCACCCCCATCTCCCCTTCTAATATGTTTGCATCAATTATAATAATGAAATAAACACTTAAATTGATTAATGATTCAGTTTTATTCAGGACATGTGGAAATAAAGCCTTTCTCTCCTCCCCTTTCACAATTTTTAAATAAAAAATAAATTGTCATCAGGTAATTAAAATACAATGCTTTGCCCAAGAAGGGTTTGAAGAAAAAAAAAAATTGTTAAATGACAGACCTCTGCCATCCCATTTACTACCCATAGAGGCACTGATGTATGGTTAAGTGCATGTAGCTACAGCTTTAAGATCAAACTGAAACTGAGCTTGTAAATGCACACCAAGCATCTGTCTGACCCTACCCTGTAGTCCTCCTGTGTGAGTTCAAGTCACAGCAGTTCACAGACACTTCATGGTTTTCTCAGTCAAATGACAGGAATTCCAGAACTGCTCAGTGCAGTTTTAAGGAACAAATTTATTTGCTTGTAAGGCACCCGAAGCTATATGCCTTAATTAAATCTGTTTCCTTTTGCATTCTCCTAAAGCACTTCCATGAACTTCTTACCTCTTTGAGCTATGTGTACTGACACTGATTCATAGAACATTTGGCCAGTTCCACGCTCACATGCCCCATGGGAAAGCTTTCAGGAGAAGCCCAGGAACACCTCCTGGCACCAAATCTTTCACCCTGCACTCGTTCAACCTCCATCTCTGCCATGCATACAGAGCACCTCCATCTCACACTCAAACCCAAACACAGCAGCTCACCTGTATCCTGCCTCGTGGTGTCACTCTGTCAGTGATTTAAATTGGCTCAGTTTGAACCTCAGGTGATGAAGTATCACGTGCATGAACACAGCTAACACCCACCAGACCTTGACTGCAGCCAGGCTGTGCACACACATGTTCTCCTCAGTGATCACTAGCTAGGACTGGTTTCAGTGAGCCATGCAGGCTAAGGTGGCATACAGCTTGGCCAAGGTGAAAAGCCCTGAAATGTCCAGAAGTGTCCTAAGCTTTCAGGTGCAAGTACAAAATTGTGTACACGGACTCAAATAATTCCAAGACCCAGCTTCTAACTTTGGGGATGTAAGCAGAGAGATGTATAGAGAAATGAAACATCAGCTTTGACAGGTACAGATTTAACTACTGGGACAGTTCTGCAGCAGCCAGCCTGCCACATCCCCACAGCCTGAATTGAGGCCAATGACAGATATATTTGCAGGTCTTCTTCCAGTGCTGAAGGAATATATTTCATGGTTTAAGAAAAGTGAAGTCATGTAAGAAGAGCTAGATAAAGACAGAAACATCACCTAAAGGAAGGATTATTCTGAGCTGCAAGAGGAGACTTTTCTGAGCTGCAGAGAGATAAGGCAGCGCAATGCGCAGTGACAGATGCAATCCCAGATCCCAATGGACATTGCCACAAGTCATCTTGTTAGCTATGCCCATTCTCAGGTCCTTTCACGTGCCCAAAGTAGCAACCCAAGTGGGCCCAAAGGAAAACTGGGGCTGCTGGAAGAGTCCCCTCTTGTCTTGGCGCCTGGGTATCAATAGAACATTATTCACAGAGTCTTTGAGCATGGCTTTCAAACAGAAGAAATCTTACGAAATGTTCCATTTTCTTCCTACTCCTTTGAGTTGTTGCAAAAGAAACTGGAGGCTTTGGACACACTGCACCATTCCTTTATCATTCACAGCTCCCTCACACAGCACCTCAGAAAATGCAAAGACTGAAAAAAGCTCTCCAGTCCCTCCAGAAAAGCACTTTTTTCTCTCCATTCACAATTCACAATTCCCTCACACAGCACCTCAAAAAATGCAAAAACTGAAAAAAGCTCTCCAGTCCCTCCAGAAATGCACTTTTTTTCTCCCCATTCACCTTGTAACCAGATAGCCTCACCAGACATTACTGGATAAAAATATGTCTGTTAAGTTACAATTTTGGTCAACAATATGACATCTTTAAATAGCACCACAGATGTAAGCAGACAGAGAAATTACAACCCTGATCTGAAGACTTATTCTAAATTAGACTCATTGAATAGTGAAACATTATATTTGCAGGAGCAAGTGCAGAACAGAGTGACAGAGGGCTAATTGCACAGATATATTTTGCAAGGACAGCTTTATGGAGAAAACTCTCATGTTTACAAGACTGTCTCTACTGTTGGACCAGGGAGGATTACAGGATCTTAGTCTGCCTTGGGAAAGCCAAGCACCAAGATATACATCCTCAAAGCAACAACATGCAGTTACAGTCCCTACTATTAACTATTAAAATGTGATCTCATAGACTGAAATTGATGTATTTTTCAAAGGGTTCATTTTAAAAATTTACATTTATTTTAGGGACAGAAATTCACCGCAAACTATAAAACTACATCCTAGAATTTAAGGTCACAGACCGTATTTACTTTGCAGGCAGCTGGAGGAGCTGCAAATGTTAGTACCTCAGGCCATTTTTTTCCACTTCCATGTTGGAGTTCACCATGACAACAGCAAAGTAAATTAAATGGAGCCCATGAGTGCTTCCTAGACTCAATGCCCCAGTAAAAAGTACTTTTTTTTTCAAATTTTTTTTTAAATCTTAAATCAACAGTGAAGGCATTTCAATCTAACATGCTTGACTCCACACTCAAACAAGGAAAAGGTCAAGGGAATAGGGAAGGCAGCAGTCGCACACGCACCGAGCACAACAGCAGCAACATGGAGATACAGGAGCTGGGTTACCAGCATTAAAAGCACCAGCAGCTAGCTCCAGCAAAGAACAGCTGCCAATCCAAGGAATTCATTCCACAGCAATCTCAGGCCGAAATATCCCAATGAGCAATGTTCCAGCAGAGTCTAGGATCCATGATGGGACCTGCTTTGTGCTTCTTGCCTTTGAAAGACATCAACTTACAGCTGCCACTTAGCTTACAGTTAAGGCACAAAATGTTTACAGACAATTCTTAAGAAAAGATAGTAAATGATGGTATTTTTCTACTGTTCCATTCACTTCAAATTACATACATGTATATAAATTATAATGAACACCAGCTGATTTATGGTTCAGCTTTTGTTTCATTTCTGAGATGATATGCAGATCCCTAGACTTTGAAGTCATGCATATCAACTCCAAATTTATGTTTCTTCATTTTGTATAATGTTCTCTTCTTTGTAATTTAACTACAGATACCGCGAGTTCTTAGAAAACTATTTTCTGTATATAGAACAGTAATTAAAACATGTCCTAGGTTCAAAAAGTTTTTTGCAGACTTGCCCCATGCCCTCATTACCTGGATTTATGCATATAATTAAGTGTTCTGATATTTTGTCTCATGTTATCAGCCTTTAGAATTAACTGGTAAATCTTTTTCTTGTAAAATCTACTATTCAGATTCATGAATGTCTTAAGCTTCAGGAAGTTGAAAAAATTGAATGTGATTTCTTTCAACAGTAATACCAGATGCATCTTGCTATGCTTCCATAGTGTGAATGAAAAGAAGCATTTAATGATCCAGGAAATTTTTCAGTAAGTATCTGCAAGCACAGTGGTTTTTTATTTGCATTTTAGTTCATTGCATTTGAAATTTCAGAATGCCTCCATTTCTACAAATATAAGCAATATTTACTTTATGGAATTCTGTTCACAGTACTTGTTTCTTATATTGTGCATTGTGAAGGAGGCATTTAGTAGGTGGGTGAACATTTTATTCAAAATCAAAGTGCAATGAGTAATGAGAATAAGACTCAGAAAACCTGCAATTTCTGCATCCTTAAAAGATATAATTCAATGTGATTTACCATTCTAAAACTCAGAAGTTGGCTGCAATATGGTCATATGAAACTGAATGTAGTTTCTTGCAGGAAGTAACGCCTCTGAATAGCACTTGCAAAAACCCTTTTCTGACAACTAAGAATGAGGTTCTGGCTCTTAAAGTGTCCTGGGCAATGACTACCATGCACGGTGGTTTTATACAATCACAAAGAAAAAAAATTAAGCAACAGAATATAAGGCCAGTATTTTATAGAAATTATTCATCAAACAACAGATATTCGAAATTAACTAACAGGAGAATATCAGAACTCTCACTGAAATTTCTAAGCTTTTCAAGACACCACTGCTCATTTTTATTAACTGCACTAAATAATATTTATTATCTATGCACTAGACTTATTCCACTGTACTTTTTCCTATTACTCATCATATCACCAGTATCTAAGGAGATAAACATAACTGTCTGAAAGCATGTTGATTTAAAATTAGCAGCAGGAACAGCTCTCTGACTGCTCTTTATCTGTAAACTATTTGTTCAGCTCCATTTTTCAACATATCTTCAAATATTAAACAGACATTTGAGCTATTAGGACTAGATTGGAAGGGTAACATAATTAATTATGGGTTGGAGTGATTTTTTATTTAATTGAGGATGGCTCACAAAAGTGGATCCCAAATGCACTCATCCCATACAACCATACAACAAACCATACAACAAACTTGCATTTCTGTTATCTGTGATCTGGCAAATAGCATATTACATAAACCTGGCATTACACAATGATGCTGTTATTCAACATGTATTGGCAGTGAGCTATTTGGACAGCTGTTATTCGAGTTAGGATGACTATTGAACCTCACTTGTCCCAGGTAATCAAAATACAAAAGTGACCAAAAGCAGATGCTCCTGCCACCTTTCCATACCAAAGGAAATCCATCTGAACTGTCTCCCATGTTAGTGAATTTCCTGAATTTACCTGAACAGTTTTGTTAGCTTTCAGACATAAAGCAAACCTTAATATTCTGAGTTTCTCCCTGCCTGCTGAGGAAGGATACCCTGAGGAGCTACCCTTTAAAGGGTCTCCAAACACCACTGATCTACTGTTATTTAGACACCCATATCTCCAGTACTTTGCATTACACCAGCCTCAAAGGATTAGCATAAAAAGGGTAATACTTTCAACCAGCTGATAGCTGAGGAGGGACTAGCACTGCTGAATTTTCAGTTTTACTCCCCAAGCCTCTAGGTAAGCTGAGTCAGCAATTGCTTTATTTTAGAGACTCTCTTTATGCACCTGCACTGCTGCAAATTGATAAGACCTATAAATTCCAGTTACCTCTTAGAGGGCTGCTTTAGAGATTAAACGTATATACCTGCTTTGATACCACAGTGTTTGCTCCCAAAAGGATTAAGAGGAGTTAAGTGTGTGCACAGTATGCAGGGGACACTCTACACCTCCCCCCTACAGAAGGCAAGAGAGGAAACAGACTCTGCACAATCCTCCAGAGAAATGAAAAGGTCATGCAGGTGAACTGCTGACTAGCCCACCTTTTGCTCCCTCAAGCAAGGCTGCAGCACACTGTATGGTTCATGTTAGGAGTTCAATTCCAAGCAAGACAGAGCCATTAATTAGACACTAAAATCCTCTTGTAGGAAAGGGCCTCACTGCACATTTGCTACAAACTGGTAATGCAATTTCAGCTTTCCTGGTCTGCACAAAAATTATGTTTCTTTTTTCTACACTGCAATTGCTTCTGATTTCATGGCCTTATTGCATGTGTGCATAAATCAGCACAGGGTACTGAACTGCTCTGCTGTTTACCTGGAGCTTTTTATTTCATAGTGGGTAATACAAAATAGAGGCAGGACAGTGACTGGTACTATATACATCTGGTGACCCATCTGGTGACAACTGAAAGGAAACATCAGATCAGTTCACATGCTCACTAATTCCACGTAGGATACAATGCAACTTGATATTATTTCTCTCTACTGCAGAACTATTGCTCCCTGGTCATGTAGCAGGTTTAGCTTATGAGTGTGTGATGTCATTTGTTCTTTTAGATGGCAAACACTAAAAATAAGAGAAAGAAAGCTGTATAAAACAGAAAATATCTTCATGTAAGGCTATTTAATTGAGTTCAGGAAGTGGGGTCCATACTCAGGCTTTAGAATTTATAATAAATACAGTTCAAAATGGACACTCTATTTTTGTTTTTCATCCTACCCATCACTAGTCCTCTTCTATGTCAAATACTTGTGTAGAAAGGATTATGACAAAGCTTTTGCTTCAGCAGTTGCACAAAGAGTAAGTAACTTAAAACTGAACTAACATTTTTAGTAACTTGTATATATGATGGGAAGGGATAACTGCAACAGTGCAAACAAGTTACAGGAACTTACAGTTCAAACAAGCATAGGCTTTATGGCAAGCATTGTCTAAATTATCAATGAATAAAACAGCAAACAGTTCCACAACAAATGAAAACAGCAGGTGCTTTTATTCTGCAAGGGCTCTTTCTTAATAAGTTGTGAATATGGGGTACATTCATTCAGTTGCTTTCACAGGAATATCTTCTCCTGACATGCAAGTGACAGGATGCCAACCCTGCAAGGCTGGCAAGGTCTGCTAGAATCTCTTTATGCCACAAGTGCTGTATAATGCTCTTGTGATGGTGAAGGTCTAGTGATGCAGGTGAAGAGGATAGGAGAGATCAGAGGGAGACATAAAGACACAGTAGCTGTAAGAAATGAAGGATCTTCACAAACTGAACAGTTTTGAACTGCAAAGCAAGGAGACACAGTAGGAAGGACTGGAGAATTACCAAAAAAGCACCTCTCCAAACAAGGCAGGAAGCTGAGATGACCTCAGGGCACTGGAATGGGAAGAGATCCGGTGCACAGAAAACACTGGAAGAATGCACTGACCCCCAGTCTCACTAGCTGATGTACCTGGTAACAGGCTGTTAGCAAACCTTCTAATGAACATGCAAAACTCCCAACATGTTTATACCGTTCAGTATCTCACTATTTATTTTATCTATTTAGCTGTCCTGTATCTTATCTGCAAATAGGGTTAGAAATTGCAAGGATTCAAGAACGGTAAGCACACAATTTCACAAAGCAGTCTGTGTTGAGGCACAGGAGATACTGGATACAGGACATGCAGACAGACCTTAGAACCAAGAAACACCTCCAGGTCCAACAACCCCGGCAGAGTCACTGCAGGTGGCACAAACTGCAGCCACAGCATGAGGAGCCTCCTAAGGAGATTCTGGAACAATGCTACCACACACCCAGCATCAGCACATGCAAGCCATAAAGCTTCTTTGGCTGTTTTTCAGCAGGTTCCAATGAAGACAACTTGCCAAAACTTTCTTTTCAGGAGGCTGATGACAAAACCCAGGGTAGAACAACTACTGCAAATTGGAGCTCTCTGTCCCTTTCTGCCTTTCCCTAACTCAGCATGGGCATGCAGCATCCTTCTTAGACCTCATGAAATGTGTAAGGTGGCTAGATTAGACCTGCAAGCATACCCTTGAGTTTGAAAAATTGCTTATTAATATTATTGTTTACATTTACCTTTTAATTACTGAGACACTTTACACTCTCTAAAGGTGACTTAAGTAAGATGGCAGAAAGAACAAGTGCTATCATTTTCTTAAGAGTTTATTCTTAAGACATTTGTGTAAAAATGTCTATTTTCTAGAGGTTTTATGCTAATAAGACAAATTCAGTACAGACTTACATGGCAGAAGTGAATGTAACCACACTACATCTCTACTGGTGTTCTAATGTATTTCCTTACTGAGTTTGCAAAACTCAAAGCACAAAATCACATGAAAGTTTCCTTTAATTTAATAAAATGTATTACCATATAATAAATAATTAATAAAATGCAGGAAAGAAAGCTTGTGGAAGGCAGAAAGGGACACACAGAAAATGAGAATGGCACAGCTTTTCTAAAATTACTGAAAACAATTTATATTCAAGAATACTTATGTCTGTCATTATTTTTTCTTCTCCATAGGTGCTAAAGGGCAATTCCCAGTGCACCCTTCAGGAAAATGGATCACCTTCAAGATTTTGTTCTGGTGAGCATCAAGTCCTGAAGATTACACCAGAAATACCAGAAAATCCTTGAGTTCATTTCCTAGAAGCCCTTAAATAGGAAGAGAATAACAGAATATGTTGCAGATCTTTGTGTAGGGTTTAAATATCCACGATCCTGACAAAATTGCACTGTTTAACTTTTGTTTGTGGATACAGGCAGGCCTCTCCTGTGTGATTTTATTACTCTGGTTCTGCCTTTCTCTCTTAGAAACTAGAGAAATTGCTAGAATTCTAACTATATACTAAATAAGCAAGGGTTTATAAGAAAATTAAAGGATGCAAACTGTGAAGGAACACACACATGAGGGGGATAGAAAGGCCAACACCTCAAAATTCACAAATTCAGGCCTGATTCAGAGAGCTGCCTCTCCATCAGATAATTTCAGTGGAAATAGTACAACATTCTCACTCCTCTCAAGCACTTAAGTACTTGGTATTGACACCTGTAGTAGAAAATTTGGCTAAAATATGTTTTCTTCCTTTCTCATACCAACATGATTCATCCATAGATATTGTAGAGTTTGTTACCACTCCTACATTATCAACACCTGCCCATATGAGCACTGCTGGTTCTTTTTGGGAGGGAGGGGACTCCTGCTCTCTGCACTGATCATCTCCTGCCCCTTGGGCAGAGACTGATTCCTTATGCAGCTCTAGTGCCTAGCACAACATTATTTTAGATCTTACTACCTTCAAATTATAACCTCAGGCAATACTAATATACAGTACACATGCAGACCACAATCTGTGACTTCTTGAAATCAAATGCTTGCACTAGACTGACTTTTGGTAGTGAGCAACTTGCAGTCTAAACCTTCACTGAACACTCACAGAGGCAGCTCTCAGCTAGATGCTTTCTGTATACTTCACATTCTAAATTCAGCATTTCATATACTCAACATTCAATATTTTTATACTAAATCAACACTTACCATTACACTTCTGTTGGACTGAAAAGTTAAATGCATGAAAAATGTTATGCTTCCAAAAAAAAATATTTATGCATGAATAATATTCAGAGATTCATACACTGATTCAGGTATAAAAAATATCCACCAAGTCCGCTTAAAATAGACGATAAATGGGCACATAAAAACTTGTTGAGTTGCTGTAAGTTCCCCAAGAAAGTCATAAATCTATGTGATGGTTTCAGTACCTTAGTGTCCAAAGAGAAAAATACACAAGGCAGCCAGATTATGGAGAAGTAAAGTCTCTTTTCATATGCTACTTTTTTTCTTTTAGTAAAATTTGCACAGTGTACCTGTGCTACCCAAACCCCAAAGCACCTACAACCCAAGGACTACCAGGTATTGCCTCAGCCATACTCACAAACATGGTATAAACAAAACAGAAATTTCAGTATAAAAAGTATAGTCCTAGTTTGGATTAATCTTTTAGCTCCAGACAGATTCTTCTATCTGGATCTAGCAAAAAAAAAAAAATACCAACAAATAAAACAAAGCATCAGTTCCCCCATGCCAACTAAGCCTATACAACAAGACTGTGATCTTGCCTGCTGCATACAAAGTAAGGAAGTGTTAATAGCATGTAGCTACTATTGTAACAAAGACAACTAATCATCCTAGAAATCATTATCTAACATTTTGAACCACATGAACCCATTCTACCAGAGCCAGCTTGTATTTTCTCCATCAAAACAGAAAGAACCCTGCTCCCATCATAGTCCCTGACACTGCCATGCACTGCACTTCCTACAGGCAGTCACATTTGGCCAAAAACCTCCCCAAAACGATATTAGAAAGAGCTGTGTAGCACTGACGAGGCTCTGAGTGTGCTTTACAGCCACCTTGCACAAAGCAGGGCAGAAGCTCGTCCTCTGTGTCTGTTCAGCGCTGAAAAGCAGCACAGCCTGATGGGGATCTGAGGTGACAAGCCAAGGCACATCAGGGTATTTCAGGTCCTCAGCTGGGAAAGCACCTTTCTGGCTCACGCTGCAGCCAGACAGCCCACCCTGGCAAGGCTCCTGTAAGTGGCTCCTACCAGGAAACCTGGAAGCATCTCAGGTATTAAAAAGATTTCACAATGCTCCCAGCTGCTGAGTGAGCCACTGCTGACACAGAAATGTAAAGCTGAAATATTGACTTCTTGCTTAGCAGCATTTCATCAGAGACCATTTCAAGTGGCTTTTAATTAGATTAAATCAAATCAATACTGGACACAAAGGTCATCTGTTCTGTATCCTTCCTCCAAAACTACAGCCTAGTCTAACTTTTATAATAAATTCTTATGAGAAGATAATATTCCATTCTTAGTAATACAGAGTTCTGTAACTAAATGGTGGTGGCTTCCTGACACTAAATAATACATCACATCTATTCAAATGCAGAGGAGCACAAAAGACACTGAAAAGTCAAGGTATATAGTTGAATGGCACACACAGGTATATAATATTATCTTTTTTAGAGTGAATATATAATAGAAATTTCAAAAGGCAAGGTAAATTTAATAACTTGGTTTGGTTGGTAACTTGGTTTTATATAACTCAAAGGCATTTTCTTTGATAATGCTTTTTTTTATTGCAAATATGACTGCCTTTCTTTGCCATAAGAAAATATTCCCCTTTATACTCAGAAAGCTGTCAGTTAAAGAATATAGCTGTGATGTCGTAATGTGTTTCTCAATACTAAAAACCATACACCATAAAGTATGTTTAGAAATGGCAGGTATTTTTGCCAAAATTTTTGAAAGAAAGTTTTGCTTTGTTCAGAGGAGAAACAATAATTTCATTTCCTTTCTGTCTTTGAAGTAGTATTTTAAAACAAGCTAATTACTCATTCCAAATTCAATTACTCATCTCCAAAGGATGAAAATAAAAGCATAAACATTTCTTAATCCAAAGTAAAAAATGATCAGTTTTTATTTGAAGATTTTAATTTTGCTCATTTTTAGACAATCAACAGAGAAATTATTTGGAAAAAATATTTTTTCCCAAGTCTTTTGGAAAAAATAATGTATCTGGAAAAGTACCTCCCTTTCCTAGAAACCTGCAGTATAAAAAACCCCAAAACCCTTACTATGATTGGCACATATAAATATATGTATTATGCTACTTTACCAACTCTATCTCAAAGCTAATTATGCAAATATACATTTTTTTTAATTTGAAACACACATACACTTCTTGTTCCAATTCAGCAGCAGCACTAGAACCCTTACTGTAGTGCTAAATTCACATTTTGACTTCCATCTGATCTAAACAGTACTTGTATTAATGGAAATAATCTTCAAGCAAGACAGAGGACATAGTTCATCTTCAAGATTATACTATGCATCTTAAATATAAGGACTGAAATTTATACTCTCTTACACATGTGTAAAAATACTTTTCCATCTATTATCTTAGGTGAAGAAACTCCACTCTTCAGGCACTTGAAAACCTCAAAGTTGTTGAGTTTATTTTACCTTCAAAAAGAAGTCACCTCCAGTTAAGGCAAGTGCTAGGACATTTGAAGTAATAAAAGATTTAATATTAATTATAATATTAATGACTATGAATCTGTCCATTAATTATTTGAACATTGCCTGAATAAAAACATGACTGACATTTTAGTATTATTACCAAGCTGTAACAATATTTTATGAGACTAAGTTTGGCAGTGCAACCTTAAGTACAGGTTATCACTGCAATGCTATAATGAATTTAGGGTTAGACAGTGATTTATTTCGATTATCACTTGTCAAGCTCACTACATCTTTTACTGAGCTGAGGAAACATGCTGTCAAGCAGTTCCACCCTGAAACTGAATAAATGTTGTTACAGTTCATGTTAGTGAAATTTTGTGCCTGTTTCAGTGCATTGATAGAAACAAACAATTTGGTTTGGTTTTTCCCTTTTTAAATACTGCCAGTTAAGCCATTATTTTATTCACTCTAGCTGATTTTATGGTTTTTAAGTCCCTAATCAATTTTAATTTTGAGGTATGACTTCTCTTCAGCAGTGAATTCCTGTTGTTATTCAGTGGTAATACCACACTTACTGTCAGCTCTGATGGTTAACACTGCTGTGTTTTTACCTCATATTGCACACCTAACCCAACACCTGGAAGTAACAGATTCCTTTTAAAAAGCCCACAAGGTCTGAGCCTGAGTTAGCAGCACTTGGATAACCCATAACCCACATTTCCACATTAAGCATCACATCCCAAGCTGGTCTCACTATTCCTGGTACTAGAGAGCTATTGTTGGTCACAGTCCTCTTGTAAAAGTGACACAACTGGACATCCTGAATTACTGCCCAGAGCTACTTATACTGCCCTCATTGAAGAACTGTATGTAAGCTTTTCTTATTTCTATGGCAAGAACAAGTGGTAATAGCATTTGGCACTGTATTTACTTGCTAGCTGTTTGCAGCTACATTAGTCATCTCTGTAAAGACATGTACTATGGGCCTGTGGTTAAATTTTTTTACTAAAGGAAAGACTGTGTATTTGCAGTGCAGTAAATATTGACTTCCCACCCATGATGACTTCATGTAAATGGTATTTTCTGGCTGTAAGCTTCCCCCCTCATTGTTCTATCTCTTCATTAATTTGTGGCACAAAGAAGACTGAGTAATGTTTAATTGCAGGTTGAATCCCAGGGAAATCTGGTGGAGCCCCACTGTCATTTTTTATTTAAATATATATTATCTTGTCAGTCATATATTATCTTGTCATAATCAGTACAAGTTGGTAAATGTTATAGTATACAGACACTGTGGTTTTAAAGGTTTAAATTATAATTTTTAGTCAACAGAGCACAAAGAGATGCAATATTTAATAGCATATGACAACTGCCTTCTAGGAAGGCCCCCTATGAGTTACAGGACAATTCCCTTAATTTCCAGTCCTGCTCAGCACTGACTCTAGTACACTGACAGGAGCCACAGCAGCCACAGTCACTGCACCCACAAGGTTCATTGCCATGAAGCTGGGCTGTGCTGGCAGGGACAAAGGCAGACACGTGGCTCCACTGTGTCTCCTTCCCCTGCCTCTTCTGCAAGCAGAATAACAGCTTGGCATAGGGATTTACCAGGTTTTCAGTTCAGCCCTGCCTTTCTTGGGTGCTTTTTTTTCCTCTGAGTTTTACTCCATTTGAGATTCTTCCTCTACATCTCTAACTCTCCTCATCTAATCAGTATGATTAAGTATGCCTCTCATGGCTTAATTTGGAGTGCACTGATGGGCACCCATCCCAGTACATGAGAGTCTATTATTTGATTTGTCAGGCATGACAAATCCTCAGTGTACAGCCACTGTGACTCTAGCAAAAACATCAGGTAAAGCTTTATAATTCCCATTCTACAACATTCATAATGCATTATGGTAAACTCCATGAAACCCAGCATGTGGGATAGTAGAGCACTCTGGAACTCGGGAGCAGTCAGCCAACACCAACTTGAGTGGTCCAGCTGAGGAATCCATTCAGTGCAGATATCTCAGTGTGCAGCTGCAGTGTGAGCTGCAGGTTGGGCTCTGGCTGCCAGGAAATGATGGGAGCCCCAGGCAAAAGGTCCTGAGCTGCTGCTGCCCCTCTGCACTACAGAGAGACCTCTGGGAGAGCAGACACTCAGACACTGCAGCAAACAAGGACTCAGCAGGAGGAGCCCAGATATGGCACAGACTGCAAGAGTATGAAAGCTCAGGGATTTGGTTGTTCAGGGTCCCTACAGTTTCATTTAATATTTTAGTTGTTCTTTTAAAGCAGTGCTTCCTAATTAAATAGATCACTTGTTCAGATTATTGTAAAAATATTTATGTAGTTAAATCACATGTTACAGTCCCACAAAAAAATACAAATTGCCTGTTACGCTAGAACACAAGGAATTGTTTAGAAAGTAAAATATATTTGCATTATTTTCCTACTGTGAAAACATGAGGTTTGCAAACTTATTTCGTGACCCTGAATTGCTTTATGCTCATGAATACTTCTTGTAAAAACAGCAGGACTGCCAACTCACTGAGCTGCTACAGGTGCAAATGGTTAGTAGGGCAGGGTCACAGTAAAAGATATGCTAAATTTCCCATTGGAAAGCCTTAAGGTTATACTTGGTCAAAAGCCAATTTGCCAGACAGAAAAACTTCCACTGCTCTTTGTAGCTAGCTTAATTTTAGCCAAGGGCTTTTGCTTCCCAAAGGTTCCCTCATCCTAGCCTCTCTACAAGACAGGGAGTTTGGGGATAAAATGCTTTAATCTCCATTCACCCCTCTGGAAAGGACAATAACCTCATGTGGGGTAAGGTTGTGCACCTGAAGGGGAGAAACCATTCAGAGAAATGGGAATACTTTGTTCTTTCCTCTGTTCTATCTTTGCACTCGGGTTCAAATAATGGATTATTTCCTCCAGTGCCCACAACTGGACCTACAGTCCCACAGCACTCCATGCCAGTCCTAGAGAACCTGCAAGGCAGCCAGCAAAAAGTTTAAAGGCAGAGAAATGTCATGCCTAGCTAATTTGGTAGGTGTAAACATTCCCAGAAACATGCTAATCTTTGGAAGCAAAAAAAAAAAAAAAAAGGAGTCTTTATTAACCTAAAGAGCTTATTTTCCAGGAGTATTTACAGTTACTTCACTAGAGGTGTCAAACTTGCATCAGAACCAATAACTGGGCTTAGGGTAAGTCTAACATACACACATGCATGCTTGCATTAGTACACATACATTCATATATACATATATATATACACACACACATATATATATATACACACATATATATATGCAAATGTTTCTGTAATTTCTAAGAAATTTTTTTTTCTAGAGGAAAATAGGTAAACAGAATCAAAACACACATCTTTTTTAATATCTAATATAAAAACAAACAAAAAAGAAACAAAATTAAATCTCTTGCATTTCCCTGCTCTAAAATTTACATACTCTGTAAAATGCTTTGGTACATAGAAGTACTAAAATGACACTACTTTTGCAAACAAAGGTGTAACACAAAGGACAATAATTCAGCTGATCTCCAGTACACAGAGAAGGACTTCATCTGGAAGATCCACTTCCAAACTGGTAAAAAATGCTACCCTGTTTGGCTGGGCTAGCTGCTTTTTCACCTATTGTGCATACAAATGATCAAGCAAATTCTCATTGAAACCAATCTAAGCAAAATGAACAGAAGAATGACTTACAAAAAGAATTACTTACCTTCCTCCACTATTTCCACATCTTCACAGTATTTAGAATGCAGATTAGGGGCTAACTTTTAAGAAAACCAAAATGATGATTTCATACTCTGATAATAGCTAGGTGTTCCTTATTCTAAACATGTATTATCCAATAATAATGAAAAACATCTTTTATACTATGATTCTCATCTAGCTGTAATTTAAAAGTTGGGAGAGAGAAACTTTTTTCCACAGTAGCATGATTTATGGAATAATTTGCAATCTAAAGTATACAAAAATTGATTTTGTCCTAAGTGTTGATGTTCATTATCACCAAATCAGCAATAGGAAGCAAAATATAAGGTCAGTCAGCATATGCTAGAGACAAACCCAGAAAATTGTTTGTTTGTTTGACTATAAGTTCTGAGGTAAGAGTGGATGTCAAAACCTGAAAAAATGTATTTCCATTTTTAAGTAAAATATTTATTACCTTTAACTGAACATAACTGTTCATTTAAAAAGCATTTACCTGTTCACCCATACTGCAATTTAAATGGAAATATTTTTACATGTCAGATGGTCTGCTTTTTTGACTGTAAAGACAGGAACTATAATTTCTGGAAGCTTTCTACAATCTTCTTGAAAAAGCTATAATTCCTTAAAAAAAAAAAAAAAAAAAAGGAAAACTTTTGTTGTCCAGGTCCAGCACAGAAATCCCACTTCTCTTCTGCTCCCTAAGGTAAAGCAGCTAGAACATTAGATACATAAGCAGTACCCTAAACTGCATTTCTTTGTTCTACTTCTGGTGTGTGCTATCAACTAATAACACACATCCCTGTTCATTAGTGCTCTGCAGTAGGGTCACATTGGAAAGACCTCTTCATTACTCATGCACTGCTTGTCAGCACACAGACTGGAGCAAGATTACTAATACATCTGTCTAATTTTACTGAGAATATTGATGTTAAATCAGTCTCATTCACTGTCTGCACAACCAGAATCCTGTCCAATTGGAGGAAAAAAAAAATCTTGTTCTTCTTAGGAAACATCCCAGGTGGAAATAAGGAGAAGGAGTGTGTAGCCTATTGTGCTATGTTTGTAGCTGCAATAGTTATCCAATGCCTTTATTTCAGAAATTACCACATGTAATGCTGAAAACTAAAATCCCACAAAGAGACGTGTGCTGGTTTTATATAGGATAAAAGGAGAAAAAAAGCATACCCTAGCAGATTTTCTGATACCACTCACAGTACATGAATAACATAAATCCTCTCCCCAATTTATATTTTAGCTTGCATTAAAAAGTTGTTTGTTTTTTTGAAATGGCTCTTACAAAACAAATTCCTGTTAAAAATTATTAGATCGATATTTGGCACCAAATATGAACACTTTTTTCTAGATACTTTCTGCTGCTTCAAAATAAACCAAGAAAAGGACCTCAATATTCAAGAAATTTTCTCACCTATCATGGGTATCTTCCTAATTAGGCAGTGTGATAAAATACAGAGAGGGAAAAATATAGGGAAAATAAAATCTAAATTATCTAGTTACACTGATTTGTCATAAGGTTTATTTCTTGTTCTCTATTAAGTGGTGTAAAGAGTTGAGAGTAAAGCAAGCAAATGAACTTCTACTCTTTCTCAAGGGACACAGAGTTGTAATAACTCTGGAAGGGAACAGCTACCTGTAACATTATGGAATTACTTTTACATTTCACCTCTGTCCCTGCTCACTGTGCTTCACTGTCTTTCTGCACTGACAGGTCATAAAAAATTGTGCCCACTTATTAAATAACTTGCAATTTTTGATCATTCACACAGACATTGTAATATCCTTTATAATTGTTCTGTGCTTACTTATCATAAAAGTACAATTTCCAAAATGAAGTCTTCAAACACTCTCCATGTTTAGTGCAGTGGTATCAGGAAAAGAAGTCACAGATATTACAGAAAATTTTACTGTCATTTTGATCTTTTAATCAAATGCCACCTCTCCAAAGGACTTTGACAAATCCAGTGTCCTGAAGAGCTAGTTGTTCCACTTGGATTTTGATTGACACAGCAGTCACCAGAATCTTAAGGGGACAGGGAGTTGTGTAGCCACTTCATAGCTGCATAAAGGGACTAATTTTACAGTTAACTGTTTATTCTGGGCATCCAGTACATTGTAGTACTACCACCTGTGATACTCCATGCAATGTACCAATGCCAATACATGTTCTTTTATTATTTGCAGGAGTAGAGTACACCAGTGAGCACTACAATACAAATTATTGTCATCTCAGGCTTCTAAAAGAAACGTGAGTTTTCCAAAGATGCATGAGGAAAATTGTCCAAATAACTTTTTTCAGTTTGTTTGAAATTCTGCAAATGAAATCAACATCTTATGGGGATGGGGATTTTTTTTTTTTCTTGGCACTAAAATAGTCAGAAACATATCTGAAAGTTAAAAAAAAAATCTTCTGTATTTGAATAATTTTGTAATATCATTGTTTTATACTGAATTCAAAGTAGTTTTCAAAACTGAAGTCAAATACTAAACCTAGAAATTGGTATTCAAGTATATCTAATGTGAAGGAGATGAGAGAGACAGGGAGAGAACATGTTGTCAGACATACTCACAAAACCTAAATGGATTAATGAAATATATCAATAGCAACAGATTTGCATGTTTGGCTAAATTATATTTTGGAGGTAACATTTTGTCTGGATTAATCAAAGCTTAATGCAGCTTTCCATCTGCATAAACTCCAGAAAAACAACAGCCAGTAGCTGAAGATTTTAATCCTTCCCATTCATTTCGTAATTTAAAACAGGAAAGATGCTGTAGGTGATGGATATGGTGTGTGTCCAGCTCCCTTCCCACACCAGGATGTTGAGAATTTCAGGAGGATACACAAATTCAGAAAGAGATTATGCAAATTCCTGAAGGAGAGATAAACTGATGGAATGTGTCACCATGGCATGGATAAACACACTGGCTCCAGAAATCTCTGCATCCTGGTAGAAATGGCACAGTGCAACTGTTCTCATCTTCCAGTGCCCTGGACTTGCTTTTTTTACTTTCCTGTTATCTCATGGCAGTAAATCCTTTCCATCTGCTTTTTACTTTCCTTCATTATCTTGATTGAAAGAGACCACATTAACAACAACGCTGCTTCACAAGTCTGCAACTCCAGGTGTGGAGAGTACTTTTCAAAATACAACCCAAACTACTGAAAATGAAAATTTGATAAAACAATCAAGAGCCAATGGTAATTCAGATAAATGTCAATTAACTCAATCTAGTTAACTTTGTGTAAAGTCATTTTCATTAAAAAAAACCAAACAACAGTTCTGACAAAGAGGAATCTAACATCAAAGATTAATAGTGTCATGTCTTGCTTTTTTTGTTTGCTTGTTTGTTTTTTCTTTGTTTGTATCTTGTTTTTTGGGGTTTTTTTGTTTGTTTGTTTGTTGGGGCTTAAAAAAAAATAAATTATCTACTGCCTCCACCCTGCAATGCAGGCAGAATTTTAATATTCTAGGTCTGTGAGTGTATTTCTGGTGGCAAATAATTTGAATTATGTTTCAGGGGTTGCAAGGCACCAGACACTCCTAAGAATTTTGTGTCACTGAAAAGTAATAAAATGGAGAGGAAATTGGGCTGACACAATTCCGGAACTGCAGAAATGCAGCTGGCAGACCTCAGCTCTTATCAGTCTTTGACAGGTGCATTTGGGTATTCTTGGGTTATTGCTCTGGGACCTATTAACCTCTACTGAGCCCAGATTTCACCTCTTACATTCAAGATCACGCAGGGATACTTGGGGCATGTAATTTAATAGAAACCACCAGAAAGTACATAGTTTCTCACATCCCAAATTTTAATTCCACCCTCAAAAATCTCCTCACAGAATAAAATAAAAAGTTTTGCTTTATCTCCCAGGCATAAAAAGCAGACACTGCATGTCAGGATGGCAACAGAAGTGCTGTATAATTTATTTTCTATTGGTTGTTTCATTTGCAGGCTTCTTTTTCAGGGCTCCCAGACAACCACAGTATGTAACTGTGGACTTGGCAACATTACATTAAAGGCAATTTTACTGCAAAAGGTAACAATAGATAGCACCATGGATTTTATTTTTTGACCTCTCATATTCCTGACCTTAAAAAGTCCAGTTTTCAACTGCTGGCTGTGAAAATATCTTTTCCTGCATCACCACTGTTGCAAAAAACTTGAGAAGATGAAAAATAACTTTTTGGTGTGTCTGTGCACCACAGGACTTTGGAGTTTTACTGTGGTATTGCCCATGGATGGGAAAGTAGCAAAGATGCAGCACTAACACAGATGAGACACCAAAACTTTTTCTCTCCAAAGTTTTGAACATATAGGGTTTGGCCAAGATAAGGTTTCAGCCAAGATGCAATGCAGGGAAGTTTGTGAAAGAATTTACAAGAGTTTCTGGTATTAAGCCAAAGCCTCTAGTTGCTGATAACTTGGAGGCTGGCTTCCTTATTTTAATAGTCAATGTATATTTTTAATTTGGGACTCTGTGTCACCAAACCAAGCTGACAGCAAGAACAGGACCCCCAGCTCTACAAAATTACAAGTGTACATGAAGATCTGCAGTGGACACAGTGGAGTAACTCTGTCCTACCCTGCCTGCTAGGGCTCTCACATCTGCACTCCATTGCCTACCAAGGGTAATAGGCTGTTAGCTAAGGAGAACAGAGCTATTAATGGATCCTGTTACAATATAATGCTTCGTTAACAGAGCTCTCAAAGAAATCAACAACTTCAAAACTCCCATAATCAATCCAATTTAATCTGATATATGCTCTGTCAAATTGCATTTCAAAAGGCTTTTATAACACCGAAACTCAGTTATCTAATAACAGCATTAGCAATGTTAATTTTCTAATCAGAACGCAAAATCATTAATTAACCATGCCTTCTTTAACTTAAAGAAGCTGCAGCTCCTAATCAGTAACCCTATGAATCCTTTGATGTTTATGCATGGAAAGGGTACATTCTCCTCTGAAAATACCTGTGAGGCTTTCATTAGTGCTGGTGTTTGCATTGGACACAAACTGCTTCCCTGGCTCTGACCCTTCCACCCTGTGCTATTACCTACAGCCACAAGAGGCTGATGATGCTCAGCAGCAGGAGCAAGGTGGTCCTTGCTTCCTAGAAACAGCCCTCAGTTGTCCAAAGACACCTCAGGTCAGTCCCAGCAGCCCAGAGATGCTGGTTTGCCATGTCCTTACACTAGCACAGAGGTGCACAGAAGAGCCTGTAACTGCAGCAGGATTGGGAACACGCCCCAGAGTAAGAATGGCAATTTTGTCTCAGGTAAGGCATCCACCTATCTCCACTAGTGTCCAGAAGTCAGTAATTCCCCTGAATATTCTCCTCTGAACATCTGCATTCACAATTCCTGAGTGGTCTGGATTCATGGAGCTCTGCCAGTGCACAGCTAATCTGAACTTGAAGCCATGCAAACTGTTGGCAACCCCATTTATCTTCAGAAAAAGGTCCCTCAGGACTACCACTTGTCATG
Organism: Luscinia megarhynchos; assembly: GCA_034336665.1. Lineage (NCBI taxonomy): Eukaryota > Metazoa > Chordata > Aves > Passeriformes > Muscicapidae > Luscinia > Luscinia megarhynchos. Next base: position 73,056,082 of record JAPFBE010000003.1, read on the forward strand.
CAAAACCACATCTGTTTGTTTTTTCATTATTTTTTTTGCTTGTTTTGAATCTGCTGCTTAAAGACTTTGTTGAGGAAATGCAGAAAAAATATATTAATTTACACTATTATTACTTAAACTCTAAAAGTTCATTCCACTCTCTGGAAATAATTGTTTCCATACTTCAATTGTTATTAAAAAGTCAGCAGAGACATAAATTTTCCCTTTAAACAGCCCAACAATAAACAGAAGATTATTTTCAGCTTTTTTTCAGGCAAAGATTATTGTGCCAGAAGTTTACACTACATATTTAATATATTATTAAAACAAAATTTAAAAACAGAATAGTAAAACAATAGTTCAGCAACTGTTCTTGACATTTACAATCAGGGAATTAATTTTCCTGGGAAATACTGTGCTCCATGCTACAGGAATAGACCCTTTAAATTGGATGATAAACCAACTAGCAATTGTCTATCCCACTAAAATTAAATGACAGCTTTAATGTTTCAAGGGAAAATAAAACGTACTGCTAAGGCTATAAACTTATTCATGACAACACTGTAAGATAAAAACAAGAAAGTATACACAATTTTTAACTTATTTTCATAATAATAGATTGCCATGTAAATAGCTTATTTGCTCTTTTAAAAAATTCCTATTTTTCAGACAGAGCATTTACAGAGAATGAAGACAACCATAAAACACGCCCATCATGAAGTTTCTTACACCTATATCTGAGTAAGTAAGTGGCTCTCAGGCTGTGCTCCATCTGCCAAGAAGCTAGTGAGGGAATTTAGTCCTTTCCAAGCCTGCTGGCAACTGGTTCCTTAGCCTCAAGCATTTCACTTTGTTTTCCCCATTTGTAAAATATTTGTGTTTTGGCCTGAAGAACAATGAAATGTCCTGAATGCCTTGTTCAGCTAAGCATTTTGAAGTACATATGCCAAACTTTACACATAATTGCAATGACTTTGACATAACAGGTTTTCTTGAAAAAGAAGGATTTTTTTTTCTGAGATGAGCCTTGAAGAACATCTGTAGCTTGTGTTTTAAAGTGGAAATGCTTACAGCATACTGGGTGGATCATAAAGTAATGATTACTTTCACTCTTAGCTTGGCTACAAGTAACTTGTAACTAACAGGGTGTAATGTCTTTTTGAAGTACAAAAGTGTCCCCTTAAACTCTCAGATAGAGGGAATAGGACCATGACTGAGATGATTATGCCATTGATTTCCTTCTCTTAAGCATTTTTGTGTATTTTCAGTCTAAGTAGCAGATCACTGCTGATGAGAACATCTAGATAAGATGAAATTTTTGTGTTTGGTACATTCATGAATAAACTGCTGGAGACTGGACCTCAAGTCATTTTGCCATGGTATTTCCCTAAGAGATGCTATTGCACAAACAGCATACATACCTGAGAATTGAACCTTTCTGAAACTTGCAGCTGTCCTGGAAACCATAAAAGTAGTTGGTTTTGGCTAATTTTACTTATTTTTACAACCAAAAATGGAACCAGAAGTTAATAGCTGAAGTCACTTCATCAAACTACTGACTTTGTAATTGCATGAAAACATTTATGTGCTTCAGCAGAAACCTTACTGACCGTTTTTTCCAGACAAAATAAACCGCCTTTGGCATTTGGTGATACAATTGGGGGGAAAATTCAGCCCTGTTTTTCAAAAAGTGAGAACAACAGCTCCCATTAGCTTTCTGGCTGATGGAGCTGTGTGTGACATCAGACCACCACTCCTGGAAATAAGACACCAAATGCCTGATCAGTAGAAAATGAAAGAATCATAGGCTGGGTGGAATTGGAAGGAACCTGAAATACTGTCTCATTCCAGCCCCTGCCAAGGCAGGGACACCTTCCACCAGACCAGGCTGCTCAGAGCCCCAAACAGCCTGGCCTTGAACACTGCCAGGGATGGGGCATCCACAGCTTCTCTGGGAAACCTGCTCCAGTGCCTCACCATCCTCACAGGGAAGAATTTCTTCCTAATATCTAATCTAAATCTCAGCACAGCTTCCAGGAGGACCTGCTCCCTGACTTTGCCAGCAAAGGTGAGACTCACTGGTCCCTAGTTCCCCATATCTTCCTTTCTTTCCCCTTTTAAAAAAAGGAGGCTATGCTTCACCTTTTCCAGTCAGTGGGAACTCCACCTGCCTGCCATGACTTCTTAAGTATGCTTCTGAGTATCATTTTATAAGCAGGTGCTTTCACAGTAGGCAATGGGGTATCAGTAAAACCAGGTAACTGTCCTGAAATTCTGTGCTCCCCCAGGCTCTCCAAACACCCAGCTGTGGGGACTAGAAGAGGCCATGGAGCCTCCCAGCCAAGCCCTGATCCAGACAGTCAAAGAGCTACCCCATTTAGGAGCAAGGTAACATATATCTGACACTAAGCCACCACACAAATAGTACACTGTATTAAATGTCATTTCCATCCTAAGTGTCCCAAGACACCTCCACATGAAAGAAGAATATAATGAACAAACAAAGAATTTCCATTTTCTATCTTCCACTGCATCTTTCATTTAAGATGATATTTCAAGCCATGGGCATATACACTGCAGAGGTGCCACTTATTCACCTTTAGGTTAAAAGCATTCCTAGTTACAATAATTACCTCTAATGATCTAAAATTATGTGCTCATCATTTTCTTATAGCTGATTACTTCTCCAAAGCCAACCTGATGGTTAGGCAATCGTGTGCTCTGCTATCTAGCCTCAAGTTTCAGCTGAGTATGTGATATACTGAATATATATTACACCTCTCACACGCTGCTTTTAATTTAGCCTGAAATAAAAAAAAACCAAATTGTGGAAGGTAGTGATTGTATGTTAACAAGAGAAAGACTGTGAAAAGTTCATTACCTAAAGATGGTTCTATGTCATTAAATCAATGACATATTATCTATCACACCACCCAAATTGATAATCAATTCCTGAAATATTTATCATTAAGTCAGTTAAATTTATATATTTAAGAACAAATGCAATGGATATGGTTAAGAATTATTTTATTTAATACATCTGAAGTTTCAATGGTTGCTATTAAATAACTACAAAAATATTTGCCACAGAATGTAGCATAATGGCTTTTGCATTCAACAGCTCACAATGTACTTAAAGCTCAGTTTCATAATTCTGAACGTTTGTGATGAATGTACATTTGTCCTATTTCCAGCCCCTCTTCCTGGAATGACTTTGAGAGTTCAAGAAAAATAGCTGCAGCAAGACAAAATGGAGGAGAGAAAAATTCTACCCATTCTACTCCAGCATCTATTACCTATGCACCATCTCCCATTTATCTTTCTTGCACTGCAAAGCCAGCCCAGACTATTTGTCTACCTCCTATTAATGAATTATGAATACACTTGATAATTAAAATTTGGTATTTACAATCCTGGCTGTGCAGTGGCACAATGTGTGATTCAAAGCTGTCGCTCTGTGTTAAAAGCAAGGTATGCAGATCTCCAGGTCCCTGGCAGCATTTCAAGATGCCTTGCTAGAAACACTTAGCAGGCACGCTCTTTTGACATGGCCACAGTGTATTAACCCTGAAGAGCAAGAAGAAAACCCACATCATTTCAAGGCATGCAAATAAGCACCAGTTATTTTGCTTATTAAAAAGTCTGAGAGTTTCCCTCTGAAATCACCTATTTTTGGAGTCACTCATATTCATCTTAGTAGCTGCAACTGAGCTTTTAACAGCAGAACTCTCCCTGCAGTAAGCCTGAAGCTGATTATCAGCATTTTTAGGCTCTTACCTCTATGGAAGACATGCTGATTTCTCTCCAGCCCTGCTGCCTGGCCAGCTCCCCAGGAGGGATGTAGGTGGGCAGCTCCGTGTCTGGAGCCCAGCACCTGGCAGGCAGCCAGAGGTGGGCACTGCTCCACACAGCTGGAGCTCAGGGCAGGTTTGTTCCATTACTCCCAAAGAGCTGCAGCCCCCTCGACTTCTGCACAATTTTACCAGCTAAATCTCAGCCCCATCTGATAACCAGCCCTGCCTGTTCCCCTTCTCCCTTTTGTTTTTTAAAGAATTTTTAAGATTTGAGCAGGTGATTCTTGGTTATTAGTTTTGAATTTGAGAGAAAACATCCTCCAAAAAACCAAACAAAAAACAAACATTAAAGCAAAACTATCATCCCAAGCATATCTGAGAGATCACACCTGAATGCTCAGATCTCCTGCTCATGCTTGATCACATCACCATCCCTCCCTTTACAAACACATGCATGCTATAATGACATGTTCTGCCCCCTCTGCAGAAGGGCTTTCCTTCAGGTCACAGTTGGTCTTTTTGACCAAGGCATGCAGAAAACACTGATGGTAGGTATACCAAAAATATGAAATATATATATATATAACTCATCCCTGATAGTTGACAGGCTCCTTTCATAAAGCTTGGTAGAAGTAATGGCCCAAGAGAAAAGGGAAAAGGAAGGGCAACACCACATCATGCAGGTCACTGGGATTTGACTCCACTCATCTCCTGCTGCCTGTTCTTATTTTTCCAGGGTGCCCTTGTTGCTACCTAGACCTGAGAGATCTGCTGTAGCCTCCTGAGATCCAGAGTGTGCTCTGGGCAACGCCACAGACAATGACAGAGGAGCAAGAGGGGCAGAACAAGCTGCTGGAAATCACTATCATCCTGTGAGCAGCATGTGCAGTGGAACAGAGGTGACTCACTAAAAGCTTCTACAGTGCATATGCACTATATCCATGAATATCAGAAAACAATAATTAAGTTGAAATAGATAAGGACAGCACCTAAAATACAGTTAAATATACTAGTTGCTGCTCAGGGAGAAATTTCACTTCGGTTTTAATCTCTGCAAATTCTGAAAACTGCCTTAAGTCTCTGAAATGTCTCTGGTGCCCCATCCTGTGAGGGACAGCAGAGAACTAAGCCAAAGCTTTGCCCCAGGAATTTCTAGCTGCTCATTTTTTTGTTCTCACACTGTGTGCTCTAAATAAGGAATTGGATGAATATTACCACAGAGTTATTATTTCTGTCATAAATTTTCAAAACTACCTATATGAATAACTGTAAGCCAAAGTCCTTCAGGGACTGTCATAAATCCAAAAGCTGACTGAGTGCTACATTTAGTATTTTGATCATTGAAGTGGCTGAAAGTAGTACAAAAATACATGCACAGAGGGACAGCTCTCCCTCAGCTATACACATTTACACAGATTTCTGGGCAACAGTTTCAATCAGAAATTAACAACTTGGTCTAAGTAAAATAACTCCCACCCAGGCTTCCAACAGAGTATTGGAATTTGCCCTGCCAGGATGTGCAATGCCTAAATTACCTTAAAGTCCTGAAAAGCATCTCCTAAAGGTTTATAGTTCTCCACATAAAGCCAAAATACAGCATTTTAAAGGTGTTAAAATGTTTTATAGAGCTTTCTCTACATACAGATGGAAGAAACCAAGTAAGATGTTTTTGCATGTATCTGCAGCTCAATGTAAGACACCATCCCAAAATGCTGCAGTGTAGCCTCAGTAATCTGTTCCTATTATCCCAAACCTCCTTTCTTGGGTAAACCCAATATCAACCAAGTGTATAATTTGAAACACAAGTAACAATCCTTAGAAAACAGTCTGAGCTCCAAGGGTAGAGGCTGCACTACATGAAATGTAGATGCAGGAGTAAAAGGCCCCAATTAGGACAGGGCTGCCAGCCATCTTCTGCTCTCCTCATGTCCTTCACAAAGCCAAATGGAGACAGAATTAGCTGGGTAAACACAGGAATGGCAGAAACAAAATACTCCAGCAAACCTCTGCTGCAACCCTTTGGGAGCACTGTGGGGTGTTACCATTTCCAGGGGATTACAGCCAAAAGGACACCAGGAACCAAAACATCTGTTTGCTGAGGTTGAAGAGAAGAGTGAGAAGCATTACAGCATAACCTCTGACATTGGCTTCTCATGAAAGGATGATGACCAGCAGTAAAAGCATTTCATCCACTGTGGCACAGGGAATGGCCACATCCAAGCTGTCCTCAAGGGAGGGCCACTATGGATAACAGCTGGCTGCATAGGGAGAAGAATTCTGGTACATCCTGGATTTTTGGAAGTCTGAGCCATTATTTTCTCCCTTGAAGTCAAGCATCAGCATAGACACATCAATGGAAGTGACAAACAAGCCTTTCATGCTCCCATACTACAGATGCAGGGAGATAGTCTGCTTCCTTCCTGCCTCCTGACAGGTTTTGAATGTTCCATCTCTGTCTGCTGAGAGAGGTGAGAAAAAGGAGTAGGTTCCCACTAAAATCTGGAATAGTGCTTTATTCTCAGTGTGGGAAGTTACAGTCTATATCAACAAGAAAAAAATCCCCAAAAAACCCTAGGATTTTTAATTACTTTTCTATTTTTGTCTCAGTGAAAAAAACATAGCACGACTTTATTATGGTCACCTACTGTGAGGAACTTATCATCATCACAGCACTAACAATAGGTACAAAGTTTTGACATTGAACCTTGTAATTTTAGTTAAATGTGAAACATTTTTATTGGGGCCAAGAAAAGGCCTCAAGGGATTTTATTTCAGCAGATAGAAACTGCTAACTTACTGTGCCTATAATCCAACAGTTTGCAGACAATACCTTCCCAGACAGGAAGGCAGTATGTTACTGAAATGCACCTTGTTTAAGAAATCAACAGGCTATACATATATATTACATTTTTGGTGGCACACACTTCACTCTCTTAGCTAGTATTTCTAAGACCTACATGATGTGCAGCCAAGAAAGGAAAATATCTTATGTAAGCATGCTCCCTCTGAACTAGAGAGATTACCCTTTAATGTTCTCCTGTCTTTTATAGGCATAAAAAGGAAAAAAAACTTCTTCATGGTGCAAATTCCTCTTATTTGCATTCTCTTTCATGACTTCATTTGTTCAGTCAATTGCTCACAGACGTGAATAGGAAGGTGGCAGTACAGCCCTGCTTTGCCATATCAAATACAAGGGAGCAGGAAGGTGAGGCCCTGGAGAGCAGTTCCTCAAGGTGATGCTGCTGGCAGGGGATATCCACACCTTTTCAAAGGGGTAACATTATGCTGGATCTCATTTTAATCTCACAGACACCATATAAGTGCAAAGAACTGCAATAATTATTATTATCCTATTATTGTAATTGCTCGAAGGATTTTCTGCTAGTCTCCCATTTAGCATAGTATGTGAAAGGCTGACAAAGAAAATGTGATTAAGGTGTGAAGCTCTGGTGCCTGCCAGCTGCTGTGAAGAGCAAGAGATTCCCATCACAAACAGTAACTGAATGAATGATGGGCTTTCTGGTCCTTTCATCAGGAAATAAAAAACCAGTAGTCCTTCAACATGTGTTAGAGACCCAGAAATGAATGGGGGGAAGCAATCCAGTTCATCTGCATGAACTGTTTTTTATGGTACAGCACCACCACTCCCTCAAAGTGTTGGCCATGCTGAAGTCCAAGTCTGACTTGGGGGAGTAAGAGAGAGATGGAAACAGGCAGAGTTTTTCTGAGGTCATTTGAGGATGCAATTTCTTTTTTGTTTGTAACCAAGAAGCAAAGGTTTTATGCTCTTTCCCTTTCCTTCCTTTCCCTGCAGTAGTTAAGCTGACAGTTATCTGCAATCAATACATTACAGCAGCTAATATGCTGCTGTGGCTGCTGGTGCTGAACCCAGAAGCCACAACAGCCTGTCCCCAGCTGTGGGGTAGGTTGGGACATTATGACTTCACTTCTGGGATGCCAGGATCCTCTTCAGTGGTGCAGAGCATCGTGTCAGCTGGTTCCACTGGTGGTGCTTCTTGAACAGTCCCCATTTTCTCAGATAAAGCTGGGGTATGTAACAATAAAAACTAGGGAGAAGAAGATAGCTGATGGAAGAGAACACAGTTTTCTCCAGGATCAGTATTTTTTAGTCTTGTGCTATTCTGTAACTCCTCCTGTGCTTCACTGGATGTCTAGGTGTTACTTCCCCCTCTGTACAAAGTTTTCAGCTTGGCACAACCACATGTTCACCTTAAAACTTTTTAAATTCATGTCAGCTCAACCAACTATAAACCCTGGTCCACAAGCACCAGCCACACCTTCCAGCTGTTTCCAGAAGCAGAAAATTCCCCATGCAGCAAGTAGTGCTCCATGCCAGTCTGTTCTCTGCTCTTTGAAATGTCTTTCCCCAAGACCAAATAATGGTGTTTCCTTAACACACAGCTCCTGATGTATCTTGAACCCCTTCACCCTCCCAGCTGGGGGTCAATGGAGGGAAAAGAGCAACTTCATGGGCAAGATCTCAAATTCTAAATTACAGTCCTTACTCTGGATAACCTCTCATTTCTGAGTCTGCAAAGGTTCTTGAAGACCCACCTCCCACTTGGGCTACAAATCATTTCAGCACCTGCTGAAACCTTGTCAATTATCTGCTGCACACATGCATTTGCATTAACTGTGCCTGTTCTTTTTCTGAGTTATCTGAAAACAACTTTACATTTTTCAGCTGATTTAAATAATAACTGAATAATAAATAATTTAAGTAAAGCATTTAGTGGATGGAGTGGTAGTACACAGAACATTGTAAATACAGCTATTACTATAACAATAATTAATTGTTGAGGTCTTCTTTACTATTTGTCCTAGTTTTAGTGACTTACAGAATCAGAAAAGAAAGAGTTTGTCCTTTTTTATTCTTTCCATATACATTTCTTATTCAGAACAGTGCAACAGATCATCAAAGACAGCTATGGGAGCATTTCTTGTATTCCTTTATTCAGTCTTTTGCTTTCTGCAAATATTCTTGTGTTTTAAATCTCATTTATCATCATGTTTGTGTTCAGGCTGCAATCTCGTCCGACACACAAAGCAGATGAAACTAGGGATTTCCAAAGCTAAATTCATAACACTTGATATCTTAAGCTAACAGCCCAAAGCCTCCAGGTGAAAGCAGTAATAGATTCACATCCTCTGTGGCTCATAGAAAGTGAAATATGTATAACATATATGACCATTAAGTTGTATTTGTAGGTAGATGAGTCTGTGAATACAAATAATGGGGATTACCATACATTTGTTAGCAAAAATATACTTAATGTTCTTGGAACACATTTACCAAGCTTGTATTTCTGTTGCTTCAAGCCACAGTCCCTGCTGGAGTTAGGAGATGTCTTTTTCTTATGAGAAGGAATAAGCCCTACCATTTGTGTCCACCCTAAGCATTTCTCCAAGGAACTTGAAAAAGGCCCCAGTAAGCCCTGACATGTCTTGCCATACCTAAGCCATGCTACTAAGGGTGTCTCCCAGTCACCTTTCTGTGCTGGCAAGACACAATTCCAACCATCCTGAACAAACCTCAGGGGCTCTGGGAGCTGGACAAGTCATGGTGATTACAGTATCCCTCTAAAGTAAAAGCCAACAATGAACTCAGTAGACCTTTTCCCCCTTACCTACTCTTTATGGCTCCTACATTCAGCACAGATAAAGACACTGGGTGAATATCCCAGTGAAGTGTTGAGGACAATTTACCTGATTATTTTCAGCCTTCAAGTCAACATTGGATTTATTTTGGGAGAAAAGAAAATAAATTATAGGTTGGATAAATGTATTGAGGCTGGCTGACAAGCATCTTGATGGTACTGATACTGATTTTTAAACAAAGGACCTGAGAAAGAAAAACCCCTGACCAGCTCTCAAATGGAGGCCACACAAACAACTAGATACAGAGACAGTGTTAACAGGGTGTGCAAACAGCCCCAAATGCAGCTTTTTACTTGGCTTGTGCTTTCTACTTGGAGGAGAAGTGAGAAAAACTCCTGAGTCAGCCAAGAGCCCATGACTATTGATTTTTAAAGGAAATTATCCTCCCAGCTGCAGTGTTTTTGAAAACTCCACTCTTAAACACTCTTCTCAGGTTTAAAAAAATGGAAATTACTGAGACTGAAGGCCTTTATTAGCAGACCTCTCCAGGACACATCCACACAGAAAACCTGGAGGAAATCACGGAAAGAAGACCCTGCACTACTCTGCTGAGACTGAGGGTCTGTAAAATCTTCTTCCCTTTTCACCCCATCAACTTAGGTGAGAAAACAGAGAGTTCAGTTTATTGATAGGCACATGCTATTTAAAAATCATTATAGCTTTTTCTCCTGCATTTTGCATTAATATATTTGTGTTTGATAAAATCTTTCTCCCTCAATGTTTTCCAGACCTCAACACAGCACCATCCAGATCCATATCTCAATTTAACTAGTAGCATGAAACACCTGTACTGGAAAGCAGGAATATTAAGTAGCACAGGAAGATTTTGGGGAAAAATAATATGCTACATTTTGTACTTTCTTTTCTACAAGAATTTCTTCTCTTTCTGCTGTTTTTACCTTGAATATGTATTACCTGAATCACTTTACCCACTGGGAAAGCAGATCTGACCCTGACATCAGTGGAATCTCTAACAAAAAGAAATCATGGAACGGTTTGGGTTGGAAGGGGACCTTGAAGATAGTAAAAAATGAATTATAACGCATATCTGAGAAAGAAATTACAAAACCAGAATATTTTTATAATAATTCCTATCCCCTTTGCATAATAATTTCTAATACTAACATATGCATCACCTTTTACACTACAATGTGAAGATGTAAATTCCATATCTTTGAAAACTGTGGTAAACAAAGCATAAAGGTCTCAATTCTTCCAGCAATTAACTCTCTACCTGTGAACATTCCTAAAATTTGATGGATACTCACTACACATATCCGAACTTTACGTCAAGAATACGTGCCAATAAAAATGAAGTTGCAATTTTATTTTAAAAGTTCACTATGAAAATACACCACAGAAGCAACTGGAAGAGTGTGCATGCAGAAATGGCACAGGATCTACCCCACAGAGAGTGTGGAGGTGAGAAACAGAGAGCTGTTATGAGTAGTTAAATAATCATGTCTTTTAATACATCTTCAAAATATGTTTAAAGCCTTTCCCCACAAACAGCCTAATAAATAATCTAGTGAAAAGTGTATGTACTTTTTCTTTCTCTTAGGCTGTGTTTGTATTTGCAGGAAAAGAAACAACTGCCTGTTGGCCATGAATACAGTGAAAGGTATTGCACGAGCCTGCATGCTCCAGGAGCAACTGCTGCATACAAATACAACATTGAAATAGCCTGTGGAACACAAGAAAACAGCAACCCCACCGACTTTCTTTGTAAACAGGCCATTATGTACCAGGAGTTCAATTGCTAAACATGTTGGTTTTTAAAAATAATAGGAGTTAAGCAATTTTATATATTTTAAAATTTGAGCTAAGAGATGAAAAATGAGAACAAATTCCCCTTGCAAATAAAGTGGATTCCTACTACTCCTTCTTTTTAAGAGGTCCCAGTCTGCAATCACTGCTCAGGTAGAGCCCCTACTTAAATCACAAAAAGCTCTGTCTGGGGGAAAAAAGCCTGCAGGACAAGGGCCAGTGTTTGTGATGGAATTTGTAAATGTTAGCATAGCTGCTCAAAATCCAGCCATTACAGTAGCTTTGTTGTAAGTATCCTGGTATTCTCCCCTTGAGTCCAACATAAAACTTAGCTATAGTCAGCTCTGGAGGAGCTGGTGAAGAGGAACGATGAGCTGGGTCTTTCCAGTGTGTTGCCAGGACAAGGGTGACAGGTATGTGTCACTCTGGTTCCACCTTCTCACCATATGGACCCTGAATTATTTGTGCAAGTCAGGCAGACTTCACCTGAACGATGGGAAGAGAATAGGGAACTAACCCAGCCCTCACAAGGAAGCAGCCCTACTGGCAGAAGACACTTGCTCCATGTGTTATTTCACAGAGGAGGACAGATTTTGCCAAGTGCTCAGCAGTAAGCAGTTCCCAACAGGAAGGCAAGTGCTGCTAAGGACTCTGGAAAATACTAGAATGCCTCTGAGTGCCAAAATGTAGGGTAGCCTTTCTATGTGAATTTGGGTGCCTGGAAGCAGACATCACCAATACAGAAATTTTGAGATTACTCAAGATATAACTGCATTGGCAGACAACTGAATCCACACCAACATTTGATAAAAACCAGTAAGATCTTTATAAGCCATAATAAAAACCAAAATCTATGTAAGAACCTGAACTAGATAGAGGAAGACGTTAAAACTTCTGAGAAAATTATTTAAAGTACAGCAACGCCAAAATTTCAAAACAAGACACTGTGATCAGATGCTTTTTAGTAAATTTATTTTCCAAAATTCAGAACAATTCTTGATTTACACAGGAATAAATTATTTAATTTGACTTTGTGTCCTACCACTTGACTTCAGTATGCCCACCTCAGCTGCAGAAGCAGACTTGGTGCTGTACTAGTCCAAAATCTTTGCTAGGGGAATGGAAATCCAGAGAGGAGGCCAAACTTTCCCTATAATCACACTGGTGCAATCATAGGGACATCTTCACTTTTGCACTAGCACAAATTGCATACCCTTGAATCAGTCACACATTAAGGAACAGGAACTATGAGAAATGATCCAACATGTTTAAATCCAAAGAATTTCACCTGCTCACAATCTGAAATTGCACAATTGTAGGATCTAAACCCGTTAAGAAATCAAAGCAGACGTCTTCCCCTCTCATGAACAAGCAAGTCTCAAAACAATCAAGACCTAAAAATGAAATGCATGAGTTATTTTGACTAGCATACAAACTTAGATCACAATGATAAAGCTGAAGTTAATCAATTTAATTTACATGTTAAAGTGCTTTGTCCCACACAAGAAGTACTGCACTGCATTGCCTTCTGCAAAAGGAATGAAGGAACACAATCTTTCTTATTAATCCTATGAAATGAACATTAAATTATTTCTACAGACTACTATAAAGCTTTTGAGTATAAAGCTTTAGTCAGTCCAGTAACATGCTAGGACAAAAGTCGTGTTTAATGCCAGGGAAATGTAAGTTCTGGATTCCAGGGTAGAAATCTGACTGTATGCCAGTGAAGGCCCATAATTTATCTTCCCAACAATAACCTTGAAAATTAAAACCAGTCTCTGATGGATTGGAGATAGTGACAGTTGATCTTCTCTCTGTTGTATGGCTCTTTACAAACATCACATTTAGAGCTATGAAACTCTTTGAATATGGGTGTTCTTATCTCTTAATAATATACAGAATCCTTCTTATGGTAGATGACACCCAAGTGCACACACATTCTTTGATTCCATCAGCAAATGCTAATAATAAAGAATGTTAAGAGAAATTGTTTCAATACTTGGGTTGGGAGTCTAGCTTGAGATAAATTCCCTGTATCAAAGCAAAATACTCACTTCAAAATGATTTTTGTAATTAAACCTGTCTTAGAAGGATAAAATTTAATCCAGTTTCATCTTCCTAGCTAACTGGTACACTATTTGCTTTTGCAGTTAAAACCTGACTGTATGTTAACTCCCAACACACTCCAAGCTGCATCCTTGGGAATACTGCACTGCTCTTGATAATAAAACACCATTCAGCTGTATGAAACCTCACTTTCTAAATAAAGAACTCCATGGTTTTAAATGACACTGATTATTCAACCAAGGTTACACTTCTATTGCCAAATTGAGTTGTAATTATAAAGCAGAATTAATAAGCAAATTTAATGAAAATCCCATTCTGATGCAGCTGAGTAAATCAAAATTGAAACTCCTGTAGGTAAAATGAAAGATAGTCACAATATAAGGGCAATACTTGTGTGAGTCTATTTCCTCAGCTTTCCAGAGTTCTCAGCAGAAATTTAACTCCAAAATGACATTACCTCTCCCCTCAGTAGCTTGCACAAGCCAGAGACACACAGAGAGGTGAGGGTGACAAGGGAGGCTCCTGTCTGTCCTCAGAGCTGCCCCTGACCTCAGCAGATCTTCCCCAAAAACTGCACTCCCACTAGTGAGGCAGAATCAGGCCCTCCAATTTCAGGTCACCAAACCCACAAAAATCTAGAAGGCAAGAGAATCAAAGACACTAACTCTTGGAGAAAGAGGAAAGTTATTCCAAGATACAAAATTTTTAATTCCACTTGGGTTTTCTTCTCATTCATGTGGCAGACAATAAACAAGGTTATGTTTTGGGGGGTTTGCTTGTCTTGGGACTAAAATCTAGTAAGAACAGAACTGTGCAAAAAGAGGAAGGAAGTGTCTCATCTTCCCTAAATTACACTTGTTAGGTATATATTCATCTCAAAATACACATGAATTCAAACACACTCAAAGAGATAAGCTTTACTTTTAGCATAAAACACTAATGAAATACTTGAATCAATCTCTCTTCATCCCCTTCAGCCTAATTCTGTGCAAGAACTGCAAACTCCTACAGATTAAAGATTTTTCAAACTTCAACAGAAAAATTCTCAACCACAAGGCAAGAGCTGAAAGGCAGAGAGTTCTTTGTAAAAATTATAGCACTACCCCTCAAAAGTATTCAAGCATGTTTTAATGTTGACTGCCTTGCTGAGATATACTAATGTACTATATAGAGGGTGCATGGAGGGAAGAAACTTATTTTGCATTCAACTAAAGAATAAATATATACAATCCTCACCAAAAATCAATGTATTGCTCCAACACCTGAAATCAAATTGAATGCAGGTAGATTTCTAATCACGAGCAGCTTTCCTGCTTATAAGTTGCAAACCAATGTATGCCAATAGACAAATGTTTCAGCTCTGGTGTATTGTGTTCTGATGAGTAAGAATCTTGTACTATTCATGTTTTCGGAATAATTTCAGTTCTGTCAGTAAGAGGGATTCTCTGAATAATGTATGTAGTGCAGAAGAAATGAACAGAGTTTAAATAAAACACGGAAATGTGAAGGGAAAAGAAAAAAGACTGAAATCTCCAAAGTGATATAGATCAGATCAATTTTGACAACTCACAACAGATTCTATCTGCTAAGGCAACCTGTTTCATATGCATTCAAGATTTAAAATAAAAATATTAATGTTCTAGGCCTGTTTGAAGAAAACAAAAATGCACAAAATAACCACTGGAAACTAGCTATGACATTGAATACACAAATTATTCCAGTTCCAAAAGTACTCCTGGGTGAACATTTTGATATATGGTTTTTATCCAGTGAAAAGAAAAAAAAACCATTAAAGTTTTGCCTGTGCTGCAGTGAGTTACCTGCTAGTATGCCATCCATAATCCTTTGGAATAATCTGTCTACTGTCCCTGACACATGCAAAGGGTCAGGCCCTGAATCTTCCCAAGTAACCTCTGCAGCAAATGGAAACAGAAATAGAGGAAACTGGTAATGTCTCAGAGCTTTATGCTTGAACTCACATGAATATTCACCTCGGTCCAGCAGCTCTAAGGCTTTTGTACTCTATGTTTGGGGACATGTGCTCTGAGTAATTTCTACACAAACAGCATGGTCCAAACCCACCGTTTCACAGCAGCTCAGCAAAGAGTTTTCATTTCATATTACCATGAGATCACTTAATTCGGAGCTGATGGTGGGGGTTTCTTTAATTAGGTTAGAAAAAAACTCACACATCTGTGCTTTAGAAGCCTCTGTCAAGCTAGCAAATTCAATCACATGGAAGCCAGTGTCCTCCAGCTATCAGACAATTGATTTTTGCAGGATTCTGCTCACATTTAGCTTAAGGAACATGAGATATGTTCATTCAGTTGTCAGTCAGTTTGCCTACATTGCATTAGGAGAATCTCTGTTGTTTAAAAAATATTCTTCAGTAATAAAATGTTTTTAAAAAGAAGCAGTCAGATTATTGGCACAAGAATGCAAAACGTGAAATCCATGCAAACTTGGACTAATTAAAAAATACATGTGGGTTTAAGTGGCAAGAACATAAATAAGGCCCTTTAGGATTACTTCTATTTAATACAGAGTACAGAATTACATGAGCATACACACACATAAACATATAAATTAAATTTTCCCTTTCTTCTCTGCCTCCCTCCACACTACAAGGATTCATAATTTCTAAAGCCATTAAACATTTTGGAACTGAAACTAGGTTCAGCTTAAAAGGAAAAAAAAATGGATCAGGTTATGAATCACTATTTCTATAAATGACAGCAAACACAATGGGAAAAGGTGTTCCTCAGTTAAATATAAGGCAAAAAGCCATAAGGTGGTTGGAATGAGAGAAGAATCTGCTGCAAATAGTGTAAATGAGCAAAGTTTTGGGCAAACACTTTATGAATTTAAGGTGTTTAGTTTTACACAGAAAAGTGGTCCTATTATAGACATTTTTAAATTTGTGCAAATCAGAATCAACTCACTAACATTCAAATGGAAAGACTAAGCAATATCCTTAATTCAAAAATTAATCATAGCCTGAGAAATTATCAGAACTAGATGCATAGGCAAAATCTAGAATAACTGACTTCACCTAAAATTACTGATTTTGGTACACAAAACTTTTAGTTTCATCCTCCTTCACTAAAAATTTAACTTAAAAAAAGTACTGTATTATTGGTATCCATGGAATAAATATTATCAGTGCTTGCAAAAGTTGACATGAACTGTAATATTTTCTCAATGAACTACACCTGCACAGATCTGATTCCTTGTGGTTTCAAAGCATCTTTTTAAGGTAAATGTTTTTACTGTATGGAATTTGATACTGATTGTCACACTGTGCACAATGAGTACATTGCCTAGTACAGAATTCACGCTTTATGGGACATCAGTCTTTCCTGCACAAAATGAATGGAGCCATTTTGGCAGCTCAGCTCTTCCTCTTAAACAAGGTGGCAAGGTCATCTGAAACTTGAAGTAGAAAGGACTTGTATAAATAAATTTAGCAATCATGCAATAAATTATTCATGAGAACTGCACAGCATATTGTATGTTTACATACTAAGAAGTGCCACAGAGATGGCAGTGAGAAAGTGAAGAGAAACACAGAATGTATTTTAAAGGCACAGTGAGCACTAAGACATTCTCCAGTACGTTTCTATTTTAGATTTGCTCAGCAATGTTGCTTAGTGCATCTACTTCCAGAGGCAATTCACTCTTCAATGAAGAGGAGGAATTCGAAAACTTAAGAGCTACAGAGGAAAACCTACAGAGTCCTGAAACATGAACATCAAAGTAGCAACGCTACTACAGTCTGCAGCTTTGCCCCACTGTATACCACAGTCTTACATAATAACATGAATTCCTTTTAAGACTAGAGACAGACATACATGGAAATAAATAGAAATAATGCTTTGCCCCTCTCAGAGATTAGGCATATCTAGCATGTGTTTTAGCCACTGGTAAAGACCCTGAGGTGACTGAAATGTGGCAAGTTTAGCTAATTACTTGTCACTTTTTAAAATAAAACATAAAGAAATTAAATGTTACCTCATTTTTAAGGGCATTTCTTGCTGTCTTCCTCTCATTGTGTATGTGATTCTGTGTGTATGTGGGTGTGTGTGTGTTTATAAAATATATAGTAGGACGAGAATATTTGTTCCAGTTGAGGGTGGTCTGTGAAATCAAGTAGATCAGATACTAACTTGATTTGGCACCAATGTATGGATGCATAGAGACACATCCACAGGATGTATGCATTACGAAATGGTAAGAGACATTTACAACCTAGAATATAAGAGCAGGGCTGCCTCAAGTGACATCACCAGATCAACTGCAGCGTCAAGCAACTCAGATATATTATCCTGCACACCACTGCTTCCCTGTCTCCTTTCCAGCCATTAGAAAAGCATTTGGGAGCACAAACATTGCCATATATTTTCAAATACATGCACAGCATGCACAGAAGCAAACAAGAGTAAGTGTGGGGTTTATGCACTTACTGAGACATTCATAATTTTTCTTTACAACAACAAAATTCATCTCCATAGAAACCAGGAAGCAAGAAACTACAGTAATAACACTAAAGCAAATGTCACATCAGGTTAGTCAGCAGAAGGCAGGAGAGGGGATTTTGCTCCACTACGGAACTAACAAGGACTGCTGCCCCTTTTGCTCTTCTGCAAAGGGTATCTGCACCGAAGACAGACTTCCTGACGTATTTATAATGCAAGATAACGATGTAGTTTCCTGTTCTTTCCACTGCAATTTATGCCTAGGGTGGTCAGATCAGCGGCATGTTTACTTACAGGCATTTGTTACAGCGAAGCTGTTAGCTGTTTCAATGTTGTCTACATGAGGAACCAAATTAAAAGGTGCTTCGGATGCATTGGGGCTGGTGTTATGAAGAAAGATTGCTAATCGAAAAGCAGTGTATTCCTGATCTGTGTTCCTGATGAAGAGACCACCTACAAAAAACAGAAAGAAAAAAAAAAAAGCAAAAAGCAAAAGAAGCCGGGTAAATCATTTGCAAGCTACTCACTGTCTTGTAAGACCGAGCAACTGTCTCTCCCAAAGCTGCACAGTAAGGCAAGTGCTAAGACTTTAATGGATAAGGAACTAATCGTATTCATAATCACAACCACTGCCTTTAAATCACCGTCCTCAATCGATTTTAACCTCCCTGATGCATTCATGCTTCTTTCCTGACTTCTCGGTTTTCAGCCTTTCATACATAAATGCCCAGATTTGTCATGATTACAGTGACCTTTTAAAGTGTTTAGCCTCCATCTCCCTGATACCGAGCACACTGGTAAATCAGCTGCTCAACAGCCTCTCACATTAAGTGGCGGGCTGATTAAGCGGAACGATGCTTTCTGGATTAAAAAAAGGGAATACCAACTTGGTGCTGGATAATCCGCACTGGAGAGGAATATAATGAACTTTGCTCCTCTGCAGCCATGTGCAGGCAGGGAGCAGCTCAGCATTATTAGCAGCATCTTTACAAGTCCACAAGAAATGATGCAGCGATGGAGCTGAGCTGGAAAGAATTCAGATAGCTGCGTCCCATCCGAAACACGTCCGAAAGGAGGGGAGCAGGAGGCGACGGGAAAGGGGTGAGGATGGGGTACAGGACTACAGGGAGACACCTACAAACCCCTAAACTTTCCAACTACAGAGAGGAACGAAGGACGGTGTAGCCCTTTACCCCCCCATCCCTGCCGGCCACCGCAGCCCCCGGTGCCCAGGACTCGCCATTCCTTCGGGAGTCAGGCAAAAGCAAGGGGAGCCGGAGGGGGCTGGAGCAGCCAAGGGGCATCAGCCCCGAGCCCCTTCCTGCCCTGCCGATGTGGTACGCCCGGGGCTGGGATGAGCTCTGCGCGAGACGAGCATCCTTCCTCCCGCACGCGAACGCACACAGAAATATTTACACACACACGCACACGCACACACGGAGGCACATACACAGAAACACGGGGATGATTCGCGCAGGCATGGAAATGGGATGGTGCTGCAGGAGAAATGTGCAAAAACTGCCTTCAGAGCCTGCTTTCCAACTCACTTCGCAAAGCATTAAAGCATTGAACCTCCGGACACATGCACGCAGCCCAATGCAGCGCTTACCTATTTGAACGCTGCTAGGAAAAGCTCCCATTGCTAGTCCCCAAAAGCCAGAAAACAACAAGACAAGCTGTCTGCAAATTATCCTCATCTTCTCTTCTGCCTCTCTGTCTCCCCTTCTCCCGCTCGCTCGCTGGATGCTGCTCAAAGAGGCATCGAGGGCGAGGAGGATGCACACAAAACCAGGAGTAAAAAAAAATTAAAAAAAAGGGGGAGGGGGGAGAGAAAAAGAGAGGTTTCCTCTTTTTTCTTTTTTTTTTTTTCTGGTTTGTTTTTTTTTCTTTCTGGTGGATTTGTTTTAGAATTGGTCCGCTCTCCTCCCGCGCCCTGCCTCTCTCCCGGCCGCCGCCTCAGCAAGCCGCGCCGCCGCGGCGGGTTTTTCCCGCAGTCTCCATCGCCGGGGAGCGGAGCAGCGTGTCCGGCCGCGGCTGTGGCACATGCAGAAGATGGTGGCGAGTTTGGCGGCGGGGGGCAGCGCCCGGCGGAGGCGCGGCGCGCGCGGGCGGACATGCGCCGTGCGCCCCCCGCGCCGCCCGCGCGCCGCCGCCGCCGCGCGCCCGCTCCGCCCCGCGCCGCCCTCAGCCGCGGCGCTGCCTCCGCGGGCCTGGCTGGCGGGGCTTCTTGCGCCGCTCCTTTGCGTTCGGGGTGCTTTGGTTATTTTATTTTTATTCTTTTTTTTCCCACCCCCCCGCCTTTTTCCTGCCGCTCGCCCACCCGCGGAACTTTGCGCTGCGGGCCAGGCAGGGTCAGCGCCGCATCTCCGGGGCCGCCGCTGTTGCCCGGCGCTCACCGCCAATGGAGGATGCCCGGGAGCGCTCCGGCTTTGCGGCACAGCGCGGAGCGCGTCCTCCCCAAGGCAGGGACAGCGGATGGACAGGAAAACTTCGCTGCTCCTGTGCCGCCTCTCTTTTTTGTTTTTGGTTTTTTTTTTTTGGTTTTTTTTTGTTTTTTTGGGGGTTTTTTCCTTAATTTTTTTTAAGTGGGGAAGGAAAAAAAAAGCGGAGCTGTAGTCTTTTTTCGGTGCCTTTGAATTTTTTCTCTTTCCGAGCCTTAGAAGTTTCCCAGTGGAGCTGGCAGAAGTCTGGGTCTATTGCAGTTAATAATTAAAAGATGTATATAATAAATGATAGGTAATGAAATCATCCAACAATAGCTGTGTGTCGGAGGAGGGAGCTTTCTAGCCTCACATGTGGCTTTATGAGATATTTCTATCAGTCGCAGGGAATGATTGGAGTTGCAATGGCATAATTTTAAAATGTTAATTGGCAGTATGAAAGAATGTTGGGGTTTTTTTAAGTTGAACTTAGTGCTCTGCTTTGAAACACACATTTGCTCCAAGATAAGAATTTTGCCTTCTTTCACTCAAGTTTACTTTCTTAGTTTTTACTGCACCTTGTGTCCTCAAAATCTCCTGTTGCAGGGTGAAAGACAGCCCCTCTATCTGCTGCAGAGGGTGACAGTGATTTGTGAAGAACGATTGTGGGCTCCTACCACATGGGAGAGTCAGCAGAGAACATTGAGAGCAGAGATGTACAGACAGACAGACTAACAGCATGGACGTGTCCAGCTGTGTGCAGGACTCTGTATGTGTGTGTGTTTGGGAGACTGTAAATAAATTACTTTTTGAAAGATTTCTTTGCAGATCAATGGCAAACAGACTTAACCTGCATTTCAGAGTACTCTTTCCTTTATGTTTCAGTAAATCTTCTACTTCTGTTTACTTTCCCTTCACGTTTTCCAGTCTTCTCTCTGAAACAGCAGGCTTGCTCTTCACATTATTTACCCATCTCTTTTTTGTGACCTCTGCTTTTGCTCTTGCTTGATTTTCTTTTCTTCTTCCTTCATTTGTCTCCCCAAGTTCTCCCCAAATTTGGTTCCTCTTTTCCTCCATTCTTCCTCATTTAACTTTTTGACATTGTAAACCCAAATAAAAATCAATGAAAATTAGATAATGTTTGCATGGCTGGCTGGTTCTTCACCACTAGGAGCAAGTGAACTTGGGAAGGTATTTAGTTAATTTGCTGGCACATCTGCATGTGAATTCATGCAAAATAGGTATTAAATATTAGGATTTTAGACATATGTCCATTAGAGTGGATCAGCAAATTACTGCCTGCTAACCAAGCTGAGGAATATCCTTTGGTCTTTTTCAAACACAATGGTAGCACGTTAATTTAAATTTAATTTGAGAGTGCACAAGGAACATATGGTGGTCCAAGCTGATCTGACCAAGAGTCTCACGCAGCAGATCCTACATCAAATCTGTAGTTTCTCTTGGAGTTGGACAATGTATTTTAGAGAAACATCCAATCTTGATTTAAAGACTTCAAGAGACAGGAAATCCATCACTTCCCAGGGTAAGTTGTTCAAGTTGATATCTACTCTCATTTGTTAAAACCTGCATTTTTCTAGCTTTGGTTTCTAGTGTTCACTGTCAGAGGTGAACCTGGTATTCCTGTAATGGTATCACTCAGTGCTATTCCTGGAAATAATCCCGTCCTCCACTTGACACTCCCTTGCTCAGACAGCTGAGCATCATTTTGGCAGCATTTGGCAAAGAAAGGGGATGAGGCCATATTATAGCAATTTTGTTTAAAAGACACAAGGGGAAAAAATAAAGAATTGCAGTATCAAAGGAGTAAAATCCCATTTCAGTAAGTTTTGAGAAGTGAATGGCAGATGATGAAGTAATTGATCACAAAGTTTATCTTACAGAGGAACTGGAACAGGAAAGGTAACAGGGATGTAATCAGGATTAAGGCTGGAGGGCAGGAAAGGTGAGATAAGAATTTGGACTCTACTGCTCTGTGGGTTAACTTTGATTGCCAAGTGCTCATGAAGCTGCTCTCCCATTCCCAAGAGGGAGGGGGTGAAAAATAAGGTGAAAAAGCTTGATGGGTCATGGTAAACACAGGGAGATCACTCACCAGTTACTATCACAGGCAAAACAGACTCAAATTGGGTAAAGGTAATTTAATTTATTTCCAGTGAGGGATGGAATAGGTGGTAAGAAACAGGGCAGAGCTATAAACACCTCAGACATACACACCTCTTACCAGGCCCAACTTGACTCCTCTTTTTGTGCCTTTTCTCCCTCCTCCTGAGCAGTGCAGAGGGATGAGGATTGGGGGTTCTGGTTAGTCCATAAAACTCTGCTGGTCCTTTCTTCTCATTGTTTTTCTCTGCTTTAGGGTGGGTCTTTCCCCACTGGGAGCAGTTGTTCAGGAACAGTCTGTTCCAGTGGAGGCTCTCCATGGGCTGCAATTCCTGACAGGAAAACCTTTTCCAGCACAAGCTCTCAGAGGGCTGCAGCTTTTTGAGGCACCTGCACCTGCTCCAACGTAGGCAGACTAGGAAGGTTGTGGATAAGGTGATTAACTGACAGATCTCGGAGTTCCACGATGGAATATCTGAGAAATTATTGGAAGAAGTTTTGTTGCATCAGTTGTATGGGAGTGATGGACTGGAGGGGGTCAGTCCAGGGAGTGCTGGCCGTGGTGGTGAAGGCTTGCTCTGCCTTAGGGCACAAACAGCTCGTGTTGGCCTTGGCTGGAGGCCACCACTAGAGAGAAGACTCACTCTGTGGAGAATCAGCTGAGGCTGGCTGGCTGCTGCAGCTCATGAATGACTCCTGCTGCAGAAGGTGCATGAATGGGATTTTTTTTCCCTTCTGGCAAGGTTTGGAAACCCTTGGCTATTTTCTTGATCAGATAGTCTTGTGCTTGAACAAAATGCCTGTATGAAAAGACCCTGCAGGGAACTTGAATAATGTGAGAAGATTTATTTTAAAGAAGAGATGAAGGCTGTATGTCACCTAGGAGAAATAAAACTGCAGAGAAGATACCAGAGGCATTCATCTTATGGGAATCCCAGAGGAAAAGCAGGGTATGGGGGAGACAGACACAGCACTGTGAACAGAGTTTGTGATGCATATGTAATAAATATCCACATGCTAAAGTAGCAGCTTTGATTCCTATTTATATTTTCTTGCATCCAAAATGCAAATTCCAGCTACACCATCTATTGAAAAGATATGTCATTTTGTGTCTGGAGGCATGTAACTTTGTGAGGGAGGTCTTGAGTGAGAAGGTGGGAAAGGAAAGGCTGTGCCAATTGTCAAGGACAGGTTGTGACAATTAGGGGCACAGAGAGGAGGAAAGGAGAACACCAATTTCACTATCAAAAGACACCAAAATAAAGATCCAGCATCACCCCTTCCTAGCAGGTTCCAGGTGCACAGAGGCAGTGACAGCTTTAAAGCAGCAGCACCATGCCCCTGGCCTGTTAGCCAGGGCTCCCAGGGAGTCCTTTCAGAGTAGCCAAATGTCTGTGCCACAGTGGCTCCCTATGGCACAACCATCTGGGCACAGAGATCCATCCCTAAAAGGGAATCCTTCATTTGGATTAGTCTTGCTTCAAATTTCATTGCAGCTTTCACTGTGTGGCCACTGGAAATGCTTCAGCAATAAATAAATGATGGTAAATCCAATTGAGTCTGTACTTTCTGGGTCCTTTCTTGCCTTATGAAATGCTGTAGCTCACACATCTGTCAAATAGATCCCTTAGACTCTAAACTCTGGGGACAAGGCTGTGCCTTTTGTGCTTAGCGCTTCTAAGCAATAAAGAGTAAATAAAATACAAATCATCTAAGTAGAATTTTTTGCACTCCACCACGGCATGGTCTCACCTGACCTTTTGTAGTCACACCAGAAGTACTGAACAGCCCACAGAAGACGATACAGTTTTCTTTCAGTAGCAGAACTCCTTTGCAGGAGATCACTTTACAGCAATTTCTTTCATTTTGCAAGATTTTTTCCTCCCATTTTCATTCTTACAATTTTTCATTCATCGAAATTCTGGGGTAGAGAGAACAGTTAATTATTTTTAATAATGCTTCTCATTAAGAGTTTTATTTTGATACTGGAACTGTAGTACAATGCATCTGGCTTTGCATGTGTTCATCCACCAGTCCTACTCCTTTCTACTGTGATGCACATTAACATCATTCTTGGTGAACCTAATGACCTGAAGAAATTAAAGAGATACTGTAAGGCACCATGACCATGTAAGGAGAAGTAGTTGTGGAAAGTGAAAAATCCTGATCATAATTTAAATTGTGCTGATATTAGTCAGGGAGTTTATTCAGTCTGAGAAAAATGTGGTAACACTGATATAATTAAGAACTGCCTTATTAAGTTAGACTCAATGTCGTTTTTTAGCAGTATCTTATGTGTAACTTTAACTGATAGAGGTTTATTAGGGAGGAGTATGAGAGCTGAGCAACTTTTCCTTTCCTTTAAATTTTAAGGGACTTTGCAGAGGTTATTTCTCACAGAGTCCTCTGACCTCCTGATGGTCAGGGCTTTGAGACTTCTAAACTAAAGATTTTCTAGAGGTCCTTGGTTGAAGAGTTGCCTATGATGTTGTTGCCTTGTATTTACTTCCATGTCCAGCAGCATCCTATGCAAATGCACTCTATAACCCCATACTAAGAAAACAGTTTATTTAGTTTGATTTAAACCCTGATTTTGTGTTGATCATTTTCAGGAAATTTCAGAAAGTAATAATACTAAAAAAAATTGTTTATTTTGCCATATCATCCGTAGCTTTATATACTATTATAATGTCACCTTTGAGTCACCTCTCTTTCTTCCCATATCTTATAGTCTTTGCTATATATCAGTGCTCCTTGTCACTATTCTCTCTGCTACCTCTTATGTCTTTCTGAAAGACAGGACACATGAAATAGGACACATTTTTTGAGCTGTAAAACTGGATTCTGCTTAACTCATTTTTTTCCTCATCATTCCTAAAACATAATTTTCCTCTGACCATGCAAACAATGTTTTCAGGAAACTATCCACAAAGACTTCCATATCTCTTCCCTGGATGGTAATAGCTAATTTAGAGCCTATCATTGTGTATGCATAGTTAGGATTGTTTTTGTCATGTACACTGCTTTGTATTTTTTTTTAATACAGAATTTAATTTGCTATTGTATTTCTCTATGAAATATTATTGTGAAAATCATCTACAATGCTTTCCAGGCAGCTTCAGTCCCTGGGAATTTGATAAAATAACAAAATCAGAATCTATTCCCATTAAATTTGATCTCATATTCATTACATTTATAATGGCTTAATAGTTTTTTTCTGTCCATATTTATAACCTGGGCTGCATCATGGCACGTACCTGCGAAAATACAAAAGTTTGAAGCAATGTTTCTTTCCTAAGTACAGCTTATTGCAGTAGTAAATGCCAGGCAATTCTGAAGGATGGGGCAATTTCCTCATCAATTAGAGGTGTGCTTGTGGGGAAAATGCAGCATCTTAAAAGCATTCCACCTGAGCCCATCTGGTCTTGTTTATACAGGAATAAAAGATCAACTTTTGCTAATGCCGGTTTCTGCTCATCATTTGTAATAATTCCTGAATTCAAAATGAGTTACTGCTGCTCTTCTAGGTGCTGGGAAAGCTAGACCAACTGTCTGTAAACTTACATGAAATAGGGTTTAAAATAAGTGTATTTCATTCTCATTTTCTATACTTATTCATTTGAGTAGCATTCTAAAGTAGCAAAGGAAGGGTTCCCCTGGGTATATCTGAGGAGTGTAGTTAATAATCACCCATACCAAAAACACAGGTAGCTGCCTGAAAGAGAGGGTACAAGTTGAGAAAGGTCATTCACCCACCTGTCCTTCTGCTGAGGGCAGGAGACATGCATATGGCTCTTCTGAATCATGCAGTACTTAAAAATTCTCTTTTTTGTCTGGGACTGGGACATTGGTTTTACCTCTCCTGAGCAAAGAACAGTCACAGTAACAAAGACAACTCCCTGCAGGTGAACGCTTTGTAGTGAAACTCAATTCAGTGTGGAATGAGATGGGAAGAAACCAGAAGAAAATCAGGAGAGAGAAACTCGTTTTAGGTAATTACAGATGTTTGGAATGTGAATTCTTATGAATAAAAATTTGTTTTTCCTAAATATAAAAAAAAGCCTGTTTCTTTGGGTTATATAAAAAAAAAAAAAACAAACAACAAAAACAAAACACAAAAACATATTAAAACATCACCCTAATTCCATGAAAAAAAAATATTTTTGCTCTAAACATTTATGTACTTTGGGGCTTTTTTTTTTTGCCAAAAGTTGATGGAAAATATTTTTCGTTTTCTTACCAGTTCTCATTAAAATGTTTTGCCATAACCTCTGCGACATAATCTACTCAGCAGAGTGAGGAAGATGTCAGAGCCATGTGAAGAATAGCCTCTGTTCACTACCCACAGCATTTTGCTGTATTGACCTAATTGTCACTTCTTGTGAAAAAACACCCAAAAGTTCACCTTTGTGTGAAGGCAGTAGTTTTTAGCTCGTTTCTCTTGTTCACCTCCTGAGACCTGTCATCCACAAGAAGGAGTGAGCTGGTTTCTGTGTGGCTTGTGCCACCACTACCAGAGAATCACCTCAGCTGCAGAAGTCTCAGTATTGATGATGCTGGATGAGCAGAAAGGACAATTCTAGATCCAGGAGGAGAAGGGGAATGGTGAAATTGCTGAGAAAAAGCCTCTGCCCTGTCTTTTTAACTCATGAAGTGAAACAAATTTGATAAAAAATATTTCAAGCATGATAACCAGGAAACCTTCAATGCTGTTTCTGCAAAATCGTACTTACAGAATGTAACTGCAGTTTGATACACTAAATTGCTCATAAAAATTAGTTTTAGTGAGCTTTATTGCCAATAAAAATTATACTTTTCACTTACATCCTGTGATCTTGCCTTGCATTTTCCAGTCTCTAACAGACCTATATCTGCATGTCTGAGAGATAAATATCCTGCTGTCATAACATTCATACTTTTGTACCAAAGTATTGCTTACTTACATGAAGCTATTTCTCAGCTTCAGAAAATAAACATACAATCAAGTATGCTTTTCTCAAGTCACACACACACACACACACACACACACACACACACACACTCTCTCTATTTTCTGCTACATTTTCTCATTAATTAGAGCACATAAAATATTGCCTGGATTTGAAGATGCATTTTCAGCCCACAGTTCTGGCCTCTCTGTATTCAGAAATGTATTATTGTCTGCTTGGTAGGGTTAAAGTTTATCTCAAATAAATCTGTCTCTTTGGCTCAGCTCTAGCTGGCTTCCAGCCCCCGTCCCCCACACTGCAAAAGCTGCAGACTAGATAATTGCTGTCATTCAGCTATAGCCATGTGCTGTGTTTGCAGAACTAGAGTCTGTTTCCCTAGAAAATCAGTCTTTGATGCCTTAAATGCTGTGAGTTCTTACTAGTACTCTGATAGTCAAGACATGTCAGTTTTTATCCAGTTATTTCTTCTTCAGAGTAATGTAGTGGTACAAGGTGGGTTTATCTGTTGCATTATTAAGTAAAGTTTATGAAGCAATTTAGTGCTGTAATGATCCCATCTAGCACTAATGTCCCTGAAAAGAAAGTAATTTATAAGCTGTTGGTTTATTTAATAGTTGATACACAATGATTCATACTCTAAAGATTAGGGATTATTGGTAGAAAGTTTTTCGTTGAGCGTCTTTTAAAACAGGTCAGATTTTGTCATGATCACTGATGTATACATACTTAGAAAAATTACCCTAAATATATTTTATATTAACTTTCTCAGTCTTTTGCTGTGCTAAATAGAACTGTAATCTGTAAGTTAGTGCAAGGCAAGCAGGGGTGCCTTTAGGGAAGAAAATGCTACTTTGTGAAAGGGTGAAATTATCTAACCTTATGTCACTGAGAGCACTCTTTTAAAAAACCCATAAGTGGTCCTCACTAAAGCACATCATGTGGCCATTGAATTAGAAATGCAGGGATGGAATAGATTCCAAAGGTTACATCGTCCAGTCCTCTGGCTCTGGGGAAGGAACAAATACACCACAGCTTCCTACAGAGATTTTTATCTGCTACTTTTTTTTAGAATTTCTGCTAAAAGACTCTCCAAGGGTATCCTGTTCAAGCTTTCTCTTCTCAATTTTTTGTTAATATATGACCTATATAGTCTTTGCTGCAAGTTGTACTGGGCTCTTTTTGTCTTTCCTTCACCTGAACAGTTGGTAACAATTGATCATTGTCTTTCCTATTAATAATCTGCCATATCCTGAAGGATCTATCAAGCCTTTGTCTGCCCAGATTTAATGAAACCCTTATTTTTGCAGTCTTCCTTCACTACTAATACTTTCTGAGCCCTTTTCTCTTTCCTGCTGTTTTCTTCTGTATTCTTTCCAGAGTGACTACGTGTGTTTTGGAGTATGTCACTGAAAGCCACTGGCACTCCTTCAGCTTCATTCTCCCTGTAAACGAGTAGAAGGAAATTATTCTGACCCGTATCTTACCTGCAAAGTGCTTGACAACAGATTTTCCCCTTTCCTTCTTTTGCAGTAATACTTCAGTATTGACTCACAGGTCTTTTCTAATACTCTTAAACTTCCAGGTCCTTCTTTCCTCACTTGGCATTTTCAGTGTTAATTTGTCCTTACTAGTTATTTTGCTCTGAACTCTATTTCTATTTTAGTAATTTCTTTTTAATTCTAGATTACGTATTTAATTATGTATTTAATTCTAAATTATGTATTTATTAGTTCTTGATTTTCAGGCTGTTCTCCAGACTTCTGTAACCCACACATATCCTATTTCATCTACAAGCTTTTTAAACTTTTAAATCCATACTTTTAATGAAAGCACTGAACAGAGTTGGGCCTGAAATCTCTGAGGGATACAGTCTGAAAGAAAATCCCCATTAGATACTGATAGTTATTCTTTGAGAAGAGCTTTCCAAGAAGTCATACACAGTCTCTATATGTTTTTTCATCTAGATGACATTTCCCTTTTTTCCTATGAGAATTTAATGTGAAAAAATATTAAATTTCTTACTGTACTCAAGATACTGCAAATTTATTCTTCTTCCCTGTGTCATGGCTTAACCCCAGCTGGCAACTCAGCACCACACAGCCACTTGGTCTCTCTCTGTGCAGCTTGATCAGGGAATCAGAATGGTAAAAATGGGAAAACTCATGGGTTGAGATAAAGACTGTTTAATAAGGAAACAAAAAATAAAGAACATCGGTGGGGTGAGAGGCAGGAAAAGCCTTAACTCTGTGTAAGTGCTGCTCAGCAGAGACTAAAACATCCCTGTGATACCAACACTGCTTCCAGCACAACTGCAGAACACAGCCCCAAACCCTGAAGGAAGTTACACCAGTCAAAATCAGCTCACCCAGTGATATAGTTATCCTACCCCAGGAGGCTAGCTTGGCTTGACACAGTTATTTTTTGAAAAATATACATTTTTTGATTTTATTATTTTTCAGGTGTTTCTAAGTTTCTGTGTACACATCTATCCCATTTTACTGCAGTCTGTAGTTAATTGAAGTGTCCTGTTTTCTTTGGATTCCCCATCATCCCTCTTTTAAAGATACACATTTGCTTATTTTCTGAGACTATCCCTCTCTAATACGATTTCTCACATGTAATCACTGATGCTTCAGATACAGTATTGTTTATTTCTTTATGCACTTGGGGGCAAATTCAGTCAAGTAGTGGACACTTTAAAATAAAAAACTCATTTAAAAATATTAGCTATTCTGTCTTAACTACTGAAATTCAAATTTTGTCCTTCAAATAGTTTAGAGGGCTTAAAAGCAGCTTGAAAGAATCATCATCATCGTCATCAAATTCTGCTTCAAACTGTGCTAGTGTTGTTTGAGATATCAAAAGCCTGTTTTACACAAGTATCCAAGGCACTTGTAAAGCTTTTTTTCTGCATTTCTTTTGGAGCATTTCACTTCTTGCTCCTTGAAATGTTTTGTTATTGTGTTACCTTGTAAGGTGAGGAGCTAAAGCAATAGTTGAATACAGCAGTATTTCAGGAAGAATCTTGAGTGGTGGGAAAAAGATTGTGTAATGCCTGGGGTGAACAGATTATTTCTCTTAGAGGTATTTTGTACATATCCATGTTGTACATGCATCTGATGCACTTAGCACATGTAGGCTTTGCAGAGACATTTTACATTCAGATCAGGTAAACTTCCAGCCAAATACACTCATGAATACAGAAGTAATTACTGAGCTCTAAGGACACGTCGTGAGGACATTATCATTTGTCAGCAGGATACCAGTGGCTGCTGTCATGGAAAATTTACATTAGCATCATTGTTAAGTAGTCTGTTTACTAGTTTCTTAATGACCTGCAGCAAACAATGATTTGAACTCCTTTATGAAGTTCAGCGTGGAAGGCTGCAGTTATGTTGTATGTGTTTTCATAGGTTAATGGTATTAGGATGGAATCAACAGCAGCTGTCAAGTCATATGCAGCCAAACCATCTGTGAGCAGGTCTAGGTGGCAGTTGCTGCTGTGGTGCTAGTGTAGGTTGGGGATGGAAAGTGAGTTTTAAAATATGCACTTTAAATATGAGTAGCCAGATAGCTGTGCTGAAGCATGAAGCCCAGGGAGGGCTCTGAAAATCCATCTCACAGGGTAGGAAAAGCAGGACTTCCTAAGCCAAAGCTGCCAGGAGTCATTCACTGTGGCAGATCAGAAGTTTCTAGCATAGAAGTGTGGACAAATCAAAACACACGTGGTTTTCTTGGTAATTACATCTTATGAGTTGCTCAAGAAACTAGACAGTGCTGATAGGCTCAAAAATATTTTCTTAGGCTTCAGCAATCACCTGCTATTCAACAGCTGAGAATTTGGAGATTTCTTTTTCACTTCCACAAATCATGATTTGATCTATGAGCAGATGTTTCTGGAAAGATTTAATTAAACCTTATTCATTGAAAAAAATATACATTATTTCTGATGATGTGTTACAAACTACATGTACTTAATATCTGAAGGAATTCTTTGCCTGAGCTGCCTAAGAGGTCGTGGAGGGAAAATCAGACTTAACTTATTTGGCCCACCTAATAGAAAGAAAATGTTCTTGTGAAGGTCTCCTAATTTCTGTCCTTTATAGACCACCTTGCAGTGCTGCTGGCTACCAAAAGCAACAAGCAGTGGGGATTTGTACATTCAACACTTTTTGACATTTTTAGGATTTAGGCTACAGTATAGTCCCAGAAGAAGAAATGGCAGCCTTAAAAAAATGGTGTTAGTTCAGTCTTGTCAAAATTACATATATTCAAGGGAGCTTAATGAGGGAAAATATGTTAAATTTAGTGTTTGCTAATGTTATTGGCCAATGCATCATTGTAGCACATTCATCAGATCTCCCCATGAAGGCTCTTTTAGATCTTTTCCAACCTAAACCATTCTGTGATTCTTTGATTGTAGATAAAGATGGGTTGAATTTTTCCACTAAATATTTACTCACTTGAATAATGACTACATACCGAGTCAGAATTATGTGGAAAATATTCAAAGTAATTGTGTAATGACAGTTTGTAGTAATGACAGTTTAAATTATGTTTTAAAATGAACAAATTTAAAATCACAAATGCAGCTCCAACCCCTTGATTTTCACAGTTCTAACTGCTTGATTTTACTATTTTAGCTGCATATCTTGTAGGGCTTTTCTTCTTCTGTAGCATAACTTTTAGAAGGAAGTAAAAAAGCTGCTCCAACAGGGTAACTACTGAATGTAAAAGTGAGAAAAATTTATTAATTTATTTCTCAAGCTTCATTGCTGCATTCTTCAGAATTATATTGGACACAGTGCTTGTCTTTTCTTAAATTTTCCTCTTAATGTTCAGTATCTTTTGAATAGATTTATATTTACCTATATGGAAAAAAATATCTTTCACTATTATGCAAACCCACTAAAATGATTAAGCTTAGACCAAAATTTAAAAAAAAAAAACAACCAAAAACAAAACAACACCAAAAACTTGAGTTCTATTGGAACTGGGAAGTTTATGAACTTCTAAATTTTTAGCAGGCTTATCTTGAAGCATGACAGCTGGTATAATAATAGTATTTCTCTTTTTGGCATAAACAAGTGGGCTTCTACAGAAAATTTCTTGAAAATTCAGTCTCTAGTAAGAGCATGCTTACAAATTAATAAGTTCTCCCCAAAAAAACTGTGGGAGCTTTTAAGGTGAAATTTACTCTGCTAACAGGAACTTATGCAAATGCTCAGCAATCCTGTTTTTATAGGACAGGAGAGTCCTGACTTAACTAATGAATGAGATTTTTCAGGATGAAGTCTGGGTAAGGAAGCTCACTTACTGTAAGAAATGAAGGGAATTTCTGTAGAGCAGAAGAGGAAATAATAAAAAAATCTGAAAACTGGTAATACTGAGCTAGTTTATCCAGATCTAAGCATACAGCTATTCCACCTAAATGCAGAATATGTTTAGAAAGTGGTCATTAATAAATACAGTTAAGATTTAGCAAATGGAGAAGTATTAGGCATATTTAGCTATTTTTTAGTAGAATATCTGTTATCTATAATTCAAGATTTGCCATTGGCACTAGCTGAAGATGTCATTGATGTGAGAATTGGGATCTGGGGATCTTGACCTAAGGGAACAAACATGTTCTTAATTTGAAAGAGCTTAAAACAAGATCAGATCAAGCAGTAGATATTGCATAATAAAGGACAAATCTCAGTTAACAGGCAGACTGATACATTATTGTAATCTGTTGCTTTCCTAATCTTGTTTCATCCTTATTGTGTGGCCTACCAGAAATCATATTGTTTGATTTATTTCCAAGCCTCAATTCTTAACACAAACTTGTCACTCCATATCTCAATACCTGCACACCTGGCTTGAGTGTCCAGTTCAAAGTGTGGGATTTCAAATTTGAGGAGAATCTAGTTCTTCCAGAAACACTGCATCAACCAACTTTCTTCCTCAAGAAGAATTATTTCTTCCCCAACAGATAACCAAATCATACCTTTGGAAAGTTGACTTAAAGGCTTATTGATAAAGTACCATTAGATTCAGGAAAAAAAAATTAAAAACTTGCAAAATAAAAACAAGCTAGTGTGTTTCTACTGCTGAGATAAACAAAGATTGGAAACCTGTGGATTAATTTTGTTCTAACAGACCTCTGGAAATGCCACATAGTTGTGAAAGTTTACATCTGGATGGTAAGTCCCGGTGCTACTTCTTGCTTTGCCAGCTCATTTCTGCTTGGAAGTCATCAAAAAAACATAAGCACCTATTCTGTGAATAACAAGTTAGGAAATTCTAGGTTGTGTTATCCCAAATGGAGAAAAATAAGAGAAAATGAATGCTGATTTTGGGGTTTTTTCCCTGGACTTGGTACATCTTGCTCTGGAAGAGATCTCAGAGATTGCATCAGAAAAGCTCATCTCACAGTTTGAGAGCACTTGATCCATGCAATTGCAGTACTGTCATATATTGTGGTTACAGTGAAGAAACAAATATATCTAATTAATTCTGAGTCTAAAGGCATTGGCGAATTGCAAAATAAAAAGTCTTGTGATGTGCCAGACATACAATAAAAACAATAGAGGATGATCTGGAATGGTATCAGCTGTTTTGCATGAAATCAAAATTGTTTTTTCTTCCTTGGTAGCTCTAGACAGGTTCAGTAACTGCAGAGGGGAAGGGAATGTTAATGTATAGCTATCTTCATGTATTCAAAACTACTGAAAATTAGAGCAAATTGAAAACCAGACTGGTTTTCTGATAAAATTTTGTGGAAATCAGCTGCAACTTTTTCTCTCAAACAGTACCAATTTTCATAGTTATTCTGTTGTTCCTAAGCTTACACTGAATTGGTGAACTTTTTAGTAAAAATGCTTTTCAAGAGTTTAGGCCTATTTTCTCAGGCACAGAAAGAAAAATGTCTTGTAGAAATCCAGTGGTATATATTCCAAGATATTTGAAGTTGCTCTTGTTAATAGTGCTAAAGGGTTCTGATATTCCTTCAGGTACTATGTGCATGAAGAAGTAAAGTGTACTGCTTCAGATGGCCCACCAAAAAAGTTCTCAACAGGAAACAAACCCCAGCTAAATAGAGAAGTGGGAGCTGGCTGAGAAGGATGTCAGGTAATAATAAAAACAGCAATAGCTGAGAGAGGTTAAGACATGATCAAATTATTTCCAGGTGGTCAAGGCTTCCTGCAGTTGCTTTAGTTTTCTCCTCAAGAAAAGATGAATCTCAATGTGTCAGCACAACTAAAAAAACCTATAAATTATTTCTAGTAGGAGTTTAAGAGATTATAATATGCAAACTTCAAAGTTTGACTGTTTGTGAATTATGTTCAAAAATAGACTGTGTTCAACCATACAATTCAAATATACCTTAGATACAGTACATGACCCAAGTATTTACGCAGTGTTGTCTTGATCCTGTAAAATTATTTACATATATAAGTTAACAATGAAGCAATCCTGCTACCTCTGAGGAGTTATTCAAAGTTAATACAATGCAGAACGACTTGCCATGTTGCAAGGATGAGATTCTAAGAGGTGTGAGGTAGAGGGTTGAACTATGGGGAAGGACCATTGTGATGCTTCATAACTTGCAGCAGCAAATGGTTTAAATGCCACACCTGTGCATTCGAAAATCAGCCTGTAAGAGTCAGTGCAAACAGATGCTGGGCTGATTGACTGACTGATATTTTGTGCTTTGACCTTTACTCTGAGTCTCAGTGAGCATTTACAGACATTCATCATGTGTCTCATGGTTCATGCTTTTTGAGCACAGATGTAGAACTAGGCTTTGGAAGAAGGCTACATTTCTATTTATTGTGTGTTATTTAAAAGCCTCTTTTCATGATACACAATGCTGTCTCTCATTCTAACTTCTGTTTTGGGAACTGCGCTCTTGTTTCAGTTCAAGATTGTAACTTAGATTTCTAGAAAAGGAATACCAGCTTTCTGCTCAAAAGCATTGTTTTCAGAAAGTTAATGAGTATGAAATTAAATTCTCCACTGAATATTTACTGCCATGTCACCAGGTTTTCAGAACTTCAGCATGCAGATTCTTTGACAGTGGGGAAGATTCTTAAAAAGTGAGCAGATTTTATAAGAAAGAGAAGCATCTGCAAAAATCACTGTCTTCTTTTTTTTCTTCTACTGCAAACTATTCAGGCATAATTTTACTTTCTTCAAATATAAATGTCTTTTTTACCTGTAAAATCCTGTTGAGGACATACAGATAGAAAATTAAACAATCAGAATTATGATTCATACCTAGATAGTCTCAGGTAAATATGGATATGTTATAATTATTTATAAATTTAGGCTTGCCACGTATGGTAGATTTAGTGTTGATGGCATTGTTCTTGTGAAATGGTGTTATGCTTGATAACACAACAAAATTGAAATTGAAGCAGAAGTACACTGATATTTGTGTCTCTGACTGAAACAAAAGCATCACATAAGCTGGCATGTCCTTTCATTGCTTTTTTCTTTTCTTTTTCCATGCTGCTGGGTTTTTTCTTCTAGCCTAAAGTAATCAACTCATATAGATAGTTTCAAAGCCAAAGCATTTTAGTCAGCAACCATGATGCTTTGTAGAGTTACTAAAATTTCAGAAATGTAGGTTAGGGGTTTATTTTAGCCATTAACACATTTTTTTTTGTGGGGTCAGAAGAAGATTGTGATGCACAGAGCTACTGTAATTTGAAAATCTCTAAGAAAGTGAGGCATATTAATCTAAGTAATGAAAAATCACCTTTATCATGATAAAAAGATAACCTGGTTTCTAGAGTGATACTGGAAAATGACTGCTGAATGGTACTTTAAAAAAAGCTAATTATTTCCTGTATATTTTTCATCAAGTCATATCAGTTGTAGAACTTTTCTGTGTAATTCCTGTTGCCTGAACACTGGAGAAGTTTTTTCCCCTCTCGTAAACACTGCCCAAAAATGATGAAGCAACTATTTGAAGTTAATGTCAAATGCTACTATAAATTAGCTGTTAGGATACAAAGTTAGTGTATTGATTTTTTTCCATCTAGTACATGCTCTTTTCATAAACAAACTTGATCATGTGCCTATTGATATATTGCAGATGTAAATTTTATTAGAAAATGGACTGGAAAGTAATAAAAGCTTTGAACAGGCAATCATTATCAGCAAATTCCATTAGTAAGCAGATAAATTTTCAAACAAGCTTATTATTTTTTAAAGAGGTTTTGATTATTCCAAGATGCTAAAATTGACTGGTGAAAAATAATTTTACAAAATAGAGAGAAACCTTTTCAGTGACTGGTGGGGAATAGAAAGGTTTCAATACATGTTGATTTTACATGTATACTGATTCACAAACAAAATAACAAGACATGATAAGCTATAAGTAACCCAGGCAGATTCTGTGGCAACTTTCTTTGAAGTTGGATCGTGCATTCACCCTCAACAACAGTGTTTGAAAATGTCACACTGTGATGATGTGTGCTGTTAAAATGCCAGCACTCCTTAGTCTTGTCTTAAGGAAATGAATTTATTGAGCCCTGCTTTAAGAAAATGAGATAGCTGGGTACTGAAAGCAGCAACCAGTGAGACAAGAAGGAAAGAGGGTGGATGCTGAGGTAAATGCCCAGTACAGACTGGGTGGGTGAGAATTATAGTCAGAGACAGCATCACTGTCTCACCTGTGCTGCCACTGCAGTAGTTAATGAAGTAGTGTGCTCTGCAGATGCAGAGC
The DNA here is from genome assembly GCA_034336665.1 of Luscinia megarhynchos. NCBI lineage: Eukaryota > Metazoa > Chordata > Aves > Passeriformes > Muscicapidae > Luscinia > Luscinia megarhynchos. Next base: position 73,093,051 of record JAPFBE010000003.1, read on the forward strand.
AGGATGGAAGCATTATTGCTGGTTTTTTCCTTAGGGCTCAGGCACCTGGTTCTGCTCTGTGTTTTCTGCACAGTACTACCAACAGCTCACATTATAGCAGCACCATTGTTTTGATGAATTACTTATTGTTGTAATAAGGGTGCATAAAACCTCCGTTTTGCCAGAGTACTATAAGATCAGCAGGTTTTTTTAAATCCCACACATTCCTATTTTAAATGCTTTTGTAAATCAATTTAGCTGTGTCATAGAGTTTCACTGGAAATGTGAAAATAACTCTTTTTCAGTGAGCTAAGCTTGCAAAGGGCAGTATGCTATGATTTTACAGACCAGTACTTTTCATATTCCATTTCTGAGATGTGCATCTCACTCGAATGGCAAGTATTTTTGCACACAATTGTTTGGTACAGTAGAGTTTGCCTTACATACAGATGGAGGGTCCTGAGGTCATGGATAGTCCTTGATGGCCTTGACAAGGCTGGCCTAGGACTGCTCCACACCTCTGAGTGCAGGTTCCATTTAAGCCAAGTCCAGGACCACCAAGTCCCTGTCTGAGCTCTGTTGCAGGGCTGTGTGCCTCTGCTCCCATTCCTAGAAAATGGTGTGGATTGCCTGGCTTGACCTTGCTGCTGACCTGCTGCCTTGCCATTGCCTGGGGACCACTGGGCTGCTGACAGGACCCTGTGCTGTCACGCCCCTGCCCTGCCCTGTGTCAGTGGCACTGCACCCTTCAGGTGTGGGACTGTGGCCCCTGGCTCGCCTCACCTGGAGCTCTCCCTGACCTTGCTGCACCCTTGTGAGGAGCTGCATCCATCCCACTAATGAATGTTTGGTGTTTCCAGCCCTTGGAGTAGCTGTGTGTGTCCTGCAAGGCTGCAGAGCTCTGGGGCAATGGGGAGGATGCTGCTCCAACCTGCCTCAAACAGACCCTGCTGTTGCTCAACCCTTTACACGTGGCATTAGCAATGTGTGGCTTGTGACAAGCACCTTCTCACTCTTCAGCATTTTGAAAACCTGTCTAAGAGAGATTCCTACACAAGGTTCTCTGCAAGCACGTGGGTTTTGCGTGTTTTCGAGTCCTGCTGCTTATAGTAGCACAGAAAATGTTGCTGCTCCAGCACTTGTGACTATCCCAACCTCCATTTAATTGACACTTGCTAATCTGCAGAACTCATGTTGCTTAGTCACAGAGAGATTTGAAGGCAGAGGAAAGGACCTGAAGCTTCAGCAGCACTATTGAATTCACCAAGCATTTTCCTTTTGGTAGAATAGGTCAGAGTACTTCAGGTGCCTGAAGCCTGTGTTGAAGATTAGAAAATCCTGTCCCTTCCTGCCCATTGTGGGCAGCAGGCAGGAATCTCTTCTGCAAAATGATGGGATTTGTTTCTGTATTTTTCATAACATAGAAGAATGCCTAATACCTGCTGGGTGCTCCAATGTGGGAAACATTGATGTATACTGATGGCAGTGCAGCACCGTGTAAATAATTGATTATTTTGTAGGTCAAAGACATGAATCCAGTTGAGTTATTTCCTAATATGACAGAAATAATCTAGAAGATGGAATCATGATTATCAAGAGCTAGTTTGGTCCAGTTAGCAAAAAAATTAAACCTCGAAACAGCAGGACTAACACACCTCATGAGTATGTCTGACCTATCTGGAGTTGTCCCTGTATTTTAACCTTTCATGGCATCCTGCAATCAATTTCACAGTTTTATTTTATTTTATTTTATTTTATTTTATTTTGTTTTTATTTTATTTTATTTTATTTTTATTTTATTTTAATTTTGATTTACACTTACTGCCTGTTTATTTCTTAGCACGTTCTCCAATTATCTTGCCATGATACATAAAGACATATTTCTTCCCTTTTTGTGTCAATAGGTATTTCCTGTGAAATCATTATATTTCTTTTCCTTGCTGAAATCTTTGTCATTTCCTGTAATATGCTAAATATTCTGTAGTTGTGTTCATCTTCTAGGATACTTTTTTGCAATGGTTTGTCCAGACCTTTAAGAAATTTTCCAATGGAAGCTGTGGCTTCAAAAGGTGATGCAATGATTTCTTGTAGATTGCTCTTAATTTGTTCTGGAATGATCCTCAACATTCAGTTGCTACCTGAATTCCTGGTTGAGTGTTTTTCTGACATTTTCAGAGGACTATCCACAGAAGTTGTCATAGTTTTTTCATAGTGGGGATGGTTGACATGGAGTCCTCAGTGTCCATCAATAAAGATATTTTTCCCTCTTGCATTACTTCTCACTCTGCTGTGAAGTTCAACAGCCATTTTATCACTTGCTTGCTGAGGTTTGCTAAACAGAATATAACAACAACAACAAAAGTTATTTATTATATCTGGGAAGAAAATGGCCATCAAACAATGACTTTTCAAGTGGTTCTTACCTTGCAGTGATACTTCTGTGCTTAAGCCATTGTCAGAAGCTGTCACTAGGTCAGCAGCTGTCGTAGGAACAAACAAGTTTTGGAGAAGTGTTTTGAGGTGTCCTTGCCAGGAATAATCACACTGCTACAAAAATATCCACAGATACATCCATCTACAAGAACCTTATCTTGGAAAAGGAAATACTAAAAGTTTTTCACAGCAGTTTTCAGAGGCAGGTCCTTAAATGCTGATGTAACCTTGTCTCTTTGCACAAATCTGTGGGTCCTGACTTATCAGGGCAGTAAGGGGCTCTTAAAAATTCTTATTGTTTTCCTGAAATAGCAGGAAAACAGGGCACATATTTGAATCTAACCACTGCATTAGTTTTCAGACAGATTAAATAAATTAAACAATGAGGAAGGAATAAAGGTTTAGTTAATTTCAAAGAAGGTTTAATTCATGCTCTTGTTCTGTCAAATTTTCTTCCTTTCATTAATAATCCCCCCACGCTTAAAGAAAAAAAAATCCCAGTGAAAATGTTTTCACAAAGTATTAACCTTGCTAGAATTACCTTCTGCACTAAAAGTTGTTCCCATTTAAATTTTTCTGGACATTTCAAGCATTCAGCAAGAGGAACAACAGAATGAACTCCCCAGTTTCAAAAAGTAGGTCTGTAGCAAGAGATTACAAAGAGCTGACATTTTCAGAGTGTCCAGAGAAGAATATGGAAATATGTAAATTACTTGTTTAAGACTTAAAAATAAAATAATCAGGCCAAATTGGGTGCTCCATAATAAAATAGATGTATTTTTTGAGTTATAGCTGCATTAGACAGACAAAAAAGGTAATTTTTCTTTTCTCCAATAATCCAATGCATAGAAGATACTCCTAAGAAACCTAGGAAAAGTGGATTTGGGGATGGAAAATACTATTGAATAGAATAGCTGGTGTTTTTCCTGGAACACTTGTTTTGTAGGGGTAGATTTAAGTCACAATAGGTTTTAAAGGGCTGTGTTTTGAATTTGTGCTGGAAACAGTGTTGATGCCACAGGGATGTTTCAGTCACTGCTGAGCAGGGTTTGCACAGAGTCAAGAGCTTTTCTGCCTCTCACCCCACCCTACCCCACCAGTGAGAAGACTGGGGGGGTGCACAAGGAGTTTATCTCCCCTTTTCATCTCTCACTGATGCTCTGTCACACACTTCAGATTTATTTAATGATGAATTACAAGATTAAAATAAAAATTGCCTCTCTGAAAATTCTGGTTTGTCTGGAAATACCCAATAGTACTGTTTCCTTTACCCTAAAAGCATTTACTGTGTGTATCAGTGGAATGCTGAAGCAGAAGTTTTGAACAGATTCTCCTGTACTTGCAACAATTAAAGATTGTTTTTCAGTTCTGAAATTTTCTTTTGTAATAATTTTATTATTTTTAAACTTATAGAAGTTCTCTCAGCATCATCTTCCCAGTATATCAGTTATGCCTTTATATAAACACTCAGAACTCCTGAACATCTGTAATCTAAGGTTGCTGTTATTTTGGGAGGGAAAGAGGGAAGCTAGGTGCCTGAATAATACAGATAATAGTTATTTTTTTCCATTTCAGCCAGCACATTAGGCCAGTCATTGCAACATGCAAACCATGCAGCAGTTTCTAGATTACTGCATTCAATATAAGAATTATGTCTTGTCTTCACAAAAAATGCTAATAGCATGCAGACATAGGGTTTTTTGAATTAGGTTACTACACTGCTGGAGCAATGCTTCAAGAAAGAGATTTAAGAATATATCTTATACCTTCGTAGAAGCATCATGTTGTGTCCAACAGAGGTTTGCCTAGCACTCCTGTGTCTGACCTTTCAATAAAATATTTGTTGAATTAGGCTAAACATTTTCTGCAACAGAGACTTGCATGGATATTTCTGTTTGTAGCAGAGATCTTTTTCCTGGGGAAAGATCATAAAGATAATTAAGAGTTTGGCAGGATTTTATTCTGATTTTTTTTCCCTGACCTAAACTTATGGAGGTTCCTCAGAAACCTTCAGGAAATTAACACTTGATCTATGTCTTCTAAAGAAAAATTGTCCAATTTAGGAAGGTCTATGCATTTGAACAGTTTGAAAAGGCCTTTTGAGGTGTCATGGTATATGTTTCAATTTATTTCTGTGTATTCCTCACTGTCCACAAAGCCTTGACTTCATCAGCATCTCCAAGGGGAGGAAATGAGTAGTTTCAAAAGATGAACCATTTTCCCCTTAGCACAGGAGGCAGTGCCAGTGCAGGTGGGTCTGGTCCCTGGTCCTACACCCAGCTGTGTTTCTCCAGGGTTCCTTGGGGTCTGCAGTGCTGTGAGATGTTGCAGCACTCAAGAAGTGGGTGCACCCTCTATATTTGTATTGTGCAGTGCAAGTCTCTCCCTATGAACAGATCTATACACACAGCTCCCAGACCTGCTACACTCTCTGCTTTATTTTTTTTCCAGCTTATTCTGAGTCATCCTGCAGCTATTAACAGAACAAAATCTAGCAGATGACTTTTTCTTCAAGATTAAGGAGCACAACTAACATATTTAGATAGTTAATAAGATAATTTTCTTCAGTTTAGATTTATCTTCCACAGCTTTTGCATTTTATGGGGAATCATTTTTGACCTTAGATTACTTTCACTTGCTAATAGCAAGAATAAAAAGCAAGTGGAAGCTGCTGACTGTATTTTCTTCTGAGCTTGTATTTAAAAATTTAGCAGATGTTCTGGAATATACAGTTGAGTGTCTTGTCTGGATCAATTCTTTCAATTCTAGGAACAGAGAAAGTGTAGAAGATGTGTCACTTGAATTATGATAATATTGTGTTTTTCTAGCTAAGTTTTTTTTTTTTTTTTAAATCCAATTTACACAGTAAAATTAGCATAAAAGTATTGACACTCTTCTGGAAATCCATTAAAAGAGTGTTTCTGATCAAGTCAAGTGCTGAAGTGTCCCAAGATAGAAGGTGTTGGGATACCATGGTGATTGTATCTATAAAAATCTATACCCTGTCAAATTTCAGGGATTAAGCGCAAACACACTCTGCAGTACACCTTGGGAAAAATCATTAGTAGGAAAAAAAAAGACTGCAGCACATAAGGACTGTGATTTTCTTCACATGTCTGAACTCAATCCACCATGTTAGCTGTTTTGAGTGTCACTAGAGTTTGACAGTAGACAGCAAGAGCTGAACAGAAACTCCAAAAACCTATATTCATTTCTGGAAGATTTAATGCAGTGCTGGAGATTAGGGCTAACTTTTTTGGTGTGTCTTATCTTTCATTTTATCAAGATTCATTGCTGTGAAACTCAGTGAACTCCTTGAACTGATATGAAGTGTGGCAGCTGCAAGAAAGCCCTGGGCTTTAAACTCAAGCTCCCTGCTAACTATGAGCTGACCTGATCAGGGCCATGTAAAATTTGGGTGTGGCTTCCCCTCTATCTACCATGTAAACCAAAAGCTGGTTCCAGAAGCTTGTTACTCTCATAACAGAATCCTAATTTTCAGCCTGAATTTATTTCTGTACTAGTTTACATATTTTTTGTGTTAGTCTCTCTTGCAGTTTATGTGATTCTTCTACCTCCACACTGGTTCTCTTTCCAGCTGACACCATCCTACTTCATCTTCCTACACCTTCCTTCATTCCTTCGTTCTGTAAAAGAATCACTTGTAATTCCTTTCCACATCACAGCCTTCATTTTGGTAAAGTGAGCAAGTCATGCTCTTTGAGTGCTGTCTGTGAAGAAAACCTTTCTCATTTCCCTGTTCATGGTAGGAAATTTTCTCTCCTGCATTTGCCATTTTAACTCCTCTTCTTTTTGTGTGAGGGTAGCTAGGACTTTATGGAGTTTCCAGATGAAATCTCATGAGTACATTATAAAAAGGCATTAATATTTCCTGAGCCTCTGCAAATACTTGGATTGATACAGTCTACTACTGTACAATTTTTTTTTCTTATTTAATGCTATATCTGTTGGGTAAAAGCGATTGTAACATCTGTCTTTTGCTGCCATTCGTGTTATGTCCAGTTCAGTAGGTGCTTAGGCCCTGCTGTAAAGTTTAATAATAATTTCATTAGTAGTATTAGTAGTATCAAAGAAATGCATCTCTCGTTACTTGAGAATGTTGGTGATATGCTTTATTAATCCTTGGTTTCCTCATTTTCTCTCTGTATTTTGAGTTTACTTGCTTCTTTTTGCATGTGTTCATTTTAGTAGTTTTACTTCTCTGCTGTGGCTACCCTTCAGGAAGTACAAAATAGTTTACAAATCTTACCGTTGCATATTTAAATCTTGTTGCAATGTAGCTGTGAAGGTTACTCTCCACATAATAAAGTGTACAGATTTTTTACAGGAACTATATAAACAGTAGTCAGCTTTATAGTACATTAGAAATAGAACTGTTGAACTGTAGAATTGTTTAGGTAGGAAAAGGCTTCTAAGGTCATAAAGTTCAGCCATCAATTGAGCAGTACCACCATGTTCACCACTAAACCACGTCCTCATATCCACGTTTTTTGAACACTTCCAGGAGTGGTGAATCCACCACTCCCCTGTACAGTCTGCTCCAATGCTCAACAGCCCTTTGTGTGAAAATTTTTTTCCTCCTATCTAATTTTAAATCTCCCCAGGTGCATTTTGAGTCCATTTCCTCTCATCCTACTACTTGTGACAAAAGACTGACCCCCACGTGTCTACAACCTCCTTTCAGGTACTTGCAGAAACCATAAGATCCTCCTTTCCTCTCCTTTTCTCCAGGCTGAACACCCCCAGCTCCCTCAGCTGCTCCTCACAGCCCTTGTGCTCCAGAGCCTTCCCCAGCTCCGTGTCCCTTCTCTGGACACGCTCCAGCCCCTCAGTGTCTCTCTTGCAGTGAGGGGCCAGAGCTGAGCCCAGGGTTGGAGCTGTGGCCTCAGCAGTGCCCAGTGCAGGGACGGTCACTGCCCTGCTCCTGCTGGCCACACCACTGCTGCTCCAGGCCAGGATGCCGCGGCCTTAATAAAAACAATATTCATAATAAATTCTAAGGAAGGTGCTATTTAGACGGCAACATATTTATTAGACCAAATATAATTTAATTTATGCAGCAACTCATAAAGAAAAGTGTTATTATATAATTATATATGTAATAAAATATTGTTATATAAACTGTATAGACTGCAACAGTATACAAAAAGGAAAACAAAGAGCAAGAAGAAAGTAAGAATCTTGCTAGACTTTCTGATGTAATAAAGCAGACTTTTATTGTATATAAAGTGTGCTTTTATGACTTTAAATTCAAGATGATTGAAGACTGAGACATATTAAATGCATACATTTCATTTTATACAGCCATAGCAGTGTGATTTAATGATTGTAAGTTGCATAAACTATTTCTTAGTTTACTTATATGTTATGTACTAAGAATGTATTTACCTACTTGAAAAGAAATAAGTCTCAAAATCTATTGCTGCATTTAACATTTAAATCACCATTGTTTCTAGAACCTTACAGTGTCCTAACGGTAGCAGAGCAGGGACCTCGTTTTAAGGGAACTAAATGCAAGAAAGATCAAGGCTGGAATCCATCTGGTAGGAATCCTGTTCCTGCCATTGCAAGGCTGAAGAACTGAGCATTGCTGACTGATCAAAGAAGATCACAGAGTGATGGAATGGTTTGGGTTGGAAGTGACCTAGTATAAGGTGTTCCAAAACCCCCTGCTGAGGGCAGGGACAGGTTTCTCAAAGACTCAGCCAGCCTGGATTTGAACTCTGCCAGGGATGAGACATCCACAACTTCTCTGGGCAGCCTGTGCCAGTGTCTCAACACCCTCTGAGTAAATTCTGACTAACATCTAAATCTCTAACATCTAAGTCTCTCTTTGTTTGTGACCATTACCCATTGTCACTATCTGCCCATGTGAAAAGTCACTCTCCCTCTATTTTATTAGCCCCCTCCAGGTACTGGAAGGCCACAATCAGGTGTTCCTGAGGCATTCTTTCCTCTGTGCTGAACAATCCCAGCTGTCTCAACCTGTCTTCCTAGGAGAGGTCTCACAGGAGACTCCAGCAGGTCCCTGCCCTCCCTGTGCTGGCCCCAGAGCTGATGCAGCACTGCAGGTGGGGTCTCAGAGCAGAGCAGAGGGCAGAATCCCCTCCCTGGCCCTGCTGCCACCATGGATGCAGCCCAGGACACGTTTGGCATTCTGGGCTGAGTGCACACTGACAGCTCCTGTCCAGCCTCTCACCCACCAGCACCACCAAGCCCTCACAGGGCTGCTCTCAAAGAGTTCTTCTAGCCTGTAGTTGTCACTGGACATGCTATTTGATGCCTTCCATTAATGATGTCAATGAAATCCTTATGCAGTACTTCTGAACTTCAGGGAAAGTAATTTACAGTTTTCAGCTTTTTAAAAATCATGGCTAGTGAGGTTACTTGGTGGGGCATCACAAATATTGGTCAGTTAAATTTTCTGCCTGCAAGTTTGTTCTTGGAAACAACGTGACTGTTTACTGACAATATTAAAACTCTTAGAAATGAAAAAAGGAAATCTTATGGCCACACATAAGTAATTATGGCAACAATTTTGAATTAATCTTCTGTTTTATTTATTATTCATGTGTACCTTTTTCATCTTAGAAGTAGGTTAAAAGCAGTGTCAGAGAACTACCTTTTGTTGGGTTTTGTATAATGCATAGCACAGAAGGATCTCTATAGAACTGCACAAGTAGCCTGGGTTGTTGCCTGGAGCAAGAGTAAATTGGCAGAAAAGAATATTTTCTATTAATTTTTTGCATTTTGTCAACCAGCATGGTGTTGCCTTTAAAAGCACATGTCTTTGAAGAACATGTACTATGTCTTTAAAAAATTGTTGTGGGAGAAAGATTAATTTAATTATTTATTAATCACTAAATAACAGAAAAAGAAGATCCAAATTCAACACAAAGACAAAAAAACCTTTGTCATAAACTCAGCAGTTGCAGTCATTGCTGTGGTGATCTGAGGTCATCATCCCAATATTTTATTCCAGTGTCAACCTATGAAATTTAGGGAGTAATTAAACAGCAGTCCAATTCATGTCAGACTGATCTTGAAAGAGAAATATCTGCAAAGATTTAATCTCACAGGTTACTTGTATGTGAGCTACAAAAGCACAGAGAAAATCCGAATTTTATTCTGGAATATGTCACTTGAATATTATTTAGAGAAATAGTGGTTGTGCCTGCTATGTATCCAGAGTAGAGTCTGATTGGAAAAATATTTGATCAGTGCTTTTTTTGGGTTCTCACACTGTAAAGGGATTTTTTTCTAATCATTCCAATTTTGGGTACTTTTACATGACTATATGTGAGCTGTACTGTGTGGTAGCTCCTGAGCTTGGAAGAAGAATCCACCTCAGAGGAATTGAACACTTCTCTGGAACTGTGCTATCATTGCCTTTCATTTAATACAAATATTCTTAAATTTGCCCCCAGTAAAAATGAAATCAAACCATAAAGCCTCTCAGTTGGCACTGAAGTGGGATTCTTTCCCTGTTCTAATTTTTGAAAATTCAAACAATGCATATTCGTATAGGGAGTGTGAATGCAAACTTTCCAAGCACTCTGAAAAAATGAAATTTGAGTTGGCTGTTAGGTCAATTTGATTTGGAATGAAGTAACAACATGATCAACCCATCATATGTGAAAGAAACTTGAGTTTCTTCTTGAACATAATACTATCAGGACACATATGGCTTTGCATGAGCTTAGAGGCTTTGCCTATTCTAGATATAGTAGTGCATATAGAGTTAAGTCTTAAATATGTGTTAAATTTTTACATGCCCTCTTAGAAGACAAACAAAATTTTTCTGGCACTACAGCAAATTTCTCTGCTTCTTCATCCTTGTTTCTCATTTTGTTTGTAGAAAATAGGTGCAACATTTTCCAGTGTTGCTAAATTACTCTTAAACTCTCATTCATGATGAGCAAATTCATAAGCGTCTCAACACATTCTTTTAAAGTAAAAAGTTTTTAAGACCTCTGTATGCTAATATTCTGCATAGAATTTCAGCATGTGGACTACCTTAAGTGCCTTCAAAAGCTGACCACTGTCATATGATTCCTGAAGCCAGTTACAGAATACCAGTTTCTCTGAAAGGCAAAGATTCAGAGAATGACAATTACATGACCCCTCAGAACAAAAGCCTATGGGCTAACACACACTATTGACTTAAGGAATATTTGATGATGGAAAATGGGGAAAATATTTCTGAGAGGAGGAGAAATATTTAACTTTTGGAGTCAAGTGCATGATATTCAGTCATAGGGAACTTTTTCTTTGACAGTGTACATTACCTGAATGTAATAGAACTCAGCTCAGCCAGACAAAAATGAACTAGACAGAAAGAGAGGTTAGATAAGCTGGCCAAAATGTTTGGATGTAGCAAACATAATCCTTTGTACAAGACAGGCTATATAAAAAGTCCTGTTCAGTATGAACTTACTGGAAAGAAAAAAAGCAATGAGAAAGTTGAATATGTGTTGTCTGTGAATGCAGCTTTCAAACCTCTGTTGATTCAAAAAAGGTTTAAGAGTGCAGTTTGATAATGCAACGTGGAAAGAGAAAATTTGCTAGCAAAGAAGCTTAAAATTGGTTCATTACATTTGCATTGCATTTCAGCAAGTAGGAATTAATGTCCAGAGAGATATAAGACTATGCAATCAGAGATAAAGTTGTGAAAACACAACTGCCTTTAGTTCTTCATGAGATTGATGCTGTAGCTTCGTTGCTATTGAAATGAGAGAAAATTATCTGGTTGAAAAATCCATGAGAATTTTTCTGTAATTGTTGTCAACAGCTTCTCTATATTGTTAAATGTCTTTATTATTTTCTGACCTCAGTACAGCTTGCACAAAGGTGAAGCTTCATCCAAACAAGCACTTTGTAATGGACTTTCTTTCTGTCATTAATATGATGCTGTTTGGATTTTTGACTAAAAAAAAATGAATGAAAAAATAACCATAAAATGTGTATGCCACCAAAGAATGAAAGAAATGACAAAATCCTAAGTCCAAGGCATATGAAGTAGGGAGCATGGTGCTAGTTAACTCAGGAGCTCAGTGGATATTCAAGGGACACACTGGCTGGCAGTGAAATGGTCTGGATGCTTCCTCTCTTGGGATTAATGCAGAGCCAAGGGTAGGTTATCAGCCACCATAAAAGACGTGATTCAGAAATTTTCCAAATGAACAGCAATGAGATGAAACACTTTACACTTATAACACTTTAAACAGCTAAGTTATAAACTAAAATTATTTCATATATGCATGAAAACATTAAGGATATAATGTTAAAGTCGAGAATCAATGTTTCTTAAGAGTAATCAGTCATCTTAGTTTCATTTCATGACTACTCCACTATCACTCAGGAATTCACCATACAGGAATTCAGGTTGTGCCATGTGATCATCAAAGACTGGGGTAATCAAGCTGAAGGGGAAAAAAAACTTACAAAAAAGTAAATGTGATAAGGCACAGCAATGGCATGAAAGGAATGGAGCAAAAAAAGTCTACTCTTTTTAGTGAAAAATGTAGGCATATTACAAGAAAAGTCATCATCACTGTCTGTAATTAGACATATATTTAGCTAGGTTACCAGACACTTCCCATTATCTTTTGTCATTTGTATTGAAACTTTAATCACTTGGGCTGGAATTTCCTGCACCATGACAGTAGCTTTAGGCCATACAGATTTGTATCTTCCTTAAATGTCAGGTAACACCACTGGAGAGTTTCTTTAAATAAAAACAAGTGGGAGAAAAGAAGCAGTACTTTTTTATTAAGTTTTAAAAAATTGGAACTACTATTTTTAAGAACTACTGCAGTTTTGCAGCTAAAACTTGAAATCTGTTGTATTAGATGGAGTCGTGTTTGGTTGAGGATTACTCTGGGTAGATTACCAGCATAAGAATGATTTGAGACTAAAAAAGCAGAAGTTCTTTCAAAAGTTCCTTCTGGGATAGATGGGAATAGATATTTCTGTAAATATTGCAAGAGGTCCCTGAAACCAGTTTACACTGAGTAATATTTTTTTCCTTCCAGCATGAATTGATTACCTGAAGGAATTTCTGCAGAAGTTTCTCCTTGGGGCCATGGAGAGTAAAGCATGAAAGAGAATATGACCAGGTTTCATACAGCATTCACAACTGTGAAATGTAAAACAAAACACACCATCTCTCTCAGTTCTTTGATAAAGATTTTTTATCATCAGGACTGAATAGAGGATCCATTTATCATGTTCAAAAATATGTGTCTGAAGAGTGAAGGGAAGAGATCAGAGAGGACAAGTTTTCAGTGGCTTGTCTGGATAAAGTTTTATTTCTATGTCTGAAATTGGTTTTGATAAGAAACATGAGATGTATTGGAGATTTTAGATTTAAATTAACTGATGTACAAATTTTTTCACTTTCTTTTCATGATATGTGGGACCTTACAAGATTTTAAGGTTGTGTATTGATTATTGCAGAGAAGAGGAAACTGATACTGAAATAGCAGTATTCCCTTTCTGAATAGGGTCAGTAAGTGAAACTGGGAAAGAATAATGAATAGCAGAGGTATTAATGTCACAGAAAAGTCATCCAAGTTGAACTGAAGCAGGAACTCCATCTCTACCTGAGCTGGGAGGAAGCAGAATAAAGGAAGAATTCCAGCTCTGATGCTGTGAATTGAGCATGACATGGAAATGTATACTCAAAAGCTTTTTGACTTGAAAGTACCCCAGGAAGTACATTTTGCATAGCATGTCCTTAAAAATGTTGTAATTGCATATTTCAGTTTCACCTTGTAACCTCTTTATTCCCTAAACTCATAATCATTCCTGTCCAAACCTTTTCCTAAAAGCTTTATAAATACACCAGGGCTTAGCTGTACTGAGCAGCCTAATACCACAGGACAAGACTGATGAGGAGGAAAACAGAGATCTGAAGACAAAGTGTTGCAAGCAAAGAGCAGATGAGTGTATAGAAGGAAATACTGTCATTCTGGAGATAACACAGCTTCAGAGATGGGCTTGTGGAGCTCAGAGTCTGGAAAAAGAAGATGTTGACTGAAATATACTGAGCCATAGTCTGCAGAGATATGTCTGGATGCTTGAGGCACTAAGCACATGGAGTTCAGGAAGGGAAAGACTTTGTGATCTCTTCTGAGGTTGCTTACAGACATTGCTCTGAATTCCAAGGGTGCAGTGCACTCATTTTTCTGTTAAACTAAGTGAATTGGTCAAATAGCTGAAAAAGAGGATTCCTGGTATCTGCCTTTAAAATCAAAGCATTCACAATAGATGAAAAGAGTAATTTTAGCATAGGCTTTTGGCAGATTTGTTCTTTGAGGTTGATCCTACAATCTAAACTCACAGGTATTCTGTGGAGTTAAACTGGTTAATACCCTTGAAATAGTTACATAATGAAATAAAACAAAGAAAATAACTTGTGATATAAATTCTGAAAAGAACTTGGTTAAACAGACATACTAACACACATTGGGTTGAATGATCAAAGCAAAGTTATTGAGAAGATAATGAAGATGGAACTGTGAGAAAAACAAATGAAAAATATCTGTGTCAGGTCTGTTGCAAAATTAAGGATAAAGAGGTGAATTAAGAAGACATACATTCTATTTATAGGTATAGTTACATCCCCTATTCTGTTCTATTGAATTTAAAGCACAAATACTTATAAACACAAAATTACTGTTTTGTACAGTCAAGAAAGTTCTTTTTTGTGTGGAATCAAATGCTTTTCTGGAAGCAAATTCCAAAATTGCATATATTAATAAAAAATTGAATAAGAGATGATAATCTGCTCCCCAGAAAACACCAGAACAGGTGGAGATGCCTGAAGGAAGCTGCAGGGGTGGGGAAGAGACAGAAGTGTCAGAAATGAAGGAGTGAAGTTGAGCCTGGAAAGAAGAGGGAGTGGGAAGAATATGCTTTTGGGTTTTGAAGTATAAGGGGGGGGGGGTTCTGTTTATTTAGTTTTGGGGTGATTTTTTTTGGTTGGTTGGTTGGTTGGTTGGTTGATTAGTTGGTTGGTTGGGGGTTTGATTTTTTTGGGGGGGCGGTTGTTTTGGTTTGGTTTGGTTTGGTTTTTTTTTGGTTGATCTTTTTTCTCAGTATCATTCTCTGTTTGTAATTGGCAATAGATTAACTTAATCTTTTCCAAGCTGAGTCTGCTTTGCCTTTGATGATAATTAGTGGGTGATGCCTGTGATCTTATCTCAGCCCATAAGGTTTTTAATCTAATTTTCTCCCCTTGTTCTGTTGTGGAGGGGGGTGCAAGGGAGTGGTTTGGTGGGCACCTGACAGCCAGCTAAGGTCAACCCACCACAAGAGCTCTGAGCCTTTCAGGGAAGGGATTGATTTTGCCCAATAAAACTTTGGAAAAAGGTGGTGTGCATTACAGAAACAAAGTATTTTTTCTTGAAATGTCAAAAATGCTGAAACATCTGCTGTGTAGGTATTGTATCTATTGAGATCAGAAATGTGGGTCTACAGTGGAACTGGAAAACTCTAGAAAGTCAATGTGTGCAGATATTCTGTCTCTTGAAAGCAGGAAAATTACAAATGAATGCATATACTACATATTAAGTAAATGATTGAAATAGCCAGAGCTTAATTAAAAGGCAGGTTAGGAGCAAGACATATTACTTTTACACACTATTCCATACCTACTTGAATTTCTTTCTCTGCTATTTGCCAGATACTAGTGAGTAGGACTGCCCATTTTTTTGAGAATAAAAACTGCTTTGTGAAAATTTTGAACCAAGTGTGAGATATGTTTATAATAAATGGAATAATTTAGCTTATAAAAGGATAGCAGAGTAATCATTTTATTCAGACACAGGATTTTCACAGTTTGCAGAAACAGGAATAGAGCAAAGTGATGTCAAAAGTTTCCCAGAACCTCTAGAGGGATGGATGGCTGCTGCTAACATATTAAGGGAAACACCTCAGAATCAAGAAGCAATCTCTCTGAATGGTGGATGAAATGTTACAAAAGAAAGCTGCAAAATATCTCCATCTAAGGTGACCACCACCTGTAATAATGCATTATTAGCAATGAAGGAAAATAGAATTTTTAAAGGTGAATAAATTAATGCTTATTGTTCTGACAGGAGATTTTGATGGAATACTTCACAGCTTTCTGATGAAGAGAATAGTACTTACAGGTTTATAGGGGCATACACAGTCTGTATTTGCTAAATTGCAGGCACAGTGTTAAAAATCACTCCAAGAGGGAGAGAAAATGTAGTTTGATGCATTGTGAGAGATATATTTAGTCCTAACATTTGATATGAATTTGCTAGCTTTTGAGTGGTGATCATAGAAAATTATTTTTGGGAGTGCAGAGCAGTCAGTCAGTCAGAAATAAGGATAGAAATACCTGAGAAGAAAAATTCTCCATTGATGGCAAATTTTGTCACTCTTAAGTCTCTCTCACTTCTTCTAAATACTCTCTGCAAGACAAAAAATCCTAGTCTTTGAAAATGCTTTCTAGCATGCTTTACTCTTTTGGGTGAGGCTAGTGAAGTTTATCATAAAAAACCCCCTAGGATATTATTCTATCCCAGTTTTTTGGTGGTGGCGTTGGTTTTGTCCTGTTGTTGGGGTTATTTATTTGGTTGGTTTGGGGAGGGGTTGTTTGTTTGTATGTTTGTTTGTTCGTGGTTGGTTTGGTTTTGTTTTTTTCCCTGCTTAGATGATATGGATAGCTTGCAGAAAAGTGTTAATGGATATCAAATATGTGTTTCCCTTTCCAGGAGCAGGGACCAGAAAATGCATCTATCCTGTCTGTGAACCGTGCATTACAAGGGGTGTCTGTTTCTCTATATACAGTAATATTTTTGATAATGGGAGACTTAAATAGTGCTTTCATATGTTCTTATAAAACTTTTGTTTGTTTTCCTTGCTAGGTTATCTTCAGCCTTTTCAATTTAATTTTGTCTCCAGCTTAAAGAAAAAAACGCTGGCAGAGAGTAAAGGATCCATTGGTAGCTGCAGTTCAGGACCTGTTGGCTCTTCTGATCAATACAGGTATTGGACAAGCAAGGTCACAGAATAACAGAGTGAGTCAAGTTGGAAGGGACCACAGTGGGCCATCTGGTCCTACCTCCCTGCTCAAGCAGGGCCATCCTGGAGCACAGGGCACAGGATGGTGTCCAGATGATTATTGATTATCTCCAGTGAGGGAGACTTCACAACCACTCTGGTCAAACTCTTCTAGGGCTCAGTCACCTGCAGAATACAGAAATTCTTCTCCTTGTTCAGGTGGAACTTCTGTGCATCAGTTTCTGCCTGTTGCCTCTTCTATTGCTTGGCACCACTGAAAAGAGCCTGATCCATCCTCTTGGTGCCCTTCTTTCAGGTATTTGTACACATTGGTGAGGCCCCTTCTCTAGTGTCTCTTCCTGAGGCTGAACAGACCCAGCATCCTCAGCCTGTCCTTGTAGGGGAGATGCTCCAGACCCCTCATCATCTTTTCCACTGTCCTCTAGATCTGCTTCAGGAGCTCCATGTCCCCAGGAGCCCAGACCTGGGCACAGCACTCCAGATGTGCCTCACCAGGGCTGGCAGGGGGGCAGGATCACCTCCCCTGACCTGCTGGCTCTTCCCAGTGCTCCCCAGGATCCCTCTGGCCTTCTTGGCCACCAGGGCACTGCTGGCTCAGGGACAGCTTGTTGTCCACCAGGACCCCCAGGTCCTGCTCTGCAGAGCTGCTTTCCAGCAGGTCAGCCCCAGCCTGTGCTGGTGCCTGGTTATTCTTCTCCAGGTTCAAGACCCTGCATTTGCCTTTGCTGAGCTGCATTAACTTTCCCTCTGCCCAGCTCTCAAGCCTGCCCAGGTTAAATTTCATATGTTGTCACATGCAGAAGTTGCAGTGTCCAAACCTTAAGGGTAAGTCAAGCCCAACCCAGTGAAATCTCTCTGAACCAACAGAAAATGTTTTATAATAGAAAGGTCAATGAAAAGTATATGCTTCTTCATAGGCTTCAGAAAGACTATCATGTTATAATATACTGAATATTATATATTACTAAATTTATTTCTTATTTGTCAAATAAGCCTAGTAATGGAAAAACTGCAGCTCAAAGAATTTAAACAACTGCAAAGTGATCATCTAAAACAGTCCAGACAAATCCTGCAGTTGTCTTCCCAGGAACTTCTTGTTTCCTTAGTTCATCACAAAAGTGGTTGTCTGCTATTTATATCACGTCGGTGAAAGTACTGATTGTGATGCTCTAGGCTAAATAAATACAATCATAGAGCAGAATTCACCAGCAGAAGAGATAGAATTTAACTCTCTTTTAGTATGGAATCAAGTCTCAGGAAACAGCTGATGAAAAAAGTAATTGAAAAATAAAACGAACTTGTTCTGGTATAGAAGTGGCATGAAATATTTTCCTTTTCCTCTGCAAGAAGAAACAAAGAGATTTTACAAATATCCCACTAGAGAAAGGGATAAACCCAAGATCTTTCATAAATAAATAAAAATTGCAAGATAGCAGAAATGATAGAAGAATTTGGAGGGTATATTTGCCTTGAGTGTCTGAAAGCCAAATAAATATTACAATTCTTTTACCAGGGTAGTGTAAACCCTTCATCTTGGCCCTATTGGGCACTTTGGGGTCATGCTTTCAGGATCTCCTTAAGCTGCACAAAGCAGAGTTTTTTTCAGTTACAGAACATTTGTGGTTTGGACCAATCTTACTGCAAGTCCTGTTCCCAAAGAGGGAGCTTTGGGTAACTGAAATTTGTATGAATTATTTTTTAAGCAGAAACAGAAAAAATGCTACATACAAGTGACTGACATTGTCCCTCTGAAAGTGAAGTTTCAGTCTTTCAATTCATGTGACTAGAACAGCCACTACAGGCAAGAATTTTTATTTTACTTGTTCTACAGCTGGACTTCATATAGAAGCAGAATGCCACACATTAGTAAAAGCAAAAAATTCTTTATGACATGTCATACAAATCCATATTTGATTGCATAGAAAACAACTTTAAATAAGAGAAACACCTCATTATGTGGAAGCTCCATTTTGCTGTATTTTCATGAAATGAATACTTGTCGATATTCAGATGCCTCTGTTATTGTTGTTCAAAGTGTTTCTATGCCAAAAATGGTAGAATCTGAGACAAACATGAAATAGGCAAATCAAAAGAAAAAAAATAAAGAAAACTTCCTCACAATATTGTCTTAATTATGTTTTTGCTAACAGTAGAGACGATTTTGCCACTTAGTTTGAAGGAGTCAGGATTAGGAACAGTTTAAAACTCCTTGAAAATCCCAGTTTATGGACACTACAACTGATTCCTACCCAGATCAAGAAAGACATGCTTTTTTTTAGAGAATATGCAGCAAATCAGGAAATAATCAAAAATATTCACTGAAGTCTGTAACATTCCTCAGAGATGGAATTGATGGATAAAAAAAATTATCTACACAAGAATTTCATTTTATTAGAGTTCACAAATATATTCTTCTTGCTACAGTTTAAATCTTTGGGAAAATGCAGTGTATCAAGGCCAGAAGTGCTGCTTTTCAAGAGAAACATTTCTTTTTTTGTTCTCATAGGAGTCTTCCCTTGGATATTGTATTTTGCTTTATTTTTCCTAGCCTTTTTGATTCCCTGGATTGGAATAAAATAAAGCCATTCCATGCTGTACTTGAGTGCTGAGCTCCATGAACTCTTCCAGCAGTCTATCTTTGATGCCCTATCTACATGGTATTGCCATAAATTGCTCTAATTGTTTGATCCTGGTGCATCCATTTTAGGTTTAGCAAGTTAAGATTTTATTCCCCATTCATAATAATTAAATTCAGTTCATTTAATTTGCAACACTAAGGGCTCAGTGTGTTCTTAATGCACGTGCAATGCCTTGGTATAGTATCTCTGATGCATTCTTAGGGATTGCTTAATTCAGTGAATTGAACATTGTTTAATTTAATGAGTTGTGTTAGCTTTCAGGCTATTGCTGCTGTGATAAGGCAGGTCACACACAGAGGTGTTTGGGGTGGTCCTCAGAGGTCAAGCTGGTAGTAGGTCAGTAGCTGGTGCCTGACACATCCCATGATGTGGTGTGATGGTCGTGTTTCAAAAGCAGCTTTTTGGTAACTGATTCCTCACAGAATGAAGCTAACAGGAGCTGTACAGGCACAGGGGACCTCTGAAGATCATTGGAAGCCAAATGCTCTTGGGAGCCTGTCAAACCCAACGTAGATTTTGTTAAACAAATTTCCTCAAAACAGTATTTTTCACAGCTTTTCACATCAAGGACAACCTCCCAGAAGGATTAATTTCATTTTTGATAGGAGCCACTGCAAGCTGTAGTTAGAGCTAAGGACTTTCACCAGAAAAGTGAAAATTATTGTAACAGCTTTTAAAGCCAGTTTTGTACTTTGGAGAAATAGATGCTGTGGCATCTGATAGGGGATACATCAGAGAAATTTTTAGTAACATTTGTTCCATGAAGATAACAGTAGCACAGCACTTCCTAGTCTAATTGCATTTGTGATATATATATAAACCCAATGTGTATTTATAGATCTTACACAATGGCATTCTGCCCTCCCTCTTGATGTTTTATCCTTAACCAGTGAAGTCTTCTCTGCAGCAAAATTTCCCAGAAAAAAAAATTGAATCTAGTTTTTCAGTTCTGAACTAAATAAAGGAAACCAACTTCCCTGCCTGCTGTGGCTGGCTGAATACAGAGAGAAAAGCAGTGTTAGTTCAAAACAAAATCACACAGTGAAGATCCATGAGCTATTCTCATGTTCTGCTTGCTTTCCACAAGGAAATAAAAACATATATCTGAAGCAGATTTTCTTTCCAAGGGGGTGCCTTTGTAACTGCAGTTTGATTGGGAAGACACCTGACATTCAGTGAGCAAATATGTACTCTGGTCTCCCATGGATCTTGCCTTCCACCGTGGCTTCCAAAATACCTGGGGTGTGTGTCAACCCTGTGTATTTCTGAATCCTCACTAGGGCATGTCAGATGAAATAAATAATCTTTTTGTAATGCCAGAAATCTCTGCTTGCTAGCATAAATCTATGAATATCCCATATAAAGAAGCTGATTTTCCAGTTTTTAAACCCCTTTTCAAATTAACTGCTTTACCTCACATCTCCATGTGAGGCAAGAACTCACAGATGCTGATTTATAAACACTGTGGCATTCAGAATAAAAGGTAAGAGCTACTGCCATTCAATGACCCAAATGACAATATTTCTGATTTCTGTGAAATCCAATTCGATTGTTTTAAGGATCAATGACCCCATTAACACTAGAGAAAAAGTGCAGCTGGACATTATGATTATTTTTAACTCTGTCTTATCCATTATAAGTGTGGCACAACATGACATAACTTTGACCTTTCACCTGATCCTTCAAAGCATTCTTCAGGCTTCTTAGAAGTTAAATTCTTCTTACTTAGACTTGAGATAGATAACTTTATTATGTCTTTTGTATATCTTTCAAACATCTGATTTGACCCTGAAAGTACAGACCTACAGAAGTGTGTGTCTCTATGGACATAATGCCTTTTACCCTCACAATTTTACCCTAGATTATTTAATTCTTGCTTATTTTTTTTTAAATAATGAAAAAAACTTTGATTATTGTCTGTAAAAATTTCACCTTGTATCCATGTTTTAAAGGACAACAAAAGGTGTTCCAAAATGCCTTCATAAGTATGTCTTTCATGAAATATCCAGATATCTACATCCTTTCCCCATATCTTCCAGAAAGTGTGGCTGAGGATAGACTGCCATAACCTCAGACTGAAGTTTGTTGTTCTTTCTGAATGTGGACACATCTCCCATTTTCATGTGCACTTCTACTGAAACAGAAACTTCTCCATTTTTGCATTTTAATGGCTAGATCTATTTTTCTAGTGCAATATCTGAGGACCTTTCATATGTAGATATGCCTAAACACCTCAGATCTTCAAAGTAAAACTCTTAGTCTCACAATGCTACAGCAATGAACTAAAAAATTATACTAATTTTCATAGAAAGGGGAATAAGAAGTACAAAATGTAAGTATGTTTCACAAGATAATATCAAATGAACCTGTCACCCATCAAGAGCAAGAACTCAGTTCTTATTAATCTGTGACTTATCATCAGGATCACAGGATGATCACTAAAGCTGCAGGCAAACTGCTGCTCAAGATTACTGATCTTAAGGAATGTTTAAATAATGTGCTCACTTACAAGGTAACTTTACCATCAGAACTCTGGTAAACTGTAGTGAAAAACATTTTCATGCAGTTCCATCTCTCTTTTGTATTTGTGACTGCATTATCCCAAGCTGATCAAATTACATTTCATTCATGACATTGTACTTTTCAGTGGTGGGAAACCATTCCAATTGACTGACTCCTGAGATGCTCTTTTGGTTTGAAAGACAGATGTCTGCTAAGAAAGGCAGGAGCCTCTCTTGAAATGGAGAGTGTAAACCCTCTCCCTCCAAATTATTATCATTTTGAAATTAAGGAGTTCTCAGGCAAAGATATGGGAATTAGGAATAACAGTTCTTTACTAGGAAAATTAAAAATAGAAATACAGTATTACAAAGAACAATCCCAAAACCACTGACAGAGTCAGGATACAACCTGACACCCTGTCAGTCAGGGTGTTGGCAGCAGTCCCATTAAATGGTGGCTGCATCCTCCTGCAGTGGCAGATGTGGTTCAGCTGGAGCAGTGCTCCTGTAGAAGGTGCAGTTTTCCTCTGAAGGTCCAGGGATGATGTGGAAAGTGAAAGGAAGGTACCGTGTCCAAAATCTCATTTTTTATCTAGGTAGGAAAGGCTTGGCTGCTCCCCCTGGCTGGAGCATCTCCCAAGTGGGATGATGTAATTTTATCAGTCACACAGTGGGACTGAATGGGCCAGCAGCAGATGATATCTTCCTGCAGGGAGGATGGGCTCGTGGAAAAGATAAAGATGACTGCCCCACCTGGTTTGAACAGATAGTAATAGAAAACATACTTTTGGCTGCTTTGCAAGCCAAGACAGATGCCAATCCCAGCCAGTGGGACCCTTACAAAAGGAAGGGAGGATCCAATTGGGCTCTAAGTGCACTGCTGATCTCCATACTGCAGGCTGTATCAGGATGATGCTTTTCCATGAAGGCAAATGCAAAAAATTAAAAGATGGAACTCTGTCACTTCCCTTGTATTGCCTCTGGCTTTGCACAGCGTTTGGTTGAGGGTTGTAATGCATATGACCCAAGATGAAGTGGTGTGACAGTGAAAGGGAAAAATCAGCAGGAGAAACAAGAAAGGAAGATAGGTGGATTGACACTCTACAATTTTTTAAATTAATTTTTATTTTCTTTTTAAGGGATAATGGTATCAGGTATAGCAATCTTTCTGAAAATACCTTGCTTTTGGTTATCCTGGTGCCCATTCAGCAAGTCTGTGATTTTCTAGAAATCTCTCTGTGAGTGCTGATACAGATTTAAAAATTTCTGCTGAAAAAAAAAACCAAAAAAGAAATAATTTTAAAAATAAGAAGAGGTGTTCATGACCATAAAGAACTAGTTTACACCTTGATCTGACCTATCTAGGTCAGACACAAAATTATTACATCCCAAACCAAATTGTTTATACAGTAAAGGCTCTAAATGCAGTGAAGTATTTTCTCATTCTTTGCTTTTCTTCTCCCATTTTTGTGGTATTCCACATGTCTATGCCACATTTCTTCCTATACACATAATTGTATCCCATAGTTGTTTTACCATCCTGCTTACAGACATAATATACATCAATTTTAGGATCAAGAGAGTAATAGAATAGGAAAAAAAGAAATCCACCATTCAATCTCTTGACTTGTGAGAAGATGACATCTTTTCCAAAAGACTCCTTTCTGGTCATTTGGGTATGCCACATTTAAAGGGTTAAAGGCCTCTGCATGCAAGCTGGGGAAGCAGAAATATGTAGCTCCATGCTGGAAGGAGATAAGGGAGACTGTGAAATGCTAGACAAGACAGAAAGAAATTTTAGCTGGGAGTAGGTCATTTCTTTCATAGAGCAGTGGCTATTATTAATTTTCTGCAGCTTACATTTCCCTCTCAGCAGAGTATTTATCTCTCCAGGTTACTGTTGTATAATAGTAAATTCTTAAGGTTTGCTTTTCTATTAGGTCACAGAGTGCCAGATAGCTTTACAGCATGTCCAAATAATTCAACATCTCACTAAAAAAAAAAAGGTTGTAGTAGCTATTAATATATGTGGCCCTCAAGGCTGGCATAGGAAAACTGGAGCCTTTATTATTTTTTACATTAATTTCTAAAATGTGGGTTTGCTGAGGTGTGAGTGGAGGATGGTTTAAATTTTTAAACAGTGACACTCTCAGCAGTTGTGCAGACTTCTATAAATACAGTTCAGCTCAGAGGACTGTAGTATTTGAACAGTGTTGTTCTCCATTGGAACAGCACTAAAGAACTCCCTGTTAATTTGTGGAGCTTGGGGTTATTCAGTATCTGCTCACACCTTCCATAAGAAATCCAGAAGCAAGCCAACATTATCCATCTGTCACACTGTGGATGATCAGATGGACTTATACCTGAAATGAAAAAATTATATCTGGGCAGTTTTGGCGTCTCCACTCAACCCACTCAGCTCCATCCCCTCACCCCCACATTCTCTCCACCAAGGAGAGGAAAGAGTTGACAAGTATTTTTATGTTTTTTAAGCTGAGCAATACAGAGTTAATTGAAACAAACTGTCTGAGTGCTGTTACAGGATGGAAACCACCAGTACTTTATGGATTCAAGTCCTGTTGACTGCATCCCTGAGCTGATTCCACTGCTCCTTTAGGTAGGGAGTGGGGAACAGCTTGGTCTGAAAACCTCTTATGTGAAAATCACCTTGAGAATCCTGTGTGTGTTGCACTTTTTAGTGACTACAGATGTATGTGATACCAGCATCCTTCACATCTTATACAGAGCATGAATTTAGTTTAGGGACAATAAATACATCTAAGTGCTCAGTTTATCCCTTGGACTCAGAGCCAGCAGCAAGGACTGGAAAATTCATGTAGAAAGATAAATTTCATTTGGCTGCAAATTTGTTCTGTTGCAAAAGTTCCTCATATTTTAATAGGAAAATGTGCATGCTAAGCTATGACAATGTTCTGCAGAAGAAAAAACAAATAAAGAGGAGCAGAATGAAGGTAGAAGTAGGGCTGTGATGTGTGATAAGGACAGGGAAGGGACAGAGCAAATCTAATAAATTTCAATTTAAAGTGAATGGCTGGTCAAAATTTTTTATTGCAGAGGTGATGCTGCCTGCATGCTGTGGGAAATGAGAGAGTAGAAATGGAATAATATTCAACTGAATTCAAGATAAAATTGTTTTAGGGACAGATAATTTTTAAATAAGTGATTCTAAGTCACAAATCTGGTGGTCAGGATTTGGAGCATTAGTAAAATCAGAAAGATGGAGAGGGGAAGTTGAAAGGTGCAGGAGAAAGATTTATGGTAGGTGAATACATTCTGGGGTTGTGGAATAGGTAATGAACTGATTTGGACAGCTGGAAGCTTTGAAGGAAAAAAAAATGAGAAAAACATGAAATGGGATAATAAAGAACAGGTTTCAGAGAAAAAGGAGATTAGGTTAGACTGAAATGATACCTTTCTTTCAAAAGATTATTGGGTTTTGTAACAGTAAGATCTTAAAAGATCTAATCGATCAGAATCATCACATAATTCAGCTTTTAATAAAGTTCACAGCAATTCCATATGGAGATTGGCTAACAAAAATTGAGATAAATATAAAAGACTTAAAGTGAGTAGAGCTAACAGGAAAAAAAAAGAAATGGATAATGCTGAATCAAAAAGTCTTCAGCTTAAGTGTAAAGAGTGAAAGTATTAAAGAGTCATTAATAAACTTTACTCAAAAAGTAGAAATGTTCTCAGGAGATGTGTTGAATATTTTGAAAATGGCAGGTACTGTTAATAGGGAGAATTAAAAGGATGTTACTCAGAGATAATTGGCATTAGGATTGATGCAATGTAAATAGAATAGCATATAAACTTATGAAGTACACAGGACTTTAATTATTAAAAGCTAATAAACCAAATTAAACAAAGCCCTTGTAATAATCTTAGAGCTTATCAATGGGATGCCATGGGAAGGAAGTGTATCTGAGTGCATTCATCAATCACAGGATAATTTGTGTGCTGCCATTGAGAAGTGGTGGTGAAAAAAGCTAGTAAAAGACTGGGGTATGTCAGGGGAGACATTTCCAGCGGAGGAAGGGAGAATATTAATGTGACTGTGGCAGGCTTGGGTGAGACCTGATCTGGAATATTGTTCAATTCCTCATTCATAGTCAGGAGAGATGAATTTTAAAAAGTGCAAGAAACGGGCTGCTATGATGCTCAGGGGAAGGAAGAGTCTATTTCATGAAAGGATGCTGAAAGAGCTTAGAATTTTAGCAGAACAAAAGCAGAGCAGGGGTAAGATTGCTGTCTTTAAATACATCAGGATGGTAAAGCCAGAGACAGGAAGGAAGTGTTTAGGTTAAAGAATAGTATTGGCTCAGGAACAAGTGGGAACAAACTGTCCATGAATAAATTTAAGCTGGAAAGGAAAACGAGGGTAAAATGCTCTGTTTTTCAATAAAACAACTTTTGGAAATTGTTTATATTATATTATGTTTCTTACATTTAATATTTTACAGCATAGCACAGCAGAGCATGATAAGATTGCCTTCTATAGAAGTGTCATAGGAATTTTACTCCAGTTGTCTCTTTCTTATTTTGTGTGAATGTGTAAATGCCTGCACATATAAATATTTAACTTACAATAAAACTGGAGGTCATCTGGGATTATTTAAACAGAGATGCAAAAGCAGGCCAATTCTGTGCATTTACACAATAGCTGGAGTCAGGGATTTTAATGAGTAGATATACTTTCTACCCTGACTTAAGGTAAATAGTGCTTTAGAAAAATATATACAACTATTCTACCTATAATAGTTATATAAAGTTGTGGATTAAATTGTGCAAATTCTGTTTCTATGCTCAAACCTATTTTGTTGACTTAGCCAAAGCACAAAAAGATATATTAAATCTGATAACAAGTAAGGCTAGAAATATACCTTTGTGGTACCATAATTTGGTTTTTATCCTTGTGAAGAAAACAAAAAAACCTCTTTGTCACTGACCAGTTGGGGTTTGGGTTGGTTTTCTTGGTTTGTGGTTTGTTTTTTGTTGTTTTTTTTTGTGGGTTTTTGGTGGGTTTTTTTGTTGGTTTTTTTTTCCCCATAGGATTAACTTTTTATGAGCAAATGGATTGGAGTGGGAAGATGGTAGAGGAGTCTGTTATTCTGTTCTAGAAATGACACAACCAGAAGACAGTGTGCAAGAGTACATGCTCAGTTTTGGGAGAGAAATACCTCAAAGAATTGTGTCATGATATTAAACACTCTCAAAAAAATACCCAGAGTGCAAAACTGAGATGAGAAGAGTGTGAATTATAGGGACCTTAACGTAGAAGTGGAAACCTTAGAAGATAGGGCACAAAATTAAGTGATGGAGGGAAAAATCTGCAGAGCCTTCAGAGGCTCAGATGCTGGTTTTGTATATGCTGTTTGAAAAAGCTTTAAGGTGAAGGTCAAGCATTGAGGGAAGTTTTTCACCTTTCCAGTGAAAAAGCAGTGAAGTTCACAGGAATGTGTATTCAGAGTTGGGTCAGTTTTTGGTGTTTTATAATGTAGCAGGAGCTGATTTTTTGACAAAATGTCCCAGAAAGATTGGCTCATTTTTGTCCTCCCGTTAAAGGAAAAAAAAAATTGTGATGCTTTAGCTGCTTCAACACACTACTATACCTTGGACATGTGTGTTACACAGAAAGAGTGTCCTCAGGAGGGTTCAGCATCAAACAGTTGCACAGTCTACCACCTGGTGAGCTGACCTGCTTTTTCTGAGTGCTGTTGCTCAGAGACACAGCAGAAATGCAGATCATTGTTTGTGTTCTTCTTTCTCTGCCCTTGAATTGGCTTTTGGTCTCCTGTTGTTTATTCATGTCTCCATTCCTCACTGGTTTTTTTTAAATATTCAAACAGTATATCAATTTGCCTTTTCAAAATGATCATATCTCAGTTTACAATTTAAACAAGAACAGTTTATTTTGCCACGAGTTTTTAACATCATTGACTTTTACCATGCATAATACTTAAGTCTTTCTTTCTGTAAAAGGCAGATTAAATTTACCATTTTCTGAGATTGTGTCATTTTTCTGATTATTTTCTTTAACATTGTTTGATTGCTCTCAGACTGCCAAAAACTACTATCAGTAATGGATGGAAAAGCTACAATTATGGTTTGTAGAAAAAAAAATTTAGGACAGGTCATGGTATTCTATTAATTTAAAGTGATATTGGCCTAGTCATTATTTACAACAAAACTTTTGCATGGATATAAGTAGAGACACTTTTTATGTACATCCATTGGCAAAGAGACAAGAACATCTTAAAGACCTCCTCAACCAAGCCTTAGTTTTGCCTTTTCTGTTACTTGAATTTGTAAATGTGTGTCAGTGAGAAGAAGGGATGGAAAATGGCCATTTCAGTAGAGATACACCTGGGATTTTCACCATGTGCCAGCCTGCTTGTGGTTCATGATATCATCATCATTTTGTTGAGGGTCAGAGTAGAATTCTAGCAGTCTTATTTTGCAAGATTCGTTTATAATTTCATGTCAAAAGAAAACCACTGCATTTTTGGGTTTAGCTGTATGGTTCTATCTTGCTTGCTTTTAACATGTGTAACACAGTGTGGGTTCAATGCCAGTGGTCTTGCATGCCTTTCTTCCTGAGAAACCTCATAAGTGGAAAAGTGAAATAATTCTCAAACTACAACTTGAATTTGAATCAGCGTGGTAATTTTCTTATATGAGTCTGCCAATAGTTTTTATTAAATGTAGGAAAGGTGGGATCCCATCAATGGGATGGCAAATCAGAAATTTCCATCAAGTGCCCTTTCAGTACTGAATTGACTGAATATTTCACTGCTGCTGAGCTACAGAGCTGATCTGCTGTTACAGGGTGTACCATAGGGACCAAGTGCAGGTACCACTTGTCAAATTACTTTGAAACTGAAATAAGGTGGTTTATTTTCAGAACTGCAGGTCTCTCTCTGCTGTTGTTTCTTCATGATCAAAGAAATCTTCCCGGAATGGGTGGCAGAGAGAGAGTGATTGTTCTCACCACTAGTTTAATTTGAATCTCTGAAGGGAGAGGTAAGGACCTGTTCTGTACAGGAAGCCTGTCTGGGTTACCTACTTCTCTCTGTGGCATCTAATTTGCATGGAGTTAAGAAACTCCCCATGTCTCATTGCCTCCTCTGATTCTAAAGAGAACAGGATGTCCCAATTCCTTCTCACCCAGTATTGCATTATCTTGAATTAGAAAGATATGAGCAGAGCAGGAGAAATTGTCATGGCAGTAGCTGAATTCAATGTGAAATTGACTCAA
This sequence comes from Luscinia megarhynchos, assembly GCA_034336665.1. Lineage (NCBI taxonomy): Eukaryota > Metazoa > Chordata > Aves > Passeriformes > Muscicapidae > Luscinia > Luscinia megarhynchos. Next base: position 73,121,961 of record JAPFBE010000003.1, read on the forward strand.
GAAATTGTACTGAGGCAATGTATTTATGGACCACATATTTAGGTTTAGTTGTCACTTCATAGCAGTTTTTATTTAATCTCTGAAATGTCCTAACCATCATGATATAAGGGGAAAAAAAGTTGTTTTGAGGCTGGATGAGTTTTTATTTAACTCATATAATCAGAGAAAATTTTCTTAATTTTCTTTTTCTTTTCTGAATCGTTTTTTACACACAATAGCTAATATGCATTTGTACAGTACATTAGGGGTCCCATTACCTTGAAAAAATTCATTGGTTTTAAATTAACCTGAATGTAGAAGGTAGAATTCCAGGTGGGAAAATTAATATAATGTTAATGTCTCTGGAAGTTGTAAAGCACTCAGAAAACCCAAAAAATCGTATGAAACATACTTTTTTTTTCTAGAGGGTTTGTTTTCCTTTCTGGTTTATTGAGCAGAACTCCCATTGCTTTAGTCATTTTAAAGTCTATTTCTGGACTTTGCCACGGCACTGCCTGAAGAAGTTATAGGACAATGATTGCTCTTTTTGACACTGATTTGTTAGAAAAACTTCTTTGTGTGGAGAAATGGGAAGTTGTATTCTCCTTTAAGCAACAATCTGACCATTTAATAGGAAACCACATAAACTTCTTCATGTTCAATTTTTGCTGTAGTTCTTTCACCAAACTATCGCCCAAGGTGGGATTCATTTCAGCTGCCTCTAGATTTCTACAGATTAGATGTTTTAGGATGAATCTAAACTCAGCAACCTTGGCTCCCTTCTAGTACTGGAGAGAAACAGACACTTTAAGGGCTGTTCATGTGACCTGATTTAGTTGTTTGCTTTTGGTTGAGACAAATCAGAATACACATTTCACCAGGCTGAGTTCCCAGCTTCAGATCTGGTGCACTTGGACTGTTAACAGCTCTCCTGTGTGACTTCTGGGAGTCCATAAATGTTTGCTTTCCCTGGGATAGTCTCTTCAGTGCTGGGAGTAAGCTCCATGTGCTCCAGAGACAGCTGTACCTTTGGGTGCTATTCAGGGTAGGGAATAGCTTGTTACAGAATGGGGAACACTGCTCTGTTCTTGGTCCTGAACCTTTATCTTTTCCATAAAAAGCAGTCAAACTTGCCAGAGATAAAAAATACCATTGATGCTGAGATGAAACTTGTAATAAATAAACAAAAATCACTTTTTCTAACCTTTGGACTCACATATGAATTGTATTATTTTAACTGGGGTCATAACTCCCATGATTTCCAAAAATGTAATTTAGGGATTAAGATAATTAATCTGTCTCATCTAATTTATGCCATTATTGTATTCCAATTAGAGTTCCTGGGTGTTTCATGTATGCTCTCAGCACAGACAGTACAAATGTGGTATGTCAGCACCCTTTGAAAGGGCATACAAGTGCAACTGGTGAACTGACATAACAGTTCTCAGATAAAAGAAGGGAAAGATTTCTCTCCCCACCTCCCCCATCCACTCCTGATCCATCTATGTATTCACTTCCTTGGCACACCTGGGCAGTCTTGATCATTTCATTTTCAGTGAGAAAATACAACTCACTAATACAAGAGAAATCTCTGTCTCGTTTCCTTTTTCTGCTGGACTAGGAGATGGAATTTTCACACTGAGGGGCAGCTTGGGCACCAGAGCTGGCTCAGAGGAGCTGCCTGTCAGAAGCAGCAAGCAAATAGACTGGTAAAATCTGTCTTGTCTGACTGCACCCTGCATCACACCAAGCACCACATGGTAAAACACTCAGTGAAAAATACAGTGAAAAAAGCTAAGTTAAACCTTCTCTATTTCTTTACCTCAATCCATCTTTGCCTCTGTGATGCTGGCAAAGAGCTCTGTGTAATCAACAGCTGAGCCTCTGACTTTGTTTTCACAGTCCACTTGTGATGCTGCAGAGCAAGAAGTAGCTCTGGCAATGCTTACAATATGGATTGGTTATTCTGATGCTTTTAGCTTTTTGTGCCTGGTATATTTGGGCCAAAATTTTAAAATGCAGCATAAATTTTGGGGTCTCAAGTTGGCATAAGTCTGGCACTCAGAAACCAAGAGTGCTTATTTTTTTTCTAAGTATTAATGGATACATACATCTCCTGTAAGGAGATGTACATCTCCTACACTGGGGTGGGGGAAGAAGGTCAAAAAATAATAATGAGGGTGAGGGAAGGATGGCTGCATTTCATTTGTATGCAGGTGAGCTTGATGTCACAGAAACCTGCAGGAGACCACCATTCCTGAAAATTTGATCTTGGGCTTATCAAAGTAGTTTACCAAAACAGAATCATAGAAAGCATTTTTATAAAGTATTTTCATGCTCAATGAAATCTACAGCAGTAAATTAACTGTTGCAAGAAATGTATGAAAAAAAAATGGGACATATTTTGCTTGGAAAGAAGGACTTGCCTCAACTAGCTGTCAGAAGAGATAGCAGATACAGAAAAAAATTCTCAATGTGTATCAGAAACAGTCACAAAAACTAGGGAATGATTTTAATCTGATGAGTTAATTTGCAGTCTGGAAACTCTACCAAACACAAATTAGAAACAGTAATTACTGCTATGAAGCTAGTTTGCAGGCTGCCAAAGTTGCTGACTGTCAATGACCGGGTCTAATCTGTTGGACATATTTACTCAGAAGAATATTACTGACATTTACCAGTTTGAGTACTGTGTCAACTCAGAAAGACTCTCACAGAGCTGTGAGATGGCCAAAAAAGCAATTCAGAGAATGAAAAATCCGCTAAATGAACAATGGTGGTCAATACACAATATTGTGACCGTGTAGAAATGTATAATTATATGGGCAGTCTTTCCCAGAATAGAAGATTTATTTTTGCTAGTAAATTTGAGAGTGTAGTTGATGTTTGACCTTACTGAGAAGAGTAGCAGAACACTTATAGCTGGTATTTCAACAGAAGGCTTCTACACCTGAAAGTAGATGATAGCTGGCTTGAGTTTCAGGGCTGTGCTGGATACAGGCACCTTGACATTCTGTTCTTTTCCTGTTTTGTTTCTTTCATTCCATGCCATCCACGAGGTAGTGCTAAACAAGGATTTAAAAAGGTAAACAGTTGAAATGCAGTTTCTAACTATGCAACCTGAAGAATTTAGAAAATAATGTTTTTTAGAAAAATAATAATAAATATTTTTTTGCTTTGAAAATTTCTCTAAAAATGCAGAAAGTAGAGTTAATAGTGCTCTGTTTTTCTGGATGGAGGATTCTGAAGAATAAAAAATTAGAAGTTTTGCTTTCCATGTCTTTTTCTTTTCACAAAGAAATTTAATGAAGACCTAGAAAATATAATTGCAATGTCATAAGGTGTGCAGCACTAACAAATGTTACAAAGCATGAAACCAGCCAATTCAGAGGTCAAGGCTGTAGGAAGAACATAAAACTGATCACACCCTCAAAATTGTTCTGAGTCATGCAAGTTTCTTTATCTCATTTTTGGAAAGTCAAGACATTTGAACCTTAGAGAGTATGAAAGATGCTGAGCTCACAGCTTTTATTTTATAGTTATGTTTAAAATTTTAAGCCTAAAAGGTCTTTCTCCTGCAAATAATATGAGATCCTACTCTAGTGATAGGCTCTCACCCCAAAATTTCCAGTTTCTTATATCTGAGAGAGATATCCATTGCAGCATACATGTATATCTAAATGCAGAGTGAGGTGGATTTCTGCCCCAGAGGTCCTTGGATAAGTTTGGAGCAGAGAGGAGTTACAGCTCATGGTACCTCTGCTTCCCTACCAGCTTAGCTCAGGCCTTCCCATGTCTCAGGGGCTTCCATTCATGTGAGAGATGCACTCTTCCCTCTTTGAGACTTCCCTGAAATTTGGAAGTATTTGAAACTTCCTCAGCTTTGGGGCTCAGAGACCCACCAGCAGCACTGCCACATTTTTATATTCCTAGCTGCAATGCCTAAGTTCCTAGACTCTTTGCACTTCTCCTGCGTGCTTACTAACAGCAAGTAGCCTGGAAGGAGAAATATTTAGAGGTTTACAAGAGGGTCAGATGAACCTCTCCTTAACATATGTATATATTTTACCTTTTTCACCCTTTTTCTTTGTTCATCTTGAAGTGACTCACTCCAACATCTGACTTGTAGGTGTGTAAAAATAGGAGAGAAAAATCTCATTTTTCTTTAAACATGATTCTTGGATCGCAGGTGACTTCAGTACAAGATAATGACAGAGAACAAGTGGGGTGGTTCATGTGGTATAGTTTGATTCAGGACAAGCTAGCATCTGACACCACATAGTGCAAATGTTCCTTTATTTACCTTTGCCATTTTTTCAGTGGCAATTTTCCTTTTTTTTTTTAAGAGAACAATAGAATATCTATAAGTCCTAAACTTCACTTAAACCTTCAAATTTAATTCATTATATTAAAGAAAAAATCTATGCAGCCTTTTGTATTTAAAAGGTAGTTAATGATGATAAAATCTTAGCTTTAGCAAAAAATTGATTCATAAAGATACACACAATCCTTTTTAGTATAAAAAGTATTAATATTATAAAAAGTTAGTATTATGTTTTGGGTACAGACATTAAAGATATCTCTTCTTTCACGTATTTTTTGCATCATTTACATTTTATATATCTTAATCACATGATGCTATAGAGTCAAAATAATTAAAAGTCTCTGGATAAGTGTGGAATAAGTGATTACTCTTATAGGGTCTGAGTTAGGGATGGATTACACAGGACACCTCTGCTGCAATCATTTGAAAAGATGTCAACATGGAAGAAATTATTAGATTATTATTAGAAATATGCTTTTCTGGTATAAGGAAAAAATATATGGTTTTCCTAGGAAGAGAAAACAGTATCAGCCTTTGAAATCAAATAATAATGTGCCAAATCAGCACATGTCAAAAAACTAATCAGAATCCAAGAAATTTTATGAATTTCTTTAAAATTCATGATCTAAAAAACTGTGAATTGATTTAAAATCGTGAATGGATTGTCTTTTCCTTCAACATTGTGTTTTGACAGGTATTTTGTCTGCTCGTCTTTGCAATTGATTTTTAAAAAATATTAATCTCAGTATTTTCACTCTGTTTTCAGAGCATATATTTGATATTTTTAGCATGAAGTTGTTTGGAAACTGAAGTTAGTGACAGAATTTTCTGCAATTTCAACAAGACCAATGTACAGATCACATTGTAGAAGTTTGGAACCTAAGATTTCTGTTATTTATAAAATTTATATATATGCTACTTTAGTAGAGTATTTATGATAAAACATCTGGACAGGTATTTTTAGAACCTGATGTTGTAAACACTTACACATTGCATGATTTTTTTTTCATTTTTCTATATATAATAAAGAAGTTTACACTTCTGTAGGGAGCAAACAGGAGACCAGTCTTGAACCAACTTATGGAAACCAGTATTCTCAGGCCTAAAACAAATCTTTTATATAAAATCTTCAGCAACCACTTTTGATGCTGAATGCATGTGCAACCATCAACACCTGCTCCTGCATCACTCCTAAGGGGCTGTATTTATCTCTGTTTCCAAAACAGGTAATCTTGATGACTCCTCGTATCTTTTTCTATTTTCCTTCTCCCCATGTGCAATGCATGAAGAGCAGCAAAGCAGCTTCATTGACTGTGAGTGGGAGGAAGCCTCCATGGTCAGGTCCTGGGCTGTATAAGCCAAGTAAATGACCACTGCTTGGAAGATCCAGAATTTGTCTGGTCACACATGCTGCAGTTGAACTATACACCAGCCAGCCAAAGTATTACCTTGTAGAACTGTAAATATCAAACTTTTCATATTATTGTAATCTCTATGGTGATCTTAACCTCAGCTTCTTCCTAACTTTTGTATTTAAAGCTGCATGCAACCTTCCTTATTTACACACTCTACTCACCAGCCAAGCATATTAAAAAAAATTGATATATCCCTTTTTGGGAAAGGATTGCTGCCACTCTCACAGATGAATGCATTTGTATAGAGAGTGAGAAGACAGGATGTGAGAGGAATCCACAACAAGTGGTTCTAAGCCTTCCTTTCCCACTGTGCATTTCCCTGCCTGGAACAGGATCAATATTATCACATATTTACACAACACTGCATCAAGGTCCTTGGAAAAACTGTGTTTTGGTTGATTAAATTACTGCAAAGTGAAATTCTCTTAGAAATATTTTCCATTGAGCTGGGATTAAAGCAGCAATAGTAACAGGAGTTGTTCTGGCCAAATAATTTTGAAGTTTTTTGTATTAAGACAGCATGAAATGCACAATGATAACTTAATTATTAATTATCTGACAGGCCAAAATCAGGATATGACTATCTTAGAACAGATGATAGTAGAGATCTTAAATTTATGTTTTCCAAAGAGTGGAAGCTCACTAGGTATTGCCTATAAAATCAATTTGTACTCCACCTGGGAAAGTTCTGTTTGCTGTCTTTGTCAAGCACTGTGGATCCAAAGGTAGAAATAGATCCTAGAAATAGAGAGGGGAGACCTTCTGAGGTGTGAATTGCTTACCTAGGTAGAAAGGGTGAAAATTATTTGATGCCACGAAGTGATTTGTTTGTTTATTCTCTGGATTTATTACATAAAAGGGTTCTCTGAAGAGTGGGAAACTGGTGAGAGCTGGGGGGTAACTAATTTGTATGGAGCTGAACTGAGATGGTTCCAGAAGATGAGGGCAGGGCTGACTGATTTACTGAGCATCCTGACAGGTGTAGAAGCAGGACTATGGTTGAAATGCATCAGTTTAAGTGTTTTCTCAATCAACTATGGCACAATGAGAGGTAAATTAAGGAGCTGGTGAGCTACAGACAGAAGGAGAGATTTAGTGAGAGAGCAGGTAACAAGAGGCCAGAGAGGGAGAATTTATTTCCAGCATGAGAATATATTTTTCCTGAATAGACTTTGTTGTTATAGAGAAAACCATCTACTCATCCAGACAGAACAGGGCTGTGGCTGAATCTACTCAATCCTCTGGCTAATAGTGTATATTTCTGAAAAAAAATTGCTTTGATGTCAGACTTAATTGCTTTGATGGAAGGAACTAAAACCCCCACAAAGAAAAACACTCTTGCATGGCTTTAAAAACTGGAGACTTTATATGAATATTACTATTATCTTTGAATCACTAAATGTGTCCTGCAGTTCATTGAGTATTATTTCCTTCAATGGCAGACATGTGAACATGAGTCAAATCATGCTGTTAGTTCTAGGAATGGAAAGCTTTGGAAGTGCTAACTGTGTGCAATGATTTCTTCTCTTTAGTGCTTCTTTGCAATTTCTCTGACTATATAACCTGTGGGGGCATAGGGACTCCTTACTGACCTCATTTTTGGTGTCCATATTGCAGTGCCAGCGTTTCCACTGAGCTCTGGAATGATTTTGCACAAGGTCAAAACTGAGGCTTTTAGGAGGTTTGTGTTTTGCTTTCCTTCTATAATGCAATATGCATAGATAAACTGTTATTAAGATCCAAATGAGCTGCTGCTTAAAACATTAAACACAGAAACTATGATGAAGCTTATGCCACCTTGTAATTTTCTTTGACATTTAACCTAATTTACAGTGACTGCTGCTTAGTCCAGGTGGATACTAAGGCACAGCTGTTTTTTAAATATTATTTTCTGTGTCCTCCAAAGTTGCTTCTAATTTTTTTGCCTTCTTTTAAAGGCACTAGCTCCTTTGTTGTGGGAAGAAAAAAAAAGAAAAAAAAATTAATTCCTTTTTGTAACATAGCAGTTATTTAAGATGGATACATGCATCTCTTCAACTTTGAGTATCTTTTTCTATGAAATACTTCTGCAATAGAATATGCTGTTGTTATTTTAAATTGGCAGGTGAAGGATTATATATTTCATGTACTCCTTGTAGTTTTTTGACCAAAAAAATTATATTTGACTATTCAAGTTCAAACCACCCACTTTTTCCACTCACGTATAAATTGTTGAGGGTATGTCAGGACTTTTTCTGTCAAAGATAGAAAAGATAGCCTGTTTCCTTAAATAAATCTTTATTTTCATCCTTTCTTTCATTTCATTTCTAGATTGTTCAAATCCCTCCTGTTATGAAAATGCCATAGAAAGGAGCACCAACATTTCAATGAAAAACTTGATGAGCTTGTGGAAAAACTGCCTTTGATTTTAGTGGACTTTGAATTTCTAGGATAAAGATATCCAGACTCTAGAAAGATATTAATTTTTTCAGTTTGGTTGTCAAAAACAAATTACATGAAAATTCTTCATTTTTTCCTTTTTATAGAACAATCCTTTGTTTTGACACATTTAATTTTTTCCCAACTATTGATTCCAAAACTATAAGCAAACAGCATGGCTTAACATAACAAATTAGTACTTGATACACTATGCTCTAGAAACTTTCAGCATCCAACAGTACTAATTCAAATTGCACTTAAGTTCTGCATGGGAAAGATGATATGTTGGATATATGGTAAAGTTTTAACTCAGGTATTACTGTGAAAAATTCCTTTTGATAAATATTTTACTGCTGTGAGAATAAGAAAGAAGTGATGTCCTGTCCTAGTAGATATCTCTCAGCAGCTAAACCATGTAAGACTTGAACCCTTCACTTAAAAAGCACTCTATAAAAAGGACCTAATCGTTGACCTAATCAAATGGTAGTAAAACACCCAATAATATAAGAAAATATATTCTTCTCTCTCTGTTATACACTGTCAGACATGCTGTGTACATGAATGCACATAGAACTTTATGTATAATGATAATAATATTTTAGAATTCTAGTAGTCAATTTTACTGATTTATAGTCAAGTGATACATGCAGACAGTATATATACCATTTATAGTCCTCAAGTAGAAAATGGGTAGAACAGCTCAGGTGATTGTGGAAAATGCTCAGATCAACTTTCTCATCCTCATTTTTAAAACCAGATGAGTTATGCTCCTTGGGGGAGTGCACATATAGGAGAAATACCCAAGTCCTCCCCACCTTTCAACTTCTACTTACACCAAAGAAACCCCAAATTCAAACTTCTAAAAGCAAGTCAACTGCACATGAAAACCACTCATGGAGCAATAGTTTCTTTCCTTATTGTTTTCTTTTATAAGCACATGGCCACAGTTTTAGATATGGCTTGCAAACTGGACTGCTAATGTTCAGTTCCCCAGCTGAAGACATCCAAATGCACTTTCTAAAATGATGTCTTACCTTCAGATTATCAAGGGTGTGTATGTGGCTAAGCTGAAAGGACAGATAAAGGAGTACACCTCATAAGAAACATCTTAGGCTATTTTTTTATTTTTTTTTTCTGATGCTGGCAGCTGTTCCTATGAGAACGAATTTTAATTATGCAGTATTAATAATAGGTGGCCCAAAAAATTCTGAGGAAGAAAAATTACATGAAAGCAGTTATGTACTTTGGAGGACATTTTATCCTTGTTTGTAGACAGACTCTGGTTGTTTTTTTTATGTACAAATGTGCCTCAGTGGCATAGTCCTTAAAATCTACTGTGGTGTGTTGACCCTGGCTGGATGCCAGGTGCCCACAAAAGTCACTTTGTCACTCCTATCCACAGCTGGACAAGGATAGGAAATACAATGAAAGGCTGATTAGTGGAGAAACTGGGAGAAATGTGCCTACCTACAGTTCCTACAGGCAACCTTTCTTCTGATATGTGTTGTGCTCACCACAACAGGTGGTTGACAATTATTCTCAAAAGCTAGTAGAATTCTGTGAATTAATTATTTTAATTTATTGACTGATACAGCAGAGCTATAAAGAATATTATATTACATTATATTATATTATATTATATTATATTATATTATATTATATTATATTATATTATATTATATTATATTATATTATATTATATTATATTATATTATATTATATTATATTATATTATATTATATTATATTATATTATATTATATTATATTATATTATATTATATTATATTATATTATATTATATTATATTATATTATAATTTATATATAATTTTATATTATATTATAATATCCAGCCCTGGGCTACCAGAGCATGCAAGATCTCTTAAAGACAGATACCACTTGTGGGAAAAAAAAATAGTGGCTTACTTGTCCTACTTTTTGATAGCTAGCTTCTTATGTGGTACAACCTCTTTTCTTAAAGTAAAACCAAAAAAAAAGAAAAAAAAGAAAACTGTGTGTAGAATGGACAAAACAGAAACATGCCACTGTTTTAGTTTCAACAAGGATACAGAAGCATTTTTTTAAGCATAAAGTATAAGCAAATTGTTTTCATCCTCATATTCTCCACATTTTTTACTTGTCCTTGTCAAAGATAAAGGACGAAGAAGGCAAGACTTCCAAATTGTACTTCTAGTTTTATTTTCCTGTAAAAGATGGAGATAAATACATTTTAAATTATTGAATATTATTTTAATGAAACAAATAAACAAAAAGCTAGTATTTTAATAAAATACTTCTCCAAACACCTGTTAATAAAAAGACATGTTCTGGGAAAAAAGCTGGACATCCTAATTAAAAGTATCATCTGTAACAAACTTTTTTCTTTTCCTTTTAATTTAGAGCATTTTTTGGCTTTTATTTTTATTCTTTTCTTTTTTGTTCTTTTATGAATATTTAGCGTTTTCAGGAAAAGAAGCAACAGATCTTATTTGTGAAGTTTACTTTTGTCAGCAAAGCCTTCTTTTTCTTTTGTTCTTTTAATGGGAAAGAAGTACCACTACCTGCAATCAGCTATTCTCAGAGTGTAGCCCTCAATGAGTTTCCTTTGCATTAGTTTATAATCCTTGGTTTTGTTGGACCTCACATGTTTATCATGTTTTGGAGAATCTGTGCTTTGGTATTTCACTGAGCTGAAGCATAAATAAATGGTATTGACATCAGCAGATGAAAGAGAATAATTAGCAAAACTGATGCTTACACGAGTAATAGAGAAAGGGAAGCTTTCTGGAAGTAACTGCAATAAAACCCTTAAGTTTCTAATAAGAATAAAGCATGCATAGGTTTGACCAAATAATATATTTTGACCAAATAATCATGGTGTTTTTTGCATGAATACACTGAAAATTTGTGAGCTTGAAGTGTTTAATTCAGCTTAGGACAATGCAGATAAATCCAACCATATCCATTGCAGGTACATTTTAAAGACAGTACAAGAGTCATGTTCTCATGTTTCTGACATTGATCCTTGCAATGTCCACAAAGTACACTTTGCAGAACAAGAGAAGATGTAGATATGGAGAACAAAAGGATGACTGGTATGAAGAGGAGAGATAAGGGCAATATTGTTCTTTGATGAAATATAGATTTGGATTCCCATACCTAGCTCTTATTCTTGGCTTTTTAGGCCTGTATTACCAAAACATAGGATGGACTAGATGAACTAGGATGGACCAAAGATAATTATTACTCTAAGAAGAGGGTTTTTTTAAAATAGCTTTTTTAATCTTAACTCCTGTTTTAAAAAACTGATCCCAGAGATTCTAAGAACTGAAATACCATTTCGGATGACATATTAATTTATTTCTTTTTCTTTTCAACCAGAAAATAACTGAAAATGTGGAGATAAAATGTTTTCACTTTCTCTCAACTTCACAGCTATTTGACAAATTTTATTCCATTTTGTAAGCTCTTTTGTACACATAGTGTCATGGTTTAAACCCAGCTGGAATCTAAGTACCACTCAGAAGCTTGCTTACTCCCCTCTTAACAGTGGTATGGCAACAAGAATCTGGGGAAAAAAAAAGATGAATCGCATGGATTGAAATAAGAACAGTTTAGCAGTTGAAATAAAATAAAATAATAGTCATAGTATGGTTATGATGATGATGAAAAGAGAGACAACAAAAAGAGAGAGGAAGGACCAAAACCCAAGAGCTACAAGAGATGCACAGTACATTTGTTCACCACCTGCTGACTGATGCTCAGCCCAGCCCCAGTTCATACACTGAGCAGGATGCTCTGTGGTATGGAATGTCCCTCTGGCCAGTTTGGGTCAGCTGTCCTGGCCATGCTCTCTCCCAGCTTCCCTTGCCCCTCCCTCAGTGCCAGAGCATGGGAAACTGAAAATTCCTCACTTAGACAAGCACTACTTAGCAGCTAAAATGTAACTGTGTTATCAGCGTTATTGTAGTACTAAATCCCACTCCCACAGCCCTGTACCAGGTACTAGAAGAAAAATTTGCTTTACCACAGACAAAAGCAGAACACCTAGAAATTCCATTTTCTGATAAGTGTTTTTCCTGAGTAGTTACAAAGTTACACTACTTATCTCTTTAATGTATACACTAGCTCAGAAAACTTGGACAATTTGCCATAGTTATGCAATTCCTGAAAGTAAAGAGCTGCTGAAGAATTTATAACACTGCTTGACTCAATCCATTTTAGAGTTAGGAATATGATTCAAAGGTAATGAGTGTATTTAACACCTTTTGACTTAAAAAACTGGCAGCAGATTGTTTGTCTTAGGAAAATCAGATTTAGTACAGTTTTATTTAAATCGTGAGTTGAGGAGATCTATTATAGTCAGGCATATTTGAAATAGTTTGGTCTTCATTTGTAGCAAGACAGCAAATGTTGTTAGCAATGTAGTACTTCATGACAAGTAAATTGAAGGTGAAGTAAAGCCAGAAAAAGCTCAATCTATATTGAATGCAGACTTCAAGTCCACCTGAAGGTCATACAGAGATAAGATGAAAAAAGGCATAGCACAGACATATAATGCTGCCTTTACTCTTTCTGTTTCTATTCTGATAGTTTGGGGATAAAGCCGTGCAGAGATATGTCAGGATGAATGATTTTTGGATTTTGATTTCAAGAAAGTGCCCTTGTGGGAGTCTGCACAAGAGTAAATTAATGGAAGGAGAAGCTTGAAAAGGCAAAAACATTCTATGTAAGAATTCTGTAGTTACAATTTAAGGATCAGTTATGACTTTCCTCAGTAAAAATCTCAGTACATAAATACAGCCTGCATTTTAATTCCATTGGAAGAATTTGTAGAGAATTTGCAAAGACATTTATTATCTAATCAAAATTTTCAAAATTAATTTAAGTGTATTTCAAATCTCATAGTTGTGTTTTCTCAAATGAACCATTTCCTATACTACATTTTGATCTTGAAGCTCAAAAGATATTTGATTTCAATATATATGGTTATGACGTACTGAAAAACTATGATAATATTTCAAAGAATTTATGTACCTTCTAGAGCCAGGAAAATACTTTTATATCCAAATGCTTTACACAGACATATAGATCATCCCTTTAAATCACATATACTCTTTTTAAGCTTATTTACCATGAAGATGCAAACAATCTTTCTGGTTTTTTTCCCTTAAGAAATATTAGTCTGTTATTCTTTTACCTGCTCATAAATCTGGTAGTGAAAATATTGTTTCCAGAGATGTCCTGGGTATTTCCCTCTCACCCAGCTTCATGTGTTCTGCAATTTGTATGTGTACACACTAGCTAGTAACCCAATGCTGTCTTCAAGGTCAATAGAGAGCAATATATAGTGATTCATCTGACCTATTTTAATCATCTATTTTAGGATGAGGTGACTCATGCCTTGAAAGTGCCAATTTTATTCCACTCACTGTGAAAAAGTCTTGACAACTAGCTAACATGAAAATATCTGTACTGCTGATGTCTATATTTGTGATTTCACAAATGCCATTCTATGTGCTATCTTCAGAACTCTCTGATTTCCCCATATTTTATTTATAAAAATTCTAGTCATCCAATCAGTGAGCCAAAATAGAATTGTATGGCACTGCTGAATATGCATATACCATAAGTATCAACTAGTTAGTAGCATATTTTAAACAGTCTTCATGAAAGAAACTCACATGGTTAACTGAATTCAGAAAGTCATTTTTTCAGAGTGAAAGAGCTTCAGAAACAATTCTTCTGTGTCTGAGCTAACAGAAATTACACTCAGGAGAAAATATTTTGGTAAAGGATATTACTGGTGCTAATATAATTAAAAAGGCACACTCCCCTCTTTCATATGATTGGATGCATTCATGTTGTTGTGAAAGAATTGGAAAAGCAGAATGCACACAACTTTGTCTGTTTCAATAAGGCTGAGAGGTTTTGTACCTTCTTAATCACATCTTAACAGTAAAAACAGTGTTTTGTATGAAGCCCATCCTGAACACAGTTCATGGTAAATGTGCAATGGGAACAGAAGTTGTTTGACAATTTGTAAAAAATGCAATTATGACAATTGGGAATACATAGTAAAAGGTGGAACCCTGCAGACAAATTGACCTTTTTCAGTATCCTCCTTCCTGCATATGATGAATGTGACATTTAGTATAAGGATATCACTTATCTTTTTGGACACCACTAGAGAAATTAATTTTCATCATGAATGCAGGAAACTAGTGAAAAGATTTCAAAACCTAACACCTCACTCCATGCATTAAGGTTGTATGTCAATGCCTCAGATATTGTATAAACAAGCCTGCTTCTCACAAGTTATCCTAGGTTTGCTGTATTTTGGCAATTTATTCTTACTCATCAAAAAACCCACTCATTTTGATAAGTAACGATGTTGATCTCTAAATATTAAAAGTCAGTAAGAGCTGAAGCTTACTTTTGTATTTTTGGAAGCATAATCCCAAAATGCAACAGTGTTAAACTCTACTGAAATATGCATAAGCATACGAGTTGAGGGTTTGGGAAAACAATTGTTGTGTCAGGCTTTACTGTGAGTGTAACCAACCAACTAACTGTCAATTAATGACAGGTGCCAATTTTACAAGGTTTTAGAAGGGTTATATAACATTATATAGCAATTAATTTTAGAAACAAGCAAATTTCCTTCTACTCTTTATTGGTAATTTTACAGGACTAATAGGTTGATTACATGTCTGGTTAAGGAAAGGCAAAGTTATTAATATCTCAGTATAAATGAATTGTGTTTTTGCAGAAGGTATCAACATCCAAAACCAAGCCAGGCAGTGATAGGATATGGATGAAAGGGATCTGGCCCTTCAGCCTGTGTCTTAGCCAGTGTAGATACTACCAAGTGCTGTGTTTTAAAAATTGCAGCTTTCTATGCTGGTCCACTGAATTCACTGTCTGTATGAGCTGCCTTGCAATGTCAGCCCTAGATTGTCTTAATTTAAGAAGTTAAATGTTTTGTTAAATTTTCTGTCATTTTGGCAGAAGACTGAAGAAAGTGTCATCAAGTGTATCTTCAGCTTGCTGTAGGATGGAGCTGGATTCGGTTCCTCATGTGCTGGTTTGCTACTGGATTTGCAATCTAATTCTTTGCTTTCATGGTACACAAAGGGATTTTCAGCACTCTAGATGCATGGTGACCTCCTTGAATTGTTTTCAGAAACTGAGTCTGTGAAACTGCCAACAATTACTTGATTGTATTTTATGAGTTTTTTACTCCTGGCTCAATCCTGTAGAGAGCTGAGAAACCTGAGAAATGCTGAGCATGTCCAAGGTCTATAAAAACCAGTGGTGCTGGATGCCACTCATTGGATTATGGTATCATATAAAATGAGATATTCAGTGAGCCATGGTCTTTCCATTTAAATCAGATACACTTGTGAAACTTAATAACCTCTGCCTTATTTAAATAGGTTTGGGTATACACAGATAGAGCACAACAGCATCATATATAAAATACGTATGATGTATTATTTATCTTGATTTGCAGCATGTAAATATTAAATCCCACGTTGTGTTGTTCCTAATGTTACTGAGTAGAAGCTTAATTGAATTCAGTAGGCAAACAATACAAGAAATTTAAGGATGGCAAAGCTACACTGTTAACTGTTTTGTAATGATGAATTAAAGAATTACACATCATTGTTACTTAAGTTACTTAAGTTACTTAAGGAATATGTCTAAGAAGTTATTCAATATTTAATTTATTATGTTTTTCTCAGCTTTAATTGCATTTTAATTTTCTAGTTAATTTTAGAAGGAATACTCAGGGGCATGCCTATTTATCTGCCAATTTTAAGATGTATAACTTGGCCTTGAGTAACCAGCGTAGAATCTTAAAAAAAACCTGAGCTCATTGTTATAGATAATAACAAATTTGAGTAAAACCAAAAATAACTTTTTTACTCACATAAAGATGTGCTTTATTTTCTTTTGAAAATATGTTCTCTGAACATTAATAACTATAAACATCTTTAAACAATTCACTGACATTTTATGTGTCTAAATGAAAGTTTTCAAGCTGAAGAACATGTTGCATATTTGTTTCCAGAAATGTGTTAAAATGCATTGGAATGACAAACATGTGATATGAAAAGAAGTCAACCATTTGGCAGAAGCAGCACTAAATTTGAAATTTGTTCAAAGTTAGAGGCAGTATAGTCACCCCCTTTTGAGAAGAAAAGAGTAGAAAAATGAGAGTTTATTCAAGTAGCGCACACTGAAAAATATATGGACGCATAAATATACATATATGGATGATTCTATTTATTTCAGATGCAATTAACTTTATTAATGATATTGTGGTTATTTAATGACAGAGAATTTCAGTCATATCTCCAAGATAAAAATGTAAATTATAAAGTTTTGGTCAAAAAAATGAATGGAACATTTTTGACTGTTGATAATTGTTAAGGTTACATGTAATGCCAAATCTATACAGACATACTTTGATCATTTCAGTTTCTCTTTTGAAATTCTCAAACTTTGTAAAGATATTAATTCTTAAAAGACTTTAATTTTTTTTATACTAATTTATTTTTATTAAAGTCCAAAATTCATCTGGTCATATAATGGTGTCTACGCATGAACTAGTCATCTTTCCATAAATGAAAAATACAATCATCCTAAGTAATCTCTTAACATTTATCACTAAAAAATTGATATCTCTTTTTGATCAGAAATGTGGTTTTGCATTTACATTTTTATGACAGAAAGTCACATTTTCTCAATAACTCTAGTCATGTATAGATATAGTCATTCCATGCTTATGAACACTTACATTATGGAAAATATGCATTGGTTTAAATTTTCAAATAATTTCTTCCACTTAATTTTCTTGAAATAATTTTTAATTGCAAAAACAAGAAAATATATTAATATTTTTCAGAGCTATGTTTAAAAGCAATTATAGCTGTCCTGGAAATCAAATACATATTTTCCCTAGAAATAATAATCCCTGAAAAGCATCCTGAAGAATTTAAGTCAAATAACATTTAAGGAAAAGTTACATGCAGATGATTTTCTTGTCTTAAACTTAAGCTTCAGAACTGAGAGCCCAAAAACTGTACAAAATTATGATAATTTTGGTTTAATAACACTATTTCAAACTCTTGCCTAAAAAAAGAGATTAATAACATCTAAAATGGCTTTTATGTAATTATATGTTTGATTTTTTGAGGGCTAATATTTCAACTAATTAAGAAACTTCAAAATTTTCCAAAAATTTTCAATATTTTAGAGCAACAGACTGTACTTGAGTGCTTTTCTAGTTTTTTTTTTCTTATGGCTATTTAAAAATGCATGGGAATTTTTATTGTCTAATATCGTCTACCACTATTACAGTACTAAATAGATACTGTACTACAGATATGAGAATTATTCTGGCCTCTAGATCAACACTGTTGCTCTCTTTGCTATTAAAAAATAACAAAAAAAATTTTACTAACTTCAGTTTTCTCTCAAACAGTAATTTTAATCTTTATATATGCTTCCCTAAGGTAAAAAAAAATCATAAATCTGGAGAACTTACTGCATTGATTTTCCACTAAGAAAGTAACAAAATCAGCAAAATACTATGCAAAAAACTGGTAGAGTAGAATTATTACAACATTAGCCAAATATAGCAAAATATTAAGCAATCAAGACAGGCTAGTTTGTTGGAGAGATTTCATTAGTAAGTCTAGCACAAGTGAAACAAAGATATCACCTTGTTCAACCTAACTATAAAATTAAATGGGTTTTGTACTCCTCAGCTTATAAAATAGTATTTCCAAATATAATCTAATGTTATGAGACTCCATGTTTTTTACATTTTCATAACTGTCATAAAACACCTGCAGCAGCAGCATGTGTGTGTTCCTAGGATTTGCCTTTTTATTTATTTTAATTAGCTGGTCTGTTTATGGTCTGGCTCTGTTTCTGTGGCTGCTAGATCAAGACCAGAAAGATAAGACCCAGCACAATAGTTATTCTTCATTTCTGTTGCTTAAAAGAAGCAAGTCCTTGCTTAGAGACTTTTGGAAAGAAATGACTCCTCTACTTTTACACCCTTACATCTGGTAGTTTGACCCCAACTTCATACCCTAGAGGCCATGCCAAAGAATCAGAGCACGTAAAGCTCTCACAAGCTTTTCCTTCTCTATGTACCATCTTTTGAAGAGTAGATGATACAGAATATAAAAGTTTAGGTCAACAGTTAAATTGCTTTTGGGGGATGCATTGTTCCTTCTTTTCGCCTTTATTTTTGCACACATCAAATTAATACTGAAGCTTCCTGGACTACAGATTTCATATTGATTTTATATTTCATTCTCTTTCTTTAAAATAAAAACTCAGATTTATGAATTCTGCAAACTGGTGGAGCAGTTTGAAGAAAACTTAATTTTTTTTTCCTTGAGGGAACATAAATGTTGTGTTTTCTATAATTCATGGGATCACGTACTTGGAGGCAACCTGAAGTAATGGGAAGGTATATGAGCATCTGCTAAAAACTGTGAGTTAATTTTGGAAAAAGTGTACAAATCTGCAAAGCAGCAGAACAAGTAAAATTGCAAATGCACGATTTCAGAAATGAGGAAAATCGAGAAAGGATGAAGGAGGTTATTGCAAAGCAGAACATGCTGAGATCAGTAAAGAAAAGCACCTGAGCTCATCTCCTAGCACAGAGATCAGCCTAAGCAGCTGGGTAGAAAGAAATCATCATGCAGACCAGATCCACCCAGCAGAGCTTCCCAGAAACACAATCTTGTCATTGCTGCCATACTTCTTGTTTGCTCAGGGTGATGGTTTCCTTGAACACTGAGCTGAGGAGAGGAGGTGGCTGCTGATGTGATAACCATTTGCCTTAAAAAGAGGGAGTAAAAGGCAGTAAACCCTACACCATGTCTTTTCCTTGCACACATCATATGTGTGTCAAAACACTCAGAGTGCCCTGAAAGAGCAGGGCCAACAAAGCTGTAGAATGGCACAAGAACATGCCAAACTGTTTTCTGGGCACAGGCAATAAAGGGTCAAGCAATCCTTCTAGTGAATTGGTAACTGGTCAGCTATTCTGTTCTCCTGGGGACAAAATGAATTTGAGGAAAAATTAGGAATTTTTTTCACTGTTGGATTAATATTATCCAAGCAAAATTGTCAATAATTTTTATTGTACTTCTTTCTCAGAGCAAGTGTTAGCCCAGGCAGGCAGTCTCTTCCTTGTCTTTGCTGCTGTTCAAACAGCTGAAACATTTTCTCCGGTACACATTCCCTAGAAACGAAAAAAAAAATCTCCTTTATCTAAAATTATCATCTGTTTCTTGCAGTAATGTGTTGGCTACTGGCTCCTCTATTGGAATAAGGTCTCTTTAACAGTGACATGTCTAACAGCAGTGAAGACAAAATGTAAAATCTAACTGTCACAGCCAGCATTTACACCTTACCCGAACCCAAATAATAAGTGATGCTAGCTTCACATCCATGATTCTAAGAATCAGAGAAACATTACAGATAATTCCTGCTCCTCACCTCCTAAGAATATGATATATTGTGACCTTGTTCCGTAAAGGTGGTGTTCTTTTTCTTGCATTTTTCCTTCACCGTAAAAAGAAACCAGGGGACAAAAAAGGGAGAGGGGGTGGGCTGACCAGAGGTGAAGCTAAGGCTCTTACAGTCTTTATGTGAAATTTCTGAAAGTTGGGACCATTTCAGTTCTGCATATCAACAAAAGATATAAATACCCAAATTGCTTCTCCCAGTGTGATGGTGGAGGTAAAAAAGTCAGAAGTGATGAAGAACGTGGGCATATGACTGTCTTGACAAAAGGTAGCACCACCAGAGTGAACTAGAGGGGAAATAGAAATTATAACAAAATTATGAGCCTTTCCTCAGTGGAGGTAGGAAGACCCAGCAGCTGGATACTCTCAGCATTTTTTTTTATTTCCAAAGCTTCATAAATGGATTTAGTGCATCATGTTTGCTTTTCAACATCTTGACCAAAGGCAACCTCAACTGCAGCAAAGTTGTGGTGTATTTAGCACAATTTATCATCTCTGTTTCTACAGACAATTCTGTTCACACTCTGGGTGTCTGCAGCAACTAGTATTACACAGTTAAAGGAAAATCTTGTCACAGAGCAATGAATCCATGTGACCTTGTGTTCTGGGACTGACACAGATTTAAGGACCACCAGAGCTGACAGGACATAGCTGTATCATTGAAAAGGAAAACTTGTCAATTAAATTTCTATTTTCTGTAAATGCAATGCAGATGACAGTCAGTTATTTCATAAAAGTTTTACCATGTGGTACATCAGTCAGGAATGCAACATTTGCTCTAGATACCACTAGTAGCAATTAATCTTGTCTAAGAAAACTCCACTTGGCTGACAAAATCTCTTTATCCAGTTTAAATAAGGGTCTGCTCTGGCAGTCTTAGGTAGATAAAATGCTTTGCTAATTGCTGCTTGAACAAAATGAACTATTTACAAATAATCATTCTTGAAGGAAGCAAGAAAATGGCAGCTATCTACTCAAAGTTTCTTCTGGGTGAATGCTTAGTTGAGATCTTGCAAAAACATTGAAGTGTGTATTTATAAGTAAATGTAATAGCAGTTAGAGACTTGAAAGACTTAATCTCAAGAAGATTTTATGTGAGAAAATATTATTAAAGTAGAATTAGTATCACCTAACTTCAGTTATGTCAATGTTCTGTATCTAGTAAGTTAGTCTTCTGTTTTTTCCTGTAATCAATGGCAATAGACAGGTAAGTCCTAGGGCTATTAGTCTTTGACTGCATTAGACACTTTACATTGGGAAATACTTCTCTGACAACTGACTCCAAAGGGAGTCCAGATAATGAACTTAGACTTGATGCCCAACCCTTATAAAGCCAAATGAAATTAATCTCATTCTTCATTTCTGGATAATAATAGATACAATCATTACAGTAGCTCCATTTTCACAAACACCCACAGTTCATTACATACTAACGCATAAGCATGTTATTATTAACATAATTATTCTGGATAAAACACAACTATGCACTTCAAAAAAATGGGAGCAGCTTATTTTATCATCTGTTTTTTCTTTTTAATTGCAGTCCTTGATGTACTTCACTATTCCTCATTGTAACATGAGAATATTATGTATTAGGTCTTCTCTGCTTGAAATATTACTTGTTCTTGCTTTTCATTATGCCTTTCAGCTCCATTTGTTCTCTTATTGATAAAATTGTTTTACTTCTTTACTTAAGAGCAAGGATACATCTTTCCATGCTCCACTGTATGTCCTAAAGTTGTGTTCTGCTTTCTTGGTGTGTATTCACACTGCTGCTTTGTTTGGTTATCATTCTCAGTAAAACATTATCAAAACCACTTCAGAGAAATCCTACTTTGCTATAGAGGTCACTAGAAAAATTTAATTTGAAAAAGTCTTCAATGTGACAATATACACTTCTGTTTGTGAAGAGACCCATATGAAATATTTTGCTTTCTACAAATCACTCATCCAGCCTGAATTTCTCTCTTTAGAATGCTAAGGTACGATGCTACCCAGGGCATACAGAACTTCGCCCACTTGTCAGGGCTTAATTCAAACAGGAAAAGAGCAGGCATGCACTTGATTACTCTGGTAACAAACAGCTTGAGCCTAAGTACTAAAATATAAGTTATTACCTGAGTAGTGTTTTCTTTGTTTCTTAACAAGTCTAAGTCCATATCAGAGCAGTCTTATTTACATATTTCAGGTTTCATTCTGAATATCTTTTGTTACACACTGCATAACTAGCTACTGTGAAAACATCATTGTTCTAGGGTATCATGGGAATTGAATGCTTTAAAAAACATCCACCCAACATTCTCCAAAGATTCTAACGATGTCTGGCTCTTTTCTTCATTCTCTCCTCATTGCCCTGACCATAGAATTCGCTGAGCTTAGATTGTTCTTGTTTTCAAAGGTGCAGATGTTCAGCTTTTCCATGAAAAGGCTGTGGTTAGCCTGTTTGCACCTCAGGTTTTACCTTTAAAAAACGAACACTCTTAAGGCTTCTCCACTTTGCAGTAATTCACTTTTGCAAAGCTAAATTACTTAACAACTGAAAAATATGCTGAGATCCTGCCATAAAGAGGTTATGATATGGAAGCTGCACAATGATATTATAATGCTTACAAATGCAGAGAACTGGGTATGGGAACAGAATCAGCAGTTTGGGTGACAGGTCATTTGCAAACAGAATGTGAGAGAGAACGAGGTCTCCGGAGAGTAATTTAATTCATTGTATGAAGATTTATACCTGCTGGTGTTGCCAGCTGAATAGGTTTGTTCCTTACAAAAATATGACTTTTTAAAACTCTTTCAAGTCTTTATTTCAGAGAGAGATGTTATCTGGTTAATGTACATGCTGTTGGAGCAGGATGAGGTGGTGCATTTGAAATATAGTAGTTTAGGCCAACTGAATCCTTATTATGGATAATTTTTGTGACAGGCACTTTATTGTGGCATCATTAATAATTCTTGTTACAATAATATTCTTTTGTTTTGTGTGAATCATAGGATTTGAAAGTGGATGTCATGTTAGGGCTTCTACAGAAGTTAATAATCAAACCAACAGAAAGTCTTGAAGAGATGCCTAATGATTTATTCCATCTCTGAATGCAAACATTCTTATATGTATTGGCAGATTTTCATGATTGTTGGAAAGGTTCAGAAACAACTTTTCAGATTATCTTAATGATCTAATAACAAAGTATTTTAATAGGATTTTTTTTCTTCCTGTCATGCAGCATTTTTTCTTCTGCTCTTGGTAAAAATGTAAAACAGAAAACAAGTCTTGTCTTGTTTTTTTGTACATTTAAGTGTTTAACATTGTATGAAAAATGCTATCTAATGTAATTTTGCAGAAAACATTAATATAAACATTAATATACAGCATATAACATACAACATTAATACTCTTAATACAAACTCTGTAAAAATGCCTGCCTTATTTTTGCACAGCTCAGTATTATATTAAACAACCTGATTTTCTCATAAAGAATTCTCACTGTGTCACTACTCTCAGGAGAGATGCAGCTGTCACTCTGAAGCATAAATGCTGCATGAAAATCCCCAGAACAGTATTTTAAAAATACTGTAAAATTAAAAGAAACACTATATCCATTACTTGTAAGAGTTCTTTCTCTCTGTCCTATCAGTGGCAAGTCTCTCTTTCCCTTTCTATCACATCCTTTTTCTAGTTTGGTTGAAGAGTTCCCTTTGAATGAAAAATGATTATGTAAAGGGAGTAAAAGAGAATAAGAAATTGAAAAGGCACACCATCTCATCCTTATCTTGTAGAATAAACAGAATATAAAGATTTGATCAGACTAGAATTCATAGATTAAATGATTGCATAGAAGAAAATAAATGGTAATCTTCATTTCTAATTCTAGGGCAGGAAAGTGAAATATTTTATGATAATTAGGATATCATTGAAATGCTAAAGGACAACATTAGAAGCTTAGAAGACTCTTTAAGAAGAAACCTTCTGAATCAAAAACGCATCCAGCGTCTTTTTTTGACATTTTTTCTTTTTTTTTTTTTTTTAACTAGCCTGTACAAAAGCACTTGCAATGCATTAGAAAACATACGTCCAGGAATCTTCCAGTGATGTGGAAAATTGCAATAAACATATTTCTACCAGTATCAATTGTTAGGAGATATAAACACAAGTGTACTAAATAGCAAGAGGATGAGAGCTGTAAAAGGCTGACACCTTACAGGAGCAGGCCATCAAGGCATGCCTGCCTCCAGTTGTTCAGGATAAGCAGGATCAGAGACAGTGGGTAAATCCTGATGACTCACAGAGGCAGGATGGTTGGCTCCTGATACATCCCTGACACCCTGATATCCTCCTAATAAGAACTCTGCAAGTGGGGGAGATAGATTGGAAAACTGGTGCTGCTTGTCATTGCAAGCCACCCTGGTCAGCCTCCCTGGATACTTGCCAGACTTATTACGTGCATTCTGGTGCTTGTGTGCACTAAAATATGAGTATTAGGGGCTGAATCAGTGGTATCTTAAAATAAATTAGTATTTCCATTCTGTGAGACCATTCTGTGCACCTGAGATACTGCATTAACTTTCACCAACACCACTGATATAAGGATGAGGAAGCACACACAGCCCCATCTGTCCTGTGCCACTTCCCCACAAGTAGCTAGAGGCTTCTTCCACTTGTGGACAAGGGGATCTCTCCATCACCTGCCTCATCTGTCTAAAACTGCCCTGGAAATTAAATTTTCTGATTTGTGAACAATTGGCTGGTTCTTTTGTTTTGTGTGGTCTTATGGGGGAAATACCCTGGGCCTTTGCCTTACTGTTCTCATTGCATTGATGATCTTTATGTATATCTTTGGGTAAAAATATAGATATCTGTAGATATTAGTATATATGCATATATATATATGTATGCATATCTTATCTTCTCTATGGGAAGGAAATGGAGAGTCGTTTAGAGGCTGCTCTCAGATCTTCTGGGTGTGACACTTTCAAATCACAAGAACCAGCCCGTTACAGAGCAGTGTGAAAATGAGTGGTGTGAGCCACCAGCCACATCCTTGGATCAGTCAGATTAGGCAAGAGGCAGAATTCAGCCTGTGGCACATGGGGCTCCATGCAGACCTCAGGATGGAGTAATTTGTTTTGAAGAGCACAGCTGGGATGTTCTGCATCAGACTCTAAGAATTTCTACCATCAAAGGAAAACAATTCACTTTTTTTCTATTTTCTCCTAGAAAATATCCATTAGCCATTGAATTCTCTATGGATTCACAAAAGAACAAATATTTTTCCTATTAATTGTTTATTGATTGAAATATATTTTATATTTTGCATCAAACCCAGGAAAAACTTTACTAGAGAGTTTTTCCAATACTTCATTATAAGGATTTTATTTAAAAAATCCTCAAATTCTCAGAAATCCATAAATATAGAAATCAATGACAGTAAGACAATACTGCTATCTTAATTATATCTTGGTACCTTCTCCAAATCGTGTTAGAATCTCAGCCAAGTATATATAAGCAATTTTCAATGATTCAGATGTCTCCACATTAAAATATGTCGTGAGAGCAGTCACATGACTCTTCATTCCTATTTAGTGAAATCTGGTGGATTGCTGCCTATGTACAGTTTTTTTTATTATTCTTTGAGTCAGTGAGATTGCTAACCAAGTAATATGAAGCAACCAATGTATAGGAAGAGGCTAATGTCTAAGGGAGGCTCAGACTGTTACATCAGTTTTGGATTTAACATCTGTGCTGTTCACCTGTGCTGCTATCTGTTCTGATTCTTTAAGCCACACATCTCTGAGAAACATCAATGCATAGTAAGGAGCTGCATAAAAGTCCTGTTTGACACCAAATGTGACATCCTCATGATGCTCAAAGTGTTGAGAAAAGATACTGGTGTAGCATAGAAGGAATGCAATAAAATCTAAAAAGATCAGTCATGAGAAATATTAATTATGTTGCAACACACCACTTGGAGGTTTCAAAGACACTCTAGGACAGGCACAGTGCAAGGCTCAGTGGATTCGACTGGTCTGTGCTAAATGGAAAGTTGCCTTGCCCCACTGTGTCACTCAAGGACAAAAAGAGTGCAAAAGTGTTTTGAATTCACATTGAAACAAAATCTTTCCCCAAAGCTGAACTCTAATTCAAATCCCATGCAGTTCATTGTTAAGGTACCTCTCATGTGTGATGATTTACAGACCTGTGATGCATAAGCTACCAAAATGTCTCATATTTGACTCAACTCAATTACTTCTTAAATCCCAATAAATCAGATCTGCTAATCACATTAAAAATGTCTTATCACTCAATTTAATTCTCCTGTGTGGTCTGCAGAATTGATGTCTTGTATGTCAGTGGTACCAGGCTGGGATTTTGCAGTTCTTGTATGACATCTGAACATTTTTTTCTTCTACTGCCGATCAGTGTTCACATGTTTTACTATCGTACTTGCACTAAATGCCTCAAGAGATCTCTAGGTCCTCTTCACAGGCCATTGACAATCAAATTATAAATTCTGAAGACAGTTTTTTCTTACAGAACATTTATGTGGACCTCATCTTCTATGACCTAGCATAGAACAAATGCTCATTTCTGTGGTTTGTGATAGAGAATTTAAATTTATTGCATTTTACATCTGTTAGAAGTATTGGTTAACCAGAACAAAATGGACCAAACTGTTGTTAGAGGGAGAATCAGCTAATCTCTTTTTGCTACATATGATGCAAATTTCTCACTTTTTGAAGTCAGCTTCTTTTTAGCCACTAGAGAGTACTTTTAGAGATCAGGTATTTCACCTGCTTTAGACACAGATTTAGGATTAATTTGCTTTATATCTTACAAGGTGGTTGGTGGGGTTTTTTTGTTTGTTTTTTTTTGTTTGGTTTTTTTTGTTTGTTTGTTTGTTTGTTTGTTTGTTTTTTTGGGTTTTTTTCCTAGTTACTGTGAAGTGAATCTTGAGTGTAGCTCAGCAATAAACATGGAAGAGTGAAGTTCAGTGAGAGGCAAATCTTCCCAGCAGACAACAAGTGTTATAAAGGACCCTATGTCACACATGCTTATGCCATCTTTAGTTATTCTATCTGTGTTTATGTTGTGGTTCAGACAAATGCTTTGCCTGTTTTATATTGAACTAGAGGTTGCCCTAATGAAAACCACTGCCTGATGCAAAATAATTTCAGTTAAACAATAATGAGCCAAGTACTGAACTTTGGGGAACACTACTGGTGGCAGCCTCCAATTAGACCCTGTGCCAATGATTATGAGCCTCTGGCATCTGCTATTCAGCCAGTTCTCAATCCATCTCAATGTCTGCCTATCCTGTCCACACCTCCTGAGTTTGTCTATGAGGATATTGCTCTTTTGGAAGGCTGGGATGATATTTGCTTTCTTGCAGTCCTCAGGCATGTCTTCTGATCACCAGAACCTTTCAAAGATGATTGTTAGCTCCCTATTTATGGTATCTATCATCTCTCTCAGCACTCATGGATGCATCTTGTCAGGGCCCATAGACTTGCTGATGTTAAGTCTCTGACCCAATACTCCATGACCAAGCAAAAGCCTTCCTTCCAATGTTCTTTACCCTTCTCTCCTGGGTAAGAGATTCCTGAGAGTTGGTCTCATTGGTAAATACCAATGCAAGGAAGGCATCATTTGAAAACAGCCTCTTATTGTATCTTATAGTATGTTGTTGTTCCTGGGAGAAAACAAAGCTGCCCCATCCAAATAAAATGCTGTAAGTCCTTAACTCCAACTCAAATGTCCCTTGGGATTCACAGAATGTTCACACATCTAGAGATCTGTACCTTATTGCTGTGTTGTCATGGTGATTCCCTTTCTCTACTGGTATTATGAGAGCGGCTCTAGAGGCCACAATACCTCAAGGTATGTTTCTAAAAGGTCAGCAATGCTCTTGGTGGTATAGTCTGGAAACCGATCTGTCCAGTAGCCCTTACTTCACTGAAGGTTGGTGGTACAAAGCAGAGCTTGTTTGGGACACTGACCATTATAGAGCAGTTTTCACTTTTAATTTTGCAAGGCACGGTCCTTGAAACCTCAATATGTGTGAAACTTGAAATACAGACTTTTCTTGCTGAAAAGAAAGTTGCAGTTCAGCTATCCTGCTGCCCTTGTTACACACTTGACAAAGTCATACTGGTCAGGTTTTTATGCCTTTTTTCTCTCCAGTATCAGAATGTGAGGGAAATGACCTAATGCTGAGATAATTTATTCAGCTCTGGTGAATGTACTTAAAGAAAATAAATATAATTAGCCACTTTTTACATAATGAGATATTCAGTTTTTCTTCCATCAGCAGCATTTGAATAGAGTATATTACTAATTAGCTAAGTCAGAACCTTTGTATGAAAGCAGACCATCTTAAAATTAGATGATGGTTTTCTCTTAAATGTTCATGTTTAATTTTCAGTGTGGACTTTCTAATGTCATAGATAAAGCCCAAAACCGAAAGCCCAATGAAGGGATTTTAAAGAGTGCCATGTTTTGACTCAATCTCATAAAACATGTTTTACCAGCATGGAAAGCCAGCATGTAAGCAACAAGCTTCTAAGCACTAGACACAAAAGTATTCAGGGAAAGAAACAGTAGTTACACCCTGTAAATATGCTGCCAATCAGATTTGCTGAGTGTCTGGAGGGTAAAGAGTTTACCATGTCTTTGTGTGTATGTATGGTTAGAAACCAAAACATCGAATTTGTATCATTTTTAGTGATTTGAAGCTTTATGAAGTAAGCAAAGGAGTTGTAGCTACTTTACTGGGAGCCTAGAAAGAGATAAAACAAAACCAAGGATTCCTAAGATAAGGATTCTAGAGAAGAATACTAAACCTTGAGAGTGTGAGTAGCACGATTTCTAAGGCATGAGTCAAAAGAGCTATATCTGTCTCTGCAGTCTCCTTTATCCTTTCTCATGCCTGTTACATCGACTCATGAACCCTCTTTCAGACTAAGGTTAAGACATTTTCTGTGGACCAGGCAACAGTATCCAGTACTTTTCTTCTCCTGTGGGGTCTCCTGATTCTCATTTAAACATCTGCATACAGCTGTATTATGAATAAAGAAGGTTCATAATCTAATTTCCTGACAATTGTGTTCACGAAAAGGGAATAAACAATGAAAAGTAACCTAAACTTAAATTATTGGTACAGTTTGCAGATAATTGGTGGCTGTGATGCTGATAATTGTGAAATCCATATGGCTTTTTTGCACTCATTATATTAAATGTTTCTTAACGAGTACTCACTTTTCTTTCTGTATATCCTTGTCCTCATAGATTATGACTGATGCCAATAGTCAGTGCGCCTTCCCATGCTAACAAGTGAGAAAACACAGATCCAGAGCAGTCTTCAAAGAAAGACAGAGGGTAGATATAAAACCCATAATTTCTAAAGAAATTTAACATGTGTGGTTAATTTGTTTAATCTTATAATAACATTGGTTGAAATGGTCTTTTACCTCAGAGGAGCTTTCACAACAGTGACTTAATGTGTTATGGATGATGGAAAACACTAAATCATTCAAATAATTATTGCTATTAATACATCAATCAGAGGCTTCTTAGCAGACGGGATGGTTGCCTTTATTTAAAACAGTTCTTTATATCTTTTTAGAACAATGGCTTAGTACACAAACTAATATGTTCCATGTTAGTGACTAAACCCATTTGCATGGATTATGAATAGGTTATTTTATTTACATATGCTTTAATATTTTAGAAGAGTTTTTAGGCACCTAGAAGATGATCTAAGAACAGTGTAATAGGAGACCCTAAAAACCCTGAGGTAAAAGTAAAACATCAGAAATCTGTTGTATTGATTTCCTTCATTACCCTTTGTGGCACTGAACTCAATTCCTTTTGTAAGGAAATTCAAATTAAAATTTGCAATATTCAGAAAAGAGTTGATAATCCAAATTCACCATTTGGTGAATTCTTCCCATTCAGAAGAAAGGAAATAGATACCTAAAAAATGCAAAAGGAAAAATTTATAAACTGGAATAAAAAATTTTAACACACATTTGTAATATTATCAGCAAAATCTATACTACACTGCAAAACAATGAAGTTGAAAACGCCTCTCAGATGAAGGCATACACATATTCTGTGGAGTTCTTAATTTTCTACAAGAAGAATAATTTGACTTCTTACACCAGCCCTGTAGTTGATAATGTTTGGCAAAGCTCTACCATCATCAAGCAAATGTAAGTAAACTATTAATTCATCAAAGGCAAGCAGAGTCCAACATAATATTTTTGTGTTGCAGATAAAATGTAATTAAATATTTGAGTGCATTGAAGGGTCTTCAGTTCTGCTCATGCTCAGAGCTTCACAGATGTGGTTTAATTTTCCAAGGGGCCGATCATCTTTTTTATTTTAAGGAATCTATCACATCCTTATTGTGCTACTTGTTCTACAGTCAACCAATAGACTCTAAAACACATCTTTATCCACTGGTTTTTAGATCCTTAGATAGCTGGTAGGCAGGTGAATAGAGTCTTTGTTCGTGCTCTTTTCTTTTTCAATGGGATGCTGTCCTCTAGATGCTGCTCAGTTATCTACTGCATTTATTTATATAGATCTGTATTCCATTTATGCTATTAACAGTGATTCCCTTTAGAACCAACATCTGTGAAAAGAGGTCACAAACTCTCTGGGGCAGATGACAGATCTCCTTAGTGTTATTACAGAATATTTGCTTTTTCTGAGAAGCTGTATATTTCTAAATACTTCAAAAGGACAGAGTTAATTCAAAATAGTGCAGCATCAGACTATACATATATATGTATCTATATATGGATTTTAGACAAATGTAGGCAGTAACAAAAAGGTATAAACAGATTGGCAATTTGTGTATGCCAATAATAAATTCCATAAAATTAGAAATAGGAAATGCCCCTTTTTCAGATTAAAGCATGGAATTTTAAAGTCAATTCTTCACATAGCAGGAAACTGTTGAAAATGCTAAATCAAAGAATTATTTAGGTCCAAGGCCATCAAATTCAACCACCAACCCAGCACTGCCAAGTCTATACTAAACCATATACCTTTAAATATCTCCAGGGATGGTGACACAACACTAGGCTGTTCTGGACAGCCTGTTCCAGTGCCTGGAAATTCTTTCCATTAAGAAATTTTTCCTAATATCCAAACTAAACCTGCCTAGGTGCAACTTGAGGCCATTTTCTCTTCTTCTATCACTTGCTACCTGGGGGAAGAGGCTGACCCCCGCTGGCTCCCCCTCCTTCCAGGCAGCTGCAGAGTGCTGGGTCCCCCTGAGCCTCCTTTTCTCCAGGCTGAACACCCCCAGCTCCCTCAGCTGCTCCTCACAGCCCTTGTGCTCCAGAGCCTTCCCCAGCTCCGTGTCCCTTCTCTGGACATGCTCCAGCCCCTCAGTGTCTCTCTTGCAGTGAGGGGCCAGAACTGAGCCCAGGGTTGGAGCTGTGGCCTCAGCAGTGCCCAGTGCAGGGACGGTCACTGCCCTGCTCCTGCTGGCCACACCACTGCTGAAATAAGCTCAGATGGCTACACAGGCACACTGCTGGCTCATATTCAGCCACTGCTGGCCAGCACTCCCATCTTGGGGCTGGACAATACCCTTGGGAATCTGCAGTGCCACAAGACACCTATGGTTATGTGGAGCTTCACCACTCACCAACCACACCATGAAGACCAAACGGGACTTTTGTGGTCTTAGGTCATAATTTCTGACACTATGTGGCTGCCCCATAGTCAAGGTCATGAGGCACCAAAGTTAAGAGATTTGAATATCTCCATTTTCAATATGCAACAAGGCAAGAAAATGAACAGGTGCTAAGGGCATTGGCCAAAGCCTAGTATTTTTCTTGATCCATAATCTTTTTGGGATATCATTCTTTTCTTTTCACAGTCCCTCTGGAAGCAATAATCCACCAGAGATTTCCATAAAGGGACATGTTTTAATTTAAACATTGACCTTGATTTTTAACTTCTTATTTTTACTGTGATTTTGGTCTCATCAGGATGATAATGTGTTTCTAAGGAAAAAAAATCAAAACCAACATTCAAAAGTACTGAAAAGGTATGTAGCAACAATATTAAAGTGGCTGCCAACAACTTGGCCAAAAACTATCTGAAACCACAATTCTCCTATGTTTAACTTCAATTTAGATAAACCAGCCTTACTTTTTAGGAGCATCTATAAAGCATTTGCATGGCCATTTTCATTCAGTGCCTAAGCAGTGTTCTGATGGATATCTACTGATAAGAGTTTCTTGCTCTTGCAGGATATTCATGATTGGGTGATGCTGAATGACCCCATGGCTAACTGTTTTCCAGTGCAGAGCAATGTCACAAGGTTAGAATGGGAGAATCAAGGTGGCTAAGTAATTCAAAAATTATGACATTTTTAAAGACACTCTTTCCATGCATTTGCCTTAGCAGAATAGTTTGGGCATATATATGGTGCAGATAATGCATGTCATTTACACAGTTTGCAGATAGGTCTACTATGGTTAAGAAATGCTCTTATTTTCTGAATCTAGGCATCTAGGTTGCTAGTGCCTCAGGTAAGGCTGCTCAATGAAATGTGCACTTTTATGTTTGAATGGAAAAGGCCTAAGTTATTTAATACATATTGCTGCAGAATGAAGAGAAGCTATGCTGCTGCAGAAAGCAGTAATAGAACTCCTCAATGTGGCTTCTTCTTGCTTTTACTCTGTGTAGTTTTTACATATATATAAATTCACTGATTTCAAAATCTTATTTACAGTGATTAAAATGAGAGAAGTTGTCAGTTGCTTCTGATATGGAATGTCTCAATATTATTAGTGTTTGCTTTCACTCCTTTTTAATTGAATAGCTGCATGGATGCTTGAATACATTACAGACCTGTTTAAATTCATCTTTTTGTCTGATGCAATTTTAGAATATAGAGGAAAAGATCATCACACGATTTGAAAAGGATTTAAAAATCATCCATCTCTGTCTTTACCACAGATAGAGAAGCTCCTTATAAATGTGGCTGTCTGTCATGTAGGCACTGAAAGAAAAAAACTGAGTACAAAGTGGTGATTATTTCTTTTTAATGCTTTGAAGCTCTCACTGCTAGCAACATACAGGCTTTCTCTTGTTACATGTCTGCCTTTTTTTGTTTGAACAGTTTGTTTTACAGAAATAGATCTAAGTTCACAGCACATTTCTTAATAGCCTCTCATACTCAATACATATTAATGCCAAGTCAAACACAGTATTATGTCACTTATAATACCGTAAAGTATTTGTGCAGAAATTATGAATCAGAGAAAATGAGGTTGTAGGATTTTATGTTTGTATCAGGAAATGTTTGTTATGTTTGTGCTTTATCAAGCAACACTTCCAAGACAGGTATTTTTCACATCTCTTTAATTTTGTGGCATCATTCCTCTCTGACAATGATACAAGTGTGGTGGGAATGAGCACTATGGAGAGGTGAGGTTATAGAAATGAAAAGGAGCTGATCACCTATCCCAATCAAATTTGTATTGGTAATCTGGTATATTTTCATTAATGACTGAGATAGTCTCTGAACATGATGTGCAGTTTTATTATGAGATGAAAATACTGAGCAATTTAGGCAAAACTAATAGAGAAAATCGATAGGTGGCACATGCTGAAGTAAATGTGGAAACTGGTAAGTATTTCAGAGATCCTCTTGTTTACAAGAATCAGCAAGGAGCTGGAAAGGGCAGTAATGCCTTAACATTCTGGCAATGCAATTCAGGTATGAACAAGCTGATATTCATAGAGTTTTCCAGTTCCTATTGCATTGTTATCTGCTCCATACTGCAAATATGTACCCCCTGTAGTTGCCATTTGAGAAATGAAACAGTGGAGGAAAAAGGCTGTGCATTTTGTCAAAGCATGAGCATTAAAGTCAGATGCTTCAACATTCTCTCAGACTGATTTACCTCTACAGCTCTGTGCAAACCATTACCATTTCATATTTTAGTGAGCCCACCAGTCCGTAAAGACTGCAATATTTTCTCATTTCAGAAAGATGTACATGTATTCATTTGTATGTATAAAATATTTTTACAGATAGTGCAGCTATTATCTTTGCTTAAAAATGAATCTAGTATTTGCCTTTGAGAAAGAAAAACCTTTCTGATCAAATCCCCAGAGAAATTCTAAGTTCCTGGTTTTGTTTTGCTGCTTTGATGCTTCCAGTGCCTTTTATAAAGAATTAAAATGTCATTAACAAAAAAAACTTTCATCAGTGTGAAATGCTACCTACAGTCATGATTTGCTTGGAATGATACCACAGACTACATTTTTTGTATTTTAAATGAACACAGAGTTAATGTACTCTCTTAGAATAAAACAAAAGAACTTTGATTATGGCCACAAAAACCTGATTTGCATTTCTTTATTCATTACCAAACCTCCCTCTGAACTTGTTAGTTCCTCTACTGCCCTCCCAGGAAGTTCTGTCTCTACCAATATAGAGGAATGTGTCTCATGTTGTGCTTTGTGTTGCAATCTGCACATTCCTGATGATACACACAATAATTATTAGACTGTAATAAATTAAAATTTAATACTATGGGATTTATAAAGCTTAAAAAAATAAGTATGCATGATGTCTCCAAATTAATTGCCAGTTGCATTCAACCTGTCTGCAGTATAAGCTGTTATTACTTCTCTGCAAACAAAGACCAGTGGATGCAGAAAGTCCTTTCAAATCAGTGGTGTGCATCCATGATAACCCAGGTATCCACATTATCATCTGCATTACTGCCACAGGATTTTTACAGCTTCCTGTGATGCACCTAGTATTGACCATTGTCAGAAATGAGGACCTGGCCTCCATGAACTTCAGGTCATGTCTATTTTCTACATTAGATAATTCTGTCTTCTTCAGTTTAACACTCACTCTAATGTAAAACTGCAGAGATCCAAATGGAATTACAGTGAAACAGCAATTGGTACCTCTTCACCATTTTCGTTGGAGATAAGACAGGCATGAGAATTAAGACCTCCCTGATCTGAATCTCTTCACTTATTTCCAAGACAAGCATGTAATGCTTTCTGACTTTTATATTCACTCCAAGTTTTGATACTGAGCTGACTGATCTGGAGTGAAATGACTGTATCATGTAGCAAGAAGTATGTTAGAAAGAAGCAGAAAGTACAAATAGCTTATAACTATTTTATAGCACTTTTTTTCTGAAATTACAGAAGTAGTACTCGTATCTCATGGTGGATATAATTAGTCTGCAAGCCACAATAGTAAAAATTATAATACTTCTACAATCACTATCAACCAAATTTGGAAATGGTTTAATTCTTCATCTAAATGCACAAATAAGGTGACACAGATGAAAATTATTTGATTAAGAGATAATTACAAGTGGTCAGTCATATTTTGTTTGATTTTATTACTGTTGGATCAGTGGACCTGATTGTTAAAATAAAGTGCAAGGTCTTTGATATCTAAATGTTCTCCCAGGTAAAGGTTACATATGTCAGTTAGAAATTTTAACTATGCCAGGGATCTTTTTATTTTAAAAATTCCAGCAAAACAAAACAAAAACCCAAATACCCAAACAAAAATCAGAACACCAACTCACAAAATAAAGGTTTTAAATATATGGCAATATTTTAGTCATTAGAGATGGGAAGATACAGACTTGCGAAATCAAAGTCAGAGATTTGTTTATAGAATAGAAACTCACTAGCTTTGATGACTTACTTAGACTGCCATTTTACACCTTCTGTAATATAAGAACAAGTAATTTTGGAGATAGTTTATGTAGAGTTTTGGATTTGCTGATTCACCAGAGAATTATTCTAGTGCTTTCTCAGTGTAATATGGTGTTGCAAAGTCTCAATATTTACCTTTTAAGTGTAATCAGGCAGTTACATATCCAGATGAGACAAATTGCATAAAAAATTCTTGAGGATGTAAAAAGCTCTTCAGTTTGGATCTTTAAATTACTGTAAAGGAATATAGAACGTAGATCATACTTAAATATCCATCTCTATGTCCTGCATTTACACCCAAATCCAGGGCTGGATGACAATCTGCAATTGCAAGACTGTAAATCAGTTTTAAAAACTATGGCTATGGCCAAATGGTAGATACTTTACTGCATTGCTTTCATAGAGTGTTATCTGCTGAGTTGAATTTCTGACGTGATACCAGAAACAGTGCCCTAACATGGTGATGCTCGGAAACAAAGTATGGGGGTTTTTTATCTGATGGTTTTCCTGAAGAGATATGAAAACAGGGTACAAATAAGCTATACTCATACTCTGCATTAAATTTCCCGTATGCTGGATGATACAATGGATATGAGATTAGGAAAGGGCAGAAGGAGGAGAGGATAACTTGAAAAATATAGTTTTGACTCTGTTCAAGTCTGTTCTCTAAAAATTCTTTCCTTTGTTCTCTTCAGTGCGAACATCTCAAAACTTCAGACAATTTCATGAATGACATATCCACATATATAGGAAGAAGGCCTGGTATTAACAAAGATCAGAACTCCCTGGAATGACATAAACTTTTTCTGTATTAGTAAAACAGCAATGAAATTGAAAACATGTAATGTTTCCTTATTAGCTCATTAGCAATGAAGCTGGATTATGAAAGAAGTGTTTGATAGGAATGCAACTATATTTGCATTAAATAAAAGTTTGTTGAAGAAATATTTTTGATGGTTTATAGTTTCATCAATATGTTAATAGAAAGTCAGCCAGGTGTGCTATTATTCTTTCTATTGCC
The DNA here is from genome assembly GCA_034336665.1 of Luscinia megarhynchos. Classification (NCBI taxonomy): domain Eukaryota; kingdom Metazoa; phylum Chordata; class Aves; order Passeriformes; family Muscicapidae; genus Luscinia; species Luscinia megarhynchos. Next base: position 73,158,406 of record JAPFBE010000003.1, read on the forward strand.
TTGAAAGTTATGCTTTAGAAAACTTTACTCAAATCAACATTTCCATTTGGTACTTGAAAAGCATATAAAATTAGAAGAGAAGGGAGAAACAGAAAACCTGTTGTATCCAGTTTACAAGAACATCTTGCCATTGATTTATGTTTCTGCCTTTTGAAAATGTAGTTTAAGATCTGTCCTTGAAAACATGGATCATATCACACTGCCAAGTATTTTCCAGATATTAGGAAATGTGTCTTTTGCCACTGCTGTGAAATCAGTTTGCATTTCTTGAAATGACATATAAAATATTGAGTATTAGTGCAGTTTAGGACATGCAATCAGACTTGATGTCTTCAATGATTTTTGCAAATTGTCTAACACAGTAAATTAGCTACTGAATTCCAAATGAGAACAACTATTTCATCTTGATTTTCAGCTCACAATAGACTTGGTTCTGGTATAATTTTCTAGGACAAAATTTAGATGCATAAACATCTGTATATATATGAAGAGATTACATATATATATACATATATATACCCACATACTATAAAAATTTTAATGTGTTTGTCTTGATGTGTTTTCCAATTTAGTAATTCTATCTCTGAAAATGAAAAGGATCTATCTCCTTCTAATCTGTAGCTGCTCCAGACTAATCTGTAGACTGCTCCAGGAAGGGATTGAGTTACACCCTCTGTGAGGTCATGCAGCAGCAAAGTCCAGACTGAAGCAAATGCAGAATAAAAAATAAAATAATTCTATTAATTTCAAAAGCCCCCAAACTTTTCTCATTCTGGTTGATCTGACCATATTTTTTCCCCGACAAGAAAAATAGTTTTCTTGGAAAAATTATTTGCAGAAACTGCATTTTCTTGTTTGAAAAAAAAAAGTTCACTACCAGATTTTTCTGTGAATCTGTAATGAACAAACTCTTGAAATAATATCTGAAATCACTTTGCTGCTGGATGTGGAATTTTGACATGAAATTTTATCAAGTTCCCGATGGTTTATAGCAGCACAATTTTCAGGGGCAGGCCCAGTGAACAAGAGATGAGTGGACCCACCTGGGATGTGTGAAGGTGTATGTAATGAAGTCCAAAGCGAAGAGCAGCAGGCTCAGATATGCACAAGCTGTTTCTGAGTCCCTGAGCTTTATGTACAGCTAGGCACTGGACAAGATAATTGTGCCTGCCGTGCAGCTGGAGGTGGGATTTGACAGCCCCCACGCACACAGCTGAGCGGTCAGCCCTTTCCCAGTGAGAGACATGGAGCCCGAATGCTAAATACCAGACTTCAAAGCACTGCTTCAACCTGCTGTAACAGCTCCCAGGAGGGGCTAACAGGTATCCATGTACACTTCTCTCTTGTGCTGAAGAAAATTCTTTTTCTCCCAGTTATGTAGACACATGGCAAGCCCTGGTTCTTCAATCCTGCAAGGTCTCCTCACCCTGGATGCCAGTATCTGTCTGTGTCCCATAGCAGGCAAGGAGCAGCTCCTGACTATATTTTGGGGAAGCTATGGCCAGGTCAAACCCATTCTTCTGGTGATGGCTCTGGTGCAGTCCCTGCCTGGGCCTGGCCACAGCCCTGCTGATCCACAAGCCGATGTCCCATCCCCACAGCCATGAACATCCTGGGATGATTCCCCTGATGTCCCCGTTGATTCCCCTCACCAGGCCTTATCCTGGTGCACATTCACGGGAGGCCTTCATAGTGCCCCGATGTCCCTCATCAGCTGCTTCCCAGGTAGCTGGAATAAGGGCCTTGGCAACATTAATGAACTCCTTTCCTCTCTCCTCAATGCAAAAACCCAGTGCTTTTTGTTGCTTTCCTGCATGCTGTAATTTGATGGCATTGGATCCACCCAAAGGTACTGAGAGAACTGGCAGAAGCGCTCACTTGACATTTTCCTTCATTTGTCAGTGGTCCTGACTGACCAGAGAGGCCCCAGGCAAGTAAAGTGAGTAAATGTGATGCCCTTCTAGGGCTGGAGAGTGGATCCAGGGAACTGCAGGCCTGCCAGCCTGGCCTCGGGCTGAGGAATGCCATGGAGCAGATCATCCCAAGTGACCTCTCATGGTATGTGCAGGACAGCCAGCATGGGTGGGGGAAAGGCAGGCCCTGTTTGAACAACTTTATCTCTTTTTATGACAAGTTGACCCGCTTAGTAGACAAGGAGAAGGCAGTGATGTTGTCTGCCTGGAATTCAGTAAAGCCCTTGGTGCCTTTTCCCACAGCATTCTCCTGGAGAAACTGTTTGCTCATGGCTTGGGTATGTGCACTATTTGCTGGGTAAAAAACTGTCTGGATTGCCAAGCCCAGAGAGTGGTGCTGAATGGAGTTACGTCCAGATGGGTCACAAGTGGGATTCTCCAGGTCTCAGTTTTGGGTCCAGACCTGTTTAATACCTTTCTTGATGACTTGGATCAAATGCATCCTCAGCAAGAGTTCAGACAACGCTAGGAGAGCCAATCTGCTGTGGGGAGGGAAAGCTCTGCAGGGGAATCTGGACAGGCTGGGTTGATGGGCCAAGCCAGCTGTAAGAAGCTCAGCAGGGCCAAGTGCCAGGTCCTGCTCCTGGGTCACAACAGCCCCAGCAGTGCTAAGGGCTGGGGGCAGTGCCTGGGAAGCTGCCTGGCAAAAAAGGACCCGGGGTGCTGGCAAACAGCAGCTGAACATGATCCAGGTGTGCCCAGGTGGCCAAGCAGGCCGATGGCATCCTGGCCTGGAGCAGCAGTGGTGTGGCCAGCAGGAGCAGGGCAGTGACCGTCCCTGCACTGGGCACTGCTGAGGCCACAGCTCCAACCCTGGGCTCAGTTCTGGGCCCCTCATGAAGGTCACAAGTCACTCTGAAGCCTTCTCTTTTCCAGGCTGAACAATTCCAATTCTCTCAGCCTTTCCTCACAGGGGAAGTGCTCCGTATCTCTCATCAACTTGGTGGTCCTCCTCTGGATTTGCTCCAACAGGTAAGTGTCCTTCCCATATTGGGGACATCAAAACTGGATCTAGTACTCAAGGTGGAGTCTCACAAGAGTAGAATAGAGGCAGAATCACTTTCCTTGAACTGCTGGCCGTACTTCTTTGGATGCTATGAAATTGAATTGAATATTAGGAAAATAGATTGAATGTTAGGAAATATTTATTCCCCAAAAGACTTGTCACACATTGAAATAGGTTGTCCAGGGAAATGGCAGAGTCTTCCTTCGTGGAGATATTTAAAGTACACATAGATGTGGTACTCAGGGACATGGTTTAGCAGTGGGCCTGACAATGACAGGTGAACAGTTGGTCTCAGTGATCTAAAAGGTGTATTCCAAACTAACTGATTCCATGATTCCTTTATTCCAATTTGCATTCAGTGCAATTCACAACTTCAAAATGTTTCTCATATGCAAATTAGTTATCCTGTTTGCATGCTTTTTCATGCCATTGTATACTAGTAATGCCCACATATGCTGTGTTGACCACAAAGCAGACAAAGCTCTGTCCTATTCACCAATCTATATGGAATCCAAAGCCAGGATTTACTTTTCTGAGTCCTGTATATGATGTGTAAATTTATCATTGAAGCTCTATGTTACCCTGAAATGACTCTCTTAAAATCACATGTAGCTGCTTGTTGACTAGTTTATGCAGGATATTGTGCCATTTTTAAATGCAGTTAACAAATTTAAGATACGAAGTGAGATGCTGATTCATATTTAAATGCTAGAAAATTAAACCGTGTAAACAGCCTTAGTAAATATTTTAGACATATAAAAAAAGCAAAAAGGAGAAAGAACACATGTACTGACTGTAAGTCAGTAACTGGTAAGAGCTTTATGCTACACTTGACATGTATTTGAATGTCTTTCACAGTTTCTGTGCTTATAAACCACCAGTTAGTGATTAATATTGTAAATTATTCTTTATGAACATGAAGAAAGAAAAGCACTTTGGATTTGTTAAATTGATTTTTATGTGAGTTATCATTAGGCATGGAAATACTGCTGCTGTATTATTGGAAGGACCCAAGCAAGAAATGCATATATGATTAAAATCCTGGTCATATAGTCAGTCTCCAATGAGCTATACCAGTATTTAAAAGACTTATTTGTTCATACATTTTTTGCATTTCTAATTGTCTCCCACAGACTTTCCAAACCTCCTGGGTTTTGTCATGGTAACAGCTTAATTTATCTCGTTTCAGCCTATGTGATGAAAATTTGTCAGAGAATTCTCTACAGTGCCCCCAAACATTTGTTTGCTTTGGTATTCTGAGATTATACCTGACAATAGAAAAAAAATTCAAGTTCCTTTTTTGACTTACCAAACTGAATTAATAGGAAAATTAGCTAAAATGAACATTGTGAAGTAATTTTTCCCCATTTCTTTCTTAGATTTGGTAGTATAATGCCTAGCATGGCACTTAGAACAATATTTTGAAATAAAAGTTTTCAATATTTTCTTGCTCAACAGGCAAGAGATGGACTTTAGCATTCATTAAAAGCATAATGGAATAAGGAGATATGAGCCAGGTATAACAAATATCCAGATCCATTCTAAACTAAGCTCAGCTTGGGAAGGTGTAGCCAGCAAACTGTGGGAAAATCAGTATTTCTGTATGTCTTCAGTGTCTAACATTTGCTAGAGACTTTATTGCTGAATTTTGCACTGAATTCCACTTAAGTCCATATTTTAGTTTTGCATATGAATACTGGAAAATACTGTGAAAAAATATTTTAAGGCACTTTAAGAATTTATATTTGTGGGAAGATGTAGTTAGTCCAGCTGTTCCAGGATTATTTTCCACGTAAAAACTGAGTTCTAAAAATGGAGCCTCCTCTTTGCCATTACAGAACTGGGATGATGGAAATATTAATTTAAATTATTTAATTAAGAACTATTAGAAAAAACGTTTTTGGCCAAAATTGCTAATAACTAGTGAAAGCCAACTGAGCTTACTATTCTTACCATGATGATTTTGTACAAGAATATAACTTCTACAGAGTAGTTTTGTTTTGTATTTTTTTTTTAATTTGACAGTGCCCACTGTCTGATGTGCAAGAAAACCCTGACAGATCTAAAGAATGAAAAAGTTAGTGTTTTTTTCCATGTGTATGCATGAGAGTGCAGATTACAAAACTTCTCTGTGGTCTCTGTTATTGGCCATGCTTTGACAAGCATCTTCTTCAGAGAAGAAAGTCAGGCAAAATATTACAGCTGAAGTTTGTTTACTGACACAAACACACACTAGATTTGATAAGAATCCTCACCTTTAGGCACCTTATTCCTTTTATCTTGGGAGACACTCATTAGCTTCTGCCTCAGTGAGAGCTAGGTCAAAGCTGATCTGAAGTCCGAGAAAAATATTCAGCCCGGGGAGAGACTAGAAATCTGCTCAAAATTTGCAAACAAAAAAGAGCAAAATGTGTCATCTTACTTGATATAAAATGTTGTCCCACTCAGTACTTAGCACAGATGCTCCCTGAGTGAGTCATTTCTGCAATATACTATAAACACAAAAATCATTTCGTTTCTTGGAAGAGGAAAACACAGAAAGAAACTTGAACTTGTTCATATTCACAGAGCTATTCAATTTCTGTTTTGAAAGTTTGGTTTTTATGAGGTTAGCAGATTTAGGACCAAATTATAAAGAGTTGGTTTGTTATTAAAATTTATCTTCTGTTAGCTACTCGGATTTGAAGGACATGCCAAATGATTTTTAAAATATTGGATATATCTTTTAATTAAACTTTGTTCTGAGTCTTTTTCTGCTCACTGTTCTAGGCTTTGGTTCAGCAAAGCACTTAAACATGTGCCTGGTCTCAATCCCATCAAGTAGTCTCATGGCAGCCAAGTGAAACAAGCATATGGTAATGAATGTGCTTAACAGGACACGTGTGCAACTGATTTGCCTATAAGCATACAGGATAGAGGCAATTATGTGTCAATTTCTGTTTTAATGCATAGTGTTCTTCTGTTTTCTATCATCCTTTCTTTAATCATCCATTTAAAAATAGCATATCAAAGTATGTTACAGAGATATGCGACCAGACTGCTGCCAAGTCAGTTTTGATTAAAAAAAGAATTTTATGTTCAGCTGAAAACAAGACACTTGAATTTTTTGATAGTTTAATATTGTTTGTAAACAGTTGATTCTGAAATTTGCACATGTACTTAACAAGTTGTGCATTATAAAATTTGGAATGGTTTGGGGTTTTTATTAAATATTAATTGGGATCTGCTAAACGGCTTGGAAAGAATCAGCAGACTTCTTTATCCTCTGCTTAAATCTTTGTGGTAACAAACTAGCTGTTTCTAATTTCAAACAGGAATGACTGACCAGAATCTGCTTTTGGAGTATCAAAATATTATTTTTCATGGTATGGATAGAGATTCTGGACTGTTGCTTCCACAGAAAATTAGCTCCCATTTTGTCCCATTTTGAGAATAAAGGCTCTTCATAGCACATGGATATTTTACTCCTTCTAAATATTACCTTTGCTTACAGAATTTCTCAGTCACAAAAAACAGAGGCAGTAAGGCTGCAGGCCCCTCACCCTCCAATAAAAATTGCTAAAAATTCAGCATTTTACAAGGTTTCAATGTTATTAAATTCTCTACAGGAAGAAAAGTCACAGCTTTTCCTCCCTAGGTTTACTATACAATCTGGGACAAGATTGTATATTATGTTGAATTTTGTGTCAACTTTAGAATGAAATCCATGCACATTGCAAATTTTGCCCCACTGAGCATTGGAATCTGTCCATGGTATAACCCAGGGCCTGATCTTTTGAGCTCTGAGCTTTGAGTGATGAAGACAAATAATTTTCAGTCCAAGGCATCATCTTGCTTTAGATCAGTGGGGAAACAACCACCTTGGTTAAAATCAGCCTATTGTAAAAAGAAAGTCTCCTTGAAGAAGGGTCCCTGGCTTTGGAATTTGCTATACCAACCCTTGAGTGAAACATCTGACTAGGGTGTATTTTTTGTCCAAACAGTTGGTATGTATTTATTTGTGCATGTGTGAGAGTGCATGCTCAATTGCTGCAGAACAAATGGGTGGTTTGGATTCTTTGAGTTTAGGAATGCATAACTTTGAATCATGCTACTGTTTTTTAGGTCTGAATGAAGTTTTTACAAAATTAAATTATATTGAGGTGACTGGGAGCCTTTCTAGAATTTTAAACCACTAAAAAAACAGAAAACAAATAAATGTTAGAGCTTTCTCTTGTTCCAGATCATCACATATTCTCATTGCTGCCCGATATAACTGCAATCCTTTTCTGCAAAGTTAACATTATAATATAGCTCACAGAATTAATGTTTTAAAAATAACCCTATAAATGGTGTGTGCTATATTTACTATAGAAATTGAAATTGCAAAGGCTTCTGAATCTCCTAAACCCTTACATTATGTATTTTCTTTGTGTTAGGCTGAAATACAGGACACCATTTTCTAATATGTTCTGAATGAGAAATGCTCCTGATGAAACAAGACTATTACACTTGCTTTCAGACTTGGAGAATAGATTGCTGCTAAACATAGTGAAGGCCAGAACTGAAACAAGAGCATTTTGTTTCATATGGGTTGATAGCAGCTCCTGGAAGTGTCACTTAATTGGCCACTGTTGATGGTATCAATAAGGAATCAATGGCATTGTTATAATAGTGGAGAGCAGCAGGTAAGAGTGAGGGGGTAGGAAATCTATACTGTCTTAGTATCTTGAAGTTGGTTGCTAAGCAGTAGCCTGATGTGTAGAATGTATTTTATACCATTCTGAGCAGAAAAAGAAATAAGAAATTGCATATTAAAGAAAATGCAGCTGCTCTTTATGAAGTCACAATTATTGGATATGATCTAAAGATATGATGCTCACAGAACTTGCTCAAAAAAGTAGATTGCAAGATAAAGAAAATAACTTCTTTGCAGTATATTATAGCCCTCAGCAGTTCTATGAGTCTATAGCTGGAGTAAGAGGTAGTGGTAGAAATAGTGAGCATAGTTAACTGCTGTTTAAATACAAGCACATATTCATGAATTGTACATGCTTCCTTTTCAGAGAAAGTCTACCAGTAGTTATCCTGTCTTGAGGCACACTCTTCTTGTATAAACACTTCTTATGGTTTTGGAAAATCCAGAGAAGCAGTGTCTGACTGACACTGTAATGGAGAATAGGAAACAACTATTCACTTTTTTTCACAGCATAGGAACTAACAGACACAAAATTAAATTATGGGTTAGCAGGCTTCAAACAAACACAATAAGTATTCATAATTAAGTTGTGCAGCATTCATAATTAAGTTGTCCAACCTACCGCCACATGGTACTAGCAATGCCAGAGGCATTTATGAGTTCAAAAAGTAATAAAAGAAATTTAGAAAATAAAATCCTATTAAAACCTATTTTAAAAAGTACCTCTGAGCCTGGAACGACTTAATTCACGGACTGTGAGTTTATCTGAGAACTATCCCTTATGTTTGCCCCATGCTTATTTTATTTATCTAGGTTTTCCTTAGCCCATATCACACAGGCTTCTGGACTAGGTGAGACTCTCTCTTGGCTAAACACTCATATTTTCTTGTATAGTCTAGAAGTTTTTATATTAATTTATGACATGATGGGACAAGATTTCTGTTTAGGTTTGTTCTTGACTAGATATTGCTCTAATACTGCAACATGATTTTTACAGACCCCTCTGTTAATTCATCAAACCTGGATTTAAGAAGCCCACAAGAATATGAACCAGAACCCTACAAATTTTATCTTCTTTAGAGGTCCATTATATGGCTTATCCAGCAAAAGTTCTTCTGTATAAAATAAGCAAATGAAATGCAGAAGGTGCTGCTACACCACAGTGGTACCCTTATAATATTACTTGAATAGGTAAGAGAAAACATTTTGACAGTCACAGATTATTTCCATTGGAAAAGCAGCATTCTATAATTCAGAACCAGACTCCTTTAGACAGGAAGAAATTAAGCCACATCTAAAGCAGAATGGTGAAATTCAATAAATTCCACAAGGCGACAATTAAAGGAATTGTTATATTTTTATGATTTTATTTCTCAATTTGCTTGGTGATTTAGCACTGTGAGTGAGTGCTATGGGTAACAAGTGAAAACAAGCCTACTTACTATCTGTTCTGCCTCTTCCTTGACTAATTTATACAAAGTGTAGACTTGGCAGAACAATAATGCCACTATTCTTTTCCATATCCCAAGTCTAAAAATCCAGCAAAACCACACAGGAATTTCACAAGATAGGATTTTTGGCTTTAACCATTTCACTGTGTTTGTATTCATAGCTGAATTGTATTTTTTTCAAAAAAGTATAACACAAATTATTGCAAAATGGGAAAAAGTAGTAATCTGGGTCTTGTTGGCACTCTAGAGCACACCCACTAGTTTTTCCTTATGGGCTAGTCATTTTGAGTTTTTCCAGCATATTTTCACTAAGCACACCTATTCCTGCTGAATCTGTCTTTGATGTTATGGAATTCTTCACATTAAATGAGTTAAAGCTTCAAAGCTGTAGTTACCTGTGGAGACTGGTACAATTCATTTAATACATTTACTGCTCATTAGCTTGTGTATGAAGCAGTTTCTTGCACCTTGTATATCTGTAATGAATATTAAACCATCTCATCTACTCATAATAATATAATGGCTCCTGTGATGACAGACTCTGTTTGCACAGGAAGCAGATGTTGATGTTTACCTAGATGTAATTTGCAATGATGAGTGGTGGTGAGCTGAGGTTTTTTCCTGCCAGAACAATTCAGTCTCTGTTAAACTTCTGCAAAATCTTTTGCATGCCATTGTGGTCTCATAGGTCATTATAGATATACATGTGTCAGTGAATAATTATGAACCTATATCTAGATATTAAATTATGCACATAAGAAAACTATTTATTTAAAGATACATTTACCCAGTCTCCAAAATGTGATGTCCAGGAAAAATTCTGGTTAAACTTCAACCAAAGATGACAATAGCATTTGTCAGGGTCATAAATGGATTTCTGACAAATAAATATGGTAGGAATTCTTCAGAGAGAGTGCCAGTGGCTGGAAAATAAAATCAGTAACTCCTAAGGTTGAAATAAAACACATTTATTTTAGTAGAGGAGTACCATACACTAAAATGTATTACAGAAGGATGATATGAATTCTCCATCATTTGGAGCCTTTAAATCTAGGCTGAAAATCTTTCTGAAAGATACTTTTTACTTCAACTTGACAAAAACTGATGAATGATTTCTTCTAACCTGTGTTATGCCAGAGATAAAATAGAGGAATATTGGGATTTCTTTTGGTTTTATTACCTGTGAAATCTATAATGTAATAAAATACAATCAGATAATCACATCTTTTTATTTCTGAATTTTATCTATATTTTTTACTTTTGGGGATAATTTACAACTTTAGACAATTAATGTCTCAGAAATTCTTGTTTTGAATTGGAGCTGTTGTTCCGTATGCTCAGTTTTTTTGCCATATTTTTCTAATTCCAAAACATGTTTTCTCATCCTCATGCTCACATTTGGAACTAGGGACCTAAAACTCTTTCTTGAGGAGCATTAATTTATTCTATGGGTTTCAGGCCGACTTCTTCTCCTTTCTTGCTGTCAGCATATTGCAGGTATTTGATTTTTGTCACTTCTTGGAATCCTGAAATTAGGTCTTAATGAAATTCAGTCAGACATAAATCCATAACTGTAATGATCATGTCAGTGCTATATACAGATAGCTTCAAAAGTCACCACTCATTTCTGAAAAGATTCTGTGTTAACAGGAAAATGTGGAAGGCATGTCCAGAAGCAATCTTTTCCTTTGCTGTTTCCAAAATCGTACCATTGGCTGCAGAGACAATAAAACCAAGCAAAGTACAGATCTTTTGTCTCTCCTTATTTTCATCAAAGTGGATGTGGTATTGCTTGGCTGAAAGTGGTATCAGTTGCAGTTACAGTGGACTTAGTCACACGTTCTTTTCCAATTTTTGGGGGTTCCTTGTAGAACCCCAAAGTCATAGTTGTCTAAACCTTTAAAAAAATAGGCCACTCTTCAATGAGACTAGAGATATGGTTTGATCACTTGCTGAAAACTGGCCTTAAAATTCCTATTTTAAGGCCATTTGGAATGATCTGGAATCTGACATGCATTTGTAAATGTATCTATTTATGTACATATATTTTTCTTTTGGAAAGGCAACACCTTTCCACTCTCTAAGGCCTTCCTTTGGGGGCTCTTTTGAAATTCATTCTCTTTTTTTCTTTTGCTAATTTTGTCCTGCTGCATCTCTTCTGTATCCTGAAAATGCCTTTCCCTCCTTGACATTTAGACTCTTCAAGTATTTATAGATTGTTACCATGTCCCCCTTTAGTCATTTCTTAGACAAACTATGCATATTTAGCACTTGCAATCAATCCTCATACATCAATCACTCCAGAAGTCTAATCATTTTTTGCAGCTTTCTTCAGATCTTCCTCCAATATGTGAATATCCTTCTAATAAGCTGCCTAAAATTAAATACAAAGGGTCATGTCTGCAGCTCATGTAAATCAGAGTGACTCTGTTGAAGACTGTGTTGATTCATGCTAGCTAAAGAGCAACATTTCTAGTGCAAAGATATCAAAACCGTACATATTTTGTGAAGTGAGCCTGAAACCACACTGAGCTTTTTTCCATAGTAAAGCTTCTTTGAATTAATTTCCATCACTTAGCTACACTTTTGAATAGAGAATTTCCAGTTTGCTCTCTGTAAAACCTCAAAATAATCTGCATTTTTGTATTTTTATTAGTGTTTTGAGGAGCTCTGTCAGCCTCCCTGACATACTTCCTTTCCATCCAAGGCACAGACCTCTAACTGGAGGTTTCCGTTCGCAGACCATGGCCACACAGAGGTGATGTGGGTTTAGAGTGACCTTGGGAAGGACGGTTCTAGCCCAGAAGGCAACAAGCATAAAGCTGGCATCATCCCAAAGCATATCTCCCATGTGGAGAGAAAGATTATAATCCACCTTGCAGCAGTTTATCTACCTTTGGAGTCCTCTTTGTCGCTCTAGTGGCCCCATCAAGCATCCATCCCTCAGCACCTTCAATCCAAAATCAGATCTTTGTGTCATTATGATCCAGCAAAGGTTGTGCAGTCTCATAGTAGAGAAAGATATGCTTATTTTTTAAAACTTTTTTCAAACTAGCTATGGCTAGGGGGCAAAAGTAGCAGTTATAATTAGACTACTAATAGCTCTAGACCTCATGTATTGTCCACGGAGATGAATACACTTCTTTTCTGGATAATTAATACAGCATTTAGTGGAACAAATTAGCACAGAAAGTAAGTAAAAAAGAAATTTATAAATAACTTACAAAATAGGGTGTCACTGTTAGCTGCAAAATAGTGACTTCCATTAGAAGTACTTTAGAAATGCTGTCATAATTAAATTTCATAGGATTCATCTCCTGTAAAGTATTACAAATACACACACAGACAATTAGTGAAGAAACCTATCTCACTATGTCATTTTGGTCAATTCTGTCCTGAATCGACACCATTTAGGGGGAAAGGCATGGATTGTTGTTATTTCTGGACCGTTATTTTCCACAGTACTGAATTTACAGGTTTTGTTTTTTTTCTTGGCACTAAGGTGCAATACAACTGGCAATACTTTGGAGAAAGCTACATTTTTTGCAAATTCTTTGTGGGTGAGGTGGCACTTGGTTTTAAACCAAGACAGCATCTTCTTCTGGGAGCATGCTGTTTCAGACTAAAAATTCTTTATTTGAAAAAGTACAGAAGCCAGGCAACTCTGTAACTGATAATCATAAAGGAAACCTATTGACTTACTGCTGTTTTAAAAACTATTTTATGTATGTGTTTCCCCCCTCCATTTTTTTTTAAATTTACACAAATTTCTTTGGTCGTTTTCATTTTAAGTGAGTGTTTTCTGCTTGATTTCCTTCAGAGCCGTTTAGAGCAACTTCTATTTACACAGACTTATAATTCCACAGGGAAGAGTAAAACAAATGCTATCTAAGCTATAAACTATATATTGAAAGAACTTTCCAGCCAATACCAAAGGAGTACTGTGATAACATGGAAGTCACATACATTTGAACATGTATTTGTTCAAATAATTAGGATCACAAAATTGGGATAAGCGGGATTAGTATTTGTTATACATATATGTGTGTGTGTATATATATATATATATATATGTATATGGAGAGAAAAATCAGAGCTTTCATGAGATGCTGTATATATTAGCATTGTGTTTCACCACAGAGAAGAATATAGAGAAACTCACTTTGAAATATCAGCACAAGGTCATAGTTCAAATAGATCAGACTTTCAGATGCCAAGTAGGCTTCCTGAGATAGACTGACAACCACCATTATAAATGCTATGAAAATAGAAATTTGGCATAGAAAACAATGAGGGCATCTGCTAGACTTGTCAATACAGGGTTATTCCTCCTCAGGATACTCTTGTTGTGCTACTTCTCACAAGTTCTTTACACCAGCTATAGGGATTCATACTGCACTATAGGGATCCATACTGCACTCTAACTGTAGATTACAGCTAGGTCTCTATTTCTGACCTTGTACACATCTTAAATGTTTTGCAAGGAGCAGCGTGAAGGGAGTAGAAAATATTGATTTATGAGATATGGTAAACTAGCAAGCTAATATTGAGTTGCCTCCTCTCTTCCTTTAAAGCTCAAGGCTGTATTCTCAGAGGATTTATTGTGACTGACTTTGGAAAAACAGAGGCCACTGATGGTAAGCTAGTTACATGTACCTATTTTACATCAATGGCTCCTTGTCACAGCAGACAAAGCAGATGATTTTACTTCTAAGGATGGAGGAATTAAACTGAACTGTGCTTCCAGTTGGAACTTGCTGGGAAAGGGGAGAAAAAAAAGTGGGAAGAAACTGCAAAAATATCTGAACAGTTTATTATCATTACTAACTGTCCCTTTGCTCATGCCTACAACTGACACTATTTTGTAGGCAATCTTAGGGCATCACATTTTAGCCTGTTTGTCCCTTACACATAACTTGTATTGTGTCTTCAGGATTGGGGTATTAAGGAATAATCCTCCCTGCCCTGTAAAAAAGTCTGTGAAGCCTGTCTGTGAAAAGAAGCAGAGGAATTATGGGAATAATAGTGTCACTTGGTAATTGACTGACTATAAAATGGTCAATGAAATACAAAATACTGCTCAATGGGAAAAGTAATCGTAACTATGCAGATACAAATATGATTGCAAAATTTGTTACGATCGAAGGAATCACAAAATTGCTATGATGGCTCTTTGAAGAGAGTTTAACGCCTGGTAAGCCCAGAAAGGCAAAATGTCATATTAGAAGTTGTTAGGGAAGGAAGGTAGAATGAAACAGAAAACATCATTTAGGCAGCATATAAATCACTAGGACATTTATATTTTTAGTAATACATTGCATTCTAATAGTCTCATTTGAAAAGTGTTAGGCAGAAATAGAAAAGCAAGAAGAAATGTGATGAGCAACAGTGCAGAACAGCTCTGGTTTTAAGGGAGATTAAACAGAATAAGACTTCCAATTTGGGAAAGCTGTGATAAGGTAAAAGTTTATAAAATCAAGACTGATGATCATTCATTTGCTCTCAAAGAGAGCAAGAAGTTGTCAAGTGATATTTTTCAAGCAGCAGGTTTAAAACAAGTGAAAAACTTTTTTAACATGATTGCAATTAAAATGTGGAACTCATTGCCACAGGATATTGTGAAGAGCACAAGTAAAAATGGATTCAGACAAATTTACAGGAAGAATAAAAAAAATCCCTCAAGGGCTGTTAAATACAAATATCTGAAGTCATGCCTCATTTAAGAACTTAAACCAGTTATTATCAGATACTTTTAGCATTTGAATTAATCTTGTTCTTATATAATTTCCTTAAGCATCTGGTGTCCACTGCTGTTCCCTCTCAGAGCACTATTTCAGGCCTGGCACTATAGTCCTTTCAGTGCTGCTCTGTCATTGTCTGCTAAATGCCACACCAGTGTTCAGAAGGAAAGAAGGCCACCTGATAGTGTAGAGCCTGTTTTGGGGAGTCAGCTGGGCTGTAAAACAGATAAATTCCTTTGTTTTTCTAAATGCTGCCTGCAGAGCTTATGAAGGTAACTGAAGCTTTTCAGAACTTTTGAAACTAACATTTCTGTGCTTAGAAATTATCAGCATGCTTGTGAGCCAGAGAGAATGAGTGTGTGCAGCAGCAGTGTGATCTCCTCTCTTGCACCTGACTTATCAATATGCTTCCATTGCAACCTCCATCCCACAGGTATACTCAGGGAGCTGCTCATACACCCAATTTGATCCTTGCTTATGGCAAACATAATTCTAAAATATGCCAGCAGCATAGATTTATTCCTTGTGAGGCACCAGTGACCAGATGGAAATGAAAATTTTTCATTCAACTGAACTTTTGGCTGTATTGGTCTGAAAACAGTTCAGGAAAATACTCTTCTGAGTATAAGCCACAAAATAGAGAAAAATATCAAGATTTAGATATATATCTCCCTAATATTTCCAAATATCTCAATTAATAGTATTTTATTCTATTTTAAATTCTGTCACATTTTTGTGGCTTTTTAATTTACCAATTACAGTAATAAGTTTTGACTAATCGGATAAAAAATTTTTCTGCATTTTTTTTTCCTTAATAATTTAATAATTTTTCTGGACAGGAACTTGCAATGCTGTGTTTCTGCTAAGATTTGTCATTGATGTGTGAGTCCAGAGATGTGATTGACTATGAAATTGTATCCTTCACAAGTACTAGTAATTTCTTCTTAATCTCTAGAGAACTAGAAAAGTACTGATGAGCTGCTCTCATAAATCCAGTATACTCTGGTCCTTCTGTAGATCAAGACAAGAACACAAGTCTGTAGCTAGCAGACCAAAGCTGGATTTTCCACATGGTACTAGCTGACAATTACCCCTCTATTCTGCTCATTATGCTCACTCTTGGTCTAAGGTTTCAAATTATTTCTCTTCTCTTCTGCCTCTGGTTTAGTCAGTATTTATAGTCAGTCAACAGTAGCAATGCCCTTGACTATAGATAGTGTCCATCCAGTCAAAACATAAGAAGCAACAATTTGTTTTTCTTTCAAAATTATACTTTGGTACCAAAAAAAAAAAATCTATTTTCTAGCTAATATTACTTTAAGAAAGAAAATTTCACTATAATGTAATTTCAGGTTTTGAAGTGGATATTATAGAAAAATAGACTACTTCTCTACTTCCTTTTTTGTTAGCCCTTGGGAAATTTAAATTTAAAAACAAGAAAGGAGGAATAATGTCTTACCTTTTAAAACTAATTTGTTTCACGTTGGTAAGCAGCACTTTTGCTATTACATGTTTATTCACTTCAAAGCATGACCATGCTACTTCATCTCCAAAGAATGATTTTAGCACTCTACTGTTTTAACACGGTTAAGCTGGAAGGCAGTCAAGGGATGTGAGGAAGTAATTTGTTGTACATTTAATGGTGTGAAGTATCCACCAGGGAAAACTTAAAAGATTTTTCTGTTTCCTCACAAAAGTGTCCATGAGTGAAATTCCAATTTCCTGAGTAGTTCTCTGATTAGCTTTTCACAGCTCTCTCCTGTGTCAGACAATTTGGCAAAAACACAAAGATCATGCTTTTGTTGATATTCATGAATAATACACCTTTATCATCATCTCATTGGTGGATTTGCTCCTGGATTTGCTATGAGGAAGCTCCACAACTGCTGAGCTTATCTTCAGGCCCCATTCCTGTGGTGCTGTGTAACTGCACAAGGCTGGAGCTAATCTGCTGCTTAACTCTGCTCCTCTGGGGATGCCGAGCACTGCAGCAGCTCAGCGCCAGCTCTGTGCAGCTCAGGCACTCTGTGCATCTAAACCATCCCTTACCCACTGGCTTCTCACAGCTCCCCTTGGACCTGCAGCACACAGCAGTCTGCATTAGCAGACTCTTCTGGTGCCCAGGGTTAAAATGAATTGTCTTTCCAGCAATCCCCATCTAGCTCTTCTTTAGCAAATAAATGCAAAGCTCAACAAAGCTCTGTTTAGAGGAAGCTTTGAGGGGATGCTATGCTGGACCTGTACTACACAATTCTCAGCACACCAAAGAGTTCAATTAATAACACAATGCTCCTTTAAGCAATAAAACCTCTCCATTTTTTGAGAGCATTCTTGGAATTGAGGGAGCAGACTGATTTACTTGTAACCTGCACTGAATCAGGTATTGCATACTAGAGCTGACCTTCTGTGCTGAAGCTGGTTTAGTATTTACTTTCCATTAAACAGAGAAAAGCTTCCAAAGAACCCCTTGAGATATCCTTTATAAGACTTTTGTGAGTTGCTACTTGCCTTCATACCACCATATCTCTGTGGCATGAAGTCAGTCTTATCCTTAGTTTTCCTTAAATACTTTCTTTCATAATGCAATGTTCATCACAAAAAAGAGTGTTTTGATTATTACTAAAATAAAGCTCCTAGGATGAGTGGCTTTTTATGAAACTTGTATTTTATTTCTGTGGGCAGTGTTTAACCATAAAAAACCTGTCATGCAAACTCTTCTGCTTATAAATAGTATCTATATCACCACTGTGGACACCATGTTCAAGAAAACAAATATGTTGGACTTTTTTTTTTGTTTGTGCAGTAGGAATAGATGCATGAATTTGCATGGTCACAAGGCTTTTGTAAGAAATTATTCTTGTATCTGCCTGAAAAATAGATTCTTAAATAAAATTCCATACACTCAGTCTTAGTGCTAAAGCATTAAGGCTAAACTAACAGTTCATTCAGTGCTCTTAGAGATCTTCTATAGATGTATGCAGAAGTTATTTCAGCTTTTGGAAAGAGCAGTATGTACTAAAGTGGGAGAGAGTTGGGTTTGCAATGGCTGTTACTTTAACCCATTTTCTGATTAATTCATTAATGCGTCATCCCTCAAAAATGAAATGATACTTCACTGCAGTAGTCTGAGAAAATCCTGATAATACTTTAATCTACAATATTTTCAGCAAACTGCCCAGAGTTTTCAGAAAAAAAAATGTTTACCCGATGGAGTTATCTTTTAAAAAAATTGCACTAAGCCTGCCTCACTGCACATGTAATGCAGAACAAAATTCAATATTTTGGTCAATAACTTGGCAGCAAGATAAAAATGTATGATCTTCCACACCAGGTCAGCTCAAATCCAGTCTCCTGTGTGTAACCATCCCACACAGGAAGCAAAAGGAAAGTTTATATAAAGAAAACAGGCACAGTGACTTTTTCTCCAGCTTGTAGTACTCAACAGCTTCACCAGTTTTGGAACCAAGAAATTTTTTTTTTAATATATTGTCTTTTAAAGAGAACCAAAATCATAAGAGAGACAAAGACAGTAGGGTGATACATTTATTCTTTAAGATGTTGAGTCCTGAGGTGTTGTGGTTTGCCCTGAAACACAGTGATGTTCCACTTGACAAGGGACTTCTAATTTTTTTTTTTTAATCAAAGAAGACTGTTTAGTTTGCACTGATCAGGTGAGCACAGAGAATTGTGCTTCTATCAACCCAAATAAAATGCCATGCTGCAAAAAAATCAGTTGAGAATAATTTTTATCCACGCCCATGCTACCTGTCTACCTGTGTGTCTGAGATCATTATCTGGTGTACTGCAGTGCTGGTGTGCTATCACTCTGGAGATTCTCAAGGAAGAGTGAAATCCCTCAGGAGAAAGATAATGGTCACCATAACTGCAATGTTTATGGCTGTTTCTCAGATTCAGAAGCATCAGATGGCTGTGTGTGAGCTAAGTGATGCAGTCCAGTGTCACTGGGGAGTCATATGACATTGCAATGACTTCTGAAAAGTCCCCCTGGGCTGGCTGTTAGTTCCCTAACAAAATAATACTACTACTCAACAGCACCTAAGGGTCTCCTTTTCTATTGAAATGCCAAAAGAGAAAACAAAGAAGTGAAGAACCTGCATTCTGTGGTTTATAGTATTTGTTTAGTTCTAACACAAGATTGCTGTACTGAAGGTAAAGAATAAAGAAGCTAGCTGTGAAAATCAGAGAGGCAAAAAGGCAGATTATAGCAAGCACTGAGCCAGAGGCTGCAATCAATTAGCTGATTGCTGAACTTCAGTCCCCTACATTACATCTGCCAGCAGCAGTGAAAGGTGTACAGCTGAAAATTCCCCCTCACAAAACCACAAAGCCTGTGGAACACTAGCCATAAATACTTTAAAAGGAAAGGGTCTGCTCTAGTATAGATTTCATCACCTTGATAATCAGCAGCTTTTCGGTAGTACCCACTTTATAAATAGAAGATCCCTTGGAACAGAGATGTGCATGCAGATGTCTGACGTAATAAAGCTCAAACTAATCTCCAGTATTTTATTAAGAAATCATTAGACTGAACTGCTTCAGGTGAAATTTTTCTCCATTTAAGTTAGCAGCAAAATTCCCTCTGACTTCAGACAGCAAGAAATAAAACCTCTTCAAGACAGTTATTAAGCTGCAGAACAGCTAAAAGGTAAGGAATTAATTTTGATTAAATGGAAATCTATATCTATCTCACAAACATAACCAGAGAAGAGATTCTATTGATTTTTACTTAATTTGTTATATTTACTAATATGAAGAGTCTTTGAGAGTCCTTTTTTATTTTCTGGCAATAACTACCTAAGATTTTTTTTAATTGTACTTTGGAAAAAGTGATTTTAAGAACAAGAAGATAACCTTACAAATAACCAGGTAAGTAACTCAAATTTTACTGCAGCAAACTGAAAAATCCTACCTAGAATGTTGCAGTGAACAGTGTTTGGGAAGAGTCTTTTGGCAAGTGTTTCTGACTCAGAGCTTAGAAAGATATGTCTATCTTCAATGCTGTCAGAAGTTATCCCTGTGTTGACTGGGCCTAGTCTGATTGCTGGGGGATGCTCTCTGTGTCATGAATTCTATCTGTCTTTTTGCTACACTTATATGATCCTTAAAAGAATTTAAAGGTCACTTTAAAAAGAGCACTGTCAAAAGAGACAGATAAACAACAGACTATCATAATAAATATTCAAATAATTTGTGATCAAATGGCAAAATTATACTGACGTCAGGATTTGAGGATAGCAAGGCATTTTAGCTTTGTGTACAACCTTTGGGAAAAGATGTGAATTGGCCACAAAGTCCTTGCAATGACCTGGTGACAGTCACAAATGTAGATGGCAAACAGCTCAACTGAAAGAGAGACTTCTTTCCTTGTTGTAATGAGTAGGGAAGAATTGATCAAGAATGTAAGGGCAAAGGGCATGAGTGAGTAAGAAAAGCCATGCAATAATAGTTCATGAGACATATGAAAGGCAAAGGAAAGAACAGCAAAATAAAGGCAATCAGGTTTCAGGAAAGTAGGTGTCAGTAAACAAGAATTATCTTGTAAAAAAAAAATGGAATTCAAGAAATCTAGGAGTTACTTAAGGGAGCAATATTAGGGGTATAAATCCATACTAACTGAGAACAGATAGTAAAAGTTTTGCTAAATTTTGACCTGTTCAGGCAGCATCTGAAAAGGTGATGCTGGGTCACTTCCTTAGAATAGGGAAGCATTGCACAAATGTGATGCTTCAGAATTAAGAATTATGAAGGCACAAAATAGATTCCAGTCCTGAAGGCCACAATGATGATAAAAATCAGTCTTTCATCACATAAAAAAGGACAAAAACAAACTAAACAGTTATTAAAAAACAAACAAACAAAAAAAAAACAACTCTAGAGGTGAATGAAATGCTTTAAAATACTTTTTTTCTCAATCACTCTTATTTATAAGGGTGAGAGACATTTCAATATTACAGCAATAAGTAACAAGTGAGAAAATTTAAGACCAAGGCTGTAAGTGGGAAGGAACAAGTTAAATACCTATTACTAAGTTAGATATTTTCAATTAGCTGTGATACCTGAAGAATAAGCTGGTGAAATATCAAAGATGATGGAAGTATCTCTAAAAAGTCAAAGACAATAGGTAATGATCAAGAATGAATGCAATAGTGATCTTTGAAAGGAATGAGAAACAATTTTAGGAAATTAGATAAGCTTCAGCTCCTGGAAGACTGCTAGAACAAATAATCAAACTATTTGTAAGCATCTAAAAATCCCAAGGAAATTAGTCACTGTCAAGATGGATTTTTCAAAACAAAATTGTATCAGAATAATATAATTTCCTTTTGTGAGACAGCAACTGTGGATAGAAAAGAAGCAGCAGATGTCACACATAGCTTTTAACACTGCCTTGTAATATTCTCATAATTAAGCCAAGGAAGTCAGTTCCAAACAAAACTGTAGAAAATGGGCACAGAAAGACTTGAATCACTTTACTGATAAATCACTTGCCAATATTTCACTGTCAAATTGGAATGACTCTGTGAAGTAGAGTACTGTTTGGGATTCTTTAGCTTCCTTCAAGACTAGGGAAAAGTAATTGGCATGGTGCTTGCTAAATCTGCAGGAAGAATCATAGGGTTCAAAAATTTGGTTGACCTTGCCAGATCTGTGGCTTTCATACTCCTAGTCACATATTTATCTTGACTTCAAAGCAATATTTCTGTGTGTATATTAAGCACAGAAATAAGTATGGTCACACTCTGGCTGTTTTAACTGCACAGGGTCACAAAACTATATTGTATTTCCTGTAAAATGTTTGTTACTTTCATATCTGTCATATCGTTCATAATAAATTTGGTTTGTTTTAAAAGTTCTCTTTTAAAATTGTCATAGCCCATAATAAAAAAAAACCAACTAAATAAGCTGTAATAATTTGAGCATTTTGAAAATATTATTTTGAAATAATATTTCATCAGTGGGTTTTGATAATGAACAGTGTTATTCTCAAAAAGACTATGAATTGATATTTTTCAACTTCTCTACCCCATACTATTTGGCTAGATATGTGAATAATATTGTTCATTTTCCTTCCTGAATAAAGAAGCAAAAATCTTTAGAATAAAATGAGAATCTTTAGAATTATGTTTCTCACTTTAATTAGTAGCATTCATAATTTGAAACGTTGTTTTTCACTTCCATCTTCATTATCTACTTAAAAGTCACTGCTCCTATAAATATTTTTTCAAATTGCATGGAGGAAGATAAAACATACAAGAATGCCAAGAAACAAAAAAGAAAACCACATTTTTTTTTTTTAAAGGCAGTTTCCCTTTTGGAAACCAATTAGCATATTATTTTTGTATTATTTTTCTGCTTTATAGCTTGCAAAGTTTGCATTGCCCACCAATAGGTGGCACTAATAATTTCTGCATTATCTCAGTGGCTGTTCTGTTGTCTTTCAACATCGATGGAACTATATCCCAGTGTATCTCCCATTTCCATAATCTTTGCTTGATTTTGTTTTATATTTTATGTTTAACCAAAAAAGAATTTTTGAATAAAAATACAGGTGCTCTATACCAAGGAAATATTAGATTTATAGGCACAAGACAGATGCATTAATAAACTCTAAACAACCAATGATTTATTACCTGAGGGACCAAATACTAATGTGCCAAATAACCAAAGCTGCAAATTGCTGATGCATAGCATCTGAAGGGTATATTTGACATTGAAATAAAATGGACAGACTATATGACTCCAACATAAAAATTCATATTTCTCATTTTCTTTTAATTTATTTATTGCAGAAATATTTCAAATGTTGGTTTTAGAATAGCTGAAGTAAATAGCATTTTCCCATTGTGCAATCTGAATCTTATGGTTATGATTTACCTGGCTCCATATGTCTATACCAACGCTTGATTTTTGGGCATCTGCAATTATCTGTCCATTACCTGTGAGTTCTGATTTCTATATTAACCTCTATTTCAGCTTCAGGGTGGCACCATCATACTACAAGAAGTGAAAGCATAAAGCAAAGAAGAGCTGGTTGGCTGAGTTTTCCATGCTACTCCAGGAAGAGTCAAGCCTCTTTTGGATCCTCAGAGACAAAGACTTACATTCAAAGTTTTCATAAGAGCATAGGTTGCAGTGAAAGCTGGATGCTACCAGCACTAAACACTTCTCTTCCTCTCCATTTGAGTAAAACTCAGGTTATGACATGCTTTCAACATCATGTTAAGTTCTGCTAAGTTCTTCTGTGAGCCAGCCTTTGCAGTTGTGCTGTACAAGGTCATTTATTGTGGTTTGTGCTGTTTCAGGCCCCAAATATACCTGTTAACAAACACAGAAAAAAAACAACATTGTCACTTCAAAGCAGATAAGCAGTTCTCATTTCTGACAGCAAGGAGATGAAGTTATTTCAGTAACACAACTTTCAGATCTCAGATTTCATGATTTCTCAAAAAATTTAGTTCCGTCAATTTTTGTTTTTTACACTTGACACTAAAAATCTGCTTTTTGGAAGACTCTTTCCACACCAGCTGTCTTCTGCCATCTCACTGCAGCACTGGCTGTGGCTGGCATATTGGGATAGGAAAGGGATGTCAAATAGAGAAGAGACAGAAATGCACATAGGAGAACTGAACTGATCAGTGGTACCTGGCAATTAAAGGTAGATTAGTACACACCTGGTGATTACAGAAAGATGAGTGTTTCTACCATATTTCCCTGTGAGAGGAGTGTATGCTTTGAAATTTCTGGTGGGAAAGAAAGGTGACAGCAATAAAGTTAGCACACAAATACCATCTGTTAAAGCCAGAAAGCATCTATAGATCCTCTGCATGCTAGAGGCTTATTGCATGATGTATGAGGAGGGACAGAGAAAAATCAGAAAAAGGAGGGATAGAGGGAAATACAGAATAAGCCTCCCCCCATCAAAAAAAAAACCAAAAAAGCCAAAAAAAAAACCCAAACAAAAAACCAAAAAACAACCACCTAAAAAACTCCCCAAAAACCCCATTACAAAGCTGAGAAGTAAATATGAGTTAAAAATTCTATACAGATCATCTTAACACTGATATGTTACTGCCATACAAATCATAGGCATTTTCCACATGTTGTATAGATCAAATGAGTTGTTGCCAATTAACACAAAGCATTAGCCTGAGGCATATGTAAAAACTTTATCTATCCTGAAGACACAATTTGAATAAAAAACCTCCTTGATTATTGGTAATAAGGCTGCACTCAAAACAAGAAGGGAATATCCCGTGAGTCAGGAAATCTGTAAAACACATCTATTGCCTACAGAAATGAGCAACTAATAAACCCCTCCAGCTCATGCTCCTTGCTTGGTACAGTCTTTAAGTCAGTTCCCTGGATTCTTTTGTCTCTGCTCAATAAACATCACTTAACATTTCTATTTCCTTCCCACTGTGCTCTACTGTCAGCTATACACAAGCAGGCAACAATTGTGTTCACTGGGAATACAAAGGTGGGGCCATCTCAGGCCTTAAGGTAAAACATTGATAGTCCCAGCCAGAAATTTCTATAATTTCACCCAGCTACCATGACTCCAGCTCTCTTAGACATATCTCTTCTCTTCCCAGGGGCACTCATTTTCCTCCTGTGCTCTGCAATATCAGCAGAGTGTTATACTACAAGGTCATCTCTGGTGCTGTTGGTTACAAAGTTCTCAGTGTAGATAGTCATTGAGGAAGCATGTACTTCAACCAGATAAATTTTCCCTTTTCTATTTTTTTTCTTTTTCTTTTATCATTACCCTCCACTCTGCTGGTTTATGCTTTATATATCCTCTAAAGACCTCTCAGAGTGTAATTTGATTGCTGTTGGGGAAAAAAAGTGCCCATGAATGGAAAATTCTTCTTTCTGCTCTTTCCAGTAGACACGAGCAGAGAATATTCATCTCTGGAGACTTCTTTACTTCTTTTTATTTATTGAAAGAAGAAGGTATCCATCTCAGTTCACCATTTCCATGCCTATACCTTCACTTGGAATTTTTCATTTTGAGCACTTCATATCCATACTGTTAACTGTGGGTCACAATCTTATATGGTTTTATCTCTGTAATGCCTTGATGAATTGGAAAATGTCACTGTACTGACTTTATAGGCAACACATTAAAGATCAATACATTGTGAGCTGAGGCTTGTGGAAAAAACAATTCATCATAAATGTGCCAGTTCTCTATAGACATATGCAAAGTTCATTCCAAATGCAGGATAACTCAGGTCTGGCTTTTCCTGGCATGGTTCTGTAACACACTTAAAAATAACTGAAAGAAATTAAATGTTGCCTTCTTTTACTATATACTAAGTTAATGTTATCTAGCCATTGTTGTTGACCTAATTGTTATAATGTTTTACCCTGATTTTTTACTAATTGTCCCAAATTTACAGTGAGAAATGTAGCAAATAATCTTAGTTATTTTTCTTTTATCTTAGACTGACTGATGGAATATCCTTACCTTCATTTCTTTCAGTATTTTTGGATGTGATGCTTGATTTAATATAGCATCTTTCATGCTTAAGCAACTCAGAGAGTGTTTAACAAAAAAATGACACCACATCTGCTGCAGTGTAGTTCAAGGTGTGTAGGATTGAAAGGGCAGAGAGAAAATCATGTTTCCAAAGGACAGCATGGGAAAAAGAGGGATGCATTATCTATCATTTCTACTTCAAAAATTGTGTTTCAGAGCCATGAAGTGCAGCAAATTACACATAAACTCAGCTATTAGTGTTGATATAAGAGATTCTGTTGTGACAACAGTGGAGTAAATACCATAGGTATATTCATGAATACAAAATTTGATATGTAGCAAATGCCTGTTTTGGAACAAATCTAATGTCATTATAGATTTTGGAAATATTGCTTGACATGTTTGGCAATGCACTGTCAAGATGAGTTAGATCCCACCTTTACTTGCAGAATGATGGTGTTGCAAACAACGAGAAAAAACTGTCTTGCTCTGTTACAGACTGCAGCCCATTGTCTGTGCCTCAAGGGGGCAAAAAATGGCCCAGGCATAAAGCAGCGTGTAATGTCAAAGGCAAACTGACACTGTGAGCAGCACAATTAAAAAGGATTGTTTATTGTCAGTCCAAAACACCACAACAGAAATTATTCCCTCTTGGCTAAGTTTTGGACTCTCCATCCTGAGTAACCTCTCAGCACGCATCTGTGCCATGCCTGCATCTATTTCTAGTCAGCTCTACATCTATCTCAAGTATCAGTTTGGGCCTACCACTTTAGAGTCTTTATTATGTTTAATACCACAATATTTGAATATTGTGATGCTTAGTACAATAAAATACACAACATGTAACTGCATAACCTAAATTTTAACACTCTTCTTTACATTTTAAAAAACAAAACAAAAAATTAAATAGCCCAAAACAGAACAAAACAAAACAAAAGCAAGAAAAAACTAAGTTGGGAAATTTAGGGACACACTTCTCTCCATACAGCAGATGAGAAGGATTTAGGAATTGAAATTTGGATTCAAAACTATGATATAAATCGTTAAGTCAGAATAGGTGTGATAAAAGTTGAAATTCTGTTCCTCCTGAGGAATTCCAGTATTTATCACAGGGTGTACTAAGATACACTCCTGACGCTCAGTCAATGGCTCATACAGAGATTTTTTCATTTTGGCAGAAATCCACAAAAGAGAATTTAAACTCCCAAAGAGCCTAATTAATTATGAGATTTGCTTCTTGGCAAAAATGACTAATTTATCAGTACATCCTTGCTCAGAAAAATCATATGCAACCAGAGGCATCATTTCTTGTTTAGCTGAAACGTGAAGGTTGGGAATCTGGAGTTGTTTTGATACAGGGCATTTTGTTATACTAGCTTCATGCTGAAGTTTTAATAATAGTATAACCACAGTGATTACATAGGAAATGCTAATGTGAACATAATGCATATAATGGAGACACTTGTATAGCCTGTAGAATTTAGGTACCAAGGGTAGGCTTTGTCTCATCTAATTTTAGAGCTCTGAAATGCTCACATCTGTCTTCCAGGTGGTCATCCTTAGACTTTTCAAAAGAGGGAAACAGGTACTCCTTGATATACAGCTGACCTATTTCAAATTTCTGCTTTGAGACAGAACTGTGCCCTAAAAGTCCATCATCACTCTAGAGAGATGAGGATTTAGCTGGGATGTAGATGTACATGCTATAGGCATTTACATTTGATGAAAATGCAGCCTACCCTCATTGTATTATCCCAGTTTATTAGGAAATGCTTTGTAAAAAATTCAAACACGTAAAAGCAATAAGTATTAAAGACATGATTCCTTGGAACACTCCTCTAGGCAATATTTAGTTGCTGTGCTGTCAGTCCCCTGGCAACACAAGGTTATGAGAAAGGAAGTGAAGCAGAGAGCAGTCTGTGGAGAACAAAATTTTAGTTAATCTGTTTTTTTTTTCCCAACTAGTGATTCAGAATCTATTGTCCCAGACTCTGAAAGTCATATGATAATTTTAGACTGGTTTAGTTAGACTTGAACCTCACAAAAACATTCATTTTTGTTCAAGAAAATCTAAATCAAATGCTAGTCATGAATTAGCTTTGCAGAGATGAGATTTAGGAAAATTTCCCCTTATTGCCAGAAATTAAAATTCTATGCAAAGTTCAGAAAAACAACACAACTGCTTTTTCCTAGAATAGTGTAACCAGGGCATGAATGATGTTATCTTTTCCACGACAGCTTGATGGAATTTTTTTATTTATTAATTTTAATTTTTATTTTTAATTGTTTTATCAGCTGTATTATTTTTCCTTTCTGACTTCCTAAGTTCCACAGTGAAAGCTGGGTTCTGGACATGATGCACAATCTGTGTATGTAAATGACAATGGATTATTAATGTTCTTATTTTCTCTTTCAAAGATGAACATATTTTTTTAAAAGTCTTTAAAATGTCTTAAAATAACTTCACAGTTGTTGTAATTAGAATCTTGGTCAGGGCTGGATCCCCCAGATGTTATGATTAGTTCTGTGAATTGGCTTAGTCTGGGAATTGTCTCTATATATTGACCTTACTCTTCCAAGACAGGTTCTTGATTTCAACTATCCTCACAATTTAAAAAAAAAAAAAAAAATAAAAAAAAAAAAAAGAAAAAACTGTGATACCAGATTGCTATCAATTATGGCAGAGACAAATATGACTGAAGTAACTCTCACTCCATATTTTGCCAATAACATTGCTAGTACACTCTGCAGTACACTCCAGCATCTGGAGCATTTTGAAATCTTTTGCTACCGAGCTTAAGAATTTGAAGCTGTGAAGAGAATTTTTCAGAGGGAGGTCTGTGCATAGATTCAGTTCAGCCAATCTTTATTTCAAACATATATTGTGTTTTTTTCTTCTTGTTGTGAGACAGACACTATAATTTGAGCTAAACCATTCTAAAGCAATGTAATAATTCTTAGGGATAGAATTCAGCAGAGTATAGCTGTATGCAAGCAACCATTTATCTGGGTTTGGCTTCAGTGTTTTGGCTTTTGCATACAACTGATGAGAGTTCAAAAGTTTTCTATTGGCTGCTGCCTTCTTTTATGTGCCATGAGGAATGTCTTTAAATGCAACAAGAAACAGTGGAGCAAATTAAAGATTGTTATGAGCCAAATCACAGCTCTGTTCAACATCATCAGCGGCAATAAAAGTGTCTGAGAAACATCCTTATTTTAGGATACATGATGGCTTAGTGATTAGAAGAGTACTCACTTAGGAAGTGGAAACCTCCTTTAGCCTGGAGAGCTCTCTTACCACAGCTCTCACACGTCAGCCTTTTCCTCCTGTGAATTGCAAGGTGTTATTAGGGCACTTTACAATTCTTGTTAAAACTGGACTGCTGTAAACTTGGAAAAGCATGAGCTGTATGATCAGAAAGACTGAACCAAAGGGTGCAAAGAGGGCACTTAGTAGTGAGATACATTTCTTATTTTTAAAATTCTGGTTATAGGTTTATTTCTGGTTTTATCCAGGAGCAATCTGCAATACAAAATACATAAACAGTCCCTGGAGTAGAGACCAGAGCTCCAGATATTTCGTTGTTAAATTATATACAATGAATCAGTAGACTATAGTTCTTCTCTTTGATGTCATTAAATGTTAAAAGGGAAGGCTTATGATATGAATCTATGACTTGTACTGAGGGATAAATATATAATTGAAGCTGATGTTCAGAGAACAGTGAAATGATAAACCTGGCTCTCTGTAGAATTCTGACTTGTTCTGCACCATCATATGACCAATACAGATCAGATGAGAAGAGTGTAACGAGTCCTGTACTAATGTAAAATGTCCATAAATATACTCCATATTAATTATTCAAAACAGTAATATCTTGTTATTGATAAGATAAATTAACGGAGTTTGAGACCTCATTCTGTAATTAATTTCCACTAGCCTTCAAATAATTTTCATAGACTTTCCCTCCAATTTTTAATTTTGTAAAGAATGTGACTCCAGAAAATATCTTAGCATGGTATCAGTATTGATGAGAGGAGACAAGAAATTATTGTTCAATATCTTTTCATGGCTACCCTGCTTAATTTTTTAGGGATTTATTTCATTGATGTTCTTGTTGGTACATCAGTGAAAGGGCTCAACTATGATCTTCTCATCTCCTTCAGAGCAATTTTTGTTTAGGATACTTTACTCCATAAATGTGGTCTAAATTATTGAGTTGAAAACAAGTGACTTTGTTTTGGCTGTATTAATTTTTTTACCGTTCTTCTGAATGTGACTGAGTGATGAAAACTCGCATTCATACTATGAAAGTCTGGAAAGCTGGGATTTGGCTAATTAGCTATAAAGGAAGTTGCAATTATAATGAAAAAAGATGTTTCTCTGGAATGAATATTCATGTTTGAGACACGTTATAAATATTTCTCATGTCTTCTGCCTACACTTTTTGAATAGGCAAAATTCTGGTATGGCTCTCGTATGGCTCTTGTGTAGATGAGTTTCCAGTTTATCCTGCCTGTCTTCTCACCTATTCTTCCCTGTGAGGAAACCATATATCAGCTTGAAAGTGAATATCTTAACAAATCTCACAGAATTATTGCTCTGCATAAGTAGTCCCCCTTTTTGAGCTTGGTATATTAATATAACATGAACTAATTAACTCCTCCTAAACAGCTGGAAATAGAAAGTCAGCAGTTTAGTTCAGAACAGTTTGTCACATTTTCCCAAGGGTCATTTCATTTTTTCCTCGAGGGTATTCAGCCTAATAAACATCTGGTCTAGGTTTAAAGGGACAACATGAACTACTATAGTATTTTTATAACTCATGAAGCCTTCAGTAAGTTGTTTGCTGTCTTGCTTTACTGAGATCCAATAGCATTTCTGAATTTCAAACAATGAAACTTCAACACTCGTTTTACTAGTATTCCTTTTTCACAGGGAATGGGGGATATTAAATGGAATAAAATCTTCCAGATCAATCAATCCAGTCCCTGCTGCCTAGGCAAACATATTATTCAGTATTTTTCAAAACAACTTTTTATCTCTGATGGACTACAACAATGTGGATAGCAAAGCACTACATGTAAGACACTAGAGGTTTCAGAAACAATACTACATTTTTTTCCCCCTAGATGGGAAGAATATAGAGAATATTTGAGAACAACCCAATCAAATTTAAAATAGATTGGCACTGTCACCAGAGGAAAGTTATCCTCTTTGCCTCAGGACAAAAGAAAAGGAAGTAAGGAGAGGGAATATAAATGAAATACAAATGCCCATGAAATTCAAGGCATTCAGCAGATTTTAGGGTTTTTTTAGTAGCTGTATTTTTGGTTTTTTACTCATCAACTTGTTTTTAGTCCATGATTGAAAAAGACACAACAACAAAGAATTGCCAGGATTATTATATGAATATATAATATTCTTGGTTTGGATTATGAAATCAGAGAAATGTTGAGTGGTTTGGGTTGGGAGGGACCTTTAAAGATCAGCTAGTCCTACTCCCCTGCCATGGACAGAGACACTAGGTCAGGCTGCTCAAAGCCCCATCCAACCTGTCCAATTTCTAATGATGGGCCAGAACTGACATTAAGTTTGAGCACTTTCAGTGATGGTGCATCCACAAATTGCAGTGCAGGCCACTTTCCTTTTTCTGGACAAATAATTCTGGAAAATGGTGGAGTGGTTGCAGCTATGTTGCAAAGGCATGAGCAAAATAGAAATCAACAATACTTCACCTCATTTAATTTTCAATGATAGTCTCTTTTCTTCCACTGGATTTCCTTTTCCTCCTAATTCTTATTCAGTGAACTTTTCATATAAAATAAACTGCTCTAAAATGCTCAAATAAAGCCCCCAGGGAAGATTTAAAAAAAACCGATCAGGAAGGTTGCTGCACTATGTAGAAATCATAAAAATGCAGTAACTTTTCTGAATTATTTGCAAACTAAGGGAGGTACCAATTAGTAGGAAATTCTGATTGCTTTTGAGCTGTTAAACACATTTCTGTGAGAAACGAAAGATCAAGAAATGCACTGATGGCACTTTTGTAAAAGTCCAAATAATGGATATAAAGGGCTCCTCACCCCCTTCTACTAGTTCCATAGTGTTAAAAAAGCTAGAGAGAAAACTGAATGAGCAAAAGTGCTGGATTGTTGGAAAACCTGTGCTGTGATGGCAAACTGCGTGCAGGTAGTTGAAAGAGGTTAAGGGGTCTCATTATTAAAAAAAAGATGAGATAAAGCAAAAAAAGACTGAAAAAAAAGGTGGGTTTTTTTGACTAGTTAATTAATTATTGTCCTCAGAGACAGTGTACCCTTAATCCTAAATAACCCCAGATAATGTGTTTTGCAGTAGTATTCATACACCATTTCAAATCAATGCAGGGAAGGGAGTGCTCTAACCAGCATGTTGCCTGCTTTCATCCTGCAGCATAATCACTTCGAAATTCTGTTGCTTGAGGGAAGCAGCAGATTACAGAGAGTACAACATTTTCTAATGAGGAAGATGCAGAGAAACCTACTGAAATAAATTCTTGAAGAGAATTTGTGTCTTGAGGTTTTGGTTTTGTTTTTTTTTCTCTCCTGAATGTGTATTTTATTTTTCATAGCTATTCAGGAAAGCTTTCACAAAGATTTTATTCCTGAATGAACCTCCACAGCTGTATAGCCCCCACCTTGTTCCTGCTTTAGCTTGAGCCTTTGCATTTAAATTTTAAAAATCAGTTTCTTGATGCATTTCTATAAAATATTCTTTCTATGTATTCATGAACTGTTGGCAAGATGAAAAGGAGAAATATGAACAGATTCTCCCATTTATCTGGTAATTATTTACTTCTGTTTTCAGACAAGTTTTGAAAAAGAAATATATATCTCCAAAAGACTCAAGGAATCTCTTGGTATCTCTTTGTGAGGTGAAACTAGTCTTAGAACAACTCAAAGAAGAGGAAAAGCAGATGCATTCTAAATCTATGCCTCATTTTTTGAAAACCATGGACTGCAATTCATGAGGTCTCCCTTAGCTTTTAACATACAGCTTTTGGGTTAGTAATGACGTTTGGTTTGGTGGAAGTACTAAATGGCTTTTCCTGTTCTGGAAATTCAAGCCAACAGGTGATTGATGCTATCATAGCCAAGCCATTGATAAAATCAGTAAAACAGCTTCTGGTTATTGGCTGAGATCCACAAAGAAGGGTACTTAACATCTGTTTAGACTTCTAATTTTCAGCTGCCATAGAGGTCCTCCTGGAAACTCAAGGAAAAGTCAAGGCAGAGGTAAAAACTCCTTGTGTGCTTTGCAGCCAATATACTTGAAAGATATTAGTTTATAACTGCCATTCCAAGGTAAGAGGATGACCTGCATATATCATCTCTGAGACAATAATTTTCATGGAATACAAGAATTTTCCTACGGTGAGGCTGGTGGTATTTTCTGCTACTGACATGTTCATTTTTACTGCTAAGGACTCCATGCTGCTTCCTCATCATTAGACACTTGATAACAGTAGTGTCAGTCAAATTCTGGTCATTTGACCAGCTGCTCAGCATTACTTGATCAGTTCATGCACAGCAAGATTAACATACTTCTCTGAGTGCTTCCAGTCCTCTGTCTTAATTAATATGATGAACTAGGTCATATTAAATGGAGAAAAAATGCAGATGGGTGTGAATGTGGACGGGTGTGAATGGTGTGAATGAAAAGGAATATCCAGCTCACAGTTTACGTCTGATATTATATCTCTTGAAGCATTCACACAGACAGAACTGCTCTAATTCACTACAGGAGAGGTTTTCACCAGTTTAATTCCTTGCTTTGCCACTGATGCGTTGTATAACCTTGGGTAATGCCCATAGCCTATGTGTAATTTGGACTCCTTGTTATAATGGGAATAATATGATTTATTAATCCCACAGAGCCGAAGTGAGATCTTTTCAATATGGGGGAAGTGCAATATAATTTTCATGTCTGAACCTCCCTTAACCTCCAAAGTATTACAATGATTAAATATTGATTAGTTTATAAAAAGCTATGTTGCAGCATTTACAGCCAAGTGAGGGAGAGTGTTAATCTGTGGCAAGCAAGAAAAGCATGAAAAGCTGACGGGGAGCTGATGAATCAAAACATGGCTATATGGATCTTTTGAAATGCCTTTATAGATCCTGTGAAGAGCAAATGCAAGGGCTTTAGGTGGATTATCAGTGACAGATGCAATAACAGCTATTCCACCACTGTCTTTCTCACAATATTTGTATTTTCTCCCAGGAAATGCATCCAGGCAGGTGGACTGTGGCAACAAAGAAGCAAAACCACATAGAAATTGCTGTGCAGGTGCTCCAGAAGGTGGATGTTGTTCCTGCTATTATATGAGTGACACAACAAATTTGTTTTGGTAGCAGAATGTAGAGCAAGGATGAGGTCCCTACTGCCTCTGTTCATCAGCTGGATATTGCCCTAGGCCAGGGGCATGCTGTTGCTAATTTTAGCTTATTTTGCTGCTCAGCTCAGCTTGTGTCTGTGATTCACCTAATCATTATGATTAGCAAATTCAGTTATTTGTGTTTGTTAGACTCCACTCAAAGATCTTTTGTAAAAAGTAAAATACTGGGTGTAGATGTAAGCAATTTCTAAATATGTTTAAATATGAAATTCTAAAATTTCTAAATATGGCTGCAATGATTCACTTAGAGGAATCTTTCTACTTAAAGGAAATCAGAATCCTGATTCTTCATGTTTCTCTACACTGAACAATGAGTGATATGCCATGGAGAAGCAGGAGAAAGCAGTGAATGAAATGAAAATTAATGAAAAATTCATTTGGAATAATTCATTCCTAGAACACAACTCAGGAATTCTTATAGCACCTCCCTGTATGTCAGTGCAGCACTTGCTTTATCAGAAAAATCCTGAAATATTAAGGAGAAAATCTGCAAATAAGCCCTCAGGGTTAGATGCCAAATACAATCTTGAAGAAACTCTTTTCCTGCACCTGGTGTTCCCTGCTATACAATCTCTTCTTGGAGTCCTGAAGTACCACGTGAAGGAACCTTTGTGCCTTCAGAAGTGGGAGAGCCTCTTAATCACTCTGCTATGTGCTTTTCTGGAAAATGAAGATTCAGAATTCAGAGTTAAGACTCTTTCCTATTAAATTTTTTCTGGTTTGTGTTGTTTTTTATTTGCAGTGATCTAGGACGTAGGAAATAAAGACAAACCCATAGACCATATATTGTTTTCCATAGGTTTTATCTGTAAGTGGTTAGTCAGTATGAAAGTTCTATAAAACTTTATATTTAAATTTATATATCTTATCAGGGTTTTATTATTAGTGAAAACACAATCCTAAACTTACTATAAAATGAACCAGAAAAAAGCTTATAATCTGCTTGGATTTCAAAGGAAACTTTCACTTTGTGGGTGACTGGAGTACAGGAGATTTGGTACACACCCAAGCTTCTTAAAAGTGATGTTGTATTGTGGCAGGTAAAATTCTGTAATGTACTTTGCACAGTGAACTGGTCTGAGGTATAGGGTGAAAGAACTGTGGTACTGAATACACAGCCTTAACTTACATCACCAGAAAGGGCAGGAAACCTCAGGCTATTGGTAAGAGGATAGCAAACCTTTAATTTCTGGATCACTGCTCGTATCTGGCTGTGTTTAGTAGCGCCTGTAGGTCATTCAGTGGAATGAGTTGGATATTGCAGACTGGCTTGCAAAGGGACAGGAGTTCAAAACACAGAACTATCGGTGTGGACATTGGGATTGGCAGAAGGGCCAATACCTGCCTCCAACACAAGGCTGAGCTACATCAAAGGCAGACTGTGGTAAAGATTGTGAGGCTGCAGAAGCAGATGTTTTAATGACTGGATCTTCCAACACTTTGTTGAGATGAGTTGCTGCACTTTAGATCAGACTGCAGCCTCCAAGACTGTCAGCCTGATATTCCTGAAACACTGAACTCATTGCAGGTGGTAGAGTGGGATGGGAAACCTGTATCTGAATGCTGTAAAATTTAAACTTAGACTGTATAGGAAACTATTGATATCAGTCAGGCTCGACACCAGCTCTGACATCAAACAGGTAGACTTAAAGTCAGAGTTTTGATTTCAGAAGTGGTTTCAGGAGCTCCTTTTCATAAATTTAAAGGTAAAATGAGATGCAAAACATTGAATTATTATTTTTTTTTCTAATTTAGGCAAGTTTGGTTTAATTCTTTAGAATACCTCCACTGTTCTTGTTGATTTCAGCAAAAACAGGATAGAAAAGTAGAAAGGTAAGCAAACTCCATTTAAGTATAAAAAACAGTGGCAATACTCATTAAATGACAGATATGGGGTTGTTTCTCTAATCTGTGCAGCATTTTCACAGCATTAAGTGTCTGGGTGCCTGAGGCTGGATAGGCACCTATTCCTCACACACTCAATTGCCCAACTTGTTTGCCCCCATGGCTTGAAAGAGCATTTATTCTCTGTAGTTACTCCTGAAACCATTCCAAATCCTGTATTTCTTTGGGGTGGTTTTCCTGCAGAAAAAGCAAAGCTATGGGAGCAGTTTTCCTGCATTGTTTCCACACAGCCCACCAAGCTCCTTACAGGGGATTCTGTAAAGAAGGTTGCACCATGAGAAGGGTCCAGAGGGGAACTGGCAATTTGATATTGAGAAGAGAGTGTTTAAAAGCAAATCTCATATGGTCGTTTATGGTCTCAAGCATCTGAGATTCCAGAAAAGTTCCTTTTGGTAAGATAACTCTGGATTTGAAATGTGAGTTTCAAATGAGACAAAACATGAACAGAACATGAAAAAGACTTCTGTGTTTCAAGACTGTTTCAGAGAGATTTTCCCACTGGGTTTAACCCACACTGAAGAAAAGACTCAAGAGTCAATTATTAAGCCAGAGGTGTGTTTCTGTGCCAGAAAAACCCTAAAGGAAGGAAATTAAATGGTTCTAAAGAAGTTAAAATAGGAAGTATTGGGTATTTGTGTCTAATAGAGCAGGAGGGTGGTCCTGGTTTTAACAATTTTTTTTTTTTTCAGAACCATCAGAACAAACATCTAATTTTTTTCACTGTATCAGTGAGGTGTCCTGGGGTTATGCATGTATGTATATGCTAATGTCCATGTAGAGACATTTTTTGTTCAACTCATACAGTCTTTCTTAATGAAAAAACCAATTATTTTTCAGAAACGTACCTGCTATATATTAAAGATACTGATTCTCACAACATATTTTCCAGCTATTCTCACACATTCTGTTTTGTGGTTTTGTTCTTGGTTTTTTTCTTGCCCATATTCTTTCAAAGAATAGGAAACTCATCACTGACACTCTTATGGCCTGTTAACTCTTAAGAAATTCATTTTCTGCAGTTTGGAGAAGATTTGTAATCCCTCTGAAATTTGATACAGCTCAGTCCAATGTAGGTATCTGAAACAGGTCAAGTGTTTCTAGTTCTTTATATTAGTAATAAAGTTTAGGGTGACAAGCTCAGATGTAGCCAACAGCAGTGTAGATATTTATGGTTTAATAATGCCAATCCTATGCACTGCACCAGGTCCCGTGTGTGCCATTCACATGAACATCTGTACAAATGTAATCAAGTTGTGATAGTATTTCCTCCACTTCTACTTTACGTTCTTCAACAACAAGAAAAAGTTCTTGTTTCTCAGGAAGAGAAAGAACACATAAAAGCATGTATAGTTCTTGTGTTTTCTACTGATCTTTTCACTGTACTGCAGTGGAAGACATAACGGTAACTGACTGTGCAGCAAGAAGGACCTAATTTCATTTACAGGTGTAACACAAAGAAAGTGGATCATTACAAACCTTTCCACCTCTTTTTAGACCTAAAAAGCAAGATACTTGCTTAAGTACAACAAAAACTAGTGCAATATATTTTTTTGAATTTAAATTACTTCCTCTTGTGCAAAAGCTTTACATTTGAGAGTTTAATTACCAAATAATGTGGGGTTTTTTTTGTTGCTTTTCAAATTAAGTCCAGTTTTGGCTCCTTGTATCACTGAATTATGAAGAAAATCATTTTAGCAGAGAGCTTCTATTCAATCCCATTTTTTTGGTATATGTCACTGGAAAGAAAAAGTGATTACCTTTTCTTCACCTTGTCACTTTCAAAACAATGGAAGTTCAGATGTATACCTAAAAATTGTGATTATAATGAAAGTTGGATGAGATTCATAAATATTGGTTTGGGAGTGACTAACAACAGATCTGAATCTGTCCCAGTTTGATGACCAGCTCTAATTTTTTCCTTGCATTTTCCCACCCTTTCCTCAGGTACCTCTGATGGTGAGTCTACCCAAGCTACACTCAGGTGACAGACACTTGCCCTGGGTTAAATGCAGTGGTACTGTCTCTGGGCTAGGAAGTGTTTCTGTTAGATGATAGAGAAGAATATCCTGAGGTAGTACTACTCTGGATTTGATCTCTAACGTCACCGATTCACAGGATCATTGAATAAAACCTCTAAGGTCAAGTCCAACCTTTGATCACTGCCCTGTCACCTAGACCACAACACTGGGTGCCATATTCAGTTATTATTCTTCCTCAAACATCCTTGATTCCTACTCAATGTCATGGAAAGGAAAAACCTGTCTTTAAAAGGAATGAAAATGCCCTAAAGTAAAAGCTAAGAACCAAAAAAAAAAAAAATGGGGAGAACTCATAAAAAAATAATGAAGTGTGCATAATATTTCTAAAAAAAATCAGAAAAAAATAGAGCCTAAGTGCTCAAAAAAACCCCCAAAGAGCTGCAGGGCATTGCTCACTTGCTATCTCTGGAAAGTAGAGTTCCTGTTGGATCATCAGACCTTTGACTTAACCTAGAAAATACATCCTTCTGCGTTTCCTCTCCAGAATGATGATACACTTGGTACTCAGTCTTTATATTGGGGAAATATACCACCAGTCAGTATTTCAGAAGCAATCAATAGGGTTTTGCACTCAGGTATCCCTGGTAAGTCTGAATGTGTTATCAATATAGGACATTGCCTTTGAAATAAAAATAATTACTTACTCTTGTATGCAACATTCTCTTTCTGGAGACAGAAGGTAAGTGCATCACAAGACAAAGAATAGACAGGTTAGAATTGCAAAACTCTAGAGAAAAGATATCTCTAGCTAGCAAATATTCAAACCTTTAGATGATATCACAGGAAGCTTTAGATGCTTGCAGTAATATTTTCATAAGGACTCACATAAAACAGGTACTGAGGTAGATGAAAACAATAAATCCTGTGTACTTGAGCTACAAGTGCCATTTGTTCAGTCCTTTCAAATGTCAAGGCTTAAAGCTGCAGAGATAAGTCACCCCTCTAGGATGATTTAGCATCATCTATCTGTTGAGCATGTAAATATCTATCAGAGAATGCTATGACTCCAGACTACCTTTCACTTTGTGTATGGAATTTAATAAAACAGACTCCGAGGCTATTGCAAGCTCCTTCTTACACACCAAGGATCTGGTGCAGAAGTAGGTGGTACCAAAAAGCTTTTTCTACTGGCCAGGATCTTTGTGTTTGGAAAACATTTGCTGTATATAAGAAATCCTTTTTTTATGTTGTATACTTGATTATTTAGTCAGTGAAAATCGATTTAGTCTTTCATTATGGTGAAAGTCCTCTAGAGCAGTCAGGCTACGCTTTCCAGCTGTACTGGAGGCATGACTTTTCTTTTTCTTTTTCTTTTTTCTTTTTCTTTTTCTTTTTCTTTTTCTTTTTCTTTTCTTTTTCTTTTCTTTTCTTTTCTTTTCTTTTCTTTTCTTTTTTTTCTTTTCTTTTCTTTTCTTTTCTTTTCTTTTCTTTTCTTTTTCTTTTTCTTTTTCTTTTTCTTTTCTTTTTCTTTTTCTTTTCTTTTTCTTTTTCTTTTCTTTTTCTTTTCTCCTCTCTCCTCTCCTCTCCTCTCCTCTCCTCTCCTCTCCTCTCCTCTCCTCTCCTCTCCTCTCCTCTCCTCTCCTCTCCT
The DNA here is from genome assembly GCA_034336665.1 of Luscinia megarhynchos. Lineage (NCBI taxonomy): Eukaryota > Metazoa > Chordata > Aves > Passeriformes > Muscicapidae > Luscinia > Luscinia megarhynchos. Next base: position 73,197,729 of record JAPFBE010000003.1, read on the forward strand.
CTCCTCTCCTCTCCTCTCCTCTCCTCTCCTCTCCTCTCCTCTCCTCTCCTCTCCTCTCCTCTCCTCTCCTCTCCTCTCTCCTCTCCTCTCCTCTCCTCTCCTCTCCTCTCCTCTCCTCTCCTCTCCTCTCCTCTCCCCTTCCCCTTCCCCTTCCCCTTCCCCTTCCCCTTCCCCTTCCCCTTCCCCTTCCCCTTCCCCTTCCCCTTCCCCTTCCCCTTCCCCTTCCCCTTCCCCTTCCCCTTCCCTTTTCCCCTTCCCCTTCCCCTTCCCTTTTCCCCTTCCCCTTTTCTTCTGAAGCCATAATATGTGTGCCACTGTTTTCTTCAAATAGAGATGCTCATAACACTTTGTCTTGGCTTGCAATACAGGACGTGGCCAGAAATGTGTATTCTACCACCATTTGTTGCAACTGGGTGGGGCAGTGACCCTTATCTCCGTGGCACATACCATCTGCTAATGGGCCATCTTTAAAACCAGCTGGGGCAATCATCTTTATCTTTTCCCACAGCCCATCCTCCCTGCAGGAAGATATTATCTGCTGCTGGCCCATTCAGTCCCACTATGTGACTGATAAAATTCCATCATCCCACTGGGAGATGCTCCAGCCAGGGGGAGGAGCCAAGCCTTTCCTACCTAGATAAAAACTGAGATTTTGAACAAGGTACCTTCCTTCCACTTTCCACATCATCCCTGGACCTTCAGAGGAAAACTGCACCTTCTACAGGAGCACTGCTTCAGCTGAACCACATCTGCCACTGCAGGAGGATGCAGCCACCATTTAATGGGACTGCTACCAACACCCTGACTGACAGGGTGTCAGGTTGTATCCTGACTCTGTCAGTGTTTTGGGATTGTTCTTTGTAATACTGTTCTATTTTAATTTTCCTAGTAAAGAACTGTTATTCCTAATTCCTGTATCTTTGCTTGAGAGCCCCTTAATTTCAAATTATGATAATTTGGAGGGATGGGATTTACATTCTCCATTTAAAAGGGAAGATTTTGCCTTTATTGGCAGATACCTGTCCTTCTAACCAGGACGAACTTCCTGCATGGTTCCATCCTTGTATGGTCAGACATTTTATAAAACTACAACTTCTGCTGATTGTAAATATTTTTTGTAGAAAATAGCCAATTAAGTTACTGATCTCAGAATCAACATGATTGTCCTGAATTTAGATGGCATAGCAAAGAACTAACTGTTTACTGGCAACTGATTTCAACTCCATAGAAAGTGACATTTCACTGTGGCTGCAGTGAAATGTGGAAGCCATTGGGGGTTTATCACCTAAATATTCCCTTACACTTCCATGCTGCTTGTAGGAGAAATACCAAAACACACAGGTAGGAGATATTAACAGCAGCAGCAATTTCCATGTCCTATTGGGAACAGCCTGTTTGTTTTCCTAACAGTATTTAAAAGGTTAATAGGTATAGGTAAATGCAGAAATATTTTTTGTCATGCTCTTTCTTATGTTTCTAGGTTTACAAAAATGTTGGTTAATTGCTACATGTTTGAACAAACTCAGCCATCTAGAAATGTGTGTGAAGAGTGTTGTGGGGAAGTGACTTCTATTTCCTGAGCATAGAAAATAATGCAGACTTAACTTCATCATCAGTTCTTTGAAAGAGGTGATGCCGGATTTCAGAGGAACTGGATGTCTGCTCACTGTTTAAAGTCCTCATGGAAACAATGACTTTAGGCTCATAGGATTGAAAAGTTTGATAGCATCTAGGCTCTACCCCAGAAGATTTCATTGGCCAAAACAAATTTTTGGAGGCTTCTCTGAGACCAGTTAATTACTGGCTATTTAAGCAAGAACTTACTTTCAAAAGTTCTGCTAAGCAGCCAGAGAGTTTCTTAAACCTCATTGGAAGGGAAAATTCCAATGCATCTTATCCAGGCTACAAGCTTCAAGCCTGAAAGTGGAATAGAGAAAGGAAAAGGAAAAGGAAAAGGAAAAGGAAAAGGAAAAGGAAAAGGAAAAGGAAAAGGAAAAGGAAAAGGAAAAGGAAAAGGAAAAGGAAAAGGAAAAGGAAAAGGAAAAGGAAAAGGAAAAAGGAAAAGGAAAAGGAAAAGGAAAAGGAAAAGGAAAAGGAAAAAAGGAAAAGGAAAAGGAAAAGGAAAAAACAAGGGGAGGAAAAAATCCCAAACCCAAGAAATGAAATCTCAGCACACAACTTCCAGTACTATGCCATGGCTAACTTAGAAAAAAAGAGAAGGAATCCAAAGGAGGGTGTGCTGCAGCACCTCTCCCTTATTGAGTGCTGTGAAATGCCATGATATGGGGATGGATGTTCTTGGCATACAGTCTCTCAAAATCAGCACATAAAATTGTTGTTGGTTCAGGGGAAATGAACATGAAGGCATCATGGGACCCTTCACTGCCTTTCTTCTCCCAGCTTTCTGGATTACTTCAAAGCTTCTTTCTTAAGTCAGAGTATGTCATGTTGAGAAGGTTCAAAACAGTTTTTCTTGTCAGATGTTTTTACACTGGGGTCATTTCATCTGCTAACACTGATTTTGACTTGTGAATAATGGGTCCATTCTCTGATCCGTAATGGGAAGTGTGTTTCCGCTGCTTGTATCTCTTAAAGATTTATGGGAAATGACTGAAGTGATGACATGGACGAGGTCACAGTGGCAGTCCTGATACTGCCTTTAGTTCAAAGATACTCACTACTCTTCCATCAGCTACAGATGCCCTAAGTAGGAGCAGAAGAAGCACACCAATTACTGCAAATCATCTGCTTTCAAGTTTTTTTTATATGTACTGTGTCAAATAATATTTTTACAGTTATGGTCAAACCTTTTACAGTTGAATAAAATTATTATCATTACTGCATAAAAGAAACAATTTGCCTCAAGAAGTACAGTAGTTGATATAGAGTGTGACATGGGAATAATTCTTTCAATAATGAAGAAAGAGGGGCTAGTCACACTGGCTCTTCCTGGTTTATTTAGGGACCCATAGGTTATAAAACTGAGCAAAACAGTATTTCAGAGAAATGGAGACCTCTGGTAAAGTAACAGAATATAATTGTCGTGCCATCATTTATTGCAATCCACCTAAGGACAGGCAAGGGATTGCAGAGATAGTTCAATTTTAACTAATTTCTATTGATGTGATCCTCTTTCCTCAGTTTATTACCCCAACAAATGAGCTTAGTACAAGATATTATGAAGAGTCTGGACTGATGATTCTCTTACAATGTAGAACTACTGCAATTTTCTCCTAATGACTCTTTTGAGATCCCAAGAGGAGAAAAGTTTGCATTAGTCAGATGTTGCAAAAAACCTTGAGCTAAAAAATCTCTTGGATTGTAGAAGCTAGGTAGTGATGTATTGATATTCCAGAGATTTTGGGGCTAAAGTGAAGCTCTGTTTTCAGATGTTCAGTAAGCTATACATGAACCATAGGCCCATCATACAAAGCACTGAAGTCCTTCATCATGTTTAGATCTCCCTTTCCTTTTCCACTTAACTTTGTTTTCCACAGTTACCCTTTTATTACATTAATTAAACTTATTTCTCAAGTGCATTTATTTATTTGTGTCATATCTTTATCAAGAATAACAGGACAATTCAAGAAAAAAGTCTGTAAAGGAATGTCTGAAGTACAATGATGTTCAACTATCGGACTTCAATGTTTTTCAAGGGAAAAAAAATAAAATTAAAACCCAGAAGTTTCCAGTTAAGGAAGGGAAAATCATGCATTTCCTAGAAAGGAAAATATTTGCAATTGAGATTTTAAAGGATGATATTTCGAGTTGCATATACATAAGCATGGACTCTTTGCCATGAGGAAGAGAGTACACCTGTGGGAATATAGGCTCTTTAGTTTGAGTTCTGCTTGGTTTTGGTTTTCTGAGTGTACTTACATATATTTTAGTGGAGTAATTCTTAGCACCTTACCAGTAGCACTTTTGTCTATATTCATGTTTTTCATTTATCATGTCTGCCAAGTACTGAATGCATTTATTTCACAGATGATGTTGAACAGTGACAGAAATTGCTCAATGCATATGCTACAAACAGATTTTTCTAAACTGTCATTATTAACAAACAAAAACAGTTTGAGAAGCCTCCACATATCCCTGGTTTTGGTCCTATAAGTTTTTGCAGACTGAATTATTTTGTGTTTGGTAGAGATGTAATCTTCAGCCACTTTCTAAAACAAAAATTATTATTGGTTACAGAGAACCAAATGTACAAAGGGCTTAGCCTATTTTTGAAATACACACACACACATGCACACCCTCCCAGTGCATTACAGCTGCAATAAACAGGTTTTCAAACTGTAGTCAGTGCATTTTCATTAAAAGGATGAGGTCACCCATAGATGACTCAGGTTAAATTAACATATTGCTGTGATGTCCCTGCATTTAAATGCCAAATGGTGCATGTTCATAAGGTATTGTGTGAAAAGTTATGATAGCCATTGGTGCCAGGGAAAGAAACAATCAGATCCCAATAATTTCTAGGTATATTAAAAATGTCAAATTTTCTGCAGTCACTTTTTACTATCACCCTTTATTAAACTTCATTATGTCAACGAAACCATACAAAACTTTATTGAGTTTGTAATGCTATGCAAATTTGTATTGTAATCATTTATAATCATTTTCCATTTACATTTCTGATGGTCCAAAGTATCTCTTTATTTTGGGAATTTCAGTTGCACCCTCTGTACACTTTTAGGAATTAAGGGAAAAATGAAAAGAAGAAAAAAGGCTTTTTTTTCCCCAGCTTTGACTTACATCCCAAACTTCTTTGATTCTAGAAATCTTTTAACTCCTATTTCAGTGTGGGAGAAAAGCTCTTTCAGACAGAGTTGTAAAGATATGAATTTGTTTTGTATAGAAAGAATACCTGCAATGTAAACCTTGGTTATGGGTCAAACTCCAACTCAGCTTCTTATTCACTCCTCCTCCACAGGACGAGGAGAAAATCAGAAAGGTAAGATTAAGAGAGGGAGATAATTTACCAGTTATTGTCATGGCAAAACAAACTGGGCTTGGGGAAAATTAATTTAATTTGTCACCAACTAAAATAGATTTGGTTAGAAAGAAAAAAAAAGGAAAAATTAAAGCAGCCCTTTCCCTCACTACATGTCTTCCAGGCTCTGCTTCACTTCTTCACTCCTGACTTTTCCTCCTGTTCCAGTAGGGGAGACTGGTGGGGATGGATATGTACATGGTCAGCCCATAACTGATCCTATCTGCTGCTCCTTCTCCTACTCCACTGTGGGCTCTTTCCCTGGTGCCTAGTAGGCAGGGCCATGGATCAATGTTTGCAGCTCTGACCTCTCTGTACAGAGGCCATTCCTTTAGCCTCCCACTGCCAACACCCGGCACCAGCAACCCATGCACAGTCTTCCTCAAAATCATGGTGTAATTTTCTTTCCATTCTCTGGAATTCAGTAAATGATCTTGCTTAGTTTGTGAAGCTGGTGCCCTAAGTCATCCCTCTTTATCCTGAGGACATCCTCGTAATGATTTTAGAAGCAGGGGCTTTGGTTTACTTCACACACTCTAATCTGCTGCCATTCTGCCCTTTTCAGCAGCATTTCTCTCCTTTATGACAGCTCTCCACATTCCTGAGTGCATTAAAGATCCCATTTTTCTATGGCATTTTTTCAGAAACACCTTCTGAGTTCCATGTTTATTTAATAAGACCGGAGCTCTGCCACTGCATTCTTCATGCCACTGATTTGCCTTGTGGAGAGAAGCAGAGAAATTGCATTCCTACTCAGAAAATCATGAAAACAGCTTGAAATTTATGGCAGCAAGTGTAGGATCAACTTTACAGTGCACACAGACATGCAGCCATTGCAAAAGACACTACCAATTCCATCTAATAATTAATTTTGATTGAATTACAACTTAATCCAAGAAAACTCCCTGCAGCTATAGAAGTTTTGTTAACACAAGACTCAACTACTTTATTCCAGCTGTTAACCTCAACCTCACTAAAAATACTAAAAAATACTACTAATTCCTGCTTTGACTTTATCTACTTCTATTCCAATTTATAGCAATTGTTTCCTGCTACTTTTTGTCCCACATTCTATAAAGCACTTTAATGTGTTTGGGTTTATAAATCCCAGGATTACATTTACCCATATTATTACTTCATTATGCTGCTCATAAAAACTCCTTTTTAAAGTTATTATTTTCCATAAGGCAGTAGTCCTCCTCAGCTGACAGGTCCTGCATTCTCTGCTGCAACAGTATTGAAATGGGTTTTGCAGGACTGTGTCCAATAGGCCAAATGATACAGACTGTGCACAGTGATTGTTTCTTCCTCATGGGAGCTTTGCTGATTTTTTCATCATTCACAGATTTGTACAGCACTTGTTTTGTGTTTAGGGCCACTCCTTTCATGGCATGCTGCATGTATGAAAAGCACGTTTCCTTGTCCCAGGAGCTGCTGCTTTTGGCATTTATCAAAGAGTTGTTAGCTTCAAGTTGAAGGGATGGCTTCAAGTTGCACCAGAGGAGGTTTAGATCATGTATTAAGAAAAATTTCTTCACCAAAGAGGTGGTCAGGTGGAATCATCTTGGTGACCTTGAAAGTTTGTTCCAAAGTTTAGTGAGTCTAGGATTCCAACTAACCCTTTAGCATGTGATCCATTGGTATCAGCTGATGGGAATCTACTTCTTTTATCTCTCTCTTTTCCTTTAAAAAAAACCCAAAACTTATCTAATTACTCTGCCTCAATAAGTGTGTAGTTCTTTTGAAAACCTAGAAAGTTTCCACTAAACTGAGGAGGTGTGTTCCTCCAGCTTCTATCAGAATAGGCAATTATGAAAGAAACATCCTCTATGTTGTGTAATGAGAGCAAAGGTAAGAAGTGCAATTGCACAGACAGGTTGAGAATAGGAATGAAAATTTTGACAGTGCTAGAGCTCACAGACTTTCCTGCTGGCAGGAAGGCCCTTCCCTGACAGGTGAATTCACTGGAATCTTGAACCTACAAAAAGTTATGCACTATTCCAGCTTCCTGTTTGCATCCCTGGCTTCTTTGCAGCCTCATCTCTTTGTTTTCCCATTGGTCCCTCTTACATAGAGTTGTGTTCAATAATGAACTGGAATTTCTTGAGCCTGATGTAACACAACTGACAATTTTATTCTTAGGTAATGCATAATTAATTGATGAACAGGTCTACCTCCCTCTTTCAAAGCAGGACAGAAGCATGTCCAATTAATTAAAGGATATCAAAAGCTGACACTTATGTTATTTAACTTGCAAACTCATTCAAATCATACTGTCCAGAAGCTGATAAGTACTGACAGAACAAATGCAACAAATAAACAATCTCATTATCCAACAAAAATTTCTCCATAAAGATATTTCTGGTGTTGCTTAACCACCACTCCAAAATAGTGCTATTGTACATCATGTTCTGATATAAAGAATAACTTTCACACAACTTGGGAGTTTGCTGAAAAAAAGGAAATACTGAGTGTTTTTTATTTTGCTTCTTTATTTCAAATTTTCATAGTGCTTTTGGGAATTTTGAGAAGACTTGAACCTGCCTTCCAAATCTGCATAAGGGGAAAAGAGAGATGGAAAAAACCCCATGAACTAGGTGTTACTCTCCTTGTGTAGTTCAAAAGTTCAAAACTCATATCTGTAGTCAAACAAACCATTAGTTTTTGCCTGTTGAAGTTTTTTTCCCCTCTTGAAAATGAATAGTATTCAAAGAAAATAACAAAATTAATTTGGTTCTACATGTGCTGAAGGTATTCAGCTAAAATCCATACCACTGTAAGGAAAGCAAATAGAAGCATCTGGATTATATTAAATTTAGTAATCCCTTCAGTGAGATATAGCTGCTGTCCTATAGATAATGCAGAGCACCCTGGACTAAGGATCAAAGAATGCCTTCTGGCTTATGGTAGTGGAAATATTCCTTTGGCTTGAAAGCACACTGCACCTAGAAAGCGAGACCCTTAAATATATAATATATAGATATACAATCATTTACCTACTTTATATTTTGATATGTGCTAAGATTTTCTTCTAAGTGTGATTCATGCAAGATATTTTGAAGACAAATTTTGAAAAGCTTTAGGAAGAAAATGTTGTTTTGGTCTATACACTGGTTCTATAGCTATCCTAAAAAGCAACTTGTCTTAATTTTATAAGATGTTTTAAAGTCTATGAGTATGAATTTTTAAACAACAGAAATATGTATATCTGTATCTCTCTCTTATCTATCACCTATTTCTCTAGAGATCTGTATGCAGAGAAATGATGCTATTTAAATTTAAAATTATATATTGAGATATATTGCTTTACATATCATTACAACTTCATATATACACAAATTTATATTCATATAGATATAGATATTTATACATATAAAAAGTTTAAACTTTCTCCAAGTCTGCAACAGCCTTATGGATATGCATATAATACAAGGTGCAAAATTTCTGAACAAATTTCTTATACTATGGACAAATTGGCTCCTTTTCTTTTCTACAGCCACCAAAGTCCCCTCACTTCTCTTAGGGAAAATAATTAAAATAAGGAAGTCAAAAGTATGTTTGGCTTGATATGTATAAAACATATAATATAAAAATATGTCAATATAATATGAATATTATGCAATATATATGACAGAACTGAATGTTGCTCATACTTCCTTTGCCAAATTTCCCTCCATAATCCTTTGGCCTGCACACCAAGATTCCTTTTTCCCCATATATTGCCTTTATTTACTATTAACTTCTTTGCAGATTTGTCAGATATCCTGCCCTTTCAGGTTTTGATGAATAAGAAGCCAGTGGCTCAGTAAGGCCCATTTCATTAGCTGCAGCAACACTGGGCTGCAGGAATAGTCCCTAAGCCAGCTTTAGGGCAAAATTATCCAAATGTACATTCTTTAGACCCTGAAGTATTCTCAGATCTCATTCCCAACAAACTGAAGTATGACCTTTCCGGTTGTGTGTTGAGCTGAGGAGTGTAAGCTTAAAAATGGCAAAGATATAGGAAAAATGCTATTGAAATATTTAATCCAATCCTCCACCCAGAAACATGATGCAGCACTGACTTCCATTTTGTCACACAGGGTTTTACCATGAAACAAATTTTTGGAGTTGACATCTGCTGTTCACTGATTTGAGTATCTGGTTAACAAGACTTCAGTCATCAGATTTCAAGAGAACTGTCCTCTTGAGGAAATAAAATTTATTTCTTTATTTACTTCTTTATTCCTTTATATTTATATAGATAAATATATATTTGCAGTGTAGCCTAATAGTGTTTCACGCAGAAAAATAAGTACTGTAACAAGTGATTTGCTTTAATAAAAGCAATACTATATAGCTGCAGAGAACATTCTTTGTGAGGCTTAATTCTAGTGAAGCTTTTTTCTGTGGCAGCCCTAATCATTTTACGAGTCACTGTGACAGGATTTTTCTCTTGTTGGTGATTCATGACTTCATTCTGCTGAAATTTCTCTGAGTTTTGACCAATTCCAGTGGAGTCTATCATTCTCCATTCTCAGTATTTGCTCCTTTGGCTATCCAAGTCCTGACTTTGCCTTCCAGTATTTTGGTGATATCTACACCATGTACTCCTAACTTATTCAGGGGGATTTAAGTTACCCCTAAGTAATGCAGTTCAAATACAGGAAGCAGTTAAACCTCAATATAAATAATTCTATCTGTGCTACTTGGAAACCATAAAAAGCTTAATTACCCTATAACATGTCAAGTGAAGGTATGTTTTCCTTGTCAAGGGTGGGATGTGCTGTGTACTTAAAGTACTGGCAGCATCTGTGTGGCCAAAGTGTAAATTGCTGCATATCTGTGGGAGTTCCTCTTTTGGGGGTCCTCCTGGGGGGGTGCCTTGATATCTGGGCAGCACAGAGAAAAGGAAGACAGGCACAAGCCCCATGCCAATTTTTGGCTGTGGGAACCACCATGCCAACAAAACCCAAACAGTTGAATTTCCACAAGGACCTGGTTATAACACAGAACATCAGTGTGTTTATGGTTTCACAGAGGCCAGAGCAGAGAGTCATGTGCCTGATTAATCATGTTTAATTACCAGCTCTTATTAGGCTCGTGTCCATTTGGACACCATGCTGTAATGCAGCAGAGAGATCACCACCCACTGCATGAGCAGAAGAGGCAGACAGGCACGTGTGCCTCCTGTGACTCCTGTTTGTCTGGAAAATGCAGCTGAAAACTGTGCTGTCATGCACAAAACATAAAACACTAAATGTGCTTTCATCTTGGTTTATACAAGCTGCGTTTCAACACAGATAATTTAGACTACCTGACATACTGCTTTACAGTGAAACATAGTCCCATATTTCAGGAAGAATTTTTGGACAAACATTGATTTTTTTTTGCAGCCTATAAGTACATTGGCAAGAATGTTTTGATTAAAAATCTTTAAAATTATATAAAACTGCTACCCTGATATAAGCTACTTTGATAATAAGAATTTGCCTACCTTAACAAGACTACATGCTTGGAAGATTGAAAACTTTTACAACTATTTTTCCTATGGTTCTCAATTTGTATCTTCCTATTTTAAACACTGTCTCCCAATAGTGCTAGACCTAAAGTCTTGCCCAAATATAGCTATGATATTATTATACACAATGTGTAAAGCAGCTTGCCTACCATTCCTTCTACTTGCAAGGTTGTATTCTGTTTTTACAGTGCAGACTATCAGAAAAATATTTCCACTGATTCTTAACACACCACAGAAGGGATAAGAATTATACCTTCAGAAACTTCAGAGAATCATAAAATAAATATAATAGTTTGGGCTGGAAGAGAACTTTAAGGGGCATCTTGCCCAACAGCCCTTGCAATGATTAAGGATATTTTTAACTGGATCAGGTTGCTTAGGTTGTCCAACATGACCTTGAATGCTTCCAGGGATGGGACATCTACAACCTCTCTGGGCAACCTCTTCCAAGTTTCATTCCTTTTTGTAATTATTGCAATTAAATCTGCTTAGCAAAACTTCCATAAAAATAAAATTATCTACTTGCAAATGCTAACACTGCTAAAGGAGCTAATTGTGAGATGTAAAGGAAAAAAATATTGAGAACTGAACATCTGCTGTGTTTGTGACTCTAAAATCTCCACTTGACATATTCATTTGCAGACTTGTATTTCCAGGATTTGTTTAGGAAGATGCTGGAAACATGCCGCTACCTCTCATGCCATAAAAATTATACAGATGAGCAAAATGAATGAATTATTAAATTATATGTTAACTTCCCAGTAAATGTGGGACATTCAGAAGTTCCTACCTCAGAACAGAGAGCTGAGAGTCACCTTTTTTCTTTTTGTTGCCATGCAGCTTTACTATCCGTTTTAGAAAACCATCCTCTCTCCAGCACTAATGTAATTAAGAACCTTTTGAAAATAATGATTTAATGATCTGCCTTTTTTTCCCCACATAGTAGCCAAGCAAACAGAGCAACTGATTCACTCACAAAAGGTTGCAGCTGACAGTGCTTCACCTGGATGATTTGTGTTAAAGTAACAGCATAAATTAAGCACTAATCCATTAAAAGGTAGGGGTTTTTTTCCCCTCTTGTTGACATTATGTTACTCACAACAATGGCTTGAAGAAAGAAGACCTTCTGCAAGACAGTTCTGTCTTCACCAGACTAAATTCTGATCCTGAACTGTGAAAAGTCAAACACTATAAACCCTTTCTAGAGGGTTGCAGTATCTTCATGCTTCCACTTTTGACATGGAAGCCCTTTTAAGACTTAGAGGCTCCCATCCAGTCTCTTGTCATGTGTATTCTTGGGGGGTTTTGGCTATTCCAAACAGGAATATTTTTGGCTAAGTTCTTAGCTCTGCTTTGATCTCTTTATCACTTCATATTTAAAAAACAAGTTTGAAAGGAATGGAACCATTTTGTGCCTAACTAGCTTTGACTTACCATTGTTACCAGGTAACAATTGACAGGAGAGGAAATGGCCTCAAGTTGTGCCCGGGAAGGTTTAGATTGGATATTAGGAAAAATATTTCTTTACTGGAATAGTGATCAGGCATTGGAGTAGGCTGGAAATGATGGACTCATCATCAACAGAGGTATTTAAAAAGCATGTGGATATGTCACTTAGGAACATGTTTTAGTGTCATGCTTGGCAGTGATGGATTAATAGTTGGACTTGATCTTAAAGATGCTTTCAAACCTGGGTAGAAGAAGTGAACAGGGATTCTCTGCAGGTCAGCCAGTTGGACTGTTGTGTCTGCACGATCATTACATAAAGTCTGAACTCAAACCCAGACTGGCTGATGGTCCTACTCTGGTGGCTGTCAGGACAGCTGTCTCAGTGGAGGAAAAGTCCAGCTGCACCCTGTGCTGTCTGACTGCATGTATGCAGCAGGGGCAGGTCCCCTTCAAACAGGCTTCAGCTCACTGCCTTCAGTTTGCTCTTGCACTGGTGGCCTGGGACTAATGTTCTTACTTGAACTGTGGGAACCAGATGGTTTGGGGATGCTTCAAGAGCATGGGTGAGTATGGTGTGAGCTCATGGGACAGGAGACCATTCTGGAGCTCAGCAAAATCTCTTTCTGAATAAATGGAGGTGGAGGCAAAGTCTATGCAACAGATTTTTCTTTGCCCACCAGAAAATCACTTCATCTTTGTATAGTGAAATGGATTTAACTGCTCACTGTGAACAGACGGGACTGATTTATGTTTTCAGAAGAATTTCATGAAAGCTGCCAGTTCTTTCATTTTATCCATTTTTCAACACCTTCTGACTGTAAAATTGGCTGAGTTGTGCTGACTTCTAACTGATGATGCCAAAGTTGTTCCCAAAAACCAGTCAGGATTTCTTCAATTTTCTTTCAGAGAGGGATAAGCTTGGAAGGGAGCAGCCCATCTTAGAAATGCACTATGGTCAGGTGGGGAAGAGAGGAGGAGAAAGGGATAGGTGTTCATAATATGCTGAGGTGAGTCTTCACCAAGACTAGGAGAGGTACAGTGTGGACACACCCCTCATTCCAGATTAATCTCAGAAGTTTCTTTCTTTCTGTATATAGATTTGGCCACAGCTCCTGACTCCTCAGTGCTGCTCCTCAGCCTGCTTTCTGCTTCTTCCAAGCAATTTCTAGATCTGGAGCATCAACTTCCCAGCAGCAGCTGTCTGAGAAGCACAATAGGAGGAAGTTACTTGTTTGGGTCCTTACACCTGGTAAGAATAATTATTTTTGGCACACTCTCCCTTCATGCATCCAATAGACATCCTTGTTCTTTTTGTAGCTGTTCCTCCACCTGTGCTTTCTCCTGGTCTGTATTGCACTCTTGTCTTCAATGCCTGACCAAAACCCAAGGCTGACAACGAGACAGTGACTTAGATGGACACAGCTGAAGCATGAAGGGAAAAGTTGCTCACCTCAGGAATGTGGCCCAGGGAAGGAGACTGGGGGGTGGCATTCATTGTAATAATGTCAAGGTCTACTAACAACACTGCAGGAGGCAAGCTCAAGAGACTTTAATAGAGACAGCAGCGAAACAGAGATGTCATGACCCAAGGATCCAGGGGAACAGAAGAACTGGAACATTGTACTCTCTATGCCTCCTGTGAAGGAGAGAATATTTTTGGGGGCAACTTGTACAACTGACACATATTACAACTTTTTTAAGAAACAAGAGAGTTTCCAAGTTTTCTAGTTCCTAAGGCTGGATGATCCAGACTCAGGAGCTGGTATCATGTGATGCCAGTTATGTGAGTTGCACAATCAGTATGATTATATGTGAGATTTTAAAAAATTGTGCATAATTATTTTGTTTTAGAAATTTTTTGATGGCCCTTAAAATTTTCCATTACACCAAAATATTGTCTAATTCATTAGCATTAAATAGATGCATATCTGAAATGCAAAGCCATCAAATATTGGATAAAAAACTTCATTTCATTTACCTTGCAGTTTAAGTGCCAGACTAAAATCATTAGCTTCACTCTTGGCAGTGAGTTTTCAAAGAGAAATTACGGCCTTTATTGAACTGTGTGTGTCGCACTGCTTTATAGAAAAGATTCAGCAACATTGTAAGTAATGAGCAGGTTTAGAAGTGAGTGACTAAGGTAACGTGCCCAGAAATGATTGCAAAAATGGTTTTCTGTCTGCATGCAACCAGACAGAGCACTAACACGAAGACACAAAACTAGTTCTTGTCTTCCAAAGCACGTGGGGGTGCGGATGAGAGGGAAAAAAACCATCATTTCACCAAACTATCTCCACTGCTTGTTTTCTTGCCCATTACTGATTTTTACAAGAGGTACTTGCTTGGCATTTTTGCAGTTGCTTACTCATTTTCTCTGAATGACATTGCTGCCTGTCCTCTCTCAGGCGAGGTAGGTAGCCACTAGAAAAATAAAAAAAGGGAGAAGAAAAACAGGATGTTAACCATTTAGGTTCTTTACATTATAACTTCTCTTCGTATGAAAAGGTGGATTTCATTGCTGGATTACAAAAAAAAATACAATACTTCCTAATTTATTTTTATAGCTATAAAATTAGTAGATGTACCTTCTATTCTCCATGTCAATAAAATACAGCTTTAAATTCAAACCAGTCAGACCTTACTGTAAACAAGGGCCATGTCGACAGTTCATTTTTGCTTGAATTCCTTTTGAATAACACCCAGTTCTTGAAAAAGGGAGGGAGGAAGGAAAGGAAGGAAGGAAGGAAGGAAGGAAGGAAGGAAGGAAGGAAGGAAGAGCACTATATTCACATTATAAAAAGGATCTTACTATTTTAAACAAAAATTTCACCACATGATTCTATGTAATTGAAGTTCAGCATGCTTTAAGCAATAAATGCTTGAAAGGTGTTTTTAATATGCAAAGGAAGACTAACCTAAAAATAAAATAAAAAAATAGGCAGACAATTTTAATGGGACTAGTCAGACTACTAATATTTTAAAACAAACAAATTTTTCATGAACAGTCAGAAAAAAATCTCTGTGTATCTTTGAAGCTAGTACTTGAGATCAGTAACTTTCTTTACTTTCTTCACCTCCTCCTAATGAAATATGAGGAGTTGTGATTGAACCCCTTCATCATACACTGTCTAAAAAATTGCTAATTATGAATAATAAGTGGATAATCCCAGCGAATTAATCTCTAGTTTGCTTTGAGGTTCATATCAAGAATATTCTTACTGACCAGTCTCTGAACATTCCAAACTCTCCCTGTCAGCAGGAGGGTACTTGGCTAGAAATGCACAGACCTTTCATAGGACTGGAAATTCCCAGGTGAAAGACTCAAACAAATGCATAAGGCTTATGAGTACACATTTTCTTGAGATTGAATATTTAACATTATTTCTGTTGTTTGCGTTACTGAATGATCCAGTCATATAAATTAAATTATTTTAATGTATATTTTTTATAATGTAGATGCAGTCTCTTGAGACACAAATAATAAACACTCATATCTAAATTCACCCCCAGCAATGCATTTTTCACAAATGTCCAAGGACACAAACTCAACATTACAATAATTTTTCTGCCTTTGCTTCCCTCCTTTCCCTCAAAGGGCTCAAAATAGTCCAAAATGTTCTTGGAACCTTTGACTGTAAAATTTTTTTGGTTGGGCTTTGTCCTTATATTTTCACTATGTACAAGTCCAAACAAGACACGGTCCCACTTAATTCCATTGCAGTGGCTAATTATGACAGTGACAATCAATAAAAGCCCACAATCCTTCTAACATACTGCCCTTGAAAAGAGAGGCAGCCAAACAGGAGCTACAGTAATGCACTTAGAGATGGAAAATCACTCCTGGGTTTCAATCCCTCTTGTATTAAAGAAAATAATTGATTTACTCCACTTTCTTGAGAGTATACAATTACAGACAATACTGTATCACATGAAGGAAAGAGGGAGAGATAAACACCTCACTTGGATTACCTGGGTGGATGCACAGTTCTCAAATAAGTTTAATTCTCAAGAAGCATAATGAGACACAGGTGCACAGATCTATAGCTGACCCCTCTAACATGAGGTTGACAGATGCACGCCCAGCCTGCGTGCACTCTGAGACGACCACAAGGTGTTTTGCTGCACCTAACACATGAACTTGCTGCTGTGCTAATTATGAGCACACCTTATTGTCAGCCTGAAGTGGGAAGGTGAGCCTGTGCCTGCATGTGAGCAGTAGAGTGGAGTGGAGCAGGACCAGGCAGTGTCAATGCTCGATGGAGGAAGTGTGAGGCATGCAGCTCCTGTGCCCTGAGCCAAGGACACGCTCTCCAGGAGGATAAAGTCAAGTGAAATTAAGTGAATGGCTGCCTCCAGAATGATGAGGAACTCAAAATCTCCGCCCCAGCAGATATGTCCAAGGAGGAATAAATACCTGCTGTGGATTTTTGTGATAAGGGCTTTTTGTAAATGACTTTGCTCCTGGTTTGCAGAGGCTAGAATGGAGTGATTTTAAAAGCCAATGAATGTATCTACTATAAGACCCAAGTCAATTACAGCTCTAACTCACTTCAGAGAGCTGACAGCAGATGGTGGGGGCTCAGGTACCTCTGTCTGAATACCACTGGTTTTGGCATCATGACTGCAAGACATGAAATAAAGTAAACCTTAATCATCTTAAGCCACCAAGTTGATTGTTAGTAATGGAGGGCACAGAGCAAGGCAATCTGGCCAGTCATCTTTAATGTTAATCAGGCAAACTCAGCCTCTATAATCACCCTCAGACACAATACAGTATCACAAAATATTTCAGTAAGGGGCAGATCCAAAGGCTACCTTCACCTATAAAATGTAAGTATTTTGAAGAATTAAGTCATGCAGCTGCTAAGTTTGCTGAAGAATGATCAGCATGTACCCTTCCATTGACTGTGGGAGGCACAGTGGAGGCTGACAAGGCATGATATGCTCGAATCTCACTGCCATGTCTTCAATACTTCCAACTGCTAAACAACTTTTTATGCATAACACTAACTGAGAAGATTTAGACTTCATAGATGTTTTTTTTAATCTCTGATACTGAAAAAAAATTACTTCCTGCTTCATACTGTGTTGTTCATATGACTGACAGGATCATTCTTTCTTAAAAAAGGATGAATATTATTTAAATAGAACTGAATAATTACCAAAGAAGGTTTTTTTCCCCTCTATGTAAAAGACAATTGCTTTCCTTTCAGAAATGAGTAAAGTGTCTAAGTTCAAGTAGAACTGTGTTCCTCTCCCTGATATAGTCAAAATTGTCTACCTCTTGTATTGGTTTGCTCAGTATCTTTATGTTGAATAAAATTAAGATCCCTGCTTTGTTTTTTGTCTATCTTTGGTGCTTATACACACAGACTAAATTAAGATATATAAGTTATTCAGGTACATACAGCATATGTATTTTAAAAGCTTCTATTGCAATTGTTGCTATGTGGAACAGCAGTAAATTTTAAAGTTTATTTATGCATCATTGCTTTGTGAGTCAAAAGAGCTCCAGTGGCATATATGGACCAAAGCATATATTTTGGTTTTAATGATACTCTTTCTATTTCAGCTATACTCTTAATATTAATTTTTAACCTACATGGCTATAGTTATGGGAAGACACTTATCAGAGAAGAGAAGCATGTTAAGTAAAAAACCTGGACTACACACAGTTAAAATTTTCAAATTTTGCACTTATTGAAAAATCAATACAGGAGATGATTATTGTATTGCTTTCTGGAAGCACTGGTTTTCAAGCCTAGGCACATCTCCTTCATGGCAAAAGCTGTAAAGTAATTTTACAGCAAAAGATACTGTAGGATGGTGTTGCAGTAACTAAGGAACCAATTTTAGTAACACAAAAACAAATGTTGGAGGAATAACAGGACTGAAATATGAAAATCATTTTTAGGCATGATAATTTCTGTCAGAGTTTGCTGTGATTTAAAAAGAAAACTCACTGATGATGATGATGGTGATGGTTATTATACTTTAATATGAGCTGATAAGGAACTGAGTTTCTATTGCACGAGTTGTACTACTGGTATGATGAAGTCTTTGTTCAAGTACAAAGTGTGGACACCTTATGAAATAAAATATCAATATAATGTCATCCAAACTTCATCTTTAACTCTATACACTACACATTTAAGATAAATGACAGAATGACTTATCCTTTTTTTAAACTTTCAGAATATGAGTAGCCAAAGATCAATCCCTTGTTTTGGTTGGTTTTCATTCAAACCACTGGTTTCCAGTACATAGAACTTTTAGTTGAACGATTGTGAGATACTTGTGAATTGCCTGGTATATTCTCAAGAGCAGTCTCCACTTATCTGTTTTACAAAAGATTCCTATCATTGTACCTGAATGCTTCACTGTCTTCAGCATATAGTAGAGCAATCAAAATTTGAAAAAAATGTTTAAAAGAGGTCTTAAGAGGTAACTTAAAGTACTCTATTAGAAAGACTGTGTTATTTCTGACATGTTTGTATTGAAAATTTCTGATGGATCTTCCTTATCCTTTCTATGAAATTGATTCAACCATTTAACTGCATTTGGACTTAAAAGTGATTTCTTACTTCCTAACAAAAAAGAGCTTTATGGAAATATAAATTAACTTTTTCATGTCTTGTCTCTTGTGATTATAGAAAACAGTTTTGTTCCTCTTTGTGCCAGCTGTTTACGTAGTTGAGGGTTGATTTTTTTTTCCTTAGATTGATGATTCTGTTCTTTCATGCTGTATATAGACCATGTTCTCTATCCCTGTGTTCAATCTCACCTCTCTTCTCTGGACCATACTGGAGGGCAATATCTTGAATTAAATATAGCTGAGGTCTGCCTTCAGACAGAATGAATGAATGCATGTATCTGACATGATATAAACCTCAATAGCAGTTTTTATTTTCTTTTTTTCCTTAAGTATGGTGTTACAGCTACTAACCTGTAGACCTTGTTTCCTCCTGAGCCTTTACTGAGTAAGATGTGCAAAGGAGCTGAAGAATTGTGAGTACAGGGGAAGAGAGGTCAAGAGGATCCCCTCACTCTGTGTACTGGTGGAAGAAGATCTCCACTAAGGACAAGGGCTACCCTTGAGTCTACAAATTTGAGTGCTGCTCTGCTCACACAACCACAACTCAACCACAGTTTCACTCCTGTTGCTCATTCTTCCTGGCATTCTTTGTTTCCCTACTTCAGGAGTTACCTATCAAATGCTGAGAATGATACAGATTGGTCTCCTAGGTCAAAATTACTATAAAAGGATATAAAGCACTCTGTCACATTCAGGAAAAGTTCTCCAGCTGCTTGTAAAAAAGGTTTACTTCCTATTGCACTATCACCAGCATTATATGTATGATACTAGCCCCAGATATTAATGATTCAAGGAATTCCTGGAAATGTTTTCTATGTGTATAGGAAACTTCAAAAGGTTACTATTTCATGGATTTGTCAGAACACTTCCTGAGCACAGGTATACTCTTAACAGGACTAATATCTGGTGACAAGGTATTCACCATATGTACCATATGTACATTATATGTTCTTGTATTTTTTTAATCTTTTTTTTTTTTTTTAAATTACATCTGATGTGTTTATGCTGGAAGAGGGAATGAGAATCCAGTTTCTACTAATCTACTCCAGAGCTTTGCTAGAAGGGGACCAAGTTGCTGCTAATTCAAGGTTGAGTAAGCTTTTAAGAAAGGGAAAAGCAAACAGATGTAAAATAACAGAGTTTTCTAGAACCCATCCACTGTGGATAAAATCACTAAAATTCTACAGTCCTAAAGAAAAAAAGATAGGACAGATAAATACTAATAATACAAGACAATGTTCAATAAATGGAATAAATGAAGTGCCATATACAAATAGGGTTAGGAAGAAATTCAAGGGTTGATACACAATTTTCTGCATGCAAGCTGAAAGCCTAAATAGAAAAACGGAAGCATTGATCTGGATGGAAAAAAGGTATGTTGGAAACTTGGAGGAAGGCAAATAGTAGGACACACTGTTACCAGAATGTAACATATGTAAGGGACCTAAATCTATCTGAGAAGTAAAAAGCTTTTAAAATGCCAACCTTTATGCTTTTATCTGTTTCCAGAAGCAAAAAAAAAATTAATTTCAGATTCTTTTTTCTCCCCTATATAGTGCAATAAAGGTCAAACTCTGTTATACTGTGATGGGACCATGTCTTCAATTGTTAGCACAAGGTATAGTAGCAAAAGTGGTGGAAGAATGTGACTCCACAATGATTGCTTGTTCAGAAGGATATATTTGTAATTGCAAATATATTGGCTTCTATTGCCTTTAAATGGAAACAGCAGCTTTATGCTGTTCAAATCTATTTTAGGAACATAGAAAATGGGAGTAAACAAAGAGTTACTGTTTAAAGTAGAGTAACTTTACTTTTATACCTAGAACTAGAGGGCATGACTACAATTTCAGGCCTTTACCAGCTAAGTTCAGTTTGGCTGAAGGGTGTGTTTCAGACCTGAAACTCCTTCAGACACTCTGACTATGCAGCATATACACATGAAAGAATTGGGACATTTTCTTACCTGATCCTGAATGAAAGATAACTTCATAAAAGAAGAGAAAATAGAAGTGTCAAGCACTCCATTGAAAGAGACTCCAGAGGAGGACTTTAATCTCAGAGAAAAATCATTGGAGGGGATTCATTGATTCACAAATTGGTCAAAATAATGTCACAGCCAGAGGGATTGTGGAGACCTCATGAAATGCCTATATGGACTCTGGTAGCAGAGATGCCTTGCTGAATTATGCTTAGTGAATAAAGATGAGTGTATCACCATACTCTGGTGTGGATGACTTATCAGCTTTGAGGATGTTTATCAGCTTTGATCAGAGATATTTACCTGTTCTAAACTTTTGCTGTTAGAAATGGATGGTTACCAAAAGGCCTGTGAAACCTGTCTGTGGTTGCTGTGGTTATTATGCTGGTGTATCTAAACAGAGAAGTGAGAAGTGCTTTTTCTACAAAGGAAACAAGAATCTATAAAAGAATGAACTGATGGCCAGATGACCAATTGACTGAAAAAGTAAGGTTCACAGGATATGCTCCAAATCTCCCATTCTAATAAAAATATTGCGTCATGGATTAGAAATGAATGTTATGAAACATAATAGTCTGGAATGGTCTGTTAAATATTTTAGTGTGCAAATATGGGATGAAGAGAGAGATCTCCCCTGAACAAGCTTTACATCCAGGGAAAGAAAGAAGAAATTTATAACACTGATCTTGCTCCACCTGCATTCTTTATAGATAAAAGAAAAAATATTACTTAAGTTGCTAAAACAACCTTTAGAAAGCTAATATATAATAAAAGAAGGTGAAGAAAGTTATGTTCAACTGAGGACAGATGTGTGAAAAGTAGTCAAAAAGTGGTTTAGAGGAAAAAAGGATTGGATATTGAGGAGATAACAGTTACCAGTTCCATCAAGAAATGTTTTTGCCTAAGTTTTTGACCTTTATTTATCATTGAATTCTTTTTCTTTTAGAGGTTCAGTCAATTGCTATTTTTAAAGTTAAATTTGAAGAATAAAGACAAGAGAGGGGAAAAAATCCCAGCAAGAGCTCTTTCTGTTGCTGTTCTCATTTTATCTTTTTCTCTGTGTATTTTGTGGGTTTGTTTTTTGTATTACTGAAGCAGCTCTGAATTCTAATGATAAAGCAATTGGCTCGAAACCCACATGTGCAATAATAGGCTTAGTTACTCAGTACTTGTGCAGAATCTCGGAGAATTTCAAACCTTAACACATTTGGAAGCAGTGCATATCTTATCCATGGTTTCAAACAAAAAAGAAGAAAGTGTATGCCAAAACTTGGGAGTTGTAATGATTTCGAAATGCTTAAAGCAGGAGAGACAGATTTTTTTTTCCCCACAAAACAAATCTAAATTAATTTGGAAAGCAGAAATAGGAAAAAGAAGTGTTATCAGAGGGAATATGTCTGTCTGATAGACCAGATGGGTGTGCTGGCATCCAAAGGCCCATCAAGAAGCTGGGTAAAAGGGCAGGCAGGAGCACCATGAGGGTCAATAGAGGGAGATGCAGAGTCCTGCCCCTAGGGAGGAATCAGCCCAGGCTCCAGGGCAGGCTAGGGACAGCTGAGAGAAATCACCTCTGCACTGAAGGACCCAGGGGTCATGGTGGACAAGCTGAAGATGATCCAGCAGTCTGTCCTTGCTGTAAAGAAGGGAAATGGCATCTTGCCCCCAGCTTATGTTGGTGTCTGGGGCTGTTGCTGCCCATGTGCAGGACTTTGCACTTCCCCGTGTTAGACACCATGGGGTTCTGTCTGCTCATTTCTCTGGGCTGACCAGGTCCCTCTGGGAGGCAGTACAACCCTCTGGTGTGCTGTTTCTCCCAGTAACCAGAGCAAAGAACTGCATTCTTAAGTCATGCCAGATCCTGAGTCTCAGGGAGCTAAAGGCACCTGAGATGACAAGCACTCTGCACAACACTCTCCTGTGGCTAGCTCTGGAGCAGATTATTCTCACACAGTATGGCAGACATGCTCTTGGCATGCCAGACTATATGCAGAGATTAGATATTTGCCCATTCAGTGGGAAGAGGCAATGCTCACAAATGCTAGGGCTAACTGCATTTGGTCTGTAGAAGATTAAGTTCCTTTTAGTCACTGGCAATGACTTTTAAGTCTAAAGAGAAAAGAAGCTTCTATGACTGGAGGCAAAATGTGAACCAGTTCAGGTAAGCCTCTTCTCCTCCATCTGTTGACTGAGCAGCTTTTTGGAAAAACTCCTTCAGCCCACAAAGCAAAGCAGGTGGAATTGAGAAATTCACCTGGAGGCAAACCCTGTCTGCCTACAACCAGACCATTACCTGCCATAACCTCCACCTAGTTACAGCGTGGACAGGGAGCCAAGGTGTGGGACCAGCCACCATCTCTCCCCAGCCATTTCAACTCAAGTACCCTCAGTAGCACGGTGCTCTTGCTCCTCTGCACAATAAGCAGAACCTTTCATAACTCCAAGTTACTAAAGCAATGCTGTATAGAAAGCAGTGCAAGGATTACAAACAACAGTGCCAATGCTAATTAGGGTTAGCCAAGGTTTTCTCATTCATACAACTAAGGGAACATATGGGAAATGTCATGCTGTCAAAGCAGATTCTTTGCTTCTAAAAGTTGTGTGAAACATCAAAGCCAAGTAAAATAATAGCTGCATGCAACAAATGTGAAGTACAAGGGCTTCAGATAGCATATCTTTTTTTTGCTGCCTGACAGGGGCTGCAGTAAGAATGCATGCAGAAAGTAAATCTACTCTGATGTCTATTGTCAAGCTGTTAGTCTGACTCTTCTTCTAAGACATTTCTTTTTTTTTTTTTTTTGCATTAAAGCATTTAAAATATGTTTTTTTAAATAAACGTGCTTTTACTCAAACAGCACAGAGAGCTCTAGAATTGAAAATATTAACTGAAAAAAAAGATGCCTCATAAAAGCTTTAGATATGGCTCTTCTTATGGATGCAGCTCATCTTTCTTCCTGTATTGTGCAGGGTTGAATTAGAAGAGAGTCAACAATTCTGATTGTTAATTACTACTTGTACATAGATCTCTAATGTAATGATTCTGTACAAATAGTAGAAGAGCCATTTCACCTTCTGTGTTAGGACTCACCTAAGAAAGAAACATTTTCAGCTGTTGCTACAAGTGGTCCCATGTATGTATACTGTAAATATAACACTCATGTAATTTCAATGGCTCTTGGCCTCCCTTGGGAACACTAAAGTAATTTTGAGGAGACAAACAGAAGCTGCTGGGAGGGACCCACAGAGATGAACATCTGCTTACCAGAAAAATGTGTAAGAGGTTTTTATTATTCTAAAGAGAGAACAAGCAAAGTGCTTGTGTTAGATTGAAAATCTTGAGTTTTTACTTTTGAATTTTTTATGAATTTTTCATTAGTAATATTGTTGGATTCACTGTTCACAGATCCTCAAAGAAAGGAAACACATGCTGAAATGTAGACAGATGAAGAGGTTTTCTCTATTTCTGATTCTCTGCCTCCAAAACATGAAAAATTAAAATTTGCAAGGGCAGAGGTCTTTGCAGTCTGGATTACCCCATGGCAGATGACCCATCCCTTTGGGCTGTGGTTTCTGATTTTCAGCCTTTCTTTTTTTATTCCTTTTGTGTGGTGTGTGTGTTTGGGTGTTTCCCATTTAACCCTGACAGAACAGAGGCAAAAGCATCAGTCAACTTTAACAATGTCTGTGGTTGCACAGACAATCATATCTGCTGGCCAGCCTAACAGGATGGCAGAGATGGGTGCTGAGGTGAGTGTGGACCTTCAGAAGTTCAGTCCATATGTGAGATTGAGCCATATGTGAGGCAGTCCATATGTAAGACATGATTAACAGGGAAGCTGAGCTGCATGGGAGCTCTGGGTGGTCTGTGCCTCTGAGTCTGAGGGAGCAAACCAGCAGGCTGTGTTAAGACTGGCAGTACCCCTGTGAGGCTGTGGGACCCCTTGGGAGCTGTTGTCACCTTTTGTGAGCCACAGCTGGAGCTCTCTCCTTCCCTCAGCTCTCTAGAATAGGTGATGTCTATCCCATGGTCCTCAGGATCAGAAAGGCTGGACATATCTGTGTTACAGGAACACCAACCACTGTAGACCAAGAGCTTATCAGTGATTTTAAGGACTGAAGATAATGCAACTTCAATGCATCATTCAGGCCTGCTCACTTGTTTTGGCACTGCCTTACTTCTTAACTGAGTCCATGGCTTGAGTTGATCAACACTACATAAAAAGCTATGTACACATTGTTCCTGGTAGAAACCACCAGAAAGCTTTTGAGAAAACTCATTATTAATAATCACAGTGTAGACATTTTTTTAAAATTATGATTTGACTCTCAGTTGGAAGGATTATGATTTCTTTTTCTACCAACCTTTCTTTTATCTCTCTGGTGGAAGATGGAAGGCAGGGTCACCAAGACAAACTGGCACTGTTTAGGGCCTGTAGATGGCATTATCACATTACTGCATTTCTGTTGACTAGTTCTGAACACATTAAAAATTATAAAGTACCAAGAGGTCATAAAGGTGCACTGCAGTTGTGTCACAGCTGATGAAGTTACATGACTGCCAACCAGCATCATTTAAATCCTTTAAAATATATCAGGTGCAATGCTTAGCTGCAGTTCAGTGTAGACAGTGAATACCATATAAACTATGAGTAATGTACTGAGTAATGCAATCTAACTGCTTCTCAGGAGAATTTGGCTGTGGTTTTAGTCAACTAAGATTAGCAATTGGCAAATCAAAACTGGAAGCCTTTGTGTAGTCTACAGTGGAAAAGGCCAAGATGTGCCTTAGGGCCTTTGCTGTACTGGCATATAGAAAGCAAAAGGACCTGGCTACATTACACTATTGATATAATGTTCTGGAAGTACCAAAGATATGTCACTAGGATATTATTGCTCTTTTTTATTTTTTTTTCTTCTTCTCAGAATGCAGGGCAGAAAATGAAGATGCAGCTAAAAGTGGAAATATATACTTAAGGAAGTGTAGGATTCAGCTAGCATGCTCTCCTCCCTTCTGTGAATTAAGTTTCAGGTCAGTAGTCTGTAACAAATCCTCTGTTCCAGCGGGAGACAAGCTAGTGCATTACAACACAGAAACCATACTACCTTTTAAAATGCTTGTAAAAATGAGATTATATCTACCAGGATACCTAAAAGTATTTAACACATTCAATCAATAATATTTTTCTGACATTAATCTATCTTTTCTCATTTAAAGAACTTATCTTTTCAGCAGACATCAGCTACCCTAGAATTACCCTCAGCAAGCACAGTAAACACTGAAATAATCATTATGATCTGAGATGAAAATTGTACTGTAGAGCTTATTTAAATCATAAAGCTTTCTTTTATGTTCCAAATGTGTTTATAGCTTGCTAGTATTCCTTACCATAGTGTTAATAGTTGAAATTGTAAGCAGAATTATGTTATGTATATCAAGTATTGCTGGGGAGTAATGGAATTGCTTACCATAGGGAATTAAAAGCAGGATATCAAACTGACTGTTCTTCAGCTGTAACTTGGGGGTTACATACATTGAACAGGGGATTATTTTGCATCAATCACAGGCATACTTATATAATGCAGACCCACTGTGGTCTAGTTTTCTTCCAGAATAAAAATCCTATCCTTATGCTTTTTGGTAAGGTAAGTGATAATGTGTCAGAAGAATTAAATGGTCTTGTTGAGTCAGAACCTTAGCAAAATACAACTGTTAATGATAGCAGAATCATTAGTGTCCTGCTGTGGAAAAAAAATCTCATCTTTTATAGTTAGGTGACTGTTAATCAGAAGTTGTATCCAAATTGCATATAGACATTTGTCTATATGAAACATTTATATTTTCAGTGTTTCCACACAAGATTTTGACAAGATTAGGTTTACCTCAGATGATTTTTTCCTGGTGTCCTGTGAGCCATGCCTCCCAGCTGACAAGATTCTCTTGAAACTTGGAGCTTTCTGTCTTTGAAACATGGACTTGCATTCCTGGTTAACACACAGAGAACTGGAGCAATGAACTCTGTAGGGACATGAAAACATAAGAATGAGCAAACTGCTGTTAGGAGAGACCTCAGAAACACATCTCTGTACAACAGTAAGCACGATCCATCCTCCATTCACTACAGTGGCTCCCTATGGAGTGCTGAACAGGTAGAGCAGGACTTGCATCCATCTGTCTTAGCTCTGTTGGCTTTTTCATTATCAGCTGTCTGTCTTGCATTTGTGATGAAACATTTCTTCCCATGAACAAGGTCTGGAATCTTGGACAGTTTTATCTTGGATAAGTTCAATGAGGATTCTTTTCCCAGCTAATAGGTTAGCAATATGTATTCATTAAAAGTATGGGATACAAAACTAGAGTGAAGGGAAATGATTATTCAAAAGAGTTATATTTGATTTTGCTTGTATTGACACTATATATGACTATACTTGTTAAAAGCCTGTTTTGGCTATTACTCATTTTATGCATTTTAGGAAAACTGTTTTGAAATGTACAGGGCAATTTTCTTCTCAGACAGAAGGTTAGTAAATGTTTTGCTGTGAGAAATGGAGTTTGTCTGCATGATAGATAGTGACTCTGTGCCTGAGCACGGTGCTCGTGTCTTAATGCTATGTTTCTTGTGGTGCTACTTAGCTGAAATACAGCTGAGTTTTGTGATCCAGATCTGGCATTGAACAACACTAGTTCTCTGCTGTCTATGCATCTGTGCAATTTAATCAGAGAAGATGAGCCCTGCAAAGTTCAAAATCATTTAGATCAAGCAGTCATTTTGCTATGTCAAATACAACTGTAACAATTAAATAGTATATACAGAACAGTAAATAACTGTTCTTGCATACTCACACATGCTCCAGATGACTTAAGTGTTGACTATCTTTGAGCATCCACTCCTAAATTTGTTTCAAATAGATTCTGATGACAATTTTATTACGTATCTAAGGGCATGTTTTCATTTAGAACAATGAAGCAGGCATTCATGAATGAGTAATAATTAGACTGAGGTATTTAGGCTCTGCTTCCAATAAGAGACATAGCAAATAACATGTTCACTAATAATTATAGGGAAGCAATCTAGACAGTTCTGCTATCATACTGAAAACCATTGGGAAACTGAAGAGGACAAGGTCCATCTTAAATTACTAGTGCTGCCTTTACTGCTAAATTACTTAAATTACTAGCAACATCTTAGAGATTCTGTCCTTCTTTAGACTTCATCAGTTTCTTCTTCCCCTTTTTCCCCTTCTTCCCCTTCTTCCCCTGCTGTCTGCAGCCTAGGAGTCAACATGGAAGGGGAAATCTTCAGCTCCTGCCTCTCAGTGACAGCAGTTCAAATGAATGGCACTATCCTCACTGCCTGGAATGGATGATGTTTGTCTTTGGACGTGGGTGGTTGCTAACATGCAACCATAAAACCTCTTATAATATTTTTTTTCTCGGGTTTCCCCAGTGCTGTCTTGATATCTTCCACTAATCTGTTATGCCACTATGGTCATTTGAGTCAGCCTGACTCGGTATCATATTTATTGTACTTGTGCTGCAAAGCACTTCTCCATAACCATAGCCAGGCACTGGTGCACAGTTCTGCTGTACAGTCTCTGAAAGCAGCCAACACCACTGACTGCTTTCTTCTCTCCCCTGCCACAGCTCATGTGTGGTGTGTGGGCATTCACTTCACAAAGCAGCCAACCCTCAGATCTGCAAATCCACCAAGCAGCAGAAAAATGGGAGTTAAAGAAACAGTACCTAAAGAGAAGAAGTTTGAAATTTTCTGTGCAGTTTAAAGAAAAATTAAAATCCCAGAGATATATCCACTCCCCTCAGCACAGGTTTTCATGTATCTGGAAAAAGCCACAAGTTTTGGGAACTCCTACTGACTTGGGTAATACATGGGGCCTGGTGAAGCCCCTGAGCATGGTCCTGTTAAAACCATGGGCTGTTGGGCAAAAAAAAAGGGTTAATTTTCAAGGCATGAATTGAGTCTTTTGCTCTCAAAATGTTGACTTCAAATTCCAGAACTGCCTGAAACTCATTCCCAAGTAAGGCACGAAACCTTGAAAGAGGATCAATGCAACACCTTCAGTATTCCTCTCTAGAGATCTATTTTCATAAAAATTTAGAACCACAAAATGGCTCAGGTTGGCAGTAACCTCTGGATGCCTTTGGGTCCACCTCCCCTGTTCAAGCAGTGCCACCTAAAGTAGGTTTCTCAGGACCATGTCAGATGGCTTTTGAATATCTGCAAGGACGAAGAGTCCACCACCTCTCTGGCAACCTGTGTCAGTTCTTGGTCACTCTCACAACAACAAAAAAAAATGTTTCTGCACGTTCAGAATTTTCTCCCATACCTACTTTACTTTCTTCAGAGACATTTGCATTTTGTAAGAACAGAGGCGTATTTTCTTTGGCAAATATAGATAGAGGCAAATATAGATCATGAAATGATTGATGGCTGGAGAAATGATCAGTCATGAGAGCTCACTACAGACTTTGCTGTCAGGTACACTTGTAACTCAAAGGAGCCATGTCCCCTTCTCTGGATGTCCCCACAAGTCCAGCCCTCAGAAAATTCAGGTAAATAGCCTCTAGCTCCTTGTCTTCTTTTCTAGCACCAAGACTATGCAGAGCTGGTTTCTCCCTGTCTTTTCTGGGGGTTTCATGGTCATTGCAATCTCCTGCTTTCCTCTTGGGATTGGCTAGAGAAGGGGAGACCCATCAGAGGTGCCACACAAACAGCAGCCATTTGCCAGCTTTTAACAGTATCTGTCACTGCCATATTATTCAGCTTCATATGTCTTTTTAATACACCTTCATGACAGTAGCATCCTCCTTTGGGTATTTTTCTGAATTTAGTGAACTGCCTGCCAACAAAATCCCACTTTCTTCCCCCACCAAGTTAGAAAAAGGGATGAAGCTGCTAGAGCAGATCTGTAGGCTGTTTTTGAGGCACAAGTTAAAGTACAAGATATGCTATTTGGATAAAAGAAAGAAACTTTATTTACTGTGAGGGTGGTCAAGCACTAGAGGTAGGTAGAGAAAAACTTTGGAGATATTGCAAGTCTGGCTGGAGCTGGTCCTGGGGAACCTGCTGTTAGTGCTCCTGCCTGGAGCAGGAGTTTGAGTAATGATCCCCAGAGGCACATCCCCAGCTCAGCTGCTCTCTAGTGCTGTGATTCTCCCACACTCCAGCTGTATTTCAGATGTGTTCACTTCGACAGGAGAGTCTGGGCTTTCAGTTCTGGATGAAAACTCTTCCAACTACTGACTTTTCCCTGCAATATTGTGCATAACCTTATACAGTATAATCTTGATTTCTTCTGGGCTTTGAGCTCTGCTATAATACCAGTGTTATGGATGGTTTAGTTTCTTAAATGCCATGCTCACTTTTAACTGACCACTTGTATTTTTTTTTTTTTTTGTAAAGGCAAGGTAGCCCAAATCACAATGACTCCAAATTTATCCTGTTTATGTTAAATAACTGCACTTGATTATAAAATACCAAACTGGATTTATTCTAAATGCAGTCTTCTTTCTAGAGAGACTTTCAAAATTTTTTATTAACTCTATAACCATTTTACCTTTAAAACTGAAAGGTGATTCATTATCTATCAAGCCACAAATCATTGTCATTGCTGGGGGACTTTTGATGTGTATGTTTGTATATGTGGCTTTTCATTTTATTTTGTTTTGCAAAAAATATGTAGAAATACAAAAAGCAAGAATAATGCCTTCGTGATAATTTTCTTTAAAAGTAAATTTTTTTGAACAGTCCTTAAATTCCTGTCTTAAGAAACATGTTCAGTACTAAATTGATGGGGATATATGTGTGTGTTACAGAAATTTCAGCTGCCAAGAAAGTTACCAGAGTAAAGAAATACTCTTCGCTTCTTTTTCTGTGATGGAGTTATAAATTACTTTTCAAATTAGTTTTTCCCGTGTAAGTTTCTCTAGGAATATTTTGTAGGAAATCAAAATATCAAGATATTGTATCAAAAATAGTGTGTCCTGCAGGAGCAGTGCAGACCCTCCCCCTGTAGCTGGCACTGGTGAGACCATACTTTGAATGCTGTGTTCAGTTTTGGGCCCATCCCTGCAAGGAAGACATTGAGGGGCTGCTCTCAGTGCTGTGCTCTGGCTGCCAAGGGGGTGATGGATCAAAGTTTGGACTCAAGGATCCTGGAGTCTTTTCCAGCCTGAACGATTCTGTAGTTCTGTAAAACTGGACATCCAAAAGACTAGACTTGGATTCTAAGGAAATGGCTTAAAGTTACACTGGATACCATCAGTAAGTGCTGGAACTCAGTAGAATTGAAACTGTTTCTGCCACACTCTGCCCATAATTCTTCTTCCTGTTCTTCTCATTGGTGATTATCACATTAGGAAAAACATTTCCATATCCCACCCACCCATTGAGACAGGAGACAGGAGGCAAGAGAGGGCTCACCTATGTTTGTCAGGCTAAGCTGTCTTTACAGACCGTGGAAAGAAATTGGCATTGTTATGAATTAATTTGATTTAAGTTAAAAAATTGAAATAGTTTGAACGCTGCTTAGGACACTTCCCAAGGATTTCAAGAATGTAGAAGAGCTTTTGCCATTCACTGGTAAAATTCAGGCTGCTCTTAGAGCTGGAATAGTCTTTTAAGTTAAATAACAACAAATGCTAAAAATTTACTGTTGCAGCATAGGTAACTATCCATGGACAAGCAGGGAAGTATCCCAGTTTATTTCTATTGAGGTCTATTTTTTAAAGGAAAAAGGCCTGCATACATAAACAAAAAGGTATTAAATAATCTTAATTACTATTCTTTCCTTTGTTTCAGCAGATCTGAGAAGTGAAGGATTCCAACAGAGATGAATGCATTAGGGACCATAATGAGGGTAGCATGAGTAATTTTTAATTAGCTTAAATCACCTTCTATCTGCTTGTTTCATTATGTATTGTATTTCATGTATCTACATGTGTTTTATTTTTCAGTTTGTAAATGGTATATATATAAGTAGCATGCAATTTATAAATTATAATTGGTTGTGTATGTATCTTCACTGAGATTGTCTCACTAATGGTAGTAATTTGTCAGTATTAGACAAAAGAATCAGCTCTCATCTAACAGTACTGGAAATCAAAAAGCAGATTGTTACATAACACCTTGCTACTCTTCAGGAGTAAGGCAAAGGTTTTACTGCCTTTATTAGCTGTAAAAGAAAAATGAGAATGAAAAGAAATTCCTCTGACCAGACATGAGGTTTTGGGAAGAATATGATAACAGCAGAGTTATCATTAGATTTCTCCTTCCTCCTGCTATTCAGGACAGTGAGTAACAATGTCCTTGGTATGCAAAATCTCTCAGACTTTATCTGCAATCCAACAGAAGGTCAAGACAACTCCCTCCAACCAAAAAACAACAGAAAACTGAACTTTTTTAGACTATGGAAGAAGTACTTTCTTGCTCACCAGAGAAGTTTGCTCCCTTTACTTGGTCAGCCTTGTTCACTTCCATCTCTGTTCCCTCTTATGCCACACTCCCTTTCCAAGCAGTACCTGTCTAACTTCTTCCCTTCTTTTGAGCTGGAAATCTACTTAAAGCCACAATGTGACCTGTCTTCCTTCACAGTGATAGCTGTTTTCCCATGTCATGAAAGGATCTCAAGTGTCTGCTTCTAGTAAAAACACTACTGGCATCCACTAATTCAGTATTCTTTTCTGTTCCAGTCATTGATATGTTACTCTACTCCCAGCATGCCTCCCAAATCTCACCTGTTTTATCCAGTTGGACTGCATGGACCTGGGGGAGGAACAGTCCTGCTCATGATGCTGTATCATAACCTGTCTAACCTCAGATGGAACTGTTCTCTATGCCACGTGGGGATAAAACATCTGTGCTTTGTTTAGATTGGAAAACATTCTACAGATACAACATAGAATTACTCAATCCCTGGTTACTCTACAGGATCTCATCTATAGCAATGATATTCAGTTAGCACAATTGTTTCAAAGTAGTTTTTAATTTTACAGTTTGAACTACTTTATAAATATTTTGCAACGCACATATACATACACACATATTTTTGCATACTCAAATATATGTTTGTGGGTATGGCATACAGTAAGAATGAGCATGTACATAATGTTCTGGAGTGCCTGTGGATTATTTAATCTGTTCATTTCACAGCAGCTACCTTAGCTGTTGCTTTAGCAACAGAAAATCCAGTGTAGACAGCTCTCAAATCAGATGGAATTATTCAACTCGGTTCAAGTCCAACAGATATGATATCATCACTATTTCTTTCAATATTTGTAGGCTTATACAAAATAGAACATTTACTTTTTAGACTCTATACAAATAGAATGCTCATTTTGCTTTTGGTAATGATGTAAAAGCACAGTACTCATTGTGCAGAGGTTATTGCTTTAATCCCTCACTCCCCTTCCCTGTGCACTGAAAGTCATAGTTCAGGCCTTTTGGGGCTGGTAATATCTGAATGCACTGTGCTCGTGCTGAGCCTTTACAGTGTGCTGTATGCATCATATGTCTTGTTTAGAGTAATGATCTGGCACTAAACCATCTCTAGTCAGTTGGCTTGAATGTAGTAGCCTGTCACTTCCTCACCTCAGGCCAGTGACATTATGTGACATGCCTATACTGACTTATCACATTCTATCAAGTATTCATGGGCTACTTATTCCAGTTCACATCATCTGCATCACTGTATGACTGAAGGTACACAAATATTTTCAGTTGTTCTGTGTCATGATGATTAATTTCTTTAATTATACAAAAAAAATAACAATTCCAAAGGGAAAAAAATAATGCAGTGCAAATAATTCAAGATACATCTATTATGTACCTGGGATTCAGATTACTTAGGTACTTATATTACTTAGGAGAACAATTTAGAAAGTCAGTTCAGGGTAAAGAAACACTACACACCTCCTTCTGTGAAGCTGGCTGTGCATGGTGTTTTGGTTAAAATGAATTAAAATGGTCAGTAAATATTTAGAAAATATATGGATACTAAAACTTTGTTGCAGTCTAGCCCTTTGATTGGCAGTGAGGTAGACAGCTAAACTAGTCACCCTAAGTGCCCTCTTTAGTAAAGAAGAAAGGAGTATATCTAACCCTAAATAGGATATCTAAATGGGTAATTTGACTAAGTTGTGAAGATAGAAATAAAAGACCGAAAATAGAGCTGAAGTGCAAAATTTCACTAATTACCATTTTCCCTCTGAAGTTTTGTGGATGAGACACTCTTGCTAGGAGGGTGATATCCCTCATATTCAGGTGGTTCTTCCTGTGCACCAGTTTTGTCCATTTCATCTTGACCTGTTGCCTGACAACGCCAAGCAGAGCTTGGCTCTTGCTCTTGGCACCCTTCCTTTGGGTACCTGTGTACAGTGATGAGGTCCCTCTGCTGTCTCTACTCAAGATGGCCCAGCTCTCTCAGCCTGTCCTTGTAAGAGATGTTCCAGACCCCTCATCCTCTTTTTCACTCTTCAGGGGATAGTCTTCCTTCCAGCCTTTCCTTTACCCTGGACTCCTGGGTAAGAGATCTCTGAGGGCTGGTCTTGACAGTGAAGACCAACACAATCAAGACATTCAGTAACTCTGACTCCTCTGTGTTCTCTGTTACCAGGATCCCCCTCCATTTAGTAATGGGCCCACATTACCCTTTGTTTTCCTTTTGTTGTTGATATTGAAGCCCTTCTTCTTGTCCTTGTCATCCTTGACCAGATTTAATCACAGATAGACCTTGGCCTTCCTGGTCTCATTTCTACTTATTCTGACTACCTCTCTCTATTCATTTCAAGTGGCCTGATCCTACTTCCACCTCCTGTATATTTCCTGCTTATTCTTGAGTAATGACAAGAGTTGTTTATTCATACACATGGGTCTCTTGCCCCTTTGTTTATTTCTTGCTCAAGAGAATTGTTTTGAGAGTGGATAAAATGATTCTTGAATATCGACCAGCTCTCAGACTCCCCCACCCCGCAGAATCTGTCCCCATGGTATTCTTCCAAGAAGACCCTGGAAGAGGCTAAAGCTAGTTTTTGTGAAGCCTGTGATTGTATCTTACTTGCTGCCATGCTTTCTCCCCACACAATGCTGAACTTCACAATCTCATGGTCATTGCAGCTGAGGCTGCCCCCACTCTAAATCTCCAGCAAGGCCTTCACAATTTGTTAGATAAAGTTGAAAAGCACATTCTCCTCTCCTTTCCTACTCTTAGCAGTTCTACTCCATGCCTGTTCTTTCCCCCCTATTCTATGGTGTTCAGTTTCTTTTGAAGACTTGGATGACTGATTGCAGAAGACTTCTCTTGCAATTTTATGAGCAGAATTCCATCAACAGTTGCAGAGTGCCTAAAAAATATTTCCTCTCACAACTTAATGAGCAATTTTGCAGACTTCCTCTGGTTTAGAGAAAGTCTTCATAACATTGATATGAGAACAAAACTATAGAAATGTGTTCACATTCTCCCATTCTTTTTTGACGCCATTTGTTTCCTTCTAGTTTTGTTATCATTATCCAACTTTCCCATTGCCACCCCATCTCAAAAATATTAGCTAATAATTTTTTTAAGGGCTACAGATCCAAAGTTTAAAATCTATGACAGCTGGTATAATGTGTGTACTGCTATGAAAGTTTAAACAAAACTGATTTGTAGCTCCAGAGAATAAAATTTTAGCTTGATCTAACACAGGAACAAATTGATAAATTAGTTGTAAAGCATAGAGCCATATCTCTAAAATATCTCTAACTCATGCCTGGAAGTGTGTTTACTGGAAATAATTGCATAGAACCATAAAATTGAAAACTTGACTTATGTAGCTATATAGTTCTGTGCAAACATTTTGTTTTATAATCATGTTACAAAGTGCTGTACTAACTTAGATATGCCCATCTGAATATGCTTTGCAGCATTGGAACTGTGTTCTACCCCCAGTTGTGTTACTGTGGAGAAATGTTCCAAGTAGACAGAGTTCTTAGGTATAGAGACTACTATCACCTCATCAATTTACCATTGGCATAAGTATGCTGGGAAACAGCCAGAGAAGCCATAATCTTCAAGGTTGGTTATTGCTGGCCCGTGGATGACCCCATGTCAGAGCAAGTTGATTTCTGAATGAGGCTGTGGCCCTGTGGGAAGCCAGGGCTCAAACAGGACTGGTGGACCCACGGAAAGAGGAGCCCACACTGGAGCAGGTTTGCTGGCTAGTCTAGTGATCCTGGGTGGGACAATGCTGGAACAGCCTGTTCCCAAAAGACTGCACCCTGGAAAGGATTCACACAGGGGCAGTTAACTAAGAACTGTACCTCATGGCAAGGACCCACGTTGGAGAGGTTCATGAAGGTCTGCCTGTCATGGGAGGGACTCCACAGTGGAGCAGGGAAAGAGTGAGGAGTCTTCCTGCTGAGCAGGAAGGAGTGGTAAAGACAACATGTGATGAACAGATTGCAACCCCTGTTCCCCATCCCTCTCCCAACTCAGGGGAGAAGGTAGAGAATTTGTCAGTGAAATTAAGCCTGGGAAGAAGAGAGGGGTGGAGAATTGGAATTTTTATGACTAAGTTTTATTTCTCATTATCCGACTCTGATATGATTGGCAATAAATTAAACAAATTTCCCGAAGTTGAGATTGTCTGACCGTAACTGGTGAGTGATCCTTCCACATTTTTGTCTCAAGAAAGGAGCCTTTTGTTATATTTTTCCTGCATTTGTCCACCTGGGAGCTGTCCAACCAGGGTCCACCCACCACAGATGTTCATATGTGCACAGAAAGGTGCTTTGCAACTTGTTGCTTCTCCTCCAGAGACCACCAGTCTCTTCTTCAGACCCCCCTCCCCAACAACTTTTGGCTGCTTGAGCTCAAGTACAGCTTTAGAAAGCACAACAGGTGGTTCTGGATGTGAAACTGCTATGTGAAGAAAGCAAGAAGCCTCAGTGTGGATGATCATCTTTCCCACAGGAGCTGGTTTTAAGCTAAGACTCCAGCCCTTGCCTCCTGCCTGAGATGAATTCAGGGTGCCTGTTCCTGGCCATGCACTGGCTGATGCAGACCCTAACCCTGATCCACAGATTGATTTATCAGCTTCAGCTCAAATCTGCCTTGTCCCCATGGGTTTGCCTGGTTACTGCTGAGCTGTGTCTGATCCTAATTGTAATCACCAGGCCTGATCCTAACTGTGACCTTCCATCTCAGGTTCACTGACTTAGCTGATGATCTGGGCTCCATGCTGTCTCCACTGCCAGTCTCCAGCCCCCATCCTGTCAGACATGGCTCCTGACTTGTGCTTGGCTCCTGATTCTCTGTCCTTTGGGGAGCAGCTGGCCTTTGCTGTGTCCTGGTTTGTTCTTCATACCCAAAGTTCCTTTTGTTTCCCAGTCCCATAAATTGTCTCGGAAAGGTCTGGCTTATGAAGAGTGAAATGGCTTACTGACAGGTTGAAATAAAGCCTCACTGCTGTTCTTCCAGGCTCATTGGTCAGATCCTTGTGGGTGAAAGACTGATAACTTTCTGGTTGGTGGTGAGTTTTTCAGCATCCCTGAGGAGACACATCATTTTCTAGTGCAGTCTTAGACATGAGCTCTCTGCAAAGGGGTTTCTGAAATGTGAGTTTTCAAGACAAGTGCTTAACTGTAATAAGCATGTGCCACCACTTCCAGTCACATTTACATCTCTGCAGATCTATCCTAGCAATTATTATTTTCAGATCTATGTGCAATCCTTCCAGAGAAGGAAGGTACCACAGAACTCCTCTTGGTCTGGTTGACAGCCCTTTGTGAAAGCCCCTGTTGGTGTGACCAGCACATACAAGGGTGGTGGTGTGAATGCCAAATTTCTGAAGGAGCCTATCAAATGCTGAGGTTTTCCAGTGCAGAGTAATGAGGCACAGCCCTGATTGTTACACTTATGTAGAAACTGGTGCACTTGAAACAGTTCCAAGGGCAAGAAATATGCACAACTTGTGGGAGCTATTGGACTAATTAGATATTGAACTTCCTCTCTGGACTCCTTCGTATGGCTCAGAGAAGAGCACAAAGACCTTCATTTCCCTTGTATTATTCTCCATATCAACTGAAGTTGTTTTATATGTTTAAAATAACATTTTATTGAAATTTTGGTAAACAAACAGAAACAGGGGAAACTTCTAAAATTTCCAATTAGCACCTCCCCGTGTGGCAGGGAGAAAAAGCAGATTACATGCCAGCAGAATCTGCCTTTTGACTTAATTATTGACAGACATACCAAGATTATTCAGGCCACTGAATGAGGGAAATGAAATAAAAATACAATTTTTTTCCTGGTCATTTTACAGTGTAAAAGAGGAGTCACAAAAAATTTCCTCCTCAAGAAGAGTGCTTCAGTTATGCATTACAAGAGATCTTTTACCTCTCTATTTTTATCTGTTTTGGAGGGAGAGGGAAAGATGGTAAGGAAGCCACTGAAATAGGCAAAATCTGTAACGGTACTAATTTTCCAAAAACCATTCCAAACAGAGAAGGCCCACAAAGCTTCCAGCTGTGTCTCATAATCTTTGTGATTATTGACATTCTTAAATAAACATTTCCAAGTTCCAGCCGTGGTTTTATAATTGGTTTTATTTTTTGTAATTGTTTTTTTATTGAATTGCAGTCTGCACCATAAAACTGGTGAAATTTATGTACATTTCTCCTTATTTATTACTGACTATTTTCCTTTCTGTTATCACATTCCTCTATCTTGCCACAGATTGTCTATCCCACTCTCCTGCATGGTGAGTGTTCCTGGTTTGGGTTGATGTTGCTCAAAATAAAGCTTCTATTCAAATAAGATAATTGTACCATACACACTTTTCATTTGCCATATTCTGCTGGAGACTTTCAGCATTGCATTCTCTGTAATGAAAGTCAGATTTCGTTTGTCAGTTATGGTACAGGAGTTATTCTGGGGAAGTCCACCACAGAAGCCGTGATAAGAAATAATAAAACATGTCAAACTCATACAGAAAAGGGTCTAATCAAATGTGACTTAAAAGAGTTTATATAGAATCTATTTTCACCTGGAGCTTGATGGGCTGACAGTAATGATTATATGTACTTGAGTGAAGAAAGGTTCCAAAGGGTATGCTGTTGTTCCATCTTGCCAGTTGAAATACGGTTGGAAGGGAGAAAAGATCACATATTTATGGATTTGTAAATAATGTGAATAGTTTCTTATTACCAGTTCAATCTTTTTCTCCAAATAAAGCATGATCTTCTGTGTAAAACTAAAATTTGATGTAGCTGCAAAAAAAGAAGGTTCTTGGTATAAAATGTCTGCCAAATTATGGGCAGTGCTATCTACATTTTAACAGTAATTCCTGCAGAAATAAGTTATATGTAAAAATGCATGCAAAACCTCACCTTTAAATTTTTTCTCCTTTTGGACTCTGAAGCAGTAATCTTGCCTCAGTCTGCTTGTGCTTGAGAGACTATGGTTACAGAGAAGGTTGTGGTTAAGGCAGAGAAATGTGTCTCCCTGTCACAGCAGATGTTTGTTTGGATTTCAGTCCTCATAATGTGAGAGACAGAGAAGACTGTGGAACAGTGCCTTATTTTGTCAGCCTCGAGAAACAAGTTTTATAACTGTAAATAAAAAAAATAAAAAACCCCAACTAAATAAAATCTAAAAGATCTGAGGATTATTAAAACCTATGTGCAGATTTGGCCATTTGGTTCCCATCTTCCCTTTATTGATTCCATAAATTTATTCATTCCTTTTATTGATTCCGGGGGAACTTCTGGACACACATTGGAGAAGCACTATATGTATCCATAACACTACAGACCTTCTGCCTTAGGAGATGCATTTATGGTGGGATGGAAGACTTCCTTCATACAGTGAACAATGGTGTTTCAGGCCCCAGAACCAGTGTGCTTGCAGGTGTCTGCTCTGAGTCTGTGGTCAGATGGAGAGAGGGGCAGTGGGGAAAATTGAAGAGCTGTCTCATTTCAGAGCAAATAGATACTATCAATGTTCCTGGGTTATGTGTATGCAAGAGGTGTGAGGCAGGGGAGAGAAGAGCTTCTGTGGTTGCCAAGAGGATAGATTTAGAGAAATTGAAAAGGAGAGAGAACCCAGAAAGGAAGCTCTGGAGTCCATCATTTGTGAGATATGATAAACTCCCCTCTTCCTCTGCTGTGGACAGTTGAAAACATATGATGGGAAAATCTGAATAAACTGGACTAAGAAGTAGAAAATCAACTTCAATCAGCTGGGAAAGGAGGGATTGCCTCCATCAACAGTGGCAATTGAAAGGCACAACAGAAGATAGAAGCTGAAAATTCAATGTCATGTGCTTTGGAAGAGATTTGCCTTCTTATCCCCTTCTACCCTTACTTCAGTCACATATATATTTATCACAGTTCCCATCTGATGCACAGACTCTTCCTGCCTTGTCCTAGAAAATCCTGACAAGCTGCTAGAACATCTTCTGCCCCAAGCTGCATTACACTTGTAGAAATTTGTCTCGTAGTGGGGAGGTGAAAATATTCGGGTTGCTGCTTAGGATTTTTATTTTTCCTGGAAAGAGCAAGGATTTCATTTTGGCTGGGGGCCAAGGCTGGAACACTTTCTATCCTTGAGTCAGACTTTTTTAGAATGATGGGAAAGAGGCAATGGCAAACTGAAAATACAGTTGCCCGGGCATGCTCCTTTTGGCTCTCATTGGAGACTCCAAATCAGCAATCCTGGAGGAGCAGATGAGGTTATGTGGTCATCAACTTTCTTCTCAGTTGATTATTTTTTCTATTTTTTTTAAATTTCCTTTACTCAGCTGAGGGAAAACTTCCATTTAAAAACATTTTTATTATTGTAGGACAGTAATATTGTTAAGGGTTCACTACTAAATTTTAAAGGATTTATAGCTGTTACCTTTTTCTTTTTTACTGTAGATCTCAGTGTCTTATCATAACTTGCATCCTTAGAACTAACAAATCATTATAGTGCTCTGATTTATCCACTGCACTTTTTATTGGGCTAGCTTTTAGTCCACATAAATGTCCATTTGTTCCATGACATTATATGTTTGCCTGTCTGTGCATTTGAGGGCCAATGGTAAAGCCACAATGTCCTGGAATCCCCTTTGTGCTTCACGTGGCTGGAGCTGTTGTAAGCACTTAAAGTGCACCATTGCCCATCTCAAACAGTGCCAAGGCCACAGGAAGAATTTGCTGTGAGAAAAGCCACCACAGCAGGAACTTGAGCACAGAAAGGAGGAATTTCTGCAGGAAGGTGCTAATTCCAGGCCTGGTGGAGGCGAGATCTGGTTAACACATGCCAATTAATGTGTAACAGGCTACAAAGAAAAGACCACAGATCTCTGGGGGAAATGGAGCTGCTACTGATTGGCGTCAATTGTGTGTAGCTGTCTGTATCTCTCTGACTTTTCCTCTCATGGATCAAGCAGTTAAAGATGACTGCCTAGTTTGGAATGGATTAGAAGGGAGAGGGAATGTATTCAATGACCACAACCATGTCCTTAAGAGGCCCAAGCACATATTATCACTTATCTCTTTCCAATTTGTTCCAGACTTTTCTGTGATGAGGAATGTAGGGTGAAGCGCAGGAAAAACGCTCTTACATCAAACCAAAACAAATACATGCTGATACTGTCATTTGTTTCTGGTTTTTGTTTCTCTCTCCCAGCTTCAGCCTGCAACACTCCTTTTAATCACTAGATCCCTCTTTTAACTTAAAGGAAGAAGAAGCTAGAGTCATCCCTTTACTTTGTTAAGAATATCTTTCGGAGCATACTTCATATTTAGGGCAGATGCCACTTCCACTCTGGTGAAAACCAGATGGAAGCTAAAGGCTGCATTTTCCTTCCTGACCTTCTGCTGTAAAATGCTGTTCTCCAGGGGAGAACAAAGGAGGGAAAAGTTGTTCAAGATATCTCTCTGTATCAGGAGAGCTATAATATCAAATATGATGCTTTAAATAAATTGATAACACCTGGTAATTTACACTCTTTAATGCTTGCTAGATTTCCAGTTTGTCATATATTTCTGTGTCTGTAACCTGTAAGAATGCAAGTTTTATTTTCAGTTGACATTTCATGATTCACATGTGTAGGAACACCTGAAAGCCCAAAAGAAACGAAAGAGATTATAAAAACATTAAATGAAATTCTGATGGGCCTGAGCTAATATTTATTCAGACTCCATGACCTTAACATTTTGTAGAATGCCTTCCACTATTATCTCTGCTCTGCACTTCACACTACAATCTGTAAAAGCCAGAGGATGAGCTTCAGTTTGCTTGTGGCAAATACTGGCATAGTGACAAGGTATATGTGGTATCTGGCTTATCAACAGACAGCAGGTAGGGCCAGGTTGACACCTACAGATATGTCCCACAGTATCAAGAAAAACAGTACTTGATAATGTTTTCAGAGACGGTTTTAAATGAGTACTGGCAATCTTTCTTTGAGACAATAAACTATAGATCTTAAATATGTTTTCAACATGTTGCAAGATTGAAAGATAGTTGCAAGATTGATGGATAGATTGAAAGCTCAAAGCATATGGACAGAATAACAGTGCAGCTGATTGAATACCCATGAATCAGTAGTATAAGATAACCTGTTGTAATTACACTGAACAAAAAGAATTCGTAAATAAAAACACACCACATGATATAAAGAAAACAAATTTGGTGTTTTGGTTATTTCTGTAGTATATTACCCATATATTGCATGGTTTAAAAGTCCCTTATTTTTCTCTCTGAAGATGTTCCTATTGAAAAAAAAGCAACATTTGTCCTCAGAAGTAGCAGATTGCAGGGACTCACTTCCAAAAATTTTGGTTTGCGGTTGGAAAATTAAAAATGTTTCTATATCTTGCAGCTTCAAATTTGGTACCTTTGGTAATTGCTGATAGGGTCAAATTTGTGCATTTCATACTGAAAAAGAAACACTATATGTTCCCTGAAGAACTGCCCCTTTCTTTATTGATGTGTAGTTAATTTTCGCAGTATTAAGTATAAAACCTGAACTTTTCATATTGCTTACACCCAAAATTTCCTTCATTCCCTTGTTTGGTGCTCCTCACAGTTTATCTCTGTTCCTTCATCCTTTTCCTCATCCAGAATATAAGCATAACCTTTTCACACAAAGCTGTATTTAAAAGCATTGTCTGTGTAACAAACTGTCTTTACAACTGGAAATACAGGACAGCTTTCTTGCCTGGGCTAGTGCTAAAGTCAGCTAGATGCTAGATATCCTTTTTTCGCTTGTTCATTTGTTTGGTTGTTTTTTTGGTTTGGTTTGGTTTGGTTTGGTTTGGTTTGGTTTGGTCTGGTCTGTTTTTTTGGGGATTTTTGGGTTGTTTTTGTTTGTTTGTTTGTTTGTTTTATTTTGTTTTAATTTCTCTGTGTTAGATTTCTGTTCAGGGTAACAGGATTTATGACTAA
This sequence comes from Luscinia megarhynchos, assembly GCA_034336665.1. NCBI lineage: Eukaryota > Metazoa > Chordata > Aves > Passeriformes > Muscicapidae > Luscinia > Luscinia megarhynchos. Next base: position 73,240,675 of record JAPFBE010000003.1, read on the forward strand.
TTGCTCCTGGATCAGGCTTCTTTAACTGTTGACGTTCATGGCCAGTTACTGAAGTAGACAGCAGGGCTGCCTTAGTTTGCTTGTTTTCGTCTTCTGGAGGGAAGAGAAAACAGGATGAGCATGGAAGTAGAAATGGACATAAATTAAGGTCATTCAAGCAAAATACAATGTGGGTAGATCTGAATTTCCTCCCTGGAATACCTGGCACCTCTGAGCATCTATTGAAACCCCTCTGTTCCCCATCACTCATGGTGATTAAGGACATTTACTTAGAACACAAGAAGCATTACAGAACTGAATTTTAATGTGCTTTTTTCTTCAAGAGGAAGATCTGCACAATCATAAATGGAACTTATATTCTTCTCAAAAGAAAATAGAGGAGTGATTAGTAAAGCTCTGATTTTCCACATTTGATGTTGCAGTCTTTATTAGATATAAAGATATTTTCAGAATTTGTAAGGTTTGGCACAGCCAATATTTTGGAAGTCATCTGCTCCTAAAAGAGTGAAAATTTAAAAATATTAATATAAATTAATGTGTTAAATAAATTAAATATTAAATACATTAATATAACTGATTATTGCCACTAGGTAAAGTACTTAAGGATGTGTAGGGGAGGCTAGAGAAGGAAGGTACTCTGATTGCAAATTCAGTTCCACTCCTCCTCCTCCTCCTCCTCCTCCTCCTTCCCTTCTTCTTCTTCTTCTTCTTCTTCTTCTTCTTCTTCTTCTTCTTCTTCTTCTTCTTTTCCTCTTTTTTCTCTTCTTCCTCTTCTTTTTTTTATTCTTCTTCTTCATTATGCTTTAACATTGGCTAACATATCTCTACTTCTTTTGAGTGAGATAGAACAGTGCAATTTAACTGACATCTTTTTTGTTCTTTATTTCCTGTGCAGGATTGAATGAAAACATATAGAAAAGGGTAATTTTTCTCCCTTAATAACATTACATCTCTTGTGATTAACTGCTGATATTTATTTAAGTGATATTTTAGCAATGTTACTGTTGAATGTCAAAAAGCAGTGTAATCTGAGTCATATATTATATGGTAAGCTCTTCTATAGCTCTGTTATCCACAATGAATTAATGCCATTACATCTCTGTCATTTCAGCAGCAGACTTTTTTTCTCAGTAAATACAAGATCATTAAGTAGTCAGATATCTGCCATCTAGTAACTGATGAAATTAAAGATCCCACAGTTTCACCACAGTAATAATAAATAACTTATTCAATTTTACGGTAGGGTGGATGAATGCCTTTTAATGCAGGACTTGAACAAGGCTGGAAGTTAAATATCTTGTGTATTCTGAAGAGCATATCTTATTCCTTTGCAATAGTAAATGCTGGTTTTGCTATCAGGATAATTTTTTTAATGTATCCCTGAATGCACGCAGCCACAAAGACTGGCTGTTTGCTTCTGTTTTGTCTCTGCTTACAAATTAAAGCAGTTTGTTAGGAGAAACTGCTCAAGCTTCCAAATGGGAAAGAAGTGGCTGAATTTCATCCCTGAGTTCATCACTGAATTGCCCTGCATCTGCAGACAGAGCAGCGAGATGGATCCCACTGTGATGCTGAAAGGAGCTTCTATACTGACCTGAGCAGGAAAGCTGATACTCAGGAGTCTCAGGCCTAACCAGAGGTCAAGTCTAAATACCATGTCACCATGGAGCAAGGAAGTAATTTTCTCCTTTAGAAAAATGTGAATCTTAGACAAGGTCCAGGGCAAATGGAGATGTGTGCTGTGAGATAAAGCCATATGGACTGAAATTCACTATATAACACTTTCATGGCGCTCCCCTCAGTGTGACTGAGTTACATTGTATTAGAACAGTTATAACTCTGCCTGCTGCCATCTAATATCCATATAAGTGCTACTTAAAGAGAATTTAGAAATAGCATTATCTTTTTTCCCCTCTTTCTTTCTTTGGCTCTGTTAATTACTTAGCAACAGAGCTTCTGCCATTGCAGAAAATGAGGTTGGCAAGACAACATTCTGTAGTTATTTTAGCAGTTTATAAATGTTGCTTTTTAATATTCACCCCTTAAACACTTTCCTCCCCCCAGCCTCAATAAAAAAATATATTTAAGCCCTATGTCCCTTTAAGAGTTAAAGTTTACTAGGCTGAATGTCCCCTAAGTCTGTTGCACTGGATTCTACGTACCTACAGTCCTACTGGGGATCAAGGACAGCACCTGTAATGTAAAACAAATCTGTAATGTAAACATAAACCTGAAACACTTCATAAATAGACATTGTTGCCAAAAAATCCTGAGTTTAGCGACTTGTGTTTTGATTTTTCACACAGTATCAAGGCTGAAGTCTCTGAGATACTAGTACTAAGACATATCACCTCTGACTCAAAGCCTCCACTGCAAATGGTCCCAGGTGGAAAGAACCACTCAGTTAAAGCCTCTTCTGTGCTCTTGTCCATGCTTGCTGCAGACAAGCAGTGCTAACAGGGGCTAGCAAGCCTGCTCAGGGGAACTAATTGCAGCCTTCCAGTACCTGCAAAAAGAAAAAAAAAGACAGAGACTGTTTACAAAAGCATGCAGTGACAGAACAAAGGGGAATGGTTTCAAACCATTGAAGAATAGAGGAATAACCCAAGAGTAGGTTAAATTAGATAGAAAAAATTCTTTTCTGTGAGGGTGGTGAAGCACTGGAACAGAACCTATGGATGTCCCACCCCTGTGAGTGCTCTAGGCCAGGCTGGATGGGACTTTGAGCAGCCTGGTTTAGTGAAAGATATTCGTATCCATGGAAGGGGATTGGAACTAGATGATCTTTTAAGTCCCTCTCAACCCAGAGCATTCTATGATTCCATGTTTCCATGATTTTGATAGAATGATGAATCTGCTGCCTGGTGTTGGGAGAGATCTTTGTAGAAAAGATTACTTGTACTTCAAAATTCACTCCTCTGACCCTGAGCTTTTACTGAAATTGCACAGAAACCTTAAGTTCATTGATTTGTGTTGGATATGTTATTTTAAACATATATGTATTCCCTTGAATGCAAGTGGATGCATAACTATATAATCTTACTGACAACCTTGCAAATTCAGTTTGGTTCTAATAGACAAGCTGTGCTGTGTTCATGTCAATCATCATTACTACTGGTAAGAAATGATAGGTTAGAAAAGTCACATATCCTCTGCCTAACAGGAGCCAGGAGATGGCAATTTCAGAGGGAGGTGTAAAAATGTTTAAAAATAAAAAACAAGATCCATCATGCCAAATCATTTCCATAGTTACACTTCTGAGCATTCAGTAAGATTTCACAGCTGTCATCAAGAACTAAAATTGGCCTATATGTTCTTTCCTGTTGGTTGTGATGGGAGTGAAAGAAAGTGGTCTTGTTCTCAAGATTTATGAATTTTACGGTGGTCACCACTCTAAAGCTCTATTAAAAAGTGAATAAAATGCTATGAATACTGTGTACAAACATAAAAATCCACCATGACTTAGAGATATGGCTTATAATCTCTCTACTATCACTCTCTAAGTCACATCTCAGTGTGCTGGATTCCTCTGTGCACAGTCAAGTCGAAACCTAGTCCTTCTGAGTTTACACCCATTTAGTCTTGGTCTAGAAAAGGGATTGCATTTTCTTCAATGTCTTTCTGATGGTACTTTAAGAAAAGGACTTCAAATTGATATGGAAGCATATAAGCATATAGACAATACATTGAAGTTCATCACTCATGGATATAATGAGGACATGTTCCAAGAGAACTAGAAAATAACTGCATAAGTGGTTTTCATCTCATCCAACTTTAGCCATATGTTTTTGTCTACTTTCACATGCTTGTTAACAATAATGGAAAAAGAGAATAAGGAGAATACACTATACTATGGGAAAAAGTATATCCACATGAATCACCTTCCAGATGCATGTAATTCTCTTCACTGAACTTGGAGGGAGATTAGAAGCTGGATTCATCTTTCCTAATGCAAATCCTGCTGTTATATATACATGTCTACATTTCAGTTGCTTTCTCTATAGTCAAAATGAATAAATTGGTGTTTCTTCAAGCGATTCATCAAGCACTATAAAGATAAAAGCAAGGTTAATTAATTTTTCTTTCCATATAAGCACACTGGAAGGTTATGGTGTTCTACACAGTTGAGATAACTACATTACAGGTATGCAAAGTCAGGTGAAATAGGAATTTAAGTGAAGTGGAAAATAGATGACTTGTTTAAATGGAAGACCTTATTTCTGTGGGAGACCAATTCTGTATGATCTCTTCAGGTTCCAGTCCACAGTCCATATTCCACACATAAGTAGGTTAATAATGTATATTTGCTATATATATATATATTTGCTATTTTCACAATGCTAGTGTAAATATTCATTACTAGCAGAACAGAGAGGTCTGAAAATACTTTAGAGAACACTTATGGAAAGACAATCCTATGTTTGAATGTCTGTAGTAGAAAAATAATATAATTAGGGAAGCCTATTTGAAGGTTCATCCCAGAAGGAAGGTGGAGAGTCCAAATTCCTGCTGTTGTGTGCAAGCATAAGACCATGCAACACAGACCTCTTATTTTCCTTATGGGATGCAATCATAATGGGCCTCAAAGTCCATTATACCAGATGGGCACAAAAAATATTATAAGTTTGAGATTACTATTTGGATCCCTTTTAAATGAAAAGTTCTAAATGGTCAAATTTGAAGAGAATGCAGAGGTGGCTAGGTTCTGTGTTTTACCCTCTTCTGAGCAGGATCAGTGACTACCTCAATTCTTGGAAATCTTCTACTTTCCTCAAGGTGAAAATAACCCCTAGGCATAACACTGATGTGTTAGAACCTAAGGAAAGGAGAGTATAAGCAACAGCCATCAGATCTAAAAGCTGAAGATAGATAACTACAGTACATCTACAGTTTAATAACTGGATTTAGGTCTAATGAATTTCAGCTATATTCTCTTTCCAAAGAGCAGGCTTCATGAGTCAAGAATTTGTCTCCACAGTACATTTTTAGTTATCCTCTTCAGAGAAAAAAAAATCCTTCCAGTTTGTTCAAAATGCTGATCAGTGGCTTTCTTTTCATGTACAGAATAGGGTTTGATTTGTTGAGACATTTACAATCTTTTGGCAGATGTATTAGAGGACATGAGATTCCTGCATTACATGTCTTTTGGACCATTTATTCTGTACATTGCATTTTTGTACTCAAAATAAAGAAGCAGCTTTCTCTCAGATTTATTCTTCTTAACATAGCTTCCTCAAGATTTAAGAAATAAGAGTGTCCACTGCCTGAATTCTGACCAAATGTAATTTGCCTGGACACCAAGACAGATTTTTTTGTTCTGGGCTTTTTGTGTCAAAAGTACTATTCTGAATAATTTTTAAAATGGAAAATGCATGATAAGGGGCTTATCTGAACTTCATTTTATTGACAAATACACCACTTATATGACTTTTCTAGAAGGAAATATTCCTCCTACATCAGACAATTTTTCTCAGCATCTGGCTAACAGCTGTCAGCAATGAAGATATGAAATTATTAACATAATGGACTGGTTTCAGAGAAATCCATAGCAGAATTAAAGGATCTATAGCTTGGGCAATGAAGAAATAGCTCAAAACTTAACATAGTTTATTCATATTTTTCCATAGAGGGCTTCTGTTAATATAACGACTTCATATGTTGTTCCAAAAATTGTTAAAATTAGCAAGAATTTGCAACTTCAATGTGAAGCAATTAAGTTTTTCAATGGAAACAGGACTAATGAACTGAAGCTACCTGAGTGGCTGTGGCCTGCCATATTTTTTCCCTCTACAGTTAGGCTTGTTGTGTCCTCAGCACCAAGGAGCATTGGGGAGTCTGGAAATTGCTCATATCTATTTCCTATTAGCAATTGCCACATGTTGGTTTGTGTGTTGGTTTCACGTGTTAGGGAGGAGGGGTGGATTCGCCTCAGGGAGAGCACCATGAGGCCGGGGCGATAGGAGGGGCTCTCCCGTCTCTGGGGGCTTCCCCTGTGAGCTGCTGGGCACCAATCAGAGAGCTGATTTGGTGATGGACAGCTCGGGAAACCAATGGAAGGTTGTTTGCTTTCACAAATCACCTTGGATTAAGTTAACTCCTCTCCTTCGGCTTCCGGCTCCCGGGAGGTGCGGTGGCCACTGGCCTGGGCACCGGCCCTGGCCCGGCCTCGGCTCTGCGGGGAGCCCCTGGCCCAGCCGCGGCTTGGCCCTGGCCCTGGTGGCCCCAGCCCCGCGCAACTCTCGGCTCAGCTCGGCTCAGCTCGACTCTTCACACAGCATGGCAGAGCGGAGGGATGGGGCAGCCACCAAAGGCTCTCCTTTCCCCGACCTGTTCTGAGAAGGGAAGCTCCAGATGATGCATGTAGCTCAGAGTTTTTCCAGCAACAGCCTGGCCTAGCTTCTTCACGATCTGGATACAATTTTAACTCTTTTCATGCCTGGATAAGGTTCTCGATCTCCTGAGCTCCCCTGAATGAGAAGAAATGAAGCATGGAGTCTATAGAAGTCAGCAGAATGGAGATAAAGTTCCTGGTGGGAAGAGATTGAAAAGATGCAACTGATAAGTAGCTGAAAACCTTTTTGTGGGCTAGGGGATTGCGACTTCACTAAAATTCCTTTAAACTGTGAAATATATTTGGAGAGGTTTGGGGTGCTTGAGTAGAAGACTTTTTGCCTTCGGGGAAATGGAGCTCTCTCTGTTCTGGGACTGGAATATGAACAGAGACATTTGATAGAGAAGGAAATGAAGAGAATTTTGTTTTCAGCAGCTTGCCTTTAAAAGTAGTACCCCAATTGTGTAACATAACCCATAGCACAGCTCTGGAAGGACTGTGAAAATGAGAGGAGAGTCATAATCTGCAATATTTTCCTGGGCGGATGTGGATTGTGAAGGTGAAGACACCCCCTAAGCCATAACTAAAAATGGAACTTTTCTCTCTTAAGTGAACTGAACTGATTATTTGGGTGGATAACTGGCTGAAGAGTTTTCTGTATGATGTTGTTAAGGAATATGGAATGAAGGGAGGAGGGAACAATCTAGGAATCTTATTCTGAATTCTTTTTTGTGTTATTAATAAATTTCTTTTTATATCCTTTTAAGTTTTGAGCCTGCCTTGTCTCTACTCGAAATCCTATCTCTAAAAGAGATTAAATATATTAAAATTGGCAAAACTCAAGTCATACCTTGACAGTTTGCCAGACTCATTTGTTTCAAAACCCATGGTGGTAAGGATGGAGTGATACTGTGTGCAGGTGGGTTGTCTATTTCTTGGTGGATGTAGGCATGATCGTGCAGCAAATGAAACGACAGTGGAGGAAACTGAACCATTGGGAACCTAAAACTTCAGTTGGGCAGGGGAACACATGGGACCAGAGATAAACTTCCAGGGAGGCACTCCACTCTGAAAGAAGGAGGAACAACCCCCAAGGGGCTGTGGCCATGGGTGACCCACCGTGTTAAAGACACCAAGGGATGAAGCAGCAAACCCTGTTACAAACAGAGCAACAGGAAACCTGCTGTGTATGGCAGCCAAAACCATCACACTCACGCAGACTCCTGTGCTGCCCATCACCTTTTCAGAGTGCCAAAGAAAAGAAAGTTGGAGTGGAGAAGAGGGTGTACAGAGCAAGAGTTTGTGCTTTTTTACTTAATGCGTAAATCAGCTTGTACTGGTTGTCAATCAAACAAACAAAATGCCCTGAGCCTAAGATCTTTAGCCTTAAAAGGGTATTTAAGAATATCTCTACAATAATTCAAGTAAATATGCTTATTCTTATAACAATAATTGATATAAAAATATTTACCCACTACTGAGAACTGATTTGCTGAAACTTAAGAAAGCATTACATTGAAATCTATTAGGGAATGGAATATTTTCTAATATCTTTAGTAATTCTTTAGAATTACTGCTTTCACTTTACCTGCCATAGTGCCTGAAATCAAAACTTTTTACTAGCACCAGGGGAAAATGTAAAGGCACACTATTATTTAAATATCGATAAGATCAGTGCACAGGTTAGCTGCAAGTGTGAGTTTAATGAATTCAGGCAGATACTGGATTTATGGATGGTAATAGAGACAGTCATGCATGTCTCAAGGATTGCCACAGTCCAGGAGGGCTTATGAAGTACTTCTGACATGCTGACTGAAGGTGGAGAAAACAGAGATAATAAAATAAATATGGGCTCTGATTTCAAAGTCCTGACTAATGAAACCGATGCAGCTCTGCCATCCTACAGTGAAACTAAAATCAGATGTGAGCTACGTGCTGAAGGTGTTTACAGAAACTTGCTGCTCCTGATTACTGTTCTCATGGGCGCTGCCCCCATGGAAAAGATGTTTCACCAAAGATTCTGCAGCACAGTGTCTGAATAAGAAGCAATCATTTTAGCAGTCTCCATAAACAGAGAAAAAAGTTATTCTTACACCAAAATTATTGTCTTCTCTTACAGAAATGTTTGCTTTGTTTTGTTTTGTTTTGCTCAAAATGATCACATATTTTAGAATGCAAAGAATTTTGCATAAGCACAGAGCACTGATATAAATCCTGACTAAGTAGAAGACAATGAGTCAGACAAACGAAAAAGAAATCCTTACTGCAATCTGGTAGATTTTCATGCATAAAACCAGCCTTAGTTCCTTTGCAGAAAAGTGTATAAGGACTGGAATTTCAGTACCTTTAAAAATAAAATAGATAAAATAGTTGATTTTAAAACTGATTAAAATATTTTTTGGAGGAAAATTATTAAAATGCTTCCTTTTTCAGCTTTCCCACAAAAATTATTGAAAACTTTAGGTTATTCATACTTTTTAATTATGTTTGAAGTTCTGTACAATTTGTCCAAGTCCTACTTGAAAAAGTCTTCCATATTGCATTGATATCTCATTAGTAATTACATTTCTGTAGCTCTGCTTTTATTCACTAATTCATTGTTTGTATGTCTGAGTATCATTTTCCTGTCAATTCATTGTTACCTTATTATTTGTCATATGTGTAGCTATCATGTGTCCTTTCCAGAGAAACTGAATTCCAGAGTAGAACCCTCATTAACCTATGGGAGTCGCATTTGTTACTTTAAGATTGATGTCCTCTCATGTGATTCATGATTGCATGTTGCCAAATGGTCTGGTCAGTCTAATACAGTCCCATAGCTAGCTGTGGCTCCACCATACTTTGAAGTTATTGGAAAGTTTCCCAAGTAACAATTATGTATTTATAGCTGGCCTTCATTGACTGATTTATTGTGATTTTTCACTTACATTTAATTTCTGCATATGTCATATAAATAATAAACCATATCACATAAAAATAATAACAATATCTAAAAAATTAAATTACAGAATCATAGACTACTTTAAATTGGAATGGGCCCCTAGAGGCCACTTGATCTTTTTCTTTTCCCAGAGTAAGGCCATACAGGACAAGGATCCTCAGGGAAACATTCTGTAAGAAAATTCATAGTTTCTCTGGGCAAGTTATTCCAGTATTTGATTGCTTTCCTTGTGAGAAAATTTCTCCCAATATTTTCTAGAAATTTTCTCTTTTGTAAATTTTATCCACTTGCTGTACATATATGAGAATAATCCAGTTCTCATTAGATATCTAAAGACAGCATCAGTTATAAATGATTATCAGACAACCAAAACATCAAATTTACGCACTATGTAAGGCTCTATATCATTTAATCTGTAAGCAAATACAATCATATAGTCTGGTGCTTCCATTTGACACTAGAATTTTCTAGAAGACAAAATCAACTGCTAGAATACCCACCCATACCTAAATCTGAGATCTCGTTAAAATATTGTCTATCCCGTACAAGTTTAATTGCCATTAAGTCCTTTTCTTCTGTATAGCTTTTTCTCCAGGATTTTAATTTCAGAGGCAAATAAATTTTCCTTTAACACTACTTTGGTGATTTCATAGGAGGGTTGTATAATATCCCTTGCATGAGAGAGATTGAAATTGAAATTATTCAGGATTTGGATATTCTCACACAGCAGAATATCTGTGGAAATTGGATGCATTAGATGACCTACTGAAATTTAAGGTACTATCTATGGCCTATAAAATTTTACATGGCTTGGAACCAATTCACTTGAGAGATTATCATGCTCTCACAGCCACTGATGTGTGTGGCAGCAACATTTTAGCCGTTGTCCACTCTTTACAAAAGGAAAAGTATGCACCCATCTGAGCATTGTCTTCAGCATTTCCTGCATGCTCAGATTTCTTTCTTGAGATTTCTTTCTGCAACAGCCTCATTTTTACTTTGGAGAAAACTGAATGTGGTTAGCAGACACACAGAAAGAATAGGTGTTTGCCTGATTTGGGAACTGATTTAAATGATGATGATGTCTGATTTAGTCATATTTAGTGTATAATTAAATATTAAGGCCACCTAGAGTCTTGTATAATGCCTTTATTATATTAAACTTAAATGAATAAAAAACATAATCAGCACCATTACTAATTTACTGGTGATTTATTGAGGTAACAGCTTTGCAATGCCACAGGTGCACACACACTGCAGGAGACTCTATGCAGTTCAGGACTGGGAGTCCTGATTAGGTTGGGAAATATTATGTGCAGTTGTGCCCATCTTGGCTGTGCCTGTGGTGCTAAGAAAGACAGCTGGGAACTGATAACTGCAATGGCCAAGTGTGGTGCCTAACTTGGGTCTATAAAAATGAGACACTAGTTTTGAAGCAGAAAAAGCTGGATCATCCAAATCCAGAGAGTGAGTTAGCAGGTTAACTGGCTGATGAGTCTGTTGTTTCAATTCAGTCACTGGCTCTTTTTTGTCTCACAGTATAGGTATATTTCTCTAAAGATATTAGAAACTTGATTAAATAAGTCCACAAGGAACCTGATGTGCTGGATCTACTCTGAGCAAAACTGGATTAGGTAATTTATAATAGTCCTTTAAACCATTCTAAGATTCTATGAATATTATTTCTAATGACAATGTGGTCCTCTCTACACTAGTTAGTCATGCTGGTTTGCTCTTGGGTGTTGAGGTCAATCCAGGCAGAACACTCTGTACCTACCTAAAATCCTCTTAATTTCCTGCCTGTTGAAAATGATGCCTTAACCATTGCAGGCTTTGTGCTGTGCCTGAGAATTGTTCTGTGATTCTGTGCAAGATACTGGACTGGGTCAGAAAACAGCCTTCCTGAACCATGTGAATGATTTCACTGGGTGAATGATCAAGTTTCAGTACATGGCAATGTTCCCTAGCCTTTTTTATTTGACTTGTACAGAAATAACACTTGTATCTGAAAGCAACTTAGTCGGTTCAGACAAGTGTTACAGATCTGGGCAGGCTTCTTGCCAGCTGCTGTATGGTTGGTCTTTTCCCCTATGTGAGCTCTCCCATTGTCTTGGAGTCAGGCAAACTCATAGCCCATATTTTGAAAACTAAACCAGACCATGTGCTGTGATTATTCACAGTAATATTGTTGTTTTAGCATGTTGGTATGGTTTTAGTCTGGGCCACCTCACACTACACAGAAAAAGCCACTTTGGATAGCACTAGCCAAGGTCTGCTCCTGATGGGCAGTAAGTACAAGGCCATCTTACTCAGAGGACAGGAGAGAATTTAATCATGAAAGCCTCTGTCTTGTGCTACTTGCCTTCAGAATGATCCCAGCCCACTTTCTTTACTAACATAAATACAGTGCTAATATAATTTGCTTAGAACTCATAAGTGTTCAACAAGATCCACACTCATTTGCTTCTCTTCATTGAGAATTTTGCAGTGTAGATAGAAGAGTTGAGTTTTGCTGAAATTTGGTATTTCTTGGGATGATTAGTACAAAAGCTGTATGGTGAACAAGAGAAGTTTATCTTGGAAAGGTGTATAGCTCAAAATACAAGCATTATCTAAAATATGACTATGTATTTCCAAACTTGCAGTATTCCAAAACAATGTACACTGCTTCTTCTGAGATACCTCTTTCCCTAAAACCTTTCCACTTTTTTTAGAAAAAAAAAAAAATCCTAAATTTTCTTACACTGTAAGCTTGATGTCTTGTAAAATAGCAAATATTGCCATTTTGATGACAATTCTGTAACAAACTTCTTTACTCCTTTAAATCCTCTCTAAAGCTGTGGGTTATCTAAATGGGTTATCTAGGTCTTTTTTCTTGGACTTCCTGATTAAACCTTTCATTTCCAAACTTGAAATTACTTTAAACTGTTGAGAACTATGTTCAGGAACAGCAATATTTCGGCTCACCCAACAATTTTTAAAATATTTTTTTTGACCAAACTGTGAGAGATTATTACAAGCTTAAAGTGTTTTGTGTCTTAAAATCTTCAAAAACCTTCAGCTGCAGAATCTTGAATTATGTTTTCTGTCCTCCTAAACATGCTGTTTGGAACTCCAGAATAGCAGCAGTACATTTTGTTCCATTTGGCAGCTGGGTGAACAACATGAACACAGAGCAGACACCAAAAGGGGACGCAGGACCAAAAATAGGCTTTTTAATTTTTCCTAGTTATTTGCTGCCAGATGATTTCCAATAGTATTCCTCAAGTGTTTCCTCTGATATTACAGGGAAGTAAGAATTTGAAGTGCCCTTAGACCAATCTTTGTGCAGTGAATTGATGTGTTCAAACAGCAGGTATGACACATTCAAATAACTCTGAAAATGTGTTTACAGGAATCAACAGTATTGTTGGATATTCATTGTAACAATTCTGATCATTCAGATATTTATTTTTTACCCCTTTTACTCATTTTTGGAAAAGAATTTAAGAAAGACAATGAACAGGTTTAAGTTATTGGTGTGAATATTCAGCTAAAAAGTATTCTACAGAGAAATTTGTGCAAGAAAGGGCCATGTTTGCTTGATCATATTTTCATTTAGTTGAACATGGTAAGCCATCCAAAAAAAAACCTTGCAAGGCGCTGATTGCTGATCACAGCTGAATTCAAGTCTGCATTAGTTATTGAAAACCAAAATACAACTCAACCAATGAAGATCCAAACTTCAGATTATTTTCTTGCCAAATGTACTTCAATAATAGATTTCTATAGAGTTAATTGAACCTTTCTAATGTTGATGTGAGTTATGAGAGTACCAAGTATTCTCATAACATTAAAACTGAACAGAGTGATATCTGTAGAAACATAACTCCTGAACTGTAATAACTTGGCATCAATGATAATGACATTTCAAGACAGGAATTGTAATGTGCTGGTGGAAAAATGTAGAAATAATTTAATTTAAACCCACTATTTCAGTAGAATGGGATTTTTTAAAGACATTCTACAAAATGATATTAAATTAATTGAAAATATTTGTTCTTTCTTTTCAGTTCACTGCATTAATACTTAATAGATAATATGCTTTGAACTACAACAAAGTCCTTTTTCAAAAGGTTTTATAGGGTACTGAAGCACTGTCATCACTGAGGGCAGCAAGTTTTAAAATATATAATATGTCTCTAAGTATTAATAAAACCCAGCAATACTTCAAAGTTTTCAAGTAAATCATAGAATAGTTTGGGTTGGATGGGATCTTTAAAAATCATACGGTTCACTCCCCCTGCCATGAGCAGGGATATTCTCATCTGGATCAGGTTGCTCACAAAGCTCCATCCAATCTGACCTTGAATATTTTCAGGGATGAGGATTCATTTTTTCTCTGGATAACCTTTACCAGTGTCTCACCATCTTTGTTGTAAAAAATATCCAGTGCACATCCTCAGCTCATGTCCAGAAACCCCAGGCCCTCCTTGTCAGGGTTGCTTCCAAGCCCTTTTCATATCCCATTTTGTATCAATACTAGGGATAATGCTGACTTACATGCAAGACCTTGCACTTGGCCTTGTTGAATATCATGAGATCCTCATGGGCCCACCTTTTGAGCTTATCCCTCTGAATGGCATCCCATCCTTTGGGCATGTCAACAGCATCACTCAGCTTGGTGTCATCTGCAGATTTTCAGTGTGCATTTACACTATTTCTGTCATTGATGAATGAGCGAAAAGTCATGGCAGTCAAGTGAAACCACCAGTGACTGGATAATAGGACACACTGCACCCATTTTATACAGGATAGAAAGGAGGACCTGCCCTGTGCATGGGAAAGTTTCTCCTGGATGTGCTAAGGCACTTGGAGGATAGGCAATTCAAGGCAGCAGGGCAATTGTTGCCTGATGCATGTATAGAAGCCATTCATTATTCCTTGTGTCCCTTGCCAAGATCAGTTCCAGACCCACCTCGAGCTTCCTGATCCCATTCTACACCACTTCTGTGTTCCTACACTCTTCCTAGGAAACCTGTCCCCGTTTCCTCTGCCTGTGCATTCCTTTGTCTCCCTTTAGTTTGACCAGAAGGGTGGTCAAACTGCCTCATCATGCCAGTCTTATCTTCCTTTCCTGATTGCTTACTCCTGGCGATCACTCCTACACTGGCTGGAAGATATCCTTTAAGATCTCCCACTCTATTCTGCTCCCTTGTCCCTGAGGGCAGCTTCCCAGGGGGTCCCCTTGACTAACTTTGCAAAGAGCTGGAGTTCTGCTTTCCTAAAATTCTGGTTCCTTGCTTTATTCTTCACCTGACCCATATACCCATATACCTGACTCCACCAGTGCTAAAGACAGAAGTGAAAGATACCATTTGACACACACTAGTACAGATAGAATGCAAACAGGTGCCTACAAAACTAGAAGAAATTCAGAAAAGAAGGTACATGCTTCAAAGGTCCTAGATATTTATAGAATAAAAAGGGACATAGTAGTTTGCAATGTGTGTGCATAACTGGAGGAATTCTGACTCTAAAAAGGTGAACAGCAAATAATTTAGTTGCTCAAAGTTTACATCCTGGACTCATAAAAACAGGTTTTGATGAGAATCTTCAGTTAATTCAGTTTCTTGGAAATCATGTTTGGGAACAAAGAATTTTAATTGTGTTTAGCTGTCATATGTAATACCTTTGATGAATACAATTGTCATTGATGGTGACCTCATTTTCTAGAATCCTAGACAGCAAAATTTTGGTCCTTTAGGTACAACTAAATAAAACTACAGCAAAATTAGATCTTTCCTTATGAATACCTACAGCACCTACCATTTAGCCCCTTAGAACAAAAATTTGCTTTTTGGAAGAGCACTGATGCTCTCCTGTACACAGAGGTGCATCAATTTAACCTACAATATGAGACAAACCTGAAATGAAACAGCACAATGTGAAAAGACATGCTTTTCAGGTTTCTCAGTACTGCAATAAGTACAGCTTTCAGCTAAATCAAAGCAGTAAATCTTGAAGCCAGAAGCAGAAATGAAATAGTGCCATTTTAGCTTAAAGAAATAATTGTATAGATTCTGATAGACAGACCTTAGCATACAAAATTTATTTCGTTGCAGTACTAAAGTAATTAGAAAATTCTTTAATGTGAGAGTGGGAGACTGACTTTCCAGCTATTCAGTTTTCTCCAGTTGTCTGGGATAACATGATATCTAACCTCCTGCTGCTGAGATCAGCTGGCTTTTCAGCACTGAATTCAATGAGAGGAGTTTGATGTCTGCTATGTGCAGAATTACAGCTGCACATTCTGTGAGGAATTGGCAGCTAAAGGTCTTGGAAACAACACTGTGGCATTTGAATTACTGCTTTCTAGTGCCTTCAACCAGTGCCAGTCTTTATAAGGTGAAATACCTAGGTTTAAGAAATGAAGTTATAAACTAGTTATTTTAGTGTAAAATCAAAAGTTCCTTCAAAGAAACACCAGTGTCACAGACTTGAATTCCTTATTTACGTGATATCAGTGATACAGTGCTAAAGCCATCTGGTAATAAAATGACCATTCAGCTCCAAATGAGACAGAAGGCATAATGCATTTTTAAAAGAGATTAAAATGCATTTTCTCAAAGAATGTTTTACATAGTTTACATAATAAATATATAAATAAAGATATGCAAAAATCAAAAGATACTTCATCTGGTTGGTCCTGGAAAGATGGAATTTTTAGAAGTTTGTATTTAGATTATTAGATAATGTTTGTAAAAATAAAAAAATCTAGAGTAGATGCTTTAGTAAGCTTCACTTTTCTTAAGTTTCGCATACACAAGAATGTCCAAGAGATTAGAGGTTTTGTACTAAATGTTGATTTATTTTAATTTCTTACTAATTTCTTACTAATAACTGTTATTGTTTTGTTAAATTTAGTTAACAAGTGCAAGTTTTTTCTGTTTATCTGGTGTAACCAAGATCCAAATTAATTGATCAACTTTTGCAACAGAATACAATGATGAAATTTGATGGGGAATGTGTGGACAGAAGGCATTGGATTTATCAAGATCTGTGAATCAGTCCCTGTATTTGATCATGAAGCTTGTGTCTGACAAATTGTTGGAGAAAAGATAACAATCCTGAATCCATTGATATTTTTTTTCTGATAATTATTTTAATTGATATCTTTGATTATGTTTCTAAACCAGTCTTTCATCTTATTAATGGCAGTAAGTCTCAAAGTTTAATAATTTTCTTAGTTTTACATTCATTTAAGAGATTTTAAAACACCTTTGCATATCAGATCTTGTTCTCCAAAAGTGATCCACAGCTAAGTGCTAAATAATTTCTTCACTGCTCTTCTATAAGAATTTAAATTTATTATATGTCTTGCTTTAATAGACAGATGAGGAAGAAAATTATAAACTGTCTGACACTTGCATACTATTTAAATGCATGTATAACTCAATACATCAATCTTGAACATTTTGCCTATTACTATTATGAAAAATGCTATAAAATCTGAAGGGGGAAGGAAAAGTGGAAAAGCATACACAGGCCAAGTAAATGTGTGTTTCAGAATGGCAGTAATTTGACCTGACCACACGGTATATCGATACAAACCAAGAATAAATAACTGTTTTCTCATTAATTTGTATTTTTAAACCCCAAAACACCTGAAGAGCTGTCAGCAAAAATGTGTAAGTTTTTAACAAGAGATAGAATTGCTCTCACGAGGCAATTAGGAGGCAACAGGTTAATATCCTTCTACATGTACATTACCATATGCTTGAGTGAAGTTTTGTAGAGCTTTGACTTCTTAGAGTCTCATGTTCAAATAATTTAGTTGGATGAACTTATGCCTGATCACATTATGTAGCTGACTGACTCATAACTGCTGCTTATATTAACTGATTGCAAAACGGGGAAATCATGGCCTAATTTCAATTAAAAGACTGAGGTTAGGGTTAGGGTTAGGGTTAGGGTTAGGTTAGGGTTAGAGTAAGGGTTAGGGTTAATGTTATGGTTAAAACTATGTTAAAACTATGTAAAGTATTTCAGAAATAATAAAATATTGTTACTCTGTGTATGCATCAAAATATAGAAAATTATTATTCAAAGATCAGAAAAAATATTGAAAATGCTAATAAAATTCAAATGGAAAATATAAATAAACAGCATAAAATTATTATGGGAGGTGAAAAAATATTTAGACTGGTCTTATTGGCACAAATTCATTTTTGAATCTCTTTTTAATGTCCATTCTCACAATATGTACTATAAGAATATATTTATAGCCTTTGGGGAAAGTATAATCACCTGGTATTTTTATATGATTAAACATAATGTTTTAATTTTTACACAGCAAGCCATGTTTTTTGGAAAATATCTAGCAAAATCTAGGAATCCCTGTATAATACATTTGCAACAATGAGTAAAGGTATACAAGCCTGTATTTCTTCAACTTGAATATGCTCCCCAAGGCAAAACCAGTGGAGAGGCTATTTTGTTTATCAAGAATCCTCCCATAAGGTGAAGTTCAGATGTCTGTTTGGGCCACGATCCCATGTTTTTAAAGCTTTTCTAGTGGTGCAAGTGTCAATACATAATCTTTTTTTAAAATCTGACAGAAAAAGCAGCACAGGAATGTTTTGATTTTAAGTAGAATTCCTATCAGCAATAGAGTATTGTGGCACCAGGCCCTGGAGCACCATGTGGGGTGGCATCCATCACCCCATGGTGGCTGTGCTGTTGTGGGGCCAGAGCACATAATCAGTCTGAAAAAGAGGCATTGTAGGAAGGTTCTATGGCCCAGCAGATGTGCTGCTGGTCTGTGAGAGGGCAATACAGCTTCTTGATCATGCTCTCAGTGCTCTCAGTAGTAGTTTTTTTTTTTTTTTTGCACCACTAATATTTCTGCTATATATCCCCACTGTAATTGTTGCTAACTGGAAGAACACAGTGAGGAGGCACCATAAGCTTCTGAGCAAGAAGCTGGACAGAGTGCAGACATCATTGTCACAAAGCTGCATTCAAAATAGAGATATTTTAAGAATTACTGTCTTGGATTTAAGGTCACATTTTATCTCATCCCATTTGCTGAGCTAAAGCCTTCTCTCTGGATCTTAATCTCTGTAATAATACATCCCATCTCTGTGAAAGCAAAGAACATCTTTTCCTTGCAGCTTTTAAAATCTCTGAAGAAAATTCAACTCTGTGCAAACGGGTCCAGACTGAAGATACCTTGAATGCTAATAGTAGCAGTTGTATTGCTTACTTTCAGTAAACAATCAGTTTCAGTATGTTGATATAATATTATTATGCAAAACATGAGCTGAAGAAGAAAGAGCAAAGGAGTCCAAAAACCGATAGCAGAACTGTGAAAAATCTTGGTTAATTTTAAATTAATATAATGTTTCAACTTCAGCATTAGTTTTTTCGAAGGCTTGGAGGATGAGTAAACAAAAATTTTTCAATCATATGGTTCCCGTATAGTTTGATGACTTTTTAAATTATAAGTCTCCCTTTGTCTTTAAGGAGGAAATGACAGTTAAAGTTTGTTTTTCTCAGCCAAAATGTGGTTTTTTCCCCACAGCATTAACTGCACAGCATCTACAGCACTGACAACATGCTACTTGAATACGCAGCCAAAAGGAAATGAATTATGTGTTATTAAGAAAATCCCCGAAGTTCTCTTCAGCAATGAGGGAGTACAATCATGGATGCTGTAATTATGCAAATAATCATTTATATTCAATATTGCCCAAGTGCCACTAAGCTATTATATCTGCATGCTTGTAGATATATCTGCAAACATATCTGCATGCAACTCATTCATAATCAGAATATGTATTTGATCAGTTGAAGTGCATTTTTGGAAGGCAAATGCCTTGCTTATTGGTAATGAAATGAAGGCCTCAGAGTAGCTAATCAAGACTTAGCTAGTGGAAAGCTTTTTTTATACATCCATGTGCCCTCAGAAGTCCTGATGAACTGTGTGGTCCAGATGATCAGACAGTGTCACACAGGCATTGATTCACTCCAATTGTGATTCTTCCCACATGCTTGATTTGCTCCTGTATTAACCCTTCTCACAGCCACAGACCTATGGGAATTGCATCTTCCACTAACATCCTATTGTGAGATAGGAAAAGAATGTCTTTTTGCCCTGAAGATGAAATTTTACACTTCACCTTCCATAACATCTGAGAAATGCTTTAGACAACCTTATATTACATCCTACATCCTGGGCTGTGGACATGTAATACATGATTCAGTTGAAAATGAGGATATTTAAATGTGCATATTTAAATATGACTGTAACTGTCTGCCTAGTAATATTGGGTGTGTGTGGATAGGTTGTGGTAGCTGGGGATCAGTGAGAAGTCACCAGAAGCTGCTCCTGTGTCCAACAGAGCCAATGCCAGCTGGTTCCTTGATGGACCTGCCACTAGCCAAGGCTGAGCACATGGTGAGAGCAACACTGGGATAATTGATTCAAGAG
The DNA here is from genome assembly GCA_034336665.1 of Luscinia megarhynchos. Lineage (NCBI taxonomy): Eukaryota > Metazoa > Chordata > Aves > Passeriformes > Muscicapidae > Luscinia > Luscinia megarhynchos. The sequence continues at coordinate 73,260,421 of JAPFBE010000003.1, forward strand.
AGGGAAAAAAGGTGGGACAGAGCAGTGAGAATGTGTGAGAGGAGCAGCCCTGCAGACACCAATGTCAGTGCAGAATGAGGGGCACTGGAGCAGAGATTCCCCTGCAGCCTGGTGCAGCCCCTGGGGGAGCACAGATCCACCTGCAGTCCCTGGAGGATCCACCCTGGAGCAGGTGGATGAGCCCTGCAGGAAGCTGTGACCCTGGGGGAAGCTCACGCTGGAGCAGGACAGTGGAACCAGGCAGAGAGGAGTGCATTCTGGAGCAGGTTTTCTGGCAGCTTCTGGGATCCCATGGCGGAGAAGATTTTCCTGGGGGATTGCACCACATGGGAGTCCCCATGCTGAAGCAGTTTGTGAAGAACTGCAGCCTGTGGGAAGGAATCACTGGAGAAATTCGTGGAGGACTGCCTCATGTGGGAAGGATCCTGTGCTGGAGCAGGGAGAGAGTGTGAGGTGGAAGCAGCAGCAGAGACCAAGTGCTATGAGCTGGCCATGAGCCCCATCCCCTATCTCCCTGCACAGCTTATGGTAAGAGGTGGAAGAGTCAGGAATAAAGGAAGTTGAACTTGGGAAGATAGGAGTGTGGGGGGAAATATCTTTTTAAATTTGTTTTAGTTTTCTCATTATCTTACTCTAATTTAATGGCAATAAATTTAATTAACTTTCCTAATTCAAGTCTGTTTTGTCTGTGACTGTAACTGCTGAGTGATCTCCCTATACTTAGGTTGTCCCCATGAACTTTTGATTGTATTTTTTCCCCCGTTCTGTTGAGGAAAAGAAGTGATGGAGAAGATTGGTGTGCACTCAGCAGCCAGCTCAGAGACCCCTGTCTCTTCCACATTGCAGCAGATATTTTGAATTGGGATTTCTGATAGGGAATGTGATCATTACATATATAGTGCCAAATTTCCCCCATCAATTTTAATTTCAATGCTAATCTTAATGTCAACTTTAATGCTAATTAAAGTATTAGGAGTATGAGACTCTAAAAATGATTGTTAACTATTTTTGTCTCTATAGTTATTTTTGTCTATTATCATGGGGTTTTTTCTGTGAAATGGTTCCTTTTCCCATGGCCAGTTTCCCTTCTCTCTGCTACTAATCAACCACTGTGTATCTTGGAAACTGGAGAGTTCCTTCACACTAGTCTGTGGGACACAACTATATTTGTGTGCATTTACTTGATCATATTCTTGGCATCCACAAAATAATAATTTTTTTAAGGGTTGCAATTATACAAATGACCAAGTGTCATTAAGGTCTTCAGACTGTATCTAGATAGAAAATACATGGAACACAATATTTTCTGAGAAACAGAGCCACTAAATTCACATCACTGGTAACTGTGGAAAGGAACACGAATGACTATTAAATTCAGGTAAAAAAAAAAAAGGAATACAAATTCTGTATCCAATAGTATCCTAGTTTCAGCAGTTTCTCTGAGCTGACCCGAGTGAAAATATGCTCTATGCAAGCCCATGTCTTGTGAAACAGCAAGGTTCTGTGCCTTGTGTGCTCCTGTTCAAAAACAGAAATAATTTATAACAGGGAGAAAAAAAAAAGTTATTACTGTTATGAACAGTCTTGTTTAATACTAACCATTTTAAGACCCACAGGGAAGAGGGAAACATTAATTTTTCTTCTCATGTATCCCAAGCATTAATGTATAGCTTCACAACAGTTAATCTTTCCCTTTTTTTCTCCTGTCAGTCCTACAACCTTTTTTAGGGAAAGATGTATTGCAACATCAGTCAGGAAAAATGAGTAAGTAATTTCTTTTCCATGCAAGAGGAGTGAGCAATCTATCTGGATGGGCTCAGGAAACAAAGATGAATAATGAAATGAATAGTTAGTTCACTAAAAAGTGCAGTGTTGAGGTCATTGAAATGTCACTATTTCTTGAAATGACTTTTTAATAAAGATTGTTTTGAAAGCTCACATTTTGATCTTGATCTTTTAAAACAGCATTTTTCAGCTTTTCATTTTAACATTTAATTTCATGATTTTTCAGTTCTGGTTAGGAATTTGAGAACTGATTATAAAAAATATAAATTCACATTAAATTTATTATTTTTTTCTAAATTATTTAAGAAATAGCAAAAAGTATTAATAATGCCATAAAGTTCCACTGAGTGTATCTCAAGCAAAAGTATGTATAAATATTATCCCACCAAGAAATACTGTAATACAGTTAAATGTATAATACATTCATAAGTTTTCATTTCTCCAAAATGCTGACAACAGAGGAAAATAATGAACAAAGTAGACAAATATATGCAAACAAATAACAATGTAAAAATAAATTATATTGGTTCTATCTTACTAATTTTCTCATATAGTTTTTATTAAAAAATATGTTCATGTACAGAAAAAAGGGAGCAGATAAAGTCCATTAATTCAGCAGAAAATTAACATGTCAGTACAATAATACCTACAGCAATAAAATCTGGGAAAAAAATTCTTGTTTGCTTGTGTACTGATTTCAGAATCATTGATAAAGGCTAGAAATGCTGCTGTATGCATGAAAACTTGGCTGATATTTCTGAAGTCTGACGGGAAGATTTCCTTGGAGTGTTAAAATCACTCGGTTTAGATCCATTTAATAAGAGGTGAAACATATCAGAACGTCAATGCACTGTTACCTATTTCTCTGAATCCAGGACAAGGTAGAAGTAAATGGTCTCTCTGGCCTTGAGAGTAGTCTTGTAACTATTGAAAGACAAGAGGAGGTAGTCTAAGGTCAGCCAAAGAATGCCAAAGCAGAGTAGAAAGAATGAGATAAATGGCCAAGCAGGTCTAGAAACAACAACTTAAAATAAAAAATACATAGGAGCTGCAAATGTAAACATACTGGAGTTGTTTTCTCTTTTAATAATAACAGCAAAATAATTTCTCTAAATTATTAGTGACTGTTTTCTTAACTTTAAAATATAACATTGCAAGTGAGTAAATTCTAACATAGTTCTCTGTTGATTTTTGGGGTTTTTTAAAGTTACTGAGGAACTGATTCAAGCCTAAAAATAATGACTATTATTGTAGCCTTCTTGATTTGATTATGCTTGTGTGGAAACCAATAACATTCTCTGGTGCATACTAGGAGCTAGTTTCACAGGCATACAGATAATTATAGGCTTAGTCAACTGGTAAATAAAACCTAAAGAGAAAAATGTGAATAATTATTGGGAACTACACGAGAAGACTTACCAGCTCCTTAAAATACACAGATGTCTAAAGTCTTGTGATTATTTACAATTATGTGCAAAGAATGAACATCTGTATGTATATTCCAATCAAAACACTAATTTGTTCACTCTCGTAATATCCTTGGACTCCAACCTATTTTTTTCCATCTTCAGCTTTCACACTTTCAGCTTCACATTTTCTGCTAGAGTGAAAGTCCACTGTTGTGTGTCTCTTTCCTGTAGAATGTGATCGAATTACCCATTTATGTTCTTGTTGTTGGGCTGAGCTCCTCAGGTTTTTCCTTCTAAGGCTTTGTTCAACCCTTTAATGAGTCTTGTTGCACTTCTCTGAGACCTCCAGTCCACCAGCTTATGAGAAATGTCATTCTCTTGGCCACCAGTAATAGAATTAATACATGCAGGGCTCACACTAACTAGGCTGTGGCACCAGAGTGGACACAGATAATTCAGAACATCATCCACCAGTATGTGAGGTCTTTTCAAGGGTCACTGCTTCCCCATTCCAATATTTGGCCACACTGAAAGTCAAACCTATGCGTACGTATAGGTGCACATTAAGCTGATCAGTTTTTTGGTTATCTGGATCTCTGACTTCCTCCTGGCCAAACACTCCTCTTTGATGCTATCTTTGGACAGCAAAAACTCTTTTTTTAACTGACAATGATTTTTGCTATTTCAACAAAAGCTGACAAAAGCTTTAAAGCATTGTCTGATTACTTTTTTTTCCTTCCTAGACTCTCCACTAATCACCTAATTGATGAGTTATTAAAAGCAAAAAATAATTTTGACATGAAGATTCAGTACTTTTTTAATATGCTATTTAAATAGTGTTCAAACCTTATGGTATGCAGCACTCTAATTTTGTGTTGCTCAAGTTTCTTAACCCTAAGGTGTGATGTAGAATGCATTACAGAATTCTATTGCATTTGATGCACTTGTGCATCTGCTAGATAACTATATTTATATAAAAATGAAGTCAAGCTGTTTTGGAATACCTATTTCTCAAAACTATGTGGCAAGTACATTCATTACATTAATGTCTTATTAAGAGTCATACACTCAATTTCTGAAGCAGCAAAACAATCATTACTATTTTCAAATTCAATGACTAAACAGGACTTGGAGCTCATCTTTGGAAGTCTTCAATGCTGGTATATGTGAGGTTAGATTAGTTACTCTTCATGTGCTTAAAAGAATCAGGTTAAGAAAAGCCGCTTGGATGGAACAATCTATGAAACAGTTTTAAAATTTATGAGTAGACAGCAAAAAGCCCCCACACCAGGACACACTGAGCATACAAACTAGCATTACTGGTTGAAATCAATAGTGATCACAGAAAAAAAGACTCCTTCAGGTAACTGAGAAACTTAAAAAAAAATTAAAAAATCCCAGCTGATTTTCAATGGGTTTTCTCTCATGATTTTACCATACATTAAATGTGCTTTCATACATTAAATGTGTTACAGTAAAATTAAGTGATGCTTATTAAGCAATGTAAGAAACAGCCTTTGAGAGGAGGTGAAAAGTGATGTGCCATGACTCCTTCTCTGGATTTTCCCATGGTAGGATATGCTAAAACAAGGTGGTAGGTAAGTACAGTTTTTACAGAACTCCTGGCTAAATTCAGCTCTATGGGTGTAATGGAAAACCTGTTTTTTAAATTTCTGGCTGAGAGCAGCAGTGTTGCAGGCAGCTGGGCAGCTCTGGGCTCTGCCTGTTTTACACATCAGTGTCAAACCAAGGCCAAACTTTGGACTTGCACTGCAAGTTCTGCTGTGGCAGCTGTATCCCAACAACACTTTCCAATGTTTTGCACTGGAATATTTGGCCACAATGCTTTTGTACTTTTAGAGTCATAGAAGGTTTTTTCCACACACATTTCATTTCACCAGCAGAGTGATTTCCATGAATTTGCCCATCTGATGCATTCTAATGCAGTGCTGTGCTACTCTTTGGTTCCAACACATTAGATAATTGCTCTAGTACGTTGTTGAATATTAAACCGATAATTTTAATGCACATTTTAATTTTCCCAAGAACAAGCATCTTCTGTGTTCTCTAAAAGCAACAGACTTTCTACTCAAACCGTCTGAAACTTTGATTTATCAACAATTTAAACATACTTTTTAATCCATTTTTAAAGTTAAATTATACTTTTTGAACACACTTATGGCTTAAAGGGATTTTTTCCCTAACTGATTACATTGTCAGGAGAGGAAAACTCATTCCTTATAGGCAGCTTTATCTTTGAATCCTCTGCCTATCTGTAAGCACAAGAGTGTCTCCTGGATTTTCTTTAATTCCACTTCCTTACTGAAATTATGCATTTTAACTGAAAACAATCCTTTCAGTGGAAATTCAGATCTAATTTTTCCAGAGCTGGTGAAATCTTGATGTGAGGTGAATGTATACTGATATGAAAAATTAGTCACTTTCCTCTATATATTCTTCGTGACGAATTTGTCTTTGATCCTATTAAGACTTTCAAAGCTTTAACATTATTTAAAGATCTTCAGAAGAAAGTAATCTGAAATTACATATAAAGGAAAATTATTAGACTTTTTTCCTAATTACAGTTAGAGGATCATTTAACAGGCATCAGGGGAATGAAGCATTTTAAAACAGGCTGAGAGGAATTAGTGCACTTAAAGGCTGTATTTCTGCCTGCTAGAGATTTAGTTGTGATTTCAGTGAACTCTTGTGGTAAGTTAGAAGACGTTTCGTATGTAATAAAGGGACAGAGACCCCAGGCAAAGTACTTTGGTGGAAATCCTGTGGGAGGAATTGTGTATGTAGCATGGGAATGTGCCCTGACATTCAGTGCATGGGCAGTTTCAAAAACTCCTTTTCCTTATCTAACCTGAGATTCCTGCAGGAACAGCCTCTTCAGAAATGAGTATCTGGAAGGACACTCAGGGGACGTACACTGCTAAAAGCAGCAGTAGGGTATCTGTAAGTATCTGAGAGGATCATGGAAAAAGAACAATTTTATGAAAATAAAAAGCTTTACCATGTGGTTTTTTTCAATTTTTTTTTTTTTTGGCTTAAAACACAATTCTTCACAGACAAAAGTCAAACAAAAAAACTTTATAATTTGTGGCTGACACTTCATGATTCTATCCATTTTGCTTTTTTAGACTGATGTTTAATATTAGTCCAGTTATTAAAAGTTAAAAATAATTTTGACATACAGGCTGGGCTACATCTTCTGGTCCTGAAACTACATGGAGATGTCTAGGTAAAATTATATTAGTTTTATATATTTTCTCAGATATGGTAAAATGCTCAAGGTGTTTTTAATAGTATGCTGTATTTTCAATATCATTTTCTTTCATCATGCTACTTTCCCCAGCATCAGAATTCTGTCTGTTATTGAGGTTGATTTTTTTCACTATATAGAATTTCATTTCCATCTTCTGTGTTACTGTTTTTCTTAACCTTGCCTGTGTCTTCCTTTTTGGCATACAGTTTGTAGTTTACAATCTAAGACTCTCTTTGAGAACAAAGTTTCAAATGGAGATGAATTTTAGCTGAAGAGTAATTGCAATAAAGTATTGTTGCTTACCTTCTTTAAAACATTTGGAAAGAATAGTGATAATATTAGAATGGACTCAGGGCAAGGAGAAATACAGAAGTCTCCACCCACCTTGAAAGAAACCGTGGATCAGGACAAACAGAACATACATATGAAAAAAAAAAAAAAAAGGTAAATGGTTTTTCCTGTTTTAATCACATGTAATAAATTTGCAGCCATTTCCTTATCCTAAAAGTCCTTGAAATTAAGTTTTATTACAGAAAAGTAGAGGGGAAAATGGCTTACCTTAGCTACTTTCCATAGCACTCAGCTGCATTTTCTTTAATTTTCTAATATGTAAGGCTTGTTCCAATCTCTGCAGCTGTTAGTCTAATTGGATGATTTCCTGTTTGAAATGCAGAATAATTTAAAGTGACTAGCAGTTGTTCAGGGAACCTCCCTTTCTAGGACATAACTTAATCTGACACATTCAACACTCATCAGAGATTCAACATCTTTTCAAACTGATTACTGCTTCCTCCATCACACTCCAAGTTCCTTGACTTCCATTTAAGTGCTCCAATTTAGAGTCTGATTATTCAAATGAAACTAAGATGAAAAATCAGGGTTTTTTTTCCTTTTTTAAATGTGGTTCCTCAAAATGTACACTGTATGCAGTCCTCTGTAATCTTTGCTAGATATCTCATCTTCTGTGATGCAACAGCCAGCTCTGTGTTGAGGGTTTTATTCTTGCTGAGATTAAGAGCAGTAATGTTCTTAAAGTGGGAGAAATCTTGATGTGGGAGAAATTTACATGGCTGATATCCACCAGAATTTATCAACAAAGTTTAATTTTTGCCAACAAAGTTTAACCACCAAAGTTTAATTTTTTATAAAAAAGGAACAGCATTTTCTCTTGAGTCAAGAATTTCATTAAGACTTAAGTTTTGTGAGAATAGAAAATAATAGAGAAATGTTATTTCTTTATACAACCTTGAAACATAAAACTTTGAGTCTGATTTGCCAGACCCAAAACTTCAGGTCACTGAAGGAATCTGTCACTGTGAGTCAGGTCACTGTGGAATCTGAAAATGTTCACTGTGTGAGAGAGACTATTCCCCTTACTCAGCCACATGTTCCTCCAAGGAACATAATTATATCAGGCCCTTGATAAAATGCTGCTTACCTTCTGACTTGTTTGCTTGTTTTTGTTTTTTTTTTTTGTATTTGTATTTTATTCTTTTGCTATTGTACATGCCTGCAGAATTTGCTTGGTAGGGTAAAGACATAATCTTTCTAGAGACCCCTTCGAAAATAGGAAAATTTTTCTCAAGTAGTTGTTCATTATTGTTAATGAATTTACTCAGGTTAAGAATTATACCTGCAGAATAAGATTTGAATGGTATGTAAAGGAAAAAAAAACATTTGCAAACAGACTATGCAATAAACTACAAAGGAGGTAGTGAGGTTTCTTCTATGTGGAAGAATCTGGGAGGCATTTACTGAACCATAATGGGAACAGTTGGCTGGAGGTTTCATCTGTAAAAATTCATGCTTTGCAAGAATGTCTGTGACATGAGCAGCTCACTCATGAAAATGACTGGAGAACAGAAGAGATAAATAAGATTTTGTAAGATGTACACTGAGTCCATGGATATCACTTGAACTCAAACAAATACCACACATTAAAAAAATCAAAATAAATAAATGCATTCTAATGCAATCCTTGCACCTGTGCTCATGGAGAAGGAAACCAAAACACCTCTCCAAGGAAAATTTTCTAGCTGGTAAAATTTTCTGGCTGTCAGCTTGGCAGACTTATGATTAAAAGTGGCAATCTTTTCTTGTTTCAAGCTGCCATTCTCTTTTTACCTTACATTGCTATGAGCCAAGGTTTTCCTCAGAGGTAACAATGAAAAAAGAGTTCAAAAGTTGAAAATAAAAGCTGCCTGGGGTATAAAATATGGAGAGTGATTTTCTTCTTTATTTCTGAGCGTAGAACATGTTTCAACTCTTGGGCATCAGTGGACAAGTATATATGCAGTTATACACATATTTTCTAATTATTTTAATGCATTTATTTCTTACTACAATGACTACATTTTACCGAATGAAAGCTAAAAAAACTCACAAAACCCCAAACCCCTTTTGCTGATGCTCAAGCATAGTGTTAACCTGAAAAATGCACAGGCAGAGGATGTGCAGAAATCTCATTGTTTCACGGTCACCTTGGGCAGTCAAACTTTTTTATTTAGGCTCAAAACTGTTTTCCTTTTTTATAATTTTCTTTATGAATTTAATTGTGGCATCGTACATGGTGAAAGTGCAATATTGGGGCTTGGATTAAAATGTGTCCAATGTAGATATGAAGCAGTGCACTAAGTGCTTTCAGGCTCCTGTGAAGGGGTGTACTCTGCTATTGCAATAGGAGGAGCACATGGCTGTGCCTCAGTTAGCACACAGTGACAGACCAGTTGGAATGCACCACCTGTAAGGGAAACAATTGGCAGGGAAGTTGTAGAGTAGGGGTTTTTTGTTCATTTGGGCTTTTTGTTTTGGCTTTTTTCCTTTACTTTTTTTTTCTTTACTTCAGGCTAATTCTACTTTGGCCTGATGGATTGAGTGACCGTGGGTTGATAGAGTGAACCAGCCATTCTCCAGGAGCCTCTCTTCCAGTTTAGTTTCATCTAAGGTGGTACAGTTGAAGATCTCCAAAGACCACTCCTTGAGAATCCAAAGAAGAGCATGAATCTCACTTTGGAGGCACACTGCTGACCCAGTCTATTTACAGCTAGTGTGTTAGTCCAGTGTTTTACATGATAGCAATAATCCAAAGACACTGAGATCCCTATATAACATTTCAGGACTGTTCTCATGAAACAAATCACTTTTCTTTGATACTCTGCTATGTTCTCTCTTCACCACATTCAAAATTAAGAAAGTGTCAAATGAACTGGATTGATATCCTTATTGATGACTGGGACTAGTATTTTGGCTTTCTATTTCTGGAAAGGAGGCAAATGGCATTTTCTTAGGAAAGATTCTATAAAAGAATTGTCTTTTTAACATTTTCATCAGTTTCTTTTGAACCTCATAATTTTTTATGAAGCATATTACAGATGTGGTTGTGCATGGAAAGATTAGTCACAAGACATTTACAGCTAGTTAATTAACACTGCTCTACAGAGTTTTTATTTAGTAAAATTAGAGGGCATTGCTTTAGACTGTTTAAAGAATCCATTATCTTGCAGCCAGCGTCCAATAATTTGTCTTACATAAGCAGCTAAAGTGAGTTGGGATCTCAATATAGCAGTTTGACAGAAGTGTTAAATTTAGGTATCATCTAAACTCACTGGAAATGGTGATTGTTTTTCCTAAGAACACAGTCCAAAAGTGAACAAAAATGAAAGGGGAAAATTTCCAGCAGGCCTTCTTGGCTCAAATCATAACAACTATGTTAATCAGAGCTTTGTTTCACACTGCCTGCAATTGCCTTTCAACAGTCAGTACAAAAGTTAGCAAAGCATAAGCATTCATGTGACAAGAATAAGTCCCCTAGGAGTAGGAGCTGAGGCTGACCTTCTGAGGAGAGGACATTGCACAAATGCAAATATAATACTTGGGGAAGGCTTGTAGCATGGTAATTTTTGTAAAAGGCTACAGGTATTTGTGTCCAGTTCTCCTGGAGAAGTACTTAAATTGTTTCTGTGCACCATGCAGTCTGAAGTGAAGAAAGAAAGAAAGAAAATATCAGTTATCAGATTACTGTCATATTTTTATGTGAACACTATTTTAGATACCATTTTGGTAATTTTTTCCTTTAAGTCTTTGAAGCTCCTTGGTATTACCAGAAATCCCTCACCTTAGAGATTGCTGACCTCACTATTGTGAGGCCACACAAATTGATCAGAGCAGAGACACAAATAAGTCCCACAGATAACTATCCCACAAAAGACCAGGGGCAGAGGCTTAGAGTGTTGAGGAATATTCTGGCTGAGCTCCTTTCTTGTCTCTAAGCTATTGAGTGGGTTTCATAATAAGCTGAGAAAATACTATCTTTTATAATATCATAAATATAATAAAAGGCACTTACCCTGCCAAATGGAGATGAGAACAACACTGATCCTGAATTGGCTGCTGTCAATAAATTTGTGCCTGCCTATAACAAGGGATGCTTCTGTATTGTGATGGACCTTAGTGCTTGAAATGAAAATTTAAAATCCATAGCAAACAAAACTAAAAGAACCTGTGAGATAATAAAAATAACATGCTCAGAGATGTTTGAATAAATAAAGAAAAAAAAAAAGAAAGTGCAAGATAATAAAAAGAACCTACTCAGGGACATTTTAATAACATTTTAAAAGGCATAGATAGCAAGCTAAACAAAAATGAGGCATATTGTCTGCAATGAGGTAATTATGTTTTAACAGATGAGGTGGGATGTCTATACTGAATATGATGGAAATATTCCAAGATCCCATAGTAAATTCCCTCCTCGTTTTGTGTGTGTAGTTGTTTCAGGCAGGAACTTTTCTGGAATGAAGAGATGGGCCCCCAATCTAAAGCAAGTAAGATAACAGATAGGTAAGAAAATCTATAATCAGAAATGCAGGTTTTCAAAAGGAAAGGTGGTAGAAGTAGAAAGCTGAACAAAGGAAGGCAAAAGAGGACAGGTGCTCTGGGTGGAATTGACAGCAACGTTTTACCAATTAAAACGGATTTCAAAATTAGAAAAAAATTCTGATGGAAAACCTCAAGTGCCTTATTAATTGCTACTCAAGGAAAGAACCTATCTTCACTACACCAAAAACTGTGTGGCATTTATAAAGCATGCAATTTCTGCACTTGATACACAGAGTAATGTCAAATGTATGTAGTGTCTTGTTGACACCACATTTAAGCCTTTACTGCTTAAATGGCTATTCTTAGGTGAAAAATATAAACATGCTGAAAAATAGTCCCTGAAGATCACCTCTGCAAGAGGGATGATCTCTTGTGCCTGAAACATATTAAAGACAAAACTGAAGAGCAGGAAGATGCTTACAGCAATTAAAGTTCAAGAGCACTTCTGACAACCAGCTTTCTCTGAGCAACATTCCCAAACAGTACAATAAACTTTTAAATTAGCAGAAACTAAAATATTTGGCAATTTTTTCCTTTTTGTTATAATTAATCCAGGATTTTTTCCTTTTTCTCACTAAGGCATTGGAAAATTATGCCAATAATAAAAATTATACCAATAATGTCTTTTTTTAAAATCAAAATTAAAGGTGTTAAAACATCTAAATCAAACTATACAATTATTAATTTACTTAAAGTCTGAAATCTTCTTACAAACTTATTGCCTTTGACTACAGTTTTTTTTTTCCTAACAGACTCATCTGAGTTTGTCATTTGCAGACTTCCACTAAAAATATGCCCCTCAGACTTTCTCTGAAGGCACTACTGAATGTTCCCATGACAATTTGCAACAGCAGGATCTTCTTGTGGCTTCTGTTTTTGATATTGAGCTTAAAATGCATTATTACCTAGTAAATGGAGCTATTGTTAGAAATTACTGGAATATGACAGCTCCTGTGACAATTTCTGAGACTAAAATGCAGTTGTTCAACTTCAGAGAGAGAGAGAAAATTCTTGTTTTTCTGGAAAAAAATGATTGGTGAAAAAAGGTTTGTTTTTGTTTAAAATTTTCATTCTGACCTCTCCCTGTGTTTTCAGCAGTGATCAGAGAGTCTCCTGGAAAGGCAGAAACCTTTCTTTGGCTAACATCATCAAAACCTGTGTGTCTAAGAAAAGGTTGTCTTTGTATCCTTTCTTTTTGACACTCAGAGGAAAAAAATATTCTTTAGCAAAAACATTGCTGCAACTCTTTCACAGTTTACTATTCTTCTGTGGGAAAGCAGGCACTTTCAAAACTTTATAAAAATTTATCTTCAAAAAAAGTTGACTTGCCAATAATCTTTTCATTGAGTAAAATCCAATAAAAAAATACTAAGACAAAGATTTCTGTTGCACATTCTGTTGATCCCTGGGTGCCTGTTGGGGCTCAAAGGAAGCAAGGTATACTGAAGGAAAAATATACTAAATGATTAGCATGAGGAATGTCTCAGCACACCCAGAAGGCAATCTTTCTAGGACAAATTTTCCCCTGAAAAAAATCCAGGAAATTAATTCTTAATATTATTCTCAAGAGATTAGGGTTTACTTGGAACAGGGAGCATCCCTGCAAACTCTTTACTAGTCAATGGATTTAGGCTCCAGTGTGATCATAGAATAAATCTGTCTTTAGGTCTTGTGGTATGAGATCAAAAGAAAATCCCATGAAGCAAAGTAAGAAGCCAATTTAAACTCATTCTGTATGGTCAGTTTTGCTCAAAAGATGTTGCTGTGCTGACTTTGAAGTCTCAGGCTTTCTCCTGGAATAAGTTTCAATGCATTATCTCCTTTCCTACATGCCTGAAAATAAAAGGGCTTAAACACTGTATTGTATGCTTCAGTGCTCATTTGAAAAAATGCCAGCAAGCCTTCCTTCCTGCCCTTCCCTGCCCTCAGTCTGGATAAAATTTGTATTTTGAGTTATCTGGTAGCATACAGATGCAATATCAATGGGTATTGAAACATGGAAAAAAGGGATAAAAATTACTATTCTTGCTATGCACTCAGGATTTTGCAAACATAACTAAGCAAATGCCTTTTTATGATGTTGGGGGACTATAGGTAATGATTCTTCATTGTTAATTTTTTTTATATAGCATCTTGGTTTTTATTCATGAATCCTGTGACTTGTCTCATTTGCTTGTTAATGAAAGCTAGTATTAGAATTTTTCTAGCCTAGTGATGTATTTTTTTTATTAGTTCTGCAGTGCCTTGACTAAAATAGGGTGCTGTGTATGCCTCTACCATAGTGTAAAAAGAGACAGGTAATGAGAAATGGCCAGCAAATGAAGAAAGAGGAATAAGCACTGCTGCCAAGCTGACTTCACAAAACAAAAATTTCTCTCTTTTAAAAACTGAGTAAGGAGAAAAGTGGTATGAGTGTTACAGCTGGAGTTGTCAGAGAAAATCCACTTCAGAAAGTAAAACATACTGCAGAGATAAGGCTTTTTTTTTCTAACTCATCAGAAAGGAGCTCCAAAAAGAAAATGCAGACCTCACCAAATAAATATTCAAAATGAGAACAAACCATCTGTTTTATCCCTTTCCCCCCCATCATGGGGAAAAGGAAGACTTTTGTAATCTGAGTCAGAAACCAACAAATAGGAGACCTATGGAAGGGGCTTTAATTCCTACTGCAGCTTGGAGAATTTGGAACAGGATGGGAACAGAAGAACTAAAGGTAGAGGGAGCGCCATGAAAAAGTAATGGAACAAAAGAATTTCAGAATGGTTTTAGTTCCTCTTTACAGATATTTCAAGATGCTATTTATAGAGAGCAGTATTTGCAAAGCAGTATCAAAAAGCATATATTAGGATATGCACCCATTGATGCAAATTTCACTGGAAAACCTGTAATTTTGCTGAAAATTTGATATAACTGTGGGTCTGTCAGTTTACAGTGGACTAATGTCATCAAAGGGTGGATTTCTGCTGAGAAAACACATTTCTTGAAAGATCAGAAGACCATTTGAAGATGTAGTTAATATTATGCCATTGTCTTGAACATTCTTTAAAGATTAGGGTAATACATATTTTCTGGAAGTGGTAGTCACAAAAAGGGTAATATTACTGAAGTGTGAAACAATGAATCTTTGAGCACTGCTGTGTGACTGTAACCTCCATTTCACCTTGAGGCTTCTGTAGATGAAATTTCAGAGCATAATGAGATTAAATATTTTCCTTGAAGACCTTTCCCACAACTACAACCAGGTCCTACAGGGCAACCTGGTTTGAAGCTAATGGAACTCTGCAAGGATGCTGAGGTCACTCCTCACCAAGCCTCTGGGAGAAACTCAGCCACCCAGCCTGTGTCAGGTCTGACAACAGGAGTGGTGACAGCAGACAAAGCAACCCTGAGGCAAATTCTGAATCAAAATCAGGTCGCATGTAAAGGAATCATTGGGGTTGCACTTTTTGCATCAGCTGGGAATCTGGTCCTCAGGGAAAGAAGGTTAGTGGCAGATGGCAGAGGTTCTGTGCATAGACTTTAGAAGGGCAGCAAAGCCACATAGCAATGATGAAGATCTTTGGAGTCAGAATGAGTAAAAGTGAAATACTGGATCTTGATTTGGCACATTTTTCGTTCTCGTCTTTGTTCTCTTCTTGTACAAACCTTTCATTTATTTTATATAGTTTTGCTTTTTTTCACTCTGAGATCTATTTAAATGAAAATACTTAGACTGATGTTAAAAAATGTGTTATCCTTTACATTGAGCTCAATTAATATGTAAAGTCCTTCAAATGGTACTGCTAAAACAGCAGAAGAAAAAATAGTCTGCTGCAGTAGACATCATAAATGACAGCTCTGCAATGTGGTCAAAATCTGTGATAAGTATTTGAAAATGAAAGTTAAAACATCGTAAAAAGCATATTTTTTTTCTCCCAGAGTAGAGTAAATGAACATCATATTCCCATCCTTACAAAGTACTAAACTAATAGTATTCAATTAAATCAAATCCTCTTGAACCATAGATGGCTAATTGACAGGACTCAAGATCAAGCTATTACAGATCTGCATAGCTTGGTCTAAAATCTATCCTTGATAGTGTGTTATGAAAAAAAAAAAAGCATTTCAAATCGTATCCAGTAGGAAGATAGCAAGGACACTGGCAAGGGCATGGAGCCTGGCAGAGCTGGGGAATCTTGTAGGTGGAACACATCAGCAATGACACTGAGCAGCTGCTTGACAAAAAGCCCATACCAGCCAAGTAAAGAGGTGAATGCAGTTGAAACCAAAATCCTTTTCCATCCGATGTTTGCCATGAAGAATAAAAATAAAAATATCACAGCAAAGCAATTTGAGTCTTGTATGGCATCCCTTTCTTGTGAAGGGTTTTTAGATTCAGTCAGCAGTCATAAATTCGTCATAATCAACAATATCTATTCAATGATGAGGTTAAGGTTGCTATCAGAGGCACCTGTAAAAGTGGTTTGGTGTTCTTAAAACTACATCCAGGTGGAACAATGGCCACTTTCTCTTCTGGGGTATGCTGTGTGTGAGGTCTGAAGCACATGAAAAGAATAGGAACAGAACTTTGCAGGCACCACATGATGCCTTTGTCAAGAGCTCACTATATGCAATCATACAACGGGAAATCAAGGCCTGAAAGAAAAAATGTAGGTCTGCCTCAGGAAAAACTATGGTACCAAAAATCCCATTGTGAACACTGGAAGCCAGGACAGAATTACAATTAACAACCAAAAAACTGTCAGGTAAGATCTTCCTTTTTTCACATTTTTCCTCCCTCATATTAAGTCTTTATCTTTCCCTTGTGAAATTTAAACTTTAAAGACTCTTGCTTAGAGTCTGCTTCCCACACTAATTACAGACACTAAGCATCTGTCAGAATGTCCTCTGGTTATCACTGGAATTTTAAACTACCACCATTCCCCACAGTACAGTAGTTAAATCTTAGTGTTTTAAGTCTATATTCCCTTGTACTTAGTATGCAGTGAACCAGTAGATACATCTGAAATACGAAGCTGAGTTCTAACACACTCTGATAATGGAGATAAAGCAATCATTCACAGGTCTTTTCAAATGAGATACCTGGATCTCTCTATTCATATATGTAACTTCTAATTACTGTTTGCCTGAGTATTGTCCATACCATACAAAGTCCTCTGCAGCTCCTGATTTAACTGAAAGAGAAATACCATATCTCCATTCAGCACTGCAGCTTCATTCTTCACATCTGTTTGATAGTCTCTGAAAGTTGTTTGCTTTCCTTTTGGAACTGCATAGTGATTAAAGAAAGCCAATTTGCTCAGAAAACTCACTGGTTTGTCTTTCTGATATCTCTGCAAATTTTATTCTGCTTTTAGAACTGCAATTCTCAAAATATTCAATCTTGGCTTTTCTGTTTTATTCAGATAGGGAAACAATCAGAGCTCTATTAATTTGCTCAGTTCCAATTCTATTCCTTGGAGTTTATCTGCTTTACCTGAGAAGGCAATCTTTCAAAGTAAATGTTCCTAGCTACCAGCCTATCAGGCATTAGACATTGTATTTTGGACTTACTGTTCAGTTCTCCAGGTTCCCTCACTCCCAGCTTGATTCATTATCTCTGCCCTAAGCTCATTCAGGTCCTGCCATCTCACCAGCTCTTTCCAGTACACTTTTATGAAATGTGATCTCTTCATTTTATTTTGTGTGGGAGCTTGGCTATTACAGTGATCATATTGGTTTTTGCTTTCTGCAAGACATATATTTTGAGTAAAATAATTTGACCAAAGTAATTTTGTGGGGGGGCGAAAAAATATTTCCAACAAACAAGTCTCCTCACTGTATCCCCAAATTTCTCTCTCAAAGGAACCTTTTCATCTTAGCTATGCAGGCTCTCATTCAAAATGAAACTTAGATATCCTAAATCAGATTTCAAAATTTTCAAACCTGAACACAAAATCAAAATTTCCCTCAATCAGTCATTAAGTTGTTACATTATCCTGGGACCATCTTGCCTGTATTAATATTGCTCTTTTTAAAATTCTTGTCTTTCACAATACACAGGAATATTCTTATCCTAAAAATGGGTAAGGCTGTCCCATCTCAGTTAAACCCTCTGCAAAGGCAACAGATCAGCAACAAGAACAACAGGCATTATTCTTTTTACCCACTTAGAGGAACTTGACTGTGTTTCTGCTCGAGGATGCCCAGTGCCCCGAGTGGTCCATCCCAGGTGGAACTGGGGTCCCCACTGTGCTGTCCCCAGCCCTGGGGAGCCCTGCCCATGCTCCATGCTCAAGCACAGCCCTGTCCTCAGCAGAGGGGAACTCCTTCAAGCAATTAATTCCTTTTACTTAAGCCTTGGGTGGCGATCCCCAGTTACATCCTGCTCTTCACAGCCCTTCCTGGAGCCATCAGAAAGAAGATGAGTTAATTAAAAATTACTTAAAGTAGTTTTGAATGTTACTTAATCTCCTCAACAATGACCTGCATTTGAAAGCTCCTGAACTTTGCACTGATTAATTTTATAGCCACTCAAAAGTGGCTCTTATGAAATGAGAAATAATGCATCACAGCAACTTCCTGCAGATAACTTTGACAGTGTATTGCCTAGCTATATTCTGACTACATTATACAGTTGTAGGTGTAATTGCTCTTTGCTGTTTCCTGTTTTTTTACAGCCAGAGCTGCTTTTTTCAGGGTTGGCCTTTGGATAATGAATGACAATAATATCTGTGAAAGAATCCTAGCCTACACAGTAAAGCCCACGTTAGATTTGTTTCCATTTATATACATTTAAAATTATTCCTATTATTTCAGCTGTAAATGGGTGGAAAAAAAAAGAGAAAAGGAAAAATATATGAAAAATGCTTTTTCTTTAGTTTCTTAATTGTTTAATGAATTTTAAGTTTTGTTTATGAAGTCTCCTAAATGCATAATCTGTTCTCATTTCTTGAAAGCAGGAAGACATTTAAGGTTTAATGACATAATAAAACATCTGATAGAATACTTCTGCTTGTTAAATGTATTATCTTTATTTTATAATAAATTTAATAGAACAGAAGAAAGTCTTTCTTTCACACATTTTACATTTATGGCAAATGATCTTTATATTCTTAAATCAGTGGGGTAGCCTGTGATTTAATGAGATCTGAGCTATCAGTGATGTTTAACGATGTTGTAAAATTGTTGCAAGATGACTGAACCTCAGCTACTAGTTAAAGACATGCTCACAAAACTATGATTTCTATAATCCTGTGTATATGTGGAAAATAGTAAGTCTATAAAAGAAATCAATAAAAAGATACAAAAAGCAAAATATGCTGTATTCACCCCTCTAACATTCATAAACATTAAGTCTTGGCTGAATAAAAATTTTACTTTGAAATTCGATGTATTCCTGGCCCTCTCTGACAAGATGAAATCAAGGATCACAGAAATGCCATTTTTGCCCAGCACTAATAAGAGCTTTGTACTGCTGAGAATTCCAGCCCCACCAAGGCATCATTAGAACTCTGAGAGAACAGAAAATGTCCTGAACACATGGGGACTATGTAGAATTAAGGACATAAAAAACACGGGCAGAAGAAGCCTGAGCCAGAAGAGGACAGCAAAAGGTCAGATTGTGATGCTGAAGCTGTGAGAGATATTCTCTAGGCTTGAGACTGGAGGAAAAGCAATTTCTGCACTTCAGAGAGAAAAGGCATATAATAGTGGATATGCTTTTTTTTTCTTCACAGGACTATTTTTTTCTCTTCCTTGGGGACTAGAAGCTGTTGAACACAAGAGGAAGAGCTGCAGCATAGGAGAAGGAGAATGCAGGTGAATCTCTCCTCCAGGTGACTTCCTGCATTGAACCTAATTACCCTGGACTGTTTCCTCCACCTTTGCCAGAAAATAATTTGGAAATTTCTGATGCACAGAGAACTTAAAAAAATTCTCACTGGAATCTGAAATCTCCTACATTTACAGCAGAATATGAATAGTCTTTGAATCCCTATATCTTACCACAAAAGAAAGACCTAAACATTTAGATATCCTATCTTACCCATACCTTGAGGAATGAAGGGAGGAATGAAATGATTCTTAGGTTCTTTCAGTGAAACTGCTGTCGAGGTTGGCACAGTTGAGTGTCAGAAATGAGAGGAAAGAGAAAAAACGAATTGCAAGTCTAAAATATGTTGATTAGAGAACTCACCTAGAAAAGAGAGGGAAACATAATTGCCTGCCATTCTCCACTGAATACTTAAAAATTAATACTTATAAAATTAAAATAATAAAACAGTGGCAAAATTTCAGTTTTTCCTCCTCCTCATGTGACCGAAACTCTTAATTACAATTACTTTTGTGTTTATTTTCTCTTGGGTCTGATGAATATTTACATATTCAAAGAAGAGCAATTTCCAACAGCAGTAACTGAATGCATTTATTTTCACCCTATCCTGACATACCAAAGAGTTCATGTACAAAAAGATATAAAAAAATATGAAAGGCCTGGGTAAAAGAAGCTTTCAAGCAAAGCAGCCAGGTGAATCTAAGATGTCCTTAACATCAGTGGTGCCCTAGATACAGTGGAATTGGCAGATGGGCATGTGTGCAGACACATTTTGGACAGAGCAGAATTCCTAGGCTTGCCCTGAGAGCACCAAACAGAAGAGGCCCTGCAGGCAAGGATATGATGGCTCTGGAGAGAGGGAGAGATATCTTTGCCTTCTTCCAGGGTCAGATGACATTTTAAGAAAGCAAGAGAGGTTATCATTTGGGTTGGAGTGGACCTCAAAAATCTCCTAGTTACAAGCCCCTGCCGTGGGCAGGCTAGGAGAATTAGTGTTATGTATCCAGGCTACTTGCATTCTGCACAATTTGGGACTTTGAAGAGTAAATAAATTTTCTAACAATCCTAAACTTTTATTTAAGGTACCTAAAATAATTCAATTCATTGGTTTTATCCTGAAGTACTTTATAGTCCATTACAGCAATTATCTATAGCTGTTTGCTCTAGGTGATGGCAGGTGAATTCAGTTCACTTCCAGAAATCTTTCTCTGGGGGGGGGAAATTAAAAAAACAATCCTAGGAAATTAAGCAATGGATATCAGCTTTTCACCTTCCTGGCTGAATCACTCATTCCTAGGCCACTGAATCAGGCACTGGTTTCTGCTGCACCACCATATCCCCCACTCTTCTAAAAGATAAATAAAATGTTATTGCCTACTTGCTTTGGGAATTGGCTCACTAGATACTATCCAGAAATTCCAGATAATGGCCACATAAGGTATGCAAAATACATAGGTGGTCTGCAAACAGGTGTTTGCTCTGTGTCTAATGCAGAACATGTCTCATATGTGAGGTCTGGACCTGCAGAGCTGTTGGCAGCAGTTCTGGACCCATCATTCCCATATATTATTTTGCACAGGGGATTGGCTCCAGTAGGAGGGGTAGAATAAGCACTGTTCCACAGAGCACAATATAGACTTCATGCACTCTTCTGAAAAGCAAATGTGAGCTACAGTCCACCCAGGAATCAAGGCATCAATAATATAATCCCTGAATGGTTTGGGTTGGAAGGAACTCTTGAAGATTGTCTGGTCCAGCCCGCCTGCTAGAGGCAAGGATGCTTTCTACTAGACCAAGTTACTCAGAGCCCTGTCCAGTTTGGCCTTGAACACTTCCAGGGGTGGCACAAATTTTCTGGGCAACCTGTTCCTGTGCTTCACTACCCTCACAGCAAAGAATTTCTTCCTAATATCTAATCTTGCTCTACCAGATTCTCATTTAAAATCAGTATTCCTTGACCTATAACTGCATTCCCTGACAAAGAGTCTCTTACTGTCCTTCTGTAGACCCTCATTGTGCAGAAAATGGTGTAGAAATTCTTGCCAGAAGGCACTGAGGAGCTTAAAACACTTGAGCTTTGGTTGAAAGAAGGAGTTGGATAAATGCAAGGAGCGTGGTTCCATTTGAGCCTGCTCAAGGGGGTGAGCCAGGTGCAGTCTCCAGCTCAGGTGCTGCCAGACACAGGGTCTGGAGAGCACCAGTGGCCCCAAGAGCCCTTCCTGGCCTCCTGTTGACTCTGCCCTCTGCCCAGGAGCCCCCAGCTGCTCCTGCAGGATGTCAGGGGCTGCTCAGCAAAGCCACTCAGGGGTGGTCTCCAGATTCCTCCCACCCATGGGACCTCACCTGAGCCAAGCCCAGCTTGGCCAAGCTCTGTGCCCAGGGCCAGTGCTGGGGCTGGGGCTGCCCTGGATCCCTTTCTGGGGCTGTGGGACCACCCCTGACTGCCAAGCCCTGCCCTGTGTCCTCAGGAGAGCAGCCCTGACAAGAGCTTCCAGAGACTGCTTTAATTGCTCCCAGATACTTTAGTGTGACACGACAAAAAGAAAGGGATGGTGACTCTTGTGCCTTCACAGCAAGAACATACATTTTTCAAGCAATAAGTTAATGGACTTTCCATGAGTGGTGGGTCAGTGGATTTACAGTCAGATTGATTGCCTCATCATTTCAACAAGGAACTATCAAGGTGTGATGGAAAATCTTTTCTTTAAAGAGCTTAACACAGAACTGATCATAATTTACAGAGACAGGACATAACTTAAGTTTTCAAGTAATAAGCTGCTTATAAATATCCTCAGAGTTCATTCTAACATTGACAAACTGAAAAAATAATAGCAAAATAAAAATATTTTCGGCATTATATACATATAATAATATAAAAACAGAAATCATGTTGGTCAGCTTCTGTTCAGATGGCACAAATCACAAAAGGTGCACTGGCTTTCAGTTCTCTGAAGCTGTTGCAGGAAAATCTCCTGCAGAAATATTCCACAGAATAAGGCAGGCATCACAAGTATTGTGTGAGCAAAAGAGGACTCCAAGGCCATAACCATAGACAGAAGTGTAGTACAAAAATATTGCATTACAGGACACAAGGTCCTAACAATAATTAAAGTGTTGATAGAAATTAGCTCAGACAATCATGTTGTAACATACTGAATTCTTCTTCAGCAAAGCCATGTAGTCAGGCTACCAGATTATCAAGTATCTTCTGAAAGTTCACTTCAGTAGAAAAAAATGTGTTATCTTGCCTAATACTGGTATAGGAATTGCCACGATTTGCAGATTATGATATGACCCAGAGGGGAGACAGGAAAATATTATAGGCAAAGAGTGGTAGTTGTTGTTCAGTAATTGAGAAAAAAACCCCAAAAAGATAGAAAATTTTAAAAAAATAGGAAAAATTATCTCTTAAAAGACTTTGAACTTGCCAAAATTATTTGGGAGCATGGAAAGTGTCCTGAGACTAGAGTACGGTCTCTGATGATTTCTAATAATAATTAGAATTTCTTTAAGGGTTGGGACTAATGAAACTTGGAACCTGGTATTCTCTCTCTTTCCTGTGATCTTACACATTATAAAGGCTGAGTATCTGAAGGATCTTTCCTCTGCCCAACACTCCTTTGCATCTTTAGATCTTTGAGACCTCTACTTCTTCAAATTTTGGCCAAATCAGAAGAAAAAAGAAATAATATAAAATTATTGAGAAAGAATCTTACTTGAGGGGACATAAGGAATAACAGATAGTGGTAGATTGGTACTCACAGTCTTTCTGCATCTCATTATAAGCTCATGCTTAATAAACAAAGACATTGTGAAGCTTTCTGCTTTTAGCAGGGGGGATTGCCATGAGTTAAATACACTTTCTGTACAATAACACAAGGATTTTGCAGCATGAGCATAATGATATTGTTTATCCTCAAGATGACCAGATAAATGGAATTCAAATCTCTTTTATGCTTGACCTGATGGATGGGTGGGAATTACTGACCTGGCCTCTTGGTGTCAAGGGCCAGTGCTAGAAATGGGCACAGTAATGAACTGGAGAGCACTCAGCAAAGGCCACAGGACAGGAGGGAAGCAGTTTGTGACCTTCCCATGTTTCACCTTTAGTACTTAGCCTAACAGAACAAAGAAGACAAATCTTTAACTAAATCTCTTATGCTTACTAATGAATGCAATTTTTTAGGTTTGCTACTTCAGGGTGTCTTATAGGGTAGAACCACCAATGAATAAAAGAAAGCTGTGTTCTGTCTGTTGAAGAGAAATTGGGTTTGAGAAATTTGCTACTTTACTAACTGTAAACTCTTCCTACATTTTTAGGAAGGGAACTTTCTCCTATTGCTATCTGATATTGTCAGCATTGTATATAGAATATAAAAGCTTAATATGTGTGTGGCTCAACTGAATTTGATTAAGATTATAAACGTGTTAAAGTTGTTTTTTTTTTAACAAAGGATGATTAAAATTACCTATTTGTGATCTTGCATTGATTTATAACATTTTAAAGGAACAAAATCCATCATGAGAAAAAGTCACACTGCTTGCAGTACCACAAAAAAACCCCTTAAGTGTCCATAAATTCTTCAACATTCTGAATCAAGGGAAGTAAGCTTTGTTGCTAGGAGACTGTGACTAGAAGAAGAGATTCCTTTGTTTTAAAGATTAGAATCTGTAAACCAAACACTTAGCAGATAAAATAGCTATATGTAAGAGCTCAGTGCAGACCAGGTGAAGTATGAGGCAAGTACTAGAAATCTTATGAGAAGTGCAAATCTTCAAACACTCTTCAGCTATCATGACATAATGGCCTGATAAAAGAAGCTCATTATTTGCCTGCTAATAATTAGGATGAAATTTCAGTTGAGATATGAATTAAAGAATAAATATTGATGAATCTGTCAAGAAGAGACTGTGATTTAACTTACTTTTGGTGTTTATGTGGTACTAATTTGTAGGTCTCTGAAAGTTTTTTAAATGAATAACAGTAAAACATGTTGCATCTGTAGAGAAAGCAAGCTTGTTGCAGAGAAAAGAGGGAATTACTCTTAAAGTTATCTCAAATTTGCCATGTATCTTCCAATAAAGAAAAGATGTTAGAAAAATTTTAAATTTTTCCTGCCTACAATCCAACACAAATTGCTTTACAAAGTTTAGACTTTGTAGAAATTAAAACTAAAAGAAATAGCTGTAATTTAAAATGTTAAAATTTAATTGAGAAGTAATAATGTATTTGACTTTGTCTTGGAAAAAACAAACTCAAGGTTTCTGAGGGCTTTTTTGGGTGGAAAAAGGTGTTATTTTAGGTAAAATGCCTCACTTCTACTTCAGTGTGATTTAATCAATGCAGAGGCAGATTTTTCATGGGATATTAACTATAGAATAATTAAAATACCCAATATCCTTATTTTGGTACCTGTGACACATCTCTTGCTGGTGTCCACATCATATTGTGGCGGGAAATTTTAGCTATCCAGGCCCACAGAATATGTGTGGGAATAGTATACATAATGCCTATATATAGGCAGATGCAATTAATTATTTCTAAAGTTAAAATATTTGGAATTATTAAAATATGACTTCCCTCGTGCAGTCAGTCCTCCTGCAGGCATCAGGGTGGTTACTCATGTTTTCTGGTGGGTGGACACCCTTCTGCAGTTTCCTCTTCCCTGCCAAGCCAGCCTGCCCAGCACATCAGCCTCACAGCCACGCTGAGAGGCACTCAGGGGTTTTAACTTGGCAGGGTCAAGCCCTTCTTCACAGCAAGCCAGATGATTTTCTAGCATTTTCTAGCACCACGTGGTAGTTTGGGAGCTCATTTCCAGTCGTGCTGCTGTACAAGGTGAAATCTGTCTTGGATTTGTTGTACTTACATACCCTTCTACCTTTTGGAAAACTCTTTGAAGTTCCCATTAGGTTGAACAACAGAGATAATTTGTCTAGTGTGTGTTATGGTTAGTATTCTTTAATCCTTTCCTATCCTTTGGGATTATTTTTAAAATGTTACTCATACAGAAATATTAGAATTTTGAAAGCACCAAAGCTAACAAAAATTTTAATTCTGTGCATTAGTGAAAATCAGAGATTTAAGTGTCCAAATTTGTTTTCTAGCAACTGGTGAGCTAAAGCATTCTATGTTATCCTCAACCTTCTGCTTTCCAAAAGTGTTCATACATTCTCAGCAAATTTTCTAGAGTCCAAGATCACTCAGGTGTTTTTTCTTAGTGCTAATTTACACATACCTTGTTTATGGTGACAACAGCACCTAATACAAAGGGCAGTATCTGCATTCTCGAGGAGGATGAAATGACTGAAAAATATTTTTTTTTTTGCTTTAAGATGTGGTTCTAGTTGATGCAATTGGCAAAATGGGATGAGTGTTACAAAGTATGTCTTGACTCTGAGATATCATGGCAATTTGCATATAAATGTGCCACTAAAGAAAGTCTGTGTTACTATCAACAAAAAAACCCAAAAAAACCAAAAAAACACCTAAGCAAAAACAAACAAACAAAACAAAAAAAAAACCCACTGCAGTTTGGGTCAGGAAAATAACTTATTAAAGTCAATTTAGTGGTTTATTTATTAAAAATTTGAATTGTTCCATAGTGAAATCTGATTTGTACAGAAAATGAGAGAAGACCTTATCTTGGGAACATATGGTCCATATAGGCTGAGAAAAAGGAAACAACTGTAAAAAACCCATAGTTATCCTTAATTAATATGCAGAAAATAAAGCACAAAGTGGCAGGGATCATTCAAACAGTTGTGGTTATCCATGGTGTAGGTATTCTCCCCTAAGCAAATTACTTCAGGGTCTCTTTTAAATGAGGTTATAAAAGCAGGCACTTCCCAGCTTTAATTTTTTTCAACATCAACCAAATATTGAAAGATCATATAAATCACACACAATTTTTTTTCCCTCTCCGCTGACAATAAAGGCAACTGAATTTTATCTCTAACATCTATTCTTCTTCACAGCTAGATTTGGTCCAATTAATTGGTCTGTATGAGTAAAGTTGCTTGATAAAGCTGTGACAGACTTGAAGATTGAGTCCACCTTGCTGGAAATCCTTATCAACTGCCTGTCAAACCCATCTTTTTCTTTGCAAATGGTCCTTGATCATTTGAAAGGCAAATTTGGATGTAATGTGTGAATTCCTGTGAATTTGTCTTTCACAAACTCATTTAAAGATTCTGAGAAAATTTTGCTGATTTCTTAGGAAAGCTTATACAGACTACCATTTAGTTTTGTTCTTTAACAGCAGGTAGCTACCAAAAGAAAGATCCCTCTTCCTAAGAAGAACAAACAAAAAGCTTTTTCAGATTCATTATGTTTGGTAGAGTTATTTCATGCTCTCTACTCAAGGTTGTTGGGCACTTAAAATGAATGCATACCACACATCCAGACTACAACGTGTTTTTCAGAAATTGCAACGAGACATATAGCTGCAGTACAATTTGTCTTTAAAGGTGTTTACCTGGGATAACATGTCAAACTCAATTGTTAACATACAAGGCAAAATTTCCTGTTGTTTTCATTGTTCATTGACTTTTGTGAGGACTGCAGCATTTTGGCAAAGAGTTAGGGCCATGGACCTGTGCAGACCTCTACCAAGAGTGGGCTTTGGGTCTCAGTAAAGTGTAACACTCATAAGAAATCTTTCTGTCTCAGCCATGAAAGCATTATGCTGTGATCAGAGCATAAAGCCAGCTTGTGACAGACAAGCCAGTCTCAGACTCTTAGTGTTACTGTCATACATGCATTTAGAGTCTGTAGAAGGACAAGTGCAATACTAAGAATAAAAACCTAGCTTGTGCAATTTTGGTTGTTTTAGCTTTCCAAAAAAAAATTATTTAGAGCCCACCAAACAATTAGATATCTTCAGTTAGTCCAGTTAGAATGAACTTAAGGAGTCCACTAATTCTCTTCAGTCAGTTTCAGGGAGAAATGTTGCCAGAGCAATTGCAAATCTGTAGGAGTGAATTTTCCTTCATTGCCTGCAATGAACCATTATGTCAAGAAGGTTCTGTCAGGTAGACTGAAATAATTGTATTGCAGAGCAAAGGTTTCAAGATGAATGAATTAAAGCATTAAGTCATCAAAATATATTGTCTGCAATTTCCTAACTGAAGAGTTATATTTTCTGCATCAAAGGAACTGAGCTGAAAACAAAAACAACTGTAGGTTTGTGACAGTAAATATTTGTTGCAATGCTTATGTTTGAAATCTAACAAGCCTACCCATGTTGTGTGGTATTCAGAAATTCATAAAATACACATTTTGATCTAACTTGTATCTCAAAAGTTTGATAGTTGATGTATTGCTTATTTTATAAATACTAAAAAAATTTCTTTAACAAAGAATTTCTTTGGGCAAGTTCCCTGGAGCAAAATGCTTCTTTGAGTTGCATAGATGTAAAGTTAATC
The DNA here is from genome assembly GCA_034336665.1 of Luscinia megarhynchos. NCBI lineage: Eukaryota > Metazoa > Chordata > Aves > Passeriformes > Muscicapidae > Luscinia > Luscinia megarhynchos. Next base: position 73,288,001 of record JAPFBE010000003.1, read on the forward strand.
AACAGATCAGCTCAGTAGCTACTTCAGATTTTGTGATTTATTGTAGACAATTTTTTTTCAAACCACAATAGGTTTTGGTTTTGTTTTTTTTTTTTCCTAGAATACTCAACTCCAGCTATGGAGTATGTAATTTTTAAAAAATATCAGTATTATTGCCATAACTGATTGATACTGATTGTCAGCAGTTATCAGAGCACATTGCCCATAGTGCTGCTTTTGTAAGATGTGCTATTAATGGCTCCAGGATAAGGCTGTGCTGAGCTAATAAAACATTAATTGTATGAACTGAGAGAGCATGGAGGATGCTGAAAAACAGTATTTCAATGGGCACTCAAAACACAAGATTTTAAAGTATAGGCACAAGATGATAGAAAAGGCCACAGAGCTCTAAATGTGGGTCACAAATGATTGATTACTCACTGATTATTAAAGGAATGCAACCTGGAAACTAGGTAAAACTGGATTTAGGGATAGTAGCAAAAGAATAAGTTAAGGTGATTTTTGGAAAAGGTTAAAAATTACCTAAAACACACTCAGTATCTAAAATGAAGACAACATCAGTATCACAGTTCTTTAAAAAGTGCACTAAGAACTTGGGTTAGAGATGACTCACCCTCACTCCAGTTCTTGACAAAAACCTTTTATCAAGCTTAAGATCTACTGTAGAAGTGAAAGACTGAGCATATCAGGGAAAGAGGGGACAGCAGGAAGTCTGTCAATTTAGGCTAAATTATTTTGGAGAAAGGGAGGCAAAAATCAGATTATTTGAATAGTAAGTTTTACTGTCATTATAACCAGGCTAATAATTATTTTTAAAGTATTGATAAGAACAAATGCTTGCCTTCATATCTAGGCTTTATTACTGTAGCCCATAAAATGTGTACATAATGTTTGGTATGTTATCCTATCCTTGAGGCCTGACTGTTAAATCTGAATGCAGAAATTCACAGAAAATATAAGCAATCCAAGCTTCAATTTGCCTGTAACAGCTGGTGGAGGATATGGGCATCTTCAGCTGATAGTTTGGATGACAATCAGGAAGAATCTCTTTGGCCCAGTGCTAATCAAGTACTTTACTGGAAGCAAGCATAAAACTGTAATGAAATTTGCAGATGAATGAAACTGGTTGAGAGAAAAAGAATAATCATGTGTAAAAATTGGTTCCTAAGAGCCCCTTGATGTGCTTTTCTCATGTTCAGCCAAATATAAGTCCATATGCCTAGTAACCTAGAATATAGGTCATACTGGCCTGCTATGCACTTTCCCCAGTTGTGGCTGAGGTAATTGCTGGCATAGAAAGAGAATGTTATGTACAGAGTTATGAGGCTGATTTCTGTGCCACATAAACTGATTAAATCAATGCTTCAATGGGCCCTATTAAAGGAGGCCAGAAAAAATGTTGAAAAAAACCCCATTTTTTTATAAATCCTTGTAGGATGAGGCATCTCTCTCCATTTAATTTAATTCATCGAAGAAGAGATTTAGTAGTCATGAAATGATGACAGTACTACTGTGCAGAGCTATCTCACAAAGCAAAGGCAAACTGGCATCCAAAGGCTGACACAGAGCACTGGGTAAGCTCAGGCCAGAAAACAACATCTGAGAGACAATCAGTGTGATTAATTAGAAGAAATACTACAAGGAGTTCAGGCAGAGGATCTGCCACTACAGTTTAAACTAAAACTATTTGTCTATTTAGAGATCAGAAAATTACTGAGTGAAAAGTTACAGTCTATGCAATGTAAGAGATCAGAATAGATTGTATAGTAGGCCCCTTTGTCCTTAAACTCTGTGATTTATAGATCAGATTTTTCATTAGCTGCTATCATGTCTTAATGGACTTGAATTGGATATGTCTTGATTTTAAGGTATTTGGTTCCTATTTTAAATTTTCATGAGAGTTTTGCGTGACTGCAAATCCTGTTAGACTTATACTTTTGAATGAAAGCTTTAGCACACACTCTGACCTGCAAAAGTCAAGAAAGTGAATTCAAGGTACTGCATACCAAAAAAGACAGAAAAACCCCCAAAGATTTTTGTCAGTAGTCAGAATTAAAGATTATGAATTTCACAGAGGATCCCAAACACATCATATCACTTTTAAAATAGACTTCTCCCAACTAGCAATAGCAGTTAACCATTAGCTGCCCATGTCCATTTGCCTTTGAGTTCCCTTTTTGCCCAGGAATTGTGGTCAAGTTCTCATTTTCAGTGGCCTAAGATTGCAAGCCATCAATCATTCATATGATGCACACAAGGGTTTTGTTATTGAATGTGAAGGTTTATTTGAACGCTTGAAGTTGCATGTATAAAATTTCCTAGAATGGTTTAAAACTAACTTGTAGTGGTAATAGATGGGCAGCAGGCAGGAAAAGAGATTAATGGGAAAAAGAAATTCTTTAGTCTATGTAGAGAGTAGAGGTTCCTCAATGTTTCTAGTTGCTTAGATTAAAGCCAAAGCAATATAAATGTACCTCTCCTTAGTATGATATTATATCATGCTACATTGATATGTTTATATTGTGTTGAAAAGCAGACATGACATCATGTGAATTTTTTGTGGAAATCTGTACTCTTCCTTCAAAGGTACTAAAGAGAGATGTAGCAACCTTACAATGAATTTCCTTCCTCCTCGTACTCAATGTATTTTCCTATATCTGTTTGAGGGTTTTAAAGGAGCACCCAAAAAATAAGGTCTGGAAAAAGGGACTCTTTCTAGTCAAACATAAAGATTTAATCAGCTTTCACTGAGCAGAATTTACAGGAACAAAAAAAAACTCAAACAATATACTGAATATCTGCTACCCTTCAAATACTTATTAGTTTCTATTAAGTTAGGGGGTATGAGGCATTTAAACTTATTTAAATACTCTCTATTATTCAGCCTCCCCTGAGCAGATGAATGGGTTGTGTTTGTACATCTGAATCCATTTAGGCAGTTTTAGTCAGACACTTTCCTTCTGTCTTTGAAAGAAAGTAAATGTAAAAGATGCTGATGCACATTCCACACCTCACATATGGTGCTAAAAATGCATTAGTTGAAGACCAGCAAAGACACGGGTTGATCAGAGAAAGCAGTTCAAGGTCAGATTTAAATGGGTGTATAACATCAGCCAGGCTTGATTGGGCCATGGCTTTAGCATGTATCACTGACTGACTACTCAAATATTGATGTTCAGCAAACACAGAAGAGTGAATACACTACTGAAAATTAAAATCAAACACAAAATATTAAAGCATTAGCTTTGGACAATATTTTGAATGTATTTATTAGAAAATGGTGGGATAAAAACCAGATGCATTTTGTAACAGAAAGAGGATTCTTCAATACAGAGCATGGACTCTTGCTCCCATGTAGTTTTGCTACAAAAAAAAGGGTAAGACCCTTTTGCTGTGGTCCTAGATGTTAGCAGGCAGACTTTATTTTGCCACTGGATCAAAGTGCCTAAGGGAAATATGGAAAAGCTGACTCAGAACATCACTTCATTACACTTTGCATTGCTTCTTAAACCTGACTGGTAAGGGGTCATGAAGGAATCCCTTGTGTCACCTCAGTGTCTTGTATCATAGTTAGCTTTTTTAAAACTAATTTGCTGATTAGCATTTCTTATGCAAAATCAACATGCAAGGACTACAGGCAGAATTGAACTCTGAATAGGGAGAAAATAATACTAAAACCTAAAACAACTATTCAGCTCTCCTTGAAGTGTTGAAACTTTTTATATCTTTGGTGAAGAAAAGTATTTTGTCTTTCCCTTGCCTATTTTTCTGCATCATCCTGTTCATGAGCTGGACCCTGGTTTCTGCAATTTATTTCATTATTTTTATGATGGTTTTCAGGTTTTTAGTGTCATGTTGATGGACTGGGCTTCTTTCCCTATTGTCTCTTATGTTTTCTTAGCTCTCATTTATCTTCTGCTTCTGAATGGCATTCATGTAACTGCTTGACATAAAGGTCATCTTGATATTACTCTTAAAGCTTATCCTGAATATGTTGGTCTTTATTCTTCCCTCATGGCTGATTAATGACCTTGGTTTCTTACCTTAGAAGTTGCAGTATAATGAGCTTCTGAATACGTTTTCATAAACTCCCTCAGTCAAAGCTTTTGAATTAGTTAATACTTTTTCTAACAAGAACTTAAAATCTTTATGAAATCCTTATTTCATAAAAATGACGGTTTTGAAAAATATTTTTCAGACAATGCTAAGCATGCTATTTTCCCAAATATTTTCAAGGTTATAAAGGCAAGTAGAAGCATTTGATTATCTTTGCTGGATTTCTACCACAGTTTCGTTTTCATTGCAAGGCTCCAATCTTGATAGGAAAACTGACTTATTTCTTTTAATATTTCTCTTTCTGAAGTTATGTTCCTTTGGGGACATTAATAACAATATTTCCCATCTTCATTTCTTTGATGAAACCACCAAATTGTTTTGTTTTGCTTTGCTCACTCTTTGGTCAGTCTTTTGTTTACCATCAATACACAGAACTGAGACAGGTAATCCCATCAGAAAAATCAGCATTGTAATTTCCTCATAAATCCTTATGTTAGCTTCTTTATCAGCAAGCACTCAAACTGCATGAACAGAATACAATACAGAAAAGCCCTTAACTGCATTGGGTGTCACTAAAAACCACTAAAGGTTATTTTCCACCATCTTTATCCACAATGTTGTTCTGTTTGTTACAGCAGAGTATTTTTCCATGGAGTCTACAGCATGCCATAATTTTCCAAAGATCACCTCATGTATTCCATAAAACTGCTTGGTAAATGCAGATATTTTACCAAAAAACCTTCCTGTTGATCTATATCCATTTCAATCTAAAATGTAGAAGAAGAATTTGCTCTGCATACATAAAGCAAATCTTTTAAATAACTCCCTCCTCTGCTTTTACTGAAGATCTATTTACTTCTTTATACTCTGTGATGCTGAACATTTTTGAAACACACTGAATCTTGTTACAGTAGGTATAGTCATCTATCCTTTAAAATATACTATGAAGGTGGGGTTTTTTCACATTTTGTTTGAAAGCAAATAGAAAGTCTGGAGTATTGTTTTTGTCACTTACTTTAAGCTTTTTTTGTGATTAAATGTATCAAATCTCTGGTATGAAAAGTTCAATTATCAATAAGAAGAAGATCTGATCTGAGTAATGTTGCTACAAATTTTAACTTCATTTTATTTTTTGATTTAAGGAACTATAGTTCAACGGTTCAAAAATCTCATGCATTATATGTATGAAGTATCTTTTAGCTTGGCTGATGTGGCAGTATCACCACAGCATAAATAGGGGATACATTATTCTGGATCCTGCAGGCTATACTGAGCTATATGTCTGAAACCAGTTTTAGAGAGGGGAGAGAAAGGCAAGAAGGAAGAAAAGCATGCAACAACACATGGCTGCTGACATTGCTCAGATTTCTTTCCTGGTCCATCAGTATGTCAAGGAAACATTGTGAGAACAGACTATGGGGTAGTCTGCAGAGCCCTCTGAACACTGTTTTCTTATTCTGCTCTCAAAGGCTGTATTGCTTCTTGCCAGGACTTCCATTAGAGCAGTCAGTTAAGGCCAAAGGGAGCACGGTGATATGTGTGTGTCAAACTGGGTTACAGGACCTGACAGGACTCAGGTAGACATCCAGGAGTCAGAGGAAAGTACAGACATGGAGGTTTTTATGTGTGCAATATTAGCTATCTGAAAAAGATGGTCAAGGATAGAAAAAGATACTCAGTGTATAGTAATCTGCTGAGATGCTCTTTTAAGTTGATAAATGAGCACAGTACATTTTTTTTAATCTCATGCTCTTGTGGAGGAGAGTAATATCTTGAGAGGAAGATAGTAGAAATAAACCTTGGTTTCTCTGTTCAGTGACTGCATGAATGTGTATGGACATACACCTCCTACCCTCCAAAATATATTAACACAGAATAATTTTAACCTTTACTGAAAAGAAAAGAAACGAAGCTGAAATTCATCTAGTTTTTGTCACAACAGAGGTGTCTATTCTTCTGAATCTCCTTTTGCAAATAACAGAAAGTCACATGGGCTGTGTAAATAATTTTCTCACTTCTGCCACTCTGATTGTCTCCTCACCCTGCTGGGATTTAGCTGCCAGCTCTGGGTAATCCTCAGCAGTCCTTTTTAACATGTGGGGGATAAACCCATCCAATTTCACATTTAGAGAACTAGAAAAGCATTTGAAAAACTGATAGCCTTATGATTATATTAATGGATTATATTAATGGCAGGTACAAGCAGAACTGTAGTGGGGAGTCGGGTTGCCCAGAAAAATGTTAAATCCAGCAAATTTCTGGCTGATTTTCCTTTTTCTTATACATATGACCTATTTTAATCCTGGGTTGATCTTGTTTTCAAAATCACTCTGTGGATTTAATCTGATCAAATACAGTCATCTGAAGTGTAGATTTTAACTTTCTCCTCAAACTCTTTCCATTCTGTCCATTAAAGTCAATGTATGAGTATAACAGAACCACATTTAGGCTGACCAATTGTCCACCTACCTCAGGGAAGATTAAGCATATAAATGGTCCTTTTCCTGTTTGCTTTTCTGCTTTCTGGCTATTTCAACTCAAAGAGTTTCTATCCTTGAAGTTAATTTTGAGATTTTAGCAATTTGCAAATTCTTTATTTTACATGCACTTGTACAACCTTCTTTTAACATCCATACACTCTTTAAGCAGCCCCACAGTCCTTTGGCATGGAAGTCTACAGATATTTTTAAAATTCCACTTCCTTTAGTTCATTTTCAGTGCTATTAATTTAATGAAGCTACAGTCATATTTGTTTACTGTCTTCTATTTTTAATTTTTTTGTATTTTTAGAAACACTAAACCAATTATCTCGTTTCACCTTTTTGCAGGCCAGTCATGATTTTGTATCCCTTTTGCATTTCACATCCTTGCTCCCTGTTGCCAGTTTTCCAGACTAAAGAGTACTAATCTAAAAAAATTATTCTCATCCTCAAATATATTTCTACAGCAGATAAGACAAATCACCCTTCAAAAGTGCTAATTTCTCTCTACTGATTTCTGAGGGAGCCTAGAATGAGTAAACCAAAAGCCAGACATTTATGCTGGGTAGTTTTAAATTTAGATGAAATCAGTCTCATCCTCTGTTTCTGGGAGTTATCTCATTGTAAATGAGAGATAAAATGTGGAAATTGGTGAAGAGTTTCCAGCATGCAAGAAAGGAATAGAGACAGTCAGAAAAAAAAGAAAGTAACTATTATGCAATAAAATTGACTCAAGTGTTGTGTACAGAGACATGGAAATGAAAAATCCAGGCTCAGACACTCTATCAGCTATAGCTACTCTTTTTCCTTTATGGTTTTTGCTGCAGTTATTAAAGAGGTTTTCAGCTAAAAATTCAAAATAAATACTAGCATTAGAATATGAATAAATTTGTTAAGCATTGTTCATAACTACTAGATGTTTATTTAGAATTATGCTGCTATAATTGTGTGCACTTTTACTCTGATTCTGTTTTTCTGAATCTCTCCCCATCCCACCCAAGGGAGTGAGCAAATGGCTGCATGGTGTGTGTCTGGGGTGGCACAATGACAATAAATAAAAAGAAAAAAAAAAAGCTGCAATTCTCAATCAATGAACCCTTTTATTTAATTTGGGAAGAGATAAAATTCAAGCGAGCTGAGTTTTATTCTGTTTGTTAATTTAAAAGAATCAGTTTCCTAATGGCTTAGTGCTTTCCTTGTCATCTCCAGTTGTTAGCTAGAGCTGCATGTGATGCACACAGCTACCTGGGACCCCAGATGCCAGGCTGTGAAATATTCCCTACCAGAGCTGGTGTCCAGTCACTTGGCAGAGCCCTACATCACCAGCAGTAGGTCATGCTAGCAACTCTCCAGATTGCCTCTGGGTCAGTCATGTGCTCCTGGCTTTTATTAAACCTGTGAGGGGATTTGAGCTCTCCTGGTGCTGTGTTCCATTTCGACTCATAGATGTTGAGGCCAGAAGGGACCCTTGTGATCATCTAGTCTGACCCCCTGCTTAACACAAGCCACAGGATGCTCCTGATTTAATTCCTGCTTGAAGTGTATGTATTTTAAGGGAGAAAAAAATTCAGTCTAATATTTCCAGAAGAATATGCCATGACCTAAGGCAGGTTATTTGAAACATTATTTATCTCCAGTGTTAAAAGTATACACCTTATTTCTGGCATGAATTAGCATGGTTTCAACATTCAGCCTTTGGCTTTTGTTGTGCTCTGCTGGATTAAAGGCATACATACTTTGTCCTCCTGTAATCAGGTCATGCCATGACTTTTCCTTTGTTAAACTATGCAGATAACTCTGCCAATGCTTAGCTATGAAGCTGGTTTGTATTAAATTGGCATGATTGTTTATAGATGTTATGGATAGGTGCCACCAAAATCCATGTTGAAAATCAGCAAATATGATGCTAAAATGGTTGCTGATGGAAGGGCTCCCTAGTACTTAAGCAAAGTGGCTATTTCTCATGTGCAAAATACAAGAATGTTTTATTGCAATGCAATGCTCAACATCTTGAACCAAAACTTCAAAAAAGTGTCAAGGAGAAGGAGGCAGGGAGTCTAGAGCAGTACATGGTAGCGGGACAGGCGACAAACAGTGTCATTTCAAAATTCAGTTCAGGCTGGATGGAGAAGATTTTTTCCATGAGGACAGTCAGACAGTGGCAAAGGCTGCCCACGTTGAGCAGTCTCTGAACTTGGGGACTTTTAAGCCCCAACTGGACCAACCTGTTCTGACCCAGTAGCTGACCCTGCTATGAGCAGGAGGTTGGATGGGACCACCTTGACAGTTTTAATGACTTTATGATTCTACAATGTCATAAGATGCTTCAGGACACAATGACACAAAAGTTTTTTTCAGCTTTTTATATGCTTTTAAATGCACAAAAATAGTATAAATGCCATAGTGAAATAGTTTCTAGAATTATATTTGCATTAAATGTTTACTTTTGTTTTGGTAGCATTGATAATTTAGCTTATCAATAAATAACACAATATTTTTTTAGATTTCTGATCATAAAGTAAAAGATGTTTATTTTTAATGGAGGGACAAATTTAGCAAAAACATGTGTGCTGTTTTCTTTCTCACAGTGTAATGTCTGCATATTATTATTAACATAATTTATGTAATAATTAAGACAACAGGAAGAAATTGTTTCCTGAGGGAATATAGGGAATAGTTGATTATAACAGAATAGAATAACTCTATTTGAAAAGAACATGCATTGATCATCTAGTCCATTTGTCTGACCACTTCAGAGCTACCAAGAGTTAATTCATGTTGTTACTAAAGACATTGTCCAAATGTCTCTTAAACTGACAGGCTTGGGTACCTTTCTAGGAAGACTGTTCTAGTGTTGGACCACCACCTTGGTAAAGAAATGTTCCCCAATATTAAAGCTTGCCTGATGGATTTTTGAACCATTCCCATAGCTCCTCTAGCTGAACACCAGGGTTAGCACCTTATATGATATACAACTATGTAGAAATGAAACACTCCATGCAAAGAAAAATCATTCACTATCAATGCACATTTAAAAATGGATTTCTGAGGCTTGAGTTATAAAAATGTCTTCTGAGGTGTGCATTACAGCTTTCTTTCAATTGTCCTGGTTACCAAAAACCAGGAGTGGCTTCACTTTATTAAATATAGTGGTAAAATGAAATGTCTTTTATTGATATTTTGCTGCTTAGTTGGCCAAGGACAAAGTATCAGATCAGAGGGTTACCATCAGCTGGACATCTGATGTATCAGAGAAATCCCTGTGAAAGTCCTTTGCAGGTCAAAGTACTTTTCTGAGCAGACAACGATGGCTTCATGTTAGACTACATTAACTTGTGTGCAGACAAACAAATAATCCAGATCTTTCTACAATGACAACCCTCCTTTGCTTTCCACCCCTCCCCTAAATGTGTTAATCTGTGAATTTTATCAATAGCTGCTCTTTCTTCTCTTTAATATTCATTCAGAAAAAATTGTTTCTTTCACTGTGAATGTCTGTGTGTCCTACTGGGAATCTTTACCCTCAGATGATTCCCCCTTTACAGTCCCAAGTAGAGGCATGTCAGCAGTTTATTTTATATATCTAATCTAAGGAAGGAAAGAGTAAAGAAGGGTTTATTCTCTGACTTAGACTTTGATTGGAACTAAGTGTTCACACCCTCTTTGAGCAACCACAGAATCAGGATTCTTTGGAGAAATAACTGCAGTAGCTGACCATAGATCAGTGTCCATACCAAGACTGTGACCTGTGTGCTTAAACACATCTGGGTAACATTGCAATTCATGTTTATGTCTTCTACTACCCTTCTCATTAAATTTGACTAGCCATAGATAACTGATTTAACTCAAGAGGATGAAAAGCACTACCAGGATTCTACAAAGAGGTAGAGAGAAAAAAGTACTCAGTTATTTACTAAAAGTAATTTAATTTCTCTCAAAATAATGTCAAAGTACATTTCAGTGATTTTTCAAAGGAAAATAAAGACTTTTCCTTAGACTAGAGAAAAAGACAGCTAAGTAGTACAAACCACTATATTTTCAAGGTAGGAAAACTGAGCTTTAATGGTATAGAATATTTCAATTATTAGAATTAAATTCTGAGAAGCTTTGGTGTTTGGATTTAAAATCTCAAGGACATTACTGTGAAAAACTTTGAAATCACCACAGCTGACTATGATTCATAAATGTCATTTATGCATTTTAACCTGATCCAGATTAATGCATAAATAGCAGTGCTGATCTGTCAGATCTGAGAGTCTCAAAAATCAGTCTACTTAGGGATACCCTGCTCCTTTATCACATCTTATCCAAGCAGTCATTAAATTTCCTAAAATATTTTCTATTTAATAGCTTATTTCAGAAGTTGGAAAGTATGTGGCATGAAGGATATTGAAGGAATCTATGCTCATAAAACATATCAGTGTTGTTTGGGTCTTTCCTTCTAAGATAAGCCTGTGTCTTTAGCCTTTAGAAGATAATTTAAGGGGGTTTTTTCTGCCTTTGACTAATAAATCAAGGAGAAAATGTACCATTTATCATGATGGTACCTGATTCCAGTAATACATCTGAATTGAATGACTTGGAAATTGAGAAACTATTCCTTCCAAAGACATCCCAAAGTCAATTTAGAGGACATTTCTATATTTTTCATTTTAGTTACATTTATAATAACACTGCTGGTGCCCCAACACAAACTGGTTGTGACTTCCAACAGGCTTCCAAACTGGGACATTTTCTGAAGAGGGGAGGGAAGATATAAAGAAAATTTTATCATCTATATGTGAATAATTTTTAAAACTCTGTAAACTGGAGTGATAAAATTTCATATACATTATTCAAGAATGATGTAAATTATTTTTAATGCTTAGAATTTGTTTTCAATAACAATAATGACAAAATACATGTTCAGAAGAGTCACACTATTGATTAAAAATTCGAAAGAATGTCTGTTATTCTGATCACCTAATTTCAAAACTTAATGATAAAGATTCATTTTTTATAATTTTATGACCTTGTACATGCTTGGGGGGGTAGAGGGTACTTGTGGAGGAGGCAGAGGTAGAGCAAGACTTTAGATTTAATTGAAAGGAACAGGTATTCTCATCAATAGCTGACCCATTCCTTGCCCAAATATTTATAATTCAAGACATATCAGAGCTCCAGTGCCTGAAAACTGGATGTAGAATTCCCTGCCTGCAGCTTTTAGCCAAGCTAGAGGCACATCTGTAACCTGCAATATGACAATTATTATCTTTATTTTTGAAAAAAAAAATAAAATTGATATGCTGTAACAAAATCCCAGTTTTTCTTTCTTGGGCCCTGCTTTCTATATTACCCATCTGCAATACAGGAGGGGCCCAAGGAGGTTTCTAAACTCAAACAAGAGAAGTCAGATCTGCCCCTACAGATGTAACCAAGGGGCATTGGCAAATTCTCCATTTTGTTGTGAGTTCTTGACAAGATGGTTGACTTTGATCTGCTCATCAGCTTGGGTGAGGACTTGGTAGAAGTGATCATAAATTCGGAGAACACTCTACTTCTTCACCTTTGTTTTGCATAGGCTAAATAGGCCAAAATTCATGAGTGTGTCAATACAAGGATGTTTTCCAGAATTGGAATAAGTGCAATTTATTTGTCATTCTTGTGAACTTTTTCCAATTAAAAAAATATTGCTTTGGAACTCAGAAATATTTATATTCCAATAATATCACTGACAATAGCAATACTAATATCACCATATAATATGAAATCTTCTTGCTATTCTCTTTTTGCTACAGATATATTTTAAACCCGTGTGGATGCTAAGCAAAATAAATTCCATTTTATTGCCATTTAATATGATAACTTATTAGACTGCTGTTTACGTCAGTTGTGGTGCAAATTGAAAATCAAAGGTTTGTTTATTTTCTCCTGCCCTTTTCTGTAAAGCTTCCCAAATTTCAGAATTGGACACTGATTTTAAATAACTTCATTTTTAATTACTTACACTGATATGCCTGGGGGCGTGGGAGGGGTAATGCTAACCAATTTATAACCTATTTCTGAGCCTAAACTCATCCTTTCCTTCCTCTACAGACAGTAAAGACAAATAGGCACCTCTAGAGGCTGGAGGTTTCATCTTACTATATGACCTAGAATATTCTTGGAATTACTCACATATAAGAGCTTGCATAATTATATCACATATGCAAGGGTGCATTTTTTTTAAATTAAGGCAGATTAAATGAAGAAATGTTGAGTATTGCTAAAACATGTCAGTGGGATCAGGATATGTTCAATGGTTTAAAAACTATGTTGCCCTTTGGTCTCCATGAATAAACACATTAACAATTAGCCCTTTTCTCTGTCAAAACTCCTTGGTGATACTAGTCACAGCATTGCCTTCAGATTCTAATTAAAAGCAAGTTTACATGTTCTATTTTTTATTTTTTACAGAAAGAATGTAATAACACTATCTTATTATAACCTTAGCAAATACATATTATGATTACAATATGAAAAATGGAGACTCAGCATCTGAAATCAATATTATCCAGGATGTAGGGCTGTACTGTATCTATCTATTCTGGCAACAAATCCTTCAATTGATTTTTTTAAATACCTTTGGGGCTGTGGGGTGGGCAGGATAAAAAATCCTCTCTTTAACTTGAGCTCAAAATTGCTGGGTCTGTGTCTCAAAGACCTTTTGCTGTCCTATAAATCAGTGGAATGAATGCTTCAATGACTGTGTGTAAATAAGCCTCACACTGCTTATTTGCTGTGCAGCTGTCTAAAATAATCCCCTAAAGGAACAACTTGGCCCATATTGTCTGTTTTGGAGAGCTATTTGTTTAGAATCTTAAAATGAAGGGGGCTCACAAAATAGAGGTACAATATTCATCATCAAAAAATAGGACATTTTTCATAATAAATATCTGTAATGAAAAAAAAATAAGATTGAGGTTGGACTATTTCATCACAGGAAATCTTTAGAAGCAATGTTGTAGGTTTGAGGAACATTTACATAGTCAATATAATACAATATAAATCAGAAAAGATCAGCTGTTCTACAGACATTGAAAATATATTATTCATTCAAATTTCTCTATCAAATAGATATTACAAGAAGGTGAATCATTACAGTATTAAATTTTTTGTTTAAACATATATAAAACCTCATCCACATTAAAAATAACTATATATACACTTCATTTTGTCAGAAAGAAAAACACCTGCAGTGATCAGTCCTTCTGAATATCAAAAAACTCCTAAAGCATCCTTTAAAATAACATTATTAAGGCACAAGAGACTTTGGGCCATATGAAAGTAAATCAGTGGAAATCAAGTTGGGTGCTATTTCTCATAAAAAATAACTGTGAAAGAATAGACTGGCAGGGTACCTTGAGAAGTCTTCATATTTTAGGAGCAATTATGAAACAGAATTTTGCAGTACATGAAGGGCATGATTCCCAAAATAAAGAGTTGCCATGAGGAGAAATTATTCCCTTGATGGTGTATTCCTTGTATTTGTAAGCTCCATGTGGTAGTCCCAGGAACCATTTTTACTGCTGTAAGAATTTTATTGCTCTTCCACTCAGTCAATATTTGTTTAGTATTTACAGTATAAACACATGCTGAAAAAAAGAGATGATGTTCTAATGAAGATTCTGAAAACCTAACTCTAGTTAATAACTTTGCTTAAAATTAGAATGCTGTAATTTTTTTTATTATTATTATTTCTAGAGACCTATTATAACCGAACCTTAATTAGCAATTTTCTGTTCAATATTTATAGTTTAGATTACATAACATTGACTTATTCTTTACTTTAGATTAAAGGGCTAAAGTTGAAGCATTCAGCTCTTTCATAGACTGCCAGTAGAAGTGATTACAGATGTACTAATTATCCTTGCTTATGTAAACAGTTGTGACATTGAATATAATTTAACAAGGGCAGGCTTCAGAGCTGAGAGTCCTGTAATTTATTGCTAATATCCAAATGCTTCTAGAATTTCAAAGAAATATAATGATTTCCCACAAAACTTCCCCACCATGTTTTTTTTACTTTTTACATATAAGAAAAATGACAAGATATGGTCTCTCATATTCACGACCAAATTCCCTGATACCAACAAAACACAATGTCAAACTTACACAAAAGAAGACTCCTCTGTACAATGAACACTTCCTTTTGGCCATATTTATACAGTATCTATTTTGTGAAAAACACTTCATGATGTATGTAGATGAATTGCAGTAAGTTTAATACAAATTAGAAAACTCAAATATTTGAATTTGTTTCTCTTAGAGAGGAAACAAGCATTTCTCCTAATTTATATAAAGGATTTAAAAGCAACACAGTGATCAGTTTTTCACTATGTCTGTAAATGACATCAAAACTAGAAAGCATCCTAACCTGTGAAAAAAAGAAACCTGAGTTAAATATTAGGGAAAATGTTCTCACTATAGGGACAAGCTACAATAAATGGTGCCAAGGTACAGCAGAACCTCTTAAGTAGGTCGTTTTAAAGAAAAGTTGAGACAAATGTGTTTCCAGATGACCTATTTAAAGTCCATTCAAGGGATGGACATTGTCAGACGTGGACAGGCTTTCAAGGGGTCTTTGCCAGCCTGCTATTTTATTTCCCACATTACAGGCCACTTGAGCTGACAGAAATTCAGAGGAAGCCAGGAGTCCTTATGACACAGAGAGAATAGATGCTGGCCACCCTTCTGAAGGCACTGTGCTGCTGCATAATGTACCAGTTTCACACCTTATCCTGAGTCAGCAGCCCAGACAGGAGCCAGGAAGTGGAAAGTGGAAAATATCACCCCTATTGCATTTTTCTCTTGCTGACTCCTAGAGCTTGCCCTGATCCCAGGTGCATGCTGTGTGAAGTCTCCTCTAGTTGCTGTGTTGTGAAGCCAGGATGGGAGGAAATGACACTTGGGGTGAAGGATTTCATCAAAGCTCTTGTCTTGCTTCCCTTCTGTAGTTCAGTGAAAATACTGAGCAGCAAGGAAAAAGTGCTCTGCAGGTGTACAGATTGTTCAGGTGTTTTAAGGCAGCTTCACTTGGTTTTCTCCATCCTTTGGCCCTCCTTTAGCCTAATCCAAGGGTTGAATCTTATTTTTAAAGCTGTCAATTTACGAGATTGAATGTTAAAGGTCCATCCTACCCCTGATTCATAGCTATGTCCTAGAAAACCCACCATCACCATTGCAGAGACAAAACTGTGTCATGAGGCAAAAAAAATCTTTATGAGCACTAGCTCTGGCACACAATAACTTCTGATTTTCATGATAAAATTGTGTTCAAATCTTCTTTTCTACACAGTAGTTAATAATCCATTATCATCTGTGTAAGAGGGGAAACAGGGCATATAGACATACGATGGAATATAAATTCTGCAGATTTAATCCAAAGAGTTCTTAAGTACTTATTGCTGATTAAAACATGCAGATCTAAGAAATTTGCTTTTCAGAGGTCCTCAACTAAGAGATAATCAGGTCAACTCACCTGGGTATAAATTTCATCTTACAATTGGAAGGTCTGACCAAACCCATTTATTACTTCCTAGGACTTTCACTTAGATCCAGTATTCACCGAAACAAACAAATATTTTTAAATCATTAAATGAAATTTTAAAAAACAGCATTTCTCATGCAGTTCTCATTTTGATAAAAACCACAACAAGTTTTAATAGCAGAAGAAACATCGTCTTTTGTCTCTGAAATGCTAAAAAAAGAGTTAAGACTACCTTCATAGACACATTTGCAACATAATGGGTTCTGCAAGTAGGATGCACAGATTTTTACAACTTCTAAAATCTTATTCTTTAGATACTAGATTGCATCCTATTGTGTTATAAATGGTCCATTTAACCACTGCCATAAGAACTCTTGAAACATTTTCTACTGTTTTAATGTTTGGCTGAATTTTGTGTAGATGAAGGCTTTGCTAGCTTTACTACAAATTATGCCACTTAATTCCATCACATAAGGATATTTGTTCTATCACACTGTTTTAATGCTGTCATACTCTAGGATTTATTTTCACTTCACTTCTGAGCACTGTTCACTGTTTAAAGGCATGAAGCTCTTCATGCAATGTTTCAGCTGTTTAGTTCTCTTAATGTAGTATATGACTTGACAAAAAGTATTTGCCAAATTACAATAGATAACTTCCAGTTGAGAAGAGCTGTGATTCCTGTGCAGAGAATTTTCAGTAGGGCTAAAATGAGATTCAAAGAGGAAGTTTTTTTCTTTTTTTATGGTATTTTTATAAACAAAGAATAGCAGAAATTACTCAGACAGATAACATGCAATTTAACAGAACTAGAACTACATAGCAGGCAACCTAAAGACAATCTTGGGAAGAGATTTGTTTTCTGGTCACTCTTGTTCTGTCTTAATAGGTTACATTTGATAATCTTTCCCAAAGCAATTTTTCTCAGTGAGAGAACCAGTAGATACAAACATGGCTGTTTGTGTATTTAAGTAATAAATTTTGTTAATATTACTCTGATTTAGTGGCACAGAAACTTCTACAATAGAGCAGCAGTTACTGGTGGATTCTTCTTGCCATATCTTGGATCCCACCCCAGGAAGGCCAAAAGAGAAAATGATTCAGCTGCACAATGGAGGTCTGATCTTTATTTTACTGGCTAACGTCTCTGATGACACATACCTGTAAAGGTCTATACCTATGGACATAAAGGCTTCATGTAACAGTGGTAGTCTGAAATCACCTCTTAGCTTCATCTTCAGGGTAGCCAAGTCCATTAAATGGACACTGCTGTTTGGAGGTGTTTACCCATTCCCACAGTTTTCTTGCCAACTCCATCTTTCCTTACTGTTATTTAACTATATTTCAACTGGCTTTAAAGAAGTGATTCCCCACTGTTATCTGCCCTGCTTGGAGCAGCAATCCATTACCTTATCTCTTATCAGTCTTAACATTGGAATGGTCAACACTGAAGATCTACTTCAGAATCACATTCCTTCTCAAACTGCCCCAAAAAATGAGAGCTACAATTCTTACTCATTTGCATTTCACTTGTATTTTGAAGTCTTGGCCATGTACCAGAATCCCATTTGGACAGGGTCTGTACAAAATGTAGAACAAAAAGTAACCCTAGTCCCAGGGGTTACCAACCAGCCCAGAACTTAAAGAGTTATTGAGTCCTGTGGGACAAGATTTGTGTTGCACTCCACAGGTCTCAGACAGCATTGTAATCAGACCACAAGCTCACAAGGAATCTAGACCCAGGAACCACTCCATTTCCCTTCCTAACCTTCAGTTCCCTAGAAAGTCTGGTGGGTCCAGGGGCTAGGGCAGCCCTTCAGCATGTGCAGTCTGAGTTCAGAAGTGAGTTCAGATGTGTCCCCAGAGCACTGGGGTGAGAGTCCTGTGGCTGGGTCTGTCTCTTGGTCTGGACACAACTGTGCACAACTGCTTCATTTCAATGAATAACACTGCTTCAATTTTGGCCTCATTTTCTGCCTCCCTGATCCATCCCAAATCATGGTAAAAGTATCCCAGAATGGGCAATTGGGTAACTTTCTGGTGTATTAAAGAAAAAATTATATGTAAAGAAAGAGGATGTGCTCTGTATAAGGTAACCAGCCATGGGCACCATCATGCCACAGATAAAGCTACAACATCAAATCCTTTCCTGTCACTTTTGGGTCTCCAGGCAGGGATTAACTTGAGTCCTCTGTCAGGTAATACAGATTTGTTTGGTATGGAAAATATTAAGTGTGTTGCCAGGACCACAGATAGTTTAATGTAGCAACTTCCACTTAGCATGCATTCCCTTCCTCCTTCCTGTTGTCCAGCCTCGGTTTACATCACTAAAAGATTGGAAAAGGTTGGAATAAGTGGGCATCTGGGGCTTTGGAGCATTGCTTCTACCACTACAAAGCAACAGTGGAGAGCTTATGGGTGATGGTGAGGGAAATGGTGCAGCTCAGGTGTGGGCTGGGCTCTCTCTTCCCTCCAGCACATCTCGCAGAGAGCTGCTGCTTCAAGCAGGATGTACCTCCACTATTTCTGACAGAGTTTGTTCTACTGACATGCAAATTTCTGTAGGATTACTTTGTCTAAGCAGCAACAAATATTTTTTTTTTGCTGGGTATACAGACTAATTATTCAGCTGTAAGAAACAGCTGGTTCACAATGTTCCAATATTAGTTCTTCCCATGATTTTGATTTAATTTCAAAGGCAGACCATGGAGACAAGAGTTGTAGAAAAGATTTTTTTTGTTATTGCTGTTGTTGGCTCACTTGTTTGTTTCACTTCTTTTGCAAACCTTTGTTTGATGCCTATTCATAAATTATATTACTATATTATGGTATCTCATTATCTTTTATTAGCAGAACACTACTAAATTGAAGTTGGAATTATATATCATGCCCTGCATATGGAACAGAACAGCATATGGAGACTATGCCTACTGCAGTTTCCAAGCATAAAAAAGCAGGAAATTATACAGGAAATTATACATATTTCAAAGACTCTCTGCCAAGTGCTTCTGTGCTGTATACTGTAATTCAGAGTCATGTTCTTTACTGTGTCATTTAAAATTCATATAGTAGTTATATAGTCGGGTCATAATCCATACAATAGGAAGGAAAGCAAATTATTTTCCTGAATTTACTTAAAATAGAACAAGTCCCAGTAGAACTGGTTACTATGTCCCCAGCATCACATCAATCAAAATGGTTTCAGAGGGTGTGTTCCAACTAGTAGAGACAGATTATTTGTTTAACATCAAAGTACTCTGAGCAATTCAGTCTGACTGATAAAATATAAAGTGGGAGTAATGCATCCTCTGTACTATCATAAACTGTGATTGGGAATCTCTCCTTTAAAAAGAGTGTTGTCTCAGTAAAACATATGCAATTCTCAAAGATGAAAACATTTTAAAGTGTTTACATGCTAATGATCTTGATTAAAGCATGAAGTGAATCACATCTTAAGGATTCTGGAAAGGAGTGGGGTTCTTTTCTTTACAGAAAAAGCATTTTTCCCAAACAACAAAATCAAAATTTGAGCAAAATATTTCAGTTGTGTAGACATTTCAATTAAGAAAATTTTCTTTCATAATATAATTTTGTTTAGCATCTTAAAGTTTTAATTCATTGTGTATAACAGAACATATAATGACATCATACAACTTCCTGTGAAAAATAATTTTCTTTGTATCTCTCCTTTTTTCCAGAAAAAGAGAATAATCTTTTTTTTTACTAACTCTCAAACTTACCTTTAAGCCAAACATCACCATACTAAACAAAGTAACATAAATACTGGTTCCACTATGTCCCATTTCATCTAAATTCAGTAGCAGAGACAGAAGGGTGAAATAAATACAGAAAAAAACCTCTCTGTAGATTAAAATCAGAAGCATGTTAATCCATAGTGACAAGATCTGGTTAATGAATAATGTCAGATCAAATTTTACTGTGCAATGGACTGTCCATTTATTTTTGGATTGATGGACTCACAGTGATGCAGTACTATCACCTTTTTTGTGAGATGAGTATTCAGTGGCCTTTAGAATAATTGGTAGGGGGAAAAGAATACATATTCAAGCAAAAGAAGCAGAGAAGAGGTTTACACATGGAGGTGTCCTCTGATACTGTGCTGGAAAGAAGCCCCAGAAAAACCAGCACTGCCTTTCCTGTACTGAAGAATTCTGCAAGATTCTCTATTTTGGGACGCATCCTTCTCCTTTTCCCATGGCAGTCGTACACACATTTCCTCTTGCAGAGGTGCACCTAGGTGCACCAGGTGATTAGGCCTGGATTGGCACCCCCCATTCACAGAGGGCCAGTCCAAATGGCACACTCCCAGCTCAGGAGCCTTCCATGCACGAATTTGATGTTTAAAAGTAAATTGCGTTATAGGCATACCAGGATGGAAGTATTTCTTTGTATGGAGTGAAGAAAAACATAACTTCCTGACTTGCTCCAGATCATCCTGCAATGATCTGCTCTGAAAAAGAATGGTGGAGAGCTTGTGCCACTTTGATCAGTTATAAGATGATTAATCTTTTTATCCTCGGGGAGGAAAGTCACCAAGGTCTGCAGAAGAAAATTTGTGGTTGAACAATGATTTAACTCATGGAACTGCACTAGGGCTATGCTATGGAGTCACTCAGAACTTACCAGAACATATCATGCAAACACTATCACCTGAAAATGAGAGGACCTTATATGGAATAACTCTAAAATATATGTTGCATCCTTACCTGCAATCCTCTTCTGAAGCCTCTTACACAATGAGGATGGTCTCCACTGCAGTGTTTTCCCTCATAGAGATTAATCAGCATTTTCCTCTGTTTCAGGTTTGGACTCTTTTCTTATGAATTTCTTCTCATGACAGTCATTGTTCATTCAGGATTCTGGAAACCAAGGACAGCAGAATTGCCACTGGCTATTGCTTCCTCAGCAAATATATATATATATATATATTTTTTTTTTTAACTGAGGAAGGGGCCAAGAGTTTTACAATGATGAAAGAATTAACAACTTTTTGGCGTCAACTCTGCCTTCAGGAAAACAACCCTGCCTTGGATAGTTCCATTGTTGTGATAACAGAGGCAGACAGAGGTGTTTCCTTTTCTCTCAACAGCCAAAGGTATTTTGGAAGAAAAGAAAGTGAGAAAGCCAACATTAGTTTTTTCATACAAAAGAAGCAACCCGAAAAATACTCAGCAATTTAGTCTATTCCAGTCTCTGCTCTTGTGAACAGTGTTTGAGGCAGATATCTGTCTCTTAATGAAACCCACCAGCACCAGAGCTCATAAAGGAGAGGGCCTGGAAATATTACCCTCCTGGGTACAGAGAAAGGGTCTTGTTGAAAATGCCTCTCATGCCACTGGAACAGCTAAGATTAACAGAGTGTAGTGATGGGATTTTCTGAGACTTGGATTGTGATTTCTGGTAGGGGCATGACTGTTGGAGCCAGAATGGGCTGTTATGAGGCTAAGGGACCCAGAAGTCATTGGAATTTGGAGGCAGGAGAAGCTGGAAGCTGTGCACCTTGAGGCACCTATGTGCTGTTCAAGGGACAGTATGTCCTTTTGAGCTTACACTGGACAGTGACAGTCAAGCACTGCATGCACCAAGTACAGGATGGAGAGGAAAAAAGAAAGTCAAGGAAAGGAAAAAAAAATCAAGAGAATGAAATTATAACACAACTTTTTAATGAAAAAAGTCTCAATTTTCATGGGAGCTTCTATGTATATGATCATCTATACTGAGGAGAAAAACTGAAAGGTTTTTATATTGATTTTGAGAATGGTAAGTTTGAGCAATCATATTCTAGACAAATATAATAGTGCATCTGCAGTGTCCATGAAGATGACCACTAAACAAATTAGGTACTTTTACGAGCTAGATGAGGAGGATGCATTGTGTGAGATTCATCAATCTTTTTATAAGCACAAATCTTATGATCCATGGCTTGCATCTGCATGTGCCATTTGAACCTTTGGCCTTCAAAGGTCACTCTTTGTGCATTAGCCAGAAACAAGAAGAAAAAAATACTGTATTATGGGAAAAGTTACAAAACAACATCTGCTTGTCAGAGGAGCCAAAGACAGTAATTTCAAGGTCAATATTTCCCTTGATTTTATTCCATATAGATTTTTTTTACTTAATGAGTTTTGGGCAAGCAATTGCTGAGCTTTAGGTTTTGGATTTATTTTTTGGGTGAGGGCTAAGGTTAGCTTCCAGTTCATTCTCTCCCTAATTAATGGCATCTGATACATTTAGATTTAACTGGAATATCTATCCATTCCCACTGTATTAAGACTGAAGAAGCTAGTGGCAGTGTTTTGCCAAGACATCTTCCAGCAACCACTCAATATAGAAAGGATATCCTCTAAGAAAGTTTTCCTATGCAGATTTGGCTATATGTAGACAGCACTTGGCTATATGTAGACAGTATTTGGCTTTATGTAGGTCAGCAAAGAGGAACTGATACATTTTATCTCCGTGCTTCCTTACTATGGATCTTAATATTTTGAAAATATGTAAAACCAAGGTTCAGGAGGATAAGCAGTTTAGAGACATGCTAGGGAAGAAGATCACAATATTGGAATAGATCTTCAAGGTAATCTAGTTCAACCATTGATGTAGCACCACTGTAAATCACCCCTAAACCATATCTCCAGGTTCTATATCCAGATGCCTCACTTCCAGTGACTTCACCACTTCCCTGGGCAATTTATTTCAATGGCCTAACCCTTCTTCCAGTGAAAAAAAAAAAATTCTACTATCTGATCTGAACTTCCTCTGCTACAATGTGATGTCATATCTTCTCATCCTTCCACTTGAGATGTGGTAGCAGAGACCAATCCCCACCTCACTGCAACCTCCTTTCAGGTAGTGTAGAGAGCAACGAGATCTAACCTGAGTCTTCTCAGTCTGCTCCAGACTAAAAAGCCAGTTCCCTCGGACACTTCTTATAAGACATGTTTTCTAGGCCCTTCTCCAGTTTTGTTGCCCATTCTCTGGACACATTTCATCACCTCTGTGTCCTTTTTGAAGTGAGGGGCTTAGAACTGGACCCACTACCTGAGGTGTGACCTCACCAGTGCCAAATACAACAGGGGAATCACTTCCCTAGTCCTGCTGGTCACATTATTCTTCATCCAGGCCAAGATGCCATTGCCCTTCTTGGCCACCTGGGCAGGTGCTGGCTCATGTTCAGCTGGCTGCTAACCAGCACCACTGTGTACCTTTGTGCTGAACAGCTCTTGAGCCACTATTCCCCCAGCTGTAGCACTGCCTGGGGCTGCTGTGACCCAAGTGCAGGGACAGCACTTGTCCTTGTTGGTCCTCACACTGGTGTCCTCAGCCCATGGATCCAGCCTGTCCAGATCCTTCTGCAGGCCCTTCCTGCACTCCTGCACATCAACACTCCCACCCACCTTGATGGTGTTTGCAATGCCCTCCTCCAAAACATCAACATAGATACTGAACAGAACTGGGTCCTCTTGTCCTGGCAGTGCTGAGTTTCCAAAATCTTACTTCTTAGTATTATAATCAAGCTTTCATTTGGAAATGTAGAAGAGTCCCAGTATCATCTTCTCTTCATTGTCACTCTGTGATACATAATCATCAGAGCTGTGGTACAAGAGACCCTTTTCTTTACATTACTGCAGTGATGTCAGCCTCTATGCCATAAAACACTTTCTGCCACAAAGGAACCAGCCAACCCAATGTCTTCTCTGGTTTTAATTTCCATGGAGAAATAAAGAAACACTTCATGTACATGACAATATTTGTGGCTAATCTTGCTTTCTATCTGAATTGGTAATAATTTGCTAGAAACACTTTTTGTAGAATGAGGTATTTTTATCTGCAAATAGGCTTTGCAATATCTTAAATGAAGATATGTTTTTTCAGGGTTCAGAAGGTGAAAACATGCACTTACTCTAAAGGAGCCTACTCTCAGAGTAGTCTCACTCTGTAGGAGGTGGAGGATCTTTAGCTTATTATAGTTGTTATTTTATATTTAATTTGCTAAATCTATTTTAATCTAAAGGTTATCGCATTTTATTTATTATTTTAATATTCTATTTCTTATCCTTATTTGCTTCCCTCTGAGCTGACATGCATTCAGAAATCTCAGTATTATTTAACCACATAAATCTGTTGTGCTGCTTCATATTTTGCATCAATAACAAAATATTTGTCTTGCTCTTTTTTTGCCAGTTATACAAATACAGATGAGTTAACCATTGCACACACTTTGATTCCTGTTTCCTTTTGATAGAGCATGTAATCTCTACAATCTCAAAAATTTTTTTTCTTTGCATTTGGGATTCCTTTTTGTCAGCAGATAGCCTAAAGAAATTTTAAAATATATGTATATATATATATATATATATGCCAAACCATGTCCAAAATCTAGCAGTAATCACTGCTAGCATTTTTTCTTCTAGAATATTTGGAATATCTGTAGATATGTGAAACTGTTGAATTAATGTTTTATAGACTCAAAAGCCACTGATATTACCACAAAACCATGTATTTCTAAGTCCCTGCATAGTTTAAACCTGTGACAAGTGACAGGGTCTCAGCCAAATGCCCACAATCAGGTTAGCAGTTTCTATGGGAGCTCTCTTGTCCAAAATTTACTCTGTATCTCCAACCTTCAGACCACTAAAGACTGTTTAGTGTGATTGTAGAGGATAATGCAATCACTTTGCTGAAATGGCTTCTGAGATGTGTTCGCATTTTCTTTTCTGAATAGACTGATACAGAAGTTGGATCAGTCACTTCCCACAGTCTGAGTGTGGAGTCTGAGGATGGCATTGCAGTGCTGAGGGACCTCCTTGTGACCCTCACACCGATTGTGTAGGGATGGTCCCAGGGCTCACTCCCCCTTCCACCGAGATGAGGAGCCCTCTGGAGATGGACTCCAGGCAAGTGGCACTGCTGTGAGGAGAATGGCAGATATAATGCAGTATTTTTCTGATAATTCGGGCACAAAAGGGGGTCTCAAGGGAGGAATGTCTCTGTTCTCACAAACTCACCGTATGTCTGTTGCCATAACAGCCTGTCTGCCTCACTCCACCACACACGTAAGCCATGCAAACACAAAAGCCTCTTACTGCAGAGCTGCTAGTCTGCTGTCATCCAGCTTCCTCTTCTTTGTCATCGTATCACACTGCATACTCTAGTGCTTAAGTCTCACATTACCACCATTTCACAATTTTCTTTGAAATCGTTATTTTAAATTGAATCCCTTACAGACTGTTTTTGAGCAGAAAACAAAGGGTTTTATAAAGCAGCTTCTACAAAGATACTCTTCTCCTTTTGTCTGTTCTTCTCTGCCTTTTCAATCTGTAAGAAAAATGTCTGGTGCTTTTGGTAATTCCAGCTATTTTAAGAGAAATAGCAGCTGGCTGAGAAGTAAGTTTTTAGAAAGACTTTTTAACAGGAAGTAAAAAGATTTATACTTTAAAAATGTTTCCCTTAAAAAAAAACCTTTACATTTCTGAAATAATTTCAAAGAAGAGTTCTCTTCTATTATCTGAGCAATTTCAAGTGTAATTTACATTAACATGTATTAATGAAAATAATTCAATAGAAGATTCAGGGATGTTAGTTAAGTATTGTTATATACACAGGTACCTAAACTATTCTGTTATCTCCGTGGCTACTGACAATATCTTTAGCTAAGATTGTCCAGTTTTTGTTGAATTTTAATTCCTTGTGTTTCATTAACTAGTCTGCCTTTTCTTTTCTTTCTTTTTTTATTTTTTTTTTCCCTGACTTAAGCTTTCGGCAAAATAAATCAACCATTCCTTAGGATCAAAACTAGGAAAGAAATTCTCATATAACTTTCCAATATCTTCTTGGTGGCTAAGAAGAAGCAGACAAAGATCTCAGGCTTGACTCTGCTCAGTAATAAAAACTGATTTACTGTGAAGAGAATAAATGAGAATGACTATTCCCTGATGCTCTAGTTCAAATGAAACTATTTCACTCTTACTTATTTTAATTTAAAAGTTAATAAATATTTTTTTGTTTTGTTTTGTTTCCTTTCCTGGAATTTTAAGTAACTGTTACTATATTTCAATTCTTCACTTTATTCAGGTTTCTGGAGGGAAAAGGTGAAATTGTAAGCACTGTTTTCATCTGAATGTAGTTGCCCTTCACTTCTATAATTATGCAAAGACGTTTAGAAAGTTTAGCCTGTGAGACAGCATACAGCTGCTTATGGAGCCCAGCCCTTGGTCTGACCCCAGTGGCAGACTGTGCATCAGGATCCTCCAGTGATCATAGGAGATCTTGTGCTCCATCAGGACAGACACAGCATGAGAATGCATACTTCCACAAGCTGCTCATATTGAAAAAAAAACCACAAAAGTTCGTTATCAAAAACCCGTGGTTAAGTTTCAAAAAAAAATCCTTTTTATTTGTGGCATGCCTGTGTTAGCCCTCTGCTGATCTCCTGTAAGCATGATCAGGATCAATTTAATGTTCATGTAGAGTAGAATGAGAGAAATTAATTTCCCTAGGGGGAAAAACCAAACCAACCCAAAATGAAAATCAAGGGCTGCACAAAGAGCCCTATTACTGGTTTACGAATCAGCTGAACTTGCTGAGGTAGCAGACTTAAATTCAAAGACTTTTTCTGAATCAGGCAGGGCAGGGACTGGCCTTGGCAGCACTTCCTCCCAAAAATGTTGCCTAACTGCTGCACCCCAGGACTTCAGAGGTACCACCACTATTACTCAATAATTCTGCAAGTGATTTCCAAAATCAAAGTATAATGGGAAAATATGTATAGAACTGATGGCAGTATTTTTTATTGCTTATGGGCTTCAGTAAGACTCTGACCCTCAGCATCCTCTAGTTGGAACTACAAATGAAAAATACATAATATATCTCAGCAGGCTTTGCTGCTGTGCAAGAGGCTTGGCTGCAGGTCTATGACTAGTAACTAAGTAGGAGATAGCAGTAACTAAATAGTAGATTGCAGTAACTAGAAGGAATGGCAAAAGAGATTTGTGGAAGACCTGGGGATGAGGAAGGAATGGGAAGTGACTGCTGCACAAAAAAGGAGGTGACACATAAGAGAATATTTTCATTTTATTTCACTGAAAAGCTTCCACAGTAAATTTTAATTCACAGGTAATTTGGGAAAAAAACAGAATTCTTAGTTTGATGCTTAATTTATTCACTTGCTAAAATTTTAATATCCAGCTAGATTTATAGGTATTGAAAAATGGAATTTATTTGTATGTTTTTCTGAGGCTGAAGTGGTTTCCAAACCAAAATAACACAACATTAAGATTCTTCATGTTGAGATTTCTGTTGGAGAAATTCCGTGTGCTGAAGGTTTTACTGAGGTACCAGTAGTACCTTGGAGTACTACCAGGTTTGTTTAGGGCTGGTTTAGTGCTATCACTGCTCTTTGCCTTGCTTCATTAGTCTGGGAAAAATCAGTGATGTGTTTGATACACTTTTTCCACAACCATTAATGAAGGCTGCAGTAGGCAGTTGATCCAAATCCATGGATTTTGGGTGAACAACTGTGCAGCCAGTTTGCTTCTTCGGATTTCAGCATCTCAGAAGGGGCAGGGAGGAGCTTGGAATGGTGCTCCAGAAGAAGAAGAAGTCAACTGCCACAGGCTCAGAGGCCTCTGAAGAAGAGATGTTGACATCAGTGTTTCTGTCAGTAAGGGCTGGGCTGCAGAATCTGGCATAGGTTCCAGGTTTTTATTTTCATGAGTTTGAAGGGTAACATCAGCCTCACACTGATAGAGAAACTGGTAAATGGAATTTTTTTGAGTATCTGGTTCCTTTTTGACTTTCCAGTATCACTTCTATTCACAAAGCCTGTGGGTTTCCTTTCATTGCTGGCATAGCAATTATTTCACAGTACCAAGGTCAATGTGCTTGAAAATGCCATTTTCAAACTCCACTGCCTCCTAAACTCTGTGATGTAGAAAGAAATTTTTTTTCTACATTTTCTTTTAATTTCAAGAGATGTAGCATTTATCATAGATGTTGAATAAGTGTATTACAGTGTATCAAACATTGAAAAAAAATAGGCACCAAAATTTGTAACTAAAAAAAATTGTGAACAGGGAATTTCACATGTATCCAAGAAGATATACAAGGGTGCTAACACTTCACAGACACAACTGTGCAGTTGCAGGTAGTTTTTTGGATTTTAAGTCTATTTTTTATCATTCTCTTGCTTCTAGGAACTGGGCAACTGCTTCCATTGAGGTTTCACAGCATAGCATGTCTTTGTGTCTCTGTGGCAGAGAAGGGAAAGAAGCACAATTCTGAGAAGCTGCATGGAATATGTGGCTGTGTACATTTGTTTTAGAAAGATATTCATGACCTGAAAATTCTGTCTATGCCTAGAGTGTCTCTGCCCCTAGAACACCCATCATAAATTGTCACTGGATTAAGGGGACCAGTTTTTAACTTGTATTGCACCTTTGGGGGCCTAATTACATTCAAGTTCCACCAGAGCAAGCATCCAAAAAGGGCACATGGAGTTTTAAAAACCACAAAAATTAAGCTTAGAGGAGACTTGAAACACGTGTCCCTTCTGAAACATCATAGGAGTTCTAAGACTCTACAGTGAGTAAATCTTCTCTGTGATCTCCCCCATTTTCAAGAATTTGCATTTCATAAGGAAATGCTGTAGTCCCCATCCTGCACAAGCTCTTTGTCTGCTGTAGTAACAAATGTAATAACAAATGCAATTGGGAAATTGTACAGGGAATTCTTGTGAAACAGCTATGAACTACATTCAAAATACTATTTCTTTATTTCCTATATTCTTTCATGAGCAACAGTAAGGCTAAGTATGCCCTGATATAGAACAGCTACACAGTGAGCATTGCCTTCTTGCATTTTGCCTGACAACTTAGCTATGACCTTGCAAACAAAGGCACTCATCTGCCATTTATAATTCATGTATCACCATCAATTTATAGAGGACTCGACAGCTTGCCCTATGTCTCTAGCTGGGAAGAAATGAAAAACACAGCAAAATCCCTCTTGATTTTTACTCCAGTGGAATTTACTGAAGACAATGATACTATTAGTTACTTCTTGTAAGCCATTAGCCAGACATTCGAGGAAGACAATTTTCTTCTCTGCAGCTTGTTTGAAATCAAAGCAGACTTCTTGTGTTTCTCTAATAATTTCTTTCCCACAGGATGGGATAGGATGGTTGATGTGGCAGAATATCTCAGCGAATGATTGGTTACCCATGAGCATCTGGCATTCTGAGTGAAATTTTTTGAACAATATTTTAAAGTCCCAACGTATGAAGGAGCTGTCAGTAATTTTAGAAATCTGTCACAAAATTTTCTAATGAAAGAGAACTGCAAAGGTGGTAAGGTCCACTTTTTCTTCTTGTGGTTTCTTCGCTATTTATTTGCTTGTCTTTTAAGAGTATTTGTGTGAACTACAACTCTAAAATTTATATTTCCCTGCTAAACTAGCTATCAATGTTGGAAAATAGCAATTTACAATTGAATCTCTCTTTTGTATTTCACAGAATCAATGGGGAGGAATCTCTGCTTTAAATTTGGTTGACTTTTCTAAGGACAAAACTAGAAGGAGTAAGAAGGGCTCAGGAAGCCTAAACTCTCCTCAAATCTCCTTGGGACCAGATGTGATACAGAACAAAAGAAGGGAGAAAGAAATCAGAAAGAGACAAGAGAACTGATTTTCATTACCCAGTAGATTAGTGCCAGATCCAAGAAGTAAATCCACATCATCTAGTTCACTATATATTGTTTCATGTAATAATTGAGGTGACCAACTTAAACCAATCCATAAATTCTCCTCCAGGAGAAGTAAGTAGAATTTCCTTGGCTAAGGCCATACCTGCCCATGAAAATTATGTGCAACATCCCACCTAATACATGTTCCAAATTAATCTATAATCTGTCTACCACAACCAAGTTTAAAAAGATTTGGCCACAGGACACTCAAGCAGACACTTCTCATTTAATGTGAGGTTGAAGTCTGCCACTTTAAAAAGTCTTGCCAATGGGTGGACTTCTTCCAGTAATAAAAGGCTGCTTGGAGATTGTTCCTGGACTGTAATGGCATCCTTGACAAACTTTCATTACAACATGCTTGAGTCTCCCTCCTACCCTTATTTCATCCCTTAAAGCATTTAATTCTAAATGCTTTAGAATTAAATGCTGGATCATGGGAGAGACCAGATTCAAGCACCAAAACCAAAAGCTAATGAAATTATATTGTTCTGAATGAAACAACAAAATTATGTTAAGTCAGTAAATTTTGTAAACATTTTACCCTTTGCTGAAGTTTCATTTCTGAGATACAAGTCCTATGTAAATCTCAAGAAGAGAATGAATCTGGTGAATATTTTAACACCTTCCCACATGCTCTCGAAGAACATTACAACTTCACTGGAAAATTGAGTTATGAAGACATACAGTATAAACTTTCTTGTGCTAGAAAAGACCAGTACATCTCTTTACAGAAAGTTTTCAGCTTCATGATAAAAAAAAAATAAATAAAAATTGGTTACAGCACATATTTGGGGCAGAAGGATGAATAAGCTACTGACATCCAAATAAATGCACAGGCAAACCCTGAAGAAGAAACATTGAAAATCCCCCATGTGCCCAGTGCAGACACGTGTCCAGGCACCCACATAGGGAAAGACTGACTAAGAATGCTGTGTTGCAATATCACAGAGGCTGGAGAAGGGTGCTGCTCTGTGGGCCACCATTAAAAGAACAAGGAGTGCCACCTGCAGAGCCCAGGCTGCTGGCATTGATGTTATTGCCAGTGAAACTCTGAAAGCTCTCTACACCAGCAAAGCCATAGAAAAATTGTGTCTAGGGTTCCATCAAACCTACTGCTGGGAACCAAAATATTCTGAAAGTTTATCTGAAAAAAAGGAGAGATGAATAAATATTTGCATTTCCCTTACATAACAAGAATAAAAACCTAGGAGGTGGTGTTTTTAATTCTGTAAAATTATTAAATCTGTCCAGCCCTATTCTTTACTTTCATAAATTAAAATTAAAGATGTTTAAGATCTGGATTCTTCCTCATTCCTCTGAAGTGGACAGTTGCATCTGTGACTAGGAAGGAATATCAGACAGAATGCTGTGACGTGGTCCCAAATTTAAATTTAATATGATAGAAATACACACAGGTTTGCTGCTTTTTAGTTTAATATACAAATTGTTGCTACAGAAATCAGTTTTAGAGTTTTTAAAAACATTTCTGCAGATTCTTTAAGAAGTTCATAAAAATTATCTAGAAGGTGAACATAGTTCAAAGTGAATGTCACAACTGGGCAAGGAAAGATGAAAAGTGACAGACACTCCATATTGCTATGGCTGCATACTTCAAACATTCACAGAAGTAAAGTTTTCTACATAAATTATACTAAAACCACCACATTTTATCTAGTTTATAATTAAAATGTGTTTCCACACCTCTGGAAAACTCAGTATAGGAATAGCCTGCAGGAGGAAGCATATCTGCATATAAAGTAATTGTAGCTATATATGAATGTCTTTTATCTTGACAGATTCTAAATGGTTTTGCCAAATAAAAAAAATAAAGAAAATGTTCAATATTAATTGCCAAATAAGTTTGAATTTAAAATTAGATTAACTAAATCAAATTTATTATAATGGAGTTTATCCAGGACCTGCTTCCTCTTGTAAAGTCTTTTTAGATAATTATAATTGGTCTAGTTCTGAACTTTATACAGTACATGAAATATACACCACATCCAGATCCAAGCAAGGCTGGTTCCTAAAAACTAAATATACTGAATTCTCTGCTCAAATTCCTACTGAGAAAGGAAAGACTCTTAATGTCCTGTTCTTTCTAGATATATTTCACTTGGTTGGTGTCTCTTTGCTCTCAGTTGCTCTTGGTTTCCATGCAGCCCTGTGTGCTACTTTTTCACAAGCACTTTCTTATGAAGTGCTTTGTCTTCCTGTCTCCCTTTTAGAAATACTTTCCCTTTTCTCATAGCATATTGGGTTTTGTATTTGGGTAATGACCTTTAAAACTCCACAGTGGCAAAACTTCCTATTCATAGTGTGCATTTCTGCACAAGTTCAGCCTGTCCCTAGTATTTCACCTCACAGGAAATTTGGAAACAATTGCTTAACATGCTTTTTTTGCCTGAACTGCCTGCACAGTGCAGATTTGTTTCCAGTTTGTCTTCCAAAGCCATCTTTGCCTTCTGTGATCTTTCCCCATGAGCTGTCCCCTGTGTCACCTTCTCTATGTCATGGTGAGGCTGCCATTTAAGCACAGGTTTTTCTGAACTGTATGGTGGACTATCAGAAAATCAAGCTGAGTGATGCAGCAGAAAAGGCTGTCACCCTTTTCAGACCTTAGTGTCACCTCTTATGTAAAGTGTTCCACTTGAACTGAGCAAAGATGCTGAATGATTGCATCTCAATAAGAGCAGCTAATTAAATATTTACTTGGAAGATAGCTTGCACACAATACAATTCACCTCCGTGAAGAAGATCTATCTGATTTCACATACCTGTGAAGTGTATTCTTATCTCAGTGTACAGTGGAAATCAACATAAAATCCCCACACAGCAAGAAAAGATTATGTCCAAAAGTGCTCATCCAAAAAATTGTGGAGTTTTCTGATGTTTCTGACAGTTTAAACACTTCTTGAAATACATCTTCAAAGACAACATGCATTTTCATTTGAAATGTTACCATTCAAAAAAGCTATTAGTCAAAAGACATTCACTGTGTTGCTCTCTCATACTGTTTGAAATCAGCATTCAATTCACAGTGTAGTATGTAATCATGATAGAATGTGATGTGTAAACAGTGCAGAAGTAAATATTTATGATTGTTTTGAAGGTTAGTAAGTTTTTCAGACAAGAATCCAAACTGTTTATGTGCCCTTAACTAAAAGTCTTCAATAAAATCCTTAACTTGCTATCTCTGCCTTGGAAAATAGCAGCAGTATCAAAATAGTTTTAGATAGAAATCTTGGCAGAATATTATTCTATGAAAGCTGGGATTAAATATACAGAGTATAAATTATACTCACTAAGGCACCTTTGAGGTCACGGTAATGTTCACAAAGACATTCTTTTCCCCAAAACAAAAAAAAGAAAAAAGAAAAAGAAATAGAATCTCCACCAGTGCTTTACTTATCAAAAATATAGAGGGTTAATTTTAGTTTTTGAAGAAAAAGTTATTATAGCTACATTTTCAAAAACACAAGGGCAGTTTAAGAAAACAAATCCAGGGAAATAGTTTCCACAGTGGAACCACAATTGTGCCCTGCATAAACAGGGCTTTTATGCAAAAAACATGTGGAAAATGACAACTTTATAGTTTAACTTGCCCCAAGGTGATCATTCACCTGGCAAAACCATCACTGTATAAATATGATCTCTGATTCAGTGTTGCATGAAGTCAATGGCCATGCCATACTTTGGATTATCTGTTGACTTCCTTACCTGAGGTGTTGAAGTGTTCCAAGTTCAAATTGCAAGTTTAGTTTAGAGCTTTCAGTTTGCAGGGTGGAAAGTAAAGCAGCAACTCAGAAAATCCAAGTTAATAAACATTTGCAAACAGTGAAGCAGTGGGTATGTAAAATAGAAAGTCAACATTTCTTTAAATTATAGCTAGTTTCATACATACCAATAATTTTTAAGCTTTCATAATACCAGGCAATTTACAAATACTCATTCAAAATTTACTATTCGTGGTTTGCATCGAAGTATATTATTCAGATTAGATGCTATAATGTACAATTTTACTTGCCTCTGAAGCAGTTTATGATCCTGCAGTCTGAACACTTTATTGGTTTATGCTTCTTAACATCTTGTTTTCATCATATTCAGATGCCAATGTCCCATTCCTTACCCAGTTATTGGCTGAGATGAGGAGAGGAGTGAAAATGAAGAGGCTGTGAAAGAATCATCACGTGTGGAGTTTGCTAAAGTCATGACACTCGTTTATAGCATGTGTGAAATCAAGGAGTTGGAGGTCTCAAGGGGAATAAGGCTGGAGCAGAGCACTGACCCTGGACTTCAGGCAAACAGATCGATCAGGGAGCTGTTAAGTGCCATCCCATGGGGAGCAGATCAGAGGAGAGGAGTTGCTCAGGAAAGCTGGTAGTTCTTTAAGGACAGACTATGTCTGAGAACAAGAATGATTCATTCTAATACTCAGGAAAACAAGTAGACATTCAATAAACTGGTGTGGCTAAGATGGGAGTTAGTGGTGGAAGAGCATGAGGAAGGGAGAATCAGATTGCAAAGGAGGATTTTAGAAACATTTCCCAGATAGGAGTGCTGTCCACCAAGCTAATGCTCTGCTGGAGGAGATGATCACAAGGGAGAGAAAGAACAATCAGAAGAGCTAATTTTAGTAGGATGTGGCCAGGCAGGTGGAGCTGTGGCTGAACAGCATGTTTGATTTAGTGACAGTGAGCACAGATAAGTCTGAGGAAGTCAATGCCTTCTCTGCCTCAGCCATCCCCACAAGGTCTCACAGGCCTCTGCTTCTCATAGGGGCTCAAGAAAGAGGATACAGACTGGCTGTGGCTGAGTAAAGGGCTGAAGATGGGCTAGCCCAACACCCCTGCTCAAAGCAGACTCACCTACACCAGGTTGCTCAGAACTGTGTCCAGTCAGGTTTTCAATAACTCCAAGAATAGATGTTCCACAACCTGTCTGGACAATCTTTTCCAGCATCTGACCAACCTCTAGCCCCAAAGAAAAAGTGGAGATTTATTTATGTTTAAAGAGCATTTTCCATATTTCAGTTTGTGCCTGTTGTCTCTTACGCTATCACTGAACATCACTGAGAAAAACCTGGCTCCATCTCCTTTACCTCCTCCCATCAGGTATTTATACACATTAGTAAAACCACAGAATGAGCCCTTGTAGAGCACATCTCTGTGAGCATGAGGGTGAAGGTGACCAGAAATGGACAGAAATGATTTATCAGGTGCAAATCATGCCTGACCAAACTGTTTGCCTTTTGCAGTAAAACAGAGAACCTCATTGCCTTTCATAATAAAATGAGTGGATTTGTGGACAAGGAAAGAGCACTAGACATAACTTAGCTTGACTTCAGCAATATTTTCTACACTGTTTTCCACAATATTCTTTTATCCATATAAAGAAGCTTTGGTGTCTGGGTAAAGAAGAATGGGTGAACAAGAAAATGAATAAAGACACAGCTGAATGGTCAGAGGGCAGTAGTTATATACTTACCTGGAGGCCAGTGACAAGGAGAGCACCACAGGAGTCTGTCCTGGGACCTGCCTTGTTTGACACCCCTATCAATGAACTAGAGGAGCTTACAGGCTCCTTGTTCATTATGTTTGCTCCAAACAAGGGGTGGGGGCAGCTCTTAAGCACAGAGGAATTCAAAGTGGCTGGGGGACTGTTGCAGTGGGAACCTCACAAAATTCAACAAGAAGAAAAGCCAAATTCTGTATCTAGGGCAGATGAACGGCCCAAGTGACACAGGCTGGGGATCAACTCTTTGGGAAGCAGGTCTGTGAGAAAGGCCCTAGGCTTCCTGGGGCAATAAGCTGGACATTGGCCAGAAGTGTGTCCCAGAAGCAGAAACAGCCAATGGCATCTTGGGCTGCAGGAGCAGAACTGGTGATTATCTCTTCTGTTCAACACCCACTGCAGCACACCTACATAACACATCCAGCTGTCAGCCCAGAGTACAAGGAAGACATCAGGGAACTGGAGACTGTTCAGCAGAAACCACCACTGTAGTGGGAGCTGGAGCATTTGTGCTGTGGGGAGAAATTGGGGGAGCTAGATATGCTCACCTTGGAGCAGAGATAACTTTGGAAGTACCTAACAGCAGCTGCAGTGCTTGCAAGGAGTTCACAGAGGAAACAGAGCTGGGCTCATCACATTGGAAGAAGAGTAAGAGACAGCTGACATGAATGGAAACTAGCGAGGGTCACAATGGATATAAGGAGAGTTGTTTTCCCATGAACACAGTCACACACAGGCTGCCCAAGGAGGTTGTGCAGCTTCTGTCCTTGGAGGTTTCCAATCCCTGAATGGATGAAGACCTGAGCAGTCCGGTCTGATGTCCAAGTTGCCCCTGCTGTGAGCTGAAGATTGTACCAAAGGACTCAGTTCCTGAGGTCCCTCCCAGTCTGAATACTCCTCTGATTTGTGGTAAGCAAAAGTTTATCGTTTGGCAGAATGGGTCAAATGCAGTTATGGGAATAATATGACTTCATAATTTCATCTGTGACTGTCAGACATTTTTCCTGTTAGAGTTTCCCATTAGAGTTTCTGACTTGTTTTTCTTGTTTTACAGTCATCCAGAGATCAAAACAGACGCAGAACCTCACTACAGAATGCATAAATAATAACTCTCTATGCTGCAGTAACTCACTGTGTGGCAAAGACACCTTTCAAGACCATACACTACTTGACTCTGTTCTTTGCTGAACTCGTTCACTAGATCCTGAGCACAGAAGCTTTGAAAACATAATTTAGAGTTCTACTTATTTCATTAGGGTGGCATGCATTGGCATTAATTTGGTTTGACTTGATTCCTGGCAGACTGATGTATCACAGTTGCCATTTAGGTGGCAGTCTGTCTTCTCCTTTTCATGTGACTTTATTGCTTGGCACAACAGAATTTGACTAGTCACTGAAAATAAGTACAATTAGTTCACAGAAAAATAAATAGAATCACATATAAATATTATGAATGAAAAAAAATCCCTGTATTTTAAACAACAAAACTTCAAGCAACCTTAGGAAAACACTTATGGGCCAAGTCGCAGGTGGAATGTGAGCAGTGTCCTGCTAAAGCCTTGCTTCTCATACACCAACGCAGCAATGTTTTGTTCATTGTTGCCCTTCAAAGATGAAACAGATGAAAATAGTACAAGAGTACATTTATGTAACACCAGGCCTTCTGAACATTGTCATCTTGCTCTCCGAAATCCTGAGCTTTAATACTGACACGCCCATGCGGATTGTGGGCACAGTGATTCATCGTG
This sequence comes from Luscinia megarhynchos, assembly GCA_034336665.1. NCBI lineage: Eukaryota > Metazoa > Chordata > Aves > Passeriformes > Muscicapidae > Luscinia > Luscinia megarhynchos. The sequence goes on from JAPFBE010000003.1 coordinate 73,325,064, forward strand.
CAAGAGTGAAGAGTGAATCATCCCAAAGTGATCATGGAGGAGGTGGGTATGGTGGTGCAGGAGGGCACACCAGAGGCAGCATGCTGCACCATCTGAAAAACATGTGCAGGAATGATTGAAGTACTCTCAGATGAAGTCTCTCTTGGTGTATTAAAATTAGAGCAGTGTGATAGCTCTATAAATCTACCATGTAGAAAAGTATATTCTACAAATAAAACCAAATTTCCAGTCCAGAAAAGACATCTGGGATTGTTCTTACATTTCTACTTTCTCAACTGATCTCGGGTTTAAATCAGAGTGTAAGTGTGGGAGTGTCATCTGTGAGGTCCAGCAGTTTTACCTTGCCCCATGCAGGATGAATGTTGTCATCTAGCTGCCCTCTGTTGTAACCAATAATGACCTTACAGCACCATATCCAGAGAAACCTGGTGAAGAAATAATTTTTAGCTGTACATTTCTCTTTCTTACATCCCGTCAAGCCCTAGAAAGGCACAGTAATGTAAAGAGTCTGGTCTTATGCCCTGCTGTTGGTATGGGTTTATTTAACCTAATTGCCTGTATTATTGTATATTTGTTTCTCATTTCCACTTTATCTCTCTGTAAAAGTGCCTTGTAACTGACATATGTAGTAAATGGCAGTGCATTTATCCCTCATCCGTAAGCATGTTTCCCATTTCCATCACTTTTGATGATTCAGGTCAACTTTTGTCCCATAAAATTAAGATACAGAAATAAAATGAATACACAGTAATAATATTATAGTTTGAATTAGAAGCATTTTTTTTAATTAAGTAGATTAAACTGCAGTCTTTTATTATTTTTTTTTCTGTAGCTCCCCAAGATACTGGCATGAAATTCCTTAAATATAGCCCCACTCCTGAAGAGCTCAATAAATATTACTTCCTCTAACAAGCAAAAACGAAATCTGTTTAATTCTAGTTATAGCAACAAGTCTCTCCCTAGAATAATGTTTTGATGCTTCCAGACAGAATTCTAATTCTTTTTTATGACAGTCATTCATGAAATAAAATGCCGGTATTGGGCAACCAGAAATTTACACTCCCTGTGGAAACAGCTGTGCCCATTATTGATCCTGCCAATTTTTCTGGAGTGAGATGTGAAACAGAAAGTGTTTCAGGAAATGTAATGTCTTACATTAAATGATACCTTACCCTGATATTCAGCACCATATTATTTGGACAGCAGGGAACACATTCAGTCCATTTTTAACGTGTGACCATAGTCCACATAGCTAAGGACAACTTTTTTTTTTTTTCACAAGCTTTAAACTGTAACAGACTAAAGCTCCATCTGAATCTGTCTGGCTCTGTTCATAGCCTCTATGTCCAGGCATTTTCCCTCCTCTAATCTGAATCTAGATCTTTCAGAACTGCACTACAGCAAAGAATATAGCAAGTCAAACAATTTTCCAACAGAATTTTTTCAGAAAACACTGCTTAATGTATACAGAAATATTGTATAAACTTCTCACAAGGGATCTGAAGGAGAAAAAGATGTCCCAGTGTAGGTAAAAGTGATTAGGCAGTGACAAGTGATGCCTAAATCAAAGTCCCTACTCCAATCCTAACTTGCAATCATGACTAAAATTTCTCAGTCCAACATATTAGACAAGTACATGCAAGGCTTCTAAAATGAAGATATCTTCTGGTGTCTCTCCTTGTACAACTTCAGTTTAATTCAGAAAAAAAGCAATAGATTTTCAGAGCAACAGCTGAGTTTTCTGGGCAGCAGCAACATTGAATAGTGAGAGCATCTGAAAGAGTCCATCAGCCCAACCTGAGAGCATCTTCACTGGGCTTGGCCTAGGCTTGGTCACTGCTCATCTGCCTCATCCTGTCCCACTTATAACAGATATGGCTCTCATGGGGTATCCTGCAGACACCTCACAGTAGATCAGTAAAAATAATAAGGATCCAAGATGTAAAAAGGTTTAATCAGTCTCTCATCTAGACACTCATGGCTTTAAATTTTTGTTTCTTACCTCAGTGGAGAGATCTAAGACATAAATAATCAGTAATATGGGAGAAGTAGCAAATAAACACCTTTAAATAAATAAATGTAAAAGAACAGAGGTTATCTTAATAAGGGTACTTTAAAGGAAACTGTTTGTTCATTTTAATTATATGTATCCTGCCCTTTGTTCTCTCTATTAAAGGGCAACCTCAGTTGGTGCAGAGAGAAGGGCATGGGGGAACCAAAGGAAATGAAATGCTCATATGAGTCATGCATGAACTTTGTCTCTCAGAATTAGTAAGACATTTTTATCTAATCTCTCAGATACTTTAAAGGGCTTACAAAAACCTTGCTTACATACTCAAAGCTTTAAAGAAGCTTGCATTAGTTAGAGACCCCATACATTATTTAGTCAGTGAATGCTATTTATAATAGTACAGCTCTCATCACATTTATACAGCTTTCCAGCCATGAATATGTGATATACTATCTCTCTGCCCAAGTACAATGGCTAGATAAATGAGGCCCAAACCAATGAAAACAAAGTGCCACCATAAAAGTTTGGTACTTTGAAACCAGTGACAAATTGCTTGTTCACTTGGTTTCACTGGGACAAGGATTTCAACTAGAAATATCACCATGGAGTGAAAAATCCATCAAGTACCAATTGAAAATGCACATTAATCATTTCCATTTGTGAGAGCAATAGTTTCTGATCCATTCATTTGGGCATTTCTACAACATATTAAAATGAATAACATGCAATGTTTCAGAAAGGCAGTAAAACAGAAACAAGGAACTTAGTCTGAATCTGATAATTTTAAGGACAATTCATTAATCCTACTCCTTCTTACATAGTAACAGCATGGCTAGACAGCCATTCCTTCTCTCTTTCCCCATCTGCATGGCTGCTGTATTTACCCAAGAAGGGCCAGACTGTTGAATACACACAGATTAGGTTAAATAGTGAGAAAATTGTTCCAGTGATTATCCGGCTTCTCAGATGTCACAATTATTCCAAAGATTCAGCAGCTGCTTCATGTTTACCAGTTACAGCTACAGACTGGTCAGTAGAAATAAAGACTGTATTTGATTTTTCTTTTTTTTTTTTTTTTTTTTTTTTTCTGAATTGTGGAACATTGCACTCTACTGAAAAGCCAATCGGAAGCCTTAGCTAAAGTACTGAAATAAAGAACTGAAGAAAGATCTTATTCTCTATCTTCACATTCAAGTCAAGGGTCTGGAAAAAAACTCAAAGCATGCAAACATTAATACAGGGCTCAGCAACTGAGTTTGAAGCAAACCTAATTTCCAGAGATCCCCTGACTTTCTTAGCTGTTGAGTCAAAAATCAATTTTTGGAAACTGGGCTGATCCAGGGAAACACATCTGTTGATGTTAAATTGCTGTCCTGCTACTTTATTTCTCCCTGCTGCATTAGTTTCAAGTTACTTTGTGCATCTTATGACCATCTAATTTTTTTTTCTAACCAAGGCATATATTAGTTATGAGTTCATTTTTTTAAAAAAAAGCAGTGGGTAGGTTGTTTCAAGTGAGGGAAATTCCCCAGAAATGGGCAGCTGAGATTTCAGTGTGGCATATATTTTAGGTACAGTTATTTCTGTACTGAGATTTTCAAGAAAGTTAAACAAAGTGCATTTCCATGCTGCACCCAAGAACCAAAAGGAGGGCATATACATACTGAAACTCAATGATTCCTCCAGGCTTTCCCAGGTGGAGAGCTCTGCATTAGCCAATGTCACAATACTCAGCAAAATTTATGGAGCTCCAGCCTGCCTCATTTCTGCCTCCTTTCCTGACCTTCCCATGGACCACAGCAGGTTTAATGCTGCACAGTGGCTTGTGTTTTCTGCCATGCAGGTTGCTCTGCTCTGTGGCATGGAGTAAATGGGATGGAGAGGGTGTGGGACCTTGCACTGTCTTTTAAACTAATTCTACAACAGAGGTTCAATATGGTGCACTTCCTTTCTTCCCTGTCAGCCTTCCCAAAGCACTCATTGCTTGGATACCATTTCTTTTTCATATTTTGGTGTCTAAATATGGGTGATGTCTAGTCTTCCAGCACAGCTATCCAGCTGTACTTAATACAGGCTCTAGGCAATCAATGTAGTCTAGTGAGATAGTCTGTGATCCAATAATTTAAGCCTAAAATTCACTTCTAAAATATGCTCAGACAAATCCTACCCCATGATTCTTTCAATTTGTTGCTAAGGTTGCATATTTATAGCTTGTTACATTTATATCTAATTTAGGAATTTCATTTCAAACATTTTCTCAGAAATTCTTCATAGGCAAAGGCTATATGGGAAGTATATGTAGGGCAGCCAGTTCTTTCCCATGCTTTTAACTAAAAGACATTTTGTTCAGATATTTGGTAAGCTAGTTCCTCTGCAAGCTCACTGTAATATATCTTGAACCAGTAGAAAATATATTACTATATCATATTTTAATTAGCACAAATAATTGTTCATTTAATTGGCAATCTCATCAGTAAAGAGCCTTTAATAAGAAGATGTAGGCAGTTCCAAGCTTGTGTGCTCTTCCACAGTAAAATTCTCAAGGGCTATTTTCAATTAAATATTCTGTTAACTATCACGAGGCTTTCTGAATCAACTGATTTTGCTTTTCTGTTCCAAGGTTAAATGTGGTCTGTGGTTTTCTCCACCATTTTAGCTCCCTATAAAAGGTGTAACAGGGGAGTAAAAGACTCAATCAAATAAGTTTAATAGATTTTGAAATTAAAGGGAACATTATGATCTTTAATAGCTTGACTCCCTAAATAACACAGGCTGAAGAAACTCTCCCAGCAATTCCTTCATTCAACAAAAAAATGTCTGTTTAAATTTTAGCACATCCATGGGATAGCTACCCAGTCACAGTGTAAAAACTTCTAGAGAGGTAACATCTAGCACATCCCTATAGGTGTTTTATTTGGTAAATTACCCTGAAAGGTTAAACCATGTGCCTGACAGAATTAGTCAGGTTTTCATATCACTTTTCATGGTAAGCAGAGTCACTTCCCATACTGCTGCTACTTCTAGATCACCAGCAGAGCATCTCTTAATCCCTTTTTGAGGATATTACATGCACTGATCTTCATATTTTCCATACTATAAAAATGCTTTTCAGATAGACATTAAATTAAATTCTTCTCAGAACTTTTCCACTTTTTAAAAATTTTATTCTGGATATCAAAATGGGACCAAGAATATGTATGCAGAGGTGAAATTTTCTATCTACTTCATCTTAATACTGTGCAACTTGTATTTCAAAGATAACACTTTCATTCCTAATTATAAGAATATACTGACAGTTTCCCCTAGGATAGCTATCAGTACAACTAAGATCTCAGTACTGTCATCAAATTCCCCTGTCAAGTTATTATTCTTAGACATATGAAGCTCTACTTACTTCTGTTAATTAATTTTTATTTCAATGGAAATCACCTCATCAATTGATCCAGACCACTATGTAAAACAGACATGCATTAAAAATTTTTGTCAGTCTAGAAAGTCTAGACAAATTATCACTGATTAAATTGATTTTCTCTGATAAATTTCTTAGAAACATTCAGCTACTATGAAGGAAAAACTCAGATCTCTCTGTCAAGATTGTATCTGAGCTATGATGATGCATTGGCAAACTGCTTTTATTTTTGCATTTAGCTAGTCTTCATCCAGTTTTAATGATCTACTCTGATTCAGAGAAATCCTTTTTTTAACAACTGTGATATTAAAGTAAGATATCTTTTCAATATATACTATAATTTCTGAGGGGTTCTTTGGCATCCAAATTTTTTATATCATGGTTGTTTGGCTGAGTTAAATAAAAGTTACATAAACCCTTTTTGATTGTCATTAGTTATTTCAGCATCCTTTTATTTTTATATGAATGACTTCTATATTAGACAGTCAACTGGACTCACTAGGAGCTTTGAATGCTCTGTCTTTTAATGATTGGGCACCAGATTTCTAAAAAGTGCAAGAATTACTGATTTTGAACATAAGAGAAATCAACTGAATATTCACTACAAATAGCAAAAAAGCTATCAATAGCTTCACTTTATTTGGGGGAAAAAGGACTGTTTCAGAAAATGAAAACATTAGAAAAATTGTGCTCTTTGACTAAAATCTGGAAAGAGGAAAACTAAATGCTTTTCCACAGCTTTAACAGCATTAAGCATGTATGAGACCAATTGATTTATTACAAGTATTCAGCATTTTCACAAAAAACCTCATTACTTTAACCTATTTCCAGACAAAAATTAGGAGAGTCGTATTATTACTAAGACCAGTTTTCCTGCAAGCTTGTACAGCATCAATGCCAATGTGAATGAAAAACTATCTATTCTTCATGCATAATTTGTAATACCATTTTTTCTTTTTATTTTTCTTTGTGAAAACGGGTTAATTACTCAATAAAAGCTGATGGCCACTTTTAGTCACTGGCAGTGTTAGCAGCTCTGATGGTTTAGTTGGGGCCTTGTAACAGCTGCTGTTTCTCAAAAGGTTGTGGATTTCAGCAATTGTCTGTGTTGCAAAGTGTGTGTGTAGGTTTGTGCTGTGGAGAGTGAAATAACAGTTCTTATGATAGCACCACTTTTCTTCAAACTGATAATTGGGAGTATTCCTTCACCACAAGTAATAGAGAATTATCGTACTTTTCCCTGCTTTTATTTATGAGTTGTAACTGCATCCATGACTGAAGAAATCCTGTAGGTTACTAAAGTCTAAAAAAACAAATTATTACCTGAATCTTTAGTCTCCTTTTTTTTTTCAGTGTTACCTGAGAAAAATATGGGCAATTAAGGCAATAAAGCAATTTCCTTAATCTTTGTAGTGATTGCTGGTGAATTTCATACAAAGTGAGAAATTAGGTCCATTTTTACTTACAAAATGTCACAATCTTGCAAGATAAAATTTAGCTTAAGAAAACTTTCCCTTTAACCTTACATTTTTCAACCAAAACCTTTCTCATAGTTTTATTAAAATGTTGATTAACCATTTGTGCCATTAGAGGTTGTTTTAAACAGGCTCAAATATAGAATATAAAAACCACCACTTTTTACTATTACTTCAAATACCAAAAATAATCTGACATTCAGGGCTGTCTATATTCAATTCAAAACTGTTTCAATTTCAAAGTGATCCTTCTTTTGGCATTCACCCTTACTTAATATTTCTTACTTGAGGAAAATTATTCTTTCTCCAGCTGAGGCAGCAGCTGCATCATATTGATGTAATCCAAAAAAGGGGAAAAAAATTAGTCATTTTTGCTTGGACAGATGACTTGAGGAGACTCTATATAGAGAATATCACGTAAAGTAACTCTGTTGTCTCTTTGAGGCAAACCCATCTGCCACTGCAATTACTAAGTTTCTTCCACACACTGAGCTTTCTTTTGATTTTGTACATTATACACTTGTGGTCCACTCATTATTCTTACTAAAAGCAGGAAAAAAACCTCACAAAAATCCACAAACCAAATCTAAAAATCTCATCTCCTACAGGTAAGATATTTCATACTATCCAGTTTTCCCAGAACACTAATTTGATTTTTTTTTCAGGGGAGACGATATATTATGATTTAGAGGTCATGGATTTAGTGCTAAAGTATGAAATTTTGACCACAAAATATATTATTGACCCCAAAAAATTGTTTGGTAAATTATTATGTGTTTGGTTTTGGGGTTGTTTTGTTTTCCTTCTTCCCCAGTATTTCTTCGTGACACATTAGCTGCCAAGTCTGATGTCCTGCTCACAGTGGTGACAAAAAACAGCTGAAGCCAAAAAGCACAAAGCTCTGTAGGAGATCCTGATCATCATAGTGATTGCCTCTTAATTTCAAGAGCCCTGAAGACTTAAGCTTTTTATTCTCCTTCACATAAAATAGTTTATGAGTTAGTAGTCATGCAATATATGTGAATATCCAGTATGATTTTGAATCCCTTACTTCACTGTCCTTGTCTTTGCCTTCAGAAGAAGCCAGGTTCTGGATATCTGCACTTTGCCCTGAAAGGTAATGGACACAAACAGTTTAACTTCCCAGCAGTACCTAATTTCCTTATCTGCAACTTTAAATTCTTGGTTATCAAGCCAATTCACTGACTCTCTTCCAAACTCTTGAGTTTCATTAAGGAAAACAGTCTGTTTGTTTTATTTCTCTGGCTATTTATAATAATTTTAGTCATCTTAATTTATAATAGCTTGCAGTAATTTAGGCTGCTGCCAATTATGTTCACTAGAGATATTTTAGCTAGAGTAACCTCATATGACTTGCTGTTATATCAGTTTACTTTTTACCTTCCAGTTCTCTCTCTTTTTTGTTTTATATTTTGTCACAAGAATGTAGGTCTTACTGTGGTATTTTTGTTAGGTTTATTTTTTGTATGCAAAAATGCAAGGATTTTTTTTACTTTATATTCTATTTTACTGATTCTTTAAGCTTCTCTATATCAAATATCCTTGCAGTCTCTTATATTGCACATTTTTCAATAATTGTTTGCTCTGTTTCTGAGGTAGATTAATCTATCTCACATGATCTTAAACAGAACATAATGTACACACAATTTGCTACTGAATACAAATGACTGTCTTGTAAATTTATTACATTTTAAATTTACTATGTTACCTCACACTGCAACAACAATGGTTTGCTCCCTTGATCTCCGCTCTGTGGAAATTTGTGACTTTTCAGAAGCAAATGGAAATGGATGATTTAAGTAGTGGTACTGCACAACCACAAAGACTGTCAAAATTGGAGGTAAAAATAAAGATGTTCTAAAAGAGGCAAATATTTCCATTATTCTATTAGCATAATTTCTAGTGGATTACACAGTCTCAGCAGTAATTTTTAATGCAGTATTTGTATCCCTCATCACACTTTTTCCAACTATTTGTTTCAGAATTTTGTCCTAATTCTGAATATATCCCAGTTTCTTTCCTTGCTTGTGTTATTTCTCAGACTGTATCTGTTTGAAGGTCACCAGATATAATTAAATGATCCTGTTTGCTCTTTTTCTGATACTTCAGCTTAGCCCAATCTTCCAAAGGACATTTTAGGATTAGAAAATGATCTTTTTCTTTCCTATCTTCTCAGGAATAAACACAGTGACTTAAATATTTTATAAGTGTTTAAAAGAATGTTCTGCAAATACAACATGTGCTTTTGCATCTCCTAATGTGTGCAAAAAAGCCCCCATTTCTTAGATTTTTCACAACTTCCATTATGGACTTCTTCCTTTATGATGACTGCATAGCTTAGCAGCCTCTGCACATACCGTGCTCCTGCCTACACTGAGCAGCTGAGCCCTTATGCTTGGAATAATGAAAGGCTTCCCACATCCTTTGCATCTCCATCATGGTACTAGATTACACCTAATGTGCTATGTAGTTCTACTTAGTAGAAGTAATATTTTAGGACCATCACCTACAGCCAAATTCCACCACACTGTTCGTATTAATTTACTACTTACTCTGCCAGTAAGTTCCCAAGGTGTTGCAAACTCAGTGTAAGGGTGAAAGGATCTGGTTCTGTATAAACCATGCATGTTTCCTATTTAGAAACAGTAGCTACAAATTAGTTGGATGTCTTTAATTAGTGTCCCTTGGGCACACACGGAGATACATGCATCATCATCACGAAGCTCCAGCAGGGAAGGAGATGTGTCTGATCCTACTTGTGTGGTGGACCTGAAAAGCTTTAACTCTGTTCCTCCTCCCATGCACCACATAACTACAGAAAGTTTGCAGCACAAGAACCTGGGTGCTGCTTCCTGCATCTTCTGTCCAAAATCTTGCTAGCTATTTTCTACCAATTTCTTTACTTGATATGCCCTAAAAGAGCAAAAAATATCTTTGCAGCCACTCACAGAGCCAATGTATGATGCAAAGTCCATCCATGGCATAAACATACAAGAAGATGTTATGTAAATTATATGTAAGGTAAATAATTATTTTATAAAGATTAATGTCTTTTCACCTTAATTGATAAATGAGACTACTGCTCTCTAATTGCAGGAGCTGGCTGTTTCTGACAGCCTCGCTACATACTCTATGCTGGCACCTGCACATGCTAGGTCATGATGATAGGTCACATCAACTGCAAATGCTTTAAACATTGAGTCTCAAACATTTCATGGTGCATCTTCACGGATTTCCAGAGACTATGCAAGAGGCATCATGGTGTATTAGCTGGAAAGGAAATCGCATTGCAGCCCAGTTACAAACACTTCATTTTCGTGAGACATACACGCAGCCAGCACTTGTTTTCTTGAACAGAAAGGAAGATACAATTAAAAAGTTAGATACAGGCACAAATGTTCTGTAGCCCAGCATAAGTCATCACAGTTCCTTTGTGTGTAGGATGGAGAACACAAACATGGAAATGGGGAAGCAGGGAAACTGGGAGCGGGGAGAGTGCAAAAAAAGAGAGAGTACATTTTCCTCCTTCTGTCTAACCTCGTGCCAGAAGACTCATTTCCAAGTGACTGTATGGCACCATTTTGAATAACATATGTGCTTGCAAGCAAAGTAGGGCTCTGTATAAAATGGTCCCTTCCCAGAGGAAGCCATATGAAAGCAAAAATGTTGGGATGGCTGTTCCTTGGCAGATGGATCTACTGCCACTTGCTAGAAACCACCTTTCCCCCTTAATATTACAGAGTAGCCATTTTATATGTGACGCTCCTAAACTTCCTGCAGAAAATGGTTAAAGTCCTCCCTGAAAATAAAAAATAACTTTTCTAGAATAAAGTTGCTAATAAAATACAAAACTTGACCTTTGCATTGAGTTGGTGAGTTAAAAAATGTTCCAAATTAAAAATAAAAACGAATACAAAAATTATTTTAAAAGCAATCTGTAATCCTGACAGTTAGGGGAAAAGCAGTGCCCACAATATAAACTTAGAACTGATACTGAAGTCTTTATAGACCTTCCTTTCTTTTCTTTTCTTTTTTTTTTTTTCCCCTCCCAGTATGTTCCATTTTGCATTTCACAGATAAAAATTTTCAGTTCTCTTCATGGAAGCTAAAATTTTCTTAGTGCTAGTACAAGGAAAACAATGAAGAACCCTCCTGACTTTACTTTCTCTTGATCTCAGACACATCCAGGTTTCTCAAGCACTAGAAGGAGAATAAAGTGGGACAGGAACATGATGGATGAAATACTACTGAGTCCCAGATACAAAAGAAGGAGAAGACAAAAGTAAATACATCCATCAAATTACAGTTTGGAGTCTGTAATTTATATATTTCTGAAAGGTAGATCCTCATGAACAATGGAACATTTTTGCTTAGGTTTTCTGGTTTTTTTTAAACATCCTATCAAGGAATTATGAGATATCTTTGAATTTCAAGCAAATGAAACCAAGTCCTCGAAATGTATACATCATTCCAGAGTTAATAGTGCTAATTGCTGATAAATAGTGGTGTTATTTTAATTATATGCATTTTTTCAGTGGAATCCAACCACCTTAGAAATCTGCCAAACTTCTCACTACACAGCTTCACTTGATAAATGAGAATTTTAACCTGTAATCTCAGCCACTGGATCCTGAGCAGCTACTAATATGATGGAATATTTTTGTTTCAGGAGATCCCTTTTGTTGTCCTTACCACTCATTTTTGGGCTTTAGCAAGAATACACAAATTCTTATGCATTACAAACAAGAGTTCTTGCTTTTAGTACAGAATAGCACAGGGGAGCATGATAAAGTATAAAGAAAGTTTGATGAGACCTTGTTAAAACTGAAGTATAAAAAGACACTGAGGTACTAATTCTGTAGTGGAGTGGTTGGCCAGGAAAAGTTCCTCCAGCAAAGAGGCTGTGGTCCATCAAAGGAGAAATCATTTGTTCTCCCTGGATGAATAGCACCATTTTTAGTGGAAGCCTCAGTGTGCTGAGCCACCATTTCTCTGGATCCAAAAGTCCAAGGAGCATTTACAATGGCCATGAGGGGAACTGCATCATCTTGTGAAACCTAAAGTGAGAAGATTGGAAGCTCCTGTTGTTTCAGAATTGTCTTCAACGGTGCCAACACATTTTTGCCAATCAGCATGCTAATCTCTTTTTAACTGTTGCCTTCTGGAGAAGAATTAAGTACCTTTAGGTTTGTTGGTAAAGGTTTTTATGTAGACATATTTTTCCATTTGTGACCTGATTCAGTGGGGACTTAGTTCATGTTGGTGTAGCACTGAGCTCAAGTTAACATATTTGATTTTCAACAGGGTCTAAATTTACAGGTAAAGGAGTGTGAGATCATGCTCCTGGTCCAAAGGGAGCCCCTGCAGGAAGACAGTTGTCTACATTCCTCTACACAAGCATTTGTTAAGTTTTTCAGGTTTAAGTTTGTGTGAAGACAGTGGAGAAAAAGAGCAGCTTCATATGCAAGCAGATGGGTGGAAATCTTAACATTTGCCATTGGATCTGGATTTGTTAGCCAGTTATTTCTGAAGTTTTAGGGATAGTGTCCTCTCTACAGATTTCTTATAAATTTAAAATCTCCCCTAAGACTTTATACCCATGAGTGTGAGCACTCAAGATTATTTTGCAAGACATGAGACAATTTTTTCTAGTGGAGATAAAAATCTTGCTGTTGCTACTGCTTGCATAATCATTCAGAGAAGATTTTCAAAACATCTTTCTTTTGCTGTCTTGTGACTGTTCGTTCATGGAAGGACTTTTTCTATATCCTCCTACATATAACAATCAACTTCTGACCAGAACAAGAAAGTTAAAGAAGTTCAAACTACAGTCAAAATTCTTATTTTTATCTAAATTCCTTAACTTCATTGATGACTCTTTTTTCAACCTATGTATTTTTTAAAAAATGAAATCAGGATCATATCTGTTTGTGGATTTTCTGCTAAAAATAATTGGAATAGTGCTATATTGGTCATAGCCATTAAAAGGAACTATAGCATCTGCCTCTTTGAATCTTGAAATATCTGAGCAAAGCAACAGCTACTATCTATTGCTCTACTATTGAATGAGATGAAGTGCAAAAAGAACAGGAAATTTGAAAATGGTCTTTATCATTATACTTCCCACCCTCTCTAAATCAATTGTGATTCTAGTGTTCTTATTTTCTTAGGCTGGCAGCACAGACTTTCCTTCACAAAGGAGCAAAATTAGTGATTTTGCTTCTAAGATTCATTCATTTTCTGGAATAGCTAGATTTTTCCTGGTGCGGTGCCTGACACAAGGCTGTAGTTTAGCCCAAAATGCCCATGCCTGCTCCTAAGATTTGTGGATATTTTAAATTTTATTAATGAATTTACTTCTACTGTATGTCTTACTTGACATATATGCTTTGCATAGACTAACAAAAAATGCAGGAGACTCTGCATGGGTTCACCAGAAAAAATCTTGGATAGGAGAATCTGCATGGATTCACAAGAGAAAACCTTGGATAGAATCCTCAAATGAATATTGCCAAAGTCAAAAGAAGATTCACAGCAATGAAACAATTTTTTTCTCTTGCCATGGATCAGTAATTAAGCATAAAAGGATAATAGCATTAGCTAGAAATGTACAATTGTCTCATTTTGCATTTTTTTCAACATTTGGCAACTACAGATAATCCATTCTTGTGAGATTTTGTGCATGTTTCTAACAATTAATTGAACTTGTGAATTTTTTTTCCCCAAATGCTAAAGACAGGGCACAGTCACATAGGAAAAAAGTTGCTCCTGATTTGCATTGGTTTTGGCTGGGGTAGAGTTAATTTTCCTCAGAGTAGCTGGCAGGGGGCTGTGTTTTGGATTTATGCTGGAAGCCGTGTTGGGAAGACAGGAATGTTTTAGTTCCTGCCTTAGCTACACAGAGCCAAGTCCCCTCAGCACACCCCACCAGCCAGTGGGCTGGGGGGGCACAAGGGGCTGGGAGGGGACACGCCTGGGGGAGTGACCCCAAGTGACCAAAGGGACATTCCAGACCACAGGGTGTCATGCTTGGGATGTGAAGTGGGTGAAGGCAAAGAAAGGGGAATGTTTGCAGTGGCAGTGTTTGTCTTCCCACACGTGATGGAGCCCTGCTTTCCTGGGAATGGCTGAACACCTGCCTGGCCATGGGGAGGGGAGAATGGAATTAATTCCTTGTTCTGCTTTGCTTATGTGGAAAGCTTTTGCTTTAGCAAACTACCTTTATCTCAACCCATGAGTTTTCTCAATTTTACCCTTCTGATTCTCTCCCTGATGCCTTTGCTGTTGGAGACAGGCAAGAAGTAAGCAAACAGCTGTGTGGCTGTTTGTCAGAAAGGAATAAACTCTTTATGGTCAATAAACCATAAAGAAGCATAAAGAAAGCCATGTCTTCCTACAAAGTCTTACATGCAACTGCAGTTCAATGACTTCCATACAATTCTTCTCATAAATGGTGCAACTCATGTAGAAGGTGATGCTAAAGGTACTAATATCTCTTAAAGGTATAAATATACCTAAAATTCAATTTTTCCTGATCCTATAACAAGTAAGTACTCTCAACTCTTTTTTCACACATTCAGAGTTTAAACAGTTTTGATCCTGAAAACTTCAGTAGTGCTGTGTCACAGGAGACAGTGTGTAAATCTTCTCATATAAAATTTTAAAATGCAGGTTTTATGAACTATATTTAACATTTCAGAGCACAAGTTTGAATTCCCCACAGTGAAATTTATATACAGTATGAATCTGTATATTTACAATCCTACAATCCAAAATAACTGTCAATAGTAAACCTGACAATAGTCAAACCTGTATGGGCCTGGTGTCATGATTAAAATTAATAAAATTAACATGGCACATACTTTCACTTCTTTGAGCTACAGAATTTAAAAAAAATCACCATCCTATGGCAGTAAAATATTTTACATTACATTAAGAAGGGTTTCTTTTGTTGAATATTTGTCTGCATTCAGCAACAGTAATACTAACCTGACAAAGCAAGTAAAGAGTTGAGAGAAGGAATAGGTAAAATATGTTTTTCACTGATATTTATTTTTTGCTTGACATCACATTTGCCAGTTATTATGGGTTTTGTGCAGTTGGGGATGATAACTAGACAGGGCTATTAGATTTTCTGCTGACAAATTGCAAATGTATTTTTTTACCTAAATATTTCTCCCTTTCCACTTGGTCTTGACTATCCTACACCACTGTTAGACATTAGTGAAATCAAGGAAAATTATGAAGAATGGTATAATTTAGCATAGTTCCAGGTATGATAATTTAATACAAGACCCCTTATTTTTTAAGAGAGGAGCAAATCCTTGTGAATAGCAGATTTTTTTTTACAGTATTATCTTACTGTGTTAACTGCTTAATTATTATCTAACATTACTTGAGAAAATGTTTTTATTTCCAGACATATCATATTACAGGGGTGAAATCAGTTTATGGATTTTCACACCCAGGATTTATTTAAAAGAGAAAGAAAAAAAAAATTCTTAGCCCTTCCATATTCAAAAAAGTTTTGTTCTTGTCTTTTATTAAATGAGACATGCCAGAACTTGAACAGAAGAAGCTATATACTCACCTTCATGTCCTCTTGAAGTAGTGAGTGTTGGGAACTTCAATACCAATTTTGCTCTCTGGTATCTTTCCTCACATCCGTTTTTTTAGAGTAACTGTTTATCTATTGTTTCATCCCACCATGACCTTTTAAACTATGTTATCAGATCCCTTCCTTTCTCCCTTGTGTCTTCTTTCTGGAAATTCTCATCTGAATTAGAAAAGACTGCCTCTGCTGTTTTCATCATTTCTTTTTGTTAAAAAAGATTTCATTTTGATAACAAGTTATTTTCCAAATCAGAGTAGCTATCTCAAATACATACTTTAAAGCACAATTTGCTGAGTTCTAGTTCTCACATTAAAAGTGAGTCAAGCCAAGCCACTTAGCATATTATGAAAAAAAGCCAAGAAACCTTGATATGTTCTTCCATTGCTTTTAATATTTAGGCTTCCATTTTTTTATCACAATACTTACAATATTGATGTTAATCTGTGGAATATCAGTTACTAAGATTTTTGCTTTAACAGATGGGAAAATAAGTTACATCAATTTGATGCAAGTGAGAAAATGTACCAAAATCTATTAACTGCAGGTGTGGCAGGGTGGGAGTTTGTTAAATTATATTTAGTGGATAAAGACAGATAAAGACACAAGGTTTTTTTCCAAATTTCTTTTATCCAGAGCAATTAAGATGACATTTAGTTTGTGCTTGCCTTATGGTTCCTTCCCAACTGAAGTGATAGGAAAGCTCTCCAGAGCATTATGGAAGAGCAAGAGTTATTAACAGATCTAGCCTTTGGGAACAGACTGTCTTATCTGCTGTGAAATTTACGTTTATCCTGACCACTCTGTCCACAAGACTGGGAAGGGGTTCCTGACCTCCTGTCAGGTTCTCATCTGAACTGTCCAGCTTCTAAAAAGCTGTGCTTATGTCCCAATGAAAGCAGAGTTTACCAGGTTTTCTTTACTCTTCCTCTGTAATAGAAGCAATGAATAACTCAGGCCTTTTAGTGTTGGGGAGATTTTAGAAAGTTAAATTAGTAAGGAGAATTTATTCAAGCTGTTAGGTGCCAAATTGCCACCTGGAAAGCATTACCACATTGTCTATAATGATTGAGGAACCTAGCAAATGAGGTTCTTGCCTGTTTATGATGAACACTACAGCTTTTGGTAAAAAATATGGGGTTGTTAGTTCCACAATGTTCTCAAATATAACTGAGTGGAATCATGAACACATTCCTGACAAACAGTGGACTTTTTAGGACAGAGCTGCATACACTAATGTGATCATTTCCTTACATTACTATGTCATGCACAGAGTTTCAGAGTTGACTTCGCAGATTCACAGAATTAACTAGGCAGGAAAGACCTTTGAGATCATCAAGATTTGCCCCAAAGGACTAAGACCATTCCTGAAATCTGCTCCACATTGCCAATTTCCACTGTGCCTGGGGCCAACATTTCCATGTCTGCTGCATGCATGGTGCCTTCAGAGCTCACGCACCAGAAATGCCCTACAGAGCTCACAGCTCTCCCTGCCTGTGTGCAGCCTCACAGTGGGTCCTGGCAGCACTCAAAACCCACTGCTGTAGCTCAGTTACAAAGCATTCTTGGCCATTCCTTTCACACTAGCATAGAGGGACAGTTCAGCATCCAAGGATAACCCATTAGAAATGCATCCATACTTTGGACTAGGGAAATTGAAGATATTATCTAAAATAGCATATGAAAAGCAACTCGTAAATGCATGATTTTAAATCAAAATATCTGGCTGTTGTTCTGCCATAGTAAGCAATATTTTCCATGCTGTTTTTAGCTCAGGACATGGTTGGGAAACAAATACTACAGCAGTGAGAGCTTATCCATTCAATTAGTGGAATAGCAGTTCAGAAGTTGAAAAAAAAACCATCTCTGGCTATCAAACTGAACAAATAATAATATTGAAAACTCTGCTATATTTGGCAGCTGATTTCTGTCTCTGAGCCAGGAGCAATACCCTCAAATTTTATCATGTACAACTGCAAACACTTCAGTATGTGGAGTTTTGACTGCTGGTGTCATTACTGACCTGTGTCTGCTCCTGATCACGATGTCACCCTCTCATTTATGGAACCAAAACAGCTTCTGTGACAACACATCAGTCCAGATTTCAAGAGTGACTAAGGGTTTTGGGACAAGCCAACAGGGAAAATTTCTGTTGATCAATTAAAAATCAGTTAAGAAGCTTCTGCCCGTATTTTCAGGGATAATTCATGAAAACCTTGAGCTTCAGATATTACTTCCAGTCATCCTAGGGACATTACCAAGAAAAAATTATTCCATAAGGACAAGTGTGGTAGGTTAACCTTGTCTGGCTGCTACCCAGATGCTCTCTCACTACTTCTCTCCAGAACACAGGCAGAAGATGGAAAGGTCATTGATTGAGAAAAAGGACAGGAATGTCACTCACCAGCTATCCATAAGGGAAAAAAACACCCAGCACAGAGATGATTATTTTAATTTATTGCCAACTAATAACAGAGTAAGCACAGAGCAATGTGGCATTGGATGCTGTGGTCAGACCATAACACTTCACTCTTCCATTCCTTCTTGGTCCAGAATAGGGTCTTTCCATGATATACAGTCCTTTGGGAAAGAATTGCAATGCACTTCAGCTTCCTTCAGATCATGTCAGTAGTATCCAGCCCTCCAGGGGCTGCAGGTGAATCACTTTGTACACCTAGGGAGGTTAATACAATGCTAATTTTCAAAACCCTCTAGCCCATGAAACTACATGATGCTTAGTTTGTACCATCATGTTAAACATGAACCAAGAAGAACTGGAGTAACCAGCCCAGTTCACCAAGCAGTCAAGTATGACTTTGGGGTCACTGATCACCATGGACCACCAAAGAGACTCCTGAGACAGAAGGGTGCATGTGCTGATGGGAAGGAGCACATGCCAGTTACTTTGGGGAAATTATTATCATGTGTGTGTTTCCTTTGGAAAAACCTATGAATTTGTATATAAAATACAGTATTTAAACAGGAGATTTTCTGTATTCAGTATGCACAATGTTTTGGAGGAGATACTACCACGTGCATCCAGCTAAATAAAGAATGCCTCCTTCTTAATACTACATTAGTGTTAAGGAGTTCTGTTTTTTTACTGGGTTTTGGTCACAGCACCTGACTGGAATAACCTGGAGTCTGAGAAGAAAGTTCTGGACTTCTTTTACCTCCAAATTTGATTCCTCCTGAAAGATCTCTTTTCAAACACAAAGCCTGACAGTTGGAAATGTTTATGTTGAAAAACAATAATTTTAATTTTTTTTCTTATAAATAGTTTATGTTCTTTAATGGCCTGATGGCCTTCTTTAAGAAGTTTATTAATTAAACATAATGTTGTTTTAGCTCATATATAAAGACTGATGGAATTACAATAATATAAATAATTTACCTTTTTGTCAGAGAGTGTTCTGTAGTATCTTGCTGGAGAAAGTGAAGTAATTTATGACTGGCAGAATTTTCAATTTATAAGCCAGAATCACTCAGAGAGATGGAGAAAATAAAGAGAAATTTTTGTTTCTCAACAAGGAATTCAAATTAATTAAAAGTGGGATACAAAGCTAGGTAACAAATTATCCCTTTAGAAAATATACCAACTGGCAATGTAAGAAAATGTTTCAAAATGTACTAAGTGAATTCAGCATACTGCAGAATTCAGCACAGTTCTGCTCAAAGCATACTCCTCATGAAAGTGGATGGAACTGAGAAAAACATGGGTCCTGCCATAATATCTTTTCCCAGTTGCACATGGAACAAAAGACAGCTAGTGCACAAGGCACAGCAATGACTAACCCTTGACTGGAGGACATGAAGATGAGTGGTCCTTCTTTGTGATTCATGTAAGGTCTGACTCCATTAAGGGTTTAAACAGATAACAATATTTATCTATGACTTATATTTATCTATGGCTTATATCAAAATCTGAAGTAACAGAATTTTTTAGTCACTTTAAAAATTTGTGTTTATTAGAAGAATAGAGATGGTCTCCTATGATAAAATGCTAAGAGTATTGGGATTGTTCAGCCTGGAAAAGAGAAGGCTTCATGGTGGTATAATTTTAGCCTTCCAGCACCTGAAGTGAGCTTACAATAAAAAAATTGAGAGAGACTACTTATAACAGGATGTAGTGACAGGACACAGGAGAATGGGTACAAAATGAAAGAGAATAGATTTTGATTGGATGTTAGGAAAATATTCTTTAATGTGAGGGAAGTGGGTGCTCAGAAAAGTTGTGTGTGCTCAATTCTTGCAAATGCTCAGGGCCAGGTTAGATGGGAATTTGAGAGCCTGAGCTGGGTCTGGTGGAAGATCTCCCTCCCCACAGTGGGAGGGCTGGGACAAGATAATCTTTCAGATCCCTTCCAACCTACACCATTATGATTGTTATGATTCTATGATTCTATGATTCTGTGATTCTATGATTCTATGATTCTATGATTCTGTGATTCTGTGATTCTATAATTCTGTGATAATGACATTGTAATTTATGCATTTTCCAAGAAGATAACTTCAGTTTAATTGCTGCATTTTAAAAGTAGGAATGAAAAGGCATAAAATTCACACACACCAACTTCTCTAAAAGATAAGACATTTAGCTACTTCCAAAACCAGTTTTCAATTGTCCAAATCAAACATGAAATTGTGCCAAAATTGAGGGCAACATGAAACCTACCTGCACACAGTTAATATGCATTTGTCATTTAAACTGCTGTACTAGTGCTTTGCATTAGTATTGAAATGAGGTGATATGTCCTTTGAAGGAACATTATTACACATCCCTGTTCTTTCACATTCCTGGAACATTGTAAGTAATGAAATTAGAAATATTTCTTGATAGTCCTATAATTAAATATAAAAAATAAAATCACAGGCAGCTTTATTTCAGACATTTTCCTTATTTTGTACACTTGATTGTGAAAACATAATAGCTCTTTTTTCCCCTCTTGTTGTTGGTTTTCTTTTTCTCTCTTTTCTTCTTTTTTTTTTTTAAGTGCAGCAATGTACTTTTTCCTCAAATAGTTTAGTTCAAAACAAAGAGATATCTTGATATAAAATTTTACTAACATCTATGTGGACTGATCTTCAGTGGGAGTGACATTTGTAGGTACAGCAGTTTGTCTTGTTTGAGCTGTCTGGGGCAGCAGCAAGCAGCCTTCATCTGCACTCTGGCAGTAAAAGGAAAATGAGAAAAAGTGAGGATATGGGGGTTTGATTCCAGATGAGGGAAAGGAGAGTTCCCTAATAAAGGAGGAGCTTTCTACTCCACCCACCCCATTTGTCCCCAAAGTAGTCCTGGCACTAGAACTGGCTCTCAGCTTCAGCTACCTTGTTTTGTGGGACTATGAATTAAATAGGGCCAGAAGTCAGGTCTGTGAGCACTGCCCTGGGTCTGTCTGTAATGATTTATTGCTAGCATTCTCTCTGCTGTGGTTTTGGGCAGGCATCATACCACCAAGGAGAACACTCACTTAGGTTCAGGGAGCAGTAATTGGGACAGGGATAATTCTGGAGGCACTCTGGATGAAGCCACTCTCTTTTGAATGAAAAGGTGTCTATTCTTATCACATCATGCCTTCCTGCTTTCTCCTGGGCCAGAGAATGAACCTCAGTGCATCTTTCCAAAGTGCAAAAGACTCATCTATAAACCACTACATTTATTTGTTTCATTTTAGACAGAGGTTTAGGGAGGACTACACAATCAAACATATGTGGATCAGAGGAGTAGCTAGTGTCTGGTCTGAGGGCTATAATAAACAGTTAGCAGTAACCTGGTTGCCCAGTTGATACCTCTCATTCCAGCAGAATGACACTATCCCATAAAAGAATATCTATATGTAGACTAAATTCCAAGGTGTAATACTTATACTTGGGGATTTTATAGCTTTTAGAAACCAATCCATATATGGAGTATTTAAAGAGAAAATTAAGTCATGTTTCCAAAAAGAAATTAAGTGATTTTTTTAGCCCATTAATTGTAACTTTGATCCTGTGATCATTATAACATTAACATTGAAGAAAGAATCAAGCAGTTTGCATTGTCTGTTATTCAGAAATTGCCCTTAAATGTGGCCTGGTAAGCAGGTCAGCTACCTAGGGCTCTTATAAAATATTTATTTGTTAATATTCATAAAAATGTCAATTACTACAGCTATTTATGGTTATTATTGACAGGTGCATGTAATAGGAGGAACAACACAAAACTCTACATTATTATTATTTTCATTTAATCTGTAACCTGTTCAAAATAGTAATTTGCAAACATATCATTATGACTGACATTGCAAAGTCCCCAGAACAGCTGCTTTTGGACTTTGATATGAAACCACAATGCCTCCACTGATGCAGATGAAATCAAACAAATCTGTATTTACTGAAGAATTCTTTCTTTTGCCCTTTATTTTCACAGTGCCTGCTCTCCACGAGGGGTTTGCTCTTAGTAGCATTGTCAGGAATTGAGAAGGAAAATGAAGGATTGAATACCTTTTGCCATGTATAACTTGCTTTGTCTGTGTATTTTGCCTCTTTACTGCAAAGAGATAGACAGTTAAGGGACCCAAATAATGTGTATGTGTGTGCAAGTATAAACATGGGGGAACATCAAGCATATGATAGGGAACATTTCTGAATGCCAGAAAAAATGAATGATGAATTCAAAAGTCATACTAATAATGTCAGTCAAAGTTAGATGTGCAAAAAATCTCATAAAGCTTTATTTTCATCAAACCTTATCATGAGCATTATTGAAGTCATTCAGCTGCCTAGTATAGCAAGCATTCAGCCTCCTAAAAATAATTTGTTGTACAGATAATTACCACTTGGCTGAACCATTGTTTATGGCTATTAGATAATTACTCAAGTGTACAGCTCTAAATACATAAATGTTCTGTACTTCCTGATGAAGAAGAGCAGGTTAAATGCTAAATATGGAAAATACAATATTTGATTCACTTACCATATTCTGGAGTGGTAATAATCACCAAGAGAAATGGTTGGTTTTCTGCTTTCATTACCATCTTTTTATGGAAAAAAAATTATGCTACTAGGCTTCACTTCTTAACTTTATGAGTGACACTTTCCTTTTTCCAAGGGATAACAGGTGATGCATAAAGTAATAAAAGATGTGTCCAAGCTAATCAAAAGAACTGAAAGAGGAGCTGCCAATGAAATAAAGTACTGATTTTTCTTTGGCAGTCATGTTAGTCCCTCTGCCCTCCTTTATTGTTATTTTTGAGCTTATCAAATTTATATTTTATAAAATGCTTTACCTCCAGTTAGAAATCAGCATCCCTCAAAGGCATTTCTCTCTCATAGGAACTATTTCTTGGAATCAGTGTACTATTCTCAACTAGCCCAGCCTGTTTGATGGGATTCTCATTCTTCTGTGCTTCCATTCAGGTATGATTTTTTTTTACCCTCAGACCTGGCATCTAGTGGTTGACTGAATTTCAAGGGGGGTTCAGCTTGCATATTATTTGGTTTGGTTTTCATTTCTATAAAGTAGTAGATATTATTTGGCCAATCAGTTGATGTATAAGACTCAGTCAGGCACAGAAATCTCTGTAATACAGATATGACTGAGAGTTTATGTGGCCGTGATTTGTGTTCCTGAACTTGAATTTTCAATTTTCCAAAGGCAAAGCATATTTATAATCATTTAGTCATTGGGGAACAAGGAAGAGTAATCAACACAAATCTACAAATACATAGAAAGGATATTTGATCTGCCTGTTTAATAACTGCTGGCTTCCTCCTTTTTGTGTATCCAGACATTCCCATGAGCACACACCCTTCAGTGCAGGAGTGGTGTGTTCAGTCACTCATCACTGTCCTATAGTGCAGGTGTCTCTGAGCTGCTTTATGAAGTGCTCCTTATGTCTCCAGGTATCATTCTTACTAAACACACCCTGCACCAAAGCTGCAGTCAAAATCACAGGGTCATAGAGGTCTGTCTTTGTTACAAGCCAAACTTCACCATAAATGCTTTTTGCTAGATTTTTGAACAAAACTACAAACTTTGTGGAAGCTAGGAAAACTCATTAAAATGGAAATGTAAACATTAGAACAAATTAGCATGGCTTTTCTTAGAAAAGCACATAATTAGCTATATTTCTCAGCTTCAGGCTAGCCATTCTTTATTTGCATAGCGTGCCAGTGGTTTAGCTGTTTGAAAAGCTAAAGACTTAAGAAAAAGTTGTATCATTTATTTTCTTGTCTTTTCCCTAATCAGTCAATCTTAGAGTATGTTTCAAATCACAAGAATTGCAATATATTCTTGTTCTCATGCATAGCTGGCACTGAGCTTTTTTTTACAAAAAGAAAACAATTTTACTAATTAGGATAGTTTTGTCCAGAATAACAAATAATTTTGAGAGAAATTTCTGTGCTACATTTGAAAATGAATTCCACAGCAATGAGCAGAGATCAATAACATATATGTTCCTTCCTTTTCAGATTAAAATCTTCATCATCAAAGGTGTCATTGAACACAATGGAAATTGTCATTTGAAAAAAGAGGTAAAGGAAAATGAAGTCTGGAATGAGCAATTTGTTTCAGGTGGCAACAGTCAAATAGAAGACATTCCTGAGAATTTGCAATTTTTTTGTAATTTGTGACTTGATTGCATGAGGAGGAAGGCAGAACATTACTTTTGCAAGAATGACTTCCACCAGCAATAAAACAAGGGCTGCTGGGAGTGAAATGCACCATGACAGACTGGGAAAGGAAGGCCCTCAAGAAAGAACCTTTACATCAGTAAGGATATCCTCTTCCACCTGTCATGTCTCCCCTCTCAGCTCTTCCTGCCTGAAGAAAATGAGAGGAAAAGGAGTAGGGAAAGTGAATAAAGGATAGAGGAAGGTTCACAAAGTTCCCTAAATTCATAATTATGCTGCACCAATACTTCTTGTGTGTAGGCACAAATGACCAATCCAAAGCAAGAGCATGGAGACAATTTTTAGTGGTTTTTATGACTGAGACTTAGAGTGCAGTATGTGTCAGTGTAGAAGTGATGAAATGATCAAAATTACTGCCTTTGCCCAATCTAAGGCCAAATCCTGAATTCTTACCCACAATAAACATCCTGGTTTTCAGTCTGGTAAACTCAAGTCAGTGTGACACTTTCTGGGGAAGGCTACTTA
Source organism: Luscinia megarhynchos (assembly GCA_034336665.1). Taxonomy (NCBI): domain Eukaryota; kingdom Metazoa; phylum Chordata; class Aves; order Passeriformes; family Muscicapidae; genus Luscinia; species Luscinia megarhynchos. The sequence continues at coordinate 73,349,732 of JAPFBE010000003.1, forward strand.
TTCTGAGCAAGATGGCTTGGATCTGAATCTCAGAAATAATTCAAACTACTGGTTATAAAAACTGCAGATCTTCAGCAAACACCTCAGTTTTCTTTCAGCCATAATTACCCACACATAAGAAAATGCTAATCTCTTGCAATCTCATTTTTGACAACACACTGCTTTCTTCTACTGTTTCACCCTTCTCCTTTATTATTTCTCTTTTCTCCCTTCTCCTTTATTATTTCAGTAGAGTAAGTTAAAATTAAAGCAGCTGTTTTCAGCTTCCAAGCGTCTTGATCCTTCCATTTTCTATTTCAGATTTGTGTTGAAAAATTCATTCATGTTTTCTATCTATCGTGTCTTTTAACTAAAGCAAATTTACTTCTTTCTGTAAGACTTAGTCTGATGAAAAACATGATAGAGGTCCAAATCCTAAAGAGCAGCCTGGATGAGCATAATGCTACCCTGGCATTGAGAATTTCAGAGTAAGTCTGGACTTTCTGAATGAGAATTGGAAGGTCTTATTTCAAGTCCACTGGCTTGGAAGTAAATTGAAATCTACATCTCCCAAAGAACATGGAAGGATGCATCAAATTTGGAAATGTAGTACCACACTCTCAAGCAATCTCTTTGCACCCTAGTGGGTCCATGTCATTTGGGAGTGTAAAGAGAAGAATATTACAGAAACTCTGACTTTCTCTTCTATTGCTGCAGCATAATACTAAAAATAATCATATTTCAGATATCTGTACTATGAATTGTTCCTGGGGCTAATGTTTTGGAGGCTTTTTTCCTCGTGGCTAAGACTCACCCAGATTTTGGTAAGCCATCTGTCAAATGAAAGGATATTGAGCCCTTTCCAAACTGCAGGGATAGTAATTCCAGTAGTTAATAACAAAAGATGAAATAATACATACTGAGATAGACTAGCAGAGTAATTATTGCCTCTTAATAAAGCTAAAGTAGAGAATAATGGACAACTTATTTAAAATGAAATTATATATTTTCCACCAATGACAGCCAGTCTCTGGACAATACCCCCATATGTGAATCTGAGTACATTTGTCCACATTTCTTAAACATAAATAATTGCTGACAATGACACTAACAATATAGTAGGAACATCCTCAATCTACTTAATGGATGAAATTCAGTTTTGCAGAGAGCCTGAATGGGGCTAAGCAAGAAATATGACCATTGCAATTTTAGATAATGAAATAACAAGGGATTCAGATTATGCTCCGAGAACAAATGCTCAAATTCCTCATGAATCTGACATACTGCTAGTAAAAAACTTCCTTTTTTTTCTTTAGTAATTTTCAGAATTTATACTGTGGGTTTTATAGTCATCAAAGCAAAGCAAATTGTTGTATGTCACATGTTGCTGTAAATGATCCCTGAACCTCAGGAGTTGAGTGTACATATGCCCCTAAAACACCATTTTTTTCCTTCACTGAAGTTTATTTTGATTTTTGGCATCCAGGATTTTTCCATCCAGGATTTCTCCATCCAGGATTTACATATTAGACTGTGCCTAGCACCCCATATAAAATTTTTTAACTCCTGTTGAAGTCAGTATTTTGAGATAGCTCAATAGCAGAAAGAAGTGCAGGTGAGGGGCTGATTCTGGGAAGGGCATTTCTGAGCAGGTTCATCTGCCACTGACCTCTTGAGGAGGTGAGGTCATAGCTGTGAGACACAGCACAGACCTTTGCAGGGAGCAGGACTCTGTGTCAGGCTGGGGGAGTCACGAAAAATATGGAGAACTGGGCCTCTTTTAAAAACAGTGTACATGGCATTTCAGTTGAATACTGTTATTAAGAAGCACTGAAGAAAAAAATGCTTTCTTAACTCACAGGTATAATTCTTCTCTTATCTTGATGTAGATGGAATGTACATAACATATTGTTTCAAATCTCTTTTTTTTTCAGAAAGGAACTGTTTTTCCTAGATGTGGTACTTAGAATACAGTAAAAATTTCATAAGCCTTGCTTTCTTTGCTTTTTTTCATTGAAATTGTTCTTTTTTCCATTGAAATTCATACTTAGAAAATTGTAATAAATTTGTGCTTTCATTTGTATTATGGAAGTTACACAGACAATCAATTTGAGATGCAAAGGGGAGCTAAATGCAGCTGGACAGACATCAAATGAGTGACATCAAATCTGCTTCTGATGTTTCTTGATGAAGTTAATGGATATATGCTAATATAAACTTGGTATAAGAGCCTATAAATTTAAGTTCTGATACACCTAAACCATTTTGGAATAGTGTATCTAGATTGCTTATGAGGGACTTTTGAGGACATTTTCTTAAAATTATTTCATTTTCAACACTGATGTCAAAAACCTTCTGTGGCATTCAGTCTTTTGAGCTAAAACTTTTATTCTTGGGCTCATATATATTAGAATTCTGTATTTCTGTTAAAGGATTTTATTTTGTTTACAGGATCCTATCCACAGAAACATTCTCAGTAAGAAAATGGCTGAAATTTAATTCTGAGTGGGGACACAGGAAGAAAACAGTATGGAAACTGCTTCTCCCAGTTGCATAAGTACTGCCTTACCATCTAATCTTTTTAAGGACTACAGAATTTATGTCCAACTACAATCACTACCTTTGTCTTTATGTTGAATACTCTTACTGAAATACACAGAAATGTGTGATCTTTCCCAGAACAGCTGGTATTACACAATGCTAGGATTTTGGGTTCCAGAAGTATTCACTACACAGAATATTTCTATTTAAAGTTTCTGTCTTTTGATACCTATACTCTTGTAATTTCAGGCTTCTACTTATTGATTCCCAGTCCAAATCAATGCCATTTGTTTAGAATTATTGCAGAGCTTATATAATTCTTTCCCATGGCAGCATGTTGTACATTTAAAAGAATGGGTTTATTGCCGTTTTCTTTTTTCTTTTTTTTTTTACCTTTTTTGTTATTTTTGAAAACCACATGAATCAGACTATTTTAGTCCTTATATGAAAAAAGCTCGAGTTCCCTTGATAATTTTGACAGTTCTCTCATCCAGCTCTTCCAGTCTGAATTTTTTTCTTCCTGAACAGAATGACTAAAATTTCACATGATATTCCTAAGGATGTACCACCACTGTGACGTGACTATTTTCGTATCTCAATACAAATGTCCCAGCTGATGCATCCTGCAATCTTTATTTCAGTGTCAAATGGATGCTTTGGTCTTGTGATTGTTGATGTACTCTTTTTTCCCTCCGCAAATTCCAAAACTGAATTCTCAATTTATATCCTAAAGTTTTGGGTATGTATGTGCACAATGCTTATTCCTTGAACTGATATATTTTTTTTCTATTTACATGATTCCTATACTTGAAAGTGTCTAATTTTTTCTCCTCAAGTGTGTTTCTATTATTTGTCTCCATGCTGTTTCCCACAGAGGTATCATCAGAGCATCACTTTGCACACTCTATTGTTTTTACTGTAATCATCACTGTGAAATTATATAGAGCATTCCACAATTTTGCAGCATCACTTCTCAATCCTCATGCACAGCTTAGTAAAACTGGCACAAGCTGCTGGCACTTTGAATGTTTGCATAAGAAAGAACAAAAATGTCTCATTGAAACATACAAGGTAAGATTCTTCAGAATCCCCTAAGAAAACTTGCACTGAATTTCCAGGAATAATATTGAAAATCATTAGCTGTGAAGTGTTCTCTGTGCTCATTTTTCTTCTAAACTGTTTAACATATTGTGCTTTATTTTGCTAAATTGACGTAGTATATAACATAGCAAATGTAACATAGGAGCATTAATATTCCTACTGGGAATGTAAAGCTTACATTTCCTGCTTAGGATTTTATGAGATATGAGCAAAACACATATGCCTAGTTCTGCTAGAAGCAGCTCTTGCTGAGATCCTTTTATATGCTCCAGAAACAAAATAATGATATTTTTTTGTGACTGTGTCTCTCTCACTCATGACTGAATGGTGAGTACAGACTGGGGCTTCTCATAGAGGAGCCAATGCAGATTTATTAAGTTAGAAGTGGTTATACCCTTGTTGCTCAGTGGGTGTCTGGGCTGTAGAAGAGATTCCCCAACATATTAGAAACAGAAGCAAACTGCAAGTAAAGTTGCCTTTAAAACAGCTGAGAGGTGAGACTGGATGTACCATTGATGCCACTTCACTGAGTGAGGAGGGACCTCTTTTCTCCCCATGCTGTAAAATCACTCAAAAGGAGACAAATAGAACCTGAGCAGGTGTGTCAGATTGGGAAGGTCATAAACTGACAGTAGGGATGAGGAAGGGAAGAATATTTCTGCAATATAATTCCCAGGTAGATGAAAATTCAACAATTTCAATCCCATCTGTCACTTATAATTTTTGTATGTCTAAGACAACAGAGAATGATGCATCATCACTGATCAAAACTTTGCTGATATTGTCTATTAAAAAAAAAACAACAACCAAAAACAAAAACAAAGAACCCTGGCTTGGGAGATTTTGGAGAACCAAAGCCAAAGGGAAGATGAGAATCACATCAAGACTCACAAAAAGAGTTTTGCTTTCTTCAAAATTTGCACACTAAAATACATATCTAAGAGACAGCAGACCAGTGGCTTCATAGTTAATTTGAAATATTTAAATCCCAGAAGCCATAGATTTGTTCCATTTCTTCATCCCAATTAAAACTAATTTAAAACAGATTTATTGGGAATTAAACACACTAGAAAAACAAAGGCCTGAGTTTCAGAACTGGATTTTATATTCTTTTTTGTTCACTCCTTTGAATAGAAAATGGCTCGTTTGACCACAAAGAATAATGAATAATTCAGGTGATGTTATGATATAATGACTACCATGACCTACAGGTCTCACCCTTTTTCACTCCACCCTGGATATTGACTCCACTCACTATCCTGTGCACACTGTGCAATCAGAATGAAAGCTGACTTCCCTTAGACTGAGCATCCCCTCCAAGGTGCTGAGCTCAAGATGTGCCCTCAATAGTTCCCTAAATATTAGGGCTAAAATACCCAGTGATCCAACAGTGACTAGCAAAGCTTATGCTTACCACATCTGCCACTTTTTTTTGTGCCCCTGTTTTGTCCAGATCAAAGTCACATGCAGTGACTGTGTGGTTTTTTTGTATGCCCCAGCATTCTACCTGCTGTTTTTTAGATATTCTCCTAGTTTGGCAACATGGTGTAGTGTTACAAGTAAGACTTCACAAGTAGTAAAAAGAGAACAGATTATTTGCCTCATTTTGTTAATACAGACCATTCCAAAAAAGTAGAGACAAAAATAGTATTTGCTTTTATGGACCTGTATATGTCTCACATCCTTTTTTGTTAACCATTATTTTGCCTTTTAACTTTTCTGATTTCATGACTTTGGGTCTATTTCAAAAGCCGACCTTTCGTTTTCATTCGTGATCTTGATCTAAAGGGTTTGCTAGCTCTTTTTTATATCCACATGGTATCAGCTGCAAACAGCATAAATTAAACCTTTATACCATTTTCTGTTACTGAAGAAAGTATCAAATATAACTGAGTTCCAAAGAGTCCCCCTAGAGCTTTTAAGATGCCTTGAAACATTGGTGATAAGCATAAGTTATCTGTGATTTTTTTCCTGGCCAATTGCACACCTATCTGATGAAGATTTCATCTTCACCTCAGTTTCTCAGTATGCTTCTGAGAATCACATAATCACAGAATAACATTTGAGACAGTGCCAAGAACTGCATTGAAGTCAAAGTATCTTACATTTACCACCTTTTCCAAAGCTTGTATGGCTTGATTTACTCTGGAAGAACTATAGTTTTTATCACCATCTTACCTTCTAGATACTTAAATTGATTGCCTAATGATTTGTTGCAGGGATTAAATTAAGTGCCATGAGCTATAATTTTCCATGTCCTCCATACCCTCCCTTTCAAGGGTAAATAATATGTTTGGTATTCAGTTTTTCACAATTTCTTAAACATAATTGCTAGGGATTTAACTATTACATTGTCTAGCTCCTTTACAGCCCTAAGGTCAATCAGAACTTCCTCACTTGGATGCATCTGTCTCATCTAAAACATATTTAGCCCGGGTGGTGAGTTTTCGCACTTTTTATTTTTAAAAAAAAATTATTTAATGATCTGGAGATATTTATCCTCGCAGTTTTTTTAATCTCTTACGCAACTGAAAATAGTTTAATATGCAGTTATATAGACATTCCTGTATCCTACATATTTAAAATTAACTTCTGGACCCCACCTTCTTTTTAAACATGAAGCAAAATATCTGCAGGCTGAATGCAGTACAGTTCATAGCAAGGGTGACCCCTTAACCTGAAAACACTTCAGAGTTTGTATAGTTGTCCAACTTAAAAAGGCAATGAAACCCATTAGTCTTCAAGGTACATACAAAAGTCTGAATTATGAAGACTAGACTTTAATTGCTGAAGGGAAAATCAGAACACAACCCCATTACTCCCAGCTGCTGGCTTGAATGCCTCCTTTAGGGTTTTTTTTGTTTGTGTTTGTTTTTTATCTTTTATCCTTACTCTTTCTACCAACAAACCTCTTGATGCTGTCACTCCCACTTGGTGCTGTTTCTCCTAGACCACAGGCAATTCTGATGAGATATTCTATCAAGAACAAAAAATAAATACTCAAGGACACATTCACCAGCTGTGGTCTGTGATGCCATCTCCATGGGATAGGAACATTGCATCCACACAGAGGTGTATTGTGCTGGGACTGTAGATCACTCTCCTGTCCATAACTTGGCAAGGAGGAGGATGACCTCCTTCTCTTTATCCCTCCCACATACTTTTTTTAAAGCTCATAAAAGCCTTGAATACATTTCATCCTGGAGTCAACAGTTTAGAAGCAACCACTGGAATGACAAGGTTTCTCTTCATGAAGCATGAGAATTTGGCTTACTTGAAAGTGTTTGCATAGATTGCTCCCTTTCTCCTAGCAGATGATAACTACATGTCTGCATGAGAGTATTACAAATGTTTTTCATAAACTGAAGGTTTCAGCAATAAATATAGAGTAGGTGGTGTGAACAGGACAGAATGTAGCTGCACTGAGGTGCATCACTGGCTTTCCTGAACCCCACAGCAACAGATTAAATTATATGAATCCAAATTATAGCAAAAACACATCTCTCACATAGGCAAGAAATTCCTCCTTGAATCATATGTGACCTTCCAAAAGGCTATAACCATTTCTTGTCCAATTGAATTGACAATGGTGGAGTGAAAGTGATAAGTCAAGGTACAGCAAGCACTGCTCGTGCTGTGCAAACGTTACAGATGTAGGTTAAAGCACGACCTACAAAAATGGCAGAGGCAGGGAGGATTCAGAATCACACCCTCAGCAAATTGAAAAGATGCAGGAAAAGTACTTTTGCTGTGTGGACATACAAAATATTCTCAAAACTACAACCTACTTCTAAAGATGAATATAGTGAATTTACTGCTTAAAAACCAAATTTTACCTTAAGAAATGCTGTAGATTCTAATATAAATAAATGAATGAAGCTATTTTCTCAGATGTTGCTGCTTTCAGTGTTGCAAGGAACCTCAAACCAATTCCAAATATTCAAAATATTTCTCAGGTATCTGCTGTACTGGAAGGCTAGCTACAGTTGAAGGGTTTTATTAGCCATACACACAGCAGTTCCCATATTATTTAAATCTACCTGCTTAACTCTTTAGAAATTTCTCTGTTGCATGCTCTATGTTCTGAGCCAGCTACCTGATAAATTAAATCCCATGAAGATTTATCTGTAGATTGATATTTTGTAGGTTAACAACATTGCTATAAAATGAAAAATAAAAATACTGTAATATGAGAATTTTTTTCTACATCAATAATTTGCTGACGATTATTACGAATTTAGTTCTGAAGTAAATCTGTATCTCAAAATTTAAAAACCCTTGAAGACACAGGACTTCCATCTTCCCTGCAGCTTTAGTAGCAAGTATGTGCCTCTGTTAAAGAGCAAAGTCACTTTGAAAACAAGAGTTAGAGAAGGCATTAGAAGAATAAGGAGTTCTGTGTATAGAATATTCCACTTCCTACAGAATATGCTATCTCCATGTGTTGCTAAGTGACAAGTCTGAGCAGAAGAAAGCTTATTCCCTATCTCCCACCTTTTTTTTTTCAGAAAGAATCCTGGTGTTTCTCTACTACTGCTCTGGAGAAAACTATTAGCATTTACAGGTAACACCTGATAACATGATAGGACATATCAAGCTATTGCATAGTACCAGTCAGTGACAGTGACCTGAAAGCAGCTGGTACCACGTCCCAAGCATGGATGATCAGTATTTTGCTATTACTGAATGACTATAGAAGAAGGGGAAATCACTTTACAAAAGGCAAGTTTGATATGAAAGAGGGATTTTCAGGGAAACTGTTGTAAGGAGAAAGGGCACCAGTGTGCTAAGTTATTCTAAGAGTGAACCTCCTTTCTTCATTTCTAAAGGAAAATGGAGAAGACATTCATGCATAAGAGATAAAAAAAAAAAAAAAAAACAAAACTAAAACTGTTTGTGCCTAATGTAATGGAAAATTTGAGAATTATTCATTCATGTGAATATGTATGCAAATCTGACCCTGGTGATACTACCAAGGTCAGTGCATGGTGATCTGCTGAGTAAGTGCTAATCATTCAGCTTGAAATGTGACTTTAACAGAAAAGCAACTTTGTAAAAAAAATCTCATGCCATTCCCTGGTTGTTTTCCTCCTGTGATCTCCATGCTATGCTAGTTTATTTGTCAAGTTTCCATTCAGGACTTTTCCAGCCAAAACATCTCCTTGTCAATCAAATTGTATTTCTGTCTTGGGCAATGTTAATGTATCTGAGGGAACAACTCAAAATTACTCAAGCTCTAATAGGGCAGTGACATTCTCTGTAGGACATTAACAGCTAAATTAAAGTGTGGCACAGTGATTGAATTTGAAGTACTATTTAAATTTCAAAACCAAGCTCTGTACTGAAAATGGGCCATACAAGGCCAGAACAAAACAGAATAGAACAATCATAAACTTCTTGGTGCATACAATTTGAGGTTTTATGGAAAGGAAGAGCTCCTGCAAGAGGATCTGGAGAATGCAAATAAAGGAGAAGATAACATGGTAACAAAAGGAATTGGTTGGATTTTTCCTTAACAGCAGCAGAAATTAAAATTTGTTTGTTTCTTTAAGAGCTCTAGAAACTTCATGACACTACAAGGCACATAAGACTTCAAAGCTCTGATTCTAGACCCACTGCAACTATGTTGGCAAAACCAATGGGGTATGATTAAATTACTTTTTCTCTACTGTCTGATTAGAGCAGGTGCATCTACAAGCTCATGGTTTACTTGTCATTGTTGTTTCCTTGGCCCACTTCAAAAGAAGAACTACGGAGACAAGAAAAAAAGGGCTCACTTTGTTAAATACCATCCTTTTTCATGCAATAAATGCTTTTTCACCAGTCAAGGATCAGTGGATCTATGTTCATTTCAAATCTGAGGTCGTAAGAATATGCTAATTTATTCCTGATAAACCTCTTCAGTGAGTCTCATGAAGCAGGTGATGAAAATGGAATATCTTACTCAACATGAAGTGACAAAAATGCAATGTTCTGATCTATTTCTGTAGGCTGTAATGTCTGGGAGAACTATCAGATAATATAAAATGGAGATAGAAATTTAAATACTCCAGTTCTAGAATTTTTACCAGAATTGTTTACGGTTTATCTACTTATTAACATCCAAGAAGGACTGTAATTATTGATGCATTAAAATAAAAAACTAGAAACTAATCTGGAATAATTGTGGATTTAAAGTATGTACTCACCATCATAATATAACATGTTAAGCACCAGATATCTGAGAAGTCATCAACAGTAACCTCAAACACAACTCTGCAAAAATCCAGTTTTTAATTTTTTTTCCATTGCCATTACATGGACTTGAAGAAACTGTGTGAGATTAATAAGATTCCAAGCTGAACAATGAACAGAGAAAAAAGATGCTCAGCCAAGGCAGCAGGCATAGAATTGGAAGCTCTGATTCTTTAACCCAAGCAATTGCTTCTTTCTTTATCTGATTTGATTTTCAGCTACCACCTTCTCCCTTTGCTGTGGTCTAGCATGATAAGAGGTGTAAGCTGAGTGTTGTAGGTAAGGTTTATACAATGAATGAAAGGAAAAGGTTGAAAATGTTTGTCTAACAACATCTCCTTTTTGTGCAGTTGCCAACACTCTCCTTGAATGAAACACATCCTCTGATCTACAGCCTTCACCTGTTCAAAGGACGCATTTAGGGAACAGGAAACAACATGATTAGAATATGGGTCATACACTCACTCTACAGGCACACTACATTGTTCACATTGTCTTGAAAATAAGGATTTATAAAATTAACAGAATATTTGAGAAAATATGAATTTGACTGGATAAATTCCATAAGTAACAGAAAAAGGCTATTGTAATTATTATACTTAAACCAGTACTTTTGGCTGTAAAACTAATACCTGCACATTATTTGAACATAAAACATGCAGAGACTTGAAGTCAAAATATATTTGAACTATTTGGCAAGATAAGCTATAATGCAAATCAGCTATGTGAGCAAAATACTTCTTTCCAAGAAATCATAACATTATTATTACTGTAAAACATAGATAGTATTAAAGGATAAAACAACTTTAAAGCAAGGTGGTACAGATGAATAATGCAACAGTTCTAAAAGATGAATGCTTAAAAAGTGAAAAAGAGGAAGTGAAAACATTCTTTAAGCCTTTTTTTCTGTAATAAAGGTTTGCAATTAAAAAAAAATAACAAAATTAATTTCTGGAAGTAGGTTTTTCTAACCATTTGCAAAATATTATTTTTAAAATAATGGGGTTTAATCAAATTTACCAAAAAGATTTTAAAAAAAATAAGAAGTGATGGACTTTCTGTTTTGAGAGAACCAGAAAAATGCAATAAATTACTCTTCTAGAGAGCATGATGGAAGGGGACCATACCCATGGAAAGATCAGAAAGGTTCTTGCCTCTCTGAAGCACAAACCTAGACTCATTCTGCCAGACAATTTCCCCTGTACAAGAGAACATCAAAAAGTAAATGCTTTTTTAATGTGTAGCTCTGTTTTCAATTATACAGGAAAAGTGCATTTCCAAAACCCATTTATCTTGAATATGACACTGTCACCCTGTGCTGTTGGTTGCAGGGATGCAAAGAAAATATTGATTAGAAACCAATGTAAAGTTTGTTTCCATTGGTTTAGGAACTTCAGATAAATAAAGTGAAGTGCAGAGGGAGAAAAATACTTGCATGACTATACTCCATGAAAGTGAATATGTGAAACTTTATCAAAGCAAACTCACTTAATTAACTCCTCACCTGGTTCTTAGTTAATCTGTGCAAAATCAAAACCTTTTTAAGTAAGGTCAAAGCATAGATTATGGATGAGTTGGAGCTCGACCCAGAAATCTTAATAGAGCTATTTTATCCCTGCTGGAATGGGCTCACAACACCGAAACTGTCCTTAAAAATGCAAAGGAGAAAGGACAAACAGACGTCGTGTTTCCATTTCACTCAGGATAATGGAAGTCTTAGCATTGTGTGATGGTGGTGCCTACTCTACATATGGGTAATCTATGTGCTTGAGAGTGTGGTTGTCTAGGCACCTAATGGTAGCCCAGTTTGTGAACAAGCACTCCAAGTACTTCAGCTGATAAAACTGCACCTTTGAGATGCCAGCCCTGATGCATTTCCCGTGGGGACACACGGACACTATTCACCCTCTACGAGGCCTTTGCAACAGAAACAACTGAAATGAGTAGATAAAAGGATCTACTAAGTGCAAGCTTCTCAGTTACAAATGAGGTGTCTCCTTATGCTCCCCAAGGGCACTCTAAGAGGAGTTTTTAAAAACTTTCCTCCAAGGAAGATATTTCTGGCCAGAAGCAGCAATGCTCCTGTAGTCGACTAGTCCAAGAGCTATTATGAGTAGGGAGCAGGGAAGAAGGAAGAAAAGAAAATTAAGGATATTATGGTTTAGATAACAGGGTGGAGAGCAAGACATGCAGACACTATCAGGGGGTGAAAAACCTCTGTTCTAATTCTTTCTGCTATGCTTAATTATTTATATAATCACAATATCCTTATTAAAAGCATATTTCTAGTTCAGAATGTCCTGCAATAAATTTGATTGGAGTCCTAATGTGGGTGAAATCCTTCCCAGAGAAGGACTGAATTCAATGGGAGCTTCCCACATCCCACAATTATTCTTTATTTGTGATTCTGTGGGAAAAAAGGGGCGATGATATTTAGTCATGGGATGTTTGTGAATCTTCTGTTTTCTTCCTTCTTATCCAAAACCATCTGGCCAGTAAACACATTGCACTATTTCTCCAGGTGAAACAGGAATAAGTTTCCCAGATTTATTAGGATAGCCCTCCAAGGAAAGAATATATTTCTGAGCTACTGTTCTTGCCTTGGAACAGTTGTTGTTTGAACCTGGCTTTCTCAGAAATTATAGGAGCTAATAATTTCTCTAAATAAGCTGCTTCATTAAAAACAATCGACCAACCAGCCAACCAGCCAAGGCCAACCAACCAACCAACCAACCAACCAACCAACCAACCAATCAACCAAACCAACAACAGTCCTCCAGAACTCTTGCATACCTTCATTAATGCTATATTACAAATCACAAACTTTATATGCTGGAAACATATTTCAAAATCTCACAAGAAAATATTCTCCATCCAGTGCAGCCCTCTTCCTTAACTTGGCCACTATTACAAATGAAAGCAGCCAAGGAAAGACTGAACCAAGTGTTCCAGTCAGCTGGTGATCTGACTGGGATTCAGGACCCTCATCCCTGGTGTGCCTTGATGCCTTTCAGTGCAGTAGGTCCTACCTGCAGTCGGTTCCTGCATCCCTGGCCAGCACATGTAACACACTGGACATCAGCTCTGACAGCAGAGCAGAAACACCTAAAATCTAATCAGTTATAATGCAGACTCAGCCCTTCTCGGTTGCTTATTTTTAATGTAAAAATTTGTAGCTACTCTGTACACTGTAAAGTAATACCTGAAATTGTAGATTTATTTTCTTTTAATGCTTCTAACAAGCTAAATTTGGGAAAACAAACAAGGTCCTTAAAATTCTGGCCTGCAATACCTTGTGTGCAGATTTTAGTAAGGAATTAACTTATCACAGAAATGATACCACAGAAGAAACAGCATTAAAACCACATACAGTATAAAAAGTGCATTTCAGACCTCCTCTGCCTGCAGGTTTTCCTAACAGAAAATGCATTTCCTATGTCTTGCATCTGTATGGACTAGCTGAGATACCCTGGACTGGCAAATATTTTACATCCTCCTGAAAACAATATCAAAATTCACCATTGTTGGGCAGCTGGCTTCCTTTTTGCTTCTGTCCCTAAAAATGCCATCCTGATCCTTGGCTGAGCACTCCAGATCCCTGCCCACAGGGTTCTCATGAAACCATGAACTCTAAGGACAGTTAAAAAGGATTGGCAAATGTACAGGTGTGCTCAGAAAACTTTGGGGAGATTTTTCTGAGTGGGAGAAAGCACCTATGTGCTGTGTCTGGGCAGTAAAAATCCATAATTGTGATAGAAAGACTGAAATAAAATTCCATGCATTTTAGAGGAACAATATTGGTGACAGAGTAGAGGAAGGGATAGTTGATATTATATGGAAAATAAATAAACAAGAATACTAAAATCTCTCACGTGCAGGAAATCTTTCATTTTTTTTCACATCTGATGAACTGTTTTACCACAGATTAATTATTTTTTTCCAACTGCATTTTTCCCCCCACAGTTCCTTGACTGTATAAAGATAAGAGCAAATATCAGGGCATTAATGATACAGCATGTATACAAAGGAGAGTCAGAAATCCTGAAAACATTGCAAAACTCGAAGTCTGAGTATACTTGCAGTACACTTGCAACCTCTTCCTTTATTTTATGTAAAAAAATTCAGATCATTGCAAATTGATGAATTTTTAATATGTGCCACTTTGCTCACTAGTGTAACAGATGATTAAACCATGGAGTACAGGAATTTCTCACAAGCTATGACTAGAATGTTGAAAGAATCTGAAATGGTTTTGCTTGTTAAAGAACAGTTCAATAATAAGAAACTTTCAGGTAACTGAAAAATGTTCTCTCAGTGGAGACTTTTTCTTCTACTCATCTCTGTATCTCTGATTCCCCCCTTATGCCTTGGCTGCTCCAAATCCCTCTTTAATATATATATTTCCACCACACTTCCTAGAGATTATCCACTATAAATTGAATATCTACCATGTAGTCTATATTTTGACACCTAGTTGAACAACCTTTTGCCATTCTACAGGAAACTTATGTGCTTGTACTGTATCACCTAATATAAACCAAGCCTCTCTCTTGGGGAACGGTGTATTTTTGACACACAGTCAACACTCAAAAAATAACACATTTGTCCTTCCATCTTTTAAGGTTTGCCATAAGCAATTTACAGACAAGTCCTTCAAGAAACCTTAAAGTGCCATAACAAATAAAAGTCCCGTTCAAACAATGCATTTGAGCAACAGTTTGCTTCACATGTGTTTAAGATGACAAACAGTAGATTTCTGGAGGGTATGGATTGTAATCTGTAGAGATATAAAACCAGGACAGTTTCAGCTTATGGTTTCCTTGGCAAAGAAGGCTGTTTATTTCCACAAATTGTTGCAGGCACATTTCCATATTTCACAGGGGAGGAAAAGGACAGATCTACCATTGCAGAGGAGCTTTCAGAAGAGGAAATTAATCTTTTAAATGTGTTACTACTAGAATTGGATAAGCAATTTCTTTACCGAGACAAGTATTTTCCTTATATTTTATGCCTCAAATTCTCTTGTAAATTATGTGATTGACCTTAATGTATTTATGTGTAAGTGTCCAAATGAATTGCCATCCAGTGTTACTCATTATTTGTGGTATATGCCTTGGTCATTTTGCTTCAAGAATCTCACTTAAAAGTCAATATCTTTTAACATTTAGAATGTCTTTTTTGGTTATAGGCATGGGAAAAGAAGAAAAATAAATCATGTGAGAGAGCCAAGGAAGGCACACTTTTTGATTCTTCCTTGTGAAAAGGGAAATGATGGCATTTTCTAAAACCAGGTCATTTCAAGGAATGACTTTGGAGCACAGATGCATAAACAAGTAAGTCAGCACAATGGAGGCCAACCTCAGGCAGAGGGAAGGAGTGGAAAGAGAAGTCCTACTTTAACTTCCAGTGGGGAGAAAAACAGAGATTACAATTGATATACTGGTGAAAGAAGTCACACCACACCCTATATTGTGGAACCACTGCATTCATTAAAGTTCCTGTTCCCTTTGGAATTCAATACCAAACAATAGCCTTGTTTGTCTGGCCACTTGATTACAGACTTTTCTCTGAGAAAGGAGAAGGTGGGATCTGCTCTGTGCAGTACATTCCTATAACTTATGTAAAAAATTAAAATTTCCAGACAGCTCCTAAGAAAGCAGGTCAAATCAATTTGTCTGCTGCTTACCATGATTCATGGAACAGAGATGTTTTTTTCTTTTCTTTAGGAGATTAACTTCTCTGGCCTTCAGAGAATGCAGCCTCCTTCTTGCTCTTAGGCAATAGATATTCTAAAGACAGGACATTAAGAGTGTGATAATGATGATGTGTGCATAAATGTCCTGATTTTATATTAATAATTAATTATTTTAAATGGGACTCAGACAACTTCTAAAATAGCAATAAGCAATGTAAAAATCCTCAAATACCTTTTCCACCAAAGTGATTACATTTCTCTTCCTGGTGCTACAGTTCAGAAAGCTTGATGACAGTTGCTAAAAAAATAAGGACCAAAAAATTATTGCCAACATTTTTCCTTTTACCATTTTGAGTATAGACTGATTCATTTCTTGAAGTATATCTTTGAGGCCTGCAAATTTTAAGGTGCTGCTTTGTATGTCTTTCACACCAATACCACACCATAAATCCTAAATAGTGTCTGCTGTGTATATGAGCAGCAAATCCCAGTTCTTTCTACACCACCTGCTCCTGAGCTTCTCCCCATCCTGCTTTCTCCCAGTTATTGCATATGCTGGTGCTACCTAACCACTAAGTTTTGTGGGCTTCAATAATCACCTTATTTTTCTCTCAGAATATACGACACATACTTTCCTAGATACAGAAATCTAGCAAAAACCTGGAGGTAAATATACCAGCAATTTTCATATGAAAAAAAAAAAGGATTGTTTTCTTCTGGCTAATGCATTTCCCTGTTACTCACTCATCACTGTTTAAGTACACAGAAGACACATTAGTTTTTATTCACATGAAGCACCTCCTTGCTGTCAAGGGATTTCAGTCAATTTTAAATTTCTTTCAGTCAATCAACAAAAGCAGTACATGAAAATGTTCAGATGATTACTGTGGATTAGCATCCCTAGTTCCTAAAACTTATACAATGCATTCAAAGTAGTAAAACTAAAAAAAACCTGCCTTCTATTTCCATATCGTGTAACTGTCCTTTGCCATGAGGTTCCAGAAGGCTGTTTTCAGGAGGGCCATGAGAGGGACAGATTTGGTGCAGATCTGAATTTATTGGAAGGTGTGAATAGAGCAGAAGACCCCCCTGCATATCCAAAATAACATTGACAAATGTGTTAGTGCATCAATATCAAGTGAAGTAATCAAAAGTACACTATAGCCCCCTTGGAGCACACTCACTGTGAAGGAAAACAGGAATGGATAGTGGAATATGCCAAAGTTTTGTGTGTTAGGATTTGAAGAATTTGCATGCCTGTCAGTGAGAAGAGTCCAGGAAAAGTGTAGGAAGAGGAAAATATTCTTTGTATAATTTCTCTTTCTTTCAAAATGCCATGCTGTGCTAAGAATTACAGCTATCATTTCATTTAATGACTGTATGTATAAAATTAATCATATTCACATATTCAACAAAGAATCAGTCTGGAAAACCCCCAATAAGATAAAGGCAGCAATAACTGAAAGAAAGGTAATCCTAAAGGCTGGGAAGCAGCCAGACCTCCCTAAAAAAAACCAAACCAAAAACAACAAACAAAAAATGAAACAAACAAACAAAAAAAGCCATAAAAACAGAGCACTTTAGAGAAGCCTTGCATGCCTGCTGATAATTGAAAGGTTTTTCTCTGAGATACATCCATTTGCAAAATAAGGATCAGGCTGCCCAACAGCCACTGAAAGACAGACAGAGCAGAAAAAGGAGTGGTCAGTTTGGAGGTCACCAACCAGGAGCAGCTATGAGGTTAAAATGTCCTCAGGTCTCCCCTCTGTAGGTCCAGTCAGTTCCTGCCACACTTGCATCCTGCACATCAATTCAAAGAAACAGTAATCTTACCTAGCTTTGGTAGAAACCTGAGCAACTTAGACACCATGCTTTCCAGTGGAAAGAAACAGATGCTGTGTTCCTTTTGAGAATACTGCTTGAATCATATCTAAGATTATAAGATTTGGAGTAGTTCAGCTAGAAGAAATTTGAACTAAGCAGTGCCAGTCATCACTTATGCTGCATGTTCTGAAAAAGAAATTTTTTTCTGACAATTTAACTTGTTGAATCTGGTGTAAAAAGCAACTGCTTTTCACTTCTCATTTTACAAGCTTACAACAAATGAAGATTATGTTAAGGCCATCTGTTTATTTCAGAGAAAATGTAATGATGTAAGTAAAATTGAAATAACAAAATCTTTCCTGGGTGCCAATACCAAAAGTAATAAATTAATTTTGCATACCAGACGTCATAAAAATATTATATATATGTGAAAAATTTCCACAGGAGATCATCTTCACAAAATAAATGATTCATTGATAATTTTTCAAAGAAAATAATGTTTAAGCATCCTATCAATATCCTAGTTTTTCCATTAGAGATGAGGAAGAGAATTCTGCAAAGACAATGACACATCTATCTTGCTACCAAATTAAGAGACAATAATTTTCACTAAACAGAAAACAGGGCTGTGTGATTCCTCATAAAATTGTAACAGCACTGAATCCAGTCTGTCTTGGAAATTCTTAGTTAAGAACCTGGCTCTTCTTCTAAGTGGAAAGCAAGCTCAGAGGTATATACAGACATCCACACCTGAGTTAATGATCTCTTGTCAATGCAGACGAGAGGTACTTGTCAATCACAATTCCTTTCAATCACTTCCTTTCAGCTGGAAATGCTCTCCTTAATAAACTGTTCTTGGAAGTACTGGTTTGTCTTTCTGTGGACAGCAGAGTGCTCATGGGATGTTAGCTGGAATGCAAATGCCACCCAAAAAAGGCCCCTAATTCTTGATGTTTTGCCATGATTTTTGTTGTTTTGTTTAGTTTTGTTTCATTTTATTGGGTTTTTTTCTCAGAGTTTTAACTCTCAGTATATCATCTGTCCTTCTGAAGATATTTACCAACAGCACTTAGGAACATAGGACCCAAGACTGAAGCCAGCACACACAGTATGCTGCCAGTCAGCTAGCATCTCTTTATCCATTTTTTCATTCCAAATTTCTGCCTTGTCACTGGGACTTTTGTCATATCCTTCTTGTCTCATGAAGAACAAGTGGAATAGCATCACCTTCTGGTGTCTGTGAGCATCTTGCAAGGAACTGCAGGTCATTCCATTAGTTCCTAGATTGCTTGTGCCATTTTATTCAGTCTCATACATGACATCATCTCCTGAATATCTCCTTTTTCTCTTTGCTTGTGATATTTTCTGATGTTTCTTTCTTTTACGCTACACCATGGCTGAAAGTGAAAATTTAATTCTGTCTCCAAGAATTGACATTTTGGATCTTCTTGTTCTGCATCTGTCTGCAAATCTTCAGAGAAACCTCTTCACCCCATCAAGTCTTATAACCCACATATAGACTGAATCACCACTGTCAGCTGTATCTTCCCTTCCCTTCCCTTCCCTTCCCTTCCCTTCCCTTCCCTTCCCTTCCCTTCCCTTCCCTTCCCTTCCCTTCCCTTCCCTTCCCTTCCCTTCCCTTCCCTTCCCCTTCCCTTCCCTTCCCTTCCCTTCCCCTTCCCTTCCCTTCCCTTCCCTTCCCTTCCCTTCCCTTCCCTTCCCTTCCCCTTCCCTTCCCTTCCCTTCCCTTCCCTTCCCCTTCCCTTCCCTTCCCTTCCCCTTCCCTTCCCTTCCCTTCCCTTCCCTTCCCTTCCCTTCCCTTCCCTTCCCTTCCCTTCCCTTCCCTTCCCTTCCCTTCCCTTCCCTCTCCTTTCTGACCTCCATGGTTCCAACAGCTTGAAAAAAATTACTTGAGTATTACCAAAAAAGTTGAAAATTACACTTGAAAAACAACCTAAAATGCAGTGGGCTTACATTATTGTTTTAGGCCAGTCTTGTGAATTTCTAATTGGCTTACTCACCAAAATTTTTAAATACTTATGGATGGGAATAACTTCTGTTTCAGGGAAATGCAGAGAGGCTTGGACCTCCATATTCAAGCTTGTGGCATAGTCAACATGAGTAAGCAACACAACATTGCTATATCCTCCAATTTATGGATAAAAAATCAGAAGAGATTTAACTACTTTCTACAGAAAATAATAGCAATAAATGGAAGAATCTAGGAAAATGCAAGACATGTACAGAACAAAAAAGGTGAGTTTCACATTTGTCTTTTGGCCACCGTATGATTTTCAGGATTGTTGCTTGTATAGCTTTAATGTGACATCAGTGTGAAGTTTTGCATATTAAATAGATGAAACTGCTCTACATTTCTGTAGATTCAGAGTTGGAATTCAGCTGACATACATGACTCTGTGTATTTTTCCATTAAGCTAATTAAGAAAATGCTGCCCCATTTTCAAAAATTCTAAACAGATTTCTGTTTAGGTAGAAAACCTACTATATATTTGTGAAGTGATTTGCTAAGCTGAAATTAAGCAGGCCGATTACTTGTGTAATAAAAAGAAGATTGAAGTAACAAGTTCTTTAAGGTCAAACCCACTTTCCATTATCTGAATATCTTAGGCATTAAATCGTGTAGTTCTAACAGAAGTAATGTTTTAAAGCACTCATCTGAGAATGGTATTTCAAGATGAAAACAAGAAAGACTGACAGGCTAATTACTTCATTAGAATGGCTTTGCAAACTAAATTTTTTTTTAATTTCTGAACTGCTTAACTCTTTCCCCATAAATCTCCATCACATTTTGTGGGTATCCCAACTTGAAATGTGTTTCAGCTTGTAGGATAGCAGGATTCTCCAGGATATCAGAGCATGTTTTATATGACATAGGACACAGCAGCTTTTCCTAGTTTATATTATCCAGTTAGCTCAAAATTGGGAAGATGAACTGTGATGATCTAAATGGAAATTTTAAACACATAGCTACATTACCACCCTTTAGCACTTCCTCACGACATTCAGTGGTTCTTTTGTGTGAAGAATATCAAATTGTTCATATCCAGACATGGCATGCACTGCTCAGTGAGTACAATATCTCAGAGTTTTCTGAGAAATATCCAAATACCCTGCAGTCCTAGAAAAGCACTGCTTTGTGCAGAAATAATAGCTTGTGAAATGTGATTAAATGTGATAATGCCTTATGGCAGACATTACATGCTTTTGCTACAATCTCCCAGAAACAAAGAAAATAATCTCTGTCACAGATGTCCAACCAAAAGTTCTTCTATTACTTTTATTTTTGTTAAGTAGTCTTTTATGTCCCACAAACATATTTTTTAAGAAGAAGCTATACATTTTGAATAGATATTTCTTTATGTCCCTAGGGACTTGCTTTGCTCCTCTATTGTCACTTTACTTTGCAGATATTAACCTCCCACACATAGACTGAAACAACCAGGGACACATTTATCATTCATTGTCTAATGCAAAACCTTATGTGTCAAACTGGGACACAACAGTAAAAATAAACATTTTACATATGCTTGAAGTAAATAAATGTGTCCCTTGTCACAACTTACAATGTTTTTATCATTCTTGTAAACACTCACCAGGGCAAATATGAACAGATTACAACAGGGCTGTGATACAGCAATTCCTGCTCTATAAACTCAGTAGAAATTAATTTTGTAGCAAAATAGTAGGAAAAACAGTTTCATGAAGCAGAAATTCTTCACATGCACTGCTTGAGTTGCAAGAAGCAAGAAGTTGGAAATGCACATGTTTCAAGTTGCAGGCAGCACTCAGATATGGTTTGCTTGGACTGTGGCACATGCTCTTCCCCTCAAAGGGCTGACAAAAGAATTGTGATGAGAGGGAATTATGTCAAGGCAGCAACAATCTCCCTCCCACCTCTAAAAACATGAAGAAATGTGACTGAGCCTGATGACAGAACTTCCAGGAGGGAACATGCTCAGATAACTCTACCAAATCAACTTTTTCACACAAACTATTACTCCAAATCCCTATGGGTACAAAAGCACATCATCCCACAAAATCCCTAGGAAGGAACTTAAGGCAGCCCATCTTAAGGACTGCAACTCTGCCTCCCCAAATGAGCATCAAACTTTGTTCTCACATTGGGAGAAGAACAGGAAGTTTCAAATAGCAGATCTGCACATTTCTGGCCTTGGAACATATTGTGAGCAAATCATGCTCGTTGCTTTCTTTTTCTCTTGGGAATGCTCACAAAACCTTTCTGGTGCTGAAACTTGAGCACTGCCACTGCAAGATTACACATAAATTTTAATCCACCTAATAATATTGGATTGAGTTTTCTCCTTTGATCTTTCTCCAATGTTATGCTCTCCCAGGAGGAGTTTGCAAAGGCTTTGTTCTTTCTCAGAAACTAAGCATCCTTTGCATATCTAAACGATGTCATTTATTTCTTCTGGGGAGATTGTGCAGATTTGATTATACAGATAAATAATTAAGCAGACTTAAGTGAAAAGCTCAAATAACTTGAGGAGAAATGTCACCTATGGGCAAGCTGACTTGTATAGATTTGTGGTTTATAGTGAATAAAAGGAGTTATGTAAAAGGTATATGCTGTCTCAAGGGCAGCAGGGGAGTCTTTCTGTCCAGCTCAAGTAGAAAATTACTGTCTTCCTGCTATAATACCAATTACTCTGAAAATAAAGATGGAATAGAAAGAAAAATGTATTCTTCTCATAGTACTAATGAAATTTTCCATTTGTCCTTACCCTGAGAAATAGGAATATATATTATATTGCCAAAATTCTTTAAAATGCCTGCAACAAAAATGGTCAGTGATTATAAAAAATGCGCTTGAAGAAAATTAAATATTGAGAAATAAGTGCTATACAGATTTCTATAAGATTGAGGAGGGCATTCACATGTAATGCAACTTTTCTGTGATCATTTAGATTTGCTTTCAGTCTGAAACTGCAGACTCCAAAATTTGAGTAAGATTTAGGCAGTCACCTTTGGAGACAGAGGTTCCTCCTCAGTCTGAGGAGGATCAAGCACAGAGGTCCCCCCAGCATCCAGGCTTCTCTAGACATTAAGTTATTGCCTTGGTGGAAGGCATTGCTGTTTTATCTCTGAAGATCTTGCTTGGGCCTTCATTTCACTGACAAAGGATAGCAAGAAACAAAACAATATATCTTTCTTGTCAGAATGGATTGCTTCCCCAGTGGAATGACACCATTTGTTGACACACACAAGCCAGGTGGCATAATATACTTGGTTTTACTGTGTGCACTATCTCATGAAATTTTTAATGGAATCATATTGCCACTGACACTAATATTGACATGTAGGCTGAAAAAAACAGTTGCTTGGTGGAAACAAGGCATAATGAATGATGATAAATATCTATCCCAAAGGCAGATGGTGCATGTCAAGTGCTATGTGGGTCACCTTCCTCTTTGGACTTACTTAATATCTCATTGAATATATTGAGAAAGGACACAAATAACATGGCAGACAAATCTGCAGATGATAGCACACACGGTTTTTAATGAGAAATAAGCATCTACAGTTCTGTGAAGGTCATGGAATGGTGAAATTAATTTTGAGGATAATGCAGGTGAAATGGGAAATTATAAATGGATATTCATGCAGGGAGAGAAACCTGAAAAGTCAGAAATGCACTGAGACATATAAATTCCCAGTTCAGATTTCCTCTAATGAAATATGCTGTCCCTATTCTCTTTCACTAAGCTTTACCACACATCAACTTCAAAACTATTCCCCCTTCCACTTACTTCTGCCAAAATTTTTGCTGAAGTCATACTGTCCTCCTTTTGTGTCTTCTTTCTCTTTGGTTTCTTTTCTTCTACCCAAATTCTCCAGATTTCTAATGCCAGAACTTTTATATGAGCAAAGAGATTATTCCCACACAATAATTCAGTGGCCAGCATCTTCTATAATGCAGATCTCTACAGTGCTTCCTCTTCCTATCTCTTGTTCTATTTGTTAGGCTTTGTTAGTTTGAAATGGAGGAAGAATTAAAGCACCTGGACAGAAGGAGCTCTCTCCCTCCAGGGGAAGACACTAAATCATCTAAGGTCCCTAACTGCAGCTGGGAGGTTTTAGATGAGGCAGTCCCATCTCTTCCTTTGGCATGTCTAGCATGTTCAGTTTCTTGATTTCTTACATAAGATTGAAGGCATCTGCTCCTCTCATTCTCCTGTCCTTGCATAATGATGCTGTATCTGCAATCACACAGGCTATTTATTTCATTCAGGTGGTCACTTTTCAAAGTGATTACAAGTGATAAATGGGGATTTTTCATTTAGTGCTACAAAGTACTGAGAGCTTATGCCTTCTTTGCTTAATCCTAGAAAAACAAGGGCTAGATCAGGTTTTGGCTTTGTTCCAAATAGAATTCATCAAGAAGAAACTGTTTTTATGACAGCAGTCATAAGATAAAATCAAGTGATTTCACAAAATAAACATGAAATAAAAATACATTATGTTAAATAGCCTGAGCTGGGATAAGTTAAATTCCTTACAATGTGTATATTAGCTTGTGATTTTTTTCTTTCACAAGCATAGATGTGAATCTGTGATCAGTGACAAATATACATTTTAGATTTGATCATTTTCTCCATTTGTAGGCAAATTTCTGATATTTTCTGACTTATATTTTGTTCTTATTTAAAATTATTTTGTGTTTGCTGTCTTAAAGTGTTTTGCAGTTTGGAGGTACTATATTCTGATACACAAAAATGAAAGTCATAGCACTGCCATTCTTTTCAAATCTGTATTACAATATGTATTTTAGCAGGTTATTTAGCAGGTTAAAGCACTACATTGAAGATATGATAACAGGGAGGGCGGTAGGAGCACAGAAAAACTTCTAAATCATAGCAGCAGGAATCCAGTTAATGTTTATGAAATTGATGAGATAATTATCACCATCCCATACAATTTCCCATTAGGGAATAATTCTGCAGCGTGTGTGGTGCCAGGGTTGTGAAGTCACCTGCACAGATCAGGAGTGGCAAAACTGCAGAGGTGGCACTCCCATGGAGTTAGGAGAGGGTGGGTGTGGAACAGTGCACTGCACTGCAAGAGTTTTACTCATCACTTACTAAAACCAGGTCTCAGCAGTCATTCTGCTCACTGCCACGGGAGAGCACAATTAGGGAAAGCAAGGTCAAAACTTCAAAGTAAATAGGCATGGCTTATTTTTATTGTAAGTAATTTTGCATGAAGAATTACTTTGACACATTTTCACAGAAGCCAAAAAGAACTATGAAACCACCCAAACCTATCATTCCAGCTGTCATGGGACACTATTCTTATGCCAGATATCCTATCCTGAGTGCAACAAGCAAAACATGTTTTGGTAGGAAGACCAATATGTTATTTACCCTGTAGAAATAGCAGGGCAGTGTGAGAGGCCACCAGAAAAGCCAAGCAGTATTCTCAGATGTTCACAAGCAGTCAGCATTCAATTTAGAGGTGGAAAGCAATATATAGGTAATATTTTCTGAACTAATATGAGAAAAACCCTGTCCTTCCTGGCCCTAAATCGGGCCACCAGCACAGAAATAAATTTGTCAGGCTGTCCAGCCAGAGCTATGAAAGAAAATTTGCTCTGCCTCATAGCACTGGTAAGTACCCTTCCAATGTCCTCCTTCTGGCTCCTGCCAGTCCTTAGCACTTTGAAGTACCACAGGAATTAATGGATTTGGCCCATGCAGTGTATGGAAAAGCAATCCTTTTTGCTGTTGGCAGAGGAAATGACTGAATCCCTGGAGCATTCAGTGCCTCACTTCAGTGATGACAATGTTCTGGGTGATGCCAGACAAGGGCACATCTTCCTCTCTTCCTTGCCCTGTGAAGGACAAGCAAAGCTCATTCTCCAAATTGGAATGATGTTCTGAATATGCATATGGAAAAAAATAAAATATTCTGAGTTTGTTTGCTTACTTTAATAGTAAATTGCCTACTTTCCTCATTTTCCTCACACTGTGGTTGTCATGATGCTGAAATGCTTAGGAATATCTTTAAATAGAAGTTCACAGAAATAAGGGAGATTCGTTAGAGGTCAGTGATTGAGTAGTTATGTACCCTGAGAAAAATAGAAAGTGTGGCAGTAATAATTATGATCAAATCAAAATTGATGATGTGGACTGTAAGATTTATAACAAGCAATACGGAATGCCAAGATTTTGTATCTGGATCAAAAGTCAGGGAACTTAAATCAAAAACAGTAAAGGAAGATATATGAGCTCTGTAAAGGGTTTGGAATGGTTTTATTTTTTACCAAGCCTGACTCAGTTCAAAGGCCTGCCTTGTTCTTGTTCTTGTTCTTGTTCTTGTTCTTGTTCTTGTTCTTGTTCTTGTTCTTGTTCTTGTTCTTGTTCTTGTTCTTGTTCTTGTTCTTGTTCTTGTTCTGGTTCTTGGTCTTGGTCTTTGTCTTGTTCTTCTTCTTGCTCTTCTTCTAGCTCTTCCTTTTCTTCTTCTTCTTCTTCTTCTTCTTCTTCTTCTTCTTCTTCTTCTTCTTCTTCTTCTTCTTGCTCTTCCTGCAATTCCTGCTCTTTTTGGTCTTCTGTGTTTTCTATGCCTCTATCAGATAATCATGTAAGTTATGCCTGATGTGACTTATCCAGGCTGTACACAGGATGATGCAACCATCTGACAGCATTCCCAGCACATTTCTTTTAAAGTGCAATGTAAGAAGAACAATCTGTGCTGGAATTCTAGTTCAGCTGACCTCAGTTAGGAAAGACTTGCATTTCTCAAATCCTTCTTCATCTGACAATTGTGTAGCATCTCCTTAATGCTGTGAACTGCACCTTGTTCAGAGAACATTGTTTAATGATTAATGCATTTGTGGTACAGTTGTGCCCCAAAAAAATTTTAGCATTTTTGGCATAGGAATTTGAGGGTTGATATAAGTCCTGAACATCTCACTCCTTTTGTTTGGATATGACTATTTTCTGCCATCTCTCCTGCAGCCCCACTTCATATTTTATATCTCATTTGTGTGGAATTTATCCCCATCCGTATGCCATTATCTTCTCCAGAATTCACCACTCCTAGAGTTTGTATAAGCCTTTCTCAGTTGTGATCTAGCACCATAATAATGATTTTAAAAAAAGGTTCAATAACAAGCCAAATTTTCCATAGATTAATATGAACACTAGTAAAGCAACACTCTCTTGTATCATGCAGTCTTGTTCTCCTTTTTCTCATTCTTCTCAGTATCCCATGTGACCTTTTGATATGTGTTGTTCCCTCTAGTTTGACCCTTCAATTCCAGCCTCTTTTCAATCGTTATGCCCTAAGCTCTCTGAGTTTTGGCAGGAGCTCTGTGCATTAGGTCAGGCTTCTTGGCACTGACCACAAATTGGGCAATCTGAGTTTTCTTGAGGGAAGAAGATCATTGCTCATCTGTATTTTACTGTTTCCATCCTTAGCATTTGAAAACTAATGACATTATTAGCAGTCAATTCCCACATGGGCAGAGACAGCGTGATTTCACATTACCCATCAAATATAGAAGGGTGTTAAATGTTACTTTGAACTTTTCCAATAATATTGATTCTTCAGCATCCTTCAGCAGCTGCCTCCATTGTCTAACCATTCTTAGGCTTGAAAGAATTTCTTAATATTGAAACAATCTTTTCTTCTCATACAAAGCAAGCCAATTATTTCTTATTCTGCTCTATTTGAAAAGAAAGGAAGGTGAGCTGTATCTATCTATATTCACAGTGCACTTACAAAGGCCTTCTCTTCCTAATGCTCTCTTTTTACCTATTTTCCTGCTCTGTGTTACAAAGATTTCTCCTTCCTCTTTCTTCCCCTGAATGCTGAAGAAACAAAACATATTCAAAGCCAGCCTGTCATTCTCTGAATAATTTCTTGAATATCAACTTTCCAATCCCCAATTTTAAAACTACTAGGCAAGCAGAGTTCACTGTGAAAAGCAACAGGAAACAAAGAGGATGTTTAGAATTATTCTAAAAAAAGGCGGAATCACAGCTTTGATGTGTAAACCTTCCTGTTTCTAAAATAGCTTTTCTAGCAAGACAAAGAATGAAACAGTTTATATCTGATAAAATTAAATCTTAAGCAATGCAGGATCTTGTTAGGAATTTTCCACAAGGATCAGTGAACCCTCTAATGTATCTATTCCATTTCGGGGAATATCTCACACAGTATTTTCTACTGAATGAGTTTTACATCATGAGGCAATAACATTTATTCCAAGGTCTTGTGTGACTTTAGTAGTGAAAGGAGGTGCCAGAGTGATACTTGGAAAATTAAATTCAGTTTATCTATAATAGAGCAGTAAAGATAACTTATACTGTCCCATCACCATGACTCAGCCCTGAGCTGTGGGAGCAGACAAGCTCTGCTGGTCTTCTTGGCCCATACAGTTGCTGTCCTCACTGCAATTTGGCAGATAATGAAAATCCAGTATGTTACTGTTGCAAGGAATAAGTCAGAACTGAGAGCTACCAAGCTCATTACATGTATGGGACAGCAAATTGTAAAATAAGAAGAGTTTTTTTCCTCCTGGTGAAATGGATATGGTTAAGGCAGATGGACAGCATGTGCAAGGATGCATCTCAGAGCAGAAACGATTTGAATTATTCAGTTCTTTCCTGTTATCCTGACCATTCATGTAGCTGGTGGCAGGTCTATGTACTGGACTCCTAGACTGGAAATAAAATTCATGGTGCTTTATGGTGTGAACATTATTTTCAGCATTGTTTGGGACCTTGGCTTTTATCTTTTTCATTTCTTTTTTTTTCCCTCTGGAAACAGAGTAGGAAGCTCACATAACTCACAGATCTTGGCTGTAGCTGCACTCAGGATTCTTCTCATTTTAGAAGCAACAAACAAATCTTATCAACCTCCATTTCTCCTCATCTCAAAATACTCTACTGTTTCACTCATCTGCACTTTGTCCTCCCCAAAGAAACTGTGATTGATGTTTTCTATCAGTTTATGCTAAACTAGTTCCTAGGGTAATTTATTTTCTTAATAAAAGTTAAGAGCTGGTGGTTTGCTACTGCTTCTTTTGTGCTGCTAATCATCTTGATGAGTAGGCAGTCAAAAACAATTCTTTTCAAAAACAGGGGAGAAATGTAGAAAGTAGATACACAGACCTGCAGATAGGGTGTTGGCAGACAATTTTTCTTTTTATTGTGCTTATGATGATTCAAGTGAACTGCATTGAACTAAGGACACAAAAGCTTTGAATGAACTTCATGGTTCACCCAATTTGTGAATTTCTGTCCTCTTAGAAAATTTTGAGCATTCTTGTTTAAATACCTCTTAATCTAAATAGATTTGACCCACCAGGAAAAAAAAATGGAAGAAAAAAATGGTAGGAGAAAGGATGAATATATAGAGGAGGGCTAATGTTCAGTGTAACATCAATTTAGCTGATTGATATTTGAGAAATACAAACATTTCTGTAGGTGAGTTTCTAAGGAGCTCAGTTTTCTCAGTGATTCATGAGACGGACCTACTAAAAATAAATTAAATAATGGACATTAAATGCTGGTTGGAAAAAAGAAGAAATTTGTTGATCAAGCAATATTAGATTAAGAAATAACTGTGGTGGCTTCCCCATTGGTAACATCTTAAGGTGGGGAAAAAAGAAAAAAAGAGAAAAAGAAAAAGAAAAAGAAAAAGAAAAAGAAAAAGAAAAAAGAAAAAGAAAAAGAAAAAGAAAAAGAAAAAGAAAAAGAAAAAGAAAAAGAAAAAGAAAAAGAAAAAGAAAAATATAGATAAGGAATGGACTTTAGGAACTCCTAGGATTTTTTTCATTATAGTTTCTATTTTTTGCCCCAGTATTTCTCTTAATGATCTTGTGAAGCACTTTTATGGAAATTACAAATAACCACAGGATCTGGAATTGCTGGTGAATGGATGATCAAAAATCAAATAACAAGGAAAACAAGGACACTGAGGTCCATATGGATCACATATAAATTTCCTTAATTAGTTCTGTAAATTCTGCTTGTACCAGACCATTTAAGAACTGTTTACTGGCACTGCAGATACAAGAAGTGGAAAGGGAAGGGGTTGTTTTTACTTTCAGGAAAGAGTTATATAAAAAGTCATATAAAAGCAGCTTTCATCACTTAATAATGAAGTTTAGGTTTACTAGAATCATTCCTAGAATTGTGTGTGTGTAGACTATGATTAGTCATAAAAGTGATATATTTTCAGGTTGCATAAGACAAGTTTTCCTTCCTCTGGCAGTGTACACTAGATGAGGATTTTGAAACAGTTCTGCACTTGATCAGGAGTTTAAAGGGTGAAATGGTTATTTCCATTTTAAATTCTTCAATGATTCCATGAAAAGTTGATCAATTTTTCAATGGAAACTTGGATATGAATACAATTATGTGTTAGTTAGTTAGCTTGTTTGTTCATTTGTTAGTTAATTTGTTTTAGCACACACATGACTGTCCAGAGATAATGAGCAGACACCATTCCTTATGTGTCCAAGTTTGGACAAACTTAGGGAAAAAACCCCCAGAAGCACATCAGTGCTGCCTTGGTGCTTCTAAAAAATGACTGAGATTTGCAGAGTGTGCAGATGGAACTCAGATAGTGATATATATTTTGTAGACTCTCCCCTCACTACAGGGAATAATAAATAGTTGCATGCACTTTGTTCATTCTGGATTATAAAGGTGGCTCAAGAGAAAAAAGGCTTTTGGTCCAGTTTTTCAGGGTGCAATCCATCCTGCATTTAAAACCAGCATTTATTTCCTAAGGATTATACTATTTTCTGTCAACAACATTCCTCTAGATATATTCTGCCAGTTATTAAATGTACAAACAAGGTGTGAAAGGCAAGGCCCCCCATATTTTCAGTGTCTTCCTGATCTCCTCATCCTAAAGTTCAATCAAATTCACAAAAAATGAAGGGCATTATGAGAAATAAAACAACTTACATGGGTCTGCCTGTACTATATTTCCCAGTAATGTATCAGAAGGATGTAAACAGTATTTTCTAACCATTTAAAGCTTACAAATCCTGCCTCATAAATGCTTTGTAAATAATTAATTCAAAAATCTGCTGTTCTCTACAAGCACTGTAGAAATAAATGTGCCTCATTCTGAAAGCAAAACAGTTTTGTATGCTTTAAACAGTAATTCTTTGAAACAGCACAATGCTGAACTATATAAAATTGTTATTTAGAGACCAATAGGAAGGATGTGTCCTGTAAAAAAGGGTTTACCCTTCAGTAAGCTAGTTTCTACTTCTAAAATGTTAATGTGCAATTGGGTCTAAATCTAAGTCAGCAGTTTCTTCAATCTTGTTTGCTCATCAAAATAAACTATAAATGCAATCCACTGCCCATAGAATTTAATCTTCACCTCTTCATGCCCAGACTATGAGTGAAATTAAAGCTCAGCATTGACATTTCTGTTAGCAATTTTTAATTGTTTTTTAAAAAATATATATGCTGCTGTTCAGTTTAAAAAAATATATAATGGAATTTTATGCATTGGCTGTAGTGTTGCACCTTTCTATTTCAGTTATTCACTCCACCTAGACTAGATATCTGTGATATTGTATCATTTCCTAACAGCTGACTGAAAGAGAACTTAAAAGAAATTTTAAAACAACATAGACGAACCAATGCATTTGGCTACAAACGTGTATGGAGATTTTTCCCAACTTAGAATAATCTCCAAGTAATTTTAAGAACACTGAATGCTGGGTTAGCCAATATTTTGCCATAGGGACTGTTAAAAAAAACAACAAAAAAAAACAACCAGCAATACACCAAGAACTTCTAAATGTATTATTCATGCTAAACACATAAATAAATTTCATAAATGAAATTCCCCCTAATGTCATCTGTGAGCTGATAGCCCCTGGAGGAAGGGAGCTCTGATGCATTCCCATGGTATCAGTATCAGCATCACTGTGTCCTGTCCCTTTCCTGTGCTCTCCCTTAGGCATCTGCCTCTTTTCACTGCTGGAAAAAGAGGACCAACCTTCAGAGTCCTAACTAGACATCCTCTGACCTCATCCAGCACAGTTTTCCTTGTGTTTGTACTCCTGGAACATACAGTTGTGTTCTACATGTGTTTGTGCATTCCAAACTGAAAAAATTGATTTTAATGCACGGGAAACAAGCTGATCCAGGAACTGCAAACTGGTGCAGCCACGGTTGCTATGAGATTGAATCCTTTTCCTCATCTGCCTCTGGGATGAAATAGGAGGCAAAAGATGGTTTCAAGGGTTTAAATGCATCCAAGTGCTGCACGCAGCAGGTGCAAAGCAATTTGACCTCTGGTCCTTCAAAGTAAATGAAAAGTGATGTATCAGGCTGTGTAACCTGTAAGGACTCTTTCCATCACCCACATCAACCTAATGCAATGCCCCAGTTTTGATACCTTCCATCTCCTGTTAAATTTGTTTGAAATGGTCCTATTACTGCATAAGTGATTAGTGAGGTAACAAATAAATAGGCAAATGAAGATTAAACAAAAGGACAGAGATCTTGACTCTAAAAGCTTTATTTTTTTTTCTTCAGAACTTGCCCCTTTCCAGTGAGATCCATAGCTTTATTATGTACTTTCTCTACTGATATATTAGGAACTAGACTGCATTCAGTCCTTGAATTACTATGCTTTTTAGATGCTAAGGAGAGCTGTGGAGAACAAAGTTAGCTGCCTCATTTGTCATGTCTTTCTTCCATTACAACCTGTTTGCTGCTACCCATCTGTCATCCACATGAGAAAAGAAACTCCTTAGTCTCTTAAATCTGCCCTGAAACACCAAAAATGAGAGCTGCAAGAACAAGAAGAAATATGCTCTTTTGTATAATCTGGGATGCCAGGAAGTCTGGAAACTCCAGACTCAATGTATTTTCCCTTCCAAGGTCTGAATTTCTTCTCCCAGCCATAAACCTCCCAAAGAAAGAGAAGAGCTGATAGCATCAGAAATGACCAAACAGTTCTCTGGAAAGCCTGTGGGGAAGAGAAACCTATGCCAGAGAAAGGTAAGGCTGTTTCTGGCTTTGTGAGGAAGACAGACCTTCCTGTGGAAAGCAAGCAGTCTGAAAGCTGAAATAGTGCCATGTGAGTTCATTAATGTCTGTCTACCTGTCACCTCCATATCAGACTTCCAAACGTTTCTCACGCTGGCACACAGAAGCAGTTGTGAGTGAGGGATCTGTCAAACTGGAGCACAACAAGCTATCCATCCTCTAGGAGCCAGACAATGAGTCTCCCCTTCAGGGGATAGCACTTAAACTATGTGTAAGCAAAACCCCCCTTCCCCCAGAATCACAGAATAAGCTGGGTTGTAAGGAGCCCACAAGGACCATCAAAGTCCAATTCCTGGCCCTGAACAGGGCTGTTCCCAAGAGTCACATGTGCCTGAGGGTATTGTCCAAACACTTCTTGAACCCTTGAATCCTGCCTCTCTATGGAACCACCAGCAGACACTTCATAAGGAGACAGCATGAACAGCAGCAGATTGTCTTACTCAATAAATGTTAGAGGCTTTTTTTTTCCTCCCCTGTCATGTCCCCTTCCTTTTTTATTTTTTTAATTCCCTTTTCATATCCATTCAGTGTTTAGCTGCCTGACAAGACCCTGGTCCCAAGTGCTGAAAAAAGATTCTGTTCTGAGTATCTGAAATACATTAGCTAAAGTGGAGATTTTAGTAAATTAAGGTGTACAAGGGACAGCCTTAACATCCTGACAATGGACATCATGCCAGTGCACATATGCACACTCATGCATATGTATATTCTCTTGGAAAATAACCTCAGCCAACACTGTGACCACAACAGTGTAAAATAAAGCTGCTGTGCTTAATCCACAACCCTGCAATTAATGCAGCAGGGAGCAAATCCAGCATCATCTGTTGTCTGTGCAGAGTTAAAAGTGGAAGAACATTTGCCATAACTAAAGTAGTGGTTGAGCTCTTCTCATCAGACCACAGCAATTTCCTTTTAAAGGTTCACAGGCAAGGCGAAGTTATTATTTTATCAGTTTTCTTTTTTTTTTCTTCCCCAAAGGGCATAGCATTTAAGCTATAGTTTTATTAAATATGAATATGGTGACAAATCTTTGTAGTACGTTTTAGCTCTCTAGTTTCTACAGAGCTACCACTACCAGCTGAAATATCTCACCTCAGAAGGTAAAATTGTTTCATGAGATAACATTTTCCCTTCAGCCCCAAGAAGGCCCAGTGGGCATCTTTCTGGATGCACTTGAAAGCAGCAGAACCAGCTGTGCACCTCCATATGCAAAAGGTCCAATCAGAGCAGCCTCATTTTAAAACCAACAGAATTGACACAAAAATTGTTTTGCTACAACAGAGCCATTCACAGCTCCAATACAGTTTGATGCCAAGTTTTTAAATGCTTTAATGAGTCAAGTCAGCAAGGAGACAGGACATGATGTAGCTGTGTGGCTTTGCTGCAGAGCCTGACATCCCCAATCAGCCATAAATTAATTTTCACAAAGGATAGAGGAAGATATTCAGAAAGGAATAATGTGCCCTGATACTGTCAATCTTATCAGTGTGATATTTCATTGACATTCTAACCATTAGCTATCAACTTGGTGTAATGATTACAGATTAAGTAATAGGATGTAATTAAGAAAAGATAACTTTTAGAACAAAGAGCTGAAAATGAGTGAGGTCTGCAAGACAGGAGGAATCTCAAAAACAACTGTGAGAAATCTGATTTCCAGGACTACATTGGACAGAGCTAGTGAGTATCCTGAGATATAAACCCTACTGTGGCAGACATTTGCCCTCTAGCTTTATAATTTGCACCATATTACTATAAGAGTGAGATTAGAATATTTTAACAAAACTGTTATGGTTTTGTTTTTGTTTTTGTTTTCTGGAAAAGTTTGGTTCATTTAAACCAGAACTTTTTTTTTTTTTTTTTTTTTTTTCTGTAGAAATACAGCATTTTTTATGAAACATTGCCAGAGAACTGTTCCTCACGTCTAGGGCAGAATCACAGGTAAACAGCTGAAATGGTCACCTTCTCAACACAGGACATGGGGCCACTCTCAGTCTGTGATGAAGCCAGATTTCTACGTAGGAACAAATGAGTGAGGCTGGAAAGAAAACATGTGAAAGGGGGAGCCTGCACCTGTACTCTCTCCACTTAGAGGGACCAGAGGTTTCAGTGTCTGGGCCTTTTTTTGACTGATTTTCATATTTTCTGCAAAGGTGAGGTGTTGAAATGAGACACTTCTCACCATCCAAGAGAGATTGAGGTTAAGCACCTTGAAAACATTTTCAACAAAATGGAGATATGACTGTACTACAAGATTTGGATTTAGGCAGTCCTGAACTATGGGGAGTTTAAACAGCATCCTGGCACATAAATACTGCATAGATCCTTCAAAAACACTGCAGTCTCAGGCGGATTGAAAGCAATTGTTTAGTTTTATGGACAGAAACAGTCACTAATTAATTACACTATTTATCCCTCACCAAATTAAGTTGGTCTGTTAATGGTGCAGAATCAATACAACCCATATAGCAAATTAACTCTATTTTGTGCATTAGTTGCCCACATTTTCTAAAAGCAGGGGAGCAGTAACTTGTTTACTTCTGAAGGAAATAATAGAAACAGGCGTTTCTTACAAAATTGTAACTCAAACACCCCCCAGTGAATGTGGGTGTGCTTATGAAATTCTAAAAATATGAATCTTCCCAGAAAGTAAAGGACATTGTCAGTGATTCTTCTTTGCACAAAGACATGCTCATTGCTCCATGGTGGCATCTGGTACCTTACAGAACAGAGCCCATCTGCTTGTGAATCATGCCGTGCTGGTAGTTTGGGGAAATTTAATTTCTTGCTTATTCTTGCAAAAGTGCAAAGGCCCCAGGGACAGCTGAGAGATCATTGGTCTGATCCATCAGGATCAGGCTCAGGAAGCAGCAGAACCCCACCCAAGCCCCATCTCTCATTCAGCTGGAAGGTGGCTGGGGATAAAATAGTCATGGCTTTTTAGAGTCTACACACCAGCTGGGACCCCCACAAGGACAATAAAGAGAGGACACCAGTCTCAGGGGCTCGCTAAAAAATGCCCCAGACATTCAGTCTAAATATGGATTTGATACCCAGTGCTTCTGGGTTTATTGCTGCTCCCTAAATATCATGTTGTTCTGACACTCTTGAAGTCAGACTGCCTTTGCAAAGACATTGTCTGCACCAAAGCTGTGGGGCACCTCCAGACAGAAACTCAGTCATTGCTCTTAGCAACCTGTCTTTGTAAGGGTAAAGCCAGACAACTACATGAGAATAGACTCCAAACTCTAAACCTGCGACTTTACCTGAACATCCCTCCAATGAAGATGGTACCCAACTCTGGTATGAAACTTTTCTTCTTTAGACCCCTTCCAGATCTTACACAGCTCCTATTTATGAGACTCTATGGAGTTCAGGTTCATAGGGCTGGACTTCTTCCATAACTTTATTAAAGTTGAGAGTGCTATGGATAATGTAACCTGGCAGAGATCATTCCAACTTGTATTTTATGGAACCAAGTAAATGTTTCCACTTAGTCCACCTTCAGCATTACTGAAGATATGAACCTTACTGAAGATATGAACCATATGACCCTGAACTGTAACTGGTAATATAAATAATTTATGCATCCATAAAGAGAGTTTTCATAACAAAAATAGGTTTTATAGTGCAATTCTATTATGTACAGTCTATTTGCAATTGAGACCATAGGGTCAATAGATATTTAGACTTTTTTATGAGCA
This sequence comes from Luscinia megarhynchos, assembly GCA_034336665.1. Classification (NCBI taxonomy): domain Eukaryota; kingdom Metazoa; phylum Chordata; class Aves; order Passeriformes; family Muscicapidae; genus Luscinia; species Luscinia megarhynchos. Next base: position 73,385,887 of record JAPFBE010000003.1, read on the forward strand.
TTTCTTCAGCTAGTGCAGAAAGTTAATGTTTCTGTTGCCTTAATCTCTAATAATAATAAAAAAAAAGGATAAAGAAGAAAATTATTCTTACAGTGAGTTTCTAGAAGAAAACTGATTTTTTTCCTTTAATATTGCTGCAGAGAAAACCAAGATAAAAGAAATTCCCAGCTCTAACACATGCCCTTAAAAATGTGTGCTACTTTTTAACATGTTCCATGTGCCATTAAGCTCCTTCTGTCACCAGTTGTTGTTTACACAGTTGCACTTCTACAAAATTTGAGTCACAAAAGAGAAGATGCAAATCAAAACTTCATTACATTAGTGCAATCACATAAAGTCCAATCCATCCCCAGCTGAATGGCACTTTTGTGTGTGTGTGTGTGTGTGCATGTGTGTGCACATTTTTATTGTGGGGTTTTTTTTCATGGCTCTTATCAAAACGTAGAGAACAGCTACTCCTGACACACTTCAATAGGAACATGGGAAAATTCTGCTTTCTTCACTGAGATCCATAGATTACAGTCACTTAGAAAAAACACAGAAGATAACTTCCTTTTCAGTATATTACTGAGAAAAGCTGCTTTATAATATAACACGTAACACTATATGCTCAGTGATTGTAAATTTAATTTTTAACTAACACAGACAAAGCTGAGTGCTTGCTTAATTATTCTCTGCATGATCCTAAATAAAACAACAGACAACTTTTTATCCTCTGCAGATACAAGAGCAATGCCAATGGACCCACACAGCCCACAAGATCTGCTGGGCACACACAGGATGGACTTGCCTTCCTGCTCATGCACAGATGTCTGAAACACATTCAGGGCACCTGAGGCACCTGCAAAGAGCTGGCAGACAGAGCATCATCAGGATCCATGCCTTGCTTCAGCAGCAGCTAGCCACCTTCTGAAATGGCAATAAAATGATTGAACAGAGCTAAAGGAGGATTGGGATGGCAATCAGTTTAGGAATAAGCTAATTTAGGGTGCAAAGGTAGGTGCCTGTATATCAGACCTGCTCCTGTGGTCTCACTGAGCTCAGGTCAGCCAGTGCAGGTGTGCTGCCCAGCCTTCAACTGCTGCCTCTGAGGCTGTGTCTCCCAAGATCCTGTGCCCCATCTCGAGTCACCCACAGATATCCTGCTTGTCTTTTGTTGTATCAGATACCCTGATTTTCTTTTGGCATCAGTAAGCCTTATGTTAAGGAAGCTCTTTGCTAACTATAGGGACAGCCTAGTTATCTATTTATTTATTATACACAGTTCCAAGGTAGGAGTCTGTGATCCAGCTGTGAATTCCTTATGTCTGTCACAGAGAAACCAGCCAGGCTGCATGAAAAATATTCTGTGGATTCTGAAAATTATGCTTTTTATAATATACAGTTCCTATAATGTATGCCAAGTCTGGTCATGCAAATCCAAATCAGAGGAATGCCTTGCAAATGTCAGTAAACATGGATGGAAGGCTTAGTATCAAAAACATCATGGGATCTTTCCTGCAAAGCATGTAACATGTTTCATTAAAGGAAAGGCATTGCCAAGACTGAAAAGAGACTGCAGAGGATTATCAACATTATTTAGGGCTTTCAGCTTCTGAGTCATGAGGCAAGATTAGCGGCACAAAAAGAACAGAGATTTCACAGAACTCCATCCCATCTGGAAAACAGCATAGCAGAGTCGTGTTGAGAAACTCTTTGTTACTGTAACTAATTCAAAACCATGATGCCTTGATGTTGGCTTACATTTGGGAAAATGCTTTTTAGTAGAACTTCTGCAAATCTTCCAGTACCACAATTTATTCAGACAGAAAGGAGTCGTCATTTTTTCAGTGAGGGGGAAATCACTACAAGGAAAAATGCCCTCTATTTGTCCTTGAAACCTTTTGATTTTGAATTCCATAAACCTAGGCTGGAGAACTGACAGTTTTAGAGGTAAAAGGGTTTTAGTCTGAAATAAAAATAAAAGAAAGGTTTGGTTCAGGTCAGTTCAGGAAGATTCCTCTACCAATCCTTTGTCAGCATTATTTTTTATTTTTCCTTCTGTAGACAGTGTTTCTGCAACAGTATTGGCAGAAGACAATTTTTTTTTTCTTCTTTGGCTTCTGCTTCTTTTCTGTTTCTAGGAATCCTGTGCATAGGTGCAAGAAGAGACATAGACATAAGGAAGAAAAATAAATTGAAAGAATCCAGATTAAAAGAGGATACAATGTAAGAGAGAATTAAGTTTTCTTCCATTCTTCATGATTCTTTTGTTTTATCTCCAGAGAGAACAGTGATGTCCTAGAATGTCAAAGCTGGGTGTTAGGAGCTGTGCTGGAAGGAGCTAAGACATAGACATTAAGTAGCATTTTCTCCTACTGTGATGCTAATTGCCAAACAAAGGGAGCATACAGCCACCTAAAATCACAAACGTAGGAGTTGTTAAAAAAAAAAAAAAAAATTGCCAGAACTTGTTCATCTTCATGCAATTCCAGGTTTTTCAAGTTTTTAAAAATTCTCATTTAACTGGCTACATTTTCATGGGTTTTCTGTCAAAATGACCTTTCATTGCCTTTTGCCTTCTTCTCTAATAATGAAAATTGGAGACCAATTCAAGAAACCCAACAAATATTTACACAGGAGAGAAAGTTTACAAACTGAGCATGTCCTATGGGGCCCAAAAATAATTTATGAGTTATCCCAACTGGAGAGCAACTTATACATAATAAAGCAAAAGAATAGAGATGTAAGGGGATAAAAAAACCTGTTAGATGACTTTGGAGATTGGGCAGCACATAACACTGTCTAAATATTTTTCTGGGGTTTTTTTTCTTATTGGAAAAGTAGACTGGCCTCATGTTCCTTAAAACAAAACTACTTCTAAGGGTCTAAACAAATATTTATAGGAACCCAGCAAAGCTGCATGACATACTGACTTCCTTCTTTGCAAGCCATGAGAACCTCTGATAAAAGTCTTGGCTTGAGGAGTTTTGGTGCCATACCTGATCAGCAGTAGCCATCATTCTGTGTACCCCTGTGTACCTCTGAGTCATTAGCACAGCAGAATTTCTCTTTTGGCACAGAATATTTTCACTGAAAATCTAATGGGAGGGATAAAGGTTAAAGCATTCTAAAACTAAAACCCTTGGTCATGGATCTGAGTATAATACATTGTCCTAAGAGATATGAATGTTACAAAAATAACTCCTTCAGGACATAAATAGTTTGCAAACATTTGTTTTAATGATGCATGTTTTTCAAAGCTTGACTTAAGGAAAGAGATTGCCAAATTTATTTCAGCTCATTTATAGACCAGAAGCAATTTTGAGGACTTTATTGAATATTGCATATTTATACTGCAAGATGAATTTATGCAGATTTCAATAATAACAACAAAATTGGGTAATTGAGAGACTTTGAACAGACTTGATGGATTATCACATTTTCCTGTCATTTTATGGCACACTACATAAATGCATAAAATGATTAAATTGAAGAAAGATGTGATGGAGAAAATTTTAAATTACAAATGCACCTCTTACTGGATGTTGCTCAAAGTGCAGTGCCACACTCCTGGGTCCCCAGATCCGAAGTGTATTAGAATTATTGATAAATTCCAACACTGTTTAGATGGCTCTCATGGATCTATCAGTGTGACATCTACTGAGTGCACTATAAATATCTAAAGAGCTGTCTCATCTGTCTTTATACCTCTAAAACAACAATGGCTTTCTTGAGAAAAGTTGGGATCATACATACTTGTGAGTTCTTTGAGAAAAACATTTTGAGACACATCTGTTTTAAAATGGGACAGTTATTGTTGAATGACATGAAACTTTTAAACCCCAGCTCATTCTCTATACCTCTGCTTTTCAGAGTTCTGTAGTACTCAAAATTTAATCTCTATTCTCTGTACACTGAGAAAGTAATTGGTTATGATGTCCATTTCAAGTAGTCAATGAGTGAAGAACCTCCCTTCTCTGATGGACTGTCACATCTTTCAATATTTTCTTGACTGGAACTTAACAGAAGAGGTGCAGTCTTATGAAACTAGGATTTTATAGCATGGCAGTGTTAAAATGAAAAGAAAAATGGGACTGAACACTCATTCCCAGTTTAAGACTGCTAGAAAAATTGGAAAACTAAAGAGAGAGGCCTGAGTAACAATAATGCAGAAGGTTTAAGGAATTTGATCCCATAATAATCAAGAATCTTACTTTGACCTCTCTTTACACCAAAAAAAAATCTCCATCTCTCAGTAGATCATTATCACCTCAAAAACTGAAGTCTATAGTTAGGAATTCGTCTAAAATAAAAGTTTTGGTGGCAATTCAGGCATAAGGAAGTCCCACCATAATCCATCCTCTTATTCCAGCCCTTCAGCTCTCTGTTCCTCCATCTGTGCTGGCAAGGGTTCATATTTTGAGGTGAAATTGTAGAGCAGTTCAAAGCACATAGCTTAAGCAAAATATAAAACCTGTAATTAATAAAAATAGGACAGGAGAAAGAAGGGAAGGGAAGGCATGGGAAGAGAAGAGAAGAGAAGAGAAGAGAAGAGAAGAGAAGAGAAGAGAAGAGAAGAGAAGAGAAGAGAAGAGAAGAGAAGAGAAGAGAAGAGAAGAGAAGAGAAGAGAAGAGAAGAGAAGAGAAGAGAAGAGAAGAGAAGAGAAGAGAAGAGAAGAGAAGAGAAGAGAAGAGAAGAGAAGAGAAGAGAAGAGAAGAGAAGAGAAGAGAAGAGAAGAGAAGAGAAGAGAAGAGAAGAGAAGAGAAGAGAAGAGAAGAGAAGAGAAGAGAAGAGAAGAGAAGAGAAGAGAAGAGAAGAGAAGAGAAGAGAAGAAGGAAAAAAATAGGACAATAAAGAAGAGAAGTGAAAAGACAAGTGCTGCTGCTGAACATGTTGCAATATCAAACCAGAACCTCAGACAGTGATGCACAAAGTCATCAGAGACCAAATTGGTGTGAATAATCTCCATTTTCCCAGCATTCACCATTAAAAACTATCAGAATTCTGACTAAAGCTGGAGTTCAAGTAACAAGAACAGCATGATAACATCACATTATCTGTTCCTCACTGCACATGTGTTAGTAGTGTAACACAGCCAGAAATCCCACTGTTGCTGTCACATTAAACTAGAGAATTGCATTTCTAGAAAGCTGAAAGGGAGGCAATCCCCTCTGTTCCTCATATGCTTTGGCCTAAAGCAATACAAATACTATGTGCTGGGTTTATGTAAACAGTGTTTGTGACTCTCATTTAGAAATCACAGCAACCAACTAGCACAAAAATAATGCTTTTATTTTGGTTGCTCTCAGGGCAAAAATGTTTTGGCACACATAAGGTGCTATGCATAGAGGTTTGAGATATTGTGTTTAAATAAAAGTCATCATAATTACTTTGACTTCATTGAAGCAAGAGGAGGAAAATAATACAATTTGCCATGTGGGAAGAGGAGAAAGAAGTCTGTAGGGGGGAATTATTTTCAGGCTTTTTTTAGACCACATTGAATGATAAAAAGCAAAAAAACCCCAAACTTAAATCCATTTTAAAAAAATCACTTGAGAACATGCTTTCAAATTAAATTATTTAAATTCCTTTCATAATGAAAGTCTCGTAAAATTAAAATGCATTCATCTCTTCCAGTTGTATTCCACAAAGATTTCCTCTTGACTGATGAAATAGACTTTGCCTTGAAGGACTGTCACATTAACATTCTCGTGCATTCTTTTTATGGGAACATGCTGCAGAAACAGTCAAACAGAGGCAGCTCTGTTGTCTGTGAAGATTTAACTAATGTACACAGAGCTTTAATAAGGCCCTGCCAATGTGAGTCCACACCAAGACTAATCAATTTAAGAAAAGCAGTTAAGTGTTTAGAAATGAGGAAACCCATGATGGCTCAATCATTTGTGCCCTATTTTGCTTGGTGTGTAAGTGTGTTCCTCATAAAAGCTCTGTGCTTTGGTCTGGAAATGTGCAGAGGTTGCTGTGCCAGCTTGCACAGTTATTCTCCATATCACCCCACTGACAAATCTGAGCTCATGCAGGTTTTCCTTTCCTACACCAAGAAGTCCCTCCTGCAGTGATGCATACTTCAGTAAATCAATTCAGATTATTATTATTATTATTCAGTGAACTTCTTCCTTCAATTTCTCTTTTAAACTAATATGAAGGTGCAGATACTGTAATTTTCTAGCTCTTATATTTTTCCTTTCTGCATTGTTTTGCTGCAGACCACAATGACTAGAACAAAAAACTTTAATACAATTTAATAAATTTTTCTCATCTTGACTTTTATACAGAGGCAATTCCCCCTCCCTCCCCCTTACAAAATACACTCAGGAGAAGGCAAGTCTTTTGAAAATAATTCAATGCTCAGGTTAAATTCTCAAAATTGTTTATACCTTATATTGGAAAGAAAGTAAGATATTTCTGTTAATTATTTTTTATTGAAGCAGGATAATGTATATCTTCAGAGTTACTCACCAACATAAATTCAAAGTGAAGGACTCTTTGGAGATCCAGAAAGGACAGTTCCAAGTCTGTCAGGAACCAGGGATTCCCAGTCAGTGTCACTCATGGACTTGAGCATGGGCATCCCCAAGGTGTTTCTGTGCTGTTGAACTGCCAACATGGACAGTTGCAGGTGGAAAAATTCATTTGTCAGCCAGCCCTAAATTCAAGGTCTGATAGATGTTTCTGAAAGAAGCCACCAATGCTGAGGAAAACTGGGACCTAGTTTATACACAGCACCTACACAGCTTATAATGTAATAATTTAAGAGGGAGAGAAACCCTGTTGTTTCATTCCAGGTGTCAGACTGGGGGCCTTTAGGACACAGACACCTCATTGACATGCTAAATAAGGAATGGACAAAGGAAAGCAGCCCCTCACCCCCATGAAGTTTTAAATGCAGGTATGCTCTCCCTGGAAGCAGCACACACTCCCTCCTCACAGTCAGACAGCTCAGGTGTTAGTTTCAGAAGGATGCTTTCAGTGGGTAACTGATAAGTTGAAGCTGCAGCTCAGCTGTCTGGATGCCAGCTTAGGACCCTGACTGGGGCACCTTGCTTCGGTGAGTAAAGCTCAGCAGTAAGCAGACTGTGACATTAGCATCACTCATTCTTTTCCTCCAGTATATCTTCTATGTGAGAGACTATGTGAGAGAATTTTTCTTAATTTTCTACTGAAACTTTTTTCCCCCCTTTCTGAAGTGCTGTATTAGTTTTCTGCCTGGATATAAAGGCTTGATTTCAGCCACTTGATTAGTGGACTATAATTTACACTTACATAGTGTTTTCAATCCTCAACTACCATAGGAATATTGCTTAATGAATCTTCAGAACTTGCTTGTGAGATAAGTCTAGCAAATCTTATTACTGCATTATTTCCTTTCTTTTTTTCTTACTTACAAAGGAGGGCAATATGTAAAATGAGAGCTCACACAACCCTTATTCTCAGGTTATTATTATTTAGGTTTTGTTATTTTATTTATTATTAATGCTCCTCTACCAACTCTCTTTTTTTTTAACCTTATGTGAATCTCTATTTTAATTCAATTTATTTTCTAAGTGTCACATACAGAGGTGACTATTAGAGGTTTATTTTGATCAATTTAATATACACCTGACTGACTGTGGTTGAAACCTACCTGCTATTATCCATAACTATTACAATATCTTTACTTGGATAGAATTACTGTGTTTCAGAAATTGCTGCTGTTATTTTTATCAAAGGCACTTTTTCTTATTTCCTTTTAAAATGCCAGTTCTTTTATCCTTTTCAACTTTCATGTCACCTTTTGAGCTGCAAGGCTTTTATAAATTGAGTTTGAAGTATCTCCTCAGAACTCAGTTATTAGTCATAGAGCAGAGTCATCTCTGCTTTTTTGTCTTTAAAGAGAACAATATCTCTTTGCAGTGGTACTTGATAAACACTTCCTAGGACAAATAAAACCACACTACAGCACAATGGACCTTTAATGACCTGATTTGTTTTCTTTTGGAGGAACCAGAAGAAGGACATAGCCTGGTGCTGGCAGAGTCAGACAAAGACACATGTAATTTGTTAGGAATGTTGCATAGTGGAGGGTTTTCTTCATGCTATGCTTTTGTGGCTGAGGGGGCTGAGGGAGCCAAGTCACACTTGCTCCATATTTGCCAGAAATAACAGAAAGAAACTTCACTGTTGATTCTTTTAAAAGACAAACTGTGATAACATGATGACTAAAGTTTTGTTCACGCTTTTAAAAGTTAACAGCCTGAAGCACATGTGGATCATGTTGGCCTGAAACCACGCAATTTTGTGTAAAAACCACATTGTTTTACTATTTATATTCTTTATTGCACTAATGTCAGCACCCATGATCAAGATAAAGTCTAATCCAAGTCAATCCAAAGTCTGGAGTATAAGAGAAGACAGACAAAGAATGAATAGCAAAAAATTAAGCAAAAGTGAAGTGACTCATAGCATACAGGTCGAATGAGCACCACTGATTTCAGCAGAAATACTCATATTATACCACAGCCTGACAATTTATTGTCATAGCTAAGGCTGCTGAGGCCATGAAGTCAAAAGCTGTATATCTCCAATTGTAGCTGATATTCCTCACCATGATTGCCCAGCCCTAGTCCTTACTATTTTTGGGTCTTGATTTAAAACACATATAATTTTTAGCCTACTTGTTTATTTTTTATTCAAAATTTCTATTTAGAATTACAATATTTTTGTGATCAGGATCTTTAACCTTAGTAACAGAAAAATCTCAGATGTGACTCTACAAACACCTTTTTTTTTTCTTCACCTGCAAATGTGGATTCTTAGTTATGTAACTAATAACTTTTTAAGATGCTTACCTAGGTTTTTCAGTTAGGAAGAAGGACTCCTGTTTGAGTCTTTAATTTGAATAGAAAGGACAGAAGGATTGCCATGTCTGTGCTGGAGTTCTCTTCCATATGGTATCTTTACATGCAAGGAGTTAGAAAGCTTGAATAAAAAATGAAGGATTGTTTAAAGAAATAAGAGGGTGAGAAGGGGATAATTTGGTATTTTCCACACTCTCTCACCACATTTGAAACACAGGATTAGAATTGAACCAGATATCATGGTTTTCAAGATATCAGATTTTCTGGGAACAAAATACTTAAAAGGCACATCACCTGTTAGCTGGCCAAATGTTTTTGGATTAGAATGTGAGTATGAAAGTTCTGTTATCTGCCTTCTTACTCCTTGTTTATAGTTCTAGTATCAAATTTTGTTAAAAGGGGAAAATGGACAAACAAAAAACCCAAAAACTTCCCAGGCACTTGCTACAAATGTGCACATTTTTGAGACAGGAATGATTGCAGCCATTCACAGACTAATTTCCAAAGGAATTTTTTGGAAATACAAAATACCAGGAATTTTTTTTCCAGAATGCCTTTTATGTTCGTTGGAGGTTTTTCCTGAATGTTGGCTGGTCCCAGAAGCAGCTGCATTTGTGGCCAGTGAGCACATTTACCTTCCTGCTTTGGGGACTTCCAGCTGCAGCCCCTCAGCACCAACTCCTGAGTGTTCCCAAGCCCTCTCACTATTAATGCAGCTACACCAACTCTCCTCCTGTCCTGCCAAGACCAATGCTTCATGACATTTTTGTATGAGCAATGTCTTTTATAAATTTTATGAATACATCAGTTGCAAATTGTTCAAATGTTACACTCAGGGGCACAGAAGTGTCTTTAAGAGAATTTGCAGCTTTCACTGAAGCAAAACACCATCTGGAATAAACTACACGCTTGCCTACACAAGCCCACTCTGCTTGCTTCTGTCTCCTTGTAAAACTTCAGTATCTCTGTCACAGGCATTTTTATTCCACCTACTATCTGTGGGACTGTCTTGCTTCCTTTTAACTGCCAAGAAGTTCGGCATCTGGTCTGAGCTGGCAGCCTGAGCTCCCCTTGAATTCAGTGAAGAGTAAGGGGTCCTCTGGTTGTGGATGGAGAGGAGTCCCTCTCTGGAAAGATCTGCCACTGGGTCACAGAAGTAGCCTGAGCATCTAGCTCGAACACTGTGCCTGTATTAATGGATCCCTACAACATTGCTTTCCAAAGCATTTTACAGTTCAGGACACTGCCTTTCTCTCCAGTGATAAATTGATGTGAAAATTACACTTACTTGCTATAGGAAATGGTGGCATAGAAAATCTCCACTCAGTAATATATGCTGCCATTTTTCATGTGTTTTCATCATGAAGAGGCAGTGCTTTTGTCTAGGGGAAGAAATGAAAAATGTGTTAAAAGTCTTCCTCAGAGCCCCTGGGTCTTCTTCTGTCTCTGCAGACCGTTTCTGTCCAGACACCTCAGGCTGAGTGGAGAGAAGTGCCACACTCCCTCTTCAGCACAGGCATGGCTGCTCTGCAGTTGTCCATAGGATTAGTGAATGCAAACCTTTGCTTTCTATCTTCTTCACTCTTTCTCTGCTGAGGCAAAACACCCAGCTATAAAACACCATAGAGAGTTTTCTCTGGCATCTGCTACATCTTTCCAAGTGGGGTCAGGTTTCCAGGTGGAGGCAGACTGCACAAACTTCACCCCAATGTCACACATAGTTGAAGGCACTTGGGAACACAGAGAAGGGTATCAGCCACGTGAATCTCACTGGATTATATTCCCCAGCATGGAAATGTTAGATATTCATACCAAGGGCTAAAGAAAGAGCTAATTAGGAAATATTATCTTTTAAGTATTCAAATTTTGCTGATAATAAGGTCGGTCTGTTAAAAGATTAAAGGGTTACATTTATTTTATCACTCTTTATGTTAACTTTGTTGTTCTTATTAATTATATAAATGTAGCTATTTTCTTTTTATACTGAAATCATATTTCCTCTCTCCTTGGGAGAAAAATATGTTTTATTTCCCATCCCCTTCTTCCTGGGTGATCATTTGGAAAAGATACCAGCTCACATAGAGTTGGGTGTACTGCATTCTCCTGGTCAGCAAGCAATGAGAAATTGTTCCCTTATGCCTTAGAGAGAATTACAGTGTAATCCAGGGGACACCATGCATACAATCAAGGAAAATCATGTTGGCAGGACCCTTATGCATTGCCCTGAAGGTGGTGAGAAGGAGATCCCACAGCCCATGTCCAGCAGCCTTGGTCCATCAGAGGCGAGCTGAGCCCCATGCAGAGCCAAGTGCCCCTGCCAGGGTGGCCAGGCTGGGTCTGGCACGACAGCCAGCACCTCTGGAGGAGGGAGGATCTGCAGGAGCTCAGCCCTAAACAGCTCCTCCCCTCCCCACCAACACCTGCATCTGCCAAATCCCAGGACATCCTTCTGGCATCCACCAGAGCAGCACCATGCTTCCAAAATCAAGACTTCACTCCTTTAATGCCTCGCTCTCTGCAGTCTTCAACCATGGTGGGGGGGGTTCCCCTAATTTCAGTAGAAACAATTCCAAGGTTTGGTGCCGCAGAAGGAGGAACATAAAAAAGGAGAATTTGCAAGTTCCCTACATTTATGCATAGTGTTGTGCACTAAAACATGCAATTACATTGAAGGGTTCCAAGGAATTTGACAACAAGTAAGGACAAATTGTGTAATAAAGGTGCAGTAATTCATACCCAGCCACTGGCACATCTTGTCAAATTTATTTGAAGTAAATAAAAATCTTCCAGAATATTATGACTTCATTCATATGCATGATTTCTTTTAAGTATATGAGTTAGAATTTTTCTATCCTGTGTGTTTTGGCTGTTCTACCCTGGAGTTGTAAGACATAAAAACCATAAAATACTTCAGAAAATATCTACCAATGAGGGAAGGAAAGAAAGAACAGCATGTTGGCTTTCTCATAATAAATATTCTCGTTAAAATTTCTAGCTTGAGTTGGGCAGATCCAAAAGATTTTGGCTCTTCTAGTTGCTAGCTAGCTGCTAGCTCCTTCTAGTTGAGAAAGAGCTGCAGAAAAGGGATCAAATCAAAATATATGTGCCAGAAAACTAACTTTTATTTTTGAACAATGCTTTTTCAAAAATCATAATAGAATGAGAAATTTAAGAAAGTATTTCTGTGCATCACAGCTGCTGCCAAATAGCTTCTCTTGCAAGCGAGATATTTCTGTAAGTTTTCCATCTGAAGAGAAGCAGTAACCATACCATTACAAAGCTGAGTTACAAAATAATCAATGTCAAAAAATATCTATAATTATTTCATAGACTAACCACAAGTTAATTTTCATATAACATAATTTTAATGGGTTTATTCTTTAAATATTTAACAATGGTGGGCTATTTAGAATAGGAGTTACTCATTGATTTATGTTACCTTTTTATTTTGATTTGGTTTTAGTATAGTTCTATTTTTTCCTTAAATTAGGAAATATAATTCTGCATTTTAAATATTAATTATTTTCTTTAAATAATAAATAAAAGTATTACTTAATGTAATTATTACACAATTTTAAAAACCTCTTTTAAAATGAATAAATAAATAATCTTCATCTTGCTTTAAGAACAATTTAAACTTTAGGTAGAAATCACAAAGATTTATAATTCATGCTATATATTCAATTCTTAATGCCTCAAATTGCTTTTTATGATTGTTAAACAAGTTCAGTAACCAGATTGGTGTGGGATACTTAAATTCAAAATGTAAAATTTTTTGTTAATTTTGCAGTGACAGGTTATACATTTAAACACAAAGAGAAAAACCTCATACAGCTATTTGAAACCTCAGTACCTCAGGCAATCTGCCTACTGCACACATTTATAGCTTGCTGGACACCAAAACAGGTGTTGAACTTGATGATCATTGTAGGTCCCTTCAAACTCAGTATATTCTATGATTCCACATGCACTTACAAGAAGTCATTTTTTAAATTATTAAATAACTTCACATCAGTCCAGACGTTATTGGAATCTACTAGTCTACCCAGGTAAAAAGCTCATGCTGAAGAGCCTCACCTGCTAATATTTTCCCTCAGGATTTTCAATTCCATTTAAGATACAGCATATCTTCTAAAACAGAGTTCTAATCTTCACCTACAGATACAGAAGAGCAGAGGTCCTGGTTATTCTCACCACTGAAATGCCTTCATTTCTGTTATTGTGATGGTTTGTAACAAATAAATTTGGACTTTGTTAACATGAATATTCTTGGAAAGTGTAATTGTCAATGACCCTATGAAAAAGGATAAATCTCTGCTGTTATTGAAGTAGTATTTGCATGTAGAGAAAAGCACATGAGAATCTGAGCTGCTCAGCCCATAAGGGAAGCAGCCAGCATTAATTACTGGCTTGAGCCACTGGCTGTACTTCCTCTGCTCTGAGGGCTTGATATTCCACTGATTAACAATGTTTCTGAAACATTTCAAAGATGAAATAAAACCTGGGATGCTTTTGGACCGAAAAAATACAAGGATGATTATTATAAATTCTCAGCAGAGGCTAATCACTTTTCAGTGCTGGTTTTTCCCCAGGTTTTCCCAGGGTCTCAATTTCACCACTGAATCTTTATACATGTGTTTTCTCTTTAGTATTAATTATCTCCCAGGTTTCAGTTTGCAGAATCACCCAGACTCCAAGCATTATTTTAATATCCAACACTTAGTAATCTTTAAAAGAAGCAAGAGGATACAGACCTAAAACTAGGTTAATAGAGTTCTGGTTTGGTTGTATTTCCCTGACTGTATTTCATATGAAGTCCTGAAGTCATAAGATAAAAAGAAAAAAGTTCTACTAAAGCTAATTACATATAGTATAGCATTATTAAGTGTCTGGATTTATCTTTTAACCTTGATGTATTTGAAAGACTCCCTGATTGACCCAAGCTAAAGTCTCACAAGCATCTGGAAGAACATATTACAAAAATACCAGACTGGCATAAAACACAAAGTTTGTCCATGTCATGTCAGATAAACAAAGAAAAAAACAAAGGAATCCTGAGGTTTAATTAAATGCACAGCAAATCTTCACAGACACACCACAAGCTGCAGAGGGATGCTGCACAAGATTTCTGGTTAAAAGCCAACTCCTATGGTCTCACAGCAGTAACATTCCTTTCATAAGCAAAGCAATAAATGCTGTGCAATTGCCTCATGAGAAGAACCTATGTGTTACAGAGTTGATGCACTGCGAGGACTGCTACAATTTCTGGCCACAAGTGATGCTGCTGTATCAAAGGTCTGCTGGGGGATGAAGCCTCACAGGTGACCCCTTTCAATCCTGCTTTTCTTGTGAAAATGTGGTGACCTGGACGGAGAGCAGGGCAGCTGCAAATTCTGCTCTGCCTACACGGCAGGCAGAGCTGGCTTGCTACACAGAGAAATGCACTATTTAGATTTAGACAGGTAAAAAATAATTGACACATTTATCTGTACATTCTTGCCTTCCTGTGTTTTCAAGCAAATCAAGACATAATATCAGAATGCTTATGAAAAGCCTGTACACTGCTAGATTTCTACTGGTATTTAAAGCTTGTGAAGGGCAATCTTTACAGAAATAATTCATAAAGAGATAATGGGTTGGAATATTTTTGCCTGGTTTCTAAGGAAATGAAGCTTTTACAGTCCCTCTTCCTATTAGTTCCCCCACAGTCCCCATAACTTCGGAAGCTGTCAGACAATTTCAACCACATTTGACAGGAACAGATGTCTCACATTTGAGAACATAAAAAATCCCTCTCAACTCACTGCAGTAGCACATCTACCCATCCCATAGTCCACTACTGCAGAAATGTGAGAGGGCTCTTTGCTGCCTGTACCTCCCAGCAATTAATAAAGTAATTTCTTACATATTTTGATAAAACCAGCAGGAGGGTAGAAGAGAGACTTCAAAATGAATGACCTCTCTGACATCCTCTTTGCAATTGAGTTTGATTGGACCTTCCTGGCAGCAGCCAGCTAATCAATAGATGGGTCCCAGGAGCCAGCTACAGAGTGTGCATCCTGTACATGGTGCCTCTGTCAAGCTGGCAGGGCAGGGAAGGACAGCTGGAGGAAGGATGGCAGGTGGACAGGAGCCAGGGGTAAGTACAACAGAGCTGGTGCACCTTGCCATGTTTGTTTGCTGTGCTTCCTGTGCTCCTCTTCTAAAACATTTATGGTGCTGACTGGCTTTATAACTAGGCAACGGCAGTACTTTCAAAAGCCAAGCTAGTTTGCAGTAGGTCATCCCATCCCCTCAATAGTAAAAGCAGAAGACAACCTAGGCAGAGCACAGTGAAATACATATTTTGAAAAATGTCTTCTAACCCATTTGTCTGAATACTTATTCTCACCAAGCCCCAGGAAAAATGAAACCAAAGAAGGATTAGAAACAGCAAGTATATACAAACTAACTGCAAGTTGACTAAGAGAAGGGATAGATTAGAACAAACTTGAAACTTGAGCAACAGAAGAAATACTTGATATTAAGAAAGAAGGTAGAAATCTAATAAAGACAAATTACATGGGTAGAAAGCCCTTTGGGGAGTTATAATCTTTCCTTTTTTGAGGAAAACAAGAAATATCAAGGGTTCAGATGTCTAATTAAAATAGCACAAAACATGGAAACCTGGACATTAGAGAACACTTTCAGAAAGGTAAGGAGATGCTGTGGGTGTATGTGTTTCAACTTCCCTTTTCAAGTGATTTTCTATGGGATTTTATTCATATGCATTTTTTTCAGATACAGCTTAGACAAATCTTGTACTCACATAGAATTTGGGAAGACATCATTAAAATTTCAAAATTATATCCTTTTTGACTTAAATCCGTCTTTCTGTTGGTCAAGAGGAGGAGGGATTTGTGGTCTGAATTGGAGAAATCTGCCATGGCAGCTGGTGAGGGTGTGCACAGCAAGGGCTGCACATGGAACCGTGTGCCACATTGAGTGTAAGGCAAGGCTGTTTCACAGACAGGCATCCACAGCCACTCTCACCTCCCACCTGCCCCACACCACCCTCTCTGCACAGCCAGGTGCTGCTGTGACTCAGCTTTCCTTTCACGTGCTCTGTGAGACAGCAGAGCTCCAGGAAAGGGGAGTGGATGGGGCTGCACTGGCCACAGATTCACCACAGCTCATGCTGACACCTGTGATAAATCAAACCTCACACAGAAATAGCTCAAATATTGCAGCCAGGAGCAGCTCTTCCACTTGTTTTCCAACTGTTTAAAAATATTGGTGGTGCACATGTGACTGTATCTGGGCATGATCAGTGTTCTCAGAAAATTATTAATTAAACACCAATTATTTATGTAAATTTGCAGGTTGTTGTGCCTGCCATTTAAAAATGTCACCCAAAATTCAACACTTGAATTCTCTCCCCAAGGATACAGCTAAGTTCCCTGGTGTTTTTGATGAACACACAACTTAATTGATTAGGAGAATACTTTCCTATTTCCTGCCAACATCTTTTTTTTTCCCTTAAATGCAGTGCACCAATTACCGGGTCAAGGCAAGAATTGCATTGACTAGGTCAGTGAATCTATATTACATTAAGCCAATACAGTAATTTTTATCTACAGCAGCCTTCAGAGCTGCTCAGAAGAGAGCACTGGCCAGGTGGGAGTGATGCAGCAATCCTGTGGCATTTCTCACCGTTACTGTGTGTAGCAGTACTGTGCTCTACAGACAAAGCCCCTTCTTTTTTTAATAGGTCCAGTTTGAGTGGCTGATTAGGAGCTTTGAGGTCCTGAGGATGATAAGTGATTAATTCCATATGGATATCAGTTATGAGAGGTGATTGGTGGAGACATTAAAAGCCACTGTTTCTTTTTTTGCATCACTGCAAATTACCAGAGATTTTTGGCCCAAGGTGCAAAAATGACCTGAGGAACTGGGAACTGCCTGTGGATTATTTACTGGACAGAGGAAATCTCCCTACACAGGGACTGAAGCATATCATTCCCCAGACCACTCCAAGTAGAATCAGAATTGAATCCCAGCCTTAGGCTTCGAAGGAGACTTCTGAGAGGCTTTTAGGAGAACTAACATTTGTAAGTAAAATTAGGGGTTATGTTTTTATTATAGGCCTTTTACTGTGGGGCCTGTGGAAAATTCTGCTAGTACTGCAATGGAAATACATATGAAAAAATATAATTGTATTTTGACATGTTACAGGCAGTTAGATATGTTGATAGTTGGGTAGTTATGCATCATCTGTAAATAAATATCTTCCATCCATCAAGCAAGCGTACGAGCAAAGTGTCACTGGAAAAATACACATTGCATTAATGCAATCTCTGATGAAATGTTTTTCCATCTGTCACAAAATTTGCCATAAGAAATGGGAACTCTATGCAAGCTTTATTTTAATGTATGATTTAGCACCAGGCCTTTTACATTGTGAATAGTTAGTAAAAACAGTATTTCAGTGAATTTTTATTGACCATTTATTTCAATGCATAAGGTTTGATAATATCTCTTTCCTCTGGGGCAGCATTCTATCTAGCTGGCATGACACCAAGAAAGCATCCTCTTTGTGCTCTTCAACAGCAGATACCTTCTCAGCAGAGGTTCAGGCATCACAGTGTAAGTTACCACATTATTAGATACAAGGAAGAAGTCATTTACAATGATGGTGGTAAAACACTGAACAGTTGCCCAGAGATGGTGGTGGATGTTTCATCCCTGGAAATACTCAAAGTGAGGTTGGTCAGGTCTCTAAGCAACTTGACTGAGCTGAAGGTGTCCCTGTTCCTTGCAGGGGGGTGGACTAGATGATCTTTAAAGGTCCTTTCCCACACAAACTGTTCCACGATTCTACAAATGCTCCCTGGAAAACCACAAAGTAACGTGTGGGGCAAATAATCTTCTTTCTTTAGTCAGTCTGGGTGGAGCACCAAAATGGGAAGGAAGACTGTCATTGTATGAACAGTGTGCAATTTCCCTCTCATCACTGTGCTGAATGGTGGATGCCCTGCCCCTGCCTCTGTACCAGTGTCTTCATCTGCTTCATTGCTAAATGAGCTGCCCTATGAAGGAGATACCAAGTGCTTCCTGGGTTTAGTTCAAATAGATGCTGTCCAGGAGTTGGGGCATATTTCTACTGGTTTTGCTGACTTCTCAGCACTGCAAGAAAGCATCAAGTATCTACTGGCTGCACCAGTGCATCTTTCACCAAGGTTACACCAGGAATGGAATTAATATTTCACCCTTTGGATGACGATGAAGGAAATAGATTCATTAGGAATATTTCAGTATTTGTGATTAGACTATGACCTGGGCAGTGACAGTATGGCTGACAGTGAGAATCCTAAAACTTCAAACTATCTAGAGTTAAAAATCCTGAAAGAATACCTAAAGATTAACAACAGTGGCAAAACACAGCACCACAGCAGTAGAACCAGAGTTCAGTTTATCTGGAGCATTAAACATTCATGCTGTAAAACTCTGGCTGATTGTGTTAGAATGTCTTCAGCATGCACAGGCTGTTTGCAACAAAAGGCTGGTGGGTTGGCTGCAATACAATCCCTACAGAAGCAAAAGAAGTAAAAATTAGGATTAGAGTGTGTATTCCATGATGTAGAGTTGCACTTGAATCTCTTTGGGAGTTCAAGCTAAAGAATTGCACCAGTTTTCCACAGAGTTCCAGATAATGAGACAGTGAGAAAAAAAAAAAGTGCTTTATGTTTTGTTTACCTTCTTATTTATGTATATTTAAATTTTTTATGCAATAAGTTTTTTTGGCATTTAAATATAGTGCTTCTTTGCTAATATCCAGTGAATTTACTCTTTGACTTTGCACAATACATTTCTGGCTCTATGAAGGAGCCTATAAATTCAGTTTGGTTTTTTTTTTTTCATTTTTAGTGCATTTTCACATATGTAATAAGTACATTTGGAAGGTCTAGAGATAAGACTAGGTTATATATATTTTAGTAGTTTAAAGGAAGGTGCCTGTTCTGGACTCTGGAAAAACCTTGTGATGAAACTCAGAGATTCATGTAGGGAACCTGCTGAAGAATAAAAATTGTTGACTCATTTCCCTGGTGAATTCTGAACTGAAGAATACAGGAGTGAAGAGCTGAGAGGGAAAAAAGCCAATTCTTTTGTAGAGGGTGGGTACAATTTTTCAGTAGTATGCTTAGTTCTACTACAGCCAATGGATGAAAAAATGTGTGGAATTCCTATAAAACCAGTGTTAGTTTATTTACAGACAGAAATGGATACGGTAATACCCAACAGATGAGATCTTTAAATCACAGTTCCTTTTATTTACTTGTGTTTGCTGGAGATCTTATTACTGCAAAACAATTATTTTTCCTGATTTTCCTCCTTCTGGGTGATATGCCTTTAAATTTGTTACTGAGTTGTTACTATTCTTCAAGAATTTTTCACCCTTCCCTAGTCATTGGGTCTGATGTAGCTGTCCTTACATACTTTGATTTATTCAAGTGCTTCATTCCATTGAGGCCCCATCCAGGAGATGTTTTGAGGAAAGACAGTGCAGCTGTTGGTGCTCCTGTGCAGTGTGCACTGCAGCCCCAGTCCCACACTGGTCTGTGCCATGGCTCCCCGCATTGCATACCCCACAGGGCCTTTTCAAATGAGCCAGGATTTTGGGGAAGACCTTGTGAATAGCCAGTCCTCTCCTGATCTGCTCTGGGGACACAGTCATGGAACACAGCCACATCTGGGAGCCGAGAATCCTTAAAAAGCTTAGCCCTGAAATAAGAGGTCTTCTAGAAGTCAGGTCAGAATGGATTTTGTATGGGACCCTGGGACAAAAAAGACACTGAGCTATGTACTCTGCATACATCTTTACTATTTTACTTTACTTTTGCCATTGCAACAGCTCAAAGCTCCAGTACTCAGTTCATAGACTTTTTTCTGGGCCTTTAATGCAGTACAAAGATGAAAATACCAGCTGAGTGAGCAAGTGAACACCTTCTGAAGAGAAAAAGCAGCTGGCACGTTAAATAAAATAGTTCTGTTAATACAGCCCTGGTGACATTTGCATGATGCACGCAGTGACACCTGATGCTGATGGCTCGTATTCCTACACTCTTGAAGTCTTACAGAAGCAGTTATTTCCTGCATTAGGCTGATGTTTTTGATCACCTTAAAGCAAGCACTTTCTATTTGCCCTTAACAAATGTCATTGTGTTGTTTTTTACATTTTCTCTGGTTTATATTGTCTGGATTTTGACTCCACTCTTCAAAAGCTTCTCACCCTTTCCGATTGGTATCATACTGACATTAATGCAAATTACTGAATAAATAATTTCTTGAAGTATTGAGTGGGAGTAATCCTAGGACAGATTCTTCCTGAAGAAACCAAGACTTCCCAGAAAAATTAGCCATTGATAATAGTGCATTGAATTAGACTTCAATAAGAAGTAGCATTACAGATGGAGGAAGGATGAGAACAATGATTCAACAAAAGACAATAGCTGGAGCAGCACCAGGCTGTGGAAATTTTTAATGATAAATAGATTTTAACAGTGGGAAGTACATTGAAGAGGGACGTGCCAGTTTGGGCTTTGGGGTTTTTTTTTCAGCATCAGCACACGGAGAAAATTCTTTTCAGCAGCACAGTGAATCGAGTTCAGAATGAGAAAAGAATGTGCAATGGTCAAGTCAAGAGAGCAAAATAAAGTTGCATGAGAAGCTGAAGTGTTTAGAAAGAAAAAGTCTAGATACTTGAGATGCTGGACAAGAAAAACACTGCCTAGGTGCAAAGTAATACCTAGGATGAAGCAACCAGCTCTCTCCACGTACTTTGCTTATAAGCTCATTAATAAAGATACTCAACCTAATTCCAGATGAGTGTTTAGTCCTCACAGTATCATGCAGATAGCAGCTTGCATGATACATTTAGCTGTGGATATGTTTTGCCACCAATCTGTATAGTTGTTCAGCTGCTGAATATATTTAACTGCCTAAGTGAGTTACCTCAGCATCATTTTTTATTATGCAGGATAGATTTGCACCGAACAACAGGGATTGCATAAGAATTACTTGCTTTGAAAGGCAGACAAATCCAATATTTCAGAATTCTTGCTAAAGTCACTGAAGTAAAAGCAGTGACAAAAGAGTATAAAATTTGCAGTATTAGCTTAAGAAGAAATGTAACTCTATTCTTCTCATATGTTTGTTAACAGTAAAATCATCTCTCACACAATTAAAGTTTTGCAGTTATGTTTACCAAGCCTGTACCCTTGGAGAGTCAAGACACCCATACTGTCCCTGTCCATTTCTGGCAGAATAATTTCTAATCCCTGCTTTCAAAAGGAGGAAGAAAATTACTTCATTAACAGGTAAAATTTGTTACAAAACTTTGAAACGCTGAAAAAACAAAATTTATATCTGCCAGTTTAATCTGGAAGGCGAATGAAGGGTAATAAGAAAGTTTCCTACAGGTACATCAGCAACAAAAGATGAAGACAAGGGAGACTGTGGGTCTGTTGCTGGGTGAGAATGGGGTCCTGATAGCACAAAAAAGGGGCTGAGGTACTCAATGCCTACTTCACCTCTGTCTTCACTGGCAAGGCTGGCCATCAATAACTCAAGACCCCTGAGGCCAGAAGGGAAGTCTGTAGCAAGGATTATTCCTTCTCAGTGAAGAAGGATCAGGTTAGGGAACATTCAAACTCAAAATACACCAGTCAATGGAACTTAATGGATACACCCAGCAGTGCTGATGCTGCTGAACTATGTGATTGCAAAGCCCATCTGGACTGTCTTTAAATGGGCTCAGTGATCCTGGGAGGTTCTTGAGTCCCATAGGCAGGACCTCCCACTAGACCAGGTTCCTCAAGGCCTTGTCCAGCCTAGCCTTGAACACTGCCATGACTGGGGCATCCACAACCTCCCTGGGCAACCTGTTCCAGTACCTCACCACTCTCACAGTAAAGAATTTCTTTCTAGAATCTAAACTAAATTCCCCCCCTTCAGTACCCATTATTCCTTGTCCTGTCACTGCAGTTCCTGACAAAGAGTCCTTGTAGAGCATCCCTGTAGATGCCTTTCAGATACTGAAAAGTTGCTACAAGGTCTCTCCAGAGCCTTCTCTTCCCCAGGCTGACCAGCCCCAACTTCCTGAGCCTGTCTTCGTGGGAGGGGTTCTCCAATCTGCTTATCAACTTTCTGGCTTACTCTGGTCTTGCTCCAGCAGTTCCATGTTCCTCCTATGGTGGCCACAGAGCCGGATGCTCTGCCCAGGTGGGGTCTGACAAGAGCAGCACAGAGCAGGATCCCCTCCCTTAGCAGGCCACCCTGCTTTTGGTGCAGCCCAGGATGCCATTGGCTTTCTGGCCTGCAAGCACATGTTGGTGGGTCCTGTTGAGGTTTTCATAAACCATCAGCCCCAATTCTTACTCTGCAGGACTACTCGCAATCCATTCTCTGCCCAGCCTGTAGGTGTGTCTGAGTTTGTTACAACCCGGGCTCAGGACAGTGCACTTCACTTTGTTGATCTTCATGAGGTTTGCACAGGCCCACATCTCCAGCCTGTCCAGGACCCCCTGGATGCCCCTCCAGTATGGGAACTCTCCCTCCAGCATGTGCATTGCACCCCAGAGCTTGGTGTCATCGGCAAATTTGCTGAGGGTGCATTCAATCCCCCTGTCCACATCACCAACAAAGATGGAATTTTGAGCAGTAGTCATCTTAGTAGGTATCAACTCCTGAAGGATACTACTCATCACACTGGTCATGTGGACAGTGAGGTCTTGACCACAACTCTTTTCACAGAATAGAACCATAGGTGGCTATTCTTAATTTTCCTGTTACAGAAAAAAAAATTTCAGCATCCTGTTTATCAATAATTCATTGTATATGATTAGTGGGCTATCTTACACTGCAATCTTTAAAATATCTCACTGCTGCTAGTACCAGAAAGCCTGCACAAAATTCAGTGACTGGGACAGTGGATAGGCTGCAAATGATGTCAAACTTCTGCAGCTCCCAAACATATGAAGTATATTTAGTTGTCTGAGAAGACACAGACATAAAGTCATTCTTGATTGCTGTGGGTTAAATATAATGCAATTTCAGTGAAGCCTTTCATTTATGATGCCATAACACAACATGAGCTATGACCTCTAAACTAGTAAAATTAAATTGTTCATCCAAAACAATGCTGCCAAGCATTGCAAATGGAAAACATTGCAAAATCAATACTCTTTGTAACATTACTGCCACTTAACAAATCATACCCGGGCCCCATACAAAACAGCCCTAAATAGGCTAACATACAACTTTTATGGCTGAAAATGTGTAATACAGAGCAGTTGCAAAAACAGAACAGTTACTGGTAAGTTTAAACGTGGATATAATTTCATCATTACCATTTTTTCTACTAAATATTTCAATGTTATTCAGGCTAAAAGACCTGAAACTTCAATGTCTTAATGCAATATTTTATAATTTGTTTTAAAGCACTGAATCAAGTAGTATTTCTTCAGCATTATCTACTACTTTTGCTGTACAGCACAAATGTAATGGAAATTATTGAAAAAACAACTAGTGATATAGCATGGCACAGCCACAAAACATATAAATATGTAAGCCTTGGGAGTTAGGCTGATCTCTGGATGCATAGATCAATAGGATACATAAAATCAGCAATAAACAGTTATAAAATACAGGGAACAAACATAACTTTTTCAGTCTTGCTAGCAGAGTGACTAAACTTAAGTCTGCATGCCAGATTTATAACAGTGCTGGATGTCTCTTCTAGTGTGTACACAGTGCATGCTAACTGTACTTAGTGGTGTTTAAAATGGTCCAGATTGTGACAGAACAGAGAACTGGGTAACATAGCTTGGAAACAGCAAGTGGGTCACTGCATATTTCCAGAGAATTTCCATCTGCCTGGCTGGCTGCCCCGCTGCTGCCTGCCCAGGAGCAAAAGAGACAGGAGGGCCATTGCAAAAGGTGGAGAGAGCTTCAACCCCTGCTCCCATGAGCCTATTTCTTAGGCAAAAAGAGGAGGGAGAGGAAACAGAAAGCATCTAGGAAAACAACTTAACTCTTTCCTTAGCTCTTTGAGCAAAGAAGGATGGGGAGCACAGAGAAGGGAAGCAGGAGGAGAAGCCAGGACTTCAGGTGGTGCTGAAGGACTGGGTGAAGGGAGCAGGTTGGTGGGGACTTGCATACTGGCAAGCTGTCTAAATGCAGTAATGGCAATCATCCTTACACACATTTTTCAGGCTAGCTTAAACACTGAGTTATCTACTTTAAACATACTCTCAGTCTCTCTATCTTGCTCCTCCCTCTTTCTGTTTTCTCCCTAAATCACTAAATAGATACTACTGTTAGAAGCTGTGGGAAATAGGTTGTTGTCAAGGTAGCTGAATATCTTATTCTTCCAAATGTGTGCAATTTTAGGCTTTATATTCAGTCTTTTCATCTTTTCCTCTGGCTCCTGTGCAATGTTCCACTTAAAACTGATTTTCTGTCTTAGTGATTTTTATTACTTTTATATTTTACATCAGGTCTCTTATTTATGACTCAGTCGTCATAGTCATGGTTAAATACTGGTAGTCCTCACCATATTTATTCAAGAAGGGAATCAGGAACTCACTATTCAGGAATCCAAATAATAACAATATGATGGATTGAATTATGCCCTGATTAGTGAAAATTGTATGCCTGTCAGCAGACAGAAAGTCTTCTCAGAATTCAGAATACAGAGGACTATTGTGTTCTGGTAAATGAAGCAGATTGATAAAAAGCCTTACAAAAAGGTGAAAGAAATTTCTAAATCCATACCTCAACTACTACTCTGAATGGATCCCCCTAAACTTGGGACTCTGGAAAATATCGGACATTCTTATATTTCTGTTGCTCCAGAGTATGAGAATTTATATTATTTTTAATATAATGGAAGCAAAGCTAGCTTGAGAGATAGATTACATTCACAGAATCATAGAATCTTAGAAATGCTAAGGCTGGAAAAGATCATCAAGTCCAACTATCAACCCAGCACCACATGATCAGCATTAAACCATGTCTTCAATGATTTATCTACATGTTATTTGAACATTTTCAGGGATGATGACTCCACCACTTCCCTGGGGAACCAGTTCTAAAGCTTTGAAATCCTTTCAGTGAAAAAAGTTTTCCTAATATCCAATTTAAGCCTCTCTTGGCACAATCTGAGGCCATTTCCTCTCATCCTGTCACTTGTTACCTGGCAGAAGAGGCTGACCCCCCCCTGGCTCCCCCTCCTGTCAGGCAGCTGCAGAGTGCTGGGTCCCCCCTGAGCCTCCTTTTCTCCAGGCTGAACACCCCCAGCTCCCTCAGCTGCTCCTCACAGCCCTTGTGCTCCAGAGCCTTCCCCAGCTCCGTGTCCCTTCTCTGGACACGCTCCAGCCCCTCAGTGTCTCTCTTGCAGTGAGGGGCCAGAACTGAGCCCAGGGTTGGAGCTGTGGCCTCAGCAGTGCCCAGTGCAGGGACGGTCACTGCCCTGCTCCTGCTGGCCACACCACTGCTGCTCCAGGCCAGGATGCCACCGGCCTGCTTGGCCACCTGGGCACACCTGGGTCATGTTCAGCTGCTGTTTGCCAGCACCCCCATGCTCCATCATCCAGTCTGTCCAGACTCCTCTGCAGTGCCTTCCTGCCCTCCAGCAGATCAGCACTCCCACCCAGCTTGGTGTTGTCTGCCAGCTTTCTGAGGGTGCACTTGATTTCTTCATCCAGGTTATTGATAAAGACATTAAACAGAGCTAGCCCAAATACTGAGCCCTGGGCAAAACCTCTAGTGACCACTAGCACTCTCTGGGCCCAGCCAATTTATTCCAAAAACTCAGAAGATTAACCAGATATTTGTTATCAGTTATCTGAAACCTTGCACTGGTGGGCTGCACTTAGGTTCTTTTTATTAACATTTCTGTATGTGGCATACAGTATATATAAATTTAGTCTCAATTAACCGGCTTAAGAAATTTTCTTGAGACATTCTGTATTGTTCCAAAATTGTCTGAATACACATTATGTACGTGTTGAGTAAAATTGTAGTGGAATACATAACTTGAATATTTCATAAAGCACATGTAAGTTTATGTTTAATTTAGTTTCTGCTTGCCACACAAAGTAAAAATGCATTTATTTTATTTAGAGTGATTCCCTGCTAACCAGCTAAGTCAGCTGAAATCGGTCATTTATTTTTAAAGTAAACCCAGTGCTCCTTCTGTCCCTGTTTATTCTTTATTTATATATACAGATATAATTATGTGTATGTGTCTGGATGAAATTGTAACTGCATTTTCCTCTGATTGTGAGTTTAGAATTCTGCCATCTATATTTTGTTTCTGTGATGTCACTTCAGGGACATTTTATGCTTTCAGCAGACATTGCCTTGAGGTTCTTGAAAATATACGGCTTCTTTAAACCAAGATAGAACAGATGGAAACTTCATTGCTTAAACAAATGGCTACAATTTTCCTCAGGGCACAAAATAGTATCGTGAACTTGACTGTGAACCTAGGAAGCTTCCAGAAGCTTTTAGTATTTCTTTGTTGGCAAAGGATAGAATTTACAAATTTTGTTCAAGAAATGTTTTACAAAATTCTCTTTTTGTCTTTCCATTTTCTTGTTTTCATTTTTTTTTCCTGCTTTGAAGGAGAGAACTGACATTCCTTATTCAGATGGCCTTTTGGATTAAACTATTATGAGATAGATTTTGCAGGACAACATAATTTTCTTGTTAGCTGTAGAAATTACAGTGCAGGTGCACCAACCTAGACTATTTTAACAGACTTCACATTACTCAGTTACTAATTCTTCAATTTAATCTAGCAAAAAAGTGCTGTGAAGTGGTGATGTGAGCTGCCAAATAAATTTTCTATCTTTGTAGCATTTTTCATCCTTGAAAGAAGGCATAGAACTAATTCTTGCATAGCCTGCACCAGGCAGAAGCAGGACTATCATTTTCCCATAACACACAATAACATATCTCCCAACACATCCTCTGAGTCAGGGTCTTTATTGATCTCGGTTCAGAACATGCTTGTATCTTGGTGAGAGAGAGAGAATAATCCTAGTGCTTTTACAGCTGTTTTAATTTAAACTCCACTGATAAAACACATCTATAATAAAGTCTGCTGGAAGAGTTCCCAGCCCTGACAGTTATCTATAAATTAATGGCAGTCATATATTTGTGCTTGTTTGGAAAATATGTACTTCAGCCTAAAGCAGATAACAGAAGTCACATCTGCTGGAGGATGCTTGCAGCAAAGGTAAGCCTTGTTACAAGTCTCTAGTTCTGGCAACACAGTCATGGTGTTAAAATAGTCAAGAATAAGGTATGCAGTTTAGTTAGAAAAACAAGCTCAATGTGTTTCTGTGAATCAAACATAATGAGACTAATAACCTACGGCCCAGTCTGGAAGTTGCTCTTTATGGTACTGTAAGTATTAACTTTGGCAAAAGTCCAGACTAGAATTCTTTGAATCCTCAAAACATTTGCTAAAGGTCTGTTCGTTTCATGTTTTCTTGGCATTGCACCTGCAAATTGGTGAAAATAGATGAATCCTTAGCATCACATAGAGCAGATTTCCCCATGAGACTTACACACCAAAAGTTTTAACCTCCATTAATAAGTTTTGAGGGTGAGGAGTGTGACACAACAGCTAGATATACCCCCTGTGTTTGGATCCTGCAGGCTCATTTCTTAGAATTGACAAAGCCAAGACAACTATTCTGTGCTTGCAAACCAGGACTAAAGTGTGGAGTGAGAACAAGGTGACTCTGACTGCAAGTGTTAGCACAGAAGACAACAAGAGGGCACAAAGGAAGTGTGAAGTAGCCATGGGACAGTGCTGGTGAATGTGGTGGGGAGTTGTCATAGCATGGTTGTAATCTGGTCAAATGTGTGAGTTCTGTTATCATGTCTACAGGATTTTGGGGAGGGACTGTAAAAAAGATAGTGAGACAGCTTGCTTTGAAGAAGTTGTTTCTACAAGCATGAAAGGCAAAGTTGGAAGAAAGGATATGTAAGGTTGTTTGGAAATTACCCAGTGCACAAGAGAATGGTAGCATAAACTGATTGGGAATGACAATGTGGCCTCCCAAAACCCTTAGGATTAGGGAGAAATCAGTGTGTGAAAAACTGTGAATGTGAGGATAAGCTAACTAGGCTTAATGCAGTAATTGTTGTTATTGGAAGGGCTATCTAGCCAAATATTGGGCTACCACTGCAATGGCATTCTGCATCGATTCATTTATTTAGGGCAAGAGAAAAGGATATTGTAAGAACTGAGTCATAAAATCATGTTAGTCT
The DNA here is from genome assembly GCA_034336665.1 of Luscinia megarhynchos. Classification (NCBI taxonomy): domain Eukaryota; kingdom Metazoa; phylum Chordata; class Aves; order Passeriformes; family Muscicapidae; genus Luscinia; species Luscinia megarhynchos. The sequence continues at coordinate 73,414,054 of JAPFBE010000003.1, forward strand.
AGATATATTTTTAACTATGAAGATGAAGTTTTAGCCAGAATTTCAGGAAATACAAGAGCATGCACACTGAAAACCTGCAGATAAGTCAGAGTCTGTGACAGTGGCTCAGCTTTGAGTCCAGGTGATGGGCAGGTTGATGATTTCCACACTGACAAAGAAGACAGTTGTAAAAGATATGTTGGATAAAGACAAATTAATATGAGTTCAGCCATTTTTGAGATTCAGGCTTTGACTACTCCCTGTCAGATGTGGGAAAGGGACTGAGATTTTTACTTCAGTAGATTTGTGCTTATTTATATTAGGGGATTATCCAGCTCATTAAGATAAAAATTGGATAGTGTTAATCTTTCCTTTGAAGTGCCTACATGTGAGTTCTGTACCCCATGAACAACAGTTCAATCCAACAGAAAAACACTGAAATACATTAATATACACACACTTGCTTATATAATACTTGAGACATAATTCTCTGCTATGCAGAGCACCTTTAACAGTATCTCTGAATATTCCTTTAAAATGCCCTATAGTAAAAATTTTTCATTAGCAGTTAATTTGATGTTTTCCTTAACTCAGAGGGGACTTAAATCCAATCTTAGTTAGTATAACAGCTTATTAAACCATCCTGAGTATTGTGACTGGTTTTTGCCTCAGTTTCTCTTAGTGTGTACAAAGAGAATAGCAGTGCTGACTGCACTTGTCAAACATTCTGAGAATAGCTGAAAAGGACTGTGTAAGATGTAGGCTCATCATTAGCAGCTTTTTCCACACATCAGAGTTGCATTTGCACATAAGGGGAAATGTCATAGAAGATGAGTTTGTTTCTCGTCTATTTAAAAATCTCATAATAGAGTACATAAAAAGAGAGTTTGTATTGCAGTTTAGACATGGAAAGAAAACAAAACAAAAAAGAAAGTAATAAAAAAAGAAGTCATATTCTAGCTTATGTACTTCTTTCCTGAAATGTAGCCAAGTCCTAATACTAAACTCTCTGGTTTACCAAAGCCAAGTCTCAGTCATTCAAAAAATATTCAGTAGTCAATGTTCTAGTGAAAAAACTTCATTTACATTTTGAAATATTTCCATTTTCTCTTTCACCTATCAAAATTTCCCATTATCTGAAGACCAGACTTTCCATTGCCTGTGTGCACAATTTCAAGTTAAATAAGCATTTTGGGGTTGTCTAGGTTGTATGATTGAGGCCTTATGGAATAAACATTTATCCCTCAAAAATCTAAACAAATCAATTGTTTTGACAAATAGACTGTTTGAAATGAAAGAATATATAATAGTGGATGTTATATTCATTCTGTTTCATTCTGCTGCCTGTGTGAGAGAGAACACTGGAAGTTGAACCAGCACACTCGTGTGTGTAGGTGGTGATGACAGAAGGAATAGAAAGGTGGCAAAAAAGCCCACATTTTTTTTTAAAAATTTTAAATAACAATTCAAATTTCAGTTTTAGGGAATAATCACAATTGATTATACTGCCTATGATTTTGAAAAATGGTAGATGTGTCTCAGAGAGCATAATGGGGTTTATCCCAGATCTAGGCAGTCAATAAAAAAGACAACTGGGTTGGACTTATTTTGGGTTTTTTGTTTATAAAAAAAAACCAAACAAACAAACAAAAAAAACCAGTTGAGATATCGCTCAGAGGGTAAAAAATGTAATACTATCAATCCCCAAGCTCACTTGTAATTTTCATTGCATTTGTACACAGCCTTGTCAATAACAGTTATAGTACCTTCAGAGCCTATTCCCATATGATCTCCCTTGTACTCCACACTAACACAAAGCGTCCTCATTACCCCCAAACTCATTCTCTTGCATAAACATGACAAAAATAGAATTTTTGCTCCTTAAGAACAGATTAGCTAGGAAAGCCAAAAGTCCACAATATCTCTGTGGCATGGAATTGTACTCACAGCTGTATCCTGCTGTCCATCACCCTAGGTAACACTTGAAAACACTTTTTATCCAAAGGCAACAGCAACAAGGGCATTTCTGACACTTTTTTATTAAGTCATTATGCTGTTGGGAGACCTTTAGAGGAAGAGGCCAAAGATACTTGCTCTGTGACAGCCAAGGAATAAGAATTCCTTAATTCTTCATGAAAAGTGACCATTCTTGTCTTCCACTGTGGCATACACAAATTTGGAAGCACAATACCTTGCTTTGCTAGAGCAAAGAATGGAGACATGTTTGGGGCCTCTCTTTTAGAACAACTATCACTTTTTCTCAGAGACAGGCAACAAGTAGGAACCTGCCAGTGCTTATCTTGTTATTGAGTACTGATCAGTTTTTTTTCCTTTGAAGTATTAGAAATTGTGAATATAATGGTTTTCATTTCTTGTTACATTCATAATAATCCCCTGCATCATTCATCAGCCAGTGAAGAGCTCAATTTCATCAAAGAAGGAAGTAAATAATAACAATTAGTCTGTTCAGTGTTACTTAATAATAGCAAATCTACTCCATGAAGCCAGGAACAATCACCACTAAGTGTATTATACAGCAGCTGAGAAAAACTGATTTATAAACCCAGATGCCAGGCTGCAATCTAATAGTGGAGATGTCACGTTGTAGAAAGCTGCAGTAATTTGGGATATGACCCCACTGAATACTTTGGGAGAGAGTTTGCTCTTATCAGCAGTGACATCTATGCTACTCTTTATATCACTCTCAGGAGCTGCCCCACAACCCCAGCTGATGCTCTTAATTTCTGCTTCATGTCTGCACTCCAAATGAAATGCTCTTGGGGCTGTCAGCTCTTCTGCAAGATTTTGCCTGCTGCCTTTTTGCTGCACAGGATCAGTATCTGCCACATTCTCTCTGGTAAATATCACTTTGTTCCAGACCTACCTACAGAAAAAGGGCATCTCTTGGCAGGCACCCTAACATGGCCTTATAATGCTTGCACTGGAATGGTTCAGGTTGCTCAAAACTAAGAATCTTTAAGGTACAGTAGAAATGCCACTCTGTCCTCGTTCTATGATAGTAGGAAATAATTTCTCTAGAGCAAGACTATCATTAAAAGTCCAGAAGAGAGTGAGTAGTATTGCTTTTGAAAATTAGCTATGCTGCACTCTTAGATGAAGTGGTATTAACACTGAATGCTCCCTCTCTGCCTTTACCCATCTCTGTCACTGTTTGTCTTCCATCCTTCCTTCCTATCCCTCTTTTCCCCACAACTCCATTTGTGGACAATAGTAGGAAGCTGTAGTCTCCTCTGAGCTAGGTGATAATTTGGGTTCTTTGGCCAACTGACTGTCCCTAAGTAGTCCTGGCTGCTGTCATAGGTACCAGCTCTTCTTTTCATCACTCACTTTGCTTTTTCACCTTCTTCAATTCTCATTAAATAGACTGGAGGTTCTCCCATCTGGAGTGTCACTCTGTCCCTGGCAGGGCAGTTGTCTTGGGTTGCAATACAGGATGTGGCCAGAAATGTGTATTCTATCACCATCTGTTGCAGCCAGGTGGGGCAGTGATTCCTTATCTCCGTGGCATATACCATCTGCTAATGGGCCATCTTTAAGACTAGGTGGGGCAATCATCTTTATCTTTCCCACAGCCCATCCTCCCTGCAGGAAGATATCATCTGCTGCTGGGCCATTCAGTCCCACTGTGTGACTGATAAAAATGCATCATCCCACTGGGAGATGCTCCAGCCAGGGGGAGCAGCCAAGCCTTTCCTACCTAAATAAAAAAACTGAGATTATGGACAGCAAGTTACCTTCTTTCCACTGGATTCCAGAGGAAAACTGGACCCTTCCACATCATCCCTGGACCTTCAGAGGGAAATTGCACCTTCTACAGGAGTACTGTTCCAACTGAACCACACCTGCCACTGCAGGAGGATGCAGCCACCATTTAATGGGACTGCTACCAGCACCCTGACTGACAGGGTGTCAGGTTGTATCCTGACTCTGTCAGTGTTTTGGGATTGTTCTTTGTAATACTGTATTTCTATTTTAATTTTCCTAGTAAAGAACTGCTATTTCTAATTCCCATATCTTTTCCTGAGAGCCCCTTAATTTCAAAATTATAATAGTTTGGAGGGAGGCGGTTTACATTCTCCATTTCAAAGAGAAGTTCCTGCCTTTATTGGCAGACACCTGTCCTCCAACCCAGGACAGCAGTCCACTCAGGGCACAACCATGATCACCCACATTTTCTTTACTGTCTTTGGCACACTTCAGGTCAGAATGTGCTTCCTGTGGAGAGAAACTAAATGTCTGCCAAGAAAATGGCAGCTCTGCATCTGTGTGTCGACCCAGTCAGATCCTTCCTGCCCAGCACACTCTGAGCACCCATCTACAGCTGCTGGAGGCCAGGGGATAGAGCAAACCATACTCTGAATGGCACAGGCACATGGAACAGTCTCCCATTAGCTTCAGGGCAGAAGAACCACTCCAGTCTCCTCAAAAAGCAGTCTGTGGCCTGGCCTAAGCCATCCATTTTTCTTTCTGAGCTACCTTTACCAGCAAGTAGTGTCCTAGCACCTGTGGCTTGGCCTCCTGGTATGAGGAGGTCATGTACAGTTATTGACTTAACTCTAACCTCCCCCATACAGGGTCTCCCGAAGATGGGTGTCCAGATAGGACTGGCTGGCCATAAGGGGCATTTGGACACATTTTAACAGTGTGATTACAATCCTGTAGGCTCATCACAGTGCAAAACAGTGCATCATTTTTACAGTCATGGATGGGCAGGCCACAACCACTGTCATCCATCCAGAGTGGTCAGGTCTTCAGTGGCACAGCTGGCATCTTTCCTGGCTGCTGGGAGACTGTATATGATTGAGACAAAACAGCCTCTGAGGAGCCAGAAAATGTAATTTGCAACTATTTCCTGGTTAGGTGGACTGCAAAAGCCATGAGCATCTGTCTGGGAGCTCCTTATCAGAAAGCCAGGCCAGGGACAGTCAGGGTGAACATGACAGCTGAGCATGGGAACAGACATTTGGAAGACACTCCTGTGGCTGACCAGCATGAGCACTTGGCAAACTTGAGGTTGTTTCTACAAAGCAAGGTCAACGTTCTCCTTTTGCAGGTGGTATTACAAGCAACTAATGAGGGATTACAGTGCCATTTTTTAATGACTAAAAATAGGGAAGCATAGATCTCTTAGCTTGTGGAGACAGAACATACAGAAAGACACTGCAGTCATTGCAATGTGACTCATTTGTGGCAATAAGGAAAAAAATAACACACTTTCAAACAAACCAATGTTATTGCTGCTAAGCTCAAACAGAAACAAACCTTCATAGGGTTTATTTGAGAAAGAAGGAAGCTTCTCACTTTCTGATGCATCATTAGGAAAATGTTGGATTTGTTGGAGACCTATCAGCCTAAATAGACAACATGACATCTTTCAATGTGACTATTTTGCAAAGATCTTATTGACAGTTTCACCTGGGTACTTTTTGGTACCTTCAGTTGTTTCTTGTTAATGGTGCCTTTTGCTCCAGTTCAAACCCAATTTTACCCCACTGAAATATCTGTGCTGAAGTCCATGCTGCCTAAGGCAGCAAGGTATGATATATTAGCAGGAAGTTAGGAGACCTCATTTCCATTCCTACTTATGCCAATACCAGCTTTAGGACCCAAAACAACAAATTCCAAATTTCCTCACACATTCAGCCTTTAAGGGAAAGTTTACATTAGACACAGTGTTTTCCTCTCTCCAGTATTTGCAAGTATTTTCCATTCTATTAATAAAACATAATTTGGGATAGGGTTAAAGGTTGCCTTCCCTCAGCATCCTCATTTTTTTCAATGCTAGTCATGAGATATCATATACTTTCAAATCCCCCGGTTTTCTGTGTATGATTTCTTTTGTGAGAACATGAGTAGAATATGCCTATTGACATTGCCTATCTCTTATCAGTTGCTCCCTCATGTGGGGATCTGTTAATATTATGTATAGTTCATATAAACCTTTTTTTACTTACCATGCAAAATCAAGAGTTTACAAGCTCTTGTAAAGTTTACAAGCAGAGGATCAATTTTAAATGCAAATATGTGAGTAACTGGGTCTCATAAATGTTATTGTTCACTCCCCTCAAGTGAGCCACCCTGTTCCACAGCTTTGCAGTACTGATAGGTCTGGGAAGTCTGCAAACCAAGAAGTCACCAGAGTGTTACTGTATTTGGGATCACAGTGTGGCTACTCCAGCTCTGTTTATAAATGAATGTTTCCTGTAGATGTGGCACTGAATTATGGGTGCCACAATAAAAGTTCCTGGTCTCATCATTCCATCCCATAATCCACTGAAAATGACAACAACTGATATAATTTTTTGTACTCCAGGTTTGTTATCACAGTATATATGAGAGAGACTGTCAAATTTCAAAGGAAAAGAAATGCCATGACTGTAAGGCTTGCTCAAAATTATAACAGCATGTCATGTGAATAGTTATGATAAAACATGTCTTGTGAGCAGTTAGGTATGACAGGCCAGGGATGATATAATTTAGTCATTATGTCAGACCAGTGTTGCCCTAGGCCCACCACATCAACTCCTCCCAGAGGCACCTCTGATTGCTAGCACTGATCCATGCTCCATCCTACCCCTGTATCATAAATATGAAACAATGGGCCAATTCTCCCAGTGCTGATGTCTCATAAGGTGTATCATATCACAGAATCATAGAATCTGTTTTGGGTTGGAAGGGCCCTTAGAGATCATCTCATTCCAACTCCTCTGCCATGAGCAGGGATGCCACCCACTAGACCAGGCTGCTCAAAGCCCTGTCAACCTGTTCCTGAACACTTCCAGCAATGGGACATCTACAATTTCTTTAGGCAACTGTGCCAGTGCTTCACCACCCTCACAGTAGAGAATTTTTCAGTAACATCCAATTCAAATCTTCCCTTTCTCAGTTTAAAGCCATTCATAAATTTTCTATTACTACATACCCTTGTAAAAAGATCCTCTCCAGATCTTCCCTCATCCACCAGTGCTGTAGCCCAATCACAGAACATAACATTTCTTGGGCACAATTTTCCCTTAGTAAAGACATGTTGGGTGTCACCAACAACTTTGTTATTTTCCATGTGCCTTTGAATAGCTTCCAGAAGCATGTCCTCCATGATCTTTTCCTTCTTTAAAAATGGTGATTATGTTTCCATATTTTCAGTTTGTAGGAACTCCATTGCCACAATTTCCCAAAATATGATGAATAGTAGCTTATGCACTTCATGTGCCAGTCCCTATAGGATCCACAGATGCATTTCATCATGTCCAATGGACTTGTGCACCTTGAATTTCAATTTCCTTAGATGGCTCCTCTTCTGCAACTTCAAAAGGTCTGGCTTCAGTGTTGCCTAATGTGTCAAAACTTGTGCTTTACATCAAAATAAGCAATATGAGTGATTTCAAGCCTACCTTTAAAAGGCCATTTACATTTTTCCCTTTTACTTCTTTCAAATGTCTTTAGATTTGGACTTTTATTATAGCCACTAGGTAAATCTCTAATTTGTAGACTCAGTCTCTCTGGGGTTTTACTTTTCTATAAGTGGTACTTATTTACAGAAGATTTGACAAAAAACTAATGAAGGCATTTTATGCACGGCTTCATCCCACTGTTTTAATAAGGCAAGTCTGGTGAGAGATTAGATAAGAAAACCTTGAGTATTGAGGTGAACTCCCATGAGTATAGAAAACATAAAAAAATTGACTTACAGTTAAGGTTATTGAGAGGAGATTATGTCCTATACAAAGATATATTTGATAGAGCTGTATTTCTATACATCTCAGTGTCTTGTATGCATTGGCATACAATCAGTAATTTAAATATGCTGGTAAATTATATGTATTATTTTACATATCAAGACATAAAGCAAACTAGATATATTGGTTATACTAAAAAACCTTGATTTTGCTATTTTTGAACGGTTTAAGAAAGAAAAGAAGAATCAGATCTTTACTTTTTCCACCTGGCAAGATATGTAACATTGACATGCTGCATGGGACATTTCAGCTTTATTTATGTGATGGACAGCTTGTATGAAAATTTCTCTCATAGATTCAATCTGAACCTTTTATTGCTCAAGTTACAAGAAGAAAACTCAGAATGACCTTTGAGTATCATATCTTCCTTTAAAGTCAAGATTGATGGCTTCCCTTCTTTTCACTCTCCTGTGCCTTTTTCTCAGTAAAGCATAAAAGCCTGGAATAAAATCTCCAGTGTGTAATGCATAACTAATTTTATTTTTTTACTCCAAACCCTAGCAATTCAAAGCCAAATAAACACCAGCAGGCTGCATTCACTACACTATGCATGTTGATGCTAATTGCAGTTCCCTAAGCATTTTACATTGTTTGCACAAAATAGCATTGCTCTGCCTTCAAACAGTCAGTTCAGTGACAGCTGGAATGAGTTTATCTCATACTGCTTAGTGTCAGGTGCATTCTTACAGCTTTCCTGTCTCCTTTGGAGGGCTAATTAAGGCATTCTTCTCTCTTGTTTAACATTTACATTTAAACAGCTGCATCTCATTTGGATATAATGCAAAGATGGGCACCTGGCTTTCTTTCCCTGAGATAATTCTGGGAGATTTTTTTTTGCTCCCCCTCCCTTCACCAAAGCTTCCAAAATGGTTTATTTTTGTGCTTATGTAGGGAAACGAAGCGAAGCAGCTGTAAATGGAAAGAGCTGCTCTTCATTCCCAAACAGGGCGCATCTTCCCAGGATCCTTCACAGCTAGTCTCCTTAGGATACTGGGGATGAGAGCAGAATGCAAAGCAGAGTCCTTGAGCCTTTCCTCACTGCTGGCTTTGTCAGGCTCTGGTCACCTCAGGGGCTTCTTCATTGTTCCAGTCCTTTTTGCATCTTGGGTTGTTTGGCTGTTTCTTCCCACATAAACACAGAGTTTACAGGAAAAAGAAAAAAAAAAGAAACAAAGCCTAAACTTTATTCCAGCAGAAAAACATGGCAAATATAACCAAAGAGTTCCATAAAACCTCTTGTTCCATGTTAGCAGGAAGGGGAGCAGAGGTGCAGCCCACTGTGCTTTCAGAGGTCAACACTGCCCCAGTGCTCCAAGGAGCACAGAGAAGGAGCCAGGACTGCAACTCAGCCTTTGGGCACTCAGCATTTTGACAGGTTCAGCAGCACCCTTCACAACAATCTTGGTGCAAGGTACAAAGCTGTCAGATGTACCACCTTTTGTGGTTCTTTCCATATTTGCACATCTCCATCTTCAATAAGGTGATTTCTTATGATCATGAAAAAAAAGAAAGAATATTTCCAAGAAGCTGTGAAAGATCCAAGGGCAAAGATATACATCTCCATACATCTCTGTGGGACAAACACCATCATCTTTGCTCAACTTTTTATGTTTTTTTTCTTGTCAGTAAAAAAATTCTAGGGACATTATATATTAATTCTGTGCTTGAAAAGAAATTCTGTATTAGGCTGTAATAATCCAGATAATAATAATAGTCTGTATACACACGTGAGAGAATTAATGAAATAAGAAAACTAGACAGTGGTCATACATTTAAGGGCAATATGTTTAGTGATATATGTAAATATTTCTAGGCATTTCTTCATTTCTTAAAAGGAATGGGGAGAGAAAAGCCTTCTCTCTTTGGAAAACATTATAATGGGAAGCAAAGGAATGTAAGAAAGCACTGGGGGGGATCAGTGGTGTTCCTGGGGATTACTTCTCTCCCTGCCAGGCAGTAACCAGCCTGCAGCTTGGTCCCCCTCTCGCTTTGCCCCAGGCCTGACTCTGCCCTTTGTCCTTGTCCTGGAGGAACCAGAATGGATGCTCCCTTTCATCCTTCTCCCATTCTCAGACTTCTTGCCTGATACCCCACCCTGCTTCATTGGTTCTAATTTTCCTAATCTAATATGATGGCTCTTTGTAAAGCTTCTTTTGCCATCCTTCCAGCTTCCACTTGATGGCTTTGCTTTGCCTGTCCTGAATTTCCTTTCTTCATCCCTCAGCCAAACTACAGCTCTTGCACTGGTATGCTCTTCCTAATCACACCTCATTCTCTTCTAATTTCAGTAATATAACTTTTCCTTTGATTTGGTTTGGTTTGGTTGGGTTTTTTCTGTGGTTTTTTGTTTTTAGGTTTTTGTTTGTTTGTTTGTTGTTTTTTGGGGTTTTTTTGTGGGATTTTGTTTGTTTGTTTGTTTTGGGCCAGGGATTGGTTTACAGAACTTCAAGAGACTCTTGGCACAGGGATTCAAGAGGGTCTGGAACAACAATAAAAACTGAAAAAAAAAGATGGAAGTCCCCAAATAACACTCAGTATAGGACTGCACACAGATAGGACTTTTCAGAAGACTTAATTGTGAAGCTATAGCAAGTCTCAGCATGTGTAAATTCTACTTTTTCTCAAAAGGTTTGTAACTGGACAAGTTATCGAAAATGATAAATGGCACATCTGGTTTGGAGGCTAGACACCTCCAATAAAATTTTCAAGTTTGTGAAATTATGGGACACTAGAGCATCTAAAGCTGAAGAGTAGCAAGGAAACATTGACAGACTACATATGAATGTCTTTATTTGAGCTTGCAGTCATTGAATATTCAAGGTACTAAAGGAAGAAACAGGCACGTCTATTGCAGACAACTAAAATAGTACAAGCATCCATTATAAAGGTGTCCTAGGAGAATTATTTCACATACAAAGCTCTAAAGTATAGATCTCTGAAATAAGGTGAGATTGGTATCAAAATTCAACTTGAGCAGCCTCCTTTCCAACCTCCTACTTAAAAACACCCAATGGATATTTACCGAACCACTCTGTGCAGAGCAATATGAGTCCTGAATATAAAATATTACTGGAGCATTGCATATGGAATGCACCAAGCAATCCTGAGAAGACAAGCTGCTTCTTAAAACAAAGAATTTTATTAATTTTTTTTTTTCACCTAAAAAACATCAGCCTTTTATGTTACAGCAGAAGTACACTGTCTCTGAGGAACAGGACTGCACTGAAGACAGATTGTTGCTTCTCATAACCCATTTCTGTATACATAAGCTTTCTGTTCCTCTAATATATTTATGATATAACCACAGGGGAACTATCTACATTGATCACTGTGTAAAAACTGAAGCTTTTTAAACAGCCTATCCTTGCACAAAGGTTTATTATCAACTTGAACAGTAGTGCAAAGTTTGGAACAAGGAGCTGAGTTTATTGCCAGATTTTATTGTCAGAAAAAATGAAGACTAGATGAGATGGTTGTCATTTTGTTCTGGTTTTAAAAGAATATTTTTCCACTAGAAGAGTCAGCTCCTTCAGAACCTAAACTTGCCTCAGGAACTTATTGATTTTAACAAACAAGTATCAAAAGGCAGTCTTTAAATCTCTCAGTTTTAATTCAAGTGATGTTTAAGTGCTTCATGGAGACTAGCTGAATAATTTCATTGAATTTGAGTAATTGCATTCAATAAATGTTTCTCTGAGAATGTAGAAGTATTTTACTTGGGTTTGTAATTTTTTTTCCAGTTCAAATTCTAAATTACAGCTTTCATATTGTAGCAGTGCTTTATATTTTCCTCTGTCCAGCCTGGTTGACATCTTTCACTGTAAGTCCTTTTTTCATTATTAATAATGGATCCTGACCTTTTTTCTTTTTGATAAACAGTTCAACCTGCATTAAGGCTAAAGTTGGGAGAAATAATACATGATAATAATGCATGATCCATGTTAAAAGATCATGGTGGTGTTTTCTTTGAGCCACAGTAAAGCCATTCTATGGGGCAAGAAATTACTCCCCTGTGAAAATTGAACCAAAAAGAACTTTTTCACAATTGCTTTTCACACACACTAAAAGATACATTCTTGAATCTATTTCAGCTCCTGAAGTTGTCTGAGCCATAATTACTTTCCCACCCAGCTCAGTTGTTCATTCCTCTCACCAGTATAGGGCACAAGGATGTCAGTGCTATGACCAGAGATCAGATGAGCACATGCAGTACCAGAAAGAAATTGGCACAGAGTTTGAGAGGTATTTTGTCCTTTCTGTGAACGTCTCTCAGGCAGCAGAGTTCTTCAGAAGGAGAAGGAGGTTTTGAGAACACAGAAAAAGCAAAAGTGAGATGGGGAAGATTGTAGAAAGTGGGAGACTATTCAAGTGTGAAGAGAAACAGATTTTGACAGAAAAGAAACTGCGTTTTAGGAGTTACAAGAGAGTAAATTGGTCAGAGGGAGGAAGAATAAATATTGGGTATGCAAACTGGAACTAAAAATGTTGGAGTGATTCTACGACTAGCTGCTGCTGAAGGTAGCAGGATACATATGTGGTAGAGAGAGATCGAGCTAAAATCTCTGGCAGTTCATGCCCTCTGATAAAGCACATGGGCAAATAGTCAGAAAGTGCCAAGGAGGTCAATCAAAGCCACCAAAAAACAAGGGAGAAGATGAAGTCAGTGTGATGGAGTAAGACAAACTCAGGGCTTGGGCTGTGTGCAGGCAAGAAGACATTAAGGTCAGTAAAAGCACTGACAAGAGCAATCTGAGAGGAATATGAAGGTTTCTTGAGCCAGGAGACCCATGAAAAGATTAGGAACTTTTGTGGGGTTGTGTGATGATGGTTTGTAAGGATGATAGATTATGTGGAGGCAAGTCCCTCATCTGAAGCTGAGTTCTGGTTTTCCTGCAACAAAAACCAGTACAACAGCAAAAAGGTGGTTCCAGAGAAAATGGCTTTAAGGAACCAAAATAACCAAGAAAAAAATAAATGTGACTTTATTTTACTGGAAGATAAAGAGAAGATAAATAAGAAGGTGCGAAATAGATAGATACAAACTAATGAGGAGCATTCAGGTGGTAAATTGAACTCTGCTCTGTACTTTCTCTATACTTCACTGTAACAGGGGGGACATCTGGGGAAAGGCAGAAGATGTAAAACCAGTAAAAGAAAGTGTGTTTTTCCTGCTCAGGCTCTAGAACACCTGCTCATGAGGCACTAAGACAGCAAGGAGCTCAGTATGACTGAAAAAAGGATTGAACATTTGCATGGATGAGGCCATGCAAAGTTACAGGCTTATAAACTGTAAATAAATAAAAAAAATATTGGAAAGGAGAGAAGCCTCCTGCCACAGGATGTTTCCCAGCTTTTAACAAAACAATAAGAAAGATGTTTCTTCCTTAGGGGCAGTTTTTGAGATTTCCAGTCTCATATAACTCAAGACAACTTTATAATATAATAACATTAAATTATTCTTCTCTGATTTTGATGATTCTCTATATTTATTGTCATTAATTATGTACTCTTCTAGCTGGTTGTTGGTCACATGCACATTTCTGGCTATGTTTGGACAATCCCCATGGTGTGCCAGTCACTGACTGAGAAGTCTTGTCTAGAAGTGTGTTTACAGAGTCTACTGGTCACTCTTGCTAGGGAGGGCCTTTAACACACCATTCAAATCTTGCTTGTACCCAAAGGTAGAACTGCTACTGTTAGCACTCTGGAATAGGTGTTAGTCATGCATTAGCTGCAAATCTGACCTTTCTCACTTTAATTAGGTGATCTCATGCTGGGGGCAGGCTGTTTCACAGCCATCTAATGCATCTCTGCCTTACTCCTGGGAAAGCTTAACACCACTGCAGGCAGCACATGGGCTCCCCGTTGGTATCCATATCTCAACATATGGCCAAATTCACAGCAGGGATAGATAGGTGAGGACTACCACAGAAAAGCATTACTGTAGATGTCCCAGCCTTTAAAAGTCTGAACTTTCAGGGGCTCACATTCAGCAAAGAACTAAATAATGTGAGCTCTAGGAACTGTATATCCTTAGGTGCTTTATTAAATAAGTGTCTTTCATTTCAGCTTTCCCACCTCTATTTCTAGCTGCTACTTGTGAACCATAAGAAAATAAGAATATTCCTTGCTGCTAAAAACAAGCCATTCAGTGCTGCAAAATGATATATGAGCTCCTCAGTGTGTGCTAGTACAGGATCTTCTGATGAGTTAGAAACAGTACATTCCACCCAAGTCCCAGAGAGGTGCCTATTTTGGTGTTTCAATTTAAAGGAAGAGTGAGATTTTGAAACAAATTGCCTATTGTCTCTTTTTGTTGTGCCTTGATTTGCACCACAAAATGGTCTCGGAGCGCATGACCTGGATTCCTTCTGGATGGAACTGAGCTGGGAGATGTGCTCCTGGGAGTGTACTTAATGCACTCCAGCTGTAAAGGACACTCAGGTCATGGGACTGGCTTAGTCCTAGTATAAACCCACTGAAATGTGCATATTGCAGATGTCAGGCCCTAAACATCAACTGTTACTTCTACAGATCTTATTGCCTACATTACTAAATAATACAGACTTGGCAAAAGTCACCAAGACCCAGACAAGTATAAGAGAAATGACTACAAATCTATTGTCCTGTTGCTCTTTCAGATTCAATATTCAGGCAAAAATTACCGTATACTGGTGATCTACTTTTCCTCAGAGGTACAAAAGACATTTATCAACATGATATCTAAGCATTGTAAGAGATGAAAAAAATGTGAGCACTATTTTAAGACTCTAGTTTTTCTCTTTCTTTCCCCCCCCATTTTTCCCCTCTCCATTTTTTCAGTTATTTTTTAACTTACAGACACCTGCACTTACGATTTCCATAGCACTCCCTTAGCAGGTATACATGTCTAACTAATAAAAAGGATCCTCAATTTAGGTACAGTGCTTGGGGGATGCAAAACATTATGTGACTGCTAAGTACTATTAAAATGAAGAGAAGACAGATTAATGAGGAAGGTATTCTGCTCCAAGATGAAAGGGGCTGTATTAGTTTTCATACAAAACCTTGTAGGAAAATCTTGTTTTTGTGAACATCACAAGCTCCTGATAATTTGTTTGTGTAATGCCATCGGAACTAAAACACTTTCCCTGTTGATCTTTAAAGTGATTAAGCAGGTTACAATAAGATGCTGAGGTAGATGGATGGTACAGTACTTCATCAGATAAACAGAACAGGAAGTACTGATTCTCTGGAAAATAAAGAGGAGAGCCTTGACTTGATTTTATTTCAGCATTAATGACACAATTATCATTGAAGTTTTGAAATTTTTGAAATATTTCTTAAATTTACTATTTCTTTATGTTCTACTTTATTAAGAACAAAGTGTAATATTTCTGTTTGCAAATACAATTATTTCAAAAGATTTAAAATTTACTAGCATATAAAAACGAAAGCAAGTTTAAAAAATCCCCAAACATTTCCTCTAAAACTTTGTGATGACCACCCAAAGATATTTTGGACCATACTGCTTGTGAACAACACTGTACAATCAGATAGGTAAAAGAAAAGCATTTAAATTAACTTCTTACCTTCTGATTTATCTTTGGATTTCCATAAATCAAAGCTCTGCTATAGCTCAGTGCTCAGCCACTTCTCACCAGCTTCACAAAGGTACAGCTGGGCACTGCCTCAAGTGGCAGGTCCTAACCAGACCCATGGGGCACTCTTTCAGTTTGACCCTAATCTTCTCACTGCCACCGTGGAACCTGGCATAGACTGGAAATGCCAGGGAGGATCAGATGGGCTGCACTATACTTTTAAATAGTGGCTGTTCTTCATTGAAAGGAGAATCCCTCAGAACACATGAATATGTGCTTAAATATGACAATATTTAGATAACATCACAATATTAAACTGAAGTAAAGCATTTTCCAGATATATCTGCAAACAGAGTTTATTATTCATAAGTTATCCAATGTGCAAACATTCTTATTCAGCAGGGAATATTTTTTTATTCCCAAGTACCTTCATGTAGGCAAGAATTTGATGAAAACAAGATGGAAGCCTCTGAAAGATGGAAGTATCTGGAAGGCAGAAAACAGCAGTGTCTAAATTTAATGATGACTCCATTTCAAATCAGTAGTACTGGGTCTGAAAAAAAAGAATCCAAATAATTTTTCTCCATCATGATCAACAACACATATTTTGATTGAAATGGTGAGTGGACGTGGGGAAAAGAATATAGTCACATGTTGTAAGGCCAGAACAGGGTTTTTTCACACAGTCCTGCAGTAATAGATACCTCAAGATTTTCCAAAGGTACTCTTGCATTGTACCTTTGACTTCCAATATTCTCTTATCCTTACTGCTAAGAATGGATTAAATAATCTCACTCTGAACTGATCTTACTTCACTCCAACAGAAACACTTAAATTCTGGTTATCAAGCTGCTCTTAAAATTCCTGCCAGGCTGGCTGAATTGGGTGAGTGTGTCATGGCTGACTGTGAAAAGAGCCTCACTGGAATCACACTGTGGGTCATCCTGGGAGCCCTTGACTCAGTGCATCTCCTTGCAGCTCTTGGCCACAGAATGGACCCTGGGCTCCTATTCCTCATTTCCTCCCTGCAGAGGAGCAGTACCAGACCTGTACTCCTCCTCAGCCATACTTTCTCTTGCATGTTAACTCCCTCAGCCATAACTGAGTGCTCCCTGTTCAGCTGACTCCTTCCAGGCTGCTGCCTTCCATAGCACAGTCTCCCACATTGCCAGTACACTCTGTGCTGCTTACAGATGTGCAAGATCCAGCACTAAACTGTTACAAGCTTTAAAAACTAATAAAAGTTTCCTAGCAAAGGTTTTTATATCATCTAGAAGACATCTATGTGAATGTTCAATGGGTATTAATTTGAAAAACGAAATTTAATTTTCTTTTCCTGAAAAACATTCTGTGTGATCTCTGACCTAAAATTTTTTATTGTTACGTTGTAGGAATGAAGTTGAAAGTAAGTAATTTGTGGTAATGTCCTGCTAATGCTGCCAAGATATACATCCTTAAACAAGCACAGGTTTCCAAACCTTACTTTGGGATTTCAGACAGTCATGAGTCACATTTTCCATCCTGCTAATGTTCCAGTGGTTCAAACCTTGGATGCAGCTATGCAGCCCAAGGACCAGTCATAAAGTTTACATTTCTCAATTGGGCCAGTGCTATACCATTTCCTACAATCACTGACTATCTGACAAGCCTCCTTTCTGCCATAATGCTGGTATGGGCTTTGTATCATTCTTGATGTGCTTTTTCAAGAGAAAAATAGTCTTGTTACACAGCATAGCTTCTGATTATTCAGGCTTGATAAAACTCAATATTGTGTACTACAAATGGCTGCTTCTGGCAGCTGCTGCTATCAGTTCTTAAAAGTGCTGGCATTAGATGGGAAAATAGGCAATAGGAAAGAACAGTTTCTCTCACCCACATTAACACAGAAATGTACTATAGCAGTGGGAAAGTTCTTTTTTACCTTAAAATGATAATAGAGAAGAAATATTAGCAATTTTCTTTGAGCATTAATTGAATTTATCTAGTTCTGATTACAACAATCTGAAAACAGCTTCTCCAATGTACAGAGGATCTAATTATTCCCAGAAGAAATGTCCTGTAAATCTGAGGTATAGTAAGTATGTGAACAGACTAAATATTCTTGCAGTTCATAACCCTGTAGGTATTTCTCTTCTTACATGGCAGAAAAGCAAACAGAAACATCAGAGGCGTAAGCAGAAAGAACAGCTTTAAAAAAAGGGTTGTATCTGGAAGACAAATGTACACCATGTGGCCCCATGTGCTCTCTTTGAAATCTAAGGATGCTTGAGGATTTCAGAGTGTTGTAGGGAGAGTCAGAACAAGGACACCAGGGCACCTCACAAGGCTTCAGCAAAGAACAGATTGTTAAAAAAGAGGTTCCAGATTATCTCCTGCTTGACAAAGACAAGACTGTTTTGTAAAGGCAGCATCTAATGCCATGTGGCTGAGGATAAAAGAACAGCAAGAGTCATCACCACAAGTAGCAAGTCATCAGCTTTCTCAATATGCATGCCCAATCCTTTAATCATTTACCATACGCATGCATCTTAATGGGAATTCTGCCAAAGTATAAACTGTTACATTAACTGCTACAAAATCTTGAAAAATTGGAGCAAATGGTCTGTACAGGAATGGTAACGCACAAACAATATCAATAACTTTTGCATTGGCAGCTGAGCCACGAGCAAGAAAATAGGAAAGCCACTTGATCATGCCATTTACTTCACTAATATGCTCAGTTTTTGCATGGAGTGTTTTCTGAGATGCTCCTACCATGTCACCTGCTAAAACAAACCCACCCTAAATGTCCTGGGCCCAATATCAGGTCTGAAATGGAACAGTTTCCTGAACTTGTCAGAATTTGATTAGGCAGACAAAAATGATCTTTGTTTCATGGTTTAATAGCATGCTACTGATGTTATTTCTATGGTAGAAATAGAAATGTAATCCAGCATGGAATTCTTTATGCATTTCATTTGCATACTCTGTAGTGCAGGAGTGATTACCGTTGCTCACAAACCTCATTTCAAAACCTGAGGTGCCTGGGACACACCTCTCCAAAAGGCCTGAGAGGAAGAGGCATCAAAAGTAGCACTGATAAGTGGACAATGACAACAGATTGCCAGACTCTCTGCTGCAGAATGGCTGAATATTGAGCAGAGATCCCATTAGCATCCACCTCATCACTTCCAGCCTGCTACTTCCCCTATTTGAAGACTCAGATTTCCTCCCATGTCAACAAGGCCCCAGACAGCTCCTAACCTAGTGAGCCTACATTTATTGATAAACAAATTATTCCTATTATAGGAGCTTCCCCACTAAGGTTCAAACAAATTATGCCAATATTAAAACTGCTACTACTACTACCAAGCACCTTCCAAAGGGACTAGGATCTCACAGAATCTGTTTTGAACCTGTCAAAGTCTCATCTCACTTCCAACAGACTTAGAAGAGGACATTAGATGTGCCAACTGCTGGTTATCCTGGTAAGCTTGAAACACAGTCAGAGGCCAGTTTAGGGAACTTTTGCTCACAGCTGCAGCTCCTTACAACCTGCTCTCCCATGATCCAAAAATATCAGTCAAGTGTTTACTTACAGTTTAATAACTAACCTTAAAATAATCTATAAAAAGGATCACTGGCTGAGGAAGGGGCATCAAATAATTTCACTCAGGGGATTTTGGTAGTTCATTTTCTCCATAGAAAAGTGAAGTTTATAATGAATGCAATTCATACTGAGTTTTATGTGTTCTATTGATAACAGAGACTGGTGTGCTGTTATATACACCATAGAAGTCTCAATAAACACACAAACTATAAAGAACTTCCTGTGCTGCAGCAAAGTGTCTAGTTAGTTCTGTAAATAGGGACTTGTGGTAGTGATGACAATTATTTCAACAGGATTTCCTCAGTGAAAGCTTTCAGAACCATCTCTGATTGGTAAACCCATGACTTCAGTACAATTGATGCCTTCCCACCCAATAATTCATAGGCTGATAGGAAGATAATTCTTTTTTCTTTTCCCCTCCAGAGGCCAAAGTATGGTCATGTGAGCTATTTTAAAAGCTTTTTAAAAACATACTATATGCACACACTCTTCATTTGGGCATTAACTCAGTAGTATGACTGGTGCATGTTTTTCCATTTCTAAAGCTTTGCTTTTCATTCACCTCTGTCTCTGTGCTGTAGTTCCAGCCTTTCACAGGCTTCCAATAGGTAAATTTAAATGGCTAAGCTATATATCTGATGGATGCAAAACCAACTTGGCATCATTATCTCTCAAAACACCCTTTTGTGGACAAAAGGCAATCAAGTTCAAAGGAAAACAAAACATTTCTTCCTTTTTACATTCCATGTTTGTCCCACATATTGAATAAACAAAGTTCAAATCAGTGTTTTCTTACAAGTATATATCCATAAAATTGGTAAAATAAATAAGTTACTTGTATTCTTTTCCTGAAAAAAGTGCAACTGGAATGAAAATCCAAGTCAAAATGGGACAAAATCAGAGTACTGAAACAGGTAGCCCAGTTTTCATCCTTTTAGCATTGAAAAGAAAAAGCCAACTCATCCAGAAGAAACAGGAAGGGAAGAGAGGATTGGAGGGGCAGACACTTGTGATTTGTGCCATTGTAAAAGAGACTCTGAAGTGTCTGATCCACTTATAGCACATTAAACATAAAGGAGACAAAGAACCCCTCCTGACATGTTCTGTCATCTCTCACAAAAGTGGGAATCAAACCTTTTGCAGAGAAATGGTGCTGGGCAATAGAAAGAATCTGGGGCTCCATTTGCTCACATCTCAGCTGGAAGCAGCCACTGGGCTGGAGGGACTGAGCTGCTGCCACCTCTGATGGCCCAGGCTCCTTGTCTTGAGCTTGCCTCCTTCTCTTGGAGAACTCTCCTGTGTTCAGGGAGAGTATTTTCAGTGTTTTCTCAGCACGTGCCCCTCATTCTGCCTTGCTTTCTTTTCTGCTAGCTCTGTAGCACAGGCATGGATGGGAACACAGCCTCTGCCAGCAGCACCAAGGATGAGCAGTCCTGACTCCTTGCAAATAGGAACCAAGGTCTTCCTCACAGCAGGAGACCTTTCTCACCCTAGAGGAGCACAGACACATTAGGAATTCCTGCTTCATCTTTTCTTCCTTTGCATCACTGAAAAAATCTATTTTTTTCTGGATATCATGCCCAGACAGCAGTTGCCATTTGGTGTCCAGACAGATGTAGTCTCTCTAATTCTTAACGTTCTCAAATTCTTAACTTTCTGCAGTGACAACATTAAAGATCAGAAGATTAGCTCAAATACTAAGAGTAGCATAAAGTGCAGATGAATACCCAGGGGTACAAGGAGAGGCAGAGGGAAAAAGAAAGGAGGAATATCTGAATTCATGGCAGCATGGTTGAAGTGTTTGTCTTTAAAGTGTTCAAAAGAATGTAATGGTGATCTAATGAATTTCAGTCTTACCTTTTAAGTCCTCAAATATACCCTGAAGCAGAGTGAACTCTCTTTATTGCTAAGTATCAAAATAAATGTTGTGTGGTTTTGTTGGGGATTTTTGTTTGCTGGGTTTTTTTTTCTTAAGTGAACATCAGTTGTCAGTGTACAAAAATTATTCAGACAAGGCCTCACAACTGTGATACTGAAATTTTTTTTAGAACTGTGTTCTCCAGATTAATTTTCAAAGGTTGACTTGACCTTCAAAAGACTATGTTTTCTGTCCTTTTTCTTGTCATTGGATCAAAGAGGCTTTGCCTCTATCTGGACAAGCTGAAATCACATAAATGCTCTTTTCCTTTCTTTCTTTTTTTTTTTTTTTTTTTTTTTTTTTTGTCTTTTCTTGGAGGTTCCACTTTAAATTTTGCTTTCTTGCCTTGCTAGGCAAAAACTGGTGTCTGTATTCTACTGCTGACACCAGCTTTCACATCCCTCCTGAAATTTATTCAGCTAATCGTGCCTTTTCAGTTAATACACTTACATGGAACTAATAACATAATCAGAACACTGAGAGGTTCCTTGTAATAAAATATATCCTGCCTCACTGTGGTTCTACTTTGACCTTGACAATGAGGTTTTTTTTTGTTTTGGTTTTGGTTTTTTTTTTTTTTTTTTGCTTAAAGTAATTAGTTAGATGGCTACTACTCCCTCCAGAAATTCCATTCCCTTTTGTGGTCTGAGGGTGTTTTGTCAGTTTTTTAAATCATTGCCCAACTGGGCTTTTTCTTTTCTTCATGGACACTAGTGTAAGGACTAATTTCTAGTACAGATGAGAGCTTCAGGTGAGCAGGAGCCATGTCAGTGGTCACCAGTAAACTGAAGTCATAAAAACCCCAAAATGGCAGAGCTACACCCCAATGATGAGAACCTGAGACATGACTAAGAATGAAAAAAATAGAACTTTTTCCATGCAACTTTTCTTTTAGCCAAAAGTAAAAAAAATATTATGTTAGTTAGGAAACCAAATGATACACATTAACTTATAAGGGGCTTTTTATGGCTACTCAAGGCCAGGAAATTAGTCACAGTCCCATTCTCTTCTCCAGTCTGGACCTCCAAAGAGGACCACACTTTCCATGAAGCACTGTGAGAGAAGACAGTTCCTCACAGCCTTAGAGCCTCAGAGCTGGTGAGGCTGTCAAGGAATGCAGATAGGGATAACCAAACCTCTACCCTGAGGTTCTGTGGTCACAAAGTATTTCAAATTATCTATGCTCTTCTATCACGGTTTTTTTTTTTCCCTAAAGGAAAATAGTGATATTTTCCACTGAAAATCTATCTAAAAATGTTTACTGCATAAAAGAGTTTCACATTTTTTTTTGTCTCCCTACCTTATTCCTTTTCTCCTTTCTCAAATTCCTCGGGGGAAAAAGAGCCTTGAAAATGGAGAAGATGAGCAAGATTCCCTGATCATATTATCCCTTTTTTTTTTTTTTTTTTGCAAGAAAACTTGTATTTTCTTTAGCAGCTGCTATTACCTCCAGCTGAGGGTGTTTTAGAAACATATTAGACCTCAAGAAAACTGTATGTCCACATATAAGTTAAACAGTATTTTACACTCTTGTAGAGACATTTGCAAAATAGTCATTGTCTTAAAGGAGATCCTCTAGAAAATCAGATTTATGAAGCATCAAGCTTTGAGCTAAAGCATCAAAATGTGATATTTTAGAAAATTGTGTCAGGTTGGACTAAGAAAAACTTACTCTTAGCTTGCAAGACTTAAGGCCAGGAAAGTACATCTCATTCCTTTCTTTCTTCCTTATAAACTTTTTATTTTTAGAATAGTTCCTAATGTGTGACCCCATCATCTAATGTTACATAACCTGAAACTATCTCTTTTTTGCATTGATCATCTCTAGCCAAAGACTTGAGGGATACACTCTGCTGTTGGATCTGCAATGTAAATGACCTTTTCTCTTTTCCTGAGCTAAATTTCTGATACAGCTGGTGCAAGTTCTGTGCAGACAGGAGAATAGCAATCTGTTCTTACAGGAAAAAAGAATGCTGAGAAATTGAGAATATTTTCCTTATCATTATTTTACATGAAAATGCTATGGTATTAACAACAGAATATGTTAGCATGCAATAAGACTCAAAATCCTTTTAAAATTTCCTTTTGCAAAAACATTTTTTGAAAGATGTTTTCCACCACTGAGCCTTTTTTGAAAGGATCTTTAGAAAGGAAATCTTAAAGAGAGTTTGATCATGCATTTTAGAAAATATAAGGCTGAAAAAATTCCATATGCTGCATTTTCAAAACGGCAATAAAATCCAGTTCACATTCCATTTTTCATTAAAGATATATAGGAATGAATAACACTTGAGAGTTATATAAAGGTTGTGCCAGTAAGGCTTTCTTTCTGCCTTTCTCTAGCACTTACTCTATGTAGGTCATATAATTTACAAAAAACCTCAACCCAACTTTCCAATTGTGTCATCTCTCATAACATTTATCAAGTCTTTTCATATCCTTTATCACTTACAGACATACCTGGTACCCTAGGTCTGCCTAGGTACACCTCTGGGAGACAGGGAGAGAAAACCAAAATGTAAGTTATATGCTTTAAAAATTGTGAACATCCATCAAAAACTTGGGTTGTCCAATTAATATATGTGTTTAACTTTCTTACAACCTTTCATGGGATAATTGTAGCATTGGTAAGCTTTTGAGATGTTTCATTAAACAGAAAACAACAACCTTTAAAATCTCTGGTACAGGCAAATGTTGACTATTGCTACAGTTCTCACCACATGCAGCAATGGCCATGCTTCACATTTCTGTGGTTAATTTGGATCACAGTGACTGAAAAAAGCAGCCTAAAACTAAAGCTAAGGAAAATGCTATTGTGAGATCTCTGGAAAGGCTGGCATGGCAACATTTTATGAAAGACAGGATACCCCAAAATATTGCTCTCAAAGAAGATTTCAGTTTGCATCAGAATTTCCACAACTTAATAAATGTGCTTCATGGAGTTTGAATGATTGATTTCCTAGCTTTAACTTTTTATGCAGAGTTTTGTTTTTCAGACTGCCAAACTATGATCATGACATACACACAGTACTAACCAACTATTTGTGTTTTTGGTGCAGCTACTGGCTGAGAACTCCTTACTGAAAATGTTCCTGCTGTTCCACTTGGCATATAAAGACATAAAACTTACCCAGTCCCAGGAACAACTAAGAAATTCACAATACCTTACATCTTAATTTGAACTCCAAGAAATGAAAAAAAAAACAAAACCCTAAACCTTACAGAAGAAACTCTAAAGACAAGCTGACACTTTCTTTTTAATAGAGGATGTTGCCTCTGCACTGTAAGTCATCCATTTCTTGTGTTGTACATGACGTGCAATTATTTATATTACAGAAATAAAGTCCAAAAAGTAATTCTGGATTGAGCTAAGCATTCACCTATGCAAAAGGTGCTTCTCCCTCCACCCCCCAACACTCCAATGTCAAATTTTAATTATTAACTTTGACAGCTTGGTCAATCTGAAAAACTATTCCCAGAAGAATTGAAGCAGAACTGAGTGAAAAAAGTTAGGAGTCAAAATCATCTGTCTTCTAGCACAGACTTGTTCCTGAATGATCTTTCCTCTCTGACACTGGATGCGAGGTGAAGTAGACTCTGCTTTGTTGTCAAGCTCTGATTAATTAGCTTGTGAATTTTGCAATTCCAGAGGCTTGAGCATGTTTATGTAATTTGTACATAGTATACATAGTTAATAGAGAGTACACTGAGCTCAGGGGTAGGCTCCTGTTATTGTTGCATAAAGCTATCTAAATAGAGGAGTTTTTTTTCAGTGCAGCATTATTAATTCCTTCCCTGTTATTGTGTAACGTGAGGAACAGAAGGCCTTTATCTCCTTTGTTGGCTGCAGGCTTTCAACACAGTTTAAACACATATTTTGTTCTGCAAGTACAATCTGGTTTAAAACTAAGTGCAAACAAATGCAGGTTGAAAAATGTTTTTCAAAAGAAACTTTCTCTAACAACCATGCTTCCCCATAGCAGTCAGTTCCTGATTAAGACTGAACAGTCTTCACTTTTTATTATGGATTTTGGAGTCTGCTCTTCCTCTGCCTCAGTATTTTGTGTCTCTCTGCAATATGCCAAACTTTCCTTTTCTGACACACCCCAGTAATGTTCTCACCAAAACTGGTGTAAGGCATGCAGAAGCCCCATGCCCCAGCCCTTCCCACCAACCCAGCAGCTCTGTTCCCAGTGTCCCTGTCCCTGTCCCCAGCAGGCTGTCTCCACTACTGGAGAAGCACTGCTGTGGGTCAGGGCACTAGCAAGGCTCGAGCTCTTTGGGCACCCACCCAGCACTGTGCACACTTGAGGAAAAACTCTCTGTGTTGCTGAGAAAAGGATGAAAAGGAGTAATCCTGCCAGCGCAGCAAAACAAAAAAGGAGGAAGATGTAAAACTTATTTAAGGGAATAAAAAATAGACAATAAAAAACATTTCCTCTTCCACAAAATCCCTTTACTGTTGAAATATCTGGATTCAAAGCTGTATTCCAGGTGGTTTTTTGGTCATTTGACCTTTGCACATCTCATCCAGCATCTTGCTGGGTGGAGTCCCTTGTGTTTGTCTGATGGGCAAATAAAAGTAAGTGGTATTGGCATAAACCTGAAATAACTGCAGATAGCACCAGTATATGTGAGAAACCACATTAAACTAATTTTAACCTGTGATCCTGGCTCTTTCTAAATGGAAGTTCTCTCTCTGCTTAATATGGTGTGTGTCTAGAAAAATCTGCAACAAGCCACTTACCTGATTAACCAGGCAAAAGGTATGGGAATTAAATACCAACAGATATTTCTTCTCATGCCTCAAGATTAAACATCCTACTCTCTACCCTGAAATATACACTTTAATTCTGTGTTTGGTGAGAACAGATGACAGTCTGTGCTGTAAGACTGGGAATTTGTTGGTAGCATGATGCTTTCAAATAGCCAGGAAGCTGCCTTCTGTTCTGTGCTGGTGAGTAGAGGACTCAGTGGGCTGACACACATTTCACAGCTCTGCATATTAGAACTTCAGATTTCAATTATCACTTCAGGTACACGTGAATGAGGAAAAGAGGGCAGAATTGTAGTGGAAAGCTCTTGCAGGCATAATTTGTGCTTCTTAATGTGCTTGGTTATGAAAGAGAAGTATAAATGACCTACACAACATTATTTAGCAAGTAAGAGACTAAAAACAGGTGTGATCATTAACCCTTGGTTTTCTAGCAAAGAAAAGTCTCTATTACTGTTTTCTAGTATATTTTTTCCCTAACATTTTCAGACTACCAGAGATTCAGATCAACAATCATAAACATGTACTTGCCCTCTGTCACAGATGACTACCACGTTTCATTTTGATAACCATCAAAATAAAAGTTCAGCACCTTGTGAAAGAAAACTGAGTACAGAATGAGGCCCAAAGAATTTTCAGCATTATTTCCTTTAAATTACTAATACTTTGAGCCATAGATACGCTGTAGTCACTGATCAGAGTTTGTCAAACTTCACCTTTGAGATCAAGGGAATGGATTTTCAAGAGAGCTTACACTCAGAAAGTTCCATAGGTAAGATGTGTAGCAATATGTGTGTTTCAAAGGAAGGGAAAAGTTTGAATATGAAAATTAGTAGTTTGCCTAATGGTGAGATTAGATTTCCTATTTGTTTCCATGGCATACCATAATACAAGAATAATTTTCTGTGCTACGGTGTTTGTAGCAAAAGTTAAATATCTTATCATTAAAATTTATTGGTTTTTCCCCTTTGTTTCTATTTCATCCTGTACATACTTTGAACTGAAATCCTTAAAGAGACAACTGTTGAAGAGTTTAATCTTACAATGTAGGCTGCCAGAGCAAACAAACAAATCATAAGAGGAGAAAAAATAATATAAAACTCTACTGTTCAAAAATGTTGGCATACCTCATTGTTTTTCCATCAGTTTGCCACAGCTTTTTTTTGGTGCTACACATCTTCATTTTTCTTGTGAACAAGTTATGTGCCAGGCTCCCCACCCTCTAGCAATGCACTGAGAGCAGCTGTGATCTGCCTGGCTTGCTCTGGGTGTCCATGGTGAAGGCATGCACATCTGAACAGAAATCACAGATCTTTTACTGTCAGTAGAAACTGAGTCAATGCAGTCAGTGGAGTACAAATGCAATTCATTGTCTGCCCAGGTAGTCAATAAACTTTGTTTGATTAGACCTGTAAGGCAGAACAGGATGATTACTTCAGATACAGATCCTCAGCCAACAACTTCAGTTATCCAAGTGTAGATGTCTCAAGTCATGTTAGGTACCATGGTTCATCTCCTGGTGCCTCACAAAGCCATCTCAGAGAGGAGCAGATCTATTGGAACTCTTGGCTCAAACATAACATCATCATTTAGAATTTCATGACAGTGCACAACAGCTTCAAACAGACCTAGATGTTGATGGTCATGCAACTGCAACTGGACCCTAAAGTAAGATGAATCCCATGAATCCCAACTGTCAGGACAGGAGAGCAAGTGAAAAAGAAACAGGGCTTCTTCAGCTTAGCTCCAAGCCCTGTAACAGAGTCTTTCATGTGTCACACTATGGCAGTCAGACCTGAGCCCGTGTCATACTGGCCTTTGGGAATTTGCCTACAAAATGTAGAAGAAACATTTTAGAATGCATTTCTTCTGGGGGATTGTTTTTGCTGTTGTTGTATTTTGGTACTGTGTAATCAAACAAGTCAGGCAATAGAGAAGAAATAGAGACACTAAGATATCATGAATCCAAAAGCCAAGTATTAGATCAGTAGAAAGCATAAGAGCAGAATCTGGCTTTCTAAAATCTAATCTGAAGCCCAGGCTCTGAGCCACATCAATTCTGTTCCTACTTCTTCCCACCAGTTTCCTATTCTTACTCTTTTCCTGTTGAAACAGCAACAGAGAATTAGACCAGTTCTTCTAATTTTTCTTTCTTTCCTGACCCCAGATGAGCACACTTCTTGTTTCCAGGCTGAGACACATTTTTTGTGAAGTCATCCAGCTCTCCCTCTCCACTGAGCCCTTCCTGGCTGCCTGCTGCTGTGTTTGCCTGTAAAACACACTCTCCCCTGCTGACTCTCAGCAGGCTAACTGCTGGCACAGATTTTCACATTTTCTCTATTGGATAATTACATGGAAGGACTCCACACAACTAAAATTACCTGTCTGTAAAGATTCTACTTTTCCTGGGGTGCTGAAGCTAAAGCTGGACTTCCATCCATGATACCACAGAATGAATACCAGACTTTTTTCCAGTCCCTGCCCTTCTGTAATCTAGGCTTCCCTTGGTACATGCAGGTTCTAGATCATTCCCTGGCCCATTAGCTAAGTGCAGCCTCGGGCAGGCTCTGCTCCATTTCTACGTTAAAAGAAACACAGTTTCTTGAATGGAATTTACAAAATCACTCCAGAATTGAAAACATTAATTAGAAGTCCCCAAGAGCAGGTACAGGGAGCTACACACCCTGCCTCCCAATTTAATGTCACTCACTGTCAAAACTGATCTCATTGCTACAGTTATGCACACAATGAGGATATCCTTGGAATTATGGTGGTACAATATGGAAAACATTGATGGACTGATACAAAAATATCTTAATTGGTTTTGTATTCCTAGATTTACCTGTGCCCCTAATCTGCACAGCCACTGTGATGTTCAGAAGGTTCATGGAAAATAAGGAGGAATGAATGTTGGGTAGGGTCGCTCTGAAGAATTTCCAATCTCAGAAAGGAAGCTGAAGCATTTAGATACTAAAATTGGGAGTAGCTGTTTACTCCCTAGAAGGCTGAGAGGCCCTGAAGAGACACCTTGACAAATTAGGGAGCTGGGCAATCACCAACCATATGAAGTTTCATAAAGACAAGAGCCAGATTCTGCTCCTGGGATAGGGCAACTATGGTTGTGTGCATGGACAGGGGAATGAGATGCTGGAGAGCAGTGCTGCTCAAAGGGACCTGAGAGTCCTGGTCAGTGGCAAGTTGGACATGAGCCAGCAGTGCCCTGGCAGCCAGGAGAGCCAGCCCTGTCCTGGGGGCATCAGGCACAGCATCACAGCTGGGCAAGGGAGGGGATTGTCCTGCTCTGCTCTGAGCTGGGGCAGCCTCACCTCCAGAGCTGGGGGCAGCTCTGGGTGCCACAGGATAAGAAAGATAAAAAACTAATAGAGGGCTGGGAAAGATGGCAAAAGGCCTGGAGGAGAAGCCATATGAGGAGTGGCTGAGGTCACTTGCTGTGTTCAGGCTGGAGAGGAGGAGACAGGGGACATCTCCATTTGTCACACCAGAATACACGCCCAATCCAAGTTGTGTTCAGAGTTGCATAATCATGTCAAAAGGTCACTTGACTGATAAGCTTTTAAAATTCTCCTGCTAAATAATGCTCTCTTGAGTTACCCTAAATAGAACAGATTTACACTTCATTTATGGAACAATGACAATAAAAAGGTGGCCAGATAGAGAAAGTGTCAGGAACTTGCTGATATTTTTAAAACAAACACCAAATAAATCAATCCACTTACCCTTCTCTTGAGCTGCCTTGGATAACTACCTTCAATATGTCAGTTGTTCAAAAGAAGTTGTGTGACCTCGAGATACGGTAATCCAAGCATTCCACGCTGTCCTTCCACCCCCTCTCTCTGATTTTTGCAGCTGTGTTTGGTCATGCCTGGCTGTCAGATCAGGCCAGGGCAGAAAGTCACCAAAGGCTGGCACACTTCTCTGCTTCAGTATTTCTTTCTGTAGGTGAAATATGTTCTATAGGCCTGTTGCTAAAAGCCATATCTACTGTATGTCACAGTAATAATAACTCTGATACAGTGTGACATTAGGCACATTCAGAATCATGATGTGGTGTCTGCCCTGACTGCATTGCTCAGTGTCATATGAGGCTTTCACTCTCTGCCTACTGAAATATTAAATACTGATCAGAAGGCATCCCTGTTAGCTCCAAAGGCTCCACAGCCTCTGAATAGGGATACACTAGGATCTCTGTGCTCCAAAATCTATTAGGCAAACTGAGAACATCAACACATGCATCTTAGGCTTGTAAAAATTTCAATTACAGATCGTTTTTGTTTTGAAGGGTTTTTTAGGTGCTTTTTAAAAATCTTCTCCAGCTACACTTTTCTTCACCCACCCCAAGTTAATTTCTGTATATGTTCATGGCAAAAAAAATTTCAATTTCATGCATCTAAATTTGCCTCTGTAACTGTTTATTTGATAACTGCTGATATGCTTATCCAATCAGAGAGCAAATATAATTTCTTTTCAATCTATGAAATTATATGGTGAGGCCTAAATAATCAAAATGAGCTGCTTTCAGATGCTTGGTCCTGTTATATTTTGAATCAGGTGCATTAAAGTGAAAAATTAATACAGTGAAATAAAAATGTCCAGAGACGATGTGAGGGGGAAAAAATGACTTATGGCTAATATAATACAAATTGAGTGCAAATGACCTGGTACTTTTTAATAACAGCCACTGCTATTCACAGACACCACAGAATCACTGTGATATTGTACAGACAAGGCTGAACTACCTTGCAACCCATCATGGATGTTTCAGTCAATACAGATTGCAATACAGAAGAAGTCCTTTATATATCAGTTGTTTGGTGACTTGAAAAACCACACAAAAAATTCATGTCAACATAAGAAAATACTCTAAGGGATTAGAATAACATCATGCCTCTTTGCATAGTGGTTTTGACAATGTGTTAAAAGTGTGGCTAATCAGAGACAGAATAATGTAATCTATAAAATTTTTAGTTTTGCATTGAAAAACGGTCTTCTAATTTGGACTGAACACACCATTTGCAGAGAAAATTGAAAAGAGGTGCAGTAAAGCATATGAATCATCATCAGTTTCTTAGACAATTAAAAAAAGAGGAATTTTAGCTGGTTGCAATTAATCCCTTGCTATACAGACAGTAATATTACTAGTGATGCCTACATAATTTTCACAGGAGTAAATTCACTTTTTTTTTTTTTTTTTAATGTTTATACACTTTAAAAGACCAAGCATTCCTCTGTTGGGCCTTCTTGGAAGAGGATTTATTCAACACTTTGAATTTTCTAAATGCCCATGTAGATTATCTCGCACTTGTAGATTATCTCATTACATATTTCACAAGTGTATGTAGATCTAGATTCCCAAGATGTACTGGACACAAAACCCAAGGGAAGTACCAGAATTTCACACACAGTCATTGGGGAAAGCCAGACACCAAAAAGACTTCCAATGTCAGCTTTGTGTGTGCTAACAAGAAATGAGAGATATTATTTCCTTTCTCTACTTCTTTCAGTGCCTACAAGAAAAAAATATGTCAATCAGTCAGGTAGGGCATCTGAGGGAAATAGAAATTGATACTTGCTCAACAAGTAACAGGAAGGTGAGAAGTGATTATGGCCGCTCCCATAAAAAGCTGCTGATAAAAGTATTCTATACTATTTAGAGGAGCATTCAAATATGGAAAAACAAAGCTCTTGTTCCATACAAGTGTGGTTTTCAAACATAATATCAAGACAAGCTTTTCTGTACTGACCAACAATGTTTGCAGCTTTAAAGGAGAGGAATTCAAATATTCTCATCACTCTCAGACACAACTTCATATTTCATATATGAAATCTGAAATGTTATATTTTTAAAGTTACAGACTGTGATCTAGAAACCAGACAATAATTTGTTCATTTGGGATTGGATGCTAAACCATTTTTCTCCATCTTTTCCTTTATATGATTGTATAGGAAATGACAAAAGAATTATATTGAGATGTCAAATTATGTCTTTATTAACTAATACTAATTATCCCAAGAATCTGCTTTACAATTAATATGCTAATTTCACACAAACTGCTAAAGTTACTTTTTCAAAAGCTTTTCAAAAGATTGGATTTTAATTTGCTTATCTGTAAAGAGCTCACATTTTTCCTTTCTTACTGGCATTCTCACTGTTGGAACACCACTGTTTTGTAAACATCCATCTCCATAACATGTTATTACCACCATCTCTTTCATTATCATCTCATAGCACAAGATCTTCTACTCCCAAATATACCTATAAAGAGTCCTTCCCCTTAGTGCAATTCAACAATAAAAGTTACTGAAATAAGAGGATGTTTCTCAAGCAAACGATTGTAACAGTCTGGATCAGGGAAGCAATTCTAGTTACTACAGCAAAGTATCAGCACAAAGTAAAAGCACATTTATATATCAGGGAACCAGATCTGAAGAAGACAGAGCAATGTTACACGTGCATAGCTCCAGCCTGTGCCAAAATTGTAGGAAACTGCTGTATAAGTAAGGAGGAAAAAACTTTACTGACAAACATAATGAAGGTGATAGATTTTTATGAATTTAATAACATATAATCTTACACATTAAAAGGCAACTCCTACCTTCAAAGTAATCTCAAAATCTATTGAGCATTCTTCCCTTGTGTTCTTTTAAGAAGCCTAACTTTGTTTCTGTCTGGCCTGTTTTGGCTGTTCCAAAAGACTCACATGTTTTGTTGTAAGTACTGGATGCAGGTATTACCTGAGTCTTACTAGTATTCTGCATCTTTTACACTGATTTAGACAGGCAAAATGAGAAGGATTCATATTCGTGGAAAACACTGGTTATAGTTAAATTTGTTTTCTTTGATTTTTCTGGCCTTGGTTTTCTTATTCAGAAGCTTCTATTTTTCCCTTATGCCTCCCTGAGCTTAGTGAGACAAACTGGATGTAACTTATCAGGTCAAACAAGCTCAATATGATTATTCATGGGGCAGACAACTGTTCTGAGAAAATTTCACTGGCATCTTAGCCTGGGAGCTTTTACATTCCATTCTCTTCTCTGCATAGAAGAGAATGACTATTACTTACTGGCAGAAAGAGCCATTAGAACACTGTGGCACAGAAGTCTCTTTCACAGAACTGCCAGAAGAGACACGAGGTAACTGGTAGCCCTACCTATCCTAGGCACCATCTCTCTGAGGCCAGCAGGCTACAAGTCAGGCTGCAGTGCAACCTGGGGAGGCAGAAATGAGGTAAAACTGTCTTGCACAACCCTGGCAGCTACTGCAGCAGGATGCAAACTGGAGGAAAGCAGAGAGCCCCTGAGCTCCATTGTATGTCCATGCCTAGTGGTGAAGCAGCTATGAAGAAGGGGAAGAAGCACAATCTCTAAGTCTGCACAATAAGAGTGGGAAGATTTCAACCATCTCTACTCTTCTTCCTTCATTCCCAGATACAAATGGGTTGCTTGTTCATGCAAAGCCACAGTTCTTCGTACCCAGACCCCTCCCACAGTTCATTATTGTTCCTAAGCACAAATGTATTGTGTACATAACATCAGAAATTGCATTATCTTGAAATAGCTACACTTTTCATCATCCTCCCTTCTCCCATCTTATGTCTGCCTTAATTGCTTCAATCAAACAGCTCTTAGAAAGAAGCATCAGCTAGACTTAAGGTACTTAACAAGATTTAAGTCCTTCTGTTTCCTCCCATGTAATGTAAGAGGATGAAAATAAATGGCATTCTACAAACAGATGATCTGTGTATTCCCTAACATCGTATTCCACTTTGTGACCAGAATGGGCTGTTTGGGGTTTTTTATTCCCAAAATTTTAAAGAATGCTCCTTTTTCCTGAATCTTGCATTTTATGAGTGAGTTACCATTCCCTTAGGTTAGAAAAAGGAAGCTTTGATAGCCAGAGACAGCTGCAACATAGCTGATATAGTATATCCATTATGAGTTTGGTTTAGTCACACATAAAAGTTCTGTTGATTTAAGTATTCATGTGTGTCTAATTCTGCTGCATGAGACAGAGTTTTCAGGCATCTGTGTGCAATATATCTTTCTATTTTACCTTCCATGTGAAACGAGGGAATAGTTTGTCAGTCTTGATCCTGACTTTTTTTGTCTGTAGTGTTCTGCTTTGCCTTTTGCCACGTGAGCATCCCTGCATCCCACTTTTCAATTCAACTTTATTTTAGCAAGGAAATCAACTTAATTGTCATTTACAGACAGTAAGAGGACAACTGGCACTGAATTTTTTCAATTTGCATAACACAGGACTCCTGGAAGCTTTAAAATTCCAACTTCATTTGAATCACATTTTCTAGAGATTAAATAAAATTACATGCTGATTAAGGGGGGGGGGTGGTCCTGGTTCCTTCTAAGCCCATGCAACCCCAATAAATCAAACCAGCTTCCCTAAATTTAAATCAGCTGAAACCTTAGTGTTGAGTTTTTCTTCTACAAAAGTTAAGAAATGGGATAAAATACATATAAGAACAGATTTCTTGCACAAACAGATGGAATTTGAAACTTTAATCTGTCCAGGTGTTGAGTAAGTGCTCTTTAACTCATATAATGTACCTATTTAAGTAGGAGAACCTACTCCTACTACTCCTACTACAGTGGTGTTTGCAACACCACTGGTATTGCAAAGCACACACAGGATTCACCAGTCATCCAGCTCTGTACCTTGGGCCACTGACACTTGAGAAAAAATGAACTCATCCACATGCCTAAGATTTCACACTAAATTTTGTTATACTCCCCATGAAATCAGTGCAGCTACTGGCTTTGATAAGTGCACAGTGAGCATTTATATAAACAATGGTTGTTATTTGGTCACACAAACACAAACAGGTCTCTCAGAGATCTGTTGGCTGAATGATTGATAAAAATAAATAATAGCAACAGTAAAAAATCCAAAGCTATATCAGTACTAGAAACGCACATTAAACCCCTGAAAAAAATAAAAGAAGTCTCATTAAAAGTTACTGTTGGAAGTCTTTTCACTTGTTCAAGAGAAAAGCCATGTAAGCACAGCTGTGAGTGAATGGGATTACACATAGCTCAACCCTTGTCAGCCCAGTAACATATAAGAATTGTTTTCCAAATGCTCCTTGGCAAGGGAATTACAGCTTCTGACTTCATATCCTCTTAAGAACTGCTGCACTGGAAGACAAAACCTTGGGTCAGTCTTGTCCCAGGGATATATCTTCATTCCTTGACTGAATAAAGGACATTAATGAATTGAGTGGAAATTTCAAAAAAGCATTAAACTTTCATTCATTTCTGAAAATGGTCATTTTCTGGCTGCCTGATTTCTCACATGCAACACTGTATGGAGATGCATATGCCATCTGGTAACATATTATAGTGCATTTACCTCTTTATAATGCTCTCCAACAGGTGCTCAGATTAGTAATAATATGAGGTCAATATTTAAATCATGGAGTCATTACATACATATATATATATATATGTATATGTATCTATGCATATATATTTTTTTTATTGATGCAATTTATAGACTTTAAAGTTAAGTCACATTTTAGTATTCAGAGCTATTTGGTGTGGCCAGTAGAATTTTATGCATCCATTCACAAGAGCTGTAAATTGATTTTCTACTTGAACTCCCAAGGTTGCTCAGTAATTTCAAACTATTATAGAAAGATAATTTTCATTATATTTCCAAGGATCTCATTAAAGAAGAAATTTGTTTTTAACATCTTCTTGCTCTTCATTTGCACTAAGCATTCTGTGAATCTTCTATTGCATTTTTTAAAATGTAAATAATATGCACACTAATTCATAATTTTTGTGCATATTGTCCATATGTATGCAACTGTGTGTGAAAAGGAAGAAATTAATTATTCCAAAGCTATAGTTTATCTGCTAAACTTATTAGTTACATATGGATCACAGAACCAGGATCATAATTTTGTGTGAAATTTGTGTTTTGCAATCCCTGCAGGTGCCTGACATTGTTAACATTGTCAATTTGCATCTTCTGTTTTCAATGCTCTTTTTTATTATTATTTGTTACAATCAAAATAATATTAGAGAATCTTTTACCTATCTTCCTTGCAGCCTCTCCTGGAAAACACATGGGCTCCTGCACACTCACAAACAGAACTAGCCCAACTTCATCAAACTGT
This sequence comes from Luscinia megarhynchos, assembly GCA_034336665.1. Classification (NCBI taxonomy): domain Eukaryota; kingdom Metazoa; phylum Chordata; class Aves; order Passeriformes; family Muscicapidae; genus Luscinia; species Luscinia megarhynchos. Next base: position 73,449,808 of record JAPFBE010000003.1, read on the forward strand.
TTTTTCAGATGAGAAGGCAGCAGAGATTGTCACAGCAAATGTGTTACTAAACCATTGCAAAGCCATGGGGAGAGCATGGTAAGTTATGCCAAGCCATTGTCTTTTAGGCCAGAGAGTGGGCACAGAAACCAAAGCAATGCTGAATTCAGGGCTGCAATCCTAACTCCTGTTAGCAAACATTGCAGCACAGATCTCTGCGCTCTGCCCTGGTATTAATCAGCTGGAGAGACCCTCGTGCTGCTTAGCCAGACTGCCTCCAGCCAGCCAGGGCACTTCAGTCTGATGCTCACAAACCTATCTTTAGAGGAGCCAGAATGAATGAACGTCAAGAGTCATGAGATGAATTTATTTCAGTAATTTTTAAAAGCTCACCGCAATTATATTACTGTATAAATTTCTTCAGCATGTAAATGAAATGCAGCAATGCAACTGAGGTGTTATTCTTTAAACTTCCAAGGAAACATGTTATTTACATTCAGAGATATCTGCAATTATTTCTGTGCTAAAATTATGAATCTATTATTTTAAAAAAATAAATGGAAAACAAACTATACCCTGTAATGATCATTTTGTCATTTAGACGACTTCAAAGTAAAACCTATACATCTTCTCGTCCCTCCTCCACATTTTTATGTAATCCTTCTATCAGGATAATTTTCCTTAAAGTCTGAAATACATCTCAAGGCTTTGTTTGCAAAGGTAAGCAAAAAAATAATTTCTATGCACAGGAAAACTATCTTCATAGCATAGGGTCACAGCTAATAAAAGTCCCTACTAAAGATTTGCCTTTATGTCTATTAATCAGTATTTCTACCTTTTTTCCTCCTCTTTCTTTTATAATTTTTTATTGTTACTAAATGGTTTAAAATGCTGTTCTAAATGCAAGCTTGTGCATGTCAAAGCACTGATTCTGCTAGTGATAGCAAATAATTGAAGTATGTACTGCCGAATTCCTGAGTAATTTGTATGCAATGTAAATCCATACAATCACTTGCAGGAGTCTGTCATGGGAAAAAGCAGAAATCTAGAAGCTATTCAGAAGCCTTTTTTATCTATCCATCTACCCCTCTGTCTATTTTGACATTTTAGCTTACAGCAGTGCTCAAAATGATTGCAATAGTTAAATCTGTATCTTAGCTCCTACTTAAATCCCAGTCTTAAAAGGATGGGAACTCAGAAAAATTCCCTCCAGGCTGGTTTGACATATGGTTTCTGACAATACTATAGTGCAGAATGGTGGAAAAAGACAAGTTAAAATAAATTTCAGGATGAATCTTGTACACACCTAGTCCCACCTAGGAGTCCACCCAAAGCTTGAAAACTGGGCTCATGGGAACCTCATGCAGTTTAAACAAGGCCAGCTACAAGGGGCTGCACCTGGGAACCACAAGAAAGATGGAGAGACTATTTACAAGGGAATGTAGGACAAGGAGGGAATGGATTCAAACTTAAAAAGAGAGTAAGTTAGATTAGATATCAGGAAGAAATATTTTAGTGTGAGGGTGGTGAGGCACTGGAAAAAGTTGTGGATGCCCCTTCCCTGGAAGTCCTCAAGGTGAGGTTGGATGGGGCTCTAAGCAACCTGGTCTAATGAAGTGTCCCAGCCCTTTCTCTATTACATCAAACACTCTGTTTCCTTTTCCTGACAGTCCAAGACTGTTTCTCACTTTATTTTCAGAGAAATATTTTCATGCCTTCTCCATGACTAGGTGTCTTATGGCTCTGTCATTGTAAAATGTCACTGATTTCTTGCACCCTTACACTTTGACTGTGCATTACCATACACAGTTTTAAGAGAAATCTATTATGAAATAGAGCTCTCTGAAACAGGAGCCAGCCCTCTGCTGTGGTGGCACTGCAGTTGGTATCTAGAACCATCAGCAGGTGTTTAGGTAATATCACCAGCAAAAATATTATCACTGTGCTGAACCATTGTTAGTGGAGTTTCTAAGGCTCTCAGAAATTAGCATGACTTCCTCTAAGCCTTCACAGGCACAGAATTGTCACTGAAAATTTAACTTAACTGCCAATCCCACTCAGGGCAAACATGCATTTTGCCCCCTGTATCTCACTGAGTTTACCTTGGTCTGAATACATTACTTACTCTGTGTACCTAATGCATTAGGAAAAGAAGCCTGGTTTAGTCAGAATAAACTACAGGAGGTTGAACTGCAACAGATAAATCATCAGTAATTACAACTTCATATCTCATTTCCCCTAGAATAACAAATGATTCCTCATTCTCATGTGGCCTAACAAGCCTTCAAGTCGACTCCTTATGAGCCAAACTATGACTTTCTTTTCAGTACAATTACTAACTTGTTCCTTTGCATTGTACCTGGAACATCACCAAAAATGGTTATTCTTTTAGTAATCAGAATACTGTAGTCATAAGTATTTATTTACTACATCACCTTAAGGTTTCATTGAGACACTGAGTCCTTACTACACTCTAAAATTAACGAGATCACCTCCCTGCTCTAAACAACTTTCAAGGAAATTGTCACAAAGAAGACACCAGCAGCAGCAGAACAAGTTGAACAAGAAAATGTTTGGAAAAGCCTAACTAAATAAAATTACAATTAACCCCCCACTCCTTTCCATATTTAACCATAAAAAAATTAATGAAGTTTTAGTTATGAGAAGTCATTTCAGCATAATGCTTCTAAGTTGTCCTCCACACATCAAAAAACAGTTCAAAATCACATGGGTCTGATTCGCCATTTGCACAAAAGCTACTAATCGCCACTTTGGCAGTATAAAGGAGCTTTGAAGTGGGTACAAATTCTTGTTCTGCATTCTTATTAAGGCTCCTTTCATCTGTCAGAAACATCTAACAAAAGACAATGCTCGTGTCTCTAAAAACCTCCCATCTCATTGTAAAACACACTCAAACTCGTAGTAGCTGTTTATCTCAGTGTAAAATTCAGAGAACTTACAGCTCAAGAAACTGCATCAAAGTAACTGTGTCTTGTGTAGCACTTTACACTGAACTGTCTGTCTATAAAATCAGTGATAATAGAGTTTTCTGATAAGGATATAAAATCCTGCATCTTATTAGATTCTGTTAGATTTGGATAGGGTACCAAGTTGTTATCCCTGGGTCTGGTAGTGATGATCATTTCACTATACAAAGGCAGGCTTTTTAATAGGAAAGGGCTCTACTATTTCACCCTTATTTTAATCCTCCTGTCCTCTTTCAGAAAAAGAGATATATGATTTAAAGAGGAACATGTGATTAAATCTTTATGAAGCAGTCCTGAATCAGAAAGATTAGTAGAGGGATTCTTGTTCTAGAACAGATGTTGTTGGTGAGGTGCATGTGTGGAAATATCTATAGATATGAGGTACACACCCATGTATGTCAAAACACACTTCAAATGATGTTGGGCATACAGGTGAATAAAAGCTGATGTTACTGGAAACAGTCTGAGTGTGCAAGCACAAATAAATGCCATTGCAAGAACCACATTATTGACTATGCTCTGACTCTTCTCTCATCTACCTTCACGACCTTTCCTTGGCCTATGTTCTCTAATCATCCTGTAAAGCCTACAGGTCACAAAGCTCAGTGCTGCTTCCAAAGGTCTATTGCCATCCAGAGTAAGTTTTTCTAGTTGTACTACAACCCTCTACTCCTGGTCGTTCATGGCTGAGACCCCACCAAAACATGAAAATATTGAACAGGAAGGAAAAATGGTTTATTTTCATTTGTCCTGTACTTCAGCAGTAAGATTGGTTTGGAAAACAATCTGCAATGCACCAGCCTAACATTGTACCAGGAAACCACATGGCAAGTCCCACCCACACAAAACAGCTTGAATTTCCTAGTGTCACCTATCAAAAACAAAGAATCGATCAATTCATTTAAAAAACAGCAAAGAAAAAGCAAAACAATAATTCCCAATGACAACAAGAAAATCCAACTACCATAATACAAAACTTAAAGAAAAAGAGATGTAAATTTGAGCAGCAATCATATTTGAATGAGCCCTGACACTACTACAGTGTTTGAGAGAGATCTGTCTTTGTACTCTTGCATAATGAATGGTTTTAACAAGCATGTTTCAGACAGTGGAGTGGGGTGTTCATAAAGTCCAACAGTAGCTTGGGGAGAATGCCACCAGTCAATAGGGTCTAGGGACAAACAAAAAATTTACTCAAATGAGAAAATTCAGGAAATTATTTTCCACATCTTGGACCGGTCTGTCTTGCTACATTTCTCCCCATCCTTAGCTATAGTTCCATGGATAATATTAAGATTTGCAGATGATCCTTCCCTAAGTGATTATTGATTACTATTTTGAATATCATCCACTCATAGCTGGCTGCTTGCTGTGTCTGCCTAGCAATGAGCTATTGCTTCTGTCTGTACAATGGATGGGTTTCAGTCCTAAGGGTTTTTATGCTGATTTTTAGCCTGCTGCCAATACAAGGAGGGCATCTAGGCACACAAATGGTAGCCTCCATTTGTAGGAATACTCTGATACGAATATTCTATTAACTTGCTTGTCAAGGAAATTGGTTTTGCATGAATCTTAATTTTAAGTAACTAAAGGGATCACAAATATTATCTTGGTGATTGGTTTTGTATCAGTCTTGCAGCTATATTTCTAGTTATAGGTCCCTGGATAACAGTGAACAATTCATCTCCGTCCAAGGAACATATGTTTTTCAAATAGTACCTGTAAATCGTTATTAAAGGCAGAGTAATTGTAATTTAACCAAGCAATATGTATAAAGTTATTTTAATCTTTTCTCATAAATCACTTATCCTAGCCATTCAATCAATTAAGTAGAACTCCACTAAAGGCCTGCTAATTTGAGAAAAATCTGCTGGTACGGAGATTTTCAGTACTTCAAAGTGTCCTCTAGACATTATTTTAGTAGTGGCAGATTGAAAAAAAAGGTCTTTCCTCGAGTAAGAGAGCTGCTCTGCACTGCCTTCCAGAGAACTTTGGTTGACTTGCTCATAGCTATATCACATCAAATGAAATTGAGAGGAACCAGAACACTGTAAAACTAGAAATTGTTGTCTTCCAATGCTCGTCAGTAACACAGACAATATATCCAAACAGTACCTCACTACCCATATGCACTGCAAATTTCATTTCCTGATCCCAAATTAGCTGAATGAGCTCTGACTGTATATAAGTGCTCTTCTACTGGTTAGCAAGCACATAATCTTATTCTTGGAAAACAGCTTGTCAAGATAGACTGAATAAAATTGAATGACTATTTAAACTATTCTGTCATTTTACAAAAAAAATTTGGTAGGCTATTCTTTACTCAGAGATTTAGTAGTGCAACATGACAAGTCTTATCATACTGAGGATAAGTTGTTTTTAACAGCAGTGTTGAGTTACTCAGGAGATAAAACTTTAGTTCATAATTAGGGAAATAGAATTCTTTGCTGTCATACAGCACTGGAACATCTCACATCTTTAGTTTAAACAAATGTGTGCCACTTATGTCATAGGAAATCTACCTTTCAGTTTGATCCTTCTGGATCTTTGCCAGCATAGAATTTGAGGGCTTGAAAAGTGAATCTTTTAGTGATACATAATCTTGGCACCTGGTGTCTTTAAAACCATTGCCTGTCAAACCAGCAAAAATAGATGCTCCTGTCAGTTTGGCAGTGCTGTTGCAGCAGGTTAAACTGTCTGTATCTATCTTTATAAGAAAGGAAAATATTTATAAATTTTCTGACCACTATTTTTCTAAGAATAATTAATCTGCTTTGCAGTTTATATAATACAGAAAATACACAAGCCCTTCTCTTTGGCCATCCACATCTTATAATAAATGTAAACATTCCCTGGGTGCTTGCAAGGAGAACTGTCTTCAAATGATCTTCCACTCTTTACCTCATTGTCTTTCTTCTTTTCTTTTCCTTTTCCTTCATGGAGTATACATGGACTTAGTATAACTTGCACATTCAGCCAAGGCTATCAGTCTAAGCTATAGTCTCAATCAATCAAGATGGTAAAATGCATAAATTTCCACCTCTGGCTAATCAAAAGCAGCTTTCCTAAGAGAAGTATTATCTATCTAGTTTAGCCATAGTGACCTACCTGCACAAAACCTCTGCACTGTCTCATAACAGTGATATTACAGTCACCTGTAATATCAACAGCAACCTGTTTTCCTTTTGCATTTATATTTTCAAGAAAAAGGAACTTCAGCCATAAAGCCCTGTTAGAAAGATGTTCCATTCCTTGATCATACCAGTAACTTTTCCCAGCATATGGTATTATAAACAAAGAGAATTGCACAGGGGTATGAGGGCAGCCACAGCTTCAATGCTTCCTTGTCTTTACAAAACCAGCAGAACCACGTCTGTTCCACTATGTTCTAAAGTGCATGATTGTGTTTTTGTAGTGTCTTCACTTAGGAATACAGACTCATCCTGGTATCAGCTTCTGAAATCCACTGCCTCCAACACCACCTAGCTGCTACTAAAGTTTTGTGTCAAATGCACATTCATTGGGTCTAATAAAAAAGAAATAGCTGAAGCAATAGCAGAGCCATGAATGTTTCTCTCTGAGAAACAACAGAGTGAAAAGGCAGGAAAATACTTGGAATGTGAAAAAAAAGACTGAATATTGTGCTGTTTTTAAAATAAGGAGCAAAATAAGAGATGATGAACTACACACTGACCATTTCAACCTAAATTCCCAGCAGATTTTGTAATAAATAAATAATCTAGATACTGGTAAACAGCTGGCAAAAGACATGCACAATGGCTATCATGTCCTTTTCAAGAACACCTTGTGTTAAATCAGTCTGTCTCCTACAAGCAAGAATACACAGATAACAAATACTCATGTCTGGACATGAGCTATCTGATGTTTAGGAATTTTGACTCCAGGTAGCTCAAATGATGATTACAAAATCAAGTTATGAACATATGACCTAGATTTAAATATTATACTGTTTGTTGTTTTTTTTCAAATAGTATCTTTTACCAGCAATACAACAGAAGAATATCTAGCATAAACTTTCACCTGGGTTTGGGTTTATCTTTTTCTTCATGACACAGATTATGAAGTAGAGTTTATGCTTATGAAATCTGCAAGAAATGTGAAGGTGGAAGTGGAGGACAGGACTCAAAGTAATCTTGACAAACTGGACACAGGGAGTAGCAATAATAAATGAAATTCAAAGGGCAATATAAGGGGAAAGTTGTACACTTGTGCAGGAACAATCCATTTAAACAGAATACAGAACAACTGTTTAGGAAACACACTTAGTGTAGGGTCTGAGATTACAGCAGATGACAGCTGAATATGAGCCAACAGTGCCACACTTGTGAAAAAAGTAGCATGGTCTCCAGATCATACTGAAAGAATAAGAATCTGCTATTCTGAAGAAATTTCATGCTGAAGCAGCTGTAGTATTTGGATTAGTTTTGATCAGAACTTTCCAAACAAGAAAGTCCAAGAGAGAATTAGCAGAATGATGAGAAGACAGGAAATTCACCTCTCATTTGTTTAGCTCATGGTGTGAATTGAAACCAGGAAGACGGAAAAAAATTAAATTGTTTTGTCCAAAGAGGAGAAGATTGAGGAGGTAGCTGATAACAAAGTATGGCTGCCAAACAGAGAGGGAATAATCTGTCTTTCATGCTGGTGACAGCTAGTACAACAGATAGGAGGTTGAAATTGTACTAAGAAAAATTCAAGGAGGACTTTAAAGACGTTTCTCCTTTGGAAAAGATAGTGAACTGCTGAAATACACTGCAAAGAGGAAAGAGAGAAGTTGTTTAAGAGTAAGGTAACTAAGAATTTGTCAATATATATTTTATGGGATACAGTAGACTACATTTCCCCCTCCCACCACCAAAAACATCTTCTAGTCCTATTTTCTGTTATACTTTTCCCTCATTCTACTGACATTTCCTTTTTCTGGATATGGATTTGACTATTTTTTCATTTTCTATATAAATGTTTTATGATATTAGCTAATCCCATTAAATCATCCCTTGGGATTAGTTCTCAAAATTAGTATCAGCTTTAGAAAGTTAATAAAATGTTCATTTCTTTGAGATATGTCATTTCATCTTTGCAGTTAACTGTCCTGCATTTGAGCACTGCTGAGCTGTTTACTGTTGTATCTTTGGGATTTGACAGTTTTTGTTTGATAGATGGTGATTTATTCTTTCAACATTATCCATTTAACTACATAAAAGATACTACAGATGAGCATTGAAATATCAATGCCTTACACTGCTGCATGGGTGAAACAATACTTTATAGCAGGCCACATTCTTGATATAACAATAATAAATTATTATCATCAGCTCCAAAATTCCTAATAATTTACAAAATATATTCTGTGTTATTATTTGTAGGGTAACTCTAACAAAGTTTCAGTATTTTATGAGCTGAAAGCAAGCAGTAAACGACCAAATATAGTTCATATTGTGCAATGGCAATGCCAAGCAGGAAAAATACCTACCTCAAAGAAAAAATGTAAAACCAAATCCCCCATTTGAGCAAGAGTTTGTGGTTTAGAAAAAGAGATGCAGTATTGCTTCTTGTGCAGATCACTTCTGTAATATCAGTTGTCTGTTTTATTGGTACAATCACAAAACAGCACAGAAAGGCAATGGTGCCATCAGTTATTTATGCCATAAAAACATTGCTGTAGTAACTTTAAAAAGAGCTCAGTACTGGTCTCTAGGGAAAGCTGTAGTGTCTGTAGTCCAGCAAGTGAAATGCAGGCATGAGTGGCACTTAGATGACCCAAAAGTCTACTTGGTGGTTATTTAAACTCCCTGCTGAAGGCCTTTCTTGAGGTGGAAACATTTTTCACGTGTGGAATTAATCTCCACTCTTTAATCCCTAAAATGGGGTGGCCAGAGCCAATTAAACCAATGCTTATTGAGGGTGATCCCCAGCCCTTGCAGGCTCCAAAATCCTTCCTGCCCTCTGTCTGGAAGATTTCTGTTGGGCCTAGGCTCAGACTGTATTGGAGTCCTGACTGACAGACTTGGAACTGTGCCTGGCACTGGTATCTTGCCTGTCCTTAGCCCATCCCCTCTGGCACCAGTCAGGACTGGACTTGGCACCTGATTTCTGGTTTCCAGACTGAATCTAGTTTAACTGAGGCATCCACTGAAAAACAGGAGATGGACAGGGGTGTCTGATGCACAGCCATTTGCAGTTACATGTACTCCAGAACATGAGAGTCCAGACACCACTGTAGTGCCATCACTTCCTTTTATTTACCTGAAGAAAGCCCCAAAACACACGTGGTACTCCTCTGAAAACCTCTGATGTTCACCACTGACTGCAAAAGAAGCTTAGGATTGTTTTATAGATCCTCTATATCATCTTGCAATGCAGTGCCCGAGTTGGAAGTGCTTAAGAAAGCACTTTAGGTTTATAGAAGGATAATTATTCCATAGTTCTGAAGCAGCAGAGGAGAATTTGCTTTCAAGATTACTCTAGAGTTATGAGTTCTTTCCTGTAAGGGTGGTGTGACACTGGAAAGGCTGCCCAGAGAAACTGTGGGTACCCAGCCCCTGAAAGTATTCAAGGCCAGGTTGGATGGGACTTTGAGAAAAATGATCTTGTAGAAGGTATCCCTGCCTCAGGCAGAGGGGTTGGAAGTAGATGATCATCAAGGTCCCTTCCAATCCAAAGTATTCTATGATGCTATGGTCCACCTTGAACAGAAGATACCTGAGAAACTTGAACAAATTTTCCCTGGATGTTCTTCCCTGTTTGCAATAACTACAGAAGCACACTACAAAACTTCATGTAGCTTTTAAATGACAATGCAAGGTTACATCTATCCAGTTACATGATGTTGGAACCCTGGAAATTGAGGGTTTGGGGCTTTCTGTGCTGACAGGTACTGACGCCCCAGGAAAATACTGCTTTTGACCTGAGGCTTTGGAGAAGGCTTCCAAAATGGAATAATAGAACTGGGATCACTGGTGTGTAGTTTGAATAGAAGTGTGTAGTACCCTGTGGTGGAAAATTTGGAATTTAAGGTTTTAAAATATAGTAATGTATATGAACCAAGATGGAGGTTTTAGGGCAGAGGTTTCTTTCTTCTTCACCTTCTTCTTCGTGGGTGTAAGTGGTACTTTTGTAATTGGATAGAAAATTCCACATTGCAGGTCATGAGTGATTGGTCATTGGGTTAAAAGGAAAAATAATTTAGGTGCTGGCCCGTAAAAGACCTTGTGGTGAGAGAAATGCATCCATTTCTAGCTTGTTAGCTAGAAGTACTGTAAAATTCACTGTAACATAGATAAGAATTAATAAACATCTGAGTTCAAACACGACATACCATCTCTCGAGCAATTAATCCCGACTCTGGCAAGAGAAAAAGAAGATAAAATGCAATAACATCTAACAAAACAAATGAATTTAACTACTACATTAAGGCGCTGTTCTACCTATAGTCTTTCCATACAAACCTCCTCTGACATCCTTGGCAGACCTGTTATGGACTCAAAGGAATACAAAGAGCAGAGGTACAACCTGTTCTGAATCAGTGTGAAACCCCTGCATCAGTGCCATGGTTCCAGTTTCTCCCCAAAGTACAGTGATTTTCCCAATTGATTTCACTGAAGTTTTCCTGATAACCATTCAGCACTTGAGAAACGAAGAGTCCTTTCTGAGAACTTTATAGTTCTGCTTCAGTACTGCAAACCTTACACTTCCCATTCCAATCTTACTTTACATATTGATATCACATTTCAGCACCCAGCTACTAATAATCCACAAAGAATGGCCTGCCATTGCTTTTGTTTTCAAAATGAAAAAAAATTATTTAAAACCTGGCCTTCCTTTGTATGCCTCTTCTTTAGTCAACACTCATATACAGATGATATTAAAGCACACTATGCAACCCTTTAAGACTTCATTATCCATGGGTAAAGGATGGGTATCCATGCACAAAGGAAAAGTACTTCAGTATGAAAAATGAATGTAATATACAGTAGAAATAATTTCTCAATCTCAATTAACATGGCTTCTGAAGGATTACAAAGCAAAAATGAAATTTTATTTTATTGACTAATTTATTGTCTCTAGTTAGCATGTGCTTTTCCAAGATGCCTTGGAATTGCTGTCAATAAGAATTGAAAAATCTGTCTGTACAAGGTTCTATTAGATAGCAATGTACATGTTGGGGCAGACTTTTTTTCCAGAAAAGATTGTCACAGTGGCAATTCATCTTTTAGCTTTCAGAGTGTTCATTCAAATGATAAAAAAATATTTAGGAGAAACTGATAACCTGACAATATCCATTCAAGTTCCTCCTATCCCTGACACTGCTGCAAGCCTAGTTCCCACTTCTTCAGAAAGGCCACAAATCAAAGTGGCTCATGATCATATTTTCAGAAATCATACAATTACCTAGGCATGGATTTATTCAAGGAATGAAGCCCTCATTAAGAATGTATATGGCTTTAAAAATACAACAGACACCATCACTAATAATTCAATGCACTATGTCAATTTGATATGGCATGAAACAGCCTTGCACAGAAGATGCACTTCTGACTGGCTTTATGTGTTTTCTTGCACCATGTTTGAAAATAGGCCTGGATGCAGTACCAGGAGCTTTTTGGTTTCATTCTTTTCTAGTTGAAGTCTAATGATGACAGCAGTAACTCTGAAATGCAAATTAATATCAGCCACATGGAAACAATATAAACTGTATTATAATGTGTTAAAGATATCTTAACTCACTTCAGTGAATACCAAACTTCTCAAATATTGCTGGGAGTTGGAATATCATATGATAAGCAGTGCAGTATTCTTTTATTGCCGTGTCAATCCATCCTCATCCTCACCATTAAGTTTTCATTTATTCAGTTGTCTCTCTGAGTCCCTGTAAGCCTTTTCATAAAATGGAATCCAGGGATTTTTCAGGCTCAATTTATCAGACAGTAGAGTTTGAAACATCATATCTTTCCCAGTAATTTATAGCTGTGTGACTAATAACTTTTTTCCACGACAGTGCAAACCCAGCCAAGATAGAAATATCACTAAGTTATGACCACTTGCTTGAGATACAAAACCTCACAAAAATGAGTTGATGGTTTCAGTAGACCACTGTTCTCAGCAAGACCCATTATAATAGACACTAATACCTCCAAGATTAGACTGGGCTAGCAAAATTATATTTCTTAGATAGTCTGCTTATGATTCCACATCACAGACAAACCACAGCAGTTCTATAGTTTTCACAAAATAAAAATTCAGGCTTCATGGAAGTGTTATAAGACATGGTCTTTCAAATACTTTTTTTTTCAGGAGACATAATTTGCAAAGATAAGATGCTAAAGCAAATGTTATATTAATGTTTTTAATACTGATGTCATTTCTATGCATAGAGGAAGAATTTTTCATGTATTTCTAGAGCCATGCCAATAATGAAATATAATTTCCTTGACTAACCAGGTATGTAACACACACAATATGTATATTGTATGTGCTTGATGTCTACAGTATTGCATGTGTTGTTACAGGTGGCACTGGGGTTTCACATGCTAAACATTTGTTGTGCAGTATTCAGTGCCTGTACAATCCTTCACTGAGTTGTGCCAAAAAACTTTATGTTAACTATAAATACCAACCAGGTTAATTAAATCTGATATGCAGCATACTGAATATCAACTTGCAATACAATTAGGAAATAGCACTTAGATCTAGGATACATTTGTTTTACTCCTGACTCCTCTTGGTTCTGTGGTTCTGGACAATGTCTCTTAATATTTAGTCTTCCTGAGTGACATAATTACAGATTTATAACTGCCTACATAGGCCTTAACTTTAAGGGTCAGTGGGTTCAGCTGGTTGCAAGTTCTTAGTCACAGATGCACCCAGAGGTGGAATGGTGTTGCCCCAAAAACTCACTGTATCCCATTAGAGTTAAAGTAGTCAGTAAGAAAAATTGAATTGCCTAAAGCTCCATGGAGAAAAAGCAAAGGGGACTGGTAAACACAGAGGCAGGACTCTTAAAACACTTAGTTTTATTATCAGTAATTGTGTCCTTAAAAGATAAATTATTTAATCTAATTTATTAATTTTAGTGCACTTTCTATTATCTTTAGCTTCCTAAAAACTATTTATATTTCTTTTTGGAAACTTTTCAGTTTTATAAATGAAAAATTGCTTGATATACTTTTTGCTCTTCAAAAAACTAAGAATAGCTAAGAATAGTCACTTCTTCCTTCCTTCAGTCTCACTCACTAGATAAATTGTTTTGCAGAAAAGTTGCACAAAATCTAAAGAAGGACAAAGTTTTCCAAAGTGCAGACATTAAGGGCTTATGTGCAAAGAGCTTGAAAGCTTTTCCCGTGTCTCCTACATATAGTTTATTTGTTTATGGCTTATCAGGAAACTAAGCTTTCTGAAGGTGCTTGAAGTTGTGTTGCTGAAGACAGGCAGCAGCTGACAGCAAGCAACCTGACAGATTCTTTGCTCAGAGAGCAAGAGACAGCTTTTCAGCTGAATGATGGAGGTATCTGGTTCCAACACAAGCCAAGAATTCTATCTCAGCAAAATCTGCAGTCTGACCCTCTGCTGTGAAGTAGGATGTTTAATTCCATCCAGGAAATTCAGGAATCAAGCCTGCATACATATTGCCAGAGAATGCTCTAACTGAAGAGCTCTGCCACCAAAAAGCAGGCAGCGAGTGGCTTGCTCTCTCACAGAGTGTGCTTTTACACACTTTTTACACTCATGCTCCTGGCTGTAGTGGCATAGAAATGAAGGAGAAAGGTGGTTTACTGGATACAGCCCCTTTGGCACTCCCTCTTTGCTGGCTTAGCCATTCCCTGCTTAGTCTACTAAACACTACTGCAAATCTCATCTTTTGGTACCCACCTTTCCCCATTCACTGTTCAGCTTTGTCTCAATTGTATTCTTGAAGCCAGGCCACTACATCTTTGTGCTGCCACCCTGGCTGCCATGGCAGGAAAGGCTCCTGGGGAGCCCTTATGCAGTTGCATTGTCCCTATTTGTATTTTTCTCCTTTCTCTCACCATTAGTTTTTCTGTTCACTGCCTAGTGCTGTTTTATGGAAAGACCCGGTCAACATCTGAGAAATATCTGTATATACAATACAGTAATCAAGCAGATCATCAAGCAGATGATGAAGCAGAGAGGGAAGGACCTATTAACATCCCAAATAAACAGTATGGTGATATAGGAATTAAAGATGTAATTGGTGCTACAAAACATAAGGGGGATGAAGTTCTGCCTTCTTCCTCTCCTTTCCCCAATGTACCAACCATGAGAAAGCTTCACTTGGATCTCACAAAGTGACACATCAAAATTAGTCACAGGATACAAATCTGCACAAAGCCAAGATCTTTTCCTTTCCTGTACTCAAAATACTGCTTGGATAACTATATTCCTGATAACACTTTCACACAAGAATATCAGAAGCAGCCATCATGTAGACATAAGGATTAATTGTCAACAGCTAATTTATGGGAAAGGTTTTGATTTGTTCTGCTTACAGATTGTCAATTCACAGCCAGATTCCTACTAATGAAGTAATTCACCAGGTATTTTTCACTCTTTAAAGGTGCACAGGATATTCACACATTCACACAGGAAGAGAGTAAATGGTTGTTTCTGTTATCCCACAGTAACTGTAGCAGCTCCTTTGGATAGAACAAAATCAATCAATCCCATGTTTTCACACAAGGCATAATACGTTTCCAAACTTGTAGTGAGTAACTTGAAAATGCCTCACTGAATATTTTCACTTTTTCTGTCAAGCAGGATGTTCTGGCATACAGCTGGAAGGATGATGGCCAACACTTCTACTTTTGTGTTCTGGCCCCTAAAAACAGGTGTTCTAAAAAGACAAATGCACTTTATAGATCCAGAGATTATCAGAGTTATCTGAAAGCAACCAATGTTAGGTTGTAGCTTACAAAACAATAGCTTCAGTTTTCTATCTGGAAGGAAAAGAAGTGAATTTAAGAACAGCATCAAAATGGGATTTTTGACAGCAAAAAAAAAAAAGAAGACATATTAAATACCAGAGAAAAAAGAGGTAGCATTTCAGCTTGTTGCAGGCATAGAATCATAGTATCATAAAATGGTTTGGCTTGGAAGGGACCCTTAATATCATCTTGTTCCAACCCTCTTGCCAAGGGCAGGGAACCTGCCACAAGACAAGGTTACTCAGAGCCTCATCAAGCCTTGAACACTGCCAGGGATGGAAAGTTCACAGAATCTTTTGACTTAGAGATTTATTTTTTCTTTTTTCGAACAGAGGTATAGTAGAGGTATAGTAGAGGATGAACTGAGAAGACACTAAGACAAAAAAGAAAAAAAGAGCTATCTAAAATCTATATAGTTATCACTACATGTCCAGGGGCTTGACTAGACCTATTCTTTTTAGGTTGGCCAGATGGTAAACTAATGAAAGGCAAAACTGAAGCAACAGATATACACAATGTATACCCTAACAAGCTTGTTTACAAATAAACTGAAAATTTTGTTTTCAGCCTTGAGTGGTGGTAAGCAAAAATTTAGTAAAGAATGATGCTTCATCATTGCATTGCTTTGCTCATGAGTGAGTGTAGGAATTACATACTCTGCCTCAGATTCACATGGAATATCTTAATTTTATTTTCTCAGTCATAAAAATAAGTATTTATTGAAAAGCAATAAAATATTTCTTTTCAGTACTTATGGTTTTTTTCACCTCTATGCAGTAATTGGTGACCACGTAGAAACTCATCACCGTACCCCTGCTAAGACAGGGAAACAAGGCCTTAAAACTCTATAAAAACTATATTGAATTTTCTAAAAGACACCAGAGTGGCAGGCTCATTTTTCATGAAAGTGGAATTACTCATCCCACTGAGGTACTGTTCCTGCAGTGCAACAGTTGCCTGTAGTGCTTTGTTTAAAGATGCATCTTTGCAAAGGCTTCCAAAAATTCAAAATACAATTCCTTTTTCAATTATTTCATTCTGATCTGCAGTGCTGTTTTCTTCCAAAGCCAGGGGAAAACATGGTTCTGCCTATAAGAAATGTGCAGAAGTCAACAAGACAATATTCCTCTGACGCTGAATTCCATTGCACTGGTTAGTTACCACTCTTACTCTGAAGGACCAGGCAGGCTCATTAGTGCACAATGTAGGGATCATTCATGATGCTCATGCAGGGGGCTGAGGAAAGCCAGCAGCTTGCCTGTTGGTGTGCTACTCTCAGAGGCCAGCTGCATCTAGTGCCCATCTGAAAAGCTGGCTCACACTGTGAAGCCAGCAGGTCCAAGCAGCTCAACCAAACACTGCTCAGCACCAGCCCTCTCTATTTACCTAGGAGCAAAGTAGCTGTGGAATACAAAGCAGTAGTTTAAATACCACCAACCTGGGCCATGGAAAGAACCAACTATTGAGCAGAACAGATGATCAATGTCCCAGCACTTTGAATACTTTTCTGGGTTGCTTGTCTAGTCCTTGAGTTACCTTGACAGACACACTGCCACAACATTTTGCTCTCCCTACTCCTGTAACCTCCTACAATGAAAGCAAAACTGAGAATCATACAGCACCTGGATTATGAGCAGAGGCTGGAAACACAGGAGTCATGCTTTTTTCAACATGCATGCTGACAACCATCAGTTCTTGCAAACCAGCAAAAGCAGATGTGTGATGAAGTACTACTCCTTGATGTTGGGTTACTATTGAAAAAAATGTTTGTTTGTTTTCCCCAAAGGCTTCTCCTAAAAGGAGTTAGGCCTGCCATATTTCCTGAAAGAAAAGACTGCTGTTCCACCAGCCTATGGTAACTAAGTGGCCTACTGAGAGGATGGAAATAATAGAGAGGAACCTGGTTTCCATATCTCTTTTATCAATTTACAGACACTATAAATACCAATTTGCAGACACAGCTGCAGAACAAAAGGATGCCTGTTTTCTGTATGAGGCATCCTTCACCCATAAGTCATTCCAAAGCTAAACTCAGTAAACAAAAAATGAAAGGAAAGGTGCAACAGAAGGATTTCATACTCATGAATTTAATGTGAAAAGTTTCAACCCTATTACATTTATGCCCCAATTTGGGGGTGCCCCAAAGTAAAGCTCTGCCAAGGGAAGAGCCCTCACCTCATCATTACTGGGAAAGCCCAGCTCCTTCTTGAGGTAATCTATACAACACTGAGGTCATTTAAGCTCTCCATCTAACATATGAATAACAGTACTAATGTAACTCATAAGGGCAGCAGAAGAAACAGGCACCCTGAAGCATCCAGATCTTATGTGATCATATAGAGAAAGGAGGAGAATAAATTTTGGATTTTATTGTCAAAAACCAGAAGGGAGTAAAACTGGGGTTTTTTTTTCCTTTTGTTTTTGTTTTGTTTTTTTGTTTTTTGTTTTTTGCTTTTTTTTTGAGGGGGGGCAGGGGCAGGGGAGAAAAAACATTAGAGCTGCTGATGGCTTACTGGAGTCAAGAGTCAGGTGAACTCAGCTGAATTCGTGGACAAGCAATCCCCTTATGGGCATCACAGAATGACTGAAAATTACCACTGGTCTTGTAGCTCAAATACAGCTTCTCAGCATGCTCCCTGTGCATACTAATGTCAGTGACCAATTTTTTTTTCATGCCAGAAGCCCATAACTCACCCAACAGCTATTTTCAAATTTTCTGCATGGGGATGAAGAAGAAGCATTAAAAACATGAGTTAATCAGGGAAGGGGAAAGCAAAACAAACAAAAAAATGGAAGGGAGGTTTTATTCAGTGTTTTAGGCTGAACAATAAATGTTTGGGCTAAATTATTTCTAAATATTTCTAAATATATTACAATTAGCATGTTAGGCAGTTTTCATTCTATGTGCTGTGCCACTGATTGGATATAACTTCACTGAAATAAAATCAAACCAGAAATTTAGTGTATTGTAACAGATCTTGGTCATTCTCAAAAGAACTTGTCCAATGTTTCCAGCCTATTTGATGCTCAAGTTTATTTTGTCATTCAATATAGGATGACCTTGTCTACTTAATAGAGCTGACAAAAGGCACATAAAAGACAGTGGAATATACATAATACTTACTAACTATGACCAAAAATCCCACATGGCACAACTTTAAGAAAGAACACTCGTGTCCCATAATCTTTCATTATGACTGGGAGGGTTTATTTCTCCTATAGTGTCACAAAAAACCTGGCATGCAAAGCCTTGCTCTCAATGAAGTGTATAAATCTAAATGAAGTTTCCTTATACACTGAGATTACAAGCTAGGAAAAACATTGGACAAAACATCCAACTAACATAATGGACATTCAAAAGCTAGACAAGCTAAGAAAATTAAGAATGTAACTCTTGGCAGTATTTGAGAGAAGCCATCAAGAAAGATGGGGTGGAAAATGGACTAGCAGAAGAAACTTGGCTGCACCACAAATTCTGGCCTTGCAAAGGCAGATACCACTTCTCAGTTCCACCACAATAAACACCACAGTGCACAACTAGATAAATGTGTTTTATACATATAAAAAATTATTCAACAAGAGGGAAAACAATCTGCCTTGTGAGAGGACGGGTTAAAGGATTTCTCTTCCCATTACTTCACATTATTTGTCCTGTGTGAAGAAGTGCAGTTGAGAATTCCATGGAGTATATTTATGAAGGGAAAATAAATCTTTTTGATGTAATCTCAAATAGAGAAGGAAAAAAGAAGGTACAGCTGGGAGTATGTGACCTGGCTTTTGAGTGTAGAATGGGGGTAATAACTTAGAGACACCAGTCTCTTCAAAACCCACATGGTTATAGCTGAAGACATGATTTCTGATAATTCAAATTTTGGTACATCTTCTCTGTGTCCAGGGAGATCCAAAGGAATCCCACTGTGATATTTTGTAAGCTGAAAGGCAAGTGCAATCTCCAGAGGTGCTGATGGCATTATCTGACATACAAGCTGCAGAAGCTTGTTTACCAAAAGCTGTGCATAATTTAACCAGCTATTTTCCTGCACTCTGTTTTCTAGATAGAAGATTTTTAAAGCTTCAGACAGAATATGAATAAAAGTGTTTATCACATCTGACAGAGAAAAACCCTTTTCTACCATATGACTTTTATATTTGTATGCATGTATTGCCCAAAAATTAAAGTGGGAAAATACAAATTGTTTAATCTGCAGTATAACTAATACAATTTGTTTCCCTTCCCTAAGAGTTATTGTCAATACTACAGAAACTTGAAGCAGGCACAGAAATTAAGTTAATCAAGGATTCTATAGCTCAGGTGAGTTATCACATTCTTATAGGCCCAAACTCTGCTCTTTTTAAACAGAGTTTAAATTTTCTGAATTTTACTTCCAGTTCCATGAAGGAAGAAGGATACATAAAAATTTAAAAATTAAATAGTTGAACAATTATTTTCATGACTAAAGCCTAAGATGTAGCCTATGTGAAGTCTGACATTACACTCAAAGGGCATTGCAGTCAACATCTTTTGAATGCCTGTTTTCAACAACGTAGACTTTGATAAGGTTTAAGACTCTCTTGCAGAGCAAAAAGGGGCATTTTCCATAGAAGCAGAGATTTAACAAAAACATTTTTAAAAATTTCATTCCTATGCAATCCTTGCTTTTTAGCATGCTTGGCTATGCAGATTAAAACATGCAACTTATTTTTTTCCAGCTTGGCCTTCAAGACTGGCACAGCTACAGGTTTAACTTCCACTCTTAGACTGAGACAAATTGCTCTATCATTACTATTTTATTTTTATAGTCATTCCAGCCTAAAATTTGTCTCAGCAGTGTGGCTTTTTATTAGCCTTTTGAAAACATTGGGTCAGAAAATCCAAAATCTAAAGCAGCCATTACTTGGTTATTGATGCTAGCCCTTTGATAGGTCTGAGGAAGTCAGGTACATTACATCTGGGCCTTTGAACATTTTTTTCCTTCTCATTTCAGCAAGCATTAACATCAGAGACATCAAGCTAATCCTTTCAGCTTCTAATCAGTGTTGTGGGCACTTTTATTTCAGCAACTGAGCCTCTCTTCAGCTACTGAGAATTTCAAGTTGAATTGTTAATGATTATAAAAACATCACTGAGATGACATAGTGCCCCTTTCTGCTGCCTACAGTTTTGTAGGAAAACAAAGTTACTGGAAGTGGCACTTGTTCATGCTGGGGCAGTACAACACTACCACAATCATCTCACATGTGTAAACTGACTTTTTGCAAAACACACTGCCCTAAATGCTACTGCTAAGGGTCAGCATAGATCTGTCTGCTCTGGTCAGTGCCCTCTTCACCCATCCTCCAGGAGGTGTGGGTTGGCCTTTCTGGTATTTAGTGGCATCTCACACCTCAAAAGTTTTCCTATGGTGCTTTTTTTACCTCCTTTAGAAGATATCTGTGCTGTCCACGAGAGAGATGCCAAGGAGGAGTCAGAGAGAGTGAAAGTGCTCTTTTCTGGCTGAACATGTTGAAAGTTAGCATTTGTTCTTAAATGATCAAGCTTGGCTCTGCTTTCTCAACTTCCTCTCTTGTGACCAAACAGCATGAAATAAAAGATAAGAGAGTGATTTTAATTTCTTTTTGAGCAACGTGGAGCTGCTAGAGATCATACTTTAAGCCCCCAGGAAAACAACAACAACAACAAAAAAAGCAAGATAAAACAAAATAAAACAAAATGAAGGAAAAAAAACCAAAAAATCCCCACAAAAAACAAAAAAAACCACCCCCAAAACCAAAAACCAAATTCCTTTGGTACAAGCCAGGATTTTTATATAAGTCCCAAAGTCCCAGTTCTCAAAATCTGAAGAGAATATTAAAAGCTTCTGATGATTAATCTCCCCCACCCAATTTACAAAAATCCCAAGACTTGACAATACTGAAAAATTTAAAACATTCTGTCCATTATAGAACTGCACTAAAGAGCTTAAAAAGTTTTCTTATTTTTGCAGGGGAATAAACCCTTTCTCTTCTACCTGCAAGAAAACTTAGATTCAGGGAGAGACATCTACAGATGCTTCTGATATAAATGAGGCAGACTAATTACTCATTGCTCCTACTCATAAAGAAAGAATATCAAAATAATAATTGTTCAAGATTTCTAAAACCATTAACAAATTTCAAATGTTGCTTACTAGCTGTTTTCTTATATTAACTCCAGAATACTTCAGTACCAGTGGAATATTTTGACCAACCTGGCTGAAAGTGTATATGCAGAACACCTAATGCAGAATTATGGAACTCAGAAATGTTTACAAACCCAGGATTTTTATCTCTAATCTGTGCTGCTAAATATTTTTTAAAGGTTTTATTAACAATGTCTGCAGTCAAAACCAGCAGCAAAACCATTTTTTACAATTCTAATACTAATTAATTGGTTTAATATCTGCAAAGTCTTTCTAAGACTGAGCACTGAGAAGCAACACCACTTCTCCATCAAACTTTTATATACAGAATCAGTGTTCAGCAAAAGCTGAATAAATAGTGAGGGTTATCTGCCATATTACAGGTCATGTTGATACATCATGATAGGTCAAGCTCTTAAAATAAACATTGTGCTTTGGAGTTTAGAAACTTCTATATTTTATGATAGCCTTAATTGATACACTTCTAAAGAACCAAGTCCCCTTCATATCACTGATTTTATTTTATGAACAGGTGGGGCTGCAACTCATTTTTCAGGAAGGGCAAGTCAGGTACATTTCTACTAAAACTAGTGGGCACTGGTGTTTCATTCCCTTGCACTCTACACTGCATATAGCCTACAGCAGAAACTGTCTTCATTTTGCCTGCATCTTTCTAGGTGGGTGATGGTGTTTATTTAGTGATCGAATCTGGACTTTCCCATAATTTATGTGCAAAGACTACAGAGTTCTCAACAAAATAGTGATTTTTACTTCCAAGCCTTTCTTGAAGTATTTGCAAAGGAATATGGTGCACAGCTCACAGAATTATGTTGATTAATTCTGGTCACATTTTTCATTGGTAAAAGTGCGTTTTAGATTTATTCACAAGTTCCTCTCTAAGTAAGGGTTCACAAAGATCCTTGGCAAAATGTAAGACACACAGACTAGATCTTTCTGGATTCATGTTTGAATTTTCTTGAATTGTCACTATTCTGACTTAAAGATGGATCTTGTCTTTTTCATGAGATGGATAATGATGTATAGCTTTTTTTCCACCATTTTTTTAATGCACCCTGGTCCTCTGCCCATGAAATAGTCTATTTCAGTTAGGAAAATATTTGCATGCAGTGACCAACTTTGTCTTCAAAGCATTTTGAGGATGTTCCAGCTTTTTAGAGCATCCACCTTTTTTTTTTTTTAAATTATTATTAATTTGGAATTCCAGCATTAACATTTGGTTTATTCTTTTTTAAATAAGGGGGAAAAATTCCTCAACAATCTCTATTGACTGAAGTTTCCAAAATAATGTTTACTTTCTCATCTTTGCAGTTAAATTGAATGTCAGTACTAACACAAGCAATAGTTTGCCAATAAATGCAAACTACTTTGGCCTTTCCTGGGTCCTTCCAAGACAGCTGACTCCTAGAACAAATGACAGTAGCATTTTCAAAGCTGCTAAATTATTCCAATCCGACTGAAGCAGATACTGTCTGGCATGAAGGATTCTAAGACTGGTGAATCTGAACAGACAGGAGTAACTGAGTGAGCAGAATTCACTGCTAAAAGTGTGATAAAGAGCTTAAGATAAAAGGAGAGATTTATATTGAAATAGCAGCTTACAGTAGCAGATCAGTTTAATTTACTCCGCCATGTAGTAAGCAAAAAGCGTGTAAAAGGTGGGTAGACAGATTTGACTTGTGGATCAATATTCTGTTGATCTCTGGCCACAAAACAATTAATCTCTGCAGTACAGGACAAAAGTAAAGGGGAATTTAATGTCAAATCAGTTAACCACAATCTGAAATTGAAAAAGCAGTATTGATAATGATGGTTAGCACAAGTTCCTCCTATTAAGTGATATCATCCAGTGCATTCATTGCAATGTATTAATTGCACAGTGCAGTCAGCTTGACCTGCCAGGCTAACATTACAGCAATCAATTGCAGCAGTGACTCCACCATTCTGTTAAGAACTACATTTCCTTAGCTGATTCCAAACTTCTTAGAGAGAAATTTAATTTCAGCTATCTGCCATAAGCTCTCTTTATCTGCACAGCTCGCATTTTGGAGGGAACACAAATCTTTGAAAAATAAATTCTGACACAATATCATCATTATTTTAATATATGTAGAATTTCCATTTGGAGACCAGCTTTATTTGTCAGGTCTCCAGTCAAAAATCAGTAGACTTCAGGAGACACAAATAGATTCAGAGTTCTTAAACAAGAAAGAAAGAAAAAAAAAGCATGCAGAGATTGATAGCACAGGAGATGATAGCAAAAAAGAGAAAAGGAGAGGAAACAGATAACTAAAGTCTTTTAAGAACAGGATATTTTTAAGGAACAGGTACAGACACGGTGTGCATATTAATTTAGTAATGGCAATGATTAAAAAAAACCCACTATGCAATTGGAATAACTGTTTGAAATGACAGGAATATTCCAAAGACTAACATTCTTACTTCTGGCCATCCTCTCAAGTAGTTGAAAACTCACCCCTCATTTTAAACAAGTCAGCCTTTGCCAGTTCTCTCCTGGTGCTTTGCAGTTTTACCATGAATTTCTCACTCAAATAGGTTAAATATATTTTTTCTTGTTCCTCACCAGAACCAAGACTTCTCAGTTTTTCTCATGAAAGAGGAGTAGCCAAGCAGACACACTGACCATGTTGGGCTGAGATTTATCCACTTAATTTCAGCCAGCTACCTGAGCTCCCTGATCAAGAATTATCACTGAGGTTCCAGTACCACCATGGGACACAGCATTGCCTTCCCACACAGCCACAAGTCAGATCTTGTGGCATCAGCTCAGTGCAAGAGAGACCCACGCTAGAGCCACATCCATTGGGTGAATTTGGAACAAAGCACCTTCCCTTTATCACAGCCACTGCTCTAACACTAAGCCAGGTAACATCAAGACCCATGTAAATGTCTGTTCTAAACTAGTCACTCAAGGATCTCTCTGCAAACACACAGAACATGTTTTTGTTTTTAAGGTTTGGTTCATCTGATCTATTCTAGCTGTCTACAAACTAAATCTCAGAAATGCCTGTTTCTCTCCACTGGTTACAAAACAAGGTTCAACAAGAAATATGAATTTGGTCAGATAAATGCATTGCCTCCTTCTTTCACTGGCTCTCCATGTGCCATCCTGTATCCTACTGCAACTTCTCAAAAAAGCATTCTTCCTATCATGCACTCTATTTTTTTTTTAAGAACCAGATATTTACCTGCAGCCTCTGCTATTCCTGATCCTTGAAATGAACAGGACAGAAAAAAATAATATTTCAGGAGGACTTTTGCATGAGTTTAATGTATTTATTTTGAAACAGCTTCAGATATATCAATTATATCAGTCATTAGGGATTAAAGAAATGCTATTGTTTCATTTATAATCTACCTTGAGGAGAAAACATGAACCAGAGCTACAAACACTTGAAATTTATAGTGGAAGAGCAGCAGAAAGAAAAAAAAAGGACAACACATAATGGAAGTACTGCCAAGGGGCAGTACTGTCAATTAGAACTAATTTTTCAATAAGAAACCCTATCAGTGTAAATATTGACATTACAGAGGCTTATAGCCTCAGCTATTAAAGAGAATGTGTACATATATGTAGATTCACTTGGGGAGGTAGAGAAAAAGAATTGTTGAGTCTTCATCATGATCTGCCATTATTGACTGTACTAAAAATGAATTATGGCATTTTAATATACTTACTGATATTGGCAAAACTCCTTCTGGATGAATCACTGCACTAGAAATTAGGGAAGAACTATTTAATCAAGATCACTGGCCCAAATGCAGGTCAAACCCAAATTAGTAAATTCTAAGCTGAAACATATTGGTAAGCCAAAAAATTAATTACTCCTGAATGAATTACAACTGAAATTAAAGTAATGCTACCGAGTACCTGCAAGACATGAGCATTCTTAAGTACATTTTGCTATCATAGCCATATCACAACCCTATTCCCACTTCAGAGGCACTCACAGCTCAGCTCTGCAGGGCATCTTTTTTTCCCCCAGTTGCCTCAAAATGTCAAAGGAGGTGTCAAACATATAAGCACCTCCTCCAAAGTGTCAGAGGAAATGTTACAACGGTGTGTCTCTAGAGTTGAACAGTGATACCAGAGGTGTAACCAGGTTAACTCGGGCAGCTCTCAGCAGAGAGCAATGCCAAAAAAACTTACACCAGCTCCTGGTGTGTAGCCTGGTGATTAGCTCATCAGTGGCTACAGGCAATGCAGGCTTTAAAACAGCTACACCCATACCTCTGCCAAAGGGGCTTGAGCACAGGGGTGCCCACAGAAGAAACAGACAGAGCAAACAGCTCAAATTCAAACCCAACTCCAATGCTTCATTTTTAGACTACATCTAATTGTTTATATTCCAGGTGTTTTCCTTTGCTGTTGCAATGTGAGCTGGAGACATCAGAAAACATGTCAAATGGTTCAAATGTTCAATAAAATTAAGGAAGGATGTAGACTTGTTTTCTCTGAATTGTATATCAAACTATTAAATATTTGTTGTTACATTCTCTGCTGCTGTAAAGACAAGTATTTCTACTTAATCCCAGAGAGTTGCACCCACTTAGACCTGTAAAACAATCTAACCTCCTTCAGTGATGAGTTTGCCTGCATATCACTCAGGTCAGAAGCACTTGTCTGTGTTTTCTTGGTTTCTACCTTTTAATGGCTGCACTTTGCCCTTTCTGCCAAGAGGGAGTTAGCAAGTGAACTCAGAGCAAGATATTATTTTTGAGCATGAATAATGTTTATGTCCCACCAGTCCAGCAAACCTTCCTTTCACACTAATGAACCATTAAAATCTGTGTTAGAGGATCACTAATCTTTCAGGAGGTTAACATGTAGCTCATTCAATTCTAACACTTCGATCACAGAAGCAGGAATTTGGAAACAGAGCATGTTTTATTAAAAAGGAAAGGAAACACATGGAAAGAGAAATTCATTCTCAAGAGTTAGGAGTGCCTGTGTTATTTCAGATATTTATACTGGAATAAAAGCTTTCACTCTGACCCCATTTTTCCACTGTTTTTTCCCACAATGACATCAGCCTTCTGACATGATTATAGTCTTAAAAATGCACAGTAGTGTAAGGTCAAAGATGGGGCAGAGAAGCAAAAGTTAATAGCAGTGGCCTATCATAATAGCACCTCATAGGAGGCATTTGCTATGCATCTTCAAGACAATGAGCATGGACAGAGAGAGGCCCCTTTTGGCACAATGGAGGTCACCAAGAGGCCCCCAAGAACGGGGGTTCACCAGAAGTCCAGGTCACCAAGTGATGCATGGTAGACATAGGTGGTGAAGCTGGTGCTCAGACTCTGTAACCTGAGTTTTATCCACCAGGAAGAAAAATATCTCTAGTGTAAACATGAAGCTCAAAGGGCTCATGCAGTGCAGCAGCAGAATGCATATGCTTTCAGCAATTATAGCAATATGCAGTTCAGAAACCAAATCCTCTGGAGAGATAAAGGTGGAATGTGCCCCTTTTCCAGCAGGAAAAAGAAGTGTGGTTTGATCTCCTGCCTCTCCTTGTGTTAGTACTTGTTTGTGCCCTTGGTGGCCCCAGCAGACATATTTATCAAGAGTGAAAAAATAGCCTCCAGGTCACAGCATCCCTCAGTCATATGCACTAAAACCTCCTTTCTCAAAATGCAATCATTCCTTCTTCCTCCTCCTCCTTCCATCTCATTCTTTGAGATGGATCTTTACGTTCTAATTAATCTATGAAGTTCACTGGAATTCAAAATATAGAAGAGAGTTGCAGGGTACCCAGCTACGCTGCACATAGTATAAGAAAATTGAAAATCAAATAGGCTTACCAGCAGCTCTCTGCTCTCTACAGTAACCTGTCAGCGCCACTTCTCTGCAGCAAGAGACAGCAAAAGGAAGTGATGGGAGGCTGACTGCTGTCTGCACTGCTGGGACCCAATAATACAGTATTTCCTTTGTGGTACCAGAGGAGCTACCTAGACCTCAGAGATGAATTCTCTAAGGAACTTGCAAAATATTAGCAGCATCTTTCTAAGATATTTGGAAAACCACTGAAAAAATAATCGAATTATCTCTTGCTGCCTGTAGCTGATGCACAATTTGGTGAGCTCTGCAGAACTATGCTAAACAGAAGCATCTGTACATTTCCTGCTACTGCTATTCTAGCTTGGCTGTTTCACTGTAGCAACATAACAAAACACATACCAAATGGGAAAACTGACTGCGGCTGTTATGGAGATGGCTTTATTTTATACTATATGCTCACAAATTATCCCTTAGCAACTCAGGAATTTTTTCAGTGGTCCAGTCACTACTCGAAGCTCTTTATTAGATCATTTCCAATAATCTATTCTGAATGTCAATTAGAAGTGTTCAAAATAGGAATGGTTTTGGCTGGGGGGTGAACATACTGTCTCAATTCTCAAACAACCCGAGTTCAACTCACTGCAGGCACTCACCAGAAAAAATATGGATCTTTAACTTCTCAAACCTTTTATGGCACAGTGTCTTGGTTTGAAAGACACGTCTGCTAAGGAAGGCAGGAGCCCCTGTTGGAATGAACAAATATGACCCCCTTCCCTCTGAATTATTACAACTTTGAAATTAAGGGGGTCTCAGGCAAAGGTATGAGAATAAGAATAACAGTTCTTTACTGGTGTGTACAATAAAGCAAGCAAGCAACAACAGCTGCAGCATTAACACCAACCAGAGCAGGAGCGCAGGGACCCTTCCTGGCCGCGGGCAGTTTCCCTGGGTGCAGTTCCGGGCACGGCCAGCAGGGGCGCTGCTGGCTCCTGGCCGGGCAGGGCGGTGCAGTGATTCCCCCGCGGCTGCAGGGGGCGCCGTGGCGCAGGGGGCACGCGGCCATGGCCGTGGAAGCAGGAGAAGATGGAGAACAGCCCTCTCCTGCAAACCTCCAGGGGTGGCCGATCCCAGCACCCCCTCTGGATAGCAAAGGAGCTGAAACCTCCGGAGAAGCCAGCGAGAATGGCAGGACTTAGGGCAGGCAGAGGGTGAAAAGCTACAGTGTAGCATAAACCCAGAGCAATGGCGAGGGGTGTGGTGGAGGTTGGAGCAGCCTGACTTCAGAACTCAGAAAAAGAGTCCTCGGGCTTTTCTCACATGTGCTGGTTCTTAAAGATTCGGGCTCTGTGGAGGATGGGGGCAACCCACCTGGGCAGTCCCAGGTCCTGGTGGGGCACCCACTGGCTCTGGGCTACCCAGCAGCAGAGCAGCAAAAGAAGCCCAGCAGCAGGCTCCATCACAGTGCTGAAAAAATGAACCAAAAAAACCCCAAAAACCAACCAAATGAAAAAAACAACAACCAAAAACAACAACAACAAAAAATCAAAAAGAATCCCCCAAAAAACAAAAAGGAAGCATGCAAACCCCACAGAAACAGCAGGGTCCCTGGCCAGAGACACCAGTGTCCAGTCAACCCACCCTCTGAAAGAGAAGACTGCCTCTCACCTCGCCCCCAGCTCTCCAGAAACCGCAGCTCAGCTTCCATTTCTTGCGACAGCCCAGGAGCTAGGGAGGATGGAGGTGGCACAGGGACAGCTGACACCCCTGAGCACACAACAAAACAAGTATAGATCAAAGACCCCCAAAATGGGATGGGATAATAAACCATCCCCAAGACACACAGCCTGATTTATGCAGCAGAAAACCAAATCTCTTTATGTTGCAGAATAGAGAGGAAAAAGCATCAGTTCAAAAGCCGCTCTATGCAC
The DNA here is from genome assembly GCA_034336665.1 of Luscinia megarhynchos. NCBI lineage: Eukaryota > Metazoa > Chordata > Aves > Passeriformes > Muscicapidae > Luscinia > Luscinia megarhynchos. The sequence goes on from JAPFBE010000003.1 coordinate 73,478,644, forward strand.
TTCCCATATGGATACAGCAGTGAACAGCGTGGTAGAAAGAAATGTCTGTTTGCTGTCTCTTGGTCTCTGTAAGTAAGGAGAGGCAAAACACAAGAACAGCAAATAGATCAAAAGTCCTAGAAACTCATGAAGAAGGATGAGTAGACTTATCTCAGAGAAAAAAAGAAACGAGGTAATCAAAGTGGGTTAAGATACGGTGGATTACACTTTCTCATTTGTAAACAAACTTGTGAAGACCAATTCTTTCCCTGTCATGGTCAGTGTCACCTGAGGGAACAAACCAGGGCTTCAGAAGCCCCTTTTGGTCCATGTGCAGGACACAGCAACAGCACCCTGCTCTTGCCTCTAAGTAAAACCATTCTGCAGATGTCCTAGCAAAGGGCTATGGAATGAAGACAATTAATGTCCGGACTTGGTCCTGCCCAGTAGTTGCCCAGTTGCTCTGGCTAAATTATTTTGCTGTTAAACAGCTTGAGTGAATTTTTGAGAGCTGCCCAAAACAATGAAAATAATTTTTTAAAAGCACCAATAAAATAAACTAGGCCCTCAACACTGAGCAGGTAAAAAAATTTTTTTAATATATTTATTTTACAAGAGATAAACACCTTCTGTTTCTGTTTCTTCAGAAATATTTTCCATAAAGCAAGCAGGAATTTCAGCCATTTCTTATCAGTAACTGGAGCTGACTAAATTGCTCAAAGAGCATCTGTTTTAAAAATACCCTACATCATATTATAGACTTCAATGAAAAAAATTATTTCAAAAATCACTTTCAACTGGATGTCTAAGAGATTATAAATCAAAAGAAAAGCATACGAGGAGAGATAACTGGCTGTGGTTTAATACTGTGGCTAATTTTGTCAAACCAACTGCCCATTTTGTTTGACACATTCTACCAGTTATTGAGTTACATCTTTCTCGGTATTTATTGATAAGAATCAAATGATTATTTAAGTTCACTCTAACTGGCATTACTCCTGTAATACTGTGAACTTCAGTATGACTGATACAATGATAAATTATTAAACTATTTACTTCTTATTACATAAATGTTCAAATGCTATTCATACTTCTAGACTTCAAAAATTTTAGGAAAACTAAGCCAAGAAACCTTCAAAAAGAGAAGGGGGGTGGGGGGCAGGGGGAAAGGCAACCTAAGTATAGTCTGTCTAGAATATCTAGAATACAGACAAATGCAGTGAGCTGGTAGCAGTTTATAGTGCAACTCCACAAACAGTTGGCATGTAGATGGCATAACAGTACCACTAGTCAAGTGTAAATCTATATGCACTACATTCAGACTGCAGCTAAAAAACACTATCAAGACTACAATGGAACAACAAGAATAGCTTTTACTGATACACAAGCATCAAAACCCTCTTTCTCCCCATGAAGTAAAAAATCCTGATCCCTATGTTACATTTGATATGGTTTAGAATGCCTATAGTAGTTTTTCTCTGATTCTAGCAAATGCACTAAAGAAGACTCATGGCTGTTTCAAGCCCATACACCTCAATTTACTAACCCACTTCACTTATTGGAACTGTTACAGAGGAGGCTGGATCTGTATTTGATATATTGGCAGAAAATACTCCAGTTTACAAAAAGTCATTAGCTGTTTATCAGAAGCATGTGACAAGCAGACTCAAGAGGCATGCAGTAAATGGGTAGTTGTTACATGTGAATTAAGTTAAGCCAGAACAAGATATATGATCCTCTAGTCCAACCTTTTCTATAGCTCTTCCTGTAATTCTGCTTCCTATTATTTACCTGAAATAAGTATACAGATTTTTAATATCCAAAAAGATGAAGACCCCACCACTCCTCATGGTAGCCACTCCCCAGTTTTTTGGTCAGAAAAATAATTTAAACGAAGCTGTCCTTCCCTCACAGCCTTTGGCTTTTGCCTCTTCCCTGCATCACTGACACACATTAAAGGTGTCTCCCTGTCACTGCTTCAAAACCGTGAGTCATCACCTGCTTAGCTCCTGCAACCTGACTGAAATTGTAAGTTAACAGTAGGCAGAGGTGTTGGGTGTTAACTCAAGAACAAGCCACAGGGAGGCAGGCAGACATTCAAAGCTCTGGCCACACAAACCATCAGGTATCTCTGAGGAAAGCAACTCTAAAAACCTCAAGCCGTGGCCCCCAGCATCACAGCAACAAACCTTCAGCAACCAACAGGCTGTGTTCACCCTGGGGTTCCTTCCTGTAGACACCTGGCTTTTGCTGAAGAACAACCATCCAAGTTTCAAGGCATGAGTACTCACTGGCTCACTGTCAGAAACAGTGCAAGATAAATGTGGCTCTGGGCTACACTGCTACTTGGAAGTATGCATTTTGTCAAATTTTCCTGCTTTTCATGGAAAAGATACCACCCACAAGGTATCTGAAGAGATAACAGCAGCTCTATCAGACTGCAGAGAAACTTTGAAAATGCTATACAGAATCTGAACCCATCTACTTTCAAATTCATGGTGTTTAATACCTTTTTCAATAATAATTATTCTCACAGGTCTCTAATATTGCTCCTAAAACACCTTTAAGTTATACTGGTTTTAAGTCTGGACACTCCAGGTACTTCATCTTATTGTAATCCTTACTTCTCTGCTTTGTTTTAAAAATAGCAACTATTTTCTTAAAATGCATTGAGAACAGATCTTTCTAATTTAAAAAATTCAGCAAGTAACTTAACTGCACTTGGTAGGGGAGGAAAGACCCACCTAAAGACATAGGGAAGGGAGGAAAATGCTCCTTTGTGTAGCAATCTTAAACAACACTTACATGTTTTCAGACTTCTAGTCTTGACATGTTAACAAATGTTAATGGGTCCGATTGCAGACAATTTTTAAAATTCTTTTTGTGTTTTATAAGGAGGTTGTCTGTGTCAGGCAGAGCGGGTGTAGTCTGAAATATGTCTTGAGAAAAAATAGCAGCACCATTAAACTCAGTCTGAAATGCATTTAAAGAAAAAAGGTAAGGGGGTTTGATGCTTTTCTGTGTGGCTAGCAGTATTTTGATAACAGCTGGTCTTTTCATAAGATGTATCATGATCTCTTAACAGGCAAAAATAGTCAAAGTCAGGCAGGCAGATTTGATTCAACAGATATATCATAGTTTTCCTAAACACAGCAAAGTAACATGGTGTTGAACATGTGCATCTGACTATGCACATGGAAAAAAGTTCCTTTAACCAAGGTAAAAGGAATATTTGCCATACTGTGTGTTCATTCCTAGTAGGAAAATAGCAATAACTACATAAACAGCACACAAAAAGCCTGACATGAAGCCCATAAAGAAGTAATGGGAAAATTTCTGCTGTCATAAACAAGTTTCAGATCTGATGAGACTCATCCCTGAAATTCTTACATAAAGAGAATGACTGTAGTTTTTGTAGACATATATAAAAAAGAATAAGCTCTTCAAATTTTTTGCCAAAATTTATGATTACTCTCTTTCCAAAGTGCTTATAAAAAAACAGAAATTCTGTCAATCTTCTGTAGACATGTTCCAAAGAAAGGCTCCATTAAAATAAACTGCAACTATACTGTTAAGACTGTCACTAGGAGCAGTCATTCTCCATATTCACATGATTCCTGGACTCCTCAAAGGTAATCAATAAAGAGACATACAATTATATAATTCACAGAGGGAGGTCATGTAGTACATCTTGTCCCTGGGCACAATTATTTCTGCTTAAATCACTCCTGACCTATTTCTATTTACCCTAGTTATACAGATTCCACAGTATCTCCAAACAATCTATTTCAGTGTTCAGGCTCCTTCAACATTATAATAATTTTCTTTCTCCTAAACTAAACCTCCTATGTTCCTCTTTCTGCCCATTCATTTTCTTCTGCACTAGCCTACTGTGACCATTTAATTCCAAGTGTTTGCTTCAGTAGGTGCCATGTTTAAGAGTACCACCTTTCCCCTCTGATTTAACTACTCTTAAGGAATACACCTGATGGTGGTTTCTTGCTTTTTTCTTAATGTACATATCTAGATAATAAACTAACTCAGGCTGCTGCTGATTACCTTTTATGGTTTATTGGGCTAATTAGCATGAAATGCATATCATATGTATCAATAACTTGTAGAAAAATCCATTATCCATAAATAATTAAAAATGCATTTGAAGAATTTCCTTTCAGGAAAGAGAGTGAAATCTTGTGATTTCAGTGAGGATCATTTGGGCAAGCTTTGGTTCATTTCCCTGAGCTTCATGTAATCCCATTCACTTTTCTTGTTTTTCACTTTTTTTCCCAGGTTTTTGGGTTTTTTCTTGTTGTTGGGTTTTTTGTTTGCTTGTTTGTTTTTTGTTTTGTTTTGGGGGGCCGTTTGTTGTTGTTTTTTGGTTTTTTGGATGGAATTTCATTTCTTCAGTTTCTTCTCTGATTCTTTCGTTTGGCTTTCTTCCCTGATTTGGGATTTTAGTGGGACTAGATTTGGCAAGTTTTGGTCCTTTTCACTGTACCTCATTTCATCTCTGTACATTTGTTGTGGTGACTGCATCTGGTGTTTTTCAATGGCATTTTTATTTTTTCATATCTCCTTTCTAGAATGTTTGTTCCACTTGGTCCTCCTACTTCAAGATTTCATTCCCTTTCCTGAAAGGAAGAATTCTTCCTTTCAGGAAAGGGAATGAAATCTTGCATTTCAATGAGGATCAATTGGGCAAGCTTTGGTGCCTTTCCATGCACTTTAGGTCATCCTATTAGTTTTTCTTGTTTTCACTTCCATTCAGTGTTTTGGGGTTGGCTTTTTTTGTTTGTTTTTTTCAATTTAATTTCTTCGGGTTTTTTCTCTCTCTTTGTTTACTTTTCTTTCTTATTCTTTAGGGATTTCAATGGGAATAATTTTGGCAAGTTTTAGTCCTTTTCACTGCACCTCATTCCATCTCAGTGTAATTGGTTGTAGTCCCTGCATTTCAGATTTTCTGTCTTTTTTCAATTGCATTTTAATTTGATAATATCTCCTTTCAAGAGAGTTTGTTCCACTTTGGTTGTCTGATTTCAGGATTTCCTTCCCTTTCCTGAAAGGACTTTTTTAAAAATCATGTCAGTTATTTTCATAAGTACTTCAGGCACATTGCAGAGCTGTTAACACATTCAAGTAGGGTGTTTGCTCTGTTCTCATCTCTTCTCCCTAAGATTCTCTGTGTGGCTTAAGACCAGCATATGCCACACCTGGTCCTGTCCTCTTTTGCACCTGGAGCTGTGAAAGGCAGCACAGGCAATAGTGCACCCACACTGATGGGCCTTTCACAACCCCTTCCCATGGCTCTACAAGCCTCCCTATGCCTTAACTTGGTGTCTGCATCATAACAGAAGGTGGGGAATCTGTGTCTGTGCAGCTGAGGACACAGGGACAGAGCCTGGTGTGAGCCTCTGGCCCTGGAGAAGGAGAAGCTGCCATCTGTCACACCCTGTCCCCTGCCACAGCTCAGGCCAGTGGGGAAATGGCCAATGTGGTGAGCTGCTGTCACTTCTGTCCCTGTGGACAGCCTCTTGAGCCAGTGCTGTGGTCACTAGCAATGACCCTTTATTCTCTAAATAGAGGATTTCATCTCACAAGTCACAATTATATGAATGGGTGTTCAATCATTTATTAAAGAATTCCTATATTTTAGTAAATCCTGAAAACAGAATGACTGCCATGGTGGCTTGTTACAGCACAGGATGAATTATACTCGACTTGGAGAATGATGACAAAGTATTATTCAGTTCACAACCCTATAAGTTGTTCCTTGACAAAGTATTTTTTTGTCCTGATCCAAAGTTAGTGCACATTATTTCTTCTCTAGTCTACCTGTGATGATTGTCAAAATTATACAGATTTACAGACTTTGTAACCACCTTCTAAGGTAAATCAACACTAATTTTATTCAGAGGGAATTTCTTTAGGAACAGAAAGTTGCAAGTGTCTGCACATTTGGGATGCCCAGCCTCAAAATCTTGAGGCCTGGTTTTGCAGATCTCCTAGCATAATATTTACCATTCATCTCAGACTGCCTTTGTTTTTGTAACATCTGTGTACCACCAAAATCCCTGGGGATTGGTATTTGTCTCCTCTGACCACTGGAAAATACACTACTGACATATATAGAGATGTCTGTGTCTATAGATACATAGACAATTGAGTCAATGGAGAGTGATCAGTACTTCCACAGCAGATGACCCCTTTGATTAAGATGAATAGCAACATTAAATGTTCCCGTTTCTCTCCACTGACTGTAACAAGAGTCTAACACAATCAGTCCTAAGGACAAAGGATGCCTCTTCAGCATCACAGACTGGTGGCTGTGGAGCAAGTCCTCTAACTGCATGAACTTTTCTGATCCCAAAGCCTTGATTCTGTACACTTGATATTTTAAACACTCATACAAGAGGGGGAAGTTCTGGGTGTCACCAGGGCTATGTATGCAGTTTGCATGAGATATTTATTGAATAATGCATAATAACAGTAGTATCAAAAGCCTTATTCCTTCTAATTTATTATTTCTTATTCTACCCTACCATGATTCAGGTCCCAAACAGTAAAAAATACTTCAGTACTATACTTATAGCTCCCATGGGTACTTACTTATTGGTACCATGTAGCAACACCCTTTATTAGGGATAAAATCTGAGCAGGAAGGGGAAAAAGTCAGGCCTTTTTTATGAGCAGATTTCCCTCTGCATAATTCTGAAAAAATATTTTTTCAGCAGCAAGGTGAATGCAAAGGTCAACCAAAATAAGCAAAAGATTGCTTCTCAGACTTGCCAAATCTACTGTTCTCCCCTTACCATGCCCTCACCTTAAGAGCAAGAGAACCTATTCCAGATTTTTGAAGCCAAATTTCACACAGAGATTTAACAGAAAATATTGTGCTAGTGTTTTTTCTAGTAGCTTTGGTCCCAGAAAATTTGACTTTTATTTTCCTATGATCTCTTTTCAAACACCACCATTGAGATTACCCAAATCCAAGTTTCTTAGATTGTCCTACACATGCCAACAAAAAGTGTTTTTTTTTTTCTCCAAGCATGTAGAGTGTGCCATTCTCCAGGCACCAAGCCATTCAGTATCCCTTCTACCCTTTGTGTGGCACAAAGAATATTACTGTGCATAGTGCAGATCTTACCTGTTCCCACATTTGCAAATCTTGGCAGAGAGATCCCTGCAGATTCTCCTTCTCTGCTGCTGGCATCCATCCCCTTGCACAAGAACATCAGCCTAGCAGTCATTGTCTGTAACCCCTGTCAAAAGGATGTCTGATCCCAAACAGCTTTGCAGCTAAATACAAAGGACATTAAGAGATGGTGTGTGGGAAATTAGATCACTCTCACTTTACAGAAGTCCACTTTTCAACTGTACCCTCTTCGGCTGCAGTTTGACACGGATCACAAAAATTTATTGTCCTCTCACTCCCTGTAGTTTTCCTTTCCTTCAGGAAAAACACCATGTGGTAGGAAAGAGAAAAAGTATGTGAAACTCAAAAGGTGTCATATCCTTCTGACCTGGACTAAGCCATTCCCCAGCACTTCCAATTCTTGCTGTTTAATTAATAGACAACAGCAGTAGAACAAAACAGTTATCTTCACCATAACCCTTTATGACTTGCAGTTACTTGCAACTTATTTCAGGCAAGCTTATGAGAGGATGCTGGCAGAGATATTATGGTAGTAGTCCTCAATATGGACAACCTGACCCTGCTCAGAATACCCCGAGAATCACACCGTGTGCCTGAGAGCACTGAACAAACACTCAGACAGGCCTTGACCACTTCCCTGGGGAGTTCCAGTGCTCAGTGCCCTCTGGGTGAAAAACTTTTCCCAGCATCTAAATTATATGTCCTCTGACTCAGCTTCGTGGTGTTTCCTCAAGTCCTGTCATGGCTCATGAGAGTGAAGAGATCAGTGCCTGCCCCTCCTCTTCCCCTCACAAGGAAGCTGCAGACTGCAGTGGGGTCTGTCCTCAGTCTCCTCCAGGCTGAGCACAACAAGTGACCTCAGCCACTCCTCATACGGTTTCCCCTCAAGGCCTTTCACCATCCTTGCTGCCCTCCTTTGGACACTCTCCAATAGTTCAATGTCTCTTTATCCTGTGGCACCCAGAGCTGCCCCCAGCTCTGGAGGTGAGGCTGCCCCAGCTCAGAGCAGAGCAGGACAATCCCCTCCCTTGCCCAGCTGTGATGCTGTGCCTGATGCCCCCAGGACAGGGCTGGCTCTCCTGGCTGCCAGGGCACTGCTGGCTCATGTCCAACTTGCCCCAGGTCCATTTCCATGGTGCTTTTCCCCGGTTTCTCACTCCCCAGTCTATGCACACATGCAGGGTTGCCCTGTCCCAGGTGCAGAACCCAGCACTTTCCCTTGCTGAACTTCATACAGTTGGTAATTGCACATCTGTCTAATTTGTTGAGATCTCTCTGCAGGGCCTTTCTTCCTTTGAGGCAGTCAACAGCTCCTCCCTATTCAGTGCCACTGACAAACTTAATATTCCCTCTAGCCCTGCATTCAAGTTGTTTATGAAGATGTTGAAGAGGCCTGGGCTGAGGATGGAGCCCTGTGGAATCCCACTAGTGACTGGATGCCAGCCTGATGTCACCCCATTTACTGTAACTCTTTGTGCCTGACCTATGTGCCAGCTGCTCACCTATTACAGGATATTAGTGTCATTCTTCTTCCATACCCTTCCCCCTCAGATGCATTTCCTTCTTTGTAGATCAATGTAAGACAGTCCATGAAAAGCTTATAGCAACAGAAATAATTATCAATTTCTACTTCCCTAGTATATAATTTCCTCTTATTCCCTATTCCTCCCTATTCCCTAGTGAGCTTGCACATCACTGCAGGACAGAAATATATAGGCAATCAGAAAGACTGTGTTCTTCCTCTATTTAAATTCTTTAGGCATACTTATTTTCTCTTTCATCCAGTTTCTTGCTCTTTCCTGATGGAAGATTTGGACTTACTAAGGGCAAAAACAGAAGAAACTCTGCTATTTTATTGCATTTGCGTCATCCAAAAATAATTTCATCTTTAACAATTAATCTGTGCCCCTCCCTGTAATACTTCTGGAAGTTTTTCTCTTGACTTTAATAGCCCTGAAAAGCAGGCTGAGAGGGATGGGGTTGCTCAGCCTGGAGAAATCTCCAGGGTAACCTTATTGTGGCCTACAAAATGTAAAGGGGACTTAAAAGAAAAATGGAGAGAGAATTTTTAACAGGGCCTGTAGTGACAGGACAAAGGGCTGGTTTTACAGAAGGTAGGTTTATATTGGAGATAAGGAAGAAATTTCCTATGATCATGGAGGTGGAGCACTGGAACAGGCTGCTGAGAGAAGCTGTGGATGCCCCATCACAGCAAACATTAAAAGTCAGATTGGATGGGGCTTTGATCAACCTGAGCTAGTTGAAAGTGTCTCTTCCTATGGCAAGGGGGTTGGACTAAGTTATCTGTGATAGTCCCCTCCTATCCAAACTATCCCATTAGAGTTAAGACATGAACTCTAGGACTCCATCACATATTTTATGGATGCACCTGTGTAATGCAAAGTACAGCCTATCAGTGCAAACTTTGGCTGTCTTTGAGTAGGTCTCATCTGGAGACCTATTTATAAGCTTTAGTGCAAAAATTATGCATCATGCTGCTTAGCTCCCCCTTAGAGGATGTAAATGTCACTGCTGCCATGGCCAGCACAAAGTCAGTCTTGAAAGTACTAAACAACATTTTTGAGAAAGCCTGTGCTTTCTCAGATTCTCAAACTAGTTCTTCTGCTCATCTCACTGTGAGGGTTTGAACTGGCAGGACACATTCTGAACTAAATTTGCACAAAGTAAAAAAAAAATTCCAGAATATTTAAGGGAGAGATTAGAGCTGTACCTGCAATGATCTGGGAAACTGTTTATATTGTAATAACTCTTTCAGTAAAAAAAAACAAAAAAACAAAAAAACCAAAAAAACAAACCAAAAATCAAACAAAACAAAAAAACCCCAACACTGGCTCTTCTATTTATATTTGGCCTTTGTTACCACTCTAGATATTCCAAGTCCTGCCCAGAATTCACCTGCCTATCTCAGACAACATGAAGCAGCTTCTCTTAAGTATCTGGCTGAGTACCTCATTCAGGAATATCTCTAATTTACATTGGTAAGACATTGTTACATTTCCCTCACATGGAGAAATAAACTGAAGCTCTAAGTGTTTTACACATATTGGACCAGTACAATAATCTAAGAATCTTTGAATACAGTATGTTGAGTAGTTCTTTAGCCATGTTTTGTGAAATAAATTTGAGTGAAGAACTTCATTTTATGATTTTTTTAAGATTATAATTCTCTTTCTTCCAAATGAAGAAGGTTTCCTAAATCCGTGGGGAAGAAGAGTATAGTTTAAAGCAAGCTCATCTCTTTAGGGAGGAAAATGACATTCTTGCTTTCTGTAGGAAAGCTGCTGATCAGATATGGCCTTTTTCCAATCCCTTTCTTTTTCCACTTTTTAATCACTACATCTGAATATTGTTCTTCACTGGTCATCTACTATCTTGGCAACTAAAATTCACAACTAGTGGAGTCACAGACTAAATGGAGACATGGTTTCACAGCCCTTTGCATTTTACAGTCACCTCTTCCCTCTCCCCACAGATGGCAACAGTTTGTTTTTTCTCTGGTCTAAAAAATTATATCCATCTCAATTGATCACAGTTACAATTTAGTTTGGTATTTACTGTGTTTCTCCTAGTGAAAAGTTTGTTCCTCTGAAAGCTTGTCTTCCTTTAGATACATATATATAGATATGTATGCATATACACAAAAGCTAGATAAACACAAATATTCCTCATTCCCACAAACTTCACTAAGCACTTTTCTGTCTTTTTGCTAGACAAATGAAACAATTACTTTATTACTCTACTCAGTGATCGTTTCAGATTATGGTTGTCAGCATAATTCATTTTCAAACTGACCCTGCATCAGAGTGGAATTTTGTTCCCTTTGTAGTGCTGATCCTGCACAAAATGGACACTGCTTGGTGTCCAATGCTCTTGCTCTGAATACTCTGTGGATTCAGCATGAGGGTGATCCACGAATTTATACAGTGATATAGTTTTCTCTTTTATCTCAAATAATTTTCTTGTAAGTTGCAGGATGTGATCTGCTGATCTCTGTCATAACCTCAAGTCTCACTTTTATAGCATTAATGGTCACCTCAGACTCCATCATTTTATACAGGAAATTGAGTGTCTTTCTCCTCACATGCATCACTTCACATTTATCTACACCAAATTTCATCTTTCATTTTATTGCCCAGTCACTCAATCTCATATACTCCCTAAGTAGTTCTCCATAGTGATCTCCTGTCTTTTCTATTTTGAATAGATTCATATCATCAGCAGACTTTGTGACCTCAGAGCTCATACTCTTCAGCTCATTTATGAATATGCTGTCTGGAGTATGCTGTACAGAGAAGAGCTCTCAGTGGCAGGTACTGTGAACCTTCAGCACTTTGGTACAGAAGCACCCACCTGGAAACTTTGTAGAAGTGACTGTCAAATGCCAATGGTCGGTGGATTGCACAAACTGTCACTTGGATGTCCCCTATGGAGATGGGTGCACTAGGCTGCACTAGAAAGGCAGGAGAAAGGCACACTCAGACACATAGGAAGCAAGGAAATAGTAATTCCCAGATAACATGGGAAGGGATTGTGCAATATGATGACTACATCCAGGTTTTTTAAGTGCTGTAGTTATAATTTGTTAGAGTGAGGAAGACACTCTGACCACTATCCAAAAGACCAGAGCCATATACATTATCATATAATTTCAGATATTTGTTTCAAAGTAGACTTCTACACTCTTTGAACTGTTTTCATTGAGAATTGTCTTGGGTTTCATGTTTTTATTCTGCTATCCCATTGCTTTAAATCAAATACAAATCTGGAAGTAAGGAATATATATTGAAATGGAGTTACTGTTGGATAAATTATTGGATATATTATTATAAAAGGGCATCTTCTTTATCATCAGGGAGATGAAATGTCTTTGGAAAAACATCAATCATGGACTGAATGTACAATCTTAAAACAAAGCTGCAGCATTTAACTGGGCAAATATAAACTTTGTCTCTCTAAGTAAGACAGTAACAAAGAAGAAAGTGATTTTCCTTCTCTGGTTATTAATTAGTTTAATTTTAAAACATATGCTAAAAAGTGAAAGGTATCAGAGATCACTAGAACTTTAAGCAATCTTGCATTATACTATAAGAAGAAAGTCAATATTTATGGAAAAAAAATCTGAAAATTACAATAAGCAGAACCTGAGGGAAAAAAAAAAGAAATTCAGTGATTGGAAGCTCAAAGAAGACAAAATCCAATCAAAACTAATATTGATGCTTGAAGTGAAGTAATTGACTGTTGGGTCAAATGGACTGTATTCATAAATTTTGGTCGTGAGTTGGTTCTTTTTATACAATTATGATCTTACTGAGATTAGTTATATTCCTGTCATAAAAGCTGGTTTGTAGTTGATAGTGTCTTTGTCATGCTTAGGGCTTTCAAACAGACAAAGATATAGACTCAGCTTCAGACATAGGAGTAACTGTGTCTGAACTGATGTTTATGGAGAGTACAGAGATAATTTTATATATAATTATATATCTATAATTTATATATACATATATATATATATAATTGTATATATGTATATATATAATTTTTATATATATAAAATTATACTGGATACACATGCTTTATAAAGTGTCAGGGTGTTCACAGACCCTTATTTCTACATCTCTGTGGCCAAACTGCAAAGCCATCACAACTGCATGAAGCTCTCTATCCACTTCAATCACCTGTTTGGTAAATAATTTCATATTCCAGAATTCTAATATCTAAGAATAATTTTATGCACAGTGTTAACTCTCTGGTACACTCCAAGTCAGAAATATCTTGGATATAACAAACTGACCATTAGTGAGGTTTTATTCTGCTCTCAACTCAGGATCCAGTATTTTTCATCTTCTGAGCAGAAGGCAAGATACAGTTGTTGGTCTTTGTGTGATGACTTATCTAAACAATAACTGAGAGCTTAATATCTCATTATTCCTTAATTTTTCACTATTTTGTAGACCTAAATCTTCCTGATGGGCCAGTTTGTCCCAGAACCAACCCTGCAGTATCCTTCCCAGATGATCTCATTTAAAAGACTTGTTCCACCAAACTACACCAAAATCATTGCAGCTTTAAATGCTTTGGTAAAGTTTCATAATTTCATAATTAGTCCATCAACTCTTGTGTTATATGATGTACTTCTCCTGCAAAAACTTTCATCCTAAGGGATTTGGGTATATGTATTAATATAATGGAAGTATTTTGTCCTTGTCTTTAGAATTCAACTGAAAAGTGCCATTTGGGAATGAATTGATTAGGTTTAATCACAGACTTGGATTACTAAATATTATGTATCAAGCATAAGCAATTATTTTGCTCCTTGCTATTTTTTGCTGGTCATGAATAATGGATAATTTGTCACTAAATAAATATTAGTGGCTCTTACTAGTGCAGCAACTTTTCAGTTCTTACTTTTGCTTGTGAGTTTTAATATATGTAATATCTACTGTGCTAGGTCATCATGATGGGGGTTTTTTTGATCCCACAGAGTAATCCTGCACATGATTAAAACTGTGTGCTTAATGCTTCAGGTCATCCATGGGCCCTCTCTGTCACACTTATCACAGCACTGCTTTTCAGTGACTCTGTTTTACTTGCAGGTGTAGGCATTGCCAAATCTCAACCTTTTTTCTGACGTGCAGTATTGGCTTTCCAGAGCTAGAACCAGTCTAGGTAAATTAGCACAGCACTACTTATTTCAGTGGAATTTCTTTTTATTGCCTAATCCATTCTTTCTTACTGTTAAAGCTAAGTAAGGTCATCTAGTGAAGGAGATCCCATATAGGAATTGATTCTCCAGCACAGTTATCAAAAACTAGGGAAATAAAACCCCAGCCACATAAAAGAACGTTGGAAAACTCCAGCTGTTCAGAAAATAATTTGTTATAGTTTGATTATGTGTTATTCCCAGGTGACATTCATGAGCCTCATGTTATTTTTTTAATGTCTGTAATAATGCAATAGAAAGTGCACTTGAACAAATTCCACAATGCATTTTAGATGATGTTGCTTTCCTGGGAAAATTGTACCATACCTCATAGTTTACAATTTGTCTGATGTCTGACTTTTCTATTTTCTAGTTCTAATCTGATACCTGTGAACTTCATGCCTTTGTTCCTACTCACACATATTTTCTCTGCTTCTTTTCTGCATGGGATCACAAAACTGAGCTGGGCTGCTTATGAGTATGGACTGTGGGAACTCCTGCTCTCTAGAAATGGCTTCTTGCTGACTTTGCTTACTGAGCAAACATTTCAGCCCCCATCAAAGACTGACCTGTGTCTGGTCTTGCCCAGGACAAGAGCACAAAGCATCTGCTGAACCATACTGCTAAAAGGATGTGATTTGTACCTGCACTGGACTGTTTAAATTTTATGCAGCCCTGGGAAGGTTTCCAAGACTTCCATAATTTGATAATTGATAATTTGATTAATATTTCTGTATATATTGGTTCCACCTGAAAAATACTCTGGTTCTTCACTTAGAACCCCCATGTCTCAAAGATGTACACAAGGTACAGTACTGACTGGATGAAATTCATAAAAAAAGATAACAGGGATGGATTTTTCCCTCTCATAGCAGTGAGGCAGCTCAAAAACTTGGATCTTGACAGTGGTATCAATCAACCACAAAAAAACAAATGGAAGTTATCACTTTTTATCACATAGAAAATTTTGTAAAAATCTATAGGAAGACTAAAATGAAAAATAGCAGAGAGATACACTTGGCACATCTAAAAGAGCACCTGGTAGATTTTAAGAGAAATTTGCAATTGGCTTAGCTCTTTCAAAATAATACATTTTTAGTCACTAGACCTCTTTTTTTTTCAATAGCACTTGAAATACATTTTCAATACCTTAATATTCCTTAAGGTAATTATGTTTTACTTAAATATATCTGAAAAACAGAAAATATTTATTTATACATATTTTAAACTTTTTTTCTTAGTAGCAATTGTGTAATTTAAAAAATTTATTTCCCCTCCAGTTGTTTTCTGGATGATTTCTTTGGTTTTGTTTTTTTGTTGGGATGGTGGGGTTTGTCAGTCTACACCCTTAATGTTACAATATGCTGAAAAGCTGGAGCACAGAACAAAGCTCTATTAAAAGCTTTCAGTAAGATTTCCCTCTCTACTATTTCTGTGGCTCATCAGCATTCCCATTCCACAAAATAATTAAGTGGGTGCTTATACTTAGGCTTGTAAAGTGGTTCAATTTGAAGATGGATGCTGCAAGGTTTAAAATAAAGCTCAAGGCATTTTTCAGACTCAGGGTCTCATTATTTTCCTTATATCTGAGGCATGCTGCATCAAAGGGCCACAGAAAATCGTCCAGCAGTAATGTAATCATAGCTGCCTGAGAAGACAGGCATGGAAAAGCCTGTAAATAATGGCAAAGCTTTCTTCAGCTGAAATAGTACAGCTGGAAAAGCCTTTACATTGAGTCTTCTACAATTTTATGCCTGCCAGTGCTGCAGGATTTCTGCCTCCCTTGAGTGGATATGCAGTGAGAGCTCTAAGGTAACTTAAATATCACTTATGGAATGTAGGCTACTACAGCTGAGCAATAAGTATGAACTTCTACAAACTACAAATGGTTTCCCTTTGCCTATATAGAAATTTAAAATGAAAAATGCTTTATATGCAAAATTGTCTTATACATTTTTTATAATTTATATAGCTCAGAATGCCAACTAGCATTCAATGGCAAAGTACTTTGAAATTTAGATAATTTGTATTTTTCCACTGTAATAGAGTGAAAAAATAGAATTTTGTATCTTTTTTAAATTTTGTATCAAATAAAGTACATTTTGCCATGTCTAACCTTTGTCAGTGTCTTCCTGCTGTCATTCATAAAGCAAAGAAAGCTGCATGGAACAGCTCTGTATTCTCTGGCAATGAGGATTAACAAACCACTGCACAAAAGGCTGAAAAATAACCCCAATAACTAAAAAGTCACAATAAACTTCGGCAGCAAGATGAACTTGGGAAAAATCCTATTTACTTATGCCTTAGGAACTCATACTGAACTCATACTGAAATTTCATTTGCTTTGACTTCTAGGAAACCATCTATGTATTGAATCTCGAGTACAAGAGAATACTACAGAGAAATATACTAGAGATTACCCAGTACAAGAAATTTTATTAAAGTGCACATTTTTGGGGCTTTGTGTGATATACAGGCGACTCCATAAAGAAATGTTGAATGCAGAGGACTAGAATTTAAGTCTGATAGGTTGACACAGTTCTTCCACTGATGTACCTCATCATCGATTGAGCACCTTTGAACTTGCATGTACTGCTCTTTAAAATAGCTGCCCAAAGTCTGCCAAACTCACAGGGCCCTGAGAATTTAATAAATAATATTTGCAAAGTAGATTCCTATCTTAGTATTGGAAGGGTTTGATAGATTAATGTGACTTGATTAGGAAAGATAGTGGAGGACACAAGGGTAGGAATTAGGTGCTCAAGTACTTTATAGAATCAGTCCCCTGCACTATATGCACTAGATGTGCATTTAAATGTAGATGTTTATGTAGTGACTGAGACTGGGACAGTGATTGTTTTATCAAGTGTGCAAATGTAATTTCCCAGAAAAATCAGCCATGCTAAACTGCACCAAAGGAGAGAGTAAGGAACCTCCACTTCATGAACAGCAATTCATTTTTATTTTGTTACGTTGTTCTAATTCAAATTATACAATGAATCTGATAGTAAATCTGAGCTACTTCTAAATAGGAATATTTTCTGAAAGACCAGTTCCAACCACTAGCTTTTTATCCCATTTTACAGCAGGTACTAATTCTGTATAATAATTCAGTCTAACAGATCTTTTGCAGTCCTTTTACACAGTATTTTGGACACTTACCCTATCTTCACAGAATTTTTGCTTCAGTTTTGCATACTAATAACAGATTAATTGATTAATGTACTGAATCAACCATTTTTTGACTCAAAAATAGAGCCAAATTCCTCACCCTTTTAAATCTTGAATAGAAAGCTAAGTCCAGAGCAAATTACTTGATGGAAAATACTGTGAAAGCTATGTTATGAGAAATAAATAACACTAATGCTCAGAGGGTCTTACAGAGACTGCAATAGAAGTCTCTTTCTATGCTGGCTTGAGGTTATATGATATATTAAACTTCATGGTGGATCACACAGCTTTTCTGTGGCTTATCAGTCAAGAAGGACAGAATCACGGATTAATTTAGGCTGGAAAAGACCTCCAAGATCACCCAGTCCAACTGTTTACCAAGCACATCCAAATTCCCACTAAACCATGTCCCCAGTACCTCATCTAACCTTGCCTTGAATGCTTCCAGGCATGGAGCACCCACAGCTTCTCTGGACAACTTGTTCCAGTGCCTCACCACCTTCACAGTGAAGGATTTCTTCCTAAAGTCTAATTTTATCTTGACTTCTTTCAGTTTAAAGCTATTCCCCTATGTGCTGTCACTACATGTCCTTTCAAAAATCCCTCTCCATCTTCCAGCTAGGTCACCATCAGGTACTACAAGGCTGCTGTATGCTTACTCACGAATCATCCAGAATTTTCTGTTTCTTCTTGAATTCTCAGCTTCAGTACATTCAGTAGCAGTGATTTATACTGATAGTTCGCTTGCTTATCTGCTTTATCTTTCTTAATGTAGCTTTACTCACGTTCATGTGTCTGCAGCCACACTTACTTCAATGATCTCTTCAAGTCCTGTAAATTTTGAGTCGAATTCTGAAAGTTCTCCCCAGAGTATGAGATTAGCTTGGGGAAAGAATAAATTATGCATTATATTCTAGACCTAAGAATAAAAAGCATTATATTCTTTTCCTGTACATAATAATGCTAGCATGAGATAAAAATTAGCTTATTAATGTCATATGAAGTCTAAGAGTTTTAAGAGATAGTCCAACCTGGTATCACATTCTGTTCCTCTTTTATGCTGAAGAAATGGTGTTCTCAGATGTAATGCTGTCAATCTGCCCTTTCCATTTTCTGTTACAGCCAGTAGCAGTAATTTTTATGTATCTCATGCCCTTTGGGTCTAAAATCTGCTTAGCAGTACTTAGAAGCCAAGTTTCTAGGTGCCTTTGAAATGCTAGAGAAGAGTAAAGCCAGAAAGATTGTCCAGGGCTCCATTTACCTTCTATCTTATTTTAAAAGCACATTAAATCAAGAGCTTAAAGCACCCTTGCTAATTACTACTCACTATAGTTAATCATAGGACAAGATGGCAAAATAGCCTACTGAATCATTTGGACAGACTGCACAAGGATTTGATCTTCTGTGGTGCTGTGTCTTGCATTTCAAATTGCTCAGAAAATTCAAATCCATGATCTAAATCAGCTAAACACTGCAGCCTCTGGGTTCAGGGCTAATACCTGTGTACACAGGATAATAATCTCCTGCATTCTTAACATTTTTGAACACTAGCTGGCAAGTATAAGTCGCTTCAGTTATAGGACAGAAAGCCAAATACTTACAATATTATAATGGGATCTGGTATCTACCCTGTTCTAAGAATTTTGTTCTCTCTTGCATGCATGATATTAGTCCTGTGATGCCACTGCAAAGGGGGGCCAAGAAATATGAAAACAGCCAGACACATTCTGCTGGGGTGGATCTGATGTCACAGCAGATAACAGTGCCCATGGATGCACTTTGCTACGCAGGAGGTGCTAGAAACTTTCCTACTGTGTACAGCAGCTGGCTTACCCTAAACCTGACAAAGGCATCACTTCTCATGAATAACATGGGCAATTAGTGAATCTGCTTTCAAAGAACAATGTACACAGAATCTCTGTTTTCCAGTTTTTCTGTAAAACAATGGCAAGTTGCAATTAATAATGCATAACAGAGGCATTATGGAGATATGAACATACTTTCAAAATGGCTCAGATACTATTTTAGATGGGGAATGATTTTAATTGCATCAGTTCCACAGAGTATATTACATAAATTGTATTAAAGACATGGTAATTATTTATTATTTTCAGTACTACTAAAAAAACCCCATACACAGTTACAAGGTGTTATCTGCATTTGCATAATGATATGAAATGAAATCTAATACTCCAGAAATGCATCCACATAGTGTAATCTCTAAAGCATCCAGGTAACAATCCTCATATTTTGCTGAAATCAGATCTCCATCTTCTATACCTATGTTCTCCAGTATTTACAATCTTAAAATCATAGACATGAAAATCATAATCTTGCTTACAAAAAAGAATGCAACAAAAAGTTTTTTTCACTGACTGACTGACTGACTGACTGACTCACTCACTCACTCACTCTCACTCACTCACCTAGGGTCTGGCTAGGTTCATCCATGAGAACCTTTCCATATGCAAAAATACTGACTCTTAGAGTAGTAAAAAATGAATCCCTGATGATGTCATGAACTGAACACAGGAGAGCACAGCTACAAAGGTCTTCATTTAAGTTGATGATAAGTATCTGGCTGATAATAAATCCAAAAAAAGAAAGTTTGCGAAGCCCTCTTCTCCAGCAAATACTTAATTTATCAATGTCAACCTGACACACAGCCTACTAATCATATTAGCCACACATTTTTGGCTAAGGGAATGATAATGCACTTTGCTGAATAAGGTTGCTTTATTATCCAAGGTTTAATGGTCTGAAATGAGAAATGGTTTGGTTGGAATTTGGATTAAAAACAAACAAAAAAAATCTATTGAAGATATCGATTATATGTGATTTTCTCTTGGCCTACAATTAAACTGAATTTTACATTTTTTTCCTCTGTAAGTTGCTGATGAAAATTCATAGCAAGATACCAAGAAACTAGTTTTCTTCTATATAATCTAAGGCAGAGCTCATTTTGCAACAAATGACACATGGAGAAAGAGCTGGACCGTGTAAAATAAATCAAATATAAACAACACAGGAATTTTCTTTTATCTATGAATAGCTTCTTTCCTTTAATCAAAAAGAATTAGTATATTTTATGAGCTCTGAAGTCACATATGTTATGAGCCTTATAATGAAGATGAAAACACAGTGATACCAAGTACAAAGATGATTTTCCATTACATTAAAGCTCATTGTAAAGCTATCCATTTAAAAATATGTTTTACAGAAATCATAGAATTATTTAATTTGGAAAAGATCTCTAAGATCATCAAGTTTAACCCAGAACTGCCAAGTGCTCCACTAAACCATGTCTCTGAGTGCCACATCTCCAAATCTTTTAAATACCGCCAGGGATGGTGACTCCACCCCTGCTGTGGGGAGCCTGTTCCAGTTCCTGGCAACCCATTTGGTGAAGAATTTTTTTCCAAAAATATTCAATTCAAACCTCCCATGGCACAATTTGAGGCCACTCTGTCTTGTCCTGTCACCTGTTACCTAGGAGAAGAGACTGACCCACACCCCACTGAAAACTCTATCCAGCTCCATAGAGTTATTATGTGTGTCTAAGAGGTGTAGCAGCTGCTGACCACTTCCCCCTGGGTTATAGGGACTTCACTCTGCTCCTCATCCCTGTTTTCCAGCTCAGAGAACCTGGGAAACAACCAATCTTAGTATCAGAGACTGAGGGAAAGAAGGCATTAAGTACCTCAGCCTTTTTCTCAGCCTTTGTTGCTACGTGTTTCCCTGCATCTAAAAAAGGATGCAGATTCTCCTTGGCCCTTCTTTTTTTTGCCAATGTATTTGAAAAAGCATTCTTTGTTGTCTTTTATGGCAGTAGAGAGATTAAGTTCTAGTTGGGCTTTTGCTCTTCTAATTTTCCCCTTCATAACCTCACGACATCCTCTCAGTCCTTGTGAATAGACTGCCCCTTTTTCCAAAGTGTTTCATAAACTCTCATTTTCTTCCAGATGAAGCTCTCTGTTTAGCCAGCCCCTTTGGCTTATCTTTTGGCACATGGGGACAGCCTCCCCCTGTGGCTTTTAGATCTTCTTGAAGAATGTCCAGCCTTTCTGCACTATTTTGTCCTTCAGGTCTGCCTCCCAAGAGACTCTATCAACTGAACTCCTAAAAAGTCTGTGCCCTACTATGCCAGGGCACATGGGGAGGTAAAGCAGTCACAGAGGAGCTGCCTCATAAGAAACTTATATTGGAACATGATGATAGTACAGTGTTCTGATTATGTATCACATCCTTTTCTTTAATGAATCAAATATAGTGTGGAAAATACAAAGTAAAATGCTGAGAAAAAAAAATTAAGGCAATAAAAGTAAGTTCACCAAAGCACTAAATCAGAACAAAATGAATGAAACCTTTAAATGTCATTTTAGTACCTACATGCAACAATGGCCTTAAACAAAAAGAATAGAGAAAATATTAGAAAGGCCAAGCATGGGGATCTCAATATTTGGAAAGTTTGCCCTTTGTACCTTTCACACTGCAAATTAGAGGGAAGAAGGGGCAACACTCAAAGGCTAAAAATATGATCTCTCAGCACAAAAAGAGCAAAAGGATAAAGAGAATACAAAAGATGACAGCAGTTGGATAAAAGCCAGTCACATAAAGATATCAGCACAGAATAATAGAAGAGACTGGCACACATCCCAAATCAATTATGGAAGATTAGTGCAGCATAGACCAATATACTTGCCTTCAGAAAGCCTAAGATGTGCATAACAAAGTTCAAGAATAGCTACAAAAAAGGGAAGAAAATGTGAATTTTGAAAGATAGCAGGAAAATGAAGGTGATGCTAATTATAAATCAAAGGAAGGCACAAATGTATTATTATTTCACTATACCTGTTTGTCACCTCTGTATGAAGTACACAAGGTCTGAATTCACTGATTACAGTCTCTAAGTTTGAGTTAGATTACCAAGACAGTAATTCATTGGGTATGGGAGATATTGAGACACCTCATTCTGTTACCAGGTAGATTGCCACTTGATATTCAGTACTTCTGAAAAGATACAAATTGGTGTAAGTTCCCAAAAGCTTAATTTACTCAAAATGTGAGATATTCTTACCAAACCAAGTATGTCTAACATGATGGATTTCCATTTCTAAAATTAATAATATTTTATGGACACTAACAAAAAACTTCAAATAAACTACTGCTCATGAATCAGTACTGCTTGTAAATAAGCCCAAGGCCATTTCCATCACTCTCTCAGAAAGGGAAAAATGATCACCTTGGGTATCTTAAAACTTGGGGCAAAGGTAAAGTAACACTGCTCTGCAGGGTATTTCACCAGACATCAGTAATTGGCTACTGGGGCTGCAACTAACAGTTACTTACTTGGACTACAGCTCAGCTGTCCATCACATTGAGACTGTGTTTGAAAATACTGACAGGAAGTGAAGCATTAAAATCACCTTCTGTTCAATTTTTATGAATAGCAAACTACTACTGCTGATTTACTTTAAACCATAGCTCCTTCCTCTGGAATTATGTACTGAATTCCAAGCTAAGAATGCTCATTTTCCTTGGATTGATTTTTTTTCTTTGTGCTTCTCAAACACCTAATACAAGAGCAAGCCTTCTAATTTTTCATCTAAATCTCTGTTTACACTATTTAAAGTATAACAGACTTTGAAGGGCATTTTCAGACAAACAGAAAATTGCCCCTTCCACCTCATTTACTTTTTCTTCTGTATTGAGCAACCGAATTTAGAAGAATGCATTATTATTATTGCCTCTGTAGAGAGTTATTATCCTTATTTTGTTATGAAAATTATAAAATGTGATCGAAAAATAGTCAGACAGTAAATCATAGACTGGTTACCTGCCTTACTGTTATGAAGCTACATTACTAGAACTCAGGTGCTTTTCATCACTGACTAGATCCAATGAGGGACATAAAATAGGATCTTTCTCATGCAAATATATGACTTTGTGTGCATGCAGGTGTGAAGAGGTAAAAGACTCAGCTATAAGAATACAGTAAAAATAGTCACATAACTTCCATTTCAATTACCTAAACAAATTCCTTCTCTGTTAAAACTGAGATTTGATCAGAAAACATAGTTTGAATGCTTTTGTAAAATCTGCAGTAAGCCTCTTTTATCTCTTTTAATCCAAGAAAGAGACTGATCATTTTTCCTTCTACAAATTGTTCTTTTCAGATCTCAGTGACTCAGCTGATTCTGCCCCAGATTAGTTTACTTTGACACACGACTGGAGATCAGAGCTGTAGCAGATTCTGTAGTCTGGAAGTTTTAAGCAGAGATATTTCTTTCATCAGTAAATATCTGTAGATGTCTTTGTTGAAGTTTTTGCTTAGTTTCTTAGATCTGCACCAGAACCATTATGTGCTCAGTCTAAAACATCTGTCTATGTATAGCATCACTATGTGACATTTTGTCAGGCAGATATGCACAGGGTAAATTCAGATATCAGATTGATAAATACAATTCGTTCCCACCTCCAGTGACTTTTGATATAAGGTAGCTGCCAGTATAGCCACACAAACAGCAGTTCTCCAAAAGATCTTGTTTACTCAATGAGTAGTCCCATAGTCCTTATTTTAAGTGTGGGTGGAGAATGGTAGTAATGCAAATACATCTAATAATGTGCTGAATTGGTCAATGTTAACAGAATGACTAAAAGGTTCATGGTCTATTTCTCTTCTTCATTCCCAAATAAATCTGCAACAGCAGATTACAGCAGTAGAGATACAATTGTAATACCTGAATACCTACTGTGCCTGAAGATCTCTTCTGAAAATCAGACTTCCAAAATTAGTAGGCAGCTTTGGGTTTGGTCTTTATTTAAAGGTCAAAACCAGTATTCTGGTATCCTGTGGTAAAGTAAATCAAGTCAGGCTCAGAGCTGATGTCTCCAAAGCCCTTTTATAAGATGTTAGATGTTTATGCCCTGCCTAGGAAGGTCACATTCTCATGTTCACTGGGCTCATGATGGCTAATAAGGAGCTCACATGGCCTACCCCTGCTTAAAGTAAGTTTTCATTCCAATGCAGCCAGAGCAACCCTACAGCAGAGCCTCTAATGCCTGATCTTACTGACTTCCCCCATCCATGGCAGTTCCAATCAAGCTAAGTGCAGATGAAAGAAACTTAGGAAGGAAGGAAGTACAATAGTATCTAGTGCTGTTTGGTGAGGTTGAAAGACTTTTTGTAGCTCATAAAATATCCACAAGACTTACACCAGGAAGACACACGAAAGATGCCTTGTAAGTTTAACATAAACTGTGTCTGAGGAACTGTGAATCAGGCAGTACAATCACCTCTTCCCAGACACTGTAATCCCTGAGCTGTTTTCAGTGATCATATCACACAGTTTTCAGGGTTTAGTCAAAGTCCTTCTCCTTTTAGACAAGCCTGTAACATCAGCATGAGAGCCCACATACGATGGGATAGTGCAGCCTTGCCAGGAAAACACAGAGAGAAAACTTCATAAGGAATGTTAGCCTAATGAGTTAAGCACTGACTCGTACTTCCATTTGTTATCTGATAATTTTGTGCAATGTGACACTGGACAAATAATTGCAGTCCATGTTTTCCCTATCTCTACAGTGTGAATGTTAACAAACCCCTAGATAGCTTCCAGTGAAAGGCTCTGAGGATTAAGCCATTTTTGTGAGAACTCTTGAAAATGAAATGTCCTTACTAACTCCAGAGGAATACTGAACATAGTACTAGAGCTGAGCCTGCACAGCCTACAGGGCTGCCCTGCAAGCTTTGTTGCATGGCACAGAACTGAGGAATAATGAAAGTTTTTCAGGGAGAGCTGGTAAAATTACCTATTATCAATTTGTTCTCTTTTTCTACTTTTCAAGCCTCTTTTCAAATGTTAACTGTTTGAACTGAAATGCAGCATTCCAAGTGTCTGCCTCAGGCAGATGTCTTTTTATTCCCACTGAATAACTACTATACTGCTATTAAGACTGCCATGCCAAACTTTCAAAAAACATTCTGTGCAAACTTAGTTTGGTCCCTTGCATAGCTATTACAAAGACAACTAACAACATGATCAGGGACTATTTTTTCTTATAATCCCTGCCTCATTCAGTGCACAAATTGGAGGTCAGCACAGAAGGCAGGATTCACCTGTACTGCCTTCAGATATCTGCAGCCCTGATGTCTACAGCTGAAATACACAGTTTGTGCTTTCCTTAGTTTCACTGGATTAAAAAAAAAAAAAAAAAAAAAAGTAGCTCCAGTGTGCAACTTAGCTTATTCTTAGATAGACACATTAACCCTGTTCAAAAGCTGTCAATTTTTGTCTATGCTACAGACATATCTATGGTTTGATGCTGGATTTTATTTCGCAGATCATATACCATGAATGCTACAGTGTATAGTGAAATACATCATCCCTTTTCTCAAATGGGATTGGGATACAGAAAGATTAAGTTTCCACTAGTTCTAGACACTAAGATTTACAGTGCTTGGTATTATTTAGCACTACACATTCAAGAAACTGCTAACAATTGTTAACTTCAAATATAGTTATGCATGCTCTGAACTTCTTCTAATGAGACTCTACTGTCTCCAGCTGGGCATCCAGAAAATGAGAAACATAGAGCTGAAAACCAGCTGTGAGAAATCTGGCTTTTGTCATCTCTTTAACAACACACAGGTGGGTGTAGAAACTCTTCCACGTCACTCATCTGCCTCACGGATTCAGTTTTCTTTTCCACCCACCTCCTGCCCCACACACTTCATAAATTTAAACACTGCAAAAAATGATGTAAAGGTTCTACAGACTATCTCCCTTTGTACTGCAAAGTCGTGATTTATCTCCATTAGGTATATTTAATCCTCTGAAAAAAGTAGTTTTCACACATAGTAATTACAACATATGCCCTACATATGCAAAAAGGAGGCTGAATTAAGTTTCATAAAGTGTTTTATTTCAGAAATGTTCTAACTCCTGATTGTTAACTTAAGTTTTCTTAAGTTAGATGTCTAAGTCTGGGCTATTCATCCATATTTGTCTTACTGGATGAAGAAAAGAAAGTCATTGGAGGTGGGGAAAGGGCAAGGGGAGCTCAGCACTTCCTAAGTTAATTATGAAAATAGCATGTGAGATCAAGCACCCTCTGGTGGCACCTGCTTTTCTCTCAGACTGTAAGTGGAATATACCATGTCTACATCAGATTTAGCCCTCAAAATGCTGTTTACCCTTCTAAGCTTTGCTTTTAAAAACTATGTTTAGAGCAGATTATCCTGACATTTGTTTATTGAATACACCAGTTTTAAAATGTCCACGATTGCTGTAGGTGTGCACAAATCTTTCTTTTTCTGGTCTTTTTCTTCTGCATGTTTTTATCTTCTGCCATTTTCAGAAGTCTCTAGAGAGGCCTTGGTATTTAATTTAATACTTCTGAATTAAAATCAAGCTCAACAAATGACAAAATATATTTTAGTGTACATGCTACTTCCTAGGAATGCATTGAATTAGTATGCCTTGTTGGGTTCTCCCCCAGGAGACTGATTTAGTCTAATGATAGTGCAAGGTCATTAGCAAACTATCAGCATAAATTCTGCTTCACCAATGCCAGGTGGTTAACTAGTTTGTGTTAATGTGTTGTGTGCATAAAACTGTGAACTCAACTCCTCTGTATGACAATGTGATCTCAAGAAAGATTTGGGCAGCCTGAATGTATTGCCACTAATCTGGAACCAGAGATAAGTCATTCTCACCAGTGCCCTAAGATAAGTTGAAGACTCTCATTGCCATCCAAAGCAGATTCAAAATATTTTTTCTTAGCAAGCTGTTTTAAAAACTGCATATATTTAAAATAAAATCTTAAGTATGCTTAATTTGCTTTCTCCAATATTTATAAATCAATTCCATTTGAAAATCTGGTTGCTTGCATATTTTTAATCAGTTTTATATGGGTTCTGTTTTTCTCATGAGCTAAAAAAATCTTTGTAAAAAAACCCAAACCCAAACTGTAAGTGCAGAGTACATTTTACAACAACAAGGGTGACTGGAAGGCTCTGCACATGGGTCAGGGCAATGCCCAGTATCAATATGGACTGGAGAAATGAATGGATTGAGAGCAACCATGGGAAGAAGGACCTGGAGATATCAGTGGTTGAAAAAATGAACATGACCTGTCAATGTGCAATCGTGGCCCCAAAAGCCAACCATATCCTGAGCTGCATCAAAAGAAGTGTAGCCAGCAAGGCAAGGGAGGTGTTTCCCCCCCTCAATTCCCCCTTTGTGAGACCCCACCCGAAGTGCTGCATCCAGCTCTGGAGGCCCCAGTGCAAAAAAGACAGCAAGCTGTTAGAGCAGGTCCAGAGATGGACCCTGAAAATGGTCCAAGGGCTGGTATACCTCTCCTATGACAAAGGCTGGCAGAGATGGCAATATTCAGCCTGGAAAAGTCTCAGGGAGGACCTTATTGACTTCCTTCAATATCCAAACAGAGCTTACAGGAAAGATGAGGGAGACTTTATACCAGCATCTGTAATGACAGGACAAGGAGAAATGGAAGCAAAAGAGGGGAGGTTCAGACTGGATGTGAGGAATAATTGTTTTGTTTTTTTTCCTTAGTGAGGGGTGGTGAGGTACTGGAAAAGGTCACAGATAAAAGTCATCCCACTACTGTAAGTGTTGAAAGTTGGGTTGGATGAGGGGGCTTTGAACAACCAGATATAGTGAAAGATGTCCCTGCCCATGGTAGGGGGGTTTCACTAAATGATCATTATTGTTCCTTCCAGCACAAACCATTCGATGATTCTATGATAAAAGCTCTGAATTTTGAGCCTCAGAGTTTTGCATTTTTGACTTTTATGTTCTGGATTTTTCCATTTAATAATGTCAAATTATTGATTGTGAAATGACTAAAAAGGCTTCATTTTGCTGTATCTGTGAAACACAGGCAAGTCAAGAGGAAATATGGCAAGTTTGTTTTCCAAAAACCTAATTAAACTCAGTACCAAGAGGGCCACTAATGGATAAAGGGTTCTCCATTCTGCATTGAACATCTCTCACTGCAAACCAGAATCTTCCCTACTTACGATGTTGGAAAATTCTCAAGTGAGAAAGAACAGAAAAAATAAGGGTTAAGTTTTTTGGATTATCAGATTTAGGAAGTACCTCCACTGCACATGTGTGTCCAGACCTCTAAAAGAATTGAAATTATCCATGAATGGAAAAAAAAATCCCAGCATCATGGCTTGGCAGTTTTGAAGCTGCTGACAATATGAGTCAGTGGTGCTCTGTTGAACTTAACAAAGGATTAAAGGCAAGCTTTAACTCGGGAGGACAAGAAAGAATTTTACATAACTAGAAGTTTCAGTCTTTATAAAATCCCTAAAATACTTCAATAAACTTCTGATTGTATAGGTGGCTGAGTAGAGGAATTTACACAGAACCCATGTGTATGATGGCTGCACAGAACTTCAGCCTTGGGAAATCTTCAGTCACCAAAGGAAGATATTTGATCTCTTACATGTATTCTGAATTGAGCACAAACTGAAGCACAGCAGATGACAAGAAGTTCATGTGCCATCTTTGTGGTGCCAAGACACGAGTTATTGCTCTCAGGCTGCAGCATCAAGATGCGTTTTAGTCTTTATAACAATGCTTGGGTGATATCTCTGAAATTGTTTACAAGATAATAATTTACAGAATTTGAAAAATGTTCCCATGCTGAAAACATGCTGAAGAAAACAGATGCTGAAGTCAAGGCAAATACATCTTACCCCAGAGGAGAGAAGGAATGTCTGGGCAGTATTACACACAGAGAACCTACACCTTACTGTTCTTTGTCTTACTAAAGCTCATTGCTGTACTTGTAAAGTAGTATCTGCTTCATGCAGACAGAAAGCATGAATTATCATGAAAAATTCTGAGTCTGAAACCTGGATTCTAGCAATCTTATACTACCAGCAGTAAAACATTCCTAGAATTTCTCTAAAATTTTACATGATGGTTTTCTAACTCGAATGTATTGAAGACAAACAAAATCTGATATAAATTTGACAGGTGAAAAGAAATTGATCACAGAAATAACACAAGTGGTTAGGTAGAAGTTACAAGGGTTTGAGGACACCTCTTTTACTAAATCCAAACAAATAATTTCAGATTACTTGCATCGAAATATTTAAGACCAAGCACAGGATCCTGATAAACCATTACTGTTTATTCACAGCACAAGATCCAGAGGAAAAAAAATTAAAAACAGTCATTAATCACTTGAATTACCTAATTTGATGGTGCATGATTCTCTGTCTCAAGATACTGTAAAATTGATTTCCGACTATTTTAAAAGCAAGATTTTATCTTTTATTTTTCTAAAAGATACCATGCTTTTAAGCAAACAAAGCAAGAGGTCAGACAGCAAAATGGTTTGGCTTACTAATGCAAGAAGTCAAACTATATCATGTCAGAAAGCCCTCTTTAAATCTGTAAACCTGGGAACAGGGCTACAGAAGAAATGCAGTCTTTTTTAAGCTATTACCTTCTTATTATGAAAAACTTACAACAAAACATAGCCAAATATTTTTAAACACAAACTTATGTCTAAATGCTGGTTCCACTGAAATAACTGGGGGGTAAAAATCCTACTGAACCTCAGGAGGGCAACATTTCTTATTTCATTATGGATTATATTCAGTTTTTGAAAGCATGACTCTGAATATTGCATGCACACTATATGTCAATTGCTACTGTCACTAGGTACCAGGGAGATACTCTGAGTGATATAGCAGTTTCTCAAAATTCAATATATCAGCGTGTTCAGCTTGGGATATCGTTTTTCTCTCCCTTCCTGTGTGCATGTTGGTGCAATATTTGTCTCAACATTTGCAGTGGAGAACTGCAAATCTAAATCTAGAAGTTACATAAAGCTAGCAAAAGTCATTTAAGAGTTGGGACCAGAAGCAGGTATACACTGAAAGGGAGAAGGGGCATAGCATCCCGTAGCAGTGCAGGCACAAGAAGGAAAATCAGAAGACTGAATAAATCAAAGCTGCCTGCATCTGTTCTCAAGAAGGAGCCAGACCTTGCACAGCTGGTTGCTGGAGGAGGACAAACAGCAGCACCTCTTGCAGGTCTGTGGCCCAGATCTAATGTTCAGTGTTTTAACATGAGGTTCCACAAATCAATGCTATGTTTGTGGTGATACCAGGCAGAAGTGCTTGGGCTTGTGTTTGATAGGTCTGACCACCTAAAATGATCAGTTTAATTGGGGATTTTCTATGTGTATTGTTGAATCACTACCTGTAGCTCAAGTTCAGGAAATCTGGCCATAGATCCCTGTGCTGCACTTTCTTTCTTAATGTCATGGTGCCTGGGGCAATTTTCTAAGTAACACATGACTGTGTCTGTGTTTTCTAATTCCAGACATATAATGGCTTTGGTTGAATTTTCCTTGCATTCTTTTGGTCTTCCATCATGGTTAAAGTTGTTTACTTAAGACATATTTTAGCAATTTTGAGATTTTTTTCCATCCTACTCTATGCACCTCTGCTCATTCTTATATTTTTATTCACAGATTATAAACTGGGGGATGAGGTCATTGCCCTCACTTGACTGCCCTCCTATGTAACGGAAATCACAGTGCCTGGAATTAATCCTTGGAGATATATTTTTTTCAGTTGTCTTTTTTCCAAGAAATTGCAGAATCACTTAAAAAATTATCTGTCGCTTGTAGCATAGAACATATGAACATGCTTTTCCTCTGTTGCCTTTACAGACTTTCTAGAAATGATCAATAGACCCCAAGAGTTCCTAAACACAGCTTGAAACCACTTGACTGGTTTTAGCAAAACATAAAATTTTGCCTTTCAGATTTTCAGCAGTGAAGAACTTCGATACTTCCATAGCTTTCTACAGAGAAAAATGTGCCTTTTACTTCTAAACTTAATTTGTCTATCTCCAGCTTTCACCTTGATATGTCATTGTCCACTAGACAGAATAGCCTTCTAGAATCAATATCCTACCTCCAGGAGGTAGCTGTGACCCTTCTGGCTTTCTCCTTGACAAGCTAAACAGCTTGTGATTTTTTAAGCTTTTCCCTGAGTGGCATGTTTCTCAACCTCCAGCTAACCCTGTGGTTTTCCTCTCAGTGTTTCTCAATTTTATTATGATCCTTTCTAAGACTTTATTCATAGGAACTTGAGGCAGCAGTTTAATAATAACAGAAGAAGGCATAATGCCCCTACTATAACTAATATTCCCTTCTTTAAATAAATATTCAAGGATCCCAGACAAAACTCACAGAGATCTTGAGTTTTGTCACTTAATCAACGTAGTTTAAGTGTCCTGGACAAACAGTGCATTTGTGCTCCATAGACAAACTATGACTCTGGAGCATCTCCCAGTCAACAAATGGTAACAGAGATGGCTACAGCCCATTGACTTCCTTGATAATCCACCCCCATCAACTTTTTTCTGCATCAGTGCTTTCAAGGATTAAATACCCTATAACTATGCATGTATTTGTTCCCTGCACTCCCTCCATAGTGAGTGGAGACAAACTGGACCTTCCAAACCACCCCAGCATGACTGCCAAAAACCTCTGGGCTAGAGGGCCCTCTGATGGGAATCCAGTTCTCTCCATGAACAGTGAGAACCTGTGTGACTGCTAACACCAGGCACTTCCAGAGGACTAAAACGAGGTGGATGCCACAGGCACTGGGCAGTGCTGCCAGTGGCTATTTCAAAGCATAAGCTGGGCCAGGGCTCAGCTTTACATTTATATCCAGTATCTACACATCTGTCTTAATATAAATCACCAATGCTATAAATCATCCTATTGTTACTCCCCCAAAGTTTATGTCATCTTCAAAACTCATCAGTAATAGCTGCATTTTTCACAGGTCATTGTTGGAAATGTAAACCAATGCAGACGTAAAAAATTAGCCTATGTGGCACTCTCTCAAAGAGAATCCATTTAATAATGTTTCCCTTTTTCATAAACATTTTTAAGCCTGTCATTTAAGAAGTTTTGAAAACATTTACTATGCATGGCTTTCATTTCATATGACTCAAATCACACAGTACCAATTGGTATGTTATGAAAGCCATAATTGGATGCTATTCTGCTTGTCAACCAGATTTCCAAGTCAGCCTGATAAAATTTTCCAGGTTGATTGAAAATAATTATATTATTTTCTTTTTAATTTCTATTAATTAAGTTTCATATCAGCTGTGAAGACTTTTTTATTAGAATCCCAATTGAGCTGAAAAATCCATAATTAGCTAAGTTATCACACTTATACATCAGTGTGTCCTTTTGTGTAGCAACTGTGACTTGCTATGTCTTTCCTGTAGAAGCCACCTGATGCTTTTAAATTATCCCAAGCACTTAGAACACAGATTAGCCAATGTACTAGAATGTTTGCCAGAAAGTAAAGACCCAGTGACATGCTTATAAAACTGTCTGAGTATAATCCAAACTTCTCTCTCTTTGACAGGGGTTCTGTGACACCTAATTATAAAGATACTTTTCTGGGTTTCAGTGGGTCTAGAAGTTATTAAAATTAGCTAAGAAGCTGTAGCAACAGTCATTGGAATGCAGGCCTTTCCCCTAACAGTCTACCAATGCATGTTAGTTTTGCTTCTCTGTCCCAAAATCTTTTTGTACACCTGTACATCAAATTGGAAAATCTGGGGGGGGGTTTTGATACTAGGGCTAAAAATAAATATCTGATAATTCACAGAGCTAGGCCTCTGTTTTGGACCCCACAAAGTTATTCCTTGTTTTCTGTTGTGAGAAAGAGACTTGCCTGTTCTGCTACAAAAATATATTTTGCTTGAAGAACAAAGAGTGGCACCATCCCCTGCTTTGTACAGGGAGAGAAACAGAAATGTACCACGAGCATACGATAGGAGTTATGCAGGGCTCCTGTTAGTATGTATCAAAGCCACTGGTGGTGGAATCCACTTGCCTGTCTCCATCATTGTCTAGTTTATGAGGCCTCATGCTGTTTTGCTTGAGAATTCTCTAAGCAACCAGATATCTCTGCTACATAAGCAGGAATTTCATCTTATGTACCACAACAGTATGTACTCTTAAAACAAACAAAAAAAAAGGAAAAAAGTAAAGGGCTGAGAAAACCTCACTTCTGTGCCTTGATCAGACTGAGGAAGTTTAAACTATTAAGCCAGGGAACATGTCAGCCAAACAGCTGTGGAGTGTTTAAGGCAAAAGCCTCTCTCACTCTTCTGTTAAAGTTGGACCTTTGCAGCCAGGGAGGCATGGGGCCAGAGAGACTGTCTCTAGACCCAGGTCTTGGGAAGACGTATGGATTTTATATAAGCAAATGTATATGGATGAATTTGGATACAGAAAGAGAAACAGCCTTGGAAATAGTGCCATTTCTTGGCTGAACTGTGCAACTGCTCAGATACTGTCAAAACACCTTTTGTCTGACTTTTGGCTGGAAGGTAATCTTTCTCTTCCACCTTAAAATGGCCATCTCTCCAAAGAGAACCAAGTATGGGTTTCAGCATCCTCAATCTAAAAGAGAAGGAGAGCCTGAAGGCACTAAGAAAGGCAAGACTTCACCACGAGTGGTAAAGGTCAGAACAGAGCTGGGGAGCTGGGATTCCTTTGGTGTGCTCTGGAAGTTCCTTGTAAGGTAACTGGAGAGAGGCAGACACATTAACTGGATGAACAGAGAACATCTCCCAACTCCCCCATACTCATTCACTCGGTGTCCTCTATTTGACTTTGTTTCTATTAGGATGATTGAATTGGCCACCTTCCCTCTGTTCACCCAGTTCCACCCCCTGAAATGGGCACCTAAAATGTAGGCACATCTGCTCACAAATGAAGCACTGTTGGAGCCTTTCCATTATCTACCACATGGGAGAAGGATTAGGTTCGCTGTCAGTTTTGGGGAACATGAAAGGGATAAAGAAGCATGAATTATGCATAACAGAATTGCACCCTACTGGTCTCTTAAGACATACAAGATGTTTCAGTCCCATTGTCATCCTAGCATGCTCTTGGAGAAAATGCTTCACACAGCCAGAGGCAGTCCTCACACTGTAGCAGGACTCATCCAAGACTCCTGATACAGCACCATATTGACATTCTTCTGCTAGTGACCTATGTTTCGTGTTGTTAAAGATCTGGCAGCATGAAACAGTTTGTTTGACTGGCTAAGACCGCACAAAATGTTTTAAGTAATTGAGTAGGGAAAAAAGTTATTAGAGAACTGTTAAAACCTTAATGTTTTTTAGGGTTTTTTTTCTGCATCTTCCTTTTGATTATTTTCACCGTGGCTAATGGAAAGAAAAAGAATATTAAACTAGCAATCTGATCACAACCCTCACATACCTTTGGTTTAGACCTAAACTCTTCCAGGCAGTAATACAATCTTTTAATACCAGACCCAATTTCATGAGGGTATAAATTAGTAAGAACTAACTTTTTATGAGAGGCTTTGGACAGTGCTTGGCATGACAGAAGAAGCCCGTACATTTCTCCCAGGGACAACTTGGGGTTATTGACCAGTCGCCTCACTGAGTCCCTCACTCGCCCTGGCACAGCTGGGATATTTGAGTCATTCGGCCCAGCGATGACTTTTCCGCGGTCACCGCGGGCCCGAGGGTGACGGGACCCCCGGGTGTGCGGCCCCTCGGCTCACGGCCCCGTCCTACCCAGCCGCCAGGAGCCCGGCGATCCCAGCGCACCGGGGACAGCCCCCTCCCCGCAGCCGCTGCTGCCACTTTCGCCCGCAGCCTCAGGGAGGGCGCGGGCACCAATCCCGCCCTCGCCGCGGCCCCCGTCCTGCCGCGGCCCCCGTCCTGCCGCGGCCCCCGTCCTGCCGCGGCCCCCGGCGGGCGCGGGGCGCTGCCGGCGCGGCGGGCGCGGCGCTGGGGCGGTGCGAGGCGCGGTGCAGCCCGGCTGCGGCAGCCCCCGCCTGCCGCTGGGCCGCGGCCGTGCCCCACCGGGGGAGTGGGCGGCGGGCCTGGCCCGGCGCTCCGCACCTCTGCCGACTTTGGCCGGCCCAGAAGGGCAGCCCGGAGTGCAGCGTGCAGGAAGTTTTGAGAGAGCTCGCAGAGTAGCGCGGCGGCGGCGAGCGCTGCTTCGCGTGCTCCGGGGTTTGGGGCTTTTCTTGCGGGCATTTGCGTCTTTTTTTCCCCCCGGCATACAACTCCCCCAAACACACAAGCAACCCGCAACAACCAAAAAGTCCCGTAAGGGGGAAGAGAACGCGAGCGAGGGAAGCACCCTCGGCGGGAGAGGAGAGCCCGTTTCTTCGCAGAGACACGGTCCCGCTCGCAGCTGGTCCCAATGCAACTGCTCATCCTGCTCCTGCTCTACGCCGTCGTCTGTGCGAACTTCTGCAGCCGTCAGGGCACCACCGCCCCTGCCCAGAGCGGATCTATAAAAGCCCTGCGGGCTTCCAACATCAGGCGAGATGGTAAGTGTCCTGCTGCGTTATCTGTGCCCGAGGGCTGCTTTTGCGGGGGAAGCCCTTAGGCGCGCCTCGGGGGTGCCGCTGCCCTGTCCGTGTGCCTAGCGGACGGCTGGGTCGGTCCGGGTGGGGTCCGTCCCGGGGCTCTGCCAGGTCGTGGGGTGGGTCTGCGGGCTCCGGTCCGGGGACGTGTGGCCGGGTGGCCGGAGGGAGGTGTGGGCTGAGGGGGCGACTCTGCCCGGCGGCTGCACCTCCGGCCCGTCCCAAACTTCTCGGGGCGACTTCGGGGAGGTCTGCCGGGAGCCGGCCCGGCTGGGCTGCGGGGGCACCTCGCTCGTCACAAGGCGGAGTGCTCGGTCCCGGCTGCCCGGGCGGGCCCCCCGGCCGTCCCTGTGCCTGATGTGCCGGCGGCGGGGCAGAGCGGGGCAGCGGGAGCTCTCAGGGGCGGAGTGTCGGGGGCGCCTTGGCGGGATCGGCATCGTCTCCCTGCCCTGCCACAGCCTCGCCGCCTTCGACTCCTGTAAGGGCTGTCGGCGTGCGGGTCAGGGCACTTCCTCGACCGGAGGGTGTGAGCCCAGGGCTCGGTGTTCCTGGAGCTGCCGGGCTCTGCCCGCCGGGGCTGGCCTCGTTCCCCGTGGCGGCCGGGGATGGTGCGCGCCCCTCAGGGCAGCAGCGAGCTCTCGGACACCGGCCTGGGCTCCGGTGCGGCTCCCTCCGGTTCCTCCGGCAGGGGATGGCCTGGGCCGGGTGCCTCGAGTGAACGTGGTCGTGTGCCGTGACCCCATGGGGAATGAATGGGGAGACTGCGTAGAAACAGCGCTGCTGAAATTCACCTCTAGAATCCAGGAGTGTGGGAAGAGTGATGGGGCCAGGGAGCAGCCTGCTGTGTTCCAGCCTCACGTGGCACAGCTTGCTCTTGCACGTTGCCCTGTGCCTTCTTACATGGCGAAATGCGGGATGTTCTCCTCGCAAATCGACAGAGTTAACATCACTGTTCAAGTTACCATCTTCCATTTATATATTTTATAAACTCTTTTCAGAAAACCCAGTCCCTTGAGCCATTTCCAAGACTGTATTTGCTAGTGTTTATTTTCCAGCATGTATACAATGCATGTAATGGGTATGCAGTTGATTTAGGAAGATGTTTGTGTTTAATGTTTGGAGCCATATTGAACTTAATATTATTTTTATGCCTTTCCTAGTCACTGAAAGAAGACTTAGAGGTGGTGGAGGATTTTTTTTCTTAGAATGGAAATGTTGAGTCAGGAAGCAGGACAGGATTGCAGTTCTTTTTGATACCGAAGTCAAATTTAATCTCATTAAAGAAAAAAATAAAGTATGTATGTGCAATAAAAATACATATTTGTTATTTCTGTTTCTTCTTTATAATTATTCTGTGTTTTATCAAGCTTCGTGACTTATTAGCCTGCCATCTTCATAGAAGAAATGAGACCATCTCTGAACTAAGCTAAGCAAGCTTCCATCCAGCTCAAACTTCAAACAAGCTTTTTCATTGAAAAATTACATACTTAGGACATCAAAATGTGTATCAGTCCGATCTTCTCTGTACAGTCAATGAAGAAATCATTAGCCCCTAATATAAATAAAGTTTTCATACTAATGGCAGTATGATGGGTATTTTACTCCTCAGAAGGCTTCCTGTGGTGAAATTGCTTCTTGCACTGATGAAGAGAACAAGCCTCTGAAATGATTAGTTAATTACTGTCTTCCTAGTTGTGATAGTTTAAGAATTTGATTTAATTTTGCACCTTTAAAATTATCTGAGGTAACTTGTGCTGGTTGATTTTTGGTGGGTGCCAGGTGGGCTAGTACTGGGGCTGGTAGAGGGTTGCAGATTCATGTGTAATTACATCCTACCTCATATTTGCTGGGACACGTGCTACTGAGCCTTGCAGCCTACAGTGAATGTGCCCATGCTGAAGTCAGACACTTCTGCAGTTCCTGAGTGGATATTATGGACATGCTGAAGAGGTCACAGACTTTGATGAAGACCACATGCAGACCCCTAGCATGCTGCAGCCTTGCTCTCCCTGTGCTTGACAGTCCTGTTGCTTTTTCTCTGCGAAGGACCATGGGTTCTGGTGTGGCCAGTGGAGCTGAGTGTGGAGCTGCAATGTTTAAAGCAGACCAGCTGCTGATGCCCCTGATTTTACTTAAAACTGTTGCTTGAGTTCCTTGAGCGAGGGCCTGTATTTGCACAGTCAGAAGTTTTGAGCAGTATTACAAATGTTGCATGCATGTGACGAGCTCACAAGCAAATGCTTAGACCACAATTGGCTGTAGGCCACTAATAGTATTTCTGCCTTTTATAATTCTCAGTGGTGTTTTTGTGTTGTTTTGGTCTGAAGCAATGATATGGAACAGCATGAAAGACTTGTGAGTTGCATTGCTGAGTCAGACAGTGTTTTTTGCTTTGTAAATATTTGCAGACGTGACAATACAGAATGGGATCTGAGAGTACACGTTACATTGGGATAAATGTTTTAAAACACTCTCAAAACACACAGCAAAGATAAAAAGTAGTTTAATATTATGTTTTGTGTTGGTGACCATGATTATTAGGTTGTGAAATTAAAAGAGATACTGAAGAGGAAACAAGGCCCATTCAGATTCAAAAAAATACCTTGGGAAGTCGAAGACCACCTGCACATTTTATTTAAAAAAAAATCAAAGCTTTGAGTTCCAGTTTTCTTTTGATTCCAAGCAGGATAAACTAGTGGTACTGCGTACACAGAGTTTAATATGGAGGCTTGGTCTTGCTTCCAGCCAAAACAAACCTTTGCAGTGTGCATGATTCAATATTGCCTTTCTTCTTTCAGACTAAAAAGAAGTTCGCCTTTTTGTAATAGCTTTTACTTAAGACTGAAGTTGATCTGATAAGAAATCTATAGATGAGGGCAGCACATACAAAAAAAATTGCCATTTAATGACTACCAAACCTAACCAGACTGTACTTTCTGCTGAAGATATTAAGAATATAAATAACTTGCTTACAAGACAACCTCTTGTCCTAGTTGAAGGACTGTCATTGATGACTCAGCAGTCCAGTGTAGCACTAATCAATTTTTTAAAGTGTCCTGGAGGTGCCAGTGACATTTATAGCACAAGTACTGGTATTCACTTAGAGTGTTTATTAAGGCTATTAAGTTAAGTACTTTGAAGTTCATCAGAATAACATGAAGGTCTTCCAGATACTTCCATTGTTTTATTTTGACTCAGTTTCCCAGTTTGCAGTATGCAGGTAATACTGCCTAATTACAAGTCTGATATTTTGTTTCTCCTATTTTGGTTGTTTGTGTCTATTTGGAGATGAAAAGTGGAAGATAAAAAGTGGTAAATAATATTATTTACTATATAATGTCTAAATGAAACATCACATGCTTTTTCTTATCAGTTTTTGAACAAACATCTGCTTAGTCTATGAAAGTATGCCTAGTCTGTGTCTTCAGACTAAGCATCACCATACATATTTTAAACTTCAAACTCCAGAGTTTAAAGAAAAGACAGAACAGAGCAGACAGCATAGTGTCAGGTCATTTCAGTATGTAAACAACTGCAAGCCATGGAATCAGTATCTTCTGATGTGGATTTGAAACCATGACATCAGATGACTCGAGATGATTCCATGCTCTTGTGGTTTTCATTATGAATCCAAAAATAAAAGGAATTCTTGAACTTTGCTTTTCTTGTGCACCACCAAAATACCAAGAAAAAACTGTACTTTATAATTCTGGGGAACTGCCAACAGCTTTTGGCTCTTTAAGGCCAGTCCAAATGGATGTGTGCCATTAACTTTACCCTCTTCTTCCTTATATTGGCTGATACCTAATCACAGGTAAAAGCAGATGGTGATTTGGGTGGTATTCTCTCACCAAATAAATGTTAAGTGTCTGCTTTTGGGAGAAGATTGTGTTGTTTTCTGTTTTTTGGTTGCTTGCTTGGTTGGTTTTTTAAAGAGAGTAGGTTTAGATTAGATACTTTAAGATCCCTTCTAACCCAAGCCATTCTATGATTCTATGATTTTAGGATATTAGAAGAAATTCTTTACTGTGGTGTGTTGAGGCACTAGGACAGGTTGCCCAGAGAGGTCTGTTCAAGGAGTTTTATCAAGCTGATCTAGTGCAAAGTGTCCCATGAAGATTGGAACTAGATGACCCTCAAGGTTCTTTTCAACCCCAAACATTCTATTATTCTATGATTTTATGTTTCCATGATTCTATGAAATGTCTCTGGGATCACAAGTGGTATAGACCATCACTTTTGGAAAATGCACTTATTGAGTTCTTTTATAATAGACATGTATACATTTTTTAGAGGACTCTGGTAGCATAAAATTGTGTAAACTGCAAAATGTCCAAAATAAATTGGTTTTTATAGGCTTTATTTCCTTGTTTTCTACTTTTTGTAAAGAAATGTGTATTTCAGGCTTTGTCAGTTTAAAAAAAAGCCTTACTAATTTCCCTGCGGTAATGCACTTTGGTCTACAATTATCTGACTTTGATGATGTCTCTTATCTGTGTAATTAACATTTTGGACTGAAATATCAAAGGATATTGCATGCGAATTCCAACCCTGACTCAGCAGCAAGCAGCATAAAGGAATTCTCTAAAGGAACTTGAAATATGTTTTATCAGGCAGATGTATATCATAGTGGAAGTCACTATAAATTCTTCAGTCTCTTGAAACTTTTGGTTTTTGTTTGGGGCTTTTTAAGTATTGCTATGAAACTGAATTAGGCCAGCTTAAAGGGTTGGAAGAGAAAACTTGATAGCTGTATTGCTTTGATTTGTAGAAACTGAACAGTGCTGAAAATCTAAAATAATGCTGAGAGTTCTTTTCCACTGTCGTGCCACAGAGATGTTGTGCTTTATAAAACATCTAGAAATAGGCATAAATAGAAAATTATCAGGGGATCATTAGTGTAGTAATATTCATCATGTACTTAAATTTGACCATCTTCATAATTCTGTTAAAGGGATTCAAGTCGTACAGGACAGTGTAACAGGAAAGTTCGAGTAGCTTATATGTAAATGAGGTGAATAAAAATAACTATTTTTTGATTAACCAAGTGTGCCTTGTATTTGCAAAATTAGGAATCATAGAATTGTTTAGGTCAGGAAAGACCTCCAAGATCACCAAGCCCAACTGTTTACTCAGCACTCATACAATTGGCCTTGGGCTGTCGAATCCAGATGCTTCTGGATCCTTGGGCCTGTCCAGATCC
Organism: Luscinia megarhynchos; assembly: GCA_034336665.1. NCBI lineage: Eukaryota > Metazoa > Chordata > Aves > Passeriformes > Muscicapidae > Luscinia > Luscinia megarhynchos. The sequence continues at coordinate 73,519,319 of JAPFBE010000003.1, forward strand.
CTCTGCAGGGTCTTCCTACCCTGTTAATTTTCCCCACATCAGCCCTCACAGTGCTGTGGTTTGCTTTGGTAGTTAGAAAGGTGATGATGACCCAGCAGTGTTGTGGCTACTGCTGAGCAGTGCTGGCACAGCATCAGGGCTGTCTCTCTAACATTCTGCCCCTATCAAGTGGCTGGGAGTGGGAAAGGTCCTGGGAGGGGACACAGCCAGACCCAAATTAACCAAAGGGGTGTTCCATATCATATGACATCAGATGTAAAAGCTAAGGAAGGGAGAAAGAATGGGGAGCATTTGTTATTTTACAATGTAAATGGAGCCATCACTATGTGTGCTGCAACTTCGCTTCCTGGGAAGTGGCTGGATATCACCCCCTGATGGAAGGTAGAGAATAAACTTTTTTCTCTTTGTTTATACAAAGGGTCACCTGGCCACAGAAGGAGATCAGGTTGTCAATCAGGACCTGCCTGTCCTAAAGCCATGCTGACTGGGCGTGATCCCCTGGTTGTCATGCATGTTCTGCGTGATCACACCCTGTTGCTGAGCAGTGCCATGACTTTCCCCTGCACTGAGGTCATGCTGACAGGCCTGTGTTTTCCCTTCTCCTTGTATCCTCCTTCTGGCCATTCTTGTATATGTGTTTGCTGCCCTCCAATTAACTGGACCTTCTAGGTTTGCTAGCACTGTTGGTAGATGGTGGAATGTGGCTTGGTGAGCGCTTCTGCTGGCTCTCAGGACCCTTGGATGGATCCCATCTGTCCCCATGGACTTGTGTCTAAGTGAGGTAGCAAGTCACTGACCATTTCCTTTTGGATTGTGGGGGCTTCATTCTGCTCCCTGTCCCTCTCTTCCAGCACAGGAGGCTGGATACCCAAAGCAAACTGGTCTTACCATCAAAGACTGAGACAAAAGAGAACATTTGTAACTGTGGCTTTTCTACAGGCTTTGTTGCTGTTTTTCCTCAGTTGAATTTAGTCTGTCAAAGTAAAAAAAGTATATATCATAGGCATGAGTCTTTTGTACATGCATTTGCAGAATAATTATAAATATAATTTTTATCTTTAGAATATTGTCTAATATAGCAAAATAGATACTCACCTATCACAGAATCACAAAATATATTTAGTTGGAAGGAAACAAGAATGATCATTGAGTCCAGCTCTTAGCCCTGCACAGGACATCCCCAAAAGTCACCCCGTGTGCCTGAGAACATTGTTCAAATGATTGTGCAGACTACATAAATAAAGGACAGAAGCACAAGGAAGTGAAATTAAGTACACTTGAAATAGTTGCTTCCAAATCAGCATTAAAATCATAAAAACTATTGCACCTGGGCATTTGTTTCATTAGAGTACAAAAAGACAAACCCCACACCCCAGGTTTAATATCATTTTTTTTAAGTCCTAGTTGAAGAGTGAAGTATTAGAGCCTAACTATTCAGGGTAGTTAAGGTCTTTACATGATGTTGGTAGCTATGCAATTTATGAAATTTGGGTTGATGCAGTAATGTTTAATAATGTCTGGCAATTTTTCAGGTCGCTAGTTGATGTTCTGAAAGTGACTTTTACATTATTCAAATTTTTGTTAATTGTAAAGGAACTTACTAGAAGAGGATTATCAAGGCAGAAATTTCTTGGACACAGTATGCAGATTCACTACAATATGTTTGTCATTCCTTCTTTAGACTGTGTGTGGCAATTACATAAAATGAACCTAGCCAAAATATTTATATTATTTCTACAGCAAGAAACTCCTTTGGGGAGCTGTAAATTAGAATGACTGGAATGGCTTTTATTTGATACCTCTAATATACTATATGTACAAAAGATGCAGCAGGAGTTTATGTGTTTTATACTCCAATCTTTTCCTGTGGATAGTCTTGCTAACATTAAAATATGTTTTTGGCAAATGACAGACTGTTCTCTTTAAAAACAACTAAAATAACTTACAAGACTGGCACTGAACACAGGATAGGCATCTTCATGTGATACCAGAGTCCCAAAGCTCTCTTTGACCAGACCATCTCCTTGTTGTCTGCAGAGCAGTAATTGTGGTTTCTTGAGGTCACTTCCAACCTCAGCCATTCCACAATGGCATCTACTACAGCTGAGAGAGGCGTGGTGATGAGTGGAGCACATTGATCCTGAGAAGCAGTGCTCGCCTTTCCTGTCTCTTCCATCCTGCTCTTCCTCTTTCCCAATCTCCCTCTTTCTCCATGTGCAGCACTAGCAGGAACATGGAGTCTGGCTCTTTACATCTGCGGGCCCAGCTGTGTCCCTTTTCCTTGCCATCCCCCTCCATTCCTTGTGTAGCTGTGCTCAGTTTTGCTTACCCAGCTGGGAAACCTCGGGTTAACTCTCAAAACATGATCCCAACCCCAAGAAGGGCTGCTCTGGCTTGCTTTGGCTTTTGTGCACCTGCAGGGATTTGACCTCAGGATACTAAAAGGGACCTAAGAAATACCATGAAGGCTCTGTGTTGGCATTCTCTGTAGTAAGGATTTGCCCACTAATGCAGGGAAATTTAGCAGTAATCTTTTAGTCAATTGATTCAAGCTGTATTCAAGTATTGCCTCCAAAACTCCTGCTATTGTATTTATGAGATTGATTACATTATCCCACATTTTGGATAAAAGAGAGCACTTTTATTGCTTCTGGTGAGGTGCTCTTGGCTGAAATACTGGATTGCATAGAGTTGTTTGGCAGTTTGTTTCAAATCAGTCTCCTGTTTACAAAGCTAAGGAAGTGTCCTGTTTACAGAGTGAAACTGGAGATACTTTCTTTGGGAGTTTGGATTTGGCTCTAATATTTTTGGTAGTGAATAAATCCTACATGATCTCAAGCTTCCTATTGTGCTTGAGTAATGTTCAGTTTCATGTTTCCTTTTTCATTTGTATCCCACGCTGTGAAGGCCAACATCCCATGTTTCTGCTTTGTTAATTAGAGCTCTGCATATTTGGAGATGATGCAGGAGGACACACGTTTACCTTCTGTTCAAACTTCCTGCCAATGTGTTTTAGCCCTGCTGTGCCTTGGGACTTGATGATGTTGAGACTCTGTAAAACTATTTATTAAGCACTATGTCCCTGAAAAACTTGAAAAATAGCCATCTTGACTTTTGTTGCACTAAAATCAATGACAAAACTTCCATCAGCCCTTCTTGTGGCAAGGCCTCGCACACAGTTCACATGTATTAATGCAGGATAAAATAAAGTGCTTAGGAATTCAGTGATGAGTTTGTAATACAAAGACTCATCAAAATGTTTAGTTTGAAAAAGACCCTGAGATTGAGCCTACATAGGAGCACCAAGCCCACCACTAAACCACATCCCTTAGTGTCACATCTACACATCTTTTAAATACCTCTAGGCGTAGTGACTCAAATGCTTCCTTGGGTAGCCTGCTCCAGTGTTTGACAGCCCCTACAGTGAAGAAATCTTTCCTAATATCCACTCAAAATCTCACTTGATGACACTTGCTCTTGTCCTGTTGCTTGTTACTTGGGAGATCAAGCCCCACCTGGCTACACCCTCCTTTAAGGGAGTGTAGAGCGTGATAAGGTCCCCTTGAGCTTCCTCGTCTCCAGGCTGAACATCCCCGGTTCCCTTGGCCACTCCTCATCAGACTTGTGCTCCAGGCCCTTCCTGAGCTTTGTTTCTCTTTGGATATGCCTCAGGGCCTCATTTTCTCTCTTGTGGTGAGGGGTTTGTGTACAGTACTCAGGATGTTCAGTTAGTGTCCATACACTGAGACAAACCAAACAAATCCTTTGCACTGATAGAGATGGAAGGGTAGCTGATGTAGTTACAGATTGTGTATCAAAAATACAGAACAAAGCCTTGTAGTCAAATGTCCAGTTTCTCCTATACTGACTACCTTATGTGTCACTCCACAGGATATCCTACAAGTGACTTCAGCTGCAGTACATTTCTAAACAAGACCATAAGGAAACCTGTCAGTATTTTTCAGTGTCTTGTATTGTTTCTGTTTGTTTCTTAACGAGGTTCCAAATGCAATATGCGGGGGTTTCTGTTATTGTTTCTTTTTGGATCAGTTGCAAAAGATTTTTCTCATAGTTGAATGTTCTAATCTGATATGACTCACAAAAGAAGTGGATTGAGGATGAAGCAGAGACCCAGACTGGTTAGAGAGAAGGAATAAAAATAGATACACAGAATGTTGTTCACCAGAAGTGCTGTGAGATCTGGAAACCCTTTATGTACTGTTCTGCCCTTTATTTTGCAACCAATTTTCTGGAAAGATAAACCCTTTGCCTTAACAGACAAGTGGTAGTAATGCTAAGTGAGAACAGCAAGTAGGAGGTGATAATGCCTTGGGATTCTTTGTGGAGATGGACCAACACAGCTTCTTAATCGTGATACCACAGCAGGGATAATCACTGATAGGAGTGATTTCACTCACACATCCAGATGTCAGTACAAGGGTTTCAGACCTCCTTGCAGAAGCTTACAGAGAATTTGCTGCTTTGAAATTGATTGAAAGCCCTGAAGTTATGGCACAGTTTCCCTTTGTGGATCAGGTTGTAGGCCTGTTCCCTTGCTCCATTAGCCACATCCACATTGCTTTGTTAGGTTTCTGAATGTTTGGCAGTGTGCACAGGGGTTTGCTTAGTCTCTGTATGGTGTAATCTGGGGTTCCAAAACCACCAGGTATGCATGTATCACTGCTGCTCTAGTAAGGTGTTTGAAACTGTGAGAAAGGGAAAGGGATTCTTTGTTTTTTCATCCTCCTAATGGAAGAAAACTGTACCTGAATAGGTTTGGTTTTATTTTTGTTTGGAATCAGTACTTGTCACCTGGGAGACTTACTGACACGATATGCATTTTTCACCATTTCCTATCATTTATAAGATCCTGGAAAATTAAACTCCTGTTTTAAGTAAAATATAAAATTCTTGCATCATATATAGTAGTGATCTGGCTGGTGTGTGTGGTCTGCTGTTACATAATTTGTATGTGCAAACATTTGTACCTCCAGAGTCAATTTTCTGAGGGTGCATACCCTCTTTACAGGATATTCAGGTTGTCTTGTGTGGTGCCTCTGAGAAATGGCTGCAGTGATAACCCTGTCCTTGTAGAGCCCTTGAGTAATGTTGTCTTGAGTCTGTTCTTGGACCTGCATGGCAAAGTCTCATCTCCATACATACAGCCTGCCTCCCAGCAGACTTTGAGAAATGAATAATTCTCTTGGCCACATGGCAACATAGGAACAAGCATCACTCCAGAAATAAACTTTTCTGGAGGAGGAACCTCCAGAGGAACCTCATGCTATAGTCTGGCATGCATCTCAGGCTAATCCTGTACCAGTGTGGCAAGCAAAGGAGGATGAGAAGTGGATCAGTATGGCTGTTCAGCCTGCTCTTTCCCCAATCTCCTAATTGGTCACAGCACACACAGTAAGCCTTTCCTGGGCGATGTTCATGCATCTGACAATATTTTCCTGCAGACACTATCACTATATGTAAATACCTTTAGTTTCACTGTAAGGGTTGCACCCTGGCAGCTTGGAGAGGCAGAAGTGCCACCCACAGCCACAGCTGCAGGTGGGCAAAGACTGGAGATCCTTACCAGGGTGCAGCCATCCTTGAAATGCTATGGCCTTGCTGTCTGTGCTGTTCTACCTCCTCTCTGCTGCTCAGAGTCGTCTCTGTTTTTGCAGACTGAAAGCTATGTGCCATACTGAGGTAAAATAACAGGGCACATGAATAGCCAGTTTTGGGGAACAAAGAATTACACAAAATGACAGTGTGATGTCCTGTATCAAAATCAAATATCTTGGTTTTCACATGCTTGTCTGAATGGCAAGCAGTGCATGGGAGTTAAATAGCAGTCTCTTCTCCAAAGAAACCCTGGAACAAAACAGGGAAAGCTATTATTCTGGTTTTGTTACTTTGCACTTTTGTTCCCTGGGTTTGGTTTCATCTAGTGCATAAGGACATAGAGGAAGGTCATGAAGAAGAAATCATAATGACTTGATATGTCAGTTCAGTTTATTTTTTTGAAGAATGACTTTAAAGGCTTTTTTATCAATGTGTGCAGGATATTTTTCAAGGCTTGCAGGAGCTCCCTTTTATTTTTGTACAGGGATTTTGTCTCAGGATTTTTCTCCAATGACTGTGCCATTTCCTATTTCTCCTGCTATCTTTTGTGCCATCACCAATGCTTGCATGACCTAAAGTTAAACCTTGTCAAGTAGATTGCTTTTAAAGCTTACTTTAGGCAAGGGGGAAAAAGTGTCACCTGTTTTTCTTATCAGAAGTGAGACAGAATGTATTTCTATATATGCTTTTGCAGTGAAGAGATTGCAAATTTAAGTATGTGTCTTTGCAGTTTTGACAATGAATTGCTAGCACATCAATTTCAAAAGGGTATTTGAAGGTATCTTCAAAGGTATTTGGCCAAACCAGAACAAAAATACCATGAGCTACCTTGTTTCTTTCTAGGGCAATTGCCAGCCTAATCACCTAATGCAAATTCTGGTTCCTTTCTGTTTCCAAAGGTCGAAGAGAAGCATTTCCTTCAGTTATTTATCGTCTTATTTATCATCTTATTTATCATTATTGTAGATTTTTTTATTTTTATTTTACATTTACTGTGGCTAAAGCAAAGCCTATTCTTAAGAGACAAACCACTATGAACTTCACAGCGTTATCATTATCTTGCTGACTTGATGTTCTTGCCAGTTAAAAATTTCTTCAGATTGCCAGATAAAATAGAGGATCCAATGCCAGCACATGAAACCAGCAGTTTCAAAATTGGTTTTGACAGAGGTTCCTGTGCGTGCAGCAGCAGCTGGCAGAGCTTTTCACAGAGCATGAGTGGAAGAGCTGGCTCAAAGAAAGCCAGGGAGCTCCCACTGGGGGCTTGGCTGAACCTCTGTCAGAGAGCCTGTGTAAGGCATGCGAGATACACTGTGCTTGCTTATGATGGACACCAACAAAGAGTTCTTACCCATAATGACTGATGAATGATTTCACGTGGAGTGTCCAATTTTTCCTGCACATATGCACAGCGTTTCTGTTAAAAAGCTGGTAAATTTCGACTGCCTGATGCTGACATCAGACAGTCAGATGGCTCAGAAAAAGAGAATAGACTGGCAATACTCAAAGCTGAAGATTGCTAGAACCTGTCAAATCCCCACATTTACTGTATTCAAAACAAAGCACTGCTCTCGCAAACTTTTCACTAAATATATGCTTTTAAAATAAAGCAAAGTAAAGCAGACAGAAAGAAAGAAAGCATCAGAGACATTTTCATTTGGTTTTTTAGCCAGGACATTAAAAAAAAAGCACTCTCCGATCACTGAACATGTGGGTTGATGCGGGTTTGACCTGAAACATACTTTTCTAAAAAAGAAATTCAAAATCACGTTAGGGACAAAGTTGAAATGACTACACAGCCTTGTTAAATGATCAAAATAAAGAGAAGATATGAACTAAAAACGTTGAAGGTTTTTTGTTGTGGTGGTGGTGGGTTTTTATGTTTTGGGGTTTTCTGTCAGATTCATTGTAGGGCCAGACACAGCAGGAGTAAAGGGTGAAATCATGGATGTTCAGCCAGATGCACCACCAGCCATGTACTGAGTGTCATAGGGGAGATGAAGCAGCTGCAGCCCTGCCTCACTTTCCCAAATAATCTTCCCCTTGGGTCTACCAACACAGTGCAGTAGAAGTGTGGGGGTTATTGTGAATGATTGGTAAGGCAGAGAGGCCAGAAGGAGTTGGGTAGTGTGCTAAAACTCCTCCTTACTCCCTGCTGAAGTAACTGCTCTGTGTCTTGCTGCATCCTCTGTGTGCACTGGATGGGGCTCCCTCCTGCCTCTCCCCCTGTGTCTGTATAACTGAATCCACAGCTTGGCCCTGTGTCAGCATGCAATCTGATATATTGCCAGATTTGACTTTCCACAGTTCCTCCATGTGGTACTGCAGCTCTTGCTAAGAAAAAGATGTCCCTGATCATTACAGGGTGGTTGGTCCAACCAACCAGTTTATGGTTATGTGATTCTATGAAAAACAAGTGATGTGTTCAGTCTCTGTATTCCTGACTGAGTTGTGTCAGAGAGACAGTCCATGTGCTCCTCATGTAAGGTGTATGCATATTTTGTGCATTTGTTTGTCAGTGCATGCCATTTTTACTGCCTGTGGAAAATGGACACTAGGTGTAGATCCTATCTTCACCTTGTTCCCACAACTGGGAATAATGCAATTTTAAGCACTGTGTGATCGTGTTCAGTTTGTAAAAAAGTAATTTACTGTTTGTGGCCTTATTAATGCAGTGTGATTTCAGCTGCAACTATTTCTTAATAATGAACAGTAAATAAAATGCTAATCTGTTTTACAGTTTCTTGTTTTGAAAGTTCAGGTACTTGGATAACTTAATTAGCACTAATTTCCCCAGTACACTGATTAGTTTCTCAAATTTGTCAGTTTTTGGACATCTTTGCTGAAAGTAGGCAAAGTATAATGAAGCTGGTATTGCCACTGTGGCTTGAGGTCTGTCTTTTCAGTATTAACGAATATCTTTACTTTCATATTGTATGAATCCATATTTAACTTCTAGTAGAGAAGAGAAGGAATTGTGTATAAAACAATTGTGGCTTTTCTCCCTTGTGGTTTACCGAGGAGAAAGGAACATTACAGAAAACATGAGAGGGAATGTCTTCATGTGTTCTCCCCTCTAGATCTGGTGTATGAATGCTGTCCTCTAGGCAGAGAAATACTGGAGTGAGGAACACAGTATCTAGCATTGTGTCTCATAAATCCATCAGGATCAATCAGTCAATACTGGGACAGCAACTTATTAAGTATGTAAATTATGAGTTATTCTTTTATTATCTGTATTATCCTTCAGTGATTACTGTCTCTGTCCTTATGATTATTCTGGTAACTTCTAAATTGAAAAATTAATACCTCAGACAGCTCCTCATAAGGAAATTCTCTACTGCAACACGATTCAGGCTTGCATTCATCATGCCAGCACTGAGGGTGTTAAGTGGAAGTCTTAGCAATTCCCTGGAGTTCTCTGGTTTCTGGTGCTCTTAAGGATCTAGTTTTAAGACCTTGACCATATTCTGCCACCTTCTCCCACATCCTGTTTGTCTTAAGAGAGGTGTTCCTGTGCCCGTGTGTAGCAGCTAGTCTGTCTGTGGAAAGGTAATCAAACAGCATGCAGTCTTGCTTGATTCTAGTGCAAATACCTGTTTCCATAGAGCATTACAAACATAATATGCAGTCTCTATGCTGTAACATTTGCGTTTTTCCCTTTGGCTCTTCCTGCCGGAACAATTTCAGAATAATCTGTTTCTGTTTGCCTCTGTTTTGCAAAGGATTCCTGCTATGGACCAAGTGACATTGCCAGCCAGTGAGCAGGTTTATATGTCACATATAGTTAGGATTTCTCTCGAATAAGTGCAAAATTTAATGATTCATTTCATTTCACAGTCCCTGTACATGGTCTTAAGCTGATGCTGGTCTCTCAGTAGCTGAGACCTAATTCTGAATTCAGGTGTCAATTTTTGTTAACAGGCCCTACAACTTCCTATTTAAAATCTGTGCAGGACTTTTTATTGTTCTGATAGACTTTGAAAAGCAGGTCACACTTTTTTTGCTTCTATAGAGTTTTCTGGACATAAAACTTTAATACTACAGTCCTAAATGTGTTCTTCTTAGTTATAATAATGGTTTGTACTTCAATGAAAATATTTCTAATCCTATATTGTTTTGAAGAATTGATATCATATGGTCTTGATGAAATGAGTAGCTTTTTGAAGGTCTGTTTACTTTTTCTGTATTGTTTACATCTGTTGCAGAATGAATGCTGGTGGTGCTGCTACACTCTGGAGACTATTCTGCACAAATCTCCATAAAACCTACAAACTTTTCTTTGTGATTATATATAAATACATTTTTCTTTAACCCAGGGCTCAATTCTATAACACAAACATTCTTAATAAAAAATGCATGCTATCTAGTTTGAAAAAGAAACCCATTTGAAATCATGGCAGCTTACTTGAAGATGTGAGCAAAATGTAATACTTTGCAAAATGTAAGGCGCGTTACTGGATAACCACAAAATGCTTTCATTGAAATCTGTCAAATTCTACTTGAAATATTGCTGTTTTCTTAATTATGTATGGAATTGAAGAACTATTTTTATCTCTTGAGGTCAGCTTAAGTTTTGCAACCATAGCACAGTGAGGTGCAGTTCATTAAATATCAGTATGGACCACATTTACAGTAGATTGAATAATGGTGTTGGCATTTTTTTTTCCTCCAAAAATCTGCAGTCTTCAATTGCTACTGTAGAGAAATTTTGCTTTCATTATTCCTGTTTTCAATTTACCTGACAGTTGTAGAGTGAATATTCATTTTTCATTTTTTTCAGTTCACTCAAAACTGAGAAATCCCCAAACCAAACATATCACAAACAGAACAACTGGTTTTCTCTTTCAGTCCATAAGTAAAAAACAAATGTATGAAGTCAGCACTGCAGAGAAAAACACCCAAAATAAAAATAGGAACACACCTGCACAGATGCTTTCAAAAAGATTTAAATTTTCATTTTATTTTGGGCCCCATGAGTAATTTCAGAAACATGGCTGCTACTGGGTGAGTAGGAGCAGTGAGAGTTGATTAATAGGCAAATTTTCTTTGTTTAATAAGTCAAACATATTATGGTACTTCTTTTTCTGATATTTTCAACACAATTAGGTGGTTTTTCTTAACTAAGAACTATTTCAAATGCTGGGATATGCACCTTTTAATTGAATTCTGATTTCTATCTAAATGGAGCTTAATGCAAACCATAGTCAAAGCAACTTTATTATGAATATGTTCTCTGACATCTTAAAAATCATAAAATTCAGGCTGCATAGTGTATGTATGATGAGAAAAATAGCTTTAAATATTATTAAACATAGCTCATCTTCCTAGGGAGCAGAACTACTTGATTTTGTGCTAAGTTATATTAATTGTAGACAGTGTGTTCTTGATGGCAGTGTCATTAAATATTCTTTTCAAACAATCAGTCTCAAAAAGTAAAAATGAAAACTCAGAATTTCTAACATTAAGATATAAAGCTAGGCTTCCTACCAGTACCTTTAGAACTGAGCTGAAATCTCAGATGTGATTCAATCCATCTGCCTAGCTCCACGATAGATCAGAAAATATGTCATGTAGTCAGTCACTTTATCTCGGGTCATGGCTGCAGACCTTTGAAAAGTCTATGTGTGTGCATGCATGTGCAGCCATCTATATCTATGTGTTGGCTTGTCTTGTGCTTTAGGGATTCATACACATTTACATTTAGATTCAGTCTGCCTTATATTTTAAATTAGGCTGAAATGCAACTGGTAGAGGAAAGAAAAATTCATTTTAAAAAACTTTGCTGGTTTGAAAAATGGAGCATCTTGCCAAAGCTTCCCTTATAATTGAGGGGGAGAGAAAAGCACCTGCAGAGAACTACTCGTCCCATTTGTTTTAGATGTCCACCTTCAGGTGGGATGAATTATCTTCTGCTTGTGTCTTCTTTTTGCACTCAGAGCAAGTCTAGGGCAGGTAGGTCACTAGCACAGCAAGCTCACAAAATCTACCTAAAATTATTTCAGCTTTTATTACTGTCTGAGAAACGTGGTTTGGATCTTCTTGATGATCTCTTCAAAATGCTGCATCTTTCGGTAAGATTAGAGATTTCTTTAGAGTGATGAGCAATGGCATTATAGTAGTAATTTCTGACTAGCAAGTTGTAACAGTCCATTAACTCTGTGAAATGTGTGCTTCAGCAATAGATGTTCACTACCACTGCTTCTGGGATAAAATGTGGAGGGTTGACACTACTGTTGGAGTAAGAGAAGATTTAGGATTAGATTTGGCTTTTTTTTTCCTCCCAGGATCTCAGGTAGTTATTAGATAGACTTAGGCTAGCATATACTCCACAAGATCTTATGTTAGCAATTTTTTATGTGTACAGAGGTCAACTGAGATTAATATATCTCACCCTTGCCAGCTGGTTTAGCCCTCATAATGGTATTAGTATCTGACTCATGGAGAATGAATTTATCAGAGGTTTCTGGAGGGGTTGAAAATCACTGCTTGTAGGGAAGCAGCTCTTGGCAGCACCTGGTTGAAGGTACACAGTCACGAAAATTGAGCCAGGGGTTGCTGCAGATTTGCAGGCACTGGAGGAAAAAGGGATGATTGAATACTGCAAAGAACATCATAAATCTTTTGGTAATATTCGTAGGAATATACTTTGGGTGTTGGCTGGTTGCATGAATGTGTAAGTGCAAACATGAATTTATATTTTTTGAGCCCAATATCTCTCTACCTTCTGAATCTTTTCAGTTGTATTTGTCTCACTGCTCAACCAGCTCTTTTCCCTTTCCCTCGCTTCGCTCATCCTGACCAAACCCAGTCAGGCATAATGCTGACTGAAAGATCTGTACCTGCAGCTCTCCTCCCTGGAGCAGCTGTAGTGCATGTATATTGACTCCTACATGTGTTCCTGCACCTCAGACTGTGTAGTGGGAGAAACTTGGTACCTGTCTGCTGCATACATGTTGTAAGACTTTTCCCTTGTTGATCAGAAGATACAAAAGCAAAGAAAAAAATAAATAATCTCAAATATATTTAGGATTTGTCTTTTAGCATTATTCTCCTTAAAATATCTAAATGCCGGTATAAAATGTCTTAAATCTTGCTGTGTTAAGAATTAAACATAATTTATTTCATTCAAATAAATTATTTGTACATTTGAAAGGCTGCAAACTTACAGCTTTTTACCTGGTAGGCTGCCTTACAGATTTCAAGAAGTGTTTGGACAATATTCTCAGGCACGTGCTGTGACTCTAGGGGATGGTCCTGTGCAGGGCTGGGAGTTCTTGATCTTGATCTTGGTAGGTCCCTTCCAACTCAGCTTATTCCATGATTCTGTGATTCTGTCAATGTGAGCTGCATTCTAAACTTTTCCCAGTGTTAAGGCATACCATAGTGATTTCCCCCTGGATTGACTGCTGAGCACTGAGGCTCTTCCCAGCTCCCTGGGAGACATTAATACAGTCTCTCATCTCTGTTTTCCTGCTAGTCTTCAGAAAGCTTACAGAACTGAAATACCTTTGAGGCTTTATCCTCAGTTTAGCCAACAGGTTCAACAGTTATTAGGGGAACTCACAAATGGGAATATAGGCATAGCACAGATCAGCACTGTTGATGTTATTGAGTGCTTATGGATTAAAAATAGATTTTGTGTATACCTAGAAGTCCATTTATGGAAACACAGCAACCTGAAATCAGGCCTCAGTGCTGCCTAAGCTCTCATCTCACAGGAGTGTGGAATAAACTAACAGTGACTTCAATGGGAATAGAGTATTGGGAGCTTTCAGAAATCCCCATCCAGTCATATTTTTATTTCTCAGAGAGCTATGAGTACTTCAGATACTAGAATTTAAACACATAAATGAACAAAGTCAGAGTCATAAAAGGTTGGGAATGTCTCTTGTTTTTCAAGAAGAGAAAATTAATGTTTCTTTAAAATGGTAATAGTCAAAAGAAATTAATGAAAGCAAGAGTCTGGAGAGATTCTTTTTCCATTAAGAATGAACATAAGGTTGTATATCTAAACTTGCCAGTAAAGGTAGCTAATGTACAATTCCTATCTAAAAGTAGAACATACACATAATATTATAAATCGCAGTTTTCACAGGAGAAGTAGTAGAGAGGTAAGTCATATTTTGGATATTAGACTGAGATTTATATTGTGTTACGAACACCAGGAGTCTATAAGGATTGTTTAGCATTGTGCAAGGCTCTGAAACCAAAATAATTGCTGCTAGAAACTGAGTATTCTCTGACCATCCAAATACTGTTTCTGGTTCACACATACTGAATTTACAGCATAACTAAAACTTCATAACTCAGCATGCCCCATTTCTTTCTTTTTAAGAAAAGACACAGCCAGTTCTTACCCAGCTCTTTACATTAATTTAATTAAACTACTCATGTTAAAAAAATTATTTGCAACTTGGGTGTTTGTCATCACAAACAATTTGTACTTTAAATGGTATAATTATAATCTAGTTGTCTTCTAAAAGTTAAGCTTGAAAACCTGATACACAGAAACATTCAGTGGGGACTTTGAGTGCTGCTTTTTTGTCTTACTGCTGTGAGGCATTTTTTATTTGGCTAAATGAACTGCATCAAAAAGAAAAAGAAGTGTGTATATATATGTGTGTATATATATATATATAATAAAAGGACCACTAAGTAGAAATGCAGAAGTGAGAGGATATATAAATGGCACAATACAGAAAAACTAAGATGGGATACTTTCTTTGACCCTCTTTGGGAATATGATGGAACCCAATTTAAAGGAAAAACAGTAATTCTGTAGATGTCTCATAAGAACTTATTTACTCAATAAATTCACTTGTGAAAATTCATGTGGTGGAAGGCTTGATTCAGAATATTTCTAAAGGGTATTTGATTTCATCTAATGTGAGACAAATGGTTTAATATATTTTAAGCAATGCTAAGATATTTCTGGACTTTACCATATGCCCTGGAAGATAATGACATTGCTATCGTTGTTTCCAAAGTTCAGTACTGGACCCTGAATGAAATTGAATACAAACTGTCATTAAATTAACCAAATGTTTATAGGGCTAGGAGTCCAAATAGAATTTAAAAAAACCAAAAAACAAAAAAAATCCCCACATGAACCAAAAGATATTTTTTGCTTTGTTATCTAATATTACAGAATTGCTTGTGCCTATTGTTGTTTTAAGTTGCCCTTTGAGGAGTTTGGCACAAGCAGTATCAGTAGAGACTTATCAGACTGAATGACTGATTTGACCTGTTTCATCAGAGTTCCTTCTTGGCTCCTATTATTGCACTTAGATTAAACAGAAAAGCAAAGGCAGATGTGTGTAATATGTTGAAGATAATGATTTGGACAAGCTGTGGCTGATTTTCCTCTCCTCTGGTAATTATCTGTTGACACACTGAAAAAATTCACTTGGAAGTGATCAGAACCAAAGGAGTCTCAGCATCAGTCCTCTCTTGGACTGAATAACTGTCCTCTGGGGGAAAGGCTGGTTCAGAATGAAGGAACTGAAGAGAATAATAGCATTTCATATCTAAATTTTAGTCTGTAAATTGAAGGCTTTCAACATGCATTGAAAGTAAAGCAAAGGTACTCCTTTCTCTTCCTGCAACCCTTTGTCTTTTCACTTGGCATCTTCATGAGGTTCACAATTGTTAGGTGACTTTTTCCTCCTTTCTGGCTTGGTCTTAAAAATGCTGGAGTTGTGGGTCAGATATAGCAACAGATTTAAACATGTTTAATCCTGGGAGTAGGTTGCTTAGTGTCCTTCATGTTTTGCAAGCCTATGGTCTCTCAACCCTAAGCAATAGTCCACTTTCGGAGACTTGTTTTGTCTTGTGACTGGAGTTTCCTCATCTTGATTGCTCTCTTCCATTCTTCAACTGAGCTATTTCTGTCCATTTTTTCTGTGCAGCTCATTCCACTTTGAATCCTTCAGTAGGGGTATGTACCACTGCTACCCACAGGTTGGCTTTCTCTTCTCGTGCCTTTTTTATTATGCTGTATTAAACAGACTTTTTTGGGGGTATGAGGTTTTGCCTAATAACAAAGTTGCATCTGTCTTCCTGCTAGGCAGTATTACTAAGGTAATTTCCTGCTCTTCACACTTCTCTGAAATTCTTTACTTAAATTCACATACTTCATTTGTGCCAATATTTCACCTTTGTCCTTTTTTTTCCTGACACTGCAGTTGAAAGGGTTGGCCTCAGTCCAAGTCTCTGTATATAGATCAAGTGAACTCCATCTTAAAAATAGTATATTCTTTGCTACTGCTGGTACTACTTGGGGGCTGTAACAAAGCTGCTTAGCAGCCTACCTACCATTCTGGCCATGATTTGTGTGTGCCAGGTTTTCATCTCTTTGCTCCCAGATGAACTCTTCCCTCCATGTTGGGTGTTCCTCTTTCTTTGAAATTAACACTGTGGTGTATTTATAGAAAATGATCATGTTGTGTACTGATAAACTGACCCTTGCTAATAGGAAGATGTTCTGAGTAGTTTTGTTTCCTAGTCCCTTCTGGAATGCAAAAGTAGTGTGCTGGTCTCCAGTTTCAGCACATGAGGGCTATACTGCTGTTCAAGCAGTGGACAGTGTATAAAGAGTGGTTGAAGACTTACAGAGATGACAGATGAACTAGGTTTTGGGTGCTAAGCTATTAAAGTTCTTTCCTGAATGACGATAAGTAGTTTTATGAGCAGTAAATAAAGGTTGGTTTCTTTAGGGTTTTCAGCCTTTATGATGGGAGCCAGTGTGGATTCCCTGATAACAGGTAAGGGTCCTCTGATTGTGCAGCCTTTTCCTGAGCCAGTGTCATTAGCAGAGTCCCTTTTCCTAGCTGGCATCCTGTTTTCTCTTAACTTGCAGAAATACTGTACCTTGCAGCCTCTTTTCCTACCTGACATTGGTTCCAATTGGCTTGAAGGTTAAAAGTCCAGTAGTGGATATTGACAAGGAGGCATGGTGACTTAGTGTGCTTCTATGGGTAACCAGCTCTAAAATTTGGCTTGTAAATGTGTGCCTTGTACAGAATCCCTTTGGCTACTGGATGCTATTGTGCATGCTTCAACCAAAGTGTAGTTATTAAATTACAGCTTACCAAGTGCATGTGTCACATACTTAAAAATAGTGAGGTAGTTTGACAAAAAATATGTATGATTAAAGAGTTTTTATGGAAGCAGTTTGAAGGCTGGTCTCCTACCTGGACTAGCTCTGTCTGTTTATCACAGTTCTTTGTGGAAAGTGGAGATAATGTTGATACTCTTGAAATACCAGGCATACACAACCCATTGAGATGGTTAAGTGTTAGAGCTCTAAAGCTTTGCACCTCTGGGATTTTCTGTTGGCTTAAGTGGAAGAAAGTGAGCAAGAGTCTTCGACGCTCATGGTTTACTGGGTGTTGAATACTTAGAAGAATTCTCCATCAGAATGAATCTCAACTTTCAATACCTAGTTTTTGAACCTCTTGTCCTCTAGAGACTTATTTTTTGGCCCTGAATCAAGATAACGCTCACACATACTGCCATTCCATTGACTTCAGTAGCATTGAGCTTCTTTGTGCCCATGTGTGTACATCGTATGCAAGGGGCTCACTGCTGTGAACCAGTGGCCTAAAGGTGAAAATCTCCTTCTGAGATGCACTGTCAAATTCTCACACTTAGGAGATCACAGTGCTGTGTGCCAGCAGCCAGACCAAGAGGGGCTCTCAGCAAAAGTTGCATGTTACTGCACGGTGAAATGTGATCAATACTTGCATTTTTTTTTCAGAATTACCAAATATATTTGATATTATTAGTTGATGGAGTTGTTTTTTTCTGTTGAGAGGGATAATGTGTTTTAAGAATGAATGAGGTTAATATAAACAGTATGGTAATAAAAGAAACATGAATACATTTTTTAGGGTGGAAAGACTTGAGGAATCATTCTCTTACACTGAAATCTCTATGTATTACTGAAATCTCCATCTGTGTATTACTGTTATTTCCATTGTGGTTGCTGATCACTGGGCAGATGTCGAATTGAAAGAATGATCTCCCCATCTCTCTCATTTCTTAACAAAGGCTATGGTTTTTTTGAGTTTTGGAGATCTTTTTCTTGTTTCATGCCACTGTAGCTTGAATGATTTCATCAGAAGTAGGGTACAAAGAAGAAGCCTGATGCATTACAGCTGTAATGCTGACAGTGGCCTTTCAAATAATGCCATTGTGGTGGGCTCACATGATTGTTATAAATGCAGGGGGTTTTATCCCAGGGTAGTTATTCTACAAGAAGAGTTCTTGCAGAACTGGTAAGCAAGTTATAGGCCAGAAGAAACCACTAGATTGATTCTGGCATTCTTCATTAAACAGAGTGCAGTATTTCACCAAAAGGTTATTTCATTGCAATGACATATTTCTGAATAGGGTTTGAGGAAATTTCTGTTTCATTACTTTAAAATCCTTTTTCAAAACATTTAAACTTGCTAGAATCCATTGTTAAGTTATTCCACTGGCTTGGAGTTAATTTAATCTCATTTTCAGTCTGAATTTGTCTGGGCTTGTCTGAACTGTAGCAGCTTGCTGAGCCTCAAATATAAATATTTGTGATAATGGTAATGAGAATAGAAGATGTGGACTGGCTAAGAAAATTTTCACTCTGTGAATTTCCTCTAGTGTGAGAGACTATTCCCAGCATTTTAAAGCAATAGAACAACTTGTTCTTTATGTCAGTTCTATACAGTTTTGTCACTTAAGAGACTGACTGGAATTCAGATTTTTCAAGATAACTTTACACTTTATTACTAGATTTTAAAATAAGATGTGACATGAAGTCAAATAGCCCTGCTATACTTATGTGGGCTATGTATCAGAATGATTTCCAGACTCAAAGCAGCTTTTGACCTACCAGTGAAAATCATGGTCCTAACACAGCTGCTTTGCCAAAAATACATACCTTGCTTTATATTCTGGATCCTCCATGAAGGTGGTTGTTTTGAGAAGAATTTTTTCTCCCACGATGTTGGGTCTGTTCCTTTCCATGTGAGAGAACTATGGAATTAGCTGTTTTCCAACTGAAAAAAGGAGACCTCTATCTCATGTCTCCTACTCTGTTAGGGCATGTTGTGTTCCCTCTGATGTCTGCTGCCCTCTGCCCTCCTTACTGCTGAAGAAAGTCTCACATAAAAATTTAAAAGTGTGGACTCCTATGATTGATGCTTTTCAGTCCCTGGAAACCTGGATTCCTGTGAGACAGTGACATGTATACAGTTATTTAAGCCATGGGGTCTGGAGGACATTGTTTTATGTGTAAAGCTTTTTTTTCTTTCTTTCCTAGCATGAAGAGAGATGGTTAAGTTTTGTTTGGGAATATCTGAATGCAATCACTGTCTCCAGTGTGGTGATCTTTCAGATTTGGTGTAGCTTCATGATACTTTGTTAGACCCACACATAACCAGTCTGAGCTGTTACCTCTTGCTTAACAGAAGCAAGGTATTGCAGTTTAGGATGTCATTATGCAAAAAAGGACATTGTGACGTTAACTGGGAATTATATTAATCTGTTAATTGTTGTAATGAAGCTTTCAAAGACCAAGATAACATTCCAGATAGTTTGAGAGTCTTGCAGAGCCAGGAAAGAGTGAATATGAAGTAGTTTTCCTGGAGGAAAAAAAAAGTAGATTGTGGAAGTGGCAGGCTTTCTGGTTGGAGAATATTTCTAGCATTACCTAACACCCCAGTAAGACAGTGAAACTTTGGCAGAGATCTCTGTCTGTGTATAATGTTAAATATTGTGCTAAAAGATGCTAACATGTGTTGTCAGTTAGTGATTACAGGAGAAACACTGATGAAACAGTTTGCCAGAGAGGATGAAAATAGAAAGTGATATCATCTTGTTTACGGGGAGATGCAGTAGAACAGAGACTTGCAGTGGGCTCAGAGTCACACACTTGCACAGATGTTCCCTGAGGCCGCCTTTACAGGTAGATTTTTTTCCTCACTGAAGAACATCCCACTGAAATAGGGCAAAGTTGGTGACACCTTTCAGTTCTTCTCACTCAATGTTTTAAGCAGTGTGTACCTGAAGCTGTTCATCTGGGTTCTGTCTGCAGGCAGTGAACTGTGATGGGTCCATCCTGAGAAGTTTTCACCACACCTCAGACTAATGTTAAAGCAAGGTGATATTAATCCCCTCTTCTTTTTTTTTTTTTTTCCCTGACCTTCTGACTGTCATGTGGGACTGCTTTGTGCAACAGAAGTCTGCATCCCACTATTAGTATTTCAAAGCATGCTAGCTGTTTCTGAATTTCCATTCAATTAAAAACTTTGGTTAGGGCATTTCTTTGATCTATGACCTGTCTTCTTCCTTCTTTTCCTTATTTTATTTGCTCTAGTCCCCAGAGAAAATATATTAGTTTACATTATTTTTTCAACTTCCTTTCTTTCTCTTTGTAAATGAATAGGCTGGGCCATGTGTTGCTTTGAAGAGCTTGTAGGACATGAAAATGGTGTACAACTGGGACCAAAAATGGCTGCAAAAGCTGGAAGCTCTGATGAGCTGCCAGTTGCTGTGTTTGTGTCTTGTTGCTAGAGAGAAGTTAATATGCTTAATATATGGTAAAAAAGATTGTGGTAGAGGATAAATGAAAAATCATGTAGACTGTTTACTGAGAGTCTGTCCTTCATAATTTTGTCATCTTAGGTTAAATTTGACTTTCCTTGTAATTTAGCAGAAGTAACTCTGGTGACTCTTAACTCTAGCACAGCACAAGCTGGAGAAAATCATGCAGCAAAAGTGGGTTAATGTGTGTGGTACCAGAAGTTGCAGAGTGGAAGGAAGGGACTCCAGTAGGTATGATAGTGAGTGACCTCATCATCTGTATTTCTCTTTCCTTCACATCCTCAGGAGAGCCACACTATAACTGGAATGGATGCAAGATAGTTGCATAAAAGTAATTCTTAATGCTTTGTTTCCCTCCCAAGGAGTGTGAGCTGACCTTTCATTCAGAGGTCTGTTACTTGCTGGTCTACTGCTGTTCTGTAGTACATAAGTTTTTCTAAGTATACTGATGATAATAGCAAGTGGCAACATTCAGCAAAAGGTCCTGAAGGTCAGGAAGCAATGAGCTGGGGAGGGAAGAACAGCCTGTGCTGTGGCTGGGCTTGGTGAGAGAAAAGCAGGAGCAGAGCAGGAGGAGAGGGGAGCTCCTTTCCAGGCACTTGCACAGGAGATGGGTGTTAGACCTGACTGTCAGCATCTTGAGGTGCCAGCTGCAGTCACTGTCAGGGCCGTGGAGAGCTCTGCTGGGCAGAGGATGTGCATCTGCACCTCATTTGCTATAGTGTGATGCTTGTCTGCTAGGAAATTCACTGAATTTAAAATATTCAAAGTTCACTAAATGGCAGCGGTGGCAACACTCCTGTGAGTAACAGCTGTGCCTTTTGACATCATTCAGTAACACTGCAGTCATTCAGTTCTCTCCTTGCCTTTTGCATAAAGGAGAGGAGATTGCTGTGCCTTGGAGATGAATGTGGACATTTCTCTTTCTTACCCTTATTGATTTCCTGTTATAACTTGTAGCATTGTAGTGCTAATAGCCTGAATGCACTGTTTTTCTCAGCAATAAATGATGTGATAAACTACTGGTCCTTTTGTCTCTTAATTTGCTCTGGCAGCCACATTAAGGCTTTTTACATAGCACAGTGAGAGTTTTATTACTTTATTCAATTAGAACAGCAGACAACCTGAATGAAGTATGGAGGTACAAATGTAGTTCACATCTGGTACCCAGAAAATCTCATGTCCAGAACTGGGTATTTATTATTACATACAAAATGTCAGCTTTAGGTCTGTGCTCTTTTGACATTCAAGCTGTTTTGATTATGGAGGAAACCCAAACATTGAATTAGATGGGGTAGGAAGCTTCAGATTTCTTATCCCACCTAGTAAGCTGTTTGACTGAAGGGACTGCATTTGTGCACACCCAGTGCAACGTTGATTATGTTTTGCCATCAGCATATGTATAGAGATCTAGGTAGCTGGGGAAGCGTTCCCAAGGAACTGGGCAAATGCCTTGGCAGTTATTTCACCTTAAGTTTTATGGTGCTGCACCTGTACTGTTACAGGTTTCCAGATTTAGGTAGTTTAAAAGATAATGCAGTGCTTTCCATTAGTTGCTACTGCAGCAGACCATGGCATAGTCATGTCTGTTCTAAAGTCTCTGAGATGAGATCCCTCTGGAAGATACTGCTTATGTAATATCTCCATGAGTTTCTGGCGTGTATTCATGTAAACTTAGTATTGTGACTTTGAAGCTAGTACTGTGTAACAATTGAAAAGTCATCTACATCTCACCTTCAAATCTCTAGAGCTTTAATATGGTATTTTAATATACTGACGATTTTTTTAATATTGGGTTACTGTACTAGAAGTTGCAACAGCTACTTCTTTGTACAAGTTCCTAAAGAAAATGGATTTTTAATAAATACTTTTCTTTGGGGTTTGTTAAATGAGATTAACTGATGATAATTAGAATATGGTATGTAGGATCTTTGCACACACGTTGTCAGGGCTCATTGAGTGACCTTTAAACTAGATTTGAAGGGAGAAAGGATTTAAACCAGGGTCACAATATAAGTGTAGGGACATCACACCAATGTTTGAGAGATGGTGTTCTAGCAAGGTCCTTCTGTGTGCCATCTCAGTGGAAGCTGGGGAGTGGAGATCCAATCAGCAACAAAGATGGAAGGGTTGATGATGTGCCTGAGAATGGTCACACTGGAATTAGGACTTCTCCCCACCAAAATGCAGTGGGGTCAGTAGCCCGTGAAGTACATTACACCAATGCACACACCATGCCAACAAGCAGAAGGAAATGGAGACCATGGCCTAGCAGGAAAACTATGACATTGCCATCACAGAAGTGTGGGATGACTCCCACAACTGGCGTGCTGCAATGGACAGCTACAAGTTCTTGAGAAGGGATAGGCAGGTGTGAGAGGTGGTGGGGTAGTCCTGTACGTTGGGGAGTGTCTTGATTTTCTGGAGCTTAACCAAGATCATAGGTGACCATAGGGTTGAGCACTTATGGGTGAGAACCAGGGGGAAAGCCAGAAGGGCAGCTCTCCTGGTGGGAATCTGTTACAGGCCACCCAACCATGAAGAGGCATGTGAAGTATTTTATAAGAAGCTGGGAGAAGGTTCACAATCACTAGCCCTTTTTCTTGTGGGGGATTTCAACTTACCAGATGCCTGCTGTAAGTACAACACAGCAGAGAGGAAACAGTCCAGGATGTTCCTGGAGTCTGTGGAAAAGAGTTTCCCTATACAGCTAGGGAGGGAGCCAGCTAGGGAAGGTGTCCCCCTGGACCAGCTGTTTAAGGACTGGTGGGTGGTGTGGTGTTTGGAGGCTGTCCTGGGCACAGCAGTCGTGCAGTGTCAGTTTTTGCTTCCAGGAGAACTTGGACTTCAGAGGGCAGACTTTGATCCATTTTAGAAGCCCAGCTAAAAGAGTCCTTGGGATTGAGTCATAAAGGGCAGAGGAATCTAGGAATGCTGGATGTGCTTTGAGAAGGAAATCTTGAAGATGAAGGAGCAGGCTGTCCCCATATGTCGAAAAATGAGCCAATAAGGAAGGGAGATTATTGGATGGCTGAATGGAGAGGCGGAACTTGGGAAGAAAAGGAGAGCTTGTGACCTTTGGGAGAAGAGGAAGGAAACTTATGAGGACTACAGATGAGTACCATGAAGTTATACAGGGAGAAAATGAAAAGAGCCAAAGTCCAACTAGAACATAGACAGGCTAGTGCCATAAAAGACAACAAAAATATGTTTTCAAATACATTAACAGCAGAAGAAAGGGTCAAGGAGAATTTCTATCATTTACTGGATACAGGGGGAAATACAAGCTCTCCAGGGAAGTGGTAGAGTCACTACCCCAGGAGGTATTTAAAAGACATAGTGCTTAGGGACATGGTGCTTAGTGATGAACTTGGAAGTGCTGAGTTAATGGTTGAACTTGATGGTCTTAAAGCTATTTTCAAATCTAAATGATTCTATAATTCTATTTCATGTTTAAGACATATAAACATTAGCTTATTAGTTGTCGACAAACTGCTTGCAAGCTGGTGGAGGCAGAATGAAAACTGAGGTCACATGCCTTCCCCAGGGCCATAAAGGCATTCAGTGCCTAACATAGAGTAGTTTCTGGCTTTCTTGGTGTAGCCTCTTGCACGCAGAGAGACTGCTTTCAGTTGTGCAAAGACTGCAATAACACAAGGTCGAGCCAAGGAATATAAAATCAGAGTAAAGCTGGAGACGTTTCCTCTGCTACACTCTCCCAGCTTTCAGTAATCAATATCACTATGGAGGCTTGCTGAGCCATAGTTTGCATCCAAACCATCATATTTTACAGCTTATGATGAATCCATCCTCTGCAAATGCAGAATATTTTTAAACTCATGTCAGCCTTTTCAATTTCCTGTTACAGTGAGCTCTACAAGGTAATTATATGCTGCATGGAAGCTATTTGATTTTGCTGTCTGTAAATGTTCTGCTTGTATTCCACAATATCCATTTTCCTCACTGTGATGCAACTTTCACCTGTCCCTGTGCAGAGGGTAAGAGGTTTTGGAGAGTGTGGCTCAGAGTACCTGGCTGAGCATGGGCATGTGGTGACCATCCTTCTGCCCCTTCTCCTGTGCCAAATTATGCATGACTGGAGTGATTGGCCTTTTTACGTGACATTCCTTGGCTATAGGAAAGCAAAGGAATATTCTTTTAAGTTCAACACAACCATTTATTGGCCTGCTTTCTTTTGGCAGAAAAAGAAGTTGTCAGGGGCACTTTTTCTGACTTCCTGGAAGGAGACTAAAGTGAAGTTATATTCAGTGAAGTGTCTGACCTTCCCCTCACCCTCTCTGTTGCTAACATGCTGTTCCATTTTCAGCCTAGGAATTGAAAAGCATTTAATTCTTGAAACCATCAGCCAGTTATTTCAGTTAGTTTTAGTTGAACATCCTAAACACACTTACTCCTAATTAAAAAAGAGAAACTTAAAGTCACGTGTGAAGTATTTTTTAATACACAACCAGTTGTGTTTTAGATGGTGGATAGCAATAGCAATATAAGATAAGAATTAATATCTGTTGAGATCTGAGTGTTTTCTATTGTTTCTTTTTAACAGTGAGTTGAGGGGGAGCTTTGTGTGTTTGGTATTGTGCTTGAATGCTGGACTGGTTTCTTAGCTTTCACAAGAGAAAGGAGCAGGGAGGAGGCTGCATTCTCTCTTAAGCCCACCGTGACTGTGGTGCTTCTTGCAGAGCTGGTGCAGATCTTTGTGCAGTAATGGGTTCCTCTGGCATGACAGGGACACTGCAAGTACAGCAGCATCAACTTTGCAGTACATATTCCCAGCTCAGAAATGCTCAAAAGCCCTAAGTGCAAATTTTCAAGGTCTTTCCACGTTGTTCGCTTCTTAGGTGGAATTCTCTTTTGTCTGAGGATGACACTTTTCCTGATTCCATTTGATTGTTCAGTGGTGAATTTCCCACATGTCTTCACACAGCAGCCATCCTCAGTAGCATGTCTGTGCAGCTCACTCATGTTCTTCAGGATAGAAGATTTCCCTTTCTCTCCTCCTTACAGAAATAGGAGGGGAGGTGGCAGGTGCTTCATCTCTTTCTTCTGCTGGGCAGCTAGCCAGCAGTTTGTGGAGAATGTGTCACTTTTTGCAAAGATCTAACAGTGGAGGGAAAAATGTCATTGAGAGACCTTTTGAGTGCATTTGGACCACCACTGGACTAACAGACAAGGATCTCAAATAAATTCTGTAGGAATAAAATGCTTGCTGAAAGCTCATGAAACCTTTAATAGAAAATAAGAAAAAAAAATTTATATTGGGAACATGCTCTCAAAGGCTGCATACCTGCAGTATTATATGCTATAGGTCAAAATGCTAACAGAGTTTAACACATTCTAATACATCTTATGGCTTTTTAGAGTAATTCCTCTTTAACTCTGTAGGTCCTGGATGTCGAATACCTGTTCTGTAGGAGTGCTCTGCTACCACCTGGCTTGCTCTGTAGTGGTTTTTTTTATGGTGCACTGATTATCCATGGTGGTGTCTCCTGGCATCTCCTCCAGTAACTTTTTTCCCCACCT
Organism: Luscinia megarhynchos; assembly: GCA_034336665.1. Taxonomy (NCBI): domain Eukaryota; kingdom Metazoa; phylum Chordata; class Aves; order Passeriformes; family Muscicapidae; genus Luscinia; species Luscinia megarhynchos. The sequence goes on from JAPFBE010000003.1 coordinate 73,545,065, forward strand.
CAGAAACTAAATCCTGCCTTAAGTCAGTGATTTTCAATGAGATAATTGATGATCTTCTGGGATGGAGTTTGGCCTCAGGAGATAACTGCTTTTTCAAGTTCAGCTGGGCGGAGCAGCTCGGGTGTTGGCGAGGAATGGCTCCACACCCACCAGAAATACCCTCGAAGGCCCAGGAGTGTTGTCTGTGTTTGTGCAACGCCTTGTGCTCAAGACACACTGCATGGGGCCACCCTGGCAGAGGCCAAGATAAAAAAAACCAGCTAATTCCTGCCTTGCCCTGGGAAGCCAAGATGGTCCATCAGCTCCTGTTTCCTCACTGAGGACTCAGGAATTAATTAAGGCTCCTTGAGTTCAGACCTCCTGTGTCGTGCGGGTAACGCTTGCAGCGATTGTGATGCTGGAGATCATGAGAGCAGTGAGGGGTCTAGATCAGGGGTCTGGAGCTGCCAGGTACTGTAGTGGCAGCATGGCAAGTCAGGTGGAGTTAGGATTGTCCAAGATCCCCAGTGTTGGGATTGTGATTCTTTCTGCACTGGGAGCTGGAGTCAATCGATGAACCATTCGTCCTTCTTTTGACCCCTGAAACAGAGCTGGGCAGCTCAGTGGTGGGGTATGTGGGCACTGTTCCTCTCCTCTCCAGCCTCTCAGGAATAGCAAAGTCGTGTTGTAGTCATATGCTGTGAAGTAAACCCTCTTGTTTTACGTTCTTGGCTCGAAGCATTGAAATAGGTTGTTTATACAGGTATGGTGCTGAACAATCTCTGGTTTCTTCCAGTGGAAATAAAGCAGGCCTGCATTGTTTTAGCTTTTGTGGCCCACCACTGACTAATTCTTGCTGCTGTTTCTCTCCTTGTAGCACAGAAAGGGCTTGGGATTTTTCTAGTGCCAAACCATGCAATTCAGGCAGACTTTCTGTCTGTCACATCTTTTTCTTGTGCCCAAACAGTGTTTGACATGACCCAACTTCATTTATATATTGAAGTTTTAATGAAGTGGCCTCTTTGAAGAAAACTGTTTAGAGTCCTTCCAGCGATTGTAGCTCTGCAGAGAGTGGCCAGGCACTCCTGGAGTCTGCCAGCCCTTCATTTCCAGCACAGCATTTGGGGGAAGCTGTTGCAGAGCTGTTCGAGGACAAGCGCTCAGGAGGCTGTTTGCTACACTGAAGTATTCAAAGCTTCACCAGTGCTGGCATTTTATCTCTTTTATGCAGTAGGTACAGCAGAGCTAAGAAAAGACTGCATAACTGACTATCAGGGGGAGCTTTTTGGCCTTCATTTCTTCTGGATACAAATTAAGCAGTGTAAATTTGTCGTCTCAGAGTGATAAAAGACCTGCGATATTTTAAATTCACAGCTTGAAGAATTTTGACAGAAAGCAAATAATTCAGCAGCAGCATCTCTGAAAGAGGAATTCTTCACATTAACTTTTCTCATTTTGTTCTGTCTTTTTTGTACTTAGATTTAGTGATCATTTACAGGTTTGAATCTGCTTCTGTGGGAGCAAGAAGCAGTATTGTCTGCTTTTTTTTCCGGTTCATTTAAATACTATTTCTTCAGTCAATTAAAGTGTATGATGTTTCCTGTAGTCAGCTGTGTCCCCAAGCCTCAATCACTTTCCTTGCAGGACTGTGAGGAAGGTAGGGAAACATGGCAGAGCAGGGCTGTGATGTTGGGTGTAGTACAGCTGTGTGTTGAGCATGAGGTCTACGCACTTGGCTTACCCTTGGCAGGAGCTAATCCTGCTCCTCATGTGTTTGCTGTGCAGAGCTGTGGCCTCTGACCCTTGCCAGGACTCTCTTGTTCAAGTGCAGCTTGATCTGTGGTCTCTGCACTTGTTGTTAGCATCTCTTTTGCAACCCAGAAACTCCAGGCTCACTCAGATCCTGGATCTACGAGTTTCAGTAAAACAAACAAGCCAAAAGGGGTAATGTGTTCCTTCCTGGATGATAATAATTGTCCCAACTTGCACAAGAAGAAATACAGGATTTAATGAATAATGTTCAAAAGCAGCATTCTTAAAATGTTTAAAAGTCAGAACTACATGTGAAATGTATTTTGCCTTTCGCTATTTTCTCTGCAAGTTTTGTCATTTATAACAAAGTAATTAATTATTTGAATTTTTGACTTGATGTGTTTATTTCTAATAACTGCATTCAAGGACTCCGAACTGCAGTGCTCATCCTTTCATCCTGTGCTTTTATTCACAAGATGCAATTAGAAGAAAAGCTGTCTCTTAAGCTTTTTGTTTTGGTTCTTATTTCCTCAATTTTTCGTTGGTTTCAGCTTGGAATGAATTATTCAGTGAACTAAAAATACTTAAATAAACTGTCAAGAAAGATACATTATCTGTATTTGCAGAAGAGACTGGTGCTATCAGAACTGGGTTCAGCACTTTGTATTCTAGATGCTTAACCACTGTCTTCCATTTAACTTGTTACTAATAAACCACTTTAGGTATTTGACTTGTTTTGAAACTTTAACAACAAGCACATATTGTTTCAATTATCCAGTGGAAGTAAAACAGTATTAATAATGTATGTTTTAATAGACATAATTGTTTTCATTCTTTTAAAATAGACTTATTAGGGACAGATGAATTTAAATGCAATAGCATAATTTAAAAAGATAGTGTTTATATTCTCCTTGGTCCTTTCTTAACTGACCCTTACTCACCTGTAGTTGGACAAGAGGTGCCCTGGAGAGCCAAGTTCTGTCTGGTTCTTAGGTCACAGACGGCTGGAGCTTGTGCAGAGGCTTCAGAACCCTAAGCACCCATTCACGGAATCACAAAATCCTTTAGATTGGAAAAGATCTTTAATGTCATCAAGTCCAACCATTTACCCAGCACTACCACTAAACCATGTTCCTGAGTGCCACAAGTAGAAGTCTTTTGAATACTTCCATGGGTAGTGACTCCCCTGCTTCCCTGGCCATCCTGTTCCAATGTGTGACAGCCCTTTTAGTAAGGAAATTTGTATTAATATCTAATTTACACCTCCCCTGGGACAACTTGAGACTGTTTTCTGTCATCTTTTCACTTGTTACCTGGGACCTTTTAATAAGGCTCCCCCAGCTCCCTCAGCTGCTCCTCACAGCCCTTGTGCTCCAGAGCCTCCCCCAGCTCCGTGTCCCTTCTCTGGACACGCTCCAGCCCCTCAGTGTCTCTCTTGCAGTGAGGGGCCCAGAGCTGAGCCCAGGGTTGGAGCTGTGGCCTCAGCAGTGCCCAGTGCAGGGACGGTCACTGCCCTGCTCCTGCTGGCCACACCACTGCTGCTCCAGGCCAGGATGCCACCGGCCTGCTTGGCCACCTGGGCACACCTGGGTCATGTTCAGCTGCTGTTGACTAACATTATCATGTTCTTTTCTGCTAGACAGCTTTCCAGTGACTCTTCCCACTTCAGTTACTAGTGATTTTTTTAAAAATCATTCAGTGTTTTTATTTAGATCTCCTCTTTGTTGTACCCTTCCCTATCCTTGATGAGGCTTTCAAATTACTCTGTTTCAGGGATCATGTATCAACTCCCACTCACTTTTTATTATGATACATAAAAACTGGTCTTGAAGTATATGTATTCTAACAAAGCAGTCTGCATGGTAGTGCTCATTCAAGATACCATTTTACCCTTCCTTCATTTTCATGCGTGGTAAAAAGAGGTTCTGAATCTTGTGGTCGACAGTTTGGATGAATTGGTCTTTTGCCAATTTTTGTTCTTTTCTTTTGTACCATGTGTCATTCTTCCGCAATACTTTGCTGGGGATCCCGGATGTTCATCAGGAATGGTTGTGTTGTCAGAGTCCCTGCAAAACAGCCAAGCTGGGAAAACAATAGTTGAACAAATTTGATGGATTGAGCAAGCATTTAATGAGGATCAAGGGAGCAGAGGAGTGAAGCTGCAAGGAACATCTAAAGTAGTGCATTTCCCCTCTGTCTCTCATCTCCATCACTGTGCTTGGCATGAAGGAGCTGAAGCCAGCTGCCTTCTAACATTTGAATGCAGCAAATTATAGCAGCTGATTTTCGTCTCAGACAGCCTGTGTATGCTCTCCTGCCAGCATGGAAGTGCCACAAACACACTGCAATAGGGCTGGGACAGCAATCCTGTGACACAGAAACAGCTTGGTAGCTTTGTCACATAAAAGACCATAGACCCCACTGTGAAGTCCAGAGAGCTCCCATTCACTTCTAAAGAAATTCCTGACCTCGTCTGGAGCTGGGATTACCCTGAACTGATCATTTCTATTTTAGTGTTATTTTGCCAACTGTTTCACTCTTCACAATTATCTTATTCTTGTGTAGGAAAGAAGGTACCTGAAAAATGGCACACTTTGTCTAGTGGGAATTTTTAGTCCAGTTTTGTCCATTTAAAGGTAAATGCCTGTGGTTCTAAGGTGCATGGAGATTGAGCTCCTTTCCAAGGCATCCTCTCTTGGCCAGCTACAGAAAAAGCCTTGAAGTGACAGAGATACCTTGGCTTTAGATGACTGTACTTGGATGAACCCCATCTTGGGTAACATAAAATACATTTATTTTCTACTACTTAGAGGGAGAGAGGAGAGAAAATTACCTGTGTGGGTTCAAGCTGGAAAGTATCTTGGACTCAAAGTGGGAAGAGGGCAGGAGTGTCCATTTCCCTGTGCGAGACTTTTGGACCAGGTGCATGACATAAAGAAGCCAGTTCAATATTTCTGTTAGAAAGCATCAGCAACCAAGTAAGTGTCAGCTTTGCCTTCTTTTTCTGGAACTTTTTACTTAGAAATCCTGGATTTTTGTAAAGGCCTGCATTCCTCTGTATCGCAATGTTGATTTCATTGTGGCTTTTCTTGTTGAGAAATTTTATTGATGATCTTTCTGTTTCCAAACGTACGAGCAAAAAGTGGCCAATATCTGCTTCAAATCTTGTTCGTTGGCAGAACTGCCAGCTTTCTCATCGGGGTTTCTCTGAGAGCTCCAGCCTTTCCACCTCTGTCACAGGTCCCAGCTGTCACGCCTGCTGCCGAGGTCTCTGCTGCGGTCTGCGCCAGACCTGAGCCTGGCTGGGGGCTGGCAGCCTCTGCTCTGACCTGGAGCCAATCTCTGCCTCCTGACTCCAGCCCAGGGAGACCAAGAATGAGGAGAGCTCAGCTCAAGGGCAGGCAGTGAATTTCCTTTGGCCTGAATGAGGCTTTTGGGTTTGTTTTTTTTTTTTTTACAAGCAGCATACCATTTGCACATTTCAATCCCCAATGATACCAGATAGTTGCAGTGAGTGAAACCACAGAAGTGGCCAGAGTTAGGAGAAGCCTGTCAAAAGCGAAACAGTATCAAGTTGTGGTACTTTGCCAAAATGTGTTAGGCCCAGATTGTATCTAGGGGAATATGAAAGATGAAAGTGGGGGTCAGGGACAAGGTCAGGCGTCAGGCTGGAGGTTCACTTTGGCTAAGAGGCAGTAATTGCAGCCTGTCGATAAGCAGAAATGACTTGCCAGACAATTCAAAAGCTTTAAGAACAACCATGGCTTATTCTCAAACAAATATGTGCTACAACTGCTGTTTGTTTTTATTTTCATGAGATGAGAGATTCTTTACATCTTGATGAGTGATTGGAGTGAATAGTGTGTCTTGGGTTTCTCTTCTTGCTTAAGTATATAGAGCTAAACACTCTATACAGTATATTGTCAGACATGAGAAAGCTGGCACTGATGCAAGGCACTTTCCAGTCCTCTAATAAACTAATCATAGAGCTCTCACAGCCTCAGACAGCTGCAATGGTTGTGCTACTCCTGTAGCTCCTTTTGCATTTGGGGTCAAGGAAGTGACCTTTATTTGTATGAACAACTCCTGCTGGAAGGAGTGGCCTCACTGGTTTCACAGCAGCTTCACTGACATGATGTGAATTAAGGTTATTTGGAGGGAAACAACACAATAAACTGCAATGTGTTGTTACATTGACATCCATTACCTATGCTCCAAAAAAATTGCTGTCAGTAGCAGAGTGAATCGGGGGTTCATGGTCCCTTGCTCAGTTACATATTAGCATATGGGTGGGGAAGAAAGATTGGAAAGAGGATACATGGTAAAACGATTTAGTCGGGGAATGATGAAACCTACTTGAGGTGTAAGGGTGTTTTTTTTTAAGGATCATACACGCCTTTTTATTGAGTGTCTGTTGTACCCCACCTCGTATGGCTTCCCTTAAGTTGTTATGGAGTTGTGCTGAACAGCCACTGTTTCTGAGAAGTCAGAGCTGTAGGATGCCCCAGTAGGGCTGGTCCTTGTCCCAGGAAGTGTAGCCCTGTGGTTGTCCTGGGCTCGGTGACTGCTGTGCTCTGATGTTCCTTTGAGACAAGTCCCAGATTTCTTTCCTGGTCAGACTGGTATCTATCTGGTCTGGAAGATTTAAAAATTGCACATCAAACTTAGGGAAGGCTTTGCCAGTCTTTCTCCACAGTCAGTGGAAAGAGCTATCCACCTCTGTAAGGGGGTCCATCCAGTACTAGCATCAGTATCTCTGGTGGGTGGTGTGAACTGTCCACTGTGTATTTCTGGTGCTCTGGTGACAGCAAGGGAAGCTTCAGCTTGATTTCATAGGACTAAGGTTTAGCAACTTCATTCTCTTTGAGATGACAAGAATAAAGCTGGGTTCTAGCAAGAGTGTAAGAGTATGCCTGTGTGGGTGCTGTAGAGCAGTGATTTAGATACTGCCTTGCATGGAAAGAAAACAAAGCACAGTCATATTTAAAACCTGCTGGTTTCAGAGGCAGAGATACAGGCTTCCTCTGCATTTCATTAAGTGCAAGTGAATAAATTTTAAATATATTCAGATTTCTTTCCATTTTTGAGTAAGATTTTCATTGTTTAAGTAATTAAATGCTTAAATGGTTTTATTTTTAATTTAGTCTTTTAATAGGAATAGGTAGAGATGTTATCATTAAGTTTTGTTTGCTTCAAGGTTCCCTGGTCCCATTTTTAAATAGGAAATACTCATAAGTTCCTTACCATTTTTGTACTAAAATTTAATACTGCTTTATTGGTTAGCTGTTATCAAGAAGAAATTGCACCTACTGTGCAAGAACTGCTATTCTGAAGCAAAAGAACAGGGTGCTTAACACCTTTTGACAAAGCTGTTTTAGACATAGGGTAGTAAAAGCTGACTGTTATTGGAGTCTGAAATTCTATAGCTGCATGTAAAAATGTGTGTTAGAGCTGTATCATTGCCTCAGGCAGAGGCATCCCCTTGCTTCGTGACCGATTAATGTCATCTGTGCCTGCCGTGTCCTGTCCTTCAACCCCATGAATGCACTGCTCAAACACAGTGAATTTTAGAAGTATCTTTCTTCAAAAAATTTCAAAAGTATTGGGATTGTACAAAAAGTATAAATGTTTGGGATATTTGAAATATCTGAATTATATTATAGTTGGAATAACAGTGTGTCATAACTGAGACTCTGCCAATGTCTCCTCTGCAAGAGTGTTCTGTTTTATATTCCCAAACACATGCCAGACTTTAACTGCAATGCATTTTTCTTTTATCCTTAACATAACCATGCTATTTAGATATGTACTTTTTCTGTAATGGCCTAGCTTTTGCCATAGTTTTTGACACTGCACACAAATTATCCCTGATGCATTTAGGCAGTAGATTGTAACTGAGGTGAGGCCTTTGTATCTTCTTTTTAGTGTAGAAACAGACATTATAAGGCAAAATATGCCAGACATAAACTGGAAATCAAAACACAGTTCCATATTAATTTCGTAGGTTCTTTCTTCTTCCCATAAAAAGTTAAAGAGGCTTGAGTTCCTGATATAAGTTCCCCTTTCTCTTCTTAAACTGATAGTTATAGGGGAGCAGTAGTTCTGTAATAATAGTTTGCTATGGAGTCCTCTGCAGATGGCAAATACAGAAACCCTGAGGAGGTTTGAAGGTAGTAAATACTAGGTCTGCATAAGTAGAGTGGAAGGGAAGTATGGCTGTTTGCAAAAGGGATTGTCTGGAGGTTGTATTCAAAGAGTTATGGCCAGTGGCTCAGTGTCCAAGAGGAGACAGTGGGATTTAGTGCACTCTCAGAAAGTTTGCCATTGACACCAAGCTGTGTGATGCTGTTGAAACACTGGAGATTTATTTTCTTGTAGTTTTGTGTAGTGACCTAACTACAACTGCCCTTTAAAAATAAATACCATGTTTGGTGTCAAGAGTAAATGTGCATTTTAGCTTGAGATAATGTCAGTGTCTGATCTGTGATGTTTTGTTGCTTTGAAACAGAATGAATTTCAACAGATCAGACTAGTTTTATGCCATCAGAGTAACAGTACTGATAAATTTATCAGTAAGGTTTTGTTGTGAACTGAGTAAATTATACTACAAGGTCATGAAATTCAGAAGCTGCAAGTTAGATTTCTGTTTGGAACTTGAAAGTAGATGAAGCAGTGCAAGCAAGCAAAATCATTCCTGTGTTGTACTTTGTCACATCATTGATCTTAATTTAGTTGATAATTGCTTTTAATGCACTGAAGATTCCCTCATATTTTTTTCTTCAGTCTTATACAGTGTTCAATATTACAGTGTTCATCATCCAAAATTTCAGTTGTATTCTTGTGGGGCATTGTAGTGGAGCATCTTATTGAACTAGTGTATCATGTCATCATAGATAATATTTTTAGAAGTTGAAGCTCTTATGTGAAATAAAATAATTTTGTTTTCTCCAATCACAATCACAAAACATTTAGCAATTTTAAAACTGTCTTGAAACCAGTAGATATTATGACTTTGGTTTCAGAAGAAGCTTTTGCAATGTTAAAGGGACAATGCAAGTTTAAAGTTTTTGTTACAGTAAAGTAGTTCACCTTTTACTCTCGGTAGACATTTCAATCCTGTGGGAATGTGGTTTGTAAATTGGTTACATTCTGCAAATGTACAGAGGGTGAAAGGATCAATGAGAAGGATCAGTCCCTGTTCAAAGTCTGGCCTCTGGTTCCTGCACAAGAGAATAACGTTTCTGTGCTCATGTTCCTGATACAACAGAAAAAAGGTTAATAGGGTGCAAAATTTCTCAGTAAGAAAAAATAAAAGCTGTTTTGCTGAAGTGTGTGGAACAAGCTGACATGAAAATGTACCCAGGTTTTATAAGCCCTTCTCAACTTCAAATACACCTACAAATAGACCTTCTAGTTTTACTATGGCAAGTGAGTGCTCTTGGGCTCAGATTTGTATACTGCATGACATGTCTGGAGGAGTTACAAGCTCTTGAAATGGGAATGGTTTGCTGTTTGTTCTGTGTGTATGTATTGAGGGGTGTAGGTAATTGCACATTGACCTTTTGATATAGCAGCCCTTACAATTGCTACTATAGTAATCATCCTCCTTTCAATGCCATGGGAGAATGGAGACTGCAGTTCTACAGATTGCTTCTAGTTTTATGTAGGAGCTTGTTTAGAGCCACCTATCGTTGAAGAACATGCTGTCTCCTCACTGTGGCTTTAAAAAAGTCTGTAGTACTGTAGTAGTCTACTGTATTTGATGACATATGGTGCTGGATGCAGCAGATCAAGCCATCATCAATGCATCCTGGCATCAGCCAAATTGAGTTGCTTTACTCCTCTGCCCATGATAACAAGGTGGTGGTGAACACTGCTGCTTTTCCAAGTGATGGTGAGTGGTGGGCATTCCCTTAATGCTGGCCAGGTGTGGAGTGGGGCTTCCTTCTGTAAGGATTTTCCCCTGCAATCTTTTTGAAGCACTGTAGTGACTGGAAATTAATTATCTCCTGCTTATATGATGGCTTGATGTTGTTCAAAGGTATGGTATTACCTTTAGGGGCATAGATGCCTTTGAGAACAGGTCTGTACTTGTCAAAGATCTGCTTTGGTTTGGTTTGATTTTAGTTGGGTTGAGTTTTTTTGCTTGTTTGGGTTTTGAGTTTGGAGTAAGGAGAGAGTGTGTTCTGGTTGTCTGTGGTGACAAGAGAAGTCAGTGTCCTTCTGTGACACTAATTTCAGAAATACCTTTTATCCACATATCAGGTTTAGTGTCCCTGGCAGTGTGCCTAAATCCATGAGCTGGTTTCTGTTGGAGGTATAATCTCAGTGAGCCAAATCCAGAGCTTCTGGCAAAGCCCATATTTAAGTACTGATCTCGTGGCTTTTCTGTAGATATTAATGGTGTTAACCAACAGAATGACTTCAGAAAGGATCAAAGTGCCAGGGGGCAGGAATGGGGGTCCATGGAGCTGAAGGGGGGCTTGGTGCTGGGACTGCAGTGTTTGGAACATGAAGGCAGAATTGTTAACATAGTAGGATCAGGGAAGAGAAAGTCGTGGGCAGGTTTTGAGGGGGTTAAAAGACAAGGTGTGAGAGTCAACCATGGGAGAGAACTTCCAGCAGAAGTTAGTGATAGGATAGAAAAAAAGTGAAATATTTTATAAGGCAGAAAATAACAGGAGAGGTGCTCCATCATGCTCAAGGTGTAGTGATGCTGGCATTGCCATGTGCCTCATTTCAGAGGCCTCATCATGAATGATTGCAGGCATTGAGTTATCTTTGTGCTCCATGCTCCTAGAATTGACTCCAGTGGATCCAGGAGGTAGTGTGTTCTGGGGATATCATGGAGAAGATTTGCATTGTGTCCCATGCATATTGCCAATTTAAATAAAAGCAAAAGCAGTCACTTAGTTTTTGGAGGTTATTGTTTTGAATGTCAAGCTTTTTTTCTTTTCTCAGCTTCTTAAGTCTTCATCTTTCTCTATATCCACCTTATGGCTCCTGAATTACGAAATGCAAAAGTGGTCTTTGTTTCCTTGGTATAGAGTGAGTGTGTTTGTGAAAAAGAAATAGATAATGCTAAGATGAATCCAAGGGAATAGCTCTTTCCACACCTTAAAAAAACTAAAGCAAATTCATACCAAAAAAAAAGCTGAAAGGAATATTGAGGACTCAAAGAGCTAAGTAAAATTTGGCTTCAATTATATTAATGGTAAAACTTCTAAGATAACCATGGAGCCAGTGTTGCAGCTTTGGATTTAGTTTCCATTACTGCCATGAGAAGTACTGCCTGTTCCCCTGGTGTCAAATGAGCACTGTGGCACTTTCCCATCATTGTACAATACTGCAAGGGTCACTGGAAGGAAGGCCCACACTAAATCCAGGTATTTGCTTCATTTACAAAGCGTTGTTTTACTGCTGATTTATCATGGGGTAGAAAGTGTGGGGAGGTTTCCCAGCTGTTTCCAGACACCTCCTGCAGGGACTCTCCCCTTCCTGACAGCTGAGGCCACATCCCCTGTCTGGCATGACAGTTGTACTGCCAAACAAGAAAGATAGCCACACAAAACTCAATGTCTTTAGTGTATGGCCTTAATTCCCCATCTGTCTAGTATCCTGCAGCTATTAGAGATGGATAATTTTCCTGCAGGGTAGAAAATATTTCCTGGAGCTGTGGATCATAGGGAATTAGGAGTGCCATTATAGGGTCACTAGCTGGAGAGAGTCTTTACATCTCAGGCAGGCCCTTTGGTTTGTTATCAGAAGTGCATGGGTTTTTGTAGTGACTTTTCTGATATAACTTTTTTTAATTTATATTGTTCTCAGTTACTGTCTCTCAAAGTTTTTCTAGGCAGCTGTTTATCATTGGGGAAGTGTATCTCCAGTAGAGAGGAGCAGATGGGCACCTCACTTCAGACTCTCTAGGGAATTAGCTTTGAGAGTCTGTCTTATAAGCAAGTTGGCTTTAGAATTTGCCTTTGTTTTGGAAGCAGAATTAGGCATTTGGCCAGAGTGCTACCCTGCCTAGAAGTGGTGGGGTTAGCATGGGCCCAGTGAGTGTCTATAATCTGAGTTGCAAATACATCTTCCTCTTGATTGTCCATGTTTGACACATTCTCTCTTAGGTCAATCAAGTTACTAACTGTATTTTAATATAAATTCTGATGCTGTGTGTCCCTTCTGTCTAATACTTCATGCGTCCATGTATCTGGATAAGTTTGTATGCATTGGCAGAAAATTACCTCATAATTCTGTGTAGCTATAGTAACATTAACCTGAAAAATTAACTTGAGAGGAACAGGAGACTGCCAGTAAAAGTTATTAATGGTCAGTTGGTAGAGAAAAAGCTCTTGTCACTTCTTCATATTTACTGGGATTTTCCTGCTTACAGGATTCAGGCAAAGCACCGAAGGTGCTTAAGCAATACTACGTCAAAGAAGTGAGTACATAAGGAAGGAATGTGCAGGTTTGGAAGAGGCTTGCCTGACTGGTAGCTCCATCCTTGTGATCTTACATGTGTGGTTGCATGGCAGAGTGCCTGCAGTTGTGCATGTAGCAGAGAAGCTGGGCACTGACCAGGGCAGGGAGGTGATGTGCTCACACCTGGGAAGGTGAGGAGTTAAATAGCACAGGACTGTGATGCTGGAAACAAGGCATTTCACCACTAGTACTGTTAGAAGGAGATGCACTTGTGCAGAGTGGTCTCCAGAGGTGTATCAGTGTTATCCCAGAGGGGGGGCTACTCCCTGTTTTTCCACCTGAAACTTGTAACAGCATCTTCCCATATCCACGTGTCCTGCACAAGAACCTGCCTTCCCCACCACCGCAAGGCAGCAGCAGGCAGCAGCAGCCCACTCACACCTTTTACCTCCTTAGGTATTCTGCCCACCCCATGGGCAACCAGAGATTATTCCCTCTGTCTCACCCCCAGAAATAGCAAACTCTCCCCATCTGCTCCCTCAGAGCCAGGCAGGAAAGCCCAGAGCACTGTGAGCTGGCGTGGGAGGAGGCGTTTGGCTGCTCAGCCAGCCATTCTTTGTGCTGCCCAGGGAAAAGGCAGCCAGCTAAGCTGAGTGTAGGCACTGGGTCTGACACTCCAGCTGCCAGTTGGGCCATGCTGCTGCAGCACATTCCAGCCATGAGCAGTGTAAAATGATACACCAGGAGTACAGATGTGGTTTGATGGGTGGCACTTGCTTCCCAACATTCCTGATCTGTGCAACATGCGCGTCACACTTTCTCTCTTCTCATTTGATGGAAAAATGATGAATACACTGCTTTTCTGCTGTTTAAGGACTTGGGTCACTTCTCTGTCTTGGCAGAAGAACAGAGATTGTGGTACAACTTCCACACAGTATTGCAAGCCTGTAAATGCATCTGCTATTCTCCTTGTGTGCATGCACACATGTATGCACTTTATGCTCTTAAAATGCAGTATTTTCACACTGTGGGAAGGCAACTGTCAGGATACTAGGAGAAACGAATTGCAGTCACAGAATAGTTGTGGTCAGAAGGCACCTCTGAAAATCATCAAGGCAAGGTCAGCTGGAGCTGTGACCAGCTGCATTTTGAATATATAAAGATAAAACTCCACAGTTTCTGTGGGCAGCCCTTTATAGAATTTGAACATTCTTGAGACTAAGTTTTTTTTATGATGTCTAAATGAAGTTCCATGCATTTCAGTTTGTGCACCAGTAAGAAGATTCTAGCTTCACCTTCTTGACACTTCCATCAGGTATTTACATACATTGATAAGAGCCTTCCCTTCTCTAGGCTGATCAGAGCCAGCTCTTACAGCCTCTCATCATATGACAGGTGCTTCTGTACATCTTTGTGTATCTTTGCTGGGTGGTCTCAGTATGTCCATGTCTCCCTTAAACTAAGGACCCCAGAACTGGGCACAGCACTCTAGGTATGTCTTAGCAGTGCCCTGCCTGATGAAGCCCAGGAGGCTGGTGACTTTTGGCACAGGGACACTTCACTGGCTTATGTTGCACTAGGTGCTTACCAGGACCACCAGGTCCTTCTCTGAAGCTTTTTTAGCTGTTTGGTCAAAGTCTGTCCTGGTCCTTGGAATTATTCCCTCACAGGTTCTTTGAACTTTACAGGGTCCTTGTCAGCTGATTTCTCCATTTTCTTTGAGGTCTCTTTGGGTGGCGGCAAACCCATCTGATGTACCTCCCAATTTTGTATCATCTGCAAACTTTCTGGTGCACTCTCTTCCATCATCCAGGTGACTAATAAGGATACTAGGCAGGTATTTAGTAGATTCCAGTATGAACTACAGGGTGCACCACTAGTCACTGTCTTTCAGGCTGATATGGATTTCATGTCACTGACCACAGCTCTGTGATCTTGACAGTATTCAGTCCGACTCACTATCCACTTACCTAGACTATGCTTCATCTGTTTACAGCTAGAAAATGCAGTTGCTTCCTTGTCATTTGTCAGCTGGTCTCAATTCCTATTCAGCAGCAGGCTTGCATTTTCCCTAGTTTTTCTATTGTGGATGTAGTTGTGGAAACTTTTGCTGTTGTCTATCATCAGATTAAACTCCAGATTGGCTTTAGTATTTCACAACCTCATTCCTCCATGTTCAAGCTGTTTCAGCATTTCTCCTGTCCCTGCTTCCACCTCTTAATACTCTTCCTTTCTATGATTGATCAGGACCTTAATCATCCATGGAGGCTGCCTGCCACCTGCGCTTGACTTCCTGCCTTTTAGGGATGGACTAATTTTGAGCTTGGAGGAGGTGATCCTTGAAAGTCAGTCAGCTCTTGGACACCTCTTTGCTCTGGGATGATATCCCATGAAGTTCTTCCAAGCAGATCCTCTAGCAGGCCAAAGTTGATTCTGCCAAAGTCCAGAGTTGTGATCCTACAGTTTGCCATGTTCCATCTTCTCAGGAGCCTGACTTTTACCATTTGATGGTCCTGCAGCCAAGGCTGCCCCCAACCTTCACATTTCTGATCAGTCCTTGTTGATGAAGCTCAGGTCCAGCAGAACTGGACATTAATAAATAATTCTCAGATACAGGGGTTTTAAGCCTTGACTGTGAAATTAGTTACATTTTCTTGAGCCATTGGTAGCTTTTATTTGTTCCTTTTTATTTTTCTTGAATGAATGAAAATTCACAGCACCATTCCCCACAGGTCTTGGTCCAGAAGACTTGTACTGTGGCCTCCTCTGTTTCTGTAGGGGCTATTGCATGAACATTACTTCTCTCATCCACTAAGTATTACCCTGTATTTCTGTGCAGTGGCAGTTAAAGAAGCAGAGCCACTGTATAGTTATTCCTGGCCAAAATGTTCAACATTATTTGGAGACAACGTGGCCTTGAATGTGGAGCATGTGAGCACCATTCTTTCTGAAAAGCCTTTTTAAAAATAAGCCAAAATTAAAGACATAACGAAAATTGTGTCTTTGTTCCCTCACATTGCAGAGAGGCTAAGTTGGTTCTGTTGTCTTTTGTGTGTGCTTGTCACATTGATCTCTTCCTGGCCTGTTAGCTGTGCCAGTGTGGACATGTCTTCCTGAAACTGAGCTTCAAATACCTCAAGTTTTGCATCTGATACTGCTTTTACCAGGTTTAGTTTGACTTTTTTTCCTAGGCTTGAATTCTTGCCCAAGGACAAGCCAATGTTTGGCTCTCAGCTTTTTCAGAAAGTGCTGGTGGTGATATAATCAGTTCTTTACTGTCAGTGTGTCACTTTTCAGTTGGCTAGCACAGCAGTAGATTGAAAACTTAAGTGGGTGGAAAACCAGCTTTAATTAATTAAGATACTTCATAACTATTTCTAATGTTACTGTTCTCTGAGGACATAATCACCCATGAATATGCTGCATTAGTTTAAAAAAGACTAATTTCTCCAAATGAGAAAGATAATTTTATATAAAAAGCTATCCACTAACAGTCTATGTAGATATTTCCATTTATTTTTTTATTGCAAGTGGATCTTGTTAGCATGGTTCATAAACAATGAATTTCATTGAATAACATAATCCTGCCTTTTTCTGCATTTGTCTCAACTCATGGACCTCAGCTGGGTGGCTTTGGTGAAGATGGGGGACAACATTTGCCATGGATATGTTTAGGTGAGTGTTGGTAAGAAGCTGTGCAGATGATAGGAAGACATGGAATATTGTGTTATTCAGTATTATCCCTTTCCTCCAGAACATTTTTATGACTGTCCAAGCTTTTGATCACCGTCTTTTTACATGATCGAATTCACTTTCTGTGTCTAGAGGCTACAGAGATTAAAAAGCTGATATCTCTTAGAAAATTAAGTTTCAACATTCATCTTTAGTATCTCTTCCTAGATCTGTGGCACTCCCTCTGGTGAGTACTTGCCAGGAATGCTTTTCATGGGTATTTATAGAAGTATTTTTTGTACAACTAAATCTTTTGTGATAGACTTTGGCTTTTGGGCTCATTTTTATTCCATATCTCTACTTCAGTTGCACAAGACCTATGACATGTGGTAATCCAGTGGAATGAGTAGAGTTTTCAGTTTAATATAGGTTTACACAAGCTTTGAGGCTTTGTGCAAGTTTTGGAATATAATTCAAACAACATTTTCTAGTATCATTGTTGAAGTCTTCCAGATATTTCATAATACATTTTGATAATTCTTGGCTTCATAGCATATTGATTATTTAAGTTATCTAGCTAAGGAAACAATCTGGGTGAAAATGAAGATTAGGTGCCTGAGAAATTGAAAATGCATCAGTAGGGATATTTCTTTAAGAAAAGTAAATAGATCAAAGGTCTCAAAACAGGAGGAGAGGGGACTGACTAACAGCTCATCTGTCTGTATATACTCCCTTGGGTGAAGATCTCTGATCCAGAATACTGGGTCACTGAGATACTGGTTCAAGTCAAACAGGGCTGACCAGTAAGAAATTTCAACATTTGTTTTGCAGGTTGTGTTGTCATTTCACTGATATTCTTTCTGTTGTGTACATGATGCCTGATATGAATTTCCAGATGTGGAAATAGCTTGGAAATAGCACTAATAGCTTGAAAATGTGCTTATCTTGAAGAAACAAATAGTCTTAGGTGTTTCTTTCATCATACCTGAGGGCCTCCCTCATATCTATCTGTTCATTCTGCTGACCAGGACTGCATCCCTCTGTCTCAGCCAAAAGTAAGCATATGCTTTCTTGATTTCCTGGGAGGATTTAAGCAAATGTGTGAGAACATTACATTACTGCAAATTTAGCTTCTTTCAGAGTCCTAAGTTTTACTAAAAGTAATGATTTCCCAAACTTCCTATCATTTGTCATCACATTTTCATGTACTTTCCAGCCCTGGGAAGTCACTCAACCTGATATTGTCATCCCATTCATTTTGTTTGTATTTTTTAAAATTTTTGGCTGTTGACTTCAATTTGAGCAGATCTAGGCCAAAAGATTGTTTTAACTGGTAATATGGTAAAAAATTCTGCTTAATAACCTGAATGACTTAAGGGGTGAAGAAGCCTGTTTTTTTGTTTTCTTCCCTCAGCTAATTAATTTTGGTTACAATTCTTTCTTATCTTTATTTCATTATCCTCACTTTTTCATTTGTGAACTTACAATAGTTACAGTAAATATGGGAGAAAAAAAAATAAGAGAACCCATCATGACAAATGCTGCTGAGGTTGTAGCTTTCTTAGAAATGTGGTAACTTTCAAGAAGCTGCAATATTGAGCATGCTGTGATGTGCTGTGTGTTATGATAGCTACCCTGCTATCAGTACTGAGATAGCTAATTTAAAGATAGCTCCAATATGTTCCCTTGAGCTCTGCTGACTCCTGGAGTGTTGACTGTGAATAAGTACTCTGATTACACAGTGAATGAGTATTCTATATAATATATGGGGTATACCCAACAAGATAATGGAAAATGGAAAAGGAAGAGTGCTTTTCTTCGTTTGCAGGTATTCAGTTTGACTGTAGAAAATGAAAAAGGTGAAGAAAATTATGTGAGGGTAGTGCAGGATACCATTATGATAAGAATTACTGTGTCCATTTCTTCTTGTGAAAGGGCAGCATTAAAATTCAGACCATCCCAGCAGCAGGCACAGCATCAGTGCCTTCCAGGAGAGAGGAAATGCACTTCAACAGTGCTTGCATTTGTCAGCAGATCATGGGATTGGGAAGGGGGAACCCACATTAAAGGTGTCAGCATTTCTGCACTGACTTTGGGTTCCAGAATAGTGTATTGTCTCATAATTATTTCCTTCACATTCGATCCAGTGAACTTTCCTCCACTTCTGCCATCCCACATCTGTTTTGTTGCACAGCTGTAACTGGTTTAGAGTCCTTGTAATAAAAAGGAAACCTCTTTTCTTTCAAAGCAATCTGTAATTTGGCAGGGAATAAAATGGCTCCTTCAGCACTGGTGACAGAAAGATCTGCCTTTCAATGACAGGAATAACTTTCTCCAGACTCTTGTTTAGGAACACTGTCTGTAAATATCTACCCTGAAGTACTTAGGGGTTAACATACAGCATAGAAATACAATTTAATCTTTTATACTTTGTAATAATTTTCTTTACTGTGTTTCTCTGTGAATTCTTCTCAGTCTTATGCTATAGTGTTTAATTCCATTTCATGCATTTCTTTGCTGCAATGCTGCATTTCAGTGCCACTTCTTTATCTTTTGCAATAAAGCACTTACTTTTCTTTATAAATTGTGTTCCTCTGCTAGTATTTTTTTCCAGGGCCCTCATTTCCTATTCTGAACAGAAATTGTATGTAGCAGGGTGGTTTTGCAATCCAAGAAGTTCTAGAAGCCCAGACCTGATCTGAAAAAAATTTTGGGTTTGCAATCAGAACAGAAAACAATTTGGAGAGCAAAATGTTATTTGGTGAGCCAAACAGAGTCAGCACAGCCTCTGAATGCTGTCTTCCTACTCTCAAACCAATGCAGAAAACAGGGACAAAACACATTGCACCATTTTTGTCAAGCATCCTGAAATATTTTTCAAATCTCTAGTGCCTTCTCAAGCTGCAGACTCAGCCTTTGGTGAGAGAGAACGTGAAGTTGCCTCTGGGCAGTGGGATGGCAGATTTCTGCAGCAGTTGTCTTCTTCAGCCATTCTGTCTCCCTCTGTTTTCCACAAGTTCACCTCAAGCCATTCAGCAGGGAATTTACAAGCTATAAAACTGCATTATTCAGTTATGAAGTAACAACCTCATCACCATGACTTCAGCAAGGGCTCGTAAAAGGCAGCGTCAGATTTACAAGCAGAGGAATTGCCAGCTTAGTCTAGCAGATGGCTTGCAATGACAGACCTGCTGGTTTCTGTAACTCCAGTAGGTAAAACTCTGATTACATGTTCGTTGATAGTGTTTCTTTGCAAATTATTAAATGGGTTAAAATAAAGCCAAATACTTCATGTGGAGCATTTTTGGAGGGCATATAGTATTGTCCTCTTGGATGTGGTTTTCTACATTGCAAGTGAACTTCCATGTTCTTTATTGCTTTTACAGAAGCAGTCATGATGCAGAAAAATGCTGTTCTTCCATGTCACAGTTTGGTCCCTTTCTTATGTATAGTTTGTCAATTTTCTGCTCTTTTGATGCTTCTTCAATATGAAACCCAAGTATTATGTTCACCCTGTGGGTTAAGTAGAGGCTGGGGTCTCAGCTGCCTGCCTGTGGAAGGGTCAGAGCATGTACCTTTGCTCTCAAGGTACTTGTTAACTCTGTTTTTGAAAAACAGAGGCCACATTTTCCTTTTTTCCTTTTTTTGAGAGCTCACCAGATCTATGCAGTCTTTCAAATTAATTGCCAGTGGCTCAGAAAGTTCATTTATTTCCCTCTCACTTGAGGCTGTATTTCATAGCATTTATTAGTGAACTGCAAAATATTAGTGAAGGCATCAAGCCAGGTTTTTTTTTTCCCTCACAGAAGCATGAAAAAGGGTGAAAGACAATGAGATCCCTTATATCACCCACACATATCAGACTGAGTATTTGGAGTATCTTAGGAATTGTTCTAATACACAAAATCTGTTAGTGCAGTCTGGACCTATTATTAAGGACAAGCTGGAACAGATACTGAGAGGGCTTTCAAAGTACTTCAGAATAGCTGTTTCCCTTTAACCCTACCAGGACCCTGTAATATTGCAGAAGGTGTTGAAAGGTATTTAGAGATCATTAAAAGATTAGGCATTGAAAAATTATTTTGAAGGCACAGAGTCATCTGCATGAACCTGGAGATCATATTAAATCCATGACTGCCTGCATGGACACTTCTTCTCTTTCACAAATTAACCCTGTAATATTTCAGTAGTCCTGAAATTATGACATATTTAATTAGAAACATTGAGACTTGGTGATAATATCATCATAATTCCTATCATTTTTATCTGATTGCATGAAATCCTGTAGCTCATGGAAGAGTGGGATGCTGTCTCATTTTGGCACAAGTGGTGTTCTGGTGGCATGAGTCAGTGACAGTTTAAACAGAGACCATGTCTGCTTCTGCTTGCTGTGATTGCCCATCTGTTTCTTCTCTATTATTTGCAATTATTTATCTCCAAACTGAGGAAATATAAAAATGGCTATTCTGGTTTTGTAATAATGGTATTCAAAGTCTGATTCCACACCGTTCTGAAAATATATACAGTGAAAATTATACAGTGCAAGATTACAAACAAGAATAATTTCAAGAAAAACACTCAATGCATAATGGGCTTAGCAAAGTTAATAGTTGCTGACATTACTGTTTGCCTGAAGGTCAGAGTGATAAAAGTGTGGTTGGACAGAGGGACACTGTGTCATCATAAGCCTGGGGTGGCATGGACATGTTGGTGCTGCCAGCCCATGGGTGTACTGAAAATTATTGAATCCTGAGGTTACACAGACCATTGCAGTGTGGAGGTGATGCTGAATTATGTTTCAAAAGGAAAAAAATATTTGGAACGTCAAAAGGAGAGTGGAAGCAGCTCATCAGCTGGCTTCAAAGGTGGGAGCTGTGAGGCATGGACAGGGCAGTGATCCCTGCTTAGGGGCAATGTGAGCATTGCTCATGGTCCCTTGGAAGTGGTCAGAGTGATTTGTTCACCTCTTGATGAATGCTTGGGAAAAAATGGAAGTCTCCTCTCCTAACTGCTTTTAACCTTCTCTCCAGGAGTGCCTTTTGAATAGCAATCTCACAATCTCAAATCTCACATAAAAAGATCATGGTATTAAAAAAAAAAAAAGGAAAGGAGCAGCTGTGTGAAAATGCCTTACAGGAGTGACATGCCTAAAAAACCCCATGCTAAATCAATAACATTTCTCACCAATGCAACATGAAAATGTGATGATATTTTAAACACCTAAAACTTACTTTGATACTTCTGAGTATCCTGTAAGTGCTATTATAGTCCTGGAAATATAGGGAGATGTTTCTGAAATTCTGAAGAAAAGTAGGGAACTGTACACCTTCAATTGCTCATTGTAACTTAACAGATTTTATACAAAGAAGGATGACAAAGTCTTTTGAAGCTCTGTCAGGTAATGTTGTCATTTAGTGATTCCAAATTACTCCAGTAGCCTTTGTGGGCTTTGCAATTATTAATTATTGATTAGGATCAATTGAGATTATGCAATTCCATAGATACCATAGCACTCTGGTCAAGGGTTGAATTAATAGATAAGGAGATCATTGGTGCAAATCATAGAATCACAGAGTCATTAGTTTTGGAAAAGACCTCCAGGATCAGTTCTAACCTGTGACTGAACACCTCCATGTCAAGTAGACAATGACACTAAGTGCCACATCCTGTCATTTCTTGAACACCTCCAGGTTGTTCAAGACTCTACCACCTCCCTGGGCAGTCCATTCCAATGCTTGCAAAGCTTTCAGTGAAGAATTTCTTCTGGATGTCTGGCCTGAACTGGTGCAGTGTGACTCCCTTTGCTTTTTGTGCTATTGCTGGTTGCCTGTGGGAAGAGGCTGACTCCCACCTTGCTGCAGCTTCCTTGGGTTTGTGCCAGGTGTGCAGGCTGCTTTTGCACATGTGGAGGTTAAGCTTGTTAGCTTTTGTACAGATTGATGAATGCAATATGGGCACGGGCGCTGCTGGGTTTGAGTACAATTAACAATAATGATGCATGCTATTAAAATCTGGCATTTATTAAGCACAGACAGACTTGCAAGTCTGCTGCAGCTGTGGGCTTGGGTGTGCCCTCCCCTGTGGGGTGCATGCCATCTTCCTGAGCCACACCAGCCCTGGTGGGACAGCAGGGGAGACTGCAGGCACTACCCACAGACCACTTCAGCTCTCTTTCCAAGACAGTTGTCAGGCTCCTGGGAACAGGAAGCTCAAATCTTCCCCCAGTCCAAAACTCCAGGTAGATGCCAAACCCATGCCTCATTGAGTTAAATACTTTGTCTCTGCCATTAATTTTTGAAATCGTTAACTGCATTTATCAGAAAGGTTGTATACATTTTCTACCGATTATTTTATGGCTTTCATTTCATCTAAGACAATTCCTACTTACTTCTATCATTAGAAATTGCTCAGAAGTCATTTTTATGCTGGCACATCAGAAAATGAGTCCAGTTGTACTTCAAAACAACACTTCAAAGGCTTTATTGATTTTTGGGTTTTTTTTCAGAGGAATGTTTTGCCAAGGGCTTTCAGTGAAGTTCTTTCTTCAACACTTCCTGTAATATACAGTGCTCTGAAAAGTCAAAATGTTGTCTTCTTAAATGATTAACATTAAAGGGCAAAAGCATCAATGCCTGAGGAGTAGAGTAAGTTGAGACTGTTGTATATGAGTTAGTAATGCAGGTTTTTCTACTTAGATGTACTGAATTAAGAACTGTATCCTGGCAGGAGGCAAGATATGAGGGAAATTCTCAGTTAAAGATTTTTTCTCTGAGAGCTCATGTTCAACTTCTGCTTATGTGGATGTGTGCATATTTATTCAATCTTAATCTACAAAATCTGAATGTTGCAATGTGATCAGCACTTCATGGTGGTCTTACTTTTTAAATTGTATACAAGATTACACTCATGAGTTGTATATGTTTGCAGGTATAGAGAAGGGTGAGAGGGAACAAGGGGAAAAAACTGTGTTGTCTGGGATATGAGATAAAGATTTTATTGTGAGTCTTACAGGGTTGGTCTGTATTACTGGAGATGAGCCATGGCACAGTTATGCACTGTTCTTGGAGAAGTGCTGATAACCTTGTGTCACACCAAAGCAGAGGGGGTCTGTGGTGGAGATGGATCAGGGAAGCTCCTGGACAAGCATTTACAGTGCTCTAATAAGTATCTGTAGGATTGTTGCTCATATGCATTTGCTTTTAAATCTACACTGGATTCACTTATATGGCCTGGAGTTTATCCTTTTATATCTGTGCTGGGGAGAGAGCTCCAGTGCTGAGCAGCATGCCCCTGAGGGCAGCAACCCCTCAGCACACTCCAGAGCTGGCTGGCACACCTCCCACCCTGCGGTTTGCACCACCCACCAAACACCCCCCAGTGTGTTCTGCAAGGAGGGACTGGCTCAGCTCAGGTCCACTCACAGTCCCACTGAGCGTTCTTAGGAATTACATCTCTTATGAAGACTTCATTCACTTCCTCCTTTTGTCTTTTTTTTTTTTTTCCCTCAAGATTAATGACTGTGCTACACTTTGACAGCTTGGGATGAGTTTTTCCAAGATGAATATCTGCCCTAAGCCATATTATTTTAATTATTTTCTTTAGAAAAATGATGACAAGAAAATGTCAGGAATTTCTGGGAATAAAGCAGATGGAAAAAAAGTTTGTTTTCTGATCTTGATTAAATGTGTTGACTTTGAGTAGCTATAACTGCTCTGATTTTGACGATGGCTTAAAATTTGTCAGGGGGTGGTTGGTGGTGTGGATGAGGGGCTGAATTTCTTGTTAAAAAAGTAGGTTTTGTTGTGCCACTCCTACACATAACCAAGAGAAAAGCTGTGTGTTTGTCTGCACTGAGTGGATATTCCATGGAGCTCCTGTGAGTGAAGCCACGTGAAGCATCTCCTGGTGGAGGCTGTAGACAGATTTCCCTGTGGTCACACCAGGGCTTCCCTGGGGAACACAGAGCTACCCGTGCTTTCTGTGACATCCCAGCTGGCTGAGTAGTGCAGAACATTGCTGTCTTGTGTAAGGGAAGCACTGTATTTCCCAGTGTTGACCAGGAGGAAGGGACTGCTCAGGAGGGAGCCCCACACTCTGCTCCTCCATCTCCTAGCAGTGGGTGATGTGCTGCCTCATGTCAGGTGTGCTGTCTCCAGCACAGGAACTGGAGTGTGCACCCGTGCATCACTGGCTTCTACAGCATTTGGGGTCTCTGGTTCACTCCTCACAAGCTCCTGACTCCCAAGTCGTGGTACTCAGAATACCCAAAACTGGCAGCATGAAGTTGCAAATCACACTCTGAGCCACTGAACCCAGGCAGCAGCAGTCACTCATGGTGTGTGCCCTGTTTAAGTTTGTTTCTAACCTATGTAAGTGCTTAGTGGCTTTATCTATGCTGGATGTCTGAGGATGAGGTAGCTCTGATATACACCCCAGGCGTGATTTTAGATGAACTAGGCACTTTGTCTCGTGTGCAGATGTAAAGAGTGATCACATGGTTTGGGGGCTGGCCATCACGTTAGTAAAAAAAAAGACAAAGAGCCAAGGTTTGTGATGCCACAGCAGCACCAAATGGTTGAAGGGGAAAAAAATAAATCATGCCCTACTATTTTAAGCCTCTTTGTTCCTCCTAAGCTGTGGTAGGTTGGGGAGGCTTATGGATAAGAAACAAGGAGTAAGAAATGTCTGCAGTATCCAAGCTTGTGCTACTTGTTGAGAACACAGAATCAAATCTGGTTTTCAAGAAGGAATCAGAAACAATATATTTCTACAAAATCAGATAAAGTTGTCAGTGTTGTCAAGTATTGTAGTGTGTATCAGATTGTGTCAAGTCTGTTATAGGCATGAGTGCTGTCTCTCTGGTTTTGAGTTAGTGGAGGGGAAGAAAAGAACTTGTGGTCTTGTCCAGAGGCAAAGGAATTGTGAATATTTTTTAAATTTCTGCAGTCCCCAGGTAGGCATGATCAAAGTTCTTCTGAGGTGATTTAGCTCTCTGCCTCTCACTAAAACTTAATACCAGCCATTCACTTCACACTGTGTGTGAGAAGCCCCCTGTTACTCCAGTGAGTGCAGTGTATTGACAGCAGAGCAGGCAGACCAGAAAGCCAATTAATCTTTCCTGAAACCTCACTTGCTGCTGTTACAGAAGCTATGTTAAATTCCAGCAGCTGGTTAAAACTTGTGGCAGTGCTCCCAAAATCCTCAGCCCTCTTGGTAACACCAGGTGCTGTGTCAAGGTACCCAGCTGTGATGAAGGGGACTGAAGCAAAGAAGGTTGTTGGACCTTGCCAGGTGTGTGAGCAGGTCCTCAGTGGATGGGAATGGGTGCTCCCCAGAGAGGACCTGCAGAAACCAACAGCCCCATGCCCTCACCTGCAGCCTCTTCCTTCAAGGTGAGCATTGCCACACCAAACAATGAGCATCCTAAAGTGAGATGATTCCTGTGGTTGGACCAGCAGATAAATACCTTAATTAATTCTGAATCCACTGACTGTAAATGGAGCCTGTGGGACAGGTTTAGTGGGATTTTCAGCAGCAAAGATATGACCTTCTTCAGCATATTCATATCCCAGTCCTGGTTCTGCTTAGGTCACATTTCCCAAACATAAAACAGTCTTATCTTCTACCATCAATACTGTTGGGTATCAATTTTGTCCTGAGTATGGCCTGAATAAAAAAGAAGAGGAGGTTACTCTGACAAGATGGAGTCCAATACAAGCAGTGTCAGGTTAAATTTACAAACTGTTAAGAGCAGTCCTGTGGAGAAGATCTTGGAGGTACTGGTGGCTAAAAAATTGAAAATGACTTGGCAGTGTGCACTCACAGCCCAGAAAGCCAATTGTGTTCTGGGCTGCATCCAAAGCAGTGTGGCCAGCAGGTTGAGATAATAACCCACCTGATGTGCTGCATCCAGCTCTGAGGCCCTGAGCCCATTAAAAAAAAAAAAAAAAAAAAGCATGGGACTGTTACAGCAAGTTTAGAGAAGGGCCCTGAAAATGTTCAGCCTGGGGAACAGAAGGCTCAGGGGAGATACTACTGCAGCCTTTCAACATAAAGAGTAGGCTTATAGAAAGAGAGAAACTTTTTACCAAGGTGTGTAGGGACAGTTCAAGGGACAATGGTTTTAAACTGGAAAGAGGGTAAGTTTGTGTTGGGTTTGAGGAAAATGTTTCTGCAGTGAAGATGATGAGATGGTGGAACACATTGGTCAGGGAATTTGTGGATATCCCATCATTGGTAGTTTTCAAGGCCAGGTTGCATGGAGCCTTGAGGAATTTGATCTAATGACAGATGTCCCTGCCAGCTGGCAGGAGGATTGGACTAGATGATCTTTGGAAGTACCCTCCAATGCAAACCATTCTAAAACAAGTTAGCATAGCTTGTCTGACCTGATCATTGTAAAGTGTCCATGGGTATTACATGCAGGAGAGTGTAAGGGAGCATTAATGAGTTCCTCAGTGGCTAGTGGGGACATGCATGTTTCTAAGTTACATGGCAAACCAATTATGGCAGTCAAGGACTGCAGATCATAGAACATAGTTTATAATCAAGAGTTTGGTAGTATGTAAGAAGTTACAAGTAAGCCGTGATAACTTATACAGCCTTTGGCAGTCAGGACAAATACTGTAGGTGTGCTACAGCAGAGTAGAGGTAATGTGTGGATGATGTGATGTGGTCAAAGGCATAGGCCTGCTGTAGGAGTTTTCAGAATACCTATGAATGGTGCACAAGTGGTAAAGGTAGAGATGGCAGCTTAGACCACGTTTCAGCTATACAGCTTGCTGTGAGACTACAGGTACAGCTTATGCATGGCAAACATAGCAAATACAGGGCCTGGAGTGAGAAAGTGCTGCAGCAATACACACCAGAAATATGATGGTAGAGCCCCAGTACATGAGATGTAAGGGGCTACCTGTTTCTGTTTCTCCTTATCAGTAATCTTTTGTCATAGATACCTACTTTACTGGATACTGCAAAGCTCAGCATGTCAGCTGTTGATTGAAATGAATTATCCCAGGCTTGGAGTGTGCAGCGAGGCTTTGATGTCTCACTGCCTGGCAGTGATGGTTTCCTAATGGCTGCTGTTGTATTATGTGAAAAGTACACAGAGAAGTATGTGAGCATTGCAGTGTCAGGTCTGGTGATTTACTCCATTTTTTTCTTGTTTAGTATTGCAGAATATCAATGTTTTCAGTCCTCAGAAATGTGACACTTGTACGAGATTTGTGACTGTTGCATCAGTAAGGAGCTTGGCACTCTGTCAGCTTGGCCTGCTGTTGACTCTGCAACTTACTCTTGAATGAGGGAAAGCAGGCCCCTGAAAACCATGAGCATGGCCTTTTAAAATAAATGTTTGTCATAAGTTTGGTTTTAAAGTACTTCAAAAAGACTTACATGACTAATGAAACTTGACATTGTTTTTATTAGAGTTTTACCTTTGGAACAAAGCAAGTCTTCCATGAAGGTCGTATTTGTTCCTGAAATCAAAAAAACAAATCCCCTTCTTTGGGCTATTTCTTACCTTGGAAATTTTTTTTCTTGCATTGTAGCTCTAAATAACTTTATAAAAGCTGCTTTTTTTTTTTTTTTTTTTTTTACCTGACTAAAGTGTATTAGACCTCCCTGACCTGAAGTCCAGCATGCTGTTCAGTTCCATTATAGAGCCTTGCTTGCTTCGAGTGCATGTGGACATTGGTGTGCGGCCCACGTGCTTCCACCAAGACAGTTTTGTCAGATTGGCATCCTGACCTGGCTCTGGAGGACCCAGAGGAAACCAAACCAATTGTGAACGGCAGAATTCCACCATCCCATAGTCCATCAGCAGGGCTGGCTGAGCTACACTCAGTTCTTCAGCAAGCATGGGCTACAAATAGCCCATTATTTAATTTTTGACAACCAAATGCACACAACCTTATCTCTGCTAGGACAGATAATCCTGAGAGGGCAGGGAGTGAATTTTGCATATGTAATTCATGCTTGTTAAAAAACAAAGAGAATGCAGTGACACTTGCCATATTTAGGTCCATATGTAACTTCAGAGGCATGAGAGGTTGCACCAAGTGCTCTTGAGGGACTTCAGATCCCTTTGGCAAAGGACAGGTGCTCCCTTCACTTCAGTCTCTCCCTCAGCAAGGGTGAAGCTCTGTGAATAGCTATCTAGGCCTCAGTTTCAGAAGTGCTGCTTATTGAATATGGACTTATGAAAACAGCTATTTAAAAAAACCATATTTTCCATGCTGTATTCCTAAGTGTGATCTGAATGTCTTTCAGAATACTGAGGAGCAGCTGCTGGGTCCCATAGCAGTTTTATCTGTTTCATATTATAAAGCCAAAGTGCTGCTGCAAAGAAAGAAGTTCTGCAAGATTCCTGAAATTTTTATAGGGTCACAGAAAACCATCTCCCCTGTAATTGAACTGTACATATATGTCTTGTAAATTGGAAACTTTTACTTCATTTGTTAAAATGGGGGGTTTTGAGAGAAAAAAAACAAAACTCACAAAAACGGCTGCTAACAAAACCCTTCTCCCCTCATAGTGATGGACATCTTTATTGTTTGTCTGCTTATATCACTGCTGTTTTAAGATGGTGTCTAGATTGCACAAAACTTCACAGTGGTGCCATCATAACTATTGAGTTATTGCTATGTAACTATGAGTTAGATTATTTGTTCTAACCCTCTTCTCTTAACCCTATATTGTAGTTGGCTTTTTTTGTTATGTTGACCCTTCAATTTTTCTGAAGGTGGGTTCCCTATGAAGGACACATTGAAAGTACCTTCTGTACACATCGACCTTTTCCATCAACAGAACAACCATTAACAAACCTCCTTCCAATGTTTAGGATCCAAAGTGGAATAAATTGATACAATTGCTGATCTCTTTTTCTGCTTTTTCGATATGTGTATGCTTTCAAAGCAGCAAGTAGGAGGAGTGGTTGGGATCCATAATGAATGGTGACATGCAATGATCCTCATACCTGTCAAACACATAAATATGCTGTCACACTGGATGAAACTGAGATGTAGAGATGTTTTCTGCTTTGCTAGACAATAATTTCTGGGAAAGGATAGGGTTAGAAATTAATTCAGTTTGGAACTACTTTCTCTGCATTCTTTTTCCCTGCTTTATTTTGCTGGTTTTAAAGATACTTTAGATACCATGTACAGTCCCTGGAGATGTGGTTACATCCTTCTCAGAGTCTATCATTGACAGAGCATTTGGAGAATTAAATTCCTACCTGAATTTAGTGGATAAAGAATGCCATTATTTTTTGATGTAGTTTTAATTAGTTTTGCTCATTATCCCTGGAGTCATCTAGAAGAAATCAGATTCATGAACATATCTTCCATCCTGCTGCTGGAATCAAGCTGGGAGACTCTTGTATGTTGAGTTGTTAATACTTCCCTGTAAGTAGCCAAGTGCCATTATCTCTTTTCCATATGCAGGTGTTGGTTACCACAAATATATGTGTTTGCCAGGCTGCTCCTCTCACATGTTCTCACTCTGCCTTTCTCTGGCCACAATTACATCTGTGCTATAACTTCTCTTTTCTTCTTGTTAAAAGCCTTACTGTAGAGGTGTTACCACCATTTCTAATTGCCCCAGCCTTGGCCAGCAGCACATCTGTCTTGGGGCTGCCAGGGGTTGGCTGTTTCTGACATGGGGGAAGCATCTGGCAGTTTCTCACAGAAGCCACCCCTGTAGCCCCCTGCTACCAAAACTTGGCCATGCAAAACCCAGTGCAGCATTTTGTCAGTTAACTCCTGATCTCTGATCTTCTCTTTTGGGGTTAAGAAAGGGCAATTTTGGCATCATCTGGTTCCTACAGATCTCTCTGATCCTTCTTATTAAGACACTCAGTCTGAAATGGAGAGTGGGGCTGTCCCTTGAAAATGCTCACCATGAGCCCTTGAAGGTCAGGTGCTTGCTGTTCATGTCAGGTTACTCTGCCCATTCTGCCAGTGTAAGAGATCAGTGAAGTGCTGCAGCCATAACATCTTTGGGACCTCTTTGCTAGAGAGGTCTTTAGAACACTGCCAAATGCAGTGAGGTAAAATTAATAAGAAGAAAGGCAAAGATAACAGAATGTTGTAGTATAATTCAACTCAGAAGTTGAGCGAGCAAGAGAGAGACAGTAGGAAACCAATCTTCGTTTGTTTTGCTGTTTGCAGAACCATTGTTTCTAATCTAATACACTGTTAATAATCTAATGGCTGTGAGCTATAGTCTGTTAAAGTTAAAATGGATGTTTATGATGCTCTGTTTTGATATTATCATCTGTGAACTCTTTGTCTGACAATAATGTATTTGTTGATTCTTGGATACATATCAGTCCTTACCTTGTCCCCATTCTTTCGCTTTCCTTTTTTTTTTAAATTGACGCTGTCATTATAACCTGTAGATCATGGATTTAGATAGAGATTTGGGTTTGCTGTTGTTGGTTATTAGTTTATTTGTTTGTTTATTTATTAATTAGATAGGTAACTGCTGCCTGTTATCTCTCAATTGCTCTGAAATCCCCTCTTCAGTAAGGTTTGAAAGAAGAGGATCCCAAATTTTACTTCCTTCCTCCAGGTATTTTTACTCTATCTTCAGCCATGGACTTTCTGAATGAGGGCAGTCCTGTGTGTCCCCAAGACCTGTCTAGGTATTACTGTAGTGTGTGCTAGCACCTTTAGGAACAACTTAGAGGCATGAACAATAATCCTCTTCATACATTATTGACTTTCTCTTTCGCAGTAGTGTTCACCAGTTCTTATATCAGTGATGCATGTAAAACACAGAGAAACAATACTGCTCTGAGCTTTGGTTGTGACTAGATTGTTCACTGCAGAAATTCTTCCTCTTTGGGAATTATTTATCTTAGTCCTCCATAAAGCTTGCTGATTGTCACAAAAAAATATTTTCAATCCCAGTTGTTAATTGTTAACTTTCATTTCTGGAAATTTGGTATTGTGCAAAGACTTTGCTGAAGCAAACTGTACATGAAGGAGTGCATCAGGGTCAGATCTTGGGTCCCTAGTCACTTATTTTTCTTATAGTCAGAGTCTTTTTCTCTAATGTAATTGCAATATCTACACATAGAAAATGTCATTGAAAACGTTGCAGAAAAACCTAATTGTTATAAGAAAAATGCTCTGAATGATTTAAATCCAGTCGCAAAATGCAAACACATGTAAGACTGTAGTAGGGATAAGATTTTCACATTTTGGTGATGAAGTTAAGAAGACCAAGACAGCATTGCTCATGGTTTCTCTCGAGCAAAAATGAATGAGTATTACCTAAAAGAAATTTGTGCTCTAAAGAGAATTCTGAAGATAAGTCCTTCTTCTTATATAGTACATAATGCTATCACAAGACCAGTAATTTTTGATATTATGAATTCTGTCCACTGCTTCTCTTTTCTTTAATTTCTTTGCCTGTATTTTATGCATTTTTTTAAAGAAAAGTGTGGAAATTTTTAAAAGAAATTCAGTGATTAATATATGATTTTAGCAACCACTTTCTAGTGGTAAACTATTCACAAAAATAAAGAACATAGTGAAATAAAAATTATTGATGTAATGCTGAAGTGTTTTTTCCCTTTATGGGTTTATGAAAAGGTCTGTTGAAAATACAGCTTTCTAAATAATAATTGAATCTTTATATTCAAAATCAGATGTCACTTTACAAGGGAAATGTTAGCATTTTTTCTTCCAATCTTTCTCTAACTACTTTTGTACTGCTTTTACCATAAATACAGCCTCATTTTTCAGTCTTTTCCCTTCAAAAGAATCAAAGTCAAGTCGATTGCATCCATACTGTAGCCACGGCTGGAATGCAATTTCGTTTTCTTCAATATTTTAAGCATGTGCTGCTACCCCAGAATGGACACAGATTATTGAACAATAGTAAGATAATACAGAGAAATCTTCAATCTCTCATTGTGTTGAAAATACTGGCTTTATTCTGCCTTTAAAGATTAATAGTTTTGCTGGGATATATTCAGTTCCTTTGATGTTTAAATGTTAGAAGCTATAGCTCTTTCAGATAAAGTTAAATAGAAGTGATATTTCTGTTCAAATCTTGATGGTTGGCAGAGTTCTCTCACTAATATGTCACCCAACTGAAGAGACCTTGTACACCTTCATCTGATTCTCATACTAAAACATTTAGGTCCAGAAAATATGAGGTATATAGTAGTTGGATTTCAAATGTGCTTTGGTCAAGGTTTTGGGTTTGGATTTAATTTTTTCCCTTGTTTAAATCTCTCAAATTCCCAGGGGTTTTTGCATTGACTTCAGTAGCAGTTGAACAGGGAACATAGAAGTCTGAAAAACACAGTTACTTTGCCAAGGAGTTGTTTTCCTTGATCTGTTTAACCAAGCATTGATTTTGCTCCCCCATGTGCTCTGAATGCACTTCAGAATTAAAGCCTGCTTTTATTAGCAGTTTTTAAGGCAGGGAACAGTGTGATGTCTTCCTGAGCATCTTTAGAGAACAGCAGCATCACAGCTCCTAGAAGAGCTTTGCAATCTATGTGTGTTAATTGCTGCTAAAAATTCTTATAATAAAGTAGGTATGATTCTACTTATGGGTATTGTTAAAAATGGAGTTCAGCCCTAGCTGAACCCATCTCATTGGCATGCAGTGAGGAAGTTAAGTCAGGAGTGGTTTAGCTCTTCTCTGTTTTCCTCATGGTGTTCGCTTCCAGGAGAAAAGCTCTGGTCCCAGTGGTCTGGAGAGTGTATTTCATCTGCCCTTCCTGCACTCCCCAGTCTGGCATAAGAAGGAGGGAGACCTCAAAAAATCCACTTCTAAACTTCACCAGTGGGACACAGACACAATAAAAGAGAGGATCAATGGAAATCCAATATCCCCAAAGGCATTTTGATTTTTTTTTAACACCGATTCAATTAGTTTAATTAAAAATGTTAATTTTTTTATGAACTTCCTTGACTATCCTCACACCACATAGCATTTTTCTACTGGCAAATGATGAGCCATATAATTAGTAATGGATGTGAATATGACTTGCTTTCCGCATGTTCTTCTATTACTTGTTATTGTTCTTCTATTACTTGTCATTGTTGCACTTACCTGTTTGTGGTGCTCCATCTCCAGTTCTCTTCCCGTCCTGCCAGTTGTCATCACGGCATCTTTTGCAGGAGGGTTCTGTGTGACCATGTGGTGCCTAGCTCAGGAAGCACCTTGAATCCTGAGGAGTACGAGTTGCTGCCATGATGCACTTTAAGAGCTACAGCCATGTCATGGAGAGACATCTTGTCACTGAAGGTGTCCCCAGGCAGTTGTGGCATGCTCCTCTGCCAGCCCAGGAGGAAGGATTGTGGAAGCTGTGGGCACGCCTGTCCTGCACTCTGCACTGCAGAGCAGAAACCAGTGCTCCGTTTTTTCCTGAGTGTTGTGTGTCTGCGGTTAAGCTAGGTGTGAAAACCTTGCTGTGTTCAAAGGGGGAAGCAGATGAGGAATGTGTTGCCTGTCATCCTGACCAATGATATACAAGCAGTCTGCTGGGGTTTTTATGTATGATTGCAAAAGGAGGGGAGGGAGGAGAAGGATGGCTCACACAGCAGATGATGTGATTGATCAACATGTTAACTAGTGTAGCAAAATCCCATCTGTTTATATGGTTTACATCTTTCCCAGCTATGAAGCAGGGATGAGAAGAAGCACAGAAACAAAATCCATCATTAATGAAAAATTGGAGCCCAGTCCTGTTACTGATGAAACTTGCACAGTTTCAAGAAGAATAAGATCATGTCTTAAGAAAGAGTCAACATGAACATCCACTAGTACTATCCTCCTTTAATTCTGCTTGACAAGAGAATGGAGCTTTTTCTCTCCAGATCTCTGTTTTTTGCTCAAAATGTGGTTAAGCCATTGGCTGTCTTCTGCAATAATTGAACAGAATCTTGAATAAAGGATATTACAGCAAGGGAACCTTTCATAACTACTTGCTACTTAATTGTGGTTGGAGTTTTTCAGTTTCTATCTGCTTGGTTTCTCTTATTCCTGTTGGCAATGGAAGTGAGTGGGATAGTAAAACACACTGATATCCAGACCAATTCTGATAACTGCATTTCTTTAAGATTGCATATTTTAAAATATGACAACACTTAAAAATTATTTCTGCTGTGAGCAGATTCTGTGGAGTAACAGCGCCATGTCTGCCTCACTCCTTTCCGTCCTTTCTACAAAAGAAGTAGCTGAAGTGGCTTTAATTCTGAGTGAAGCAATGTTTATGGTTTCTTTAATCACTGTTTACTTTCACTAAGAGAGCTTTTTCGAGTAATGTGAGTAAAATATATTCTTCTATCAATCTGTCTAAACATTAAGAATGCTATGTAGAAAACTGTTATAATTTAATCATAGATGTACTCATCTGGGGGGAACAAAATCTCCAGAGGCATGCATGCAGAAATGTCTTAGCTGTGTATGCAGATTCTCAAAAAAAAGGGCTGTGAATGTATAAATTTTGCATGCACAGAAATTCAGACTGTCAACATTTTGACTTCTGTCACAGTATGTGTGCTCCATGGCATGCCTGATGAAAAGCTTTTATGATCTGCCAGAAGATAACTATTATCTCTTACCAACACAGAATCAGGGGTAATTTGTGACCAGTCAGGCTGTGTTTGGGATCTCCTGGATATGGGCTGGGGCAGAGGGTGCAGAGTAAAGACCTGCAGAAGGTGTGGTACTCACAGGTATCTAAGAAGAGAGATGGCAGTTTAGCAGTGAAGTTAAGAAATTGTCAGAATTGTAGTACATATGTGATGCCCAAGTGGTATTTTTGGATCTAGCTACAATTTTGTGTACAAATAATATGAGTAATGACAAATGTATTGATTCTCCTTGTAAAGCAATCCAGTGTCCAGTCTCCCTGAATTGCAAATTTTGTCTGAATCCCAAGGTAATTTAGAATACTTTGGTGATATCTATTCAATACATGGCCTCCTAGGACTACAATCTTTTTCCCATTCTGTTTGTCAACACCTGTCATAACAGAGCCTTGGTCTTAGTCTGCAGGAAGTAACTGTATATTAACAATATTTCTACTACTACCACGATGCTAATAATTTATAGCTCTAACATGTCTCATATCTTTTCCAACAGCCAAGAAAACTCCCTTATCAGCCACTGGTTTTGGAGAGTAATATTTTCTTTCATATCCTTCCACTATCCTTAGGTGCTTATGTAACATCAAGTGCTTTGACAGGTTTTGTGGCCTGCTCCTTTAATTTCTGAGAGAAGATATATTCTTCTGGCTTCCTCATAATCAGCCATGTGTTATGTTCTGGTAGAAAGTCATTCACTGCAAACTTTTTCCTCTCTAACAGTTGGTGCAGTTTATGAGTTCTTGTCTTTTTGGGGGAGAAAGAAGTTAATCCCTACCTCCATTCTAATCATTCTCATTTAAGAAAACAAATCCCTACTTTTTAAAATTTCTATTTTCACTATTTCACTATTTATCAAGCCTGTAGTTGGCTTGAGTTTTTTGTTCTTTAATATTTCTTTTAACAAAGTGGTGTTGCCAGTGGACTTTTTTGAAACCACCTCCTCCAAATTATTTTTTTGAGCTGTCTCCTTCTGCTCTTGGATTTCTTCATTAACTATTGTAGTTCACAGAGACTGATAATCCTGCATCTTGACAAAACAGAAACATTTATTTGGAGAATGTGAAGAACTCCGTATGTAATTGGTTCTTAGGCTTTTAATGACTAGTTGGCATTTCTTTCAGGACTTGCTTCTCAAAAGCAGTCTTTTTATAGCCATATGGAAATATTTCAGATGAGTAAAGAAAGGGAGGAAAAAACCCTAAAGTCAAGTATCTTATGCAATGATCTGGCATTGACAAGATTTTAAGTGAATTTTGAAATAAGGCTCTGAAAGTGTCTATATGTGTATGTCAGTAACAGTCATTACATTAGCATTTAGAAATCCACAAATGGTATAGCATCTGAGTGATTTTATAAATGGCAAACTGTGTATTTCAATGTCAGATTCTTACTTCAAAATCTGTGCTTTAGCTCTGTGAGGTAGTGGCAGTTTTGTTCAAAAGGTGTTCCCAGGTAAGGGAAAAACCATGAGAGGAACAATGTTGCCTGTGTGGAAGCTCTTTTTGGATCACATGAGCAAAACTGGTTTGCACTGGTTGAGGAGCTGACATTCTCTTGAATCACACGGGAGTCCCCAGTGCATGTGGGTGAGACTTTCAAGGGTACCTGACTTACTGATCTTGGCAAATTCTAACAGCACTAAAAGCGTGAAAAGATTGAATGAAAATCACAAATTTTGCTGAATTCAACTCTTGAGTTTATGTACAGAAGATAATTTGAAAATGACAAAAAATTAACAATATGTTAATGTTTGTGTAGAAATAGATGAAAATGTTTTCTTTTGAATCAAACAATTCAATCCATGTTGATATAATTAGGAATCTTCCCCAACTCAACCTGCAAATTAAAAATAAAAGCATGCGTAAGTTCTTCAACTCTGTTTAATAGGTCAGAGGCACACCTTGAATTTTCCCTATGAGCAGATTTAGTTCAGTTTCTCATGAGTTCAGTGCAGCACTGCACTGAGCACTTACTGCTCCTGCTCAGAGTAAAGTTTTCTCCTCCACTTTCCACCTGCTGCTCTGGTCAGATCCTCAGCAGGTGTAAATAGCTGTGATGACTGTAGGGATGCTGCTGATTTACACAAGCAGGTGGTCTGCTTCCAGGCTGTCTTACTGCTCTATGAAAATGCATTTGGTGAGCAAGCTTCTCTTGTAAATGTCTGAGCTGAGTTTATTAACATCTTAGTGTGCCTCAGACAAGCAAGGGTTGGTTTTTTTTTTTAGAGTATTTTCACTTTATTTCTTAGGAGAATGTTATGTTTATTCTTTCTTTATTACTTAAAGGCTGTGTTGGAGAAACAAATTGTCCATTGAGATGGGTTTATTGGAGCATTTGTTCTGTTCTTGACAGAATGGTTCTCTGCATCCATTAAAAAGTAGGAACGAAAAATAAAGGCATTTTATTTAGAGCTTTATGTATGAAATAACCAAGTAAATGTGTATGAGGCTAGATTTGAACTGGCAGGTGGGGGACCACCAGTCCCTTAATTATAGTGGATAAATCAGGGAAGACTCTCAGCCTTTACCTTGCAGCTGTGTAGCAGACAAACCTTTATCTGGTGGGAACCTGGGGTTCTGCTGGGCTTTTAGGGTTTCTGATTACTTTTTGGGCAATGCCACCACCTTCTGCTAGTGCATTTCAGGACTGACCCTGCTGCTCCTGAGCAGGGAGGGAGGGAAGGAAGGAGAGGGAGGGAGGATTGCCTTCCTTGGCAAATACTTGCTGCACAAATCTTGGTAGTGTCTGCATATGTCAGTGTGGGCTTAAAGTACTCATACAGACCTGTAACTGAGCAAAGAGCATGGGTGTGGGCAGCCTGTGCCATTGCATTCTCCATCCTGTCCATAGTCTGTGATGCCCTTGGGGAGCGCAGTGAGAGCCACGGCTCTGAAACGCTGCCCCTCCTTTTGTGCAGTGAAAGGGCAAAGACTGGCTTGGCAAATCTGCTGTGTGGGAAGGAGGTGGCCTGAAATGTCTCTCTGTGATTCCACCAGTGCTCCTGCAGCCTCTCTTAGCTGGTGTCTGCTCCCCTCCCCTACCACTGTGGCCCAGTCCAGCGTCTCACTGGTCCTTGCAGCTGCCCAGTGCAGCAGTGAGCAGAGAGGAGAAGTGGCTAATCAAGGAGTGTGTCAGTGTCCATAACAGCTCATGAGGTTTACCACGTGGGAACTTTGTTTTAGTAGCAAATGAGAAGGTCTGAGAAGGATGGAGCTGTTGTGAGATGGGGAGCGCCATGAAAATTGCAAAAAATTAACCACTTTGAATGAAGTAAATCAGTGCATAGGCCAGCAAATGATAGGACAGTAGTGCTATGTACAGTACTTAAACTGCTCACAACTGATTTTAGTAATGCAGTGAAGCTGTCATTTACCAAAACTGTCAGTTATTTAATTATAGTTTATACCAGATGATATTTAAGGTCATAGTTGTGGTATTTTCTTATTTACAGTCTAAACTATAAAAAGACCCAGAACATTTCTCCTTAGGGAATCCAAAAATAGTTGCTGCTATTCATTCTTATGGACAAATCTAGAGTGTCTCCTGTAAAGCAGGACTTCTGAAGTCTCTAAATCAAGAAAGGTTTAAAATTTCATCCTTTGATGGACTGTTCTTGCATGGCTTCCATAGAAAAGACTGAGATAAACTAAACAGGAGTAAATGAAACAGGCTGGAAGTTCAAACAGCAAAAAAGGTGGTCTCTGGCATCTTACAAATAATAAATAGAAAACAGAAAAATAAAATTTTGACACCAAATTTGTCATTAATCCAGTTTTTATATGTGTTCTTCCAAGATTATTTATTTTTTTCTTTCTTGGGTCAAATACATGAACTAAAACATTTTTCTGACTTTGTGTATTTCATTGCTATTGTAAGTAGAGATGTTTTTTGTCTTACTGGTCTGTAATCCTAGATGTCAAAAAAATATGCAAAGCCAGTTGAGTAAAAGCCACTTGTTTGGGCAGTCCAAAGAGTGCCAAGGTAGCCTCATGCATTTCAAACATTAGTGTGGAAAACAGTTTTCACAGGAAATGGTGCAGTAAGTCCCTGTCTCCCTTGAAGAGCTCTGATAGAGGGTGTTCACGAAATGATGTGAGTCCTGTATTTATTGGGCTTTCTCACCCTTTTTATCTCAGTTACATAAGCCTCTTATCTGGCTCCTCTTTGGCCAAACAGCTGCTCGGAGCTGTGTTTAATAGTCAGCACACAGCTGTGCCCTCTGAGCAGGCAGCACCTCAGCACATGGTGTTCACCCACATGTGCAACATCAGAGCTGGGGTGAGACAGTAGAAGAGTCCCCTTTGACCTCCCCATCTAAAACAGATGGAGGTTGGGTGGTTTCACCTGCAGGCTGCAAGCCTTGCTGGCCTGGTGTTGATCTCTTGTGTTCCACGTGCTCTTTGGGAGCTGCTCTGTTCCTGCCTCAGCCAAGCATCCAAGTCCTACCTGCTGTCCTGCCACATGCATGCCACCCCTCTGTGCATCTCTCCTTTCTTACCATGCAGTCTACATCAGGAAGTGTAAAAGCAGAACCTGAGATTGTTCCTTTAAACCCTCTGCCGTGACCTACAGGAATTTATCCTCACCATCAGGCTTTCAGCAGGGTGGGGGCAAACGGGGTTTGGTTGGTTCACCGTGTTTCTCTGGAAGCTGTAATGTGAGGGGGTGCTGGTGGTGTCTGCTGGTGACCCTTAAGTCCTTTCATGTTCTTCTGAAAGCTGGAGGAGTGAAATGTGTGATCCTGCTGGTGAGATCTGTAGCCGAAGCTGGTTGAATTTTTCATTGTAACCACTCAATTATTTTTTAGTCAAACATTTCACTGAATCCACAGTCAAAGGACAACTTTGAAGCTTAGTTTTTCTCCAGTGCAATTGTACAAGGACTCCAGCTTTCTGTTTAAAAGTGAGAGTTCATTGAAGGTCCATGAAAGTGAATGATTATTTAATTACATCCTGATTTGCCAGCAGTATATTCAGCCCTGCTCAGAGCATAAAGATACATAATGTCTGCTCCCTGTGGAGTCCTAGTGAAGTCCTGGTTCTCATTGCCTCCACGTAGGTTTCAGTGTGTTTTCATCTGCTCACTTAGGATCTGTTGTGCCTCTAACTTAACAAACCTACAAGTAAGCTAGGCTCTTCCTATTTTTCATCAGCATCCCCAATACAGCCTAGGAGGAATGTTTCCAATCACTTCCTCTTGGTAATGAGCCAAACAGCTGTTTTTCCAGAAGGGACTTGGGAAGCTGAGGTGTGTAAATCAAACCTTTGGAGCAAGCTCCTTTTCCAGTTTTGGTTTTGGCTTACAGTGGTCAGGATGTGTCAGTACTGGTATGAGAGATGGTTGCTGCCTGTGGTACAGCAGCTCCTGAGCTTTTGGGCTCTGCTGATACCCACCAGAATCATCTTCCCAGCCACTGGTC
The DNA here is from genome assembly GCA_034336665.1 of Luscinia megarhynchos. NCBI lineage: Eukaryota > Metazoa > Chordata > Aves > Passeriformes > Muscicapidae > Luscinia > Luscinia megarhynchos. Next base: position 73,584,929 of record JAPFBE010000003.1, read on the forward strand.
TCTATATATTGGCAGTGAATTAGCTCTCCTGCACTTCAACCACAGGTAGCTTTGTTCCCAGGTGAAGGAAAGGGAAATGCCTGGATGATCCTTTGGTGCAAGATCATAACAATAAAGGAAGGCCACAGCCAAGAATTTTATGTGCCTGGAAACTCTGTTGAGTTGCAGAATGTATCCACATGACAGCTCTGCAGCATTCTGATGCCAGACCTCCAGAGAAAATCCTAAGCACTTACAGGAAAGATCCCCCACGCTTCAAGTTCTCGGTACTTTCAGTATGCATGACTTAAATTGCTTTCCGGACTGGGAATTCTGTTTCTCAACACGGGTTTTATCTAAATGATGTAAAGCTGCCCCTTTGGCCCTACTCTTGTTCTGCCTTCATGCCAAGAAAAGATCTCAATGTCTTCTGCTCTCCTTGCACCAGTGCTGTGGTTTTCAGCAGAGGAAAACTGAGGCATGGGTGCAGAAAGGGGGCTATGGCATGCTCTTCTCTGGTCTGAACTGTCAAGGGCTGATGACAGACTGCCTTGGAGTAGAGAGTAGAAAAGCTGCTGAGTCTTTACTCTTTTGGCTAAATCTCAAGTCCTGGTCCTAGTGCTAGGAATTTCTCCTGCATTTTACCTCCATCCATTCCTTCAAAACTGGACAAGCCATCTTTGAAGCAGCATCCAGAACCCATCTGTCCCTTGAGAGGAAACAGAAGTGGTCTGAATTCTCTTGAGCAAATAGAAGAATCACAACACAGGCTTCTGTTTCCTTGGAGGGGGTTAAGCTGTGTCCTGATTTTGAGAATAGAGTTCATTTTTTAGCTGTTAGGCTACTGTATAAAAAGGAACAGACTACCAACAATCATATTTCAATGCAATGAGATCTGCCTTTTTTGGAAAAGATTTAGGTAACTTTATGTTATTAGGTATTTAGTTCACCTGGCTTAAAGGGACTGAAATATCCCCACAAGCTTTTATCTTTGCAGAGTTGATTGATATATGGGCTCTAAGAGACATAATCATGCCCGTGGCAAATGCAGTCCAAGGAAAAGATGTCTGTTAGAATACTATTGCCAGACTTTCCATTATAAGAAGTGACCTTTCACTCCCTTTCAGAGATTTTGTATCGTCAATGCTGACACAGAGGGTAAGGAAACATCACATCACAAGAGAAAATTGCCTTGATTTGTCTCTATAGAACAGATCTCCATTTACTGCCTAATGTTCCAACATGCGACCTCCACTCTGAAATTGCCTATCTATCTGCTACAATATGTTCAACATGAGAAGACTTTCCCCTTTTGATTGGATCTTCTTTTTCCTTCTATCAACATTTTTCTTTCTGAAAGAAAAATTCCATGTCTTGTTCAGGCTTAGAAGTGCTTGAATGAAACAGTTTCTAAAATAATGTTTTAAAGCAATTTCTCTTTTAAGACTTCAGCTATGCCAGACTTATAAGGCAAAAAGTCCTTTTTTGGTTGTAAAAAAATGAAAAATAATGAAGGGAAAACAGAAAAGGAATATATTTTCATTGCACCGGGAGAATTTGAAGGCAGCTTCCCATAAAGGTCTACTTTCTTGAAGCCACTGCCTAAACAGGAAAATTTGGGGTGTCTCAGTTCACAATGTGCTATTTCTTTGCAAAACATTATGAGCCGATGTCCAGTGTTGCTATTTGTGCTTAATAACAATTGTGTCTCTAATTGGCACCATCTTGTCCAAGGCACTACACAAGTTTTATGTACCAGCCTTCTTACAAAGGTGTTGGCACTCACTGCAAACATCTGCTTCAGTTATCATGTTTCCCTTAAGCTCTTTGCAGCACCAGGAGAACCATTTCCCTCTGTACTTTTTTTCCCTACAGTTTCTCAAGGTTTTATATGTTTTTATACTCATGATCATAGGGATATATGCATTAGTCTTACTGCACATCATTAGAGCTACACATTCTTGATATACACATTTTCTTCTTTCATACTTAATTAAGTAATTAAGAAAAAAAATACAGAGCAGCATTCAGTTTGCTGTTGGTTTAAGAGTTCAGCAGAGGTGCACTGCAACACTACTACCCATCATGAAATTACTAGCAGTTTAAAAAGTGTTTTATATGTTGGCTTAACATATGTTACTTTTCTAAAGACACTCTTGCTTTTACCATAAGACATTCAGGATGTTCTTTTATGTAGGAAAAAATCCCTATCAAATAAAAACAAGTAATACAAGTCACTGCTAAAAGCAAACACCTCTGAGTTTGATACCTTTGTAAACATAATTAAGGAATTGTTTTCTCAGCATTCATCTGTGGAAGTTTAAGCAAAATCCCCACCAAAGTGTACAAAAGGAGAGCCTTCACCCCACCAAAATGCAGTCCTGCCTGTTCTTCTTTTCAGGGCTGTTCTTTTAGTTCTGTATGCAAAATGCAGTTATGATGGTGACCATCTCACCATGGGGAAAATAGTATTATTAAATGCAAATTAAATTATGCTTATGATAGTTAGAAGCATAGAGACAGGCTGTCTCTTTGAATTATATGCCTAGACTTCCTTATCAGTTCCTCATTTAATAGTCTCATAAGTGCTCTTTGCTGAGGTCATGTTCAGCCACAGATTGCCTGTGTGCCACCAAGACTAGTGGTTGCTCTGCATAGAACCACAGGCAGACTACTGTTACCAAATGGATGACGGCTCTGAATTGAAATTTAGATGTCTGGAGTGTTTTCATTCCTTGGTACCTTCTGTCCTGGTGTTGTGCACTGGCTAATTTTGTTTCTTTCAACTAAAGCTGAATTTTTAGTTTCTTTTGTAAATCCTCTATGGATATATTCTTGTAGCAAAGACATGCAAGCTCAGGGACTTGGTGTGAGCTGATTGCATGTGAGGTCTGAGTTTAGCTGAACATGCACAGAGCATCTTTTGATATTGCCTCCATGAAAGAATAGGTCATGCTTCAGATTTGAACTGTGGTGTTGCTTGGAGTGTCTTTCATGCTCCTGATCAAAAGAAGAGGCCTGTTGATAAGAGAAGGAGCAGGTACCTGGAGCTTCTTCTTTGAAGTCCAGTGGCAAACCAACCAAGTTTGTAGTCTTTCATCAGGGATTTAGGTTCCCTTTTTAATTGCTCATTTGCTGTGTGGTAAGTAACATGATAGGTGGTGTTAAAATGCTGTTCTCTTTTTTTCAGTCTTGATCCAGCAAACTCCTTAAGTATGAGCTTAACTGTAAGTTTAGTGTGTCCTTGAAATAAATGGGGTTATTGAAGTTGTATAAAGCTGAAAGCAACTTGAAGTGATGTTTTGGTTGGATCCACTGCCTGAATATACTCCTACATATACATCCTTATACCAGATTGGCTCTTTCTCAGTATAGTGCCTCTATAAGAGACAATTTGCAGCTTTTAGCCTGGCTGGGGTTATGCTATACCTGTTTTATACCTGTTTTATCACTGACCATCCCATCCCAGTTTGGTTTGCATTCTTGGAGAACTGCTGGTGAATTGGGATGGGAGCAGAGCTGACTTAGGTGAGTTAGGCTTCTGTCATTGAAAGGACAGAGAGGTCTAGGATTGGTACTACCATACAGTATTATATTCTGCATTAGAGAGCAGAAGTGTGATGATGTGTTCGCTGTCTAGGATTTATTTTATTATTAAACAAAAAACCCACAAAAAAATAAAAAAGCAATTCCAAAAAGCCTTCATTTTTAACAAGGAAAATAACCTTATAGTTTTACATCTTCTCAACAAGTTGTGACCAGCTACGAAATACACTATTTTGATAATGAGCTGCTTCATCTTTTCATCTGATTTACACAGAACCTTATGGATAACAAAGTTTCTGCTTATTGAGGGGAGGCGGGGGATAAAAAAAAGCCAGTGGCTGCCTGAACAGGCTGCCATAAATACAACTCACTTGGCATGCCTGTCCCTGAGATGAACTGATTTGCGGTCTGGATTCAAAAGTGTTTTACTGTTCTTTCCTTCTCCTGTGGATTCAGCTATTTAGATCAGGCTAATTTTCAACTGGGGGAACTGAAGAGCTATTATTCTCCCTGAAGGTTATCTCATTTGTTTAAAAACTGGTGGCAAACCACTGACTGCTGTATTTTTTTTATTTTTTTTAAGACAACAGCAGTGGGGGAGGAGAGTTATATCTGGAAAACTCCCATGTGCAAAACCCCAAGGTCCTTTCCTGAAATAACAAATACTTTCACAAGTAATAAAATGAACTTCACCATGGTTCTCAGAAACTCTCTCCTCAGCTGTACCAGAGGATGAGCTCATCAGGTTACACTCCATGGCATTTCAGAGGGTATATTTTTTGTCATAATACATTCAGAGTATGGTATTTTTTCAGCCTTTACCACTGTGTCAAAGTTGGTTGGCCAACTTCCCCAAGGGGAGGATAGACAGAAGCAAACTTACAGACAAGACAACACCTTAGGGAGTGAAGCTGGAATCCCAGAAACCATAGAAATGTGGAACTAGGTATTCCATGTTATTGGTTAGGTCCTTAGGCAAGGTCATTTTCTTAGTTCTTCTTTTTTCTAAAGGAATTGACACTTACAGATTCTCCCTGCTGGATATATCATAGAACAGATGCCAGATTAGCTATTATCAGTTGAAATTGCCTTTTAGGTTGGTTAGGTTTTTAAAAATTACTATTACTATTTTGTCTGTAGTAATAGGGATGTCATGGCTAGGAGGAGTAGCTTTAAGAGGAAGGTGTTGATTTGCTATAGCTCACAAGGAAGTGCAAGCATCCAGAGAAAACACAGGATGAGTTTTGTCTTTCTGATTCTTGCTGCTCCTGCAACATGGGATGTGCTGGGCACTCATGGTGGGGACTTTTGAGACAAGCTCATTTTCCTAAGTATTGAACTGTACCTCCCTGTTCCCACTCTGACACCCAGCTGCACTCCTTGCAGAGGGAGGAAGGCTAGCACTTTGGAAAATGCAGCTGCCTTGAGCATTTAAATGGGAGCTCCTCTAATTTGGACAGCTGGACTATCATGTATGCCATTATGTTTAAAATTAGTGGTTGCGAAAGAATTAAGAGAAAAAAAATGAGAGATTAGTTCAGATAAATAAAATATAGAGCAAGCTGCTTTGCAATCGGCTCAGACTCTCTACAGGGAATTGCCTCACCAAAAAGGATGTCTTGCAGATTCCTTCCCACTCATCTTCCTTATGAGATAGTTTTTCTCCCCCAGTGCAAGGATGTGTTTGTGACTCCTGCCATCTACAATATCCTCTTTCTGTGCATGGCCTAAACGGCCTTTTTGCCTTATGACTTAGCACCTGCTTCTATTCATTGTGAAATGATTTTATATGCTCTTTAGTGGATGTGACAGGCAGTGCATTATGCACTGTCGTGTTTTATTTACTCCCATAAAGCACTATGGGATGCAGTTGGAGTGTGACACCCAGGACACTGAGTAGTGCTGCATTGTGCTGTGTTGCAGCATGGGACAGTTCTGTGCCTTGAAAGATGCACTGTCTTTTCCTTTGCCTATATCTTTTATTAAGCGTTTTTTGCCCTGACTTTCCCCTTGGTGGATGTGTGATTTCCACGAGTTCCCCCAGTGTCTTGTCTGCTTGGAAAGGTCTTATTTTAGTCTGATGGCTTTGTTGACAGAAAAGGTAAGAGAGTTGCTCTCATCTCCTCAAGCTGTTTCCCAGATGCTTGATGATTCATGAGGAGCCAACCTTCAGGGAGCGACTCTGGGTTGACTGTGTTCTATCCAAGCCTGTTAACACTGGGAAATCCCAATGAAAATCCCCTTAAGAAAATTCTAGTGTGTTTGATTACAGTGCTGGCTACACCACTTTGGGTTGTAATTTAGTGCATGGTGAGGAGGGTGAGAGGGAATCAAGCTGTTCAAAGCTGCTGAGGAGTCTGCTCCAGCATCAGGTGAAGGCTCCAAATAACATTAGATTTCATCCCATGTGGGCTATAGAAACAGTATTTATGGCCAGTCTCATCAAACATACTTTCTTCCTTTGTGGAAAGGGCTTTTCCTCAGAGTGGAATATTTGAATATCCCTTATTTGGCTATAGTGAGATTTCCCCCCCATGCTTCTCTCTAGCCTTTCCTCTCCAGTCACTTTATAATTTCCGTGTTTACCATGATGGAGATGAGTCACTGTGCTTTGATTTTTAAGATCCATAAGACATGCAGCTCTACTGCTCCATGTACCTGTAAAAGTTGGATACTGCAGAGCTGTGCCAGCCATTTCAGCACTAGTGTTGGTGAGGTGTGACTGCCTTGCAGGCAGAGCACTGCAATCTGTGGGATTCAGAGTTTAACTTCAATGAACAGCTGTGACAGACCCTCTTCTTGATGGACAAGAGAGCAGATAGTGTTCATTCTCTGTTGGTGTGCTGTGTGCACAGGTGTTTTGTTTGGGGGTACATGCAGGAGCACATTTCAGAAATACTGTCCCCAGAACTCTGATTTCAGCAGCTGACGACACGAGGGCAAAGCCTGTGCTAGGACTGCCTGGGAAAAGGAAACCTTTCCCTCAGAGTCATGAACCAGATTGAACCATACAGTGAAATGCATGGTGACAGATAGAAAATGGCAATATTTTGCTGTCCAAGAAAGAAAAGTAAAGGACTCTCAGGCACAGGATGAGTTTTGCCATGTTTTACTGCAGTAACTTTGTTCTGACTTAGGGAATGGTTGTTTTTCACTAGAATTTGTTATCATCAAATCTGTTTTATTTTTATCCCTTTTCTTGGATGCTTTGGATAAAGTCCTGTGAAATATCTTGTCCTCTTGGTGTACTGGGTGTTTTCGGAGTCCAAAGGTCCTCAGGATTTCAGTAAGAACTCAGTAGTGTTGGCTGGACATTTTGTTTCATTCCAGATCAGGGGAGAAAAAACCCCCACAGATGTCTTTTTTCCCTTATTTTAGAATAAAAGCAAATACAAAACAGATTTCAGCGTAGATGTCCCTGATGAAAATCGCAACAAAACTATTCAGTGGGTGGTCTTTATTTTCACCAAATTGGCACTTTTCCAATCCAAATTGTTTGGTCAATGCAGAACAAAACAAAACTGGCTAGTTCTGGACTTTGTGAGCTAGGGCTGTGTTTGCTTAGAAAGGGTGGCTCAGAGTCTGAAAGCATCTTAGAAAGATATCACAATTGGGTCTGTGGAGATAGTTTTATAAGAAACACAGACTTTTTTCTTCTGAGTTTCAGGTTGTTTGGAAGCTAGAATTGCTGTGCTGTTGGAAGTGTACAATGAATTGTTGTTAGAAAACCGTGCTTTGCTTACAGCTGCATGCAGGAAGGTGTTTACAGCCAGGAACCAGTGAAAAGCAACCTGAAAAATAGATGTACTAATCATGAAATTTATACCATTTTTCTGGATTCCTGTTTTCAATGAGCATTTATAAAACAAGTAAATGTATTTCATATAAAGAGCTTAGAAAACTTCAGTCACATGTTAGATTTTATTTTAAAAGTGAAGACTTAGATTAGCATGTGAGACAGATGGCTGCAGCTGGTTGCTTTGGTTTTCTATTTCCAGCATTCACAGAGTGGCTTGGTGGAGATATTTTTCCCCCATTTGTTCTTCCTCAGTAGCCAGAATCAGGAGAAGGCACCAGTTTTCTATTTTTATTGCTTACAGTGGGACTGGAGGTTGACATGGCATTCAGCAGAGTGGAGTGATGTTCAGTTTAAGATAAAGACACCAGAGTTTGGGTGTTTGCATGAATGCACATGTACAAAATTCATGTAGATCCCCTACACATCATGTGGGGAAGGAGCACAGGTAGCTGTCCCACACTTAGAGGCTCAGAGGTGCATGTCTTGGCTGGGAACTGAAAGCTGCTGTGGTCTGCATGTTGCCTTGGAGCCTTCTGATCCTCAAAATTTCCACATACCAAAGTTGTCAATGCACGGAAGAGTGGTTGTTTGCAGTTCTTTGATGCAAACTGACCCCAATTCCAGTATCAGGAACAGTGCAGTGCAAGAGCGTGGTGCAACTGCAAAGACATTTTGACTTTTAGAGAGCTGGGTCTTGACACAGCTCCTGCAATCTTTGGAGCCAGGGATTTACAGCAGCAGAGCTTTTACCTCAGTGTAAGTAAACTTTAGGAACAATTGAATGTTTGCTCAGGCAAAAGTTGTGGAATTTTAATTAAGTAAAGACTTGGCTATTTATCTTGAAGTTTCTGAGTAAGATGGTTGTTGGGATAGGATCTAGCCCTCAGTTACATGGGTATATAAGCATGGAGCAGCTGTTTGAGTAAATGGACCATAGGCAGAAAATGGTTCACACCATATAAATAAAATCAAAACATGACCTTACACATGTTTCTGGGAAGAAATACTTAAGCACAGTAAAGAAATTTAATTTCACCCATACTCACTTTCTTGCTGCCCTTCATTACTGCTTTTGTTTAGAGGGCATTGCTCCCCAGAGCACAAAATTTGAGAAGCAGTTTGTTTACCTTTTTTATTTCAGTCTACCTTTCTTCGTTGTTCTCAAGCTTGTAGCTTTTATTAAAGTTTAATTCTGTTTTAAAACCCAAGTGGTGAGAATGGCATTATATAATCAATATAAATGTAAAAATAATTGTACATTTCTTGTAAAATAAAGAGTCTATATACTTGAGCTCTGTTGTTTTTACTGTCTAATAGGGGATTGAATTAAGAGAAAATACACTGTATTTCCTATTTAATAATAACTGCTCCTAAACCCAACTTTTTATAGACTTGAAATGCAAATAATTGTGTTATAAACTGTTGTGTTTTTTGCCTTCCTGTAACTGGAACAACACACTAATTTCTACAAGTTGTGACTACTAACAGAGAGCAATCACCTCACAGACTTGTACCGAAAGGAGGAGAGCATCAGCGTGGCCGGGAGCGGCTGCATCCACAGTCCTCGCTTCCCCAGCAGCTACCCCAGGAACCTCCTGCTCACGTGGCGCCTCCACTCCCCAGAGAGCACCAGGATCCAGCTGGCTTTTGACAATCAGTTCGGCCTGGAGGAACCCGAAAATGACATCTGCAGGTCAGTGGCAAGCCAGTGTTTGCAAAGGGCTCCTCAAGACCACCTTTGAGCTCACTGGCATGAGGCTGCAAAGCAAAACCAGGGCATCTCTGGCCGGGTCTAGGATGTCTTTGCAAGGAGGACAGACCTTTAAGGGGTCCTCCCAGCTGAAATTGATCTTTGAGTTAATAAATAAACTGAGCTGTCCTGGACCTGAAGCAGTTTTGTCAGGCTTTAGTCCTTCTATAACGTTTCAAGAGCAAGGTACTTGTATGCTCAAATCCAGCTGCCATAGTGTATCCTACTTTATCCAACAATCCTACTTTAATAGGATTTTGTCCTCTGTCACCTCTGTCGTGTTTCAACCAGGCAACAAACATCTTTTTCAGTAGGTAGAGGCTTTAGGAGGTTTGACTGACAAGGTAAGTGTTTGTTTTTGGGGTGTGAGGGACAGAAAAAATGCTTTGAAAAATATAATTATGTTCAAATCACTTGTTTATCTTTAGTTTTACTCTTCACTGGTACAGTTCCATTTGAAACTTTTAAATACAGATCCACAAACATCAGCGTGCTGATGCATGCTGATGTATCTATAAATCTATCAAAGCCTACCACACTATATCCCAGTTGCTTTGGTTCCCCTTTTAAGCAAAAGTGACCTTAAGCTCAGATGATCTGGCTGATTAACCTAGGTGGATAAAGTGTTTTGCATTAGTAGAGTACAGAGGTGAATCTTGCCAACATCCACTAAAACAGTATAAATCCATGTGTTTGTATTTCTTTTATTCAGCTCTCTTTTTTGTGAGAGAAGACAGGGTTCCCATGCTCTCTAAAAGGCAGATTGCTGTGATGCTACTTACTTAAAATGCTCAAGTCTGAGCCTCCAGCTCTGCCTGATCATGTTGTTACTTACACCTTATCTATGCAGAGAACTTGGTTGTTAGTGTTTCTGCACACCCATCCTCTTCTTATCTTATCTTTGTCAATTAATTTGTGTTTGTAGGGTTTGGCATCTCTGCAGGCATTTTACAGGGTGGATTTTTTTCCTTATTTTCTTTGTTAAATTTTCTGCATTACTGATAGAGGGAACTGTTCCTGCAGGTTTGTTATCCATGTAGTAATAAAAGAATGCAGCCTAAAATTGGCACTCCTTCCCTGCTCCTTGGCAGGTCTGCTCTGGTGATGTTGGTCCAAGATCAGCAGCAGAGTCAGTAACAACAGTAACCTCCCAGTACCCCAGCACTTTCCCAGATTCAGAGCCTAATGCACACAGAAGCAGCCTGTTAATATTTACATAGTGGATAAACTGTGGCTGACCTGAAAGCATTGCAACTTTGAAACAGAGGGCTAATTTACTGTGGAAAAAAAGATGAAATGTTCTCTGTCAAAAGCCATTAAAGGTGGTGGCACAGTGAGGGAAAGTCAAGCTGTTACTGGCATTGTGTGCTTGGAGAGCATCTTGGAAGACAGTCTGCTTGCTTTTTCCAGAGCAGCTAATTTAGAATGCAGAGAAAAGCAAAGACCTTCCATCATCCATAGTGTCTATAGAAGCTGGAGAAATATCACATTCTTTTCTGCAGTAAAGCTTTCCCTAGAGTTTCTGGAAGACCTTTATTTGGGTAGTATTGCTTCCAGAGTGAGGAATTTTTTGGTCAGACAGCTTGTGATGGCTTTCAGTCCGTTAAGTACTGTGTGCAGTTGGATTTTTTGCTAATGCTCAATATATTTTTCAAAGCTAGATCTTTTCTGCAGCTTCAGTCCCTGACAGTCCCTGCAATGCTGCTTTAGAGAGACAGCCAGGACTGTTTTAATTGAAATGAGTGTGAGAACTGAGCATATGCTTGAATGCTGTGCATACTGGAGAAGTAATTCAGGACCTCTGCACCTTACCTTGCTTTTGTATTTGCTTCTGACCTTAAACTTTTTTCTCCAGAAACTTCCTAGTGTTTTCTTTCGATTTTTCAATAATGGTAATTATTGTAATTTGCATACTATTAAGACTGAACTGATTGAAATTCATTCAGGCTGAGGAGTAAAAAGGTATATTTTAGCAGGGCTACATTTCTGCTGAGCTTCTGAAGAAGGAGAGGAAATATTCAAGGTCTTACAGAACATTCAAAAAGTGCTGTTGCCATTTCCACAGGCACTTGATAAGAGATGATTCTGAAAAGCAATTAAATTACCCAGCCTCTGAATCTCCTTGGATGCACAGAAGCAACTGAGAATACACCTACTTCCATGATCATTGCAGCAAAGCCTCTGCTGTTGAAAGCAGATATAATCCTTGAAAGTCCATGGATTTTCCCTGGTTTTGCTACTTAGTCTGGCTTCTGGCTTTCAAAAGTGGGGAGGCCAGTCAGGACAACTTTCACCAAAGCTTACAAGGTTATCTGCTGCTGAACACCACAGTCCCCTTGTGTTGCAATCAGCATTCACAGTTCTGTGCTGCCTGGGGGGGTGGATGCTTGGGAGCTCTGCTGGGTACCACATCCATCACCACCAGGGAGTGGGAGCTGGGAACAGTGGAGAGAGATTGAGACAAGTTTACCTCTGCCTGGAACTAAATTTTGGTGTGATGCAAAAAGAGAATATTTCAGCAGAGTTTGGGCAGATTTAAGTGGTCATGGTGGATCTGTTATTTTCTGTTCTGTGCAGTTTGGGGTTGGTGAATATAAAAGCAGCAGAGCTGGTATTCTCAAACCACATAGTACTTGTGGTTTTCTTCTCATGGGCTCTCAGCAGAAAAAGAAAAGCATGTCTGTTATTTACAGAGCTATTCAGCTCCCACAACTGGGCCAAAGAGGAGGGTGCTTGGCCCAAAGACCTGGGGGTGGGGAGCTAGCAAGAATCACTTAGCAGTTCTGAACTCCCTCTTTGGATGCTTTGATAATAGAAAACATTCCTGGTAAAGACCTCCAGAGTTTTAAGGCTTAACTGTACTGTGAGGATGGCACTCAAGCTGCCCCTCTTGTCATCACCTCTGCCTTGCTGGCAGCAATGTGTGGGGCCTAATTCTGGCTCAAAGATATTGAGAGACGTTTTGTCATAGATTTAGTAAAAGCAGAACTTTATTCTCTGTCCCCATTATTCTCCAGCTCAGTAACTGTACTCAATTTTTTATTTATTTGTATGGTCATTTAAACCCGAGCAGGCGAATGCACAGGCTGGAGCGGTGAGTGCTGCCACTGTGTCCCTTCATCCCTAGTGTTTAGTGCCTTCTGCTGCTGGCAGAGCCCTCTGTGGGCTCAGGGACCTCTGCTGTGGCACAGGTGCCTGGTCAAGATGTGACTTTTCACAGAACACTGCAGCACGCAGAGCAGCAGCATGCCTTCCTGCTTGAAAGCTAGACATAAATCTTTCCAAACCAGCCACAGGAGCAATGTGCCACCTGACAAGGAAAGTCCTGAAAAGCACCTCTCAGTAGCATGCTGTGCCCTGAGTCCCTCCAGCAGCTCCCTTTGCTGCTGGCACAGTGGCTGCCCCTCTCTAGCCCTCTGACTGACACAGCAGGCGGGTGCCTGTGGCTGCTGCTGCTGCAGGGAGTTGGGCGACCACCAGAAAGTGCACAAGTGCTTGCAGCTGCTCAGGTTGGGCAGCCTGCCTTAAATAATATTTTATCAGCTCTCTAAATTATTTACCCACCACATGAAATGCAGTGTGTGTGCTTACTGTATACTAAGCACATGCAAGTGCCTCTTATTGCTACTTTAATGTGGTAGCAAACACTGTCATGTTCCAGGAGCACTGAAATCAGTCATTTGAGCACTCAGGCAGCAACCTGCAGCTTAGTGTATTTTGTGGCACACGAACTTGCCCACCATTTGTAATATTTAGTTTGATGTCTTGGAGTGGAGAACAGGGGACAGGTGTCTTTGGGTCTCCAGCTGTGCTCCTGTCAATTTGCAAGCACCCTCTGTAACCAGAGTCAGCAAAAACTGATTCTTCATGCTCTTTTTCAGGTATGACTTTGTGGAAGTGGAAGATGTATCAGAGACCAGCACAGTTATTCGAGGACGGTGGTGTGGACACAAGGAAGTACCTCCAAGAATAACATCAAGAACAAATCACATAAAGATAACCTTCAAATCCGATGACTACTTTGTGGCTAAACCTGGATTCAAGATATGTTACTCTCTTGTGGTAAGTCTCCTAGGGATAATAGGGGTGAGAGGCAGCTTGCAGTGTAAAAGAGCATCAGTTCTTGAAGATTGAATGGTGCAGCTAACCATGGGATCGAAACACTAAATGACTGAAAGTAATTTAATTCCAGCAACTGCATTAATGCAGATCAAAGTATTTTTGACATCGTATCATTAAATATAAAATAAAGTCAAGTTCAGTTCAAGATTTACTCTAATAACATGTTTCAGAAGCACTAACACTTTCTACACTAAAGCTGCACTGCCCCTGCCTTGAGAGATTCTGCAAAAGTAGCAAAGAAATTACTGCTCTGTGAACCCCTTTTTCGTGTTCATTCGAGGTCAAATAAAAATACCTTGAGGGGTTATGGCTGTGATTCTCAGATAAAGAGTGGGTTTATTTTTTATGCAATAAAAGTCTGCATGCAAGACAGTGTGCTAAGGATTACACTGCATTTTCAATCAGATATCAACATACCTCTGTATATGCAGAAGCATTAGTAGTGTATCATGCACTGTTTCAATGACATGAAAACCTCTTTTTTTGTTTTTATTTTTGTTTTGTATTAAGGGAGAAGGAATGTTCAGTACTCTTAAATAGAATTTGATACAAATATGTATTCCTTTGTATTGCTCTGATTAATATTATAATGCTTTTGGTGCAGTGTAGCTCGAAAGAGGCAGATTTTGCAAACACTCAGGAAATGGTAAGCAATAATTTATTATACTGTCCTCATTGTATTTTCCTATCCATCACACTTCTTATTCTCTTTTTATTCAATCCACTGTTCTTTAACAAGAATAAGAAAGCCTGGAATAGCAATAATGTTGTAACAGGAAAGATTCATTGTTTGAGTCATTTCACTTCCACCTCTTGGCTTTGCATGCATGTGTGCCTGTGTATGCTAAAAAGAGTCCATAAACAGCACATTGTCAAGACAGAGCAAAGCTATAAAAATTTTGCTCCCTTGCATTTGAATTGTTAGGCTTCTAGTGGAGAAAGGCATTAAATTGTAAGTACATTTTGAGCTCTAATTTGAAGATAATCTACTAAAACTCAAATGCAGGCAGAACAGTTTATGAAAAACCACTGGGCATAAAAATGAGAGTGAAGCAGCAGCCTTTCTTTATACTGTTCATATTTCAGCACAGCCACAGAAACTCTGCTGCATTTAGCAAGTTTTATTCCAGAGAATATACAGATAGTCTGATAGTATTAGGCTTTCCAAAAATGAATGTTATCACTAGTAAGACATGGGACTCTGCACTAGAAAGCTCAGAAAAGGCTACTGTATTTATCTCATTGCAAAACGGTGAGTAAACAGAGAATTTGCAATCTGACAAATCTATTTGCAAGAATAATCTCTAAGTGCACCCTCTGAATGAAATGCTGCTTTATTTCAGAGAAGAGCCCTGTACAGGTGATTGGTGGTGTTTGTGAGGTGGGGGGTGATTTGTACTTAGCTGCTCTGCAGATTCCAAACCATCCAACCAAAAACTGCAGGACTGATCCTGAGCAGAGTCAGCCCTTATTCCATAGTCCCCACAGTCACCTGGAGTGCAGTTCACAGATATCCTGAGCACTGCTGACCCCTGAAGGTTGGACTCGCTGTGTGTTTCTGGGCAGTAAACCAGGGAGCATCTATGAAGCATGCAAAAACACACAGTATTTTTTATGAGATGAAATTAAGGACCCTTTTTCCTTCCCTTTCTAACCTTCTCCAGCAAAGGGCTACATCTGAGGCCTTTCTTGGAACATGGTGCACAAGGTGTGCAAATCTCTTAATCCCCTTGCTTTTTCTTATGTTTGGGGTTTGGATCTGCGTGGTAGTGGTTTATTTGTACACCAGACTCTGATAATTTTTCAGAGAGACTAAAGCAAGTGATTTGGAATTTATTGATCAGCTCCATCTTCTGTGCATCATGCCAGAATGACTGGGTGAATTTCTCACAGTTACTCATGCAGCCAAACAGCCTTGCAGCCTGACTCTTTGACCTCTCATTTATAAATCTTCAAGGAAGTCAGTGAAGCTCACTACATTTGATGCAGATCAAGCTTTTACTTAGATCAGCACTCTGTGTGAGGGACAAATAAGGCACCACAGAACATAGCAGAAATGTCCTTCACTATTTTTGTATACTTGTGTTTTCCTTTTAACTTCACATTTCAATAGAAACATTTCACATTTAGAGAAACAGAAGGGGATTATTTTTCTAGAGAAGATATAAATTAGACTTGTGTCACTTGTATCACATTTGCCCTTGTGAAACAAGGTATAGAAAGTAAACATGCCATGTAGGATGAAAGGGCTCGATGGGATTAGAACTCAGACTGATTCTGGAAAATTAGACCAAAAAGATACAAGGATAGTCTTTAACAGTATAAGGTTGAAAACTGTATGGACTATTTAACTGTCCCAATATAAGATAAGAGACAAGGGACAGGGGGGAAAAATCTCTGAAATAAAGTCTGACCATCTAATTACAGCATTTAGCAACTTTTGCTGTTTCACTCCACCTTCCTCCTACTCCTCTTCCCTCATCCTCTGTGTCTTGGCACCTCTGCCTCCCCTCTGTGGGTCTGGGGGGGCTCAGAAGGCTGGAGGGGGAGCAGTGATGGTGGTGTTGAAGGCACAGGAAAGGTCCAGCATGCTGTTGCCTGCTGCCTGTCCCTGCTCTTCCCTCTCAAAGTTAGAGCACTCCCTGGATGGGAGCTACAAGGTGCACCTGGCTCCAGGAGTTTGTTACTGAGTTGAGTGTGTCCCACTTCCCACCGCTGACCTCAAGTTGCCTAGGAGTCAAAAGTGTCCTAAGCTCTCTGGAAAAAGTCCCTCCTCCTCTGTGCTGGCTGCAGGAGGAGGTGGGTGTGCACAGGTGTGAGTCTCTACACTCCACACTTCACGTTCAAAGCCCCCAGTTGTAGCTGTGCAGTTTGTTGGCTTAGTCTGGGTATCCAGGAGAGAATTGTTTCCCTTGAACCTCTTTAAAAATTGCCTTTTTCTTCAAGATTCACAGATCTAGAGCAAAAATGGTCTGGAGCAAGACCTAAACAGCTATAAGGCATGAGCATCATTTGATTGCAAATTTTTTTTAAATTCCTCCCTACCATTATCACTTAAACACATTATTTCTCAATATTTTTAATGCTTTTTCATGATTGAGTTACCTTAGAAATATTAAATTGTATTATAGAAGGCACTATAGAGGTATTCTAGGGTGGCATTTTATTTGTTTGTTTGTTTGTTTGTTGGGTTTTCTGTTTGGTGTTGGTTGGTTGGTTGGTTTTGTTACATTATTTTTTACTCTAAGGACATAATCATTCACAACAAACAGTGTAGAAATCCGTGAAGCAGAAGAAGGTAAATTTATATAATCCCCTTTTTCCTTCTGAAGTTCTTTCAATGTCATAATTCTGGAAAGGAATGTTAACAAGATTGGATCCCATGTTTTACAACTTCATTTTCATGGACATTTAGTAAAATAGTCTAGGAATTCATTCAAGATCATGTTTCAACAATAAAGGTGAATGTTAGAAATTAAAATTCCCAACTCTGCATCTAATTTCATTTTAATGAGGCAGCTAGAAAATGTTGGATTCCATTTGCTAATTGCAAGCATTATTTTAAGTTTATTGTAAAAGGCACATAGTTGCTGTACATTTATAACAATAAATTCCTATTGCCTTACTAATTGTTTGGTTAATCCTAAATGAAATCCATACTTTGGATTCCAATCATTATTGGAAACAAGGGCCACCAAAAATTAGGCACATATGTATATGTACTTGTATAAACATCATGTGTATAAAGATGTAAGGTTACATATACATCCTTTTACATATACATGTGGACATGTGGTATTAAAGAGAACATAAGAGCATTTGTCCCAAGATAAGCTTATGCATCAAAATATGTATCAGCATGGTAAATCCTAAGCAATTTTGGCTTGTTTAAAAATGAATTTTTTTTGGGATAAGGGAGCCATAAAGAAATTAATGGAATGGAGGAGAAAGGAACTTTGAGTTTGGATCTGTATTTGGAATTTTACAGGGAATAGCTTTCTGCTGAACACCGTGTATATAGGTCACCACTCCTATGATCAGAAAGACAGCATTAGTCACAAACAATAATATTCAATTACTTTCCCATGCAAAGGATATTGACCAATCAAAGTTTGCTGAAATTCTAGGCTTAAACTGTTTGATACTCACCTGTTAAGTTCACAAGAAAACAAACAAAATTGGAAGACAAATCAAGAAATGAAAATGGGAAAAATAAGAACTTGATCCTGATACTTGCACTCACTACTATCACTGATTTAAGTGACTGGCTCCCTGTTTTATACTACACTTGTCTGCTCAAGTAGTGCAGCAGCAGGCTTAAGAGTTTTTATAAAAAGTCAATAAATAAATGCCCTTAAGAGTTAACACGATCACAAAAAGGCTCCCCAGTGGGAATACAGATTCGTAAATATCATAAGGAATGATTAATTCCAAGCTGAAGCCAGTCTGGAAGCTGCATTAGTCTGCTGCTGTACTTCTGGTTTAGCTTGTCAGTTCTTTCACAGAATGGCTAGATAATTCATTTCTGTATCCAGGACAAAATATTCTGCCTGAAACTCCATGTAATATATCTCATGTGACAACAGGAGTGATAATGGTGTATCTATACCTTCTCTGCTATTAGATAATCCACAGAAGGAATCCCAGTAAATTGCTGGGAGTACAAAAGGAAAGAATGGGGTGGAGTGGCATATCTTGGTTAATAAAGTGGTCGAACATTAAATAGATTTCACAATGAAGAAAGAAGAACTTAATCATGGACCTTTCATCAGTTCTTCTACTACTTTCTCTGATTTCAGTTTTGATTGCCTGTGTATTCTAGACAGCAAAGACTTTTTATGAATACAACCCATGTGCAAAACACATAACAATCTGTATGATGAAATTTCTATTTTCTTAAGTTCTGACAGAAAACTATTTTCTGTGTTTTGCTCAAGGCATACTATCCTCATAAAATTATCCGCCAGAGGCTCATTTTTCAGGAGAGAAGTAATTAAGTGCTAGGTTCTAATTAGATAAGACTTGCTCAAAATCTTTAACATTACTTCTCCAACTTCACATAAGCAGGGAATTTAAGAGATTATCTGTGCACAATTTTTTTTTACTTTGGAAGATGTTAAAATTTTTAAACAACATAAGATGGCAGCATATTAAAAAGATATATTACTTCTCAGTGCCTCTTGAGACATGAAGTATCTCAGAGTAATTTTATATGGGGAGAAGGAATGCTTTCCATTTAATAAGGGTTCATGAGACTCCAATAATCCTCAAACTGGTGCTTAATTCACAGGACCTAACATGTCCTTCAGCAAAATTTGATGCAGAAAGAAGGGTGGCATGATAGCAAAGCAAAGCAGTATGGTAGGCAGGCACATTCTGGTTCTCTGAGCACTCAGAGCAGCACAAAAGATAGTGAAGGATACAAAAAAAGCAAAAAGTGGGAGTCAGATTGCTTGGCAATGAGGAAAGGCTATTCATGGAATCAGAAGGATGTCTGGATGATCAGTTTCACAGGCAGCATTGGCTGCTCCGGGGACAGCCAAAGTTTCTAATTAAAGGATTCATTTCGACATTTGCACCAGCAAGAGCTTTTTCTGCCTTCGGCATCCTGTCACACCTTCCAAAACCCTAAACCTTTACTGACCACCTCCCAAGTCTTGTCCAGCCAATCTCTTGTCCTCCAGGGTGGGAAAAATTGCAGGTTTTCAAGTCTGAGATGCACCAGGTGAATGCAGTGTATGAGTCACAGGCAGCCTGGGGGCTGCAGCCAGAGCAGCCAAACCTGACATGACCCAGCACTTCACAGCCAGTTGTCCCTGACTGCATTGTCCCCCAGTGTTCCCTAGACTCAGGTCCCAAAGTGGTCCTTCTCTTGGCAGGTCTTCTGAAGGTTTTGATGCCCCTTCTATGTTTACTCTCGTCTCAGACACTAAGATTGGTCCCAATCCTTCTGCTGTGTGACTCTCTAAATTTTAAACTTCATTAGGAGTCTCCCTGTTTTGTGTCTTAATTTTTAAAGCCATTCAAAATTCAGAGATTTCAGGGAGAAGAGGAATCACCTACCAGCTTGGCATTAGAGAATGCTACAAGTACTAGAAGGAAGGACTGATATAGGATCATCCAGGAATGGCAATGAAACAGTGGCAGCAGTAAAGACAAAGGAGGACAGTTAAGTATAATCCAAGTTCAGAAATAAAGGTTTTTGTGGAAAAGTGGAAAAGTCCACAGAGAAAGAGAAGCCAGCAGAAATACCAAAATGCCATGGTGGGAGAGGTAGGTGAAGCCCCAGACAAGCAAATATTCTTCAAAATGAAAGGAAAAAATTGCAAAATAAAAGTACAGAGAGGCTGTGACTATCAGCATCAAACTTCATGAGTGCACAATGAAAGGAATTACTAGGAAGGCATCCACATGTCACTTGTTCATTACAGTCACATGAATGCAGTTTCACTTGGACTCCAGAGGGTGAATAGCAGTAAGGAAGCATTTTCAACAAGATGATGAAGGGAAGGAAGGATTTGTGTAACCCAGAAGAGTCATGGTGGCACGGTTTAGAAGGAAAAGAGGAAAATGAATGGGAAATTTTAAGGAGAAAGTGGACTTGAAATAAGAAAGACTGTCCAGGAAAGGAGGGAGGGCAGGTATGGATCAGGTAGAAAGCAAGACAAAAGTAAGACCATTTCAGTAGATCAGCCTCTTTGGCAAAACCTCTGACTGTGAACTTAAGGACTGGGTTTGAATATATTTCAAAAGTGAAGAGTCAACTGGGAATGTGAATGAGGAATTGAGTTATGACCAGGGAAATACAAACCTTCTTGCAAGGAAGATAGCAGAACCAGAAGCAGTGGGACCATATAAACACACAGAAGCTCCTGGAAGCTGTCAGACTTCAGCTGATGAACAATTGTTTTAATCAGAAAGGAAAATAGACCTTAATGCCTGTGTTTTCTCAGCTGCAAGCCTGTGTACCTGGCAGTTTTGTTGTTTGAACAGCATGAGGGAGAATTGGCCATTTGCTTTCCTCTGTCCTTGATTTGTTGACAGCTCAGTTAAAGTGTGGCTTCTTTGCAGGGTGTTGTCATTGATCTGTCTTAACATAGCAGTAGTGCTGATATAGTCAATTCCTGCTGAAAATGCTGCATCTTAACCCCAGTCATGTGCTGTACACTGGATGGGAATTCACCAAACTTGTGGTGGTGGCCAGGGATGAGGAAATGCAGCACTTTGCACCTTCAAAGCACTGTATAAACACAAATGTGTTATTTTCAAATTCAGTATCCTGTCTCAAATAATTGATTCTAACAAGACTTAGAGGCATTGTTCATTTCAGACAGCTTTGGATTTTGAAGGATTGTATTTTCTGCAGTCAAAACTTATGTGTTTAAAGAGTTACTGAGGAAATTAGTGACCCAGAGGAAATGTCCACTTTTCCAAGGTAAGCTAGAGAAAAGACACCAACAGGAAAAGATTATTATGTGCAGTATAAGAGAGTTTCTTACCTATGTTAGACAAAAATAATCAGAGACTCAAAAGCCTTATTCCGTATGAAGGTGATTTCAGAGGCAAATGGGAAAATGCAAATTCCAAGAAGCACACATTGATATTAGCAATGAGATCGTAGCATGTAAGAATAGCAGAATAAGAGCCACAGGAATGTTGCAGGTGTTGGGAGGCATGTAATACTGAATAGCAACTTCAGTACTTTAATTGAATGAAGGGAGCCATGGTATCATAGCAACTGGCCATGATCTTGCCAGTATATTTGACTAAGTGAGGGCATGTGTGAGGATTCACAGTGAGTTGTCTGCCCTGTTAGCTTTCATGCTGTTGTGGTTTAAGCCCAGATGGAAATTAAGCACCACACAGCCTCACCGCCCCTCCTCTCTCCACCCTGCCACCCTGGTGGAGTGGGGAGGAGGATTGAAGCCAAACTTGTATGTTGAGACAGGAGAGTACAATAGTTGAAAATAAAGTGAAATACAGTATTAATGATGGTAACAAACAGTAAACAAAAATTGATGTTCTGTGGTGTGGAATACCCCTTTGGTCAGTTCGGGTCAGCTGTCCCAGCTCCCTCCCAGTTCCTTTTGCATGCCTCCTCACTGGCAAAGCATGAAACTAGGAGAGAAAAGAGAGTTCTTGACTTAGGATAAACATAACTTAGCAAAAAACCTAAATCTGTGTGTTATCAACACCATTCTCTTTCTGAACCAGCACTGTAACAGCTACTGAGGAGAAATTAATTCTTCCCTATCTGAAACTAGAATACATGCCCATATTGCTTCCTGGTTCATAGTCACATTTTAGTCATAATGTATCTGGATACTAAAAAAATTCAGTATGAAAGCTAATCTTTTCACTGTTCTTCAAATGTCAGTTACAGTCAAGCAGTCACTGTTAAACAGAAATACAGAGTGCATGAAAATTAGACTTCCAGTGAGCCAGAGTTCATGATCCTGGTTGTGGCAAAATTGTTCTATTGCACAAGTAAGAAATTAAACCCACTCCCAAACTTGGTGAAATCTTATGTAGTTGTTTTAATTAGGGAAACAAATCAGTGATTCCTAGTAGTCTAGTAATCTGTAGAATGAATTTTGTTTAGAAAATGAATGGAAGATATTCAAGGTATTTTTTATTAAAACTTCTCTGGGTAGATCAGTCAGTTTTTAAAAAGATTTAATACTTAAGACAATTTTAGAGCTTGCCAGTGTTAAAATCTGTAGTCCTGCTTCCCAGGTGTGTTGGACAGCTTTCTCATGGTGTCTGTAAAGGAGTATTTTTAATTAACATCAAATATGTGTAGGTAGCAGAAAGTTAGGATGGATCCAACACCAAAAATCGTAGTGCATGAAATGGAGGGGTACATTTTAGCAACAGTTGAAGAATGTTGGCATGTGAAATAATCATAACATATGAAGAACTTATTTTGGTTTGGTAAATCTGGAGGGTGTTTTCTGAAAAATTCAGTTTAAATGTCAGATTTTTTGGGAGAAGAGAGATGCCATGCTTGATTCTGTAAAGTTCAATTGGGCACATTTTATTGCAATGTTGATAAGAACCTCCTGGTTCTTCAATGTGGCAACACTAGTCTGACCTCCTACCATGGCCACAAGGGAAGAGGAAATAGCCTGCTCTTCCCAGGCCCTGTTCCTGTTGAGCAGCCTCTGCTCTAGATTTTCTACAGAAAACAAAGGTGCACAACTTAATTTAAGTGTATCAGCTGTGCTGGAGAAGAGTAGGAAGTCTGCTTCCTCTGGAAGTCTGTCAGAAGCAAATACCAAAAGTGGTGTGGTGCACTGAAACGTGCTAGACCTCCAACTGCACTGAGGAACTTGTGAAAATCCATCACAGCAGGTGTTGGTTGCAAGTTGTCTTTTAAATCAAAACAAGGATTGCGTGTCTTTGCAGCCTTGGGTGAGAGGGGCTCCAAGGCACAACTTTGTGTTCTGTACTCCTCCAATACTATTTATTTGACTGTGTGTCAGCACCTTGTGAAGCCTGGCAGCACAATTCTGCTCTTGTACTGTTCCAGCCAAGTTTGGGTTGCAGGGTCTGTTTCAACCTTAGCACTGTTCAATGTGTTTCTGTCATTCTTGGCAAGCCAGGGAACACAATGCATTGTGTATAATGGGTGTTTAATTGCTTACATAATAAATCTTTGCCTTGTTTGTTGCAACAGCTGTAACTGCTGTAAACTACTTACATCTCTGGATCAGATGATACTGATTGTTTTAAGATTACTGAATCTTAATTTAGGTTTGGTTTTTTTACCCAGCAATATTTAAGGCAGATAAACCTAGAATTCTGATGTGAGGTCATTCAGTCAACTTTCCTGCAGGACAAGAATTTTCTGTATTGTAAATTCATTGCTTAATCATCTAGTATCATTTTTAAATATAACAAGCACATATAGAGCACTTAACCATGGGCTAATAAATCACTTTTGCAAAGACATTTTTTCTTTCATAATAACTTTTAATTTTCTTTTTTTTTTAATGCCATACCATTGCCTGCAATTATAGTCCTTGATTTATGATAAAGAAGTCTATTCTTTTTGTTGTGGGTGTATATCTCCCTTAGATATTTGTGGTGTGCTTCACACTTCTTTGCTTTTTGCTTAGTCAAGCAATGATGTCCATATTTAGCTTTTAATCTTACCCAAAAAATCAGGCTATTTAATCCCTTCAGAGTTTTTGACGTTCTTATCAGAACTGCCCCAGATTTTCCTAACTTTTTTACAGTGTCTCTCTGGTAGTGAACAGAACTGAGTCCAGTGGTTCAGGCATCAGCCAGGGCTGTGTTATGAGTGGTGGTGTTGTGAAAAATCATTTTGCTTAGGCAGGTCTGCATGACAGTTGCCAGCCTGTCTGCCCTAACACTGGGAACGTGTCCGTTCATGGGTTTTCTTTTGTCAGCTCAGTCCATCTTTGGGCTCCCAGGTTTCCTAGGCTACTCCTTCCATTCAGCATGTAATCTAAAAACACATTAGGTTGCATCTTTCCCCAGGAAATTTTCTTTGTGTTGTGTTATGATACCATTAGTGATTTTTGCATGCCCACAGTGAAGATGGTTGTGTCTCCTGCAGTTCCATTTTCCAAGGGTTTGGATGCAGCATCACTACCTCAGGGAGGGTGCTGGCTTCCAGGCCAGGCTCCACCACTGCCCTAACACCTTATCACAGCCTGAGACCTTCCCACCTCAAAGACAGGCACATCAATTGTAAAATGCCACAAAATTAACTTCTGAAAGATGGTACAGAAGCAGGTGGTGGTGCTTCAGCTTCCAGCTGGGACACTGTGCCAGCAGGATGGGCTGCATAGCCAGACCAAGAGTGGTAAACGAAGGGGTTTCTCTGCTGTGCTGTTTTATTTGGATTCTCACTTCTCCTGTGCCTGCCAGATTTACCTGGGCCCTCTCTAGTGTAAGAAATTGCATGCCTGCAAAATAGAGAACAGCGATCCTGGATTCCAAACCAGGAAGGTGAAAGAACAAAAATCAGCTTCAGACCACACTGAGCCACTGGTCTGGTGATGTGAGAACGCTTGTCACCATTCTCATCCCCTCCTTCCTTCTTAGGTGGCATGATCTTGGGATCTCCACACTTCCTTTTAACAATTCCTAATTTTGTTCACTCTGTAGCCCCAGACACAGGTCATGAGAGAAGGTCCTTCCTCCCTGCTGGGGAAGCTGGTTTGCTCACAGGCTGCTGCTGTTGTTTGCTCAGCTCAGTGGTTCTGGCTTCAATAACCTTGACACTCTACACCACATTTCCAAAGATAGACATGGCTCTGTGTAAATCTGACTTGTGATTTGCTTGCATACATCTCTGTCAAATTTACAACCTTTGGTTTTGCCCTGAGCACTCGATAAAGTCCATGCATGTCTTCAAAATTAAATAGGTGACAGACATGGCAGAGTGTTTTTGTTTGCTCTTGCACCTGTATATTTACACACACATCTTTTATTACTTGCAGGGTTCCCATCATTTTTAGACTTGATAGGATAAATCTTAGTTGAAAATTTTTGGCTAAATGGCCCTATTACATAAAATAACTCCCTGCATGTTGCTGAGCTTTGTGCTGCTGAACCTAACACCTCTTCCAGCCCAGGGCTTGGGTTGTTACCATCATTCTTTGCCTGCAACCCACAGATTTCTCTCCAAACTGATTTTGAACATACATAGCATGCCAAAAAAAAAAATCCTATTTCCTATCTCTTGTAATACCAAGAAAAATGCAGTCCTGTTTTCTTCAATTGTCAGTTTGATAACTAGTCAGAGCTTAATTAGGGAAGGTGTGAGCCTGTAACAACATCAGATTCTGCAACTCATCTGTTGCACTAAAAGTTAAAAATAGCTTTTGGGTTCGTGGAATTAGTGTATCTTCTTGTTAGATCATTTTCAGCAGAATCAAATAACATCCAATTTTTCTGTGACCTGTAACAACAGGTTGTTGGGTTTTTTTTTCATTTTAGTAGTTTTTTTCAGGAATATAGCTTTATTGTACAAAATGGTGTTTTGTGGCAGGTAAAACTTATTTTCTAGATCCCTTTCCTAACCTGAAGAAGCTTTTTTTTTAATAATAATACTTCTGATCTTGGCAGCTGTAAAAACACTTCCTTTCAAGTAATATTTGTGTCCTGAGAGATTTCTTAGGTCATGTTTTGTGAAAAGCAGTAATAAACTTTTCCTCAGACTGCAGGAATCAGGCACTGTGTTGTCTCATGTGTTCCTGATTCTTGGTACTGTTGTTGCCCAGCCATCAGCCATATAAATGAAGCCTAAAAGCAAGCTCTTGCAGGATCAGACCCTCTAATGTGCAAGTCTGTATATCCAGAATTGTCAGCAGAGACTTTTCAAGGGGATGTATGTGAGTCAAGGCATAGGCACAAGGTTGTTTGCACACATCACATTTTTAGCATGTCTAGTTTGGAGCTAGCACAGGCCCCAGGCTGTTTCCAGTGTGCAGTTTGTTGTGGCCACTCTGTTTTACAGGGTAATGGTTGTGTCTGCAGACATGAGTCACACCGTGTCTGACCAATCTCTACCTCATTTTACCACTTTATGTAGATGTAGCTCAGAAGTTCTTACATGGAGGTCATCTTTTCTTTCATTTGCTTGTCACTCCTGACAACATTGTGAGTGACACAGTTAAGTCATTTGGGAGCCCTGGGATTCAATGTTTGCACACTTATGGGTAAGTTTGAAAAATAATTTTATCTTTGGGGAAAGAAAAATGAAAATAACAAAAACCCCCTGAAACTTGAGAAAACAGCTTGGGAAGTATGAGGCTGATTTTTCCACTGCTGTGGTGTAGGGCAGGGTAAAAAATCCACCTTGGGACAGCAAAAACTTACCTCACAGTAAGGTCTGGGCAATAAACTTGAAACAAAAAAAAAAATCTTAAAAAAACCTGGGCATCATGAAGACAAGTAGCCTGACTCCTCTGTGTGGTTTGTGTTGCATGCTGAAGAGGCCACTAGTGATAGAAATAGGCTGCTGAAAACTTTGCTTTCTCTACAAGAAATTGGGAATGCTGTGTTGGTGTGGGAACCTAAACCAAGCACAAAGCAATTGCTGCTTTTTACAGATGAGGTGGAACTTTTGTGCCTGACTGGAAATGAGATCCTATTTCAAAATGTGCATTGTACTTAGGTGTGTGTATTATCTCTGAGCAGGTGTGGTGTACACAAGGTCTTGTGTGCTTATCTTGTGCTGATGGTTAGGAAAGAACCTGAATGTATCAGTCATATTCTTATTCAGGCCTTCCACCTCTTTTTGCACATGCATGAGTTTATACAGAAAAATTGGCGTTATTATGCTCTGAAGAGAGAGCAAAAAGACCAACTGAGGGAAGATAATTTAAGGCAGCAGAAAATAGGACACTCTGCTCCCTATACACATAATTTATCTCCATCAGAAATATGTGAAAATAAGGTGTTTTCCCACGTTAGCAGCAACTCTGTGTGCTGACAGTGCTAGCTCAGTGCTGGTTCAGGTACATTTTCCAGGTGCATTAAGGAATAGATTAAAAGCAGAGACAGCCCTTTGTAATTCCAGCTGCTGAAATTGGGACTATTTCATGGATGTGTGCCTACTGCTGGTGCAGTCCAGGTCTAGTCCTCCTGGGCAAAGATGGACAGGGTGGCCAGGAAGGCTGTAAAAAAGCCAGCAGTAAAGCTAAAACCAGCAGTAAACTAAAAACCAGCAGTATAAACTAAACAGTCTGTGGGTTTGGTACTTTAAAAATGCTGTCTGGTGTTCAGGAAAGACTCAGTTTTTAAACCACAGATCAAGTTCTTTCTGCTGGAGTGCGAGAGCCCTCCCCAGTGTTTTCTCCTCATAAGCCTGCATTGCTGATGGAGGTGGGCAGCTGAAAAGCCTGGCCTGGGCAGACCAGCACTGCAAGGCCAGGATGGCAGGGGTCTGGTGTCACAATCTCCAATTGTTATTGATACTGATATCACACCCATTGAGGTTAAACCTAACTGTGCCTGTTGTTGAGAATACCCATCTTCAGTTTCCAGAAGAGCTGCTTGCACCCACAAACGTCGCGTTTTTTCCTGAGTATAACCCTGTTCTGCACCCATGGGAAGGTGGTGAAGATGTGCAAATGCTCACACATCCCTGCCAGTGAGGAAAGGAGGAAAGGCCCTACTTGTGCCCAAAGTCTCCTGAGAGATGGTGCTTTATGGTGATGTGCTGTCCCCTTGGTGGTGATTTGTTGTAGTGTGTGTCCTCTTGGTATGGGGAGAGCATCTCCTTGTGCCTGGGGAAAATCTCTGTGTGTGCAGGCATAAGTCACCCTCCATGCTGTGCCACTGTGTCACATTCCAGATTAATGTCATTTTTTTTTATATATTTGTTCCACTCAGGCTCTTGGAACCAGTTCCTGAGTCTCTGTGTGCCATCAGATAGAGTTTATGGCTTGTACCTTTTTCTTCACTTACATTCTTTAAAGTGAAAGCCTGTTTTTCTTACCTGCCACTGCTTCTGACCTCTGGTAATCCTACCATATTTCTTTGTATTAAATGATGTTTACAACTTCTTTTTATTTTTTTGCCAGTTTCAATTTTCAGTGACATTTTCCAGACCATTAGTATAAAACTGAATTAAACTGTTGTCTTGATTTTAATAACTTGAAAATATTTAGCCTATTATAATTTTACAGCCATCCTTAGTCTATTTGGTTATGCTTATATTTAGCCAGAATTCAAGCAAAATGTGTCATGCACTAATAGTGGCCCATCACACACCCTCCTGGTCCTGAGATTATGGTCTCAGCTTGGTGTTTAGAAGGATTTTCAAGGCAACTTTTTGGTAAGCTGATCCCAAAACTGATGACGTGGTTTAGTTAGATTGTTTGCAAAAGGTGGCAAATAAAAGGCATTTTTTACCTAGTCTTTACTGATAGTGTCACTTACAATTGATATTTGTAAAATTATGCATAAAAGCAATGAGAAGCCTAACTGCTCTAAAGTACTTGTATATAGCTTTAACAGCAGTGGTGTTTCTGAGGAATAGATCTGGATCTGGAAGTTCAGTTGGAATAGTTTGATTTTTTCCTTAGTTTAGCTGTTTGATAAAACTCAAGTTAAAATATTCAGTAAGCAGTATCCTATGTTGTGTGCAGTAAATTGACTTGCTTTTGATCACATCAAAACCTGGAAAAGCTAAGAGAAAATGATTCCTTTATTTTTCAAAGATTAGGTTTTGTCACTATTTTTATGCTTATTGAATATCTTATAAAACTTGGATTGCAGTCCTTTTTTGTTGTCCTAGGAAATGCAATGCCTTCCAGTCAAAGAAGGAGGGTGAACAAATGCTTTGTTTTGCATTATCTGTGAAACATAACACATGCTCCTGCTGCATGCTTACAGCAGAATTGAACACCATGCTCTGACAGAGAGCTCAAAAACAAATGGATCCTTCACAAAAAATCAATAGGCTGGGATTGCTGCTAGGATAGCTAATGTCCCTTACCAGTACCCTTCTACATTGTGTCCTCAGCTTTAGAATTGAATTTGCTTAGCTCCATTAGAGTTTTTTCGTTATTATTATTATTGCTTCCATGTTTCTACCAAATCACATCTGAAAATGTAAGTGTGCATGTCTGAGCACTTAGCAGATCCTCCTGGCAGAACGATGGAAAACTTGGAATATTAAATGAAATTACACTGTATTTGTTAAGGATTATTTTTCTCTGATTATGGACCATGTTTAAATCTATAAAAAAAGGTGTAGAAACTCAAGTGGAAAGAAGTCAGAAAATTAATAGCTTGCTCCTAGGAGGTTTTCTCTCATTAATATTTTCCCTTATATCCTTTGTGCTGGGGCCTTTCAGTTCATTCCCATTTGGTATGAGTCACACCAAGAAGGAGGACCTGAAATAACCAGCTGTCACTGCCTTCTGTTAACTTTGAAAGAGTTTTTTGCCCACCTGGACACTACCAGGCAAGTGAAGTATCAGCTTTTCAGTTTTGCTTAGGGCAAGAGTCACCTATTACCAGGGAGGCTGCTTCCAAAACCCTGCCAGTCAGCATGGCAGAAGTTCACCAAAGTCCTCACAAGGGCACTAGATACTGACCTGACAGCAAGTTTTTGGCTCATGGGATCACTCCTCCCAGGCTCTTTTCGCATTTTGATGTGCAACATCATCCTGATCAGGACCCCTCTGGATGTTTACTTCCCACTGCCCTGGCAGAGCCAGCATGGGGCATCACAGGGGGACCAGCAAGCCCTGCAAAATGGGATGCCACCATGGCCCAGGTGTGCTTAGAAGGTGAGCAAGGAGCCCCACTGCCTCCAGACCGCTCCACTGTCACTGCTGAAAGATGGGCACTGCAGACATAAGGCACCAAGAGTCACTTCTGAGGGCAGGACTCCTTAATATACTATAGGAACAGAAAGGGAGTGAGGAGCAGATGCAGTGTAAGTGTAATGCACCTGGATTGCATCCCTGGACTGCAGTAAGGTGAGCCAGGGCTCACGTGGAGATGGTGGGTGGATGAAGGATAGCCTGGAATGGAAGGAAATGCTGTCTGGCAAATGTAGTTTGACTTCAGAGGAGCATCATCTCACCCGGTGTCACACAGGAAACAGTCCCTTGTTCTGGAGAAGATGGCACATGGCAGTCATAGGGCAGGAGTATCCAGCCAGGGACAGCTTGCTAATAGGAGCTTCTAAAAGGTTGATCTTATGGTCAGTTTTATTTTTGGGATGTTTTAGGGACAGCAGTACAACCTGCAGAGTAGCATTTTAATGGTTTCTGCAGCACACACGGTGCTGAAGTGCATTGCTCCTGAATGGGAAAATCAGAGTATCGGAGAGGCAAGCTGGATGACCTTGAGCAGCACAGAATTGATTTGCAGTGAAATGGAACAGCCCAAGAATGAGTAAAGAGGTCACTCATATAAAGATTAATAGCAAAAACATTTGCTGCTAAATAGCATATCACTGGTTATTGAAGAGGGGAAAAGAAAATTTCTCAGTGTACTAGGCATGAGACCAATGAGGCTGTAGTTGCATCTTTTCTGGAATACTTTGTACAGTTCTGGTCTCCATGGTACAGAGTTACCACATTTTTCTTGGACTGAGTTCAGGGACAATGGGAGAGAAGAGGACATTTCTTACTAAGGGCCAAGACAGCTTGGCTTGCTCAGTGTAATAAAACGGATGCTGAGAGGAGATATAACATCTCTTCAGAATTGCTGCAGGAAGCAAACTTGGGAGGGGAAGAAAAGGATAAAGCTGGTACTTACATAAGTGCAATAAAGATAAATTTAGCTTGGAAACAGCCAACCAGTCTGAGGGGTTTGGAAGAGACAGCTTGGGAGAGCCTTTCAAGTTTTGTACCCCAGTGTTTTAATTGCATAATCAAAATTTGCCATTCAGATAAAAATGGCAAAGGAGGAATTGCAGAATATTTACAATGAATGTTAGTTGATTTGTGTGTTTTGTTTATAATTGCTTAACTGCAGTATGCAGCAGATTAGCTATTAGCAAATCTGTTGTACATGGAGATCTGAAGACAAGCCTCTGTGATAAATGGAAAAAATGAAGGTAATGCACAATTTGCACAGCATGGTAATGAAGTCCTGCACACTTTCTTGTGGGTATAAGTAGCAAACAGGATGCTCATAGGCATAATAGTGTCAGCTGACATCTGAATTTTCAAAGGAATAGCTATCATGTCATTTGAACAAGTATTATGTGACCTTTTAGACAGATCATTTAAAAGTTAGTGTCTCAGACATTCTTCCAGTAGGTGATAGATAAAGGGGAGTATTGGAGAAACACAACTTATTAAATATATTCTTCTGCTTCAGTCTTACTTCAGCTTTTGATAAATAAGTGCAATAAACTGCAATTAACCTGAGTCATTATGACAGCCTTAAACTTTTGATATTTTAAGTATCTTATGTTTCCTGTTCATTTATAGCTAGTAAATGTGTCAGAAAAAATCAAGAGGGATTTTGTATGTTGCCTTGCACTAATATTAGCTTAGCTGATAAGGTTATAACTACTGATATGTAGTGGCAACTGGGCTTCAGAAATTCAATTTATGTCTTTTTTGAGGGACAGGAATCACACTATTGCCTTTCAGATCAGACAGTTCGATGGCTGTCTTACATTTTGTTACTGACTGCAAAATACTTTTGTCATGGATGGCCTGCCTTTGTGGGTCTGCATCAAAAAATAGAAAAGAAAATTCTGTATGATTAAAGTTATTTGTTAATTTCTTAGCTGTTCCAGTAATAGCTAGCATCAATGGTAAAATTTACTCATACTTCCAGTTTGGATATTGCTGCCTTCACATTTCAGCTACCTGGGTTTGTTAATGCTTGCACTGCCAAATAAAAGAGCTTGTTGGCATTGATAGGAGGCTCTTTTAGCAGAGTATGGGTTATTATCAGGAGAGACAAGGTCAATTCACACCTAACCTTCTTGAAAAACACTGGCCTACAATTAATGTTTCATGGCAAGGCATGATTTCCAGATTACAAGCCATCACTGTTGCCCACTCTCCAAATTCAGTAACTTTTATTTTAATGCCTGGTCACCAGAGCTGAACAGAGCAGTGGTTTAACCATTACTGTAAGAAAAATGCAGGCTTCCTAGTAGCCTGCTGTAGGTATCTTTCAGCATCCTTAGGAGATGTTAATATATACCATTCTGAGACTAAATTTAAACCCAGCAATGCGACGGAAAGAAAATATGGTACAAGAAAAAGATATTTCAAAGCATTAATCTATATGCTTATATTTCTAGAAATTGGAGTGTACTAAAATGCTATATGAGAAATTAAATTTAATCAGTTGAAATGTACAGCCTTGAATATGTATCACAGCATTTTTTTTAATTGAACTATGACTTTTCTTTTGCCTCCAGCATGTAGCACCATTTCTGTTATACAGCATGTTCTGAATTTGGAGTTTATTTGCTTGAAATATGTTCCACTTTGTGTAGGAAATGTAGAACCTGTACATTTAAATTGTTAGTGAGAATATAGGTACTATTGCTTGGGGCAGGAAAAATAGAAAGATTTACAGGTTATTATACTTTGTTGTTACTGTGTACAAATACAAGTTTATCAGCCTAACAGCCTGTCTGCATATACCTCTGAATGCAATAGATACATGTTGACTGTTCAACAATGGGTATCATTGAATTTCTGCTTATTATTCTGAGTCTTAGGATAATTTTGTCTCTTTTTTCTTCAATTTGCATTTTACTCTAATTTTTCCTTATGGACCTTCCATTGCCTTTCATGCCTAATTCTTACATTCCAGGGAGAGCTCACAACTTCTTTTTGTTTCCATACTGGAGTTCTTTGAACATGCCCCATTTCACCCATGATTTGTGTCTGCAGGATTTTCTGTGTGTCTCAGTACGTCCCTTTGTCACATTCTGTAAATTTCTAGAAGCTGATTTTCTTTTGGATCATTTCTAGTTGTGAAAATACCACAAATGGGCTGACCACAGGCAGAGTTCAACACTTGAGCTTCTCTGTCTTGTTTCTTAGTTTGTTTCATTCTTCCCCTTTCTCATGCTTACTTGCCCCAAGAACATGCCTGCATTTTGACCCTTTCTCCCTTCTGAGTGGAAGGGCACAGTGGAGAAGGTGGCTCCTGTAGGAGAGGACCTTACTGAACTCATGGGTCTTAATTATCAGTCAGGAGGGCTGCCTGGACTCTTAATCACAGCTCTTTTGAGAGCCTCTCCCACTCACTGGAGAGCATCCCCTCAACTTTCATGAGCAATATTTTGTAGCTGTTTTGTCAGATGAACAATTCTTTTACCAAATCTAGTCCAAATCACCCCAGAAACCTGCAGATTAAGGAAAAGAAAGAGAATCTTATAGAGGTGTGGGGCTTCTTTGCACTGGAGAGAGCTGTCACTGCTGTGCTTGTCTTGTGATGGTTGTTGCCTATCCCAGGCGTCCTTCTAATAGCAGTCATGCACCAAGATGACAAAAGACTAACCTACAGTGAAAAACTACATTAAAAAGGTGAAGAATCACAGTGCTACTTTCTTTTAATTTGAGGACCAGGCAGTAATTCAGCATAGCTGGGAGGACTCGCATGTTTTGCCACATGGGTGGTACAACAAAGTGAGTCATGCATGACAACATGCTTCTCAAACTGGCGAGCTTCCCAGGCACATCCCTGGTGTTTTCCTGCTGCCTCTCTGTTCCTACTCACCCTACCAAACCCCAAGGCTTCTACACAGCAGAGCCTGTGCTGCTGCAGGTCGTGGACCCCAGGCTGCAAATCATCTTCCTCAGGAGCCAGTGCTTTCTGGCTCTGCAGTCTCATATCGTTGGTAGCTGTGATTTTGCACCATGATCTCCACTTGAAAGTCCTGGGTCAAACACTGATTATTCCCTATGACTCCTTGTCACTTATCGGTGATCAGTGGTGGGAGACAGGCTATAAAGTCGTCTGTGAAGGAGAGAGTAGCTTTTTTTATCTGAAACAGAGCCAGGAACAATATATCAATGTCCATACATATTTAACTCTGAGGTCTGACTCGGAATTTGTCTTGCTGAGGTATAATTTTCGAAGTTGATGTTTGGAAGTCATTTTTCTTCATTGAGTGTAGGTGCTATCAGAAGGTGATAGGTAGTCCTGTTGTTTTGCCTGTATTTTTGCTGCTTGTAGAACCGTTAATTCAATGCTTTGCTGAAGTCTCTAGTAAAGTTTTTGTTACCATGACACAAATACAAAAATAGAAGCTGTGTTGTCAAGGTGATCTAGCCAAATTATTACCACCCTGTTGTTCCTGATTCAATTTTTAAGTGTTTTAACTAAAAGTTTTAATGTTGTTTTAAGTAATGAAAAAAACAATGTCAAAACAACAGCCAAGGCAATCACAGGAAAATTCACATGAATGAGGTAGAATGAATTGAACAGATAGCACTGAAAATAGATTTGTCCTTCAGTTTCTGCTAGGGGCAATGGTGAGAAGGAGGAGAGGGTTTTGTAATGATGAGAACCACTTTGATATTATTATTTGAAATAGCTGCAGGCAGAATCCATAGATAATAATAATCTCCAAACTGTAGAGGTTGAAAGCGCCAAGAAGCCAAGAATGACTGCAGCTGCCTTGAGTGGTGGTGGAACAAAGCCATAGAGTTGTGAATAGTTTATGCAGCTTGAATATAATCAGAGTTGAAATGTGCAGTCATCAGGTTTGAGATCCAAGAAGCAGGTGGTACACGTGTCTACATCAGGATTTTGGAGGGGTTTCCTGGCATGAACCAACTCAAAGAATCACAGACTAAGGAAACAGTTTTGATATCCACATTCAGATAAAACAAATTGTCCATCCCTTTGAACACAAGTCTACAGGCTTCTCAAAACATTCAGTGAAGCAAATTGTTTCTGTTTTAAAATAATACTTTAGAACTCAATGCCATGTTTTTTTCTTGGAAGTGCTAAATGGAAGCTAATGACAGAGTGGAAATTATTTCCAAGTTTTGCAACTGGCAGCCTTTACCAGAGGATTCATGAGCTTTTCAAATACATTTTTATTTAATTTAAATTGTGACTTGTCAAGAGCTGGGCAACCAAATGTGTAGAGAATGTGGCCAAGGTAGGCATATTCAGAGTGGTGTATGACTCGATTATAGCTTGCAGATCTCTTTATTGCTTTTAAGAAAAAAATCTGCGTTGAAAATTTCACCTGTGTTTTTCTTCTGTATTCTTAGCACAAAATGACACATAATTCTTAACATTTTAATTGCTCTGCAGCTTCAGTGGTCACTTAGTGATGGGATTTCTTAATTTCTATTAATCTTTAATACTGAAGAAGAAGAAACAGTAGTAGTATTTTGAGGCATTTAAATATTTTTCTCTATCAAATGAAAAACATTAAAAAACCAAGTATATTGATTCTGGATCTGAAAGCAGCTGTGTTCCTTCTTGACTAAAGGAACATTTTATTGGTGAATTAGCAAATTATGAGATCAATTTTCTGTTTTTCATTCCTAAGAAATAATTTAATATATGCATATATATATATATGTGGTCCAATACAGGATCAAGTCAAGCGAGCATCAACTATGCAGTTTCCTTTCCATTTCCCCTTTCAGCTGCCAGCTTAAATCAGATACTGAGTCAGTATGAAATTTTGAGCCAAGGCATTGATCTATCTTCCTTACACCTTTTCATTATAAATTCTATTATTAGAAATGAAAATCTTGGTATGCTGTCACTTCAGTTCCCTTACCTGCATATTCATGCCGATCATTAGCTAGTCACTGCATGTGTGTGTTTAAGAACCATTCAGAAATGCTGCCTTTTTTTCTCATTTTTCACGGTTTAGTTATTCCATTTGGAAATGAGTAAAGCTGCCAAAAGATTAAAGAAATGCCTTCTTCATTATTTAAGTAGTGATTGCTCATCACAAGTCAGAAAAGTGGATTGGGATTTAAGTGACCACGTGTCAGTATCAACTTTTTTGACATCTGTATCTAAGATCAGCCTCCAAGGTTTCCTTTATAGAAACAATGGAGACAAAAATGCATTTCACGGTGCACTGTCATCCCAAGTAAAGCTTCTAAAACAGATGAGATGATTTGCACCCCAGAAATGCAAGGTTTAGTTGATTGTAAATGGAAACAAGACTAACTAGCTTAGATGTTGGCTTTGTATATGTCCAAAGACAGATGATGTGAATCCCATCCCTGTACTCAAATTAATCATAAATGCCCAGAGATTCTGTGCAATGACACTGTTAATGAGATTGTCCTGTGGCTGGGTTTTTTGATGTAACAAAACATAGTGAAGTGATGATCATGGACTCTTCAGCACAAGTACCAGAAGCAGTACAGCCATGTAAGCACTACTTTTCAAATGGATTAAATTACCCTGCTTTTCACCTTGACTAAGTAGAACCAGGGAATTAGCATGTTCACATTCTTTCCAACAGATCATTTGGCAGCTGTATTAATGCTCTGATTGTAGACATACAGAGATGGTGTTTAATATTTATGTTGGCAAATGAATGTAATGTCCTTGACCAGATTAGGTCCTGCTATGCAAAACAGCATATATCAGATTGGTATTATTGTTAGTGTTATTGCTAATAATAATAATAATAATAATAATAATTACACATTCCTCTCCAAGCAAGCTCACAAGGAGTTTATAAACATTGAAAAGGGAGGATCCTGAATGGAAGTAGTTTTACTGAGGTATTGAGGAGTGACACATGGCAAGGGACTTTTATCTTAAAAAGGGTTAGAAAAAGTGACAGATATTGGATGCTGAAACGTTTTTTAGATTCTGTAGTTAATTTAGGATATTTTCTTAATGGTGATTTTTCCTGTGTGTTTCTCCCCTTAGGATGATTTCCAGCATGCAGCATCAGAAACCAACTGGGAGTCAGTCACAAGCTCTGTCTCAGTAAGTAGTTTCTCACTGTTTTGCCCATGGACGGATTGATAGGGTGGCTTGAATTCAGCTCTATAAAATGGCATCTGTACAGAGAAACCATGTATTCACCTTTGAAACAGGATGAATATCCAACTGATACTGGATTCAAACCATATGTTTTTGGGGATAAAAGATTCAGGATATGCCCTTAGCTGTTGTAAATATGTGAGACAGCCATTAAGAAACATTTCTTGCTTTCAAACTCATCCTGCCAATGTGAAAATACAAGATACAAACCTAAAAATTTTAATCACAGAATGTCTTGACTTACATGGAAGACTATACATAAAACAGGCCGGCATGAAAATGAAAATCTGGCCTTTCATTGTCAATACTGAGAATTTTTAAAAAAACAGTTTCCAATAAAATATTGTATATGAAGTTGGATACAGTTGCTCCATATTCAGCAGTGAATTACAACTTGGGAGAAAATTAAGAAAGAAAAAAGCCCAAGTAATCTAGTATCAAAATTTTCATTGCATTTGATCTGTGTCATTGGCAAAAAATCTGCCCTCTGCCATTTCCCAGTGCTGGGGAATGGCATAGTAGCATGAGAATTCATAATATGGGCAGTCCTCTTCTGTGTGCTTTGCTGCCTGCTCTGCACCACTTCACCGTTCTTGTTAAGTCCTCTTAAAACACATGAGATGGGGGTAAGTGCTTAAAGCAGACTTGAGACCAATATCTGAAGCATTCTTGGAAGAGAGCTCAGTGATAGCACCTTTGTCACAGTAGCTTCCAGGAGCAGCTGGTGAAGGAGCTGTAAATAAAATATGGGTAAATACTACTGATCAGGGTCCAATCAAGGCAGCAAGTAGAGAGAAAACTCTGTGCTGCCAAAATTAGAAGATGTTAAGCCAATCTCACTTGTGTTTACTCTTGAATTTGCAAATGACACTTGCCCTTCATGATAGGATTCACTGATTGCCTGGAACCAACTGTGCTGAAAGTCTTGAGGGCTAATGTTAGCAGGGCTGAGATCTACTGGATGTGCCAAGCAGGAGATGCTAGAACAGTTTTACTAAAAGACACAAATTCATTTTTCATTCTAATGTGGGCTTGAAAAAAAAAAATCGATATGATGGAATATTTTACTTGAAAATATGGTAGGCTGATGTTTGAAAAGGTAAGCCTAGGGCTCCCTCATCAGGTAACTGTAAATGAGACTAAGACTATGGTAAATGCCATGTTAGTTAACATCCTTAACATCATAAAGTGTACAATATACCAAACAATAACCCAGTGTCCTTTTAATATTGATAAATCAGGTTCATCTTTTTGCATTTTTTTTTCTGAAAAATTGTTTTTAATGTGTTGCAGCTAAGTTCAATACAAATATTACAAGTAGCAAGCTGATGCCCAAGGTCACATGGAAACCTATAGCTAAACCAGAGGCAGAACCTCGGTTTCATTGGTTTTCCCATGTCATTCTCTATCGAATAAAATATACTTTCTCCAGCACATTGCACCCACAAGTCCTTTTTATCCTCAGAGAACATAAGGCAGGGAGATTGAGCAATTTTTCACAAAGGCACCAAGGAAAATGTGTGAGGACATTCAAGTTCTTCAGGAGAGAAAGATTCAGGGATTCTGTTATGAGAGGCAGAAGGACAAATTCAGACCTGTCAGTGTTGGACAGGATGGCATGCAATTCTGCTGATGCTCAGGTAGCATGGCAGGTCTGAGTTTCTTCTCTCAAACCCACAAGTAACCCAAATAATCATTTTAGGATATAGACACATTGCAACTCTCAAAATGAAAATTTTAGAGCAAATGCTTTCTTCCACATCTGAGGTCATATTACAAAGTTATATTTTGGTTTGGTTTTTTTGTTCGGGTTTTTTCTCAGAAAGTTAAAAAAAATGCTTCTGCCCTTAACCCATCATGGCAAACAGGAAAAAAAAAGGAAACAAAATCCAACTCCATATAAGGTTAGTTTCCATTATATGTAAAGTAGTTTTATGACCAACAAAAAACTGTGATGCACATTGAATTGCCTGTCAGGCTCACAATAGAGATAGGAAAGTGAATAGAATGAGCGAACAGAAATTAAGGGCAAGAGCACATACCATAAAATGATACCTTTGTGTTCCAGTAAATTAAAAATGTATTCAGTGCTTTTAATAAATGCAGAGGAGGTACATAATGTGGAAGATCTTTGCTCCTCATTGCTGCTTACATTTTCTCTTGCCCCCTCTCTGGATGTGATCTCAGAAGTCAGATTACAGCAAGCACAAACTCTCCTAAAGCCAGCGCCTCATTCTTGGCAGGACAAAAGAGAGGCAGTTGGGTTGGCAGCTTTGAAGTTGCTTTTGGGCCTGTCACATGATGTTGCTGCCAGGAGGCTATCTCAGCTGTTGAAATAATTCCTCTTGATTTGGCTGTCACTGAGAAAAAGTTAAGCTTTCTTCTGTGAATCTCTTGAGTAGGAGCTTTTATTTGAAAAGAGAATGGGGAATCCCAGCTGCCTGTATGAGTTTGAAATGCCCTGAATATTCACAGCTTGACCTCCCCTTCTGTAATGAAATGAACAGTAGAACATGCGGGAAAAAACCTCCTGCCCTGAGTAAGCCACACACCTGTGGCCTGGTTTTCATGCTCCTGTTTCTTCAGCAGCCTTGGACCATCTCTCTCACTTTTGGAAGGCAGTCAGGGTCTGATCTTTCCCTGCTTGACTGCCATGACTTTACCAGGCTCTCCTCAGGAAGAAAGTAGCATTTAGGTGCCTTTCCTTTTGTAACCACAGCAGCTGTGTTAGCACACTGTATGATGCTGGCTGCAGCATATCTCTTCTGCAGCATTGCTTTAGATAACAGTGCTGGGTTCACTTTGCTGGTCTGAGCTTTTTGACTGCTGGGACTTCCATCTCCAACAATCTCTGTTCCAAGCCATGTAGAAGTCAGGAGAGAGGCTTCAAGGTGTGCCTTCCTTTTCAAGGGGTCATGAATTTCTACAGGCCTCTGCACTGTGTTTTGACACTGCACTAGAGAGGCATTGCAGTCACAAGTGGGCCCACTGAAACTTCTTGGGCTGTTGGGTAAGCTGTAAAGTGCAGCTATGCTTTCTTGACTGCACTATTGTTATGTTTGCTGTTTCTTCTCTTCCTGATTTTTAATAATATGTTCAGCAAACATATGCAGAAAAATGTCAAGAATATTCAGTTTTGTGATATAGCTTACCATTAAATGAAAGTGTTTTGTTTTAAAAGATATATATATATCCTAGAAAACTATTATAGGAGGAATTGAAGGACACAATCCTGCAAACAAATAAGTGAATTTACTCAAATGAGTTGACCCTCCAATTACAACCCAACTGAGTGAAGTTGATCACAAAGATTAATAGTTTAACATATGCATTTATTTGGGAGATGAGACAAAACAAGTATTTTGGGAAGCCATTAATTTTAACTGGCTTATTTCTGCTGCATTACTCCAGACCTGGGTTTTCATGAAAGAATTTCAGTTTCTAGTATTTTCTCCCCAGTGTTTGAACAAAAAATTAATGTACTATACTATGCCTGTTGATGGACAGAATTGATGGTGGTCCTTTGGAAAGTAAGAGATCTGCATTAATAGTTTTTCTTGTACATATTTTACATATTACTTGGCCTTGTGCTTGGATAAGGGAAAAAATGATATAGGATAGTGAATATCATGATTCTAAATAGTGAATAGTGAATATCATAATTCTAAATTGAGAATTTTAAAAATGTTTCAAATCCTCTCCAATAAAACTGAAGATGCTGCAATCATTCTGTCAAAGTCAAATTGTGCCAGAAGTTCAGTGGGAACACTCAGAGAATGGTACTTGGTCCTTACTGGTGGAGAATAAGTATTCCATGTGGTGTTCTGATATAAAATTGTGAGGATATTACTACGTTGGTCATCCAAATATTCACTGTTACGTTGCTGAGATCATAGAATTACAGAATGGCTAGGGTTGGAAGGCTCATTAGAGATCACCTAGTTTCAATTCCCTTGCAGTGGGCAGGGAAGCCTTTCATTGGACCAGGCTGCTCACAGCCCTCACCAACCTGACTGTGAACAGTCAGGGATGGGGCATCCACAGACTCTTTCAGCAACCTAATCCAGTGTCTCACCACCCTGGCAGTAAAGAATTTATTCCTCAAACCTAATCCAGACCTGCCCTCTTTCGTTTTAAAGTTATTCCACCTTGTCTTATCACTACCTGCTCTTGTAAAAAGTCTCTCTTCATCTTTCTTGTAGGCTCTCTTCAGGCAATGGAAGGCCACAGTTGGGTCACCCTGATGCCTTTTCTTCTCTAGGCTGAACAATTCCAATTCTCTTAGTCTTTCCTCCACCCCTCTGATCACCCTTGGTGTCCCTGCTCTGGACTCTCTCCAGCAGGTCCCTGCCCTCCCTGTGCTGGTTCCCAGAGCTGATGCAGCACTGCAGTGGGGTCTCAGAGCAGAGCAGAGGGGCAGAATCCCCTCCCTGGCCCTGCTGCCCACGCTGCTTTAGATACAGCCCAGGACATCATTGGCTTTTCTGGCTGCAAGCACATTGCCAGGTCATGTCCAGCCTCTCACCCACCAGCATCCCCCAAGATCCAAATATCGTGTTTTTTTCTATTTGTTTAGTAAGTTGTATTTTTGGTAAAAGGTCAGCTCAATGTCAATTCATCAGTGTTTTGTAAAACATTTAATTTTAGGGTAATAAAGGGCCATTTTTCCAAGTCTCTAACCATGCCAAATTTGTTGTCCAAATTGATCAGAGAATTGACCAGCGGATATTTTACATTTGTCTTTCTCCTGCTGTGGTTTCTGATTTGCTTTATGTGAAATAACCAACAGAACTGGCATCTCCATTTCTGTGGCCATGGCCATCACAGTGCTTTCAAAAGCATTTTCATTACCTCTTTGTATATATGCAAACCATCATTCCTTTTGAGGAGTGCATGTAGATACTAACAGTCCACCAGTGGCAGTGCTTTTGCTCCCTGCATCTCTGGGATTTGCTTGGGAATTTCTTGGAATCTCTTCTCCTTACAAAAAGAAAACACAAGTATAAGAAAGTCCTGGCCCAGAGACTTGAAAAGATGGCCCTGAGTAACTGTTTCACTCACGAGTGAAACGAGTTGGTCAGTAGCTGTTTTTGGTTGTTTGAAGTGGTGCTGTGATCTGTTCCAAGTGCACTGAGCTGTATGTCACTCTTAGGGGGTATCCTATCCCTCTCCATCAGTGACTGACCCCACGCTCACGGCGGAAGCGCTGGATCAGACCATTGCCGCGTTTGACACCGTGGAGGATCTGCTCAAACACTTCAACCCAGACTCCTGGCAAGAGGACCTTGAGAATCTCTACACAGACAGTGGGCACCATTATCGAGGCAGGAGCTACCACGACAGGAAGTCCAAAGGTAGGAGAAGACTTAGGGACATGCTTATGCAGACTTTGGGACAAGGACAGGATATTCCCTTACTCCATGTTCCTGTTGGAGTCACAGAGCAAGGTACCACCTATTAAAACCTAGGGATGTGTCATTTAATCCTGAATCAATTTCCAGGTAG
This sequence comes from Luscinia megarhynchos, assembly GCA_034336665.1. NCBI lineage: Eukaryota > Metazoa > Chordata > Aves > Passeriformes > Muscicapidae > Luscinia > Luscinia megarhynchos. Next base: position 73,627,096 of record JAPFBE010000003.1, read on the forward strand.
GATCTCACTTGAGAAATCAGACTGAAAACTGCTCTTTTTTATGATAAATTCACAAATAAAAATACAGGTCCACATGTTAAGACAGATGGTTCTCAGCTTTACCCTCTTAAGCATTGCTTTGTGGGTAAAGCACGGGGTTCCTAATTACCTGTGTTATCATCCTTCTTTAAACACCTGCTTAGGGACTGTTCTCTGTTGAGTGAGGAATAATCACTTTTATCACATTGTGCTTAGGGAAGCATCTGGTGCAGACACCTGTATGTGCAGCTGGTTTTTTTCTAGGATGTGAACATCTCACTGTTTTTCATTATGTTGGCAGGGAACATTATTATGGTTTAACATCTTTGTCTGTAATTGAGCAAAGCACACATTTTCTGGGTTATGTTTCTTGTTTCCTTCTGTTAGTTCAAATCATCCACCAAATGGTAAAGCAAAGGGGCGTTTAGCTGGCTGTGCAAAGCCATAATGATAAAGAAACACTATTGAGAAGACACAGTTGTGCTCTGGGGTAACCATGCACTGAAAGGCCTGCTGAAATTGCCCTTCATGTGCAGTATAGATGTAGGAGGTCTGTTAGGATTCTGCAGGATGACAATCACTGTAGTTTTCACAGAAGATCTGAAGAATTGTATTTGATTTCTCTTGTTTTCATCTGTTTTCAAGTTGAGTATTCACATGCAGTCTTCTCTGTAAATTTAAAATTATAATGCTCAAATCACAGTTCCAATTCTGTGCAATCTACCATTTATTTATATCTCAAATCTCATCCCCCCATACCTTAAGCATGTTCTAAGGTAGGAGAGAAAATTTAGTTCTGTGTTTGTAACTTACTTGTTATCAAATTATGAGGCTTTGCTCTTAAAAGGGATATATAGACTGCATCCATATTAGGGAAAACTGTATCAAGAAGTGTTCCTGGCCCTGAAATGCAATCACCATATTGCTAGATTGTCAGCCTGGTCATTGCTGTGCCTGACCCAGGATCTGGCAGAGGCCACCTGCCATTCATGTGTCCACCTTGACTTGGAGAGTGAGAGGTGAATGGAGTAATGAGGGCTGTCCTGTGGCTCTTGTCCTTGGAGCAGGATGATAACCTCAGGCACAGTGTTTTAGTAGGCACAGTACTGGTGTACAGTTTCCAAGGTTGGCTTTCTTTGTTTCTGGGCTCAGCACTTCAAAGGAATCTGTGATGAAGCCCTTAGCACCCATTCAGCAAAAAATGAACCCCTTACTTTGCTCCCTTTTGGCACATCAAAAATTTCAGGCAACCACTGTAGCCATTGTTGGGGAAAAGTCTTCACCTAAGTGTCACTGCATGACTTTCCAGAGTGGTTTGATCTCTGTGGGAGTGTGTGGAACATGATCTGTGTGTCCCTTATTCATCCAGGATGGATTTGGCACCAGTAGATATGTATAAAAATAAAATGAAAGGGTCTATTCTGTTTTTAATAGAAGCTGATTAGAATTCTGGATCCTGTACTGATTCTGTTATCCAGATACCATTTCATTCTCAGATCATATTTGGCCCAGTATCCCATATATTTAAATACCCACATAAATATAAAATAGCATTTGATGCTTTATTGATGCTAATTATGCAGGCTAGAAGTATCAAACTGATCTGGTGGTGCTCAGAAAATTCAGATGCATAACATTTTCTCCATTTATTATAAATGTAATTCAGCTTCTTGAGTAGCAAGAAGCCAAACATTTTTCCAGTTACAGTTTTAATATTTGATTTCTTTTAATGAGATTTTTTTTGTTGGTGGTGATTTGGTTACAGGAAAAATAAAAAAAACTTTTATAACAGTTTTCCATTAGTTTTTAAACTAAAGGCCAAATTCCCTGACTGTTAGCAGCTCTCTGGGCTAAAGTACCTCACCACAATGAGATCTCTTAAAATTTTCAGTTAAGATTTTTTATTTAGTCATAAACTTTTGACAAGATTAAAGGCTTGTTCTTGGAGGAGGTGAGGAGTAAGGAATAGCTTTAACAAATCCTTAAATTAGAAATGCTTGGTGGCTTTTAAACACAGACGGTGTGGATCTCTGAGGAATGTTTATAGGCACTGGGGTAACCTTGCAGCAAAGAGAGCAGTAGATTATATCATAATTTATTTCAGATACCTATCTGATTCGGTTTACAGCTTGGGTTTCATTTTTTTCATCCTAAGTTAGAACAGCCCTGAGGCAGGTAAGAACAATTTGATGTAATCTCTGCCTATCTCACAGCATTTTGAGACCATGCCATATAAATGGTATAAATTAATGACTGATAATTTCACTCCTAGCCAACCTTCTGCCCATACCAAACTCTGGCACACTGAGCTAAGAGAGGCAGTGTTGCTGAATATTAATTCTGGTAACAGGGATAGGTGATAAATTATATTTAAATGGTATGTTTTCTTAATTTGCCAGTTAATAATCTACAAATATCAAGGCCAGGCAAATGAGAAGACAGTGTTTTACCATAGCTGAAACTCACAGAATCAGGGAATAGATGAAGTGGGAAGACACCTCAAGAACTTAAATGCCCCCCCTCAAGGCAGGGTCATCAATAGAAGGTCGCCATCCCAGGAAATGCTCAAAAGGTGTGTGGATGGGGCATGTGGGGATATGGTTTAGAGATGATTATGGCAGGGCTTGATTTATGGTTGTGTTTTGGATCTTTGAAGGTCTTTTCCAGGCCTAAGGATTCTATGATTTTTTTGTATTTGTACACATTAATATATGCATATACAGATCAGTCACTTCCTAGATATCTCTTGCAAGTGCCTGAATGTTGAAGGGTGTGTGGATTGAATATATATTTATGGTAACTCCATTCAGTCTACAAAATCTGATCTCACACCTCTACAATACTGATGCAATTCTATTGAGTTAAGTGCTTTTCCTTCTATTGAAACCATAATTGCATTTCTATTGAAAATTCTATTGCATTTCTCACTATTGAAGTGAGATACTGGTATGAAATGTGTCTCACTAAACACCACATGCAGTTTTGAAATTTAATTCTATATATGTTCAGCAAGGTTTGCTGTTAGCCACTCCAGTGAAAGGTGACTGTAAAATCACAGTGCAATCCACACTGGCAGGACAGGACAGAAAAGAAAGGGGAAGACACATTCATATTTTCCCAATTCTGAAATGAGAGAGCTTATATAAGCTATAGACTATGGTGTACACCTACATGAAAATATGATAGACATTTCAAAGAAACCTCTGCAGTTGTAGATATACTCATAAAGGTTTGCTACCAATTGCTGCATTTTAGAAACTCTGAAAGTATGAATATTCAGCTTTATGTTCATCCTAGGCTCTTAGAAAAGAAGCAGATCATACCAAAGTTTATACTTTAAAATAAAATGATTAATTTTACATTGCTGTTATATATTGCTGGCCTCAGTGTCACAGTAATTTGGTTATTACAAATATTAAGCATCTCCAGAAAGATATCACTGGCTATTTGGCTATTTAAAAATGTTCATGGCAAGAACACAGGTAAAGAAGTAAACACCTGTGCTTCACAATTATGTTGAACTTCTTCCCAAACAGATTTCTGTTTTTTCAGAGAGTCATAAGGAGAGTTCAGACATGTTTCAAGGAAGCATCTTCATCCTAGTTTAAATTTCTGAAAGCATGAATTTATCTGGTTAATAGTATTAGAAGAGCTTCTACGAGATATCGTTGTAAACAGTTCCAACCATCAATTAAACATTATTTAACTTTCCCCACATGCTTGTTTGCATTTATGTTTTGCTGTTGTATCTGATTTTTTACCTCCCATTGTGTAAGGATTTTTAATTTAAAATAACACCTTCACCTTTGAAATGGGTACAAATGAAGAAAGAGAGGAAAAAGAAGAAGTTCACTATTTCTCATCATAGAAGTAAATCCAGATGTCATGATTACCCATAGAAGGGGTTGTCTTCAGAAAGGAATGGAGTGTTTTGTTTTGTTTTGTTTTCCCATAAATAAACCTTGGAAGCAGGAACACATGTAGATAGATACATTCTGATAATTAGCAAGGCTACCCCTGCCTCTAAGCTCATTTTCTTTTTTGGAAATGGTACACAAGAAGCCTTTGGCTATCAGAGGAAATTAATCAGGTGGGACATTCTTGCAATAGCATCTGTCTGCAGTGGCAGCTTTACAAGTTAAATAAATAAACACTTGCTGGCATAACCACACTGCTCTCTGGAAGGGGAGTAGTGAGGTCAGACCATGGGTCTTCACAGAATGTTTCTGCTGTTCATTGCCAAATCAGTTCCCAAGATCAGGCAAGTTTCACCATGTTCTTAAAAATTGTTTCTAATTGTCATTACTTAAAATGGTCTAGCAAGAAGGTAAAATTTTAATGTTGTTTCTCAGAGGCTTGCAAGCGGTGGCCAATAAATTACTGCAAACATCCATGTACTCTCTTCCTTGAAAGATTCTGGGATGGCTGCCAGCAAGTTTCAGTGCATCAGACAGGGAGTGCAGGCATCACAAATGCTGAATGGTCGCTCATTCGTGGCAAATTTGAGTATTCAAGTACATGGAATACCTTCTTAAATAGCTGATAATTTAAAGTATTCCCTGTGCTTAAAAAACAGAATACCTCTCCCACCCTTCTTCAGTTAGGAACCAAGTTGTCTGTTGCATGCAAACTGCACACATTCATTCATTTCACAATCTGATTCAGATCTACATTCCTACCTTCCCCCTCTGTGACAAATGTGATTTTCCCTCACGTGTTATGCGAAGTAATTGCTGGTCACTGCAGTGAAAGGTTTTCTTATTAAACCCTTTTTTAAAATGCTAGTGAAACTTATAGCATGTTATTTATCACTGGAATAAGCTGCTCTTTTCCATTGATTACAATGAAGCTGTGTCAAATAGTTTGGCCTGCTTTTGCTACTTGACCTGTACCACAGCTGGTAATTGGTTTGCCACTCCATAATAGGCCTATATATTTTGCCCTTTGTTCCGTGAAAACAGCTATAATCCTACTGAAATCTTGATCTTTCATTCCTCTAAAATAAGAGTTGCTGTATTGAGAAGGTTTGTCTTGGTTTTGTGATACTGCAGTAAGTGCAAATTGCAAGATCTCCTTAGCTCCATGAGAAGGATTTAGACAGCTCCCAAGTTTCCAGATATATTTTAAAAATTGCTTATTGTCATATCATTAAGCGTGTGCAATGGAGCAGTCAAAACCATCAGCTATATGTGTTGGAGTCTAAAAGCCACAGAGTTTGGTCAAAATTTGGTATGGAGAAGAATTATTTCATCAATGTCAGAGCATTTAGATTATTAACCAGCAGAAGATGCAACTGGGAAATTATATTTCATTTGTTATTTCCATATAATTGTGAGGATATCATCACGTTGGTAATCCCAATATTCATTGTTAGATTGTTGAGATCCTAGAATCTCGGAATGGTTTGGACTGGAAGGGACCTTAGAGATCATCTAGTTCCAATGCCCTTGCTGGGGATAGAGACTCCTTGCACCAGACCAGGTTGCTCAAAACCCATCCAACCTAGAACACTTACAGGGTGGGGCATCCACAACCTCTCTGGGCAACCTTTTCCAGTGTCTCACCAGCTTCATAGAAAATAATTTCTTCCTAATGTATAATCTAAGCCTATTTTTTCAGTATGAAGCAATATCCCCTTGTTCTATCACTACTTGCCCTTGTAAAAAATCCCTGTCCAGGTTATTTGTGAATTTTCCAACTCAAGTTCAGCCACACCATAGCTTCAGTCAGATACAGCACTGCTCTGAATGTCTTTGATGCCTTTTACAGTGCCTCTAGTTTACATGCAGATCTTTAGCAGTATTGACCCCAGCATTATCCTGTGGGCAGCACAAATACTAGCCAGCTACCAGTTTTACTAGGAATTGCTGACCATTTTCCTCAAGTATCTCAGATATTCCAGTTATCTACTGAATTTGTAGTCCACCTATTCCATTATATCTCAGAAATTGCTGCAAGGATGCTGTGGATCACTTTCAAAAACCAGCAGATGCCTCTGCTGCTTTCACCTCACCCAGCAAGACAGATGTCTCATCATAGCCAGCTCTGTGTTTGGTCTTGTTAAGTCTATTCTTGATGTTCCCAGTCATCCCTTTGTCTGTCATGTGCCTGGGCATTCCTTCCAAGAAGGATTTTCCCCATAACTTTATCACGGGCTGACCAGTCTGCAGTGCCCGAATCCTCCTTGCCTTGCTTGTAGATGGTTTTGATGTGTGGCATAGGAATACCATGGCAAGGTGGCTACCACCTCTTACACCTTAGCTCTGCTCTGTCACTGATGCATGAAAAAAGTGTAGAAAATTCAGATAGGATGACCATGTGTGAATTTGGAACGGATAAAGTGTTAAAAGCAACTCTAACAGACCACCTGTCTTTTTAAAATCAATCAGAGACCAGCAGCAGAGGTTTTCTCCTCAATCTTTAAGGTTTCCTTTTCTCAGAATTAAACATGGCATTAGCTGCAGTCTCTGATTTCAGTGCCTACCTCTGATTAAGATCACAGAATATTTTGATGAATGCTTCAAGGTAAAGACATACCATACAGCTATGTGAAATGAGGATGGTTTTAAGCAGAGGGTTTAAGGGAAAGAAGGGGTAAACATTGAGCCCCAAGTATCCAGTTTAATGCTCCAGTGCATCTCTTTTATGTTTGCCTTACTTTTAAGCTGTCTCTGATGCAGATATTCTGTAATAATACTTGAGAATTATTTGCATCCAGTCTAAAGAACCTTTTAGTTCTAGTTTTAAATTAAGGACTCCAGTGGTTTCAGTCCTTGATAAGTAAAGCAGCTGGATTTCACACCAATCACACCAAGGCTCGGTTACATTTTAGTCACAGCAGTGAAGTGATGCATGAAAATGACTGTACTGTAAAATCTCATTGTTAGATGGATGAGGAAATGGACTAGCTCCAGACAGTAAAACAATCCAAAGACAGGAAAAAAATGCATATTGAAACTTTTTGCAGAGAGAGTTGCTCAGAAAAAAAAAAGTGTTCTTTTGTTAAGGGGCAATAAGCCATGATCTAGAGCTTAGGATTTAATTAGTCAGTGGGAACTGTTCTTGTGTCAGTGTGGTGCTACCAGAGAACACAATATACATTTTTCACAGAGTACACTGCACACTTACCTTATTCCCACCAACACTGCAGTTCTGTAGAGCAGAGTAAAAAAGTGTAGGTGTTTACCTCAAATGAATTTTAATGGAGGATGACTTGTTTATCTCTTAAACTGTTTATTTAGGCTTTTCTTCTCTGCTTGGGGTTACTTATTTAATGTTTTCAACATCACCAGAATAAGACCTTTCTGCTTATCCGAGTATCTCATAGATATTCCCCTGGATTGCTGCAGTGTCATGTGGCTGATTCAGGCTTTCCCCTCAAGCAGTCTCATTAGTGATGAAGGAAGAAAATTTTCAGCACTCTTCTTCTTTTAGTTGATTTTTCCTTCACATCAGTTGGCTGAAATGAATACTAGCCAGATAGTGCTTTGCTTTACCTGTTAGCAAAGCTGATGGCAAAGGTCCTGATGAGATTGTTTAGAGGAGTGGGAAACACTTCCCTGTGGGAAGAATCAACCTGGCAGCCTGCAGTGAGAAGAGGTGCCTTTGAAGAATGACAGTGGAGAAGAAAATGCCATCTGTTAAAACAAAGAAATCAATATACCCTGGACTTGCTAGTCCTGGCTAAGGACACTCACAGTGTATTTTTCTCTCAGTGCATGAGTGTACCACCAGTCCCATTGATTTTGTGCTTATAGCAGGAGGATGATCTATACCTCTTGTGGAGAGATGCTAGCTCTCTGGAGTGAACCACTGAGATTTCATGGGGGAATGTATCATAATTGCTATAAAATAGCAATTTATCTGCTAAATTCCCATTGACTGAGGTAATACCTTGTCAGGAAAGTGAATCTGCTACGATTTTCTATAATAGCACTTGTGACATTTATGTATGTCTCTCGCCTCTTGCATATCAGCCTTGTGAGTATCTCCAGGATAGAATAGAAAAGTGCATGATATTTACAAATCAACAGCTTTTTCCACAATTAACTTAGTGATGTTGACAAGGCCTGAGTCACAGAAAGTATGAAGTGTCTTTGTTGTAAGTTTTCACACATTTGTATTAAAGCACAGGCATAAGTATTCTCAGAACCAGAGGTTATGTTGACCTGTTAAACATGCCCTGAAAATCTGGTATGTTCACAAACACTAGACTGTTACCTCAGTTCTCATTTGAGCCATTCCTGTTTTCCTATTGATGCTTCTATTAGCAAATACTTTTTGAGTAGAACTCAACTTCACATGCCCCTCACTCCTGAATGAACTACTGAGCTTTGAACACTTAGTTGGTGGACAGAATCCTAAGGAGAGAAAAAGACAGAAAAGGAAGGAAAAAAAACTCTATTTCTATAGAAATAGAACTCATTAAATTTGTTACTTTTGTGTGTGTCACTATTGTGGAAAATATATTTTTAAAAGTGGGGTTTTGTTTTGCTATAGCCTTACAAGCTAAAGCTAGAAACAGCATTTAAACTCACATTTGATAGTCTATTAGTTATTTTTACAGCTGGCTTTACCACTTGTTTACATGACAGATCTCAGATACCAGGCATTTAAACATCAACCAACTACTGGCATTCAATGGGCCTATTAATTTTGATTGTATTTATTTATATGCCAAAATAGTAACATTTACCAGATGAAATTAATACTGCTTAGATTGGTTTTTCCATCTAAAAATGAATTATCTAAATTCTATTCATAAACAGTGCAGACAGGCAACTTGAGGAAGAAAGTCATTCAGGCTGTCCTAAATGCTCTTGCCAAGCAAGAGATGAATCACTCCCCAAAAATGTTTCTCTGCTGACCACAGGAAGTGCCTTGATTTTGCCCATAATAAAAAAAAAATTAGATCATAACATCTTAGTAGTTCAGGTATAAATAGAGAGGTGGAAGAGAGTAGCAGAGGTGGAATCTCTTGCCCAAGGATCCAACAATGAGTGACGAAACAAATAAAAAGACCAGTCTTCAGCTTTCAGGCCAGTATTCTACTGCAAACCATCCCTTCACCTTTATAGTTGGTGTGGTCTCTGCTATGGCAGAAGGATGACAGCTTGGATGGCCACCTGTAATGATTTAAAATTGGTAGGTTTATGTTTATCTGTTCAGAAATCACTCCTATAGTTCACATATTTTTCAACCAGCACGCCATCAGTCTGTGTTATTGACGGCCTGGGCAGCAGCATAAACCAGAGGAATGTCCCACTCTAACCTCACTAATGAAACTCCTTTTGCATTGCAGTTGACCTGGACAGGTTGAATGATGATGTGAAGCGCTACAGCTGCACTCCAAGGAACTACTCTGTCAATTTAAGGGAGGAGCTGAAGCTGACAAACGTAGTTTTCTTCCCCCGCTGCCTCCTTGTCCAGCGCTGTGGCGGAAACTGTGGCTGTGGGACTCCAAACTGGAAATCCTGCACCTGCGTGTCAGGCAAAACAGTCAAAAAGTACCATGAGGTATTCTCAGTCTTTCTTTGTCACTTCTTTTGGGTATCTGTTGCTTCCATGGATTCTGAAGTCTTTCCTCAGAGCTGTGTGTGCTGTTTGTTAATAGACTATGTATGTGTGAGAAAGGGGTGTTGGCAGTATTTATGTGTAAGTTGACTTAGAAGAAGTTGGAGAGAGCTTTTGCCACCTCTGAGTGGATGCCACCACAGCATCCTAGTGAACTTAGTTTCAGGAATGAGCCTTATGTTGGACTGATTTTTCCCAGTCAAGGACTAATACAAAGTAAATGTTTATGCCACTGGAAATACTCTTTTTGGTAACACAGAGTAACACAGGTTCCTTGAGATATTTGACTTCATTTCCTCGTGCTTTAAACTTAAGCTCACACTTGGAAATTACAATTCAGTCACTTGTAAACTCTCTTCCCTTCCAGATTATTACTTATAGGAGGCAGCTGAATCATTCAGCCTTAGCTGCTTTTTCCCCCTTCAGCAGTTTTTTAGGAAGGCAAAATTTTTGCATAGGAACAATGTCCATTATTTTAATCCCTTCAGAACCCGTATAGAGAGGAAAAACACAATGAAAGAGCATTTCATATTCTTGCCTCTAACACAGTATTTTCAAACGAAGACCTGAGCAATGTTCCCTGAAGTGAGCATATCTAGGAAAGTTACTTGGTAGTTGCCTTTCAGTTGTTGGAAGGTAGGGTAGGGTAGCTGCATGCCATGCTGACTTACTTCTGACACATACCTCTTGTAAGAGCCTGATTTACCACTTGGCTTAAGGCCCAAGTGAAAATGAGCTTTTTGGACTTTTAAGCCTGGATGCAATGTAGGCTCATAATATTAAGGCCTTATCTTGAGAGACCCTAGGGCTACAGTAGCAGAGGGTTGTTGAAGGTCAGAACTTGATCACATTGTAAGCAGTGTGGTGACTCTCTTCAAAGGTAAGAGATATTTTCTCACTCATAACTGCAGGATACTGCATACTCCACATGCTAGGACTGGAGAATAGTTAATATTTTCTCTAATTTTAAACAAGATGCAGGGGATGACCCTAGTAATTACAGAGCAGAAAGCTTTATCTCAGTGGTAGAAAAGTTAATTGGAAAAAAAATTAATAGGTCTAAAGCACCTAGATGACTATGAGCTGATAAAATTACTTCAGAATGCCTTATATATGAATAAATATTTATAAAGAACCACAACATTGTAGAAGAATGCTGAAAGGACTGGCACCTCCTGCAGAGAGCAAACAGTCAGCCAGACAAGATCAGACGTGGATTAGAAGCTGGTTAAGAGATAAAGATCAACGAGGTGGAAGAGACAAGCAATTTTCTAAATGGGAAAGGGCTATCTGAGGGTGCCCCCAGTACAAAGATTATTATTTCATGTGTGTTCAGTCTGGAGGGAAGTGAACAGAGAGGTGGCAAAAATGACAGGTGGCACAGGAGATAACGTACTTGAGCAGCAGAGAAGGCTGTGAGGAATTTCAGAAGGTCTTTGTAACTGCTTTTAAGTGCAGGTTAGAAAAGCAGCAAGCACTGGGATGAGTGGTCTCGACTATTTATTCATATAACACTGGGTGTGTGAGGGGAGGAGGAAGAAATGAGGGGTGGAAATTGGGCTAAAGGTCAAGCAGTGAATCACTGTGAAGAGCTACAGGAAAACATTTGTTTAGTGCAGTGATAAGAAAAAGTGATAAGTGACAGTCTTCTGCAGGAATGGAGATGAAAGGTAACACAGCAAGTACTGTGGTCTGGATAAATTGGTAGGGGACTTACAGTAGGTTATGACCACTGATGCTTAAAAGGACAAAGGCAGGACTAGAAAACAAAATAGAAGCACCAAGCGTACATCACGCCAGATGAAGGGGGAAATACAGATCAAAAACATTTGTAAAAAAAGTGGCTCAAAAGTTTTGGATCATTTAATTTAGAAAAAAATCTAAAGAGAGGACACAGTGAAAGATAGGAAATAATGAATAGTAGCTAAAGGAAAATTAGATCTTCCAAAATTATCTTTTCCTTAAGAAAAGAACAAGAGACACTGGAAGGGAACTAATTTAAAATTATAAAAAGGAGATGAGTTTTTTTTCACAGTAAATCTGTGTGGAATTTCAACACTTAAATATGAGTTGTGCATAATTCAGAAGATTTCTGAAAGAACTAGAAGTCAAATATAAACTAAGGAATCCTGGGTTACACCTGTATCAAAAACTAAGTCAACTGTTGACAGTAGCTAGAAAGAAAAATGCTGATTATAAATATATTATCAAGCAGTTACTTTTTTGAGGTGTTTGGAAGCACTTAGTGCTGGAACACCAGAATGTCACACTAGCCAGGTATTTCTCAGCATCAGAATGCAATGACTTATGACTGCCCCAAATTAATCACTAAATTCAGGAAATTCAACATTCACACAAATATATCACTGCTAGTTTATTTTCCTACTCATTTCTACTCTGAAAACCATATGAATTCAAGACAGTGTTTCATCTTTAATATTAAATGGCCTTTGTAAGTTGAAATTTAAATTTTATCCCTTAGGGATGAATTAACAGCTCACTGAGCAGATATTTAGCCAAGTGTCTCCCATTAACATGAGTGGAAGTCATGCAGATAAATTCATGTATGACATACTAAAGATGTGTCCATTCATTTCAGTTGAAAATGTTTTCCACTTTATTATTATTATTAGCCACACACAGTTAACCAGTTCTCCTTTGATACTTTAATTTTACATAAATACCAGGTGAAAAAGGCACTGAGGAGAAGCCTCTCCACCTGCCAGTTTTAGAACCATAGAGCCCGTTTACTCTCTTAAAACCCAATTTGAAGCCCACTAACCTTATCCAAAGAGCCTTTGGTTGCATAACGAAGGATGGAGCCTTATGCTTTATGAAATCCCCAGCACCATTAATTTGGTTAAAAAGCTCAGCCTTCTACTCCAGGAGGATATAGACCAGATTCAAACACAAGTCTCAGTTAATTAGATTTATAGAAGACACCAGAAGAAAGTATTAGGTGGTGGAGGAAGGAAGGTGTTTGAAGTAGCTGAACCCCTTCTCTTGCCACACTGATTTTCCCTAACTTCTCTCCTGGAGCTTCGTCTACTGAGCTCCTGAGCCTGCAAGAGCTTTGTGTCCTGCACATGGATATGATTGTCCTCAAAAGTAAAAATGTCTCTGGAGGAGATCACTTAAAAGTCCCCTGGCATTTCTGAGTTATACAGTATTCCTATGTGAGAAAGACAGCAGGCAAATTTTCCAGAAGCAATAGGCTCCTTTTTGGCTTTGTGGTGAGTGCTGGAGTGGCTGCATGTTGGCAGCTGTGGGGACTTTAAAGGCCAGGGTGTTTCCTGAAAGAGAGGCTTTTATTCCAGAGAGATTTCAAGGTTATCTTCTCCTTTTGCTTTTAATGCTTTTTAGTTCCCTCTCAGTTCCTGTTCAAAGCTTCCCACTGTAATCACTGAGCACTCTCTCCTAGCCTAGCCTCTCAGGACTAATAGCTATCACGTGGAGCCTTTAATTTTCCCAAGCTGAGAGTGCTGCTCCAGTTCTCTGAATGGGATGTACAGCTCTTTTCTATCATGTCTGACTGTAAGAAGTGATGCAACAGCAGGGAAAATGAGAGCATGAATTGGCCCCAATAAGGGGTAGCTTTTTCTTTATTGTCCTGGGAGATGTTAATCATGAGATCTTTGGTCTTCTTTATAGCTTGGAAGTTTGCCATGACTTTACCAAAATACTCAGCAGTTTTTAGAAATGAATGGGGCCATAACTTGGGTAAACAGATAATTTTATTGGTGGGTTATTTTTTTCCTTGCAGGAGTCTTGTGATGCTCTGTGGTTTTCCATAGCTTCTGGGTTTGCTTTGGAGCGGAGAAAATGCTCTGGACAAATACTCATGACTTACCACAAAGTGTCACAAACCCTGCAAACCAAACAGGCCAGGTCCTGGCAGTGTCTGAAATCATCTCTCAGGCATAATCTGCCATAAGTGATACTGAGTTATGTTGCAATGCTCTGTGCAATGGAAAGACAAAGCAATACATGGAAATGGATGCACACCTTAATCAAAGCTCAGCCCTGCTGCTGTCTAACTTTCTAAAGCAAATCTGATATAAAAGTGTGTTTCCCACTGCAGTTCATTTCCTTAAAAATGCCTGGAGCTGCTCTTCAGAGAGGCACAGGCTCTAGACCTAGAGATTCCTCAGCACAGAGAAGGTGTGGGGGAACTCAGGCCAGGACTCAGTTCAGCTGTGACTGTGGCTGTGCTATCCAGCCAGCCTGCACATACCTCAGAGAAACAAGAAATCAGTTTCCCCATCTTATTGCTGTAACTGATGAGATGTGAAACGAGTTTCCGTGGGGAGTAAGTGCTCTTAAGGTAGCAGCCAGAATTTGTCAGAATGTATAAACCTCTGCAAACACAGTGCTGAGCCACTCAGCTAAGGGGCATGTAAGGAAAAAAGAAAAGTGGTGATAGCTGATTGCAACTTTTGCCTACTTACTTGTCTGTCCTGTAAAGACTGACGTGTTGTCCACTGTCTATAAAGTGCTTCTTTCCCCATCCCATCCCTTTTTGAAGCATTATGCCTCCATTCAAGTTTGATTTTGACTGGAGCTTTCACAGGACATACATTCAGTTAATTCTCAGAGAGAAGGTTTTGATTAGTGTTAGGGTGGCAATTTCATAACCTTTGGTTGCCTTGAGAGTGGCAGTAGGTACTCCAGAGCACACAATACTGTATCTTGGCACAACTTGCTGGGGCATAAAAACAGCTTCAACTGAACCCAACAGTGCAAAGGGAAAACAAGAGGAAGAAATACTATAAGGCAGAAAAGAGCACGGGAGAACAACAGAGAATTAAAAAGTGGAACTTCAGTAATACAAAGTTACTGCAATGGAGTTAAGAAATGTAACTAATAGAATTTGATACTACTGGAATTTTTTCTTTTATTTTATTTTATTTTAAGAAAAATGAGAAGCAAACCTTAAGGAGGCACTTGAGAGAGAAGACAATAATTCTCACCATGTATTTAGGGAAATATAGGATAACTGGTCAAAAATTATCCAAATGCTGCTGACACAACAAAGGGAATTTGCTAAGGGATTAAAAAGAGCTAGAATCATCAAAGCAGTGTGCAAGGAATATGGTCTGATTGTTGTATGTCCTGGAGTTGATAGTACATGTGTAAAGGAGATAAAAGGTTGTTATGGTAATAAAGGCACAGAATTAGCCTGACAAAAGAGTTAATTCATGGAATAATGTACAAGAAGCAGCAATGGGATTTATTTGGAATGCAAGTACAAGGGAACAAAATGAGTCAGAAATGACTGATAGGTCATGGGGTGAGCAGAGAGAGTGCAGAAATGCACTGAGAGAAAAAAAGGTTCATTTTTAACTAGATAAAAAATAAAGTTCTTGGGTTGACATCTGGAAGTTTAAGCAGGTGAGACATCCTGTGATACATGTCAGGACAAAAAGGCAGTTTGGTAAGGAGGAACGCCTGAGTCTAGTCAGAGATAAAACAACAGCTGTAGCATAATGCACACATAATTCCTGACATGATCAGCCAAAATGAGGGTCTTGTTGATGTCACATATGTCAAAAACATCATAGCTTTAGTGAGTGCTTCAGGTGCTTGAGTTTTAAGCCAATTATTTCTTCCCACGTTTGTTGCATTAAAACCAGGTGTTTCTTATGCATACAAATAGAAAAATAGAAACAATAATAGTATCTCTATTTAATAATCCCTTAGTTTGCCTGCTACCACTGATCAGCAAGCCAACTCATTTTTCTTGTCCCTGATACCCTGTAATTATTTCTGGTAAGAAATACATCTTTGGGTCTATGTCATTGGTTTAGGCTATGCTCCCACTAGAGTAAAGGTCCTTGTGCTACATTATGAACCACATTCCCACAATGCTTGGCTTCTGTACTCAGGAGCACAGCTAAACCATGGGTGACCTTTGGATTAGATAACTTTCAAAAATTGCAGAGTTAGATTTTTTTGTGTCTATCAGGACTTGGATCTGTGTTGAATGTTTTGCACTTTTGATGCATCCTCTTTCATGAATCTCAGACAAATATAATTTGGTTTGCATGCTAGAATGGTGTTATTTTTAGATGTGCAGAAGGAGATTAGATAATGCTGCGTAGCAAAATTTTAAAATAAGTTCTGCAAAGTACAAATTTCACTATCTAAAATAGCATCCAGAGTTGCTCACCATCCTCTGTCACAGGAATATGAAGCTAATTAGATATTGGGTAAGCCATAGTCATATTATTGATTTTCTCTAGGCTTCTTAGGCTAATCAGAAAGAAAAAAAAAGCTGATTTTTAAGTGAGGCTTCATTTTTCTGTTCATGCTAAAAATACTGGTCAAGAATTTTAAAAAAAATGATGTTAGTGTTGTTACTAATAAGTAAATGATAAATCAAAAATGCCCGTGGGGAACTTTCCCTCTTTGCTTTTTAATAAAACAGAAATCAGCCATTATGGGCTGTCATGACTAAATGTTGCCTGACTTCAAGGGTCAGTGATACCTGGCTAGGACCATCAGCAAATGCTGAAGGGATGGTTCATCTCATCTGGCTCTACCCACCTAACACTGTGGGTCCAGGCTTTGGGCTCCTTTCCCAGTCCCCAGAGCTAGCCCCACCAGAGGTTCCAGGTGAGTCATGCTCTGGTGTTGCTGCTTTATTGTGGCTTCTACTGGAGACATGCCACATATGGATCAGGGTGAGCAGGTTATCTCCAGCTGGGTCCTCTTCCTGGCAGTCACTGCCACTCTGCTGTCCCCAGCCCCTGATCTAGAAGCGTTAAGGGTTCTAAAGTGTTCTTACAGTCCTGCTGAGATGACTGGGGCCATCAGCCCTGACTTCCTGTGCTCCACAGGTGGCAGGAGAGCACCTGCTGCCCCCAGAGCACAGCCCAAACTGGTACTGTGCAGCTCCAGGGAAGGCAGTCCTCAAACAGGCTGGAAACACCCAGTTCTGTGGAGGGCTGTCCAAGTGGTGAGTGACCCTGACTTAAACAGGTGTGCCCTGATTCCCCTTGAGGTTTTTCTGGCTTCAGCTTCCAGATCCTGGTGTTTGTCATGGTTTTGATCTCATTTAAGGAGGCTGGCATCCAAATTCAATACAGGATCAATGAGCAAGCTTGCTGGCAGGGAAACACATGTAAGCATTTTCTTTATATTTCCAACATCATTGCCCCCAAGGAAAGTCACTTGGTGCCTACAGCCATCTTACCTTGAAACTTCTCAGATGCTAAGTAAAAGTAAAAAACATCTACAAAGTAAAATGCTATCCAGCATATTGGTGTGCTCCTATGGGGCTCTCTGCACAGAAAATGCCCTGCTACACTTTTTTTACCTATAAGCACCAAATCCAGCTCAGAACCAGAATAATCTGTCTTGATTTTATTTTAATTGTTTTAATAGTTTTATGACCATCATTTACTCAGTGTTTGATGAGGGGGATATGACTGTAGTTACATGCTATTTTTGAGGCAATGATCTGAGTAGCTGAGGCACTGCAATTTGATGAGAAATGACAGACACTGATCCTTTAATTTGAAAACTACAAGATTGTTCTTTTTCACCCCCAGGAAAAAAAAAACAACCAACTTTTGACCATTCTAGATCTGTCATATCCATATTTTCTTACAGCTACTGATCCCATCAAAAATTGAGTGATAAAGTGTCCTGGACAGAATTTATTTGAACTGTTCTCATTAATTCAGTGGTTCCTCAGATTTAAAGACGTGACCATGTGATAAATAAACAGCAGCTATTTGCAGAATAAAGTGTTGTCTTCCATCTGCTTTGGTCACCAGAAATGGACTTAGTTCCAAATTCTCTCCAACTCCCTTGTACTTAGACTAAAATAGAACTATTAGGTGGGAGTGAGATAGAGAGCTTTGAATATCAGTTCTGTGGTCAGCTGTTAAAGTAGCTCTGGAGAGGGATCTGGAGAGGCTGAATCTGAGACCAGTTGTGAGAGGTCCAGCAAGGCCGAGTGCCAGGTTCTGCTCCTGGGTCACAGCAGCCCCAGGCAGCACTGCAGGCTGGGGGCAGTGCCTGGGAAGGCCCTGGGGGTGCTGGCAAACAGCAGCTGAACATGACCCAGGTGTGCCCAGGTGGCCAAGCAGGCCGATGGCATCCTGGCCTGGAGCAGCAGTGGTGTGGCCAGCAGGAGCAGGGCAGTGACCGTCCCTGCACTGGGCACTGCTGAGGCCACAGCTCCAACCCTGGGAAGGGCAACAGAGCTGGAGAAGGGTCTGGAATGCAAGTCTTACATCTGAGGGAGCTGAGGGTGTTCAGACTGGAAAAAAAAAAGAGGTTTGAGGGGAACCTTATCACTCTCCCTGCCTGAAAGGAGGGAGTAGCCAGGTGGGGAGGGGCTCTTCTCTCACATAACAAGCAGCAGAGCAAGAGGACATAGCCTCAAGCTGCACCAGGGGAGGTTTAGATTGGATATAAGGGAAATTTTCTTCACTGCAAGGGTGGTCAAACATTGAAACAGGCTGCCCAGGGAAGTGGGAGAGTTGCTAGCCCTGGGAGTATTCAAAAAGCGTGTGGGATGTGGCATTAGGGAACAGGATTTAGTGGTTGACTTGGCGGTGCTGGGATGACAGTTGGACCCAGTGATCTCAGAGGTCTTTTCCCACCTAAAGGATTCTATGATTTGATAATTTCAGCTGTGTGCAATCACTGTTTTCCTGTCTTGTCTGAGGAAGTGCCTGACAGTTCATTTTCTTATCAGCAAAGCCTATATACTGTGCTCAGGCTTCTTGATAAAAAACACAGGGAAAGCTGTCAGATGGTCTGTTAACTTAAATACAGTCCACATCTTTGCTCTCATCCCATTGCATACTTTGATTTGCTTTCAGCTGGAAAAATCAGATCTACCTGCCCATGATCTTGCAAACTGCCAGTCGTCTGCATTTGTCATATTTTGCTGGAAGACTTCTTTAAATAAAGAACTTATCATGGGCTCAGTGTCAGCATCTGTACTTGATTTTAAAACTACATTTTCTTTAAAAAAGCACCTTTGAAGATGTGGTCTATTTTTAGCTCTGTAATAATTGCAGCAACCTGATGGGTTCACTTCCTTTGTGCTTGGGTTGACAGTGTGATGTAGCAAATTGTCCTAGTGTCCATCAGGATTTACTTCATATATGGATGCCAATGTTTGAAATCAATTCAGAGATCCTATATTTTTGTTGCTTAAAAAAAAAAGAAAGAAAAAAAAAAGTGAGATTGCATGTTTCTGCATTTCTAACAGGGCAAAGTAATTCTATTTTCCCAACACAGTTGGTACAACAGCATGTCTGTACCTTGCTTAGTCCCTCCTCTAAGTATTATATAGGCTTAACAAAAATTTCATCACAAAAGGGAGAACACAATAATAGATTGTGTTCAGTGCCTATCACTCTTGTTATATCTCAGGACTTTTCTAGCCTCAAGGCATAAATGGCAGAGAACAAATGGTCTCATCCTGCTAACCTGCCTGCCCTTCCCCATCCTCCTTGCACAGCATCTCTGGTTGTCCTTTGGCAAGTGCTTCACATTTACTTTCTGGGACTTTCTAATTCTTTTGAAAATGCTAATACTCTGTTGATCTGGCATACAGCCTTTTATTCTCTGTCATTTCCAAAACCGTCTCAACTCTTGTATGGTGTTACAACATCAAAATACAGAAACTACTTTGTAAAAACAAAAAACAAACAAAAAATGGATTGTTGAGTAACAGAGTGATCTGTTAGTTATAAATCAGTATGATCTGCTAGGGCAGAAATGTGGGTGCTCAGTGGTTGAGGCGTTTACAGACATTAAGATCCCACTTCCCAGTTGGCCACTGGCTTTGGGAAATCATGTGCTTAAAAGAAATCTCTCCATCTTTGAACAAGCAAGAGAAATCCAGCTGATCTGGCACTGACTTGGCCAAGCTAGCTCTTTTTTACAACCTAAAACCCTCTTCCTGGGGGTTTCAAGATCATCTTGCCTCGATAGAATTTTTTCAGAAGTGTCTATATGATACCCATGCTTCCCTAGGAAGTAATTTTTTTTTCATGTTTTCTTGACATTTTTCACAGTAAATTCTTAAGAAATCATTTAGGTTGAGGCAGAGATTTTTAAGGTAAGACAACAAAACTTACATTCCACAGAAATTCAGTGGTGTCTGACACATACTTTGTGCAAGCTCCTTCATCTCCTTTTGCCCTTCACAAGTATTTCCATATTGGACCAATTCTAATAATATGTGCTTCTGAAATTTCAAATTGCATAAAAAAATATTCCTTGTTCTTGAGAGCAGAAATATTGTATGAGGGAGAGGACAGACAGGACTACTCAAATAGGTATGGGACTGCAAAAATGAGCCAAAGGAAACATGCTTGATGGTTCGCATGCAAAGGAGCAATTCTGGACATGGTTAGGAAACTGCATGATATAAAGATACCTGAAAAAATACAGTCTGTCCAAGCTCCAGGACAAACAATACAGCAGGATACAGTCAAAGGGTGCAAAGAAAAAGCTGAAAATAAAACAAAAATGTGTCCAAATTAATGCAGGTCAGGGCCATTAAGTGCTGTTGCTGCCCTTGGGGCCCCAGCATTCTCATCCTCAGATCTCCAACAGCATTTTCTAACTCAGTGCAATTTTGTTGATCCTCCCAGGTGCTGAAGTTCATCCCTGAGGCTGGGCATACCAGGAGAAGAGGCAGAATCAGGAACAACATGTCCTTGGTAGATATACAGCTGGATCACCATGAGCGTTGTGATTGTGTCTGCAGTTCAAGACCACCCCGATAAAGAAGGAAAAAGCAAAGCAAGGAAAGGAAAAACCAAACACACTAATTGCATCTTACCGGACATTTACTTTCAAGCAGGATTGCTCTGAGGACCTTTACTCACTAATCATTTGAAATTTGCTACTAGCCTGCCTTTGCAATTAGCAAAAATCATTGCTGTGCTGATTAGTGTCATGGCAACTAAACAGATATATCATACATTATGTATCAGCATCCAGGAATTTAGGATTGTGGTTTATCTCTAGCTAGATTCTGAAGGATGAGATTTTAAAAGCTAAATTGCAGTCCTTAGGCACACAGTGCCCACTGAATTTAAATACCAGGTATGTAGGTATTTGTTGTAGCTGGCAATGAAATAGCATGGGGTTTGTTTTTCACTCACCAGTTCCTGCACTCAAATTCTGCTCCCATTTCTACCTCCTCAGCTCTCCTGATGGTAGGTAGGGTTTTATGGCGGGTATAAATGAAGAGAGAATTTGAGCCTGTAGGATTGCAGAATGGCTTGCCCCGCTCTCAGAGGGAACTGAGTTGAGACAGAACGCATAAAATCCATCATTACATGAAATTACACATCAGTAAGGTCAAGTCTCGCTGTTTGTACTCGAGCAAATCATGTGCTGAAATTAGTAGGTGCTTTGCATAAGGCAGGACACTGGGGGTGGTAGGGGTGCAGAGGCTGCTGCTTTTGCCGTGGTGGCTCCATGCAGGCATCACCCCAGTGCTTCTGCAGCAGGGGGCTCCTGGTCACTGCCATCCTGACCTGGATTCCTGCCCAGAGTGGCCCCACAGCTGCCCAGGAGGAGCCCCCTGTACCCAGGAGAGGAGAGGCAGCCCTCCCCTTGAATCCTCCTCGCAGCAGCCCCAGGAGTGCCGTGCTTGCCTGTGGAGGAGATGAACATAGGGCACTTGTTTGTTGAAAATATTGATTTGTTTTGCAGTTGTGTTACTGGGAAACAAAACCGTGTTTGAGATTTAATTATCATTATTTGGTTTGGGGTTCTTTATTTGTTTTTTAACTTTGTCATATATTCATTAATCTTAGTTATCTGAGGTTAGTTGTCTCATTCCAGCTCTGTGTATTGCCGTGGTTAAAGTGTTGACAGTGAATTTCTTTTCTTTTTTTTTTTTTTTTAATTGCATTTTGCTGAAGCATATTAACTCATTAAGTAATGTTTGTCAGTCATGGAAAATGTGCATCATTTATTAACTTCCAGAAGAATATTACTAAATACCACCTCATAATAAAATTAGCACTTTAAAAGCTACAGCATAGCTTCCTATGCCTTTTAAACTATTACAAAAGTGCTCTAGCTGAAAAAAAAAAAAAATCCTTCCAAACTAGCTTTAAGGATTTTCAAATGCTGCTCCAAAAATGTAAGAAACCAGGCAGATTTAAGTCTAGCAAAAAATTGGAGTTTTGATCATGAATGTAACAGAGGGAATAGAGTGGCACATTTAATGGCTGAGGTTTTACATTTTATAGTAGGCATAGGCTGCATCAAATCATCTTGTCCGTGTTGGCTCTTGTTTTTCTATCTCTGAAAGAGTGAAGTAGGTTGACAATAATGCATTATAATTAGTGGAAAATGGCATGTGCTATAAAATAAAAGGCCTTCAAACCAGCATGGTTTAGTACTCCACAGGTTTGTAACAAAAGCACCCGAATGTTTTCATTTTCCCTCTTCATCAGCTCAAGTATTCTGTAAGTGCTATTTTATAATTTTAGCAAAATTTTGTTGAAAAATCCCTTAGAAATGTTGTGTTACTTTCTTTCCTGTACTTTAACCTTGGAGTGGGGGTTTTATTATTTATATTAATTTTTCCTCTCTGGCTCCCAGATGTCTGTTTAAAAATGCTCCTGAATGCTTACTTGGGAAGTGATTCATCATTTTTCAAAGCAATTCGCATTTAAAGAACAGCCCTGTAACCAAAGATTGCCACCTTCATTTTGTAGTTCAGGACTATTTAAAGAACATCTCATTCTTCTTCTGTCTCTAGCTTAATAACAAGATTGGCCCAGCCCTTCCATAAGTTTTACTAAGTTTGGAATAAATCTGCATGCAAGACCTTGGCAGTATGGATTGTTTTTGAGGTACCACACTCCTGTTTGTATCTCTGACTGAATCATGCCTAAGCCCTCTGATGTCATAGTCAGCATTGGTTGCAGGATGCACGAGTTTCACAAGGCTTCGTGCTCTGAGTGGTCCTTTAATTCCCAACAGCCACGTGTTGTGAGGGGTGCTTGTGCCTCCTGATCAGGGGGATTCAGCCTTGTCTGGGAGCCTGAGTTACCCCTAGAGGCAACTGGGAGAGGTTCTCCCATAGTGTGCCTTAGTCCAAAGGCTGAAATCACCCAGTTGAGGAGCATTCCTTTCTCTCCTTTAACTGTATAGAAAGATTAGAAATTTGATTTGGGTATCTAAGTGGGTTACACAGAGGCAGAGAGCATGAATACTCTACTTTTAAAGACTGAACAGCTGAGAATTCAGCTAACTGAGTTAGATAAAGGCAGCACGGGATGCCAGGGTCCAACAGAAAAATTCAGAGTAAAGTAAAAATAAAATTCTCTTGCTTAATGATGGGTTTACCTTCTTAAATATAAGCTAAGCTTGTCACAAAGTTTAAAGTATTACTCCTGGGACACTAATTGACAGAACCATTCACTGCTTCTGCTGCCATACAGACACTGTGCTCCCAGCCTGTGCAAGAGGGTCAAGGGTGGACTTTGTGTGGCAGTGTGGGGATGGTAACATACATGTGAACTAAATAAAACTCCCCAAAACCCAAGCCCTGAGATGCAGTGACCCTGGTGAACCCAAATATTAGCAATTTTTTTTTCCATTTATTTATTAGCAGAAATTGCAAAGGTGTATCTCCATATTTCTTTTTCCTTTTTTGTCTTAGTATGCAGACAACATAACAACCATACAATTTTAGCTTAAATAGCAAAGCTGTTAAAAAAAACAAACCTGGTTCAGTTTTATTGGTGGAATTGGAGCCCCTCAAAATAAATACATTTTCAATGGAAATTCAGGAAGTGTCCTAATTTCAAACCACTCATCAGCTTTTTATTTACTATATTCTTCTGGGATAGAGCCTACTTTCTCAAGTGCAATCTATGTATATTTTTTTATCTCAGTTAAATGCAGCTTTCCTGACAGTACTTTTTACTTTATGCAGTATGTAATGTGTCTTATCTTGATGAAAAAAATAAATACTGCTTTTGAAAGAAGATACTCTGAGTGATTGTTCATATTTGGATGAAGAAAAAGCCTATTATTTGCTGAAAGACATTTCCACAACATGACACCATCCATACTCACAGGGTCTCCTTTTGAATTTTAGCAGTCATTCCCAGGAGCATCAGGGAAGGACCAGAAGGGCAATTTTGGGATAATCGAGTTTGAACCCCCGAGCTGGCAGAGCTTCCTTGTGGAGCAGCAGCAGTGTGACAGCAGCACAGCATTTCTTGGAGCC
This sequence comes from Luscinia megarhynchos, assembly GCA_034336665.1. Taxonomy (NCBI): domain Eukaryota; kingdom Metazoa; phylum Chordata; class Aves; order Passeriformes; family Muscicapidae; genus Luscinia; species Luscinia megarhynchos. The sequence goes on from JAPFBE010000003.1 coordinate 73,650,923, forward strand.
AGATTAGGGCACCCCCCCGTATTTGGTGCTGATCTCAGCCCCTGCAGGCTTGGCTTGGCTCCAGGAGAGATGTCTGCACTTGTCTGGCTGTAGCTGCTCCTTCCTGGCAAAGGGAGCTGCTGCAGGAGCTCTGTGTCTCACCTGAGCAAGGGCAGAGCTGAGCATCCAAAGGTGTGCAGGGCACATTTGAGCTGTGCTTCTGAGTTTGGGCATTTCCTCCAGCTTTGCCAGAAGCAACTTCTGCTGTGTTGTGGCAAATAATAACCTTCAAAGCTTTGGTAACTGCTTTCAATTTAAGGTTCTTGTGTTAAGCTGAAGCTGCCTTAGGCCTTCACTTGATCTTGGACTGAATAAGAGCATGAAATTTTTACCCAACTGATTATTCACGAGCTAGATCCCCTGTCTGATAAGGGAGATACAGATAGCATAGAGTAGTCTGGGAGCTCAGCTTTTTAGTCTGTGCTCATGCACAAGGACATGAATTTTTCTGTACATAATGCTATTGATCTGAAACAGCCATTCAGATGAGAGTATTTATCCCCTTTGGTTTGGTCCTTGTTACTCAGAGAAAAAAATACTGGATATTTCTCCCCTTTGTTTTTTAAGGCAGTCAGAAGAAACATTTCTTACAAAGGAATAATTTGTCTTGCATACAGTGAACAGGGCCATAGTTAATGGGTAGAGGAGGTATTTTTTGCCTTTTGGAAATGCACTGAATACACTTCATAGACCAACTGAGCAATGCAAAGTGTTCAAGGTTGGCATGAAGCTCCTCCCACCTGGCATTGCTACACACCTCCATAACTAATGGCTAGCTAACACCAGTTTGTCCTTATTCTCACAGGACAAGGGGTGTGTGAGTGAAAGCTTTAATAAATCTGAAACTTGGAAAGCAGCTCTGCATTGCTTCATCTGTAAAAGTATATGGTTCATAACATCATTCAAGAACTCAGCATCACCTTTCTCTAAAAGTATTGGGTTTTTTAAAGATTCATCATCTTCTTTTTGAACACAGAATCTTCCTCTAGCTAATTTTAAGATCTGTAACAGCTGTAAAAATACTTGCCTGTAAATTCAGGTAAGATTTCTCTTGGTCAGAGTGCATTGCCCATACACACTGCTGTAATGTAAATTCAGCAGAGGTCAAATTTGTACTTATTCTCCCAGGGACTCCAGTGCATAATGAAAATTTAGAAATCAGTATTCCTGTCTCACATTCTAGGAGTTTTAACTTTGTTTATTGATAGTCTTAGTCAAATATGCCAAAATGCATAACATTCATAGTTTATTTGGTCATTCATTGACAGGCTGTGAAAATCTGCTTTAAGTGTTCAAATTCAATTTTCCATTTATTTTCAGAGAATCACAGAATGGCTTGGGTTGGAAGGGACCTTAAAGATCATCTAGTTCTAAATACTTCTCCTAGAAATGGAATTTTCAAACCAGCAAATGTTCTGCCATGAATGATAGGAGGGAAATATTCTAGGTTCAATCTGTCTTCTAAAATTGATGCGACTTAAGATGGTCTGAAATAGTTGTAGCAAAAAATTATATTTCAAACCTGAGTTTATATAACCTGATTTTTGAAACTGAGTTTCAAAACCTCATTATGTATTGCTTATAGAAACCTGCTGTGGCACAGACATGCTTCAATAAGAATGGAAATAGTTATGTAATAACAGTTAGTGTATTTGATGCTCCAATTTCAAGCTGACAAAGATTTCTGCTTCACTTGAAAGAATTTCAGCTTCAGAGCTAGTACAAAGCAAACAGGATTAAAGTGACAGGGTACCTTCAAATATTTTGGCATAAACGGGTCAAATTCTTTGACAAAAGATAAAAACCCTTAACTTTCATTCATTGCATTTCCTTAGAAAAATAATAAGAGCAGACATCTTAACCTTTTTGTTCTGAGTTTGGAGAGCATCATCTCAAGTAGGTGAGCTCTATTTCAGTCTGAAATCAGTTTACCCTTTCTGAGATGAAGGTAGTCTGGAGAACCACCCTTGATATCAATGCAATTCTGTCAAATCTTTCACTTGAGAGTGCTCCCACTCTCAACACTTTCTGTCAAAGAATAATAAAAAAATCATTTGGTTTGGTAATACTGTACTTCCACTTGCATGTATTATGGGAAGGAAGAGGATTCCCTGCCCCAAAACAAGGGACCATTCTACACTGAAGCATCCCAGGCTGGCTGAGGTGGGAAGGGACCTCTGGAGATGGTGTGGTCCAGCCCTCTGTTCAAAGCAGTGTCATCTACAGCACTACAGCAGTGCTCAGTCCTGTCCAGTTGGGTTTTGAATCTCTTCAAGGATGGAGGTTCAGCTCTTTTTACTAGACTTCATGTAGAGAAATGGTGAGGCATTGCTTTTGACCAACTGTGTGGAGACAGCAAAGTCTGACCCTTGAGGGCCGTGGCTCATGGAAAACTCTCCAGTCTGTGATGACAAGGCCTTTCTCCCTGCCACATATATCCAACAGTATCACCAGGACAGTAAATTCCAGGACCAGAAAGAGTGTCTTAGGTGGTGTGGGACAAAGAGCCAAACATCTATGCCACAGGATTTTTTCCCCCAAGGTATGGTAACAATTTTTTTAGCTGAAATGGCCAAAGACTTCTGCCAGGGCACGAGAAGGAGCAGAGGGATACATGGCACATGAGGGGGCCCCAGTCACCTCACCACAGCAGTGGAGCCCCCAACAGCCTCTCTCCAGGCTGCCCTGGAGAGTCTCAGGGGTGTGGGATACCCTCCACCACAAACCAGGAGGACAGGATCCCCATCACCCCACAGAGGGAGGGGTGGTCACTGCACCATCATGGGAGGGGATTGCATCAGCCTCCATCCAGCTGCCAGACTCAGGAGCCAGCAGCACTGTTCAGCAAGCCATCACAGGGATCCCCTACCCATCCTGGAAAGACTGGAGACTGCAGTTGTTTTGCAGCTTTCAGATAGGTTCTCTCATTGAGGCACAGGAAAGCAAATTGTCCAGCTCTCCTGGAATATGCAGGTCGGATGCAGCACAGAGCAGAGCCCCCAGAGCATCCTCCTGAACCCGTGGAGCACCTGATGCAAGAGGCTTTCATTAAACTGTTCTGTACCCGACAGATGGCATTCATTGCAACCTTTACATCAAAATACCAACCCTTGGATTCTGTTGCTAATTTATTTCAAAAGGTCAGGCAAGGATTTGTGTGCCCTCAAGGAATTGATCACATTATAGGAAGCTGCACTTTCAGTATTCAAATAACCCCACATAGGCAAAAGGCTGCAATTTTCTCAGTTAAACTGTATCTGAGCACCAATTACACAACTGATTATTAAATGAAGATAAGCCATGTAGGCTTGCATAAAGAAGACTAATTGTTTTTTTCAATTAAAATAAAGACACTTGGGTCCAAATTAAAACCCTGACAAGAAGAGGTAAGCAAATTAGTTTCACTGGGAAATGCAGCTATGGCATACCTGAAATGTTCAGAGCCAGTGAGTCAGCAATTTTAATAATCAAAATGGAAGTATCCCTTGAAAAGTCCTTCCACATAAAGCTAATTCAAAGAGCAAATGAAAACTAGTCCTTGCATTTTAATGGATTGCAATGAGCTATGGCCAGCATCAAATGCTTTTTACTTCATCTCAGTTCTGTCTGACAAGCATTTTAAGAAGCTATGCAACTCTCATCAAATACCAAACTGCTGTTCTTTACCCCTCACAAAAGTGCTTACTGAAAACCAGAGACCAAAGGGTACTCCTTGAATAGACCAGAGCTCCCATGGACACACAAATCTATACATTAAAAAAAACCCCACAGCATATTTAGAATGCATTGTGGGTGTGTGCTGAGGGAATTCTCTTGTGGCTGAGGTGTTTACAGGCAACAGTTTGCTTTTAGTTTCCAAAACACCTTGTTGAATATTCATATAAAACCCTACTGAATAATCAACAGTGGCTACAAGTTGGCAGAGTAATAACCCACCTATCAGCTGAAAGTGATAACCCACCTATAAACCAAATTTGAGGCATCTGCTTGGTGAACTGTTCCTCCCACTGACATCTCCCATCTTTTCCACTGCATCCTGACACTAAACCAGATGAACATTACACAAACTGCAGTCTGTGTACGTTGACCTTCAGGAACATGCAAGTAAACACTCAACAATTGGTTTGACCAAAGAATCAACCTGATTTTTTTTAGCTTATCAGAGTGAAGGCTGATGCAAAATATTGTTATTTACTCTTCATAAAATGTGTGTAAGCCACACAATTACATGCAGCATAAAACAGGTAAAAAATTTCCTACAGATAAATGCAGGAAATTTTGAAAGACCATGCTAAAACCTTTAACTCAGAGAAAACTTATGGAGGCTGCATGCTCCAGAAAAAACAAATTATCTAGGTGGTCCTTGAAAACTGCAAAGGGCCTTAGGAACTTTCCTGCATGTAGAGCACCTGATAAGGTACCAAATAACAGAGAAACTTGCTGTACAATTGTGTATGATAAATTACTCTTAAGTCCTAGTGATTTTTCTGGTCTCAGGAAGTTTCCAGAGTAATTTCATCAACTGTATTTTGTTCCAAGCAGCTGCTTCTCCTCAGTTTAACAAAAAAATGCAAAAATTCTCTGATCAAATGCATCTTGGGAACTTATCTGTATATGTATAAATATAGCCACTGAGATATATAATTTTTTTTTTCATATACAAGTATACAAACTATTACACAACTCAACATTTCAAAATAGGCAGAAAAAGTTTAAATCCTCCACCAAGATAAAATTCACCAGCGGGCCAAGAGAAATATTCTTACACTGTAGGTAAATTTCCTTTCTGTAAAAATCACTGAAGGCTTTTAATACAAGTGGCCTGCAAGACAGTCTCATTTTTCTCCCAGTCTTCTCTTCCAGGCTTCCATTGTTCACACAAGAAATCCTGAGATGTTGGCTCAGCACAGCTACTGAAGGTTGTTAGTTGTAGTTCACTGAAACTCTTCAGCTGGATTTCTTTCTGTGAATTTTGTAGTTTGGCTTTTCTGCACAAGACTTGAAAGATTGCCAACAGCTATGCTTTGTCTTTTGGGTGCTTAAACCTACAAGACATCAAAGAAATGTGCCTTTGACAGAGAAATCCAGTGCCCAAGAAAAGAGGAAAACACTACATATACCTCAGCCAAGGTCTTTGAATTAGGCTTTGCTGTTGACCTCAGATAACTGTTAGAAGAACCCTTAGGTCTTACTGTCTCAAGATACAGCAAAGCCTGAAGATCTTAGGGAAATGGTGACCTGCATGAAAGCATGAACATCCTTATTTCACTTACAAGCAGCAACCTTGAGCTGTATCTCCTAGAAAACCCTCTAGCACTATCATTTCCATCTGAGGTGATGATTAGTCTCGAGTTCATAGGGCCACAACCTTCTGAGAGAGGAGACCTTAAGGAAGTTATCCAATATGCACTAGAGCAGTCTGCACAGAGTAGGAAAAGACACATGGAGGATGAATGATGAAGGTGAGCCTTCTTTCCTCTAAAAGCAGCAAGAAGATTAGTTTTGCTTCAAGACACTTTGCTTCAATTCAGTATCATGATTGTACACTTCTTATCAGTTATTAGCACTGGATAATTAACTGAATCTTTAGCCCAGAAACCTAGCATTGTTAAAATATCTGTTAATACATCTCTGCATAACCTTTTATCCTCTGACAGTCACAGTAGAGAATCAGGGCCATGCAGGGCAGCTAAACCAGGTCAGAGAAGGAGAACAGAGAGGAAGAAGTGCTTGATCTTCTCAAGGTCACCCAAAGCTCACTTAGTACAGCTTCTACAGCTTTGGTTCCTAATGCATATGACTAATTAGCAGGTGGTTCCATAAGCAGTAGGGACTGGTGAGGCATGGGAAGAGCAGCAGGTTACTGAGTCTTTGTGGTGAGGGTTGAAGGCTGGTCCCAGTGGACACATTTGTAGATGGAAAGCTGCATAATTGGACTGAGTTGTCACTGGTAGCTAAACACACCTCTCCCTGGGCTTTGAAGAAAGGTCATCTAGATTAGCTGTTCCTACTTGATTGTGTAACCATTCCCCACCTCTTCCTTCTAAAACAGTGGTTTTACATCCTATTGCTACACAGGCCTGAACTGGAATATGATGTTAAATGCAGTTATATTTGTTAAATATGGTCTTGAGATAGCATTTATAAGACTAGAATGCAGACATATTGGCATGCTCTGTAGGAAGTAAGGTAAATTCAAGCATAAGCACACTATTGCATTGCAAATAAATAATTTTCCTCATTGAAGAAAATTACAAATACAATGCTGTTTATTCACACAGCCTAGTCCAAGACAGTGTTTGCCAACTAAACTGGCCAGGATTACATCATCCATTATTTTACACTAAAATCTGTTGAAACTAAAAATAAATGATAGATCACTGCACAGTCCTCTCCCGTATCTATTGGCAAACAATGCTCTCTGTTCTTTTCAGTGATGACTGAATGGCAGGATGCAATGTAACAAAAAAGTCATAAAACCTGCAGAAAACAGAAACTTCCTGTCTATTAATTCTGAACTGTCTCTTAATTCTGAACAGCTAGGACAGAGTGAAGCAATGGGCAATTATAAAGTACATTCTGACTAATAACAGGAAGACTGAGTTCCACTAAAAGAGTTATTACAAGAGAATGTACAAGTGGCTGGGAAATCTACCCTGCCCAACTGTTGTTTGGAATTCAGCTGAAATGGATTGTGTGAGGCAGAGGAAGCCATAGAAATTCCTCTTTCCTTTGGGAAGGATGGCAGATGGATTTGTCATGCTCGCAGAGTACTAATTCTATTCAGGCATACAATGTCATATATCATGTCATTGTTGGTGTGGATCATTACAATTGTTTTAGAGGTATTTCTCAGCAAAGCCAATCCCTAAGCTCCCAAGCTTAGTTGGGGCACATGCTTACAACTCACAGACTGGTATTTCTATTATTTCTATTCCAACACAACCAGTTTGCTCCAGGTTTTTCAGGTCCCTCCATATCAGGTAGTGTGCAGAAGCAAGATTTCATTTTAACCCCATGTCCTTGTCAGTTTTCTTCTCCAGTGAATTCACAAGTTAACTGATTCTGCTCCACAAAGAAACAGTTCTTTCTGTGGTAGTCCTGCTGATTATTTTACAGTAGAACTTGCCTGCAAGAAAGTTATTTTGGTGAAATGACAGGGCAAACCTCTCTGTGCAAAGCAGAACAGCCATGCTTCACTTGGGCCATAGTTTTCAGCTTATGCTGAGTATTTATTTACATACATCAAAGTGACATCACCACAAGCTAGAAAAACCTTCTAAGAGCACACATCCAGAAATGAATGCAAATCAGAGTTTCAGTTCCCCAAATTTCCTGATGTGTGATATTTGGAAAAATAGTAAAACTTTGAATATATAGATACTTTCTTCACAAATACTTATTTTTTGTAGAGGCTTTCCTGAGTTGTTGAGGATAAAATCCCACCTAAAACCATTTATTCTGAGAAAAACAGCCAATTTTTCAAACAGGTTCCCTTCCAACCTGCACACAGCTGGTGATTTGCAAGCCCTGATTGCACCTACTGTCCCTGCAGCAACATTGCTCAGTCAAACCTCATCAGCATTGGCCAGTGCTCATTCCTGAGCAATGGGTGCCAATAAAACCTTCCAGAAGAGGCTGAACTCCTGAGCACTCAAGGAAACTGTAGATACTGCAGATGTAGTGACAGAAAGCTAGCACTCACTGAATTATTTTTTGAAGAGACATAGATATGCTGATTCTGGCTCCAGAAAAATAAAAATATTTATCTAGTAGCATAGCTGATTGTATATTGCCAGTCACATTAAAGACAAACTGGATATTGAAAATCACTTTCGAAATTCAGATTTTTTTGTAGACTCCTAATGTGCTCATTTACTCAATGTTGGGCCCACTGAAGTGTGTGATGCTTTAGTAAAAAGCCCAAAGAAATAATTCAGCAGAATAATATGGACAGGATAAGCAATATGAATTTGAGAAGAGATGTTATACTGAGAAACCATGGGACAGTAAGCCTGGTGGGAACTGTGAAACAACCAAAAGCTCTGATGATTTACTCCCCATGACATTCAGGAATCACAGAGGGTAGAACTGGTCTTACTAGCTGAGGAATGGGTCAAGGAGGATGCTTTAAATTATGCTTTTGCTCTCTCAAAAATCTTCTCTGTATTTCTTACTGTGCTACAGAAATCCTAGATTGCAGAGAAACAAATGATGGAAGGCTTGCAGGAATTAAAGTGCAAGATAGGTACTGTGACATCTTACTTCTAGTGATGTATTTCTTAGCAGCACTGGCAGAATGATAAAGAAGATACCATTTAATTTAGTGCTGCTTTCATACTGTAGAGAAAGACTGGATTAATTTTGTTTTGATCTAGTAAACAGAGATAGATTCTAAACACTAAAAAAAAAAAATGTGCTGCAGTTTATTTCTCAAAACCTTTTTTAAATTATAGACAGTAAATATCATAATTGAGCTTACAAACCTGTGCAGTTTTTGAGATAGAAAACAACATTATCCAGAAAGACCACTTGCAAGAACTGTTCTACAATGAGGTAGAAATATTTATATACAGAATGTATGAAGCATCAGTTTCCTGCAGTTAAAAAGATTTTGGGTTTAGGGTATACCTTTAAAGAAAAAGAAAAGTGCCAGAGGGATATAAGGGTCCCAAAGCTGGAAGCTGAGAAGAAAATTCATCATAAGCTGGAAAACAAGTTAATTTGTGTGTTGTTAATTCTGGTTTGGTTTTGTGGATCTGACCATGTCCAGAGGGTACAGCCTCAGTCTCTGAATCTCAAAGTTATTTGCTCACAAGGGAATGTCAGCAAAGCTTGTGTGTGCATGCTTAAGTTAATTTCTTGAAGGTAATGAGGTTTGGTAATGTTGTCACTTTGACTTAGGACGGTTTGTACTTCATCCAAAAAGCAAAGTTCCAGTAGCTTTGATATCAGCCTAGCAGACTTGAGCTTCTTCTGCTTGACCTCCACTGTTGCTAGCACACAGTCATGAAGTGAGCTACACCATGGAAGTACCTGCATTAAAATTAACTGAAAAGGGAAAAAAAAAACCAAACCTCAGAATCATCACTAAGCTGTTAGGAAAGGCTGGCTGAGGAAGGTAATATTGACTTCTTCCCTGACAGCATAGTCTGGAGCTTATTCAGCTTTGTATTTTTGCACTTGGAAGTAAATTCTTCATCATAAATTAGGTAGTTTTAATAATTTTTCTCTTTAGCTAGCTAACTCAACTTTATCGGTAACTATTTAAAGAGGGAGGGAGGGAGGGAGGGAGGGAGGAAGGAAGGAAGGAAGGAAGGAAGGAAGGAAGGAAGGAAGGAAGGAAGGAAGGAAACATATAAATTTTAAAAAAAATTAAATCCAGTGCCTAAGGAGAGAGCTGCAACTGCAGAAAATTATGCCTTTGCATGGAATTGCAATGGCACAAAGTGAAACCATTCTGAAAAACTGTAAAAATCCTGCAAGTTGAAAAAAGTAAATGTTCTGAAAATGATCAATCTTGCTCTAATACCCTTTTGATTACAGCTTTGTGACTGTAGCAACACCACCTGCCATGAGGAGCAAGAGCTAGACTGGGAATTAGTGTTATTAATAAAATGTGATATTTTTCCTTGTTTGAATGTTCATAGCAGAACATGCAGGCATTTAAATATGTAATTAAATGTTACCTGCCACCCCTGCTGACTGCACAGTAAATAGCACTAATTTTTCAACAATTTTTTTTTGAGTAATGCTGCACCACAGTCAGCAAATGATTCTTGAAACTCTGCAGTCAGAACAAATGCACTGTAAGTTTTACACAGTCTTTAAAAGAGGTACATACTTTAACCACCTTATTAGTTTCCAAAAGCATGCATTACCACTTTGGATTTTGAGGCAAGATTCAGCAGCTTGCCAGAGAAGAAATACTGTCTGAGCAGTGCACACCAGCACTTTCCAGAGAACCTACAGAATTTTATTGCACCAGGAGGGGTGTGTTTTATAGCCAATAAAATCATGATTTCATTAAGGAATTTTATCCTATGCAACACTACATGAGCTACCTCTTTTTCACTACAGAAATTCCTGCTGAGATCAACTGAGCAACTGTCCAATTCCCAGACTAGGAATTCTATATAACAAACAGAATATGAAACAGCAGAAAATTGTTTTATTTCAAACAAATTATGATTTCTAGGTAGTGTCTGGCATTGCCTTGTGAAGGATCCTGTTTCCCCACCAAAGTCCAAAGTTGTAGTTCCATAATGCAAAAAGGCCTCTCAGGCTTATGTCAGGGCTCTTCTATGCTAGAACATTGCTGAGGATTGCAAAAGAAGTTCCACATCAAGCAGAAGCAAGTTTTTCTGGGTAGCAGATCCCAAGTAACAGGAAATTGCTGACAAAAAAAGTAAGGACCCAAGGAAACAGAATGAAACTGAGCTGGGGGATGGAATGGGTGGTGTTTGCACCATTTAATCAGTGGTTTGTGTGAGGTTTCTTCTGTCTTCACTCAGAGCCAGGATTAAGAAACACGAAGGAAACGAATTTTCTCATGTTCAGGCTTGGTTGTTTATTAAATCTTTTCTAGAGTACAGAAAGTTTAGCAACACTTCTAGCCACCAGCTAAAAGCAAGCAAAATGGAGATGAATCCAGCTAGCTACAAGGTCTCTTAAAGCTTAACAGTCCAATACAGAATTAACACCTATATTATTTATACTTTTGACCCAATAACCAAACTCCTGTGACCCACAGTGTAGCACCAACTATCCAACCAGAAACCACTACTTTAAACCATGAGAAGAAGGAAGATAAGCACCAAAAGAGACACCACCCAAAATCCTCCATCTTGTCCCATACCTATTATTATATTATAAAACCCTCAAATTTAAAATCCTTCACCGTGTGAAATCACACACTTCTATTTAACTACACACCTGTGATTTTTACTTCATCACTCAGTTTTGGATGTCTCCTCCAAGGCCTCAGGTCAAAAGCAGTGTTCTCCTGGGGGTCAGTGCCAGAAAGCAGAAAAAGCTCAAAAACCCAGATTTCTGGGATCCAACAGGGGGAAGTTTAGGGTGGGTATCATGAAAAGGCTGTTCACCCTGAGGGGTGTTTGGGCACTGGAACAGCTCCCCAGGGCAGTGGCCACAGCATCAGCCTGGCAGAGTTCAAGAAGCATTTGGACACCACTCTCTGGCACATGGTGTGACTCATGGGGTGTCCTGTGCAGGGCCAGGAGCTGGACTTGATGATCCTGAGAGGTCCCTTCCAGCATAGCTTATTCTGTGATTCTGTGATTCTTTGATACTAGCAGTCACCTAATACTACTAAGGTATTACACTGCATTATTTCCATGGACAGTCCACTGTTCTTCCCACATGGCAATAACAGCAGGTATCTTCTTCAACCCTGTTAATATTAGAGATTCAAGGTCTCTAGTAATTTGTTTACAATTACAAGAAATTAAAATTTTGTTCATGTGTTCTAATACAAAAATGACAGCTATGTAAGTGGCTTTTTCACTATGATGGAGTCAGTCTTCCCTAACTGAGTGAAAGCAAGGCTCATCTAAATTTCTATTTGGATACTGAATTTTATTGTGTTCTAGATGTTCCTCCTGATTCTTTCCCTTCTGATTCTATCAAAGATTTTTCTTTTTGTCTCTGTAGTTTCAACTACTATCAGATCACTCTTTGTTTTATAGTTTGGATAAACCACAGGTTTTCTGGGATGCATTTTTATAATCTCCAGAGGTGTCCTCTCATCATGGCTGTACAGGAGAAAGGATAACTCTGGTATTTGGAGCCTCTCCCATTCTCTACAATGACCAAAATATAGAACAGAAATGAGTGCAGCAAAGATGGATTTAAGTTGCCACAAAGCATTTACATTAATTACTTGACAGCAACTGATGAACTTCACTTGATCTAAGGTCACAGAAATCAGTAAGAGACAGTTTTCATCTCATTGCAGAACATAAAGAAGGAACATATTTACTCAAATTACATTTAGGCCTCGGAGTTTGGAATTTGTGTAAACCACAAGATCCCTTTCTAGTCAACAAGGGTGAGATTCAGTTGACCAGGTGAAAATGTCTATAACACTTATATTCACAAATAAATCAACAATAAAGAACATCCCATATATAACCAAGAGAGAGAAACCTAAGGTGGATTTCTACATTTAGTCAGAAGAATTATGGCTGAAAATGTTTATTTCCCCGCTGCAATTTTAACAGCATGCTCAGTATCTGCACTGTAGACCTCTTACAAGAGGTGAGATGAATCTCACTGTAGGAGTCAGAGGTGCCTCTGAGGTGAGATGAAGTACCTGCTGGACAAAGTTGTGTGTGGCTGGAGCTGTGCTTCTCTGTTCCTATGTTCTTATCTTCCTTACTGAATTTATTAAGGAAGTACAGCTTCTACCTTGGCATCTGTTAAGTATCCAACTGTAGAAATTAGTGCATTCTCTGGACATTGTACAAACCATAACTTTCATGAATAATGCAACATTTAATCACAAAAATTTGGTACCTAGGTCCATATTTAAACTATTTTTTTCTCTGCTCTTTCAAAGTTACTGAGTTCACCCAGCTGCCTTTGTTTTCTGCAGGAAGCATATGTTCCCAGCACTTAGACCTTAACTGTCTGCTTTAATTTAAGAGGTCTATTGAGTTTAAGAATATGCAGTGCCAGTGTAATCTGATACATGTGAACAAACAACAAAGTATTGACTGGGAAATAATGTAAACCAGATAACAGCTGTGAATTCTCTGCAAGACTGTAAACATGATACCAAGGGCCAGTACAAAAGATCTTGTTTAGTGTCTTCATTGTTGTCCAGTATATGGAGAAGTAAGAACTTTAGCATATCTTTAAATGACAATCCATAGGAAAAAAGGAAGGCACTGTGAAGGCAGTGCATTATAAATTCTTAGTCCAGAAGGACCCTGAGGGCTAGCCAGCAGAAATCTCACAGGTTTCAGTAGGGGGATGCAGAAATCTCTGTGCCCAGGTGGACTAACTCAGTACACCAAACCCCTTGGAGACAACCTGAGTATCAGCCATGATCAAAGGACAATTACTGCTGGCACCAGGCTGAACATCAGCCAGCTGTGTGCTCTCAGTGCAAATACTGCAGACTGCATCCTGAGGTCCATTAGGGCAATTTTCATCAGCTGAAGGGAAGGTGGTGTCCCCCCACATTTACCACAGGCAACACCAGGAATCCCATGTCTAGATTTAGTCCCCCTAGTTCAAGACGAACATTGAAAGATTGAAGAAAGTACAAGACAGTGAGGAAACTTTGAGCTCATGGCCCATAGGGAAAGGCTGAGGAAATGGGTTTGTTTGATCTGTGAAGAGGAGAGTCAGGAAAAGCTAATAGTTGTCAGTGGCTGCTTGAAGGAAACTTAGAGAAGCAGCAGTGTGAAACTCATTTTGGTATAAGATGGTGTAAGAAGGAGCAACAGTCAACAGTTCCTGGCCTGAGACATTCTGCATGTACATGAGGAAAAATTTTTTTTGCAGCAGTGCAGCCCTGGCAGAGGTTTCTCAGAGAGTCTTTCAAACCTCCATCCTTGGAGGCTTTCCAGACTCATCTCACTAAAGCCATCATCTAGTGTCAGCAACTGTCCTGCTTTGACCAAGAGGTTGGACAAAAAGACTCCAGGACTTCTTCCCAACCATTTAAGTGATTTTCCAAGACTTACACATAGCCCTGATGTATAGGAAAAGCATAAATGACTGAGGACTTAATTTTCAGGAATTGTTTAAATAATTTCAAGGCCTTTTTAAAAATGTACCACATATGGAAATGGCAACTAATTTGTATCCTCTTCCTCTTTCTCTACCTTCCCTCCCCCAGGGCAGATCAACTGCTAGATAAGACACATAGTGAGAGGAGACTGGTTGCCTGAACACAGATATTGAAACACATTTCTCAGATGCTCTGTGGTATCTGAGACACCCAGCTGGGACCAGCAGATGTGAAACAATGTCTGTAGAGTCCCAAACCCTTCTGGAAAGGCAGCTTGAAACCTGTATTTAGAAGGCTGCCTCCCACCCTATTAGACAAATAATTTATTGTATTTCTGAGAAAGCACATTGGCTAGACTAACATTTCAGTGAAGCTTTTTTGTTTAAATGTCAGTTGTGGCAGATAGTTAATGCTAGCAATAATCGCATACTGATGATTAAAACATAAAATTGCAATATCTCATTCAAACCAGTTTTCAGGGTCTTAGGGTACTTCCTTCAAGTATTTGTCAGCACACCAAAAAGGATTTATGAATATCCTGGAGAGCACAACTACATTTTAACCACTATTTTCCTTTAACCCTGCAATCTGTGTATTCAAGAATGACACCAGTGATTATAAATAACAGTCATCCAAATTAATAACTGTAATACTACAAATTTGGGAAGAAAAAGGAAGATACATATTATCTGGGCAGGGTTATAATTTGCTGATGTGCAACTCAGAATTTGAAGGAGAAATGAAATATCCACAGAAAAATAGAAGACGAGAATAGCTATTTTTTTTCTTTTAAGCCATTGTTCTTCAGCAGTTTTGAGTGTTTTAAAAAATGGAGTAAGAACAGTTGAAACATAAAAATATATATTATGAAAGCCTCAAATTCACAATGAATTGGGCCAATAAGTCTTATTAGGCCCATATTCCAAAGAGAAAAGAGTTTCAGGAGTTGCCAAAAACACTGAAGAAATATAGGGATTTAGATGAGTCTAGGGACTTCTGGAATTTTTCATTACTAATTCCATATTTAATTACCTGTACTGTTTTTCTCCCTTTGGTTGTTTTTGGGTTTCTAAAATATCAATCATCAAGAAACCAACAAAGACATAAAAATTTAACTCAGTCACTGCTCATTATACCCCCACAGTGTATACAGATACACTGGTATACATTTGCACATTCTAGTTGTCAGTTGTACTAATTAATTTTGTGGGTCCTTTTTCCTAAGATGCTTTGGTTCTGAGTTTGATTTGGTTAAATTAAATAGAAGAAGATATTCTTGTGGATTCAGGTCTTTTGTTTTATCAATTATTCACAGAGAATTCATTGGATGAAAATAATGTGAACGTGTGAACATCAGTCCCACTCACTTTCACTGTCTGGAAATACATACACAGCTCTGTGGTTGACCTCCAAAAGACATTAAAAACTTAGGAGAGGTAAAGACAAGAGTGTACACTGAGATAAAATCTCTTCAGATAGGGATGCCAAGAATTAAAATTCACAGTTAAGACATCAACCTAAACACTTGATCCTGTATACAGTCCCCAAACCAGTGTTTGGTTTTCAATATTTCTCTTCAAAACTACAGCCAGTGAAAAGCAGCCACTAACTCTCAGTGACATTTAGCAACAGCACTTCCATCTTTAGGGAATTGAGATTGATTTTCCACAGCTACCAGTGTAAAGACCTTTTGCCTGGGAGCACACAGTGATACTAAGGTCATAGGATTTGAAGGCAGCAACTTTACAGTGTTGGACTGGTCATTACAACTCCCAATTAATGTCTCCCATTTTATACCCTGAAGTCACCTGCAATTTCAAAACAGATTAAGCAAAGTGGTCCCTGCAAATTCATGGGGGCAATTCTCTGAAGTCAAGTATCAGACTCAAAAGAGTATGACAGAAGGCAAGACATAAATCAAAACTAATTAAAAAATAGCACTGCACTAAGTGCTGGATCTGCAGTCATCACATGGTACAGCCAAAGCATATGCTGTTCTCTTTAATCCTGCTGCTGTCCCTTTTTGGGGAAAGTGGGTTTGTGCAAACAAGAAAAGGAAGTTGACCTGCCTGGTAATCTAGGCTTCTGGCAGGGTCACATTGGTATTTCTTTTTGATGAAGATTTTAGAGTCTAATTTCTCTTTTTATCTCTCAAGGTCCCACCTTGTTTGAGACAATATTTGCTTTTAGGTAGACAATTTATACACAGCATGCACTTCCTCTCCATCACCATTTTCTCCACATATCTTTGGAATTCTGAGCCTCTTCTACTGCAAAACTCGAGTATCATTCAGCCAGACAAGAAGGCAGAAGAAGGAAAATTTTATATGGCATGTACAAACCAATGCAGAGAAAGTGCTGGTCATACACAATAATAATGAAATACCCAAGAACACACAGAAACAATTTACTCCTGTACCATCCCTGTCTTGAGGTATAGCCCTTTGGATCTGAAACAGAGCTGAGAACAAGGTTACTGGATATGTTGTGCTGACCATGACTGGACACCAAATGCTCACCAAAGCTTCTCTCCTGCTCACCTCTGCAAATGGACAGGAGAGAAAAAATTATAATAAAATTCTCATGGCTTATAATAAGAGCAGGGGAGACCCCTGTCCATCCTGGAGCCAGCTGGCATTGGCTCTCAGACATGGGGGAAGCTTCTGGCAGCTTCCCACAGAAGCTGCTCCTGTAGTCCCTCCCAATTCCAAAACCTGCCCATGAAAACCCAGCACACTGTAATAGACTCTGGAGACTCTTCCCATCCTGTGCTGAATACCAGGCTGTCTGAAAGGGTGCATTGCCTCACACCTGAGAGCAAACACTGGCAGCTCTCTATAAACCATTAGATACTGAAGTCAAGATAGGACTGAATACCTTCAGGGTCTCTCTATTGTCCGTGAGAAAGAAATCTGATTGAAAGAGAATCAGAAAGTAATTTAGTGTATTCATGCTACCACACAATATAAAACCCTGTAGGTACAGGAGATATATGACTGATATAAATGAATAAATTAATTTACATATGAAATGTGGCTTCTTTAGTTTTGTGAAGAGGCAGTGACTTAATGCCTTTATTACTCTTCAGAAGATGTTGCACTGGGTAAGATATTTATCCAAAATTATTGACTGCCCAGTAAAAGACTTTGAATTCAGAAGTGTTAAAGGGGCAGACAAATCCATGCAGATATATTTCTGAAAATGAGTCTTCCAGCTGTTAAAAAGATGTAAGTGGAAAGGCTCAGAATTGCCAATTATTTGAACTATTTAAATTGGAAATGCTGGTTTTGTATTTAACATTTTTGCATTGCACTAATCTGTGCTGGCAGCAGAGTCAATGAAAGCTTTACAGGGAGTCTGAACACAATGTGATTTTTCCTAGCCAGATAAATCTTCCCTGTCCCCACTATCCTTATTATCCTCCTGACAATGCATCTAACAATTGGAATAAATGTGTAATTGAGATATATGCTGCAGAGTGAATTTACTCTGAAAATATTTTGCAGGAAACAGCCACAAGTGAAGGCTCAAGTTTTGTATGACTTGCATGTAGTTCTCATTGCTCTGGGGGACAGGAGTCTCATCTAGAAAACAGGAATGTGCATCAGTCAGGAAACTGTTTGACTTCCAAATTCATTTCTGATTCCAATTCAGTAGCTGTAAGGCTTTCCTAAGGAAAAAAAGAAATCCAATTGCTAACAGCTGTGGGATTATTTCAGGTGTTTATTACCTCTGTTCATCCTGATTGAAAACAAGAACAACAAAACCTGATCACAGGTATCACTTTGGATGAAAAGTGGAAATGAAATGGCAGAAACAAGAGGCAAAATTGACTGGATGAAAAATAGCAATTCCCTCATAATCTTCTCATGTAAGCTGCCAAGTCTTGCCCCAAAGGCACTTGCTAAGATGATAGCTGTAAGAATATAAACCAAAAAGCTTTCCTGATTCACTCAGTCCGGTCTCTTGGTGTTACATTCAGCCAAGTTATAACTTTCTCCTAATTATCTTTAACAAACTCTGCCTTAGTGTTGGCTTTCTTTCCCCAGTTGGAGAAGCTTTGGAAAAGTCTACCAAAGATTCAGTCTTTAGAAGTTCAGAAAATTTCTTGAAAATTCTGACCTATTTTTATTTATAACCAATTTATGCCAATTAATTTTCCTGCCACAGAAGTCCTAGAGTTCAAATTACTCTTACCCACCTTGGAGAAATATTACCCCTATTTTTCCAATGAGCCAGCATCAATTTATTTGTAATCTACTTTTAAACCCTTCCTATACACAGTAGCACCTTTGACCATTCAAAATCTAGACCTCTAGAGGAGGTCTACTTTGGAAGACTGCTCAACCAGACTGCTGCCTAGGAAAAAGAAGAAGTTTGGGATTTTTTTCCTTCTCAGGCTTTGAGGGTTTGAATTCCTTGTTCTTAGTTCCCTTCCCTTCCCAGGATATGCCCTGAGTTCACAAAAAAAAAAAAAAAAAAAAAAAAAAAAATACCAGTAGCAGAACTGGGAGTATTACACAAGAAGGCAAGTCAGATTCCAGCTGACAGGACAAAATATGTCTGGGACGGAGCCTGACTCCTGCTTGTATCCAGAGCCCTAAAATCAGCCTTTCCCACTGATAGAGAAAACTGTTGCTCAAAGTCAGGACAGTCACAGCTGTGAAGAGTTAATGCCCCTTTCTCTCTTCTCTTTGAAGGTCACTGCAGATTTGTGACTGATATCACGTGAGTTGGGGAGGTGTGAGAAGACCTCTTCAGTATAAGGTGGTCACAGAAGCGTGGGACAGAGCACGTCAGCCTAAAACACCTCTCATCACCCATTTCTCAGCTGTTGAGGCAGGTACTGAGGGCTATGTACCCTTGGCACTGTCCCAGCTCACTGGGAAGATGGCCATTTCTTTCAGCAGCACTACAGAGGGAATTTCTACACTTCTTTGTGAGATGGGAAGGTCTATTCTCCTGTCTCTGCCTCTTGGAAATACTTCAACTAACAGGAAAGTGCCAGTAGAGGTAAATGAGTGCAAAGGAGCAATGCTGGTCAGTGGAGACAGAGGTCATTTTCCTTCTGATATTTAGGAATTATTTACTTAAATTATTTATAAAATAAGTTTTTCCATCACAAATATTGGCCAGTCATCCTCTAGGAGTCTGCTTTTAATTCCTTCAGTTGGATTAATTACTATGTAAGAAACAATAGTAAAGAATAAAATTGGGTCTGTACATACCCCCTTCCATCCACCAGACCCACACTCTGTTTTCAAGGCTTATGTAGGAAGATCCTGTCAGTAGCACAGGTGTGCATCAAAGGTCACATCGTTTCAGTCACCACCTCTAATGCTGCATTGCAAGCCATCTCATTCAGTGAAATTATAGCACAATTAATGGCTACATTAAAATAGAATTTGCATTGGGGTACTTATGACATTCCCATTAAAATCACATTAGTTTATAATGATGAATACTCTTTTACTGAGCATGGAACAAATTAATCTGTGGATGCCTTGTTTTACCTGTGCCCAGGAAAGCAACTTGCAGAAGTAGATAGGGGACATGCATTGTCTCTGTTGTGGATAACTACTCAGTGCCTGTTTCAAAGCAGAGCAGGTGGAAAGTGAACCTTTACAGGGCTCTGTGCAAACAAGAGCACAAGAAATTCATGATTCATAAGAATGGCTGTGTGATTCAAAACCATGCTTGCTTTCTCTATGACCAAAAGTGACCCATGACCGTTTCCAAAATCAGTGCATTAGATTGTTGGGGTTTTTTGTATTTTTTTTAAACAGTGAAGCTAATTATTTTGAATTTGCTGAAATTATTACTTTTCAAGCCTATGACAATTGAGATCAATTGATGCTGAACACACAAATCCTTCACTTCTTCAGCCAATTCTTAGATGCCATCCATTGGTGTGGTAGCTCTAACAAAGCTTTGCAGGGTGCAGCACTTGATAGTGATGGGAAATAAAGCATGGTTTATGTTTTAGAGTGTCTGTCATACTGGGAGAAGCTGAGTGAGCTGGCACTGCTCACCCTGGAAGAGACTGGAAAACAGGTGATGCTTATTACAGAGGGGATGGAGCCAGACTACTTTCAGACCATCATGGTTTTTCATGTTTCCATCGAGATCTTGTTAAATCTGTGCCAAAACTGACCCCAAAACAGCACAAGAAGCTCTGCTAGCAGCTAGCTAGCCCAGAAGACTTTTATCATCTGCAGAAAATGCTTATTTGATGTAGTTCTTTTGTAAAAATGACTTTAAAGAAAGAGAATACTCAGTACTTTTCATTTTGTTAGCTACTTGGTGATAAAATATTCAAGGCTACTGATGAGAAAATGTTGTTTCCTAGCTTAGCTATATTGTTTCTTTTCCAAACCAAAATCCTGAGAATTGTTAAAAGAATAATTTTTAAAAGCTCACTCTGAGGCTAAAATAAGGAACACAGAGGTCTACAACTCAATTCTTCAGGAAATCAATACTCTTAAATAAAGGTTAGTTTGTCTCCATATTTTTTAGTTAACTTAGTATTGCCTCTCACATGTACTTTACAGGAGATTTTTTAACTGGTCAGCAAGAGGGATCCTGAAAGATTAACTTCCTGAACATGGAGCAGAATACATTTTGATTAACAGGTTGCCTTGTTAACAAAATTAAAGTAATTAGAGACAAAATATTCATAGATGCTACAGAAGCCCATTGCAAAGATGCAAATAGCAGCAGTAGCATAATAAACAAGTCCCCTTGATCATATTTTGAGATACACTGCTGGGAAAATCATGATCGATTTATTCATGGCAGGCATAAATAATTTGCATGGGTTCCTTGTATGGAACTAATTTGACCTTCTGTCTTCTTCAGTAGCAAACACAAGCATCATGATGGCTTAAAACTGTCACACAATTGAAGAAATAGTGCAGAGAACCACTCAAAAATTGCCCATAACCTAAAATGTGTTTGATAAAGGCCAATCAATTTCAGGAATCACCTTAATAAAAATATCATTATGTTCACAGAAGTTTTGAATGCAAAGATGCAAAGACAAATCTGTATTTTCAAAATTTAAAAGAGTTCTAATTTATTGAAAAAATACACTGTATGAAAAAAGGCTATGGTTTTGGGCAAACAATTATCATGCACTCCTCATTTTTTCCTCTAAAAGCTCCCTATAAACCTGGAGTTTCCTGTATTTATCTCTGACAAGAGGAGCATTTGGGGAGAGTTTGAGCTAAATCACTTCAAGGTCATTAAACAGCTGTTGTTATTTGTTTTGTTTTATTATTAAAATATTCCATTCATATAAAGCACTTTTAAAGAGATCAACATTTCTATTCATGATTCTTCATTTGTTTCATGACAAAGTTTGACAGACTATATAGACTATAGACCAGTTAAATTCCTCTCCACAATGACACACTTCTGAGTCATCAGAAATTTAGAAGCCAGACATGCAGTTATTGTCTCTTCTCTGTTGACTTTATGTTTGCACTAAAATTTGGTATGCCTAATTTGTATATATATAATGTAACCATTTATTGGCACATATAATGCAGAAAGATGCTTTCCTTTCTTCAGTTTTCTGCATAGGTAATTTTGTTTACAATAAAGGGTGTTTTCTAAAAATATATCCTTGTGAATTTGCTAAATCTTGGCTGCAGTGTTCATGGTAAAACTCTGATTCTCACTTTGGATCGCTGTGTACTTTATGTGAGTTCTTTAAAAGCAGTTTCAGTATTTCAGTGCAAATTCAGAAAGCTGTTTTTTGTTTATTTTCCATAATAAAATCAAATCTGGAAATGTCTTCCACCTGATTCACTACCCACTTATTAAATGGCATCTTCTGTTAATATTTCTGAAGGTGTTTTGACATTTTCCTCTATGTATGCATAGAAAACTAGCAGATTTTTCTCCCAAGTAACTCTAAATAAGTGTTAGTGTATAACTATACAGTAATGATTAGCCTTTACTTAATCTTACCTACCAGTGCATTTCTGGATGACCTGGATGTGTAGAAAATGTAAGGAGAGTTTCTCAGGACAGATTTTAAAAGATAGGTTAAGGGATTTTTTTGTCTGAGAGCGATTTATTAACACTCTTTTTGCACCTGGAACTACTAATAGGCTGCAATGGCATGTCCTAGGGGAAAAAAATCCTCCAGATCTTGGGATTGGCACACATTTTTTTGGTAAGGAAATGGTGCAAAGCAAAAGGTAGAGGTGCAAGTCACCTCACAGTCTGAAAGGTGCTGCAAAGTGTGATTGCTGTGCTTGGGTCTGCACAGGTCCTCGAGCACCCATCAGACTTGGCTTTTCCTTTCTTCCCACCACCACCCTTACTGTGCACTGGCCAGTGGGAAACCCAGGACAGCTGAGTTAACAGGGGGTTCCCAAATCACCTCCAAAGACGTGGGAGAATGGAGTGTGGTCTGTAGTTTTTTACTCATGGTCTAGCTCTCATGCTTTCCCTGCTACAAGCATCCTCAATTATGAGGCAAAACAGTGGCAACCATTACAGCAATGACAACTATCAATTTCCATTTGTTCTAGAGGAAGAGCTCATATTTACTAGAAAACAAAGGCCCATCTCTGGTTTGCATGACTGAAAAAATCCTCACAGAAAAGGTGGAATCATCCTCAAATATTGCAGCTCTGTAACTCTGGCCATTGGATTTTGCTTTAAACCAGGGTATAACTCCTGCAACAGGCTCATCACACCATTCTCTGTCCCCAAAGGGATGAGACAAACAGTGCACTCTAACAGAGAGAGAATTATCCCACCAACATCTACAAATAGCAGAGTGATAATATTTTGCAAATAACAGAAGCGAAAAAATGCATCTGAGTGCTCATTATATTAGCATCCCTGTTAGAAATGCGCCTCAGCTCCTCAGAAATCCCCCAGTGTATGCATGATTACAAAATATGACACGGTGTCAGTCTGTTCTGCACAGTGTAGTGCATTGCTTGACAGCTAATGTGCTTTGCTGCACTGTTATTAGCTGTCTTGCTGCAATGCAGTATGTTACAGAGAGTAACTCTGTCTGTGTGGCTCTGCCCTGCTCAGCCTCGAATCCACAGAGTTAATGCTGGTTATCTTGGAAGGTAATAACGTGATTTTCCAGCACACACCACAACAGCAATCACATAGTTAACAGGAGCTGTGACTGTCAGCCAAATCGCACACTGAGCACAATTATTTGAGCCATTAATTGCACTATAGCATTTCCTCTTGAGATAACAGTGATTAAAACTTATGCTGATAGATAACTCTGGAGTAGGACTGAAAAAAGAGATTTCTGAGCGCACATGCAAGTCACACCTTTGACAGGAGCTTGCTGATAAGCCTGGCAGTTTATCACTGTGCAACAAGGAGTGCAAGCAGCACCGATGGGGAACAGCAGCATCCGACGGGCTGAGCACCAGCACTGAGCCTACCAGGCAGAAAGATCCTGAAAGATTTGTGTGCTGTCCGTCTGCAGATGGTCTGAGCACCTCTTAGGTAAAATCAGCAGGCATAATGAGCCATTATTAGACACTCAGCAGGAGCCTCTGTCCTTGTTTTTCAAAGGAAAAGCTGCGCTTGCCGAGCTGATGAAGCTTTAGAGTCCATTGGCCCAGATCTTCAGAGCTGGTCAGATAACTAACAGGTATTGATTTCAGCAAGCTCTGTGCATCTGGACACACAGGCACTAAATCACTGTCACTGTACAGTCTCTCTGTCTCTAAGGGTCGTTTACCATCATCTAATAATGGATCTGAGTGTGCCCATCGTGGCAATGTCAGTACTGTGAGGTAAGATTTTGTGAACACTAAGCTTCATCCCACCAGCCACTGGTGCAAAGCAGTGCCTGCCTCTCTGTAAAAGGTGATTTAAGCCCAAAAATGTCACAATCTGCATTTGCACAGATCACCCTGCTCTTAACCAGCTGTGAGCTCAGCTGTGGCTGTGCAAGCTCAACTGCAGAGTCCTTGTTGGTGCCAGCAGCACCCACTGCCTCTACTCTGTCTGTGGGTGCCAAACTGTGGGGCTGGAGGCAGCACAGTAGGGGCTGGAAGGGCTGGTGTCCACAAAGAGCAGCCCTCCTCACCTGAAGTATTGAGAATAACATGGAAACGCCCCAAACTGAAAAAGCTGCAGAATTTTTATACCATTGTGTCCCTGGTGATCTCCATATGCACACACACCAAAAAAAAAAATGCAGCCATGAGCATGGACCCACACAAGTTGCAGCAGTCAGCAATACTCAGCACAGTTAGTCCAATCACTCTACTGCAGGATGGGGTTTGGGGAGATCAACCCTGTGCCACTTTTATTAGCCTTTTTTAACCTTCTAAACTCAAAAATCTGTCAGTCATGAGGAGTCATCATGAGGAAAAGCACTGCTGAAATTCTGCTCATGTTCCCCTTTGAAGAAAAACCCAAAAACACAAATACTCTGAGGCTGATGTATTCTATCTTTTTTTTTTTTTTTTTCCTGTGAATGACATTTTGGACCCAAATCCCTACCCTGTAACACAGCTCTGTGTGAATGCTAATACCCAAGACCTTTAGGTGCTGTAACCAATATATTGTTTTTAGGCTTGAGTAGCTGACACCACCACACTGCCAGAGCAGAGATAGCTTTGGTGATCTGCTCCCATGGGATGTACAGATTCTAGGAAGTCAGGACAAGGATGGGCAAGCATGGCTGTGCTCTGCAGCAAATATTTTTTTCTGAAAGACATTGCATCAAAAACCTTGCAGAATGATAATAAATTGCTTTAAGTGTTAGATCCCTCTTATAAAATGTGATGTCTGTATGAGGGTCCTTGGCTGCTGTGCATTCAATTGCCTATGCTTACAACACTCTGAACATTGCAGTTTTGCACCACTATATGGTAAATTCAGCAGGTGCACAAGACCCACAGTTCCCACACCTTTTCTACTCTTTGGCTTGTCCAAGCAGCTTATGGGATGAACTGCATGGAAAGTCCAAGTGCCTTTCCCAGCAACAACATCCTACTTACCAATAAACTGAATATGTTCTTACTTGACCCTTGTCTTCAATCAATCAGCCCCTTCACTTTTCTTCAGTTCATAGTTTAGAATAAAGAACAAAGGTTTAATGGGTTTGGATTTCTCTGGGCTCTGTTATTAAATAAGCAAACCACAACAGAATAATCAAATGGTATGTCTAAACATATTATTATAGGTTTGAAAAATAGTGCCTATGAGAGATACAGAGAAATAATTAAGAATATGGAATATCAAAGAGATGCTGTAGAGGTCAGGATTTTCTTGTTATGGGGGACAAAAATTATCCTTGAGTCCTACAAGAAACATAAGGATTGCAAAGGTAGAACGAGACACCCCACTGCATTGTGAGATCCATGAGAAACAGGAATTTTAATTTTAATTTAATTTTAATACTTGTTATTACATCGCTGAAAGCCCACTGCCCATTAGACACCAATTGCCAAATTAAACCAGAATCCATGGGCCAAGTCTCACATATAACTGCTTGCTATGTTTTTCTGCAACCTGGTTTCACTGGGAAGAGATGTGGTGAGTCTTTTAAACAAGCACCAAACAATGCATAAAATTGTAAAATGACCCTCTGGAGCTTCTGTTTGATGTTTGACAAACATTTCTTATAGATGTGTCTCCCAGCCCTCTGCTGGCTCCTGCACTTTCTCTGTCTGTGTAGGTTGTTGGTATTCTCCCCACACTGGCTCTGCTGCTCAAGCAATCCATCACAGCAATCCATCTCGTATGTCAGTAATGTTGTTGCCATTCAGGCAGCAAGACATGGGTAGAAACATGAAACAGAAAAT
The DNA here is from genome assembly GCA_034336665.1 of Luscinia megarhynchos. NCBI lineage: Eukaryota > Metazoa > Chordata > Aves > Passeriformes > Muscicapidae > Luscinia > Luscinia megarhynchos. Next base: position 73,676,534 of record JAPFBE010000003.1, read on the forward strand.
GACCCTCTTATGTCAAAGAAAAAAGAAACTGAAAATTGGTCATTGGCTAAGTCTGGAGTTTTCAGTCCCAGGAATCATTCCCTATTGTCTGGTGTAGAGGAAGTTGTCCCATCTGCACAGCTTGGGTATGGGACAGAAAAAAACTTTGATGAATGTCACAGTTGTTTTGACCCAAGAGTCACTGTCTAGGACTTCAGCTTTGTTTCCCAGGAATTACTGTAATTCTCAAGACAATTATTTCCACTGACTCATGAAACAAAATCTCAACACAGATAAGGAAATTAACACAACTTAGTTTTTCAATTTGTAAAACGAGACTCGAGACCAATAGCCATAACTTCCCCATGGCTCAGTCTCTACCTGAGTTTCCAAGTGATTGCATTGAGATTGGTCTGCACTCCCATTCCTGGACACCAGATAATTTCCTTATTCACCTGAACTGCCTGGCCTCACAGCTCAGATCAGAGACCACACTATCACAGAATCATGAATTGTTCTGAGTCTTTTGAACACCTGATCTTTGTTCCAAGAAAAAAATTGTTTAAGGACAACTTCTTTAATTTGAACTTTGATTGTATGTTAGAGAACAGAGGACTGCCTTGCTGCTGGCATTTACAAGAAAGTGAAGCTACATGTGATGCTAGGAGATTGCTGAATCCTGCAGCCTGACAGAGGCAAGGCTGCCACATCCCAATAGCCCCAGATCCAGACCAGCAGTGGGGGTGCTCTGGTGTCCCCAGAAGGCATATGTGATAATACAACACAGATATATATCACATGTATGTATATACCTAGCTGGCCACACACAGAACTAGAGAATGCAGTGCTCCAAAAGTCACAAAACACACCAAGGGCCTCATTCTGTCCTCTGTCTGTCAGTTCAGGCAGAATGTCCCGTGCTGGGAAATGTGATCCTGCAAGGTGAATTCCTTCAGCAGCTGGGCTCAGACACTCAGCTGTTTCAGGAGCTGCCAGGGTTCCCAGTTCCCCCAGCTGCTGGCACTTGGGCATAGGAGCCTCTCAGGCTGCCACCCTGCAGCTGCTGCTGTGGATAACCCTCTGATGTGCAAAAACACACGCACACTGAGCTGGGTCCCAGCTGACATCCAGATTCCAGTCTCTCTGATCTGGACCTCTGGTCCCCCCAGCAGCCAGCTTGGTCTCTCCAGACACCAGACTCTCTTTTCCACCTGAGAGACAGGAGCCTCCAGCCCCTAGTCTCAGTCCAGGGGCTGTCACTGAGACCCCCTGCACAGGGGACAGGGCTGTTTGCCTGGAGAAAAAGGCTATGAGTGGGGTTTAGCCAGAGTCCAGGATGGACTACAGTGGTCACACATAGGGCACAGCCAGGCAGGTGCACTGACCAGCTCATACTTGTACATTGCATCCCCTGATCCTACTGTTTTCCCTTCTCTCCAAAATACCTTGGTCCCCCTTTCCCCCATCCTTCACAGAACATCCCACAAATCCCATGCAATCCTAAAAAAAATCCTTTCCCTGCCCTCCCAGTGCTGATCCTCACATCCATGGCAGTGACCTCTTTGTCAGTGGGGTGATGGCAAACTCTTCCTTTGGCTTGTGGTGATGAGATGCTCCAGCCCAGGGCCTGAGGCTCCCTAGAACATCCCAGAGGAGCAAATTTGGCCTCATGTCAGTGATGGGAACGCCAGGAGCCTGCATGTCTCTGTGCCCTAGGTCCTTCATGGTAGGGAACAAGCCTGCAGGGGTTAACCACCCTCTGCTGGTGCCCAAAGAGCAGTCACTTGGGATGTACCTGGGGCTCCCCACACTGGCTCTGAGGGATTCTCTCTGTGTGGGGCACCAGCTTCATGCTGCATAACCCAGCACAAAAACTATTACATGATCTGCCAAAGGCTGCACAGTTACAATGCATCAAATGCTCCACTTTAAATCTTTGCCATGTTTAAGTTCCTTTAAAAACTTAGTACTATTTTCAGCCAACAGAATGTTGATTAAAAAAAAAATCTAGGTTTGAAAATACTCATCTGAAGAGAGTCACTTAAGTACTCATTTCCTAAAATGTGGTCTCAGACTTAAGTTGGTTTCTTTGTAAAAATGCCACAACAAAATACATGTATTTCCTGTGCTATCATGTTTCTACCTATAGGACAAATATGAAGTACTTGAAAACCTCACCTGTGCCTGAACCCCTGAACAGCCAAACTAACAGTGCAGGAATAAATTGTCAAAAATGAATTAATTCTGATGCAGCTAAGTAAACTATATTTATTTATTATTTTAATCTCCTTTAAATAGGAAGTTATTTTTCCATAAAAATAAAATAGAACAGGAAGCTGCTAGCAGAATCATAATTTAGTCACTGAAAAAAGCTTTATGGAAAGTGATTCAGTGAAGAAAGTTTTACTTAAACTGACATGCTGTACTCCAAAGCTTATATCATAGTATATAATAATACAAATGAGAAATGAAACACATCATGGCTTTGCAAAGAATTATTACAATGTGTGATTTAGTCATATAGAAAAGGATAGGTTTCCCGTGGTCTGAGGAAATTTAGTTGCTTTGCTGAGCAGCTAGGCTGTTTTCAGAAACTCTGATACATTATTTATTATGTAAAGAACTATTATGAAAAGTCTTTTTCTCATATGTAATCTAAACTTAGTCTTTCAGTTTGAAGCCATTCACCCTTGTCCTGTCACTACATGCTGCCCTTGTAAACAGTGTCTCTCCATCTTTATTGTGGGCTCCCTTCAGGTACTGGAAGGTTACAATTAGGTCACCCCAGAACCTTCTCTCTTCCAGAATGGACAATCTCAATTCTCTCTGCCTTTCCTCGCAGGAGAGGTTCTCCATCCCTCTGATCACCCTGGTGTCCCTGCTCTGGACTCTCTCCAGCAGGTCCCTGCCCTCCCTGTGCTGGCCCCAGAGCTGATGCAGCACTGCAGGTGGGGTCTCACAGAGCAGAGCAGAGGGCAGAATCCCTCCCTGGCCCTGCTGCCACCACTGGATGCAGCCCAGGACACATTTGGCTTTCTTTTCTTTTTCTTTTCTTTGAGTTTTGGCAACAGCACCACTCAGCTTGGTGTCCTCTCAAAACCTGCTAAGAGTGCAGTCAATCCATTAATGTGTCATTAATGAAGATATTAAATAACACTGATTCCAGTAGGGATACCTGGGGGGACACCACTTGTCACTGATGTTCACTGGGACTCTGAGTCATTGATCACCCTCTGGATGTGACTCTCCAACCACTTTTCTATCCATCTCACAACCTACCCATCACATCCATCTCTCCATAATGTACACTAACCCAAATTAAGACAGAAAAACTGCAATACCATTAAAATATTTTATATAGAAAAGCCTTCTTGGTATGTCCTCCTTTCCTTTGGTGTTGTGCTCAGCCTGTCAGTGCTGTTCTGGGTACTAATGCTGGCAGTCACTGTTTGGGGGTGTCAGAATCCTGGGGTCTTTGCATGGAGAAGGGCTGGGAGCAGATGTGTCTTCCACCTTTTCTTCAGGAGATGTTGGATAGTTATCCTGATTGTCTTGGGGTGCACATTGCATTATTTTTATAAATTTTCTCATCCTTTTTTCTTAATTCCAAGTTATTCAGCTTTCTTCAGTTCTCTTTGGGACCTCAATAACTAATTTTCCTGAACAAGTTCCTTAGAGCAAGCCAGATGTTTTCTCTCACCCCATATTGTCTGGATGACAGGTAGCAACCTTTTTTAGGTAAACCATAGTTTATGCTTATCTTTCTAAAAAAGAATGTGGATTATGGGATGCATACTTTCTTTCCACCCCCAAATACTTGATGGAATTACATTTACATTCAAATCTCACCTTCTCTGGCTTTTTTTTTTTTTTTTAATTTTCTTCTCCTGCCTTAGTTTTCTCAGTTTAATTAGGGAATAAGTTAAATAACATTATCATAAAATTAGTGTATGCAGTGACCTTTAAATAAGTTATTAACATGTTGTTTGACACTTTGAATAAAACACTTGTGCAAAGCAATATTCCAGCACCAGGAACTTGCATTGCATTATACAATTTATAACTGGCATCTGAACTTCATACAAGTAAGATATTTGGCTTAGGCCAGGAAGGGTGACAACCATTGCTTTTCAGCCTACTTAAATTTTATTATTATTTTAAATTTTATTTTTAAATTTTAAGTTGTAGTTCATTTTAAATCAATAAGGATAAATGTTCCTTATTCCTTTTGTTGAATGATACATAAAAGAACCCTACAGGATGGGGAACTTATTGCTTAAAATACAAGTAGTTTTTGCACAGGATTCTAATATTTATTTAAGCTCTTATGCCTCCATGCTAGAGCATTTTAACAGACTTATACAGTATGTGCAATCAGAAATACATGATATATGGTCAGCAGGTTGCACAACTTTGCCTGAACTGAACAAGCTGTTCAACCTAATCATCAGTGACCTGGATGTGGGGACAGAGTGCACCCCCAGCTGATGAAGTTTGCTGATGATGCAGAGCTGGGAGGAAGGACTGGTACCCAAAGGCAAATGCAGAGTCCTGCACCTGGGGAGGAATAATCCCAGCACCAGCAGGCTGGGAGGGTGACCTGCTGGAAAGCAGCTCTGCAGAGCAGGACCTGGGGGTCCTGGTGGACAGCAAGCTGTCCCTGAGCCAGCAGTGCCCTGGTGGCCAAGAAGGCCAGAGGGATCCTGGGGAGCACTGGGAAGAGCCAGCAGGTCAGGGGAGGTGATCCAGCCCCCCTGCCAGCCCTGGGGAGGCACATCTGGAGTGCTGTGCCCAGGTCAAGAAACTGCTGTGCCTCAGGACAAGAAACACAAACCTTCAACTGGCACTGCCCAGCAGCAGAGCCTGGCTTCAGCTTCCCAGAGATCTGACAAACTGGGGAAATGCTTGGCTGCCTTTCTTCCTGCCAGTGAGTAATGACGAAGATTGTGCACAGAGAGTGTCCTGAAACACTTTCCCTTGTTTGTTGGGACCTCCTATACATTCAGAAGGACTCCTATAAAAGATGTACACAACGCATGTATTTTTGTCTTGGGGTGGCCTGTGTAATAACAGATTTGCTACAGTGTAATTCAACAGAAAACAATTCTCTGGATTCAGATTATCCCCATTTATTTTTGTCAATCTGTGTTTCTCAGCAGTTTTCATCTACCCATGTGTTCAATCACTATCAGGTGTCTCATAATCATTAGGAGGCATCATCTTGGCAGCATTCTCTAAAACAGAGAGGCATGCAATCCATATTTTATAAACTGGGAAATGAGGAGCAGTATCTAACACAGACCATCTACGATGTCCATGATGAAGCTGTAGAATGATCCAGGTCCTTTGAGTCCCAGCAGGTGTCCCAGGCTCTGGATAAAACAACTCCTATAGCACTGTTTTTCACACTTGAGAGGATACAGGTAACAGTCCAGAGTGAAAAATACTGCCATCAACATCTTGATTTATATCAGAGAAATAAAAAATACAGAGATAAAAAATTCTCTTTTTGTGAGATCTGTCCATTGCAAAACATGTGCTAGGTTTGGCAAAACTGTCATTTAATCCACTCTCAAACTTACACTGACTCATTTTGATTCTGTCAAATCATTCCTGTTGAGGAACAGAACTCTGGGTTTTCCCACTACTTTCCTGCATTTTTGAGCTGTCATTGCTCCATTGCCACACAACCTTTGAAGTATGGTCTCTGTGAGCTCCCAAGGGATTAAGCAGAGCTTCTAAATACTTGCCTGAAGTCAGTAGGATAACTTGAGGTGCAAAGCTGGTCAATGTAGGTAACCTGAGGAGCTGTAGGTTTCAGGGGCAGCTTCCAGTATCCCCTGAAATAGGCAGGAATTTTTCCTCCAACCGGGATTTGGTTCAAGTTCATCTTCACTTCAACTTGCAAAAGACATGAAAGGAGTAGTAAATAAAGGAAATATTTCAACCCTCTTTGCCCAAGCCAATCAGCTCACTAGGTCCATGCTTGCAGTGCATGGTCACCCACGATTGCATGGAGCCATTCCTGTGCCAATGGGGTGTCTGCACTTTCTGAGAAGCATTGAAAACCCACAAACCAGAAGTTGAGCTCAGAGGCTGCCAGCAGCTGCAGAGGCAGCAAAGGCCCTGCAGAGTCTGAAGGACTGTGGTGGAGGTCTGCAGGGAGGCTTAACAGGCTTGAAATGATAAAGTGAGTTGTTATCTATGAAGATGTATCATATTGATTATAGGAGAGCAAAAACCTTGTCCCATACCAGCAAAATATAAGACAAGGTGAAAAAGAAAAATGTGTATCAGTACAAATGAATATGAATGATCAAATGAAGGCAGGTGCCACTTTACATCTCCCAGACACATCAATCCATCAAAAATTACAGGCATTGTTTTTAGCTGGGGCAGAGTTAATGCTCTTCCTAGTACCTACTGTGGGGCTGTGTTTGGGGTTTGTGCTGGAAAATGTTGATAGCACGGGGATGTTTTAGTCACTGCTGAGCAGGGCTTACACAGAGCCCAGGCTTTTCTGCTCCTCACCCCACCCCACCAGTGAGGAGGCTGGGGGTGCACAGTGAGCTGGGGGTGACAGCTGGAACAGCTGGCCCCGACTGATCAAGGGACATTCCAGACCTTATGGCACCATGCTCAGCATATAAAGCTGAGGGAAAAGAAACAAGGGGGGACACATTCAGAGGGATGGAGTTTGTCTTCCCAAGAAACTGTTAGGTGTGATGGAGCTCTGCTTTCCTGGGGATGGCTGAACACCTGCCTGAGCAGAGGATGGGATGAATTAATTCCTTGTTTTGCTTTGTTTGCAGGCACAGCTTTTGCTTTACCTATTCAACTGTCTTTAATCTCAGCCCAGGAGTTTTCTCATGTTTACCCTTCTGATTCTCTCCCCCTCTGGAGGCAGTGAGCAAGCAGCTGTGTGGGGTTAAACCACAACATCGGGGAACACAGGATTTTTTTCACTTTGTCACACATCCATCTTGCTTTGCTCATGTGTAAGAGGGGAAAAAAAGGAGAAGCTAACAAAATTTTCATTTTCTTAACAAGGAACAAATGTCTGTCGCCCAGGGAAAGGGTGGAGTCACTATTCCTGGAGGCATTTAAGAGACGAGTGGATGTAGCACTTAGGGACAAGCTCAAGCGGGGGACTTGGCAGCGCTGGATTAATGATCTCAGAGGTCTTTCCCAGCCTCAGGAATTCTGTGATGCCGTGAAGCCAGCAGCTCCCCATCACTGTTAGCAGACCTGCACACGGAGGGAGCACCAGCAGGGCAGCTGCCCCTGCCCAGGACAGAGCGCTGGGGGGAAGCTCTGGAGACAAGGGAAGCAGCACAGACAGGTTAGTCATGCCGGGAGGCAGGCAGAGGAAATGAAGCAGGAACAGAGACAAACAAGCAAACCCAGCTCAAGGCTAAGCTGCGTCCAGAACAAAGGTTCGACTAAAAAATAATTTATAGCATTGTAAACAAGAAGGGAAAACATTCGGCACACGGAATGAGGAAAACAGCTGTGCCCATTGCTCTATTCTCACACCCTCCCAGCCAGCGACATCCCCTAGGAAAAGTTTCACAAGCATGCACGGAGTTCCCTGGGAGGGCAGTGGTGATGAGGATTGTCACTGTGTTACTGCCCAGCCTGTGCAGAATTTGGCACAGGCTGACACATTATTCCCACTAATGCATTTGATGTGTCTCAGCAGCTGTGCCAGACTGTCTTGGGGCTCTGCATAATCTGTATTTCCCTGTCCAGCTCAAATGCTGAATGGAAAGAAGCAAACTTCATAGTGCACTGGGTATCTCGTGAGTTTTGACGATGGGTCCTTGGGGTTTGGAAGGGAGCTTTTTGGTTCAGAAGGCACAGGACAGAACTGTAGGCTAGACCATGAAAAAAATGCATTCTGCTCCAAAGAGATCAAAAATTATCACCTGAATCTCAGTGAAAAAGAAGTTTCTTTTTTCACTGTTTTCTCTGCAAGGCTGAGGATGTGGCTTTTCCATGTCCAAATAACACATGAAACATCTCATGCAATGAGAAAAACATATCTAAATAATCTAAAATCATGGTTAAGGACAAAAAAGCAGTGACAATACCTTGACTACAAGACACTGGTCTAGGAACTGAGCATTTACACTTACCATATTCTTCCAAAGTACTTGTAGCTGAGCACCCAGCTGTCAGAGATTCAGAAGACAGGACAGACAGCAGATTGGATGCTGCACACTGGTTCCCACATTTAAGGCTGCTCATCCTCTGGGGTCATTGGAGTTTTCCCACTCACTTCACAGCGGCCAGGTGTCACCACAGACTGTGCTGCTTTGCTGTAAAACCCACTTCAGCTTCAAGAATAAATCTGTAACATGTAGAGTCACACAACCTTCTCACCACTATCAAAGTTTTCTGTAGGATCTCCTTGGCTATTTTGTTTCAGTCTTTTTGGGGGGAAAAAAAAAGAAGCAAATTTTTTTTAAAGTTCTTGCATCATTTTTAAGCTCCGTTTTGCCTCAAAAAGCGTTTTGCTTTCTGCTCAAGGAACATTTTCTCCATTCCAGGAAACCAAATACCCACACCATGGCAGATACAGGTTTCAGGTCTGTGCTGGTCTGAGCTCAGGGATGTGACAATTCCTTCTCCCTGGAAGAAAACACAGGAGCATGATAGAGACTGATCTATGAGTTATCCAACTACACTCTGCAGTAATTAGGGGAAAGAAGAGAGGACACAGACCACATCTATGGAGCACATTGGCAACAGACTTTGAGATCTTTCATGGAAAGGGTTGGCCTGGATACACTGAGTGGGAATGCCAAGAGCAGGTGGACATCCACTGCTTTGAAATGGCAGAGATTCATGAGAGCTCCACTTTTATTGGACATATCATATTTACTTCTCTGTGTTTTCTGAAAATTCCCAGCTTACATGCCTGTATGTTTCCTTGCATTACACAGAGTCCACAGGCTGCCCTGAAGGTAGGGAGTTTTCCTGGCTGGCAGTAATAGCTGGTCACTGCAGCAGCTAAGGTCCTGATTGATTCTGTCAAAGGAAATACAATAGAAATCATTACAACTTAATGCAAAAGGCTCAAAAATCAAGAAAAACACAACTGTCAGAAGTTGAAGGGTTTATACCTCAGTGCTGATGATTGTAACAATATTTTGCATTAATTTGAAGGGGAAGGAAGATATATTTTAAAAAAATTAGAAAAGGAAAAAAAAAAGATTAGATCTCAGCCTGAGAGTTTAGTGTGATTTTCCTTGTAGTGAGGTTCTACTGGATTGTGAAAAGCCTCCCAAGGGAAGGGATGGCAGCTCCATCAATTGTGTGACATAATTGCTGCATATTGTACTTTGGTAAAGCCTGAGAACCTCTTTCTGAACTGGATCCAGTCCAGGATACACCATTCTAGAGAAAGCAGAATGCCTAATAAAGCTGCCAGAATATTTCCTTATTTTTTGCAGATTTAATGGCTGTGAGTTGAACAAGCATGCCATATGCTTGTAAGTCAAAGCATCCCTTTTATGTTTTGAACTAGAGCTATTCCCTTGAGCATGGGCAAACTTGTGAAGCTCTTTATTTTCAGCCTCATAGCTGTTTTATTATACCTCTTTCCAGTCCCTTATTTAATGAGGTGTTGGGCTCCTAAGTAAATCTTTGCCAAGATCACATCATGCTGCCAAGATCACAGCAGCCAGTGTTCACCAGTCAGCTTCTGAGTTATACATTCAAGCTGGTGATGAAACAAATAATGCAAAATGGTTACTAATTTTGATCATACAGATATTGTAGTCAACATCTCTTCACATGTGCACACAGGAATATTAATTCAAAACCATCCAAAAGTGATCAATAATCATTTCAGCAAATTTTTTGGGGGATTAAGGAATTACAGTGAGGATACCCATCCCTGGGTCTTTTGCTCATAGAGATTAAAATGTATTACAAATCTGGTATCAGAAGCTCACGATTTAAAATGGAGAATCAAATTAATAGAATACTTTGTGAAGTGCATGGCATGTGATGAGGACATACTGTGGGGCCTTGAGGTAAAGTTGTTCATGTGAAAACAGATTTTATATTTGGAAACCAGTTTTCAAATCTTTTCTTCTTTTCCAGAAGTTTGAAGTTCCTACCAGCCCTGGTAAACTCTTAGCACAATGTCTTTACCATCCTCACTCAGAACAGCACCTACTCACTAATTTTGAGCACCAACAATGTTTTAGGAGTCTGGGCTGACCAGCTTTCACTCAGCTGTGGAAACTTGCTTCTGAGTTGGTAGAAATGCCTCACTGTAGGCTGACATGGAGAGCTGGTTTTGTCCTGAATCCACTCTTAGACAGAAATACTGGAGCTTCTGATGATAGCTGCAAGACTGGTGTGGCCCATGTTTCTGTCACCCTTTTTGACTGGCAAGCTTCTGGTGTGTTATGAATTTCTAAAGATAGGATTTACCTGATTCCATGCATCTTGAGTATGGTGTCTGGTCCAAGCTGGCTGTCTGAGCTCCTTTAGTCACTAAAAAAAGCAAAGTGCATTCAGACAGCAAATTTGTGGTATTTTTGAACAGTCCTCCATCCCTATAGCCACCCCAAAGGAAACTGAGATTGCCAGGAACAAGATGCTTTGGACACCAGGAATTAAGGGAACTGATTCCATGTCCCTGAGATGACTGCCAACAAAAGTTTGTTCATGTCTGCACAATTCTTTGTTTGTTGCCACATCTAGGCTGAGAAAGATCCTTACATTGCCCAGCTTATTTTGCTTTTTCAATATCACCTCTGAAAACTTCAAATATTTCTGAGCAGCAGAAGGGCACTTGGGTCCTGTACCATGTTTGGCTCTTTCCCCCACAACCACCCAGTCTGGAGCTGGCTTATTGCCCTTGAGCCAGGCAGGACCTCACCACTCTGGTCAGGTATTTGAAGGCTTCCAATTAATTTCTGGAGGGTGATGGAGGAAATTAATTTCCTTCACTGTTAGCATTTTGAATCCTGACCTCTCTCTCCTGACTTCTAGTGAGATTAATCCACAAAAAGACAAAAGCAGCTGACCATACTGTGTCAAGCATCTTTTCCCAGATGAAGGATGGTTCCACCCTGAGAAAATCAGTTTACTTTGTGTTTTATCATTTCTCCCAGATAGTTTCTATCTTGCTGCTGTCAGAGGTCCAGGTTCTATTTACATAGATGGAGGTGAGGCAAGTGGTGTCTATGGCCTGCCTTACCTACATTTTTAAGATCATGACTGCTGTTGTTTATATGTAAAATAAACATGAATATTATTAGAACTGAAAAGGAAAGACAAATAGGGGAAATAGATACTGTTTGTTTCATTTATATTTCAAGATTTGGGAGAGTTTATAATTCTTTTTATAATTTATTCTACAAGATCAGGCTACAGTTTTGCTGCATCAAAGCTTCTTCACTTACAACTCTGCTGCATTTTTCTGTCTTCACTCAGAGATGCACACAAGAATAATAAATTATTTTGTTTAAGAGAACTGCAGCATCTCAGGAGAATTGATTTAACCACTGCCCCTGGCTCTGACCGTATCACTCTGGCTTTACACCAGCATTCCTGCACTGAGGACTTAGACACGAGCTTTCTATTTCCCTGAATTGTTTTGGGTTTTAACTTAATTTAGTATTCAACTCACAGTTATGACAAAGACAAATACATGGCTATGCTCATTGCCATCTATGTCTGTGCTGTGCTATTAATTTGAAGTAATATATTTTGTGTGCACAAAGTATTCTGTTTACCTGATTTTTCACTATTACATTACCCCTTAACTGAATTCAGAATGTTTTTCTCCATATTTTACATCACTGTCATTTCATGTCCTTCTAGACACCTGCTTTTTTCCTAGGTGAATGAAATTTTGTGCACTAGATGGCCCCATTTTTGTGGAAGCAGAATCACTGCTAATGCACTTTTTTTTGGTTGCCTATCCTTAGTTCCATAAAACAAACCCAGTTAATTACATGCAGTATAAATTCTCTCATCATAGATTATCTTGAAAAAAGGCCTTCAGAGCTGGCAATTACTTACAATGTAAGAGGCAACTGCATGACATTTTTTAAATCTCTACTTCCTTCCAGTTTCCAGATGTCAGAAACATCCAGATGCTGGTGAAGTTATTTCAATTGAAAGGGTGAAACTCATCTGGGAGGAATGGGGAATCATTAGGAGGATACATTTGAAAACCAAGCAAATAGAATGGAAGGAAGTACAAATTACTGGGAATGGCTGGGTTGTCCAGTAGCAGCATGCAGAAATGGCCTTGCAGCTCACTTGCAGACACAGGAGCTGGAAGAGCAGTGGGCAAAGATAAATTAAAAAATAGAGATTCAGGTAGTGTTCATATTGTTGAAGAGATTGCTTTGTCTCAGGTGCACTCTTTTATTGCAACTCAGACCAGTATGGATCAGGGAGTGTCAGCAGAAAGAATATTTTATTATGCTTTTGAATGGTAAATCTGTTGGAAGGATCATCCTTTGTCCTGCATTAGTAGGAGCCTGGCATGGTGAGGTGCTGATATTTGGCAAGTGCTCTTTGATATTACTGCAGTACAGCAATTACAGCAGCAATGGAACATTAGCCTTTATTGGCTTTCTTGTGCCCACCTCTGGCAGTGGTGGAAGACTAAAACCCAGTCCTTTCTGCAAATAAACCCTTTTACCACACATTTTCTCCCACCCTTGTTGCAGGTTACATTTATGTAACCTTTACTAGGATAAAGACCTCTGTTTTTTACCCTGTGTTGGCAGTCACACCACTTGAGTGTAGACATCTGTAAATTTAGAATCTAATGTAAGCTAACTACCTAGAACTCCTATAAGAGACAGAAAGAATTTCACCCTTTAAATGGAAAAGCAATGGCCATGATCTTCACTTAATGGGTCTTGCCATGGGAATACAAGGTTCCCAGATTGACCCCAGATCAGGGATCCATAGGGAGGCCAAATGCACAAATTGCAATGGAAAATTATGGTTGTAAATAATCTTGTAGAGATAGTTTGCAATTAACATTATTTAGCATGTGTAGGGTTTCTGTATTAAATAGGCTTGACTTCATATTATCAAGTTTGTTTGCCAATATCATGTGTATAAGAAGAAGGAAAAGTTTAAAGCAAACTGAAAAATGACTTGTTGGACTAAGATTGTAAATGGGTTCTTATTTGTGATGCTTTACTGAGTTAACTGGTTTTAGATTTTGCTGTTTGGTCAGTCTTTAGATTTTGCTATTTGTTCAAGAAAGAATCTGAGCATAAAAATATCATTTTGCTGTTTCTGAATCATGATGAGTTTCCATGGTATGGAGATCCTCACACTAAACATTGTAAGAATATTTAGCACTGTTCACCTCTAGACATCAATTTACTTCTTTTTTTTTTTTTGGTTTTACAAATGTTTAAACTGGAGATCCCTAGGGGTCTGTCCACATACAAAGACCCTGATGAAATAATGAACTGAAGCAATCTGGTCCTGTCATGGTGTGCTGCCTCTTCTACCCATGTTGTGCCTCTGCTGGAGAGAGCAGCAGTAGCTGCAGCATTCTCCACCTCTATCCTCCCTGTCTGGAGCAACCCTGTGCTATCATGCAGTGCCCCATCAATGCCACAGCTCTATTCCTTTCTGTGTATCATACTGTGGCATTTTGCCCCTTGACTTCCCCCAGCTTTTCCAGGAATTACTTCTTGCATGCCTGGTTTTGCACTGCTTTCCAACAATTTGAATCTAATTTCCCCTTTAACAAGATTAATGCACTCAATATCATCTTTCACAAAACATTTTGCTCATCAGCTTTTCATTTATTTGTGTTAACATGGTTATGGTCAGGAGCTTTGCTCTCTGCTTTCATTTCTCTTACACAATTGTGTCTTGACAGTGGGACTTGACAAGGACAGCAGTCCCTAACGAGAGGATAAAAAGGCAGGTGAGGATCCCACTTATGCAGCCATGCATAGCACCCAGCACCCCCATTTCCAAAGCCACCTGGAGCTGGGAGATCCTGGGTGTCAGTCTGCTCCATCCTCCCCATCTTGGGAGGCTGCAGAAGGACCTGACTCAATAATGTACCAGTTAAGCACAGAGGGTGCACATGTATGAGTAAATTAAATGTGCACAGGGTCTTTCTTTGGCCCTGAGACCCATAGGGCTGAACTAGCTTGTGTCCATAGAGTGAGCTCTCAGAACTTCCAAGATTACATCTCTGTATCCAGGCAGGTTCCTGGAAATAGCCCATCCAGGAGTAGTGTGGATGAGGGTACTGGCAAGAATGGAAAGCATAAAGGGAATCCTACTAACAGGTCAGTTTAACTCCTGTGTCCAGGTACATCTTTTCACCACTGTTTAATGTGGTGGAGGAAGGGAAGAGAGGCATCTACTATATTTTTTGTAATATTCCATTACACTGGCGCTTCCTTTATGCTGGAAGCAGCAAGAATTCAGATGTTTAAGAAAAAATGGACTCCTACACATGGCTTAGCTACACTGAAAATTGCTAAAAGCCATTTCTATGTCCCCCTGCTCCATCTGTCAGACCTCTGAGTAAAATGGCAGCTGGTGTGCTGGCTGGTGCTGCACTAGCCTCCCTGTGTGGCTGTGGAGGGCCCTGCAGACCCATGTACCAGACACGAGACATCCCCAGCAGCAGCAGTGCTGGAGGTGGGCATCTGCCTGAGCCTGGGAACAGGATGGGCAAAAGGCACTTGCAGAGACAGCTGCCTGACTTTGACTCGCAGCAAATCATATGTGAGTCCCCAAATGTCATAGTGGAGAATTATCTGTAGTCCTTACACAAAGCATTATCCCTTCCTATCTGCTTCCAGTGTGCAAGGAATTAAACTTCCTTTTTTAACCTGTGCCTCCTGTCCCAGTCAGGAAGGGTGCAGAGCTGGCCTTTAATCCCTGAAGGAAATGCAAGTGAGAAATATTTAACATTTTACAATTATAGTAGAATTCTTTATTGTTCAGATTCTGTGAATACATCTGGAAGGACTTTAAAATCTAGCTCCCCAAAGCATGTATTACACAATATAGGTAAATCACAGTTTCCAAGCTCCTGGAGCTAATGCATGTTCACTCTAGTCCATTTTGTGCATTGCTCACAAATCAGGTTTTTTATTCTTCACTGCTCAGCAGAGCTTTCAAAAGCAGAGCTTTTGAAACAAGTTCCTACATAGGAAAAGCTTTTCTGAGTCCTGTAATTTGTATGAGAAGGATTTCAGTGGGATTGTTTTTTCCTGTCTTTAATTGCTTCCTCATAAGCTCAGTTCCCAAAGCTCCCAAAACACAGCAATACTGTCCTTCAGCAGTTTACTTTACCTTCATGTGAAAAGAAAAGCTCTGATCTGATTCTACCCATGTCTGAAAAGGATGGTGGTTTATTTTACTGCAGAATAATGGCAGCATATGGATATAGAGACTTATCAAATAGTATTCACACATGAACAAGCAACTGCAAGTATTGGCACTGTCAACGGAAAGCTGTCAGGGAAAGATCATGCTGTCATAAACCAAGAGAAGCTAAAATTAAATTAGATGCCTAACATATTGAACATACAACCAATGACTAAATAATTCTCAATAACTAAATAATTATTTTCTTATAAGAAATCTGAAGTAGCTATTTTTCATATGCTAAAACCCACACAACATTAAAATTACTAAAATTTAAAATCATTTATAATAATTAGCATATGTTAAGAGCATGGAACAGGTCTAAGCTGCACATGTTCCAAATGGTTATAAGTGCATCATGTACATAAATACATGAAATTGGCAAAATAATGTCCTGATAAGCTCTGTAACAAGTCATTATTTATTGAAATATCTATTAACCATCTATTAAACCCCATACATAAATTTATATATGAAGGTTAAATAAAAATTCCCTCTTTCCTACTCATGCAGTAGTGACTCAGAACATAGGCTGCAATAGTATTTAGTAATGTTTACTATAGAGAAGTGCAATAAATGTTATGAGATGATCTAAGCAGACCACATTATTAAGGGTGTGTTTTACAGAGCAGAAAAAGAAAACACAGTTGGGTGGTATTTGAGTTGATTTTCTATTACTAAGAACTACACTGTGAGATTAGAGGAAAGCTAGGAACAAGAAGCTGGGCTTTCTCTTTTCTGTATAATCCTATCACCTACTAGCAGAAATAACATTTCTGCTAGACTTGGTCACCTCATTGTTTTTACACCTGTACAAGGAATTTTAAAATAATAAACACTCCTGCAAAACATATATAAAAATGAGTATTTGGAAGCACTTTACAGTGCACTATACAGGGTTCTTTCCCTTATCCAGCTAGATACATAATTCAGTCTCAGAGCCATCATATATTTTGTGCTTGCTGGGGCACCTTGTGTTCTGGAAGCTCAAAGCCCATTTCCAACAGAACTACCCTTTCACAGTAGGCTGGATGATTATATATTGGCATTAATATTTCACAGGGTGCTGAAGGAATCCAGCACCTTGCTTAGGCTCACACAGATGACAGGGTGCTTTATGCCAGTGAAGATCAGTAGGATGCACCCTGCTCACCAAGTCTGCTGAGCAGGCTCCTGCCCAACCTAAGGGCTGTCATGCCTCCTTCTTTTCTCAAATGTGATGCAAATGCCAATAGAAATAAGTTTTTCCTCTCAGTTGCTGGTCCTGCTGCATATCATTCCCCTTAATGATGTATCAGGCACAGGTACATCCCAAGGTCCCCCGGAAAATACCCAGCATGGTGCTCAGAGACACATAAAAGGAGAAATATTGTCTGTCTGCAGAAAGAAAAAGGGTTAACTACAGTAATTTACATCCCTCATCCCTACCCCCAACAGACTGTAAATGAGAGAATGAAATTGCAAAATGTGTTTGCATGGTTTAAGAAAAAGCAAATATACAAGAGCTGCCTAATTAGGTGAGAAGCTAGGGCTGCACAGATGTTTTCATCTGTTCTCATGCCATCAGGAAGCATTGAAAAACCCCACCACAGACACTGTGAGGTCATTTTTCAGAGTTCTTTGTAATTATATAACAGATAGTTCTTTGGAAAACAGCCCTTATTAATGAACCACAAATAGACTCCTCCCTGAGGCCATGTTAAAGCATGCTGTACTCAATGTGAATAGGACACTGGTAAAATGGGATGAAAAAATTCTCCTATAAGCTCGTGCAGACTCCTCATAAAATGCATGACTATTATTCAATCTTTATTATAGTAATGCTTATGAGAGATGCATCGAGACACTTGTAAACTCTAAAGTAAACCTATGTTCTAGACCTGTGCAAGATTTGGTTCTAGATTCTGTAGAAGACAATAGGGCTGCAAAATTCAGCTGTAAATAATTTGCATTTTTAAAGTTTTGTATTAGTCCAGGAAAGGTTTTATTCATTTTTTTTTAAAGTATGTTACCAGAGGATACTACAGGTGTAGTAGCCTTTATAGTTTAATGGTTACAATTCTTCAAGATCCTTAGTTCTGGTTCTAGAGACATTTATACTGAAATATGTGAATAAGAGTTTCCATCAAAAAACAGCTACAAAGTCCCTCTGAAAGCCCTGGATTTCTGCATCAGTTCTGATTATGGTCACTTAATATCTCTCATCCCAGATAGCTATACTAGTTTAGAAATGCTACAGATTCTTGTGGCCCAGGGTCTGTCTACAGTGCCTAAAGTTAGTCCTCAAATCTCTTCTTTCCCTGGCTATTAGAGACTCTGAGATGAAAAGTCAATGAAAATGAAAATGAAAAGTGAAAAAGTGAAGTGAAAAGTGAAAAAATGAAAAGTGAAGAAGCTCTAGGTGCTTGGCATATTTCAGGCTGCTTTTACCTAAATGCTAATTAGATATATCAGACAAGGCAATAGAAATTCACAGCATTCTGAAAATTAGGGTTGTCCTTATTTTGGGTTACTGAAGAATATCCAAAGCCAAGCAAAAACTATGGCTAGCTGACAGTTTTCTCATGCATATGTCTAGAAATGGCATTTGCATCTTTCACTTTTACACTTCTCCAGCCAAAATCCTTCTCTCAGCCTTCCTTGTCAATCAAGCCCAATCCCCCTATGGCTCTGAAAGACCAGGGGTTTATGCTGTGTGGGACATTTGCTGAAGATGTTCATCCTGAGCACCTCTTTGCTCTACCCTAAGCAGCAGAACAAATCATTGGCTGACAGCATGCACCAAGGGACAAATGAGTCAGCTGAGTGAATGCCAATATCTTGAATTCAGATATGCAGTGGCCTTAGACTCTTCTCATAATCAGTGGAGAAATTAGGGTGCCTAGTGTTTCTCTGATGGGTTTTATCCTGAGTAGATGTCTGGAATGGATCAGCTGATGCACACCACAGATTGCCCTTTCCCTCCAGTCTTTATGAATATA
The DNA here is from genome assembly GCA_034336665.1 of Luscinia megarhynchos. Classification (NCBI taxonomy): domain Eukaryota; kingdom Metazoa; phylum Chordata; class Aves; order Passeriformes; family Muscicapidae; genus Luscinia; species Luscinia megarhynchos. The sequence goes on from JAPFBE010000003.1 coordinate 73,694,896, forward strand.
CTAGAGTCACAGGCTCAGCTATAGCTATTAGTAGGGATGTCTACAGCTAGTTAGGATGAATCCCTCCTGTGTGATGAATGACATAAAACAGGCCAGGCAGCTCTCCTACAATGAATTGAAGCCTTGCAAGAGGGAGCTCCTATAAGCCTTTTAATAGATAACATTGAATATTCAGATAAAAGAAGGAAGAAGACACTTTGTACAGCAATATTATAAATATACACAATAATATGCTTGATCATTGCGGACTAAAAGGACAACCATTAGTGCACATTTTGGGTATTACTGCAAATATTGTTGGAAAACATTTGTGACCATCACAGATGCATTTGACTGAGTAATCTACCTCTTCCTCAATAATATTACTGTCACAAAATACATATCATTGATCACAAAATACATATCATTGATCACAAAATACAAAGGGTGAAAATGAAGTAACACTGGAACTCATTAAAAGTTGAAAATGCAAGTCAGGCTAAATGTTAACTTAATAATCTCAAACACCCTGGTGTTTAAAAAAGCATGACTTAAGCCTACATTTTCAGAGAGAATATTTCTATGAAGAAACAAATATTTTTCTTATATTTTTCAAACTACATTTGGCTCTTGAATTCTTACCTTTGTAATAGTAAAATCTAAGAAAATTCTTATATTAAACTGATACATTTATGTGCAATCACCTGATTTTACCAACTGGGCCCTTTTACAACAATGCAGAATTATTCCAAATCATCAGGTGTAAATATCTGAACCTTTTTTCTTTTTTCTTTTTTTTTTTTTTTTTGTCTTGGAGTCAGAATGACCATCAACTGAGACATTGTGGAAACTATCTAATATGTTTTTTTGGTGCTAAAAGATTATAAATGTAACACACTGTAAGAGCAGCCAAAGCCAGAAGTCTGAAAGAAGTTTTTGGCAGGAACCTTTTCACTATATTAATATAAATGTTATTTTTCAGTGGCCCCAACTTCTCTGTGCAATATGAGAACTTGTTTTGTTCATTTTGAAGCTGAGGGAAACTTAGCCAACAAAGTGACAGCCAATGACAGTATGAGAGAATTCCATGGACATTCAAAACTTCCCAAAAAATGACCTTTATCTTCTTATGACTACAGAATCATAGGATATTTAGCAATATCTGTACACACAAATGAAACTTTTCTGATATGATAAATTGGTAGGACCTTGCCAAAATTTATACTGGGTGGAATGTTTGGGTATGTGCTTTCCAGTAATGTGTATAAAACTTACACAATTGGTTCCCAAAAACCACAAACTATACTTTAAGTAGGCCCTCCTTGAAAAAAAATCTACACATATGCAGTTTTTGCTTACTGGTAGTGATGGAAATAAGGAAAGCAAAAAGAATTTCATAGCTGAGTGTGGTTTACAAGCATTACTTAGAGTGGCTGATATAATTTGTTGAAATAATCAAAAAATATCTGCTGAGCTGAAGCTTCAAAAAACCTTGATAGTGTTGTATAAGGAAGGGCCAACGTGGACTCAAAACTGTTCTAGTGAAAAAAGAATATAGAAAGGATTTTGGACACTCTCAAACTGATTTTGGTACTAAAAACAATCCACAATAATTTCTGAATCTTCACATAAGAAAATGAATTTTCATTTTAATTACTGTCAGGCTATCATTTTACTGGAAAGGTCTGTTCTAAATACACCAGCACAGAACTCTCTGTCTCAAAACTGAACAAAAGCTTGTTGTCTGGGACAGTCTTAGGATGATGCTCTGAAACCCAGGTTGGCCCATTGGCTCACTGTGTCAAATGGCATCAAATCTGCTACAAATGCTCAGATCTTCTGCCAGTGCCTTGAATACACTTCCCAGGATAAAAATGATGCTTGATTTTCTGCACTTTGTCTAGTGTGACACTGCAATTTCAGAAGTCTTTTTTTTTTTTCTTTCCCACAACAACACCACTAGGACATCTAAGGGAAGACCAAGCCAGCTACTGTCAGGTTCTCCTCTTCCTTGAAGTCTCTGCTGTGACTTAGAGCACATAAAGTCCAAACCCACAGCATTCATCAACATCAGCCAGATCAGAGAAGTTAATGAAGCCATGTATTTGGGAGACTGCTGCCTGGGTCAAATCTCCAGGTGTCATTCCAGGTTAACACAAAGGTGGTGAACCCTGTTCTGTCCTGGCTTATTTAGAATGGCAACAGACTCCTCAAATCATGCACTGTTTGGCAGTCACATCAACACCAAAACACCAAGCAGGTAAATTTAGGAACTGACATATGTCTTCTCAATCTTTCATCTGTGGTCTTGACTGGTTCCCTCCAACCAGAGCTTTTCCAGAAACTGCCTCCACCTGCACTGCATGTACGGTTATCTCAGGCTATGCACATGATTCATCAGCCTTGACACAAAAATATGGGTTTTTCATACAAAGTAACCAGATTTTGGCTTAAAAATAAATTTGCACAGCAGCTACCTTGCTGCTGATTAAGTCAACAATACCCAGCACAATCTATGCTTCTTATTTAAATAACTGTTAAATTGAAACAACTTTTACATAATTTAAACTAGGATTTTGGAGTAAGAAGAAAAGGTAATATAAAGTTTGTTGTTCTTCCTAATACAATAATTCTTGGAAAGAGTTTCAGAAGCAGGTGCAGCAGCTGTGTGCATCAGACCAGCTCTTTATGTTTTCCTGTCATGTAATTTTTGCCAAAACTCGGCTCACCATTTGCTTTGCAGCTGTTAGGCAGTATTGGGTTGATTTTTTGGATGCAGATTTGTTAAGTGCTTCAGTGACCCATCCAACAGCTATAGTCACATGTGCCAGACATTATTCCCACATGGATTATATTGCTGAGGTAGTTTTGAAAAAAGCTTAGATGGGTTTAAAATCCCTTTCTAGTCTTCATCTTTTGAAAGAAACAACAGATAGTCCAAGTTCACAAAGACCGTATAGTGCTGCTGTGGTGCAATCCATCCCATGAGGTCAGGGAGTTTTATCTTAATTTATATGTGTAGCCAAATACAAAAGTCAAACAAGCTTTCAACTTACACTGAGCTCAAGGTAGTACATTTTGATTTTCTCTGATAATTCCATCATAAATAGCCTCTAAATGCTTATTTTTGTGATGGTTGCACAATGTTCTTGTAGCAAGAAGGAAACGTGCATCAGGCAATTCTTTCTGCTTTCCCAGTAGGTTGCCCAATTTAGGAGAAATCTCAGTATTTACAACAAAGCTAACATCAGCAGGATGTCATTTCTCAGAACAGATTTTCATGAGATAGTTATGTACCACACCACACTATACCACACCATATTGTCCTCTACTGTTTGCCCTTGTGAGTATACACTCTCAGTCAAAAGGTCTTGTACCTTTTCTGCTCCTAATTCTATTTCATATTTACAGTTCATTTTAAATTCACCTTCACTCCCCTAAGCATAAAAAAAAATAAGGAATGCTGTTTTTCATTAAAAATCTAAAAGCAAGGAAGATTTTTCAGTAAAAGAGGAGTGTTCTAAGTTGGTAATATCTGATGAGACTTTCTGTATGAGTATGGTTTACTGCCAATCTTCATCCAAGAGAGATTTTAATCCATAGGGTCATTTGAAAATTTATGCAAGTAATGGTCCATGTAATGAATGTAGGGAAATAAATGGAAAATTGTTAAATGTGGATCAGTGAAATTTAAGACTATAAAGACCACAGAAGAAAAATAGAAAACAGTGGAATAGAACATAAGCACCTGAAGATGCAGAGTAGCATCAACTGACAAATTAATGAAGGACAAGAGCAACAGTGACCAATAATGCAGTATCAGTCAAGAAAATTTCCCTAACAAAGATTCACCAAGAGCTCTCAGATCAACTTAGGATCAGCAGTTGGGAGCAAAAGATCAGAATCTAACCTTGCATGACCTTCATAGAATAGAATGGAATAGAATAGTTCCAGCTGCAAAAGACCTACAACAGTCATCTGGTCTGACTGCCTCACTGATCAGAGCTGATAAAAAATAAAAACACATTATTATGGCCATTGTTCATATGCTTCTTAGAGGTTTGGGGATCTATCACCTCTCCAGGAAGCCTTTTCCAGTATTTGTCCACCCTCTGAGTAAAGAAAGGCTTCCTAATGCCAAATCAAATTCCAAATCAAATTTGAACCTCCAGTCATTTTGTTGGTCTTTGGTTGTTTGGGTTTTTTGTTAAATAAGGGCCAACACCGTGCTTAATTTTTTAGGATTTCAAGTCAATATGTATCATGATGACATTGGTTACTGAAGAAGAAATTCTTTAAACAGCACTGAGCAGTACAAACACACAAAAAAAATCATGCAGATATTTTTAAACAGCAAGTTACTTGCTCATTGTGTTTGATAGTGTTTTTGAAAGTTGAGTTACTTGCTATGTGGCTCTCAATAGATTAGTGGATGATATTTAGATACCAAGGTCTTTATGATATCCTCCTTTAAGTTCAAATTGAGAATTCCAGGCTCTCAGAAACAAGATAGAGATAAAATATTTTGGGGCAGGCACAGAAAACTATATTTTCACAATAGTTAATGGATAAGACAACTTGCAGAAGACATAAGGGCATACTCAACATGGTCCCATCACACCCTATAGACTTAACCTGGGTTACACAAGATACCTATTTGCAGTGAGTGTGTCTCCTGTTTTCCACAGGCACACTAGACTTTGAGTGAAGCAAAAAGAGTGTCTCTTAATGTAATGCAAGTTTTACTTGTGGTGCTTAAGACTTTTTAGTTCCAACCACTTTTCAAACCATCACTGCAGGTATTAGCCACTCAACAGCTTTCATTTGCATTGATCAGTTGACACAGTCTATTCTCAGGAGAATTAATCATTAAATTACATCCGAAGAGATACAGGAACAGCAAGCTCGGTGTTAATTTTATGCCATTCTTAATTTTTCATATCTCCTAGGTGCTGCAGGCTGTGCACACGAGGGTGTTCATGCATCACTTAGTAATGAGACCTATTTGAGTTTTCGAAACTTCTTTCTCATTTTCTGCATTCAAGTAGTGTGAGAGCTGCAAAATGCCAGATGATTACTGCACAACCAATTCTGGCTATGAATATATAAGCATGTCCTATCAAAATCAAAGAAAATCTCTTTGATTCATAAGCTTTTGACTCATTCTGTTTTCCTTTTTCACTAGTTTAAATTGAGAGTAATTCCAGGGAAATTGGCATGTCATGAAATCAAAATTTGCACCCCAAAAGATGACATTGAGCTATATTAATATTCATTCACTAGCAGATTAACTTGACCTAATGAAAGTATTTAAAATAGTGTAGAAAAGAGAAGATATCAACTGACTATTCTGATTTTTTGGTAATAACAAACACATCTGAAATGTTGCCATCAAAGAAACTCTGATCATTTTATAAAAGTTATATCTGATTTCCATTCCCATGAAGATTGAAAAAGAAGTTTCTACAGTCATCAGAACAGCTTCTCAAGGCATGACAAAACCCCCTGGTTTTTGTTGTATACTACATTGGACTCCACAAATACTGCCCAGATTGTTTTAAATTCCAAAGGATTCTATGAACCAAAATGCATTTGAGCTACTGGACTGGAGTTAAAGGGATAGGAAGAAAGGAGGACACAGTAAGTGTGTGAACTGGAGTTCCTTGTCCTGCATCGTGCTGCTGAGCCAGCACACAGCCCTGCACAACTTAGAGGGAGAGGTTCCCAAGTGCAAAGAGTTTCTAGTCATCCACTGAGATTCTTTAAGTGGGAGTAGAGCTCTCATAAATTTCTCTTGCAAATTCAGTTTGCTCTGGCTGAGTAACTGTGCTAACAGAGCATTTGCCCGTGACAAGCACTAGCCAGGAGTTCCTCATTTTGCAGCTCCAAAACAGATAACATGGGGTTGTGTAACTTTGTGATCTTGGTGCACAACATTTTCATTGTCATCAGCCATAAGGTGCTCTTTAAATGGAGCTGACTAAGCTCTTTCCATCAAGCTGGCCAGGTTCCTCTACTAAAACCCATCATGTAACAGGCTGAACACTCACCATGTGGCCAAAACAGGACAGCCCTTGCTTTACCTGTTTGCTCATGTCTGATAGCTTCTGAAACAAAAAGGCAGGAGGGAGTAAACTTATGCAGATGATTTTTTCTGGAAGACCAGATCCAGTATCCTGAACAGAGGTTGAAAGCTTCTGAATGCATAAGTATTTTCATAATTGCTTTGTGGGTACAATTTTGTAGGTGGTCTATGTGAAAATGTTTGAAATTACTTGAGATCACTGAATATAAGGATGAAATATAGGAAACACTGTAAATGTCAAAATTTAGCATTGGCATCCTTGCCTTTTCCTGGTTAGTCCAGTGATAATTTATTACGGATTTCTTTGTAAGCAGGCAACAGAAAGATCAGAGGGAAAGGAAATTAAATTATGGAAAGCTTTGAAGAAATGTCCTTTATGCAAAAATTTCCCAGCTACAGATACAGTTTTAAAGAAGAAACTGAAGGTAAGGAAGGTGGTCTAAAAACACACATTGAAAGCTGAGCCCAGCCTGCTCACCTTCCCCCTCTTTGCCAGCTCCACTTTTGCAAATTCATGGCTCACGGCAGTTCTCTATTCCAAAACTGTGTTTGTACCTTCAACTCTTGATCTGTCAGAGCACAACAGATTAGCCTGGGCAAAGAAATAACCTTGGCTTTTTTTAAATAGACTTTGTTTCTGTTTGATAAGCTCCCAGGAAGCAGATGACTGCAACTTTTGCCCTTCTTAGCTTTCCTTTCTCTGAATAATTCTGCATAATCTTTAGCATGCTCAAGCACAGTTTGAAGTGGGTTAGTGGTGGTTTGTAAATCCTAAAGGTATATATGCCAGTTAAACAATATTCAGCTCTACCTAGCTTGGCTATTAATTAAAAGTCAATTAAGAGTTTCCATTGCACCCAAACAAATCAAAAGAATAACAATTACGTTCTGAAGTTGGAGGGAAAAGCTACAATAATTGCTTCTGCTGATAGGTCTCTTTCATATTTCAGTAAAGAGGGACAACACAAAATTAGCAACAAAAACATGGACTGAACAAATTGCAATGCAGGGAGATATAACAAGCTGAAAGAATGAGTTTCAGATTAATGTTTTAGCAGACTGAATAAGGAAAATGTGTTAAAACATTGCTTATGATAGTTCCTCTGAAAAAGGTACATTAACTCTTTGGGTACTTTTCAACATGCAATATGGAGAAAAATTAAGTTGCTGCAGCTCCAGACAGTCAGGAGCTTGAGTTTTCTTCAGTCTCAGGTTTAATTTTATTGTCACATTTTCTAATAACAAGAACTGTTGAAAATTTTCATTTTTCTTGTGACAAGACTTTGCTCAGCCATCCTGAAAGACCCATGAAGACAGACAAGTAGCCATTGCAGTATCATCTCTTCAGGTTTCCTGACCATCAGCCTGAAATAAAAGTCACCACATCAAGAAAAAGTGATAGACTGCCTCAGGGACATGCTCTTCAATAGCCTGACTGATATATTTAATTATTTAGAATCTCAGAGATAATACAGATTCTGCCACAGTTCTGTGCACCATATTTTCTTGTGGCTGTATTGGCTCAATTGATTTGGGAAGAGAAGTAGACTTCAGAGCAAGCCTCAGCATGGTTTTACCTGCCTTTAAGTTGGATATTATAGCACAAATACCTGGCACTAATTGGAAACCCAAAGGTCACTGTTATAATGAACAGAAAACCTCAGAAAAGAAATCTGCAATATCCAGACAGCAGAAGCCACATACTAAGCTATAAGAATTTCTTCATACAAAAACATACTTGAGTTTCCCTATTTTTTGGGGCTACCAGACAGATGACTCTTCATATAAGCTCCAGTACCCAACAAACAATTCCTGTATTAAACACTGGTTTAAATGATTTAATGGCCCCCACAATTTTGTAAACATAGCTGGGAGCAGGTAGGACTTAAGATGGATGTATGTAAATGTATAGTGATTAGAAAGCTCAAGAAGTAGCTGCAAGGGAAAAGATTTAGCAAGTGTAAGTGCGTCATAGGCAAAGCCTTGTTGGAATCCATTTCTTGAGATCCATCCCAAACCCAGTGCATTGGTCTCTCCTGGTTGAATAGCTGGGCTCTCATATCAGGAACAGGGGCAGCCAGAACCCAGTGTCCTGCCCCACATAACAGCAAAGGGAAAACTTCCACTGAGTGAGCAGCAGCCAATATCTTTTAGTCCTTGTTGTTCCCATTAACTGTCTTGGAAGAGTTTGTTACAGCCCACGATGAGTCATCTGTGCAATTATAGTAGCAGAGCAACATCAAAGTGATAGATGAGCCTCGGGTTCCCTTGGAACTGAATGACACCTCAGTAACCACACAGAGTGGCTGGGACACAGCCAGTAATGCCTGAGTGACAGCAAGTTAGGCCATTACAGAGTCAGCTCCTATTGACAGTGACAGAAAAGAAAGGGTGCATGAAACCTGCTCCATGGCTCATTGAAAGGAGTCTTGTGGCTTCCCTTTACAGAAGGTGACACTAAAACCTGCCTTTCCCAGAAAAATAATTGGCAGCCCTAACACAGGGAACCAGTAAAGGAGCTTCTCAGAAAGGCTCACAGTGGGGTGGAGGGATTTCCAGCAGTGCTCCACATGCTGTTTCATAGCCAGCAAGATGCTCTTGTCTTGAAGCTGCTCACAGTCAAGCAACTTCAACTGATTTTTAATTCAAGTACAAAGAAGAATAGAATGTGCAGAAGAACATTTGTTTGTTCTTTGGGCAATGGGAGGCAATGCTGTGCAGTCTCACTGGGAAGGAGAGAAAGTGCTTTTGTCCACCTGCAACACAAAAGCTTCAGGGTACTCACTCCCTCTGGCAGGATGACCTGCAGTCTCCAGGTGCCACCTGTGCCCATTGAACCAAAGGGAAATTGAGTTTAATAGTTTGATTCAGTTCTATAAGCAAGATAAGTTGTTTTGATGCATTTTGTTTGCATATTTTTCTTTCAATTTATTTTTTTTAATATACTTTAGTAATAGGGGAAGTCACTTTGGGAGAATCATTCACTTTGAAGTTAGAAATTCATGCATCTGTTTACCAAACTGTTTATTTCTGCATGGAATACAAAACACAGAACACCAAAGGAGCTTCATCTGCTTCTTCACACTTGTCTTACAGAACAATGAAGCTTGTGCTATGCAGTAGGAAATACAAAGCTGGTAAAAAAGATTGGTTTTGTTTGTGATAAAGTATGTGTTTGTGAAATCCATTGCTATAAGGGATTTCTACAGCCTAGAATCCAACACTGTGGAGACCACTGGGTTATCAAAACATTGTGGGACACAGTTTTCCACATTTCAGATGCTAGAACAAGACTCCATCCTTTATGCTATTTGTCTTCTATCCCTCTGTTAAAGATTTAGACACAGTCCTGGAACACCTGCTATTTCCAGTACACTGGCAGCTTTGAACATAGTGAACATGCAAGTGTGGACTTGGAAATGTGGATTTCCTCAGGTTATAGGCATCAAAATGAATAAAATGTCCTCTTTGCCTAACCTGCTCTTAGCCCATGTTGGCTTCAATTTATTTTTTTTTAATATTGTAAGCTGTTTCTTTCAGTTTCATATATAAATATTTGAACATGAATTTGATATGAAATGAGTTTTACAGACAGAAGCAGGCCTGTAGTCTCAACATCAAGTGCTAATTCGAGCTTCTACAACACAAACTATATTTTACATTTACAGTGGAAGCAAAATTAATAGAAGTACAAAGTCAACACACAGATCTGGAAAACAAGCAAGTCAGCTAATATTTGCTAATGGACACAGATATCTTTTGGTGTAAAAATGATCTATTATGATGTTCTGTAAGCAGTTGTTAATCATATTGTCTTAGAGTCACTTCTCTTAAAAGCAATTAAACTCTTCCATTCCCCCTCTAACTTCTTGCAGGGGAAAATGAAGAACTGTGAGTGTGTCTCACTGAAGGAAATCTCTATGTGAAGAGAACAAAATCTCAAGTTTTGCCTGTGTAAGCAGTTCTGAACTGAAAGTTTAATAGTGCTGCATAAGGACCTGGAAAGGAAACCTGATAAAATAAAACCTGCACACAAGAAGGTGAGGAAAAAAAGCAGCAAAGAGAAAATACACATGAATAGTAGAGGAGCCATAAACTACAGCCAAACAGATTGATGATGAAATTTTACAGTCTTTGTTTCATTTACATATTATCCAATTTATAGGAAAAAGAAGCACCTGACTACTAAGCACACCATTCATGACTCATAGGTACTTTGTGCAAATACATAATTCATGAAAAAATGTGCTGCTGCATGAAAGAATGACTTTGAGCAGAATACTCCATTTGAACCTGGAAAATGCACAAATTAATCACCAAGCAAGTCAGACTACAAATGTCTACCTATCTGATTTATCTCTCATTTTCCCTTTCATTTTAGCTCTCTTCTGGGCTCATGAGAAAACAAAATTAACACTGCTGGAGTTAATTTAAGTATCACTTAATAAACTAAACTATTATATTTTTCACTATGAGAGTGATGAGACACTAGCACAGGTTGTCCAGGTGGCTTTCCCATCCCTGGAATTGTTCAAGTCCAGGTTGGATGATGCTCTGAGCAACCTTGTCTAGTGGGAGGAGCCCTTGCTCATGGCAGAGAAGGTGGATGATCTGTAAGGTTCCTTCCAATCCAAAGCATCCTATGATTCTATCATTATGATGCCAAGCACTGATCTCAGTTTTCTGCCAAGGTAAAATATTTCCTGCATGAAGCCTGGGGAACATTTAGTTTATAAAGGTTCAGATCTTTAAAAAGCTGATGTCAAGACTCTTAATTTCTTTCCAAACAGACCCTGTGGACTAGGACTCAAGAAAACAGAGGCAGTTGATGAGAGAAGAGAGAAACCTCTTTTATTTGTTCTTTCCCAGGCCTATGGAAGATGGAGGATCTGAGACTGATTGACATGTTTATTCAGACAGAGGAAGGTAGAAAACAAACTAAAGAAGTGATTTCACAGTTTCAGGTCTTTTTTTGAAATTCAACTTTTAAAAAGGAGGAAATACTGCTAAAACAAAGGTTGCCTGTGGCTACTTTCCACATTCCAAAACAAGGAACATTTCGTGACAGTTTTATGTCTGTGAAGAATTTACCCTTTTACATCCATGCATTGTGAACTGGGAGAGTGCAAGGCCCAAGATTAAAAAGTGACTGCACAGAAAAAGTCTCCCTTCTTGACACTTTTCCTAGTGTCATGAGAATATTAAAAAGCAAAACAAAACAAAACAACCCCACACATAGAAAAGTGACAGATGCAGAAGTTCTAGAACACAATAGTGTTTCTGTGGCATCTACTTAGCCTGGGGAACAGCCACAAAAATTTTTCAGTATCAAAACTTCAACAAGACTTTTTTTTTTTTTTTTAATAAAAGGTAAGATGAATTTTTAAAAAATCTCTGAATGGCACTAGTACAGTGTAAAAATGATGAGAGGACATAAACTTCATATGCTTCAAATATAAAATACAAACCCTCTGAGGATGGGAAAGGCACTTCAACCTCTAAAAAACAAGGCATCAATGTTAGTATTCCCATCTGCTGCTCTCTCCTGCCACCTGCTTTGCAGTTGGATATGACTTGAGAATCAGAATTTGAAAACTGCAAAAGGGAATGGGGTTTACACAGCTCCTGGGTAACTTCTACCAGTGTCTCACCATCCTCAGAGTAAAGAATTTCTTCCTAATAGCTAATCTAATCTAAATATACTCTTTCAGTAAAAGCCATTAGCCCTTGTCACATCACTACATGCCCTTGTTAGAAGTCCCTCTCCAGGTTCCTTGTACATATAGGAAGGTGCTATAAGGTCTCCCTGAAGCTTTCTCCCCTCTAGGCTGAACAGCCCCAACTCTCTCAGTCTTTCCTCACACAAGAAGTGCTCCATCCTTCTGATCATCCTTGTGACCCTCCTGTGGACTCAGTCCAAGTGGTCCATGTACTTCCATTATGGGGCTCCAGAGCTGAATACATGTATAACTTAATTTAAACACAATCTGTACCAGAGACTTAAGAAAGTGATGCAAAAATGCTTCCAAATATGTTTCATGTGCTTCTGTTGATGGTGAAGGATTGGTTTATTCACCAGATCTGTACTTCATTTCTCAGTGAGTGATTAACAGAGCCTTTGCCATGAAGATTGACACTCTTATTTAAATTTCTTTCCAATTCTTGTTCCAATCTCCTTCCTTGGCAAACCTGTATCACATTTCACTTTTCAGGCTGCCTCTTCTCTGTGTGACTCTTTCCCTGGCCAGTTACAGATACTGCTAGCTCTTTTCACAGTTTCTCCATTCCCACTGATGTTTAAGAATCTTCATACATGCATAGACCTTGCCTGCCTGTTCTTTTCCCAGCTGGAGTATCCATACTTTACACAGTGAAAATAGTACCAATTTTGCCTCTTTGGTCCAGATCCTTGTGTCATTATTGACTTTTCCTCCAGCAAAAACCTAGAGCCAAGGGGCTTCTTTGAGAATGTGTCTGTACCCAGTCATGTCCTCTCTGATGCACCATTTTTAAATCCATTGAGTTAACAGAAAGTCATCCCAATTGTATGATCCACAGTTTAAACTTCACACATGAGGCTTCCATCCATTGGAGAAATCTGAGGTTTTCTGCATGTGGAGACTACATGATCCAAATTCCTGTTCAAGGCATGGAGTCTGATTAGGCTGTTCAGTGACTTTTCCAGACCAGTTTGCAACATTTCCAGAGATGGAGATTTCACAGCCTCTTTGGGCTCTGTCACATTCATTCTGTAAAGTTATGCCCTTATGCCTAGTGGGAATTTCCTTTATTATGGGTTGTAGTTGTTGGTTCTTGTCTGTTCATCATGCACCACTGAGAGAGTCTGGTTCCATCTTTTCTATAATTCTCTTCAGGTAGGTGATGAGAACAGTCAGATTCCCTTTCTAATCTCTTCTCCATCTGAAAAAAGCCAGCTTCCTCTTTTCATACATCTTGTGGTCTGGATTCCTCAACATGTAGTTGGGTCCCAAACCTGGACATACTCAGAAGAGAGATCAAAACCATATCTAACAAATGTTTTCTCTCAGCTTTTGTTGTTGTGAAGGAATCCCAGTATACCCTGGTATTCATCACTTGAAGAATCACTGGAAACAACTCTTTCTTGATAGCCTGTCCTCATTCCTATTTCCTGACAAAGTTCCTTCTGAATTTCCCTTACAAGTTTTACTTCCATCAGGAATCCCTGCTCAGCCAAAGTGATCTCCTACAGTGCCTGACTGTTTTCCTGATGGTCAGGATAGAGGAAAGAGGCTCTGAGGAAGGAGTTGATATTCAGACTCTCCTGCAAGCAGAATATAGACAAAAATGCCATGTCCATATTATATAGTGGTTGGTTTGGGCTCTCCTCTGGGCTTCCTGTGGCTGCACATCTCTGGCATTAATGCTGTTCCTGACAAATGTGAAGTACTTTCTCCAAAACAAGGAGACTCATTCTGAGATATGGGTGAAGTTCTAAATATATAAGGACTTAAGCCTTTTTCCCTAAGTCTGCAATTGCTTATCTTGAATGAATCAGGACATTTTGTACAGAATGGTTAGAATTAAGCTTTGCTTAAATTTTTCTTTGGCTTTACCAAGGTCATCTTTTAGTGTGCTTCTGTTCATGCATATCTTCCTAAACATATTTTCCCATGCATCATATTTCCCATACCTTTATTTCATTCACAATTACTGAATCTTTTCTAGTAAAGCAAAGCCCCAGAAAGTATGAATACAGAGAAATTAATGAAGAAAATAAATTTTAAAAATAATGGTAAAGATGGCATAGAAAGAAAAATTACTGTGAAATACTTAGTATTATTGCACATAGGAAACATATTTCTTGACTGGCTGAAACCAGCTGAAACTATCTCTGTTCTTTTAGCTTATAAGTAATGGTCAATAACAGGTCCTGGAAGTACATTTCTCTTGTCATGATAATTCACTCAATCTTAATTCATAACAATGAATTTTATCAAATTTACTGCTGCCTTGACAGAAGAGAAGGGCCATTATTTCTTTTTCAGTGGTTTTCATTTCACTTCTTCTTTAGAATTTTCATTCAGAAAAATAAGTAAAGCAACTCATTAATTTAAGTAGGAAGTTCAAATTAGATGCATCAGCACAGGAATACGATTATGGTGGTCAATATATGTAGCCAAGCATAACTCACCAGTTTTATCTTCAAATGCACACAGTTGTAGTGAATTTAGCAGTATCTGCACATATAAACTTGTGCATTTTATTTGGTATTGCACTCAAATGAGAATTCAAAAAAAAAAAAAAAAGACAAGAGCAATCAGAAGTATGTCTCAAATGGAGGTGCAGATTTATTTTTTAGGACTTAGAACTATGAAACCCCCATGAAGGGAATGTGTCCTGCATCTTTAAGCATAGGGTTAAAAAAAAAAAACCTCAATGGTCATTCTTTGCCTTAGTATTTCCAGGAATTGTCTTATGTTGTTCAAGAAGTTTATAATGAGTCCTAAAATACTCCCTAAATCTAAAATCATTCTGTGGGGCCATCACACCTAAAAAAGTTTATCAGTCTTCTGTAATCACTGCCACTGTAATCACTTAGGTAGAACTGACAAAAACAAACTTCACATCAAATTCAGCTCAACATTTTCCATGGGAAGGCAATGATGAGAAGGAATGCCGAGGTTTTATTAATACAAGGAAAGTTTAAATGATAATGCTGAGCATATCTTCCAGAGAGACCAGTCATGAAATTTAATTAACAGTCATATGCTTTGAGATCCTTTGATACCAAGCACTGTGTAAATGCAAATTAAAATGATTCTTTACAAATAGTAATTAGTGAAATTCATTCCATACCTGATTTTGGTAGGGTTATTCAGGTAATAAATTCTGCTGAATGTGAACCTGAATATTTATTTCATTTGCGTTAGAAGATGAATAAACTTTCACTTTCAAATATCAAATAATGCTACAAAGTACCCAGGACAAAGACTGTACAAGAATTATTATCCATAATTTTTACATGTTATTGACAGATTTCCTATCTTTAAATACATGATAAATAATTAGACATTATTTTCAATGATTTTTTTCCAATTGGTAGTGCCCTTTCCATAGTGTTCAATGGCTGAGAAGGAATGTATGACTTGGATACATGTCAAGTACCTTCTATTTTATTGAATAATCTTCTGTTTTTCTCCTAGTTTAAATGAATTATAACTTTTTTATTGACTTAAATATGTTTCTTGTGGGTACACTATGTATTGTTAAATTTGGGGGCAGAGGGTATAGATTGAGTAAGAGTGTATATGAGTTTCAAATTTTCTTTTGAAAGTACTTTGAGTTTTGTAGAATACTGTGCCCAGTAAAGTCTGTTTGTCATTAAAGACAATCCTTTATCTGATCCAAATAGGCAAGAATCTTTGTTAATTTTCTGTTAAAGTGAGTTT
This sequence comes from Luscinia megarhynchos, assembly GCA_034336665.1. Classification (NCBI taxonomy): domain Eukaryota; kingdom Metazoa; phylum Chordata; class Aves; order Passeriformes; family Muscicapidae; genus Luscinia; species Luscinia megarhynchos. The sequence continues at coordinate 73,710,391 of JAPFBE010000003.1, forward strand.
TGAAGATATTCTGAGATAATAAAAATAAACAAGAATGAGGAGTGCAGGGAATATTCTCTTTACTGCAGGCAATAAACAGCTTTCTACTCTCTCCCATTCTCTGCTCCTTCCATCTCCACAAGTACCAACTGCTCCCACTTGATCTCATCTAATGAATTCCTCTGAGCACTGGTTTTTAATTTCTTATTTCTGCTTCAGATCTGGAAATAGACTTGTCCATCTGAAAGCCTGTCACATTCTTCCAGCAAGATTCTTTAATAACCACATTACCTCTGCCTATAAATACTGTTCTGATATTCCCCAAAGTATGTGCAGAGATGCAGATGAGTCTGCCCTTGTGTATTCAGAAAATCACCAGAAGATGCCCTTAATTTTTGCTAACACCACTTCACAATGCCACATATCATTCTAACTGAATACAGTAATCATGGAAAAAAAGAATTCTGCCACACAAACCTAAAAATAAAGGTAAGGCTTATTCTATATTGAGACAAGTAACAAGAGTTAACTGTGTAATCCCATATTGAACAGGGTCATTGAGGCTCCTTCTTCCCACACAGAAGACAGTAAGGGAAGCAGGTTGCATCATTTTTACTTCTATAATTGATCATTTTTAAGAACCACCAATATGTAAAAGATTTTCATTAAGTGAATCTTAACTGTCGTCCAACACCAGTGAATAATTATTGATTTAATTACATACTATGGTTAATTCATCAATTCATTGATTAGTCTACACTTGTCTTAGTCTGGAGGAATGCAATACTCAAATTTATTTAGTTTAATTACAGTTATAGAATTTTAATCCTTTTTTGATAGATTTTGATTTATGATATTTTTCTATAAAGCCCATTAAAAAGGCATGTTTTTGTGGGGTTTTTCATTCAAAATAATAAGAATGACCAAAGCAAGAAAACAAAAGAGGCATCTAGACAATTTTCTCCTTTCTATAATTTTTCTTCAAAGCCTCATACTCACATGCCAAAAATGAAGAGTTATTTCCTCAGATAAAGAAATAATGTCTGACTAATCAAGAATCAATATCAAATCACCTTGTTCACTACTTCAATTTAAAAACAAAACAGAGACCAAATATTCATGAATGGATTAATTGCAGTTAATTTATGTGGGCTAAGAGTTAAATATCTAATTGGAGTAACCATCTAACTTATATCAGCAGAGAGAAATAAGAACCTTTATATAGCATTTCATCTTCTACTATGAAAGAGATCTCATTTAAGCAAAGGTCTCTGCTCTAGCAAGAAGGTGTCATTGTCTCCATTAGCTGTCAAGGGAGGCCCATAATAAGTTCAGATCAGGCATTTAACTTTTATACAGAAAGAAACTTGGTGAGGTAGAGTTCATGTCTGATATAGACAATTCCCGACAATTTTTCAGATGTTTTTCGTTCATGGAAGTTAACTTGAAATCTGTCTCATAAGCTTTAAGCATTTCTAGTTTCAACCCCAAGATCTTAATAATTATAAATTATGAAATTAAATTCTTGTTTCTGCTCGGTTATATATCACAAGGAAAGTGCAAGGCACCTTAAAAGCCTTGTAGCAGCAAGAAAAATCTTAAGAATTCTTAAGAATCTTAAGATGCTTAACCAAGCAGCATGAGAAATCTTCAGATACCAGTTCAGAGGGAACTGAGAACTGAAAGCAGAAATACCTGATCCTTGAGCTGAAGTGATGATTAAGAAGACTTTAAGCATGCAATATTGTACAAACTTTACAGTGGATTTTTCCACGTCACAGAAAAGCCAAGTCCAACAACAAAAGGGAGGAATGCATTTTTCACCGTGGCTGGTCTGGGTCACAATAAATGTAAGGGTTCACAGGAGCTTCAGTGTGAGCTGGTGCCTGCTGCAAATGCTGAGTTCCCTTGCTTGGGACAACAGGCTTTTCACAGTTTCCATGGTTTTAATGGGTTCTATAATGAGCCACAAAATGCAAACTTCTACACATCCATTTCCAGCAGCAACTGCACAACAGAATAAAAAAATCACCTAGATTTTTATTTAAACTTTGGATTAGAACAAAAATTCAGGCAGTTTCCTCTGGGTTGCTTTACTTGCAAGCAAATGAAAATTATTATCCAAATTGTTCTTGATGTTCTATAAATAGCTCTGTTCAGAGGCAGTTTTTTCAGAAAAAAAAAAAAAAGTAACTCCTTCCTAGTATGAAATTTTTTAAAAACAGAAATCCTAAGCAAAACTTTGTATCTGCAAGTATGAACATGCTTATACATTGGCTCATGAAGAATTAGGGTCACATATTGAAGTCATGGAGGAAAAAAAGATCAAATATTAATTGGCTGAAATTGCCAAAAATTCTGTAATTCCTAGAGTAAAGAAAACTATAGTATATACACACTGCATTAATTGTGCTCTTGTTTTGGCAGAAGTATAACTAATAGATTAATTTGCAAGCTAGAACACAAATTCATGGCAAGTGGAATTGCAGTCAGTAGCAACAACAGAGCAGTATTTCACTATCTGACAGCTTATGCTAAGTACACTTTGCATTTTAATGCTGTTGGTGCTTGCCTGCCTCTTCTTCCTTCCCTGTCAGGAGTGCAGGTAACATTTCCTGACGAACAACACTGATAATAAAGGTTATGACCAACCACAAGTCATCTTAAAAAAGCTCTTACAGACAATGAGATGAGATTCCAGACCAGCTCAGACCACATTCTTCCCTCATTTACCAATTCAAATCCATTTCTTTCCCACAGACATGAAGCAGAAAGCAGCTGCTCTCATCTTCATCTAGAGGCTGTGAATAGCTACTCAAGATTGAGTGCAATCTGTCACTGATCCAGGTAGCTGCAGTTCTGCCTAGACACCAAGCCAATTTGGGATGGACTGCATTTTACCCATTAAAAAGACTTGAAAGCATTCACATGGATGAAGGAGAAGAATCAATTTTGCATGCCTGTCAGAAAAGGCAAACCTTTTGTCTAGCATGTAGATCTCCAAAAGTCCAATATTTTCAATATTTTTCACTGTACCAGCCAGACTTCTATGAAATTTTTGGTAATGCTATTAGATTGGAAAAGATCATTATGGAATGGAATGTTTTGAAATGTTGGAATAAGGCAGAGGAGGATTACCTAGTAAGCATGCATATCTCCCTTTCCTCCCACTGAATTTAACAAACATTTTGTTCCAACTCTGTTCCAACTCTGCACGACACATTATACACTCAGTTAGAAGTCAAAAAGCTTGTCCATTATCTTGTGGAGATTGCCTGCTGGTCCAATTGCTTCTCTGGAAGCAGGTATTTGTACAAAAGCTGCTACCTCATCTGCTCTACCAGCACCTTCAAAGCTAAAATACAGCTGTCTTTAACCTGGCTGTGACCCTCAAATTACGTGTGAATCCAGCACTGAAGAGAGAGCATAACACACTGACTTGGAAGCTGAATTTGGCAATGCAAAAAGTAAATTAGTATCAGGAAAACAGCAGGGCAAAAGCTTGACAACAGTGAACTTGGCAATTAAATGCCCGTGAGGTGTTAGTTACTTGTTACTTTCTTTGGGCTTGAGTGGTTGAGAGTCAGTTTTCTGGTTTTCACTGAACATAGCTCTAAGTTTACTGATATGTAGTTTCCCCTTTATTTTCAGCAACTTTTGTCACACTAACGCAAGGTATTCTGAAATCAGCTTCTGACTTGCTAGAAACTAGAATTCCAAGCACTGATTTTCTCTTTCCCTTCCTCTGAAAAGGCATTTTGAATTTCAGCAAACCTGCAGAAGAGTAGCAGAAGACACTGAGACAAGGGGTGATGATGATTCTTGCACCAGTATAGATCAAAACACCTGAGCCAACCCTGCCTTTCCCTCTTCAACCCCCTAAAACTTGTGTCTCCAGCACCTTTGCTTGGACCATAAATGCTCCAATCCTTCTCAACCTCCTCCCACAGCTCAGCCCTGGTGCTTTTATTTCTTCCTCCTCCCTTCCAAATACATCCTTCTGCTGCTGCAAAGTGCCATTTAAGTGCAATACATGCAGGAGCCAGGGGCTGCAGATAATCCACAAACCATCTCTATTCTCTGCCTAAGCAGTGTGTGAATCTTAATCTGCACCTCCACAAGAAATGGTGCACAATTTTGTGGCAGAGAACCTGCAGCCTGTGATCATACTGGAGAGATTATTGAACTTTAACTGTCAATAAACACAGCTATTTTGAGATTCATTTGCAACTGCAGAGTAGCTTGAGTTCCTGTGAAAGGTGTTTAAAGAGAGTGGGTTTCTTCAAGGTTCTTTGTAGGCTTAGGCACAAATATAAAGGAAAACATCTTCAAGAAAATAGCCATCCTAGAATAAAAAGTAACATACAAAGCTAACCCACATTAAATAAATAAATGCAAAATAAATAAAGATTAAGAAAAAAAAAGAATAAATATGCAACCTGTGCAGCTAATTGCAATATATAAATAAAAATAAATAAATAAATAAATAAATAAATAAATAAATAAATAAATAAATATAAATTTATATATATAAATAAATATATATATTTTTCCCTGTAATGGATGAACTTCCTATAGCTGTTGCTGAATGGGATGAGTGTGTGCATCTGAAAACATAATTTGTCCCTTAAGGTAATAGCTGTTGTATGAGAACAGAATCAGGCAGTGCTCTGATTAAACATATTTCAAATTGGCCATGTTTGTGCCCATTAACTGCTGGAGGTAGAAGGCACTGCTAATTAGTGAGAGTGTTGGAGGTTTTTTAAAAATAGAGATTGGAGAATTTAGTGGCTGACTGGATAAATTAAAATTTTGTTGTGTGCTGTCTACTTCTGAATAACCCATGCCGTGGGAAAAAGTCTAAGAGAGCTGTGTAGAAGAGCAGATATTTAGACCATGATTAAGTATAAACTAGAGCAGATGTTCTTTTCCCTTCCCCCTTCCTTCATCAGCTTCAGTGAGATTTGATCCCAAAAACTGAGATTAGCACAGATTTTAGCAGTGTCTCAAGTTTTGATGCTTCTTCCTGCTTAGGATTCAGCTCAGAACCAGCACAGTGGCCATGGAGCTGGACCAGCTGACAAAAATGCAGCCTCCTTCTTCCCCAAGATATAAGTCAAAAAAAGCTTATCCTAGAATACTAAGTACCCAAAATACAGAAAGACAAACAGGACCTTAGAAAGACAGAGGAAGAACTGATAAAATACTAAATCTTACTGAGGTTTTGTCTTCCTGTTTCCACACACTTCTCTTTTATATTTCCCCCATTTACATACTTAAAAAAGGACTCAGAAATTCTGTGGTTTATTTCCCATCTCTGAAGAGAAGTTAAAGTTAGAATGTTTCACTGATAGCATTCTAATTAATTTCTTGATTACCTGCAGACATCCTGCTTTGGGAGATACTCAGGCTTGACTGGTGATCTGAGCAATAAGACTTTCCAAAGTCAGGTATTGGTAATATCAGGGTAAAAGCAAAATGCCTTTCCATCCATTTTAGAACAATCATTCTGTAAAAATATGCAATGATTCAGGTGGATTAATGTTTATTTTCTCTCATTTCATGGCAGATGGGAGTTTAGATATTTACTGAGAGATGAAACCAGAGGCTTAGTCCAAGATAGAAAGTAGATGAAGAGGGCACAGCAATCTAATCCTTCTGGGATACCAGGGATCAGCAGTGTCTTCACTGCCAGTTAAGTTAATTTGGAGCAACACAGCTGAAGCCCACAATCATTCACAGAACAACAGGATATCTTCCACTAATTCTGCCAGCAACAGGAGAGGATGGAAGTTCAGCTTTTCCCAGGATCAGGTGTGCTGTACAACAGAGAGAGAAAAGTCAACTTAGATTAAACAGAAGCTGCCCCTGCTGCCCTTATTGTCCCTAGACAACTGTATTTCTTACATTTTGAAATTGCATGGGTTTCAGTCACTAGATTTTCTTTCTCCACCACTCCCTTGCCCCCATCCAACATGCTATGACCTAGGAGAAAAAATGGGAAATTTTTCCTGAAGTGTCACTGGACAGACTGCTTAGCCCATACAGCTATCAAGTGAGCCATGTCAGAGAGGACTGGTGAACTTGTAGGACAGTCAATTTGAATAGTTTACAGTAAAATAGGTTAGTCAGTGTTTTATAGACTGATTTTTTTTAACAGCTTTGTACTTCAGCAAAAAAACTCCTTACTTAAAAGAATTTTATTAAGTATTAAATTTTTTTAAAATTAATTTTTAAATTAAATTATTAAGTATTAAATATTATTAATTTATTAAGTATTGAGATGAGATTTAAATGCACTTTTATCAGACTTTCTTTGTAAATTTCAGAAAAGACAAAGACCCATTTTTGTAATTTCTTAGTTAGGCAGCAACAGTTTATGTAAGTGATCCAGAAAACCTTCCTGCTCAGTTTGCAAGAGGGAGGAGGTTTGTGTCCCCTTCCCCAAACCACAGTTTAAGGACCATGAGATGAAGGGCAGGTGTGGCATAGACAGGAAAGCAAAAGGGAGAGTTTCAGAGACCTAGATGGGAAGTTTCAGATCTGATTTGACTAAACCAGCAATACTACAGTTCTGGCACCAAGGCTTACAGAGAAACCAAAATACTTCTCCAATGTTGCTTGGAGCAGGCTCAGGAAGATTAACATTTAGAGCTAGAATATTTCTTTAATACTAGTCTAAGACTGGCAAACAGTAGAGAAGGCCAACTAAAAATTATAGAAATTTCTCTTCTTTGGATTAAAAAAATAAAAAGCCAAACCAAAACAAACCCCAAATGCCTACTAAAGATTACAGACACATATTTTAAATTCTTTTTGTAAACAGAGGTCCCAGGGTAAATTTTCTGCCATTTTATGACCACCAGATGTGTGTCTGAGGTCTGATTTTTTGCAATGTCTTTGCTGTCCAGTTTTGTGATTTAATAGTTATCCCCACACAAGAAGGAACAGTGGGACACACCAGTAGGTGGAGGAGCTCCAGTCACCTCCTCAGATCTCTGGATAATCATAACCATGGAAGTGATGGCATCATTATGGGATGCAGGGGAGAAGTATTCATGGGCTGTAAACAAATTACAATAAATCAGTGGAAGACTTCAGAATTTAGCATCAGATCTCAGACACCTCCATTAAAAATGGCTCCTATCAGTTTGAATTTATTGTCGTGTCTCCTCCCTAGAATTTATTAGCAGCTCACTGTCTTCCTAGCCCTCATGATCATATCTCAGAGGCTCTGCAGTTAAGTGTTTTAATTTCAGCTGAGCTACACAATTATAGCAGAAGCTCAGTTTTTGGTTAAAAACATATAAAGGAAACTTCAACCTTTAAGCCTGAAAATATGAATAAAAGCAATTACAGAATTCAGAATACAAAGTAAAGTCCTGAGGATATTTGCTACCTTCTGGAACTTAAAATTTCAAAATCACCCATGAGCTTGGCACACTTGGGACTGGTGGTACACTCTCTATCTCTTAATTTGAAGTATCAAACCTATTCTGAGCATCTGGCCATGTTTTTCCCTAAATTGATAGGAGCTTGTAACCACTGTTCTGCAGAGAATTGATTCCTAAGTGAAAATCTCCAGTTCTGCATAATGAAAATAGGACAGCACTGGAATCCATGGAACAAGATTGCAAGGCTTATAAACCCATTATTTAAGACTGTTATTCTTTGTGATTGATCATCTATTTACTTAATTAAATAGGCCTGCAGTCTTTAGACCACTTAACCTTACTCTGACACACTGTAGTGCCAATTCCCATTGCTTCCTCAAAGTAATAACCTTCTTTTGCTATTCAAACAGCAGTGCTCTGTATTATGTGGGTTTCCATGTGGGATTCATCCCTGCCTTTAAGGCTCCTCAGAAATGTGTTAGCAGGCCAGGTGCTCCTCAGAGCCAGGTGCCTTTTAAGCAGCTGCATCCAGGCTGAGCTAAGTAAAGCACCTCTGGGATAACCAGAATTTTCCACGAAGTGTGTACATCACAGGACCAGGCAAGAAGAGATCTTTAGAGGTACAAAGGACCAGTCAGGAGTCTCAAGTTTTCCCAGAGAAAATTGCAGATGATTAGATGTCTGGCAGACACAGCAGCCATTGAAAATCTTCTTCAGTACTATCTGAAATTGTCTTCTAATTTTTCACTTTAGAAGTTCAAAGTTTGGGAAAAATCTGTTTCCTTGTGAGTCAAACTTAAGGTTCAACAGAAGTAACTTTTTTATTTTTCTCCGTATGGGAATATTTATCACTGTTTACTTCTAAAAATAAATACTCCCACCACAGTCTTTTTGAAAACAAGTACATAGAACAAATACAGAAAAATGGTTAACATAATGAACTGCAGCATAAAGGAGATGTGTCCTGCTACTGATTCTTCAAGCCAAAGGTCAAGTGTACAAATGGGAAAACCTGAAAAATAGTCATAAGACTGAAATGTGAATTGAAGTGCTGCTGGATTTGTAGTTTAGGTAAAATAAGAAAGGACAGAGTTTCCCTGCTGATGTGTGGTAGAAAGGTGAGCACAAAATGAGCACCAGTAGTTCCCTGACACTGAGAATTAAACCTAAAAATTTTAAGGAATATCTCCATTTGAATCTCTTGCATTTGTTTCACATAACAAAATGAGCCCTAAGTATTAGCAAACAGCCTTTTTGCCCACACCTATGGTAAACACGTAGGTTTATCACAAATATAGATCTCAAAGTACTCAAACCTGATATGTCCTGAAGTCTGAATAATAATAATCTAAAAGCCATTATTTTTTCCCAGTGAAGCACAGAAGCCAAAGGCAGACAGAAGTGGGTTTATTGAATTTCCACTGTAGCACAAATAGGGCTGGTGGTCTTGCAGCCCAGATCTGCTTCATTCCCACTATGTTCAGTGCACAATGCCTTTCTTCATCAAGGCTTCACTCCCCAGAGGGGAACTATATTACTTACAACAACTATATTATTTACAACAGCAGGGGCAAGCTGAGCTGTTTACCCTATGCTAAATATGTCAGGAAAGTTGGGGATCACTGTTTTAGCTGACTCTCTAACTGAGCTATCAGGTAAATCAGTTTTCCCCTGGTCTCATTATTGTAAAAATTTCCCTGGGTTACTGGATAGCTATTGCTGACATCAACACAAAAATGGTGTTTGGCTACTCTCAACCCCAAGAGCCCTCCAGAGTATCAAAACTCTATGAATATGTATGTTATGCAGTGGTTTAACCCAGCTGGCAACTCAGCCCCATGCAGGTGTTCCTTCACACCCTCCCACCCAATGGGGCAAAGAACTGTAAGAAAAAAGCAGGAAAACTTGTGGGTTGAAATGATGACAGTTTAATAGGCAAGAGAAGCAAAGTAAGCCAAGGAATTAATTCACCACTTGCCATGAGCAGCCATCTCCAGGAAACCAGGGCTTCATCACATGTACTGGTGACTTTGGAAGAAAAACTCCATCACTGTGAACGTCCCTGCTGCTTCCTTCTGCTTCCTCCAGCTTTACATGCTGAGCATGCCAACAAATGACATGGAATATCCTTTGGGACAGTTGTAGTCTGCTGTCCTAGCTAGGTCCCCTCCCAAATCCTTATGCACAGCCACCCTCCTTCCTGGTGGGATGGGGTTTGCTACTATGAATAAAATTAACTTCATCCCAGACAAAAAGAAGATGGTCATTCTTATCCTTATCACAATCCAGGCAGTCATGCCCACACTAACAAATCACCTAATTTGCTCAGACACCAGTTAATTTGTTACCTGAGGTGCCCTGAGAAAGATGTAAACCTGAGTGACATTTAAACTATTTGCTTCTGTTCAGTCCATAGCTCTAAAGGTGCCAATTAAAATAGGCACCAGAGCATTAAAAAGGTGCTGGTTTAGGCCAGTTGCAGTGAGAATTGCTATTAGTTAGTAAAGATTTCTAAATTGCTGCTGGAAATGACTCGACAAAAAATGCCAGAAGATTATTGAAATTACCCTCTAAGTAATATCATGAGTGGGACTTTTAACATTGCACACAAAACCATATTTTACCTAGGTCTTTTGGGAGTTGCTCTTTTTCCATTTAAATTTAGATTCCATTATAGCTTTGTATACATTTTAATAACTACATAGATTTTGTAACAGCATTCTCAGACTCATGAGATGGAGGTTAAATGCACAATTTTTCTTCAACCAGCCACACTCTTAGAACACAGAGATGAAAAAGACCTATTTGCTCATCTACTTCATTTTTCTGGCCACTGTAATATTGTTCCCTAAAGTGTATTTTGCAATACTTTGCTGAGACTACTTTTATTTCACCAAAGAACTAGCCACAGTTACTCATGGGACATTTTACCACAGCTTAATGAACTTTACATTTAGGAAGTATTTTTCCAGACAATCAGTCTTGTAAATTTTCTTGCTTTTTTAAAAAATGTCTCTTTATAGCATACCCCCATAAATATTTGAAAATGTTACCTAAATTATATTATTACTTAATATGAAAAGCATTCCAAACTTGATAAACAATATATTTCCTCCTGCCACAAACTTGCCACAAATTACATTTTTCTTTTCAATGACTGACCTATATAAAAGATAAAAATCTGCTCTTACCAGCAGCTTTTTCTGCAATTCTTTTGGCTGAACGGGGACTGGGTGTGTTTTTCAGATATATCTGATAGCCAGAAACTAAAAAAAAAAAAAAAAAAAAAACCTGTCAGGCACCTAAAGTAGCATTTAGGGAGAAAGCAGGTAGGAAAATCCTAAATAGAAATTCAGAAAGCTTCTGGCTCAGCTGCTGTGCAAATCTGAAGCCACGATCTTTGCAACATCTCTTCCAGCCTATGTCTCTTCCTGCTCTAGAAAATCTAAAACTTGATCTGGCAATTTAACTTGAGATCTGATTTTTCTCAAAATTGAGGGGTGTTTGGAGCTAGGATTTTAGTTTGCTTATTTATAAAGCTTGAGTAAAGTTTTATACTTTGTCTATGTTTTACCAAGGAACTCAGTCCCTGTGTTTATTAAACTCTCAGCTGCAGTTGCTTTATCACTTCTAACCTAGCATGCTAAACATGGTAGGCAAGAACAGAAGTAAATGGGAATGATCCCTTCCATTTTGGAAGGAATCATTGTGGGATATTGTCCAACAGAATACATTTTAAGCCAGCAGTACAGGAAAAACAATACAAAAATCTGTCTGAATTCAAATATACAGAGATACACACACATATGTGTGTGTGTGTGTGTGTTTCTACATGTAAATACATATACATCTATATATATAAATACATGTGAAAAGCCAAGCTGAATGAAAAAAAAAAAACACTGATGCCTAGGAAAGTGAAATAAGAAAAACCCCAAAGAGCCAAAAGTCTGAGTCGTTTGGTACCCTAGAGCCCTCATAACTACAGGTGCTGCTGCCCACCCTGATTAAAGGTTTTGCTTAGTCCCAGATCAAACACCACATTTTTCCTCAAGCTTTAACTCATTTTATGTTCTTACAAAAGCATGTCCTGTCAGACTAGAATTGCAAGATTACATTCAGGTAGGCTAAAATTCTGATACTGTAAGAACACAGGCATCAGAAGAGCAGTTCCTCTTCACAAATTCTATGGCCCTTGTTACTTTTAATTTACTAAATTTTCTCCCTGTGTCACTGTGATAATACTCCCTTGGTAATTTTTCATCCTTTTTTCAAATTTGGAAAAAAAATTTACTCCATGCTGACTTGTCTGTAATTGATGGTTTAGTAGCACCATGGGCAAAATGTCTCCTGAGCAGTCTTAAATCATTGCAGAAGTAAGTTTAACTCATCTCTGCTTTCAGGAAGTGATATTTTACCTCTGAAGGATTTACTTCCAAGCAGTGCTTCAATACAACAGCATCATTTTACATTGTTTCTTTAAAAACAGGTATTGTAAGGTAAAAAATAAAATCATACTTTCTAACGCATTAAGTGCACACAAGACTGCATTCATGATGGGTTTTAGCTGGTTTTAATTTTTTTTTTTTTTTAATAAAAAAGCAGGATTTAAGCATGGGATTTTTACATGGGACCACACCAGTGCCATGTGGAACAGCCATAGAAGAACTGAATAAATGCACGCTGCAGAAATCACAGCTGTGGACCTATCTTGAAGCTGGAGTCTGTTGGGCTGCAGAATACAGAACTTTGCACAGAATACAGAACTTTTCCCTGTCCATGACACAGTCTGAGGCAGGCAGTGGGAGAGCCAGAGCCAGGGATTTGTCCGTTAACATCTCCAGGAGCTGATCCCAGAGCATCAGTATCAAAAGAGTACCACTGTTTCCAGGCTGTGTTAGCAGATACACCTTTGCCCCTGAGTTGTGCTGCAGGGAAGCTCAGGACTCCCTGCCCTGATGATTTTTGTGCACGTAGGGAGCAGCAGCCACTGAGGGTTTGTCCCACAGTGTACAGTGAAAAGCACATTAATCCTCAACTTTCTTTTCTCTAGCTTGCCATCTGTCTGAGCCAAACTACTGTGTCCTTCAGAACCATTAACCTCTGACAGAAAAGAGAAAGGTTGGACAGTGAGCTTTCCTTTTTCATTTTTATTAGTTACCCACAGATGGAGAAAAGAGGTGCCAGTATGTGGTATTGAGTCCTGCATGCCTGGGAGCTTATCTGTACTTTCAGCTGAATCTAATAGCTCTGATAAAAGATGTAACCACTGTCCCCAGCCCTTGCACTGTTTGCATCCTTAGACCTGCAGGGCTATAGCACTGCTGCTACAGCAACAGGGTTATTGTCATTGTTGGGTCACAGTGCAGCAGCTGGAAAATCCCTTCCACATGGATCTCACAAGCACCATGAAGACTGTCACTGCTCCTAATCATGTTATATGCAAACAACTGGAAAGGACAAGCAACTGCACTGATCTCATGGCCAGTGTGCCACCTTTGTTTCCTGAAGGTGCTGGTAAAAATAGAGCAGGTGGGCAGGTAGATGAATAAAAAATGTGCAGTGATAAATGCAATGGCTCTTTCTGCACATCCTGGAAGTGAGAGATGTCTAATGGGAAATGCACATCCCTTGGTGCCCTGTGTAGCATGGTTTTCTGGTGCCATTTGGTTCTGGGGGAGCAGGGATAATGGCATGGAGGAGGGCTGGTGGCTCCTGCTCAGCTCTGCTCCCCCCCAGGACTGCCAAACCTGTGCAGGGTTTCCTGCAGGCCTGCTAGATCCACCTTCTCCAGCAGTGGGTGAGAAATGCTGGCAGGAGAGGTAAAGCCAGGACAAGAGCTGCAGCCTGGTTTGGTACTACCCACCCCTCCCTCTGCGGGTCACCCTGTGACGCGGGGGCTGAAATACTTGTCAGCAAAAGCTTGTTTTGAAGGTGCTCCTGTCACTACAAAGCATTGCTTAATTCATCCTTCCAGAAGGGAAAAGTATTTAGAGCAGAGTTTAAATGCAATAAAAAGCCAGTGCAAATGGAAACCACCTGACTTTTTCAGCTGTCCTCAGCTCAGCTTAACTCTGCCGCAGGGGCTGTCACAGCTCCCAGAAACGCTGCAGCTCAAGGGGAAGTCCAGGGGAAGCTGACTTACACAGAAGACAATGCAAAGCGTTTTCTGGTAAATCAAAATATGTCCTTTCTGATGAGCACTCATGGGTTCAGGCTGAGGATGGATGTGAAGGACCAAGATCAGCACAGTCTCTGCACTAGGGTGGAGGAGATTGCAAAGGCCGTGCCACCCCTGGCTCAGCTCAGGAAACATTTGGCCAGTTAAACATCAGAACAAGGACTTTGATGTGAGTTTATTGCAATTCTTATGTGTCCATATGTCCCACTGCCATCTGAACAATGAAATGCTGCCTCTCTGTGTTGCTTCCCAGGTTTTTTGCAAAGTACAAGTGTCTGCTGTGACACAGCAGTTCAGCAGCAGGCGTGGGGAATGTGACTTGTGCCTCATTTTTTTGCCTGAAATATTCTCATAGCAGATATTTTTTATACGTAAATCCCTTCCACCATCTATAAATATATGTGAACAGAGATGCCCAAAGTATTGCTTTGGCATGCACCAGCCCCTGATTTTTCTTCCTTAAGAGTCAGTAGCATTTTGGAAAGATGCTGCAACTGAACACATGGATTTCTACTCAGTCAGTTAATATGTCACTTCATGGACAAGTACATTAAGTTACTTATTTTCCATTTTTACCCTTAGTTGTCATCTTACTAGAACATTATGCCCCATTTTTAATGCTGCCTCTGGTGAGCCTCTAACTTCAGCAGATTGCCAACAGAAATCACTCCATGAGAGATCCAGTTAGCCCAAAAATATCCTATACCTTTAAACACTACACATTCAAGAAGAGTGAGGGTTTCTCTTTGACTTTCAAAGAGAGATCATGAATTTGAATAGGTCTTGGAGTGTGGATCTCTCCATTTGCCCCACCCTCTTCTTTTCCCAACACGCTTCCCACAGATTTTTACTAATGGGGCACAGATGACTATCTCTGTAGACTTCCAGAGCTACAACAGCCACATTTAGATTTGCTGTTTAAGAAATTCTGCATTTTGAAACTGCTTTCAAAGTGTTTGAGGTAGGAAAGTAAAACAAAACCAAAGAACCCAAGCAGAGAAGCTACCCTAAAATCCAATACTGCCCACTAACTTACCAGCAATCTATATGTATCCTTAATCTTCTTTGTATAGTGCAATGAAGTCTCCAGAGGCAAAACATAACATGAATGCAACATATTTATTAAAATTATTATCTGGTTTTCTTCCTTGTTAAACATTTGTAAACCCCTAATTTTGGGGAAATATCTGTCTACATGGACCTTAGGTCATAATAAAACTGGTTCTGTACTCTTCAGTAAGGCAGAAGATCCACTGAACAGCCAGAGTGACTCATTGATACAGGTCTACATCAGGTCATTATGACTTTAGGTCATGTACACCCTCTGTTATTGTCTATGAAAACATAGCAAAAAAAGAGTCCACTTAACTAAACTGAAACTGCTTCTGTAAACAACTGTTTTCCTGGCTTAAAGCCACTTGCATTTTTAAATGCAAGATCAAAAATTAATCTAAATTTCAAAAAATGCCCAAGTCTCTGGCATTCATGTATAAATTATTTGGAATTATCCAATCTGGATGCTTCTAAGGAAAAAATGCAGATCTAAAATTCATGCACTGTTAGATCAGGGAGTCTTAATGACTGAAAACAGGTTTGTAATAGAAACTGCAACTTTTAACTACGCCAGTGTGAGCATGCTGTTCTAATATGCATAGTAAAATCCTATAAAATAACAAGACTGCAAACTTTACTGCAGCAACTGTGCATTAAAAGGCAATAAAGCTCACATCATTTATGGCAGATTCAGTCAGTTATAAATTTCAACCCTTTCTGCTATTTTATAGTGCCCATAATGAGCAGAGCTGTGATTTGCATTCAGATGGTGCATGTAAGAAACAATTCAGGAAACCATGCAGTGCCTTGATGAAAACAAAACATGATTTTCTGTCCACTGCTGTATAGAAATTGTGCACAGGGATGAAAAGGGAGCTCCTCCAACACTTCCAGTAATAGACAATTCCTCTTCTGTTAGCAGAATGCACTGCACACCCTCCCATTCACAGCAGCTGCTGCAGGAGCAGCTCATCCTTCCTGAAATGGAAGAGAGCACAAGGGAATACAGACCTGCTAATGAAAGGTGCTGCTGTGTCTAGCTATAAGAGAAGGTATTTAACAAGGTCTAAGCTTACTACACTGACTCTTCAAGACTGTGAATCTCCTTTTCCTTTCCCCATTTACAAACCTAGAACTACATTTTGCTTCAGCTAAAGGCTAGCGTTAATACCCAAATTCAGGTCACTGGAAAGTATTTGGGTGGTTAAATGCCTTGTGAATGAAGGCAGCCCACTCAAGTTCTGCTTGTGGATGAGACTGTCCTCCAGATCTGAGTCCAGCACAGGATCTGTGCTGACTCACTGCCAGTCCTAGATGAAATAAGTGTTTTTTGAGACTACATTTGTACCGCAAAACTCTGAAATGTTTTTTAATTCCCAGAACCAATTGCATAATCCAGCTGTTTCCTAACCTCACCACGTGGGGAGACTTGAACACAAACCAGCTCCTGCTGATTCTCTCCTACTCCCCAGGACATATATGCTAATCTCCATGAGAGGAGTCTGCCAGGAGGCACTGGGCACCCTGATCAGCTGTTGCCTACATAATTAGCAGGAAAGTATCAAACTGGAATCACCCAAGAAATTATCTGCACTTCCTTTTGTAAGATAAAGTACTGCAGTCCATTCAACTGAACCTGAATCTATAGACTTCAGTCTGTTTTCCTTTAGGTTGGGCACTAAGCACGCTGTTCACTTGCACTAGATCTGCTGAGAAGGAGTTAATTATCTTTAAAATGGCCCATATGGTTCTGTGGTTTGGATCTGTGACTAGAACAGCATTGATTATACACCAGTGTTTTGGCTGCTGCTGAGCAGGGCTTACTCAGCAGTAAGGCCTTCTCTGTCATTTTGTCCCCACAGGCAAAAAGGTTGGGGGTGGCCAAGAATTTGAGACTGGACAAAGCTGAGGCAGCTGAACCAAATTGGTTTAAGGGGTATTCCACACCAAATGATGTCATGGTCAGCAGTAAATAAAAAGGATGTGTAGAGGTTGTTTTCCACTGTAGCTGTTGCTCAGAATCTGGCTGAGCATTGGTCTTGTGGGAAGTGGTGAATGATTGTGTGTGCACTAGATATTGTGTGTTGCTTTGGCTTTCTCTTTCCTCCATTTATGAACTGTCCTTATCTTGAACTACAAGTTTTCTCACTTTTGTTCTTCCTACTCTCTCCCCCATTCCATGGGGGCAGCATGGGGCAATGACTCCTTTCAAAGAGTTTACAGTGTCACAAACCCATTCTGCTTGAACTGATATAAGCACAAATAGTCAACAAACATCAAAAGCGGACAAAAGATGAATCCAGTGTGAAAACTATTATTAACAACTGTTCAGCAGATCACACTACTATGTTATACAAGCCTTGATTTCATACACATTCGGGAGTCTTTTTTGTCTGAATAGTATTAGATGGTGTAAAACTGTTACAATAAACAAAGAAGACTGCACATCAAAGGCTTACAGTTGCTTGGACACTGATATATCAGTTCTGTACTTAATCTGTACAGATGTTGTACAGATCAAAGGTGAGTTCCATTTCCAAATTACATATATGAAAAGAGCATGTTTTTGTACAACTAAATGTCTGCCCATTTCTAGTACTACAGGAAATCCTGTCATGGGGCTTTGAGCAATCTGATCTAGTGCAATGTGTCCCTGCCCAGGGCAGGGGCCTTGAAACCAGATGATCTTTGAGGTCCCTTCTGACCCAAACCATTCTATGATATTTCCTAGAGCAGAACCAATCACAATCATGAACACATTCCTGCTACCTCCTTCTCAGCACTCAAATAGTTTAACATAAACCTGGAAACTATTATTGAAGATAATGAAGGGCTTCAGGGATGCAGAAGTGTAACATTATAATACTAATTGAAGTTTCCTCACTGGAGTGATGTTTGTACAGGGAATGGAAAAATATGGTGAGAGAAAGAGAATGGTTTTGAAACAGTGCAATAAAACAATGTGCCTAAGCTTAATAGTTTCTGGCCAGCTCAGAACCACTGTTCTTGCCATTGCCAAATCTAAGAGACAGTCAGAGGTTCCAGATTCTGACATGTCACACACCAATACCTGTTAAAATCTCACCCTCTGACAAGTGGACACTATCCCAGTAACAGGTAGAATGAACTTCCTCATTTTCTATAGAAAAGAGAATACATGAACAGTGTCTGAAATGGATGTAAAGAATTATTTCAGTGATTCTTACCTCAGTATTGGAATGTAATCATCTCACCAACATTTCTGCATCTAGATACTTGCAAGGGAGCTTCCTAAAAAAAAAAGAAACAAAACAAAAAGAGGTTAAGGTCTTGTGGAGAGTTGGATCAGCTGAAATTTATGAGCACTGAAAAGAAATTGATGACAATAGCTTGAATTCAAGTAGACTAAGATTGTTATAAAACATGCACAAAAGTCTCTCCACTGTTTTTACTAAGAAGTATAATCAAATTTTCAAGTTAAAACTTTCACATCATTAAGATAAAGCAATGAGAAGGCATGGACTACTGGAATAAAATAGTGATGAAATTTTCTTTCATGTTGACATATGAATAAATTTAGCTTTACTTCTTCACTCCCCTCCACAGCTGTAAGAAACTAGGTCTTTTTGGACTCTTCCTAATACAAATAGCAAAATGTACTGAATTGAAGGTGTGTAACAATTGCAAACAATGAATACTAGCTGATATTTTTTCCCTTTTTAGAACTGCCTGAAAAATAGTCCAGATGACCATTTTCAGTCCTTTCAACAACTACTCCCCTTATTGCTAGAGTAATTTCCCCAATAATTTCATGGTGGTTTTTTTCTGTGGGACAGGGTCACTTAGACACCACACACCATTGCCTGGCTGCAATTTATCATCATTTACAACAATTTCAATGGTTTAAATAAACATTATCAACTTTCAGTTTCCTGTGTATGCTATTATATGTAACCAGGACCTGGTCAATAGTGTGTTTAGATGCTAGCATTTCCAGCTCAAAACACAAGTGAGAGTACTCAGGGGTATTTGCTGTGGGTGAGGCTGCCCCACATCATTTAATCCAAGGCAGTGTGATACAAACCGTGATATTTCCTGGCCAACCACGGAGCATAGGTTACAGCAAGAGGTGCTGGAAAAGATGTGGGGCAAAAAATCTTCCTTAGTATCCAACTGTGTCTAATTGCAGTCATTTGGCTGGAAGGACATACCCAAGGCTGCATCAAAAGCAGACTGGCCAGCAGGTCAAGGGAGTGATTATCCTTCTCTACTCTCGTGAGACCCCACCTGCAGTGCTGCATTCAATTTTGCCTCCCCTCAACATAAGTAGGGTGTGGCTCTGTTGGAGTGAGTCCAAAGGGAGCCATGAAAATGGTCAGAGGGATGGAGCATATGCCCATGAAGATGGGCTGAGAGAGCTGGA
The DNA here is from genome assembly GCA_034336665.1 of Luscinia megarhynchos. NCBI lineage: Eukaryota > Metazoa > Chordata > Aves > Passeriformes > Muscicapidae > Luscinia > Luscinia megarhynchos. The sequence continues at coordinate 73,729,400 of JAPFBE010000003.1, forward strand.
GCTGTTTAGCCTGGGGAAGAGAAGGTTTTGGGGAGAGACATTATAGTGGCCTTTCAATATCTAATGGGATCCCACGAGGATCCCATTATAAAAGCCTGTGGTGGCAGGACAAAGGGTGAGGGCTTTAAACTGAAAGATGTTAGATTTTGATTAGACATTAGGAAAAAATTCTTTATTGTGAGAGTGGTGTGGCACTGGAACAGCTTGGCCAACTTGTGGATGCTCCAGCCCTGGAAGTGTTCAGGGCCAGGCTGAGTGGAGCTCTGATCAACATGGTCTAGTGAAAAGTGCCCCTGCCCATGGCAGGAGATTGGAGCTAGATGATCTTTAAGGTCCCTTGCAACCCAAACCATCCTATGATTCTATGACTGTGACAATTTGACTCACTGTCAGGTGACTTCTTTGCCAGCTGTGCACAGTGAGCAGCTACTTGTTCCTTGCAATCTACCTTGGTCTCTTAGCTTTATGAGTAGTCTGGAAGGAGCAATCTAAGGAGCAATCCACAATGCTTGCAGCTTTCTGAGTTCATTAGAAGACCAACTGGATTTCCAAACTTGAAGAGGAAAATATCAGTATAATGCCAGAGAGAATTTCTGCACATTGAAGATGTGCAGAAAAGGTGAACACTCCCTTACTTGCTAGGATCAGTGATGTAGAGACTTTACAGGATAAGGCATAATTACTACTTAAAGACATGTTTTGTAAGTCAATCTTAATTCAGCTTGATGAAATGCACAGCTAATGCTACAGATGCAGGAAGCACTGGTTAAAAGCACAGGCACTTATGGTAAGAAAGATGGTAAGGTGACTTGAAAACATGACATTGTTTACTCATGGACTGCCCTATATTTTATGAACTTCTGGTTTTAGTTCCTTCAGAAAGCTTTTGGTGTTTGTACTCAAGTTAAGAAGTTCACAGGCATGTGACTAACCTAGCTTTAGCACCAGCTGCAGGAATGACTCATTGTACATTTTCCCTTTTGGAGAAAATAAGTGTCTCAATCTAAAAATAGTAGTTTCATTTTGATATTACTTTCTTCCTTTTTTTTTTCTTTCATTGCCAAAAGAGACAAAGTGTTCCCTATAAACACACTTCTAAGAAGCTGTGTGAAAGACCAAAAAATTTCAAGATTCTTCCTGAATCACTTCTGTTCTTCAGGCACATTTCATTTAACTTCACTACAGCATTCTCAGTTCATGCCATTAAACATTATCTCAAGGTTTTACTATAATAGGATCTGGCAAATTGATGTTCAGCATAATAAGTCCCAGTCTGAACTGAACATCAATATTCAATACTTTGGGGAAGCTTATGAAGCACATCAGCCTTTAAGGAGCACTTTTAAAGAAAACAGCACAAGCATTTTATGTGCACATTTTCACCCCCTATGGACCCAAAACTTCATGCAGAGGGAGGAAAACAAGTATGGTCCTTATTTGCAGGTCTGCCTTGGTAAAAGTTGAATCTTGTTCTAATTAATAACCCATTACCCCAATTGGTTTCATTTGTGTTGGTTTCTAGGGTGCTTAAAATAAAGTCAGGTTATATTCCATGCTGGAGATCTTCAGCCAAAATTGTCTCCAGAAAAAGGAGCACAGGTATTGAGCAAACTGCACACCTTTTCATATTTCATAAGAAATAGCCACTCTTGCCTCCATGTGTAATGTTCAGCCCATCATTACTATGCAATAAAACTGTAATATATTAATGGATCTGGAAATAGTCTTGAAGTCTCATATATTTTTCAAGATATTGAAATGTGTCTCAGCATATTTTACTAGCATATGGCATTGTCATTTTCCTTCAGGTGAAGAGGAAGAAGCAAAGGAAAAAGAAATACTTTCTTCTCACAGGCACTGAAGTTACAACAGCTACAATGAGAATGAAAGACACTAATTGCATTGAGAAAAGGCCCCTTTATCAATGCTTCATTTGCTGCAGAATCACAAAAGAAAGTCCCTGCCTCCCCAAAATCCAGATATCCATCCTAAAATGCCATTTAAAATTTAGTCATGTCCTAGACATGATCAGAGCTTTATCTTCAGTGTGAGAATTGCACCAAGGTACTCAGTATAAATATTTCCTACATGCTACTAAATGCCTTGTGTTGTTTTGGGGTTTTTGTTTTGGTTTTTTTTCTCCTCAGACACAGAAGGATGAGATATTAGGTCATGTTTAATATTTATAGATAATTATAAGAAGCTGTTTTCTGTCACCAGGGGAGATGACTCAGGTCAATTGAACTAAACCATCATTTAAATCAGTTTTCTTCTTCAGCACAGCCTCTAAAAATACTTCTTCACAGTGTACTGCAGATTTATATGACATTTTTGCTGAGTGAAATGGTATATTCTCTTCATATATATTTATTTTAAAGAGTGTGTATGTTGGCATACACTGTTAGAAACTTTATTTTTCTATCAATATTTTAGAGAATGAAGAATGGCACCTTCCTTGTTCATAATCATTGTGAGAGTTATTTCAGACTGCATTATGTAGAAAGCTGAATTTGAACTGGAAACAACCAAGACAGAAATGTTGCATTTCTTAAAATTAATTTACTTTTTTTTCCTGGAGTATCCATTGCATGTGAAAATAGGTTTAAACTATTCCAGGTATCTGAATTGTAACAGAATTTAATACATTTTGTCCAAAGCTATCCTTGACCAAAATTTCAAGATAGTTAGGTGCTTTGATATGCCTATATACAATTATGTTTTTATGCTGAGCAGACATTGGTTGTCTAAAATTTGAAAGTATAAGGCCCTATGGCCTTTAAATCTTTAAAATTTACCTTTTAACTTCTAACTTCAACCTTTCTAACTTCTTGTTTCTTTCACAAGATGGAAAAAAATAGTAAACTTTGAATTTTTCTGTTAGCATTTTGTCTTTTTACTTCAAATGATCAGCTCTATATGAATTAAATGTTTTCATTACAGCAGACTGACTGGAAGAATATGTAAATAAACAAAGATTTCTTTGTAGTGCAAGCTTCACACTGATCTTTGGAAAAAAATAATACTAGCAGCATGATATCAAAATTTGTAAAAGGGTCAGTAAATCTTGAAGAGTTTCAAGTGTTTCCCAGTTCTTTACAAAAACAGAAGCAGGAACACTCCTGAATTGGGAGAGATTTTTATGATACTACATTTAAAAAGAGCAAATACAAACATTCAGCTTAGTAAGCAAATGCAAGTCATCATATAATTCAGCTCCAAGTTTCATTTTGAGGGACTGTAGTCTTGTTAACTTTATTAAATGATAAAATGGCTTTGCTTTCCTATTAAATGAGGACACATATGAAAATTTCAAAGGAAAAAGTATGGTATTTTCCTAGAAATTTTACCTTACCTTGTAGGAATAGCATTAATAATTAGATTTTCCTCAGATTTCTGAATTTCAAAATATAATTTTTCAGAGTAGCTGCAAGTCAGAATGATAACTGGATTTCAAAATATAGGTCAGCCTAACTACTGCTTATTGTGCTGTTGGGCAAGTAGGAGCAAGTGGGGGAAAGAGCACAGCCAAATCCACCAAACATCTGCTGTGTGACTTAATGCTTGAGCAATGTAAAGTGTTTAACTCATCTGTTAGCAGGAAGGTTTCAACACAGAATTCCCCTGAGCTGACAGGAGACTCCAACTGCCACTGAGAAAATAGTGCCATTCTTCTATGTTTCATTCTCAGGGCTCTTACTATCCACCTAAAGGATAAAGCTAATATACTGCAGCTTGTGTTAAATAAGGCCATTTATTGTTTTTACCATATAAATGAAGGATTTAGCACTTCCTCTGAAGCATAAGGCAAGTTGAAGCACTTACTATGAGAGGTAATGCAAAATTGAATTTCTGAGGCAGTTTTTTGCTTTTTTTTTTCCTTGAAGGCAAGCAGGGTAGCATGTTGAGATGAAATTAAGTGCAGAAACAGAAAATCAAAACAAAAAAACCCTGTAATTTCATTTTTTAAAAAATTATTTTTATTAATAGCATTCGAGATAACATTTCTGCCATAGTGCTATCATCCAATTATTGTGATGCCAATGCATTTACATTTCATTTTGCACAGTTTCCTTTCTCATTTATCGCCACAGATGCTCAATGTCTTCAATTTGTTAAATCATTACATATTATTTTCTATTCATATTCTCCTCATCTAAAAACCATTTGTAATTTTGCTTGGTCAGTGACTAGGCTGCTGCTGGTTTGATGAAAGAGGAAGATATGCCTGTGCATTTCAGTACCAGAAGACAAACCTATACACACCTTTATTCTGATCAAAAAGACAGTAAGAAGTGTGATAGTTCATGGAGAAGAACAGTACCAGCACTCATTCCCCTCATAGAATAGTCTTGCCCATTATTCCTATTCTCCATTGTGCCAAAATCTGATCTGTCTCTCCCTCCCTCTCTCTCTCCTCTTCTCTATTTTATTTCTTTATTATTCTTACTGTTAGAAAATAGGAGCAAAACATACATCAATTTCCATGCTAGGCATGTAGCTTGCTAATAAAATGGACCTTTTTTTGGATCTGGCTTTTGTCCTTCTTTTTCAATCATGGACATTTATAAATCTTGAGTGCTCCCTTCCACTTAGGGATGGGACATGACAGAAATTACTTTAAACTAAAGGAAGTTAGATTTGGACTAGATATAAGGAAGAAGTTTTTTGCAATGAGGGTGGTGGAACACTGGAACAAGTTGTCCATAGAGGTCGTGGGTTCCCCATCCCTGGAAACATTCAAGTTCAGGTTGGACAGGGCTCTGAGCAACCTGACCTAGCTGGAGATGTCTCTGCCCAGGGCAGGGAGGTTGGAACTATGTGACCTTTAAAGGTCCCTTCCAACCCAAATCATTCTGTGATTCTGTATTTCTGTGATTATATCTATTGTATCTATAAGGTGAGCAAGCACCATTGAGAGATGCACTTGAGTGCTCCATGATGGATCATTATTGAGTAAGACATAGTGGACCTCTTTATTTAGCTAGATAAAAGTGATAAAAACTTATTCATTGGTGCTGCTGTGGGTTATTTTAACATTAAGAAGAAAATCAAGACTGTTCCTTTACTATGGACTGGTCAATACCAGTCAATACTTTGGCTCTCCTCATCCAAAGACAATGCCCATTTAAAATGCACTCTGATTTTTCAGGTTCATCTCATATAACCTTGTTTTTCTGTATGAACTGATATGTCTTTAGAAATAAAACAACTTGTAATAGACAAGTCAAAACCAAAGATTAGCACAGATAGTGTAATTATGCAAATAACTTTACACTGAAAATTGGGAGACACAGACTACTGCTCAAATGTATAAAGGGCTTTATCTGTGTACATATGTGGAGAAAGCAAAACATTTTTATCTTTAAAATTTTCCAGTCATTGTTTTGTAGCAAGCCATTAGTCTCAAGTAGAAGAGTAACCTGTACAAGCCAAGTGTGTATAGCAATGCAGGTCATCAAATAGAAGGCATGCTAATTATTCAGTCAAATTCATCCAACCAACACAAGATATATTGACATAAAAACTTTAAAACATTTCTGAGACAAATCATTTTACCTGTGCTTGGTACAGGCTCATCCAAGAGTGATTTTATTGTACTATAAATCTCCACTTTTGAAAACTTTCAAGAATCTGCTCCAAGTCATTAGCTACTGGTATTTTTTTTTAATTATTTCATCAGGTAACACTATGAATCTCCTTTTCAGCCATACTCTCTCCCCATCAAAGAAGTCAAGCAATTATTCCTAAAGTGATCAACCAGCCAGTCTTAGAACATGGCTTTTACAAGGGTCACATTTATCATGGCAAGCAACTTTACTCAGTCAAGTTTCTTATGTTGTGCAAAACTGTTGTGGCTAGATACTTGATGGTCTCTTAAAACAATTCATAAAAGCTTAAAGACAATTGTACTCTGAAGGAGTGTTCTCAAAGGTCTCATAGAAACAAGAAAACTGGGGCAATACACATCCATTAAAATGTAATTTCCCAATACCCTTCAAGAAACAGAGCTGCCTTTACATACAGAACCTTCCTAGAGGGCTCCTGACACCTCAGAAGAATGTTGCCTCTACTGACATTTTTATATGTGTATATTTGAAACAAATCCACCTGAAAACTCATCATTTCAGAATCTTGAATCTGCCAGGTGGACTCTGGATGCTGAGTTATTTACTCAGGCAGCTCAATGAGCACTTAATTGATAATTGTATGTCCTGGGCTAGGGGGCCCTGTGTGGGACACTCATTTTAGACTCAAGAGCATCAGACTGGCAAGACTTCCTCACGTTAAGGCATCCTATTTTAGATACCCAAGGACTCACAGAGTTTTTACTGTTTCATGGTTTCCATGCTCAGGGGTACAAATACTGTACTGTAGGATTTGCAATCCCAATCCAGTATCTCAAAAATCCAAATTCTATAGAAGAGAGAATCAAAGACTGCTGTTAGTACAAAAAGCATAAAATGTATGTGAAGCATGCTAAAGGTGATGTGGAAATGCAAATACATTTAGAGATTTATACATCTGCCTAAGTTTAGATAAACCATGAAAATTATGTCCTGTCACATCCTTAAAAGAAGAAAAAAGGATGACAAAAGAAACAGAATCAAAGGAAATATTCATATGTGGCAAACGGTGCTCACACATCTAGAACAAACCACAAAATTGGATTAAATTCTCAGGAGAACCATTCAAATTAAAATTTAGGTTAAAGGTTAAATTTAGTTTGTCAAGAGACAGACAATTAATACATTCACTTATTGCAATTGTAGTAATGAAGTTTTCTGTTCAGTGATTAGACCATAAAATTCCAATCAGCAGTTGTAATGAGATACTCTCTTCTGACTTAACAGCTGAGGCTTGGACAACATTGGGCCTTTCTTAAGCAGAACACCAGTAAGCATTTCTTAATATTTAAGCCTTATGGGAAGAAATTTATTAAAGCATTGTATATTTACACAATTTCAAGGTTTATAGGCTTCCTTCATGAACTATTGTATATTTATTTGACTTATTTAATGTTTCCATAAGCAGTATTTCAGAAAAATCCTTGATTTTCAGAGCACCTTCATATGAACTTCCTAACCAAAATTTTTGCCCTGTAGCTTAGTAAAAATTAGTTTGCCATTACTGATAAGAGGCCACAGACTTTGTATTAACCTAGAAATACAAGTTCTCTGGACTTGTCTGCAAATCTTTTGTCCTGAACTGATTTTAGCACGCCACAGCTGCAATAGCAATTGTCTAGAGGTCACATAGCTATGTCCCAAATTGTCTTAGCTTTAGTTTAGCTGTGTGCAATGGTGCAGTGCAATGAGCACCTACTGCTAACTAATAGGTAATGATAACAAGGAGTTATTCTGGGTGGGGTGAGCTGTCTAGAATAGAATCCTAGAATAAAAATGCAATGTAGTGTAGCAGCAGACATACCCAAAACCCCAGGACTGCAAACAGAAATGGCAGTGGCCAATTACTTGGCACTGTAGGAATGCAGCCTGTGCGTCTGGTAAAATGCTTTTAAAGGACAATAAAACAGAAGAGAAAAACAAGCAAAATATGAAACTGGGAATTACTAGAGGTAAAGAAAGCAACATTTTAGTTTAGATAGCATATAAAGGTAATTCAAGCAGATTCAAGACACAGGCTGAGGAATGCCAGTGTCACACTTCTCCCAGCAAACAACTTGGGACACTGATCACCTCTTGAAAACTTCCACTGTCCTTTTGAGAGCCCTGTGGCAAGAGAAGGGAAGAGGCTGGGTGAGCAGAACAGCAGGTGAAAGTGGTAGATACCAAAAAGTTTGCATACATCAGCCCTAACTGTATTGTTAACAGGTTAGCAATATTGTAAATGAACCAAGAAAGTTTTAGTCACACATAAAACATTTAAATTAAACTAATGATGGGTTCTTGGTTCCTCCTAGGAAGCTTAGTTCTCATCAAGATTTTTGATGTAACAGCATTCATTTGGGACAATTTCCTTTCCATCTGTAATTCACATTTCATCCTCATCTTCTCTTTTCTATCCTTTTCTTTTGAAATGCATGAAACTGAAGCAGGAAGAAAATCAGACACTTTGCAGAATATTTCCTTAACTCTTGTAGATATTTTGCAATGTTTGCAAGTTATACAATATTGAAAAAGTGCTGTGAATACAGTTTTTAATTTTTTTTAATAGCATCCGTGAATTCCCCAACAAGTGGAAAACTTTAGTTTTTCAATGCTTTTTTGGGAAAATAAGTGTACTAACTTGACTGTTGCCCAAGCAATTCCACAGTGAGTTATATTACAGAAAGAAGTTACCGACATTGCAATATGATCAGCTCATCATTTTAGCTCATAATAGCTAGTATGACATGGCTCTGTTTACCAACAAGCAAGTACTTTGCTTTCATGAGGAAGGACATTAAGTCACTGAAATGCCTGACATGTTGTTCCATTAAAGTCCAGAAGAAGGAATTCAGTAAATAATCTCCACTCATCCTATGGGAGAGTACACTGCGGTGGAGGCTGTGTCACCGTGCCAAGAGAACACAGCAGCTCTCTGCTGGTGGGCAGCCAAGAGCAGAGGGACTTCTGTGGCTGAATGCCAGCCCAGCCTCTCCCACACTGTGCTCTGGCTGCAATACCAGACAGAAAGTCAAGGCCAGGGCAGCCCTCTGTCCCTCTGTCCCTCTGTCAGAAAGCGCTCGCGTCACTGCGGCTGCTGGCAGCGCTGAGCCAGCGGGGACTGAAGTCAGGCTGCACAGACCTGAGTAAGGCCAGCCTTGGTATCAGATAAACCAAAGCCAGACATCAAAAAGGCAGCTTGCAGGTGGCTCTGCTCTCCTCCACAAAGCCTTGCCATTGTCCCCAGAGCACAGTCAAGGACTGAATCCAAAGTCTCACGGTGCAGCGTGTTTCCTTGCTCAGGATATCAACACTTTTCAGCCTGTGTAGTGCCTTTTTATCCCAAAACTACAAACACAGATTTCCTTAGGAGTCATGCTCAATAGACATTCCTGTTTGTATTAGACTGCACATGCACTGGGACAGGAAGCCACAGCGTTTCCAATGCATTGATAACCAAAAATAATAAAAAGACACAGTTTTGTGTAATGAGGTGTAACTTTGTACGTCAATGAGTGATTGTTACTAGATAAAAGCTTCATTTGACTTAAAGATTTTCACAATATTTCATACTTATGGAAAATAAATGTAATTTCCCATATTTGAAATGGATCTGAAACCAAGAGGGTAGTGCTTCAAATGCTGATCAGTATCAGGCCTGATCATCATCTGAGTCACTCTGATGCACTGTGGCTTCCAAATGCTGCCTGTATGCCCCACATTATTGCCACAGAATACCTGCTGGATCTGTGAAGAGGCATCAGAAACCCTAGAGCCTCTCAACTGGAATAAGATGGGTTTCCATGCTTGGGAATGGCATCTTGCTCCATTGTCTGCTAACACCATCCTCGTAGCAAAGAGGGAGGAAATAGCTGGTAAACATCTCTCTTCTGTACTCTGATTTTCAGGTGTATAAAATCTCTCTGAAGCATAAGGTGTCACTACAGTTTATCAGAGAATTACAGTGCTGTGTTCATCATGCTTGCTACACTCCATGAGGTCTCTATGAAAAACTGTCATTATTTTGGGGGAAAATAATTATTTGTAGGTCCACCTATACTGGGTTTGGCTGGGATGGAGTTATCTGTCCCTTTGTAGCTGGAAGCCATTCATAATGCACCAGTGTTTTGGCTGCTGTTAAACAGAGCTCCCACAGCATCAAAGCTGTCACTCCAACCCTACAAAAAGTCAGTAGGATGGAGTAGGTCAGGGGATTGGGAGTGGACATGGCTGGGACAGCTGACCCAAACTTATCAAAGGAATATTGCATACCTGATGATGGGTTCATGACAAAAGAGGAGGAAGGGGCTGACATTCATTATGAAGATGTTTGTCTCCCAAAGAAATCTCTATGTATTACAAGGCCCTGCTTCCCAGGAAATGTCTGGACACTGCCTGCTGAGTGGAAGTAGAGAATAACTATTTCTGTTATCCTTTGCCTATGAGCACAGGCCTTGGTTTTTCCTATTAAACTGCCTTTATCTTGACTCAAGAGTTTTGTCATCTGATTTTCCTCCCCTTTGAGGAAGAGGAGTGAGAGAGCATTTTGGTGGGTACCTCACAGTCAGCCAGAGTCAAACCCACCACACCATCTTTTCAGGAAACTTATCTCCATAAGAAAATTTAAGTTCTTTTCAGTTCATTTCTCTATATATTCACATTATTCTGAGCATTCATATCTATGAGCAGAGCATGTCAACACTACATGTCTAGGCTAAGGCATTACATCATTCAAACAGAAAAATCTGAATTTACCTATGTGAATAACGTGTTCAATTGCACAATAGTGGAAGGGGCACAAGGAGCTATGGGGGTTACCTGCCCCAGCAAAGCCTTGTGTGGAGGCAAGAAGTCCGAGCTCCTGGCTGGATGTTTGCTCCCATAACATTACCTCACACAGCAGAACAGTGTAAAGGAAAGAAGTTTCCAAAATATCCGTGCCAGACTAATTCCCTTGCTAATGGCAGGAAGGACGAGGACTTGAGCCAGCTAAGCTGAGTCAGAGTCTATCCCACCCTGCTACATGTTGTGCTCCTGCTCTTCCTCTCAATCAAGCTGGAGTCAAGGGAAATTCCTGCATCTCAGGAAAAACATTTTAGTGACCACTGAAGTCACTCTAGGTTCACAGAATTCACAGAATCACAAGGTTGGAAGAGACCTTCAAGATCATCGAGTCCAACAATTCCCTGACACCTCAACTAGACCAAGTGTCACATCCAGTATTTTTTCAAACCCATCCAGGGATGACGACGCCACCACCTCCCTGGAAGACAATTCCAGTAATTTATCACTCTTTCCATGAAAAATTTTTTCCTAATATCCAACCTGATTTTCCCTTGATGCAGCTTGAGACTGTGTCCTCTTTTTCTGTTGGTTGCTGGCTTGTGAGGCAGCAAGAGCAGTTCAAAGCTTCACCCCAAGTCCATGACATATATAAAGACCTATGGGATCATATGTAAAGACCTATGGGATATCCATTACTGCTGTAAAAGCCAGGGGGCCTTTGAGTGATGGGAATGCACTCCCCTGAGACAGCTCCAGGCCTTAAGAAGCCAGAAGTAAATAAGCACAAAAGATGAGAACATGTATAAAATCTTTGTTTGAAGTAGAAGCATAGAGAAATTCTATTCTAAAAAAAAATATATATATATACACAGAGCAGAGAGAGAGACAGGACAGCTATTGCAAGAGCAGGAGATTGTACAAAAAAATGTCTGGAAATTTCGGAGACAACAATCCAGGGAAGATAATGGATGAACATAAAAGGAGGGCTGAATGACATAGGAGAAGAGGAGGGACTATATTTTCCTGACAGGAGTATCCTAGTGTATACTTGTAGAACTGAACTTTCTCCACAGCTCAGTTTTGTCACACCATGTCTTCCCATTTAACTTACCAAATTAGAGGGTATTTAACTACAGCAAAACTTGCAATTAAACATCTCATTTTCAAATCTCCACACTCCCTTCTGTGCTGAAAGATAGTCAGCAGTTTCACAGCTAATGTGCCACCATGGTGGGCATCCAAAATACCAGGAAGTCACTGAAGGTTATTTTCATCAGCCAATGTCAACCTTACTGATAACTCATTTAGGGTCAGCATTGTCTCATGTGCAAATTTCTCATTATATTTTTTGTCTTTTATTTCCTTTCTTTTTTTGTTTGTTTGTTGATATTTTTTTGGGGGGGGAGGGTTTGGTTGGGGGTTTTTTATTTGTTTGATTTGTTTTTGTTTTGTTTGGTTTTGTTTAGTTTGGTTTGGGTTTGGTTTGAGGTTGGTTTGAGGTTTTTTTCCCTTTTTTTTTTAAGGCAATTGCATTAAAAACCCCAAAACAAACCAGGAAAGCATGGCAAAGGGAACCATTCAAATGGAAAATCCAAGTTCAGTCCTGATGCAAGCATCCAAACAGAAGAGAGCTGCAGATTTCATAATCCTTATAGCTCCCACTCCACCACTCCTAGCTGACTCAGTGCCTGGATGAACAGTGCTGCCTGAATAGCAGCTATTCATAATTTATCTCAAGCTTCCTGAGGAAGTGCTGCACCGAATTCTTTTTCTGTTGGAACTACTCAAAAATGTATCTGCAGGGAGGCTATTACTAGAGTATCTCAAACAGTAGCACTGTGTGCATCTTTGTCTGCACAGAAAATTGCATTTAAGATTAAAGCTTAACGAAACAAGAGAACAGAAATGGGGTGAGGGAAGTCACACTTTTCATTCAGCAGCAGAGGGTACAATTTGTAGGTATGTATCTTCCCTCAGAACCAAAATTTTACAAATTTCAAAGGTCACAATGGGATTAGTCTCTCAATATCAAACATTTCCCAGGTCATTACATGAGTAGAAATTAATATTAAACTCCCAAACCACTGAAGATTTTTGATGTTACCAAGGAAGATAGCAGAATATAACCACAGTAAAAGGGCATACAGAGAAATTCTGTGTCCCTCTGACAGCAGAAGATGGGAGCAAAGATAATCCCATAGTCTTCCATCTCCTTTCTGCACATTTTATGAGCAGAAGTGGAAAACATTTTGCAGTGTCTCTGAAACAAGGATGACATAAAGCAGAAGTAATGTAATGAATAAATCAACACAGCTAGGATGTAAAAATGTTTAGCCTAAATGGCTGTAAAAGTTTTAAGGACAATCAACACACAATCACCCTTGGCTGTTTTATGCAGGTTGCTGAAGACTAGGAAAACTGCTTGTGCCAGCTCTCTGGAGAATAGCTGCAGTCCTGGGAACAGCAAGGACTTATTAGCTCATATTTGCTTGGTGCTGTATAAATATGTGCAAACTAATTTTCCCATGTTCAAAAAATTGCACTTGGTTCCATACAGAATAAAAGAGAGACAACAGAGACCTTTGGAACTTGAGTAAGATCCACATAGGTACAGAAGAGGCAGCTCAATACCCTGATGGTGGCAAGGCAAGGGGCTGGCATGGCCTGTGAAAGCCAGACCTGTGCCCATGCTGGGGCTGGGAAATCGGTGTGGAGCAGCTCAGTGTACCTCATTCATGGCAGCACTGGGGTTTGTAACACAGGCTGGGTGTCTAACAGCTCAAGGGAGTAGCCAAGGAGCTAGACAGAGTGCAAGGTTCAATGAGGAAAATTAAAATATAAGTTAACAGATGCAAAATTAAAGCTGTGGTTAAGCTACCAGATCTTTAAAATAGAAGTGGAGTAACCTGTGCTGTCCTGAGGTCCACACTGTGCCTCAGTGGGAGGATTTTGCTTGGACTGGCTGTTATCTAGTGCTGTGTAGACAATTGCCCAGCTGTGGCACAGGCATGCACCCCTCCATTCTGCCCTGTCTCCAAGGATTGCAATTCAGCCCTCTGGAACCGCTCCGTCCTGGAGCCAGAACACCAATGACAGGGACAATTGAGAGATTTTTACTTCAGAGTCCAAGCCAATGTGGCAGCACAGGTACAGCCCAAAAGGATTTCCTGAATGGCCCCTGCTGGTACCTGTTTGCCAGCAGCCCCTGTGACCCACTGGGGTTTCCTTACAGCACAGTGACTTTATCAATTTGTTGTCTTGGTACAATTGTTGTGGTTCAGCTCAGTAATAGGTGTTGTTAACAAACGTCTACTCCTAGGATACATTATCTATTTACAAACTCAAAATCTTCCATCAGCTTTTCTGATAAGGAATTTTAGCAAATTCTGCTGTATCACACCATATTGAACTCAAAATAACATGACTAATTATTATAATTATTATGAATTACAGGTTAAGCGATAGCCATCTGTCTTCTCTCACATTCTTTGTAAAATTTCAGGGATGTAAATATCATCAGGGCTGGGAAAACAACTGTTTAAGCTAAAGGCCATGCTGACACAAGAAAAAATGGGTATAAATGGCTATGAATAAATTTAGGCTTGAAATTAGGAAGAGAAAAAAGATAAACATTACAACAGCAAGGATCTAAAAGGAATTTTTATGGGAGTAGCTCAGGACTCAAATAAGCCTGCTCTTAAGGCTGAGACAGATAAGTTTAAAAAACATTGGAAGTAATATGGAACTTGTTAAAGAAAGGGAAAAAGGAGGCAACTCCAGAGAGGCTCTTCTGAAGCCATGTACATGACAGTGCAGCTACAGCACAGCCCCATATGGCCCAGGAGCAGGGAGAGATCCAGCTTCAGATGGCATTGGAGGTTTGTCTAATCAGACACCATTAATTGCTTCACATTATCTGGTCTGGATAAGATCACATGTGGTTCCACAATATTTTGACTGAAGTTAAAATATGTCAATTTTATTTGAAGCAACAGAAAATATTTTAAACACTTAAAAAGAAATATTAGTGCAGATGGGAGTATTTGTAAGGCAGGTAAATCATAATCTACCACTGCAGCTTTGATGCTGAAATACCTCTCTTCAGTTGTTATTACTTTGGATTTTCAATTTTTATCAAATTATTCATAGCAGATGTAGGCTAATATTATACTGTAAAATTTTTCTCATGGCTTTAAGGGACCTACAGAAGTACAGAAGGCACCAAGAAAAGCAGATCTGTCATGGGCCAATAACAGATGGAAATGTATATAACCAATTCTGGAAAGAAAAATTCTTTGCAGAGCTTAATTTAGTCAATGAGAAGTGAAACAATGTAAGCTTCAAATAAATTTCTGAAAGAGTTTCTTACTCTTTTCCTTGTCTATTTTCTATATTACAAATTAATAATAAAAATTACGTGGTTTATGGAGCACATATATTAAATTAGATCCAATTCCAACCTTTCCTGCAATCTTTTCAGCTCACATCTTTTTTCTCTGTATAGTATACCTGTAATCTTTTATTTGCATTGCAATTTGCTATTCAGCATGAGTAAAGGGAATGGACTTTCACCTTAAAAATATTTTAATTAATTACTCCAAAAGAATTAGGATAATATTTTTTAGCTTTTAGCAGCTTATAAAAAATAAATAAAATGGTTTTTTTTATTTAAAAATGCATGAAGTAGCAGTTTTTCCTAAGGGATACACGACCAGTTAAGAAGCTGAAGGATCATCTAGCATAAGTACAGCTGGAGAAGACCAGGTTTATTTGAATAAAGCCTACCTTTTATTTTTGGGTGGTTGCAATTTCTTATTTATCTAGATTGAGCCTGTCCAGGAAAATTTCAAATTATTGATTCCAGTGTCTAATACTTGTAAAACAGAATATTGTTGACCTGGTGGAAAGGAGGGAAATGTGTTGGCTTGAGCATTGTCAGTGTTTTCCAACACTCTGTAAAACATGACCCAAAACACTGAACAAAGAAAAAGAGCAATAAACTTGAGGCTATTTTTATTATTCTATTAGCTCAGAAATGCTGAGGGCAAGAACATGGCTGGTGAATCCATGAGATAAAGGGGTAGCCTCAAATTCTGGGCTGCTTATACTTCATAGAATTACTAAGAAACTCTATCATCTTTACTAAAAAGAAAAACCAAACCCACATTAGAACTGTGGGAGTGTTTTTATTCAGGTAAATGTGAGAGCCCTGTGCTGAGCAGTTCTGAGCCAGGCACATCCTCTCCAGTCAGTCCCCCTGCTCTCTGAGGCTGGCCCTGTATCCCAGCTCCCAGGGATCTGCTTTGGAGCTGGACTCCTTTTCTGGAGCAGCCCTGTGTGTGACCTCCTGTTAGCTGGCTCCCTGCTGCACCTGAGAGTGCTGGATGGCTCCACTGGAGTGTGAATGCTCCCAGCACAGTCAGCACAGACAAGTAAAGGCTCCACTTTTGTTCATTACTGAGAGATGCAGGGGTGCCTGTGTCTCTGTGCTGACTTAGTCTGGGCACTATCTAAGTGGTTTGCATCCCACTGGCAGGCCATGAACCTACATGTAGGACATTTCAGTGCCTGACTCAGAAATTTTATTAACATGGAACCACAGACACAGCAGTTTTGAGTCAGGTGTTCAGGATTCTGGCTTCCAGGTTCACTGCAGGACTACTGAGAAAGGCAGCACAGGGCATGTGAGAAAATGCCAAGAGGATTGGCTTGGTTAGGCTGGTAAAAGATGGTTTCCATGCTGTTTGCAAGTGTGCACTTGGGAAGCACAAAGGAACAGAGTCTAATTCTTCTTGGGCATGATATGTATTATATATATGCAAGGAGTAAGAGTCACACATTATGAATTGAAAGGTTCAACTTCTGCTTTAAAGTCAACTGTTCTACTGGTTGGTAGTTGAGCAATGAAGCAGGTGGTGGATCCTTGTTACAGACTTTACTGACCTGGTCCAGTGATGGTGATAGTTTCACTGGGAGGAGGGACAATATGACCTCTGAAGCCTCTTCCAATCAACACCAGCAGGGTTTTTTGTTTCCAGCTGGACCTCAGAACTTAGCATGTAAAAACAGCCCCCTCAGGTTCATACCATTAGTTATGAACAGAATTTAAGGAAGTGGTGTGTAATAAGTTTCTAGAATATGGAAATATCTTTTGTCTTATGATTTGTATTAACTGCCATATGTCCAAAGTTCTTTCCTTTCCCTGGTTATAGAGATAGAGCTAACAAGAAGCACAGTGGACCTGAAGACATGTGCAATGTGTGGTTGCAGTAAACAGGAGGCTGAGGAGAACCCACAAAATGGAGTTCCTAAGATTTATTTGCTGGGATCAGAGGGCATTGGAACCTGTTAAGCACCTAACTAGTAAAAGATATGGGTCTGGATGTAAGATTCAAAGGGATATTTCTTACAGCTCTGATTTTCTTGCAGCAACAGTCCTAATGTTGTCCTGAAGCAATTACAGTTGATATTCAAAAGTAAGAGTAGATGGATTTTTTTTTACTTTGGAGAAAGAAAAGGGGGAATTGGTAAACAGAAAGCAGTTGCGTAAAAAAGTAAAAACATTCACTGAGATGACAGCAGCAAGCAAAAGATCATTCTTTTTATCAGCTTTGAAGGTTTAAATCACACACAAAGGCAAAAAGAAAGATAAAGTCAACTCTGAACAGTCATTTCCAATTGGGAGAAAGATGGAAAAAAATGAACAGTTCTTAAGAGAGCTAAGAACTCAAAGAGTGTGAAAGGATATCTACAACCTCTCTGGTTAGTGGCCATAGATGAGAAGAAATTGTAGAGAGCTCTAATTTCAAAGCTAGCTCCAGCACAGGGATGCTGAAACCAGTAGAGGTGTGAGAGTCACTGCTGGTGGAGGCTTGAGCCTGGAGGAGGTCCAGCCATCAGCTGGTTCTGCTACTGCCCTGCTGAGGCACACTCCTGCATTTGGGCTGCCTCCCACACTGGCCCAATTCTTCACTAGGTGCACCATCACTTAGGGGATCAGTGCTAGTTGGCTGAGCTCAAAACCTTTTGGCTGCATGGTATAGATACACCCAGCATTTTCAAGGAATAGAACTAACACAGTCATCCCTTACTAGCTGGTATATTTTTGGAAACATATGGACAAAGGAACACTGGTAGAAGTCATTAGACTCAAATGCTTTTTCTTCATAGAAGAAACAGGACCTCACTCAGATCTAAACCCTAATTCTGATGTAGACATGTTGAAAGAATCTGTTATGGTTAAATGTACTTATTAAAGATAGAAAGCTTCTCACATGTATCTCTTTTCACCGTTTAGGACAGCAAATTATTTAATATAATTATACGTGATGCAAATATGAAAATAAAAACTGATCCAGATGTTTCAAAACTTAAATGTTCCAAAGATTAATTTGATTTAATGTTGTCATTAAATTAAGGGAAAAGGAGTCAGTCCTAAACAGTTGTAATTGCATTACATAATTTTGGATGCTTTTAGGTCACAGTAAAAAGGAGATGGCTACTCCTCCCAGTAGTTGCTACATAAGCAAGATGATTTTTCACTAACTTTCTGGAGCTGTGTCCAGAAAAACACAGACTAGAGCTATGTAATATACTAAAAGAATGTGAGGCTCACAAATAGAGTATTATGTTTCACTTCTGTGCAAAGGAACTATTTTAGGATCAAATAAGCAGGGAATAATTTATTGTTATGATTGTGATAACGTTAAGATGTGATAATGGTTCAAATTCCACACTTAAATAATTTTAAGACTGGATCCAGCCTCTGGGAGTGGCTTACAGGGGATAAAGTCCTATTAAATGTGAAACAGGAAGGAAATTAATGGGCATTTATGGCATGCATAAGTATATTTCTTTTTCTTCCAAACTTTAAATGTCATCATTTGATATTTAGATTGCTGGAGGAGTCTCAAAGTTTCTGAAACAGAAGCAAAAAATATAGGCTAAGACCTAACTGCATAACCCAGCATTATGAATTTAGATTATTTTGAACTGTAATAGACTACCATCTCATTCATTATCCTGATATTTAGTTGAAATAAAGTTTGAACCAGAAAGCAAGGTCAATCTCATGAAGGTGCTGTAAAGGAAATGGATCATTTACAGCAGCCAGGATCATTTACATCAGTTTTCATCAAAATTTTAAGCCCTTGTAAATTCTCAGTCCTCAGAGTCTGGCTTTTAAATTACACTGCCTGTTTCTAACACCTCCAGCTGAAGGTTCCTGCGTCTTCAGTTCTCTTCTCTAAGAGATTGTGTCCATCAATGGTGATGGTGTTTTTGGGGATATGTTTTGCACTGGCAAGAAGGGTGAATTTCCTGGGAGTGCCAGGGATGGCATTGCCTGCCCTGCTGCCAATAGTTAGAAAGAAAAAGCAATCCTCAAGAAACCTGGGCACTGGCAGAGTCCTGTACAGCACTTCACCTCACTCATGGTGTTTTATGAAAGTACAGCTCCTCTCCCAGAAGACCAAATCCCACGGTCTTTGGGCAGCCTGGCTGAACACACACCTTAAACCCAGACATCAGCACAGCACTGCCTAAAGGATGAACAGGCACCTGGGGTGCCTTGTCCATCTCAGCCAGCATAAACAGAGGAGGCACAGTGGGATTAGACCTGGTAGGAGTTCCCATGGAAGTAATTTAAAATTTAACTGCACTAGCAGATAATTTTCCAGCAAGGGGGAGGGCTATGACTGTGTAATAAAACACTGCATGTGGTACACAGGTGCTGAGTGAGGAAAATCAGAACTTCAACATCTGCTGTAGTTAGATAAGGGAAAGAATCTTACTAAATGCCAGCTGACTCATTCTTCCATGCATTTATCTGACTACAATATCTACTCCAGTGAGGACCTGTCCAGTGGAGTATGCTGTCACAGAGATTGCAAAATAACTAAAAGAATGTTCCCAGAGAAGGGTCTCCTCTAACAGCAGCACAATCCAAGTTCAGTCAAAAACACCAGCAAAGACCAGGTGACATCTCAGTAACAACTATTAGAAACAAGTCAGGATTGTGTACAGCAGCACACCAGGGACTGGTTTAAGGTCTGTGACTGAAAGGAGGAAGTTGCCACCATACTGCAGGTGGTTTTCATTACATAAGTCTTGTTGTTCATCTGACGGCACTTAATAAAACAGATCAGCAAATAAAACAAGAACAGACTTTACAGCTGTAGCATAAAAACAAATAAGCAGTAAAAAGCACCAAAATGCATTTTTTCAGCCCTGACTCTGCAAATGCAACAGAGCTCTGCAAATTTCAGGCAGAAGGATTTCAGAAGGCTGAAGCAGCTCTGGAGATTCTTCTGCCATTGTCTTGGATAAGACCAGGAACAGCTATGCGTCTTGTCATATCAAATAATTGTTGAAAAGCTGCTGTGAATGTAACAAACCAAATTCTGCTTTAAGCAATATTCCCTATGACTCCATTGGCTACAGCAAACAAGCTTGATGTGTCAATGAGAGAAAATTTTAGTTGATGGGATAAAGATTTCTTCCAAAAGGCAGAATGAAAATCAAGCTGCAATTGTATTTCTGTTATTCTTTCTACCCCAGCTATCTAGGGGCAAATATGTAGCTGAAATGATATAATCCAAATGAGTTGATTAAGAATCACTTTAGTCTAAGCTTATGTAATGATGTATGCCTAATTAATGCTGTTCAAAATATCATTAGGAGGCAAATAAAAGCAGTGAAAAATTGACTGCTCAGTTCTCACTACATTACTTTGGTTCTGTGTCAAAACAGAGGATGTTTTGGGCAGGTCAGATAGTCTCTTCTTCAGGTCCTTTCCAGTTCTCCTTTTTTCTCTCTCTATGATGGTGAGATTATGCAAGCTTCATGAAGTAAAGCACTTCATGATCTTCAGAGGAAAATTAATTTGAAGACTAGATTATTGTTTTAGACAAATAAATGCCATGCTTTACTGCAAGGCAAAGATAATTTGACTGCTCTTGAAAGAAATGGAAAGTAGCAAGAGAGAGACTATAAGATTATTTAGGAAGACAAAAACTCATGCCCTCTGATTTAACAAATTTATATTTGTCAGATATAATAATACTAGCAGATTGCAGCCCATATGCTTTAATAGCAGAGGGTAGAGTTCCTCTTGTTGACAATGACTGGAGTATGGTTGATTTAATACAGGGATGTAGCTGATTTAATGAAGTGCAAAAAAGATAAGGAAAGTCTAGGAGATGTTTCAGTAAGAATGGTGCAGAATAATTTTTTTCATGGCTCCAATGTCATACCAACAGGCAAGTCTCTTGGAGTAAAACCATCACTTTGGCTACAGCAATGAATATGGCATGTATTAACAACTACCTAGATTTTTGATGTCTTAGAAATTAAAAGGGAGATCTACTACATAGACAGGATATGTTTAATTCATGCAGAGGTTTGCTGAATCTAAGGACAGGCTTTAATACAATTCCCATCATCTTCCAGGCCTTTCACCAAAAGAATTATACTAATAGATTCTGACTCTGTGACTGAATAGAACCCTAAGTATCTCTTTATATTAATCTAAAAATCATGTTTGCTCTACTTCTATGATTTTATTTATGAGTTTATTAGTTTAACAACAAAAAAAAAATTCTGTGAAAAGCAGGTTTTCCAGTCCATGAAAAATTTTAGTCTCTCCAAATTCGGTTACAGTTCAGTTCAGTCAACTTCTTTCTACAAATTCAATCCAGAAAGAAATCATCTAAATAGGGGCACCTGCACTGGATAGTATTAGTTTTTGAGAAAGGTGGAAGAACCACTGTCACTCCTGGATCCCTTTTAGTCCACCTGCCATTTTCAAAATGAAGTTGCTCCTTCTTTGTTAAATGGCCTGTTCTGGAGTGCCAGGTCCTGGAGCTGGTTCACAGGACCAGCAGCTCCCAATTTGTTTGTCTGACCCCATGGTTCCACTCACTGATGAAGAGATGGGTCTTAGCATCTATTTGCACAGCATAAAGCATGGCAAGGCTCTGTCTCACAGCCCATACACCCAGAGAATCCACTCAGATCCTCGTGGGAGAAACACAGTCTTAAAAGGTTGTGCTAGGTACAGGGAAAACTGAGATGAATGCCTGGAGAGCATAGCCATGGATTTTGTAAAACTGTTTTCCTGTGAGAAGTCTTTGATGGTTAGTAGAGGCACAATGAGATATTCTCATCTATCACCACTTGGTGAAATTCTGCACTTTTTAACTGAGAGAATTTTCTTTAATGTAAGAATTACATAAAGAAAAAAAAAAAAACCCATGGTTTAAAGAAAAATTCAACATTACATTTCGGGTAGCAAATCCCAAGAAAAACCAAACCAGAAAACTAATTGCCTGTTATCAGGCTGTGCTGGGTTTTGATGAATACATTCAGCACAGGTAGCTGGGTGTGCAGATGCAATTTGAGCTGCAGGCTGAGCTCTGGGGAGCAGGATCCCGAGGCCAAGGCAAAAGGCCATGAATTGCTAACCCTTTGCATAACAGAGGGCAGGGGGACATGTGGCACAGCTGGGTGACTGCCACTCAGAGACTCAGCAGCCAACACCCCCAGACTTTCCTCCCTTAGACTGTAAGGACATATACATATTTTTTAAAAATACAATATATATATAGGTACAAACATATATATGCATATATATGCATATGTGTGTGTATATACAGATAGAAATATAAATATAAATATAAAAGGGATTCCTTAGTTCAAGGTTCCTCCTCAGAGACACCTAGCTCAAGCTGTGACTTTGTTATTTAGTTATTGCACCATGATTAAATCTCTTTAAGGATCTGAATGTCAGAGACTACTGTGGTCAAGCTGGTAAGGAAATCTGGCCCAACTGAGTGATTGTGGGGTGTGTCACTGTGAAGGGGCTTCATTCTAGTTCAGGTGGTGTGAGAGTGGCTGCCAGAGTGGCTCCTGGATGGTCAGACAGGGCAGTTTCCTCAGCTGTGGTTTGATCTTGGCTGGATGCCCACCAAGCCTCTCTATCACTTCCCCTTCCCAGTGGACAGGGGAGAGAAAATAGGATGAAAAAAACCTATCAGGTTGAGATAAGACAGTATGTTAAAGTACAAGCAAAAGTTTGTGCACACTCAAGCAAAGACAAAAAAAAGATCCTATTCTCTGCTTCCCACCAGCGAGCAATGTATGGCCATAGCCTGGGAAGCAGGCTTCAGCACACATAGCAATTGCTCCAGAAGGCAAACGCTGAAAATCTCGAGTGCCCCATTTTCCTTCTCCTTTTCTTAGCTTTTATATCTGAGCTGATGTCATATGGTATGGAATAATTTGGTTAATTTGGGCGTGGTTGTGTCCCCTCCCAGGATCTTGCCTGTTCTCAGTGCCTTGATGGGGAGAATGTTGGCAGTAGCCACAACACTGCTGTGCTATCCACAGCTTTCCAGCTACCAGCTCAGAGCACAGTACTATGGGGAAAGTTAACTCCATCTCAGCCATTCCCAGTACACTGGCAATTTACACATATTGGTGGGGGGCAAGAAAAGATTTTAATATGAGATGATTTCTGGGAACAAGAGGAGTTAATGTAAGAGCCTTCAAGAGATAAACAGAGATTTATGTTTTAACTGCAAGCAAGCCCTCTTCCCACTGAACACTTTTATTATGTGTGAACACTTTGAGTCCATCAGCTCAGAAACAAGAATACATCCAAGCTCCCCAACACAGACACTGCAGGCACAATTTCTTTAGCAGATTTTGGAAGCTTAATCCAGTTGCCACATCTGTGTGTCTTGTGACATTGGGGTGCTTTCATACATTCTGCCTGGCCTGCAACTGCTAGCCTTAAAGATATGGTTACCTGTGTACATTGTAAATACCCCATGGCACCTCACAGTCACAAGTTAAATATACACATCATAGATTTTTCAAGTTGATAAAATGAATTCCAATAAAGAGACAGGTCAGCATGACAGTGACTTTGGTTGATGTGCACACAATTGTAAGAGTTACATGTCTGAGCTCTCTCACTGAGCTGAGGAGTCTGAACAAATGTAGCTCTGACTAGGGGTGCATGCCAAAAATAATAGAGCTCATGGCAGATATTCATCATTGCAAACTTATAGCCAGCTTCAGCAAATGTTCTTTTGTTTTCACTCAATAATTTAACCATATAGCCAGTGAATACCTAGCACACATACAGGCTACAGCCATCCTTTTCCATGGAGGAATTTGGGGTGAGACATCTGAGGACAAGTCCATCTTCTCAGTGACATAATTCTAAAACGCTGATGTGAAATTATTTTTCCCTTGTCAGCAAAGAGCAGTGAATTAATAGCTGTGTTAAAAGAGTGGCTGCATGCTTCTGAAAAATTAAATAGCCAGCCCTCAAGCTGACAAAGCAGCTTAGTGATGCACTGCAAAAGGTGTTTGTCAATAAGGACCAAACAGCACCAGGGCCAGTTTACAGTAACTGAGTCCCTCGTGATAAAAGGAGAACAGGACAACATGTCAGTGACTGTCCCCTTGGAGCCTCAAGCCTTTTATTTCTCTGGGAAACCAACAGAACTCAGAGCAAATAGGTGTATAAGGAATTGAGATTTTGTTCTCTGAGATGGGGGTTGACACTGTCATCAGAGCTTGCTCATGGGATCACAGTGTGGCAACAATTTACTCTTGTTTTTGTTTTCAAGTTTACGTTTTTACCTTTACCTCTATTTTTGCTTTAATTAAGCATGGAAAATAAGCAAATAAGACACTTTAACCTGTGATAGAATAAGCAAAGAGTCATTGTGGAAATTTTATGAGGAAATATCAATACAAATCTACACAATAATGAAGTGAATTAATACAACAACTAAGACCATTGAGGTGAATAATTCCTGACAACTGATTTTATTAATTATGAAAAGATCTGAAAATTCCATAGTTTGGAGTTGGACTCTTGGAAAAATATTCTTTCTTGTGTTGCCTGAGAATTTTAGCAGAATGTAAGAGTCTGTTTTCCTATTCACTTATCTGCCTGCAATGGTACCTTTAGTCAAAGTGTTGACCTCGAAAACAAATGTCATTAGAAATATATATGGAATGTTTTCCCATGACAACTACTAATCACCCACAGGATGAACCACTATTACAGAGGAAATCCAGTCCTGTCCCAATTAAAGGTCATTTCAGGGTTAATATGATTTTCCAAGTCTTCCATGTCGTAGCAAGGCCAGAGAGAAACAGATTATGGACCCTTTGTACATGTGGGAAACTCCTGTGAGAGGCTCTGTTTATGTTTTATTCATATTTTTTATATAATTAGCTCTCTAATCAATTTACAAACACTCCTAACACAATTCATTCTCACAAAACAGAAGTATTTAATAATACAGGTTATTTCTATTCTGTTCCTACATCTGGGGTAATAGCTTTTAATTAGGTAATTTCCTATATTGAAATCTTCTAAGCAGTGTCACTGTGTACACTCACCTTGAAATTCAGACTCCTCTTCCATTAGGATTTGAGCAGGAACATGACTATTGTGCCAGCTGTACACTGTGATACCTTTAATGTGTATGAGGCAGAAGTACTGCATAACATACTCGAAATGTCTATGTGTCTCTGTGTGTGTGCCTGTTTGAAATCCCAACAGTACATAAAAGGATATGGAAAAGATTGGCCTAGTTATAGCTAACATTACTTGTACTTGCAAGAAGTGCTATGAAAAGGTGCTGCCTCTTAAATCATGGCCAGAGACATACAGAGAGCTTCCCAGCCTGGCACCATGCCTGTGAAAGGCCAGCAAGTAAGCACAGCAGGAATACAAAAGCAGGACCAGTACCAAGTTATCCTTCCCCTGGTATATCCTCCCACTTCAGTTTGAGATTTTTCGGAGCAAGAGGTTTTCTCTGTTCCTTTGTGCTTCAAGGCAGTGGAGAGTTTCATTCCTAAGCCTGTTTTCACTCAAATACCAACCACTTCTTGTTCTTTTTATGCCCATTATATTTTATATGTCTGCAATAGTCATCTCCATTCCAAACTAAAAGCTACTCGTCAGTTCTATCTCTTTTTATAGCCATGCTATTTTAAAGCCCTGATTATACTTGCCATCCTTCTCTGATTAGTTACACTGGCATATGCAGAAGCAAATTATGCTTTTGATAGCCTTGTGGTTAACACACTTGTAAGGTTGTCCATAACTGAGAAATCAACCCCACACACGTATCACAGTTCCCCTGTGGTTTGTAAGGTAGAGATTTACAGAGACTTGAATAAAAATGATATGAAAAATGGTACCTAACTTTCCCCTTCCTCAGTCATTCCCTTCCAAAAAAAAACCTATCCAAGACCCATGGTCAGGTCCTTGACCCCTCCCCACCCAAAATGACCAGCTATAGAAATTTTTTGTTTCTATTGTCCAGAATTGCCAAATCTATAAGACTTGTAAAACCAACATCAGGAGCAAAAGACAGTGGCAGGTTTGGCAACCAGTGTGCCATCCTGCCAGCCAGGGGCACTCTCATTTTGAAAGCAGAGGTCAGTAGTAATTTGCTCCATTTCAAAGGCTAGGTGCTCTTTTCTTCCTTGTCAAAGTGTACATGTTGACCCGTCTATTCATGGCTTATGTGATGCAAATAGTGAGCAAATCTTGAAGTCTTCTCTTGGTGCAATTGCCTCGATCCATTGTCCCTTCCATGTATTATGTCTTTGGAATAAGAGACGTGCTGGGAAAACACAGCAGCATCCAATTCCTGAGGGCACATAAAATGGCAACAGTGATTACTGGTTTAAAATAAATATAGCAACAGTGGTGGCAATGCAATCCATTCCTACAGTGAATAAAATTTAACATCCATGTTCAGACGCTTCCTGTTTTCCATCAATTACTGGATCAGCAGGAAATAGCATACTCAGGTGGAGCCACATGGGTAATTGCACGGCAGGTAGTTAAAGGAATAGGCAAGTCAGATGGTTAAAACTTAAAGGAGATCAAACAACTTCTGTTTGAAAATCTCAGATTTTAGTGAGGATTATGTTATTAAAAATGTAAAAAAATAATTTCTGCTTCTCAGTCAGAATTTCTATAGCATATAGCTGCATGAAAATAGAAAGTAAAAAGATCAGCTGGATCTGCTCTGTCACTTCCAGCATCAAGCCCTTATCTAGAGACCTTTTCTTGAAGCACAGCAATGAGTCACAGATAGCAAAGTGACAGGATTTCCCATTATTTCCCTTTTGCAGCTGTCTCTGGCAATCTCTGATATTAAGTTTTTTCCTGACACTTTTTTGACATTTTTAATCACTTTTACATCTTATATATTTTTTTAGATTCCTATTGTATGAGGAGAATAAATATATATTTCAACCACAGTCTGAGATTAATTCTTTGCTGGCCTTACACAGAAGATAGTATGATTCTGTAGTGGATTTAGTGACATCCACTAGCTGATGTGGTTAGATGGATAAAGTTCCCAGCGGGCATCAAACTAGGAAGCCCTTTATTGAACAGATATGTTCTTCACATCCAGTATAAAGGCAAAACAAGGAAAAAAATCTAAGACAGAGAGAGTACAAATATAATTTTGAGAAAGAAAAAATAAGAGAGAAGTATCAATTTCCTCTTCAATACGATTGTTGTTGCAACTAGGAAAGGAAGGTGTGATGTGTTTTGGAAACTCAGGTTGCACAACCTGGTATCATATCTGGACATCAAATGTCCTACTGTCTCCTAGGCAAACTTTAAGTGTGCCAAGAATGCTGTTGTTTTCAAAGAAGTCAAAGAATGCTGTGTTGGGTTGATGTGGCCAGGAATGTGTATTCTATCATCATTTGTTTAAGCCAGGTGGGGCAGTGACTCTTATCTCCGTGGCACATACCATCTGCTAATGGGCCATCTTTAAAACCAGCTGGGGCAATCATCTTTATCTTTTCCACAACCCATCCTCCCTCCAGGAAGATATCATCTGCTGCTGGGCCATTCAGTCCCACTGTGTGACTGATAAAATTCCATCATCCCATTGGGAGTTGCTCCAGCCAGGGGGAGGAGCCAAGCCTTTCCTACCTAGATAAAAACTGAGATTTTGAACAGCAAGATTATCCATCTTTCCACTGGATTCCAGAGGAACACCAGACCTTTCCACATCATCCCTGGACCTTCAGAGTAAAACTGCACCTTCTACAGGAGCACTGCTTCAGCTGAACCACATCTGCCACTGCAGGAGGATGCAGCCACCATTTAATGGGACTGCTGCCAACACCCTGACTGACAGGGTGTCAGGTTGTATCCTGACTCTGTCAGTGTTTTTGGGACTGTTCTTTGTAATACTGTATTTCTATTTTAATTTTCTTAGTAAAGAATTGTTATTCCTAATTCCTATATCTTTGCCTGAGAGCCCCTTAGTTTCAAAATTATAATAATTTGGAGGAGGGGGTTTACATTCTCCATTTCAAAGAGAAGCTTCTGCCCTTATTGGCAGACATCTGTCCTTCAAACCAGGACAAATGGCTACAAGATTCTACTTTCCAGAACATGTTCTCTTCTGCCAAAACCCAGATAATTGCCACTCCAACTCAGTGAATTTAATTTTTACTTAATTTTTAGCAAAAGGGAGTTTCAAAAGGAGTCCTGTACTTACTGTGTTTAGAACAATGCAAGATGGTATCCTCCTAACCCTGGGGCAAAAAAGTAATGGAAAGAAAAAGAAAGGAAATGGATTTATACAACCAAAATCCAAACAGTAAACAAATAAAAGCACTTCCTTGGTCCCCATCACATTCTCTGTAGTATTTCTGCTGTTCATTTAAAGAAATGAACGAAGTTACAAAATTTCTTATGAATATTTTTAAAACAAAAATTTTTAGGTACATAAATCACTATCAGACCTCTTTACATTATTGTAATACAAAATATTTAGATTACTTACAATTTATATTTTACCCAAAATAGTCATTCCTAATGATTATGTGAATTTCAAGTTATTTTCCCTAGTATGATAATTTCCCACAAGCTACTTATTTTGCTATTTCCTTTTCTGTTGGTTCTTTCTATGTTTTCACTTATGTTTTAAAAGCTGTGCAGTCTATCAGCTTCTGGCTGTTCACATCAGCAAAACCCTTAGTTCATTTTCTACAGTTACAGCCAAGGTAACTGGTTTTTTTCTGTGCTTTTAGATCATATTTTCATATTAGCAATGTTAATATTTGCTCTAGCTGTGTTCTCCCTTCACGGATATGAAATGAATGCTCAGAACTTCCTATTATGTTGCAGGTCTGAGGAATCCATTAATCCCACTTAAAAGCCATGTTATAAAGAGGATGCACAGAGCAAACTGTGGAGAAAAGGGACTTTAGGCTCTGACAGCAATACTCTGTTAGGTACCTTCCCTAAGCAGGTACAGTATGGATTCCCTTACCCAAATTCCAGTGGCTGCATCAGTGTGCAAGGCAATGCTCTGTATTGTTTAAGCACTGAGAAATTTGAACTTTTTATGCTTCTAAGTAGTGAAAAGTTAGGAAAAAAGAAAAGTGAGGAGGTCTTGCTTGACCCTCTTGAACCTGCTCACTTTGAAGTGCACAGTGTGGTTGTTTGGTCTGGCCAAGAGCTCTCCTTCAATGCTCAGCAGATTCTCTCCATCTCATGCATCTGTTCCTTCAGCCCGTTCTGGACCACTATGGAGCCACCATGTCAAGGACATGAAAACCATTTGCAGGACTGCTTTTCTTCTATCTTTATGTATTTCTTCCATGAAAGGAAACTTCAAAGTGAAGACAATTGTGTCACACATTTTAAATTCTTCCTTACTTCACTCAGATGGATTAAGAAAAAAAGTATCCCACTAGGTGAAAAATTGTCCCAGAGTGAAACTCTGGCAACCAAGCAAAGCCAATGGCAAAATCTCATCAAATTCAATCTGACACATGGTTCCATTCTGGACTTTATATACGTGATAAATGAAAATTTAATTATACCTCTTTACATTGCTTCAATCCACTATTTATCTCCTCTGAACTACTGACCACCTTCTGTCTTGTCTCAAGCATCAAGGAGCTGTTTGTTGGATTTAATTGCCCATGGGCAAGTAAGTCCAATGTGTTCTTCGTCCTTGATGATGCGAGTGCTGTTAATTGAGAGTGATTACAGCACAAGCCAAAGTCAGGCCAACATGTGCAGTTCTGGGGAATGATGAGAATCTTTAAGCTTTTAAGGAATCAATGCAAGTTGAAAAATCGAAAGGTGTGTGTCCAGGAAGTGAGCATACAGTGATCACACCCCTGGAGGCAGGCAGGGAGATGCCCTTCATGTCCAGCTAGACATGTCCTTCATGCCCTTCCCAAAGACATCCCTTTTCTTCATAATACCCTTTTTAAGGAGGGACAAGGTAGTGTTGCTTTTCACAGATGAATGTTTGCATTCAGCAGCATGGTCCTGGATTTCTCCATTTTATCAGGTTGCAAGTAATTACCATGCATCACATCACCTGCAGTACCATTATGCAAATTTGCTTATGCCTTGAATACGCTGCTTGGATAAATATTTATCATCCTTTAAAGCTTCACTTGGAGAGGAATGTCATACCTTCTGTTCTCTCTTATCACTTCACATGTACCTCGATTCAAAAAGAATTTACAGCTGAAGAGAAGGTCTGTGGAGAAAAGGTTTGGTGCCTACAGAGAAATTTCTTTCAGAATTCTGGAAGAATAAGACAAAGGGAAAAATTGTAAGCAACTAGCATATAAAAAAAACCCCCATATATCTTGATGGCCCACCTTGTGCAGAAGTAATTTTATTCTCTTCTCCCAGGTTCTATTCTGTACACTCCTGAGCCTGAACCCCAAAGGGTTCAGTAATCATTGCAGGAATGTTATTACAGAGAAAGGCTTTCTCTCATCAAGGTTGCTGGCATGTTTGCTACCATCCCTCATTTGCTCTCTCATTGAATGTTCATAGAATGAAATATAAAATAAAAAGTCTGTAAGAATAATGAGCAAGAAAAATATGGTCTTCATCAGGTTTCCTTCGGAGCTATTAAGGATTATCTGCCTAAGAAGTTAATGAGGACTAGCAATGACCCTTTTGCCCAAAAACTAAGATGGTGCACTATTGCCTCATTTAAATTTCTTGAGCACAACTCTAATTTAGAGATCCAAGCCAGGCACACTGAAAAGTGGAAATATCCACTTGGTTTTGATGGAAAAAAAAGGAGCAAGGTGAGAGGGGTCCCTTTTATAGAACTTTGGGTTTAGGAAAGTGTCAAACCTCAGCTGAGATCCAGACAGGGCTTGAAAGTGCAGGCATTTATAAATTCCCAGTATTGACTTTTTCAGAAGGGACAGGCTGAGGAGGAGGCTACTCAGGAAGACAGAGCAGACAGTAGACACAGATTAGGCCTGCTTGCTGTTCCCTCTCCATGGATGGTGCTTGTGGGGTCTGGGAAGGGTCAGAAAAGCTCTCCACACCACAGGGATGAGCTGCTGCATCTGGAACTGGAGTCTTGTGAATGTTTCTGTTGATTGGGCAGAGAAAGACCAGATGTTGTTGTGGTGAATGTTTCTAGCACTCACCACTGATTCATCCAGCTAGATGTCATTTCACCCATCCAGAATAAACAAATTGCTGCAGGCCCTGTCTACTGCTCTTCTTGTGGGTGTTGGTGCTTCTCAAGAGGTCTCAGAAGGCAGCAGCACATCAATCACCATTGCATCAGCTGAGCACCCTAAATCCCCTCATCACTGGAGGACTCCACTCACATGTTGGAGCTGAAATCCCTGCTCTGGTTACCTGCATGAGCTGAGTAATGCCAGGCATTTTCCCCCCAGTTCTAGCTTGTTCTTTCTGAGAGAGCATCACAAATGATACATGGTGCCTTCCCAAAGACACAGGGTAATAGCTTCTGATTAATGAAGGACCAGCAATCAAGAAACAGAGGGAGAAAATTGAGCTTTTTATTCTAAATTATCACAAGAAACTAGCTTGATTTTATGTAAGTCAGGCTGATCTGGTACAAAAATAGGTAGATAAACCAGGAAAAGGTATTTTGTATCATAAGAAGGAAACTTAAAATCCCTTGAGTGCCTAGGAATCCTGATTCTATCAGCTGAAGAAAGAAATACATAGGTGAACACACTCAGGTAACAATTTGAGATGCCTTGAAAGAAAAGGTGGTGGTGGTAAAATCTTTGCTAAGTAGAAATTAGTAAAATAACGATTTATTCATCTTTCTTACCTGTTTTTTCCTTAATTGTCTTCTTTGTCATGTGAAATTAACAACCCAAGTTCAACAAGAACATAGCAGTACGTTGTTAATGGCTCACATAAATCAGGTAAATTAGCTATTTTTACCATTTTTCTTCCTGAAAGCTTTAAGACCAATTTGTGTTGCCTGTCCTGTTGAAAGAAAAATACCTGTGACTTTGTGTGTTGATAATGTGGGAGCTGCAGGAACTGTTGTATTAAACCAGCTGGCTCTTAACATATGTCACAAACTAAACATAAACTAAAATTACATTTTAGTTTTCCTAAAACTGTCATGTTCACCTGCTTTAGAACTACTCCATCCTGCCTCTTCTTGGTGCTGGGATATGTTCAGAGCTATACCCTCAGTATAAAAGAACTTTAAAACAGTATCATTTTAATAAGTCTCTAACTCCCACCTCTAGGGAAAATGCTACAAAAAAACTGTCAAGCATGGCTAAGTATTATTGTTTCCTTCATTTTGGAGGTGCCTAGTTTCAGAAATCTTGAAAAGACCGTGGTTTTCAGAGAGAAGATATTGACCCTGGTATCACATAAGATGCTATCTTCCTTCGGTTTGGTTCCTGAGTGATTTTGACCACGATCCTACAAAATAAATTATCTTTCAGACTACTAAATGTTCATGATCAAACCAGAAACTGAATCCTGACTAGAGAGTGGCAAGTAACTATTTTAATCACTAAGCAGCCTTTCATTTTGCACTGGAGTTAAACCACTCCATCTTTATTAAATCCAATCCTGCTTTGCATTTTGTACTCCATACCCTTCACATACTTCAGCCAGCTTAAAAGTCGAGTTGGTAAACCATGCTCTGAGGAACAGAAGCCACCTTGTCCAGCCCAGAAGTAACTACCAAATGTAGTATGGATCATCAGGGCATTGCATTTTCAAGGATAGCCTGAGTATTCCTGCATCCAGCAAACCCCACCATGTAGATACTCCCACTGACTGCTTCAAAGCAGGTAATATTTTTTCTTCATTAAACACTTCCACTTATCCCAATAACATTGAAAATACTTGAGCAGCAAGGAGGAAATTTTAACAATATCTTAAATACAGCCAGCAGAATCGTGCATTTCTCCAGTAAAGATAACAGGGGGGTTTTGTGATACAGCTGAAGAGCAAATGCTGTCCATAGGGCTGGTATCCACTGTGAGAGCCAGCTCAACAGCAATCCCTGCAGCCAGAGAGAAAGGACTCAGCTTTGGAGTTCCCTCCCAGCCTGCTGATCCTTTGGCAGACTCTCCCCACTACAAACTGCATGAATCACAGGTGAACAGCAAGAATGGATTGCTAGGTGGGTAACCCATGAACTTCTGCAGGAGGTTTAAATACTTCATATGTAGAAAAAAAGACCTAGGCTCTGCAGGCCACCAAGGCTGATATTCCTATGGCATTCTCTCTTTAGGAACATGACAGCAAGCTTCCTCTATTCTTTTGTTCTTCGTGAAAATCTGGATTTTCATTTCCAAATTAACAGAATAAAGACAATAATCAGTTTCAGAGTATAAAACTTAATTCCTAATGTGTTGCACTTTTACATTTGCAGCATGCCAGTCAATCATTTCTGTTGGAGACTGGATTACATAGCATATACTTAATAACTAAATTTCCATTAATCTAAATTCCTGGTTTCATTCTACCTTCTACCTAATTTCTCTGAATAAATTAACTCTTTTTCACTCAAGAAAAGGCTGTTGTAAAATCCATAGCATATTAATGAGACCATGTTGAACATTATCTTTCCTCCCCTCAACATACATATTTCAGGAGGAGAAAACAGTGTTCCACCACAAAAGTTGTTGAAAAAGACATAAACTTTAAAGGGAAAATGGGTGTGGGCATGCAGCTTCGGAATATAATATTTCAGATTCATCATCAAGTTGCAGTCTAGGACTATCCAAATTTTTGCCAGATAAACCACAATTTTCAACTCATCTCTGTACTCTGGAAAACACTTAATCTTCAAGCTCCTCCATAATATTCAGTGAAGAGGAATCATCTAAACATTGAAGACTAACACCCATGTTTACTTCCATGACTGTCAGTGACTCTCACCCTAAGCATCTGCTGGGCTTGATCTGATGAGCTGTCAGAACAAGGCAACTTCCTTAGCAATGAAGACTGGCCATTTATCAACAATGAACAATATTAAATCAGCAATATTAAATATAAATACATGTAGAAATAATACAATTTCCGTTTTCAGAAGATTCCTGTCAATCTCTGATTACCAAAATATTCTCCAGCCTTACCCATGGGCAAAGCAATTGAGTAGGACAGAGCTGCCAACATCTGCATTTTATCTCTGTTTGAGCCCTGTAAGAAAGTCAGGTTTTTGTTATCTTCAGTAGGGCAACAGAAATTTCCACAGAAGAGCAGCAGTAACTGGCTCTGGGAGAGTCTTCTTAGTAAGGGCACTTAAGCCTTGAACCAGACAAGGCATCTCTAGTGTGCTACTACAACAAAATATTTCCCATCCCACAGAAGCCAGGAAGACTATTTAGTGCTGAGGTAGCTCAGAAAAATATGATTTTCATTGTGTGAGAAATGGCAGCATTTTGAAATTAATTTCTGCACTGAATGAGATTGTTCATGAATGCAAAAATCTATTAAAAGAAGAATGCCTCTGCTAAAAATGGGAAATGCCAACTAAAACTGTTGGCATTTTCAATACAAATGAAAGTATTCCATTTGCTGAAAGAAAATCAATTTTAACCTGACAAATGGATGCTGTGTTCTTGTGACTTACTCCCTTATGAAATGTAGACTCCAATTTTCACCTTTCTTTTTTATCATCAGATTTGTTAGCTAAATAATAAAAAGTAAGATTTGATCCAAAAGTTATTTACCCGTGTTAAAAGAAAATCATATTTTCTGAAGGGAATTGGCCTGCATCAGTAGCTTTAAGAAGCATTGACTACAGTGTGTGGCATGTGTGGTGTGTATTTGCACAGCTCCATGCATGTGCACCCTATTTTTTCCCTGGAGATCCAGGTAAAAATCCCCAATTCTTAGAAAAAAAGGCTTTAGCTTCTGTTGTGTCAGGCTCCCAGCAGGGTTTCTTCACCTCACTGTAGCAGATTTACTGCTTGTGTTAAGCTGTGCTGCTCTGCAGTATGTATGCACCTGCAAAGTTAATTCTGACTACTGGAGGCCCAATTTAAGCATGGGAAATATAGCTGGAATTGGAAATGCTTCTGAAAGCACAGTGAACTCCTGAAGTGTGCCTACTGTTTCTGTAAATTACATCTGCCTGGGAGATGCAATGCTATATGCTTTGGGATTTGTTTTGTTTGGCTTCTTGTTTGTGCAAGGCTAAGAGCATAAGCAAAATCAAATCTAAGTAACTGAAAAGTTCAACTGTGAAATAATAAGCAAAGGAGAAACATTTATTTCTCTTTGTCTCCCAGTGGAGGGTTATTGCAATCAAGATAACAATTCTCCTAATTTCTTCACTGTTCTTTGCACAAAGCTAGGCAGCACAGCCTCTGCAAGATACAACCTCTCTCCTGCTCTCAAACAACAACAAAAAAAAAAGCAAAAGAGAAAGAACCCCTCTTTCCTCTACCCCCAAAAGCTACAAGAAGCACTTTGCATTCAGATTTGCCCTTGGCTTTTTCAAAGAAGATTTTGTCAATTTAAATTCCCTTCATGCCCCTCCATAGTTAACTTTCTCCTGTTTGCTCGAGCTCACCATTAGAATGATGTGAATATTTTTCAAATGTCAGCCTTTACCCTGAGTCACCACGCTGCTAAAGCATCTTGACTGTGGTGCTGGATGCAGAGCACAGAGTGCTTTGACTGGGTTCCAGTTTTAAAAATCTGATATGAGCAACAGTTTTTTACTCTGTCTCATAACGCAAAAGCAAAATGAAAGACTGGAATTAATAGGCTATGGAGAATTGCACCAGCTGCATGAGAGATGGGCTGGCACTGCAGAGGGTTATGTTTCACCTTCAGGCTCTGGAAGCATGAGAGCATGCTGACCACAGACATCAGGGCTAATGGTTATTTTCAGGCTGGTGTTTGTCATCACTGCTCACAGTGTTTAGGTACAACAGTTTGTAATACATCAAAGGCTTACACTGAGTGAATGGATTAGAAAATTAGGAAGCAGGTGACAATAGCCTGGAGTTCTACAGCAAAACAGTAAAAATGTTTAGTGCATACCTGCCTCCTTCAGCCTGGCCAGCTGTGGTCTCAGGTTGTGACAGCTCCAAGATAGAGCTTGTTTCAAATGCACATCCCAGGGGTGACACAGAAACACACTGCTTTTTAAAATTGTGGCACTTGAGCAGAAAGTGATAGAGATTTGTCAGAGTCATGAGAAGGCAGAACACTGTAGAGGAGATCATATGGATTATTGTCAATACTGCACATAACATGCTGCTTCCCACTGAACAGGCACCATTTTGTCAGGCTGGAAGAAAGAAAAAAATAACAGCAACATCCCAGACCCACAGTCTGAGGGAAAAAAAAATTTTAAAAGTATTAACAGAACAAAATTAACATAAGCTGTACTAAAAAAGTGATTTCTTAGGTCACATGAGCAGGACAGAACATGCCAAAGGTTGCAGATGAGGCTTATCTCCCTATTCAAGATAACTGCAGTAAACACACACATGGAAGGAAAGTCTCTGAATGAAATGGGTTACATCCAAAAATTACCCCAGGTGCATGACACTTCAAATCTGACATCATCACCTGAAGATCTCTGAAGACCTACCACTAGTAATGAGTGGGAATATGTGCTGAAACAGCACTAAAGTCCTGAGCATTTGCTTTGGCTGTGTCATTCCCTGTCTCCTGAGACTCAGTTCAGCCCTCTGAGAGGGCCCTGTGTCCCCACCTTGCTGCCTGGTGGTGTTTCTCAGTAGGTCTGTGCCAGGATCCCATTGCAGACTGCAATGAGAGAGCTACTGAGCACTGTTTCTATACACCCAGGCGAGCTGTGCTCTGTGAGTACTAATTTATGTCTTGCAGTCCTTTCTTTTCCTAAGGTATAACTGATCAAATTCACTTTCTTGACAAATTGCTATCAGCCACTCAGCATTAAAAGTGGTAGCTCTTAGGTTACAATCAGTAAATTTTTTCAAATGAATTGAACAATCATGACAATAGAAAGTAATTTTTACTAACAACACCTTTGCAGACAGAGTAGGGGGTAGCCATTAGAAAAACAGAAGAGCATGAAGGTCAAAAATACCTGATTTTGCACTGGCAGAATATGTGTACCAAGGGGAAAAAATGAACATTTTTCAGCATAACCATATTGCAATTGTGTTTCAATGAAACCAGGAAAGCCATGAAACAGGGAGACAATGCCCAGTTTAATCTGTGACTATCAGAGACTGATTTCCATTGAGAGTAAATGCAGGGAAAAATGCTAATGTAATTACTTTCCTTTGGAAAAATGCAGTCAAAGTGAAATAGCATATCTTTATTTTCCATGGGTTTTTATGTACAACAGTTAATAATATTGGAAAGGGAAATACTTGGATGGTAAGAATATGCAGATTTTATGATGCAGAAGAAACCCTGAATAACGTAGAGACCTGGTTTCTACACACTGTACTTTTGAAGGCAAGGTCTGACTACCTGCAAGACAAGGTTTGCTTGTGTCTTGCAATTTAAGCATGACCTTTGTGAGGTCTGTTGTAATTCTGAAGCTCTTTATGTGTGCCCATTTCCTACAGAAGACATAGATTTGTGGAAGAACAAATATTGTAAGAATCAACAGCCTTAAATCCATTATTTTAACAAACTATAAATGAATTGTCATCACTTCTGCACAGTTTAGAGGTCAGAAGAGAGATCTGATGAGTTAGTAAGATTTGCTGCATAGCACAGGAAACACTGAAACCATCAGACCCATTTCAAACCTCCAGATATGCAGAAAATTGAAGCTCCTGTGCAGCCCTCCATGTGAACCAGGGATTCTAGCCATGGTTTCAGTGAAAACTGAATAAGGGCAACAAAGTGAAATCAATTGGATTTTGAAGTCCATAATTTCCTATGTTTATAGTTTTGAGTGAAAAAGATGAATGCACATGGGAATGTGAACAGACTAATACAAATAATTTACACTGAAAACACCTTTTCAGCAGAAAAAACTTCAAAGCACAAGTATTTTATCCTGGCAAGATCTACATGAAAACAAATAACATAAGTCACCTGTAAGAGTGCTGGGCTTGCAAGAAAATATTCACTGAGTTTTCCACCAGTTCATGCAATCTGTTGTCATAGAAGGATGCTTCACTTAAAAAGCTTAAGCATCTGCAGTCACATGCTTTTTTTTAAGACACAAAGAGAACAGTGCTACAGTGCACATCAAAGGCTCATTTGCATGCAGTACCTCATTATGTTACATCTGCTGAGTCCTCCAAAGTTTTGCTTACTGTATGCAAGAAAGATCCAGTCCTTGGAAAGTTTCTTGCTAGGTCTATGAAAAGACATATTCTCAGGTACACACCCTTTGGAAATAAATGGAAAAGTGTACCACATGATCAGCCCTGAAAGACAGATGAAGGTCTTAGTCAAATTTTCTAAGGGTAAATAGCAAGGAATTTTTAAGAATAAAACATTTTATTTAAAGTATTACATGACAGATTAAATGATGAAATACATGTTCTGTCTTCCTCATTAGTAAGTGATTCTAAATCACAATATTTTGGCTGGAAAACAAAAAAACAGTGTTGATATAAAATTTCACTGGCAATTAACCTTCAACTGATCTATCTGTGTCAGTCAATCTTGTAAGACAGGGTGAATCAGAAAAGGTAAAACATTTTTTCTCCAACAGACTTCCCCTTGATTATTTCCTCCCAAACCATACAGTGTAATGGGCTCAGTCTGGTGCAGTCTCCTCTGGGTGAACACTCACAGTGAACAGTGCAGCTCACTGGTTTAGCTGTGGTCACTGCACGGGCTCAGGCAGTGATGCAGCTGATGCTTTGAGGGCTGGGCAAGGAGAAGACTGCACCTGACAATGTGGGAAGCACCCCACCAAATAAAATATGGGACCCAACAAGGGGTGCCTGACTATGACCTTGTGTGTGAACTTTGGCTTGGGACAGCGTAGGACAATCAGCACAAAGATGGACTATTTCCCAAAAATGGAGGTGGGGGACCAAGGGCTGGACGTGGCAAATTCTCACAGACAAAGCCTGTGGCTCATACAGGTCAGCAGCTGGGCCAGAGACAGAGCTGCCAGATCTGCCAGGGAGGAAAAGGCAGTCAAGAAAGAAGCAGGGAAGTACCTGCCCTAGGAAACACTCACATAGCAGATCTCCTCACTTGGACAATACCATATTTCCAGGAACAATATCCTCAGGAATGTGATCCTTGGAGAAAAGTAACTGAGCTCAGTTCCCTATTCATTTCCTTCAATTTTAACATGTATTCTATGAATTCCCTTGGACTTGTCTCCTCCCTGAAGAATAAGCTCACTTTCCTCACAAAGGCTTTTAAAAACACAAATGCTACCTTTATACAAAATAGAGGCTACAGATATGACTCTCCAAGGTTTTTTAAATCCTTGGTGCAACAGAGAGCTTTGACTGTATACATATTTTTTTACATGGTGTAATTCCTTCACTTTCCTATTTTTTTTTCCAATAGACCAATTCTAAAAAAACAATGTCAACATCAATCTTGAATTCTGGTCACCTCTAGGATAATTAAGCATTTGAATACAACATAAGTATTTTAAGAAAAAACAAACAAACAAAAACCCAAAACAATATAAAACAACAAAAAAGCAAAAAAATTCCCCAAACCCCAACACAGATATACTCCAAATTTAGCACAAACAAAATCAGAAGAGATCATCCGTGGATTCTCAGTTTAACAGCAAGCAGGAGGTATGACTACAGGTTGTCTAGTTACTTTTCAAACTATGATTCTATAATTACAGGGAGAAAAAAAAAAGACAGGAATTGAATATAGTCATAGAGTAACCTACAGACTAAGATGATGGATGCATTTGCCAAGATGCCCTAAGTGGTGGTCCATAGAGGATATGACCTTTCCACACAGGCAGGGAGGGTCTGGGAGCTCCTTATTGCTCCACTGCTTTTATTGGGAGTTCATTTTGGTTTAGCAGCATTCTGACACATCTCTGCTACATGTGATGACCAAAAGCTTGAGCTGAGTGACCACTGGGAGCACAGGCCAGCTATGAAATGCATATTCACACCAGCATCTTTCTCAGACACTGCATATGTGCTTGGCTAATCTACAAGCACAAAAGACAAACCCAATCAATAATGACAAGTCTCTATTTGGGGCTGTCAAAATGAATCTGCTGAGGGGCCCAGAGGCTCCCAGTCACCATGAGCCCCTCTCCAGCAACAACTGAGAGCATGTTTCATCCCTTCTGAGGCCCTATGAGTCACAGACAGTTTATCATTTAAAATGTTTTGGAGTTCATATTGCATTGTGAATCAATGAGAGGACTGGCTCTGTGTGAACCTGTTCCCCCTACAGTGTAGGGGGAAACAAGAGAGCATGAAGGCATGTGGGAAGCAGAGGTTTTTAGGAAGAGTCTTCAAGCACCACTGTGAGCCAAGGCATCAGGGGGAACAATCTCTGGACCATCCAACTACCAAATCACTCACAGGTTTTACATACCTATTTTTTCTACTCTAAAAAAATTTTTTTTTGCTAATTCAGCAGACCATGGTCAATCAAGAGAACAGGTTCCTGGAGGGAAACAAGAAGCAGTCCAAACCAGCAGTGTAAAACTAAGACAATGGTTGCAACACAAATTTTGCATTGAATGGAATAATTCACTTTGAAATTATTCTGGAATAACTTTCTGAATATGAAAGGTGACAAGATTGCTGGTGATCCATGTATGACTGTTTCAAGCATGGGCTGAAGACTTTCTGGTTTCTGTCTTGCTACTCAGATCAGTTCTTACATGAAATATTCTGACTCAAGCCCCAGCTCATGGCTAGCTAGACATAGATCTTCTATTATGAAACAGTAATTCCACTAGAATCCTAGTAGAGCACAGACAGTAATAGATCTTCTCCTCCTCCCTTTTCCTCAAATGAAGTTTTAACCTTAGGCTAAAAAAAATTTACAAAATTACTTCTGGAGGAATATAATTTCCTTGTTCACTAGTTTTACTTGTATTAATTAAAAGAAAATTCTCAGTCATATCTTATTTGACGGGGAGAAAATATTTTACCATCAAACCTTTCTGAATAAAATATCATTTCTGCTTTGAATAAGTTCCTCCTTCAAAATATCCAGGTAAATTATCTAGCTATGCACATTTAATGAGTCCATCTCATTAGT
This sequence comes from Luscinia megarhynchos, assembly GCA_034336665.1. Taxonomy (NCBI): domain Eukaryota; kingdom Metazoa; phylum Chordata; class Aves; order Passeriformes; family Muscicapidae; genus Luscinia; species Luscinia megarhynchos. Next base: position 73,770,287 of record JAPFBE010000003.1, read on the forward strand.
ATGTAAGTATCAGTCAGAAACCTAAAATCCATAATAAATTCAGTTTATCTCACCTCATCCTGAGTTTAGCAATGCTCATGTATGTTCCAAGGGCATATGGGAATGTTGGGGTTTTTAAGTGTATACTTTTCTCCTTACCTTATAAAAGACACCTTTGCACTGCCTTTGATTTCCAATTGTAGAGCATGACAGCCATGTCATTGAACATCTTGGATCTTCCTCATGGCCACTCTCAGGAGTCCTAACAAGGGCAGAGAGTGTCTTACAGGGAATTCAAACCTAGATTTATCATTGGGAAAAATCCCAGTTTTACATGTTTGTTCCTGGCTGTCCTTTGAGTGAGACATTCTGCTTCATGGGAAATAACTGGCCATTTTAACACGGCCTTCTTCTTCCCTAATATTCCAGAGAAGGCCAGCTGGACAGTTCTTTTGTACTAATAAATACTTTTTACTAAAATCAGCAGGAGTAGAGTACATTTGTGTAATCACAATCTGCATCTCCCCTTCTCAAACAGAACACAGTACCACAATAGCAAAAGCAAAAAGATCTGAACAGTTCCTTCCAATTTTGCTAAATGACTGCTCAATTTGCAGGTGTTACAGAAGAATGTAGTATCAGCCACTGAAGTTATTTTCCACTGCAGCACCTGCTCTAAACAATCATAAGCACAGGGAACCTTTCAGAAGAGGCTGGTTGCCTATCCAAAGGTTAGAGAGACTCCCCAGAGAGGTGGACTGAGTTTTTTGTCAGCAGTAAGGTCAAAGTGATTGCTTTTTTTTTTTTAGCTCATCTTTCTACCGTAGCACCATATTTTCACACAACTGGGCATACAAAAATTCACAGCCTTGGTTAGCTCCCTAGTGACACCTCTCTCCCAAGCTGGCAAAACTCAGCATGTTTCATAATCTGTGTTCTTGTATGAATGTGGTGCTGATAACACCAAGGTCATGGGTTTGACCCCCACCCATAGGGGCCATTCACTTAAGAGCTGGACTCAATCATCCTTGTGAGTCTCTTCCAACTCAGAATTCTGTGATTCTGTGATTCTGTATTTGTCTCTTGCTGTAATAGTTGAGTTTCTACAATTGGTAACATGTCTTAATTACACTCATTGGAAACTGGCCATGTAACCTCTGCTGGGAAGTATCATGGATTTATCCCTCTTTGCTCCCTGCAGAGGTGCCACTTGGGCATTCAGGGGTACCATAAATTCAGTCCTCAGTTCTGAGTTTGAGATGCCAGTGCCCTGGGCAGAAGGGATGCCATCCCACATCATGTGATTGTGGCTGCTGTCAGATTCTGCAGATTTACACATCCTGACAAACAGCTATTCCCATAAACATACCATGGATGGTGAACTTTTGTTAAGGCAACATGATCAGCTTGCAGAAAGGCTGCCTGTCTAGTTAAATGTCTGGTGTGCTTATTAGAGTCATCTCTCTTACTGTGAATGCCTTTCTTCCCTCCAGGACATCACTGACAGAGAAATTGAACATTTATTATCCAATAAGTGAGTTATTATCATAAAATATCATGAGAAGTATTGATTGAAGAAAACGAAATCTTTCTTAACATATAATCAGGAGTTCAGGACAGCAAAAATAATTCAATAACGATGAACTTACATAAGAAATAATGTACATTATATCAATTCACCATTAGATGCTGATCACAAAGGTTATCTGATTGAGATTCTCTGGTGTGTATAACACAGCAGGACTGTAATGGTCTTTGAGACAAGTACAGCTGAATAATTCAAGTTGACATCTGTCTGGGTGCACTATCATAACTCGTTCCTTAAATTCCTAGATGCTGGTCTAAGATGTTTGTTCACATCCATGAGCAGTGAATGAACAATTCCCTCCCAAGACAGGTGTCCATTAGCAAAATGGCATGCCTCATTTGGCCTTAAGCATGGGTGACAGCCAATAAAAGCATATGAACATGTGTTATGTGTATGTATGCCATAAAGCATAATCCTCTTTGCTCTGTGCAGAACTATTTCCTATTGCCCTGATTATTGTGAGTGCTGGGAAGTATTTCAGCATGGAAAATTATATCCTTAACATCTGTGTCCAAGCTGGAAACATGCAAATGCTGTAGAGTGCCTTTCACAAGCATCCATTTAGGGGTTATTCCATCCCTGCTGTCTATCAGCAACAGGATCCATACAAAACACTTCACTGACACATGCTCCCTTCCTGCCAGCTGTCACAGTGGCTGCTGCTGGGCTCTGGCACTGAGTCAGGGCTGACAAGTGGCACACACAAAGGCTGATGCCCCTTCCTGGTGCAAAGCTATAGTCCAGGAAGGGCAAATTGTTACTCTGGGCTACTTTCTGAGGCAAATCATGAATTGAGCACCTATCCTATAAACCACCAGGTAGATGTCAGCATTTGTGTCCAACTTCTTCCCAATGCCTTAAAAAGAGATGTGAAAATACCTTCTAATATGCTCACTGATAGGCAAGATACATTTCATTTTAAATCTTTTATGTGACAGTATGTTTCACCAAGTAGATCATAAAAATTTAAATTACTGAAGAGGGGGAGAGGAGACATGCAAACGCTTCAAAGCTTACTGAGAGCTTGTACAAATCTGGCTGTGCATCAGACTTTTCACTTAGGCCAGTGCCTTCCATCTCCCAAAGAAGAGTTATTCTGACTAAGGAAGGCTCAGCAGTGGACATTGATTTCAATTGCATCTCTGCAATACAGCTAACTGCAAGGAACCTGTCAAAGCTGATATCCCCATTGTATTTGAGAGCAAGCTCTCTCAAAGCAGCAACAGAGAGCTCCTACTAGATGAGTTTTCCACAACAAAGCAAGGAACTTTTGATTATCTAAAGCAAAACAGAGTTTTCTTCCAACTTGCCAGAATAACAAGCCTATGGGAGTGTCTATCTTAGATACTTTGACAGCAAAGAATTACTATTACTGCAGAACACCAGCTCAGAAAGAAAACAAGAAAATGTCCTTCATATCATGAAGTTGGTTTCTGCATCTGAAAGCCCCAGGTAACAACCTCTGCCTCTCAACTTTTAGATCTTCTATCACTATGTCCTCAAAATAACAAAAAAATAACAAAAAAGTCCCTTAAACCAACATCAAACACTCACAGCATTAACTCCCCAAAAGCTCCCCAGAGCTGAATGGCTACAGAAAACAAAGCTATTGGACATGCTTATGCAGTGTTCATTACAGCCAATATTCTTTCACAGCTTCATTATTCTCCTTGTGTGCGTGCAACACTATCCCACCTTACACTTTGATTGTACACACAGACCCCCATCACCTTCTGGGCTTGTGCACAGCACTAAACAAAGTGGGAAATGCACTTACAAAGTCTGGCCAGAGGAGGATTCAGCAGCAGCTTGTGTGGCTATTGGAGGCACAGAGGCAGCTGGTGACCAGCTCCTCCAGTATTGCTGGGCTGACACATGAAGGTCAGTGTCTCATGACAAAGTGCTCTTAAGCATACTGTGGAGCCTCTTCCTTGTGCTTAGCATCTTGGTGTGCTTCTTTTTCCTCTCTTTCTTCATGGCCCTTTTGGTTTCCTGATCCTTGGTTTAGCTTCCAGACATCTTTCCACACTGATGGGCAGATCACTGATTATCTTGATGTCCAGCTGACAGACTTGGATAATAGAGGAAAAGGGGGAACTGAGAAATTATTTGCATTCACTTAGCAGGGAGTGGTAGAGGAAGAAGGGAGACAAGACTCAATACTCAAGTGAGTATTCACAGGGAGACCAGGATTAGCCATTAAGTTGGGAGCAGAGGCCACTCTGGGCATGGTTACAGCAGGGAGGTCACTGGAGAAGAGGAAACACCAAGATCTCAGGCAGATCTCCTGTCTTGCAGCCAAAGCAAGCACAGGAGGATGAGTGGTGGTGCTTGGAGCAGACCATGTGTGGCATGAGGAGTTATGGCTCTGGTCTCCAGCTCCTCACCCACGTGGAGGGCAGAGCCAAGCAGGAACCCAGCCAGGTGGAGAGCCCAGTGCATAAAAACTACAGAGCAGACCCCCTCTTCCCAAGACATCACCCAGATACATGGATGTATTTCCCTGAAACTGAGCACCAACCAGGCCAGAAGTGTGTTTGGAGCACAGAAAATATTACTACTGGTTTTGTGATTTGGAAAGTTTCCAAAACAGCTCTCCTAGCTGGAGGCAGATGCTGTGGGCCACAGAGTTTAATAAAACAGTCCCAACCAAAGGTTTACAGCACTAAACTGCACACTTGAGGCCAGATTAGCAATAACAGATGGGCAGAATATAAAGCTGCACAGGCTAATTGGGTGCCCTGCTAGTGGACACTTTCCATAACCCAGGGGATTTTTGAATGACATATGTTTATCTTCCGCCCTTCTTTGGATAGTGTTTGATTATACACAGAAATGAGACACCTGGCTTGGTGATTACTGGGCTGAAAATCCTTATGAGAATGTTCACCTGCTGTGTGCCAGTTTTTTCATTGGTAAAACATAGATGCTTTACCCTGACTGCTTCTCTGGGCTCAACATGAGACTGGCTGGCTGAAAATCACCGTGATTGTAGCTCTCAGCATTTGGGAGGCACCTCTGCCTTGGCTAAGGAAGTCACCTGGAGGTCACTTTTTAGCCATAGAGGAAAGGAAGAGTGGCAAAAGGACAAAAAGGAATGGAAATTACTTCAGACATGTCACAGACAGTGTGGATAGAGGCACAGCAGAGGGGAGTGAGTCCACAAGACCTCAGCTACCACCCCTGTTTGGAGGTGAGAAGCCAGCCACTTGTCCTGCAGCCACTTGAGTGGCCACCTCTGCTTGGGGCAGCAGCTGCACTGGAGACACATTCCCTGACATCCATATGCAAACAGCAGAATTGCTCCTCCAAGAAGGCTGAGGTCACTGAAATACTGTAGTGAAGGTTTTTTATTTCTTAGTGATGCCCAGATCTTTGTATTCACAGCCCCTGTTCAAGCAAGAGACCTCACAATGGACCTTTGCAAAAGTGACTGGCATTTCCAACACCTTAAAGGGAATTTCTTGATGTCTGTGGCACAACCACCAACCCACCAAATATCTAATGGTTTTTTATGGTTGTAAGTACAAGAAAAATCCATTTGTGTTCCTGTCCCTTTCCTTCTACCTTCATATATGATGTTCACTGCCCCTGGCAATGAACATATATGTGGACATAAGGTCCTGCCACCTGTCCTGAGATGTGTGTCAAAGCTGGAGCAGGGCAGGTCTGCACCAGTCCTGAACACCTGTGGAATTGCTGGTATGGAGCTCTGGAGAGGAGCTGGCTGTGGCCACAAAGACTAAACAAAGCTCAACTCTAGCTGAGTTATTGGAGACAGGCACTGAGTAATCGTGTTCCTACCTGTATAAACTGGAATCAAAAGTGAGTTATTCAGTCAGTGGAAATAAATGGATTTTTCCAGCTGGTGTGGCTGACGTGTACTGTGTATATCACATTTATATATCTTCCTTCCACCAACCAGCTCCCTTTTCAATAATCAAGCTCTATAGCTATAACAATTCTACTGACTGGAAAGAAATGTGTGTTCACAACATGCACCAAGAGATAAATCTTGTTACAGCGCCAGCAACACATTCCATGCATTACATGTGCCAAAGGAGTAGGATTTATTCAGGTCATTTATGCTCCACTGGAGTGGAAAAAGGGGGAAAAAAATAGGCTTTGCTATGATGAATTGGACTCTGAGCCCTGCAAAGAATAATGCCCATGCATGGGCTGACAGGGATTGCCATCCGTCAAGGCAGCAAGGGGTGGCCTTGCAGGACATGTCTGTCCTGGCTCAGCTCTGTGTGCACCTTCCTTCCTCAGCTGTGAGTGCTGAGAGCCCTGCTCCGGTGTGCTGCCCGCCCTCAGCCCCTCACACAGCCATCCCCAGCTCCCCTCCTGCTGCCCAGCACAGCCTGTGCCATGTGAAAACCCTTCCTGCAGCTCCCTGCTCCCTTTGCACAGCCCACTCTGAGGGAGCTCCATCTTGCACAAGTTATTGTTCATCCTGCAAAAATGCCCAGGGGAAAGTGGCCAGTGTCCCACTTGGCTGGGCAGCTGCAGAACCACAGATTCCTGACATCTAAATAGGGCAGGAGGAGAAAAAAGGGCAGAGGAAGGGGAGCACAGCAGGCCACAGCTATGGCTGAGCCCAGAGCTGGCTTCAAAGCCATTCACAGTTCCCTCAGACAAAGGAGGAGAAATTAACTTGTAAACTTCTGGGAGTTGCTGCCTCCTCCTTCTCCTCCTTTTTCTGTCCATAGAGCTGTGAGCTCTCAAGGCAGAAAATACTCCTTTCCCAGGATTAAGAAAGCAACTAGCACATTGTAGCTAGTGCTACAGCTACAGGGTAAGCCAATGCATATCTGCAGGCACCTGGTTGGTATCTCACAGGTACTGCAGGTAAACAGCCTATCTATCTATCTATCTATCTATCTATCTATCTATCTATCTATCTATCTATCTATCTATCTATCTATCTATCTATCTATCTATCTATCTATCTATCTATTTTTGTATCTATCCCTTTATGCACCAGCATGTTTCCTTTCTTCATCATGTTTAAAATTCATTGGCACAGAGGATGGGAAGTTCAAGGAAAAGAAGAGAGCAGGGAGAGAAGAGCCAAAGTTCTGTATTTTTGAGTTTCAGCATCAAACAGGATAAACCCATCTGGATGTCACAGGCCACCTGTCCCTACACAGAGAGAAGGGGCAAGAAGTTCACCTTTAGTGAAATGGAAAAAACATCAATGGTGCTTTTAACCCTTACTAGCTCACACTCTACCCAAAAGACACTGCGTGAAGTCAAAGCAGCCAAAAAAGTGTCTTGGAATGTAGAAATGCAGATAGGGAGTTGTGTTCACAAGGAATTCAAATGGCTCTGCACTTTTTGAAAGTGAAAATTAAATTTTGTTTTTTCTGAATTAATATCGGTGCAGTAATACATGTGTGGACCCTAAAGGACATGATCTTTAGTCATTCATTGTGAAGGTGTTTTTGATAGTGTAGATATTTCCAGCTTTTGAGTAAAAACCAGCAGACTACCAGGCTCATGTGTTTAAAAAAACTTCAAGCTGCACAGGAAGCCATCAATTTGTCATGTATTTGCCATTCAATCCATTGATTTTACATTTGCATTGTCACAGAGAGGAATAAACAAGAACTATTACACTGTGATTATAATGGTAATGAAAGGATCTAGGAAGGGAGAGTGCCTTTGAAAGAGTGAAGGAAATATTTGCACTGCTCCTGAGTGTCTGGTAACACTAAGCTTCCTGGTCTTCTAGTTTGAGGCAGGTTTCCCACATTGTCATAACACAAGATGTCCTGGGGAAGATGGTTGAGTACACCATGTTCCACTAGGCCCAGAGAATTTTTAAATTCATCAGCTGATGAACCAGACCAGATCTTGGCTGTCCTGTTTTCCCATCATCCCATCACTCCTCACTGGTCTGGCCAGGAGAAATGGTGTGCAGAAGTGAATGGGAGGGGAGACTGTGGAGAATTTCCTTTTCTCTGTCATTCTCTCAGAAAGAGACACATATCAAAGAATGGCATACTTTGAGATGACATAGGACAATATCTGAGGCACAGGATGCAGAAGGAGAGTAGGTGTCAGAGGATCAGCAAAAGAAGGGTGAAGGATATGGCAGCACAGGACTTGGAGTGGGCTGGGGGTCGCTGGCTCCAGCTGGCAACAGTCTTTGCAGGCTACCTAATATAAACTCAACCCTTACACAAGCAGAATCCATCATGAGATTCTGAAGGATGTCCTGTGGGAAAGAAAATACATCCTAGTGTTCTTTTGCTCTGGCAGTCAGAAACACACCCATTATTCTGTCTGATCTTACTCACAGCCATGTAGGTTTCCATTTGTCCATACAAATCTTCTCTGCTCTTGTTTATCCTTCCTTACTACTGTCTCTAAGAAACATCAGTCCTAAAGCTGTTTTGTGGAAAAAATCTACTGGGACATCATCTGTTACTGCAAGTTTAATTTTATGCTCTCTCATCCCTATCTCCATGTGTTCAGTCTTTTCCTCATCCAGAACAGGATTTTTAAAAATTTTTATATGTCATTCATGTGTAATTGATGTGGAGTATGTATGCTTAGGCTATGCTTTCCCTTTTTCTTAAATGGAGATGCAGTGGGGTTTTGTTTTCAGGGAAGATTTTTGAAAACAAAATGGTTTAAGAGGAAGAGGGGTTAACACAATGGGATACACAGTTTCAGGGTGGGAAATGCAGTTGTATATTGTATATGGAGGCATACATTGAACTGCAGTTAGGTTCAAATATTAATAAAATATATAAATGTTTGTATATATATGCACTTCATAATCAACAGTTTTAGGGAGACAATTAGGTAAACTGTTTAGAAACACAGGAGATTCAAAATGCTGTCATTTCTTTCTAGAGAGAATTGGAATTCAGCCTCAACATGGAATCTGCCAAAACTAAACAAAAGGCAAACTGATTCACATTTTGTGGTTGTATGCTTATCCCTAATATAGTAAATAATACCCCAAACAAAAAATGATAAAAATAATTTGAGCAGATATTATGCATATTTTTGTATGTGCTGATATTTCTGCCTAGTTAAAATCAACAGGAAAGGCAGAGCATGAGCCTGAAACCAGGGTACATCAGTGGCTCCAGTATAGTTGGTAGAATCCAGCTGCACAGCTGGAGCAGATGGCCCAATATAAACAAAAAGAGTTGCAAGTGTCTTCAGATAGATAGATCTGACTAAGCAGTCACTGATGTTTGGTCTTTTTAACAACCTCCCTCCAAACCATGTTAAAATTATAAATATGCTGCTGGTGTACTGCTCTGTTCTCTATCCAGTCCCAGGCATAATGGCTTTTAGAGCAACCCAGATCTCTTTCCCATAGCATCCTGGTGAATGCCAAGAGCCAGGAACATGCACAGGGTGGGAGGAGATACCTGAAGTTTTCCACAGACCTATATCCCACCTAGCAGTTCAAGGTCCACTCTTAGCATGGGTGTCTCCACAGGCTGGGGTAACTAAGAAACATCAGTGTCACTAAGCAAAGCCCTAAAAGGAGTGATATTTATGCTTTGAAATCCCCCCTGTGGAAAAGTAGGTCTTCTTCAGGCAAATCTGATAACAGGATCAATAGTGAAACACCACAGTTTCTCCTCAGCCATATTCTCTGTGCATACATTACCTAGACAAATCATCCCAGAAACAGGAGATTAACACTGTTAATCAGTGTAGCATATTAAATATTCTTGATGCTTCAGGGGGAGTGGGGGAAGTCAAATATAATTGTCCTGAGCAGAATATATTTCCATAACAATGAAATCTCAAAATCAGTCCGCTGTTCATTTTAGCAAAGGAAGATTAGCATACCCCCAGATATTTTGGGTCAATGGGGATACCATTACAACCTTCTGAATCTGTGAGAGCCATTTTGAGCTGTATTGTTTTATGATGACTCTGTCACTGCAATGTGACAAAATGGCACAGGTTTTAGTTCAGACCAGTAGATGGGGATTAATCAAGCTGTTATTCTTGCTGTTGCATACCACCAGTGGAGGCTTTTAACTAACCAGCTGAGAGACTTATGAGTGTGGAAATTGGTTTTTTGCATATTCATTAAGAAGGAGAATTGTTCTCCCTTAGCAGAGCAATCTGTATGAGAGCAGAGGACCAAAACTTCCAGCAGAGTCAGGCGAACTGCCTGGTTACAACTGAGCCACATCTCTGGCAGTGGGAATGAGAATTTGAATGCCCTGGGAATCTGGACTAGTCTGTAAATAAGAGGGGATTTTCCCTGCAGACAAAATCCCTGCAGAGTTTAAAGGGACAGCAGGAAGCACCACATTTTCTCCTGAAGCCATATAAAAATTAGGTAAAAATAGAAAAATCTGCCGTATGCTCCCCTCACTGCATCATGAGACTGTTACCTCTGCATCTGGAGAGAACAGATTTGGAAGAGGTACAAAACCTCCTATTGTCTTTATCAATCTCCAGGTGAAAACACTTACATTCAGGGAAGAAACTTTGAGCTGCTGCTGGGAGTTTGTCATTGGTTTGAGGGGTAGAAGAAGCAGCACCTGGATCTCTAAATGAGAAATCCTGGTAGACACAAAGCCTGGGCATCTGAAACAATCACCTGAGACAGCTACTCTCTTAACTGGCCAAGAAACAGTCATCATCAAAGCACAGGTCAAACTACCATGAAGTGCATCTGATCAGGTCAGGCTAATATTGGGAGCTGTGCCCCAAATCAATTTGTGTCACTTCACTGCCCACAGATCCCAAACACTCCCTCCTAGCACTGGCATGGTGACCTGTTTTATAGATATAAAATTGGCTGGGACAATTGCCACTTCATCCTTAAATCCAAAAATGGCCCTTGAGATCCTCAGACAAGTGGAGTTTTTGTGGTGTTTCTGCAGCCTCCTCTGCTGCCCTGCACTGCCCTGGTGCCTATAAGACACCGTGGTCCTGGGTGAGGTGAGCATAGACACAGCCCTGACCAAACTCTGCATGCTATGCAGAAAACTGCTGAACTCAGAGCTAACTGATGATGAAGACAAGTTTAATGCATGTGCTAGGTTTATATTTTTCTAAGTCATGGCTCAGACTGGTCCTCGACAGTCTATTCTTCAATGTCAAATCCCTCAGGAGTATTGTTTCCAGAAATGTTTAATGACTATTTAATAACAGCTGCATAAAATATATCTGATCATATTTTAATATTCCCAATGACAGAATTTTTCAGTGATGAAGCATTTTATGATTATTAAAGAAATCACTCATTTTTCATAGAACTGCCCTTAAAGCAAACCTTGGCCATGCAGCATGACCCTCTCATCCTTGCTGAAAGGGCAGTCCAGGTATGAACTACACGAATCAGAGGGAGAAAAGGAGTGAGGGAAATGCTTTGCCTGTTCTTAGGAACTCACAGTGGCAAAACCTGTGACTGGCTTTTTAGAAAGGCTCAAAAGTCTTATCACTTCAGCATTTGCAAGTGGTCAGGTAAAGACAAGATATGAGTACTGAAATTCCTTGCTTGAAGGCGCCAGCTGGTCACCAATGGGGATGCAAGGTGAGAATTTATCTCCTGATGGCTGCCTGAAGAGCCCAGAGCAGATGCTAACATGCTACTGGAGTGCTTGGTCTTCCCTGAGACAAAAGTTGCTTCCTAGAGGTTGGATACAGCTGTGCAGGGGGTTTTCACACCCCAGCTGCCTCCAGCCTCTGCCTCATGAGTAGCCAAGGCAAAGCAGGCACAGCACTACCAGAACCTGCCTGAGCTTGCCAAGGGCACTTGGGGCTCCCCTTTGTGTCTGCAGTGTTGCTGCTGTCCTCAGCTCAGTCTGGCTGCCTTTCCCTTTGGTTTTGGAGCCAAATCACATTAGTACCTTCTGTCAGTGTCCTCCCCAGCCTGGGGTTAAAGCCACAACCCTCAGTAAGGGCTGTGAGGGCTGCATCCAGCTCACTGGGGAACCTGGGGAGCAGATGTCAGCAGGGTAGCTGAGGGTGGTCTGGAATGGTGACCCTAGCATCTGGCTGGCATGCAACCATAAGCCATCTTTCTCCATAGCTAGTGGGCAGTTCAGGGGCCACTGAGCAGTCCTACATGGCAGAGGGCTGCATGCCAGCACCTCCCCTTGAGTAGGAGAGTTGAGTAGGGGAGTTAATAACCAGGGTTATTACTTGTGTTTAGAGAGCTCTTACAGCATCAGATACTAAACTTTGAAATCTTTAGCAATTTTAGCATGTTAAACTTTTAAATCTTAGCTGAGTGAAATAAAAGATAGTGCATATATAATCATTCAGACATAAGCTGTTGACCAAGCTAGGACTGAGGTGAGGTTTCTCTCTGAAAAGGAGATATGTACATGAAATAAAATATGAAGAGAAAATTTACATGAGTTCACAGTGTTTACATGTTTACATGACCATTAAATGCTACTCTCTGGTAAATGGATTATTGGCTCAGTTGACTCAAATTCTTGACTTCCATAATTTATTGCTAGTTCAAACAGTTGGTGCTCTTCTTAAGATGAGATGGCTGTCAGCTGGGGAAGCAAAATATGTTCTTAAAGCACTTTGGATTCCTAAAATGGAATTGAAATAATCCTAGACCCTGTTGCATTTCCATTTTTAACTGAATTAGTGACTCTGTTAAAATGTGCAGCAATTAGACTTTTCTTTGCAAATAGACATGGTTCCAGAAGGAATCTTTTTTTAATGTCTATCCTCATCACTATCTGAAAACAATTTTCTTTACATTACTTATACATGCATTTAAATTCCATTTTGAATGATTTCACCAGTCTGAGACCTTTGAAGTGCAGCTATCTCTTAGGAAAAACACCTTTAAAATCTATTCAGTCCACTGTAGTGTATCAATATTGAAGAAAATTCTGCTGAGTGTCTTGCAGATTTATGCCTGTTCTTTCAAGAATTTTTACTCTTTATAATTCCAGCATTTACAGTAAATCTAAGCTTATGTACAAAAGCATTGCTAAATTCATTGTTTATGTATTGATGATTTTGTTTTTCCCAAAGGAAAGTGGAGAACTCCCTGTAACTATAATATTCCTTTGAGTGGTGTGACTTTAGTACAAGTTGTATATCAGTTCCAGAGAATTTACTTTCTGTTGAGCGAGTGAGTGACATGACTGATGAAACCCAGGTAATTCAGACTTCTTGGTGTGTTGGAGGAAGTAACAGGGCATAGAATTCTCTCCCTTTCTGTATGTGGAGATGCTTGGCCAGTCATCTGCACAGGAAAGTTATTGTTCTATAGATTCTTGTGTTACCTTGATCTATCATCCTTTTCTAATACCTGACAGCTTGCACTTAAGGAGCCTTACAAGGCAATACTGAAATGAGTCTGGCTGCTGCCTCATGCTCCAGACAGCACCACACCACCATGAACCAGTGTGCTTCAACCCCATCAGGCAGCTGAGCCCCAAGCAGACACTTTCCCAGTCTTTACCTGTAGGATGCAGGGGATAACTGGAAGGGTAAAAGGGAGTGTGCTGGTTTGGGCTGGGGTAGAGGTTATTTTATTTATAGTAGCTGGTGTTGGGCTGTGGTTTGGATTTGTGCAGGAAACAGTATTGATAACTGAGGGATGTTTTTATAATGGCCAAACAGGGTTTACACCGAGCCAAGGCCTTCTCTGCATGTGAGGAGGCTGGGGGACTGGATTTGGGAGGGGACAGAGCTGGGACAGCTGACCCAAGGGACATTCCAGACCATAGGGCATGATGCTCAGCATAGAAAGCTGGGGGGAGGAGAAGCAGAGGTAGGCACATCTAGAGTGATGGAGTTTGTCTTCCCAAGCCACTGTCATGAAGTCACTTCCCAAGTCATGTGTAATGGATCCCTGCTTTCCTAGGGATGGCTGAACACATGCCTCTGCTCATGGGAAGTGGGAACGAATTCCTTGTTTTGCTTTGCTTGTGTGCAAGGCCTTTGCTTTAGCTCTTGTCATTACCACGACCTATGAGGTTTTTTAGTAAATTTACAGTCTTGGATCCATTTACAAAATCTCAGTGGAATGATAATAAACTCATAGAATGGTTTGGAGCAGAAAGGACCATTCACCCAATCCCATCCCGTAGCATGGACAGGAACATTTTCCACTAGATTAGGTTACTCTGCCCGTTTAATCTGGCCTTGGGCAACTTCAGTGATGTTGCATCTTCTCTGGACAACCTGTTCCAGTGCCTCACCACCCTCAGCACAAAAATTTTCTTATTTCCAATCTAAATCTACCTTCTTTTAGGTACCTGCTGCTCCTTGTCCTGTTAGGCCCTGGTAAAAGATCTCCTTCCATCTTTCTTATAAACCCCTTTATATATTGAAAGGCCACAATAAGGAGTATCCAGAGCCTTTCCTTCTCCAAGCTGAACAACCCCAGAGGTGGTGGCTTTGCACCCATGCCACAGAACAATAAGGTATGATGGTGTCTTTGCAGACAGAGACATCACAATTTCACACAGAGAAGCAAAATTAATGGGCTGAGGGTTTTCTCTGCCAGAGGAAGACAGACACACTCTCTCCTGCCCAGAACCTAGTCCTGAGATCCCTAGATAGGAATGGTCTTTTCTTCTACCTCAGCCCTACTCCTATGCTAGAAAAGACTGCCCTACCTCCTGTGTAGGCATACCATGGGATTTTTCCAGGCAACATGCCCCTTAATGCCTGGCTTCAAACCCAGATCAAAACATCTGCATCCAGCCAGTACATGCCCAGCATCAGCTGCATGGGGCACACAAACACATGGGGAGATAATTGCTCTACTGCTGCTTCCTTGAGACACTGAGAAGTACATCATGATCTCCTTTGGGATAGCTTGTGAGGACAGAAAGAGCATTTCTGAGCAGTTATTTGTGATCCAGCCCCTCGTTTGGTCTGTTTTCATGGGAGACACATGGCTGTTTTGAAAGGAGTCTGAACGGGATTTATTTATTCATGTGGTCTCTGAAAGGTTATCGCCTGCATCGAGCTGCTGAGGACTTGTCCTGTCATGTTGTGAATAAAAACACAGCTCCTAAACCTGCACAACTTCAGTAACCTTAGTGAAACCTTGTTGGCTTTGATGGAACAGGTGGACGTGACATCAGATGCCGAGGATTTGCCTGTCATCTCCATGGTAGCTCCACTTTGGGATGCTTGCTGGGCTACAGAAATCTGTCACACACTAATCTGCTTGGGATGTCAAGGAAGCCAGAGCTGAAGCCTTGATGTATGAATCTTCTGTGCTGATAACTCTCTGCTGAGCTTTGATGAATTCATAAAGAGTTGGCAGATGAGTGGGGTTTTTGATTAACTGTGCTAGTCTATGCACACTCAGGCTTCAGTGAGATTGTATATTGTCAGTCTGCTCTCTCCTGTGTGCTGAATACTCATTTAGTCTTTTGTATTTAACTGAAAATTTTGATTTCTCTTCCACTATGGGGTTTAAAATGAGGTTCAAATCAGACACAATTTAAAGCATTATAAAGACAGGGTAATAATTTCTGTGTCTGTAAGTAGCTTTGAGATGGAATTACCTTTCATGTTTATAACTTCGTGTATTCACATTTGCATTAATGCCTTTTCCTTAGCAGGATAAAAAAAAAAATTCTCCACCAAGCACATCCATCTGTAATGGTGCTCATGATTTTTTTTCCCCAGGTACCAAATTCCTCAATTTCTGCAAAAAATAGAAATTAACTTATGCTTTTTAAAGGGCAACTTGGATATAACTGAATCATTCAGACACAGATGAAACCTTAAAAATTACTAGGAAAATCCATGTTTATATTGCAACAAAAGTCCTGAGCAAGGAAAACAAATATACAGAAAATTATGTATTTCAAACCTGTAAGAGAAGAGAAATAGTGCATCCTGCTTTTCTTGTAAAAATGTTGCTTCCTAAAGCAGTGCCTAGACAGCCCCCAAGATGGGGAACCTCTATTGTCTTCATGGACAAACATCACAAGTAATGCAATTTCCAACCTGTTTTGCTTGTGGGGTAAAAGGAAAGTGAAGCTGTAGGGACGAGAACAGACACACAATGTAAGAAGGATAGAAAGCTATCAGAAAACATCCAAAGAAAGGCTGTGAAGATGGCAAAGGGTTTGGAGGGGAAGCCGTACAAGAAGCAGCTGAGTCACTTGGTGTGTTCAGCCTGGAGGAGACTGAGGACAGACCCCATTGCTGTCTGCAGCCTCTTTTAGAGGGGAAGAGGAGGGGCAGGCACTGATCTCTTCTCTCTGGTGACCAGTGACAGGACCTGAGGGAATGGCCTGAGCTGTGTCAGGGGAGGTTTAGGTTGGGTATCATGAAAAGGTTCTTCACCCAGAGGGTGTTTGGGCACTGGAACAGGCTCCCCAGGGAGCTGGTCACAGCACCAGCCTGGCAGAGGTAAGGCAGCATTGGGTCAATGTTCTCAGGCACATGATGTGACTCTTGTGGTTGCCTTGAGCAGGGCCAGGAGTTGGACTTTGATAACCCTGGTGAGTCCTTTCCAACTCAGGATATTCTGAGACTCGATGATTCTACATTAATACAAAGATGGTCAACATTGCAAGGTGCAAATGTGGCCCCAGCGAGCCTTGGTGTGTTTTTTGTTTTCATTTCTTTGGTTAGTCTTTTTCTTATCCTAAATATTGAACATGTTCTTATAGCCCTTGCTTTTAATCAAGTTTCCATTCAGACAGTATGTCAGACTGTCTGATGCAAGTCATCCTGGCCTGTTTTCCTGCTTCAACTGGAGTGCATCTCAATACATTGGGATGAAATTTCTCATAGCCAACACCAGACCTCATTTTTGCAGCACATGTGTGCTGGCTACAGGAGTTAATCCAGTTTTCAACAATGCATGTGAGGCCATACCCTGTCTCTGACCCATGAGCTTCTTCCTCACCATAGTGGATCTCACCTTGCCACTACAATGGCAGGAAAGCATTTGCCTGATGAAGAATTATATGGCTTCATCTGTTGTATTCTTCTGTACTGTCCCTTCCTACTATCCATTTTTCCCAAAGAAATCACTATGGAGAATTAAATCAGAGCATGCATTATTTAATAATTATTGTATATTACAATTATTCAGTAATTTTAATATATTGCCTCACTGCTCTATCTTGAAACCTTTCTGCCAGTGTCAGCTATATTTTAGGAAGACATCTCTTTTAATTATCCTCTAATTTATTACTTCAGGTCTGTTAAACAGAATACAAAATCTAATTCAATGCAACATAAAAGTTCACAATCGAGCAATTTATTGAGGTAAGTCATCTGCATTGTATAAAACTCCTGAAAGGAAGAGACAAGGGAGGAATAGCAGGCACTGGGTTTTCCTGCCATGTTTTGCATTCCTCAGTGTACAAATTTCAGAGAAGCCTCTCAGCCTCTTTTAACTCATTTTCATTATGATGGGCAATGGCAGCACTTACTGCCTCCACCCCTTCCTGTGCCCTTCATTGTTTTCTAAGCTAAGCAGGACTCCAGTCAAAACTCACAGTCTGGATGTGCTACCAGGGCTTTGCAGCTTGCATGGCTCTGTAGCCTCATGCACTGACAATGTTTAAATGTTTTCATTGCCTCTGTATATCCTGTCAGCTGTTCTTCCTGCAGAAAAGCCCAAGAGATCTTTAGAAAGAATTGGTCACAACTGGTGGGTTTTGAAAACACAATTTTCACTGGCCTTTATAGGAATGGTGCCATTTACAGCCATTTCTGGCAGAATGCCCCTCTGTGTCCAACAGAACCTGAAGAAACCAATGAAATGTGTGGCTGAAGTGTTTCTTTTATTGGTTTGGGGACCTTTGCAGGTTTTGAGTTAGACATGAGGAATTAAAGGAAAGGAATTCCAAAGCCAGTTCATTTCATCTGTGTTTGGATGACATTAAAAGATCTGTCTCCTACTACCAAAGCTCTGTATGCATGACCTGTTTGCTCTTAATAAGTCATCCCATCTCTGCTGTAAGGTGTGTGACCCATGGAAGAGTACAGAAAAGCCAGTGAAAAGGAAAAAGAGGAAAAATCCCACATACTTTGAGTTACAAAGGCTCTATTTGATCGCTTCTTTTGAACAATGCAACATTAACATACAGCAGTATTCAGTGACTTTTGTCTCAAACTGACTGAGCACAGCCTCCCATTTTTCAGCCAGCAAGCAGTGAAGATGTCCAAGCCAGGAGCAAACAGGTTTTTTTTTTGGACCAGATAACTTGGCTGGGAAACACTCAAATGCCAATGAGAGTAATTTTGTGCAGAGAAAAATACCTTGGTGTTGTTCCCAAGTAAAAGGCCTGTGTCAACACTTCAGCAAAACCTGAGAGGCCTGGGGTTTGCTGACTACCAAATCCTCATGAAATCCTTAAAAGGACAAGACAGGATTTTTCATAAGGTTCATAACTCCAGCGGATTTATGAGCCTGAGGCACTTCCAAAATCCTCTTCATAATTACCAAAGTATCACATCCTGTCTCCTGAATTCTGAAGGCAAATATCGGTGTCTGTGGTTTCAGATTTTCTGTACTTCATACTGTGGGCAATAGATATTTTACCTTAATTAGAAATTTTTGGTAGCCTTCCTGCTTGTTTGACCATACATGTTTTTCATCCTTCTGTATCCAGAACAAACCCCAAATATTGCAGCAATCTGTAGGAACCAAACAGCAGGAAAATCCAGGGCACATGCTCTAAGTGAGTGACTGCAACTTCTCTGCTGTCATAGATCTGAACTGCTCATGCTGTTATAGTCTGGGAGAAGAATTTCCAGTGCCACATGTTTTGGAGTCATAAACTGGCAGACAATTTATCCAGAAGGAATCTAAGATTGTAATCCCATTTTTTGGAGCAAAGGCTATAGTATTTACATTGAAAGAGGCCAGACTCTGAAAACTAAATTTTGCCGTGGCACGAATAGGTCCCTGTAGTTGACAAAAAATGTACTCATGTGTCTTGGATTAAATCAAATCATTGTTAACAAAGCAAATTAATTGTCTTGACATATAATTTTAGTGTTAACTGTTTGAAGACATTTTGTTTTGTGGTTGGATAATTTTTTAGAGAAGCCGATTTTGATTAATCTCTGATGTATCATTTAATTTATTTTGCTATCCTTTGGTAGTTCTGGTATTTCATTTATACTGGTATTCTTTTAGATATGGAGGAATATATTCAGATTTCAAAACAGAAAATTCCTATTAATTGAGGGATAAAAACTTCTGTATTGCAGCAATCCTAGAAGGGCAGTCTAAAGTGTTAAAATCTCTTTTTTAATCTCTTATTTAGGACTGGTTTCAACATACTTTCCTTCTCAGAAGTCATGTTCTAATGAATCATAATTTTTCAAAGGAAAAAGAAATCAGAATAAATTTCTTAACAGGCCCACAAAAAACCCCCAACCAATAAGTTCTGCTGTTCACCACAGCCATGGCCTCCACTGCAGAGAATTGTTTAAGGTTAAATTAACTCAGTGAGACATTTCACCAGTTGATGTGAACCAGCACAACTTTCCTGAAGAAAACAGAGATGTGTTGACTTACAGCTGCTCAGAGTGTTCATGTAAATTTTCCAAGTTTTCCACAGCATTTTTCCTTTGGATGATTTATGTCAATAACACTTCCCCAGACAGGTCTTCAAGGTGGTCATAATGGAATACAATCAACAAATAACATCTGTCATATCACAGAGTAGTCTGAGTCTGAGTTGGAGGGGATCCACAAAGGACCCTCATGTCCAACTCTAACCCAATCCAGGGAGCAAATTCACAATTTTGGCATTATTAGCACCGTGCTCCAACCAACTGAGCTGACCATATGAGATCTATGTAAAATCTCACAAAGATTAAACAACCCACTCAATGGATCCAATGCCTCATGCTCCCTTGTCTCCCTCAACATTCAGTGGCAGATGCTTTGAGCTCAGTGCAAAGATAGTCCTTCAGGAGATGTGTCACTTCCTTCTTGGCTTTCCAAGAAAATCACCACGAGGCTCTCCCTATACATTCCAAATGTCCTGCATAATGTTAAAAATAGTTCATAATAGGCTAAGATAAAAGTGGCTTTGCAATATGGAAAGAAAATATAGTTCCTGCCTGTTCTTATTGCCTGTTAATCCATTTCTGTTCTGTTAAATTTTGGAGCCTGGCTGCAGTGGGAAGGAGTGTGTGCCTACTCTGGGCAGCTGTAACCTATGGGGAACAGAGGGGATCTTCCACCTGGGAAACAGCTAGACCTTTGCAATTCAAATGACTTTTCTGGAGAATGGGCATAGAGGTAAAAAAAAACCAAAAACAACAGATTGCAGGGACCCTGCTACACCAGAAACTGGTACTGTTGCAAAATAATTAAGAATTAATATTCCTTTTCTTGTGAGTACTTTTTCAGAAAAAAAAAGTTCTCTGCAAAACACCTACCTCTGAAGTAGTTCCAACTGTAGGTCAGAAAGAAATGTGATCTATTTATAAATAACTTTAAAATTAAAAGATAAATTCAAATTTGTAAAGATTTATTTAAATTTATTATTTCTCTAAATTAAAATGTCAAGAATAAGTAAGTATTTGCTTAGTGGATCTTGGCTCAACTCCCATCATTTAATGAAAGGAGATGGGCAACCCTTCACATTATATTTGTCTTGTTCATGGAGAAACTCTGGTAGAGTGCTGCTCAACAGGATCTGAATCCTGTGGGAAGCAATTTACTATAGTATATGGATTCCGAATAAAATAAAAAATTTTACGTGGTGTTACCTGAAACTTAGTGACCACCTGATCATTAAAAAGTAAGAAAAAAGATAGTTCAGATTTCAGAAAAAGTTAACAAAATTAGTTGAAGATGGCTTGATGGAAAATAACTTTTTTTTTCCCATCAGCAGACTCTGAAAGACCGTGATTGTTTTGTTAAGAGGAAATTATTAAGAGGGGTTATCATAAACATGTATAAAGTAAAGAAACTCAAAAGAAAAATCCAGTTTTCAAAAGTGTGTCTGGGGCTCAAAATTTCAGATAACTTGAAGGTTTATACATACATATATACACATCACAGGAACATTCAGGGATAGACTGGGTAACACATGCTTTCTTGGAAAGGGAGTGAAATCTGCCCTTTGGAAAAATGAACAAAATCTTTCGTTTGTAGGATATACACAGCTTTACCTTACTGCTTTTGGCTATTGTTGGGTGCATTACCTTTTTTTTTCTTTTTCCCCAGCCATTTGTAGTGGCAGCACACTGGATCAATTGCCATGCAGTTCTGACCTAAACCAGCAATTGTCACCTTCCATTCATGATGGCAGCACCCAGGTAGATGCTAAATTTGACTTATCTTTGAATTATTCCCCTGCACAAGTATTTTCTGGATTCCAAAGCATACAATTCTTCATCAAGTTGATAGATTTTTCAGTGTGCATGACTCTTCAGGGTAGCTGGTATAATGCCAGTGACTCTGGCTCTCAAGACTGCAGTTGCTTCACATTCCCATAGTGAAGCATTCCACAATTCCTCAACAACCATGGCAAATCCCTTATTTGGGATATTTCAATAATTGTTATGTTCTTTACCACTTTGCTTTATTTAATTTTGTTGTGTTCAACTTTCCACTGCTTAGGAAATTGCCATGTTCCACTTGCTTTTTTGAAATCTGCATCAGTTTTTTTACTACCTCAGTTTAGGCTGGTTTCCAGTTTCACCAGTCTGGACCTTTTCATTTCCATCCAGTGAAAGACAATTAACTCAACAATAGTAGAATAAAACATATTTCAAACATCTAGCTTAAGATGTTTAAAAATGAGATTTAGAGGGATTAGTTACATTGGCATCACAGATACAGGACAGGGTAATTTTGACTTGGTTGAGGCAACACAAATTTCACAACTCATCAGCTCACTCCTAGAAGCAGCTTTGGGCTAGGAAGTGATCAGCTACAAACCTTCAGGTCTGTTTCTTATTACTTCAGGAGTTGATCAGGAAGTGCAGTCAGGATACTTTTATTTGTATTAATTCCTGTGATTCTGCTGTTCCTGCTCCAGGCAATCCCTAGAAGCAGGTGTGATACAGTCTATTCTTTGATATCAACTGGATCATAACTGCCAAGATGTGATAAAAACTCTTCACTCTGTCCTAACACCTATTTCAATGAAGTTCTTCCTCATTTTATCTACCTTAACGGCTGATCACATATCAAATGAGGGAGGGAGGGAGGGAGGAAGGAAGGAAGGAAGGAAGGAAGGAAGGAAGGAAGGAAGGAAGGAAGGAAGGAAGGAAGGAAGGAAGGAAGGAAGGAAGGAAGGAAGGAAGGAAGGAAGGAAGGAAGGAAGGAAGGAAGGAAGGAAGGAAGGAAGGAAGGAAGGAAGGAAGGAAGGAAGGAAGGAAGGAAGGAAGGAAGGAAGGAAGGAAGGGAAGGAAGGAAGGAAGGAAGGAAGGAAGGAAGGAAGGAAGGAAGGAAGGAAGGAAGGGAAGGAAGGAAGGAAGGAAGGAAGGAAGGAAGGAAGGAAGGAAGGAAGGAAGGAAGGAAGGAAGGAAGGAAGGAAGGAAGGAAGGAAGGAAGGAAGGAAGGAAGGAAGGAAGGAAGGAAGGAAGGAAGGAAGGAAGGAAGGAAGGAAGGAAGGAAGGAAGGAAGGAAGGAAGGAAGGAAGGAAGGAAGGAAGGAAGGAAGGATTTTCTAGTTTCTTCTGAAACTTTTTATTTTTACAGGTCAGTTTAAGATGATCCCTAAGGCTTGTCCCTTATTTAAAAAACACACTGAGATGTGAGTATGAGAACCACACTCAGGTTTTCTGAAATTAATTCTGAGGCATAGAATTTATGTTTCTATTGTGGTCTTACCTTCCCTGAGCACTGTTTTTGCACTTCATCTAATAACCCAATACTCCCCTGGCAGGCATCTTGCTTCTGAAGTGTTCAGAACATTTATTTTTGGTTTTATGCCTTAAGTGAGGTTTCTCTAAATTGTTTTTGGCTTGCTCTATTATGGTTTAACATTTCATTCATCCATTTATTCTGTGAACTGCTTCATTTTCCATTGACTAACCCCTGAACTTGCTGATAGCTTATGAGGCAGCAGTAAAACTGAAGGACTTGCAGGTCATTTCTGTATGGAGCAGAAAGTAGAAAGGGCAGAATGACATTATTTTCTTACTGTAATTTATACACTGTGCTTGAAATGATGAACATGTAACTAATCCACCACACAGAGGTACAGTATATTTCAGGTTGGAGGGGATCCCTAACAGCAGGGTCAGCTCTGAGGTCAGAATGGATTGCTCAGTGGTCTTATCCAGCCCAATTTTCAATACTTCCAAGCATGGTGACTGGACAACCTCTCTGGGAAACCTCTGCCTGACTGTCCTCAGGGGAAGAATATTTTTCCCTGTATGCAGTTATAACATCTTGTCCCCTGTCCTCCTGCCATGAAATCTGATAACCTCCATGTAGTCAACGGCATGCTGCCAATAAATCCTTCCCCATAAAAGTTGCCTCTTATCCAGGCTGGAGAAGGCCAGTTCCTTAGGCCTTTTCCCATAAGTCACATGCTCCAGCCCCTTGGGCATCTTGGTGAGGTACCTCAAGTTTTCCATGTCTTGTTTGGACTCGCTCCAGTATGTCTGTGTCCACCGGGGAGCCCAGCACAGGGCTCGGGATGCTGGATGTGTGCAGGGAAGGATCACCTTGCTCAGCCTGCTGGCCACACTCTGCTGGTGCAGAGCAGGAGGCTGGTGGCCTTCCATGCTGCAGGGGCACCCTGCTCCTCACTGCTCCTTGATCCTATGCAGACACTGACGATGCACAGAAATAGCTGCAAGCAGGCCAGAGTGGTCAGTCAGTGCCTTTCCACTTGCACAAGGCAGGCGTCTCAGAGGAAGGAGAAATTCACCTGCTGAATCACTTATTTCTAAAAAGAACTACATCACAACTAACTAGAAGCATTTTTTTAAGATGTAGCTGCTTATTCAGCACTGCTGCAAGAAATTTCCTTTGGAACAGACTGTGGATGCAATGTTGTATAGACTATAAATTGTCTTTACCTTCCAAACCCACCTCAGTCCCCGGTGCCAGGCTCTCACCAGGGTCTAGCCCACAGTACCACCTAGTGGGAAATGCTGATATGGCCGTGCCCATCCCAAAAGCACTTTGAAGACATCGTCATTTCTTCCCCATCTCAGCAGGTGAAGTGTTAGAAAACCCTCTTAGGCATGGCAGTAGTGGGATTGCATGAGGAGAACTCACCTTGCCAGGGGCTGAGACGAGTCAGACAGCTCTGACAATGAAATTGCCTATCTGAAACATTTTAAAAGCATGATTACTAATTATGTTTTCCAAGGCTGATCTGTTAATAAGAATCCATACTTGATGCTCTGAAAAACTAAGTGGATCTAACACTTGGAGAAAATGATGAAGAATCTAAGACTTCTAAAGAGAGCTGGGGCAGCTTGTTGTCTCCTGAGATGCAAAGGCAGTAGCAATTCTGACACTTCTGTAGAAACTGCTCCCAGTTAAGACTACACAAATCTGACATCCATCTAGGGCATCTGCTTACTGCAGTTCAGGCAACTTCCTTACAGGATCACCCAGCAGGAATGAACGCCAGACAGGGAATTTACACTGTGCTCAGATGACATGTGCTCTCAGTTAATTTATGTGTTGGACAAGACACTGCAATGCAGATGGCTTTCATGAGGAAAAAGCAGAATTGTGGCATATCCTCACACAGGGTGAATACCTAAATTCTTGCATTGACTAGCCTGTCATACCTACCCACCCATTCTAGAACTAGTCTGTGCAAAGATCTCTGGATATTCTGTTGTGATTATTTATGGGCTATTATCAAGCCAAAATAATTTAACTTTAAAATAAAAGGAAATCAACACCTCAATTTCCACAAAGATCATATACTAAGAATAGTTCCTGAGGCTCACTCTAGCTCATATTAGCAGTAATTATTATGAATGTGCTCAAAGAAGTGACACCAAATTTGCTTCTTGGTTTTCTAAAACAGGCCAGTGAAAAGTCTCTCTGTTTGCATCAAATGTACATAAAGTGAAAATACCTTCTTCAGTTGCTTTCCAGGTATCTTACATGAAGGTCAAGAGAACTAGAAGTAAGAAATCTAGATCTTAAAGACTGGCAGTTAAAACACATTCACTTGCTGAGCTCTGCAGTGGGGAGCCTCAGTATCTGAGATGAAAAGCAGATGCAGGAGATGGGGCTGAGTTACACAGGCTCGCTGACTGGAGGCATGAGCTGAGGTGGAGGGGGATGGCCTCTCAGGCAGATGGGCTCTCAGGGAAGCTTTTGGAAGAACTCCAGTGCACTGATGAAGCTGCACACCTTCAGAGGGGAACACAGCATGAGAACCCACAGAGGCTGAGATTGTTTTCTCGAAGCGTGACACACTCTTTATTGGTCTTCACACTCTCCCACATCTAGTTTTTTATTCACAACTTTCATTTTCAAAGGATTAAAAATTTTAAAATTAAACAGAATTAGAAACATCTATGTAAAACTTCATATGGAAATTTCTAGTCCTGGTAAAAGCTGCATATTTTTATTATGGTAACTAATATTAAGTATAATTTATGCAAACCCATTTTTGTCATTGAAAGACAGTCTATCAGTTTAAGAACTTGTATAATTCATATTGATGTTTTTGAGCATGGAGTTCAGGTTATTCTCCTTTCAACTGTAACAATGATATAGCTGTTTGGGGACAAATTACTGCTGGTCTGGGTATTGGTCTCTGAAAGCTGAAATAAAGAAACAGAGAGGAAAGACAATTTGCATCACCAGTTCTATTTATACTCAGCATAACTTGCATAACTTGCTTTCCACTGCAGCATTTGGATGTTAGTGAAATTCTAAAGATTTTCTGGGAAAAAAATCCCAAGTCAACTTGACCTGGCACTAAAACATGAGGTACTCTATCAACATCATATGTCTTGTTTCTGAAAGGCTGTTTACCCCAAATAGCAAAAAGTGAGTCTCTCTTCAACATGTATTCATCTGTTTGGGCACACAGCACACTCTGTGTCAGCAGACTTGCAGTGAATTTGCTAAATGCACCAAACAGCACGTCTTCCAATGCATAACAGCACCAGTATCTCACAGAAACCTGATTGCTACAAGGTGTAAAAGGAAGAAACTGTTCCTTTTCAAATTCAAAATAAATGCATTTGTAAAAAATTATTTGTGTTTTAGACATTCAGTTATTGCTGCATAATCTTCATTATTTTCAAAGGTTCTGATATTCTTTTAAGGTTTTTCCACTTTGCATTTTATCACTTTGATTTTTGATAAAATTTGCACTTACTGAAGATTTGCCTTTCTCAAGTCTTCAAAAGAGAGTGTTTACAGAGCAGTAAAATGTGTTTTCCAAGATCTCTTCATATATCTCTTTTTAGTCTTACATGTTCCTATACCCTTGAAACTGAATAGCAGAACTGACTCTTTCAAACCTTAGTCAGACCATTAAGGCATTTCTGATGTTTTTATTTCTTATGTTGCCTGATTCATACTTCTCAATGGCCTATGCATGTGACACAAAGCTGCACTTTGGTGGTAATAAAAACTCTACAGCTGTTTTTACTGCCAAAAATATAATTCCTGTGGTCTAGAGTAGCAGTTACCTATAGTATCTTTCATTTAGATTACAACATTTGGTAGAAAGAAAGCACATTATACAATGCAAACAGACAATATGTATCAAGGAACACATGAAAAGTAATTTTTTTTTTCCTCTTTAGATCATCTGGGAGCCATCTAAAACATTAGGGTTATAACTCCATCTTGAGAAGGAAAGATAAGTGAATCCCTTAAACAAAATAAGTATCAAACATACTGCTTAATACACTGTGAGTGCAATACACAGCTCCCAAAGTTTGGGGTTCTTTTTGTGATGATAATTAAAAATCTACTAGATTTCAAGCTGAAAAATTAGCTTGACATTTAGATCAGTTTTTTGTCCTGTGCTGAAAATAATAAACACATCAAAGACACCTCAGAAGAGAGAGCCTTTCACACCTGTAACAAAGATCAGCCTCAATGGGCTCCCACAGGACCTCTGTCCAAATAAAAATATAACTCAATGCTCCAGTTACAGCCAGACATTAAGAAGACTGGGGTTTTTTCATATCACTCAGAGAAGTTTTAGAAAGAGCAGAAGCAAACAGACAGTTCTAGCAATGTGAAGGGGTTCTAAACTGAGAGAACAACCAAACAAAATGAGATTTAATCAAGCTGGCTAAGAGAGGGCTCTGACAGAAATGCATGAATGCATGTCTGGGAACAAAACTCCTGATGCTGTGAGCTGAGAAATATTCCACAGTTCTAAATCCATGGCAGTAGTGCATGACAGAAGAGGTTACAAACCTCCAGATAGGCCAGTTCTCAGGGGTTAGGATACAGACAAGTCATCAGTAAGAAATTGAACCAGTTTCTGACCCTGAAATAGAAATACGGTGTGGTAGGTCTGGAGGAGTCTCTTTTGTATCTGTTCTTTGTGATAGGATCAATATCTGTATGCTAGTAGGATCAGTAAGACTAAATATATAGCAGGAGGAGACTTGAAAGGAAAGACATTAAATAATAATCATATTTCTCTTGGCAATATGGAAGGCATTTTGAAGCTTACACTGAGGAGAGAAAAAAAAATTAAAAAACAAAATATGGAAATCCCCATAATATTCTACTAATGACTCCTATCACTCACTACAGTAGACTTTTTTTTTCATTACAAGCAAGATGGGTCATGAAAGACACCTACTATGTCTCTGGTCATTACTTTCTGTGCATGGTAGATTAAAAGAAGATGCATTATTTTTCAGACATCTTGGTCCTAACAGGGACTTACCTGAACAGCTGAGTATCTGTATTTCTCTACCTGCCCACAAAAGAGAACCTGGAATTCCTAAGAGCCAGTATACTGATCCCTCAGTTTGAGATATATGAGAGCTGAAATTCAGCCCAGGTTATGACAATGTTGGACCCAAAAGGGAAAGCTGCAGCATGTTCTCAACATGTGCCTATGGGAATTAAAAGTGTGCCTTCTGCAAAACTTTTCACCTCCAAGGAAGTCTAGTACGGCAGAATATTTTCTCTGGACAAGTCTCCCTCTAAATCCTCACAAAACTCGCACATAGATTCACACAGGTGCTTTTGTTCAGATGGAGACTTTGTCATTTCTTCCCAAAATTTTCCCTAGTGACAATTTTTTTCCCACATTTATTACCAAATTTTTACTCTTCAGTAAATCAGAGTGAAATATATAAAGATGAGGCAATTATCCGAAAAGTATTAAAGTCGATTCTGCCTTTAGACAGGATTCAGTTTTAAAAATGTACATTGAATTGTATC
The DNA here is from genome assembly GCA_034336665.1 of Luscinia megarhynchos. Classification (NCBI taxonomy): domain Eukaryota; kingdom Metazoa; phylum Chordata; class Aves; order Passeriformes; family Muscicapidae; genus Luscinia; species Luscinia megarhynchos. The sequence continues at coordinate 73,798,143 of JAPFBE010000003.1, forward strand.
AAATTATTTTAGGACAGCTTTTAATTAGAAGAACAACTAAGACGGAAAACTTTCGAAATAGAGACAAAAGACCAAGTTTAGGGCATGAACAATAGAGAAGAAGATAGAAAAATACTTTCTTCAGGAAGTTGACCTGGAGATGGGGCCAATCTTTTCTCTGCTTTCCTTCTCTCTCCCTCAAACCATCAATGAATAATTTCAGGAAAGTGAAATATAGTCTTAATTCAAATACTATTTTAATATGAATATACAATCTATCAGATATATCAGTTAAAGCATCTATTTTGTTTCCCAAGAAAACAGAAAGTATTTTGCCTTTGGCTTTTAAAAATAGCTTCATGAGGTGTGTAATTCCAGCTAAAAATAAGACAGTTTCAATTATTATGTTGAGACATCAACAATGCTGCTTTCTGCTGGATTTTAGGATTTTGTCTGATTGCAATCCAGTGCTATGACAGCATCCCAAGACTTCATGAAGCAGTGAAATTAAACTTGGGTATCCTGCACTAAGAACAAGATTCCAGGCATTTCTCAGGTTACAGACCAAAAGCACTATTATATCCCTCTGTTTTTCATTTAACAACTGGATGGAAATCTCTTTTTTTTCTTTTCTTTTTTTTTTTTTTTTGTCTGAGGAATTGTTTGGCTATTGCAGGCCTTTACGTGCATGTTTTTACCGGAACTTAGTACAGTTTCTTTTTTTTTTTTTCAATTACTTCTGGAAAATACCCATGATAGTAATCTAACTTTGTAACTCCACATGAACTTGTAACTTCCTATGAAGTTCATCAAAGTCGTATTATTTACTACCTACACAAAGAAATTTAATTAGAAGTAGAACATCATTAAAAGAGACTGAAACATTTATTCTGATTCTTATCTTCAAGTAAAACATTAAATTTCAGTTACAAAAGGTAAGTTTTAAAATTTTATTTTATTAAATAACAGAGGCATATGAATAACAGTTCCAAAAAATAATAATTAATGAAGAAATAATGAAGAAAAGATCAAAGAAAAAATGCTGACTTTGAATATTTATTCAAAATTTCTGAGCAAACCAGAAGAAATTTCAACAACTTCAAGAAAGAAATACAGCACATTAAAATCTAGAGAAACAATCCAAATTAGCAATTTGCTGAATAGTTAATTTTTACAATATCCCACAAAGATACACTAAAGCTCTATCAAGTAGAATTATTTGAATACATCTTAAAAAAATAAACAGGAATTAATAAACCATTGCTTTAAAAATACAAAAGCAACAAATCTAAAGTTCTCTTTTAGTAAGTATGAAATTAGATATTTAAATATCTCTTAACTTCACAAGTTAATGAAGATTCAGATTACTGATTTTTTAAAAATAAAGCAGCACCACATTGAATCCACTGGTCTTGGTTTCCTCCACAAGGTACATCAATATTTGTCACCACACGGTCTCTCTCCACACTAGTGTAGACTGGTAAAGAAATGCATTCCTCTGGAGAATATGGCCCATATGCATCCTGCCAACAAACAGGCACTCAGTTATCAAGCAAAAGGACAACAAAACATGAGAAAGCAATAATCCCCACTGGTATGGTATCTAAAGTTAAGATACAGTTTGCACACTGCAGCCTTGGCCAAGGAAGTCTTCACTCAGGATGTTAAGGAGAAGGATTACACATGAAGCTGAGACTGCAGAAAAATTGCTCACTCCATAACTCAAACACCAGGAACTACATAACTGGAGTAGTCCTATGAACTTCATATAAAAATCTTCCTTCAGCTAAAACCCTCCCAAAAATTGCACATCCAAAGGGTGTGCCTGGCAGGCTGGAGAGTGCTGTGTGGACTTTCTACAGCACTTAATTTCAACCCATGATGTATTTAGTTACTACAAATACTTCAGGGCTTGATTTAACTGATATATATTAAGCATGTTTTTCATCACACTCAAAATGTCTCTTCCTGTCAACAGGAAAATGTCAGATTTTCAAGATCCAAATAACAAAGCAGTACACCTGTCAGAAAATAATTTAAAATAAAAATAAGTGTAATTTTAGCTCAAATCACAGCAAATGTGAGTTAGTGATGCTCCAATATTAGAAAATAACTAAAAACAGGACAAAGGAAACATGCAAACAATAACTGTTTCAAGCATTTTGCCCTGCATGTGAAGTGTAAAGACATAAATGAAGAATTTTGTTGTTCATTTTGAAAATCAACTTCCCCTGTCTTTTGGGCAACAGTGTTTCTATCCTTGCAGAAGATCTAGCTGTGGTGATATTTAGATAGAGTAATGTAATAATCAGGAACTCAGCTGTTCTCAGAAGGACTGTACTTACCCCACCTATCCTTTGGTTAACTCTACTGAAGAATACAAAATGCTGGCCAGACACAGTAAACTGTTCACCAGAGAATTTAAGTTTTGCCAAAGCTGGGAGCCAGAAGCTGGCCAGTTTGCCTTCAAAGATCTGGTTTTCACACGTTTTAGGGACAAAATATCTGCTCTAGTGCCATTCTCAATCCAACTGATGTTTAAAGGAATGACATTACTGGAGGGTTAAAGCTATTCTGTGGAAGTCTTTTTGAGTCACAAGTCCTTATGTCCTTGGCTTAAGTACAATCCAGAAGTTCTCTTTGTGAGACTGCCTCACACACAGTTCCATCCCCCTTTAGTGACACCCTTCACAGCATGGGATCTATCAGTCAATTAAAACTGGAAAGGACCTTCACAGGTCCTTTCTTGAGAATAAGCATAAAGTCAGTAGCTCAAAATATTCTGTTTAGAGCACTGCAGGATTTTCAGGGGCTCTCTCAGAGAAATCTTGTAGGTTACTTTAAGTTTGGCTGAAAATTACTTCAGAGCATTACATTTTCCAAATACTTTTGCTCACTAGATCTTAAAAGACGCATTTATGGAGAAAAGCAAAAATTCAAAAACGTAAGAATTCTAAGACAATATGTTCAATTTTATGCACTCTTCTCCTAAGGAGAGATAATGAAATTAAGGGAAATGCATGATATCCTATTCTGCTTTGGTTTCTGAGCACAGTATTTGATTATAGTCAATTTTTACAGAGATTGTAAAACAACTCAAGGGTAGACCAATTAAGAAAAACTCTCCTTAGAGACACTATGTATTTAAAATCTGGGCAGTTGACAAGTTATGGCCTATATTTTATAAGAATTATATTTTTTTTCCAACACAAAGATGTCAGTTGCTAATCATCTCAAATATAAGTACATTTGAAAAAGTTTAATTCATTGATTATTGAAGTATCTCATTTTTTAACTTTATAGATAAAGCTCTCTGCTGATTTCACATATAACTTTTGGATCCTAGCTTTGGAGTTTAAAATACAGCCTTTTTCAGAAAAATACTAAAAAATCTGTTTTGTTTCAAACACAAGATTAATATCTTTCAGAACAAGTAGGAGTAGGAGGACTACTTAGAATTCTCATTTAAAATGTCTTTCCATTTGATGTTACCACAGAAGACCACACATATTATCATCCTCCACCATCCACCACTGAGCCAATATGTTAGAATGTCTGGCAATTCTGTATTTATCCCATGTACCACCTCTCAAGTAAATTAGAAATCTGTTTATTTATCTGAAAAAAACAAACCCTGTAAATACTGAAAAACTGAAAAATCTTTCACTGGTCAACTTTGTAAGAGGTTTTGTGATGTTTTTGTTCTTTGCCCTTTTTTAAAAAAAATCAGTATTTTCTTTCTTAATGAACCTGGGAGCAAAGGTGCAGATGGCTGGCTAACATTTACTTCTGTGCTGAAGGTCTAAATCTGTCAACCTTTATACTTCTAATGCTGTACTACAATGCTGCCAAGAGATTAGAAACTGGCAGTTTTTGGTATCAGAGATTGCTTTTTTAGCATCCCTCTCCATCCCAGAGATGCCCCAAGATTTACATTTTCCATCCCATTAATCAATAAACAAGCCCCTCTATAAAGATGTCAATGGCAAGTTCTTCCCCAGAGGATGGAAAATTTTCCATCTATCTGCCCCATGTTTGTTGCCCACATCCTCTTCCGCATCCAAGAAAAACATCCTGATAGGCTCAAGGGCCTCCACATAATATAATGCTTTTTTTCCCCTGCAGAAAATAACAATGAGATTTTAAAAAAAAATTGGGACACAGGAGCGTGTTAGCAATGGAGCTCCTTGCACACTTCCTATCACAATATACAAAGGTCATCATAGTGGTCTAGGCTGTCTCTAGAGTCACACCTGCACACATTTATCCCAGCTATCTTCTGATGAGATGGGCCTCCAAAATGTAGGTGGGATTAATTCTATAAGAAGCAGTTTTTTAGTTAAAAGACACATTTTTGAATACATTCTATTTATCAGCGATTGCTATGACAATTGGAGGGCAGAACAGTAACAGTTTTTACTGTTTGGATTACTTTGCTTTCATCTTCAAATCTGCAAGCACTGCCATTTTTTAAAATTAGTTTAAGTAGGGAGAAAGGCTTTCTTTGCTTACAGCTCACATCATATTCTCTATTTTTTTATTGCTGTTGCATTTTACTTTAATATTTAAAATGCAAAGAAAATACATTCTAGGAATGAACTCCCAAATGCATTTACAGATTTACTAAATACAGGTTTGAAAATATGCTAATGTTTTTAAAAGACAAAGAAAAAAAAGGTATGACTGAAATAAAGCCCTTACCTTAATCAAAGCAATATAAGCTAAAGAATTTTAACAAAATTACAATAAGTTTCTGTTTTAAATAAAGCAAGTAAACTGCTTTTACCTAGTAAAGACAGGGATTTTTGTTTTGAGACGAAAGGAAAACAGGTCAGCAACATCATACTGAAAAGCTACTACACAGAAAAAATCAAATTATGGGTCTTGAAAGTTTAAGGCTTTTAATAATTTAGTACCTGTGGAATCCAGGCCATGTAACAAGGGAGAACAGATGACACACTGGGAGAATCATGCAGATTTTCTGAAAGTCGATTTCCATCGAAACGACAACCTTCCAGTTGTAAACCACTGATCTGCCATGGAAATATAAAATATTCAAACATAAATAACAGAATTAAAATGTCAATAAGGATTACACTGTGCTTTAAAAATGATGAACGTTTTTACTGTGACCAAATTTTTAAATAACAGGAAATTAATTACTGTTATGTTCTTTGTGAGAATAGGAAACATGATTTAAATGCAAGATCTGGACCACACTTCACTGTGAACTTCCTCTGATTTGGATTCACATTCTTTGAAATGTCAGAGAAAAACACCTGTAAATGTCATCAATCATGAAACTGCAGTTGCCTGGCATTAGATTAATGGAATTATGATAGCAACAGCCAAGTTCATAATCATTACAATGTCTAGAAGAAGAGAAGAACAATCACTGCAATAAGCATGACTTCCTGCTTGGAAGTCTGAGCAGAGCTTTCAAAGAATGGAATGTGCAACTACATAGCTTCAGTAGAGGCAAATAAAATATATTGAAATAATATGAGAGAAAATTTTATTTAACAAACTTAAGATTTCTTAGATATACTGTTGTTTGGCAAATAATTTAATAACAATCACAGATATTTTTTAAGCAACTATGCAATGTTTTATTTGCAACATGCTTAATTAAGTAATTTCAGCCTCTGAATTAGATGTTCTCTTGTGACATCTATTCTGCATTCCTTAAAAAAAAAATCCTATGTTTGCTTATCATTTTATTTTCCCCAGTACAAATACTGCGAGGAGAAGGAGAAGAAGGAGAAGGAGAAGGAGAAGGAGAAGGAGAAGGAGAAGGAGAAGGAGAAGGAGAAGGAGAAGGAGAAGGAGAAGGAGAAGGAGAAGGAGGAGAAGGAATTGTCATTTTGGCCTGCTGAAGTGAGAACTTTAGTTTTAACAGTAATACAACTTAATAATAACTTTCATGCAGCCTTTCAAAATAACTGTCCAGCTGCAGTAGATCTCTAACAGAAGCTACAATCTGAAAATATCTGTCTGTTACACTATCATACTAAAGCCCTGAATTAAACTTATCATACTGAGGTTGGCTTTCACCAAATGCAAGGTTCATGAAACAGTGCTGGAATTAGGAAATACAATGCTGCTGGAAATTGGATGAGTGATCACATAAGCAAAATGGAGAAAAATGTCATTTTCTAATGTATTTTCCCTTGCAAGACATTTTGAAATATCTATCAGATTGCAAAAAGGGGTTAAAGTATGATATTACAATGAAGATCAGTATCATAAAAGATATAATGGATATAATTTCTTTAGGCAATTTTAGTATTTTAAATTTATTTATCTGACACGAAAAGATGGAATTAAACAGTAACACAACGGGGGTTGCTGCCATACTTGAAAAGCAATGCTTTCCTCCCCAGTGTTAGGGGCTTTTAATTAATAATATATTAACTGTAAATTAGCTAAGACTATATTTTGCATTTTTAATATCTAATTATTCTTCTGATTGTAGACAGGCATTACACTCTTCAAGAACTTGTTTCTTGAAATTCATATTTCTCTTTTAATACTGAGCTGGGGACTCTTCCTTACAATGTGCAAGATGCAGGTGTATATATTCTAATATGAAAAAAAAATTGTTATAAAACATGGGATTTAAAAAGACACAGAACAAAGCTGTGTTTCTCCTCGGACAGACAGTGACGTGAGAAGTGACAATGTTCTTTGGAGCAATCTGTGCTTCATACAGATTAGGAATTACAGTGAAACCACCAAAACTATGGATAACCTGACCCAAAACAACCCAAATGGAAAGTTTGGTGTAGAATTTTTGTCTAACTTTCACACATATTTTAGAAAGATTCATCTCCTATGTTATTCTTTCTGTCCTTGCTGTCTTCAAGGAATATTTTTAGGGAACATAGTTAAATAAATAACCTTGGCAAAGTTATTGCATGAAGATTGGTCTGATGAAGAGGTTTAAAAGTTTGTAGCTAGCGTGTTCAAAGCTTTGGACATCCTGAACATCTCTGAAAGAAATTTCTATAGAATTGGGTCACCTATTGAAAAAAACTTTTTACTGCACTTTTCTTCTTTTGATATTGGTAGTCTCTTTGACATTACAGTTATGTAAAATAATACCATTTGATCTCCTGGAAAACTTCAACCAATGATAGAACTCCTTTGAAGATTAAACCCAAATTTTTACTTTCATTCAATAAGAAAATTAATAAAAAACCCCAACAACACTAGAACAATGTACTTTCCAATATCGTTTGGTTGAGTATGCCCATAGCCACGTTTTCATTTCTATAATAAACAGTATAGAGAAATTACAAGTATGATGAAAGACATGAATTTCACAGCATCTGTAATATAATCATAACATCTTTGAAATTTAGCAGAGAGCAATGGCAGAAGTTGACCATAATTTTTAATTCTTACGAAGAATTTGGCAGTTCACAGCTATTGGTACTAGTTTAGGTTCAAAAAAGTTATTTTTACACATTTCAGACTATGTTTCTTCAAAATACCTTTGTAGAAAGTGTGCTGATATCATGGTCCAAAGCATGTCTGTTTCCAAATTTCAAATTCTCTACAACAGATTTTCCCTTACTAATTAATGCCATAATTTTCCATGACACACTGCAAACAGCAGCAGACTTCAGGAAGTCATATTTTCACTTCATTACCTCTACAGACCTCCATCATTAATTTACTGATATTTCAGGATGGAGGTATACTGTAAAAAAAGACCTCTCTGGATGCCTTATAACAATTTATCTGTCATTTAAGAGTATAGTTTTGATATTAATACTCATATTGTGTATTTGAGACTTTCAATAATTATTTTTTACTACGTATATTAAGCTCTACCCAAGGTCATACTACTTACTACCCAATAAGTCTCTTGCCATGTTTCTTCTCTTCTCTCACTCATTTCTACAATATGGGAAATGGAATGCCAAAAAGAATGACTGCCTGCTTTCATACAACAGCACAATCAGTGCACAAAGCAAACAGAAGAGATGTATTTGCATATCAATATGTGATTATAGTGCAATAGCCATACATTTTCAGTACCTTTTGTTAAAGCAATCCAGAGTGATATTAAAGAAGGTGTAATTTCACACAGATTGATTCTAAGTGATATTGAAGAAGGTGTAATTTTACACAGATTGATTCTAAATCAAATATTCATCACATCCTACTAGCAGAGATCTACTCCACATTATACATCTAAACCATCACCTGAATTAACAGTGATAATTTAACATCTGATTTGATAATTCATATAAGAATAAGGTATGTTCTTGGCCTGATTGAGTGTTCTTCTGTCTACTTTGTAGTTTCACTGACAGTTCTAGCACTACATGCCTCTAGCTTACAGATGATCACAGAGTAAATTATTTGTATTTTCAGGCATAGAAAGATCAACTATCTACAACTGCTGAAGCTTGATACCACTTCTTAAAATCACAGCAAGGCTGAAAAAGCATTTTCATCCTACAGATCATAAAGAGATCTCCTTCTTTTCCTTATCATAGAAGAAATTCAAAGCCATCAAAATGTTTTAAAATTAAAGGCAAGAAAAAAGTCTTCGAAAAGATGTCTTCAAAACCATGCCTGACAGTTTTATTAAGAAAGTTATACGAAGTATGTGTGACTATCAATTTTAAATTCATTCCTACTTGTGCCAATCCTTGAACAGAGACATTCTGTTAGACTTTGAAATATTTATCAATTCAGGGACTTGAGAACAACTCACTCAGACCCTGAAAAAGAGACCCCCCCAACTCTGCAAGTACAGAATCAAGTCTCTCAGTGGAGTTAGTTACATAAAGTGAAATAACACCATTAGCATCAATTAAGACTGATAGACCTCAGAATATACCATGGTCTGGTTCCTGTAGGGGAGTCTGGTAAACTATAATTTCTGATTTAGGAGGGATAAAAAAGGTCCCAGCTATCTCACCACAGTATGTGTTTAAGGACTTATCTGTTCTGCTGATTGAATTTTTTATTTTGAGCTCCCACTCAGAATAGCTTACCATTCAACAAGGTTAGCCTGAATTCTTGAAACTGCAGATACAACATTTACTTTAACAGTATTAAATTTCACACTGCTCAAGTTAACCAACCTTAATGTACAATCCAGAGGATCTTTATCAAACAAGGCACATTTTAGAGAATGGTTTTTCTGAATCAATGACACTTTTATAGTCCCTGTGGTATCTAGCTTTACTAATGAGAAAGTTTCTCCCCAGTTCCCCATGAGCATGAGGAAGGACTCATGGTAGGGAAATCTAAATATTCAGCATTGCAAAGGGTTCCAGAGCCTTTCTGTTCATCAATGATAAAAGAAACAGTGAAAATACTAGTGATTTCTTACTAACAGAGAATCAATGAGTATTTCTCTTAGAGAGGAAAAGATAATATCTAAATTAAGGGAAGAAACTTGACAGGATTCTTATTTTTTGCTAAAAATAACCACTCACCTAACTGCTTGGACTATTCCTGGGGCAGAAAATTTCCTCTTAAACAAAATTCTCTTTTGATTTTCCATTCCTCTTACAACATGACACATTCTTTTAAAGCAACAGATTATATGCATTAACCTTTTTGCCTACACATGATATAGACTTCTAACAGCGTACTTTAACTGGTATTGCCAAAATCTACCATATACATTCTCAGACAGTAAATAATTTTAAACTTCAGTTAGAAGTTTAATAAAAACTGGAGTACTGTTACAAAACTCTTTCCTCTCTGTATTTGCCAAGCAGCTATTTCAATCTGGCAACTGTAAAATGTTGTGATATTATATAATTATAAATAAATATTAAATGTTTAATATGTTATTTAGGAGCTGAGGCACTTGACATTGACTTCTGACATTTTTCAAAAATGTTAAGATGGTTTTGAAGAACTTCAAGGTTCTACAGCCTGCAGCTGATAGCTGGCCTACTAGAATGACTGGTCTGAGACATGAAACTCAGCTTTGACTTACTGCTATGGCCTTAGAAGCCTTGGCTGAATCTGTAACCTCTGATCTGCAGGCTTATTCCAAGTTTCCAGGTTTATTCCAAGTTTATTCCAGGTTTATTTCAACTCCTAAAAATCCCTTGGTTTATTTATCTCCAAGTGCTACACTGATGGCTTCTCATGTTTCTTATGAAATGAAGAGGGAACTATTACTCTTACTTGAATACCAAGATTGAAGCACTCGCAAAATTACATTCTCTAGTTCCAACAGGAATTAATTCAACAAAGTTCAGAAGATTGCCCTGTACTTAGGGCAGACTGGATGATTACAGTTATCTTTACTCCTTTTACAACATATTAATATTTTAGGAATATGAAATCTTACATACTCTGTATTAATAATTTTTGACAAGTGTCAGGAGCCAGCCCAGAACCATAATATCTCTCACAGCCTTGTGGGAGATAACACAGTCTGTGTTATCAGACTAAAGAAGGTGCCCTGCCACTTGTTGTCTTCTCCTAATCCAGCAATCCCTGCTTTAGCTGCTCATGGGCCCACAGTCACTGTTGAGAGCCCTGCACTGGGCACGAGTGTCTCTGTGAGGATGTGTCTTTAAAGGTGCTCCATGCTGAACACAGAACTTGGAGCTGCACAGGATTATTTTGGGATCAACATACCGTAGGCAGACACAGCACAGAAAACTTGTTTTGTCAATTCCCTACAAAATCAGGTATAAAAAAGGGGCACAGAGACCTGTGCTGACCAAAGTGGCAGTTTTACCTGGAATGTTAAGAAGTTAAATTAAACTATTTGAGGAGTCATCTCTATTTTGCTGTCAAAGCAATTAGTGGTGACTTTATGGCTGCTGGGTGTAGGCTTATCTGATCATGTAAAAATTGTTGGGTTTTTACCATAATAAAAACTAGTCATTTTACAGCTTACTTTGGTTTACTTCCTTAGCAGTCGCCTTTCAGTGATTAAAGAAATGCTAAGACATGGCCTTAGACTTACAGATTAACATGTATATTTCCTCTGGCTACATGCCACTTGTCTATCTGTACAAGAGTGAGATTTTAACTCATGAAATTGCAGCTTCAATTTTCATCTAAGAGGTGATTAAAGAGAATGGAGCAAAAAGCTTAATTCTAAAATGACAACAGTGAGGAGAAAAAAAAGATAACTGCTTTTCTTTTCTAATTTCTGTGGAATTTTGCACTGCCATTTTAGTAGCTGTACACCATTAACCAGCCTTTTTATCTCAGGTACATCCATTATTTATAGCTCAGTTTTCCAGGGAGTTTATGGACAGATGACTTGGACTATATTGATGAAACACCTCAAAAAATCTTAGTAAAACATTCTAGTAAAATACCTTAACTTGGAGTTTGCCTTCCTGTATGCGCCCTTTCCATGAAGCTGTAAATTTAAGACTGTCCACTGAACACCTCATTACTCTGCAATGGAAACACACATACAGTAAATCTTACAGATGTGTAACAACAGGACATCAAATACAAAACCAAACCCAATGTGTTTTCAATGTGTACCATATCATACTAAGTCCTACTTTGAAGAAAAATACATCTCTAACTTTATATAAAAAAAAAATCAGCATTTAAAAAGATAACAGCTATTTTACTTCAAGGCAAGAAATAAAAATGACTGATGACAGCAATTGACATAACTTTTTGGATCTGTGTCCTGAAAATGAAATAACCATCCTCACACATAAGGAACAATGGCACATTAGCACAAACAGGCACATCATTTTCCCCTCACCTTGCAGTCTCCTGGCGTAAGGCATTGAGAAATGTGTCTGGATGAAAGAGCTCAGAAAGGTCAAGGGTGTCTGACAACAGCTCCTCTTTCTCTGCTTTTTCTACCCAATTCTAAAAGAGAGAATAAAAAAAAAAAAAAAAAAAAAAGAAATCCTTAAAGAACTGAAATTATTACTTGATTTTTCAACATTTTGAGTTAATGTGGGTATGTCAATTATTATGATTAGTAAAAAATGTTTGTGCAAACATAATGTAACCTCAAAGCATAATATTAATTTCAATTAGTTCAAACTAGTAAAAAGGAAATTAATATCCTTTTAAAATCTAAAGATAACCAGCAGTTTATGTGTAACGACTAATCCATTCTAAATAAACCCATGCTTCATTCTTTGTTCATTGTAGCTTACTTTGTAGAGTGAAAATTTATCATTGTAGAGTGAAAATTATAATTTCAACAATTTTATCATTGTTGAGATTCTATTTAACCTTTACTTACCAGGAAGTTTATGCTTTCCATCAAAATAGCTGCCATTTCTGTCTTTGCTTTAATAAGTTCAGGAAAATAACTGCATTCCTCTTAGGTATGCTTTAAGATCATTTTTTCATATAAATGGCATATTAAATGGAAGAAACATTTGATTTTCAATCTGCAGTAACAGCTTTTAAAAGTACTTGCCAACAGGTTTTCAAAATATTTCCTACCACTAGGTTGATGTTGCCATTTTTATTATATTAGTTTGAGATGTGAATTCACAGAATTTATTATCAGATAAAAACTGGCCCCTGTTATACGTGGCAATACATGAATCTAATAAAGGTGGGGGCAATAGCTGTCCTCAATTATCCTTACAGAGCACATGTCTCAATCTTCTTCCACTCTTTCTCACCAGCAGTGTGAAGCCTGTTAGGAGCAGCAAGCTTGGAATTTCCCACCACTGCAACACCTTATGTGCCCACATGAGAAGAGACACACATGGCACCCCACAATCGTCATAAATCACACATCCTGAGAAATGCACTCTTAGTTTGATCCTCAAGACATTAACAGTCTCAAAGCATCTGCTCTCTTCAGTTATTTAGGTACCTGACTGCTTATGCAACAGTCCAGACCCAAAATCCTCTTCTGAAACTTTTCCAATGTATCTCTTAGGTACAATTTATTTATAAGATATAGTCACAGTCCTTACAATGGCACTGCAGTATGAACCTGAAGCCACTGCAAAACCCACCCTACAAGTAAGCTCTTCACAGACAGATTAAGTCCTCAAGGCCAGGCTGGATGTGGCTCTGAACAACCTGGCATAGTGGAAGGTGGCCCAAACCATTCTGTGATTCCACAAATACTAAAACAGAAACTAATCAGACAGTAAGATTCCACATGCTGCCACTAAACAAGAAAGACCAGCCCCACTCCTTTCTAAATACCAGCTCCCAGGAAATTATAAAATTGCTGTAGTCAATGAATAAAAAAAATCTTGGAAGCTACAGTCTTATCACACAATGTACCTGTCAAGCACTCATATAATGTTTTAAAAGTACTTTATTGTATTGTTTGAACTGCTGACAGTTGAATAATTCCTTAGAACCATTCTGGAAGTAACAAAATAATCAAAAATGCAAGTAGGTATCACTCAGTACATTCTGTTTTCTTTTGGCAGTGTGTCACACTTCATAACATTTCCACCATGTTCAAGCCTTTAATCAGTTTTTTTGTTTATGTGCCACATCCCTGATTATGAGCCCTCAACCCAAATGATTATGAATCAGTTCAGAGATTTTTGCTTTCCATTTTCATTAGGTAATGAGTCTTGTCTGCATGATTCTTTTAATGACTTTATATAACTTCATATAACTTATGACTTTAATTTCTTCTATCATATAGCAGTAACTGTGTTCTGGTTAGGAGAGGTTTTATAAATTGTTTTGTGTAATAAAAGTAGACATAATTTCAACTTGTATTTAATATAATCATTATTGCTGTCATCAAATAAACTTTTAATGTAACTGCTGAACGGAATCACTGTCAGGAACACAGATGTTTATATCCCACCCAATTAAAAGACCAGTATGGGTGATATTAATTCTGAACTCATATAATTAAGTAGCCCTAGGATGTACACAATAAGAAAAACTTTCATTAGATCACAAAGACAAAGCTGTAATGGCTTGTACTGCTCTATATAAAGCTGAATATGTAGCTCATTATTATTAAATAAATAATTTTTAGTTGTAAAAAATATCCTTATGCTTATTTTAGTCCTATAAGACCACGTGACAGACTATAGGGAAATGCTACAGTCTCAAAAGACAACACCACTCTATTAACAGATCATTTGTCACTGGCAGTCCCACTGCCACTCCATAAGGCTGGAACAGACCAGATGTTGATGGAAAGGAAGTTTAAGCTAAGCTGTAGAAAGACTGAAGTGATGTTTCTGGAAAGGGAGAAATCCTGTAACAGATAACATCCCTCCCCCCATCCAACTCTGATAGAAACATGTATTGGCTACATTTGTCAAAGTGATGAAAAGTCGTTTGACCTGTTATTCATCTTGGATGGCCATGCAGCCTTTCAGTCTGAAGGGCTTTCTTCCATCAGCAACTCCTATGTAACTATATACCAAAAATGTGGTCTACAAGTCCAAATATCCAAACCCTGAAAATATGTTTATTCCAAAATCTTAAAAAAAACCCCAAACCTATCATCTACTCTTCTTCGCAACTTTTTATTTCAAAATTTCATTATTTCAATATTTTCTGAACATTTCTTATTACAATTACACTAGAAATTTAACCATATATGATATATTAATTAAGAATATTATGATTATAACTACAATATCAAAACCTACCAGCCATACCCAAAATGCTTACAAAGGAATTCCTGGCAGGATACTGCAGAACTTCCATTAATATGGGGTTCTGTTTGCTATAATAAAAACAATTTCTTTTCTTTTTGTTTTACCCTTACAAAAATAACTCTATAACCATGGTCTCAAGGGGTTCAAATAATATTTTTTCATGCATCTTAACATCCAACAAACATCTATTCCACTTTCAGAGAAATCTTCCTTATAATCCCAAAGCAAACAGAGCACCTCATTGAACAGTGGAAAGAATAAGGAGGATGCCAGATTTTCACATTATTATTCATACAGCTTTAGCATCACAGAACTCCTCTAAAATGAAGCAAGTACTCTTCCTTCACCAATTTTAATTCATTCCAAATGTAGATTCTTCTACTGCATTTTTCTATTGCTGTGGTCCCCAAAGAGAACTTATACTGAAAATCATATAAATCATCACAGAAGTGATTTCATTTTTGTGCCTAGATGGAAAATTGTATTGAGTGTTACATGAAGATGCACAGTCAGGAACCACACAGCATAATTCTGTTTTTCTAGTTTTAGAAGTTTTCCACATAACTAGGGAAAGAAGCACAGAACTTTGGCTAAGTCTGAGAGCAAACGATGGTGGGTAGCACTGCTAGAGGAGTAAGTACTCAGTTAACTGGAGTTTAGACTGAGCAAAGTCCAACAAGCAGTTATGCTACTGTCTCATTTTCCTCACAGTGCAGCAGCTGTTCTACAGGTGTGCTCCTAAGTGCAGGCAGTCAGTGGTAAACACCAGCAGGAGTGACAGTATTACAGGTCAAAGAAATGAAATAGAGGGACTTTTCCAGGCATTGAGCCCAGAGAGGGTAATGCCTAGGGCTCTGAGGAACAACTGGCATACAGCAATTCTCTCCCTTGTGGTAATTCTTTGTATGTGAAATCCTTGAGCCATTATTCTTGAGGTAGTTATCCTTTATTAAATGAACATGTGAATACTGCAGTATTTCAGGTATATGATAAGGTGTTGTCCCATACTTACAACGATAAATAATACAGCAATTTAATTTTGGAGTTTATGTTTGGTTTTAAATTTTCCTTCCTTTTCCTTTCTCCTTTCCTTTCCTTTCTCCTTTCCTTTCCTTTCCTTTCCTTTCCTTTCCTTTCCTTTCCTTTCCTTTCCTTTCCTTTCCTTTCCTTTCCTTTTCCTTTCCTTTTCCTTTCCTTTCCTTTCCTTTCCTTTTCCTTTCCTTTCCTTTCCTTTCCTTTCCTTTCCTTTCCTTTCCCTTTCCTTTCCCTTTCCCTTTCCTTTCCTTTCCTTTCCTTTCCTTCCCTTCCCTTCCCTTCCCTTCCCTTCCCTTCCCTTCCCTTCCCTTCCCTTCCCTTCCCTTCCCTTCCCTTCCCTTCCCTTCCCTTCCCTTCCCTTTCCCTTTCCCTTTCCCTTTCCCTTTCCCTTTCCCTTTCCCTTTCCCTTTCCCTTTCCCTTTCCCTTTCCCTTTCCCTTTCCCTTTCCCTTTCCCTTTCCCTTTCCCTTTCCCTTTCCCTTTCCCTTTCCCTTTCCCTTTCCCTTTCCCTTTCCCTTTCCCTTTCCCTTTCCCTTTCCCTTTCCCTTTCCCTTTCCCTTTCCCTTTCCCTTTCCTCAGACAAAAACCACTGGCTACTGCTTTAAACAAAATACAACTAAAGCTTTATTTCAGTGTGGCACACCTCAGAGCCCCCTGTTTCTGGAGGAATTCTGAGCCATAGCCCAACAGCACAGTGTTACAGCATACATGTTCTAGGTCCCTTAGCATCAGCACGCTGGCTTTCCACGTGCTAGAAGCAGATTCACAGTGAGGTACAGCTGACAGAAACATTAGCAAATGTGAGCTCATTCTGGTTTACTATATTAGTTCACTTTTTATCCAAACAGGAACTTAACTTCCCCTGAATTTCTGTTTCCTACATTTAATACGGATACCAGAAAGATGCATAAGAACTGTAACAACACACTGACAAGTTAATGATTGATGTATGCCAAAAATACCTGCATTTAGATACCTCCTGTATGATCACTAAACACAGAGTCCAGCTAGGCAATACTATGCTTCATGCCTTCTAGTCTCTTCTTTCCCAAGTACATCGGTCACCAGGCAGCCACTCTGCAGTTACATAGCAGAGTATAATTGGGTGAGGAAGTCTAAGATCTAGATTCCTTGGTGTAAGCAACCATCCCCAAAAGTAAGTTCCAGTAGACGGAAAACAGTAGCATCCAGAATTATTTGTAGATAACAGACTAGACTGACTACAGTAATACTTGGACAAAGTCAAGACTACATCAGACATAAAACCTTTGTGGAGCTCTGGAGCAGGTATGGTGAAATCTATATTGAGATGGTGCTGGTGTGACTGAACAGGGGTAGAGAATACTCAGTATATTAGCCACTGGTAATGCTGGGATGAACTGCAGTAATTGTTTTACAGTACCAGCTTGAAGGCTACTTTACAATGAAGAGAGCCAACAGAGAACTACTTCCTTTGCTATGGCTCATTTTCCTGGTAACACCCCATGATATACAGATTTTCCACCAGCATCTCCCTCACAGTCCTTGTTCCTCCACTGAAACAATGACCCCTTGAACAGCAGTCACCGGTCTCTCTCCATTTTTTACCTTCTTGTTTACCAGTCATTTATTTTTTGTTAACATCCTCTCTTAAGGCTGTCAAAATACAGAAAAAATCTCTCACCCATGCCTGTGTCACAGAACTCTACTATACTAGTAACTATTGAGGCTTAACCTAACTCATAAGTAAGAAAGTTAATCAGACTAAAGTAAACTAATCAGAAATTGCTTAACTCTGTGAGGTCTATATCCCAAAATACCTAAAAGATACCACAATTGAAAGGCAAAGAAGGAAATCTGGGGGTTTTTTCACATGAGGAAAAGAGATCACAGAATGGAAACAGTAGTTGATGCGATTCCATTTAAACAAAGGAAGTAAATGATGTCATGGCTAGTCTGTGATGTGGCATCCTGGCACATCAGGCTGGCTCATGCTAAGGCTGCTTACATTCCATTAAATAGTACACTCTAACATGGGATTACTGCTCAGACTAGCAAGTAATTTATTAAAAAAAACCAACTTTGTGTAGAGTATAATTGTTTTTTTAAATTGATAGTATGTATTGTTGTTTGCTCCCACATTACAAAGCTAAGGCAGTTATCATAAAGGTACCCCAAGTGCAGAATATCAGCTCTCTGAAGCTCATAAAACCTTTTATTAAACCCAAAAGCAAATTTCTTTTGTTGTGACTATTCCCAAAAGAACAAGCTCACCATAAAGGCTCTAAGTATCTTTCAGAAGTCCTGTCACAGTTGAGAGCTAAGACAATGTTGAAGAGCATTAGCATGGTATAAAGCTTCATTCACCCCTGTTTTCAGGAAGCAACCCAGAAAAACATGCATTAGGAAGCAATTTAAGTGAAAAATACGGGACATTTTGTGAAACAGCACACTTTTTTCAGTTATTTTTTCAAACTAATTTGCTTTTCTTTTTTTTTTAGATATAATGGCTTCAGTTTTTAAATTACTTCCATTATAGAAATAATTTATTCATTAAATTAAACATTTTGGCATCAATCAAATTGCAATTCAGAGTAGCTTCAAATTCAACACCAGTTTAGGTTGCTCAGGGCATTGTCTACTCTACTTCTGTGTATCTACAAAGATACCTCCACAAATCATATATTTCCACAAATCTCTCTGGATAATACGGGTAATGTTTTTCAATTTAGAAGCTGAAAACTGGACAAGTGTTTCAGATGTGGCCTCAAAAGTGCTGAAGAAATAATAATTCCCTTTGGCCTTTAGTAAGATCACTAGGAATTTTGCATTTCTATGATATCTTTGTATTCACACATTGGTTTCAGTTTTATTATTCTAGTATTATCTTAATGTATTCCTTATTTGATGGATTCTTCTGTTGATATATTCAAATCATTACTTTTTGCTTCCTCAGTGTGATAAAATACATGAATACACGATAGAATAAATCTTTTTCATAGCTTCATAATCTGCATACCTGAAGAATGAACAATATTTGGTTTAGCTCTAAATTATTTACTGCATTTGCCTGATATATAGGCAAAGTCAATTACTTTATCACACGGGTTAATAAAATATTAGAAATAATACTATAAATGTTAATGATAGAGAACCTATAAGAAAACACACTGCATGTATAAGGAAAAGCACATACAACACTGAACAATCTGAATGCCTTTCTGTTGACTCCAGTTTTAAAATGCAGTCATGTCTATTCACAGAATTGTTGAGTGCATTTGTATCCTGCTCTGATTACTTTATTTACTGTGAATTCCCAATAGTAAAACTACTGCACAATCAACAGAAAAAAGAAGGGTTTAGTTAAGAATCATTCTTATGACTGCTTTCCTTCACAAACTAAATTTGAGGTGACAGCCTTGAAACTTAAAAGGCTGTGAAATGTTAAATATTTTTAATGTATTTGCAAAGGGATACAATATGAAACTGTTATAATTTCAAATTCAGTAATACAGCATCTCCTTCAAAGAGAGAAAGGTAGGTCAAGATGCAGCTACATTTCTGCCTTCCCCCAAAGAAATGTCAAAAACATTGCTAATTAGGGATGATGCTTGCTTGTGGAATGGAAATCTGCTTCTAATAAAAAATGGGCTTTTCAAAATATATATCTGCAAATGATATTTGAGAAATAGTTACCATTGCATGATGCCATTGATTTTGACCAATTAAAATCTCAAAACAGGAGATGAAATATTTTGCAAACTGCTATACCAACCCAGCTCCCAGCAAACCATCTACAGGTTGAAAACGAGCCACAATCACACTACCTTTTAATTACAAAGTGGTCTTACTACTCTACGTAATGTATTTCTACATATGAGCTTCTAACTATGAAATCAGAATTACAAATAAAACAATAAAGGATTTTTAATAGATTGCTTACTTTTAGTAGACAGAATATTTCTGTGAATATAGTGGTGATCAGAACAGCAAGTTACTGTCACCAAGGGCAAGTCTGGCCTAACCAACCTAGTGGTCTTTTATGATGGAGTAACTACAGCACTGTGGAAGAGAAGGGCTAAAAATCTGGATTTATGGGCATCTATCTGGATTTCTGTAAAGCATCTGACATGGTCTCTCACAACATCCCTCTCTTTAAGCCAGAGAGAGATGGATGTGATGGGCAGATCATGAGATGGATAAGAAATTGGCTGGATGGTCACATCCAGAGGGTGGCACTCAGTGTCCCAATGAACATCAGTGACAAGTGGTGTCCCCCCAGAGGTCTATACTGGAACCAATATTATTTAACATCTTCATTAATGACACAGATAAAGGGATCAAGCGCACCCTCATCAAGTTTGCAGATGACACCAAGATGAGTAGTGCTGTCGGCACACCTGAAGGACAGGATGCCACCCAGAGGGACCTGGGCAAATTTGAGAAGTGGGGCCCTTGGAATCTCTTGAGGTTTAACAAGAGCAACTACAAGATGCTGAACCTGGGTCAGGGCACCCCTGGTACCAGCACAGGCTGGGGATGAGCAGATGGGGAGCAGCCCTGCTGAGAGAGACTTTGGGGGTGCTGGTGGGTGAGAGGCTGGACAGGAGCTGTCAGTGTGCCCAGAAATGCCAAACGTGTCCTGGGCTGCATCCAGTGGTGGCAGCAGGGCTAGGGAGGGGATTCTGCCCCTCTGCTCTGCTCTGAGACCCCACCTGCAGTGCTGCATCAGCTCTGGGGCCAGCACAGGGAGGGCAGGGACCTGCTGGAGAGAGTCCAGAGCAGGGACACCAGGGTGATCAGAGGGATGGAGAACCTCTCCTGTGAGGAAAGGCTGAGAGAATTGAGATTGTCCATTCTGGAAGAGAGAAGGCTTCAGGGAGACCAAACTGCAACCTCCTAGTACCTGATGGGAACCCGACAATAGAGATGGAGAGACACTGTTTACAAGGGCAGCATGTAGTGACAGGAATGGCTTCAAACTGGAAAAGGGTAGATTTAGATTAGAAATTAGGGAAGAATTTTTTTCCTGTAAGGGTGGATGAGGTTTTGGAACAGGCTGCCCAGAGAAGCTGTGGATGCCCCACTCCTGGCAGTGTTCAAGGCCAGGCTGGATGCGGTTCTGAGCAACCTGATCTAGTGGAAGGTGTCCCCTGACCATGCAAGGGGATTAGAACAATATGGTCTTTAAGGTCCCTTCCAACCCAAACCTCTTCTCTGATCCTAAGTTGTCTAGAAAAATCAAAGCAGAGATTCATGGGATGAACCTACAAATTGGTGCATTAGAATGTGCTGCAGCCTTCTCATTTATTAATGAATGGAATTTAAAATTACCAGCCTTTGACAGAATAACATAAGCATTCATTTTCATATCTGAATGATAATAACATCATTTTCTACCACTTGTACTAAAATTAACCTTTCTTGCTTGAGATTTTGTCAGACAAGACTATCCATTTTACTCTGCTTTCTCCTTCGCAGACAGCTCTGCCCATGATAAAGGAGATACAGTGAGAAACAAGTTATTAGAAAGAGAAAATCTACACTTTTAATTTTGACAGTTTAAATTTAAAAAATTGATTAATATTTTATCATTTCATCTTCTGAGATTTATTCCTGTATTGTGAAAATGTATCTTGTAGCTTAAAGAGAAAAATCAATGAATTATGATTATTTTATTAGTTTAAATAACGGATATCAACTACAGTTTTACATCTTATATAGTATAGAGTACAGCTTTTTGTAATTTAATAAGTATATAAATATTATCTTGCATCCATTGAAGAAATACAGAATATTAAATCTAGGTTTTTTTAATCTAAACCTAGGTAAGGAAAAAAATACAATTTTCTTTACAATATGGTAATTTCTCAGAGACACAATGTCTTTAGAGTCAATGACCTGTCTTCTTTTATTCAACACTTACAAAAATATTTTTATGAGTAATTATCTCCTGCAATAAATATTTTATAATCAAAGAGCTGATTCAATTGGTTAGTGGTACGATAAGGGGTGCTGCTCAAACTTCTGGTTACAAGGTAGTATTTCATAATTTCAGCAGAACAGCTATTCTCACAAAACATGCTTAGAATTTCAAGAGTTTAATGAACTGCCACTGAATTCTGTTGAAACAGATTACTTTTCTCAACAGTTAAGCCTGATGTTTATTAAAAAGCCCATAACTTATGGATGCCTCAGTTTAACAGAACACCCAATACTCACTGGGAATAAGGTTCAACAGCTCACAATGAAACCAAAAGAAATGCAGGTAGCAATATTTTCCCTTTTCCAATGCTGCTTTTTAAAACTGTTTTTCCAGTTTTTTGTGCAACTGTTTTTTGTGAAAAATACATAGTTTTTTTCCAAAACTTTACATGTCTTGCTCATTGGCAACTAAAATGATTTACCTTTGAAATAGCATAGTTTGCAGATTTTAGTGTTAAAACCCACTGTATTTTGGAGGAAAACAAACATTTCACTACAAAAAAAAGTTATGTTTAGTTTTGGGCATCACAATATATGAAAGATATTATGTTATTAGAGAGTGTTCCAAGGAGGGCTGTAAATATGGTGAAAGGCCTGAAGGGGAAACTATATCAATGCATGAACACAGCTTTCTGTAAGAGCACAAAAAATGTTTCAGCTTCTGCTTTAATTTCCTTGGATATTAGCTCTTATTTCAATGGACAACTCCTATTACCCGTCCATGCCCAAAAATTCCATCTCACGTTCTGTTTGGCCCCTTGTTTGGGTGGTGCACCTTTACAAAGCACTACTGCTCTGTATCAGCCATTACTTCATCAATGCAATCTGAGTGGTTAAAAGGGACATGATAAAACAGCTGCTAAGAGCTTCAGATTTGCATATTAGAGACAAACAAAACATACTTTTTAGCACTACTTGCAAATTTCCAACTTTTACCAAGCAATTATCAATTAGATAAAAGGTCTTAAAAGACATAGCCTGGCTGATAAATTTGGAACAAAGTGAAATCATGCTGCAACACTGATGAGAACTGAGGGAGCCAACTGAGGATCAGTTCCTTAGCAGAAAATGTCAGGCTGCAGTTTTATTTTTGTTTTGATAGTCATAACAGCTAAAGAGGAGAAGCCAAGAAAAGCAGCAGAAAAATGCTAATTCTTCAGAATAATGTGGAAATTTGAACTAAAATAATGGAATAGGTGGATTTAAAACACATTACTTTTATGAGTTTTTTGTGCTTCAGTATTAGAATACTAAATTTGGAGTATTCTGCCCTGCACAGATACCTAGGTAACAGCTGTTCAAACAGAGAGCCACAAGAGGAACAATGACAAGGTGGGGAACCAGCCAAACTAATCCATCTGAATCAGCCTCTCCTAAAACTGTAAAGACAAACCATTAAGCTACTGTCCCTGCTGCAAACTCTGCTAAGGCAATGTATTAGAAAACACTGTGGAAACTAAGTGTGACTACTTGGACTGGGATAGGCCTTACAATGGAGTGCCCACGTGGATAAATAGTGGGACTGAGCACAACTATTCTGGATTTGTACAAGATTTATTATGCAAGTTCTTTAATCTGGTGAAAATTGAGAAGACTTGATTCCCTTGGTTTTCTAAGAGTAGCCTTTCTGCCTGTTATCAGTGAATGAAAATGTAATATTTCTGCCTAGATGCCTGGGGTGTGAAGGAGAAATCCTAGGTTTCCTATTCCCAGAAGGTTTTGTAGTATATTCAGCAGGCAATTTCCAAGAGTTCAAACCTCATATACCTTGGGAGTCCAACCCACCTTTCTGGAAATATTGAAATATTGAAATATTGTTGAAATAGAGGAATGGGGTTCCAAAATTCTTTCTTAAATAGTAGAAGACCATCAAAATAGTAAAAATCTTACACTAGGTGATCAAACTGGTATTGAAGTTAAATATTACTATCGTTGATTTTACTCGGGATGGGAAGGGACAAGAGAACAGCATCTCAGAAGATAAATAAAAGTCTCTTGAAAAAAAAATGAAATGCAACTTCTTTATATACTAGGAGTACTTTATAGACAAATGCACAATTTCAAGAAAACCTTTCATAAATTATGCAACTAAAAACTTTCAGTATTCATAAACATTTCCTTGATTAGAACTCTGAAACTGGTGCTTATGATTCTGAGGTGAGAATGTACACTGTAGGACTTTCAGCAGCTCTCTAACCACACAGGCTTGCAAAGGAAGAACTCCTTTAGTAAATGACATAAAACCAGCTGAGTCCAAAATAATGAAATACAATGTCTTTTTGGAATAAGAAGGGTTTGGGGTTCTTTTTTGAAAAGGTGAAATTAAGCCCTATTTATTTCTTGTGGAAACAAAAATCAATTTCCAATTTGTTGACCCGAAACAATTTTTTAAGGTTGCTATTCAGCTGACATTTGTCTGGGCTGCTGTTTTGCCTCTTAATAGCTGCAGTTCTGAGTCTCCTCCCTCTCCTTCTCTCCTGCTGGTATCCATAGCCATGAGAAAACACTTATCTAGAGACTGGGATGCTCTTAATACCATTATATGCTGATGTGTATTATTGCTGAGCTATGATCATGAACCATAGAGGGAAACCACAGAAAACATTTAGGGTGCCATCATGAGGAAACTGACAGCATAAGGACCAAGAATTAAAATTTATATAATGATCACTGATGAGGCATATATTTCATATCTTAATGTAGGTAACAAATATATCATTGTAGACAGACAAGCTGAAACACAGTACTATAAAGTTCAATGTCAGCACTGCTAATTGAAAGTATTCAGAACTCCATCTTAGAAGAACGTTCAATACATAAATTTTGTTTCAATTTAAAGCAAAAGCTATCATCCAAATATCAGAATTTTCATCTGGGAAGAAATCACCTATTTACATCAGGTCTGCCACCATAACATAGTACACAGCAATACATGCTTCTACTGCATTTTGCATATACAAATTTCTTCACACTTTCAATAGGCAGTTTTCTTTTTTTTTTAATTTTGCTTTTTACTGAGTGAATTCAGACCTAAAAAATGCAACACCTGTTGTTTATCTGCCTGTTGTTGTGTAATGCTCTCAGAACATCTTTACACTTCTATAAATTCTGCTATAAATATTTTACCATCTGGCCTATATTTTGTGCTCCTCCCCATCCCCATTAAATGCTTGTTGCAGTTGCTTTCATTGTTTTCTGCACTGGCAGCAAACCTCTTGACAAGGCAGCCTTTAACTAATAACCTAGGTAGAGACTTACTCCATCCTTAGTAAATGTAATCCTTCAGTACAACTTTGATCTTTCAATATCTCCTATTTCGTCTTAAAAATGCCTAAATCAAACCTGTCTCAAACAGTAAAGTGTAAGTCAATATCTTACTGTCAATGAAACAGAGGGACATAAGAGTAACCAAAAAAAAAGCTTATAAAGTTGGTCATATAAAACTAAACTAATCCAAAATATGGCATTTATTGAAATATAAATCAGAGGATAATTTTCAGAGTTATGAGATATCTTTATTGAAACCTTTATTGAATTTCTGAATAATAAACCTAGAATAACTACTGATTAATTACGTTTGTAAAATCAATAATGAAAGGTCACAAAAAAGAAAATCTAATTAAAAATGATCAAGACTAATCAGGAAGGTGTAATGGGCACAATCATAATTTGGAATCATATTTAACAAAAAAAGGTGATTCAACCGAAATGCATAATTAGAAATAATCAACATTTTTCTAGTAATATACAGTATACAAATATAGAAATTGTATTTCAGATGTGATTTGACTAGAAGTTTGAGGTGCAAAACAAACTGATACTGTATAATTAAGAATTTCTTCAAACACAACTATATTACATATTTGACATTAAAGAAATAAAATGAGACAACCAGCAGCTGTTATCACTAATAAAAGTTTAACATAATTTACTGCCTATAGACACAGTCAACTATCTACTGTAGAGCTATGCCTTAACAATCTTTCCCTCTCTTACAAAAGATAACTGTTAAAAACTGTAAATGATTCCTGCACAGTAACTTTCATGAAAATGACTAAAATGACTAATCCAGATGTCCCATTTTTCCACTAGTTTGAGCAATGAGAAAGGAAGATTACTATCATGGTAATGCAGCAAATATAATGCAGCACATTAGTCAACAGCTGACTGGAGTAATATATGAAAATAAAAACCTTTGGGATTTGTGTGGTTGAAAAGCATCTATTACTATTAACACTAATTTCATCCTGTTATTTCATCCTGTTCATACCTCTGCATTATGACTTTGTATGGGAGGTGAACGCCACACAAAAGCTCAAACTCTAATCTCAGACTTCCATTAAAATAAATCATATAAGTAAGGAAAATTGCGTGCAGTTTGGTCACAAATAAAAGTAGAAGTTGCAAACAGTAATGTACTCTTGAAGTCTACAAACAAGCTGACTCACCACAAATGATATTTTTTTATACTAAAGGCTATAATAGTCAGCAAAATGACATATGGAGCTAGGTGCAATTCCAGTCATATGACCAAATAACATTTGAACATGCTTTATCACTTCTTGCTATACATATTTATATGTTTTCTGCTTTGCACTTTAAACTTTTTTTGAAGGAAAAGATGAAGAAAAAATAAATATTAGCCAAAAGAAATTGTTTGCAAAGCAAGAATCTTATTAATACTTATTTGATGGTTTCTTTAGAAAAAGTAATGCCTAGTAGGCACATGGTCCTCAAATCTTTCTTCTCAATCTGACAATCAACATCAATGTCGACGAAAATCTTGGTATCCCATTGGACAAGATGTGTTAATCAAAATCAAAACCAACAGCTTTCTATTTATTGCCTGGAGGTAACAAAGACCTATTCTTTCTAAAGTAGTCTTCTTTTCTTGCAGGTTCTCAGAGTTTTCTCTCTATGTATCCAAGATAAATAAGGAATCTATTTCCTTAAATACTAATTAATTTAGATAAATTACTTTTATTTGTCTGCATATTATCTTAAATACATCACTTCTATCAAAGTATATATATATATATTTACCTTAACTAAAAATTAACCTCTTTAATGTCAGACTGTGGATAGACAGAGCTGTTGTCAGGCTTTGCACCTTCTCTTATGGTCCCTTGTAAACCTGGAGAATGCAGATCTTTTCACTACTTTCTTTCATTACTAATCATCTATGAATTTCTACATTACCCTTATTAGAAATGCTTCACATGTATCTTGATAAGC
The DNA here is from genome assembly GCA_034336665.1 of Luscinia megarhynchos. Classification (NCBI taxonomy): domain Eukaryota; kingdom Metazoa; phylum Chordata; class Aves; order Passeriformes; family Muscicapidae; genus Luscinia; species Luscinia megarhynchos. Next base: position 73,824,943 of record JAPFBE010000003.1, read on the forward strand.
ATCTCTCTACCAGATTAAAGACTGTTTCTTGACTTAAATGTAAAATTTCATCTGGGTAAAAAAAGTCTTTTCACCCCAATAAAGACTAATGACTAAGATGTAAACCTACTGTGAAGTAACTAACAATATTGCACATTATTCCCTGATATCACATTCCATATATAACATTATTCCTTGATCTTCAGATTTTTACATACATTTTCACACATCTAAAACTCTTTGAGACCTGTGTTTGTAAAGGTAGTGGAATTTACATAGCATACTGTGTCACTGCATACCAGCATACTGAGGTAAAGGACTCTTTAAAATTACCTGTATAGCCAGTGCTCGAGCTACAAGACTTCTAAGATATTGCAAAGGATCTTCTGGACCTTCCCATTTGCTTTGCCATGTGACAGGACACTGAAATAAAAACATATTTACTGAAAGTATCAATTTTATGTCCATTATCAGTACATTTTAAGTTGGCAATCTGAATGAAAACAAATAATCTGGAGATCAGATATATTAACAAAAAAAAAAAAAAGGCAACACCAGCAGTATAATGATCAAGAACATACAACTGCAAAGAGAAAAAATGTATTCCTGCTAATTCCCTGTGTGGTCCAGACACAGTGTTGATAGAGAACTTGCAAGAACCTCTGCTATTCATTAAGGAAACATCAGTTGGTTCCACAAATATTTCCAACAGGCCTCAGAGCATAATTTCTTGGAAAGCCACAATGTCATCTTTCAACTGCAGCCACAGTTTCCCAGTCTTTTGCAGTAGGCCTCCTCAGACTTCAAAATGCAGTTGTGTGGCTCTGTGGTGAAGAGAATCTGGTACAATTCCTCTGTATGATTATTTTCCCATCACCTTACAGCTTTGTAGAGCAACACCTGAGGAAAAAAGTACTGCAAGATTTCCCCATATAAATTTCTCATTGACTTCAAAAAGAAAGGCTTAAAAGGGCATCTGTTAAACTTCTTCCTTATAAAACAAGGACAGAAACACTAATTTTACTTACTCCACAGGAATCTAAAAAACACTGAAAGTGACTGCAAGATTCTCCTACTTATGAGAATGAGAATTAAGGTAAATCAGTATCCGTGGAATATTGCACACTACTGAAGATGCTGAGCAGAATAAACAGTTTATACTGTTTAATATTTACAGCTGCATTTTCCAGGAAGTTCCCATTTTAATAGCATATGTACTGAACAGGTGTTCAAAATCTGATCTCAGTTTTGTAAAAAAAGGTATCTTTCAAAGTAAGTACTCTAATGTTTACCTTTTACAGATAAAAACCAGGACATAAATAGATTCAAGGATACTAATTAAAAATGAATTCAATAAACTAAAATATATACAAGACAATTAATAAAGCACAGTTAACTGCATGGAGTTTTTTCCTAATTCAGATTTTTTGAAACTTATTTTTTTTATTTGAAACCTTGCATTTTTGCAGCCTCTTGTACTAGATATGCATTTACAGGCAGCTCATCAATCTATTACTTACAAGGCATTAGCCTAATGTTGCTAATATATCATTCTAAATTACTTTCAAGAAATAGCTTAGCTAATTGTTATTATGTAAGTGCATCTCAGATGTGCTTATGCTCATTTTTGGTGGAGTTAATTTTCTTCACAGTGGCTAGTATGGGGCTAACATACCAATTTTACATTTTACAAATACTGCACACTGCTGAAACCTTTATAAGTCATACATTTATTGACTTTTACATTTCCATTAGTAGTCCAGTGCTTTCTTCAGGTGTTACAATCTTAAAAGAACTACAATCTTAGTTGGTTTAAAATATAGCTTTTGAAAAATAATCCTTTGCTACACAGTACATGAAAACACTAAACAAGAAGAGTGTACAGACAACACATGAAGAAAACCATCTAAGATGATAAATATTGTGAGGTTTAGCTGCCAAGCCAAGAACACGGCATGCAGCCGTCTCTGGAAGGCTGCTGAAAAAACTGCTGCATGGTCACAATCCAGTGAAGTGATCCATGACAAGTAAAGTGGGTGAGTAAGCAGATGAAATGACAGAAGCACTGGTCAATACACCAGGAAGCACTGAACTGATGCTTGTGAGAGGTTAAAATGCATAGAATTTTAAAGAAACTTTCTGCAGCAGTGATCAGCTTCACAGCTCCTGCCAGTTCCAACAGAAGTGTGCAGCTTAAGCACACAGGCAAGCCATGCTCTCTTGCTCAATAACAAGAAATTTAACTGTAAGAACTAAAGAATGGCCATAACATGTATCATTTCCATTCACTATGACTTGGACTTAGTGCGAGTTTCTACCATATAGTCAAAACATGATTTTAAAAGCAATGAGATTGCTACAAAGAAACATAACTTATTCTAACTGTACAGCAATTTTCCTAACAAATGCTGTCTTGTGAATCTAAAAAGACAACAAATTTAATTATTGTTTTGACTAGGATTTGATAGATCAATAAATGCATAACAATCTTTTCAACAATACTTGATCTTCACATCAAGATAAACAGGATGTTAATAGGAATTATTGTTCATTGCAGAAGCAATCTCAATATCTGTGCATTAGCATCGACAGAATTTATCAGTTGCTGGAGGTGAAACAAAAGCAGAGTTTCAAGTCACATCAATGTTTGACTATCTTTTAACTCAAATTACCTGGATATTAATGATAGAGCATGTAGAGCTGCTGTCACTAGTTGTACTAGTTTATAAACATGCCCAGTTTGATGCCAAAAAACATGGAGCAAGTACACATACAAATGTTAACTTTTCTTGTATATCAAGAATATAGGGTGAGATGATAGGTTGATATGATAGGCACAGCTTGTCTGGTGAGGTAGGGCAATAATCCATATGGAGCAAATGCAAAGAGAACTGTTATTACAATCAAAATTTTAAGAAAATGTAAAAACTAAATAAAGGGACAGATTTACATATTCTACTGGCTAATATATTTGACTTATTTAGCATGACTTGGTATTTGAAATTGAAATAGTATTCCACAAAATTTCTAACCTTATTGGATTTGTCTTTAAGAGAAAGCTTGATAAGAGAGTAATACATTCAGAAGATTCTGCAAATACTTCTGAAAAATCTTCCAGAGAAAAACTGGGGGGTTTTTTTGGAGTTTCTATCCTTAAAGAACTCCATTTTAGTCTTTATCAATAAAAAAATTTAGAACATGAAAATACATATTAGTTCACTTTCTCTGGGTTTTTTCGATGCTTATTATGATGCATAGTCATTACAAAATTGCTTACCTTCTGGTTTAACAGAGCACTTGCCAGTCTCTGTACTTCAGAGCTCAGTAGTGAGGTACCCCTGATGACTTTACTTAAAGAAGCAAGTGACTGATGGATGCTCTGCACAAGGCGAATGGCATTGAATTGCTCCAGGGTAATGAATGATAAGATTGGAGATCCTTGCTGTTCTGCAGGAGGAGACACCTTCTGATGGATCAGGTTAGAATTCTAGGACAGAACATGTGATGTCCAGTTAATAAACTCAGGGAAACTATGATGTTGCCCAACATATTATTTGTTTAATTCATAATACTTCACAGGACCTTTTTAGCTTTGAAGTGGTAGTGATATCACCCCTTTTCTGAACCTGGATTAAAAGTACAGTGATACTTTCAGTACTGTCTGTGACATGTTCAATAAAGGCACCACTCTTCTGAGACATGTCTGCCTACCCATTTACTTCAAAACTATTGAATTGCTGAAAAGTCTTCACTTGGCTGAATCACAGCTTTTAGTATTTGTGTTAATGTGTTAATATAAATAGCAGTGGTGCACTCAGCACAAGAAGATTTTGCTGGGTAATGTAAACTATGCTGCCAGTTCTTGCTTCATGAGACTAGTTCAACATGGAATTGAATTAAATACAATAAATACAAAATAAATATAATTTTATGCGTGAATCTTGAGTAACTCAGACTCTGAGAGGTACAGCTGATCTCACATTGCCATTTTTACTAGTTACTTTCCCTTACATTAGAGCCACTGAAAATCCAAATTTATTCAATAATTTCAAGAGATGGTGCAGTTTTGAAAATCTTAATTCATATGCAACTTATTACATGAATATATTTTTGCGTGTATTCAGAAGCTGCCAACGGGTAATGGGGCAAGATGCTGCAATGAATTCCAGTTCCAGCATTAAAAACTTTTTGGAAAATTCTATAAGGCACAAATGCAAAAAGTAAACCCTGGCATATGGGAAAAAATGTTTTGCTATTTCAATATCTACTAATTTAGTAAAGATAAAATCAGATTTTACTTTCTCTGAAATATGTCATCTTAATATAACCAGTTTTGATTATTTTTCAGGTTCAATAAATTTCTGAGTTGTCACATGGCATCTTCCTTTCCAGACAACACAGGATATTTACCTCTATAATCTTTCCCAGGCACCATGCATTTGTCAGAACTTTAACATTTTAAATTTCAAGCTCATACTGCACTCAGCTATGAAGCTAAAATATGAGAGAAGCTAAATGAAAGAGCAATACTTTGGTTTATGACTGACTAACAGAAAAAAGAAGGATAAAGTGTTCCAACATTGCTAAAAAGTTACAGCAAAGTTACTGATCAAAGTGCCAAAGCATACAGTATTTACAAATGTTATGCATTGCATTTTTTCTTTGCATGGATTCAAAAATCACAGTAGCAGTTTCACATTCGTTTTTCTGAGACCATAATTTGCTGAGTATATGTAAATTGTAATACAAAACTAGCATAAGCTAACAGATAATTTCTTACTGAGGTGTTCAATTGCACAAAATAAAGAAAAACCCAAGACATTGCACCTTGGAGGCTTTGCTCAATCTTTGACACTCTCCTAATTCACAAAAGCTTATTGAAAGAGAAGTCCTCTAAGTTCCTCAATATCATCCTTTACATAAGAGTCTCCTATAAATTTCAGATTCATTTCACCACTCTTTCTAATGCTTTCCCCTGAGAATTTGTTGAAACAATCCATATGTCATTTCCATAGGAAAATTAAACATGAATACCAATATCAGCTTATACATTTAATGTCCTATTACATCCTTATAAAATCCATTATGTATGTAACTCACATCAGCTTTTAAAATATGTCTATGCTCGTGACCTGCTTGGGAATTAAGATGAAGAACTGCTGAAGTAGTGAGTGCTTTTCCTAATCATAAGAAACTACAGGTAGATTCTAATCTTTAATATTAAATACTGCATTTGGTACCAATATTATCAGTAGTATTTTCAGACTTTGATTACTTTCCGTCTTTCAGTTCTGTATGTGTTGCTATTTTAGTACAAGACTTCATAAAGTCTCACCTAAAGTGTCCCAGAGCTTTACTTTGTTACCTTCTTAAACTCAAGCTCTTGCAAACTCCAATATGTTCTGAAAACTGCCTCCAGAGAAATGTAACAAATATAATGAAAATAAACGCATATACTTTTACTAGTTCTGTATTTGATTCAAAATGGAATTTTGGTGGTGATGGTGGTGGTGGTGATAGGTTTTAGAAATCTCCACTGCCCTTTTGATTTTGCCTCCTCCTTCAACTCTCTCTGCCTATTTTTTTAGGTATTAGCCTCTCACTGGTTTTCACATACTTTTCATTGTTGAAAACAAAATAAAGAATGACACTATATTTCTGTTTCATTTCAATTCAGGATATTCTGAAATTCTATGATGTTATAATGGTTTAGAGAAAAGAGCAACAACTCATGAATTTTCAAAACTGCTTCTACAATATTCTTGCAACATTATGCAACTTTATGAAAATAATTAGTTACCATTTACAAACATAACAAAAGATACAGAACACACAATTTATCATCATACATTCGGTTAACAACTTTGAAGGAGTTGCTGCTGAAATTTTTGTAGGTGGGTGTTCTAACGTTCATAGAGCTCACACAGGGTTTTTCTGATACAAAGCAGAAAATGCAACCACCTTGCAACAAAAATATAGCACTGATTCCTCTCTCTCCTCATGAGAGAGAACCATTTGGACATGATGAAGACTTATGCATTCCCCCCCGTTCTCATACTTTTGTGCATCTCTAAAATAGTTTTACAACTATTACATGATGGGTGATGCCCCAGTTCCACAGGACAGTGACTTCCAGCTGATCCAGTGATGTGACAATGAGTGTTTACCACAGTCCTAAGCCACAGCCAGTCAGGGCTGTGTGGGAAGAGAACAGATACCAGGACACAGGCTGGTTCCATTAACTCTGATTAACTCAAGGGCCCAGCCCTTTCCAACAATCTTCCACATTAAGGAAGGGTTTTTAAAATTTGTAATATTTGACAACTCACTCAGTGAAGACTTTATAGATGAACAAGTCTTTCATGCAAGCCAATACTGAGCATGTGAGTATGTGGTTTTTTCTAACTATATGGCAGGTTCATTTAATTAATTTGATAAGGATCAAGCTGTTATTAAATCATGCTGCAAAACACTGTAAAAGCAGTTTTAGGACAAGGATGTTTTCAATGGCAAGAATTAACATGTATGTTTTCAAATGAAGCTAATGAAAGTGAAAATGTCAAGACATTCTGTATTAGTTCAGAATGCTCATTTTATTAGGCTCAATAAAAAGAGAAGTTCCCTTGTGTAATTTCAACACAGATGCACGCTGATTTTGAAGCCCATTTTAAGTATCTATTTCATTTGAAGTAAAATTCAATTAAAATTTTCAGAGTCTGATTCTGGCTAGACTAATAACAAATGGATGAAGGAGAGGCAGCTGCCATGATTCTATTCTTACAGGTAGATAAAGAATAATAAACTTCCTGTTCAACAATTTCAGTATATCTAAATAGTTGGTAGCAACATTTAACAGGGTTTCACATTATGTATGGTCTGAGAGAAAAAAATGAAGCCCTGCCAATTACCAGAAATATTTCTGGTAAAAGTAAGTATTTTCTGAAAAAGTAAGAACACGTTAAGTCTTCACTACCATATTAATTATTTTCCATTTTGAAATGTCTAAATGAAAAAGCCAACATTGCCAAAGCATATGTGCCATTTTTGCTGTTTGGGCCAGACAAGCCCTAGCACTCTTTCCACAATGTCCGACATCTGAGCCCCTGGAAGGCAGCAAAACTCCCCCAACAGCAGATGAGGTCAGAAAATGGGAACATTCTTCTCCCAGCTGCAGGGAATTGCTCACTACTTTTGCTTACCACTTCCTCCTGGTGCTTCTGTGTGCCTCAGGTTTAGCTGGCATTGGAGTTACATTAAGAGTGCAGAGACAAAAATATATCCACATTAAGAGATTATGAGCAATCATTGAGATGCAAATTCTACAGGACATACCTATGTCAAGGGGTAAATTTCGTTTGAATTTCAGAATTGTCAGTACATAGATGTACAACTACTGTTTTCAAGGTATTTTTAAGATAATCCTTTTATAATTAATCCTTGACTTACATATGCAACATGGGAATGAAAACGTTTAAAACAACTTAATATTTGTCTACATATAACAAACTGAGTGTCTTTTTGCCTCCAGAATAATATTTTTTACAGACTTCAGGAATACTTTTTTAAAATTTTACTTCTTCCTATCTGGAAAACTGTTTTAGTTTCATATTCTCTGCCCATTCATGCATAAATAAAATAATTTATGATTGTTAACTTAAGCAGCAATTCAACTATCTTCTCCATTCCAATTTCCAGGTCTTTAAATATTCTGCAAACAAAGATGATGCCTTCATTGAGCTATCAATCTAGAATGAGAATGTAGAACTGTATGCAATGTCTGTGAAATATTAAAGATGCCTGGGCCTTTTCAAAGCTTGAAGCAATTAACAGTTGAACAGACCATGAAAACTAATTTTGATAAAGAATATTATTATTTAAATTTTTTTGAAACATTCAAGAAAATGTTCCCCACACAAACAAAAACCCCTATAAAACGTCAGAAGCCATCCTATTCTAAAGGACATATTCAAAAGATTAATTTCTTTATCTGATAATAGTGTAAAGAAATTTCAAGATAATAGAGAATCTTTGAATGGTTTGGGTTGAAAAGGACCTTAAAGACAATCTAGTTCCAACCCTCCTGGACAGTCAGGGATACCTTCCATAGACCAGGCTGCTCAAAAATAACCCCACCTAAGTGTCACCCAGCCTGTAGGTCAGGAATTGAGGTAAAGGGCTAAAAAATCATACGAAAGGAGATCTCAGATTTGAGGGCAATGGTAGAGGTGAAAGAAGCAGCCTTCACCAGGTCCAGCTTTCCTTGACTAAGAGCTCTTAGAGACTTGATTAACTACACGTAGGTGACTATCAAGAACCTCAGCCACCAGTACCAGCTATGTGCCTTCAGCTTCATGGTACTGCATACTCACAGCTAACTTATGACCCACGTTTTAAAGAGTATGTACTTTGAATTTGCAGTGCTTATGAGAAACAATAATAAAGAAGTAGACATTAGTGACATGTGTTCTTAATGAGTATTAATGTAGTGCAGATTGAACTGTTTAAAACTGGCCTTATTTACCCATCTTTCAAACATTACAATCAAAATCTCTATTTTTGTTATTGTTTATATGTATGTATATGAAACAGTTTCATGTGAGTTTTTTCAAAAAATTACAGTGTCCCACTGAAATATACTTTTTCCTACAGGATCACAGACTTGATTAGTTGAAAGTCCATTTTCAAAGGCCACAGATTTCAACATGAAATTATTTAGTACCAGAAGACTGTTTTGACACACAAACATGATGTATCATACACTTAGCATGGATTAGACATGAATTTAATGAGATATTTCAAAATGTAATGGTAAATTCTAATGCATATATCATATCACATCTTCATATGTGGTTATCTGAGTAAAGAAAAAGTTTTTCCCATTACAGTGTTGCTGTGTAAAGGACATAGTTTTAGGCCATAGCATCACTGATCTATTACTTGATCACTGAGGAGACAAAATAATGGCCAAATGTCCAAGTGGGCAGCTAGCATGAGGTGGGAGAGACCCTTCCCAAGTGTGCATAGTGTCTGCATTCACACCCATCACATCTAAATGTAGGCCTGGAATAAGGATTCAATTATTGGAAATTAAGCTTTACAACTTCAGTTAAAAAACACCACCAAACTGAACCAAGCTAGACCAACAAAGAAACATAAAGGGAGTTATACTGGATGCTGCAGAAGGGATTTTCATGAACCTTAGTTAAAAGCTAATACCATATTTCATCACTATAAAGGAAAAACTTCATTGTATTTGAAATCATTAAACATTGTGAATATTAGATAAATGAAGAGACTAAATAAAAATATAAAGTACCTTAGCATTTTTCTTGGAAACACATAAAGGATGTTTTGAGTGTGGTCTCACCTCCACATGGAGAAAAAAGGTGATAGCCTGTTATATCACATACAGACTTTATAGCTAGTTATGCACCTAACATTGTACTTTACACTTCAAAAGCCTTTAATTTAGTTTTTCTCTTATGTTTCAATACTTGAGGTAATTCCTTAGACTATATTTTTCATGTATTTACCAGACATAAAAGTTGTCTTTTCAAATTAGGTGTATTCCTACCTGATTAAGTTTCTTCCATAAGTTGAGAACAGGAGAAAGTTCTGTAGACCATATTTCTCTGTCAAATTTGCAGCCAGCAGTTACTGACCTACTCAGGATCCGAAGCTGTGAAATGACCTGAGTGATGAGAATACAAATGCACTCTTAAAGAAGGATAAACAAACTTCTTTTAGTACAAAAATGCCATACAGTAGCAAATACTCTTCAATCTATCTATGAACTATCCTTTCCTGCATACTTAATTACCGACTGTGATCTGATCAAAACACAAGCAATATCCACAGTCAAGTCAAAACATACTTGAACCTCATTCATATTAAACTACAAAAAAAACCCTATGTATTTTCTTATTACAGTAATTGTCTTTGTACATTATAATTTAAAAACTAATGAGGTGCATAATTAAGTAAAAAACCTCTTTTCCACATAATATAGAGACAAAATTCGAGCTCTGCCTTTAACTTGGCTCCATCTGTAATTAAAAATTTAAAGGAAAGAAACTCCCAAAATATGTTACTAAAGACACAGAATAACTATCAGGGACCAAAAGTCAAGGCAATTATAGCAAATTCGATCAGATCTGATCAGTCCCATTTACATATTCATGCTATCTCAACCTATTTAAATGCATACCTATTAAAAAACAGAAAGCATGAAATTAATAACATAACTGTAAACTTTCCAGAAAGAAGGGGAGCTTCTACTTTATTAGGTCTGCCTTTTTTTCTTAGCAATTTTAGTAAGATCACAAATCAACTGGTAAAATATGTAGATACATTTGGAACAAAGGCCATTGAAATTAAAATTCTTCAGTGATATTGCAGTCTGTCCCTTAAACTGTATATAAATCCCCTGGTATTTTTGAGGCATTTTCGCTAAATTTTAGTTATTTTTCACAGTATATTTCTTGCAAGGCATTTTAGAGAACAACTTAATAATTCTCTCCTCTTTTGCTTGACAATAAAGAATTAAGCTTCATAGTAAAAACGTATTAATCATTCAGAAGGCCTGGACTATTTAATTATAATACAGACTGAGGAAGAAAGTCAAGCTGTTTCTGCTGGGATTTGACTTATTTCCTAGTCTTGAAAGATGTGCGATGATGAAGTGCTTTCTTTTGTTTTTCATTTTCTTTCACTGAAGCAAACCTCTCCTGCTTTTTTATCAGCCCTTATAGGCACTGTGACTGCAAGATGATAGTACACCCAACCATCACTTTAACTTCTATAACAAGCACTGACCATGAGACTGTGGTTTAAAATCCTGAGAGAAAATTATAAAAGGCCAGTAGTAGAATCACTGTCTCAGAATACAGGAGAGCAGATTTCAGCTTAGTCAGGGATCATTTCAGCAGGAAGAAGTTAGCAAATGTTGTGGAGGGAAAAGAGGGGCCAAGAGAGCCGGTCAATCCCCAAGAAAAAAAATTCTCAAAGCACAAAACCAGTTCTTTCTGATGCAAAGGAAACAAACATGATAAGCAAGTGAAAGAACAATCATGACAGAAGATCATCATGGTTGTAAAGGAAGCTAGTGACCTCAAATCCTAGAATATGCTGAGTTGGAAGGGATCCACAGGGATCACTGAAGTCCAGGACATCCCCAAGAGTCACACCATGTGTCTGAGAGCATTGTTCAAATGCTTTTTGAACTCTGCCAGGCTGGTGATGTGACCACTGCCCTGAGGAGCTGTTCCAGTGCCCTAACACCCTCTGGGTGAAGAACTTTTTCCTGATACCCAACCCAAACCTCCCCTGACACAGCTTCAGGCCATGTCCTCAGGTCCTGTCACTGGTCTGGAGAGTGAAGAGATCAGTGTCTGTCCCTCTGCTCCCCCTCATAAGAAAGTTGCAGACTGCAATGAGGTCTCCCACAGAAGATGGGCACACGGATGGACAATCCAGTAGGGGTAGAAAGACACTGCTCAGTTGTGTCGGGGATCAAATAAGGAAAGCCAAATCTCATCTGGGTTTAAAAACAGCAGTGTATGCTGTGTAAAAGGGCTTCTGGCAGTATTGTGGTAGCTAAAATGAAAAGAAAATATGAGCTACTGCTCTTTATAACTTGTGTTATATAAAATAACATTTCACTCTCTCATTCTCATAACTTAATTTTAAACTTTCATAATCTTTTGTGTGCCCCAGCTATTGTGTATATCAAAAAAGATTCTTGTTTAATTTAGCGAAAAATTAATTTCTCTGATGAATGTTTTGATCATACTATCTTTATCATTCCTGCTATTCTTCCTCGTTTTCAGTCTGCACATATGCAAATGTTCTGACAAGCAATACAGATAATAAACACACATTTGTGCCTTCCAGATATCATTCTTTTAGCTATATTTTGTATCTTTTAATTTGTTTTTGGTAGTTGCCTGCCATCATTTGCTAAGCAATAAAACATTTATATCAAATACACTTTAACTGGTAATTCAGTATGAAGTACTTCATATAAACTTGCATATAGTGCATACTATAAAGCTGAAAAATGTTTATATGATTGCTTTGTGAATATGGGGGATTGAAAACATTAACTCTGGTATTCATTTTCAAAGTGCCTTTAGAGGCATAAGCATGTAGCTCCATACAGCTGAAATGATTTTGAAAAGTAGTGACTGCAAGATCAAGTAATTAAAGTATTTTTCTAACTATTCTGTATGGGGTTGGCTGTCTTTTTCTTATCATCTAATTATAAAATTTGTCAATATAGTTTAAACAGGAAATACAGTATCTATCCTTTATTTAGATGTTTTTTCCTTCAGTGTGCCTACATGTGTTTCTGCTTTGTGTATTTGATCAAACTAGTTTAAAAATATTGGGTTATCATTATCAAAAGTCAAACAAATTAAAAGTACCAAATCAAAAAAATCAGGTTTTAACTCTCCGTGTTCTAGAGTACTGTAACATGCAATGATCTTCATCAAATGCTCATGGAAAATCTTTAATCTTTACAGCTCATCTCATTTCTCTTCTCAGGTGTAACACTCATGATGGTAGCATGATTTACTTCTAAAGTTTCCATGACAGCACAATTTTCAATTCACTGTATTTTCTTTTATTTTTTTTTTTTTAATTAATGGTTGGGCTGAAACTTTCTGTACTGATGGCTCTTTCAGCCTGAATGTTTTTTCAAAAATTTTACCTGGAATAGTCATTCACTTTCAGGACACAGATGAAAATACATATGATTCATGTCAAAATACTCAGGTTAACTTCACCTTTGAACTTCTTCAAAACCCCAAACTTTTGCTAATGGACTGCAAATTTGATGGCACAACATCTGTCTGAATTTAGGAAAGAACTGCAGACTGTAAAATACTAACATATATTACTATTTAACTGTGATTACAAGTTTGATATTAGAAGTTGAATAGTGCAAGTATTTAATTCACACAAATCCCAGTGAAGTTCCTTACAGTGTTGACCAGTCTATGCTACTTTGAATCAGTGTACTTGAGAAAATGTTTACTTAGGACTCTCAAATCAGTCTATTTCTGGATGTTATGAAAAGGAAAATTTATTTTTTTAAATAGGATCACAGAAAATTAATGCTAGAAAGAACCTAAGAAGGTCTCTAGTCTAATCTCCTGTTGGAAGCATGATGAGCTTTAAAATCAGACCAGGTTGCTCACAGTTTTATCTGGTTTTGAAAAATCTCAAGTACAGAGACTGAACAACCTCTCTGGATGACCTCTTCCCACTGCTTTACTGTCCTAACAATTAAAATGTTTCCTGTAATATCAGATCTGGACCCTTCTTGTTTCAGTTTATGTCTTGTAAAAATAAGAGTCAAATGCACAGACTGAGACAAAGAATTTGTTAAGGTTGGGAAGGACCTGAATAAAACTATAACTGGGATAAATCACCCTATTAGAATTCTCAGGTGCATCACAGAAGTGTCCAAAGAATTGTGGTATGTTTGCACTTGCTCCACATTAGTGTTTTCACCTCCAGGCAAGAGAAATAAGTTTTGAGTTGGAAGGGAAACTGGATTTAAAAGAAAAAGGATTATCAGGAATACATTTCTGGGGGTCACAGAAAACCAGAGCAAAAGCACAGGAATGAAGACATAGACTGAAAAAGTACCTAGAAGGAAGGAGACCTTGGTTCAGATGACAAAAGGAATATGATTAGGAATCTGTATTTAAGAAGATAAAACAACTCTTGGGTTGAAAGAAGGCACTGTACACAGTCACATTAGGCAAGCTCAAATTCACTCTTACCTATCCTTAGGCACTTACTTAAAGCTTGCTTAAAACTTACTCAAAAATATTATCAACTTAGCCTCCCTAAATAACCAACAGACAGATCTTAAGTGGAATAACTTGCATTTGAAAGGTTCTCCTACTGAGAACATAGGAAAACTAAGTTCCTTACATAGGTACCTCAGATAGATAGGTCTATGCAGTGGAAATTAGAATGAGGATTTTAATTTAGTTTTCTGGAAACCCAGCTACAAAGTTTGAGAAGTATTCAGTTTCTCTCAATGTACTATATATACAGTACCATCAGCCAACCTACAATCAACTTCAAAACTTACTCTATATTCAGCTTGCCTTAAACATGATGTTTCTATGAACACACAGTGAGATCACAAGTGACCAGCACAGATGCACACATCCAGATCTGTGGAATCATTCTTTGCACTCTAACCCAGTACTAAGGAAACTGAAAATTTAATCATAGATGTATAATACAGGGCACTCAGAGTAAGAGTACTTTTTCAACACCTAAACTTTGAATGTTCTCCTTTGTTATTGCAATGTACTCTTTTCATATATTATACACTAAAAGCTCTTATATATTGTGCTAGTTCACACCAAACACAAATCTAAATATTCTGAATGAATAGTGAAAGAGAGGAAGTGAAATAAAGAAGAGTGAAAAACTCCACCATTAAGCAGAAAAACAGTACCTTCACTAAAAATAAGAGAGGGATAGAAAAAGAGGTAATAAAAATATTAAACAATCACCAATAATGGTCTGTTTAAAGAGGGGCAAGAAGATTATTCAGAATCACCATTCTTTGTAGAATCTATCTGTTTTAAGTAAGGTTAACTAATCATAACAGCATTGATACAAAAAATTCAATGGAGCAATTTATTTCTTAATAATTCATCTAATACTGATTAACAGCCTACAGAAACTCCTACCAAGTATTTTCTCTATTCTTAGTGGAAAATTCATGCACTGCATGCTTTTTTCTGAGTCATCAGCAGAGGAAAACACAAATTGCATATATTAAGAAAGGTGGGATGGTCAAACTAAGAATGTCAATATTTATTTACCTAGTTATTAAATTACTTGTGCATCTTGGCTCTTTAATCTATTGCATATTTTTGGGTGCATCTACAAACATATGCTGCTATGATATTGACCAGCATATTAGAGTAGAAAACACATGCATCTGGAGAAATTTTAAGAGATAATAAACAAAATGGAAAGCTATAAAGAAAATGAATGTTCCCATGTGACTTCTTATGGAACTACTACAAAGTCATGTTTTACCTGAAAATTAAAATCAATGGAAAAATAAAAATGAGGAAATGTCAAGATTTTAACTTTTCCTTCTCCGAAACGTAGACAAGACAGATTTCTAGGAACACAAAATCTATTTCTGTTCTTTATTCATGCATAAGATAAAGTCTTGCTTTCAGTTATTCACAACTACTGCAAAAAAATGCTACTTCACAAATACAATATATAATAAACACAGACTTACATCTAAGTCTTGTATTCGTTTCAGAATCAAATCATATTTTATACACAGTATTAAGACTGGAAAAAGAGCAAAGCAATACAGTCAAAAATATCTTGTGAAATTCTGTCAGTGAATTTAAAAAAAAATCTCAGATCAATAATTTCTGAGCTCAATATGATACTGTTCTAAAAATGCAAAGCTGGAAAGATTTGCTAGTCAGATAACTGGTATTCTTTTCAATATTATGGAACATATAAAAAGGAATTTTTATTTTTTACAAAAATAAAGCAAAGTCCTCTCAGTAAATCTACAGATGTCAAAGTAGATACTCTACTGCCATCTACCAGTTTTAAGAGGATGTAGTAGTCTTAGCACAGAAACCACTTCTATGCTCCCTTTCTCTGAATGAAACAATATATTCCTTTACACAGCAGTTCAGGGAGATATTTCTGGCTTTATAAGACATTACAGCTCAAACTAAAATATGAAGCTATAGCTTAATTACTTTGGTAAATATTGTGAAAGTAGTAACCAGTGCAATGCAGCTGTGTCTTTCCTGTGTCACAAGAGGGAGCAGGTTTCTGTGTGACACCCCTTTTGCCAGAACTATGTGCTTCCATGGTGTTTCTCACAGTCTGGCTGCTGTTCCCCTCATTGCTGAGAAAGTAAGCAGCCTAAGACTGAGCTGGCATTGAAACCTCTCTGATTTTCAGTCCCTGACTGTGGCCCTTACCCTCCCTGCAAGAGCAGGATCCATGGATGCTGTCAAGATGAAGGTATTTTAATGGTACTTGTGAGCAAACCATTCCTACTGTATGTGGATCAGTAAGAGATAGTGTAGGTCTGTGCTTGCTCCTTCCTTGTTCCATCAAGGGCACCTCAAAGCTGCACTTTCACTCATGAAGGGTCTGAAGCACTCCATACAGAAATACAAGCCTCCAATCAGATACAGAGTCAGTGTGGCAAAGGCATTGACCACACCTGGATCTTCCTTTATATAGAAGCAGACTATATATAATACACTTTTGACAACAGGAAAACCTTCTGTAGAGCACAGGCTCAGGGCAGGAAATAAAGTCAGCAGCAGGCCTGTAGATGGACAGCACAAGCCCTACTTGAACCTTCTTCTAAGAATAACTAGGAGTTTTACTTCATAGAGGTCCATGGGATACACATTACATTGAGACCATGAAGCTAAAAGGGATGCCAGAAGAGGTGGCTGACTAACTAATTACACACTCTGACAAAATTTAAGGAGACTGGAAAATGGCAGCCTGTTTTTAGAAGAGAAGCGACTTCTCTTATGCAGAGCACCACCAATGCATTTTCATACACACAGCACCAGTCCTATGAGAATTAATAAGGTTATTTGAAGCATTACATTGATTCACAAAATTGGTAAAGAGATGTATTCTAGCTCTTTTTGTTAAGAGCACAGTACTGTGGCTTCCACTGCATTAATGGCACAGCACATTTCTTTCATGCATCACCACAGGTGTATTCAAAATACTCCCTCTATTTAAAAAAATTCATTTTAAGTAATCACATCTCTCAGTCATAGAGTAATAAATATAGGTTGACATTACTCATCAATTTCTACTAGAGACTGTTAGTCATGTATTTGTGATGTGGGATGTGGTAAATGTCAGTAATTAAATGCTCAGAATAATTGAAAGGTTATATAATTACCAAATTATTTTAGGAAAATAAACTTATGTCCATCTGGAATCTATAGTAATAACATAAGAATTTAAAGAATAATACAAATTGCTTTTTAACAATTAAAATAATTTTCAATAATTATACACATATTACTCTATGTGGAATAATTAGAATTATGGAGGAACAGTAAATGTAAGATTCATGCTCCAAGTCCTGCTGAGCTGGATGGTGAAAGAGAAAATTGTGTCTGTTGACAAACACTCAAGAAGCTACACCTGTCATTACTGCTGCACCTTGAAAAACAACCACACACCACAGCCCACCTATTCTATGTACAGCAGAAATACTGCTGTGACTGCAATATTGGGTGGACATACCCTGACTTTGCTTCATCTGACTTGGGTAATAACAATTGTGGAGATTTGGTGTACAAACTCAGACATGATCCAGCAATTTAAGAGTTGCCAGTGTCTTCATACACCCTTCCCTACACCTTCTGTTTCTGTTGCTCTCAGAAACAAGGCAAAAAGCAGCACAGGAACCATAAATCTGATCACAGTTTTAGTAAGACAGAGAGAAGTTTTAATCTAAGTTAAAGGATATGCAAGGAATAGTAGGAAGTGGTACAGAATCAGCCAGTGACCTAATGAAAATAAGAGCACAACAGAAACTAAGTAAAAAAAGAAAGAACCCAAATGATAAAACGCTGTTTTAGTGAAGTCAGTGTGAGTATTGCAATTACATTAATGAGGTAAAAATTGTTTCATGTTTCCTGACCCTGGTTTGTACCTTGTCTGCTTTACTAGATTTCTCTACACTGTTCTTCCTTACTAGTTTAATATTAACTTGAGAAATATCCATCATAATAAAAAATAGTTATAAAAAGGTAACCTTTTTTCCTACAAAATTTCTAATTTTCAAGTACTGACATAAGAGCAAGAGTATTTAAGAAAATACTGTATTTAGTAGCTACACTAAGGTCCAATTAGCTATTCCTTTTGATTTCTGATGGATTTCATTAAAGAAATTGTTGTTTCTCTTTAAGCAATCCCATCTATAAAAAGAATGATTCCATTTGAGATTTCTGTGCTAGTATTAACTTCTGTGGAGTATTCAATTTGGCAACATGCTTTTTGCCATATTTTGTAAACTTGACATTGTTCAGATACCCTCATTTTCTTAAGTCATGCTGATGTAACATGTGAATATTAATTCTCTATGCTGAGTTTCTGCTAGAACAACCTCTCAAGTTTTCAAATGATTCAGCTGCCAGTCATGATGAGTATAAAATGTCATGGTATGAATCACAGAATGATAGAATGGTTGGGGTTGGAAGGGACCTCTAGAGATCACCTAAACCAACCTCTTGCCAAAGCAGGTTCACACAGAGCAGGCCACAGAGCATCACCTCCAGACAGGTTTTCAGTATCTCCAGAAGAGGAGATATTCAACCATATCATCTCTGGCAGCCTATTCCAGTTTTCTGTCACCCTCACATTTAGGAAGGTTTTCCTCAGACAGAACATCCTGTGATTCAGTTTGTGCCCACTGCCCCCTGTCCTTCACTGGGTACCAGTGAAGAGAGTCTGGCCCCATCTTCTTGATATCCACCCCTAAGACATCTGTAAACATTGATAAAATCCCTCAGTAGTCCCCTTTCCAGCTGAAACAGACCTAACTCTCTCAGCCTTTCCTTGAAAGACACATGCTCCAGTCCCCAGTCATCATAGTCCCCCCTGGACCCCCTCCAGCATCTCCTCATCTCTCTTGTCCCCAGGAGCCCAGACCTGGGCACAGCACTCCAGATGTGCCTCACCAGGGCTGGCAGGGGGGCAGGATCACCTCCCCTGACCTGCTGGCTCTTCCCAGTGCACCCCAGGATCCCTCTGGCCTTCTTGGCCACCAGGGCACTGCTGGCTCAGGGACAGCTTGCTGTCCACCAGGACCCCCAGGTCCTGCTCTGCAGAGCTGCTTTCCAGCAGGTCAGCCCAGCCTGTGCTGGTGCCTGGTTATTCTTCTCCAGGTTCAAGCTGAATTTTCCTTTTTGAACTGCATTAAATTTCCCTCTGCCCAGCTTCCCAGTCTGTCCAGCTCTCAGAATGTCAGCACAGCCCGCTGAGGTATCAGTCACTCCTCCTACATGAAAATAAATAAGAACACAGACACAGGCAATTTCTAGGCATTTTTAAATACTCTCTATAGCACTGTGCACTAGAGTTCTGCATAAAAACAAATTTATACTTATAGCAGTGATCTGCAAAATGAAATTTTTACTGAGAATAAGAAAAAACATACAAGCATTATACTGTGTCAAAGAACTGAATCAAAATGGGAATTAGAGCTTACAAAACCTTCAATTAAGGTTACCTTTTAGTCACAGAAGCCCTCTAACTACTACTATTTGCAACTCTGCATCTTTGTGTTTCAAAAGATATGTGAAAAAGCTGTATTATTAATGATGACTTCACTGAAGGAATTTTCTGAAGTGCTGGTTAGCAACCCACATTGCAAACGCAGGCAGAAATTGTTATTTATATTTTTATATATGTTGAGGATAGCCATTAAGTAAACTGCAGAATTAAGATTTTGGACTTAAGGAAATAAGACACTAGTTTAATGGCCATAAGGGAGAGGGAAAATATGATACAGTATAGTAAGAAGAGGGAATATTTGAGGCAGTAGAGTGGACAGCACATTAATTTCAGTTAATTAAAAAGGGGAATAAAAGACTATTTTTGAATGAGCTTCAGAACAAGTCCCCTCATTGTGCAGAGAGGCCAAGATTTTCAGCAAAATGACTCAGTAAGCATGAGTATCTCTGTGGATTAAAAGGCAAAAAAAAGAAAAATCAAGGAGAGTGAAAGAACTGCTTGGACAATTCAAGATGAAATTAGAAAATCCAAAGCCCAGCTGGAGATAAGACCAGCAGGAAACAATTAGTAGTGAAATGGGCTTCAACACTTGAAAAAGTTTAAAGAAAACATGAGGAATGTAAGAGAACATAAGTGAGGCATGGTATATAAAAGCTGAAGTATTCTAAGGCATCTGTGCATGGTGTAGGAAGGAAAGGAGCAGATAATATTGGGAAATAAACGGTGTGCAAAGAACATGAACACACTCCTCCACTAACAGGGACTTCAACCCAGCTGTTGGCCAGTCACCAGTGGTGTGGCCAATTCTCTTTTGTATTTTATCCATGATCTCCAGCAGGAGACTGAGTGCACTCTCAGCAGCCTGGCAGACAGGGGGCAAGTCTCAGAAGGTCAGTCTCACAAGCACACTCTCTTCCATTGATGTAAATGACAGCCTTGCCTGAGGATGCATAATGAACCATTCACTTGCTTTAGCAGTTGAATAAAATAAAACTCGTAATAAACAAATGAAATTTGAAATGTGTTGGTCTTTCACTGCCCTGGAAAATAAATCAAGCAAAAAAAATACTCTACTAATAAATAATATCCCTTTTTTGTCTTTGAGACAAGCACTGTCAGTCACATACTTTAGGATGCTTGAAATTTCACTTCCTCCTCCTGGACTTTTCAATTTAAAACTGAATACTTAGATATGAAATGCAAGTGTGATAACTATATTTACATTGCTACAATACTCAATACAGAAATGGTAAACCAACTATTTTCAAAATCCTGTTCTAATAAAAATTTAATTTTTCAAACAGTCCAGTTTTCAGAAAAATAGAAATCCTCCCGTATTCTGAGTAAGCAACAACCTCATATGGCTATTTTCTCTAACCTCTTATATGCTCATTAAAACGTTCATTATAAGAGTTTTAGAAATGCTGTTGACATTATTACAAAGCTTGATTTAAAGTTAAATGGAAAGAAATAAGTAATTCTGAAAGGTGATTCACTCCTTTATTTTAGATGCCTATCTAAGACTGGCACAAATTATTCCCTGTAGCTGCTTGTCTTTCCATAGTAACAAAACATAAAATGGATGACTAGTTAAAAAGAGGTGGATAATATTCACATGATTGAAGCTAGTTGAGAGGTATTACACTGGGCTTTCTTTGTTTTAATTTTAATTTGCTTTGAATTTGTCTTATCATATTATATCAGAGTACCTAAACATTTAAAAGAAAAACAAACTCATAAGAAATTATTCCAATATCAGTCAGGGGAATTTGAAGTGCTTGAATCAATAAATACATCACAAGTCTTTTCTAGCAAGATTTAAACAAAGTATTCTCTAAGAGATGAACTAAAAATCTGACAGAACCCCTCTGTGCATTTCAAAGACAAACTCTAATTCCACTATATCTGTTTTTAAAATACCATTGACTTGTGGGAAATGGTAGAATAACACCTAAATAAAATACCTGGTGTTAACAGAGGAGTTATTTTAAGAAATACTAAAACACTACCTGAAGATAATATCAGTGAAGGAAAAAGGATTTAACACATCTGTGTAATTCACTCCATGGCAGATATGAATATGGTATCTTGGAGCTGAACTGTAATACACAGGGAATCTAGATAACCTAGATAATCTAGAATCACAGATAACCATCCAATTAGGGACCTGCCTCTGAGAAAAATAAAGCTTTGTTAGATGACTATCACACATAGAAAATATTTTTTTCTACTATACTAGTTTTGCTGCCAATGTGTAGTGACTATCCCAAAAAATATGCCTGTCCTGGTAAATAAAAGGGCTAGTTTGTGATTTCCAGCAAGAAGGAAAATTTTAAACATTAAATCTGAGAAAAATAAATATATGGTATTATATCCCTGCCCTGTCACAGAAAATTATACAGATTTGGATTCAATTTGAGACTATAAAATTAGTATCAAAAAGATTCTTAAAGCAAGTAATTTTGTTGGAAAATCTGAACCCCACCTAAACTGCAGAGTATCACTGGCCTGGTTCAAAAGCAAATAAAATTCCAAAGGACAAAATATAGGAGGAGAAATACTTCCAGGAAGTTCAGCTGAAGTGAACTGGAACCCAGTCAATATCTAGGTTATGAGCATTCAGAGCTCAGATTTTTTATTTCATATACAAAATCTACAAATAAATAATTTTTGTAGTATTTCTTTGACAATTTGGTGAGAAGCCACCATCTGTGGACTTTCCAGCAACGAATCCCAAAGGATTCTTTTACATCTCTGATGTCCTTAAGCATTTTGAAGGTGTATTGGGTTGACCTTGGCTGGCCACCAGGTGCCCATCAAAGCTGTTCTATCACTCCCCTTCCCAGCTAGACAGGAGAAAAGAAAATGTAAGGAAAGGTTCATGGGTTGAGCTAAGGACAGGGAGAGATCACTCACCAGTTGTCCAGAGGAGGCAACAAGTCAGGTGAGGGGCTTGGAACACAAGCCCTGTGAGGAGCAGCTGATGGAGCTGGGAGTGTTTAGCCTGGAGAAAAGGATACTCAGGGGTGACCTTACCACTCTCTAAAACTCCCTGAAAGGTGGCTCTAGTCAGGTGGGGGTTGGTCTCTTTCTCCAGGCAGCACTGACAGAACCAGAGGACACAGTCTCAAGCTGTGCTGGGGAGATCCAGGTTGGATATTAGGAAAAGGTTTTCACAGAAAGAATAATAAAGTACTGGAATGGTCTGCCTGGGGAGGTGGTGGAGTCACCATCCCTGGATGTGTTATAAAAAGACTGGATGTGGCACTCAGTGTCATGGTCTAGTTGAGGTGTTAGAGCATGGGTTGGACTCGATGATCTTGAAGGTCTCTTCCAACCTTGTGATTCTGTGATTCTGTGAATTACCCACAGGCAAAACAGACTTGAATTGTGGAAATTATTGCTAATAAAATCAGATTAGAAAAATGAAAAATTAGTTTCCAAATGGCTTCTCACCATCCCTCATTTCTTCCAGAGCTCAGCTTCATTCCTGAAATCTCTACCTCCTCCAATCTGAGTAGTGCAGAGCAAGAGAATGGGGGCTGTGGTCAGTTCATCACACATTGTCTCCTCACTCTCTTTCCCTGCTCCAGCAGGGGATCCACTCACTTGAGACATTACTCCATGAACTTTAAAAAGCAAGTTTCAATTATCTATGCACAATTAGCCTCAAGAGCTCATAAAAAGTTACTGCAAATTCACACACTTGCTTTCCACTTCTGCCATCACTGGGATGGTGGGCATAAAAGAATCAAATGCTGTCCAAATATAGAGAGACTATAACTACCCTTCATCTTTGCATGATAATGTGGGAGAATACTCATTCATTTATGAAAATATCAAAAACAACCTATTCTTCAACCTTTCTGAAACTTAACCTGTCTCGTATGAGACTCTCTGTGAAGCATTATAATGTTTAAAAGAATGCCAAATTCCTGAGGCAAGATATTTTTAGAATCATTAGTATTGCATACAGAAGCTAGCAATGAGCAAACCACATGCCAGCCATATTCATTATCATTGGCATTCATATTTGAAGAATCTCGTGTGACTTGCCAGTTAACTGATTGTCTTTTTTCTCAAACTAATTTACTGTATTATTGAAGAATGTTTAGATTACCCAGTCGAGTGATCATATATAGCTGCCACTTACAGGCTGCAGTCATTTGTGTTCATCAGGATTAGTTGGGACCACTCAACATATGCTACACTCTCTAGAGTGCCTGCAATGAGAATGTCTGCTGTGCAAAGGAAGGAGACAAAACAATGCCTCTGCATTTTCATTTCATCCTCCTAGGGTGGTTACTAGCAATAAGTCATATTAGTTGCAGGTATGGTAAATCCCTGCACAGAACAGGATAGTTCTTACCACTTTTCCAAGGTTTAAAAACACATATGCAGGTCTGTCTCTTTCAGTCTGTTAAAATTCCATTTATCACGTGCAATAAATTTTATTTTGATGATGACACTTATGTATAGTTCTATTACAATTATAATGAAGGACAAGATTTGTTGATAAGAATTCATAAAAGCACAGAACTAAGAATAAGAGATGAGTCCACTGGCACCAAAAGCCCACTTTGCAAGAAGGTCACTGGAGAGATATCTAAATTTGAGACTCATTGCACAGGAAGCCAAAAGCAAACCTCCACATATTCTGATTGTTCTAGTCATTGGTTGTAACTTAGACTGGGAGACTGGACCACCTGAATACAGGCCAATATGCAGGCAAAATACAGTGTTTATAGGATCAGGAGAAAGGAGCATGACTGTAACTAAGTGGTGAGGACTGCTGTTGAGTATAAGGAAACTGAGTTGCAGTACAGAAAATCTCTACTGGTGTAAAAAAGGTAAGATGAGGTATACTGACTCCTGCAGCTGCACTGTCAGCAGAGGTTTTTTCTATTTTAATGCACTGTTCTGCAAAGAGAGCATAGCAAGAGATGTGAGATTATTCATGACCACATTCAACACAAGAGATGTGTCAAAGGCTTGTTCTAACATCAGGTGAGGCAAAAACAGAGATGCAGTGAACTCTATAAATCCAGACTCTAAAAATTTATTTACCTACTTAGATCAACTAAGTACATAATTCAGCAAAAAAATTACATCATATTTCTAAAAAGATCATGTCTTTCTAATTAGTTTTTTAAAGAAGGATTTTACCAGTATGCATTCAATATTAATTCTCTGAATTACACTACAGAACATTGCAAGAAATAATTTCTAATAAATCAATCAGCAATTGCCAATGTAAAAATAATACTCGTGGCAATACTCAGCTTTTAAATTAGAAAAGTTCTCTGCTGATAAGAAGCTGTGAACGTACTCAACACTTTTAAAATGAAGAAAGACCCTTTCTTTTTATTGATGTTTTACGTGTACCCAAGCACTAGCAATCCATAGGTTACAGAAGAGATGTCTGCATGACTTCAAAATGCTGCACTGTGCTGCAGCCTGTTTCTATTAGAGGAAAGTGTATTGCTGCAGCAACACAAGCTATCACTTCTAGGCATGAAAAATTAATAATATTCATAGAAAGTCTAGAGAATCAGCAAAGTAGTGGACATTTCACCTGTCTGATGCTAGAGACATGGTGGCTGAGCTGGTAGCAACTCATTTCTGACTACCCTTGTTCATTCACCTTTTCTTTGCTTTAGCTTGGTAATGGATTTCTGAGAAAGACTCCTGTTAGAAAACAACCCGTGAATTTCCAGTTGTGAACCATGGGATCACCTACAGATCTAAAATAGTAGCCAAACTGTTGGAAATGGAAAGAGTAGGATTCACAGTGAGGGAGAAGCACAGTTTAAGAAAAATCTCACATTTTTGTTACTTAAATTGCCTAAGATTTAAAAGAAATACTGCAAAATACTATTGGAAGGATGAAAAAATATCTCATATGAAAAAAACATCATCTCACAGAACTGTAACTAGTGCAGTCTCACATTTTCAAGATTATAACCCATAATTTATAGCTTATGATCAATGCTATGGCAGACCAGCTCAGCAGAGTGTGAGTTTACATGTAAATACACTCATTATCTATTTCCCTTCACACAGGAACTCTGATCTATTCTGATTTTCAACTATTAGCATTTTTAACAAGCGCAGATTTTAACAAGTTATGCAAGCACAGCCAAAATAAAAAAAATAATCAGCAGTCTACAGTGAATATGAGAGAAACAAAAGCATCTAAATGGGTGTTTATGTAAATGATTTTAAAACAAAATCAAAGAGAGCTATGTTGAATCTCGGAGCATGTATTAGCTCTGTAACAGACAAGTTCCTGAATTCATCCTATTAGCATATGCATCTTCATCCTACTGATATGTCCTTACATATCTTTATGTTTTCATGTTCTAAAGAAACCACAAACAGTTTGGCAATACAGATATAGATTTAAGTGAACAGAAATATTTAAAGAAATTTAGCGGTACTATATTTGATAAGCAACAATTGGAATACTCAAAGGCATTTTTATTTTTTTTTTCAGTACATCAGAGGTCTTACACCAATAGGAAATTTCTGCTTGGAGCCCTTTTTAGGTGCCTGTGAGCAAACAGTTAGATTTTTTTTTTTTTTAATGTTATTCTTAACCTTGAATTCGTAGGAAATTCCAGTTATAGAGAACTTGCAACTGATTTTGCCAAGATAGGCTGGACCAGAAGATCACTGAAGACTCCTCTAACCTATGATCCTATAATTTTTTCCGCATACATAAGACAGCACACTAGGGCAGGGCAGAAAATTAAAGAGAGCCTTGATATACAGACCAATTCACTTCACAGCTCTGATTTAAGAGTCTCAAATCCATCAACTTTCACATTATCTGACACCACTAATTTACCAATCAAATAATCTATGCTAATGAGTATTTAAAAGATTTGAACTCTTTAACTGCACTTACACACTAAGTGTGTGCCCTCATCCAGACTTCACTTTAAAAATCACATTTCTAATTGGAATGGAAATTTTTAATAATTGGAAGAATTCTGGAATTTCTGGAAAAATTCTTCAGAATTTATCTTTCATCAAAAGCATAAAATCTTACCTATATTCTATGTGTAAAACTATCATACCACTCTTCAAGGTGAAGTGAATTATACTACCAGAAACTTTCTCAATAATTACCTGTTTATTAAGGTTCTAAAAGAACACTCTTGTAACTAAAGATTAAATGTTATTATATTAAAATATTCTCTAGATAAAATTCAACATATAAAAAAATACATCAATGTTACTCTTTCTTATGAAAACTGCATTTATGAACAGGTGGTTGGGTTCTTCAGCTTATAATGGCTGCAGAAAGGATTCAGAATTCAATGAAAAATGCTAACTTTACCTGGGAACTGATGATACGCTGTGATGAACGAGCAATATTAGCTGGCAGGCCAAAAAAGTCAGGTTTATCATCTTCTGGTAGGCTTTCAATAATATTACGATAATCCTGCAGAAGAAAAGAATAGACTAACCAACTTTTTATTCTGCTCATGAAAATTAACAGCATATGCTGAAAAGAATTTCATTCAGTGCATAGCACAACACAAAAATTTAAATAAGTATACGAGACATGATGTATTATGGTAATATTATTTATAGTTTTCTTCATTTTTTTATCAGAAACTATCTTCTTTTATAGAACATTTCTACTCTAAAAGAGCAAAAAGTAATTCTGATTACAGTGATGCTATCAAATGAAAACAAAATTATGCCAAGACTGTCCCTGAAAAGTAGGTACAATACTTCGGTTGAAAACTGAAAGGTAAGATTAATAATAATCCAGAAAAAAATACTTTGGTATTTGGAATTCTAAGAGGAGTATAATACATATTTATAAAATTGGGAGCACTCACTTCTTTTTAAATATTCTAAAATATTCACTCAAGAAAGTGAAGTAGTTTAGGCAAAAATAGGTTTGCATAATCATTGTAGATGCAAAATAGCATCGATAATGGTTACAGTGGAATAGTCACTAGTGATGCTCTCTTGCACAAAACAGAGGCCTTGCAGACTAAGGTAGACTAATGGTGTTGGACACCACATTTTATTGTGGTTTAAAGGCAAAAAAAATTACTGCCTGAAAGTCTAGCAGCACCCTGTTGTATATTGTCACGTTTATTTTGTCTTTGCTTGCAGGAGCATGTGCTGGATATGCACAACTCACTTTAATATGGAATCTCACTTCAGAGGTAACAACAGTAGCAGAACTCTACACCAAACACTGAGGAAATATCACTTGAAGATATAGAACTAAAAATTATTACATACATAATCATGTAAGATATCAAGAGATATTAAATGCTGTGCAGGCTAGAAAAAATAGATAATCTCCTTTACCATATTGTCTACAAGAATAGAGACCAATCTGGTTTGTTTATCCCTTCTATTTTTATGATATTAACTCAGCACATTTATAGAAAATAATGATCATAATAAAGTAATAAAAAACACCCAAACCAAACCTGAGCAGTCAGACTCCAGGTAAGGATTGCCAAATCACAGCAGTTTACTTTACCTGAGAAAATACTATTTATACCCATTCATATTAGAGGTATAGCATGGAGTCCTTCATTAGAATGCAAGTGAATCTTAATCACAGTAACAATAATAATTATATGGTGAAAGGACAGGGAGAGATCAGCTGTTTAGACTGTTGAATTCCTTCTCTTTTACACTAAAGAAATACAGAAGGAGAATCAAAATACATATTTGTAACCAAATAAAATGTCATATAACCTCCATAACCTGTCAAGAGATTGTCAGAATGTTTATATATTTTGGAAACCAGAAGGTATATTCAGGTTTTTCTGTTTTGTCCAGAAGTTGTAGGAATAATTAGGAGTCTTTTAAAATCGAATGTTATGATAATATACCAATTATATAAAAACATAGCTATATCTTTGTCGTAAATTAACCCAATTTCTTTTACTCAACTCTTCATAGCTAGGCTGCTCTGCACCACAGTCCAATTAGATATAAAAAAGAATAGTGAACTGACAGAGTTAATGCTCCACACAAAAAAGATAATTTTCTGAAGAAATTTAAGTATCCTCTGGATTGTAACTTTGGTTTTCTTCGTGGAAATACTTCAAGAGTAATTCTTTAAAATAAATTGTTTATTAGGTGATAGAAGACATATACCTACCAAAATACTGCAGGAATTTGGTAAAGAGATGGAGCATGGGAAAGTACTCATCTTCTTGCCTCTGGCATTGAAACTGCCAATGACTCGTGAATTGAAAAGCTGCTCCAAGTAGGACCGAAGAACCCTCATATCAAAGTAGTTATCTACACGACCTCCATAAATTGCATTTTCAAACAAGCCATGAACAAATTCCCACTGAAAATCTTTGGAACCTAAGAATTAATTAATTAGTATTAGTTTTGTATCACTGAATAGCATTGCATTATAAGCATTTCTTCTTGCCACTGCAGTTCTTCAGGACAATAAAAAGAGATGAACACATCAAATAGTTAATTTTAAATTGTTCTTCTATATGACTAAACAGTAAAAACTACAGAAACTTGAATTTGTAAATATTTGTCAATGAAAAAAAGAACACGGTGTGTTGTAAATGAATTATTAGAGAATTTGCTTTAGACTCAAAGTGCTTTTTGAACTAACTGGTTATATGCACTTCAGAAATTGTGCTATTAAAACTTTAACTTTCTGCTCCTTTGTCATAAATAAAATTTTATACACTATTTTCTATCACAGTACCATCTGATCTCATAATATAAACTGACTGATTAAACCAAAAGCATATCATTCTCCAAATAGGTAAGATTACTTGAAATGTAATCTTTCAAATACAAGGAAGTCCAGGATAGATACTTTGCAAATTATTATGAAGCACACAAAAAAACCACATAAATTTAAAATGTTAATAATAATTTCCTGGTCAGATTGATGTTGCATTAGATTAGTCTGACTCAGCTATATCCTACAAGTTTAAAATAACTTACTTTCCTCCATTCTATCACAGTTGCCCAAAATAACTACATGGGACACTGATCTACCCGCATCCTATAGCTTTTTTTTTATGTACAGGTGAAAGTTTGATCAGAAAGGTACTCCCTAAAGTCCCCTGAAAGAGAGAAGTGGCAATTACTTTAAGTGGGGGTTCATGGGTGGTAACTTGTTGTTTCTGAATGCTTCAATCATTCCTTCATAAGAAAACTTATTTTCACAGTAATAATTAATGCTTATCATTGACATTTAATGATTCAATCTCTTTACATCACTGAGTGGTTCAAATCTGTATAACTAAGGTCTAATTTCAGAAGTAGTAACCATCCACAAATCCCATTTAAGTCAATGATCGTAAATTATCTCTACATATCAGTTCCTAACTTTACTTTGAAATTGTATAAAATGCAAGAAGTTAAAAAAAATTACCTTTACCATATTAACTAATATTAGAAATTCCTACACTGGTTAACAGAACAGTGAAGGGGGGTCTATCTAATACTGAGCATCAATGCAAAGAATTCTTTCATATTCAATTCATGTATTCAATATTTAGGGGAACTCACTGGGAAGGAATGGAAACACACGATTCCATATTACAGGCATCCCTGTATTTCCTATTTCTTCCTCTGGACTCAAGAAGCTGAGCACCATACACTCCTGGGCACCAAGAGTTATTGGTTTACCCAATCACCCAAAAATGGATTTATGGCTCACCCTGTTTTTCTAGTTTTGCTTACTGATGGTTAGCTCTACAGCATCTCCACTTATATGAGTGTTATAGAAAGATAAAGTTCTTCATGCAAAATCCCAACTAATGGGACTTTCCTTAAGAAGTGACTTACCCTCAAAAGAGTGTATCAATAATGTCAAAACCAGCACGGAGATCAGACAAAGAAAATTCATAAAACTTGGTCCAACCCTACCATGAAAAGACACCAAAAGAATTTAATTAGTCACACAATGATCATGAAGCAAAATACCAGTATCATGTGGTTACTTAGTGCTGTATAATACCAAATGAAGGAAGAAACAATCTGCCACCTCTAAAGTGCATTTTTTGAAACATTCAATAGAAGTAGGATAAAAATAAGTCAGTTGTAACACTGCATTTAATTTCACATACTTGCAAAAACCAGAATCCATTGAGTATGTAAAATATAAACTTAAGATTATTTTATTTCCTATCAATATTTACTTAAACTAAAACTTGCTGACATCTGCGACTAGATCATGCATTTAATTACAATTTTTTATTTTTGAGAGCCCCTTTTTGTATTTTGGTATACAGATAGTATTTTCATAAATAGGACTGATTCTTCAAATATAGTCTTTAATATAGTCTCATCACCTTACTCTTTAATCCATGTCACTTCTCATCTGACCAAAAAAATTATCAATTACTGCTACTATTACCTAAAAAATGATGACCACCATATGCATATTTTAATAATTTGCAGTTTAGACCTCCTTTTTGTTCTTGGGGCATCACTCTTTATGTAGCATACTGCGTATGTAATCCTCAGACAAGGCTTTCAGTGTAAATGGATAAGCATAAATAAATACTGATAAATGACAAATCATTTAGGAAATCCTGATCTGAAAGGTATGTCCTCTGAAGGTCATATTCTGGAAAGATGCTCCTAACAGTATTCATGTTGGGCTTTTTGGATAGATCTGTACACAAACCCAAAACAACTCAAAATTCATGACAAAATACAAGAACTACCTGAGATTAACTACAGTCCATCAGTGTCAGAAACTGGTAATCTTGAAATATAACCCATCACTGGCTGCACATTTTTGCAGTGAAATTAAAGAGAGTGCCAATCCTATCTTGTGTTAATTGAAAAACTAGTGCCAAATGAATGTGAATTTGAACAAGAACAAAGAAGAATTCATGTGTCATTTTAATACCTAAATTATATTCACCTATTGTACTTCTTCAAGAGCCCATTACTACAAAAGGCAAACAACCTTAAAAAAATCACAGAATCAAAACTAACTAAAAGCTCTCCAACATTATAGACTATGCCAGATCAAACCCTTCAGATAACAGAGTAATTTCATATCTAGTCTGAATAGAATAAAATAAACAAGACATAAAGCAGTTTGCTATTTGCTGGGATTTTTTTGTTTGTTTTGGTCTGTTTAATTTAAGCAGCCAGAAAAAATGTTCACTGTAATAGAATATTAGTTAAAGAAAAAACACATCTCTGAAAATCATTATAATCCTCACAAGAAATTAATGATTTCCCTTGTTCTTCTTTCTATTTGAAGGAGTTTGTATGAAGAAAGTGTAGACAATGTCATCTCCTCCTTCCCTCCTTCTCTTTTCTCATGTCTTCCATTCAATTGTGTTTCCATAGTATTTTTGCCTGTCCCAAGCAAACAGGATTCACAGCGTCTTTTCCACACTTCTGCAGCAGTATCACTTAGCACATGAATCACAAAATAACCCCATGCAGGCAGAAGCAATTTTCAGAAGGACAGGAACTGAGGTTGCCAGGATCTTACTTTGCAATGAATTCATAAAGGCAGGCACCAGAAATATCCAAGTTATTCTCACTTCTGAATATGACCCAACAAATACATGATGAAAAATACTTCAACGTGTAAAAACTAATAAATAGGGCATATTTTTTAAAAGATAGCAAATAAAATATTACCTGAGGGATATAATTTCTTCTTTCTTGGCATACAGCATGAAACCATGCTAAACAAAAGAGAGAATGTGCTCTAGACAAATTTCCCTTTTTGTTGATTTGCTCTGGTGTCCAGGATTCGTAAGTTCGCAAGAGATTTTTTTTGAGGCCTGGAGGTGCCTGCATTGAAAGGAAGAACACTGTTCTAGAAAGAAAACCTGGTATTTTTATGTGCTATTTTCTTAGATCATAACTTGGAATTTGTAACAATGAAATGAAAAACGATACTCATAGAATAAAATCTAACAAGAAAAAAAAAATGTTTGCAATAAATGACCTAACAAAGAATGATTCTGTAGTGAAAATAACTTCAATGTACTAAAGGAAATGATAAGCACATAACCAGGATCAACTTATAAGACTGTACTACATTAAAATAACTTAGTGAAAGCAAAGTACTCAAAATACATTAGCAGAAACTAAATTCAATTGTTTTCAACCAAAAGAAATTTTTTTCTGATTTTACAACCTCAACTACCAATTAATTCTGTGATGTGATCAATGTCAAATTGCTTTATGCCATCCCCACACTCTGTTTGCTAGCATATAAATATGGTATATATGGATGATAAAATGCCAGTTCTCAGATTAAGGGGCAGGTAATGTTCACAACCACTAGAAATAACTGCATTTAAGGTGCAGGCAGTAACTGAAATTACACTGCTTAAAAGTAAAAACAGCTGGATACTCAGCCATTCTCAAATTATTTTCAGGTCTGAAGGCAAACATGAATTTTAGAGATATTTAAATTACAATTTTGTGTTTCTAAAAATGCTCATTGTTCTTTCTTTCTTTTGAAAAATGGCTTAGTGCTTCCATAAGATTACCACTGTTGCTTCTGAAAAATGACTGTAAAATACTGTAGTAAATTGACTTTTTTAAATAACATCTGTATCTTCATTGGCAACATTCTACATACATTGGAACATACTACAACCATATAATAATCAAGTATCATTTGCCAAGTCATTGCCTATCATTGATCTTTCATGGTAACAAAATATTTACTGCAATTGGAAGAGAAACAAAACGATTTAGAATATTGCACTTGTGCAAAGTTCCAATTATTCCAAAGACAGTGGAATGAGTAACACAGTCCTGCAGTTTCTGTACCATTGAGGACCTCAATATAAGCAAGAAGGTACTGCAAAAACTTTAAAATACCTGCAGTCAATCTAAAAGTGTAACTATTTCAGCTTCTTGAAGGTCAGCAATATTGGACTCAAAAATGTTTCCTGGATTAGCTGCAGGCAAAATGTCCACTCTCCATTACAAATGGAAGACTTAACAGCACTCCTACTATTGATTTCCACATTGGACATTACTGCTTAAGTGTGTTCATGTTTAGACTACTTTCCAATCAGGTGGAGGAACAGTCCCAGTTACTCCTTAAGCTAAGCCTTTTCAAATGCAAAGCTTTCAATTTTGAGTCAAGGCTTTAAACTTTGTCCTACTGGATGGGAGGAGAGCCATTATTGTTGAGAGTCCAGTGAATACAAAGCTACAGGGCATATAAGTAAAATAAGAAAGAGAAAGTGGGATTCTCTGATCTTCAGATGAGGATACTCATCAAGGAAAAATTCCTTGTTTTCCATCCATGTAACAACAACTGTGTAGATTTTGTTTTTAAGAAAAACTGATTAAATGAACAAAAAAATTTGGAACACAAAACAGAAAAACTACTTTTCCTATGTAAACTTATTTTCAGTTCATACCTTAAATTGGAAAAAACATCTGGGAAAAAATCATCTTTCAAGTAAACTCATATTTTTTGCATTACATGTAAATGAAATATAAGTTACAACCAGTTATTCTAACTAAACATATAGTTTGCTATACATCAAGGTTCATTTAATGTAAGAATATCTAATAAAAGCTTTCCAAACAGATCTTACTTCATAAGTTATTTTCAGACTTGACTGAAGCAAAATTGGAGTAAATTTTGGATGAACTTCTGTAGTAAGCCAAAGACGAAAGTTCGGTTGAGGATGTAAAGTATTCAGCTCCTATTAAAGAAATGTTATATAATGAAATAGGCTTTGAGGTGATTGGTGTTTTTATACATAGGACACTATTTACAAAATTATAATATCCTAGATTAGAAAGTTAGGTTTATCTAAAAAATCAACAGTTGCTTATACACATAAGGTTATGGTCAAGATTTGTTGCCCCTGCACATTCTATATCATTGCTGTGCTCAAATTTGAAGTTCATCCTAGCTGTCGAAATATTTGCACCTTTCTCTTGGATACTAAACTCAGGACATAAAAATACAGAGCAGTTCTTTTAAGTACAATAACACCAGAAGGCTGCATCAAAAATGATGAAGGCTTGCAATGTGGGCTGCATATCAACAACAGATTTCAATGACTTTCAACACCAGTATAGATGTATTAATTTCTTTTTCTTCAAGTATTTGTTGCATAAACCCTTCATGTATCATGATTCACAGAAGACTGATGATCGGAAAATTGAGTTCTAAGAGAAATACTGTCAACAGCCATTTCAAATATAAAGGCTTCACAAAAATATATAATTATTGAATCTATGGAAACACACTGCTCAGTTGAAACCCACACATTTGCCATCAAAGACACCAAAGTTGCCTGACAAGTGGTTTCAGAACAAAGTCAACAGTTTTGCGTGTCTTGGAAGAGACATAGCTCAGAAACTTCTTAAAAGATTTTGTCTCAATCCATTAATTATGATAATCCCTAGAGTATAATTATTATCATTTTGTTATAATGTTTCTAGTAAAGAAAAAAATCTGAAAAACCATTACTTGTTCAACTATTTAAGCAAAACGACAACTGCAACTGGTACATATTATAATGGAATTGTGAAGCTTGGAAGGAGCCATCAGAGACTGCCTAGTTCAATCCTGTGCTCAAACCAGAGCTAAATGCAAGTTACCCAGACCTGTAGCCAGTCAGGTTTTCAGTATCACCAAGGATGGAGATTCTGCAGCTTCTCTGGGCAACCTGATCCAGTGTTTGACCATCCTCATCCTTAAAATAAGTTTTATCATATATTTAAATAGTAATTCCTGTATTTTAGTTTGTGCCCATGGCCTCTTGCTCTGTCATGGGACACCACTGAAAAGCGGTCTGACTCAGTCTCCTTTACTCTTTCCCATCAGCCAATACGCAAAATACTAAGATTCCCTCCCTGTTACATCAATCAATTTCCTCAGTTTTTCTATCATCTATACTTGCTGAGGATGCACTTTGTAACACTATTCACCTCATTAATTAGGATGTTAAACAATGTTGGCCACATGCCAAGAGCCTAGAGCACAACACTGATGACTGGCCTCCAACTGGATTTTTTGATGCTGAAAATAATTAAGCCAGTTTTCAATCTACCTCACTGTAGTACACTTGGGTCCATATTCAAAGAGTGTAAGAACTGAATTTCTGTACCTGGATGGAACCGACTTATGAATATGCAGCAGTCTCTAAAGAGGATGTTCAAATGTAAGAATTACATAGCCTCACACTTGCTAATGGTATGTAAAACAGGCAAGGGGATGTGCAGAGTCAAACATCAGCAAATCTTAGTCTACATTAAGCTCAGCAAGAAGTTTAACATATTCAGTATTATGCTTGTGTGGAAAGAATAAGACCCTTCTGACACATATCCATATTTTAATACTTACAAGATCTGAAATTTTGTATTCAGCAAGGAGCTTACAAACATTCATTACTGTTTACTATCTTGTTCAGATTACATGACACACATCCATGTTATCTTGCTTTGCCTTTCCATTTTTCAGAATGGATTATAGGAATGCTGAAGGTACATGCCTCATGGTTACTGCTAGACAGATGGCAGACTCCAAGACCACACCCATGGACTATGCTTTACAAAAATCATTGAAAGCTGAAAAATTAAGACTGTAGTATCTGTTGAAGGAATTCCATTATTTTCTTCAGACTTTATTTGTTTTGAGGATTTCATGTTGATGTACATGAAAAGTGTATCATATAAATATCAATTTTAGTTAGCAAGTTAGTAATTTTATATACCATAAGTGTGTGTTTATATAGAATTTGAGACATTTTTATTTCAAATTAGCAAAAACCTTCTAGTGACTCAGCCTGAGTCTGCATTTCAAAAAAAAAAAAAAAAAAAGAACTACTAAAAAGAAAGTCCTAGAACAAAAGGGGAAAAGATTAAATTCAAGCACACATAGTTCATGGAAAACATGGGCAGTATCCCATAAAATACCAGAAGTACTAACTGGAGCATTTGCTCACTCATTGTGGTAGAAATACTCTATATTGTACAAAAATTAAAGCACACACACAAAGAAGGGAGCTGCTTAGATCTGAAAACTGAGAAAACCCACAAAAGTATATTTTTAAACTGCAATTTTAAACATCACCATGGAAATGCCCGAAATGCTTCTTTTGTCTGGTTTCTTGTATCATCTCCTCTATTTATCCTCACCTTCTCTAACACAGGAAGCCAAGATGTAACGAGATGCAGGTTCTTCAAACACAGCCATTCTCCATTCTGAGCACATTCTCTTAAAGTTTGAATAGCTAGGTCAGCTTGGCCCTGGCCCATGGCAATCTGAAATGGCAGACACAGTTGTATGAAGTATCTCTCATACCTCATTTAACAGTTAAATACAAAATAGTGTTTTCAAGTTAGGATACATACATTAAAAAAAAGAGTGCTAAAGATAACCAGGATTTTCTCTAATGTGATAGGTTACTAAAGCAGGGAAAAGATTAACAGAAGCAAAAGTTTTTCTTTGCAACTTATCTAGCTAGTTTCTGTACAAACAACATTACCTAGTCTTTTAATGGAAAAAACCATACATCACTCAATTACAGTGATTGCATTCCCTGGGAAGTCAAAAAGTAATTTAAATATCAATTACTAAACTGCATTACTGCAGAACTGCAAAAATAAGAGATAAATGAGAACTAAGTTTCTTTTGACTGGAAGTTATGAGTATTTCCTTTGAAGAGAAATACTCAATTTTATATTAAGATGAGTGAAGAACTAAGGCTGCTCTCTTTTCAGCTGGATATATGAATAGTTTAACATATAGTCCGTTCTTCACTTTTTATAGTACCATATTAGTTCTATCTTACAATCTAATTGGAAGATGTACATAACAAAAAACCCTGAACCAAACAAGTTGGAAATAAAGAGGTCTTAGCCAATGTGAAAAGTCTTGTCTTGGCATTGTGATTCTCTGACCAAGTAGAACTGAGCATAGTATCTTAAAATAATTGAAAACAGCCAAAAGAAGACAAATGAAAGTCATCAGCAATATAGTAGCAGACAGCACAAATTTAGCACTCTGATCTTTATCCCATGTGAGAAACAAATCAACAGAGAAGAAAATTCTTTTATGTTCTATTCAAATTACAAGAGAAAGTGTAGGAAAAAATAATGCGGAAATATTCTCATTAGTGTAACACCTTTGAGATAATTTAGTTTTGAGTCCTGATCCTTAATTGAGTACCATACCATGCTGCATTTTGAAAGTCCAACATGTAAAGATATTTAGAGATAAACATGAAAACCCATGTGGCAGTGTAAGAAATATGTGCTCTGCAACATTCACAGCCTAGATAAGATAGCAGTAGAATCTAAATATTTACAGTTTGATGGGAAAAATATATCAGTTTATGTTGCAGGAAAGGAACAATTTCAAGGACTATTTAAAAGCAACATTAAACTTGGCATTTTCCATTTCTATGCTAACCAGCGATCAGCTAGATAACAACTACTCTCCCATCAATATGTCAAATGACAGAAAGAAATAATATTTTACAGAAATTATAAAGCATATTGGTACTGTGTATTCGGGAATATTAGGAAATCACTTGATTCACATAATAATTTGAATTGGAATGGATTGTGGGAGGTATCGAGTCCAATCTTCTGATCAAAGCAGGGCCACTTATCAAAGACCAAATCAAGACCTAAGGGCTTTCATCCAGTGGATTCTTGGGAGCCTTCAAGAAGGTAAAATTTCCCAAAATATTTTACAGATACCTAAGGTATTCACATACAGTGAACACCAAATTTATGTTTTCTGTTGAAGAAAGAAATGTGCAAATCCTATAAGCAGAGGAAATGATGAACTCTAGTTTTTAGTGGGTTGTTTGTTTCAATTACTCCACATTAAAAAAGATAATGTTGCAGCATGTACAACAATTCTCAGCCTCCTTTGTTCTTTTCCATCCTTCTCATTTTTTCCTTCTCCACACTGGAGGAATGTCTCTTGTATGGATTCTGCTTCTGTGAGCATGACTAATTGTGTGTCTCTCCTCCAGCCCATTTTGCCAATGGAATGAGAAGTTAATGTCAAGACAGATGGGAACAACAAAATGCCACAGACACAAAACTATGATTTTACTTACCAACTTCCTTGGAAAATGAAGTAAAACAGATATTACTACAGCAAAATTTTACATATTGTGGTTTTTAATCACTACACTTAGATAAGACTGACCTGATGGTAGCACTCAGTATTTCTTTCAACACTGGCAAGTTCCTGTAATTCTTGAGAAGGATCAGCACCAGGAGAAATTATTATCAAGATGGGCTCAATTTCCAGTGTCTCTTTGTACAGGCGTTTCATATTCAGAGGAGATGGAGATAATTCTTTTATTCCTATAATTGTAATCAGAATTATTATGGAAATAAAGTGACTACATATGATGGAGTGCTTCATTACCCACTTTAGATTACATCTGGCTGTCAAGAGTTCTGTTCAGCCAACACCATAAAGCTGGTTTTAAACTGAACAACAAATCCTTATAAGATGCACATAGATATAAGGGATCCCATATTGAGAACAAAAGAATTTCTGGATTTCCAGCTTGACAAACTGTAGTCTTTATTTAGAGCGTAGTCTTGAAGAAAACATACAAAAAGACAGGAGTGGAATGAGAAGCTATGCTATTTGCTAAAACTAATTGCAGTGTGTATGTCTACATACAGAACTCCTCTCCTTACTGCCCTGAGAGTCTTAATTATTTGACTTACACGATTCATGGTACTATAATTACTTACATCTATTATTTAGTTTTAATATACAACTTAAATGTCTAGAATGTTGACCTAGTATAGGCAAGATATTTATATTTATTATAATTATAAATATATTCATATTTATACATGAGCCTAAAAATACATGTGTAAGTGTACCATAAATTAAATAGTGTTAACCACATATTTTCATGCCTCTTTACACCAGCATTTATCCAGTGAAGCATTGGGTGCAATAGAAAATCACAACACACAGTAAGACAGAAGAGCCCAAATCAGTGACATCTATGCCACAACTACTAAAAGATGCAGCACACACTTCCTTGAGGACAGAGTCTGTTTTCAGATTTGAGCTATTGTAGTTGCACATAGAACAAACAATGCTATATAATTTGTACTACAGAATCATGGAATGGTTTGTATTGGGACCTCAAAGATCATCTTGTTCTAATGCCCTGCCTTTCCACTAGACCAAGCTGCTGAGAGCCCTATCTAGCCTGGCCTTGATCACTTCCAGGGATGGGGCACCCACAATTTCTCTGGGCAATCTGTTCCAGGGCCTCACTACCCTCACAGGGAAGAATTTCATCCTAATACCTAATCTAAATCTACTCCCTTTCAGTTTGCAGTTGCTCCCCCTTGTCCTGTTACTACATGTCTTATAAAAAGTCCACCTCCAGCCCCCTTAAGTGCTGAAAGGCTGTTAACATAATGCATTTCTGTATAGCATATAAAATAAAGAAATAAGCATGCTTCAGGTGATAAAAAATACATTCATAGAAAATTCTTATGGACCTTATCTCTAAAAGAAATTATTTTGCTCCCTCTTCATCCATAAATTTTAAAATATAGGTAAAAGGTGATAAAAATATCTGGCTAAAACAGAATTGTACTTTCTTGTAGGATATTACAGCTCTTTTGGAATTCATTTTTCTCACAGGAAAGCAGCTACATGAGATTGGAAACTTAATGGCTTCCTTTAGAACTATGTGAAACAGTTTGTTTTAGTTGTTTCAGGATAAGGACACTAAAAAAGACATGGTGAAAAAAAAAGAAAAATTATTCATACAAGTGTAACATATTTTATTAGTTAAAAAGTGCTAGTGAGGATTTTGCTGATCTCAGATATGCATGAAAAATCTGTGCATGATTTGTGGATGGTTTTGAAAATCTAAATGGAGCCAAGGGTATTCTGCATTTCCTGGTGAGGCTGGAGCTCAATTCACCAAAAATATTCCCTTGTGCAGGGCTCCTCCAAGGAACTGATCCCAACACAAGTAATGTATGTAATACATTAAGATTTGGAAGACAGTAAGCAAGCAAATAAATTTACTCTGCATTCACGTCTCTGTGGTTTTTGAGCCACACACACTGCAGGTCAATTGAGCCCAACAGACAGGGACATTGTCAGCATGGGCCATGTCACCATGACCAAAGTACCCTCTCTATTTATTAATAATGTTTGCCAGAGAAGATATACCTTAATGCTGAAAGTACCAGTCTGAGGGACAGATATGGAGCCAATTTTGAGCAACAAATAATGTCCACAGACAGCATAAGGGAGTAAGATAAAGTGACTTCTAAAACTTACAATGAGATACCCAAAATTGCTAAAAAATGAAGGAAGGTTTTTGTGTGCTGTACTGCAATATTAAAATTTTTTGGCACATAGGTTTCAGACGATGGGTATAACAGACTTGAGAGAGGAAACTGACTGACTAGAAGAAATTGACAACCACAGCATTGACCCACTCTAAATCGTGTATTTTTAAACAACAGAAAAAAGATTACAGATCAAGAGTTAGACAAAAATGACTGATTAATTAAATAATCTTTTGAGACTCAATTTACAAAATCTCAAACTTAACCGTCTTTAAATAGTAAATGACACAAAATAATATTTATGGAAACTCTGAGTCTTAAGGAGAGTGCTGCAGTGTAAAATTTAGAGAAAGCCAGTTATCTTCCTTTCTTAATTACTCCAGTATTCAAGAATTAATTAAAAAATTTGAAAGATCTTTTTATTATATTTTCAATCACTGTGCAGAATAAACCAAACCATTTTAAAAGCACTTTTAAGAATATTTTACAGAAACAAAATCAGCAAGTCCATTTAGAGCATATTTTCATATGCTAAAACTTAGGGATTGTATAAGAGCTATGAAATAAAAGAGAAACATAGGACAAAAAAAGCTATTTAGTAATTGTGCTGAAATACCCTAGTGAAAAATTAACTTACCTAGGGTTTTACATGCAAAAAGAGCCATGGCACTCTGTAGTCTGTCTGGTCTGACAGCCTGGACCACAAGTACCTTAAAATAAAATATAATCAGGGGAGATAAAAGTATATAGTGACAATTTTAAATGCAAGACCCTTCTAAGAAGGATGAACTATTTAAATTTATCTTCAGAATAAAGTTATTTTTGCGGGGTATATAGAGCTATCTAATCATTCCTTTCCAAGATAATCAACTGTAATTGTTTGTTATGTAAGTAGCTTGTTCTATAAATGGAATCAGAAGACAGATCTAGACCTAATGTCTACTTGTTAGCTACAAACTCCTCTATAATTTTTTAGAAGAAAAGTAGCTATGTGGGCAGCTAGAATGACAGCAAGCACACTTAGCTTTTTACCAATATCTAAATTCTATGCACATATATAGGTAGCAGTGTCCCACTTGGAACAGTAATATTTTTGGTTTCAGTTCAAACTAATTTATGAGTGGCACAACAATCTAACAATGTAGTTTCAATATATTTCATAAACAGAAACATTCTTAACACTTCTGTGTAAGAAACAAGATGCACTCATCATTCCAGATTGACTTTCCTGTAAGTGCAGGCATTTTCAGACAACACACTGCACACATAAAAAGTGCTCTTCAGCATTTCATTGAATCAAATATGACCCAGACAAATTCCTTTCCAAAATGGTTTGTACCTAAATTCCACGCATGCTATTTCAGAAATTTTCCTCCTCCACAAAAATCTGCAAATAGACAGTAGCTAAGAGCCAACCAACATGAAACTACATAGTCTAATACCCCATCCTTTCTCTGGATACTTTCATGTAAATTAACTTCAAAAGAAAAATCACAGCATCATTTGAAAGTAAGTAACAATGTCTTTTTTTCCACAAACACAAAAGTGATTATATTTTTCTCTTCCAGTGGAAAAGGACCCTCAGGTTGAGAAAGGAACTTGCCTGTCCCATATTCTTCCCATATTCTTCTTTATCACTAGCTTTTTAGAAACCATTTTTCATGACTTGTATTCTAAAGAAGCAGAGGCTGGTACTGCATTTTGTGTCAGATGTCTGAGTTTCCACATTCAGTGATGCAGATGTTCAACAAGCTGACACATCCAGCAGTAACAAAGCAACCATGAAAGAATTTTAATACCTATTCATAAAATTAATTCTGTGTATATTTCTAAAGAACTTGTTATCTTAGAGGGTAGATTCAGTTGCAGCTAATATATCAATACTAAAAAGACTCAGATAACAGAGAAATAATAGGCACTATAGTAAAAAAAAACATAATTCTTATATTTAAAAAACTAGTTAAACAGTAAAACAGTGTAGATACTGTCACTGCATATAATCCAACTGCTGAACTCATAATTAATATTATGAATGGAAAGAATACCTGCTGAAACAAGGAAATTCTTTTTACAACAGGAGATGGAAAGTCTTGTTCACATACAGAGCTCTGAGAAAATGTGCGCCACAGACTTTCATCTTCAAAGCAAAGTGTCTGATAGAGATCTGGGAGAGAAACCTACAAACAAATAGTGTAGATTTAACTGTAAAGAAGAATAGCCATTTGAACATTGTATATTTTAATTTCTTCCAAATATCACTAAGACCACTACGATGTAAATCACAAAATTAAATTTTATCCTTGGAGTTAGAGAAGAAAAGAGCACATTTTAAAATCAACCACTTGTTTACCTATTCCCTGGAAAGATAAAACCTATACTTGCACTATAATTTTAGTTAAACCTTAAGGTTCTTTGATTTAAAACTTTTGGCTTTACCTTTAAGTCCTTTCCTCTAATGATGATCTGCTATCTGCTATCAGAAATGGTTTGTTATCAGTGCATGCTACTGATTCACTCAGTTACTCAACTTCTGTTTGTTTATCTGTTTGTTTGTTTAACCCTCTATTATGCTTGCCACACCATTACTCTGATTGCTTCTGATTCTGAGTCGCTCTTGGTTGAAGAAAAATTAAATAATGAACCCTGCGTTTAGCAAAAAAAGTCCTTGCAAAAGACAAGCCAGGGATTTTTTCTTGTTGCTGAGCTACATGCACGAGAAGAGGACAAGACAGAATTTCAGGACTAGTATTTTCCTTTAGTTCCCTTCAGGATCAGAGGACTTCAACATTGACTGTGGTAAAAGGAACCAATGCAAGAAAGAGTTTTTATTTTAGTTCAATCTGAGCAATCACGAGTTCTGAAACAGCTATAAAGATGTACAGAGAAATCTGATGAGAATATTAATTTCTGAATTAACAGTTTATGGCTTCTAATACAATATGAAGTGATTTGTTAAAGTAAGTACATAAGTGAAATCTACAACTAAATACAGTTTGCAATTTTTCTTCTATCTTCCTATCTATAAAAATTGTAGAACTTAGACAGATTTACTATTTAAAACACTATTTAGTGTTTTCTAATC
This sequence comes from Luscinia megarhynchos, assembly GCA_034336665.1. Classification (NCBI taxonomy): domain Eukaryota; kingdom Metazoa; phylum Chordata; class Aves; order Passeriformes; family Muscicapidae; genus Luscinia; species Luscinia megarhynchos. Next base: position 73,868,609 of record JAPFBE010000003.1, read on the forward strand.
TCAGTAAGATGACAGGTTCACTTACATGAATTGAAATTCATTGTTAGATGGAGTAGAAATGTTCATGAAAAAGGCTCAGAAAAATGAGATTAAAATAAAAACAAAAAACACCTTTGGTATTTTTAGGTGACTGTATATTAAGCCTGGTTTCTGGAAGACAGAATAAACAGCTTAAAACAACTAAATCTTTTGATCTGACAAATACACATCCGAGTATTCAAGTCCAAATTGCTATTTGCCAAAATCAAAGCTTTTTAAATTTAAATTCAACAGACCACATGATGTATACCTTCAAAGATGCTACAGCCCAGACTCGGTCCTGCTCTATCCAAGAGGGAATCTGGTCACGAGCGCTTCTTTGTGAATCCTAATGGAAGCAGGTTACATCACACATGTAAGATACACAAATCTTTATGAAACACAGTATTAAATAATAATATTGTGAAACCCATGTTTTTTTAATAAAAACATTCACAACAGCAATCTTTCTGTGGTCTAAGTTCATAAATGGCAAAACAAAAAAGCTGCAAAATTATTTAAATATGAGACATACTGTTCACAATAACACTTGCTTAGCTACTCAAGCCTGAAAATACTTTACCATTTAGAGAATCCTTATGGCACACTTAGTTCTAAGTGTTCTATTACTAAAAATAAGTGACACAAATAATTGGCTATCTGCATAAGCACTCTGAGAAACTGACTTAAAAAAAACCTCCATTTCACATATTTGCAATCATGAAGATGGTTCTTCACGGAAAGGGCAAAACACCACTTCTGAACATCTCTGCACTGGTAATTTGGCCACAGTTCTTGTTTTCTGCTCTTTAGATGATTGGCATGGAGGAAATTCTAAAGATGAACAACACTGCATAAGCTCCAGTGGAATTTCTGTATTCACTATATCATCTGTTATTAAAAGATCTTATAGTACACAATAACCAGTCTGATGAGTCTCTGCATGGAAATGTATTTGAATCTCTCAAGGAGTAAGCAACTTCAAAAGTCATCTTAAATGCTCAGCAGAGAAAAATAGAAGCTTTACTGTGACAGGGTATCTCAGCCATGAGTTACAAAGTCTGAGAAAAAACAAAACTAGGAAATTTGGAAGTGATTGTAGGAATAAATTTGACATGGGTCTGCAGTATACTGCTTTTGAGCTGAAGGACACACATGCACAATCTTTCCAAAATCTACAGTTTGTGTGTTAGGTGGGGTAGAGGTAAGACTGGTATTAAATTCCATTATACAATCAGATCCCACATTCCTTGAAAATGGCCTACAGCAAGACATACTTGACAACCACTCACTTCACAGACATTTAATTGAATTACAATCACTCCAGAGAGATGAAGGGGGACTTTGCAGTCACACTGAAATGCAAAGCCTTGTTTTGTAGTTGAGCCATCTAATGGCTAGAGAAACTGGATTTTAAGGATCCTTTTAGCAACCAGCAGCCTGAGAACACATATTTTAAATGACTTGCTACTTCTACCAGCATGCATGGGAACACAGTAGCTCTCATGAATATTCTAAAATCAAGGTACTTGCACAGGTCATTGTCTTGTAGCACTCAATGAACAAGATACCCTGATAGATATTTAAACAAGGCTATAGGTTAAAAGCAATCATGAATGATGAAAAATGCAGCTGAGCATGAAAAAGAGCAGAAAAGCAAAACAGAAGGCAAAGTCTGAGTTCATGATTCCTGCTTGTGTTCATATTTCCTAAAGACACCTTCAAAACCTTTGCCAAAACATTTGGCTCAAAGAAGGGCTATAATGGGCAAGATTATGGAAATCTTAGTTATTTCTCTACCCTTTCCTACATGAATATTAGGTTAATGTTATACAGATTCAATAGAATAGAAAGACACTTAGTAATTATGCTTGGTTGGGCATGCAAAGAAAGCTTCACAAGCTTGCTCAGTTACCTAGGAAAACATATAAATACATCACCAGATGTAGAACCCTTGATACTGAGGAAAAAAGCAACTCAGAGCTAGCTAAGTGTGTGGACAATTTAATTAACCCATACAAAAAGTACAATTCACACATGATTCTGGGAGAAGGAGGGATTCAGAAATACTGATTTTAGTTACAGAGGAGAGCTGAAAACCTCCTCAAACATGCAATTTCAAATTTTCATCCTGGTAACAGAAAAATAAAAGAAAATACACAACAAAGTCAAAAAATTATTTAAATTAGAAAACTACTTGCCATATTCAAAAAAATTTTAATAAATTTATATCTTTATATTACTATGTGAAAATTACTATTTTCTTTAATGTATGAATACAATTAATTAAACAACATAATAAGATTACACCTTTAACTTTTCAGGATTAAAGTAAATGTTTCTTTTTTCAAAATACAAAAATAAATGTAGCTTACTGATTTTCTGATGGTGTCTCCTATGATCACACCTGTAAAAGTCTCCCATTCCTGTGAGGAATAAATTAACAAGTCAGATAAGTCACAAAACACTTTTAAGAACAAAGATTAATATGTTGTAGCATGTGGGCAGAGTAGGAAGAAAAACAAATTAAATCCTAGATTCTGAAAGAGTTACAAGACATTTTTTAAATGCTAGGTGATGCTACCAGAATGTAATTCCTTTTGCAGAATCCCAGCTAAGTGGCTGCAGTGCTTTATAAGAAAAAGAAGCAAAGGGGAAGTTCTATACTTTCTCAGCACCCACAGTTCCTACCCAGACTGCCCATCTACAGATAATCAGGAAGCAACAAATGTGGCTGGCAAGGACACACATCCTGCCTGGTGGGGCACCAGCAGCCCACACAGAACAGGAAACTGTATGATCAAATTTATGTATGATTAAAACTTTTAGACTTCATATATATATATAGGAAGACAATTTTGAATCATTTTAAAACAGGTTAAACATGTATTTAAAATCATTAGAAATTACATAATTCTGTATTTGGAGGTGGTAAGAAACACACCAAAAATTCTTCATAAGTACTGAAATTTTGCATAATTAGTATCTATATTATATGATAAAGATTTTTTTAATTAAAGACAATAGTAACATTAGAAATTTAAAAGTCAACTGACTAAGAGTAATACTTCTGATACAAACCCAGCATAGTTTTTTGCACCCATCAGTTTCACTGAGTCTTGAAACAACTCCCTCTTTCAGTTACAAACTGAGACTCATCTCCCAGTTACAAAGAAAATACTTGTGCACACAAAAATGTATAGAGTTTTTTTTGGTTTGTGCAATATTGCTATGAAGAAAATAAGAAGTAAAATATATAGAGAATATAAAACTACCTCAGGAAAATCTATACTTATTGATTCAGAAAGAGAGAATGTCCCTACTAAGAACCAAGGCATTCTCCCAAGCCCTGGCAGCTACAATAGTATACTGTTGAAGTTATACTATAAATTTCATATCACTAAGCAAAAAATATTTAAGTGCAGAAAATTCAATTCTTTGGGACAGGGACTTAGAATACAAGATTCTCAAGCAGAGTATTAACTAACTTGTAGTCTCATCACATTAAAAGCTTTAGAAGAAATAATTTTTAAAGAATAACCAGCTTCATTTTCTTCACTAAGCATTTTGTACAAGCACCTTTCTCTTAACAATTTAATTAAAATAACTTCTACCTTTCAGAGAAGTAAAAAAATTATTGATACTATTTGCCTGTTTTCTGTCTTGAATATGCAGATGCTGCAGAAATATGCATTATACATAATCTAGATTAAGTTAAGAGCTCTAATAGCTGATGGAAATGCATGCTAAACAACAGAAACCAACACTTAGGGCTGCACTTTACAAACACTTAAGAAACCAGGATATAATTGTTAATAAGCTGTTTGCACATTGCTGCCTTCATGACTTTAGAAACTCAAGAAAGTTAAAGCAAGGTATTTTCAGAAGCTCAAATAAAATAAAAAATCTGAAATAGGATACTTTGGATAATGAAGAGTAGCCAGAATATACTTCTGCTAACAAGAAGAGTTATTTTTACAAGGCCAGATAATTGCTGAAAGACTGGGATTTCACTTTGTCAATCCATGTGTCTCCAATGAAACTACTCCTTCATCAGAAACTTCCTTCCAACCAACTTTTTTGAATCTTGTTCCTTAAGCTCACGTCTTTCATATAATCAAGCCCCATTACTTCCTTCAAATGTATTATCTGATTTTTACCTTTACCTCTATAATGGACTCTCCTCTATTGAACTGACATCTACTATCATTTGATTTCCCTTCTTGTCTCCAGCTTCTACTACAGAAAGCCATAGTTTTGTCTCTCCATTCCATGGAGGTACTTTGGATAATTAAATGTCCCTTGACTCAGGATAATCAGCCACATTAAAGCAATTGTATTAAGTCAATTATGCATGCTGTTTCACTGCAGGCAGGCTTTATAGGATTAATCTGACTATATTACAGACAACTACAACTAAGCTTTACACTTACTGACAAAAACTTTTTATCTACTTATTTACTCTTCATATTAAGTTTGAGCAAAATGCTTGGGGATTTTCTTCTTTAGCACTTACATTCTCTTGAAAAAGCTCAGGGTGCATTCCTCGTACAAAATGTAGAGCAAACATTAGCTGATCAGCCTGAAATAAAAGCAGTACAATGTATTTATATATTCAGGAAAAGTCATATTTCTGGTTCTTTTTTATAAGTAATACTTCTTTTAAAAAACCCTGCAATTCCACAGTAAAGTGACATATATCCTAATGCAAAATTGCTACATAGCTTCACAAGTTAGAGACTAAAACTAACTCAAAGTGGGCTGTGGAGGGCAAAGAGCACCAAGTTTTGCAAGGTCTCATTTTATTGATAAACATGGACATCACATGACACTGAGAACTAACCACACCATTAAACTTTTTCATCTTCTCAGACAAGGCCTGCAAGCAATCCATATCACAACTGTATATTAGGATGCTCCCTGGACAGACAAAATCATTCTTCTTAATTCTAACATGCTTAAAAGGGTATGAACTCATATCATCTATACTGTTTATGAAGACACTAGCAAAGCCTCAGTGTCAAGCAGTCTTTAAAAATCTTCATGGATAAAACAAAGAATTAGTAGTGAATTGTTGATGGTGTGAAGAGTTTATTTGTTTTCTCCATTATTAGAACACAACAGTAAACTGGATGGACCATTAGTTTGAAGCTGCACAGTTAACACATTTTCAGTATTTTCTAAACTTCAGTCTGATCACACTTAAAATCTTTCCTACTAGAAATATCTTTTCGGCCTTGCATTTGAACTCTCTACTCTTTTCTTCCATAAAAAAACTGCTGCCTTTCATATTCACAAGATGTAATGACTTAGTGGAAGGCTTCACATACTCATGACTTCAAAGACAAACATTAATTATTATGAGACTATTTCATGAGAATCCACATGGACTTTGATAAACAAAACTCCTTAGAAAGAACTGCTACCCCTGTATCCCCAACACAGCACTGCTAGATTAGGGGATAGGGGTAGGAGGTGGTGTAAAATTTTCAAGATCTCTCCATTCTCACAGATCAAACTACAGACTTGCATGATTTGTACTGCTCAAATCATACATGCAGATCTACTATGCCTTCTTCAGCTGGCACAGTGAGACAAACACCTCTTGTTATGAAAGTTTCATGTGGAAAAAAAAATAATTAAAACTGGAAATGAAAGGCATAGCCTCCTTAGGTTTTCGGTCAGAAAGTAAGAAGTGAAAAGACACCTGATTGAAATAAAGAAGAAATACACTAAGAACATTTTTTGGAGGAAGAACAAGGAGCTGACAGAAACAAACAAGGTAGCAGGTAGACATTTGGGACAGGCTGTAAAATGAAAAAGGAGAATATCACAATGTAAGACTTTTAGAAACATATAATCATCTTGGTTGGAGGAGAATTTTAAGATAACCAAGTCCAAACATCACAACAAACACACTTCTGTTTACTTTTAAAAAATCCCAAACTAAAATACAAGAAACTCCCAAATAATCACACAAAACTTTATATTAAGGAATGCAAGAAATAAGAGCCCAGGAGTGATTCTGAAGCCAGAATGAGGCAGAGAGGTAGATCTCTGTGGAGAAATGTGCATCAGCAATATTAATTTGGTCATATCCTGATTTGAAGTCCACATTTAGCATGTTAATTATTCATAGTGTAATGTTTTGCATCTATTACACAACACTGCTTATTTGAAGTAGTTCAAGCATCAGCTGCTGAAAGAATACTTTCAAAACAGTGCACTGTATAAAAGCCAGAAAAAAATACAATCTTACCTTAAACAAACAACGACATACATATTCATACACTGTATGTTTCAATGAGCCAATAAGCAAATTGATTCTTTCCTCAGTATTACCTGAATCCTAAAAAAGAAATTTCAGATTTCAAAAATTCCTGTCGAAGTAAAAGACTTTTCATGTACTTTTCAGCAAAATGACACAAATAATCTGACAACAATCTATGTGACACTAGTTCCAAAAAATATTAAATGCAACTGCAGCTATCAATGATTAAACGGGAAATTCATGCTGAAGTATTAAAAATAAATTTTGGCATTGAATATTTTGACTATGAACATGATACAACTTTGTGTATAAGGTGAAATACATTAAGAAGGAGAGTACATTTTCTTCTCCTAACAATAATATCATTGAAATCTCATAGTTTTCACTTGATCAAAAAAATTGCTCATTTATTGAATTACTATATTTAATACTACTAAACAAGTATGTTGATCTTAAGTGTAGTTATTAAATTTCTGGTCAAATTTAGCCCAACTGAAATGAACACTGTAGAAAATAGTAAGTGTACACTGTCCTTCAAAACTCATTGATTGAAAGACTAATTCTAACATGAAAAAATATTGAGATAAAACAGAAAAAGAAAGGGACCAGGGGGTGCCCTAAGTTCCTATGAGTTCCTTTCTACCATGCTGGAATTTGAAGAGATGAGTTTAAGAAGGGCAATTGATTTGTCTAATACCTTTCCTATGTCTAATACATCAATTGGCAGGAAGAATTCAACAGAGGAACAAAGAAAGCAAGCAACAAAGGCAAAACCAGAAGCTGAGTTTTTCATAAGTAACATTATAGGCAGAAACAAAAAAAAATTATGAAGGAGTGTGAGAGTAAGAACAAGAAGTTAAAACATCGTGTTGTGAAAAAGAAGTAATAGGAACTTCAAAGAGGACCAGTTCACAGTCAGAAATGTGCTCCTAGTAATGACTGGAGCTGAAGGAGAGTTGTAATCACAGCTGCCAGAATAAAGGGGAATCCAAAGGAAACATGATGAAAGGTTGGTGAATGACTTTCAAAGTAGAAACAAAGAGAAATGCAAAGAATTTTGGTGATGCTTAATAAAAAGAAAATGCACTATTACTCAGTGTGGGTATTTAGATCTAAAAGAGTGAGGTGACATGGGATAAATACATTCTTTGCTTCAATAAGAATATGCTGGCCTAAGAATATACAAAAATTAAAAATTACATTTTAAACAGGACAGGCTGCAGGTATGCTTACAAACTGTAGATAAAGTTATTACTTTCCTTTGGGTAAATGAACCTTGTAGAAATATAGGTATTTTCTTATTCTGCCTCTTGTTGATAAAATTAGCTTTTAGATCATTAATTTATTTAAATAAAGCCTAATAAAGTTATGACCAGCCTTTGTTTTTCCTAATTCACCATAGACAAAGAACAAGCCTGGAATCACAAAGAGCTACTTTGCACTCAGATGGTAGAGAAATTCTGTGATTTATATACAACATAAGATACTTTAGAAGTCCACGTGCCTTTATTCTGAACATCTAAAGCACAACAGGTCAGCATCGCTACTTATTACACACTTCATCACCAGTTATTCAAAGCTTTTTTTAAAAAATGTCCAGAGTGACTAATAAATTCTAAAGATCAAAGCAGATGGATTCTTCTGCAGCATTAGCAGCTTCAGGAGAAAAGCAAATACCTGCTGGCTTTGCAGAGCCCTTTGGAAAAGCCGCAGGAACGCCGCCAAACTGAAGCGGTACATATTATTAATTTTGGACAAGTCAGAGATAATGAAGTACATTTTGCTAGCACTCTCAGCCAAAGGGAGATAGGCATCCCTTTCCTGTGAAGAAAAACAACACACACATAAAAACCCAGGTGCATTACTGCCACCTACTGATTATTGCATCAACATTTATTCATCCCACTGAGAAAACATTCCTACAAACATTCCTACGACTCCCACTGCTTTGGAAAATCAAATCCTTTCCAAGCCTTCAAATTGAGGGATCAGCACTCCAGACTTCAACACTGTATTGAGATTTCAAAATTGGAAGAACACATTTTTAGCAAAAAATCCTTTAAATTATGAAGAACATGTTGGAAATTAATCCCTAGGGCACTAAGGTAATTTCCTACCACAGAGCACATCCCAAAATTCAATGGGAATTTTTAAAGAAAACAAATAGAACACAGAAGAAAACTCTGTAATCTATCACAAAAAAAAAGGCTGTCAGATGAATAGCATCACCAATGATCTAAACTTTTCCAATAGCAAGGGGCATATTAAGCAAAAACATCCATATAATGTTTGCAATAGTGGATTGCAAAAATAAATTCCTTTAATTCAAACTGGTAGACTTTAAATTGTGTAACTATTCAGTTACAAAACAAAGCATTTTAATTACTGCAAATACTGCATGTACTTGCATATCCCAAATATAATTGACTCAGAAAGAAATAATTTAATATGTTACTCATCTTATAACCCCATGGATGTATGTATCTTCTCTAGATAAAAGATAAATATTTTTAGCAGGACAAAATAGTACTTTAAAGATTAAAATATTCTTCTACCTTATCAAGAAAACTCTGAAGTCTGAAAGATTCAGCCAGTGATTCTTGGATGAGTGCACTGCTTGCTTTAGTTTGATTCAAAGATTCAATCAGATCCTTATTTTCTAGTATATTGCCCTGTGACGTGGCAAGTGTCTGGAATAAAAGAAAGTCATCTCTGTTACATTTTAAAAAAAAATCCTGTAAGGTAACCATTTTGGAAGCTGCCTATCTTTGTGATCTGTCCATATTTCTGAATCATTCAATGCATCTCAAGAGTTCTAGAAAACTAGTGGTTACTCCAAAAACTAAGATGTTTTTAAAAGAAGTATGGAAAACACAGCTCAAGAATACACTCCAAATATCAAGACTGCCAGATTCTGAAACATAGGTTTTTGAGAATGATTTCCATGATCAGACTCTTATGCACTACAATCCCCCTGGCAAATACAGATTAGGGTATTTCTTTCTTGTGTTTTACTTCCCATTTAACCTGAAGTTGGCTACTTGTAACAACTTCCTGCACTCATTCATAAATCAATTTTCCTTCAAAAGCATTCCAATATCTCCTATACAATCTAGTTCTCATTTCCTGAGATGAATATTCACATTACAACAATTTAAGTTTCATAATCAAAGATTACTTCAAAATCCTTGAGACTGCCCCACATTTTTCCTGAGTTCTCCGCATTAAATTAAGCAATTAAGAAACTAATTTCATCTCTAAGATATGGGAAATACTTAAATATATCTGTATATTATGATATCTATATATCACTTATATCTAAGGTTTTTTACTAACCTTCAGTAAATACACATCAATATATTTATTTTAGTCAGACAGAAAATTGGCTGCCTGTCAGTCAAATCAGTTTTGAGTAACCAACTGTAGGACAGCATTTTAGAATATATGGAGGCAGAGATTCACTAGAGTGGTAGAATGCACTTACTTCTCTACCTAAAACAAGTTTAGGATAAGATCACCTGCTTTTTCAAATAGTGCAATTCATCCATGAGGAATAATACTGAGAGCTATGGGGCAGCACCTATGGCTTTACTCCACGGCTTTTAGAAGGAAATCTGTACAGTACTTCAGATAGAATGGCAATGTTGCTTTAAGATCAACTTAAATTTAGCTAGACCTCATCCAACATTGACTCCTTTGTTGACAACGTCCATGTAGCACCTGCCAGTTTTCACTGAGCCTTAGGTTTCTTTCTTCAGGGTCAAAGAGTATCCTGATTTCAGGATAACTTGCTAACAAGAATTCCAAAACTGAAATCAACCTTGCTGTTACTGCTCAGAGGCTTTTTGTTGCAGATATCTTAGGCATCAGTTTCTTTAAGTTTTGTACTTGATAATTCAGATTGGACAAATAAAAAAGATTTTTGACTTCCAAGACCCCACAAAAAGTATGTCCTAAAGTGAAATTTGTTTTGGTGCATCTCTGAACCCTCAGCTTCTGGTAGATATAAGATGATAAAATGGTCAAATATGGATATGGAATTTTATTAGAGAGCAAGTTTTCCTCTTCTTGTCAGAGAAATCTGCCCCATCAGAGTTTTAGAAAAGGGCTGATCTTAGTATTTGAGAATTAATAGGGAGTTCAGTAGGGACAGCAAATATGGAAATTCAAATTACATCAAATAATTATGTGCAAAATTCTAAAACTGAGCTATTGATCATAGAATCATAGAACAGAATCATAAAATGGTTTGGAGTGGAAGGGACCATCTAGTTCCAATCCCTCCATGGGTGTGATGCCACTCACTGCATAAGGCTGCTCAAATCTCCATCCAAACTGGCCTTGAACACTTCCAGGGATAAGGCATCTGCAAGTTCTCTGGGGAACCTGTTCCCAGAGATTCCCAGAGGAACTGGTGCCTTATCACCCTCCCAGCAGAGAATTTCCTTAATATCTAATATCTAATATCTAATATCCAAAGATCTAATATCTAATCTAAACCTACCCTCATGCAGTTTAAAAAAAGCCATTCCTCCCTTGTCCTGTCACTGCATGTCCTTGTAATAAGTCCCTCTCAGCCCTCTTATGGGGCAGTGTAATAAATGGCCAGTCTAATCTGCAAAAACTATCATTTTCTGCTAATCCATTGGACTCAGTGCTGCTGAGTTCTGTGACTTAGCTCAGACTGAGGGGTTTAGGGCACCAGGTCAATCTCCCTGCATCTCTGACCTTTCAGAAAGACAGGATTCGAGGATCCATTCTTACAAGCATAAAGTACAATTTACGTAAAATCCATGGCAAGACACAAACAAAAAATAAAACAGTCCTTCCTTGGAAGCTACATTTTAATAGAGATGAACAGCTGTTTCTGAGCATAAGTACTTTCAATAAAATAAAAAGATGAACTGAAAAATGAGAACATTAATTTTAAATGCGAGTCAGGTAATGTTAACTGCAAAGAATATTACAGCTCATTGCTAAGAGGAAATAATTGTGGAGGTTCAAAATTTTAAATGTCTCTCTCAGCGATATTTCCATTTTGTAGTGAGAGTTTAATTTTTGCATAACACGATCATTTCTCAACTTGAAAAAGAGTCATTTGATATGATTCACAGGCTTAAAAATGTGGCTTTTTTAAAACTCATAATTTCAAAATAAAACAGTATAATTTTTAATGAAGTTTTCCCTTTTTGGTATGTTAAAATTAATTAAATTTCTAATCATCATAAATCAGCCTAAATCTAGCTGATCAAATTCATAAATTTAACTAGGAAAGTGCTTAATGTACTGAAATCTACAGTTTCATAACAGATGTACTTATCTACTCTACTCTTCCAACAGGTCCAGGCAAATAATGCCTTTATATTTTCTAATCAATAATCCTGATAGCTCATTATTCCAACACTTCCAGCATCTTCATCCAAACACACAATAATGTGATTACCATCTTATTGGTTTAACAGATATTAAAGAGGTAAATTTGTTTTACCTCCAAAAGAGAATCCTCAAGTTTAGCTAACTGTATCTTTTTATCTTCTTCCTGTTGTAACAGCTTCGTTTTCTGCTCTTCCAAATCTGGCTTTTCATGCTGAATTGTTAAAGCCAAAAGCTAAAAACCAAGAGAGAAAACAAAAACAAAGTTGTTGTTTTTTTCTGCATTTCCACTTCAAGAGGGGTCAGTTTTCATGGGTATATTGTATGATGCCCATTCCTTATCTCCAGAGAAAGGAGGAAATCCATATGGTTATTTATGCTTCACATTTTGAATTATATCTTTCTTATCTACATCCCATTCTAAGCCTCTCGTTTGTGTAGAAAAACTAGTTTCAGACCAAATAAGGTGATTTTCTCCCCTTAATTGATCTCTCTTCTTTTTTTTTTTCTTTCTTCCATTCATATGTTACATTTTGATTCCTAGACTTTATAGAGAAAACCTCAAAAGCTACTAGCATTTTAAAGGAAATAAAGTGCACAGTATTTTGGTTTCACTCCATTTTCTCTGTACACAAAGTATCTTGATGATACCAGCATTGCTCTCTAAGTAGGACACTGGAGAGCTATAACTGAAATGTTACCATGGTACCATAAATGCAGCTTGAATGGAAAGCAAAGGCTTAGCAATTAATCTGTTGCAACTGAAGTCAATGAGGACATTTTCATTTTCTCCACCGGACTCACTCCTTGGTTCCAAAAAAATTTTACTATTTATATTTGTGAGCTCAAAAATACCTCCATAACCATTAAAGCAAACTGCACCATAGGGCTTATTCCAGATGCTGGATGCAACCATGCATGTTCACTGTACATACATTGGTCTTATTCTAAATGCCTACCTGTCCTCTTAAGCCACTTGCTGTTGTGGTAAAGTTTACTTCTGTAACAATAGAAGAAGCATCAGGTGGAATGAAGGGATTTGGGTTCCTTGTTGATAGAAAAAGCCGGAACTCTTCATTATAATCGATCATTTTTTCACCTATTTGTACAGCGTAACGGGGTCCTGTAAATGACAAGCAGATACTATACTCACTCTGATTGAAACATTCTAAAATTATCTGAAAACAATGGCATCTGTGTAATACCTTATGGCCAACAGATCTAATATATTTTACAATATTTCTTTATAAACTGATTGGAAAAAAATACAAATTCAAAAAATTTGAAGAACACATCCTAACCTGCATTGTTAGAGACAGAAAAGTAATAACATTGAAATAATATAGGAAATTACATAGTAAGAATATTTAATACACCTGAGTAGTTCAATTATCCTTACCTAGAACACAAAGCATAAAGGACAAAAAATGCACTTGAAGTAAAAAGAACACTAACAACTTTTTGAAATCTTCAGACCATGAATAAATACCACAGAGATTAATATAAAATAAATATAACAAATATATTTAATTTCATCATATTATGACAGAAACAAGTGACTTATTAAATAACTGATGTAATGGTTTCAGTCTGTTTATACTCCTACTATTTCTCAATATGCCTGTTACATAATAAAACTACATGTACAGCCCCCCCCTACCCCTCTTCTACAAAAGGTTTCCATTCTAGCAAGGTTAGAAAATAGACTCAGACAATGACATAATTAGAGTAAGATTTTGCCTCATGATACTGAAAAACGAATAAAAACAGAATTATAAGATGAAAAGTGAAAATTTCCATTTCAGAAAATTTTCCAAGACAGCATACTTAGGTACTTCTCTATTTTTAGCACTGAGTGCAGATCAGAAACATAAATCTATTGCTAAAACATGGGTAGAGATGAAAATCACATACCAGTTTTGCTTCTATGTCAAAGATCAGAATAAATTTTAAGACCATGTTGTAAAAACGTCAGACAGAAAAATGGAAGCTGTACAAAGACAAATTCACTACAGTATATATGTTCAGACTTTTTCTCAACGTTTCATTCCAAGTAATGAAGTGATGTACAGTCATCACAAGGAAAATAATGCAAACAGGTCCCCACACCACATTTTGACAAAAAGGAGAGCATGCTTGCTTGTACAATGATGAAAAAATTTAAATAGCGATCCATTCTTCCTTTTTCCAACAACAGCTCTTTAGTTTGGACCTGCACAGAACTGGCATTAACACAGCTCATTAAAAAGCAAAAGAGGATATCTGAGTGTTATGAGCAATTTTCCTGAACAAACTAGTATATTTGAACTTAATCTGCTTTCTTCACAGGTCTGCAGACACACTCATCTTTCATACTACATCTCATTAGCTCTCCAAAATTCAGCTGAAGCTACAGGGGCAAAAAAAGTTGTTAGAGTGTTCTGCCTAACCCTCCACAGATCCCTGAAATCACCACTTTGATGCCATTCTTTTAATGAGAATAAACAATCAAGTGCACCTCTAATGGAAAACTGATCTAAATAACACTTTCTTTTCCCTAAACAGATGTTTCTTATATTGGTGTTAAATGTATATATGAATCCTACAGTATTTGCATTGTTTTTTCAGCATGTACTTACATTTGAGGAATTATTGCTACCCTACACGTTATTAGATTCAATAGTAGATGAAAAGACAGCAAAAAACGTCTTGAGGTATTTTCAGTACCCAAAGTTCATACAGTGAATTACATTCATGGGTTAGGGTATATGCTTAGGAATTACCACTTGAGGCAGAAATACAATTACAAAGGATAATGCAAATCTATTTTAGTTTCTGTAATTTATAAAGCACTTAAAACACACATTGCTGTATTTTTTAATTCACCAAGTTCTGTTGATATAACTTCAAAATATGTAACATAATTCAACAGAATTCATGCTGATACATGTATAATTATGACTTATTTATCAGAATTTTTCATATTAAAAAAAAATCTAAAGCAGTCATACAAAGAGTTAGGTGGAACATGTTATCTGTCCAAACCAGAGATATTATATTGCAAAACCTAAACATTGTGTTTTTTGCCTTTTTTGCATTGGTTAAGGGACTCCTTTCACCAAATTCCACCATTTTGCTGATCTCTATGACCCTTCCCATTCCAAGGGCACATCAGGAACAGACTTGTGTGTCTTTTTAGCTTCAGAGAAATGCAAGAGAAGCAGGAACTCCAACATTCTAAACCTTTGATTTCTAACTCCACTAAAAGTTGTGTAACTTCTGGTTTATTTAAGGCCCAAGTTTCCAATTAAAACTATGTGTTTGAGATCATTACTAGGAATTAACTTATATTTAAATTTTTAAGATTATAAAAACACATTATTTTAACTTCTATTTTTAAAAAAATTAATACTTTTCAATATTTTTCCACTTATTAAATAAGAACATATCTCCAACACATTTCACGCACTGAAGTGTTAGGAGCAGGTTAATACTACAGGGGAAAAAACTACACAATATCCATGCTTTCAGAAAAATCAAGATTTATATAAATAGATCTAAACTAAAAAAGCTTTGAGCATGCATTTGCAAAGATCTTGGTGATTTACCTTGAGCAATAAGATCTTTTCTTAGCAATGGGTAAAGTACAGGTTCTACTCCATCCATTTCCTGTATAATAAGTGTCTTCCCAAATCTCACTGCCAGCTCAAGAGCAGTTAGGAAGTTGGTGTCCTGGATAAACAGAAATACATTCATTTGATTAATGTTTTTTTGAAAAATGCAATCATTTCAGAATGAGTAGGAAGACATTACACCAAATAGCCCAAATCTAAAAATTATTAGTATAGATGAAAAATCCTATTAGAGGTATATGATGTTTTAGGGTTTAGCCACAAATGCTTAGTTTAAATAAACCTGATCTACTGATCAAAAAAAACCTATATAACATGCCTAGATCTTCAAGTGTTTCATCAGAAGAGAGCAGGTTCACTGTCATGTCTGCCAGGGTACACCTGGAAGTCCTGGCCATGTCTCATATCTCAAATTCTCATATCTCAAATTCTCATATCTCAGCATTCACATTATTAAGAAGTCTACATGCAGCCTTTTGTTGCAAACAGGTGTTTAAACATGCATGTAGTGTTTGTGATCCCATTAATCAATAGAGATCCTGGACAATATAGACAACAGACTAAAAGGTAATCAGGGCACTCAGCCAGCAGGATAAACAATCAATTACCCAAAGATGTGTCAGCAGGGATCTGTGCAAGACCTACATGCTGTAGAAGCAATCTTTTGAGGCCAGGTGGAATTCAAAAGGGACTTCTGAATAGCACCAGATGCCTGCCTGTGTGTGTGCAACTGAGCCACACCTCACTACTCAGCTAAACAGTTACAGGTACACAATGAATTTCAGGTACATTAATCTCAAACTGAAATCAAATTTACTCTTCCCAGGGTAGATAATACAACACAACAATCATAGGGAATTAAGTGTATATATAGTCCTGAAATCCAGTGAACTGCAACCAAGTATACTAAAGACCTCACACACCTTTAAAAAATACTTTGTAAGATCTAGGAGAGAGAAAGTTCAAACAGAAAAGACCAAGAATAACTACTGCACCTGTTGATTAATAACTTCCAAACGTGATTCCTTCAAATGCATCTTCAACCATTCAGTGGCCCGGAAAGAAGGGTCTATCAAAAATGGGCAAACTTTACTCTAGGGAAAAAAATACAAAGATATTTACTAAAATCTATTTTAAGCATAAAACTGGAATATTTTTTTTAACTTCTCCAAACTAATGGAATATATATTTCTAAATCCTTTTTAATTAACGAACTGTTTAGAGAATAACAGACTAGGAAATTTATCTTTCATTTTACCTCTTTTTTAAAAAAAAAGGAGAGCACACAAATCCAAAATTCTCACGTTTATCCTGCTGATGTTAGGCAGTTCTTCACCTTCTCTTAAAAATAGGAGCCTCTATTCAATGAGTATAATCTACAGCTTTTGTTAATCACAACTGCTTTTAAACTTAGAAGAGTTATTAGTTTTCCTTTTTTCTTCCCCTGGTGGGCAAAGGTACAATACTTCTAGGTTTGGACTTCAATGCATTTTAGAAAGAATCGTGCATACAAGTATTTTGCAGGCACAAAGCTACACTCAATTCTGTCCAGCACATCTATGCCTCTCTTGTGCTGAGGATCACAAAACTGCACCCAGGATTCCATGTGTGGCCTCACCAGTGCTAAGTGAAGGGGAGGGATGAGCTCCCTTGACCTGCTGCCAATACTAAAGCTGTCCAGGAAACCACTGTCCTTCTCCTTGGCAAAGGCCCATGACTGTCTCCTGAACTCCCTGGTGTCCACCAGGACCTGCAAATCTGCTTTGGAACTGTTTGATCTTCAGCACATGTTGGTACATGGGGTTGTTACTACCCAGGTGCAGCACCCCTTCCTGAACTTCATGAGGTTCCTGTCAGCCCATTTCTCCAGTCTGTCAAGGACACTCTGGGTCTCAACTTCATCCTCTTGTGTATCAGAGACTCATAGTCATGAGAGAGACTCCTGTCTGACAGAGAGTCATAGAATTGCTTGGGATGGAAAGTCCCTTAAATATCATCTAGTTCCAACACCTCTGCAAAGAGCAGGGATGCTGCTCATTAGATTACATTGCCCGTAGTCCCATCCAACTTGACTTTGAGCACTTCCAGGGATGGGGTATCGATCCACAGCTTCTCTAGACAGCATGTGCCAGTGCCTCACTACACCCTAAGTAAAGAATTATTTCCTAATATCTAATCTAAATCTCTCCTCGTTTAGTTTATAACCATTCTTATTTCTCCTCTTATTATCTGCCCATGTAAAGACTTGTTCTCCCTCTTTTCTCCAAGTCCTCTTTAAGTACTGAAAGGCCTCAGTGTGGTACCCCCAGAGCCTTCTCCTCTCCAGGCTGTACAACCCCAGCTCTCTCAGCCTATCCTCAAGCAGACCTGCTCCAGCCATCACATCATCTTGGTGTATCAGCCAGGTCTCTCAGTTTTGTGTCAGCAAACCTGCTGAAGGCTTAAACATGTACTTTCAACAATTCTCTGGTTCAGTCTGATAGAAAAGCATTACCAAGTTTGGGGCTTTTATTAGACTGAATTCCACTATTCCAAACTGAGTAGCTACACAGATCTCAAACGGAAAGACAGGGAACATGATGAGTATTCAAGCATCAAAAGATGATCAGCACAGAAGGCTGAGAACTGTACTGCAGATCACTGGTAAAATACCGTGTCCAATTTCAGCTTTATCAGAATGTACACAAGGAAAATTATTTGACCTGATTGAGTGCTTCAAAAAGCTCTTTACACACAGTGAGATTTTTAAGAGCTCAATCTATTCAACTAATGAAAAAGATGAAAAAAGGTTTCATTGTAGCATATAAGTAGCTTTAGTGATATAAAACTGTTTATTGAAAAGCTTTTTAATCAAACAGAGAAAAGAATATATAGATCTACTAAAAGGAAGATAAAGCAAGATAAATTCAAACTGGAGAAAAATCAGTAACTAATTTAAATCAATAAATCATCTAAGCAAATAACTTGCAGTAAATGCAGATTCTCCCCATGCCATTAAATATTTGTTAGTAGATCTAATAAATGAATAGAATATTACATACATAATCATATATTATATATTATACATATCTATATATATAACTGAATCTTTTCCTTCTCTCAAGTATTATTAGATAGATATGTACACATCCATATACATAAAAATATATATATATATATATATATATATATATGTCTTGAAGTATCTGCATATAGCCTTTTCCTTTTTCTGAGAAAAAAAAGTAATAGAAATTATATGCCAAAGTGAGCACGTATAGGACATCATCTTCCACTGGCTGTATTTGTGTTAATGACTATTTACACTTTAAGCCTGAATAGACTGATACAGAATAAAACAGAAAGAACAAAAATGAAAACATGTATTTTCTTCAACAGTTTTTTCCTTCTGCTACAAAATATCCATTGCTACACATGTATTTATTCTGAGTGTGTGCGTGTGCTCTGTAATGCCAATAAAAGACACGAAATAGTTCAAGTTGCCACGTTACTGAAATTAGTAAAAATTTAAATACTTCCAAGACAAGACAAAAAAGCAAATTTACCTGCAAGATGACAAGAGCATTTTCTATTGAAAGGTCATCTGAAGGCAAACCTTCACTCTTCCAAACTAACTCCTCACTTTCTGTACACAAGAACCGCCGTAAATCGAACTCTGACAAATGAAAGTGTAAGTTTCTATCATCATTTAGAGTTTGCATAATTAAAAGCATTTACCAGCCTATACAGAACAGAGATTTTGTCTATTAATAGAGTGCAAGTCTGTAGGTTTCCTTTTAATCTACTATTTTATTGCTTTTATTGAACTTAGTATTAATAAGTAGCTGATGTCATAGAAATAGTTTATAGTTTTGCTAACACACAGATAAAAATAATTACTGAAAATGCAGAAGCATTCAGAATGCAATGGCAAATTTACAACAGTTAATGTGAACACATTCATTTTTTTAAACTTTTCTTTCTAAGCAAGGACTATAAAGATACAATTATTTATAAATATTTATAATCTTAATAATTTCATAGAATGAATCTAAGAAATTGTCTGTCGGTATTTAGAAATATTTACTGAGTAAGAAAATGTCTCTTCTCATTTGAGAGTACAAAGACAACTGAGAGTGTTCATTAGAACTCACTGGCATTTCTCACTTCCTCAATCAAGCTTAATTACTTTCATGCAGACACTGACAAACACACACACAAAATTACTTTCAAGGCCTGCTGATTTGGTCCATTCATCCAAGCTGTTTTTCCTCTGATCCTCAGGAGCAGCAGACAAATATGTAATAAATGCAGCTGCCAACTGAGCTCTTTTAGGCAGCGTAGCCAGGTCATCTGTTATCTCTGACACCTTCAAAAAAAGAAGTACAGCATGTACAGGTGTTTTGCAAACAAAAACTGCATTAATACATCTCATCAGTTACTAAAATTTCTGAATTAAGTTTGCCTGCCATTGGTAATACAGCTGAGACAGTTTCTCTTCTTGTATTTCAGGTATCTATACCTAGCTAAGACACATGGAGGTATGGGAAAAATTCCTTTCAGCTCTGGGCTAGAGAATGCAGATATTTCTGATAATGTAGCTATATAAATCCATGAATTTTATGAGCAGTTCAACTTACAAGCAAATGAATAAATGGTATTATAGTAAGAAAGATAAGAAATATGTGTTCCTAGTCACAGTTGGGCTGTAAGTATAACTTACAATATACAGACAATAAATACCATATGCAACTATTATACTTACTGTTATTCACTCCACATTTACATCACAAAAAAAATCCATCATATATCTTAAAATAATTTATCTGCATTAAATCAATTCTGTTTTGAAATTTTCCTGTATTTTGAAGACAAATACAGTATGTAAACATCATGTGTGACTGTCATAATTGGTTTCAAAGTCCTGTCACTTTTCTTTTACTTTAATCAAATTGATATTAAAAAGAAACGCTGATACACAAAATAAAGGCAACTTTTTATTGCTTCCTCCTTACTTTAAAGGGAGACAAATACTGCCTTTTTACTGTCTTCATTATAGGATGAGTTCCTAATTAATCTATCTGTCAGTTTAGTCTACAGCATATCACTAACAGACAGTCTGAATTTTCTAATGCTCCAAGATGAAAAACTGTGAGGAATCACTTTTAGAGGCACTTAAACACTGGAGTACAAATATATCCAATCCTTACTATAGCAGATGGAAAAGCTGTAAAGCTACTTTCAGAGGAAAATCTTCCAATTTTTTCCAATATGGTGATCAACCTACAAGAAGGATCCATCTAACCTTAACTTTGCTTCTCCAAAATCCAGGCACTTAAGTCTAACTGTTGAGGCTTTTTTCAGTATCAGTGGAGACACAGACTCATGTATCTCTGCATGAAGATTCCTTCTGACTTATGATACCCAGGAAAGTTACTTAGCACTTTATGGAGGTGACAGCTATTTTCAGCTTATATGTATCTTCAGATTTTCCTTTTCTTTCAGACTGTAAAATGGCCTAAGTCTCCAAAGACTTGCAGGTTTCTTTCAAATATATCATTTGAGCAAATAAGGTATGTTTACCTACCCTACTTCAGAAGGAGAAAAGTTTCAAGCATTTAAGTGAAGACTTCAAAAGCAACCCAACATTTTGGTTATACCTTTATGCACATTTTATAACACAAATACCATGAAGGTGATACATTTTAAGACTGTAATTGTTTAAAATCTGTCTCTTTTGGTTGTATCTAAGGTTAGAAAGCCCAGCTCTGAGCCATCATAACAATTATATTCTTCAGATGAAAACCAGCACAGAATTTTGTATGTTTTCTATTAAATACTGGGGAATCTTTACACATTTGGTAGCAACGTTGTAAATATAGTGAAGTAAAAAGAAGTTTCTGAAAAAAGGAAAGCTTTGTTTTATAATGACAAATAAAAAAATGTGCACTGGGAGACAAGCAGAATGGCAGTAATTCATATTCTTCAAGCAATGCAAAGACTTTATTGTCAAATTCTCAGCTATACGAAAATTATGAAAATTTTCACTAACCTGAGCACTCCATCTTTGGTGCTCTCTATCGAGTTGATTTATCAGTACCTCTGCAGCTTTCAACGTTTTCTGAGCTTTACTTAGCTCTGCTTCAAGTTTTGCTGCTTCTGTTGTTCTATTCTGGAACCTGTAAAACAAACACTCTTTATAATTGCTATCATGAGCTACAAAACTTATGTACAGTTATTTTCAAAGATGGTTAATTGATTGAATTGTAATGAATGCCTCCTTATTGTTAACAAAGAACACAATTGCAGTAGTACTTTTTCATACCTTCTGCTGCTAACTGGCAGATGGGCTTGTTAGACTTTTAGCTAACAAAATTTAGATCGATGCACAGGTGAGATTTAAAAATGGATTTTAAATACAGATTATAATGTCTGAAAATCATTCCCCCTTCTACTTAAACAGCCTGACAATTTTAGTGCTCGTGTAAAGTTTTGTTGTGCAGAGTCAGGACAACAGCATGCTCAATGTCATACCACACATTTGCAACTATTTGGCAAACTTTATCTATTAGATGTTTAAAAAAGAACATTAGTAATTTACATGGATGTCTCCAGTTCAATTCACAGTAGACTATTTTGTAAACTAATAAGAAGGAAGAACACCCCCAACAAACAGACATGGTTTAGGTATTATTTCATACTGTTCAATATCTAACTAGTCTGATTAATATTTAAAATAATGGATACAGTTTAATCTGTCTATTCAAAATAATTTATTTATATATTACTTTGTAAATATATGGTATATAAATGAATATATTTAACTCTAGTATATAATATTTAATTAAACTAAGAAATCACTGTATAGTTAATTTACAAGAATTCAAGAACTATCCTTTTTTTTTGCAGACTACAAAACATGACTTTTAGTAATATGTACATATGTCAGGTTGCAAAGTATCTCCTATATTAAGTACATAATAAAAACATCAAACTAAAAAACTTGGATTAAGCAGAATTTGGAGAATGTATAAACATTTATCAGATCTATTTTTATGCCTCTCTGAGTCATGTGCTTGATGAGAGGCTAAAAAAGAAAAGAGATAGCTAACCAGCTAATTGTCAGAAAAGTAGGCCATGCTAAAAGAAATAGAACTGCCTCTCTTTAAGCTGTGATCAGTAAATGTTTTGCATAGGAATGTTTCCAAAGTCCTAAAGAGTCATTGAAGCCCTCTGTGATTCAGAAGGTGATAAACATACTGTTTACCTTTGACATCTACAATGCCTACAATAAAGGCCATGAACACAGTCAGTAGTGAGAAGCAGGTACTTTTAAGGAGTATTTTTTCCATCTGATCAAGAAGATGAACTGTAATCTAATAGTATTTATCTCCACTGAGAGTTACAGATAGCCTAAGCATCACTAATAGTGACATAAATACTTTGCAGTACAGGAAGTTAAATTTCCTTAGATAAAATTAATTATTCATACTGTAAAATCATCAATGCTTTTTACTTATATCTTGAAATAAACAAACCAAACTTACTTGTCTTTCAGTTCCAATACTTTTTGACCAACAGAGTTCAGAAGATCCTCTAACCTCTGTTTCCTGTCTTCAGTTTTCTTGAGATTACTATAAAAATGTAACGTTTACTTTAAGATCATGGACCCAAAGGAAGAAAAAAAGTGTAAATATAACAGGAAAGTAATTTACATAGAGATAGTTCAAAGATATTCTTTGTTGTGTTTTATATTGAAATATATATTTTCACATATATTTTCTGAGTACTTCTCTTCACATAGTTTTTTAAATGGAAACTAAACAGCCCATTCCTAAAGATCAGAACAAATTCTTCTGATACAGAATTTTAAGACCTGGAAAAACAATCAGAACAGATTCCTCAGGTTATGGATGGTCATAGGACAATCTTACCTTTCTGATCCTAAGGACAAACTGATAATGCTTGGTACATGACTGAAAAAGAGGAAACTTATATCTCATAAAATACATGGGTTTCACTGAGAGAATACATTTTAAGCATACTTGTGATGTTAATTTCTCCCTGACAGTATTCAGCTGAGACTGAAAGTAACTCATGATTGCACAAAAAACATTCAAGGCATAGATTCCACAAAAAATAAACCATTGTGCACTTATTTTTTCTGTCTCAATATGTAGTTTTATTACCTCTGGATGAGGTTATCTTTTATCTCAGCTTTTAATAAACTTCACACAGAATCACAGAATGGTTAGGGTTGGAAATCACCTCTGGAGATCATCTAGTCCAACATCCCTGCTAAAGCAGGATGGTGTCCATGCACAATTTTGATATTAGAGGAGAAGACTCTTCAACTTCTCTGGCATCTTGTTCTAGCATTCTGTCACCCTCACAGTAAAGTCTTTCCTCATACTTAGATTCCTCCTTGGCAGCTTCAGTTTCACCCACCACCACTGGAATTAAAAGCACTGATTTTGTAATAGAGCCTAACTTACGCTTCCAAGCCAGCCTTTTCTTTTTCCAAAGGCTGAATTCGTTCTAGGACATGGGAATACTGGATGTTGGCATTCACCCAAGCTGCTAATGGAGCAGCTGCAGCACTGGCTCGTTTAGCATTCTGAAAAATTCAGTATAAGAAAAGTTGTTACATGAAAGTCCTTGAAGTATAATATAGAAGAGATAAACACAGGATAAGTAACCGCAACAGAAATTCTAGTTACCAATTTAAATATGCTAATGAGCCAACTCTTCTAATGAACTAATCTTTTAAATTGTTACTAAGACTATATTGAAGGCCATCAATCCATGTAAAAAAACCACAGTGGGTATTTTTACAACTGTGAAGCTAAACTGAAATTAACAAGTTTTAAATCCAATGAATGATTTATTAGGTTCTTACTGTTACAAGGGCACCAAAGGAGCCAGTTACAATTTCCTGGTCTGAGTTTTACTTTATAGCCGTAGAAAAATCTTTGAGTACTCGACTCCTTAATGACTTCTGACCCCACCCCTTCTCACTCACCACCCAAATTCTAACCTTAGGAGGCAGTAGGCAACAGAGTAATCTCTCAGTATCTGTTTATACTGACACATTCTGGAAGCAGAATTAATCACTTTTTCTCTAACTTAAGCTCATCCTAAAAATTATACTGGAAAACCAGGCAATCACATCTTTTCTTTTGGTCTTTTTTTGTTTTCATTTTACATAATGCAATCAGGAATTACCTTTGGATCAAAAGATGCTCTGTTTTTAGAAAGAAGCTCTTCAACACTCTCTCGTATTTCTTTTGGAATATTACGGGCATCAAATGAGCCTATGTCCTCCCTTACACTTCTTTTGGCCAAGAAACTGTAAAAACAATTAAATAACTAAGTAAAGAAGAAACAAATGTTAAAAAAGATTATTCCCATATGAAACCAAGGAATTCTGAACTCAAGATTTCTGAATACAATAGAAAGTAGTTATTTTGTAAATTAATGTTTCATTTTACTGGTTAAATAAAATTCTCACCTCTTCATGCTCACCCATGATGTATCAAAAATGCCCATCAGCCGCAGAACTCCCTCTAGAATGTCTCTGATTATGTCAGGGGGCATCCGCAGCGACCGGATTTCTAACAAAGCCTCTGGCTTTATATTTCCAACAGCTAATTTAGCTTCATCAACCAATGGCTTAAAACATGAAAACACATTAAAAAGAGAGATGAGGATATGAGAAACTGAACATTTTCCATTCCAGTTTTCATGCAATTTCTTTTTCTTGTTAAATACTTTATTACCTAAGAAACTACCATTGATGTAGATTCGTATTTTTAAGTTACTAAAAATTGCCATGTATTTACTAAGTGATAATAAGTATATTTCTGCATAAAACAGCATAATATAATCCTGATATTGTGATACAGGTATCTTTTACTAATGATGCTAACTACTATTTTAGGCATGACCAGGGATCTTTCTACAAAAATCCATAGAAATACAGGCCACAAAAGCTTTTTATTTCCAGTAGCTAAACAAATCCTTCACCCTTATCAACAATGCAACAAAATGGCCCGAAACAAAAGAAAATAACAGATTATCATTAAAGACTGTGCACACCTTGCACATCCTTTGTATTTATCATAAAACTAGAGACTGGGACAAATCCTCTAGTTCTATGTCACTTTCAGTACAAGGATATAATTTCTTGGTACCTACCATATTTAAAAGGAAAAGAAATGAAGTTATTGTACTGTTCCCTTAGTCTTTAGTATAAACTTAAAATGCATAGTATGAAAAATACAGACCAAAAGCAATAACTGAACACACATACCTCCCAAAAAAACTGATGCTTAACAGCTGTAAAATCTCTTGAACAAGCAGTTCACTGTAACATCATCAGGATAGACACTTTTCAGGATTTTGTAATGACTGTAAATTATGTCTCACTAAACTATTTCCATTCAGCTGACAGTACCAAGCCCTATATTACCTGCTTGATCAAGGCAAAGTAATGTAGTTGGTCTATATAAGATATCAGTAATTGAAAAATATTACTAAAAATCAGCAGAACTCAGCTGTAGAGTATGGCAGCATAGAAATGGCAGGTGAAAGCAAGATTTGGCTTGGAAATTCTTTCTCTAATTACTATCTAACAGAATACAAATGCCAGAAAGTCAATCTCTGTTTGCCACATGGAATACTGTTTTCTAATGCATAAATGTTTTGATATCAAAATCATTTAGAGTAAAATTTAAGAATTGCAGGAATAAATTCTGCAAAACCACGGCAGGACACAAGTCAGATAAAATCAGACTGCAAAATATTACTTTTCCTTATCAGCTCTTACCTGAACCTCTTTCAGTTCATCTTCAATTTTTTTTTTCCTTTGTTCTATTTCTGCAGCCTCTTCTGCTATTCGATGTTTTATCTTTTCCATTTCTGCTTTTTGCTCACTAGCACTCTGTAAAAAAAATTAATTCATTTAGTTTGCAAATTTACAGATTTTATTCCTTTAGGTCTCTTATTTCTTTTAGTCTTCACTATAATAATTTGCACAATACTAACTACAATAAAATAGCTGAGTCTATTTTATATTAGGCAGGTTGGCTAATAAACTATACAGAATAAGCATAATTTGCTTTTACTGTGTGTCCTTCCCTTTCTTTACCACAGACCAGATCTATACCTCTATCTTTGAGGCTCATTATGACTTTTTCCCCCTTGCTTCTGATTTTCCATTCCTTATCAACATATCAGCCTTCCTCTAAAAGCATGAGTGACAGCATCTGTAGCATTCTTACTATATTAGAAAGTATCATTTTCCTGTCATTGTCCTTATCCCATTTTTATTTCAATTTCTTTCACAACACCATTAAAACACTCTTTTTCTATCATGTTCATAAAAGCAGCAGTTGTATTGGAATTACAGCTTATTAGCCTAGAATTACTAATCATGGTATGGTGTCTTTACTTGTAATTGTGTACCAACCTATCTGTAAGGATAACTATCTTATGTCCTACATGTATGTTGTAAGTTGTTTGGGTTTACTTTTTTTTTTTTTCTGGATTTATACCTGTGCCTACAGGCAGAGAGTAGCTATTAGCCATCTCCAGGAATCCTACACACTTCAGTAAAACAATTAATACCTAGTATATAAAACTACAGTAGGAAGGATCGTACACGTCTTTTATCCACTGAGGATAAGTGTACAAAATAAAATACTATTATTTTAGGCTCAGATCACCTAAAAGATACAGGACAACAAAGCCCAGAGTTTGTGTTTTTCCAGTATATATCACATTACCATCACCAGCAATTGTCAAGCTGAGTTGAAGTTGTAGCAGAAAGTAACACATGCATAAAAGCAAAGAAAATCTTAAAATAATAATAATCCTCTGAGCACTTAACCCAAGCTACAGATCAGCATGTTATTGAAGATTACATTCAAATCCATAAAACATTAGCTACATAAAACTAGATTAGACATTTCATGCAAATGAACATGTACTGAATGATTGCCCTGAATAAGAAAACCTTAACATACAGTTGTAGGTCAAATGCTTTTTCCTAAAAGGAGATTTTTTAAAAGAGTCTGTATGTAGGGTTCTCTCTGTTATGTAAGCTAGATCACTTGAAGCAACATTAAAATGTTAGAGGGCACCTATACTTTATGCTAATCTAAATAATCAGACTTACACTGTAATTTTTCTGATGTCAGTGGGGCCATGGTATTTCATTGCTTTTGGCCTATTCTTTGATTTCTCCTACAGTGTAATATGTGCTACCCACATACCCATAATTCTACCGTGAAACAGCAGATGCAGATTTAAGACTGAAATCATCAACACACCAAGCCAATCATCATTATTCAAATCCATGTACTACAGACAGAGCCTAAAAGTACCAAAAGCTGCCAACAGGAAGAGACTTGCAAAGATGGGAATTTATGCACCTTTGAAGCACTGTGAAACAAATGGTACAAAAGACCAGGCATTACCTACAGAGAATGTCTTTGACATAGAGCTTCAGACTGCCCAGATTAAACCAGTAACAAGAAGGAAAAGAGTGCAGTGACAGTAGCCTCATTACAGCTTATCCTACATTTATAATTCCAGTAAGTGTCAATGTAGCGACCTATTGTCTACACAACTATTTCACTTGACTGAGAAAACTCTACTAAATAAAGACAGAATTCTGAAAAAAAAGCCTACCTCTGAGCTGAAGAATTAAAAATTCAAAGAGTGATGAATGTAGAGGTATTATCTAACCTTCTCTGAGGTTAACTTCTGAGAACCAGATCTCATTAAATACATGCTTTCTAATAGTTGACAAATTTAATTTCTGGTATTTGTTACTTAAAATAGTGCTACTTGTATGTGCTTGGTTGAAATTTCCTATCTGGGATAAATATACAACTGATCGGTTTGGATTTACAAATTTCTAGGAAAACTTTCAGACTGACTTAAACTGCAACAGTGAACACTACTCAGGTACAAATCTTGGCACTGATCTTTTCCTACTCAACCAGTTCTAACCTGATTTAAATTACACAGACCTCTGTCCTGTTGCAACTTTATTCAAGCCTCTGGGCTCACACCTTCCCTTAGGCAAACTCTTGTAAATGCTTCAGGTTTTGTAAGGGTTGAAAAGAATACAAAACATAGGCAGTTACAGAGATCAAAGGTAGAAAAAAACAGCCTCTTTTCTTTTTTTCCCTCCACTTTTGATGTGATTGTATACACCACCTGCATAGATACTGTAATTTCTTGAAGAGCAGCATCAGCTTCATCCTGCTTTGTTCTGAGTAAAATGCTTTGTTCTCCAGCTTTCCTATTCAGTTCATCTACCAGGGCTTTAGCTTCATTCAGCTTTGAAACACCTGCCTATAAAAGTTTACAGGAAGCAGATACTTAGCAACAAATTTTAAGTGAATTTAAATGAAAGTTTGCTACAAATAGCATGGAACCTATGAGTAATGCAGATTTATTTTCTTTTTCTTTAATTAATTTTCACCTTTTTTGGATATTATTTAACCTAAAAATGAGATCTGGCAGTTCTAGATACGTCACTCTAATATCTATTACTACATCAAGAAGACTTTTTAAAAAAATTCTCAAAATTATAAACATTAAATGAAACAACAAGTAGCATATGATCTTTTTCCCAAGAATTCAATAGCATTTCAGTGAATTGATATTAACTCAATGTAACTATATCTCCCCTAAAAGCAAATCAATTAAAATTAAACAAAATGAAATAAAATAGATTATCTGATTTCTATATATTTGTACACTCTCTAAAAAATATAGATATATAGATATACATATATAGATTTATATAGATATACATAAATAAAGTCTCATTTACATTTAACTATTTTCTTTACTTTCTACATTGTTTATGCTAATTATACAATACCAATATTTCAAGATATATTTGAAAAAAAATTACCAAAAATTAATAAAATCAAAAAAAAATTAACAAAAGCAAGAAAACCACTTTTCACTCTTACAGCCACTTGAACAGAGAAGTGCATTAAGATTGATACTATTTCTCTCCTGAAACCACAGCATGAGCATATGCCAGTAGAGGACACATCACATAACCATGTTAGCAGCTACAGCTCAACGCATAAGAAAATTCTTAATGCAAGAGTATATTGAAAAGCCATATGTCAAGTGTTTTGAACACATACCTGCAAGTGGTTCTGCCTTTTTATTAGCTCTCTTCTCTTACTGTTATTGATGGTATTGTATACTTGAAGGAATGTCATATACCTGCTAGGCGTTGCACCGTATATTTTACATGATTCATGGATTGCCAGAAATGACTTCAGAAAATCAGAATCACCTGTACAACATCATTTGTTACATAGATAAAATTATACTGAATTTTATCTCACATTAAAATAACTAAGAAAAAGCAACAATATCTGCTTGCTTTCCAACATATGAATTAATAGTATTCAAAATAGCACAAAGATTATACTTTTTTAAAGTACTCACAGGGAAATAACATGTAAGTATATTTGAAATGCCTATTTCTCAGAAAGAAATACACTGAAATTATCTGATATTTGGAAAAGCCAACAAAATTAATTGCAGACTACTGAGGGCCAATAATCATATAAGAAACTAACTCCACAGAAAATGAATTTTTAAAATACTTGGACAGTTTTAGAAATAAAGCCCATATGCTCTTGTTTTCTCCCTTATCTCTCATGACAGGCAAACAAAAAGGTTCTCCTGTTATTCAGTTTGTTGAACAGTTCATCAAAAGAAGCCCAAAGATACTGTAAAATAAACTACAAAAGAAAAAAATTGCTAAAACATATCTACATATAAATGAATGCCTCTAATAAGTACTGCAGCCTAGATTAATTATGATGATCTAGGATAAAGAGGGATAGTAATGTGAACACCAAATACTATTTTTGGCCAGTATTCTGACTGGCCTACTAAAAATCAATCGAAAACAAGAAACTCCAAGTGATCCACTTACCATCTCATACTCTGTTGGTTCCATGACCTCTAAGTGCTACTTTTATAGAAAGTGGCTGCAAGTAGTATTCTGCAAGTGAGTGCTGGCACTGGTCTCTTAGACCATATTTGAGACACTATTTTTAACAAGACTAAATTTGAAGTCTTATGATAAAAATTAATTATTCTGAGAAAGGGGCATTACTTAGAAGAAAGTAGTTTTTGAAATTAATAAAGTAAAATGAAGTTCTACGAAAAGAAAAATTACATATATAAACTGAAAAACTCTCAAAACATCAGATTTTCAGGTAGTTCAAATAAGATCCATATAGAATGAAGACACTGACGAAAACAAGATACAGCTAAATCAAGGTATAAAACTGAATATACACAGTAACTGCTTATGACAGAAGAGACTGCATTTGATCAGCCAGGATGTATGCTCCAAACTAATGCTCCCTTGTGCAAAATGTCTGCCATGTGAATAAAACCAAAGTCTAGGAATATGCTAGTAAACACATACTCAAAGTATCTATGCCCAACACAGGATCTAGTGTTTAATAGAATAATAACTAGTGGAGTCTACCTAAATATTACCTGAATGTTTTTTCTTAACTTCTTTGTGCGTTTTTCCCATCTTTTCTTGTTCATCAGAATCACACAGAAGCATTTCAGGTATCTAAAACAACGACATGGTTTTTTGCATGAAAATTACAAACAACGACAACTTGACTTCAAATTAGAAAAAAAATACAAACCTTCAATCGAGTTTCTCTTTTTGAAAAGACTGAAAATGATACACTTAATCAGAATAAGGAAGTTACAGGATACTTATAGCACTAGAAAGATAAATTCTGCCTTTCCATATCACTAATAACTTCCTATTCTCTCAAGTGGAAGATATTTTCCTGGCTCTTGGAAGGAGCAACTAATCCACAGAGTACCTAACAACAGCACAAATCTAGAAGCTTTAAAAGTACATATAATTCAAGAAGAAATAAGACAGTCTTAATCCACATTCTGCCCATGTACATATTACCCACTAATTGACCTTCACTGAGATCACTCAGAGAGGGGAACAGGACGATGGCAATGCTGTGCTGGTGCTGTGTTAGTGCTTAAGGTTCTGTTTGTGTTGCTCTGTGTGACAATCACGTGCATATATGTTCATGGGCTTCCCATGGGGTGACAGATTCCTTCAGCTGCTTCTACCTGCTTCACCATGGGGCTCTCCATGGGCTGCAGGAGGATCCCTGCTCCACTATGGACCTCCACTGGCAGCAGAGGCACACCATGTTCTGCCCCTCCTTCTGCACTGACCCTGGGGTCTGCAGGGCTGTTTCTCACTCCTCTCTCTGGCTGCAATTGCTCCTTTATGCTAACTTCTTTCCACTTGTTAAATGTTATCCCAGAGGCACTTCCATCAATGCTGTTAGGCTCAGCCTTGGCCAGTAGCACATCCCTCTTGGAGCTAGCTGGCCCTAATTCCACCTAACATGGGGGAAGCTTCTGGCAGCCTCTCACAGAAGTCACCCCTGTAGGCCAACCTGACACCAAAACCCCAAACAATTGCCTTTAACATTTTGCTTGTAGTCTGTATTTTGCTGTTAAATGCTGTGTTTGATCAGAGTCATAGTAGTCAGCATGTTGTTCAAGCCAGCCCACAGAGAGAACAAAACATAATGGTACTGGTAAAATAACAATGCTAATAATACTTAACTGTTCTGCAGAATTTTCCATCTTTGTAAGAGTGTACAAAGGGATAAAATAAGTACAGTGATAATTATTCCTTCACAACTTTAAATATCTTGACCTTATTCACCAAAGCTCAGTTATATTTAGAGATAATAATTTAAATAAGTCACAGTTAATGCAACTTACCTTTTTCATACTGTCTTCTGACCAGGTTTCCATCCATAAAACCTGACATTTCTTATACAGTGCTGGATTACTTTCACAGTTTATTGTGAAATTTAAATTGGTAGAATCCATGATCAAGACAACATGCAGATTTTGTTGGACCCCTAAGAAAATGCAGCAATTTTTAGTACATAATAATCTGAATACATTATGGTAGATTTATTGCAAATACAACATAATTTACTTTTTTTCCAAATACTAATCACAAGGTGATTTCTGAAAAAAAAGAGCCTATAACATCAAATCACACTAGGACTGGAATTTTTATAAGTAGAACCTTATTTAGTACGAATTCTCACTATGTATACTACAGTGCATTTTTTAGTTCTGAAGAGCTAACAGTATTTAAGTAGAGAGCACTAGTTCTCATTCTAACCCATGTAGACCAATAGAACCATGGCCAGCTGCTGTGACTGTATTCTTTCAGTCACATTCTTTGATTTATTTCTAAACTATTTAATCTTCTCATCAGGCCAAGGAAGAAATACAAATAATTAAGAAATGTATCTGTAAACTTGCTTATAATTACTCAGAATCCAAAGTGATTTTTGTTATAACTGACAAATAGAAATGTCTGTTACTAGATATATATAAAACCTATACAAACCAGAAAATAATGGGAACAAAAGCTTTCTTCCTTCTAATACTTTCAATAGCAGATTTCGTAAAATTTGTCGAACATTCATCAATACAAAATTTTAGACTGAAAAATAAATTTTAAGCAGAGGATTCTGGGCCCTCAAATATCACAAATATTATTCCTGCTTGCTATTTAATAACTAATTAAAAGTTTAAAATGCACACAATGAAAAGACCATGTTAGAGATTATTTTTCCATTATTTTATCACTTTTTAAACTTCATATTAAATTATGACTTATAACTCTGTTCACATACGGTATGTGAAATAGTTGAAAATTGGTCCTGTAAATCCATCTTGTGAAGCTTGATCCTTCAGAGGAGATAGCAATGGTTCCAATTCTTCTATTTTGTACAGCCCAGGAACTTCTCCTGTTTCAAGAATGAATTTAAGTTAGATAAAATATACTATAATTCTTTAAATTGCTTGGAAGGCTTCCCTTGAATCCTCTGTATAAAGAATTCAAATTTCATAGTATTCACCTCCATACTTCCCTGAGTATTATCCCATGTACTTAATCATTCTTTTCATGATATCACAAAACAAAAAAACAAATAACAGTGATTCTATTTAACAGTCTACTGTGTTTATATTGCTGAAATGTGTTTGAAAAAAGCTCTTTCAAAGATAGTGACCCAGTACTGCACACAAAACAAATGAAAACAAACTTTCATACACCAGGACACA
This sequence comes from Luscinia megarhynchos, assembly GCA_034336665.1. Classification (NCBI taxonomy): domain Eukaryota; kingdom Metazoa; phylum Chordata; class Aves; order Passeriformes; family Muscicapidae; genus Luscinia; species Luscinia megarhynchos. Next base: position 73,902,065 of record JAPFBE010000003.1, read on the forward strand.
GGAACATGACAGTGAGTAGTCTAGATCATCAGACATAAAGTTTAAATACTGGTTGATGAAAATCTGATATTGTGAGTAGACTTGGGGTAGCACCTGAGAGACAGGAAAATCTGGTGCTCTTATTAATCAGCTCTTAAACTACAGCAGTTCCAAAAAAATCATTTAGCAACTCTGACTCAGTCCTTCTTTTCTCTAATCCAGGAACAAAGCTGGGCAGTAAAATAAAGTCACTTTTCTTATTTGTTATTGTTATTTATCATCTCACTACCTTCAGAAAAGCAAGCTTTGCTGGTGACTATTTAATTAAAGGACTCAGTCTATACAATCTAGTAAAACATTGTAAACCTTTCAATTCTTGGTTTTATTATAAAAGGGAAGCTGTAGAGTAGAATGCATTTTCATTTTGCTATTATACTGTTATAAATAACTCCTTTGAAATGAATTAGAGGAACTAAAAGCACCTGTACTATAGAGTAAATTAAAGGACAACTAAGTGATCCTTGAGTCAGGTTCTTACATACAAGTACTCTAATTAAAACAGCATAGAAAGCTAACTAAACCTTCTGATAGAGACATAAAGTTAAAAAACATCATCTAATTCTGCCTTGTTGAGCTAAGTCTGCATGTTAAAACTGGTATCAAAATCTCTATGGACTTGACTCACCTGAGGACAGTAAACTGTTGACCATCTCCAGGAAAGTGGAATGAACAAACTGATAGTCTTCGAGCAGCAATACCACCTGCTGTGCTTCAATGCCTGCCACCTCCATCACCTAGAAGCAGGGAAGACATTTAAATCTCAGTGTATTGTTCAGAAGAGAATTATAATCATACAATATCCTGAGCTGGAAGGGACCAACAAGCATCATAATCTTACCTTGACTACAGACTACATACGTATTTTCTCCACAGCAACTACACTACTAAATATTTATAAAAGATTTTCAGGTGATTCAGTTAAAAGAGATATTAAATACAAAGAACATTTTACCTAGATATACATTTTAGTAATGAAAAAATAATTAACACAGAATCTTTCATAGAGTATATTTATGTATATGACTCAATGACAGAACTGTATCACTCTTTTGTGTACTCATAGATCTACAATTTTCTTTAGCATTGCTGAAGGTAATGAGAAACTATGGATTCAAGAAACTACTGATTGCGTCTGGTTTTAAGTAATATGTAATTTTAAGTAATATATACTTTTCCTCAATGAATAAAATTTTACTAGATTCAACTACTATTAACAGGCAGATCATAGTAGAGACAGAAAACAGAAGTATTAGCCAATATGAAAATGGAAACATATACATGAAAAAGCCTTTCCAATAAACATATTTATAAGTTCTACGACAATCAAAAAGAGCTCTGGTATTCTAAAAAGTGGAGTTTCAGTCAGTTACTATGAAGAACAGTATATACATCTAAAGTGAAAACTTCTTTAAAATTACTTGTTTTATTTAGACTGTCATTTTTCTTCTCTTAAAATATTTCTTTTACACAACCTTTTGTGTCCTTCAAAATTACCATATTCTCTTTTTTTTTTCTTTAACATACACCTATAAAATAGAAGAACTTGAGTGACTTACATATTTTAGATCACTTTTGAACTGCTTCAGCTGATAACCTCTGGAAATTTTGGGAGTAATCAGAACAGCTCCATGCATATGACTAACTAAAGAGGTAACAGTCCGACGACCTACACCACTCCGTCCTGCCAAAAGAAGTGATCCTCCAGGAGAACTCAGCACTCTGTCCACTTTGGAAATATAACTGAGGACTTCATGGAACAGTAAAATATCTATCTCTTTTTTGTCCCGTCCATAATGAATGATACCCTATTAAAAAAAAAAAAGAAAAGAGAAAAAAAAATCTGATCACTAATAATAAATAAAAGCAGTGAGATATGAAAACATTAAACATTTAGAAAAGAAGGGCTTAAAAGCTTAAGAGACCACACTGGTCTTCATTCCAAAAAAAAATTATTTTTGTGACAGAATTTAGATACCTCACATACCCTTAATGAGTAGTAAATATATCAGTAATGAACATACTACACGAAGCCCAGCACCAGAACACCCTGGAAGTCTTTGATACATTGAAATAGGAATCAACCACTGAACTAATTAAAACTGAATAATGGACCAGAACAAAGTCTGAGCTGTGTCTCTGACTACAGATTAATTAGTAACTCAGGAGAGTGTTTTAGGCACCCTAATTGCTGCGTAATTGCAGATTATGAAAGTTCCTAGTGAAACATACATAACAACAGATCCTATGATTAAATTGTGACCTTGTTATACTTATTAAAACCTCATATTTGAAGCCCAAATGTAAGCGTGCAGTCAGAAAAAAAAACAAAACCAACAAACTCCCTGCTTACTGAGACCACTGAATTTCATCATTTCCCATACAGTGTATTGGTCACAAGTTGACACTTAAGGAGAGGGAGTAGCTTCCCATCTGCAGGAGAAGTCTGTCAAATACTATGAATAAGGGTGATGATCTCTAAACTCTCATCCTAAAAATCAGACAGGCCTAGAAGAGTTAAAATGTTTGCATTTCTTCATCAAGCTCACTTTTTGAAATAATAAAACACTTAGGTATTCGAACAATACACAAAAATATATGTACACAAATGTTTCTCAAAACATTGGTTCATCAAACTGTTGTAAATCAGCAGCAAATGCAACTGATGTCCTTTTCATTAGCATAACCTTGCTACATATTTCCTACTGCCTGCCACATAACATCACAAGTCCTCCCTTGCTTTACCAAATGCAAAAGGTGATTCTCTGAACAAGAGGCAGCCCCCAGCATAAACCTGGTTGCTTGAACATTACTCTTTGCCAAATCTGTCTAGAATCACTGCTGTAAACCCCTGCTGTGTATATTCTTTAATCGTGTCTCACTTTTTGAATAACATCTTTCAAGTCTGTTGAGTTTAGTCTGCCAAGTGGCCTCCCATGTGCTGGTAGTGCCTGGCCTGGTCTGATGAATGCCTCTAGACAAGCTCCCCAGGTTACATAAAAGGTATCTGTGGAAAACAAAAAAAGAAACATTTGAAACTTTAGGTGTTCAACTCATATGCTATCTAACTTGACTAGGCATTTCCTAAACAAATATTTCAAGTTTGTGTGACATGCTTCAAAGGGCTTACCTGCCATATTGTCCAGAACATCTGAGCCCCAATCACCTTGAAACACTTTGGACAAAATATTATCAAATACTTGAAGTTCTTTCATGCCAACAATTCTGTCACGGAACAAGCACCGTGCTTCATAAGCAAGAACTTCCAATACAAAGTCTGCAGTTTGTATCAATGAACCTACAAAATTTAAGGAGATAATTAATTTTATATATTTATAATAATTTTTTCAACTTCCACTTTAAAATATGAAATTGAAAATAAGCATGAGAAATTACATACCAGCAGAAGAGCATCGGTAAGGCAGAAATAAGAAATAAAAACCAAATATTATGTAGAGTTAAAATTAGTAATTTCTTTATGGATCATGGCAAGATAAAATGAAATATATTCTGTTAAAGCAAGTTCTCTCTATAAAAACAAGTGTCAGCTTCAATCAAAAATGAACAAGGTGTTGCACACAAAGTTAAAATTAAAAGTCGGTTTTCCAGACAACAAAACCAAGAAAATCCAAAAGACATTTTTAAATGGGAAGAGAAAGACTGATAACAAATACTAAAATAAGAATAAATGCCCAAAACAGTATGTATTAGAAAATGCCCTAGAGACTCCAAATCTTAAATATTCCTCACAAAAGTAAAAAGGAAGATGAATAAATAGCAAGCCTTGTTCATCACTGGAAAACACATGCATACATCAATATTAGATACAACTAAAAAGTCCTTAAATGAGCTGAGATTACCCATTCATTGATTGTCAGTGCAGCTTTTCTGACATCATTCAAGCTGCATTTACCATCTCATGGTCCCCAGAAAGTAAGTGGAAAGGGAGCACAGCATTCTTATAACTTTTATCCTCTTTAAGCAGCCCCCTATGCAACCTTTTAATCAATGTAAGAGTTAAAACATAATGAGTAATTGCCCATGAAATAGCAATAATACCAAATTCAGAGACAAAAACAATATTAGAAAGCAGACAATGAGGTATGTATATAAAACAGATAAGCAGGTATAGCAGGACAAGCATGAGAGGCAAGGCTCTGGGACTCTGGAAAACAACACGTGCTCAAAAAACCCCAACACAAAACACAGAAAAAACACAGAATAAAACAGTGAAGAGTAGGGGGCACAGTTCAAGTTCCCATAGTAAGAATGCACTCTCAACCTACTAACTACCCTTAAACCATAAATAGCTCCCACACATATTTTAAAACCTCATTGGATTTTTATAAATTTGTTTACTCTTATGTTATGGAATGAACTGGCATTTTTTCCCTCTATTGAGTTACAGACAGTTCACAGTTTAAAAAGATCAATGTGGAGCCAATAGTAAGTCTGACATCAATAATAATCAAGGCCATTTTAGAACTACTTTATTAATGAAAACCAAGTAAGTGACTTACCACCTTCCAAATCGTATCTGAATAAACCAAGAACCCACTGAGTAAGAATACATGGTGTAAAAAGGTAATGACTGTGATCATCAACTGTGAATTTTGCTCGTACCTAAAAATGGGAGTTAAGGAAAGGAAAAAAAAGTGGTATTGTAAAATGTACAGAACTTTTTCTAAGATACTAGATAGATTAGTTTTCTAGTTGGTGAACATTTAGATATCTTATGAATGCAATCCTTGTTTAAATCTTGTTTCCTGACCACAAAAGGTTTTCTCAGAGCATTTTTCCTGTACTATTTTTGATGGAAACAACTGCACATCTCACCTAGGGCTGTTAGTGCAGTATTATTAGACAAAATATTGATTTTTTTAAAACAATACCAAAAATGAAACACAAAAGCAATACTGAAATGTAATAAAAACCTACCTTAAATTATTAACATTTTCTCACTAAAACCTACCTAAATTAGTAATGTTCTCTCACTACAAAATACTTCATACTTACTCATCTCTCAGATAGAATATTTGAATTTATAACTACATCTTTAATTCAAGGAATAACTGCTTTCATCATTTGATAAGGACATATGAAACTCCTGCTAAAGGTGCATGCCAACCAGTGACAAAACCCACACTGCAGTCATAAGAATCAAGCCTGTATCATGCTTCTGCCTGGATGGGGACATTGACACATTCTACAGCAAGCACCACACAGTACCTCCCCCAGTAAGATTAAGAAAAGCAAGTAGCACTGATTAAGAAAAGCAAGTAGTTAAGCATTTTGCTAAACAGAAGTTCATAAAATTTCAAATGAGAGGATAAAATGAACTTGTATCCAGTTCTAAATACCTGCTTTCAACAGTGTAAAATTTTAATAGGTAGTTTTTGATGTTTGTAAAGGACTCCACCCTCATATCTCCTTCTGTCTTTATAACAGCATCCATAACTACTGAGCATACAATCATCTGCTGCACTGTCTCCTCCTGCATTAAGTAGGAAAACACTACTGTCCACATTTTATAAATCAGGAACTGAAAGTATAGAAGTATTAAGATGTGTGCCAAAATCCTAAAACAAATCTGTGGGAAAGCAAGAGCACTTACTGCTTACTCTGCTTGCTTCTAATACCTAGAACTCTCTGAAAATAAAAAGTTCCAAAATTGATGTCAACTTTATTAAAAAAGATATAAACTTAGATTTTAATACTGATAAACCTTTCTACTCACTTATTAATATCAAAAGCTAATTATTTATAATAAAATATCTGAATTCTCCATCTCTTTCAAGAAAGAAAAAAAGTTTCCATACCTGTTCATAGATCTGAACCATAGATCCTGCTAGTTGATGTATTTTTGCTAAAGAACCCCAAACAGGGTGACTCTTTAGGTTCTTCTGTAGTACGGGTTCCAAGTAGGCACTATAAATAATTTGCAGTTGTTCTCTTTCTGGATAGCTAAAAAGGGAAAAAAACTAGTCATTATGGACTTCTTCTATTTAATTAAAACTGAGTTAAACTCATATACACAATTACTGAGAAATTTCATTGAATAGCATTTCTATCCAGCAGCACAGTAAAATTATCATTTTCATTGCATTAGGCTACTCTCAGAAATTTTCTAAATAAACCTGTTGATATGGTCAAACTTAAAAACAAATAAATAAACTTCAATTTCTCTAACTTTTTAATCAAATAGAACCTTAACATAAAGCTGCAGAAAGCAGTTTACTGAAAGCAAAATTATCCAACAGGAAACACATTTCAAACACTTCACAACCAACAGGCAGCTGTAGATCCCGCTTAGCTGGACTCTGCCAAGAAGCACCAAACTGCACCAAATCTGACAAAGTGTGAGAAAAGATGAAAGACTACAACAGCCAGACCTTTGCAAACACTGAATTGACAAGAGGTCCTTATAAAGAGAGGGCTGAATCTGAGTTCTGAGAGTTACACTAATTTACATATACTTACTCAATTGCACAGAGACGAACAATAGAAGTAAACCTGGAGGTAAGTTTATGTCTTCCTAATGCTCCTCCAGCTGACATGGAAGCCACAATTTGGATGTTTTCTAAACCAACCCATTCCAGATTTTCATCATAAAATCCTTGATATGTAAGAACCTTTAATAATTAAATAAATACTTCATTAAAGGACAGCCAACAGAGTATCATATAAAATAAAATATAATAAAATTGTGACAAGTATATCATTATTTCTGCTTTCTTAATTGTCTGAGGTGTCTTACTCCACACAATTTTGTCATCTGAAGATTTGCAGGACTCCATTGTCCTGATCACTAGACCATGGCTTCCAAGTAGACTCTTTACCACTGATGGTCACCCTCTGGGCCTGGCTCTTCAGCCAACTTACAAATCACTTCACTATCTGCTTATGTAGCCTGTATCAACAGCTTTTCTTGTGAGTATCTTTTGGGAGACAGCATCGATGGTCTTAGTGAAGTGCAGGTGGACTATATTCACTCTCTACCCCTCATCAAGCATGACTTGCCCCTGAGAATCCATGCTAACTGCTCCTGGCAACCTTCTTGTCATTCATGTGTCTACTGCACTGTAACTCATTGAGACGAGCACTGTCTTTATATATTTATAAATATCAGCCAAATAAAAATGGTATCTTATCTCTGGCTGGCACCTACATAGTCTATTAAAGCACAAGCAAAACTAAAGTTAATAAAGGATGCAGGATTTCAACACTGAAATTAATCAATGTAGGTATTTACTCAATACACTAAATTATATCCAGTATACTTGAGTCTCTCTATAAATAACTGACATAGGTGTTCACCTGCTGCAGAAAAGCCACGAGAGTGCTTGTTCCCCATTTATCAGGTTTGGGTAGATTGATGTCTTTTAAGTACAAAACAAGCCTTTCACAGTCCTTAGGTCTGTACACTCGCCCAGTGTTTGTGCTGATTACAATGCAAGTTTGACTTAATTTCTGTAGAAGATGTTGAGAAGTAGTCTGTGCACTGCAGTGAACAGTGGCGATCTGAGTGGAGCGGAGCTGAGAAAATGCATAGTGAAGCAGCATCCTAGAAAACCAAGCATGTACACACATATAGGCATAAATAAATTAAAATGCTGTGTATCCAAAGACATTTTAAAGTTTTTGAATTAAAATGCATATATTACATCCTGTATCAATGGAATAGGTGGAGCATGAGGTTTGCTGAATTCAACATTTTTGCCTTTAAAACTAATGTTTTCCATTCAGAAAATTCAATCAAAGTGTATGTATACAGCTACACAAAACAAACAGCCAATTTAATACCTTGATTATTGTGACCCAAATCATCCAAATAAGGAATCTAATAAAGGAAACAGGAGGTGCTAAATCAAGATGCCTGCACAAGGCATCTAGAGCCCTTGAAATGAGACTGGATCTCATGTGCCTCTAAGCTGCTGCTCCATGACAGTAGATTTTCCAAAGATCCTGTTTTGTATCTAAAAGCCACATTCAGGTATCTTAGATGCATAGTGACAGTCTGAACTGTCCCTGCAGAACTTCATAAAAATTTACTCATTTGCCAGTACAAGGTTTGTTTAATTAATGACCTAAACAAGTAATACTCTATCTGAAAGTCATACAATAAAAGCATTGTTAAAAAAATTACAAATTCTATCAAACAACTAGAAGTATATTTTACTTAAAATAGGAACTATTTTTTACCCTTTTCCACATCCTTCAGGACCCACAAGAAGAAATGGCTGCTTATTATTAACATCTAGCCATGGTCTAAAGTAATCTAAACCTCTCTGCATGTCAGGGGTTTGGATGACTGGAAGTGTTTGGAGATTACTGAAGTCATCAGCTGTTAGATTTTCAGGTTTTTTCAGCTGATACAGCATTAGCTCTCCACTGTCTGTGTCATAATATGTGTCCAGGGGCTTCCTCGGATCAGGAGGAGACTCTTGTGCCCAACTGAAGATCTTTAAAAAAAAAAAAAATACAGTTTTTGTTAAATCCATACTCTAATAGATTTCAAGCTAGTCTAAAGAATGTTCAAAGAATACTTATGTAAAATCAAATATTCAATTCTTCGATTTGATAGTCTGAGGTTGCCTTTGAAAATTCAATCATATCACGCATATGCTTTATGATTAAACCCTTAACTAAACAATAATATATTACTCTTCCACTTTTCATAATATAAAGAAATTAAATTTCACTTAGAAAAGCTTTAATTTTTTTTTTATATTAGGCATCCTATTAAGAAGAATACCTAAGAACACCTCCCTGATGAGGTGCGAAGTCCTGTTACCATATCAAGTATTCTGAACAGAAAAAAAAACCCACAAAAATCAATCTGAATTACACATACAATAAGTACAGACAAACACAGTCTGCTACAGTGGGTCCTTGCACTAAGCAGTATGGACATTTCACCATCTCTTGGTGCACGGCCAAAGGATTGCAATCCGGGATGGATGCAATTTATTAGTGACACATAAAACATTACTTCACTTCTCAGCTATCTTCCTACAGATAACACAAATCAAAATCAAATTGGAGCACAGAGATTACCTCTTTTGCAAATTCTTGTCGTGACTTCATGTTGAGATTGCCACCAAGACCACGTAACAAGTTAATAATAAACTGCCCACGATCAGTACTTCCATGAAGATGAGACAGTCCATTCATCACAGTTCCAACTAAACTTGTTTCTACTACAAAGTCATTCTGTAAATTGAAAGTTGTACTAGATTTAAATATATTGCTTAATATAAATGTAATATGTTGTTAGCATGCTGTTATTGCTCATTGCTTTTTGACATTTGCACAACTGAGGAAAGATCTCAACACTGCTATTGTTCTAGAAAATTCACTTGATGCTAAATTATTTCTAAGCATTGATTTGGAGGTTTTAATTCCAGACTATGAGTTCATGTAATTTAGGATAAGCAATCAGAATTTTCCTCACAGATTTTGAGGATCTATAAGGAATAAACATAACTGTACAATGGAAATCTTCCTTTTTAACAGATTCTTTATGAATTTTTCTCTTTGGTACCAACAAGAATTTGCAGCCTCAGGAACACCATGGTTTTTAATTGAGACTTTACAAGTCAAAAAACTACCATGGGTAAAAGAACTAGGAGGAAAAATAATTAGAAGAACACAACAGGACAATCCATGCTCCCCAGGAGGAGATAACACACATCTCTTAAACACTAGCACACTGGCCACAGCAGTGGGGAAGTCTCCTAAAAAATATTTTCAGCACATAAGCTACTTGATCAATGCAAATCCAGCTCCTCCAGAAGGGGAGTCTGGGAAGCATCATTAGTGTGATCACAGCAGCAAACCTGCCAGAGTACAAGACGGGTTTGGACAACTCTCGCAGGTGTATGGTTTGATTCTTGGGGTAGTCCTGTGCAGGGCCAGGAATTGGACTTCAATGATTCCTGTGGGTCCCTTCCAACACAGGATATTCTACAATTCTATAATTCTATCAAAAAAGCATTGAGATTCTTTTTTTTTTTTAATTACTGTTCAAAAATTAATCGGAATTATCCATTCAGTGCTGAACAAGAAAAATGGATCATACTTAACAGAAGCTGAAATTTAATTAAGTATTCATTTACTAACCTTCTTTACAACCCAATTTAAAGCCTTTTCAAAATAGTCCCCAATCCAATTTTCAAGGTTGTATCTGCATTCTTCAGGCTGATTTCTTATCCAAGACTTTATTAGTGCATTAAGATCTGTATCTTCATCACTAAGTCAAAACAAAACAAGATTCAGATAAATACAAGACACCAATGTCTTTAAATAGACTGTTTTAAAGGAAAAACACAATTCCAGAAAGAGTCTGGTAAAATACTTTAAACAATTTCTAACCAATATTTGGGCTCTCCAGTAAAGAATTCACAATGTCTTTTAGAAAAAATCTGAGGTATTTTATTCAAAAGTTTATAACAAACACCACAGAAGGGATATGCAACCTAAAGAAACTTTCCTAACCTAAAGAAATTTCTCAAGTGGTTGGTTCCCTAACTGTAAGCAAGTAACCAACTGCTCCCCTTCACTTGAGAATTCCTTTCAAGAAAAGCGTATGTTTGCTTACTTTTGAAGTATGTAATACTCCTGTGTCTTACCTCAGAAAGATCATTCCCATTCGAGATATTGTAGCAGGAGAGGCACAGCTAAGGTCATGAGTTTCAAATATAAAGTTGACATTTGAACCAAACTGAATTCTTTCTCCACTGGGCATAGTCAACAACTTGTTGTCATCCAAAACAGAATTCAAAGATTCAATCCATTCAGGATCAATATCACCATCACAAATTATCCATGAAGTAACATCTATTTCCAGACACAAAAATAAAATATCAAACTCAAGAAAAACAGTTAAAATATCACTCCTTGCTATCTTAATGTTATTTATTACTCTTCCTTCATTATGACTTGCAGTTCTCTGAAGGCACTGCTCACATGCTTTACTTTTTGCTGCCTACTTTTGCTTTCTTACCACAAAAAGAATGTACTGAGGCTTTTGGCTACAATTGTTACCAGAAGTTTGTCTTGCCTTACGCTGTGCACAAGCAATAACAGAGTATAAAGAAGCACTTGAAGACAGGGATGTCAGTAGCTGGAGTGTGCTGTCAGACACACCTGGGGGCTCTCGCACCACCTGCCGAGCACTGTTGGTAAGCACTCCATCGGCCCATTCCCTGGTGTCCATGTCAATGCGGCCCAGCAGCTGGTGCCGAGGCATGGCTTTGGGATTCATGGTGTACTGCTTCACCACCTGGCCAGTTCTGCCAAGGGCTGACTTCAGCATCCGCCACAGCGTCGATTTCCCTCCGCCACTTGGACCTACGATAACTACTCCCATCCTCTGACGCAGCTGTTCATATAACTCCAAAGCCTTCTTGATCTAGACAGCAAAAGAGATAATGGCTATGTGAAACTATAAAGCTAAATCAAACATGTATCTCTGAGATTCACTTTGCATGCAGATACTTTCTATAATTTTGGTTTTTTAAACAATAGATATTAGCAGGCATATTTAAAATTATGATACTAAATTCTATTAAGAAATTCATTTTCCGTGCTAGAAGTATTTGACTAAATTACTAATACCAAAAGAATAGCCATCTTTGGGCATATTTTTAATGAAAATTTAACAAATCTTCATCCAGTTCTACAATAAATAAAGAAAACCAAGGCAGAGAACTGCTTGTGAAAACCAAATATTCACATATTGCATTCTTTCACTGTCCAAAATATTTACTGGCATTTGTACCTGGCTTGAATGAAACTCTGTGTCACACATTCACATCTTATTTTTCCTTGCACTATTTTTCTTTCAGTTACATAACTGATGTACCATGCTTTGAACACACATCTAATTTTTCACATATATGTAGTTAGAATCTAACTACTAGTTCTTCTCACTTTTTTAATAGAAGATTTTTCAAAAGAAAACAGAAATTAGTCAAATGAATGTAATATTAATCAGTTCTCATTCAGAATAATACTCTTTTATTGCTGTAGTTGATGCAACAACTGTTTTCACCTGTGTGCTTATGATTTCCAAGTTTGCTTCTTCAAAGGCTTGTTGTAAAGCAGCAGTTAACTCAGCATATTCCACATCTTTAGAATCAGTGCCAGGAAACACATCTTTAACCAGCTCATCAAAACGTGTACAGTCTGCAAATGTAAGCTTTGATGTGGTGTTCAGCCGCAAAGCTTGAACCACTATGTGACTTTCATTAACTGGCAAGAAAAACAAAGACAACTGATCAATCTAAGCTGTGTCAACACTGCTCAGATATTGAAAGCAGAATTGAAGCATAGATTCCAGAATTCCAGTTCATGTACCATTCTACTTGGAAGCTAGGCACGGCCAGGCATACTTACTGTCAGTATGATATATGCCCACGAATGCATTATACAGATATGAGGTGGTTATGATGCTGGTCAGATGCAGACCATTTGCTCTGTCAAAATCTGCAAACTTTCTGATATATGCTGCTTAAGCAAATAGGAACCAGTACTTGTCTCTTAAAGCTGTTAAATGCTCAGCCATTCCACATTCTTTAATTTCCCTCTCATTTAACACCTAAACAACAACTTCAAAAAATATTTTAAAAATGCAGTGGCTCAGTCTAGTCCAATATATTTCTATCACTTCTACTATTCTTATATGTGTCTCTGTCTGCCAATCTGAATCTAGTGCCATGTGACAACTTTTGCAAAACTCAAATAGAGTCAAAATGGTCTGGTAACAGCATCAGAGGAACAACTTTCTTGACCCAAGCCAAGCGAAAACAAGTCGTTGAGAATCATTTAAAATGATTCCCAAATGAAGTCCTGTAATCTGTGTTCTTATTATTATATAAAAGCTCAATCCAGAATATTACAAATCTTTCGTGGTCTCCTAGTGAAGGTGGGCTTTCATAGATATTCTTTTCTTTTCTAAATTGCCTACAGATACAATGTGTAAAAAAATCTGCTTTTTAAAACTCCAGTGAACAATATTTTTACAAGATCCTAAAGAATCAGAAGTTGGGTATGGTCAATCTTACCTTTCTTGCTTTGCATCACTTTTCTTCAACTGATGAAGAAGACTGCCACAGCCTCTCAAAACAGTCTTCAGTGCTCGTAAACCCCAATCATAGTGCTGCTGTGGTGTCAGAAGCTCCCTGAATTTAAAAACATTAATATTGTGATAAGCTCTTGGTGACAGCATCTGAAATTTTGGGCTGGTGAATGAACACACCTATAATACAGGTTTGGTCAAAAGAGAATCTGGCACGTGTTTGCAGTGTTATCTGAAATGCATTTCAGAAATACAGCAATGACACAGCAATTTTCAGAGGGGTTATATTCAACATGTATTTGTTACTGACCCTAACAGCATGCACTATAACTTCTGATCTTTGCACTCTCTAATACACATAGTTTTAACCAAACAGTCACTTGCATTTCAACAATTTTAAGAGTTCAATTCAACACAATGCTTATGAGCATTCATATGCTCACATTTATATTTAGTGAGATAATAGTGGGAGCAACAATTTGCTCCCTTGAGATTGTAACTGAATTCAAGATATAATTTTCACATCTCGACCTCCCAATATATTGCACTATTTTAACTCTGTAAGTTAAAGTATCAGTACAGAGATTTGCATGGTAAACCATTTAGATTTAAGAGCTACAAATGAAGAGAATTAGAAAGTTAACTTTACTAAGGAGGGGAGACCTGGGGTGGCAATATCTTACCTTGCTAGATTAAAAATAGCCACTAATTTTCTGCCCAGTATTCTAGCATCCTTAAAGCCTTCTGAATACAAAATAACTTCTGCAATGAGTTCATTGTCTGGATGAGTCATAGCAACTGGCCTGAAAAGTTGCTTGAGGTTATCAGGCAGTTTTTGTCTTCCTCCATAACCTTTTCCAGCAGGATTCAGAGTGATAAAAATTCCAGAATTAGGATCCATTTCAACCTAGCATTAGAAGTGCATTGTAATGATATATTATCAGATGAAACAGTATTGAGAAATGCTGGATAGACTATGTTTAGTTACAGTAGTCAGTTTTTAAGTGAAAAAGATAATTAAGTTTTGCTGTACCTTTTTGCCAAGCATCTCACACACAGGACTGTGTTTCTTCAATGCATGCTGAATTGTCTGAACCTGCATGGATACTGCAGACAATACAGCTTCCTCAAGTCTATTGAATTCATCAAAACAGCCCCAGGCACCACACTTCACTAAGCCCACAAATATGCGTCCCATCGACTTCACATCAATGCCCTTGAAATTGAAAAGAACGTTGTCAAAATTAAAATAACAAGAAAATATAAAATAATGTCTTCCCGTCCACTAAAAAGCAGGTCCTTGAAACCATCCACAAATTTCCTATGGCAACTGACAACTTATCAGAATAATTTACAAAATAATTTTAATACAACTACTACTACTACTACTAATAATGATAATAATAATAATAATAATAATAAAAAACTTGGTAACTTGGTATTATAAGGTTAATATTATTTCTGGAATATAATATTGCTTTATGAAGTATGGGTATAGATATCCATTTCCTAAATTAAACAAAACCATATTCACCTCATCACAATTAAAGACTAATACTTGTCTTCCAAGAATCCCACCCAAGGCCTTTACTGATTCTGTCTTCCCAGTTCCAGCTGGACCATAGGGATTTCCTCCAAGGCCCATCTTCATGGCCTGAGTAAGAGTCAGGTAACACTTATCTGTCAAAGGTGTATAAACGAGTTTTTGGGAAATCCCCTGCAGAAACAAAACAAATTGTATTGACTGGTAGACAGAAAATACTGGCAATTTAATTTCATTAACTGTATTCATAAGTAATTAATTTAATATATAAAGCAACAGCCAAAATTTCTGTATCATTAAGAATATGAATCTGCTTACAAAGCTGTCCTGGTTTTATATCAAATGCCAATGTATTGTTCAAATTTTTTCATAACTACAGATGAAACTGCACTTGGATATATAAAAGCACACACATTAAAAATATGTATATGATAATGCAGCTACTTTGATACAACTTATATTTACCCTATCAGCATCAGGAATTAAATTTATTACCCTATCTTTTAATATTTTCTAGGAAATAGCATGTTAAAAGTTTAGAAAAATGGTAACAGTTAGGAGACAATCAGCAGCATGTATGAAATGAAAAGTGTTTGACTCATATATAAAAGCCACTATGCAAAAATACCATACCTGATACTCATAAGTATATTGGAGTTCAGCATCTACCATCTGAACATAACATTTTTGGTCGTTCATGTAAAATCTCAGCTGCTTCTTCCAAGCCCAGTCTTCAACACTATGAACCTCAGCTTGATTCAGCTGTTTCACCACATCAATGTTATGAATGATATCAAGAATCAGAGCTTTAAGCTTGAGCTCAAGGATTCCAGATTCTGCAAATAATCACACCAAAAGAAAAAAATCACACCAGTGTAGCAAGGAAGACACGTTAACCATCCACAATTTAATTGTGCTGCTTTCTATTATAAGCAGATTTTACGTAGATCTTGATTGAATTATATAAGGGCTTTCTATCTTCTAAAGCAAGCAGCATAAAATAAGATCCTGACAAACAATGTAAATCATGTAACTTCAGTCATTTTGAAGTTATTTTACCTGCCTCTACAGGGTGGGGTGGGGAGGAGGGGGGATGAGACAGAGGGAGAGGGAGAGAGAGAGTGGGAAAGGTAAAAAAAGGGAGAGGCTTTTCTGCAAAGCAATTTATGCCAAGAAGCATTAATAGCCCACGTCCACTTGGGCAATCAGTGTGGACCAACCTGCTGGGTGATCTCCTGAAACCATATTATACACACTCTGGAGATTTTACTCACAATAATTATGGTGATGTGGAGTGAAAGTTCATTAAAAGGTTCAGTGCATTAAGTGTACTCTTAGAGCATATTGTTTAATTTAGTTTCATTGAAAGAAATCCAGTTTGTGTGTTTCTATACCATTCCATGATGGTAATTAAAGCAAAGTTAAGTAAGAATAATCACAACTCACTTCAAAATCCTACCTGTTTTCCAAACTAAAACATTAATGTAATGTATTATACAATAGATGAAATGAATACTCCTGTGTAACTGATTACATTTCTCAAACAGCTACAGAAAGAGCACAGAAAGGGAGCTCAGATAGAGAACCACACTTACAGACCTCTGGAGGTTCTTCTAATAAATATAACAGATGTTTACAGTTCACAAATTGTAAACCAGAATTTAATGCAGTAAGCAGCTACACAAATGTGGTGGAAGATCATCAATTACATATTGAGTCTTTTTATACCTAAGATAAAAGCCATCCCACCTAACCTACAGTGTAGACTTTTTATCTGAAGCAGTCACTCAAAGCCTCATCTCTCATCAAAAGAGAGGAAAAAGCACTCTGAGGCATAACTATTCTAACCCATTCAGACTAGGTAAGATTCAGAAAAATCATGTCTTGAGAATAACTAGCTTATTTTGCCTCAAAGGCACTCAAGAATTATTAGTTCAGAGGCAGATATGTATGTCTAATACAGAAAAAGATAACCACCACACAGTTGTACAGGATATACTGGCTTGACATAAAGTACCTCCACTGCTGTTTGCCAACTTCCCGTGAAACAGTAGATATATAAGCTAAAAGACAGAAGCTTACTAAAAAAATGAAGCAAATAGGTCTCCAAATACATAAATTCTCCAAGATAATTTATAATATAGATATAAATCCTTTTGTTTAAATGAAAATATTAATTAGCTCTAATCTTGGCTGTAATAGGTGAGTGAGTTTATGTAACTCAGCTTTGTGAATTCAAAATGAGACAGATTTCTGTAATTTCCTTTTAAATAAACAATGTAAAATACTACAAAACTGCAGTCATAATAAAGAATTATATATTAACTATCATTTGTATACCTGTACTCCCAGTATCTTCTATGGCACTACCAATGCTAGTATAATGGTCCAGTTTAGCTGTGAGTTCTAATTCTAATTGTTGCAGATTATGGTTTTTGATAGCACTTTCAACATCTTCAGTGAACAGAATTTGTTCTGCCAAGGAAAGAATCTTTGGAAGAGAAAGTTCAAATTATATTTTATAAAAACCAAACACATATAAAAAACTAATCAGTTTTTCAATTAATTTGCAATTGTTTATTATGTCTGATATTTTAAATATTTTATTCTATGATTTTTAAACAAAGCTCTACATTTGCTATGATCCTAAGAACAAATAAAGCCATTTTAAAACCTGGCAAAATTTTGCCAAAACTTGCAATGTAATCCAATACAGCAAGTCTTTTCCATTAAGTGGTATGTCAGATTGCCATGTAAACGACTTGAATATTTCAAATGCTTGCAAGGGAATTTAATAAGAGCACATATTTTTAGAACTTCTCTACATGATAAATGAGTAAAATGGATTTGATTTGGATTATTTTTTTCTAAATCTAAATGTACAGTTCTTCACAAAACTAAAAAAAAACTTATTTGGTAATTCTAAGACTACACAGTGGCATTACTGGATCAATTACTACCTGGGAAGGAAAGAGCGATGGATCAATTGAACCTTGCGATTTTTCTTCCAGCATCAACACAGTCAATTAACATTTTCTTCAGGGTCTCCTTCATCTCCAAAGCCAAACTGTTTAGCCACACCTGACAAAGAGACAAATAAACTCAAAAATCACATTACAAATGAATTTCTGAAAGATGTTTGAACTAGACTAGGATGTGATTTTCTTACCTCCACATCATTTGATAGAAGAACTTTATTTCCAAGTGGTACAGTTTCTCCTTCTACAGATTTCATGGCAGTTATGTATTTAAATTCTTCATCAAAGCTCACACTATTAATGCCTATTAATCAGAAAACATCAAGAAAATAATATATCCTCAAAATCAAACATATATTACTAAGTGTCTAGTCATGGAAAGAGAGGAACTGCAACATTTTATTTGGCTTCAGAGAAGCTTATGTCTAAGTAAGTAAATTTCACAAATAAAGACTAATGCATTACCAGCAAAAAGTTTCTTAAGATGAGACTGGATAACCATAGGATTTGTGGCCTGTCCTAAAATTTCTAATAAGTCATCATCTCCAACGAAATAGAATCTTGGAAATGCTGAGCGCTTTTCCTATATAAAAACAGAATAAATAATTTTTTTTATTTCAACCCAAGTTTACTGACTTTCTTTATTTAAAAATGCATAAATGTTCACTGTACCTCCAAAAACTCATTCAGAGATTTCTGACATCGTTGAAGCTGGTCAAGTATGGTAGTTAAGGTATTTTTTATTCCTGCCCGGGAATTCAGAGATGTTATCCTATTGTCACTCTTAATATCTGACATAATGGATCTTGACAGAAAAAAAAAAAAATTCATAAATCCATTATAATTTTTATTTAAATATGAAATATATAAAGTTAAGTAAACATAAATTAACACACAGGCAAGTAATATAAACAGTTGATATACAACTTTTAGGTTTCAGTACTAAGAATGAAACATTTCAGAATTTACCTCAACATCTCACCAATGTAATTTAAGAATAATGGTTTCTTGCTAAAATTTCTCTACCCAGAACCAAGAAAATTCAATTCTTGACTTCTATTTCCATTTAAGCCATTTCAACTCAAGCCAAGACAGATAATGGCACACATCTTATCATATTTCTAAAACCTACTCTATTTTTTATCTTTTGACTTGTTTGGAGCAAATAAACCATCTCTTTCTCCCAAAACTCTGTGTGTACTTCCTTAGTGAACAAAGTGATAGTCTTCAAGGTAATTCTTGAAAAAATAATTACATCACCTCTACTTCCGCTGCTAAGACTAATCTTGTGTTTGTCTGCCTTGATCACAGTCTTTGATGCTTCATGTGATTCCCTTCTTCACATGTGCCCCATTAAATGAAAACATTACCACCCTTATTCAGATATATGCTGCTATCATACATATATATCTTAGGAACTCCTGTCACTGACCTTCTTCTCCATACATATGCCTATTGCTCCATATATTTTCAACATGAAGAATGTTCTAGACTACATGTCAAAGATACTACAAAAGGTAAGTAACATTCCACAACACTAACCTAAAGTTTTCATCAACCCTGTTAAAACGAGCTTGTTCTTTGGGTAGAGCTCCACGACCAAATATCGGCTCCAAATAGACCCATTTCCTTTGAATTTGGTTTAAATTCTGCAGATACTCATCCAGGTCAGCTAGCTTTTTTTCCCAGACAGACACTTTATCTTCAAAACCTCTGTAATAAGGAGAGTCCTTAAGAGACTGTAGAAGACAGCGATGATCTCCAACTTGATTGACTGTGTCCTTCCAGTCTTTAATAAGCCTGATAGTCTTGCCTTGGCTATCTTCATAATCTGTTAAAACAAAGACAGCTCCAACTCCCCAGAGTTCAAGCTCACGTAATGCTTCTCTGATTGTGATTTCACCTTGAGCTCGACAATTCAAATCCTATTTCAAAGTAAGAACAGATCTCGTGTAAAACTACAGAGCTTGCAACAAACTCACCATTCAAAAATACAACACAAATTCTACTTCTCTAGTATTAAAGATATATGCATATGAAACAACAAATGCCACATAAAACAAAGCATAAAACAAGCTATAGGTCCTGTATTTAAAATTATTCATACCTTCAGTTCCATTGCTTTTTCTATAATGGCATCTGTCACTTTTAATAGATCTCCAAATAGCAAACCCTCAAGTGTCGTGCCTCGGGGAAGACCCAGAAGACGAAAGAGGTCCAACCAATGGTCTGGAGAAAGATGTTCTCCTCTTACATATTTCAGGAGTGGAATTATCATCTGCAGAAAAAATGTACATGCAAATCCATCTAGTCATTATGAAAATTGCATCTCTTGGATTATGGAGTAATATGCTATTTAAACAAAAATAAAATTTAAATTCTCACACTGAAGTACAATTTTTCCTGAATTTCCTGTTCCTGAAGTTTAAGTTTGGGAGTATGATTCTGAAGACAACTCACTGTAAATCTGTGTCTATGTAAGCTGTAATGACCATTCTATTTACTGTAGAGAACTAAAGGTTTACAAAAGTAAGTGAAATGTTCAAAACAATATCAGAAAACATTTTGTTAAATATTGACTGGGTTTATTGTAAGAAATGAACAATGAGGTATAGAATGAAGCACATTACCCAGTAATACTGTAACATTTTTGTTTCACAGGCCTTTTTGAAATTCATAGAATCACAGAATCATTTGGGTTGAAAATGAAATGACCTTAGAGATCACCTGGTTCCAAGCCCCCTGCTGTGGGCAGGGACACCTTCCACTAGACCAGGTTGCTCAAAGCACCACCCAACCTGGCCTTGAACATTTCCAGGGTAATTAGCATCTTACTTTATATTTGTCCACTTCTTTTTGCAACTTTACTGTCATTACAGTATGTTCTTCCATCTTCCTCAGCCTGTCATGCCAGTTAAACAAAAATTCTTCAAACAGGTATATCTTACTTCTGCATGAAAATCAAACATAAAAAGGTCATAACAACATAGTACTACAACCACACTTGCATACCATTAAAAATAAAGTAACAAAATGTTACCTAAAAGTAATCCAGTCCTCTTTGGCTTTTTCCTGAAAACCTTGATAAAACTCTTCATACAGTGCCCAGACTTCTGCACAACTCTGAATATCTTGACTTACAGCTTCTGACAATGATAAGTCAGGCTCTTCCAATTTAAAATGATGGCATTCTTCACTGCATAAAAAGATCATTGCATTATGCATTACATTACTCCACTGTACTTTCATGGATTAAGAAATGGTACCATACAGAAATCACCATAGTTTTTAAAGAAAAGTCATTGGCTTTATTGAAGAATATTGCTGCCAACTGCAATTTCCTTATAATCTCCTTCTTGATTAGGAATAATAAAGAAATATGAGCAATAACTCTTTTACACAACAACCTTCTTCCATATTCTCAATTATTTACCATTAACTTTCCTTATTTTTTTATTTATGAGAAAGGTGAATTAATTTGTGCCCTCAAAATCAAAGCTGGAAAGAAAATAATTTTGAATTGTTGTTTCTCCCTGGAGGTAAAAAGAATATGCTAGTTTTATTTATCACACCAAGGTAAGAAGTTAAATAGAAAACTCTGTCCTCAAGATCTACAATAATAAGCATGGACACTTACTGGGAGAGGTGAGTTCCTGTCCACTTAAGCTACAAGAGGTTCTTTTTGGACCAATATCCCAAATCTTCTCTTAGTGAGAATTTCAAAAGTCAGAATTAAGTCTTTAGTGTACAAACTTTTGAAAGACCTTAAGAGACTCCTCTATTTATTAATCTCAAAAACATCTAGAAAAACTTAGCTTAAGAAATTCATGTTAGGTAAACTCAACAAGAAGGATCCTGAAAAGCTAATGAAAAACATGTAATACAAACGAAATTATTTACAATATCTGTTGTGATAAAAATTTAGTGAACATTTTCTGAGATACTATTGCTGCAAAAGATCAATACATTAATGAATAAGACATACAGGGAAATAAACACACATACATGAGTTTTTCCTTCACAGTTTTAAGTTCATCAAATTCTATCTTTTTTTCCTTTATCATCTGAGCACTTTTCTCAAGTACATCCTGACCACCTGTTTCAATGACATCCTCACTTGGCTTTAGCTGATCCCAGCGAGCTTTAAATTTTTCCAGGTCTTGAAGATATATATTGATACGTGAAAGCACATTTCCTTTCATCATTTCTATCTGCAAAGCAATAAGAAAAATTACATTCCTTAATGGATTGTATCTACAACTATCATCAAAATCAAAGCATCAACTTTAAAACAACTTGATCAAAAATCAAACTCAAAAACTTCTTGTATAATACCCAAATAAATAGTTCAACTTTATTCCCCTTGTTTTGTTTTTTTCTTTGAAAGGGGAACTATCTTTTTATTATGCTTATACTTGAGACCTATTCCTTTAGCCTATGCTACTTACTTAGGTGTCCTTTCCTTTTACAGCACATAGAAAAATTGCTATATTCTTATAGCAAATTGATATCTTCAGTACAACTGCAAATGAGTTAAATAGTTTGCCTATGGACTGGAATTACAGGACTGTGCATAGGTAAGCGAAGTTAAGTGAAAAGAAAATAAAAAGCTTCAATACTAAAAACATGATAAAGAAATAAAAATGCTATCTTTAAACTGTTATCCTCCTTTCCTCTGTTAACCATTGCATTTATAAAGCCATTTCTGTCGCCAGGAAGTTGTTTTGAGACAGAACTACAACAGTACAACATTTATTTCAGCATCACCTCAAAGAAAGTTTCCCCTAGTTACTGCTTCAAAGTAAACAGTTACTGCTTAAGAGTCTAAATATTCTTCCTTAGATGGCTCTCCTTCAACTCAATAAATTATGTGTTATTATTGAATGAACAATATTGATGGATTTAATCTACGAAAAAAGTATTGTTCCAGACATATTCAAAATTTTCAGGTGAAATATTAAGTTTTCATTGGTACCTGTTCAGCAATCATAAGCTGGTGGCTTTCCATCATTAATTCAAATTTATCCCATGTAGCCCTTAGGTTACTGATACTGTCCAAACCTGCACCAGCCACAGTTCGTAGAAGTTTGTTTTTATCTTCAGCCTCGTGAAACAGGAGAAAAATCTAAAATCAGAAAGAACAAAAATAAGCGTGCATGTAAAAATTCAGCAAATCCTCTTTATCTAAAGTAAAAACATATGAACTGCTAATTCTATATGCCCAGATAATAAGTTTATATACAGCTGCTTTTTTAATACTGCTTATAGAGTAATATTAAAACATTTTAAAAGATTGTATTGGAGGCATTTAGAGGAATTCTACACCTTAATCCTAACATGAGATATACAGAAGTGAATATAAACTATGAAAGAGCTAAGTGCCACCTCATATACTGCAGAGATCAACTCAATCAAATTGGAGAACAGCAGCAGATCAACAGAATTCAATAAATCCCCTCCCCCCTTCCCCGTCCCCTCCCCATTTAAGATCCTCTACTCTATCCCATCTGCCTTACATCCACAGCCCCAAAATTATGGGGTTTCCTCTAAATCCTCTCTCTTATCTACCCTGAGCCTTGTATGGAGCTCTCTGACATTTACTCCTGGATACAAATTACTGTGCTACATGGACTACTGCCCTGACCCTATGTGACCTCTGCATGATCTTTATTAGTTATTATTAAATGTAAGTTTCCATACTAGAAAGAAACAGTCTTATAGCTGTTGTTCTGGATAGAAAAAATAGTATCTTACCCCTTCTTTTCGTTCTTGTAGGCTTAAATATTTTAAATTGTCTTCTGCTATTTCCTCTACAGTTTGGGGCCTAATCACTAATGTTTCCATGGCATCAGTGAGAAATGTAGAAACATCACATAGGTGAGCTACATAAAGATGGAAAACAAAGTTATCATGGAGAGAATATTTGTAGTTTCAAATATCCAAGTCAGACAAATGCACAAGGATAAAGCATTAGTCATAAGCATGCAAAGTAAAAACTGCAGACTCCAATCTTGTCTACTACCTGAACAAAAACTGCACACTTGTGTTTACACATAGCTTTTCAAATGTGATCCACTGCGTTCACTGTATGACTTAGACCATAAGTATCAGAGTCCCTTCTGAACATTAAACAAAAAAACATGAGGTATTTATTTATATACTTTCAAAGGCTGTATAGGTTTGGGGTTTTTTAGGTAAACAGATAAAAATAGATGTTAAAATTGCTTTTGGATCTTTTTTCTTTTTGTTTTGGTTTGGGTCTTTTAAAGAAGCTAACTAGCTAAAGCCATCTTGCTTTATACATTGAAAAGACTCACAAACAAACGCCTGAATAAGCTATAACGTCGTATTTACCTACCAAGGTAAATCTCTTTTTATACTGAGAAAGGAGCTGCACAGCTCCAGGAAATGTTCCAGGAAAGATTCACCTTTCAGTTTATGGAAATAATTCACCTTCTTGCACAATCCTCATTCTATGTTTCCTGTGACAACCATTAGATTTAAAGCACAAAGCACGGTTGTTCCTCATGATCTACACTTTATTCCATTTTGTTCTGCTGTTCCAGATAGAGGTCAACCACCCAAAATAGGGAAATGTATTGTATTCTTCAATACAGTTCTAAGAGTTTTGACAATCTAACGGACAAGCAATTCTATGGAGTAAGTCTAGACTATTTTAGACTCTTCACGAAGTATTTCAATTTGTAAAAGAAGAATCTAATAGCATATTTTATTACATTTTATGACACATTCTCAAACACCTAGGAAATTTTGCTCCTTCAAACATTAAATACATTTTCCTCTCTGAAGCAACAAAATTTTCGTTCAGATAAAGAACCAAGCAAACCAATGTTCATATGTACTATTTTACACCTATAACAGATGTGTCCCAAACAAGAGAACAGGCAAGATACACAATGGACATCAAAGGATCCTAGGTTAAGTCTGTAGTGAAAAAGTAATATTGAGGAATACACAGCTGTAACAGATTACTGTCTGCATTGTGATTTCTGCAGTTCACTGTGCCCAAAAGTAAAATATTTCTTTAAATTAGTATTTACATTAACACAGGTGTGCCCAAGTGCAACAGAAATAAACAAAAATAAAGAACTGTTCACTGAAGTTATTTACCTTGAATAGATTTTCTCAAAGAAACAACTAGAATGTCATACAATTTCTGGATGAAATCATCAATTACAGTTTTCACAGGATTGCAATTAACAGTCAAACAATCTATTCGGATTGTGCTTTAAAAAAAAAGAGATTACAAGACAGTAAATACTCAGCAGCATAGTATCATAGTATAACATGTCAGTATCTCTAGATCTATGCACATGTATACAGTTTATCCTGACTTTGTAGTTTAATGAAAAATTTCTTTTATAATTCAACAAATGCAAGTCATAGCTTATTGGGAAAATTACTCATAGTACTGAAATATTTATAACAATTATGCATATATAGTTTCAGTTTTATGGGGACTGAGGCCCAGAAATATTTATAATAATTATGTAGATATACTTTCAGTTTTGAGGGGACTGAGGTCCAGAAATATTTATAACAATTATTCATTAATACTTTCAGTTTTATGGGGACTGAGATCTAATGCTCTGCTTCTCCAAACAGTTAGAAAATGGCTTCATTTTATATAACCAGTGCCATAAAATTCTGAAAGGCTATTAGTATACTCAGAAGAAAAATATACTTTATTATTTGCATATTCATGTCATTAATTCTCTAATTTCCAGGATATTTTACTAACTCAGCCTTCAGTAGTAATAACAGAAGAAAAGCCATAGAGTCACTTTAAGGCCCTGTATCTAATACATCAGTGATCATAAGCAGATACCAAAAGGACAGTAAGAAAAAAGTCTACCTTATTTGATGCCTTCCTGACTATCCTCCCTCAACACTAATATTTTCAACCTCATGGATTTCTCAGTAACATGTTGTTTCTGGCTGTGAGGCACATCAGCCAGTTTCTCTTCTATTCACCTCAGTCTGTCCATAAACTCATGGAAATCTTTACTACTCAGAGTATCACTAGCCAGCAGGTTCCACCAGCCCAGTCTCCAGCATGAAATGTCACATCTCTTTTCTTGTTCTAAACATGATTCCTACCAGCTTTACTTTAGAACTCTAACCACACAGTACAGTAAGTTCATGTGAATATATGTAGAAATAAAAGCCCACCCTAGCATATTTTAAACTCTAGAGGCAATCAAATGTTCCAATACAGGAATTACTTAATTTCATTAAAACATTTGCTGAATCTGTTCCTAACTGCCATGTATATTTCATATGTACAGGACTTAGCTAAAAGATTTCTTAAAATATTGTGTTTTGCAGTATTTCAGAATTTGCCCTGAATTCTGAGGAAGTTTCCCATTATTTTAAGAGGAAGTAATTGAACATTTTCAGAGAAGGTGACACAGATAAAAGTATCTAAAAATTAAAAATTAAAATCGAAACATTTAAAAACTACACCAACATTTTAAAAACACTTAAAATTCCATCCATATCTTCATCTCTATTTTACTACTATCTTTGAAATATCTGATAGAATACATTGTTCAAACAAAATAATAGAGTTACATTATACCTTGGAAGACGTTCTGCTTCTTTCCCTCTCACTTTTAATGCCTTGAAGTTTTTTTCCCAGTCCTGCTTGCTAGAAAGGTGTGTCTTCACCAAAGCTTCCATATCTACTTGGCCAATTACAACCCATTCCTTTCCAATTTGTTATTCCATGGAAAAGAAATATTTTACAGATTAAAATACTGTTTCTCAATAACATTAAAATACTTTAATAATATTTTCAAGTTGCATTCTCTCTAATCATTGTGCTTCTTCAATTATCTATACATTTTCTTAGTGCAAAAATCAGGAGATAAAAAATGGTTTGACATGTTCACACATTGAAAGATATTCAAAACACAAAGACTGAAAAGTCAGTTATTATACAGAGTTTTCAAAGGGAACCACACATACATTTCAAGTCAGGCTTGTGCTTAAGTGATTGACTTAACATGGATGGATTTGCTAAGCTGTTGCTCATATGTCTTGAAGAAAAGGACAAAAATGCACAAACACCATTACTCAGCTACCTCTAGAATGTCCAAAACATAAAATGATACAAATCTAAAGGAAAAAAGGCATGAGTCAGTCCATTTCTGAAATTACCTTGAATTGATTAGAAACATCTGTCAGCCTTCTGAACAAATCCTCTGCTTTACTGAAAGCGGTCAGAAATCCATTTGCATTTCTTTCGGTCATAACAGTGAATATAGACTCATCCTCTGCCTCACTTACTCCCCTAAACTGATTTGGAATAGAGATGAATCTCTTCATTTCTCTGTAATATCTAGCTCGGACTTCTTCAAAAGGAGGTCTGAATTGCAAGCGACCTTGCCTAAAAAGTGAAACAAATAATAGAAAAACTAATATTTTAATATGTAATCTGCACACGAATATTTTCTGTTAAGGCAAAAAAAGATCTTACTTGAATGTTAGATCAATAAATATCTCTGGTAAATTCTCACTGAGTGCTTCTAAGCCCATTTGATACTGATGCTCCAGAGCTTTGTAAAGTTGATGATTCCAGTGTTGTCTCCAAGCTTTCATATCACTCGATCTGAAACCCTAAAATTTAACAATGTTTATTTTTATTTTACTTCTCAAACCATAATTACAAGATGAAATTGCACACAGTATAAAATCTGAAGAGCAGGATCTTAGTAAAATTTAGTGATCACACAGCTGGAACAGACCAGGTCATGGCACCAAGCTGGTCAGAGTTTAAGGACCATCTGGACAACATACTTAAGCTTAGTTTTAGATGGTCCTTTGAGCAGCAGGAAGTTGGATTTGATGGTCCTGGTGGGCCCCTTCTAACTCAAGATATAAGTTTTTGATTTTGTGACCAGTTATTGCATTTACTGCATTTATTTCAAATTGATATAGAAATAAAAGAAATATCCAAATCAAACAGTATCTGTGGCAGATCAACATAAGAACTGCACTGACGTTTATCACCCATTGGTTTACCAGAACACTCTTCAAGGTTACTCTAAAATGCACAGGACTCTGCTGGAAATAACATTAAGAGCTGGCTGAATAAGCGATTTAAACCTTCTATTTTCTTATAATATGTAAGCTACCTTTTAAACACTACTTATAAAAATTCTTGTGTGCTTCCACAGAACATTGTTAACTGATAAATTAATGTAAAATTTTAGCTCAAAGAATTCAGTTTTTCATAGAAATCTGCTACACTGCACTGTAAGAACATGGAAAGCTTTGTCATTCAGTAAATCTATAAATCACAGAATATTTTGAGCTGGAAGGGACTCACAAGGTCAATCAAGTCCAACTCTTAAGTGAATTGTCCATAGGGTGATCAAACCCATTACCTTGGCATTATTAGCATTCCGACCAACTGAGTTAAATGGTCATTTGCAAGTCATGTAGGGATTTGCAGAAGGACAACAAAAGCTAGGAAACAAATTAGAAACTCTATCCAGCTTAAAAGGTTCTCTTGTTTAATTGGAGATTTTCAGACAGGGCTTTGGAGGCAGTCCAAGGTTGCTGCAGGAAGCTACACAGTTAAAGTCTACCCTACAATTCAAAGCTGCCCATAGGAGCTCTTCCAACAGAAAAGATTCTAGAGATTAAGAAAACCTGAAATTGTCTTAACTAAGCCTTAAGAGAATTATAATAGGGTTTTTTAAGAAATATGTGACATATTGATGACAACAGCAGTAAGACTATAACATTTTTTAATTTTTCAAATGTGAAAAAAATATACATTTGGTTATGTTTTATCACTTCTACTCAAATATTTTTTAAGAGTGACTGAATACAGCTTAGGTAACTTTTCATCTAAAAACATTGTGCAATACCAAAATAATTTTCAAACAGATCCTAAAGGAAATCTAGATTCTTTTCATAAAATATACTGACTTAAAGATAAAAATCTGCAAATTAAACTTCAAAAGAAATCAAGCCAGATTATTTCTTATATTATCTTGAGAGAATGAAAACAAAATTAGAAGTAAAATACTGTAAAGACACTGCATTTATTCTGACTGGCAAACACCAATAAAAATAATCTGCATTTGCCTTATAAAGGATAATAACAACACATCCATCTAAGAATACAGTCCTTTAATTGCTGAAGGCCATAGGAAAAACTAAACTTACGTGAATAATAACTCAAATTAATTTACACTGATAATATGATAATTTTAATCAAGATCTTTATCATCTTACTCAACGATATTAAGGGTCTTTTCCAACATCAACAATTCTGTGATTCTACTCTAAAGGTTGTCAGTTGATAAATGACCAAAAAAAAAAGTTTTGCTCATTACTTCAAGCAGAAGTGCATTTTAATTCCAAATTTTATACATTTGTTTTATTCTGTGTGTGGATCACTCACCACCTGTACCAATTTTTTTCATTTTACCTTGCATTAATGGCTCACACAAGTGATCTATTCTACCCAAGGTTTTCCCATCTCCTCATCTAACACCTGACCAAAAGTTCTTCTCCCATTGCTGATGTGACATAAAAAAATTATCCTCCTCATCTGAGATTTTACCTCACATCTGGCATTAACTAGGACACAGACGTTTTCCTAAGTAACTCCTTAATCAAAATTAATTCAATCATGCTATGTTTGAGTCTTAAATCTTGATTACTGTTGAAAAGTCAAATGTTCACAGTTTGCAGTAGGAAAATCAAACCTTGCCTGTGACTGAAGGCTGGCAAAACCAGTCCTGAGCTCCTGAAGTCCCTCTTTCCAACGCTGCTGCTGCCGAAGTAGATCAATACTCATAAGAGAGATTACCTGTTAAAAGAATTTTAAGGAATAATAAACATATTCATCATCATGTAAATGAAAGAAAGGTTAAGGTATTATGTAACAGACTTCAATTTCATCTGGAAAATTTACCTTTTGAATGAAGTTTGTGTGCCACTTTCTTAGTTTTCTATTTTCAGTGGAAAGTCGTTCAGCAGCAGCTTGGAGTTTTTGGATATAAGCCTCCAGTTCTCTGGGATTATCCCATGTTATTTGGGCTTTTCCTCCAGGACCAGATTTTGAATGCTTTAAAAACACACAAACTTTGTAACTTTTTGTGACAAAAACAGTCTACCAGCTAGCATACAGAAGTGATAATATAAAAAAGATGGTTTCATTCCTAGCAAAATAATGGAGGATCTCCCTTTCCCTAGCTGCACTAGAGACAAAATAATCTGGCAAATCACAGACATGTAGGGGCATATCATTATAGCTACATTAGTGCACTGGAGAAGGATTAATGGCAGACTCCTATAAGAGTTTGAAATAGGTCAGCTGATGTTGAGACTGCTGCTCCACAAACATAAGCAGACATCTGAAGATGAGAGGACACCTCAAATGCCTCTCTTGGTCTTTGTTCTGCACAGATCAAAACCAAATGTGACATTAATAACCACTAATCCGCTTCACCTGTTTATCAAGGAACAATTTTTTAAATTACAATGCAAGAAATGTAGAAAAAGCAGCATAGAATATGCACAGATATCACTAAAATTAAGAAGACAGAGAAGGGAATTCTTTCACCTTTATTATCTGTTCAAATGCTAGAGCAGATTGTAACATCATTGGCTTTTGACTCCCAATCATTTGTTGATCAATAGAATTATAGAAATGTGCCACCTGTAAAAAAAGAAGAGCTTACATTTAAAAGAAAAAATAAAAAGTCTTATGTCATCTTTGCCTTAGCTGTAGGGGTATCTCAGATATCACACACCTCATGTGAAATTGAATTGAAATATAAGCCAAATAAAAAGATGTGTGACATGGAGAGCAATCAAAAAATTATAACACCCACCTCAAAAACCCCACATATACTTCCATTAGAATACTTACCAATATATTTTCAGTTGAAAACTAGCAACGGTGAGGACAAGTTGCTATATTTTATGACAATTCCCTTTAGTCATAATTATAAAAATCTGAGACTAAAACCAGGTAATCAACTAATTACTTGTCTTATTTTGTATATTCATACAGTAATTTCATATGGGTTTAATATTGTATTTCAAAAGAAGACATATTATGAAATTTTGAAGCTTTATTTTTGTTTTCTTTTATGGACTTAGCTAACTTGTCCAAGAAAGAAGTCTCATACAGTCAAGCACAGTGAAAAGCTTTACCACACAGACAGAAAAGACAACACTGTAGGAAAGCTCAAGCTGGGAAGTCAGAACAGGAAGTTACTATGGCACAATCTTATACCTGCTTGAGGATGATTGCCTGCTTGCAGAACTTCTGTGCAGTGTTTGCAAGATGCTGTATTTTAGCTGGTATAGCAAACCCAAGTGCCGATAGCTGTCGGACTTCTCTCAGCAGAGTCACCAAACGATCCGAGTAAAGTATGTTTAATGCTCCAGAAATGGGATCCAGCTCCATCACAGGGCTGTTAGCTTGGATACTGAACCAAAATCAACCACATTACTGAATATCATTTGCTATTTATCCTTTCTTAGGTGCATTTTACCATAATATAACAAGCTATTCTAAAAAGCTTGACGCCATTCTGTTTTGTTTTTCTATGCTTATTAACATCTTAATTTACTAAGAAATTATTCCAGTAACCTTTCCTTTAATTCAAAGCAAATAAAGATAAAACAGAATTAAGACTGCCTATCATTTTTGCTCACAAAATTTTTCAGGTTTGTGATGACAGCTAATACTTAATTCACAGCTAGACATTATTCTGAATTTCACTGTACCCATCATTGTCTCTCAACCAGGCACCTTTACCCACCTCAGTCTACAGCACTGCAAAAGGGAGAGAAAATAATGAGGGAACCAATCTAAGAACCAAAACTTGCACCAATGGAGAATTTTGGTATATTCAGCCAAATGTTAATGAGAACATCAGCCTATCTTCAGATTTTACTCCATTTTTTTTTCTACTTTAGCAATGCTTCTACCACCATCCTTTCATAAATACTTCAGCCTTACTCTTTTTTTTATTTTTTTATCTCTTTTCTAGTTCCCATCTCCATTGCATTCCACTTTGTAGGGAGATAATTCTTTTCTTGTTCTTTTAATTAACCACTTCACATCTTTTAAAATCTCAGAATAACAAAATTTTATGGTACTAATAAATTAGATGGCTGCTACATATTTTAGTATTTTCATTAAAATAAAAGTTTTCTCTTAAGTATCAACTCCTGTATCCTCTGTAACTGTGGACAAATTATTTTCAGAGGAATTTTGCAACACTCAAAGTTGAAGACAGAAGCTATGTGGCCAATCAACTAAAACAAAAATTGTTTAAATATATTTTAGTATCCCATACAGAAATTTTATTATTTTGGGAAAAAAAATTCATGAAGTTTAAATTGATATGCTTACCCTCCTTTCATCTGCCTTATGTAGACTGCAGATTTTCTTGTGAATAACAACTAATTTGTTACTCTACATGTGTAATCTGTATATCACAGCTATACCCTCATCTAGTTTCTAGATATTATCACTACAAGGAATACAATGGGTAACAAGTAAAAACAGCAAGCAAACCAAACATCTCTTTCATTCCAGGTGCTAACAGAAACTTCAAGACTAGTTACTAATCTGCAGCATTCACTATTAATTATAATCAATAATATTGTCCTGTATACTTCACCTTACCAAGGATGATGAAAGTACAATAAATTGTTCTATTTTGTCTCTCCATTCATTCTCAGTCCTGTAATTTTTTTTAATCTCCATTGCCAAGTTCTAATGAATTACACCATACTACAGATTTCATTATTTAATAAACATTATTCAAACAAGAGTGTATTTACCAAAGTCCTGACTTGGGATTTGATAATTCTGACTGAATATTCCTAGACCAATCATCAAATTGTTCTTGCTCATATACTTTTAACTGTTCCAGAAAACAATTTGCACTTTGATGAAAAGTTTGAAATCCAGGTAAGTCAGACAGAAGAGCCTCTGCCAGCTTGATAGAATCATCCACCTTAAACACCACAAAAAAGAAAAGAAGCTTAACTTCCCAGTATTCAAACAGGAAAGAAAAATCACCACAATAAAAACCAGTATTGCAAAACATCCAAGTGGGATTCAAAAGATGATTAGGAAAAAAAGTGAATTCTGTACTGTGCCCCAGATGTCTGAATTCTGTTTACAGTAAATTGAGTTTACTGAAATAAGCTGTCCACTGACAATGCTGACAATGGCATCCACCCTATTAAGATACCCCAGGATATCTCACTAGGTCTTTAATTAACTCTCTGAAAAGGTATAGAACTCCCATAAGTCTTCTGCTGTATCTACAAGGTCTATGACAATACTCAAAGACACTTGAAATGAAATTTCACATCTATATGTGGACAAATTAAAACCCTAGTCAATACAATCAGAGGAGATTTGAGAGCAATTTAAAAAGTTTAGCACTGCCTAAAGCAGACATAAAACTGACATACATCAGCTGAACCAGACTAATAGTTATTCTGGGGTGAGTAACTTCTATTCTCATTTAAATTCATAGCTATTGTAGAGGGCACTTATGTTCACATCACAAAAACCATTTTGGTTTTAATTGGTCAATGTTGTCCAAAAAATGTTCAAAGTTTCCTACTAAAGTGCAAATATAAACTTACAAAAATAAGATAAATTAAAACAGAATGGTTGTACATTTACTTTACTATTGTCAATTCCCTGGCAGGCACAAGCTCAAAATGTACTACTCTTTGATTTCAACAAGGCACTACAAAGGTTAGAAATAACAAGTGAGAAATTAGGATTTCAGAATCTGGATATCTGTGAATCCTAAATACAATTTTAAAATGCAAGCTGGAGGGTAAAATTTAACAAAAACACCTACTGTATGAATTTTTTAAAAGAATAATTTAATAAAAGAGGCACTTCAGTTTACTATAAAAAGACTACATTCTGGGTCTGCTAATAAAATTCAACTTAGCAAGCAGCACCACTGATAAGAAACCTCTATTATATAACTCTTGGGAAGCCCACAATTTTTCTGTGTGGCATTCCCCCCAGAAATGTCAAATACCATGTTTTACAGTCTATGATAAATTGTGTGTAAACAGCAACAGAATCTGTTACCTTCAGTTCCAGCTGCTGGACCCAAACAATATTATTGACAACTTCAGAAAGGTTCTTGCCTGACAGTGGTCCAGAAACATCACCAGGAACACCATGGCATCGAGCTTCAAAATCTGTCTCATAGTCTAACACATTCAAAAAGATTCATTAGACCAGAAATCTAATAGAACAACCTTGGATCATTATTGAAGTTATAAAAATATACTAGGAAAATGGATGTAATTCTTTAAGTAAATAAAGATCCTAGCATTCACATAAAAACCAATGCAATTAAATACCTTTGACATAATCTTGAATTGCTGCCAGCAATGTTTCCCTTTCAAAGAGCAATTCTTTGCTTATATTTGGGTGCTTTATCAGTTCCTTATGCTTCTGAAATATTTGAAGAAGCTGGAATATGAAGATTTTAAAAAGTTATCACTTTCTCATGAAAAAAATTAAACATACGCTGACACCATCCAGTAGTGCTGTCTTTGGCCCTAAGTACTTACTCCTATCCCCTAAACTGACTACTTAGGAATTAAGTAACTTGATTTTCAGGAAAGTTTTCAGACTA
Organism: Luscinia megarhynchos; assembly: GCA_034336665.1. Lineage (NCBI taxonomy): Eukaryota > Metazoa > Chordata > Aves > Passeriformes > Muscicapidae > Luscinia > Luscinia megarhynchos. Next base: position 73,936,391 of record JAPFBE010000003.1, read on the forward strand.
TAGAATTACCCATACCTGCTGTGGACTGTCCAGAATTTCTGAAATAAATTTCTTCAATTTGCTTGCTATTTTCTGTTCTGCTGGTGCAATGATTCTTTCATACTGAGAGACTGCTGCTTTCCATAATGGCTAGAGATAATAGTTCATGTGTTAATTTAGGACTATATACGTTGCAGAAAGAATGTGAATAAATTAAAAATAAGCATTCTACCTCTGTGTAAGGATTATAGTGTACAGGATTCAGGCCTGCAAAGGGTTCAAACACATTGGAAAGATGTAAAGAATTTTGCTCTCCAGCTGGCAAAAAGAACATAATTTTCTCATGCAGTGTTCTAACAGTTAGCACCTATGAGGGAAAAAAAGTATTTGATAAAACAAATGTATTTTTACATAAAATTTATATTTACAAGTACACATCTCTCTCCTTTTTACAAGAAACTTTTGAAAGGCTCAAACAAACTTCATGGAACCTGACTCTGAAAAGATTATGGAAGTTTTTTAATTCCCTTTTTTAACTTGAAACAATGCTGCTTAATCCTGAATCTAATGGAACTAATATGTATAATTCAAATCCCTACCTCATCAAGACGTTGGCCAAGTTTGGCTATCAGTTCAGGGGAATATTTCTCATTTTTCCATGGATGTAGAGCATAACGTTGCCATAGTTGTCCAGTTAGGTATTCACAAGCTGACACCCACTGTTCACAAACCAAGATGCCAGCCTGTATGTTTTCTTTAACACTGTGAAAAGTATCCTCCCACAAATTCAAAGCTGCTAATTTTCTCTGAACAAATCTACCTAGTGAGCCACCTAGAAGACAAACAAGTATTAAAAAACCAAGATGTCATGTTTGTTTAAAGTAATTCCTTTAAAGCTACACCACATTCTAATCATATTTTAAAAAAAAAGTGTAGTACCTCAATTTCAAACCACACAAATGCAGCAATAACTGATTATTTTGTTTCAGATTCAACAAATATCTTGAATATCTCCATGGTAAACAGAAGTTGGTCCAACAGTGAAGCTGATGGATTTGGAGTCTGGATTCCACACACAAGCACCTGTCTTTATCAGCAGCAATGGCTGTATCTCGCTGCTCCCCACAACTCTTCCTCTCTCTCACACACACACAAACATATACCTAGCAGGAACACACAAACTCACTGTCCTATGCCTGTCCCCAAACATGGAGCTACTAATATGAGAATGAGAGAAGAACCTCTCTGCACATCCTGCTCTCACCTGTACACAGACTGAACTGACCTTTAATGGGATTTCATGTAAATAAATTTTTCTCCTCTGAGAGAAAAACAGGGAGTCAAACAGAAGCATAACAGCTCACAGGCTGAAAGGTATCCAACTCCAGCTTTTAACCACCCATCACCTTCCCAAGCATGTGTGAAGGCATCTACCAGAACTGGCTGAATACTAGAAGGCAAATAACATTCATGTATCATAATTACAAGAAGCAAGCATCTTCATGCTATGGGCTGTTACTGGTGCCTTTACAAGGAAGAAGGTCTCTGCTCAAGGAATCATTTTACTTTTCTTGACTGTTCATTTAATAAAGACTGCATAAAGGTTTACCTATCACATCCAAGAGATTATGCATGCGAGACTGTGGATAAGGATCATGTTCAGTTTGTCTCCACACACTATCAACAGTATCCTTGGTAGCCTCCACTAAATCCACAACTTCAAATAATGAGAGAGTATCCAAGTTGCAAAAATCCTAGGAAAAAAAAGATCCTTAATATGGTTCCTTTACAAATAGTATTTTTGAAACATTTATGCACCACTGTCACTACAAACTACATGAATATCAGTTAAAGTAAAATTTTGCCCAAGGAAAAAAAAAATAAAGTCATATATTCATATGTTTAGAAAGAGTGTACATATACTGATACATATTTCATAGGAAGAGAGTTTTTTAGTAAGTCTAGAAATGTATCACTGATCACACAAAATAAAACATACTTTTGCAATGTCCTCAAACAGATCTCTAAAATATGAAGCTCTCTCTTTACTACACCCTTTATTTCCATGATGAGCACATTCTCTCCAGAACTGAAATTCATCTGTTGGTGTAAGTATAGCTGCAAAGTAAAATAGAAAATATTTATATATTAAACAAATGAATGATTATAAAATATGTTCTGTCAGAACATATTTTCTAAAGCTAAATTTTTACATATGGTTATGTAAATATCCTTTAACTTCTGATCCTGAGCTAGATGCACAATATAAAAGTCAACTCTGATCTTCTGACATGACCATAAGTAATTCCAGCCTGCTAACAACAACTAGTTATGTTTCACACTGTGCAATCACTGGGAAACCTAAACACCCAACTTGTAAATAAACTGTTTACTCTGAATTTAAAATTAACTATAAAACAAACCTCGCACATCATCTTCACTGAATTTTGTTCCTGTGTAACTGGGAACTGATCTTCTGAGAGCAGTACTCAAACCAGCTTCAAGCTCACTTAAAAGTTTCTGGAGTTTGGGATCAAATGCTTTACTCCACTTCTCATCCTGTAATGAAAATTTCAAAAATTATGACTCACGTGACAGAGCAATTACTATTTTCTTCCCATTAATCCTTAAAAACATATAAAATTCAGGTTAAGTACTAACCACATGGTGGGACAATGTAGTATTTTTTCCCCTGAAGTCAAGGAACAGAACCTCATTCTTTTCATTTAACAATTCAGAATAGTACTATAAAAAGCATTTTTATCACAAAATCAAAAGTCAGTTGTTGGGTTTATAAAGGCAGCCTGAAAGTGTGTGAGCTGTTTTTCCACATTAACCACCAATGGTCAGTGTATTCCACATTTCCAGTCAGGCATATGCATGTCCAGAATTTTCCTCTCATCCTTACTGAGAGGAATTTAAGTACTTTCTTTAACTTAGAAATTATAACTATCACCCATTCCTTCATCTCCTCAAATATTTTGGTTTCATAATATAAAATATTTAGCTCAGAATTAGGTAACATGCTACTGAATTCCAGTGTCTCAATATAAAATCCACAGAACATTTAAACTAGTATATTGCTCACCTTCAGTAGTACTGGTGCAAAAACTTGTCGTACAGCTTGATAGAGGGTGTTGATTGGTGAATCTAGCATAGATGACACAAGAATATTACTGTGAAGATTATCTTCAGTAATTATGTCAGGTCTCAGCTTAAAGAACACCAACACATTATTCTCTGAATCGGTAGCTTCAATCTGCAAAAATCAAGAAAACAGGATTTGTTTAGAAAGTTTTTACTGACTGCTAAACTGACATACACCATTTACACAAACAAATTGCATCAAGAAAAAAATATAAAATACCATATTACTACCCTCTGGGCTCTGATAAAACTCTGGTAGTATCTGATTTCCACAGAAAATTAAAGTTTCTATGATACTCATTTCTGAGTCTATGGGAACCTGACTTCCAACATCAAATACATAAAGTCTTCTACAGCATATAATGTCTGTAAACATCATGATTACTCACTGTATTTTGAAAACTCCACTTACCACTTCCTCTTGACAAAACAAAAACTCTATCTTGTGCCTAGAGAAACTAAGCCTGAAGCCTATTTTTTAATTGTATTTTTATGCCACAAAGCTTTGGGAATATTTTTCTATATATTCTAAACATTCTGCATGTTTTTCCTGAGTTTGTAAACACATTATTCATAGATTTGTCAAGAACAGGCATGCTCCTTCCTCAGTAAAATCATAAATTGCAATGTGACTAATGTTCCATCCACAGCCTAATTTATGGGTAAAGTTCCAAAAATTGTCATAAAGTATGGAAATTATTTGTGGCTGAGGAGAATTCATAGAACAGGAAAATTTATGAAATGTTTGATAAATTAATAGCAAAAAGATGTGCTAAGTGAAACCCTAGATTCTGTGCAATTGTAAGTACCTGTGTACTATTTTTCTGTTCAAGGAAACAAAGAGAAGTAAGAACAGTTTTCAGTTTTATTGGACAGTATCAGTTGTGCATTCTTATCAAGTCTTTAGGCCAACACCTACAGATACAGCTTTGCTGAGACAACAAGTGCAGAGTATATCTGATCTTCCACAATTGCTGAAAGCTGCTTCATATCTTAGACAGTGGCTCAGCAGCATCCCCCAAAAACTGGTACCCATGTTCATTCTAGACTGAATATAGCATGCACTAGACTTCACAGAGGATTAACCAAGGACTTTTTGTAAGTTACTGGTCCACACTTCACATGTTGAGGACTCCTTACATGCATCTTCTGTGTGTGAAGCCACTGACACAGCAGCCACTGAGTTCCTGGTCTCACTGCAGAACAGGTCCCATGTCAAGACCCAAGCCTTGCCGGTACACTCTTGTGGCTGGCACCACACCATGCCCTCCCTGCATGGTGACACTGAGTGCACATCACACCCCATGGCAGCAATCCAAAGAGTCACTCGCTAAATACAAGACTCAAGGCAGGACATTCCACAGAATGAACCTCAGATTTGCTCACAGCTGGACACAACAGTCTGAAAAATGCATGCTCGGACAAACACCCACCTTGGATTAGTTAAATATTAGCCATGTGCTACATATTGGGTCAGATTCCCTGCACGGATATTGCCCATGCAATCTTTTCTGTCACCTGCCTGCAGCCATGCCCAGGAAGGAATCCCACATCCAACGCCCCAGGCCGCAGTATGTTCACATAGAGACAATATACAGCACACTGAAACTGACCATCAGGGTCACAATCTGCTAACAAATGTATCGTCACCATGGTCTTCATGGACTCTGGCGACAGTGCTCTTCTCTCAGCAAGGATAGAGTTAATTTTCTTCTTAATAGCCGGCACAGTGCTGTATTTTGGGTTTAGTATGAGAATGATGTTAATATCACACTGATACATTGGTTGATGCTGAGCAGCAACGACCCAAAGTCAAGGACTTTTGAGTGCTTCATGCTCTGCAAGTGAGAGGGGCACAAGAGGCTGGGAGACAGCACGGCCAGGACAGCTGCCCCGGAGTGGCCAGAGGGATATTCCGTACCAGAGCATCCTGCTCAGGGTACAAACTGGGGGGAGTTGGTCGGGAGGCATCGATCGCTGCTGGGGGACAGGCTGGGCATCAGTCAGTGGGTGGTGAACAACTGCATTGTGCATCACTGGATCTCTTTGGTTTTGTTCCCCTCTCTCGCCCCTTTTTATTAACATTATTATTAGTGTATTAGTAATTACACAGTATTATATTTTATTTAGCTTCGGTTATTAAACTGTTCTTATGTCAACCCACGGCGTTCTTTTCTTTCCGATTCTTCTCCCCACAGCGAGAAGCGGGGGGACAGAGAGTGGCACCGTTCTGCCGGCTGGGGTTAAACCACGGCAGCCGCCAGTAGCTCGCAGCAGACGCAGAGCCCTGCACAGATATTCGCAGGAGGGAGACGTCTCCCGAATCTGGCCCGTATTCACGGCCAGCAAGCCCGGGCTGACCCGCCGGCGCCGGGCGCTACGGTACCTTGTTGGAGGCGCGGAGCTGCGCGCCCGAGTGCCGCACCACCAGCAGGAACTCATTGCCGTCGTCCAGGAAGCGGCTCAGCTCCGGGCGGGAATGCAGCCCCGCGGCCAGGGCAGCGGCACCGCCCGCCGGGTCCAGCCCGAAGTAGTTGGCAGCCGTGGCCGAAATAAAGCGCTTCCTCCTGTCTCCCTCCCCGGCCATGGTGGCGGCGCGCAGCCCGCCGGGCAGGATCAAGGCGGGGCTGGATCCAGAACGCCACGGGAGCACATGCAGGCGCTGGCGGGGGAATACCCAAAGGGCTGCCGGCGGGCAGGACGGCGGCTCGCTCCGGGGCACACGGGGAGAGGCCCGGAGCCGTCCCGGCGTCGCCGGGACCCGTCACTATGGCGACCGGAGATGGCGGCCCCGCGCGCAGGCGGCTTAGCTGCGGCGGCGCCGGGCAAGGAGGCGGCGGCCGAGGCGCTCGGAAATCGGCGGGACGGGGCGGGACGGGGCTGGCCCGGCGGGCGGGGCGGAGATGGTGCCGCGCTGTTCCTCGCACGGCAGCAGCGCCCGGCAGGCGCCCGGCCGCACACGCTGCCAGGCTTGCCCCGGGCTCACCGAGGCATCTGCCCTGCCATCACCGGCGTCACGGTGCCACGGCGCCGCAGCACTTGCGGTGCTTCCCCCACCCCACTCCGCTAGGGAGCCCCTGGTACAGCAAGGCGGAGGAGTGCGGCCCGGGCCCCGGGGAGCGCTGGGCGAGTGCTCAGACCGCACACCGGGAGCACAAGCTTGCGGCTGCCCGTGGTTTCGCGGTCAGTGCGGGCGCAGCACTCCGCGCCCCGCTCGGCGCTCCTGGCCCCTTATCTAGAGGGTATCTGAGGGGACAGCGCCTCCCGTCCCGCCCGGCAGCTGCCCTAGGACTGCCTGTGCCAGCCCCAACGAGACACTCGTTGTGCCCGCGCGGACCGGGAGGGAGCGGAAGCCTTGGCGCTCCCCCGTTTATTTCGCTGCGAACGCCGGGCTGTAACGGCAGCGCGGCCGCTGCCCGCACACGCGGCTCCCGCTCCGGCCGGGAAACACGCGGGCGGCCCCGCCTCCCGGGGGCGGGTCCCGGCGCGGCCCCGCCCCGGCGGCGCTGCCACTTCCTGCCCGGCGCCGTCTGTGTCCGGGTCGTTCTCGCCGTTCCCTCCGCAGCCGATACCGCCCGCGCTCGCTCCCGCCCCCGGCGCGACACCCGCTTCTGAGAACGGGGCGGCGGCGGCGGCTGCCCGCGGCGAGCGGGGTGCGGCAGCGCCCGTGAGGCTGGGGAGGACCAGCAGGATCGGGGTCTCCTCTCGTTTCCTCACCGCCGGTCTCCCGAGGCGGCGGCGGCCAGGGGAAGCGAGCCCGGGGGGGCCTCGGCTGCGGGCCCCGGCAGCGGGGCGGCCCCGCCCCGAGGCAGGACGATGCCGGTGAAGAAGAAGAGGAAGTCCTCGGGGGCGGCGGCGGCGGACGACACCGGCCTCAAGAAATGTAAACTCGGCAGGTACCGTCTCGCGGGGCGGCGGCCGGTGCCGGCGGTCACGTCCCGGGCCGCCCCTCCGCGGGCCCTGGGCTGCGGCCGCCGCGGGGCTTGGCGGGGCGGCGGGCGCGGGGAGGCCCGGCAGGGCCGCGGCCGGGCCTGCGGGCACGGCCGGAGCAGGTGCGGGGCTCGCCGCGGCGGCGTGCGGCGCGGTCACGCCTCGGGCTGAGGCTCTGCCTCGAGGGCCGGCTCTGGCGTTTGTCTCCATATTCCTTCTATGTCCCTGGGGTAGGCGGCTCTCCTCGCTTTGAGGTTGCCAGCACTCAAGAGTGTCTGTGCTAAATCGTCGTTTCCTCTTTTATTTTTTTCCCCTTTTTTCTTTTTTTTTTTTTTTTTTTCTGTTTTTTGGGTTTTTTGTTTGGTTTTTTTTTTTGCAGTGAATTGGGAGGATTGCTCAGCACACTGGAAGCCAAGAACAGGAAAGGTTTTTCTAATAAATGCAGGAGTCTGAAGCACCTTGTTCATTAACTGCTATAGAAGTGCTTTATGCAGCGATAGCCGAAAGATGCTGTTAGAATGATAAGCCTTTAGTGCGGTGCAGCAGGAGCTTCCCCGAAGTCACTAACTGCCTGCTTCATCTGTTGGGCCTTGTTAAGCATGCCAGTAAAGCAGTAGTTAGGACTAACGTCCTGAGGACATGAGGATACAAAGGCCTTGCGAAATCAACACTGCGGGAATGGCTATTGCAAAAAATTGTGGCGTATGGCCTTTCTCATAGGCTGGCCAAGCTTGAGCTTAGAAGTACCCAGGCTCTTATTTTGTTATGACTGTTCAGTTTGTGTGACTATTCCAGAGCTCACTTTCTGTGGTCATTGATGACCTTTTAGCTTCAGTCAGTTTATTCATTGCCTATAAATAACTGTTCTTGTGCCAGCATTATCCTCTATACTCAGAACCCTCATGGTTCTGTCTCAAAGTAGATTTAGAGGGAGCGCTTCTGTTTTCTCATACTTTATTTTCTGTACTTAAAAAAGCTAAGTTATTCTGGTTTGTAATACCAGGTTTCAGTTTCCTTGCTCATCTTAGCTCTTGTTTCATGTGTTCAGTTTCAGTTTGTCTTTCTGGAACACTTAACTGAAATTTTATGATCTTAATTTCTTTTACTTAAAGTGTTTTCATAGCTAGAACAAAAAAAAGAAAGAGAAAACCAGATTCTACAGGGAGCTAGTTCTTAGGCAAAAACTGTGATGTAAGTGGGAGTTCATGCTAGGTGGCCAAAAAATATTAGATACGCAAGCATTTTTGGCATTATGTTCTTACACAACAATTTATTGGTAATATTCTTTAGTAAAATCAGTGATTACAAATAGATCTATGTTAATCTGGATAAAGCTAATAAGCAATAGCATACCATATGACTCTGCCTCTTTCTGATGTCTTGCATTCCTAATGCCAGTTGGATGGATGGATGGATGGATGCTTGTAGGACACCTTTAATTCCAGCTTTCAGCACAGAAGGCTGCTTCTTAGAGTGTTTCATTCTTTTCCAGTGAAGCTAAAAAAGATACATGGGGAGTTAAAGTTGGTCAACCCTCTCAGAATTGAGCTATTCTTCTCCTGCTTGACGTTTTAATTTTAAAATTGTTATGTGGGAGCCGCATAATTTTTAAATCCTCTCATACGATTAGCTTTCACCTCATTGTTAGAAATAACCTTAGCTTGTTCTAAAAGTCTGTAATTTGTTTGAAATGAGGATGCATTGAAAAGGTGCTGCAACTCCTTACCGACTGAAGATGCCTTTATGTAATCAGTGTTTTTACTGGAGAAAATTCTATGCATTATTTTAATGAATGATGAACTAGAGAATTCACTTCCTAGGCAAACTGGGTTGTGCATTACATAATGAAAACAATGTGGGGGAAGCTGAATGTGCTGAGCAGCTTCAGTCTTGCCACAGATTGCACACTATTGTTCTGCTATACCTACCAAGTATCTGTAGAATTTGCAGATTCTTAATTACATGCATAATATAAACAAATTGACCAAGTTGGTTTTTTCCCCAAATTTGGATGGTTAACTATAAATACCATGACTTTTAGATATATCAAACTCTGCAGCTTCTGTTGACCTTAATGAGAACTGTGCATATTCAGCACTCTTGAAGATCATGCTGCTTATTAGAGACCTAACATTAAATGCCTATATGTATAAATATAAGTAGATAATAAGGCATTTGAATTACTGAGGAGTGATATTTTGGCCATCTGTGTGGCCAATTTTTTGTTTAATATCTACAAGATAACAGTACTTCTGCATTTCACAAAATGTAATAGTTGCAATAATTTGGGCTATGAGATGGTTGTAATCTAAAGGTAGTTTTATGTTCCAGCAAGAGTTGAGGATGACAGACAGTTGCCTTTTATGAAATTCAGCATAACTGTAGATGTATATTGACCTTGTGAACTAATTTAAGTAGATTAATAAAAATGTGGTGTAATTTAATTTTTCCTGTTTTTCACATTTCTCATTAAAATAACACTGTTCGTTCCTGTGTTTCTATTTGCTACTGCAGATCACAAGCATCTGGTAAAGTAATAAGTGGAGAGGAACATTTTTCAAGCAAAAAGTGCCTGGCTTGGTTTTATGAATATGCAGGTAATATGCAATGTTTTAAGCTATATTGTTTCATTTTAAATCAAGCACTATATCTAATATTACTTACATTTTGCTCTCTTAATGCTGATGTAGACATAAACTATGCCAGTATTTGCATCCTTACAACACACACTTGGCTTAGTATAGCTTTTATTATCACCTTCTTGGTATTTGTTCTTTTTGACTTACTTTGCTTAACTCTATGCTTTACAACTTTAAAATGAAATAACAGATGTTGAGCAGTACAATGTTGAACCAGGATATACTGAGTGATTCTGCTTCTTGCTTTGAAATTGTCAAGTAGAAGTCAAGACATCGAGAGAGAATTCAGATTGATGCTTACGTATCTCACTGTATCTTCTTTGTGATGATGTTGGAAGGCTAATGACGTAGGTCATTATTTAAGCCTTGGATTTCAGTTTCACAGAACAAAATAATACAGGTTTATACTGTTTTTTCCATCTGAGAATTTGTACTAACATTTTTGATATTCTAAATAACAAATGTCTCATTCCAAAAGTATTTGAAGTAGCTTCGTTCAAATAACTCACAATTGCCATCAAATAGCTGCTTTCAGTGACTATGCAGCATATTTTGCAGAATTTATTACACCATTGCTGCTATTTATTTACCAGTTATATGGTTTCCAAACTCAAGATTTCTAAATTGTTATAAATTTCTTGTCTAATCACAACTTAAAGTCCATCATAAATAGTAGGTGATTAAAACTCGTTAATTACCAGGTCTTAGTATGGAGAGAGCTGCCAGCAATTGATTTGAGTATATTCTTCAGGACTGATATTTTCCTTGCAGTCTTTTCACACCAATGAACTATTTCTATATGTAATAATCTGTTTCTACTTTAGGTTTGAGGCATACTCTTCTGGAGTAGAGCCATTTCTAGGGAAATAATAATTCAAAACTAATTTTCTTGTGATAAATGTGTTTGCACATTCTTCAGAATTAATGTCTGTGAATTTTGTCTTTGAGTCAAGAATTGAATGTAGGAGGTTCTACTTTTAGTTAACTGGTAATCAAAAAAGGCCACATTTCCAGCAGTAGATGGAATTCCAGTTAAATCCTACACAATAGGAGATAAAATGTTTCCATTGAAAGGTAAAACTGCATACACACACATAGATACATATTTATATCTATGCACACATATGTGTGAGTATGATTCAAGCTTTTGCTTGTCATTAACAGTGAACCTTTGTATGTGTTTCTTCTCATTACTTGCTTTTTTATTTTTTGCATTTTCTGTCTAACACTGTTTGACCTTGCTTACCTAGGCAAAACGTCTCTGCAATATTTTTCAAGAGGTAGGGGTTCATGATCTGAAGTGTCAGTTGCATTTTATTTTCCTGTAAAAATAGCCATTCTCCATAGTTTTTATTGACAACGTTCTTATCTCACAGTGGGTAGTTATTCAAAGCACATTATCCAAACACTTAAAGAGGCTTCTGCTTACACTGGCAACAGATAAAGTGGAGACAGGTATCATCAAGGAATCTGCCTATTATAAGTAGCAAAATTTGCCAAGAAGTTATAAAGTGGCATGTTGTTTTGGAAGCTAAAACCTTTGCCTTTCACATGAGTTCATACTCACTAAACTGTTAATGTAATGATCTAAGACACATCAAAATGCTGTGTTGACAGGCCTTTTAATAAAATTTGGCTACCCATTAGGAGTCATTTTTGGAACAGGCTTAGTCAAAATAACAGAAACCAGAGAGAAGAACAAAGCACTCTAGAGTGTGTCCATATGCATTCTTTAAGTGCGCTATTTTGTTGCGGTTTAGAAACTTGTGTTAAAATGGAGAAAGGACAGCATAACACTAATTGTTGTGGTCCTAATCAAGCTATTCTCATTGCAGCTCTTATGACCTTTTTCTGCTTTGTATATGGCTAACATGCTCAGCATTTTTTTCAATTTATTTTTACCCTTTTGTTTATATTACTCAGCATCTTAAAACTAATCTTACGTTATTTGCAGATTCACCCTCCTCTGTTAGTGTAAACCCATAATGTTAGCACCACTGAAAGAATAATATCGGTAATAGTAGCTCAGAAAGAACTCAATTTTTTTAGTGTTGATAAAATAATTTTTTTAAGAATATTATTTATGAAGTAACTTCAGCAGAGAGTAGTGGTACCCAAATTGTCTTAAAACAATTGACTGCTACAGTCAATTATTGGAGTTGAGCTACATCAATAGGAAGCTCAATGGAGTCTTTTAAAAACTCGAATACAAAACTAAAATGGCTCATCTGCTGTCATAGGGAGGCAGTGCACAGCACAAACATTCTGGTGTAGCACATAACATACATGTCTACACAATTGCACTTGATAGAGTAGTTTTAGCTTAAAAGCTACTTAATGTTTTTAGAAATACTCTGGGTGCAGTATGGCCTAATTATTGTGCATAACTCTTCTGAGCAGTGAATGTTACTTAGATTTCACTGTGATGTGGTTTTTACTTTGTAGGACCTGATGAAGTTGTAGGCCCTGAAGGAATGGAGAAGTTCTGTGAAGACATCGGTGTTGAACCTGAAAATGTAAGTTTCTTTCATAGTGCTAATAACACCTAAGAGGATATTAGGTAAGGTTAAGTTCTGTGTAAAACTCTTAACTCCACTAAGCAAAGAGTTTTTTGTCTTCCTCCTTGTAGGAGCTGCTCTAAGGTATTTCAGCTGAAAGTTATACTTGGCTGGTGTGTGACATTTTTTGGGGCGTTTTATCATAGTAATACTTAATTATCAAAAATTGGAACTAAGGAAAAATTTGTATATAGCTAAATTTTTTAATGGTAACATATACGAAGATCAATCTTGTACTGAAATTGCTAGAGTGTTTGAATGCATTATTCTTGGACATTAGTAAATTAGCCTTTTCTTAAGTATTGACTCTTTCTTCCTCTTATTTTGATTTTGTTTCTTCTAGATTATTATGTTAGTTTTAGCCTGGAAACTAGAGGCTGAAAGCATGGGATTTTTTACCAAGGAAGAATGGTTAAAAGGAATGACCTCATTACAGTAAGAGAGTGTTTTTACATATCTAATAGAATGTTCTAATTTTATGCTTGTACCTATAACTTAACTATTCTTGCTCTCTTTCATGTGTGATGGAAATAAGACACAAAAAAGCTGGCTTTTAGGTCTTATTTTGGTCCACAATTACAAAATTAATCTGATGAGTTCACTCAAAGGATTAAGTTACTGTCTAAACCTAGTTAAGACCGGTTTTGGTGGCTTCCTTTTCTTACAAAAATATGTTAAAATATCATTCCATTTAGCAGACATAAATAAGTAGATCTGGAGATGAGCGTAAGCATTTCTCAGCACTGATATTCTGGAATGATTTTACTGATTTCTGAGCTTTGTAGATGAGAACTGCATGGATAATAATTTTGGCTGTATTATTTGTTAGATGCATGTCAGAAGCCATGCTTAATGCTTAGGTTAAATAACAGCTTTTCACTTTATAAATTAACTTCTTGCTCTTTCTGTTTTCATTTGAATTTTTGGTGAGTTAATGCCCTTCCTAAAGAAATTCTTTCTTACATTAAAGTAATCAGTATTGTGAGGCTTAGTTCAGGTGTTTCTTTTGTTTGTTCTTTGTGTAACTACTTGTGTGGTCCCCTAGCGTTTTAAGGGTGTCTTGCTATGACACTGCAATTAGTATTACAAATAGGGAGCTACTATTGCATCTAGAGCATGCTGGGGAAAGAGGTGTTGATTTTACCCTTGGCCCTGTCAGTTGTGGATTGGTTTGGGAAATTTTATCAGGCAGATAACCTCTAGTTACTCAAAACTATGGAGTAAGTGATTCTGGACTGGCTCTCTTAACACTTAATTGATTTAGGGTCAGGCTTCTGATAGATGCCATGGTTATTTTGTAACTATCACCAGAAATTAAATTGGGGGCTGGAATGATTAAACTTCTTGAAATTAAGGATGACAAGGGATTAAATCCTGGGTGCACGATTTTTCAGATGCAGTGAATGGGTATTGGTCACCTATCTAAAGTACTTAGTTTTTATTCCCAAATAGAAGCTTTTAGGAGTTAGCCAATCTCACAGAATGCAAGCACAAAGATACGTAAAATCAGGCATCTGTTTAGAGCTGATGTTTTAGACTCTGTTTCTAACAATTTGCTATGACTGGAAATCTTCTGCTTCTTTTCAGAACAGAGCTGGTCATGCTGTAGTCTAAATGTGTTTAAGACTGAAAATAGGGTGCTGCTGTGCTTTTTCATAGAAACAGACTTCTGCTGAGAAGACTTGCCTAAGCCTGAAGCAGTTAATGTGTATGTTTTGCTTCCCTGTTGTTCTCTAATGAGCTGGCTAAGCAGCTAGGTGAAGCAGAGATGCTCACATAACATAGCTTAAGATCCATTGGCCAAAAAATATGTTTGGGTTTTGGCTGGGAGTGAGCGAGCAGCTCCATGGTGCTTAGTGGCTGGCTGGGATTAAACCATGGTGAAGAAAATACAAACCTGTAGACTTGTGCTGTTGTTGCTTACTAGGAAGGGAGAATCATATTATGGGATTCCATCTGGAATGGGGTTATCTATTTTCTCTTGAAAGGTTTTACAGAAGTTTGAAGGAAAAGGATTTTACACTTAAAAGAGTAAAATATTACTGCATGCTCACAGAGCTTATTTTTTTTCTTTTAATTTTTGAAAAAATGAGATTGAAATGCATTAAAACTCCAGAGTGTGTTCTAGTTAGACTTCTGTTGTTGAATCCTTATTGCAAAAATATGTGAAATGTCACACAAGGTAATTACATTAAAAGGGTTGGGTGGAATTTGGCTCAGTAGTAAGATACCTGAATGTTTGGTTTGTATGCAGAGAGCTGAGGTTTCTTAAACTCTTACTGCAATCTTTGGAGATTCAGGCAGTGTAATGAAGCCTAGGGAGGTATCCAGTTTGCCCTGAGACCTAATGACTGGTCACCTGAATTGCTCTTAGAGGTTGCTTGGCTAGTCCTCTATGAATGGCAACACCTGAAGCTTAGGACATCCATCTCTCATGTACTGTTAGATGGCAGCATTTGATGCCTTTGGTGGCAGCATTGGGTGCCTGAATCTTGAAGTGACATTCTCTCTGTGTGTTGTTTCATAATACGCTGGTGAAGTGTGCTACTTAGAGATGAGAAAAATAAATGTGTGGTGAGGTAGATACTGTCAAAATGAAGGTGAATTGAGCCCTAAATAGCATCGATGAGACCTAAGCAACTTAGACTGGGAGGTTTCCAGTACATTGTGTAGGTAGGGTGAATTCTGCCACATATATGTGTGTGTGTGCATATACATGTATGTATGTATATATGCAAGCTCTCTTCATAGCAGGGAGAATCAAGTACCTTTGCTAGGCAGTTTTTCAGCTACTTTTTTACTTTCTCCTTAGAAAGAAATATACATATTGACATTAAATGCTTTTGGTTTAATGTTTGTATACATCTTACTGATTTTTCTTTTTAGTAAAAGACATATGTGAATAGCTATGAAATATAAAACATTGGAATATCTGAGTAGGAGTTAGTGAATCATCACTTTGTCCATGTTAGCTATGCCTCAGATGATCTCTCTACCTCAACAGAATTTAAAATACATCTTCTTCAGGATGCTAATTTGAGTTTTGTTAAAAATGTGACGTAGGGATGAGAAGAGAATTTAGTAAGCTAATGTCTAATTTTGATCTTGAGATAACACTATTTAATGCTGTCTTTCAGTAAAGACTGTTTGAGAAATCACATCTTTTTCTAGTGTCTGTACAGGAGTTTAGTGTTAATTCCCTTGTGCTTATTAGAAGGTTGTTCTGATTATTAGGAAGATTATTCTAAGTATGGGTGACCTCAGTCATTTGTTTCATGGTGCAGCCACACAAGCATCTGTATCCCCATAAAAGAGGAGTTTGACAAATCCTTGCCTCTTTTTGGGAGGAAAGTCAGTGGCTAGGTACAGAAATGCCCTAAACAGTTTTAACAGAGACATGTCTGTGTGTCAGGATCCAGAGGGTGGTGCTGGTCTGAGCATGATCTGTTTGATTAAAAATGCACTGATAATAAATTGCTTAGGAGTCTTGACACTTAATAATTGCTCATTTTCATACCAACTTTTGAAAAATAATCAGTTGTGTATTAAAATGCACATAGCCAACAGTATAGTAGAGGATAGCTGGCATTTTACTTTGCACTTAGATTTATGATTATTTGAACAATTTTAGCAAAGTAGTTTGTAAGAAATTTAAGCATACTGAAATTTGTGTTTACCATGATATGGTAAGTAATCTCAGACAAATTGTATTTAGCAAAATGTAGGGTAAACCCACTCTAAATAGCTTATATATGTCACTAGTACGCTAAAAACTTGAGCATTTAGGTAGATTAAATAGATTTGTCCACAAATTTGTAGAATATTGTTGGAAGTATGAAACTTTGAACATAGAAGAGATATGAATAAAAAATACAATGCCTTTCTAGCATCACATAGTGCTGTTTTAAGGGTTAAATAGTAGAATACAGACCAATTAGGTGACTGAAGACAAAAAAAAAGTAGTTTTATCATTAGTTAAATTTACCAAAGCTCATTTAACAAGAGTTCTTTTCAATTTGTTATATAATTTATCACAGAGTATGCTAGTTGCCATCTGAATATGTAGCATAATTAGCTAAAATTTTTATTTATTTAGCACCAGTATTGGCTAGGACTCAGTGCTGCTTTTAGGTAGATGCTGCTAGAGACAAGAAATAATAAAAGGTTGCATCAGTTGGAATTGCTACATTTCTCATGTCATAGTCTGAGACTGACTGCCAGAGAGCTGTGCACACACAGGCTGGCAGATCTGAGGAACAGGAAGTATCAGCTGTGGGCAAAGCACAGCATCAAAGCACAGCATCTCAGCAACCTGCAGTACCCCCAAAGGGCCCTTGCTGTGGGCCTGTGTGACAAGTCCTTGTGGAGCTGTTAGAGGTGCAGATGTATTCTCTGAGAGGCAGGCTGCCGAAAGGGGGACATGCGACCAAAGGAAGTGTTTATGTACACCTGCATTTCTGAAAGGATACAAGGCAAGGTAGATTGTTTAAATTTATTCTTTAGTCATGGCAACTTTTCTATAAGAATAAAACATCATGTTATAACTGTTCTATTGAGTAAATGTTTTCTGGAGGATTAGCAAGGTTAAACTGCATTCTCCTTTGCCATTGTTGGTGAATCTGACCCATTTTCTATTTGGAAACAAAATTCCTTGCTGAGTAAAGTACAAGGAGATCTTTCTGCTAAAGGGTTATTTTTGCCAAAGCTTTATCCTGTTGTCTAGGGGGCCTGTATATTCTCATACAGCCTTTGATTTTTCAGTCGAATAGCTACTGACTAATTCAGATGATTAAGGTTTTATCAGAGCTTGCATTTATCGGTCATAAAACATGAGCAGACTAGTATGTTTTGCTCAATCCTGCCATTTGTAAACATACACTTGAAGACTACATGTTTAGGTTTTGTGGTTTCCCATTATTATAGCTGGATTTTACCCTTTAATGCACACTGAATGATGTTTTCTTCGAACTTTCATAGTGATTGGAAGGTAGGGTACTGCTGAGTATGAATATAGATTGTAGAGTTTGGGATTAAAAGACTATTACTTGAGATGTGATTATTTGTATTATATTGCTGATACATTTAAAACAAAAAACTTGCTTACAGAAGCCAGCAATCATTTCAGTAAGCTGCAGATGTTCAGCATGTTCAATACTCTTAAAGCCAGTTTCACAATATAACTCTTGTATATCTAATGATTCCCTTTTGGTGATTCTGATTTTTTTATGTTTGCTGACATTTTTTTCATTGCCTAGATATTGCGTTTTGAACTCCTAACGCTTTGGTTTTGGTTTGTTTTTTTGTTTTTAAGGTGTGACTGTACAGAAAAATTACAGAGTAAATTTGACTTCTTACGGTCACAGTTGAATGACATTTCATCCTTTAAGAATATCTACAGATACGCCTTTGATTTTGCAAGGGTAAGACTGCTGAAATGTTAGGAAAGTTCTTTTATTTATTCAACAAGCTTGTACTTGATTGGTTTGTGCTTTCTTTATTCAACCTTAGGAAAAAGACCAGCGAAGTCTTGATATTGATACTGCAAAGTCCATGTTAGCTCTTCTGCTCGGAAGAACTTGGCCACTGTTTTCAGTATTTTATCAATACCTGGAGGTACAAGTTTCCTTGATTTTGTGAATGTAGGCAGAGTAGTTGGACTGTTCTGTGAGATTATTGTTTATTTTTCTCAGGAGTGTATCCATATTTCTCCCTTTCCCTTCCCAATGTGCTTATGAAAAAGTGATGTTCTTGTATACATCACAGATCTTTATCTTCCTCCCTGTGCCCCAGCCCCTTTTCTTATCAAAGGCAACTAAAATTCCATCTTGGTAATACTGTAGTTATAAATTTAAAAGTAAGTAGTAGAGCCCCACTAGTCTCTTGAGCTGCATCTGCACTGCATTTCAACTTTGCTTTGTGCAAATACAGTGTGTAGGCACCTTGGTCTCTGACACTCTGGAAGATTTTGCTTAGCTCAGCTGCCCACAAGCGATTAAAGTGAACAGGTGTCAGTTGTGGAACACATGAGGCTTGAAACTATTCCCTTGCTTCAAAGCAGTACTAACACTGTAAAGTAGCTGTCCTTATGATCATAATGTATTGTACCCTGCAGAAAAGAAGATTTATTTTTTTTAATAATTCATTATGGAAATATATCTGAGCTAGATATGCCTTGCTTCAGAGCAAGGCAAAAATATGCCAGTTTTTGAAGCTTGACTTACTGATTTCCAGGTTTGGGGAAATTTGATTCTGCTCTGATCTTCCAAGAAATCATTTTATGTAGTTTCATAACTATGAAATATATTCATGTGTAGTATTTTTTAAAATGGAAAATCAAGTAAGTAATAGCCATTGTTACCCATTAAATTGTTTGTTAGGAACTCATTGAAGATAAAATGAGATGCAGGAGTACCAAATGCCACTTGACATTTTAATATTTTGAAATTACTTTTCCTAGCAATCGAAGTATAGAGTTATGAACAAGGATCAGTGGTACAATGTACTAGAGTTCAGCAGAACTGTCCATGCAGATCTTAGCAACTATGATGAAGATGGTGCATGTAAGTATTCTTAATGTTTTGCTTATTCAAATCTTAGAGAATTTTAAAATTGCACAAAACAAATTTCTGTAAAAGAAACAATACTGTAAGGGTTTTTTTTTTTCCCAACAATGTATAGAAAACCTGATAACCATCCATCTTCAAGCTGCAGATATTAATTGCTCTTAATTGTATGTCATGGGTACAGTATGTCAGTAGTATGATGGTTTACTTGAGCCAGCTTGTATTCAGTGAGGTTCTGGTGAAGGTGCTTGCTGAATGCAACTGTAGACTTGCAAGTAGAATTATAAACAGCAAACTCTCATTTTGTACTAGTATATAATAAACTAGCTTAACAATTTTGGCCTATCTGCTGGTACTTGGGGCTGAAATCTCCATCTGCCTGGTAGTCATGCTGTGACTGAATTGCCTAAGGCCCATTTTGGTCCATGTTCTAATTATTCACAATTTTGAAAACTTTAGGAAGAAGGAATTAGTTGTGCTGATTTGCAAGATTTATAAGATTATTTTTATGCTTTCCATTCAGTTCACTCTGCCTGTCAGATATCAGCAACACTTTATCCATAATTCCATATAGCGTTCTTTGTGCACTTTTTATCCCTGGATTGGAGTGTTTGTACTAATCTGAGTATTTTACCATAGGATTGACATGGATGTTTCCTAGACCAGTAGTTTGAACCCTCATACTTCAAAACTATGTGTTTGAAAGACATTGCCAATTGTAACTCCAAGTTTTTTCCTTTTGCAGGGCCCGTACTTCTGGATGAATTTGTTGAATGGCAGAAAGTCCGTCAAGCGTCATAGCAAGAATTCAAAAGAAAATGCAAAAGGTTTTTTTTGGTGCCCGCCTGTACACAAAGTAATGAGAAAAACAAAGGATTGCATTTTCATTCATAAGAAAGACTTTACAGTAATTTTTTTTTCCTTTTTTAAGGAGACTTTCTTGTTACATGTGATATGGGCATTGAACCACACCTCTTCTGAGACTGAAAGTTGGAGTTCTTGTTTTGAGTCTTATGTTTATAGCATTTATTTCAGAACAATAAAGATTCAGATTTGTGACAAAGGCCTAAAAGTGAAGGATGTCCCTTGAATGTGAGTGTGGTGTCTATTTTTAAAACCAAATCTATAAGATATCTTTCTCAGAAGTGCCCTTTGCTATGAATTTTTGAAGACCTTAAAAATGCTTAATTGGCACTGTTGCTTGCTGTTGGTGTGATTGTCTTGTGTGGCAAATGTTAGAAAGAATGCCTGACTGATTTTGGAAGCCCTGGGTGTGGGAGTGTGCTAGTTTGCATAGTAAGTATTGGTTGTGGGTTGTGCCAGTTTTCATCTCCTCGTGGGAGATAAAGGCCTTAAACTCCTACTATAGATTTTTTATTTCTTTGTTTGTCCCCCACCCAGTGGCATGGCTTTTAATGGCAGGCCCTTTCGAAGCAGAAAGGTGCAGAGCAAATGGTTCTGTGTGCAGAATGGTTGAAAACTAGTTGCCTGTACTTCAAATGCTGAACACAGATACTCTTTGGTACAGCAAGGCAGCTTCCAATTTTTACTGCTGTTTAGGCTTTTTGGGTTGCTTTGTATAAAAGTGCAATTTATATTTTAAAAGGGAAAACTGGGAAGACTTGGTTTCAAGCTTTGCTTCTTATGTGTTTTAGACTGGAGGCACTCATAGACTTTTTTTTCCTCTCTGAATGGTTTTCATAATGTAGATCAAGAAGCAACTATTTAATCACCTACTTTTGACCAAGTAATAGGCTGTGTGTAACAGGGAGTTAATTGTCACTCTGTTACTCTGTGTGAGTCCAATGACTACTGTGGTTGCCCTTTTAGGCATTCAGTATTCATGACATGAAGTTTCTCACTCTACCTCCCTGCCCAGGAGACCTAATGCGACCTTTGAGAAGGAAAGGGATTTTAATCAGTAAACATGAAAAACCAAACCAGAATGAGAGAATGAAGCATTTGCAACTTCTGCTTTATTATTTAAATGTGTAATACAGACTGTGATAATACTGGGAGACTCAGTCAGTGATCAAGGCCTCAGTGTGCCAAATATTTCAACAAGTGAAATAAGAATAGACAATGTAAACTAGGCATGACTTGAAGATCTTTGCCTCAGGGAAATTCCGTTTTGCACATCCCTTAGTCAAACTAACAAGCATGAGTTTTCCTGTCCTTAAGGAAAGCTGTATTCCCAAGGTGATTTTTTTTTCTTTAAGAAGGTGTGTGTCAAAAAAAAAAGGTATAAGAAGAAATATACAAGTAGTGGTGTGTGCCTGTGCTCTTGTTCTGCTACCAAGGACTCCCCTTGCAGCTTCTCTCCAGGTCTGTTTGCTGTGGGCTGCAGGACACAGTGCAGTGCTGGGCTCAGGCTGTTCTGCGAGTCACCTGGAACTGTAGGAGCTTGGTTGCACCCAAGTGAAAAAAGCACCGGAGGAAAAAAACAACTGTTGAGATACTTGGAAGATCTCTGCTTTGTACAATGGCTAGTGTCTGTGTGCATGTAAGCAGACGTACCACAGCTGCTCTAAGTATTTTTTCACCTATTTTACAGAGTACCTAATGTTAGACCTCGTGTAAGCTGCAGCATTTCCCTTCAATATGTTACAAGTTGTCCATTTGCATTGCTGATAATTCTGATTTCACTCGTAACAGAGTGCCTTTCATTTGGGAATTGCCCTATCCCGCAGAAAGCTTGTGCCAGAATGAGAATAATTTCAGCAGTCTAAGACCTGCTGGTACAATAAGGTCTTAAGATGCAAGGTAAACATGCGCCAGGTAACTGATGTCAAGGGATGTCCTGCTGTATACTAAATCTCTTCAGGGATGCAGATTCTGAAATGACTTTCAAGTTCACTGCAATGACTCACATACTGTGTTTAGTCCCCATTAGGGTGTTCCCTTTCCAAACGTTTTGAAATACTGGTCAGAAGAGAATCTTTTATAGCTTGATTTTAAAAAAATCATTGCTTTTAGGTAACTGCAAACTTGTGAATTTGATTTAAACCTTTGGTCCTAGACTATCGTATTAGAGTGTAAAAGCAGGAGTGATGTACCTACCAGTCTGAGGTGGTCAAGTACTTGCCATTAAGGTGTAAGACACTATGTGATGTATCATTTGTATCTGTTAAGGTTTTATCAGTATTCCTATAATAAATCCATGTTTCAGGGATTTACAATGTGGTTGTGTGAGTGATTGAAAATCATCAGTTACTGTAAAACTTTGGGGATTATTGTATTTAAACTAGTTGAAATAGTTTTTCAAATTTGAATAAAATAGAATTTTAAGTTATGGGTTCTTGGCTCAAAACTGTGATCAGGTGTATTGTTTCAATGTGAATTAATGGCTTGTACAGTTTCATTGTGAACCGTCATGTTTATTAGCTGTGTTTTGTCTCATCACCTTACAGCTTATTGTGGTTAAGTGCCAATAGCTCCAACTTGGTTTTGTTTTCTTTTCTTTTGTTTAAATTTTGTGCATGTCCATCAGCCAAAACTTGACTTCTGCTAAATGCTTTTTTTAATCCTTTTCCTTCAATTTTTATTTTGTTCAGGTGCATTTCAGTCTACTGAATATTTTTTAAAAGTTATACCTTATCCTTCAGTGTTGTAAGATGAAAGTTCCCCTTTGAAGTATGCTGCCACAGTGTGACAAATAGTTAAACTGAAGGTGAAATGTCTTCCGAAGTTAAGTCATAGTGGTGTCTATCTTAATCCTATAAATTTCCCATTAATCTCACTTTAATTTCTTGACATCAATTCTTCCTAACATAATTAATCACTTCTACTTTTCTTAGACAACTAACAGTTTTCAGTTTAAAGTCTGCAAACACACACCTATTCGTGGAAGAAGCCATACTGGTTGATCAGAATGTAGTATTTCTGCTGTGTAAAAAATGTGATCTTGAATTAAACAGTTGTGTATGTTTACCTATGTCTTTAACTGTATGTGTAGTTTTGATTGAATTTATCTTTACTGTTTAAATTAGCTTCTTAAATTAGCTTTTTTAATTCTTTACTAATGGCTGTAATTTCAATTTTCTATATAGCAGACTTTGAATTTGGCTTTTGAGATGACCACAGACATCAACCTGGTACCTGTCTTGGGTAGCCAAAGTGCAGACCCTGTGGTCTCTGGCTTTTGTACAGGGCTTTTTTTTGTATCTGTCAAAAACTTTGTGTTGATACATTGATACTGACTGCACAAAAAGTGCAAAAGGGACCATAAATTTAATGTTTCTGATATTTTCAATTTTTGAGCTAGTAAACAGTTCTTTCAATGCAATATGTACAAACTTGTGCAGGTTTAGCTTTGTAAATATGATTAATAAAATGGTGTGTAATAGGGCAGAAAACTTTTTTGTCATTCTGCCTCTTAGTTTTTCCTTATGTGTTTTTGTGTATGTGTAATTGTTCATAAAATCACTGAGGTAACTTAATTCTGGCAAGATGGATCAGTCTCATTGTTAAGTTAACCTTTTTCTTTGCTTCTGTGTGTAGATGTAGAACATAGAACTTTATTGCAGTTGTGAGTAACAGCAAATGCTATTCTTGACTATATCCCACGTTATTAGATGCTGATAGAACATCATGATCTTGGAAATTGACTGTCATTAATTATTCATTGAATGAGCACATTTCCAACAACCTGTTGCAGTGCATGTGAATGAGGAGGGAATGAGCTTTTCTGTCTTTCCCAGCTGCCTTCCCTCCCTGCCTCTTCCCCAGTGTATATCTTGGGTCAGGTGTCTGTTTTTAGGAGAGGACTTGGTGTTTCCTAATGTATTCTTCCATAGGGTCTTTCAGAGCCCATTACAGAAAGGATCAAAGACAACAACCTGTCATATGTTTGAGTTAGTAAGACTGCTTTTCTTGTAGATGCAGTTTATTCCTCTGTTGATACTTGCTAGTTGTTGAAGTCTGATGTCATAGCTGGCTCAGGACAGTCTTCTCTGTCTCTTCCAGACCTAAGGCAATGCCTGTTTATTGCCTCCATGGTTCTGCTGTATATTGTTTTTGACAGTGGAGTTCCTGATGCCTTCCTGAGCCAGCAGAAGTTTAGTGGTATATACACAGCAGTCATCTCAAATACAAGTGATGGCAAGAGTTTTGTTACTTCTTTACCCATCTGTATTATTGTTCTTCCTGTATTTCTTTCTGCCTCTGTGAGAAAGGGCACTGAATTGATAGATACATGCATTAATACCTGGACATGTTCTGCAAGGTTATGTAACCTGTGTTACCTTAATTTTTTATTTTAATTTCAAGCCACTGCCAGGTGCATCACCAAAATGAAATTTTTGTATCACATCATCTGGATTCTCAACTTTAATCTTCTTCCTGTTTTTGTCCTATTTAATCAGAGTATGACACTCTGTATATCTGGATCTCCTTAGCTTTTTCCCCTGAATAGTGACTATACCAATGACAGAAGAAATAACTTAGTGAATTTGTTTTATATGCCTCAGAGTGGACAGATGTTTGTCTTGATGAGCAAAATACCAATTCTTTAATCGAAGTTGGTTCCAGTGTGTTTCTGTTGAATGACTTACTGCTTTATAAGTTATGAAAATGTAATGGTTGTGTCCTGTTTCTCTAGAAACTGCATATTGATAGTTACTTTCAACACATGAAGTTCTTTAGCTTCTTAAATTAAACTTCTTCTCCCCTAATTATGACAATTTAAAACATAATCACTCTGTGTTTCTGGGTTTGTCCATCTATGTGTGTATTTTTGTCAGCTCAGTCATGAATTAGTACTGATTATAAAATAAAGGTATTTTTTGGTTGATTTCAATTCTAGCTAATATACAGCTTAATTTTTGCCTTCGAGTGTTTCCAGAATTAGTTTGTTTACTTCCACTATTCATTTTATGATAGTAAATTAAAGGACTAGAACACAGAACTGCTAGCTAGCTAATTTTTTTTTTTTTTCTGGTAGTGGCACTGAAGTGAGTGTCTTTTTTATTCTTTAAAATATTAGGATATTCCAGAAAGGTTTATTGTGCTTATTATAATAATTATCATACAGTGAAATGATAGATGTGGCATCTAGCTTTCTATCAAAGGCTTAATGTGAAATTATTTTAGCATTCAAAATCAGTTAACTGTAAATCAATTTTTCTAATGAAAAAAAGAACTAGTATCCTATGATGTAATGTCTCTCAATAATTAAAGCTTACAAAGAAATATGATTCATAGCTATATAGTTCATTCTCATCTAACTGCTCAACATATGTCAATTTGAACATAGACAAACTGTTAGGACACATCTGAAAAAAATCAGTACTAATCCATGAGAAATGTAATGGCTTTAATTCTTTTCATTTTACAACAGTAGGAAGAAGACCATTTGTTATATGAAAAATAGATTGTCTGCATACCTGACACTTGCATTGGAGTGATGCTTTGTGTCATAGTTGCAGATACTGGTTCTATCTACAAAACAAAGGAAATGGTGTATTCCCTCATGCATGCCAGGAGTTTTTTGCATCAGGATTGAGTAGTACTGCAAAGCAATGGCCACTGCTGGAGCTCTGAGGACTGGGCCTGGGTCATGACATAGTGCTTCTGCTGAGATGGGAAATGGAAATATTGATGGCACGCAGTGGAAGGAGTAGGAAATAAATCTCAAAATAGAATACATTCCTATCCTGCCATTTTCCTGTGTATTTCCATGGCTCTTGGTGTAACCAGGGGTGTGCTCTCTCCTTGTTTCAGACTTGTAGCCTCTATACATGCACACACATTTTTATATATAAAAATGAGTATATAAATGTTTCCCATCTAGTGTTCAACGTGGTGGATACTGCCCAGAAAGACTTTGAAGCTGTAAGGAGAATTAGAAAGGAGATTCTGTTCTGCTCAGCTTTCCTAAATTATATGTATTTCTTTGAGGCTGTGGAAGTGACTGGTCACTTTTCTGTTCTATGCAAATCTACCCTTGATGGTGTTTTTTCTACCTTTGAGTGGCTCTGTCCACTGTTTAAAGTTCTGATAGTGAAATGCTATTTCCTTCCTGAATCTTCAGTAAGCTGATTCCAGACCCAATGACTGACTTTTTATGCTTTGGTGTTGGTTTGTTGGAGTTTTTTTCCTTGTTATGGTGATTACTGGCTTAGAGAATAAATATTCTAATGTGGAAAAATGTCTTTGTAGAATTGAAGATGCCAGTGTTCTTGGGAAGACAGTAATTATTACTGACACTTGAGTGAATCACTGCGATATTTGTGTGCCAAGGCCCATCCTGTGCCAATGTTTGACTTTCCTTTATTACTAATTTGTTCATGGGGACTTGATTTTAGGTCGTGTGTTAAATCACACGAGGACATTGCTGTGCCTGTGCTGTACAACTGAGTATGCTGTACTGATGTTCATTAGAGTGTGTACTTCTTAAATGCATAGCCTATGGCTTTAATAGTGTAGGGTGTTAGAGTTTGTGGGGCTTCTTAGCATAAGTTTGCAACATCTTGAGTATGCTTCTTTGCTCAATGGAAAAACACTGGTTTCTGAAGTCATGGGGAAGCATCTGAAGTGTTAGGAGCTGTTTAAAGCAGGGAATAAGCTTTGAAACACACTATAATTTGCTGTTCCATTTTTTGATGCTCATTGTGTTTTCCTAAAGGGTCAGTGTTCATCAGGAAACATGTTCATAATCCTTGTTTAATAACAGAATATTATCTTTTCTATCAATTTGAGAGTTTGTTGGACATCTAATGCACTAGCATGTAAGGCTTCAATTTCATTGTACTGGGTACTGTGTTGTTAATAAAACTTTTGTTCCAACCAAATGATACTACTGTCCTACTAACACTGTGCTGCTTCTTTGCAGAGTGCTTGCCTTTTAACTAGACTATTTCTGCAATTGAAATATTAAATATTTTTTTCCCATTTGGGTGCATCTTCTATAGTTGCTCAGTATTCATAAAAAGTGTCATTAAACCAAAGAACTTGTGTTCTAGTCTTGATGGTAACAAATTCCAGAGAGAAAAATTCTCATTCTCATGTCTTGCTTAGTTTATATGTCTATTGAATGTTTTTGCCTTTTTTTAGCTCAAAGATTTGATGTATATTAGTATAGTTGAATTCACCAATGAGTATCAATCAAG
The DNA here is from genome assembly GCA_034336665.1 of Luscinia megarhynchos. Classification (NCBI taxonomy): domain Eukaryota; kingdom Metazoa; phylum Chordata; class Aves; order Passeriformes; family Muscicapidae; genus Luscinia; species Luscinia megarhynchos. The sequence goes on from JAPFBE010000003.1 coordinate 73,963,315, forward strand.
TTGTACAATTATTTTGGTTATGTAAAGTAATGGAAGTAAATAACAGAGACTCAGTTCTCGAAACAGTTTAAGATTTCATCTGTAGAGAAATGAGATTCCTAATGATTGAACAGACATTTATTTCATGCCCTTCTCTCTTAGATTTTATTATGTATTTTAAAATTAATTTTCTGCTTTTATTGAAATAGTGCAGTCATTAGTGCACACTAATTGCTAAGCTTTTGCTGCTGAGCAGTTCCAGGTGGCAGACAGAGGAAGTGCTGACTTTTAGATTGGATTGCAGGCCAGGTCTGTGTCCATCACTTGGTTACAGTTTGAAACGGGTGTTTTCAACGAGGTTGGCAGTATTTCTTTGTTATATGGCAGTATGAAATAAAGATTACCATACTACATTATACCACATCTTCACAGGATTAGAAATGGGGCACAGTAAGGCATGGGGAAATAGAAAGAAGTTTCAGGCAGTTTCTGACATAGTTAGCTTTTGGCAGATATACTGCTTTATGCAAACAAAGTTACCTAGTCTGGATTTTCAGCTTTGGATGTTTGTTTATGCAGATGCTTAGCATGAGAGGGCCTGCTTTTAAGATCTGAATATCCAAAAATGTCACTTCTCTTTTGCAACAATGGAACTTCTTGTAGTGTTCGAGTGGCTGCTAGGAAGAGGAAACCATTTAATGCCTGGATGTTTCCACTTACAGAGTCTAGAGGAGACAAGACCACTGAACTCCTGTTGAAACTTCTGTGAGTTTCGTGCCTTCAGAATATAAATTGAAGGATTCAGTTGTATGGCTAGGATTGGTGTTGCATATGTATCTACTATTCAGTAGCCCTCCTCACCATTCAACATTATTTTATCTAATCATGGAGGGGTAATTTTGGCTAGGAAATTTTTGTTTATTGGCTTACTTTTTCAACAAGCAGAGGAGAGCTTTACATCTTACATGTCTGCAAGTTCATCTTGCCCCCAAATGGTATGTGCTTTCTGTTGTTACTGAATGGTCTTTATCAGTACAAACAGTGCCAGTGTTTGATGTTTAGGACCAAACTCTAGTGAATTGGCAGTATGCTATAAAAAGTAAATTTACAATTTTGATGCAAACACAAGACAAGTTCGTAGACAAGGTAGGAATTACACCCTACAACCAAGAAATCTGTCCCTCCCTACCCTGCTTCCTTTCTCTGTAATGTGTATCTTTCCAGTACATGAATGGAAAAATCCTGAATAACATTTTCAGAACAGTTAAATGACAGGAAACTAAGATTAGAGATGAGTTTTATTTTAGTTATCATTTTACTGAGTAAGTTGATCAGAAAGTAATGGAGTTGGAAGCTAAGGTTCATGAAGTGCAGTGAATTAAATTTACAAAATTTCAGTGCATAGTGTCAAAGAGTTTTGTAAATATCTTGGAGAAGTCATGATGCATAGTTTTAATTGTGGTTTTCTTCCTAGTTTCAATAAAAGACAATAGATGATCTATGCTTTATTCAAGGAAATATTGAAATTTGTCTGTTAATATTGACTGTCGAAGTTAAGTGTTTCTGTTTTGTTGAAATTACACCTTCCATCTAATTTTTCTTAGTCTGTCTCTGCATAAAGAATCCAGTGGTACAAAGCAAGAAGAATGTGATTTCACACTTAGGTAACATAAGTACACCTAACTGTGAAAATTTGCTAGTTACAGTCAAAGTTCTCTGATGCAAGAGACAGAGCAGAGGGAGTAGGAATAATTTTGGTTTTGGAAGAATTTTGGATATTGAAAACATTAGTTTCTATGTAGAGCAAGTTCAGATTTTTTGGTGGAATTTTTTTTAACTCAGACTCTGTGTTATAAATGTGTTACAGTATTTCAGGCTTTCAGCAGTGAATGGCAATGACTTAGAACAGTCATTTCAAAATTATTTTTTTAAATGAAATTAATTTGGTTAATAGAAGTATGTTGCCTTATCCAATGGGCCTTTTTTAATGTTTGCTATCAGTGCAACCCACTGTTGTGACCAATATAGAAATAAACATCTCCTTAGTATCTATATTTGGCTTCTAGGAAAATAGGTCATTTCTTGGAATACTGAAATACAATAGGTTATTCTTAGTTTATAACACAGAGAGAGGATTTGGTGCTTTTAACAGTGCAGCTGAGCAAGTTGGCTTTTAGGCAAATATAACTGGAGAAAAGGATCAGTGAGCACTCCTCTGTTGATTAAAAAGATGTGCATTTAACAATCCAGATGCTTGCATATGCAGCAGTGCAACAGCACAATTTGCCTTTTTTAAAGGCCATTTGTTTTTTTTAAATTGAGATTGATTTCATTAGCAATTAAATCCACACCTAAATTTTGGTCCACAGAATCTTTTGCTGGTACCAGAACCCATCAGTCTTCAGGGCTGTCTCCTTGCAAAATACATGCTAGAAAATGAGTGAAGAGTAACGAGAGTTGTGCTACACGCTCCAAGAAGCCAATATCAGAGACTTACCAGTAGGACTAAGACTTTAAAATATTGTTTTCAAAAGAGACCTAAAAAGGCTGTCTTTAGGCTGCTATAGTGATGCACCTATGATCACAGATGAAGGAATACACTCAGGGCAATATTATTCAAGTCCACTCATAAATGTGTTAATGCAATACATGCACAAAGCACAACCAACCGTGCAATTAATGTGAGAAAACTTAGAGGTTAAGAGAGGTTGTGTAGAGTGAGGTTACTGTGGAGAAAAAGTAGCTGTGCATAAATGTTGGGTTGTACCCACATAGAATCTTTCATGGGGGAAAAAAAAAGGAAGAAATACTGTTTCATTATATTTGCAACTTCTACGACCATGTGATTTTAATACATCTTTCTAGCCCTTTAAATATGTATATTGATGTCATTATTGTGTCCCATAGTACTTCAGGTAGTGGATGGAAGCAGGTTTGCAGAGTGCTCGTGCTAATGTAAAGGCAGTATAGTATTCCCATGTCTCTGAATTGGACCCAAAGCTCTCTGTGCATCTGCAAAGGAAGTTTATTATTTCTTCCAATAGTCTTTGGTGTGCAAGGTGTGTTGGGGAGGCCCTAGAACACCATTCCCTCAACAGTCACTTCCCTCTGGAGCAAGGTTCAGAGCCAGCATCCAGATCCTCCTAAGGCTGCAGGCAGGCCTTGGGCTATGCAATATCTAACCACAGAGGAGACTGCAGCTCTATGGCCCCAGGTTCTTTCTACTGCTTCCACAGGTATCCAAGTAGCTGCTGATGGGGGTGCCCAGAACTGCTGCGTTGGAAGTGTCAGAGTCAGTAGATGCCCAAGTCATGTCTGTTTCTGGGCAAAACAGATGAGGCATCCCAGAATATACCTGCTTGTTTGAGCCACTCAGGAACAGCAGTCAGAAACAGTGACAGAGAGAACAGTCTTCCTTTTGTCCAGTAGCCTAGTAAGCTTTTGTGACTTTCAGGAAAATTCAGGTAAATGTTACAAACTTGAATATTCATTTTAATAGGGCTTGGATTTCTGATGAGTGCACTCTCTACCAAAGGGAGTTCAGGCACACTCTAAGTTTGCTCTCCAAATTCTCCAAATATCACTTTTTGCTCTAAGTCCAGCTCAACAGAAGAAGCTTTTATAACTGAACATATTCAGCATAATCTGTCATCTGATTAAACAATGAATCAGAGACACTGGGTGAGTTTAACACACTATTGGAAACTACAGCAGATGGGTCACAAGCCAGTTCCCATGGGAGATGGCATCACCAGCTCTCCTGCAACCAAAACACAGCAGGGGACACTGGATCAGCTCTGTACAGGTGAAAGACCTTCTAAAAACTACTTTGTTCAGCACTTGGAATTTCCTTGGAGATCTCATCCAGTCCATCTCACTTTAATGGTTTTCATTAAACAAATGCCCAAGGCCTGCAGAAATTCAGAAGGTGTAATAAAAATGGAATTAACAGATTTAAGGCACTGTTACAGGTACAAGAATAAACTGAGAGGCTAGGCCACCAGGGATGAAAGACATGATGGTTTTAACAGCTGTAAAAGGAGTGCTCAAACACATTTCTGTTCATCATTTTTGTTTTGTCTCTTGCTATTTTCTTCTATTCTAAGAGATATACAGACCTAGACAAACTTTTAAGAATGTCTCTTTTTTTTTCCCTCTATGGTTTGTAGAAAACTAGAAAGAAAAAACAAAAGCAGGTGAAATTACTTCACATAATTTATTACTTCAACCTATTCTGGCTAGGTTGAGTTTCTTAACACTGCTGCACAATGAATGCTGCTTAATTAATTACTTGCTATCCATGTAGGACAAAGTGTTAACTGCTTCTATGGCTTGATCTAATGTCTATGAAAAGAGCTCATTTCAAAGAAAATTCTAACTTTACTTTGTTTGTCCATATATGATTTGAAAAAAATCTAAGGACCATTTCACTTGTGAAACTTCTCAGTGAATAGAAACTTCAAATAAATTCTTCTCTTGTAAAATAACAGTAGTTTCTTTATCTCATGCTGATTTGTCTTTCTAAAGTAACATTATCAGGAAGCTCCTTATTTTTCTCTTCATAAGGTGAGGTCTTTTTATTAAAGTGACCATACTGAACACAGACCAGGTAGATCAGCATTTCTGCATAGACTGTTTGGGGCAGCTTTATTGTTCCAGCTATAGGATAAAGGCAACGACACTGTTAGTTCTTGAGGTCTTGGACATGTTCTGAAGGAATTTTTCCTCCTCTGTTTCTGTTTCTTTTTGTTCCTGTGGAGGTCATATTCATAACATCATCTGAAGTGGACTTGATGATAGAAAAGTCATAAAAGTTATCAGTTATTTGTTATATTTAGAGTAAGCAATGCAGTCCCTTTTGAAATTTAGACCTCATATGGAGATGCTTGCTGAGAAATATTTCATGTTTTTCCCAGCCTTGACATGTCACTAATGTAACTCATCAGTCTTTGTTTTAACTAATTATCATGTGATGGGAAATGTTGTTTATCGTGCATCAGCCCTGGGGCTAGGCAAGCCCAAAAAACTCAGAAGTCTGTGGTTCCTTGGGAGATTTTGGAGGAAGCAAATGCTATAAAATGTATATTATTTAATGATGTGCTCTATTAATCTTCCAATCTATATTTTTTTATTGCCCCATATGCAATTCTGTAATAATCACACTTTTCTATTGTTTGTTTTGTAAACTGACCACTGATTCAGAACTCACTGAATATCATGTGGCCCAAGAAAATTAAATATAAACTGGAACCACATTAGTCCCACTCTGTCTTAGAAAACCATACATCTATGAATACAGTAGTACTGTGGGCTTGACCTACTTGGGTGCTGTACAATTTTATTAAGTATTCTTGGGGTAACTGCCAATTTTTTCAATTCAGGAGTGGGTGATGTCTGTATACAACTTTGTTACAATAGCGTTTTTTAAATAAATCCCAGTTACATTGTCGATTTCCTATTTATTTTGTTGTCAATTTACCACGCTGTGATCTGTTCTATTATCCTGTCCTGGATTATAAATCAGGGGTTTCTTGTTGTTGTTGTTTTAAGAATTACTGTAGTTGCAAGTCTAAACAAATATAGAAATATTTTGTATCCATTTGATGGTTTTATTCCAAAACACAAAGTTGATTCATATTCTTTACCATCAAAATTTTGGCTTTACCAATTCTGCTCTTTTCCACCAAGTGTATGTGCCTCTTTCTTGTCCCAGCTTTTGTCTGCTATTCCATCCCTCTTTTAATCAAGTCAGGTAAATTCATCTATCATGGTACACACCTATCTTCTGTGTGAATCACAGAGTTGTGGAATATGCTGAGTCGGAAGAAACCCATCAGGATTACCGAGTCCAATTCCTGGCCTTGGGCAGGACCCCCACAAAATCACACTGTGTGCTTGACAATGTTGTCAAAAGTGAAACTCCTTCATTGGTCCCAGAGAATGCAGGTGGCAGTGATGAGTTAGTGAACTTGTACAACTCCAGAGTTTCGTTTAACCATAAAAACAGCCACATGTCTAATGGTACAGACAACCAAAAAACATTGGCTATACCACTGGGAAACACTGAAACTATAAGGGCTTTTGCTAAATATTTTCTGCTGGAAAACCATGACCTTCATTTATTCTTTTATTCATGATTTCTTCATTTGTGCGTGTCATTTGCTTCTGTGAGCGGGAGAGATACATTTTAGTATAAAACTCACTTATTTTTACCATCTGGGTAACACTGCGAGAGATCTTTGCCTCGCAGTTCCAGCTCTGGACGGTTTTTGAGCCGGCTCCCGGCGAGCAGGACCTGGTGCTGAGAAGACGCTGTGTCGGAGCAGCCTTGGGGCGTGTTCTGCTGTAAAAGCCCGAGAGAAGCGGCGTGTGTGCTGCTGTAAAAGCCCGAGAGAAGCCGCGTGTGTGCTGCTGTAAAAGCCGCACGATGGCAGCGTGTCCCCAGCGATGCTCCATGGATATTCCAGCTGCCGTCGGTGCTCCAGCTGCCGCGCCGAGAGCCGACTCTGCCTTGTCTCTGTTTGTCCCACGGAAAAAAAGAAATAAAAACATTTCTTATTTTCCAACTTTTTTTTTTTAATGAGGAATACTGATATGTGCTAGACTTTTATGAAAAAATTCTCTCACTCAGTGATGCAAAAATTCTAATGTTAAGTTTCTAGGATTCTAGTGAAGCTCTGCCCCACCTACTACAATAAAATAAGAATTTTAAACAACCTGGAAATTTGAACATTTCGCTTGCTCACTGTATTCTGACATATAGTAGGCTAAATGTGCCACTGCCACTATTTATATATGCTACTATTACAGTTAGAAATAAACCATTAACCCAGTTTGACCAGCCAGTTAAGCCACTCTTGTGTTCCTGTCCATACAGCCACATTTTCCTGTTGACTTTCATCCTGCACTTTTTCATATGGCATGTCTGTTGCAAGAGTATAATCAAAATATAGTCAACAATTATCTGGCTACTTTAAAATTCTAATGCTTCTCCCTAGTGGAGTAGGGATACATGTAAGGATTTTATTGTTTTATGAAACATTCCATAGTATGCTGATTTGTGAACTGATTTAAGTGGTCAAACCATGCTGCAGTAGACAATTTCAAAGGAAATGGAATACAGTTCTTTCCCCTGCTGATTCAGCTGCTGAGCTATGCATCTTGTGATGAATATGCAAGGGATTCCTAATGGAAATGAGAAACAGATAGGAAAACTGCATGTTTTTTGTGATTCGGGGAAGTTTCCAAACAATGAGCAGAGCTACTGACTGACATCTGGATGGCAGAGTGAGGTGGAGCTCAGCACTAGGGTGCAGGAAGGAAAGGTGGTGCCTCAGCCTCAGGAAGCCACTGAGGTGTTTGACACACAGACGGGGTCCCACTGTCTGTCTCACAGACCAGTGTCCTGTGAAGATGCACGATAGTGGCACACAGCAAACAGGACCTGGGGAAAAGGACTGGGTGTTTATTTTAACCCCAGTTGTGGTACCTCAAGGTCTGCTGTCTCTGTGCATGGACACCTTGCTGCCCTGAGCAGGGGTTCAGGAGTCTGGGAACAGGCCCTCCAGATAATTAATCCTGAAGTTGTCTTTGTTGAGCATAATTCACTTTCCCATGCCTTTTTGTGTATAAACACTTTAATATGTATGTACATGTTTATAAAGTGTTTGCATAGCATACATAGAGAGTATAATAGAACAAACAGATTTGGGGTGCACTAAAGATTTTATCTTGGGAATACCTTTATATACATAGAGCTTTTGTATAGGCTCAAGGCTGAAGAAAAAATAGCACATTTACAAGAGTTAAGATGATTAAAAACCTTAGTATAGAGAATAAATATTCCAGAAATAAACTTGAAGTACAAAAATAGCTATAATTAAGCATTCTAGACTATTTAGAGCTACCAATAAGAATCAAATTATTTTAGGACTTATTAGCCAAAATATTTCAAATGTAGGATTTGTTTGACTGAGAAGCAGTCTCTCAAGAGGACTCATAGAAGCAACAACATTTAAAAGTAGACTAAATAAATTATAACTAAAAACATCCTACTAAGAAATCCTAATGACCTGGTAATAAAAGGCACTGGAAATTTAATTGTGTTTTTAAGTCTGATTTCTAGTATTACAATTCTTGTTACATTCTGTCCTCATAGGTAGCTAGCTACTAAGTCAGACAACTGTCATAGCTATACTGATTTGTGTTACTACCACTACAACATTTGTTTTATTAAGAACAAGTGTCTAAAATAATCTATTTTCACATTGTATTGGCCATATTTTCTCTGTTATTGTCATAACAATATGACAATATTGTCTGGGGACACTTACTCTTCTAAAAATAGACAACTAAGTCATGTATAAGACTAGGAAGTTAAAAGTTAATTTGCAAAGGGATCTCTGAAATTAACAGGACATTCAGGCAGCAAGGTGGGCATAATGTAGAGCTGCTTCCTACCGAAGCCATTAGCAGTTAAGATATTTATATATAATAATATATTATTTATGCCTTTTTCCTAAGATGTACAAAATATTCAGCCTTTCAAAGGCTTTCAAAGCTATTGTAATTCCATATAGACATTCCAGCTACACACACCAGACCTTCCTGGAAGTTTCTATTCAGTATTTCACTTAACCTGGTAACTGAATTGGTGGGCATGACTGGTCTTGAAAACATGCCAAGGTTTTCCTTGCAACTGGATGTTAAATGCATAGAGAACCTTAGTACTTAGCTCCTATTGCTGCCTCCACATTTTTAAAAATCCAGATATTTTTGACAAGGTGGCTCATTGTCCTGTATCAGAAAAAAAAAAAAATCAGTAGGAAATAGGTCTGTGTCCATGAAGTCTTATAATTAAAGAAAAACCAGAGAGCTTAGCTCATAGGTTGCTGCTCAGTGGTTTTTATCATCTCTATATCTTGGAGCATGGAACATGCAACCACAAGTACAGCTTTTGGTCAAAGCTGGATAATTAGTTTATTTTCATACCATTGAGAAGACTGAAGATACTTGGACAATTTTAGTGATTGACACAGTCGTAATTAACAACGGCATTACACAGCTGAAAATTTAATCTCAAGAGGAAAATAAATATGGCTTTTTTCCAGAGAAAATCCTACAAAGCTCAGGTTTCCTAAAAACTAATTGGCACGAAACTCTGATTTGGGCACAGCAGGTAATAATCCTGTGCTGGCAAGGGGAATGATTAGATGACTCATCACAGTATTCCTCTCCATCCCTTATTTTTATGATTTACATTATGATTCGAGCAAAGGACAACCTCTTAGTTGGCAGAGAGGACACTGGCTCAGCTGAGAATATCAGACCCAAGTTTCTCTATCCAGGTACTCTTTATGAAGAGAAGACATTGGCAAAAGCAAAGTGAGGTAAAGCCACCTGCTCCCTATTGGTGGGCAGCTGGGCTGGGCACTGATTGCAGGCAGGGAGTTTCTGTCTAGCCCCATTTTTACTCCTCTCCTAAACTGCAACAGCCACAGTTCATTTTTTCTTTTGCATTTAAAGTAATCCAGGAATAATCTCAGGCACAAACCAGAGCAATGATCAGACAAAATTAGTTCTATATTGTGAAGGGACTACAGTTATATTTTACTGTTACATTTATGTGTTAAGTAATGGGCACTAATCAATGCTCCTTTGATTGCTTTGTATCTTCTGCCTCAGTGCAAAGGCATGTTACAGTCCTACAGTCCCCCACTTCTATGTAAGTCTCATAGCTGTGTTTAATGACTGGTTTGGTTGTCTATCTAGAATTTTCAAATTGGAAAAATCTTTTTCCTCTGAATTCCAGGTAGTAGTGAAGTCACAGCTGTTCAGGTATAAACAGTCAGAAATCAATCAGTCATTTACTGCTCATTTTCCATTTTGCTACTCATTCTGTTTTACTCTTTTGTTGTTTTTTTGGTTTTTTTTTGAGATGTATTATCATTTTTCTCATCACCCGAATGAAATATATAAAGTATCTACTTCTGTTGTCATTTTATTAGTTTGTATTATACCCAGTCTCCTCATTCTTCATTTTTGTGTCCTTCTCGGACCTGGGACTAAAAACTATATGGATGGTATCACAGTACACCAAGTACTGTGAAGGGCAGGATTATATTGCATTTGTGAAGCTCAGAGAGAGGGATCCTTCTCTCTTGCATGACTATATTGCTGTGATCACACTCAAATTGCTCCTAGAAACACATTCAAAATACTTTGTTTCAGATGTGTCGAGAACTACCAACCTTGCCCAAACAAGCTAATTCCTGGAACAGCAGAGTACAAAACAGTATTCTTTTCTTTCACCTGGAAGTGCTTGTAGCCAAAGAAGTGGATCCTGCAAATAGAACATATTAGATCCTTCTGGGATCCCATTGATGGTTTCCCAAAGCAGAAAAGATTTAGTTAAAAGCACAAATGTGGGGAAGCTCTAAGGGTATCAATAAACACATAATATAGTAATTTTTTGTAGTTATTCTTAGATCAAAATTTAGTGAATGTTTGCTTTTTAATACAACTCCTGAACTTGCTTCAAAAGTATGTGATAAGAACGAGTTTCAAGGTAAGAGTAGAACAACAGAAGTTTTCAGCCCAAATAAGCTAAAGTTAAGTTAAAGTCTATTTGCAATACCCACTCCTAAGCATTAAGTTTCCAGCATGACTCTCATTTATTTAAAAATTTTATATATTGATAACTGAGGAGAAAACATTCCCTCTTGTAATTCTGTTCTTTGTGTTAATTACATTGAATTCTAGCTTATTAAAGAAGGGGAATTAAGGATTGACCATAGGACCCAGCATTATACCCAGTATGCAGTATTCATCATAAAATACACCAAAAGGATAAAAGGCAAAGCTGTAACCCAAAACTGTGTGCCTTAGCAATCCTTTCCTCTCAGCAGCGTGGCTGCCAGCTTCATTATCTCACAATTCTGAGCCACCATCTATGTAGTGTGATGGGCAAATTAAATCCTGAAATATGAGATCCTAAGAAGACCAAATATTTACTGTTTTCAGTACTGGTATATTTTTCACTCAAAACCACCGACAAAATCAGATTGTTAGTGTTACTATTTTGATTTGTGTAAATATTTGGATTTTCTCTGCCACGTGGGCAAAGATATTTATCCATAAATGAAGTCTTAGTACTTCTTGATGGTATATTTAGCCATACTGTAGGATCTATATAATTTTAAAAAATTCTAAGCACTAGCAGCTTCCATAGTGCACTGAGAGACTGCTAAAATAATTGCAAAATAGAACTGACTTGAAAGTTTTACTCAGCGTGCCAGAAAACAGAAGCCAGTAGCTGTTTTTGTAAATACAAAGGTCCTGGATCCAAAAGGGCTTCATTTCATTATGACTGGAAGTTTTTGAGAGGAGCTATTTCATGTACTCATTAGTTTATTCTGTCACAAGAGAATAACCACAACAGGTAACCACAGGTTCCTGAGTGAAGTGAGAGCTTATGATCTGAGAGACGGTGTACAGCAATCTAGGCTGGTAAAAATGTAAGAAATCCAAGAATTTAAAGTCCAACTGTACATTATTTCATAAGACATCCTTCAAAATGCCTTTGGCAATATTTATAAGTTGTGAAATAAGGGAATTTTCAGCATCTGTAATTGACAGAAGGACAGGAAGCAGCAGCTGCTCACAAGTGAAACAAAACTTCTAGTTAAAGGATGCAGAAAAGGTTTCTCCTTTGCCTATGACTCCAACTTTGCCTTCAGATGTCTGGTCCAGCAGCCTGTGGTCATTCTTCCAGTATTGCCACTAACCCAGGTCACCTGAAACAGGCCTGCTTTCAGTTCAACAGCTCTACACCCTGAATTTAGATCATTCTGACTCATCTGACTGCACATATTTCATAAACCTGACTGGGAATAACTGGTACATGAAACATACAGTCACAGGTAAAATTAGAACTTCTTGATGATTGCTTTTTTATTAGTTATGTGGTGCCATTTATTGGTATAGCTGGTGGAGGGTCTAGAGACCAAGTCCTTTGAGGAGCAGCTGAGGAAGCCATGGTTTATTTGACAAGGTGTTGCTCAGTGAAAAGTCAGACTTGATGGTCTTGGGAGTCTTTTCTAACTATGATGATTCTGTAATTTCCCAGAGATCATATACTGCCCTGTTAATGTTTTGAGGTTGTTAATGTTTTAGTTTCTATCACAAAAAAACAAAGGTACATGTTCCAGGAGGAGCTGGAACAACATTGCTGTTGCTATAGCCTGCTCATCTATGCATAGTTATGTGGAAACTCAGACACAAAGGTGCTCATCATTTTGCCTAATCCTGCATCACCTCAAGTATTTATTGTACATTGCCCCTGAACTTTCAACAGCAAAGAAACACATCCAAAAAAAAAGTTTAAAAAACAAACAAACAAACAAAAACAAATAAAAAGCCACAAACAAACAAACTGCCAAAACAAAATGAGCAAATTGACAAACAAATGACCAAAAAAGAAAAAAAAATCACCAAAGAAGGTCAGATCCTTTAACAAAGAAAACCACCCAGGACAAGTATAAAAACATGGGGTAGCACATGCAGTAATAATCCCCATTCTTCCATCCACCTTTTGGAATAAATATATATATTTATTTGAATAAAAATGCATGGAATTCCTGGTCTCACTGGAAGTCCCTTGTGCTCCCACATGGTGATGTTCATACATTGATGATTCACTTTCCCACGTGCCTCCTTCACCTGCTAAGCAACTGAATGAACTTTCATTTGTCTTTCTTTTATTTCTAATTAAACTGCATGATCTACACTTGTTGCTTTATGCGGCCCTCAACAATATTTAATGCCTTAATCTATTAATATTTTTTATTTTATGCCCCCATGCTACTGCTACTGCTCTAAATATATACTTAATTAAGAGTGTTTCTGCTTTTATTCAACTCCTCCTTATTCTCAACTATCTTCAAGTATAATGGTACCTCTTTTTACCTTTGTCTTACTTCAGAAGAGTTTGCCTCTCCACAATTTATGTTGTTTTTTTTGCTTCTTTTAGTGGTTACTCTGTCCTAGACTCTTAGATTATTTTCTTAGACTTAGACTATTTTCTCAAAAGATTGTATCTACCACTTCCCTGATTTTCTTGTGGTCTCCTTTTCTGAAACCAATTATTCTCATTCCCTCCTTCTTTTTTTCCAAAACCAATTTTATAATTTATATGACAGAGAAAAGAAAGCTGTGACAAACAACATAGAGCAGATACAGTTGCTAGATAATGACCTAGATGGTTGATAGTATCTGAGAGCTTTTTCATATGCTTTAATCTAAAGCATTTGTTTCGTATTAATTTTCACTTATGTGTAAGTGGATAAAACATTATATCACTATTAATTTCTCTTGACAATTATATTATGTTTCTTTTAACTTCCAAAGATCTCTAAAACGTTTAAAGGTATACAGAAGAACCTTGTAAAACTTATTAGGAAGAAGCCATGAGAATTCTATAAAAAGAATAAATTTGAGATGTAGGTAAATAATTATGTACTTAAATATGTATAAAAAACACCACATTTATACCTCATTTGATAAATAACTTATGATTTATATTAAATAACTGAATGCCTTTAACAGGTTGGCAATGCTACTATAGCACTAAATAGCAGATTAAATGCATTAAAGAGATGAAATCTAAATGCTATTGGAATTTACTGGAACTTAGTAGTCTTAGCAGAACTTACTGGAATTTAGCAGTCAAGTTCATTATCTGAGTGATAAACATTAAAAGAAAGGGAGGAACTATTTTAGGCAAGAAATTGAGAAGTAAACTGTGTTCCCATGAAGATTTTCATAGAACTTTTAAAGATTAGAGGCAACTTCAGTTGTGAAGATCTGAACTAAACAAAGAAGAAGAAACTACAAGGTTGTAATTTACATATCATGAAAAGCTGAAGGGCTAGAATGTACTTCGTGGATTAAGGAATATAAAGGTGCTGAATATAGAATATAAAGGTGCTGGATTCTTTGGCTTTAATGCATTGTATTAGAATTATCATTGACTTGAAATTAGTCTTTTTAGAACAGTCAGAGAGTTATTCCTAGCATTCTAGAGCTCAGCTCTGAAGTGAAGGACACTGTGTTCCTGCTCCCAGCATCTGAAGGAGATCTGCAAGCTTTGCTGCTGGAACTATTTAGAAACACACTCGTTTTTCTCCTGCCCTTTACTGCTTTGTGTGTTGGCATGTTTTTCCTCTTTTCCACAACGTTGATTTCTTTGTTATTAGTTCAGATTACTGTCAGCAGCTACTGTCAGCCCTGCTGTTTATAGTCACTAGGATTCTTAAACTGGGCAAAGTTTATTTAGAGGAGGAAGGTGTATTTTTCATTTAAGCCTTAGTGTGTAACAGCAAAAGCAGGCCAAGAAATGCTCTGTTCTGTGGCAGCCTGTGGTCCTTACTGGCAGCAGCAACACCAGTGTTAGTGTTGTGTTCCTTGTGGTGGGCTCTTCCCACTCCAACCCAAACCTCCCCACTAAGGAAACCCAGAGCCTCAAACTTCTTCTCTTCCCTATCCTGACAAGAAGGGAGACTTGCTGTCTGTGCCTCTGAATTCCTGATGTAAACAGCAATTTTTGTGGTTACCATTCTTGGCAAAAGTCGTGTTTCTAGGAAAGAAAAACCCTTTGTTTGGAAAACAGGAAAAGCTGCAATGGCCTCTCAGAGGTCTGTATTGCAGCACCCATACTAAATGGACTAGAAACCAATGCTGTTACTCAAAAATCTGCTGAGTTACACAGAAGTTTCAGAGTAAGACTTACAGGACTTGCCAGGTCTCTGCTCCACACCCCTCTGCCAGCTCAACATGCAAACTGAGTTTTTAACTGCCCTATACACATTAGGCATTTATCTTGCAGCAAGAGAGTGGGACAAGATTTTGAGATGTCAGGAGTGAGAAAGGGAAGAGCATGGGAAGGGATTATAGTAGATTATTCCTTGGAGAGGTCTAACACAGCTGCAGGGATTGACAAGTAAATTGCAGCAGGATCCACAGTTCTGTGCATCTGACCTTGTGGGTATGCCCAGAAAACATCACTCCATTGCATACCTGTTGCACATTGCCTGTGCAGCCTCACATACCAGACTGTTCCCAAAGGGCAGAGAAAATGCAGGAGAGCCACACTGCTCCATTAAACAGACAGGAATGGTGTGCCTGGGGCTCTGCCCAGCCAGCACACAGCACGGATGTGCCCACACCACCAGCCCCAAACCTCACAGACCAACACCTTCACCTCCACATGGTGATGTTTAAACCTTTGCCAAGAGTTAATCCACATTCTGCAGGGCTTAACTGGAGCTGTGATTCTGGGGCTGTGAGGCTGCTTCACGGCAATTTCTATGACTAATTTATTCAAGTTAATTTTCTGGCAAGACTTGCAATCGAAAATTCAGTTGGAAGTCCAGATAGTGCTAATGAGAAGCAAACCATGCTCAGAAGCCATAAACAGGAGTAGATGTCAGCAAGAATATGATACTCCCCGAGGAAGTTGGAGAAACCCTCATAAGAGGTTGGAGAACCCTCAGAGGAGATCAGAGAAAGCAACCCATGTTCAACAGGAGATTAAAACTAAGAAAAATAACATCCTAGAGATAAAATAAAAGGGAACATACAAAGACTCCATGGGAAATTCATTTTCCTTGTTTAGTTCATTTGCCATGGTTCTTTATGAAAAAGAAATCAGTGTTCTTGTGTTCGTGTTTTCATTCTGCATGTCTTTCCCAGCTCTTAGACCCCTAGAATATTCTGAGAATATTCCTAGTATATTTCCTTCTATGGGAAGGGACCCATAAGGATCTTCAAGTCCAACTCCTAAGTGAATGGCCCAGCCAGGGATCAAACCCACAAGCTTGGTGTACAGAAACTTATATTTGCTGGTTTCCTTCTAGTACAACTTCTTAATAATAAAATGAGGGTGAGCATCTTTTGTGCTCCCCTTGTTGAGCTTCAGGAGCATCCTGCCCTGTGGCCATGATGGAGATGCCTGTCAGAAGACAGGGATTTTGCTGCATCCTCTGGCACAGTTCCCCTCTTCACAGGTTTCTCTCTCCCCATCTCAGGCTTTCCAGGAAATTTGTCTCTCACTCCTCTGGGTGTGACAAGGAGAACACTGAGGCCTTCCATAAAGCAAGCCTTCCAGACTGCTGCAGGAAGCTGGGGAATTTAAAAAGGCTTTTTCTCTCATGGGGAAAGCACCTTGGAGAGAAGTGTATAAATATCTTGGAGCATTTGGATGAATGACAGGCATATATTCCTCTCACTTTTAATTATGAGAAAACTGAGAAACAGGGCTGGGGAGAGGCCACCATAGGCAGGTACCTTCAGGACAGGCAGCAGGAAGGAGGACAGAAAAGGGGAAATCAAGATAAAAGCATCGAGCAATGATTTTTGGAAATTAGCCTGGAGCTCAGGTATGTTTGTGCACTGCAGTGTTGCAAGAAGTGGGTCACAGATTTCCAGAGAGGCTGTCTGGAGGCCATCCGAGCCATTCCCATAGCTGTGGCTTGGCTCAGGCTCCCTGTGACATGCCCAGCAAAAGCAGCACCTTCTGGAAGGTTCTGCCAGCCCATGCTGGGCTCAGAGGGGGCTGAGCTGCTCCAAACCTCTTCCTCTGGGCTGAGTTTACTACAACTGGCCATGGCTTTAGCCTTATTTTCTGCTAAGATTGCATAGCTGCCCAATTGTCCTCCTACTGATGAATTATTTTTATTTAACTGGCTGATTTCAAGGCAAACATTTTATTTACTGCTGACATGGTAAAACTTCTGTAATTTCCATTTCCTGAGGGCAGCACAAGGGAAAGGCAGGGATGTTCAGGGATCATGGCTTTCTCAATCATTTCAATTCCCCCTGCATAATTTTGCCAATACAAATGCAGCAATTCAGGGGGAAAAACAGAGCTAGAATAAAGGAAGAATTTACTCAAGTGCCTAATAACATTCTCTTCCTTCTTAGGTCCTGACAAAAACAAGATAAAACTTGCTGATTCCTTACTTCCCAAAATGAGGACTGAATTAATGGGAAAGCCACAAATAGCTTCTCTCTCCCATCCCACTCCACAACTGCACATAACAAAATCATCCACAAGCAGGAGGAAACCAGCAGTGGTGCTGTTTTGCAGCTGCTGCTGGAATGACATTGGGAGGTAACTTGCCCTAAAAATCTTAAAATCTATTTTTTTCAGACTGTACTCTCACTATCTTTCGTGTCATTCCAGAAAAATAAGTCCTCAGTATATGGTGGGGAAGATGTTATCCTAATAGGACTCTAAAGAAGTTACTATAAATAAAATTGTGAAATTCAAAAAAAAAAAAAAAAAAAAAAAAAGAAGATTGATGGAAAAATTGTCTTTTATTTTAGCAGACAAAAGAAGAGTTTGCTAATCATCTGTTCTTTTTCTAATTCCAAGATACAGATATGAAAACATAGTTCTCAATCTCAGTTCAAATACTGTAATTATAAGCAGGAGACTAAAGATAAAAAGACAATGTTAGCCAGGAAAAATTATATATATCTTATAATTCTTTGTTGATCCAGAGAGATGTGATATTAGAGGATCATCTATGTACAAAAAATATGTTTACTGAAGTCCTACTGATATGAAGAGAAATTATTTAATAGTCAATAAAATTTCTCTTGTGCAGTTGAGACTAATTCTCTGTAGAATTTTGTCACTCTGACAAATCTCCCTCCTATTTCAGATTATCACTTTTTTTCACTTCCAGGTTTTCATATGGTACACATTGAAGTCATCCAAGAACTTGTCCTATAACTCACATGGACAGAAGCACCAGTGCTAAGGCCAGGTTAAATTCTTTGTGGGTTTCTGTTAACGACTGATATAGAACAACATAAGTACTGGTTGGAGTATGTACAAGTTTTATCCAGAACAATTAAATGTCATCATTAATCAAGCCCAGAAATTCCAAATATAACCTATATTTTTAAAATAATCTGGTAATTGAATAAAAATAATTGAAATCTCTATTATTCCTAGTAACATTAGTTCTTAAGCATTGACAATGTTATTAATATTTAATGCATTTTTTCAACTCCACCACATTTCAGCTTCTGCATTACCAAGCAGATGTTTGAGACATCGTTGCCTTGATTTGGTAAAATGTCCATGAGGATCTGCCCTGGAATATTTGCAACTTCTGACAAGAACTTCAGACTTACCCAAAATGTCCAATTCTATAAGCCAAAACAGCTATGGGATAATCAACCTGTGTCCCAGATACCACAGGCTGAGCATTCCACCTCAGACATTTTGTATTCCCTTGGGCCACAAAAGCTCACCCCTGATGTCTGTATTTACATGGCTCAAATCCCTTTATTTATAAGTAATGTTTTTCCATGGGCATCCAATTTCATCCACTTGGATTTTAACTATGGCCCCTACATGGTAAACTTGAATCCACATTTCTGAGGTTTTCAAGCTTCTTCATGACCTATAGACCCAAAGATAGAGAGAGAGAGAGAGGGAGAGAGAGAGAGAGGGAGAGAGAGAGAGGGAGAGAGAGGGAAGAGAGAACCTCTTACATTTACAGCCCCTCATAACTCGTGCTCTAGTAAGCACATCTCTGGTTTTACAATGTAGAAACTGCCAAGTAGTGTTTAACAGCTGCTCTGCTGCTATAAATGTGACTCTTATACTTCCTTTCTTTATCATTAATTTGTGATGACTAGTGCTGCGTGTGAGAGTCAGGGTTTTTCACATCCAATGTTTTCAAATATCTTTGTAATAGGCAATAAACATTTCTTCACTGGAATGCAAAAAGTCATTCCAATTGAGGACAAAACAAAAGTTCAAGGTACATTGGAAATCAGGCTCTGCTGCTCCATTAAATATTTTTTCTTACTCTATTTATATCTAGCTTTTTTGAGTTCAGTACCAAGATATGAATCATACGTTATGTTTACTGGACCTTCTATTTCAAATTTGTTTCCTCATATGATATAGACCATCAGCTCCAGGACACCTAGGAATACATGTATTAAGTCAGATTTTGGGTCGTAGTTTCCTTCTCCCTTCATTTTGTTTGCTCTTTAGTTTTAATATTTACACACTAATAAGCTTATTAATAGTTCTTGATAGAAGCTTCAGACAAGGAACACAATTACACTGTCTTTTGCTTTCGTTACATTTAGGTTTATTTAGGAAGGGGTTTCTACCAGGAAATGGTTAATTATGAAGTTACCTCCAAATATCTAATGAAGCAAAATTTCTTGAGCCATATCTTTTTCAAAAAAATCTAATTTTTAACATGTTCGTCATGAGTGAATTACAGCTGACAACTGGTTTGTACATAATTTCATATAAAAAGAGCTAGTCCTTCAAGAGAAATGAAGAGGGAATATGTGAGGAAAATGTTTAAACCAAGAAATCAGTTTTCTTCTGTATCTTCTTCTTCTAGGTAGAAATAAATACATTGACTAGCAAGACTGCTGCTTGATTAGCTCTGCTTGAATCTGGGACTGTAGTTAGAACCACAAGCAGAATCTTTCACAGGAGGAAGAGAAAGTAATTCCATCCAATTTTTCTCCCTTGGTGCCATGAAAATAATCCAAATAGGTCACCCAAATTAATTAGACCAATTAATTTTGGAATCTATGCCCCTTTATGAGCAATGTACACAGTTATCTTCTATTTTTCTCTGTTTAATCTGAATGCCCTGTGTTCTTAATGCCATAAGTTGTTGTCCAGTTTCCAAACATGGTCTTTCTCATTGCACCTCTGCATATCTGACCCCAGGCCTCTCTCAAATGCAAGTTTATATAAATGAGATAATCTTGAGAATTTTAATTCTGCATTAGAAAATTCGTATGTTTATAAATATGGAGTGGAAGGCAGATGACTACATTTTAAAAGTCCCCTCAACTAACCGTTTAACCAAATGTTAGAGTATAAAGACTGAAATCACTTTTATTCATAACTGTTGTGTTATTGGCATTTATTCAGAGGAATGCATGACTGACCTCTCCAGTACTGCTGTCAAAAATTTCCTTAACTCAGGTTGAGTAGGAGTAAATAATTACAGTGAATGTTATTAATTTTCCTCTGTGCCATGCCCATTCTAATAGTATGTGTATCACTTCTACCATCACAGGTTTGGGGTTTAGCCTTGAGCTGCACAGGCTCAACATTTTACCACTGGAAGTCTGCCCCTTGTTGATCAAGACAGGGGTCATTGCATTGGAATTTAACCACTTACTCTATAAAGATGACTGACAGTAATGTTACCCCTTTGCGATGGTTTGTTTTGGTTTGGTTTCAGTCTGAGTCAGACAATACTCAAACACCTATCAAAAAGCCCCTGGTATTTAGCAGCTCCTCAGAGAAATCAACATCTCTGTAGCTTCATTGCTATCAGCAAAGAATGCCCTTATTAAAGTATTTTGCAGCTTCTGCTATCAATAATATCTTGGCTGAATCACCAGAATATGTTCAGGAAAACAGATGATTACTCTAAAGAGAATGTTCCCAGATAAAAGGCATTTGGGGCAAACTGAACAGGATTTTCCCCATGACACATATTCAGCATCTGCATAGACAAGTCAAATGATATGGAGAGAGATTCAGATTTTTCAGAAAATAGTTCTGAATAAATATCCAAATAACTGAGTATCTAAATATCTGTATAAATATCACATTGCACTTACTGTCTGCATAGCACTGTGTCAGAAAACACATCTTTTATTTAACCATAAAAATTTTCGATTTACCAGAGCCCTGGAACTTTGGAACAATTCTGATAAGGTGAGAAAGTTAGTTGCATTTTACCATATACATCCAATATAAGTTATCTGCAAATACAGTGTGAATAAATTAACTATATCTTTCAGGCATTTTAACACCATTTTTGACTCTTTGCAAAATATTTAGAAGTTGCTCAGAGCAGTGTCTCTCTGCAATCATAGACTTCAAAAAAAGAACACTAAAAATAGTATCAAATGGATCATTCAGCTAAAGTATTTCAGAAAATTGTTGTGCTTGGACAGAGTTTAAGTCTATATTTCTTTAAAGAGAAAGAATTAATATTTAGAGGAGGATGACTAGAGCCTTCTTTAACTTGGAAATCATTTAGTAATTCAGCTGCTTGTTGTTATTATTCTAGCTATTTTTTAATAGCAATTTGTGAAAGTCCACTTGTGACTCACAGAACAGACCTCTGCTTTCAGGTGTCTGTGAAAAACACCTTTCTCTTCATTCCTTAGGTAAACAAGGTGAAGGAGTTCCCTGCCTCAATTGTCTCCCCATTTTTTTATTAATCTAAAAATACTCGCTGAGTTTCAGGCTTAGACTTGAGTCATAGTTTTAGGCAACTCATAGAACCATTAATCAAGTCTTATCAAATCACAGAAGAACAGTTTCAATTGTCTTAAGTTAAAGTGGGCACAATAACAACAGCATGTTGGCTTTGGCAACCTGCCTACTCATTTGATATTCCCAGCCATTTCCTAACACTCATATACATGGTGCTCACCCACACATGTACATTTCAGACTGAAAGAATTAAGAACAGACCTTTAGGAACACTTCACCCTCTTACAAGGCATTTGTAGATAGTATTTTCAACAATTTTTTAGCCAGTCACTTTGACTTTTTTTTTCCTTAAATGAATGTGCTAAGCATACCAATCAATAGAGAGCCTGGCATAGAATTTAAAGGGACAAACCTACCAAAGGCATATGTATATTTTGGGTTGTTAAGTTGATACTTATTTAGGAGCTGGAATACCAACACACTGTGATTACATGGATTTTGCATTGGGAGACCATTAGTGGTAGACACCCTTTTGTTGTATTTATTTGTTGAAGAATTAATTTACAAATTTCATTTGAGCATCATGCACTAGAATTTGCACTATGACTGTCATTAGTGAGTTTGCTGTTGTTATTGATCTGTAAATTCATATTTATTGAGGATTTCACTAATAGCTTTAGGATCCTCTATTTTACACCTACTAGTGAATTTTTGTTGACCTGGATTTTGGGATAGAAATGAGATGCTCAACAAACTGTCGGAAATTAATGGAACTGATAGATAACTTTGAAGGTAGGGACCAGTCTTTCTCAATTTTACTATATACCCAGAATAAAAATGCTTAGTTGAGTAATAGATGTATATGAGGATTAATCAGCTAATGCTTGTGAAACATTCAGCAGCTAGAAGATGAGTTTTTAGAATTTTATTGTTGACTCACTACTATGAAATCTAGAGAAAATTTAGCACTTAAAAACATTTTAGACAAATATTATTTTCACAACAAAATACAATTTCGGTGAACCTGATAATATTCACAAATCTGAACTGGGTGGAAGAAACGTGATCCAGCCTAGACAAAAGCCAGCAAACCAAGAGCAATGTGCTGAATGTTGCTTCTCAGCAGCTCAGATATAAAATCCTCAGGTTACTTCTGAAGGATTTGCCAATGATGTACTGGATCAGTAACAACCATCACTCAAAGGAATGCAGAAATATAGGTTAATTTAGTTTGAAAGGATCCTTGAGAAGTCGTACAGGCTACGACTGCCTAAAATTTAATTAGACCATGTTATTTATGGATTTGACTATATGAATTTCTAACATCTCCAAGGACAAAGAACCAAAACTCAGCCCTTTCAAACATTTTACATCTCTCACAACAAAGAAAATTGTCCTAACACCCAGGTGGATTTTTCAGTGTTTGATTTTGCTTTCATTGCCTGCTCTGTGCACTGTTTCACTGCCTTTCTCTGTGCATATCCAAGGAAATTCTGCTATCATCTTCTCTGTTAGGTAGCTGAAGATATCAGTCAGGTTTCCCCTTCACCTTCTGATCCCCAGCATGAACAAACCCAACTTTCTCAACCTTTCCTCTTATGCCCTGTGCTCCAGCCCCTGAATCTCTTGGTAACATCTTCTGAGCACTAAAGAATCCAGATCCAGACACACCACTCCAGACATGGTCTCACATGTGCCAAGCAGAGTGGGTGATCACTTCCCTGGATCTTATAGCTGCAGTTACTACCCAGGGGTTTTAAACTGGGTTTGCTTAAGCCTTAGCTCTCATTAAGGAAACATGAAATATGAGTGGTTTTTTTCCTTCTGACAAGAAAGATAAACACAAAATACTTCACATTATATCATTGGGGGTTTTAATTTTTCTTGTTCTGACTGAACAAAACCATCAGTTATTCACACAGTTTTAGAAAAAAAACCCACATTTGTCTGGTGCACAGCACATCATATATCCTATAATTTATCTTACAGTTTGTTTAGCCGCATGGGGTTTTTTGGTCATGTCAGCTTTGAATGGGAAATTGATCTTTTCTTCCTGTTACTTGTTCTTTTCCTGTAAATGATAATGTAGCAATGCAGCTAAAAATGCACCATAAGGTAAAACAATCCTTATGTTGTGATTAAGTCAGAAGACAATTGTGCACTTCTAGAGTAGTTGTCTTTCCACCAAAAATGTGTAAACATGTCAACCTTGATTCTGTTGTTAGCTCACATTCTTTCTGCCTTCTGGATTTGGAACATAAACAGCCTATTGTATGAAAACAAGAGTGAACTGTACACGACTAAACCTTCACTCAGAAATCAATGGCTCAGTATGCAGTGGCAGGCAAAAAAGGTCAACAAAGTACTGGAATCCATCAGGATAAATCCTGAGAGAGGGAGTGATGGGAAGTGTAATTTTCCCACTGTATCAAAACTCCCCATGTCCAATTCTTGAGAACTTAGTGCAGTTTTGCTCTCCAGGTCTCAGAAAGGATATAATGACAGTGAACAAAGTAGCCAGAAGGCAATTTCAAACATTAAATTGAAGGACCAGCAACCATATTAGGAGTTTGGACAATAGGAGATCAAAACTTCATAAAACTAAGATTTGCAAAATCATGACGGTGCATCAGAAGCTGAATGTGAAGCTGCTGTACACCAATTGTACAATATTAGGGGCATGGGGCATTGAATCACACTTGCAGGAGTCTGACTTAAGATAGGAGAAATTAAACCATCTTTTTGTAGAATAGGAAGTCAATATCTGGAATTTGTTCTTACAGAAGACCGTGAAGAGATCCAGCATCAGTCAAAAACTCATCAAACTCATGTTTCATCCCTAGATATTGTCTTAAATTATCATTGCTAAGAGACAGAATGCTGAGATAGATGGGTCATTTGGTCATTTGGTCATTTGTATGTTAAATAGAGAAATTGAAGCAATTGAGCAAAACTGAAGTAAAGTTACTGTATTTAATGGCACCATCAGGGTTTTATGTTGTGAGAATTAGGTACTCTGTGAAAAACAGGATTGAAAACTAGATTGATTCCTTCTTACAAAAAGGCAGGAGAAACTGGTTCAGCCCTTTACTACATAGTCAAGAGCATTCATCTGGGATATGAGTGAAACTCAAGTTCTTACTTTATTAGGTGCATGGATGTAAAATTTTGTCTCTTAGTCAAATCCCGTAATATCCAAAAGTAGATCTGTCATGTTGTAACATCCACTTCCATCTGAAGACTTTCAGTTTCAGGAAGTCAACCGGATTAATATTACATAGAACAACACTTCTTTTTGTTCAGGTGTAAGTCAGGAGGAAATATCATGTGATGTTTCCTAAACATTAGTGATAAAAAGTGAATTTGTAGTTATTTGAATAGTCTCAAGTAGTTATTTATAGAGAAGTACCCTTCAGAGAAAATCTAAATCTTTCATAATATTTTGTTACGCTTTTAGATAAAGCTAAAAGGTACTTCTTCAATCTTTCTCTGTCCTCATCCAGGAATAGAGAAAAACAAGAATACACAAAACTTATTTTTAACTGAATCACTAATCTTAGAAAAATTAGGGTTTTAGTTAAAAGTTAGTTATTTACTAGAATTAATTAGAAAGTAAATGATAGATAGAGTTTACTGAAAATAATTAAAAGCTAGAAGTTGAAGGAAAACCGGGCTTGAGGTAGTTATCTGAAGCTTAAATAATTGATTGTCTGTCATTTAATGTTTGCTCAGCTGTACGTACAATGGGAAAAGATGAAACTAGTGAGCAGATCCAAAGGAACATAGACAATGCAACCAGAAACCCATTCTTTGAAAAGTTGGACTATCCCCAGAAATAATTTGTATTGTCAGTGATAGAAGAGGTAGAGAGTTCAGGGTGAGGAAGACTCACCTTACTTCCTCCTTTTAAGACCCCTCCCCACAAAAACTACCCCAGACTTAATTTAAGAAGTCAATCACTCACGCTTAATAACCATTCGAACTAATTACCGTAGGAAGCGGGGGATGGGAGGGGCTGTTATTATGAATATGTATTTGTTTGTAGCTTTTGTCAATAAATATACTTTGTGATCCCCTGTGATTTTGCAGTGCTATTAGAGGATTACCACATGCTGCTGCCCAGTGCTGAATAAACACACACTTTCTAACTTTCAATTGTTAGAGAGTCTTTTGTCCGTCGCAGTTGAGTATCGGTATTAGACCAATACTCATATTTTAGTAAGTTATAGCCATTCTAATAATCTCATTATTTGACAGTAATTGAAGACTTTTTCATAGCCAGAGTTTCCGATGTCAGCTTTGAACAGGTTTTATAAATTATTTTGCATTGTAAGGACAGAAAGCAATAGCTCAACTTAATGCATAAGCTCTGTGAGACTTTCAGTGAACATTTGTTATGGTTCGCTTTCAGGCAGGAATTTCCATTTTATATGCTAAGGAAACCAAGCCACGTATGACACCAGATTTTTTACTAACTTGAAAGATTCTGACACCACTATGCACAGATATCTCCTAATTTTTTTATGTTATAAATTCCACTTCACATCTGGCTAGAGAAAAGTGGAATAAATAAATGAAGATGTTGAAGGTTCAGGAGCACTTGGCTGGAAATTTTCCCAAGACCTTGGTCTGACTGTCTCATGGCCTTGCCAATATTGTGATAATGAAATCTGAAGGTGCTCCAACCATTTAAAATAGTCAGGGATAGAATCTGTTCTGATTTAAGCCCTATGTAATTTAATGAGCTTTTCAATGGCTATGAATCTGCAAGTATGAACCGTCATACAGTAATGCTCAAAAATGAGATGAGTATTGCTTGCATTCTGTGTGGTCCTCCTAGCTAAGGCATGTTGAGGATGTGGAGGTAGTTCAAGACAGCCAGCAGAGCTTCACACAGGGCAAGTCCTGCCTGACCAACCCAGTGGCCTTCTATGGTGGTGTGGCTGCAGCAGTGGATGAGGGGATGGGCTACAGGTGTCATTTTCTGGGCTTCTGTAAAGCCTTTGACACAAACCCCCACCATGCCCATCTCTCTAAACTGGAGACTGATTCGATGGTCCACTGTTCAGTGGATTCCATTCTTTGCAGGAGAGGTGCTCCATTCCTCTGATCATTTTTGGTTTGGGCAGCTGGCTCTAGGCAACCCTTATCTGAACCATTATCTCCAGGCATCTTCTGCAACATCAAAGCTATTGAACTTGGTTTTTCAGCATGAGTATGAACAAGCATTTCTAGCATCCCAGCTTTTGCAAGTCTTCTTCTCTGAACCAATAATATTTATAATTTTATTTTTCTGTGGTCCTTTAACCCCCACTAACCAGTTTGAATTACTAGCAGCTGATTTTTACCACTGCAGTGAATCAGTGCACACTGCCTGATGAGGAAAAAGAAAGAAGTAAGTGAGAGAAGCCACTTCCTGTTATCTGCTAGTACAGAAAAGAAAATGCTCTATGCCAAGACTAGGGGACACATTAAAGAAATTTTTTAGCTGACATAAGAACAGAGATAGTGTTATGAAAAATTAATTTCTAATTTCTTATCGGAAACACTGCAGAAATTCCTTCCTTTTGTTGTCATTCCATCCTACAGCTATCATGTGAAAAAGAGGAATGGAAGCAGTTGTCTTCTTCTGAAAGTGAATACAGAAGGACATTTATACAGCAGAGGCCAAGGTGAAAAGGAGAGAATGTCAGAGAATTGCAGAGAAATGGGGAAATGTGGAGTAACATCTGAAAATACTCTGTTAATATCATTCATACAGAGCAGTGTTAGTGTGTAAGATAGTGTTAAGGCATTAGATAGGGTAGTAAGGTGTTGAAAATATTTCAAATACTTATCTTGAGAACTTAGTCTGAATCACATTAATTTGCATTTACAAACTGTATTGGCTGGTTAGTTTTTTGAGCAATATTTCACAGTAACTGAAAATTCACTGATATCATGTAGATATTGACTGATAAATTTAAACATGCAAAGTCTCTGAAAATTTCAAAATTTCAATTTCAATTTCACATCACTTTATAGTTGAAAACATGCACTTTTCTAGGTAGGACCAGGAGTTTTCTTAAAGCCACCTTTAGTAATCCCTCACCAGTTATCCAGACTTTAATTTTAAGCTTACCACTTGCTTGTTGTACTTTCTATAAAACTGTATGCATCAGTCTTCCAGATTATGCCCCCCCTTACCCTCAAGAGCTTTTGCAATGGAGTTGAGAAACTGCTTTGTAAAAAGCCCAGCTGTATAAACAACATGAAGGTGGTTGGCAAGCAAAACCTATGGCTTTAAACATTACACTTCCTTTCCTAAATGTTTTTAAAATGTATGGTTTTAGTTAGAAAACTCCTTGCAAATCAAAAATTTACAGTAAACTTTCCTTCCATGTGTTTCCATGAAGGACAAGCACCTGTCCAAAAGATTTGTGATGCTGTTTCTTTCAGATAATTTCAATGCAACTTTTTAAACTGATTTGAGGTCATTCTAAATTATTTGTGTGCATATATGAGAAGTTCTGATCTTGAAAAGAAATTTGTAGGCACTCAAGGTGGAAATGCCAATAGATATTGGCTTGGGAAAATATAAGGAATCAGGAATGCAGTTTTCAATTAGTGATTAATTCAGTTAATGATTGATGTTGGAAAGAGGTAATACCTCATTCAGTACATATGGACATATCTTCTGAACAATGGACACAGCCCTCAGATTTTTCACTGGTGCTGAAGAGAGGCTTTCTCTCACCCTTGAAACCACAAACCAAACCTGTCTTGTTCCTCTGCTGCATTTCTTCTTACAACACCTAGAAAAACAAAGGCCTTCAGGGAGTTAGGTACTGCAGCCAGCACTGGTTTGACATGTCTAGATCCAGTGGAGACAGCTATGGCTTGTTATTACTTAAGGGGGAATAGAAGATACAGTCCTCTTGAGAAGTGACCAACAGAAATTCAAATCAGAAATTATGAGTCTTTATTATCAATAGTAAATGTGTTAACATACCAGAGAAAAGAGCTTGTGGAGGCACCAAAAACACTTGTGTGTTTCTGTTAGGCTCCTAGCCCAAATTCTCAAAAATGGTAAATACTCTGAGCCTAAATGTTTCAGAGGACATTGCATTAATCTATATTAATGAAGGAGCCATTTATTCCTCCTGAAGGTGTAGATTCCACAGATTTAAAGTTCAAACTCCACTTAGACATTTACCATGCAAAATTTTTTTCCTCCAGGTAAATTATTCAAACTCTTGAGACACCAAAATTTTAAAAAGAAATGTTGAACCGCTTTATAGGTAAATAATCAATTTTTTCTTCCTAATGCAGATTTTTTAACAGCTACAATTAACTACAATTAACATTGTTTCTATGAAAAATGGCTATCCATTCATAGGCAAGGTCTTACGTTTTAAGGCTATAGTTGCTAAAGCAAAATACTTAAGCAGTTACTTGACAAGACAGAGAACATTTTTTACCATTATGGAAGAGCTAAAATAAAAATGCTTTAAGCACATAATATATTTTGGGGCTGACACAAGAAATAAAATACACCAAAACATACTAAGACCTACTTATGAGTGTCAGAGATCCACAGTGCCACCAAGATCGTCTTTAAATGTATTTTTGAGACTGTGTACAATCTTAAATGTCAGAATTAAAAAACAGGCATAAGCTGATGGATGTATAAAGAAAAAAATATTAAATTATGTTTTTACCTTGGATCTATTTTCCTGAGATTTCATTTTCCTGTAGCTTTTGTTGTACTGTTGACCAGCTCCTTCTCCTGAGGAGCAAAATTATGTTGGCAAGACACAAACTGATAAACTTATTGTTTGCCTATAGTTTTCTAGCAAAAGAGATAACTAGATATTTGGTACTTGATCTGGGCCGTCACTTTGTTTGGACAAAGAAAATTTGGTCTCATGTACCTCTGTGAGGCATTTTCTCTATTTCAGTTTGGCTGTAGGGCAGGAGTGATTCCCTGTTTCCTCCAGGTCAGATGCAGCTGTGAGCAGGAGCACTGTCCAGGAAGGAATCCTATTGCCAGCTGCCTACTGCTGCAGAGCTGCCATCCTGCACTGCAGCACCATGAATCCCTGCAGTGGGATAGCTCCTGGCTTCTTCAGGCACCAGCAGAAAATGGCTGAGAAGTCCAACTCCAGAACTGGAGTATCTCTGTGTGAGCCAGCTGGGGCTCCAGAGTCAGCAGAGCCCAGCTGTGAGGGGCTCAGCACAGCAGCCTGAAAGAAAGGATCTAATGCCACTTGAGATGCAGGGGGGGACCCAAGGCATCTGCTGAGATGGTCAGATGTGACACAGGACTGATGAGAGCTCTCTGTCCCTCAAGCAACCTTAGAAATCTGTCTGAAATAATCCCAAGGTGCCTACCTCAGTGTAATAAACTAAACTGCTGGTTTGGGATTAGAGAGTGCTTTGACTTCACTGATTATAATGAGACTTTAGATACAGCATGCAGGAGGGTGCCCAAATTTAGTCCTGCAGACAAAAAGGCCAGTGTGCCATCTGCTCCCATGGTGTCTATCAGGGTTTCATTTAAACAAGAGTCATTGCCTCTTAGGAATGTTTATGTTTCTTCCTTCCACTACTGAACCATATTGAACATCTCTGAGCACCCCAATTGCATCCTTTTGCCAGCAAATGGCAAAGGGGTGCTGCTGTTTAGTATAAAAAGATGTCAGGTTGCTGTAACATCCCCTGCCATCCCAGCTCAGTTGTCTTTGTCCTAGAGATGGAGTCCCACCTGGAGAAGCAGAGCCAGACTATTTCCACGTGTTTGGAACTACTATGAGACTTCCTTTTCCCATCTGCACAATGGGCCTCAGAATAACATCCTTTTTCCCAGAGGAAGCTCATCTGAATGTATGGCACAGCCCCAGGCACTGGAAATGTTTCACATGAAACACAACTGCCTTGTGGTAAGAAATGTTTGCAAATGGGACCATTGACTTTTGCTTATTTTTCTTAAGTGTCTGCTGTTTCAGGATCACTGATCATTCACCACATTCACTATATACTGTTATTTTGGGCACCAAACATGGACTGTGAATCAAAACAAGACATCTTTCAATCATTTGTGTTAGCAAAATGTATGTTGAAATCACATGGTTGGCACAATTCTGATTTTCAAATAAATAGTACCCAACACATCTTCCATCCATTTTCCATTTTTCCTTGGGGGGGAAGACTGTCATGATTATTCCAGTCTCTGCTGTGCCTGTGTAAATTACCATCAGTCCAGCTAACTTTACCCATACCCACAAGATGACAGAATTGCAGAAATTTTGCAGTGCTTGTTGAAATCTTACTATTCAGCAGTTTTGTGGCTTTCAGAGCTTTTAAAATAAAACTTTCCAGGCTAGTTTGGTTGTGCTGGGGTCAGCACAAGGTCTGTGAACCACTGCTGACTGTTTTTACCTTCATTTACACCTCTCTTCATAGTTTTAAATTAATTTTCTGACTCAGACAGTAGGATCACCTGATCCATAGATTTTACATCTTACAATGCCCAACATTGGCTGTCTTTGACATTATTGTTTATCAGTGCAACTTACAAAACTTCCTCTGTTTGAGGTTTTAAAGAGTCACATTATACAAAAGTAATAACAATTTCAGAGGTCTCTACTTAGTTCCCAGCTCAGTCAAGACTTTATCTCCTCCTAAAAATACCATCATACACTACATCTGTGAGACTATTTCAGAAAAAGGGATGATAAAGCTCGTTTTCTTTGAGTCTTTTATTTACTTGTTTGCATGGCCTTTTCACCATTGTTTCTTACTCTGTCTATGAAAGACAAAAATCCATGCCTCAACATAGGCTTCTGGCCACTGATGTAGTATAAACAGAAATAAAATGCATAAGAAAACATATTGGATTCTGTAGTTTTACATTGCCAGGACTCCCAAAGGATTTAACTGAATGTTCTGAAACATGTTTCAGCCATAATACACTCTCACATGGCTCATTGCACACAGTCTTTCAGAAACCTGCTTCAGGTTTAGCATTTTGATTTACTCCCTGTGACAAAACAGCTACAGACTCCTTGCTTTTTTTCCTCTCTTTGTATGTTTTTCTGCTCACATGCAGAACCTGTTCACTACAGGGGACTAACTCTACACTTGTTCATTTCATTTCATTGTCCTGCAGTAGCAAAGATCCAGCTTTACTCATCTTTTCTTACACAAAGAGAAGTTGTTTTCAGAAATGCTGCCTGTTCTAGTTTTTTCCTGTAATTACTTTGCCCAGTTTTTAAAATATTCCTTGGAAATGCCGTAGGACGGCTCTCTGAAGGTTACAAAAGCAAAGCTTTTGAAAGAGATTTCATAGTGAACTTCAAAGGACTTCAGACCATTTGTGAAAGAAAAAAAAAACCACACAAAGTGGAAAATCATTCTTCCCTGCCTAATATATCATTCTCTTCATGCAAGACAACTATAGTTACTGCTGCTTTGTTGACTGCAGCTTAAGCGATTTTAAGAACAAGGCTCCACATCTCCTTGGAGCATAGCTGGGTAGGCTAACACTGTATTTTAATTTTACTCTTGAGTCAATCTAAATTTTGTTTTTCAGTTCTACATTTATATTGTTCAAATATTGTCTCTGAATATTTGGTTTTGCCTTTAATTGGTAGTTAGCTAACCTATGTTTATTAAGGTAAACCTGAAACCTCTAAGGAATAATTTGGGTTCATCCTCTCCTCAAGTGTAATGGACTGATGACATTTTTGCAGTTGGTCAAGAGATTATCCTCTCCTATTCCAGAAGCAAAAGTTTCAATATCTGAGCTGACAAAGAGTAGTCATATAAAGACTTGACACAGAATAAAAATCTTATATCTAAATCTTATAAGGGGCAGTGATACTCAAGTGGAAGTATAAAATTGTTCTTCTTTGTGTATAAGGAACCTAATTCCAGAGAATTTGGAATTCACAGGAGTGTTACCTGTGGAGTTTTAAGCTATTCATTTTGCTCATAGATTTCTGAGCTATGTCTGGTACTTCTGTGAAGAGCAGTAAAATTCACAGCTTCATTGTCTCTAGGAAAGCATTCCTTTCAGACACAAAAAATATGACAAGGCAGCACCACTGCTCCCAAGCTCCCCACATAGCAATTAAAACACACTGTAAACACTTCTTATCTGCTAATTAAGCACTCCAACATTAATAAAAGCAATGCTGCAAATATCAATACAGAAATGTTGGAGGGTAAGGAATGGGATACATACATAATTTGTCAGTCTGCAATAGCAAGGAGTGCAGTGCAATGGATTCAGTTCTTGTCCTGAAGCACTTCAGGAGAGAACATTTCTCAAGATGGTGGAATAACTAATTCATAGTTTTAAATAACTAATTAACAGACTTTATATCCTTTGCTGAGTAAAGGTCTCAGTGCTGCTGACAGACAATGCAAAGGAGAATATACAAACTGCTTTAACAGAGGATGTCTGCTCCTAAGGGGTGTAACCATATTTAGCAGTGGCTGAGATGGGCAGAGAGGCAGAAACAGCCTACACAACAAATTCTTCTCAGCTTTATTTGCTTTTGCTGTTTGTCACCATAAAACACACAGCTATCATTGTTTGAGTAACAGAGCTTTCACACACTCAGCTTCACTGATTTCTGTGCTTTTCCTGTTTTGTAAACAAGGGAACATTCACGTCAGGGTGGTGTATTCCAGAGTGCCTGTACCAGTGTCTACCAGAAAGCTGCCTGAGGTTTTCCATACAGGCAAAAGTAATTATCCATGAAAGAGAAAGGCAAATTCAGCAGAAACCTCATCTCCCCTTGGTTTCGTGCTTGTTAGCAGGTGATATGAGTTATAGCAGGAGCTGAGATTGTGGTGATCCTGGGGAGATAGAAATAATCTTTATGTTTCGAGGTGTAGTAATGATCATCTCTGTCATAATGCCAGATTTATCCTACTGTCCACCTCATAAGAAAAAAATCACGGCTTTTTTTGGTTGTTCTACACACAGATCCATTGCCTACCTGTAGCTGGTAGATCACTTCTCTCAAAGTATTAGCTCTCTCATTGGTCTACGGTTTGTCATCCTCTCATAAAGTAAAATTAAATTCAGGGGTTTTTGTAGATAAATTGTATTAATTAGTCACTCTAAAAGACCTGCTTTATTACTAACAGAAATACTTTTAAATGTCCTTAAGTATTTCCTGATATTTAGCATTTCTGCTTTTGAATATGTCAGACGTAAAGTATCCTACAATATAGATAGAAACTCTCTTTAAGGATCTCCTGAAGTAAAATTTTTTTAATGCTACGGAGTCATAGTTCTTTACAGAAACAACAAAACAATATCTTATTGTATATTCTATAATATTATTTCACTAAAAATTGCTGTCAAATTAATGCACCTACTGAAAAGTTGCAGAATTTACTTTAAAAATAATAACCCTTGTTATATCAAATGGCAAACCCCCCAATTTTTCTAGCAAAGAAAATGATTGCAGCATTGTTGCCAGTTACTGCCAGTGGAAGTTACTGCAAAACAACCAAAAAGTGTGGTTTGCTTCTGCCCGTTTCTTCCCGCAGACTATGTCAATATTCAGGGACCTCATGTTTATACGAGCCCCCAGCTGGAGAACGGATGCCTAAACCACAGCATCAGGGAGGAGAAACAAACCAGCCATCTAAGCATGTTTACTTCCAGCAACAAGGAAGTTCTAACTTGTCCCTGAGTGGTGACTCACTGGGTTGGGACTATAAAAGTAAAGGTAGCTGCTCTCTAAAACATCAGGGCTTCAGACTTCAGAAATCCAACATGATGCAATCAGGACTTTCAGCTGCTTTCGTTCTCTTGTTGGGTTTGTCATTTTGCCTGACAATACCTATTCCCCTTGAAGACAGCCATGAATTCACAGAAAAGGACCTCCAGTTTGCAGAGGTACAGTATAAAATAATTCATTTGCCTGTTCCAATAGCAGTAGGCTGTGCAGTTACAGCTGTTTGGAAGTTTGGCTCATGACTCCTTTTCCCCTTCTTAGCGCTATCTCAGGACTCACTATGATCTCCATCCAAATCCTGCTGGCATAATGAGGAAGAGTGGAAACACAGTGGCAGCTAAACTTCGGGAAATGCAAGCTTTTTTTGGCTTGCAGGTGACAGGCAAACTAGATGAAGAAACATATGAGTTGATGCAGAAACCAAGATGTGGTGTCCCGGATGTGGGGGAATATAACTTTTTCCCTAGAAAACTCAAATGGTCAAAAATGAATCTGACATACAGGTAAATGTTTGATATTTTGAATGTTATTACCTTCTTTCCAGGCACATTGTCCAGTGGGTTTCTCAGTACATGAGGCTGATGTGAGAAGGATGCTTTTGAGTTCGACAAAATTAATGTTGCAGTTTAAAACTCTTACAGCCCCACTTTTGGAAGGATGCTCCCAGTCTATATTGCATCCCAGGGAAGTAAACATGATTTTTTTCCATTGTACTTCATCAGGTAAAAGGAAACCTGGTGTGCTGTAAGATAGCAACTCCCCATTTGGCCTCCATATAGACACCTGGGACACATCCATGGTGCCAAATGAAAGAGGGCTAGGGGCTCACATCATGCACTTGTCTGGGTCACTCCTTAGTTCTGTTTGAACCTGGTTCAGTATTTGCTTCTGGACAGAGAGGTGTAGATGTAAACCAGTCTGTGTAGTGTCACTGTGGGAGCAGGATCCTCCATTTCATGTCCCAGATGTAGATCTCTGTGTTTGGTCAGACAAATCCCCGTTCCATGACCTCAGGAAAGTGAGCTTGGGAGGTGAAGGGCTGACAGTTCACAGGGTAGATACTTCTCCTTTAATTCTGCAAGGTCATATATCTGTGGCCTTCAACAGTTACAGACTGACTTTATTTAGCAGATTCCAAATATGAAATCACTAAAATCTCTTAGTTCCACAGCTAGTGATAAGTGTTACTTTAATATGGACAATTATAGCCTATGAAAATCACTTTGGATAAGGTTTTGCTTCTCCAGGAAGTGAGAATCATGAGATATTTTATATGACATAAAAAATTTTGAAGTTACTGATATGATTTTACTTAATACTGTATATATCTGTTACTTTTTAAATCTTCTGGTGTATAGAAAACCAATTACAGAAAGCTGTTGGATCATTTCAGATACCTCTGGATTATTTTAATGATGATAGAAATATTAATCTATTTAATATTGCTAAGCTGCTTGTTACAAGATCATATGACAAGAGCAAAAATTTTAATGAGGTGTACAGTCAGATAAAAGTGCATTACATATTTCTTCAATTCACACAATTTAACTGGATATATTAATCTATTTGACAGAAT
The DNA here is from genome assembly GCA_034336665.1 of Luscinia megarhynchos. Lineage (NCBI taxonomy): Eukaryota > Metazoa > Chordata > Aves > Passeriformes > Muscicapidae > Luscinia > Luscinia megarhynchos. Next base: position 73,998,902 of record JAPFBE010000003.1, read on the forward strand.
TATGAATTACACTTCAGATCTGAGACGAAATGAAGTAGAGAGAGCTTTCAAAAAAGCATTTAAAGTTTGGTCTGATGTGACACCACTGAACTTCACCAGAATACGAAGTGGTGTAGCTGATATCATGATCTCCTTTGGCACCAAAGGTAATGCAGAAACAATTATTTTTATTTTATAAGTAAACAATAATCCTATGTACATAAGATGGAGTAATTAATTTAACTGTTTTGAATTTTGCTTTGTAGAACACGGTGACTTTTACCCTTTTGATGGACCCTCTGGATTACTGGCACATGCTTTTCCCCCCGGCCCAGACTATGGAGGAGATGCTCATTTTGATGATGATGAAGTTTGGTCAGATAACTCTAAAGGTAACAGGAATTCCTGGGATTATTTGAAATTGTGATAGTTGGAAAATTTATCCCTGTTTGATATCTATAGACAGATTTTTTTGCCTGTTTATTGTTTATTCATCATTATGTTCATTGTTCACACATATAACACTGAGTTTAATCTCCAGTCATAAATGGAAGTTTAAAATGTGTGTAGCATAAATTACAAGATATAACACTCCTATGGGAAGTGGTTTTTTAAAAAATGACACAAACAAGATCTTTGTCGTTTTGGCATTTCACTAAGGGCAGCTAGCTCTGATCACAGACTGATGGGAATTGCTTACTGAAGCCTATAGCAAACATAGCTGCACATTGTCTGCTTTCATTTAATTTGAAAATTCATCACCTTGCCTATTCAGGACAGAATTTAATAGAACAAAAAGCATTGGATTAGATCCCCCTCCTGGCATTAATGCTAATTTCTGCAATACTGAAAATAATATAGACTCCCTACTGCAGGTGACTTCCCAGCAAAAAATGTTCTTGGTTTGAGTAGGACCAAGACTTCACCCTAGAGCTTTCCTGTGTGGAAAGAAACTTCAAGAAATTGAAATCTCTCTACTTAGTAACAGTGTCATGTAAAAGTTATGCTGAACACCGGCTGTGAGACACTAGATCTCTTAGGCCCTTATTAAAGCAAAACCCATCATAGCTCAAAAATGACAAGCAATTATAAATAGTGGAAGGTGTCCCTGCTCAAGGTAGGGGGGTTGGAACTAGGTGGTCTTTAAGGTCCCAAACCCTTCTATGACTTTACAAATTATGCAGAATTTTTCCATGTGTTCAGTTGTCTCCTTTCATTGTCCCATATCTGTTAAAGCACAGTGTCGAGTATGGTGATGCCAGGAGATACACACTCTATTTTGTTGTGGTTTGTTGTAGGCTATAACTTGTTTCTTGTTGCTGCCCATGAATTTGGTCATTCCCTGGGACTTGAACACTCTAGAGACCCTGGAGCTTTGATGTTCCCAATCTACACATACACTGGAAAAACTGGTTTTGTGCTTCCCTGATGATGATGTGCAAGGGATCCAAGAGCTCTATGGTAAGTCTGTAAAATATATAATTTTTATCTCCTGTATCATTATAGCCTGATGCAGATGCACTGCACATGTACTGTGAGCTGCAGATGTTCAGCAGCAACAGTCATGGCTGATGAGGAATGATTCACTGGAACAGGAGATGCTTAGATTTAGTAGTTCAGAGGGAAAAAAAATTAAGTAACACTTCAGAGCACAGTTGGTCACTGACCTGTCTCCTTTAGTGGTAGGTGATGAGGACCAGAGTCCTTCTACTTTTTGACCTGCCTGAAAAGAGATGGTAAAACAGAGTCTAAAGGTAGAAACAGAACTACCCATGCTTAGTTATGAAAAGCATAAAGTTTTTGGAGGCCTTCAAAACTTGGGATAAAGAAAGCAAGTTCATTTAACACCTTTACAGCACATTTGAACTGCAAAGTTCATGAATGTATTTGGCTAGTGAAAAGAGAGACCAGATTTTCCCAGTAAAATTTTTTACCCTTTTTGTTTGTATTCATCATGTTCTTGGGAGATCCTCCATGTTCTGTTCAATATCATGACTAACAGACAGAAAATTATCATTGTCAAGCTTACATCATATGCTGTCATCCCAGGTGCTGGAGACAAAGATCCCAACCCAAAACATCCCAAAACACCTGATAAATGTGATGTAGAATTATCACTTGATGCAATAACAGAACTTCGGGGAGAAATGCTGGTCTTCAAGGACAGGTAAAGACACTTCCATGTCAAGGATGGTGGGTACTGGATAAAGTCTGAGCAAGCAAAAGCACCAATTCAGGTTTTTACTAAAGATTTGGGTAAATGTACATTTAAAAGAGCACAAATCAATATAGATGTCTCTTAAGAAACTGCATCATATATCTTTTTAGGCAGAATTTATAATGCAAATACAGACTTGACTGCCCAGTAATATGATGTGAAGATAAAATGGGTGAAGACCAACATTTTTGTACACATTTTTAAATTCATAAGACTTTCTTGAACAAGCATAAATCTGCTTTTATTTGGGTGAAGTTGTACTGCATTCAGGAGCTTCAGATGGGACAGCAGCACTTCTCTAACTCTAAAACAAAGAAGCTTAAAAATTGTTACTGTTTGAGATTATAACTGTGTGAGTGACAGAGATGGTCTGCAGCTGATAGCTGTGGGGAAAGGAAAGGAAAGAGAGGCTCTGTCTCTTCAACATTCTATGATATAATAACCATTCATTCACCAGTAATTCATTTTAGCTATAGCACATAAAAAATACTGCTGTTCTACAGTATGACAAAGAAATACAAAACATATCTTCCTTTTCTGAACTAGGTTTTTCTGGCGACTTCACCCTCAGATGGTTGAGGCAGAACTGGTGCTACTTAAGTCCTTTTGGCCAGAGCTTCCAAATAAAATAGATGCAGCCTATGAAAATCCCATCAAAGATCTTGTGTTCATGTTTAAAGGTGAGTTTTCAATTTTGTTGTCAGCAGGAAAATACAAATATTTAATCAAGTTCGACAGGTGGAGCAACGGTAATCAATAGAAAAATAAAACATCCTACCTTCCTTGCTTGAAAAATAAAGTTTCACCTTATGCACATCTATGAAATTTTCAGTGAATTAGAAGATGTACAATTTAGTTAAGATGCTCAGAATCCTAGTACAAATAGTCTAATACCTACTGAGTATGTGACCTAAGAATCTGTTTGTTGTATGAAAATAAGCATGATGGTTTCCTCATTTTATTCTTCTCTCAAAGCTGAGTCCTTACAAAAGACTCACTCATACTTTGTTTATATTTTCAGGGAAGAAAGTCTGGGCTTTGAATGGCTATGACATAGTTGAAGACTTCCCTAAAAAGATATATGAAATGGGATTCCCAAAAGAAATGAAAAGAATAGATGCAGCTGTCCATGTCAAAGACACTGGCAAGACTCTCTTTTTTACTGGAAATAAGTACTGGAGGTAAGCTGGAGACAGGTCAGTTTTGGTGTCCCCAGTCCTGACCTGTCCAGATGTATGGAAAGATCAGGAGTTTGGCTTCAAATCAGGCATTTGGCCAATCCAGTCTCTGGTTTTCATTGGTGCTAGAGCTGTGTGCAACATGTTGCAAAGGTGTATGCAAGACTTTTATAAAAATATGGGCACAGATTTTAAAATTTCCCATCTAGTTTCCATGAGTTTCTCGTGTGAGGTGAAGTGCTGCAGTGCTGTGAGTAAGAAATCTGTCCCACCCCAGGGTGTCTCTTTTTTACTGTCCATGAGTGGGGCTCACAATCAGGTCTCATGCATAATTAAAACATTACCATCCCTTCCCACTATCATTGGGCCAAGCAGCCTCAGGATAGGTTTGTAGTACCAATACACCCAGGTACAATAACCTCCATAAAATACATACTTTATAGACCAGTTCTGAAAATGTAGCTCTATTTGCTTTGTGTTTATTCCATTTCTGGTGGAAGTGCACCCTGTTTATCACCCTGTATTTTACTATTGCACTAGACAGAAAGCACCCAAAGGCTGATGGCTTGCTGTGCATGTGTGTAACTTCAAAACATAGAAAGGGGACAGGCCAAACTCCCAGGCTCCAAATCCCCTGATTTTTTTTCTTTTGTGTTTAATATAGTTATGATGAAGAGGCAGAGGTTATGGAAGAAGGCTACCCCAGGCTGATAGAGGAAGAATTCCCAGGAATTGGTGACAAAGTGGATGCAGTCTATGAAAGAAATGGTACATAATCTGATAATGAAACTTTATTATAATTAATTGCCCTTGAAACTTGAGGTTAATGTCTTGTAGAAAATTCTGCATTCGTAGTTTTAATTTCTTCACACCAACACTGCTGTTCTTGACTGAATCAGTTTTCTGATCTAAATTGTGCTCTGGTCAAAAAAAACCATCCTTGCTTAGGGAACCTAAAGTGACATGCTTAATGTAGAAGTATTATAATGTAATAATTGGACCCCATCCAGCTTTTCAGGGAATGTTTCTGAGGTAGTGTCTTAAAAATTAAAATTCCAGCCCTGTATTTTCCTGATCTGAAGTGCAATAAGAATTTGACACAAGATTAAGAATATTGGTAATTTTAAAACTCTGATCCAGCACTAGAAAATGGAATGAGGATCTTAAAAAAATTTCACTCAGCATTCTAAATATGAGAATGTTTCATTTGGATTATTAAAAATAAAAACAAGATAATTACTATTTTAAGGATGTTTTTGATATGACAACACACTTTCTTAGTGTTAATTCTTTTTAACTTTCTTCTTCCTTAGGTTACCTCTACTTCTTCAATGGACCACTGCAGTTTGAATATAGCATCTGGAGTCAAAGAATTGTCCGTGTCCTGCATACTAACTCCCTGTTTTGGTGCTAATTACAGATTAATGCCATGTCATAGGCTGCAGAGCAGCTTGTAGCACATGGGAATATATTAATAAAGTGGGCATTTAGGTTTACCAAAGGACAGCAAGGTTCTATGAACAAGTACTAGGCTACCTACCACCAAATGTACACTGTGTATATGGACTTACACAGCTGCATGTCAGTCTGGAATGGATTTAACTTAATAGGAAAGGAGAAAAAAAGTCGTTAGCATTTCACGGTGCATTACACCATCTAAAGTTTGTCTAGTATTGAAGTGATGCTGGATACATCACACACTTTCATGAACACCACTGATTCCCAGTATTCTGAGCACACCTAGCACCTTTCAAGAATCTCCTAGCATGTCCAATAAATAGACCTGGTAAAACCATGAGCTTTATATTTTAGACTAATCCTTCTTCCCTTTTTGAAATTCCTTTTAACATACTGGGAATTCAGATGTGAAATGAATGAGTGAGGATTGCATGGTGACTCCCTGAGCAAGCAGCAATGATGAAGTTTGACAATTCCAAAGTATTTGACTGTGTTGGATGGGAATATTCCCCTGGATGCCCATGTCATCTTTAGAACAGGGAGAAGGTACAGAAGCAGTGAGATGTTATTCCAAAGAGGACAGGAAAGCAGGAAAAGGGAAAAGTACTCCCTGGAGAAATTGTAAACCTGTATGATAATGGGGAAACCAGAAGGAAGCAGCAACAAGAGAACCATGCAGGTTTAAACCATGCATGGTGCTACATGTGGTATCACAGCCCAGATGTTTTCAGCTGGTGTTAACTGAAGTGGCATTTATAGAGGTTAGGCCTGTGCCAGAAGAGAACCTGAGCATCCAAAGCAAAATATTAAATGTAATATATTTTTTCATGTTGGCCACTTTTAATATCTATATCAATTTTTTCAGTATGTTGTAAGATTTTGTTTTGTTTTGTTTTCTTCTGTTTTGTTTTAATCAATACAAATGATGTGGGACTGTGATTACTTTGATTTTAAGAAATAATATTAAATAAACTGGAAAATAAACTGACATTGTGAAATTACTAAAATTAAATTTTTTTATGTTGCTTGCCACAGAAGCAATACAGAGCTATTGGGCAAAAGAAATCAAGGTCACTAACCTCTGCATTTTATTCATTAAGATTTTCACCTCTTTTTAAAAATATTATTTTTTTGTCCCTTCAAGAAAAATAATTTTATAGAAAAGAGAAGGGGAGGCAGACAGAAGAGTGAAAAATTGAAAGATCCCTCAAATCTGCAAAATAATAACTAAGTTGAAATTAGTCCTTGTCATTACAGAAAGAATTTATTAAGAAATACTGGACAAATCAGTTACACATTGGTTTGAATGTTAAATATTATCAATTGATTAAAACTACATTGTCCTGTTCTGACTTCTCAATAAGTCAATCAATCAGCCAGGCCTGCCAAGCAAAACTCACTAAAAATTAATGTTTTTAAACAGACGTAAATAATTAGGCTTACCTAGTGGTGGGCTAGGTGGGTAATTCTGTAGCTCACACAACATTGATAGTTGGCTGAGAGAACCTAACAGATTGAAAGGTGTCTTCTGAGCATAAGATTGGGAACTAATGAATCCTAGACTTATGCTTAAAAGCAATATGTGGAAATAGAATTGGAAAAAAATTATTACAAAATGAAAAACTTAAAATGGACTAAAATCAAAGTTCTGTTTTAGGATAAAATATTGAGAAAACTGCTGGAGGAAAAGTCAGTGCAATTCTCTAAGCATAACAATCATAATTTGGTTCAATCTCATATAAAAATTTTTGACAGAGTGTGCCTGAAGAAAATTATGCTTGATATTGGGCTGAAGTTTCACTTAATTACTTTGGCAGTGAAATATGACTCTGGACATATAAATTAGCTCTCATTTTTCTCAGTAAAAAGACTTGGTGAAAAATTTTATCATAAGAATAATGAATCTTCCATAATTGTTGCTAGTTGTTGAGTCTGAGTCTTCCTGAGTTCCAAAGGTCTGACATGAGCTGCACTGGATAAGGGAATGCAAATGCAGACAGGGAAGCAAGGAGATGTCAACGAATGGCTTTCATATCCTTGTGAATTTCTGTTAGCATTGAATACTTGGCAGAGGAAAAAGGTACTGCATAGGAAGCTGGACCTTCAAAAGCCTCCAGCATGATCATATCCAGCTGCTATCCATCCCAAACAGGCAGATTCCTGTTAGCTGCTCGGCTGACTGGAAGCAGCCCTTGGCACGAGTCCAAGCACGGCTCCAGCTTCTGTGTCTGCATCCCCAGCGAGAGATGGGAGCTGCTCTGTGGCTAGCTCTACCTCAGCTGAGAAAAGTCCAGGCTTCTGGGTCCTGGCATTTGGTTGAGGGAAAAAAAGGAAAAAATGAGTTGTGCTATGGAAGTGGAAGGCTGAGATCAGAGCCAGAGAGACCCTGTTGCTGCTGTCATCCAGAAAGGAGAGCTCTCTACAGTGGGACCCACTGCCACCACATGAGAATAATATTGCAGGGGTGACTGGTGAGGACTCCATGGGGTGTTTCCCAAGACCACCAAGAACTGAGAAGAAATAAATCTTTTTCCTGAGGCAGAGACTGAACTGACTGGTTTCCCTGGGATGTGAGTGAAGAAAGGACCACAAGGAGGTTGAAGCAGCTGTCTCCCAGGATGTAATACAAGCAGAACTAGTAACTCCCCACCAGGTTGCTAGCTTTTTATGTGGAACTACACAAATCCACCTAATAGTGGGGATGGATCCAGTAGTCCCTACCTAATAGTAGGGAATTGTGTCAGGGAGGTTTAGGTTGGATATTAGAAATAGTTTCTTCACCCAGAGGGTGGTTAGGCACTGGACCCAAGAAAGTGGTCACTACACCAAGCCTAACAGAGTTCAAGGAACGTTTGGACAATGCTCTCAGGCACTCTTGGGGTATCCTGTGCAGGGCCAGGACTTGGACTCAATCCTTGTCCCTTCCTGCTCAGCATCTAATCACCCTGTGATTCTGTGATTCTCTGATTGATCCTGTGATTCTGTGACTAGCACATGAACAGTCATTGGTTAATGCATCTTTTATATCCATGCTGATCTCTGCTAGGAATGATCATTTGAAAGGGGAGAAAGGATAAGGCAAGGAAAGGAATCTGTCAGATTCTCCTCAGGTTACATGATCCTGAGTCGGACTTAGATGATGCAAATATATATTCCAGGTGAGAGAAAAAATAAGAAAACATCATTAAAGTTGCCAAAGTGATAAACTAGGCAACACTGTAAGAGTTTCCATTAACTACATGAGATCCACTAGTAGCTGAGAAATTTAAGAAGGAGTTCAAAGTCATGAGAATGGGTTTTTTCCTTTAGCAAAATCTCCAGAAACCTACTCTGAAGACACTAGAGGGCAGTGACAGCTTTGCTTCTTAGAGATTCTTCACAGAATTAAAAATATAACGGTGGGTGAGGAAGCCACAGTTAACTACAGTGAATTCTCACATTATATGAAGACATAAAAAACCCTGACACTAATAAGTAGAATTTAATGATTTGTTCTATTGAAATTAAAATATCTGAGTAAAAAGTTAGGCTATAACAGTGTTCAGGAAGATTCTAGTATTATCACTATCAGGGATACTAATTTTTTAGTCTTTTCTGGAATTCAATGCACTACACTTCAAACAGTGCTCTCTTGTCCTAGGCACAATGCAATCCCTTAGTCTAAACCCATTCATTGGAAAATTACACAACCACATACATAGACATGTTCTAACTGACTGGGAACATGGCAACCCTTCATGGATTCTTACTGAGTCTGGAGAGGAAAATTTACTGTTTCAGTATTTTCTCAGATTGACTTAAACAGGATCTGGATCTCAGCCTTTGGTCTAGGTCAAAGAATTGCACCTTCACTTATGTTATGGTGAGTGTGCATCCATCCATCCTGTTGGAGATGTTTTCTCTTTACATATCAACAATTAAACAGTATTTTGTGGAAATATTGATGGCTCACTAACCAGAAAGCTTATTTGGGATGTAGGATCAAGACCTTCTGTCAATTATGTCTGGGGGGTTTTTGCACAAAGGGAAGTGTCTGAACACATTATGAGTCCACTCCAGTTTTGGGGTTTGACAGTCCTGCTGCTTCTGATGAAAAACCTTTTCAAGGAAAACCTCAGTAGTTCTCCCTAAGATGATGCAGAAGGTACAAAGCCCACAGAAACTCCCTCCAGCCTGTGATCCTCCTCTTTTCTGCTTAACACAGGGGATGTGGTTGGTACATCCATTTTAGTCACAGCTGTCAGACTGCATACTGCAGTTTGAATTGCCAGCCACTGCTGTTCAGGACTACCTCTGGCACTCACTTCTCCTATCTCCCATGTGCTGGGTTACTGATAGTGTGATCTGCCCCTGCCCCTTTACTCACAGAAAATGGATGGAAGAGCATTTTCCTCTAAGGAAACTCTTATCAGGCAGCAGACAAATATTGTTCAGTTTCTTATTTAAATCTCCTACTGGTGCAGTAACAGAGGATAGTGCATTTCTGTGTATGCTGAAGTAGCCATTCATGCTGTGTCTTGACTTTTTGCTGGACTACACAGGTCCTACCACTGGGCAGGAGGATCCTGATGGAGCAGTGTCCTCAGAGTGGTCACATCCCTACTGTATAATCTCTGCTGGACCTTACATGCTCTTACATGATCCTGTTCTGCTGTTCTTAGAAGAGGAAAATGGGTCATTTCCAGGGCCAAGCGTTGCTTTCTTAGCCCAAACATTATTACAGCACTCTGTAATCTCATCATTACAGGGATTACCACCCTAGGAAGGAAGTAAGAAAAACTTATTTTTATTTCTGCATGATTTTTGTGGTCTGAATATATCCTTCACAGGAACAAAAAGATGATGTAGCCCTCCTCAGAGTCTGTCATCCCAAGAAGAACCTGTGAAAGTTTGTTGGGAATCAGCCATGTCTGGTGACCTTGGTAGATAACCACGACTTCAGGGTCCCAGCACTCAAGGCATAGCATCCATATAGAAGTGTCCCTGCCCATGGCAGAGGGGTTGGAACTAGATGATCTTTAGGAAGTCCCTTCCAACCCAAACCATTCTATGGCCCTATGATTAGTGGTTCCAGGTTGTTTTCAGGTGAATCAGGAGAATTTAACACATAAATCTTACTGTTGGTCCAAATCATGTGCTATAGCACATTGGTGGTATAATGGCAAATAAATTGTGCAGAGCTGCATGATGGGGTCTAAAGGTCTCAGTGGTGCAGAGAAGAGAGGGTGAGACAAAGAGACAAATGCCAGAAAAAATTTGGTTGTGAAAGCTGCAAGGACCCATGGATTAAAACATCATATTTGAGGTCTCCCTAGGGAAACTGCAGTACAGGTAAGCCAGGACCATTAGAGTGGTCTGTGCAGTGTCACAGAGTCCAGTTTCAACAAGGGGCAGCCAGGATGTGGCCAGGCAGCTGGAACAGCTGAGCTTGGCAAAATCCTTGCTCTCCTCATAGCTACATATTCTGATCTGTTGGTCTCAGTCGATTAGATTAGACCCTACAGGCAAAAATCATAAAGAAAATCCATTTCCATTTTTCTGGCAGACCCTAAACACAAGGTTGGGTTATCCCTTAAAGTAGCCCATATCAGAGAGTTAGCTGATGGCTGGGCTATCCAGCTATAGCTTCCAGGAATCGCCCAAAGACTCTTCATTGTGGAAACTTTCGGCCTGCAACACTAATAATTTAGCACACCTTTTTTTTTTTTTTTTTCAAAACACAGAGAAAGAAGCTCCAATAAGGTCATTGGTTCACCAATTATCTTGTATATGGGAACATATTTCCAACTGAGGTCGATTTCAAATTAAGGGAAACAAAAAATAAATGACATCCTCAAAAGTACCACAGAAATGCCCTATCTAAAATTGTGCTGAAAATCATGATGCAGGAAATAAAATGCACCCAGGTCTATCTACAGTGGCAGAAAACAGTGAATGGCATCATAACAGGGAGATAGAGACCAATAACAGGAGAATGAGGATGTAGCAGGAAATATAAAGCAAGAGATAGCATCAGCGTATTTCCAATTACTGTATTTGTATAACTAGTCTTAGTCTTAGTCTTAGTCTTAGTCTTAGTCTTAGTCTTAGTATCTGAAGTGTGACTATTAAGAAAGAAATAACAAATAAGAGCCTGTTAGGATCTGAACCAAGATTCAAACAAAACAGAAATCTTAACGTAGACTTCACTTGGTTCAGGGAACAATTGCCCAGATAACAGCTGCTTTGCAAACTGCTTGGGAAAATCACTGTTCTCATACAAGCAGTCTCAAATGTGACAATAATTTCAGAGAAGATACTACAAGCAATTGTTTTGGAAGAGCACCTGGATCTGGTACCAATGAAGCATTTCAAAAAAAGGGCAGCAAAATCCTTTTTGGCAGTTTTCTGCTTAGTGCCAAGGAGGAAGCACACAGCTCAGAACTTTGCATTTGGGAATTTTCTGTGCCATGTTCATGGGAATTCGAGTATGAGTTACAGTCCCTGAAACTGAGTCACTCGATGCTCAAAATAAATATCGGATGTGGGCTCCTTCTCCCTCTGTGGGGCTGCACAAGCATCAGCTCCAGAAGGAAAATGCTTGTTGAAATTTCAGGCTTAAACAATCCAGTGCTGTACATGCAGCCTTAAATAAACACCGGAAATTTTAATTGTTGTGATTCCACTTGCTCTATTCATAGCTGTCTGCATTAGAATGTTCATGGCACTCCAAGGAATGACTTATATGATATTGACACATGATATTGTTTAAAATGTGACATTTCCCCCTTGAATCTAATCATTAGATTTGCAGAATGTCAGCAATACCCAGCTGCCCAAATCAGGCCATCTCAGATGGTCTTATTCTTTTCTATCCATAATGGAAACTATGAGTAAACAAGATCCTGTCCTGTGATATTTCAAAAGCTGAAGATTTTTTCATTGTTTTTCTTTAGTTCTTTCTTGCATAGATACAGGCATTCTTAATTATCCACATTCTCAAGTGAATCTCAGATTTAAATTAATACAGTAAACTCAACTGATTTTTTTGTACTCGTTATGAAAGGCTACTCCCCTACAATCTATTTTTACACTCTTGTCCTTGTTCACTAAATGTGCTCCTAGATCAAGAGACAGTAAATAAGAGGACCTACTTTCAGTAAGTTGCTTGCTTATGTATCTTTAGTGGAGCTCTTACTTGCCCTTTGATGTGAGCAATATGTTTTAATTCTCTTGACAGTTTTGGCAGACATTTTTCTTGCTCTCTGCTTTGTAAGACTGTGTGACCAGAACTAGACATGATATTCAGGTCAGACAGAATCAGGTCATTAAGTTTCTAGAATTATCATTAATCTCTTCCTCAACATTTTATAGCCTTATTTTTATAGACGTGTATTGGCTTCAGTTGTTATAATAGGTTTACTTTAACCTCAGTTAACAGAGATTTCATCTAATAAGGAAAGGCAAGCCACTGGAACACAAATTTAAGAAATTCCCCCAAAATTACTGGAAAATAAGCAGGAGTCAAGGACATTGTGAGTATTGCTTTAGTGATTAGCTGTCTGTGATTTACCATCTTCTCTGTGTTTACTGAAAGTCAGAGATTTACAAGTTCAATATGCGTCAACACCAACTGCCAGTACTGAATCACAAAGAGGCCCAGCCACCCTGTTATAATAGAACCAACCAGGAATAAAGTAATAGACACCAGTGATAGACAAGCTCAGAGGACTGTGTGAAGCTAGGAATTATTTTCCTTCCTCTGATGCATCTTACTACAGGATACTACCTGTTCAGATTACTGTGTCAATTTTATGATGCCAGGTTTTAAAAAACGAGCGTATAAACAGCCAGAAGGCAAGAAATGCAGCCTGAAAACACACTTCTGGGAAGCAAAATAATCTACTTAATAACAGGGTAGAGATTTAATGAATGCATGGAATGCAACCCTTGGGGTACAGGATAGGAACAAACTGTGGCAACAGGAAGAGCAGGGAGGCTACTGCTACCAGTAAATTCCACCAGTGCTGTTATCCTTACAAGGAAGGATGCATGAAAGCAGAGCTCAAAGGAGCAAGAAATGTCAAGTCAACCTTCACAAATATGTGAGACCCACAGCTTTGATCCAATGCTGAAATGGATTAAATCACCCATCATGGCAGATTTGGCTACAAGATAATGGGGCTGTAATTCCAACACCACCACCCCCCAACACACCTTGAAGTAACCACAGCTGTGTAGGTGGCACAGATGTGTTTAGGCTCCGAGTGGGTAGACTAAATTTTGATGAGATGATATAACCAAAACAAGTCTCAGTATTATTTCTAGCATCGAAATTTGTTACTGAAAATAGTGTGCATGCAAAATATCTATTTCTTAAAATATCCCAATGACATAATTAGACTCACTTCCTCTGTGTTCAATGACTAAACAACACATTGTGTGTCTGCACAGCCAAGAGAGAAGTTGCAAGGCTATATGATAGGGGGCTTACTGTATCCCTAGTGACTTGCCAAGGGAATGGCCAGAAGGGACTCTTGCTTCTGAAATGTTGGGGCTGAAGCAGAGATAGGCTTTAGGGGCCATGCAACTCGAGGTAAACTGCTTTCTGTTTTGGCACACACATGCTCTTTCTTGTGGACCAGGGAAAAGCAGTCTTTGTTACTCCAGCTTGGGATGCAAGTAGTTTTTGCTCCAGGGAGATGTACTGCACAGTGAGCTGGCAGGTATGACCACAGGAGCCCATGAGCAGAGCTCCAGCCTGCAGGAGCCAGAGCCAATCCACAGAGCATTTCTTTCCCCCAAATTTGGATGACACCCTTTTGGTTGGAGAAGGCAAGAACAAAGACAAAGTCCACCAAGAGGGTCTGCAGGGATCAGGGAAGGGAAGGAGGGAGATGGGCAGGGAGAGAAGAAGGATGGGTGACTATCTCAGACTGTCCTGCACTGTGGGGCAGCTCAATGCTGCATCAGTGATGCATCCCATCCATACAGGAAATGTGGAGTGCATCCTTTGCTGCTCAGTTTCCTTCCTATGGCAACATAGTTTATGCTTCATTTCATTCCTAGAGGAAACTGAAACTGACGAACTGGGAAATGCTCCCAGACCATTCTGCTTAGATGTAGAGAAGATGCTCAAGTGCCCTGGCTTTCTTAAAATTCTCATTGAATTGCGCGATATTGTACCTTCAAATTTTGATACTTACAGTGCTTTGTTACTGAGTTTTTAGATTATGGTCTATTCTGGACCTTTTGCTAAGAAAGAGCAGACTCCTAGGCAGATGTGAAGAAATAAAAGCTCTCCAAGCCTGCCCGTTTATTCTCTCAGAACTGTTTTCAGGCTGAACTCTTCCTGTTTGAAGCTTCAGAGAATGAAGGATGAGTTGTTTTTGTGTAAACAGTAAATATTTTCCATGAGCTAGCTGGTTTATCAGATCCTGAATTCTCAGGAATTCACTGAGACTTGGTGTCCAGTTCTAAATCTTTCTGCAGAAGATTTCTATTGCTACTCAACACAAGTAATGCCAAGGAAAGCTGTGTAACCCCATGTGTGAGATTAACTAAGGAACTTAGGATGTTGTGTTGTCTTCACTCCTTCCCGTTGCAACGAAAAGAGAGCAAAGAGCAAACACACCAGCTGGTGGTAGTGATCACATCAGAGATGTGCCTTCACAGGCAGAGTCATTGTAGTCATTCCCACAGTTTATAAAACAAAAAAACCTATAAAATTGTTATACTTCTGGGGTATCTGAGACTACATTTCAAAGTCAATTTAATAGCTAAAACATATTCAAATTCAAACAATTTTTCTGTGCAGGTCTGAGACACTCTTCATATTCTTGACAGTATTTTCATTATTTTTCATACTGGAGATCATGACAAGCAACTGTTGTGTTTTTGTCTTGGGAATATCCCAGATTTATTGTGTGGGCGCAGTGCTTGTCTAGCATGATCCCTTTGACTAGTCTGCTTCCTCACTTTGAATCATTAGATATTTCCATCCAGCAGATTGCACAGATTTAATTTTGTTTCAGCTCTCAGGTGCCACAAACCCTTTCTCATCTGCTGTGTCAGGCATTCTTGCTCCAGCTGGCACAGAGCAAATAGTGAAGACCTGGAGGGCCTTTCTGCACCCAGCAGAACAAACGGGCCAGGCTGTGCTATGTCATGCAGCAGGAAATAATGCTTGCTAGGACTTGAATGGAGATTGATATAGTTGGGTTAGTGTTGAAAGAGCAGCTTCAGTGCCTTGCCTGATATGTGGTTTCTGTAGCAGCATCTGCCTTTGGGTGTCATGGAAGCATGTAGGATTTTCAGCCTGATTGGATCCCCTGGGCTCAGCTGTCACATAAATGACACAAATCAGGCATCTCATTCCTCCACTTTGCCTACCCCTCAATGCCTTAAAATTTTTCATGTTGTTTAGTTTCAAAAGCTTCAAAAGGAATTCAAGTATCATCCAGCAGAAAACTCCTGCAGGTAAGGAGATGTAATACAAGTGTCCTGAGGCTTCATCAAACACTTCTCAGCTACACTCTTGTCCCCAAACCACCTGGCAGTGAACAGGTGATGACACATGGTGGCAGATGATGGAATGTAAGGGACTCACTTTTTTGAAAAAAACGATTGCAAAACAGTTAATCAGGGAAGGAAGGTGCAGGACAACCTTCAGGGAAGTAAGAGAAAGTAAAAACCCAGAAATAAACCTGCACTTGCACAAAGACTTTTTTTCAGCAGACTTGGTGAAATGCTTCCATAGTGTTCCTGGGAAAAAGAAGAAAGTAAACCTGGTATGTGAGAGAAAGAAGGAAAACCTTTTGTGGAACAGAACTGCAGAATAAATTGCAAAACTCCTTTTTACTCTTAGCTGTGAGATAAAAATAGCACAAACAGCACACTAGAGTTATTACTTCTTTATTAGTAGTGAATACTTTTTCTGTCCATGTAAACACTTCTGAGCTAAATATATATGCATTCATTTGACAAGGGTTGACTTAAAGTCAAATAACTGAGACATCATGCACATTATTTCAACTTGAGTTTAAGGTGAGGTATCTTTCAAGTAGATCTAATTGATTGTGAAAGAAAAATAAATTCTTATTTTGGAAATGAGTTTTTTTGTTTAAAGAATTAGTTTAGATTTTAGTAATTATTTTTATTGATCTGAAGGCAAAACCCAGTGGCTTCACAATTAGTTTCCAGAACTCTGGCAGCCTTGGTGCCATGGCCACTTCCCTGGGCAACCTGTTCCAGTGACTGCCAACTATCTCAGCAAAAAACCTTTCCTAATATCCAATCTGAATTTGTCCTGATGCAGCTTCCTTCCAGTTCCTCATGTCCTATGGCTGGTCACACTGGCACCATGAGTTATGTAAATGAAACAATTTTCACCTTTAGCAGAGAGACAAACAAAACCAGAAACCAAGCATAAAAAATATTCTGGCTAAATGCATAAAGAAAGTCGAAAGATTTGGCTGCTGTTGAAGGTAGATTAATGCTCTAAATAAGGGCAGCACACTTCATTCCTATTCACAACCTAACCTGACTCACATTACCTAAGGGACTCTGGTTATTTCACAATCTTGTTCTCTTTCTGCCTAATCCTGGGGCATCCCTGAAGTTGTACAAATTGCTTAATCACCTCCACTGCTCAGCAATGGCTCACTTCTTCAGGTATCTCCTTTTGTGCAGATGGAGGACTGAGGCACAGCACAGGTAAAGGGCAGAAGCCATCATGACTAATGAATGTGGTGTTAGGAAGAGGGATCTTTCTTACCTCTGAGCTGGACCCATGTTCCCAGTAAGCACATGCCAGCCTTTGGGAGGCCAGATCTGCTCCTGTGATGTATGTTGGGGTGTTGTTGGGGTCCCCTTCTCTTTACATGGACACCAGTGCCTCACCACATAGTCTAACTTTTACCAGAGTCATGGCCTCTAAATGAAATTCTAGGCCAGATGTAAAATTGTCCTCTGCTTCCCATTTAGTCAATGAAGAAAGGTAGACAGAAAGTGATTCACATCACTGATACCTCAGCTTCTGTCTGAAGGCATCTATTTTTCTTAATTGACTGCAGTTAGGAAGCTGGATGACTGTGCTCCTAATCTAGACAAATCTGTGAAGCAGCTACATTTATGAAAGATTTGTCTTAGATTTAACCAGGTTTCTGACTTTACATATAACACCCCTGCTTTTTAATTTTATTAAAAATCAAATTACTAGCATTCTGATATGTTGAAGTCCTTTTCAAAGCTTTTGTATTTGGGGCATCCAGTTTCCTCAGAAAATTCAGATCTGCTCTCATTAAAGTACCTGGACATTTTACTCCAGCTAACTTCTGATCAGTTCATTGATTTTGCCCAGTGAAAGTCAAGATGCTCTGACTCAGTTAGTCAATGACATTTCACATTTTGCAGTCACTTAGCAAAATTGAAGCCAAAATGGAAATATTTCATAATGGAGGCACTGATTGCTGGTAATCACCGTACCAAGGTCCATCTGAACCTTGCAGCTGTTTTTGTTAGAAAGATGGGATGAGCCCTTCTGGTGAAACATAAATGCAAACCCATGCTATCCTCTTTTGTCTTATGCTTTTGTTAAAGCACAGAAACAATATCTTTGTATAAAGTTCTTTTAATGTATTTTAAGAGTGTACTTTAGGGTGAGATGAATCATATTCTCTGTATGCTAATCTTTCAAAAGGACTAGGAAATCAATTTCATTCCTGAAGATGACTTTCATAGCTTTTATTCCTCTAAAAGAATTCCAATATGATCAGAATCTACATAGGGATCTCAGTCAGATATTCAACTGCACATAATTTTGATCCAGATAAATTTCTTTTCTTTTGAAATGACTTGTTTATTTTTATTCTGTCACATCATAATGCTTAAGGCTAACTCATCATCCCTTTCTTGTTTCTCACATCAGCACACAATGTGCACACATCAATAATTATGTTCCACTCACACTTTTGTTCTGTCATGCCATTGTTAACTTTGGCCATGGATTCTTGTTATGAGATACTATCTACTGTACTTGAAAACCTTCAACATTTTAATCTCTGGGTCTCTGTTTACAGTCAAAAATTAAAGTGATTTGAGCTAAAAAAAATCCAGAGTTAAAATTCAGAGCTATTATGCAAGAGAAAAAAAATTAATAAGGATTGGGTAGAATAGATAAAAGAAATATGAAATAGCAAAAAGGAAGAAAAGTGATATATTTGTTTGCAAGCAATTGTTTTGAATGAGTGAATCTTCTTTGTACAAATATTTTCAAATTACACTTGAAGACATAAAAAACAGATGATGCAGAAAGATTCAGGAAGCCTCTGTGGTCAATAATGCTTTTGGATAAATAGTGTAGAAGTGTGGGAAAAGACAGAAATAAGCCAAATTTTAGCTGTTATTGATAACAGGGAAATGGAGGCAAGGAAAGTCTCTGTTGAGGGATTGCTGGATTCCATCTCTTTCAGTTTCATCTTTTTTCACAGATCTTTTACAGAGCCCAGGCTGATCAATATTGTTCAAGTGACAAACCCAGATTAACCCACCAGTTAAGTATCTAAAGTGAGACCTCCAGCTGAGCGTGTAGGTCCATCTCCCCTGTTCTGGCAGCACCTGAGAGGAGATGAGGGCAGTGGGTTCTGTGCCAAGTGCAGTGGGACCCTGCATGGAATGGCAGCTGCTCCACAGGCAGGCTCTGCTCCGGGGATGGGGACTGAGGAGCCTGGGCTCTGGCACAGCTCTGGGAAAAGGAAGGGAGGAAGGAGCCTTTTCCTGACTTCAGTTAGTTACCAGCTCTGGCAGCTGGTATTTGTGGGCAAATATCACCTGTGGGGGTTCAAAGGGACTGCACTGGGGTTACTCAGCTGGCAGGAGCAGCATGGCAGGCGATGCCTGGGGTCAGTGCTCAGCCCACCCCCAGGGCCAGGTGTCACACTGCAGGCACAGCCAGACCCCTGGGCTCATTCTGGAGCAGGGAGGGCACAGAAGCTCAGCCACAGGAGGGCACAAGGCACACTGTACTTTCCAGGACCAGTGGGTGACTCTTGTGACCTGGGTAGGTGTCCCCAGGAGGCTTCCAGTGGGTGCAGAGCATTTCCCTACATCACACACATTTGGTGCTGCCTCTCCTGAATTGATACCAATGACACTATTTATGAATGTGCACGTGCCCCAGACTCAAGGAGACACACAGTGAATATTTTCCCTCAAGGAAATTCCCTGAACTATTTGCTTTAGCTACTTCTTGGGGAGGATCAGTGCCCAGGCCTTTGTTAAAGCATGTGTGATTTTCAGAATATTCTCCTGTCCCACTGGTGTTTCCTCATTCCCACAGGCCTGTGTCTGCTGGGTATTTGTTCAGTCCCCACCAGATCAGTTCTGCAGGGTGTGGAAGTGGGTACGTGACCACTTCAGCAAAATGCAAATTCTTCCCAATAGTTTTCACTCAGAACTGAGCCTCAAGCAGATACTCCTAATTGACTCACTGTGTGAAGTTATAAACACCTGAGTCATGCATCATTTTAATGCCCTTACAAAAGAATCAGCTTCAAGAAAATTGATATGAGTTACTGAGACAAAATGATATTTCAACAATTCTATTTAGGTTAAATGCTCCTTTCCTGAAACGCCTGCTGGGAGGCACTGAGATATATTGGTGCATTCTATTTAATTTCACAACTAAAATGTGGTATCAATGACTGCACAGAAGAATTTTTCCCAAAAAAACCTCTCCAGATAAATTAACTAGATGTGTTTCTTTTACTGCCATGGGGACAAGATGCTATAGGACAATGAAAATCCTATTGCACTTTCCACATTATTCTTTGTGTAATAGCAAACAGGATTTTTTTCCCCTTTTTTCATGATCCTTCTTGTACCAACACTGTAATTTATAATTGATCAGATACATATAGGAATCTATAAATTGCTTGTGAGCAGAACACACTCTTGTCTGTGTTTTCCAGTTCCATGTGCTAATGAGTTGATGGTTAACATGACAGCCAGCTGGTTTTGGCACTATCTGTTTAACTAAAAGCAAAAATAAAGAATTGCTTGTACAGCTGCACAAAAATGTGGAAGGACTTATGTCACTGTTACAAAACTCTTTTTATGGTCAAACAGAGGAAACTCTCTAAGGATTGTTTCACTCCATCTTAAAGGACTTATTTAAGGCAGTTTCAGTTCAGTTCCCCAGATACCTCTTAAGAGTAATGGGAGCTGCACTACCAACAAAGTCTATCCCTGTCTTTACACAGATAAAAATACAACAACCTCAAGCTTAGTGTGCTGGGAAGGACATGACTGCAGCAAAACCCTCCAATCCTCTAAAGAAGTTTGTCTGCAGGTACAAAGACCTCCCTTCATCTTCTTCCTCTTTCAGGCTCTGCTAGTTCAGTGGAAGAATATCCTTCCCTTTTCCTGTAAATTATTTCCCCTCCAAGGTCAACTGTGCATCCAGAAGTCTTACTAATTTTTCCAAGAAATGTTTAGGATAGACAGGACAAGAAAGGTATGTTTGTAAGCAGCTACTGAAGTTGTCCATCTCTGCCTTCTCTCCATCTGCCTTCAGGCACAAAGGTTGTGTTTAAGTTTCCTTATTAGCTGTGACAGACAAAATCACAAGTGCTGCTTTGAGTGTTGGTCTTTCCCTGCTCTGATGGAGGTGATTATTGCAGTTTGGATGTTAACTTTTCATCAAAGATAATTTCTTTCATTTTCTTTGCATTAGAACTGTGTTTCAAACTTTCGTGTGTGCCTGAGAGAGATTATGCACCTGCAGTACAACACTTGGGTAGTAAGGATGTTGTCCTGATCCAAGCATAGGAAAAACAGACTGTGAGACAGAAACATCAGAGCTCTGAGCCTTATTCTTTCACCAGATGAACCCATCTATATGCCTCTCTTTATGTTGGCTGTGCTGCTCTGTATATGAGGAAGTAAACAACCTGGATGGATGTGTACATCAGCTGTGGCACCAGAGTAAGGTTAGAATATTTCTGCTTCTGAGCACTTAGCTGAACATCACTGCTCTTTTATGTGCTGTGTTCCAAGGAAAAAAATTAATTATATTCAAAAGATATCCTACAAGAGCAATATATATTTGATTGGATCTCATGCCTTAGTTTAATAGTATTAAAAATGTGTAAAACCAGAAATCAAAATTTGCCAAGTTCAGGAGAAAAACTGTATTTAATATTTTCAGTGCTCTTGCTACTCAACACCATCTGAATTTAATGTGGTTTAATTTTTATTTTTTTAAATAAGTCCTTTCCCTTTATTTGTCAGCTTTGAGCAGGAAATGGTTTCTGAATATGTGAAGAAATAAGTGGTGTAGAAGTTTGGGAGAGCTAAAACATAATGTGGGAAAATTTGGGTGGTTTTGACTAGTATATATTTTTAAGGGAAAGGGAAATTTTGCTGTTGGAAGAAAGAAAAACAAGGAGTTGCCAAGCAAATAATGTTTGAGAAATAATGAAAAATTCTCTATTAACAATTTAAGAGTCTTGTATGATTACTTTAAACACATTTTCACTATTAACTCATATTCCATATTATGGAATTTCTCAAGTGGGCAGAAATTTATTTCATTTTCTGCCCAACTATTATTTTTATTCAAATTGAACCATTTTTGAGCCCTTATTGCAACATGAGAATTTTTTCACTCTTTCTTCAGTGAAATCTCTAATTACACCAAAGAAAACTCAGACCAGATTCTTTCTCACTTTACATAAAATCTTTCATGACAATCATTTTTTTCTTAATTTTATCTTACAGTGGCAAGTGAATATATTCTCAAATAATCATCAAAGGAGACAAGAAGTCCTTTCTTTGCAGTACTTGGGAACAAACTATACATAATACCTCTTTTCAGAATAAATAAACCATGAAAATAATTGCTAGATGTTGTATTAGAAATTGGTTTCAGATGTATTGGGATGAACAGTTCCTAAAATAAACATTTCTTTTTCCTCACCTTTACATTTTCCTGCAATATAAGGGAAGATAAACCTATCTCTTGAAGGATGTTGGCAGGTCAAAAGAATGAGGGTTTTCAGATTAAAAAGAAATCATGGTTTTAAATTTTCCTACTTTCCTTCCACTGGATGTCTTCAAAACCTGGACAACAAAAACAATTATTCTCTTTATTCCTTTTCCATCTACTGTGAATAGAATGATAATACCTCTGTTGCCTGTTTAATTGCTTCACAAATGTTATTTGTGTTCTCAAGTAGAATAAGGAAAGACTATATGACACAGATGTTAAAGAAATGAACTAAAGGTCCATTTTACACAACATCCCAGTTCTGACAAAATAAAATTCAGATACTGCAAAGATAAATCCTCTATAGTGCAGGTCCTTTGAGAATTACAGTGTTTGAAAGAATAATCCTGTGTCACCTTGGACAATTCTAACTCTATATTTTGCAATGCAAATCCAAAGATCAGTAACCACTTCAAGAAACATAAATTATGAAAAAAAATTTGTAAAGTATAATAAAAAACCCATAGCCTATTCCCCATGGCCTTTTGACATTTGTACTATTAATTAAACTGAATCTCCTAACTATTTTTTAATGTTACAGGGTATGTATTTGCTAAATTGCATAGATAAAATAAACTCTTATTAGATAGCACAATGTTCATGCCAGTAAAAGTAAAATTTTGGAGATTTGAAAGATAAGTAGATTACCCTAGAATCAAATTCAATATGAGATTCCTTTCTATAGTTTAGCAACAGGTGCATTATGCAATCTCTGTAGGGAAAGATAATTGCCATATGTGGGACTGAGGAAACTGTTACTAAGATACAGGTAAGGCTAACCAAAATTACCCAGGGGAAATAAATAATATTGTAGTTATCAGTGGGGAAAAAAGACAAAGACAAGCTGTGGACAGTAGGTAGTGACTGGGAGGGAGCCAATGAAGTGCCCAACTCGTGTGTGTGTTGATGCTGAGGGTGTTGGTGTTGAGCACAGCCATGTGATTTGGTGTCCAACACATCTGTGAAGGACATTGTGTAGGTCTCCCTCAGTTTACCTCAGCTAGCTACTGAGAGAGCTCATGGAACACTGGATGAAGTGCCTTCCACTGCAAGAATTCACATATGATCTGGAAATCATAATGGGTTTATGATGAAGTGTTTACAGTGAGGGCAGAGGGCATGCACTGACAAGCCCTGTGTGTCTTGTAAATGCATGATCTGGGGAAAAAAATCATTCATTCTGAATTACACAGCTGCCTATTACTCCATTCCTCAAACTCCACGGCAACCCACAGCACTTCCTTCTGTTCACATACACCTGAAGGACTTCCCTTCAATCTGGGAACAGTTTAGCATGTCTTTAGCATGTGAAGTAATATCCTAAGGCATTTTGGAGAGAAAAGGACTGTGATCAAGTCTTACAAAACTGTAGTGAAGCAACATCCTGATGAGCCTGCCTTGTGTTCTTTCATTAGCTGGAGGCCACAGGATAATCATTTCCAATCAGTCATGTGAGTCCAATTCCTTGAGAACGTTGTGAGCATGAAAAAGTAATTTAATCTAATATCTGGAAGCTAATCCCTGTCCATGTTCTTGACTGCACATGCAACTTTGGCTCATGTGCCATCCTCAGCAGTGACAGCTGGAGAAACTCTTCCTCTTCCTCTGCTCTACAGCAGAGCCCATCCCTCCCTGACACACTTCACTCAGATCACTTGGATTTAATTAGCAATCAAAGTTGCAAAGGTATTACAGTTCAACTTATCTTGGGTGAGGTAACATGAATCCATTTAAATACTTCAGCCAGATATTCAGCAAGCCATATGCAGGTGCAGAGTGGTGAGCTGGAGGAACACATTGCTGGAAAATTACATATTAATTAGTAATTTCATATCTGTGTTTTGTTCTGACCCTACATTCTTGACATCACAATGGTTCTTTGTTAACTACAAATATCATATGTTCAAAGTAATTGAATGGTGAATTTAGTGGATGGTGAATTTAATGCTTACAATATTTATTAAAATGCATCTTTTTTAGTCAAGAAACATTTTGGAATTATGTTCATAGTTAATGTGTTAGCTATGGTATTTAATTACTTGAACTGGTATTCAAAATAAGAATATTCTTTGGTATGCAGAAGCAAAAGAGAAGTAGAAATTATTTACTTTTAGCTTAGCATTTCCACAAATGCACAATGACAGCACCATCACTAGTCAGCATCTTTAAAGAAGTGGTTTGAGATATTGACTAGTCTTTTCTTAAACAAGAGTTTAAACTAAATAAATATTTTTCATCTTTTAGACATACCATAAGTATTCAATTCTTCTTTGTTCTGCATTTGCCCTCTGCTCTGTGGCTTCATGTCCTAGAACATCACTGAAACCTTTAATTGTCAATTTTGTTACAAAGATGATAAATTACACCCTTGTCTGCTGTCCAAAGCTTTCCCTCTTCATCACATTGTTCAAAGACATCCTTCTGCTAAGTGAAGCCTTTGTGGGTACAGGTTTGCTCGGAGCAGACAGGGCTCTAAGGTGGGTATCACCACTTTATTTTATTCATCAAAATAAAGAAAAGATTGATAGCACAAATGATGTTGGTCCCCAGATAAAGAAGATAAGTAATGAAGGTAAAGTTTACATAAAGAAGATAGGTAATGAAGATAAGGAGTATGTTTGGTACTCATGGTCTACTGGCAGCTATTTAAGGATCAATGTAGACCTCTACAAAAAATGACTGCCAGTAGTTGATTACATAATTTTCAAATTATGACTATGACATAGGAGAGCAGGATGGCAGACTGTTTCCTAGAGCACTTCCTCACTCTCCTCACTGAGGTCTTTTTTCAGACAGAGAACTCAGGCTTCTCAAGGCAGTGTCTTTTGTTTCATGTATGGATAGTGCAATGACTAAATGTCTCAGGGCTTCCAAGTCAAATTATAAAAGATAACAGCTTTTTTCAGTCCACATCAAAAGGAATTTAAAGTTAGGAGATCCTTCGCATTGCAAAGTTCCTTATCTTTTCCTAGTACTTAGTCCGAAGCATTGCAGTCAAATTCACATAACAATAGCATGTAATATACTGACAATATGGCTAATGGATGTAAAAAAGTCAACTTAAGCAGTTGACACCAGGGATGACCAACCACACATCAGAAAACATCTTCTGTGGACTTTTCTTCTGCTCTACAAAACCAAAACCTACAGTAAATCTTCTTGAGTCTAGAAAGTCATCACCTTAATTAACATCCAGAGATCTGGCAGCTTATTCATATCCTTTATAAGAGAATAAGAATTACACAGGTCCTTGTCCATAAAAGACTGTGCATGGGAGGAGTGAGGAATGAGGAGTGCAACATTTTACTGGCCATTCCCCTTCAGAAGGAAAGATGGGATCCTGCCCACTTTTCAGTTACCTCTATGGTTTGGTGTGTTGGGACAGTGACAGTCTGAATCTCATAGGGGCCAGAATGATAAAGAGGAAACAGTGAATTAATTGTGTATCACAACCACAGTGCTTCCTGTCACTCTCATTGCTCAGCACATGTCCAAATTCAGACTATGACCCCTATATATTGCCACATAAGAAATAAGATGCCTTTATTTCCAACTTTTATATTCCAGTTTAGTTCATGCAAACTTCAGAGGTCTTTCTTGGGCATTGGATTCTGCCACACCTCCTGTTCCCTGATGGATAGTATAACACCAATGGACTGCAATCACTCTGTGACTCTGCCTTCTAAGCTACCAAGTCAGACATTGCTGAGAGGAAATGACATGCAGCTTAGGAAACTTGTTTATATACAAAATATAAGTACGGAAGTGATTTCAGCTTTGCTATTGCTGGTAATACTCAAGGACTCAGACATCAAAAATCTCTAAATTCCTGTTTAATTAAGATCAGCTATTGAGTCCACCTCTACATGCCATCTCTCAGTTCCAATGGAACCTGGACAAAATGCTTAGATGATGTATAAAAGTGACAGATACTATTACTATTAGAAGCCATGTATTAGAAAAGCAGGATGAAGAGATTCCACTGATAAATGGAAGTATATGGATATACAGGCAAAATCCTGGAATTCAAGTCAATACCTGTTTAAGGCTCAGTTTCAATATTCTCAAAATACTGTATTGCAGAAAGAGATTGAAAGTTTCATTTTCAGTAAATATTCTCTGGGTTTTTTTGAGTCTCTTAATAGCAGACCTACCTTTTTTTATGTCACAAATTTTCTGCTTGCCTACCTCCCCCAACCATTACATGCTATGATCCAGCTGTTATTTATTAAAAACTGGTTAATATAATGATGTAAAAGGCTTGTGTGTCTTTTCCTGTTCGGTTATTGTTCCTCAGGTCCCAGAATCTCTTTGTATGAATTTATCTCCCAATTCCATTCGAGTGAAAGAAACCAGCACCTTCTTCCATGTCCGGGCATGTCCAAGACCTTCATAACACATCCTGCTTCTTTGGCACAAGTAGGTTAAAGAGGGAGAGTTTAGAAACAGCATGAGTGAAGGGGAGGTGGAAAAGAAGACATCTAAAGATCCTTCTAAATGTTTATAAGGTGAAATCATAGTGTACGTGCGTGTGCGGTGTGTGTGTGTGTGTGTGTAGCTAGCTCAAGCTTCCTTTAACTTAATTTGATATTGTTTATAGTGTTAATGACAATTTGTTTACATGACTTCCACTTCTTTCCATAAATCAGAAGCGCCAAGCAGAACTGGAATGACATTTCTGGACGGAATCTCAATAGTAAAAAATGAAATGGCAAAATTCCCAGGTAGGATTTTGACAAGCCCACTAAAAACCCTGGCACTTGGACTAGACCCCACAGGATAATAAAAATGACACTGTCAGAGGACAAACAGTTCTGTGGTGGAGGAATATTAGCCTTGATGTTGGCAGACTTTCAGTGAAATGCTCTGTTCTACTGCAGGGGTCTTCCTGGGAAAGCACCCACTCTTGTCCCTGAGTGTGTGGTTAGCTGCTGGCGATATGGGCACAAATGAGTCTGAGTGCTGACAAGCTGAGGGAAGAAATGAGCAGCATTGCTGGACCATTCTGGCTGTTTCACTGCTGCATAAGCTGGAAAGTCACCCCTGACGTCGACACGGTCTCCAAGCCAGCTGAAGGACAGCAGTGACTTCAGGGCACAGGGCTATCAGCTTCCCAGGGCTGGGATGGGAATAGCAGCATCTCTTTACCTATGGGACCAAGGCATGAAACAGGCATCTGATCTGCTTCATGGCTTCTCAAGGATTAAGTGACTCTGGGCACCCCTGACGCAGAACTCATGAACTAGTTGACCTATAGGTAAGGCAAGAGTGAGGACTCAGCTCAACTCATTGCATTCAAATTCAAGCTGTCTTTGCCAGTAAATCTTCACTGTGTCCCCTGGCAATGTAATTTTCAAACATTTTAAACTTCTGATGAAAACCACAACACAGCTCCTGGTTTTATGCTGCAATACTTAAACCCAGGACTGAATACCCACATTAGTTTGAACACTAAGACTGCTGTCTTGGGGTTTAGCATAAGAAGGCAAGTCATCTCTTGGATCCATGTGCAAGTATCACACTTGGTCACACATCTCAGAGCTGTGCAGACTGCTCAGCAGTGAATTTACATCACTCATGCTGCCAAACACAAGGCAAGATACAACTCTTCCTCCCAGCACTCACCAGCCACTCCATAAATGTCAGCACGAGCGTGCAGGCAACAGGATCTGGAAAGGGGAACCAGCAGCTGGAGATGTAACATGCCTATTGGCAGTCAGGCAAAAGTCACTGAGAAAAAAAGAGCCCACTAAAATGTTTATTTCTTAAAAGGCTCACTAAAATGTTTGCCAGCTGAGTGTGCTGCATCTCATGATCTGACTGCTTTGTCTCTGGACACAGCAAACAGGGTGTTTACAAAACATTCAGCTGAAAACAGAGGATATGTGCCATATGCAAGCTGCTGCTGCCAGGTGCAGAGACACAAACACAGTATTTGAAATGTCCCTGCTTTGTGTCTGTACTTCTACGTGGAAATGCAAACATCATACCCTACAAATGCAGTTTGGGATGCTCTTCCATGACCAGCAGAGAGAATCCCTGCTGTTGCCAAAGGAGAGGTCCTAGCTTCCCAGCACTCCTTGCTGCCTTCCTGCATCCCTGTTCCCTGCCATCATATCCCACCCATCCTTCATGGAGGCTCTTCTCACCCCTTAGGGTGCCAGTGCATTTGCTAACTTCAGCAGCAAGCTATTTTTAGTGGGGTTAGGTTTTTTTTTCAGGGCTGTTTCCTGTAGCTTCAGCCCTCCAAATTTGTTTAATGAGGATACACTTGGTATCAGAAGGGCACAGGAAAACAGCAAGAGTACTGACCAGGCTGGGAGGAGCAGGAGGACCCAGTTGCAGCAGCAGTGGGCTACTGGCAAAGCCACCCTCATCCTGCTGCAGCCTTAGACATAAACACTTGTACCACTTCACTCAGTGGTTCGGGGACCTGGGCTCTGACCTGGGTCACACACACAATGTGACCTGACTCCAGCCAGCTGCTCAATTCCAGTTTCCTTTGGAAGGAGGCCATGCCTTTCCCCAGGCCACCTTGCAGACTGCAGAGCTCAGCTGCTGTGGTGCTGGGATTGTTTTTATGAAGTCTCCAATGTGTTTTTTCCCAGTAGAGAAGTGGTTCCTTTTTTTTTTTCTTATTTTTCTTATGTTCAA
Source organism: Luscinia megarhynchos (assembly GCA_034336665.1). Lineage (NCBI taxonomy): Eukaryota > Metazoa > Chordata > Aves > Passeriformes > Muscicapidae > Luscinia > Luscinia megarhynchos. The sequence continues at coordinate 74,027,415 of JAPFBE010000003.1, forward strand.
AAAGAAGTGGATTATTTTTAGCTCATGTTTCTCCTTTTGAACTTTCATGTGGGCACTACGTCAACACACGAGAAGTCTGCTTCCAAAGATGGATGGATGTCTCGGAAATGAGACAATGCCAATAGAGATCTGAGTGGCAGTGGTTCTGCAATCCCTGCATAAAGCGAAGTGCACCATGGTCAGAAAAGGACATAGGAACTCAAAGTAGGACTTCCAGCAAACTGGGAGACTTGGAATCTATGGCACAAATCCTCATCACTTTCCATCTGATGTTGGAGAAGTTTATTAAAAGGTTCTGCTGAAGACCCTTTACCCCAAAGGTGTCTGTAGTTCTGTAGGGCAGTTTCTGCCATTTCTTCTTTAGTTGTGAAACCACTCTTGGCTAATAGGCCATGCAGACCAGGATATATGATCTGGGGTCTCTGCTGAGACTTTTACTTTTTGGTGTGAGGGAGAAAGGGTATGAGGTCATAGATCCATGATTACATGGGCCAGGTAGCAGCACAAATAATGGTTTTCCATAACAATGCTGGGATGTCAGGTTCAAGAAAAGAGAAATTAGTTTTTTTGTATAATTGGCTATGTCACTAAAATTATCAGGTACAAGGAAGGGGTTTTTTCCTGGCATGATAAGGTCCTGCATGCAAGCCACATTGAGAAAACTGAAGGCAGTTTCTGGAGGTCCCTCCTCAAGTATACTGTGAGGAATTACAGATTGTTGACCCTCACATAGAGCCAGGTCACTTCAGCACCTCTGAAAAGTGGGGAAGCTTTTTTCCAGTCCACTTTAGGAATGAAGAAAAAAACAACATACTGTCCAATAATATGATTGCGAAATCAGGGGATTTTGGGCAAGGTAAACTGTCATGCGTTTGCTTGCTTCTAAAGCCCAAATTTGTTTTCTGTGTTCCTGTGGAAAACCAGAGGATGTTATAAGCTGAGTCATGCCATTATTGACTTTAGCAAACACAGCACTGATATAAATAGTGAAACACTGGTGACTCTTAGACAGAGGAAAAGGAGATTGAGAGGTCTTCTAGCAAAGGCTGGTAGGACAGGGAGACAAAGATGAAGACAAAGATCCTTCTCTTACTTGACTTATTATATGTTATACACTCCTCTGCTTTTCCAGTGGCTCCAGAAAAGGAAAAAGATGTGCAATTTGCTAAGGTAAGGATTATGGACCGAACTGATGAAATAGTTTATTGAGAAAATGAACATAGTGATGTATTATCTCCATTAGTGATGGAGAATATTTTATTACCAGATCTCTGAGTTTGAAAAGGAAGTTTCATATTCTAACTGTTGCTTTTTCTTCCCTTGTCAGAAATATCTTGAAAACTTCTATGATTTTAAAGAAGAGGAACATTCTCTGTTTAAAGCAAAGGACCTCAACCACATGGCTGACAAAATACGGGAGATGCAGTCATTCTTTGGGCTGGAGGTGACTGGGGAGCTGAATCAGAAGACACTGGACATGATGAAGCAGCCCAGATGTGGAATACCAGACATCCGTTCATACAGCACCTTCCCACACAACCCCACGTGGAAGAAAGAAGATGTGACCTATAGGTAACACACATTAAAGCATGTTTTTCTCCACACCAGTGGGAAGCTTCGTGAATTCTAGGCAACAGATTCTTTACTATTTATTTCTGTATTTCTTCATATAAAAGCTCCATTCAGGATGAAATGGACAGGAATGTGGGAAATATTCAGGCTTCCAAATAGTGATGAGAACATTGAAATAGGAGTTTATATCGATTTACTAATAGCCTACTAAATAATTTACTCAGTGGATAGAAGGTATACAACTGAATATATATGTTAGGGTTTCTGAAAAGCTTGAAAGAACACTGAAATCATCTGTTGTTTAAGCAAATACTATGAAAATAAACCACTTGAGACACGTAAATGATAGTAACAACTGATTAAAATATTTGACCTTGATACCACGTCCCAGTCGCATGTGATCTGGTTGCTTTTATATTCCTTTTGCCTTTAATTCACAGGATTTTGAACTACACTCCAGACATGCTGCAAGCTGATGTAGAGGAAGCAATTGCAAGAGCCTTCCAGCTCTGGAGCAGTGTCACCCCTCTGAGGTTCACCAGGGTCTATGGTGGCCAAGCAGACATTATGATTTCCTTTGCTGCTCAATGTAAGGAGACTCTGTTGCCAGGGAATCATAGTACTTGTCCCTTTTTTTAACCAAGATAATGAAAAGCATCCCTTTTTTTTCCATTTTCCTTTTTAGTTCACGGTGATTTCTATTCCTTTGATGGTCCAGGAGGAACTCTGGCTCATGCCTACCCCCCTGGCAGTGGGATAGGAGGAGATGCTCATTTTGATGAAGATGAAAACTGGACCAAATTTACTACCTATAGTGGTAGGCAAACTAAATACTGTGTAGACTGTTATTTTAATTAGAAATTGTTGTCTTGAAAATGCTGTAAAGTCTCATATCCCATGGCAGTAGTTCCAGTATTTACTGAGATGCAAATGTCAGTGTAATTTAGTAAAACAGTTGTGCATATTTTGATCTGGGATGCAGTCACAACAGTCCCTTGAAGTTAATGCATGCTGCAGTTACAGCTCCAGTGAAGGAAAGGAAATTGGAGTGGAATAGCAATGTTGGTAATCACAGCATCAAAAGACAGGGAATTTTCACCCTCGGATAATGACTTTAAAAGTCATAATATAACCTGTCATCTTTGTTTGTTTGTTTGCTTGCTTGGGCTTGGGTTTTTTCCTGATTTAAAGTGATGCTTATCTTTAACTTCTGGAGAGGAAGAAACATCTTGAATTTATTGGAGAATAAGATTAAATATAACAGTGAAGTATTCTGGTTTCCAGCAGTGTCCAGGGGTTATGTTACACGTTACTGGTTTTGTGAAGTAGTTGCCAGGCAAATTCCATGTCATCTACTATTCCCAAAATCTGATCAGGTGACTAAAACCTTCTCACCTGCTTTTCAATTTTTGTTCGTATTAAAGAAACCTTGATTCTTTGTTGGAAAAATTCTGCAACATGGGCAAAAACTGTTCCCAGAGTGGTTTTCCAGTGAGAAATCAATGCCTATAATTCAAAATTCACTCCAGGAGGCCAGAGAGACCTCACTTACCTGGGCATTTTTTTTTTTAAGTTTGCGAATTATATATCTTGCATGAGAGAATGGCGACTTGTATCCATTTGTTATGCAAAAAAAATATTTAGTGCTTGTTCTTTGTTCTGGATCTTTTCTAGGATACAACTTATTTCTTGTTGCTGCTCATGAGTTGGGCCACTCACTAGGTCTCAGTCATTCCAACGTTTTTGGTGCTTTGATGTATCCTATATATATGGCCACGGACACGAGGAACTACCAACTTCATCAGGATGACATTGATGGCATTCAAGCCCTCTATGGTAAGCAAGAAGCATCATTTTCTGATGAATGATGGATAGCAATTTATAATTAATTTTACCCAACAGATCAAATGTACTGAGGTTTAATTTCCTGTTATTATTTTGGGCAAATCTCTTGGGGTTTTTGTGGCTGACAGTCTATACCGCAAAATGGAATCTGTAGACTGTATTCACTCCAGTTAGTCAAAAGATCCAAGAGTTTTTCCCAATGATACCAAAGGAACAGCCCATGCCTGTAGCATTAAACCCCCTTATCTTCCACAAAAGGGTGGTTATGTGCACAGCTGTCTATGCATTTGGGCTTCAAGTACAGCCTGAAATGTTGTGATGTGAACTGCTCTGATCCACCTTCTAATTCCACACTTACTTATTTTGCAAAGGACCCCCCAGGGAACCTCCTGCACTTCCAACAAAAGCTTTACCTCCACAAGAACCAACTGAAATGGTACCTGCAGAAGCACCAACTCAAATGTATCCCAGTGAAGAGCCAACAGAAACTACACCCTCCAAGCCTCCCCAAAGACCAGACGACTGTGACCCTCATCTGACTTTTGATGCTATCACTACTCTCCGTGGGGAAACACTGTTCTTCAAAGGCAGGTAAGTGCTTTTATTTCCAGCAACACCTTTTTGTGAGACTCACAAAGGCAAAGCATAAAGTTCCATTCAAGGAATTTATCCTCCCTCGGTTGCAAAGGAAAATATTTTTTTCTGTAAGTGTTAAGGCAGCTTTGAAACATTTTAGGAGCCCACCTGGGCTGAATGAGTAACATGGCTTACTCATTTGTGTTTATACAAGTGAGTATAATGTTTTAATCCATCATACATCATCGTCCATGCCTATTAAAATTGTGCAAGGCTGAAAAATTCCAGTGTCACTTCTCAGCCTGCAGCTGCTTCACATACAGCACTGTCCTCATCACACCATCCCATGTGTGGGCCAGCAAGGCAAAAATGTCACTGGTGACTTTTGGTGTCACTCTGACCTAGACCCACTGCTCAGTAATGTCTATAGGGAGCTCCTGCTGTTATAGGGTGGCCTTGTTTTGGGCACGCTCTGGATGTTGTGAGTTGCTGGCTGGGCACATCCAGCCTGGTGAGAGCAAGTAGCAGGTCAGGCTCAGGGCTTCACCCCCTTCTTGGCTTGGTACTTGTGTTTTGATTGAACAAGTTCCCTTTGATGATGTGGGTCTGATTTTCCTTCTAAAACACATGAAGACTTGTAGCTTGAAAACTTAATAATTTTCAAGGAGGAGTGGGAAAGAACAATCTTTCCTTAAACTGGGTTTCAACAGGTTTCTCAAGAATTTCTATTTAACATTTGCAACCTAACTGAAATGAGCTGTGCCTACCTACATGGGTCATGGTGAAGAGAAGGCTGCAATTGCCAGCTCTGACACAGATATCCTATGTTGTCCTGGACAAACCATGCAAATGCAGGAGTCCCTCAGGGCCACTAGCTGTAGGTTGAGCCAAGGGGTTGGACAAGATGGACTTCAGAGATCCCTTCCAACCTCAACTATTCAGCGACCTCAGAGCAACAGATCTGTGAGGGAGCAGAGTGCAGGACTGCATCCCAAAAGGGATGGCATCTCTGCCTCACAGGGAGCACTGGCTCCAGACAGTAGGATTTAGAGTACACGTAGGGAACTTGGCCTCCTAGTGAGGCACAGACTATGAAGCACTGCTGTTTTTCTTCCTGTCAGCTATGTCTGGCGCAGAAGTCCATATTTCTCTGAGATTGAGCACGACACCATCTTCTCCTTCTGGCCATCACTGATAGCTGGCTTTGATGCTGCCTATGAGGTTGACAAGAGGGACCGAGTGCTGTTTTTCAAAGGTACTTCTCTTACATTTCCATTGTTTTTTAAAGCATACATGAAGTTATAGCAATACTGCTGATGTTATTTATCATAATGAAAGGAATATTATGCTAATATTCATATTCTAATACTAGTACTACCGCTAATAGAGGATATTCTTAATATTTTAATCCATTTAAATTTTGCAGATTATGTTACTGCCATTAATTAATGCTGCTTCACCACGGTCCTACACAGACTTCCTTTGGTCAGTGACAAAGAAAACCATAGCTGAGACAAAATTGCTACATTATATTATCTAAATACATTTTTAAAGATTACAAACACACCCAAAAATATATTGACCTTTAATTATTGAGTATATAGTACTTTTATTGACTATTAAAAATAGAAAATTCAACAGCTGTGAGGTATTCAAACTTCTGTTTGCCCTAAGTGGGCAATGTTTTCAGCTGGATATCTGCACTGTTTGGTGGCATCTACTACACAGAAAACTCTGGGCCTTTGGCAAAAAGGAGATCAGACTCCTCAAGAACTCTTACAACTTTTTCTGTTTTGCTGTAGATGACCAGTACTGGGCTGTCAGTGGCTACAGAATAGAGGCAGGGTTCCCCAAGCCCATTCAGAACCTGGGCTTCCCCACCAGTGTCAGGAAAATCGATGCAGCTGTTCATGACCAAAGCACCAAGAGAACCTATTTCTTTGTTGGCAACAAGTACTGGAGGTAAGGTTCTTCTCCCTGCTCAACAAAAGATAATCAAAACAGCTTTTTTAAATGAAGTGATGTGAGTATTCGTACAGGAAATTAATTTCCTCTTTTTGTCAATCTTCTCAACTGCTAAAAACTGAAACTCAGTTACTCAGGTCTTTCATAAAACAAAGTCTGAAAGACCTGAGTGTTCATTTAGCAGGCTGAGATTAAGGGATAAATGAGTTCTGTTTCTTCATTAAGAAGCAGTGTGAGCTTGTATAAAAATATAATGTAATATAATTAGTAAAAAATATAAATTGAGTGGACTTTGTCATCATGTCATTCACTCAGTAGTTACTAAAAAGCTCTGTGAAATTTATAACTGACAAACCAAGAAAGTTATAGAAGGAGATTAAAATATATACTTCCTAAGAAACAGTTCAGCTAAGCAGTAATATTAGCCTAATAATTAGACTGTAATACTATTTTGAAAGAGTGTTATTACCCCTGAAGTTTGCATTTCCCTTATGGGGTCATTTCACAGACTGTGTGCTGTTAAATTAAAATAATTATGTTTGAATAATTATTTAAGATTATTACTCAGTGTAAGCCACATTCAGCCATATTGTCAGTCTCAGAGAATGAAACTAAATGTTTTAATCTGATATTCTGAAAACAGACTTACCTAGGCTACTAAAGATGTAAAAATTCACAGTCAGGATTTATACAGCTCTATGAGGTCACAGATTACAGGTGCTGGATTTTCAGCTGAGAGTAGGCATCTTTTGTAAAAAATCTGTCTGGTTTCAGCATTGAATGTCACATGCTTATTTTCTGTTTCCATGCAATTTCTTTATTTAGTTTCAATGAAAATACCCAATCAATGGAAAGAGGCTATCCAAGAAAAATAGCTGCTGACTTCCAAGGGATCAGCTATCCAATTGATGCTGCACTTCAGAAAAATGGTAAATAATTTAAGATGTAATTTTAAAAGACCCCAAAGACCACCTACCAAAGTAAAAAAAAAAAAAAAAGTTTCAATGAATATATTAAAATTTTGGTTTGAATTTTTTAAATCGCCCAATAAAGTAGTGAGCATGTAACAATAGATATACAAAAATGAAATACTAATTTTTCAATATTTTTTCCTTCCAATTCTAGGATATTTCTACTTTTTCCATGGATCAGACCAGTACGAGGTTGACATCAAGAGGAAGAAACTCATCCGTACAATGAAAAGCAACAGTTGGTTTAATTGCTAGAAATATGACCTGATGGTGCAGAAGTGTATTTATACCAGGAAAGAGTTTTTCATATTTCTTGCTTTCAAATAGTGTTATTCAGCTGTTCCTGTTCATCTGAGTCTGAAATTATGGCCTTTGGCAATTCTAATTTAAAACCTTAAAATGTAAAACCTGATGTACAGTTTTAATTTATTTTGTTCTCCAACTATTTATTAATCAAGTTGTGCTTGAGCAATAAAGTATTTTGCTTGAGTTTAGCAGTTCTTGTGTTCTGATTCAGTCTATTGGAGACCAGCCATGCACAAGCCTGAATGGCACCAGGAGCCATCAGCATTTTCAGCAGGGCTCAGTGGGGGGAAAGCTAAAGAGAAGTAGAGGGGCAGTTCCTGCAGGCAATTCAATGTTACCCAGGTGATAAAGGAGGGAAACAAGAGACTCAGGAGCAATGTGGAGGAGGTATAAATGGTAAGAGAAGATGCTACATGAGAGTCTATGGCCTCACCTGCCATGGTCCCTGGCACAGGGACAGAGGGGTCAAGGCAGAGGTGGGGACAGGTAGATGGGAACATGGCAGTGGGCTGAGAGGACCCAGTGCCACTGAGGGTGGCTTTAATGGATAGAGTCATGTCAGCTGGACATGAGCAACCAGAGAGAAGGGTAAGTGAGCAGTTTGGACATGGAGGCATCATGCAGACAGGGTTGGAAGTGATGGAGATATGATCACAGGGTCGCAGGGGGTCAGTGGATCAGCCCTCCTGAGCTGTAGCCATGTGCCATGGAAAAGGAGTCAGGGCTGACAGTCCACCTCACGCTGCTCAACAACAAACCAGAAACAAGAACCACTTCCCAGACCAAATAAGCCCAAATGATAGGAACAAAGCCAAGGATTTTCATGTAACTGCCACAGATGAATCCTCCAGAGGATGAGTGGTGAGACAGAAAAGCACATCTGCTTCCTCCATGCTCCTTTTTTGGGTTTCTCTCACAGGGCAATAGCTCAATGAGCTTAAACACCCCTTGGGCTGAAAGACAGCTTGGCTGTAGTCCATCCTCTCTTCGAAGGGATTTGATCCCATCTCTTACAACACTGCTCTGATGATGTGCTTGTACAAGGAAGTTGACTCGCTATTGCTCTTCCTCTAGCAGAATTGGCAAAGGCAGAGAGGATGGGAAAGGCTCAGAAGGACAGTATTCCAGCTACCACAGCTCAAATACATTTGACAGAGATAAGATTTGTTCCTGGTTTTCTGCACCTTTCTTACCTCAGACGTCTGATCAAAGACATACTACCACCTGTCCCCCATCCACCAGGGCCAGGGGAAGCCATGTGTGCCCCAGTGCACCCACAGGCCACTGTCCCACTGTGCTCACAGACAAGATTGAAGACAGGCAGCAGAGATGATGTCAGGTTTGATGGGACTTTCAGCAACCTGGTCTAGTGGAAGGTGTCCCTGCCTGTCATGGGTGGCTGAAATGAGATTATCCTTAACGCCCTTTCTACCCCAACAATTCTATAATTTTATGATGTTGGAATATCTCGTCTCTGCTATGTTCTCCTCATGAATGTTTTGTGCCATGCTAGATATTCTCTAAGTACCTCTAAAGTCAAGTAAAAAACCAACCCATGTTACAAATCAGACCCTGTCTTAAAAGTCACTTTTAACTTTAACAACCGTCCCTAGTGTTGTGCCAAGCAGGGACACAGCAGCTCAGTATTGCCACAAGGGCAGTGGTTCACCATGGTGAAGTCATGCACTGAAAAGTGGCTGAGCTCACCTGGCAGCACTCCAGGCAGGGCAGAGACAGGAAAACTGGTGTTGCCCCAACATCTCCCTGTGTCTTGCCCAATAGCTCTTGCTCCGTACAAAGCCTATCCCCAACAAACTTCAGTCCAAGGATTTCAGATGCCTCCAGGCTTAGGCAGGGTGCTTGTGAGTACTGTTGTGCATACTAATGGGGTTAATTCCCTTTGTTTTTAAAAATGCCTACATATTTTGATATCCTAAATAGATGCCCTCTTGTATGTGAAGGCTGCCTTCAGAAATCACGCCTTTAGGCTCTGGTTGCTGTCTGAGACAAGAAAGTGATTAAAGATGAACCAAAAGGAACATTTCAGCAACAGTGAAGCAGAACACTGTTGATGTTTACAATGACTCACATTAGATTAAAATATTTCTCCTGCATAAAGTTGGTACTACTTTTTTAGTTATGACATCCAGGAAACAGCAAAATTAAAATACTACCCCCACTTTTGGGTATGAATTAGCTTAAACTAACAATTTCTGAAAAACAAGTGCTATTTACTTAGCTGTGAAGAAAAATGTAGCAACTGTAGCCTGGAGCAGAAACAGATGACAACATAGCATGGATTTCACATTGACAAGGGGATTAGTGAAATGTGTTAATCATGGAATTTCTATCTGTATTTCTGACTTTTTGATGTCTTAAACTTTGAAATGAAACAATACTACTTTCATTTTGGGAAAAGCAACGAAATTCCTGCAGATGAAAGACGTAGTTCAGATGACGTTGGAAACATTGGAAGCAGGAATGCAGGAGCTGCTTGTCTACACTCAGAGAACAAGAGAAGATTTCTTGTAACCATGATTTTTTTATAACTCATGAATTATTGCTAGAATTAAAGGACTCTTGGGTGCCAGCAGGGAAAACTTATCCATAAACATAATTTCAAGTACTTGTCCTATACTAATAGGAACTTTCCTTGGAATCCAAGAGCAGGTATGCAAATTAGTGTCACAAAATATAACCAGTTACATCTAAAACACTTGATTGCACAACAGTTGACCTAGACCCAATCCCTTGCACATGAAATCTCAGCCCAAAATCCTTTAAATGACAGAGAGCAAGGGTGACCTGTGTGCAAGTTGACTGGAACTGGAACACTGAATGCTGCCAGGGAACCAGCATTACCATGCTGGGGACCCACAGCTGTTATATAAAAGCCAGAAGTAGGTCACACACTTGTCTTTGTCAGCAATAAGACATTTTTGAGGCTAGGTTTGTGCTGCCAGGTCTGAGGGTTTGCAGCACAGCCAGGAAGGAGGTGAGTTGAGCAATGCTCCTGGCAGCACAGGCTGAAGTTGCAGTTTTACAGCTCAGAGGTTTCCCCCACACAGACCTGCTCTCCCAGGTTTTGGCCAGGGGTCCTACACTGCTATCAGAGTTCAGTCTGGCCAGGATACTGAGGACACATAAGGCAGCAGAGAGGAGCTGTTTCAAGAGTAATTAAGAGCAATTTCTGAGTAATTAAGCCCTTGGCTTTGCACAACAAGCCATCTTAGTTACATCCTATTGAGGCTCTGTGAGATGTTCATTTTTCTTTTCTCTACACTACATTATTCACTAGTTTCAAAATACATAATCTAACAATAACCTTTGTATTAAGGTTAATAATAACAGCAATAAACATATTGTGTTATATGTTATATGTCTTGTTTTATATGTCTTGGTGTGGGGCTATGGAAATGCATCCAAGGCAGGTAAATTCCAGAAGAGGAAGAGATAAGGGCAATCCTAGAAGCTTACCCAGACAATTTTACAGGTGGTTAAAAGGAGAACATAGTAATTTTCACACTGACTTCTTTAAGCTAAAACCAGATGTTAACATTGTATATTGTGCTACTTCTGGATAAAGTCACACTAAAGAACAACATCAAAGAAGGTCTCTGTGATTATGGAATTTTCTTTATAAAGCATATTTAAGGTGGTTGATCTCTTGAAAGAAACAGGGAACAGTATCAAGAAAGAGGCTGACAGAGTAGCAAATGTACTTCAGAAAGCTGATTATCAGAAAACTATATGAATTTCATCAATACCTTCCTAGATGGTTTTGATGCCTTTTAGTAGCCCTCTCATTAGAGAGGAAGATGAGTGATGAAAATTTAAGTCCTACAGGCTGGAAAGTTACTTCTTTCTTCTAGTACACATGGAGACACTGAGGGAAGAGAATAAAAAGTTGGAAGGCTGGAGGGGGGCTGTAAACACCAGAATCTATTTCTGCTGAGAGGTACTGTTGGTGTGTAAGCTGCACAGGAGAATTCTGCACCAGTTTTTGGATTCATCTCACCCACTCTGTCATAACTCTGTGAATGGAGTCATTACCAAAGCTCCCTCAGGGGATTGCTTCCCCTTGGCTGAGCTGGTCCATTCTGGGTCATTCCCTGAGCCTGTCCATCTCCTTCCAGGACTAGGGAGGGTTCTGTCCCTAATGGAACTGCTCCTAGGGTGGGAGTTCAGTCCTCAGTGACCAGATAAGCCCTGTGGAGTGCTGCCAGCCTTGCCTTGCTGTTTCAGCTGCCCACACCCAGCAGTCCCTCATGCCCTGCCTGTGGATGGCCAAGGCTTGCTGTGCTCTGGGGATCCCTCTGGCACCAGCACACTGCTCTTCAGCAGGAAATGATTTCAGTAAACACCTCAAGTGTGCAATATATTTATAAGCTCTCCTTTCACATCTCTATTATCCTGGCAGCTCTGAGGGAGGCAGTTTATCTCTCTGCACATTCAAAGCCTCACCTGCTCCTCAGTCTGCAGGCTTACCCAAAATCCTGGTCAGCCCCACACAGAAATCTCAGATATCTTAGACTGTTTTCAATGGCAGCAGACATCTCTCTTCAGGACTCCCATTCCACAGCTTTGTTCTCATTTGTGGTAGTGCATGGAGGGTGTGATTGGGCATGAAGGGAAGTGGACCCAAACCAGAGTGTACCTGCTGCTGAATCTCAGCAGTTCTTACCATCAATAGCAGAAACTGCGGACAGAGGAACCTCTCTCTGACAAGCACAGCCATCAAAGAGTTTGATCCAGAAAACATCAGTGTCTTTTAAGACCTTATAGTAAGTATCAAAGAAGGAGAATGTGAAATAAAGTCTTTGGGCAACTCTCCGAGAGCAGTGGAAAAACTGCTGAATAATAGTAGCATGAAACTATTCTGACTCAATTTTTATAATTGTTATATATGCTGGAGAAATTGCTTTCATTTATTTGTGTTAATTTCACATTTTCCTGCAGAAAAAAAAAGATTGTTTCATCCAAGTTCAAACTGTTTTTCAAAAGCTGCATAAGCAAAGCATTGCTTCATCAAGCAAGAAGTTATAGCACTGAGAGGACTCTACCAAAGGAAAGGATTATGGCACTATAATCCTCCAAAAAAAAGTATAAACCCCCTTGAAAAAAAAACAAAACCTAGAAAACTAATTTTCTGTTTGTAGTCTACAGTTCTGTAACATTCTGTCTGTAACATTTATCCCCTTTAGGAACAACCCTTCTGAAATATTGTCTTTGAATGGAAAGCATTAAAGAGATATGCTCTAAGTTTTGTAAGACTGCATTTTAACAATTAAAAGATTAATAAGCTCATTAAAAAGAACTACAGGTCTATTATCTTCTCATTAATCATATTTCCATGTTGCAAAACCTGCACAAGGGTGGAACCGGATGAAAGACAGCACTGATCTGTTTTATGGTAAAACTCTTGTTTTGCATGTTCTGTTGCTAACTAGACTTGTGTGAATCTATGAGTCAGGGATTGGAAAGCTTTATAAAGCAAAAGAATACTATATAAAGGTGAAGCAGGTGTGTAGCAGACTACAAAAAAGACTTCTATAAAGTCTAGTGGAAATGAGAATGGGAAATCTCCCATGTCTCCTGTTATTGTGTGCAGCACTTTCTTCTGCTTTTCCTACAAACACAAGGCAGACAAAGGAAGAAGGCATGCAGCTTATCCAGGTAAGGAAGGTAGAGCTCTGGGGAGATGTTCAGCTGCTATTGAGCACTCACAGCAGTCTGTGTGACTAGAGCAAGCCAAAGAGAAAGTAGAATAAGTAACTGATTGACTATTTCTCAAAATGGATGTGTGATGACAAAGGATACTTCAGCACCATCTTATTTTACTTTTTTGTTAGAGACCAATTAAATAAAATTATGAATTCACTCGTGTTAATTCTACAAACAATTAAACTCCTTAGTCAGTCTAGGATTAGTTTTCAGTTCAAGTAGAAATGTGGTTATTTATGTGACTTGTGATACTATGAAACATAACTCTACATGAAGTAAGTATAGTATATTTTTCTGAAATATTACTGTCTAAAATGTGGGGAAACAGGATACAACTATTGAAATTTTATATTCAGTTATGTATTTCAAATTACTTCCTCTAAAGGATACTAGGTAACCTTCGGGGGAAGGGTAAACGGAGAGTACATTATAAGAAAATAATCTATTTAATAAAAGTTAATTTTAAATGTATTTTGATAATTACAAAATATTTATAGTGATAATATAATGTAAGAAACTACCATTAAGAGAAAAATATTCATACAGGCTTTACCAAACTCTTATCCATGCTGCCATAGAACATAAAGAAAAGTAGTAAAGGCACAAGACTGACTCATCTTATAAGTTTCAAAGGCAAACATCATTGATTGATCTAAGTTTTGGGTTTGTTTGTTCTTTTTTTCATTAGAAGTACCTGGAAAAATTACTATGGCTTTAAGAAAGATGGGGAACCTCCTGTTTGGAAAAATAATAATGCAATGACCCAAAAACTAAAAGAAATGCAGGAATTCTTTGGGCTGGAGGTGACAGGGAAACTGGATTCTGGCACTTTGGACTTGGTACAGAAACACCGCTGTGGATTCCCTGACGTTGCCGGGTTCTCCACCTTTGCAGGAGAGCCAAAATGGACAAAACAATTCCTGACATACAGGTAATCACAGTGGAATTCTTCATGTCACGACAGCGTGAAGTACAGGGTGAGTGGTACAGCACAAGTTGTCCTCTCCTATATTTTAAAGGATAGAAAACTACACACCAGACCTGCGTCCAGCAGATGTCAATGCAGCAATCGAGAAAGCTCTAAGTGTTTGGAGCAGTGTGACCCCACTGAGATTCATCAAGAAGGACAGAGGTGATGCAGACATAATGATCTCCTTTGCAGCCAGAGGTAAATCTCTCTGTAACCATTACCAGTTATTGCCAAGTACTGCCTGTATGGAGCAGCTGGCCTGGAATGATTTCTCCCATACATAGCACAGGTGGGGATCAGTGTCCAGCTGAACAAGCAGACAGAAAGGCAGAGCTCTTGCTCTAGGTGCTGTGGTTACAACTCTGGGCAGACTTTGGGGGGGCATAGAGGCAGATGGAGAGAAAGAGGAAGAAAATTCAGGGAGCTGCCCGTAGTTCAGTGGATCTGTACCTGCTATGTGCTGCTCCAGTGTGTGCATGGGTGCCCAGCCAGCTGTGTTTGGGGTTTGCTGCCCAGGTCACAATGACTTCATCCCCTTTGACGGCCCCGGCGGCTCCCTCGCTCATGCCTACGCACCCGGCAAGGATTTTGGGGGAGATGCACACTTTGATGAGGATGAAACGTGGACCAAAAGCACAGAGGGTAGGTAATTCAGTTCCCCAAGCCCTTCCCGAAGCAAGTTGCACATGGAATCAAGAGTGCAATGTCTGTCTCCTCTCATCCTTAAGAAGTGTTTAAACTGCCATTGATTTGAAGGAGTATATGGTTTGCACAGCTATAAAAAACCTCTGAGCCTCTGGTTTAAGTAGCTAAGGTCCCAGCTCAGCTTCTGCCATGCACTGGGGGGATCTTTATTTGTAAGGGAGCCCCACTTCTACTCATTCTTTAAACCTCCTCCTGCACCATTACTTCACTTGCACTGGCCCAGGGTTCTTCTTCCACACTGAATTCTGTAGGATCTACAGACTATTTACTTGTACTCTGCCGTAATGAATCCACTATTTTTACTCCTGACCACAATTTCATCTCCAACTGAATTTCCAACAAGAAGTTCATTTGCTTGGGCAAGCAGTTCTGAAAGCTTCTGACCTACCTTATGTCCTTCATATTATTCAGGAAAAATAAAAAGACACAGCTTTCCTATTATGTGTTTTGTTTGATGTTTCCAGGCACGAACCTGTTTTATGTTGCTGCCCATGAGTTTGGCCATTCACTGGGACTTTCCCATTCCAAAGACCCCAAAGCTCTGATGTATCCAGTTTACAGGAAATATGACCCTTCAGCACTCCTTCTTCATCAGGATGATATTACTGGCATACAGTACCTCTATGGTAATTCAGAATTTTTCATCAACTACTGCTTGTAATTTCAAAGACTTCAGATACCTTTCAGTGACATTTTTGTGTACTGGATATACCTCAATGAGTTCACACTATAATTTCTTCCATAAACTGCTTCTTTTAGGATCATCTCCTAACACAAACAGCAATCAAAGGGAATCTACTGAGATAAAAGACCCATCTGAGTCAAAAGATCCTGCACTGCCAAACAGCTGCAGCTCCAATTTAACATTTGATGCTGTCACCACTTTCCGTGGAGAAATAATGTTCTTTAAAGACAAGTAAGTCAGCTTCTGAAAGTAAAATACCTGAGTGCCACTTTTTAAACTATGCCACAGAGCACAGAAAAATAAGTTTAATTAGAATATCAGCCATTTTAGACAGGAAGACAAGACAGGGAATCAGGAGAAGAGATGGAAAACACAAACAAAGAGGGTGGTGGAGAAATAAAGAGAGTGAAGTATAAGGAGGAAGATGACCTTTTGAAACAGAGAATTCTGTGAATAGGGTGGGGGAAATGGCTCTTCTGCAAATGTGCTATTTTCACTTTGGGCTGTAAGCAAGTCCCAAATGTTCAGCATCTGGGAGAGTTCAGCTTCAACAAAACACATCACCAGCTCTGGGACACTTCACAGCCTCTTTGCTGTCCTTTCTTTGACAGAGCTGAGGGCTTGCCAGCCCTGACAAATACCTGCTTGAAGAGCCCCTGTAGTGAGAATTTAGTATACTAATCAAAGGAAAGGAGAATTGCACATTTGTTACCAAAGCCTTACTGCACATCAGCCTTGTCAAACAAATCTCTCTAAGCTCCACTTCTGCATAAAGGGAAATTTTGTCAAAAAAACAAAACAGTTCATCTGGTCTATTTTAGATGTCTGCATCAAGAAGAGAGCAATCCCACCATGGAAATAACTCTTTACCTTAAGTTTGCAGGGAAGGTAGTGTGACTGACTTGAGTACATGGCTGGGTTTAATCAGATAAACATTGCCCTGGTTCCCATGATGTGGTTTCACACATAGTGTGTGTGAACAACAATTTTATTTAAAGTCTGTTCTATATTTACACAAGGCATATTTGGCGCAAACACCCAGCAGTCAGAGCAGCTGAATTTGAGTTGGTCTCTTCACTCTGGCCACGGCTGCCACCTGGTGTTGATGCTGCATATGAAATTCCTGAAAAAGATGAAATGGTCATTATTAGAGGTAAAATCTTGTCTTTTTATTTTCCCAGTTGCCTTCCTAAGTAGCCTAAAAATTTTGCATTTGGCTTCAAAACCACTTAAGTTCTTTCTGTAGGATTCCACAATCTTGAATTTAGTCCGATAAATTGGTGTGTTTCAATCACAGAAATAATAAAATTATTATCCAAGTTAAAGAACATCTATCTTATTTTTCAATATCCACATAGAAAACTTTCCCTGCCAAAGTAAATGTCATTACTTTTCTTCTGGGAAATTTTCTATTGAATTTCAGTGTGATACTCTCAATATGAAGAAAGACTGAAATTTCAGTTTTCAAAGAAAGTAATATGAAGAACTATTGCATTTTTTTGGACTCTAGAACTATTTTCAATTATTTTCAAGTTCAATTGTTAATTTCAAGTAACCATCAGCTTTCATTAAAAAGATGGTATCATTCCCAGAAGAAGATTGTCACAACATGTTGTAATCATCTTTTCTTAATAGGGAATGAATTCTGGGTTGTGAGAGGAGATACCATACTTCCTGGATACCCCCAAAAACTCTACACCCTGGGCTTTTCAAAGGGTGTTACCAAAATTGATGCTGCTTTTCATAATGGAATTGAGGGGAAAACATACTACTTCATAGGTGACAAATTTTGGAGGTAATGTTTCCTGTGCTACTTTTCTAAATAAAAGTAAACATAATCACATGATCAATATCCTGTCGTGGTTTAGGATGCATTAGTCAGACACTTTTGGTGGTCTCTTTCAGTGTCACAACTGGCTGTGGAAAAATATCTGAAAGGAGGTGGAACAGTGCTTTGAGTCTTCCCTTTAGGTCATTTAACAGTTGATTAGTTTGTTTGTTTGTTTTCATTTAGTTGTCTTGGTTAAAAAGTCATTGTACAGCTCCACAAGTCATCTCAGGAAACCAGGCAGAAGTTCACTATTCACACATCAAATATGTTTCTGTGGAGTAAGAAGGAGAATGTCACCCACTTTCAAGTTACTAGCAGATAGTTTCATGAAGTTGCTGATAAATACCATGTACTGCAGAGAACTGTTTGTTGTGCATGGTTATTATTTTTTTTCTTTTCAATCCCATTCCTACTGCTCAAGTTTGTCATAGATTTCTAACAGCTGAGGAGGTGCTCCTGTAATGGAAGCTGTAAATAACCTGAATTATTTTAGATGATCAACAGAACTTCTCTTTCCTTCTACCACAATGCCCAAATGATTGCATAAACAGAGATCACCTGAGAGTAATTATTCAGTCACATATCTGTAGTTTAAGCAGAAGATCAGACTTCCACATTTTAAGTCAATCTCTCATAACTTAAACAATGAAGAATTTGACCATTATATCTCCTGCTAAGCAAATTATAAATGGGAAAAGCTTTCACAAGATTTCTTATTCCAACACTGATAGATAAACTGCACTTCATCAAAAATGTAATAGCTTGCTGTACTTAACGTAAATAAATGGACCTAAAATACCTTATAACTTCAGAAAAAGCCCAGATTTTTCCTGATAAACCTTTCTTACAGAGATATAATATGAAAGAAAACTTTTTATAATCTATTCTTTATTGCTCCTTTAGGCATGGTGTCTTAATAGAAATAAAAAAACATATTTATGGTGATGGCTCCTTTATCAGGTATTCTTAGGTGGAGTAAATAGAAGCAATTCATCCCCTGCAGCTAATAAAACAATAATTAATTTATGGCTAATTGTGTCTCTTTCTACACTACCAAATGATGCTGAAAATCTTCAATGAACTTGGTTATCTGTTGATAAGTAGAAGATAATGACTGAGAGGAATTAATCATTAGTTGTTTGCAGGTTTCACTGACTCTTGTTTGTTTATAATTTTTCACAGTTATGATAAAAGAAGTCAGTCTATGGATAGGAAATCATTAATGATAAGAGATGCTTTTCCAGGAATTAATGGAAAGATTGATGCTGTCTTTCAACATGAAAGTAAGTAATTGTTCTTGCTAAAATCTGTATGAAATGCTCAATGTGATCAGGCTGAGAGTGCTTGGGCAGAGACAGGTACTTCTACATGCTGCTCAGAACCCACAGAATGACCAACAAGACCCTGAAGCAGTCACATAACACTCCCATGCTTCAGTGTACTGCCTTCCAAAATGGTGATGGTACACCTTTGGTGACAGCTGCACATCTGGAAAGGCCAGCTCTAAGGAAGAGATATGTCTGTATTAATGCTGATGTGCACATCACACCATGAAGATCAACACTCCACACAGTGACAGCTCAACAGCATGAGGTGTACCTACCACAGCTTGGCCCTCTGACACAAAACAGCCCCAGCTCCTCCTGCAGGAGGGTGAATGTTACTTAGACATGGAAATGCTGGGCTAGACTCAAGGGTGCATTCACACTGCCACATGTCACAGCTTCCCAGCTGCCTCCCTGCTCCCCATCTGCTGCTCATCCAAACCCATGCATGATGATTGTTTCATAGCAAATCTTACCTCTTCCTCCCAAATGAGTCTCACACGTGGTGCTGAGGGATCTCACTCCCAAGAGGGCACTGTGGATGTGATCAGCCCAGGCTGGAGCTCTCCTTCCCTGCTTGGTCCCTGGCAGCACCCATCAAGCAAGTGCCTGCTCACACCTTGCTGTGCTCTGTGCCACACCTGGCCTGTGCAATACCTACCCTCAGGTGGCTAGAAATGCACCCTGCTGGGGGGTTCAGCACAGCTGGTGTGTAAGCTGATATTTTAAACTGCATAAACACACAGGATACATCTTCTGTAGAGTGACCTTGTGGGGCTCATCTAGTACATGATGCAGCACGTGCATGGCTGGTTTGCTGTGGAGTCTCCGTGTTTTGCAGAGGTTACACCTGGCAGTAGATGCTGTTGGCAGCAAAATTGCATCCAAAGGTTACTTTGAGCTCTTTGAGGATGTTGTTAAAGTGTACTGATCTTTATATCTGCAATATCATAATTCACCCGGAGTTTTTGTTTGTTTGTTTTTTTCTAGACTTCCTTTATTTCTTCAGTGGAAGAAAGCAATTTGAGTTTGACATTGATAAGAAGAGAGTTACACGCTCCCTAAAGACAAACTTTTGGTTTCCATGTTAAGATGAAATCTGGAATGGTGTTGGAAAAAATGTACTGTTACTGTACTAAAAAAGTTGGGGTTTTTTATAAATATATAGACAGACACCACTGACTTGCCTCTGCTCCTGTCCAGTTTTCCCTGGGGAGTCCCTATTGGCTGTGGGACACCTGTCATGTGTCAATGAGAGGGTCCCCATCAGCTCCCCTCAGGGGCTGGGGGGGATAGGGATCAATATGCCCAGTAAGAACATTTGCACATTTCATACAATTTATGTTGTCACTTTCAAAGGGGGCTATGGGAATGTTCAAAATTTATTGTAAATTGATTGCTGGAAAGAACAAAGGCAAGGAAATGAAAAGGATGATGGTAGATTGGGGAGGAAAGGGAAAACAGAGGGATGAGTGCATAAGAGGGGTTGGTTGTGTGCAAACAGGCTGCAGTCAGCTGCTTCTTTGGCCATGCCCTGCACATTTGGTCTTCTCAGTAAATCATGTGTGGATAAGCTCTTTCTGTGCCAGTTTGGGTGAGCTTCAAGCTGGAGCTGAACACCAGCAGCTGGAGCATGGCTGCAAGCCATGGATGTGGGATGCTCCTGGGGATACAGGGGGTGCAAGGCCAGCTGCTCTGCTGGGCTCTGTGTCTGACAGCAGCTCCTGAGGGCTCCACACTGCTGGAATTTCCTCATCAGTGCTTCACCATGGGACAGAAGTTCTCATCAGAGGGAGGTGAAAAATGGGATAGGGACACTAGTCCTTCTCATATTTGTCCAAGTGCTCCATGGTTTCTGTCTGTGATGGTCACTGTGGCCAGTCTCATGGCTCTCTGGACCCATTGGAAAAGCTGGAACCCGAATTGAAGAACCAGGGGGCAGACATGAGCCAGCTGCCAGTTCAATACTGCTGGCATAATCTACCTGATGCTGAAGCCAGACATCACTTGGGGCCCACAATTATTCACATGGACTGCTAGCAAGATCCAAAGTCTTAGAGAAGCTATCCTTTCTTCCATATATGTAAAAAAAATTTCTCCCAGCACCCAATGTCTCCCCCTTCTTAAACAACATTCCCCCAAAAGGGAAAAAGCTGGGAAAAAATAGTTGTTCTATTTGATTTTGCTTCTCCATGCATCACAGAATCACCAAATGGCTGAGCTTGGTTGGGTCTCTGGAGGTTAAAATGTTCAACCTCCTCTGCTCAAGAGGGCAACTAGAGTGGGCAACTATTGGTGGCTTTTGGGGATACTGCTTTTGCACAAAGGACTGGCTCCACCACCTCCCTGGCCAACCTGTGACAATGCTCTGTCACTCTCACAGTAAAAAAACTGTGATCTTTAGAGGGAAGCTCTCGTGTTTCAGTTTGTGTCCTTTGTCTCCAGTCCTGTTGGGACAAGGCAATTGTATTCTATTTATGCATAAAATTGTACTGGAAGAGTGCAATGAGATATTTCAACACTCTTTATCGAACGTTTTTTCTGATGTATTTTTAAAACCCCTGGTTGCAGAGCTACTCAAATGGGCCACTACCATCACTGAAGAATCTTTATCTGGATTCTACCAGGGCCAAAAATATATAATTGCATTGTCAGCCTTGCAGATAAGATAAAAACTGCTGCCACACCTGATATCGAGGTGGCAAACAAGGCTTTGCTGTCCAAGCAGAACTGAGTCCATGAAACAAAATGATTCATTTTAATCACAGCATCTCTAGAGAAGGAAATGAGTAGCTTTGGTCAGTGTCTGACATTGCCAAGGTCAGAGAAGCAGGTTCAAGCCTTGAAACTTGAAAGTTTTTATTGAATTTAGCAGGAAATATTTCTGTGCTATTTCTTTCTTATTAGCCTCCTTGTACTGTTCCTGCTTTCTCATTCTGCATTTCCTTTATATTTCTGGTATGGCTTTTTGGTTGGTCTCATAGCTGCAAGTCTTAATCAGTCCATGGTCTCAGCTAAAAAAATGAAAGCTTGAAAGATGCATGAACAGCTTGGCTCACACTTTATAGTGTTTTGGGGATTTTGTTTGTGTGGTTTTTATTCCTTCAGGAGGTTTCTAACTGTTCTGGTTTGAGTGGTTTTCTTCTGTTGTTCCTACTGGTGATGTTCTTCTATGGTGTCTATGCCTTGGACATAATTTTCCTTGTGGATAACTGCATGAGACCATACTATTTTAAATGGGAAAATCTCTTAATCTCTTCCAGCTCCGTTCTATCCAACTTTCTTTTGGAAACGTTGTCTTTCAGACGAGATTATAGCTCTCAGAACAAAATTGAGTGGTCCTAGACCTTTCATGATTGTTTTGTAGTTTTCTGACTGTCACATATTTATCCAACCTTTTGATGATTTCTGATTAGTTTGAGTTCTTTATTTGCATATTTCTGTGCATACAGATAGTCATACAAATTGTGAATACTGAAGTCTTAGATCTTGGCAGCAGTAGAGCTCAGCTGACTTTAGTACTGTCTTAATTGAGTTCAGCTTGTTTAGTGCAGCATGTTGGGATCATTGTTTCTTCACAATTCCTATTTTAAAAATCTCCAGTATCACTAACAAGACAGCCTTACCATTTGAGTGAAAACAGGCATTTGAACTGAATGTGATTGTCCTGCATTCAATATGCTATGCTCTTCTAAAATACAGTTCGAGACCCAGACTCTGAGTCAAATGCATTCATTGTCTGTGGTACACTTAGTCCAAGCATTCCAGTTACAGTTTTCTCAGTCTTCTAAACACATCAGATTTTCCATGTTCCAGCCAATTTCTACCCTGTTTGCATAGAAACTTGGGTGAAGACAAAAAGTTTCTCTCACAAGGGACAGGCTTATTATGTGACTCTAGAATTCAGATCACAAGAATTTCTCTGTTTTTTTTCTGTATTTTATATATAATGGTCTTATTTATTGTGGTTTTCACCACCTGGACTTGGAGGACATTTTGCCTACATCTGAATGTATATATTTGCCTTTTGCTTTTCAAAGACTCCATAGCACAGCCATCAGACACAATCTAGCAGGTCCAACATGGAAGTCCCAACACTATCTAACCAAGGAAAAAAAACTGGCTTGCAAGTTCTTTTTCTTTCTGTTTATTGGTTTTCTCAGTTTCACACACTCATCCTGCCTAGAAGGAACAAATGACCTGTGATGTTGTTCTTGGCAGGATCACAAATATATGATCAAACAAGGTAGGTCTGAGGTGCTGACCTGAACTGAAACACATTGTGTAGTGATTTAAACACTCAGACTAAGAGCAGAGAGTTTACCACCTCAGTAAACCAGACAAAAGTAACTGATAAGTCCTGGCAGAACAGAATAAGATTAAAATGAGTCCATTTAAATATTATCTGCAGGAACTTGTTCTAGTGAGTTGTTTGGTTTGGTTAATGGAAACGTTGTGGGGGAATAAAACCCTTTCTTGGTAGCAGAAACAGCAGATTTGTAGATTCAGAAAGGTTTAAGACAACTCAGAGCTGCAAAAATGCATGTTTTAGGTGCCATTGATATTGCTGACAAAATACTTTAAAACTGCCAAGGAACAGACTTTTTATCCAGATTATTCCCTGGCAGCCTCTGAATTTCCCTCTGGCTGCCAGGAAGAAAAATGCCCTTGCAGGTTCACAAGCAGTAGCTGTCTCAGGGGATGTTTTGGCATTTGTGCCATGTATCCAGCTGGGGGACTGTGAACCTATAGCAATTCCAGTATGTCCCAAATGGTGCAGAACCCCAGGAAATACACAGATTTAGTTTGTAGATCAGTGTGGATACATTGATTCCTTCTTGCTGCCTCTTTCAGGACAAGTTTTACATCTACACAATTTATGTGACAACAACCAAGTTTAGAGGCAAAGGGCTTTGAGTTGGTAATGTTGGTTCTGAAGGGCATCCCAAGGCCTATCTGCCATCAGGGAATCAAGACTTGGGTACAACAGACCAGGTTCCCACCCCAGGTAACAGCTCAGCTGCAAAGAATAAGAATGTAATTTGATTTTGCTTGGAGAAGGAAACAGGTGCTTGGCATGGAAAGTGGCACTCCTCCTCTTCTCTTTTTACTGAAATCATTGATGATGCCATGTCTGAGACTGTGCCAGTCACTGAGGTGTAACACAGGTGCTGCCCCAGCGTGGGACTGATCACACTGAGTTGCTTTTCTACAATAAGATAATTAGAACTGATTCAGCACCTGTCATCCTGAGCCCTATCACAGTGGCCTTTGGACTTCTGAGTGGCTTGAACTATAGAATTGTGCTCCTAACGCTGCCCAGCACTGCACCCTGGTTTGTAAACTGAGTGACTGATCATTCCCTTGGAGCAGTGCCAGCAGCAATTCTATAAAGAAAATGTTTAACACCGGGTGACCTGAAGCCATGGGCTTGTGCAAATTTCAAGACAGCTGATTGGGAGACTTGCCTTTGGCTGTTTCATCTCAGTATTAAAATGTACTTAGTTCATTAAGAGAAAACTCCTCATGAGCCCTCTAACTTTAAGCAAATATCTGGCAATCAGTGAAATATTGCTGAGCAGTGACATGACTTACATCTTTGACACATTAGACTTCACATCCTCCAAAGAAAATAGCTTGTTTCAGGATAATATTCTAGGTTTGAAGAAAGATTTTTATATTGTTTCAAAATAGTTGGGAAAGACATTGGAAGATAAGGATATATGAAAGAGCACAGAATGGAAAGAAAAGAGCTTCCTGCAGGAATGAGGATTATTTTGTAGTGCCACCTGCTATTAAGAAAGCAGTTGAAACATCATTGTGACAAACTGTAACAGTAAACAATTCTTAGAATTATGAGGTACCAGTTTTCACATTTGTAGCATTAAAATTACATAACTACCAATCAGTGTTCCCTTTTCCACAGTAATTTTGTAGTGAGATACTTGATTTAGGGAAACCCCACAATGATTCACACTGTGAATTATTTTTTTTCCCATTATTCAGTCAAGGGTGTGGGTGGAAGTCATTAGAACATGTTACCAGAGACAGTTAGGGAAAAATGGAAATAGCTTCAAGAGTCGAATCCAAGCTCTAGGTAAGTGAGGTACAAAGTAAATCAAAATCACTGAGAGAGAAAATTGTTCAAGGCTGGGAAATTCTTCTGGGGAAATACATCTCTTAACACCTCTGCCTAAATATCTTTTTCAGTTAATGCTGAAATGGGGAAAGAATGCTGGGTAGACCTCTGTCAGTCCTTACATTCCTGTGCAGAACTAGAGAGTGAGGAGCAGTCGGCAGAGTACCTAGAAAAGGGACATTTTGAGGTCTCTTTTGAGGTTCCTGCACAAGGAACAAGGATACACAAGAAGTATAAAAATAAAGCAGAATCATTGTTAATACAGGGAGACACAAATCTGTACTGCTTGGATGTACACTGCAAAAAACCCTTGAAAGAACTGATTTAACATCTGTGCCACCTCCTCTTCCTCAGCAGATGGGTACCAGACCTAGCAGGGTGATTCAGGGTGAGTGAGGCACTGATGCTTTTGATCCAGACAAGAGCTGCCTCTGAGGAGCTGTTGGGGATAGATACCTTCGATTACATGGAGATTTTCCATGTAAGTATATCTGGAACAGCTCTGCTGTGAAGACAGGCTGAGAAAGCTGGGAAAAGAAGGCTTCAGGAACACATCATTGTGGGCTTCCAGTGTTCAGGAGGGACTTGAAAGAAAGAGGTTGAGGAACTTTTTATAGAGGCAGGTAGTGATAGGACAGGGGCAAATGGTTTCAAATTAAAATATAAGAGATTTAGATTAAATCTTAGGAAGAGGTTCTTTACTTTTTTATGTGTAGTGGGGCACTGGGACAGTTGCCACAGAAGTTGTGGATGTCCCATCCCTGGAAGTGCTCAAGACTAGGCTGGATGGGGCTTTGAGTAACCTGATCTGGTGGAAGGTGCCCCTACCTATGGTAAAGGGGTTGGAATAAGGTGACCATTAAGATTTCTTCCAATCCTAACCATTCAATGATTCTAAACTTCTGCTATTTTAAGCAAACTCCACACAGGGACAGTGTGTTTGGAGTTGTCCAGATCTGGTACCCTGATGGACCTGAGGCTGCTGCAGGTCCCTGACCCCAGGTCCAGCAGTGATGCTGTGCTTGTATCCCAACAGGTGCATACACTTGTACAGATGTATCCAGTGGACTTGTGGCACCCTGGCATCTTTCCAGGCACAGCACCACTGACACGGGGGCCTCCAGGCCCAGCCCCTCTGCAGAGGCTCTCACTGAGATCCCCCAGGCAGGATAGAGCCACTCACACAGGAAAATAACTGGAAATGGGGTTTAGTGAGAGGCCAGGACAGCGCCAGTCAAAGGCAGGTACAACACAATGGTCCCACCAGAGAAATGAGGAACTGTGCAGACAGCAGTTGCACCCAGTAACAGCTCCCATGAGACTTCCTCCTCTGAGGAGGTCTCAGTTTTATTTTGGTGTATTCATGCCTCCTTCTGCTGGGATTTGAGCCTTTGTCTGAAGGCAAGCTCTTGAGAAGGAGAAGGTGGTGTTGTGCTAGCTGCCACGCCATGGGAAAGCAGATGACAAACCCATCCTTCCCCCAGCGTGGGCTCAAGGGAGCTGTGCCCACAGGCACGCAGTGGGAAGTCAATGCAGATGGTGAAATGAGACATGACTTTGTAGCCCATCACCATGGAAATTCCCAAGGCAGTGGGATGCCACTGCTTCCATTTCCTCTTCCTGATGCTGCTTAAAGTTTTTCACTCCTCAAATGCACAGAGCTCCCACAGCTAGTGCTGGAGTCCAGGATATTCTAGTCCTTCCACTGGCTGCCTTGGAAAGTAATTTATTTAAAGTGACATAGAAAAAAGCCAACATTAAAATATGGCCATAGGCCCTGCACAGAAATCTGCAAGGCAGAAGAAACTCTGAAAGCCACAGCACAGGATTTCCTTATGTCCATATCTCAGCCACCAGATGCATCTGATTAATGTGCTTCTATTCCTTGTGTGTGTGTTTAAACATATCTATGAAGCCTTCAGAAAATAAAAGGGGGACAACATAGAAGAAATAAAAAGTTAACTGCTTTTTATGGAAAAAAATAAGAAGTGAAGATATTGAATCATGAATTATATTAACCATCCTAAAGAAACATAAGAAGAGGAAAAATTACAGAGTCATAAAGACTAGTGTAGAAACAGAGTTAGAGAAATTAAGCAGCGTTTCACAAATCCCAAAATCCTTTGAGTTGTAGCCAAGTCTTTGGAGAAGTATCCAACACACCAAATTATTTTTGTACGTATCTGATCAAGATGGATTAAGAATAACCAGTAATTAACTCTCCTTGGACTATGAGCCATTGAGTTGAATTTCTTTAGTCTACAATAGCTGTACCCTTTGAGGAATTCTTTTCCTATCCCAGGAAAATAGGAAATATTTCCTATTTCATATCCCAGGTTCTGATATGAAGTGTCCTGTACTAACTTCAATCAATCATCCAGACAAGCTATGTGACTCACATTGGAAGGTATAAGGTTATTTACTTTTCTCAGGAGTGGTGTAAGCTCTGCTGAATCTAGATGTAATTAGGGGGTGATACACTACAGTGAGTGTAGTATCTCATATTTTAAATAGATTATTTTTCAGCATATTTAGGAAAGTAGATGAAGAATTTCCCAGCATAATTAAAATAATGACATTTATTCGTATTTCTCCCTTTAACACTAAAATTTATGTTTCTCTTTTAAGGTTTATAAGCAGGGTCTTTACCTCCAATAAGGACAGAAACATCAAAACCATCCTGAAAGATGTTCAGCCTGTATCTGACAGCCTGCAGTGTTAGCAAACACACATCCCCTTCAGACCAATTACTCTGATGCTTTCAGTTAGAAATGTTTTCCTCAGTTTAGGAGTCTACGTTGTCCAGGATATTTAAATTTCCCTTATCACTGTTAGGGACTTGGCCAATACAGTCAATGTGGTATGGAGAGCAATTCTTCTCATCTAGAAGAAGTGTCATGTGGCCAGCTGACAACTCTCATCATTCATTGTCCAAAATAGGAACCCTGAGACCTAAATAATTAAGAGATATCTACACAACAAAACATTCAGAGCATATTCCACCTCACTTCTCATTTGCCTTTACTTCAGACACCCACCCAGGGCTGACTGCCATGGCACAGGAGCTATGGAGACCAGCATCCTCCCAGGGCAAATGGAGATCTGGTGTGATTCCCTAAAGAATTTCAAATAACACTAATGTTCAGGCAAGGTGGATCCCAAACCTCATGACCTCATGTCTAAACTTAACCACTGTTGTTTAAGACCACTCTAGGGTCTAGGAGACTGGAGGCTGCTAAGTTTTTTTTTTAAATACTTCCTTATATTTACCAGCTTTAATCATGGCTCCTCTCACTCTTCCTTCCATGAAACAGTGAACAAAGTGTAAAAAATGGTTACTTTAATCTTTTTCCACACTGATGAAACTTCCTGTTGGCTTTCATGGTGTTTTTTCTTCTCATCCTCTCGTTCTGCCTGAATCGAAACACACTATGGCAACAGGGACTTCATCCATGCTGGCAAGAGTAGAAATGTTTGCTAACACACAAATGGGAACCCAGATTATGCATTCCAATAGCATGACCAAAATTGCTAATATCAGTAGAAAAAATGGAATCATTTTTTCACTCACTTCTGCTAACGACATATGATTGTTTTAGATAGAGCTGTTAGATAACTGATAGATGACAGTCCTCCTGGAGTTATGCTGCTGGTTAAGTAAGATTGGTTCTTTGTACTGTCGTTTGTATCTTGCTATTACATATTGCTGCATAATATGATACAGTCTGTTTAAGATTAAATCATATGTAGCATAATTTGATTATCATACAATATATTATGTTGCTCTTAAATGTTATTTCTCATTATTTCTCCAGTTTGTCAAAACTTTGTGCCATAAATAGTCTAAATCCATGATTCAAAAAAAAACCGTGAAATGTAGCTCCACATTTTATCTGAAAAACATTTCCTTATTTGTTAAACATTCTATAAAATTGCCCAAACCAGAAGACTTGGGCAAAACAAGGATAGTAATATTAGTTAAACACCTTATGTCACTACCTGATGATGAAACTGCTATGCATCATTTTTACTAATCAGAGGATATTATACAGCATGAGTCAGGCTGTCACTGATTTACTATCAGCTATATAAACACAGTTGAGAAGTGTGCTCAGTAGCTCAGGAGTGAAACTGAGGCAGACAACCTGAGATGAGGATGAAGACCTTTGCAGTTCTCCTGTCACTGTATGTGGCTGTCTCCTCCACGTTTCCTGTGGCTCCAGAAGCAGAAGATGAAAGAAAAACCCTACAGCTTGTAGAGGTAAGTAGTTTTTACAGTGCATACCTAAGGGAGACATAAGGTATTCTGAGGGAGCTATAATCTCAATTCACAGAATTTGGATGGAAACTAAAGATGTGCCATTTTGCAGAGGTTTTAAGAGAAAGGTTTTCTTATCAACCTAGAAAAATGTGTCAAAATGATGTGGAGTCTATTTACCCAGAAGTCATCTGAATATTGTACACTTCTCTTTTGGTGGTGTCAGTAAAGCAATAACAAAACTACTGAGGCACGACTTCTAGCATCAACAGTCCAACTCAGCAGCAATTTGTGTTTCAGTATGTGCTTTTAAACTTGTGATATGACTGGTCTTAATGATATAAGGAAGGAAACTTGCTTGAAGCAGGCATGTTTTTCCATGCTTTGGCTGAAGAGATCACTTGTAGAATATTTTGGAAAAAGGGAACTCGCATAGACACAACATAATTTGTTGCAGAACACATTCTTGAAATTCAGTAGGAAGGCCTGAGCTTCTAGTATCATATTTTGCAGCTAAAAATAAGAGGCATGATTCACCAAGTCTGACTCTCTAGCAGTAGTCACCTGCTTCTGGGGGAGTCCTGGCTGTGTGGAGTCTCACTGCCAGCCTCAATTTCCTTGGGCAAGACCAGTTCTAAGTTCCCTTGTAAGCTTTGTTGTTAGAGTAATTGAGCACAATAAATAATGTGGATCTAATTATTGATAGTAGATATTAGATTTTCAAGACATTTATTGATATATTTTATCAGTGACAACAAACAACAAATTCAGAAAACTATATGAAAGCTATGCTGAAGAAAAGAGGTAGGTTTTGGTCCTGGTAAATGCAGGGTGTGTCAGTATGGGAATAGTTTAAGATTAATTAGAAAATTTTAAGTGTGATGAAACGCAGTACTGATAAGTCACAAAGCTCTTTCATTTTTTTCTTTTTAACTCTGATTCAGAGTTATCTGCAGAGTTTCTATGACCTTCAAAAGGATCAGCATCCCCATTTAAGAAGCAGTGGTGAAAATCCCCTTACTGCAAAGCTCAAGGAAATGCAGTCGTTCTTTGGACTAGAAGTGACTGGAAAACCTGACCTTGACACTTTGGAGGTGATGAAAAAACCCAGATGTGGTATACCTGATGTACAGAAATATGTGTTCACACCAGGGAACCCCAAATGGAAAAGAAATAATCTGACATACAGGTAAATCTTTCCAAATTTGGTTCAAAAAGGTATAAATAAGCTGAGTTTGGGGTGGGGGGTCTAAAGGAATCATGTTATGCTGTATGTGAGCATATGGAGTTATTTAGTGATTTCTGGAAGAAGAGAGATACTTTAGAAGGCAGTATCTAAAACAAAGCCTTTATTAATTTTCATTCATGAAATATGAGTCTAAGATTTTTGATTTTTTCACAAGCAATTATATTTCAGCTAAAATACTGAAATTTCCACTATTTTCTCAACAATATGTTATGTGTTGGGTTTTCTTTGAAGGATTTTGAATTACACCCCAAAGATGAGACGAGCTGATGTAGATGAAGCAATCAGAAGAGCTCTCAATGTCTGGAGCAGTGTGACACCATTGACATTCCAAAAGGTTGAGGACAAAGAAGCAGATATAATGATCTCCTTTGCTTATAGAGGTAACAACGATAACGTGGGATATTAAATACCCATCTGAAGTTATTGAGGTAATTTAGGATTTTAACTAATCTTTTACCTCTTTGTTCTAGACCACCGTGACAATTCTCCTTTTGATGGTCCCAATGGACAGCTGGCTCATGCATTCCAGCCTGGTGAAGGTATTGGTGGAGATGTGCATATGGATGAGGAGGAAGCTTGGACAAAAGATGGGAGGGGTAAGCTTTTGTAGCTGAATCTATATAGTTTTTATCTCATATAGTTTTACCCCATGTGATGCATATTATTTCATGAGCCTGACTACAGGCAGGAAAGTGAGCAAAAGGGACAGTGCTTTTAATTTATAATTACTTGCCCTTTGTTGTTGTTTTTTGCTGCCACTTTTAGACAAGAACTTGCAGAAAATAGATTTTTTTAGATCATAGTGACATTTATAATGTCATAAATATTTACATCATAAGGGTTTGTAATGATTTTAAGGTCAGCACTTTAAAATGCTTTTTTTGTTCAGAGGAAATCTAAAACTTGGATACAGGGGAATCTGTTGGTAGACTTCTGAGGGCAAAATTCTTTCTTTTGCTCAACATAACACTTCAAAGTTTAGTGCTAACTAGGGTGTTTCAAGTATCACCAAATCTGTAATCTCATTGGTTGTTTCAATTTTTTTTTTCTGTTGGATTACTGCCAACAATTCCTCATCATGGATATGATCCTTGATGTGAGCAGTTTATGTGATAGCAGGGGAAACAACTCGTGTTTAAGACAGAAGGACACTAGAGAAATGACAATGAGAACACAATTAAGGCCAGACATCCCCTACATAGTCATAGAGCCCTTCTGTAACAAGGTTTTTGTCATTATGATGATAGAATTACTTACAGTCTCTCTTGTACCTCTAGAGTACATCAATCTCCCATTTAGTCAATCATGCTGAGTATGGGGACAGATTTTATGTTTCATATGAATTTCATCCTACAGGCTACAATTTGTTCATTGTTCTTGCCCATGAGCTTGGCCATTCACTGGGTCTGTCTCATTCAAACGATCCTGGAGCACTGATGTATCCAACTTACTCCTACACTGACCCAAATGAATTCCTTCTTCCTCAGGATGACATTGATGGAATTCAGGCCATCTATGGTAAGAAACAATACATTTATTTAATATTTCTGCTTGAAAGGCTGGTAAATGGTAAAACAAAGGTATTTAATACTCACCAAAATGAGAAGTTTATCAGGTTCTGAAAAATTAATAACAAAAGAGAGAAAATTCCTGGAAGCTAACTTCAGCTGAAGTCCAGTTCCACAAAAATCTCATTTTGAAAAGATGAACACAACTGATTTTATGAACATTAGAATTCTGCTTTTAATGACAGACTCTTACTTTAAAATTGCACCTTTTTTCATTCAAATAAAATGTGTTTTCTGGGTCCTCAGAGACCTTCTGAACACTCTCCTTATATTTCTCCACACTAAATGATAAATATTCATCCTACAGGACGCTCCAATACTGCTGTGCAGCCAACAGGACCTGTAACTCCAGAAGCTTGTGACCCAAATTTAACATTTGATTCTATCACTACCCTACGTGGAGAAATGTTCTTCTTCAAGGGCAGGTAACAACAATAAGCATATATACTATTTCTTTAAAATATTCACTAGTTTAAAAAAATCCATGAGGGAAAATTGTCTTTTTGGAGTGTGATACAAAGAGAAGCACTAGAAGATAATTCTCAGATCATTAGTCCAAAGAGCCCTATTTGACAAGAGCAGGGAAGGTGACAGGAGCTCGTGGATTGTTTTCCAACTGCTCCATCACTGTGCCCACTGCTGTGACACCCTTATCTCTGAAATTGATTCAAATAAACAGCAAAGCAAGAGCACTCCTGTATGTGTTAGCAATGTGTCCAGGGTCCCACACTCATGCTCAGCACAGGAGCAGGGACAGAAGTGCAAGCACTGCCAGGGAGAAGGATGTCTGAGCCTTATTGCACTACAGAGAAGTAAAAGATCTTCTATTAAATCTGCTTAATTTTTAGCACACAATTGAGGTTCTAAAATTGCAAACTTATTTGCTCTAGATTTCTTTTACACTCAGTGGATGGGGATATTCAGATCTCTCCTCTGTTGTACTTCAGGAACTATAATAATTATTTTGAATATTTGATAGGAGTGGAATTAATTTATGACTTAAATTTTGTTTAAAACAGGTACATGCTACGCAAGCATCCTGAAAGGACAGAGACAGAGCTCAATTTTATCTCACTGTTCTGGCCAAGGTTACCATCAGGAATTCAAGCTGCTTATGAAAACATTGAGACAGATGAAATTACAGTTTTTAAAGGTAACTGAATGAGAAAGTCTCCACTTTTTCTGACCCGTTACTTCCTCCTCCTTACAAATTATGCAGTTACAGAAGTTAAAATGTTTTTAAGGAAGTAAAACAGATAATACAATTCTGAAAATATGTATCAAAGGATCATATTGCTGTAATGTCCGGGGGCATAATCTAGAAAAATTTCCCCTCTGTTATAGCTAATGCCCTGAAAAAAGCAGGTTATGAAAACAGCTACCCTTCTCCAGGTCTAGTTCTCTTTAGGTAACAGCATTTTGTGCAGAAGGATTTTTACTGAATTCAATTGACAAATACAGGCATTCTTATGCTACAGTTACTGGTATGTTTATTAGTGTCTGTTATGTTTTGAAAAAAAGAGTAAAAATATATTGGTGAAAAATTGTATGTGAGAGGAAAATTGTTCACTGAACTAGCAATCAGTCCTTTTTCAAGGTCTCAAATACCCTTTAAATATCTCTAATAAATACATTAATATGAATAATAAATTCATAATAATAATTACCTAAATAAATTAATATATTGTAGTACGTGACCTATTAATATGTTCATTGTATCTAAAATTACCAAAGCATTTTGATTAGACATATGCTTTCCTTAATAGTTTAATTTGATGCACACTGCCTAGCTTTCAAAATAATATATGGCTCTATAATCAAATAGCATATTACAAGAATTTAATTTAATTTTTAAATATCCCAATCCAAGGCCAATGGTTTAACTCAGAAAACTCCAGCCCTCCCCAAGTTGTTATCCAGAAAAATACCTTATATTCATTTTTTTAAATCCTGGGAAAAGTTCTATCCAACACACCTCATGATTCTAATGTTTTATTCATAAAAAAGAAAAGCCATTTCCCTTGTCTTCAGGATTTAGTCACAGTGTAAGAATTAGAAAAATTTTCTAAAGCAGTAAACTGAAAGGAATAACATGGACATCTAGACACATTGTCTTCCTGTCATCTAAAATACAAGCCAAATGCTTTTTCTAAACAACAAAACCAAAACTTTCTCATATTTTTCAGAGGATAAATATTGGGTCATCAGGGGATATGACCTTCTACCTGGCTATCCCAAACGAATCTATCACCTTGGCTTCCCTAAGACTGTTAAAAGAGTTAATGCAGCTTACAATGATGAAAGCACAGGAAAAACATATTTCTTTGTAGCTGACAGATACTGGAGGTAAGATTTAATGTTCATTTACCAGAAAACGTGTTTTCATTTCCCTGGGGACTGATGTATTACAATATAGTTTGAGTGGATTGATCTTTAAACCAGGCATATTCCAGAAATTTAAATGTGTTTCTTGAGAATTCAAAAAAAAATTAGGCATTTGTTAGAAAACATCATTTATTTCATTCAGGACTTTTTTTCCCAAACATTAGATTCCAGTATCAGGATTATAAATACTTCCACATGAATGAAAAGCTACCCAATATAAAAGAGTCAATTTCTAGTAGATTACAAATTTTTGCTCCCCAACAGTGCTACTTTTTTGTGCTATGTGTCCACTTTTAATTCACTTTTCAAACAAAATGAGTCATCAATGCCAAAGTGTTGTCATTTAATTCCTCTATGAAATAATTATAAATATTCTTCAATTTTAAAGTTGCTGGTATTTCTAATTGAAGCTCACAACAAATTTCAGAGGGCAATTTTTTAAGAAGTCCCTCACTGACACTAATTCAATTATGGTTCAGGTCTGTGCTATTGTCTTCTCCGAAGTTTTATGTTTTGTTTTTATGTTGAACTGGATATTCAGTGCCTTGAAATAGAAATTCATTTTACATGCAAGTGATGGCCAAGGCTCTGCTAGTCCAGAAATACATAAATAAATGTCTGAGCTGTGTTTCCAGGGTCCCTAGGAATATTGTGACAAACTTTACCATAGGCAGGTGTTTGAAATCTCAGAGAAATCTCTAAGAGAAATGTAATAAGAAGAATCAAAAAGCTACTTAAGTTCATCTCTATGAGACCTCTTAGTAACAGTAGAGCTGCATGTAAGAATTTGCTTTTGACTTTCAAAATATTGCCTGCTTCCTCATAAATTATAATGACATTTCTTCCTCTAAGATATGATGAAAAGAAAAAATCCATGGATCATGGGTATCCCAGGAAAATAATCTCTGACTTTGGAAACATTGGCAGAGTTGATGCTGCTTTCCAGAAAGATGGTGAGTGAAAATTACCTTTAACCTGTGTTTATGTGAATATTTGTGCTTCTACAGATAGAACAATTTTTTTTTTTTCAAAAATCTCTTGTTAACCTTAATGAAAAGGAAATTTAAAATATCAGGTATACATGGACTGTCTGTAATGGGGATATTTTTTTCCAAAACACTGAAAAAAGTCACCTATGAAATATAATGGGATTCAATTTTCCTTCCAGGTTACGTGTATTTCTTCCATGGAACAACTCAGTTCCAGTTTGATCCTCGTGCCAAACGGATTGTTCGACGAAGGAAGAGCACCAGCTGGTTCAATTGTTAATTGCAATGTTTTTCCTTGTGCACACTGTATGTTTTTAGCACTTCATGATTCTCAGGTCTGAACAGGTTTCTGTTCAAATTCTATGCCAGTATAGTCTTAATAATTATTTATTTTAAGCCAAATAAATTTATATAATTTATCACGACTTCTCCTGTTACAGTCAAGTTTCCTAATAAATTATGTTTCTCACATAATTTTGTTCTTGATGTCTTTTTTGCCCTGGTGCTCAAGAGCCAAGTTTATCTTCTTGAACACTAAAAAATGCATTCTGGCAGGAAATGTCAGGTTTTTTTCCCAAAGACAGAGAAGGGAGGACATGATTATGTCTGAACACCCCACTCCTCACAAACCCTGGTGAAAATCTGATGGTTAATTAGCTGGGGCTCATTATCATCAGTGTACAGATCTACTTTCTGTTCCTCTTCTGCTCTTAGAATACCCTCCAGGGTGTATGCCTTTATGAATGTGGGCAGAGGGCAGGGGGGCAGGGGAGAAGGAATATTCTCATGGTTTTGGGTTTAGGAACTGGTTTTGAGTCCAGAAATGCAGAAATGTAGATTAGAAAGGATCTCTGAGATAAGAAACTAGTCACTCGGTCTCAAAGGTAGCCACATCATACAATAAACAAATAAACTTCTTCAATCAAGGCTCTTTCTAATATCTTACTACTCCAGTAGTTACTAAATCCCACTTAATTCCAGTGGGTTAGAGAATCAAGAAGTTTGCTTAAAAGACGAAAATTCTTGGCCAAAAAAACTTTTGATACAAAGATTCATGAAAAGGACAGCTTGATTTCCAGCTTAACCACGTTTTCTGCAAAAGCCCTCAATTAAAATGGTGTTTGAAACATTATTCACTTTCTCTTCAGACTTTGCAGCTCAGCTGATAGCATTAGAAGCCATATGAATAGAACAAAATATATTGTATTTTATATTTGTATAATTCAACAGGCTTCTGAGGAAGGTTTAAGTTTAGAGTAATAAAAATTAGTGTATTTTGAGAAAATGATGTGCAGTCTCATAAAAAATATCTGTTTCATTTTTTATTACTTACCTGTCTATATTAGAAAGCTATTAAATTTTATCCTTCCTAAATAAAGAGCAGATTTGGTAGTTCTTACTTTTATTAAATTCTGCATAGATCAATCTCAATACTATTCAAAGATAAGAAATTTTATAATTCAAAATTAATTTGATCATATACTTTATAAAACCTAAGAAAATATTACAAAATATTAAAAATAAATTGCAGCTAATCAAAGGCTTTAATTAAGAAGTTAATTTATGTGAATTGTGTTCTCACACAGTGTTATAAGTACTAGATCTTTAACATCAAACCTCAGTAGCAATGCTGTTGAATCCTATTTTCTTGTGTTAGCCAGTGCTACTGAATGACAATTAGACTAAGAGTAATTTCAAAGTATATATATCTGAATTGATTTTGTTGTGTTCTGGTTTTTTAGCAGCAATGATCTACAAATATTACATAAGGTTTACAAGCAAATGGAATATTCCTTACTAGAACAATTTATATTACAAAATGAAAACTGGGGACATATGTTCCCTGCACATCTGAAGTAAAAGCACAGGAGCTCAAGGTGATGTCAAAAGAGCTTCTCAGATTTAGAACAGAATACTAGTCCCTCTCTAGAAGGAAATAGTGGTGAGTACTCATGGGGCAGTGAAAATATTAAATGGGAGATGAGGGATGAGGAGGTGGTTATGTTTTAGAGGAAAGAGAGATAAAGGGCAATTTACAGACCATGGAAGTTAAAGAAGTTAAAAATAGGATGACGTTTCTAATGCAATATTTTTAGTCCGTGCCTTTTCACATCCTCTCCAAGTTTTGAGTTGCCAGACGCAGTTTTGAAATTCACTTTGTGCATTTCCCACGAGCAGGAAGAGGGGAGCTCTAAATGAAATGATTCCTTAGTGAGAAATCTGCCCCGTGCTTGTGTGAGAGAACATTTCCCCTGGCTGCGGGAGCGCTGCGATTGCTCCATCCCAGCCACACCACGAGGAGCAGGGCACTCATGGGGCTCTTCCTTCAGCCACAAAGCAGGCTTTCAGAAATTAGGAATTGGGGTGTTTTGTCCAGAAAATCGCCTGTCATTTTATTTTTCCCTTTTAATAAGTTTCTTTGCTAATTGCTGACTGTACCATGTTAAAGTACTGTGCCCCTCCCCAGGGTCTTGCTACAGGTGTGGTGTGCAATTGTAGCCAAAATCATTGTCAGACAGGTTTACTCAGCCAGGAATTCAATTCCCCAAATGTGTTTAGTGCATTTGCAGTTCTGTAAGGTCTCCTAGCAGTCCATACAGGTATGAAGCAGGACTCCTGGCAGCCCATCACTTCCCAAAAACCCACAGACACCACTCTGTCTCTAGGGATCTGTGCTGGCATGGTTGAGTCCTGCCCTCACGCACTGCAGTCTGCTAAAAGTCCATCAAGAGGAAAAGATGTGGAGCATTTGCCTTTGTATTTTCCCATGACACTAGAATATATTTTTGGAAAACATGTTTCGGCTGATATTAATTTAATTTTACAGAAAAATCAAAAACTATGGGCAGATTTGATATGAACTAGGAGAAATTATTTTTCTGCTTCCCACTGTGGCTGGATATCAGATCCCCACAGCTATCTGCCATGTAGCAGTGAAGGATAGAGACAATAAGAGCAGCTAGATTAAGATCTACTGTATTTAACTTTATGTATTTATGTCCAGAGCAGATTTATTTATTTATTTATTAGGCTTTTGTTTACAGAAAACAGAGAAATTCATATCTCTGGAGAGTGATTCAACCAACTATCTTAAAATAGGGCCATCTGACCTCTACAAGGTCATCATTCAATCTAGAGAAGTTGAAACCTGTTATTTAGACTACGTTTTTAGTTTCAGCTAACATTGGTGTTTCCTCAGAAGACATTTGAGTGGCAAATGATGGAGATCCACATCACAGAAAACACCAGCAGGGTTTTGCAATATGGCCATCTACACAACACAGCAGCCAGTTCCCACTGCCCGAGAGAGACACCGGAAAAGGTTCACAAGTGATGTTTCACAAACATGTCTGTAGCTGGCCTTGGGCTCTGGGAAAAGAAGAAGCTGTGTAAGGAGCTTCTGGTTTTGGTTTCCTAATGCTTATCTTTGACATTTATTAGAGTTGATGGATGTTGAACTACCTCATGACTTCTTTTCTCCTCTTAGAAGACAGCAGCCATGTGAACCCTGTTTTAACCCAGAAAGTTCACTGCCTATCCTCATCACAGCAGTGATGTTACTTGGAGCATCCCAGGAACTAGAAATAGTGCTGCAACATGGCCCTGACCTTAACACTGTGCCAGCAGGGGCTCAACATTCCTAATTGTTCATAGCATGTGTGTCTGTTAGGTAGCTGTCTAAACTTGCATTATATCAACAAAAATCTAATCAATATGGTCAAATACATACAGAATTGCATGGGACCCATACAATGCAATGATAATCATCAAAAGAAGGGTTTGATTTTTTTTTAAGTAGCTGAGAAATGCCTTTAGCAAAAAGTTTAACAACGAGGCCATCAGGATGAAAAAATTCATCATTAATGCCTCCAGATGGAAAAAAGTTGGCTGGAGGAGACAGCAAAAAAGCCAAAAAATGGAAGCATGGATTTCCTGAAAAAGCCACGGTCCAACACGAAAGCATTTCTTTAAACAGTTTTGTAATAGCTGAGTATGTGCTGTGAGAGCTCCTCTGAGGTACTGAACACCTTCATCTCTGTTTGCTGCCAGTGGAAGAGGAAGGTACTTGGCTGGAACAGGGTGAAATCCTGTAATTTGTCACAGCCTGTGTGACTCTTGAAACTTCCCTTATTCTGAATTACTTAAGACAGGAAATAATCATATACCCTGTGGCTAATGTGGTTAAACTGGAAAAACCCTTTAGTGATGAAATAGCAGATAGATAAATGATAGATAGATAGATAGATAGATAGATAGATAGATAGATAGATGGATGGATGCAGACAGAGATATAAGATTAGTCACATTCTTTAGGCTCAATTTATAAGGCTTATTTATGTATATCTTGGATTCCACCAGAATGATTTTTAAAAAAAACACAGTTTCAAAAAGTTGGTAGAAAGAGGTGGGTAGGAAATTCATGTTTTCATCCATTTTCCAAAACGTTCTGTCTCACTTTATGAATAAATTGGAAAAGAAAATATTCTGCTTGCAGTAACTTCTCCCAAAGTTTGCTTTGTTTTGTTTTTTATGGGATTTGTACCTCATCCACATTTCCCATTTTCTAGGCTGAGAATGTAGCGTACGCCTACATTTCATGGTGCCATTTCACACACATGTGTTGGGACAACTTACCAGGTTTTGCATTTGTCCACCACTTAATCTGGCATGAAATTGCTCAGGTTTATCAAAGCCAGTGTAAAATACATAAATCTGAGTGCCAGTTTTGAAAAGTTAGTGGCTTAAACATATTCACATCCCAACTGACTTCAGATGACTGTGAAATCGGATGGGTTCAATTAAGTTTTATTGTGTCAGTCTGCACAGTGTTATAGCTTGTGTGGAGGGAATCAGAGCATGATGTGCCCTGAGTCAGACTACAGCTGACTCCCCAAAGCACCCCATAACCATACAAACTGGGATGTGAGAAAGGAGGCACAGGAGCAGAGAGCAGACAGCTCTCCTACCAGGACAGGCATGAGGGCAACAATGAAGGCTCTTTCACTTTGGCTCATAACATGTGCAGCTTTTTCTTCAGCTCTTCTCATCCACCCAGAGAAAGGCAATGAAGAAGATGCAAAGCTTGTACAGGTAATTGCACTCTCTATATCTGGGATCTATTGAGCCCTCTCTTTTTAGACCTATTCTGTGTGTTCCAGCTGCACAGCAGCCTGCTGCCTTTCTGAGACAATGCTATCTTTGCATAGAACTCTGTTGCCTGAGCTTTACTAAAGTAGGATAAATCCGTACAAACTGGAAATGTCAAGTAAATAAGAGTCAGCACAATGTTGTCTGTTTCTGTTTAGCTATGATCCTCGGGAAAACATCTGTTGTGCTCCAAAATCACAGGCAGGTTTTGCCAGCAACCTACACAAACAACATCAGTCCTAAGGTGTTTATTTGTTCAAGAAACAGATCAAAATGTGAAACGAGTCACCTTCTTTTTTCCACAGAACTATCTGAATAAATTCTACGATGTTGAGCCAGATCCAAATCAACTTGGATGGAAAATAAATGCTGAATCTGCAGCTGAAAAACTTCAGAAAATGCAACAATTTTTTGGTTTGAAAGTGACTGGAAAACTGGATAATGAGACATTGGAAATGATGAAGAAACCCAGATGTGGAGTTCCCGACGTGGGTCTCTACGGCTTCACTCTGCCTGGATGGAAAAAAAACAAACTGACATACAGGTAGTATTTCAAATTTTTGAGTTTAAATGTTAGGTTTGTGGGTGTCCACATTTGTTATATTTAAATATAACTTCTATAGCAATTGTTTCCTTTTGGAAATACAAAAATGTTTCTCTTTCCACAGCTGTTAGCTATGCATGTTCCCTGAGGGGAATTTCTGAAAATCAAGCTGGGCATTTTACATTTACTGGTTCAGCCGTGGTATTTTGCCTGCCATGTGTCACTCCTGACAAATATTCTGTAAGCCAAACGGAAACATCAATTGCACCCTGTACAAGCCTCATTATCTTTAAAATTTGTTGAGGCAACAATGTAGTAGTCACATGGAAACCTGAGGAGCTAACTTTCCTCATGCTCTGGCAACAACCTCCTGGCTGAGGCCTATTATAAGAAAAAACTGATAATGTGTGCACAACTGTTTTTATGAAAATCACATATTGGCCAGTTATCCCATACCCAAACACACTCAATTTTCACATATCAAACTCACTCAGCCCAAGATGAATCTTGGGAACTATTTGTTTACAGGCTACATTGTTTCTTATATTTTCTGTTCATCTTCCTAAACATATTAGGGATTTAGTTTTTTCTGCAAATACTAAACATTATATTTGAATTCTCATAACTGTAGAATTGTGAACTACACACCAGATATGGGCAAGGAGGATGTGGATAAAGCTATTGAGAAGGCATTTGAAGTGTGGAGTGCTGTCACCCCGCTGGTTTTCACTCGCATTCATAAGGGAATAGCAGATATAATGATTGCTTTTGGGACCAGAGGTAATCTGCATACAATGATAAAACTAATTAATAGATTTTTCAATAGTCATAACCTAAGCTTAGTGTTATATCGCCTTCATGTTGTTTAGCTCATGGGCATTGCCCTCGCTATTTTGATGGCCCCCTTGGAGTTCTTGCTCACGCCTTTCCACCTGGCAGTGGTTTAGGTCGGTGACGTGCACTTTGATGAGGATGAAGACTGGACCACAGGCTCAGCTGGTAGGTTCAAAAAATGTTTCTAAAGTGTTATGGAGATGAATAAATTCCATTCTGATTTTATTTAAGTGAAGGAAGAGACTGAGACAAAACACTGCTCCAGAAGAGCAGATTGAAGCTATTACAGGCTGGCCTCCAACTGGGAGACTTGATGATGACATAGACAAACTCAGCTTGATTTACTTTAGTCCCTATTTAGCTCTGATAAAAATACCAACAGGACAATCCTTTCCAGGCAGGAATGCCACAGGCACAGCCACTCTTACCTGGGGACTGGTGGTGGCCCAGAGTTTCACAACCCTTGATGAAGGTTTTCTCTTTTCCTCTCCTGGTGCACACCAGGCTTGGAACTGCCATGTGACTTTGCAGCAGCCCTCAAAGGACATCCCCACCACCTAAAAAATCAAATACAGTGATAAGGAAGAGTCTTCACTAAAAAGCTCCAGGGTAGATCCAACAATAGGCAGTAGAGAGGGGAGCACTGAGTGTGTGGGACACGTCTGCTCCTCTGCTCACCTCTGTCTGGCCATACAGCACGTGCTGCCTCGGACAGGTGAGTCACTACACCCTGACATTGCCCTCTGAACTCCTGATCCCTTCCTCATCCCAGAAAGTGGAAAGCTGCAACAAGAGAACTGAGGTCAGCTACAGCAAGGAGCTAAAGAACAGAAAGGTGCTGTAAAACCACTGCACAAGGAGGAAGGAGAGTGTGGGTTTATTGTGGTGGGAAAAAAAGAGAGGGATGAGGGCTGGACGTGTCACATGATTAAATGTAATGTTTTCCCCATAGTGGGACTCAATGGGTCAAGCCCAGTTTTTCTGCTGTTCCTCAGCAGCACAGCTCCAGCAGCCAGATGTTGCAGAACTCAAAGAGCTTGGAAGACTTGTGAGAGGGGAGGACTGACTGGAAATATGAGTGGAAAAAATGAGGCTTTATTTTGTTTGGGTTTTTGAGAAATGGATGTCTTGGCTTCAGCCAGACCTTCTTGGGCAATCGATGACCAGTCCTCTCCTCTGCCACAGACTTGTGATCTTCATTAAATCTGTTGGCAATTTCTGGATCTTGGTCTGCAGGGCAGATGAACATTATTCCCTAATTCAGAAAGGCATGTCAAGGGTAGAGATGCATGTTGAAGGAAATTCCATTTTTATTTATTTATTGTGTTAATATATTTCACTGGAAATAATCATGCAGAAGCATAATATTTTAAAAACGTATTTTGTTATACAAATCTCTAAAGAAACCATATGTTTTAAAGTCCCAATTGTAGAAAGGTAAAGCGTTTCTGCTAACATTTTATCTTTCCTTGTCTATTCATGGTCTCACCTTTCTTTCTCATGTTTGTAGGAGGGAGAGTGACACACAGAGTGACACTTTGATATCTGCAGAGAGCACAGAGCATGTCCTCCTGCCTTGCCCTGGAGAGCTCTTAGTTTGATCTGACTCACTATCTAATCTGTTCTGCCTCAGCCAGGAAACCCTGCCAGGACATTCCAAAGAGCTGCACCCACACTCACCCCCAGATATCTACTCATGACACACACACACTTTCAGTAGCTAACAGAAAGCAAGAGGGTCAAAAGTCTCTCCCTTTTAGTGGG
This sequence comes from Luscinia megarhynchos, assembly GCA_034336665.1. Taxonomy (NCBI): domain Eukaryota; kingdom Metazoa; phylum Chordata; class Aves; order Passeriformes; family Muscicapidae; genus Luscinia; species Luscinia megarhynchos. The sequence goes on from JAPFBE010000003.1 coordinate 74,070,768, forward strand.
GAAGACCACAGTCTTGTCCTATACAAAAATATATTCACATAGATGCATTTCCTAGTGAACATCAATATATTGTATGAAAACTGCCACTGAGCAATAAACCTGTTGTGATTGTATCAGCCATTTACTGATTAAAATTTGACTGATCTCTTCTCTTTATCCATTTCTTAAGGGTTCAACTTGTTCCTTGTTGCTGCTCATGAGTTTGGCCATGCCCTGGGTCTCTCCCACTCTAATGATCAGAGGGCTCTCATGTTCCCCAATTATGCCTACATCAGCCCCAGTGAATTTCCCCTTTCTCCAGATGATATAAATGGCATTCAGTCCATTTATGGTGAGTAAAATCCATGGCCTTAAAAAGAAAAAAAGATAAGCAGGGGAGAAATAATCTCTTTATAATCTCTTTATAATCTCTTTATAATCTCTTTCATAAAATTTCACCATAAACTTAACCATATTGGCATAATATTTTTTTTAAAAAGCAAGGTGTGGAAATCTTAATATTTCTACAAGTTGGTGTATTCTGTTTAAAATGTCTCCCTCAGGATCCCCACCAAATGCCCCAGATAAAAGGCCAACTACCCCTACCTCACCTAAAATCTGTGGCTCCCAGATGTCTTTTGATGCTATAACTACACTCCGACAAGAAGTCATTTTTCTAAAGGGCAGGTAAATACTGATATCACATTTGTCTGCATGAGGGTTTAATTTTTCCTAATTTATATAAAGACTGAACACTTTTGTGGTTCACAGGTTTATAGGATTTACAATTCATGGAAATAAAAGTTTTAGCAGGCATTAGCTATATTAATATTTTCACAGGATCCCCTGAAAAAACATGTTTCATTTTTTTTCCAGAAAACACCTCAATCCCAATGAGATCTTGTTCCCAAATATAGAGATGGTTACACTGAGTAGTGACTTGACTTACTGATGCAAATATTTCCTGAAAATTTCATAAAGCTTTGGTTTGGGAGGTAGCTCAAAGATCATTTAGTTCCAAGCAGGGACACTTCCTACTAGACCAGGTTGCTCAGAGCCCCATCCAACCTGGACTTGAACATTTAATTAAGTATTTAATTGATTTTACTAATCTAAGAAACTAACTAAGAAATAAGTATGTTGGACAATACAGTTGAACCCATCTCTCCTCCAATCACCTCTGCAAGCCCAAAGTAATCCAGGGAATTCATCTGCTGAAGAGATTCCAGAAAGTCCTGCCTGGGCTCCTATGACCCTCTTACTGTACAGGGCAGGAATAACCTAAAATATTCAGCTTCTTATAACTGATCCCATTTATCAATCAGTATCAATGAAGTGCCAGAATGAAGACAGATTAAAAACCAAACACTTTCCAGCACAAGGAGTTATTTCCTTTCTGACACATCAAGCCAGACAGCTCCCCTGACAAGAAAGAGCTTGTAAGCCACAATGTTGTTCATGTTCTTTTACACATATAGAAGTTTCTGTGGTTTGTTATTAATACAAAACCTGTTTCATATTTAAATCAGGCACTTATGGCGGGTATATCCTGATAACTCAGAAGCTGAACGTGAATTAATTTCTGCCTTCTGGCCAAATCTGACTCCTGGTATTGAAGCTGCATATGAGAATCCAAAAGATCAAATCCTAATTTTCAAAGGTGAAGTATGAGATTTTCTTTAACTTTTTTCTTAATTTAATTATGTAGAAAGAAGGAAAGTGTGCAAAAAATTCACTTTTCAAATACATAAAATAAAAACTCAGAATATTTCATCTAGTTTTCCTACAACCTACAATAAAGGAGGGCATTTTATTATTTACTGTCTGCAAATGAGTGGTGAAACTAAATATTTTAATTTCTCTTAACAGGCAACAAATTCTGGGTTATCAGTGGATATCAGGTGCTGCTTGGTTATCCAAAGAATATTGACACACTGGGCTTCCCTAAAGGTGTCAAGAAAGTTGATGCAGCTGTTTGTAATAGAAATACAGGGAAGACAGACTTTTTCATAGGTGACAAGTACTGGAGGTAAGAAGAATTGATAAATGTTTTCCTATGAATGACTCCAATATAATCTGGATAAAAATTAAAGTGTCTATGCAATAAAAGGAGAAAGTAGATCTTTTAGGTAACAGTATGTAACTAGGTAATCCTAGCAATCCTACCTTTCATAGAAGTGTTTCTTTGACTCCTGCATGGGGAGACAAGTATAGCTTTGTCTTTTGAGAGCTTAAGGTGCCCTGAATAGGCATTCAAAATATGGACATGTTTTGATACATTAGCCTGGAAGCTGAAAAGAACCCAGCATCTAGAGAACTTTCACAAATACAAAAGTGTCTCTTAAAATTAAAGATCAAAGCTAACCTACTTCAGCAGAAGGCTGGCTGTGATGGCCTGTGCAGGATTTCTCTGATTTTAGAAAAGTCCTGGTTTATTTTATACCTTTCAGAAAAAGGAAAATGGGAGTTCCTTTCCTGTCTTTGACTGATTAGCGCCGACTTTTAGACATATTCCTTCTAAATCCTATTCCCAAACTGGCATGAATGAGTCCTGATACACAAGGAGCAGGCAGGTGGGAGAAAAAAGACCATTTTGGGAAGCTGAAAGATTCTCTCTGTGTGCAAGGGCAGTGGCAAAAAAGGTCTTCCTCAGGCAACCAGGGCAAGCGTGGGTCACACAGATTTTATTGTGACTAATTGTGGGGTTCTTCAGTGATACATAAAATGTCAGCTGGACTTTGAGATTCCTGTGGTTTCCTGTTTTTTAGTTTTGATTAATTTGGGTGACTATTTACAGTATCTTGGATTGTTATTCTACTGCCTTGGTCACAAGACAATAGCATGCAAGAAAACTACAACAATGCATTTCTTACCTAGTAACTCATTCTCTCAGCTCATGTGGCCGTGAAAAATATCTCTTGTATCCAAGGAGAAGTAAAACAAAGGCTTTGTTTACTTGGGGCTTTTTTTTCCCTCCCTGAAAGGGTTCCTCAAATCTGGAAGAACATTTTAGGTTATCCTTTCAACTCCCCTTAATCCAGCCCCAACTCATAAAAATTGTCCTGGCTCAGTTAGGAAGAACTTGATTGCATTAGAAATAAGCCTGCTTCCTTGCCTCCATCTAGATCAGTCAGCTAGTAGAGGACTATGTACAATATCTTCTCCAAGTTTGAGAGGAGGAGTCAAAATTCATGCTATAAATATGTGCTCTATCAGGAATGAATCTGTTCAGTTTCCATGCACTGTCTGTCACACTGTTATCATGAGACAGTATAAAACCCTTCCCTGGAGTAAAAAATGTGGGTCTTCCTTTAATTTTTCTCTCTTAGGATGCTTTCTTTGGAGCTGTACCTGCCTTTATCAGCAAACAAGAAACAACCTAATGGAAAATACAATGGTCAGCATCCTGCAGCCGTTTGTTGAAGTAAATAACACAATTTTATCTTACAACCCCAGTGGAACCAACTAAATTGCAGATGGTGGACACCTTTTAAAAACTGCTTAACTCTGTGCAGAATTAAAGTCTAAACTCTGGAAAATTTCATGTCTCCCTTCATATGATTTAGGTTTGATGAAAACAGCCAGTCCATGGAGAAGGGTTATCCTAGACTGACAGTCGATGAATTTCCAGGAATTAGTCAGAGGGTTGATGCTGTTTTTCAACAGAAAGGTAAATGAAATGAGCTTTTAAGTAAAATCAGTTTAGTACTAAAGATCTTAAGTTCTGAAATTATGATTAATGTCATTACTGCTGCATCCTGCAAAAGACAGAAATTAAAACATGCTCTCCCTGCATGTACAAAGGAGATTTTTTCAAAATGAAGCTATTTTTTGTACCCATAACATAATACTTTACTTTTTCATTTCCAGGATTATTCTACTTCTTCCATGGATCAAAACAGTGGGAGTTTGACCCTATTGCTAAAAAAGTTACCAGAGAAATGAAGGGCAACAGCTGGTTTAACTGTTAGCTTAATGATACATTCAGCAAAAGACAATAAATACCATTCCAGAGATCTCAGAAGCTGTTTGTATGTACACTGCTCTACAGAATAGGCAACAGGACTAGTTTTCATGAATGCTTATCATGTATTTTAATAAATTAACATGTTAGCTCAAATTTTATTTTGACTAGAACAAGACTAGAATAAAATTGCATTTTTCCCGTAAGTGGAAATTGTACAAAATAGTTTATTACTTTATTCTCCAGATGGTTTGGGGATGTTTTTAATATTATGGCAATGAACAATTTTAGGTTGATGGCACCTGTTTTCTACTTCATCTGTTGAAGGCATTGTACATTTCTGAGGTGTGAAAGGCTGCAGGCTAGTGTGCTAATATCCCTCCAGCATACGTTTGTACTTTGTCTCTTTTCTCTCCAAAGAGCAAGCTTCTTTTCTCTCCATCTACAAGACACAGGCTTTCATTAGTCACTTGCTTTTCTGCATTTTGCAGAAGATGCATTTTCCTGCATCTTGTCCTGCTCTTCTTTGGCTGTTGCAGCCTTGTACCTTTCACATCACAACAGTTCTTTGCCACCAAAATCACCCTGAAGTCCCAATGTCTAAATAAATTATCTCACCTGATAATCGCCCTGATCAGTCTTTATAGCATAACAATTAACATCAGTGCCCACTTTTTCTGAAGCTATTAATTACATCCTTCACAAATCAGCCCTGCCCTGTTCAAGAATAGTTTCAATTACCATGTCATGGAGCACAACCTTTGCTCTGCTGACACAAATTATATGCTTTATATACACCTGACATGTATTGCATGTTTGCCATGCAGACTCCTCACAAAATCAGACCAAATCTATAGAGTCACAGTCATATCCTCTCCAGGTATTTCTTTCACATTTACTTCTGGAAACAGGCCCAGAACACACTGCCAATTGTTGGCAGCGTGCATGGCTGGAGATATCTGAGAGCCTGATCTCAGTACTGCTTTGTCCTGCTGTTCCCCAGCTCTTACATATTTGTTTTATACACCTCCTGCATGCTTTAGCAAAATGTTACATTTTGCTGTGTATTTTTACAGCAATGCAATGACCCCAGCAGGAACCTTGCCCACCTGATTTGGTGCAAACTGCAGCAGTACCACCGTGTGGCTGCTATTAGTGTGAGAAACCCACTGGCTTTTGTCCCACTAGGAAATCAAAACAAAGGATCAAATGTGATGTTTCACTCATCTACGAATCTAACCCTGGTGAATACCATCACCATTTAGATCCCTAAGGAAATTTAAGGCTAAAGTGATGTGGCATAGTAGACATAGTGGATATAGTAGGAATTTGACAGAGATTTATCTGGCTGCTTTAGCATTCTGTCTAGATATACGAAATAAGGAAGATCCCTGTACTGAAAGAAGAGGAAGAAATTTTCCACAATGTTACTCATCTCATCTCATCTCATCTCATCTCATCTCATCTCATCTCATCTCATCTCATCTCATCTCATCTCATCTCATCTCATCTCATCTCACTCAAAGACTATGCTGGGACAAACCAGTGTCTTCAGCCTCCAGAGAAATCATCTCTCTCTGCAGAGGAAGGCTACCCAACTAGCTTAGAGTATCTAACTTTCAGACAGATAAGGCTGGGTGGAATTGATAGTATCTTTGATGGGTATCTTTCAGTTTTCATTCAGAATAGGGCATCCTACATTTCTCCTCTATAATGTTTGCTTTTTTGATAGGTTACAACAGCAGCTTGTTTTTATCACCACAAGCAAGTGATAAAGTTGTCTGAAGGCACTGCTTGCACTGCCACTGTGGAGTGTTTGTGATATCCCACAGAAAAAGAGCAGAACATGCTGTAGGTAGGTGGGACAGAGACAATTTGTTACCTTTCTCTGTATTTTTAGGGTCCTTAAACTCCAGCATTCAATTAAATTGATGGCTGTGTAGTAGAAAGCACAGTTTAACAGCACAGTCACAGAAGATGCCAAGTTACACCCAAGTGTTTATACTCAGAGGCAAGATTACTCTTTCACACACAGTCTGCTCAGTGTGTAATGTGATTGTGATTTTAACTTCAAGAAATGTTTAATCATTGAGTCATAGAGGAGATTATTCAGTTTTTTGCAACACACAGGCAAGTTCCACTGTCTTCAGCTATATAAACGAACATCATAGTTACCCTGTGCTCCTTCTTCTCTCAGGTGAAACACTGTTTCATAATTTATATAAATCCCTGGTCTTAAGGCAAGTTAATCTTTAACAGTGAAATGTAGTTAATTAAGTTTGGTGACTGGAAGATCTGGCATTCTGTTAAACCAGTGTGGGGTTCATGTTTTCTAGTCACCTGTGAAATAAAAAAATCAATAAATCAATAAGTATTGCTTTTTTGCAAAGAAGGCCTAAAAAGTTATTCCCAACACAGAAAGACATGACTTCAGATTAGTAGTAACATCTCTGTCACTCAGTTTTCCCTCTCTGATTGTCATTTCATTGGAGGAGTAGGAGCCAGGAGTGTCAGAACAGGTAAGTGCTTGCTGGTGGTCCTGTACTTCCATCGCTGCCAGGAGCCTGGACAGCATGGGATTATGTCTTGGACCTCACCATATCCTCCCACAGCCCTGAAGAGCTCCCAGTACCTCTCCCCCTCTCTTATGCCTCCTATAGCTCCTCATAATGCATGTCCCATACCATATTTAGCTATCTAGCTGGGTGATGCTGTGTAGTAACCCTGGGCTGACCAGCCACTGGCTCCATAAGGACGAGTTATCTGTCTTCCCATCAACAGGGGTTTTTCTCCTCTAGTCAGCTGCTATTTTCCATAAAACCAGTAGGAACTGTGGAATTTCAGTTTGGCTTGGAAAAATCGGCCAGTACCTCCAGTTGCTGTGAGACCAGCTGGACACACAGACACACAGAAAACAGGATCCCATGTGGTCAAGCTGAAATAATTTTCTCAGGGTTTTTACTAAACATTCTTCTTGCTTTCCACTGCAGATTTCCATTCAGTTTTATAATATTGTATTCCCCCTACTGTTGACAAGAGGAGCTTGAGAAGGCAGACAAGGAAAGATGGAAATGACACATAAAACCAAGCTAATCCACACTTGTCTTTCCAGTTGTTTCATGTCACTAAGAAAAATGCCCATTTGCTTCTCATTCAATTTCTGCTTTTCAACAGCTGTTTTTCAAATTAATTATAAGATCCTAGGATGATGACACTGAACTGAAATGAGGAAATTACACATCCTAATGTAATGTATTACTGAGGCACACAAACTGCAGCATTCCTTCTAGATTGTCCTGAAAAGTCCTGCTCACTTCTTTGCCTACAGGAACTCGATCTCTGACACTGGCATGGGAGTGTTTCAGCTAACAGAGTGGGGCAGGAGCTATATAAATACTCACTACAGCAGAGTTGAAAAGCCACATCATTCCTTTTCAAATGAGCAATTCTCCCCTGTGATTCCAGGTGACACGTAGATACCCCAAAAGCCTTGAGAAAACTGATACCGAATTTTTTTGAGGGTTTGGTATGTTAAAGGAAGAAAAAAGACAAGCAGGGGAGCTAGCATATAAAGAAAGAACTTGTTATTTCCTGTCTGTACATTACCATTCCTCCCTGCACTCACTCTTAACTGCTGCAAATTGCCCAAATCCCAATAACAGGAGAGGAAGGTGCAAGGCTGTGTTTAAGTGCTGATGGCCAATTTGCTCTTTGAACAGCTTATGAGGTTTGAACCCACCAGACGTGCCAGAGCCATACCCAGAGCAGAGAGCTGAAACCCAGTACAGACACTGCAGGTGCTGAAACAGGACATCAACAGGAAATGCTGATGAGTGGCACAGTGCAGATGAGGGGCCTGGCCAAAACAGGCAGAGCACTTTTCTGAGGTCTACACACACAGGCAGAGAGTCTTGCGGGGTGAACACTTTTAATGAGAGCCATCTCAGTGATCTTACTGAGTATACCTTGCACATGTACTTTGCAGACAGGATCTAGAGGTTTGAGATGTGGGTTCTGTGGTTCTGACTGTAGATCAGACTTTTCTATGGTCTGTCTGCATTCATTGAATAAATCAACTTGGCATAAGGGATAAGGGATGTCTGTCGGATTTTTCCTCAGGCATCTCAGGCTCCATGTGTTTTTATGGTCTGTAAGCACTGTATCTTGCTAACTTTAGGTGAGTTAGTAGACACAGATCCATAGATCCATGTGTGTGTTTGTGATGTCCTTAAAGTGCCTTGTCCCCATATGGATGCATGTGGCTCTGTGCAGGCTCTGTGGGGCTCTGCAGCCTGCAGGGGCTAAACGAGCAGGGAAGGTGTGGAAATGCCTTCTCTGTATGATAGGAACAAATGCTGCTGGTGGAACCAAGGGCCATACAACCTCCACATTAATGAGCAGCACAAGGCTCCAAATTATCAAATAAAAATCCAACATAGACTCCAAAGGGCTGGGTCTGGGGTAGGCAACTCAGCCTCTGGATCTATGTGGGCTGTCTGTTTGACCTTGGACTGATGAAGATGGTGATTACTTTTGGAGCATTTGCTGCGAGTAAGGGAGGTTGCACAGGCCCTCAGAGATAATGCTGCTTCTTGCAACAGATTGGAGTTATGAACTTCAGCTTGGCGAGCACAGCCTGACAGCTCCCACGGACACAGCCTGCAGGGACCTGCCAGCACTGCCCACTGCCCCTGCTTGGGGTCCCCTGCTCTGGGAGAGGAGCTTCACCGCTCAGCCCCAAGGCCACAGCTGCCCCCCAGAGCTCACAGCCCCAGCCCCGCGGTCACAGGAGCCACCCAGTGGTTGCAGCTGGCAGGCGAAAGTCACAGCTGTCACCACGCGCAGGATGTCACCCAGGGCTCGCAGCTGCCACCTCGCGCTCACAGCTGGCACACTGCAGTCACATCTGGCATGGTGCAGTCACATCTGTCACCTCGCGCTCACATCTGGCACCCCATACCCACATCTGGCACCCTGCACTCACATCTGGCACCCCGTGCTCACAGCTGGCACCCCATACCCACATCTGGCACCCCGCAGTCACATCTGGCACCCCATGCTCACAGCTGGCACCCCATACCCACACCTGGCACCCTGCACTCACATCTGGCACCCCGTGCTCACATCTGGCACCCCATACCCACATCTGGCACCCCTGCGGTCACATCTGGCACCCCGTGCTCACATCTGGCACCCTGCAGTCACATCTGGCACCCCGTGCTCACATCTGGCACCCGTGCTCACATCTGGCACCCTTCACTCACATCTGGCACCCCGTGCTCACATCTGGCACCCCGTGCTCACATCTGGCACCCTGAACTCACATCTGGCACCCTTCACTCACATCTGGCACCCCGTGCTCACATCTGGCACCCTGAACTCACATCTGGCACCCTGCACTCACATCTGGCACCCCGTGCTCACAGCCACCCCAGCATCTTCTCCAAGGTGGCTCCTGACAGCTCAGGTCCTCAGATGCTTGATTTCAGTTGTGTGGTTACTCAGCTCATGATGTTCTAAATAAAAGTTTGCATAAAGGTATTTCATGCAGAGAAAAGTGTGCAATGAGAAGCACTTAGATAAATAAAAGCACCCAGAGGGTACTTGAAACTATGTTCTGAAGGACTGAGCCCCTCTAAATTATCAGCAGCTGTTATAGGAAGTGGTAAAAGCTGTTTTGCCCTAGACTGAAAGGGTTACAGTGATTAGGATGAAAAATTGATACTTTAAAAATGCAGGTATTTTCAAAAAATAATACTTACAGACATATGAGAAGTGTCATTATTAAACAGAACAACTTGATAATAAAGATGAAAAATACATAGTTTACAAAAAGCAATGAAAAGCATTTTTTCAAATGTGTATGTATGCATATAATACAAATATATGCATACAAATACAAATATATATGCATATATAACTATGTTTCAGGCTATCATTACTTTTATAACTACTGGTTTTGATTTTCACCAAAGATTATAGAGGACATGATTTACTCAATAAATATATGAACTCTTTAAATCATGATGCAAATTTCTAGTTTGGTTACAATTTTCCAAGCAGCTGAACAGTGCATTTAACATTTCATATTACTGTAAACAGCATTACTGTGAGCAGACCAGGCTTTTGGTGTAAAATAAATAAACTCAGTGTAAGGCAGTAAGGAAAATTTACACCGACCTTAGGAGGAGACCAAACAAGTGCAGGTGTGTTCTGGAGCAAAATTCTGCAAGTCAACAACTGTTTCTTTATGAAGATGTACAGAGCATGGAAGGAAAATGGCTATTTAGTAAAGATGTCTTTTTGATTTCTAAGTGTGATAAAATCTTTCCTCATTTCCAGGAACACAGTGCAGCCTGTGCACATCGTGAGCCAGAGAACAGGATTTAATTAGAGAAGAAGGTGCTGATTCAGCAAAGCCTTCAAGCTCATGCCAAAATTCCAACGTGTGTTTAAGTAACACCACTTTTGAAATCTTTTGTGCAGACATAGCCCTAATGGGACATCTGTGCTCATTAAGACCATGGAAATGCACTGCCCCAGCAAAGCTCACACAGAGCATGGCCACTCCTCTAGTGCTTGGCTGAAGAAATGTACATTCACACTGGTACATTCAAAGTGATCTGTGTGTAAATGAGAATGGACCCATCATGTTTCTTCCCCCAGCAGTCCCCTTGATTCTCCTTCCCAGAGTTCCATCCCCACCTAGCAAACCTTTCTGCCTCTGCCTCTGGTTTTGCAAAGATTGTTTTCACATACAGATTATTGGAGGCCATAATTTTGGGAGCCAGTGCTATCAAAGGGCTGAGGTCTACACAAAATGCAAACTGTACAAAGGGAGATAAAGAGATATTTCCTGAATGTGATGTGAGATATTTTTGCAGACCCAGCATTTCTGTAAGAATTTGGTTACACTGTGAAGGCCAAGTCCTAGGTATCTAAGTATGTGATTTCCACCTATATCCTCGTGTCTGATGTCCTTGTGACTGGATTAGAGCCTTTAAAGATGCTTAATCACCAGGGAAAGTCTCTGCAATTTGGGATGAATTTGACCATTATTTGACTCAGGTAAAATTTTTCTGCAGCACCTAGTGAAAAAAGTCACATTGTTATTTCTGGAAGGAAACTTCCAAGTGCCTTTTTCTCCTTCAGCACAGGGCCAGGAACCACTCTCAGCGAGGCATGGACCACTCAAAAACCTGGTCTCTGCACCTACTGTGGGTCACCAGGGCTGGGCTGACACTGTAAGAGAAATACAGGGCAGTTGGGGTTTTTTTTCACACTGAAGAAAACAAAGTGTGAACATGCTGTAACATGGCACAGTATGAGCCTCCCTGGTTTGCAAGACAGAGGGGTTCCTATCCTTTCTCTTACCATAAATACAATTGTCTACCTCCAGCAATGGTGCCATACTCCTTGGCTGGCAGCTGGAATTACCAACAGTGATATCTGACAGAAACAGAGGTCTTGTTTCATTAGCATGTACACTTAATAAGTTTATCTCCGTGAACAGTAGTAATTTTATTTCTCTTTTTGAGAAAAAATAGTGGAAATAATAGTATTTTTCTGGTGCTGATGCTAGAAAAGGGCTGTACAAGTCATAGTTGATGTTACAGCACAATCTGTTTATTCAAAATAGAAAAGCTCAGCACTAACCATCTACAAAATAATATACATCCTACATACTGCAATAAAGTTGTTGTTTGACTTCTTTGCCATATTTCTGTTTGTCTTAGAAAAGGTTGATGCAAATAACCTAAAAGCATCAAAACCTGGATGTTTGATATCACAGAAAATGTCAAAATACAAATACAATTTCCTTTCATTCTGAATCAAACCTAAATCAGTAACAGATCTAAGATTTCAGTATAAATACACCACACTGTCTTCATACAAATAAATTAATTACTCAGTTTGCATTATCAGACTTATCTAATAATCATATGTTCTTCTAGATTATCATCATTTCATACATCACAAATTGTAAAATTTCTATTGGAAAATACTAATTTTTGTTGATCAAAATATTGACATGTCAATGAGTAAAATTTACTTGAATTTTTCTAGTCTTTTAGGATTTCTTTCCCAAGTACTATATGCAAAAGAGAAGTCATCAGTCCAAGAAGATGACAGCAGCAGCACAATAGGAAATCTTAAGGATTTCTGGCATTCCTAGCTTTTCAGGTGACCAAAAATGGGGGCTACAGCACTGTGAGCATGAAGGACTCAGAGACCATGGTGTGGTGTTCCTGACCTAGCAAAGCACCAGCTCTTTTCAGGAGCCCCCAAATGGGTAAAGAACACATGAATGCACAGGTGATGAGTTGTGGATTTTCTGGCTTTGGAAACGAGTAGGTATCATTTGGATGATTTAAAAAGACATTTGGCTACTTAATTTTTGCCAGTGTTGTCTTCATTTTGTGCTTCAAATCTCTTATCTCTGTTAGAAGCTCAGCAAGGACTTTGTAATAAAGTCTCTAAGATTTTTTTCCATTAATTCCTAGTACTTAGAATTAAAATAAGACTGTATTATAAAAGGGCACAATGCAAGTTCAAATGCAAAATGCTTAATGTGTTGTAGTGAGAAACACACACTTGTCACAGCACCACTAAGTCCATAGCATTACATTAAGAAGGCTGCAAATTTAAAAACGTAGGTTGGTTATCAGAAAATTAAATGATCCCATGATATGAGATCGTGAAGGGCTAGGATTTTCCCACGGTGTGACATCCCTGGGTTTCTTTTTGACCTCGTCCCTATTGCACAGCACTGCCACTAGATGTCAGATGATGAAAGGGCCCCACTGGTCCCCACAAGTGAGTCTGGTCAACAGATGAGCTGGAAAAAAGTATTGCACAGGGTAGGAGGAGTCACCAGGTAAAAATAGGTAGCATTGATTTTTGTCTGTTGGTAGTATTAAATTACAAGTTTTCTAGGACGGATTGCACTGCTGTGACATAAGAACACAGGAAAACCCCTAAAGTCACTTTCTTTCTCTGGGCTGTTACACTGTTTTTAGAATATCTTTCAAAATGAACCCTGATTCATTACAGGAGCTCTTCAGCATTACCACAACGATAACACTAAATAGAAATGGAAAAATGAGACTCAGAGCTTACTCAATGGAAACTAAAGTGAGATAAAGAAAAATAAATTATCAGGTCTAATTCCTTCAGTCAGTGTAGACTTACCCATAATTACATCTCAGCTGGCTCTGTGGCCTTGCCCTTCAGTTCCACATTCACAGCTAAATTACAATAACTGTGGGGCTTTGGTGGTGAAACATGCTTACATCCAAGGAAGTTTTCAAACTGGACACTGCAAAGGAAAGGAGACTTGATATGTCCTCTATTTTATGTCACGGGGGTTGGTGAATACTCTCCATAGCAGTGTAAGGGAATTTATTTTGAAAAGATCAGAGCTAGGAAGACAGCCCTGGACCATGTCCTGGTACAGAGCAGAAGTACCAGCCTTGAACCATGAATGCCATCATGATCAAAACTTCCCAGGACAAGAGCTAGAAAGGTTAGGGAAAGGGAAAAGACAATGTTCTGCATAGAACAGAACGAAAAAAAGATTCCCACATTTATCAGCATACAGGTCAAGTTCTGTGTTCTGTGATTACAGCAGTTTAATCTGGTTTCTCTATCCAGGTTTTTAAGAAAAAATGTGCTTCAGAGAACTTAATTTTCTTCTAGTACCTTATGTAAAGTGGAATGATGCAAAGGATTTTGGTCACAGTGAATGATACGAAAACCAAAGCTGATGTCAGATTTATGCCTTCCCAACTAGAGAGGGAAAGCTATGGGACATAGTGCATATAGTGTTGATATCAATTAGTTGGGATGAGTCTAAATTGCATCAGAATGGTGCTGTAGCTCTATTTCATAGCACTGCACAACCTCAACCCTTCAGCTGAGTATTCTAACTGAGCACAAAAGCATTGTATTTGCACTAGTGGAGACATAGCATTTTTCTAGGTCTGATTTCCTTCCCTGAAGTGTCTAAATTATTGATTTCCATGCAATCTTTCAGTCACTGTTCATGGCCACAGATGTGAAAAGGCACCTGCTCTTGTTATCTTCTTCCAAGGCTTATGCTGGGTTATCACTCCACTGGAAGAGGTGCCTCAGTTATTCATTAAAAATAGAGTTTCTGGAATGCTGTGTCAGGGTGTTCTTCCTCTTTCCTCTGCTGTTATTTGCTGCATCATTGTGACTCTATCCTTTGGATAGCACGTGTGGGACCCTGGCACATGCTTCTGCCCCAGTGAAGGGTTAGAAGGGGACAATAATTTTCCAGCACAGAGGAATGAACTGTGGTTACTAATGGCACATGGATATAGTTTATAAACTTCACAAATTCAAGGATTACCTGAGAATAAACTTGAGCTACCTAGGGAGAAATAGCATAACAATGTGGGACATGAGAACAGTTCAAATTGTGGAAATGTGAAATATGAAATCTTACATTAAGGGATAAATTTGAGAACAGTTTAGAAAGTAAATGCTAAATGAACAGACTGATAAAACCCTTAATCCCAAACAAACTCATTGAAACAATTATAAAGGAATGGACTTAATGTTACTCTTTCAAGACTGAGCTGACTCAAAAAACTCTGAGAAAGTTATTTCTGACACATCATTGTGAAACAGGAGGTGGAAGAACAAAATTTAATCCATCATTGCCTGAAAAAAATATTTTCATAAAACCCACAAGTCACAGCTTTTAATGCTGGCCAGTAAGAAGCAACATAAATATTAATATAAATTTATAATTTTGCTTTTTGTTGTGGTTTTCTATAAGGAGCCACTGGATAACAGAACCCCTGTGGAGTGAGAGGAGGCTGTAGGATACTATTATGAGGGATTGCTGCTTTATTGTTAAGCACATCCTGAAGAGCTTTGAAAGATCAGGTCTGGAACATTGGTCAGCTTGTAGTGTTGAGGGGGAAAACCATGAAATGTCCGTGGGACATACTGGTTCCTTGTCTTCAGTGAAGTAAATTGGTCAGCAGCAGAGAACTAATCCTCTATACTGTTAAATTAATAACTTTATCCCCGACACAACTTTGTCCTGCACAAACCTGCATTTAGATATGGTCAGGAGTCAGTAGAATTCAGAAAATTTCCTCAAGAAATCAAGCAATCTGCATGTGTCTTCCCTGTTTTGAAAGATAATTTTAGGTAAGAGAATGGCTTCAGTCCTATTTTTTATTAGTACAGCAAGAGTCAGTGTTTGCTCTTTGCACTTTTGATGGCTTGCCATACTCATGTGGATAAGCATGATATACCCAACCCTGCTTTCTTGCCTGTATCACCACATTTTCTTCCCATCTGATAGGTCCTCTCTCATACAGCTGGGTCTTACCCAGTTTTTTTCCCTTTTGGATGCTCTGATAGCACATCCATGTTTTAGTACCTTTATTTCAGGAGACGATAAGGAAAACGAATCTGGATGTTAGATAAAAGTCATAGGTCCAGCCTTAAAATCCTGAAAAAATTGGAAAAGCCTTCTTTTTTTCCCCTGAATATTCCACTGTTTCGTAACAGGTTTTTGTGGCTTGGTTTTTCAGGTTTTTTAAGGGCATATCCCTTCAATAATCTCAGTCTTTTTGGGTGGGTTTGCTTAATGTTGCCACTGAAATCTAATGCCATTGGGAGGTCCTGCTCAATGTTTGCTGTTTGTCCAACTACACCCCATAATATCCTTCTTCACAAGGCAGAGTTAACACTGAAGTACTCCATCAGTGGGCCACTTGGTCTTTAGTCAAAACAGCAACAAACTTTAGGAATGTCCAAGGCATCTGGCAAGCCACTGACTGCAGATCTCTCTGCCAAACTTCAGGCTCTTCAAAGCTCTGGACTACTTTTTCCTAATCTGTCCCAGAGCTCCTCTTTCATCTGTTTCATTTCAGCATCCATATAGACTGTTTTGTCTGAATAATTTAGGGCCCAAATCCAACATCATTTCTCCAGTCCTTTGATTTACCAGAGAGGTCCAACTCTAGCCATGGATCTCTGACCCAGGTGTCCCTAAGCAGATGCTTCAGCAGCTGGAGAGGGTGAAGATGGATGCACACCATTTCTGGGAGAGCATAAATCAAATTGTCACTTAGAAGAGGGCAGACAATGTTTGTTTGGATCCATTTCAGCCCAAGTTTACAGCAGAAATCCCAAACCCTAATTCTTCCACTGAGCTTTACTGGCCTGCTCCTTCAGTTACTGTGAAACCAGGGACCAAGGGGACCAGAATCTCTTCTGTGCAAAATGTAAAGTTCTTTCAGACAAGAATCAATCAGCATTGTGCATAAAGCTGTAAAAATCCTGTTTCTGCTGGCCTTTCTAGGCTTGGAGCAGTCAGCCTGTTTATACCATTTTGGAGCAACAGTCCAGTGAAATCCCATATCCTGCAGCCATCCTTCACCACAGCCTCCACAAGCTGGTAGAGAGTCACACAGGATTTCACTGGACTTGTACCTTAATAGCACTTTGCCAAAAATAGCTAATTTCAGAGAAATCCTTTAGAAAAATAAAGAAAACTTCCTGAAAAAATATGCAATTTATGCAATTTTTATTTTTCATCAGGAACTGAAAAATGCCCCAGATTTCATAAAACTGGTTGCCTTATTCTTTGTGGCTTGTGAGTCATCTCCTAGATCTGTTACAAGACTAATTTTATTATCACTCAGTCTCTCATTCTGAGGTTCACAGAGGATGTGCCACCTGCAAAAATGCCTGACAGACCAGAGGTAACATGACTGTAGCTCAGCTAATACTTTAATCAGTGCTGGGTACTGGTTTCCAGCAGTAGATACAACCAGTATGACCAGATCCAAGAGAAATCATAAGACTGAGGCTGCTAGAGTGAAGCATATAAATGGCATTTCAGATGGAGCCTGAAGCCTAAGGCTATGTCTCTAGCAGGAGATGGAATACAATTGGGACCATTCACTGCTGTGGTGGCCAAGAGACGTGAAACAGCTCATACTCAGGCTATTAAACTCTCTTAATCTCTCAGGTAGTTTGTCTACTTCCAAACAGGTTATTTGGGAATTGCCCCTGACACATGACGTGTCCTGAGTAGTGCCTGGGAATCATCCAGTGGGTTGGTATGAAATGAGGACATGCAAGACCCATTTCAGCAATTTATCAGGAAAGAGGATTGAGATGTAGCGCCTGGGAATGTTTTTCAGTACTACAAAATTTACTGACACCAGCCATAGCCTGAGCATCATTCCATCTCTCTCCAAGTCCCTCTAACATCGAGCTCACAGATGCTGGTGCTGCAGTTTTCAGTGAGGCTCACCTGCAAAATATCTTGTGGGCTATTTCCTTTGAATTTTATGCCAGTTTAGTTTGTTTCAATTTAATTTTATACCTGACAAGACAACTTATGTCTGACAAGAATACTCAGATGACTTTCACAAGAATTTGAATCAGAGTTGCAGCTGCTGCAACCATTTCACAAGAGGCAACATAGCAGTGACTTGTAGGCAGCCACCACACCACAATTATAAAACAGGAAGAAATTATAAAGTAGGATATCCTTTGGAGACTGCTATTGCTCATCCAAAACAAATGTGAAACACATTGATCTAGTGGTAGGATGAAAAGAGAGAGGACTATGCTGGAAAGCTGGCCTAGTAAAATAGCACAGAATCTTTTTAGATGCACAGACAAAAGCACATACATCTATATATGTGTTTGGGGTGTGGGTGTGTGTGGGTGTGTGTGTACTTACCTAACTTTGAGGAGAATTCAGGCAACATACTGCAGAGAGATGCTCTGTGAGTGGTAGCTGCACATGGGCAAGCTGAACTTGGCTGATCTTTGACTCTCTTCTGCTCCTCCTTCCACCCCACATCCTCCAACAAGGTGACTTTGGGTTCACTATGACCAAGGCAGCAGTCCTTGTTGCAGCCAATTCAGGGCAGATTTTCTATTGCCTCTTTTTGAGAGATTCTTTATACTTGACCTACATTAGTGTTCCCTCTGCTGCTAGCCCAGTGTTACAGTTCTGACAGGTGTTTTTAATCTCCTTGTCTAAAGAGAACACAGAGTTGAAGCTGTCAAGGAAGCCACTGCCATGTGCTGTTCATCAAAGCATCATTATACTCAGTCCAGACCTGTGATTTGCTCCAATCTCTGGACAGTAGTTTAGAGTATTCCTTCACTGAACAGAGCTGGCAGACAGAGATTGCTTTGCCATCTCTCCAGCCTCCCCTGGGCTGCAAATTTCATAGGCAAGGTGAGATGTACACTCAAGCCAAGGTTAAACATAAAGCACAGGCATGGTTCATCAAATCATGGCTCCTGCAGTTTTAGAGGTAACAACTTCTAGAAGCTCCAAAAAATATTTATTACATATTCTTTCACCCAGTGCAAGGCAAAAAATAGTCCTGAAATAAACTGTTCAGATAAAGACCTGTGAAGGGAGAAGCAGAGAGAATAAGACAACACAGAGATATCTCCCAAAGCACACCAGATGAAAACAAGAGCTGTCACAGGGGTATCTTAAATCTGAGGACCTAAATCAGCAGACAATGTATTAAACACTTGTTGCAGATCCCTTCTTACCTCGAGCCTATTTTCCACCATCTCTACTGCTCATTCTGTCTTCCAGGAAGAAACTGAGGAAAAATATGCACAGGAGCCAGTCTAATCAAATCTGTGTATAAATAGAATTGATAATTCTTAAAATTCTCTTGTTTCATCTAACCCAGGAATGAAATTTAAAATATCTACATGAGTTAAGGAAGTAAATAATAAAGATACCATAAAATTATAAAAGAATCACTGAAAAAACAGTGAGTTGCTTTCGCATCTTTTCCCTCCCAATCAATTTTGATAATTTAAAACTCTTATCTATCATACTGCTTTTTTCTGACTCATCTAAATAATTTTTATTTGCTTTCTTCTCCTAATGAAGCAAGAAAAATTAATGTTAACTGAAAATTGAAGGAAAAGGCAGTTACTTCTAAAAAAGTCTCCATGACTTTTACAAGAAATCTTCTCTGGAAAATTCTGACCCACCTATCTTAAAATCAGCTCACACTTACTAACCAAATGAAGTACGATTGCACAGTGAACACAATGTTATTACAGCTGGTCCAACCACTGAGCAAACACATTGATTCATTCTTAAGAAACCACGCTTGAAAAAGCTATAAAATCTTCATAGGAGGTATCAGATTCATTTGACTTGGTGAATAGAGGGCTTGTGTGTTTTCTGGCATAGGTGTGGGTAATCAAATAAACACACACAGAACTGGACCAAAGGTCTGTGCTACTGCAGTTAGGATGCAGCAAAGGTGCTGTGGAGAACATCTGACTTTCCTTGAAGACTAACATTAAAAGTATCATCCAAGATTTAAATCCAGTTTTCCAGCTCTTCTTTCCACCTTAGAGAAAAACAGCCATGGGTTGGTGTTCATGAGCCTTTTCTATCAATCCTTGAAACTTCTCTCATTTCCTAATGATGTTTCTTACTTGCAGTTTTGTTAGCTTTCTTTTCAGACCAAACAGTTTCCCACAGCTCCCCATAGATTTCCTGCTTAGCACATTACATCAAAATCTTCAATATTTTGTTTTCTGGCTTATTCATTCTAATTTTTAAGGTATGAGAGTGTCTAGCTGCATCCCTGCAGGTGTAAACTGTATCAGAAAACAGTGTGTAAACTGTACTAGCAAAGTGAAATTGTCTGAACCCAATTGTGTAGGTGACTTAAGGTTAGTCAGCCATAGCAGGGCTACTGAGTGTGCAAGTGTGAGGGTTCCACACCTTCCTAAGGGAGAGACAGGAGGGAGAGGAAGGAGGGGATAGTTTATTATCTCATTGCTTCTCACATCACCAGCAGGTTGAATAGACCTGCCTCTGCCCACTTTCTGATATCACATATTTAAAGTTCTCTACCAAAGGCACAATTTAGATGTCACTTGTCCCAGCCCATGGCAGGGTGCTTGTAACTAGGGGACCCTTAAGGTCCCTTCCAGCCCAAACCGTTCTATGACTCCTTGATCATATGATTGCAGTGAAGATATCTTGCCATTTCAAATACATTTTCAAAAGTATGAAAAATACAGCATTTGCTTTTTTTAAATACTTTGTTTCTTTTCTTCCAAATCTATGATTTTAAAAAGTTAAAGAAATATGGGAAAGAACCATCCAAATAGTATTTGTAAAGACCTCAGAGCAACCAGTAGCAAAGTAGATGCAACATTGAAAATGAAGGGTGGGTATATATCCTTGCAGCAAACAGGCCTGATCCTGTCAGCCTGTGCCTGTGGAGGTAAGGAAGTTCATAGAAGCACATTTTCTGTTTCCAAAAATAGCACATTTATTGATTTATTTCTGTGATTAAGCTGAATGTGATTTCTTTACCAGCTGCTTTAACAAAGACTCTGAAATGTATCAGCTCCACACCCAAGACATGTAATCATCAGATTATTTCAAACTCCAATATACAATTCTGCTCTTCTCCCTGGGATCTGATGACAGGACACAGGAGAATGATTCAAAACTGCAGCAGATGTTCAGACTGGACATTAGGTCGCATTCTTTATGACAGTGGAACATCCCAGAGAGGTGGTTGATATCTCAAGCCTGTCATTGTTTCAGAGGCATTTGGATAATGCCATTAATAACAAGTTTTAATTACTGGTCAGCCATAAAGTAGTCAGGCACTTGGGCTGGATGACCACTGTAAGTCCCTTCCAACTGAACTATTCTAGTCTAATCTAGCCTAATCTAATCTATTCCATGTTTATTTTGACATAAGACCTACTATAACAGGGAGGTGAGTAGCTCATGCTGACCCCACGGATGTCAAGAGCAAGTAGGGATGTTAGTTTTGTACTGACATCAGTATTTTAGAATTGATTTGACAGTTACTTTGGGTCTGACAATGGGTGTGTGGAGGTGCAGCACGTAGTGCAGCCAGGATAGCCAAGCCTGTGCTGCCTTTGGGCCCTCTGTGTCAGCAGCTCAGGGATTGCTAAAGCTGGAGTTGAGGTAACACGGATTTCAGTATTGGCTCATGATGTAACCTTAGTCTCTGAGGCACCCAGGTGAGGGGAGAGCCACCTGCAACGAAAAAAGGAGGTCATGACGAGCTGGGCTTGGTCTCTTCTCTCAAGTGGCAAGTGATAGGACAAGAGAAGATGGCCTCAGGTGTGCCAGGGGAGGTTTCTATTGGATAGTAGGAAAATTTTGTTCATGGAAATGGTGTTACTAAGCACTGGAGCAGGCTGTCTAGGGAAGTGATGCAATCATCATCCCTGAAGGTGTTTAAACAGACATTTTGATGCAGAGTGTAAGAACATGACTTAGTGGAAAATGCAGCAGTGCTGGATTAACAGCTGGACTTCACGACACTTTCAGGTGTTTTCCAGCCTAAATGATTCTAAATAGCTAAAGGAACTCATAAAACACAGACTTTTTTTTCCAAAAGAAGTAATTTAGTTATTCAATAGTTAATTGTCTATCAGTTAATTATCTCTTATTCAAAATGTAAATAGCTTTTCTAGAGCATGAGAAAGCTGAAAAGAGGCTGGTAACAGTCAGGGAAAGTTTTTGCTGTGGCAGGCAGCAATAGCTACTGACATGGATGCAGCACAAGACAGGTTCTGCAGATGCTCAGGGGTATCAGTCAGCAGCTGATGGTGCCCACTGGAGCTCACATCTCACACCCTTCCACAGAGGAACTGCTTCTCAGAGCTCTGTCTAGAGCTGATTACAAAACTCTTCTCAGTGACTCAACATCCATCACATGGTTTTGCCAACAGGCATGCTAGCTTACAGAGAGCAATGGGGGCATTTCATGAATTCAGACAGGATGTGACAAGCATGAAGTTCAATCCAGAAATTCTTCCCCAAGGATTTTTCTTCGTGACAGTAAGTTAAAGATGCATGAGAGTGAATTCATCTGTTCTGTTTGAAACATATCATTGACAAACAGGCTAAGACTGGATAAAGGACCCCAAGAAGACTCTAGATTTGCAGTTCCTCTAATGAAAAGTTTTTTTTCCTTTTTTCCATTTTCCTCATTTTTAAGGATTTTCTTAATTTTTTTCTGGTCCAAAGCCCTATAAATATGCAGAGAGAAAGAAAATGTGATTAATATTATGAAAACCAATTCCCTAGAGTGGTTACTATAGCAGTACTCCCTAGAACATCAAATGGAGGTAGAAGAAAATGAAAACTGGGCCATGAGGTCCAGAAACAGGGTTGATCCTTTTCCAAGCTTTTTCTTTTATGTAAGCACAAAGCACAATGAGGAATGCCAAAACTCAGCCTAGCAGTATAACACTACTCCAATAAATGCATCTGTATTTAATCAGTGTTGGTATTTTGAAGAGCTTCAGTCTCACCTCAGAAAGGCCTGAACACAGAAATTTTTACTTTTCTTTTTGTGTAGAATCTATTGTAATGGAATTCAATGAAAAACCCTTTCTGGCCTCTTCTCAAAGACCTGCACTTCAGGGAACAGGGTGACATAATGGGAAAGCATTGAAGAAACTCTGCCTAACTATCTCCTTTTCCAGAAGAACCAGAAAAATACTCTGGAGAACAGCTCTCTGGAGGAAGAACCATCTTGTGATTTCAGTGGTCCTATGCAAGACTGATGAGCAAAGAACCAAATATTCACACCCATCCAGTATCTAATATTGGAATTCAATTAACAGCCTCTTTAACATGTGATTTTATCAATACAATCTTGTTTCATCAAGGAGAAGGTGATGACAGAGCAGAAACCTCTCACCACTTCTTCATTTTTATTTTGAAAGAACTTACTGTGTGATCTCATGAATGGGACCTAACACAGTAACTGCACAATTATTTAGCTGAACACAGTGGTAGAGGAATTGCATATCACTCATTAAAACACTGAAGAATCATAGTCTAAATATGGATATGAATGATGACTGCTGCCTTGTGTTGTTGTTCTGTTATCATAGTTGTTTACATTGTTTTAAAAAAAGTTATTTAAATATATTTTGTTTTCATATTCCTTCCTTCGTGCCTTTTGATGCCAATCACAAATTTTCTCTGCCAGAAACTGCTTCATCCAAGGCACTTCAGATAACTGCCAGAAGACTGGCCAATGGATCTGTGCTGCAGAGAACCTACAAATGTGTGAGACATTTGCACCCAAAGCAATTTAAGCAAGAACTTTGCTGCCTCTACTCCTCTTACTAATAGATGGAATAAGCCATTTTGACCCCCATGAGAGCCTGAGACCTAGGTATAAGTGGAACATAAAGGTGTTATGCCTTTCCTCAGAACCGTGGAACCTATGCAGAAGACAAGCATATTTCGTGTCTGGTATTTGCAATTTCTTGAATGATTTTTAGTCTTTTGTCCTACTTCTTGTGAATGGATCTTCCTTTTCTACCTTATTCAGAGCAAAACCAAGAGGAAAAAAGCTATGATCCATAACTGGGACAAATTTGTCCCTGCTTCACATTGCCTCCAGTTTTGCACACCCAAATGAATGTCCTGCATGCATATCCATTTATTATCTTCTTCCACCAGTGAAAAGCAAAATCTTTTTCATCTCTTGCACTTTGAGTAAGAAAGTGAAAACGTGATTCGTCAAACATACTGATAAAAGGAAAAATCTACTGCTGTTAGTGAATTTAGTTGCTCACATTAGTGAGCAATCCTGAAAATCAGGATAAACACACAAGGAGGAAGTTGTCAAGAGTTTAAGGTACTTGCTCAAAGGCACGAAGCTACAAGCAAACACAGTAACTCTGTGCATCAGCATCCATAAATGTATAATAAAGGGTAAATAAAATAAAGGTAAAATAAAGATGGACTACTTTTCCCAAGGCAAGGAAAGCAGGTGTCATTTTAACAGATGAATTCTCCATGAATTCTCTCAATCAAGATCTTAGATTGGGTGTCTGATTACTTTGAGTAATACACTTCTTAGATGAAAATTTGGAGAAGCCATATCACCATCTGTCCACCAGAACAGAATTCTCTCAGACAAAGAAAACAAGACATTTAATCAGATTTTGGCCTTGTGGGTAGAGAAAGGAAAGTAATAATTACTCTATGGAGGAAAATGAAACTACTTCTGGGATCATATGCACTAAATAATCTATTTGAATTTTATATGCATTCTAGGTTATTGAATAAAAACATTTTAAAACATCAAAATAAATAACACAATAAATATAAAATGTATGTTATAATTACAAATTATCAACATGAATTTTCTAAATGACCATCACCACAATAGAAAACATATTTATTTGTGGACTTATAAGCAAACATTTAGTTCATACCTGTAATTATTGTATTTCATAAATCATAGCATTTAAACCACAGTATTTAAATATTTTTGCATGATTTGTAAATACACCAAGAAAATTGAGAGCTAACTGAATTTTAATGCTCCATCAAAAATGACAATTTTCTAATTAAAAGTTAAATAGTAAATAGTAAATAGAAGCTATCTATTTTCTGTTATGCAATGTTTCTTGTTGGGATTTTTAGTGCAACTTTGTGAATTTCAGCATAACAGACCTGAACCATCCAGATACAATGATTTTTCCATTTATTTTCACATTAAAATATTTGAATCAAGGAAAAGATTGTTAAACATTCAGACTTGCACAACAGGAACATATTTTTCCCTGGTACTTTGTTTTGGAAGGAGCATGGAAAAGGTTCTGGTATTTAATATGAATGATTTATTAATTAAATAAGCTTATTTAACATCATCAATGGAAATCTTTTGAAGCATTAGCTAAGTTGTCTAGAAAGGTGAAATTTTTTTACTGTTTCAGTCTGAAAAAGGATCCCGTCTATCCCCTCTGTATTTAGCAAGATTATGGATTCCTGCTTATGGAAGAAAAAATTGTGCTGTTCATAATTGTTTCTTTGAAGAAATTTAATGTGTTCTTTTTAAGTACTCTGTGAGGTAAAAAAAAAGGAAACTGTGACAGGCTCCTTGAGCTACATTTTTCCATACTGAAGGTGATTTAAAGCTTACAATGAAACAGTTCTTCACCTTCTTTCTCCATGGGTTGTGACACAGTGACAGCAGGTGAGAATGGGGTAAAGAGATGGGAGGGGAAATTAAGGCTTTGCTGAAATCAGCGATTTTTATCATTGCCCTCAAGGGGTCAGAGGTTTCCCCGGAGATTTGTGGAATCCGGGATCCCAAAACCTTGCTCCCACACATAACTTATAGTAATTTGAAATGTGTTGTACTGTGCTTATGTAACCAAACTACAATACACCCATAAACACAATAAACCTATTATGTATGTGTTTTCCTTGTTTTGAAGCTTCTCATTACAAGAATGGCTCCTCTGTTATTCGTGGGAAGTACAAAGTTGCATAACTCAGGGAAAATTAAGGGAGCCCTGTACAATCCACCTGCACCCAGAAAGGCTCTGTGCTGTCCCAGGGGAGCACTGGCACTGGTGCCTTGGATAGTTCCTGTGTCTGGTGGAGATGCTGCACAGCACTCTCCTCTCCAGGAAGCCAGGGCACAATGGAGAAGCTGAGCTGGGGATGCCACACACCAGGGAGAGCAGGTCTGTTCTGGGACATCTTTGTCACTGCTGTCACCCCATTTTTCTGTTGCTGCTGTGCCTTGTCACAAATGAGAAAATGGAGACAAATGTCACAAATGCTGAAAATGGAGAATTTCTAATGTAACCTGAGCACACCCAGCAAGGAAGAACTTAAAGGACAGGGCCCACGTGAGAGACGTTCTGGGTCACTGAGTTCAGAGCTGGCCAGAAAACACATTGAGCAGTCCCCTGCAAAAATTTACCAAGTTCTCTTTTGAAGACTCCCCAGTTACTGTTCTTCTCACAGGAGAGCTGTTCCACAACTTCATTCCTCTGGTGATTAGAAACCTGCCTGGCATTTCTCTGTTTTTTTTTCCACAGAAATTTCTATGTCCTGTAAATTCAATTGTCTTCCCTCCAGTTTAATCCCTGATATGTACTTGAATAAAATAATCATGCCCCCTCTTCATTGCAAAGACACAAATCATTGCTGTCAGCTGTCAGTAGTTTGGGCTTTAGTTGTGAAATCAACAGCTGCCCTCCCATTACATAGATTTTTTACACAAAAATTGTTCCAGAGCAGCAAGCAAAAAACCTGTTCTATCAAAATTCAGCAGATTTAGCTCTTCTGACACCAGTAGAGAAGGAAACTTGTAAAGTCCAGCTTAATACATGATGGACATCTGTGGAATTAAGCCATAGGTGTGTTAAAACAATGCAGTTATGAGGTACTTTGCAACACATTGTAGATGAATCATCTTTGACTACCAACAAACTCGGGCATATAACCAGCTGTAAGCTACATTTTTTAATTACAGAAATGTGTATTTTAACTATCACCAATGCACATGGTGCACTACTATCAGTGCCATGTCTTCCTTTAGTCAAAACTTCAACTTTTTCTGACTTTTACTGTTTCATCTAAACTTCTTGATTTCTTTGTCTTGTATGAATTTGTCTTATTTTCTCCAAGGTATGTGTAACACTTCACCTCATCAGCTTTGAGAGTTTTGAGTGATTTTACCCCACAGATATTTTTCTCATATCATGCAAGCTGCTACAGTGATAAACTTTGGAAGGAAAAGTCATTCAAAGGTATTTAAGGAGATGGCATAATTTTGTCCTCACTCTGTAAACTTATTGTATTTTGCATTAATTTCTTCCTAACACACACTGCATATATATACTGCTTCGTATTTCTTCCTGATTGTAGCCATGTTCCTGTGATGCACCCTTACTTCACCTTTTGAAACTGATGAAGGGTGAACTTGCACTTTGCTGCTCATGAGTTGTGCTACTCTGACTTCCCCATTCAGAAACAAGTACCTCTGAAGTGCCAACCTACCAAAATCCCAGCATTCCTGGGCTAGCACTTTCCCATGAGGATGTGAAGACAGGCTGTGACACTTGGGGTTGCACAGCCTGGAGAAGGCTCCAAGGATGCACTAAGCTGCCTTCCAGTACCTATGGGGGACCTGCATGGGAGCTGGAGAGGGGCTTTTCACAGGGGCATGTAGTGACAGAAAAGGGGATAATGGCTTTAAACTGAAAGGAAGAAGTTTTAGATTAGATATTAGGAAGAAATTCTTTGCTGTGAGAGTGTGGGACACTGGCACAGGCTGCCCAGAGAAGTTGTGGATGCCCCATCCCTGGAAGTGTTCAAGGCCAGGTGGGATGAAAGCTGGTCTGGTGAAAGGTGTGTCTGTCCATGGCAGGGAGTTAGAACCAGATGTCCTTTAAGGTCCTTGCCAGCCCAAGCCATTCTCTGACTCTGTGAATGCATGTGCATGAATGAATTAGCTGTGTATTGCAGCCCTGCACTCCATGCATTTAGGCACGTTCCACACTGCCCACAGGGCCTGCTGCCAACAGCATCACCTGCTCTAATACGGAAATGGGAAGATGCACTAAGGGGTGGATGGAACGCTAATACAAAGCTAATGTTTGTGAACCCAAGGGTTTCATTCTGAAAGCAAATGTGAAATTTGAGGAAGCCATAAAGGCGGCCAAACCCAGCAAATCTCTCCTTATACACACCTCTTTATACCTGCATTCTCAAGTAGGGGAGGGTTCCCTCTTACACTTCAGTTCTGCAAGTGCCCACACACAGAGAAAATATGTTTCCTCAGAGAAAGCCTTCTTTTTCCCTTGAAAGTACTTTAGTATGTAAAGCTAAGCAAGCACAAAGAAGTGTGAAGAACACAAACCTTCTTTTGAACACTTAATTCTCCCTTTGTTTATGGCACTGTAAATCTCATGCATACCCTCCAAAGTTAAAAAATAAAATAAAACATGTGAAGGTGATCAAAAGAATAAAATCCATCATAAGAACAAGACCTAAAATGGACACAAATGTCAAATTCAATAGGCAGTTTCTTCTCAAGATCCTATGCACCATAGATCCTCTACACCATCTCAGGGTGCAAACATAACACAATTTAACATTAGCATGACAGACACCCTCTCTGGCTGCTGTGCAAAGTCAGCAGAAAATGTGTCATCAATAAATTTCTTTCTTCTTTTTTAATAGATCTCACAGTAAATCAGATCTATCTCTCATTGAAATCCAGGTCCCACAGAAAATCTCTAGCAAAACTGACACTGACTATAAGATACAAGTGACAATACCTCAGTTGATGAGATTCAAGGTCTCCAAGACAGCCAGCAGCAGCCACTGGGAAGTAAAAGCCAAAGCAAATAAACAATAGGCCCTGCCCTGGCAAATAACTTTAGTGTTTGGACAAATATGTTCAAGATTTCATTTATCTTGCATCACTTAGAGATGATCAGTCCAAGTCCTCAGGTAAAGCTAACCTTGATCCTGTTGGTAGTCTGGGAGAAAAGTGTTGTATTCTTCAATAATGGATGTAGTAAATATTCATTCTGAAAAGCAGAAAAAAAAATAATTCCAGCAAAAACAGGGCATTCTGATTCATTTGTACCAGTAACAAAGAAAATGCAATCTCTAACTGACCATGCTTTATAGGAGAAGTGATTTTCTTCTCCTGCTTTGAACTTTGCCCTGAACACAGAATCCTACAGCCAGGAGAAAGCTACAGGATGCCTCTTCAATGCTAAGTTTTGTGCATTTGTAGGTGATGAAGGTTTTTACGAAGTTTCTCTGATCTTCATCAAGTTCTATGACTTTCATCAGCCACTGAAGGTTTTCAAATTCATCTGTGTCCAAAACAGACAAAAGGAAAAGGATGTAGTTTTATTTCTTCTTATCTGAGACTTTAAATAAACAGATATAATCTGTCCATTGTTTGAATCGTAAACAACTGTCTGTTAAGAGTGACCTTCAGCACATGCTATATTGAGAAACTTACAGAACATGTAGCATATTAAGGTATTTTTGTTTTTCTAATACGAGGATTCTGCCTCACCTTTTATAATCTTGATAGAAACTATCAAGAAATGCAAAAATTTCCAAAATGCCCTGTTAGAGGGGGGAAAAAAAGTGATTGAAGCAAAATACATAATTTAAGTATTTCATGTGTGCTTTCCTCCACTCTAGCAAAAAATCAAAACTGTAAAAGTTCAAGTGCTAAGTCAATTTAACATTTTGACTACTACTGTTAATTTTCATTTCCATGAAGAAATGTTTTAACTGCAATAGAATGTTGCATCTGAAAATATGTCTTCCCATTTACTTCATTGCCCCTTAACAATGTCAATATTTAGGCTATCAGAACAGGCAGAAAAAGAAGGGTGGGAAACTCAAGGAGAACATATATGTTTAAGGAGATTGTGGCTAGTGTGGCAATTCCTATAAAACTTGTAGAAAGAAAAAAAAAGGAGAAGGAATGGGTGGTAAGCTTTAAAATGGAAAAGGTTGATGTGAGATGAAATAAGGTTGGTGAAATGACATCTGGCAGTAACTTTTAGTGAAAGGGAATGGAATCAAAACCACCAGACAAGTAAGTCTCAAACTTCCACAAGCTAGAGACTTTGGGAAGAGTGGTTGGAAAGATGCCAGTGGAAAAGGACCTGAGGTGCTGGCAGAGAGCAGCTGAACATGACCCAGGTGTGCCCAGGTGGCCAAGCAGGCCGGTGGCATCCTGGCCTGGAGCAGCAGTGGTGTGGCCAGCAGGAGCAGGGCAGTGACCGTCCCTGCACTGGGCACTGCTGAGGCCACAGCTCCAACCCTGGGCTCAGTTCTGGCCCCTCACTGCAAGAGAGACACTGAGGGGCTGGAGCGTGTCCAGAGAAGGGACACGGAGCTGGGGAAGGCTCTGGAGCACAAGGGCTGTGAGGAGCAGCTGAGGGAGCTGGGGGTGTTCAGCCTGGAGAAAAGGAGGCTCAGGGGGACCCAGCACTCTGCAGCTGCCTGGTGAGCAGGTGGGGTTCGGTCTCTTCTCCCAGGCTACAAGCAATAGGATGTGAGGAAATGGTCTCAAGTGGCACCAAGGGAAGTCTGGATATTGGGAAGATTTTTTTTCACAGAAAGGATTGTGAATCATTAGAACAGTGGTGGAGTCACCAGACCTTGAGGTATTTAAAAGATGTATAGACATGGTCCTTAGGGTCATGGTTTAGAGGTGAACACAGCAGTGCTGGGTTAATGGTTGTACTTTATGAATTTTCTAACCTAAATGATCCTAAATAGGCAAGGAAGTCCCTCAAAATTAAGCAAATTTTTTATTTTACAAAAACGTAATGTAGTTATTAAACACTTTGCCCTCTCAAAGTGTGGCTTCAGTAGTAGAAGTTGAAAGAAGAAGCTGTCACAATCTTGGAAAAAGTTCTGAACTAAGGATCAGAAACAGATGATATAATACCCATTACAAAGGAAGGCAGGAGCCATGATTTAATATTTTCTACAGCTTTTTTCAGCTGACTGAAGCATTTTCTACTGCTTATTTTAGGACAGGATGAATAATTTCCTAGTGCGGTGCTTGTTTGTAATTATTTTCAATAGAAAAAGCACACGTGACCAGCTAACATTAGAGGGCTACCTTGCTCATGAGCTTGTAGACACTGATGCAGCAATCAGACAGGGAGAAGTTCCCCAACCAGCTGATTCATTCTCATCTGCCCGTTCATCCTCCAATGCAGCCAGAAAAGAAAACAAAAAACCAAAAAAACCAAACCAAAACAAAAAAAACCCCAAAAACAAACAAACAAACAAAAAACCACAATAAAACACAAAAATAACCAAAAATTAAAAAACAAAACCAAAACCAGAACACGAAACCAAAACAAACCAAAACAAACAAAGAACAAAACAAAAAACATACACAAACAAACAAACCCATGGAGGTATGCAAATTTAACTGGCATAAAACTGAATACTTAGTGGAGAATGAAGAGAAGAATAAAAATGTATTTTGAAGAATAAATATAAAGGAATACTACAATAATGAGAGGGACCACTGGGAAAACTTAAGCATTCTAGAAAATTCAGAATTTGTGTCTTGTAGGGCTCTCAGACACTGCCCATGAACAACTGAATAAAGATTCTAGGAGAAGAAAGTGAAGATGAGCTGCTAGTAACAGAGGTGTGACATAAACCACACAAGACTGAGGGGCTGTGGCTCTGTGGCTCTTTTTATTGAATAGTATAAATAGTGGGAAGAAAGCCATTTTCATGTTGTTTTGTAAGTAGGTTCAACAAAACAGAGAGCATAAAGATCAGTGGCCGTGTAGATCTGAGATGAAGTCATGGTAATTTGCCATAAATGAGAAATTACAGGTTTAGAGAGAAAATTGTAATCTCCAGTTCATTGTTATAAATTCGTCAAAAGGTATAGCTTTTCTTTATAATTAGCATTTCTGATTAGATACATGATCCTTCCTTCCAGTAAATGCTCAAATGCTTATTGCTGTCTATTGTGCAGAAGTTCACCCTACACAAACAAGGATGCACACCTGAAAAGTAAAATAATGTGATTTTTAATGAGCTGTCCTGTGGGTCAGAGAACACAAAAGTATCTCTGTTCATCACCTTTGAGTTCAGCAAAGTCTTTATCAGACACTCCACATAATTAAGCTTCTGCATCTTTGAACACAAAACTCAGCATTATTGGATCCCTATGTTGTGCAAGTTTCACTGCCAGGAAGGAGGCCAGGAAGCAGAGCTCATGCACTGTGAGCAGTGAGACAAATCATACTTGACAAACTCAGATTAGTCAAAGCAAACAGCTTTGAAGCAAATATAGCTTGGAACCTCGTCTTCAACAAGCTGTGAAGAATGAGTGCATTCATTAGCAATCTAATGGTCAAGCCTAAGTACGCTGCAAGTTTGTACAGAGATCATGTCCATAACAAAGTCATTTAGAACTCCCTAGCCTCATGTTTGTGTAGCTCTTGTCAAATCTAGAGCTGAGGAACTGGGCTGGAAAATTTGATTTGAGAATGTCAAGAGATTCACAGTGGGAAATGCAACCCAGAAATCTCTTCTTTCAACTACAGAAGGCTGGCATCCTCACTAGATGCTGGTTAATTTGAGAAGTCCTGGGACTTCTCAGGAGGGAACAGAGTTTTGCATGATTAGGTCCTAATTGGAGGAAGTGCTTGCTTCACTGTTTCATATAACACAGCTGCCCATCTATTGAATTTTCTGGACTGGATTTTAATGAACAACTCTTTGGCATGTAATTTTTTTTTGTTCCCTCCTAGCTAAGCTTTTAGGAAGCATAGAAGATGAAAGTATTGTCATTCTTCTTCCACTACATTTCAATTTAAACCCACTAAATTGATGTGTCCCAATTTCTGTAGATTACCTTCTCCTGGCCACAACCCAAAAGTATAAGAATAAGATTTTTCTGGGTCTGCTGAGTAGAGGAACATTCAAACAAAAACATTTGTTTGCCATGAAACACATTCAGCCACAGTAAGTACATCCAGTACAAAAGGTAAATGCAAATATTGCAAAAGAAATTGTTCCAGAAGAGAAAAGGTGTCAGTGCATCTGAGACACTGAACTACAGAGAGCACAAGTAAGGACCAACCGTCCAAAAATTGCCCTTTAGTGTGATCTTAGTCTTGCATTAACTGTCCTTCCAAATGGTTTAAGATAATGCCAGAGGTACATCCTGTTAATGCACAGGGATGGCCCTGTAAGATCAGAAGGAGTTCACCTTTCAAGCCATGTTTTGCCATAGCCTCTTGATATTTTGACATTCACCTTTATCTTATTTCAAAGAAAAGGAACTGGTTACGCAAATCTCAATTTCCCAGTCAAAATACCCATTGTCCCAATCAGATCCCTTTAGAAAAATTGTGTACCTTCCTTTTCAAAGCATAAAGGACATAGTTGAAGGTACATCTTTATCCCAAGAAAAATAACCAAATGCCCAGGAATCAAATCCTACAAATATTTACAGTGAGGATAGTTGCATTAGTAGTAAGATTACCCCATAGGGTGATCAGCACAAAATGTTAGGAGCAATAGATCTCAGTTAAAGCCTCTCAGTAATGGAAACTTGCATTTGGACATGTTTGGATTACAAATAAACTGGTTTGCATCAATACTTTTATAGGTCTCCTGGTGCTTTGAAATATATCAGTAGCATAAAACCATTTTATCTCAAAGTTGTCAAATTACCAAATATTTGGGAAGGTTTGAAATTATTTAATGGATTGGGGCTGAGCTCTATGCTGTTCTATGCAACATGAAAGTGCATTATTTTAGCAGATGACTCATTTCTTTGGAAGAGTTCAGTCCATCCTCTTTCTGCCATTGTTGAAATGTATTAGCAAAATGCACCCTCCTCTGCACTGCAGGTACATTTGCACAGGGTACATCCTCTCATCACCAGTTGTTAGTGACAAGAGACAAAGCACAAATTTGACTGGACAGAATCTTTGTTTGGAGTTTGTTATCACCAGTTATGTAGAAGTGCACCTTTCTTCAGTCTTTGAGTATACTCACAACAACTTTCTTCCTAAAACATTTGATCCATCTGCTGTCATACTGCCATCTCCATAATAGTCTTGGGCTCAGAAGTGGACTCCAGGTTATATAAAATATAAGGAGGCATAAATCACTTACAGGAAGATTTAATCACATCCATAGAGCCAGAGAAAGACAGTGGGGGAAACTGGTTGTGAGAAGGAAGTTCTGTCAGAAGATAAAAAGCTAGTAGTCCAGTTTGTCTCATTTTGTTAAACTCTGGACTGTAGTTTTGATTAACCTTGCAACACAAACCTGTAGGAATAACTTAATATGATTTTTTACTTAGCAAAAGGAGGTGCAAACTCTAGGATTCTAAGTATTTGTGAGGTAGGATTTTCTCTTAATGACTCACTTCTGTGTCTTCTGACCCCAACATGTACCTACTTTCTGGCAGACTGGCTCCTGCCAGCTCCCTCCTGTACTTGCAGTGTCCTTCAGCTCCCTTCAATGCTCATTCTGGACTGCTCACATCCGGAAATGGCTTTATGTCTTTCAACAGGACAGCCTGAGATGTGGGTTGGAGAGGCAAATGTATGGTCTGGGCATGAGGTTTCCTCTGCTCCCCAGCCTGTGTGGACAGCAGCTTCACTCTTGCTGCCTTCCTTACTCATCACTACTCAGCACTAAGGAAAATAGGAATGACAAAACCTATATATTTGCTTCTGAATTTGTATTTGATTTTTTTTTTTTTTTGCCTAAAATATCATTATTCTTAGGTTTTCTTTCAGAGGCTAGACATATTGCCTCTTATTTTGACTATCTAGCTCCTGCCACGAACAACCTCTGAGCCTGCTGTTTTCAAACAGCAATATCTGCACCAGGTCTATAGATTGTTCTTCAGGGAGAACTAAGAGCCATGTTCAGTGTGTCAGACATATGATCAAATTAATGCAAGCTTCCTTTCAGTTTCATGTCCCTAGAGAGCTGGATGGTTAGAAAGTCACAAAGATAAACAGTCTCAGTGTGGAATTCCTGATGTGGAGACATAGCAACCTTCTTGTTTTCATATGAATAGGATAGCTTGCTCTTTGTCATCCTTACACACTGGCTGCAGAACTAATACTGGCTGCATTGCTCTAGAGTTGTAGAATTGTAACAGAGTAGAAGGGTGTCCTCTTTTGGTAATACCTGGAATGCTTTACTCTGATGAAAATTCAATTGAGTAAAAATTTTAGGAAGAAAAAAATCTATTCAACAAATTGAATATGGTCTCTGTCTTCTGCGATGTCAGTGTGATTGCTGTAGTCATACTCACGTAACCTCACATCTTTCAAAATTTCAAAGAAACATCAACTAATACATGGTCAAAACACACTTGCACGTTAAATAATAGAAGTGAGAAAGCAAAGAATAACCATGGCATGTGTCCAGCTGAGCACTGTGCAGGTGTCTGTCAGCAGTTTCATGCTGTGATGCCATCGCTGTGCTGCTATACCCAGGGGAGCTCTCTGCTTGGACCTCTCCCATTCCCCAGCACATTTCCCCCTCCCTGAACTATTTTCTTGGGAATCAACCTGAGCATCACTTCCTGGTCCTGCATTGCAAAAGCACATGTTCCCATTAGCATTTAATGTTTGAATACGTGTTTTGACCCTCAAAAGTGCTGGCCAGGAGAGAGATGGTGACGCTCTAACAACATCTCTGTTTACTTAGTCATTCTGAAAGCATAAGATGATGACATTATCCCAACCATCCGTAATGTGACATAGACATTTTTCCAGAATTGTCTGAACAATAAAACACCACTGCATGCAATTCAAAAGCAAGAGCCCTTTTGCTCTGAAAGCTAGGGTAATGTCATTATTATTGTCCAAAATAAATACTGGAAATAAATCTGATTAAGAATGTTGCTTCAATAGAAAGGATAGCAAAAGATAGAGATGCTGAGCATTTTCAGGGGAAAATAGCTTCTGACTTTTTTATAAATCAAAGCTCATCCTGGGTGAACCTGCATTGCTCCGAGAAATTAGACCATTATGTCTAATTGCTGTTTTATAATGCTGTTTTAGAACACTCCATTTTATGGTCACTACAGAACAGATGCAGGATTTCAAAGCCAAAAGCCAATTATTTTTAATCCATTAGCATTAACAGAACATGTTTTAACCTATTAGCATTAGCATAACATTGCAACCTGAGGATTGTAACCTTTCCTTTATAATGTGCATAGACTTTGAGCAGTGCTCTATATCTTTGTCACCTTGATTTTGGATTGTAAGGCAGCATTATCTTCAGACTAATAAATGTATATTAAAAGAAATGCAGAGAACACATTCTTTGAACAATGCCTAAAGGTAGATTACAGTAACTCTTCAGGATGTGATGTGCACCTGTGGCATCCTTATGTTGGCAGACAATTTTCCCCACACAAAGGGAAATTCCAGTGCCAACGCCTTTGGATGTACTTAGTGCTATTTTTAGGAGGCTATAAACAAAGCAGAACTTCCTAGACTGGATAATAAAATATTCGTATATCACTATGGGTGTTTTTTAACTTTCCTTATATACAATGATACAGATGCATCAGGAAGAGGTGACAAAGAACCAAAAGTAACTCTAAGGAACTCAAGGGATGTGACTCTACTAAACTCCTTATAAACACAAAGTGAGGACACCAATATCAAAAGAACAGTCTCTAAAGGTGTTTGATTTCTCTGTGTTGGTGGTTTGTTTTTGTTGTTTGGTTGTTTGGTTTTGTTTTGTTGGGGTTTTACTTTTGTATATCAGCTGTCAAAGAGAAGGTTATCTTTAGAGAAGTGATGAGACTTCCTGCTGTGTTGATGTCTTAAGTTTCATCTTTCATATTTTCCAGATTCTGTGTTGCATTAGTACATAACAGAGCTTCATATAAAGTGTTAGCAAGCTCTCTTCACAGTTCAGTTATACAAAAAATTCCTTTTCAAGGACACCATTGCAGCTTCAGGCCCAAAAAGTGTAAACAACAGCAAATTGAGGAGAGCAATCTGGGAGAATGGGACTTCATAGCCTGCAGCTGTAATTGAACAATTAACCCCAATATATAAATTGACCAAAACTTATAAAAGTGTGAAAACTCACGACCAGTTGTCCATCTTGGGTGTAGCCATGGCCAGGCTCTTGTGCTGCCCAAGATGTGTCCTTTGAAGGCCTTTTAATAAATACCTACTTTTTTCCTTTAACTCTGTCCAGTCTCTGCTCCAGGCATCCTCTCCAGGAATCAATGTCACCTTCTCATGCAAGCACTGCTGAGGAAGGACAGCTTGTTTTGGTCTTAGCACATACAGGGGATTTGAAAGTAAGTAAAGTTAACAGGGAAGAAAAACACAGGGATTATGATCCTCTAGGTTCAAATTACACTTGTTTCTGGTTGAACTGAGTACAAGAACTGCCAGCTAAAATCCAATATGCATTTTGCTAGAGCAACAAGATAATGTTTTCTTTCCATTTGATGGATGTCCTGTTGTGTTAGCACATGTATAAGGATGTGAAGGAGAGGAAACAGATTATACTCACTGCGATGAAGAGGAACTTAGGACCACAGACTATGTCCTACAAGTTCAGTCATCTACTTCCTACCAGTAAAACCTTTCTAATGATTCCCATGAGCTCTGGATCTTGTCCAGAATGATGAAGTGGCAAACCAGGAAGTGTAAAAATCCAAAGCCACTTGTTTTCAGCAGCTAACATCCCTCAGCAGGTAGGTCCACACTGACCTTCAGTCAAAACTGGGGGTTTTCCACCATGGATCTTCTACTGCAATGTGTGCCAAAGGGTTGAAGAGCAATTAGTTTAAAAGAATCAGTGGGTTAAAATAACATATGAATTTGACCAGTTCCTTGGTCTTTTCCATAATATAGAAATTTTTCAGCACAGAGGAAATTCCCCCAAAACACATCATAGTATAATAGCATTTATTCTAATACACGTATGGATGAATAATTTTCTGAGGCCTGGAGGTAATATAATAATTATAGGTAAATGGAATATGTGAATGTCCTTTAAGAATATTAGTCCTCATTTAAGAGACAAAGCTAATAAGAGTCCACTTGCCTAGTGAGAGCATACATGTCCTCTGGAAAATTAGCTAAAGAGTGCCTCTCACTGCATAACATTCTGGAACAAAACTAAGTTTTTTGGTACATATGTAACAGATTGAACAAAAATCCAGAATGCACAATAATGAATAATTTATGTACAGTTATTTTTGCTCCAGCAAGAAAAAAAAATCCTTCTGTTATGACTACTTGCACAGTG
The DNA here is from genome assembly GCA_034336665.1 of Luscinia megarhynchos. Classification (NCBI taxonomy): domain Eukaryota; kingdom Metazoa; phylum Chordata; class Aves; order Passeriformes; family Muscicapidae; genus Luscinia; species Luscinia megarhynchos. Next base: position 74,108,381 of record JAPFBE010000003.1, read on the forward strand.
ACCTTACTGAGAACCTTTGGATTAAGTTCTTCTTGTTTCTTCTAGGTAAGAGTATTTACTATATATTATTGGGAAGGGATAGTTCAATAAACTGTTGGCAAGCAATGTGCCACCTCTACAAGCTAGATCCAAAACAATAAATCCCTATTCTGCATTTAGTCAAATTGTCCTAGGCTTACAAAAGGATGTGTGATCTCTGGACTATTTTTTTATATTTTTAAGATAAATCAGTGTTTTTTCAGTGTATTTTCATCCTTGTTTCAAAGTTTTTCAAACCTCTGGGATCTCACTCTTCAGGTCATCTGTGAACCAACACACTTAGGGAGCCCCCAGCACTTCTTGGCCCTCTATAACACTGCAGGAATGCTCCCAATAATGTGTGAATGAAGAATATAAATGATTTGAAGATCCCTTGGATGATTTGCCAGTAAGTAATACCATGGGAATAGTTACCAACTACTTATTTGAATAAGCTTTTTCCGTGAGGTTTTGATCCAATTCTCTCAAGCAAAACTAGATATAGACATTTTCATTATTCTGATGAAATTCACAAGATAGTTCAAAGAAATTTAGTAAGTTTTCTCTGGGATTAACAGAAAATTCAGGCTTTGAAAGAAGAGCTGGTTGGCAAATGTAATGTTGAGAGAAAACAAAAGGTGTAAGTGCAGTATTTTTTTAAACACTTACACTTCAATTTGCAGAATACACCAACTGGCTCCCTCAGCCAGCTGTCAGTGGCCCCTGTAAATTATTTCCATTGTGCTTGGAACAAAACCACGGTTGGTCTTCAATGGCTGTAAATTCTTAAAACTACAGAGTCTGCTGTGGCCACTAACATGCTGCAATCACTGCTACAGAACACAGGGAGGGAAAAACAGATGCTCCACAGCCATTTACATTGACCTCATGCTGTTTTGTCATCCAGAAAATCAATGCTGGCCATGGACCAGGACACGTTATTTCCTTAACCTCAACAATGTTCATAGTCTTACATAATTCACAGGAACTATGAGCATGTAAAAACCAATTAAGGTTTGGTCAGGGTTTTTTCTAGATTTCATTTACCTTTTTTCCAGCTCTCAGGAACATACATACAATTACAAATAGGAAGAAGTCCTGCCTGGATGTTAGTGTCCAGAGGCACTAAATGCATCAAATGCAGCTGTTGATATGAATACAGAACACTCCTTTACATGCATTCAACATTGAGCACTTGTGTACTTCACAGAGGTTTTTTCAGGATACTACCACCTCTTGGACTGGAAGAAAATGAAACATGCAAAGTACATTTGGTCAAGCAAGATAGTACCTGAAAAATCACTCATCTTCTTTTGCACCACAGGTCTAGAATTCAGACACTGTAGTTGTGGCTATCTTGCTTCTGATGGCCTTAAATCCAACTGGTCCTCAAGAATGAAGCTCCAGCTCTCCAGATAGAGTGGTAGGCAAATGAGTGGTGCCTTTTAATCCATTTTTCTTAAAAGTAGCCTCATCAAGCAATCTGCTGCAACCTCAACTATCTTGGTGTCAGAGCATTTGCCCTACCTGCTAAGCTGGATCTATTCACAGCAGACACTTCCTTCCCCTTTGCCACTATGACCCCTGTAGCTGTGGGGTGATTATGACGTCCTTCTTCAACCCTTTCTTCTCTAGATCTAGCACGCCCATTGTCTTGATAATTTCCACGGAAGTTGTGCTTAAAATAACATTCCTGTGGCTCAGCTCTCTGCCCCTTCAGTTGGTTCCCACCTTTCCAGGTATATGGTGCACAAAATTCTGTGTGAAACTCTCATCAGAGATGTACCAGCACCTCTTGGGGCAGAACAATGATTTCATTTGTTTCACTTCCGGGATAATGTTTGCCTTTTTCAAACGAGCAAAACACTCTTTTTACTCCCATTCAACTTGTGATCAACTATTAACCAGTTACTCATTATGCCTGGTGAGGTGCAATGCTTAACCACAATCACAGCACATGATTTTAATTCCTTTTGAAACTGCATTGTTTGGCTGGATCTTGGAGGTCAAGGGATAGGTTTCCAACTTAAAATGTGCATCATTGTCTGATTTAAAGTGCAACAACAGATTCTTCAACTCTTCACTCTTTCTATCTACAATATTTGTATTTCACATGAAATTATTCATTTAAAAATTCATTGTTCATTAAAAAATTCTCTACTTGATACTGATTCAGAACTTGACAAGTTATTATTCTCTTATTTTCTTACAGTGATTTCATACCAGCTATCTACTATTGTAGGATTCTCTTCTTTCAGTCCCACAGGGATAAATATAGTCTATAATTGTTAAAAGATAATGCAGCTTCTGTTGGTTTTTCCATGCTATGTGGAAGAAATCCAGCTGTTGGGAAGATGATGGGATCTGTGAAGCAGCTGATTAAAGTCCTAGTTCACACCAGACCACTTCTAAGTACATCAATGCAGCTCTCACCTATCTAGTCCAGCTGAGCTGCATGAATTGATTGTCCATCCTCACCCACTCTGCAGCATAGTAGGCATGCTCTGTTTGTAAAGTAAATATAATTTGAGAAGAAATAGTTATAAATATTCAGACTGTTGTATTAAAAAAACCCCAAACAACTAAGAATCCTGGAAAAACACACCAGTTTTGCTCCTGCCTTACCACCCAGGCCACAGCTGTCAAACTAGAGCAGGTAGGTGGTTTTGAGGTCTCTCAGATTCTGCTTCTACAAACTCAGACCCTCCAGACCCCTTCTACAAACCCTACAGACCTTTTCTAGTTACCAAGTTACCATCTCATTCATACATTTGACAGCCCCTTTAAGAGCCTGAAACATGCATCTGATATCTAGTCACTAAACTTAGTCTAGAAGTTCTCCCTATTCATGACAGTGAAATGAAAGTTGTATTTTATTCTCTTTGGTAATGTTCAAAAGATGTCAGTGACAGGAGTGTACACCTGCCCAGTAGAGATGAAGTAAACCACTCCTCCCTCCACAAAGACATTGCACTGTAAATGTCATTGATGGTGGCTAGAAAAATGCTGAAAAAAGATACACACTCATGTTCAAATGGGTTGCCTTCCCAGCTCACTGAGGAAGTGTGGATAGCTGATCTCTGCAAGGATGTTTTGCATCCCATGACAGCTCCACAACTGAAGCTTTCACACACTTCAATTGGTCTGCCAGTTTCATGAGGTTGCATCCCTAAAGTGGAAGATGACAGAAACTGGTTTCGAGCAGATTCATCATTACAGAAATTTTCTTTTTCACAATTAACATTTTTCTCATTAGGTATAGGCACGTTCAAGTCTTTTCTATCCACAATTTCTCCTCCTGTGTACCTCCAACCATAAAATCTCACTCTTCAAGTAACATAATATCCCCCTAGATGCTCAGTGTATTCATTTGCTGCTTGTTCACCATATGAAAAGTGTATTGGCTTCCTGAAGTATATTCATGTCATTTCTTCCATTCATAACATTAAAATCCAGTCATTTCATTTGCCTTTATGTATAGAGTCCTTAATGGTAGAACATCTTTCAATATTCTTCTATTACACTTGGCTTGCAAGTTAGGGTTATGCCCTATATAATTTATATATATATATATATATATATATATATGAAATTATATATATATATATACATACACATATATATATAAAATTTTGTATATTTATACATATGTATTATATATAACTATAAAAGTACCTGGTGTGAACAGCCTGCTAGCATATATGCACTTTATAAAAAATAAGTAAATAACCATATCTTCTAATTCCACAAGTTTCTCCTCATTTCAAGCTCCTGTTACGGGATGAATTTGCAAAGAAATAAGGCACATATAAGTTCATAAAAATATTATGTAGAAACAAAAGAATCATGGGAAATGCCTGACTGCAATAGAGCCAAATTCTGTAGAGGTAAAAAAGACATTATAAGCCATACATCAAGTCCAAGAGAGCAGGCCAGGTAAACATCAGGTCCAACAGAAAAAACTGTCAGTCACCATAAAAGCAGTTGATCAAATATTAAACCAAATTTGCGTCCTAAAGACCTCTGGTACAAAGATGTGAGCTTTGTTTTCATGCAACAATGCCCACAGCTTTGGCTCGTTGGGCATCTCTAGAGTTGTTTTATGATCTGCTGCAGTTTTTGATTTGGCACATATGGTTTAGGGGTTTTTGAAGCCTCGGGGGCAGGTGTGACAAACCATGGCAGAACTCTCCAGAAGCCCACTCCTGCTCTTGCAATTAATGTAACTGCCCTCATTGTTTTAGGTCAGATGTCCTGAGTGAAATTAGAACAGTGAGAAATTTTTATTTCTTCACAAGGAACAATTATAAGAAGACAAGCAATGAAGTCTATTAATTCTTCAAATACTGGTGTCACTAAGCACATGACGCAATTATCTTTAAACATCTGTTACTTTTGTTTATATTAAATGGGGGGAAGATCACCCTTGCTCACCAAAAACATTCACATTTTTGAAGTTATTATGTATTTCTTCTCAGGATTTGGGAAGCTGTTGTAATTCACAGCACAGCAGGTACAACAGCATACACATCTAGTGTCCTGCTCTGACCTGGACAGAGCACATCCCTAGGGCAACACTGCTGGTTTCACAGTACACAAGAGATGAATTTCAACTAACTGTAAACTACAGGAAAACAGCTGTAACTGTCTAAAACATACTGAGTTTGCTTTCTCCCCCCTCCTAGTCATGGTACAGCCATGGATTGTTATTAGTGTGATGGAGTCAAACCCCTTCCACCCTCTGCAGAGCAGTAACTAACACCAACTCCAGAGCAAGGCAGACTTACAGCAGGCTGGGACAAATTCTGCCTGCAAAAATGCTGCTCATTTGTAGGAAAAAAATAAAATAAAACAAAAACAAATAAACACACACTGCCCAAAAACATAGGTAAATAGGTTAATTTCCTCCTTTTGTAAAAATTTAAGCTTGAATTATGTAAAAATGCAAACTTGATTTGCAGTAAACTCCTGGAACATAGAATGAGGAGTGGAGTGAATCCTCTAAACGTGCAATCTCCTGTTGTTACACATTAATGTAATGGATAATTACGGATTAACATATACAAAAGCCTATTGTTCCTGACCTGTGATCAGCCATAGTCACCTGGCAGTGAAAATTGTCTCTGGAGAAAACGTCAATTAGATTTCAAAAGGCCAGGGTGCTGGATGTGCTGCCAGGAGTGTTCCACACCAGACCAGGTGTGTGTTTCCAGCCTTGTTGCACTTGAGTTCACACCAGGATCAGCTGGGCATGAGCCAACTCCATGCCTTGCAGATGGTGCTGAGCGTTCCACTGAGGATGCTCAGCCTCCTGGACCAGACCTGAACTGGTCTGGAACATTCCCCTCTCACACAGACACCATGGCCTCAGCACTCACTGTTTCACCTTCTACAGCCACTTAACTCCTCAGTAGAGACAGAGACTTTGGTTTATTCAAATGGGGTTTGCTTAAGCAACCACTCAGACTAGTGAGCAGCTGCGTGAAAAAGTTTTCTGAAGTCAGCAAGGCTTTTTTGTGACTCACTCCTCACCATCCCAGTGCTAACAGCCCTTATTTGGTTGTGCACTTTTCAATGGTTGGATTGCTTTTTAATGGTGCCAAAGTCAAAATCCACCATGTTGGAAAACTCAGCATAACTTGCTTTGTGGGACACAGAGGCTGCAACTCTGCTCGAGGAAGGAAATTTTTGGTGAAAGAGAACCTCAGTGGTATAACCTATTTTAGCAATAAAGTGATGTTATTGTCTTTTTACTCAGTTACTGGAAACCAGACAGGATAATAGAAAAGGACTCATCTCACACCTGGAGCACCTGCCTGAGCAGCAAACAGCTTCCAGACATGAATCAGTATTGGGAATCAGGAATCATTTGAAGAGTGACAAAAACATGATGAAACCTGACAACTTCCAGGGAAATGGTGTACACATTTTTTTACCTGTGCTCACATACATCTGGTTGTGGTCTTTTGCAATCCTCATGGCCGAATCTCAGCTGTAATACACATGAGATAAACCAAGCTTCTGCACTGGTCTTATATTGACTACATCAAATTCCATCTCACACCTTCTATACTAAGGCATAACAACATGGAGGTAAGCCTGTAATTCCTCTGGAATTGCTTTACTTCATGTCAATTTTTGATGAAATCTTGTATCAACTCTTTGGTATTTCAGGCCATTGAATTTTTGTAGAGAAGTAGGATTTTTTAAAAGTAAATTTTGATTGATTAATTTATACTACCAGCACTTTTTCCACAGATTTACACAAGTCCATGAGCCTCAGCACAGGCCAAGTCCTTCAGTGTCCATCCTGTCTTTCAAACCCTGATCTCCATAATTGCTGAAGCCCAAAAGCACTGTGCTGTCCCAGCATGTACAGACATGTCCCAGCATGTGCAGATCACCAGGATGAGCCAGGAGGAGCTTCAGACATTGGCTGCTCTCAGTTTGGGTTACAGTCAGTGTGGACAGACCGAGTCCAGTGTGCCTCCCATGCTGTCACAGCCTCTCTGCCTGTCCTTGCAGCACCACTACATGCTCAGTCTGTTTTATGAAGGACTCTGAAGCTCATTCACAGGGCTCTGGTGCAGGATTACAGGCAGTCTGAGGTTGCCTCAGTGCAGATGCTAGATTAGGGGGTTCCTACGTGAAGTAATATGGCTCTGCCAAGACAAGATGTGCTCAGCATTCTAGTTTACATCTTGTCCCAGTCATTTAAAGACTGTGTTGAGAAAGTCATACAAATGGATGTGGACAGCCAACTACAATATGTGAATTCACAAAGTAAAGCTTTGTGAAGGAGGTTATGTAACTTTTCCTACCCAGCAAGGTTTCGAATCACACGGCAGTGAAATGCAGCTGACTGACCTCTGGCCCTCTTCCCTTCCCCATGACCTGTGCATTGCTTCTGGAAGACAGAAAGACTACATACAACTGAAGATTTTGACTTCTATTCAAATTCAATTATTCAGTAAATTCAATTAATATTTAGACATTTTTGAGTGATCCACATGTTCCTTAGCTGGAGGAAAGAGATTCCTTATCATTGACCAAAGGACAAGACAAATCAAAGAATTGGGGGTGCCTGAAGGTCACACAGGTAGGTAACATTTACAGGAAACCCTTGTGGTTTGTTGCTCAAGATTATTATTGTAAAAAGTTATCTCTATATCTGCAACTTTTCCCAACAGATGTCCCAATTAAGCTGTTGGAAATACAAAGTAATTAGAGAAACAAAGCAAAGCAATTCTAGACACTGTGAGAAGATGGAAAATCCACAAGTTGAGATGTGTTATGTTTGATTGCTTAATTATTAGTGACATAGATCTGCTAGTTGTCATCACATTGTTTGTGCTGCATCTGAACATCTAATCCCATCCTCGGGCCTTTCCTTCCCTAAAGCAGTGGGATCTTGCTGAGAAACAGCTCAGTGCAGCTTGATCCAGCCAAGCAGGAGAGCAGAGCTGGCTTGTCTCTCCCGAGACGGGCTGACACAATGCCGAGGGGCCCTGGCACGACCCCGGCGCCCGGGCAGGAATGGCTGCAGGCTTTTGCCATCACACAGCTGCAAAAGTGACACATAGCCCTGTGTCACAGGTGCCATGGCACTCCTCTGAGGAGAGCCCCCTCGGGGTAACATCTATGGAAATGGACTGCAGAAAACAGGAAGGTTCTGGGTCAGGTTGCGCCTAGTGGGACTTAACTTCAGAAATTGAAATGGAGAAAGCATTTTACTCCACAAAGATATTTGCTGTGTTTGGATTTATTTTTAGTTAGTCAAATTGAATAGCCAGATAACAGAACAAAACCAATCATGTGTCTTGAAGATCCTAAGAAAACAGGTCTGTCCTGTTTGGTAGGACTTTAAATACAATATTGCATAATTCACAAGTGACCCAAACAAAATATTTCTCAGGAATTTTTGGCAACACTTTTTTCTTGGTATTCACCACAGCAGGTAGAAAACAGCCAATCTCTAATCACCTATACAGCCACTTACTCACTCCCCATGCATAGTGGTAGAGATTAGGAAGTGCAGACAGTTTAATAAATGAAAGGATGCGGAAAACAAAAAAGTAGAGGTAGAGGGAAGTGTTGCACAGGCTCACCACCTGATGCAAACAGATTGATTTCCAACCAGTCTCCAGGCAATAACCACCTTGGAAGACAACCCTCACTCCACCTTCTTCTTCTGCTAGCCTAGTTTTATTGCTAAACATGACTTTATATCATATGGAATATTCCTTTGGAGAATTCAAGTGAAATGTCCTGGATGTGTCCCTTCCAAGCCACTTTTCCTCCCAGCCTCTTCCATACAGTGTGAGAGCTAAGTGTGAGCAGAGGAAGTCTCCACATTGTGGGAGCACTCTTCACCAACACCCAGAGCATGGGGGTAGAGCACCATACATACTGCTATGAATAAATTCAATCTCTCTCAGATAGATCTATAACAATCACAAAGATATTTGAGCAGTTCTTGACTTGTATGAACTCTGTTGTCTGCATTCAGATTGGGCAGAATTCAGCTGAGCCTTCTGCCCAAGTCAAATGACCAAGACAGTGATCATTCACTACTGAATCATTCATTTCTACTTCACTTTTTCATCCTAGTCACGATCAAAGGAGACTCTGGTATTACTTCTTATTGAAGTATTTTTCTCTAGAACTCAAGGTCTGGTGTCTATCAATGAGTTCTACATAGGACATAGTTTCATAAATCATTCTTGATCACAGTAGAGTTTTTCTCCTCAAAAGTGTCACAGCATAAACTTTTCCATGGCAATGTTGCAAGTATTATTAACAGAATTTACATCATGGAATATTTTTATCTTCACCATGTGGCTACAGCAACTTCAATTATTCAATGTCTATAGACTGTTACTTCTGATCTCCTTGATCTTTGTCTACACAGGTCATATTCTCCAATATAGACACAGGTTCTCTGCTGAATATGAGTCACATGACTACAATTTTTGTGCAGGAAATTATTTTTCCTAAACCATCATATTTTTTATTATTCAAGATCAAGGCAAAACAATAAAGTCTGCCAAATTCACACAGCTAAATCTAAAGAAACAGGATCTGTTCCTTTTTGATATTGATCTTACTAGAATTTTATTGACTCATGCTGATCTTGAGCCCAAGAAAAAAAAATTCATTCCACTGAATTTTTTAAATTTCCATTCAAGCCTAAAATTCTTCAAAATATTCTCGCTTTTCTTAGGGAAAAAAAAAAAAAGGACCAGAGTTGGCTTACAGCAGAAAATGAAATACAGCATTGAGACATCAGGCTTTTGTGTTTAAACTCTCATTTTTAGTTTTGGTCATATCCCAGTTAAAGACATATGTAAGTTGCTCAACAGTCCATCAGCTCTGAAGCCCTTCAGATTCCTCTTGTGTCTGTGAGGAAATAACCAGTCCCACACACTGGAGTCATGGAGTTCAAAGTGTTTTAAACACATCCTCATCTCCTGCAACCCAGACCTTGGTCCAAATCCAACTTTACTACCACAGTCAGACATAAAGCCAGCTGTTGAGGAAAAAAAAGTGAACCTACCCCTAGCAATAAAATTTTTGGATTTCTTTTAATCAAGCCTTTAATATTTGGACATGGATTGATTTTTCTGCAAGGTACAAAAACATACAGAAATGATCACATGTTGGTAACTAGGCTGTTTTCAATAGGTGACGGCATCATTCCTTTAGCAACTTTAGCAATGTTTCAGACATGGCTGTGTACTGTAGTCCTCTCCTGCATAGTCCAGCTGTGTGAGGTATAGATCATCTTTCTCTGAAATGTAATTCTTTCTGACCACATCAATCAGAAGTACATTGGATACAAGCTAATAACCCACAAACACTTCCATACTCGTTCAGCTATAGCCACAAGAGCTCTCCTAGTGTGAGAAACATCAACCTTCTTTTCCTATTTATCACATTTCCTTTCAGATTAGAGGTAATATGGTCACAAAACTGCTTATCCTGAAATAAGTCATAAACCAGCCTGTGGACTTGTGTTTCCAGGCCTCACAAGCTATCCAGTGGAATTTAGTGGAGTGAAGCTGGGACCAGCGCTGGTGTCAGGGGGCCAGGGAGGTTAGAGCTGCCCTGCTCTGTCAGTGCTTCATGCAGCTCTCTCAGATTGCACTGGTACAGCAGGAGGTCTAAAATAGTTCCATATTAGCTAGGAAAGCTCCTCTCTTTTCCCAGAGAGCTTTCACCTACTGTTCTAAACAATACTCTAGCTCTCAAATGTAAAGAAAATCTTCTGAAAGGTAGAAAAGGGACAAAGGCACCTGATGACCTCCTAGCTCTAGAGGGCACTTTCAAAGAGCTGTCTCCTGATCTCTGTAAAAGCTGCAGAAACCTCTGCAAGTTTACTGAGCTGGCAGTGCTGCTCATGCTCCCTGTGCAGTGGCAGTGGTATCAGTGAGACAGTGCTCGCACCCATCTCCTCTCTGCCTCTACATCGACTGGCACAGGCAGGCAGCCAAAGGGCTCTTGCAAAATGCCTTTGTGTATAAGGAACTTGGGAAAAGCGCCCTGTGAAGTGATTACACAGTAACTGTACCGATAAAGCTGCAGAAAGTGAACTTCCCTGTGACCCTGTGGTTTCACTACTGGGATAATATGAAAAGAGCGAGACAAAGCTGGCTGCTACCTGTGACGTGACATCAACAGGGAAGTTACAGGAAAGATTTGTTTAACATGCCTTCATTTACTTCTTAGAGCAGTGATGACATTAACACCACCAAAAAGTGAGTCACATGTGTAATTGCTGCTTGGAGCTATCAGGATCTATATAAGGGGTTCTAGCTCTCGTCTTGGGAGACAGAAAGTCAAACTCTTTCTGCCGCAGCAAGGCTGCTCATCAAGATGGGCACCATGCACTACCTGCTGCTCTGTGCTGTCATCTTCCTACCTGAGACTCCTGCTTTCCCAGTACAAGTGAGACCACAGCCATGGAGCAGCATAGACCCGGAGAAAGTAAAGGTACGTTACATGGAGGGAAACACAGCTACATTATGAATAATCTGATTTTTGATTCAGCTTCTACATTCCTTTCCTAGCTGTTTATATTAACCTTGTCTTACATTACAACAACAGTTTTTGCAGACGTGGTGCACAATGCTTCAAACTTGCTGACTAGCCTAAACTTCCTAAGACTAACTTTAAAAAGAATTCAAGTTCCAACTGGTAAATAAAGGGGAGCATGCAATTTTAAAAATAAGTCAAAAAATTTTACATGTACTGTGTTAGAAGGCTGTAGATTTGAATGTTGGTAAATTGTGATAACTTTAAAGGATTTCTTACTTATAATGTTTCATTGCTGTTACAACTCTTTTTATATATGCTGATCTATACTACTGAGAGAGCAGAATTTGGTAAATTGAGGTGGAAAGACAAGTAAAACTAGACATGGATGATACAGGATGATGGAACAATACAACTAAATGTAAAATGCAATTACCAAAATATCACAGATATATGTATTAATTTTTATTTTTCCTCTCTTCTTCCAGGGCTATCTTGATAAATTCTTTCCAACATTTACAAAAGCACAAAATCTAAGCATAGAAGAAAGGATTAAAAAAATGCAGAAGTTTTTCCACTTGACTGTAACTGGCAAATTAGACACAGAAACAGAAAAAATACTGACAATGCCCAGATGTGGTATGCCCGATGTATCAGAATACGAAACATCTTCTGGAACTCCAAAATGGGAAAAGAGGCAATTAACTTACAAGTAAGTGTTGTTTCAGGTTTTATGGGAAAGGAGATTGCTTTGTATTTAACTAGGTGGGTTTCCTTCACAGCCTAAACAATATTAACCTGCTTTTCTTTGCTGACAGGATTCTCAGTTATACCTCTGACCTACCCAGAAGGAAAGTAGATGATGCAATTAAAAGGGCCTTGATGGTATGGAGTGATGTGACTCCACTGCAGTTCCGAAGAGTCTACCTGAGACAGGCAGACATTGAGATTATATTTGCAAGTGGTGGTGAGAATACCTGTCATTTTTACAATACAATGGTTCACATTTTACTCAAAGTATGCATTTTTATAGTCATAGCATTAAGAAAGAAGAAAGAGTTTGGAATTAAATTGAAGTCTGCATAAATTTTGTCTTTTTATATCATGTCACCAAATTTGTATGTCGTGATTCAATTTTATTCATATAAAACTGTTAGAAAAATCCTTTCAGAGTCACAGCTGTGAAATGAAGGGACAATTCAGCTCCAGAACGGGACACTTAAATTTAGATGTTGAAAGCTCTTTTTGACTTGATAAAAAGTGCAAACTACAGGGAAGAGCTTTGCACAGCAAATCAGCAGGTTCTGAAGATCCAACCTCCAACAGGCTGGATTCAAGCAGGTTAAGGCAGGTTTACTTAGACTTAGATTTAGTCTGGTTCCCAGAATAGACACCCTTTGGCAGCTGGGGTGCTTTATGTTTGGCCATAGAAAGTGTCTTCTGGTTGATTTGCTTCCAGAAGGAATTGTACATTGCACCCCAAGATTGCATCAAGGTGCAGCCAAAGCGTGGCGACTGGGGATGAGCAGAAGTCACTTAGAAGTCCATCTGTGATCTAGAATAGTCCATGGATGCAGCCCTACCTTGAACTTGTGCCTGCTGTGCAAACTGAAACATGCAGCAGACTGAACTAACAAATACAAGATTCAGACTTAAGCCATGAATTTGGAGAGTGTTTCCCTAAGCCTCACTTCTCATTTTCACAATCTTGCAGCCATTGTAAGATTTTATGTTTTTTTAAGGACTGGCAACCAGCAAAACTAGCACAAACCAACAGCATGCTTCAATTTGCTGAATTTAAATACAACAACTAATCTCATCTGACAACACTGATTTATTTTAAATGCAGAGCATGGTGATGGATATCCTTTTGATGGAAAAGGTGGCACGCTGGCCCATGCATTTGATCCAGGACAAGGGCGTGGTGGAGATGCTCATTTTGATGAGGATGAAAAATGGTCAGAGATCGATCAAGGTAAAGCTCATATGTGTCTATGAAAGGGAAAGGCAAGCATTGTACAAATTGGAAGAACACAGCCACAGGAAGTGCTTTCAATTACTCTCCATTCTTCAGTACTACTTCAGTACTAACATTTCTATTCTTTTCAACTACTCTTTTAAGTGCTTGTGCTTCATTGCCAAGAACAGCTACATAATGCCTGTATTTTAAAGCACTTTTTGCAGGCTAATCAAGGACTATGAGCCCCTGTTTTCTACGTAAGTTGTGAAAAGGTAAATTGACTTCCTTCTAGGAATGAGGTTGACCAAAAGCAGAGTCCAAAAGAGACTCAGGGTCTTTAGATGCATATGCAAGGAATTAGTACTCTTTTTATAAAATATTACAATTATATAAGAAAGCTCAACAATAATGGATCAAAAGCCTAAAGTTTCATTCCAAAATGAATTGAAATATACAAATTCATCTGCTATTTCAATTAACTTTATTTCAAAAATAAATGCTATACCTTTAACATACATTTATGTGCTTCTATGTTGCAGATATCAATTTGTTCCTTGTTGCTGCTCATGAATTTGGCCATTCTTTGGGACTTAGTCATTCAGATGTCCAAGGAGCTCTGATGTACCCTATCTACTCATATCAGAACCCACAAACCTTTAGACTTCCAGCAGATGACAGGCGAAGAATTCAGAAGTTATATGGTAAGCTCATGATGAAATTTGGTTTTCAAGACAACACCTACTAGGGTACAGGTTTCACTCTCCCTGATTGCCCTGATTGCCCTGATTGCCCTGATTGCAAGGGCCTCATTTGTTACCAAAAAGAAAGAAAATTAACAAACTTGGGAAAAACAAACTCCGGCATACTCTGTCCACTCACTGTCTTCCCTCTGGAGCCTGTTCCCACTGCAACTAAGAGGTGGCCAAGCAGCAGTGCAGGGCTGCTGCTCTGTCCTCCCACACACCTGCATTCTGCCAAGCAAACCCTGTGGCCCTTGCTCTGCAAATGGGCTGTTTCAGTGAGTGGTGCTATTGGCAGGAATGGAGAGGTACTGTGCCACTCACAAAGTTCAGTAAAGGCAGAAACTCCTCAGCAACAAGGGAACATAACTAGAATTTAACCCACTGGACAAAATTTGTCAGGTCTGTTTTTCTTTAGGCACTGCCTCACTCAGGACATGCTAGAAGAACACTAGGACTAAAATATAGTTGTCTACATTATCAATTTTAAGTAGAGTGTCTATGTTTTTGTGCTTCTTTTCCACAGGGAAAAAGTCATCAAACTCTTGAAGAAAGTGCTTAATGAAGATCAAAGAATTCACATATAATTGTTTTGGTATTCCAAAAAATTTTAATCCTCTGGCTAATTAAGATGGTTAACTCCTGAGCTGCACTTTCTCTCCCTGAATTTTTATATTGATTTATTTGCACTTTACAAAATTTCACCTAACAACAATAAAAATAAAAAAGTATACTCTGCTTTTTAAGGTTTTTCTTTTTCTTCCTCTGGCATTTCACTGAGGGATTAAGTTACTCCTGCACACACGATAGACAGTCAGACAAGTATTTTTGTGAATAGGTTTATAGACACCTAAAGAGCCCATGTGCATTTACTGATGTGAGAACAAACCCTGTTCCTGGCCTGCTTTCCAGTCCCATGCATGCCCTGCCACTTCACAGTATTGACTCCTCCATATGGCTCACACATAGAGGAGATCTTCACAGTGCTTCCCACAGTATGGGCTGTGATGTTTTCCCAAAGGGAAAAGCTTTTCATCATCAAGTCCTCCCTGGCTTTCCAGAGAAGCAGCTTTGAGAGGTAGTGGATTGGGATTCCCATTGTGCTCTGTGATATTCAAACTCAAAAACCACAGGGATTCTCCCAAGGATTTTCAAAATCTTCAAAATTAGCAAGGTAGGAGGTGTATTTATTAATAGCTCCCGACAGATGGCTCCCTGCACACAGAGATGAGGAGCACAAACACCAGCTCAGTGTCCCGCCCAGCATCTTTGCCATCTCCTAAACCAGTGTCACCCAGTACAAGGAACGGCTTAACCCAGCCCCCAGAGGTGACACAGCACAGCAGGGAATGAGCCGCTCACACAATGCCACTCAGAGAACATCCAACAACTCTGAGAGCAAATAAATCAACACTGTGACCAGTTAAGCTAATTATTCATTATTAAGCTAATACAATGGATGCTTACAACAAATTTGGTTTAACGTGCTCTGGTCAGATCTGTTGTTATCTCAACCCTTCCTGCCTCGTGTTGGGTACCAAAAAGGACTGACACCATTTAACCCGACAGGTAACCAAACACCACATTCATTCTGGCCCTCTCAGTGGGATGGGGGAGAGAAATGCAAAAAAAAAGGTAAAATACATCGGTACATACAAAGGCAGTTCAATAAGACAGAAAATAAAGGAGAAATAACAAATAACAAACATGAAGAAGAAAGTAAAACAAAGTAGAAGAAAAGAAGAGGAAGGAGAAGGAGAAGGAGAAGGAGAAGGAGAAGGAGAAGGAGAAGGAGAAGGAGAAGGAGAAGGAGAAGGAGAAGGAGAAGGAGAAGGAGAAGGAGAAGGAGAAGGAGAAGGAGAAGGAGAAGGAGAAGGAGAAGGAGAAGGAGAAGGAGAAGGAGAAGGAGAAAGGGAATATACAAAGCAAATTATGCACAATGCAACTGCTCACCATCCACAGACCAATGCCCAGGCAGTGGCCAAGCAGAAACCTCTGGCCAGCATTCCCTCTAGTTTACATACTGAGTATGACATCTGGAATATCCCTCCTACTAGTTTGGGTGCATATGGAGGTGGAGTTGGAGAGGAATATAAAAAGCAAATGATGCACAATGCAATTGCTCACCACCCACAGACCAATGCCCAGGCAGTGCTAAAGCAAAAGCCTCTGGCCAGCATTCCCTCCAGTTTACATATTGAATATGACATCCTCTGGTATGGAAAATCTCTCTGGCCACATTAGGTCCCAGCTGTGCCCCCTTCTAGCTTCTTATATCCCCGCCTCCTTCTCACTGGTGAGGTAGTGTGAGAAGCTGGAAATTACATTTACTTAATGTAAAGGCTGCTGAGCAACAACCAAAACATCAATGCAGTATCAACATTAGCTTGAAAATGCTCCCATCAAATGCCACCAGGCATTTTTTCCACACAAACCTCAAAGATGAAGTAGCTGCTGCTAAGTGGATATTATTCTGAGGGCACAGGTATCTTGAGGTATGAGAAAAAAATTGAAGTCCCAGAATGGAGGGTCAGATCCAATCTGTATTAAAGGCTATGAAGAAGGCCTCTAGGGTCTGTGTTGATGCTCAATCTACTTGGGTTGACCTGGGGGGTCCTGGAAAGATGCAATGCTGACAGAAAGTACCCCGTGCTCCCTTGGCCAAAGTGCCCACAGGGAACAAAGCACAAAACCAGAGACACACCATGCTCTTTATCAAGCTCAAGCCATTTGCTAATACCTCATAAAGAGAAAACAGCCATAGAAGACAGGCTTTATCAGAGGAAGGACCATGCAGAAAAAACACTCCTAAGGCCACACCGAGCAATTAATGTACAGTGCTGGAGGAGTCACTGTGACAAATAAAGCCAGGAGAACAAATATTTGGCTTAAAGTAGCAGATTTGTTTTCTAGTGTACAATTAATGTTGTTATGAACTGAGACAAATGGGATAAAACCCAGATCTGTATTCCTAGGAATACTGTCCTGACAATGGGACACATCTGGGAGACAGCTTCCTGTGGCCACATGAGGTGGCTGACTTGCAGTAGGGCCAGCACAGGTGGCAATGGGGCACCCTTGTGTCTTGGAGGATACACCCCAAGAGAGGCAGCTGCTCCAAGTTATCATCTCCGCAGCAAGTGGGAAAAAAAACCCATAGAAGCCAGGAATCCCCAGAGGGCAAAGGTACTACTGATGAGGCTGCCAGCAGCATTTTACTTCTTGTCGAGCTCCTGGCGCGTTTCCATTCCCACCTGGGACCTCTCATTTGGGGGCACCTCTAGCCCTGCTGGGCAGGTGTGAACCTGTGTGCAGTGTTTGAACCTGTGTGCAGTGTTTGTTTGCCTCCATCTAGCGGCACGGCTGGGCAAGCTGCACCGGCTTTGCACCCTGCTGTAAAGCGTGTCCTGCCTGCGAGCACGCAGCTGGGCAGGTACTGCCGCACCTACCATCCTTGGGGGAAGCCAGGGACAGCAGCAAATTCAGCAAACAGGCTGCTGCCTCTTCCCTCCTCACTTTGCCCCACTGTGCTCCGTGTCAGTTTTCACACATTCTCTAACGCACATCTAGGTACCTGATGTTACTCACACAGCATCTTGTCCTCTTTTTCCGTACCAAAGAAGAAATGGGTAACCACAGCATATTTTTGCTTTGTTGGGGATTTTAATTTTTGCTTGCTTTTACTACTGATCTTTTAAATAAAAGTGTATTTAAATGCATCTTTGCTGTTCCAGATAGTACAACAAGCAGCAAATGAATTCTCAAATGTGTTAATATTTCTGGCGGGTTCCTTCGACCATACACATGTAAAGGATAATCTCTACTCCTGTACTATCTAGAAAAGCTATTATGGGGACTCACCCAGTCATTTAGGCACCCTTAGCCCATTCCACCAACACAGAGGCCAAAATCAATACCTGCTATACCTGGTATTAATTAACAAGGGAATAAGATCTCAGAAAAATAAAATTAATGATACTAGCAGCATTAGCAATGCATATTAAAGCTGTCACACATAAGAAGTTCACAGATATGTGATGGGAAAGACTTGAAGAGGTGCAAAAGTGTAAGTACGCCCTGCCCCAGTAATGTCCTCTGGATTTTTTCATCACAGTGCTAATTGCAAATATAATTCCAAATTTTTAATCTTCAAATTTAAAGAATTTTAAGATGCCTTTTTCTTTTTTGTTTTATAAAATTATATCTTCAGCAAAACCTGACTCAAACAGGATGCTCTTAATGGCATCATTATGGTGTTTTCAGTTTCAGCAATACATATTTCAGCAATGCCATTTCCACAGTGGAAGTGGCTCCATTGACATCACTAGAATTATTTTTCGTTTATCTATTAGAGTAAAAATGTTGGCAAATGACTAGAGAAAATCTTATCTCTTTTGGCTATTTTTACAGCAGGAACCACCACAAGCCAGAGAGATATGGATAATCACTTATTATCCATAAGATAATATGGATATTTGTTGAAGAAGGCTGAGGAAAAATAAGGGGTTAAAATTGTTACTGTTTTCTGTCAGCCCTAAAAATAAATAAAACAAGACTCATAGAGAGAATCAGCAGGCTGCTCAGGTATACAGAAAAATAAGTCTATCCACATTAGGAAGACAGAAAACATTAGAGGTCTTCTACTTCTCCACATGAAATGATCTGACAGAGCTGCTGTACTGTGTGCAGTTAGAGAGTCAGTATTTCTTGCATCTCAAAAAGCAACACATTCCCAATTAAATGTTGTGGAAGATTTTAAAGGAAGAAGAATGTACATTTCTGCATAGCAAGCAATTCAGTTGTGGAACTCTTTAACACAGCATATTCAATGACTGTGGTGACCCAAATTCATATATGGAATTTGGAAGGTTTAGATATATTTATGCAGTCTAACAGCTACTAACATGAGGGTATGGTGGCAAATGTGGCTCACTGTTCTGCTGAATACCAAAGGAGGGCAAATTTACCCAGTTGTGCTAACATTACAAAACTTACTATAGGGAAAAGGAAGCACCTTGCCTACAAAGGCTGGTTAAGGATTACATCTAACATTTTAGTGATTGTTTCACATTAGAAGATAGCGTGGATCTGCTTATCTACCAAGATTTCAAGTTCTTTTCAGAATCACTGTCCCACCACCAAGGCACATCACCCTGTTCTAAAGGCCATAATGAAAGGGATCTGTGTTACTACTGTGGGCTTTCTCTAGATGAGTTCTTGTCTCAAAGCAGAGATACCTAGGAGCAAAGTAAGGTGGAGCCAAAAAACCAGTTTGCATTCAACACCAATCCACACAGTTCAGGCATGAGTTACAGAATACAGTATGTGTAAGCATACTCACAGGAATACCCAGAGCATGGGAATGCCATTCCATTAACTGCTATTTGTGCAAAAATTCCAAAAGTACAATTGAATCTCTAATGTTAAATATCTTTTATTTTCAATAACAGGACAGTGTCACAGTTGTGCTCCTAATTGAATAATTTTTGACTTTACTTCACTCCAACCAGTACTCTGAAATGAATGGCTCCCCAATATAAAAGCAAATTTTTTATTACAAAAATGAGATTTTAAAAAAAAATGTTATTGTCATTAATGATTGGACACAGGATCAGGAACAGCCTGAATCAGTACTGTCTCATCTTTCCTTGAAGGAAATCACTCTCTTTATAATCATAGCATTTATGCCTAGCAGAGCCTTTCTCATTTCTCATGATGGTTGCAACAACTCACAGCAGTTAAGGATGAAAGGAAAAATGTTGCAAAAATCACTAAGAGACTTCCTAGTGTTACTTTAATGCTCCCAATGCTGCTCTATTAATGAATATTTGGGGGAATACGTACTATGAACTGACATTGCTTTGCAGTAGAAAAGTATATAATAATGGTGCTGTTGTTGGTAATTTGGCTAAGCAGAGACAATTTTGCCTCAAAATTCTTTCAATATTTTCTAGAGGTTCCAAATATGGATGGAAAGAGAAGTAGAAGAGGTGGGAAAGAATCATAATGAGCTGAAGAATTGTTTTAACTTTTTCTCTGTGGTTATTTTCTTTGTTCCTACCTTCATTGTCAGAAATAGGAATGAGGATTGATTCTTTGCATAAAAAGATTTAAGCTTTTGCCTCCTGGGAGTGAAAAGCTAGGTAATAATTTGAGCAGAAGTCAAAATGCTGACATTGTTCTAATATTGGCACAATATTCTTTTAAGTATGCCCTAACTTTGCAAATAAAACTTGAAATAATTTTCCAAACCTTTAGGTGATCATCCAGTCCTGATGCAAAAAGATATGATTTTAATTTAGCAATGAGTACAATACTTTATGATAATAAGAAATATGATCAAGGAAGAAATCACTTCTCTTACTCATGTTTGCTATGGCTATGAAGCAGAATGTTTGCATCATATCACTATCAGTCTACTTCCATAGTTCCAACAGCTCAGAGCTCATACACATTGCAAATCATCATCAAGAGGATGGATAATTCATGGTCACATCCACTGAGCTATTTGCTCCCACACTACAATGTCTACAGTGCAGAAATGTGGATGTGGATGCTCTGTGCACACTCCCTCCATGTAAAGTGAGGAATGAGACCACCTCTTTGAAAGTGTCTCTCAGCTATGCAGAGCTAAGATGCTTGCCGGGTCAGCTCAACCATTTTCCCATGTTTTCTCATACAACCTTTAGAAAAGCCCATGCAAATTCCAGCTCCCATAACACTGTCCATCTTCATATTCTGGTTTAACAGTGGGTTTCAACAAAAAGGTGCTTAGCAATCCAGCACACCTATCACCTAAAGCATTAATCCTAACCTTTGCACGCTGTCATACTGAAATTTTTATTACCCTGCTATCTCTTAGCTCTAATTTCTGTTGTAAATCTTTCAGTTGTTAGCTGTGCTTTCATCATATTTATATGGTACCTAAAATGATTGGCCCTCAGTTCTGTTTGTTTGGCCTACTTGTTAGTACAGAAGAGGAAGTGGTAAAAAATAATATTCGCCCCTTTCCCACAAATTAATTACATGTTAAAAGTAGTACCTTGGCACTAGTTTCTTAAACAATCTAAAGAATCACCTAGAATGAACTTCAGTGTGTTTGCCAACCTGACATTCCTCCAGGCACCTGTAGCTTCTCCACTTCACATGTAAAATATTGTCACTATATCTATTTGAATAAAATATATTGCAGTGCAAGCTACTTGTCCATTCTGAGAATACCACAGTTTTTTCACATCTTCAATCCCATGCATCACTCATGAGATCAAAATTTTCTTTTTCCAGCAAACGATGCAAAGAATCTGCATAAAAGTAAACAGAAGTTTTATAAATCAAGCCTTAAGTGCCTAAATGCATTTTTTATTTCAAGCAATAATTTAAAGAGCTGAAGAAGAAACATCATCCGGTAATTTGTGCTATCAGAGAGGTGCAAACTGTGAAAGTTACATTATTCCCTGTTGGCACTTCATTTCTAGGCTATGTCTATAAAGCCCAGGAAAAAGTAATTTTGTAATTACTTAAAATTTAATTTCAGGTATCAGATGATATAGATTTGCATTCACAATCTGATGTACATCATTCACAGCCACAGATGCTTCAAAGTGTACCTGCTTCAGCATGGGCCACAATCCTTTCCATAATCACTGCCATAGGCTCTTCAGGATATGCTCTACTGGGAACTTGGCCATGGCCACAGGTGTTCTGAAGTGTCCTGCTCTTGAATGGATCATCCACAGGTCACAGTCCCCTCAATTCGAGTTCCCACTGAAGTTCCAGCCTGTCCAGCACAGCAATACAGACAGCAGTGATGCCCAGGCCATCTGTCAGCCCAGACACATTTCCTTTGCTGTTATCAAACTGTTCTCAGGCTCAGCAACCAGATGATAAGCAGCACAACACTACAGCAAGCAGCAAAAGTGAAAATCAGCCATCAATGAGCACTGGGCTCTAATATACGGTCAGGTAAGCAAGCACAGTGGCCTGTAAATCAATAGCTAAATAGCAAGAACAGGTATGAATTCAATCTTACACATTCCAGTTAAATCTGTCGTCATCTCAAACCCTTCAAGCCCCCCATTAGGTGCCAAAAAGGACTGTTGTCATTTAACCTCAGAGGATTCCCAGGAATTTGTGTCAGCAAATGACTTAAATCAAAATAGTGAGATTAGGAGACGATGGATGTACAGGCAATCAGAGTGAAAAGTTCAGATATTTGGAAAAGCTGTCTCAAAGTACCAAGAGTTACTGATGGAAAACAGTTTCCTGTCATACTCGTTTTTGCCTTCTTGAGTCCTGCAGCACATTTTTTCAATTCAGGACCAAAGTCAGATATTTCACCCTCACTGGCTCAGGAGAACGTGCTTTGTGTCATTGTTACAATGTGTGCCAATATCAGTGCTCACAATGAGCAGTGTATCAAAACCCCAAACGAGTTTGCAGCTCACAAATTGTTAATTCCCTTAAAGGTGACCCAATTTGTCAAACAAAATGATGGCCTGACCAAACTAATTCCAGTATAAATATTTCTTCTTACTATTAAGGTAGATTTGAGCAAACCCAGAAGTAAATCCTCTGGAATCTAAAACATTTACTAAATGAAGACTCACATTCCAGCATATCGCAGCAGTGACCTAGTTCACATGCATTTTCAGAGCAACAACAGAGGTATCTGCAGTCTTTGCTTAAAAGACATAGTCATAATTACTATCTGGAAAAGAATCAGTTAAAGTGGACAAAAGCATTTAAAGATGATCAATACTGAAAGCATGGAATTCTATGACAGCATAATTTACAGATTTTTCAGCTGCTAAATCACAAACAGTATTTCTTGAGTTCAGAAAGAGTTTGGTCTGTGTTTTATACATCAGGACATCATTCATTTTCTTGACTGTTTTTCCTCAGCAGAAATAAGAACAAACAAGACCACATATGAAACCTACTAGAAATTCCATCTAATTTCAGGATACTCAATAACATTAAAATTTAAAAATTAGGAAAAAAAGGAATAAAGCTTGGCAACCCTGTAGTTGAAGTAGACTGCTCAATGCTGCCTTCCTTGAAATGCATTGTGACAGAGTGCTAGGCGCTTAATTAATACATTCAAAAGATAAGAATTCTTTGCAGCTGATCTAGAAATTTTGGGTATTTAAAAATAAAAACAATTACATCTTTTACTAATCAGCAAACACTTTTAAATGAAGCAAAAAGATTGCAAAGTGAGATTATTAGATAAGACAGGGAGCAATATATTGGTCATACAAAAAAATTATATAAACACTCTTTTCAAATAGAAAAAGAGAAGTCTAATTTTTGGGGGTTTTTTCCTCAGTAAATGGCCTTGATGTCATTAATTTTCTAATAGGTTTGCAATGAGGACATTTTAGTGTCTCTGGAACGTTTTTTTCACAAAAAATAACACAGCAATATATTCATAACAGGCATGGGTGAATGAGTAATGGAAACAAAGAGAGCACTAGGATCCTCCTCCTTCCCAAACAGAAGAGAAGAAGAAACACAACATTTTAAAAAGTCAGTGAGCTGAAGCCAGCCTCAGGTCCAGTACAAATACAAGAGAGTTAAATATTCCTTGCAAGAGCAGTAGTTATGCATGACCTGCAAAGGCCAGAATTAGGGCTCAGGCTCATCTGGGCTGTTGAAACAGTAATAATGCAAAGGCAAACCAACAGATTGGTAAGAAAGGATAGTTTTAACAATGAAAACTGTAAGGTGCTGATGCTTCATGTGGGCACTGATTCTTAAAAAATATGGTTAATCCTGGTTGTGTCAATATAATTTTGAACTTAATTCCTTACTTAAAAAAAAAACGTATGAAGAAACACAGATTTGCTACTGGTCCGGATTAAGGAGATTGACACTTGGGTCAAACTGTGTTCTTATCTCTCCTTCTACAAAGCTCTTTTGCATTGCCAAGAAGCAAGGATTAAGGCTGCCCTTGCTAGTATCTCAGCAAAACATGTTACACGTTCCTGTCTTTTCCTGATTGAAATACTTTGCTGTAAACTAGCAGTGTTGTTCTAATTCTGGAGTCTAAGAATACAAAAATTACATGGGATGTGAAGCAAGGTGTCATCTATTATGTTTGGAATAAAGGGTGGAGAATAAAAACTAATTTAAAAGTGGGTTCTGTACAGAGCAGACATGAAGCTACGTACAGGCTGGGAGTGATTGCTCTGGTAATAGCCTAAATTAATGTTTCTCGAGAGAGTAAGACAGCTGATCAAGTTTGTCAGATAGGAGAGATGGCAGATTATAGAAGCAAACTTCCATGGGCACAACAGTGGGTTACTAGCTGATGAGATGTACAGAAAACTGCAGTGCTCTTAAAACTTTTACTGATCAAATATTGAGTTCAGAGTTTTGAACACGGACTGCAAACGGTACTTTGGGTTCCCAGGTTTGCCTTTGTAGGTTTTTCCTGAGGACCAGGTTTCACACACGAATAAAAATAGTTTTCCTTCTTCAAGCTGGATGTTTCTGGTTTTTCATTGATAATCCTTGTGAGTTAACCCTATGCTGGACCTGCTTTGTTTCACCTTCACCATCTTCCCAAAGCCATTGGAATGTCTCACGGATAAAATGAATTGGAGATGTTTATGTTTAGGATGTTTAGGTTTTTGATAATTCTGTCGTGAGGCTTTAATTTGTAATGCTTTGTATGAATGTCCTAGCAGTTACACATCCACCTCAACAGCATAAGAACAACTCTTACCAGTCAAGGACATTCCTCTAAGAGGTCAGATTGTACCTCTGAAAAGAACTGCCTTCAGGCAGTTCCTGTCAAGGCTCTGAGTGCTCTGGCAAGCCTAAACTGGTAATAACAAGCCCTGACCAACCTCACCTGGGACTTTCATGCACATGTCTCTGCTCAGTCACCCAGCAGCTGTATTTCAGCACTTGCCTGAGCCTTCAGTCCTGCCTGAGCTGCAGCACAGCTGTGCCTGTCCCCAGCTACCCTGATTTACACTGATTTTGCTAAAGGGACTCCAGACTGACAAGGCTGGTAGCCTTATATCATGTCTCCTGGAATGACATTAGACTTATGACATAGCCTTGTTTCTAAGCCCTCTCCTGCTGTTCCCTCCCTACTCCCAGGATCAGGCTCATCACCTTGAGGGGCTGCTGGTGGATCCTGTCACTATCACCATCCTGCCCTGCTCAGGTCCTGTGGAACTGCACCAGGTGAGCTCCTGTGGTTATCCTTAGCATCCCATTCTCACCGCTCCAGGCCATTGGATATCATACAAAACTGGGGGGAAAAGAGTCCTCTCACCAGTCTTATCTTTATGTGGGAATCTATATGGGAAATCATTATTGACACCGTGTACCAAAAGTGCATGATTACTCTTAGTAAATTTTCCAATAATGTTTCCTTCACAGTGTTGGAACAACTTGCAGCTACCCCAACACTATGCCAGAAATTCACCTCCCACAGAACAACAAACACCAAAATGAAACAAAACCAAAAGCAATCAACACAAGAACTTCCAGCACCTCTGCCATTACACAGCAAAGAGTCTGTGCAATTGTGCAATGTGCCTCAGTGCCTGCTAACTTCTAGGTTAGTTACACGCTTATCTCCCACAACCCTACAACTGCTCTTTGCTCCATCTATCTTAACTACTCTTTTCCTGCAGGTACACAAGTTAAGCAATGTCAGTTAGGATATTCCCAAATAAATTGTTTCCAGTCTGATTAAGCCTGCTGTTCACTGGAGTTGTGCAAGGGAAGCAAGCTGGGTATCACACAGTACCAGAGTACAGCTTCTCAACCTGCCTGGCAGCTCTCAGGTGAGGCACTTCAGCCTCTCTGGCTTAGTTATGTGGCTTAACATAGGAACACCCCTGTGCTGCAGTGAACATAAATGTAGTAGTACATCTGAAATATTCTACCGTGGCTTTGCTGCTGATCCTTAATTATCCAGAATTAAAAGTTGTTATTTCCTCTGATAAATATTTTTCAAGTTCTTTTCACTTTTAAGAACGTATTAACAAATCCGCTTTGAAAAATAAATTCTCAGCACCACTTTTATGTTAGAAGTACTCAGGAAAATTTCGAAAGAACTGAGCACAGCTATTCCCTTTCACTTTTTCCCTATAGCCTTTGTAGTCGGTTTCACAATTTCCCGAGTATGTCGAGAAATTTCAGGATGCATCCACGGCACTAGCACTGGTGATTTGAGAGCGTCCAGCGGCTGCGACAGACAGCAGCGCGCACACGGACTGAGCAGCGGCACCTCGGGAAGGCGTGCGCAGTGAATCCAGCTGGTTAGGTGAATATGATTAGCAAGGAGGATAAATCCACGCAGTTGAGGCTCTGCTGGCAGATGTTGAATGGTGTTTGGAAAACAGATAGAAGAGATAGTCTGACATCGCCAGCCGTGAGCATTGCTCTCAACAGCGCTCCAGGAGCTCGGCCCTGTTCCACAGGTGCTCACAGACCGCCAGAGCGGCACTCGGGCGTCACCTGGTCAGCTCCCACATCTCTCCGCTTGCCAGGCTCCCCTTACGGATGTCCTGCCGGGAGAAGGGAGGGACGAGCCCACCTCGCCGCGCCCATGCCCGGCCGGCCCCCGCCCCGCGGCCCCGCCCCCGGCAGCGCGCACACCGCGCCCGGCGAGGTCCGGCGGCCCCTCCGCGGCCATGCGGCTCCTCGGCGGTGCTCCTGGCGCTCTGTGGGTGCTGCTGCTGCTCGCCCGCGGCTCCTGTGAGTAGCGCCCGCGGGGGACGAGCCGAGCCGGGCTGGGCGGGTGAAGGGCTGGCCCTGCGCCCCTCGCAGCCGCTCCGCCGGGCCGGGCCGGGCCGGGCCGATCCGGGCCTCGTCCCGCCGCTGTGGCCGGAGCGGGGCCGGGGCTGCGCCCTGGCTGCCCCCGAGCGCCCCGGGCCGCGGCTGTGGGACGGGACGGGCCGGCGGTGGATGGAGCTCTTGCTGCCGAGCGGGAGCCGAGGTCGCACGGCCGGCGTGTGCAAGAGCTGTGACAGAAACGGAGGGGAGGCGTTAACATTCGGGATGTTTGTTAAGTAGAAACAACGATTACAGAAGAACCCGCCGAGGAGCGTTTGGGCTGGGGATGCGCACACCCGCAGGCTCAGCCGCGGTTCCGCCCCCTGGGGGAGCGGGGACACGGCCGGGGCCCCCTCGGGGAGCGGGTCCCAGGACCGCAGGCAGGGCCCCCCGCAGGTGCCCGGCACGGAGGGCCCGAGGCTCCGCGGTGCCCCCGGCGGGGCCGGGCCGTGAGGGGCCGCTCGCTGTGCTTGGGGGGCTCCGGGCTGTGAGGGCCGCTCGCTGTGCTTGGGGGGCTCCGGGCTGTGAGGGCCGCTCGCTGCCCCTGTGGGGCTGTGCTTGGGGGGCTCCGGGCCGTGAGGGCCGCTCGCTGTGCTTGGGGGGCTCCGGGCCGTGAGGGGCCGCTCGCTGTGCTTGGGGGGCTCCGGGCCGTGAGGGGCCGCTCGCTGTGCTTGGGGGGCTCCGGGCAGTGAGGGCCGCTCGCTGCCCCTGTGGGGCTGTGCTTGGGGAGCTCCGGGCCGTGAGGGCCGCTCGCTGCCCCTGGGGGGCTGTGCTTGGGGGGCTCCGGGCCGTGAGGGCCGCTCGCTGCCCCTGTGGGGCTGTGCCTGGGGCGGGGGGCTCACGGAGGCGGTGTACATGGGACAGCCCCTCCGCTTTGTGGCGTTTCTGTCCCGTGCTCGCAGCAGTGCCCCTTTGTAGTGGTCGGTTCTAGCAAATGCCCAGTCTTGTGCCCTGGCTCAGAACACCACAGTCAGGGGATCAGCATTGACAGGGGCTGAAATAAACCAAAAAAACATACAGGTCTGATCTGCCGGAGTGGCTATGCATTAAGCTTGAAACGAAAAAATACCCAGAGAGAATTTTATATATGACTTTTGACCTGTCCCCAAAATGGATATGTAAAGCTGTGCTTAGTAAAAATGAGGGTTTATATACCAACATTTTCTGCTGCATAAAGTTTAGCTACACTAGACATAAAGTGTGTGAGTCTTTAGAAATGAGTTTTTTCTTTTATGTGAAGATTGGAGTAAGCAAATTGACCTTTGTCATACACAGGTAGTTGAATGACTATTGCCATTCATTTGTGCAGGTTTCTTCTACCATGGTTCAGTTATGGAGAACAGTAATTTGGCATGTGTCTAAGCTGCAGACTACAGATGCCAAACATGAATGTTATCCACTGTGTTGATTTTTGCAGGACGTGGCAAAATCAAGTCCACTTTAACATCCTGTCCTTTTCATTTTTAGCAAGTATCAAAGCTATCACTGTTGCTCACCCTGTATGTATTTAACACACAAGCACAAATCTTCAGTCTCTGCCACTTCAGAAAGCCCAAGTGGAATAACTGGACTGATTTTGCCCTTTTGAAGGTTTGCATATCCAAATTGTCTCCAAATCATGACTTTTGATGCACTAGAGCAACAAAACCACAAGAGGCCCTGAAAGCACTCGAAATGCCAGACTGGCAGGGGCTTTCACAGGAAGCACACTTGCTTTCAGATACAGCCCAACCAGCCACAGTTCTGTGGTTTTTTAGCTGCATCTGCGCCTGACCTTAAACAGAGCAAAACAGGGCTGTGAGACAAAAATCATGTTGATCCTGCATCTCTGTCCTTTTCCAGTATGTGGTGCTCTGGTCCAGTTTTAAGTTGGGTATATCTTTATGTTTGGTTCCATTTAAACATGAAAAATGAAAAGAAGAGATCCTTTCTTTCCGTCCCCTCTCTTCTGGGTCACAGGGAGAATAAACCTCAGTGCAGAGTTTCTCTGCTTAAGATTCATAGGCCCAATGTTGCAGCTGACACTGTGGCCCCAAGAACTGTGCTTCTGCTCCTGCACAGGATGCTGCAGCTGGCTTCCAGCTCTCTCCCTCCTTCCTTCCTGTACTAACCCGTGTGTGTCTGTACCTGGGTCAGTGTGGATTTATAACCCTTGCACTTCTGCTTCCTGGAGGAGGCCAGAACCACTCCCTGTTTTGCTTTGAGACAGTTGAACTGTGAAGCCTGTGGCCTGGGCTGAGAGGTTCTACTTGTCAGAGCCATCACTGAATAAAAGCTGTGGTACTTTTTACTTTGCTTAACCCAGGAGTCCTTTCTGCCTCTGTTTGAAGTCTCCTGCTTGCCACTGCAGTGATATATGCAAATTCAAAGGCACAGTCTCAGGATAGAGAGCACTTTAGGCATGGTATCATTCTAAGATGTTCTTTTATCTCCCTTGCCCCATTCACTGCCATGTGTTCAATTGTGGCATATGCTTATGCACTAAGAAACTTACCAGTGTTTGGGTTTGTTTAAGAAGGAAAAAAAAGCAAGCATCTTTTAAGCTGGATAAGGTCCTTGACCTCTTTCAACGTGTGCAGTCCAGGCTGATCTGAACTAAACTAATAAAGTTCTGCCTTTACTTCCACCCTTTACTTTCCTGCCCCTCTCTTTCAGCTAATTATATACGGAACCCTTTCTGCTGGTTAAAAAGTTTCTCTGCAGAAAAAAGCATTGTGTGCTGTTGGAGAGGGATGTAGTGTCAGTTTTGTGGTGGCTTAGTGATAGTTGTTTAATGTGGGGGAACTCTCTGTGACATAAAACAGTTTTTGCAGTATTGAGTCCCTTCCCAGGGAAGCTTAGTTTGGCAGTGTCCCATCCTTTTGTTTGTTTTCCCTAAGCTCCCTAATTAAACAGTGTAGCATGCCATGCAGTGCTGCCCTCAGTCTTGATATTGCAGAGGTGAGGTACAATGAGTTATTTTGCCATTTGTATTTGCCAACTTTACCATTTTGAGATCTTGACTAAGGTTTTGTAAGCACAAAGACAATTCCCTATTTCTGTGATACTCAGTTCAGGTTATTTGCTTGTCTTTCACACAATATTAGGTGAGAACTAAACTGCTTGGCAATGGCAGAATCCACAACTGATCCTCTTGTAAGTGTGTGAATGTCAGTCTATTCATTTTCTGTGGTTTATCTGTAAATTTTACCACTTCTTTGGAGGTGTGATCCTTCTCAGTCCCATTCCCCACCTGCCAAATGCTCAGTGTATGCATTAACGTGCCCTTAGTCCCAGACTGAATGATGTAACTTCTTAGTGGAGCTAATTGTGTTATCATGTTGTCCATGTAGGGACAGAGCAGGCGCCTATCTGCCTGAAAAGGCCTGGCAAACATCACAAGAAAAGATTTAATTGAGAAGTTCTTTCTCTTCTGCTGTAGGTGACACGGGTCAGATGTTATTACTGAAGGAAAGTGCCTGATTTTTTGCCTCTTTGTGTCTCACTTCATCTCAAGAAAGATGAAAACTTGGGATGAGGATGATGGAGAAGATAAAACAGGATGGGAGGAGTTCATTTGGTGGTTGGGTAGTATAAATGGTGTCACTTTTAATGCACTCAGAGCGGGCTGTTGTGCTAACAAGCTTTTATATCATCGTTGTGACTGACTCCTGTCCCTGGTAAATTAGTCATTTATATGCCCAAAGCAAGTGACAGATGCTATACCTTATTTTGTTACTCCACCTGAAATGATCTTGTTATTCCTGCATTTTTTATGTAGGTAATGAAGATGTGAACAGCACTAAAGATGTGAACAGCACAGCTCCAATTCCAGGCAGTGGGTTGCCAGGTAATACTTTTGGCATTTCTGTTGCTGTTCCTCAGTAGCATCAAGGAAAGCAATGTGTACTATTGTGTGCCTTAAGCTGTCTTTATTTTATTTTATTGAACTGTAAGCAGCTGTAGGGCAGAAGGGAGGTACTCTGATTGTCACATCTATTCTGGGACAACTAAAGATATTTAAGGGAAATGGTAAAACACAATTCAGTTCTCATATCCTTGGGTATACCAGAGCAACAGAGAGAGTAGAAATAAAATGGCAAAATATTGCATATAGGACTAGAAACACCTGACAACATCACTTTACAATTAAAAGGAGAACCAAGAAGTCTGCTAGATCAGAATTCAGTGATCTTCAGATAAAGGCAAGGCATTTTTTCATTTGATCATTTTTGCCCTGTACTACTTCAGTCATCTCATTTGCTGTTGGCCAACAGCAAATCTGCTCGTTAACTCACTGTCTTATGTTAATTGCAATACTGACTCACACCCAAATTCCAGGCAGTAGATGTGGCTTCTTTTTACCTGTATGAACGTGCAGTCCACACCCAGAGCTGTCCCAGGGTTGCAGAACTAAGCACTTACAACCTGGGGAAAACTCAGATGTGTTCTGGTTACAGTATTGGGCCTGTGTGGAAAAGATTTAACCCCAAGCATATCCATGGCTTCTGGTGGGATAAAAGTCAACATATACAGGAAAGAATGTGTTTGTAATTGTGCCGTCATAGACCCTTTCTCAAAGGCAATTAAATCTGCCACTTAATGTCCCAGTTATGCCAGTATAAGGGTGGAGTGTACAGTACAGTGTGAGGGGCTACTTGGCTGTGATTAGACCAAAGAAAAAGCAAAGTAATTTCCTCTGTAACTTCCACCCCCCCACACACACCATTTTTTGTTATGAAGATGTAAATTTGGTTCATTTGTTCTTACCCTGACCTTGCTCATAACATGTATGCAATTGAAAAGAATTTTAGACTAGACTTTTCCAGTGGTAAGAACAGCAGATCCATTCAAAGGAAATAGGTATAGGCCTGCTTCTGAATTGCAGTAGCTCTGTGGCTCTCCTCTTAATCTCTGAGGTTATATGCTTTGTTTTTCAGCCATGCTGAAAAGCAGCAGAGCTGCTGCAAGGCACATAACCCTGCCAGTGTGGGAAGGTGCTGTAAAAGATGACTTACTCCAGAGAAAAGAATGATCATAGAATGGGCATTCACAGTGCAGAATGAAAGGGAGGAAAGTATGGGCAGTGACACTCCCAGGAACAGCCCAGCAGATCTTTGCTAGGAGGAAGCAACACTTAATCTATGAGAAATACAGAAGAGGGATGCAGCAATGAAGTGAGCGGGAGAGTGCCTGAGAAGCCTAGAAGTAGGAAGGAGGACCATGAGGAGGAAGGAGGGGCAAGAAAAAGAGAACTAGAAAAGGAGAAGTGAAACAAAGGAGAGAAAGGCAAAACCACTAAGACAAGGTTGCATTTTATGTCTGGAAACAGGTACACTTTTAGGACCTTTTTTGTGTAGAGGACATAAGTATGCAGTAAGATGCTTCTCACAGTATCTGTCTGCCCCTACTTGACTATAGTATATTCTCAGTATTATCCCAGTTTGCAACAGAGATGCAACAAAATGAAAGAAAAGATCAAGGGACAGAAAATAGAACTGAAATAGATGAATAAAAATACAAAACTCCCCCCCAGTAGTGCATAAGTAGGTTAAGAAAGTGACAGAATGGCTGTTTTACAGCAAATGGGATAAAACATGACCTGGAAGTGGAAGACAACAGACAGAGGATGTGTAAAGAATCAGATGCAGACCATTTGGGCTGTGCTGTGCTTACAGTGTTAACTATGTTCTTGCTGCACTGAGATCTGGAAGTATTTTGCAGTGGGATAAAAAACATCTGCTTTGGGATGGGCTAGTCTGCTGTATTCCCAGCTGTCGTCTCCAGGCACAGATACCCTGAGGACAGTATTGTGTTGTGGGTACCTTAATTAGAGTATGTTCAAATTAAAATGAATAATACTGATTTTCTTTTTTCTTTTTTTTCTCTTGAAGGCAATAGCAGTTTGCCCATTGCCAATGCATCATCCACACAATCTACAGCAACATCTACAGGAGGTATGTGTCTGTTCATCTGTTCACTAGTATGGACCTAGAAGTTAGTTCCAAATCTAACCCTGTTCTAAAGAGCAGGCCATCAAAAGTGGGTATTTGAGACAGGTGTTACTCTTCTAAGGCTGGGAAGCAGCATGAAAACAGCTCTGAAAAGAAGCTATTTTGTTTTTCAAATGTAGGTACCATACTTCATCAGTAATTACATTTGTGATGCCATTTAAATGCAGGAATCAAAATTTAACTTCAAGGAAGAATTACAAGAAGTTGGGGTTTTTTTAGTGTTTACTCTTCATTTTTAAGCAAGCATCTTCCATTTTTATGAAGTAAAGATGAATTATGCAAACAGTGCATATCTGTTTAATGTTACTTCACAATAAACAAATTCAGAGTATAATGAAATTCTGGGAGCTTGAGTTTCAAGAACAGGACTCCATTTCCTTTTACATAAGACTCATAGAATCACAGGATCATCAAGGTTGGAGGAGAGCTTCAAGATCATCTGTCCAGCCACCATAATCACCCCTAAACCATATCCCCATGTGCCACATCCAGGCTTCTCTTGGACACTTCCAGAGATGGTGACTCCACCACCTCCTTGGACAACTCATTCCAATGCCTAAGCACTCTTTGAATGAAATTTTTTATCTAATGTCCCCTGACACAACCTGAGGCCATTTCCTCTTGTCCTTTCATTTTGACACGTGGCAGAAGAGACCGACCCTCACCTCACTACAACCTCATGGCACCTACTACCATAGAAAATAATCCTTAGAGAGCTCCTAGCACAAGATAGTGCCTTTTAAGTGTCAGTCAAGGGGAACAGTTTGTCTTGAGTGTATTTTCATTGTTCTAGCACTACCTGGCAAAACAACTGTAAGTAAGTTAAAAAGGGAGTTAAAACATTCACCTTCTGGAAGAACTTGAACAGGCAGATGTCACTGCATTAGTAAGGACCAGATAAGAGTTAATGTCATGCAGTTGTTCAGGATGTGATAGAATATTGAATCTGAGAGAAGCTAGTTCTAGAAACTGGGCCCCCTTTGTGCTAAGAGCCATGTGAAAGCAGGGCAGAAATGTTGTGTCTGCTTAAGATTCTTTGTGTATTTGTGGAGTTTTAGGCTGATCATAAAGTTCCAGCTATGTCATTTCATTTCCTGTATAACTCTTATATTCTGCCTCTGTAATTTCCAGATAAGCTCTGAGTTACCACACTCAGAAGCTGGTTGGTTTTTTGGTTGTTTTTTTTTTTTTTTGGGGGGGGGGGGGTTTCATTTAAGTATAAAATGCTCACTGGAAGAAAAACCCTAAACCTTTGCAAAAACCTTCTTTTTGATAGCAAGCAAGTGGTGCAGTGTCTCATTCCATTGCCTGCAGTGTAGCAGTTCAAGCATGTCTAATTTGGAAAGTCCAGAAATTTCTGTAATCCTTGTGGCCTTATGGCCATCCCCCAAGTGTGTGAAGCCACAGTGTTTCACCTACCCTGTGCTCCTTTTGACTTCTGCTCCAGCCCTTGCAGGTTCCTTGGGGAAGTCTGAGTTCTACTAGTTTTGGATAATACCAGTAAAAAGAGGTCTGAGCCCTTTACTGTTAGGCATAGGATAAACCTAACAGATAGCTGTGCCTTGCTTTGCAAGGTTTGGCAATTCCCATTCCTTTTGTCTTTTTTTTTTTTTTTTTTTGTCTCCATTATAAATGTCATAGATTTTAATACAGTGTTCATATATTTTGATTATCTATCTCAGCTTCTTCAGAATAAAGACTAGTG
The DNA here is from genome assembly GCA_034336665.1 of Luscinia megarhynchos. Classification (NCBI taxonomy): domain Eukaryota; kingdom Metazoa; phylum Chordata; class Aves; order Passeriformes; family Muscicapidae; genus Luscinia; species Luscinia megarhynchos. Next base: position 74,142,632 of record JAPFBE010000003.1, read on the forward strand.
GGTATATGTACTTACTTAATTTTGCTTAAAGTTCCTGACATTATTTTTTTGGGGAGGAGGAGGGGAGGAAGGAAGCTCTTTGTGAAGGAAGCAAAGGTTTGCTTCATTCAATCATTTTCCATGCAGGAGAAAGTATTTATTTTAGGAAGGGCATTCCATAATAATCTTGCATGTTAGCACAGTGCTTATGCAATTTGAGTTTTGTGCTCATTCTTGATGAGTTAGAACACTAAAGGAGTAGTAGCATGTGTTGCTAAGGATTCTTATCTATATGCTATATATTTTTTTAAATTCATAGTTACAGCTTATCTTTTTAGTGCTCAAACATAGGTAGCAAACTATGTAAAATACTTGTCTCTTTTAAAAACAAAGCATCATCAACCTGAACTATATTACTAGCATGCATCCTTTTTAAATAAATAATAAAAATTAACTTAGGCAGTCAGGGTTTATGTAGTGTTTGATGATGCCCAGCTCATCTTTTGGGGTGGAAGTAATTAGGGAAATACAAGATAAAAGGACAGATGTTGCTAGCAAATATTCTTTCATCTTCACTCTGTTTGTAAAATAGTACGGGTAAGATTTTTCAAAGATGGAGAAGAAGAGATTTGTGCCTGATTCATGTCAGCTTTCCAAATTCTCCAGCTGACTCAGATCGCCTCCCGATGATGCTTTGGAATGAGTGATGCTAAATACAGATAGGTCTAGAGATTAGACAGATTTTACTGTTAAAAGTTACATCACCAAGGGCTGTAATCTTGATTAAGCTACAAAAAAAAGGATTGCTACTAGAAAAGAGAGGGGAGAAAAGTAATTTGTAAATGTGCTGAAATTTCTCATAGGTGTTTGTATTTTTTTTGTCATGACTCAGGTTTTCTGTAGGGTAATTTAATGCCCGTGGAATAAGTACCAACTTTGTGTAATATCTTTTATAATGCTACACTTCTAACAGTTAGCCATTGTATTGCTCAGAAACAGAAGACTCTTTGACACTCAGAAATCTCAGTGCAAAAGCAATGCACAGAAAACTGCCACATCCAGATTTGTCCTTCTTTGGTATCACTTATGTTAGGAATGTACTTACCAGGTGTGGTTTCATGTCATGTAACTGTAGATGGTTTCCATGTAGGCATTTCCTTGCTTACTTCCTATAATGAAGAACTATATGACATTTATGGATCATTGTGCCTTTGGGAGAATTTTATCTGTCAGTATTAAAATGTGCCCTGAATTTTATTTGATGTATTTTACACATGCTTCATAGAGGAACTGAATTTTCATAATTGTAGCAAGGTAAGCAAACGAATATAGTGTTCCAATTGTTCCACTTCAATGAATGCTTGTTTCAAAGGGTTTCCTGGCTTTATGGCACAATACAGTTATAACATTAAAGAACAGGAAAACAAATAACATTTACAAAGGAGTCTTTATTTTGATATTTCAACAGTTTCAATGCTAAATGTCTCAGAAGTTCCTTTCTGTATGTTTATATTGATGAGTTTTTTGAAGTTCTTGATGTTTATATCTGCACTGGAAGCTGTGATACTTAAATCTGAGCAAAAACACAGTTTTGTATGTAGTTCCTCATGTTTTACACAACACCAATTTTATTCTACCAGAAGCATTTTAAATGCTGTATTAAAAAAAGCAGAAATTGAGTATCAGGGTTACTCTGGAATTGAGATGAAGCTATTCTTCAATTATTCTAATTTTAGACAATTTCAAGAAAATATGGATATAATTAGATTTGAAATTCCATATTGAAAAGCTTTTGAGGTGTTCAAAATGAGCCCAGCTTGTGTGAGGCTCTAGAAATAGTACAGAAGTAGATAGTTGCAAAGCTGTTTCTCTCTAGAATTCTTTCATACATAAAAGCTATTTGCATCCTCCTGTCTGCTTAGAGAAATGTTAGTTGCATAACAGACTCATGTTTCTTGTTCCTTCTTAGAAAAATAAGTAATTGTTTTCCAGTCATTCTATCTGGCTGCCTTCCATGGAAGTTCTAAGGATTTTGCTGTAAATAGTAATTTCTATTATTCTTGAGTGTCATATAATGGTATTTTTATTCTGAACAGTTCATTAGTGTTTTGTGAGGAGGGAAGGGGAAGTGTTAAATAAAAGACGTGGTGTCAGTGAAACTTGAGAAAAAGCATTCTAGCCTTTGTTTTAACCTTGGCAAGATTAAATAAATTACTTAAGCAGTACATTTACTTTAGCTGAAATTTTATCATGTTTTATCCTTACCATATAAATACAGAATTCTCTGTGGTAAGTTTTAATGTATATGGAACCCTAGTAATGCTAGTGTTTTGTTCAAAAGCAAATGAAAGATCAAATCATTACTAAATTTGGGGGATAGTGTTTTCATGCACACTGTGTTCTTAACAGAAAAGCTTTGTTGTTTGAAAAATTAGGCACTTCAAATAGAAACTAACTCTTGATCCAGAATTTTATAGCATTTTAGCATATTGTAAGTTAGGCATGATTCCATGGAATTGGGTTGTTACAAAAAAAAAGCTGACTCACCTAAAAGACATTATATATTATCCAGGTTTTCTTTATAACCTTTCCTTTAAAGAATCCTTGACCTTGAGGCTCAGAAATCAGAAGCTAGGTGTTCCCAAAGGAAAGTCTGTATGCAAGGATACAGTGCAGTGGCATTTTCATTGTTACTCTGTTGTTCTGTTTGGGCATGATAAATGCGATCTTACTCCGTGAGTGTACACGTGTTTATTTTTATTAATTTTTCTGCGTGGTATCACAAAAATTTCCCAGGTGTGCCCACCAGTACTACTCATCTGACCAGTACCAGTCAGCCCAACACCAGCACCACATCTGTGATCCTGACAACTCAGCCCTCCAAAACCAGCCAGAGAGTAACGCCCACCACGGCTTCACCAGTCACATCACCACAAGCCAATATTACAGTAGTGACCACTTCTAAGACTTCCTCCACTTCTGTAACAGGTGAGTTTGCTGGTCAGGAGGCTCAGAAAGGCTTGGATGCATGCTCACATGGGTTGTAGAGCAGTTAGTTTTACAGCAGTGTAAAAAAAAGAACAAAGAATGTATGTGCAAGTGGTCTTATCTAGCAGCCATCAGCAAGGAGATCAGCAATGTAAAGGAGAAAGCCTCAATCTTGAATACAACTTCTGTGTTTGTTCTGCTCTCCTTTCTGCAGTTTATTTGAACTCATCTCTAATACTTCCTTTTTCACAGCTGACATGTATCTCAAAATGTGTCTGCTGGCCTAGTACAAAGACTGTGTTCTCTTAGCAATGTAATGAATGCTATCCTAACAGAGAATAGAGCATGACTGTCCGTACTCACCCCTTATGTAAAAAGTTGTCATATACAGTTCAACTGTACCCAGTAATACAAAAACAGCGAGTGCATAATTCAGCATCTCCTTGCACTTGGCTAAGTTCCTGTCATTTCGTGCTTGCACTTCTAAACACATCAGGAGTGCCCACATAGCAGTGAAGCATCATTGGGAAGGCGAAGATGTCACCAGAAGCTGTTGATCATGTAACACTCTGTATGTATCAAGTACAAACAGAACTGGGCACAGACTGGGTCTTTAGGTGGGAGTTTGTAGCAGATGTAACCAGTTCTGGCAGCGAAACAGCTATGGTTTATCTGAGGTCATGTTGTCTGTGTCAATGTTTGTGTCGGGCTGCAGAGCTGATGTCACTTGGCACTGTGAGGGTACAATTCCATGAGACAAGGTAAAGCAATCCCAACAGCTCACTGCCACCAAGTGTTCTGCTGTCACCATGTAACTACACTGATGGACTTAGTGCCTGTTGGACCCCTTCTTGCAGGATGACTCACTATGCTCATCTGGCTAAAAGCAACTTCCTTTTATACTTGGGTTCATTTCAGGCCAGCTTAGTGAGTTAAGTTGGCTCATGGAGGATATGAAAAACACAAGAACTGGCCTAAGAAGAGCAGGAGCTCCATGTGTAGAAGGAGGGGAAAGCAGGGGAGAGACAAGGCAGGGGGGAAAAGGGAGGTGTGGAGAGAAGGAGCAGTCAGCCTTTCAGAGACAGCAAGCAGTTGGATCAGCTGTGCCCATGTCACCAGAATATGGCACTTAAAACCAGAGCCCTAGGTTTGCTTGGCTTGTATCTTGTCAGTTGATCTTGGTTAAATTTGTCTAATTGGATCTTTAGGTGATAAATCAGTGATGAGGGCAGGATGTAGAGTAGTCCCTCAAAATGCAGTTTTGCAAGCTCTGTAAAATGTGCCTTTTGTTTTCTTCTTTTCAGCTACATCGAAATCAGAGGCTGTCGTAGTCAAAACCTCCAGATTTGATGTGGGCAGTTTTATAGGTGGCATTGTGCTGACTCTTGGAGTCCTGGTCACTCTCTACATTGGATGCAAAACTTACCACTCAAGAAGAGGCATTCAGTACAGAACCATGTAAGTTCTCAAGGGGCTGTCCCTTGGCCATTTTTTACTTTCTTGAGGGGGAAAGGAAAACCAAACAGGCAGAATGAACTATGATACATTTGTTTTAATGTACATTATATTAATATCATTAAGAGATTTAACTCTGTTTTGTCTTTCACCACTTCTGCTATTCCTCATTAGTATTATGCCTCTCTTCTGAGTGGCTTTTTTCTCTGATCTATTATATAAATAATTCTATTATTTTTAAAAAGAATCCTTGTCTTTTAGCTAGTCCATGAATAGTTAATAGTTCATTGAAACTTTCTGCAGTTTGCAGTTTTCTCTTAGACTCTGTCTATTTATTCTTTGGTGTTTTCCTCCCCGTTGCCATTATTTTATAGTGAATTCTAATCAAAATTTCTTATCCTTACCAATTTCTTACCTTGCCATCTCACTTGCTATTTATGCTCAGCTCTACTCCAGGCTTCAGGATTCACCCATGCTTAGTTTAAAAACTAGGTTGGTTTTCTTTTCCTCTTCGGTGTCATCCATCTCAGTCAAGAAGCTTGTTTTAAGTGAGGTGATGTCATTAGACCTGTTGGGATACTGGTGTTCAGGCCTTTTTTTCTCTCCATTTTGACTCCTCCTTGCTGGTCATGGAATGAAGCCAGTCCCTGCTGCACTTTTACCCAAAGTGGTGTTTGTGAATGGGTATTGTAAAATTCATGTCAACAGTATCTTCAAAACAAAGAGAAATTGCTGCTGAGTTTGTACAGTGGCTTTGATTAACTGTTACTGCTGGTTATATGTAAGATAGGTAGGTTAAACAGGCCTGAGCAACAGCTGATGTAAGAATACATGTATGACATGTGAAAGACAAAGTGTTAATGAAGCCAGTGAATCTGGAGGAGTGTTGACAAAACAAAACTGTTCTGCTAAACTTAAGGCTTGGTTCAGAGTGGACTGTAACTCCCAGATCAATGTGTCCTTACTCCTTTCCTAGCAAGGCATCCTCTGCTCACAAAATAACCTTCTCAGCAGCAGCTGGGGTGGTTCTTTCTCATGTTGACTGTTGCTTGTAGTGCAGAGCTACTGTTAATTAATTAATTACTGTGTTTCTGTTACAGTGATGAACATGATGCCATAATTTAAAGAAGACTTCAGAGAAGACAGTGTTGGAAACACACTGTCACAGCTGTTGAAACTTCTGAAAATTTCTTTCATAAAGATGTTCACAGTCTCTAAACCTGTCTTGGGTGTTATCCTGCGAAATGTTGAGAAGCTTTTTAAACATCCTGATTTTTTTGCATTGGCTCTTGTAAGAGGAACTCAGTACTTTGTAGAACAGTATTTTCTTTTTCCAGTACTTGTAACCATATTTAGAGAAAATCACATAAAGTCATTTTAAGGTGTACATACAGCTCTCTGAAATAGCTAATCATTAGCACCAGCAATTGCATCAATGCAATTCTAAGGAAGTTCAGGGTTTTTTTTCTAAAATTTTGTATTAAACTATATTTATTTTGAAGTTTGATGTGAACTTCAGTTTAAAATTTACTTTTGGTTTTTGAACAACTCAGTTAATTTTAATAGGCTTCAAAGGTGTGGTTAGATAACTGTATAGAAGGTGATAATGAGTACTTTAAATGTCAGCCATTAGCTCACCAGTGAGCTGCAGATGCTTTCCTTAATAGGCTGTATAAGGAGAGTAGCTGCAGGAAACATGGACAGAATGGAAGTATCCATCCATAACCCTTTTCTCTAAAAGCTTCTTTCTTTCTAGCATGTCCTACTGAAGCTTGTGCAATTGAAGATTTAATAAAAATGGAGAAAAGTAATTTTGCCATTATAAATGTTAAAAAATTCTAAAATTGGTTTCTAAGTTGAAGGTAGCAATCACTTGGCTCTTGGTTTTTATTATTTCAAAGCTGTCTTCAGTGTCTTAGCATTTGTTAGTCATTCAAAGTTATATAGAGAAGGGAAAACCTATAAGACAGCATTTTAGCAGACTATAAACTGTATTTTTTACAGCTGTTTTCAGAATTTGATCCTGCTGCACAGATGTGCAGAGGTCTGGTCAAAAGCCCAGCTGAAGGCGCTGAGGCATCACTAAGCACACCTTTAGCTGAAGGCTCAGATGCTCTGGGGGTCCTGTGCAGGATGGCTGGTGCTGTTCCCATGTCACTTCTGCAGGTCCGCTCAGGTAAATCTGCTGACTTCAGTGGATGGGCTCCTGACTTACACTGCTGCAAGGAAAACTAGAACAAGGATCAGGAAACACAGGCCTGCACCTCTTTAAGGCACTGAATGATTGTTCAGTCTTGCTCAGGCTTCAGTTGTAGACCTGTGCCCACTGAAGAGGGTTGGTGTGCTGGGGTTTGACTGTCCTGGTTACTGCTGGCACCAGTCCCTGATGCTGAGCACAGGGGTAGATGGTGACAGGTGAGGAAAGTCACAGTGGGAGCTGCACACAGGTCTGTTGGGGGCTGGGGAACAGCTCATCAGGGAAAATGTAACTACTCTGGAACAGATTATTTTTTTACGCAATAGTTTATTCTGACATGCAATGTTCAAGTGGCCTTATGGGGTTTTTCCTTTTTTCACATGGAATAGTAAAGCTGTTTCCAAGGCACAGCCAACTCCAGCAAACCAAGGCTGATGAGTCATTTTATTAGCTACCCACCTTGAAAAGGTGATAACAGGGCTGTTTTGTTTTTTTACTGTGTTTGAGGGGAGAGAGGGTCAGGGGGAGAGAAAGTGATTTGAAGTAACTTTTGTATTTTTTCTTAATTGTATTGTTTGGTGGAATATTACTGGTTTTGACTTGAAGAAAGTTATGGAAACAATTCTTTCATAGAACTGTAATTCCTGACTTTGTAGAAATTAAGATAGTTAAGTGCAACTCAATTACTGGGATTGTCTCACCTCTGCTGTACAGACAAATAAAATTAAATCTTTGGAGTTACTATATTAATTTCAGTTGAATTTTTAATTTATTAGCTGGTTTTGTAATTCCCTCAGTTCTTTCCAGAGTCATAACTATTTGATAAGAAGCATTCACTATATATACTTTTAAATGCTAGAACACCAGACCTAAATAATTTTTGCCTAGTTCAATAATTTCTAATTTATTCTGTAATCTCATTACTATAGTAAAGCCAAGGTATGTGCTTAAGACTGCAGAAGTGTCAGTGCAGACATAAAACCAGACCTCCTTTCGGGTGTGTAGAATCTAGATAAAGGGCGATGCAATTGATAAATTTTATCTTTGCTTAACCCCAGCTTTGTTACTAATTTGTAAAGAGAGCTAATGTTATGGTCATTCAACCCTTCCTTAATTGAGTTTACTAATACTTGTAAAGATGATTCAATTGTTTCTAGTCCATCCCCTCACAGGACTGTGTGTGTGTTTTCTTTCAGTGCTGGAGGCCAAGCAATGCAGTTCCGAATTCCGTCTGCCTTAGGAGCCCCTCTGGTGACACATGAAGGAACTGCACTTGCAGGGTCACGTTTTAAGCCCATCACCAGCACTCAATTCATTATTACAGCTCTTTCACACAATCCCTGTGCAAACATTTTACCCTTCATATTCACGAGTTTGTGCTTAAAGTGTTTTTATTTAATGAGGCTCTGCATCAAGGGCTTCCAAAGCAATCTGGAAATGCTGCAGTGCTGTACTTGGGTTTTTATTTTTAAAAAAGCCCTATACTTTTAAAGCAAGATCATGTTGATCATATTATCCTTTTATAAATATTTCATATCTTTTTTTCTTTGTTCAAAGCTCCTACATACTCCTGCCACTCTATTTTTGCCCTGAAAAGTTAATGTAGCATTCTTTATGTGCTTTGTTGAAAAAGGTATAAGCAACAATGTGACAGTATTTCCAAAAGTGAAGTGGAAGAGCATCAGACACTCAATTGCCTGGAGAACTCAAGAGGTTAAGAATTTAGCTGTGATGCAGAAGCAGAGGCAATGAGAATGGACCTGTGGAGAAAGTAAACACATTTTCTAGACAGCACTGAAGGAGACTCAATTGCTGGTCCTCACAGCTGCTGTGTTATTTTCAAAAGTGTTTGTGCTCCAGCTGGGAATACTGCTGTGCTCCAGACAGGACATATGCAATTGCTTGAAGGGTCCCATGGCAGCAGTGAGGAAGCTGGGCTGGAGCATCAGTAAACACTGTGATCACATGTTCCACTAGAAATAGAAATGCAGGACTGGTGATTTAGTGTTGTCCCAGGAAGTTGACTCTGTGCAACAGTAACCTCTGGAGCAAGAGTGACAACAGTTACACTTGAAGCAGTGCAATAGAACAGAGAGTACCTTCCCTGTCCGGATACATTTCCTGCCCGAATTCACAAACCTGAGGTAGGATATTCAGAAAACAGAATTTCAAGGTTCAGTCCAGCATTAAACATGACACTGCACTTCTCAGCCTCACTAGACTACAACTGCCACAAGGCAGATAAGCACACAGTTTACAATTTTCATGTGCCTCTCTTCTGGTGTCTTGTAAGGAATATAGCAAAGAATTAAGTTCTGAAAGCATGGTATCTATGGAGACACTGCACAACCACTCACTCTCTCAGACACAAAAAGCTTAAAAGATTTTTCTTTCATATCATGAACGCTAATGGTGTTCCTAGGTATTTCCTACATAGCAATTCATTTTGGCATATAAGAGAAGTTCTCTGTGATGACTGGTGGCAGTCAGATCACTTGTGGACACTAGAACTACATGATGTCTTCAATTTGAAGAACACTGGGCTTCCTGGTCAGTGCTTAAAAGCAAACAGAAGAGAGAGATGAGCATTCAGTCAAAAAAAATGCTCAAAAAAAATTCAGGAAACTGCTAATTAGAATAAAGCTGCATGGCACTGGCTTCACAGAACACGCAACTGCTACTTGGGAAGCCTCTGTATCTTGCAGTATCTCACACTACTGTGAGAAACCACAACAGCTTCAGGCTAGATCCATTGCAGATATGATAAACTTCACTGCAACAAAGAAATTACGCATTTACAGCAGCCGAGATTACAAAGCAGCTGGGAATACTGCCTTCTATCTGCATCCCACAGCAAGTCTGACCACTAAACTGCAAGGATACTGAAGTTCACATCTTCCACACCCTTGAAACCTTGGCAAACACATGGTCAGCTCATGACGAGCCACGGAGCTGAATCACTGATGTTGAAGAACTTGAGCTGCTCGGTCAGCAGAGCTGCACAGGATGCTGGGGGCAGGGGCCTGTTTAACCCAGTCAGGGCTCTGGAAAATGCTTTCAAAGAAGGAAGTGGATGCAGAGCATGGTCAGCTGGTTCACAAGTGACAAGTCACTTGACCCTCTTCCAGTGAAACACTAGGCTGTTACCCATGGTTTAACCTTTTTCCAGGATTGTTTGCAATGTGCTACAGATAAGCCTGACTACAGCTTTCTTGGAATAGTCCTGAGGAGAGCATAAGTGCTCACATGCACAGCATTACCAGTCAGGGCACCCAGTCATTACAGCGGGGTGTAGCAGAGTCATAACATACATCAGCCTTCCTGCCAAAACTAGGTCACAGTTTTACCCACTACTTTCTAGATCAAGTTCTTCCACTTCTCAAAGCAATTCAGGTGCCTAGTGCAGAGAGCCAGTGCTGTTTGAAGCTGCTATTTGAAGGGATATTCAAAACATTCAGTGATGGGTTCACTAGTATGTTGCAGGTCCTGAGGGAGATACACACAGGTATCACGAATGACACTGAACATTTTTTAAAGCCCTGTATATTCTCTCATCTGATTTATATGTAGTTAATTGCAGTGTCTGAAAAACTCTCATCCCACACAGTTCTAAAGAAAAATGGATTGCTTAAGAAGTCTGCCTGCTAATATGTTTTTTCCTATCCTCTTCCCTGCTCAGAAACAAGCTAGCAATTCCACATGCTCCAGCTGAGCCTGACCTCCCCTAGTTCCCCCCGCAGGTTCATCTTAATCTGTAGAAAATGCACTTGGTTCTAACATTACTAATTTCCTGCCTGGAACAAAGTAATGAAATTTCAAGTCCTGAGCTTTTTTAAGAAGTTTTCACAACCTTTTGCAACTTCTTACGTTGTTGCACAAGACAAGAGAGCTTTTAGAGGCATTTCAAAACGAGAAAAGCACATTAATCAAAGCTGTTTAAAACTACATGCTACGTTTGAAACGTTTACATTTTTAATAACAAAGAGAAGATAAGTAGATATAATAAAGTTGGACAAAAGTCTCATTTGAAAGAATTACAGCAAGCCAACCCACAGGTAAAGAATCCAGGTCAGGACTGAAGACTATCTTTACTCAGGCTCTTAAGTGTGGGCAACTGTGGGCTGAAGATGACTGACTTTAAATGAGAGCCAGACAAACTGACTCCACCACTGCAGGACCTGATGCCATTAACCTGGCAATATTCTTCCAGTGACTGACATTAAATCCTTGCAAACTAACTATGAACATCTCTCTTTGTAGGTATCCACTCTGGAAGTCTCGGGATACAAAGCTGAAAAGGGCAATGAGTCAAACCAGTAAAGGGAATAGGAGCTCCCAAACTAGCAGCTTGCAAAACAAAATCCAAGACTTCAGAAGTGCCTGGGAGATCCTATTATTTAGCTGCACCATCCCTATAAAGTTCTAAACACAGAAAAATAGCTTTTACATTTAAACCCTAGCACAGACTGTATAGCTACCTTCTGTCTCATCTTTAAGGTCATGAGGACCAGGATTTCTGTCATTTGAAAAATTAATTCAGAAGGAAGCATCAGATGCTGTTGGCGTTTTGGGGAGCTACTGTTCATTTTTAAATAAAGAGGAAATCAGCAAACAGCAGAGAAGTTCACTTCCCTGTTCAAAAACCGAAAGAAAGACAAATGGAATGAAGTTTTATTGTACTTTTGCAGGCAAACAACCTAAACTTTTGTCAGGAAAAGATAGCATTCTAATCACTGCAGTCTACAGAGAAAAATCAGGGGCAACAGAGTAAACAAGGCCAAGTTTGAGAAGTACAAATATTTTAATTTAGTTTTCATAAAAACTATTAGTAATATATATTACACAAGTATCAAGACATGATAAAAGCTTTGAAAGTCCTGCTGTCCCTGCAACAGTTAGCCTCTTTTCTCCTTAAGTGGAGAAGAAAGCCAAAACGGAAGTAGCTGAAGTTAATTAGCATTAACTACTATAACAGCAATCTTAGTATATTTCCTCACATCCACATGGAGGAAAATGATGAGAAGAGTTAGGCCAAGCTCCATTTTAGGAACCTAACCAAAAACTTCTTTGAATAAAAGTGACACTAGTGAAACCACTTTCCCCACTCCAGAAAGGAACACCACAAAAATCTCACCCTAATATTGAGTTAGTTTTATGAACAGAGAATCTTTGACACCAAAGGCCTTCTATACATAATCATACACAAATCATAATGAGGATACACTTTACTATCATAAAGCTTTGTTAGGTAGTTGATTAATCCTCTTCTGTACCACAATTTTCCATTCGTAGGATACTGCTGTCTTAAGCTTCAGCAGCTGGGGGAATGGCAGGAACAAAGACATTTTGCAAATTTCCTTCTTTACGAAAGAAATGTCCTGACTGTACCCTTTATTGTCCCTCTGCAAATCGGGCATTTCCTAAGGGATGGTGCACATTCTTTGCACACCACTAAGTGACCACATGGGATAAAAACAATAGAAACCTCTTTGTCCATGCAAACTTTACATGTTCTTTCCTCTTGCAATCTTCTTAATTGTTCCTCCATAGGTAAACCTGGAAAAAATAGTTAACTTTTTGTCAGCCTGAATATATGTGAATATACGAAAATATCTTTATTTAGAGTGTAGCCATGCCCCTTTTCATCTTTTATTTCCCTACCTGTATTGACTAAATATAAATGGCAGTGAACATTTTTCAGAGCTCAGAAAGTGGCAAGCAAGGAATTAGTCTGTACTTTCCAGGTCTGTGAGATGATGGACAGCCCAGGGGTTGGAGGCCAACCAGTGTTTACATTTTAGCAAATGCTGTACTTTTCTTGGTTGGTTATCAGAAACACAAACACAGCCTGACTGGTGGAAGTGAGCTGCATCCAGGCTTGTATACTTTTCTGCAGTCTATTAACAGATTAAACTTCAGGACCAGAGCAAACTCAATCTCATGTCTGACAAGTTTTTATCTACACAGCCGTTGGCCAAGCTAGATCTCAGGACACCTATAATTCATTCTGGAAAAGCAGAGATGACACCTGCACTGAAATGCTGACCAACTATTCATTCTCCAGCCTTTATCAAATGCTAAATGCTTGTATCAGTATCAAGTCCAGCATGTGCTGCTTGAATTGTTGAGCTCCAGAAAGCTCTACATACTGTGATGTGCAAAAGCAAGAGCAAGGCACAGAATACAGCTTAGAGCTGATAGAATTACTTATAAGTATGTCATGCACTTAACTTTTGGTTAACTTTTTCAGTCCATATTACTAAAGTAAAATCAGAGAGAGGGTAAAGCACCAAAAACCTATTTCTTAACCAAAGTTATTTTCTTTTTTATGTCAGCTGTTTGTTCTACAAGAGTCTTTAAGATAAGAAGGTAGAATTTAAGGTACCTGAAACATCTTCTGTGGGAACATACTTGATAGTCTTCTCCACTAGAATAAAAGAAAAAAAATCCTTATCACTTAACTAATCTATGTTCAAACAACATCTGTTTCTTTTTCTTTAGACTTCTGTGAGAGCACTGGTTAAACTTCTATAAAAGGATATCCTTTAAAAACAAAAGGAAGCCAGAGAGACATACCAAATAAATCTTTGTAGAGCTCAGGGTCACAATCTCGTAGACAGTTTCTGAAGATGCTGGCTGCTTCATTCCCTTTCACTAAAATTGTATCTATCAGTTCCCTTGCCTGCAATGGTATCTGAGTCTTCTGCTTAATAACATCATGCTCGAGTTCTGTTATCACTTTAGCTGATAGTAAACTCCCGAGGATTGGGAGTACACATGTTAAACGTTGGAATAAAGCCATTCGATTCTTCTGGATCAAGTACAAATCATCTGGAATGTAAGGGGAATTAGGTAAGAGAATTAGGAATACACTACTCCAAGCTGCACTTCTGTTTAACACTATTTGATACATTCTTTAAGCTTTTTTTGAAATGTTTGCTTATTACACATCATTAATAAAACCCTCAGCAAGTTTTAGTGGTATTCACGTAATGAACAGACTTAAGGAAACCACACACAAGCAGCTTCTGAGCCTGTTCACCAAGGAAACTTCCTGCTCCCATCTCTAGGTTCAATGATCAGAGGATCTTGTGTAACTCATGTATTAACAAGACTTAGGCTCTCTGGACTACTACAAAGAAAAAACTAACACCAACGCTAACTCATCAACATGCAAAAGGTTAACTTTTGTCAGTGCTATGCTGTAGATAAAAGAAAGCTCTTTTAAGAAGTGCCCAACACAATTTTGTGCAAGAAAATCAGAAGTACAGCACAAACCAGACTCTGGAGACTCCACCACAAACAAGAACAAAAATATTCCCAGAATTAAATGCTAAATCCATCTATGTTTTTTTTGACAGAAATGTAACTAGGAAAGAAGCACCCTTAATTTCATTTATAATTAAGAAGTTTCAAAATCAGAAGTATTTCTTCAAAACTTACATGGCATTGAAGCAACAGGAAATGTTAAGGACAAATCAAATAAGCAAACTGCTGACATACATGGGCTGAGTCAGGGCAGAATAGGAGATCTAGGCCATCTTACAGAATCTGAATTTGCAGAAGTTTATAGCCCCCTCTAGGAAGCGGCTTACTTATTCAAGCAGCTTAAAGAGCAGGCAAATTTGAACAAAAATTAGTAGAGTGTACCAAGTGTTTCATAACAGTGATACAAAGGCACATAAATGAAAAAAAAAAAGGCTTTGGAAAGGAGAGGTGATACTGAACCCTTGGCCTCTGCTATGAACCATTCTCCTAAAAGGAATGAAACAATTCTCAGAATGCTGGTTCCATGCAGTTATCCTGACAATGTTTTTAGAGAAGCTGATCCTAGCAGCAATTAAACTAAATCATTTAGTGCATGAAAACAAATATAAAAACTATACATACTACTAATTGTTTCAGATTTCAGTTTTATGCATGCCTGATGCCTACCTGATGCCACTTCTTCCAACTGCTTTTCTTTCTCTTCTTCAATCTTCTCATCTTCAGCCATGAGCAGATCAGACACAAGATCATTAACAGTCTTGTAGTTTTCTCCAGTGGCCAAGATTTTACTTTGCACTGTTTGCTTTATTAGCCTTCTATTGAATCCCATCTCCAAGGCAGCTTTAACCACAGGTGTGTTCATCATGATTCCATCTTCTGAATGGCTCTCTCCAGGTTCAAAACGAATAACTAATCAAAAAGGGAAATTCTCGTGTATAATATAAAGAATAAAAAACTCATACAACCCCGGAAGTCAGACACATCAACATTATCTACAGACATGAACACTGAGCAGAAAAAAGTTGCAACTGTTTAAAGAGAATTTTTTTAAAGTAATTTAAAAATGGAAGCCAGTCACTCAGTCATGGACTGAACCAAGATAAACATCAATCCATGTCATGCCTTTGTTAAAACCTAGGTTAATCCAGAGAAACCACCAAGAATTCCATTGTGTCCTAGCAGCTTTTTTTATACTTAGTTATTTCCAACTTCAGCCTTGAAAAATGGCCTGGGGGTGTGCCAGGGGTGGGGGAGGGAAGTCAGAGTTTATAGAACAAACAATTGCGCTATTCCAGCTCTTGATCAGTAATTTGCATTCAATTTAGTAAACATCAGACACATGGGATTCTGACTCATTGTCCTCAGTCAGCAGGGATGAGGACAGCAGAAACTCCCAGAGGGTGAGTGGGTTTTTCCACCATCACTAGCGTTCAGCCTAGAAAGACTTCATTGTATCAGCCTGTCCTACCTTAACTGCTGCTCAGCTCAGAGCATTTACCTAGTTACAAGCCTAGAGATGGAATTGCATAACTGCATAGTCATGACACCCTCTAGCAACTGTCCCACCAACCTCAACACTTGCCTTGCTGTAACCCAACCCAGAAACAAAAAAAAACCCAACAACCAAGTGTACAAATCAAAAATTTCAGTAAAAACAAGATCTCTTAGAGGTGTTTCCTTGGAGTTTGTCAACACAACATTAAAATGATTAAACTTTTAGGAAACAAATCTAAGAATTGTCTATCCAAAGCTAACCTGCTTAACAATCATTAAGTTTGCAAAATGCTGAGGAAATGTAAAAACATGCTTTAATACACATACTTGGAGGGTCAAGGTTTTCATCTACAGGTGGATCAGAGGTCGACAAGAGCTGTAGAATACAAAAGAACTATGTTAGTATTGAAGTATTGCTCTTCCCTCTGTGTACCTTTCTAACATATTGCTCATCACCAATCCTGCTAAGCTTTCTACCCATTAAATATTTAATCTGCAGTTACACAAGTCTGCACATTTGTGCCACTGTATAATCAACACAAAGCTGGTGCTGACCACTTCCATGAAGAGGAGTCTGGTTACTCTTGCCATAAGAATTACAAATAGAAATAATTCATGTTGTCCATGACCGATTTCTAAATAATAACTACTGATCTGCACTATTCAGTGTATAATCAAAATTTCCCTCTGCCAACACAAAGGTGCTCACTGCCTCATAGGACTCTCCATAAATAAT
Source organism: Luscinia megarhynchos (assembly GCA_034336665.1). Classification (NCBI taxonomy): domain Eukaryota; kingdom Metazoa; phylum Chordata; class Aves; order Passeriformes; family Muscicapidae; genus Luscinia; species Luscinia megarhynchos. The sequence continues at coordinate 74,158,750 of JAPFBE010000003.1, forward strand.
CCGTAGAGGTTAAACCCTACTAGTCCAAGACTAGCCATGGTTCAGCACTTTTATGTGCTCATGAAGAGCATTTATGTTAGAAACCCAGGAGAAACATATACAGAAATGAGGAAGAAGAATGGACTGAACTCAAAAAAAGAACACAGCACTGATCAACAAGGAAAACCAAAGTTACAGAACAGTAAAAATTTACCTGTTCAAGGAGATGGGGGAATCTGGCCTGAATTTGATTTACAAACTCTCTCCCTTTTACACGAAGCAGATATTCACACCTGAAACATTGACAAAAGTGTATAAAATCATACTTTCTACTTGCCAAAGGGAAGAAAAAAAAGAAGAATGAACAAGTTTAAACCCAGTGTAAGTTAAATGTATTTCTCTTACTTCAGAAGAGAAAGAATACTCTTAATTGGAAAGTTGGTGCAGCTTAGTGTCTGGAGACACTTAGATGAAGTTTTTCCATGGCATTCAGCTATCAGTAGGGTTATATATATAAATGCAGCAGCTTTACATTCTGCTACCACTTATAATCAAAATGGCATGTCATGAGAAACAATACTGTGTCAGAATCACTACAAAGTGCAGGGACAAACTGTTTCTATCTTGCATCTCACCATTCTTATCTCCTACTCAAATCATTCAAAAGAAAGAATTTAACAAAATATAACACCATTATCAAAGCCAGATCTGCTTCACTAGCATAGGTTTATCTCTTATGTACTTTTACTGACAGGCTTAACAGAGTAAGAAACAACAGTGATATTTAACCCTACATACATCATATAGTCCAGCAGTAGCTGATAAATTGCCCATGAAAGCCTAGCTGGAGATCTTCAATGAGAAGAACTATTATTAGCTTTCCTGAAATTAAGTGCAGCTATTTCTACAATGGAGGTGGTAATTTCCACGGGCATAGATAGCAATTAGGTATAAAATTGCCATTTAATTATAGGTGACGTTGAAAAGTTATTTCTGTTCTTTTTCCAGTAGAGACATACTAAAGAGCCACTGACACCTTCTTCCACAAGCCCTTCCACATGTAGGAAACTAAACCACACAAGCAGAAAAACTGGTTCAAGAGCATTCAGCATGGGCACAAAATCAGAACCAATGAGTTAAATGTTCTTTCTAGTTCATTTCTCAGCAGCCTTTGCTCCCTTCAATCAGCTTACTGCTCTTACAGAGCAAAGTACTCGGTGCTCATTAAAAATGCAGTCTTGTTATTAGTGGTCTGGGGATGCACATTGCTTTTAATAATCAAGGGGAAAGCATTACATGCCATGGCTAATGAAGAAATGTTTTAATTATGCCCACCTACACACTTCAGAGCTTTTAGACATACATGCAATACATCCAAATGGAAGAGTGAATCTGTACATCAAATGAAGTTAAACAAAACTATTAAGTGCAGTATGTATCTGTGAAAATTAGAACATTTAGGAACATGAACAGATTATGATAAAGATTTTGCAAGTTACCTTGGAAACCACTTTGCATGCTCAATCCATGGATCATCTCCAGATTCCCAGCACCTTAACCCACCATCACAGCAAAAACACTTCACGTCATCGTTGCGACCTTAAAAACAAACAAGGCAAAATGTCTAGCAAACATTAGCACAACTAACTTGAAAGTAAATGTTGACACAGCAGTATGAATAAAACTGGAGAAGTCTGGGTTTCTTACCTACGTAGTAAAAGCCAGCATCTGCAAGCTGTTCAGGCTGAACTGGAATTCTGGTGGGCCAATTTATGAATGTTTTAACACGTGCTTCATGGGTTTGCATGCTCACATTTGAAACATTGAAACTCTGCTGGTCACGGATAAGGTTTTCCACAAAAGGGCAGTTGGGATAGTGTCTCCGATGCTCTGACACGGCATTATCTTTTGGTTCCCAATTACACAGCTGACCACCACAGGTAAAACAAGCAACTTTGTCTGCTGTCCCCAAGTAATAAAGTCCAGCCTTTGCCAGATCAGTGGGTGAAAGAAACGTCAGCGGCCATGAGTGAAAGGTGCGTAGCCTAGCATCTTCTGTCCTCATAAGAGGATTGTGAAGCTTAGGGCTCGAGAATGGAAGGTCTTCAACTGCCCTAGTAGTTACTGGGTCTTGAGGAAAGCTGGAAAACGAGCCACTGAAATATCCAACCTGTTCTAAACTTGGAGAAAGTGCTATGGAACGTAGAGACGGTGAGAGACTGTTCACAACTGAGGGTGAAAAGGCAGAACGAGATGACAGTCCAAGGTTGTTAACTGAAAGCATTCTTTGAACAAAACTGCAGCTAGGATACAGCTGCTTATGTTTTTCCATAGCATTATCTCCTGGCTGCCAGTTATCCAATGTTAAGCCACAACTGAAGCACTTAACTTTATCTTGCACACCCGTGTAATAAAACCCAGCCCGGGCAAGGCTCCGCTCCGACACCGGCGTGTTCATGGGGAAAGTAGAGAACGTTGACATTCTGTAGAGCTCACAGGACAGGTCATACTTCAGTTCATCACACAGAGCACTCTGCCTCATGATGCTAGCCAAGAAAGGGCTATCTTCCACTATGTTCATAATGGATTGTTTTGGGAAAAATGGGACAAGTCTTCCTCTGGGAGGTAGTTGTGTGCATTAAAGGCAATTTGGAATAACCCCCACCTGTACAAAAGCAATAAATACTTTAAAGTGTAACCTCAAATGTGCATCCAAATAGAATTGATCTCATGATTTAACAGCCTTTAAAAATTTGGGAAGTTCTTGTACCTTAGTTTAGCAAGTGATTTCATTGAAAAAGCTTCCACATCCCATTTTAACAACTGAAGAAAGTATGTTGAAAAGCAATTTCCATTGAATCATATAAGCATCACATGCTTTACTCATTCTATATATCTGGGAGAGCAGCAACAATCTGTCAGGCTCGTGGAAGTGGGATCAAAAGAGGAAAAAAAAAAAATCTCAATTTCGTTTATTAAAATCCTTTGTCAATAAAGACACTAAATTGGGGGGCAATTAAAACAACACTGTTCTTATCCAGAACATATGTTAAGTGATTTAAGGATAAGATTTCACCCTAGACAGCTGATAAATATGTAGCTTAAACACACATAAAGATTTTACCTTACTAGGAGGCTGAAAAGAAGAGTTTATCAAGTTCAAAGGGCACACAAAAAATAGAGACCCCAAACTGATGTTACTAAACTGATCGTGTATATTTGCTGCTACTAGACTCCAAAAAAAAATCTCTCAAGTTCTGCCTTTTGTTGTAACAAGTTGTTAAGACTAAAGAAGTTAGTTTATACTCAACTTCACATGTATAGAATATTCAGCTATTAGAAAAACAAATCCTATACACTGTCTCAGACAAGGATGAACTCTCTTTATTAACAAACCTGGGACAGCCCCAGGCTTGTCTACAAGTCTGCACTGAATTAACAGAGCACTTCAGTTTTAACCTGGTGCCTTAGTTACAAGTACAGAGTTATCAAATTTAACAAAAATTAATTGCCTCATGTTGAGACATTCTGATGCTTCATACTGTTGAATAAAGTTTTTTCTGTATGCCATGTTTATGGCATACAGAAGCAAACAGAACTCTCAGATTTAAAAAATTATTTGATGCCTTAGTTTATTTCTGCACAGAACTACCTCCCAGAGGTAAGACTGAAGTCCCTTCTAAGGTGCCTACGCCTCCATATTGGTACTGACTGTCCTCAAGAAGAAATTGTAAGTATCTGTAGTTTCAATCATTCAAAATTTTTGTGGCAGAACAAAACCTGTAAGAAAGAAAAAGAGTGCTTTAGAATCCACAAGATGAGATGCATACAATATCTACACAAACAGCAATTACACAAATTGGAACAGTATAAGTTCTTTGCCATTATAGAATGTTAAGAATTGGAAGAGACCTTAGCTATCATCAAGTCCCAAACCCCTTGCCATGGGCAGGGACACCTTCCAGTAAACCAGGTTGCTTGGAGCCAACCAGGCTGCAAACATTGCCATGATTGGGGTGTCCACAACTTCTCTGGGCAACCTGTTCCAGTGACTCTCACCACCCTCGCAGTAAAGAATTCCTTCCTAATATCTAACGTGCATTTCCTCTTTCAGTTTGTACCCATTACTGCTTGTCCTGTCACTACAAAGCGTCCCTCTTTGGCTTCCCAGCAGACCCCCTTCAGATACTGGCAGGTTGCTATGATATCTCCATGCAAACCTTCTCTTCTCCAGGCTGAACAGCCCAAGTTCCTCTGCCAGCCAGAAAGTTTCAGGCAGTCAACTTCACACACTGTGATATGGAGTGGCTTTCACACACTTCATTTCCCTGTTACTGACGTATATGCAAAACTGTTTGACCGACAAGCAGAATTTTTTGGCAGATGGATTAATCAGGCTACCCAATCAAAAGCTGCACAACTAAAGTTAAGATCCTGTACCAAAGAAGTTGGATCCATTTAAATTGGTCTAAGCTTGCAGATTCCCAAACAATGAAGACACAGTTTTATAACACTGACTTAAAGAGTACTGGATTTTCTTATTTAGGTAAATGCAATTATATTTGAAGCAAGGACATCGGCATAACTGAACTTCCTCAAAAATTCAGGTAAGGGCAAACACAAAGTTCAAAGGGTTTTTATATATGTAACTCTGAATAAATACAAAATCACGTATTTAGTAGTCCTGGAGGATCGGTTTTCAAAAAGTTTTTCCAGGAAAAACTCAGTCACGATGACACAGCACGGCAGAAGCAGCCCCCCGCGCTAAGGCACCAGACCCGCACGGCTGCCAACGCCGCAGTGACAGCCCCACGTCCCCCGGGCCCCGCTCCCAGCGCCTGGCCCCTCCAGCCCCGCCGGACCGGGCACGGGCACAAGGCACAAGGCACACGGCACAAGCGCCCCCCGCCCCCTGAGGGCCGCGCCCCCCCGGCAGGGCCCGGCCCGGTCCCACCCGCAGCACCCCCGTACTCACAGCCTCCGAGCGGGACCCCGCCGCGGCCCCCAGCAAAGCCCAGCCTATATGGGAGCCGGCAGGGCGCGGGGGCAGAGCAGCCCCGCCGGCAGCGCCCCGCCCTGGGAAGCTCCGGCCGGGCTCGCCCGCAGCTGCCGGCGCAGCCGCGGCCCGAGGGCGGCAGGCGCCGCCCCGCCCGCCAGCGCCCTCCTGCGGCGGGAGGCGCTCCGCGCCGGCCCCCGGCGCCGCTCGGCCTGCGGGGGCGGGCGCCCGCCGCCAGCGGGAAGCTGGGTACTTTCCTCCGTCCTCTTCCTCGGGCGGGGGAAACCCGGGCGCGTTTTCCGGAGGGGATTTCCAGCCCGCCGTCGGCCGGGAAGGGGAGCGGCCGGCGGGGCGGCGGCCCGGGGCTGTGGGCCCCGCTGGGCCTGGGCCGGGGCAGCGGGCCCGGCGGTGCCGCACCGCGCTCCGCGGCCGCACACGCTGCCCTGGCTCCCCGCAAACCCGCACTGCCGCCCTGGCTCCCCGCAAACCCCGCATTGCCGCCCTGGCTCCCCGGACACCGGCGCCAAACACGGCTCCTCGGCCGCATTTCCTAATAAAGGCAGCTCTGCTGCCTGCGAGAGGGGGAACAACATGACCCGTGAAAGATTTTGGTCACTTGAAAGCACCGAGGAAGAACAAGAGACGGTAAATTTCCGCTGGAGGGGTTTAAGGGGGAATCTCTGCATATGGAAATCTGAAGAACTTCCGCAGCACCTACCAGAAGGCTGACCAAAAGCTCAAAATGTCCCCGCACAGTCATGGTCTGGCATTTCCTATGAACAAACAGCAGATAAGAGGTTTCAAAAAGCCCCTTTTTGTAATGACAGATTGGTAGTAGGGTGTTTACACAACTGAGAACTGAAGAGTAAAAATTAGGAAGTGTAACAGCATTATGACACTAGAGGGTAATTTTCTGTATCAGAGTTCCAGTAAGATGAGTTTGCAAGAGACTCATTTATACATTTTCTAAAACTTTTCAAATTTCCTGCCATTATGTGATGACATTTATCATATATAACAATACTGTCAAATTTGAACTGCGGCAGCAACATCTAGTACAGCACGGCTTCCACTGTAACACTATTTAACGTCGTATAATGATAGAGAGACATTTGCTTTGCAGCTGTTGCAGAAAAAAAAAAAGTTAAAAAGCTTCCTTTAAAAGTTTAAAATGGTTGTCTGATGCCTGATACATTGTTTTAAGGAAGCTGCTGACACGGGGAAGAGAAGGTTCAAAAATAGAGCCAGCTCTTCAAATACCTTGTGTGAGGAGTGGTGAGGTGTGGTTTTGTTAGGGAACTGTTCAGTGTCACACAAGGAACTGAGCTCTGTATTTATGTGTTGCTTTAATTGCAAGTGCTTAAAGATTTACTTTGACTGGTTATCTCCAGTTTGGGAATTTCAAGCAGGACTCCCCAGATGAAGTTATGCTGATCTTTTATAATTGACGTTTTACTGTACATTGTCCCAGAGCTAGTGTTCCTCCTTAACTCTGCTCCCTCCCTCCCTTGTTCCACTCCACCCAGCCGCTATCTGCCCTTGCCCCTCTGTACCCTTGGCCTCCTGCTAATCTGGCATAGAAGCTGCTATTTCCTCCCCTCCCAGGCCTCTAGGCGAGCAGTTTCAGGTTCTGCCTTTTGTGCTTGGCAGCCTCATGTCGCAATGGAGGAAGGGAGGGGGAGAAAATAAAAACGCTAAAATGCTTGTGATAGGAGAAAAAGAGGTGTAGCTGCCCTGAGCTGTCAGGCACTTTCTGCTTTGCCTCATTCACCTCCCCATCCCCTGTAATTTCTTCGCTTTTGAGAGAAAGAGGTGAGAGGGAACTTTCCCCACTTAGTTGCAATGATGGATTGTCCTTTGCTCAAAGGACATGAAGTAAGAATGTAACTGAAGGGTTCTTCTTAGGGCTGAAATTCCTGAGGAGCAGTGCATTATAATTAGTTCTGTGTCTGGCTTCAGCCTGGGGCCAGGGTAACTCTCTAGAGGCACACTAAAAGGACAGCAGTGTGCTAAGCCCTACCCAAGCTAAGTGCGTGCTCTTGCTTTGGTTCTCAGGCTGTGGATTAGCACTAGGACTGTTCCTTATTCCTGCCCTTTCACCCACTGCAGCAGCCTTCCAAGATCACAGTCTTGGCCTAAAAACCAGTGGGTGGGTGAAACAAGGCCCTCTGCTTTGCAGACTCTTAGCTCTGGAGACAGGGAAGAAGGCAGCATTCAGATAAGGCTGACCTCGACCAAAGGAAACCACAGAGGTCAAAGTGCTAATAAAAGTGCTGCTGCCACATTACCAGGGTTTTTGAAAATAAACGTCATGGTAGTGTTGGCTGAAATAGCAAAGGTGAGAGCAAATTTCTGGAGGTGGAAGGCAGTGACCCAGCAGCATGAGTGTATTATCACACCGAGCCAGTGTGTTATCACACTGCAAGCCAGCCCTCGAGGTACCTGATGCAGCTGCGAGTCAGAAGCCTTCTCTCAAAGTCCTGCTGAATGTCAATCTTCCCATGCTGTCATCCTTCTCTGATGTGTTCTCCAGTTCAGCATCTTCACCATCATTAAAGTATCTGGCTTTAATGGTAACTGGCTTCTGTAACACACCTCTAAACATTTATGAGGAGGAAAGATGGAGAAAACACACGTTGTTATTTGCCTTTCCTTTGCTACTGACTCCTGTATCCACTCTCCCACAAATTTAAACCCCCCTGTAAAACCTGTATTAAAAAATAAAACCAGTTATCACTAGATAGTGCCAACATTTTTCAGCTTTCCAAAGATATCAAATGCCTCCATGGAACATGACCTGCTTACTCTGAGCTCCTCTGTAGTGTTGGTTTCACTGAAAGCATCAACCCCCATTCCAGCAGTAAGGAGTAGGTTTTGTCTTATAAACTGACCTAACATGGTAATTCGGGTTCCACAAAAACTTCAGGAGTTCCTCAACTCCTTCAGGACACGAGAGGAAGATAATGATGAAATAAGAAAAAAAAAAAATATTAAGGAAAACTTTGGAAAAGCCAACTTGAGGAAAAAATACCATCTGTAGATAAAGTTGCATTATCCATTCAATATACAAATGAAGCCAAGACTCAAGTGCAAAGTAGTTCTGGCATCCTGTAAAATGAGATCAGATAAACTATGTTATGACAATCTGTGTGGGTGCAACTGCCCACTTTGTTTTGACTAAACACAGCAACTTTTATTTTTTTATTTTGTTTTAATTTTAGTCGGGGATTTCTTTGTCGTTGCCCAGGGGGAGGGGAATTGAAGTTTCTCTTCACAATCTCTCTTCACCAGGGGAGGCCTGAGGAGTTTGACATCCACAGATTGGGAGTAGCCAGAAGATGCACAGGAGATAAGAGAACATAAAGGAACATTAGCCCCTGGTGTAGGAGATACCTAGTCTGGGAACAGATCGAAAAGAGAACCAAAGAATGAGGAGCAGATTAGCAGCAAAGGCAAAGGGAATCAATAACTAGCAGGAGATCAAATACTAAGAGTTGTGGAATTTAAGACCAATTAATGTGATTTTCTTTGGGGTTTTTATATATAAATATGTGAAAAGTCTGGTAAAGGACCATGTGGATGATTTTCACTGTGCAACCTGAACACATGTTGATGAAATAATTTCTGTTGTACTTCCTGGCCAGAATAAAGTAATACCTTGATTCTCTAACACTGAAAATATGTTGTTGTAGAGTTTCTGTTTTTCCCCATAGTTTCAGTGACCAGGACACCTACATCTACACCAGCAATAAGGATTACTTTTTTTCCTTTTTTAATTGAAACTTTTTAAATCACTTTTGGGCATATAGAAAACAAAATTAAAATGTCACAAGGGACAAATATAATATCTGGATATTAAGGGCATCCATGACTCATTGTGATAACCCTAATGTTCAAGGAAAAAAAAACCATCTTGCTCCTCCCTTTCTGAAGGTCAGTACATTCACAGTGTGAAAAGTTTCCATTCCCTTTGCACACAGACAAGAATTTTCTTTTTCATATCCTCCTACGCAAAGGATCACGAGTACAAAGGTTTAGGTTTACCTAAATCAGTTGTGAGCTCTCTCACATGTAGTGCTCTGATGAATTCTCTCATAAGCTATAAGTAGTCTCAAGAACATATCAAAGCCACAGAAATCTATCAGAAACTCTCATTAATATTTACTTGGAAGACGAAAAATAATCTGATTGAGCTGCAAGAAGATCTTGGTAAATGTTGAGATCAATTCTCTTTTATATTGGAGAATCTGCTCACTTTTCTTAAGTTTTATTGTCTGCTTCTAGGAAGACCATTTTGTTCTCCTGGTGGTATAACAAACATACAATCAGCAGGAGACAGGAACGTGAAGAATGCCAAAGCAGAGATTACTTGACTAAAATAAGCCACAATCAGGTGGAAAGAGGGCCACTAATATATCAGAGAAATAAAACGGCTTCTATTCAACTGCTTCAAACTGTGTCAACTCAGAGCCCCACATTCCTGCTTTTTTTCCAAAGGAGTTGTCTTTCTAAACAGCAGTTTGTCTGCTTTGACTCCAAGTTACTTCCTGCTGTCAGAGTAAGAACATTTCTCTAGATCTGAATTCCCTCATTTATTTCCAGTTATCTCTCTGCAGATTTTAAAACCTTCCCAAGGTGTTTAATTTGCTTTGGTTGGACCAGCTGTTGCTTTTCATGTTCTTGGGGCATTTTTTAATGTCAGTACTCCTTCAACTGAAAGAGAATCAAATGTGGCACTGTTTCATTTCCTGAGGATTATACTGGCGGTTTTCTACCACGACTGCTGCTAGGTTCAGGAAGATACAAGTGATTTGTAAATCATGCTAAATGTGATCCCATCACACTTTACCTGGAAAATGGGTGACTGCCTTGCTCTGTTCAAAAGGCCAGATACCTCAGAAATTAAATTATCCGTTCAGAGGCTACAGGTACAAGATGAAGTTTCCCCAAAGTATCTACATCACAGTTTCAAATGGCACAAGGGACCACACTAACTTCCACGAGCCCACATACAAACAGGAGCTTAAGCCTTCTGTTGCAGCATGCAAACTAAGGCCCTAATTCTGTAAGCAAAACCAGAAATCTGATCTCTGTGCCTGCCTGAGTTTCCAAGGCAGCTCATGGGGAACTGATTTGTGATTTACAGCAAAACCAAAAAACCCCAAGCCCCTGTGTGCAAACTGAACAAGTCATAAATCAGCTCTCCGTGAACAACGATGACACAAGCAGTTGTAGCAGACACAGGGTTAAATGACAGGAGTGGGAGCTGCTTGGGTTAATCCTGCTGCCAAATGGTACTAAAACTGCAGCCTGAGAGAAGCTGAGCTTTCCATTTTGGTAATCTGCTGCACAGTACTATGTTTCTTGAGAACAGAAGAGAAATAAGAGGAATCATAGTTGTACTGAAAATGCTTTCACTTTCACTTCTTAGGACTTACAGGAATAAATAAATTAAAAGTAATGTAGCATACAACTACTGGGAAAAGAGTTTATTTCAGACATTAAATTGCAATATTTTTATGAGAATATATTAGAGGAAAAACATAGTGAAAGAAGAAAAAGAGTGATGCGTCCTTGATACGGGGTTAAGCTAGTATTTTTTGGCTAGCAGCTACAAATTGATTATTAACTTACATACCAGTACCCACTGGATACATATAACAGGGAGGGGATTCGGGTGAGGAACAAGAGCCAGTTGAGTGAATATGAGTGGCTATTTATGACAAGGTTAGAAGACTGGGTTTCTGGAAGCTGCAATGTGCTGTCAGATTTTGACAGATTTGCTGTTAAATTGTTCAAAGAATTGAAAAGTATTGGGTTGGAGTGGACAGACAGATACATTCGTACACAGAAAAAATGATTGTATTAATGAAATGCCAAAATCAGGCTAAAAAAACACGAGATGCCATGCTGAATACTCACTTGGTTTTCTTCAGTGGCTTAGCTAAAAAAATAGCTCTGTTCCTGGTGTACTTATTCAGAAGGACCACCTCAGACTCAGAAAACAAAGAATATACTGACAGGGCTTAATTCAGCATCAACCAGTGTCTGCACTGACCTAAAATCCATCTATCCCAGTACCAGCCAGTACCAGACATCCCTGGTATCAGCTAATCTCTTTATGTAATGAAAACCATCTCAGCCTCTAGTACAATAATCCAGACCTATTATCTGAAGTTCAATGCTACTAATTGTGATAATCCTAAAGGTCACTCTAGTCCTTATGGACAAAGATTTTTGGGGGAGAAAGAAGTTTGCGTGCAAATTGAAACATTCCTGGGTCAGGAATTCAGAGTGGCAGTGAGCACAGCTGGCTTGGGGAGCAGGAGTTAGATGCTGTGCTGCTGAGACAGAGGGTACAGGAGCCTTGGAGAAGCAAAGGGTCCTTTGTTTCTCTGCTGAGTTGTTTTAGCTGAAAGACCTTTTTCAGCTGAAAAAGCACTGTCCTAAAGATCACTGAGATCAAAGAATGTGGAAAGGGCTCAGGTGAGATTCTCCCATCCTTCCATTGTGCAAGATTCAAGAGACAAAGCACCCCATTCCTAATACACAAGACAATAAGAACATGTTTTGAACAAAAAAGAAAACCTTGATAAAATGTCCTTGTACAGCATCTGGAAAATTAAGCCCCAGCATCTGAGGCTTTAAATCTCTACTTAAAAAAACATTAATGTCATAAATTGAGGTGTTCCCTTCATAGTCTGGAATATTGGTGATTAAATTACTACCTAAGTGCTGGCACAGAAGAAATCTCAATATCAAATGTGTTGAACCCTTAGGCACACAGCATGATTTCTAGCAGCACCTGCACACTGTAGAAATACAAATGCAAGGGTCTGAATAAAGTACCAGTGTCTTGAGGCTTGATACTGGCCTCCTGCCACTTCCCTATGACTTCCTTAGTTTGATTTTAAAGAAAACTACCTTTTATCCTGTCTCAAAGTTTGGCACTGGCCCAGGACCGTAGGAGATTCTGGGTTTTGTGATTCCATTTTTTTGCTTGGAAACAATAGTGGTATTCATGCCTAGGCAGTTCATGGGGTTGCAGCTTCTGAGCTGCGTTTCTCACTACGCAGCAATGGCTATAAGAGATGCAGCATGCTTCAGTGTTACCACAGTGATTTCCCTTCTGCAGAGTCATTAAAAAGTGTGTGTTTTAAAGTGAAACATTGCTTGTACACACGGAGCTACTCAATGCTGCATCCAGACATGCAGACCTGTGGCCAAGGCTTGGTAGACTGGAACACATGTACTTTGTAACTGTGAGCACTATTCTTTTGTTTCTGTCCTTTCAAATCTCTTTCCTCCCCCAGTCAACTCCTCTCTACCCAGTGCTAATCTCCTGCACTCAGAAAATGAGTGCATTTATACAATATCCTGTTTGTCAAACATTGTTTTGTCCCCTTAGTTATTACACACAAGCACTCTTCTGCTGACAAGTTGTCAGCTGCATTGTTTGCAGGTTGTCAGGCCTCCCACATTACAGTGTATTTGCCCAGCCCCAGAGACAAAGACCATGGCTTTTTCATAGACAAAAATAAGTAAAAAAATTCATTGTAAACCAATTTCTTCTGTTCAATAAATAGCTGAACAAAAGAAAAGTCTCTGCAAAGCGATGTGTTTGTCTTCTGTAACATAACACTGTGGCAGGCACTGCAGTGAGCTAGAGAAGACAGGCATGTCTGAAAACAAAAAGAGCTGCTGACCAACAAAACTCTCAGGAAACGCCAAAAAGGGTGCAAAACCTGAGTGTCAGGAGAGAGAGGGACAAAGGTTACAGTGATGCAATTGCCAAATGAGAATCCTCTAGTAAAATGTGTAAGGGCTATAGAATAGGTATTTATATCTGAACTTTTATAGTCAAATGAAAAGAAGAACATGCCTTTAGGATGTGTTTTTGCATTAAATGCTAAAATAAACATTTAAAATGGCTTACATGCATCACCCTAAAGTGTGTTTTTCTTTCTGTTGATTACTAAGGAGGTGAGAGTGTTAAGGCACCAGGGAGGTTGTTCCAAGGTCTTGCACTTTTGTAACATCATTAGGAGGCAAACATAACTAAAATCAGAGGACAAGGGAAAATGATGAATGAGTCAATGGTTGTTCCAGATATACATGTTTTCTAGTGCATGTAGCAAAGGCAGGAACCCAATAGCTGTTCTCACAAACCAGACCTGTGGTCTGCTGTGATTTCTAGGAACCACAGAAAATACAAGAAATCCTATGACAGGAAATCAAGAATAAACACAGCCACGCTTCAGATACTTTTTTTCTTTTCATTCCTGTTCATTTTTCACTTTTGTTTCATCAGGGACAGAATTTAATTAAAAACTGCAGAAAAACAAAACTAAAATTCTTCCTTTTGGGGCAGGAGATCAGAACAAGAGTTAGGTTTTTTGGTTTCTTTCTTAAAGCACTGTTTTGGAGTGGGTTTTTTTAGAAGCTAATCAGGAAAAGGTCATTGTTTTACTGGTGCAATTAGATATAATGAACTATGGCAATAACATATTCCTAGGAGGACACCATCTGTAGGTGTCCTTTGGCAGGCCTCAGCTCATAAAACATCAGCCCAAGAGGCCTAGGCTGGGTAGCCACATGCACTGGTCCCAAAAAAGCCTTTCTTTTTCTAGGCACCTTCTCTTGGGTTGGGCTAATCCTCCCTGTCCCATCTGAGCATGAAAATCCAGGTACTCACCAGCCAGGGCAGCTGCATTTCACATTAGCAGCAGTTTGGCCATCTCATCCTCATTCTGTGTCCAGCAGGTAAAATCAAATGCAGGAGGTGCCTGCTGTTGGGGCAGCCAGAGGGAAGAGAAGGCATAGGGATGAACATCTCATCGGGAGGGTGGTCCTGCAGAAGAGCACAGCAGTGCATTTCACACATCAGAATTTTGGAAAGCTGAGCAGTCCACAGGCAGGTTCAGGAAACATAGAAACTTTTGACATACTTACAAAAGTGTGGCATGGGGCCAAATTTCACAAACAAGTAGTCAAGATAATCAAAATTCTCTGGCTGCTCCCACCAAGGATTGTGTTTTCCAGAGTATGATCTATTATGCAGCATCACACTGGTGTTTTATTGCCAAAGGGGCTTCAGTAGAATCCTCAGTGAGGTTTCAGATTGGTTTCTGGGAAATGAACTTTCCAGAGGGCAGGATATTTGACAGCATTACCAGAATTTGTGGGAATTGTCTGAGCCTGAAGGGGTGTGAGAGTTCATGGATTGCAGATGGATCTCTCCAGCCCATGGAGCCCAGGACTCAGAGGAGCAATGCACATCACTGCTGCAGGGCTGCAGTGTTTCTGTGGTGAGCATCTGCTCTTCCAAGGGAAGGGTATTCAGCAGGCAAAGTCCATCCCTGAGGTTCCTTGGGGTAGCTACAGCCATCCTGAGTGCTGCCCACCACACACCCAAGGAAGGCTGTTGTGAGGAGAGGGAAGCCCCACAGCCAATCTCACCTCCCCCTTGACCCTGCCCATCACCTCCTGCCCCCAGCCACTGCAGAGCCATGCTTCCCCCATCTGGACCCAAAAGGGAGCTGCAAACAGCTGTCTCTGTCCCTGAAAGAGCTCTTACAGGACAGTGCTGACTTGCAGCACAGGAGAAGCCAGGATTCAGGTGAATCTGTGTTTCCTGGGCAGCCTGTGAACTGGAAGAGGTCCAGCCTGGGCAGAGCACAGACAGTGCCTGACTCAGCATCACCCACATGCATCAGTGTGGGCCAGTTCAAAGGACAGCCAGGGCAGGCCATGTCCCTGCCACGTGGCCATTTCTGGAGCAACAGATGGTTCCTGGGCTCTTTGCACAGAATTTGATTAAACATCTGTGCAAATCAGCAGGTCATGGGCTGTGACTCAGGCAATGAACCTCCAAGGCTGCGCTTCTGGTCACATGAAGTTAATGAGGTAAAAATTCATATAAAGAGGAAGAACAAAGTACAGCATTGTCTGAAAGGATTCAACCAGCCGTGTGCCAAGTGCTGAGGATGCCTTGAATTTTTTTATCATACCAGAGTTTGGAGGTACTACTGCACTTTTCCATACAGAATTCTATTTCAATAATTCACAGAATTATAGAAAGGCTTAGGCTGGAAAGCATCCTAAAGATTATTTCATTTCAGCCCTGCTGCCATGGGGAGGGACACTTTCTACTAGACCAGGCTGCTCAAACCACCACTAATCACCTTTGAACACTTCCAGGGATGGGTCATCCACAACTTTTCTGGGCAACCCATGCCAGTGTCTCACCACACTCAAAGGAAAGAATTTCTTCCTAATATCCAATCTAAACCCATCTTCTATAGTCACAACACATTCTGTAAAAGTTTTTCCTCAATGACTTTAACTTCAGAGAATCCTCCTCTTCAGTTGTACTCAGCCACTTGCCATTTTTTGAGTGTTGACTCTGAAAATTAGGGCTAGGAAACATTCCTGGCAATTCAAATGCCAATCCTCCTCATAGTGTGCCACTCTACACAGTGGGCTCTCTGCTGGATGCTGAGATTCAGCTCAACCACACATTAGTTTAAAAGAAATTGAACCTGAAGAGAACTGGACTAAACTTTGGGGGTTTTCACCTTTTTTGTTTTTTATATCAGTTGGTTAACAGAAAAAGAAAATATTCTCCCTCTCAATTTTGCCTAGCAGAATCAATTCTTCTCTGTCAACTCTTTTTGAAAACAAAAGTAGTGACCGTGCTTCATTCATTTTTCTCCAAAATTAACATAGAATCCCAAATTAACTAAGTTATTATCAACATTAGAGAAAAAGATCATGGATTGGCTAATCTCATCCCATGTAATCAGGCGTGACAAGCCTTATCTCTAGTCCACTGGAAACGTAGCAGCAGGGGACAAAGCAGAGACCCAGGGAGCTAATTTGGTTTCCTGACCCTCGGATTTGCAGAGGCTGGTGAGGAAACGCCAAAAGGGGCTGGTGGTGTTTTAGCACCACCGGGTGGACAAGTAAGGGAAAAAAAGTTCATTTTTGAGACTGTGCATGGGTGTCCTGGCAGGCAATAGTCCCACCTCAGGCCAGGAGCCCTGAGCAGTGCTCAGCCTCACCCCTGCTGCTCTTCTTATTGACAAGTGTCCCAGGAAGTTCTCACACATCTCTTCACCAAATTAGGCATTCCTGTTACACTGCATGTGATCCCAGAGTCTGGAAAGTCCTCCCAGAAAACATTAGATTTGCAAATACAAACCTAATACCTGTAATAAATGTGACCACAACAGAAAACAAACATAGATTTATAATTTTTAATCCAGAAATTCACTTGCCTCAGAAATAGCTCAGATACTCCTCAGTGTTTTCTGCCAGTTTTGTTTCACCCTTGAAATCATCACCCTGGTAGGTAAATGAGTGGGTTCCTTAAATCACAGGGGAAAAGCCCTGCTTAATGTAGTGTTTCAAAGTGTTTCTTATACCTTGACTGTTCTGTGGGCTTTTGGACAGTAATTGTTGTGGGTGGCTGGCCTTGGACAGCTTTAATGCTGTTCACAGAAAATATATGAAGACATGTAGCAGCTGTAGCTATGCAGGAACTGCTTTCCCCTGGCACCAGATAAGATAGTTTGTTGAATTAAGTAGAAGTGCTCTCACCCTCCCACCTATATTCTGTGTGCTTTACTGGCACACTTCTGCCTAAAGCTTTGGCCGGCTCTGTGCCCTGTGACTAATCTCTTATGGATCTGTTCTTTGGATTTCACTACAGCCCTTTGTGCTACTCCACAAAGGCACATGCTGTCTCTTTGTGGGCTCTTACCTGGGGCTGACACAGGCCAGGGAGAAAGGGAAAGCCCAGGGCACTCTGCAGGTGGCCTCACCTCACCAAGCTGGTGGAAAGCAGGCAGAGTTGGCTCTTTTCCAAGAGGGGAACTTCATGTTATGTGGGAGACAAGGAGTGGCAAAGCTCCCAAAATGCATCCAATAAAAGGGTAACACTTGGGTGGCTGGTGAGTGTCCTGTGGGATACCTGACTCTGCTGTAGCCAAGAGATCTCTGCTGGCAGCAGCTCCAGGGCATACTAAACACACCCTTTCTGCAAATTCCACATTTAACAGCACATTTGCTGCTTGCTTATCACACACAGCCTGCTTAAAATAGAAGCATTTAAGCTGACGCCTCAGGTCCTCTCAGCTTTGAATGAAGGAGGAAAAAAATCCCCTTCAGAGATTCAAAGTGTACAAATTGTAGTTCTGGCTAATCTGTATCATGTACTTTGCCTTTATCCTGCTCACACAGCTCTGAGGGTCAAGAAGCTGCTCAGTCAGGTCTGGCAGTAGATTTCCCAGCTCCTTATAAGACATCAGAATACTCGAACCCAGAATTATGCAGCCAAAGACAACTAGTCATGTGCCTAAAGAAAGTGAGAAGGACTCTGACTAGTATTTTGGTGGAAGAAAATCCATCTCCTACCTACCTGCCACTGTACCATACCAGGCATGGCATTTATGTCTTCAGCCTCAGCACTCTATAATCCTTGACTGCTTGATAGTCGAAGCATCTGTAGGATGATTGGCAAATCCTGGCATCATTTCAAGTTATCTGTAACCCAGACTACGTTGGTTGTACTCATTTAAGTACATTTTATTTCAGAGTAAGGAGGGAGCTCCCAGCAGGTCCTCTGTATGCCGGGCACAGGGGCTGTGCAGCAGGCTCAGTGGGTGGCCCAGGTGCCAGGGCTGGCTCACCCTCTCAGCTGATGGCACACACCTGCAGCCACAAGAGCACGACTCCTCACTTGCTCCTGGGCACTGCACAGCTCACAGGGCTGGAGACCTGAGCACACTGGGAGCCTGAAATGACTCAAAATCAGCAGGGACAGGCAATCAGTGTGTTAGCCTCTGTGCAATATCCCCTATCACAGCAACCTCAACCACTTTCTCTCTTCTAAAACAAATAATAACTTGCAAAGAGCTGGGCTGAATGGAAGTCTCTGAGCCATGGACTTAGAGGGCAATAAAATCCCTGAAAGGCAGAATTTTAACGAATGTGTGTCCCTAGAACTTCTTGCTGGTTCATTCCAAGAAGCCTCCCAACTCTTGCTTTACCTGTTGGCATTTTGGATGATTTGAGTCCTCCTAAATGTTGCATACAGGGAAGGTGGGTGCCAAACACAGGGTCCAACCTCCATTTGGAATAGGAAGGTTCTCAAACATCTGGTTCTCAACATCTGGGAGATCTATTATAGAGCTTGTTTGAAAGCACAGTTGATCTTGGTTCTGGCTGGAGCAGGGGGCCTGCATTTTGTCTCCTCACTGTGCACTGCCCAGCTGTTTGTGCACCAGCTTTCTGTGCAAACAGAGCTGCTGCTGCCAGGTTCATTCAGCAGTTTCACAAGCCAGCATCTGTGACCTTGCAGTTCCCAGGCCTCCCTTGGAATAAGCTGATTAAAGGAGAGATTGTGCTATCTCACAGCTGTCCTGGTACCTCCCAGAAATAGGAAAAATACAAATGGACCACAAATGCATTTGAATACAATGAAGTTACTGTTCCAGCTCACTCAGCTGTGGCAATGACTTAAGGAAAGCAAAGAGTTTGTGCCTAGATTTTCATACTAGGAGTACAAGGGCATTAAAAAGCACAGACAGAGTATATGACTCAGGTCTCTCTTACCCCTCTTGCCACGTGGCTGGCTCAGGCTCTCTCACCTACTGCAGTTCTGTTCAGAGCTGTAGCAATGTGTTTTATTTCCCAACTGAACTTCCATGGAAATTCAGCCTAGAGACCTGAACCTGTCTGACTTAACAGCACTCACCATTTCCCTGCCTGGGACCAACCAGCTTCTCACCCTGTCCCCACCCCGACCATCTGATCCGCCCCAGGAGGCACCAGTAAGCAATTAACTTTCTCATTCTGAGCTTGTTTCTCACAAACACCATTGCCTAATGGGGTAACAGAAAACAAACACGGCAAGGAAACAGGACAAGACCCAGCTAGCAGGTCCCCACACCCCACATCCATCACACCATGACATGCCACACTGTGCCACATCCCTCTAGCCCAGGGTGCCACCTACCAAACCATCCGATTACATGCACCTTTTCCAGAGGTCGGTGAAGGAAGAAACCAGGAAGGTAAAGCATGTAAATAGAGGTTAAAGCCATAGAACCCATAAATGAAGAAAACTCTGGATTCCCTGCAGTTCTGATTTTCTCTCTTGGTCTCCCTTCTGACAACATCTGCAAACATCTTCAGAGCAGGATTCAGCAGCTGTGCAAAGGCAGTCACCCCCTCAATGCAGGGTGCAAAAGAGGTCTGCACACAGAAAACCCAGGTACTTGCACTGATTAGTGTAAACTGTAGATTAGTTTAACAAATAATGTAAAGGAACATGCTATTGAAATACAACAGGCTATTTTTGAAACAAACCTTCTTGTTCCACAATTGCAGCTGGTGGAACAGTTCCCATGCCAGAGGAGATGTCCATTTGGATTTACCCAGCAGCTGGGTAACTCCACATCTCAGGGGATTCATCACCATTAAGCAGGCGCCAATGGTTTAGGTGACTCTCGAGTTACACCCACAGTTAACCTGAGAGCACTGCAGATGCAAAACCTGGGGGCTCATGTCTGGGGGCTCAGTGTGAGAAGTACCCACAGCCACCATAAACAGTGCCTGGGTATTGCCTTTTCATGAAGATTATGGTCTAATTGAATAAACATCAATCCAGGGAAGCCCCACGGCCTGTGTTATGCTAGATATCAGATTAGATAACAGCGAACCTGTCTCCTGGATTTACTGCTGTGGAATGGCTGAATCCTTTCTGCAACTAACTTTTAACCCTCTGTGAATCCAAAGGAGAGCTGGCTAACCAAGCTGTCCTGTAGAGAGTTTATCCCATGTCATTAGTGAGCAATAAATCTCCTAAATATGCCACTCATATCTACTATCTTATTTTTAAGCTTGTATCTGAAGGTGATATAAAGGAGATTCAAACAGTGTCTGTAGATGGGTGTTACATACTACCAAGTTTTTTAGTTGCCTTTATCTGGGAGCTCATTCATGTGCAAAATTGTAAGTCAATATTTCTTCCTTGCTTCTCACATGCAGATTTTTCTCAGCATCAGGAGTTTTAAAAAATCATTATGAAATAAGCAGGGAGTGAAATGAAACATCTAATAATATTTCTGATTTTGGGAGAAAATTAGATTTTACTAAAAGTGCCTCCTTAAAATAGAGTTACTCCAATCTAAGATGTCCATGGTTTCCTCACTGATTTTTTGCCTTCCTTCTTTAAATAATAGTTCATGATCTGGAAGCAGCTTTACATAAATTGTCCAATTAAACTCAGTATCATAAATATTAATGTAGTCAGGATCACATGAATTTGTAGATCTGCCTCCTTTTCACAACCCTTTAAAAAATGAACCTCAAATGTTCTCAGCTGAATTGAGCAAACCTTTCCATAGTTTCAGAGATTAATATGAGCAGAATGAGGAGAAAAGAGCAAAAGACGAGATCTCAGGTGCAAATATTACCCAAACTGATGTTAGAGAGTTGATAGGAGATTACAAGAGCACTGCTCCAGATGGCAGGAGCTGCAAAGGAAGAGCACAGCTGTGGGAAGCAGTGAAGGGGAGCTAACCATACATGAAGGGGATGAGAAACAGACACTCCAAGGCATGCATCCAATTCTTCAGGTTACGTAAAATGATTTTTACCATTTATGCACTTCCTCCCTTTTCTGGGTGATGCACATTGCAGATAGAGCTGGTAGCAGTGCCTGCAATTGCCCCCACCTGACAGTTCTTGTTACAAGCTCCTGCTTTCAGTTGCTGCTAAGTTTGTTAGATGTTACTCAGCCAGGCTGAAATCTTTTCTGCCAAGGTTTGGCCTCGGGCTGATTCTTTCCCCTTCCATTTTGTTTTGGGAGAAGGAAAGGGGAAGGCAGTTTCAGTAAAAATGGTTCTGTGGTTTCCAGGGCAAGATTAGGCAACTGTTTATTTGAGCAAGAACTTGAAATTTGGCAAAACAGGGGGGTAGGTGACCCTGATGCCAGAAGACGTGGCCAAGTTACAAATGTTTTTTTAAAAAGTCTCAGCTCATGTAGTTTAGCAGAGACTTGTCAGACGAATTTTCAGAGGGTTGTGTCAGCACGGAGTGCAGAGAGTCTCCCTGCCAGCTTCCAGGCACTCACAGGGCTGTCCCCAGCAGGATGATGCTGCCTCCAGTGCTGCCCTGAGCAGGGCAGGAGCTGCCCCGGGGTGCCCAGGCTGCCCCTGCCTTGGGGGCTCCAGGCTGGAGGTGGGGGTGAGCAGGGAAGTGGGGCACCGAGGGAAAAAGGCACTTGGACAACAAACCACGGAGAATCAGACCGTGATGACATGAGGAACTGGAAAGATGACTACTGATGACCCAGCCTAGCAGGGGGGCTGGTGGGACAAGAGGTGCAGGGTGGTCAGGAGGATGGGAAGGGGAAGGGAAGGGAAGGGGAAGGGAAGGGAAGGGAAGGGAAGGGAAGGGAAGGGAAGGGAAGGGAAGGGAAGGGAAGGGAAGGGAAGGGAAGGGAAGGGAAGGGAAGGGAAGGGAAGGGAAGGGAAGGGAAGGGAAGGGGAAGGGAAGGGAAGGGAAGGGAAGGGAAGGACATCTTGGTGATATCTACCCTGTCCTTTCCAGAGCCCAGAGCAGAGCTGAGGTCACCTCCAACAGAAATCTGGAAGTCACCTGGCATGTGTGATTTTTCCTGCTTGCAGGGTCTTCTGCACTGGCTGAAAACATGTAACTACTTTTCCTTGATTAGGTCTGAAGCTTCAATTCTCCAACACAGAGATGGATTAGCACTTCTCCTCACTGGAGCACCTCAGCTTGGGATCAGGGCAAACATCTCTGCCATCAGTCATGCATGCTCTCCCCAAATGCTGCAGGGGAGATGAGGAGTGAGAGGTGGTGCAGAGCCAGACCAGCTGTCTGGGCTCCCTTCTTTGCTGCTTGGTGGGGAAAGAAGAGCAGCTGTCCCTAGGCTGGGCTGCACAGAGGTGACAAAAGGCCCTAATGCCAGGCCAGGCATTGCTTCCAGCCCTGAAGCACAGCCCAGAGCAGTTACGGAGGAAGAACTGAAGAAAGGCCAGAAGCAATGGCCATTAACCTTTCCTTACTCCTGGGTCCTAATGATCTCTTTCTTCCTCAGCCAAGTCAACAGTCAGTGTTCCCTCACAGCCCCACCAGCAGAACCCCAATATTTTCAATCAAGATGAAGCTAAAGCTCTGTCCCTATCATGCCAGCATGTCTTCCTTCTGCACCTCAGCATCTTCCCAATACCACTGCTGCCTGTGACCACTACCCCTCAGGCCTCAGCTCAGTAACATCTGAATATCCCAGCACCTTCCTGATAACTCAAATCCAGTGACAGCCCTCTGGAGCCCTTCTGGCTTGTGCATTAATAATAGAAAAACTGATTTTTTTTGTGTGTATATGTGTATTGAAACAAGAAAATCTGAAGTAACATAGTCTTTCAAAAGTTAGTCTCAGCTCCAAGCACTGGTTGCTCATTCACTGAATATTTTCATTACGTGCTTCTGTAGGGAAGTTAATTTGTAGCCATATTTACTTGAAGGCTATATTGCAATGAATAAGCATAAATAATGTATGTGAGAAGGCAAGAGAGAATTGCCTGGCAGCCTTCAGTCTGTCATTCCTTTGACTGCTAACTTGGCAATTTGTGTGGGACAAGCTATAAACCAAATAATCCTGAGGTAAGGCTTTCGTTGCCTACACAGTGCTGAATGTATTTATTTTTTAATTCCATCCAGGTCCCAAGTGCTGTCAGAATGCCAGAGTTTCAGTCAATATGATGTTTCATACTGCAAAATCTTCTTTGTTTAGTTTAAAATGGAGCTGCCAAATCTCCAATGTTATTTTACAAAGGTATCAAAAACTATTGAAACGTTTCAAGGTCTCCTGAAAGTTTCTGCACCAGATAAGGTTGTTGAGGTGCACTGAGTCACAGCATCTCTGGAGGCTGGCAGAGAGCTTTATAACCTCTTGAGGTTTTTCTCTCTTTTCTCTTTTCTGGTGGTTTAGTAGGTGACATGGTGCCCAGCAAGAGCTGCATGCTCCTTTCAGTGATGGTGATTCTCCCACTTCCTCGGGCACCCTGTTCTGATTCCTGACCACCCTTTTGGTGAAGAACTTTTACCTAATGGCCAATCTAAACCTCCCCTGAGGCCATTTCCTCTCGTCCTGCCACTAGATCCCTGTGCAAAAACATCACCAGAAATAAAGGCTCTGCAGGTTCCCCTCCTTCTTCTTCACATACAGATGAAAGGGGAATGAAGGAGGAATCTGAGCCCACTTCTGGGGATGAAGCAGCTGAAGATCCACTTATGGCTGCCAGATAAATTTCTTCTTTATTTACTGCTGCAAAGCAGAATACAATTGCCAAGGATTTAGTTAATCTATCATAAAAAATCAATTGACTTAGAAAAAGCTTTAAAAACTGATGTTTTTCTTCATATCACTACAAATGACACATCCTTTTGCTGTTCCAACATTGGTGGCATGAAAGTTTTAACAATTAACAAAAAAAAAGCTAAAGTAACCACATTAAATTTGCGAGTATGCACTGTGAACAACATAAAAATAGCTTAGGGTGCTAGAATCATTCCAAACCAAACACAACCTAAAAATAATGAAGTTAAATTTAACAGAAATCAAATATATTTAAGATCCAGGAAATGTTAAGCTAAAATAACCCCACTTTGCTCTGACTCTAAAAAGTTATTTCAGGATCATAAACACTATTCAGATTTATACCGAGCTAGGATTTTTTTTGAGGTTTCATCTATATATTTTCTTCTGTTTGAGATTCTGATCTTTACAAATGTTTAGCATCAGGCATTCAAGAAGCAATTTAGCATTTAAAAATGGAAATTCCCAATTGGCTATTATGTCTAGATCATTTTTCAGGAGGCAAAGGGTTGAGGACAAAGAAATTCTTCAGTTTAAGACATAACCATTTCAGAAGTTAAGCACTGCTCTACATAAGAGAATTTTGGTTGAATAATGACATTTTAAAAGAAAACCAAGAGACATGTACTGCCATTTACTTCACACTTGGTAAAAACATCATTCAGTCACATAACTAATGTAATCCATGATGAGAATCTCATCTGATTTTCAAAACTTCAGCAAGCTGATATTCAGGTTGTATATTTGGGGTCCATGCTTATATATTAACTGTTTAAAATGACTGTGGTTCCTACCAACACTTTTCCATAAGGCCTCAAAGCTTCTGAATTAGGTAACACTGCGTAGGATACATTTCCTTTCTCTTTTTCTTTTTTTAATGTAAGCAGCTGGTGCAAACTCCATCTCTTTAAAAATTAGTTGTCAAGTATTTTCTTCTTTCCTGGATATAGTTTTTATTTATCTCAATTTTTCATAAAGCTGAGTTGAGGTTGCCATTCTGTTTGGGAGGAGGGGAAAGTCTACTGCTGCAGATAGGATTGGCTGTATCAGTTTCAAATTCCTTGGGTTGGAAAAAGTAACAGAATTAGACCAGAAGAAAAATTGGGAAGGGCTAAACCCCAAATATTAAAAAATCAGTTATAATTTGTAGACTGTTAATTTATTATGAAGCATAAGAAGATATTAAGTCCTAGCTTTTTGTGTCTGTCAGTGAAAAACTGAGATTGTCCCAGCTGGTAACACCAAAATTCACCACCAAGTTTGATGTTTATGAGCTCTCTCTCCCAGACAACTGTGAACTAATCACATAAATGCCACAAAATACAGAAAGTCTTCTTCAGCTGGAGAGCAACAGCCCTCAGGCAGTTTCAACAGCATGAGTGTCACAGGGACCATCTCACCCACTGGAGTTACCTGGTGGCTACTCCAAGCCACTTTAGCCAAATCTCTCAGCACACGCTTCCTGAAGCTGTATGGATGGCTTAAAAAATTCCCTTGCTCAGATATAGCACTGCCACGGAATCCCAGACTTTTGTTTGTGAATTTAATGGGTTAATCTCATCATCACAGGATTTTTTGTGGATGTGTGGACTTCGGAGGACTCGCTCAGGCAAGGATGCTGGTGCCTGAGTCACCAAATCACTGGAGATCCCAGTCTTTTATGTACAGCTCCTTGTGGTTTGGGGGTATCTGTGCTGACAGGAGCACAGTGCACAGACAGGGCTGTTGGAGTATCTGACACCCTGGCAGGAGCACAGATGGTTCAAACCAGATTGGTCATTGTAGCATTTGGATCACTTTTCAATTCCTCCCATATATTTAAAGCAAAGGTGGAATTTGCCTTGTAAAGGGAAGGTTAAAATCATGCAAGTATTCATCAAGGAAAACTGGATTCAGTTGTTGCTGAAGGTCTTGCACAGAGATCTGTGATTTACTGTAGGCTTGAAGCAAAGTTTAGAGTTCCCTGTCACAGCTCCTAATTATGTTGTGCAGAGCTCCAAGCTTATTTAAAGCTGCAGCAGACAAGTATGATTTGTATGTTTAGGATCAGGGTGATTCACTCAGACACATGAAAACCTGTGGCCTGTACTAGCAGGGGGACAGCCCAAGGACAGCTCAAGGTCTGCTGAGAATGGGCTCTCTTATTCCCTTACTTTATTCTTATTCCCTTACTTTATTTAAAGCCCAAAAGAAGGAGCAATTTGAAAGTAGTAAATTTAAAAGCATTACTATCATAAGTCAGGGGAAAAAAATCCATCTAAATGGAGAAATCTCTTTTGGGGGCTGCATCTCCTATTGCCCTGTCAACTGCATTTCAATTTTTTTTTCCTCTGACAGAAAAATAAGATAGGACCTAAACCAACAATCCCATTATTGACTTTCAATTTATGGCATAGCACAGCTGTCCAAAAGGATGCTGGATTACTGGATCTGTTTGCTTTTATCTGTCCACATTCTGGAATGATGCACTTAATTCAGTGTTTCTTAAGTTTTAACTGTGGTCATGCTTTGGTAATTGAACTACACCCTGGGAATGGGATTCATTTCTGACACCTGGCTATCACACCCTCCACTAAAAACACAGCAAGGGTGACATCATGATTTTTTTTGGTAAATGATGTAGAGACTCCTCATACCTACTGAATGGATGAATCAAGCAATTCACCTTTCATCAAGAACACTTTAAGATGGCTTTAGAGGATTAGTAAACTTCATGGGGAATAACAGATGAATGGCAAATGTGCTCTCATTTGAGTCAATTGCACTGGCTATGACTGCATCATTACTTCACCTTTGCAACCACTTTTGTCAGTCCTGAAACTGACTACAGGTTCCTGTTCCCCTCTCCTGCCCAGACAGAATGGCATTAACAGGTTTGTACCAAACAGTGAATGCAGTTGAAGAACATCCCAGGGAGAATTTTCCAGGGTCTGTACTACCTGTGGTAGCTCATTTCTGCACCTGCAATTTGACTTGCCAGCATTTAGATCTTGCTTTTCATAGAAAGATCTGTGCAGCTGCTAAAACATCCCATAATTCATGAACCCTCTGGTACAAATGAGAGATACCACGTTGGCCAGGGCAGTTATCCCAGAGTTTCATGGCAGGTGTAAGCGTTGCCAAGTCCAACAAGGTGACACTGTTGATGAGCCAGGCTCCCAGAGAAGGCACTTGCATATTCAGAAAATATCTGGGGAGTTCTTAACCCTGTTTTTTCTTTTTTGTTGGTGCCTTTCAAGAATGACTTGTTAGCTTGTAATATGAAAGAAACCTTGAAATGGCTTGATAAAGCACCTTACTTTTACAGTGGTAAATTAACTATACCCATCTCACCCATTCACACAGACATATGAGGGGAGGAGGTTTGCCAGAAGTCTGTGCTCTACTACAGTTCAGGGTTTGGTTTGTGATCCTGTGTAATACCCCTGCCCATCCCCTCACAGTGACGACTTCACTAGTCACAAGTACCAAACTAGAAGAACTTGCTTGTATAAAATGGCTATATTATTAATGTCTTATTTTCCATATCAGGGAATCAAGAGAATTACGGCATTTTGCAGACCAGGCATGCTGATTGCTGGCATCAGCTGCAGTTAGTCACCTCAGAAAGATGGTGTGTTGTCTTTTGTGCAAGATGGACGTGAACGGTGCTGAGGAGGTCTCTGCCAAGTGGACTCAAACACTACTTGAAGAGAACAAAGTGTTCCCAACCTTCTTTCCAAAAATAGAAAAGGGAGAGACAATACTCCTTCAGACATTTGCCAAAATGATAAGGGAGATGAACAAAAACCACTCCCAGCAATGCTTTAAGCTCACCAGAACGTTGCTTTATCTATTCCAGTGCTGACACTGCTGATCCCGAACTCTCGGAAGTCCCATCCCACCTGTGTGGGGCAGCAAGAAACAGCAACATTATCTTGAATGCATTTTGAAATAAAATCATTTGTGGGGGGGAGGAAATGTAAGTGAACTTCTGAAGGAAGTGAGACTCTTTGATGGTATCACCTTAAGTCGGCATGCCCAGGGCCTGAAACCCCACCTCTCACATGTTGCTCGCTGTACATTTAGGTCACTGAAGTACATCTCCAGGGAGGGGCTGTCTCCTGAAAGCTTCAAGATACATTGCTTCCTGTCTCCCTAATCAGCTGTGCAACAGGGTAAATTTAGAAACAAAGGGCAGCGCAGCAGTGATGGCAAATGGGTTTAGTGCACATTAAAACCTGTTCTGGAGGAGTCAGAACAGGTTGTGCATGTCTTCAACTCAGGCTCTGAGCAGAATAATAAATGGCTTGCATACATTGAGCACCTTTCATCCTGAGAGAGCCTGCAGTATTTTACATAATAGGAGTTATCACCTACCCACCCATGAGCAGGCACCTGTGGAAGGCAGGGCAGGCTGCACGGGCCAGATGGGGCACAAGCGTGGTAAAGAGGCAAGTGGAGACGATCATCTCTATTCAAACACACAGGAGGAATTTAGGTGGGCACATGAAATAGCCCAGGCTGGAATTTAGCCAGCAAAACAGTGTATGAAACAGTCCTTGCTTGGCAATAACTACAGTGAATTATTTAATGACCCTGAGCCAAACACAGAGCATTTCATCTTAACTTACTGAAATTGCTCCCAAACATGTTTATATTCCACAAAATTCTCTTTCAAGTCTTCTGAAGCTTATTTATTCAAGGGCAGAAGTATGAACAGCAGAAAGTCAGCTACAAGGAAGACCTTCCTCGAGTAGGGAGAAAAAGGAAAAAAAATGTTGTAGAGAGAAAGTTTTGAGGTGAAAGGGGTGGGAAATATGCCACTCCCTTAAGGGAAATACATACCAGTAAATAAATGATGTGTAAGTCTGCAGGCCATCATTTTTACCACACTGCTCTACACCAGAGAACATGCAAAAAAGACTGTTCCATTAGAAAAGACCACACACTTCTTTGGCTGGATTTTTTCCCCTCTTACCCAGTTTGATGCTTTTGTTTTTGCCAAGACTGGTATCTGGGCTTAGCTTCAAGCTCATCAGTACTTCTCCCCTAGAGTTTCAGCCAAAAATACATCTTTTCCACAAAGGCTGGATGATTTTCAGGATGATTTTACTTCTCTGCAGGAGGCTTTTTCTCCTACTAAGTGTGAGCTGTGCTCAATCTATTGTATCTTGGCCACACTCGAACTCAACTTGCTGGGTTAATTCACAGACAAATTGCACACATGCAGTACATTTAGTTAGATAGCAATAAAGTGCCCCTTACTGCAGTGGAAATATTTTGTCCAGTTTATTAAAGCAGTTGACCTTATTTAAAGCATGCAAATATTTTCGATGGAAGAATGACATCTTAAGCAGAGAAATAATCAAAGCTGGACAAATGGAACTAGCAAGTAAGGTTCTTTGGATTTAATTTTTTGCATTTTTAGGCCATCAGTAGGATTGTCCATTGTAAGGAATTACCAGAAATTGGCAAGGTCAGAACTGCACCTTTCTGAGGTGTTTTCCTTAGCTAACAACAAATTGCAAGGGCAACAGGGGTTACTAGCTAATATAAGGAAGGGGTCCACTGACAATGATAATAGATTCATAATAGAACTTCCTTTTCCTTTGAAGTTCATCTTTCCCCATTTAGTCAGCTTTTCTGTAGATAAACAGCCCGAGTTACTTTAATCTTCCTCTCCCATATTTTCCTCAACATCACTGCTTGCCTCTGTACCATGTTCAGTGCCTGTCTTTCATCAAATGCTGTACCCAAGAAGTCTGACCAGCACTCCAGCTGCTCACCGACACAAACCAGCAGAGGATTCCCTTGTGCCTGTTCTATTTGTATTTGTGCATCCCATGAGAGCATATACATTTATTTGTCAGTTAAATAACAGTTTTGCGTTGATCTCCTGAGCCACAAAAGCAATTTTATCAACTGTGTTAGTAAGTCCCAATTTATGATTCCTGTAGCTGACTACTTAGTGCATACATGTGTATCTGTCTCAATTGGTGTGTCTCCATTTTCACTACAAACACTTCATTGTCTGATCTCATCTTATGGCACACTCGAAGCCTCTCCGAATTTTGTGTGTGTATTTCCAAATACAGTTCACAAATATGTGCAAAGTATTAATTCACATAAATGCATACAATGTAAACATCTCATCTGAGATCTGAAAATTTGAATAACATAGAAAGTATATAATCCATTTTTACAGATGACACAATGAGGAAGAAAAATAGAAAGAACAGAAGAAAAGCCTAAGATAGTAGCCACTGGAGTCAGCTCTAGAAGCAGCCAGAGTACTGTTTGACTATTATGGGATATAAAAATCTCCTGTTTGTTTCAGTAGCAAGCTAGGTCTAGTGCAAGCACAGCATGGAGTCCAAAGGGATGATTCAAGATCTAAGGTCACATAATCACAGAATCATTACAGCTGGAAAATACCTCCAAGATCCCTGAGTTCAACCTTTGATCAGAGCATCCCCTTGTCCACACTGAGTGCCACGTCCAGTTGTTTCTGGAACTTCCTCCATGGATAGTGCCTCCACCACTTCCCTGGGGTGCTGAGGGGCACTCCATCCCCTCATGCACATCACTGATAAAGGCATTAAACAGGTCTGAGCCCTGGGGAATCCCACTTGTGACTGGCCACCAGCTGGATGTAACTCCATCACCAGCCCTCTCTGGGCCTGGCATCCAGTCAGTTCTTCAGCACCCAGAGGCAGTGCACCTGTCCAAGCCATGAGCAGCCAGCTTCTCCAGGGAGAGTGCTGTGGGAAATGGTTCAAAGGCTTTACACAACATCCACAGCCTTTCCCTCATCCACAGGCAGGTCACTCGGTCATAAAAGGAGATCAGGTTGATCAGGCATGACCTGCCTTACCTAACCCCATGCTTCTCAGACTTCTGGTTTCAAAAGCATCCTGAGTCTGCTTCAAATGCCTGGACATCTACTTGCCATTTTATATTCCAGTGCTGTTGCTCTAACAAAGACATAGCTAGCAACAAAGTTAGAGCACAGAAGTAGTTACACTTAAGTGCAGAGTAAATCCATGATAATACATTTTAAAACAGTCTAGGCCCACCCATGGAGACATCTTAAATCTTTAAACCAAAAGAAACTCCAGCAATTGCCATGGGATCTTGGGTATAGGGAAGTAATCCAAAAACAACATCTTAATCTCTATTTAAAGAGGACAGCTCAAGCAAGTAGTGCAGTATGTGCTGTATCAGTGGAACATGGCACTCCGTTGTATTAGGCACGCCTTAGGGGTTAATCCTTGCTATGAGTAAGGTCTTTGCTCTATAATGTACCAGTTCATTTCTCTTTGTGACTGTGCAGTGACAGAATGCACACACTCTAAGGTGTAAAGCATGGATTATGCATTAAACGTGGAGGTGAACATCAGTGTCGGTAAGTCTGACCTGCAGCCAACTTCCTTTGGTCCCAGCTTAAAAGGAAAACATGCTCTCTCACAGGGCCAGAGACTACTGTAGGGCAGTAGTAGGGCAACCTTGCTTCTCTTACCCAGCTCTTTGGTTTTGGGTTTTTTGTGTGCAAGGTGCCTTTAAGTCCCCAAAAGCTGACTACTTAAGACCAGTATCTTGAAGAGCAGCACAATAGAATAATATTTGTGTTTTTATTCTCTCATTATTCATTCTGGTTTTCTGATTGAAATTATTCTATGTCACATCTAAACCCCTAAATATTTAAAAAGAAGCAACAACCATGCAGACTTTGTAACTGGGATGACACTTCTACTGTTTTTTTTTTCCTTGTGAAGCCTAGAACAAATATAATGCTCATGAGAAACTGAGTTGTGCTTAGGCAGGAAATCAGTGTTTATATATAGAGTGTCTATATATAGACACATACACAAATGCATGCAACAATCCCCTATGCCTGTATATATGTATAATGATTCAAGATTTCTTCCCCCTCACGTTCACGATCATTTAATGTACTTCTACACCTAATGGATCAGTCTGGCTTCCCAGAAGCAACTCAACAAGAAAGCTCAAGCTAGAAAAAATAACTAAAAGCTTAAGGAGTTAGGCACAAAAGTTTTCAGGGAAGGAAGAACTGGTGCATGTTAATCTGTCAGTGATAACACTGAACTCTATGATATAGAAGGGAATGAAGCTAACTGGCGAGCAGCACAGGAGGGCTAACTTGAGTCAGTTCACCCGTCCTACTGGGTGTTCACATGCCAGTGAAAACCATCATTTGGTATGCACCAAAGTATTACCTTCCTATAATGCATTTGTGAGTTTAAACTTGTAGAATCAGATGCATACCTTATACTACATTGCAAAGATTATATTCATATGTGGTGATGTCACTGAGTAGGAGTCCCAGAATAGCACAGCTTGAGAATGAATTAATAGGAAGCACTTAATGCTTAAAGCATTTCGCAAACATTAACATTTCAGTGCTCCCAGGACACAAGTTAAACCATGCACACAGCTTTCCTGGGAAATGGTGAAATGACTCACTCAAAAGCTCAAAAGGAAGTCAGATTTGCCATTACAAGGTGGGAACTGTTTTTATCCAGGGCAATGTGTACCCAAGTAGATTGTACCTGAGTACATTTTAAAAAACATCTTTATCCTGTTTCAGATGTCACCAGTGCAATCACTTCAATAATGTCATCTGTTAGATGTTAGTGACATTGAAAATAAAATGCAAGGGAATGTGAAGTGCCAAGACCACCAGATGTCTTCAAAGTGAGACATTTCCAAGGGGAGCTAAGAAACACGGTCCTCATGCTGCAGCAGTGCACATCTGCTTCCTTCCTATTTTCATGAACCTCACCAGGCTCCATTACTTTCTTTTCAAGGTGAGGATAAAGCAAAATCCACATATTGCAATAGCAAATCTTCACCAGTAGAGATGACAGTTGTGAAGAACCTGAACCTAACTGCAGTCATGCCATTTGCTGTGAGGTATCACCACCTAAGTAACACCATTTCTTAGCACTGTGGGTCTGGGATTTTGTCATACACAAATATAACCAGTTATCTTGTTTCGACTGTAGACTTTGACAGTCCAGGATTGCAGCTGAACCTCTCAGAGGCCTCTGGGTCACACTTCAACAGCAGATGATGGGTATGAAAGGATTACATTGCTTGGAAAGTCTGAAAAGGGCCCCTTGTCAATTAACAGAGCTGAGACAATTGCATTTGCATGCCTAACAATGAAACTATGAGAGAAAGACTGAACTACTTCATCAGCTTAAAGGAAACCCATCATGGCTAACATGAGGTTAAGTGCTGGGTAGGAGTCCTCCAACAGGCACTATGGCACTCCCTGCTCCTGCTAGGACAGCTGGCTGCAGAAATCAAAGCAATGACACAGCCAAACTTTTCCAGTCTCAAATAAGAACAGGAATCCACCATTGTTCAAAAAAAAAAAATAAAATATCACACTTGCCCAGAACCATCTTGTACCAGAAGCTGGGCAGCATCCATTTGGAGTCAGACTGTAATTCTGTGTTCTATTACAGACTTCAAACACGATGGCAGCTGGATTTCAGAATGGAGGAAAACTGCTCTCCTCTGGAGACAAACAGCACCTAGTACTGAAGTCCAGTTTCTAGATGTTAGGAAAGCAAAACTCACAGATCGTAAATACAATAAATAATTCAGAATTGACATATATGGGAGAAGGAGAAAGAACATTTCAGGTGAGATTGAACATACCATTTTTACAGAGCTTTAGTTTGTTGTTGCAGGATATTGGAAAAAAAGCCTCTTGGGTGGCACCTGACCCCTTCTCTTAAAAAAAACTAAACAAGATCCCCTCTCCCCAGTCACACTTGCTAATAGACAGGAAAATCCCATAAAACTACTTTGCCTCTCATGTTCTAAACCAAGCCAATTTAATATAGAATATTCTATCATCAGAGTGACCAACTGCATTTCACATAGAGAAAATAAAACCAGCCTGTGACAGCTCAGATCTGTAGCATTCACTGCTACATACCTCTGTATTAAAGACATAGGAGTATGGAAAAGTAAAAACCATGAGTTTTCCACAAAATTAATAACGCTGCTTTGTCAGATCTGTCAGTATCTATACCTTTCTCATTCAGCATGCTCCCTCAGTGCCTAGAGAAAAACACATTGGCTGGTTTATTTAAGAGGCATTCTGGATATGGTAGTATGGGTAATATGGATAGTATGGATATGGATATGGTAGCTGGCACAAAGTCCTACCCTCATTCTAAAGACAACTTGATTCATTTAAGAGTTGGATTCACCATATCATGTCAAGCAAGATCTCTCATCCTGCACAGATATCTTCCTATTTTGATGACACCTAAGTTTAGAGGGTGCAGATAACCCATTAGCAGTAAGAAGTGGTAACAACAAAGGTCAAGAAGCACACCTTTACTCTTCAGGAGGAACATATAAACTCTGGATGCTGACACTGTAAATAATATCAGTGGTTTATCTCTGAGTGAACCTCAAAACAAGACGTGCTATATGGATCATAACTTGAGCTCAAGTAATTATTCTGTTGATGATCCAAGATGAAAAATGCTTTCTTTGGCTGATAACTTGCACTTGCTTCCTTGGAAGCATATTATTTCTGGCTTACTGAAACGAATTTTTATTTTTAACTAAATGTTGAAAGTATTTCAAAAAGAATTGCCAAGTGAGCCTCTAATACCTGGACCAAATACCCTGTTTGTAGTAATACGGTCTATTTAGGGCTGTCTCAGAAGGTCACTCATACTTCAACTACTGCAATATGTCACCACCTTATAAATGAGAGTGATATCAGCAAACAAAATTGGTGCCTTATCATTCCCTGGCACTTGCTGCCTACACCCAGGTGGAAGGTGTGATGTTACATTTAAATGTAAAGCTGGCTATGAACTCAGAAGTACAAGACAAACTGATAAATCCATCAAGGGCTGTACCCCTAATTAAGAAAACACACAAATGTGCTGAATTCCACAAGGTTAGGGCATTTGACACTGAATAGTAACTAACAACTTTGGAACTGCTAAAACGCAAACAGTGTCTGACTTTGGCCTTTCCAAATTGCACTACATTAAAAAAAACCCCATCTTTCAGACTGTTATACAGAAGGTCAAAATTAATGGAATCTTTCAAGATATTTTAAGCTAAAATCTTCAGGCACTTTCATTACATATTTCACAATTCATAAGTCAAAACTTGGAAATGAAAATAGTGTGTCTTTATTGATAGTCTGCCACAAATTAATGCATAAACTTAAGAGTTAGCCAAAAATGTATCTGCCATCCGAACATGGCAAGCATTATCTGCAAAAAGTGGATCCTTTCTTCTAGCAGATACCAGCTGTTGTGTTACCAGGTCTCACTATAGTGCCATTTGCAGTCTTAAGTATTGTTTTGCACAAGCTGCAGGATGCTCACCAGAGTCACTGTCACTTCATTACTGCAAGCAAACAGGTGCACACTTTAATGCTAAGCCTTTACTGAAGCCAGTGGAACTCGTCTGTCTCTCAGGTGAGCTTGCACACCATATCTGCAGAACTGGAGTTTATGACTACAAAAGCAATGACAAGGGGGACAAGAACAGACGCACTACAATAGGCATTCCAACAATTCAATGCATCTATCTTACTGAAGGAAATTGCATCTTTACATACTATTGAATGTTAAAAATGAACAAAGATGTTTAAGCACAAAGTATATATTTATACCAAATAAAACAACTGAAAAAGTATTACATAAAGAAAATAATGTAACAGAATGTACTTAAGTACCTAGCTTACAGTCATGCTCATATCTAAAAATAACATTGTTAAGTAATATATATAATTTTGGACATAATTCTCTAACATACAACATGATTCTGTGATTCTAAATGTGGAGAGTACTTTTCCATGATACAGGACACAAATTATTTTATACAGGCACACCTGCTAATTTGTATAAAAAACATGCTTGTAAGTGAAAAGGTCACTGTAGTACTAATTTACCATGTAGTGTTAATCATGTTGAACTTGTCTCTTTTGCATTGGTGAGCGCCAACACTGAATGGTACAATATTTGATCCATATGGTTCACTGACACTGCAACCTGTTCCCAAGCAGTAGCCCTGCCTGGGTGTTAACAGTACAGTTCTGTACAGCCCCATCTGTCTGCATATAGTGTATTTAAAACTAACAGCTATTACAATTATTACAATGATTTCTGTTCCAATATATACATCAGTATAAAATACTACCCAAAACACTTTTGCATTTCAAACAATTTTAACCACTTCATCAAACAATGCATTTGCAGAATTAAAAAAATCCAAATTAATATTTGATTGCCAACAGTACAGCATCTCTATGGTATGTTTCCTAGTCAGTGAGAGAACGGAAATGTTTTAATTAAAGTAAGTATCACAAAACATAATTAATGTTAGAGCAGTTCAAGGATTCCCAGTTTGTCAGTATCTATCCTAAGCAGTGCTACCCAAATACAGTATAAGCAATTTAGTGTTTCTACAATGAGAATAAAACATTCAAATATTAAAGCTGCGTCAAACACACAAAAGCAAGGAAAGATAATTTGTTCTGTACTCATTTCTGTTGTAGCAAGGTACAGCATATCAGGAGCTTGCACTCAGTGCATCATATCTGGTTGTGTGTCTAGACTGGGGAATGAGATGCTGGAGAGCAGAGCCATGGAAAGGGACCTGGGGGTCCTGCTCAGTGGAAGTTGGACATGAGCCAGCAGTGCCCTGGCAGCCAGGAGAGCCAGCCCTGTCCTGGGGGCATCAGGCACAGCATCACAGCTGGGCAAGGGAGGGGATTGTCCTGCTCTGCTCTGAGCTGGGGCAGCCTCACCTCCAGAGCTGGGGGCAGCTCTGGGTGCCACAGTACAAAAGAGACATTAAACTATTGGAGAGTGTCCAAAGGAGGGACATAAAGGTGATGAAGAGCCTTGAGGGGAAGCCACTCCTCACAGCTGAGGTCACTCCATCTGCTCAGCCTGAAGGAGCTTGAGGGGAGACCTCACTGCGGTCTACAGCTTCCTTCTGAAAGGAAGAAGAGACACAGGTATAGATCTCTTCACTCTCAAGACCAGTGACAGGACCTGAGGACATGGCCTAAAGCTGTGTCAGGGGAGGTTTAGGTTGGGTATCATGAAAAGGTTCTTCACCCTGAGGGGGTTTGGGCACTGGAACAGCTCCCCAGGGCAGTGGCCACAGCATCAGCCTGGCAGAGCTCAAGAAGCATTTGGACACCACTCTCTGGCACATGGTGTGACTCATGGGGTGTCCTGTGCAGGGCCAGGAGCTGGACTTGATGATCCTGATGGGTCCCTTCCAACATAGCTTATTCTGTGATTCTCTATGTGCTACGATACCTGGATGCAACTGTGGAAGACAACTGAAATACTATCAACTCTGAATTTCCTTGCTGTTGTGGTTTTATGTCAGATCATTCAAGTTAGGAAAACTTAGTGTCTTTTTCTTTTCTTGAACGGAAGGAGAGAGAGGAATTCATAATGAAATTGCAAAAATGCTACTAAAATCCCTATCCTGGACACAATACACTGCTTTAGGAGTTACTGTGTCATTGCACAATATAAGTGGCCTATTAATCACTGAATTATTGGTGTAGCAGAATATACATAATTGTGAATGCATTTTAAAAATTGGTATTTTAAAACTTGCCTGTATTCCATAACAAGCCACAAAATGTTGTGTTTTTCAAACACTAATACATTTATGTAAAGTAGTAAATATATGTTTATAGTGGCAAATTTCAGATCTCTGCCTCTGCTACTTCAGTTTTTAAAATGGGATTTAGTTAAGAGTTTTCATTCTTTACATCATTCTAAATCAGAATTATTTCTGAAGCATAAAAGAAATCCAAATGGCAATAGTAATATGATGGGGGTTTTTAATTTGTTTTGCTGTTTTGCTCTGAGCTTAAAAAATAATCAGTGTCTTTTAAAAAAAATGCAAAACAGTAAAACCTAAAAAATCTCTCCTCAGGAGAAGTCCCTACTGAGAGTTTTTTTCCAAAACTAAGTCTCATGCTTACAGTATTTTTATAGTCATGTTACACACCCTTGAAAATAAAGGCTCTATGTTGAGAATTGTGACAGGCCCTTAATTATAGAGGTGTTAACTGGTGACACTACATTTCATCAGAAAAAAACCAAAAGCCCCACAAAAATTCATAGCTTATACTGAAAGTTTGATTCATGCTCGTTTTGTTCATTTAAAAATACTCTTTGGAAACTTGTGTCAACTCCTGCAGACAACTTAGTGATACATCTTTTCCTGTTAGAATAAAAATTATTCATATTCACCTCTACCCCATGCTAAGCTCTACTACTAATATACACTTCATTACCTGCTCATGTCACCATCTAACACATATCTTTACATTCTTCTACATATAGTGTCCAGGGCTTATTTTTCACCAAAGGAGAACTTGATAACTATTACACTTAGAAGTTTTTATTGAGAAGTTTTTTGGTGTTCTAGCCTTTTCATTGCAATGCACAGTGATATTAATAGTTCAGAATTTTTGTCTGTGTGAAGAGAAACTTTTTATAATTTTTTTCCCATTAAGGACTTTAAAATCTGAACTCACTTAGAGACCAAAACTGAAAACCAGAAGAGAGATTGGATGCAATTTTAAAATGGTTCTGCTACTTTAAAATGCATTTAAAATTTGTACACATGACAAAGGACTCTAATTTTTACATTGCTGTAATCAGATTCTAATTCAAAGTCTTGTAAATGCACATGAAAAATAAGCCACTGGTCATGAAATCTAATGATTACATTCAAAGCTAGCCTTTAAAAAAATTAAAAAGTTACAGGCAAAACATACTGGTTTATGTACTCACTAGCTTATCAGGCTACAATAGGCATGGTTTAGGTATAAAAAAAGCAGACAATTCAGATTTAAATAAGACTGTGTGAAATCAGAAAAAACCCTTAGATTTCACTATTAAAAAAAAACCCAAAAAAACCTATCATTACTTC
This sequence comes from Luscinia megarhynchos, assembly GCA_034336665.1. Classification (NCBI taxonomy): domain Eukaryota; kingdom Metazoa; phylum Chordata; class Aves; order Passeriformes; family Muscicapidae; genus Luscinia; species Luscinia megarhynchos. Next base: position 74,197,107 of record JAPFBE010000003.1, read on the forward strand.
CCATCCTACAGCTACAGTTAAACCAACTAACAAAAATAATCAAAGTATTTCTGACAAATGGAAGTTAGGCTAGAGTATGTGGCAACAATCAAGATTCATATATGTTTCTATGTAAAATGACTCATGATTTACTATAACATAAAATACAAACAAGAGCACTTTGCGGCTAATGCAAGAGCTACTAGTAGGAACACTTAATGCCAAACAGTCTTCAGCCCTCCTTTACGTCGTATCTCCAAATCAGTATTGACTTCTTTTGACCAGATACATCATTTTTGGCTTGTCACCCCAGTATGTCACGTTTTACCACTTGCCACAGGCAGCAGGAGACAACTAGCTGAGCAAACTACAAGCAGTGACATGCAGAAATTAACTCTCAAATCTGAGTACTTAGATAAAATGATATGCAAGCGCACACTAGGACAAAAGGAATGGCATTCGTCATCCAAAATAGGCTCATCATCCCTCCCCACCCCCCAAACAGTAGTTGCAACAGCAATAGAAAAAGATCAAGAAGATGTCTGTTCTTCAGAGTCAACTGTGGAAAAAAGTCAGCAATATATAACAGCAGCGATGGACAAGGAAGAGCAAACCCAAAGAATCTTGTTGAGTATTTGTTCATTTACTTTTCTGAACACAAGCCAAAGTGCACCACACTGGCTTGTTCTGGACTTCAGATACAGATGTCCTAATCTCCTTAGATCCTTCACAGATTTAGAATTCAGTCTCCCTGAGGCCCCTATAACCAAGTAAGAAAACTCTCTTTATCTAGCTTGGTGGCTGCCAAGACAGATTCCATGTCATTAAGGATGTCAGAGCTCAAAGCCTCTTGCAGACTTGGCATCAGTTCTTCTCCTTCTATATTCATTCCATCTCCTTCCAGTGTCCCAAGGTCCACATTTGTCCCTGGAATGGCTTCAAGGTAGTCTGGGAAACGGTTCTGATGGGATGGTATGTTACTTTGGCCGATACTGTCACCTAGTTATAACACAAAGATGGATATTAAGCATACTGGAAGTACCAAACATACAATTTATTAGGACAACTGGTTAATCATGTACCTCTTGCATCATACAAGCAGTGTGACTCATAGAAATCCATCACAAGCCCCAGAGATAACTTGACTGCATGCAGATGTATAAAGAACATGCCTTTGTTTCCAACTTTTGCCTAATGACCCAATTCTTACAAATTTTTGATGTCATTTAGCAGAATTTAATTTTACACTTGAAGGAAAAAGACAATACTGAATCAAATATAGTTTTGGAGTAGTATTAACAACACTGTATGACATACTATTCCTAGCTCTGAACAACATTACTTCAAAAAGCAAACACACTCAAATTCTTTATAAAAACAGAAGTGATACTACTTTAGGAGCAATTTCCCCATCATCCCAACACAGTCAATAACAAATATATTTTTTCACAAATCTAAACATAATGTTTCTATCAGAGAAAGAAGGGAAATAGAAAAAGGTAGACAAACAATGCAAGATGACAGCTCTTCAGAGTTGCTAGTTTTCATTGCAAATGGATACAAATGTATTTGGAAAATAGGCATTAAAAATGTACACAAAACCTGACCTGTATCCATCTCATCAACACTGTTCAGGAAGTCATCTGGGGTTCTGGGTACACTGTAACTGCTCATGCTAAGTCCACTATCTGTGCTTTCATCTCTGGAGTGATATGTTCCACTGTAACAGAGAAAAGGAGGAAAAAAACATGAGGGTAGAGTACCAAAGAATATAAAATAGTTGCTTGTTCTGAACTAATTTATGGGCTTTGAAAATATTGCTACCATGAGAAATCCTCTATTCTAATAAAAAACTGAAGCACTTGTTTGCATGAGACACCTGGGTTTTATTTTATTGCAGATCTTTTCCAATTAGAATCGTATTATTCAGATTCAATTTAACTTCATGAGAACACACCTAAGGAGCTTTAAGAAACTGCCTACTTGTGCTGTGCATAATTTTAATCTTTTCACACCCACCCACAGGTGAAACCTTTCGGAGCATATCAGATAACCCATAGTGATCATAAAAATAATAATAATTACAGTGCATCCTTTTATGCTTCCATAAGGATAAAAAAATACTTCTAACTAATGTTCCCATGTTTAATCAACCACTGAAGTGTATTTTTAGGTCACTGCTGTTATAAATAGTTGGAACTCCTTTAGCAATTCTTCAATTGCTTCCCACTGCTGCATTACTACTTGTTCAGTCACACATGTCAAGGCAAGAGAGCACCCAAATATAAATCAAATACTGGTACAGAAGCCATCCTATAAACAAACCCTGCTCAGAATGATCTTGCTGACAGAACAGTTAACCAAACTGATGGCATGGGGCCTTACATGCCTTCACTTTCTTACTGCCATCTCCTGCCAGCACAGCAAGCAAGACCAAGAGAGCCACAGTGGAAAATGTGGGATGGGGAGGGGAAGTAGGCCAGTATGTTGAGTTTCTATAGCATGGCTTTGGTAGCAGGGGTCTGCAGGGATCACTGTGTGACACAGCAGGAAGAGCTGATCCCATGTCAGCCAGCTGCTTCCAGCTGTTTCCAAAGTGGTCTAGCTGCCCAAAGCTGAGACCATCAGTGACAATGGTGGTACCTTTGTCATAACATATTTAAGAAGAGGGGGAATATGCTGAACAGCACATGGGAGAGGAGTGAGAATGTGAGAGAAACAGCCCTGCAGACCCCAAGGTCAGTGCCAGAGGAGGGGCAGGAGGTGCTCCAGGCACCAGAGCAGAGATTCCCCAGCAGCCCATGGTGCACATCCCATGGGGAGGCAGCTGTGCCCCTGCAGCCCCTGGAGATTCAAGGGGGAGCAGAAATGCACCTGCAGCCCACGGAGGATCCATGCCAGAGCAGGGAGATGCCTGAAGGAGGCTGTGACCCCATGGGAAGCCTGTGCTGGAGCAGGCTGACAGGACCTGTTGCCCCAGAGAGGAGCCCATGCTGGAGCACCTTTGCTGGCAGGAGCTGTGGCCTGCATAAGCAGCTGTTCAAGGCCACCATTTCCTCCCTCCCCTCTGCATCTCCTAATATTCAGTCTTCATCAAAGTATTTTCAGTATCTGTATTTCTTCAGGTTATGGTAGCATTCACTGAGAATCCTTACTGATTTTCCACCTGGCATCCTAAATTAACATCAACTTGATTTACTGTTCAAATTATCATTTGAAGACATACTGATCCTCCTGATGAAGTACTTGTGAAGTATATAGTATATGCCTTTTTGTCAAGTATGAACAACAAAAAAATTATGAACAGCTATAGAACAAAAAAATCATGAACAGCTATTCAACATCAGATGCCAGTAGAATGCTTTCAGCCCTGTATATAAATATATATATTAAATATATATAAATATATATATATTTGATTCCATGGGGACATCTTTGCCATACAAGAAAGGAACCGAGCATTTCTTTACAGATAAATCATAAATATTTCTCTTTTTTTAGACTGATTTAAAAACAGAATCACCACACATTCAATACAAACCTAGTAATTAAATGATTTAGAACTTCTGTGTACAAAAATGCTGGTTTACTTTATGGGACAAAATACTAAAAACAGAACTGAGACTATGCTGAACTAAATCACTCCAGTGGAGAAGGTTCTTTGGCTGTTGCTCTCCCTCTTGGAATGTCCACCACTTCTCTTCAAATCACTCCTTAATATACATTTCCTCTTTCTTCAACAAGGATTTGTTCATTTAGAAGTCATACCACCCAAAATTACCACATGCAACTAAACAGCATTACCCAAAATAGAGTGGATTCTTCTTCAACTAATCATTGTTAAAATATGTGTATACAAAAGAAGAAATACCAATTTAGGAGTTAAACAGAGAATTACCATCACTACCAATATAAATCTAACTGACAAAAATATATAAACAAGTGTGGCAAATCATAAGGTGAAATAAAATGAAGTCTGCACTGATGAATATCCCATTAAGAAAAAAAAAATCAAATATACCTTAATGACAGTCAGTACTAAAGATAGCAGGCAGATTTGATTATGTATTTTCAACCACTACTGAGCATTATCTCAAATTGCTCCAAGGTAGTGATTTTCTGAGATTTTTTTATGCTTCTATTATATAGGCAGCAGAAAATATTAAACAACCTAAACTCTGAATATATAATTTTGGGGCCTAAATGTAGTACTGTCTCACCAGAAACTTCATATACACCCTACAAAGATAGAAAGGAGCATTTCTCCAAGTCTGAACATTAACATAAAGAGCATCAACAAGTACCCTTTCTTAAAAATCCCTTTCCCACATCCACATGACAGAATTAAGTGTGGAGCTACTAGCCTAGGAGACAAATGTTCAGACCAAAATGCAAATTAAGAATCTGAACTCAAGTCAAATACAGGTTTGCAATATTTTGCATGGGGTAAGGGCTACGTTAAAAAAACCAAAAAAACAGTTAAACATATATGCAACTAGGCAAGCAGTATCTTTTTGCACTTTGCAGTAAATATCAGCCTGCTGTAAAATTACAAAATGTAAATTTGACCTTTCTAGCTTTTCTCCTGTTTCTAGTTAATGGCAAAGATCCATCACTTTATATTTTATGTGTGTAGACTCACAACTGATAAACTGCATCAGTCCACTGCCATGGCCATTTGAAACCTAAAGATGTATTTTCTTCAGGTCAGAAAACACATTTTGAAGATGTGAGAACCTGTATGATGTATGATGGCAGCCTTCCAGAAGTTCAAGCTAGAATGTTACTAAACTATATCAATACCATTATCTATCTACAGAGGCTTCTCATGGGAGAGCAAGTCAGGTTTAAATTGTCTCCTTTATTTCTTAGGACAGAGCCAGCACAGCTGAGGCTCATGCAGCAACACCCTACAAGATTAATTCCATGTAGGATAATTCCTCCAAAAAACATCAAATTTTCTAATCATAATTGTCTGTGTAGGACATAAATCTTCCCAAATGGATTACCCAAAATACAGATATCACTTATCTCAAGCTGCAGTAATTCTCTAAAGTTGTAATGTTTGGTATGAAGCTGAAATTTGAACAGTAATTCCAACAAAATAAGCACTTCAAGTCAGAGGGATTTAGAAAAAGTTTTGTGAAAGACTAGTCTGTACTCTAAGATTCTAAATCTTGAATGAAAATACCCACTTCAAAATAATACAGCATTTAAAATGAAACATGCCACTATTTGTAGACCTAACATTAGCAGAGTAAAAATACTGCTAAATACCTGAAGTGGAGGGGAGGGGTGAATGGAGAAACCTTAAAATGAACCTCAAGTTGCAATCCTAAATGTGCCTCACAGTTCATTTGATCTCACAGGGAGCTATTCACAAATTCTTTGAGTCAGTAATTTGAAATGACTGTTAGTCAACAGATTATGCAGAGGCAAACATGTTATGACTTTGAATAAAAACCTTCCTGCAAGTCTGAACAGACTACTTCCTCCCACAGGAGACAGCTTTTAATCTTCACTTTTACTAGACTTGCCATTTTAAGGAAAGATTCATTTACAGCTGTGGCTCTTGGCACAGACAGATGTTCAAAATAAACTATTACATGTACCAAACAGAATTTTAAATCAAATTTCTTTCCTCTAGTAGCTACTCCTACAAACCTGTTAAGAAAGGGATCAGAACTATTTGTAGTCATTGTTCTCAGTTCCTGAGACATTCCAGGGGATGACACAGGGTTTTGAGATCCACCGTCTTGTTCCATTGTTGGGAGCTGGCTACGGAGAGCCAATTCCTAGAACAGCAGGAAAGGGAGAGAGAGAGATCAGGCTAGGCATTTGAACTCACTTTTTGGATACATAAACACATGACATTATAGATAATTGATGCTTTTACTGCTTCCAGTTACAAGAGTAAATGAAATTAAACTAAAGTTTCGGAGGACAAATAAAGAATCTGTACTGGCTTCAATTAAAGTGCAAGTTCCAGCAGCCATGCCCAACATTACAGAGACTGCACTGTAAATGTATTTATGGACATAAATACCTCTATGTTTACACAAATATTTTCTAGTTCACTTCAGTATCTATCTGCTAAGTCTATACTGAAACCAAGCCAAGAATTGTTAATACTATCTGAGCCCTAATACAACCTGTTTAGCTCTGCTAAATAGCAATTTATTTTATCCCCATTTCTTTTAAATTCTGATTTAGTTCCTGGCTTCCTTTGCACCTTTCCTGTTTCAGTTAGCAAACTTTCAAGTCCTTCCCTAAAAGGTTCCATTCACTCCTGCTGTTTGAGGCATGCATAGAAATTTCTGACTGATCAAATCAGTGATTTGGTACATAGTAAATTTCAAAGCTCATCAAATTCTGAGTAATTTCTTATTAAGACCAAGACACTGCACTTCTGAAGTCACAAACCTAAATTGCATACAATTTTTTACACATCTGAATGTTCACCAGTTTGAATCAAATCATCCATTAAGCTTGCAATTACTAATTAATGAAAGTAAGTGTTAATATAAAAAGAATTATATTAAAGGTAGATGGAAATAAGCAACATTTTATGTAATTTCCAGTGACCCCTCTCCCCTTCAAACAAGTAATTTTATAAATATTATAAACAAGTAATCCAGGAGCTACATATGTGAAAATACAGTAATTTTCTTGAAGCAGCTCTATTCAAACATCATCAATGTCTCACCAAGACTGAACTTTGTTAATGCAGAGATTGGTGAATCTATTGACTATCTTGTCACCATTACTGATGGTATACGACTTCAGGCCATGCCTAGGAAGATAATCTCAGGCAAAACCAATCCTGTCAATCCTTGTCAATACCCAGTATTTCTCAGTTGTAAAATGAGAGGTCTTCATCCATTTTCAATGATAACCTTAAGGACTACTATACTGTAGTCTTCCAGCATGTAAAACTAACTTTTCCTCATTTATTCTTCAAAGAGAATTTTTTTTAAAGAAATCCTAAAGTTATTTTATTTTATTTCCAGCAGATCACATATTGAAGCTTCCCTACTGCCTGGTTTTATTTCCTTTTCTAATCTGCATATGCTTCACTCCCATTCCTGTGGATTACTATTCTACATATTCCTTTAAGTTTTATGTCTTGCACTAGAAAATTTTCTCACTACAATTGATCAGATCTCTGCAAAATGTGTACAAGCATACCATTGGTTTTTGTGTTCATCACACCCAATTACTACTTCAAGAAAATCCAGCCCTTTGCTCATCACCACTTACTTGGCCTTTGTTCTAACAAACAGTAATAATACTCCATATCCCCATTTTCAGATCACAGGATGTTAAACATCTTTTAATAATTTCTAAAGGCTTAAGCAAATGAAAATCATATGGATATGTAATAAACCCAAGTGTAAAGCCTATATAATGACATCTTACTTAAAAAATAAGTTTGCAACTTTGCATCAGTCACAAGTTACCTGATACATGGGTAGTTTCATCCATTTGAACATAAGAAAGAAAAAAGCATTACTTCCTGGAACGCTTCCCAAACAGTGATCAGAAGAAGGCAGAAGGTCTTAGAGCAGCTATCCCAGAGATGGCTCAAGAACTGCTCACCCACATGATCTGTCCTTTTCCCCTTCCCTCTTGGTTTGATCTGTACATTACACCTTTATTTCTTTGGGCTGCAGTTCCTGATTTGGATGAAGAGGAGGAGCCAAAAGTTCCAGGAGACTGCAGAAGCAGCTTAATCACACAGCAGTGCCACAAAGAGTGGCATCAAAGCAAAACCTACATGGAGTCATTTCTGTATATGAACTGAAGTGACATTTTATCTCCTCTGTGTGGCCTTTCCAATTAGGACTTCCTCCTGATTCAATAGTTGTGAGGAAGATAAGAAATCCATACACATCTCTTTTTCAAGAGCTACTGACACCAGGAAAAAAATCCCAAAAAAACAAAAAAACAATTTTTCCTCTATTATCTTAAAAAAAAGTCAGTACAAAGGAACAAGAAATTTGGAAAAACACGGAAGTTACCTTTGTATTTTTCTAAATCCTCAGTGTAGGAAAGGTTGAAGTTTCAGCAATACATGAACTTAAATAGTATGGTAAAAATAAATGTAGCTCAAGATGCTAGCCAGCTAAAACAAAAAAATCTCATTTCTCCAAAGGTCCACTAAAAAGATGTATTAAATCAGGAGAGAGAATTGTATTTTGCCTATTCTTTGGCATGTACTATATAGTGAAACTACTATTTTAAAATTAGAACTACTTTTATCTTTGTTTCAACAACATTGCTAAAAAATGCAAAACAGCAACTATTTTAAACTATTTTTAAGTAGCAATACTGCTACTTTTTCAGGAGTTAGAAACACTTTCCTCTCAAAAGAATGTTATTACTCATCTAAGTAATAAATTTATGTCATTCTGGGAGTCTGAAAGAGAAAGGAATTACCAAAAAAGACAAGCTGTTGAGAAACAAATACAAGGCAATTTTTAATCATTCTGCAGGATAAGCAATGTTTCTTAAAGGCCTAAAGAGTATGTTAAGACTATTTTTCCTAAAAGGTGTGTAAAATGGAAGCTGAAGTTGTGTTGCTTGAAGAACTGTCTTTTAATTTCTACTTCCTTATAAACCTGTTTTGCAATAAAAAAAGTTGTATGTTTTCTATACTTAAAAAAATGTATGGGAGTGTCCAAGTCCCTCCCAGCTCCAAACACAGCAATGTGAACTCCAGGCTTTTAGATCATGCTTTAAAATATATACTTTATTAGAAGTATTAGAAGTCTGGAGGCAAAAAATAAAACTATGACAAAATCTTGGCTTAGATTTCTATGAATTGATCTCATAATTTTTTTGAAGTATGTCAAACTTGTTTTAAGTACCTCTGGGAAAAGAAAAGCTTAGTATTCCCATTGTTAGCACTAAAGCAGAATTTTAGTTATTACACAGAGACAAAAACGATCTGTCATCTCCTCTAAATAATTTTAAAAATAAGGTCAGTACTGTGTAATTTATCTGGCTGATCTCATCCACATTTTTTTTCATAATTCCATACAGATTAAGTTTTACATGAAGTCACAAGTCATTCACACCATATCCAAATTAACTTCATTAAAGTACCCTTTTCAGTGCATTTTTATCTTCACTGGCTTTTGAGGAAAGGCAGATGACTTGTGCAACTCACTTATATTCTTACTGTATTAAACCTATGACATGCTACTCAATTTGGCTTATAATTGGCTTTGCAAATTTACTTTGAAAGTGCCAATTGTTCTGCCCCTAACTATCACTCGACTTTCAAGCGATCCACAGGCTTTCCCGGGATGGGAGAGACGTTTCAGGGGAAAAGAGAAGACCACAACTCTTATGGGCAGACTTTCAGCACCAGTCCCTTCTTCAGATTAAGTGTTTGCATTCTTGTGAGGGTGACAAAATTACAGCACACATACAAAAGAAACAGGGAAGACGTGGGCAGATGGAAGACAAATGAACTCAGCAATGAGGAGTTGGGCAATTTGTGAGGACTAAGCTGGAAACAGACCATCCACTGCTTCAATCACGACAACTAGCACAGCCAGTGAATGCAGTTCTGATTTACTAGACAGACTTTTAAACAAGGTATTTATCCATGAAAATCTACAAACATGAGCAAGCAATTATACAATTATTTTGTTGATCTGTAAAGCTTAGAAACAAGCAGCAGATACAGATTGAGCAATCATATACAGAGGAAGTTGGGTAGTATGCTGATCTAACTAGCAAATACTCTAATATTAGCAGCAGATAAATATAAATAAGAAATTTTCCATTCTCAGCACAAGAAAATAGTCTGCACAACATCCAAGAATAATGCCATCAGTACCTCAACATTATTTGCCTCTATTTCTTTCCACAGCACACTGTAAGGGAAGAAATCTGTTACTTAACATCTGTTCAATTTTGTGACATATACAAAATTTGATTGGCATCTGCTCTACATTAGAAATTGTTGACAACCAGATGCTAACTGCATGAAAATGGAAAGAGAGCTGGAAAGAGAGGAAAAGAGTGGGGATGGAGTGAAAGCCATAATTCAATCTCTTGACAGATGGGCATCTTGAAGGTTTCACAAATAACTGATGATGATGAGCACAAGTAACTGAACAGATGCATGGTGTTTTTAAATTTCCTGAATGTATCAACAGTTCTTGCTGATACAGTTAATCTGAAAGTTATAATCTTTGCTACAGATACCTTTGACATTTTTAGAATTTCAGTAAAATACATCCTTATTCAAACAAGAAGAGTTTCCTACAGTGCTTGCTATAAAAAATGAAGCTGAGCAGTTATTTACTCTTTCCAGAAGCTGCTAAGGCTTCCATACATAACACTTGGAGTGTTAGTGTCACCACAGGATACTACAGTATCATGGCAGAGAGACAAAAACCTGGCAGGGACATTATAGTTACCCAGTACCAACAAAACCTGACTGTAGATATCAATACAACCATGGTGCTGCATCCAGGCTACATGGGGAAAAAAGTCGAGAAGGATGAAGATGTTGGGCTAGATGACCTCCACCAGTCCCTTCTAACCTAGTGATTGTGTGACATGAAAAGTTCAGAGATCCAGTTAAAAGTTAAGGAACATTTCTCAGATGTTTTTAATTGATCTGTACAAGAGATTTCATTAGAGGTAAGCTTCAAGAATGTTGGTGTTACATAATTTCTTTACAAAAAAAAGACCTTAGCAATCCCTCTCTGAAACAGACTTAGCCTTCCCAGAATTAAGAGCACTGAACATATCAAGATTTAATTTTCAGTATTCATGAAAAGAACATCTAAAATTTAGCAAGAGAAGCAATTATTCTGCCACCAAGCACACTTTATCATTGGAAAAGCAGATAATTCCTCCAAACTTCATTAATCTTGTTCAAAAAGGAAGAAAGACCTGTCGGAAAGAAAAAGTTGAACAAAGAAATTCTTATTCTTTCCACACATTTTCCAGATTCACTAAGTCAGCTGTGATCTGATCAGATGTACAGATTGAGACTTCAATAGCAGCATCATCAGAGAAGACAGACTACATTTGCCTGTACAGTACAAGGCTTCAAGAAACATTTAGAGAACCAGAACCCAGAAGTAGTTTTCTAAGCACTTTCTTCCACCTGTGGCTGCCCATTACATTGCTGAGGAGATATGCAAACACAAGAAATACATTTAGATGGTGCAACACAAATAGCCTAGTATTATAGAACTTTAAAGGTGACATGATTGCCCATTCTTCTACCCAAGAGATCACTCACACACACCTTGACTCATCAGCAAGTGCAGACTAAAAACTGATGCCAGGCAGGAGGTATGGTAGGAAGCAAGTTTAAATATAAATGGAATTCTGATTTTTGTATAAATCCTTTCATCAGTTCCCACTCCAAATAAAGCAGAGTGACCACTACATATGCATTCAATGAATTATCAGTATAGTCCTTTTGAGTTATTGCAGTTTTTTAGGATTTAAAGCCATAATTTCAAGAAGTTCCAAAAACCCATCTTAGAGACTTAAGTATGAAACTGATAACAAACTTCTTTGTTTCCTGTATTTTTTTGAGTTGGCAACAGGATGAAATCAGTGGAAGAGTGAAAAATAGTATGGCAGGGCTTCAGGTATAGAAGAAAACATAGAATACACTTTTGGCATACCATAAGAAAAACATCCTCTATGAGTGATCCAGTTATGCCAGAAGAGAAGGTGTTTTCAGCTGGTGTGGAGGAGTCCTCCTTTATTTATTCTCTTCTATACCCACAATTCTTGAGGACTTTTTTTTCTCCTCCAGAATAGGATCTAATATTGATTTATAAGGTCATTATGTGGCTAATGCCTTGTAAATAAATCAAATTACTACATCTTGATTAAAATGCTTCTGTTAAAGAGCTGCTCTGGTATTGCCAAACAAAAAAATATTTATTTTCCAGGGTGTCAGCTCTAAGGTCTGAAGTCCCTTTTTCTCAGTACTAGTAACATACAAATTTTGTAGTACTCTTCAGAATGCAATGGTACACCTCATGGCTTCCAAGCAGAGGATTTCTTTTCTTCTGTTTTTTCTGCCTAGTGCATACAGAGGTTTTTCTTAAAAAAAAAGTACAGTACAAGCCAATATAAATATTGTACTAAGAACCAATAGATTAAAACACTGCTAGCAATAGTAAATATGAAGTTCTCTGAATATATCCATAAATCCACCCTTCCAGTGATTTACTCTATAGTCAACTTCTTTAGAGACTAAAAGAAGACCATATTAAACTGTTTATTATGCTTCACATTTTGAACAATTTTATTTTGGTCTGAGCTTGAAAGGCTTTTCATATTGTTTCCTATACAAAAAATGTATCCGTGCAAGAGCCAGTTAAATGTCAAAATGGAAAAATTATATCTGCATAGCAATTATTTTGTTAGTCTAATCCATTAAGTAATTCTGTTACACTATGCATGCTTAAAAATCATAACTATTTCAAGTGACTTTTCATTACCTGATAACAGATATCCTTCTCTAAGATCATACCTGCTAAAACAAACTGATAAGAACATTCATAGGAACAGTACTTAAAAGTCACCAACTACTACCTTAGATAGTTTGCTTTAAATAAATATCTTGATGACATCATGACTGAACAGCAGTATCCTCAAGAATGCTAAATAAGAAGGTTGTTTTCAATGTAAAAAAATGTGCAATGAATTCCTCATTCGCTCTTAAATATTGATATGAAGTTGCGGTAATGCAGCACTCCTAAAAACAATGCTAGGGCTGTGACCAGAAAAGTGATTCAAATATGTGCATGACGGAGCTTGGCTTTTTGGTTTTGTGGTGGTTTTTTTTTGGTTTTTTTTTTTTCCTTTTTTAGAGTTTTCATGTAGCAAAAAGTTCCCTGTGAGCCTAATTTAATGCTTTCATTTTTCTAATTATGCTGAAACATCAGTTAAGAGCCTACCTGATGTTTTGGAGAATTTGCTGTGCTGGGATTGATATTCCGCAATGCCTAAGAGTAAAAATAAGATGGATAAAAATTACTTTAGCTGCATGGCTTACCTATGCAGGCTGTCTTATAAACACCATCTTGTAGTATGAAGCCCCCGAGACAGGCCAGATGAGAAAGGATAAGGGAGTTAAGAAACTGTGAAAATTATGACACAGTGAAACAAAACTCACAGATTTACCAAGGATGCGTATTTGACAGATAAGCTTAACAACTAAGGAGAAAAACATGAAGAGGACTGGTTGTCACCTGCTCCAAAGTTAGTCAGGTTCTCAATGACAACTGAGGCAAGAAGACAATTAGAAGGCCTACCTAGAAGCATGCTAGCACAGAGTAAAATGTCTGTTTGTGGATTAATTGCAAAGCAGGAACAGCAGAAGCCCAGGTGCTTAAGCAGAGAGAAAGTCCTGATGCCACCTTTGCAATGTGTTCTTACCTAGAGTACTATAAAAAGCAATGGCTGTAAAGATGACCCATCTTACACCAAGAGATGCTGAAGATTCCTACAAAACAGTCCTTGACTACAAAGGGGATAACGGGAGTCAGATTCCAGGACAGAATACTGCAGGTGATGAAGAAAGAGAAAAGCTGTCTTTGACGACATTAAGGTATTATCCTCTTCTGATACAAGACCCATCACCCAAAGTGAAAAGAGAAAGATGCTAGAAGATTTTCCTCAAAGAAAAGATTAGTACTTTTTCTGGCAGTGTCAAAAACCCAAAGAAATATCCTAAGTATCTAGCACAGATGGTAGTAACTCTTAAAACACTCAGACTGAACAATCGAAGCAGAAGGCTTAGAGTCAAAAGGAGATCAAGCCCCAATTCCAATCCAGAGATTGCAAAGTCCAGCCCTACACTTTAACATTTGCTACAGCCATATCCATTGAGTAGAAAATACTGAAAAGGCATAGCTTGCAGCCTTATTATGAAGTTTGAAATTCTTCAGCATAAGAAAACCACAGGTACAAAACGCAGCACAAGTTATACAGTTGTTCCATGCTCATTCCACTGTTGAATAGGTAAGATTTTGGCAACAAGGCATCTCCTCAATGTACCTTATATAAAAGATTAAAAATGCTTCAAAATCCTATGGACTGCAACAGGTTCTAAAACCGAAGATTTTCCTCCACTTAAAAGGGAGAACTAAAGTAGCTGTGGGAAATAACTTTTAGCATGATTTGGAACTCAATGAAAATGAAATATATTCTCAGGAGGAATATCCAATCACATCAACAGTCCATGTTGTCATTCTTACAGTTTGTGAAGCCTTTCTTTAAAGAGTTTTGTTAGAAGGAGGAAAGCAAAATCCTTCAGTATAAAAAAATCAGATACTTTCACCAAGTTGATGTCAGTAAGAGAATGAATTCAGATGTTTTTAGATCTCAAAGCTTTTTGTACAGTCACCGTCTTTAAGACTCACTGAAACAACAACTTTGAAAAATCAAAACGTAACATACAAAAGAAATAGTGGAAGTAGGTTTCTAACCTGTGGCCTCACCTGCCGAAGCAGTTCTTGATGCTTCAGTCTCAGCCTTTCTTTCTCCATCTGTAGCTGCTGAAGTCTCATCTGTTGCTGCTGATTGGAGCTACTCCCTCCCATCACACCACCCTGGGGACTCTGAGGAGCCAGAGGAGGGGGCTGCTTGACTGGAGCACTTTGGCTGATTCGCTGATTCATGGCTAAGGAAACAAAACAATAAACATTTAAAAAATAAATTCAAACAAATGCATGCAAAGGAAGTACTATCCCTAAAAGGTATACATTAAAAAAATCTACAAAATTACAAGGCATGGCAATACAAAACATGCAGTTACACTGGTGTTCAGAGTGTGAAATTATGTTCACATGTGTGCAATTGATGTGTGTAAAATTAATGCAACAGTCTCATGGTTAAGACTACATTGTTCTAAAAGCTTCTAAAAACAGTTTAATATGCTAACTGGTGAAAAATTCAGAAGTAGTAGTAAAATACTTCAAGTTGAATTAGAAAAATTTCTGTTCTTCCTAATAAACTATTCTCACTGCAGACAAATAGTAAATAACTTGTTTTATTCATGTGAGATCTTAGGCTCGTTTAACTTGAGAGCACAGAGGATGACAAAAAGGATCATTTCACTTTTATCGAAAACAATTAAAAACTGCATACTGTGGTGCAAGGTCATGCAACCAGCATTCACACCCTTGCCACATCAAGATTTTAGTGTTAGAGACTTCACTTGGAGTTTCTTGACGGGCAAAATTAGAGTTGGTACAGAAATGGCAGATAAATTATACAGCCATAAATACAGACATCAACATAGGAAACATTTTGCTAGTGCTTGATTTTCTTTTACCCCTCAGAACTATGCATTGCATTTTTCCTTGGGAGTGGAGAAGAAAAAATGTAACCTTTTAAGCATAATGCACAGTGAGAATCCATGTCCTCTTCCCCTATAAAAGCAAGGCCTAAGACAATTTTTTAAAATAAAATAATACATGACTGGGATGCATCTATTTGACAAGCCTGATTTCTCCCTCACATGACATCAATATGGTTAAAGTCAACAGAGGCACTAGAACTCCCAGAGTGAATGAGAGAGTGGGAAAGGCTGACTGCATTGCAAGGGCACTACTTTCAGGGGCTTTCAGTTTGGAATTAGCTCTCCATCATGTTCTCTGTACCAGACCGAATCTGTTAACACTCACAGTATTCTGCAGAAGGCATTTGCTGAAGCAGTGATGGGAGAAGGGCAAGGATTTTTTTTTTGTTTTCTGGGAATGAAGATTATGGTTTACAGAAATCAATAAAAAAAAAAAAGAAAGAGCTTCTTTTAGGATGACAGGGTGAAGTGGGGAAAAAAAAAATCTGTAGAATTAGTTTGAATTAATGTTTTAATCATACAGAGGATTCATGGAATATTAACATTTCTAACTACCATAAGAAAGGAGAATTCTCTCAAATAAATCTGCATCGTTTTCTCACTGAAAAGCCCTTCAGACTCCACTGTCTTTTGAGTGCTAAATTTAAGGTGGTGCAGTTCTTCTGTTGCAAGAAAGCAAGCATATATTTTTCACATACTACTAAATCAGTTAGAGAACCAACTCTGCAGCCTAACCTTTCAACTAATCCACTGGTCCAGCATGGTCAAATGGGCAGAAGGGTCATATTTTCATTAGTCCAGTCAACGTAAAATGTTGTCAAATAGCTTAAAGTGATTTGAAACAGTATTTCATGTAGAACTTTTTAAAGAGCTTAATACATATGATTGCTGATGTGATAAAACTTTCTATAAGGTAAGTGAACCTGTGATGTAGGAATAGAAACTGGATCCCAGTACCAAGAAAAAACAACTAGGGCTGCAGTTCAGCTCCAACCTCTAAGTATCATCCTGACCAAATGAAAAAAATTAGTGGGAAAAGGACATTGCTGCGGATGAAAGCCTAAAATTGAGCAATTGATGTTACGAAATATCCAGCACCACTTCACCATCAGCACCTAACTTCAGGACAAAAGGTGACCAGAGTGAGCCAACTGACCAGCTTTGCCATGCAAGCTATGGTCTCTGGGCCAGTGACAGGAAGATTGGCCCTAAGACACTAGAAACTGTTGAGGAAAAGTTCTAACAGCATCAACAGCAGTCCTGTAAGGATGTCAGCAGTGAACATTCAACTACAAGCACCAGGAGCTCCACTGGGCAGTATCTGCTGGAAGCTTGACAGCACTAGACAACCTTTGTTTATCAAAGTTGAAGCTAGAGAAAGCAATGCAAAAAGCAAGGCAGCCCATTTAGCAGCTTCAGACAAGCTAGACATGACACTGTTGGAGTGGGTAATAGATCTCCTCCTTTCTCTCTCTTCCAATCTGCAACCAGGACCATCCCTTTTGCTCTATCTTACTCTCTTTCACCTTATAAGCAGAACTGAAGGAGTTAGAACGGGACAACAGAAAACAGCCTTCTCCCACTAGTTAATTCTATAACCCTATCCAAAGCTGTGCTGCCCCTCAGAAGATCCAGGATCCAAACCCTGCTATTAAACAAGATGGAAGGTCAATTATAGTGTGAAGTCAAGAGGGAGAAAAATTAGAAAATTACAATCACCTGAAATGAGCACATCCAAGTTAAGAACAAACTAGCTTGTAAAATTTAAGTACCCAAAGGTGAAAAACGTCAATTTTCTTTTGGTTAAGAAGGCTCCTGTTTGTAGTCTAGTCCCCAGTTATATAATCATTGTTTCAGAGTCCTACCTCAATGCAGTTCACAGCCAAGTCGTGTTACAGATAACCTCATAAAAATTAAACAGTGTCTAACCTTAGTTAAACACTTCAGTGCAGTATCACTAACATTCCTTCAAGTTTTTATGAATTTGTTTTTCCTGCATGCACCATACAAGTATCTCTTTTCCACAAATAGGTAGCTTTGTGTTTCCTGATCATGCTACTTTCTGCTCTTTTTATTTTATATATGTGTCTTTCTGACAGCTGCTTGTATTATTTCTGTTCTCTCTGACCACTGTTTGCAATTTTAACTTTAAGAAAGGAATCATGTTTCTCTCATGCTTTTCTTTTTATTCCCTCACCCTAGATTCCCAAAATGTCTTCTACTGTCCATTTTGAAAGCAGTATTTCTAACAAAAAGCATATCTAAAGCAGGAATATAATAAGATATTGAGACTTTGGTGTATACTTAAAATTCATCAATAAATATTAGGGGATAACTTACATCATTTGGTAACTAGTTGGAAACTGAATCTAAAATTACAGTTTTTAAATTGCTACTGTTATTCACACATCCATTGAAAGGATGTTTGTGAACATTTTATTATTTTAAGAATGGAAGTGCGAAAGACTTCAAATTGATAAGATTTTAAACTTTCCTCAGAACAGGTCATGAAGATGTTTTTATGCAAATGAATTCTTTTTAACCATGAAATTAAACTAGGATATTAGAAGAAGATGCTGTTAACTGAATTTTACCGACAACATATTCAAGTGAAGAACCACTGCAAAAACCACAACAATATGATGTTCTATGATTATCTATCATTTCCAACAGAGTATTTAGTGAAAAAAAGGTGGGGGGCACAAGTGACAGGAAAAACAGAGGGTTTTAAAGATTTTTGTTGCTGCTTTGGGGATGAGGTTTTCCTGCTTGCTTGTTTTGTGGGTAAGTTTTTTATTTTTGCATTCCTATTCCCCATTACTTACCAGAACATAACTGCAGAAATCTGCACCCTACAGAATATGCTTATTAATGTGATCTCAGACAGCAGATTTTATTTTTTTACACCTCATGCATTTATAATGATCCTGACATGCAGAACTCTTTTCAAATACTTTGAATTCCAAGGTGAAGAGCTTCCTTTTATCTGTTAGCTAGGACTTACCAGTTTCTAATGCATCCTGTTCCTTACCTTCCATGGCTATGGAAAGCATTTAAATAAGGGGCTCTGCACCCACACAGCGGAGGCTGCAAAGACCTCACAGGCAGAGCAGGAACAAACAAGTCTTTGTTTCTAGAAGAGGGGGATTTGAGGGAGGAGGAGGGGCAGACAAGTTAAAAACCATGGGCAACTTAAGACAATAAAAAAGATCTTGTCCTAAAATATGGCTTCACAGTCTGCAGAATACAGCCAATTGCAATTGCTGCAAAAACATTTTTGAGAAAATTACTGATCTTCAAATGTTACACATTAAATGTTCTACCGACAACAGCAGAAATGCCTCTTCTGCACTGTACCAGACAATGCCTGACAATTCCTGAAAAAGTTTAGACTGCTGTCTACATACATGAAAAAAACCAAACCACCAAAACCCAAAAACAAAACCAAGAGAGAGAAACAATTATCAGGCATTGGTGCTAGGGAGAAAAGGCCAACAAATTTTTAACAACTCAAATATAAAAGGCTAATTTCTCTTCCAAGATCAGTCAAAAATCCCAAGTCCCAGGCAGTGACAGTTTGCATTAACACAGCACCTCTCCCCAGTGCAGAACTACATGAAGAGATTCCACCCTTAATTATTCGTAGACACAGCTGAATGTTTGATGTTGTTTCTTTCCTACTTATAATCTCACCCTTCAAAGCTAAACCTAGTTTTAATCTGCAAATTCAAAGACATTATTTAGTTGAACAAACAACAACAAAAAAGTTTGGGATGCGAGCATACTATAGCTGACTGTCCTTACTAATAAGAATCAATGTTTTCACTGCAGAAACTTAAAAAAAAAAAAAAAGAACTTGTCAGCTTCATTTTGAAACTAGACAGCTTATCGTGCATCATTTTTGGCTACAGTCAGGTTTCTACCTGGTGCTAGTTTGCAACACATGAACAAAGGCAAAAATCCTCTCTGATTACACTTAAAAGAGCTGTGAAGAAAAAAAAAACTACCAGCAAGATTTGAAAGAGTCTCGGAAGTAATAAAAACATGTTCCAAGGGGCTTTTTAAGAAAGACTTGGTAGAACAAGGCTTGTTGTTTAATCAGGATGTAAGTCATTTTTCTGGATTGTATTCTTTATAATATATTGCTACGTTACTCTAAGGAAATTCCAGTCACAGTTTCATAATGCTGCTGTAGCAAAACAACATGAAAATTAGCACAATAAAATATTCCATTGCTTTCAGTCTCTGATTAATCTGACAATCCTGGATCTTAGAGTATGAGGGAAACCACAAATAGACTTTTCTGGGCTCATTTTGCTGCTTTAAGTGTACAAACAAATCTGAGTGTCTTAGGAAACAGAAATATTCACAGACTCCTGAGCTGAACTTTTGGTTAAAGCAAAATATATCCAATGAAAATACTATCACAGAATCATGTCCAGACTACAGGTTGGGTACTCTGAATATATCAACTAGTTTTAAACTAGTATTTTTGTTTGTTTGTTTGTTTTACTACCAATATTGCACCTGCTGGTTAAAACAATACAAACTAAGTTCCTTTTTTTTTTTAATATATCTGTCATTGTTTTGGAAGTCTTTCTGTTTTGTCAAATGTAGATGTGCAACAGCCGAGCTGACTAGAGCACCATTAAGACTCTGAAGCATGTACAGACAGACTCTTGAATCACTGGTAACTAAACTAGAGTAAAATGCTGTGTCAGTTCTTTTCCCCCTATAGCAGTAAACAGCAGTATTTATAAAGCACTTTCACTCACTGTATTCCAGTTTCAGAACTACTGAAATATTCTGTCCAGCCAAAACAGCAAATATAAATGATATTCAGCAGTAAAGTAAGTTAAGTAAGTAGCTTTTAGGAACTTCTGCTCAGTGTACACATAAAAACCAAAACTCTTCAAATAAGGGGCTCTTACTAAAACTCTTTGCATAACTCCTTCTCAATATCTAAAAAGAAATCAATTTTAATTTTGGAAGGCTAATCAAGTTTTAAATTACTTGACTTACAGAATGCAACTGACACCATAAGTATTAGTACTACAGAACTATGTAAGACACACTGCATTGGACAGATTATGAGAAGACATCTGAACTAACGGTATTTAAATTTAAATTCTATGTATGAAACACTGGAGACTACAGTAAGTGCAGGAATCTAAGGTCACCAAGGCCCCATATGTCTGTCCACTGACTCTCTGGCAAAATACACACTTAATGAAAGCTAGTCCACATGTTAGACCAAAGTTTAACAGCAAAGAGTCTACATAAGACTATTAGCTGTAAACAGTTTTACTGTTTAATCACCACAGAATACTTCCCGGGTTAACTAACCAACAGACAAGCTTCTTTACAATTTCTTATAAAACAATGTGTTAACTTTTTAAATACAAGTTTCCTTTAATTTATTTGAGTGGAACAAACCCTGTATATATGCATCTGCATATCTTCATCTTTTTTTAAAAGAATTTCTATCATAAGCCCACTAGAAATGATTAAACAGAAATTACAAAATCCAGAAAAACTACCATAAAAAAAACCCCAAGAGTGTATTGTCAAGAAACACTTCTATATATAAGAAACTACCATCATGTTTCAACACAATTGAAATCAAAGACAAAAAACCTGATGTGCCTTTGAATTTGATGTCATATATGATTAGATATAAACAATACAATTACTGTGTGTGTATATATATTTAGATTACAGATAATGAACTGTATTCAGAATGATACACCTTCATCTTTTAACACAATGCTCGTTAACAGGGAAGTGCAAACTTCTGTATTAGAAGGATACGGTGCAAAAAGTGCCCCTGTTAGGATTGCAGTTTCCTTTCACTATCACAGCTGCTTAGCCCAACTCTGCAAGCATGCATTTTTACTGGCACCCAGGCATCATTAGCAATAAATCTCCTTTCTCAAACAGGATTAAATTACTCTGAAAACAAAACAAACCCCAAAACACGTATAAACTTATATAAACCTACTGTCCTGATAAATTCTTAAGAAAAGTGTGGGTTTCTCTCTTATAGTCTAGAAACATTCTACCTGAAGTAGGTAACTGCATCCTGACAATACCTGTGGACAGATCTAGCAATTTCTTCAGTGAACTGAAGAAGTAACAGGTAAGAGGTATAATTACATCCTGCTTTCAAACAAACCAAGATTTCACTTTCTGATATAATTGTACACAAAAAATAATTATTTACCATTATTACTATAAGGCAGCACCTGCCTTTTAAAAAGGGCTGCTTACCAGTGAAATTTCATCTGCCTCTGCAGATTCACAGCAGGCTTTGACAGAAGTCACTGGTTCACTGAAAACTGATGCTGCTTCATCTGCACACATCTCTGACACACATACCATAATACAGAAGTCTTTACTCCATCCTAAGTGATCTCTTGAAACTGTTCTTCTGGAAAAACAGAGACAGGGAAGCCAAAAATCTAATACCACTAGACCTTTTTAGATTAATCAAATCCTCTTTTGTTTCAGATAGTACGTAAAGAGGATATGCCATTGCATTTGCAGATCAAAACCATTTGTGGCTCATGCTCTGCTTTTTGTGCAAAAAACTGAAGGCAGATCTGGAACTTAAGAAGTCTAAAATGCTACTATGATCACACACAATGTCTGGGCTTTTATTTTTAATTGACTAGACAAAGCCAAACCCCAGTTTTCTAATCTAGAGTTCCAGATCTATCTTGTCCAAAAATATATATCTTGAAAGGCTCCTACAAACTAATTTGAAGGAACATATATTAAACAAAGTGGTAGACAGCTAAGGAATAAGAAAGCAACACTATGGAATACCTCTTTTTAATTTCTGATATTTAAAAATTAGCAGATGCTCTGAAGCTTAAGCTTTTAATTGAATTTGTGTTTGCTTGCTTTTTCTTTAAAGAGAAATGATAAATATATGTTTTGATGAAATGTACATTTTACTACAGTGCTTCTGAGCACGCACTTTTCACTTTTTCAAAGGTGCAATGTTTTTACACTACAAAAAAAAAAAAGCAGAAAAACCTGGTGTGCAATCTCTATAATCACACACTGTCATCATCAGTTTTATTTCATTTTCTAATTATTTAGTCAAGCAGCTACTGTACACAGAGCCCCGATGGCACTTTCCATAATGATATTAAACACTGTCTTGCCTTACTTTTCCCCCTTATCCAAAATTCATGCAGAACTTCAAAGAACATTAACATTATCTCTAAGTGGGAGTGATAAAGTTGTAGCAGTGATTTCAACCTGAGGTCACATATTTTGCTACATACCCCATTAATGCAGCTCCAAGAATTGAAGGACCAGAAGGAAAGAGACTGGGAGTGTGCAACACTGGTATGACCACTAGTTACAAGCCTTTAAAACCCAAGTTTAGAATAAAATAACACGGAAGCTGAAACAATATCTTGTTTTACTCCAATCCCTACAGACACTTGTCTGACTACTCTACTGGAGTAGTAAGGTCTCCACACCAAACTTAAACCAGCAGAGACATAGAAATCAACTGCCAGTTTCCAGTCTTTTCCCACTCCAACTTCATCTTTAAATTTAACATATTAAGCAACCTCAAAGGGCAAATTATTTAAGGTTACATTTCAAAACCAAGTCCTATCATTGGCAAACTTAAGAGTTAAAATCCCTTTAATGGTTTTTGATACCAAAGCCAATTCTTGGAAACAGCAAAAAACCTGAACATTTTAAAACTTCAACTCATTCTAGGAAATTCGATTTTACAAGAAAAGCAGCTGTTGTTCTACTGAACAGCAGATGAGTTCTACCAACTCCAGCCACTCTGAATGCATAACTGACCTGCTTCCTATCCAGATGTTCTTCAAATATCAAGAAAATGCACTTTGTTATCTGAAAGGCTTAAAAATCCAGTAGCATCTGTGAAGAATGACCAAGAAATAATAGCAGAAAAGAAAAAATGGTCCAAAAGGCAAGTTCAACCTGACAGTCCAATTCCCTCAAGGGAAAAAATAACCCTCTACTAAATAAAAAAAAAAAAAAAAAAAACAAGGCAAATTGAAGCATCTTCCTACGAGACCTGCAAGGGCACTGAGAAGGTAGGACAGCATGTTTTTACCAGATGCTCCACTAGACAAGAATCCTGCTGACACAGGCCTAAGGATCAATCCCCTCCAAACCCCACTCCTTTGATCCCATGTTATCTTTTATGACTGCCTGTGCTTGGCACTCCTTTCGTAGATCTTTCTGATATTAAATTTTGTGAATTGCCCAAACACAAAACTAGTTTTAAAGTTGTATTTGTAGAGCTGGAGGATAAAAGTCTGAGCCACAGGACACCACTGACACTTAAGTGGCGCAGCTGAAGACCTCAAACCCATTTAAAAGATGTTAGACTGGAATCTTAAAACAAAGTTATCTTCAACTTGGAGCACTCAAGTTTTAGATCCAGCCTACCCCACAGCTATTCTGACAGAGGCTCTTTTCTGATGCATTATTTCTAAAAGCCTGCTGCAAGAAAGAATACATACTAACTTCATTCTTTTAGTTTCTGTTTAAAAGCATGAATGCTATACCAAAATGCCCTATATACCAAGTCAGTCCACCTAAAATATTTTTTTCCAATTGATTCTCCTTCCCCTCTCTCTTTTCTAGCCACAATAATGGAAAATTCCAAGCATTATTTAAAAAAGAGCTGTATCCACACCTACTAGAGAAAATAAAGATGAATGCAAAGCTTCTATCTGATGAGGAACATACAGGAGACTTAAAGGCTGTCTCCCTGGAAGCTGGGAATTCAGAAGCAATAAGGGCAAAGACTCTTCATACCTTCTGCTTCTGAATACTGGAATAGAGGAGTATGTTTGCACATACCATTCAAGAACTTTGTTTTTCTTCAACGGTTCTTAAGATTGGTGAATGTGGCAGAGAAATTAATTCCTCCTTCATTTTCAATCACCACTAGCATCACTGTAATAACCAAAAGTTTCAACAAGACAAAGATGAATTCATCCTGCTTCTGGAAGTATTAAAAGTCAAAAATATTGAAAACCAAGCCCTTATATTATAGCACAGGGGCAGAAAAGGGTATGGTCATCCTCTGGGGTAAAATACCAACAGAAGTTTCAACCTATATTAAGCTCAGAAAAGTAAACTTCTGAGTCATTCACATGCTATTTAGGGTCACAGCACATATTTGTTGAGGATCTCCACATGGTAAATAAATGCAAGGCTCAGTAATTTAACTCTGTCAAACAGATTTTTTTCTTTTTCTTGAATGGAGTGACTTAAGGAGGTTGCAAGTAAAGCAACAAGAATAGAATTTTGCATTTTCTTGGCTCAAATGATAAAAACATAAACCACAATACAATGTGTACAACTTAGGTTTTCAAGGAAAACTCCTTCAAGCTCAACAGCAGCTAGCAGCCTGTCTCTATTTGCCGTCACTCTAGATCAGAAGAGCCCACATGCTTTTTTTTCCTTTCCTGCCCCTTTCAGTTACACTTGAGTTCTTTGACTGAAAAGGTCTGGAACAGATTAAAAGTCCAACCACAAAATAAAGAGCCTTGGCATGTACTCAAGCCTGTCTGGGATACACATACACAGTGGGCCCAAAAAGGGAAGCTATGCAGTAAGAAACCCTTAATCAGTCTTTTGGACATTTCTAACTTCTTTCAGTTTAACTACACAGCCTTAACATTTGATGGAGTTTCAGTATGCACAAGACAAGCAGCTTTTGACCTTACAGTTGGACCACTCTATTTACAGGAATACAAAATAGTGGTGAAAAGCAAGATTCACCTCACCCACAACCCCTGTCCATTGAAGGCATTTTCCACAGACCTTTTTAATTCTAGTCCATCTTTGGAAACTATAAAGTAATGCATGTAAAGAAAAACAGATACCCTGCCAGATTACCTGAATAAATATAATTGCAAAAGGCAACACTGATTTTCAAAATGATTGCTTCCTTTTCAGTCGTATTCGCATACTAAGTAATTGTGAAGTTGCAAATTACCCACACTCTCCTCTTGCAACATGCAAACAGGTCTGTAGCTCTGGCTGGTGTTAAAACCAGCGTGGACATTTGCCAAAGCTGACACCCCACCTTTGGGCTCAAGTTGCATAGTGGTTTAACCTGTCTACAAACTGGTGAGCAGTTTATAAACAAAGTGTGACAACCTGGTGTTCTCCATAAGAGTAAATGGATGTTGTAAGTAAGCACTCAAGCCTACAGACCAAAAATGAAGAATTTCTAACAGACATTTCAGGAAAAAAACCCAGAACAGTGACTGCTGAGTTTTGTAGCTCGGTATTTATATGGCATTCATGGAGTTAATGCGTCTCCCAAAAGGGGCCCACAGTTGTTGTTAGGTCAACCCCTGTAAAGCTTCAAAGGTTTTGCATCCCCTCAGCCTGACCTACTCAGTGATCTGCACACTGTTTTCATTTAGCTGCATTGAGTCCAAAAGTAAAGCCTGAAAACCACAATGATCTTTTTTTTTTTTTTACTCCTACTGTTTTTCCATGGCTCTGGAAAAATAACTAAAATCCAAAGGAATTGAAAATAGTACGTTTATGGGAAAACAAATCAAGGGCAAGCTAATAAGGCTGACACACACAGGTCATGGATTTACCAAAAACCAGAAATTATAACGCCATATTAAATACATCACTTGGACAATCTAAGAAAGTAGTTTAGAGTCTTCACATTATATGTGATTTCTATTCATAGTCATCAGTGCCAATATTTTATTGAAAGGTTTGCAGTTCTGCTCTTCATACAGATCAAAAACATTACTGAAAAAAATACACAAAAGCTCTGTTTTGTTGAATTTCTCCATCTAGACTTTAGACTTCTTCTCCATCTTATCATTAAGTGATCTGTTAAGTGATCACTAAGTGATCATTAAGTTACTATTACTATTTCCAATATTACATAGTTTTTACCCCACAGAAAGGTTACTAAAGTAGGAACAATAAAACTAATAATTCCTTATCATATTGTTTAAAACAGAAAGTTTTGTCATGATAATCACTGTGACAAGCTGGAATTATAAGCTGGTATATGTTTCAAGTGTATTTAAATAGCATGAACTATTATTTTACAATGCCCTCTTAAGATAGCACAAAGGAAAGTAAATATTTGTTTAGGAATTAAAAGATTCTTCGGTGGTGAAGTGTTGCTAATTTAAAGGGATGAGTGAGCTTGACTGAAACTGTCTCAATAAGTAATTTCTGAATGTCACCACTTTGGGGAACTGTGTAACATATGGCATAATATCAACCCATAGCTGTAGAAACTTGGGTAACATACAGTCCTGAACAATATAAGCTAGTAGTTTTTATCTTTAAAAAAAATCTTTAAATAAGGCTTTCAGTAAATCAAAATATATTTTAATAGTACTATAAAAAGTTTTCAAAATAAGCCTGGAAAATTAAAGCTGAGTGAATTGAAGCAAATTGAGAATTCTGAATTGAGATGAACTTTTACCAAAGCGTGGGTCAAGCCTTGGGTCTAGCCAAGATGTGGTCTTGTTCTTATGGTTTATGTAGTAAATTTCTCCATCCTGGGTCATAGCTTGTTCCCATCCATCGGGGAGTGGGCCTGCAATATAGAAGGAAGGAGTTGATGGCGGGCTCTTGTTTGTTCCAGCTGAAATTGATCTAAAAAGAATTTTAACATTTTACATATATAACAGTACATGAAACAAAAGAGTTTCAAGCTCATTTCTGGGATTAAGTGCAAAGAAGTGCTGGGTGGGAAACCAAGGGACAGGAAACACTTCTATAGTTTTTATTTAGGATTTGGACTTTAATTTTTGAACTTATTTGCATCCTTTTGTATGCTTTTGACACATCATTTTGCTATAGTATTCTAGGATAAAACCAGCAATAAGTCAAGCCTGCCAGAATGAAACCAGCATGAGCACCAGGAAAAAGAAGCATAGAATAATTTTACTTTTCATAGGTAGAATTAGGTTCATCTACTGATTAAGGCACAGCAGTACTAACAAGCTAACACTGAGGAGATCCTGAAATTTTCCTGTCTTTCACAATTAGAAAAAGAAGTGACAAAACTCATTTCCCCTTCACCACATACTCTAACTTTTTGGTGAAAGCATTCAAGGCTTAAGCAGACAAAAATGCAAACCTGAAGAACAAGGCGGGCAGACAAGCAATGACAAAGCAAAGGCAAGAAAACACCATGAGCAGCCACAAAGACACAGTGCTATGAACAGCAGTGCAACGCCTCTACAAGCAAGAAAGCACACACAGGAAAAACTACTTCTTGAAAATGATGTTGTGGAGTCCACAGCTGATGTCTGAACACAGAGTCTTAGGCATGAGTCCCATAGGTTCCCATCAGCAGCTTTCAAGAAACTGCCTTTCATTCCTATACAGTTCTTAATCGTCTCATTCCCATCCTGTATGATCACAGACATTCACCCATACTTTGATTAGACTGAAAACTATTTTAAAAAATTATACTTATCTTATTTGTGCTGTACAAATACATGGTTTTGAATTTTTATATTCACACTGACACGGACTTTTAAAAATATCTCAATTAGATACAGGAAGATCCTCCCTGTATTTTAGATTTAAGTACAATCCTCAAATTATACAACAAAAGATTCACTACATGTTAAGAATGTAAAAGAAATGAGAACAAAATCTGCTGTAGCACCAAGCCATTGTATTTCAAGTCCTTCTACTCTTCCTCAGTGTAATACAGCAATGCAACAGCAGAAGCCATCTGGTGTTAGACTTGGACTAACAGATTATTCTGTATAATGTAAGATACACTAAGCATACACAAACATCATTATTTCACACATGAGATCCAGATATACTCAAAAATATGTGTCTATCTGATAAATGTCTACTATATCCATCTTCAAACTACACTAGCTCTTGACTGAAGTTCTGAAGTCATGCTCCTGCTGAAGAATTCAGTCTAAAGCTGGGAGGAGAGGTGGGAAGGATAGATTTGTTTGCTTAATCTTGAAAGATGTTCTTGGAGAAATGTCAAAAAGAGTAAAAAAATAATTCAATTGCATTCCAGTAATATCCCAAGGCATAACCAGGACAAGAATTTCTTACTGTGGTCTTTGAAGATCCCTTGCAAATTACATTTCTAATTTAAACTTTCATTTTGGCTCAGAAAACAAAGCCCTTCTCTAACAACTTCACTACTCCACCATTAGAGCTACGGATTTTCAAGTGAGGAAAAACAGTGAACACTAGACATTTTCTTCCCACCTCTAACGCTCATAAGCTTTAAATGTTGCCTACAAGTAATGAGTACCTCAGCTTTAATCAGAAGCTAGTGAACAAACAGGCAAGAAAGAGTGATAATACTGCAAATAATTCTTAAATCCTAACATATTCACTTTACAAAAGGACTTTGATGAAGAAATGAAAGCTTCAGTGCAAAGAATGCTGTATTTTGTTACCATACCCAAAGACCAGCCAGCTGACCAGTGAGATGCTTTTTTATAAAACTGGAGCACAGGAACACAGAGACACACACCCCATCATCCAAGCGTAGAAGCCAATGAAGAACCAAACCCACTCCTTTACTGCTGAGCCAACACACTAGCCATGTGGGCAGACCTTCTCACCACCATTCTCCTCAGAGTCCTGCTAAGCCACACATTCCTTGGATATACTCAGCAAGAAATTATTTGTGAACTGCAAAGCCAGAAAAACCCTCTTTGGGACTTTAGAAAAAACAAAACCAGCCTTGGGGTATCAGTCCTGCTGAACACTGAAAACTGTACTGGTCCAGCACGTTCCTCTGTAGCAAGTAAGAACAAAATGCCTTTGAAGAAGGCTGCCAGGAGCTGATCAGTCCATCCAGCTGGTGGAATAATGCTACTTACAAGATTCAGTGATCTGATGAGTACTAGCTTACTACTAGAGACAAATCTGGCAAGGTTCTCTTCCTAAACAAAATGCACATCTGTGGAACAGAAAGGTCCATCTGCTCACCTGGCTGTCACAGCAGCTAGACTTCCTTGCTAAGTGCCATAAGTGACTGCAGAAGCAGAGCTTTTCTCTCTAGAAACTTCTGACATCAATAACTTTCTTCATCAGTAGCTTTCTTCCTTGTACAACAAACTGCTCTCATGTTTCTGCTATCATCCTTACATATTAAAAAGGCAGTTCAAAAACTGAAATTATTGCCTTCTGTAATTCCTGTTTAGTTTTGTAAGTAATTGTGAAACTAGAAGACAGGTCTGATTTTCTAGATGGTCACTTGACAAACTCTATATTAAAGGCAAGTACCAGAGGAAAGAATTAAACCCATGCTATGGAATAGGAGACACATTCGCCCAGAGCATATAGGAAAATTCTTTTACAATTACATGCCCATTTTGCCCCAAAAGGCTCAACCGGAACAGAATTTTCAGCATTACATAACCTAAGTCACATAAGCTAAGTCCTATATTGCTGCTATTCAGACCTTCTCACTGAAGTTTCCAGAGTCACCCTAGCTCATGTTCTACAGAAACAGTAACACTGAGTCTAACCAAAGTCCATTTAGTCCAGGCATCTAGCTGGGATGATGGACAGATCTTGCTGGTTGCTGAAAGTAGCTCATTTAGCGACTGTCACACTCTATAAACTTTTAAATAAAGGACCAAATACATATGGAGACCTAAAAGGTATAGAGGCTATGAATAGTACTTGGCTTCCAAGTATGCTGGGCACTGGAACAGGCTCCCTAGGGACATGGTCACAGCCCCAATCCTGACAGAGCTCAAGAAGCATTTGGACAATGCCCTCAATGGTGTGACTCTCGGGGATGTCCTGCATGGGGCCAGGAGCTGGACTCGATGATCCTTGTGCATCCCTTCCAAACCAGGATATTCTGTGATTCTATCACAAGTTATTCCTTGGGCCAGTTTCTGTCTGCTTACTAAGTGCCAAAATATCTCTCTTTCAAGTACTTCTCCAGTCTCCCCCCCAACTTTTGTAAATATTTAGCACAAACAATATCCTTGCGGCACGGTCCCCTTCTAGTTCTGTTTGTTACCTCCTTTGACAACCAAACACTATCACAACTGTAAGTTTAGAATTCTGTGAAACAATGTACACAGGGTGACACAACCCTTCTAGGTAGGGAATTCAGCCTGCACTGTGGTAATTTTAAGGACAAAGTTACCAAAAAATTAAATTCTAATTTCCAAACGTAAGCCATCTTTACAGAACTACTAATAAGCCATACGTCTGTAACTAAATATTTACATAATGGTGTAACTTCATATAAATAACATGTAATTTTAAAAGCCTGTGTGTATGTCTCTTTGGTGCATGTCTCCACTTTTTATGAGTTTTGTTTGTTTTTTTTTTAAACATTCTCATATGCCATGGAATCTGGAATGCAAAGCAGAGCTTGCTGCTGGCAGACAGAAAGCAACTGGAAGAGTAATGAGTAAAAATGTAGTATAGATTCAGCCTATACTGAGATAAGAAGTGAATCTTGCAAGACTCTACAGTTCCTAACACTTAATTTTAAAACAAAGGTATACAAAGCCATATTATATCAATGCATGTAAGAGGGTATCTGTACCTATCTACCAACTAAATATGCATGGACAACCTAGGAACTAGAATACATATGTTCAACAATAGGAATCACCTTCACCTAATACAAACACTGATCTCCAAGACCTTTCCTAATCTTTCTCTGTGAAAGCTGAACTTTTTCCCTTCAGCCACTGTGGTTCTAAAACTTCCAAAAATTATATCAAAGTCTACAAAATTTACTTAAAGTACACCTTTATCCTGTCAAATTAGTATAAAAAGACACTATTTAAAAAGGGGCAGGTTATGCAGACGAAGAACTAAATGAACATTACAGTCATGAAGATACTTAAAAACTCAAGTTTCACAACAGATTGTAGTGTTGACTGTATACAAAACAGAATTTTGTAGTATGACTGGCTACATAGGAACAATCCGCAACTGAAGTGAGCAAGGATCTAAGAGAAGAGCTAGAACTTGTTTTAGTATTTGGCATATTCCTTCCTACCTTCCTGTCCCCTGAGAGCTGCAAATTCAAGTGTTCATTTTCTTACCAACATTTAACACGGGACTACAACCTTACCTTAAGAGACAATAGAATTACACTAGGTCTACAAACTTTCACTGGAAAACTCAGGTCAAATCTGTGACATAAGAATGAAGATAAAAGAGGACAAAGACACAATCTGCTCCAAAGCAAATTATCTAAGGTCTATGTGCAAGTGTAAGAGGCTAAAGTATGCAGTGCTGTTAAGCATGATTCAGGAAGTGAAAGTATCTGAAGAACAGGAGTATATAAAGACAATTATCCCACCTCTGTTGTATCAACTGTAATTGTATATGAAACAGCCACTGTTTATTTTCAAATGTATAAATTTACCTCAGTAGGAAATGTATAGGAGATGTTCCTAAGAAGAACAATGTACCATTATTACTACCTTTTTGTTTGTTTGTTTTAAATCAACACAGAAGAAACTATGTTCTTTTTTCCTGTTCTTTCTGTTTTCCTTTAGGGAAAAAATAGTTGGAAACATAGCGCAAAAAAATCAGAACAGTCACAATGAATTTTTATATACATGTGGCATATTTACAAATAACAGTCTTGTTTCCTTTCCACTACTGAAGATGCAATCCTATTTCACAGATTAACCAACAAATGCCATCTAAAAGAGCCATATAAAAGTGCTCCTTCTCTGCATACATATGGCCCAAACTATTTTAGTTGATTACATGTAGTAAGCCAAGTTAAGAAAGACTGAGAGAAAAACTCCCTCACTTTTCACACACTGATGACTTCCTATAAAGGATGTAGCTAACTAACACTCATGGAATAACTCATTCACAAAAATCATGGCTGGAACAGATAAAACTGACTCAGACGTCCATTAACTTTCTTGAAGAAATATAATTTGCAGCAAGATACCTGGGTTCTCATTCAGTCTTCAGTGCCTCAAGAGATGGAATTTCTCGAGGCAGATAACCTAAAGATTTCAATCTCATGCTAAACTACATCTTTCTCACTTTTATATTTTAGCAATCTTTTGACTTGCCTTTATCATATCTTTCCTGAGTTGTTCTTCCCCTATTTCACCAAAAAGACAACAGGTTTATCTCCAATATGCACACATCAGCCTTCAGAGTTTTCGTCTCTCTGCATCTTCAGTTTGTTTTCCTGTTCTTAATTCTAGCTAATGCCAAGAACTCTAATTTTGGCTAAATGGTTAAAACTTCTAAAGGCTCTCAAGAAAGCTCCCAGAAATCTCTCTTATGTTTCAGCACAGTAACTTGAGTTAGAGGCTCCTGTGGCAGAACACTAGAACTTGGACAGTAACTTTAAGGGCTAAAATTAATGAGCACCATACAAGGTCTATACAGAAAGGAAAATATTCTCCTTTGTGGCATTTCAGACACTTTTTTGCAAGTCAGTGATCTCCAGTTGTCACAATACTTACACTCGCTTTTTCCCAATATCTTTCATGAAAGGCTCTCATGCACTAGGGTATGTTTCACTGCCAGCAATATTTCATAACAGGAAACTTCTGTCTTAAAGGTCTCAACTTGATTTCCCAGTTCTTGAGGATGAATACCCAAATTAGAACATTAAGTAGTCTTAAATCTGAGTGCCAACATCATGACTGTAAGTTCCACTGTGCTGAAGTGAAACACAGTTACTCGACTTTTCCATTTCTCTCAAAGATTATTCAAGAGGCTACCAAGGAAGCATAAACTACCATGAACTCAGTAATAAAAAGTAAGAAAACTAGGTATAAGAGACTTTAGTAAAAACATAATTTAAAATTAGTCACAATTTAAAATTAGTACATAAACATTTGCCAGATGAAGTATCAGAAATAGAATCGCATCCAATAAATGCAGTTCAGTATTATTTAATTCAAAGCAGACTTTTGTTAATAGCAAATAGGAATAAGCAAGTTCATCCAAAGAGTCAGTTTCAAATCCTACTACCTCAACTGACCTAAGTTTAAAAAAGCCTAACATGTGGTGCAATTCAGTAAACACAAGAGTTCTGACTCCTTCATGCACTTTATCAGATTCAGAGCACTGGGGAAAAAAAAAACTTCCCAGGATTTTCAGTTAATATTCAACACAGTATCACCTGTGAAATTAAAAATAAATGTTCAATGAACTTGTATCCAAGTAAGTGCTTTCTCAAATCACAAGACAACCCACTTGCACATTTCAACTGGTCTTTATTGCATGAACAACAATATCTATGCAGCATCACTCTCACACACATCAGGTAATTACATGTAAATTCTTCATGTTGTTTTAAAAATAATCCTTGCCTCCAGAC
This sequence comes from Luscinia megarhynchos, assembly GCA_034336665.1. Classification (NCBI taxonomy): domain Eukaryota; kingdom Metazoa; phylum Chordata; class Aves; order Passeriformes; family Muscicapidae; genus Luscinia; species Luscinia megarhynchos. The sequence goes on from JAPFBE010000003.1 coordinate 74,230,790, forward strand.
TGCTAGCTTCTTTTCTAGTTTATCACCCTATTACAATTTAACAGTACATTTTTTTGCTAAGGACTCTTAATTTCTTTCGAAGTACATAAAGTGATTTCTACTTTACTACCAATATTTTTTCCTGTCAATTCTTGGTACAACAGAAGGTTTGAGCAGCTATCTTAAAATACAGAATTTATGTCAATATTGAAACAGCAAGCCTCTAGTTTTAGTACAAATAAGCGAAAAGGCAGGACAGACCAAGGGAATTGTTTCCTGTCTCCTATTGTCCCTCCTTAAGAAGTGTCCCTGCAAAAACATACCACCTCTATTGCTGCAGGTTTCCTGGGATAAATTTACAGGAAAAGTAATCACACTGTTTTATTTTCACATCAGAGCCTGAGACCTTAATTGCTGTGAATCACGACTTCCTGAACTTGAACAGGACTCATTTGTTTCAGGATAATCCAGCCTCCTGGCCTAGCCAGCAAAAAGTTTGATTAACTTCCCCTCTAATACTCAGTCATGAACAGCACAGTTTGGTCACGCCTGTTAATCTTTTGGTATTGTCTGCAGCACATGAATTGCAGCATGAAACAAAGCTGTCTAAACAGACCACAAAAAGCAGCACCAGAGAATAACCCTTGGGAAGCACAGGAACAGCAGACACACACAAAATACAGTCAGACTGTGAGAAAATAAATGTAACATGAACCTCAGGACAGACAGGAGGTGACAAAGCAAGAGGAAGACAAGCACTCAAACTTGCATGGCACTAAACCTATCTGCTTGCTTTCTGCATAATCAGATGAGAGAGCTCCAAAAACATACAGTAGCTTCTATAGCAAGAACAAGAACATTTTACTGCTGTCTAGTGACAGCCCCCCACCAGGCCAGCTGAAAAACAATTCTGTAGTCCAGGAAAAGACATCGGACTTCCCCAGCTGGAACAATAATGACCATAATACTGGATTTTGGAAGTAACAGAAACACAAGAGGGAAACCAAACACCTCTGCTTCTAAACAAGATTTTCAAGGTATTTGCTTGATCCATTTAGAGAGGACAGGAAAAAATTATATGTTCATATTAAATGTAGGAAATGTAAATAAATGGCAGTATACCATGTCTAGTCAGTGAGCAAATGGAAGCAGAAGAACACTGTGAAGCACAAAAGCTTTCATGTAAATTGATATTAATTTAATGGAAATTCATAAATTTAACAGCACTCTTTAGTCAGAAGAAAATAGACAAAAGTTCTGCTTCCTTAGAAGTTAGAAACATTAATTTGAAAAAATAAAAACATATACACAGATTCTCTTACTTCAACTATCAGCCTCTTGCTTGATGTAGCAGGCATCAACAAATTTAGAGTTTCAAACCAGGGTAACTAGAAGAACACTTATCGAACCTGACTCCTTCCCCCCTGATTACAACAGCTTGTGGTTTACTTGTATGATATTTTTCATAAATATAAATTTTGCTTACCTGATGCCGAGTTCATGATATTCTGCTGCACAGAAGGACTGGTGGGAGCTGTAACATTCATCTGGGAGAGCATGGCCTTCCTAGGATCTTGCCATGTTGTTGTTTGATCAATGTGGCTAAGACAAAACAAAGAAAAAGTTAGGACAGTCATGCATTCACAACAATGACCTGCTAGTACAGAAAGTTTAACAACAAAAGGTTCAGCCTGCCAAAAACAGCCACATACAAAACCAAACAAGAATTGTTTGGATTCTCTCCAAGCATCACTGTATGTCAGATTCTTGACAAGGTACGCACTGCATCTTTGGTGGGTTTTCAAATATTCAGCTTCACTGAGAAACATGCCACATACAGCAAGACTCCTTTATTTCTTTTTAAAGCCTCTTTATTTATAATACATGGTGCAACATAGTAAAGACTGCCCTATATATACTGGACTATACATAAACCATACTGGAGAACAATTTTTCATTTTTTTGCTGGTGGGTTTTGCAAAGCAATGAAAACAGGTAAAGATAATACAGATGTAAAAACAGTGCACTGTAATGCTTCACAGATCGTGTGTTTAAATTACTGTACCAGCATGTGCTACTCCTCCCCTGCATTTCTGACTTGTTATATTTGCTCAGCCCAGTTCTGGCAATAGTGGAAACTGGGAAAACATCACTGTACCCATAATAACACATTCATCTATTTCCATTTAACTCTATTTTGAACAGCAGCACAGTAAAGGTCTCAATGGATGTAATAAGAACTGACATAAACACTACATTATCCTTCCCTAAATTAAATGGATTTTTTTCTCATAATAGCTGAATTACAGGACAACTGCCCCAATCCTTATATTCAAGATCTTCTACTTTACAACAGCTTCACCATATCTCAATAAGAAACTAATATCAACACAAAAGATTAAAAAACATCAGTGAATTATATGAAATTAGTGTAACCTTCAATCAGCCACTATATGTAGTATGTATTATCAAATTAAAACTTAAAATTCTACCTACTCAGGAACAAGAAACATAGCTCTGTTCTGTGTGAACAGAACAAAGTGAGTAAATATTCCTGGAAGTAAATCAAAATCTCTAGGATAATCAAGCAATGTAAGACATTTTATTTCACAGAATAAATTCTCAAATCTAACATCTATCTATCTATCTATCTGGCACTATTTATTATTGTTCATTTATGTCGCAGAGAAGCAAAACTTTATTAAACTGGACAAACATAGTATAAACTAAGGAAATCAATTCAGACTGTACCATAAATGCAGGACTGTGGTAAAAGGCCTTAGAAAAACAAAGCTGAAACACCCACCACGTGCTAAGCATTTGTTAGCAAAGTTCTGTCAGTTCTAGTATCAAGAAGAGTGACTGTTCCAAGACACATCACCCACCATCCTCCACCAAAAAGGACAAGCTGCATCTCCTTACCCATCCACAAGTTCTACAGACAAATACAAATTACTTGCATTTTGACAAGTACAACTTAAAAGAAAAGAAAAATGTTTTCATGTTATCTACATAAAGAGCATTTCTGCAGTTACTAAGAATCAGAATTTCCAATTGAAAGAAATCTTTACTGGCGTTAAATACTATCACATGCCTGAAGACTGGCAGATTCAAATTCTAACCAAATTTTAGAGTTTAAGGTTTGGGTTTGCTGTGGTGGTGGTTTGTTTTATGGTTTGTTTCTCATTTGAGTTTTTGTTTGTGTAGGTTTTTTTTCAAAATTACATTGGAAAATAAGCAGGAGATCTAGAAACCAAAACAAGAAAATAAACCCAACTTTTTATTTTAAGAACCCTTAGGGTTTATTAGTAGACTAATAAAATAACACCATTTTAAAATCAAAGAACTCATTTGCCCTTGTACGAATTGTAATATACCTTCCCATTGATTGCTGCACTGAAAAGACAGTTTTTTTGAAAAAAACTGTTTTGTTAAAAGTCATGTCAGAAACAAACTAACACAAAAAACATACTCAAAGAATTACTTATGTGCTTCAAGAAAGGCTTATCTCAGAGGCCTTCGAAATTGATACTCTGTAGTTTGTGTTGCAACTACAGAGTCCCCAATGGCAGGTACACTTTCCAGGGTATGCTGAGAACTTCATTTGTGTAATAGAACTCCCAGTCATTATAAAATCATATGCCTTTCTTGTCCTTTTTGCCTTTATTACCATACAGTCACCTATATATGCTATATCATTTCGTAATTAGAACTTCCCTTGCATAAAAACAGATATTCTTAGGATGTCCATTATTAACATAAGCAGGTCAGAACCACAAGACTATTTTACTGAAGTGTGCAATAGAAATGGAATGTTAGGAAGAAAAGCAAAGGAGAATGAACAGGTATTTAAATCCTCAGTACCACATGCACATACTATGAAGTTTCTGCAACAGCAAAAAAAACATAAGAAGTCTGATCTACACATAAAAGAATAGATAAGAATAAATAATCCATTGCTTCTCAGTACATTTGGACATGACTCTTCATGAAAGGACGTTTCAAAAATGTAGTCTCAAATGCATGGAAAGACAAGCTGTTCCTAAGTATAAAAGCATCACTGTAAAATCTATGCAAGCATCTCTCCATAACGTAATGCTTGTGTTTTAACAATCTAGACAAGATGAGTATTTTATGTCTGTCAGAAAATTATTCTCAGTCTCTAGTAAACTTGAGACGAATAACTTTGGATTTTGGTTTTCAAATTTTTGGTACTGTTAAGAATTCACTGGAAATCACATTTTATGAAAAGCAAAACACGAACACATACCATTGACCACACCATGACAGACCTCCCAATGCTGTTGACGTGGCATTGGAGTACTTTTTGTTCTGGGGATAGCTAGGAAAGCCTTTGTGTAACATAAGCAAGTGAACAAATGAAACTAAACCTAATTATGTTCTATTTTTGGTGTGAAATTTAAACTTTTCATTAGACCCCAAATGTCAGCTGTTCCATTGACAAGTATGTCACCCATGATTCTGTTTTACGTTACATGAATGAGATGTAGATTCTATTCTTTCATTTTTCTTTTGTCTTCCTAACCAGCTAGTTTCTTTAATCTACATAATATATCACTTTCTGAAAGGTTTTCTCTTTTTAATTATATTTTTTCTATTAACTTTAACGACTACTAAAGAGAAAGTGTCTCCTCATAAATGGCAGAATTATTTTAGAGCTCTCACCAGTATATTTCAGCACATCAGGTCTTGATGTATATAACAAAAGTCAGCTTTCCTGGTAATGCCAGGAGAAACTGTGTATTTCTGCTCTTGAAGCTACCATAAATTGTCAAAAAGAAATCAACTAATTTCTTTACCAAATCTTATACAAACTTGTCCTGTGCACAGGCAGTGTAGGGTATACAAAGACACCCACTTAGCTATCCTTTTAGCAGGCAGGGAAGAAATCAGAATTATCTACTTCTGCAGAGGCCTGAGCTCTACAGCAGAATACCAGTGTGGTGGTCTGACCACAGGGCAGCTATTAAAGTGGCAGTATCCACTAATTCAAGAATAGATGCATATTCCTAAGAAAGTGGCAATAGCTAGAAGGCCAAGATCAGTTTGGCAGAGCTGATGAGCTAGGGGGACTCCCACAGGTAAATTTTCCATAGCTGCATTTAGAAATGGGATGAAAAAGAAGGTTTAGAGTACAAGGAGCCTCAACATTAAGTGGTCTAATTACCACTCTCAAAAACTGGAGTGCAGCATGCAGAGAATTCTGGGTTATGGCTGCTGATGATCTTAGGATATTTACACACAATGGAGTGGATTCAGCTTTGCCCGAGGATAGAAGGCGTGACATTCTTTGTGCATGCACCCTTTTCCTATTCTATTCAGGGGATTTTGAGAAGTGGAAAGGATTAAAACATGAATCTAAGTCTTCAGATATATGGGTCACTTTTAATTAGTGTAGCTGACTGTAGGTGCTGCAACAAAATTACAGATTTATACTTTAAATACATTACTTGAGATTATTTCAATTCCAAGCAGCAACAGTACAGAGAAAAGCCTGAAGGGGAGATGAGACAGCTCGGTTAGCAATTACCTCTGCCCTCACAGTCCTCCATAAACATTTCCCTGAATTTGGACCATTCTTAAACAAGGAGACACATTTAAAGTGGTCCTAAACCCTTTAAGGACTTTCCAAATGGCTTTCTAAAGAAAAAAATTCAACAAAATCCAGAAAAGGCTGGTTAGAGAGCAATGAAAATCTCATCTGCAGAGAGATTATATTTTACCCATTGCTGAGAAAGCACTGTTTCTCCCTTGTGCTATCCATTTACTTGCAGTATTTCCTTAGGCTTTCAGGACTATTACTGTCTAATTTATATAAAACCACATGGCAGTAAAATTCAGAACTTCCTAATCTCGCTGCTTCCCAAAATCAAAAAAACCTGGTAGGTAAAGGATAGTAATGTCTCCAGGCATGGTCTAATTGCCTGAAAGAAACAAAAACATTGATACAATTTTCTGAATACTCCTGCAATACATAAAATAGTTATATTTTTGAGTTTTCCTTATTCTTCCTCCTGCTTGGCAGCCTTAATGCATTAGCTAAACAAAGTTTGTGTTGATCATGTTCTCACCAAACTGCACCACAGGCATCCAATGCCAGAGAGCACACCAGTGAAATGACAATAGACAGTTCTAACCTTCATTCAGCTTGCAAAAACATACCTTAAAATTGACATGCAAGCGTTCAGTGAAATCCTGTGATGCCACAGCTGTGATTTCATTAACTTTGAAATAAAAGCAAAAAGTAAGAGAATGGTGGACACAAGCACCCTGTTGATCAGGTGTGAAGAGAGCCAGTCAAAGCCCAAGTTCCTTAACCTAAGTATGAAATAAAACCACATATGCTATTCTATGAAATTACAGTCCTAGGCAGGAGAATTTATTCCAGCAAATTAATGGTTTGAATCTGAACTAGAACAATGCAGTAAGGGAAACTTAAATGCATCTGACAAAAGTCTAATTTGTCAAGAAACAGATTTTTCACACAGTCATTACTAGTCAGACAAGTTCTTCTACAAATCCCTTTGGAATTTATTCCTAAGGTGGTTGAATATTGCAAGACACTAATAGGTACCAGAAATTCCAGAAAGCATGGCCCATGAAGCTGTGGACACTGACAAACAAAATAAAGAGCTTTTACAGATACACAAAACACAGTATTTAGTATTAAGGTATTCAAAGGCAGCCTTCATTAGAACTGGCCTACCTGCAGACAGTGCACAATACATACACCAAGGACTTAAAAACTAAGCTTCCCATTCTGACTATAAACACCACTCACTTTTGAGGCTGCAGAACAGCACTGCACTTCTTAGGAAAGCACTCATGGAAAGGTCCTCACTTCAGAGTGTGTAATGGTAAAATGGACGTGTGGGCAGTAGGCAGTCTGACCACACATGGATGATTAACAGGAAGAGATGAACACATGATATGATGTTCAAAGGTTGGCCAAGATAGAACCACTTTCATTACAATGTGCTCTTGAAACAACTATCTTTTGTCAAAGCAAAAATGGAAGCAGTAACATGCTAATTTTTGCATTTAGTATTCTTTTTCCTCCTGCCCCTTTCCCTGCCCTGCATTTAAGGACCTCATATAGAAAAAGCAGGGGTGGTATCACAATGCTTACTTCCCAACAATATTATTGTTGGATTCTTCCATGGATTTCCCAAATAAAATAATTTTCTGAGTTTCAGGAACAAATAAGGAGTATGAGGACATTTTCATTTCCAGAGCTTTTCCCATTACTTTGAAACTGTAAGACATAGCAGTATTATAGAGACTAAAAAGAAAAATCCTTGTTTTATAGTCTTTTTACCAGTTCAATTATTTTCCAAAGTCTATAAAGGACTAAATACTGTGATCACATTCTGTATCACCAGATTTATTTAAACTTCCCCTCCCAGTTTCCCTGCAGAAAAAAGGGCTCTTTTTAAAGAAAAAAACCCCTCCCTTTCTTTCTACACTACCCCCACAGTTAAGAAGTCTGATTCCTATGGCTAAGTCATTCAGCATGTGCAGAATTCATCTTTTTTTTTCTCCTTAATTTTCAATGGAAGAGATAAAAATATATCACCAAGGAGGGCAAACCTAAAGGAAGAACTGTCTCTGCTACTGTTCTGTTTCAAGTGAAATTACTATATTTGTTTGACTTTACAGATACTTGCCTACACTCCTGCTTAGCAAATGCAGAAGACCTCCTCAAGATGCCTTCTGTAACACTGAAAACCATTTTGCCTTCTGTGACACTAAAGATTACACAAAGACTAGCTTTCATATTTATTAAGGGAAGCAGATAATTTTCAGAAATGATGGGCTGTGGAGTACTTTATCACTGTCGTGTCCTTTTTTATCTCTGACATTCTATCTCGTTTCTCTCTCTTAAAAGGAGAAAAAGAAAGCAAGAGGGAAATCAAGTGCTTCTTCGCATGAAAAGAAGCCAGGCAATTTTATGCCCCTCTCAAAACACCCTACTTTTGTTGCCTGAAGGTTTTCAAGTCAGAGGGGCTCGCCTAAGCATGCTGCAATAAAAGCTGCTATAGCCAGCTGTCTTAGTGTCTAAAGCGGGTTGTTCCTAGCAATCCTGTCAATTAACCCTGAGGCTAACCAACACTAAGGAAAACAAAATATTAAGATAAAAAGATTCTTTAGGTTGTTTCCTTATTGCTCTAAGTAGGAAGTCTCACAGGGCAGTTCAAACTGCTTGCTTGAGTGTTCAGACAATGATCACTCCCAGATGGCCTTGACAGGATGAGCTGACTCTTAAGGAACCATTAGGTAGGACCTACTGGAAATGAAGGCACAGCTTTCTGCTACAAAGTGAACCTGTTTTACTTGCCATTACAATCATTAATATTGACGTCTCTTCTTAAGTTATGCTTTGGAGTTCACACTTCGTACCTTAAAAGTTGATCATTTGTTCAGATGTTCTCAGTTTTAGTCACACAAAATAGTCCTATGGACTATCTTTCCCCTCATTTGAGGGCTGCACTTTATTTCATAAAAAACCCCAAGTCATATGTTTCCTACTTATGACTCTGGGGAGAGCTTTTTATTTTTACAATTCAGACAACCACCAAGTGCTGCTGAGGTAGGAGGCAATTATTCCTGTCCCTAAAGACTGCAGAATGCTAAGCAAAACAAAAAAGATAATCTTCCAAAAGCAAGTTTCTGCCTGAGTCAGTACTTGTAAGATATCTGCTCAGTCAACCCTAGGCAATCTTGTATACTGTTCTTCGCCAGCAGATTATTCTTTTTCCGCCCCCACCCTTCAACCCCCTGAAGACAGATTTCACAAGCTGTAATCCACCAGAGGCAACAGATTTCTTGACCCCACATACACCACATTGTCTGAAGGCTATGCTTTGAAAAGTTATTTTTATTTACCCATTTAATCTAGAGTAGCAAAGAAAATACAGAGCAAAAGCCTGAGAAGAAACCAAACCCCTTAGTGTATAACTTTAATTATTATAGCTATCATTTAAATGTACAGTACACTTAAATATAATAGCTATATTTATCTTTAAAAGTGACCTTAAAATATTTTTTACCTGAGAATTTCAAAGTTTCAGGTTCTACATTTCTCTTCACCATTCACAAAGAGTTTAAGGAGAATCGGTTTAAACAGTATTCAAAGGCCCATTGTAAAATAAGCAAAGGAAATGAAAACTAATTTTGAACTCAAGTTTCACTGCATGTTTCAGAAGTTATCAACTAAGAATAATTATTTTCTCTTTTGGTTTTGTTATTAAGAATTTAGGGATTCACAGAAACGGAAAGGTTGAAGGGATTACTGGAAGTCATCCAGTCCAACCTCCCTGCTCAAGTAAATAACAGAGTAATAGCAAAGTCCAGGACTGAACAGAAACTAAAACTTTGACTGTAAAATCATCATCAGAAAAACAAACCCTAGCTTTCCAGAAACAATTAAAGTTTTTATTTATTTCATTAAATCATCATAATAAATGCCAATACTTCAGCATTTATGTATTTGATTTGCAGTAATATAACTTGCATTCTGAGTATTTTTTGGTACAAAGGGAATTACAAATAAGGATGACAAAATATGCCAAGCACATGATTTTACTTAAAAGCATATCACTTAAATTACTAACAATTCTTGAAATACTAACAGTTTAGTCTTTGCCAAAATTAGCAACTACCATGCTTTATCAATAAACATAGTGAAGTACTTATTTAGAAATTATTCAACCCCCAAAGCAAAAATCACAGATCTCCTAATTTCACTAAATTTCAGCAATTGGTAAGCATTGAAGTTCAAAAAAAAATCCTAAATAACTTAAAGTTATCACCTTAACTTAGTATAAATTAATCCCAAATTTATAATCAATACAGTCTTCATCTACTAGTTATGAAAATCAGCATTTGTCATTTGGTGAGGGGAATGGTGAAGGGACTGTGCTGCTGCCATGAGAGAGGGGGAAAATCATTGTATTTACATTTTTAAAAAACATGTACTCACCTAATATATGTCTAGCATTTAAAATCATGCTTACTAGTAATACTAAGATACTAAGCCTCTCTAAAGATATGAATACACCCTACCCACACAAGAGATCAGACTACAGGTCACACACTACTGGTTACTACTAACTTCTGTCTCAGAAGAGAATTGTGTGGGTTTTTTAATGGCTAACATCATTATAATCAAGTTTTCCTTCTAGTATAGCCCTCCCCCACTTTCTAACAGTTCAGTTTAGAGACTTACCCAGCCCAAATTTTATGCTTGGATAATACAGTACTTGTTTTCCTTTAGGAAGTGAGATCAGCTCTTAATAAAAGAACTCTCTCACAGTGTTTGCACACCATTAGTCAGCACTTCCCTATAACCCATCCCTTTCCTCCACTCCCTTTCAGTTCCAAAAGCTGCCATTATCGGCTTCCAGCTTTTTAGGATTTTTGCCTGCAAATTCATAAAGTATTTTAGAAATCCCCTGGAGGGTGAAGCAGCTTTTTTTCCATGAGCATTGTCACTTTGAACTCTTGGACAAACTGAGTTCCTTTAATCTCTTCTGTAAGACAGACTTCCTATAGCCAGAAGTTTTATCACCATCCTACAGGACCACATTTGCCCATCAACTAGACAGCCAAAATTGTTTTGAAACTTTCAATTCAAACCAAATTCTAAGTGCAAGCTCTGGAGGTTGTCTAGGTTTTGTCTGTTTGCTTGGGTTTAGCTCCTTCAGTAGTTAGCATATAAAATTCCAAAGACAAAACATATTTGTTTCATAACCCATGTTTGGAAAATATAATGCTTCTGATGTCAGAAGAGCCAATGCGCACTATCACATATCAGTAATTTCAACAGCTGAGTAATAAGAGGCAGCTTTTCTGAAATTTAAGCAGTAGATTAGAGAACACAGTTAATGGAACCATATTGATCCCAGTTCTATGCCAAGCTCTCAGGAAGCAAGGCTGTATAAAGGTTACCTGATACACACCCGCTGGGGCAAGGCGCCTAAACTGCACATGAGCAATTACAACACTCACTGACTCACTGTCACTGCAAACTTTAGAATACATCCACTCTTGTGCTTTAAACTCAGTACTCAAAATTGTAATCTTCAGATCAGAGGATGCACAATATGACTGATATATCAAGGAGATTGAAACTCCCAACATACATTTTAATTCCTAATACTTCACAGTCATCCACACTTTGTTTGCTAAAACTGAACACTGAGCTAATGTAATCCTTTTGGTCTGCCCCATTCCAGTAATCTTTGATATTCCCATAAAATGTCTGAACTGTATTTATCAATGTGAATTGATTACTTCTAGTCACCACGTAAAGAAAGCTTATTGTAACGGTGTCTATTTCTTTCCGCATAATTTTTATATTCAGAGTTATGGAAGAAGAAAACAAACCACTCTGCTCTTCTTTCCAAATTTCTTAGTTTTGAACTAAGATGCTTGAATAAACCAAAAAGTAAACATTTACTTGGCTAATGTTTTCTAAGCTGTGGTTTAACACTTTATAGTTCCAGGTACTTACACAACAACTTCCTTCCAGAATTTATCACTCAAAGCTCAGTAGCAAACATTCACTGTTTAGTGTTATCTTAAAACTTATTTTGCAATCACTTCATTATCACTACACAGGTCATAATTTTTAACTTTATCTCAAAACCTTTTAAAAGTAAACTGTACATTAAAAAGAAATAAATCTATTCCTAGATACTGTGATTGCAGCTGTATAAACTGGAACATTAAACATTTTGGTCACTCTTCTCTGGTAGCTTGCTATCCTTTAAATACATTTTCAGAAATCTATTCCTTAAGAAAATTGTTACAAAATTGTTCAAATGAGAATGGAAAAGGACTGTTACATGTCTGACAATATGACATGCTTCTTTACAGCAAATCTACTTACATTTTCATGTGTATCAAGAACAACAAAATTTAAGAGTACACCAAGAGCAAAGAATATAATGGGGAAGACATATGAAAGAAAGTCAGCCAGGCCCGTGGAGTTGACTGGCTGTACTTCAGAGTCCCATTTCTTTGTGCTACATTTCTCCTCACCTCTGACTTGACTACTCATATATGCTGAGCTTGTCAGGATTGCAGTCTTACTTAGGCTGCAAGATGACAGGACTACTGCAGGTTGCTTATCTGGTAACTCTCCTTCTCTTCTACGGGGAGCAGCTGCTTGGACAGCAAGCATCACCCAAGCAGCCAAATACCCCCTTCTGTGCTAGAGCATGTACTGAGCTGGCTGGAAGCTGGTGCTGCCAATTCTGCTCCCACATGTGGGAGGAGCAGGGCCTGGGGCACCCTCATCCTGCTCACAGAGCAGCCAAACTCTCTATGCTGATTCTGCCAATGCAATCACTGGGAGATTTGTCCCTTAAATACAGTAACTGTAGTGAGACCACATCAGTGTCAGTACACACAAGACAAATCTGCTGATAGACTCATGTTGCTACAATATACTTAGAAAATAGTCTGTGATGAGGGATTTCAAACAAAACAATTCCCTGAATATCTTCATCAGATGCTAAGTTATCTAGCACCTTATCTGAAAATCACTGTATAAGTTAGAATAAAAATGTCCCGCAGGTGAAAGCTGCTGAAGAGCAGTTTGCACTAAATTAAAAATTAATTTGCATCCTATCCAGAACTGTGCAAGGATCTAATAAACTGTTTAATTACTGAACACCTGTAGCTATTTTGTGAGATAATGACACTCAAGTAATTTCTGTACTTTCATAAAATTGAAGGGGACTACAATTTGAAACAGCAGATGTTAAAACATGGTTTACCTGACTCCGTAACTGCAATTTATTTATTTATTTACAGTTATGTAAAGAAAGAGAATCACTGCGAACCACTTCAGCACAGTACTAGGGAGTGGCAGAGGAAAGGGTGAAACATCAAAAAAAAGTGAATACTGTAAGCGTAAAAGAAGAAATGTCTTGGAGGGAGATCTGGCAATCTTGTAATACCAACTTCTGCCAAGGAGTCCAAGCTGCATGAAGAGATGCTATAGTAGCCAAGGAAGGAGGTCAAAATCTGCAAATTTACAAACCACAGGAATAATTCTTGCAGAGAATGAATGAACTGTTGAATCCACTGGACAGAAATATATTGGTCTAGGAGATTAAACTGAGATGCAGATTCTCACCAGAGTAGAATGAAGTACTGAATAAAAACATTATGAACCCTCTCCTACTCTTGGGCAGGGGAAGAACACAGAGCACTTCAGCTCAGGTGGGAGAACGAACCAAATTTGTTGAGCAGAAAACTACCAGAGATAAGCAACTCAACTTATCAGAATACCAACTGCAACAGAAGGACACAGGCATTTGTGTATCAGCGGCAGAAGAACAGTGAAAGAACATAATGGAGAAGAGAAGCTAAAAGCAGATACAAAACTTTCCCAGTGTTAAGAACAGGTTTGACTTTCAATTTGTACAAGCCAAAACAAAACTTGACATACTTGCAAAACAAAACTACAGTTCTTTCTCTAAACATGCATTTGAAATTCACTGTAAGCATCAATTGAGAAAAGGAAAAAAAATAATCAAAAGCTGCAAAGCAGTAAGTTTTACAGTAAAAAATATATGCCTGCTGCATACAAGAAATGATCACTTCCCAATGCTACAATTATTTTTTTAGTATTGTGCAATCCTCTTTTGAAAGTCTTGACCTCCGAGAAAAGTTTCCTCACTCTCACAATGCAAATTATTAGATGAAATGCTTTTACTTCACCATGAGTGGTAATAACCAAGATTTTCCCTTAGTTTTGAACTGAAGGGTTTTCTAAATATGCAACAAATATCCCAGTAGCCTACAGAAATGTGCACACACTTTATGTAAGGTGGTAACACTGTTCTCAGCACAGAGAACGAATGCCAGTACTGACTTAGCAGTTTTGCACAAAGCTGCCCATTTGCTCCTTGCTCTCCTTGTTTTTGCTTTGCTGATCAAAGGAGTTGCCAAGTTTTTTCTTCACCATTACAAGGCAGGAAAAATGGCTCTCCTCGGAGAGGCCCCCTGTGAAGGTCAAAAAGGTTAGCTCCACAAGCCCTGGAGTCTGCTCTGATGCTGAAGTGATTGGCTGGCTTCCCTGCAGTTACCCTGCATTTCCCCTCCTTCACAAAGTGCACTGGTTATGGAAACTAAATATGAAAGAACTTGGTGGGGGAGGAAAGAATTTCTATGGTGACATATTCTAAAACACTCAGAAGTTCTACTTGTTTGAGCAGCCTGGAAAGCTAGCATTCTAAAAAATTTGATTTCTTTCTGGAAAACTCAAAAATTTCAGCCTGCAAGCCAGCCTCTCTATTTTGAAAGGAAAACCCAGAAAGTTTGCTTGTTTTTAGCATCCAAATACATAGATACTAGTCTGTCTTGGTCTGGAAAAAGTTTATGTTTACTTGCCCCGTCTCTGGACTTGAACAAGTGGAACCCACATGTCCCACCACCTCAATGAAGATTAAAATGAAACCAACTAATCAGGATTCAGTTTGTAGCAATTTCCAGCTCCAGAGCAGTATCACACCACAGACACTCTTTTGCTTTCAGGTCCTAAAGTTAAGTAATGAAGACATCATGAGATATCCAGCAAAACAATCAGTAGGTAGGTACACGTAGGGGAAAGTAGTATACATTTTGTGTACTGAAGAATAAACTTTCTGAGGCTTTATACACTTGGGACACAACTCCATACCACTTTACAAATAAAATTTGATTCTCAGCATTGCTCAAAAACCTTTCTTACCACCCTGAAAGTCAAGCCAGGCTCCTTCCTCTCCCTGTATAACTGTAGGTGTCAAGTTCTGTCTCCAGTGCCATCACCCGTATGCTTGGACAGATGAAGCCAATTAAAATTCAGCCAGTGTGTTTGATGCTGAACCTACCTCTGCAGCTGTTCTGAGTTCATTATGTTACCAAGAGCCAAAAGTACTTCCAGAATAGTCAAGAAATGCAGCCCCACTAGCTAGGTATTTCAAGCTGTTTAAGTACTCTCAAGACTTAACAATACCTAGTAAGAGAGAGGATCATACTAGAGCTTTATCTACCTAGGTGGAATCAACAGGCTTCCTCTCCTTAACCAGTTGCCTCTGTCCACAAAACAGTAAGGAAAACAAACCTTCTCTATTGGGACACAGCAACAAAACACTGGCTGAAAACAATAAATACATAATTAAAGAAGGAATATTATAGATCATACAAAAGCACAGAAGTGTAAGTGGGATTTTGACCCAGTTACTTGGATTTGTTCACCTGTAAAAAGACGTAATTAAAAGTAGAGACACCCCATGGGGTCTCCAGAACTACTTCAACAAGTTTAGATGTAGATGCAAGGAGAAATCCATACAATAGCCATATTGTAATAAAAAGAAAAAAGTGTATGTAGAAAAGAGCTGCATCTGATAATCACTAATATTTACTGGAGAAACTTTTAAAGAGGAACAAAAACACAATACCAAATTCCTCTTCTCCACTCTTGCAGGAGAGCTTTTATCATCAACACTTGCCATTTTTTTGTTAGCTGGTGCAATAAGGCATAGCACTTCTGACAAAAAGCTTTATCAAACTACTCAAGCCTCTTTAGGGGTGGACCACAAAGGTCAGCACACCTAACACCTACCAAATCCAAGCCTTCCTCCACTCTCATACAAATGCTGGGTACACAATGTGCTGACCAGCAGGAAGCACAGACCCCAGATCACCTGAGACATTTGCAGCACCCAAATATAACTTAACTTTGAAGCTTGCCATGCAAATAAAACCCCAGAGGAGAAAGAACTGGGTCAAGAGTCAATAACACGTGCCATTTTGCTACCAGGTGCATCTTTGACGCCCTCAGTACAGACAAGAATACTCCCATGGTACATGTTGTGATAACATTAAGGCATTTCACCAGCTTTTGTTACCTAGGTAATACAAGAAAAAAAACCACAACCTTTCTTATGCCACCACCTACCCAAACCACACTAGGGAGCTCTGCTAATGCTACCACATTTTCTGGCAAGTATTTATTTCATGATTATATTAACCCATTTCTAGCTACAGAATTAAATTTATTATCTGAAAAATGTGGAGCAACATGCAGCTCCTGTGTTCTTACAGTCCCCACAGCTAAGAGAAAAGAAAAAGCTTTCACCCAAAATATTTAAAACATCCAAAAGTAAAAAAATCAACTGTAAACACTAATAAATGAACAAAAAGCCCTCTCCATAAGCAGCAGTAAGACCAAAATACCACACAAATCTATAACATGGGAAAAGGTTAAAGTTTAGGACAATTGTTTTGTAAGTTTTTATGTTAAAGGTTCAGATTGCTGCAATGCTTTAATAATGACACAACTGGGCCAAGGAAAAGATGCACTGTAACCAGCCTCTTTCTGCTGTATGTAATACAGGAAGGACGTCCAAGACTGTTTGGGAAAGCAACTCCCTCCAAAAACATACTTTACAAAAATGCTGAGTAATTCCCTCATACAAGACTCAAGCAATACAAGAATCTTTGGAGTGGTTGTAGAACCAAGTGTCCTACATCGATTCTGCAACTGAACAGAAGAAATATGTTCAGCTCTATCGCCCTTTTTTTGAGCAAGTTACAGAAAAATTACTAAAACCACCCTGAACGCCTATCTTTCTTACAATTTGAATTGAAAAGAGCTTCATGTAGGGCAAAAAGCTTAAATCTTTCATTTGAACCCCAGTTTCATTTCATGACTTACATGTAACCAAGAGGTCAATAAGCTGGTAATTTCCAAATTAACAAAAAAATTCATAAATTGACTTAAAAGAAAACTAATATAGACAAAAATGAGGATGAAGATCAAAATAATTCAGTTTTACGTTTTCCACTTGGGTAATATGGATGTCTCAACTCACCAGTATGACACATGACCTTCAAAGTTCATTTTTAGCTTAAACTGTGACAGGCCTTATTTTTTTTATTATTTTATTTATTTATTTATTATTCATTTATAAACACCAGTAAACTTAACATCATGTTTTTAAAAGTGCACAGTATTTCTTGGAAATGCAAATTATACCATAAACATGGAAGCGCAACTTCCAAGATTTTTATACTAGACGAACTGAACCAAAGCAATCTTTACTACAATTTAATTTTCACACCAGACAACCTCACATATATCCACAGAGGTAAACCTGATCAACTAAAAAGTGAAAATCCCTTTGCTCCTGATATTTTAAATACAAGGTTATAACAGAATGCAGAGGCTTTCCAATAGGAAAGGGAAGCAAGACAAAGAACACAACAAAAATACACGTGCCAAAATGTTTGCTACAAGGTAGCTTAGATCAGTGATCTCCAAACTTCTTTACCACAAACCTTATTAATAAAACAACTTTGAGTACACACCCAAAATATATGCACATCTATAAAAATATATATGTGCAATACACGATGTACATTATAAAAGGAAGAAGGGTGTGCTAAAGATGAACTAAGCACTATTTTACTTCTTAATTTTTATTTATTAATGGTCCAAGACACATTTTCCTCACCCCACTGGACTGTCTTTCACAGCACCTGGGTTATATAGACCCCATGCTGGAGACCACCAGCTTACACTGTCTGAAAGATGAATCTCATCCTTCTGAAATGCACTCAATTTCAGAACTTGGTTTTTTAAATGTAAATTGAACAACTATTGGAAAGGCTGTTGAGACCTATACTTTCAATCAATACATGTTTTGATTGTAACATACTTTTATTTTTAACAGGGATCACATTTGTTACATTCTACCACAAGTTTTTGAGACTTCCAGAAGCATAGGGAGGAGACAAGACAAAGCTGGCAGCATTTAACAGTGCAAAACACTATTTCATAGGCAGTTGAATAGCTTCACCTTTCTAACTGGGGTATCCATTTAGGCATTAGAAGTCTACACTGAAAGCTACTGGAATTTCTGTTGTCCGTTTTCATAAATGCAAAGAGAAATCTGA
The DNA here is from genome assembly GCA_034336665.1 of Luscinia megarhynchos. Lineage (NCBI taxonomy): Eukaryota > Metazoa > Chordata > Aves > Passeriformes > Muscicapidae > Luscinia > Luscinia megarhynchos. The sequence continues at coordinate 74,248,745 of JAPFBE010000003.1, forward strand.
TCTGAAGTTCATGCTGAAGGGGATTCAGTCTGAGTTAATTCTCCACCAAATACACCAGGATTGGGAGAAGGCGTGAAAGAAGGAAAAAGATTGTTCGCGTACAAAGCCAAGTCCAAATCCAGAAGACAAAACAAAATCATACAGCAATGAAACCAGGCCTGATGAAAAAGGCACCATACACTACAAAGACAAGGTTCCTCCATTTGCTGCTTGCTGCAGACAAGAAACCCTTTAGTTTGCAATGATTTTAACATCAATTCACATCTAGAAGGTGACCAGATAGTGACTGACCACCTTCTGAAGACTATTACCTCAGAGGAAGCTGCCTTTAGCTTGAAGGATGATGCTCTATTAAGCAAACAGCTATGATAATTTACAGGAATACTTATTTCTTCTAAATGCTATTACTTTTTGCTAGATCAAACAATTAGGTGGCGTATTCAAGCTATTGAGAAGAGGGACAGGTACAGCAATACTCTTAGTGATTTCTGAGCCACTGGGCCACAAGTATATACATGGATAAACAGAAAAAACAAATAAAAGTCATGTGCCCAGCAAAGTCAGGAAGACATGCACCACTTTGAAAAAAATCAGCCTTACAATGATCTAACACTCCCTAGGTAAATAGTATTAGTACCCCAAGACAGTCATCAGAAAGGCTGAAATTCTTTGTGAGTACAGTTGCCTAAAAACCCTGGTGAAGTGGCTAGGGAAATTATGGCCTACTTACTAAGCTTAAATTTGTTATGAGAGAGCGCTATTTATAATGTCACATGCTGGAACTTGTTCCCAAGCTAGCTAAACCTACATGCTTAATTGACTCAATAGACAATGCTGCATTGTTAAGACTAATCTCTTCCTACAGGCTACAGTTTCCAAACCATGAAAGCTTTTATACATTTTAATTTTTTCAGCAGTTCTGAAATCAGAAAACTTCAAAATACACATGCACATACGGACACACACAGTGTGATATTGACTACCACTAAAATTGATATATCCATATGCAAACTGAGTCATCAGAAAGTCCAAATATTTTAAAGAACACAGGAGCAAGCGGGTTCATAAAGTTGCTATTTCAGATATCCAAGATGGAAGCGACTAAGGAAGAAAAAGCCTGGGAGCATGTTCATGTCAGCATGGAGCAGCAGCTCTCATGTCACACTAGATTTTGACTAAGCCACCTTACAAAGGTATTTGTTTCAAGTTACTTCCCAAGAGTAACGTTTTGGGAACTTCTAATTAGCTTAAAGTCTGACAACTTCATAATTAAAAACCAATTTAAACAAAAATTACCCTGAATGCAGCAGGCAGACTGGATTGCAGACTACCTTAGTTTTGCACGGTAAACGAGTTTCATGAAATAATTCAGCCATGAAAAGGAACTCAAGTTTTTAAATATTTGCATACCCACTATCAAAATAATTGCTGAATTTTAGGAATTGAAGTGATTCAATTATTATTTATTTGAAACAGCAAATTGGCTCAATCACTTTTATAACTATCTTCAGAAAGCTGAGTTTTGATATCTTAAGATCCATCAAGCTGTTTTGATCTTAAAATATTCCTTCTGACTCCACCCCAGCCTGAAACTGATGAAAAGAAACAATTTTGAGAACATTACTAAATCTCAAAATTTCTTGAGTAGCTTTAGGAAAAAATAACAAAGACAAAAATAATTAAACTGTGCCTTCTCAAACTACTGCCAGATGTAAGCGATTAGCAGAATTGAAGTCTTCATAACATTGCCAAGCAACTCTGACAAGAACACTTCAGTGCTTTTAGTCAATCATGATCAGCTGCTCTAAAAGTCCATAAACCACAACTACACACACCTAACAATTATCAAAATACAGAGACTGAAAGTCAAGATAAACATTAAAAAGCATCAGTGTACAGATGTACTTCTATTTTTCTGTACAGACGTGCTGTTTAATGAGTTTACCTTTGAAATTTTTATCGTTAATATAATGAAGATTTTTATTTGAACTCCCTCTTTTTGTTGCCAGTATCTCAACAGGACAGCACTCAGCAATCAAAACAATCATCCTCTTTAAACAACATTGCTTCATTGTAAAGACAGCCTCCAAAAGGATATATTTATATACATTCAATGTTTCTTGAATAACATGACAGCAGGAATGACATGCCGAGCACTGCTGATAAAATCTGTTTTAGATAGTCTCCCATATCTCATGTTTCAATTGACTCAAGCTGAAAACAGCCTTCTAAAACACTGGAGGGTTAAATTAACAACCATCATGGCTTTCCTCTATAATACATCTCCTAATTTTCCCATACCGAGAAGCCATCAGGTTTATACTGTAGAAGGATAAAACAGCTCTGCAAAAACAATGTATGATTCCCTTTAATCTGAAGGGGTTTTTGGGCTGAAGGGCATCTGGTCCCACTTGTTTCACTTTTTTCTGATCTTCATAGAAACATCATTTTATTCAACCTGACTGTAAAAAATAAAAGAAAAATATGTAGACAGAAAACTACTAAATTACTTAAAGTATAAAAAATGGACTCCAAAAAGCCAAACCACATTGGAAAGACACTCTTTCAATTGCCACAGGGTCTAATGATATTTTGACAAGAGTGCAATTATGCTTCTGTTATAAGAACAGATCTTGTTCTCCACGTCTTGCCAGGATAGTACTGCTTTTAATTAATGCTTTTGTTGTGAAGTGTTCCCTCAGGCAGTAATAACTTTTATAATAATTTCAGCATGTAGCATGTACTTCCCCACACCATTTACTCAAAATTTCTCATCATTTGGCCTCATGGATAATGCTCAGACCCTTGCTTCCCAGAAGGCTTCAAAACATGGCTAACCACTGCCATGCTGAGCAAGATACTGTTAAAACATGTCTTTGTACAATTGTTTTCATCTGCTTCCCTCAGGAAGAAAGAAACATGACATACCTATCAGACTGGCATAACCACAGGAGAACCAAATTTCCTTATAAACATCAGTCCCAGTTTCACTTTCAGGAAGCAGCACACACACACACACCTTTCTTTCTTTCAAGTAGCTGATAAGTGCTTTTAGTGTACATTTTAAAAAGACTTGCAACCATTGCCGAAGTGTCATAAGTGCTGATCTTCAACTCCATTTACTGATCACTAAACCTGGGTAAAACCATACAAGTGCAGCTTTTCTTCTTACAATCCACGTATAACCCACCTCTTGAATTTGTAAAGTTATGCTAAAGGAAGCTCCAAACCAGAGTTTCAGCAAACATGCCATTACTGAAGCCATGGAACTACAGGCACACATTAATCTGAAGCTCGAGATAAGTACAGTAATGGGTGGGAAATATTATTAAATCCCCCTCAAGAAAACTAGGCCTCAGATTTATTCCACTCACTGCCTCTTTCTACCACAAACAGCTGTGAAGTAACTAACTTGTTTTTGATTTAAATGTTACTAATTAATAAAACATGACTGTCCAACCCCACAAGAAGGTGGGCAGTTTCAAACTAATTCCTATACGCCAATTAAAATTTGCTTTACAAGGTGTTTTGATAGATTATTGACTTGTAAAGTCAATAAACATACTGCAGGGACTCATTCTTATTTGTCACATGTTCTCTAACTATTTTCAAGAAAAGAAATTTAAATATTAAAGCTCACTTCCACTGAAATATTTGCGCCTTTTCTTTCCTCAATTAAAGTGGTCTCTGTACTTTAGCAGGTTCAGTTCTCCAAAGTTTGAGTATTAAAACCAATAGTATGTTTATATCTTCAGCAGAGGGAAGAATAAATGTTACAAACATTATTTCCAATTATTTTCCATTACTTTTTCATTTCTCTAATAAAATGAATCCAATACTCTGTCTGATCTCTCAAAAGCAAAATTTATTTCGGAATCCTGTCCCCATTTCAGGCACAAACAGTTTCTTCTGCATGGTCTTTACATGACTTCACTGGAAGTCAACATTTAAACAGGCCACTATTTGTTAAGAATAAATGTACATATTGTCATCAGGAAAACTGATGGATTACTTCATATGGCCTTTATCAAGAAGGTCAAAGTAGGTGACAGATGTCTCTAGTGTTTCCAAATTCCCTAGCTGTAGCTGGAAAGAGTATCTATCTAGAAGGGCATCACTTGAATTTTTTAGTGTGTGTTTAATCTAAAATTTGATGAACAAGTAAAAACAACAAGTTTTGTGACTGTGATTTGCAAAAGCAACCAGTAAGAGTTTCAAGGTTCTCAGTGTAACAAAAACTTAAGTTATTTAGTATGAACTCTATTTAACAGATATAAAACAACTCTCACACAGAAACAAAAAATGGAATTGTGATTATGTAACTATTTCTAGACTGAAACCTACTACAACGTTGAGCTTTTGCAACCTTAACTGCCAATTTCTTTTACACTGCTGACATATTTGCCCAGAAAATAACTATTGATGGACTTAATCAGAGGTCAAATCCAAACCAATAATAAACACAGGCTTTCTTTATAAATGGCTGAATTGCCCCAATCAATAGAGATCCACTGATTGCCTCTGAACAGCAGGCTAAAAGCATCAATTTAAGAAATTATCCTTTTGACCCTTCCCCTTTTCTTTCAAAGGAAGCCTTACTGCGTTACTCCATTCACAACATTTCTCATATTAAACTAAAACATAATCTTGGAATTAAAATGGACTCACCAAACAGAAGCAGATTGAATAGAGTTGAAATACTAGACTTCTGGTAATCAATCTTAATACTATTAATACCAAATTGTTCACTAAAGAAGGCAGTATCCACCCTCTAGGAACCTGCAGATTGGCTTCAATTAACCCCACAATCAAAAAGCTTGTATTATGAAACAAAAATATTTTAAAAGGAAGTCAAAGTAGTTAATTTTTATTCTCTCTCCTGTAGTTACTGGGAGACATTACCATCAGTGGCATATCTAGTGCTACTAGAAACAAAAAATAGCTTGCAACCAAAGCGTAAAAAAAGTGCATAACTCAGAACTGAGATTTCTTTCTTTCTGATTCTGTCACACTGGCCAAGCTGTATAGTTACTGTATAAAGAGTATTAAAAACCACATGAAATGACTTCAAATACAAGAATTTCCAGAATCAGAACTACCACCTTTTGATCTCAGGCACACCTGATAATTTCTACTTTGAGAGAAATGTCATGCTATACAAAGGTGCTGTGCTTTTTTGTTCCAAGGATGTGTCAGTCATTGATGTCCTGTACTGAGCACTGAGAATTTTAACAGCACTTACGTCTCAAAATATGTTTTTGTTACAAGTCTGAATTCTGCTTAAAATCAAATTGTATGTATTTTGATCTATGTATCTGATTATGTACATATGGGAGAGTAAAAGGTTCACAGATGACTTGAATACATCTTTCCACAATGAAACATACACTGAAACTATTTGCTCTATCCTCATATAGTATGACAGTTAATTAAAGCATTCAAAGTTTAGTTTTACACAGCACAGCAGTTAAACCAAGCTGGTCAACTGGAATAACAAGCTATAAATCAAAAAGGAGCCATGTGTAGCAAGAATCAAGGTCATTTTTTATTCTGATGTTTGAGATGAACTGCAACTGCGGTAACTATTTACATAAGGAACAAGAGATTTTAGAAAAGGACTGAACTTTAGAAAATTTATAAAATACTACTGGTTACTCACACTTTCAAATGTTTAGTAGAATATCTGAAGACAATGGTACATGCTTGAACTCTTTGTTAGTATCAGTTCTTCCAAGAATAAACCATGACAAATTCCTTTAGTAGCAGGCCTGTACCTACATGTTTCTTGTTTTCTTGTTTCCCTACATCAATTCCTGTTGGTCTGACACTCAGTATTCTTCATCACCCTGTTTAGCCTACGGCAAACAAAACAGCCACGTGTATTTTCTGAGAAAAAAAACCGCAGCAAAATCCCAAACCCATCCCTACTTTAAGCTTCTGTATCAAGCCTAACTTTACTATAGGATATAAAGCAGTAGCAGGCTAATTTTGTCATTAAAAAGCACAACAGATTCTACTACATAAGCATGCAATTGTAATTTCAAACTGTCCTTACTACTTACAAGTGAGCTAAATAATAAATCTTTTATTGCTCCTGTTGAACAACTTTTCTTTAACACAAGAATATTGCATTATTTTTCAGTTCCTTTCTATTGCAGTCTCCCTCTAAATCCTCCCTCACATTACCTGCTGTATGAATTTGAACCTTGCTCAACATTTACATTTTGCTGGTAAGTGTTCTTCAAGAACTTGCAACACGTTCAACACCAAAAAAACCCCAACATGTCCAGCAATAAAAAATCCAACCAAGAAACAAGTTTCTTACACTTACGAACAAATGTATGCTTTACCCTTCTTAATAAAGTTTACATTCTGTGATTTATTCTACTGACACAGACCTTCAGACCATCCGAGACTTTTGTTTGCACTGGTGTACTTAAATAAAAAGCTTTTGAGAACAGAAAATAGTTGTTCTGATTGTACCCGGACCAAGAACAGTCAGAGTTGCAACAGACCTACTAGTTAAAAGTTGTGCTGCTAAGTACAGCAGTTACAGTGTTAAATATCCCACTTAGATCTAGTACAACCCAGTATTTATCAATACCTCACTTTAGATCTAAACCACTTGGCCTTTGTAAAAGACTTGTTTTTCCTCCCTCCATTTTAGCCTTAGCATGCTTTGATCAAATCTTTACTGAGTGCAGTTTTGTGCCAACAAGGCAGATATTCTGGTGGGAGTCTATTACAGACCACCCAACCAGGATGAAGAGGCAGATGAAATATTCTGTAAGCAGCTGGGAGAAGTCTCACCATCCCTGGCCCTTATTCTCATGGGGGACTTCAACTTACCAGACATCTGCTGTAAGTACAACACAGCAGAGAGGAAACAGTCCAGGATGTTCCTGGAGTCTGCGGAAGAGACTTCCCTTACAGAGCTGGTGATGGAGCCAGCTAGTGAAGATGTGTCCCTGGACCAGCTGTTTCTGAACACAGAAGGACTGGCACACGGTCAGAAGCTGTCCTGGTCACAGCACTAACAAAATGACAGTTTTCAATTCTCAAAAGAACAAGGAGCATTACCAGCATTGCCACCATGGACGTTCACAAGTTAGATTTTGGCCCGTTCAAGAGCCTACCTGAGAAAGCCACTTGGGAGGCTGGAGCAGCAGTGGTGTGGCCAGCAGGAGCAGGGCAGTGACCGTCCCTGCACTGGGCACTGCTGAGGCCACAGCTCCAACCCTGGGCTCAGCTCTGGCCCCTCACTGCAAGAGAGACATTGAGGGGCTGGAGCGTGTCCAGAGAAGGGACACGGAGCTGGGGAAGGCTCTGGAGCACAAGGGCTGTGAGGAGCAGCTGAGGGAGCTGGGGGTGTTCAGCCTGGAGAAAAGGAGGCTCAGGGGGACCCAGCACTCTGCAGCTGCCTGGAAGGAGGGAGAGCCTGGGGGGGTCAGCCTCTTCTGCCAGGTAACAAGTGAGAGGACAAGATGAAATGGCCTCAAGTTGTGCCAAGGAAGTTTATGTTTGGCATTAGGAAAAATTTGTTCACCAAAAGAGTTGTCAAACATTGGAACAGGCTGTCCAGGGAAGTGGTGGAGTCACCATCCCTGGAGGTATTTAAAAGACACTTTGGGATGGTGAACACAGTGGTGTCAGGTTAGCAGTTGGGCTCCATAACTTTAGAGGTCCTTTCCAACTTAAATGATTCCAGGATTAAAAGCCACTTGTTGATCAGTCATTAATTTAGCTCAATACATTTATTTTTACAGTAACTTTCCAATACCAGATGCACAAAATTTACTGTTAAAAAATTAAAAATTAATATTCTGTTCCCTCAATGAACATTAACTACAGTAACACCATTCATTTTGTGCAGATTTTAGATCCTGTTAATGGCCTGAACAGGCTGAAACTTGTTTGATCACTTGTAGGCTCAAAAATCAACACTTATATGCAGTGATAAAAATCCAAGTTGTCTTTCTCCCAGCACTCTGCCAAAACTCCACACTATTTCAGATCTTCCAGTTAGGCTAGAAGTTTTAGACTCTGATAAATTACAAGGAAATAAAAAAGGCAATACAATTTTATTTCAGCTTTATTAGTACATCATCTTCGATAGCACTTATCATGTGAGCTAACAGCTCAGTTCAATGTTCAAGTTTTTTAACTAAAGGAAAAAAAAACCACCAAAAACCTCAAAACCACAAAAAAAAAAAAAAAAATCCAACCACAAAACCACCACACACCCTTTGCTGATTTCAGCTGAATTTAGCTCACATATCAAATCTGTAACTGCAGCAAAGCCAAGTTTATCCATATTGTTAGAATAAAATCAAGCTCAGACCTCAATGAATTAGCTACAGAACACACACTGGATCATAGCAAAGTACAATCAAGCATTAAAGTATGCCTTTTTGCCTGGATTGTCCTTTTATTTTTAGTTGCCAGTTCTAAGTAACTAAGAAATATATTGATGAGATTGGAAGAACAATTGTATCACCCTAGTCCAATTTCTGCGAAGAATAAAGGTGGTAACTCTACACAGATGGCTGCAATGAAACTTGAAGAAGTTTACAAGCCAGACAAACATGCTTTTAATTTTTTTTCTCCATATGGCTCACTAAAAGCTCCTTTTCCCCACTACTTTTTTGGTGTTTGTGAAGTTCATATTAACCTCCATTTTAATGGATGGGCTTATTTACTAAAAATAAGTCATAAACACCAAGAATGACCCCTCCAAAACCCCCATCTAAACCGAAGAACTATACATCTTCTGTCCCCCACTGATGTACAACATACTTGGACCAGAAGACTGAGATTTCCAGTTAGATACCAAAGCAGACCATCTTACACCATGTTTCAGGCTACTCCATTCAGTGAGATCTGTGCTTCTACAAACAGCACAAAAATACAATTTCCACAAACCAGATGATGATCACACACCTACAGGAGCCCCCACAAGGGGGATTGGGGTTTTTGTGTGTTTTTTGAACCAAATATCTCCAAATACAATTTGAAAAGTGAAATTTTGTACACTTTTAAAACGCAATTCTTGAGGACTGCAGTCAATCAGCTCTCTGAATTTTAGATTAAGGATTGTTATATCTGTTGAGCATCACCATAGCTGATATGATGTACATAAAGATTAACAGAAAAACCTAAAGGGCCCCTTCTCTGGAGGTTCTTAACAGAATCTGGATTCATGAAAGACAAGAATAAACATTATGCCTTATTACTCAATTACTCTTGCAGTGACTGTTTAATTTCCACAGTGAACTTACTAGCAAGAAGAGTTTCAAAAGAACACTACTTAGAAGCTTTGGTCAAGAATTTAAAAGTAGCATTCCAATAAAGCCTTAACAAAACATCTGTTGTTGATCCTGTACATGTAGGTTTATGTTCAGTCACTATGAAGTTCATTAAAACATTGCTTGATCACAGGGTAAGAGTAAGAACAGCATCAGAAAAAACCCTAAAATATATTTATTGCAGACAAAACAAATGGATCAAATACCCACTAAAGTGCCCAGAACAAGACAATATAGAATTCACTCATTTGTCCACAGGAAAAGGTAAACATTGAATTGCAGATAGTACTGACAGTAAACGCAAAAAATAACCAAACTATACAACAAAAACCTAACACTCTCCCCAAAAAATCCCAAACCAAAATCCATACTCATCCATAACCCACACAACCAACAAGCTCCTCCTCTAAACCCCCAATCCCATTCAGTACATCCCAAGTGTAAATGAAATACTTTATGGAATAGAGGCTTGTTTTGACAAAAAAGTAAAATTAGATTCTGATGTCATATGGAATGATTCCACATGCATCTCTCTTTTGTGCCTTAACAGATTTGAGGCTTAAGTAACTCTCAGGAAGCATCTACCTCACTTCCTCCTCTGGGCAGTCATACCATGACCTGGATCAGAGAATGAGTTTAGTTGAAAAAAATATAACCACAGCAAAAGCTGATATATGGCTTATAACATAACTACACAATAATTACACAGAGCTTCAGCTACAAAACCCAGACAGGGTGCCTCAAACAAAATCTATAAACAAAGCTTGTTTTCACTCTTCAAACTCAACCTCTTCTAACATCTTTAACCTCATTAGGCTCTGCCGTCTTCTCATGATTTTACTTATTCACATCCCATCTGCCATGACAAGTTCAACAACTAAAAGAGAAAAATTAAGACTGACTGTAGCAACAAGAATTGGGGAGTATCACTGCTGACAAAAGACTCTCCCCATGTACCAGTGCGATGAACTCACATCACAGCCACACTCTGGAAATCAGATGAGAAGTCAGTGCTGCAAGACTTCTTTCTAAAATCAAACTACATTATAAGACACACTTTCCCAATGGAAAGAGGCTTTTCTCTGTTCTATCTAGTTTTCTCTTCTCAGTTCTAGCTTGTTCAGAAACCTGTAATTACAGTACACTGAGTACAAATATAGAGGATGATTTCATAGACAAGGAGCAATTTCTTCTATTTTGAATAGGATTCCCTGCTATTATGACTTAGCACTCACCATACACATTTAAGAAACCATGTCACATGCAGACTGAAAAGCAATTACTGTATTACACATCCAGTAACCTGTCAGAGCTTCATGAGATTTAAAAGAAATTGCATAAATATGATCACAACTGCAACTAACAACCAAGAAAATTGATATATGTTAACCAGGTACTCCAGTAAGGCAGATCCCTGGATGAATTACTGAATACATACTACACTGTAGAGTACAGCACAGTCATTTGGAGAACTTACTCAATGTAAGATGGTCATGGGATATCACAACACAAGGCTAACTTCAGTATAAGAAACAGACTGTGAAAATGTAGTTCATCACATGCTGTCTACTCAGGGCCCCTGCTCCAGTGTGGGGTCCCTCCCATGGGATGCAGTCCTTCACTAACAGCTCTAACATGAGATTGCCCCATAGGCTGCAGACTGCTCCTGTGTGGGTCCTCCCCACAGTGAGGGGGTCCCTTCAGGAATAGGCTGCTCCAGTGTGGATGCCCCATGGGCTCACAAGTCCTGCCAGCAAACCTGCTCCAATGTGGGCTTCTCTCTCCATGGAGCCACAGGTCCTGCCAGAAGCTTTGTTACAGTGTGGGCTTCCCATGGGATCACATCCTCCTTCAGGCATCCACCTGGTCTGGCATGAGGTCCTGCAGGGGCTGGATAGATAACGGTTCTAGGCTGGATACTAGGTTCTAGGTTGGATAGATAATGCTAGTGACACTAATGGACTGCGAACTTCACAGGAAAAACAGAGAAAAAAACCCAAACCATGTCTAGATCACTTGTTGATTCATGGTTCTTTGTGCTTCCAGTCAACTTAAGACCTGAACAATGCTGAACTGTCTATGCAGAATCAACCAACCTTTACTGAGAAGAAAGCTTCCACTGAGCTAATTACTCAGATGTTTTTCAGGCTCAGACAACTGTGCCTTATTATCTATTTACTAATTGCTACAGTTGAAGCAACATATTCAATATCACAAAATCAGTTACAGATGGTTGACAATCTTTAAAAAAATCACCACTCTAGAGAGACAAATACTTCTCTTTTGATTACTGAACTCTTGTGCTACATAGACATATTGCATGACACAGAAAAAAATATGGTGTAAGCATCTGGTATTCAGATACTAGGAAGTAAAGCATGGTACAGGCAGAAGTGGTTTTGTAGCAAAATTTAGTAGAATATCAAATGACAGTTCCAAGCATGGTTGAGACTGACATTGCTTCAGCATCACTAAAACCGAGTACGTGAAGAAACATAAGCCATCTTCCAAATATACTGCCACTGCTCACTTCTTTAATCACATTCAATTCAAGACCTACATACATAGGTTCAGTACATCTAGTAGATCATTTAGTACATGTGTACTGTTATCCACAAAACATTTTGTTCTAGAAATTCATCTTGCATGGGTATTTTAAAGCACATACACCTCATTTTATCACACCAGCATGCTTCCACTTGGTTGAAACAGCTCCCAAATATAAGCCAGACAGAAGTGGAGATGACCTTTCTCTTTCAAGATGAATGCACCAACAGAAGTATTTGCATCCCAACATTTATACAGAAGGCTCCCCTTCTGCAGACACAGCAACCACAGTAGGCATTAAGTTTCAGAAACCAGTGATTACAAGATCTAATTAGGAACAACAAGTATTGCTGGTTTTTAGTAAAACAAACAAAAGGCAGCTGCAGGATGCGGATAGGTCCTGATATGACATGAAGAAACACTTACCAGTAAGAAATTATAAAGCAAACACACAGCACTAGGAAGGAGGAATCTGCAGTTTTTGCACCACAGGTGGGACTCTCATGTACCTCCACAGGGGCTTATATACTGGAATCTATCCAAGAGAAAGTGGCTGCAGCACCACAGTTCCCCAATGATACAAATTTACTTCTGGTCAACTACTAACTGCAAAGAACTGGGGAGAAAAAACAGTTATATAGAGAAAAAGAGCAAGTGGCAGTAAGAATAAATTGACTACTTTTAAGATGGAAGGTTCAGAATGGTGAATGCTGCAAAACATTCCTAACCATTCACTTGAAAAATAAAAAAAATTGTAGAACACATGAATTAAGGATATGAAAAAGATGGGTTGCAGGATTAACTGAAAAAACCTTCTATTCCAGGAAGATCCGGCAGGTTAGGACTCTACAAATTTCAGAAGTAGTTTCCAGAGAAAAGGGCAGCAATCTTGAACAGAACAAATATGTATTAACTGTTCATTGTCACATATAAAGTAAGAACTGGGCACTACTGAATGCAGCTGATGGGAGCCAAGCTTAGTAGAGGTGGAAGGTGTTTCTTCATGAAGTGGACAGACAACCAACCAGTGAGACAGACTCCTTGCCAAAGCATGCAGCCAGTGCTAAAAGGGGCCTCAGGCAGAGAAAGCACAAGTCTTGGAGGGCAGTTGGAAGCCAGCTGACTTCTCAGAGAAGAGTATTTGCTTGAAGACTATCTGCTTGCCCTTCTTAGTCTTCGCAAGAAATTTGCCCATGACCACTGCTAGCAACAAGACAGTTACCTGGACAGGCATCTGGACTCAGTTTGTATAAATGTGGGCAGTTTCAAGTGATGCTGTTAACAAGCTCTCTTACAGAAGCAATGCTGGCAGGGCCCAGCAGTTGTTAGGTTTTACATCACCTCAAGAACAGCAAGAAGGGACTTAGAACAGCACAGCTACTTCTACTGCATCCCTACTGTCAATACTGCTGTTTTTTATCTCCACTTCTTCACATACCATCTTCTGATTCTTTTCCTTCACCCGATAACTTTAAGTGTACTTCAGATGTTACTCAGAAAGATACCTCTATGATAACACAACACTATCATCTGATTCTGTTGTTCAGCCTTGCTGTAGGATCCACAAGCATTCATCTAAAATGCTGAGCATCAACATGAGCTAAATAACCTAACAGCTGTTAGACAATAGAAAAAAAAAAGTGGTTTTTTTAGCAGAAATATTGCCTCAAATGGTATGCAAGATTTATACTAACCTAATGAAAACCTACTAGTCCTAATGAAGTGCAAATTAAAGGACTGTGGTAAAAAGCACAGTGTGCCAGCACCAATTGTTTCTGCACTGCAGTAATTTAATATCACATTTTGGAGTTTGCTTACAAGAATTTGCATCTTTTTTAGTCTTCTGCAGAACAGACAACAGACAAGATTTTTAGCTGGAAGTCAAGAATTGAACTGCATCCTATAGAATAGAAGAATAGCTTTTATCTAAAGTGTATTTCACAGTTTGACTAGATGAAGAGATGCCGTATACACATAAATATCTGCATAAGGTAGTTGAGGGTAGAAAATTTTAGTCAACGGTGGATGCATAACTGAATTGTTACATTCAGTTTTTATATACTTCAGTAATGTATTCTAAGATGTTGTAAATTCATGTCCCAGCTGCAGGTAAGGGCAATAATGATCAAATATACTTATCAGGAGAAATCAGAAAGAAGTCATATAAGATAGCTAGGAAGTTAAAGCACCACGCATTAGCAAATTCTAGGTTTGCTTATACCTTTCACATAAAGAATTTTACGGAGTTTTAGACAAGTTATACAAATATCCTGGCAAAGTAAAAAGTATCAATACAGAATCTCCTGTATTTCTAATCAATTCCATACAAACATGCATGCACAAAACAAGAGTTCAACTGTTTCGTGCAAATATAAAAGACTTCTTCCCATAAACTGATTTACATAAACTTTATCCAGGACAAAAGCCAGCAATTTTCACTTTATTGCCACTCTCTCAACTATTTGGCAAGTTAGTTGTTACCTTAGCTTGGAAACCACTTAAAATCATCCTTCTTAGGTTTCATTTGAGGCCATGTTAAAAAGGTAAAGTCTGGCACAGACAGGAGCCTACACTTCTACTCCAACAAGGTTGCAGAGCAAAAGAATCAGTTAAAGTTCATCCACAATCTCCGAGCTGCTCACCATCACAGCACAAACAGGATTCAAACTGTAGCTGTCAGCAAAAGCTACACAAATACTTGCACCAGAAGAAACCAAAAGCATCCCCCTTCTGCTTCTCTGCTCCAATGCAACACCGAAACTGAAAGCTGGAAAATGGTACTACAATGATGAAGCTGATTGATTGATTCTTTTTTCCTGGATACATTACCACAGAAAATTGAAATTTAATTCATTAAGAAAACAATTAACTGTCCAAGTTCCTCAACAAATTTGCATAACATAAAGCTAATCATGTCAGGACCTGACTGACAGCATAATAAAAAATGGGGACAATTTTGAATTGCAGGCAATTTTTAAAAGCATGTAATTAAGACTTCCTTTGGCCTTGTTAACATGGATGCTAAAATGTTAATTCTTAACTAACTGTTCATGCTAAGGTCTGTTTCACATTTACTCTTCCTTATGCCTAATCAATGTCTAAATTACCAGGATATTGTTAAATATCCAATAGATCTTTTTCCTGTTACTAGTCATAACAGGAAAAATAAAAAGACAAAGCCAAACCCTCACAATCATAAAGATTAACTGTTCTAACACTACAAATCTGAAAGTTCCTGCCCTCTGTTACTTAATAATTATTTGGTTCCAAAATCTAAGGTCTACTTAGTTTTAGAATTAAAATCTCAAAGTGAAAACATGAAATACCAGTTATGAAAGAGAATGCTTACTTCAGTTCAAATGTTACACTCACTGGCCAGAAGTGATACACACAGACAGAAATTAAGTGTGCATGTGTTTCAAGGCTGAAGGTATAAAAATGAAACACAAGTCCACACTGATGATAACATAATTCTGTCAACAGCAGAATAACAAAAAGCTCTCAAAAATCTATCCATACATGATCTAGAACACATGCAATTTTAGCTTAGCCAGGCTCTTTTGTACAAAGCCCTGTAACCACAGAATGTGTTATTAACTGTTTTCACTGAAAACTGGAAGTATTTAAAATATTTCACACTTAAATGAGTATAACTCATCATGACCCAAAGACCATCACTGATGTCAATGGACACCTAAACTCCAGTTACAGTACAGTATTACTTTTTTCTGCAAACATGTTTTTCAACAAAAATAGTCTCTAAAGATGGCACAGAACATGCTTCAAAGCAACTTTGTCACAGCCTTTTATATATCAGATTACACCTCTTCAAGAATATATATTTCATATCCTCAACTTGTGCAAAGCCGGCTGCTCTGAGAGTGACAAAAGTTTTGTAAATAAAAATCACTGCTGAATTATGTGCTCATTGGACATTTAGGTCTATTAGCCATATTAACTACACCAACAGCATAATCAGCAAACACAGGAAGAAATTTCTCTTTTACTTTATTTTTCGCCATTCTAAAGAGACTATGTGAAATGTTGCAATCAACTTGCCAACTAAGTTTTTAAAATAAGTACAACAAATTAGAAAAAATAACTGAGAAGTGAGATCCAGTAAGAAAATATACCTGTGAGTTGCATTCATTTTCTTTATTCAAAGAACTCCATTTTGTCTATAAACCTATGCTTCTTTGCTTTCAGATGCTTCATTCAGCCACAGACGTCTAACTTGATAACATATCAAGTAAAGGCAAAAAGTTTACTTGCAACAGGGGAGTCAGAAAGGGAAAGGCATCCTTGAAGTCATAACACTGTTTAAATAAATCTGTGTAATGCAGACATACTTCCAACAAAGCCCTCAATAAATCAGAACTTGCTGGAGATAAACTAGCAATAGTAAATGACCTTTACTTGACTTCCCTATAAAATAGTTCAGCAGAAAAAAACTGGCTTCACAACCTCAGTGTAATAATCAGTAACTACACTGAACCCCTAACACGGATCTAAGTTACCAAACAGCATGTCAGAAACTCAACAAAAGAGATCTGGTCTTTCACTGTGACGCAGCAAAGCCTCGTTAGCAAAATTAAAGCAAAGTCCAAGACTGTTTTCAAGACAGCTTTGTCTCCTTAGTAACTGACATGACTGACAGGCAGTATACTGGTAAAAGTCTTACTTTACAAGGCAGCTTTGTATTATTACTCTGACTTAACCAGCAATTTAGAATACTTGCTTGAAACACAGCCTGAAGTAACTTAGTTAAAAGCCAAATAAAACAGCAACATAGTGAATCCCAGAAAACAGACTCCAAGAAGCACTTCAGGAGGCCATGAAACAGTGACACAGCTTAGTCACGCCTTACAAAAACTTTTGTTGTCCAAATGAAACTCCAGTTTTATTTAGCAAAAAGCAGCAATGAGGTACCATTTTCCTATTAAAAACAAATTTTCCCCATGCTGTAGATTCATATTGAAATGCCTAACAAAAAAATACAGGTCATCTGGTAAATTTCCCAATAGAGCCTGACATCAAAATCAAGTTTTAGCAAACTGTTTGGGGGACAGTGTCCAGGAGTACACGGCATCAATCTGTTAACATTCCAATACAACATTCCCCCAAGAATGTTTCCCATCCTGCTAACTCCCACACTGTTACATCTCCCCTAACACAATTCTGTCATCCTCTTGGGCCAACTACATGGCACCCTACCTGTATCTTAGGGGCAACTACCAGAGGACTGCTACTCACAGAAATCTCCTGTAAATTTCCTGCATTCAACCAAGTGAAATTTTCTTTAGAATTTACTTGAGAAATGGCGTCAGGTAAATATCAGCATTTACATAATCACCCACAGCTTGTTGCCAGGCGGAGAGATAAAAAAAAGAAAAGAAAAAACCACACCTTAAAAAAAGGAACATTTACTCAAATAGCAAAAGACAGCAAGTTCCACCCACCATTACTGAGTTTTACTGCAGATGTACATGAGAATTCTGCAAACAATAAATGCAAGTATGCTGGAAATTATAAAAAACACAAAGACACAAATTAATATGAGAACTGAGTTTTAAAAGCTTAAACTAAATCTAATTACATCATCTGAATTTGTTCCCAGCTGAGAAGATAAACACATGCAGTGCTCTGGCCACATATAAAAAGAAGACAAACATCCCTAGTTTTGGATGACAGATCTCTGTTGCTGTTTACCTAATTTTGTTTTTTTTTCCCCTTTGGTTGGTTTGCAGAGGAGAGATGTCTAGTCTTAATCAAGATTCCTTGTAATTCAGACTAGTTTTAACAGTTAAGCTTGTGCCTCAGCTCTGAGAAACATCTCTTGCTCTCCTGGGTACCACTTCCTAAGTGCTTATGTCCAGTGCTTACATCCAATATGGGAAAACGTGTCTTTGAGAGCAACAGGAACTCTGCTTTAATTTTACATGTGACTTAATTTAGGTCCTGATGTTAAATATTTCAGCACTCCCAGTGCTAATAAGTTACTTTCTCTGAGGGTTTAGTCAAAACCAGACAGAGGGAAAAATCCAATTTGCCTGCTGTCAGCTTTTAAAAATTTGCAGCTGTTGTGCCACAACTGCAGAGGGAAATTGAGCAAAGTATAAATGATGGCTTTACATTTTGAATTTTAAAGCTACTGCTATTTTTTCATTTCCAGGAGGAGAAAGATGAAAGAGTAAGAGATGAATCTTGTAAAAGTTGGTATGATTTTACCCAAACATGCCACTGATCAGTTCAACAGCATTTACCCATTAGAAGCTTCTTGCAAAAATATGACGTAGTAGTGCTCAGTCTCACGTTCATGGGAATTTTCCAATTAACATTCTTTTATTATTTTACTGCTTTCTATCAGGCAGCAATTTCCATCATGTGATTGAGGGGTTAAGACTACCCCACGCTACAAGCCAGATGACTACTAAAAACCCCACTACTGTAATTCTTTACCATCTTCCACGTACAGAAAAAAAAAAGTAAAAGGATAAAAATCCAGAAGACGCTCATCTTGATTTATATCAAGTTCTTGTTTGTCTTTAGAAGTCAAGACCTTAGAAGACAGAAGTTGCTCCATAGCAGTGTAACTACACTCAGAGTTCAATGCTACAGCTCTCAAATATGACGAGATTAAATATTTAATAAATAGAATTGCAGCAACATCTTTTTTAAAACAAGAAATTCTGATTAAACTTGTATTCGAATACTCTTCTTATTATTAATCAGGGATATTTTAGTATTTTTAATTATAAAAGACCTTATAAAAGACTCAGGTTAAGACTCAGTCACAATTACAGCTTTCAACATAATAAAAAGTTTTCAGATCATCTGTAAGATAAAACTGATCTCAAATTTGATTCAGGAGATAGGAAAACAGTACCACAAAGCAGTATGAGATACCTAAAGCATATAAACCCAAAATCAAACACTATAAAGCACAAAGACTATTTTTATGAGAGATATGTGAAAGACAAAACCTGTGGGAAGAAGAAAGGTTCAGATCAACAACTAATTTTAAAAAAATCCTCAGAGAGAATTTAATTATTAACTTACAACGAGGTGCCATGAATGCTGTATTTTCCCCAATTTTATTTTCTTCTGAAGATAATAAATGTCATTATGCTTATAAATAAAAAAAAAATACATTAGAGAAAACCATGAGATACGTTTTTGGTTTACCTGAAATCATATCTAAACTGTCTTTTGGAACAGTCTTATAAAATCACCTTGTACAGCAAAGTACTGAATGCATGGATATCGCTGTTTTACCCAACACAAGAAAATGTGTGCCACTGCTTTCACTGATGCTCAGTCTTAGTGCTAATACAAAAGAGGCATGTTTGTCCTTATTCTTCCTCAGCTCTTTCAAAGACATTGAAATCTTCAGTAGAATTGTGAATTCGAAATAACTTGTGTTACTGTTTTTTCACAAGGCTCTTCAAAGCAAGAGGCAGAAGGAAAAACATAAACTTAAACTGTCTTCCCTTAAATTGTCAAAAACATACCATAGCAAGCTTTCCTTTGAAAGTGTTTTAACTAAAGTTTTTCCTTCAGCTGTGTTCTGAGAGTGTCCACAGTGCCATTTTTTCATTACTTTTTCTAGGGAGATTTTTGATATTTTGAGTATTTTCTTAAACAGTCAAATCATCAATATAAAAATGCAACTAACTTGACATATTACAAATAGAACTTAGCAACCCAAGATCATAAAAAGTGGAGAAGCCCATCAAAAGCAGTGGCTACAGTTTTGGCTTCCAACAATACTGCTATTTTACTGACCAGCTTGCTTGAATTATAGCATTATAAACATAAGAGGTCATATTGATGACTCTGAATATGCACCTCCATACCAAATTAAGGTATTGAGTAAAATATGCAGCTGTGGCTGCAGTTTTTCCAATGAACATCATTTGTCCTTGAAAACTAGCACGACTTTGTTGGGGTGGGGAGACCGAGGGGAACAGAGGATACTGGTGTAGTGGATAGTACCAGTCAGGGGTAAAAAACAGGATGCAAGAGCACCACTGAATATTTTTCATGTGCAACATGAGGAAATCTTAAAAACAAACAAACAAACAAAAACAAAACAAAACAAAACAAAAATCTATAGCAACAAACTTCCCTGTTGTCTTAAAACTAGTTGGTTTCATAACATCCAAAGCCATACCTCTGTATGGAGCATATGAAAAATGTGTAACAGCAATCTTTTTTTCTAACAGATGGATAAACACCTCAAACACACCCACAAATACTAATGAAAACCACCTTGGCCTCCTTCAGGAAGTCATTCAACACTTCACAGAAAAAATAGGAAGTTGTTGATAAACTGCTTGCAAGAACTACTTCCTGTAGGAAAAATAATTACAAGACTTGTTTGCTGGACAAGCAGTTAACTTTTCCTCACACTACAACAAGAGAAGGGGTATTACACATGCTCCGTCAGAATTAAAAGCAGAACTCTAATTTAAGATGATACGAGAGTAACTTTAAAACTGAGTAAAATTTGTTTAGTCTTTCTGCAAACTGTTGTGTGCTACTCCCAGTGCACATTATCTTCTGCCTGGAGAGCGATCCCCTATCTTTCTGCACAGTTCACCGAAATGTCAAGCAGCAGCTGGCTCACAGGAAGCGGTTAAAAAGCAATGCAATTGACATCACCACACAAACCGAGCTCGGCCTTCTTACTGTGTGTTTAAGAATGGGCTAAAGCTACCGCACACCAGCCAGAGATGACTCAGATGTGGCCACTTACTAACCAGGCAACTCTTAGCTTATGAGCCCCACTGAAGGAGCTGTACCAATAAAAAAATAGTTTTACCAGCTGTACAGTAAGCAGGCCTTAGCCCACTGCTCAAAATCATCACTAAGGGAAAATTAAACTCAGCAGTAGTACTCATAACAGTGAGATGAATGCTAATGAGTGGAATTCTGGCAAATCATATGTTGGGCATTCATACATACGGGGTCTATTTATCCAGATGACAGACTAATTAACAAGAGTAGCTCTGGTTCAAACCCTATAGTACTGCTCTCACCTTCTTTTAATATGTATGGATACATGGGGTGTGTATATAAAATATCTGGCCAAACAACTCTGTGCATCTATCTCTATACATACACACACACACAGAGAGATGATTAAGGATTTTCTCTCCCATATATATTATTTTAATTTCTTTGCACAAATTACTATGTTTGCAGTGCTTGATCCACTGATTAGTGGAAGTGACTGTAATTCCAGAGTGTATCAAGTATGGTACTCAATTTTGTATTACTCTCTTTGCACTGCAGCTTATTATGATAACTATAACCATAAGGCTTACTGACATCTGGAAAAAATCTAATATTGTTACCTATTCTGCAAAGATCTTTCTAGAGCCTGATTACCAGACTGTTCACAGAGTGGCTACAGAACAGATCAAGTGGAAACAAAGAGCAATGCAGCCAATAAAGAAAAAAAGTTCAGTATTTGGAAGAGACACTAAAAATCTGCATATGGTAGAAGTAACCACATTAAAGGTATTTAGAATCAGAAATCTTAGTACTCACACTTCAAGCAAATGTTTAAGTTAAAACCAGGCAAGATGTGAGTTTTAATAGGGAGCTTGTAGGTGTCAGATAGAACTTACCACTCATCACTCAAAAAAAACTTTAGTATACAAACTTGTTACTCAAAACTAGTCTTAAATTTCTTAGAGTTTCCTACACATATGGAGCAAACATTGTGCTAGTACTTTGAGTGGCTTTTACAAATCTTAACAAACTCCAATTAAGTTGGTGGATCTCACATGTAGATAGACTTAAGCAACCTTTTATGATCAAATGTTCTTCAACAGAGTTGTCCTCATTAGACTCTCCCATACCACTGCATCACCCAAGGAAAGCCAAAAGGAAACAGCCCATTACACTGTTTAAAGTCTCCAAAGGTCAGCATGTGACCCAGCAGGGAGAGGTTCAAAAAGTACAGCCTTTATTTTTTTTCCTAACAACCTGGTTTGTTTCCACTCCTTTCCCCTTCAAGACACATCCTTCACAGCTAGCAGCTCTTTCAATCATTTACTTTGGATGTCTGCTTGAGAACAAACGATCTTGCTCATGCAGATGAGTTTGCCAGACTTGTGTGTACTTTCCAGTCTCAGGCTTTTTATTGTTCTTGCTGAAACCTGACCCTTTGAAATGGATACCAGGACACTAAGAAAGGACAAAAAAACTTGCAGAAGAAGAAGGAAAGATTTTTGTGGTAATAATCAAACAGCAGAAAAAGCTTTCCAAGAATAAATCTTTCACTCTGATTTCACCTGAATGAGCACAATTTTAAAAATTCATTAGGAGCAGGAAGACATTTTTCATCTCCTAAACTGTTTTATCTTCTGTAAAATTGACAGGGCTATCAAGAACAAACACTTGTGGCAGTAAAACTTTAAAATAAAATATCTATTTTTCATGCTTCATAAGCTACTCTTTAAGAGCTCTCACTAACAACAGTCAAAACAAAAGTTTGCTTTTCGTTTCAAAACTCATTCTGTTCTCTCCTCAAGGTTCAATGAGCTACAGTTCTCAAATGGCAGAAATTTAAACAGCTCAAAAAAACCTTCTACTTGTGCCTGCTGAAGAGCTTATGTTCTAGAACACACTGATCTGTTAAACTTCACCAAAGAAAATACCACATCTTCAAGATCTATAACTAGTGCTTATTTTCACATTTCTAATAGAGAATGATTGCTCTCAAAAGGGAACCTTCAGCCTCAAATAATTTCAGACAACTACTGCAACCTCTTTTTAGTTGAAAAAAACTAATTTCTCTGTATGGAAATACCACAGCTACAGGAACAAGAAACATTTTTCAGAAGTTCTGCAAGTTCAATTTTCATTGCAGACAACATAAATTTGTTTTTGAGGCTACAAGCTCAACAACTTCATTCAGATGCACGTATAAATCACAATGTTTGAGAGAGAAAGCTAGGGATAAATATGTTTTTCTTGGCTGAAACACGTTTTGCAAAAGAAACGCAGTGTTACCTCTCCCCACCCTGCAAATGACATACAATGGGCTTGCCGTTAATTAAAAAGTTCAAATTGTAATCAAAATATTTGAGGGCAAGTTATGGTCTTGGTGGGCACACTTTCAGAAAGGACAAGTCCCTGTTGTTTTAGAAAACTGCACAGAACAAAAGAAAATGCTTCCTGATGGATTGGGTGTCAAATGGATGGCATGTGTAACTCTTCTTCAGTTACAGAGAAGGTGGTACTAATTTCACAGTGCGGAAATGTTACAACTCTACGAACATGAAACAATGTCAGAAATTCTGAAATTTCCTTTTCATTGCCAGGGATGTAGATGAGTTAAGTTATACAAATACTGCAATCAAACACATATGTTAATTACCCCAGGAAGAGAGAGTAGTGAAAAAACATTTTGATAGCATACTGAAATGACTGTTCTTAAACAAAACATAAGAAATCATGACATATTGTATCTATAATAGTCTCTCAAGTTAACTCTGTATTTTTTACATGTGTATTATTAAAACGAGGTAAAATGTATCTTGACCTGCATGAAAACTCTGACAATATTCAGCAAATCCAAGTGTCTCAAGAATAACTATGCTCATTTCGCTGATTTTTTTTTAGTATGCATTATAATGGATAACGTTCTTTAGCTAAAATTAAGATAGGACAAATATTCACAGAGTACCATACAGTTTTCTGAAACAGCAGAGTTGATACTGAAGTGGTAGGGTCCCCTACTTAAAATCAGGAGCATGTTTTTAAAAATACATATTTTAAACAAAATGAAATTTACTGAAATTCTAAGACTGCAAAACAAAATACATATCCCCCTGCTCCCCCCTCCCCCCCTCCAAAAAAAAAAGCCAGAGTTACAGCTAATTGAAAAAATATTTTACTTACTTAAGAAAGTATCTCTGTCCAGATGGTGTCTTAGCCATCTCCCAACCTGGTGGCAAAGGTACATCATCAGGGATCTCAAAAGAAGACTGGCGGAGGTGTTGAGAAGATGGAGCTCCAGGTCCAGTCACTACTCCAGAGGGTGTAAGTGTCCCTGGAGAAACAGCTCCCAGCTGCAGTGATGCTGGAGAGGAATGAGCTCGGACATGCTGTGGGGTCAGGGCTCCTGCTGTCCCGGCATCAGTGCTGGCCTGCCAGGAGTGAAATAATTTTTATTAAGATTCCTATATTTCAAAAGAAATGCAGCTATCACAAGACATTTCACTTTAAATGAACATTTCAGGAGAAATTCATAGCTCACTTGTTCTTAAGTTCTGCTTATTTTCCAACTGTTACTGTTCAAGCAAGCCTCCATGTCGTTTGGTTAATCAGTGTCACAAAAGCCCTTGTGCAGGTCAAGAAATATTAACTGTATGTATTAAGAGCCCCTAGTTTTATTTTGAAAACTAAAGTTCTTACTCCTCAACACAGGGTTAAGAACAAACCTGCCTGCAGTCAGCAGATCTCTTCCAGCACATTGAGTGGTTTGTTACCGGACTGCACCCACCCACTAGCATCACTCCCACTTTCTGCTGGAGGAGTTAATTTCCCACTCTCCTTTTCAAGTGGGGGTGTGGGGGTTCAAGTATATACACACCACCCCCCAACCCCATAGGGGTTTAAAAGATCACACAAAGAGAAAAGCAATAGTGATATGCCAACTGGCAGCAGTGAGTTCCAATGGAGAAAGACTCACTCATTTAACCACAAAAAACCCCTATACAAGGGGACTAAACATAACATTTCCTAATAACTCAAACTTTTAAGGGTATAAAGAGTCTGACCATGCTTTATCCAAAGCAAAGTTTCAGCAAATGGTTGAACGAGTCAATCAAAATTACTCAGAAACGCATTCACTGGAGTCACCACTCAGAAGTACACTGGAAGTCCTTGCCAGTAGTAAATACTGGGAACAGAAAAGGCAGCTCTGAAAACTTGATCAAGTAAAAATGGCTTTAAAAATATATTTAGCAATTAACTGGTTTTATAAATAGATGAGAACAACACTGACACCTATAATGAGGTGCAGGTATCAGTCCCTGTCACACCTCTCTACACAAGGTATTGCACCATTTGAGGCCCCACTTACACACTCTTACAGTCCTGCTTCACTCCACCTGTATGCAAGCACACATGAAATCCCATGTGTTCAACTGGAAACAAATTAGTTTGCACTTACATTCAGACAAAATAAGCAAGCAGTAAATCAAGTGGATTTGCAATATTTTAATTCCTAAGAATCACAGAATTACAGAAAATAGAGACCTTTCCTGTAAGCAGAATGTTTATGTGGCACAACTAAACAAAAGGCAAAATGAAAACACAAGCAAATGATTCTCTCTTGCTTTAACTGGATTTTAAGTTTATATTTTAGGAGCCACTGCGTGGTACAAGGAACAGTGATTCAACTAAATATGCTTTACAGATAAAGATTAACATAGACAAGGAATATAAGGCTAAGTCTAAAAGTACAACCAAAAGTTGTATGACCATCGCACACCTTAAGTGCATTTCAAATACTATAGCTATTTAACTGCTGTCACTGTATTTAACAAGACAGCACCAAGTGTTAGACAAAAGTCTACCCATTCAGATTTGTACACAACAGAACTGTGATGAGATTTGCACAAGCTGGGAAAACAATATATAAACCCCTTATTCCTCACTGTTTTTCAGTATGTTATTAAAGGTCTGCAACTCAGAAGCTTGCAAATCTACAGAAGCAGATCAGCTCCACCCCTTCCAATTTTCTTTTCAGCCTTCCTATATAAAGGCCAGACTGCTTTTCTGAGTACTTGGAAAATGAATTAGCTCCGAGGCTGGGAGAGTACGTGCCAAGGTTCAGCCTGGAATGAACTTCTGAAGTCAAGTTATAAATCGTTCAAAACAGAAGTTTAATAATGGAAATGTTGACAGACCCTTAACAACACGGGCAGTACACAGGAGTCTCACTCTTACTGGCTACAGATAAAGTGACAATAGACAATGATAAGTTACTTTATAGCTTAGCAACAAAGTTCATTACTTAATAACACGCGACTAGGTAGGCACAACCCCGTTCCAAAAAGTTGGTAACAGCATTAGCTGTCGTTCGTATTCACACCAGCACTTGGGTCTTGGTAGAAAAGTCCCGCTGCTTAAGCGCCAAACGCTCCCGGCGGCCGAGCGCCGACCCTGCCCCGCATCCCCCACGCCGCTCCTCCCCGGCCCTGCCCCCGCATCGCCCCTTCCCCCGGCCCGCCCCGCCCCTTCCCAGCCCTGCCCGCATCCCTCCCCCGCTCCCTGCGCGGCCCTGCCCGCATCCCTCCCCCGCTCCCTTCCAGCCCTGCCCGCATCCCTCCCCCGCTCCCCGGGCCCCAGGGCTCCGAGCGCCGGCCCCAGGCTGCCGCCGCTGCCCGGGATGCGGGCGCTGCGCCCGGCGGACCCTGGACGCCGTCAGACCTGGCGTCTGCCTCGGGAATGAACTTCCGAAGTGCGTGCGTGTCTATGTGGGGGGTTAATCCTACTCAACCCAGCGCCGTGCTGAAATGGTGGAAAAGTCACATCCATATTTACTGTCTGACGGGGCGAGCGAGGGGGTGTAGGTTTGGCACCACTTCATCCACCCCCTCCACAGAGGGCAGGGAATTGGACCGCAAAGCGAAATCCCAAGCGAAACGTTTTCACCCAAGTTTTAGGGGCTCGACCCACTGTCGCCCTCCCGGTGAGGCCGAGCTAGCCAAGGAGCGGATGTGGAGTTCGAGGCCCCGCTGCAGACCGGGACGGGGCAGCGCTCGCCCGCCCTCTCGCCGCGGCCCCGGCCCCGGCCCGTCGGCGTCCCGGGGCGCGGGAGGCGGCCGTGCCGCAGGGGAAGAACAAATGAAGGGGTGTGGGGGCGGCAGAGAGCGCCCCGCCAGCCCCGGCCGGGCGCCCCCCGCCCCGCTCGGCCCGCGGATTCCCGCCCCGGCCCCCTCCCCCACACGCCTCCCCCGGGAGGAGCCGGGCGGCGGGAGGGGGAGCAGGGCCCGGCCGGGCCGCCCCCCGCCCGCCCGCGGCGCGGGCCCCTTCCTGCCCTCCCCCTCACCTGGCGGGAGTGGGCCTTGGGCTCGGGCGGCTTGAAGAAGGAGTCGGGCAGTTTCCGCAGTCGCATGGGCAGCGTGTGTGGCACGTTGGCGCCCTTGGGGTTCATCACGGCGTTGAACAGCGCCTCCAAGTCGGTCTCCGAGTCGCCCCGCACATGGACGATCTGGTGCCCCGCCGGAGGGGGCCCCGCGCCCGGGGGCTGCGCCGCGCCGGCCGGGGCCCCCGACACCGCGCCCGGGGGCTGCGGCTGCGGCGGCTGCTGCTGCGAGGCCGGGGGCTGCGCCGCCTGCGGCGGCTGCTGCGTTTGAGGCTGCCCAGGATCCATGGCTCCGTCGGGACCCCCCGGCGCTTCCCTGGCGGGGCTCGGCGGCTCAGAGCCCGGATTCCCAGTCCCGCATGCCCCGCTCCCCGGGCCGCGGGCTCGTCCTGCTGTCGCCGGTGCTTCTCACCCCTCGGTCGGGAAGCCGGCCCGGCCGCGGCAACTGGCAAAACAACTCTGGCCGTGCGGCGCTTCCCCGAGCCCGGCCCAGCCCGGCCGGCGCCTCTGTCCCGGCGGCGGAAACTAACTCACACAACACACCAAACAAAAGTTCGCAGTTACGCCCGCCCGAATCACTCTCCGCCGCCGGCTCCGCCCCTCCTGAGCCCGCCCGCACCGTATCCGACCGAGGGAGCCCGTGCCCGCAGCGCCCCTGCGCGCGCCCGCCCGCACCGCCTCCCGCCCGGGGCGCTGGGGGCGCTGCGCGGCCCCCGGATCCCTCTGGATTCCCCCCGGATCCCCCCGGATCCCCTCGGATCCGCCGGCGCCGGCCCGTCCGGCACTGCACCGGCCCTCGCTGCGCGCCCGCCCGCGCCTCGCCTGCCCGCTGCCCGCCCGCCCGCGGCCGCCGCGGAGCGCTGCCGCCAACCAGAACTTTTTCTCCCTAACTTCTATCCCAACTTCCAGGAGGCCGCTCCGCGAGGGGGTGGGGAGGGGCGGCCGCGCTTCCCTCCCCCCGGCCCGGACGGGGGCATCGGCCCGGACCCCTCCCGCGCTTTCTCCCGGCTCCGCAGAGCTTTCCCCGGCTGCAAGCCTCCCTGCAACTGCGCGTCGCGGGGTCTGTAAAGTTGGCTCATAAAAATGACGAGACCTCTAGAGAGATACTTTTTATTAGATAAAACGGGTGAGAGAAGGGGGAAACGGCCAAGAAAACAGCTTCAAGAACTACAAATACCGGAAAACTTTTGTCACTAACCACATAGTAACATCTGAGCGAACGGAAGCACTTCCGAGCGTGCCATCAAGGAGTTGAGCTTTCCTCGTCAGAAAACTATGCAATGTCTACCTGAACCCAACATAAAGAAAGCAACCTCCATTATAAAACTGGAGGCTAGCCAGGTTTATAACTAGTTTGTAAATAGGCTTCCACCGAAACAGTGATACAAAATATTCACGTGTCGCTTGCAGGGATCCACAATCAAGTAGGCAAAAGTCTGTAGGTGGCTTTTGCTTGAAGGGTAGCACAGGCCATCAGCATCCTGACAGGAAGAAAAAAAACAAAACCAAAACAGTATTGGGGACAATAGGGATATCTGTAAGAGAATTATTAAAATCTGAAGTTAATAATTTTGTTCCAATTGTAACTGTTAATTGCACAGCAAAATAGAACAAAAATACACCACAGTTTATTTAAATAGTATTATGTGCCCATGAGGATCTTAACACTACAAAATGCACAGTAATTCTCACTGGATGTATCAAATAACCTTGAGGTAAATGTAATATTAATATAAAATGTAAAATTAAACATGCAAGCATGTGTTTACACAATTAGAGCCTAAAATACAAATGATTAAATATACAACAGCCCATCATGTTTCCTTTGAAAGAGAAAAAAAAATCACATACTCTATATTAATACATAAAGCGGTTCCATCCGTAATTTTTTTCACTTAACATTTGCTAATGCATCTGTTCAGGTTCCAGTATTTGCACTGAAGCGAAATGCTCATTACAGATCACAGTAACAACTTTGGGCTATTATTGAAAACATTTTGTGTGCCATTCCTCAGAAAGGGTTTGAAGGCATTCTAGACACCTAGATGCAAAATCCTGGTTCTGAAAAAAGAACATCCAGCTGACAATCAGCATGGCAACTGGACTTTTCACGTTAATATCCTATGTCTGCAGATTTCAATAAAAGCTTCAGTGTTGACAGAGCAGCACAGCTGGACACACTTCAAATCCAGTAGAGATCCAGAAATTAAATGGAGGGATTTTTAAAGGGTTGGGTTTTTTTATTTAGTCAGTGTGGGAATTGAACATGTGAAAGATCAATAAATATGTAGCTGACACCTCCTTTCTTTTAAAACATACAAGTTTCCTCCTGCTCCGCTTTGTACAACAGCTGAAGAGATGTAGGTTCTGTTACACTTTTCTTGCTTGAAGGAATTGCTATATTGCATATATTGTTCATTTTCTGCAGGAAAATTTTAAACTCACAGACTACAGACTGTTCTGGATTCCACATCTCCAGCATTCTTTTGTTGAAGCTGTCTTCCTTTGCATAAAATAATCTGTCTTTTTTTGCACCGAGGAAACATGAAAACTGTAACCTCTCTCAGTGGCTAAGTCAGTCAGCTGAGAAAGAAAAGAGCTGGGTCTTCATTTCTGCACCAAGGACCATTTGTGAATTTTATCCTTTAACTGTTACTGGTACCCCATTTTCTCCTGCTATTCCAAAGAGAATTAATCCATTATTAGATGTTCTGGTGTCTTTCTTTGGGGGATTATTCAAACCCCTAAATCTTAAATTAACTAAGCACCTCATAAAAGCACTGTTTTAGACAGGTAGAGATTTGATAATGTTTATTCCCAGAATTTTCCAATGGTAGTCAAATGCCACAAGCTAGAAATAGCATTCTATTTTTAAGCAGCACAGCATACAAGCTCTGTAGTTCCAATTGTAGGATACCTAACTCTCTTCAGGTGTTTTTTTAAGGGATACATGTGTAACAAACACTGGATTCTCAACTGCAGTAAGGAAAGCAAATTTTAAGATTTTATAGTGCTCAGCATCAAAAGGCCTCTGGAATTTGATCCGAAAATAACCTAAGCTCAGGCATGTAACTGAAGAAAAAAAAGTAGGACAAGATCAACATCAAGATGTAATTTCTAGTTAAACTTTTTTCCCATTGTACTAAGGATCCACTCCTGCAGTCTTTGTGGAATTGATGGATGGCAGTTGAGGTTTTGACTGTGTACAGGCAGTTTGAGCCCACTAAAAATTTGTTCAACAACTCAAGAACCAAAACAATGTAAGTTCTGGCAATGAGGCATTTCAAGCAATATACCAAATTTGGTATCAGGAAAAGAATGACTATAACCTAATTAAATTTATTTTAATTAGCAAAAGAGGTCATAAAACCCCTAAAATGCTTGAGCATAACGGCTCTGATATTTACAACCATGCTTGTACAAAGGTAAGAATCATACCATTCCATCTGCAATCACTGCAGTCCCATCTGCAGTGTGGACTTCGGTTCACACATGCAGGGGGTGTAATGATTGATTTACTGATGTTAGAGCAGGATAATTTTATTTTTCCTTTATACCAACAGAGCTGATGATTTAAGAATACATATGCATAGCATAAAACAGAAATAAAAATACTGCTGAACATTCTCAAAACTGCATAATGTAATTGACAATTTTTAAAAATGCTTCTTGAATAAACTTTGCATTATTCTGATTTCTAACACTGACACAGTTTGGGTACAGGTAAATAAAATTCCAAAATATCACTGAGCATTCCAGTACTTAAGCTGTGAAAGTGTTTCATTATATGAAAAGCTCCAAAGCTCTCAAGGATACTTGGAGTTCAACAGAGTACTTTGTCAAAAGACCTAAAATTATTTCTATTGTGATGCCCAGGTCTATCAGGTTTTGATGCTAAAGAGCTCTACAGACATTTTTAAGAAAGACCTCAACAAATCAGAGGGCTGGACAATCACCAACCATATGTAGTTCAACAAGAGAAAGTGCTGGATTCTGCACCTGGGATGGAGCAGCCCTGGATGTAAAGACAAACTGGGGAATGAGATGCTGGAAACCAGTTCCACAGAAATGGACCTGGTCAATGGCAAGTTGGACATGAGCCAGCAGTGCCCTGGCAGCCAGGAGAGCCAGCCCTGTCCTGGGGGCATCAGGCACAGCATCACAGCTGGGCAAGGGAGGGGATTGTCCTGCTCTGCTCTGAGCTGGGGCAGCCTCACCTCCAGTGCTGGGGGCAGCTCTGGGTGCCAAGCATAAAAGAGACATTGAACTATTGGAGAGTGTCCAAAGGAGGGACATGAAAATGGTGAAGGGCCTTGAGGGGAAACCGTATGAGGAGTGGCTGAGGTCACTTGTTGTGCTCAGCCTGGAGGAGACTGAGGACAGACCCCACTGCAGTCTGCAGCTTCCTCGTGAGGGGAAGAGGAGGGGCAGGCACTGATCTCTGCTCTGTGGTGACCAGTGACAGGACCTGAGGCAGCAGCATGAAGCTGAGACAAGGGAGGTTTAGGTTAGATGGTAGGAAAAGGTTCTTCACCCAGAGGGTGTTTGGGCCCTGGAACAGGCTCCCCAGGGCAGTGGCCACAGCAACAGCCTGGCAGAGTTGAATTGCTTGGACAACACTCTCTGGCACATGGTGTGACTCTTTGCTGTGCAGGGCCAGGAGTTGGACCTGAGCATCCTTGTGGGTCCCTTCTAACTCAGCATATTTCCTGATTCTGTGAACTATAAATTAAAACCTTGAGACATTTACATCTCTAATAGTGTGCTTTTTTAGATACCATTTTTAAATTGTGCTCAGCTGAAAAAGTCACTTTTATGAGATCAGCTTTTAAAATTTTATTTTAAACATTATTTATCTATTTACATCAGGCTAGGAGGGTATGTCATTTTCTTCCAGATACAAACCTAGAAAACTTGACTTAAAAACTGTCAGCTTAACATAAGGACTATAATAACACTCCACAGTTATTTATCAAGTGAACTCAGAAAATAAATCCACTGCAGAAATATAGTTACTTCCTTGAGAGAAACTCTTCATCACAAACACAAGACATTTGTGCTCCAGTAAGTGTCCTTCCTGTAAGAGCTAGTAGAGTAGTTTTGATCTACAAAACAATCAAACAGTCTAGACACACTGTTTAAGCCTTTCTGTTTTCTGAGAGAAAAATCTTCAGGATGCTCTTTAAAAGAAACTGTAATTTCAGAATTCTCCTTCATCCCACAAATTTTCAGAATGTGCAGTAATGCCCAATTTTCCTCCAAGGCTACAAGGAGGATAGCCTGCTCTGCATTAACCCTGGATCTTCTTTTGTCTATCTATTTTCTTTACAAAAAGTTGCTAAAGTTTGTCTGGGGTCTTTGTTTGTTTGCTGGTTTTTTTTTCTTTGTGGTACTGATGATATTTCATGTATGGCCAACACAGTTAGGGGAGCTCTTAGATGTCCATCTACCTAAACAAAGAAATCTGCAAAGTTCATATCAATGCATTTAATTCAGAGGTGGGAAAGGAACAGTAGTTACAGAAAAGAACATCCAGTTACCAAGGTTTTGCTTTTTTATTTTTATTACAACCCACAACCTAGCAGAAAGACAAATTTTGATACACCCAAAAAGTGTTTATTTTCAAAAGCCTTTTATGAATCACACATAGTACTTAAATGATGATGACCAACAGATGAACAACTGGGCTATTGGCAACCTACAGGGAAGTTTGTGCAGTCTGAAATGACATCAGCTACTGCTGTTGAAAGTCGGTACATTACCTGACATTTAATTATCACATATTCTGGTTACTCAAGAAGAATTTAGAGTAGTTCATCCTACTGTAACAACTTAAATGACAGATATGCTGAATCTAGTAAACATGCAGCCAGTTCTCAAACTTATCTTGATGGTAAATGTATGATTTTGCAAGGGAAACATAGGAATGAGACTTCACAAGGGAGGGGAAAAGAGGTTAGCAGTCATTTCACCACCCCAGCCTTTTTGCATACTAAACTTCCTTGCAGTCTTTACAGAAACAGATGCAATACAAGCTACTCACAAAGCTCCAACAACATTTCAAAAAACACAACTATAAGAAGTCAAGAGTGAATCCTTGATCATTACTGTTAACTCAAGTTTTATTACTGTCTAAACCTAGAATTACTCAGATGTTTTTCTTTTTTTTTTTTACTAACTAGTTTCGGAATGACTATTAAGGCTTCCACTGTAATCCAGTAAATCTATTTTTAGTGAGCTACCAAATAAAACTTTAGCTGGTGGTTACTAATGAAGAGTTAGCAAAGAGGATGAGAAACAGGATGAGATCAGAGAAAGAATTAATGAATAAAAAGATAACAACTATGGGAAAATAACCCATTACAATGGAATATTATCTTTTCTTTGTCAATTCATTATTTTCATGTTATGTATATTACTACCAGTAAAATCCTGTATAAAAATTATTAATACTTACATATGCAGACACTCTGAAGACCGTAGAAATAATATGTATATCTTTTGTTTCAGGGTTCTTTTGAACACTGAAATACAGGGGTATAATACATACTTAATATATATCATAAGTGATAATTAGACTTTAATTTATTAATTACATTTTAAACATATGAACTGTGTCCTTGCTCAAATTTTATGAAGATCAAATTTATAGCTAAAATTCAATTTATATCATATTAAACATGAAAAGCTATGTGGCCATTGTTAGTAGCATGGTTATTATGACATTTTAGTGAAACATATTAATATATCTAGTCATCTGACCTGGTTTCACTGTTCTCAGCTACTAAATCACAGCAATATTACCCTAAATAATTCCAAATATAGAGTTTTCATTTCAATAGATATGAAAAATTATGCAGCTAAACATGTCATAAAAATCTTTTCACATATTCTTTGAGAAAGAAACCTGCAAAGTGAAATGCATCATAATACAGTCTACAAGAAGTAGTGGCAGTACTGGTGAAGAAATACATCCTTTAGCTCATTTTTAATTAGTGTATAATTATAGTTTAGGTTTATTTTTTCTTCCTTGGAATTTTGTATATATAGTCAGCTATGCAACTTGGGCTGGAATTAGTTCTGAGCTTTTATATTTCTAGACTGTTGTGAAGATTGCCATTTATTTAATCACATTTACTAATAACACTGAATATTATTGCAAAGAACCTAGGCAGCTCAACCTATTTATTTTAATATATAATTTTTCCTCAAGTCTGCTTTAAGTGATGCATACGTTTCTTGAGAAATTAGATCATGCAACTGCTATTCTTTTATCTAATTTTGCAGATTCCAAATTAAATTAAGTCACTGTGGAACAGCTGAGGCTTAAAACTTCCATACTTACACGCTTCCAAGAATGCATAGCTCCAAACCTGCCTTGTCACAAAAAGGTTCCATTCCCAAGAAAGGTCTCAGTATAGACAAGTTACAAGAGGATGTGTGAAACACAGCTCAGTTGAACACCACACCAGGTCCAAGCTGTGACAGCAGTCCCTCTGTTACCAGTGCTTTGGCAAAGCTTCTCTTTATAAGAACAAAGGAAGCCCAAATCAACCAACAGCACCTTTGTTGATTCAATCTCTGCAGCCAATAAAAGAGATTGACTCTCCAATTAACTGATTTCATCTGCAGAGTAATGACACAGTCACGTTTGAACCTATGGTGTGAAGCTGATCTTCCCTGTGGTCAGTCAGTAACGAGGCTTTCTCAGAACTTTGTGTTGCATCTGACATGTTGACATAGTCAACAGTGGATGAAGACAGCATTGCTGAAACTGGTACTGACCCCAGCTGTCTGCCTTCCCACCCCTCCAGAGATGATTGCCTTCCCAGCAGGACAGCTCAGCTACTCATGACTCAGCTTCTGAACCTCTGCAGTGTACGGACCAGCACATTAAGCCAAACTAACACAGATGTCACTTTATGCTGACACAGCAGGCTGCAACTGCAGCAGTTCAGAAACTCTTCATCTCTGTGGAAGAGTGACAACTTTCAGAACAAGGCATAGAGGATTAGTGGCATTATTGCCTTCTACCATGTATCACCACCCCCAAAAAGCAAGTTTTATTTAAGCTATTCTGGCTTCAGATTCTTTTTTCAGAAAGCTATGCTATCAATTTGTGTTTCCTTAATTTTTGTGTTTTATATATATATCTAGGATACCAAAGTAAGAGTTGACAAAGAGTAAGTCTTCCTATTTATTCCATGACCTTGAGAAATTTTCCCCTTGTGGTTAGCTTGATGTAAGTAATTTTTCAGAATGTTTATTTTGAGTACTTTGGTTATTTTTTAAAGCAAAAATTGTATCTGTTAAAATCAGATGAACTTCTTCCTTTGCTGACTTGAAAGAAAACCAAGAGGTTGCCTTTGACAAGTTCATTTGCTCTATTTCTTTTTATCCCCCTAAAAGGTTTAAGAAAAAAACTACCTTGTCCTTTTGAAGAGGATAGTATTTCCTTAAAAATAATGTTAATAGCCCCCTGTTCTTCCAAATTGTTAACTTTTAAACTATTAATTGGATATGGTAGGTCATCATTTTAATGTGCATCTATTTGCTCTTTTTATGAAGAGCAAACATCATCATGGTCTCTCTATTAACTTTGTGCTTTACTTATATCTTAACCTTACTGGCAATATTTTACTAGGCTTTCCAAATAATAAAAGAACAACTTAAAGCTTTCACATACATTCATTCATTATGGGGGAAAGGGCATGGAGATGGAGATTAAGAAAGGAGAATAAAACAATCACTACAAGACACTACAGCAGCTGTCACCATGGAGAGACACTGTCAGAAGAATCAGGGGTTAAGTACAGAGGACAAGATTTATCAACAGAGATTCATAGATTCTATTATAATTAACAAGTTTTTGTCATGTAAATATATTACTTAAAGTACTACAACAAGGGATTTGAAATCGTTTAGGTTATACAGGATACAACACTAAACACTAGAATTTTGGATATATTCAACTGATCACAGGCTAATTACAGATGGGTTAATAACAGACAAAAGTTGTGCATTAATTTTTTTAGTAAGAATATATCACTTTTTTTGCAAAGAAAAAAATGTCTGCCATTTATTAGCTGTATTTGGAAGCCCCTAGCATGTCAGGTATCTAGAGCTGTTAATTTCAAAAAGATTATTGCATTCTCTCATAATAAAGCAATGCACATAGAAACGATTTAGTAAAATGAAATGTCAAAACTTTTGACACTATTTTGAATGCTAGTGCCTTGGACTTAGAACTCAGGTATGGTCAGAAAAAAAGCTGTAATAAAGACAAGTAGGGAAAAGCTTATTAACAGGTCTGCTTCTCCCAGCAGCAAACTCTTCATGCCAAGGCTCTTGCCCATGAGGAACACTGTAACAGGACTAAACAGTGGTAGTTTATACACCCATAAGCTTACTGTTATTAGACTGAATTCATCTGTGGCAACTAATTTTTCAATGCACGCCATCAGCCAGCAGCTAATAATTATTGAAGTATCCATTTGTTTTTTACCAAGCCTTCTGATCCTCAAACATAAAAATTAAACCTTAAGGACAGTACAGTTTACAGAATTTTTAATACCATGGAGAAGCTTTTAATATCACTTTAGAAAGAGTAGAAAGTGTCCAATGCAACTGTAATCCAAGTTACAATGAAACCAGACAAAGGATAGCAGTCTTGAAAAGAATTTCAACAAAACTTAGTATTCAATAAGAAATTTGAGGGTGAACGTTTTGGTAAACAGAATTTAAGAGATTAGTACTATCATTAGCAATCTTTTACTGAAAATAAGACGCTAGAAGAAAGTAATTTTAATTGCTTTATTTTCTGGTGCAATTTGGGCAAGAATGAAGTAACACAAGGCACAGCATGGACCAGAAATTAGAAATTAAGTCAAGACTGTCATTAGTGTCCCTATTCAGAGCCTGTCACCATCTTTTTTCTCTTAACACAGTGGAAATAAAACAGAAGCATCATTTTGGATAAACTGGGAGCAGAGGGAAATGTGACCAAGAAAAAGACAACCATGATTCTGAAGGGGGAGGAAAGGTCTGAAATGTCAAGATCAAAAGCTTTTCTCTTGGGACTGACAAAGAACTCAACACCAAAGGAGAAAGACTAAAAGATTCAGTGAAATGGTAAGTTTTGTTTTCATCTGGTAACCAATACTAACACTAGCTCCTGTGGCAGTGAAAAACTAGCAGACATTTATAGGTACAGAAACAGAGACACACATGGTACACAAATACTGAAGATCAGTTACGTCACTTCAAAACTTGGGAGGATAGAAAGCAATCAGCCAACTGGCAAAAAAAACCCCAAAACCCAAACAGCAAAGCAATAGATTTTGAAATATTTTCTCCTAAATATTTTATAAAGGACAGAAGCAGCACACAAGAGAAAAATACAAAGTGGTAATAGGGAACAGGTTGAGCATACAGAAAAAGTAAACTTTGAAAGAGGATGAAATTGTGGGAGGTTCTTGCCAGGGACATCCTTATCAAATTTTACAGCATGAAAAGGAAAAAGAATGAAAAGAGGTTTAAGGTGATAGGGAGGTAAAGAAAATGAGTGGTTCAGAACAGAACTTGAACATGTTTAGAATAAAACAACAGCAAAGGGGAGCAGTAAAGTGAAGGAACTGACTGGATTTGCACTTTGTCCTAGATTAATTCAACAACAGAAGAGCAGAAACAGCTGCAGTCAGTGCAGAGTCACCTATGGCCCAGGACTGAAAGAACAGGCAGCTTGATTCAAGTGCAGAGTGAACAATATAAAAAAAAAGGGAGGGTAGAGCTAAACATTGATGGATCCTTTTACCTCAGATGCTGTATTTCTGAAGAACCCACTTGATTCTCATCTATGTATGAGATGAAAATACCAAAACTACTCATACTAACAAAAAATAATATATTTTACAATCTTAGCTTAACTAAGAATGAGTCTGTATACCCAATAACTACATTTCATTTCCCAGCAACCAGAACAGAAGAAGTTTAGTCAGTCAGAAAAGCCAGCATATGGATATATCAAAGTAGGGCAAAAATTAATTACCTCTAATCTCAATGGGAAAAAAAAACCCCTCACATAAAGTTCCAAACAATTCCTTACACCAAGCCTTGTAAAAAACGTGTGTTAGTTCACCATATTATATTAACAACAAGATTCTATTAACCTTAGCTGTACACTGTAAGAAGTGTATTGGAAGAACTAGGAAGATCAAAATTCAGCTGTATTTAAAAAAAACAAAAACAGCAGGGATAAAAAAATATATGGAACTGAAAGTTTCAACAAATCAGTTAAGTTTTTAATTAATTAATTAATTAATTAAAAGCAGTCCAATTGAAAGTAGCCCAAGATCATACAGGCAAGACTTAATTGTTGATATTTTATCAATTATAGTGGGAACACAGTCTGTTGCCATGTTTTCAGCAGATGATTACAGAAAAAAGTATTTTTAAATTTGAAATTAATTATAAACCATCAATGTCCATAAATGTAA
Source organism: Luscinia megarhynchos (assembly GCA_034336665.1). Taxonomy (NCBI): domain Eukaryota; kingdom Metazoa; phylum Chordata; class Aves; order Passeriformes; family Muscicapidae; genus Luscinia; species Luscinia megarhynchos. Next base: position 74,287,204 of record JAPFBE010000003.1, read on the forward strand.
TATAAAAAATGTTCTGATGTGGGACTGATGATATTAAAATTACATATATTTTGTCACTGAACTACTACGATTGTTATATGGTATTTTGAGAATTGGACACAAATAAGCTTGCAGGTGGATTAAATAACAGCCCTATTTTTGAAGCAGTAATGTACAATGAATTTACACAAATCAACACAAAGTATCTATGTACATTTATACAGTTGTACAAAAAGTGAGTAACACGTACCTCACCAAGTCTTTATAAAAAGCTTTTGTAGTTTCTAAGTATGGGTCAACTACATCTTCAAACTGGCAAAGAGTTCCTCCAATGCAAAAATGCTTAAAAAGACAGAACAGAAATTCCTCACGATCCAATTGAGTGAATATGTCATAGTGGTCGGAATCCTCCAGAAGCAAGACCTTGTGGAACAAGGAAAAAAAAAGGAAGTCAAATTGATGAAAATTTATTTAAGATTCAGTTTATAAATAATGCAAATAGTATGCTGTATGGTACACACAAATTACATCCATATAAAATATATGGATGAGGAACAGAAATACATGTTTCTAAATCCCTCTTCCAGTGATGCAATTAGGTTCAAAATTCCTAAAAATAATATAAATTTGTGCCCAAAAGACATAAAGGAATATTTTTCAAGTCTTGTCATTTCACTGGTTAATTATCTGTCATGCTAATGAAACCATCAATCTGAAAATAATCTACCTATATTTGATATGTCAATTGTTGCTAATCATATTGGTAACTGGTTTTGGTAACATTTGCTTTTTCACTTTTAAATTGACGCAGTTATTTCACATTTGTAAAGGAAACCTGAGGATCTCCCAGAGGAGATCACTCAAACTCCCATCATTCTTTACTGCAGACTCAGTGAGCCCTGATCTGTAGCCTGGATTAGCCAGACATGCATCCAGCTGCCTCCATGCATTTGACCTGCCTTTTGCTGAGGTTTTATGTGAACACAGAGGACTTGCTAGATTAGTGTCAATACTGGTTTTTGTAAATGTGGACAGGAATTGTAACTCACAATGGCTACAAGACATTTGGGTCATGCCAGCCAAACTCCAGATGCCAGTTGAGGCAAACTTAGACATGAGCTCACTGCTCACTGGCCCTCTTTACAACAAAACTACACAACCTGAGTAAAAAGGGGCCAGGGCAACAACTGTTCTGGATGGCCACTTCAAATATATCCTAGCCTCCTTGGCTGAAACAAGAGAAGATATCACGGATAGGAAAGAAACATGGAGTCTTGCAGCCAAGGGCCACCCTTTGACACCAGGAGACAGTTTGGTGCCCCCTACAGTCTTCTGTCCTAGAGCTCTGACTCATTAATTTGAAGCTTTGATGTCATCCCTGGATTTTGACTTAATCTTTCTGCTGTCTTAGGAGTAGGAATCACCTTTGTTTCAAACCAGCGTTAAATCTCAACTTACAAATGCTGACACACACATCACTTCCATGGGAAGCAAAGTGGGAAGACACTGAAACCCCAGTAATTTCTAATTTTAAATGTTGCCTCTAACCTTCCTACACACAGTATATTTAATTTTCAGAAAACATTTCATATGCACTCAACTTATAAATAAATACATAGTATTTTGAACTGCAAGGCTACAAACTACATCTGAAATTCAAACATGAGCTTGAGTTGTCACCTTTTCCCAGAACTTTACAAGACAGACCAGTATTTCAGGCCACATCCTGTAACCAGTGTCACTGGTTCAAATACATTGCCTTCAAAGGATTTGCCAAGTGCAAATGAGTGCAACTCTATAATTATTTAGTACTTATGTTGATTATATATACAAGGAAGAGCAAAATCCAGTTCTCCCACACTATGCTTTGCTAATGCTACACAAACATAAATTCAAAAAATGGTTTTAGCTTATGAAGTCAAAAGAAATAGAGTAAAGACATACATTGGTTAAAAGGGTGCCACTGTTAGAGATTCTTTTTCAGATAATCTGCTGACACTTCCACTAGAGTATAACAAAGTTTTACATTTCAGGCCTGTTCAGTAGTTGTATTTAGTCATTTTCCAGTATTATACTAAAAAATAATTTCCTCTTTCATAGTTCCTCTTCAGAGAAAATGTATTAAGAAAGCTTTCTTTAAATGCCTTCACATATGATATGATCAGCATTCCTGTCCAGGAACGCTTCAGGATGCAGCTATTGAATACATTCCATTTCATCCACTACAGCTCTGAGTATCACAGCACCTTCTCTTTGGCACTCTTTCATCCCCCTCCTAAGCAAATGAGCAGCTGCATTTCCCCACACATCCCCCAGCACTGACTGCCAGAGACAAAGGTGGGTAGAAGAAAGCTTTACCTTTTTCTCCCACCTAAAAATGAAAGAGGGCTCACCTGGAAAACAAGTAATTGCTTTCACATATTCATGCAGTGCCTCAGTTGTTTGTAAACCATGGTTATTGATGTCTGGTTTTACCACTTTCAGAAAAAAAAACCCAACCTAAAAATGTGTCCTTATAGTACCTAATAGAATAAGAAAAATGATAATAAATTATTTATTACTATACTGACCTTCCTTAATTCATCAGCGATAAGAATATCATCATAATAGTCATCATAACATTTCACAATGGTTCCACTTTCTCTAACAATTCCTTCAGAGTACAGCCGATCAAAAAATGACATGGAAATCTGTGTGCAGGGTACCACTGTAGCTTCAATTTTTGTCACTTTGGAACCTGGAAGATATAGAAAGCTGGTTGCATGTTTCATGTTTTTAAAAAGACCACAGATCATGTAAGTATGAATCAATCACAGAGTCCCTCAAAAAAAATAAAAATAGCCAAAGAAAGAAGGAAAGAAGGAAACAAGTGTAAAGCAAACATTGAATTCATCTGAGTACTACTTTCCATTAAGGCTCATGTATCTGCTCCCCCTGTCGGCAATACCATCAACCGAAACTAGGGATAGATGGAAAACCGTGTGAACCCAGCATCACATTAGATCACACCCTTAGAAAATCATACTCCACAGCTCAAGCCTCAAAGCATCTGAGGATATATGCCAAATTTGGCATGATGAGTACGGAAGTCAGTAGCTGCTAATAGCACCCCACAAAGGAAAAACCAAAATGAACACAGCCTCGAAAAATTTTTGATTTCTTAAGCATTATATTGAACTTCTCTTGTACACACTGTAAGCTTTATTAACCAGTATTTCAGAAGATGAGAAAGGTACTGTCAGTACTTCCTGTATGAATCTGGAATATTATCTCTGTAATCATTAAATGCAGAATATATTTTTCTTATATTTTTTTTTACCCCTCTGCTTGCAAATCATCCAAGGCTGGATCCTGTTGCTCACAGACATCTAGTGCCATTTGAGATGCCCTACAGGATTTTCCTTTAAGAGGTATCAGTCCATAAGGACACATATCTTCTCTCTATATACAGTGTTACATCTACAAATCTGTCTGCATGGTGTTGGATAACATGGCATCTCAAACAGCATTAGGCCCCATGTTTAAGAAGCTTTGGACTCAGCCCAGTTCTGTCTGCTCTCCACAGTCCAAGTGTTCAGCCCAAATGTTAGAACATGCTCTCTACCCATCTCCAGGTCTGCCTGAACACCCTTCAAAGTGTTTCTGAACAGGAGAGGGGAGGAGAGCACGAGTGAGCATTCAGCACAAGGGCAATGTGTCCCAGCAGAGAGAATATTCACAACATTCCAGCTGTCCATGAGTTTATTCTTATCTCTTCTCCTCTGTAGGTTCCCTTGATGGGGGACTGGCCAGCAACATCACAGTATCTAAAGGCTTTTTACCATACAATTAAAGATAAAATTCAGTGCTGTCCTGACAAACTGACCTAAGGGATCACTAAGCATTACTATTTAGGAAATGTCCAAATTTTCCTCTAGATGACAGTATTTCAGGAGCAGAAACATGCCAAAAAGGGATGCATGAACCATGATGCTTCCAAGACCACCTACCATTTCACTCGAATCCTAATCTTCAAAACACAGCATAACCTAAATTTTCTCTTGCCCCCACACCTGCAGAAAGCCTTGGGATTTCTACCACATACTATTATATAGAGACTATTTATTCATAGGTTAAGTAGGGCTGGCATTTAATACCTAAACCTGGGTAAACTGTACCAACAATCAATCAATCAATACCAGGAAAAAAAAATAAAGAGAACTTATAAGTTGATAGCTTGAAAATATGCCTACTTAAGCTAAAATACTGACAGGAAATTTTAAAATTATTTTATTGGACCATGGTTATGAAAAAGGGTACCTTTTATTAAAGAATAAAAGGTTTAGTACATTCTCCTACACCTGTACACTCAGTGACTATAAAAAATAATCATATTACATAACCAAAAAAGTAAAAAAAATCATGAACTACAGCCTTACTACCTATGAAAAAACTCAAAATTGACTTATACTTTTTTATTTGTACTCCTTCCCACCCTCTCACTTCCAGTTTCCTCTAACTTCTAATTCTACATCTCCCTTTCACTGGGATCAAATTTTTATTTTATAAGGGATTTAGTATGAGCCAAATCAGCTTTTATCACATAAATTATTTTGAAATTAACATCAAAACCTGACTTGCAAACATCAGATTAGTCAACTAGCAAACATCAGATGCTAAATGACTCGAGAAAAATTAAAGATCCAGTTACTGAGCTAAAAGTATAGGAAATTGAACTATTTATAGGCCTTAAAGTATAAGGATTTTATTGGTGGAAGGGAAGGAGACTTATGCTCTGAAAAAAGGTTTTATGAAAACTTTAATAATGAAAAAAGAAAAAAAAATCAAGAGCTTTAATCTATTCAGTAGTTCAGAAAACCAAACTACACATGGAAAAGTTTAAATACACTTTAAGGTCCTACTCTCTATTTGAGAGGTGAGATTTGAAATTCAGAATTTCCTGGACAAGAGTGATAGATTTTAATAACACTATAAAATAAAACGGTAAAAGAGGAAGAAGAAACGCCTTGACAACTCTACAAGTGGAAAATAAAAAGCTGAGAAATCCTGAAATAGTTTAGGCTTATTATAACAGCCAACTCTGGAATATCTATAAAGTGCTTCCAGTATACTTTTAAATTAACACATTGCATATCTAGTATGGGGCAGATAAACTCTGGATTCGGTATATTTAGAATTCCTCCAAAATCTAAGGAAGTTTTTTATGTCAGAAAAATATCTTGTAACTTACTATTTACAAAACAGGATATATATAGTCCAAGTTCAGTGCTCAGTATTAAAAAATAGGGTACTTCAAAAGTAAAAGGTGTAGGTTGGTGATTTATGGGTTCATATGACATCTAAAATTCCTCAAAATTATAAGCTATAATAGTAGTTTAAAAATTGCTGATTTAAGATTACCTTCCAGATTTTAAAATCCATTTCTACAGATAGAAATTGTTGAAGCTTCAAGCACATATGGAAACTCAAGAATCCTTTTTTAGGCAAATCCTAATTTTTTATTTGTGCAAATAGATGGTAACTTTAGCCCTTTGAAGATAAATTTTCAAGTGTTAATTGAGCTTAAGCAGATACAGTTCTGCCTTCCTAAGACTGCTGACAGGTGCAAGGCCAGCAGTGTATCCAGGGAAAAACAACTATTTAGTTCTCATTGCAGCTATTTAAAATACACAAGACTCAATACATAAATGGGTATGCATGAAATTTGTTCCTTTTGCTGCTTCTATTTTTGAAATATTAGAGTAACAGATGAATAGGTGGTTTAAAGCACATCAGAAATACCAGATACTCTGCCATGCAGCCAGAAGGAGGGGAAAAATATCCCCACTACAACAGGCAAAAAAGTTTGGCATGAGACTATGTCATTAAGTATCTTCTGATCAGAGGAAGCAGACTAGAGAATATCCTTGTGTATCATTTATCTAAAATGTTTTATTTCAAGCAATGTTGAAGCTGGAGTCCTTGAAACAATGTATTATTGTGGAATTCTACCAGGACAAAAAATATAGTAAGTGAAAAGGTGAGAGAGGACCATAGCCTTAAAAAAGAAAAAAAAAGATTGTGAAAACAAACACTACTGTAATGTTTTATTAATTTCCTTTAAAATGCTGACACCTTTCTGTGGGTCCAGGAGAAGGGAAGTTTCTATGGATCTCTCTAAACCCCACCTATATTATGCATTCAAACTATCTCCCCCAAAAAGAAAAACATTGCTAACATTTTTGATTGTAACAGAATGTGGTATTTGACTCAATGTAGACTATGTATTTTCTTCAGATTTTCTAAAAAACAAAATAAGTATGTTTCCAGTGCGTACTCCACAGTGATAAGCGAATGGTATATCTGTATCAGCACGCCTGAGGTAGAAAACACTAGAAAATGATTTTTACCTCCTCCCACTCACAGCTAATTCTTACTATATTTTCAAAAAATGCACATGAAGACTAAGTATAGAAAAATGTGCCAACATTCCTCACCAAAAATAGGCAAAGAATGGGAAGATGAAATTTTAAGAGCAAACAGGGTATACCAGCTGTTCAGGATTTAGAAAGGGAAACCTTCCAGTCCTTGGGACAAAATGCTTCACTTCTGTGCAGGAAGAAGGTTGAGCAGAACCAAGAGTTAGGCTGGGTTACTTGGCAAGAGACCCTCCACTCTTAACACAAGGTATGTAACCTACTGACCTCCACTGCAGGGACTGTCAAGTTGTAGACTAGACAGATAGTCTAAAAAAATCCTGTCTAAAGCAAGAAAAGGTTTACTATTGGCTTGAAATACATATATTTTCTTTCTGCTTGCTAGAGAAAGAGGTACCTGAAGGGGTACTTGAGATATTTTTTGCATTTTATGTTTCAATTGTTTTAACAGTTGGGTGAAGTGTTTGGAAAGTGGATTTTTGCTAACAAAAAAGTGGCAATGTCTAGTGTCACTGTATATAGTGGGAAAAACCTATGCCAATTCCAGAGAGCTGAAATGGAAAAGTTAGAAAATTCCTAAAGCTCCATTAAATATTTACACACAGTAGTATTTGCAGACAAACCAGCAGAAACAAGGGCTTCCCACTACCCTCTTTTAAGATATCCCTATTATGGAAAACCTCTTTGGCAATATCACTGATCATATTATGCTTAAAACATCATTACATTATCACACGCAATTGCCATGAATTCTTGTGTGCCTTTTACGTAATGAAAAATGCAATTTCACAGTGGTGCCACAAATTTGCTGTTTGCATTTGGCCTTCCTGCTTTAGTGCCTCATCTGCATCTCCAGACATAATGTTCAGAAATTTCTGATATGGCAACAAGTTGAAGTGACCCCCATGGCATGGCTGCAAGTGGAGCAAGCTGTCCCAAGGGGCCCGTCTGTGCCTCCATCACCACGGCTGTACAGACAGCAGATTTACACGAGCTCAGGGTGTGCTCTACCAATCCTCTGCTCTCAGCTTTGATTTACAGCAGAGCAATCTTCTCAGACCTGTCCCAAGTCAGGTCATTGCATCTTCAGAATGCCCTTCTCTAAATGTTATCTGAATAAGGTACTACTACAGTTCCACAAATAATGCAGTTGTTTATGTCTGGATACACGATCAGGTCAACTGGACATCAAAAGCCATTTATAAACATTTATAAACAGCTTCAGGTGCTTGGTGTATGGAACAATGCAGGTGTCAAAAGGAAAAGAGGCATAAAATGTGAGAATTTAGTTATTATGCTCTAAAAGTAGAATCTCTATTACTTAGTAAGAGAAGTAATTCTTTAAGATATGTCAACTAGATGAAAATACACATATATGAAGTGTCATTATTAGAAAATGGTAAATTAGGGCAAAATAGTTAAAACACAGATTTTTTTTTAATTTAAGATTAATTTATTCTAAATTTACCCAATGTAGTCCATTGTCCTGAAGCTGACAGCAACTTTAAATTGGAGTTGACATTTTGATCATTAAAAAATTCCTATAATATGCAAATAAGAGAATACAAGTTAATGAAATGAAACAGAAAATCATCAATTAGAGTGCCTTGGATACTTTCAATCCAAATTATAAGGCTCTAACTAGTAAGTAGATTCCATATGATGTACCAATTTCTGTACTAAATATCACACCACCAAATCCATAGGTTTTAGTAACTCAGGGTAGCCAATGTCTTTCATACATAGAAGATACCTTCAGGTGCATATTTATATATGTAGAATTAAAGTTTTATAACAAAGCAGTTTTAGTCCAAGAACACACAAAAATGTATGAAATTCATGGAAGTACAGAAAATAGACAGAGATGAAGCAATTCTATCTCTGCATACAATGTTGTTGAAGTTAAAAATGAAATGCCAAGTATGATTTTAAAATTTATTCTTTTTAAATAAATTTGAAGCTTGGAGAAGTGTACACACACTAAAATTATTAAACAGATATAGAGGAGATACATAAGTTATTGAAGGGATGGAGGATATATATAATTTGAGGAATTCAACCTTACTGATTTATCAATTTAACAAAAAGGAGACATGCATAGTAATGTTGATAGCTGGCAAGTTTCCATGATAGATAAGGCAACTAAGAAAACCCACACTTATGCATATGCATACAGAGTGAATAATCACTGAAGAAATTGCTAAGAAAATGAAATGATGGATCTTTCAATTTCTGTATCACAAAATTTCTTTATCACCCCTCTGGGATACAGAGAGATCAGACATTACATGTAATAGTCCTTTTTATCCCAATTACTTCACAGCTCTTCAGACTTCCATAACTTCATAGTGATACCTTTACATTTTTACTTCAAAAGAGACAAGCATTGAGAGGGTAAATGGGTATTCTGTAAATTTCAATAATGTGAAATGCTTATCAGTGGAAGATGAAGTAAATATTGGTGCATTTCGTGTGAATTTCTTTAAGATATAAAGAGGTTGAATTCTTTATGCAGGATAGCAACATAAAGTAGACATACAAAATATCAGAGTTGTTTTCCAAAACAACAGATGTAAAAAGCGCATTGTTTTTAAAACCACAGGTTTGGGGTTTTTTCTGTCTGCAAACAGATGACTTGAGCACCACACCTAAATCCCCTCCTCTCAAGGAGACCCTGAGCAGGTCAATAGCATTCAACACTCTACATTGTTTGCTGTTACGCAGTTTTTTCCAGTAGCTATAATTTCATGGGGATAATATAAAGGATTTAGAAGTACCATAAGAAACTCATCCTTTTGATAGTGCTTAAACGGCTGGTCAAAACTGAATGCTTGTGCTGTGATCCTGCCTTGCATGGACCTGAAATAAAAAAAGAGATTAAACATTCTGAAGACATACATACAGCCCTATTCTGACCAACTACACTTTTTCCCCCTCCCCATTCTCAGTTACAAGCGCCTCCAAGCCTCGGTTGCAGGAGCTGGAGCCCCGCTGCGGAGCTGAAATAGATCTGGGCTCACTGTGGGGGGCGAGGACAGACGCCTCACACCTCGGAAGGCGCGGTTTGCCCGCCTGCAAATTATGAAGGGGACTTTAAATTAGTGGTTGAGGGGAATAAATTTAAAAAAGTAATTAAAAATAAGAGAAAGAGATGCGGACCCGCCGCCAGCGGAGCGGGCGCCCCGTGGGCGCAGTAATGGCTGCAGCCCTCAGCACCGCCCGCCTGCTCCCCGGCGCCCCTCGACAGACGCCTCCCGCAGCGGGCGATCCCCCGCACCATTTGAGGAGCCGGCCCGCGATGTCCCTGTCGTGCAGGCAGGAGAAGGTTTTCTTGGGCAGGGCTCGGAAGGCGAGGCGGGCCCCGCCGCGCCGGCTCTCCGCGGACATCTTGCGGCGGCCGGCGGTTGCCGTGGAGACGCGGCCGGGCCCGGCCCTGCCGCCCGGCGCTCCCCGGCGCGCCCGCTGTGCCCTTCTCCCGGCGCTCGCCTACAAAATCCCTTCGCCAGCCTTCTCCCTCTCCTCCTGTCTCCGCGCCAGGAAAACTGAGGCTTGTCCAGCCGGCCGAGGCAGGGGCTGCCATTGCTGCCTTTGCCAAAGCCACCCCAGTGTGCCGTGACGCCAAAACTAACCAGGAAAAGGTCGAAGTTGTGGATTATGGACTTCCAGCGAATCAGGGCTGCTGCTTGCTTCCCAGGATGCAGAGCCATTTGGGAATAGCAAAACTGGGCTTTCAAACTCTTCCCAGTCTAAATTAAAGGAAAGACCATTGTTACCACAGGAAATTAATTCTTCAAGTCTAGTAAAGCAAGGGACACCTTGCACAGGTTGGCGGATTTCCTGCCCTTTGCAAGGAAAGCAGTGAGAATTGAAGGCTGCTGCACATCTCATGCTATATCCTCCAAAGCCTGTGCTTGCTTAGCCACAAATTTCCAAAACTGTAATTTTCTCACTAATCTATTCCTCAGGCTTAGCAGCATTCCCATGTCTAAGAAGTTTGGCAGTGCTTTTGGTGGTTTCTAAATTAAAATTAAAAAATTAAACTGGTCCACATCTTTGATTCGAAGTCAAAACTGCCAGGACACATCACTGGCCTCATCAGCCTCTAACAAGCTCCTAAAGATTTAACCTGTGAGACGTTCATCAAAGAGGAATTTAGAAGAAATTGAAATCATAAGCCTGTTAAGAAGCCCTGTGTTAACACAGTTTCAGTAGAATTCACTGCTCACTATGCGCTCACTAAATTTTCTAGCAGTGCAGTGGGCTGCAGTTCAGCAGACCAAGTTGCTGTATAGCAGCTATGTATGTGAGATTTAAGGAGCCATTCCCCTATAGTTTCTCCATTCTGTTTTCTCCAAGTGTTTTGCGACACACTTCCACTTTTTTGTCCCCAATAAGTTTTGCTCACACCTAAGCAATCAGGGAAAATAAAGCTACAGTATACTTCAAGATGTTTAAATGGTTAAAGATTTTTAATGGTAGCTCAAGAGGGGATAGAGAAAAAGTGTGCCTTTCTTGTCAGTGTTTAAATACAATGTAAAGTGGTAGCATGTGATACAAATTATTATAACCTTCTTCTCAACAAGTCTCCACCTACTCCAGCACTACCCCATCTGTTAAATTCCTCTTGCCACTAATATTACTAGCCAGTGATTAAATAGCCAAAGTGAAAGAACTGGTTTGGGCAGGGAGTGATGCGTAGCAACAACTACCAAACATAAATTCTTTATTTCAAGTTGTGTGGACTCAAATGCAGGATTTAAAAAGCAAACAAACAGAAGACTGAAACTTTAGGTCTTAAGGAAAAAAATTCCTACTGACTTTAGTGAGGATTTTATCTGATTAAAGTGTTGAATCAACTAGCATACACTCCAAACCCCACAGAAATCTAGAGTGTTTAAACACTTTGATGAATCAGGAGTAAGGAAATGAGCAAGGACTTCACGACTGGCCCAGAGGGATCAGGACAGGAAACTCTAAACTATGGAATTAATTTCTTTAATGTTGTGCCATTTACCTATCATAGTTTATGATTCAGTAGTTCCAGTTTAAGCAGTACACAGTAATAAAAGTTAAATTGGGACTTTCAGTTTAAACACTGACCTCAGTATCCTCTGATGTCATGAACAACAGCCTGAAGAAAGTCAGGCAGAGTACTCTTTTAAACACAGACACTGAACTTGTTTTTTTAAAATGTTGAGGATTTTTTCGTCTCACAGAAGACATTTGGAGGGTGGGAAATGTGTTTTTCTGCTGTAAAATGAAGTCTGCTAAGGATATACTGTTAAACAATAGTAGTCACTCCCCTTTAAGCAGACAAATTTTCAGCATTGTTTGTTTTTCACTTCTTTACTTATGTGTGATTTTGAAGAGTTTTACAGTCCTGAATAAACTGCAGGCCTGAAGTGCAAAGCAAACAACCAGCCTTTTCATGGCAAACAAAAATCAAATAACAGAGGACCAGCCCTGTTGTACCTCTGTGAAGTGCATCAGTCTTTAAGGCAAAGGTCAGCTGGTGACAGAGGAGCAGCCTGTTCCAGTTGGGGTAGTAGTGGAGAACCTGAATGGCAGCACCTCCCTCCCTCCTGCAGAAGTCTTCAGCATCACTGAGGGATAGTTAAGCCATGTGAATTAGCCAAATGGAGGAGGAAAGGGACAATTAACAGTCTGTATATTCATCTGTGAAATAAATTAATCTTTCCAGTGTTAAAATAATGTAGTATAAGTCTGATGGAGAGTAAATTAAGGTCCAGATCCTGCATCCAGTCTGTAATGAGGACTAGAACCACCCAGCATAGAAGGCACTGTACATTACAGTGAAGTTCAGCTTCTGCAGAAGATTTGTGGGGTATTAATGTCCAATTCTAGACACTTGCACTGATAAAAGATTCCAGGTTCAAGTCTGAGAGAGAGAAGCCAAATAGAAGCCAAATAAAAATGTATCTAAATCATCTGTGGTATGTCTGAATTTCTCTCTTTCTCCACCACCCCAAGCATTACTCTTCAGTAATTCAAGATTGCAAGGCAAGAGTCATTGTCTGCTCCAGAGTCAGAGTCTGGATCCTCAGGCGAGGGCAGGAATTAACACCTCTGCTTGCAGAAATCTTTTTTCTTTTAAAAGACAACCAGCTGGAGGCTTCATCCAAGAAGAGGAAGATCAGGATTTTACCATCTTTCAGCCTGAGGAAGTCCAAGCTCAAAGCTTTTACATCTCAAGTGCCTCAACTACTAGGGCTGTTGTCACATCCTGAGTTAACCTGCTGCTGTCCTAGCAAGTGTATTTCTGGATCATGTCAGCAGCCACTTTTTCCTAGTGGTAGGGCTGTTGCACTCAAGACTCACTCTACTGTGACCTTGGATCAGAGAGCTGGGTGGGACAGAAGTGTAAGGCACCTCAATGGGATCCTAATCCTCTTGGCTTGGCAGCTGCATTTCAGCCCCAGTTGTTGCCCCAGCTTCTTGTTGGAGCTGCATGGACAGCATGCTTGTGCCTGGCCATAAACCCACCAGTCCTGAGCCTGACCTCAGATTCAACCTGTCTTTGGACTGGTCTGATGATCTGGACTCGTGGTTGAACATGGTCACTGTCACCAGACCTGCTTTGCTGGTTAGAGTGCTATGGGATGGGGCTGTGTCAGGGAGGGCACTGCCCTACCAACTTCACTGTCATCCTTGGCTGCCAGCTCAGCTGATTTTACAGAGCAACCCCCTCTTGCAGCTGCCTGACACTCAGTGTGTGGTTAAAAGGTTGTTATGTTTATGGAAGATTTGTCCATATTGTCTGCCTTAATTTAATCAGCTTCATATATCTGAGTGACTGCTCCATTAATAACCTGTGCTTCCATAGGGTGCATGGTACATTGCTTTGTGCATGCACTACAGCCTATTATGAGGCTTAATTCAAAAAGTAATATATACATCTAAATTATAGATAATTTACAATTTGCATCTTAAGAAGTATTTAGAAATGAGTCATAAAGAAAATATGTGAGGTTTAATACCTGTAGTAATAGGTATAATAATGGAATATAATAATGTGAATTTAGGTATCAAAGCAATAAGCATTGCAACATCTAGGTTTTCTTTGGTTCTCAAGAAAGAGACATGAGATGCTGGAAATGCACAGTTAGAATTAGAGCGAAGGCCTGGGAAATTCAACACAGCGTGTGTGAAACTATCCAGGCCTATTCCCCCCCCTCCCCAAGAGGGAAAGGAAGAGGATTCACACACTTAATCTCATCTCTCAATTACAATTTATATACTCTCCTGAAGATTCTTTGAAGGCTGGTGTCTAAACATTTGCTCTAAATCAGATATGGGTCCGCTGCTACTTTTAAAACAAGCAGAAGAAAAGAAAGGGTTTCTGAGCTACTAATCCTTTTTTCAAGCAGTACATGAGTTTATCATATACACAAACAACAACTGAGGTGCCAAGTTTCAAATTCACCTTATGCTTTGAGAATTCAGCAGTGTACCCCATTTATTCTAGGCCCACAAGCCAAACATATACTTCGGTATGCAGTTTTACTGCACAGTTTTCATACACAAAACTTACAAGGTGTCTGGGTACTTCTGTATCTCAGAAACTGTTTCACTTTGTAGAAAATAGTACTTTACTTTAGTACTTGGAGAACATAAACATGAATTTGTGTCTATAATTTTTTTATTAAGGACTTTATGAAGGAGGGAGAGAATTCTGGGGCCTATTTGAGTTCCAAAAGACTCTATTACTTTTATCTAGTGACTGCCTGGCTAATAGGAGATACTGAAGTAATCTTGGATTTAGGCCTGCAAATTCTTCAGAAATCCTGTTTTTAAATGTTTTTTTACATATTCTAATTTTTTTCCTTATTATTTGTGTTGCTATACTTCAAGGTGTTCTGTTACAAATTCCTTTAAAGTGTAATAGTAGTAATAGTCTCCCCTGTATGTGCCTAAACACAGCCAGACCAGGCTACTGGATGTGCTGTTGTTTCTCTGGACTGGGGTGTTTATAGGGAGTGAGTGAAGGTCTAGGTGCTGGAAGCTTGATTAGTTGCTCGAACTTTTTGTCTGCCACTCAAGGAGGCTGGAACATCATCATGTCAGATATGACACAACACCTAGAGGAGGCCTGTGCTTCTCCAGACTGGTGGCTGGAGGCCAGGTGGGAATTTTAAATGGCACTAGACTTAGAGGTGACAGCTGAGACCTGGGGGTATGTTTCAGGTTCAGAGACATAATTTTAGGTGTCTACTTGTAGGTCTTTACAGATCAGATAAGCCTCCATTATCATCAAGGGAGATCAAGATCTCAATTTAATTGCAGAGAGAGGCATTTCAGATGCCCAAGGTAGTTTTCAGATTGCCCCAGATACCTTTTTTCTGGTTTTCTGGAATGGCAGCTAGAGGCTGACTCTGCCCTTAAGTAGTGGTGTATCTGCCAGCTCCAGGAAGGCCATACCCTGCTTTGCCTCAGTTGGAACTAGGGGGGGCTGTGTGGAGACACCTGAGCTGAGTTCCAGGTCAGTACCGTCCTTAGAGTGAGCAGATTTATTCTGTTGATGGCATGAATAAATCTCCATAAGGTGAGCTCAAAACTAAGCTCCATAACTGAACAACAAAATTGAAAGCACAGTTATCTCATCTATTGTAGAATTCCTTACTATCCCTCTTAGCTCTATACACCTGATTCTCCAACGATACTCTCAATGAAGCATCTAAGGCTATTACCTTCCCACCAGTATTTTGTACATCCCAGTTTAGCCTCTCTCCCCCATGAGCAAATTACAGCTATCTAGAGGATCCCATCTTCCTCCCTCCCTCCCTTTCTCCCAGCTCTCTCACATTGTACCCAGCCTTGGGTTACTTTATTCCTTTTACCCGCACTGACCCTCAGGGTTCTTCACATCCTCTGCTGCTCTCTGTGCCATGGCTTTCAGATCTCACTCATATAACCTTCACTTTGTGTACCAAAGCAAGGGAATTGTTGATTTTCCTTACAAACAGAGGCCAGAAATATCACCACTATCTTTTCACTACTTTTTCTTCTCTGAAAAGGGGACACAATATTAATCTCATATTTAAACATCTTCTTTTTGCATATTTTGTATCAGATTGCTGAAGTACAGTTGGGTTCTAAGCAGTTTACTAATGTATACTCCTTGAGTTCTTATTCTTTTAATTATTCACCTTGATATTTCTTGGCTGTTCTTACTGAATGTGACTTTACAGGGTTTTCATTTTTGGGACATCAAACACAAAATTCAGTCAGTAACTGAGGGTTTTTTACAGGGTGTAATACTGCATTTGAAGAGTTTATTAAATTTTTCAGGGAGGGAAAAGGGAAGCTCAATTTCAGAAGGAAACTGTGTGTGGTTATTCTGCAGGATATATTTACTAATGATATTGTTGAGGTGACTTTGGAGGTGTTAAAATTAGCAATGAACAAGCAAAGTTTTGCCTGCAATATTGATTTTACATTGAGAGGGATGCAGCATGACAGATCTAAATGCAGTTTGACATAAATAGTTTGAAGTTAAGATATTTAGGACCCACAGAGACCTTAAATTCCCTCCTACATGTGTATGAACATGTCATGTGTGTGAGCTACCCATCAATACATTTCACTTTGAAAATCTTGCCTAGTGAAAAAT
Source organism: Luscinia megarhynchos (assembly GCA_034336665.1). NCBI lineage: Eukaryota > Metazoa > Chordata > Aves > Passeriformes > Muscicapidae > Luscinia > Luscinia megarhynchos. The sequence continues at coordinate 74,303,230 of JAPFBE010000003.1, forward strand.
CAGGGTGTCCACAGCTGCTGTAGAAGTCAGGAGCTATGAAGGGTTGAGCCTTACTGTGTGGGGTTTTTTCTCATCCAGACTCTGAAGTTAAGGCAAGGAGGAAATCTGTTAATATGTAAGGTTTAGAATTTAGCACTGTTGCCTATCAAGTCCTCTGCTTTTGACATTAAATTCAGTCTTTTTTCAGGGCTGACAGGCAAAGCAAGTTCTGTTGCTCTCTTAAAAGCTGGGTAAGAGGTCATGTGACTTCTGCTTCCATAAAAATAGCTATTATTGCAAAATCAATTTTTCCTTTGTCTGCTGTTTATACTGTTTAAACAAAGCTTATGAAGTGTTATAAAATAAGGTACCCAAATGTCATCTTCCATTCAGTCTGACAAGCATCCTTCATTGCATAATCATGGATCTTAACCTAGGCCGTCTGAGAGACTGGCAATCTAAACCCTGATCCAGTCTGGAAGGGTGGAGAAACTGCTCTGGTTTTGGATTTGTTTACTAAATTTATGAGGTTTTTGCTGAACTGCAGTATTTGTTCTTTGACCTTTATAAAATGCCTTACTTGTTTGTGAACTTATTTTAAACCATTAAACTGGTCTCAATTCCTACGCAGATTTTTTCTTGCTATTGTTTTCAATCATATAGGGAAATCTAGTCTAGCCTATTCTTCCTAGACAGGGGAGGAAAAGATGGGCTCCACTGTGAATTTGCTTCTTCTGGGCTTTGCAGAACTGAAGTCAGTTCCCAATGTGATCACAAGCTTCTACTGCAATCTCAGCAAGTGATTTAACACTAGACCACAAAGGGCAGAGAAGGTAATGTTGTTGTGCTGAGGTGACCAAGATCCAGACTCTTAGTTACATGTCTGAGCTGCCACTTTGGAAAATCCCACTCTAAGCAGAAAGGTGCCTAACCCATCCAACAGGAAACAGGATCTGACAAAAGGACAACTTCCATATGAATGATGAGAGTTGAGGCAGGCATGCCCTTAAATTGAAGTGTCCCTGATTTCAATTAAAAACTCTGGCTGCTAATTCTGTGGTCATTTTTGTGCTCTTCAGCTCAACAAGTATGGCACTTCTACCCAAACAGACACTTTCAACAGTGAGGCTACTGGAGACCTGTCCTATACTGCCCTCTGATCTGGTGGTTATAAAAGGCAATACATGAAGACACATTTTCCCCATGGGTAAAATCCACGCAGATGAAAGGAGAAGGGTGACACAACCACTGTCTCTCTTGTTTTATGTAGGGTTCTCTCTACCAGCACGCCTCAGGGAATGCTTACTGAATTGAGCTTGAGAAGTCACATCAAAGAGGAAAGTCCACACTTTGAATCTTGATAGGTCTAGGACAGATATTCTGTGAGGTCAAGTTTGAGATTGCTGTAGACTTGTCCTTAAAAATACAGAAAATACCAAGAAAAGGGTTTTTTGGGGAAATTGTTCTCCCTTTTGTTTTCCAGGTTTTTTTTATTTTTTCTTGCTGTTTCCCTCTACTATTATGATTTCCACAGCAGCCAATAGACTATCAGCCAAGACTTTTTTCTCATGATGATACCAGTACCTCCTTCCATGGAAAAGGCAGAGATGTTTTGTGCAACTTGACTCAATTTTGATCAATATGAGATAAAGATTCTTCCAGAGACCTGGTGATAATGGGTTCCTTGCTAAGCATAAGTTGCTATGACTGTCCTAGTTAACCTCTACAAACTCAACTCTAGGATAGACAAACACATCTAGGCACCTAAGCATAATAAGCACAGGGGAACAGAATGCACCCATGTAAATGTCTGAAGCGAAAGGTTCTTGTTATTCTACTTAACCTAAGAGACAGGCTGTAGCAATCAGGACTAATTGAAGAGTGAGGGTAGCCTTTCAAGGATGTCTATTTTGAGAGTACTAAGGCAGCACAGCCTGAAGTCAAACATTGGGTCAGTTTAGGAAAACAGGTGTTATCAAAATAAAAATGTCACTTAGTTTGAGTGAAAACTTGACATTTCTACATTTTCTACAGAAGAAACAGGAAATAGGTAAACTTTTTGGTTAAGTTCCAGGAGCTTTGTGGTGAATTCAAATCTGTTGGTGACTCTGGGACTTTTCTTCAGTGTTGCAAAAGGCTACAGGGTTTCCAGGAGACAGGAAAACCCAACATAGTTTCCCAGGGCAGAGCTGAAAATCCAAAACTTGCTTTCCACAGCTTATGATGGAGGTCACCATGTGTTCAGGCTTCTCCCTCAGTGCCAGACTGAAGTTTTCATTAGAGTTAGAAATTTTAGATTCTGAGAAAAACAATAGAGAGTTTAGGGATCCAGATCTATCTGCACAATAGAGGTATCTTGAATTCACAGAACAGCAAAGACCCAGGTCCTTATTATTCTACCAAGCATTGTTTTTTTTGGTGACAGGAAACTAGGAGGGTTTTTATTCAGAATTCAGACTTTTGGCTTTGATTCATATAAATTAAGATTATCTAATGCAAGCCTGCTTCTCCAGAGCTTACAGTTACAGAACAGAGTAAAATAACATATCAGTGAATGTGTTTGCTACGTTATCTTTGCAAACTCCTCCTCCCGGATCAGCTGGTGTTTTTCTTCCCTTCTTTCTATTCTAAGCTTCTGTGTGGTTGCTTTATAGTGTTAAATAGAAATCTTCTGACAGCGTTAGGCTTCAGAATCCACATTGAAGGAAGCAATTCTTCTCCCCAGAGGCAGGCTCAAGACTGAAGGGAGAGGTGGAACTCTTGTTTATGGGCCTGAGTGTGTGGCCTAAATCTTGTGCATGTCCTTTGGTAGGAAACCAAATCAGAGAGCTCATCACTTTGTCTACAGATGCCAGAAGATAAAAGGATATGTACACTAGTTTGCTTCTGTGATTTATCTGGGGAGAATAAATTTGCACCTGAAAACTGAACAAAAAAGCTGTCATCTATCCACAACAACTAGAGCAGGATAATATTCTTGCAAGGACAGAAGATTCTTCTAGAATCTGTCCTTATATTGTTTTCCCCACAAGGTGTTTGTGTCTCTTTTCAGTCCTTGAGTCTTAAAAGTCATGCTGTGTAGTTAGGACATCAGCATCAATCTTGGCTTCCCTTTGACTCCATTCTGAAAGGATCAGGATGAACAAGAAGAGCATCCTCTTAACTCTCCAAATGAGTGTGTATGTCTCAGTTACTAAAACAATGCTGTCCCAATGAGGAAATGACAAACTCACTCAAAGATATGAACCACTGAAGAGTCTCACTTGTGCTTTATTCTGCACTGTTTCATTTGAATAAAATAATATGTAAATGCTTTCCTAAAATGTTTCCAAGAATATGTACCTTTTACTTGGAATAGCAAGAAGTCAAATTGAGCCACAAACTGTGAAATTGATGGAAACCAATCCATTCCATGCCCTGCAAAAGACACTGAATTGTCCTTTCTGTTCAACTGACATAATGAAGAATGAATAATCTGCTTTTATTCTTTAGCAATGAGTTTGAAAGAGAAATTGCAACATTTTACTTTTGATTTTAATAATTTCTGTATATCAAATATCTAAATTAAAATTTTCCTTGCTAGATCTCAAGTTAAGAAGCAATTTTCTAAAGTTTTCAACTTATAAACTTTATAATCAGAAGTCCTGGCAGAATGATGTGAGGTTTTTCTTCTGAAGGATGCATGATTTACAGCACACAATCTGGCTCACAGAGGGAATAATGGGATCATTGCCATTTTCTCTAAGCTGCAATTCTCTTCCTATTCATGTTGTAGTTCAGCTGAGGAATATTTAGACTAGAGTGGTAAATGTTTGGATATTAAGACCCTTTTAGGAGAAAAAAATGCATAAGGTACATTTAGAGAACATTTTGAGACCTAACATTTAAAGAAATTATTTATATAACAATAGACCAAGAGGTTCTTGCCAAAATATAGACTAATTGTGTCAGACATGTGCATACAATAAAAGGGTTTGTAATCTGGAGGAGAGGTGTAAAGAGTTTTCAAGCTGTATCCAAGACACAGCAAGTAGGGAAAGGTTAACATGCCCTTAATATACCCATAACTTCCTTCAGAGCTTAATCTATTAAATGCTCTCAGAATGGTAAACAATCTGACACTTCACAATGCTATTTAAAGATCTCCATACATTTCAGAAAGCGCTACTTAATTTTCTAGAGAGCTTGTAAACATTTCCTTACTTCATAAGCACAAAGAAATACCACAATTTTTTCCAAAAGGCTTGTAAGAAAACTTCATACATTAATATCTTGAAATGCAAAATTATCACTTTTTGTGCATAGTTAGGTTTACAGTCTCAACACAAAATTTTACATACTTTTAAAAGTTAGATGTGGAGCACATTGAGAGTTATTGAGAGAATAAACAAGGGAATCTCAGGAAGCAATTTTTCATACTGATATATCTTTTTATTTGTCATCAGACAAGTAGATCTCTGATGTTGAATATTCTGAGAACTGTAATTCTAGCAAATCATTTGGCTCTAAGGTGCCATTACTGTTGCCATTACTGAAACTTGGTGAGTCAAATCCTATGACTGGAGTGTGGCTGTTGATGGCTGCAGGCTGTCCAGGACAGGCAAGGAAGGAGGATCAAAGAGGTTGCCCTCTACACAAAATCAATCAGAGAACCACACAACCACTCACTCATCCCTTCCTGGTGGGATGGGGAGACAATCAGAAGAATGCAAATGAGAAAACTCATGGGTTGAGACAAAGGCAGTTTCATATGAAAAGAAAAAGCCATACAAGCAAAGCAAAACAAGGAATTAATTCACCATTTGCCATTGACAGGCAGGTGTTCAGTCATCTCCAGGAAAGCAGTGCTTCATTGTGTGTAACAGTTACTTGGGAAAACAAACAACATCACTCTGACATTCACCCTTTCCTTCTTCTCCCCCCCACTTTACATACTGAGCATGATGCCATTTGGTCTGGAACTACTCTTGGGGCAGTTGGAGTCACCTGTTCTCCACCCCTTGTGCATCCCAAGCATCCTCATTGGTGGAATGGGATGAGGAGCAGAAAATGCCTTCACTCCGAAAGCCCTTCTCAGCTATAATGAAAACATCTCTATATAATCAACAGACTTTTCAGCATAAATCCAAAGCACAGCCCCATTCAAGCCACTATGAAAAAAACGAACTCTATCTCGGCCAAACCAATACAATAACCTATAAAGGTCATTTACAACCCAAACTATTCTATGAATCTGTAAAAGAAATTTGATTGCATCGGAAGCACTGAAGGTCATCATATATATCTAAGGTGGTCCCTGCTTAGAGGTATTCAGATGTTAACAGAAAAACTTCAAACTCATTGGCATCAAGTTCCCCAAGGTAATTGAAAACATAATCAGAATTAGCTTATTCCTGTTCATTATTTGATTAGCAACCAACGTAAAAGGCTGGCAAACTACACCTCTTCCTCTTTGGGCAAAAATAAAGTGAATGCCTTTCCTAGGATCATGTTTATTTTTAGTGTCTTCCTTTACTCCAGACATTTATTTTAGCAAAATCAACATGTTGACTATGTCCTAGTGAAGCCTTGATAGTAAATGTGAACACTCTCTGCAACATTATCAGAACAGACAGATTTCTCAGACTCTCATCCTGTCATTGGACAAAAGCCCTCAGCTAGACAATACAACTGCTTGATTTGTGGGAAAGGCAATGTTAAGAGCCGTAAATTGGCATTAAATGGAATCAGAATTGTTTGCTCCTTTTCATCTCATTGAACATACAGACTGTTTGGCTGTGTTTATACTGCTGAGTTGATTCAAGCCTTGAAGCTGAATAGCACTGACTGGCTTGTGTCCACACTCCACAGGGTCAGCTCCCTCTAAACTGGCTTCTCTCAGTGACAGCTGAAGTGCTTCAAAACAGAGTCAAGGAGAGCAGTAAGAATTAAGCAGTGTGACAGTAAGTGTGAATGCCTGAGCTCATTACCTGGTCCCTGTTGGTTTGGTGGTATAGATATTCCCTAAAGAAAAAAAAAATATCCAGTTGCTGTGAAAACTTATAAACAAGCGACTGGAGCACTTGTGTGATAATACATCCATCTGACCAACTCCTTGTCCTGCACAGGACCATTCCCAGGAATCACACCATGTGCCTGAGAGCATTGTCCAAATGCTTCCTGGACTCTGCCAGGCTGGTGCAGTGACCCTGGCCCTGGGGAGCCTCTTCCAGTGAGTCTATAGGGGTACATGTCACAGCCTAGAGAGAAGGCTCCTCCTGGAGACTTTCAGGGATATTCATGTCAGGCCAAGCAAAGCAGAGACCTGCTTCTCAAGATCATGGTCACAGCAGTCAGGAATCACAAAGAATTCTGTTGAAAGCTGGGCTAACAATGATCACATGTACCTTGGTATAGCCTTGGCAGCTGTGCCTGCCTGAACCCAGGGGCTTGTTACCCCTCCTGCAAGTATATACACACAAATATGGGAGACAAAATTCATATGCATATAATGGACATTCAGATAGATCTATGAAATAAAACTAGCACTACTCCTGTTTGTATAAAACCAGATTGTGCTGTGACATTCAGTGTAATATTCAAAGGCTGCTAAGAAATCTTCCCAACAATGGAGACATTGATTTGACTGTGGTCCTTTTAAGATGTTGCCCTGGGCTGCTGTTGGGAAGCTGCTCTGCAGGCTGCCAGATATGTCTTTTTGTTGTGTAACACCAAGGGTGGCTTAGGACGTGAGGCCATGTGAAATACTGGTTAGTCTGGGAGAAGCCAAGCCCAACATGAGTCACACTCACACTGTATCTGTGCTCTGTGGGGGTGGGACTCTGGCACACACTATCTCCTACTCTCTGCCTAGCTCTTCCCAGCCCACAAACAACTAGCCTTTCTCCAGAATTAAGCTTGAGGGTGAGCTAACACTCAAGGAGCATGAACAATCAGGAGATAACAGGCACAAAAATCCAGAAGATGCCAACAAGATAGTATAGACTTTCTTTTGTGTTTACTAAATTTGAAATAACATTTTCCCTTTTTGTTAAATCTTCCCATCTAGAAGAACTCAGACTTTTGTAGTGGAGTTGGTTAGATTGGATTGGAAAAATTATTTAGGTAATATTGAAAACTCTGCCTTGAAAGCTTGAGTCTAGAGAGTAGGAAGATGTAATATTAAAACTCCACTAACAGTAAATATTGAACATGCTACTGCAATATATTGATTTCCTTTGATATGCTTACAATGTGATATGATATTGAAAATACAGTCAATTGTCCCTTACTGATGGCCAGGTTATCTTTGTGGAGGTTAAACCATGTCCTAGGCACACAGACATATGATCTGGCTGACTGATGGAAACCATGATCCACGTTCACTGGGCAGAATGTCTGAGCCTATGTATTTTATTAGACTCTTAAACCACCTCTACAGCTACACTGGAAACATGTGGGATTAGAGGGAACGTGTTTAGGCACTGACTTACTGATGGTCTGTACATTTTCACTGGAGGCAAGTCCTGGACCTCTTAACCCAATGCAACATGAATAAAGCCACCTGCTCTAGGTGAGAGTTTAGCTGTGTGGTTGCAAGCTGTAGTGTGCCACTTGCTTTTGGGGCCAGAGAACTGGCTCTGGTCTGTTTTATTTACTGACAAAATATGCAGCCAAACTGATCTATGCAGAGCCAGCTTAGCTTCTGAACACCCAGTGTGCCAGTTGCACTGGACACATCAGGAATTAGGATTCATATATCTCAAATTTTCTTGTTTTAGGTTTGGCATCACAATTTCTCATTTACTTTTGGAATTCCAACACTTAAGTTACTTGGATGAAGGAGAATATACAAAATTTTGTCTACAGTGGGATGTTCAGTTTGGCTCAAGATATGCCACAGGGGCATATGCATTGGTGATCATCATGTTTGCATATTATATGTCCTTTTATAGCCAACTTTGGTCATCTCAGTTTGAGATCTAGCTTTTAATAAAAACAGGACAACATTCCAAGAGAGAAAGTGAAGTAGTCAGTAGACCTCTTCTGAGTCTGCCTCCAATGGCATGTGTGTCACCTAACTACACAGTGGTAATGGCTGAGCTAATCTGTAACCACTCTTTCAAGTCATTTAGAAACAAATAAATATCTTTAGGGACTGATTCATCTGACCTATTTCAGATATATTGGAACAGGTGGATCATACCTTAAAATTGCCTATTTCTCTCCAGCTGTTATAAAGGAAGCACTTGGCAATGTTCTTATACATAATTTCTCTGTATTGCAGGAGATATACATAGCTTCTAATTCCTCAGTCTACAGTGGTGCCATACAATTATTTGTTACATTTTCTTCACCCTTACTGAATAAATCCACACACAGCAGAAGCAGTCTCTAAGGCACAGCTTTTGCTCACATGCAGTCCCCCCATGGTGGTCAGGCAGTGAGGGGTAGAAGCTCAGCGGGGTGTAGGTGACACGGGGTGGCCCAGGGAAGGGGGACAGCTTGGGGGCCTCCTCAGCACGCAGCAAACACAGTGGCCATGGACCTGTGGGACCTGGGCTCTGCTACAGCTGCAGATTTACAGCGTGGTAAATCTCCGGCTTCTCAGCTGCCAAAGGAAACACGAGCGGCCACAGGAGCCACGCTCCTTATAGGAAATGAATAAGCACAAAAGGGCCATCTGATACCCCACTGGCTAATGTGTGAGCACTGCCTTATTAAGGACAAAAGAGACCTGAGCAATTGGCAGAGATGTCAAATTTAGTACTCTGGCTTTCTAAAATATATTAATAACTCCGTCTTCTCTAACCATTCAGATTTTTTCTTCTCCAGAAGAAACAAAAACAAAAAACGCAGTAACTTTTAGATTAATTTGGTTTAATATCTCTTGCATTTTATAGTCCTAGAAGGATTTTAAAATGCTGCATTAATTATGGGCCAGATGTTGTATGCAGGGCCAAGCTGAATTGATAGGACTGTTCGTTGTCAGCTTTCAGGAGAAAGCTGACAGCTACATATCACTAAACAAGAATTTTGACTGACAAAATTTGCATGATTTTGAGAGTTATATTTTCTTTTAAAGTGTTTTCTGCAAATTTTCTGTAAAGGATTTACACTTTGGTATTCGGGAACTGAGTAAGCATTGCCATTGGATTATTGGAGTCACCTCAATTTGCTGCAATGTGCTCTGTGCATTTATTGCTCTTTCTGGGTCCTGTTCAAATGCTTTTGTGCTTGGTTAATAAATCATACCTGAGATTTTAAAATACTTCCAAAAAATGTGGACACACAATTTCCGTTAAAATGTGTGGGAACTTTGAACCCTATCCCTAACTTGGACTATTATAACATTGTACAAATAACTATTCATCTCAGTATATAGAATACTTTATTTCACCTTCTCTTCTTTCAAAATGAAGAAAAAAATAGAATAAAAAAAGCTCTTCTGATTAGGATTTAATTGCAACATATTTGTTTTGAATTTGGATTTTTATCAAGAGCACAAAATCCAAATTAATGTATTTTGCAGAGAATAGTGCCGCTTTTCAAAATCATCTTGCTTCCATATTCAAAAGAAAAGTAGTCTCCTCATATGTTTTCTATATTCCTAGCTCCATGCAGCAAGCCACAAAACTCAAGCTTTTCCTTGGCTTCCCATTTTACAGAAAACCCCATCCAAGTCTGCAATGATATTTTTAGCAACATATAATTACAGATATATATAATTTAGTAATATACACTATAATACTTATTACATATTTTGATATAGTAATATAAGAATATTGAAAAGTAGCTTTCATAATGCTCCCTTCCATGTGGCACACACCCCCAACATTTAAAAAACCCATGAGTAACAGATTCTGAGCTATCAGCATGCTGAATTAGTAGGGACATCTGACTCCCCAAATGATATCTGATCTATTTTATCTGACTGTTTCAGAATATAATCATACTTACACAAATTAGATATAGTGTCTTATAATAATATCCTTCATCTAAACTTTAAATCAAGAGATTTTGTCTTGCATGTAGTTTCATTTAGCAATCCTTGGTATGATCACTAGGAAACCTGAAATATGTTTTGTTGGAGCTGCCTGTTTGTGCAAATCCTGCTAGCCAACAAAGGCCACTTTAAAAGATAGATTAAAGAGTTTTTAGTATTTACTTCTCTTGGAAAAATGGAGCCCAGATGACAGGGCCTCAGAAAATAGAGCCCTTAGGTGTTCTGCAGGAAGATGGCACTGACTTTCTTCATGTTGTGCTGGTGCTGGGTTGAAAGTATGTTATTCTTTTGTGTGGAGTCTCTGTTCCTCCATTAATGGCAGATTCAGGACAACTTAGAACTGGTCTCAACTTTCTTTTATATTGGATGAGGAATGGAAATGAGCCACTCTCAAAACAATTTTAGCAGTTTTCTGTATACTTAGTCAAAGCTTGTCCTGATAATGTTCTTATTATTTGGGTTGCTATAATGTGAAAGTATGGAGACTTACAAGCTGTCTGGAGAGGGACTTTCCACAAGGCTATGCAGCCATAGGCAGCCATAAGAAAAAAAGAAATGGCCTTAAGATGAAGTAGTGCAATGTTTAGATTAAACATTAGGAAAAATATTCTCTACTGTGATGGTGGTGAGGCACTTGCACAGGTTGTCCACAGTGGTTGTGGACTCCCCACCCCTGGAAGTGTCAAATGCCACTTGGGATGGGGCTCTGAGTAACCTGGTCTAGGGGAAGCTTTCTTGCCTATGGCAAGGGGGTTTGGAGCTAGGTGATCTTTAAGGCTCTTTCCAATCCAAACCTATTCCATTATTCTTTGATTCTATGATATTTGTACAGAATCTCTCAAATAACACACATATCCCACAGCATTCTTAGGTGAAAGAAGAGATGAGACTGAGTTTGCTGCAAGTGCTGATAAAAAGTAAAACAAAACTAGGGGCAATAGGCTCTCTCCAACTCATATGCACAAAGGACAGTTGCATTGGACCTATATAAAGTAATATGTTTAGACCACAGCTGTGCTGGAGACTGTTCTGTAGATCTTGATGTTCAAATTACCATGTGTACCCAAATGGCTTTTGGCATCTTTGCACCTTGCTGCAGTCTCTCCTGGAAATGGTAATGCCATAGTTAGCTGAGTTTGAAACTCTTTTTCCTTTCCTCTTCTTCTTTGCAGCCTGCCCAAGCTTGGACCCAGAAGCTTCTGGCCCTGCAACCATCTTCCTTAGGTATTGGTATGGCAGTGGATATAATGACACAAACAGAGAAAAAAAAATTAAAACCAGGCCTAAACTGAGAAGAAAACAGGAATATTCTCGTATTTTAGCTGCAATCATAAATCCTGGAGATATTTTAATCTGTGTAGCCATTATTTATGTATCTATGTAGCCACAGTCCGACATGCAGTGCCAGGAGCAGTTTCCTTGTTGGAAATGGTCCCTTTATGGTGTTTATTGTTATAGTGCCATTTCCTCTCCTTTCCTGTCATGACTCATGGCCAGAAGAGCATAAAACACCTACCAGATTCCTGTAAACAGGAGAAGGTGGGGGTACTGAGAGGATACAGGGGGTCTCTCTTTTGCAAGTATGTATTTTCCAACCAATTATTTCTTATTTGAATGTCCCCTAAGTAACAGCCCTTGAGGACAGCATGGAAAACACTTGTTTTACTTTCAGTGCTGTCCATGACAAGGCTCGTGAGTCAGAGCCCTGAGGCGTCTGAAGTCCCAGCCTGGCTGTTCATTAACATGTTTTGGGCTGTGAAGTACAGCTGAGCCATGGGGATGCAAATCTCCAGATAAGGGAAGGATGGACAGATTGGGTCTGTGGCACCTTAAGTGGCTCAGGGGTTTGACTCAGTAATCTTAAGGGGGGTTTTTTAACCCAAGTGACCCTGTAATTTTAACATGAGCTGTCAGAGCTTGTGAGCAAGGGACCTCATAGGGGTTCAATGGCACTAAGGTTGGACCATGTGGTTGGACCATTGCAAAAGCAGGAGACAGACTCAGGACACAGATATTCATTTATAAGAGTAGAATGTAACCTCAGCAGGGCTGGAGAAGTCTTTTATATTCCTCTTCTCTGTCCTAATTCATTGAGATAATGAGGCAGCACAACTGCTATGACTATTGGTCTATCTATCTATCTTAGAGTGACTAGAAGCCAGGACTAATGACTCAGCTCTCCAAAGGGTATTAGCCTCTGGAAGATTCAGAATGACGTGCATGTACCTTAGAGGATACATAAGATCAGGACACAGGTCTAGTACCTAATCCATACCCAAAGTTTGGTTCTCACCCATGAACAAAAATGCTACTACCCCCTTCAGTTAACAGACCACCTGGGCATCAGTCATTGGCCCAAGGCACTTGAGACTCCAAATCTACCTGTCCCTGAGTGCTCTGAAAAATGAGGCACCCTTAGAGTACCTGTAACAAATGCAGCTAATGTGGAAGACACATTTCAGAGCAAGGGAAGCAGTGGAGGAGCCGGCTCTGGTAGCCTATCATGTAGGGGTCTAATCCTCAGACAGTGAGTTTGCCATAATGGTTTGCTCCTACCAGTAGGATCCTTTCTGTCAAGTTTACCTTTTTTTCAAAATCAAACTATGGGGATCTAATAATGTGGCTCTTTTCCTATTGACTGTGTGTGAATGAAAAATATGATCGAAGAAGACACATTGTGGAGCTTGTTTCCAAACAAAGCCTTGCTTTTCTTACTCTGGGGCTAGGTCCTCAGAAACATAGAAAGGGCAGTTTTCAGAGGGGAGGCTGGGTGATCCTGCTGTAAGCAGAGTGTGAATGGCAATGAGAGCAAGAAGGTAAAAACAGAAGGCAATTGAAAACTTTTTTTTTTTGGTGAAGATTTAACATAGAATTATTGCTTTAATCACTGCCTTGTCAGATCATTGCTCTTTGACAAGGCTTTATAACTGGAATAAAACAAATGGTCTGGATTGTCTCGCTAGCTCTTCATAATAAAGCAAGCATAAATGCTAGAAATCAAGTGCACTTGGATAGGAAACTTGTAAAGGAGGACTTTCTTAATAGAAAATAAGATTTATGGGAAGTGTGGTTTTGTGAGAGATAAAGAATAGTTAAAACACTTGGATGAAAAAAGAAGAAGGAAAAGTTCACCTTTTTCTATCACTTAACACCAAGCATTCAGCCAAAGGAAGGAAGGTATGGATTAAGCAGAAGACTGCCAAAGTTACTTAAAGTTTATCATTCACATATTGCCTAGAAAATGTCATTAATTCCTATCCTAATTATTCCATATTTGGCCTGTCTGGCATTCAGTGACAAGTCATTAGCAAGACAGACAAGCTGCTATTGCAGTACAGTCTGAACTCCTCTGGAAAAACTTGCAAAACATTGAAGGGCACAGAAAAAGTGAGCAACATATTCCTATTTCCTCAGGCTTACCAGAGAACAAAGGCACATGATAAGCTAAGATAACCTGAATCCATTTCAAAATGTGCTGGAAAAACTAAGGTTAAAAATTCTGTGCAGCTCTTCTGTAACACTGAGGCCAGGACTTGATGAGAAGATGTTGTATAATTGCTTTTAAACTCTCCTGGAGTTCCAGCAGAGGAGACCACATGGAAGGTCTAGCTATAGTTCCACCATGGGATTTAAGGATGACTGTTGCTGCTCATTCAACATGCAAAGGCTCAGCTGACCTTTACTGATGATCCTCTTGTCACAGCACAAACTGAACACACCAAAGATGTGCTGTCAATCTGTACAACATCCACTGTCCTCCATGCCCCTGTACTGCAGAGTGTTTCTCTACGTGCAGTCTGGCCAATCCATGCTCTTTGCAACAGGAGATGCTATTTAGCAGCAGTTCTCTGTGATGTGGAGCTGGCTGCCATCTGAAGGTTTGCCTGACATGTTTCTGCTGCCCTGTCTCCTCACCTACTCTCGGGTGCTTAATATATGGAAACCAGCCATCAAATTTGGGGTTGAGGGGCCTCTCATCTGACGTGCATCAGCTGTCTGGGAGAACACAGCTCACGAGAGTATTACTACAGCACTTGATATTTGACAGGACCTTGAATAACAGGCTAATAGTGCTGTGTGCTTATTTATACCAGCAACAGCACAGTAGTCAGTGCAGGTGAAATTGGGAAGTCACATGCCATGATAATGATAAGCTGTCCATGTTTCACATGAATATGAGAAAGTGGTGATGACAGCTGTGTGGCACTTTGAAGCCAGATGCCTCCTGTATTCCAGATACAGTGCCCTTTAATCTCCTAAGAGCCATGCTGGATTTTGCTGTGCTCTTCATGACTTCATGTCTTGCTGTGACACTCTGAGACAGCCTTCTGCAGGCTTCAGAGTTGCACTGTGAACACATATGGACAGGCCAGTCTATTTTCTAGCATGGTGAGTGTGGAAAAGAACCTCCATTTTCTTTCTACTGGCGATCAGGCCAAATTGCCTGGCAGCATTACTGAAATATTAATTAATGTGCTGTATATCTTCCTCTGGATGCACAATGATTTCTCAGCTGTTGACAAACAGCAGGGTCCCAGCCAGAGGTTCTGGGGCAGCAGGAGGGAAAGTAGCTCTGAAGATGTCATTGTTATTTCACCTTATGTTGGTTCTTCTGTACAGGAAGAACTTTCTTTTGGTGATTATGGATGATTTGCAAATATTAAGCTATTTTAGAGTGACTCAACCATGAACAAACATAAATATGGGAAAAGGCATTTTAAGCCATGTCTCCAGAAATCTTTACATGTAATAAGTTTGAGTATGATGTTTCATCAAGTAATCATTCTGAGACTTATTAGGGCCAGAAACATAAGCCTTAGCTAAGTGCAGATTTAGGCCACTCTTTATGTGACTAGCGATTTTCCTGAGAACTTTCTGACCTAAGTGTGAGACAGAAGCTTTCTTTTTTAAATAACCTTATGAATGTTTGCTGGCATGGCAAAGCAAAAGAACAAGATACAATAGCCTCTTGGTATAAATCTCTGTTAATGAGATCAGGACTAGAAACCTCATTGTTCAACTCACATTCTGTCTGAACACAATCTGCTTCTCAAATTATAAATCAGGGGCAAGACACTGTACCATTGTGTAACCCTACACTCCAGCTCTGGAATGTTTCCTAGTCATAAGAGGATTGTCATCATTTCATTTACGAGAGAACTATCAAACAGGCCTGGGCCATATTTGGTCTACAACCCCCCCTCGAAACAAGACAAATGCCCCCGCTTGCAGCAGGGTATTTTTGCAGCAACAATACAGAAGCATGCATTATAGTGGAGTCTAAAACCAAAAGAAAAAAGCACTGTCAGAAGCAGTGCACATTACTACGGAAAATGAATTTGTTTATGCATACCCTGTATATCTGTATCCCTCTATAAAGCAAACACACATATGTGTAATAAGATCAGTGAGTTGGAAGGTTTAGTTGTGTCTGCAAAGGCGCATTGTGTGCACGAAGCCATCCCAGGAGACCTTACAGCACATTCTGCTCCAGAAAGAAAGAACCATCCCCTCTGACAATCTCAGACAGACAGAGAGAGGGACTTAGTCACAGGGTGTGGATGGTACACCCTGAGTCATCTGAAGAGCTCTGAAGGACATGATTGCTTTCACATTTTCATCCAGCTTTCTAACAATCCAAGAAAATGGGGAAAGGCTTACTAATTTGTTACTGGTTTAGGAGCTGTCTAGGAAATCCCAAGCTCACTTGTCAGCTCCATCAAATGTAGGTTATTAAACACTTAACTTAAATGCACAACCTGTCAGCCAAGTCACCTCTTGTCTTTGGTAGGACTTGCTCTACAGGAAAAAACAAAAGAAGTTCACCCTTAGCACCCTGTGTTCTGTGTCCCTAGTTCTGCCTGCTGTTAGTAGTGACATCATGGAATGTGTGTGTAAGTATCATCCTGCCTCCCATATCCCCACATAGCTCTCCAAAGGGAGACCATGGGCATGGGCTGACTGGACAACACAGAAATCAGTGCTGCAGTGTAAATAATCATGAGAGAATAACAGTAGTACTCTGACCAAACAAACTCTGAAGGTCATGTTCCCCAGTGCCAACCCCTTTGCCTACAGCTGAGAACAGCTTCCCTTCCCTTCCCTTCCCTTCCCTTCCCTTCCCTTCCCTTCCCTTCCCTTCCCTTCCCTTCCCTTCCCTTCCCTTCCCTTCCCTTCCCTTCCCTTCCCTTCCCTTCCCTTCCCTTCCCTTCCCTTCCCTTCCCTTCCCTTCCCTTCCCTTCCCTTCCCTTCCCTTCCCTTCCCTTCCCTTCCCTTCCCCTTCCCTTCCCTTCCCTTCCCTTCCCTTCCCTTCCCTTCCCTTCCCCCCCTTCCCTTCCCTTCCCTTCCCTTCCCTTCCCTTCCCTTCCCTTCCCTTCCCTTCCCTTCCCTGCCCTTCCCTGCCCTTCCTTCCCTGCCCTTCCCTGCCCTCCCCCTCCCCCCTCCCCCTTTTTTAAATTTTTTTTTCTTCTTCCCATTTTTTCTTTCCTTCTATTTTTTCTCCTTTCCTTTTTTTCTTTTTTTTTCTCTGAAAGAGCACAAACTACTATACAGAAATGAAATTAAAATGCTAAACAATTGCTTCCTTCTCAAAAAAAGAATAAAATTAGCATATGCAATAATAGAAACTATATATGTAGATTTGTGTCACCCACAGACTTCGGTCACCCTGGATCACTGCCACCATTGTTGCTGGTTTGGGATTTTATTCAATATTGAAGGAATCACGTGGATATGATTTGAAGTACAATTCTAAAAATATTGTGGAGTCATCTCTAGCTATAAGGGGTCAAATTCAGTTTGGGTGAATTCTCTCTTATGAAAGCAATAGTATTAGAGAAGGAATCATCATGTGCCAGATGATTATAAATATTATAATGAGGAAAAAATGGTATGACACCTCCTGTCTACTTGATGGAGTGGATGTGTTTTAGTGTATTTGGTGAGAAATAGCCTGTTTTGGATGGGACTCTGCCCATGCATTTCCAGTTTCTTTTGTACTGTGCATTGTTATTCCTGTTGTGTCTGCAGAATTTGACAATATCAGTCAGGTTCTCCTCCCAGCAGGGGCTTTACCAAAGATCTGCCACACAACTCAAGACTTGTATACTATATTAGATACTGGCCTAACACAGACAAATGCATATTTTGAAGTAGCCCTTTGGTCTCAAATGCTTTGATGCAGCCTCCTAGCAGCCTGTGGTTGTACAGCACAGTAGTGTTCACTGATGCAATTTTACACGTACCTTGGCTGCCCCATTGTCATAAGAGTTTAGTTGTGCCTGTTTTGGCTGGAAAACAGAGTGTTCAAAGTGCCTGAAATGCCATTTACACGTCAGTAGTGGGTCTGCAAAAGCCTTTCCCTGTCACAGGGCTGAAGTTCTTTTAGCCTGTGAATCTGGTAGCTAAATAAAATACTTTTTTCCCCATTAAAGCAAACCAGGAGCAGTGGCTGGAGGAGAAGGGCCTCCAGTTCTCCCAGTCCCCCTCTTCCCACCCATTACCACTGCAGCTCTTGCCACCATCAACACCTTACCAATGAGCATAGGGAAGGAACCCTGCTGTCTAATGACCCTGGCTGGAAGACAGTTCCAGAAGAGAAAGGAGAACCAGAGCCTTGTGCAGAACTCCCAGGCTGCTGTGGCAGCCCCAGCTGCCAGTCCCTGTCTCACTGCCTGTCCCTGTCAGCACTGAGGACCTGCCACAGTCCCCATGTGTCTGTGGCTGCACCTATCTCTCACATCCACAGCACTGCCAAGCCTGTCACTTCTGCCTCCAATGCCAATGGCAGGCCTCAGGTACATTGGCTCCTGCCTTCCTAAAGCCTAGCTGCAGCTGCTGGCGTGGATGGTGGCTATTGGCTGTGGTGCCCCCCCAGATACCAAAGTAGATAATTTTCTTCCTGGCAGCATTGGAGGCTGCTACACAGATGATGGAGGAAAAGGTGGACCTCGGTAGGGTAGAGGTGCTCTCATCCTGTAAAGCCCTGATGGGGCATAAAGGTTGTGTTAATCTCAGCCCATTTTTTCTAACCCTGGCCTTCTCCTGCCCGTATTTGTGCTCAGGACACAGCTTGTGCTTGCCAGTGACACCCTCATGAGGCTCTGCTCTGGCTTTTCACAAGTGCTCAGAATATAGCTGCTGCCCCTGGGCCCGCTCTCATAGTGCACGTTCCTGATACCCAACAGTCACCCTGTTTAGACATCAAAACAAAAATTATACTTCACTATTGTCATAAGAGCCAAAGTGACCTCAGAAACAAGGTTATTACCTTTGAGTTGAAGCCTAAATCAAGTCAAAGTAAGTCTAAATCAAAATACTGATTTGAAATTATTTTCCTGGAAATGTAGACACAGGCGCCTGCTTTTGAAAGAATGTCTTCCTGTAATTGAGGAAGTTGACTCATGGGCTTTACTATTGCCACCTAAACTGATTAACAGGAGTAGAAACCTGGTTAAGCTGCTGCTCTGGCTTGCTGACTAGCCACTACCATGGCCTCTGGTATTTGGATTATTTGCTTTTCCCTGTCTTAATCTCTGTGGGGAAACCTTCCCCTGCTATTTAAATGTGAAATCCTCACCATACTGGAATGTCACAGGGGACTGCTGACAAACAGAGCTGTAAGGGCTCAGTATTTCAGGCAAACCAATTTTGAGTTCCAACTCAAAATGCTCCTTGTTAGTTTGTTTCATGCCTTTTGCTGGGAATTCTACATTTATTTGTGCACCAAAGACCAAGTAAGTACTGACATACAGCAAAATTCTTTTGGTATATGGACTTCAGCTATAGTTTCCGTTTTCTGGCAGAGCTGTCAGAACAGATGGCAACAGTGGTCATAAGAAACCAAGTTTCTGCAATTTTGATGTTTAAAGCCAGTTTATAGGCTCCAGACTGAAGTCAGCCCCTTTAAGCCAGACTTTTCCTCCAAATATATGTTATAATGCCTAGCTAGAGGAGAAAGGTTATTTGTTATTTATTATTCATTTCTTCAAAATATTTTATTGAAAAAAACCAATTTTTCCCTAAACCTTCTTTATAAAATTTAGGCTACTATTTGCTATATGTAGTTAACCTTAGTCTTGGCTGACACAATGCAGCACCAGGTAGCTCTAAACCCTGATAAACTGTCCATTGTTACAACGGGCACATTTCCTTCTTCTTTTTTTTTTAGTCTGGTTCCTTCCTAAGCAATGGCAGCACTTTTTAATGACAGTGATATGATGATCTTGGTATGATGGGGAACAACAAAGTTTTTAAAATACTTTAGCCAAATGATCATTTAAAAACTTCTTTTGGGAAGATGCATTCCATTTATAGAATACCAAAATTGGTCATGGGGGGACATGTTCCCATGGTTTCACTGTTACAGCACTGAGTCCACTTTTGAAATAAGGCTCTCCTAAGCTTCCATACACTTTATTTCCAAGACTAGCAGTAACACTGTGTGGGGATGAGGCACAGCTCTGGTGGAAGTATGGGAGTGCTTAACCCCCCAGACAAACTCTACAATTGTTATTGTATAGATATGAACAGAAAATCAGGCCTCTAATACAGAGTTATAAACCAAGAGATTTTGTAAATTGTTTTTGTTGCTGCTTGCAGATAATTACAGCCTAAATTTGTTGACTGATTCTGCTTGTTTTTAAAAAGAAGAGATGTGGATGTGGCACCTGGGTACTTGGTTTAGTAGTAAACACGGTGGTGTCAGGTTGAACTCAATGATCTTCTAACAAATGATTCTGTGATTTTATGATTCTATGAATGCTTCTCTACTTTTTATCAAAATAGCAGAGGAAGTGAAAAAGAAGTTAAAAAGTCACCATTTTTTAGCAATTAAGTAACTTCACAGATTTAGGTAACATGCTGGTTAACCAAAGGCCTTTAATCCAGAACTGGCATAACAATTCAGATGGCTTTTAAAAATTGATTTTACAATAAAATGCAGAGAAAAATATACTTAATTATCCTAAAAATGCTTACCAGTCAATTGACATTCATTATTTGAGTTTCTGCTTTCTTCTTAAGTTTGTTGCTAATTTTGTAGTGTCAAAAAGTACACACACTGCATATAAAGTACATAAAGCCACAGGATCCTGTAGCAGATAATGTCAGTGTCTCCTGTACCACTGCAGTGGTTTGCCAGCTGGAGGTACTCTGGTAATGCTGTGAGGCTATTGCAGGGCTCACCCAAGGGGAGGACATGCGTTGCTGAATACTCTATAATAAAATAGAAAATAATGAGATATGCATGTATATAAACAGAAATGTGATTATGTATAATATTCAAGAAACATCATTTGATGGTATCATGTGATCTGTTTTCCATTCTATAAACAACTGCATCCTTCATCTGAATTTAGAGGTTGGTATTACAGAGTACAATGTCCTTCACATAAATTACTGAGTAAATATCCATATTTTATTTGGGTGCTCTGAAACAAGGAGAGTTGAAATAGGTTGTTCTCTTGGTGAAGTAAAAATTTAAAACCCCATTGTTTTTCCTAGCAAATTTGATGAAATCACATCCATCTGTACTTTTTCTGCAGCTGGGTCCTTGTATGGCAGTTCATTCTTATCACCAAGACGAATTCCAAACCAGTGGCTGAGATTTGAATGCATATCTATAGCTGGACACCTGCTTCAATGTTTAAGTATATACTTGTAGTGAAAGAAGGGTCTTAAATGTCCACCAGAAAACTTACAGTTCCAGAGACTGGACAGCCTGAGCAATATCTAGCATTTCAATCTTATTCATGAAAAAAAAAAATCTTGTAGATGAATTAGTGGGAGAAAGCTTTTCCATGGATCAGTCCGCCAAGAAAGAGTTCTGTCTACTAAATGCCAGGGAAATACATTGGTGAGGACAACAGCTTTGTTTCCTTTTTTTTTTCCTTTTTAATGTAGGACAGCCATGAAGGAGCATGAGAAAAAGCTCAAAAATGCATTACTAAAACACACTTAGATCCAATAAAAGTAACTGTTCAGAAAAAAAGCAAAATTTACAAGTTGTTTAGCCATAAACAACTACATTTATAAGATAGGATGCAGAAGAAAGGAAGCTGAGGTTCCAAGTCACACATATTACTGAGATTCACAAGAAGAAACGTACTGATGCACTGTGGTCTTTTCACAGACCCATTTCAAAACCAGGCAATTGAATTCAGGAGATGGGATGCTTCCTGGGGTGTTTTGGTCTCAAATTCAGAAAGTTGCAAAAGCCTTATTAATAAAGAATATTTTCTTTAACACTTTTGTTAAAGAAAACAGAAAACAACCCCAGGCAATGCTACAGACTGGGGGCAGTGTCTGGAAAGCTGCGAGGTGGAAAACCACCTTGGGTTGCCTCTTGACAGTGAGTGAATGTGATCCAGGTGTGCCCAGGTGGCCAAGCAGGCCGATGGCATCCTGGCCTGGAGCAGCAGTGGTGTGGCCAGCAGGAGCAGGGCAGTGACCGTCCCTGCACTGGGCACTGCTGAGGCCACAGCTCCAACCCTGGGCTCAGCTCTGGGCCCTCACTGCAAGAGAGACACTGAGGGGCTGGAGCGTGTCCAGAGAAGGGACACGGAGCTGGGGAAGGCTCTGGAGCACAAGGGCTGTGAGGAGCAGCTGAGGGAGCTGGGGGTGTTCAGCCTGGAGAAAAGGAGGCTTGGGGGGATCTTATTGCTCTCTACAACTGCCTGAAAGGAGGGTGCAGCCAGGTGGGGAATGGTCTCTTTTCCCAGGTAACAAGTGACAAGAGAAGACAAAACAGCCTCCAGTTGTGTTTTCATCATGGAAAAGGTAGCCAGTCATTGAAATATGTTCCACAGGGTAGTGGTGGTGTCCACATGCCTGGAGGTATTTAAAAGACGTGTAGATGTGGCACTTAAAGAGATAGGCTAGGGATGGACTGGGCATGCTGGGTTAATGGTTGGACTTGATGATTGAGAGAACTTACAATTGTATGAGTCTATGTTTCTAAGTATATGGTCATATCTATAATTTTTCTTCTGTGTAAATTTATAGTATAGGAGAAAATTGATGATATAGAACTACAAATACTAACTCCTGCATCATACACTGGACTTTTGAAAAGCAAATTTTGTACTTCAGACACTCATATACCTATTCATTTCTTTACATTCCAGGTATTATATTTTGTTTCCAACTGACAAGATCTAGAATATACAAAACAAAATACAAATATGTATTGAAGACAGGTTATACCTATCATTTACAGAAAATGGTATATCTTCAGGTCAAAGTAGGAATTTATTACATTAACAATTATTTTATGCACTGCCTTGCATAATTACCCCTTTTCTCTCTATGTTGTTAAGAAATACAAATTATTTATGAGTTATATATACTTCAAATGGACCTGCTAAAATACTGTTTCTTAGAAGTTCTTGGAATTTTCTGGACTTAGCAAGTGTCTTCAGATACTAAAATGAAAATGAAGGCAGAGGATGAGGCAGTCTGATATAAACTGTTAAAATCTGTTTACAGGAATATAAAGTTCATGTTTGTTTGGGACTCTTTTACATAAACAGAAAATAGGGCAAGCCAGCTGAACTGGTTCATATCAGTATTTTCAATTATATTTTTACAATAAAATAAGCCACAATGATACTTTGTAGATATTAAAGCTGAACACATTTAAATTAAATACTTACTAAGGGTTTCCTATTGTAAAACATGTGAAGCAAATGGGTTTCTGAAAATGGCTTCTTGAACATCTGAAAAAAGCATGAAAGTATATAATGAATATATAAACAAAATACTTAAATAAAAACAAGATTCACAGTCAAATATTCAACTCAAAACTTTCTTGCAAAAGTATAAGCCTTATCTCTATACCACCTAAATAGTATATGAACAAAAAATTTAGTATCAATAAAAACATCTAAAGCTAGAGAACCCTCTGACAACAAATATTCCAGATGTAGGTTGGCCAGTGATTGACTGCTGTTTATCAAAAAGACAAATATAAAGCTACAGTTTTTTAATTTGGTAACAAGTGAAAACAAAGCCAAAAGAAGGAGTGCAAAAAGTAAACAGTTTAGAAAAGCAATGTACTTGTATGATATGTAAATACCCACAACACTTACTTACTTACAAGTACTTACATGTAAGTCTACCTATAAAATTTCCCAGCTTCCTATTAACCAATTTTAATCACCAAATAATTAGGCAAGCTAATTAAATTTCTGAGATACATATGTACTTGTATGTATTACACTAACTTTCACAGTTACTTCATTTGCAATCTGTTAACTCCTATGATTCTTTCCCTGTTTCTTCCATACTTCTCTTACAGTTTTCCTTTTCACACTTTGAAAACTTCAGCGTTCTTGCTCCTAGTTATTTTGCTGAATTAACCTTTCCCTTCTTTGTCATTTCTCTGTTACTTATACAGAAATTTAGTTTTATATGCTCATATTTCTCTTTTCATATCTATTTTCTTAACCTGAGCACATCATACTGAAACTTTCTCTGGTAAAAAAATGTATTTTTTCATTTCCATTTGCCTGGAAACAATAACCACTGGTTATGATAAAATGAAATTCAGAACCACGGTTTGACAGAGCAACGGTTGTAAGCTACAGTTGAAGAAAGTTTCCAAACAATTGTAAAGATCTTTTATTCTGCTGTTGCAGTTTATAGGAAACTGAAGCCTTTTTCCTCAAAGTCAGACTATTCACTATGCAATGTAGAAATATATGGATAGTGTCCAGAAGCCCTGGTTTAGTTTGATTCCAGTCAATAAGGGGGTAAACTTGGGTAATCTAACCATAAAATGGTGTAGTTTAGAAGTAATATTGGAACAGCAAAGTAAAATCAATGGACTTTAAGAAAGCACACTCTAATAAACTCAAATAATTGGCACGTAAAATTTTATATGATAAAAGTCTAAGGAAAATATAAAATTCAGGAGATCCTGGAAATTGCATGTAAAGTGCAAATGGCAAGCAGTTATTCCAGTCATAAAAAGCTAAGCAGACCAGTGAAGAGACTGGTCCCCACTGATTTCAAGTACAGGATGGAGCACACAAAATACCAAAACTGTGCCAAACTAATGTGAAGTTTTAATGGAAGACCTGTATGATCACATCAGTCAAAGCAAATCCTAAAGTAGCAAGAGACTCAAGAAGTAAGTTTGTTCTTCAAATGTAATAGTTATCATAGCTAATTAATCACTGGAGAAAAAATTATCAAGAACAAGTACAGAATTTTTCCCCACATCCTTCATAGCCAGGAAGATGTAATTGGGGAGTTCATATAAAGAGCACCAGTATAAAGCAGGTAACAAATCCACCTGGCATAAAGGAAGAACAAGTTAGAGAACACTTAGGTAAGTCTGACATTTTTAAAATGGTTGCACAAGTAATATTCACATAAACATTTAGATTTACCCGCAGCAATGACAGAACTCATTATTTCTAGCCTTTTAGAATTCATGGACAAAAGGAACATTCTAAAATATAAGTAAGAAAAGCCATTCATTATAAAGGGCTACATTTGCAAAACTATATGACAAAGAGGGCAATAATTTGCAAAACGAATTGCAAAAAATTTAAGATTGATGTTTTGAAACAGATTTCCTAGTGGGGCTGATGCATCTGATGCACCTTGAAGGAAAAATTTTGACAAACATCTGTTACAAACAACATCTACAGTTACACTGAGCCAGTTTCTGAAGGTGTCCTCCCATCACATTTAGAGTTATTTTTTACCGAGACAAAGTTACCATTACTTTAAGTTAATTTCATTGACTTAAAGAAGGACTTCCTGATTTGATACACTGTTTGCTACACTTAGTCAAGAATTATAATAATAATAATTATAATAATAAATATTTTTATAACAGGATTTTTTTTGTTTTTTAATTAAAAATATATATGGCAACGAAATATAAAGTTATTTAAACAACTGATGTAGCATTCTGTTTATTATCTGACTTACTTTGTAGCTTTTGATTCAGACAATCCAGAGACTGGAAAATCTTCTGTTCTTCTATGGAAAGAGCACTCCTGCCTGGACACAGAGCCCTTTTAAGCAGTGAGGGCTGGCTGGCTGTCTTCACATGGTCCATGGCTGCCAGGATTTCACACTCTGCAATGGGTGTACTTGCTAGTTTTTCTGCCACTAGAAACTGAGCAGTGCTTTCTGAAACTGAAGAGATTACAGGTGGAACTTCAAATGAGAAGGGCTCATTTGAATAAACATTTAAATAAACTGCTCATTTTCATGACTGTAGATTGTGAAATACACAAAATAGATGTTAAAAGAAGAAAAAGGTGGCAAAATCAAGAAACATGAAATGTTAGAAAATGAAATAATTTAAAACACTAATGCATCTTACAAATAGCACCAGAGCAAGTCCTAATGAGTTTGGAAATATGTAATGATAGCAAGCAATACCTGTCCACATCACACAGTTATATGTGACACATACAGTTAAAAACAAACAGGAATGAAATGAAAATTGAATATATGTTGCAATGCATTTATAAAACCATTAATATCTTGCTATATGATGCGATTGTTACATTTACAGAGAAAAAGAATTGCTGTATAGAATTACCCCTTCTTACTTAAAATCACTTATGCCAAAAGACACAAGTCATGTTAAACAGAGGGTATATTCTGTCATACTTCATGTATAACAAAGAGGTGAAGTGAGTTGTGTTACTATACCTTCCTCAGATTCAGAGAGGTTTTTCATCTTTTGTACTGGATCCAATGCAGACTGAATGGGATTCAGCTGGACAGCACATAATGAATTCTATCAAAAATATTGTAAGAGTATTTTAAGTACAATTTAAGGCAACTATTTTACCTTCTGAACATGTTTTGTTTATTATTTCGTATTACCAAAAATGTTTTCTAGTGAAAAAATGTTACTGTACACAAAAATAGAGATGTATTGGTTTTATTCTTTTCATTAGCAGTGATGGCAAGCTGACTAAGCACACTGATTCAAAATCACGTGACAATGAACAATCTGTGATATTCCTGAAACTCTTTCAATTTTGAAGATAAATAACATTTTTATAGTATTTTATATTGACCTGTGCATGATGAGCAGGCTTCCACATTTTAGAGACAACACTTTGTCGTCTGCATTCTGAAAAAGCTCGGCGTTTGTTTTCATAGTTGTCAAAAGCCTGATTTTGTCTTGCAACAGGAACACCACCTTAAATGACATGCAGACAAAAGTAAACCAAAAAACGTGCAAACAACATGATAAATATAGTAGTAGCAAAACTAATAATGGTGAGTAAATATCTCTGTCCACATTTAGATGTTTACATCTGATCTCCTTGAATTGTCTTGGACGTGGACATAAGCAGCTAAAGTGAAGCCCCACGTTGAGTCCCAGATAATAAAGATGGTCTGTACAGAGATACAAGGTGGTCTTACTAAGTAAAAGGAAGTATGAAAGGTGGGCTGTGATATAAAAAATATCGAATAAGTAATGTTTTAGAAAATAAATTGCATTTGGAGAATAATCTTAAAGTCTAACTGTCCAACACAATAAATCACTGCTGATAAATTGTTCTATGTGTTAATTGATTTCAACTTTTCAAGATTACATTGTAGTGTGCAGAAAACATGTAGTAGTTCAAATCAAATCAAAGTTTATTTGATTCACAAAATCACAGAATGGTAGAGATGGGAAGGACCTTCTCAGGCCATCTGGTCCAGTGCCCCCACTCAAGCAGGGCCACATACAGCTCATTGCCCAGGACTCTGCCCAGATGGCTTTTGAGTGACTCCAAGGATAGAGACTCAAGAAAGTCTGGGCAATTTATGCCAGTGCTTAGTAACTCTCACAATAAAAAAAAAATTCCTGATGTTCAGAGGGAAACTCCTGTGTTTCAGTTTGTACCCACTGCTCAGGTACTTTCAGTGGGCACCACTGAAGAGAGCCTGGCTTCATCCTCTTTGCAGCTTCCTTCCAGGTATTTATAGATATTGGTAAGATTCCCCAAGGCCTTCTCTTCTCCAGGCTGAACATTCCAAGCTGTCTCAGCCTTTCCTCATAGGAGAGGTGCTCCAGTCCCTTTATCACCTTTGTGGTGCTTCACTAGACTCTTTCCAGCATGTCCATGTCTCTTGTACTGAGGAGCCCAGAACTGAATATACTATTCCAGATGTGGCCCCACAGGTGTTGTAAGGTTTAAAAGTCATGGATTTAAACCTTATTTCTATTTAAACCCTATTTCTAAAACTTGGCATTTTATAGTTAATCTTATTAATTCATACATCTTTGTGCTTTTAAAGGGTGTACTGCTGTACAGCATTTTCTCTCAGCCAGAGAGGTCTAATCTAGACACTGTACCTCAAATGTATCTCAGTTTTGTCTGGTGTAGCAACACATTTTCAGAACGGAAGCAGCAAGTTTCAAAATTAAAATTATGTTCTTAGTTAAACTTTCATGCATACAGACAGGAGATACAAATTAGTATTTTCATGTTCAATTCAGGAATCTACATACCAAGGAGATATTGTATTCTTATTTGTAAACACAATTACTAGATTTGTAAATGGAGTTACTTGATTTAAACTTGGGAAAACAAATTACCTATTTATTTACACAATAAATATTTACATGTGCATTTTAATGTGCAGTTCATAATTTGACCATGAGTTGCATTACTGATTCTAACGTAATTTTATTTCTTTTCTGGTTATTACACTAACATTAAAGCACAATTCTTATCACTGATAGAAAAAGAAAAGAACTGATCCTAGAAACATATTTGAAGCTAGTCATCTGGCTGCTACCATCAATAGTAACATGGGGGACATTAGCTTTGAAACATTGCCATTTAGTCATATGCAAATTATTGTAACACGATACATGGTGCTTAATAGCACCTGAGAAAGGAAAGAAAATGTGATCATGTTACATTGAATATGAGAAAAAATAAAAAAAAAAGAAAAAGAAAAACTAAGAACTCCCTTGTTATATTAGTAATCTCATAATGTTTTAATGAAAAAAACAGAATTCAAAGTTGCTCTATGTGTATGCATCAATACTTAATTAATTTGCAAGACTAGATCAATGCCAAGGAGAAGATTCCTTTGAGACATATAAGACAAAATAATACAGCATCTTTAAGGGAATGAGATACTGCTATTTAACTGTAAGCATATTAAATAGCCCCATATCAGTCACAGGCTAAAGGTTAAACACATTTTTAAAGCCTTCACCAACTGAAAAAGAAAGGTGTGAAATATTCTAATATCCAGCTACAATAATATGCTATAATGTGTGCCAGGCAAAAGATATACAACTTGAAGCCTGGAAGCCAAACTAAATTAAGATCCTCATGGACAACAATTGTATGTATCTGGTTCTCACTTTTGGTACATTTGGCAAAGCATTACAACAGATCACATTTTCTACATGTGTCTTCACAGATCTCATGAACTCTGCAGATATTTTAATAGAGAGCACTGCAGTATTCAGTCTCACTGCAAGCACTTTAGGACAAGACTATGGTGTCTACGTGCATTTGCAGGCAAAAATACAAAATTTCAAAATACAAAATAGAAGTAGATACTGAGAGAGGGCAACCCATATAAATTTTTAGAGGCAGTTACTCAGCCCTTCTCTAAAAGAGCTGGAGGTATGTGACACTGGGATGTAGCATTTAAAGTTGCAGTGAAGACACTGTCAGTAGTGCACAACTTGGACCCAGGACATTTCCTGAATCATTGATCTGATGTGCAGATAAGGACATCAAGAGAAGAAAATCTCTGCTGGAGGCAAGGTGTGGTAATGCAAGTCTTCCTTCATTTCCAATGTAAAATCAAATAGGTTAAGTCACACAGATCTTAAACTCATCTGTTTGACTTTGAACTGGAACAGACAAGCAGATAATATTTTCTTTTCCTGCCCCCGCTTTAGGCCAAGAATATTCACCTGCCTGCATCTGCTCTTACACAACAGAGTTGTTCTGAATCACTCCACAGCTAAAACTATGTAGATAAAACTAGAAATGTGGGGGTTTTAAAGTTATGGGTATTCATTTTTTTGCTAGAAAGTTTCTTTGAGTTGCATGGCCAATCTTTGGGATGATCCCAGTATGTGAAGCAGTTTGGAGTACTGCTTGTACCTGAAGCAGGGATTACAGTTTCAGGAGCTGCAGACCTCAGTAGGAAGCAAACCAGCATACTACACAGAAATTACAAGTACAAGGATGTCATCAGTGCCCAAGGCACAGAATATAACTAGGCTGCACAGGACAAACAAGGCAAATCAAAAAGCATGAAATGTAAATTGAAATGTAAACCCCAAGAGATTAAAGTTTATTCTCCCAAAAATTTCTTATCCATCTTTCCTGTATCTTACTAACCAATCTGTGTCTCATATTGTTCCCAAGGTTAATTTTTAATAAAATGCAAGATTGTTCCTCAAATTTCTTAAAATTCTTTATAAATCAGATATACCTTGCAGCAGAGCAAAGTTTGCCTGGCAGAAGGTCTTTATTTTAACTTACCTTTATTTTTTGCTCAGCTTTTAATAGTGTTATTTGGACTAAGTCTCAGTAGTTGTTGGCATTTACAGTGTCAGCATTTTAAAAACACAGTAGAACTAAACTTCTTTCACTCTTATGTGGCAGTGACTGTTGGAAAACAAGCTATCACTCTCAGTTACCTTGTAAAACTCACTTGTATAAACGTAGTCACTTCCTCCTATATCATTATTTAGACCACCTGTCACACCTGCTCATTAGTCATGGATATAATCTCAGGGAAATACTTTCTTTTCATTTAATATTGTAGAGAGCTATTAGGAATGAAGATTGGTGTTTGAGAGGCCTCTGGGCACCACTAGAATAGAAATGAGAATGACAAATGGTGAAAGCTTGTTAAAACTGGCTGTGTTGTGTGAATGGATGACAGGTTGGATGTTTTAACTGAAAACAAATCTGTGATGTATTTGAAGAAGACTTTTGTCTGAACATCCCCCCACCCCAGACCCTGAAACACGACTCTTACCAGTAGCAGAGTCTTTTGGAGCTTGGGTAGAATGTGCTCCGTGCCAGAAGGTGCTTGTTTTTCCAGCTGCTGGGATATGATAGAGATGTAATCCGTTTTCTGTGTTAACAGGTCTTCTCTCAGAGCAAGTTACTGAATGATCTTGACAGGTGCTTGCCTGAACAATATTTACAGAACAAGTATTTTTTGCCCAAGGTTCGGATTTGGCCGTGTTGCAGTCAGGTGTAGAGATGGCAGTGACCAAGCCAGCACAACCAGCAGTGTTCTCCCTGTTTTCTGCACTGCTCCTATTTAAAACCTGACTTGCTAGCACTACATGCCTGTCAGTGAAATCAGTGTTGCTAGCACTGGTAGCTTGCAGGCTGGCAGGCGGCAGTGACTGACACCCAGGGCTGGCTGTGTTTTCAACACTTCTGCTTCCCGGCAGAGGTGTGGAAGGTGGGTGAGGTGCGAAATACTTCCCTGGAGCCTTTTGAGTTTTGTTGGCTTCAGTGGCTGACTGAAGTTGGATCATAGTGCCTCTCCTCTTCTTGGGCATAAAACATGACTGGGCTCTTACAGATGTTGCTCTTCTGGCTATTTTTGCCTTATTTTTGAGTTGACCACCTTCTTTAATTTTAGCATTATTGCTACATATTGGGGGTTTATTTGCATCATCTTTTGATGCCATCCAAGCTTTCTTAGTAGAAAAGGATCCTGCAGATGTAACTATATCCTGAGATGAGTATTCTTTATTTGATTTTTCAGTATTAACATTTGGTTTTGATATATGAGAATTTTCCTGATCATTTTTTATGAACATGGGGTTTGAAGGCTGAGCAACAGTAATTAAATTATTCTTAGGAGCATTATTTGCAGTTTGAACACATTTCAGCTGTGAAGATGATATTTCACCGATGCTTTTTTCATAGTATTTTTCATTATTTTCTATTATTATCTGGTCAATTTGATCACACCATTTTAGCTTCCTATTAAATTTTTCATTTTCTGCACTTTTCTTTTTTATTTTTGCCAGTTCTAAACTGTCTCTGATAGATGACATAAGTTGAGTTCCAAAACTGATCCCATGGTCTGTAATCACAGCTTTAAAATTACTAGGTTCATATTTAGAATCCTTCTTTAAGATACTTCTGAATAACTTCACTCTTTTTCTTTCAAGAATATTATTTTTCAGGATTTTGTCCTGTGCAGGACTGTCAGAATTAAACTCTATATCAGGTAAAAGTGACATTGTTTCAATTATATTTCCTTTTCCTCCTTTATTATTCTGTTTCTTAACTTCCAACACAACAGAGGCATTTGGTATGTCCTGATAGAAAGATGTCTCTGAAATAATGTAATTCATGCATTTAATATTTTCTTCTTTCGTTTCAGTCATTTTTCCTAAGGTATTTTTTAAAAAGCCTGTACTGATGTTTTTGTCCTTTGGTAATACATCAGCTGTGCTGGGAATGCCAGTGGAACATCCCCGATTAGGAAATAAGATTACAGATGTTGCAATAGGTTGACTGGACGCCTGCATAGATTTAGTTTTCTCCTGTGGGGTCATTTTAAAACTCTGATCTTGCATCAGATCTTGAATTCTTTCTCCTGGAATAGAATCAGGGCTGTCCCAGGCTCTGCTACAATTGAAAATAGGATGACCAGTGGCAAATGTGCTAGCTGTTCCAGAAGATGGCTTGCTTCTGTCTTTTATATTTTGCAGAAAACTAAATGCATTACTTACAGACCTCTTTTGTTTACCAGAGGCAGAAAATTCTGCAGGTTGTTTTCCAGATCTGTGAGAAGGAGATGATTCCTCTTCTGAAGTGTTTGCATGTTCAGCACGAGTTAGAACATTATGTTTAGCTAAAAGATCATGAATAGGTATGTTGTGGTAGTGTAGCAAATCTACATTTCTCAGACAATTATTTAGATGTGCATTTTTAGAAGTACTTTGATCTGTGTGAAGTAAACCATTATTCCTAGCCTGGCATTTTTTTGGATCGTACAGGGCACAGTCACACTGTGTGGTAAAAGATGATTCACTCTGTGTTGTGCAATTTCCATTTTGTTCTCCAGCCTCAAGACTGTCAAGGCTCATCAGGCTTTTTGAATCATCTGTTTCTTTGACTCCTTGATGAAAATTCTGAAATACAGGCATAAAACCCAACTCTCAGATTTATAAGAAATGTGGTTTTGCTGATAATAATTTTTCATTAATGAGAGCTTAGACCAAATCAATATTGAGCCTAGTGTTTTTATGACTTGGGCTCATATCTCCATGAGTGTTTCCATCAAGTCCAAATTTACCTGTGTTAAATTGCAAAAGAAAATTATGTAGCTTAGAAAGAAATCCAGAAGACAGAGCAGCATAGTTCAGCAAATTTAATCTTATATTATATATCAATTCTGCAATATTAAAAAAGGAACTGATTTACCTGAACAACAGTACTGTTTCTGAATTTCTCTATGAGGCTGGGTGGTTTCCATCATCTGTAAAGGTACTTGAGTAATAAACTGAAAGAGAATCTGTTAAAATGAAGGTTTGATAGGGGATCTACACCAAACTGCAATTTTTCCATAATCCTAGATTGAGTTTATACCTTTCCATACAAAGTGCCACAAGTGATGAGGAGTTAAGCCCTGTCATGGCTAACACAGAAAAGTCTCTTGGTTATCATAATCACAGTGATTAACAACTCCCCCCAGTGAAACTCCTTCAAGTCTTTCAGAAAGAAGATAGCTCCTGTTCTATAAGGACAGATGAAGTCCCAGGGCATAAGGGATTGTCATCCACTTCCCCAACCTTTTCATTGAATTTTAATGGAGTGATGAAAAACAGCAAATGGCACCACCTGAAACATCAGTGGGACAACTGTGTGCATGTACTATACAAATGTTTTCTTCACTATTACTCCTCTTTCCAAGCACTCAGATGCTGACATGGTTGAAAATACATACTTTGTTAAGCACAAGACTCCAAAATACACATGAACATAAAGAAAAACAAACGTGTCAACAATTTTCACAGTCTCATAAACTCTTTCCTGGAAGTTCACTTTCACACAGCTCAGCAGCAGAGTAATTTTAAACCTTATGTTTGACAAAATTGGTGTAAAAAATTAAGAGAAGCTGAATTAGATATGCAATCTTATTCAATAAATATTTTTTTATTAGTGACTTCAAATGGAAAATGTTTCATGTAGCAAGATCTGTTAACCTAGGTGACTGACTATACATCCCCTAGCAATGACATAGAATTAACATTTTGAAAACTCATCAAACATAGAATTCTTTAGCGAATAATAACACATTTTTGTAGCAAATATTTTTTATTCCAAAAAAATTGTTATATCTAAATATTGTATATTTGCTGTACAAATATATTAAATTGCAGAAGAAAAAGCTTAGTAAGTCCTGAAAGATTTTTTATGATTGAATTAAATTTTATCTTCCACTAAATGTTTAGAGGTTGGTGCAATCTTCCATTATAGTTATGATCTGAGATAAAGATACTAAATAGAAGATCAAAGAAGGAAGTGTAGGGAGAGATCCCTTTAGGGAACATTTTCAAATTGAACCTATACAAACCGGTGTCCTTCTAATAGAAAAGAATAAGTAGCACTTTGTTAGTTATTTATTAACCTTTATTTTTCGGTAAATTATACTGTTAACCTCTGCTTGAACTTCCTCAAAAAAGGAAAAGACATATACTCAGAGTTTTCTGTGTAAGGGCGAGTTTAAGAACTAACTTTGAAAGTTTCAGAAGGAGAAAAAAGCAGTGAAAAGAAATTACAGCTGTCAGGCTTACTTGTCTAATTTGGAAACTGCACCTGTATAGCAAAACATGTGTTTCTCAAATGACAGGGAGAAAAAAAATTTGTAATGATCAATTTTAAAAAACCACTTGATAGCAGGTTAGTTTAAGCTGATAAATCTGGAAGGTGCAAGAAAATTTCCAACTTTTAAAAATTAAAAAAAAAATAATTCTACGCACTCCAGAACTTGAAAATAGACTTGTTCCTACACTGTATAAAAAGTATACACCTTACAAAGCAAAACCTCATGGAAAACAAAATCTCAGTTGAGGTAACATCCAGAAATGTTAGGAACAAAAGAACAAAGAAGGAGTTCTCATTTAAACACACACTCACTCTTCCTTAGTTCATGCAAATTTAGTTAATTTACATTTATTTTGTTGCATCATATAATTTCATCCTTTCACACATTAAAGATGCTTTAAATTCCCATTACAATATTTACGTATTTCTCATCTTAGACTGCAATGAAATGCAAATGAATGTCCCATTTCCTTGTAAAAATATGTAATCAGGAGAACTTCTGCAGAAATAAAAGAGCATTCAACAATCATCTTTTTAAGTGATCAATAAGTGCAGGGAAATAAACCTGGAAATCCTAATAACTTAATTTTATATAATCTGTGAGAATATTATAGGATGATAAGAAAACAAAATGTTCATAGAGTACTATATTGTTATTTACTGGATTTGCATTTTTCCTGTTATATAAGTACAATTTATTGTATTGCCTATAGCCTGCATTATCTTGTGTTATTATGCATGAAATCTAACACCTACACATATCCACATCCCTAGGAAAGGAATACTTCTGAGGAGTTAAAGAGGTCACTTGTATGTCTTAGGACTTAGAACAGCTGTCAAGCAATTTCATTATAGTAAAGTACTAAAACAAAGGGAAAACATGAGCCTAAGAGATCTTTCATAAGGCCAGTGAAAGAACAACATAGCAACAAGCAAAACTTTTAGTGAACCTGACAAGTGAATTTTCTACCAAAGGACTTTGTCAGAATGCTACTACACTAAAGAGCCACTATATGTGAATTCTACATTTTCCACAAAAGAAGTGCAGACTGTTCATAATTCCAAGGGGTGAATGGGAACACTCTTCTGAAGATAAAGTCCTTAAAAATGCTACCTGTTCTGAAAACTGAGGCCTCTCACACCTTTCACACTACTTGCTATTTTTGATAATTTCAACTGGTTTCTTTACAGAAATTCTTTGCCTTTTATATGTGTATATTTATCATGTTACATTTGACATTGACTATGAAGTAAAAGACACCACTGAACTTACTTAGATGCAAAACTAACTTTCAAAGCCAGTGAGGTACCTAAACAACTTGTTTCAAATTTACCAACTATGGAATGGGAAAGTCCATTCAAAATTAAATCTAATTTCTATATGAGTTTGAAAAACATCAGAAACATATCACTGTACAATACTTATTCCTCAGAAGATCTGGGCAGACTCAAGAGAGCAAGCTACACTGTGAAAAGATTTTTGTGCTTACCTTACACAAGAGATCCATTCTATTGTGCCAAATCCACCAAAGAAACTATGAAGGTATAGGATGACCAGAGAAACGCTTGCTAGCAACACCTCTGTCTTTCCCAGTCTGATGCCTAGGTGTCTGATCTCCTCCCAGTCTAAGGATATAGAAACTACCTATGAATTTATGAATTTTTGAAAAGACCTAATTTACTTGTTTGGAAAATCACCATAGGATGCCAGAAATGCAGGTTCAAACTTCTCAGGATAAAAATGATTGTTTCTAATTTCACAGGCATGTGGGCAATTTCAGTAAGCCATGCTATCAGAAGATTTTTTTTAAAAAGTGATTTGAATGCTGAATACCAATGTTTCATTCTGATTTTCAGTCTTAATAAGCCCTGAGGTAAATGTGCATAATTGTGTAGGAAACAGATTTTCAGCTGAACTTGTCTCTCTGTTGCTTTAGCATCTCAGTACTGAGTACTGTTTCTCAGGTACCCTGTCCCAGGTGTCTGACTCTCACACACCAATCTAGTCATTCAGTTCCAGGAGTGCAATTGATAGTGCTTGGTATAAATACTATTAAAATTTTCAAATTATTAAATGTTGAGGCAGTGTGCATCATAATGCATTGTTCCCTCTTTTTTTTTGTTTGTTTCTAACCCATTAATAAATTCCATTTGAGCAGGCATCGTCTAGCCTATGCATTTGTCAGGTAACAATATCATGAGATTGCATAATTAAAAACCAAGATAAGGCAGATAGTCATAGAGAAATACTAGGCATGGATATGAACTATGAATTTTAGAAGTTCTTTAGTGTTTAATCGTTTGAATGATTACAGTTAATAGATTTGAATGAACTGGAGCCATAACATCAGTAAAAATAATAGATTAATACTATTTGACCAGTACACAGTTTCTGAATGAATCAGTATGTGAACACAATCTTTAAAATAATCTCTCATTCAGCTGAGGAACTACCCTACTAGAGCTCTTTATTTTCTAAAAAAAAAGTATACATTTTTGTAGTCAATGAAAAAGGATTGTTTTTTCTTTTAGCAGTATACTTTGCAAAGATGGAAGAGTTTTTAACATGGTCCCACTCTTGTGCACTGCACAGCAGCAGCCATGGCAGAAAGGTGGATTTATGTAAGAAAATCCTAAAGGTCAGATACAGAAATACTTTTAGAATCATGGCACATCCCGTGTTGAAAGGGACCCATGAGGATCACTGGGTACAAAGCCTAGCTCCATACAGGGCAACCTGAAGTCGAAATGATATATCTAAGAGCATTTTGTAATACTTATATTTGTATTTTTCTAGAAATAAATTTACCTAATAAGGCAGTTTCCAACATTCACCACATGCTTCATTAACATAATCACTTATCTAGGAAAAAAAATTCTTTGACTTACATGTTACCTGTTTTACGAGTTCAACTTTTTTTCAATCAGATATGTTTCAAGACATACATTCTTCCTAAGAACTTCACAGATTTGATTTATAAGAACTTGCACAAGCTTTCAGCATCTACCTTCCCCTAAACAGCCAACCATATTTGAAGGTTAATTTTAAAAAATCTTGCCACTGTTTGAAATAATGCAGTTCTTTGTTTATTATATGAACTTTCAGTTTTCTGAAAGAGGTCCCAGTTACTCTCTGCTTATCCTTGTCCTCTGAATTTTGGATGTTTGGTTTGATGCTTTATTTTGTACTTTATTTATTGTGAACCATACTTCCTTAGGGAGAAATGGAAGTATTTGGGCATAAACTGCCCAGCAAAGCTCAAGCTACTAGATACCACAGAAGTGCTGCTGCAAGTTTAAAATTATTAATATTAGAAATAATGTAATAATTGACTAGGCTCCTGGGTATCCAGGCCCCTATTAGAATACTAGGATAGAAACAGAATACTAGGATAGAAAAAAGTAGCTGAATTCCGTGTTGCTTTACAATTCACAAAAGTCTTATCTATTTAAAAAAACCTGAAACACAGCTCTGCCATCTTCAAAGGGGCAAAATTACTTTGGAGATTGATAC
The DNA here is from genome assembly GCA_034336665.1 of Luscinia megarhynchos. Classification (NCBI taxonomy): domain Eukaryota; kingdom Metazoa; phylum Chordata; class Aves; order Passeriformes; family Muscicapidae; genus Luscinia; species Luscinia megarhynchos. Next base: position 74,340,527 of record JAPFBE010000003.1, read on the forward strand.
TTTAATCTTCATGAGAAATCAACAGATTTTCCAACATCCCCTTGAGACACCAGTATATGCTATCACTGATAATACCACATTAGTATAATCCTGGTAGACCCATATGCACAAACTTTACATCTTCCAGTCCCTTCCCACAAGCAAACATCTTATTGTAACTGCAGTACACTGAAGATTTGATACTGCTATTTTTTACTCTCTTCCTTTCTTTCAGCTACATTTATGAACATCTTACTCTGTTGCAGTAAAACAAATCCCTCCAAAAACAGTCATGAGATATGGTAAAAATACTTAGCTATACATAAGTATTTTAACACACACACACACACATAGGCACACACATAGGCACACACACATATATATATATGTACATGGATACATCCATATGAATGTAAACCCAAAAATGGACTCACGCTAATATGTATGGCAATTCCTATGAAAAAACTACCTGCTTGAAAAAATGGAGCATGTATAAATTAAAGGGCACTATCAATTTCCTTGTTCCTGTGGTTTGTGATCTATGCTGTATGTATAACAATCATAATTTATCCACAAACAAAACCTTATCCATGTATTAGTATAACTCTGAAACACTCTCTTTTGTACTGAAAAGTGGTTGCAGCTTCAGTCCTACATTATTACCTGTTCAAGCAGGGCTTTGAACTGAGGAAAGACACTGTTGAATGAACTCCAGATGATCAGGTATGAAGACTGTCATGTGATTTTATACAGCACAAGTTTAGAAGAAGTTATTTTATGAAAAACCTCTCCCAAAACCTACTCTTGAGGAATACAAAATCAAAACAAGTTGGAGTATTTGGGTAAAATAATTTAGTCTGGAGATACATTTCAATTTGTCTTTATAGCACATGTGAATTTTAGATTACTGAAATAATGTGGAAGATAGCTGTTAGTCACAATATTGGTTGAAAGCCAATGAAAACTGAACACCTCTCCTCTTGCCAAGAGGAAAGTAAGGAAATCACTCAGGCCTGTCATATAATTTAAATGATCAACATAAAAATGTTAACACTCACATTTACAAGTAAAAAAATGGCCAACATTTCTAGATTTAAGGTGACCTTAGAAACCTATCTCAAGTTGTTGAATGGTCTCTACAAAATCAAGTTTAATTTGTGCTTCAATGCCATTTTATCCTAAGCCTCCCCACAGAGTCTGTTTTCCCACTAACTAGCCTTGAGCATTCTAAAAGTTCTTGATGCTTGGGAGAGACTCTGTAGACTGCACTTCTTTTTTCCATGCTGGTCTTGCCTATGGTTCTGATGAATTAGACTGACACAACACCTCTTACAGAAGGAACTTTTGGAACTTTTTCCAGTCATATTACAGTTTTTCCACCAGTTACCTGAAACATCTTCATTTCACAGACACTGAAACTCAAAAGCACAGTAATACAAACAGCTAACAGTCTTACAAGTGAATTCCTGTAAGGCAGATGATATCCATGCCATTCAGTGGAAAATATTCTTCATTGTTTCTCACAGACTTATGTGATTTGACATGCAACATGTATAAACACACACAGTACAGTAAGATACAAATTTTTCCTGTATTAGACATGATATAGGAATAACCTGCTGAGCTTAGGGTTTGGGTTGCAATATCTGAGAAATTAATTATACTGGTGTTTCATTCATATTTCAATAAATATTGACGTGTTTTCTTCCAAAGGGAATGGTATCCATAGAAAGAATGGTACTGAGTACTTCAGTGGCTGCACAATATGCTGAGAAAAAACAGTGAACCAAGGTAAAAACCCTACTTCAAATCAGTCAGAAAGGGATTTAAATCTGGATTTCACAGATACCACTTGAGTAACCTAGTTATGGTCATATAAAGGGGGAAGAGGAAAATACAATCTCCATGTGATAATCTATACCTATTTTTGTCTTGAATTAGCTCTTACTTCCAAGTATTTTGTTCAAAAAATGAAACCATAGACATAAAATGTTATGCTATCAATGTAATTCAGGCATAATGTATTTTTCTGGTAGAGACTAGAAATATTGTACTGTCCAAAATAATGTCGCATGGCATTGAAACTGAAGAAGTGACAAAAACAAAAAGAGAAAAAATACCCGAACAATACTCTTTCTTGTCTCATTTGAGCACTTCAGTGGAAATTTTCTATATTATTCAGTTCAAGGGCAGGTACCAGAAATGGAAAATTTCAACATAATGAGTTATCAGTTCGAAAAAATGTTAAGCACTTGGGACTAATGTCATTTGGTGAAAAGCTGCATGCAGCTTTAGCTAAAGACCCTGCTACCAGCTCCATCTTAAAGATTTTATTTATACATACAATCAAACCAGGAAAAGGTGGAGAGACAAAACATTTTTTGTGAATGAAGTTATCAGTATTAAATTCTTCAAAATGGAACATACTCATGAACATAAAACAGTAAATTTGATGTAGTAGCTTGGATGCAACTATTGCACAAAATAAAATCTACTGCTCTCAATACTTTACACAAAATAGTTTTGGAAAATGGTAATAGCCACTAAAACCCTTGGCTTACTGATGAATCTGTAGAAATATTTAAAGATGAAAAGCACGGAACACAACAAATCTACTGGCAAAAGGTTCACATAGAACTTTATTGCCCTGTAGGAAAGTAAAGAATTTTAGGAATCTTTATAATCCTGTTGGGCCTGTAAAAACAGAAACAAAGAGAGGTCAAAGGATCTCAATGGATGGCAAGGTTGCAAAGCATGTGCACAGTGAAATACTTTAATTTCAGAATTACTTTGGCCAACAGGTAGTATCAAGACTACTGATGTCTAAGAGTATTCTAAATCATTATAAATCATAAATTTTATTAGTATTATGAATACTATTTCACAAAACAGGAAGTCACAATGCACATGCACACCAGCTACCAGCACAATCCAAGGATTAAAATTCCAAAACTCTGGCCTTATAACAAGGTCAGTAGCTTTTTCGACTATTTTTCTAATCAGAGTCCAAAGCATGCAATTTCAAGAAAGCAAGTCCAAATGTCTGAAGTAAAAATATTTACATTTTGAAACTATTTATCAGAGGAAAGAAGCTGAGCAACCCCTAGTGGTAGAAGAAAAATATCTTCTGGAAAAAAAGCAAAATTTTTTACAGCTATTTTCAAAAATACATTAATTTGTAAACACAAATTCTTATATTATATGCAGCATCCAAAGTTGATGATAACATTTAGAAAAAACTGAAAGCAAAAAATTATGCATAACTCATAGCCATTTCCCCCCAAAATTCACTTAGAAAGTGATAAATCTGTTTGATAAAACACTCCAATATGAAAATCTTAAAATACGTTTAGAATAATCTTTTTATATATTTTTCTCAAAGAGAATGTGTTTTGTTTTCTAATTCTAAGATACTCTAATGCAGCTACAGCCAAATTCAGAGTCATCATTTAGGAAGGGATTTACAAACTCTCTACCAATGCAAATGTGATACTATTGAAAGAAAAAGGCTTAGAACTTTTCATATTTTTCCAGAGTGGTTATCTATAATTCAGTTTTATCAACTCTCTTCCATAAATTGTCACTTTCTCTTCCTTCTTTTATGCTTAGAAATAAAAAAGAACACTGCCAGTACAAATCATACTTTCTCTCCATTCAACTTTTTTGAACCTCACTGCAGTTGACTGAGATTTTCTGTGCTAGACATCAGCTACTACTCAAGATTTTCATGCATAACCATCATAACAAAGTAGATACAAAGGCAGAGATGAATGCTTCTAGACACATCAATATCTGAACCCTCTAAAGTCTTTCACAAGTTATCCATACACTTGTATTAAAAGGAAAAGCCCTTGCTCTATGGCTACCAATTATTCCATCCTCCAGCCATGACCAAAATACAGAGATGGGCTTCATGGAATCCAGGTCATTTCAGATACCATGACTCTGGATACCAATACATATTATAGAATCAAAGAATGAGCCCCAAAATATGCCCTCTTTTTTTCCAGAAAATGTAATGTTGAAGATAGTATTTCCAAAACCAAAGACAACACTGAGACATAAAATCACACTCAAAGATGCACAACCAAAAATCACTTTAGAGCTCAGTTCTCAATTTTCACTGATTCTAAGGTGACTTTTAAAATTGATTTCTGGTCTAAAAATTACTTTAGGCAGAAAAATCTCATTGCTGGAAGCAGCCATTCCAAAGATGACAAAAAAGGATCTCAAGAGACCTGAAGTCAATCTCTAACATACCACCACATGCTGGGAAAAAAGCAAGCAAACAAAAAAATCCCCCAACATTTGACATGCCATCATTATACTGCTACAGCATTTTGTGCTGATCTGTCACAATCAGCATAGCAGAAATTTGGGTGTGCACTGAAAACCACCATTTTAAATTCAGAGGTAGCACAAGGCTCCTGTGATTGACTATTGGTTACCAATGTCAGAGACAAGAAGTCTGACATACAAATCTTACATTAACGGGAAAAAAAGGACAACATAGCAGGTATCTTGGATGAATCTGTGAAAACATTCTTATAAATATTTTTAAAGATCTCTGACTTCTGACTGGAAAATATATATAATTTTACTAAAAATAATCTGTTGATAAGGAATAGTACAGTGTGCGCACCCGTGTTGCCTAATTGATTAAGTCAGCTGAACAGAACTTTCATTTTTATCACATTCAAGAAACTTTCTGTCACACTTACAAGCATCTTGCAACAAATCACATGAAAATGAAAATATCATACCTCCAATTTGTTGAGATGCTGCTTTTCAAGGAGCTCTTGTATTTCTTTCATATTTTTCTGGAAGAGAGGTTGGTGACTATCCATGTCTGTTCTACTGCTCTCCTGTATTGTTTCATCACAGCCAAACGTTGCTGAGTTCTGCTTCTGATGGAAAGAATCACTTCTAGATGCTGATGAGGATGAAGTGTCATCTGTGGTTCTTGATACAAACAAGCAAATTATTACTTTGTCTTATTTCTATGCATCAACTGTACATTTTTAAATGTGTTTCTTACCAAAAGTATACACCTTTAGTAAACGCTGAAAAGCCCAACAAGTGCTGTTAGTACTATCTGAAAGTGTCTGACGCTTTCCATTTTAAAACTTCTGTTATTTATAAATAGAATATTCTGATTGGGTTGTTGGGTGACTGCCTCGGGCTGCATTAATATGGAAAATGTCAGCCAACAGTTTGGTAATTTACAGAAAATGAACACAGAGGGTTGTTTTTTTCCAAAAAAGAAAAAAACTAACAGGAAAATAGGCTTTATTTTTCCTTAAAGTTGGCTTGTGCAGAGTGTAACTATATTGATGCTGTCAGGTATTCCCTTACTAGGAAAAGCAAGAAGGCTTTCTAGTGTCCAGAGAGCCCAAATCTATCAACGATGAGTAAGGTCAGTATTGTGGTACATTAAAGAATTGGTATTTGCTGCCTGCTTAAGGCAGCTTAAAGTCTTTCTTCCAAGCCTTATCTTCCTGCACTTAAAATTATCCTTTTCCTTTTTAGTGGATCTGTTTCAAGTTGGTAAATAATAAGACTTTTGTTCTGTATTTATCACAATCCTTTTAATTTTAGAGCAATGGAAAATGGAAACTTAAATCATTAATATTATTGTTATTTTTCAGGAGATTTTATACAAGACTACAAAAAACCTTGGCTTAATTGCAGTGACCTAAGGAGAGCTTAAAATGGAATCTGTTATTTCTGATGAGATGGCTGACAGCAAAAAGGGAGAACAAAATCACATATTTATTTATTGAACTCAGAAAACAGCATGCTGTTTTCTATTGAATGGCAGATATCCTCCCTATTCCCAAACTGTTTTGTTGTTGTGGACCAGACTGACTGACACCTGACCCCCAAAAATCTGGTTTGTTGGCTTTTTGGGCTCACACAACTTTCTTTATATTTATTTGAGTACTTCAACAATTCATATTTATAAAAATTTCTACACGCTTGGATCATTTATATTTGTAAAAGTTTCAACATTCCAACTTTTCCATAGACCATTTTTGATTTGTCATATCAAAGTTTATATCGCAAGACTGAACTTCATCAAACACAGCAATTTTAAATTTCCTAACAGGGAAATACATCTTGTAAAAAGAGCAGCATGCCATTTACACATCTAATGTACAAACATCCCAGTGTCTGCTGGCTAATGAGTTCTCCAAAATCTTTGCTTTAGCTTATAATAACCAAACTCTACTAGAAGCAAAATGGCTCTACTGCAGCATGGAATACACTTACTAGGTGTTTTGGGACTTTCGCTTTCTCCAAGAGGAGTTAATAAGTCTCCATTGCTTAATTAGTTTTTTTTTCACCTTTTAAAACACAGACATTATGAATTCTAGAATCTTTTAAAATTCACAGATATTCAGTTGGGTCTGAAGCTATATTTATCTTGCATACTTAATACAGTATTCATTTCTTCAAGAGGAGACTGTCAATGAATTCTATGCATTCTCTTTCTGAGGAAAGGTAAATTCTAAGATGACGCAAGACTTTTGGCTTCAGCATTTACATAATTTTAAGAAGAAAAAGAAATATAGAAAGGTATCTACTACTTCACATGAGTTAGCTATTATCCATCCCAAAATTTCCAATTAAAGGGATTATAAGAAATGCTTAAAGCTTTACAGCTCAGAAGTGGTGAGTTTTGAAGAACTCATCTATTTTCCCTGTACGATCTGTCTTATGACCTCCCAATAGGTCATAGTGGACTCAACTTTTAAACCTTTTTGATGCTGAGGTCACTTATTTTCATGTTTTTCCCTTGAGAAATTTCTAATTTCAAATTTACAAAAATGTAATTCACTTTGAGATTCTTAGCTATCTCTTAAATTTGGTTACTAGGGGAAAATAAACTGTAAAAGAGTATGAACATATAAATTTCATTTCCTTAGGAAATCAGGTTAAGAAAATGAAAACCGGAAAAAGAACACACTATCATTATTAAAGGATAGTGAATTTTTAGAATTCTACAAATAAAAATGGAGTGATAGCGCTGTAAAAAATGGTAAGTGGTTTGTAAGAGTCCTGAGACACCAATGTCTTGCACAAGTGGCAGTTTGAAAAAAGATGAAAAATAAAGAAAGAAATAATAAAGGCACTGAAATGCTGTCCTTAATCAAGCCTAGGAGTGGAATGAGACAAATGATCAGGAAACCTGGAGCAGGGTTCAGAAACATCTACATTTTTTGCCATAAATTAAATTTAGCTATAACATGTAGATTTCTTGTTTGTTTTTTTTGCTGCAATCTTCCTATGAATGTTGACTAGAAAGTAGCATAAGTGTTAAGCTCTATGAGTTATAAAATATTTTTTTGACTGACCAGTTTATCACCTGAAAATGTGTTAATCAGAAGAGATATGTAAACAAATTGAGTATAAACATCACAATAATGCACACACTGAAGCCCGAAAGTACAGAGACCTCTTTCAGGCAGAATTTATCTCTATTCTGAACATCTGCACAATTTATATCATACAGAAAATAATTGAAATGCAGAAAGGAATAACAAAAGAAGCAACAACAAAAATGTGCAAGAAATGAGAGATTAGGAAAGGGATAACCAGGAACTAGTAGTATGAAGGAACACTTTGTTATAAGTCAAGGTATCTTAGAAACTGTGCTTGGGTAGAAAAAAAAGTATGCATATAAAATTTTATGTGATATAAAATGAAATTACAGGTCAAATTTTTACCAGGATGCTCTTGATTCACATAAAGAATGAGAAATATAAATGAATGACAGCTGGAAAGAAGATCCTTGGGTGAACATATAAACTAGAGTATCCTTGAATGTCAAAAGGAAAAAAAATCTGGATACGAAATCACCTAGACAGAAGAATTCTGAGAATAGTAAATGGTTTGATAACCATGGCAATCTGAGTTGGGCTATAACTGACTGGAGACTGAGTTAGTCTTGACTATTCCCAGAAGTCCACTGAGGGGAAAAGGTTTGTGTCATCTCCTATGCTGTTTTACCAACTGGACACAAACAACTCTAGGAAATTGCATAATGTTTCATTGGAAAAGTTCACAGAAATGTTTTTTTTGCCACGAGAGAAATGCCCTACAATTTCTTAAAGGCGAGTGTCTGCTGTTTATTGAATACAGTAGGAAAATTATTTCCTTTGATCATCAGAGTAAACAGGAAAGCTTACCTGAAGTTGATTTTATTTATGTTTGGTCTTAAAACTGATCCTTTAATTTGTTCAAGAGCTTCTTCTAACTGAAAAGCTGCTCTTGTCTGGACTGGAGAGATCAGAGCTAAGAAGACACAACGGAGGAAAAGTTTTTTAAAATTGGAATATTTTACCATAAATAGTTTGGTTAAGTTGCTGAAGTTTGGGAGCCTAAATCCAGACAGTTACAATAAACACAGCAGTTTAGCATTATTAGACATGCAAGAGCACCTCAAGTTCCTCTGAAACAAAATCCCAGTCTATTTATGTGTTTAGAGTCACACATGTGTTCAACAGTTTTGCTATTTGCTTTTAAACTGCACTGTTGAAAAAATACGAGGTTAAAAAAATCTAACTTTGCTTTCACATCATGATTATTCTACTCATGCACTAAGCCAATGTTATGGCTTGCAGATATTTTACAGAGGCCAAATTGTAATTTAATAATTGAACCAGTGGGGAAAGAAGAAGTCCAGACAGGCACAATGTATTGCCACTTTCAAGTGAATAGAAGTAGGGTAGAGAGTAGCAGAGGCTCAATTTCTATAAACGAAAACCAAGAGAAAAACTGATTCCTTGTATTGCTACACAGTCTGGACTGTCAGTAGAGCTATGAAGAAGCCCTAAGCCAGTACTGTTCTATTTTGTAATTTTAATCTGACATTTGATCTTGAAGTCAGAGACATTACCTCACAGCTGGCACAACTGCACTTGGGAGAGTAAATCTGTTAAAGTATACCTAAGTAATAGACCATATCTTAAGCATTTGAACACTGGAAAGTTGACGGGAAATCAGACTTGGCCAATGCTGTTACAAACTCCTGCCAATCTGCACTGATTCCAAGAAAGCAGGAACTGAGCTGAAGTGATCATTGCTTCCCAGCAAGAGAACAGCTTAGAAAGTGGACTAATTCAGAAAAAAAGTTATGTAGCACGTTAATATAACCTAGGACTGCATTTACCTAATGATGAACAAAGTTCACATTTTTTAGTATTTTGTAATCAAAGGTTCAAAGAGGGGATCATTATGTTATCCTAGTAACTGTCAGTGGCCTTGTAACACCTCTCACCCAGCTGTGAAAGCACTGCACTGCAACCAATAAGCACACTTCAGTCAAAAAAGTGGGGAAAACCCAAGAAGTTACAATACCTCAAGGAGGTCATGTACTTAGTGTGACTGGAATATGGTGAAATATCTCACAATACAGTTTTTAGAAAAAAAAAAATCTGTTTTTATTTCCCCTACCCAATTGTCATATGTATCAGATCTGACCTTCTAGTCAGTTGTTTTGCTTTTGTGAATTCAGTTATTTGAATGAAGTTAATTGTTCTGCTTACTAACAGAAAAGACTAATGGCCTCCAGAGATCCCTTCCAACCTTAACTATTCTCTGATCCTGTGAACATGAAAACACTTATATTGTGAATAATGGTTAATTTTTAATTGACAAACCCGCTTGTTTCTGTGGAGACAAGGACTGATGAGCATGCCGAAACTTAGCAGTTGCCTCCTGAAATTTAATTTTCCTCTGCTGCAGAACTTGTTCTCTAAATCTTTGTTCTTTTGCTTGCTCTTCCTTCTGTCTTTCTTCAAAGGCTCTGTAGTTAAGAAGCAAAAGTAGATCATTCCTATGTTTATGAATTACATTTACCAAAATATTAGAAACTTACTTGCTTATCATTTTTACCAAACTTGCCATTTTAGTAAAAAAGCTTGCTTGTCCATAAATTAAATGCTGTTAACTTCACCACAGCCAGATTTTTAGAATTTTTAGAATTTTTAGAATTTAGAATGGAATGTAAATGGACAGTGGGTGGTGAAGAACATATTTTTATTTTTTAGCCTCAACCAGGGATTTGATTCTTTTTTATACGTGAATTAACATGCAGACTCGACCAGTTCTTGTCACCAGTGTGACTTTTACAACAGCCTTTACATTACCACATAAGTGTATCACAGTGAGCAGATCAGTAGGAAGGTTAACTGCAAATGCTCTTTGCGTGCTTTTCACAAGTTTTTGAAGAAATAAGAGTTTAAAAGTTATTTTAAAATAACACAAACGACTACAGCTTTTATCTATAAATATGCAAGAGTAGGTAACAAGTCGTAGCTGTTAAGAATCTTCCTGAAAGACAATCAGTTTTGCAACACAAAATGGGATAAGACAGTAAGTAACATGAAATTATAACTGACAATATCTGTTATTAAAAAATACATTAAATGTATCCTCTCACTGGATGGAAAACAAAGCAGGCTCTAGTCAAAAACAACCATCATCACAAAAGTTTCCTTCAGTGGGCATGAGGCTTCATGAAGCTATGTGGAATCTTTTCTCCTGCTGACAGAATCATCAAGTTTTACTTACAAACCAGCTCCCTGAGTGAAATATACCCAGAATATTTATTGGCACTGTGCCTATGTAGGCAAGTCATATTTAATGGTTTTTAACTAAAAGAGGGTAGATTCAGACTAGATATGAGGAATGAATTTTTTACAGTGAGTGTGAAACACTGGAGCAGGTCACCCAGAAAGGTTGTAGATGCCCCATCCCTGGAAACATTCTATTCTAAAAGCAGTAATACTAAAGCTTAAAGGCTGTAATTGCACAATAGTAAAAAAACCAGAAAAACTGCCAACTAATTCCCAAGTACACACTTATACAGGAATATCCACTTTAATCTACTTGGAAGCCAAAGCATAGCAGACAGAGACAAAGAACTTTCACTGTTTTGAAAACTCATATATACATTGCTGACAAAACATGTTAGAACTGAAAAGAACTATAGTTCATTGTCCACTTTCAGTATTCCTGAATTTCATTCACCTTAAAATCTAATAGAGAATTCTGCAATTTTATCTTGACTAAATGAGAATCACGAGAGAGGAAACAGACTTGCTTATCCCCCTAAGTACTTAAACATATTTTTCTTGATGCCCTTTAATATCTCTAGAAGCTGATCAAGAAGGCCTTTAGCTGAACTGTGGTTGTTAAATTCAGACATGTGGGAAATTCTACAACTTTACACCTGGAGTAATTCCAGCAAATAACTCCAAAAAGGAAAAAAAAAAATTCTGACAGAGTATTTATTTTTTTAATATTATTTTGAATATGACTTAGCTGCATTCTTCCACATTTCTAATAAGGAGTATTAAAAAGAGGACTGTTGTTCCATATCGCTGGGAATGTGCAAGTCCAAATGCTGATGCAAGAGGTCTTTTTCAGCACAGCTCATCATGATCACAATTGGTTTGGATTAAGACAAGAAGGAGAAAAAAGGATCTTATTTGAATGTAAGGGAATGCATTAAAGTTATTCAGTGAAGCCTTATTAACTTCTTGACCTGGCAGAATGTAAATTGTAACACCCAGGTGCTTTATGTAAAATAAATAATTTCAAAAGTACACATTTACATTTCACAGAAAAACAGTTAAAGCAAATGTTTGCTCATGCACTCTCCTTAAGCCACCAACTTAGGTCCATATCACAGATGTAACATTGGCAAAAGAGTATGGCTTTAAGATGGATACTTAACAGAAGAATTTCCTGACTGGTGTTTTTTTAACCCAATTTTTCTGTCTACTATAAACAAACCAGTGGAGCAGCAATTTTTGAAATGGCTGCCAAAATATTTATGGAGAATTTGGAATATGAAACTTAAAATACTTAGCTGTCTCATATATGCAGACATTATGTGGAAGGCATTTTTATGTTAAAAACAGTATGACTAGATGGTGGAACTACCTCCTGGATAATTTTATTAAATTGTCTTCACAGTGAAGTGATAGATGCTACATTCCCAGGTGACTAAATTCTTACTACTGCCATGGATGAAAATAATAATTAAAAAAGGAATATATACAGTGTGTATAGAATGCTATGAAATGAACCTTTTGATACTGAGTTGATATTATTCTTCCATTGCCATATCATGTTGCAAACCAGTGCAAATTAATTTTAAAATTGAGGTAGGGAGATATTTGTACGGTTAAATATTAAAGTAGGATAAAGAAAAGGGTAGAATGCAGTTTCACACTCAAAATTCCCTTCATGGGCAAGCAGGAAGCAATCTTATGTCCTCAAAAAGATCTGTGGACATTACCCAAAAATCAACTTTTTATCTGAGATACTTACCAATACCAAGAACACATATTAAATGTATTCGTTAATCTTCTTTGATTATTGCATGCTGAATACAAAAAGACAGCCCGAAACTGCTGCAAGAACTTCTGAAGGATGAACCCTTACAGTACTGTATGGGCTCACAGAGGCTGTCCTGCAATATGCCCCAAAGGTCCACAGGAGGGATGCCTGCACTATGTACCAGTTGTCACAATCCAAGTCTTGTTCATAGGTAAAACCCAAGAACACAGAACACTTCATATAGCCACACTTTTTTTTTTGTTAGCCTAATTCAAATCTTAAAAGTCCAAGTATTATCAATCCCGAATTGTTATGAAAAATAATAATACTCTCAGAATATACAGAAAAAGGCTCAATAATAGTGATAAACCAGTTTGAACTGTTATTCTTGCACTGAGTTTCTATCCCTTGCAGTTTCATTCTGGTTGTGCTGGAGTGTTAGGGTGAACTGGCAGCATCTGGAGTCCCTTCAGCAGGACCAACAGCATCTTCATGTAAATGCTTTCTTCTCCCTTATCTTAGGATCCACTTGGAGTAATTTTTATATTTGCTAATACACTTTTAAACCTCTGCTCTATCATCAATCTGTAGCTCCACAGTACCTCCATATATTCCATACATGTTACATACCTCTCCTCTCCTCTCCTCTCCTCTCCTCTCCTCTCCTCTCCCTCTCCTCTCCTCTCCTCTCCTCTCCTCTCCTCTCCTCTCCTCTCCTCTCTCCTCTCCTCTCCTCTCCTCTCCTCTCCTCTCCTCTCCTCTCCTCTCCTCTCCCTCCTCCTCCTCTCCTCTCCCTCTCTCCTCTCCTCTCCTCTCCTCTCCTCTCCTCTCCTCTCCTCTCCTCTCCTCTCCCTCTCCTCTCCTCTCCTCTCCTCTCCTCTCCTCTCCTCTCCTCTCCCTCTCCTCTCCTCCTCTCTCCCTCCCTCTCCTCTCCTCTCTCTTCCTTCTAAGATAGGTCTGTCAGACCTAATTCTGCATTTCCTTAGCTGACTATTGGTGACTATAGCCAAGGGGTATCCAGTGCCTAGCCTGTGTGCCATCTCTTACCATTCCCTGCCTGTACTCCATGCCATGTCCTGCACCTCCAGTTTTCAAAGCCTGTTACTGTAACAGGCCTGCATTTCTCTATACTACTTCATTGTATATCTCATTCTCTGCATAGAATAACTGCTTCTTACTGCTATCTATATAAAAGTATGGTCATGCAATAAAAAGATAAACAAAGGCAAAATAAATTAGCCACAGACACCTGGTCTTTTAGAGAAATTGCTGTTACAGCTAAACCAAGAAAAACAAAGCTGCTGTCAGGTCAAGAAAAGTTCAAAGAGAGCAAGCTTGGCAAGCATCTTTTCCAAGGCCTTGCAAATTCAGCACAATCCTGTGGCCCATTATCAGAAATGGCAGTACTGCATTTCAAGTCCACATGGTTACAGTGATCACTTACTTTTCACAGTTCCATTCTAATGTAGAAAGGAATACAAAATTCTTAACCCTCTGCCCTCTCTGTTTACCAAGTGCTGACATTGGTCTTGTATTTCTGGCTGTAGGTTGCTTTTCATTCTCTATGAACAAAAGTGCTGAATGATTTAAAGAGCTTTTATTAAATAATCAATGTTAATCAGCCAGTAGGTGGAGCACAGAGCTTGTGCATATGTTGAAAATAAAGTATTACAGAAAGAACAATAGATTGGGATTAGATTGGAAACCGATATGGATTTCCTTCCCCGATTTCAACAGAATTAGCTATTTCAAGGTAATTCAAAATGCTGAACCAAGATAACTGACTGTAAGGTTTATTTTAAAATGCACATAGACAATTGCATTTCCAGAATGAACCAGCTACTGGCAGACAGTAACATCAGAGTAAAATGGGACGCACATTTTCCGCTGAGCAGTAACAGCACAAAGTCTACAGTCCCCAACAAAACTGACAGCTGGTATTTAGAAAGCAGTGTGTTATAGAAACATAAAATATGATATCCTGTTCATTTGCAACAAGTATGTACTTAGTCAGTTGCTCTTATTTCCAGAATACTGTTATTTAAACAAAATATCTGCCAGCTACTGCCCCAGAGAATATTTAATTCTTAATCTGATCTTGAAATTGCAACTTCATGTATCAGTGAAACAATAAAGAAATTACTTTCTTGATACTCAGGCAGCCTGTAAAAACTGTAGGCTAGGATTTTTTTGCTGTGTTGAATTATTGCTGTTAACACAAAACTAAGGAGCTTGGTCAGTACAAGAGATGCCAAAACACAGATGACATCAGGGGGCTTGAAAAAACATCTGTGATTTAAGTGACTGAGACTTTTATTTCCAAAGCTATCCTTGGTCTTTCTGAGCAAGTAATGTTTTTGTCTTTTACTACTAAACCAATTAACAGCTTGTAGAAGACGAGTATTTTCAATGTATTTTAGAAGTATTTACAACAAATCAAAAGTAGATTGTCAGGGAAAATTTCATTACAAGTACACATAGAAAAGGTTGAAAACAGAAAACGTGAACCTGCAAGAATCTTGCACATGCATATGCAGGACTCATTAGCTCAAAAAGTGTTTTGGTACAACCTTGTTTAGAGGAGCTCTGCTGGTGGCTCCTGAAAAAAAAAACACAAAGCAATATGAAGAAAATGAACCCAAATGACACAAGATCAAAGAGAGAGCAGAAACTCTCCTGTATCTTCACTAGTGCTTCTCCCTAAAGGGAATTCAGTGCTTTTACTTTCTTAGTAGAAAATTTATAAACTTAAGGTTGACACTAAATTTGGTTAAGCTTGATCAACTTCATAAAACTCTACAAAGAAATGACAGTCCTGTAGATGAGAGGAGAGCAGTAGGTATTGTCTATTTGGACTTTACTAAGGCTGCTGGTACTGTCTCCCCTACGATCCTCATAAAGGAGATGCTGCTGTACAGGCTGAATTAGCAGAGTGAGGTGGAATGTGAATGGTCTGAATGGTCAGGCACAGAGGGTGGTGATTACTGACACAAAGTCTTAACTGAGGGCTGGTGCAGTGTGGTGAACCCTAGAAGTCAGTACTGGGCCAAACCCTCTTTAACATCTTCATTGAACATAGAAAAATAGAATAATTTGGGTTAGAAAAGACCTCTAGGATCATCAACTCCAACAACAAACGCAGCCAGGTCCACCACTAAACCACGTCTTGAAGTATACCACATCCAACCACTCCAATGGGCAGCCTTTTCCAATGCTTGCCAATGCTTTTCATGAAGAAAATTTTCCTAGTAACCAATCTAAACCGCCTCTGGTGCAATGTGAGGCCATTTCCTCTCATGCTGTAGCACTTGTTACTTGAGAGAAGGGACCAACCTTGCTGCAAAGAAGGTCAGTGGTATCCTGAACTGCACTAGGAAAAGCTTAGCCAGCATGCAGAGGGAAGTGATTCTTCCCTCTGCTGAGCACTAGCCAGGCCACAGCAGAGGGATTGTGCCCAGCTCTGGGCTCCTCAGTATATAAGATACATGGACACACTGGAGACAGTCCAATAAAGGGCCACAGAGGTGATGAAGGGACAGGGGAATCTCTCTAGGAGGAAAGGCTGAAAAATCTGGGACTGTTCAGCCTGGAGAAGAAGGCTCAAAGGAATCTTATTAATGTCTTTAAACACTGAAAGGAAGGTGCAAAGAGTAGAAAGCCAGGGTGTCCTCAGTGATGCCTGCTGACAGGACCAAATTGAGACACAGATGTATCCTCTGGAATATCAGGAAACACTTTTTTTTTGGTAAGGATGACAGCACTGACACATTGCCCTGAGAGGTTGTGGCTCCATTCTTGGAGAAGCTCAAAAGCTATTCCTGTCCAACCAGCTCTAGGTTGCCCTTTCTGAGTGGAGGTGTTCAAACAGGTACCTTTAAGAGGTCCCTTTCAACCTCAACAATTCTATGCAAAGGCTACAAGTAGAAAATGGACTCTCACACTTCACACTCTCCATATAAAAAATGCAAAAGATACAAACTCTCTTTTGAAATCATACACTAGTGCCAAGAATAACTCCTGATACACGCCTGTAAGCCCTGGCAGGGACAATTTTAGGTGCTGCCAGGTAAGAATGTGGAGCTTAAGAAGGTCATGCTACCCTTGAGAACCATCATCATATCTAACACCTTTACATGTGTAAGAATGCTAATGGAACTTGGCTCATATAGACTTGAGACACGACCTGAGGGTTGATCAATCAATTCCTACCTCCATAACTGCCAGGAAAAAAAGTATTTACATTCAAGGAACTTTATTTTCAAATTACTTTCTTGCACATATGCAGTGACCCTTAATTTTTAGTGATATATGTCACAGCTTATAACATTGTATGCACTTACTACCTTTCTAACATTAAACAACTCACTCCTTTCCAGTTATTAGGAGAAAACTTGTTACCACAGGTTTCCATTTGACCTGCTTATTGTGCTAATAATTATGCCATTCTCAATTATCACAAATTGAAACTATTTCATTTTATGAATACCATACCTAAATTTTTAAGTGGCTCACCTGAGTAACTTGGATTCTGTGTTTCTTAAGGATGCAATGAAATACATATGGAAATGTATTTATGTAACCATGAGTATTTCTTTAACTACACCAGTCTGTCAAAAATATGCAGGCTGTCTGGTATTTGCTTTTACATTAGAGTATAATATTTCAAGACCAGTAATACAATAAACAGTGTTCATCTGAGATGTGTAACATTACAGTGGTTCTGTTCCAGAAAATGAAATTAGGTATTTAATTTTTCAACTGAGACTCAGTTTATTATCTGCAAAGGTTGTGGGTTGCACTCTGTCTTTAATTACTTGTAGGTGATTCTATCTCCTCTTCCATTTTTCTTTACATTTCAAAAGGTATGTTGATAGCACATACTGTTAGGCTAAAATGGCAATATAAACAATATATACCACCTCTCTTATGAGTTATGAACATATGCCAATAAGTAAACATCGTACAAAAGAAGTCATCTGATAGGGGAACTGTGAAGCAGGAGCATTAATGAGTCAACAAGAGGCAGAGGAAGCTGGTCTGTGGCTGGGGGCTTGCAAGGAGGAACCCATCTGCCTCTCCAGAACACACAGCTGAGCCCCCCGTATGTGTGAGCACCACCTCAGTAGGAGGGAAAAGACCTCTATGCCCATTAAACTACTTACAGCACTTCACTGAGACATTTCAGTGCATAATTTACTTAATCCATTTGTCACAGGATATGTCATGGCTTTGCATTCTCATGTATGCAGATGACAAACTATGCAAAGCTCTGTTTAAAATGTCAGTACAAAATAACTTTATTATAAGTATAATCTTGTGCAAGAAAAATGTTGCTTTATGTTTATTGGGAAGTGGGAGCACAAAGCCTTGCCACCAAGGGGAGGCTGTGCAGCTGCTATGCCATGCAGAAGAAAAGCACACACTTCAGAAGGCAACAACTGCCTTCTGCTGGCCCACGCTGTACAGCTGAGTGCATTTCTCATACATCCATCAAAGCTAATAAAACACTAGAAATGCAGAGCAGAGCCACAAGACAAAAGTGCTACTTACCTTTAGTTTATATGAGATGTGACTACGGTGAGTTTCCAAAAATTAGGGAGTAAATAGAATATTGCTCTTTTTATATTTTATTTGTCCTACAGCAAGAAACTGGGTTGGTGAAACTTTTCAGCTTAGATTTGTCTAGGCCAAAGCAGTGAGCTATTTATCAAAATCAACACGAAAATAGCAGAGATATATAGATCTGTCTCAAGGTTTGCACTCTTTTTGCTTTGCTTTTCTCTTTTTTTTTTTTTTACAATCCTCCATTAAAGGAACCCTAGTTACTTGCCTTCTTCTTCTGTTTGTCTCCATCAAATATTTCATTGCCTTGCTCCGATGTATTTTTTGATCCTCTTTCAATACTCGACGTTCCTCTTGTAAATCCTGTTCAAAATTAACTACTAAATCCCTATCCCTAAGAGTGTGTTAAGGACAATAGAAACTGGATAGAACAGCTCATTAAAGACAGAATAGCCTGTGTGATTGATCTTGCATAGAGTAGGTCCCATAATTGTATGTTACAGTCATAACTAATTATGCTCATCCAGAAAAAAAATGTAATTGCATATTACTTTTTAAAGGGATTTTAGCAGAAGCTTTGCACCCATCTTTCATACCACCAGCTGAAAAACTCCACCTTTATTACGTTCATTTGAAGGGATATTTTGTGTAGTTATCTAAACCTGTAATATAAGGATGCAGGTATGACAGGTAAAATGTTAAATAGTTAACACCCCCCACCTCCACACCTCCATACCCTAAAGGACTAGTTGTTTACACTAAAATTGATAAACATCACTAAATGAAAGCTCCCCACAGAGCCAGATCAGTCCTGCACCAGGAGTTATTTAAGTAGCACTGTGCAGGCCGACCTTAAGAGTTTGTGTCAGTAGCTCTTACCACTAAAATTCAAAACTCAAGAACCCACAAGTGAGGATGGAAAACACTATTCCTACTGGCATCATCTCCTAGGAGAGGGGAAACAAGAGAACCCCGAATTTGCTTCAGAAGTCATCTTTCCCCCGGCAGTTAAAACCCTCAGTGTACAAGATTTAATTTGCAGACAGCCGTGAGGCGGTCCCTGGCCGCGGGGCAGGGCTGGGCTGGGCCGCGGCCGCCCCGGCCCCGCCGCCCCACACGGGCCCCCCGCAGCCCCGGCCCCGGTCCCGCCGGCCCCGCAAGGATACACAGGGACGCTCGGCCGCCCTCCCGCACGCTCCTGCGGGGCCCCGGCCGGGAGCTGCCCCCTCGCCGCCTCGCCGGCCTTCCCGCCGAGCTCCATCCAGCGCCGGGTCAGCGCCGGGCCCGCCGCCGCTCTGCGCCTCGGCCCGGCTCGTAGCAACCAACGACGCCGCTTCCTTCGCAACGGGGCGGGAGCGCGGCGCCGGGCGGCGGCGTGCGGGACGGGCTCGGCCGGCCGGCGAGGGCTGGGCTCCAGGCGGGCCCGGGGACCGCCGGGCCGGGACCCGCCTCGCCCGGCAGGGCCGTGTCCCTGCCCGTGCCGGGAGCCGCGCCTGGGAATCCGCGCTCCCGTCCGGGACAGCGGGGCCGGACACCGTGACAGCGCTTTCCATCCTCTGCCGCGCTGTGCTTTATCGGGGAACGACCTTTAAAAGCCACACACACACACACACACACACACACACACACACACACACACACACACACACACACACACACACCGGGGCCGAGAGAACGCGGTCTCCTGGGCAAACACCGCCCCGGCCCCGCCCGCGGGTTTGCAGAGCTTGCGGGGTGCGGAAATTACAATAACAACAACCACCGAAAGATTTTTTTGTGCATCAACAGATTATGGATATTAAAGAAAAATATTTAAAGTATATATTTAAAGTTCCTACGTAGAGTAGCAAAAAGAGAAAAAAACAGAAACCAAAAACCCCCCAGTGTGTTAAGACTGCAAAACTTTTTTGGTTTTTTTTTCTTTTTTTTTGTTAATTTTATTTAAGCAAAGCAGGGTGTGTTGTCTTGGGATATTGCCCTGCTTTGGATGAGCTGTCAGCATCAGGCTAAATGCCTTGGTGATTTCCTGGCGAGACATTTCTTGGCTGGTGTATTTGAGCTTAAACCAATTCTTCCTTTTATTTTTTTTTTTTTTTTTTTTTTTTTCCCCTCAGTGTGCAGCTGTTCTATGTCTTTGACTAGAAGAGTTTGGGAAGTGGGTGTTGCTGTTAACATTTTACAGTCAAGATCGGTGGTGGTCAGGTTGCCAAATGTGTTTAATATTTATAGCATCCCCGTTACTGCAGTTGAGAAAATGACCCTAAAATGGAAATCTTTCACCTCTAGTTCAGAAAACCAACCCCAAGTTTACCACTTCATTGTCCCATCTGCTCTGTTGTGTTGCAGAAGGGGGAAAAGTGGTAGTCAATTTACCACTGTGTGCTTTTCAAGCCACACACACACATCTAAAATCCCAGTTTGCCTGATAAAATGTGCTGTTTCATTTAGGATGCACTAGAAGGCTTTGTCAGGATAGAGAACTGAGTCACAGAGGTGGGAAACTGCAGAATTTGGGCCTATGTCACACGTTGGAATATTGAAGGTTGTGGTCAATGCATGCCACTGACAGAGTTTGAGCTTCCTTAGATTTACTGAAAATTTTGATCTAACACAGCACAACTTGCAGCTTCACTTTAAGATACCTTCTGGGATTCGGAACTAAATATGGTGTTTATATATATTTCTCTCTTTCTCTTTTATTACTTTTATATTTTTTATTAAGTCTTCATAGTCCCCCTTTGTGGTTATTGGATAATTTCTCCTCATAAGTAACCTCTCATCTTTCAGACTATGGGACAAGAAGGTGACAAGCTGAGGGTCATGTAATTTAGAAGTGTATGACTACCCTGGGGCAGCAAGAAACCTGATCTTAAATAGTTACAAAATAGAAGGTCCTGCTCTGGCAGCTGGTTTGAAAGAAGTTTCATAAATTTTACTTCAAGCTGGACAGTGATATTCGAGTGAAAGATAAGGATCATCTCTTAAAATTTTGTGGCATGGATTCTTAATTTATTACAAGTCTTATTTGAAGGCTGAAGCATTGCTGTGCTGCTGTAGAAACACATTTTTCTTTCCTTCTTGTTCCAGTACAGGATTATTCTGCTGATGTCCTATATTTTTTCTCCAAACTGTGTAGGCAACTGCATGGGAGAAGTTAATGTTCTGACTATTTTAACCATTCCTATCTGAAATTTGTCACTCTGCCTATTCATGTACATAGAAAGAGGAACACAAACTGTTTGTTTGCCCTTAATGTGATATACAGAGAGCCATGGAAATCTTTTCACCTTCTTCCTGAGACTGAACTAATGATTACAACCTGCATCTTCTTGAAAGAGCATCAACTGCTGCACTAATTAAACCCTAGTAAATCTCATACTGGAAAACTATTATGTGCCATGTGGTACTTCAGAAAAAATTAAAAATTTGATTCTGAGAGATATGGAAGTTGTTCAAGGATTTCACAGGCAGTTGAACATACTCTCAATTACAGGTTCTTAGTACCATTTAGCTACTCATTTTTAAAGAAAACATTGGATTAAAAAGTGTACTAGTCCACACTCCCAAAAAATGTTGGTTGCTCCCAACAAATCTCAGAAGCAAAAGCTATTTCCAGTGTATTCCAGCTTTAGTTAGAGGTGGAGATGAACCACATTATGAAGACAAGTTTGGAACATTGTTATGCTGTACCAGTGTAAAGTTCAAATGCACAGTGTATTCTGAAGATCCTTTAGACAGTGTATTTCCCAGTGGTACATTGGAAGCTGAGATTTCATTTATTCAGCCAGATCATAAGTAATTTAAATTTTCTAATGTGTCTAAATTTTCTAAGTATGTTGGACCTTTTTTTTGGTTAGACTATCAGATCCATTTTTAAGATGCAAAGAAGTGGAATTGAGTGTGTGAAATCTGTAAGTGCCTTATAGTTTAATTAAGCTTCTGTGGACTACATTTAATTTTCTTCTTATTCATGCCATTCTCTTTGACTTTTTTCAGGGATAAAAATCGTGTTGAATGATAGTCTCAGTACCCGTGTTACAATGGCTGGGCTTCCAGAGAGACCAAAATACTGCTATTATTCTCCTGGTGAAAAGATTTTCTATGCAATACAAACTACTAATTTAAAATAATTTTTTTCAGTTTTCTATTTTACTTTGATGACCTATTCCAAAATTGCCTCCACAGCCTGTTCTAGTGCACTACCACCACAACAATACAGACTCCTTAATTTTAATGATAAAAAACTTGGTAAAAATTTGAAAACATCAAGTAATACTAGTTTTTCTTTCAAGTAGCACAGAACACTCATGTCAAATATAAACAAATGCTCAAAATAGCATATAATAAAATCTGTCAGAGTTTATCACAATGAAAATATATATGTTTGATGTGTCATGTAGAGGTGATAAGTAGTAATTTTCCTCAGGATACAAATAGTAATATATAAAACCTACTGTGCAATTGAAATTTGGCTTATTAAATCCAGGCAGTAAAGGAGTGATGTGTTGGCTGCCCTTTGTGCTGTAGACATTCCCAAATAGTTAGATCAGGCCTTCATAGTGTACAGTTCTTTCCACAGAAATTTGAAACTCATCAAAACATTTGCATTTCTTCAAGTAAAAGATGAACCAGTACTTTAGGGTAACTTCATTTATTTGTCTTAATATTTTTTTGTTTGGTTTAGGAGAGACTGCCATAAATAATGGCGAATCTTGTTCACCTAAGGTAAGATTTTCTATTACTTTGTTTGAATAAGATAATGAATGTAACTGAGTGATTTTGCAGAAAAGTGACAGATGTTTTAAAAATAAGGATTGTCTTATTCAAGATAGATATAAAAATACAAAAGAATCATGTATTTTCAGATAGAGAAAAGAAACTACATTGAAATTCTAGGAATTCAGTACATTAGAACATTTTTGTGTTAATGCCCTGTATCACAGCTCAGTTGTTATGTCATATTTTTAATCTCATCTGCATGACTTTAAATGCAGAGTAACTAATGTTTTTGGCAGAGTCTTTTTTTGCTTGAATTGCTGAGATCAGACTTAATTGCTTGTTTCATGTTGGCTTTTGCTAAAGATAAATATTGATGAAAAATATTTGCTTAACAGTGTTTAATTGAACATCTGGTGAATAGCTGTGATAGCCCTGGAACAAGCCATGCTTTCAAGTGTCCTATTTATAAGTTTCTAGAGATCTGTTTATAACTCTTACATAATTTTTCTTTCTTTATTTTGTGCTTATTTCAAAATTAAAGAAACATATTGTTTTACTTCTCTACCATACTCCAGTACAAAATACAATTATACTAGTAATTCAGAAACCTTTTTTTTGTAAAATTCCTTTGTTAACAGTTTTTCTTTCACTTTATAAGAGCAAAAAAATCAGGGGAAAAACCCTGTTCACTGCTTGCTGGTGTAGAACTAATTCCAGAAAGAGAAAACTGGAACAGGAAAGAACAGCTATGTTGAAGATGGATTCAAGTCTAAATAAGTTTTGTTTTTCATTAAAATCCTGACATTTCTGAGGATCCTATTTACATTTGAAAACACAATATGTGAACATACTACAAATGATTTCCTGAGATTATGTAATCATCAAACAAAGACTCATATGAAAATATGTTGCTTAGTCTTTTGACAATGACACATATTTTGGGAATACTTTTAGTAATTTCTTTTAATGATGATTCAGAGGCATTCCCTTATTTTATGTCATATTGCACCATGGAAGAAAGACTATTAAATATGAAAATATAATTTTAAAATAACAGTAATAAGTGTAACTACTTTTATTAAAGTTATTATTGTTACTATTTCAGAAATTGTGTGCCCATGTATACTGTCCCTCTACTCTTTCCCCTATAAGAACATTTAAATTTTTTTAATGCTGAATTGGTCTGCAAATCTTCTCATGACTGCTTGTGTGCATAAGCTAAAAACGTAGGCAAGTACTTCCCTGATCAGCATTTAAATACGGAATTTAGGGATTTTCAAAGTAAAAGTATTTTGCTAATATCTGGTAAATCCAAAAGCCTGCTCCTTTCCAGTGAAAATAAGTTCCACAGCATTTGAGATGTCTATTGGGTATGGTGATTCCTAAAATGCAGGATTTGCAAGTTCTTGCCTCCCACTTAGAGTGCTCACAAGTAGAATACCTCAACAGAAATGGTGGTGGTATTTTTTTAATTTACAGAGCTTATTCTTTACCTCTGACACTGCTTTTTTCTTGTGAGGTATGGCTAAGCAGAGAACATCTAATCAATTTTGGTCTCAGCTCTGTCAATTATCACTTGATAAAGCTTTTAAAAAACAGGTGTTGAAAGAAGTCCCATGAAGCAATCTACTTCATTTTGACAGACTGAGCTATTTTATGTGTGCTTTCTGTTCAATTTATTTCCCCCTCCATTGTTTGGTACAACAGGACACAAGGAATGTTGGAGCTGTGGAGGAACCACTGCAGGCAGAAGAGAAAAATAAATCTGCAGATATTTCAAATAAAAAAGAACAATGCCTTGTACCATGTGATGCTCAAGCTAAAATTTTGCGAGGGGACAAACATTACATGTGCAGTATGTATTCATAAAGAATACTTTTAGAGATGTGCTGTGCAGTGCCATGCTATGCAATCCTCTCCTCTGCTATGCTATGCTGTGCTAATTTACTTTTTAATCTTCTTGAGCACACGTGACAGCCCTGTGACCCTGCTGCCAAACTGTGTATTGTCCAGAAAATCTGGGTTACCCTGCTTTTGGGGTGCAGCTGGTATGACAAAGTATAATCATTGATGAAGACAGGCAAATCCAAGCAGCTGCACAACCAACCTAGATCTGTTCCCCTCTGAATGTCAGGATCTCTCTCAATTAGAGAGGGAGAGGAGGAGGTCTGTTCCTCATTGAAATGTCATAGCTGGATGTGGGGGTGTAAGTGGGAGGCAGTTAATTAGTTAGTTGGTTAATCAGTTACATGGGCATAAATGTGTACTTCACCTCACCTTTTATAGGGGCTTAGACAGGATATTCTGTATTCACTACCTTGACAAACTACACAGCAAATATACAATCAGCCTCCAAAAATAATTGTGTATTTTCTTGGTTTTCACATATGATTTTAAAATATATATTACTAATTATATGCCATGATGATGATGATGATCTTGATTTTTAGCATCAGGGCAACAATCAGGAGTAGTACAGTGAATAAGCAAATGTAAGGTGACAAGAAACCTTATATATGTCTGTCTTTTATCTAATGCATTTATATTTCTGTGATATCCATTAACTGGTTGTCTAGTTTACCCAAGGAGAAGATTAATTTCTTCTTCAAAACATGAGAAAAGCCATCACTTCTTAAGATGTCTTTACTGCAATCAAAAAGTCTGAAATTTTTAGCACCTTTGGCTTTAATTTGTGGTGTCTCTATTACTTTCATTTCACTTTTAGGTGCTGTAAGGTAAAACACCTTCAGTATTCACTTAGATGTCATAAATAGGTATGTTGTAATTTAGTCAAGAATATTTATAGAGTTATGAATACAAAGTGGATGAACATATTTCTTTTGAAGGAAATTTGCAGAACTCTCTTGCTGAATATGCCAGAAGTACAAAAAAACTGGTAAGGGACATGATGGATGATCAACAGTCTTCGCTGGATTACCTTTCTAATCAGGTGATTTTATTTTTATTATAAATATTTACATTTGTTATTTCTCACAGATATTGTCTTTCTGAAGAAAAACAGGGCATTAAACCATTAAATTGTCATTAAACCAATAGGATTAGAGTGTGTTATCACCAGTCCTTGTACCTCTGGTAGGGTGTGAGTTCCATTTCTATGAGGAGTTTCACAACTTAGTATCATACATTGCAGTAGGAAAAGTGGAAGACCATTCCTTCACATTGGTACACATTACTACACATCACAAAAATTAGCTTCAGATTATGTTTACTAGGAGTCAGAAAAAATTTTTAGAAAGTAAAATTTTTCATTGCAACTTAATTAAAGATCTTTTATTTGAATTTTCAGGTAAATGAACTCATGAACAAGCTTGTTCTTTTGAACACAGTAATTTTGAGAAAACAACTGGATCCACTTCCTTATAAAGCAGTTCAATCTCATGGTAAGTATTTTTCAGAGGTAGTCTTGACACCTTCTCCTTTCATCTTTGTATCTTGAATAGGAGCTAATTAAAATAAAGGTAAACAATTGTAACATTGACATTTATCCTGTGTTATTATCATATAATCTCTGTAAACTTAATAAACTGCTTAAAAGTGTTATCATAAATACTGTTTTAAATCATTTGCAATTAACAGCTCTGGGCATCCTATTAGCACACTGATTTTTAGGTAAAATACCAAGTATGATTATCAGCTAGTAAGTGATCTGAGCCTGCTGAATGGCATGTTCTTTTGCAGTGAAATAAAGTGTGCTCTGCATCTGCAGTATCCTTATTCAAATGGAATTTTTTTCATATACTTTATGACAAAAAGGCTTTTACAAGTATAAATACAAAAATCTGTAGGTAAAAGACTTAATTTCTCAGATAATATGTCTTTTTCACAGTACAAGTGTTATAAATAAAATGAAAACAATAATCTGTAAATTGACCCAGATAAATAATCTTTAATTTCATATAAGTATGTATCATATCTATTAAGATTAGAAATAACTGTCTATAGAGTGTCATTTGTACTTACTCAGAAGCTGAATGGTGTTTAGAGGATTTTAATTCACAAGATATATTTATTACAAAGCATGATTTTAAAGTTTGTATGAGAAGAAAATTATACTTTAAATAGTTCATGCCACCAAGATAAGTAGTGTTCTGGTAATAATCTGTATTTTTAAAAACATATTTATTTAAAAATATGAACATATTCAACTTTCTTGAATACTTTTTGTCTCTAGGTTTGGACTGCACTCATATTAAAGATACTGTTGGTTCAGTTTCAAAAACTCCAAGTGGTCTGTACATTATCCATCCAGAAGGATCAAATTATCCTTTTGAGGTAATATATTTATTATAGTCACAATTGCTTGAGAATATGCATTTAGAATGCTTTTAATAGACTTAGAGTGTTTTCCATGACAATTTCTCAACAAATGAATGAAAAATGTATTAAGTCATCTGCACATCTGCTATTATGATACTTTTGACAAGTTTCTTATTTTCTACAAAGAAATTTAATCTCTGTCATAAGAGCCCATTGTCAGTTTCCATATGCAGTGAAAAAAACCAAAGAGGAAAACCCAAGGTGTTTTCCAGCACCTCTTTTGGATATGGAGAAGAGCTGTTCTTTTCTGTTTTAGAGATGGAAAACTGAAGAGCAATTGAGGGATCCATTTGGTTTTAAGGTGGTTCTTTTTAGATTTTGAGTGATTCTGCTGTGTAAAATTGCCTTCTCCTGTGATGGGACTCTGCTGATGCAGTCATCCAAGTGTGGGTGCAGGTGTGCCTTGGTTTGAGGAACAGGTGCTGAACTCCTGTCTGAGTATCATTATAATCCAGTCTTGAGGCACAGAGGAATCTGAAATTGTGGTTTTCCTATCCAGTTTGCAGGATTTATATTCCTAAAACAAGGATATATATCCCTAAAACAAACTGCAGCAATCACAATTCCTGTCACTGTCTGCACTTTATGTAATTGCTCAGATTAATAGTTCTCATCCAGAAGAAGGGAATTTTGGGTTAATTTCCTCAGGCTCAGAATATTAAGATCCTTGCAAACACAAGGAATATTTTGTTTTATGTGTTTATTTCCATTTCAGGCTGTTCTATTTAGGGAAGGCCTTATGCATAGTGGAGAGGCAGATATGGCACTTTCAAACCTTCAACTTTGCCATAGAGGTTGAGGTCATTATTTTTTGAAGAAAAACTGAGGAATTTAAGCCAACTAATAACTAGCTAAATTTAATATCTAACTTTATAGTGTTTCTTTATGTGTAACAAAGGCAAGATGAATCCCCTTTTCTCTAGCCAAGTGGAGCCCTTCAAAATGCTGCAAAAAGGAGCTTAAACTGGTTAATAAAAGTTTTCAGAATTATGTTGGCATCTCAAAAGGAAAAATGAACTTGATTCTGCAACCTTTGATATAAAAATTCTCTCCATACAATGCAGTGAGCTCAGGAAAAAGATCTGTAACTCATCGATGAGTCCCTTCCATGTAAAAGGAAGGCAAAAACATGTTGCAGTGTTCACAGAACAACCATATTTGTAGTATAAACAAAATGCTACCATAGCAAAAAATGCATCTGTTTCAGAATTTCTAAGGTGATTCCAGAAATACAAAAGAAAAATCATAGCAATTTGATTAAAAGAACAAGGTAACAATAAATAATGAGAAGAATGTTTTTAGTCATGAGTGTCTCATTTCTTGTCTGGTAAATGTTGCACAGAACTTAAAAGACAGTGCCAAAAAGCTCTCAGAGAAAAATATCTAAAATATGTGTTCCATAAAGAATGTTTAAAGGAAAACTATTTAATGTGAATTCTTTCATATGTTGAAGCATAAAAAAAAGCACAAGAGAAATGATAGACAGACAAAATATCAAGACATTAAAATATAAACAAAAAATTATAAAGCACCTTTAGAAGCTAATAGCTAAGAGTTCTAAATGTTCTGCAGACCAGCAAAATAAGAAAAAATAAAGAGGCAGAAAAAACATAGTAAGAAACTAAAAAACAGGAAACAAACCCAACATGAAACAATTTATATCAATGAGGACTTTTGCAGGAAAAAGATACCTTTTTATGCAATGTAACCTAAATGGAAGTGGGTTTAGAATTATATGCATAAAAATATCAGTTAAATGAAAACTACTTAGACAACGTGATCACATTCTTATTTTTCATGTTTAATACCTCTAATGTTTCCAAAAGTCAGTATAGATTTTGATGCTTAACTTGGGCTAATTGAACTCCAAATTCCAGGAGCAATAAGAATATCTAGCTTGAGTGGTAGTGTAGGTTTCTGTCACCTCGGGAAGTTACTCTCAAATAGGCTTTTGCCTGAGCATTTATTCATGAGGTGATTAAAACCAATTTCACTTTTGGAAAAATGAACTATGATCAATTTCTGATACATTTTTCAATCAGTAATTTAGATCAATGATATTTCTCAGCTGGATCAGACAAACTGAACAGCTCTTTAGAATATACCTCATACACGCTGGGGCTGGAAAGGGAAGAAATATTCAGTAGAAGTGTCCTCCTCATTTAATTTGGGTTGTACTTGGCACAATCATGTTTTTCATGCCTTTCATGATATGAGACAGGAGCAACCTGTAAAGCAGATTAGCTATTATAAGGCTTTACAATTGCAGAGTTTCCATAAGGGATTAAGAAAACTACACAGTTGTAGCTCTATTCATCAGTATCTATCTAATATTTTTATTTAGCTGGTGTATGTATTGGTGCTGTATCTAACTGGCTGATGACCTGTCATGTAGAACCATATCTGCTCCTTCTGTGAATTATCAACACTCCCACTGATTTGTGTTGGACTAAGTGGGCTCTTCATAGTATTTCTGAGTCACAGTCAGAGGAGTAGCCAAGCATGCAATCATCTTCTCAAGACAGTGGATGAGGCAATGGGGTAATATTGAATGAGGTTTAGACATTTTCATCCAAATATTAGTTTTGGAATCTTCTATATTTCTTTTTATTCGAGTTCTATCCTTCTTAGATGACTGAAATCAGCATGTGATTCTCCAGGGAATAAAGGTCACAATTTTTTTTCATGCAAGTGAACCTTACTATGATTCATTTAGTATTTGTTTTTCAAGAATTGCCCAAAGTATCTTACTTGAAGATCCAAGATCCCTCAGGTTTTATTAGATCAACTTGCAGCTCTGTCATGTTGATTTCTTGTCATTCATTTGGAAGACATTATTAAATCACAGAGGCTCTGACTATGATGTTGATTTTTTTTGCTAAGAAGCAAGTCTTGTTTCCTGAAAAATACCTGGCTACTACAGGCAATGAAGGTGCAACATATAATAATGCTCAGTCTGCCACAAATTTTTTTGAGGGTTAAACTGACTTACACCAAGTTTCCACTTTTATCAGCTGGATTAAGACTGCAAATCTCTCTTTTCTGAAACATATTTCATCTTTGCACATTTCCTGTAACATCAAAAAAATTTCTTACTTTACTCCAATCACTTGTTCTTCGGCTTAATGTTATCAGAGCTAACATTATGTTCTGAACTTACTTTTGTTAACTCAAGAAGCTTACTGGCTTGCTACCTATAAGCAGTTTCCAGGTTAAGTCTCCTGGTATTAGTCACATTTGGAGACTAAAATGAGCCCCTGTTTTTAAACACTAATTATGGATACTATACCTTAGAACTACTTTGAATATCTTAGGTCCTGCAATGTATAAATGTGCAATATGATCTTTCTACATTAAAATCCCAGACTTTATAATCCCAGTTAGACTGATCAACATTTGGCACTGTGGATATACTTAGGAAAGTCAATTACATATCTTAAGTTTGTTGGGCTGAGGAGAAAATGTGCCCCATAATGTGATATTCTAAAGCAGAGCAGATGGCAGCTGGACCACTGCCATTTGACATACTGCTGGGCACAAATTTTAGCAAAGACTCATAAAGACTCATAAATTTGAGAGCTGATCTTATGTATTCAGTGGTACCACTCAGTTGCAGGCAGTTATATGTTCACATTGGGACTTCCCTGGATCGAGGCCATTTCTTGTGTAGAGGTTTTTGCTGCTGCAAATTATTGTTATATGCTGGGTTATTGCTTTCACTGTTTTCCATTTCCTCACCCTTATTAAAGGCTCTATATTTCCAGGCCCCACAAACATAGTGTTCTATGGAAGAAGGCATGATGGTGATGGAAAACATATAAGAAGTTGTGTCTATTTTGCTTTGCTGAAATAAAAGTTTATTTAGTGTTGCTGCCTGTATCAATGATACTTTGCATGATTAATACATGACATTGCAAGTTGCTTCCCTTTCATGCTATAAATGTTACAGTGACATTTATCAGAGCTTATTTATTATATCTGTTATGAGCAGACTATTACACACAGCAGTTTCTACTGGTTGAAGAAATATCCAAATCAAACAGTTCAACAAGAACATGTAAGAAAATAATGCAGCTTCATTTTTTTTATTTTCTTGAAGCTTTTTTTTTAAAGATATTTGAAAAGTATGTTACTTAGCAAAACTCTGAATAGTCCACCTTTATTTAATTAAAATGTGTTTTTAAAAAATGTACTTTGAGAATGCTTAGTCATGTCTATGCCTGTTTTAGGTTTTGTGTGACATGGATTTTCGAGGAGGTGGATGGACTGTGGTTCAGAAAAGAACTGATGGAATCGTTCAGTTCCAGAGAACATGGTCTGAATATCTGGATGGATTTGGTGACCTTAATGGTATTAATTTTAAATACTCTAAAGTGCTTTGGATCCCACATTTCTCCTGCTTTTATGTGAGCTAAATTGCATGGTAGTTTTAGTAGTATGAAGTTCTTGTTTCTTAAGAGTCTTATTTTTACTGAAGGATGTTTTTTTTCATTGAATCTGTTGTGTGGTCTTCCCAAAAATGACCATCACTGTACTTGAGTCTTTACCTATTACAGTCTCACAAGAATGTTTAGATATTATATTTTCTGCTTGAAATAATTTACAGATTGTATTTCCTCTCTTTTCAGATTAAAAAAAAAGTGCTTTGTTGGTTTGAGTCACTTTTGCAAAATATTTCCTTAGAGCAGAGAAAAATCAATAATATTTCACCATAGGGCTTGCAAAATTATAAACAATGGAAATATTTCAGTAGTTTATACAACTGTGATATTAATTTTTTATTGCCACCTTTAATCCTGCAGGCCTAAACGTATTTGCTTTTTCAGAAGTTTATCTGGAATTGCAATATAAGCACAGAGCTTTTCTGTACAAAGAAGTGCAGCTCATATGAGGTTACAAGTGTGAGTTATGGAGGCAGCAAATCTCAAGAACAAGGTTTAAATTTTGAGAATAGGGTTTGCATTTTTTTTTGCATTTCATAGAATGCTAACATTTATCATTTCTCAGTATTGCCCTTAGTGCTACTGAGTTCTGTTCATGCAAGTGGATCTTTAGGACATCCAGTTTTTGTGGTCTTCTAAGGTATATTGCACACAAATATTTGAAATCTATCATCTGGACGATTTTCTAAAAAATATCACAGAAAGAAAAAAGATGATGCACACATGGGAATTCTTAGGGATTTCCAAAGAAAATAGGAAGATTGCTCTGTTCCTTCATTAGTTTTTCAAAGTAATATAAGCCTATCATGCAACTTCTATTACATTTGGTTCAGGAAAGAAAGTTAAAAAAAGGAACAATCACTTTTTCTTTTACAGTTTCCATTTCTTGTCTATATATTGTATTTCTCTTTAAGGAGAATTTTGGCTTGGACTGAGGAAGATTTTTTA
Organism: Luscinia megarhynchos; assembly: GCA_034336665.1. NCBI lineage: Eukaryota > Metazoa > Chordata > Aves > Passeriformes > Muscicapidae > Luscinia > Luscinia megarhynchos. The sequence continues at coordinate 74,372,869 of JAPFBE010000003.1, forward strand.
CATAGTAAATCAAAAAGCCACTCATTTCAATCTTTATGTGGATTTGGAGTCAGAAAATGACAAGCATGCCTATGCATCATATGATGGATTTTGGATAGAAGATGAAACATGTTCTTTTAAGATCCATTTGGGGCATTATTCAGGAAATGCTGGTAAGAACTTCCTTCTTTGAAGTATTTAAAAGTAGTTGTTCCCTTTCTTAATACAAAAAATGCATTCAAAACAATAATAATTACCTACAAAAAATTTTGTTTCTAATGTGTCTCTCTCTGGTATATAATTAACACTTCTGCAGATATTATTCATGAACAAATCTTTAGATGCTCATTATCTCATCACAGATGTTATTGGCAATTTTCCTGATGATGCTTTGGATAATTCAGAAGTGCCCAGATAGTCACGTACAAAGGACAGAGAAAGAAACTGAGTGGAACAAAGCTGGCCTACAGTATGCAACAGTTTCTGGGTGATACATAGACACAAATTAATTCCAGACCTCCCATAACAGCAGGAATATACTAAGTGTGCAAAGATTTGCATTAAGCATTGCATCGTGTCTTCCTGGTTTTTTTCTGTGTTTTAGGAGAATGGTCCTTATTATCAATGAAATAGTTACTTTCTGAAAGTGTTGCTGCTTTACTCTGTATTTGTGAAAAATACTATTCAGTAAGTTCTTTAGTAAGACAACAGAGACAGTAATAACTGACCTTTGTGTTTTAACAATTCCATCTTGTTTCATGACTCACTCTGGGGCTTTGGGCATGTTACTGGAAAATCTGAAGTTACAACCCTTTTTGTTTACTTTTATTTTCTCCTCCTCTGTTGTTGAGAGCAGAAGCCTTTATTTTCATAGCCAGCATGCATCGCTGAAAGCAACAAAAATACAAAGACGTTGCATTGAATTTCAACTTCTTCCATATTTCTCAGTATTTTTTTTTCCCTGCATCTTTAGCCCTTTTCCAACTCATTAACTGGTGGTCTTGAACAAATTTTAAATAATTCTACTTTTCTAATGAATTCAGAGGAAAAATTTGTGAGGTGTGCATCAAGTAAGATTCTTCCACAAATAACTTTTTTTAATCGTTCTGTTTTATCTGTTGTACTTAGGTGATGCATTTAGAGGATACAGAAGAGAAGATAACCAAAATTCCATGCCTTTCAGCACTTTTGATGTTGATAATGATGGATGCAGGCCAATGTGCACTATTAAAGGACAGCCAGTAAAGAGCTGCAGTAACTTCAGTGAGAACACTGGCTGGTGGTTCAGCAAGTGTGGCCTTGCAAATCTTAATGGTGTTCATCGCTACACAGGGAGATTCCTTGCAACTGGGATTCACTGGGATACATGGACAATGAACAAAAAACCAGTCAAAATTAAATCCGTTTCAATGAAAATCCGGAGAACCAATTATCCATATTTCCATTAACATATGAAAATAGAAATATGTTTATCCTTGCAATTATGTGGAATGATGTATCATTACAATCTTAAATACTTTTCATCTTCACTCCCAAACAGTTCAGTCTTAAAACTTTATTAGATATTTCTATAATACAGTTACTTATTTTTATTATGAAATGTCAGCATTTATAGTGTTCCAGCTTGAAAAAGAAGGTCCTAAGAAGAAATAGGTTTTCAGAAAAGGATTAAGCTGAGTGTTTGTCAACTTTTATTCAACTGCCTCTTAGAAAATCTCAGAACCAGCAGAAAATATTATAAAAAGAAGTGTAATGCCGACTTTTGAATGTGCTCTTTGTATGCTGTCCACATATCTAAACTGGCAAGAAGTTTCAGCAAATTTTATTTTAAAAAAACATATACCTGCCATTTTCATCATAATGTTTTGGAAAAATACTTCATCTTAACTTAAATTTCTAGAATCAGCTTTTCTTTCTATGTTCCTTATCAGGCAAGATAACAATTGTTTCAATGTATAAATAAGGTTTTTTATACCATCAGGGCCCAATTTTTTTACAAGTAAGTTTGATAGTTGACATTCAAGAACTATGACCAATTTTATATTTAATTTTCACAGTCAATGTATTTCATAATCCAGTTTTGACTCTACCATTGTCTATTTCACAATTGACTACAAATGAACTTTCTTTTCAAAGAAAACTTACAGCTTTTCATACAACCTTGCAGTTTTAATTTTTGGATATATGGGCCTGAGCTTATGTTTTTCATTCTTAGTGGCTTTCACTTTGTGAATGATAATATGGTAACGAATAAAACCAACTTAAGTTGTGTAAACACATTTAAAACTAAGGATTGTGAGTTCCTTTGAATTTATGTCAGCCAAAGTAGAATAATATCAATAAAAATGTAAATACTGTCAGTACAGTGTTTCTGGAACCTGCATCATATCTGTAGCAGCTAGGCATGGTATTTCTCATCTTTGATTCAGTTCCAGCAGACCAGCTCTGTAGTAGCATGTGGAATCATTAAAACTCCATGAATTTCCTCTTTGCTGTTTTTTATTTTAACCAGGCATTAATGCAGTGAGAAGAAACCATCACCAATTCAGAGCCACCATGGTTTAGGACTTCTTCCTAAAGAATTATGTCACTATAAGAGGAAATTAAGCTTTCTCTAGGGTATGTTGCCAGGTTAAAGGGAGAGAATATTCCTCCTGTGTGTTTGACTAGCCTTTAGCAGTTGGAGGTAAAAAGTTGCTAAAAGTAGGTGTTTTCCTCTCTGCTGGTGGGAAACTGAGGACTATCCTTACAGGGAGGCTTACAGGAGAAACATGGTAGAAAGTAGCTTGAGAAAAAATATCACAGGCCTTGTAGAGGCATTGTGAGAAAGGGGATAGGTCCTGCTGTTGGGGCAGACTGAATTCTCTGAGCACAGTGGGGGTTTGTTTTTGTCAGACACTGGAGTCTTTCAAATTAGAGGTGAAGAAATTGTCTGTACATCTCTTCAGCCTGCCCTCACACCAGCTTTATCAGGAATGGAACTGCTTTGAACAGCAGCCTGGACCCAGCAGACTTACAAAGGTAGATGCTTAAATGAAAGAACTTCTGCACTCAGATTAACAAGCACTGGAGCTAAAAAAGGATATTAATTCTGGCTACAAGTCTGGATGTTGTCACTGTATTAGGGCTGTCATGTCAGAAAGAGTCCTCAGCCTGTGGCACAAGAATCCTACTGGAGAATGCTAGTGGGTAAATTTCATGGATATGTAATGGCTTAAATGAAAGCCTCAAACTTTGATGGTGTGGCCTCTGAACAGAGGCCACACCATCAACCAGGTGTGAGCCTGTGAGCAGCAGTCTAAGTAGGTACTTTGGATGTATATAGCTATATTCTACTGACACCCTGAGGCTGCTTTTGGCTTCATTAGAATTCCTGCTTAAAAATGAAGGTGGCAAATTGAGATTGCAGATATTACCACATTTAATTATGAGGCTTAGTCTCCCCATTGCCAGCACTGGCTAGATTAGCTGGCAGCAACAAATCTTAAAGGAGATGGACCTGGAAAGATAATTAGGGATTAAAGAATCCTTCTTGCAAACAGGCATTGTTTTAAAATGTAAAGTATGCCTAGAAAATCAGAGTGCTAGAGATTAGTTGGCAGCTTCCTGGTGCATATCTGAAGTAGAGAAATGACAAAAGAACATTTTCCATGTGATAGATGGCTACTGTCTTCAAAGGTTCATTCAATTTCCTCCCTAGTAACACACACACACAAAAAAAAAGCAAACTGTGAGAAAAACCAACTAGTTAAACACAGAGAATTTTAAAGCACATTATCTGTTTCCAGGGGCCTATGTTTCATATTTGCAGCTGATGGTTTCCAGCTATCATAAAATAGCAGAAGATTTGTGTGGCCATATGTTCAGGATGGGTAATCAGTTGGTTATTTCCCAAGCAGTCTTGTTTCATCTATAATATAAGGTAACATGTAGAGTGTAGCTTATTAAGAGAACCCAATTGAGTGTTTCAAATAAAGAGAACCTTGGTTTAACTGCACTTAACATCTACTCCAGGAATGTTATTCAAGCTATGAGAAGTTGCCATTAAAAGACATGTAATCTCTGAAGCTATGAAACTGCACTTCTTTTGTTTTCTTTTTCCAGTAGTATGTCTTCTGATTGTAAATCTCAGTTTGGTGATCTCAAACTGTTTAGTTATTTGACCATTCTGGTCTCAAGAAACCTTTCTGGTGATTTTAATTTTGTTTTGCATGTCTCCCTCTGAAGTATGCCCTGTATTGTCCCATTGCCAAACCAGAAGCCAGCAGAGACAATCCCTTGGCATGGGAGAAGTGCTTTGTGGGACTTCTGTTGGTATGGCTGTGTAGAGAATGTAGATTATTTACAGAAGTGGAACTGGAAACCTGCACACCCATTTCCAGGCTGAGTATTGATCTGCCAGGTGTTCTGACCTATAAGGAAAGGATGCACTTCGTTTAGCAGCTCACTGTAAAATGAGTTAAAAATGAGGAAAGAAGGGCATCTATAGCTTTCAGTGGACACAGATTTTGCTGACATGTTCTATATTCATCAACCAGAAGTTAAGTTGCTACTTTACAACATGCTCTAATGAATATTTCTTATACAGAATGGTGCAATTCTGTACTATTCAGAATCGTACAAAGATATAATACAAGTATAGAAGGGAATGGTCCTTTAATTACCAGAAGCTTTTTTGCTTTGTGTGTGTGTGTAGAAATCACTCATGAGCAGACAAACCCAGGTATGTCTTTTCCAGTGCAATTCTCAGTGCTAATACCCGTATCAAAGGGGTTTACAACCATTTATTTTCCATGTGTTACCCTCCATTGCCTCAGTTTTTCCCCAGCCTCATCTGATCCAACGGTTTTGAGGTTTGTGCTTGTGGCAGGGAGCTCACACGCGAGGTTATCTAACAAAAAAAAAGAAAAGGCTCCAGAAGCAAAGACCAGGCTTAGCTTTGATTCCAGTAAAGCTTTGTTACAAAAACCATTCAAAACCGAGAGCGTTTTTCCAGGTCTCTCGCCGCTGCCCGTGGCCTGATTCCCACGAGATTCCAAACGCGGCGGGGCTGGCGCGGGCCGGCCGCGAGGGGGCGCCAAAGCGCCGGGCTGCTCGGGTCCTTTCCTTTCCTTTCCTTTCCTTTCCTTTCCTTTCCTTTCCTTTCCTTTCCTTTCCTTTCCTTTCCTTTCCTTTCCTTTCCTTTCCTTTCCTTTCCTTTCCTTTCCTTTCCTTTCCTTTTCCTTTCCTTTTCCTTTCCTTTTCCTTTCCTTTTCCTTTCCTTTCCTTTCCTTTCCTTTCCTTTCCTTTTCCTTTCCTTTCCTTTTCCTTTTCCTTTTCCTTTCCTTTCCTTTCCTTTCCCTTTCCTTTCCCTTTCCTTTCCTTTCCCTTTCCTTTCCCTTTCCTTTCCCTTTCCCTTCCTTCCTTTCCCTTCCTTCCCTTCCCTTCCCTTTCCCTTCCCTTTCCCTTTCCTTCCCTTCCCTTTCCCTTTCCCTTCCCTTCCCTTCCCTTCCCTTCCCTTCCCTTCCCTTCCCTTCCCTTCCCTTCCCTTCCCTTCCCTTCCCTTCCCTTCCCTTCCCCTTCCCTTCCCTTCCCTTCCCTTCCCTTCCCTTCCCTTCCCTTCCCTTCCCTTCCCTTCCCTTCCCTTCCCTTCCTTCCCTTCCCTTCCCTTCCCTTCCCTTCCCTTCCCTTCCCTTCCCCTTCCCTTCCCTCCCCTTCCCCTCCCCTTCCCTTCCCTTCCCTCCCCTCCCCCTCCCCTCTCCCTGTCACTATCTCCCTCCTTGTGCCTCTTTTCCTGGACCATGTACAAAAGCATAGATTTGTGTCCCTCAGCTGAAATAGGGTTGGGGAAACTATGAGATATTCAGGAAAATGAAGTCAATTCTTCCAGTCTCTGCTACTTTGTGTTATTTAGCTGCAGACAAAAAATGTCAAAATCCAATCAATTTTCTGCAATGAACAGATGTAAAATAGAAATTATTTTTTCTTTCTTCTTTTTTTTGGGGTTGCAAAATTAAATACATGAGTTATGAAACAGAACTCAACACAGACACACAAGTACAAAACAGTATTTGGCTGTTTTGTACAATATGGCTTCATATTGGATATCTTCTGCCTTTGACAACAGATTCATTTTTGTATTTGAGCTATTTCTGCCTCATAATATTCAATAAGGTCCTGTATTGTTGCAAGGTTAAATATTTTTCAAGCTTTTCTAGCATTCTGATTTAATTCTGATCAAATCACATTGGCAGTTCTCTAAAATGCTGAGAAATAAACAGAATTCAGCAGGCCAGAGTACAAAAGTTGAGAAGATCCTAGCAATAGAAAAGAATATTTTGTACAAAGCCTTTTATCTATTATAATTTTAATAGCTTCTTTCTTATCCAGAAATTGCAATCAGAACAAAAATTACTCTCTATTTTCTGGTGAAATATTTGGAAAGAATTCAGCTATGTAACTTTTCAGATTTTGCTTTATATTCTTTTCCTAATACCTTTTTAGATGCTCCAACTATTTTTCTGCGCTTTCTTTCTGTCCTTTAAAATTAATAATTGCAAGACATAAGCAGAAGTAACTCTTGCATTATAATGGAAATGAATGACTGGTTACTGCTTATCATTCTAAAACACTGCATCCAGTTTGTGTGACCAGGTTTTGGTAGCAGGGCATCTGCATGGGGACTACAGGGGTGGCTTCTGTGAGAAGCTGCTGGAATCTTCCCCATGTCCAATCGAGGCAATAGCAGCTGGCTCCAAGGAGGACCCACTGCTGGCCACAGCCCAGCCCATCAATGACAGTGGCAGCACCTCTGGGATAATGTATTTGAGATGGGGAAAAAAACCCTGCTATTCTTGTGTATTAATCAGATCCCTTGTAAAACTTGCACTTTTTTTTGCTTGGGATTAACCTCAGGCAAACCATAATGGAATTCTGTGAGACAACGTGCAGCCAGAGAGAGAAGTGAGAATATGTGAGAGGAGCAGCCCTGCAGACCCCAGGGTCAGTGCAGAGGAGGGGCAGTAGGTGCTCCAGGAAGCAGTGCAGATTCCCCTGCAGCCCCTGGTGCAGCCCATGGGGAGGCAGCTGTGCCCTGCAGTGCTTGGAGGTGCCTGAGACCTGCAGCCTGTGGGAGAGCCCACACTGGAGTAGGTGGATACCCAAGGGAGCTATTTTTCTGGAAGCTGAAGTCTCAGTTTAGGACTCAAAATTCGTAAATCAATGCAAAAGATTTTTAGGTGAAATATTTATTTCAATTTAGTATTGGACATATTGGGGCAAGGTGTTCCTTTGACTTGCATTTATGGAGTCTGCTCCAGCTATGTTATAAAATGAAATGTCTATTGAATTGAATCAACTGTGATTAATCTGCTTCACAGAAGTAGCTGTAAAATAATTTTAACCTAAAAGGCTGTTTGCTTCTGTTGACTTTGAAAAATGTACATGACGAGCTTTCGTTTGGTGAGTTGGTCGAAAATTTTATGAAGAGTCTTTGGCTTAATTTATTTTCTGGGCTGTAATGAAACAAGATTTAAAAGGCTGGGAAAATTCCACAGTTGGTTTGGACACAGTCAAACATAATCTTATTGAATAGTTGATGCTGTTCATTGAAGAATCTTTGTCTTTTTCTACATCGCTACTTACAGAGTTACTGAAGACAGTAATTGTATCTATGGATTCACTAATAAATGCAGTTAATGTCATCAACAGCAGGTATAGTCCAATTATTTACAAACTGGCTTTCTCAAATTACATCAGAAAAGGGAGTGCTCAAGTTCCAGATTCAACATTTTTAGAAGCCACCCAGGGGCAAGGAAAACTTAAAAATATGTATCACTATCTTGGGCCAAATGTGCCTTTCCTGATTATAGTTAAGGGAAAAGACTCTTTGGAATACAGACCCTGCCTGCATGGAATTTTCTAAGGCAAGGATGTGAAGGAGGGATATATGGGTCTGCTTCAGGCCTGCTTCATGGTAAAGGGCCTTGCAATGCACTGAAGCACGTAATCTTAGATTAAGAAATGGGTAGGTTTTTTTCCAGAGAAAACTTTCAAAACCCCTTTTTAAATGGAAGTAAAGTATATTTAAAGTATGTTCTTCTGTAGTTTATAATATGATTATTCTGGAATCAGGTCTGCTGTATAAATATGTGATTATTCTAATTGCTGGACAGGCAGATCTCAGTTGATCCTTTTGGTCCATTTGTAAATTGTATTAGGCTTTTTTGAGGAGGTTGATCTTTAGAAAATGTCAAGTTCCTTAGCTATAAAGTAAAGGCCAAAAATATTACAGAAGTTTTTGATGGTACCTCTATGAAACAGTGATCATTTGAGTCCTTTACAGGTGTGAGTACAGTGAGTTGATTAAATTATTGAGGTAGAGGGATGTTTCCTTGTTTCTGAGTTTGCATACCTATGCAAGGATTTTCTTCAGGAATACTGAAAGCATTTTAAGTTGTTTGCCTGTTAAATGGCTCTCTGTACATGGTTCTTATAATGTTAAAAAAATTGTTTTATTGCTGGCGAAGACTAAATAAATAAATAACTTTAGTGGAACTGACAAAGTTTTAGAAATTTTTCTGGCCTGCTGATTTCTATTGTAAAAGACTGGGTTTAGAAGCTTCTGGAAGTTTATTTGCTATATTGTTTTCTATTAACTTGCTAATTTTTCATCTGTGTTCTTCAGTTATTCTTCAGAAGCTCAGTGTAACATGAGCTCTGGGACTCCAGACGAGATCTAAAAATCCTCTTTGACATGTGGAGTGGAACTCCACAGGTGTTTGAGAGGTGGCCAAAGCAGAGCAGTAGTGCCCAGGCCCTGCAGAGCTATTGTGCTCCAAGGAATCAGCTGTGGCCCAGGAGCAATCAGCTGAGAGCTGAGACCAAATAAAAGCCCTGCTCCTCATGGATTCCCTCTGGTGCCTAGCACCATCTCTGTGTGTTCCTGACCCTTGCAGTCCTGGTGTGGGGGCTCAGGGACCCAGCACTCCTCCCTGCCTTCCCAGCCCCTGCTGCAGATAGGATATCCAACAGGATATTCTCAAATGCTGACTTGGCACTTGCTTGCCAAACTAATTTGATTCCACGTGCCTCCCACACCCACTATTTCCTGAGGATGGGGATTTGGGGAGGAAAGGATGAACTGGGCAGAGTAAGATTTGCTAGAGCTTGGCACAGAGCTATCTGTAAGGGGGAGAGGAAGGAAAACTGATGGCCATTTGTTGATTTAGACAGGGTCAGGGAACCCTGCTTTCTCACCTACATCATGCTCCCTTAAAATGTTTACCTTGGCATGAAACTAAATGTGTTCACTAGACACCTAGCACATGCCTGTCCCTGGCTGAGCTCTCTTCATCTCTCTGCCCTCTCAGTGCTCTGACAAATGTCAAAACCATCTGATCAACTCCTGCTTTTATTTAGCTCTACTTCTTGCCTTTGCTCTTTTCTTAAGTGTTTCTAGTCTCAGCCTGTCCATCAAAGCTGGTTCCTGTGAAAGGGAGAGGATGGAAATGCTGTCTGGAGAAACAAGTCACAGGTATGCCAGTGAGATTTTTCCTTACAAGGTTATTATCCTGCTTCCCTCCACTCAGTACTCAGGTACTCTTCTGTATCATCTCAGAGTTATTAGTACAGAAATTGGCTAATTCTGTATAATGTCCACTTTAGGATTAACATCATGATGGAGAAATCCCTGCTCTGAGTTGATAAGGAGAAAAATTTGTTCTATTTGAATAAATAGAAGCCATAACAGCATAAGGGGCTTGTCATTAACCTGGGAGTTCAAGGTGAGTCGTGAAGGCAAGACATTGACATTTTAAGGTGCTGGTGTGGAGATACAGGAAATTACCTAATGGAGAGGAGCTAGGAATCTGTTCCATGGGTTGACTGAAAACAGGTACAAAGGACACAAGAAGGTGCAGAGGTATCAAGGAGAGGACTGAGCTGAAGGTAGAGATGGAGAGAGGTGGGGGATGAAGCAGAACTGAAGACTACAGGCAGCTGTCTTTGAAGAATTATGAAGGTGAGGTCAAGAAGTTTGAATCTGTTGCATGAATGGAAAGGATGCCAGTGAATGCATGGAAAAAGGCAGGAAATGTATATTTTTTGTAGCTTTAGAGAGATGCAGGATGTTTTGATTTCTAAACCAAAATTTTCACAGAACTTCAGAAAAGAGAGAATCAGTCTGGCTAAGCCATATGGTGGTGTCAGTTATAGATGCTCTGAGTTAAATTATATCCTGTTATGCTTTTCTTACACAAACAGGTTGCCACTTTGAAAATTATTGAATCTGGGAAAATATTGCTCATGAGCTCTCATTTGTCTTTGCATAAATGGGAGAGTTTCCCTCTGCTGTCATTTTCTCCTGAGGGATTATCCTCCCCTGTCCACCAGTTTTATACCTACTGTGAATAACAGGTTTTTTATGTTCATTCATTTAGCTGGACAAAATCTGCAATCAAATCCCAGAACCCCCAGACAGAAGGACCATGTGAACAGAGAATCTTGTTAATATTGGAAAGATCTCAACTAACACTGATTTGTCAAAATACCAGTGATTACTTGAAGATATTTGTTCCTTATGAGTCATTCCTAATTCAAACAAATAAAGCCATCAATGGAAGAATTGAAATGAAACTTAAGACAGCAAAAATTAAAAAATTAAATTTAATTTTTATTGCATTTAAAATAAAATTAATATTCAAATACATGTAATTAATGTTTGTTTATAACAGCACATTTAATAAAATATCATCTCAATACAGTGTGTGTCATTAAACAAGAAAATTATGAGTGTTCCTATATATGTATAGATGACTGTGAATGTATATAGCAACACAATTCTCTATATGGTTCTACATGAATGTCTACATAGATATTTTTATTAAATAATCAGAGTGGGAAAGATGTAGAGCAAGTCACTTGAAAATACATGTGCATGACTAAATATTTCATGACAGCATATTCTCTTTGCAGACATACACTACCTCATACAGAGGACCAGATGTGCTGTGTGGTACTGATCATTGTTTTGTCTTGTATTAATTGATCAAGCAATGTCCTTGTCATTTATTTACTAGATACTTTTCTAAAAATAAAGCTAATAACTTCCTTGTGCTGTTTCCACTACAATCAAAGCTTTCTAACATACTAATTTAGTTTCACAAAAATACTGTTAGAAGCAGTAACTTCTTATCCTCATTGCACATCTTGGAGACTGAGACACACAGAGTTTGTCTACTAAAGACTAAGCCTTTTCAAAATAGTATTTATAATATAACACAGATGGAAATGTTGGTGCTTCAGAAAAAAAAAAGCCCAGGGCAGCTTATTAGGTATCCCAAAATAACAAACATGCAGTGTGGCTACAACTCATGAAAATCTTAATGTTAGTTATGCATAATCAGATTGTCATTGAGAGGCAAGTAGAGGAATAAATCAAGGGCAATCACTGAGCTGGTCTGTGATCTTTACTTTTCCTCACTCAGCATTTACAGTGCCTGAGTCAAGCTCTTAGAAATGGGAGGGACTCTTTCTGTGCATTCCTGCCCCAGTCTTGGCACCTGCTCCCTCCTGGGATTTTAGAGAGGGAGTCCCCTCTCCAGAGTACATCTAGACAGCCAGGAGGAAGGGCTGTTGAACCTCGAGGGGAAAAGAGCAAGGACTTAAGTATTTCACAGTCCCTGATTTGGGTACTTTAATTGTGCTGTGAACTGTAAATGAATAGCTCATACTTCTGAATGGAACTGCTTTTTAGGGGATGAAACAACTGATTGGGGAGCTCCATAAAAGCTGCTCCAGCCTGAGACAGACCAAGTGCACAATTTCCACTAAGTGCATGATTAAATTTGATGATGTACCCAAAGGCAACATTTCATATTTCATTAGGGCTTCTGTTTCAGCTTGAACTTGGTCACCCAAGAGATTGCCCTGTTTTGAATATCTGCTGTATATGGCAGGGATGATGGTAACAATTGTGATTCTCCACATGAGGCTGCTGTGGGTTTCTGTGCCTGGAAAAGCAGGTGGTCACTATGCCCACACAGAAAATCCAGAAGTATGGTGCATCAGACAACAGAGACTAGATTAGACAAGTAGGAAGAGATTAGTAGGGTGAACTAAACAAAGTTCAAAGTTCTGGAAGAAATGAACAAAATAAAATGAAGAAGAATAAGAAAGGTTAAAGTAAATATCCCAAACAATTTTCTGACAGGTTATTTATTTATTCATACTGGACCCTGCTTCATTGAAGACAATATTTGCCATAAAAATGTTGAATGTTAAGGGGTTTTCTGCAGAAGATGAGAGGATCATGAAGTCCAAGTTTCCAAGCAAACACCAGTAATACAGAGTACAGTCATAAAATGAGCTGGGACATGGTAGCTGTAGAAAAAAGAGGCTTAAGCTGTTCTTTGTAAGGAGAGACAAAATCTCAGCAAAACATACAGCTGATGACAGGGATGTAGCTAAGGAATGCAGAAGGTGGCTCTTTAACTTAATCTAAACAGTTTATGTAATCTGCTCCAGCCTCATGACAACAATGTGTGACACAGGTGGACAGCACATAAACGTGTATTCAGTCCAGGAATGATTCTCCTGACTGGTTGCTTTAATAATGTTCAATAAAGTCCATCTCATTGTGTCTGGAACCTGAAAGAGCATCCCCCTGTGCAGGTCCTTAATCCTGCTCATAGCAATAAATTGATGTAGGGCTGTAAATGCTTACCCCTTCCAATCTCACTGTAGGGTCAGGCCCTTTATTCTATCATCAGATCAACTCAAGTTACTGCAGTCACTAATAAGCACCACTCAGAACACTGTGGGACACATCCAGAGACAGTAGCTCTCCAGGTTACTTAAGGCCTCACATCATTACTACCTACAACAGAAGCACAGATCCATGATGATTAACTCTGTGGGGACCTTGACATTCCAATAGTTTTGTGAACAAGTTGCTATGTGATTTGATTACTTTTCTACTGCAGAATAGGCAACCTAGGTGATACTCAATGAGGACAGACAATATTTAACTCCTGGTTGCATCACTTGTGATTTATTTCACTCAGCCTTGCAACTTTCTAATAGGAAGAGCAGTGATAAACATCCATATAGACCTGAATTTGCTGCTTGGTCAGCTGAATTGGCCCAACTGAAAATGAAAAACCAATTCCTAATGTGAGAATCTAAGTTTGTGTCTGCAAAAAGAGAGTACCAGCTCCCAGTAAATAAATCAGTAGCATATTTAGACCAATAAGATCTTCAATGAGATGGCTTTAAGTAAAATAAGTGTTACATATCCTTCTTTTGCCCTGCCTGAAATTGTACTGTGAACCATGTGGAGGTAACATCTGAAGATAAACTACATTGGATAGATCTCCTGCTGTAATTGTTTGGTAACATGAAGCATGGAAATACACAGGGCATGATTCTGAACTTTATTGGGACTACAGACATTTGAGTCCACAGTAATTAGTTTTGCTGTCACAGTTTTACCATACCGTGAATAATAAAAGAGAATCAATAATATTTATGGGATCCTTGCCTTTGCTTACTTAATCTTATTGTGAAAGGAGATTAAACAAGCAGTACTTCTAAATCTTAAAAAAATGGAGAGGAAGGATCAGGTCCTGGTCTTCTTTTAATGCTACTGGCTAAGTTGCCAAAAATTTGCAAAAGATTTACTGGACCTCCTGAAATTGTAGGATTTGATTACTAGTAATGTCTTCAGAACTTTTTTGTGCTCTAATAAAATTTAATTTTCTCTCCATCAATACCCATTTTGTTTGCTCAAATCTTTTCTTGTTTTTTTACTTTTACAAGCTCATCTTCATCAGATTCATGTGATAAATACTTTTCTTGAGTAATTCTGGTGATTTCATACTATAAATTTTGCTTGACCTATCAACAATATTGGATTGACCACTATCCTATTTCATCATCTTTATGAAAAAAGCAGCACTTACAAATTTGGTCAGTGCCTTAATGAGGCCCTACTTCTTGCTAAGTAGTTCCTGAATATACTGAATTAGTATTACAGAGCATTATTCTTTGCTTTCCCTTCCTTACAAGAGCAGCATTAGTGCAATTTTATGAAGATTGATTCTCAGTAAACTGGATAATTTCTAACTCAGTATAATAAATGCCTACTCTCATTTGCAATTAATTACTTTATGGCTTATTTATGCTTTCTCCTGTTTCTACTCAGAACAGTAGCATACATAAGGCTGGAAGCAACACAAAAATAGTTGTTCTTAGCAGATGTCTTTGACTCCTCCTGAGTAATTATTGGATGGTAGTTTCAGTTTTTAGGAAAAAATTGCTCCAGACATAAGTCTTTATTTTATTTATATTGAAGTCTTTTTATTCCCTAAGATTATACTAACAGTGAGTTTAAATTGAGTAAACTGTTCTGTAACATTTTTCAGCTCTTGAAAACAGAAATATTATATATATATGTGTGTGTATATATATATATCTTATATATATGTGTATATATATACACACACAAATACAGAAAACTATACTATACACACATGGTATGACGAGGGGAAATGGCTTCAAGTTTTACTAGGGGTGGTTCAGGTTGGATATTTTTACCAGCTGCCAAGTGAAGTGGTGGAGTCACCTTCCCTGGTAATTTTCAAAAAAAGATAGACATTGAACTTCACAATATGGTTTGGTGGACAGAGTGGTGTTGAGTTGAAGGTTGGGCTTGATGATCTTGGAGGTCCCTTCCAACCTTAGTGGTACTGTGATTCTATAAGTTGATAGTAAGGTTCTCATCAAAAACAGAAAAATACTGATGTTACCACAACAAGTATATTAGCACTTGGTTTCTAACATTATTTTTTAAGAATTGGGCTTTTTTCCTTTCCTGGGGAAGGGTGGGAGATTTTAATGCAGAAGAACAAAATGGTGAATCATAGTTAGCGTAGACACTGGGAATGTGAATTTTGTCTTACAGGTGTTTATATGTGCCTCCTCACCAAGGTAATGCCTTGGAGATTTTTGTATGCTTTCACTACACACAGCACTTTTCCCTTTTTTCTGGTGGCAGCACCTGCCCCTTGTTGGCACATCAGTGTACCTTAACTGCAGCTGAACTCAGGACAATCATTCCATGTTTGACTAGAGGACTTACTTTCTACTCCCTTTTGCTCTTGCAGGGGCAATGGTCCTGTTCAGGCAAACTGCAGCATTGCTGAACACACGCCTGTCACATTCTCCCTTCACTCTTCAGCTCTACTGAAACTTTTGCCCAGTGCCTGATACCAATGGGTGCATGGGGGGTGGTTTGCCTGGCCACTGCTATCTGTATTAAAACAGGCCTCTGCTCTTGGATTTCAACACAGTCTGAGCAGTGGTGAACCAGGCCAGAGATCTCAGTGCTGAATTCACCTCTGAGAAGATTTCATAGAATTTCTTTTGACAGGTGCTGGTGGCACCATTTGTCTCCATTGCTCAGACCTACAGATAGGAATGTGGTTGATCTCTTCTGTGATTTTCTATTTTTGTCATTATCTTCCAGCCTATAAACTGAGAGAGGCTGATCCTGATTTTACAGTGATGTCACATAATTGATTTTAAAGAAGAGACATCGCTGTAAGGTTGGTGTGATTGACTGGCCAGTGGGGATCCTTCTTTCCATTTGTTTGGTAATGCTATAGGCAGGCACTAGCACAGGAGCAATTTTTAATTTTATGCATAAAAAAAAGAAATCTTAAAAAATATAAGTGACTTTTCAATTGGAATAAAAAAGAAAAAGAAAGAAATCCTTGCTCTAT
The DNA here is from genome assembly GCA_034336665.1 of Luscinia megarhynchos. Lineage (NCBI taxonomy): Eukaryota > Metazoa > Chordata > Aves > Passeriformes > Muscicapidae > Luscinia > Luscinia megarhynchos. Next base: position 74,388,609 of record JAPFBE010000003.1, read on the forward strand.
ACTACCCACAGATCTTGAACTCTAACAGCTAACAGAGAGTGGATGTGGAAATCTGACCTTAGATTTTGGCATATTTGAATAATAATATGAAACTACATATTTTGCATCACAATAAAAAAAGATTATTTTATTGCAATTTCTTAACATGACTCACTTTGGTTTGTATTAATGCTAAATTGGAACTTTTTGCCCCAGGATTTCATATCACATGTGTAGATGGTCCTCACTAGATATTCATCTTTTTTCATTGAAATAAAACTATGAGCTTGTGTCACCCAGTACAAGCTATTTAAGGAGTTTCTCAGCATTTAAGGCCACTGGAATTCAAACAGGAAGTGTTGGATGTTGTGGGAAAAGTCTCTTGTGTAAATGTTTGAACAATACTAACATAATGTAAAAATCCACTGCAGACAATTAGAACTAGAAATAAACCCTCACTGTGTGTATGCACCAATGATTCAAATCTAGCTTCTGCTAAGATAACAAAGATCACACTGAAGATCATGGGGATGTGTGCTATCTCCTGCTATGATTTGTTCACATTCCTCATAAGGTCATTGTCCAGGACAATGTTCTGATGAAGTCCTGAGTCACCCCAAGGAACATCTGGCCTTGCTGCTGCCTACCCTTCAATCCTTTGACAAAGTTCCTGGGTCTGAAATGGCTGGAGCTCTGTTCAGAGAGGAAGGAAAGATTCAAGGGATTGGAGTCTGATAAAAAAAAAGAAGAAGATTTGCTCCCAGGTCTGGCATACAGGATCTCCCCAGAGACAGGTGGGATCCTGGTTTTCATCTTTTCTCTTATGCTGGCTCTCCAAGGAAAATGTCTCAATAGATTTAGAAGGGATGGCTCCTAGGCAGTTTTCATCCCCATATAGTTCTGCACTTGGTCCCTACTCTGTGACTGCTTTCAGCCTCCAGGATTTTTGCATGGCTCTCAGCAGCACTGAGTCAGCTTGTTTCAGTGATCCCTTTTGCAGAACTGCTCTGCCAAACAGCTGTCTCAGCTCAGCTAATGGGGCTGCAAGCTATGCCTGGGGGAGGGAAGATCTGGGAGACAAATGTCTTCAGATGAGTCGGGATCAGCAGACCCTCCGAGCAAGTGATCAGAGCCCAGCAGATTCTGTTCCTTATCACTCTTCCTTGGGTAGATTCAGCTCTGCATTACTCTTCCTTTTGGTGCAGGAAGGCTACTTCACATGTGGTGGAGTCGTTGCCAAGTTCCATTTCAAGCTGAGGATATTTCCCTTGCTCGCAGGACTCACCCCAGTGCAGAGAGCCACTGTGCTGCTGACACAGCTGGTTAAGGGGTGGGGAGAAAGACTTCAGCATCACCTTCAAGATCAAAGGTCCAGAACTTTATACACCCTGTTGGGATGGGCCAAACTGCACCAAGTCCCAGCACAAAGGTGCTGATGGGTGTTAGATCATGTTTTGTGGCCAGTGCTGCTCCTCTGCAACCCTTTTCAGAGCACTCAGCACAGTGGGGCAGTTGCACATCTCTGATGAGTTCTGTGGTTGTGCCATTGCTTGGACATCCTCCCACCACTTTTCTTGAGGAAAATAAGTCAATTTGTTACTACCTGCTCAGTCTTTGCTGTCAGACTGGTAGTTTCATTCTCCTTCAGCATGCTGGGATAAAGATGACCATGTTTATACAGCTAAAAATCCATCATGCAAATGCTGAAATTTGTTTCAACCTCAGGTGCAGAAATTTTGATGTTTTCTTCAAAGCACCTAAGTAACCTGGCTTTGTCTCTAAGCTCAACTTTGTAACTTTACATTCATGTATAGCAGTTATTGTGGGAACAAGCTGAGATTATTTATTGTCATTCTTCAGGAAACCCTTTCCCCCTTTTCTCTCTTTCTTTATCCCTGTACTCCCTGTCTTCTTCAATCATAAATTCCTTTCAAAAACAACCATTTTTAAAAAAAAAATTATACACCTTCTATTTTCTCTTCTTATCTTTTTGATTCTTAAGTATCAAATATTTTGTTTTTCTTCCTGTACCTAAGATACAAATTAAAAGTTAGAGCTTGACTCTTTGGGTTGTTATTAGGTATCTGCCATCTTATCACTCTGACATCAAGTATTGACTTGAAAACATACTTTGAAGGAAAGAATTATCAAAGATATGGAAGAGGTGGAAAAGACCTCATGAGTCCAGTATCTTTATTTTAAAAGGGTAACGTTTACCTACATAGGTAATGCTTTACACACTTCACATTACTGGTGGAATTGCTTGCCTAAATAGTGATTCAATAACTTAATTTAGTGTTGCTTTTTGTCAGTTTAATTAGTTCTGTACATTTTTAGCCTGACACAGAAAGCCTTAAATACCCTTCCCGATCTACAGAAGCAGTCCAAGAGTGCAAACACAGGGTTTAATTTAGTTAATTTAGTTTAGTTTAATCTTCCTACATGTGAAGTATATGGAAAAGCTTCATTCTGAATCCCTGCCTGCTCTCCCCAATACATTGCAGCAAGAAAATGCCCCAGAATGACTCTTGTAACTTGTCTGGCTCACTGGGGGGAGAAAGGGTGGGAATAATTTATCACTCCATCTTTAGTCAGTGAGACGTGAACCAGTTCCATTTCCCTGGAACAGAGATTAAGTCCTAGTGGAAAAATTTTAAACTCATGGTCTCACAGTCCTTAGGCTAGCAAACAAATGAGCAAGCACAGTAGCATCCCCTGTCATCATTAATCAGAGATTTAAAGACCTGGGAAGACTATAAAATTGCTTTAATTGTGTCTTCTCAAGGAAATCCTGGAGCTTTGAAGCAAATTGTTGTTATTTGATAAAAACAGGAGGTAAGTATGTTTTAAAACAATTTGGATTTGTGCAAAAAAGAAAATTGCATCAGCACAAGCAGTGACTGTTTCCCACTGTATCTAACATGACCTCCTCTCCCTGGGCCATGGGTCTGCCAGAGTCACCTGCTGCCTGAAGCCCCTTTTCTTATTACTTTGGATACTGCCAGCAAGGCTGCTGAGAGACTGTACTTCACAAACATCTCCCTTTCTTCTCCAGCTGATGGGCACAAGTGTTTAATTGTGAACTTACATCAAGGTGTTTCTCTGCAGAAACAGCCTCTGAGACCACAGAAAGCTGCAGGATAGGACCTGCTGGTTATCCATGTTCCAACCTTGACAGTGATGAAGCCCAAGCACAGACTTTTGATTCCAGTAAGGTAGCAACAGGCTAAGAAGGGTTGAATTAATATTAGCTTACTTTGAACTCAGAAGTAAACACACTAATATAGCATAACTGGAACAAATCTATAAGCATCTTTGTACACAGTGTTCCAGTACAAATAACATTGTTGTTGCCAGTATCAGGACACATGCCTCATGATGTACCTTATGCTAAAAGTGCCTTATGCAAACAACACAAGCTCCAGTCAGGGCTTGTACCAAATTGCTGTGTGAGCTTCCTGTGTGAACTGGAGCTTGGTACCAGTTATGCCCTGTTAGGATGTGAAGTTGAAGCATGAGGTAGCAGTGAAAACTTTGAACATATGAGTGCAGGTTAAAAATTGAGATCTGAGAGCTATGACCAACTTACTGATGGTCACCTATTCACTGGGAGCTGGTGTTGCTCTGAAACGAGAAGATGCAGCCAGACAAGAAAGGAAAACAGCCATGTGATGTAGTAAGATACCTGCTACAGCCTGGAAAATAACCCCACCTAACACCACCCCCTGTAATTCAGGAACCCAGGTAAAGAGTTCAGAACCACACAGAGACTGAAAACACATGTGAAAGGAGTTCTCAGATTTGCAGGTGATGTCAGGGGAGAGAGAAAAGGCCTCTGTCAGGTCCAGCTTCCCCTGTCAAAGACCTCTCATTGATTGCCCACTGGGTAAAAAAAAATCCATTTGGGGCCATAGACACCATCACGGGCTATGTGGCATGAGTTTCAGTGTGTATCTTGTTTTGAAGTTTGATTTATCTGTCTCCCATCCTAGCAATGTCTAATTTGTAGGTATATACATTTATTCAGTATAAACAATAGGCAAATAATGAAGATGCATTTGGGCAAAAATTGTTCTCTTTACTTTTTGTTGGAAGTGTTAAAAATTCCTTATGATAATCTTAAACCATTCAAGGTTAGGCAAGTCTGATAAGCTGTTGTGTCTTCTGAAAACATCAACCAAACTACTTCTGCCATTATTGCTCAGTGTGATGAGTTCATTGAAAAGGGTCTGTTGCAAAAGTGGACTTCACCTTACCTTTGCTATCATACTAAATGCTCCCTCAGGCCAGCAAACCTATAGCTGGATCTTGACTAATCAGTCCTCCTGTCCTTCTTCTTCACCCTCTGTGTTTTGACTTTCTAGCTGGGGTGTTCTCCTCTCTATGTTTATTTTTAGAGAGGAGGCACTGTATAGTTTTTAAAAAGATTTTTATTTTAAGGTTCCTAAGAAGACAAAATATTTGATGAACTGAGCATTTGCAAGTCCCAGTTGACAGCCAAGAGCTGAAAAATGCAGAAGAGTGAGTCCTGTATCCTTTCTGGAAGTTAATTTAGTTCATTTGATGGTGCAGTAGGAAAGTAAAAGCTGCTTTTCCAGCCAACTGAATCATCAGAGAAGGATTTTATTTCTAAATGCTAATAACATGTGATGTACTTTACTTGTGATCACTGCTTGGAAACTGGCTTTCAAATTAAAGGTGACACAGGAAAGAGAAAAATAGGACACAGTCAGCATATTGTTTCAAGTGCTCTTTAACTGCATGGTGATGTCGAATACTAAAAGACTTTGAGAACCACTGAGCTGATTTTTTTTTTTTTTTGTTGATATCATGCTTCTGCCAAATGGACTGTGCCTGGTCTATAAAGACTTCATTCCTGTTCCTCAGCATATGAGGTCAAGCAATTGCTCTGGCTCACTGGCATGGCAAACTGATAAAATACACTGGGTCACTTTGACAAGTGCAAATCCAAAGGAAAAAAGCAGCTTGGTTTTGATAAATTTCTGTGAGCTGATTGTTACCGACCCTCTGATCCCCACATGCAGCTAATTCTGTGCTGCTGGACTCTGAGCTAATTTCACACTCAGTACCAAGGCTCTGTCCAGTGCAGGAGTGAGGGAGCTTTGACTGCACCCATGCTGGCACCTTAATTTAGGGTAGGAGCACACTGCTGAAGTGAATCCCAGTCTTGGCACACTAACACTGTGTGTTGGGTCATACTGTCTCACAGCACACAGACTCAGTTCTCTCTGAAGAAACTTAACCTAGTAGATATGCTTCAAGATCCCCTCCAATGCCCTCTGCCTCCCAAGGGGTGTTAAATTCCCAGGCACAGACTAGCTCTGTAGTCTAAAGTTAGACCTCCCACTGTGCATGTGCTGTGCACTCTGAGTCCTTGGATCCAGCCCACTTCCCTTGCAGTGCTTTCCAGGATGCAGCAGCCCAGTCCCCATGCCCTCCAGGGACAGGGCTCCAGGCAGGCACAGCAGGCAGGGCAGGAGCAGCACTCGCTGTGCTCAGCCCCAGAGCCTCTGCCTGCTTGGGAACAGCAGGACAAGACCCCTGGAAATAAGTGCCCACATATTTTTCTTTAAAAACTAGAGAAAGGGTCAGTCGTCGTAAAAGAAAGCAAAACAAAATCTGGGTGATAGAACTTTGCTGATGCTCTTTTTCTTCAGCAGCTAGAAAATATGCTTGTCTTCCATAAGGTTTTTAAGGTGGGAATTGGAAGTTTTCAGTTTTGTACTTCAAAGTCAGGTGTCTTGTGTGCACTTCTGTTCAAACTCCATGGACAGACCACTTACTTTCCCGTGTGCCTGCATCATATGTTTTTTTTGTCTCTGCTGAAACATGCAGTAGAAATATCAGACAACATTAAATATCATAAAATTAATAATGACACATGTTAAATAATTAAACAAAATCGTTCCATACACTTACTACTAACTTAGGACTTTTACATTGCAATGTCCTTGCTTGAATATGTACTTAGGGACACTTTTGTTTTGGTAAAAGCCTAAAAATGTAGTTTGAATAGGAGTATGATCATTATAACAGTATAAATTGTTTCTGAGAGCTAGTCATTCTACAGTAACCAATTTACACTGATTGTTGAAATTTCTGAAGGACTAGATGGGCTGTTTACAGTTTCAAGACAAGAAGGAACCACTGTGCAAAGCTATAAAATCTTAAAACAGTAGAAACTTTTGCTTTGAGTATAACTGAAACATTAACTTTTTTAGCTTAGAATATATTAGATTTTGTAATGAAAATTATGTGAACTTAAAAGCAGAATTCATGATATAGAAAACAAGTCACTGTAAAAATTTATTAAATAACTAGGTGACAGAAGCAAAACATAATTCTATTTTCTTTATTTGTATTAATGGCTAAAATGAAGTAGCATTTTTTGTCAAAAAGCAGTCTGAAAATTTTGTGATCAATTCTGGGGCATACATTCCACTTTTAGGATACTATTCATGTGGTGAGCCAGTTTGAAGTACAAATCCAGTTGTTTTCCAGAATCTAGCTTCACATTCTGTGTTTTTATTTTGTTGATTCTATCCTGAAATATGAACATGTATGACTTGCATTGTTTGAAGACTTGTTTGACCTCAATCTTCTTCACACAGACGCAGAGCTATTGGGGGAGAAAAAGGATAACTTGTTGGAATCATTTTGTCTTCTATTAAAGGAGATCAGGAGCAATGGACAAGGATGCTGTATGTGTTTTTTAAAAAATCATAGAACCATAGAATATCCTGAGTTGAAAAGTACCCACAAAAATCATCAAAGTCCAGCTCCTGGCCCTTGACAGGACAAGAATGACACCTTTACCTGAGACCATCATCTAAATATTTCTTGAACTCAGACAGGTTTGGAACAAGTTCTAATTTTTATATTTTGGGATGGTTTTCCAGTCAGTTTTGCCCTCTTTCATGTAGTACAATTTTACCCACCTTGAGTCCAGGTGTCACTTCAGAATCACCCAGCATAAGCTGTGGAGCAATCAGCCTACCTAGCTGTTGAGCAGGACTTGTGCACTGGTATTAAAAATACTCTTTGTTCATGTGGAAACATTTAACTGTTGCTCAGGGAAAAAAGAAAAAAGCCTACAGAAGTCTTGTAGCTCTTAGAATCTGTGTGCTATATAGACACCATAGTGTTTTCAACATGTTTTCATGATGTCAGTTCTGGCTGTGTCTCACTGCTCACAGTCTGCAGCTAAATGTGAAGCTGAAGAGAGATGTGGTATTCCTACCACTCTATATATGTTTATTTTTATCAAACCCAGGATTTTACTCTGTCAAGTCCCTTTTAAGTGGCTGATATTTCTGGCCCTCTGATTTCATTCCAGATTCAATTGTGAAGGATAATAGTGTATGGTGTGATATCATGGATTCCCATGGAATAGAAAATAACTGCTAGTACCTCTTTGTGAAAACATCACTGCTTTGGGAAAAGGCTAGAGAAGGGCTTCTGTTCAGTGCAAGTCTTGCCTTTACAAACTCTAACAAGAGCCAGTGAAACATAGACCAGATATTTTTCTGGAGACTTTTCAGTGTCACCTCTTTTGTTTTAATGATTTCTATTTAATTTGTTAAGTGATCGTTTCCAATTAGATGGTGCTCTGTCTTGGCTGTTCATCTTGGGAGCTCCATAAATAAAAAATAGAGAGAGAACAACTCAAAAGGTAAAAATCTTGACCTCATGGAATTCCTAAATTTTTTTGGGAGGTATTTCAGTGTGACTGGGATTTAGGCTTTGATATTTAGGCACCATTGAGAGGCCTTATCACATCTCTGTAATTAAACTCAATTCTGCTGCTCTGTAACATTTTAGCTGAAGAGATACCTCTCATTTGATCACAGAATGACCATTTAATTTTTCCAATATAAAATAATTGGACTAAAAACAGAAATGAAAAGTCACAGGGAAAAACTAAATTTTGGTGGGAAATTTGTCCACTGATATTTTCATGTGGATAATTAGAGATTTCCCCTTTCAGAAACCTCTTAGGTAATTTTTTGAGAGTTAAATATTAACAAATTATCTGAAAGTAGACAAAAGCAAACCAGAAACTTTCATTAATCAGTTTTGTGGTTTTAATCGTGGAGAGTTCAGATACTTGCCAAAGAGCTTCAGTTGTGGAACCACTGGGATCATTGGGAATAATCTGTATGTAGTGTGGCTGCTTTGAAATTTCCCAGGTGACTGTAGAAAATAGGGAGAGAAGTTTGCCTTAGCTGTGCTCCATGGGATTTTTGGTTTAACACATCACTGGGCATCATGCAGCAGCAATGTCTGACTGCATGTGTGCTCTTGACCTCTGTGCAAATGTGAGATGAGGTGGAATAGCTACAACCTCCTCCATCAATATGTACCATTTTGTGTTCCTGAACCTGAGGATACAAACACAATTTGTGACTGTGGCTCAATGGGTGAACAGCAGCTGATGAAACTGGTGAAACCTTTCCTGTGGCCCCAGGTTTTAGGTAAGAGGTAGATGGTGATGAGAGTCCTTCAAGACAAAGCATTTTGCCAGTGCTCCTTGCCCATTTTCACTTATTTAGGGTAAAAGGGTCGAAATCTGTGTGCAGCCTGGGGTAGGGGATTTGCTTTATTTGAGTACTGACTTTTATTTGACGTGCTAAAATGATATGCAGATGGCTTTAGAGCAGAGTGCTCTTTAGTGAAGTGCTCTCTTGAGTGCATGAGTTAAAACATCCACAGGAGGTGAAGAGACTGCAAAGTGTACAAGTATTCCCCTGGAGGGAATTTGAAACTAGAAAAGTATCAGGCCTCTTTGGTACAATTCTTCCAAATATAAGTGTGGCCTCTGTTAAGAAAATGTTGGATTCTGGTTAACAGTTTTCCTACATTTTGTTCCCTGAAAAATGCAGGGTCCTGTTGATGGGAGCCACTTTTCAAATTCCATGTAGAGGCAAAAAAAGTCAGGAGAACTTGTTCAGCTTAAACTGGCCTTCTTTAGGAGCAGGTGGAGAGCATGCTCTTTGGAAGATATTTGTTCTAATGCCTCCATTTCAGGATCATTAACCTTATGCCATAGGGCACAAAAAATTCCAAGAGAAGCTGAGTAAGCCTGTGAATTGTAGAACATGCTTTGATAGTGACCTTTTAAATCATTCTATGAACTGGAAATAGTAGTGTTTCACACAGAAAGGAAATGTACAGTGCACTTGAAGAAGCAGATCACAGGAGGTCGTGGAAACAAAGACCACACAACCCAAGGGAGCAATTCCACTCTGGCTCACAGTCTTTATTTGTAAACACCATGAGGCCTGGATGTCAAAGCACTTGACATCTCTGCTTTAAATAATTTATCACAGTTGCTTTTAAAGTTCAGAGCACTTGTTCGTGGCCTCTCTTGAAAACCCACAATAAATATTATCATTGCAGATGAACTTGATGGTCTTTGAAGTTGTTTTGATTCTAAAAATGGTAATAGAGCCTATGTGCAGTATTTTATTTTCCAAAATTAAGACTCTTGTACACTCATGGAACAAAAGGTGTATAAATCCTTATTTTTTTTCCCACCTGAGATTCTTTTCTCCAGAAGTACTGCAGTAGGCTGCACTTTGCTATCACTTTCAGTGTGACTTTGCACAGGGCACTAAATTCCAAAAGGCAAGCAAGATCAGAAGCTTGATTCTGCATCATGAAACCCCAAAAACATTACAGCCAGGCTTAGTAGAAACAATATCATACCTGTGGTGGAAGGACCAGTGATGGACCACTGCCCAGAGAATCAGTAGAGACAAGATAGTAACGGGTGGCAGAGAGATGAAATTTGGGAAACAAATCTCATTAATTTTCTCTTCCTTTTTGAGTGAAAAGTGACCTCAAGAGTCATTGAAGAGTAAAGCAGTTTGACAGCAGGAGAGATGATTGTGGGATGAGAATTGCTGGAAGGAAAAATAAAGTTATCATTTTGGCAAATAGTAAAGCATTTAACATGTACAAATGTTTTTTCCCCTAAGCCCAGCAGGAAGAAAGGTCTAGGACAGGAAAGTTGAACAGTAGGAAGAGTGAGTGGAAAAGCCCCAGATAACAGATGAAAATTTCATCTACAGCCTCTTCATGACTTGTGACCACCAATATTTCCAGTCTCAGATACTGAACATTGAAAAGACAGGACCTTACATGTGAGAAAGTCTTTAAAGTTACACATTTTCTATGTGTTCTTATTCATAAGTTTGTGCTCAACATGCTTAAATAGGAACAGGCTTTATGTGTCACAGGAGGTGGACAACACTGCATTTTCTTGAGATAACCTAGTTGTGTTTTATCCTTAGTAGTTTACTCTTATCCAATCTATTTTGTCACAAAGCCACCCAAATTTAAAATGTTAACTGAGAAAAAAGTTTTGGAGGCTATGGCCCCATTTGCCTAGTAAATTCAAATGAAACGTTGTTCTGAGTGTCTGGATGAATCTTTTGCTTTTTTTGAACCAATCAACAAAGTTGTCTTGTTTCTTCTTGTGATTAGAGTCTTAGAATTATTTTCTTTGCTTTTTGTCTTTTTTTTATTTTGGCTTTTTATTTTTTGTTTTGTTGAGATTGCCTAAGAGAAATAGTTCTATCTTTTTCTCTTGCTTTTGAAGGTATTACTGCTTTGTTTTGTATGAAAGATGCTGAACAGAATGAAGCTGCTCTTTTGTGTGATTTCCTTGCTGGAAGAACCAGTCTGTCTCAGTCTGACCCAACTCTTCTGTCACATGTGTTTAAATAGTAAAAAAGTCTAAGTTCAACTTCTAAGGATTTTTACTTTAAATAGTTTGAGCAACTGCAGCTCCTGCTCCATTCTAGACACTAAACTGCACTTCTGGATGCTCCAGGAAAAACAGTACTCACATATAGATAACATTTGCATCTTCCCTTAAGAAGGATAAAGGTCCTCCTTTATCTGAGGCAAGGAAAGCAGTTATGTTATCCTCTTAGAAAAACAGCTGATAGACAAAAGTGGGACAGGCTGGCATTCTGGAAGGAATTGTGGCAGAGGTCCTCCAATGGATATTCCTTCAGCTGAGATGTAGTGATGTGACTAAGGATTTTTTTTTTTTTTCTCTTTTTGTTTGCTTGCCACTGTTTTGCTGTTGTTATTCCCAGTTATCCAAGCTCACCTCAGCACTGCAAGATTTCTTCTCCCTTGAGGTACAGCTGCACTGGCTGATCACAGCACAGGTCTGAGCCCTACCCCAAACCTCTTGGTTTTAAAACCCCAAATCCAAGTTTGACTAAAGGTATTTTGTGTGAAACTAATCCCTGTCTCTGTTTACAAAGCCATTTATGTCTGAACTAAACTTGCTCGTTTCCCTCTACAGTTAAAGCAGGAATAACTACTGTAAGAGCAAGATTCATCTCATTCTGATAAGGATGCTTAAAGTAGGTCAGGTGAATTTCACCAAATGCATGTGACATATGAAGGGGTTCCCAAAGTGATTTTCTCAGATGTTGACATCTTTGCTGTGTATCTCTAAATTTAGATAAAACTGAATATTAGAGTGAAGCATCCTGGGTTTTTTTCCTAGTGGAAGATTAATAGCAAACAGAATGAGGATGGGCATTTTGTTGACTCACTACAGTCATTCCCATGTTCTGGAGTAAGCCCATCTTTTATGCCTAAAATTACTTTTATGGTATATATTTACAAAAGTGGCAGCAGAGGTCTGAACTGAAAAATCAAGTATGAGCTGCAATCTGCAGAGTACACTGCTGTGGAAGAATGAAATCACACAAGAGCTCTACTTTATCCCTCTACCTTGATAGTGAAGACTCTTTTCCTCTTCTGTGATTTCCTACCTTGTTTTAAAGATTTTCTTTCTGCTATGGCAGCTATGTCACTGCTTGTTTTTTACTTCCTCACCTCCAGCATAGAGCAGGTTGTCCAATATTCTCTTGAATAAAAATACTAATATTAATACCATACTTAAAATGTAGAATTTTTGACATAAATTACCCATAATGTATAATGTACAAGAAAAGAAAAAGGAGATAAAAACCCTAGGGAACTTAAGCAAATATCAGTAATTTCTTCTTCCCTTAAAATCCTGAACATACCAACTAAATAAAAATCAGGCCAAACAGAGAGGTTGAAATCAGATGAATTTCATGAAAGGAAGGAAATATGTAGTTATCCTAAATTTACAAAACCACTTTAAATCTTCTTATGAAGCTATGATCTATTTTATTCAAATTGGATCCTATTTTCATCTCTTTTAAAATTCAACAATTCAGAAAAATCAAACATATTTTGTCTCTCAGTGAATAGGGTGGAGATAACAAAGAGAATGAGACAGCACTCATATGGAGATGAGGGATAGAAAACTGAGTAAACCAAGTTTGCTGAGAAAGGATGTGACACTGTATATGTGGTTTCTTGCTTATGAGGCAGTAACATTGCTGTGACAAAGCCATGATTACAACCTAAAAGTAGTTTGATCAGCCAAACAGAATGGCTGAAGCTGGGAGGCACCTCAGGATGTTGCCTGGTTCAATCACCTCTCCAGAACAGGGTCTGCAAGAGAAGGTTGCTCAGGGCCATGAGCAGCTGGGTTTTGAACACCTCCAAGCAGGGAGTCTTTAGAGACTCTCTAGGCAATCCATTTCAGGATCTGACCACTCTCACAGTGAATTTATTTTTTCTTATCTTTAATGGTATTTAGTGTGTTTCAATTTGTGTCCATTACCTCTTGTCCTGTCACTGATCACCTCGGGCAAGAGCCTGGCTCTGCTTTCCTTACTCCCAGCGCTAGGTATTTATATCCTTTGCTGAGATCCCCTGGAGTCTTTGCCTGTCCAGGCTGAGCAGACCCATCCCTGTCTCTGTATGACAGATGCTTTGAGCCCTTAGTGACCTTCATGGCCCTGCACTCCACTCACTGCAGTGTGTTCACATCCCTTGTGCCAGCCCTGGCACAGCGCTCCAGGCGTGTCTCACCTGAGCGGAGGGGAAGGATTCCCTGCCTGGTGCAGCCAGGGAGGCTGGTGGCTTCTTTGCCTCAGGGACACTTCCCTGGCTCATGGGCAGCTTGTTCCCTGCCAGGACCCTGCAGTGCAAAGCTGCTTTCCAGCCAGCTGGTCCCTGCTGCAGGCTCCCACTGTGCGAGCCTCCCTTTCTGGATGCGATATGCAGGGATGCTGCTGATCCCTCCCCAGTGCAGCTGGGGCTGAAGGTCGTGAGGCTGCAGCTCTCTGAGGGGACCCACCACCCTGTCCCTGCTCACCCTGAGGCTATGCAGGCTTCTGGCTTCCTCTGCTGGGAGAGTTTCGGGGTGGTCACATCCTCTTTCCCAGCAGCAGCAGCAGCAGCAGGCACCCTGGTGTTCCTCAAAGGGTTCCCAGGAGAGCCCTGACAGACCCCAGAAGTTCCCAGAAGACAGAAAGGATCTCAAAGCACGGCCAGAAACCACTGCTGGACTGTGGTGTCTGTGCTGTGGGACCAGAGGGAAGCAGCTGCTCTTGTGCAATGTTTTTTAGGAAAGAAAAAAAAAATTTAAAAAAAATGTGCATCAAGGAAAGCTAAACACAAACTGAGGAAGACAAATTATTCCTCTGTGGATAATAATACACACTTCTAAAAATACTTTTAGAGGTCTTATCAGTCCTTGAAATTTCTGAGAATGTTTGGGAATATTGATATACGAGTGCATTATTGTATTAAAGGTCTCTGAACACTTTTCTCTTTGGAAAGATCAGATTAAGTCCCATGGTTCCAGGAACTGTCAGTTCTCATAGTTGCTGCAAGTAAATTAATGGAGTTATTGTGATAAAGCTGAAACACTTTATTCTTCCTTTATCATGTTAATTTTTGCAGTAAAATTTATCATGAAAAGCTTTAGTGAGAAGAGTATTTTTGATTTATTGAAGTGGAAATCCAGATAACACCCAATAATTCTGAAGTGAATTTTTCTAGAAGTTTCACCTCATGGGAACATTTTTGACATTTTGTTACAATTCCCTTCAAAAGGAAATGCTGAAGAACTAAAGAGTCATGCAGGACAGAAATTCCAGAATTTGGGCACTGTTAGATTCTTTGAGATAAAGGCTGTGGTGTTTATTTCCTCTTCTGCCTATCCTATTAATTTCGTATCTCTCATCAAGTTACATTTTAGCTGTATAATCTATACTGGGCAAGTAGATTTCAGTGTGTGCTCTAATGAACTTCATGTGGGAGCAAATCCTCTGTGCTTGCAGAGTTGCTTGCATGGATCTAACATTTCTGGTTGCATCTTTCATACTTGCTGAGTTTGAGCAGCACCATTTTATAAAGGTCCAGATTTTCCATGCAGTCTCTTACAAAGACAATTGCTTTGGGAAACAGGATGAGTGCTGTAATTGAGAAACTAATAGTTTAAAATGCTTTCATGTTTAACATACTCGGTGTTTTCTCCTTTCTGGAGAATAGCTAATCATAGTGAACCCATTTTCTGTTGGTCTTGACAACAAAACCATCAAGAACTTGGAGCAAACAGTACTGTGTTCCAAAGAAATGGGGTGTTACATTCTACAGATTGATGGTAGCCAGAGATTATGAACATGACTGATTAGTCAGGCAGAGGGCTCTGTTTCTCATAAAATAATTTTTGATCTTTTTTTTTTTTTTTTTTTTTGCAGTAGCTATCTTCTTTAAAAGGTTCTTTCTTCATAGAAAGTATAACATTTTCATTTGAAGATATATTCCTCTCTGAAGGAATTATAGGATTAAGAACCCTGAGAACATACTGTGAGTATCATTTATTCCTGTGACAGGCCCATGAAAGTAAAACTAGTTTTGAGGAGTATAACAATTATTATCTGGATCTAAATCCTGAGGTGAAGGACTAGACAAATAAAGAGAAAACTTTCCCAGCAATGTGTTCATCTCTTCCTAATTATTGCATCTTGGAAGTCTCATTCCAGTAGGTAGGTGTGGGCATAAGGTTTTCCACCTCCTTGGTTCTTCCTCTATCAAGCATCTCATATGACTGCTTTTAAGTGCAGCCTTGAAATAAACTTAAACTTTAAACTTAAACATCCTCAAAAAGCTGTTATCTCAAATGCATCCTCCTACACTGCAGGAAAAAATTGGTGTGAAGGTAGGAAGGAGCTAACTTTAAGTACTGGGATTTTCTTTCTGTGTTTTCCCTAAAGAGTTTCTCTGTGGGGAATAAATAAATTATTATAGACAATTAATACTGCTATTAGGAAAAATTAAATGAAAATAATATCTTTTTTTTGTAGAAAAAAAATTACTTAAAGCAATAAAAAATGAAGCATACCTGAGCCTTTCTCATAAAATTCAAATACAGTATGATTTAGTATTAACTGGGAATGATTTATCTCATAAGATTGAGTTTGGGATTAACAATAGTCCATCATGTGCTGGAATGAGGGGCTTGTTTCATCTTTTTAGCAGCATGCTGAGCTATTTTCCAACTGAGATCATTGAAATGTGATCCTACCTTGAATAAAAACAAACTCTGGGTTCCTCCCCCCAGTATGAGACTCTTTGTAACACAGTTTTATTTGTATGTCATGACATTCTGTTTCAGACATGCCTTTTTTCTATGAGTAACAGCAACTTTTTAAGGGACATCTCTAAGAGGCAACTGCTGTGGGTCAGGGCCACTGGAATCATAACTCCCCAGGAGACACATTTTGAGCATCTGTCACTGAGAGCCTCACAGATGTTAAGTTTATTATGCATCCCTCATTTTTGGCACTATAATTTGTTTCTCTGTAACCACTGTGATGAAGTATTCCATTATCATTTCCAACAGTAGTCAGAAAGTTAAGCCAGAGAGTTAATCAGTGGAAAAGTCATTACCAGGTCATCCTATGATTCAGTTCATGCCCAAATCAAAATTATCACTACATTGTTCCACCCTATACCCTTTCTATTTTGTGGCTGATCCCTGAATTTTGCTTTTTGGGTGTCTCTTCTCCCCACCCATTGCCTTGAGGGATATCTGCAAACTCTTTGTGCTCTGGTTGCCCTCCCTGTCCCATGGATGCCGTGGTCCTTACCCAGGAATATCACCTGTCTACATTTGTGAATGCAAACTTAAATCCTATTTTATTTGGTAGGAGGGCTGAAACAAAAGCCTGGGGAACTAAATTTGCACTCATCTTTGAAAAAAAAAGTTGAAATAAATGAGAATCTCACTGTACTTTAAAAGAATCTGAAAACTAATGCACTATATGTCCTTTTACAAAATGAAGCACCTGAAATACACAAAATTTCAGAGTAAAGCCTTACTAATTTGGAAATATAGGAGTTAAAATCCCTGGCAGACTTTAAAACATTTCATCACCATTCAGAAGAAGATGCCAAAACCTCAAGATAACTCACAGGAATACTCCAATGCTGAAAGACACAAGTATCTTCTTTGCTGCTGCCAAGCCTAGCATCTTCCACTATAAAGTATGACAGTGAAATGACCTTTAAGAGGCTGTGTCTGGTGAACTGAGATCAACAGTGACATCAGTCCTGAAACAGCTGCACGATGGGTGATGACTGATAATTTTTTCAAGTAATTTGATTCTTCCATTAAGAACCTGATTTTCAGGAGTTCATAGCTCAGTAGCACCATCTGCAGCTCCCAAGGCTAAGGCCAGGCTTCAGAAAACTCCCAAAGTTGTGGGAAATCTCAGCAGTACTGCACCCATGTGAATTGGTGGGCACCACAGCACTGACCTGGTGGAGGGCTAGCTGGTGTCTTTGAGCTCCTCATTGCTTGCTGGTAAATCTCTTATCCAGCACTGCCCTGAGCCATACATAGAAAAATTCAAATTTTGCTTAATGTGGTTTGGCTTCTGAAGAGGTTCTAGAAGTGAGAAAGCAATTGTGTAGCTTAAATCTGAAGTGCATTAATAGATTTATGTGAGGAAGTTTTCACAGTGGTTTTGCTCTGTGCCTATATTAAACTAAGGCTATTAATAGGGTAGAAATGTTTTGGTAAGTCTCATGAACTTTCACATCAAACTGAGACAGAAACATTTTTAGGTCTTGAAGAAACTCTTGTGTACTTTTCTGTGACTTGCTCTGCTTACCTCTGTTCTTCTTTATTAGAAAAAAACAGGAAAAGGACTGGTCAAAATGAAATTTGAGGAGCTGTTCTCACGGTGATCCTGAGCTGCCTGACAGCAGAGCCATCAGAAATTGCCTGAGTACTTAGCTTTGCTTTAGAAGAAAGGATCAAGCATGTTCCCAATTAGAGCTGGTAACCACAATAATTAATCCAATAAATATAGCTCATTTTTAACTGGCAGCTGCCAACAATACATTTTGAGAGATGTGTTCATTGTTTGAGAGCCAATGAATACTCTACTCAGAAGTATTATAAGTGTGAGAGATAATTAGCTAGAAATGTCTGAAATATCAGGAGTTTGGCTCATGCCAGAGATTCACTGTTTATGACTGCAGGTATTGCTTCAAGGATTCAGCATGCTTAAAAACCATGGTCATTATGTCATGCAATGAAGAGAATTAAAATAATGTTACTCCAAAAGAAGTATGACTTTGCACATAGTCATACTTGAAGGTTCTCAAGCAGCTTTTTAAGTCTTCGAACATTTTTTTTTGTACCAGCATGATGCTAGCTTATGCTCAAAACTCAGCTTGTCCTCATCACATGCATGCACATTAACATACATGAGCACATGCACATGATTTTATGGAGGAACAGTTGTACAGTGTTTGTTTCTATTGGTTTACTCCATGAGAAATGACATGTGCTCTGTTTCAGACATTTTTAACTAGATATCTTTTACAGTCCTTAGCCTCTTCCACCAACATATTTGATTATGCATCATAATTAAAATTAATAAATCGACTAATTAAATACATCCATTTTTATCATAGTGAAGCATGTGGTCCTGAAAAGATTCTCTGTTCCCCTGTGCCTGGGGAGACTCAGGGGCTGTCTTTATGGGAGTCTTCTGTGCACCATTATATTTATAAAGCTGAATCATTCACATTCCCAAATCTGACCACTGATGTGTCCTTCCCTCCCATCCACTCATCCATTTTAAGGTGTTTCATCTCTGAGTCCCACTTTGTCCACAGTTCCTAATTTGATTTGTAGTACCTTCTGTCTTGGATTTCACTTGAAGGACCTTACAGTATCTAAATGTGTCCTCACATCCCCACCTCTCTCTCATTTCATTTTCACTCCCTCATTCCCTCCTGTTCAGTACGACCCTAGTACTATTACCACACAAGAGACTTTCAAACAAAAAAAACCAATAGAACTGACACTATCAGACTGAACAGAATTACTGTTTAAAAATCTTTTAGTCATGTTACCATGATTTCATGCCTTAATATCTTTCTACCTTTCAGATTCTGTAGATTTGGCTTAGTTATGCTTTTTTTTTTTTAATGTGAGAAGAAATGTGATAAAGCAATTTATTTGGGTTGCCACAGAATTATCTGCCTTTCTCTGTTTCCAAGATTCTCTATACTAATTTATGTATGGTTTTCATCCTTGTAAAGATTATTCGTGAGCAGCAGAGTTCAGGATTAAAAGTCTCAGATAAGTGGTTCAGATTAAAGTGAATTTCTGTATTTCTGATTGAAATTACAACAAGGACAGAAAACAAGACCCAAAAAATATTTATGATGATGCTTTGTAAAAGTGCAGCATTACAGGGAATCAAGTTATTCATGGTGAACAGGGTAAACAGGCAAAACACATAAATCCAAGAAAGAGCCAAAAAGCAGAGAAGCAGAGTAACTACTTATAAATAGCTTTGATTCAAAAGACTTAACTTTCTTTCTGTTTTGGAGCATATTTCACAGCAGTGTCTAACGTGCCTGAAGCAAAACTGGCAGGAAATGCAGCACAAGGTCATGTAATGGCTGTTCTCAAATATGGTATCCTAGAACCCTGCTCTCAGCTGTGCTATAAATACAGTGTCAGCTGCCCCTCTGAGAGGGGATATAATACAACCTCACAAGGAAAACTCCCTCTGTTCTGGCACTGGGTGTGGCCTTGGATATTGGCACCACCATCCTTGTGCCCACAGAGAATTCGGGTTACCAAACACTTCCAGGAAAGTGCCCGTGGATCTCACTGACATTTCATAGACACTACCAAAATGTACAGCATTGTTTGCATCAATGGTGAACTTCCAGATGTTTTTTTCAGCATCATATGAGTGTTTGTCAATTGCATTTGGCTTTAGCTTGCCTATTAATAAATAAGAAATAGAAAATTACTGCTGGCTTTGTTAATTAAACACACTGTTCTCTGTTTAGAGCCCAAAAACCAGGCAGTTACAGACAGCAACTCTCAGATATTGCAAATTTTCCTGAAATAAGTCTACGTGCTGCATGAGTCTTGCCCTTGTGGCAACTTCTCTGTTTGTTGATATTAAAATCCACTTCCCAGGAGCACGAGTCTCATGCCGTCCAGGACAGCATGTACTGAGCACAAGTCATTCTGATTTTGAGGGATCTTTAACACAGCAATGGTAGCCCACAAAAGGAAACTTCCATTTTCTTGTCTCTTTGAATTTCAGGTGTAAATCTTGTTTACAGAAGATCTCATCCTGCCTGGAAAGCAGTGTAGTGTCTGAGTAGCATAGCATTCCAAGCCAAGCAGGAATGTCCCAGAAGTGTAGAGTGTTTGCATGCTGACAGGGTGTCTGGCTGGCTCCTTGCTAAGATTTTTTTCAACAACTTATCAATCATGCATGTTTTGCCTGACAGTCCCTGTTACTATATATGCTACTAATATCTTTCCTAGATTTTGAATACCACCTTGAGAACTCATTTTTGCCTTTAAGGGTCTATATAAATCCTACAACTGTAGGATTATGACTAATAATGTGGAGCCCACTGATACATACTGCAGCACAAATAATATATTGGTAATAAGGTAGCTCAGGACAGCAGACAATTTTTGGAGGCTGCTAACTTTGTAAACAGAAGTAATTTCAATAACTAATAAAAATAATGTAATAAGGACAGTCTAGTCAAATGTCTGTGCCCTAATGAAGTGTCTCATTTGCAGCCAGGCTCGAGTAAACATCCTGCAGTTTGAAGAATTCCATGTTGGTACAGTGAAGAAAATTCAGAATGCCAGACTTCTAATACTGGTTTGTTCATGTCTCTTGTTCAAAATTTAAAGAGACAAAATTAGAGCAGTGTTTTAAGTATCTCAGGAATAGTTTCCCAGATGTTCACCCACACATCCCTGGAAAATAATTGCATTAGGCAATGGATTAAACTCATCCTGTACTATTTGATTCTACCAAGAGGTCCTAGGTCATGGTGGCTGGCAAAACTCATTTTCCTCAGGTCAGTTTAGTCAGGACTGTGTTACCCATTCCTCCACTGCCTGGGGAAGAAACCTTCTCATGCTTACTCCATCATCTTGTCCCCCTGTGCAAGACCAGTGCAAAGGTCCAAGGTGCATAAATCAGACTATACTTGTCCTCCAAGTTATTTGCTGACATACACACTGTGCAAGGTCATTAACTTGTAGAGGGGCAGCAGGAAGTGCTTGGCCTGGATCAAGTTGAAATACATTAAATTTTGAAGGGATGGAAAGAAGTATGTGATGTTTCGATTCCTTGGGGAAAATACTGAAAAAACTCACAAGGGAACTAAAACCTTTTGTCCATCCAGAGTCAGGTACCACTGTTTTGTCAGCCCTTCTGGTACATTTACTATTTTGATGTTATAGGCACATTCTGAGTACATAGGTCATGTGAACATGACTTACAAAGCTCTATTTTTAGCCTGAATTAATACATATTTTATGAGAGGAAGAGTTTTCTTCACAAAAAGAGCTTGCAAATGATGTGAAACTTAGTTTTTTCCCACAGACTCTTACACATGTGCTGCAGACATTCAGAGTAACAAAAGCATTTAATCTGGCTGGCTAGGACAGCTGCAGGAGTTAAAATACAGCTCTAAGTTCATTGGTAGATGTCTCTGTTACCAGATGTTCAACTTGTTCATCCTCACATGCACTGAGAATTGTGTAAATTACAGAATAATCTGTGATTACATTATGCTCTCTACTCTATTGCACTGCAGATTGGAGCAATTGTCTCAAAAACGTCCCAAAATTTGAGGAACTAACTATAGCTCAAAATACTCTCCATTTGCTCTGTCAACCTTGTCAACCTTCTTTTCTCATGCAGAAAAGGTTTGGTTGGTTTGGTTATGGCTGGATAAATGTTATATGGTAATTCAGACATGTACTACCCAAGACAGCATTTGCATCAAAAAAAAAAAAATTCTAGTTTGTTGTGAATGCTACTAATCATTTACTCAACGAAAGTATTAGTGTTCTAGAAGAACCTGATGGTAGCCAGCTGCTGTTCCTCTGAAAACTGCAGAGTTAATGTAGAGGTGATCTAGCAGCCCTTGATAGTGTAGAGCAGGAAAGGAGTGAAGTACAAGTCTTTCCAGCCTTTTTGTTTTCAGCAATTGCCAACACACTCACTGCCATGGGTAGGCAGAGTCCATCTGCCAGTTGCCTACTAAAAGATCATTCAAACATCTACAAATACTTTATGTTTGTTTAGTGTTTGTGCAGTCATTTGCCAATTTATGAAAGGCTGGATGAGCACCTGGGAAATGGAAATCGTGTCCCTGTTTACAGAACAAATGGTTCATCACAACTGGCCTTGCTGGGCTCTCTTTTGCTGCCCCTCCCCGCTTGCTGTCACTGCCTGGGGTGTCAACACCAGCGTTTGTATCCCTGCTTTGCCAGTCAGACCATGAACAAATCTAGTGTTTGTTTGATTTTGGTGGTTTGTTTATTTGTTTGTTTGTTTAATATTTTCCAAGGTTTTCCTTAAAACCCCTCCCAGGCACAAGGTGGGAATCAGCAGATAGGAGAGAGAGGCTGTGGGTTATTTTATATCATCATCTCTATCAAACATATTGTAGGCTCAATCCACAGCCTGAGCATGGACTGAATAGACCTGCAAAGATTAATGTAGAAATCAGGGAAAATGGAGTTACCTGAATTAAACTGGCCCACACTTGTTTCACTACACAGATAAGTTATCAGCCCTTGGGAAGAAATAAGTTTTGAAACATGAGACTGGGAGACCCAGGACATAGATTTAGGATTCTACCTAGTTTAATTGCTAATTGGATTACAGTTTAAAGCCTTATGTAGCTCAGACACAGTTTTTACAGTTCCTTATTCACTTTCCTCTGAAAAACATCAGTTTCTTCCAGGCTACTCAGTTCAGTGTTATGGCTTTGCAGCACAAAGAGGTAACATTTGTGAACAGCACAGCTCTTCAGAAAAGTTGAAACAAGGAGCAGAAAGAGAGAAAACAAGTATGTCTTGTTCATAGAAACAGGATTGCTTTTGGTTTCATTCTTCCCATTTGGGAATATGCAAAATTAACTTAAAATAAAAATACTATGTTGGTAGTTGTAGATACTTTAGCTTCTCTGTAGATACAAAGAGCAAACAGAATACAGAATAGTTCCTTTTATGCATAATTTGTCATTGGCTTCTCTGTTAAGTATGCAAAGGAATACTGAGGCCTTTGAATAATAACTCAGGAAGAATCTATTCAGCCTCCAAAACTGGGGTCATTCAGTACTCAAGACACCAAGCTCCAAAAAGCTTTCCTGTGCTCATTCACCAATCCAGTTTTTCAGTTACCTAAAAATTTGAAATTTGTTTTAACAGATAGAAATCCCCTGTATATATATATATATATATATATATATGTAAAGTAGGCAGAGAGACACAGGAGAGACATAGACCATAAAAATTCATATTTTCTATGGATATTTGTAAAAAAAATAATCCTCAGACAGAGGAATTAATTGTTTTTATTGGCAAAGGGAGAAATAGATGCTTATAGTGTTATAGATGCTTTCTTGTTATGGAATCTGGGCAATGTATACACTCAGAGAAGGAGATTTTTTCCTTTAGGGAGACAGCTGGAAACATGGGTGTAAAAGGGTGTTAAAGCACCAAACAATTGTCCAAATATTTGGGTCCAGTTGCATCTTTACAGGTAAATAGTGTTACTAGAATTCCTATAACTGATTAGTTAACTGTAATTTTTAGGGAATATTTAAATATTGGCTTTGCTGAGTCATTTCTCTATGGTGTCATTTGTTTTTGCTATACTACAGCTTTCCTTGCTCAATGACTATTTTTCACTTGATGCATCTGCATAAGTTTCATTAACATTAATGAAAATTCCAAGTTTATGTCAGATGGAGCCTAAATCTTCAAGACTGGAAATAATAGCTTTAATATTTCCTGTGAAGATGTCTGGAGAGAAGACAGGTTTAGTTCTAATAGCTACTTCTTCCTTCCCTGCTCATTATTTCCATGTATTTACCTCTAATTATAAATTGCTGTTTTTAGAGCTACTGTACCTTTTTTTTCAAGGATAAACACATTACACCTAATCAGAAGTACAATTTAGATTCTAAAATATGAAACAATTTGTAGGGTGCTTTGGGAAGTCTTAGAAATGTAATTTAGGTTAGAGAGATCTAGAATAATTCTGTAAGCACATATAGATGTAGATTTCTCAGAAGCACATACAAAGTTAATTACACCAATGTGGCATGATGGGACAAGTCCAGGTCTTGTCCTGCAATCATGAGCTTCCTGGCTCCTCATTTATTCATAGCTGCAACTGTTCCAGAGTTTATAATCCTTTGGGCACAAGAGACCAAAGATTATTAAGAATCTGTGTTTCATTTATTTACCTTTTTACCTGTCTATTCTTATTTATCATCTTAGGCTTAGCTATATATACAAAAAATAACTTACTTTTAATCTACTGTAGAAATTTTGTTTTGATAATATTTTTCAAAATTTTTTTACATCAATAGGTGGAAAAAATGTTTTTTAATTCATTGTGGATAGGAGCCAGTCTGCCAAAATCTCATCTAATTTGAGACATAGGCACCTAAAACAAAGCTGTGTGCATTTCACCTAGAGAGCAGCATAGATTTACATCCTTTCAAATATTGCCTAGACTTGTAGGCACTTACCTACCTAGCCAGGAAGACCTTCAGGTATCCAGCTTTGACTCCTCAAAAATGCTCCAAAGAGGAGCAAACATTCCTTAAGAGAATGAGCAGGCCTATATTTGCATAATAATCCAAGTTTGGGCAGACAGTCACCTATTCTGTGCAACTCCTGGAAGAAGAGATATTGTGTATGTTTTGCAATTAACACTTAGTGGATAAAGCACTCACTACCACCTCAAACTTACTCCCTGTCTACAGTTTCCACTCACTCTTCCACCTCAGGAAATGTTCTCACCAGCACTGTTGTTGAACTGGGAATGCTGCTTGCATTCCTCATGGAGCTGAGTCTGGGATCCAAGTCATGAGGCCAAGGGAAGAACAGACACATGGGAGGCTGCCTGGTCCCAGGCATTCCTGAGAGGCTAATATTCTGAGTTGGGACTTACATCCCAAAGGCATTTCTCTCAGTAATCCACAATTTCTTTCTCCATTCTGTGTCAGATTTGAAGCAGGATGGATGCTGTATTAGAATTGGCCTGTGAAAAACAGCTGCATACTCAGCATCCCAGTCTGAAGGGTTAGAATGACAAAATCTAGTTCTATTGAAAGGATATTTTAGACATCTGAAACTCATCATTGAGCTCAGGCTCCATTTTTAAACATGCTTGTGATAGTTCTTTCAAGATGAACTGACTCGTTTTTGTTCCCTGCCTTTATTGGCCAAGACTTGCCTTTAGTGTTGCCATGATGACTTTGCCATAGTTGAGGTGCCAGAACTGTGTGAGATGTAACAGGACACAAACTTGTGCACAAACAAATATAAGTTCAAAGTTTCTATGTTATGTGTAATGGTGTGCTTAAAGACAGTTTCTTCTCTTAGTTCATCTCCCCTTTGCAATTTTGTCACTGTTACAATTAATACTGTTTAAAGAACATAAGATAACATTTAGAGAAGTGAGATTAGATTTCCTCCACTGCAAGATACCTTTTCTTTTGCTTACATTTTCCCATTTTATCTTTTCTTTCCTGAATTGTAAAGATTTGCATTAGTTACAAATCACTGTCCCTATGTAACTTGTAGTTCCTGATGTTGCCTGTATTTTGTGACAAATTCTCTACTACATTCTTCTGTTCTTCCACATTTTTTTAATCCTGCTCTCACTTCCATAAAGAATCAAAACTAAACAAGCAAAAAAAAAGAAAGACCAAAACCATATAAATTCATTGTCAGAGCAAAGCACAAGATGACATGATCTTTTCTTTTGGAAAGGGAAGAAAAATATTTTTGAGTAATGGAGAAAAGGAAAAAATGTTCATAGCATCAGTAGTAAACAACATTAACACTCTTCTCCAAGAATATAGATCTGAAGTTGTGGAAATCCTTAGGCTAAACAGGACCTAAAACTCAGGGTTCTATTTTCTCTGTTGAAAAGAATTGTGATTAGGTTATGAATCCTATCAACGCATTTTTTTTAGAAAAGCAGCAATTTCTAGATTTTTGAGGACCTGAATGAGTTATGAGTCCCAGAAGAGGCAACATTATTTTCCCGAGTTTTTGGATAATGATCCATGGCAGGCAGGAGTTCAGAGTCCTGAAGCTTAGTTCAGAGTGTGCTGATATAGAACAAGAGATTAGGATCCTAAACATTAGGTAAGGGCAAGTTTGGTGCTTTCAGGATCACTGGGGCACTGAGGCATTTATGGCCTTTGGATACCCAAGTTCATGTAAATGCTTTTACCAGTGCTGCAGCCCTTTGCTGTCTGCTCCCCAGCACCTTCTCTTTGTTCTCCTGGACCTGAAACTTGCTTAAGACAGCACTCTGCAGTCAGGAATCCCAAATCCTTCAATCTATGGCTGTGCTCATGCTGAGTTATTCATTCTGCCCTCTGCTCACTCCACAGCCATGGCACATTAATCCTGGCTTGGAAGACTTTCAGCTCTCTGTAAGACTACAGCAAACCAGTTTAAAGAGACCTGTTCAGAAGCTGTGGTCTGATCCTTTCTGGGGAGGCAGTTCCAGCTAGCCACAGGGTAGCTATTATCTTCCATCATTCAAGCAAGAAGAAACAATGAAATAAAAAAGCCCCAAACATAAAATCCAACAAACTTGCAATGCTGGGGAGAGAAATTTAGTACCTATAGTGCAATTTAGAGAAAAGCAGCTCAGCAAAGATTAAAGAGAATTAAAAACAGCAAGTTCTACCTGCTGCCCAAATTTACGTCAAAGATTTGTGTGGTACTTGCTGCTGAGGTTTGTGGATTTGAAGACTAAACTCTGGAAGAATAACACTCATCAAGTTGACAGAAGATATTATTTGATATCTCTGGAATTAAAGGCATGCCCAGCCCCAAGCCCTGCAGCCATGAGCATCTGACAGTGCTGAAGATGTTCCAGCATGAACTGCAAGACTGGTACCTTTCTCTCCCTAAAGTGAGCTGAAAATGTTGTCAGGGATTGAACTGTGGTACATTCTTTATCTGAACACAAAAAAATGCGAGTTAACTTGTGTCTGCATTGGTTATTGCAGACTCTTTCCTTCTCGTTAACATTTTGGATAGACAGGATTCACAAAATACCGCAATTCCAGCCTTTGCTGAAATCTGATCAAGTCTACCATGGGTACAAAATCAGGCTAATACCTGAAATCTTCACTGCATCCAGGCCAAATAGGGGTGTCACTGAAAAATGAGACCCAGTAGATACAAAAAGCTCTCACCCCCCAAAATTTATTGAAATCTGGTTTTAAGATTAATTTTCTTGATAGACCTTTGACAAAGCAAACTGGAGGCCTCTCTCAGTACTTCCATTGGCAATGTCTTGCTTCTGAACTATTGCTGCTGCTGCAAATCCCACACAGCTTGGTCGCACTCAGCTCTGACTTGACTCATGATGACACAACATGGACATTCTCACTTGGGTGCTGGAGCAGGTCAGTATGATGCTTCATTGGGATATTTTCCCTCTGTGTCAAATTTAGTAGTTACAATTGCTTTGCTTTTTGCTGAATGGAACAGGATTGGTTTTTTTAAAATCTCTTGATTGCAGAGGTTTTCATTGTGATTCTGTAGAAAAGGTCAAGGGTGTATATTCTTCTTTTTGGTCTGTTTCTCATCTTCATTATTAAGTGCTGAGTTGTCTTCAAATTAAGTGGCTGGCACTGTTCAGCAGCCATTGCTGTTGGGTGCTAATGAAAGTAAAAGCCAGTTGGAGTTTAAGGAGCATTTGAGTGAGGTGTGGGGGAGATGTGGAGCCTGGGATTCCCCAGGTTGACAGGGCAGGGTTTGGCATCAGACCTGGGCTTTTCTAAATCATTACACAGCCATTAATTTTCTTCTCATAAGAAAAGAGGTTACTTGAGATTTTCTAAATAAGTTCATGGATTTCAAGTATTACAGCCTAAGTGCTTGTAGTATTTCATTTTAGAGATAATGGGAAATTTGTATTCCCAAGATCAGATGTCATAAATTTGACCTTCATCTGCAGACAGAGTTTAGTTTCCCTCCTAATTTTTTTTTCATACTTGTCCTTCTGTTGGCCACAATCAATTATAAAAGCCTCAGTCTAAACCAAACAAAGTTGACAGCAGTGTGGAAGATTTTGACAAAATATAGAAATACATCTTTCATCATATTACTTTATGGATTCCTTTGTTTAATCTCATGTTGAATT
Source organism: Luscinia megarhynchos (assembly GCA_034336665.1). Classification (NCBI taxonomy): domain Eukaryota; kingdom Metazoa; phylum Chordata; class Aves; order Passeriformes; family Muscicapidae; genus Luscinia; species Luscinia megarhynchos. The sequence continues at coordinate 74,416,244 of JAPFBE010000003.1, forward strand.
TATTCTTTAAGTAAGCTTATTCAAGGTTATTGAAAACTGATTCCTAGCAATTTAAACTGATTATTATTAAATTTTATATGAACTAATAAACTAATTTCAATCCAATACTTGAAGAAAATCTCAAAAGTCTATTTTCAGAAAATATTGCTTATATTCTCCACTGCACATACTTATGACTCTTTTGAGCTAAATTCTCAAATAAAAATCCAATGGCTCAAAGAGGTACTGTAAGAACCTTCTAACTTTTCCCTGATGCTCCCAATGAAGACTGGTACCAAATAGATTCCCAAAGTTTTGAGTCATTACTTAATAGCACAGAATAGGTGGCTCAGTAAAATCCAGATATTGGTAAAATAATTACATTTCTATTCTGGACTAATGGATTTTTAAAATGTAACAAATTACATCTCTGTCAAACATAGGCTCAATTAAAATCACCCCTTGATTCAATAAAACTTAAACCAAAAATTAAATAATAATGATTAATACAAGCTATAATTTCCTTTATTGGCCCCACACATTTTTGGAGTTGGTACTAACAGTTTATGGGCACATCTTTCCTCAGCTTCCATAACTCCTGATCAGATAAAATGCCCATATATAGATTGTATATCAATAAAAGTTCATATTTCACGTGGTAGTAAGCAGCTCTAGCAAGCCCATTGCCCTCATCTTCCAGGAAGCCACAGGACTGGAAACCCAAGTGCAATTTCACAAGCTCCTCATGCCAGCAGAACTGGTTCAAAAATTAACAATTTTCCACTCTTCTTAGGGAAAATTTGGAAGAATTTAAACAAATTGGGCTGTGGCTGTGGTCTGTTGGTACTTGATATCCCCAGCCATGTGATAAACTTTAATGTGATGGCTGAGAATGGCAGAGTGACTTGAACTCCTTCCTGTTCATCCTCCCTGCACTGGCACTACTTTGCCAGCAGTGAGGGGCAGGTGCTCACCTCTTTGAGATGATAGTGGAAGCACATTTGATTATTTGAAGGCAGAGGTTTAGGCTTTGAAAAAATTTGTCCTCTGGGAAGTATAGGAAAATTTTATGGTAATGAGTAGAAAGCATGTCTTGGTGCATGTTTTCTTGGAAAGAGGTAAGGAGGAAATGACTGTTTTAAAATGCTGCCCAATGCATCTGCATCAGGTCTTTTTAAAAACCATTAAAAGTTTTATTCTGCTAAATCCTGCTGCATGCCTTGAGTTGATTTACTTTCTTTAGCAAGTTGTACAGCCAAGTCTGGGCCCCTGTTAGGGAAATAATACACTGCTCAGAGATGCCAGAGTTGCAGTATCTTCCCTAAATATTTTTCTTGTGTTCAATTTGGGAAACTAGTACAAAAATCCCCTCTCTCTTGAGCCCTCTAGGAACTGTTAGTGCCAGAATTGGAAGTGTCCAACGTGGCTCTCTCCACAGGCACTATTATGTATCTCCAAGGGTTCCAGACAAACTGGCTAAATAAGATGAATCACTGTCATCTATTTAAAAGGTGGAGAACAAAGAGAGTGTCAAGGATGGTGTGAGAACCTCTCTAGCAGTTACCTTTGAGCTGAAACTATTATAGGCTCTATAACAAATTGTTTGCCTACAGGCAAGGTCACTCCTATTAATTTTTATGAATTGCCCTCAGTTCCTTGCATCCATGAACTATGCAACCAAAGGCAATCAATAAACTTCACTAAATCAGTGTTTCAGCCTTTAATAATATCCACGGCCTTTATGGGATCAGCTCACTTTTAATTAAAGCTTATTGAAATTGATTCAGAACAAACCTTGGACAGTATGTGTCGATAAATAATGTCTTTAAAGGAAAAAGTATTAGAGTCTAAAAGAGATGATGGATCACTGGACTTATTTCTGGTCATTCTCTGTGCCGGGAAGGACAGTTAATCCTTTTTGCATTGCATCAGTGAGAATTCCATGGGCACAACCTCTCTAGTTGTGACATTTCATGAAATACAGTGGTTTCCTAAACTACTGTAATTTCTCTTCAGGTTATGTGGATCCCCTTTTCCTCTGATTCTGTAATTCTCTTAGGGATTGCTCCTGATGCAGACACACCTGACCTAAACTTAAATTTTTTGGCATAATCTCAGCAACATATAACTCACTGTAGGCTGCAACACCTGCCCAGATGTATCTGAGATGACCTTCTACTTGACCTGCAACACTTTGCTTTAGCTTAAAATTAATCTAACATAACTATAATATTCAGCCAAGTTCGAAATTTTTTTTCTAAATTTCTTTTAAGACATAGAACTCAACTAGAAATAAATTTTATAGTTTAGTTTAGTTTAGGTTTTCTCGGTTTTACTTCTTTTTCATTGTGAAAAATAAATCTGTCATTTTCTACATAACCTTTTACTCAATTTCAAAACATTAAGGTACCTCACAACCTGTAATTTTTTCTTAAAAAGAATAAAGATATTTTTTATCAGTTGTCTTCACAGTTGGCATAACTGAGACCTACAGTTACTATATTAGCTTACATTGGGGTATGCAATTGTAATAGCTCCAAAAGCCTGCTTGTCAAGAACTTTCTCATTCAAAAGTAATTTTCTAAAAAAGCAGCAACAATTAAATTTTGTAGGTTTCTGAGGTCATTCAGCAACTACTAAATAATTGGATTGCTGAAACTATTAACTATTTAACAGTAAAATAAGTTAGCATCTTTTCAATAGAAAATAATCACTTTTTTCACTTATGATTTTACAGTGCTGTACTGAAATAACTTTCATGAGAGAAAACACCATAATTTTATAAAACTTCCTGAGTCCAAAAGCCAAATCTTTATTTCACATGACCTTTCAGAAGATTCTTACCTGTGTTTGAAGACATCTGTTAAATTATACCAATGATTTTGTGCAATACACATATCACGATCTCAAGGGCTTTATAAAAATACTTTGCAATTCTCAACATGAATTGTCCACATAAAAACTTCAACAAAATTTCCTATTTATCTGGGGAGAATTTGATTGTTAAGCAATGTGTTTTTAGTGCTGGCACACAATAAATCAGTGAGTGGCTGGAATCTAACAGGTGTCAGAAGTTTTGTTTCTCATTTCCCAGCTTCCCCCTTCTCCTACATTCCCTCTGCCATGTGCCATCTTGCACCTATGCTTGGTAACAACAGCGACATGAATCTGTGCAATTTCCTAATTCCACTGAGCTGGGAGTGATCTGCTCCTTGAACACAGCTGTAGGGGGTCACACAAGGATGAGGATGGCATTCCCAACCTTACATTAGCCCAGGAGGATATGCTGCTCAGCCTTGTGGTAAAAATGGCTTTTATCTTTTTCAGGTTGAATTTTATTTCTTCTGTCATCACAGTCTTGTCATTGCAGAACTGTAAGACTTTTTAGCCTTTCTAAATCAGGATTGGAGAAAGCACTCAGAGAGAAAGCCTCCCACACTGTGACTGCCAGGCACTGGAAGTGTAAAGGGTGGATTGTGGATTCTCCCCTTCATTTACAGATTATCTTAATCCACCTCAATATTTGTCAGCCATTGCTAACCTTGAAGGGGTTTTTAATATGGGACTTAACTGTGATTAATGGGTGATAAAATTATCTTTAAAATAAAAATTAAGCAGCTAGTGTCAGCAATTGACTTAATTTGTAGTGATGCTTATGTTTTAGGTGACAGAAAATTATTTTCTGGCTTTAGAAATTGCTGATCTTCATATGACAGAGATTTTCAGTAATTTATACAAAAGTTAGTGGACACTGTTGATATATTTACCTTCTGGCAAAGACGATAGAAAAGCTAAGCCATATAACATAGCCTTGTAACTCGTCCCGGTATGATCAAGCTATATAAAGAAAAACAGGCTTCCCACTAACATCAGTGGGAAACCTGAACAGCTCTTAAGCACCAATTTTGGTGGAACTATTGCATGATATTTTGGTAGTAGGAACTTCTGCAAGGCTGAAAACTGTGAGTGACTCTGTTTGAAGTAGAGCTTCTATTTACTTTTTAAGTAAGTGCTGATATTATGGCTGACAGCAAAGCTGGTCTAGAGATGATGAATGAACCAAAACTTAGAATACACCTCTTATGATGCTGACTTACTTCGAGTATGCAATTTTGGCACAAGAAGATATTTTTGCAGCCTGGGTCTGCCAAAAGATGCAGTCCCACTACTTTCTCCTCTTTTGGCCATACCTCCTTTGCTTGGCACTGACACTCCTCAGGTTCTATGATGGGCTGATTCAGCTCCTTAAACTGGCAGAACAGGACACATTGTTTTCTGATGGGTTCATTCTTTGATGATTTAGTGAGTGGAATTGGCTCATCCTGATGGCAACTAGAGTGGTTTCAAGGGAGGGGCTGGGATGTGGAATCAGGAGAGCTGAACTGGAAAGGGAGGAGAAAGAAAGGGAAGAGAAAGCAGGCTTTACATTTTGGTGATAGCTGTTACAGCTGCCCAACCCATTTGTAAAACTTCAAACCCAGCATAGTGTCTCTTAGACCATTGCCTTTCCATAATGTGTGAGGATTAAGACATCCATTTGTCATCCCTCCTAACTGAACTGCTCTTTGCCTGAAGTTGAGGCAGTAAGAAGGCAGAACACGTTATACAGGACAAAATATGACTTTGAATAATGTTTAGAATATAAAAGAGATGTACAGAAAATAAATTCCAAGAAAGAAGTAATTTGGAAAGTGACACAGGAACAGCACAGAAGGAAGCATGAACAAGAGTTAGAGTTAAGGGTGCTTACAGAAAGCTACAGGGACAGCCTCAGAAGACAAACCTGAGGCTGATGTTGAATTTTGTATACAGGATGAAAGCCAAGCTCTAGCAAGTGCATATGTGAGCAGATACAAGGCATGTAAGCCTAAGGCATGTGTCTGTTCAATGGGAGACAGAATTGGGACAGAGCATGGTTAGACTTTCTGTTCATACTAGTATATTGTGCTTGGCTATAAAATCTGTCTCCATTTGCAGCTAATGAACTAAATTTCATTTCATTATAAATAATTTGAGGAAGGGGTTATAGAGTAGTATAAATTTAATTTTTATTATTGTGGGTGCAGTTGCTTCTCTAATATTTGTAAGTACTTTTGTGTATTTGTAAGTACTAGTTGAATGCAGATTTTTAGGATCAGGTCTAGTAGCTGTATAGTATCAATTCTACTATATCAGTTTGATGAAAACATTTGGGCTTTTACCCTTTTATTACATAAATTCATTACTTATATCTGAAGCAAGAGAAGATATTATAGAATATGTAGAGACCAGAGTGACAATTCTGTAATTCCCCCAAGCTTACTAAAAGAAAACAGTCCTTTTGGTATTCTGCAGCTCTCAATAAGTAAGAGAGCTAATGTATTCTGCAAAACATTCTGTGTGCAAATAGCATCTATATCCCTTCTCAGACAAGAACATATGTGAGGCCATATTTGCAATAAAATATCTCACTTCCTTGTAGAGTTTGGCAATGCAAGAGAGTATGAGAGAAAGAAAAGAGACTGTCCTACACACCTGGGATATAAATGGAAGGAATTTTAACCAAGTAAGTCACTTCACAGCCAAAGGCTCTAACGTACTTGTAATGGGAAAATGAGTTAGCTGGGACTGTGCTCAGTTTCTGCTTAGATTTGGCCTAATACCGAGTCTATGTGTGCTGGGAGCAGTGCCATTAGGTCAAAGCAAGGACAGCAGGCAGGCAGGACACCACAGCCAGAGAGGGCTAAAGGTCACCATGTAGCCACTGCCACCTGCAGCTTGCTGTCTCCTGCAAGGCTGAGTTCCAAGCTCAAAGTTATGAATATGTCACCTTACCCAACATGTTTTGGAATCAGACCCAACAGCAGCTGGACTGCTGAGCCTTTTGTGCTCAGTGTGATGAAGGGCAGAACTGTGGAGTGGCAGAGGAGTGGGGATGAGCTCTCCCAGTGTCAGCCAGCAGCTTGCACAGAGGTGCACAAGGTACAAGTTCTAACCTATGAATTAGAGGACTTGTGAGTTAGAAACCTCATGAGCTAAGCCATGAATCAGTGAATCACTTGTTAGACTACTCTGTACCAAGAGGATTGAGCTCTTGTTTGTCATGTTTGTTTGTTTTTCCTTTTCTGCTAAGCTTATAAAAATAAATTTAATTTACAGTGTGAATTGTAAATTTGGCACTATAAAAGTCAGGTTCCAGGAGTGCTGTTTTCAAATACTATCACAAGTAGTTAATTTCATTACTTCTTGGAATTAGTGTTCAGCACTGTAGTGATGCTGCTTATCATTACTTCAGCCTGGGCTTTGATCACAAGTAATATATGAAAACTGTAATGGATTTACTTGGAACTGTGAGCTTCATAAATTAATAGATTTAAATTTTTTAAGAGTTGTTCATTTCATTAAAAAAAAGAAACTGAACAAAAAAAATCCTCAACAAAACAAACCCAAAACCACCACAGGACAGAAAAAAAAAAAAAAAAAAGAAAGAAAAAAAAAAGGAAAAAAAGAAGAATAGAGAGTTCAGTCAAATTTCTGACAGAATCAAGCATGTGAACTGTGGTGGAAGCACTTCCTAAGCAGCGAGAGAGTTTTAAAACTTTAAAATGGTCTTGAAGCCATTGGGCAATGTTGGTGACACAGCTGCAAACATGTGGGTTTGTGTTAGCTAAAACTTCTCTACCTCTGAAAAATGCAGCTTTGCTTTTGGCATGTCACTCCAGTGACTATCATGTTTATTTTTTGGTGAAAGGGAGTGAAGGACTTCTAAGTGGTGCCTCTATTTTGGGAGGCCGTATCCAGTTCCTAGCACTTGGCTGACAGATACAGCAGCTTACACATAAATTGTAGTTATGTTAGTAACTCTGCTAGACAGATCATCCTTGAGATGCCAGGTTTCATGTCAAGTGCCTGAATTTTGTATTCTTGCATGCTGTGTGCAATTTCCCAAAAGACAAAACTAGATAGAGGGATACAGGAACTCTGTAGTCCATACAGCCCTCAATAGCATTCTCTCTTGGAGCTGCAAGAAAACCCAAAAAACAAAAAAATCAAACTCCAAAACAAACCGACAAACAAAAACAACCAAAAAACCAAAACAAAACAAAAAACCCAAAACCAAAAAGCAAAGGAAAAAAACCCCAAAACAAATGTCATCATTAGATTAGGATATAGAAAGAGACATGCTAAGAAATTGCATTTTTAGGAGATGGGAAACTGTTAGCCTCTGCTCAACAATTTGATATAATAAACCCTCATTTTAGAGCATGTTTTCTCCATAACCTTGTTTAAAACTCAGTTCCTTGGCTCAAGTTCTGCCTCTCACCTGGTGCCAGTTTAGCAGAGCTGATGGACAGCCCCAGTCCCTGGGACATCCTTCCTTAGCCCAGCTGTGCACACAACAGCACACAGCTGCAGAGGAAACTTCTGTGACTCAGGTGTGTGCTCTTAAAGGAGTTTTTAACAGCTGCTCATGGTGCTGTAAAGAAATTCCTAAAATCTCAAGTAATGTGCAATTTCTGTACTTCAGTAATAGAGCTCAGTTTAGCACCAGGCAAAAAGGAATACAGAAAATGCTGTCATAACAGCAGTGAAATTTATTTTGCATTGACAGAAAAATCATAAACTATTTCTGGAAATGTTACTTGCTGATTAAACTCCAAGCAGACACTTGGAAAAACTGAGCTTTTAATCAGTGAAAAGTAAATTATCATAACTAATAGTAAACAGTAAATAAACATAATGATAAAATGTATAATTTGAAATTATTTTGCATGAAAGATAAACAAATAAAAAGTCAGTTGTGTCTTATAGGATTTGATTTCAGACTTCTGAACATCTGGAATTCCTTTGTGCTTTCTCATAGAATATAAATGATATTTCCAGTGAAGGAGTAATGTCAGAAAATCAGATTCTCAAACTGGACTCCAGCTTTCTTGTGCTTCTCAGCTAGAAGTGGACATCACAGTAAACTACGGGGTGGAAATACACAAGGAAAGGTTTCCCATGATAAATCTGATAGAGTATATAAGAAAAGAATTTAAAAATCAATGTATATTACTAGTGTTCAAGGTTGGATGGGCCTTTCAGCAGCCTGGTCTAGTGAAAGGTCTCCCTGCCCATGGCAGGGGAATTGAACTGGGTTATATTTAAAGTCCTTTCCATTCTATGAATCAATGATAATGTTTCACATTTCTCTCAGTGAAAATACATGAAGATCCAGATGCTGTTAAAACATAGTATGCTTCAATACATTTCTCCAGCAGTTTTCCATAGCAAACATTTCTGACAATTTTGTAAATACGTGGTGGAGACAAGGAGGCAAAGGGTTTTCTGGAAAAACTAGATACAATATTAACCTGGGAGGTAGTAGGAAACAAAACCACTATATAATTGTGTGGTGAAAAGAACTTTCATTTCCATTTTACTCCATGGGCTAAAAGAGTACCTGCATCCTTTAGGGCTTGTTGAGCAAAACCTGGCAGGGATTGGTCTCCAGAGAGCCCACATGAAATATCTGTTTAAATGGGCAAAGATAGAGGCTGTACTCAATGAGAGTAAATCACTGTGACATCCTTGTTCCATACATTGGCTAAGCTACTATTTAATGTCTGAGCTGTTGATCTTTTCCTTCTGGTGACTCCTCTCTGTGCCAGATGCTGCAATTCAAAATGCTCTTGCTGGTGAAGTGGTGGAAAAAGATTAGAGAATGCCCAGGTGCAAGCTGTTCAGGGCTGTGAGGCTGTTTTCCAAGAAAATTTCAGGCTACATGGGGCTTGCAGACAACTCTGAGGTAAGGGTGAAATGGAATAACCATGGGAGGGACTAAACCCTGTCAATAAAAGCTGAAAGGGACCAATGTTATAGGGCTTTTCTATGGATGAGAGAATTTATCCATCTTTACTGTCTGCCTAGTGATAGTGAAGGCTAGGAAACCACAGTGTGGAAAGCAATAGCAGATTTTTTCCATGAACTTTAGAAATCCATATGTTACAAAAAGTACTTGGGTGAGAAATAATCATCCACCACTGCAGTAAATAGGAAAAAAGCAGCTCCTGCTTGACATCTCTGTGTATAAATTGTCTTTAATTAAATAATAGTATGTAATATCTCCAGCACAGTTGTGTTATGTCCATGGTTTATGAAGAGGTGCTTCAAGGACTCCAGTGTTATCACCCAAACCTTCTTTTGGACAATATGCAGGCATCCGTGGTAAATGTTGCTATGGAGGGTGGTTTTAATAGTCATAAAGACTTATTTATGCCCCTACTTTGTGTCCCAGATTATTTCTTGATGTAGTTTGGAATAAAATTAGGAAAACCTGTCTATCACACAGCAACACTTTTAATGAAAAATCACTGATGACTGAACAATCAGTCAGTGTGATGAAGTTAGAGAGTTTCCAGAGAGGACTGTTGTTCAGTCTGAATTGAAGAGTATGTTTGAAGATAAATGTGTTTAATCATGAAAGCCACTGTTCATTATACCCTGTATAATGCTTCTGTCACCATCTGACTAGGAGCAAAAAGGAACAAGTTTAGATATAAAGGAGTCAAAGCTAACGTGCTGATTTGTGCCTCCCAGTAAAAGGGGAAAAAAGAAAAGCAAAGTAACATTTTCATACTAAATGAGCTAGTTTGCTTCACTTGTAAAGCCTAAAAAATTGGCTTAACAAAAAGTTTTTACTAGAGGGAAGAAGAGAAGTCTGAGGACATGGACAAATGAAGTAACTCTGATCTCACAGCTGATCTTGTACTCCCACTTGTGGCACTGAGGGGAGGGGAAGGGAAGGGAAGGGAAGGGAAGGGGAAGGGAAGGGAAGGGAAGGGAAGGGAAGGGAAGGGAAGGGAAGGGAAGGGAAGGGAAGGGAAGGGAAGGGAAGGGAAGGGAAGGGAAGGGAAGGGAAGGGAAGGGAAGGGAAGGGAAGGGAAGGGAAGGGAAGGGAAGGGAAGGGAAGGGAAGGGAAGGGAAGGGAAGGGAAGGGAAGGGGGAGGGGAGGGGAGGGGAGGGGAGGGGAGGGAGGGGAGGGAGGGGAGGGAGGGGAGGGGAGGGGAGGGGAGGAGAGGAGAGAGGAGGAGAGGAGAGGAGAGGAGAGAAGAGAAGAGAAGAGAAGAGAAGAGAAGAAAGAAGAGAAGAAGAAAGAAAGAAGAGAAGAGAAGAGAAGAGAAGAGAAGAGAAGAGAAGAGAAGAGAAGAGAAGAGAAGAGAAGAGAAGAGAAGAGAAGAGAAGAGAAGAGAAGAGAAAGAAGAGAAGAGAGAAGCTTCTGTTTTAAGGGAATATTTTGATGTGCTTACTTTTTCTTGTAAGTGTTCACCTATTGGTTTGAATATTTAGAAAATCTTAAGGTTGCCATATTGACCTTCAGCTTTATCAGTGATGGGGGAGAGTAGAGCATGTTTATGGAGAAAGCACACAAGCTGTAAAAGAAAAAGTCAGTAACAAAATGGTATATTTGATACTTGGAGATTTTTTTACACAGAAATTCTAAGACTTGTCAGAAAATCAGTAGCAAATAATTTCATCTTTGTCTATGTGTTGTGTGAGCATTAAAGAAAAAATGTTCTCTTACACAGGAAACCTCCAACAAAAAGTGTCCCCTGTTTATAAATAACTCCAAGAGACAGGCTGCAAGGGGAGAGAGTAAGGTGAACAGATATATAAAACCAGATAAGAATAAGATGGTGGTAATTAAATTTTGGCTAAAAATCATAAAGGTCTTTCTTAAACGTGGCTACAAGAATAGTTCTGGACCAGTGAAGAAAGGAGTCAAATATGAACCTACTTCTAGATAAAAATCAGTAATAAATTGCTGATGGAGATTACATGACATAGTGGATTCTGTAGTCTAAATAATTCAGGAGGTCTTCAAGTCTACTTCAAATGTTTGAAGTAAAGCTATTCTCTGAAATTTTTTTGTAGACCAACTCCATAGTGTGTCATACATAATTTTCATTGACAGTGAGCAGTATGTAATTTGTGAAGCATTTGTATCATCATTTATATATCAGTTGATTAAAAATTGTAAAAAAACCTGCTGTCCCAAATTAGCCATAAATATTTCAGTTTAGAAGACTTTTTTGTTTTCTTAGATTGTTTTGAGGGGAAAAAAACAAAGATTAATTAAAAACCAGCCCTTGTCCTTGAATCACTAAAAATGTTTAGTGCTAAATATTTCAAGGAATGGAGCAAAGAACTGCTCATGCATATGCTCTGAAGTCATCAACTCTACACATGTACATGGAAAAGTTGTGAAGTGGGTTTGTATATGTGTGTATTTAAATGTATATATGGTTCATCTCAGGGCAGAGAGGCAGGTTTCAGTCTGCTGTTATGGACCAACATCAAACCTGAATGCTGAATAGGACTGTAGTAAATTTTTTTCCACATTTGATTAAATTATTCCCTGAATGGCCCATAAAGCATGTGCAATAGTTGCAAAACAGTGCTTCCTGCAGATATCTGAAGCACTAAGATGCTGCTCTCACATAGGAAGCAGTAATATTTCTTAGAACTGACTTCTGAAACGCCCCAGAGAAGAACCAGAAGCCTTTTAATCTTTCAGACACAAACCCTAAGGAAGCTGTTATCATGTCATGTATCTCAGCTGGAAATAGAATTTATGTATGGACAAGCAAAACCTGAATTTCTGCAGTAAAGAAGAAAAGAAAAAATGTTGGGCTAAGGGCTGGGTAATGGGTGTTCATCACAACCTCATTTCTTGCTAAGAAACTGTTAGAAAATTGTGCAGCTGTGCCTAGAACATGATCTTCACAACACATTGAAAAATACTCACTGGTTTTTCTGGTTTGCTCTGGATTAATGTCTACAAAAATGTAAAATCTTCTCTAAATAACAGAGGAAGAAGGAAAAAACCTGAATTTTATGATTGTGAGTTGCTTTTCTAACACTAATATAGTCTCCTTGGACCTGCACCATCTGCCCTAGACCAATTAAAATACCCAAAGGCACTTAAAATGGGATTTTTAATCTCTGTCACTATATTATGTAATAAATATGAGAAACATATTTTAATGAGACTTCATTGAGGGCTGTCCTGTGGCAAGTTATCACCTCCTGCACCCACTGCACAAGCTAGCAACAAGATACCTCACCATGGAGGTGCTTTGGGCAAAGAGAGGGCAGCACATCAGAGCTTGCATTCTAAATGGGGGACACGAGGGAATGGCACATCCCCTGCCACACCCTCATCAGGGGATCAGAATTAGGGGTTTGGTCCATCAGCAAGGGAGAGTGGCCAACACCTTTGCAGAAGCTAATCAGAAGAGAGCTCTTAAATGGATAAATAGGTTAAAATCCTCTATTAACTGATATGTAGTCACTGATAGGTGAAATTCAACTCTTAAAACTGTATCAGTTTGAAAGGAATATAATCAGGATGACACTTGTGCTTTACTTCACAGGGTGGGCACCACTCCCACAATAAAGCTTCTAAGCAATTCTGTCTGTACTTTTGTGAAATCAACAGCATGGAAATCTTTTGCAACAAAATATCTTGAGATATGTACAGGATAAATTATTTTAGATGGAAATGAATCATCTTCTGCAGCGAAATGCCTGTCTGAAATTGCTCAATAAAAATAATATGAAGTCAGTTTTATGGTGATGAAAACATCACCCTGAGAAAGAGACTGGTGAGGATAAAAGCTCTGCCAGCTTTGACACTCATGAAATGTGGAGAAGATTTACTCACACATCACTGAATCTGCAACTGGTGGGCTGCAGCATGAAAGCACAAAGTCTGAGGGCAGCTATGCTTCTGGTGCTGGATTTTATGATTATTTTTTAACAGCTCTCAGTGATCAGGACACTTATACTGGCTCAATAATTAGATTTGTTTTGGATGCCAACAGAAGAGGCAGATGTGCAGACTTACACTAGGAAATAGAGTTAACACTTCAGTCATTAGGGTTTGCCAAGAAAATTAAGATACTCCCACATCTCCATTCAGGCTGAAGCTGATTAAGGATGGAGAGGGCTCTGACACTGCAGCCATGACAGAAGCACAACATAAAACAGAAGAAAAATGATCCAAGGTCAAAAACGGCTCAGAGCCAACATTTATTTGCCATATTGAGCTTCAGAACTAAGTGTTTTTGGGTAGGGAGATGAGATTGGAGGTAATATTAGCAACAGATTATATTATTTGTCTGGGCTTTGCAAATCACAGCAGTGTGCACAGCATGGACTGCAGGATTGAGGCAGTGCCCTTAACTCAAAAGAATTAGGGCTAGACACAAAAGGTGACAGTGCAGCAAAAAATAAGCCAGCAGCCCAAAAGGACACACAATATTTGCAAATTTTGATTTGGGTAAAGAAAGGTGAAGAGTCAAAAGCTGTGCCACAAACAATAATATTATTACAACAAAGAAGTTAAACAGCTAAAAGCTGGACTGCATAACACTGGTCTTACAATAGAGAATGTGATTACACAATAGAGGATGTGACTATCCAGGCAAATACCAGCTGGGAAAGAATCTGTTCTGTAACAGTGCTGAGGAAAAAGGTGGGTTACATGAAGGTGAAGCTCTCAGTTTTGTTTACAGTGCAGACACTGGAAGGGCAGTAAATTACCTGAGGACACTCCAGAAGACAGGACACAAACCTGGACAGACTAAAGAAGAAAAGCTCAGTAACCCCAGGTCGAGACTCTAGAAATTCTGCCATAGCCCCAGAACAACCCAAGCCAGGGGGAATGGGATACAGGATGCAAATAAAATACCTCAGTTAAGACATTAGTTAATATTTGCTTAAGCAATTATCCTAAACTTCTAGTAGAGCCCACAGAGATTAAAAATTCGATTTCTGATATATAAGTACTTAGCCCTCTCCAGTTTCATGTTTCACATGAATGTGTCCACTACCCAGAAGAGAGATTGAATGGGCAGCATGTGTTTTCCTTTGGCTGTACCAGTGAAGAATGGATTTCTAGTGGGTGCCAGTCCTTTGTGGGATTTATTTCATATCACTAGAGCACCTCAGGTGGTATTAGGTATCCATGGTGAGAGAAATTAATTCTGCCTCTAGCATCAGACCACAGTGTTGGGGAAAAAACTTGGGGGAAAATGGGAGCTCTGGTTTCCCTAGCTGCCTCGTAGAAAAATTCTAGTACTTAGTATGATATAATAAAATATTTGATCTTGATATGTCAGCCAGTACTGGTATTCTGTTTAAGATCTGCAGGACAGAGAACTTTAATGCTTTTCTCTAACATCTTAAAAAGGAATATGTAAATGTCATGTGCAGATTTAAAAAATTCTGTGAAGAAAGTCCATGTCTTTAGTCCTGCCTTAGATAAGCAACTGTGTCATAGAAGTGGTCAAGAGTCTTTAATATCTCAGAAGCTGAATGACTGGAGCAAAACAGGCTGGGGAAACTTGTATGAATAATGCCTCCCCCTCCCAAAAAGAAATTTAAAAAATTAATCTAGAGTCATGCATCCTGGTGCAGCCATACCATAAAACACACCAGCTGGACAGAGCCCTGTCTGTGTGAAGGGACATGCAAGACATGTTGCCCACCCCTCCTCACCTGATGTTGTCTCTGCACTTCTCTTTGCCCCAGTCCCTACAGAAGCACCTGGTGTCTGTTGGAGGGAGGCAGAAGGGAGTCAGTGCAGAGGAGGAAAGCTGTGCCTGCAGAGGAGGAAAGCTGTGCCTGCAGAGGAATAAAGCTGTGCCTGCAGAGGTGTCCCCAGTGAGAAGTTTGTCCTGGCTGCCCCTGGGACCCTGGCTGGCATGGAGGGAACCACTGTCCATTGCCAATGTCACAGCTCTGTCCTCCCAGCAAAGGGAACCTGCTGACACTGCTGCACATTGCACAAAATCCTGCTCATGCCAGCTGCAGGGCTTCTTCTGCATCATGGATGTGCTCTTGCTGAAGTCATGGCAGTAGTTAAATGCTACTCTGCTGATGATTGCAGTTTCATCAGGATGATTAAGTAATGAGCTTAAAATATTAAAAACATAATTTAATGTGTGATAAAAATGTTTTACATTGCTTAGAGAGCATACCTGCAATTAGAAAAATCCAGGTGTTACAAATTACCAGCTTAGAGAATTTGGCACAGTGAAAGAATGACATTCATTCTTAATTAAACTAATCTTTCTACTGAAGAGCTAATATTGGTCTGTCAGACTACAGATTCAATTTTAATTATAAATTGTAAATTACATTTAGTCATTGTTTTAGTGTAGCAAGTATAGAACAATATCAATAAAACTCCTAGAAAGTATAAAATTCATGATAAAATGCTAAAGAAAGAAAAAAGTTATTGTCTTTATCCAGATAATATTTGGGAACACAGACATACATCTCACTTATGCAGGTGACCACACAGGAGGCACAGCACTGGGAATAGAGATGATGCAACAGAATCTCATGGACCTTGATCTCTGAGTAAAAAGATATTATAAATATTTCCAGTCCAGGAAGCCTCATTTTCAGCTGAGCTGGGCCTCTTCACAGTTTTCCCTGTGTTGATTTAAAAAAGATTCTCCTGATCTCCAAAGCAAGACCCAGTGATGTGAGCTCACAAATAAGCAAAAACTAAGGAAAACATCTGTGCTTTCATTTTAAGAAATGAAAATTACTCAGATCTTCCTGTAAGAAGATTGTACTTATGGAAAAATTAAATTCAAGTGATTTAATGGAGGAAGAATGATTTTTATACTTTTTAAAAACATAGTTTTCTTTATAGTTCTGTCTCTGTATGAAAACTGTAGTTCAAATCTAAATTGTTTTCTTTTGCTCTCAAAATGCCAATTAGACTTTTGCCCATAGTGGTAGTAATTATCCTTTTGTGAAATCTGTATATTGCTCTCTGGTAATTCAGAATTTATTGCAAGCTACACTATTGCTACTCTTTCAGTTAAAGCACCCCTTTCATACCGTGATTTTTGCACATACTGGGGCCACACATGACTCTGTCATGTCACTTCACTCACTTTGAGTTTTTGATTGGAAATCTGGGTATTTTCAATGCTCTTTCTCTTCAAACAGCTGAAATTAACAGCTTTTGGCTAATTCATGTAATTCTGTCTGTAAACTAGTCTTAGTTACAATTTGCTGTAAGTAATGATCAAGATGGCACTTAACTGAATCTGTCAGTTTTAATGAATTTAGGCAGTTATGAAACACAGTCATCAAAATATGAACTTTACCAATCTAAAAAGAGCTGTCATAAAAATTTATTATGATAGAACAGCAACTGGTAAGATCATCATTTATTTACAATTACAAGTATATTAAAAAGTAAATTTCTCCAGGTATTAGTGCCATCTGATTTTAAGCAGTATAAACATTTTTATTTGCTTAAAAATTGACATGATACGTTATATTATATAATATGTTATATAATATATATATAATAAATATATAATATAATTTATTATATGTTATATATAATATAATATGTTTCATGGAAGTGTGTAAAGAGGCACTGCTCCACATCATAATCAGTTATTCCAGCCCAGTTTCCCAGGCAGTGTAGAGGTCTAAAGCCATATTATTAGTAAAGTTTTCCTATTAACATAAATCTTTCCAGCCTAACAGGAACATTTCTAGCCTGCTGCTACTGAAATCAATAGACATGAACATGAAAAGCAATTTTTTCCCCTTTCTTTTATAGAAACCATTTATCAGTTTCTTCTAAACAGGGGCTTCTGCCTGTGATGCAGTCATGGAAAAAATATGCTGGATTGAGATATTTGTACATAATAGGTTTGTGTTAGTATGTCCTCATTTAAGATATTAGTTAATTAGTTTTAGCAGAATTTCCATGGTAACTAAATGGATTAGTTTGTAAATGCTTGATTCCTTTTTTTAAGGAAAGGTGCTGTGTTTGGCTTCTTCCTCTATTCACAGCTTCTCAAATAGGGCAGACACCCCTCGGATGCTGCTTAGCCAGTTCTAAGTATCTTAAGATGACATTTATCAGGCATGCTCCCCCTCTACTCTGTCCATTTTAAGCTGTAGTTTTAGAATGAAAAATGAATGTGTGAAAACATTTTACCATGTCCTGTCTATCTGTTGCTTTTGTCAAGACACAGAGCACGTGCAGCATTAGTTATAGCTGGTGGTGTAGAAATAAATGGGTTCTGCATTCACTTACTTTTTCTGCCATGCTCTGTGAGTTGAAACATGCATTAGGATGTACTGCTCTAGGATCTAACACTTCCTTCCAAACTCCATTATTCCTAATAAAAACAAACCAAAAAATCCCCCCAGAACCGCCAAAAACAACAAAAAAAACCCCTCACCAAACCAAAAGAAAGATAAAGGAGAATGTTGCATTTTGCACTGCAAGGACAATACTGTTTTTCAAGTGCCAGCTGGATTCCTTTCTGAATTAGGAAGTCTTTAATGTAATTGCCTGAAACACCCTAATGTAACTGCAAATTCCTTACTGAGATTGTAAGAAGGTAATTAGAAAGTAGTTTGATTTTATTTATTTAATGTGCTAAACTCACTATTCCCTGTTCCAATAAGATTACGTCCAATTAAAATGCAATTACTTCTACATTTCCTCGAACAAATGGCTGCACAAGGGAGACTTTTTCAGGCTTGGGGAATCCTTTCTTGTCCCCATTCACCCTCTTCTGCCAGAGTGTGGTGGAATCTTGCTTTTTTTTATGTGGGTTTGTTTGTTTTTGGTTTTGGTTTGGTTTTGGTTTGGTTTGGTTTGGTTTGGTTTGTGGGCATGGTTGCTTTTTGGGTGGTGGTTTCCTTTTTTTTAATTTTTATTTTTAAGCTGGAGTTTTTTCTGATTGGGGGGTTGGAATGAAGGTAAATCAGTGAGTAACATCAGCTGGTAGAAGTAAATGTGAGAGTTACCAAAGAGATCTTTAAACATTTGGAGGATTTTCTGCAGAAATAAGTAGATGTTTCTTTCCCTCTTGCAATCTCTTCTGCCTCCCTTCTGCTCACCTTCTCGATTTCAGCATCCTTTCACAGTCTTCTAGGCTTTCTTCTATAAAGTTTCCACCACAGAAAGCTTTTATTCTTGTTGCTGTAAGGTATGATCACAAAACTGATGTCACCAATAATAAGTGAAAAGCTGTGGCAACTCAAATGAAATCTGCAAAAGCCAACAGCCATGTCACAAAGATCTGTGAACTTTGTGGAAAGAATTGTGCTTTTTCTCTCACCAGACTGTGTATCTCTTCTTGTGGAAGTCCTTCAGTGAATGCACTAGAAGTTTGTGGTAGCTCTGTAAAATATGTGCTGACCAAATTTCATTATTAATTTGGGATATTTAGGTTCATCTTTACAAAAAATACTTTTACAGACTTTTTTATTGTATTCCATATTTTCCATTTTCAGCATTTTTAAAATGATGGAGGTGATCCTTAGTGGAATGTGTTCTCCAGAAGCAACAGGAACCATATGTAGATTTGGGCTATCTCTGGAAAAAAAAAAAAAAGAAAAAAAATCCAGAGAGGAATTATATACTGGAACAAATAATGTAATTTTCACAGGCTAACTGGAACCAGGTGACCTTTAGCAGGATGATGCTCTACTAGGTTTGAAAACCAGGAGGGAGTGTAGCAAAGCCAATGTTCAAATATATGAAACACCACGTTCACTGAATATGGGCACTGCCTGTCTTCTTCTTCTACATCACTGGCCTTACGTGCAGCAAGCATGAGGTTCTCTGGCAATGAAAGAAATTCCTGACCTTGGAAGACGTGTCATCAAAGGCCTTAAAAAGCCAAAACACTTTGGCCTTCCCTTAGAAGACACCTAGATAAGGCTGACTTGGAATGCCAAACATCAGAATATATCTAAGTGTAGAGCAATCTGCACTGTGGATTTTTTTTAACCTCTTTCCAAAAAATGATATTAGAAATATAACCACGTAAATTCATCATGTTTCATATTTTTTGTGTGAATATAACTGAGAAAGGGAAAGAATGCTATCCTGATGAGACCAGCCTTCATTTGGGTGTGCATATGAACAGTCAGTTTGTGTTGGATAAGTTTGTGTTGAGGTGGACATTACTGGCTTTGTAAAATTAAGTTGTGGGAAAGCTTAGAAGATTTGTATTCTCTTTCACATGCTCTTGCAAAGATCTGTGTGAAGATTTCAGTGTATCTATAACTGGCTCATGAAACACCAGACATACATCAGTTAATCTTGGCATATCTCCATTTATTAAAGGAAACATCAAAGCAGCATTCATGACCTTTAAATACTTTCACTTCCTAATGGCATGGGGAGTGCCCCTGAAAAGTTGCAGTTTCATTTAAGTACAAACAAAAATGTTATGTTTCTTTGCTTTTTTAGAGGAAAGTTTTATTTTGAAGAAAATAAAATTTCTTGTTATATGGGAATGGAATGGACTTCTTGGAAAGTTGTGGAGACCTAAAGGGACTGTTTCAAAACTTCTTAAATTTCAAGTTGGAGAAACATGTTCTTCTCTTGGGCTCCATTCTCTCCCTTTCCATTACTGATCAATGAACCTAAACAGGTAAAAATCCCAGGGAGCACTTCAGAGGCCCAAACATCTGTGACAAATGCAATATGAGATGATGTTTTATTGAGCTCCCCACTGCCATTTGCAGGTCAGGCATGGTTTATTACCAAATACATCTTCCTCATACAGATGTCTCAGATACATCAGCTCATTCCCCACAGTGACTCAGTTATCAGTACTTCTGTTTCTCTGAGGAAACACTTCTGCTACAGTCCAGAACTGTATTTTTTCTGTCATGATTATAAAGACCAGTGACTCACCTTCCACTCTTATTTGATTTAGACAATTAGATCTCTCTCCTAATTGTCAAGTTTGCATTTCAGTTCCTCTGCTTCAGTAAAGATCACATTTATTAATTGTTCTATTCATGATTTGGATACTATGGAGCAATACTTGTTCCAAGACAATAATTTCCTTATATTGAAATATTAATGCTATATAATTTTAATAATTTACACACATAAAAATTAGTAAGTGTTTTTAATTAAGTACAGAGGAAATATTGAGAAATGTATATAAGAGTTCCTATATTTTTGGTATATTTTCATGGATATCATCTGGACCTACATCTTCTGAAAAGACACCAAGATAAACTTGAATCCTTGCAAGCACTGTCTTTTCTTTTTCCTTCTCTTGCAATTTTGTGATGGAGATGATTACTATAACATCCCATAAGAAGTTTAATAACTGAGCTGCCTATACAACTATAGGCTATTAGGCTATGCCAGGTTAATCTTCTTGAATTAAGTTAATAAAAAATCCCCAGTGAAAAGAACTTTTATAGAAAACCAAAGAAGAGAAGTAGTCAGTAGTCTTTGTCCAATAAATAGAACCATTTGCTCAAAATATGTAATTCAGATCCATGATGCATAAAGTACATATGAAAGTTTAGAATATGTTTTAATTTATGCATGCTTGAGGTCTGAGACTAAATTATCCAGAAAAGATGTCTCTCATTAATACTCCAATAAGAGAATTTTTTCATCTGATAACATTTAAAACTTCTAAAAGATAAAGTGTCTGCCTCTCTTGTTATTAGCTTGTAGCCCAAAAGAACAGTTCATAACCCAAAAGATTATAGTAATAACCACTTTCAAGTACTGTAAGTTAATGAATAACTCAAACATAAATGTGCTATGATGAAAACAATTGAGGTTGCTAAGAGACAAAAATACCATGAAAAGTAAATCACTACTTTTAACATCAGTTTATTCAAGCAATGAAGTCATATGTATTCTTGTATCACTATCTCATATATGCATACCCAAGTCTGAGATTACACCCTGAGAATTTACAATTCAAGTGCATATATTCATAATAACAGTGTTCTTTCACAGAAGCATTTCACAGCTTGAGAAAAGACCAGGGTTTCAGTAATAGGAATTCATGTTCTCCATAGATCCCCAGTATATATCTCTGGTTATTCATCAAAATTATGGACACTTTAACTCCATTGAAAAAGTTAATAGGTCCCTGTGCCTTATGCCTGAGAAGTAATTGTCAGTTATACAATACTATTTTTTCCCAAACACGGGAAACACTTGCTTTTAGTCTGTAACACTGCCATAGCAGTGTCATAGCACAGAACCATGTTTGGAAGGCTGTAAATGAAACTAAGACCTAGTGAAAAACAATAGATGAATTTTAAAAAATCCATAATTTTTGGGCAACATGTACATATATTAAAAAACATTAAACATCTTGGAGAAGAATACTGCCATGGTATTTTCTGATCATTTAAGTTTAATGTGAATTCCTAGGTGCTAAGCATTGACATGGAAAATCACTGCTACAGTAATTTCAGGCAGAGGCCAGTTCAGATGCTCCTAAATCCAAAGGGCTGAGCATACCTTGGTGCTCTTCCACAGCCCCTAATCATGATGGTTTCTGAGCATCTCACAGTGTTGAATGCACTGGCTCTCACAGGTGTTGTCCTTCATGAGAAGGGGAAATAGTAGGACATTTAATTTTCCTGGTGCTGGTACAGTCAGTTGTTTGGGTGCCCCACTGAAATGCCCCATCCCTGCCATATGCTTGATGTCTCCATGAAGTGCCTGGGGAGGAAGAGTGATGCCCCAAAGCAGGGAGTGCCACTAAAGCAGAGCAATGGCTGGGAAGCCAGCTAAGGTCAGCCTGTGGAGAAGCACTGAAAACACGATATATGATAAATGCTGTTTCTCTCCAGGGCTGAGATGCCTCGTGCAGGGAGGCAGATAAGTGCTTCTCTCCATTTGAGACTCTCACCTCCAAATCCTGCAGCAGGGATGGCATCTCTTCTTTCTTTCTAAAGCAGAAGGAGGAAGAGTTTCTTCTTTTAAAAATGAATCTTTAGTCTTATGCTGCTGTTTGTGAGCAGTATCTTAGCACTTGCTCAGAATGTGAAATCCTCACATTTAATTCCCTCTTGCACCCAAGTGAATTCAGGCCTCTTTTTTCCCTGGAAACATCCTAGATTTAAGTTATTCTTGGGTTATGACATTCTCTACCTCTCTGGGTCTTGTACCTGCTGAGCAGCAATTCCCAATGGGAGACAGAGTAAGTTTCAGTTTCTGCCCTGCTCTGTGGGGTGTGAGGAGTGGAACTGCAACTGCTCCATAACTCAGAGCCTACAGAATTAAACAGCAGAAAAAAGCAGGACCTCTAATTCCATAAACTGCAATTCACCTACACAGTCTTTCAGCTTTGGTTTATCACTAATTACAACCCTCCACAAGCTGAATTATACGTCATTATAGGTCATTATATTTTACCAAGCAGCAGAATTTTCCATGAGTGGCAGTTGTGAACACCTTTGTGTGGTGTGGTTCTGATCACAGCTCGGCCAGGTGAAGTGCAGGAAAATTGGCTATATCAGAGCCAGGAGATAATTTTAGACCTTTGACTTGTGTGCATGGGCTGGGACCTCAGAGCCCTTTGCAGTAAAGGCAGCCTTTGGAGGGTAATTGAGAACAGCCATGCTGGGAGCCTCCTCCACTCCCACGTGGGCTCCCACCTCAGGCACAAAGTTAAATGCTTCAAGTAAGGAGGGCGAGTGCTGCCATTTTCATTAAGCTTATTAGAAATGGCAAAAAGGCCAAATCACCCTGTGCTGATGCCCTAGCAACCTTTTAATGTAGTGCCCTTGCTGTAGCAGCAGAGAATTTAATCCCATAAGATTCCTCCCACTGTTTGACGAGAGAAAGGTTAGGAAGAGATGAGAACAAATATCCTGAAATAACAAAATCTTTTGGATTTTGCAATGGATTATTCCTCATGGAAAGCCTGAAGTTAAATATTTCAAATCTCCATTTTGATGGTGGAAATTAACCCCTTCATGAAAAGCACAACCTGTGTCTCAGCCTCAGGACTCATCACTCCAGCAGCACCTAAGCTGCTTTTTGAGATATAAAGTGTGTTTATGAAGTGCTGAGTGGCTGCTGATGCCACTCATGGTTGCAGGTTTATTAACTTCTCTCAGCAACTCATTCAAGAGTTGGAGTGTTTCAACTACTGTCACTTTAAATGGCTGTGGACAAAGGAGAACACAAACCACTTTTTAATTATACAGTTTTGTTTCAGTACAATGGAATGCAAAAAAATGGATCTTTACAGAGGCTTTAGAATAGGGTTTTTGAAACTTTGTGTATAGTAATGGTACAAGGCAACTTGAGCTAACACTGAATATGCCAGTGGGAAACTGGAAGCTGTGTCCATCCTGGAAGGGTCTCCTTGGACCCAGAACTAGTTCAACTTAGCTCAAATGATGAGTAGGTAATTTTCCTATGGAAAGTCCAAATGGGATTTAAGATCCTCATTCATATTGGTCTCCTAAAAGATCTGGTAATTTGTGGATTACTTATGCTGTGCAGTTTCTGTTAAAGGCAGTATAGACAATGTTCTATCACCAGGATTTCTGGCCAGCTTTCTTAAATAGAGCTATGGAAATGCAGAGGTTTGTTCAGAATATCTTATCTAAGACGCTGTAACACTTCTTTAGTTTATAACAGCAATTTTAGTAAATATTCTTGTTTTCAGGACAGCAAGGCTACAGCAAATATGCAACCAGTTTAGGAAGAGCATGCATAGGAAAGAAATAAAAAAGAAACACTACCTATCTATTGTAAAAATGGATAAAAAGCATGTAATATTTTTCCTCACACAGAATTAGAAGACATTAAATTAGAGAGTGCACAAGAAAGAATAATTACCATTGTAATATATTCACACTTGCTTTGGCAAAACATTTGCATAACTTCCAGTTTAATTTGACTTTAAAATATTACAGTTGTCTCATGCTCACAATTGGATTTATACCTTTGGTTGTTTACATTTGAACAAGAAAATCCAGAAATGTTTTGAAACTGCTGTAAATGTTCAGTGGTGTCCAGTGACTGGCAGATCCTGTAAAGCAGACTTGTGACTCAGCTCTGGAGAACTGCAGGCAGAAATGACAACCATTTAACTTGATTTTGTGAACAATCAGGAAAGCATTAATTATTAAATTCTGAATAGTCATCGAGTCCTGTTGTCATATTATCATGTTTCAGGCCTGAAGTATTTTTTTCTCTGTGCAGCTACTTCCTTAGGTCTTTGCCAGAATGTTTTGATGAAGTATCCCTGCCAGAGGCACAAGGTGGGCATTCCCAGCTCTCTCAGCTCAGCTCACCCTCTCTGGTAGGGTGAGGCTTGCCATACTCTCTGCAGAACAGGGAAACTTCCTCAAATAAATGGGATACAAATCTTGAATAATGAAACATTTGTGTTTAATCTGAAATTAAATTTCCCTGAGTTTTAAAATAGTGTTAAAATATTCGTATTTAATTGCAACTTTATTTCAGCTGTTGGGTTTTTTGTTTCTCTTCTCTTCTTTTGGACATGAGCTAAAGAGACATTATTCATACATTCATACAATACATATATATTCATACAATTTTACAGTGCATATACCAACACTGAGGATAAAGACTTCTAAGTCTAATCCTTTCTAAACATTATATCATACTCTGTTTATAAAATCAGGTCAAGGAAAATAATCCAGAATTTGGGTATTACTTTTCCAGGATAAATTATTACAAATATCTTTGAGTTTGCAGGTGGAATTTCTGGAATCCCTGGAAATTAAGACACTCACTCTGGGCCACACAAATAGCCCAAATGAGATCTGCATTATTTTTCTGGGGATTGGCATAGCCCAGAGTAATTTGTGTTTCCTTTGCTGTAGGAAGACTAATTACAGAAATCTATGCAGGTAAAACTTCAAGTGCACTTTATCAAATTTGTTTTTCTGAGGTATGGCTCTGGGCAATCAGCCAAAGCAAACAGCAAACAGCAATTGATTTACTAATTTACTAGCTACTAATGTCTTTCATATTTTTTGATATTATAAATCTTCCTTATTATATGGTACTCTGCAACGTCATGATTTGGATTTGAGCACATGCCCAGTTAGTTTGGCTCATAAAGTGCACAGAGCAACGGCCCTTTCATCTTACTCTGCAAAAAGATGGTTTATTATTTAGGTTTTCAAACAAACAGAGGCTGGTGATGCATAGAAGCAGCCTCATACATTTCTCTATTCATGTTAGTTTTATCTTTCACTGTAGAATTTCCATGATCAACAGTTTGATTTATGTATCTCAGTTGCTGTTCTTTTCTTTTACAGGCAAAAACTATGTTTAAAAGCTCTGTTCACTTCATGCCTATTATGACCTGCACAGTTCTAACTGTGGGATGTATTTTAAATTGTCAGATGAAAAAACATTTAACAAAGTACTAGAAAAACATTCAAGCATAATGAAGCCTCCGTCAGCTGGTGAAACTTCTCGTTTGGGTAAGGATTTTTATAAAAAGAGAATATCACATTCAGACTTTCAAAAATACCACATGATTAACTGAAATGTAAGTGTAGCCTGTTACTCCTCCAAGGCACCATGCAACCAGAAGGATGAGGAATTGGTCTGCCAGAGACATTCCTACTTAATCATGGGTAAGTCACAGCACTTTGCACTTTCTCCATTCTTGGTTATAGACAGATAGATAATCTGGACATCATAAATACTTGACATACTTAGTAATATTTTCTTGTAATCCTCTTTTCAAAGTGGATATTCAGTAGAACAAAGATAGAGTCAGATGAATTTTTCACATTAATTTTTTTTTAAAAAATCAATGCTTTTTCAAATTTTATTATTTTTTTCATAGGAAAAACTGCAATGTTGTACATAAAAGTTTTACTATGACCTTACCAGAAATCTTTTCTCCCCTAAATGCCAAAGACAAGCCAAAATCAGATTTGTATGGATTGCATATTTTGCATCTCGGAATTTACATCATGATCTGCAAGTCTCACCTAATCTTGAAGGATGGTTTGCTTGTGTAAAATAGCATTAAAATTAGTAATCATTTATGAAGAGTAGATTTATTATGTTTTTTTCCTCAATGAAAGATTTTCAGAACATCAAAAATGCTCACCCACGTCGCAGAACTATAAACATTTGAAATGTAGCAGATCTGCAAAAAACGTGCAGAGAATGAAAGAGTTTCAAGAAATCTGCTGAAGAGTGTTCTGAGGCACTGAATGCTTCATCAATTGGGAAAATGAGGAAGGATAAGGAATAGTTAGTTAAATCAGACTTTTGTACAATCTTGTCATCAGAAAACCGGATTGTTGCATAAAATCAGTAGCAACAAATGTGCTCTTAGCACTCAGTGCTTGAATAGATGGAGTCGTGTTGGTGCATCATTCACAAGTCTGTGTGCTGAAAAACCAGGGCTGAGCTGCTGCCTCAGCCAAATAAGGGAGTTCTCTGATTCTGCTCCTGTAAAGACCCTGTGCAGCCCTTCTTGCCAGAGGCTGGTGTGGGGGAGATGGTAAGGAAGCATTAAGGTATATACCACTAGAACACAAATGAGTCCTGCTTTAATTCCCCCTTGAAAAAGTAGTTTTACACCCCATAGTGGATATCCAGCCACAGAAAAAATGTTATTATCTTTTTTTTGGATTCAGTTCATCCAGATTCAACTACCTGATTTGTGCAAATTGCTGAATGTCAACATCAGAATCAAGACTGGAGAGGAAAAGAGCCACAAAAAAGCATGAACTGGAACAGAGCAGTCATAACCACTGTGTGCCTGACTGCTGCTCCTAGGACATCCAAAGGAGAAAACATAAATACTTTAATGAAGTTTTAACATGCACTATTGGAAGGTTCTTTCTTAGCAAAATGAGTGATTAAAATTAATTTAATAAAACGTAAACAAATGTACAGTGTCCTACTAAGCACCAAGGAATTGGTAGGAGTTAGCTAAGTCTGGAAATGCACTCATATAAATGCATGGACAAAGCTCAGAGGTTCCTTTCAGTCTCTTCACACTCAGAACTGAGAAATCTCTGAAGTATCTTGTGTTTGAAGCCCTGTTTTCAGTGCTGCTAAGCATACAGAGCACCCAGAGCACAGCATTCAAATCCCCTTCTGTGTGACAGGGAAAGGACACTGCTGTGCAGAAGAACTTTCTCAACATGCTTGTTGCTTAAAAAAAGACAATGATCTAGAAGTATTTTAGAGGTGGCAATGTTGTATGTGCATTTGGAATAGGAGAGTCCCTCTCAAGAAAACCATCTCATAGAGTGAGCAAAGGCATTTTGGACTTGAGAAACTCTAACGAGATCAGATCTCTGCTCTTGAGTTTGAATTTATTTTTAATGACACCTACTGCCATTTTGAAGATTACAAAAGGATAAAAGAATGTGCTATTCAGACTAAGGTGGTCACCTCTCCTGAAAAGGGTATTGCTTTATATTTTATTGAAGAAGCTCTTACTCTAAGATTTTGGACAGATATTTACTTTGCAACCAAGTCCTACTGCTCATTGTTTTCTGCAAATGCTCATTGTTTCATCTGTTCTAGTAGAGACTCCTATACTCTTCTGAAAAAAGCAGGATGAAGGAGAAGCATGTATGCAGACCTTGCATCATTATCTCAAGAACACAGGATATTTGCAATCTGCAGCTGCCTAGTTTACTGACTACGAGTCAATTGTCACACTTAACACAAGACAATTGTCATATTTGCTTTTCTATCAGGAGATACTGTAATACTTCTTGAGAAAATGCACCAATCTTTGCTCCTGTTATGACTGTTATGACCTTTGTGTTATTAATTTTCATATTGTTCTGGTATTATTTAATCTTTATACCTGGTTTTATATTTTTTCAAATCCTGTTCACATACACTCACACTTTTTGGCTGCATGGGTAAGATGGGTTGACATTTTGATAGATCACTATATTTCTATGATTTCTTTCCTATCTTTATCTTCAGAAATCAGTTTCTTCTGTCTGCAGCATTGTGAGATTCTGGTCACACAGTAGACTCACTCTGGCCACAGATAAGCTTTTCCTGGCTGCTCACTGACTCTTCCCCTTTAACTGGAGAGAAAAGAGGGCAGGAAGAGCAAAAGCAAAAAAAAACCTCATGGATCAAGACAATGACAGTTTAGTAAGTGATGAAAAGATGAAAAGGCAAACAAACAAAACCTGAGTGATGCAGGCATTGTGATGGCCAGTAGTGGAGCAATGACCCTGGAGTCTCCAGGCAATGGCTACCTCCCACAAAACTCCCTCCCTCAGGTTTGTTGCTGATCATGTTACATACCCTGGAATATCCCTTTGGGCACCTGCAGTCCCTTGTCCCAGCTGTCTCCCCTTCCAGCTTCTTACCCACCTCCAGCATCCCAGCTTTTGGGGCAGAGTGGGAAAAAAAATGAAGTCTTGATGCTGTGCAAGCACTGCTCAGCAACAGCAAAAGCACTGGTGTGCTATCAACAGTGTTTTAATCACAAATCCAAAACACAGCACCATTCAGGCTAAAGAAAGAAAATTAAGTTTATCATTAACAGCCATACCCAGTACACATTATAATATCCAATTATAGCATGAATATTTGAAAGACAACAACCAGAACATATACTGGATATTTCAGCAACACCTCCCACCATATGTGAGTGAAACAAAAAAAAAAGTAGTGCCTTCAGTGTTACACCTCAAATAAAATTATTTTGTATCCAAAACATTGAAGTTAACTGCTGGTTTATTCTTCTTGCATCAGCTAGACATTAGCTAATTTATTTATTTTAAATATGGATCTTGAGAATCAGGATTATTCAGTTGTGAAAATCTAGTGAAAATCTAGTTGACACTGAAATTACTTACTATCCTGCCTGGGGATCTGATTGAAGAGAATTTAGAATTTCTAGACTGGAGACTTGAATCAATTTTAAGTCAATCTCTGTACAGGCACCTGAAACAGTACACACAAAAATTTTGGTGACATCTGTGTTCTAAACATCAAATCTCTCAGGCACGCTCAGCAGCGCCCTGCACATATGGACCTCTAAAGCCTATTACCTTCCATTGCTCGTAAAAGACCAACCCAGGACTTTTAAAACCATTTCAACCCCTCAAAGCCCCATCCAATGGTGCTGGCAGCTGCTCATTGTGTTGTATTTGAACACAATTCAGTTTCAGAAGGGCCAGCTGTACCCTGGGCTACATCCATGGTGGCAGCAGGGCCAGGGAGGGGATTCTGTCCCTCTGCTCTGCTCTGTGAGACCCCACCTGCAGTGCTGCATCAGCTCTGGGGGGACATGGACCTCCCATGTAGGTCTGTAGGACTGAGTCCAGAGGAGGGACATGGAGATGATCAGAGGGATGGAGAACCTCTCCTGTGGGGAAAGGCTGAGAGAGTTGGACTTGTTCAGCTTGGATAGGAAAAAGGTTCCATAGAGATCTTAAACCATTCTATGATTTTTGTCGACACATTAGACTCGGGGTGAATGGTTAGTCATAATCACAAAGATAAATCTGAAGTCTATGTGCATTTAGAAACAACCCTTAGAAAGATAAGATTTTAGAATTCTAATTACACATATTATTGTGAAATGCTATGGGATTTTATAAACCATTCACCTTGCAATCTCAGACAGCCAAACTGGAAAAGTTATCTTTTCTCTAAACCAGAGGTCTGGTTAGTGCAAATCACACACAGAGTATCAGATGAGCCATGTTTCTGTTGTAAAAAAGCTGGCTACTGAATACACTGATACCTATCTGTGATAAAATTTTGAAAGAGTAATAGTCTAAGTCTCACATGTTTCTGCTATTCATTCATAGGTAGGAGCCCAGAAGAGGAACAAATGAAACATACGATTTTGTTGAGATTAATTTCCTAAGGGTTTTCCCTCCATCTCTGGGCTGAGATGGAGGGAAAGTAGTAGCTCTAATTTTCTGAGCTTTTTTGCTCTGATTCTGTGAGAGGAACAAGAATGAGGAATTGTCTCCCATCTCTCTGTAGATTAATGACTTAAAAATACCCACAGGCCTGGATTTGTGGTGGACCTGGATGTCCCCACAATTGCATGTAGAGGTCAAAATGAAATAAAGATAATATTGTTGGCTTGTTATTCCTTTTTTTCTTTCGGATCTTATTCATATAGGGGATTTCTGCTGCACAGTGATCTGAATGTTAAATATAGCAGAATATGAACCACCGAATCAGATTCAACATTTCACCATTTTAGTTGGATCAATTCTCACAAATATGGATCTAATATGCTTGGAGTCTCATTTCCCAAAGATAAATTTGTGCTATTCTTCAACACTAAGAAGATGAAAGAGATGCTGATGAGTTGATTGGTAAACGAGTTAATTTTGAATGGCTTTGGCCTGATTATTTAGTTTTGTTTTAAGAGCATTTGTTTTTAGTTGGAAAACACACAGAAATTAATTGCTAACCAGAGTAGGTCTCCTGAATTTAGCTGTTCTAATTTTAAGCAAGCAGTTTTATTCAGATATTTTAATTGCTTGCCTAAAGAAGGACGTAAATACTCACATATGGATTGGACTGCACTGCACTGCACAAGCAAAGTGCTTATGTGTAACTGAATGGCTTTTTAAATATTTAAATTATAATTCAGTACAGTTTTTCAGGCAGGGTCACAACCTCCTTTGGGCATCAAACTGCTCTGGCATGGCCTTCTCTGTGGGCTGCAGTTCTGTTCTTCATTCTGCTTCTCACCTGTATTTCAAAATCAAAAATCTCCTGTGTCTTCATTTACCCATAATTAATACTTGTCTCTCAAAGTTGCTTCAAAGATTCATTAATTAATTGAGGTTCATTCAAAGTCCTTAGCTAAAGCAATGTGGTAAGTGTTGACATGACATGATAGAAAAAATTGAACATATTGAACCTTATAGAAACTATGGAGAGAGTTCAGTGGTAGTACATTTTATCAGATATCAAAATAACAAGTGTACGGATGTGGCTAGTTTTATTATTTATACTGTCTGAGAATGAGACTGTAAAGCATAAAAGCATGGATATAAAATCAAGCGAGCAATCGTACATGATAAAAGTTAAGCATAGCAGCACACTAGATTTGGCTTTTTTTTACCACAAGAGATCTCTGAAATGCTAATAACCCCAAATTAATTATTTAACAAAGATTGTTGAATTATTCAGGTTTAAAAATACAAAGTCACGCACAATGAAACTTGTGTGTCACACAGGAGCTACTAAATCCTCTGGGACAAACTCTAAGATCTTTGCTCAGCCTTCGTTCAGCCCAGACTCATAAAGAAAACTTCTACTGGAAGCTTTGTTGAGTGAGGGTCATGTTGGAGCATTCTATGAGGATTTTGCAGTAGCTGAAGGTGGTTCAGATGAAAATCAACATCTGTTTACGACTTGATGATTAAGAGAGGAGAAAAAAGTTTTTCAAACTTCTTCGATCTAAGGATTTGGCTGGGCAATGAAAGTTTGGCCAGGGTATTCTTCCAATATACTAATGGTAATTAAGAATTAAGGGTTTAATGTGACAGCTTTAATGCAAACTGTGATGCAGCACTCAATGTGAAAAAACCACTGGAACAGACACATAAATGAAGAGTGCATAATAACTGCTTAATATTGAGTGATATCTTCAGAAAAAAATTGCATAATAGTGACTGCTAATTAATAATTAATCAAGTACTTAGTTTGCCTTATTTATGATATTCATAATATATAAATATGATACTCATATATCATGAATATAATGCATTATATGATATCCAGTATATCATGAACTGTTGGATGGGTTCTGTCTCTACCATACACCAGTAGTAACATCCAAAAGCCTAATAAAACATATTACCTCAAAAACTGCAGCATGAAAAGTAAGTAAGGAGCAGTAGGAGATGAGGAAAGGAATGGTGACTGCAGTGGCAGTAGGATTAAGTTTAAAATAGGAGAAGAAAAATCAGAGGAAGGTGACTCCTTGAAACACCTTGCTGAAGTGTGTATGTACTGCAGTGGAATTATGGGATCACAGCAACTGAACTAGATTTAGAATTACAGAATGGTTAAGTTTGGAAAAGACCTTTGAGATCAAATCCAGTCATCAACTCAGCACCACCACTACATTCACCATTAAATGATGTCCTCAAGTGCCTTAGGCTGGTGGGTTGGGGTTAGCTGTGCAGCATCCCAGCTGTGGCACAAGAGCATTGATGACACCAGCAAGTGTTAATCTAAGAGACTGCTGCACCCCCAGTTCCCCAGAAAGCAGTTCTGGACTAAGTTATTACAGTTTTGTTTTAATCAGAATGAAAGTCAATTGTGTAGGAAAAATATTTAGTAGTTTTGTTAAAAGTAGATTTTGGAACCTATGGATTGAAGACTACCCAGTTGTCAGAGATATATATTACATTATGTATATTCTTATATTTCCCTCTTGCATCCTATGCAAAGTAGCAATATCTCTGTGTTTGGAGATTTATACTTCTGTCCTTGAAAAGCTTCTGCCTGTTCTCACCAGGACAGTACTGGATGTTGCTTAAAATATGATTTTAAACAAAACTGTATAATTGTGTTTTACAGATAAACAATACAGATAAATTGTATTATTACAGATAAACTATATAGATTTTTCAAATCTACTATGACTGATTATCAAAAGGCCAAGTTTAAGACTTCTCAATTCCACAACTGGAGGCTCAGCTCTTCTGATTTAAATCTGACAAAAGGGCATCTCAGTTCCTCGCAGTTGAAAGATATGATTTTGAATATGATTCTTACTTTGAACACAACACTCCATAATTGAGAGAAATTTAGTGCTAATTTTAACCTACTTGAAAAAAAGATCTTCTTCTAGAGTCCTGTTGAAAGGGCTTGGAAAGGCCCTTTCATTGCTGCCAGAGTGGATAAGAAGAGGATACAGGCATAGGGAACTTCCCAGAACTAGTGTCTAAACTGGGGGTCTACTGCTTTTTTCCCCTCTTATA
This sequence comes from Luscinia megarhynchos, assembly GCA_034336665.1. Taxonomy (NCBI): domain Eukaryota; kingdom Metazoa; phylum Chordata; class Aves; order Passeriformes; family Muscicapidae; genus Luscinia; species Luscinia megarhynchos. The sequence goes on from JAPFBE010000003.1 coordinate 74,448,995, forward strand.
ATTGAAACCAATTCCTATTCTTCCTGAAGTCAAAATTAATTTTAACATTAAAGCCTGAGGATTATTTTAAGCATCATTCCCAAGAGGCATGTGAAGTGGATTATTATTTTCACTTCTGTTTTTGCAACTCAGAGTACTAGAAGCTTTTTTCACTGAGAACCCTCATGCAAGTAACACGGTCCCAAGAGCTGGTAAGTGAAGAAGGAGAGCAGATTCTTTGACTCAAGATTCCAAAGAGCTATTTACAATATACAACACTTAGAGAGGAATAACAGCAGACTTGTAGTTCTGAAAGAGTTCCATGGGAGTTTCATCCAAGAATTTATTAAATAAATCAGTTAAGTCACAACAGCTTATTCTCTCCAATGAAAATGAACTTCTTAACTAAGCTGTTGACTGAAAAATCCTCTTTAGAATGCTACTGTGGCCTTGAAAACCTTAGCACTTCTTAGAAATAGCACTGCTTCAGAAAAGACACAACTAAGAGGACAGAAACCCAGGATTCATATTTGCAGAGATTTCTTACTCCAGCCTCACAGCTCACATGTTCATTTCAAGTGGAACAACATACACTTTTAGAAAAAGTGCTGTAGCCAAAGTAACTTATTAATATTTATCCACTGAAGGTACCTTAGCACAGAAAGTGGCTACTAGAGATTATTATGGGATTTGAAGAGCAATTCCAAAAAACTTCAGTCCTGCAAAGATCATGTATTTAGCTCCAAAAATGTAAGTAGTACAACCACAGAGAACAAGTAAGGATGCCCACTGCCCTGGTTACAGATGGGACAGGGATAATTTTGGCAGCAGGCAGGAGGGGCATAGCCAGGACCCAGAGGTTATGTGATACCACCTCCCATCCTCCAGGGATGAGATAAGGGCTCCCTTACAGGCCAGTGTAGGAGGAGAGCAGAGGGAGCAGCTAGGTATTCTCTGGGGGTTTTCATACGAATTTTTTTAGTCCCTTTTGTACCCTCTGTCATCAGTAGTGCTGTTGTTACTGTTGGTTTTCTTGTCTCATTGCCATTTCCAGTAAATTGTTCTGGCTCAGCCCATGACCCTTGCCTTCTGTGCCTCCAATTCTCCTCTCCAGCCCACCATAGGGAAGTGCATGATTTGGAGTGGTCTCAGTGGGAGCAGTAAAGTGAAGTATACCATTCCTAATCCCAACACCTACAGAGACCTAAAAAATCCTGCAGGATTTCAGGATTTATTAGTTATAAAATGCCATGGTATAGCAACTCATTAGTTCTTCTGAATTTGGTGACTGGATCTATAACTGATGATTCTAAAAGCATTCATCAAACATTCATGACTCTATAGAATATAATATTGCAAGCGCAGAAAATGTAATTCATGCAATGATAATTTTTAAAGTAATTTTCAACAATTCCCAGTAAGCAAGGCCAAAACAATAAAATGGAATTCCACTGGGCTAGCTCTTGGTTCTGGGAGAGTTTTTGGTATTATTACTAAATATTAATGATACAAAGATACTTATCTAGCTCATCCATACACCTAGGATTTGCTTAAAGCCTGTACAAATCCTGCTAATATGCAGGATAAACTCTTGGTTTTGTTGTAATCCATTGCTGACATGACTTCCATGGATTCCAGTGGGATCAGATTTTAATCTCAATAGTCAGTTTTCTGGTGGACTATCCACTGGCACCAATATTTTTTTTCTTTGTCAGTAACTCAACCAGTTTGTACTAATTGTCAACTGTCTGGAAAGATGAAATTGTTCCAGTGTTTAATTAATGGTGAAAAAGATCAAATTTATTTGGCTTCCTGAATCATTTAATTCTGAGAATGTTTAAAGTACTTCATTCTGGTTTTAGATTTTCCAGTGTAATTACTAAAATCACAATAAAGTAATCACGAAAAAATAATGAAGGGGATACAGTTTGAAGTGACAAAGAATGGCTGTTTATCATTTGAGGATTTAATTTCTTTCCAAGACAAAAGCCCCTGTCAAGTAATTACTGATGATTTTGTGGACACTGCATCTGCCGAATATTGCAGAGAAGAGTTTTGTGAAAAATTTCTTCTAAACAGAATATAATTAACATCATGCAGGTTAGCTCATGTATCTTGGGTAAGATTCAGCATTTACTTATTTTTAAATTCTTCAATATCCTTTCTTTTTGACTTTTCCTTTGAATTGCTTCCTAAAGACAAAAATTGCTTTGACAGAATAAAATTAATCCTTTCTTGTATTAATTTGTTGTTATTACTCAGTATTATAAAGTAAAACTAAGGGTGTGACCTATGTGACACAATATGGATAGTTTTGTGGGTACTATATATTTTAGGCAAGTTTTCGAATTGTCCTTGTTATACATTATTTTTGTCCCATAAATGTGAACTACCAGAATGATCCTGTAGAGCCCAGCAGAAAGTTCTGTTAGTCATATTTTCAAAGATGCCATGAAGAATTAAAACTACCATGGTTTATCTCTTTATATCAACAAGGAGGATTTTTTCTATGAGGACATTTATCCGTGATGTAGTTTGGAGGACTCAGACAGGATTAAAAATACATCATACAATTCTAGATCCGTACAGGTGGCATGGACTACAACAGAATGAGTGCAGGAGACATTTGCATAGTTTTCACTGCAGGTATACTCCCTTTGGAGTAAAATCTCTGTGACATCTAATTCAGTAAAAAAAAAAATCTCAGAATCAAGGTGAACTGCACAGAACAAACTGGGCTCCACATAACTCATGTGTGCAGTAGATCACTGCTGTCATTTGCATAAAGTTAAGTAGTTTTTGCAGTCTGTTTTCTTAAGCTCTGAGGAACCAACAAACTGGTGAGAATCTGAGAACTGTGAAGTCTGGGACAAGGATGTTTTGCAATTGCAAGTTATTTAGCAACTTCAGCTTGGTGAAGAAAACAGAGACCTGATGACTAAACAATCAAAAATCTGTGAAACTTTACCTGGAAGTATTGAGTAAATAACTCTGGCTCAACTCTCAGTAGGCCTGCTTTATTCAAAATTATTTCATATACTTCAAAAATATATTCAAAATTCTTTTTCCCCTCCCTTGTGAATTTTCTCTGGGAGAACTTCTTCAATGTACTGATCATCAGTAATCTTTAAACATTGACCATGGCCATAAGACTTAACTTTAAATCCAGTCTTGCTTTTTACATACATATTTATTCATTCCTCATTAATTCTACTTCTCAGGAATGAACTGAATATCCAGATTCCTTTTGTGGTATTTGTGCACATTGATACTTTGCTGAATCTCATTACATGTGATCTGGTCTCAGGGGATAAAAGAAGAACCTGCATATTTGCTGAAAAGGATATAACTGTAAAAATTCAACTCTTTAATCTTCACATTTGGTTTCTTTGTTAGCATTATTTAGAAATACACCAGACATACAGATACTTTACAAGACCTGAACAAAAGTAAGAACCAGACTTCAATTTACTGCTTCCGAAATGTAAAATATCAATATTTTGGGAATACATCCTACTACATAACAGTTGTCATATCGATAAAGGGAAAAAAAACCCCAGCTAAATCCTTCTAAAGATGTAGATTTGCTACAATTTTTGATAAATATATTTAATCAGAAGGGAAAAATAATGTTCCTTAGAGCTGCTCTATCTGTTCCCCTGCCCTAACTTCATCCCCTTCTGTCTCATCCCACTCCTTTAGTGGACTAACTTTATGTTAAAAGGTCTCTACTAAATTCTAGAATTGTCTTTTTCTATCCTTTGGCAGGTTAAGTGGTCATGGCATGAAATGAAGATAATGCCTCATTGTGGTCATTTGCAAAATAGGAGCCTGGAAACATATTCCTGTTCAATATTTTTCACAGTTTTATTTCTCATGATTTCATGCATCTATTAGTACATCATGGTCTAAGTTTTATATGTTGACTATTTTGAGGGAGCCTAAAAGGTAGCCAATTAGGCAGATGAACATTGCAGTGCATTTTGTAAAGTCCATCAGAAGGAAAGTTTTCTTTAGAGAAACCTCAGGTGGGCATTTCATATTTCAACTTTTCTAGACTGGAATTGGTTCAACTTAGATGATGCTGTGTTTAATGAATATATTACTTGCAGGTTTCCATGGACTGTTTTCGTGTTCTTATTTGTTTGTTATGGTGTTAGCTAAAGTCCTTCCATGCTATCAGAATGGTCTGGATCAAAGAAATTTCACAAACTGTGTAAGTAGTGGCCATCATTCCTGAAGTGCCATGATGTAAAAGGGGCAGGCAAATGTTATGCAACAAGTGTAAGCCAAACTTGGGGCACCTGTGAATTACTAAAAGAGTAGCAACAACAGCAAAAAGTATTTTTTGACACTGTGGTGGCATAGCCAGACACAATGAATAAGCATCTTGCAATGTATGTAAGCAATTTAACCTCCTTTACTGTAGTTTATGAAACTGAAATTGCATCTGGTGTCAGTGTGCAAACTGCAATATGGAATGTAGAAGATTTCCATGTTATTAATACCCAACTGTCCCATCTCGTGGCAGGACACAGAGTGACTGCTCATTCAGGCCTGAAGTCACAATGGGTATTACTGTTGTCAAAGCACATCCCTGAAAGATGCCACCATAGCTCAAACTGTAGAATAGAGGACACATACATGGAGGATATATTTATAAGACTCGATCTTACCAAGAATGTTGGGCAGAGCTTGTCAAATTGTTTGTAACAAAACTCACTATGTAGCAGACTGAGTTGTCATACATTTTCTGTATCAGCCCTGTTTTCTTTATCAAGATATATGAATACTTGCATTATATATGTATTATAGATTATATCCTGTAATTTAGTTCAGCAATTAATGTATATAAACAACTTCATCCTAGAAATCTGTTTATGTGTTTTTCCTAAAATTACAATAAGCAAATAATTATCCCCATTTTATTGTATTATTTCTTCTTAATGAATGCCTGTTGGAACTTCAAAAAAAAATAGTAGCAATAAGTAAAAGATAGTGACTATCTTTTCTTGAACAATCTCTGTCACATATAATTGTTGACATGTGATTACAGACAGGACTTTTCTCTTCAAACATTTATTCAAACAAACCTTTACGAATCTAAAAATACATGAATGACAAATGGTGGTAGGCCTGAATGTAGAGAAACCAGAGAACCAGCCCTTCATGCAACACAATGTTCTTCTCCCAGTTTACTTTTTCCTGATTTCCAAAGAAAACAACTCAGGCCAGCAGCAAGAACACAGAGAAGTCAGAGTGGCAGAACTAGAGAGTTTACCACAGGCCTGCCTGCAGGAGCCAGCAGAGAAATCTCTGTGATATCTGTCAGAGGCACAGCAACAACAAACAAATAAAAGCACATGTCTGAGTTCAAAGATCAGCATTGATGCCAATCAATACTGCACCGTGTTTTCTCTGATGGTCTTAGACCTTAGAATTACAAGGGAAAAAAGTCAGTGTCTTATGCTTTAGAAGGTGGGGACTCTTGAAGATATTAATGGTGAGAAGCATTAAAGCTCTCCCTGCTAATGAAGTCACTGAATAAGATGGTGCTGCACATACATGTAACAAAATAAATACAAAATATAACATAAATCCAGACAGGATTATTTTATTACTTAGAACTTTGTTAACAAGAAACTTGAGTAGTAACTGATTTACAATAATGGAATATGATGCACATATGTAATTCAGAGAAAACATAAATAAGATATCATTTGTGCATAACTTAGAAAAAATATTTTTGACAGATAAACTGTTGTAATTAATTATTTTAAATACAGCAGGAGGAAATCAGTGGCATATCAATAATTATAAATTCCACCTTGAAGGCAGAATGGTGTCAGTAATATCCATCTGTCGGGATCTCTAAATAATGAAGCTGGCATAGCAGTGAGATGCTCAGGAGGTACTCAGTGCAGTTACTCTGCTTTTAATTTAACAAATCTCTTCTATTCTCCTTTCAACATATTTTTCACACTTTTTGTGGTTTTGTATGTTTCTCAAAGGAGGTAGAAAATTCCTAGTGTTATGCTGGGCAGATAACTTTATACAGATATATACAGATAAATTTATATAATAAGAATAACTGACTTGAGAACTAAAGTAACTACTGATGTAATCTCTTAATATGACACAGTAACAAACCTTAATGATGACAGTGTTAACTCGAGATTTCTAGCAATCACTAGGAAAAAAAACCAACCAAAAATATTATCTTCTCATTAGTAGAAGCTTCACACCTACAACTTGTAAAGAACTTAAATTAAAAAAAAAAAGTAAATAGAATTTTTTTCAAATTATTAACCACACCATTGCTATGGCTGTATAGGATCACGTCAAGCTAAACAGCTTGTAATTCAAACACACTCTGCAGGCAAAAGGTAAATACCAGGAATAGCTGTTTGAATGTTTAAGAACCTATTTTTCCTAGAGCTGTGATGTATTTGTCGCTCTTTATGATACCTGTTTACTCTTTATACATTTGCAGGTCTAAATATCAAATCTCCAAGATAAGAGCCACATGATTCTGCAAGATATGTACACAGAAGGCTTCAGTGTATCACATTCTTTGCTGCTGTGACAAATTTAGGTGACAACTGGAGGTGCTTTGAACCACTCAGGCAGGACGCAGAAGTAAATACAGTGCCTTACATGAACATGGAATGGATGTTGAAAAGCTCTTAGTCATTAAAATGAAGAATTGAAAATATTTGATTTCTTTCTGCAATGAAAGAAGGCAATCTTGATCTCACTTATGCTATAAGTCTATCAATTTCTGCCAAATTAGTCTTGCATTTCATGAAATACATGATCTCTAGCCCAATATCTCTTTCCATGTACACCTTCATTGGAAGGTTAAAATCTTCCACTTCCTTGGAAACTAGAAAGACATTTTCTAGTTAATTCTATCTAGTTTTGACTTCAAATATCCTCCTACTCACTTAAAACAGAGAAGGAGTATCTCATTATCTGTAATGGAAATAGGGGCTCGATGACTAGTAGAATTCTTTATCTTTGAGCAATATGCCTCAGACTACTGGGTTGGAAACACAGTATTTGTTCAAAACCCACAAAACTATGTGCAATGAAACTGCAATGGGTTTAATGACAGTATTTCAATTGGACTGACTTTCACAGTGTAGACATAGTACAAGTGGGTGTTGGCACATTTCAAAATTTTAAAATTATTTGACAATAATTAATTATACCATGTAAATCAAGGCAAATGTAGCCTGACAGATCTTGTGTGAAGGCACATAGAGAAGAACTGTATGTTTCTGTAAAAGATAAAGGCTAAGTGGGATCCTGTAAGGGAGGGGGCAGTGTGTTTGTACACATGTTTAAATGGGAGTAGGATCATCCCTAGCAGTCCAGCAATAATGATGCTCCCAGAAATCTCATTGACTCAAGTCCTGAGTATAAATGTCCAGGTAGGAACACATCTTTAAATTAATTCTTTCTCACTGCAGACCCTATTTCTCTCCCCACCCTCTTGCAGTGCAAAAATCCTTCAGTATCTCTGGCCCATGAACACCCAAGAGTGTTCTCAGCCATGACATTTTGAACAGCTTTTGAATGTGTTTCTCTGATCCAATCCTACTGTTCTCATCTGGCTCATTAGCCATCTAAACCTACCTCCTCATCAAGCTCTCCTTTGCAAAAAAATAAAAAAGGTTCATCTGTAATTTCTGACTTAAAATGTGCACTTCAGTTTCCTACATACATCTAGGCATACATTCTGTGTGAACAAAAGGGATACAGCTATGAGAACCCAGTCACAGAATCACAGAACAGTTTGGATTGGAAGGGACCTTTAAGATCACATCGTTCAAACGCCCTGTACAGGTAGGGACACCTTGCCCTAGACTAGGCTGCTCAAGGTCCAATCCTATCTGGCTGTGGACATTTCCAGTGACAGGGCACCCACAACTTCTCTGGACACCTATTCCAGTGCCTCACCACCCTTGTAGCGAAGAATTTATTTCTAATGTCTAATCTGAATGGGAAACAGCAGTTTGGATCATGTCTGGAAGAGACCATACAATGGAAGAGTTTTAGAAATAGGGAAGGGTTTCTGGTTGGCACAACATGATTCTGCCCACATTCACGCTTAAACAAAGGCAGGAGGCAGCTGGGATTAGAATCAGTTGTTGACAATGGTTATTCTATTTATCTTATGCAAAGAACTAAGAAATTTACTAAGTAGTAATGGTTCCATTTTCAGGCTTTCTGAAAGCAAGTCCTGAGTTCTGCACTATAGAAGAGAAAAGAATTCCATCAGGCAGGTTACACATCCTTCACACCTCCAAGCTGTATAGCATTCTTCTGCTCTTTCCAAGTGACACTGTTTAGCCATTGCACAGTCAAACTGACTTACACCTTTCCTGGTTTATTCAACTGCAGTTTTGATAGTATTCTCATTGCAGAACAGAAACCCAGGGAACTGTGTGTGGCATGTGCTGGAGCACCCTTGTTAGGGCATTCTAACCAGCTTATACCACAAGACTTTGGTTAAAGGTGGGCAATTAAACACCACTGTATGAATCCTTGAAAATTACCTTGGAAATACAGGTTGATGTTGCCACTTTCTCTTTTTCCTGGAAAGGTTTAGATTAGACTACATGTCAGCAATACAATTGCACCTATATATATTCCACTAGATATAGATAATCTTTTTGTAAGTTATGCAGTGAGGCTGAATCATGGTACTGTGCTGTTCTGCATGGCATCTTTTGCAGCTTTCATTGCTATGGCACCCAAGTGACTTCTAGTAGTGCATTAAGTAATGTGCCTGTCACTCATCAGGCAAGCTCACTCCATCTCTCATCCTTTCCCTTGTACAGAGAACAAGAGCTTTCAGCTTTTGTGCTTCATCTTTGTGAGTGAAATATCTCAGTCACTAGACTTGATTGAGGGAATGATGATGGAATAGTTTGTAACTTGCTGTCTGTAATAAAACCAATTAAACCAACTCTAAACTACAGTTAGTTTTCACATTAATTCACCAGTTCTTTTTATCTGAGAAGAGAGATGCATTTTCTGATTATGTACTAAAAAAAGGTGCACAAGGGAGATATTAAGCATGCAAATATTGCAATTTTTTTGGTCAAGGTTATGTATTTTTTACTTCTAAAGAATGAAAGGTTAATGTGTGTACAAGCCAGATGAAATCTCAGTGGTGGTTTAACCCTGGCTGGGTGCCAGGTGCCCGCCAAAGTTGTTCTATTCCTCCCTTTCTCAACTGGATACAGAAGGGACAATATAAGGAAAGGCTCATGGGTCAAGACAAGAACAGGGAAAGATCACTCACCAACTACTGCCAGGCAAAACAGTCTCAGCTTGGGGAAAATCAGGTTAACTTTTTACCAATCAAATTAAAGTAAGATAATGAGAAATAAAATCTGAAGCCTACAACAACTTTCCCCCAGTGGCACAGGGGGACACTGAAGAAGCAGTCAGTCCATTAGGTTGTGCTGCTCCTTCCTCCTCAAGGGGAGGACTCCTTACACTCCCTTGCTGCAATGTGGGTCACTTCCAGAGGGTGCAGTCCTTCAGGAGCAGGTTGCTCCAGCATAAGTCCCCAGATGGTTTTAAGTCCTGCCAGAAAATCTTCTCCAGTGTGGGTTCCTCTCTCCAGGGGCCCGCATGTCCTGCCAGCCTGCTCCAGCACAGGCTTCCCATGGGGTCACAGCCTCCTTTGGGTATTCCCCTGCTCCACCATGGGGTCCTCCAAAGGCTGCAGGTGCTACTCTCCATCCCCATGGTTCTCCATGGGCTGCAGGGGCACAGCTGCCTCCCCATGTTCTGCACTAGGGGCTGCCTGGAGCACCTCCTGCCCCTCCTTCTGCACTGACCCTGGGGTCTGCAGGGCTGTTTCTCTCACATATTCTCACTCCTTTCTCTGCCTGCAAATGTTCTTGTGCAGAAATTTCTCCCCTTCTTAAATCTGTGATCACAGAGGTGCTCCCACCATTGCTGATGGCTCAGCCTTGGCCAGCAGTGGGTCTGTCTTGGTTGGCACTGACATCATCTGACATGGGACAAGCTTCTGGGAGCTTCTCACAGAAATCACCCCTGTAGCCCCCCCATTAACAAAACCATGCCACACAAACCCCATAAAGACTCAGGAAAAACAGCTTGCTTTTCTAGTTCAGTATTCACTCTGATTTTACATATAGATATATAGATATATACACGTATTTAGGGGAAATATTAGAGTGAAGATCTGATAACTTCCTCCAGAACAGCAATTTCATTGTAATTCAATTTGCAATTTAAATGTCTAATAAATGACTGCATAAATATCAATAATGGCTAATTCATTAAAAAATAGCATATGTTCATCTTTGCAATAGAAATATCAAGTCATTAGGAAAGCTAGAACAATATATAAATTACATTTTTATGTTGGAAAGACTTGCACAAAGCATAATGAATAGTCATACTCTCTGCTAGTAATCTCTTTTCTTCTCTCTCTCAAAAGGAAAGGACCACACCTTGCTTCTTCATTCCAGCATTTTGGCATCCAAAATAATTCTCTTTAACCTCATTAACTTTCAGATAGTTACAGAATGGATTATCATCCCTAGCCTAAAAAAAGAAAAAAATGTAAGTCCACTCCCATATCCTGAACCATTCCAACATAAATGCATCAAAAGAACACACCACCTTTAGCCAGCATTCCCATCATCTTGTGACTCTTGAAAAACCCACAGATTTCATAACATCTGTGCTTATCTGACCTCTGGTAGAAGTATGGCCCACTCCCATAGCACTGTGTGCTTTCACCCTGTAAGACAGTTGCTACAATATTTTGAAAGATGTCAGGTTAAAAATATTCAGAATTTTAGCTGAGCATCTTTTTTTCCTTTCAAGGGCATTGAACATTTTTTGTTCCTATAATTTATCTGCCCAGTGTTTCTGGAAAATCACACAGCTATGCCATGACTGTATGATCAATAACACCTATTGAGAGTGGCTTCAGGACTTGTGAAAGGTTTGGGGTTGGTAAGAAAGTAAGAGTGCCTCAGGGAATACCAGAACTTATGAGGCTTGAAATAAGAATGAAGACCAAGGAAATTTTGGCATCTAGGAAGGGTAGCAACTGAGAAAATGAGAAATGTCACCTGGAAGTTGAAGGAGATGCACAGGTGTCATGTGGAAGATGGGAGATAATCTAGAGCATTCAGTTGGTAAGCACAAGCTCAAAGGAAGCAGCAGAATGAAATCTGTGCAGGTTCTGAAATCAAAGGATGTGATAGCCCATCAACGAGGTAGGATGGTATTCACTTTAAGTAAGAAGAAAATGTACCAGAGGGGAGTGGAAAAAAAGAACAGAGGAAAGGGAAGGGAAAAAAATAGTACCTGGAAGAAAAGATTTGAAACAACAGTCTAATTTCAAATAGACTACTTGAAATAAAAAGTAACTGCAAACATTTGGGGAATGTACAAAAAACAGTGAAGTACTGTCTCTTCATAACAGTAGAACAAATGAAATTAAGTGGTTATGCACAAGAGCAGTGGAATACATCAAAATTTCATCACAAAGTATTCTAGAAAACAATTTTCTTTCAACAAAAATGTGAGGTATTATCGGCAACATATTTCTCAAATGCAAAGCCTGCACATAACTTTGTATTGTCTCTTTTTATAGTAAAATGAAAGAAGAATCAGCACGAGAACTATAAAATACACATGGTATCATTGGTACTAAACTTCCTATTTGAAATAAAATATCCTTTAGCAAAAGAAAAAATGGTTTGCAAAGAGAGGAAGATTTCTAAAACCCATTCGAGTGTAATTTTGAGAGACATAGTTTGGAGGACCAAAGAAATTTCAGAAATTTGGCTGCAGGTATTTCCGCACCTCCTCTAAAGACTGTGTAAATGAGCTGCAGGTCTCTTTGGACACCTCCTCCTCCTCTGGCAGTTTCAGCAGGTGAGAGGAGCTCCAGTGGCCCAGGCAGGCACTGAAACCACGGTGTGGCTGGGGCTGGCTGCCTGAGAGCAGGGCAGGGTCAGACTGCTTTGCAAAGACTCTACTGGGGCTTGTCCAGTCATTTTCCCAGCACATCACTAAACCAGGGGAAGGTGTGCATGCCTAGAGAATACGGGGCTGTGTGCTGTTCCAACACAAACACTGGCAAGAATTCAATATGTGAACATGGCCAGGAATGAGGGAGTGACTTTATTTGGATGCACTAATGTTTTAACTATACATTAACAATATTTAATTCTAAATATTCCATTATGAAATAGAAAGTACTATGTTTAATGTGAAAGATACCTAAAGACCAAATGCTAATTCCTCAGTGCAATACATTTTTCCTAGAAAAGTTTGTTATTATTTATTTGCGAGCTATCATCAAACAAAGTGGTACCAGTGAAGCGGAACTCAGAAATACAAGTGGACTGAGTTTTGCTTAAGTGTTATTACTGCAAAAATATTGTGTTGTTTTGGTTTGGGGGTTTTTTACTATGATATTTGATATTTTGCCCCGCTCTTAACGGAAATTATTAGTGATTGTAAACTGGCTCTTCTCCGGAACAGGTGAGCAGCGTTTGTTAAGAGGATGTTTCAGAGATGAAAGAAAGAGGCGAAGAGCCTGAAAATTTCCATGTAAATTTTCCAGTGCATGGGGAAGACTGTAAGTTACAGGTTTTCTGGGTGTACTGAATTAGCATTCACTTTCACTGATGCTCTTCCTCGGCCACTTACACGAGGACACAAGCAAGCCACAGCAAATCCGAGTAAGAGTTGTGTTCCCCAGCCGCGCCGCCGGTGCTGCCGAGCTCCGGCGGGAGCGCCCGGCGGGATTCGCTCCGAGCACGGCGGGAGAGCGGCGGGAGAGCGGCCCGGTGCCGGTGCCGGTGCCGGTCAGTGTGCCATGGCCCCAGCCCGGGCCCGCGCCACGGTGCGGCGGGACACGGCCCGGCGGGCCCGGGGCGCTGCGGACGGCGGCGAGGGAGGCGCGCAGGGGGCACCGGAGCCCCGGGGGAGGCGAGCGGAGCCCGCCGCCCTCCCTCCCACCTCCCGCCCCTTCCCTCCGGCCGGGGACAGCCGCGCCGGCTGACGCGCCGCAAACTTTGCTGCCCCCGCTCCGAGCTGCGCCTCGCCTGCGGCGCGGCGGGCGGCGGCTCGGGCTGCCGGAGCCCCTCATTGCCGGGAGCCACTCATTGCCGGAGCCCCTCATTGCCGGAGCCCCTCATTGCCGGAGCCCCTCATTGCCGGAGCCCCTCATTGCCGGAGCCCCTCATTGCCGGGAGCCACTCATTGCCGGAGCCCCTCGCTGCCGGAGCCCGTCGCTGCCGGAGACCCTCATTGCCGGGAGCCCCTCATTGCCGGAGCCCCTCATTGCCGGAGCCCCTCGCTGCCGGGAGCCCCTCATTGCCGGAGCCCCTCGCCGCCGGGAGCCCCTCGCCGCCGGAGCCCCTCATTGCCGGGAGCCCCTCGCTGCCGGGAGCCCCTCATTGCCGGAGCCTCTCATTGCCGGAGCCCCTCGCCGCCGGAGCCCCTCGCTCGCCGCCGGGCTGAGCCCAGCGCGGTGCCTCCCGCCGCCGCCGCGCCCCGAGGGAGCCGCCGCGCCGCCCCACAGCTCGGAGCGGGACAGCATGAGCCAGGCGCAGCCCTACGGCCCGCGCAAGGGCAGCTCCCCGGCGCCGGGGGCCCGGCGGAACGACAGCCAGGACTACCTGCTGCTGGACGCGGAGCTGTGCGAGGAGAGCGCCCTGCCGCCCTACGCCTTCTACCCCGTGTGAGTCCCGCCGGCGCGGCGGTGGCGGACGGGCGGGGGGCCGGGAGCGCCGGTGGGCAGCCCGGGGAGCTGCCGCCTTCCCTCGGCCTCTCCGGTGCTTGGGGAGGCGGAGGAGCAGCCTTGGCACCGGGCAGGGCTCCTCTGAGCGGGGAGGCGAGGGGTGGCTTGGGCTCAGCTGTGGAGAGCAGGCAGGAGGCGTCGGGTGCGCATGAAACTGATGGCGTCTAATGGGTTTAATGTAATTGCAGAAATTTTAACTCCTCTGATCGGTTGCTCCCACCGAGAGAGCGCACATTGCAGGTGTGTGCATAAAACCATCCTCCTTTCACTATTGCAAAGTAATTGCAAATAAAACCCCATCCTCTTATTAGTTTTTGTCTAAGCCGTGTAGCTCGTGTAATTTCATTACGTGAGTTTTGACAGGTAGTTAGCATTTAAAGCAGAGTGCAAGAACATATGAATAAAAGCTGAATTACGTAAACATAAATTATAAAGGTTCCAGGAATCACAACTTAATGTCCACGTCGATTGGCGTTCAGTGTTGACAGTGTCCCTTTGGTTATGTGCTGTCAGCACGACTACTGTAATTACCACTTGTTAATGCTTCTGAGGAGAAGCTATCCAACAGAGGGAGAAAATGGGTATTAAGCAAAGCAAGATGAGTCCTAAAACCTCAGGTGATTGCCAGAGGATGTGTACTTTCTTTTGTACAAATTATATTTTATTGCTTAACTGGTAAATTCCAGTTATCAGTCTCTCCTAATATTTGCTGTTTTATCTGTGAGCCACCTACCAGCCACTTGACAGCTACCTGGATATAGGAAAGGAATAACAACAGTGGAACTGGGAACACTTAAAGTGTTTGAATATTTATCAACTCAGCTAAGAACAACTGGAGTTTTCAAAATTTACTGCTGTATTGCTATTCTTGAGTGTCTTTGTGGATCACTAATTCAGTATGCTCATGTAGCTGTAACAGCATATATTATTGCACATTGGACTTAAACTCCATCTCAAAATATATGAATGCATCTATCTAATGAATCCTTTCAGGAAGAAAAGCCTTATGATGTTTAGTTCAGATTGGTTCTCACTAGTGGACTAAAGCTATGGACTGATATGGCAATTCTGAACTTCTTTTGCCATCTACTCATTCAGAATGGTTGAGCAGCTGTGAAAGGATAGATCTTGCATAAGTGTTTCAAATCATCTCTTCAAACAAAATCTGCAAGTCTGTGGGGTGCTGATAATTTCCCTTCAAGAGGGAAGTGAAAAAAGTGCTTGTGCTAGCAGCTCTTGGTCCTGCACACTCCCAATGTGGAGATTGCCTCTCATCACCTCACCTAAGGAAAGCCTGCACCCTAATCGAGTTGCTTTGTAGAACGAGGGTAGCACTAACCACAGGGAGTTATCAAGGGCTCGTTTTTGACATGCACATGGGGCATGGAGAAGTTGTTGTTTGGGGTTTCTCTGGAGGTGGAGAAGAACCACTTCACAGAGATCCAGAGGCAGTGCCTACATGTGGCCACTGCCAGGACTCCTTGGCTGGCAGGAGTGAATCCAGTGAGTGAATAGGCTCCTCCAGGATGCAGTGATTACCAAGCACAGGTTTTGAATTTTTCTGCCTAACTTCCAGCTACATCACATTTCAGGTACATTTTGCAGATACATTTCAGCCAAAAGTCATTAGTTTTGCTAGAGGCCTTCATATGGCCAAGAATTTAATATATAATAATTCTTCATGCAGTAAGAATACTTTTCTCTACTTTTGTTTTTTAAATCCTCAAATTACTGGTATTTTCTGATGTTATTATGGTGGTTAATGGAGAACAGTAATGCGGAGTGCAGCTGATGTCCAAAAAAAGCTCAATATTTAAAAATTACTGAGAGGGTAACACACTTACTGGTATAATATGGCATATGACTATTACTTGAAAAGTAGCTTGATACTAAGGAATAGTTTTTCTCAAGTGGTGATTTAGTGCTAATGCTGATGCTACTGTGTTTGTTGTTTGTAGAACATGCTTTTCTTGTGTTGTTTTGGGGCTGCTGTTAAGCGCTGTAGTTTCTGGATGATAATAAAAACCCAAACCATTTACAGAGATCTATTTCCTGTATTTTAGCTCCTCTTTCTGGAGAACAGCTTTATTGTATCCAAGGTAGCTGCTGCCTTTATGGCAAAAAAGATTTCAAGAAGGTACCTTGAGCTCATCAGCTGTGCCAAGTAGGGTCACACAATCTTTTGATAGTGGATGGAAGGCTTTTACCTTCATATGTGGTATGATGCAAAACAAAATTTAAATGGATTTTTGTGTTGAAAAATCCTGCTTTTGTTTTGAATTCAGAACCTTAAGCGGGAAACCCAAAGTTTGGGCAATCTGTAGAATTTGTGAATAAATTACTTCCAAAAGATGAGGCTGCTTTTTAAGACTTAAGGCTTTTAAGATGTTAGAAATTATATGGAAGAAAACATTTTCTTTCTAGTAGTGCTCTTTCATCTAGTCATTAAGTCTTGCCCCTTATGTATCAAGAAATACATTGCAATATACATGTCATAAGATTGATTCCTGGAATACAAAAATGTGTATATGTTGGGATTTGTCCTTCCTGTGCAAGTATTTCATTGGCAAAAAGCCCAGTTTTGAGGTTTAAAACAGGATAAAAAGTGGATTTTAATGTCTAACCCCAAAGCTGAGTGCTAATGTGCAGTAGGATTTGAAAGTGATAGCACTTGTGTGTACACTTCCCTGCTGAAAAAATGTTAGTGAAGGACAGATTGTCAGTGCACTAAGCTAGTGAGAAGACACTAATTCAGTCAGACATCTGGTTATACTGCTTATTTATACTTTGCAGTATTTTGCATTGTGAACAATAAATGTTTTCTTACAGATGTGAGGAGGGATAATTGTGTATTAAAATGTCAGTTGTAAAGTAAATGAGGCACACAAATTATTGGATGAAAATGGGGAAAAAGGGGTTCTGATGTGCATAACTGCCTTGAGACATAGACTATTCCTCAACTTTTGCAGTTTTCCAGCTAATTGTCTCTTGAAATTACCAAATCTAGTACATACTTAAAAAACTATTCTTTGTTAAATAACATGTTTAATGATTTCTTTCCTGCCTGCAATATACTGGTTTCTGCCACTGACATAATGTAATTTTTATCTCTAGTCTCAACTGTCTTGCTTGAAATGACCTGTAAAATTATTTTCCAGACTCTTCATTAGACATAATCTCTTCAGGGAGTACTGTACAATGTGGCAGCTGTGTTTCAGATTGTCAGCCTCTTTGATGAGATGCTTTGTCTTCTGAAAATATGTTGCAGTAGTCTTGTTGAGATCAAAAAGGTAGAAGAGTTGGTATGGAGGGGTAATTTCCCTTATAGCCTCGTGTATGGAACAAATACACAAATCATCATGTGATTTAGGTTTGATGGATCTACCTCATACTGGGCACTGGGGAAAAAAAATCATACCTGAATCTCTCATATTCTGGCTGACTAAATGTAGTCCCTGAGGTCTTTAGTAAAAGGACAAGAACATTGTTTTCAAGCCCCAGAAAATCCAACCTTTAGTTGACTCTGTGTATCCTGCAAATGGGTAGAAGAGAATGCTTCACTTTCAACATCACACTTATCTTTATTTATTTCATATTAGGTAGGCTTTTTCCCCCCCATGTGTTCATTTTTGATGAAGGCTTGTGGGACTTCTTGGGTTTAGTTGTTGGGCACTCTAGTGTTCTCTGTGTACACTCACTAATTTAACTGTGAACTTCTTTGGTCAGCTACAATACCCAGTTTCTTATGCTAATACTTCATAATCATTTTCCTTGAGCCATTGCAATATATCTGCAAGTTTATTTATACCCTAAGTCTCATGTAGTCACCAAACAAATGAAAGTCACCTCCCTGGGAGATGTAATTTTATAAAACTGGAAGGTTTCCATGAAAATATAAGTAATTTGTTACATTTTCATGAGGAAGGTGGGGTAGTGATTCAGAAATGTGTGGGATGTATATGGCATACTTTTCAATGTAAATGTTAATAACCATCATGCTGTTTGTCAAACACTCTTCCAGCAGCCTTTGCCACCACAGAAGCTGAAGGTTGTAATAACTGGCTACTTGAATTATTCCTGCCAATATTGGTATCTCCAAATAAAGGCGGTTTGGCGTGGTGGGTCTGCGTCATCAAGGCTGTGTTAGACTTTCCAGCTCTGCAAATATGATCAGAAGAAAAGTTTGGCAGTTCAAACTGTGTTAGTCAGATTCTTTGTGGCTTGGTTTTGTACCTCAGGCTGTTAGTGAGAGGCAATGCCTTAGCAGAAGGTCTTAGGATTGAAGTGCATACAGTGAGTGTCATACACAGGTCTGTGCACTTAGCTGTGAGTGTAGCCACTTGCACACAGAGTCTACTCTACAGGAGGCTTAGAGGATTTACATCAATTAGCAGTATTTAAATATAAGTTTTGATAATTAAATGTGGACAGAAAGGTTAATGGTAATTAAATGACAGGCAGTGTTCTCTGGAATGGATTAACATTTTTGAGGTGAAGTAGAATGGTTATTTGTTTAACAATGACATACACAATCAAGTGTACTGTTTTTAGTGGAATAAAATGCATGGAATATAATATGAAGATGACTGACTAAGGTCTGGGCTTATTTTCTATATCCATTTCTGTACAACTACACTTTTTCTTACCAATAGTGTATTTTTCAGCACAGTTCTATTGTAACCTCCAGTCTGATATGTTTGAATAAATTTTTGTGAATATTTAAAAAAAAAAAAGGCAAGCTGTGACATTAAGAATAAAATGTGAGATTTATTACAAGAACCCTGAGTAAATGAAATAATGGCATATCAAGTATTGCCATTTTTAGGTGTGTTCTCAAAGCTGTATGGGAAGTGGATAGCTTGTTTTCTGGAAGAGTTGAATGTAGTTCCCTTTTGTTAAAAAAATAAAAATTACTCATATGAGTAAAATATCAGTATTATGGTAGTGAGCTTAGATGTTGCCAGCTCAGAAGAGCATGACTGGAGTTCATTTTGGTCTTAGAACTTAATTAAACTCTGGATTTGATGTCAGTATTTACCTTAATGAAGGATAGTGAGGATACTTAAAAAAATATTTAGCATCTATGAGGCCTTTCATGCAGGTAGAAAGAAAGATCATAAACCAAAGGATCATGGTTGATCTGTAAAAAAGCAGAATATGGACTGCTGCAGCACTAACAGTTTTGCAGAGTATTCAGACTGGAGAATTTTCATAAAGCTTTGTGCTTTATGAATCATAGAAGGGTTTGGGTTGGGGGAGACCTTAAAGATCCTCTAATCCAAACACCCCTGCCATGGGCAGGGATGCCACCCATTAGGTCAGCTTGCTCAGAGCTCCATCCAACGTGGCCTTGGGCAGGCGTGGGGCATCCACAGCCTCTCTGTTCCAGTTGTCTCAGTACCCTCTGAGTAAAGAATTTGTTCCTAGCAGCTAATCAAATCTCTCCTGTTTTAGTTTTAAGCCATTCCCTCTTGTCCTGGACGTGTCACATCAGCTTGACTAGCAAATAGGTGAGTGCCCAGCAGACTGAAAGGTGCATTCAGAGATGCTCTGTTGCCTCCTGTCGTTTTCTGTCAGAGGAGCACTTGGTTGTGCTGATTTTCCTCCTGGCCCAGCCTGGGTTTCTCCTGTTGTGCACATTGACTGACTTTAGTACTGATGACTGACTGTTTAGCAGCTTTTCAAAGGGGTGGATATCCCTTATCTTTGTGGGAGTGATTTATATTTTCTTTTCCTTTTGTAAGATGTTTGTCTGTCATCAACACGTTTCAGCTTTTCTAGTCATGATCCCCCCCTCTTATTTGGAACAGGTTGCCAGGCCAGCCTGATAAACTTTGTTAGTCCTACTCTATGTGTATGTCCTAGGCCTGCCAAGTAGTAATAGCCCACAGTAAACTTCTACGAACAATTGTTCCTAAGCAACTGTTTTTCATGACAGAAAATTATAAACCAATTTTCCTTTCTGCTTTTCAATGCAGTAATTGATTTTCTGTACTAGCTTTAATTCCACTCTGCTAATCTTTAGTTATATGTTTTTCTTCCTTGAGATAACTTAAAATTACTTTCAATTTTCAAGTCTTATAAAAAAATTTCTTAATGAAAGAAACATGTAGGAATTTCTAGTTTATTATCCACATTTGCTAAAGTTGCATTGTTCACGAGTTGAAGTTATGTTTCTTTGGGTTTTTTCCATTTGAATTTATTAATTTATAGTTAATTCCTGTGAAACTGCAATGATCCAAGTATATTATGTACAAAAAGCTTTTGAAATGGTAATTGAAAGGTTATAGAGCTTTATTTGGGGATATGTGGGAGAGGAGTTCTTGCAAGTTACATGTGCTGTACTAGTGGTGCTTATTCAAAGAGAAGCCCTGTGCTCTGAGAGCTCTCAAGCTTCTCTTGGCCCTGCAGGATAAATCTGAACACTTGAGTGTCTGCCTGTGCCATGTCCACTGCTTGTCTTTTGCTTTCCCTCTGGCCTGTAGGAGCACACACAACAGGATGGCTGCTCAGAGGGTTCAGGCTCTGCAAAGCATCACCTTGCTCCTCTGGTGATTGGATTACCTAGTTATCTTGGCAAATCAGATGCAAAGGCAGGCTGTGGGAAGGCAGCAGTGGCTCTTCCTCTCTGCAGATTCTGTATTCCTCTCCCTTTAAGAGCAAGTTTCCTATTAATTACTCAGGGCAGTTTTTGAGGACTGCTGCTCTTGTGAGTCTAGAGAGTGAATCTTATGGGTCTCAAGTGAGTCTTAGAATAGTACTTCTCCCCATACAAGACACAAATTTGTTTTCTCTCTTTTAAGTGTAGAAATCTGAGCTAAAAACTGAAACAACCCTTGATAAAAATACAATCAAAGTTCTGTAGCACTTGCAAAATGTGGCTAATATGATTTCATTTTCAAGTAGTAGGCATGGGATGAAACTTTTCAAGGACACTGGGTATTTTGTATGGCCTCTCCTTGTGAGATGTTCTCACTCCAGGATCTTAAAAACTAAACCACACAATATCAAAAGCTCTGGAAAACTTGGGCTGTAATCCATATTACTGTGCAAGTCCCTTGGATGTCAGTGGGGCTGGGAGTCTGTAACAACCTCTTGCTGCCCCGGGAAGACTAAGGAGTTGCAAAAACATGGCAGGTATGTTGGAGCAAAAATAGCAATATCTGGAACTGACATCTAAGCAACAAATAAAACAACCAAAAATTAGGAGGGAAGAGGGACTTAAGTTTCTGAAGATACAGTTCAGATTATTTGAAACATTTTGAAACACTTCTAACATAAAAGTCAGCAATAGCAGTATCTCCGGGTCTGTAGAATGAATGCTGAATATGTTACAAAGCTGAAGAAGTTAATGCTCCCTACTTTTCTTCAGAAAAGAATTTTTGAGGTTTAAGTCAGAAAGCTATTTAATCATTTAGCAACATCTGATGTGAGCACATTTGTAGGTAAACAGCAAATGATGTGATAGTGACATTTCAGAACTTCTCTGTATGATAAAAAAATAATGATCTTACCTAACAAGTTGATATATAAAATATACACTGGGATTTCTTACCCCTCAGCCACTTCTGTCCTAAAATCAGCAGGAGCATTTAGTGCTTAACAGGAAGACAAACTTAAAAAAATAACCTAGGCAGGGATTTACAGAGACAGCAAGGCTAATACCTCTCATTTTACAAAGCTGCCTGAGGATCTTTCATGACCTGAGGTATCTATGTTACTGATTTTACATCAAATCTAAAAAACAGGAGAAATTTCCCTAGTTATCAGTGTGATTATTGATAATGCCTTAGAGGGAAAGAGTATCCTTTGAGTTTTAACTAGCTGTGTGGAGGAGATGGATCAGTGAAGGTGCTGGTAGCCACACTGCTGGATATCTGTGTGCCTTTTTCAAACTCTGTCTATGACAAGACTTCTGACTGCATACAGGTCTTGATACCTCCAGAGGGCCAGGAAAGGCATGGAAGTACACATTGAGGAGGAGGGGCAATAGACTCACTGCAGGGGCATGTGGTCCAGTTCCTGAATGTGTTTAGAGACCTGAGAGCTGTTTTGGGGAATCAGAATTACAAAGTGCCTTTTGTTGAGTGAGGTGTAATTTCTGAATAATTCCTATGTCTGGGATAATTCTTTTGAATCTATCAATTTTATATTGGCAGAGAGGGAATGTTGCCCCAGATATGAATTTCCAACCAGACAGCCCCTGGGTGGTGGCACTGTACAGTGGGTGCTCTTTATTGTAGGAAGTGTGGAACAAGATTTGTAGTGCTGAATGTGTCTGACAGTGGAAGTGTGTCCATCTGTGCAAGCTCACATCCAGACTCAGCTGCAGGCTGCTGCTTGTAAGGGGCATGAGGTGGGTTTTTGGCATGTGATACAGGCTTGGGATCCTGCCTCTGTGCCTGCTGGGGTTGTACTGCTCTGCTCTGTCATAATAGCAAGCAGTCAAGATCATTCCAGCTGTATCAGCTTTTTGTTATGCTCCTTGGGCTGGTTCTCATGCTCCTGTAATAATAACATTTGTCCTGAGTGTAGGCAGTGGGTCATTAATGGGATATGTTTAGATATACTAACATATCCTGCCTATATGCCATATAACTGTCTTGGCTGAAGTCAGGGATTGATAGGATCACCTTACCTCTCGTTCTGCTTGGTAACCCCTGAGCCCAAGGCAGAGACAAAAGGTAGAAACAAAACAAGAAAGCATCTAGTACTGCTTTATATTCTTGAAAGCACTAGTTCCGAGAATGTAAGAGGCAGTAAATATGAAATTATGACTACTAAATACCTTACAGAAAAAGGCAAGGTGCTGAAAATGATGTAGCTGGAGAGGATGTTTAAAAGGAATGGAAAAAGTTATGGATGTACAAAATAAGACTTTTTTTTCCACCTGTGTCCAGTCATCAATTAGCATCTTCCTAAAAAATCAAGGTATTTCCAGAAAACAGCAGAGACAGAGGAAGCTGAGGTTTATTCTCTTGCACAGGAATGGGACGTGTCTGAGTGGAGGGAGAAGGATGGTAAAACTATTTTCATGACACTTCTCTTGGGCAGCATCTAGAGAAATGATATATTGACTAGGCTGACTTTATATCCCAGACATTATTGCTGCATGAGAGCATGACTCTCTGCTCCTCACACTTTTGCACTTACTGCTGCTGCACTTACTGCTGCTCCAGAGAGTACATAGCATTACACTTACAGGAGGATCATGAGGAAAAAAGTCCAAGTTCTAAGTAAATAAAAATTGTAAATAAAACTCTGAAAGTGCATGTTTTGTCTTTTGGGTTTATTTACTTCCCCTTCACTTCTTCTAGGATGTCACCTTTTATGCTTGGCAAAAAAAGAATAATTTCATTTTTCCAGTAGAGAATATGGACGAAGGCTGTGTTCCCACTTTCCCAAGTCCTATGTAAAAATGAAAGCTGAGTAAGTCTGAAACGTCTGTTCATGTGGAAAGTTATTTGTTTTGTATCTGTTTTCATGGTTTAAAAAACTTCTTTCACTCTTTTTTTCCAAATAAGTCTTGACAGCTCTGTTCTCAGAAGTATTCTCCATTGGCTTTTTGATCAAAAGTGTTTCAGTATGGCTGAAATAAGAATGTTAGCATGTGGCTTGTTGAAGCCACCATAAATCATACATGGGTTGATTCAATATTAACTGCTTTTGGATCCCTCCCCAGAGATGGAGAGGGCAGTTCAGCTCTCTGCTGAGCTCTTTCCCACTCTGCATATGTGACTTGACTCCCACAGCAGTGCTCAGGGTCTATCTCCTTGTCGGTGTTCAGCCGTGGTGTTCTCTCAAGAGACCAGCCCAGGCAAAGCAACTGTGACCAAAACTACAGTTCTGTCCCCAGTAGGAAAATGTAGCTAATGGTGCTGTGGCACTGATGCAGAGCTGTGCGTTTCAGATCAGTTACAAAGCAATCCTACAAATGCTTCCTTCTCCTCTGCAGTATGGAAGTTTGGATTCAGGTAATGGAGCGTTCCCTTCTCCCCTTAATTTTAATGTATTTGGTTAAAATCTGGTAAGTGGAGTTAGACAAGCAAGAATTCCTGATGAAAGTTTTCTATATACACCACCAAATAAATGAAAAGGCCACTTTGATTCTTATTTTTCCTGGTGTCCTTTATTTCCCCAGCAGGAGAGTTTCCCTCCATCCCAATAAACTGTTATTGTGTGGGTCTTAACTCTGCCAGTGTCCCTGCAATTTCATGCAAAAAAACGCTGTACATTGTTATTCTGCTTTGATTCACTGGATTCTCTAGATGTTAGAATCACCATTCTTTATCATTTAACGCTATTTAATTAAAGAAAGTTTAAATTAAATTGCAGTTCTTCTCTGGAGCATGTTACAAATCCAGTATAATTTGATAATAAGTATGACTGTGTGCAAACTGGTTTTGATTGGTATTTACCATTGTACCTGAAGGTCAGTGCTCCCAATTCTTTCAGTTTGAATCAATATATCAGTTTTAATAAATACCCCTTAGAAAAAATTCTCATCTCTATATTTCACCATAGTGAATTATTTAGCAGTAAGGAGTTTTGTAGAGTGTCAAAGACCAAGTTGCAAAACCAGTTTCAAGAACAGAAATCTCAATCCACAACAGCTACCTCCCAGAAAAACATTAACAAGGCAGAACTTCTTGTGTGTCTTCATTATGTTTTTTTCTGGAAGATAAAGGTCTCAAGGTTTTCTCTGTATATTTTGAAACACTACTCTCTCCTGTGAAAGCAAACCTCTTGATTTAATTTTAGCTATAATAAAAGTCTTTTTCAATTGTTTGTAAAAATCCTCCCTATGCTATTCTATTATTAGTACCTAACTGGAGAGCAACAACAGGTAATGACATTGTCATGTGACTAACTTGTTCATGGATTTCTTCTATTCTGTGGGATCAAAGGCAGCATGGTGTTCAGTGGAGGCCAGGGCCTTTTAATTTCTTCTGAGTGACAATTTCTTGCAAATGTCGCCTATTCTGCAAAATATTCTGCAATTATGAAGTAGCAGTAACTGTTAAACGTCTCATTCTATGCCTTTGATTTATCAAATCTGATCAGAGCTCTTTTTTTAACTTGTGCTGTGTGCTGCAATCACCATTACATCTCAGATCTGAGAAAAACAAATGATCTTTTCCTGCTGGAATTGTGTGTGTGACTCTCCACCAATTCTATTTTCTCTAAAAATGTCACTGAGCTCATGATACCAAGTATTTAATTTGGGCATAGCAGGGGACAATAAACAGCATCATTGTTTCATTATTCTGACGAGGTTATTTATTTGAACAACAGTAATTACACATATTAGAAGTAATTACTTTTTTTAACATTGTTTCCCTTTTATGTAAGAACACATTGAAATGCTAAGATCTGCAGGAACTCTTCTTCAGCCTGAAGCTATACTGCTGCAATTTTTATTGTGTGTGTATCAAGGTAAATTTAATGATATTGCATGGATTCTTTAATTAGAAGTACATCACATTTACATGATGAAAATGGCTTATTCCTAGCACAGATGCAGGAAGAGTATCGAAACAGCTGTTAAAAAAAAATGGTCTCCTGGACATGAACATTGTATCTTGTGCAAATCTTTTTTTTATCTAAGAAGAAAAAGTTTGCTTAGATCTGGTGTTCTTTTTGAAGGTGTTAAAGTTAGTGTCAGCCTTTCACCTCTGGTTGAGTTACAAATGCAATTTCTCAGTGAAATCTTAATTACGTAGAAATATGTGGTCAGACCTAGACTCATATTAGGTGATGGACACATTTTATTATATACAGAGTGTAATAGAAGAACAAATGGTTAAGCATATTGAGTTCCTGAGTCAGTCAAATGTGACTGCTGGAATAATCTTACTCATTACCTTTTCTCAATTGGATTTGCTATGTTATTGCATATCTGTGTTACTTGAAACACAATTATCTCTAGGTTAGTTACTGTCTTTAGTGTAGTTGTACTCTCTTTGGCATTTTTTTGCAAAGCAGAGACACCTTACTAGTCCTTCTTCCTCACGTGTCAAGCAGAGAATGGACATACTGCTTCTGCAGAAGGAAGTTCCTCTGTGACTAAACCCTGATCACTCGTCCAGTTCCAAGAGATCTTCCTATTGCTCTTTTCTATTCAGATGTTTGAAAGATCTGTAGTACTTTTTCTTGTACTCTGAGTAGTCCTGAGATTGTTGGTTGTCATTTTCCTAATCAGTTGTTTAAATGGCTTTCATTTCACATCCAGTCCTTTTTATCCACAATTGCATGCACTCATAAATTATTCTAGTTCTTCTGCAATTATGAGACATATATTCAGCATAAAGGATCCATGATGTTAAAATCCATATTTTTCTCCTATCCTTATTTTATTGGCAGTTCTCCTCAGTTCAGTGCCCTCACCCAAGACAGGTCAAGATTAATGAGAGATACATAAAGGAGAATATATTGAAAGATATTATATTTATGGAAAAGGAATAGCATCTGAAATAAAAAAGAATATGCCCTGGATAATATTTCACCATGAAAAATTCTGAATGTGGGGACTTTACCTAGGAATTTGATGAGATCTCAGAGTTGTTGTATTTTATATTTGCAGCTTTCCTTAGATTTCAGCTACATTTGATACTAGTAGACAGGTTTACAAGAAATAAATATAGACTAAATAGATCTTCTGAGAATAAAAGAAATACTCAGTTTTTGATTACAACCCAGAAGCTGACTAATCTGATTAAAGCATAATTTATTCCTGTGTTGGAGTGCTAGTTCAGTGCTGACTGGAGGGCATGTTATCTGCCATAGCCCTGTTACAGACTCACCTGTTTTGTGTCATTCACTGCAGGCTTTATGGCTAAGCCATGTACTTGTGCTTCCCCTCATTCAATTAACAAGTTTTTTCTTTTTTTTTCTCTCTTTTCTATCTTTACTTGCACTGCATGTGGAAATATTGGAGTAATCTCAGTTGCCATGTTGTTTCCTGTCTAGGATTCATACTTCACAACTTGATGGGGTTTTGTTGTAAACTCAACTCTGTGCTACAGAGGATAAGAACAATTCTACTGAGGCTCTTGTGTAGGTTTTTCTTAAAGGATGCCCAGTAGTCTTGGTTTAGAACAAGTAGTAAAAATGTGACTAGCTGAAATTAATAAAGCTTTATAAAAATAAAGTGAAAGTGATATATTTAGACTTGCTACCTTTAGCAGCATCTCTCTGACCAAGAAGCAGAGGAAGCAGCTATCTGAAGAGCTCTCTTTTTAAGGTGCTTTACATTACTTTTATCCTTATTTTTCTAATCATCTCCAGGTCTCCTGTTCAAGATTATTTTTGTGTTTCTCTGACCTTTTTTTGCTGATACCATGCTCTGTTTCCTGGAACTACAGCTGTAAAATAAACTATGCTAAAGGTAATGGTGAAGATTGTGTCTGATTCATGCCAGAAGTAATTCATACCTCTGGAAGAACAGGGAAGAGGAATAAAACAAGACCTTGTGAGGCTGGTCTGAATTCTGTACAGCGTTTCACCTTGTGCTTGAATCCTCCCCATGCAGTTCCTGGATTGCTGTACTGCAGTTGGATTTAGACACATTAGGTGTCTAGGATGAGTTGTGTTATCTGTACTATGTGATAAATGTTTGGTTTTCTTTCCTTTTATAGATATATATGGAATGTATGCACATGCTCATACATGTTCCCCTTTTTCCCTTTTTGAAAATAGATGGCATTAAATGGAATTAAAGGAAATTACCCTCTGCCATTAAATGATCAAAGTAGAGAGAGCTCAGCAGAGTTCTTGACAATGCCAGCACAAGCTTGTGTTTTTATCCTGTCACTGTAGTGTTGTGTTCCTCCTCATCTGCTGGAAATTCTGTGAGTGGATGGTCCCTGGATATGTTACATGATGTGAATTGTGTAAAGGCAGTCAGGAGCTCCTTCTTCTTCCCCATCACCCCTAAGGGGCCTTGCAGCTTCTGAGCCAAGGGAATGCATGGCACTGCTGGCTGGATATCCTTCAGCAGGCTTACCCAAAGATGCAGAGAGGGTCAGGGAGAGTCAGGACCATGTCTCTGTCCCACAGGTACATAAAAGAGCTGGCTGAAGTAGCCAGCCTTGTGGGCTGCGCTTTGTACACACAGAACTGTTTTATCTGGTTTTGTGTTCAGGGAGGCAAAACCCCAGACCTGGGAAGCAGTGTTACAGAAGCTGCTGCTCCTTCTGAGGCTGTCTCTGAGCAGAACAGTTATTAATTTATGACCAGAATGCATGGAAGAATCATTGTTAGTAGCTTAAAAATGAGAGGACTACAAAGGCACTTGATAGCAATTAGTTTGTTTTGACAAATGGGATTCTCTGTGCTTAAATTTCAGTTCCGAATTAATCTGTACACAAAAGGTACTATGTAGGGAGCAGTGGAAGTAATATGAAAATGTAAATTGTCTAAGCCTACCCATAAATGTATATTCAACCTTAAGACCCCTCCAATTCAGAAAGCACTTTACCATGTGATTAAGTCTTAATGATTTTAAGGCAACCACCAATGTGAAAAGCACAAACTTCTTTTATGAACTTAGAATTTAGTTACATAAAAGGAAGTGGAAAAAGCCCCACTCTACTATTTTACTATTCTTTTGTTGCTATAAAAATGTTTTGTCTAGTTTCACATATGTAGTATATTCATTTCACTGGCCTTAAGAAAAATAGACCTTTAAATATACTGAACCAATTAATTTAATTTTCCTAGTGTGCATATTGTACCACACTGCTAAACACAATTCTGGCATTCTGAGCTTCTAAATTTTTAAATTTTTTTAATGATTTATTACATTTGGAAGCAATAAATTAAATTTTATCTAGTATTTAATTGAATATTAATGAGTCAGTTAATTGAGTTAATATGAGTGAGAAATTTTGAAAGGCATAAAATTTAGTTCTGGCATTTACTATTAGTTAACAGTGTTTAAATGATTTGATAGGCATGGAAGCATTATACTTTTATTGAGCTAATCTGTTTCTGTGTGTGAATTTTATAAAGCATTTTATAAGGCATTAATACACCTCATCAGTTTTGCAGATTTAAAGGGGTTAAAAACACAAGTTGATTTGCATAAATGAATATTGACAGATGATTTGGCATAGATGAGCAGTAGGACTTCTATCTCCTAAGAGGTTTTATTGACTGTAAAGTATTAGAATGAGAATTAATTTAACTCTGAAGCTTTCTTCTTGCTACCTGAGATAATTTAAACATATCAGCACTGAGTAGTGGTGTTAACTCACAATAGAATCAGTGCAGAGAATCACAATGTTTTGTGTTTGGTTGAAGAGCAAGAAATTGAGAATAAGGGCTGCTGACTACAGGGCAAAAAAATCAGCCACTGAATTAATTTTGAAGAGCAAATTGCAGTACTTACACACTAAAACCTGGATATATCTGAGAAAGTCTTCACAAACAGTGTAGCTTGGCTTTAGACAAACTGTTGAAATATCTACTGACAGCACTTCAGATATTCTTACAGCCAGGAATAAGTGTTGTAGTGGCATAGTTCTCCTGCAGTAGCCTTGAAACTTGTAAGATTCAGCTTAGTTTGTCCATCTCACATCTCTGCAGTTTGTTTGCTTAAGGTGAAGATGTATTTGACTGGCTATTGCTGGACTTATGTAACACATTCATTTATAGTTAAAAAAGTTGTGCTCTGTTTCCTGCACTTCTCCAGATAATTTCTGGTTGACTTTTCCTTGTGCAGGCTGAAGGGCTGTGCCAGTTCTCGATTATCTGGATGACTTACATTCTTACTGATTAAACTGCCTTTTGTGTTTGTCTTGTGAAGGGTGTTGAGTTTTGTGTTGAGAACCTTAAAAATTTGCATTTTTAGTAGTTAAGTGGATGACTGGATGATTTCTAATTTGCAAAACTACAGATAATAACTTTACTGTCATCCACTTTCTTTAATGACAGTTCAGGCCTCTTTATGTTTATCTTTGGAGTTCCTATAATTTACCAAAACAATTCTTTGGAATCATGGTGCGGATGATGTCATAAATGCAATTAAATGAGACACAGATAAATATAATGGGGAAAATGGGGCATTTATGCATGTCAACATAACTGGGAAAAGATGAGTGGTTTTGTACCAGTTGGCACTGTCTGAAGATCACCCTTATTTATGACATTGACTGTGGGAAGAGAGCAGTGTTTGTGCAAAGTTTATATAGATGGACAACACTGAGATATATTTTACTTGTAGATTAACTTATTATGAACTTCAAAAAGCCATTTTTTTCCATACATACAAATAGTAAATCCATTTAAATGTCCATGTAGTAAATTTATTTTAAGATTATGGAGATTAATTTTTCTGGTTATGGATGTTCATATTGTAACACTGCTTACAGAATGAGCAACTTATTGCACGGTCAACCATAACTACTGTGAAAATAAATGTCTTTGATTATTTGTATCTGGCACTGGATTTAAAAGATCTTTGTGGCTTCCAAATGGATTTCCTAATGTGAGCTTCAAGGTTTGATAAAGTTGCCTGTGTATGATTGTGGCAGAATGTTTTTATGTGCATTCTGTCAAAATTTATCCTGCTGAAAAAGTACTAGTCTGTCAGCACTATATTATAGTGCTGACTGTATTTAGCTATATTTTTCCAGTTACAAGTATAGTAACTTCAAGGAAAGTTAATGGTGACCTTCAAGCCTGAAAAACACTGAAACATTCTCAATTTTAAAGTTACATCTCAAAATATATAGTACACTTGCAGGCTGAGAGCTTTCATTAGGACTTCTGTACTGTGAGCTGATCTAATTTTGATTTTGAGACTTTCTGAACCAGACAGAGGTCATGATTTGTTTTTCTGGAATAGGTGAAAGTTTCCAGCTTTGGGCAAATAGATGGTCTAACATCCATGTTCTAAGCTTTCAAGCTTGAGCATCCTAAATATGGTCAATAACTAGAAATTTATGAAATTTGATTGGAATAAAATAAGCTACATTTCAGACAGATGCTCAGAGGAAGAATTAGAAGTCTGTCTTTTAAAATGAAATTTCATGTTTGTAGAGTTGATTCAAAATGTGTTATAAAAGGAATATGGAAAATATTAAAATAATTTTCTCAAAGTCTATCAGAAGCTTTCAGTTCTAAAGGCAAACAGTCTTTGCTATTTTGGTTTTTAATAGCTCTATCAGAAAGGGGTGATATTTTGTGGCTAATGAATGGTAGATGTACCAGCCCCATTTTAAGAACAGAATACAAAATTTTAGACAGAAAATTGAAGAAAAGAATTATAAGACAAAATGAAATGCAGCACATTGCCAGTTACTGCAAGATTAATTGTATATTAATAAGAAGGACAAGAAAGAGTTAGTGTACTAGGACTCAATAATGCTTGATACAATGTCATATAGGAATTTATTTATTAAATTAGGAAATGTTGTTGTCATTGAAGAAATTGCTTTGGTGGAAGGAAATAAGGGGCTGAATTCTGGTTTCCAAATGTTTAACTTCTACAGTTTTTCATGATGTAACTCCTTGCCTAGTTCAAGGAAATAGTTTTTTCTTTTGTCTTTGAAATTTTATGTATCTGTAAATTTTTTGTATAGTGGAGGTCCCCCCAGGTTTAAGAAGAAGCAATCCAGTTTCTTAAATTTTTTCTCAAGAGCTCTTTTCTTGACTTTTAATAATTTATTACCACATGTCACACCTTGCTGGTGATGATTTGGTCCTTATTCAATCACTCGTGACAAACAGTTCCTGATCATACAGTGACAAACAGTTCCTGTTATGTTTCTCTGCTTACAAAATATAGTTATTTGTTCATTTTATGTGTGGAATGGGAGGCTACCTTTATAATGGTGGATACTGAAATGTAGTTTTCTATGTTATTAAACTGATCATAGAACAGTGTGGGCTGAAATGAACCTGCTAAGGTCAGTTCGACTAAATCCCTGCTCAGAGTAGGTCCAACTAGTTCATGTTGCACATGGTATTGTTCAGCTGAGTTTGAACAATTTCAGTCTCCAGCAGTGGAGGCTCCACTAATTATTTTGTCAGTCTGTGCCACGGGGGAGCATTTTTTCTTTAAACCAAATCAGAATTTCCTGTGTTGCAACTTCTGCTTATTGCATCTTGTCTGTGCTCTGACATGAGTCTGGCTCAGCGCTCAGTTATCTTCATATCCTTCCATCAGGCCTTTACAGAAAGCAATGAGATCTTTATCTCAGCTTTCTTTCCTTCAAGATGGCTAAGAACAGCTTCCTCAATCTCTTCTTTCTGTGCTCGTGTTATCCTGTCCCTCTCCAAACCATGCTGTCAAATTGAAGGTCAGTGATGCCATTGTTCTAGCTCACTGCAGGGAGCCCAACATCTTGTCATGAAAGGAAGTCCAATTGTCAGGTGTGGTTTGCTGTTTAGTAAATTGATGCTGCCTATTCCACCTTGTTATCCTTCATGTGTGGGAAATATCTTCTGGGAGAATTTACCATAGACTTCCTGAGATACTGAGATTGAGCTGATTCACCTACAGCTGTGCACAGGTTACCTCTGGGGAAGCCCATTTTTTAAAAATAGGTACAACATTTGCCTTTTTCTGGGCATCAAGAATCAGGAATTTTCTCAATTGCCAAAACCTTTGAAAGATAGTAGATGACAATCTGCAGTGGTATTGGCAAGGTCCCTCAGCATCTTTGCATGTGTCTGATGTGATCAGTTCTACTTATGTATATCCAATTGGCCCAATTTAATTTTCTGGTAATGTAGATAATGCTTTAGTCCCCTGTACTTTGATAATTGGCTCATAGACCTAATAAACTTTGCCCATCAAGGCAAAGAAAACACCAAGATCCTCAAACTTACTCATTCCTTTAGATTCACTGCCACATTGAATAATGGACCTGTCTTCTCTTCAGCTTTCCTTTTTTACTACTTTGTTTCTTTAAAAACCTTTAGAGTTGCTTTTCATTTCCTTTGCTAATTGTAGCTTTACCCAGACTTTGCTTTACCTGTCTCCACCCCTATGTGGTTGGACAGTATCATCGTATTGAATCAAATAGTCTCCTCCTTCTTCCACCATCCCTGTGCTTCCTTTTTACACCTGTGCTCAGTCAGGACATTGTTGTTCACCCATGCTGGCCTCCTGCAATGCTTCTGCAATGCTTTTTTGGTGCATCACAAAGCATTTTCATGCTTTGGAGGAGGTTGTCCTGAAAACCATATGTACTCCTTAACTTTTTGCCTTCCCACAGGATGCTGCCAAGCAGCTTTCTAAACAAGGTCATGTTCACTCTCTGAAGTCCAAGGCTCTCAATTCTGTTGTTTGTCTTGCTGGCTTGTTTCAGGGTTTTGAACTGTACAACTTCACAGTTCCTGATGACAAGGCTGTTGATGACCTTTGTATCTTACACCATTTCTTAGTTTGTGAGTAACAAGTTGGAAAGTTCCCTGTCCTTCTTTTTGCCTAATCCATATACATCATTGCAAGCACTTCCCTTCACAGTTTTAGAATTGAGAGTGTTTCTGGACCTGTTTCCAAATGTCCATTTTCATGCAGCCACCCTGTTCTCAACAGTGAGAGAGTTTACTGGAACTGAGCACAGTGGCTGTAGTGAAACATTCATTTTAACCAGCTCTGAGGATTAGCCTCACAGGCCTGCTGTGCAAACAATTGACTAAACTTGTGAAAAACGCTGTGCCAGCTTGTGCCAATTATAAGAACATATTTATCTGTTCTGTAAAAGACTTGCAATAGCTTGAGAAAGGGGATACAGAGATACAGAACAAATGATAGAGAAATTTAAGCGTGTCTGTATGTGTTGCCCCCAAGCCCTCAGCCAGTCCTGACCTGGCAAAGTTTAGAGAGTTCACTGATAGTAAGAGACAAGTGGTCTGTCTTACCATCACACCCCCTCCCTGCCATATTGGTTTTCCTGATTCTAAAAGTTTGCTTCCTGCTGATTCTAGAAGGAGTAGCTGATGCTCTTTGATTAAACCCATCTGTGCATGCTTCCAAAGCCCTGCACCTGGTACATACCCATTTCCACTTTCCCCATCCCTCTCCTATCTCCTTTTGGCTTTATACAAAAGGACCTCTCATGCAGGTTGGGAGGGAGCCATATAACTCTCCAGTTTTTTTTCAAAGCAGAGTGTGAACTTAATAAATAAATCTTCTGTGACAGTTTAATTTAGCTGCGTATTATAGCCACAATGCAATCGTTGAAAAGAATCTTCTCTGACAGTACACTGGAAGGCAGCATATTTATAGTTATACAATAGAGGTGTAAATGTGTTCTCAAATATTTCTAATAAAATAAAAATGTGTCATAGGAGCAAAAAGGAGAAATTGGCTAGAGCAACGCTTATAAATGTATTGTCTGATAGTATTTAATTGAAAAGTTACAGTGTATGAGGGGTTTTTTATGTTGATTTTTTTTAAAACTTTTTGCAGTGTTTCTAGTGGATGTTTTACTTCCATGAACTCCTCTATATGGAATTTCTTATCAATTTCTTGAAAATAATTATGAAGGTTTTGCATTTGTAGTGGCAGAATTTATATCTGGGTATTGATGTAATTCTGCAGTGATGGGTGTCTCCTTCTGGATGGAATGTCATGACTTGCACTGAACTTGAGCTCTTAGCCAGAATAGGTCAAACCTGGCTCCTGCAGAATCCCCATCTCATCAGCAGTCAGTGCTGCTGGAGACACTGGGTGTAGCTGGGTGCTGTGGGTTGTGTCTCTGCTGGCCCACGTTAACTCCAGTGCTGCAGTCTGTTGTTTCTCATTATCCCAGAATGATGAGGGCACTGCAGGAGTCCTATGGACTTCAGTTTCTTGCCAGCATGGTAGCTGTAGGCTGCTTTGTGGAATGTGAGTTCACAGAATCCCAGAATATCCTGAGTTGGAAGGGGCCCACAAGGAGCACAAAGTCCACCTCCTGATCCTGCACAGCACCATCTCCCAAGAGTCACACCATGTGCCTGAGAACATTGTCCAAATACTTTCTGAACTCTGTCAGGCTGGTGCTGTGACCACTGCCCTGGGGACCCTGTTTCAGTGCCCAGCCACCCTCTGGGTGAAGAACCTTTTCCTGATACCCAACCCAAACCTCCCCTGACACAGCTTCAGGCCATTCCTATGGGTCCTGTCATTGTCACCACAGAGAAGATATCAGTTCCTGCCCCTCCTCTTTCTCTCACAGGAAAGTTCTAGCAGCAATGAGGTCTCTCCTGAGTCTCCTCCCCTCCAGCCCCTTCCTCATGCTCACCCCTTCACTGTGTGTGTTGTCACAGCTTCTTCAATGCCTTTGCAATCCCAGAGTGCTGATACTCTGCTAATGAGAGTTTGGGTGCACTAACTATGCAGGAATGTTGGTTTGCAGAAAATAAAAATGCTTATGTGCCAATAATCATGGAATGAGATTTCCTGAGGATTTCAGTAGCAGGCAGTTCATGACTGAAGGAGATATGAGCCACAGGTCAAGATGCACATAACGTTGACAAATGTTTCTTTCCACTATGCAAGTTTCTTACAGGAATTTTTGTTGTTAAGCAGATTGTTTTCTTACTGCTGTGTCTGATATGTGCTTTCCCCATATTAAAAACAGGTGGAGAAAGAACATAGCAAAAGTCTGCAAATAGTTACAGCAAAAAGACTCATCAGCCTAAAGTTTATATCATTGTGAAGAATAGAAAACCTTGCTAGATGAATAGTGGTTTCTTTAAAAGCTCCTCACATTTTATCAATATTACCTCCAGTATGGGAAGTCACGTAAATTCCTCTTTCAAATCCCATATAAGAGATTTTAAAATATTTTATTAAATACTTCAATTCATTCTTTAAAGAGTTTTCTTTAGTTCCAACCAAAAAAGTTTCAAAAGTTTTTTAAAGTTTTTTTAAGTTTAAAATTTTCATAGGTATTTGTGATTGACTGTCTTAGAGCTCTGATTTCAGCAGATAAGTACAAAGAATTTCCATCAGAAGATTGGTTGGAATTCCTCTTTTCATATAAATAATTTCTACTTCATAAGGCTGTATTTAAATGAATATGTTCGATGTTTCTTGGTAACGTAAGAACAAGCAGCATTCCAATAAATCGTGAAAATGAGGCAATGAAATTTAGGAATCTTTTACTCCTCCAGTAAATTCACATCTGAAAAGTGAAGACAGGTTTCTTGAGAATTTTTCAAAATCATTCCCTGAGGATTACATAGCACCGATGAGATTCTGTGGTGACAGGATACAAGGATTTATACTTCTGTATAATAGATTCAAATCCACTTTGTGCTGTTATAACTTGGGGAAAGATCCTTGCCTAACTAAAAATGTCATACTTCATTGAACTTCAAGAATCCAAATTCAGAATTATTAGTAGCCTCTTGCTCTGTGTTCATGAGAAATTACTTGGCATTCTCATTTTAATTCCATGTATATTATCAGCATGTATGCACCTAATGTTTCTGGTTGTCTACAAAATCAGGTATTTCATATGGATTATATAAATAGCTTGCTGTTCCCACAGGGAGCCTCTACATGGATGTGTATTCACAGTCCTGCACAGGTGGATGCCAGCTTGGCCTGAACTTGCTCTTAGCTCATAAAGGCCATTGGTGTGGGGTGCAAAATTTGGGTTATGCACTCAGCAGGAAGGCAGATGGCTCAGGCTGAACTTGTGGTTTCGCTGTGATTACTCAGCTTTGCACTTGGTGGAGGTTCACATCAGGCCAGCTTACAAAATCAGCAGAATGAACCCTGCAGGCAGGGATTATACAGATGCCAGAGTGTAATTTTTATGTCCATTAGTGTATTTGCCCAGGAACTTCCATTTGGCTTTGCTGCTGCTGAGGGAAAAGGAGAATCATTGCAGTGATTACAAGTGTATGGTCTATTCTACTTCTACTATTGCCTTGAGTGCAATTAGGATGCTGCACTGTTGTTTATCAATAACATATTGATTACAATCTTTTGCACAAAAATATTTATTTCCTTGCAGTTTTAGTTTGATTTCATATTTCAAAACACTTTGTTTCTTCCCACTGCTCTATTTTTCCACTTATCTCAGCGCTTACCTTCACAAACAGGTGAAAGATTGCAAATTACCTGCATAGAAGGATTCAAAAGACCCAGAGGATCCTAATATGGCCATTAATTATAATGAAATTGTTGTGCAGTCCATTTTGAATGACTTTTCCTCATTTTGTTTCATTTTCTAGAAAATATCTTAATGCAGCATAAAACAGTTGTACTCTTAGAGATACCATGGGTTGAAATGTTAGTTTCTTTCAATTGTTTTAGTTTTCCATTCTTCAAACTCCCTCCTGTTTTGGATTCACGTAAGCATTAGTGCAGATCCATCCCAAGTATCTTCTAATTGTACAATAATATTTACTTTTTGCATTGCAGACAGCATGTCCAGAGGAAACAGATGGCTTATCTTTTTCTAATAGGTGTAAGTCTGGATTGATTAAACAAAAAGGAGTAAAGGAAAACTGGGAAGAAAAGCTGCTGCTTCTTGTACAAAGGACTTTTTTGATTTTAGGAGTGTCATACATTCATAATGGATGCAAGACCTCAGGCTTTTTTGCCTCCTTCTCCTCTTCAATTTGTCAGTAACTACACAATATTATTTTCTTCTCTTTGTTTTGTAGGATCCCCTGTCCTTGGAAATATATGGGGGAAGGGAAATCTTGCCATTCAGCTAGCCATGTTTCCTGGGATATGCAAGGTTTATTATTTGTTTTGGAAACACGGCAGCTTTATTAGGGTTATTCTTGGGCATCTGCTCTCTACACATTTTTTTTTCAGGACCCAATGTGCCTTTTCCAACTTTCTGAGTGTACCCAGCAATTTCACACAACACCTGTAAAAGGAATCAGTAAATATTAGGAACTGATTTGAAAACTTGTAATTTTGTCACTCATAAACCTGTTGGTCACAAAAGTACTGTTTTCTTATGTGTCTTGGATGGATCTCACACAACAGTTTTCTGCTCAATTTCTAGTCCCTATGCTATATCTGTACCAATAAATGAGTAAGTGCCAGGGAATGTTCCTGGGCAGCAGATCTCACTCTGTATGGCTAAATTATTAGAATGGTCCCTGGTATGTTTTTGGGATAAGCCAACTAGCAGTCCCAAATATTCCCACGCACCACTCAGGAGTTAACCCAGGCAGGAAAATTTCCTTTAGCTAGTCTGGATGCTGCCACCCTGTTTTTGTTAATAACAGGGTTTAATAAAGGGTCAAGGGCTATTCAGCACCAGTTCACTTTTTGGGGCAGATACACCACCTCCCATATGTGTGTCCCACATATACTCTAATGCATAATTTTCTTCAGCTTTCATTTCAAGACCATGTCTTGAGTCTTCCAAAGAAAGAAAATTAATCTACTGGCTGAATGGCAATCATAGCATGCTCCAGACAAGTCCTCAGTATGGACAGAGACCACGACCAGGACAATGGAGCAAGCAGCAGAAAGCACCTGCAATTCTCTTTCTCTCTAGCCATACATGCTGTGTCCTGTTCTGAGCATAGAACAATTATTTTGGCTCTTGTTTCCTGCCTTAAAGGGAGGAGTCTATATTTTCTTGGGAAATTATTTGTGTTGCAGGAGCTTGAAGCCTTCAAGGATCCAGTGTGCCAGAGGCAGCTTGCTAGCCTTCCCTGTGATCCAACAAGTCATTGCACTTAGCATATGAGATCAAGAAGAGTGAATGAACAGAATAGAATAGGGTGCTGAAAGTCAGGGAAATGAATGAGTTTCATCCTCTCTATCTGGGATTCCAAGTGTGAATGTTTATATCTTATTTATAGGGTTAAACTCAAATACACACAGAAAATATGATATGCAAAATCTGTCTGTATTTACATAGGCTGACTAATATTTTACATAGTGTCAACAAAACTGAATACATTTTTAAGAGGTTTTTCATTTTGATATACAGTATGAGTATTGATATATGTATGTCAGAAAACAGCCAAGTCATAAAGTAAAATCCCAGCCTCATTAAAGTGAGCAACAGAGCTTTATATTGTCTTTGATCGAGCAAGAGTTTTATTCCTGTAGGTTTTTCATGACTGTTTGTTCACTTGTTTGTTTTTCAAAGATTGATGTTCTTATACATTGTGCTAACTAAAGTAAGATGGTGGCATATTTTAATCATGATTCATGTCTTCCAAGCATTATTTCATCTCATTACAGGGCTCTTCAGACCCTTTTTGAACATTAGAGGTCCAGACCAGTTCCCACACAAGTCAGTAACGTTTGGATCAGATTCAAGGAGATGTTTGGCTTTATCTAACTTATGCTGCCATGGTGAAAATGCAACTGCCTGGGGAATTTTTACAGTGTTATGTGACCTTTTGCAAGAGCTTAGATTGAATATCAGAAATGTGTGTTTTCGAGAGGGCATTGGTTCTTACATAATTCTCTCAGATCCATGCTTTAAATCTAATTTCTGGTACAAGTTCTGGTTAAACTCTCTGCATTCTGCTTTACAGACTGGCAGAGTTTGAAAAAATGGCATGCTTCAATTTACAGTGTTATAGCTGAATGATTTAAGGATGTTGGCAAGGTAAGGTTTGGGGGCAAAGGCGTTACCTTTCTTGGCACCAGTTAGTGCAGGCCTGAGTCAGAGCATGAAAAAGTCTTAATCCTCTTAGATAATTGTAGTGATGCATATGTAGGTATCTGCATCTCAACTAGCCATGCTTAGCTCTTTTACAAAAAGTGGAGATAAATAGGCACTTCCAATGTGCAGTTCAATTTAGACATTTACTTGGGGCAGTGAATCATGCTGTGGAAGGGCTTATTTCTGTCCCTCAGCAGTGTGGAGGATTCGGGATGCCGAGTTCAGTTGCAGATGTCTGCATTGTGTGCATCTATATTTAGTCAAATCAATCTGTCTGATTGTGTCACACATAATGGATATGATTAGGTATTATCTCATTTCCCAAGTCAGTTCTGGTGTCAACATGAGTATACCCCATTAAAAGCATCAGAATATTTTCTACTGTGCTGAGTGACTCATGTTTAAATTTTTTAAAAGAAAGATAGACCATTCTGACATACACCATGTTTCTTACTGGTGGGTTTCTTGTGCAGCTAAAGTCAGAAAATCTAATGTAGTGAGGTAGACTGTGCACAGCAGGAGAGAGACTGCTTGACAGAAGAGTTCCTCCAGATCTCATTATCAGTAGAAATGTGAGTGAGTCAGTGTTGTGAGTCCTTTCTAGGGAGTATTTGGAAATGCCTGGGGTGTTCTGCTCAGGTGTGTTGAAATCTTCTGTGTAACAGTATGAGAATCAGAGTCTAATTTCATCCTTCTAGGCAAAATTGCTGGCATTCAAACTGTCCTTCAAAAAATTCTGCAGCCATTCAAAAGGAAAGTGATTAGTTTACTAACTGTCAAAAAGCATTTAGGAATTTAAGTCAAAAGAAGAGGTTGTAAGGATCTTCTTGTTCTCTGAGTTGTGATTAAAACAAAGTAAAACATTGAAGCATTGATTTAGAAATTAAACTTATAAAGTTATAGACTTAACCATACCAAGCTCTGCTAAATCTGTGAGTTGAATTTGATGTCATATTTTGATATTTCTTACAAGTTACTGCCCAGTGTCTGGACTTTGGCACTGGGAGCAATTACAATACTTGTTCCTTAAACACCAGTTTTTATATCCTGATTTCTTCTAACCCTGTTATCCAGAAATGCAAACACAACCCTTCCTTGCTCATTTTGCCTACTACAAAGTGTCCCTTTATGAGCTAAGCCACAAATTGTCTAGTTACTTTGAAAATTGAGATGATAAAACATTGTTATGAATGTTCTCTGAAACGTCTCCAAATGAAACCTACAGAGGGACAAGGTCATTAATGACCATATGAACCCTGTATTTTCATATGTATTTAGCCTTGCCATAAAATTGATTGGGGTGACAGGGCATGTATAGGGAACCCATAGACAGCTGTGATAGTTAATTACTGGGTTTAATTGTCAGTTTGTCATCTTTGAAAAAATATAATTATGACAGATGGTGCTCATAAGGGTAGAGATCAAGATTCCTCTAAGTTCTTCTGATGCTTCCTGGGTGTCTGTGAGCAGCCAGAAAAATAAGGATTAGAAGAATAAGGAGCTACATCAGTAAACAATCACAAGGGCAAAACCTTTCTCATAAGATGAGTGCTATTTATTTAGTTTTGCATAGTATTTTCAAATAACTCCTGTCACATCGTTGAATTCAGGACACATGAAATGGACATGAGGTTTTATTCTGGCGTAGTCTCAAAGGCAGTTTTGATGTACACAGTCATAACCAGATATGGGTAACTCATGCAAAGAGCTGTGGCTCCCCTGTCACAAAGGCAATTTCAGAAGCTCAGAAAATAGAACACAAAAAGTTATGTTTCACAGAACACAGGACATTTACTAGTTCTTTACCAAGGGCAGCATTTAGGACATACCTCTTTAATCCTAGCAAAACAAGTTATTTGGGAGCATTATTTAGTTTCTGACAGTGTTCAACACAATAACACCCTAGGCTACTGTAAACAAGGGTGGTTTATTCCAGATCTATTTTATGATACTTATTATTCAGGTTTTAGTAGTTTTGCTTCTGCAAAAAGCCTTAGTGCTCAGGGATCTGGTGACACAATTATATTTTTTCCAGAAGCAAAAGCAGACAGAAATTGATGTTTACATCTCAGGGCCACTGACACCAAGCATAAGACACAAGCAGTCATTTTTCCTTTTAAGGCACAAAAATGACAATTTAGCAATTAGTGTGTGACCTTGAATATCAAGAATAAAACGTGTCCTTTTCACACTAAGCAAATCACTTGAGACATTTTTTAAACTTTGCACTGATCACCCTGCAGAGAATCCCAAGCTAATATTTGGGATTTGCTCCATTCCTGAAGTCACTGAAACTTTTCATTTCCTTGCTAATGAATTTCAGAACAACTGAAAAACAAGTTTCCCTAGAAAATAAACTGCTTCATGCTTTGGTCTTATTCAAAATGAATTAACATCTAGGGAAACGTTTTCCTTTATTGTTGTCAGGTTTTGGATTTGAGTTCCTGCTGTTTTGAGGGAAGAGGACTTGTCTTGAATTGTTACCTTTTTTAGGGAAACAGAATCAGCCCGCAGATATAACGCCAAGTAGGTTATGGATGTTCAGTGTTCCACGTAGTGACATCTGCAAGTTTCTTACTTGGAAATTACTTTCTTTTTACTTCCCCTGAAACATTAACTCAGCTGGGAGGTCTGCTTGCAGGTTTTCAGTATTTCTGTGGAATTTATAATATGTGTAAGAAGCCTTTCCTGGGTACTAGGTAACATGAATTTTGCCAGTGTAACACAGCAACATGTTCAGACTTTTTCCTTAATACATTATTGATGATGTCCATAATTTCATGTGAAAATAATAATCAAAATGCTTCACCAGCTGCTGTTTCACTGGTTTTGGGTTTGGGTTTGTTTTTCTGATTTTTTGTTTTTTGTTTTTTTTTTCCTGCCGCACACGCAGACCCCGAATAGTGGCAGTACAACTGGGAGTAGAGCTGTAATCCTGTCATGCCAGACTAAAGCATCAACCAGGATCTGCTGATTTTGTGATGCCAAGGGAGAGGTGACATGCAGCCAGAAAGGGGCAGATAGCTCATTTTTCTGGAGTGCATATGATTTAAATTCAGGGTGTTTCTGACACTGTGCATTTTAGTATTGCAGAGAAATGTCCAAGACAGTGCACTGGTTCAGGAAACAGAGTTTGTATTATTGAGTAATTTCCTGACCTGAATTCCTGATTGTTAACTTTTCCTTTAATTTTCTCATGCTGTTCCCTATTTAAAGAACATTTTTCCCCTTTGGATCAACTGATTGCCATCTTTTCATTTTTTAAAGTGCCTTAAACTAACCCAGGTGCCGAAAACATGAGAAGTATGTTTATGAGTCAGGTTTCTTGCATTATACTCTTTCTTGTCAGCAGGGCTTCCTGATAGAGCTGTATTATGATAACACAACCCTTTTAGGCCATTCAGCCAATTTTTTATGAGCCAGTTCAGCCAGTCTGATTCAGAAGATTCTTAGACTTCATTCAGGTTTTCTTCCCTCTAAGAAAAATGTACAATTGAGATTGATATTTATGATGATGCTTCAGTGCTATTGTTTGCTATTTGATAATATTTAATTTTGATTGCCTGTTTCTGATTTTAACTGATTTTAAAAATATTTTAATGTTTGCTTATCTTTTTTTATTAATGTAAATGAGTCAAAAACTTGAGAAATTATTCCCCAGAGTCAGCAAAAGTTAAAGAAAATATGTATTCTCTGTCCTGGTATTATTTTTCT
Organism: Luscinia megarhynchos; assembly: GCA_034336665.1. Classification (NCBI taxonomy): domain Eukaryota; kingdom Metazoa; phylum Chordata; class Aves; order Passeriformes; family Muscicapidae; genus Luscinia; species Luscinia megarhynchos. The sequence continues at coordinate 74,492,111 of JAPFBE010000003.1, forward strand.
TTAATAAATTAGCAACAAACTTAGCATGCTTTCAACAAGTTCATTATTGCTCAGTATTGCTCATTTCAGTCTTTTAAAGCTGTTGTGATTGCTCTAGCAATTGCATTATACATGAAAAGTTATACAAAGGAACATTGAAGAGCTAGACCATGATAAATGGACTGTTATGTTTGATGACGCAGACAAAAGGAACATAATGTATTAAATTTATTTTCTCCCTGCCATAGCAATGAAAACATATTGATTGTCTTGGAAAGAATGAGACTGACACAGCAAGTAAGCATAGTTTTGGTATTACTGACCTGTCTAGAGAGTGGAATAAACTAAAAAGAACTAAACCAAATTCTATTAAAATCTCTGGCCCAATTTTCAGAAGGTTTGTAAGACTCATAGTAAAAGACTAGTGTAAAAACTGATGAAGAGGGGATGGGAAGAGATAGTACAACAACTCATATATGAAGACCTGAGAACAAGGTCCTTAGGTTTTTTATTTGTGTGTAATTCTGGGGCACTGTCATTTATACAAAATGTTTTAACAGGATAAAGGTAAAATTGAGTGGTTTTTTATTAAGGAATATTGAATAGTCAGCTCTTTACATCTGTTTCCACTGTTTCTACTTTATTTCATCTTTTCCTTTTATTCAATTTCAAAGTTATTTTTAATTTGCTCTGAATTCTTTAACTGGTGTAAATTTTCTTGTAATAGGTAAGAAATCTGTCCTTTCTACATAATTATTCTCAGACTCTCCCCAATGCCTGTCCCTTTCCCCATTATTTTTTTTTCATGACTAAGAAACAGAAAACACAATATCCAAAATGCAGGACTCAAAAAGAAAAACTGAGATAATCCACCATATTTTTTCCTGGAATTTTTAACATCTGCTAGTGCCAGGCATTTAAGGAGGCACAAAGGTGCTTCAGTAAGAAATGGATCCATTCTGAAACTAGCATTACATGAATCTGTTCACTTTTTCGGATAGCTGACCTAACTTTTCTACAGTGGACTTGGCCCAGATGCTTCATACCACTATTACTTATTTATAGGTAAAATGCAAAGTATTTTTAGAAAAAAAAAGGCAAAAGCTCATTCTTTACTTACAAAAGAATTTTTTATTTAGGTCACACAGACAGAAGACTGTGGGAAATTTTATATAATATAAATGAAATGTGAATGAGGAAATCTAGTTTTGTCTGTGTTTCCAACCAAAGCTGCCACTCTAGCATCGAGCAGCAGTGAGACTTGTGGCAACCTAAGGCAAGGGTAATAGTTACACTGGCACAAACTTCTGTAAGCTAAATTCAGCACAGCTTTAAGTGATCAGAATTATTTCTGCTTCTGCAAATGAGATGATTTGATAATTGTTTTCCCTTTAGTACTAAGCACTGGAATTCTGAATGGCATAATGAAAACTGGAATGGCATAATGAACTGAGGACTAGGCTTTGGGATATATCACTTTCTCTGCTCACTGGTAGAAAAAGCAGTTCAGGGTGACCCTGGACTATCTACCAGCTTGGCTAATGTTGAATAAGCAGTTGAATAGGTTGATTGGATAACTTCTAAAGCAATCCAACATATTTTCTTAATATTCTTTATCAGTGTGGAATTAAAGCTTTGCACAAACTCCTCTCCTTAACAGGTTACTAAATATTTGAAACCCTCTTTGATGACAGCTTGTGTGAACTCAATTACCTTACTTCATCCCGGTCTGGTACATTTTTTTTGAAGTTGTGAATTTATTTTCATCAAAACTGGTCACAGCATAAGTTCACTCTTTTTATTTTTTTCCTAGAAGATCAAGATTTACATAGATTTTAGGTAGATTCATTGTTTGCATTGAGAGACAGATTTTTTTGTGCAATGCAAGACAAATCTCCTAAGCAGAAAAGAGCTGGAGGTAGACAGCAATTGCTCTCAGGTACAGTTGTAGCTTGCACAGCCTGAAGTACTTCAGCACACCTTTTCCTTCCAGAGGCAATTTCAATCTCATTCCTTTCAGTTTCCATATATCTGCTTCATCTCTATGTCAATAACAGTTGCATGTTCTTAAGTTAATATTCAGGATAAAATCAGGAATTTGCATCAGGAAAATCCAACTAGGGACTTGTCATGTTTTGATTCCTCTGCATCACCAGTGATCTCTGACAGCTCAGTCAAAAAAAGAGAGCAATATAATGGTATGCTTTAAAAAGAATAGGGAGTGGATGTATTAAGTTTAATTAAGCAGTCTCCAAAACTAATTGCTTGAGGTGGTTAGTGAATCTAATGAAGAATAATGATTCCCCTTTTTACTCCACTGAAAAAGTAGTGACTATCTGGGCTCAATATAATGCCCAAGTTATCACTTAAAACAATGATCAGTAGTCCCAGAAGATTACCTCCTCTTTGTACATATTTAGCACTGTTTGCTATAAAATGTGTGGATGGAAATTCATCATTCTTGCAAGTGGAAAGTGAATCCAAGCTGTGTATGACAAGACATAGAGCTGTGTTACTTCCTGTGTTATTTCCAATTCTTGGACTTCAATGACTGCCTTCCATTCTATTGCTGGGTTGTTCTAAAATTGTTTGTGGAAAAACAGGTGTCTATACTATGTGTAACTATAATATTTTAATTTAATGAATTGTTTGTTATATGAACCCTCTGGGGTTCCTATGGTTCGAGGAGTTGGGGAATCCCTGAAAATAAATAATTTATTCTTCAATAGCTGAAAGGTTCGAAAACATGGGAGCATCCTTTGTTAATTTTGCAAAATCCTTTCTAAGCACTATAAAAATGTTGCATGAGATAAGTGATATGCCTTATGTTTTCTAAAATCACTTGACAAGATTCCTTGCTGGAGATAATGAGCTGTGGTAAAATAGTGTCGAGTGAAAGCTGAAATAGGATATTGGCCAGTTTTCAGAAACCAAGAAACAGCCATAAATGGATCTTTTCCTAATGGAAGGAGCTAAAGTTGGGGTAATCCAGCAGCCTATTTCTGTCAGAAGGGTGATTTTATTATACTGCTGGGCTTCTTTATGTTTCAGGGGTGAAAGAAAGTTGAAGAGTGGTAATAGCACAGACAGGAGAGACAAATGCTGTCCATACTGAAAACAATTGTACTGTGTTTTCTGGGAAAGTAAACATACCTTCTGTACTTTAAAGAATCAGAAATATAAATGGTTGTTGGACTTTTTTATTTTTTTTAATTTAATCTGTTATGGATTATTGTGTTTTATTGGTAAAACCTCTACATTTATTCTTACAATTACAAGGTAAGGGATTTGGAGCCTTAATTACCTGAAAACGTAATTGTCTGCAAGATTCTGGTGAATCTCCATGCAATGTGTGTGCAACATTTTCACTGTGTGTATTCCCTGAAGAATTTCTAAGTAGGATGCCTTTTCTGCCTGATCTGGTTCAGTTGATTGTTATTAACAGCTATTTTCTAGGTTCAAACCATGTGAAGCACAGCCCATCAGTGCCTTAAATATCTTTAATTTCACACACAGAACTAGAACCCTAAGTATTGGGAAGAATGTTGTGGTGTTTTTCAGTTTTTTTTCCTAGTATATTAATTGTATTGTATATTATTTATGAGCAATTTATTAATATCCTCTGGCAGGTTTTGAATATGGATAAAGTAGGTGACAATATTGTCTCTAATAAATGTTGGTTTAAAAATAAATGAAGGAGTTAAGAAAGTGCTTGGGGAGAAGCATTTCACAAATGAGGTTAATTAGCACATGTGTCAGTAAGCAGCATTCATTTTATGAAAAAACTCCAGCAGAATGAAAATGGCTGTGGTAAAGAGCACAGTTAAAATAAGCTGAAGAATAGTAATTCTAGCAAGTATGTGGAGTTTCTCTGCTTTTAAAATGTCTTCCTGAATGTGACAACATTGTGAGCTGCAATTAAATTAATTTTTAAACAGCTTCTGCTAGCAACTCCACTGCTATCAGAAGGCTGATGCCTCAGGACTGTGATAGAACATTGCTTCATATCTGAGGCATGGCTTAAATATACCCTTCCCCAGCACTGCTTGAGTTTTCTTTCTGTTTTCCATTTTTTTTGGCCAACAAAACTCAAACAGAATCTGTCTTGTACCTCTGCACTGCCTTTACAGATCTGCCCATTCTAGCAAGTAGAACAGAATAGTGCATTCAGTGCTGGTACTAAAGGCTGCTAGGCTAGGTTTACTCATTGTTTCACAGATTTAGGCAATCTTTCACGTGCTGCACTTACCCAGAGTGTTCAGCTGTGGCCATCTGGAGTCACAACCCCTGTGGTTGCACAGCTGGGATTTGCTGGAGCTCATCAAGGGCTCTACCTCTCCAGCCATTACTCTTTGCTTTGGGAATATGAGCTAGTGACTGTGGGTGGTATCTGACTGCAAACAGCCTGAAACCATATTTTCACAAAGTATGAACTGCCCAGTTATCCTAAATTAGGTATCTGAGGTTTCCTGCCTCTATATCAAAATCACCTGGTCCCAGCAGTATTAAGCTTTGCAAGTAGTGAAGCACTATTAAATGGGATTAAATCCTATTAAACTGAAACCCCATGTACTAGAAAAATCGTGTGGTTTTTTCCCCTCTAAAGGTCAAGATATGCTAGCAAAATGTATTTCATACAGTATGGTGTGAGCTATTCAGATGAGGGGGCTATTAGAAAAAGGTTCTGACTGTGCTGTCAGGTACTTTAAAGAGCTCAATGTTCAAACTAAGTTGGGAGAACACAGTGGGAAGTTTTCCTTGGCTGTGTTTTTACAGCTAATTACTCATGTAGGAAGAAGTTGGTCATCAGAATCATGGGGCATACGTTGGTGTTGTTCTCTAGCTGTGAGCCATAGCTGTACAAGATTTTCCAAAGGCAAGAGAAGTGAGATTTAGAGGATATGGCACGAGTAGTGCACCCACCAGTGTTGCTGGAGAGTTTATGGGCTCTTGCAGCAGCATTAAGAGCTTGTGCCATTGAACTTTGGCATCTGGAATAGCTGATGAAGAATGGCTGCTACAGAGCTAATCAATTAATGTTTGATTCCCCTGTCTTTCTGGTACATTGTACACAGATGTTAGCATCTTTTAAAGCTGCTGTCTAATTTCAGACATTGATATTTACTATAGAGGACCTTAAATCAAGATTAGCTGTCTGAATGCTTGAGTTCTTCAAATTCTCAGGAAAGACTGCAGCTCAGGACAGTTTCTATTCCTTAAATTTATTTACACTAACCTCTTGAGTTTAATTTTTTCTCTTAGGCGTGAAGTGATTTTTATAAACATGAATCCATTAACTGTAAATTACCACTATACTAAATCAGATTCCATGTTTCTCTGATAAATTGTGGCTTTACTCAGAGGAGCAACACAAATGTAATTTTGTCTCTAGTATATCGATGTACCTTCCTGTTGCCTAATGTAATAATCTTTAACCATACTCAAGTTTGCATAAAAATTTCCATTAAAATAATTTTTATTAATCTAAATTTCTACAACATGGACACATCTATGTAATACAAATATTAAAACTATTGAGACTGGAATAGATTTAACAGAATCTTTTGGAATGTGCAGTAGGCTGTGCAAACAACTATAGAGATGACAATTGTTCTAGAAAGCCTTTTCAGTTAGGCACCTATATATAATTATATATATTATTTGGTATGCACATGATTTGATGTCTAAATATGTATATATAAAAAAGAGGCAATTCAATCCCAGCAGTGGATTATTGTTGGTTGAATTTGTCTTGTTAGCTTTCATCACCTGTAGCATTGTGTGGCACGTTGCATGAACTAACTGCAGAGTATGAGAACATGTACATGAGTACATGAAAACTCCTTTGCCTGGCTTTGGGTCAGTAATCTGCTGGTGCACATCCTGCTCCCTTTTCTTCAGTTTCTTTTTGTAGGGATAAGACACAGGTTCTGCTTGTACTTGTTCCTGAAAAAAAATAAATACAAAGAAAAACCAGAGGATAGGCAGGATAAGTGATCATCTCTCCCTCCAAGTGCTGTGTAAAAACATGCCTATTTGTGGTCAAAGTTGAAGAAGACATGGCAGAAGGAAAATGCACACTATGAAAGGGTGATGTCTCCAGATTTGTTTAAGTGCATTGTTCTGTCAGTGCATTGGCATATGTTCTCCAGATACATGGGGTATTTGTGTGTCTGTGTGTGTGTAAATGGGTTTCTGATCTTTAGCAGCTCCCAGCCAATCTCTGGGATCCTCTGTAGCTCTTCACTGGTGGCCTTATGGTGACTCAGAAATGTGAGCAAGAGAGCTGTGCATGAGCAGTCCTTGGGGCAGGGAATCAGAGCAGGGTGCCAGCTGCAGGTGCCTATTTGTGACCTGCAGACAATGAGTGGACAGCAGAGCATTAAATGCTGAGAAAATAACCTGGTCCTTCTGGACTCATAGGTTTCAACCTGTTTTCTGTTTAGGATTCACTAAAACTAGAGATGTAGTGTCTTTCAGGTTTGCATTTTCCAGTTTTTTTCAGCTGAATGACTGGTCTAAATATGATTAATATGCCCAGGTTCTATTTACGTGGTTATGAAATGGGAAAGCATGACCCAGAGCTTGATAGAGAAAATCCACGTGAAATTTTCTATTCTGCTTTATCCCTGTCTTCTAGATCATCTATCCTCATCATAGATAGATCACTTTTTGAGTGAATAAAAAATGCTGGTTTAAAAAAAATCCCCTTTATTTTGCATCATAGCATATTGTTTTGAGTGAGAGCTTGCAGTAGGGTAGTTCAACAAAGGGAAAATGCAAAAGAAAATACACAGTTGTGTCTAAGTTACTACTGTAGACAGTAGCCTTTGTGGTATAGACTGGTATTAAAATCAAATCTTCTCTCCTCACTTCCTGCCACTGATTCCTGTCCTGACACTGACTCCTACCAGGGAACAGCCACAAGGGTTTACATCTGTATGATAATCTGTGTTGGAGAGCTGGGTTTAGAGTAAGCATTTATCTGGAGGGGTAGGGGGAGAAGAGGAGTTTGCTTGTTTCAGAAATGTCAATTTTCATTTAGATAGCTCCTTGCTTGGGGTCAGCCTGGAGATATCCCAGCATATCTGTCAGGATACTGAATGGCATGGTACAACAGTAGCCATGAGCAGCCAAAGCAGAGAAGAGGGTTTGGAGTGTTTCTGCAAGAATGCACATCAAACAGCATTCTGACCTAATTCATGAAGCAGTTAGCAAAACTGCTGCATGGTATAAATTATGACAGTACAGGAATTAACCTGTTTAGTTGAATAGAAATTGGACTTTATCCGTTTGAAAATAAAAAAACAAATTCAGTTTGTCCCTCTATTGCATCAACGTTTTGTTTATCAAGATTTGGAGAAATAAAACACTGAACCTTGTCTTTATTGTTTAAAATATATTTTTTCTTTAAGAATCTCAGAGTTTTCAACAGTTGAGGACCAACGAGTGGTTTGTATGTAATAGATGTTTGCTTTATTTGTATCCAGTTTTAGCATTGGTACAAGAATCCACACTTTATTTAGAGTGCTTTTATTTATAACCAGTGGGACACAGCACTAAAGCACGTGCTACACAGTAGCACAACGTTCCATGAGATGTAAGAGATGTGGGTTTTGCTTTTATTTGTTTTCTTGTCGCTTCATTCCTAAGGAACTCTGAGAAAGTAACAAGGGCTATGGTCTTGATGGCTGCTTCTTCACTGCTAATTTAATAATGTTCTGTTTATAGAGGCATGTTTGTCATAGACAGACAGCTGTGTTTGTGTTACAGCCACTATATTGATTGTGATCCTTCTAACTGAACAAAGTTTCAGTTTCATTTTAGAAATCATTACCTGTTAGGTTCAATTATTTAGTCTGCAAATCATCAAGAGTAGTCTTATGTTATTACTAATAATAAGAGAGTTATGGAACTTCAGTAGTGACTCTAATATGAACTTTTTCAGGGAGCTCCTGTCTAGGTAAACAACTGGTTCTTGAATTTCCAGTTCATATAAAGTCAGACCTGGAATTCTTGAATTGGTAAGTGCAGTGGCTTATTGAGACAGAAAGGCCAGTGATTCTTAGTGGAGAGGAGAAGCTTGCTTGGGGCAAGCAGGCACCCAGCAATTGTTGTCTGCAGTTCCTGACAGTCACCTTGCAGCAAGGTGAGTAATGAAAGCCTTCACTCACCAGAACTGGTGGGCACAGCAGACTGCTGGCAGGCAGCTGCACTGTGCAGCACTGAGAGCTCTGCAAAAGGCATGGCTTGAAATGGACAGAAAGCTGACCAGAAAACTGAGTTTCTGGAAGGGGAAATAGTTCCAGGGCTAGCAGAAGGAACCTCAACAAGGACTGGCAGCTGCAGTGACAAAGTTAGGCACTGCCAGGTAACTGGGGAGTGAACAAGGCACAAGACATTAAATTTTACAAAACATGCAAGCTCAGATAGACCTATATAAATTGTTTAAGCCCCAAATACAAAGCCATCTAGAAACCTTCAGAAATGAAGAATTATTTACTTCATCTCAAAATGGCAGTGTGTAACACTGTAGGAGTACAGAATTTAACATATCTCTTGGCATATGCAAGTGGAATATCTCTATAAACACGTGGCAGTGAAGGCCATGATGTACTTTAGATATTCATATAAAACCCACAAATTAGCAATTTAGCCAGCTGGTAAAACTATGCTAAGTCATGCTTTATATTTGATGTCTTCTAATTTTCCTTTTTATCTCAGTCCAGAATATGAAATGCTAGCTTCAATTTGAATTATTAAGACTTTGATTTTGTTTTACTGTTTTTAAACACATGAATTTTGGATGGTCTGTCTTCAGAGGGGCAGAGGATGTAAGTTATACAGTAGGCACCAAGAGGAGCTTCCTGAAAAACGTGTAAGGAATGTGGAATCCTGTATTTTTTTATTAGATGCTGGGTATAGAGGAGAACAGTGGTGTTATCAAGCACCAAGGTGTTCCATCTGGTAGGTACACACCAGTATTTGCCACCTTCTGCAAGAAACAATGCAGAAAAGTATTTCCTATCTTTAAACAACCTCAGAGTTGAGGTTGCACATTGGTCAAATAAGCTGGGAAAATAGGCAATTACACTTTAATTAATGTGTTTTTTAAAGGGTGAATGCATTCAACATTTTTTTACAGTTGAGGAGGTGTTACATAGAAAAGAATTCGTTTTGCAGACACAGCTAGACACATTCTGAGCAAGATCAACTGCTGAAAAATAGGAAGTCAGTTTTTCAGTAATGGCACTAAAATTAGGCTTCAAAAATTATATTTAAAGTTTATTGTCAGATGTTTTCAGCAGCCAGCATGAAATTATGAATGTGCTCAGGTGCAACTCAATCTTCAGACTTATAAAATCCAGGTCCAAAGAAGTCATTAAAGCTTAAAATGTTAGTAATCCTCAAAGAAAAGGATGATATCTTTTGACACTCCATACTAAGTAGTCCCAACCCATTTCTTCATGTCATCTGCCTTTTTTTATGTCCAATGCTGACCCTGAGATTAGCTCAGTTGGTCAGAGCCTGGTGCTAGTAACACCAGAGTTGTGGATTTGTTCCTCATATGGGCTGTTTACATCAGAGCTGGACTCAATAGTCCTCATGAGTCCCTTAAAACTCAGAATAGTCTGTGACTCTGTTTGCCTTGCCATTGTGATGCATAAAAGCCTCTGGGCTGGTAAAGCACTCTCTTCTCTCTTTTTTCCCTCTTAGGGAAGAATTTAAATCACATGCCCCTCTTTAAAAGCTTCAAGCAATCTGAGTGCTATAACCTTTTATATCTTGTTCCTGATAAATCTGTAAACTGACTCAGTTACAGTTTTCCAGGTTACTTTTTCTCCTTAGGCCATTTTTATTCAGAGCACTGTTTTCCCAATCATTTCCCTAAATACTTCTTATTTACTTGTCATTCTCATTTCAGTGGTTGGAATCTACTTCATCAATAATGAGCCACTGGTTTTATTACTCAACTAAGAGTAAAAATTAGGGTGAGTGAATGACAAATGAAATAAGGAGCCTGGGAACTGGTTGTTTGCCTTATGTTCTCTCCATCATCCATTAGATAGCCACTAAACTACTTTTCAGAAGACAAAGAAAAAATTTTTATTTCCTGAATAAAATGTTTGTCAGGCTATTATCCTTCCAGGTTCACAAACTGGGATTGATGAAACACTCTCTAAAACATAATTGTTTTTAACTGCTTCTGTACGAAAGTATTTGCACAACATAATCAATCAGCTTGGAGAAAACACTCCTCAGCAGTCTGTGAACAAAAAAAACTTTGACAGTCCAGGTTTCAGAAAGACCTCCAGAACAGAAAGCAGAAAGCAAAACAGTTTTCACCAATATTTCAAATAAAAGTCTTACAGATGATATATTTCATACTGTGTGTTTGATGTACATCTTCTGATAAAAAACCCCACTAGGCAAAAAATACTCTTACTTGTACCTTTTATCTGCTACTAAATTAAATACTTAAGGGATGTTCACTATGGGGTTTTCTTACTGCTAAGACAGTCACTGTCACTGATTATTTGTAAGCTTTGTACATGTCCACAGATGGTTTTAGCTTGTTAGTGTTTTTCAGTTACTTATAATTCACCACCAGTTTTTAAGGATTATGGAAGAACCTTGGATCCTCACACCAAAGGATAGAAAACCCAAGTTTTTTCAGATATTTGTTTCAAGACGTTTACCATCTTTGCATTTAGAATTTCAATTTAATCTTACTTTCTACAGCCTTTCATTTTCCTGTCCCTTAGCATGGTATCATATAGAGGTTTACATCATGTGTCTGTCTTAGCTCCCATCCTATCTCTAGTTAGATGGAGTTTATATTATTTTATATATGCTGCTACTATTTTATATATATCAATGTATAATTTTATAAAATATGTTTGGCAGATTATATATAATGTTATATGCTGTGTATATTTTTATATTTTTTATATAGAAGTGTGATAAAGGACAGTAGAAAAACAGAACATCCAAATCCAAATAATTAGCAAGTTTTAAGCTGAGTTATTCTTGGTGTTTGGTGCTGATGATCTTGTTTGGTATTACTTCCTATCTAATCTCCTAGCTAATTGCTAATTATTGACAGTTTACCAATAGCATAAGAGAATTCAATTTGAAAATTAGTGATTTAGCTTAGATTTTTTTTCTCCTGTTTGTAAAAATAGGCTCGTGGCTTTTCAAGTTTTCTGGAAGCCTCCCCATAGAGTTGGTTCAGAAGTGATTACTAATGGTTTCAACCTTGTTTCAGCTATGTACTTTGAGCAAACAGTGGATACTATTGTCACAGTGATTGGACAGTTTTCAAAATTCTTGAACTTCACAGGACTGAGGAGTCTGTGATTAAACCAGTGTGTCAACACAACTTTCTCCATTTAGTTTGCTCTGAAAGCATTTATGTCTATGACTTTTTTCCTTGAGGATGCTGCTAGTAGTATCAGCCTCCTTTTTTCCTTGCAATGTTTCCAGCCTGTAGATTTGCACTATTGGCAGTGCACAGGAGTACACATTTATTTTCTTTTCATGAGAACATCAGGTTTTATGTCTTGGTTTGTACTAATAAATGCAAGTCAGGGAACTTCATTGTAGTCTCTTACTAAAGCATGGTTGTGAAGATAGTAGCAAAGCTGGATTCTTTGAGTATATGTTCTAATTTTTTGAGATATTCCTCAGTCTTCTTCTAAAGGTTAACCACTTTTGAAGGAAAGCCAAACCTTAAGTTTAAATGCATTAACAGATTGCTCTTATAAGGCAATTTTAAAGTATTATAATCTCTTTTAAGTGAGTAAAGGAAAATGAGGACTCTAACCTGTCATTATACAAACTTGTTCAGCTTCTAGCAGATACTGCAAAATCTCCTACAAAACATTTTACTTTGGATTCTAATGCTGTGGATACTCACAGTTGTTTCCCATGCCCAAACTTTCCCAGCTTCACAGCTCTTTGTAATGACAGTTCATATCCTTAAAGGGAGTTGAGGGTCAAAATCAGTTCTTTCAGCACAATTCTTTCAGTTCATAAATCTGAGACTCATTGTCTGACACCTGATTAAGGAAAGTCAGCCAAGGCAGAACTCTGCCTCACAGGAGAATCCATAGTGCCTAAATGATTTTTTGGATGTAAATGCACCTGAGAGATAGCCAAAAGATGTACTGCACCAAAAAAGGTGTCTAATCATTTTACTACAAGCACTTCACAAGGGATTACTGTATTTTAAGTTTAGGAAGCTGTACTCAAGAACGATTTTGTTCTGTGAAAGATTTAACCACATGGATGTAGCAGGAAATGAGAGATTAATTTTACTCAGCAAGGTGAATGTTGAGGGGGATATGGTTGCTATGAGTTCATGTTTTGCAGGTAGCTACTGTCAGGGCAAAGTGTTACTTAGCTTGAGTAAAATAGATCTTAATTGGTGATTTCAAAATTTAGGGTGAAAATTAGGTTAATGTTTCTGAGTACTAGAACAGTCAAATTCAAGATTAGTCTTTCAATGTGATTAGTGGCAGATAATAAAATTTCAGCAAGACAGCAATTTCCTTCAAGACAGAGTCTGATATTTTAATGGGAATTGTGTGAGGTAATATCTGTACTTGTAAGGGACTTTACTCCATCATCCTTCTATATGCCTGTTAAATTACAGGTCTATATTCCTGTTAAATTCTATGCATTAAAGGAGGCTTCTCTTCTAATCTGCTGGGATTCGCTTTGAAGCAGTTGAAAAAAATATAGGTTCACCATTTAAAAAGTAGGTAGGAGAAATGTCTCTCCTTTATTTACAGAGAAGAAAAAAAAGACTAATTTATACTAGAATTCTACTGATCCTAGGGTGGAAGTGAGATGAGTGGAGTACCATCCTGTATAATTCACAAAATCAGTCTTCAAGTGGAAGACAGGGTCGAGACTGTGTGACCTTTGTTGCTCTTTGTTGCATTTAATTTCTAATTTTGTAGAACTCCTTCCTGAAATATGGTATTCAAAGGGATGACAATATTCCAGCTTTGGTCTTACTGGCTCTTCAGTATCAAGGAGTAATGAGTATCATACTTTAGACTGCATTTGCCCAAAAGTAAATTGATAGTGTCTTGCAACCAACAGTCGTAGTCTGAGAAGGATGAGGTTTCAAGTGGCTTTAAGATTTATCTGGCCAGCACCTGTGACATGAGCATCTCTTTAAGAAAAAATGAACTGGAAGGACCTTAATGAATGTAAAGTAAATGTAAGAACACTTATATAACAATATAACAAGAATATAACAAGACTTCTCATACTCTTCTGGATCATCAAATTCCTTTCCCTGTACTTGGAGTCCATCAAATGTCTTGCATTTTTCTAAACAAACTCGTGAAGTAATGTTTGCTTCCCTGTCTAATTAAGCAGAAATAATAAAACAGAAAATTCATATTTCTGTGTTGCAATTAAACGTATTTATAGCCTTTTGTTGGAAGAAACAGTGTTAATTGTAAACCCTTAAATTTAATTGACTGTAGTTGCATTGGACAAGATGTTCATTTCACACATATGTAATACATTGATGCAGGAAAAATTGATTTCATTGAAATTCTAGAGGTCTGCAGCAGATATGTGGTACAGGCCAGCAAACAATAAAAATATATTCTATTTCATTCTGTTATAGGTTCTAATTCAGATGATGAGCTTCTGTGTAAGGAATGTATGTATTTAATATCCCTTTTGAGCAATGATTTTCTTCTAAATGCAGGCAAGGAAAGAGGAAATGGTGCTAGACAAGGATGCTAATTCTAAGTATTCTTCACTAGCAATGATTACCCTGTGCTTTGATAAGCCATACTGAATGTATTGCTAGAACAGAAACATAATCTCTTTCCATTATTTGAAAAATTAAAGAGGAGGTGTTTAATGAGCAGCAGTTTTTGGCTGTGGGCTGTGTCAGTTCACCACCACAGACTGATTATGCTGCTGAAGCCACTGACAAAGCACCCAAGTGAGGCTGAGGTACTCAATGCTTCCTTTGCCCCAGTTTTAAACAGTTGAGATCCATCCTCATAAGCATTATATTGGGTCAGTTTATCAACCCAGACTTCTGAAGCTGATGCATCTCAGGAAAAAATAACGACCAAGATTCTGTTGAAGGGTTTGTCTCCCTGTTCAAGGATCAAATACTAACAAAATAATTTTATACTGGGTTAGTTTTGCAGGGCACATAAAGATGCATGTTTTATATGAATTATGTTGTTATTGACAATTAGTTTAACTAAGATTTAAGTCTACACTGAACACATCTTTATTATTTGGAAAAAGTTTAAAAAATATGTTCGGATTTTTTGTGAGTTGAATTTATTATCTGTTCATAACCTGTTCAGAGAAGGTTCAAGTCAGACATCAGTAATAATTTCTTCATGGAAAGGGTTGTTAAGCATCAGAAAGGACTGCCCAGGGAGGTGGTGCAATCACTTGGTACTGAGTGCTTTGGTCTAGCTGACAAGGTAGTGATCAGTCAAAGGCTGGGCTTGATGATCTAGGAGGTCTATTCCAACCTCCATGATTCTGTCCTTCTGTGAAATAACTTCAGTAGAAATTATTTAAATTATGTCAAGCAATAATTTGTGCTGCACAAAAGAAAGAAGCAGTTCAACACAGATTGGGAATTTGCAGCATGTTGCTCAATAGGAGGGATTTTGCATTTAAGATTATTTTGCTGCTGCAGTTAAATAATCAGTTTACTCAAAACTGAGAAGCCAGTGTGGAGCTAAGAAAGTTGGAAAACCTGGTGCACTTATAAAAATGGTAGAGAGCAACCTTGCCATGATTTCTCCCTCTGCACCCTTGTATGCGAGGTCTCAGGACTCTGTGTCTGCTTGGTTAAATTGAAGCCCAGGTCAGTCTACCTTAAATGTAGGTAAGACCTCACACTGCTGAGGACCCTCTCTGATATAAAGAAAAAATTAATAAAAAGGTGTATATGAAAACGCAGTACTGCTTTTCAGCTTTCTACAAATGTGATGTCGTGGTAATACACTAAATTGTGAAAATACAGCAAGCTTAGAAAATTCAACATATACGCAGGAAAACTTGGTTAAATAAAGGTTATATAGCTTTTTTTCAGAGCTATATTTCACAGTTCATAGGATTCATATTTATCACTAGCTAAAAAAGTTTGCTTTTGAAATTAATTTAAACATAAAACTAAATATTTCTTTGCTTGATTTAAATATTTTGTGCTTCCCTACTAACAGTTCTGAAAAATTATTTATTAAAATATCAAATTATGAAACTAATAATTATATTTAATAGTTATTGTTGCCAGTTGTGATATATTCCACATTCCATACCTATTATTATCTTACAGAAAAACGGTTCATTTATATTTAAGACTTAAGGCAATTTGAAGTATTTCCAATGCTGCAGAAGACTATCTGTAGAACAGAGAAGGCAAGAAGCAGAAAGGAAATTTATACTAAAACGAAATCTAAACAACCTAGAATAAATAATACTTTGTAATGTTACTTTTTGTGAAGAAATTTTGAGTCACAAAGGACTATTTTTTTACTGACATTTAAATTCATATTTATTAGTATTTAATGGATAAAATATTGCTCATGGTTATTTTTTGTGGGAAATACTGAATGTATTGAAGTGTATTTGAGCATATGTTTGTAAAGAATAATTAAGCTACTAATTCCTCTAATTCAGTAAAGAAAAAATATAAAGTTGTGGGGAATATTAAGTAGTTTAGCAGAGTAATTTTAGAAGAGAAAATTATTTGCAATTTAATTTCTATTGAATATTGGGATTTTAATTGGCTGAAATAAGGTTGAATTAGTGAATTAGATTTTCTTATTTTTAAAGAAAATGCAGCAAATTTTGTAACATTTTGCAGAAAAGTTTGATATGTTCACTTTATTTACAATAATCACTAAATAATTATTAATGAGGTATTTAATAATTACGGTTGGAAATGGCTGGGGATTTCAGTAGTAGCAGACTGGACAGCATTTCAGAGCTATCAAGAATCAAGAATTAGCAGGATTTGTTGGCAAGCCCCTGAGTGAAGGAATAAACAGCATATCAAGATTATGAACTGTAGTAATGAAAAGAACGGCAGAGATGGGGAGTAAGAGATGTCATACAATGTGTTTGATGTGCTTTTATCTTGTCCAGACTCAGTTAGTGCCTGAGCATTCAATTATAGATGTCAGAAAAAGCATCAGCAGTGCGAAGAGGAGAAACCAGGGCCAAAATGTAAGTTAGATGGTTTGCTGGAGTAGGGAGAATAAGAGCAATCGAAGTCATCCTGAAGCAGAAGGGAGTTTAGAGAGTTTCCATCTTTGTGTGCCCTGCTGTCCTGAGCAACCCCTCATTTCTCATCCCATGACTGCTGACTCCTTCCACACCGTGGCTTGTTCTCGCTATGAGCTGTGAGGACAAAATAAGAAAAAAAAAGGCGTAGTTTTAAATGATGATTGATGACAGCTTTTTCTTCTTGTTGAAATAAAATGTAGCCGGCTACCGCATCTCAGGTTGTGTAGTGACAGTGATCACAAAACGCATCGAAGGGGGGGTGCATTCAAACCGCACACAGATAGAGGATTGGGATAATGTATTAATTAATTAAGGGACATGCCCGCGTAGAGAACTGACGCTTTCTCCTGTGCACGCAGGCGGGGCAGCGAGAGCAGGCTGGCGCTGCGGCGGCAGACCATCCTGCGGGAGAAGGGCAGGAGGCAGGCCAGCCGGGGGCCAGCCTACATGTTCAATGACCGCTCCACCAGCCTGTCCCTGGACGAGGAGCGCTTCCTGGACGCCGCCGAGTACGGCAACATCCCCGTGGTGCGCAAGATGCTGGAGGAGTGCCCCTCGCTCAACGTGAACTGCGTGGACTACATGGGGCAGAACGCCCTGCAGCTGGCCGTGGCCAACGAGCACCTGGAGATCACCGAGCTGCTGCTCAAGAAGGACAACCTGGCCCGGGTGGGCGACGCCTTGCTGCTGGCCATCAGCAAAGGCTACGTCCGCATCGTGGAGGCCATCCTGAGCCACCCCGCGTTCGCCGAGGGCAAGCGGCTGGCGCTGAGCCCCGGGCAGTCGGAGCTGCAGCACGACGACTTCTACGCGTACGACGAGGACGGCACGCGGTTCTCGCACGATGTCACCCCCATCATCCTGGCCGCGCACTGCCACGAGTACGAGATCGTGCACACCCTGCTGCGCAAGGGAGCGCGCATCGACCGGCCCCACGACTACTTCTGCAAGTGCGCCGAGTGCAGCCAGAAGCAGAAGCACGACTCCTTCAGCCACTCCAGGTCCAGGATCAACGCCTACAAAGGCCTGGCCAGCCCCGCCTATCTGTCGCTGTCCAGCGAAGACCCTGTCATGACTGCCTTAGAGCTCAGCAATGAGCTGGCCGTGCTTGCCAACATCGAAAAGGAGTTCAAGGTGAGTAGAGGGACACTGATTTCTGGCAGACAGAGAGCTGCAAACTTTATCCTTCATAAATCAGCGAGATAATGTGGGAAAAGATACAGTTTTCAACTGAATGGAAGATTTAAATCTCTGTGAATGTCTTATTGCCATGTGCTGATTGTCATTCGTGCTGCTTGTGTAGAATGTGCCAGTGAACTAATTTTCTACTTCTATCAGGCAGGAGAATGAAGGAGGCCCTGCAAACCCATGGCTGAAGCTGGTTTAGGGTGAGGACAGGACTAAAGTGGTACATTTTAGTCACTTACGACAGACAAGTTCCATGAATCTATCAAACCCTCGTGCATTCCCTTTAGTTTCTTTTATTTGGACTTGAAGCTTTCACACTTCTTAGATTCTTGCATTCATTCACAAGGAGGATTCTAAATAAATCTCCTTTTAAAATGTGCTATTATGGTATTTCTGTTTATTTTCCCTCTTTCTTACTTATTTGTGCTTAGTTATATGTGAACTCTCTAGAGTTAAAAGGCTTTTTCAGTGTTACACAAAAACTTTAGTATTTCATAAATGCATGTTTTTGAAAAAATATTAATAGTTGAGACCCAGGCTCCATAGATTCTTGAAGCATCAGCTAAGGCAGTAAGAATCGTAAGGTTTTATCTGTCAGTAAATGCAAAATGAGGCCTTGTGCAAACATTGCCAATGTTATTTATGACCTGGGTTAGCTAAAATCACTTAGTCTGGGTTTGCCTCACGGGAACCCTGTCAAAAGCAGATATTCCTGTAACTAAGCAGTATATATAGACTTCACTAGCAGGAGATCAACATTCTTCCAAAGCTGTAACAGAATAATTTCCAACATGGTGCTAGCAAGTGTTTGATATTATCATGATCAATATTTAACAGTAATCTTAGCAGTGGTAAAGTTCTACTCAGCCAGCCTGAGCTGAGGAGCTGCAGTTCTGAATGAATTACCCTGGGCTTGTGCTCACGGGTTAAATCTTTGTGGCACCAGTCTGTTATAAGCTGGAATATTTATTAGAGAGGGAAAATAAGGAGAAGGAATGTACAAGGAAGATCTTAAGAACAGCAGCTGAACTGCTTTGAAATTAGAGGGAAGGAGAAAAAACCAAAATGCTGGAGGACCATTTCAGATTATTGCAGATGAATATCTGCCCCATGAAGTCCCTGGCAGAAACCTTTAGGACCTCAGTGGACTGAGATTTCATCCATTGATTTCATGTACAGTTCAGAGAAAGAGTACTGAAACCACATACTTCTTTCTCTTTAGCAGCTGCTGATGGGAACAAAAGGACTTGATTAACTTAAAGCACAGTAAATTTAGAACAGAGCTGAAAACCATTTTTCATAAACCATAAGTGCAGCCTGTTAAGTTTACAGCTATGTTGAGATAAACTGCATGTCTGACTTGTAGGGACTGTATAGATCCCTTTACCACAGTTGGAGTGACACAAGCTAAGATCATTATAAAGATAAATAAACTCATCATCTGGAGCAGCCAGCAAGAGGTGCCCTTCAGATGTATGCTGCAGTACACAATCAGGGAGATAAATGGGAGCACAGCACCTGTCTGTGGCACCACCAGGCAGGGAATGGAGCACACAGGTGAGAACCCAAGAAGGCTGGGTCACAGAACAAGCTTCTGCAGCCAGCTCTGAAGTGCCATGAGGAGGTGGTTCTTTGGTGACTTCTGTTTTTCCAGTTCCTCTTTTGTCTCAGCTGCTTTCTCTAAAATGAGAGCTTCACTTCTAGTGTAGTTGTGTACAAAGAATTTTAACAGATTTTGGATACTGTCCCTCATCAGAAACAGGAGATTAGATGAGAGACAAAGCAGCTCCATCCTGCTGGGCATTAATCATCCAGGCTCTGCTGGGAATATACATCCTCTTTGGATAGAGTGGAGTGGAAGAGGAACAGTGAGGAGCACAAGCACAAGGCAATGCGGAAATTTAACTCTCCAATAATTTAAGGTTTCACCAGGAGTGGGCAGCTGGCAACATAAGGTCTTTTGGGAAGGTTTTTATAGATACTAAATCCATGTGGTGGTTTTGGATAAATATTAAAGACTGTGGAGTACATTTATAACTGAATTGATGGGAGTTGACATTTACACTATTGATAATCAGTGACATTTACAATATCTAGGCTGGCCAGGGACTTGACTGCAAAATACCTGCCTTAGGTTCAGTGGAGGCAGTACAAGTGTGTAAAAGTTATGAGAAATGGAGGCTGTCAGGTTTACTGAGTTTGGGCTTGTTTGCACCCCTGCAAGCTCATATTCCTGCTTGCAGCAATTAATCTAAAGAATGGTTACCCCTGCTTTATTTCAGGAGTTTGCTACAATTATGTGGAGAGTGTAGTCACTGCATAAAAGTGTGGGTTTGGTAAAAATGCTTTTACCTGTGTTAGTGTAATCAAAACAAGTATATTTTTAGTGCATATGTTAGCTGGACATGGCAAATCTTTAGCTCCACCTAGGGTTAGCCTGAGCCATTTAAAGTATTCCAAAACCTTACCTAAATTAAAACTGAGCTTTCTGGTAATACACCATTTTAGGTCACCTATTTTATAGTGCTGATAGGGTATTGTAACAGGGGAACTTTTAAGTGGTTGTCTACAGCAGCCAGTGACACAGATAATTTCCAGGTTTTCCTCAGAGGCAATAGGAGGGATCAGTGCTAGGCTATGATGCTGGTTGTTTTATGATTGTCCTATAAATTGCTTCTCTCTCCTAATATTAGAGATAATACTGGCCATGAAACTATGATCTGTACAAAATAGAAAATGCCATAGTCAGGGGAAACCATTATTCTCTGGAATAAACCCCTTTCTTTCTATAAACCCATTCAGTAGTGTCATTTGGTCTTACATGCCTTTTGCATTTTGTTGCAGGTATTAAAAGTGTTGCATTATTTAAGAGGGTTTTGGAGAAACATACTTTATTAGAGTAAAATCAGAAAAAAGTAGATTACTTCTGAAGGAAGAATAACTGAACAGACATGTAAAGCACAGCATAGAAATATTTCTGTACCAAACAAATAGCTAATTCAGGTTTCATGAGTAATTCTGAGATCTTCAGGATTTTCTGAATACCATTTAATTTAGTTTTGTGTCTTAGAATCACAGAATGGTTTAGGTTGTAAGTGACCTTAAAGATCATCTAGATCATCAGAGCATGTGCAGGACATGGCTTAGTGTGCAGCTTTACAAAGTTTGATATTATAAAGAATATTTTTATTTTTGGAGATGGTGTTCATGTTTTCTGTCATCTCAATGGCTTTGTCCACCTAAGAGCTAATATCTTTACTATGTACATAAAAATGTAGATGGTGTATGACAAATGTTGCCCTGCAGAGATGTGGCCTGAAGGTTTGAGAGGGAGGGACAGCTGCGGCCCAGTGCTATTCAAAATGGATAAGATTAGCATTTATTATAAAGTCCACTGCAACTATAATGAAAACTGACTGCTTTATTTTTTAAAGGGATGAAATGGAAAATGTGTTTTTAAGTTAAACATAGATATATTACTGTTTGCTGTAATCCCCCTAATAAGATTGTTCGAATTTGCTTTTCTGATGCGAAGCAAAATTCAATTTTTCATCTCAAAGTCTAGTTTTCTGCTGTTGTTGGTTTTTTTTTTCATATCTACAACCCCCATTACAGAAATGGGACCCCAGTCTTCACTACAGCTATGGTCAGCTTTCCTAAATAAAAAGTAACACCACCTGTTAGAGAAGAAGGAGTGAAATGCTGAAGGCATAAGGGCCATGTTTGGGTGGAGGGAAATAATGTGTTTTGCTACCTACTGTGACACCTAAATCCAACATTATATCTCATTTTGAAATCCTAAGTTCTAGTATAGCAGCATCCATATTTCTGATCTTGACCTCTACAGTTCACCACGCAGAGTCAGGACATGGTCTGGAGCACTGCTCCATCTCATCCCTGGGGTTCAGTGTCAGCCTGCATCCTGAGAATATTCCTATCCCAGGGACAGTCTAGGGGACAGCAGGAGCCTGTGACTGGTCACAGGGGACTGTGAAAAAATACTCTTTTATTCTGGGAGATACAGCAGTAGTGATGCTCTCCTGGTCTCCTGCCTGTGGCCTCCTGCTAAGAGGTAAAGCAGGGCATGCTCAGCTGAAGTTTTCAGAGTGACCAGAGCCTGCTTGCTCCCTTACTTGGCACCCCAGACAGTGTGCAGCTGCCACGAACACTGGGATCGGGTGACTCCTCTCAGCAGTGCTGCTCTCACACTCACCTCTCTGCCACCAGCATTGTTCCCCTAGCTCCTCATGCCCCACAGTGCTCACCCCAAATTATCACCTTCCTTCTGCAGGGTGGGAGCAGCTAGTGCTGCTGTCTTATCCTTGGTGTTGTGAAATTTGGCACAATTTATTTTTTCCTAAACTGCTGAGGGAACTCTGAACCAATGTTGTCACATGCAGAGAATAAAGCACGCATGCTTTACTGCAGAATTCAGTGCTGATTCTTTTTAGAGTCTCCAAGTATAATTTAATTTCTAACTACCATCTAAAGTTTCTCAGGAATGGTTTTTTTAAAAAATTAACTAAGTTTACAATGTGCAGTAAAGGAGAACATATCATCCATGCCTTTGTCCATTTTGGAAAATAAGTTAAGCCAAACAAATTGCCCCATTCCCTTAGCTGACATAGATTGTAGGAGATATATGAGACTCAGAAAGGGGAGAACTTTATTTGTGTGTGTGACAGAGAGACATTGAGGAGTGTATAGACCATTTTTGCTGTCATTTCATTTTTGTTCTGCCAGAGCTGACTTTGCCTGTGCCATGGCTGAGGTGGAGGCAATGATGGGCAATGCTCAATTTCCCAAAGCTTGTTTGCCATAACAGGGCTGCTGAGAACTTTTCATCTTGGGATACCACCTCTGGTCACAGCTGTAGCAGTATTTCATGGGAGGGGGAACTGCTTTTACTGCATTTGCAAATGAGAAAATAAACTGGTGGATTTTGTGGATGAACTTACAGGGTGCTAATATATACTGTGGTACTGTGTACCAAATTCTGAAGGACAACTACCCCTGTAGAGTAATGGTCTTCTTACAAACTGTTTTGAAACTCCATGTCAGGGGTTCAGTCGCTCGAGCTGGAAAATACTGAGAGTGTGGATGTATGTACCTATCTTCTACCAGAAAAAATACACATATTAATATATTACAATGCTTCATAAATTCTTATGAAAGCCAAATTATATTCTTCTTATGTTTACTGGAAGTTATTTGGTTTTTTTATATTGGTATTCAAGGGTCAAATATCAGTTTGGAAGAGTTGGTACCTGATAACAAGGGTAGTTGTGGGTAGTTATGTCTATGTTTCTCCTTTGTGAATTTAAAATGGAAAATTTTCCTTTCATTTGGAAAAGAAAATTTATGTATTAAAAGTACTGAATACCGAATCTTAGCTTCTGCACAAAAATGAAGCCAAACAGAATATGAAATATTACTCTCAAAGGTTGTCTTTCTGTAGTGCCAGAAGTCAGGATTTTGGGTAACCTCTTCTGTTATTCATCTGAATGGAGGGAAAACAAATAATGCAGTAATAAATCATCCAGAATGACAGGAAATTATTAGTTTCAGTATTTTAGCTTCCTGTCATCTTTGTTGATAAATGGCATTGAAATGCCTTTTACTTTTATGACAGATCTGAGTTACCTTGTTTATGTTATATTATTAAAAAAATAAATCACTAGCAGTTTGTGTAGATGTATAATAGTGTCTGTAAATATTTGTCTATAAATGTTTGCATCCATCTAAGCAAAGTGAAGTGTAAAACTGGATGCAATCCTTTAATATATCCAGTAATAAACTGTTATTGCAGTGTTGTGGGATAATAAAGCACAAAGATGCATGAAGTACACCCTCAGCAAATAAATTAGGGTATCCTGCATGCTCATTCTCTTCCAAGATGAATATTGGATGCATTAGATGGTGGTTAGTATGAGGGAAGTATTTAAAGAGAAGGGGCTAACTAGCGACTAAGAGTGGAAGAAGAGGAAATACTCTGAAGAACAGACTGGAAGAGGGGGAAATGTGTCACTGTAATAAAAGCATTTGTTGAAAATTGCTTTGAACAATTGCTTTGCCACAGAGACTAGGTAAGCAGTCCTGTGTGGTGTGTGGTGGTTGGAGGTTTCTTCCACTCTTTTGTTTAGGAAAAATTCTGCAGTAATTTCATCTTTCTAAGACATTAAAATGAGCAGAAATCACAAAAATAGCAGAAGTTGTTGACACGTGTAAGTCACTTGTGAGAATTTTTTAGCTTTAGATACACATCTATACCTAGCTCCCTGTCTGCCCAGCTATATCCAACTTTTGTGACCCAAACACAGCTGCATGTAAGGAGTGGTTAATGAACTGCAGATTGCAATGATCAAAATACCATTTTCTGTTTTGACTTATGTCTTTTGGCAAACAGTGCCCGAGGAGAACACTTGTTAGTTAAGCAAGTGAAGCTGCAGTTGCAGAGCAACATTTTGGCTCACACAGTGAAGTGTCTTGTGAGATCCTTGAGCTAGAGTGGAGCTGCAGTCAGAGATGTGGTATCACCACACAAGCTGTACCACTGCTGGCAGTGTTGCTGGAGAACAGCAATCAAACCTTGTGTTTGCAAGCTAGAGTAGATGTTGGAAAAGGAAAAAGCCAAGGTTTACAAGAACAATTCTAGGCCTTAGAAAATTCAGTATATTTATGCAATTCTGAAGAAGGTTGAGAATTTCTTTAGATGTATTCTACGTAGGATGCTCATCTTGTCCAGTTGAAATCGCTACAGTGCAATTTTCTGCATCTTTTCTAGACTTCTGTGACAATGAATAGAAAAATTTTCCCTGTGCTATGCATCTCAACTTGAACTGGTCATTAAAATGTGTCATACAATGTTCGTGAAAGTGTTGGGCTTTTTTTTTCCTACTTGTATTTCCTCTAAAGCACATCTAAAGGAGTGACTCAGGTGTAAAAATTGATAATGTCGATGTGCAAGACAGCCAAGGTGAGATGAATCCTACTCCTTGAAGATTTGGGGAAAAAGAAAGCATAACAAAATGCAAAGAAGCTATCCATGTTCACAGAGGTGTAGGTGGAATGTAGAATTGCTTCTCTCACGTTGGATCTAAACACCAAGTTTTTTTCTTTCCGCTTCTGTTTCCTAGAATGATTACAAGAAACTGTCTATGCAATGCAAAGATTTTGTAGTTGGACTGCTTGATTTGTGCAGAAATACAGAAGAAGTGGAAGCTATTTTGAATGGTGATGTAGAGATGAGCCATAATAATGGAGAGCATGGTCGTCCCAGCCTCAGCCGCTTAAAACTCGCCATCAAGTACGAAGTTAAAAAAGTAAGCAATTAGGATGATCAAACAGGCATGTCATGATGGTGGTGTAAAATTGTACTGTTATTAAATTTTATGTTTTGATAGCCTGCAACACTGAAACGAATGTTTGGGCCCTTTGGGCACAGTGGTTTTGCAATCAAAAGAATCCTTGCTTGCAATATAAACAAGAAGCAGATATTTAAGGTGAATACTTGTCACAACGAGCATGAGAGCAAATGACCCTAAAACAATGTGTAACTATGTGCAGAACACACAAAATAATTTAGATGTGAGGTGTATTTATTTGTTCATAAAGGGAAGAAAAGAAAAAAAATCATTTTGGCTGAACCAGTATATGAGCACAAACCTGCAAAACACTTGCCAAGCTATTGTCACTAAAGAGAGCTGAAACAGCTGTTGAAGAGAACAGATTACATTGAGCTTGGATCCTTCATATTGTTTGGGTCTTAATACTTCTACAAACATGAACTTTCTTGCAACACTTTCTCCTATCTCAATAAAGACATTTCTTCTACCTTCAGCCGTCATCTTTTAAGTATAGAGAAAGGATCTAGAAAAAAATACTACATTCAATTAATTTTTATTTTATTTATAGATTTGGATTTTAAAAATGTACAGTGCATAAGAATATACTACTTTTTAACATCTACCTTTGTAAGATGCTTCTTATACTGTCTAGAGAACACAAAGAGCCTTGTAGGACAGATTTCGTTTTGCAGTTTGTCAAGTGGTTCCAGAACAAAGTTATAAATAATCCTCATCTGATTTCCTGCAAATGTGACAGCTGTTTTCTCATGCCAGCTGAGAAAAATGGTATTTTCTGAGTTAACGTGTGAAAATAGCACATATTAATTTTTTCCTAAGTGAAGATTATGTAGTGTATTTTGCAGACCAAAAGTGTTGAAATTTCTGAAGCAATAAAATTAAAATTATAGATGTTAGAAAGATATAAAGTTTGCCCAGATAAATTAGCCTTAGATGAAATTAATATTTTGTGATGGAATATAGTGTTAATAAATAAATTTTTTAAGTTAAAGTATTTATTGTTGCTGATGACAGCATACCTGTTTGCTGGGAGATTTCGCTTATCAAAATAGTTTTCCTTATGCCCCTGTTAATGCTCCTTTGAATATAAGCTGCCTTTTCACTATTTCAGCATTCTTAATGCACTTCCTATAGCTGTATTCTAACAGAAGTTTATTCTGATAGCAGTATTATTTTTGTGCTCTTTTTTTTTTTCATTAGTTTGTAGCACATCCAAACTGCCAGCAGCAGCTCCTCTCAATTTGGTACGAGAATTTGTCGGGCTTGCGGCAGCAGACGATGGCAGTGAAGTTTCTGGTTGTCCTTGCAGTTGCAGTGGGACTGCCCTTCCTCTCCATGGCCTATTGGATTGCTCCTTGCAGTAAGGTCAGCCTGGGAAACCTTCTCAGGGCCTTCTATTAACTCCTCTGCATGTAGATTCCTGTAGGACAAAGATACACTTAAATAATCCTTCAGAAATGTGTTACTTTAAAGCCCAGTTAGAATGGAATGGCTGCAGGGTTGCAGGTTCAGACAATTGTTATTAAGGCAGGTAAATGAGTTGTGTTAATTGCAATATGTAGTGAATTAAGTTACAGTGGTTGACTAAAAGTTGCCCTATAGAAATTCTGCTTTATAAAGGAGTCAAACAATTTTTCATTTGGTTCTTGCCTTAGCAGTCAGATGCAGAGGATACTCATTTTCCATTGATTCAGATGTGAAGTAAGTTCAAGCCGTGGGTTGATTCCAATTGCCTCAAAGGCAATTTTCTTTTTCATTATTAAAAATAACTCAATAAAAGTCAAGACACTGCTACTATTCATCATATTTTGTGAGGTCTTCAAAGCAGTTACTCAAGCTGCCCTGCATTCACTTGCAATGCACTGTCTGGGATTAGGTGCTACCAATAAATCTGGTTTGGTTTATATGTAGCATGGAAAACATTTCCAATAAAGATGGGTTGCAGTTTCTGACCTCACTGAGCTTTGTGCTGAATCCCTGTTTCAGCTGGCCAGTGTCCTCTTCCCTAATGGAAAATTTCCCTTGAAAGTATGTCAGAGGGACAAATGGTCTCCTATAAGGATTGTTCAACATGTTGCAGTATGAGATACAGAATTCTAGAACTCTGTTAGCCTTTTAAGTTTTGCCATATTTTTTTTCATGTCTTTCAGTCTAGACATAAAAATCAGTTACATTATTTTCACTTTTTGGTATTGTGACTGGAGGTTTTATCAATAGTTTTCTCTTAAAACGCCTTGATATACAACACATTTCAATTGATTTTCTGCTATAGCAGTGACTTATGTACTTGTTATTTGCCTTTTTCAATGATTCATTTGTCATATACAAATGCAGTCAGTCTGAAATTAAAAAGTACTTTTCTGCAGCTGCCAACTAGGACAACCTAAGAATTTTGATATTAATACAGGCACTCTCAGAGATAAAGAATTGCTAAAAGTTCAACTTCATGTCAGTTTGTACGGAACGTTTAGGTTTTTAAAGTGTCGCACTAAATCATTTTTTAAGTTGGTCATAGTCATTACGAAGCTGAGAACTTTTCCATTGTACAAGTCAGGAGGAATTTAAGACTACAGAACTACAAATACAACCTCTTGAGATGTCACGACTTTTTTAAAAAAGAAAATAAGTTGGGAAAACTGCGCAATAACTGTGCTAAACTGAGTCTCAATTCTTTTTTTTCATAATTCACTCATGATGATCATGCTTTTAGTAAGTGTGTCAAAATCTTGTTTTCTATCTTGCCTCCCAATGAAGCTAGCTAGTATTAAGAAATTTTAAAACTGTGATAGGTTTTTCTCTTGATTGTCTATAATAGACATGGGTGCCACAAAATAATTATAGTATTATTTCAAACCACTGAATTAAAATATATGTTTTAAGTTTTTTCATTTCAGTTTTACTGTTAGTCTGTTGCTGCTGTCCTGACAGTGAAACTATTAGATTATTCCTCTGAAAATAGCAAATCAGTAGAAATTTCTAAAGATGACTCTGAAGAGGGCATCATAGTATACATTTTCAAATATTTGGTTTTTTGTATTACTGAAATATATGATTATCTGTGTGACTGCTCTCTTTATATACATTTTATTTGGAATCAGTCAATGCAATATCCTTGTGTTTCTTATCTCTGTTGCAGCTGGGGAGGATAATGCGTGGACCATTCATGAAGTTTGTAGCCCATGCAGCCTCTTTCACCATTTTTCTTGGTCTGCTTGTCATGAATGCAGCTGACAGGTTTGATGGCACTAAGCTCCGACCTAATGAAACAACAGACAATGTAAAGCAGCTTTTTAGGATGAAAACATCCTGTTTCTCATGGATGGAGATGCTTATTATTTCTTGGGTAGTAGGTAAAAATTTTTGCTTACATTTGCCTTGCTATGATTACAAGTGAAGCTGAACCCAACTGAATCCTTTCCTTTTAATGTTTTCTGTAAAAATTGCAAAGAAAGGAGTTTATTCAGCTGTCTGCATTCCCACGTAGGCCTTGTGATTTTTATTGGATGGCAGCAGGATTCATGCATCTAATTGATCAAAAACATTCAAAGTATTTAGGTGAAATCTATATTATCTGAATATGAATTAATTCACTTTTATGAATATCAAAGCAAAGTGTCTACCAGTTTTTGGGGTGGTTGAATCACAGCATGAGCTTCCAAGGGAAAGATTTTTACATAATGAGTCAAGATTTTTTGTGTCTAATTGTCTCTTATTCTCTTATTTTGCAAGCATGCCTGCAGAACTAATACTGATTAGCTGAATATATTAGTGATGAAAGAGAAGAATATAGATCCCTGAAGATTTGGTGGTAGATTTTTCCATCCCAATGCAGGAATGAAATGAGAGCTATGAGCAGTACTCTGAGCTGACCCATTCTACTTGGTGATGTAGAACTCTTCAGCATCAGAACTTGAGGACAGATCTTCCAAAATATTTTAGCTGTCTGATTCTTAATTACATGTCTATTACCTTTTGGTCCAGTAGGGTTTAGATGGCCAAGTATTTTAAGGATCTGGGTTCTGTTTGTTTGTTAAGTCAGTAATATGTGTGAGCTAAATTCAAGCTATTCAAGAGCTTATGCACTTAAAATATTTTGCTTTTATGATCTCACTGTGATTGAAATTTGTATACCAAGTGATTCTAATAGCTTTAAAAGGCCTTGGCAGTATTTATTTATTTAATTGTAAATCTGTTTATAAGTTATTATAATTTTTTATTTTAGGAATTAGATAGCACTTAGATTTCCAAAGTCTATAAGTATCAATATTTTCATCTAGTAATAAAGAAGTAAATAATAAATTCTCAATTTGAAATTCTACTTTGCTAATTTAATCTATTCTCAGTGTCATGCATAAGACAGTTTATTTAAAATTGATTCATGCATACAGATGTGACATTGAATTTAGCTACTAAAATTGACATTACTATTGTCCTTATCTGAAAATGATGAAAAGTGATTTGAATTTGATAAGCGTAAAAATTAGTGACATTATTCCATTCAGTTATTAACTCTCTTTTAGAATCCTAGAATTGTACTTCATAATTATATATTTTTTACCTTGAAAAGAAAAAAGGATTTTCACGATTGAAAAAGCTGACATTTGCTGATATTGTACTTTCATTTTATTGCTAAGGGGCAGTAGTTAGGAATCCAACAGATACCTTTGTACTACTGAAGAAGCATTAGGTCTGAATCTTATTTTCATGATGATTTGTCGCACATATTTTCAATTTCAGTAAGAGAGACTGTACCCAGCGTAATGGCAAATAAGAAATTGTGAGTTCTGCTTTAGCTCTACCACCAGTATATGTTCATGCCAAAGCATTTCTGCTCTTCTCGTTTCTTTGTGTCTGTAACAGATGGTTATACTCATATCCCATTCCTCTCTTGGAAAGATTTTGTAGTTTTACAGGAAGAAGCAGTCTGAAAGATTGTTATTATTACTCAGATGAGAAAGAAGTCTCAGAATGTATATGAATTTGCAAGTCCAAGAATTTCATTTTGTGTACGAATTGCCACTGATGAAAATAGTTTTGAATTTGACTGCAACCAAGAGCATGTCCTATATATAATAAAAATATAAAACAAGCATGAAGAATAAAGAACATGCTGTTTTCTCTGTTCTATCTTATACAGGCATGATATGGTCTGAATGTAAAGAAATTTGGTCTCAAGGTCCAAAGGAATACCTGTTTGAGTTATGGAATATGCTTGATTTTGGTATGTTAGCAATTTTTGCAGCATCATTTATAGCAAGATTTATGGCATTTTGGCATGCATCCAGAGCCCAGAACATCGTTGATGCAAATATGAAAGATCTGACAAGTCCAACACTGGAGCCCAACATAAAATACTACACCTTGGGTGAGTTGATTGCACACTTCTTGGGCCAAAACAAACTGATTTTCTTTTAATAATACCTTGGTTTCACAATGTTGTACTGAAGAAATTCCCACTTCATCTCTTTGTTATCCCTGTTGCAAGTTGGACATGAGCCAGCAGTGCCCTGGCAGCCAGGAGAGCCAGCCCTGTCCTGGGGGCATCAGGCACAGCATCACAGCTGGGCAAGGGAGGGGATTGTCCTGCTCTGCTCTGAGCTGGGGCAGCCTCACCTCCAGAGCTGGGGGCAGCTCTGGGTGCCACAGGATAAAAGAGACATTGGAGAGTGTCTAATGGAGTGATGTGAGGATGGTGAAGGGCCTTGAGGGGAAGTCATATGAGAAAGAGCTGAGGTCACTTGGTGTATTTAGTATGGAGAGGAGAAGATTGATAGGAGACCCCACTACAGTCTGCAGCTTCCATGTGAGAGGGGAAGAGGAGGGGCAGGCACTGATCTCTGCTCTGTGGTGACAGTGACAGGACATGAGGGAATGACCTGAAGCTGTGTCAGGGGAGATTTAGGTTGGGTATCATGAAAAGGTTCTTCACCCTGAGGGTGTTTGGGCACTGGAACAGGCTCCCCAAGGCAGGGGGTCACAGCACCAGCCTGGCAGAGTTCATAAAACATTTGGACAATGTTCTCTGGCACCTGAAGTGACTCCTGGAAATAGTGCTGTGCAGGGCTAGTAGCTGAACTTGATGATCCTCATGGATCCCTTCCAATTCTGCTTATTTTCTATGATTCTGCTATTGGATCATTGTTCTCCTGACTGTGTTTGTACATCTTTTTGTAGACAGTTCTAGACAGCACTGAAATGATCTAACATCAAAATAAAGTCACTGACACCCACCCCTTTTCCAGATAATTTTAATATGTTCAATTACACAATACCATCTTGAAAACCAGTCTGTGGTGGTGCAACTGTGACTGGAATATGCTTTAATGCAGGGACAGAACTGAGCAATGAGATGCAGGAGGTTCTTAAACCTGCTTTGCCAGCAAAACAAATATATCTTTTATATATTATTTGCTCAGAGACTTTATTATATTACTTTAATATTTCTCAATCTACTCGCTTTAGCAGTAAGAGATAAAAATGCTCATAAACTTTCATGGCATATTTGGGAATTCCTAGAAGGTATTTTGCCCAAATGAGAAAAAAAGAAACACTGTTGACTTGTGTTCACTCTGAAGACCACCACATCTCTCTTACCATTATTAGATATTTTTCTCTAGATACTGAATTACATCAGTTTGTATCTCTATTCTGTGCTTCAGGTACTATTTTTGATAAGGTTGCATTTCTGTATTATCCAGACTGTAGAAAAGCAGAGCAATTAAAAAATATATATATTATGAAATACATTTTATTATAGTCTTATAAATTTGACTGGAAATTTATAAATTTCACATAAGTCCTAAAAGCAGCTAGTTAGGGCATTTTTTCATGCATGTACATACACTGAAGTCTGCTCGGAGACCCTCTGTGTATGGATAATGTTAACAGTGAATATTTAATGCCAGATTTTCGTATAGGCTAGCAAACATAACTTGGTGGACAGCAGGTTGAGCATGAGCCAGCAATGGGCCAGTGCAGCAAAGGCCAGTGGTATCCTGGGCTGCATTAGGCAGAGCACTGGCAACAGGTGGTCCAAAAAGACCTCCCATGGATAAGCACATGTTATAATGACAGGAATTCTCATCTTTTGTTTCCAGCCAGAATAAACTGGGATCCGTCTGATCCTCAGATCATTTCTGAAGGGCTGTATGCAATTGCAGTGGTGCTAAGTTTCTCACGGATAGCCTACATCTTACCAGCTAATGAAAGCTTTGGACCACTGCAGATATCACTCGGGAGAACCGTGAAGGACATCTTCAAGTTCATGGTGATATTTATCATGGTCTTTGTGGCTTTCATGATAGGCATGTTTAATCTCTATTCCTACTATCTGGGGGCAAAACAGAATGAAGCCTTCACAACGTAAGTACAACTGATTAAACTGTTACCTTTATGTTCTTAACAATAACTCAGTAAAATACTAAATGTTCTTTGCAATGCTACTAAGATTTTTGGATGTGGGGAACTGAGATCTCTTTATCAAAACAAGAGAAAATAAGTCTTCAGACAGATGGAGATAGATAGGAAAAAGTACCTCAGAGATTTGGACTTGTGTTTATTTATGAACTGATTAGGAGGAAATACATGTATTTAAATTAACTAACCTGAAAAAAACATCACTATGCCCCCACCATGACTTTATCCTGGAACTGTGGAATAGTAATAGCGCAAAAGATTATGGTCCATAAGACTATTTTTTTTTAAATTGGCCATTTGCCATCAGATATTCTGTCTTTGTCATAGTTTCAGAAAGTTTGTCATACTAATGGTGAAATAATTCCCAGTAAGTGAACTAATGATGCAGGTTAATTATTTTTTTTTAATTTACTTTCATATTAACAGCTAGCTTGTAGCATGTAGATTAAAGCAATTAACAAGTGAAGTGTTGTACTATTCTTTTGAGGATGGATATATGATTCCTAAAACCATCTGATATGAATCAGATGGTTTTATTGTCATTCATAAATATTAGGAATCACATGTTATGAAACAGCCTGTACCTATGAAATTAGACAGTCTACTTTTATGCACTGAGATGGAGTTCAACATTATGATAATGGAAAAATTTGCACACTGTATAAAAATGATAACTGGCATTTTCTACAATAAGAATATACAGCTTTTCTTCAATAACATATCCATATGTCCAATTTCTCCTTTTAGTGTTGAAGAAAGTTTCAAAACATTGTTCTGGGCTATATTTGGACTCTCAGAAGTTAAATCAGTTGTTATCAATTATAAACACAAATTTATTGAAAATATTGGTTATGTTCTTTATGGAGTGTATAATGTTACCATGGTCATCGTCTTGCTGAACATGCTTATTGCAATGATCAACAGTTCATTCCAGGAAATTGAGGTAAAAAGTCAATTTATGATGAACTATCACCCTATTTACTTTTACAACTAATTGTCTTAGGCTCCTGGAAAATTTTCTTGTTGACATCTGAATTTAAGACAAATACCACATAAGCTTTTGGAATATTTTAGAAGAAAATGTTTGTTCCACTGTTCATTTTTATTATAAAATACCTGGCAATTACTTGTCTGCATGTGCTTGCAATAGTAAGAACCAGACTGGAATAAGAAACCACTGGTGAGCTGTGTTATGCCTGAAGAGTATGGGCTACATGGTGTGACTTTGTGAATCTTTCAATTACCTCATTTGTAATTACTTGGGAAGTGTCCTTCCTGCAAGGATGTTCTCTTTCCTGTGCCTCAGCCTTGCAGGCACATCTCCAACATGCTGTGTTCTTCTTTCATTGAAAAAAGTGTTGCTCTAGACTTCTGCATGACCTTTTGCATTCCGTGGAAAGCAGAGGGCTAAATCATTATCATTTAGGAAAAAAGTAAGCAGATCTCCAGGAGCTGGGCCATGCCAGACTTTCCTGGGGGATGCTCTTGCCAAAGCAGCAAACTCAGGTTTGACTTCATTTTGGTCCCACATTCTGGGGTCTGACTGGGGGCCATACATTGTCTAGGAACATTCACATTTATCTGGATCAGGAAGCCACAGGGCAAATCTATGAGGTTTGGAGCATTAAAAAATACAGTGACTGGACAAAACAGCTTCTTAAAACAGGTACAGCCATATTGAGTCATGACCTCAAACTGATGTCAGTCCTTTCTGCAGAAAACCCTCTTAAACTTTACAAGGGAGAAATAAAGTGAGTGTTTTGGTGATCATAAATTATAAACATAAACCATGGTGATGATAGTATATCTGGTTTAGTCATATATTCCAGCAAATGGAAGGAATTAGGTAAGAATCACCTCATCTTTTTCAACTTCATGTTTAAAGTAATAGGGGTCTATAGACTAGTAATAGAGTCTGTCATTGTGATCCTGAATTGCATGATTATTAGCACTCACTCTGGAATAAACAATGTTTAAATTAAATCAATTTGTTCTTCTGCAATTGCATTATTTTAAATGGATTCATAAGAACAATTCCATCCATTGAAATTTTGGTTTTCATAGATCTTGATCTGTTTGAGATTTACTTAAGACAATTACACTTAAAACACACATAAAGTTTTAGCTAGAGCATCTTCAATAGTCAAAGTGGTATTAACAGTGTCTTAACTGCTGTGTTTCTGTTTTACAGGATGATGCTGATGTAGAATGGAAATTTGCAAGGGCTAAACTTTGGTTTTCTTACTTTGAAGAAGGAAGAACTCTTCCAGTACCCTTCAACTTAGTGCCAAGCCCAAAATCATTGCTGTATCTCCTAATCAGAATCAAAAAATGCATTTCTAAACCATTTTTGTGCCAAAAGAAAAAACTTTCCAGGAAGATGCAGAGATGGACAAGGTAATATTATCTTCTATATACTGACTGCTAATTTTAGAAGATAAAGTTAGTTTTAAGTTCATTTTTATTATTGCTCTGCTTTACTCATGAATTTCCCAACATACTTAATTCATACTGAAGTCAGTCACTAATATGGGAGAATGGAAATGGAATGGTTAAAATCCTTGCTAAAGTTCAGTCCAATGACATCTCCTGCTTTCCTCTTATCTGCAATCATTTTATCTCAGAATGCCATCTAGATGGTCAGACAGATTTTACTTTTCATAAATACACACCTGCTGTTTTCAGTCACCATCTGTTCTTGCATATGCTCCAAGAAGTTTCATTTTTCTTTCCATTATTTTGCCCATTACTGAAAGGAGGTTGAGTGCCCAGGGTTGCTTGAAATATAATTTTGACCTTTTTTGGAGATGGATCTGACATTTGCCTTTCTCCAGCTTTTGGGGACCTCTCCCAATACCCGTGGTCTTTCAGAGATGATGGCATTTTTGCAAGGGATGCATCTGCTCTCTCAGATGTAGCTACCTGTGGATGTTGCACTCTGGACTTGCCTGGATCAAGTTCTTCCTGTCTCCTCGAATTTCTTCACTAAGCACAGAGGTCTTAGAGATTGATGAAGCCTTTGGCAAAAAAGGCATCAAGTCCCTCATTCTTATCTTAATCCAACTCCCACTTAAATCCCTTTCCCCACTGAGCAATAGGCCTGCATTTTCCTTGTTCTGCTTTACATTGCTGTTGTAGCAATAGTTCTTACTGCCCTTGCAAATATCTCCTTAAGGCAAGCTTTGTCTTTCCTAATTCCACCCTCACATACCTGGGCAGTTTCTAAAGTTCCCCCTTGGTAGCCTGTCTCTTCTTCCACTGAAAATGGCCCTTGTTTTTTTGTAAAATATTTTGTTACCTGTTTTACTTACACAGCTTCAGTAAAAAGCACTTGAGTTGATTAATTGGACTTGCTTAAAGAGTTTGTAGTCAGTGTATTTTTCCTGCATTGTCTTGGTATAAATCAAATCAATTGCTTTAGAAGAACATGGAATGTTAGGTGGAATTGGAAATGTAAAGGCTGGCACTATTCTAGCAGTATTGTAATGTGTTATGGAAGAAGAGTTGTGCAAGGCAGCTGATCACATGTAGGGAGTAGAAAGGTGAGCATATGCTAACATACAAAAAATAAAGAATTTGACATGGTGACAAAACAAAATTTTCTTCAATGGAAATTTAAGTGTGGAAGGATCTTCGTTAAAATGGGCTGTGGTCTGAGCAGAGGCC
This sequence comes from Luscinia megarhynchos, assembly GCA_034336665.1. Lineage (NCBI taxonomy): Eukaryota > Metazoa > Chordata > Aves > Passeriformes > Muscicapidae > Luscinia > Luscinia megarhynchos. The sequence goes on from JAPFBE010000003.1 coordinate 74,528,020, forward strand.
TCTTCAAGGTTAGTAGTTCTTAAGTCTGTTCTCAGGAGCCATTAGTCATTACACTGGGGACCAGTAAGGAATTTGTGTGCACCTGTCAGTTCTCTGTCACTAATGTGACCAGCACATTTTTCACATTTATAGCAAAAGAGACAAAATGCTCAGAATCCTAGAAGGAAAAAAATGGAGTTTTAGAGAAAAATCCTGTAAGTTTATACAGTTTATGAAAACAAATACAGGTATTACAAACACTGTCACCAAACTCAAAATTGTTATTAATTTAAAATGTCCCATCTCTATTACCAGTAATTTTTCTAGTGTTTTACAGATCTCATTTCATTTTATTTAGGAAATTTAATCCTAATGTATTTAAGACCTGACACAAATGACACTACATTTGCTCAGGTTTTTAATGAGTGTGATATTTGCAAAACTTTTCATCAAGCAGCCTGATGCAACCTGATTTTAAAACCTCTGTGAGTGATAAAATCATGACTAAAATATTGTTCATTTGAGGAGATGCATATAAACTTAAAATTGAGTGGTGGTGGAAAAGGACAAATGGTTCTCTTCCTAATTCGCTCACTCTGTGAATTTGAAAAGCACATAAGCTTGTTTTAATGACTTTTTAGCATGAAATTTATGTTCCCATAAAACAGGTACTCTTGTAAATCCCATTTATACAGTCTAAGGAAAGAAGATGTATTTTTATCATTCCATTCAAAACTAGCAATTTATGTTTTCTAGCATGAATGTTTCTCAGAAGGGTGCAAATGCATGTTTCTAGAAGGGTGCAAAGTCTAATAATTAGCAGTTCTACATAAAACAGTCACAGTTTGTCAGCTTTTACAGCAGTCCCTCTAAAAGAGAACTGTAAGGATGCAAACATTGTTTATCAGATTTTTTCCTAACCCTGAATTAATTTTGTCTTCAAAATTAATGCTTTACACTCAGCGCAGATTTTAGTATAACTAATGTTGAATGAAATGTGCTTACTCCCCAGCCAAAGCAGCTATAAAACTGCATATCAAATTTAAAAAAAAAAAGCTTTTATGTTGAAAACATAAAGCATCTGAGTTGTATTTATTAATTTCTCAGGTTTTGCAGCAGATACTGGCAGATGATTAATTACATTTTTACTTACATTTTGGGCTACCACATGCTGTGGAGCTGACATCTGAATCTATGGGATGTTGTCTTGCTGTGCACTTCCAAGAAGTAGCTAAAGTGGTTTTGTGTTGCCTTTTGATCCACTATTAATGATTCATTACTGTTGAGGCTGCCATGGCATCTTCTCAAAGGCACTCTCAGGCTTTTGGGATTTTGACTTTTGATTCATTTAGTGCTGAGTGGGTTGATGCTGCTGTGACTGCTGAGCAAGGAGCTACCTGTGCAGGGAGCTACTATAAACAAAATGAGCTGTGAAAAGATAAGGAAAGATTTGGCAAGACCAGACCCAAAACCTGATGGCTGTGTTTGTGCTAGTGAAATATGGGTATCTTATCTGGGTATTGAAGCCAATTCAGCAATGGCTTGCCTCTATTCAGGTAGTTTTCCTCACAAAGTAGGAAACCTCTTGTCCCCAAAGCATTCCAGTTGCCAGATCGTGCCTAGGAAGATGGAAGGTTGTTCTGTGCAAGTCCTACCTGGGAGGACAGTAAAAGTTTACTGATGGAAGATACTGCATTGCAGTGCCCAAAAATGTTAACACAAACTTGTGTTTACTGATTCAGACCCAGCCTGTGGGTTGTTCTGCTGCAGAGCCTGCACCTTCTCAGTGCAAAGGCAGCAGCAGCTTCAGAGTGAGTGTGAAGACAAGCATTATGGTGAGAGGGAAGGAAATTCTACTCCTAAATCCACCTCTGCCCTGATTATTCCTAGCAGAAAACGAAGCCAGATGCTCAGTGCTGAACAGCAAGTAATTTGCATAGCTGTGTTCAAAGTGTAGTACACCACAAATTAATTTTCTGAGACATATCTAAATACAGTACTAAAGACTGTGAAGATGCTTGCTTTCAGGCTGTTGATTAAAATCTGTAATTTTTTTGTTTCAGGCTAGAATTGGCATTTTAAACATCAAGTGAGTGAGAAACAAACCAATAAAAGGGAGAAAAAATTAAGAAAAAAGAGCATTTTAAAAATACCCTTACTTCAACTTCTATTCTACATTTAAAAATTGCCTTGGGATTGAGAAAGTTTGTTGCTCAAGTGTCACAGAACTTGTTCATCTTCCTAAGCTAAAAATCAGCACTGAGAGATAATATATTTAAATTTCATTCTTTAAAAATGGCCTTTCAGATAAAAAATAAGGGACAACTATTGAGGTAGCTTTAAGACCTCACTCAAACAAGAAAAATATGTTAACTTTAATTTCCTGGTGTAAAACAGTGTTTGAAATTTTTACAGGCGATGTCTGGTTATAGGAGCGCAAACTGAGCCACTTTCTGGGAACCTTCCCTTCTGATCCAAGAAAGTACAATTATTTTGGAATTTCAAATTGACAGCAACTTCTGATTTAAGGCATTAATGAAGTGCTAAACAAAATAGCTGCAATCATTTCATTACTATTCTGATTGCATTGAATTTTAAGTAGTACAAGAGACTAACAAAATGAGAGGCAAATTTAAAGTTGAAGGTGTTTACAAAGAGCAGTGATCCATATATCCTGCATTTCAGATTTCACACAACACTCTAGGAGAAGAGTTGTTTTTGTTGGGATTTATATCACTGTTTTATTTAATTTACATAATTTCCCCTATTGTTACTCATGTTCAATCAATGCTAACTGAAAAATATGAATTCTAGGTCAGTCCTCAATGTGACAGGCTGAGTGTACTCTAGTAGTAATTTTGGAGAAAGAAAAAAGCCATAGTGAGGAAGCTAAAAGGGAGTTTAAAGAGAGGAGTTTAAAAACGTTATTAGATGTTATAATGAAATCTTGGCAGTCTCTGCCACCAAGTGGTCATTCAGCAATTTACAGAGGATCTTGTGTCCTGTTACTGGTACACCTGAGAAGATCTCACACACTTTTAATTTACCTGCCGACTTTCAAAGTTCACTCTGTAGCTAATTAAAAGTACATTATTATCTTAAAAAGTATGCTGGAGGGTGAAGGTTGAGATAAAGATGTCACAGTGAGCCTGGTTTTACAAGTTTGCAGTGTCATTACTTATCTCACTACATATTACCAATTTTGCTGTTTCAAGTGAAAATCAAATTATACTTAAGCAATGGATTAACTTTTGAGGTGAACCAATGTAATATAAGTTTGAAACTGGTAGCCAGCATGACACAGTGCTTTTAAAATATGTAATAAAATACATAATAAGTATCCAAGGCAACTTCCCTCTGCTGCTGCACAGAAAGCATTGTCTTACTCTTATTCTACTATACTATTTCCAAAAGTGGCACATGAGAAATCCAGGAGCTGAAATAGCAGGAAGATTGTTTTCCTCTTTAAACCCAGTATTATATATGAAGCCCAAGAGAGAGTATAGTAAAGTTGTAAAATCCTGAAAAGCCTTGTGATTACATAGTGATTGCACAGACTCACTAGCCATTATTTTTATTATAAATCAGATACCTAGATTAAGTTAAAACATTTTGATAAGATAATGTTTTCTAATATATATTAAAAGTATCTGAAATACCTTTATTCAAGCATGAAAAAGTAGTAATTTGCATTTAATTTATACATCATTACTTTCCATCCACAGGTAGATTAATATATAAGTGAAATATTATTTGTTTGATATGTTTTACACTATTTATCTTTTATCATTACTTTTGCTTAGTCAAATAAACATAATCTGGATAAATAAATATTGGTTTTTTTAAAGTATGGGCAAACAGATTGGTGAATCTTTCTAAAGAATGAAAAAAAATTTCCAAGTTCAGTGTACACTATATTAATTGCTAATTAATATATTTTATCAGTAGATGTAATCAATTTTTGTATCAAAATACAAGCATGATCTAATAGAAGGTGCCATTGGACTACCTGTTTTTAGATGGCCCTTCCAACACAAACCATTCTGTGATTCCATGGAATGCTGAACAAAATCTAGTAGTATTTAAAATGTTCCTGGTGTACAGCTGCCTAAGCATAGAACCTGCCCTATTTTTCTTCCCAACAAATTATATCCCAGCATATCCCACAGAATATTTAACAGGCTTCAAAGTGCCCCAGTCTGCTTATCAGTAGATGCTTTATATATTAGGACACAACACAGAGAGGTTGAATGGAGGTACAAAATGATCCCACAGGATTTGAGACACTGCACTGATAGTCCCATCCTTTGAAACAGTAAAAATTTTGTTAGACTATATATAATTTCAGGGAACTGAATTTTTAGTGACAGTTCCACTTATCCCTCATCCAGATCCATCATGGTTTATATTTCTTGCATTGCTACTTGTTGAACTGCTATTTATCTAAAGTAATTCCATTTGTTTTTACAGTTTCTGTTCACTCTTACTGCAGCCCAGTCCTTCAGCTTGAGTCCCAATTCACCATTTTGTGATGCCTTAGGTTTTCTGTCATAGGATATATACAGGAGATATACATATTGATCTTCTATTTATTTTGTACTATAAATAATGTTTCCATTTCAGCTTGGTCAAAGGAAGCAATCAAGTATAAGAAGCTCAGATGAAATCCACTTAAACAGTTTAAACAATCCTCCAAGACAATACCAGGTAAAAAACAATTTATTTTTAAATAAAATCAAGAAGTAGTAGAACTGACAGACTGATGGCATGAGGACAGTTTTGAATTTATGCTATACAACATGAGTCAAGAATAAATCTACAGAACCTGGATATATCAGAAATAAATTAAATGGTTTAGGTATTTGCAGTACAATTTGAGGGTATTTTTCTCCTCTCTTTGTTTCTGTAATGGTACCCTTATAGTGCAATATATTAATGTCCTTTAGAAAAATGGTTTTAATTTTAGAGTTGAGTCCTCAACTGAACAATGTGAATTGAGAAAACGAAAAATAATCCCAAAATCTTCCCATTCCATTTGCTGAAGCAGATCAGCTTATTGTGGCACACCTCTACATGCAAATGCCTGAAGCACTGCAATATCTGTCAGCCTTTATCCTATCAATGCAGTCTGATTTCCTTTGCCTCCTAAGCAACTGAAGTGAGCCTGTGTGCAGTTAAGTATAAAGAGACCCAGCACAGTACACATAAATCCCAGCTATTCTGGTCCAGAGACTGCTTTTTTCCTTCTTGTAATGTTACAAAGTGGGTGGAAAGGAAGAAGCAAGAGCTGCCTGGGCAATATAGTAAGACAATCATAATGAAAAAGGGTACAGAAAACAAGTATACTTTATTGAACACAAGACAGAAAAAGAGATTTTCCCTTGGGCAGGCTGGCTCCACTCCACTTTTTCTGTTACACAGTGTCTACAAGAGTCTGTTCCAAAAACTCCCTGACCTTTTCACAGCCAATTTCATTATGATGCAGGGATAGATACTAAGATTAAAAATCTACCCCATAAACATGTAGTGTGGCTTTGTATTTGAAACATTCTTGGATTATTATAATAAACAGTTCAGCTGCTGACCTCGCAAGCGTGACTGTAGCAATGGTCTGGGACCACTAATGTGTGATGACTCACCTCAAAACCAGCTCTGGTCAGCTCTATTATTGTGGAGACACAAGCAGACATATAAATATATGAATGTTTTATTATTTGAAATGGAAAAGAAAAATATTGTATTGTCATGAACTACACCCTATGAAAATATTAAACCCAAAGGCAGAAATAGATATCCTAAAACATACTTGGATACCTTGTTCTTTTTTAAGTTATTTGAACTAATGGGAGAATCAGAGCCAGAATAATTTTTTTTCCTGGAAAGGTAAAATTTACAATAAATTTGCTGACCTAGGTTCCCCTTATTATTAGCAGAGAGGTTGGTCATTCTCATGGCATGCAATGAATGCAATGAATTATATATATATGTATATACAGAATCATGTAGATGAAAGCAGAGATTTCTACATTCAATTTCTTTAACCTGTCGAACTAAGTACCACTCAGTTGCTTACTCACTGTCTCTGCACTGCCCCTTCCAGCTGCATGGGATGAGGAGGAGAACTGTAAAAGGTAAAACATGTGAGTTGAGATAATAATACTTCACTAATTTAAATTTTAAAAAAAATAGTAGTAGTCGTAGTTGTAGCAGTAGCAGTGAAAAGGAGAGATAGAGGAGCAATGATCACCCCTCAAGGCCAAAAGGCCAAGCCTCTGTCCCAGCTGAAACCAGGACAAGAGCTCTTTGAAATGTCGTAACAATACTAGTCCAACTAAGAAAACTCTTTTTTTTCCTTTCTTTCTTCTCTGCAGAAAATAATGAAGCGTCTTATTAAAAGATATGTGTTGAAAGCTCAGATAGATAAGGAAAGTGATGAAGTCAATGAAGGTGAGTATGTTGATGATTGTATGTTTCATCAGAGAATCAAAACAAAATAAAGTGGTTACATATTTCCAAAATACTTAATCCACTTGATATGTTTACAAGTGCAAGAGATAAAATTAGCATGCAACTGAAGAGGAGATGGGATTTCTGTCTCTTCCCTCCCATCAGAAACTATCACTGATCTGACAAAGCTTTAAAACATGTTGCTACATCTAGTAATAATAGAATCATAGAATAGTTTGGTTTGGAAGGGCCCTTAAAGATCATCTAGTTTTTTAAGGATGTGGTGTGCTGGGCAGTGCTGGATTAATAACTGGATTCAGTGATCTTAGAGGTCTTTTCCAACCTAAATGATTCTGTGACTATGATTCTGTGATCTCTCTTGCAGCAGAACAGCATCTTCCATTAAACAGATTATGTGAGTTTTATGAAATTCTGGTCTCTCACACTTTTGCATTCAGATTTGTATTATTACTGAACTGCATCTTCATGTTCCTATCCCCAAGGCACTATTCCACTGAAGTTAGCTCAGTTGGTCAGAGCATGGTGCTAATACCATCAAGATTTTGGGTTTAATTCCTGTGTGTGCCATTCACTTAAAAGCTGAACTCGGTGATCGTTGTGGGTCCCTTCCAACTCAGACTATCCTATGATTCACCAACAGGCAGCAGAATATTTACTTCTTCTATTTCAACAAAGAAATACAGAAAAAACCCATGATAATTATAATATCATGATAATTATGAGATATTTGGATATGCTGGGGATTTTTTCCTTTTGTTTCTTAATATTGTGATCTTTTAAAATCTGTTACAGGTGAGTTGAAGGAAATTAAACAGGACATCTCAAGTCTCCGGTATGAACTCCTTGAGGAAAAATCTCAGAATTCTGAAGATCTGGCAGAACTCATAAGGAAACTTGGGGAAAAACTGTCACTTGACTCTAAGGAAGAAGAAAGCAAGAGATAACCAAAATAAGATACACAACAGAATGTTAACAATTCACTTAAAGCCATATTTCTGTTTTCCTCAAGTCTAGCTCACATTTCTAAAAAAGATTCAGAAATTAAATCATTTTAATTCTTTATTGAAAAAACACAGTGGCAAATTTTCTGTGTCTGCAGTAGGGAGGTGAGATCACTTCAGTAAAGATATTCATTCTTTACCTGCTCTAGACTAGATGATCTGAGAGAATTTAAATACTCAATTTACCTCTTTTAGAATTCCAGTGGAATCTTGATAAGTCTAGTCAAGAAAGATTAAAAGCAGAGATTTAAACATTTCCTATGTTAACTGTTTATTTTTTTGCAAATTTCCTTTTGTAAGTATTCTTACATATATTTTAGTGAAGCAAAAGAGAAAAATCCAGGCTTTTTATATATACACATATCAAAAGCTATATAATTTTTCCAACATTTCCAACTAGCAAAAAAATTTAAGAAAAAGCTAACTGCCTTTCTTTAAAAAGTGTAGGATATTTAAATAAACTTATGAACATTTCCATGTAGAGGTAGATAGCAGGACACTCAGAGCACTGTGTTGTACTTTTCCCCACTGATCCCTGTCAGCACTGGACTATCCTGCAAAGTACCTAGGTTCCAATGGGAGTTAGTGCATTAAGAAAGAGATATTTACCACCAAGTTTATTAAAAAGCTATTTCTGAGGCTGGGAGGCTGGAAGAAAACCTTCTTTAACCCAAAATAATTAACCCTTGATGTTCCAATCAGTTTCAGAATTCCCAAGTTCTCTAGCTTTTATGTCTTGAACTGAACCTCCCAAACTGCAGGTTAGGGGTTTGAATGTAGCATTTTTATTTGAGGTGGAAGATAATAAAATGTTAGGTGCAAACTTCTCTTTGGATTCTGGGAATGTCATACATGGGCAACCATGTTTCTCTTTGTTAAACCTGTTTAAATGATTAAATTTTCTTCAGGCATATAGATAGCAAACAAAACAATCTTGGTGCAAAAAAATCATGAAATCTCATATTCTGTGGATTTGCATCCCTCATCCTTTTTTTCCACTGGTGAAAGCTCAGCTCTTGCGCTGCATTCTTTGGGACTCTTTTAAAAAAGAATCTTCACTCCATGTGGTAAGGAAAGCTCCAACACTTTCACCCTGCCCAATGCAGTAGTTAAAAGTCTCTTTCTGTTTAAACTGCAGATGAGAATATCCCATGCTGTGCCTGGCTTTGTTGTGTAACAATATCCATGCAGGACAGTCAGCTGGTTTCTGTCTTTCCAGATAGAACCAGCATAAATTCCATGTAATTTTTCCCTTGGTTAATAGTAATCTGTGTTTCTGTCTTTGGACAGTCACTAATTCTGGAAGTGTTATAAAGCATCTCTGCTTCTCTTAAAGGTTTTTTTTGAGGTTAGTGAAAGGGCTGTGAAAATTTATAAGATGACAGCAACACACCTGTAAAAGACTTGTATGAAACAAGACTTAAAAAGGCTTGTCATCAATTATGCTTTAAAAATGCTTTAAAATTAGCTTTTTGAAACTTATTTACTGTGGAATGTATTAGAATGTTTCTGCCTCTCCCTTTTAGGCTGGAGATTATTTTTAATGGGTCTGGATTAGTTTCCAGCTGGATTTATTGATTGTTCTTTTTAAAAAATTGTTGATGGAATCACTGTGTATTTTCAGGGAAAAAAGAAACATATATTAGAATAGGTTTTGAAATCACTTGGAGACAGGTGGGGGTAGGGGACTGAGGTCAGTCTGCCCATGAGTGTTTGTCATGCTTTGGAGGAAGTGCTTGGCACAAAAGTTTAGCCACAAATGGAGCATGGGGAACATTGTGTGTCCTGTGGGCCTCTGGACTCAGGGCTTAGAATCTTCTAAGGCTGCTTCCTCTGAGGAGGAAGGAAAATGAGGATTCAAAGGTGGTGGAACACAGGCAATTTTTGTTACCTCAGGCTGGAAGGCAGCATGACAGTAACTTCACTGCATTTTGGCTCCTGGATGGTTCCTGGCCATCTCCCTTGGCCAGGACTGGCCTCTGCATTGGAGTTCCACCTGAGAATTTTGGGTCTTTTTTTCTGAAACTGTGGGCAGTTCATTCAGCTACCCTGAATGGCTGTGTTAGAGGCCATGCTGCTGAAAGAACATCTTCCATCTGAGAGAAGCTCTTCAGAAAATCTCTTGGTCAGAATCTGAGCTAACAGGGACAGTCAATGCTCACTTTCAGTGAAGTCTCAATTTTTGGTCATTGTAATACACAATTTGGATCTGCTGTAGTGCTTGTTGATGGTAAACCCTCACTCTCCATAAACCTGGTGAAAGGAAATACATATACACAGTTTGAGATCCAGGCACTTTTAAAGTGAAGATTTTTAATACAGAGGTTAAATGTACACTGTGAATTTGTTTAAACCCAAAATTTGATGTACCTTAAAACTATAAGAACATAATGTATATATTGTATTTCATGAAGAAAATGCATATGGATTTTTTTAATCATTGAAGATATTTTATATGTAGTTATTACTCATATAAACATGGAACAATTTGTTAAATATATTTGAAGAGGTCTATTGCCAAATGTAGTGTGACAAGCAATGTAGTATTTAAAATGAGCACAATACCAAATATATTATCCTGATTTAAAAAAAATTAAATTTACCAGACTAAAAATGCCTTTGTGATCCATTGTATGAACATCTTGGTATTTCACTGGGAACCTTTGGCTGCTCCTGCTTGGAAGACTGATACAGTAAAAAACTTCTATTTGCTAACAACATAATATTAAAAACACATTCAGAGAAGGAACAAGGATCGTTTTATACTTAATTAGACTCAAGCCAAGTATTTTGTCTCCTGTGACTCTGTCTGATGCTAGATGTTTCAGAACATCTGCAGTAACAGATAATTTTCACCTTGCATAGTTCTCCTTTTGGTTTCTAATAAAACAATAATTTGATGAGGAAACATTCCCAGATTTTTTGTGAATTATTAGGATAACAAGATAGTCTGGCTACCTACTTAATTGTTTCTTTAAACCTTGTTAATTACTTGAGCTCAGCAATTTTGTATCAGCAGCTTCCACATTTAACCAGACCTGCTATGAAGTATTGCCTTTATATATGCTTTTTTCCCCTGAGTATTTCCTAAACTTGAATTATGAAATATGGTGAGTAGATTTCATCATCCCTTAGAGAATCTCCTTTCTGTTCACCCAAATGTATTTCACTAAAAGTTATGGAAGGACTTGAGAACTTCTGACAAGAAGATAATGAAGTAAGAAATTCCCAAATCCAAGGTTTTCTTACACTATTCTGGATGAAACAGAATCACATCTAAATATTGAGAAAATGCTTTATACATCATGGAAATTTTGTTAGAGACCAATCATGTAATGCAAGCCCAAGGTACCCAAGATTTATGGCGACAGATGCTGGGGAAAAGCTACAGGATTTCAAATGAAAATTCCAACATTCCAGGTAAAAATCTGCTGCATTACACCTTATTTTAGAGCACTGACAGGCCAAGCCAATGAGAAGGGGCATCTATAGATTCATCTGATTTTATATGACAGCCATGAAGACTTAAGCAGCTGAACTTGTCTAGTCTTTCTTTGTATTCAGTGGATAGAAACGGTCAAAGGCAGGATTTTGTGTCATCTTGAGGTAGGAGTCATGCAGTAGAAGTGACCATTTATCTCCTGTTACTCTGGAGAAGCCACTGTAGCTGCTAGCAACATTTCTATTGAAGTGTGAGAAGCCCCAGCTTGTCAGAAATGAGCACTGCAGCTCATGAACACGGCAAGGCCATGAACCATCCCAAATGATCATCTCCCTGGAAGTGCTTGAACTGATGAGGATAGTCCCTGAGAGGAGCAGGATCTAACTTGCCTTCAGAAGAATCCAGCCCATCCCCCAGGGATAATGCATGAGTAGGGTTTTTCTTCACTCTGCACCAAAATTTCATTTTTTCCTTCTTCATTAGTGTTACAGAACCACATATTAACCAAATCTATCACAAACATGAGAAAAACTCTGTTACAGAACATGTCAACTAAATTCTGTGACAAACCAGGACTTTTATAATAAAGAGAAGCTTATCCCATGCTTTACTACATTGGGGTGAGCATATATTTTCAATGTTTTCAAAGCTTAAAATACATTTCTTGATCTTGGCAGTACTTCAGCTGCAGCAGCTGTATCATGTAATTTACTAAGAACGTGTTCTCATGACTCCTGTGTCCCAAAATGCAGTTTAGTACAACAAAATCCTTCATTTGCTTCTTACAGATTTCCCTCAGGCTTGAAATTTGTATCTGAACATTATAATTAATACATTACAAACCACGTAATCTGCAAATGTACTCATTTGTAGAACAGAAGAAATTGTCTTTATAGTATAAGTTGCTAATTTTTCATGTAAATATTTAACGCTTTTTAAAATTTTGTTAGAAACTGCCTGGTGTGAATAATCTATCTAAGCAATTATGTTCCTGCTTAAATGTTAATTTGGTTTGTGGAAAGTGGAATTCACAAAGTTTGTGCTTGGAAAACTACTTGTGCTTCAGAAGCTCATATCAAAAGAGAAGTTAATCAAGGCTGAGTTGTGTACCTTAAGCTCCAAGCTCTTAGAAGGCCAGGGAATCCCATACACTGTTCTTCCCTGGTACATGAGTTACAGCAAAATATTTAATTTGTTCTCTTGTTTTCATTTTTGCAAAGTTTCCTGTTCCCCTTTCTTTCTCTGCCCAAGAAATTGTAGTTTAGTAGCATTCAGTTTTGTTTTAAGCCTTTGAATATTCTGTGATTCAGCTCCTTGGTGTTTACACTTTGCTCCTTTAATCGATGGAACTCCAATCAAAGGAAGTGAAGATCAGTTCATACTGCATGCAAAGAAAAATGCAGCAGATAAATCATTATCAATGTTAATAGCAATATTTTTATGCTCTTTTATATATGAACACTTTAATACCATTTTGATGTTTAATTGTCCTTTATAAACAAGTATATTCTAGTAGGTTTGCACAAGGCAAAGGGCATAAACAAAGTGACAAGCAGTCCAAACACTTTTTAGGCAAAAACCTATCCACTCTCAAATACAAATAAATGTATTTTCCTATGACAGTTGTTAAACCAGCTCAAGTCTCTGTTCTTCAGCTTCTTCACTTATGCCAGGAGAAAATGAAACTAATTGATGTCAACATGCTCAAACAAATAGTTTGAGGAATTAATGAAGATAAAACTTCAGTTCTCTCTCAAAGGGAGTATTTCCTTTATTCTCAAAGAAGATTTTGTGTAACTTTACCAGGACTCCAATGATTTAATCAATTTCAATAGAGAAAACCCATGGGATTTCATGGGTTAATGTCTTCACTCAAAGGGCACTGCTATGGGTTTGTTCCTTAGAACAGCAGTTCTAAAAGTTCTGATTGAGACTCTCTCTCTGTCCTGCCTGTAGCCCAATTTATTCAGTCCCATCTCCCAATGGTAAACTGAGGCTCTGCAGCTGGGTCACAACATCCTCACTTTTGAATGGAGAAATATCAGTGACACAGTGAATTTTTTAAAACACATACAGCATGGGCAAGTCTTTCTGCTGAACAAAAGATAAGGTTGCTATCAGGTTGCTATCAAATCATGTTGGCAGTAAAAGACTCAAGACTACTTTATGTGGTAGTGCTAGAGGACATATGGTCTCTCCTGACATGGTGATTCTGTTTCTCAAAAGAAAATGTTTCTTCTAGAAATGACCTTGAATCTGTTAGCATCATTTTAGAATTCTGTGAGTTACTTGCCTCTTAAGTGGGCATCACACTTTATTTGAGGAAACTAAACTGCCTGGTTCAGCAATATCAGTGACTACCCTTCAGCAGAGGCTTCTCTCCTGCCCTACAGGAGTCTGCTGACCTAGTACCATCAAAAGTGTTAAAAACCAGCCCTGGCTGTACCAAGAAGTGTTTCTCAATATCAGCCTGGATATAAATAAAGACAAAATCATTCCCAAAGTGCCTATGGTTCTTCTAATGTTGCAAGTTAGCCTGTATTCACTCATGAATGTTCCATGTGTCTGCAAATTCTGTCCCTTCTGATTAAATATCCACAGCACACCTTACTGTAAGCTGTACAGGCTCCCCTCCTAGTCTCTGAAAACTCTGAATGTTGTTTCAGAGGTACATATTTGCTTTAAATGGAGGCACAGCCTCCGCCCAAGCTACTGTAGTTCAAGATCTTGAGAAAATTTAAATCCCTTATTGGGTCAGCAGTGAGGCTCCATGGAGTCTTGAGCTAACAAAAATTGCTGGCAATTGCACATAAAAATATTCCAAGTGCTCTTCTCTGCAGATGTTTTCACAGCATCAAACAGAGTACTTTTGTAAGATTCAAATTTTAAATAATATTGTGAATATTACAAATTAGCCCCCATAACACTTGTCTTTAGACTATTAAATCCAGTAGTTCCAGTAGATTTAATAGTTTAACAGACTTATTATTCATTAAACCTCAAATTAAATTGTTGCATTAGGCAAACACTGAGATATTTCTATTTAATGCAGGTGAATTTTCTAATCACCAGCCAAAATTTAATATGAAGGAGATTGTTTTGGGGACAGGATCCAGGTTGATCCCAGTGATGTATCCTCACCTCCCTGCTCCAATGTAATCTCATAGGATGGTGGCATGCCATGGTCTTTATGGATTATTTTAGGAACTTAATAGGTCAATAAAGTTACACATAATTGAAAAGAATGAAAATTACTTTTAATTAATTTATTTTTAAAACAGATGCTCCTGTTGTCAGGTTTGCTTGAAATTACTTCAAATGCAAATGTTTATTTTGGTTGATTGTATGCAGAGAGGACTACCTGAGCTGCTGAACCTGAACTGTAGCCAGTGTACTGCAGTAGCTCTGGTACTGATAATTCCAGTTCTTCTGGGGAAAAAAACTTGAAAAATTTGGGACCAGTCTTAGGAACTGCAAAGTTGACATAACATGCCTCCCAGTAAACTATTTCTGCTTACTTATCCCTTCCTGTCATCTAACACTTCTTTTGGAAAGTAAATTATTAAGATTACCCATTTATTTTTAGGTTTATTGGTTTACATAGTTGGTTTAGGCAGGAATTCGACTTCAACTAAAATAAATATATTTCAAGTCATCATTTTCAATGTCTATAAATTTTATGGTGGTGTTCTAGCATAGTAGCCAAGAGTTTGTCATCCTGGGATTCCTCCATGCATGATGAACACCATCAGTTGATGCAGCAAAAGGTAAAGTTCTCTTGTACCTTTAGAACCCAGGATGCAGATCAGAAGATGACAGATGGTATTAGATATCCATCCTTTTTAATAGACTTTAGCAAAGAGAACTTTGAATTTCTGTCAGGTAAATTGTGTTTGCATTCACAGGATACATTGTAGAGGAGCTAATATTCCAAACTTTGCAGACTCTCAAATGAATCCATTCCAGTGACTTAGAGTGAATTTTCCTTCCTGTGCACCTAAAAAGATTTTAATTAACTTTATAATGGGACTGAAAAATATTTATATGCACCCTATCCTGTGTGATACAGACCTGTAGTTGCTCGTCTAAAGTAAATTCTGTCTAATAGCAAAAGGTAAAAACAACCTGGAGAAGTTAGTCTTCAAATAAAACCTCGGGTGTTTCTTAGTTCAGGTGACTTGGAAGGTAAGGGGGAACAAGAGGGAGCTGTAATGATGAGGATTGAGTTACAGTGAAGGCCCTGCAGGACTGTGGGATCTCAGAGCCCAGCAAGAACCAATGGAATCTCTAATGACAAAGTTCAGTGACTATTTTAAGTTTCTAGTTCTGAAAATTGCAAAACAAAACCTAAGAATAGTTCCAATATAGCTGAAGTAGCAGTGACTGATTGAAAAACAGCTTCCAGCAAGTCCTGAGGTTTATGGTCCATGAGAAAAGTCAGAGTTAAACACATAATTATTTCCTAGACAAAAATCTGCCCACTGGTAGGGGGTGTCCCTCTGTGAACAGCAGGAAAAGAAAACATTGGCAACTTCTCATCAACTTAGCTGAGTTGCAGCAATGCTTTTTTTGGTAGTGCTATACAAAATAAATATAATTACTATCTGCATCATTATATACTTATATATACTTATATATACTATATATATACTTATATATATTATATATGCTATAATATATTATATATATTACTATAGCACAGAAGCATATCAATCACATTTTCTTCAGTTTATGAGAACTGCATTCCCTCTTGCTGCACACTCACTGTCTGCAGTACTCCTATTAAACTCTTTCTTCTGCTAAGTTCACACCTGTAAATGTCTTAACTGGATATGTAAATGCACAAAGTATCATTCTCTTTCCAATAAAGCAAATATTTTAACAGCATGTAATTTTCCAACTGTATTTGCACATTCCTTCTACCCTTTTTCTTAATAACACTTCCAAGTGAGCTTGAAAACAATACTGTCCCACAGCAGTGCCTTGGCAAACATAAACTCTATACTGTGGCCAGAGGTTTGAATTAATAATTAGGAAATTAATGAATTGATTCAGTAATTATTATAATATAAATGACCTATCTTTGTGTGGTACATTTATTAAAGTATGAATAATTCAATTTACTGCATCAAGTTTTCAGAAATCTTTCTACAAAACCAGCAGGAAACACAAAAGAAATGCACTTGTCTGAGCAAACCAAACTATGGAAGTTAGAACCACTGTCCTCATTCTTATTTCTTGTTTACATTGTAAAAGGATTTGAGTATTACAAAAGGACCTTAAAAGCCCAGTTTCTGCTGGGAGAAGTTAAATTCAGCACTACAAAGGGTTGTAAACAACTGTAAGATACATAAATCCCCTTCAGCAGGTTGCAGCCCTATAGAACTCAAGCCCTATATCCCAGTTTCTATTTTACCTTCCATTTTAACCCTCTGGCTGTAACAGCAGTTGGATGCAATGGATGCCCTGGCTGGGCATCACTATAAATAAAACCCACGAGCCCCTGATGGTCTGGTGGCTCTCTCTGCCTCTGCAGTCATCAGCTCCATCTTCCTGGCACTGTGCCTGGCAAGCACAAGCACCTGGCCCTCATGCCAGCTGAAACCTGCCTCCATTGAGATGGTTTGGATGAAAGTGTTAAGAAAACCAGGAATGGAGGCTGACTGAGCCCACACACACCTTCAAAATGGGTTCAAGGTTATTCCTAGCTAAAGTGCCTATGCACCTGACCTGGGAATATGATGCTCTCCTGGCCTGAGGTCACTGCTGTAATGCCCACAGGACACCCATTTGGCTTCATATGGCTCACTCAGGACAAACAGATGGCTCTGAAAGCCTGTAAAACAGATACAGTAAGGCCTTATCAGCCTCACAGGTGCAAAAATTGCAGCCACCTAAGGGCAGCAATGATGCCCACAGCCTCTCAGTGCCATGCTTTGCTCTCCAGGCATGAGCAAGCTGGTTAACCAAACCAAAGGAAATCACAAGGAAGGCACCACTTCCAAAAAATCTTCTAAACAGTCTCTGTTGAAGTGATTATTTTCTTTTGCAGTATTTTTTTGTGTGTGTATGGTTTCTTAAACAAAAAGGACATTATGTCTCTTTTGGAGCTGCCTAGTCTAAATGCACCCCTATTATTTGAGGTTCAGGGAAACTGACATGAAGATTAGAACAAAACTCTGTTTGAATTTGTATAAGTGTGGTAAAGCTTTAAGGATCAGAGTGAGAAAAATTCAGTGAATTCTGCATCTGCAATTCTCAAGGCACTTGCAAGAGCACGATCCACCACGCTGGGGCAGCAATGCCCTGGGTTTGCTTAAAAAGCAGGTGGTGGGCTGGCTGTGCACAGTCCTGCCCAAGCTGTGCTCTCACCTCACTGAGCAGGGCTGGCAGAAGGCTCACACAGGCTTTGCACTGTCCTTGCACACGTGTGCTCATGTAAATGTACACCCACCACACACATGTTTATGTGTGTGCTTGTACATGATGCACAACCATAGGTGTCCCACATACACAAATATTATACATGTATAACACATATGTGTGTATTGTTAGACATGCAGACATCAAATTTACCTGATTTTCACAGTGCATTGGGCATTCCCACACAACCTTTCCTGTGAAACAGATGGTCAAGTGAAGCTATGAGGGCAGTAAAAATACTGTAGAAATAATTCCAGATTTACAGTTGTGCATCTTGATCACACGATGAGAATAAGGGGCTATTGACACAAAGTGCAGTAAAGCTGGGTCAGAAACTAGGGGAAGTATTTTCCCACTGGACAGGTTGTTCACACTGGCACAGGCTGCTCACAGACACTGTGTAGTCCTAATCTTTCCAGATTTTAAAATCTGACTGGACAAAGTTTTGAGCCAATTTAATAGGGTTTGGATTAACTTTGACCAGGAGGCTGGTCTAGATGATCTATTGCACTTCCTTCAAAACTAAAATATTTCATAATTCTATAAGTCTTTGATTATTATGGGTAACTTTAAACACATTTACAAGCCTCAGTAGTTGAATTTGTTATATATATATTAAAACAAAGCAACAATTTGGGATTTTGGGCTGACCATGTTTGCAAAGCCTCTGGCTTGTGTGCCAGAAAGGATGCAAGAAATCTTCCAAAGATTTTACCATTTCACTTTTCCCTTGGTGAATTTGTAAAATTTAATATTTTTATGCATGTTTTCTATGTCTATGATTAATCACTTCCCTCTCATCTGCACACAACAGATTTACAGTATTTTTTTATTTTCCCATCCAAGGAAAACAACCAAGCAACAATCAGCCAAGTAAAAGCCTCAAAAAGACAAACCAATATAGGCAACAGGGCCTATCCCTACTTAGAAAGTCTTGCAGAATATAAAATTTGAATGCAGCAGAAAAATATTATTATTCCAATCTGATTCAGCAGCATTAAAAAGCTGCCTTAACAATTCTTTAGAAAGATATTATATCATCAAAATGAAGGTTGTAAAAGTCACACCTCAGGTAGAACTTATTATGAATGTTTTAAATCCCTGAAGAAAGGGACTTTTAAGTCTTAAAATATATCTGCTGTCACTTCTCAGGCTAAGATTCCAAGCATGAGAACGACTTCACCAATTTTCACATTATCCTCTTTCTAGAAAAACAACTCCAGATTATTTTCTTTCATTTCCTACCATGCACCATTTTTTCTCAATAAACCCTTGGTCATCAGTGCTCGATATTAATTTTGGAACAGCTGTGAGGAGGTGAGTGTTTGACAAAGCTTGTTTGGCTTGAGAGAGCCAAGAGAGAGAGAAGCAAAGAACCTGCTCTGGATTTACAGCAGAAGGTCAAATGAGTTGGATTTTTTGTATCTTAAATGCCATGGACCAACTTTATTAGGTTATAGGTAAATAGGAAATGTATTTTGATTCCTTCTTCATTCCTGGATTTATATTAGATTTATATTAGATTTATTATTAAAAATAATAATAAAAAAAAAAGACAACAAGATGTTTTACTATGATATCTGTTTTCATTCAATATTTTCTCATTAATCACCAAATCTAATTGCCAGCAAGTGTGGTAACTTTATAGGGCTTGTGCTGTACTTTCCTCACTCAGGATGAAGCCAGAAGTTTCTGAGAGAAGCCCATGAGTGAACAACCTCTTTGGGCCATATATAATAATTGGAAATAGAACAGAGAATGTGACCCAGCAGCCCTGGAGTTCAAACACAGCTCAGGGACCAGGCAGGCCCTGGCCTCTGACCCCTGCAGGCAGTAAATCTGTGCTGGCCCAGTGGGAGAAGGCATGAGGACCAGGACCAGAGCACCTTTCAGCTCCTCATCCCAGTTCTCACCTGCCCTGGCTTTCAGAGGGGTCATTGAGAACATCATCCTCAGCTCCATGTTTTTGGCTCTCCCATGCTAGACTTGTTTACAGGCTCTCATTGCAGAATAGTCTAGAGGCTGTCTTCATTCTACTCACAGAAAACGAAACATTCCAGCCACCCATCCCACTACGTTGGGGCATCACATAAATCCACAGCAGTGGCACAGCTCAAACATTGCATGGATTTGGACTGCATGTGTTTCCTGGGGTCATGCTGCAATAGTGGACACTGAAAACTGCAGTTCTGTCAGGCTGTGGTTTTGTATTTCTCATCCTTGCCATCCCACACCTGCTAATTGACTGGCTGTTGCCTCATTTATACATATGAAATCTCATTTTAATGGTCACTGTCCTTGTGACTTATTTGTCTTATGTCTAATTTCTTCTCATGGCACATCTCCAGTCCCAGCAAGGTCATGAGGGTTGAATTTCTCCAGTGTCTGGATTTTATTCTACAGAAAAGTGATGATTATGTGACATGGCCTTGTGTCTATTCATTTTCTTCCCTTGCTCTTAAGCCTTGGCAGGCAGAGGGGTGATGTGAGTAAATTGACCACAGGTTTTCTGTGCCTGCTAGATGAGCTGAAACTGCTAGTTACCTGGAAAAAACACAGCCATTTATTGCTGAATAATATTTTAACACTTCTGGTTTTTGTAAATAATTTTTGCTAAAGCCAGTGCTTCAATCTGCACACTGTGGCTCAGAAAGCAACAAGCAAACAGGCGACCTTTGGGAAAAATTTGTGACTTATCTTTCCCCAGGAGTTTTGTATCTAACTGCAGATAAGAAGGTTTGGGAAATTATATGAGATAGAAGGAGGACTTAGAAGAACAGAGTAAATGCATTTCACTATTTAGAGTTGGGAAATATTCTTGTTTTTTAAAAGGTTTTTGGGAGGGCACGTGGACAATAAGGTCTGCTTTCCAAGTCCTAAGTGATGGGAGTTGTATGGAACAAGTATATGAAAAAGGATTTGTCCTCCCACTGGAAAACAATGACCAAATCAGTTTGCCTGGTGGAATTTTGGAAAAAAACCCATCCTTTCAGGGAAATCAAGGCATGAATGTCTCATTGCTATATTTTCTGCATGACACCAGTGCTCAGTAAGGAAACACTAAATCACTCCCCACAGCTATAAACAGCCAGATTCTGCTCCAAGAGATGGAGCATGGAGCTGACTTCTGTGTATTTGGTGCTAATGCTTTGTGATAAGCAAAATAAAGGGCATTAGAAGGCTTTCATTGCTGGGGAAGAAAGGGATTTCCCACTTTTAAAGGCAAGAGTAAGCTCTGTTTACTTGGAGAGTAGCATGGTGCTGCCACCAGCTCCTGGTGTCACTAGTGCTTTCATGGCTGTAGGATTTCCAGCACTGAAGAGCCCCTCTGGTATTAGGAGTGCCTTGGGAAGGGATCTGTGTGTCCTTGGTGCCAACAGGGCCCCCCAGAGCAGTGTTTGCCTGCACAATCCACCCTGGACTGCCCAGAGCTCCAGCTGCTCCTCTAAGGGCTGCTCCAAGGCAGCCTGAAGGTCTACACCAAACTTCCATGTTCTGGATCTATTTACTGGCCATAAGGACAAAAAAAGTATATTTTCATTTTAAAAATGGTATTGCTTTCATTCATATTATTACTCACTGCACTTTTACATAAAGATACTAGAGTCTGAGCTCAGAAAGCACCAAAATGGCAAAGGACTGTCTGGAGTGACAACCTGCCAGTGCTCTAGAAGCACTGAGCATGTTTTTTCCCTGAAAATGGATAGAATAGGCAGAAATGGGAGAGTGAAGATTTATTATCACTCTTTATGTCAGTAGAAAAATTCTTTTCTCCTCTTGACTAGCACTATTTCCTATTGCTTCTGCATAGCAAGGGTCAGAAGCTTTATATTAGATCAAGTTCCTTACTGGAAAAAGTTTACTTTTTTCCAAATCTCCTTTTTAACTTCCTCCTCATCTTCTTACATCATTTGTATATTGAGGAATTAGTATTTTCAAAAAATATACAATATATTGTGAATATGTAACATACACAGTCTCTGTATGTATGTCTCTATACAGTGTAATTTTTTATGTGTATCTGCATCTATATTTGTATAAGGACAATTTTACATACAATTCTATATAAATATACATATAAAAATATACATACTTGCACACATGCATGTACCATAGCCCTTTGAGTGTAATCAAATGTCTACTGATCTCAAAATATTAGGGCATGATACTCTGATTAAAAATCACTGGACTTACTTGAATAGTTTTGAATGCTAAAATAGAAAAATTTTCACTTTGTGGTTAATCCAGACCAGGAAAAGGGAGCATTTGTCCTTTATAGTGTGAGCTAAATGAACCATGAATTTAGTCTTCTGTGAGAAAAGGGTTTGGCAAAATATATCTGTCTTCTAGACCTGAAATGGTGATGTGATTTTAATGTAGGTTAAATCTCAGATACAGAATCCTAACTTTCTTTTTTTTCCACTATAAATCAGAAATGAAGGGCCAAATTCCAGGGGCAAAATGAATCCACAATTAAAATAAATCCTCTTTTTATTTTTTTGGAGTATTTTTGGAGGTTTTGTTTGTTTGTTTGATTGTTGGGGTTTTTTTGTTTGGTTTGGTTTGGTTTGGTTTGGTTTGGTTTGGTTTGGTTTTTTGTCGCTGGTGGGTTTTCTGGGTTTTTTGTGTGTTTTAATTGTCTTTTGTTTTGTTTTTTTGTTTTTGTTTTGGTTTTCTTGTGTTTAGAGATGTTATTAAAACTGTCTGGGACCCACAGGATATAAAATTATTGATATGGTCAGAAAAAATGCCATTGTCTATTCAAAACCAGACACAGACTCTGTATTTTGGGTACCAAATAGGTTGCACTTTGAGCTCACTCTAAAAGAACTGCTAGATATATTGCAACTGAAAATTCAAGTGGGAGCTTGTTTCTTCTCATCTGGAGTTCAAATCCTGTAATTTCTTAGAACATCTAAAATATTTTTTTTAAAAAGGCCTAAAAAGGCCCTGTTTGCTAGGGCCAGGATGAGGGAATTGCTGGCAGCTACATCAGCAATCCCTCTCAAGACCTGATCAGAGAAGTCATAAGCCAGAAAGAGGGAGGTTTATTTCCTCTAATTTGTTTTCTGTTCATGTATTTTCTTTGGGCTTTTTTGGAGGAGATGCAAGAATGCAAGAATTTAAAATAAGATGTTATTTCCAATTTCCAGACCTCCTCTAGAATCCTTACCAGCTCTTGCTTCTCTCTGGGTGAATACAGGCATTATCTTTTTCTCTGAAATCTATAAGGACAATCACAAGTTTCTGAAGAGTTCAGTGGGACTATGACTGGAAAAGTTTTTGATCTCTACTAAAAATCTACTCCAGTGGGATCAGACTCCCACACATTTGTTATGTGCTGTGTTGCTCATCAGCTTTGCCTTAAAACAGCATGTTCTGAAAGACAAAACTTGAAAGTATTTTAAATTATTGTCAGCACTGATGGTCAACACAAGTAGTCAGGACTCAGCCTTGTCTTTTAAAAACCAATAGACTGGAAGTCCCCCCCTCATCCTGACATGGGATCAGTTTTATAAATATCTTGTCTCATTTAGAAATATTTTGCTTTTAAGACTTCAGATGATGGTGAGTCCATGGCAACCATAACCCAGACACTGGCTCTACTGTCTGTAAAGGTATCTGAAATTTTCATGCTACATGGTCAGGCCATACTGTCCCAGCCCTGATCAGAGCATATTATTCTCTTCCTCTTTGCCACAGCCCCCATGCACTTGAGGAAAACTGTCATTTCAGTCTATTTCTTCAAGCTGAACCACAATTCTTTTCCTCAAAAGTTATGCTTTTTAGACACTTCTCATTTAAGATAATTTCTTCTGATTTTTTTTTTTTTTTTATGTCTCGTAGTAGTTGTGGCTGTCCAGCTGAAGCCCTGCCAACACAAAATAGAGCTGTAATATGACTTTATCTTACAAGCTCACCTTCAGATTGTGCTGGTCTTTTCTTGTGAGCAGATGACATTCATTTCATTCCTGATCTACTGTAACCCTTGGATACAATTTGTTTTGGGCAGAATTCCTATCTATTCAGTTGCTTCCAGAAGGATTCTGCAGACAAATATAGATTTCTGATTGTAATTGAATAATATTCTCTTTGGAGTTTTCTCCAGACAATTCCTCCAATTTGTACATATGATTCTGTATTTAGCCTGCCTTCCAGGGGCTCTGCTGTCTCTGTCAGATCTGGGAAAGGACCATCCTGAAATGAATACTCTGCTCTTTTTCAGAATTGATGCCTGAGCACCTTCCTGAGTCCAAGGAAAGCTATTCCCTGGTACAACAACATTAACTTCAGCTGGGGCCTGCTGTTCCTCACGTTGTCAGGCTCAGAGCTTGCTGCACATAAATCAGGTTTTGTGAGAGGTCTGGTGATGCTGCTGCCCAGTTTGCCAAGGAACTCCTCAATTCCCTTACAAGGCTGCAGTGAGCTACCACTGCTCTGGCTGTCTGAAGGAGGATCTGCTGCTGGCCATGCCCCTGCTCCACCATCTGAGATGTCCAAGGTTTTGTGCTAAGTTAAAGGGATGGCAGCTCTTTGCACACATTTACACAGTGGTTTTGCACGGTGGTGAACCCTGGCACCTGCTGCCTGAGGCTCTCACAGCCTCTGCCCAGCTTCAAAGAGAATGTACTCCTGCTTTGTTTCTGTCTTGGGAATGCTCAACAGCTCCTGGGGAGACCAAGTGAAGTCTTGGGCAGGACTGTGGACCACTTATCTCATTGAGGTGTAGTTATCTATGCAATAACTTCACTAAAATCAAAGTGGAGTTTTTTAGGTGCATTGTTGCAGGAATGCATCATGAATTTTGAAATCTTTTGAGGTTTCTCTTTAAAAAGCACCTAGAAATCACATTTCCAACAGCACAGTAGAAATGGAACATTTCTGATTATATACAAATACATACAATTTTTTTTCACATACAAAGTGCATACAATACCATATTACAAAAACTCTCCAAGTGATCTTTCCTCACTTGTAAGGCTGATCTAGCTCCATCCCCTTCCTTAAAGAATGTGCTGATGTCTCTTTCTATGACAATTCAAACTCTTATCATGAACCTTTGCTTGGCTAATGCCTGAGATCTCCAGGTGCCTAAAGTCACCAGATCCACTATTTGCTTTTCTGTCAGCAGCTGAGCATACCTGGGAAATTCATGCTTGACAGTAACAGCAGTGAAGAATTTAATGGAGTTTCCTGTTTAGATTGGAGCATTTTCTGCCCAGGTAAAGAGAAAAAAGACTCTGCAGTGCAGACAATCTTCTGTGCTTGCCTTCTGCTTTGGGTGATGAGGAAGGTGAGGATGCAGGAACAGTGTGGGAGCCAAACCAGCTGCCACTGAGCCTCCTTCCAGGCACTATTGTGACCATGGAAAGGACTGCTGGAGATTTCCCTAGCACTGATGTCACCAGTTAACTTCACTTGTTGTCTCTCTCAATATTCCTGCAGGTACTGGTACAGATGATTTCCTTCAAATACATTTTGTAATCTCCTGCTGTATAGCCCAGCCTCTCCTTGAAGCTATATTTAGAGGCATTATTTCATTGTGTTCTACACTTTTTCCCTGTGCCCTCCATCCAACTTGACCTGAATGGAGCCAACATAAGACACTTGTCTCTACCAGTACTTCTCAATAGCTTTGCCCTTCTGTGCACACTGAATTGAGGCCAGTAGCCCTATTAAGTTGTTACAGCTCTAGCCTAGTTAGCTTTTTACAAATCCAGGTAATTTCCTGGCAGAACAGACTATAGAAGTAGGGCCACAGAAAATAACATGTAATTTAAGGCATGAGATCACTCAAGAAGAGCTAAATATACCACAGTCTTGAGAAAAAAATCTTTGCAGTAAATCTGGTGGTTTTTTCCCCTGCAAACCAGCACTGAGGATTCTTAATTTGGCAGCAGACTGTGGTCTGTTTTCTTTTTGTCTTTCTCTGAGCATCATGCACTGATTTCCCAGTGATTTTTTTAACAATCTTTCAGAGGACTTGGGGAAGATTTATTCTCATAATCCCTCAGGTTTTGTGGGGGAAAAAAGAAGCAAAAACAGTTCCATAGCTCACACCTTCCCTTACCTGGTTGCACGGATGTTCTGTGATAGATTCATGCTGTTTTATTAGTTATCTTCACCCAGGTGAAACATAGAGCAGTGTCTCAGAAATATTTTAGGACTTTCATCTTTTACTGTTTTGGGAGCTGGCCATGTTATTGGTGTGACCTCTGTGGCCTTCTGCTTTGGCTGGTTGACTTGGCTGGGTCCCTCACAAGTTCTGTATGTTGTTTTTCAGTGGGTTTTGTGTGGTGTTGTCTGCTAGTTAGATGTGAGCTCTGCATATTCTACAGGTTTTCTCTGCTTAACTTCATGAATTAAAACTAATTGAACTTCAAGTGACTCCCTGTTTTCAAAGCCTTTGGTAAATGTTCAGGTTGTAAGAATATTTCTAAATTTTCCATATCTATTAACACGGTATACCATGTCCTAACTGTTAATAAATTATTTGTTTAAGGGGCTTGATTCCTCTAACAAATCACTATATTGATCTTTGAGTTCTAGGGTTAATTTAATTTTCTTATAAACAAACCAGAGAGCGAGAATGTTTGTGGCTGATGCCAGGTAAATCTATAAAGGAGAGAAGTATAATTTTGGAGTTGTCTTGAAATGTGAGGGGTGGTATTGTCATGGCTTTCTCTTCAGCCTCACACCTGAGAGCTATTGAGGGAAATGTCATGAACACAGATGTAAATGTCTATTCTCATGTATGACCTGTATTACTTATAGAAGAGGAAATCTGACAGAAAACTGTCTTTGTTTCTACAGTTTTATACCTTGTCTGACTTCAAAGAAACTAGAATAAAGCTAGTTGGACAAGTGCAGTGAAACAAAGCATAATTCTGCTCTAGAAATGTTAATTGTGTGTCAAGTCCCTCTTAGAAATCATGTACCTACTACTTAGAAATCATGTAACTGGAAACTGCCTGGTGGAAAAGGACCTGATTGACAGCAGCTGAACATGACCCAGGTGTGCCCAGGTGGCCAAGCAGGCCGATGGCATCCTGGCCTGGAGCAGCAGTGGTGTGGCCAGCAGGAGCAGGGCAGTGACCGTCCCTGCACTGGGCACTGCTGAGGCCACAGCTCCAACCCTGGGCTCAGTTCTGGGCCCCTCACTGCAAGAGAGACACTGAGGGGCTGGAGCGTGTCCAGAGAAGGGACACGGAGCTGGGGAAGGCTCTGGAGCACAAGGGCTGTGAGGAGCAGCTGAGGGAGCTGGGGGTGTTCAGCCTGGAGAAAAGGAGGCTCAGGGGGACCCAGCACTCTGCAGCTGCCTGACAGGAGGGGGAGCCAGGGGGGTCAGCCTCTTCTCCCAGGTAACAAGTGAGAGGACAAGAAGAAAAGTTCCTTGAGTTGTGCCAGAGGAGCTTTAGATAGGGTATTAGGAAAAAGAAAATTGTGGAAAGAGTTGTGAAGCATTGGAACAAATTGTCCAAGGAAGTGGCTGAGTCACCATCCCTGAATGTATTTAAAAGACACATAGCCAACTTGCTGAGGCACAAGGTTTAGTAGTGGACTTGGCAGTTCTGAGTTAATGTTTGGTTATTAAAAAATTATGATTTTAAAAGCCTTTCCCAACCTAAATGATCTATATGAATATATGGTTCTTGGATGTGAATCAGTTTGGCCATCTTAGGGAGAAAACCAGTCAAGTCCTACCACCACTCTATCTGCTTTAGGTCCCTAAGCCCAGGTTTAGCAGTGTCTCCTAGTACACAATAGATTTCCTAAGGCAGAAGGATAACAAGACTTTAGGAATCCATTCTTTGCCTTCAGCCTCAACCCTTCCATCAGTTGTTCCTT
This sequence comes from Luscinia megarhynchos, assembly GCA_034336665.1. Lineage (NCBI taxonomy): Eukaryota > Metazoa > Chordata > Aves > Passeriformes > Muscicapidae > Luscinia > Luscinia megarhynchos. Next base: position 74,555,182 of record JAPFBE010000003.1, read on the forward strand.
CTTGGCCAGTTGGATACTAGATTGTACACAGCTCTACTCCAGACAATCTACTCCAGATTCTTGGCATCAACAGGTGCTCTCCAGTATAGCAGTCTAGAGATATTATAACCAGGAAGAGAAAACTGAAAAGAAAATGTCTCTCTCTTTCTCTGTTTGCTTGGGAGTGTGACATGGTGAGGATATGTTTAGAAGTGATGAGTAAGGCAAAGACAGCTTTGGAAGCCATCCCTTCATAGAGCTGATACGAAATTATTTGACTTGGATAGCATAGTATGAGTACTGAAAACCTGTAAATATGTCACCAAAAGCCTTGTGAATAACTTGCAGATAATTCCAGAATCAAAAATTTTGGTGAAAATGAATGGTTATTTTTTTTTTTTAAACCATGTCTCTTAAATCATCTTCTTTCATGATTAGGACAAAGTATCTTTGGCTTAAGGCTATGGAGCACATAGAAATGTAATGGCTTTTACAGAGGTATCAATACTATTCTCAGACTTCTGCCATATGTTTTAATGAAAAAAGACCCATGTGGAAACCATGGATCCATCAGTTCACACCAATAAATACTGAGAAAGATATTCATAAGTTGAATCAAAATGTTACTCTCCTTTTCATGATCCCTACTGGCCCAGTTAATGGGGTAAATGCTCAGGAATAAGGTCATGTTAAAGAATAATGTGACACTAAGAATACCTTGCCCCTGTTATCTCTTTTTATGCAGCAAAGGCCACAGATAGGAGCCACAAAGGATCTGAGGGAGACAACTGGGGTATCTGAGCATCATCCCACATATCTAAGATTCTACAAAGCTGCTGTGCTAGAAGCATTGATGCAATCCTACAGCCCATGAGCAGCTTCAGAAACACTTCACCAAAAATCTGGACAATCATCAGGGAGAGCTAGGGCCTTCTTGTAGATCTGTGTGTGGTATGTAGGAAACCTGGTTTTGATCCCTGCTCTGTCTAACTGAGTGCTTTCAACCCAGGCTTTCCCCTCCTATGCTGTAAGTGTAGAATAACTTTTCAGGTATTTGAGATAGATGTGGTCCAATAACTTCTCTTATTTTCATCATATTAAGCATCAGAACTCACCAGAGGAGGAACCAGCAGGAGTGTTTAAATTGCACCTCCTCTATCTGAAATCAAGTCTTTGACAGCTTCAGGGATTTTTCAGGATCAGTTGCACAAGTGTCTAACTCTCCTCAGGGCTGGCTGACCTGGAGATGAGAATACTGCAGGCTCAGTTCTCCCTCCAAATGTTGTTCATCTCAGTGTTGCAGGACTGAAGGACCTTTAAGGTTTAGCCCTTAATTTATCTTCCCCATTCATTCCCCACAGATGTGATGGAGTTCCTACTTCAAAGCCCCAGGGTATTCTGAGGAGCAGTGCTTGAGAAAAGCTCAGCTATTGTAATAACAGAGATAACAGTGCACAGACCAGCAGATATTGCACAGCCAATGGCACAGGGCACTGTTAAAAAGCACTTTAGTTTATCTGAGGGCAAAAGAGGCTGAAACCATACCTACTGAAAATTCTAGCACACCTCCCTAACTATTCCAGAGCATCCAGTTTCATATCTGATTAGGTTAGCTTGACATGCCTTCTGGAAACCAGAGAGAAATATATACTGATCAGCTACAATAAAAGTTACATAAGAAGCTCTTAGAGGAAAGTTAGGCTGACAAAAACAGCAGCAGGGTGCTTGAAATCTCAGAAGTGGACTGTGAGGCATTACACCTGTCACGCCTGCAAACTGCAGTCACAAATTTGCAATGCTTAAAATAATGCTAAGAAAAAAAATCTGAGGTTTTTCTGATTTTAATGACACAAAAGTTTCAAAAGTTTGTTTTTGACATGGATCAGCCTCAGAAAAAAATGTAACTGTTTCTGAGTCTCTGAATAGAGGTACAGGATTCAAAAATTTAAGCTGCAGACTATGAATATCTTTAGATAAAGGTAAATGTGATGTAACTTGTGCCTCACAGAGCTGAATCTACAAAACAATGATCCAAGAGAGTGACTTCATTCTTGATATTAGAGCAATAGACAGCCAATCAACAACAATTAACCAACTTTATATTACTTGTTTTGATATCAGTGGCTGAGACTGAAAACATTCTAAAAAAATCCCTGGAAATTGGAATGGCTCTGTTTTCATTCCTCATGTCTTTGCAGGGTCTTGATGAAATGCAGAAAAGTAATCTGCTCCAAAGACTGACTGCTTTGGGCCCAGGCATGACACTATAATCCCTTCCAACCATAAATATTTTCTCACAGATGAGAGTGATCAGGAAAGTTGCCTATTAGAAAAGATGCCTCCTGTTTTCACATCTCTATGCATGTGGGTAAAGGGTCCAAATTTTAAGCCTTAAATCTATGGTGGGAGTTAAGACTCCAGCAGGTTAACACAGCCCTTCTCCCACCTCAGAATTTTTTATTTACTTCTCACTATCAAGGAAGATCACACAAAGTAGCAGTTGGGACTTGTGGGTCCCAGTGGGTGTCTTGATCACTGAGAAGCCAAAGAACAAAGCATAGGTTTAGTCCCCCAGGACAAAGTTTCATCTAAACTTGAAGTTAAACCTAATTGTTAAATTACTTAAAGATGTAGAGGTTTTCAAGACAATCAAATTTAAGAATGTGAAAAATCATAGGTAATTTTATAATTTCCATGCAGAAAACAAGCAGGAAAACACCAAAAAGAGTGCAGATGAGTAAAGTACATGTTCCTCAATGTGATAAACTATGTCTTGATGGCTTTCATTGAACAATATCTGTCTCCACCACTGCAGAAGGATGATGTTGAGTATAAATAAGGCTAATTCAGGTACCTCACAGCTTTCATTGCAGTATTTTTAGGACTGCATAAACCTGCGGTGGCTCAAGAAGACAAACACGATTAAGGAGTAAATGTTTGCTGTCCAAATGCAGAACTGACCATAGAAAACAAATGGAAAATTAAAAACTAGCTTGTAAGAAAGTAATTAACTGCTTCTTAGCTTATTTTATTTTAGTAATATAAATTATTTCCGGGCAATCATCTCTGAATTTATTGCCAAGTGATCAAAGACCAGTGGATACTTCAGAAAGCTCATTCTCTGGCTGAGAGTGATGCACAGAGGCACAGTCAGGCAGAAAATTCAGAATGAGAGGAACATGTGCATTTTAAAGGCAGTGGCATTTAATGAGCCACAAATCTAGTTTGATTTCCACATTCTCCTTCTTATGTCTCATAAAGATTTCAAGCATTTTTCTTAACCTTCAAATAATGCTTCCTCTGGAGGAGAAACAAGGAGAATGTCTCTGACAAACTGAAGTTCCCTGGGAAGTTTGTCACAGCATCCTGGCTTTGTCCCTGTGTGCAGCTGGCCATGTCCTTACCTGCTGAAATGGCAAGAGGGACCCTTGTGAGCACATCTGCAAGTGTGGGCAGGCCAGTACCAGTTTGAGCAATACTTGATAAAGAAGGGGCTGCTGCCCTCCAGAAACTGCTGGAATTGCTTTGGTTATTAACTGCTTCTCACAACCTATCTTCTGGGAATCCTACCTCAGTGGCATAATCCTAATAAATTTTTTATTTTATTGCCCAATAAAAGGGACTTTAAAGACCATGTGGATCTGTAATTGAAGATTCTAGGCTTAAAGAGAGAACAATTTTATAGGAGCACAAGGGACACAGTGTTTGTTATGAGAGCAGAGCCTACCCACATCATAAATTCTGCACAGCAGATGTGGAACAAACAGATACAGAGGAATGGCTGGAGACAGCCCTGGATCAGTGCTGAAGAAGTAGAGACAAAAGCAAGTGAAATGGCTTCATTTATAAATTTTTTTTTAAAACAACATCACACTATGCCATCCTATGTTTAATTACACAAATATGGGCAAAGCCATAATGCCCATCCAAATATGGATTTATGCCCATGATTATGTATATGCAATACATTTCTTATCAAATCATGCTTTGTTAGTTTGTATTTCTCCAAAATTTCCTGATCCCATGCTGTTCTGGAGGAGTCCTGACTGAGTTACCCTCACGGGCTAAAAAGAGCACAAGTTAGTGTTTCATGGTGACTTAAATAAAATAAATTTGCAACTAGATCTCACTTTGATTTTTCTATTTCTGCCATCAGTGAAAATAAAATATTGGAAGGAAGAAGAATGTTGCAATCTCCTCTTCATGAAGATCTGTTAGCCCGCTGGTTTTGTCCAAAATCAAGATGATAATATGCCACAAAGACAGACTATTCTGGAAAAGATATAGATCAGATCACTGGTTATAAAATGATCAAGAACTAACTGAAGTGGGGATCTTGTGGACTGGCCATCATAGTCTGATTGTAAATTAGAAGGGGCTAAAGATTAAATCCTTGGAGGAGTTATTTTATCAAAAGACTGAATTAGTTTTTAATATACAGGAAGAAAAATATCTGGACAGAAAGATATAATCTGAGAAGAGGAAGAAAATTTGCCAGAAGAAAAATACAAACTTGGGCATGAAAAGGTCAGGCACACAAAAATTTGCTGAAAATTTGGAATATGTTGAGTAAAATAGAAGATAATTTATAATATTAGATGTATTCATTTTACTGAATCATTAGTGTGCTTTGATGACATAGAAATCAAAGGGTATTCTAGAACGTGAAAAATTGAAATTTTCAATATCTGTTAAAATGCATGTGCCAGTCTAAAAGTCATAGGTGAGGAAAATTGAATCTTTATTGACTGAAAAGAAACATGAAGCTTGTTTGGACAATGGAAGGTCTTTCACAGATCAGGACCTAGATGGGATTAATTTATTAATACCATTATATAAATAGTTTGGAAAAAAACCAAAAGTAAATGGCAATATTGACACAAGAATGCATAGGGTATGACTTCACAAATAAAAGGTTTCAAATTTAAAGAAGGTTTGTGATCATAAAACCAGAGGGAATCTGGAATAACCTGGAATATCATTTGGAGCAGTGGAGACAACAAAATATACACACCTAATCATTTGAATGCTATTTTAACAGATATTGTCTGCTATCACCTTCACTAAGGGAAAGTACCATGTCATCTAGAATGGCACACAGCTGCATGTCCCAGGACCACAGCAAGATTAATTACTGAGTGTTTCCTCTTGGGTTTTGGCATTATTCATTACTGCCTTTTTCTGGCAAACATTAGCTTTATCATTTCTTCTGCTCCTCACACATTTAAATAATGCTTTTAAGTTGTACTCAGCCCTGCCAGCACATTTTTCTACCTGATGTCTTGTTCCCCTTCATCATTTCTAATTTAGAACAATCATGACATTTTTGTTATGTCATTATATTTTATGGACTGGGTTCTCCCTTTCCTTTGCACTTGGCTGAAAGAAGGATCCCCAAACCTGTTTTGTGAAGAACTTTACTTCCTAAAAAATAGACCAGTAAAACTGTAAAAGTGGGGTCAGGTGGAAGAACAAGCATCCACAGACTGGAGCTCCTGTTGCTAACATCACTTTGCATGTGGTGTGTTGTAAAACTATTTGTGGATATTGGTTGTTTTCACCATTATTTTTCTTTCCTTTGCCACGGAGATGAATAAAGACAACAAACTTACCTCCCCTTTGCCTGCCACTTCACAGCAAATTGTGATGCCTGCCTGAACACTCAGGAAATTACCAGAACCCATCTCAAGTCAGAAGAACTTTTTCCAAACTGTGCTGGTGTCAAAGTCACCCCTTCTGTTTCAGGCCAGATGGAGTCCTTGAGTGACTGCTTGTCTGTATTTACTGACTGTGAGAACTGCTTAGGACAAGTGTTACCTCTCTGTACAAGCCTGGTCTTCTTTAAAACTGTCCATGGGAGCCTTAGGGATGAGAAGGGCATTAAAAGGAACAGAAATGCACTTTTGTGTGACTATGAAAAAAACCCCAGACAGGAATTAGTACTTAATTTATCACTGGCTAAAACGGTTGGCTGCTTGTCCCACCTGCCCCCACCTTCCAAGGCTCTCATGGTGTTTAGAAGGTCCCTGCTATTATTCCTTGCCATTTAGAGCAACGTGCCTACCTTCTCCCTTCAAATAAGAGCAACCCAAGCTACAAAAACAGTTCTGGGCCAAAATATGGTGCATAGGTGTGACCCTCAACCTCACAGTGAGTTCTGATAAATGCCTTTTTTGAAGCATAGCACCACTCACACATTTAATGCAAGATGTCACCAGTGCTGGATTCACTTGTGCTCTCTCACTGTGCTGTGCTTCATGCCTGTAGGAGCCTTTGCAAAACAAGTTTGCTCTATCTCACACATAAAGTACCAACTCCACCATCTCCTGGGGGTTATCACTTCAAAAAGACTCAAGTTGTTCAGCCTGACATCAATAGAGTTTAGAGTCAACTTACAAAATTATTCTTCTAACCCAGGAAACTTGAAGTGTGAGAATGAAATAGAAAAGGCCTCAAGAATTCCTGCTCAAGGAATCAAGCAGAACGAGATGCTATGTCCAGGTGCTGTAAAGTGACTTGCCCTCAGGAAAACAAATAATTCAGTGTTGCTTACATGACTGATTTTCCAGCAAGACTGCATTATTGTCTCTGCCTAGTGAGCCATGTGACATCAATATGGTGGGTCAAATGTGAGGGACCCTGCAAAAAATGTAACCCTTTAAATGGAATAAGCCATGAAACTTGCCATTTGTTCATCTATATTTTCTGGCACGTTTTAGCAATATCTTTAAAGCCAATGATCTGTTTGAAGTTTTAAATTGTACATCCAGGAAATTTGCCATAATCCCAATCGACTGCAGTGCAGTACATTTCACAAGGAAAATATGGAACACAGTGACCTGTAAAGCTTTGTGTTGGTAGCCAGTAGATCCTCATGTCAAAACATTAGACAGAGTGGGTGTTGTTTTTATCTCTGTATTGTCAGTATTTTATTACCTCTTGCAGTTCCTTTCCCAAGCAATGACAGAGACACAAAAATGGCGAGTCACAGCAATTTTGAAGTGGCACCCAATTGCTGTTTCTGTTATGACAGTTCTTATTAATCCTCTTTTTTATTTTTTTTTCCTGTTAAAAGTTGTGTTCAAGTCACGTGCATGTTTGTTCTGGGGTTGGGGCAAGCCCTGCACAGCTGTCTGTGCATAACTGCGCAATCCTTCAAGGGCACTGCCCTCCCTGCCACGCTGCTCTCACCCCAAGCCTGCCCCAGAGGGAGGAAAGCAGCAATGTTCAGTGTCCCCACTGGATAAGCCATGATACTTCAGGGACCAAATGCAAACCAGCTGCACTCCGCTTTCCCTTATGATCAAGTCCAGCAGGAAGAATATAATCACTAATCTGGATGTAGTCGCTAATTTTTTGGTAGGGCATGTGGTGAGAGTTTTCTCCTCCTCTTGGTCTCTGGTACAGCTGTGTTGTGTACCTCATGCTTTAACCCTGAAGGATTAATCTCCTGCTTTGCTCAGGAAGCAAAGTTGGCAAAGAGCAAATGTCAAATGAATTTATCTTACCCACTTACCGAAGCAAGGTCAGAGAAGGATGAGAAAGCGATTAATTTATATGGTCTCTGAAAACAGAGCTGCCACTGTAATTCATTGGTTTAATGTGTTATTTTTAATTATACAGCTATAACCACCTATACTGTGAAAGTAGAGGTGGTTGTAAATGCAAAGGCAGGGCACCCAAGGAGTCAAGCACCTTGATGTGTTACAAGCAGAGTGCAATGCCTGCATTTTGACAGAAGTCTGCCAGTTTGCACAGAGAGCTAAGACCCATTCCTGGTCTGCTTTCTTATTGCTTTCCAACCACATGATCTGTGAAAAGCATTTTGAAAACTATCTTTTCATCTGAGTGCTGATATACTTTAAATGGGTATTACTTACATACTGTTATTACAGCCTTTTTTTCTTTTTTCCTAGTAAAACCTTAATGTCAGCCTTGACTCACAGGCTCCTGGCTGCCGTCATGTACTTGTGTCTTCACTACCTTTCATGTAGCTATCAGATTTGCTAGGCTCATGACCTTTAGGGGATCTGAATCTAATTTCTAAATGACTGCTCATTAGATGCTACTGCATGGGCAGTTAACTGTATCAGCAACACAGGATTCATGGGAGAATTCTCTTCTGGGAGGAATACATAACCTCCAATTTTACATTAAGTTTTTAAAGCTTTTGAGCATTTAAAAACTTTGTAAAAAAATGAAAAAAACCAAGTTTATAGAGATTTGGAAGGAGAAACTTAGTTTTCTGACTCTTCTTTTTTTCCTTCTATTTCTAGATTAGTTTCAGAATAGATAAATGATATAATTTCATTCTTATTAAAAATAAAACAACCTCCAACAAAGGAAAAAATATTCATTCATCATTTACCTTTTTAATACTTTCATTGTCTCTTGCAAATGCTTGAAAAATCTTTGAGATCACCCAACACTGAGTTTAAGCACAAACATCCTGTTTGTGTTCACTCTACACAGCGAAGATCTTTGAAATCACTTTGTCCATAGTTGCTGCATGTATTTATTTTGGTGTCTCAGCAATTGGAAACCAGTGAGTCACTTCTCCAAAAATAAAGCAACTCCATACACACCACCATAATCTGAGACAATATAGGTCTCTTATCTCTGACTGGGGAAATTGGGAAGTTAAGGAGGGATATCACAGCTACACTTGAGATGACAGTGCCTTAATGTAATTTAGATTTGTAGACTGCTGCACCTAAGAAGTGAATAAACTTTTTTATTGACTTCCACTGCTCTTAACATCCAGGTTTTTGTATTTCATAACCACTTGGGCTATTCTCTTTACCCTTGGTCATCCCTCAGCTCTTGCTGGCTTCTGAATTCATCAGAATCCAGGACTTTGGGTACATCCCAAGAGAGATCAGCTTTAGAAATTCATGAATGAGTCCTTTATATGAAAAAGGATAAGATTTACCACCCCCAAAAGTTTATTGTACATGTGTACCAAGGCATACACAACAACAGCAACACATGATACATCCAAATGTTGAAAGGAGAAGCTACACAGGAAATAGATAATCATGTTATTTTACTAGATATCTGCTTAGCAGCTGCAAGAATGGTTGATAGCCTGGGAATGACTAGGCAAGAGAGCTGATAACAATATTATGCCATTGTCTCAACAGTTACAATGCAAAAAAAATTGCATTTCAGTGTGAGAAGTCAGATAAAATGTCTTCAGAAAAACCTACATATGCCTCCAAACTTTAAAATAATTTGTTTTAGAAGGCAGAAATTTTGGGGGAGAGTGGTATATTGTGTTAGTGGAACCATCACTAGATGATGTTCAGTCAGACTAGAAGGTCCCCAGCAGGGCTTCATGCTAAAGTCAGACTCTTCTCAAAACACACAGCTGATAGCTGCCACACATAATGTAATGTATGTATGTCTTGCTATAATTTTATAATTTAGTCAGCAGTCTGCAAGAGGAGGAAGATTTCTGAAGTACACTTTTTTATTTTTTAAACTTGATGAATTAGTGAAATAAGATAAGCCACCTTGTTCTGTCTCCCCAAATGAAGCAATACACATTTCACATTAGAAAAAAACCAACTATTTAAGCTAATTACTTAAGAAACTCAAAGAAAAAAAATCAAGTTTAAATTATATTTTTCCAGTATTGCTTTATTGTGATTGCAAGAAATAACACAAATGATAAGAGGAGTATGTTTGCAAATACCCCTTAAAGTGTCAGACCAAACTGAGGACATAGAAACTCTATTCTCTAGTTGTACAGATAAGGTGTATAGATTATTTGATGATTTGTTTTTACTAAATTAGGTTTGAAAATTATTTTTTTTTTAATTTCCATTAGGTGCAGGAAAGCTTTTCAAACTGAGGAAGATCATTTTGATTTCAGAGGAAGGCCAAATAGCAGGGTAGGGACTGAAGAATGTAATATTACTTGCCTTCTTGAAAAGAAGTTTGAGAAATAGTTTGAAACCTAGTCTATTAGTATTTTCCCACAGATTATGTAGGATTTTTCAACATAATTATTAGAGCATAATGAAAAGCTGCTTTTAGATGTCAAAGGTAGAAAATTTAGTCTAGAAATACAGAATAAATCCAGGCTGATGAATTAACCACCACTTAGCCTTTAAAATAGGATTAGATTTTCCTAGAAGGCTCTTCTGGAGGAAATTCTGTGTTTAATATGTACCCACACAAGTGTTTGCACACTTGTGGCATCATGATACCTATTAAAACCTGTTAAAAACCTGGTTTTAAGCTTTGATCATCATTATGACACTTAAATTAGTTCTTGTGTTTGGGGGCTGGGAAAATTCCTTCCACAGACTTGAGACATCAAGGTACTTTTGTTTTCCTTTGCTCTTTATCCATCATGAGTTAGGCAGAGTTTATCTGGTGCTCCCAGATCACCCCATGCCAGTAGCACACAGTTCCTCATCCTAGTGACTGTAATTTTACCCTGTGGAAGCTTTTGCAAAAGCATATATGTACAAAACATAATGGCACAGGTCAGAGCAGAAGAGGCAGTACTCCCTCATGGGTGGAAACTGTGTGTAGTGAAACATCTCTGTGTGCTGTACAGAACAAGTAGCATGAAGATTTGAGTAAAAAGGGTAAGAAATAGCTTCTAGCATATTTTAAGGGGCAGCATGACATTTGTAGTTAATGAAAGCTGGAACCATTTTTTAAATTTGATGTACATTTAGAGAAAATACAAGAATAGAGGAGGTGAAATGACCCCATCACGTTGCTACTTTCATTGAATGGACTGCCTTGAAAAAGAATGGGAAGATTAATGAAACCAGCAATACCCATACACAAGATACATCTTAAAATAAGCAGGTATAAATAATCAATGACCATTTCTTACTCTCAAATTCAGTTTTTGTCATTGTGACTAGCTCTAGTAAAGCACATTTAGGCAGCATCTACTCCTAACAGATCATTATTATTTCCCCAAACAATTATGCTATCCTGTCTAATCATTAGTCAAGAGTCCTTGCTCTCAGTATAAAGGAATGAACCAGAAATAATAGGGCAGATGAGAAAGTTTTTATAATCTTTTGTTATTCTAAAGGATAAGATTTGTTCAAAGCACTTACTTTTAAAATAGGCAAAGCATCTGTGTATGGCTGCAAAAAGCATTCAAGAATTCTAATTGTAGAGTTTCATATTAACACAGAAAAAAAATCCTTGTCCAGAATCATCTAATCATTGAATCTGCTGAGCCCATCTGGCAGAAATAGCATGTTATGTAGAAAACACTGAAGATCTGAGAAGCAAAGTAACACCAGCAGGAACTGGGGATGGTGCTGTGACTGAAACCACTGTCCAAAATGAGGCTGACAGAACCCCCTCAGGGTGATTACAGGTTTGCCATAATCCCTATTAAAAAAAAAAAAAGACAGGAAAGTTTGAGGCTCTGTCACCATCCTATTCAGACTCAGCATTACCTAGGGATGATACCTAACTAATGGATTAACTTTCTGCTCATTTTTTCTCCTGAGAGAACAGGTTATCTGCTCAAACATAATATGTCTACTGCAGGAACATCCAATGGCAAGGTTTTTTGGCAAACTCATTTTTGTCCATGTTGCACTGGCTGACTCTGTCTCCACCTTTTGGGGGAGCTTAGCCACCTAATTCCTCTGTAGCCACTAATCTGCATACAACCACATCATGGTACTCTGAGAGTGCAATGAGCCCCAGCCAAATGGATCAGTTAAAGCAGAACCAGTCTTTTTATAACATGAAAAGGCACCAAAACAGGTTTGGATAAATAGACAGTACAGAAGTTACCTAAAGCCACCAGGTTTCTGAAGGGTAAAAGAGGATGCACAGGGTATGACTCAGGCAAGAACATAGAGGAATTAACAACCTGTTGAATGTATTAAACTGTCAGGCTCCAATAATTCAAAGAAAAAATAAGCAGTTACCACTATCCAGCAGCTGATTGGAACTGATTGAGCTGGGAGCAGACTATTCATCTGGAGGAAGATAAATGAAATGTTACCTTCAGCAGTACCAACAGTTTGAGTTGGGCCCTGTGCAGATCTGACAGTGTCAGGCTGGTTTGTGAGCTGCTCAGCTTCTCTAATAACAAGTCCGACAAATAAACCTCCTGCTGATTTTAATACCATGGTAATAACAATGTAGGGACATTTTAATTAAAAATCCACTTAGATTTCCACGGTCTCAGTCTTTCTCAACTCCATAATTTGTTTTCTTTCACCACCTTGACACCAGGGGGAGGATTACACCACCACTTGTGTTACCCTCATCACAGTAATTTAGAAATCTCATTAGCACAGGGACAGCAACTGTTCCCTTTAGTTTTTCTCCCTCTGCTACAGCAGCCCAGATTATTCAGTGCAGTGTCCAGTACAGTTCAGCTGGACAGCACAGCTCTGTGTTTATAGGAATTTGTCTTTTGACCATTGGTTCCACCCTGTGTTTGCCTCTCGATACAACATGATAAATTACCAGCTTTGCTCACATGTTCAATCGCCTGCCAAGCTCCCCCTCTTCTGTTTAGCTCCCACACTGAGAAAGGCTGTTAGTGATAATTCACAGTATGTTTTCCTGGTGATTGTTCAGTGCTAACTACAAACACATGGCACTTTGCCCAGCATTTAAAATATTTTGCAGCTGAGCCACAGTCCACTGAGGGATCTTTGCCCTGCTCCTCAGGCAAAGCAGATAGAAGGACACGGAATTAATGGCCTGAACATGGGATCAGCAGGACAGCTCTGGCTTGTGAAAGGATGGACCTGAACTCCAGGCAGCATCTCCCAGCTGATGTGGTGAACCTCACTGGGCTGAGGTTGCAGGCAATCCCAGCAGCTGCCTGGCTGCTTTTCCAGCAACACCAATATCCCAGGGGTGAGCAGAGCTGTCTGCACGACTTCTGTCTGCTCAGTAGCTCCCAGTCCCTGAAGGTGGGCTGCTGTCCTGAGTGAAAGGCATGGCTTCTGCAGCCTGCTGAGCACCTGGGGGCTCCTCACCTTTCCCTTCCTCCAGCTGCTGTCTACAAGTACAGGTGCTCTCTCACTGACACGAAGCAACGTGGCTTTTTATAAGGTGGTTCACCCACTTTGAGCTGAAATATGACAATAGGTTTTCCTGGCTTTCTTCTTCAATTTAATGCAACATTTTTCAAGTTTTTGGAGGACTTCTTCTAAAGAACACTTCACAGGATGCTTTTGTGCTGAAAATCCAACAAATAATGGCTATATGTCAAGCTGAAACAATCAAATCCTCAATTATGTAATGTTGGTTTCACATGATTGCAATTAAACTGCAATCTTAGTTTGCTTGTAGTAATTTAACATTGATCCTAATCTGCCTGCCTTGTCATTTTTATAACTATTGATTTTAAAAAGAATTGGAGAGAATAGCTTGTCCAACTAGTCTAATAAATTGATAATAGTAATAAGATTGAATATAAATGACGCATTCAACAATTTTAATTTTATCAAGGCTGTAATCAATCAGCATTACATTTTTTTGCAGTCAGAAGAATGGGGCCTTTTGCAGAGCTATGACAATGTGAGTGAAGAGAGTGAGATGACTTTAATGTAGTTTTAATGAGTTCTTATTTATAATTGACTCATTTGTTTCCTTCTGTTCCAAAACTTCTTAGATGCTATGCAGATTCTCTTATCTTTGTGTCTAAAATAATGATCAGGTTTTGAAGCCATGTACATATCTTATTCTGGGCATCTTTTAGTATTGCCAACACATTGTCCTTTTGGTAATGGGTCTATGTCCAGCCACCAGCACCAGGCTCAGGAGTCTCAGTGGCTCGTGCATTAATGCTCTCTCACATTAGAGCTTACAATTTAGCAAGGCTGCAAATAATTGTTATCTAAAGAAAAATCTTAAAACTAAAGGAGGATAGTGTATTTTTGTGATTTGAAAGGAAAAAAATAGTCAATAAAAGCTACTGGATATTTTCCAGTATTATTATTTTGGAGAGATACTGAGTATGGTGGAGATACACAAGTCACTTTGAAGAACAGTAGATTATTCCACATGTTTTTTTCAGAGTGGTGATCAAAACTATTCTGTGTAGGCTCAACCCATACTCTGATTTCCGTTCAGGTCAATGGATGTCACCTCTGAAAAGTTTGAAAGGGGAATATGAATTACTGATAACAAAATCTATTGTTCAGCAACACTTAAACCCACACTTATTTCTCATGTCACTCAACATAAATGCTTAGTTGAATGGGAGCTTACACATCTGATTCTCCAATTCTCATTCTTTCAGAATAATACTTACAGGATCAGACCAACTGAAATTATGTCAGCTCACCCTTAGCTGAGTACAATTCAGGAACAGATGTATGGGCTTAGATATGAATCTTTGCTTGTGAGCTCTACATCTCCTGGGAAGCTGGTTGGTGTGATAGCTAAGATGGATAGAGTATTGGCATCTCAGAACACTTACAGCATTGCTTGACAACTAAAGATCCACAGGTTTTTACCAAGTGGACATTTACAAAGCCCAGGGGTCACAGCTGGATTTAGCACTGCTGTCTCCGCTGCTGTACAAGAATTCAGTGTACAGACCAATTTTGCTTTCCACTAAAACATTATATGGTTGTCCATATAAAACTGTTTTAAGAATTGTAGTAATGTAGATGGTAGAGTGAACTGACAGCAAATATTTAAAGCAAATTTCTGGATCAGGCAGAGCAAATTGCAAGATTATTGAATAAAGATTTTTTTTCCCCTGGAACTGCTTTTTCTACTTTACTTCTGAGATAGCATAGACCATTGTCAGAGACAGGATACAAGACTGGATGTATCTTTGACCCAGTACAATTGTTTTTGTGTCCTCATGACATCCTTTGACTGCAGACAGAACTGAGCAGGTACACACCAATAGTTCCCAAATAAATGAAGGCCCCTCAACCATCTGTTGGTGGAACAGTTTCTGCTCTTTCTACAGGACTGAAGCCAACATTTGCAGCTGCTCTATAATTTTCACTAAACTTGCTGTTGCACTTTCATGACCCATGTCAGGTTCTCCTCAACTTCACATGTTAAAAGCCAAATTTGGAAATGTCCAGAAACAATAACTCAAGCACTTATGCAAAACTGAAATCACAGACCTCATGCTAAGTTGAAGTCAAACTAATTCACTTCCTGATGTTTTTTCCTTAACTTTCATTGGTACTTGTTAATGAATCCTACACAGAAAACAGCAGTGATTAGTTCAAACCCCCTTCCTGCTGGGACTGTTCCCAGGCTTTCAGTGCCCACAGTGTCACATAGCCCAGAAGCCACACATATTCCCTGTTTCCTTTCCTTTCCTTTTCCTCTACCACGTGAAATCAGAGGAGTGCAAATCCTGCAGGTCACAGGGCAGAGCAGAGGTGTGTGAGGTAGTTCTGAATAAGCCAGCTGATATACTGGAAGCATTCTCCCTACAGCAGCACTGAACTGTGCACAGTTTGATTTAGCTTTCTAGCTTTCAGTGGAAAGCCTGACAGACTTGTCCTCAGCATTCAATAGAAAACACTTCTCTGCTTCCTGAAAATGTCAAACCATGTACAAGTATTTGAGACAAACACTGCACACACGTTGAAAACTCTGGTTTGCAGAATTTGATGAGCAGAACTAGAGCTGTGAGTACAGCTCATGACAAAATTTCTACAGTCACATAGGAACTCAAGATCTTCCATTGGACTTGAAATGTGTATTGGGTTAATTGCTGCTTGAGTTTGGATTGGTAGAAAGACATAAGAGAGAATACTGATCATCAAAATACGAAATATTCTAACTACAGGAATTCAATTTCATTAAAATAATCACAGAATCACTAGGTTGTCTTCAAGATCGTCAAGTCCAACCCATGCCCTAACACCTCATCTAAACCACGGCACCAAGTGCCACATCCAGTCTTTTTTTAAAAACATCCAGGGATGTGTTTAAAAACCCCACCACCTCCCCAGGCAGACAATTCCAGTACTTGATCACCTTTTTTGTAAAAAAACCTTTTCCTGATATCCAGCCCAATTTTCCCTTGGCACAGCTTGAGACTGTGTCCTCTCATTCTGTCAGTGCTGCCTGGAGAAAGAGACCAAGCCCCACCTGACTAGAGCCTCCTTTCAGGGAGCTGTGGAGAGTGGTAAGGTCACCCCTGAGTGTCCTTGTCTCCAGGATAAACACCCCCATCTCCCTCAGCCATTCCTCACAGGGCTTGTGCTCCAAGCCCCTCACCTGCCTTGTTGCCCTCTCAATGGGCTCAAGCATCTCAACGTCCTTCCTAAACTGAGAGGCCCAGTACTGGATATAATTCTATAAAAGGAGGAATCCATAACTTCAATCTAAAAATAATTTGGTTTGAGACATGATAAGTATTAATATATGTCAGTAGTCTGTCCATAAAATACAGTGTACACATATGTGTCAATTATTTTATTGTGCAGTAACCTCAATAAAACACAGATCAATGTACTAGCATTTACTTCAATTTAAATTAGTTTTACACAGGGAAGTGCCACAGCATTACACACCATACTACCATAAACAGAAAAAGAAGAAAAATAAAAAGATGTTTCTAAATTTACTGGCTTTGGTTAGCAGCTTCAATAAATGATCAGATTGTCAGGACTATTAGTGCCTTTTGGATTTCAGTGGCTTAAATCTACAGAGTCTGGGCACAGGTACTTAAAAATGGCAGACTCTGATCTAAACAGGAATTACACTAAATTCTCAGGAAAGTCCTTTGAAGTGGAAAGGTGGTTTTTTTTTATTCTACCTATCATTCTAAATGAAAGAGGAAATAAATGGCTGGGAAGAATATCCTTGTTTCATTAATCACTTTCCAGAAATAAAATGTAGATTAATTGTATGTATCTATGGCATCTGCTGTCATACTGGCATATACTACATACTGTATATGTAGCACATGCCAGTATGTAATCCTGGGCACTAAAATCCCTCACATAAGCATTGATTCTTGAGAGTCCATCTATTTCTCTTATAACTTTGCTACAAATATAAAAAATCTAGCATAAGGACTTCCACGTAAGAGCTGTTGTTTTCAGATATAAGTAGACATTAAACCAAGACTAGTTCTTATGAAAATGTATCAAAGATGATGATGGAAATGTCCAAGTCAAAGGAAATTGTGTTTGGTAATATAATAATCAACCCATCTTCTCTCTCTGATCTCTTTTCCTGCTTAAATAATTTCTTACTGGCAATGTCATCACCATTCCTATCCCTGTCTCTTCTATTTCTTAATCATTACTTGGTCCAGTTAGATTATTCTGTCACCTGTCTACTACCTTTGCTACCCATTCCTTTACTACCTAGCCACTCTGCTTTGTATTCCACCTCTGTTTTTTCACATTGTTCTTTCACCATCTTCTCTTTTTTTTTTTTTCTTTTTTTCTTTTTCCAGCAAATGAACCCATTTCTTTTAGTTCATTTACTACTTTGTTCTTTTGCTTCACTATTGTTTTTTCTTTTTCCTGCCTTGGCTTACATACTTTTTAAACTCAGCAGACTTGTTTACACATTGACTATTCCTCTTCAAGTTATTTCACTGGCACTTTTTCTGAAACACCTTGTAGAAGTAAGTCATTACCCCCAGAAGTGTGAACAGGAGCACACTGCCCCATAAGTGACCCTTTGTTCTCAAGGCAAAGCAAACAACTGAACCATGCAGACATACAGAAATATTTCACTGTTCACTTGAAGAAATGAGAAAGCAAACAAAAAAGAATGAAAAAAAGAAATCTAGCTGAATTATGAAAAATGTTATCTCCTAGTCAAGCAATATCTAATTTAGATGAAAAAAACAACTCTATCTGGACTCGGTACTTTCTGTAAGAGGGAATAAGAGTGTGATGTGACTGCTCAGTGAAATAGTTCAGAGTCCATGACACTCACAGATTCTCTATCTCTCTCCCTCTCCTGTGCTATCTCTCAAGCTTCTTTCATCCAAGAATTCTTTTCCCTCCCAGTTGCTTCTCATCTTCCTAGACTTGGTCCAGCTGATGCAACCACTGTCTACTCTATCTGCCACTGCAGATTCATGCAGATTGAGTGTTCAGAGCAGCAGCAGCCCCTTGAAGAGAGTACTGGCATACAAGAGGGATGGCTGAGTTATGCTCACATTCTTCAAAATGAGCCCACAGGTTGTGAAAGTGCTGCTAAGATTGAACATTTAAATATATCTCATTAAGGAAAATTAGCACAAGAGATATCAGTTGATTTACCTTTACAGGGCTCTGTGAATCTGCCAACTATTATGGAAAGGTTATGTATTTTATTAAATTCACCAAAAATTGCATCTTAACACCATTGGAATGTAGGGATCACCCACATATCCAGACACACTTCAGTTGTGCTCACCATGGTGAGACATACATCATAAAAATACCATGAATACCCTGAATACAGTCCTCAGAAAATGGAAATAGAGCTGGCACTGCATTGCAACATCCTCCAAAACTTTCTGCAGCAGTGCCAAACCTAAGCCCTAAACATAAACCTATGGTATGTCAGTGACTGACCCTCAGTCAAATTTCCAGCTCCTACTCTGGCAGCCTTTTATGGTCCTACTCCATCCATAGCCCCCCATACATGAGCCCTAGGCTTTGGGTTTCTCCTAACTCTACCCTAAATGTAAACCTAAACCAAATCTGGGTTTGTCTGTGCTTTAGTGCAAGACCCCTTGAATTTGTTGGTTTAACAAAGTTGTAAGGGAAATTCTTTTCTTTACCATCCATCCCTTTTGCAGCCCAGCATCCCTATTGCACTGACACTCCCTCTGGAGCCTTATACATGTTTTTTCTCACAAATCTGACAATAAATACCACCCTAGGTCTTGGACTTTGCTGATCCTTAGCCTTGACTGAGGTCTCAAGGGAGATTTTCTGAGACCTTGCTGTAAACCCCTCCTTGCCTTTTCAGCCCCCTTGAAGCTTCTGTTGCTGAACCTTGTTTGTAAACCTAACTTTTGACAACAGCAGAGTCTTAGCATCAATCCTCCAGCCACAGCCCTCATTAACTAACTCTTATGGGATGAGACCTTTCACAGTCCCCCTTGTGCAGTTTTGTGCACTTATGTTAGGATTAGAATCAGATCTGGATGAGTGTTAGGGTCACAGCTATCACTGACAAATCCTTAGGGCTCCAGTTTAAGTGAGATTGCAAAAGGGATGACCAAGGGTTGAACTACAAGTAGAAATCTCCCCTGAGAACTTCTTGAAGATTCTCATGGCTGGGAACATGGAGAAGGCTCAGCCAAGGTCAAGATAAAGACATAGTGATGGGCTTAGGGGAGGAGGGACACAGGGCCCTGCACCTGTAATGTGCAAAGGTGGAAAAATGCAGACAGGAGCAGCAGTTCTGATGTGAGAAGCCTTGGTCCACCAGGTTGCCAGCCAGGAGTTGGCTTAAGCAGGTCTGCACCTCGCAGGAACAAAATCCATCAGATCCTGAACTTCAGCCAGTCAGGAATGTACACAGTGCCCCAGCTCACGCTGACTTTGAAATAGATGGTCAGCCACAAAGGGCTGCAGACAATTCTGGGGACAAAACAGGCCAAGGGGGCAGGGGGCTCTGACTTCACTGATCCAGGCAAGGACCTCCCCGAGGGACTGTGGCCATCCCTGTCATTGCTGGAGCAGGGACATCCCTGAGGGGCTGTGACAGAGCACAGATACTCCTGAATCTGAATTTATTAAAAAACCCTGACAACTTCTAAGCAAGAAACAGCCAGCTTGTTTGTCTCTAAAAAGCACAGTTCCTTGATGAGAGCAATAATATGACCCATTTCTTGAGGGCAGGGCTACCACAACTTTGTTTCTCGAGAGCAAATGGTTTCAGATGCCTCATTAGGTGGCTCTTGTGTTGCAATGTCACCAAGACAACCCGAGGGAGTCAGCGTGGCTGTCTCCAGGCAGCAGGATGCCAGGTGAGGTCCCCTCCTATCTCAGGTGCCCTCCTGGACCAGCTGCCTGGGATGCTCGGGCAGCTGCAGGAATCGTGCCTGTGTGGAGGTGTCAGAACACAAGAGGAAAATCTGGTTAGTGCATTTTTAGATAATTATTCAGTAGCTCTGGTGGGTTGATGAGCTCTGAATCTGACTGCAGTGTGAAATCGACCACTCGAGATGAACAATAATCTTATAAAGACGGGCTGTGTGAAAAAGAATGTTACCCTTTCAAAACTGAATTTTCCCATTTGTATTTACGGACCATTATTAATACAGACAAAGTGAAATGGATTATATTAATATCCTTCAGCAGTAGTGCGAGGGCTGGAAAATGAGTAAGTATTTGCATGTAATTACAGCTCAGGCTGCCTGTAATATAAGCAGCTGCCTGTAAAAGCAAGCAGCTGGCAAGCAGTGGAACTGGGCATTGGCAGCTGTTTCATCCCCTTATGAAATGCTCCACAATATCATAATGTTTCCTCCCAGCCTCATTGGAACTTTATATGTGACACCTGTGACAGTAAGTTAATGCAAGAATATTCTGCCCAGAAGATTTTTTCCTTTCCCCTGAGCTCCATCTTTAAGAGGCAATGCTTCTGCTACCATGAGGAAGTCACATCTCTTTGGATAAGTGGTACAGGACAAAACCCATCTCACCATGCAATCAACCCCTGCCTGTAGAAATAGGTGGAATGTGGGGGAAACCTTTCATAAATCCACTCCTGACTTACCTTGGGCTCAAGTGCCTGAGCAGTCCTCAGTGTTCCTTGTCTTTGGGCAAGCAGAGAAAGGACTGCAGAAAAAGAAGAGTATTTTCCATTGCCTGTTTGAAGTGGCTCATGCCTGGCCCATCTCACTTTGTCTCAGATGAGGAATGTGCATGGGGACCTGTAGCTTTGAGAGCTGCAAAACCAGGCAAGAACTGTTCTGCCTTAAAGGCTGCTCCCAAGCCAAATTGCTCTGCAATTCTCTAATATTATGATGTTATGATTCCTGCCTTTCTTCCCTTACCTTTGTACTGTTCCTTCAAATCGTGCCACATGATCCCCCTCTCTCAAAGAGCTGAGTATGACTCCAAGTCTTAAGGTGTTATGTTACCTTTAGGTAGTGACAAACCAATAGAAAAGGCAGAACAAAGATACTTTTAACAGTGTCTGGTAAGGATGAAAATGAAAAATGAGTGTGAAGTCATTCCTTGGTATTGTATGAGCAAAAAAAGAAGAAGTTGGTTTAGGACAAGTAATTTAATGTCCTTATAGAGTGATTTTCCAAAACAATTCCTTACTTAAAACAACTCCTTACTTAAAACAACATAAATTGAAATAAAAATAATAATTTTCAGCAAAAACTGTACTACTGACCTGATTCAAATCTCAGTGGTACTTCAATATGAAGTAGCAAATTATAGAGTACAATTTTTCTGGTTTGTTTTTCTGCCTGACTGTACATTTTCAACATTCCACCTGAAGACAGATACCTTAATGTTATTTAGTATCTGGAATTAGGAGATGGCTACAGATCAAATTAGGATTTTTTTAAGGAATGTTGAAGTTATAAACATATAAGGGAAACCAAGTTAACAAGGTCACTCAGTTATATACAATTTACTGGTACAAGATATTAAATATACCCAGTTGTATTTGGATACAATAATCATTATTTCAAACCTTCAGGTATGTAAGCTTAATTTTATGTCTGAAGGCAAACAATTTAAAATAAAGTCTCAAATTATCTGAAGTCAAAGAATGTAAAGGTTCTCCTCAAAGGTGTTATTAATATTTGCAACATCTTCACTGGGAGGTGGTGCAACACATAAATCAGAGGGCTTTGTTAGTGAGATTATACTGGATTATTCCAAGGCAAACACAGGAGAAGATTAGTCAAAGGGAAAAAAAATGCAAATGGTGTAGTATAGAAAATGATAACCAAATACTCTTAAGATGATACATGTTTCTACTTTATACAGACTCATGTAAAATATCTTTTAGAATCCAAGGTGAAAAGGTGAAAATGAAAAAGAACATAAAGAATATGTCTGTAGATCTGTAGGTCAAAATCCTTGCAATATGAAAGAACAAGAAATGAGTCATGATCATGGTTTGTTTCAATAGTTTTATTCACTATCCATCACCAACTATGTCTTAAAAAGCACTTGGAAGAAACAAGAAATAAATAGATTGTCTGTTTACCAGAGGATTAAACAGGAGGTCAGCAAAGCTTGGTTTTCCATCAGGCTTTGCTCTGACCTTGCTGCTCCATGCCTTTGTGTGCCTCCCCACCCTGTGTGAAAGGGTCAGCTTTCAGTTTGGGGTGGGATTCATCTCAGTTAACCTCAAATGGCACCAGTGGAAAAGTTGACACCTGAGAACACCTCCCCAGCCTCCCTCCATACTCAAAGGAGAGAAGTTGGCATCTTGGGGGTCATTTGGTTATCCTGCTTTAGATTAGCACAAGTCTTCTCATCATTAGGAGTATTAGGAGTGTTGTGCCCTAAAAGTACTTACTACTGTCCTTATATTTCAGCAGATCAGACAAAACTGCCTGCAATTCAAATCTGAGCAGGTTAACTCTATTTTTACATGTGCTTGCAGGGTAACTCCAGCCTCACTGCAGGTTTCTAAGGCATAGTGGTTGGGCAGTTACCATAAAATTAAAATAAGGAGTTTTCCAGGCCTTTTTGAGATTTTGCACTCTGACTTGAACCCTTGTACACTTGAGGTCTTTTAAGCAGAATCTGTATTCTCTGCCTTGTAGAGTCTTTAGCACATGCTGGTGAGATCTATGAAATTACCTCCAAAAATGCTTTTAAACTTTTGATGAATCATCCTAATCTTACATTTTCAGTACTTGGAAAATGCCATCAAACAAAAGAGAAGCTACAGGTCTAAGGTTTGTAGAGATGTCTGCCAGTAACAATTATACTGACTGAATCTTAGAGTCTTCTAATGGACAGGAAAAAACTAAATGGTCTTCAGAATTGTTTGCCTCTTTGCACTCACCATCACTGTGAGGGAAAGTGAGCTCATCTCACAAACCTGCTGTACATAACAAAACAGAAGTCAAAATACTTTAAACCCCTTTTAAGAATGAAAATTTTGTTATAAGACAATAATGCTGGTAATACTGAGATATGAGTAAGGGCCTGAGATGGGAGGAAAAGGGAACCTGTGCATGTGATCTAATCCCAGAATACAATTCAATGCCTGAGAAATAGATAAGGAGAGAAATTTTAAGACTGATGGCCAGAACAATTTTTGGCCACTGAAGCTACAGTTCTACATTGGAACAGACAGACAGACATATTTTCTTCCCATTGCCCTGTGTCTGCCTCTGTAGAATAGATTATTTACTTACAGTAATTGTGTGAACAAAAAAATGGGCTGTCTGGCATTGCAGTTCAACATTGTAAAATTACTGATAATAGCAGCCAGCTGGATTTGTAGTCAAAATATGCCTCGGAAAAGTGAATATTACTGACACATAGATTTAAATATCATCATCGACCTATTGTTATTTTGTAATATTATTTGGGAATTTAGGATGTATTTAATATAGGAAATATGCATAACCTGTTATTAATTTTCTCTGACCTAATTAAAAGATTACAAAAAAGAATTTGATTTAAATTTCCAATCCTGACTCAAATTTGGGTGATAGGTTTAGGATCCCTCAGTAATTGGATTTTGAAGTGAAAACGCCTTTAAGGATAGACTTCAATCTTGTATAGATTGATAGAGAATAATCAGATTTCAAAATAATGCAAGTAATCAATTGTCCCTTTGCCTTGCCTCAGCCCAGGAAAGATTAGAGCCATCAATTTTCTTTTTATTTTTAATTGCAGACTCTCCTATATAATATTTTAAGTCAAACCCTCTCCAGTGTTGTAGGATTCGTAGGAAATAAGCAGTTCAGTATGGAGATCGGTTTTGGACTGCAGCAAGGAAGGCATTTCTGGAAAGATCATGGCTTCAGAAGACCATGCCTAATTCCTATCTTTCCTACCAAGCATGCAGTCTATCATTTTTGTCCACAGTTATCAAACATCTTCTGTAAAACTGAAATAGAAGGTGTCTGTATTATTTAAATTTTCAATGAAAAATAAAATGCATTTTACCCAGATTTCAGAACTTTCATTGAATCTGATTTACTTACCCTTTTTGAGCTGGAAGTAACATGAAGCAAAGAAGCCCATCCCTGTATTTGCACCTGCACCAAGAAATAAAAAATATTCCACTTTCTGTACAAATGATCTGCAATTAAAAATCACACTAGAAAAAAAGTGTTAGTGACTAGTTAAGAGAAGCCATTTATACATCTCATTGGTTTTGCTACAGGCTGCCCTGCAGAACAAAAACAATCAGTAGTGTGTATGGGTTTCATGTCTAGAAGATCAGCTGCACTATTGATATATGTTTTAGATAAATGTTTAGTTTTGGATTATGATTCCCAGTAGATGATGTAGCAAATACTGCAGACTGCTGGAACATGTCTGTGATGTTTTATTTTATTCAGTTGAATGTTTCAGAAGCGAGATTCAGATCTAGTTCATAGATTTTTGTTGCAGAGAATGGCAAAGCCCCAGATTTCTGACTAGGATAAAGGCAGCTGGGCAGAGAGTAATTTAATTTGGCTAAGACCTCAGCAGCCTACAATACACACATAAAATGCTGGAAGTCATGTAACCAGCAATCAATACTCCATACAGCTGGACTAGCCAATTAAAGATTCGGTGAAGGATCACCATCATCCTGCTGCATAAAGCTGTAACCACACTGCAGTCCTGACAAACAGCCTTGCTAGGCTCTAGAACTAGCAGTTGAAAGCAAAACCTTTCTGGTTTGTGACATTTGCTGCGTGTTAGAGTTGAACTGCTTGCCCACAGAAAAACTGACCAACAGTCTGTACAGTGTCAGAAGGTCCTCAGCCTCTAAGCACAGAACAGCTTTTGTGTTCACTTTTCTTATCAGTGAACAGGTGATAGAGTGATAAAAAGTACAAGCTGGTATACTGAATAAAATATCCTGCATTCCCTTTTAAAATATAGAGTTATATTGCAAGAAAATAAAATCTGTGTTATGTCCATTGGTTCTGACTGCTACCAAGGCAGATGAGTGCACATTTACACTGATGTATCATTCCCCAAATGGTATAGTATAGGTGCCTACCACCCTTGTATTTTCTTACTCCAGTGTGGATATGTCAAAATAATTTAACATTTGACTGTATTTTATAATTTTATTACAGTAATGCCTAGATAGCTCAAATAAAATATGACTTTCCTTATTGGTTACCATACAAACTCGGAATAGACAAGGGCCATTGAAAAAGCAAATTCATTCTAAAAAGGTGATGCTTTAATAAACTGTAATTTAATGATTAATTTACAAGGAAGTAGTCTGATATTAATTCTTTCTGCCCAATCATTATAAATTTTAATAGATGCTCTTTTGGACAAAGTGGTACTTTCACCATGGTAAGAAAGATCAGATTGACAGAGCACAACTGATTTGTGATAAAATTTTTATGTTTAAGGAAAAACATATATTTATGAAAGAGAAAAAAGAAATTGAAAACAGAAAAAAGAAAACTGTAATGTCACTCAATTTTTTTTCTTTTCCTGCCTATTTAGTCTCATGTATTCTGTCCTGAATGCTTCTTTGTTCCAAGTGCATTCAAATGCTTGATTTGTTGGTCTATTCTAATATGAAGAAGCAGCCAAAGTTTTGTGTCAGGTAGAGTTACACCCAGCAAAGTCCACTGCAGTGGACACCTTGGATAGCCTCCCCCAGGTTCCTCTCCCTTCTTCTGACACTGAATACAGAACTGGTTTTCTCCTGGACATGAAACTCTTTTTCACAGCCAGAAACCACACTATTTGGTGTTCAGACAACATCCCTCTGAGCTCAAGCATAAGTAACAAAAAAATCTCATCTTTAGGCCTGTGCCATTTCATTGTTTCCTAGTTAAAATCTGTATGAAATTGTTAGTGGTAATATTGCTGTCATTGTTAATCTGTCAGCATCAACAATTTATAAACATTGTCATCATCGAAAAGTGCAGTGGTTCATCAGTGAAATATTCACTGCTCCCATAAAGCCATGGGAACAAGTTTTGTGTGACAGGACTAGGGAAATGTTTTGGAAGATGCACAAAGCAAAATTTTTTGGTAAAATTGTCCTGTATTACAGAGTTCACAGACGCAGTAGTTAAATTACCATACTAAATTCTGATTTCAAAGAAAAGGAAGGGAGAATAGAGATATTATCTAAAAAGACCAATCAAATGAGATTAAAAAGGACACTTCAGCATGCTCTAAACCCCAGAGGTCAGGGACATTTTCAGTGATACAGTGCTGTAAGAGCTCTGCTGCAGTAAAAACGTCTAAGAACAGCCCTGAGCCAGGATCTGACTTCTAGAACCACACATTAAACCCAAACCCAGACAGTGAATCTGAGGCATAAATGAGCCTGTGGAAATCAATGCTGAATCATCCAATGCTTTCCAAGTTCTTTATTTAGCATCTAGAGCAGGCTAGAGTTCAGTCAATGCAAAGTTGTACATGAACACACAGATGGAATGTGGCTTCTGTGAACGCCACAGGAAATCATCCCACTTCAAATCCAGGCTCACCAGCTGTTGGCCATTCTTCTATCAAGAACTTGGTTTCAGTTCTGAAATACTAAAGGGCAGATAAGAAATATGCATTTCCCTCTGATATATTTGAGTTTTAAGCACTCTCTTATGATGACTCCTAATGCTGATTGCTAGTTCATAAAAGGGAGATCCTGTTTGCTGACACTGAAATTACATTTCCCAATGTAGGGACAGGGTTTGGATCAAAAAACCTCTCAGAACAGATCCTCCTCTTTCTCATTATACTGAATTAGTTAAATGGCTGTTTTGGAAATAGAGAGTGCCATAACAATAGTTATGGAGTTGATGTTCTCTTGAGTCTGACAACATCTGAACTTGTTGTTAGTATCTATGGTTCCTTGTATATTCTGATGTCCATAGGAAAATTAGACAGGAATGGACTGATATTTTGCAATAGAGATAGGCATATGAGATTTTTTTAGATTCTGAGTTTTATTTTTTGTTTTTATTTTGATTTATTGTTTATTCCATGTTTAATCTATGATAAAAGAATCAATGCATGTTTAATGTTGACTGTTGCTTTATTTCTATAAACAGAATACAACAGAATATATAAATATAAAAAGCAAAATTTTCAGGAGCTGGTAAGAAGCCAAAAGGAAAGCAGAATGCAGGAATTTAGCATTCAAAGTTTTTATCAGGCTAACAAGTGAAAAAAATGATCAATATAGAATATATGACTAACCATTACCACAGCTGTTTTTGTGAAGGGATCCTACAGCTGCATTAATGGAATTACTAAAATTGGAAAAAATATATGCCAGGAAAAGAGGTGTTTGATGGACTCCCATTAAACTATGAGTGTGACTGAAAGGAGAAGAGATTCACTTGTTATTTTCTTCTTGCAGTATAAGAAAAAGGGGACATGAAATGTATCTTGAAGGATTCCCATTCAAAATGTACAGTGGTAGTTCACAACCCGTGCCAGTGAAGAATTTCTTCCTAATATCTAATCTAAATCTACTCTCTTTCAGTTTAAAGTCATTCCACCTTGTCCTATAACTACATGCCCTTGCATAAACTCCCTCTTCAGCTTTCTAATAGGTCCATTTTGGGTACTCAAGGGTCCTATAAGATCTCTCTGGAGCCTTCCCTTCTCTACACTGAATAGACTCAACTTTCTCAGCCTGTCTTTGTAGCAGAGCTGCTCCAGCCCTCTGATGGTTTTTATTACCCTCCTCTGGACTCACTCCAACAAATCCATGTCCTTCTCATGCTATCAGATCCAGAGTTGGACCCAGGGCTGCAGGTGAGGTCTCACAGAGCAGAGCAGAGCAGAGCAGAGCAGAGCAGAGCAGAGCAGAGGGCAGAATCCCCTCCCTGCCCTGCTGCCCATGCTGCTTTGGATGCAGCCCAGGACACGTTTGGCTTTCTGGGCTGGGAGTGCACACTGACAGCTCATGTTGAGCTTCTCATCAAACAGCATCCCCCAAGTCCTTCTCCTCAAGGGTGCTCTGGATCATTTCCTTGCCCAGCCTGTACTTGTGCTTGGGATTGTCAAACAGATAAACATGGGAGAGTTGTAAGTAGGATGTTGGACAAGTTTTTAATACAAGCATAACAAATGATGTATATAGCACTGGATTTTATGGCCTGGGAGCTTGTGATCATCAAGTGCTTGTGATCACTGCATGATCTGAAAAAGTCCCTCTGCTCCTATATTCTGTTATTTGTGAAATATACACCAATAAGTCTAACATACACAATTCTGATCAGTCCTGTTCAGTCCTGAAGCTTTAACTCTCTACTTATCTTGCAGCACAGGTGAATCAGCTGATTCTCTTAGATAAAAAGAGAAGCTGATGGTGAGAGAAAATTACTTCGTCTATTTGAAGAAAATAATGCTAGGCTCCAGACCATCTGTAAATCTTTAATAATGCTTTTAGTAATTTCTGAAGTTTCATTTCTGAGCCCATCTTGAAAAGAAATTGTTTCCAGTGACTTTAATGTTCCATCTACAGGGCACAACTGTCAAATTGCTAGGTACAGCTCTATTTAAAAATTCCATTATCAATCATTTTTGGTTTTGTGATGCAATTAGTTACTGCTAAGAACAAGAATTTCACAACAAGGTTACAGTAAAGACTGCCACACTGGCAGAATTTGGACTGAATGGCAGTAAACTTCTCATAAATGATGTTTCACCTGATAACTGTAGAGAACTCTGCAGATTAGAGAGCTACTCTAGCAATACGAGTTTTGTGCCCATGGTTTTATTTCTAATGTCAGCCTGATTTTAGATTAAAGAATTACAGTCCCCAAAAGAAAACAACATAATGAAAAGAAGAATTTGAGAAGTCTGAAGTAATGCCAGCATGACCTCTACAAGGCAGTAAAAATCCTCAAAATAGAACTGTTCTTCATAACTCCTGGAGAAAAATTCTACTCATTTCCACTCTTCTGAAGTGATAAGATGGAATAGAGATGGACCAGGTGTATTTATAAAGAACCCTTTGTAACAGCTAATATTCTGAAATAATAAGAGGAGAGAAAACCTTTCTTGTTTCTTCCCTCTCAGGAGTACATTTTCAGGTAGGTAGGTTTTAATAGGAACAGAACTATGCATTCTCTTGATGTGGCACAGAAATGTTATTCTGGCTTACTACAGTGTCATCCAAGTCCTTCAAGGGGAACATGAGACAAAAGAACATGGCATCTAACTCCGCTAAAAATCCTGAAAGATAATCAGATACTTTACTCCTGTTTTTGGTTCAAATATTTTAACACAACTACCTCAGCTGGTAAAATCAGTAGGGTAGAACAGTACTAGAAACAACCACGTGATGAAGAACCAAAGATAAGTCATTACAATTTGACTTGGGGGGGAATTGTATTGAAGTGTTGTGTTCACGTGGTAACATGCAGGAAGCCCATGGGATGACCAAAGCTGAGACTTTTGTTGTTTGGGACACCTGTGGCAGACCCTGCCTACAGACTGCTCTTGCAAGAGGAAGGAGAGATATTATTTGAATTCCCTCAGTGACTGAAAGCCTCTAAATCTGGGCTTCAGGATAAGAATTAGAGCAGGTCTCTGAAGGTGTTTGGTTGAGTATTCACTTGAGAGTTGCTTGACCCCAACCTTGCCCTCCTGCAAAATGGAAATGCCAGAACCATACAATTTCATGTTCTTTGTCCTGTCAAAGAAAAACACCTTCACTCTGATCAACTGCATGTTTGGTAGGAAATGGTGTGTCTTCCTACCAGCTGTGTCAGTGTAATATCAGCCTGAATATCCACACAGTTCCCAAACATGTTGTGGGTCATCCAAAACTAGAATAACAAACACAAATAATCTAATAAATGTAAACAAATAACACTGTTTGATAACTTTCAGCTCTGCATTTGAATCTGGTAAATGAAGTCACTTATACCACAGCTTGATGCAGGACAGATATTAGGAGCAGGTGGGTAACAAAAACATAAGTCCCATGCTGAGTCTGAGGCTGGATCTCCAAAATAAAAATAATGTCTTGGACCCAAGGATATGTCAGAGGAAAGCCAGAGATGAAGGCCAAGTGGCATTCTCTGTGTAAGATATGTTATACATCTAAGTGTAGTTTCATTTCTGAAGGGATAAACTCAGCAGCACTAATATTCCCCAGTTGTGTCATTGCCAGCTGGCTGGATTTCATTGTCACATTATATATATGTCTGTATAATCCCATTCCAGTAAAACTGCTAAAAATATAAGAATTTTAACTACAGTTTCACATATGTTACAAAGCTATTATCTTCTGATTTTAATACAGCTCCCCTTATATGCAGTTTTGCAATCAAAACAATACAAAATATAAATCCTGGATTTTAACCAATGAAATTCAGTTTTTTCAGGGACCACCTGTTGGGTTAAAGGGAAGGGAGAGGTCAGGACCTAGAACATAATTTTCTTTTTTAAAAATTATTTTTCAAAAATAAAAACAGGAATAATCTCAAATATACATATACATTGTGTAAAGGAATAAAATATGGTGCTCTTTAAGGCTTTGTCATTAATGACAAGGTCAAACATGGAACTTTTTGCTCCATTGATTCAGCGATTCACAGCCCAAGTGAGGTCACTGCTTATGCACAGAGCACAATTAAATCAAGGTTAGACAATCAGGATTCTGTACTACAAGACTGTGTGCCAGCAGATTACACAGTACTAGGAAATTTACATTTGAAACATGCTTTATTAAGATTATTTATTCATTTTCATGACTGAAAAAACCCTGTACTTTTATCACTATAACTAGTTCTGTTTATTGAAAACAAGTTAATAACCAAAATGTCTGCCTGAAATCTAAGGGTGGTTATACATGTACTCATATAAACATGAAAACAAACAGAAACTGCTTTGTCCACTGCTTTGTGTGTTGTTTACACACTCTCAAGATAGCTTTTATGAAACAAATGAGTTGGAGTAACTTCACAAGATACCTAAATATTTTTTCTAATCAGAATTCAACCTGAAACTCAAAACGTTCCTTTGCACAGTAAGAATTTCCTATCACAATCCTTCCATGAGCAGATGTGTAGTCCTTAAATAAAGACAAGGCCTTAGTTGAAGTATGACATTTAGAGAATGGAGTAAAATCATATCATCTGACATCAGAAAATTCCTAATATGTGGCCTATTTCTTCCCAACCAGAACCAAATTGATTGCAATTCAAGGCTGATATTTCACTGAGTGTAATTGGAAGTTTTCCATCTGGACTATTTGCTGAATGCTGTCAGTGAGTTAGTGTATTTAAGCTCCCAAAGGACTACTCAGGCACAAGGTCCACAGATCAAAGGCATAGTATTCAAACAATTCATGTAGTTTCTTTCAAGTATGTTTAAGGTTACTTGGTTTGGGAAAAGTCATCATGGAAAAAGGTAGTTTTGAGAAGTGACCTGGAAAAAAAGGAGAAGTATCCATAAAGTACACAAGTGGGAAGTTCATAGGGAGGAAATAAAGATGTTAGAAATGTAGATGGATTTGGAGAGAGTTGACAAGACACAGGTCAAGCATGTGGAAACCCAAGGATAAACCATGAATGCAAACATAGGACTTACTTCAGGAAGTCAGAAATTTACCTTTTTGAAAGATTTGTTAGAATTTCTATAGTTTTGTTAGGTGAACAAACCAAACTGAATGTATCAGATTATTTTACAGATGAATGTCTGCATTATTGCCTGGAGAAAAGGAGGCTCAGGGGATACCTTATCACTCTCTAGAACTGCCTGAAAGGAGGCTGTAGCCAGGTGGGGATCAGCCTCTTCTTCCATGCAACAGGATGAGATGCCATATCCTCAAGCTGTGCCAGTAGAGGTTCAGGTTGGACATCAAGAAGAATTTCTTCATGGAAATGTTTGTCAGGCATTGGAATGGGCTGCCCATGAAGGTGGTGGACTCACTATCCATGGTTCAAGAAACAACTGGACGTGGCCCACAGTGCTATGGTCAAGTTGACAAGGTGGTAATAGGACTTGATGATCTTGGAGGGCTTATTTAACCTAAATAATTCTCTGATTCTGTGCTTACCTTCCACTTGTACATCATATTTCTGCTTTTCATATTTTACCAAAACTCCAGGATATGAATGAGAAAGAATAAGGAAAAGAAACTGGTAGTTTTTTGAACACCCTTATAACTTGGATTTAATTGATTTAATTTAAGATCCTCTTGCTTTATACAAGTCTTTTGCCCTTTGGCTTCATTCATGCTGTTGGTTTACAAAACTGATCAGAACATGACATGTTTCATGACATACATGTATAACTGCTTTATGGCAAAATACATAAAATGACCATGTAGATGCAGAACACTCAAAACTTTAGATCAACAACAACAAAATATCAGTGCATTATGATTTTTTCCTAGGACCCTCTTTTACTTTGAAAAATGAAAAAGCAAAATTAAGATAATCAATTTCAGTGTTGCTTTCTCTGCATAAATTTACAGAATATTTCTCTACCTGGCTGGCTGAAGACTGTTTTGCAACATTCCTATTATATGTGCAATAAACAGCCAAAGTCAAGGTAATGAAAGTAGGTGTGCAGTACTATTGTTCTATGAAAACATAAAGAATAGTACCATTAGAGGCCTAAGTATACTATATCTTGTCACGTTTCACAGATACTGAAATATTAAAAGTGTCTTACAGTTCAAGATATTTTTTACCACAAACCACATTTTTTTTTTTTTACCACAAGATCCTTTTTACCACAAACTCTTGCAATTGCAAAATGTGTATTTCCCCCACCATCAGTCTTCTTCAGGCTGGAATGAACAAACAGAACTGATATAACTACATCTGGGTCACAAAAATATCAATATGAGCTAGTCGTAGATTCAAAGAGACTCTCAGCCCAGTTTTGACAATTAAAGGAGTTTTCTTCAACATTGCTATCATTTTGTGAGGAGTGTTCCTGTTGATAAACTGTTAGCACTATATCCACTCTGTTGCTAAATGAGGAAATACAAGCTGATGAAATTGCTACGATATTTATAACCTCCTGTTACAGAGCCAGAACAAGTTAGCAAACACTGTTCTTGAAGGTCTATTGACATTATCAGTGTTGTTAGTGCAGAAACAATCCCACAAAAGAAACAAAGCCAGCTTGGCTACTGCTTTACCTCACTCTTCTGCCAAGTGGAACAGCACAGAAGTGACAGGAACCAAAACTTGCATTCAGGCTTCTAAGCACATAGCAGAATACTGGTCATGGTCTAGTGTGGGTTTGTGTATAATGCATTGTAATATTCCAGTTACCACTGATCTGTGGGCAAGAAAGACCTCAAAAAGCAGGAAAAGACTTCTTAGAGTAATATTTGTTTCTGCACAAACTTATCTGATTTTTTTTTTTTTTTTTGGTGGTATATGTGTGGTGACTGTTACTAGCTTTTCCTCCATTCCTGGCAGGTGCCAGGAGCTAGGGCATGCTTGGATCACATGCCTTCCGTGTGTGTGTATACAATTCAGTCCAGCAGAAGGGATGTCTTTTCTGTGGTGCTTCTTTTAATATCAGTGGTGATATAGTAGTGTGTTTGGGCTAGATATAAAGAATTTTTTTTTCCAATGAGAGTAGTAAAAACCTGGAATGTGTTGCCCAGAGAGATGGTAGAAGCCCCCATCCCTGGAAATTATAGAGGTTGGATTGGATGAGATGCTGAGTAATTTGATCAAGTTGAAGATATCCCTGCTGAGGGCATGGGGGTTTAGGCTGGATGACCTTTAAGGTTCCTTCAACCCAAATTAATCTACGATTCTATATTTGCAAGTAACATCCATGCTATCACCACCTGCTCATGTTGCAAGACTAGCTAGAATAATACGTGGTTGCTGTTTTGAAATGGAGAAAACAGTGAAGTGTGATCAGGGTGTATAACTCTCATGTTTATGAGCAGACACAGCCCCAGTAGGATGCATACCAAGGGCTGACCTAGGAAAAAAAGATATATATAGAAAAGACAAAAAGCAACATACTGACAACATCAAGTGACATAAACCTTGCAGTTTTTACCTTGGTGCTCAGTATTTCTCTTTCATCTCTGTGCTGTAAAAAGAAGGAAAAAAGAATATTCCCTGTCTTTGAGAGAATCTCAAGCCCAGTGAGTTTTATGATCCCTTTTCTCAAGCACTCTTCTCACATACTTTCCTTATCATTTCCTGCTCAGAATACCTGAGGTTTTGCAAATCACCAGTAGTGCCTGAAAACTTCTGCTGAAGTCAGGGATAGTTGCTGAATGCTGACATGAAATGCTGCCTGTCTGGGTGGAAAAAAGCACCACCCAGAAGATCAGGTAAAAGACAAAGAAGAAAAGGAAAAAAAAAAAAAAATCACCCACTCAGAAGAAGGTAGAAAAAGGAAAGAATTACAGTAATCACAGAAAACTTGCTCATAGTAGGAGTTTTCTATCTTTGCTAAATACTGGCATCAATACTAAAAACCTCCCCAGTCCCTATCTTCCTTTTTGCAAAATCCAGTCACGTTTTCACATTTTTCAGCCATGATACTGATGTTTTGGCAGACTCAGATGAAGGCATGACCTGGTTAACAGCAGTCAGAATGCTTTGTGTCATTCTGCATCTCAAAATTAAAATATAAGTGACCTGGACTGACTGGTATAAAAATAAGAAAGTGGGGATGGGTGATTTGATTTCTATCCATGCAATGCTTCATTAAGGAAGCAGAATGTTTCATTGAATGCACACTGCCTACTCCACTTCCAAAGCAGTCAGCATTGCTTTTACTTGCAAATAGGTACCTTGCAAATATTTATTACTTTATTTCCTATCTAACTGTCTTACTCAATCTCTTGGTTAGTATTATCAGATCCAAAGATCCAGACAAAGCTGCCATCAAGAAGCTCTGAAAACAGCAGCTCAAATACAGCAGCTGAACAAATGCTCCATCTTTTGACCTAAGAAGTACCTCACTGAAGAATTTCAGTGGATGAAGGTTCCCTAGAAAAGTCCAGCCTCCAAAATTACAAAATATAGCCTACCAAGTGCTCTAAATCATAAAACATAACAGTGCCTGAACATTTGTTCTTCCCTCACATATGAATAAGACAAGGGAGTATCATGTTTCTAGTTGGTGAAAATGAACGAGGGCACCATCCATACTTTGTGTGTGTGTCCATATCATGTATAAGCATATGGGGGTGTCACTAGAGCTTGTGCAGGTGTGATAAAAATAGCATTACCTATCCAACTCATGCCAAAACTACTGAAGAGAAGACAGTGGTGGCTGACAAGATGACCAAAATTAGTTTTCTATATGACTAGGTTCTGTTGAGTACATGAGGACTTTACTCCAATGTTTATATGTTGTTTACACTGAAGAACACTAGATGTAGCTTGTTCTTTTAGAGTGTAATGCTAATTTGTGGACTCATACATGGTCTGGCAGTTATCTGAAGACTTAAAACATAGAAGCAGACAGGCCAAAGCTTTTCCAGTTAATGCTGCTGACACCCAGGAGACACAGCTGTCTACATGTCCTGAAACCCTAAGCCCTACTGCCCTGGCTCTGTTAGTCTCCCATCTTTTCTTCTCAATTGCCAAAACTATGTGTAATTTCCATGTAGGACCAGGCAAGTCCTAGGAAGGTTTATGACCTTGATGATGGAACTGGTGGTATTCCTGAAGAGTCAGGCTACTCCTGCAGGCAGAGAATTGCATTTTCCTGGTGTCACACCCCTGCCCACATCTATAAATAGCAAGTGAGCTGAGCATCCTGTCCTTAGATCTCAT
The DNA here is from genome assembly GCA_034336665.1 of Luscinia megarhynchos. Taxonomy (NCBI): domain Eukaryota; kingdom Metazoa; phylum Chordata; class Aves; order Passeriformes; family Muscicapidae; genus Luscinia; species Luscinia megarhynchos. Next base: position 74,590,991 of record JAPFBE010000003.1, read on the forward strand.
GGATGGCTTTACAGTGTTCCAGCTGTTGCTCACAGCATACTGTACAATATGCAAAGACTAATGACATATTTAAAAATCAAGAAAATACAAGCATAATATCAACCCTAAATAACTAATACAAATAAAAATAAAGAAAAATGAGCACCAAAGCAAAGCCATATCATAAAGACTGTGTCTTTTGCACATTTTAGTCATACTTTTGTAACAAATGAGAGATGAGGCTAAGAACAGATATATTTGCTTTTCCCCACAGCAGTTTCTTTAACATTTGAGCCCGTGCAATTACAAACCTACAACCAGGTCATGACACTTATCAGATGAGAGGATATGAGTCATCTGAGGCTTATGGAAAAGATGCTGACAGCAGAAGATCCTTAATTTGGTCAGATACACAAGTGGAAAGAAAAAATGTAATAACTCCCCATCTACCTTTCTCAGATTCGAAACCAGAAAATGTGACAGGCTCATTTTTTCGTATCAATATGTGAAACACCTTCATATTCTCATAATTACAAGCACATGGACAGACTGCAAAACCAGCTGTAGCTAACATTTGTTGAACTGATGACTTCCACTGTTTCTACTGTGAGCATAATTAAATTTGTTTGTTTTATGACTTTTGCCTACAGCTCTAACCAGGTTATTTTTCAAGGCTAACAAAATAAAGGCAATAGCAGATTGCAAAAATATTTAATCTCTAGGCTTTGGAAGGTCTTACTGTGCACAAGATATGTATATATATATATATCTGTAAGTGAGGAATTTTGAAAGATTATGTGCCTTAGCTGTTTTATTACACTGTTATTAAATAACTTAGCTGTTATTTTGGAAAATTGAAGAATTTGGCACATTACTGTAGGGTGTATTTTGACCAAATCTCTAGCAAGAAGAGGTCTTTTTGGCTACATGGGAGCTGAGGCCCAGACAGTAGTTCTCAGAACTAAGCTGTCTTATGGACACAACTGAGGTGAAGCAGTTTGTGTAAAACTTAATACTGCCCTTATTTTTTCTTTACTATCAGCAATAAAATCCTTACACATAACTTAAGATTTTATAAAGGAGAAAACAAACCCAGTTCTGTAATACTTCTACTGTGCTGTCTCAGTCTGTGAAAAAAATAAGTTTTTTCTCAGTGGTTTCTGTCATGTGCTGTTGAAAGCTAAAAGAAGTTCAGTTCTCTAATGCAGAACTTGACTGAGCAAAGTGTGCAACAGCAAAACCAGGTCATCTGTACAAATAAGAAGCAAAAGAGGAAAAAATTCCAATTATTTCCTTTGGCAAGAGAAGGGAAAGGAGAACTAAACTGTCTGTTAAGCGACAAAAAGCTTTTTAATATTAGTATCAAAAAGAAAAAGATTCATATAATATTTCTTCACTTTGTAAGCAATTCATAAAGATCAAATTCAAAAGACAGTAATTATTTAAAAAGCCTGAGAACCTACTTATGAAAAAATCTTATTATTTAGCAATAATATTCAGTTCATTGCCCAAACATCTATGTATTGATGAAATATTTCAATCAAATATTTAAAATACCTTTCTAGTGGATCTCTCAGAATTGTCAGTGTAACTTTTAAAGATAAAGATGGTAATAGAACACTAAGGAGGAAAAACACCCCAGACAATTTATAGTCATAAATAATTCTGTAAACTCACAGACCCATTAATCACAATTTTATTAATTAATTTGGTGGTTTAATTCTTCCTGTAATTACAGAATTTTAATTTGATACCTTCCCAGCACTTTTCCACCCCAGAAAGAGGTGTGAACTTTCTTGCCACTCCTCCTGCCATCAAAGGCTCATCATCTTTTTCCTGTGCAGAAAGGCAGGAAAACCAGCCCCATTAATATTATCAGTAGGCCTCATTCTCCCAGAAAAATGATCTTCAGCATCTGTATGGCTCACAGATTCTGGACAACAGAGGTGTGACCAGAGCTTTTGGGTTCAGCCAAACAGCCAGACATAGCCAGCAGAAGTTAACTGAGAAATGTCCATTCTGATGCCTGCAAGAACAGGATCTTTTTGGTTTGCATTGATGGATCTGTTTCCCTTTGACATCCTGAGTTCTATCTTCCCTTCCTCTATTAGATATACCTCTACCCTTGTATAATATTTCTTGACAGATAATAGAATACTGCTTTTTTCTAGAAACCTAATATATGCCATGTACTATTGAAAATTTACTGTCTAATTTGATTTTTTACTTGGGGATATTTTTTGAATGAAAAGAAACACTCAGTATTTCTTAGTTTTTTGTTGGTCAAAATCTCCTATAGCCAGTGACTAGTTTCAAAGACACAAAAGCAATCAAAAGATTAATATGTTCATAAATGTACAAATGTATTTAAATGCTGCATTTTGGAGACATGCCCAGGTGAAAATAATTGAATATAGACTCAATGAAGGAGGCACTAGACTAGCTTGGGACACAAAGAATGACAAATAATGAGGCTGAACCAGCAGATACTAATGTGAATTTATCAGGAATAGATTTCTACATCAGAACACTGCCTAATTATTAAACCTAACATATCCACCCTGATAAAACTTTGAAGTCAAATAAAGTTTATGCAGTTATTTTACAACTTTTTACAGTGTCCTTAAATCCCAAATGACCAGGAAGCCTAGGCATGATTTTAGTTTCTTGCACTGCATCAAAACCTGCCATGAAATATTTGCTAGTCTTGGTTTTTGAGTCCTCTCTGTCCACCTTGCTGTAGCTGTTTCTTCCATCAAGAAGGGTACAGGTGAGTCATGGTACGCAGACAGCTCCATCCTGACATGACCTCAGTGTGTACTTAATCCCTTTAAATAAAAACACACTTTACTTATCTCCTTTCAAGTGTACCTTATAGCCATCCCCTTGTAGGCTCCCTGCTCAGGCAGTTACAAAACCACAGGATCACAGAATAATTTAGGAGGCTGCCTAATCCAAGGTGCTCAGGTTGTCCACTTGAATGTTTAACACCTCTAAGGATGAAGACACTGCCTCTCAAAGGAAATATTCTGGTATTTAAATAATGAAAAGTCTAACCAGAATATTTCAGGTTCCTCTCTTCCTATTGCTGCACCTTCAAGAGAAGTCTAATTCCTTGATATCCTCTGATCAGGTAATTGTAGCCAGCAGTAAGATTTGCCCCTTGGATTCTCTTTTTCAGGCTGAATAACCATGACTGGCTCAGTCTCTCTTGTAAGTTCAGTGCTCTGGCTCCCTGACCACTGGTGGCCTCCACGAGTCTCATTCCAGCACACCCATGTCTTACTTGTACTGGGGAGGCCAGAGCTGGGAACAGCATTCCAGATGTATCCCATGGGTGGAGATTCAAGGGAAGTGGAAGGATAATTTCCTGTACCCACTGGCTGCACTCTCTTACAGCCCAAGGTGACACTGGCTTTCCTTCCTCCAAGGGCAGTATATACCATGGCAGACACAGTTTTTTCTTTTGTTTTTGGTTTTTTGTAGCCTTGGGTTTGGTTTTTGTTAATCAAAGCATCTTCCTGGTTTTTTATCAAATATATTTCCCTGCCCAGGTAAACTGGAACTGTACAAGAGTTGTGATGGGACTTTACACATGAAAAGATAAATGACATTTAGAAAGTTTTCCATTTGTTCAGGACAGACAAGAGAGAGCACATTTGTACTTATTATTTCAACAAATAGGTGTTTCTTATTGAATATTCCTTGTTCTGTAATTTGAGTTTTCTGATATTTTCTGATTATTGAGTTTTCTGGATCTCAGTCCATACTCTAAACACTCAATATGATAGGAATTTTTAGGATTATAATAATCCACTCTTACAATAATTCAAAAAGGAAGAAGAATAGTTTCCATTCCAGTACATCTATTTTTTCAACATGTATTGTGACCTCTGCCACATCATCACTTGTCTATGAGTTATGTTTCCACAACCAGCAGGCTGTTTTTCCACCTCTCCTGATGGGTGGGCTGTAACAAAGGCTTTACACTATGAAACACTTAAAATCAAAAAGCATATACAGCCTTCAACCAAGGTTTGGGTGATTTTTGTTCAGAATAACTTTGAGAGGACTGTCTTTGATAAGAAAGTTCAGTTTCCAGTGAGATTAATTTCTTATCTTTTTAAAATGACATGGTCAGTCTAAGAAAAAAACTACTGTCACAGAATATTGTAAGTTCAAAACTCAGACTGTGATTGGAAACCATCACTATGATTGAGAAGAATAACAAGGAAACACTTAGTCTGCTTCCTTTGCTACATTTCCTTATTGGTATGATTGGTTAAAATACATCTTTGATTACTTGCTTCTTGTCCTCATAATTTTTGCATTCTTGATTACACAAGGCCTCAGAGTGATAAATATATAGAAATCAACAGTCAGACTTAATTAATATTTTTAATTTTTTCCTGAAAAATTATTTTTTGGTACTACTGTTCAGGTCCCTCCTGCACAGTGTGGATATCTATTGAGTCACTATGTCACATCTTTAATATCAGTCATCATTTTAAAAAGATAACAACTGCTGCTTCTGTATGGGTCAGGGCAGCATTTCTAGTGCTGTGACCTGGTTCTTATTTGGGTAATTGCATTCTGTTCTATTTGAAAGCTTTATAACGTTCTGGTGAGATGGAACATTCTTCATATCCTTTCAGAACAACTGCTAATGCTTTGGAACATTTACTGGCTGAGGCTTATACCAGAGACAGAAACTTTTTCTGAGGAGAGAAGTCCTGCATTAGTAACAGACAGCATGATGAATATATCAGTCTACAGGAGGCATCCAAATATGTCAGGATAATTTTCTAGTTTAAGACTAAATTTGCATTTATGACTTGCTTATTCAAAAACTGCTTTTGCTTTGATTTCATAATGATGCCTAAAATGCAGAGCTGTGGCTCCAATTCAGATTTCCTTTAGGATCAGACATGGTTGTTTTCGTCATATTCATTTTTCCTATTTCTTTGTAAAAGGATGAATATAACAAGGCACATGGAAAAAAAAAACTATTTTGTAAACATCATGCATTAACCTGGAAATCGCAACATTCATTTTCTAGAATACAGATAATTTCTGGTAACTGTCATATCAAATGCATCAGTTTCTCATCATGCTTTTTATTTTCCATCTCTTGGGATAGAGGACCTTCACTCAAATATACTGTAAGTAATTTTTCATCATTTGAAAATCAGAACTAAACACTGTGTTTTGAAAGACTGGAGAAAGACGATTGAACTGAGAAAGCAAAAACACTAAAGAGATTGAACAAAATACAACTCACGGCAGAATGTTCATGCAATAAAAGCTAGAGGTAAAAACCTCTAGCCATGCCATCTAGAAAAGATAGCATTTACTGATTAAAAAATGTACAAATAAAAGAATAGAGATGAAGTCAAATAAGAAAAGCTTGACTTATCGTTTTAATCTTAAATGGTACCTGTTTTGCTGGTAGATTTTAGCAAACCATTCAGTGTATATCACTTATATATTCTGTTTCTGGGCCAAAGTGGAAAATTTTCTCTTACCACTGAGAGGAATGATGCAGTTGGATAGGGTCAGGATATTAAGAGTATTCCTTAAGTCCACAGTAATAATTTGGGGGACTTTAAAACAATAATATAATTTGTATTAAATTGTGTATAAACGTTTATAATAGACATGATTGTATAATCTATAATTTATAGAACTATATAAAATTCAATAACATTTTAATATTTAAATTGTTTTTTCTCCTCCACTTTTTTTGCTGGTGACTTCCAATAGCTCAGAGCAAGTGTCTTATTCATTTACTGGTTGTATTCTTTTAAAAACTGAACACACAATTTCAGCCTGGAATTCTATCTAATCTCTCTGTTCAGATTTTTAGCCTAATGTTAGCAGATATGTGGCAGTCTACTTGTCAGAAATATTGCAGAAGTCTAGAGGTTGTGGTTCAACATGAGATTTGCTGGGAATAAGTTCATGCAAAAGAATAGAATGAACAGATGATGACAGAATAAAGCCAGCCAGGCTTCTGTCTCTGCAGCAGAAACTCCCACGAGTGCCCAAAATGCAACCATGGCACTGGTGTTACCACCAGGTCCTCTCCTTCCTATGCATCACCTCCTGCATCCCTCCTGCCACCAGCTGCCATCACTCTGGTAACCTTGCTCCTACCTCACTGATCTACTTTTCCATGAGCAGTGGTAGCTTTATTTTTAAATTTAATGGCAAAGAGCCCCACAGTTAGCAGCATAGTATGCAATTTTTTTTTGTTTTAGATTACCCTGTGTGTACACTGCCCCTCCAAAATTGAAAACATAGTTACCATTTTTTAGCCTAAGGACAGCAGAAGTCAAGAGACTATCCCTGCAAGATGTGTTATGGCCAGAATTTTTAAGGCAGTTTATTTTGAGATTAATTTAGAGGAGAGTGATTAACAGCTGTAGCAGGCCTCTTTCTTCCTCTAAGTTGTATTAAGTGAACATCTCCCTGACATGTATCTTTATTGCTAGAACATGGTTTATGATCTTAACATTTATCTTTTGTTTAGATGACTTTGACTTAATATCATTTTCTGTGCGAGGTTTTAAAGACACTTTTTTTTTTTATTAAATACTTAACACAGACCTGGGGCCTCTGATCAGTAACAGACACCTCTAGGGATGAACACAGCACCAGCAATTACCAGTAATAACAGAACAAACAAGGCTATCTGACAAAGGAATAGTTTAGCCAGAGCTTGTCAAAATCAGCAGGAGAAAGTCTGTGCCTTTACTGACATGAATAAATTTCCTTCTTTGGAGTTAGCAGAGGGAACCATGTCTAGTTAAGGGACTCATCAGCAAATTGTTATTTTGGGTGAACATGAAAATAGGTTGTGTAACTTGAAGGTTTTACTCTGCGGCAAATCAGCCCAGGATTTATTCCAGCCTTCACACCTTATAAAAGATCCCATTTAATTAAAGTGGTGACATCTTATTTTTCATATTTCAGACAAGTTTCACTATTGATTTAATTTATAAATGGCATGTAGTAATGTTAAATTTCAGTGATGAAATTTAATTTTCTCTGATTCATTTGAGAAATGGAGCAATCATGATCCTGCAGGGGTATATCTTCACTTCCCGCTGTTGAACATTCTACATCCAAATCAATGCCTAGCAGCTCTTTTTTATTCAATAATGAGTAACAAAATAAAATCTGATGAGTACAATGTTTGCATGAAAAATCTCCATTTGTGGGTTTGCTGACAATACCTTTCTGCTCTTGATTCAGAGTCATGCTTCCTTTCCCAAGAATTTTTCTTGACAACCTTTTCAGTCAGTCCAATGTGAACTACTGGTTTTGTCTGACACTTTGTCAGAAATTAACTATTTAGACAAGTGTCCAGACCCAAAAAAATGTGACAGTTCTTTAGGCTTTCAAGGAAACAAGGACCTGGCATTTATTACCCTTCAGTAACACACTTTAAGGGAACTTTTGAACTGGGAGAATTAAAGAATTGGTCCCTTGACAGTTTTTAAGCTAGTCCCTTCACTAGATCTCATTTAGCTGTGCTGATTGATAGCATTCAAGTATCTGATGCAAAATTCAGAGTCTAATACTCCAGTTCCTTAGTGCCTGGCTGACTCACAAACTGTTGGCAATACTTTGAAGAGACTCTACTATTATACAGCTTCTGGATAGATCTGGACCTTTCAAAATGTGAAGAACTTCTACCTCAGTCTTTGCTTAATTTTAACATCACAGGACATCTTCCTTTGCATCTTAGTATTTCTTCCTAGAATTGCCAAACACATGGACACCTTCAGTGATAATCCTCATACACTGTATTAATTATTCACCACAGTTACATTTTTCACAGAATAACAGAGTGAGTCAAGTTGGAAGGGACCTCAGTGGGCCATCTGGTCCTACCTCCCTGCTCAAGCAGGGCCATCCTGGAGCACAGGGCACAGGAGGGTGTCCAGATGATTATTGATTATCTCCAGTGAGGGAGACTTCACAACCACTCTGGTCAAACTCTTGTAGGGCTCAGTCACCTGCAGAATACAGAAATTCTTCTCCTTGTTCAGGTGGAACTTCTGTGCATCAGTTTCTGCCTGTTGCCTCTTCTATTGCTTGGCACCACTGAAAAGAGCCTGATCCATCCTCTTGGTGCCCTTCTTTCAGGTATTTGTACACATTGGTGAGGCCCCTTCTCAAGTGTCTCTTCCTGAGGCTGAACAGACCCAGCATCCTCAGCCTGTCCTTGTAGGGGAGATGCTCCAGACCCCTCATCATCTTTTCCACTGTCCTCTAGACCTGCTCCAGGAGCTCCATGTCCCCAGGAGCCCAGACCTGGGCACAGCACTCCAGATGTGCCTCCCCAGGGCTGGCAGGGGGGCAGGATCACCTCCCCTGACCTGCTGGCTCTTCCCAGTGCTCCCCAGGATCCCTCTGGCCTTCTTGGCCACCAGGGCACACTGCTGGCTCAGGGACAGCTTGCTGTCCACCAGGACCCCCAGGTCCTGCTCTGCAGAGCTGCTTTCCAGCAGGTCAGCCTCAGCCTGTGCTGGTGCCTGGGCCAGGAGCAGGACTCTGTATTTGCCTTTGTTCTCTGCAAATTATGGAAAAATACCACATTGCCATACCTTGTGTTAGCAAGTGGTTATGAAAAACTGATAATTCAGAGCAGGCTGTGAATATTTCAAGGCCAAAGAGTCAGCTTTGAAATTCCATGGGACAACCAAGTTCCTGGTAGACAATTAGACTGTAAATAGAAACAGGAAGAAAAGCTTGGGAATATACTAAGTCGATGGAAAGTAATCCTTGCTAAGATACCTTGAATTTACACAGGAAGGATGCCTCTTATGAAATTAAAGTTGGCAACAAAGGCTTCACCAAAGTAAAAGAAAATTATTCCTATTTCCACTTACAGTGTGACTCAACTTCAAGATCTCTGATATTTCATTCAGCTTTTGAACTCTTAAGAAAGTGCAATAGTTATGTTCAACCCTCTTTTATCTCTGTGTTAAAAAGCATTTCCACATAAATTTGGATCACCAAACTTACTTGTGTATTTCCTAAGGCCCTATCCAGTTGTTACCTTCTTTTCTATGATTACTTAGCACACACAGTTCAATCAGGATATTAGTTTTGATACTTCTGAAGATCTACTGACTACTTCTTTTTGAATTTCAGAGATGCTAACAGCTGTTTAGTATCACTGGTTGCAACTTCCTACTCTCCAGCCAGCAAACAAAACTTGCTGCAACATCACAAATATTCTACTGCTGGGAGTAGTATCATGTCAGTTCTTTCCACCCAGCAGCACTGGCTTCAATCATCTTTATGCAGCCACTTAAGATATTTATATAAATATGTATTTAATATATACAGATAATTAAATATTCTATTTAATATAAATCAACCTTAATTTCTTTTTCCTGAGGCTGGACTGGAACAAAACCACTTTGAGGAAGGTGGTGGGTTTGAGTAAGTTGCCTAGCTAGGCCTTGAGGGAAGCAGCATGTGGCCTTTGATACCTCATGGTGATGCATTAATTGACAAAATATTTGAGAAAGTTTTTGAGGATGTGATCCAGCAAGCAATGACATTCTCCGTGGGGCATAAAAGCAGAAAGCTTCTTTTCTCTTTTTTTTTCCACTCCTCATGCTCTTGCTTATTTGCTCAGCTATAGGTGTATTATAGTCTGCATTTCAGTGAGCTTTAGCCAAAACATAAACAGACAAAGGAAAACAAATAAAATATATAACTCCTGTAGCAGAAACAATTACCACTTACATGACTGTAACTCAATACTCATCTGTTTCTTCCCTTTAGAGAATTTATAAAGGCAAAGGTGTCTCACAGTTCACTGCACCTCCCATATTGCTATTATCTCTGTGGGAACTTTAGCACCTGAGAGCACAAAAAATTATGTAACATGCACTGTGATTAGCTTCCTTTCCCTCATCTTTTACATCTCAATTGCTTGCCTTCTTTGCCCCATACCTCTCTGTTTGTCAATCTCTTTTGCACTTACAATACTTTTCAGTACACCCTTGCATTTAGTAAACCAATAGTTTTGATAGCTTTTAGTAAATCTGATGGTTTAGCTTAAGCTAACAAAACACCTGATAACAGACCACAGAGATTAATTACAATGTGGCAGAAATGAAAGGATGCTTACAGTGTTGTTTCTGAAATTATGATTTTAAACAATGCAGTAGAACACATTGATACGCCATTTTAAGGGTTTAGGGCTCTATTCATACCTCTTCATTTAGGCATTGACACTGCACTGCCAAAAAATCATGGCTCTTTGAGTGCTTCAGATCAAAGGAGTGCTTTATGTCTTTATTAAGACACAAAGTGTCTGAAGAGTTCCAGAGAAATGGTCCCTACAGACATCTATGACTCTTACCTGACTATAGAAGCCTAATCACCAGGTTCAGATGTGAACAGTTACCATCAAATCATATTCCTGATGCTGAGTGCTTCCCCATGACTTAGCTGCTACTCAAAAACATGATCTCTGAGAAGTGCATATTTCACGTCTGCTGGCACCCTAATGTAAGTGAAATTCAGCCTAAAACTGGAGGCCTAAATTTTTACAGAATAGGGATGAAACCATGGAAAGACTTGTCTCCAAAAATTGTAACATAACAAGAATGTGCTGTTATTTGCATGACAGTACTATGTTCTTATTGTCTACACTACATGCTGAAATGTGGGGCTTTTCATGTAGATACAGAAGTCTATTTTTTTTAAAATAAAAATACTGCTTCTGTTCTGTAATAGAAGCAAACGCCTCTCCTTATGCAAGCTGCTTTTTAGTTTTGATCATGAGCTCATAAGCTGTTTGAAGCAACCTCTCCTCGTCTCTGTTTATAAGTGAATCACAATTTTGGTTGTACTATATCTTAAACAATGATAGCACAAAATTGTGAGCCACTGATTGACTGAAGAAAAGGAAACCAGCATTTTTAACTTCTAAGTTCTGTTCTCCAACAGGCTGTGCAGAACAATGTTGTAAGAAAGGCCTTTATGGACTAAGACACTAATTCAATGTAATCAATCAGTCCTTTTCCAGATTTAAACACGAGCTCACTTACTGTTTATATGGAGCAAAATGGAACGATTTAGTGTGAGAAAAGTAACTCAGATCTTTTTGACCTTCAGCCCATACTTCAAGACTTCTTAAAGAAAAAGTCATCATAGAAAAAGTCTGTGATTTTGATATTTGTACTGTTTTAGGGGCTGTGTACTTGTCTTGTTTCTCAGGCAACATTGTCTTTTTATTTAAGCCAAAACCATTAGAAATATTTCAAAGGGTCTACCAAAAATTTTTACTGCTTAAACGTGTCCGGTTGAATGGCTGAATGGTCAAACAAGCGCTCAGGATCTACTTAAAAAATTAAGTACAAATCTGTATCATAACAGTGGGAGTTCTCAGTACAATTCTATTGCTATTCTTGATTACATTTTATAAAAGAATTGTGCTGAAAAGCAAGACAGATGAGAAATTTTGTTCAGTGCAACTTTTGCTCATCGACAGCTCTTGAACAGAGCAAGAAAATAGACACAACTTATTCGAGATCTCAGGTATATTTTCAGATTCTGACAGAATTTTTAAAAATGCAAGGGTATCAATCAAACTCTCCAATGTTTTACTTTTGGGTTCAAAATAGATCTGTTCATAAGTACTTTCATACTGTTTGCTCTTTGAAAACTTCATATTCATTAAAATATTACTGAATATTAAAAAAAGTCATTTTTAGGTCTGAATTGAAAACATCAGTTTCAATTTTAATGGCTTGCAAATGAAAACTGGCTGTAGGTACACCATACAAAAACTGGGTTTTTTTCATGTTGATTGACATATGAACAAAGTGATAAATGAAAATTAAGAAGACAACAGTAGAGTGCAAAAAAATAATTGATAGGGCATACTTTGAAGTGTTCTTGAAAAACTTGTGGTACCATAACAGTATCAGGGAAAGCTTCTAAATGATGCAAGAAAATCTGAGAGCAAAAGGAACAAATGAACCACAGAACATCTTGGGTTGGAAGAGACTTTAAACACCACGTAATTCCAAATCTCCTCTCAGGGGCAGGAACACCGTTCACATTGCTCAAATCCCCACTAATGACCTTGAACACTTCCAGGGATGAGACACAAGGGTTATGGACAGAATAATGTAAAGAAAATAGCAAAAGTTTCCACTGAAAGTTCATTGAAATCATAGAAATTAAAGTCCACTCACTAAGGTCAAATAAATTTCTTAAAGATAAAGAACCCCAAATATGTTCCTTAAGCAATGACAGCTTAGCATGATCACTGTTACCATTAAAGATTTGAGTGCATTTGTTGGGTCATGAAAACGAAATTAGGAAGCACAGCAGAAAACTTGGACAATATTTAACTACTAACATTTAGAAAAATAATGTAAGTAGTAAATATTTATATTTCTGGTAAATATGTGGGTGTAGGTTTACCTCTCCTAGTCCAGCACCAGTAGAAGGGGAAAGTCACTGTAAGGAAAGATGTCTTTGTAGCACATTTTTGTAAAGATACCGGCCACGAATGCTGTGTGCATATGTGGAAGTGGAAATGAGAAAGCAAAGCAGTGGCAATCCAAAAGCAAGACAACCAGCTGGCTAAACATGCAGCATCAGGGGAAAACCAAAATGAGCACGGAGATGAACAGTACCAGAGATGAACTTCTCTCTCCTCTGAGAAAAGGCAGGTTTGGGAGAGGGAAGAAATGCTGTAGCACGAAAAACAGAAACTCATTAGTCACTGAAGCACTTCAAATTATTTTAATGTCATGTCATTGCGGAACAGGATAGTGCCTCTTAAATAATTCTCTGAACATTGGTTCCACTCATAAGTTTTGTGAAAACATCTTCAACTCCTGATACTTGCTGGCCAAACAATTCTTTCCCATACAACATAAACAGAGTGAAACACTGCTGTTCAAGACATATTCCTACAGTCAACAAGTGTACATTGAACTTCCTAAATGTGTATAGAGGTGCCCACAATAACACCTGAGTTTTAAAATGCTATTTATTATCATATTGCCACAATTCTTTTGAATACCAAAAAATAATGATTTCCTTCTATTTATTCTTAAAGGAATAAAAAAGCAGATATGATTTCATAAAACTGAAATAATTTCCAACAGTTATGTTTCTCTTCCTGAGAAGCTGTCCTTTTCAGTCTGGAGATGTTTGGAAAGTAAATGAACAAAAGCAGCTATTTCGTGGTGATCAGAGGTTTTTTTTGAAAGAAAGATGTTTTCTTTCAGAAAAGCATGTTACACCTACAGGACATAACCAAGCATTTAACAGCATACTTTATTTATCAAAAAATATATTGATTTTACTTAAGGTCAGAAGGACTACTCCTACACCAACTTATTCCCTGCATCTTTCAACTCAAGTTTCTTTCCTGAGAATTCTATATAAGGTATACTAAAGACTGCATTGGCTTTTTTGGGCTTTTTTTCCCTCATGATAGTAGCTGTCTTATTGAATGGGTTCTACCAACAAGCCAGCATTTTGCACAAAATGCCAGCAATTAGCTGGTGACAGCTTCTTGGTCAGAAGTAACCTGGGCTGAATTGCAACCTGCTATATGCCAGTTCTTTTCAAATGTCCTCTCATTTCCCTGACAAAGTAATTAAAATTTAGAAGCAAAGAATGCCCCACTTTCCAAATCTTTTCCAGAAAAAACGTTGTGCTTCTTGGTGTAAAGGATGCTTTGACGTCCCACAATGTCACATAAAGAGCTTTACAATGCTTTCGTTTCCTTCCTACTGGAAAATTGATTTTGTATCAGGAGGGGTTTTGTAACACAGCTTAATCACGAAAAACTATATTGAACGTCTGAAGGGGACAGTGAAAAACAGAAGGGGAGTCGTTACAGTAAATAAGTAAAGATTGTCTTTCTCTCTGCTCTCCAAAGCAGCGACACTTCTTGGCATGGCGAAGCGAGAGGACGGAGCACAGGCACAAGAGGTGGGGGAAAGGGATGAGAGAAGAGAGATGATCAGGACAAGCCAAAAAGCGCTGCCCTAAGGCACAGGGGGCCGGATGCGAGGGAAAGGGATGCGGGCACGGCGGGCGATGGGAGGGGGCCAGGCGGAGCGGAGGAGGAGCCGATGGATGGAAGTGCCGCTGGAGGAGCAGCGGTTCCCAGAGGCAGCGCGGAGCGGTGGGAGCGGGAGGCGGGAGCCCGCGCAGACCCTCGGTAAGGGACGGGGCTGCAGGCGAGGAGGGCGGGGAGGGAGGGCCGGGCGAGGGGCGTGGAGCGGTGGGAAGCTGTCGGGGAACGAGCGCGGGGGCAGCCTGTCCAGGCACCCTGCTTTCCTGCACGCCTCCCGCACACGCTCCCATCGTTTTCCCCCTGCAGGCTGCACCGCCCCCGCTCCGAGCCACCCCCGAGCCGGCGGCGGGGTCCGGGCAGAGCCGTCCCCCCGAGAGCAGCACCATGTGAGCAGGACCGCCGCAGCGGGCGCGTCCAGGATGTAAAGAGCCGTCCGCTGCTCGCACCCCGTCGCTGCCCGGCTGCCGGAGACTCGCCGGCGTCCATCGCTGCCCCGGGCCAGCATGACCGAGGTGAAAGCCAAGGAGCCCAGAGCGCCTCCGCCCGCCACAGACGGGGCGGTTCTGCTGCAGGGCAGCCCGGCCGAGATCCCTTCCGCGAGGAAGCAGAGTCCATCGACATCTCCCTGGACAGGCTGCTTTACCCCAAGAGCAGCGACGAGGAGGAGGGCGAAGAGGAGGGAGGAGGAGGAGAGGAGGAGGAGGAGGAGGAGGAGGAGGAGGAGGAGGAGGAGGAAGAGCCGCAGCAGCAGCATCTGAGGAAGGGGGACGGCCGGGACTCCCTCTCCTTCCAGCCAGCGAGCGGCTCCCTCTCGGTCAAGGACTCGCTGGACCCCATCCTGGACACCTTCCTGGCTCCCGCGGCTCATGCCAGCTCCACCGTGCCCGCGGCGCCCTGGTGCTTCTTCCAGGCGGAGGAGGCGCCCGACGGCGCGATGAGCAGCGGCCCCTCGCAGAAGGCGGCCGAGGCCGCCCCGGGGCCGCCGGGCCCCTCGCAGCCCCCGCCGCGGCCCGCCGCGCTCTGGCCGCCCGGCGACGCGCTGGTCCCCGCCGCTAAGCCGCGGCCGGCGGGGCCGGGGCCCGGCGCGGAGGGTCCCGCCGCGGCGCCCAAGGGCGATGCCGCCGGTGGCGGGGCGCTGCCCGGCGGGTCCCGGGCGGGGGACCCGGGGCAGGAATACCTGCACGTGCCGCTGCTGCCGCTCAACTCGGCCTTCCTGGCCTCGCGCACGCGGCAGCTGCTGGACGGGGCGGAGTACGAGGGCGGCGCGGCGCCGCGCTGCTCGCCCCCCGCGCCCGAGCTGCCGGCCTACGGCTTCCCGCCGCCCGACGCCAAGGACGGGCCCTTCGCCTACGGCGACGTCCAGCCCGTCATGAAGATCAAGGAGGAGGGTCTGGGCCTCGCCGCCCGCTACTCGGGCGGCAGGGCCACCCCCGCGGCGGGCTGCCACGAGTACCCGCAGGCGCCGCGGGCCGGGCAGGAGCCCTCGCTGGAGTGCGTCCTCTACAAGGCGGAGCCCACCCTGCTGGCCGGCGCCTACGGGCCGGCGGCGCCGCCCGACAGCCTGCCCTCCACCTCGGCCGCGCCGCCGGGGCTCTACCCGGCCCTGGGGCTGAACGGGCACCAGCCGCTGGGCTTCCCGGCCGCCGTGCTCAAGGAGGGCCTGCCCCAGCTCTGCCCGCCCTACCTCGGCTACGCGCGGTAAGGCGGGGGCGGCGGGCGCTGGCTGAGGGACGGGGCCGCGGGGCGGGAGAGCTCCGCGCCTCCTCATCCCCCTCATGCTCCTCATCCCCCTCATCCCCCTCATCCCCCTCATCCCCCTCATCCCCCTCATCCCCCTCATGCTCCTCCGGCGCGCCGCGCGGTGGGCGCCTCGGGGAGCATATTTGCGGGGTGCTGAGGAAAGGACGGGCGAAGTTTGAGCTGCCTTTTCGGGCTCGTAGGCAATGCCCGCGTGTGTCCCGGCTCCGCGGGTGGCACCTGCCGGCTTTGGGCACGGTGCCGCTCCAGGCATGTTGGTGTGTTATCGCAGTGGGATTTCGGGGCCACCCGGTGTGCGAGCCAGTGCTCGGCCCCGGGGACAGTGCGCAGCTTTTCTAACTTGCCCTCAATTGCAGCGATTCATCCATACCTAAAATTTCCCAAAACACCGTTCCCGATTTGAAAAACAAAGCAAACGAAAACCAACCAACCAAAAAACCGCACAAAAAGTAGTTGATTTCACACGAAAAAGAAAACTGAAACTCTTGTATATTGATTTGCTAGAATGAAATGGAGCACTGTCATGCCGAGATGTGCATTACCTAGAAATAGACGCAACAAAAGGTGCATCCAGTGTTACAGTTTCAATGGAAATCCTTTCTTTTAGTAAATGCAGTGATTACCTAGATTAGTCTGCCTTTTCTCGGAGACAAATTGAAAATATCCTTGATATCCCCATCAGACTTAGTTACTTCTGAGAATGCTGCAGCTGTATGGGGGGTGAAAAAGTGATTATTAAAGATTTTTCCAGTTGAAATGAAATGTCATAGTTCCCATATGAGAGAGGCCTTTGAAATTCAATTGACATCTATCTGATTCTGTCTCTGTACAGGAAAAAAATCATCACTATGACTCCACTCACAAGAGTTGTTGATCTGAGGAAGATGAACATTTTAACAGAATGTCTAGATGGTACCTTTTTTGCTAAATGGTTTAAAATATAACTTTGTGCTTTTTTATTTGCAATGCTTTCCTGTATTACCACAGTAGAGACAAACCATTAAGCAGAAAGGCAATCATACTTTGTTCTTTTTGTGTCCTTCTGTATCTTGATTACAAATTTTAAAATGAAGTTTTTAATAGAAAACTCATTAATACAGGTAAGTAGCTAACTGCACAAAGCTAGATCTTTCATTTCTTTTAATTCTTTTTCTTCCCAAGGCCAGATACAGAAACCAGCCAAAGTTCTCAGTTCAGTTTCGAATCCCTACCCCAGAAGATTTGTCTCATCTGCGGGGATGAGGCCTCAGGTTGCCACTATGGAGTGCTTACCTGTGGAAGTTGTAAAGTCTTCTTTAAAAGGGCAATGGAAGGTACTCTATGATGCCATTGTTCCTAATTATCTGAAATATGTCTTCTAGGCAATAGGGCATGCTGTTTGTTTATTGTTCATTTTTATAAATATTATCACTGTAGTGAATTTTTTTTTGTTTTATCAACTCTGTTTAAGTATTACAGTGGATATTGACAAAGTTCTTCCATAACTGATTTTTCTGGTATTATTTGTTTTACTTTACTTTTTTTCTATTCATTATTTACTGTTTATCAGTTAAACTTTCCAGGTAGGCAGAGTTAAATAAAAATTTTGTGCATTATTACACAACTTGTTTTAAAAAGTAAAAATGGTGTTCAAAGGACAATATTGTGGGTATGAGGTAATGATAGGCAGATAAGAACTTATTTTGTCTTTGTTATCTTTTTGAACTAGTGAAATTTTTCTTGCTTTCAAGTTGCTGAGTTTTGGCTTCCTGGAAGTTATGGAAGTATTTAAAATTTCACTGAACTAATTCAAGTCATAATAACAATAAATGTGTTTGACTTGTTTCAAATAGTCATCAAATTGCAAAGTCAAGCTGCAAGTTTAATGAAACAGTAGCAATACCTATGCTTATTTTTAAATTTTGGATTGTATTTTATGCCTTGTTCACTGAGATTTTAAAGAATACAAGAGCAGACTGTTTTATATGGTTCAACAGATAAAGCAGTAAAACAAATCCTTCTACTTTTTAGGCTTTGTCTCCTGTTTTGATTTTTATCTGATCCCACCAGAACTAGGATATTCAAATTTCTGTTCCATGTGTTTAACAAAACCACTGTTCAAATGGATAGGATTCCTTAAAATAAAACCTGCATCCTTTATTTTCTTGTTGTGATGCATAGTTTTTTCTGCTTTATCGAGTTTATCTCTCTCCAAATGAAAAGGGGAATATGGAAAAGTAAAAGCTTAGCATAATAATTTTTTTTTTGTTTCACTGTGCTGTTACTTTTCACTTTAAGCATATGCTCATGTTCTTCCTTTAATATTAATTATTTGCAAAATGGTCTTGGTGGTCTAAGACAACTTTTGAACCAGTGCCATGTTTTCTTTAATGCTTTCAATGGGTTTCATGGGAAAACTACTAGAAATATTTGTGTTAGGCTGCAAAGCTCTTAAGTCACTTGCAACTTACATTTCAGTTTCACTGACTCTGCTAGTTGGTCTCTTGCTTTGGCTTCACATTTTTTTGCTATGTTTTGCTAAATCAGCCGAATATTTTTTTTTAAAGAAAAGTCAGGGACTGAAATTTTATTACTAAGTGTAGTGTAATTTATGAGTACTGTATTTTAAAATAAATTTTATTTTTGCTTTTTACTTTCTTCCATGAAATCACCCCCTTTCCCATAATTTCTCTTGAGTTTAAAGGAATTCTTTACCTTTTAAAATTTTTAGTGCTACTACATACATGTGGGTTTTAAATAATAATTAATGCAAATAAGATGTTAAATTTTGTGAGTAAAAATTCCTGGTCAAAACTCTACTTTTCATGTAATCTCCATACATTATTGATCTTTATGAGAAATTAAAACATGATTGGAAATATCTGGCTTTTGCTATTTCATGGATTTTTTTCTATCTTGAGGGTTTTTTTTGTATGGTACAAGGTTTTGTGCATAGATAAAAAAAGTACTTAACATAGTTGCATTACATTTGTTGGAAAATGTCTATTTTCTATTTTAATTATTTCTGTAATCTGAGATGCTGTTTGAAATCAAACAGCCTATGTATTTTTTGTATTTTTTTCACAGAAATTTTTCTATTCATACACCATTTATTTTACCTCCCCAGATGTGAGGACAATAGTTTATTGGTTAAACACTTCCATTTGAATAAAATGGACTCCTGTGTTATCCAGAAAATTAGTTTTTTTCATATCCAATCTTTTTGAAGTAAAAACAAAGATTATTTAAAATACTCAGACTGAGCAATCATTTAAAACTGTATATACTGCCTATGATTTAATCATACATTTGAATGTAACTACTACATACCCACACAATTTAACAGAGGGATCAGAGTTGTGTGAGGATCACAAAGATTACTTAAGAATGTTTCTTGGCACTGAATTCTAAAATATGTATGGCTTTGTAGATACTTTCTGTCTTTTGGGGTCATGGGTCCCCATATGTGGCCATATGTATATATATGAAGGTTGGTGTTAATACAATAAACATTTTTTTTCTCTTGACACCATCTTGAAGCAAGTTAAACAAAAATGCAAGTCCTTTCTTTGGGAACTTGTAATATAGCAGATGATATGTAAAAAAGTTATTACTGCAAATGAGGAGGAGAAAAGGGACAAAGATGGGTTGTTTTTTCCTAGGCAACATTTATTTGCATTTAGAAGTTTTCTCGTGGACCCTTACAAATAACTAGTGGTCTGTAGATTCACTTAATGTACAAAGAAATGACAAGGCTTTTAAAAAATACTTTAAAGATCTCCTCTGAGCATAAAGAAAACAATGAAAGTTACTGCTATTTATATTCAGTAAAGAACTTTGAAAAGACAAAGCTGGATTCACTGTGCTGATGGGGTAGTGCTGTTCCTGTAGGTGAGATAGCATTTTGGACATAGAAATAAAAAAAATTCAGAAATAATATTCAAAATGCTTCTAAATATGTAGAATTACTGTATTTGCAAAGTAATTTGCTGTTGATGATCAGGCATTGATCAGACATCATTTAAGTTGTACGATTGTGTCTCATTCATGATAATAAAACACAGAGGAAAATATTTCTAACAGGGCATGAGAAGAATGAAGATAAATGGACTTTTACTTTTCTAGGACTAAATTGCCAAACAGTCATTAATGATGTCTTACAAAGATGCCTTCATGTAAAACCGTGCAAGGCAGCTATGATCAAAATGCTTGTGGAACACCAGAGTGAAATGTCTGTCCCTAAACAGGAACCCAGTGTTCAGTTTTGGGATTCTGGAGTTACACTGTTGCTAATACAGTATTTCTTAGTGGCCTGCATTATTGCCTGGTTTCAATAGTTCTGCTAATGAAACTTTTAAATTACCTTAATCCTGCAAAAAAATCCAAGTGCTGTTTGTCCTATAATAAAGCCTCATTTCTTATTTTCGTTCTCTATTTATATTTGCACTTTGTTTATACTATTGATATTTAAGGAAAAGTAATTGCCCAAACCCAGAGTCCAAGACCAACATGAATACATGTTATTACAGCAGATCAGTCAGAAACTGGCGCTTGGTTTGTTTAAGCACCTGGGAACGTGTTACAAACTTGACCAAATGATTGTGTAACTTTTGCTTGTTTTTAATATGTTTTAAAGTCATTGTAGCAACTCTGTTGCATCAATGGCATCAGGGAACAAGCTCAAGCATATGTTGCAGATAACATTTAACTGATCAAGTATCAACTTTTCTACTCTCTAAGGCCTGAATTTGGTAAACTGGCAGAAAGTGTCATTTCCATGAGGGTTTTCACTGTCTGTATATAGAGAGGTTCCATGGAGTAATTGATGATGAGCTACACTTACACAATATGAAGGTTGATCATGACTTAAACCAGACTTTCTGATAAAGTTTATCTGACCTTATCAGTGTTATGATAAGCAGTTTTGTGATGGCAGTGTGATTCACCATGTACGTAGTGCAATACTGTGCATAAGGAAAAGTACTTGTCTAAACAGTTGTGCTTTTCCATAGCTAAAGAATCTAAAATGCTACAGTATAGCAGGTATTTAAAAAAATGACAGCCACTTGTAGAAAATTCTCTTTGAAAGCAGAGAGAAATCATACGGTAGAGACCCTTTTAGCTGTAAACTTGATGAAGCAAGTGTTAAAAAGTTCCTTTTCCTCCTAACTCTAAAGGGTTTTCTAATTTTTAATCCAGCTTTCCAGTCTGTATCTTGGGATCAGAATTTGGTACAGCATATGCTGTAAACCTGAGAATGAAATGTTCATGAAGTAGAAAACATGCAAACACACAAAGCATACACATGGCAAGTTGAGAGATAAAAATGCTTTTCACTCAATATAACAGATTTGATGTCATTGGAGTTCTTTTATTTTGCACATGGACAAAATGTAGTAAAGTACAGTAAGATAAGTATATTTTCAAATTCAAATGTACAAAATTGCGTTATTGAGGAGCCTAAAACACAGATGGAAAATGTCACTTTATGTGAGTTCAAAGAATTTGCATCATGAAAATGAAAAGAAAATATGCATTGATACAAAATGACATATCTTCATCATACTTCTGGCTTCAAAAGGATTTGTTGTCCAGCAGTATGACAAACAGCAAATTGATGAATTCATTTTTATGAGGCACAGAAGTGAAGTGAACTGAGGTGTCATTTGTTCTGGTGCTTTGGCTCTTGCACTAATACTGGACTTCCTACTGCTTTGACTGTGACTTTACCACTGTTTTCCTAATAGACATGGCTTAGTACATAATCAGCTGCAGAAATGTCAGTTTCTAAAAACTGTAGTTTAACTTTTATATAGTATTTTAGGAACATTATAATAAATCATCTTAAACATCTTTTCAGGTGGATTAGAAGCTATTTCAGGTAGTGTAAGACTGCCTGCTTTAATGAGCAACTGACCACTCAGTCTTGCTAATACCCTGTTCTGACTTCTCATGTGCACAATGTGAGCAACCTGAACTGCTTATCTTAAGTTCATTTTATGGTGAATGGGGAGGAACAAGAAATTTTACAAAGAAATTCACTGACATTTCTAATATGTACTCGTGATGAAAATAGCAGTACTCCATTTCTCTGCCCTGAGCCTAAAGGAGTGTCAGATGACCGTGTACACTGTCTGCATTTGGTGATATGAATCCTACCCACCAAGGTAGCTAATGTATTTCTGTAGTATATAAAATAAATATAATAAGCATATAGAATACTCATTTCATATTTTTTAAGTATTATATATGGGGTATTATATGATGTAAGTATGTAAAGCATAAATATTTATAGTAAAACTGTTCTCTGCTAAAAGTAGATTTGAGATTGATGGTTTAAGTTCATTGCCTTGAATTTTGTATTTTTTTCACAGTATTCACTATTATTCACTAGTAATCAGGATTCACTAGTAGTGTTTTGATAGACATCTACATTTTAGAATCTAATTTAATCAAGTAGAATCAAATTAATCTAAGGTGTTTCAATCAAGAGGGTTTTTGCATATTACTTTTTTCTGCTACTAATACTCTGCTATTGGGTTTTTCCACCTTTATTGCTCATATAGTGGATGACCCTATCCCTCTTGTTCAGTTGTAGGACAAGTCAAGGAACATAGGGAAAATATACATGAGAAAACTTACCATGGCAATGTGGTATGATAATTCCACTAAAAGTCAGAATGATAGGATGGCTGAAATGCTGATATAAAGGGTCTTAATAGAAGAATATAACAATCAAAAGCAGAACAATTGATACTTTATTGCTATATACCTCTGAAATGGTTGTGTTTTTAAAGTAGGTTTTGTGTTCAAATCCCATGTTTTGTATTTGTAAGAAGCAGACCACCTATTGACAAATATGCTGACACTTCCATCATTTTACATATTTGTATCCCTGGTGTGGTTACTTACTTTAAAATTATGACCACGGAACAATTGTGACACAATGCCATAAAAAGAATGGAAATAGTGACTTGTAGATGCTACCATATCCTCCTGAAAGGGTATTGGCTGTGGAAAGTTTTTTTCTGTTGTCAGTTCCTGTATTCCTGTTCCAAGACTTTATGCATTTCAAGGCATTTCAAGTCTAGGCAAACCAACTGAAAATCAGTATGAAACAGTATTCCTAATTTTACAGTTCATTATAATTTCCATGCATTATAACTTAATCTTGTTTCATTTTGTTTTTCTGTGGTTTTCATTT
Organism: Luscinia megarhynchos; assembly: GCA_034336665.1. Taxonomy (NCBI): domain Eukaryota; kingdom Metazoa; phylum Chordata; class Aves; order Passeriformes; family Muscicapidae; genus Luscinia; species Luscinia megarhynchos. The sequence goes on from JAPFBE010000003.1 coordinate 74,613,991, forward strand.
TGTTTTCCTTTATTTTCTTGTTGGAAACAATGGAACAGACAGGGAAATGTAAAAGATATTAAAAAACAGGATTGCAACTTTTGACTGTCTAGAAGTGAGTGAAAACAAGGTAGCTACATTTAATTGTTCTGTTTTGTAGAATTTTTAAAAATTATACTCTCTTTGGAGGTTGCTCTTTGAAGAAGTGATTTTGTGAGGAAAAAGACAATAGAATTGCAGGATTCACAGCAAAAGGCAGGAAGATTTTGAGATCAGTATACAAGAGGAGGAAAAAGTCAGTCAAGGATGTTATAAACAATCATTTTTATCACTTTCACTATGAAATATTCTTCATTGTTTCAGTTAGATTCTAGGATGGATCATATTCACTAAGTTCCTCTGCTTTCCACTCTTTGCCCTCTTTGGCCCACCAAATCCTTAATTCTTTGGTGAGGAGCAGACTTGCATCAATAAGACTTTCTTTATACCAATATAGGGCTACAGAGTGGAAGTCACCTGCTTAAGAACTGGAAGTGAGAATTTTACCTCAATGGGCCAAGAGAGAAATGTAAATCTTTATCAAAAGATTATACATGGTAAAGTCCATGATGGATGTGGGTTTTGGTTAAGTAGTTAGAGTCAGAAGTCTCACTTCAGGGACTTCTTCTGTTTTTAGAGAAAACACACAGAAATAAAATCAGTATTAAATTAAAAAAACCCAACAACATTATCTGAACTGTGTGGAATCTTGAAGACTAATGGCATGGGAAGGCAGCATGGAGACTGTAGTACAGATTCCTAGTTCTTCAAAATTAAAGAGAAACACATAATGAGAGGTAAATTCAACCCACATTTGCTATTCTGCACTTTGAAACAGTGTAAATAGAAGAGTGTTATATTTAGATCTGGGCTAAATTTGATATAATTTTACTTCCATTTTACCAAGGATGAACTAGGCCGGACTGTTTGCCTAGCTGTGGAAAACCTGTCTTGTCAGAGCATGTTCAGGGTAAGGATTACCCTGTATTTATTCTTGCAAGTCAGGTTTTCCACAAGCTAGGGATTAGCCTAGCCAGTTGTCTTAGCTTCCAGTAGTCAGATTTTTGCTCAAAAGCTACAACTGCACCATTATGTTTTGTTTGGGTGTACAGGTGAACTTATTTCCCATGTTTTAAATTTTAAACCCATATTTATTGTCAGCTTCCACAATTCCATTGTGGTTTTTGTTTTGATTTGGTTTTGGTTTTACCTATTGATTTAGTTGGTACTTTTCAGAAGTTTGTAAGACATGAAACATACTGTTAGAAAATTATTGAGCAAAACCTTGAGGTGAGTCTTCAGGAAGCAAAGATTCGATGTTGAGAGACATTTGGCAGTAAAATAATTTGCAAAGAGATGCAATAGATACCTGCAAGGTTTAGACAGAGATCTAAACCTAGACTAAATAAAACACCATGATGTGTTCCGCAAGGGTTGATGGTTTTATACAAAACCATTGGCAATTGAGAGATACAGGAAGGCAGAATCACAGAATTTGGGAGAGAGAAAAAAAGAGTTGGGATTTTACTCTTCTTTGCAGATAGAAGGAACTGAGAGTTAGCAAGCAAGTGCTTTGCTTCTGTGCAGGGTGGCAACAGTTCAGCACAGATGCACTTACCCAAATAACTGATTGCTGTATCTGATACCCCAGGAGCAGATAAAGCTTTATGTTTTCCATATTTTGTACATCTGCAAAGTCTCTGCAACTCAGGAGTTTACTAGAGTGACTGTCAGTGAGCTAAGTTAATAGTGCAGTTTGTAAAGATATTATATGTGCTACTTTCACCACTGGATTAAAAACCTCCCAGTATAGCAGTCATTACAGGACTTAAAATTGTTTGCCTGCTTACATTAGAACTTGCAGCTTTGCTAACACTAATGGATTTTGATGGAAGTTTAAAAAAATATTATCCTACAGGAATCTGGAACACTTCAGTGACAGATAAAATCATCTCCGTATTTTCTCAGTCAAGCTGGTTATGAGCCAGTATTTTGAGAGTGATCCTCAATGTGCACTTTCAAAAAACAGTGAAAAGGAAACATGCATAGGGAACTTAACAGTGGGTGAAGCTTTCTGAAGGTGTGGCAATTGTCAGAAAGTTCCCAGGTTCATAGTTTTATAAGAAATGCTAATAGCAACCTTTACTTTCAGACTTGTTCTCTAATGACTGTACTACTACTATCCTGTTTTTTTTCCTGAGTATTTTCTTTGCTTGTTTATTTTGGTTTTTGTTTTAGTGGTTAGTATGACAGTAGTTGTAGAAAAGACACTGAATATCAAGCTACCAATTGAATGGTGGTTTTTATCTTGGTGGGGGTTTTGGGCACTTCATTAGCACATGCATTTGATATAACTGCAATGCTCAAGTATTGAAGACAGGTAGTTCAAATCTAGATGATCCTGAAGACTGAACTGTAGAAAATACATGTTCAAAAACATATTTTATCATGCCAGGAAAACCTTCCAAACATCTTCATCTAACTAAGTATTGTCCTATAATTTTGAAACTAGGCAAATATCTGACATGTGTTCATTTCTTACACAATCTCTCCTTCAGACAGCTGCTGTCCCTAAAATATTAATGTCAAGTAAGTAACATTTTCTCAGAACCCAGCTTTGCACTATGGTAGAAGTGATTTCAAATGGGAACATTTACTCAGATGAATCAATTGATATGGCATCCACTCCAATGACCATAATATTAAAAAGAATGTTTTACAGATGAAACTGAAAAATACCAAATAGTTGAACCTTACATGCTTTCCAAATAAGTTGCGACTGAATCAAAATGTGTGGAATACACTTTGGGATGGAAGGTATCAGGGGAGGTGAGGTAGAGATGAGTGGAATGGCAAAACCCACATGAAGGTGTAAGTCAAGTGCAGGGAGTATGACTGTGGTTTCTTAAATGTCTTTGAAAACAATGAAGTTGTTAACAATAAGCCTCAAGAAGTGCCTGAGTTTTTGTCACCATAATCCCCTGAGAGAATTGGATTGGCAGCATTTTGGCTTTTAAGCAAATTTTACTGTGCCAAAATTCTAGTAACAGATTTCCTTTCTGGCCTGGTATACACTGGGCAGAGACACTGCTTAATCCTGTCTAATCTAAAAAGCAGCACATATGAACATGGAAGTGTGGTTTTCATAACTGTGATTCAATTACTATTTGTTTTGTAAATGAGAAAAATGTTCAGTCTTAGATTTATAATGAGGAGTTCAAGGTTTATATGGATTCAGACCATCTTGTGTAGACTTAACAAGTTTTCCTGGAAAGGAGGTCTGGAAGAAATCTCCTTTCAAGGGAACGAAGAAAACCACCAAAACAAGACAAGCACAAAGAAAACTTTAGCTATACTTAAGTATTCCTTCGTAAATTACCTGTGAATTAAAGCAATAGAATGCAAAAGAGCTGAGATAATATTCATGGATTTTAATTAAACTAATGGAGTTTTAAAATTGTTGTTGCATATCAAAAGACTGAATGCTTTGTGTAGCTTATAGAAGCAAAGAAAGATGAGGAAAAACTGCAAGTAATCCCAAGGAAGAATTGTTCAAAGTAAGTTTTTTTAGTGGTCTGCTACCACAGCAAGACAGATTTTTATTCATTCGTCTAAGTAGGAGTCCAGGATTAGAATTAATGGGACAAAGTAAATGAGAGTTTCTTCTGATTAAAACATTACTAAGGATGTTTTTGTTGCCAGGCAATGTGTGAGGGAGCTGTTTTTGTTTACCTGTAGCTTTCTAAATAAAAAAAAAAATTATTATGAAAATTTATTTCCAACAATTTTCCCTAAAACCAAATGGGTTGTTTTTAATGCTGTGGTTAAGAAGTAAACTATCTTTAAAAATGTTAGCACAGAAATAAATGCGATGTTTCTCATGGTTCGGCACTAACTCTTTTTTAGATCTAGAAATCAGTGAAAATTTAAAATATGTGGTACTGAATTCGGTTATGTTTGGAGGTCTCTATCCACAGTATTCCATTTAATATTTTACTTAGATGAAAGGTAATTTCATTGCAAGGACTCTATTTCAATACACTAATGACAGGCTCTTTCTAACAATATCATTCAGAATTAAACAATGAACTAAGCTAACCTAAACCACAAAGTTACAATTTCCTTCTGTTTGTCCTTTTTGACTGTCTTGGCTGCACCTGGTCAGCTGGTATTTCAGCAAGTTTAGTACAGAACTGCTTCTCCATCAGAGGTCATTTGCTTTTCTTAAAGGGCTTTTTCTTGCACAGCCCCAACTTCTTCATTCTGTTTCCTGTGAGAAACTCCACATCAATCCATGCAAAATTTACTTAAATGCTTTGAGAACAGGATCAATAACTTCAAAGAAAAATAAGTTTTAAAGAAACAATTGGTCTGTTCTTGTGCTTGATTTACTTAAGAAATATTGTTAGTACAATAATTTAAGCAGTTCATGCTTCCTGCTAATTATTTTAGAATTTCATAGATGGTGAGTTTTGCCTTTAAACAGACCAAATAAAATGTTATATTCAAATAATAACATGCTTGTTTAAAGGTTAGCAGAAAATAAAGGAGTTATTTAATCCTTCAAGTCCACTTTTTTGAATCTTTAGTCGTTTCTGAAACATTTATACAGAGAAATAATTTTGCCATGTTAGAAAACATTGTATTCATCCTGTTTTTCTCTTGCCTACAGGGCAGCACAACTATTTATGTGCTGGAAGAAATGACTGCATAGTCGATAAAATCCGTAGGAAGAACTGCCCAGCATGTCGCTTGAGGAAGTGCTGTCAAGCTGGTATGGTCCTGGGAGGTGAGCTGTTTGTCAAGTGGATTTATAAAAATAGACACTCAACTACACTACCTTCAGTCTGTCAATGTTAAACAACATTACTTTGATACTGTGAAAGAAAAACCACATTCAAATGTTGTTGTAAGAACTACCTAATGTTTTATAATTTCTTAGAATTTTTCTTTAGTGAATCTGGAAACACTGAGAAAGCATCTTTCCATAAGACTCAGTGTACCCATATATTAATTTTCTTGAAGGGAAAGGAACTGTGTTCTTTGGTGTGTATTTATTAGTAATTTTGGATCAGGACTGTCTTCTAATTTCTGTTATGCCCTTCATCACTGCTTTGAGTACATGTCAACAAAATTGTATCCTTCTGTTCTACCAGAGAGGGCCAGGCATCAATACTGCAAGCGTTTCATGCTAGGATTTGGGAAATCCCATCTTTGTGTCTGTTCTTTCTGTAGATTTGGGGGTTTTTATGTATTATTAAATGAAGTTGAGCACTGTGCCTTTGAAGACCTACAGGGAGAAAGTGATGTATGATCGGGTAGTCACATGGCAAGTTTTGCTGTGCTTACAGGCAGGAATGATGCTTATTTTGCTGTTTTTCTTTTTTCCTATTTTGGATCAGCACAAAGCTTGAAAATACATGGCTAAGACTATAAGAAAATGGCCATTAAAAATGATAGAAATAATAAGTTCCTAAAAGGAGTTAAAAAAAAAAAAAAGGAAGGACAAAAACCTGCTTTATTTCCAGTCTAATCTCTTTTAACCTGTCAAAGCCATCTGTCTGTTTCTCTCCCCTGCTCAACCCTACATTCCCTCCCCCGACATTTAAGTATTGTTTTTTTATCCCTGAGGGAAGACCTGGCATTATATACTGTACATCATTTCATTATCTTGCTGATCAGGATTCACTGGCAATTTAGAACATGTATATAGTTTTCAGACTGATAGTTTGATTGCACAGCTCTGTGCTTCCAGCTCCTGTAAGCTGAATGCAAGCTCCATGGAGCTGGAGGATGTTTCACACTCATCCCTTGTGTCATTCTTATGTGGTCAGTCAGTGCCACCTTTCAGTTAAAAAAAAATTATTGGAGCTGACAAGCATATTGGTGCCCCTGAGGGAAGAGGGACAAATGGAGAACATGTCCTTTGGATTCTTCTCAGATTGAAGTGGTGTTTTAAAACTGGAGTAGCAGTGCAGTAGACAACCAGTATTACTACAAAGGCAGGACCTAAAGCCTGTTTGCCCAACTTTGGAAGAGAAGAAAGCCAAGGAGACAGAGATCCTGAGTAGGCTGTGGAAAAAACAGAGTAAAAATGAAGACTTAGGAAGAGGAGTTGGCAGATGTAGTGCCTGCCTTTTAAAATTTGGGAGAATACACAAGGTTCAATCAATTTGACCTCTAAAATACATACCTGCCTAAGGCAGGGGGCTTAGACTAGATGATCTTTAAATCCCTTCCAATCCAAACCATTTTATGATTCTAATGGGTTTAAATTAATACAGATAAAAATGCATTTCCAACCGTGAATTTTGCACAGCTTAGTGATGATCAAACCTGAATTTTAATTTATGACCCTCTGGGTAACACCAATAACTAAACTCTGTGTGTTTCAGCATCACAAGCAGCAGTTTCAACAAGCAGAAGAGTATGAGATGACTCACTATCATTGTCTAGTCCTTTTGCTTCATCATTGTTCTGTATATGAACACTTGACTTCATTTGATACTTCATGTGCATTTATGGATGCTAGTTTTCCTAGTATTTTTTAATATATACATTTTGCTCTGGGAGTAGGCACTAGAAACAGAAAAAGTTTTGTCAGCAATATTGATCAGATGCTATGTCCTCATTAGTGTATCCTCATAGCAGGGTGTTATGTCCTCTTACAAAACCTGAGGATAAAGGTGATCTGACTTTTATTTTATTACTATCAGGTATGAAGAGAGTAAAATCTTCATTTTTCTCATCATCTTTTTGGATCACCTTTTTTTCTCAGCAAGTGTAAATATTTTCTTTATATTTAATGCTAGATTGTTATATCTAGCCAGTTTGTTATGTTGCTTAGTCTTCTCCTAAATATACCTAATCAAAGCTGTATCTCATTTTTTGAGAAGCCTGTGCTGAGGGGCGTGGCATTTCATCAGATCTCTGCCCTGATATCCCTACCTACACCATCTTCTGGAAAGAAGTAATCTGGCAACAAATAGAAAGCAGAAGAGAACAGTTGGGCAATGGAAAAAAGGAAATACTGAGTGGAGCTGTGACTGTGGCATCTCTGTTTTTTTTTTTTTTGGTCAGGTGCCTGAGGTTAAGTTTAGTATTTCAGATGTTCTTAGTGATGTTGAGAGTTCTGGGGGATTAAGAAGCTAATTGTTTTATACAGGCTGAAATAGAGTGCTTAGTACTAAAAGAAGAGGTAAAGACAGATGTAGACCAAAACTGAGGAAAACTGGAGTGAGACAATTTGTAAATGAGGACTTAAAATTTCAACTGCAAACAAAATCTCAAGATAGGCTGTTAACCATAATACTCCTTCTGTGGTTACTGTTACCCTTCTTCCTCTTGCTCGTCTGCTATTTCTCAGAATTCCTTTGTTGTATCATGTGAGCAGTATTTCCTACCTGTGACTTGATGGGCTGATCAACACAGTATGATTCATATATGGAGTGTTACAGGGCTTAGATAATTTTCCAAAGACATGGGCGATCAAAGGGCTGGGAAGTCTGCCATATGAGGAAAGGCTGTACATGATCCAGGGTGTGCCCAGGTGGCCAAGAAGGCCAGTGGCATCCTGGCCTGGATCAGGAACAGTGTTATAACCAGGGCCAGGGCAGTGATTGATTGTCCCACTGCACTGGGCACTGCTGAGGCCACAGCTCCAACCCTGTGCTCAGTTCTGGGCCCTCACTGCAAGAGAGACATTGAGGGGCTGGAGCGTGTCCAGAGAAGGGACACGGAGCTGGGGAAGGCTCTGGAGCACAAGGGCTGTGAGGAGCAGCTGAGGGAGCTGGGGGTGTTCAGCCTGGAGAAAAGGAGGCTCAGGGGGACCCCAGCACCCTGCAGCTGCCTGACAGGAGGGGGGAGCCAGATGAGGATTGGCATTTTCTCCCAGGGATCATGTGACAGTTTGAGAGGACATGGCCTCAAGCTGTGCAAAGGGAGATTCAGCTTGGATATTAGGAGGAAATTCATCACATACAGGGTTGAACTTTGCCCAGAGATATGGTGGTGTCACCATCCCTGGGGGTGTTGGAAGAAAGGCTGGACAAGACACTTAGTGTCTAGTTAACAAGGTGGTGATTTGTCAAAGTTTGGACGCAATGGAGATCTTTTGGAGGTCTTTTCCAACCTAAAAGATTCTGTGATTGCCTGATTCTGTGAACTGGGTTTGCTTTAGCCTTGAGAAAAGAAGGCCTAGGGGACACCTTATCACCGTGTTCCACTATTTAAGGGTGACTGCAAAGAACATGGAAAAGACAAGGGATAATGAGTTCAAGTTACTCCTGGAGAGATTCTGATTAGACACAAGAGAGAAATATTACATAATGAGAAAAATCAGGCATGGGCATTATTGCCCAAGAGAGGTGGTGGACTCCCCACCGTTGAATACTTTTAAGATTGGTCGGGACAAGGTGCTGGTTCATCTTGTCTAGACTGTGCTTTTGCCAAAGAAGGCTGGACTGGATAGTCCTTGAGGTCCTTCCCATCCTGGAATTCTGTGACTATGTGTTAAAAACCCATAAGCAAATTTCCAGTTCTTGGAACAAATTACATGCTTAGAGACATCCTTGAGTATTTTAAATGAATGAGAATTGGCAGTACTTTAACTCTCTTCTTGTGTTTCCAGCCTGTATAGATCCAGATTTTTTGTGCGTTTTGTGATTCCTCCCATTTAGACCTGACATAGATATATTTCTGTTCTTTTACCTCTGATACTTAGTTTCTTAATGCTGGCCTTGAGTTAAATGCAGACATGCTATATTGCTTAATTAACACAGGAAACACTGGATATTAATTTCAAGCTTTCAAAAATCCCTATATTAATTAAATTTAACTTCTTAGGTAAGTACGCCTATCTTCCATTGAATATCACTGAGTGGCAACCACATAGATAAAAGTTAAATATTTTATTCCATGGACAACGGTTCCATTTTCCAACCCTAAAGTCAAAGCAATTTCAAACCCCTGAAATATTTTAGAAGAAATTATAAGTCAGTTGTAAGTAAATTATAGAATAGCAACCAATAACTTCAGTAATTTATTTCCCTATATGGACTGTTTCATCTTTCTTAATCTACAGAAGGAAAGTATCAATAAAAACATGCATTTCATAGCACCATATTTGTCATTCTCTATGAAAGTGTTAATTGTCTTTGGGTTTTATAACCTCATAACTTGAGACATTAATCTATCTCCTTTCTAATCTTAAACCTAATAGGATAGCAGGTCCTGGAATAAACAAGTACTCAACTCTTTTATTTATTATGGGTGAATCTGTAATTTTCCCAGGCCGATTATCACAGATTCCTTGTTCAGCTATACTGCTAAATTTTTGTGTTCTTCATTTTTTCAAGGAGCTTTCAGTCCACAGAGCAGTGATTACATGCAGAAAAAGGTGAATCGGTTTTTCAGCTAATATTTTTTGAGGTAGGATCAAAGGGTTTATTAAAATCAAGATGTGTTACTTCTGTTTTGCTGCTTTTTTACTTTGTGTTGTGTACACCCCATAAAGTGTACATGGCTTGTTTTTCCACACAAAATGCAAGAGCATAGTGACCTTAATGTAAGGGCCATAATGTTCCGTCAGAGATAATACATCATTGATGCTTTTCACCTTGACAGAGGGTAAGGAGAAGGGTAGTGAGGTGTTGGACTTCTGCTAGAAAGCCAGCCCTCTTAATAGAATCTCTGCCATCAATAATGTCTGATATGCACAGATAGGTTATAGTATTAAGAAAAGCAATTGTCAGAGTGGATTGGTATTATTTACCCATTATGGGACTAAAGTGGAGACAAATATTTATCTTACAGCACAAACTTACCTGTTTTGTAAACAGCAAGTGAAAAACTAAGCTATTGTCAAATCTCTGTTGTTTTCCTTCTGTCCTTAAGAGATTTTTTTAATTTGACATGGTCTGCCTTTTGTAGATGGGAAAGTTTGCTGTGAGTTATTAATAGTCACCTCTCTAGTAGATAGGTAACAAGTGGAGTTGTTTTACTGGTGGCTGTTAAGCAACATAATTAGCAATAAACACATAAGCAGTTCTGCAAACCAGTGTGACATTAATTCTAATACATTTAGTCACTTGGAAACATGGGTACTTATTAACTACTAACATTTCCATGTGATAAGCATTCTGTTTGGTTTCTTTCTTTACTTGTTCTCTGAACTGTAAAAGTATCTGAAGCCATTATTTCTGAAAATACCTGAAATCATTATTTATGAACTATCAAATGCATTGTTACTTCTGTTTTCCTTCATGCTTACACAATACTTAGTGGGAAATTCCCAGCATGTCTATGACTATGTATAGGTTTGTTATGACAAAAATTGGCTCTAGGTCTTTCAGCATAATAAATTGTCTATTCTTTTGTGGGGTTTTGTTTTACTTTTTTTTCTTGGTTCAGCTGTAACACAAGACTTAACTTTGTGTTTGATTCTTTACTAAAATATCTCTAATCAGAAATATTTTTATTCTCACCACAAGTGATAAAATGAACATGTGATTGTTGGGGCACTTGATACTAAATTAATCAAACATGCACCTAAATTAGTGAGAATATGACCTCTGAATGTCATTGCATGAAGAGTGTTACTGTTTTTGCCATAACCCCATGTCTATTTCTGTCCCCCTGTCATGTAAATCAGACCACAAGTATCAGTATCTTTATTGCATTTTTGACCCTTTTTTCCCTAAGACAAATTTGCTTGGCAGAACTAAAGATCCAGCAGGGTTTTCATCACCTTTGAGGATCTGTTTAAAACAAGTGTGTTCCATGTAGTCACCTCTGCATGGATTTGCCTTTTTATTGGAACTGGTAATATGTCACTGAGGGTTATTGTCTTTGAACCTCTGAAGGTTTGATTTTCTATGTCTGAAGGGTGCATTGCCAGACTGCTTCCATGAAAGAAATTTGAAAAATTGCTGCCTAAACCTGTATATTTCCATATCCATATCAGATGTATCTGTGCTTATTTTGGGAAGGCAGTTCAGCTATTAATTTGTTTTAGTACTGCAGTATGGAAAAAACAATTAAAAATACTGAGAAAGGGAAATTATGCTTTAGGAAGTGAAATATTTTGTGAGTGTTGACGTGGTTTTACAATATTTGTTGGTCTTTCACTCATGCCCTAAGCATCAAAATAGGATTCAGCCATGGGACTGAAATGCTCTTGGAGAACTGGAGGAAAGGAGTTTTTGTGTGTAGTAATTAATTGCTAACATTTTTGGTTTTGAATATTAGGGAGTAAAAGAAGCAGTATATTTAATTGACATTAAATAGAAACTGAATTGTAGAGCCAGCTGGCTCAGCTGTTAGCATTTGACAGAATAGTGGGAACTGAACCAGAAAACACTTTATGAGGTTACTGTAACCTAGAATTCATGACAATAATTTTAATGGGTGGGTGCTGTTCATCCCTTAGTGAAGGAAGTAGGATACAGAGGGAGAAACTCTTAAGAATTTTCCATTATCATTTTTCAATTACATAAATAGTCAAAAAATAGAAAACTTATTCTGAAGACAGTTCTAGTTTCCTTGTATAGATTAAAAGTGTAATCCAACACTAGTGGAAAATACTAATCTTAATGGCTAACCCTTTCTAACAGATCAACAATTTTCTTTTTCAGGTCGAAAACTGAAAAAATTTAACAAAATTAAGGTTGTGAGAACATTAGATGTTGCACTCCAGCAGCCATCAGCCCTTCAAGATGAAAGCCAGTCTCTAACCCAAAGGCTGTCCTTTTCTCCCAATCAAGAAATACAGTTTGTTCCTCCAATGATAAGTGTTTTACGAGGCATTGAGCCAGAAGTTGTCTATGCTGGTTATGACAATACAAAACCTGAAACACCAAGTTCCTTGCTGACCAGTCTGAATCACCTTTGTGAGAGGCAACTTCTTTGTGTAGTCAAGTGGTCTAAATTGCTACCAGGTAAAATAATTTCTTATATGTAGTAATTGTAGTTAAATATTTCATGGGAGGAGCAATCCAAAAAGGATATTATTGACTACCTGTTAGTTAATTTTTTACAAATTCCAAAATTATTAAGCTTTCAGTCATCATATAGTATAATTAATCAAATATTTCTTAATAGGAAAGCACATCTGAAAGAATCCATCTAAATATTTAGATTCATTCCGAGAAAGCACAGGAGCTCAGAGAGTTCCTGTATGTAATTGTTATAACAGGCTTTCTACCCCTGCCCCTCTTACTCTATTATTTATTCATTTGATATAAAAAAGGTTGTATATCTGCTTATTCTTTATTCTTCTTATTGCTAAAATGATTTTTTGAAAGCAACAAAGAAAACTTTATAAATAATACCAGTTAGGACTAAGCAGCTCGCAAACACACTGGTAATGAGAAGTAACTGAATCTATGAAGATCCACGACTGGATTAAAAAAAAATTAAAAATCCATGTTATGTATGTATGTGTGCTGTATGGTGATAGGGATCATCGTGGTCATCCTGGGATATATAGAAATCAATATATTGACCAGAAAGCCTGGAAAATACAGTTTCATGTAGCTCCGTTTGACACTGCTGTTGCAGGAAGCAGTAGTCTCAATCACTGCTCTTCCCGTTGCAGCTGGCACTTACCAGACCTCCTGAATGAACTGATTCATCTCACTAAATGAGAAGAAAATAAACCTTTATTTTTAGCCCTCTGTGGTTTTCTGATGTCTTCATGAACTGAACTAGTTCACTGAGGAGGAGCATGAGTGCCAAAGCTTGCTTTTGAGGGAGGAACAGGATCATGTGATGAAGAACAGGAGCACTGCTTTCAGTGGCTGCAAACTTGGTTTCACTCAGATAATTCATGGCAATCTTTAAATTTATCAAACAGAAAAAGTTATCAAACACAAGCACACTGGTTCTCTTTAGTTGAGTGCAGGAAATATACTCTTATATGGATGTTTTTGTGGGAAGCTGCATGTTATGTTAAGAACACTGATGTTCAAGCTATCAACATTAAATGAGAGTTGGTCTCAGTGATCATGTTACAAACTGTCATATTTTTACCAAAGGAAAAAGAGATGCATTCCTGTCCTCTGAAACAGTCATTTTTGCTAAAATAAATTTTGGTGTGAAAGTTCCAAGATACTGGATGAGAACAAAAAGACGAGAGGTTAACTATCAAAGTAAGACAGGCAGTTATTACCCAAGCATCCGAGAGCTACATCCCCAAATCTGCTTGTCTTTCTAGGTGTTCTCAGTTTGATAGCTCAGATTTGTAATCTCAAAACACCTACTCAGCTGCTCTGTAAAGGAGAATTATGAAACATTTTATCTTTAATTTCTTTTCCAGGTTTTCGGAATTTGCATATTGATGATCAGATAACCCTCATCCAGTATTCCTGGATGAGTCTAATGGTTTTTGCGATGGGGTGGAGGTCGTACAAACATGTCAGTGGTCAGATGTTGTATTTTGCACCAGATCTGATTCTAAATGAGTAAGTAGAATGCTCCTGTGTTATATGAATAACATTTTAAACGTTCAAGTGTCAATGGGAATGTGACTCCATTGAAGCCCAGATTTCATTCATTGCTTGTTCTGTTTCAAAATTAACAGCCAAGTCCTCTGACCATGTGGAAGTTCAGTAACTTTGGGAGGGGTTTTTGGGAACCCCAACTATTCTGTGTACGTGGTCAAGCAAAAGCAGTTCAAATAGTATTTTAATTATCTAAGAGAAAAAAAATAATAAAGAATAATTATGCTGTCAGAAGATTTACTTCAATTTATCTGAATAAGTCAGGAGTTAATGTTTACTAAATGGAACTGAGTGTGGGTTTTTTTGGTTGTTTTTGTTTGGGTGGCTTTTGCAAATAGTTTGCCTGTAATTTAAATGGTCAGTTTTGACACTTTCTGATAAAGATGATTTTCTAATGTGCATTTCTTGTTAGAAAAGTACATTTTCTGTTAGAAAATGGTGAAAAAAATTTTGCACCAAGTAGGAATTTCAGTATCAAGGAAAAATTCTATGAGACTATTTCTTTTCTGCTGGGATGGGAGAGGGGCTTTTTGGCTTGGATTGTCCTTCACTACGCTCTTTAATTTAGATAATCGTCATTTCAGTCTTTGTTGGTTTTCCAGCTCTGCAAATTAATATTGTCAGACTCTTAATTTTATATTCTTTGGTTATAGCACATGGGAAGTTGCCAAGAACAGTAAAATATAATTTAATCCCTATTTTTATTTTTCCTTAATGCATTTTTCTCAGGTTTTTTATCTTAACATACTAAAAGAACTGCTATGAAGCAGTTTTCTTTCTTTCAGAAAGAAAGTTTTCTTTCTTTCAGAAAGGAAATCAGGTGTTTTGTAAGATATATTGTTAAAAGGATTAAGAGCTGTATTTGCAGAAGATTTAGACATCTGATTTTAAAATCTACAGATGTGCAAGATCCTTGCAGAAGTTCTTTATAGAAGATATGCAGTAGAGCCAACCCTATGCTCCTGACCATTTATCTTCCAGATGATTGTAAATCACTGTGAGGTTGTTGAGTGATGAATTCTTTCCTCTCCCATTTTTATTAATTGTGCTATACAAATTGAAATACTTAGAAGTGATGAGATTGAAAGAATTTCTGACTGTATTGTTGTCCCAGCATAGTCTGATACATCTTATGGCTACATTCAGAAGAAACACAGAGATGGCTTTAAGTAGAATGTCATGTCTTAGAGTGTCACCCCATTTGTGGACCACTCCTGACACCTTCTGAGGAAGACTTTAAGTACTTTCTTTGGGAATGGTGTTGAGATTTATGAACCCTGATTACAACCCACCAAAGACAGCTTCTTATTGTCAGCTCAAGATCATCTATGCTGGGTGCTGACAATATATTCCCCTATTGGTTATAGAGCATCTCATCAGGGTCATACTAGAGGTGTTATAAACAAAGAGATTTGAAAAAGTAATTGATGCACTGAATCATAACTGCAGCTTTTTATTGGAAATATGTTAGCTTTTAGATCAGTAAAATGTAAACAACTTTGTTCTCTACTATGATGTCTAAGCTTGTACTTTCATGTTCACTTTACGCAAGGGTAACTGCTGAACTCTGCCAAAAAGTTAACTGTCCTGGTCATGCATCCCCATGACTTCAGCTAAGCTGGACCAAACACTCTGGCTGCACTGTCAAGCAGATAAGGAGTTTATATGCCTGAGAGGTACCCCAGAAAAAGCCATTCATTAATGGGTGGAGGTCATCCCTGGCATGCACTCCATGTAGGAGTGCAGGCACTAATGCCAGAATCACAGGAGTGTGTGCCTGGAGGTAGAAAGAGATAATGGAAATTCCTTCTGCAGGGGCAACACACTGTAGTTGTTTCATAATTACCATGAGAAACCACAATCCAAGATTGTGGTTGTGTCACAGCCAGTGTACCATTTAGTGAGCCGAGTTGTTATTCTTCTCAGGAAGGACGTGTTTGGTAGCATTGATTTCAGACCAAGAAAGCCAGTAGTGCTAGTTTGGCAAAGATTTCTTAGTATTAACACCCTACAAGGACTTACTTTTACTTGTACTTTGCAGTGTCTGAAAATTTGAGTAAGAACACCATTTAAGCTGCTAACCCTGAAAGCTGCTCTTGCTCTTCATAGGTAATAACCAGGAAGAGATGCTGCCAAATAGTATTAGAAAAGGAGATTTAAAGTAGGTATAGAAATAAGTCCATTCAGGTCTAATAGATAAAATTTCTATGTTTATATAATTTAAGAGCTGGTACGAGATATCAGATGTTGAACAACATTGAAATGATTTTCATTCAAGATAACAGTAACACTGTAAATAACAAGCAGAAAATTCAATGCATTGAAAAAGTCTTTTTGAAATGGAAAATATCTTTTGTTTTGATTGCTGAGGTTACTATCTGCAATCAGGTTGGAATGCTGATTTGAACCCCCTAGCAGGTGGGGCAGCAAAATTTAATCTTCCTGTTATTGTGCCTAATTCACGTGGATTGGGATGCAACCTTTTGAAATCAGTCCAAGTTACTGGATCATCAAGTCAATGTGCAGTGAACTCAGTCTAGATTAGAAACTTTGTAATGCTACCACTGCAGTAATTTCCTAACAAGTATATGCAATAATATATATTCAATATACCAAAATCACAAAGAGAAAAGTGGTATAGAAGTGCTGCAAAAACCCTTCAGTTCTATGTATTTCCTGTGTGATTTGTTCTGATTATTTCTGTGGGAATTTAGGAAAGGTTGTATTAATGTCTCTGTTTACTTAGCGTGTAACAATTTTAACTGTTCCTTTAATAGCATAACAAGCTACTAAATAATATCATTGCTGCTAGAAGTACCAGGCTAGAGTTGATGCAAAGTATTTCAATACAGACTTTTTTGCAAAAGCTAAGAACAAGTTTTCTATAGACTTTCAGATTTATCTTCAGTTCTGTACTTTGAAATTTATACGGAGATACAAAAATCTATGGACTTCTAAAATAAGATAATATTTCACATTAATCATTAGGGTATTTTTAATTAGTAATCTTCCCATATTTTTTGGTAGTTAGCCTTCAGCTTTGATAGTTTTGGTTTTTTTCTGAACAGCAGGAACAGATTAAACATCCAAAATAGTAGCACATTCATTACAATAAAAAACTAGCATAGAAACAAAAAAATCAGAAAATTATTTATGCATATAAGCTCATCTTTAATTTTTTGTAATATGATAACAAGACCTTTCTTTGAAGCAGTTAGTACTGGAGCCATTCTTTGTCTTTGTTTTCATGTTTTTTTAATTTATTTTTTTACCTTTTCTGGGTGTAAGACAGAGGATGAAAGAATCATCGTTCTATTCCCTGTGTCTGTCCATGTGGCAACTCCCACAGGAATTTGTCAGACTTCAAGTTAGCCAAGAAGAGTTCCTGTGTATGAAAGCACTGTTACTTCTCAACACAAGTAGGTTCTTTTATTTCTTTGTAGCCCATCACCACTAAAAGAGTTTTGTACCATGTTGTTTAACTTGACAATCACTAAGCTCTGTGGCTTAACAAATGGGAATGCCCTAGAAGGAATGTTAGTATTCTAAGTCTAAAAGATATATTTTTAAAGAACAAAGAATTGTTGGTTTTATTGTGTATAAATATACCGCGGAAATGTTGGATCACTTCTGACATATGGCTATACTGCGTTACACATTTTCAAAACAACTGTGCAGTGTTTCTGCCTGGAAAGATCAGTTCAAGTGACTCTACACAGATTTTAAAAACCCCAACCAAACCAAAACAACCTTAAAAGTATTAGAACATCTTTTAAAATATTTAATAAATTATTAGGACTGAAGACTTTATCTTGACCAAGATCTTAAAGCATGTTTGCTCAAAAGAATTAGGGAAGTGGACATGACAAACAATACTAGCATTTCTTCAACATTTTATAGTTACAAATAGGTGAAGTTTAGCACAGATATAAACAAATGGAAATGTTTTTCTTTGGTTTGTTTCTCTGGAAACAAAATCCCTGGTCACTTAATTATATACGCATCTTTTAAAGAATGCAGCTTTCAGCTGCATTCCACTTTTCATAGGAAATGTGGTTGTTGGTGAACTTAACTTCCAAAATCTTCTCTGACATACTAAAATTTACGTCTGCTGAACCCATATTTTTAGTTATGAATTCCCAAATTACTACAAGAATAGCGAAATACCATACACTCTGCTAAAGCAGTCAAGGTAATGTGAATAAGAATGTCTGATATAACTCCAGTTGCTTTGTTAGAATATGAATATATTCCTATTTAAAATATTTTCCATCTTGTTTTCATCAGAAATAAACTCTCCTGTCTGTCTTCTGAAATTTCAGTTAAATTTAGATAAATCTGTGATATTTCAGCTATTTCTGTTCCAGAAGGTTCATATCAAATTCAAAAAAGCATTGCAATGGTTTGTCCATTCTCTCTCATTTCTGAGTGCATCAATTTAACAGAATTCATCTAGTTACTTTTCTTTATCAACTGCATTGCGCTCAGAAGCTATTTTTTAAGATGATATGTTTATGTATATGCAAGAAATTACTTTTAAAAAAAAGAAACGTATTTCTACCTGTTTTAATGAGTTTTGCTTTTTATTCTCTTCTGCATTTATTGTCTTATAGGAAAACACAATTTGTCAGATTTTTGGGAAAAGGAACACACCTAACAGTTGTTGCTGAGACATTTAGTAAACGTTTGGTACTGTATAAATATAATTCCACAAAAGTATTTTCAAAAAGCCATATAACCTCTTTGTTTTTTCTAAAATGTTTTTTTAAAGACCTTTTATTTTAGTCATGATATTCATCTTAATCCTCTTCAAATGTAAAAGTACAGCCATTTCAGGCTTTTGCATACTAACAGTGCATCAAGTCTAATCCTTTAGTTTCTCATTGTGTCTTCTGTTCAATTTATTACTTAGATGAACTGGTTTTGACTTTTTTAGATAATTCCAAAGAAACAGTAATTTGAATTAAACTGAGTGTCAGTCTTGATACATTTCTAATTCTGAATGGACCCCCAGCCTAAGTTTTAACATTATATTGTTATATTTTAACATTATATTTACAGTTTTTTTCTTTGAGTTGGCTGAGGTTTAAAAGTAATGCTTTCCAGATTTCTGATTTAAAGGGATTTCTAAATCTGGTTGCATAAGATTTTGGCTTGATTCATGCCACTGAATAAAAGCATCCTCATTCTTGACATATGTTCGGTTCAAATAGATAGCTCTGAGGAACTTTTTGTTGTCAGGCAGGAATGTGACTGTCTTTTTGCAGAATTCGAGGGAAAGGCCATTCATTGATGGAAGATACCTTTAAAATTAATTTCTGGGAAAATATAAAGACTTAATTGCTGGTTTAGAGATGTAAGTCAAGGATAGCTTCCATCTAACCCTAAATAGCATCAGAGTCATTTTATATGAAAACACTCCCTAGTTCTCTATAAAACTGCTGGTAAGAAATGTTCAGAATCATCCAGACTTTGAAATTAAAGGTATTCTTTTTCCATGACATTTACCTTATCACTAACAGCCACTAACAGATTCTTTTCTCAGTGTTCTCTCCATGTCCTCATTTTGATTCTCACACCTGACCTTTAAGAGAAGAGGGAGTTCAACCAATTTCTCCTCCTTGCTCATTTTTCTAAAAAGATGTTCACCTTTAAGACTCTGATCTGTTCTATTAAGTGAAAGAGGTTCAAACAGGAGGCCTGAGCCCTGGCAGCTTTGCTGTCTGCACTACTCTAGGGCTGTTGGTTCATTCCTTGACTCCATTTTTAAGCACTTCAGCTAGATCTCTCTAGCACAAGTTTGCTGTGAAGAGGGCTGACCCTTGGCAGTGTAAACATGAATCAGTAACATATTTTGGTTCTTTTAGCCACATTTTTTTTCCCCAGCAAAGACATGTAACTGAAGCTTAGGGATATTTCCAGACATAAGGCAATTAGCAAAATGAGCTGTTTGCTCCTGGTATATCCTTTTAACTAATTGTATCACTGTTTTTGGAGTAAATCTTGAATGGGAAGAAGTACTTGGCACATAATAATGAATTGCACTGTACAGCATGAAATACTGTAAATTTTTCCTGTTCTTTATATTTCATTGCCTTCAGAGTAAATTGTAGCCCAATGGTTTATTTGGGTTTTTTTAGTTCCTTTGGAAGGTCTAAGAAGTCAAAGCCAATTTGATGAGATGAGAACAAGTTACATCAGAGAACTGGTGAAGGCAATTGGTCTGCGCCAGAAAGGCGTTGTGGCCAACTCACAGCGATTCTATCAACTTACAAAACTGCTGGATTCCATGCATGATGTAAGTTTATTGGCTAATGCCTTCTGCTCTTCGTGTAAGAATGGACTGGTATTTCTTAAAAATAATTATATGGAAGGGAGTAGCCAGCATTGCTGAAAAATAGAAGAAAATAAAAAAAAAATCCTTTGTTGTGTGTATTTGTGTGAAAAGATAGCTATATATTCAGCATCAGTATATGTGTTGTGCACATATTTTATAGTATACAGTATGGAAGTATTTGTGAAACATGCATTAGAGTGCTACCATTTTGGTTTTTATTGTAACATAAGTAGTACAGTTGTGGGCTTTGGTAGGAGTGGTGTGTATGTATGTGTGAGCCTGTGTGTAGTTGTTCAAGGAAAACAACGTAAGGAATAGGCAATTCCAGTTGCAAAGTCCAACTACTAAGAGTTAGTGAAAAGAAACCAAGATTAGCTTTGCAACCTTATCAGCTGTTTTTATGTGGATATTCAATACCACTTTCAATATCTGTATATGTTTGGGAATTGAGTAATCTTTGAGAATTCTAGATACCAAGCCCTGGACACTTCTAAACTTAATGTTGGTTGTGAGGAGCTCCCAGGGAGTTCAAGGTGGACAGGATCTTTGCATCTTTGTACTCAGCAAATCTGCATTTTATTTTAATTCAATCTCTTCCTTTTAAATGCATACAGTGAAATAATCTGTGAAAGAGAGAAAGAGGGAGAGAGGCTTGCTGCAAAATAGCAAAGTGATGTTTGATCCACGGAGTATCTTCTTTCAAGTCCTTTTTCAGCTCAGGCTGATAAAGTGATGGGAGAGATGGAAGAGAAAGGAAAATCATCACACTGGAGAGATTGTGTGATGTTAAAGCATAGGGTAGCAGAAATAGTACAATATTTGACAACATAATGGTCATTGGTCTGAAATAAAAATTGGAACCTCTCAGAGAGGCTAGAAGAGATGTAATAGTTGTGTTGAGCGATTGTTTTCAAGGCACAAGAGTCTGTGGAGTTCAGTATTTGCAGCATACATGGATATGATCATAATGAAAACCATGGCAAAGCTCACAGGTAAGTAGTAAATGCTGTCTCTCAGAGCAGCATTTAAGTGGCAGGTAGTGACCAAAGCACACACTTGAGTGTGAGAATAAGAGGAAGGGTTGAAAGCTTAAGTAGTTGCTGTTCTTCATTACATGTCATGAGTGAGAGTGATACTACTTTGTAATGTTAGTGAGGCAGTGATGAATGTATAAGTGATTGACAGCATGTTTATGTGGCTGCATTACTGTTAGCCTGATTGATCATGTTTGTGTTTTATCAAATCCAGCTGGTGAAACAGCTCCATCTCTTCTGTTTGAACACCTTTCTCCAGTCCCGTGCACTGAGCGTTGAATTTCCTGAGATGATGTCAGAGGTGATTGCTGCCCAGCTACCCAAGATTCTAGCAGGAATGGTGAAACCTCTTCTCTTTCACAAGAAGTGAAATGTCTTTTCTCTTATCATAGAGATGATACTTGGGTCATTTTTTGTTTGTTTATTTTGGTCAGGATTTTGCAATGTCAGGACTTCAGCATATTTGACATACCCTGCCAACTGCTTTATACCTGTAACATACAAAAGCCATTCAAGCTTGATGTACATACTGTGACTTCCTGATTCCTTAACTGCAAAAATCACAACAGTCATAAGAAATGTTTTGTAAACTTGTCTAAGCTGCTTTTTCAATATGCATATGAATGACAATGAATAGACTTTCCAGATTTCTAACAACAATTATACATTTTTCTTACACATTTCACGCTCTTGAATTTCTGGTATGATATGGTGCAAAATTTTTACTTTAGTACGTTGTGTGCATGGGTACATGTGGGCACGTGCATAATATAAGATTTTGGAGGAATTAAAATAAATATTGCCCACATTTTCTTATGGATATTTCACTTTTTATTACTGCAATGTCATAATGAGTAACTAAAGTGCTAGGCACACAAGCATACATTCATACTCTCATCTGTGGTCATGTTACATTGAAACTCTCAAGTCATATTGTTTTCTGCAGCATTCAGTGGAGGTCTTCTTCAAAAATCAGAAAGTTTAGGAAAATTTCAGTGTGTATTATACCAAAGTAATGTGTATGCTAGCCCACTAAGCTTTGGTTTGTGTTATTTTCCTTAAAAGTTCAGCACTTACTAAAGCTAAACCACTTAGCTATGATCCTAAATTCATCAACTCTTACATTCTGTATTTCAGGAGCTTTAAATAGAAATGTTTTCACTGACTGCAACTCTTAATAATCTTAATGTTTTGAATTCCAATGCTGAAGGCTCAATCAGCCATTAGCATCAAATTATAGTGAGATTAGATGCAAAAAGAAATGGAAAATATGACTGCAAACATTTTGATACACATCAGACTCATTTTAGTACAATTTAGGGAGCTACATTTTCTATTCTAAAAGCATGCCATTATAAATGGGGTAACTGTAAAAAAGGAATTGAGCTCAATTTCCTTTGTACATTCAAGAGGAATGGCATGTTTTACCATAGAAATGAATATGCAGATGAAAAATTATAATCTGGTGATGTTTTTTTGTTTGATATGGTTATGAAGCAACTCATGCATTTAAGGCAGTAAACTGAGATATATTCAAACAACAGAGAAACAGATAAACCTTAAGAAGAATTTATGAGTCTATTAAAATACAATAAATTTTGCCAGTCATTAGAAATGATACAGGAAGTGGTGAGTCTTGTTTGGGTATTTCTGGCCTTATGCTTTTGCTTTTGCCCATGACTTGTTAGATGCCCCCATTGTGTGGCTGTGTCCTGCTGGTGGTGTGTAGCTTGGTCTGTACAGACATATCCTTGTCACATGAACAAAGGGCCCTGGGCCCTAAGTTCAGTATCCCCAGCTAAATCAGAGTGCTCCTCACTAAAAGTATAGGTGATGTGCTTGGTGGTAAAAATTACGTCTGGGACAACTGACAATAACAGGAATGTCTAATGGTGTCCTTACTGGTCATAACTTCCTAAAGCCAACAAAGAAGAATCTCCATTCCGACTGGGAATAAAAACATTTTTGAGATCCCCACATAGTAGTACAAAACTCACTAGAGCTGTTGCAAATGTGTGACCCTAGATAAAGTGGTATAGACAGACTTTTGTGTTAGTTGACTAGGTTTGTAATTTCTAACTGCCCAGGAAAGCAATGTCTTTCATCTTCAATACAGTCTGACTTTTAACTGTGATCCTTAAAGCAATTATGTTTTAATAAATAGCACAAAATTCTTTATTTCTACATCCTGAAGTTTTGTTTTCTTTATTTCGTGTTTGCATTCAGTAAATGTGATTCTCAGTAAAAAATTCCATTTCAACCATTCCACTTCCATGTAATAACAGTATTTTCATGCATTCTTTTTGGAATTGAATTTTGCCACATGATTTACCACTGAGTAAGCAGACCATCTATGTTACTGTTTAGATTAAACTGACAACAGAATCTTCCCACACTAAAAATTACTCCTCATCACCCTTATTCTGAAATTAGAAGACAGAGCAGTCTGTATGTTTACTTTAGGAATGCATGGATCTGCCTACATCTGCTTTTTACTCAACCCCTAAGTGGCTGACATGTCACCGTGTCCCATAAACTTGGCAGATTAGTCTGAAATGCACTATATTTGCCTCAAAGGCATAATCAAACAGGAAGAGAAGATAACTTTTGGGAATAGATAAGAAAGCTAAGAAAGCTTAAAAATATTCTCAAATTGTATTTCTAAAAGACCTCTAACTCACAGGAAAAAATTTCCCAAAAATTCATGGTCGTAATGAATTCACTACACAAAATAGAATGATTGGGTAATTGTGTCTGCTGTAAGAGTCTGAAAGTCCTGTAATCATGATGTGATTGTCCAAAGTTAGAAAAAAAAATTCCAGCTATAAGACCCAGATTATAAAATGGCCTTTAGAGTTCATTTTTATATTGTCATTTACTCTGAGTTACACAGACACCATGAACGGTGGAAAAGGCCCTGGGGGTGCTGGCAAACAGCAGCTGAACACGATCCAGGTGTGCCCAGGTGGCCAAGCAGGCCGGTGGCATCCTGGCCAGCAGGAGCAGGGCAGTGACCGTCCCTGCACTGGGCACTGCTGAGGCCACAGCTCCAACCCTGGGCTCAGTTCTGGCCCCTCACTGCAAGAGAGACACTGAGGGGCTGGAGCGTGTCCAGAGAAGGGACACGGAGCTGGGGGAGGCTCTGGAGCACAAGGGCTGTGAGGAGCAGCTGAGGGAGCTGGGGGTGTTCAGCCTGGAGAAAAGGAGGCTCAGGGGGACCCAGCACTCTGCAGCTGCCTGGAAGGAGGGGGAGCCAGATGAGATTTGTCCCTTCTCCCAGGTAACACCTGACAGGAGTAGAGGGTATGACCTCAAGCTGTTCTAGAAGATGTTCAGGGTTGGATATCTGGAAGAATTTCTTCATTGAAAGGGTGGTTAAGCATTGGAAGGGGCTGCCCAGGGAAATAATGAAGTCACCATCCCTGGAAGAAATGACTGGACTTACTTCTGTGGTTTAGTTGACAAGATGAGATCAGTCAAAGCTTGGACTCAATGATCTTGGCAGGTAATTTCAAACAAAATTGTTCTGATTCCATAAACACCAATCAAAGCACCTAAATTTTTCCTTCCTTATAGAAATCTTGTGTTCTATAACTTTTCAACCCTACAGCAATGCTCAGAGAGCCATTACTTGATTTTTTTAACTGAGTACAAGGTTTTATTGTTGCATGTGCTTCTGTCCTTTAATACTTTTTTAAAGATCAATGCATTTTTCACCTGAGCTTTACAAATAGGTCTAAATAAACATCTTGTACTACTTCTCAATATATTGAGCAAGGCAGAACAATGCTGGATTTTCTTATGGTATGTTTATACACTAGAAATAAGAAGTTTCAGCACATGGATTTTTCTTGTTTTCTGACATTTAGGATGAGCCTGATTACATTTTAAAGGTATGAAACCTGTAGTGTTAATTAGAAAGCTTGCCAGCCATCTTCTGCAGGCTTTTGTTTAGAGCTATCACTAGAAGTTCTTCGTACACTGAATAATGCAGGCTTGTCTGAAGCTAAGCCTCTCCTATTCTGTACAGTTGAGGTATTTTTGACCAAAGCCCTTCATCATTACCTTCTGTTGGTCTCGAGGAAGCAAACAAATCAGCCCATGAAGCCATCTGCTTCCTTTGAGCTCTGCTGCTGTACAGGTATCATATTTATAGTTTTAAAATAATGTTTTGGAGGTTGAAGTGCGTGGCCACAGCAGCTCACCTGTGTCTGGAGAGTGAGACCTCCAGCCCCTGCAGGCTGTTCTCTTTGTCTCTGAGCTGCTCTGCAGTTGTGCTCACTGTGGTCTGAGAAACCCCAAAGATCAGACACTTGGCTCATGTTTTCAGAGAGCTCAGCTGTATCTGCAGTTGGGACCAGCCTTTAGGGACGGGGGATGTGGGTTCCTTAATACCTAGTTCATGACAGAGGGAAATGTGGTCTGAGAAGCTTTCAGTGGATCTTGTGGCACTTTGGAATGGCCTGGTTATATGTGTGCATAATAAACACACATAGTTATTTCTCATCTGCAGCTGTTTCTTCAGCTGCACTGTGGTTATGCTTTCTCATGCTATATGTGCAACAGTGAAAGTGAGACCTAAATTTGTATTTTCTGACAGTCAATGCCTCCTTTGTACCTTAGCTGGGTCTTTTTTCTTTCTTTTCAAGTAGACTAATAGGTCTCTCTCCATTACCTTTTCTGGGAAGGGTGAGCTGCCTACACCAAACATTCCTCTCAGTTACCAGTGATGTGCCAGTAGCATGGACAGCAGGGATCCTGCAGGGATCCTTCCTTCCCAGCCTCTCCTCCCTGCCCAAAACTAAAGGTTGCTTTATCTGCAGAGCAGGAGAGGATGGGGCTGCACTCCACCCTTGCAGTGCAACTCCAAGCACACATTTCTTGCCTTACATGCTGTTTGTGGCAGGCTGACCTTTCTTTCCTTCCAAGAAGTCAGCTTGCAGCCACAGAGCCCAAAGCCCTCCCAGCTTTCCACGGCTCGGAAGCCTGTGAGCATACTGCCAGGCTGGACTGTCAGCATTGCTGGATTTATTAGTTTGTCCTGCTTTGTGTCATGGTGACCTGACTTGAACAGAGATTTGCTTTTGGTTTACTTCTCCTTTTCCCTTGGAAGATGAAAAGGAAAAAAAACTCTAATATTTTAAGTATTTTTGGTTTAAAATTTATGAGGGTTTTTTTTCAATGAATGCTATTAATTTATTAGGTTGACATTATTTGCATGCAGAATGGTACTGTAGCTTGGACAGAAACATGCAGTAAAAGGTGACTGCATGGGTATTAATAACTAAGTTAAAATTTATCTGTCTGTTTACCTCAAAGTGAAAATAAATAACCCTCAGAAAATAGTCTTTAAGTGCTGTTGGAACTATGCAGCAGTTGCATAACTTTAAGTACATGAGCAGTGCTGCTCCCTTGATAATTTTTTCACTCACATTTAGGAATTATTTTCCCTGGGTTGAGCCCATAGTGCTCTGCATGGGGCATTTAAAGCATATATGGAGGACATCAAATAGTGCTGAGCTTTCATTTTATTCTAGTATATCCTTTAAAACTGATAACATTTCAATTTCTTGCTGGTGTAGGGTGGGCTCATTATAAAAATACCAGCACGAACCTTTTAGTCATAGATCATGTTTTTCTGACCATGAAAATGAAGTTACCTTTTCACCTCTGTGGGTACAATAGGGTTCCACCAATCTAGCATTCAGGCATATCAGTGAGGAAGTTCTCACAGTGTCATTTAAATAGTCTCACTCTATTGCATTTTCCCACACTCAATTCAAATACCTACCCAGCCAGTTCATTACTAAAAATCTCCTTTTGCTTTGTGGAGGGAAAAAAAAAGAAGAAATAAATCATTGTCTGGAAGCCAGAACACTGCATCACTGAGGTTCAAACAAGGGGCTAGATTGGATGAAAAGCAGGTAGTGAGCATAATAAGCACCTTTGACATTGCATCAGAAATAATTGGGCAGAGAAGTACAGAGACCTTTGTGTTATACAGGTGAGATTTATATGAACATCACCATAAGTTGCTCATTTCTCTCAATTCCTGTATTGTTGGGTAATGTCCAGTCTGAGACTCTAATCTGTGATATCTCCAGTGGAGACCAATGTTCTCATCACAGTGCTGCTCAAAGAAACTGATTTATTCTGGCAGGCCTGTCTTGGCTCTATGGAGATGAATAAGGGAAGCACCAAACCAACACGTGCATGGCAGTATTAATCCACAAAGGTGTGGATGTGATCTTATTGAGAGTATCTGAAAAGGAAACACCTGGCCACCTGCAATTAATATGTTCTCAACCATTTCCCCAGATTCCAGCAGCATTCCCAAGAGTAGAACATGGATTTTGATAGCCCATGTTAGCATCTTCTGTTGTAGACAAAGGAAAACACGCTTGACAATTTACCACTGTTAAATAAAAAACCTGTGACATGATGCTGTCAGGACAGGCTCTCAGCCTGCCTGTGGGAGCACTGCACACAATGGATGGGAATTTCATCTTTTGGGACTGTCATCAAGCAGTGGTCAGCTGAGGATGACAAGGCTTTTCACTTAAAAATTTAGATGTTTTGTATTCTAAAGCTCAGCTTACAAGATAGGCACACTGCACTGGCCAGTTCACTTCTTACAGTAATTTTAAACAATCACACCCCCAATTGCTGTTGCAGGCAGTTCCTAGCAATGACTACAGCCAGCTTAGGTTTTACTGGGAGACAGAAACTGCTTCCCTTTCTCTAGCTTCAAAACACAGGTAATGTGTCTATTTGGCTGCCCATAGCCAAAAGGTTGCACAAATCTAACATTAAAAAACAAACAAAAAAACAAACAAAACAACCACAAAAACCCCAAACCTCCAAACATCTGAAATTTTGAAAATACTATTTCATGAAGTTTTCCACTTAAAGTATCCTTAAAGCCTTCCCTGAAGACAAGCATTAATTTTAAGAAAAGCTACATGATAGACAAAAGCACAACTCGAAGCTGGCCACTCCTGCAATGCATGATCTGTTGAAGTTTCAGAATTTCTTACAGCCTCTAAATCCCAGTTCCTGTATTTGTGAAACATTTATCCTCCCTTCCTTCCTAAGCCTTCAACACACCTTCTTTTCCCAATGGGTTACTTGGATGTGTAATACATTACCACTTTGTAGAGTTTTTGCAATCCTCAATGGAAAG
Organism: Luscinia megarhynchos; assembly: GCA_034336665.1. NCBI lineage: Eukaryota > Metazoa > Chordata > Aves > Passeriformes > Muscicapidae > Luscinia > Luscinia megarhynchos. The sequence goes on from JAPFBE010000003.1 coordinate 74,642,062, forward strand.
AAGTTTTCCTCAAAGGAAAAATTCTGTAAAAAGACAAATAATCCTTAACTTTAACACATCTTTGTACTGATGTTCATATTTCTCCATACTTTGCATTCAGGATCATAATAGGTATAATTTATACTTTGCAGTTATTATTTTTGGAAAAAAGAAAAGACTTGTATAAGATTTCTGTATTTTCCTCTTGTGGAACTTTCATCTCTATATTTGTACAAGAAATAATAGCTTCAAGTATTTTTGCAAAGGTGTTGTCTAGCTGCATTGTGCCATGTCCAATAAAATGAGGGATGTGCTTGCTTTGCAGTGGTATGAGAAGTGTTTAACTCTTCAGTAGATGTACAAAAATCCACTGGATTGAGTGGAGGGTAAAGCTGCAGGATGACACTGTTGTCACTGGACACGAGGCTGCAGCTGCCAGTACCAGCTGGAGGAGCCTCTTGTGCTGCAGTCCTACAGAGCAGCTGCTGGGAGCCTGATTTTGGGGGGAATACTTCAGCAGCTCCAGGTTAGAGACAATACACACTGATTATTTACTGAGTTCAAACCCAGGTGGCTGGGACAGGGTAGGGTGTGGGGGCAGAACTCTTTTCCATTTTGTTTGCAATTCAAACCCTCTGCAGGACAGGATACAATAAAAGTTTATTTAATTTATTTATTTATGCCTTTATTTATTCTTACATGGAAGGTCATGACTTTAATCAAAACTGCAACGGTCCAGCTGCCAGCCTGAAGAAGCATTAAAATAAGTCACAATGCATTCCTGATCTCCTGGCATAAACACAACCAAGGGAAAGTTTACTAAAAAGCCTGCCCTGCAGTGCAGAAGGTCCATGCACAGCAGCACTAGCAAGAAGTGCTGATGTGGGAGCAGAGGCTGTGGCACTGTGGGAATGGAGCTGCTGGCACGGTGCTGCTGGTCCAGATCAGCAAGAATACACCTGGGTAGAGACACCATCAGCACAGCAACCTACACATTGGGTAATCATTTATTTGTAGCTATTTAAAAGCCAGGGTTTCAGAATAAATTGTACCCAGACTTTACAGAGGCAGTGCCTGACCTCACCACCATGTCCACACCAAGACCTGGAGTTTGCTGCTGCCAGAATTGGTCAGTGCCAGATGTGCCCTCTGAGGTGCAAGATGCAGCACACTGCAGGATGCACCCATCCACTCTCCATCCACCCTGGGATCCTCAATCATGGGGGAGAAGAGCATTTTCTTGTTGCTGGTCATTGACCTGGACTGGTGCAGGGCACATCATCCCTGGATTTTAAGGAACAGATTCCAGTGCTCAGGTGATCCTTCCCTCAACGTGCTCCACTTCCCACTCCAGTGCCTTCTGATATGGTGTGCAAGAGGCACACAGTGGGACCCACAGCCTGGTGAGAGGCACGGGCAGAATGACTGGGGAATGTCATGTGCCCTCCATCAACAGAAGAGACCACCCCGTGCTTTCCTGTGCTAAGGAAAGACTGCCAAAAAACTGGGCTGCTGGTTTAGGTGTCACCCCTTCTAAGGATGTGCTGCAGTGTTAGTGTGCCCTCAGAGAAAGGATTAGTCATGCCAACAATGCCAGTACTTATGGACATCATTTCCACATAACACAGAACATCTTGAAAGTGATGTTGCAGTTTCATTTCTGAACGTCCTCATTCTTGTGAATTCATATTTTGGATGTTACAAGTGCTCCATGTACACAGCACAGTTTGATGGGGCTGGGATTTACCACACAGATGATTCATTTTCCAAATTAATTTGTTTTAAGCATTCCATGCAGTATAACTGGGGAAGGCATTTAGAAAGTACAAAAATACATTAATTTATTTTAAGTGTAAGTTCTATTAGCAGCTTGCATACAAAAGAAAATAATCTTAAAGTCTTTGAGACACTTGAACTCCAAGATGTCAGAGTTAAAGAATGTAGTCCTACTTAAATATGTATTCTGTTGAGCATGTCTGCATAAAGGTGCCTTTATTTAGGCCCCAATTATTTATTTACACAATGATGTTCCTCACTGGAATAGCTTTGTGTGTACATATATATATCTAAATATCTATATGTATTTATGTGTGTATGTATGTATGTATCTATCTATTCTGTCCTAATTCAGCCTCAATGCACACCTCTTTTGCTCAAGAATAGTTTGGGGTTTTATTCTGTTTAACAGACATATTAATAGAAGGGTATAAAGAATAAAATAAGATTACTCATTTGACATAGGATGTCTAAACCCTTTGAGGTAGAAGGTTTTGCTTTAACCTTTAGCAGATAACAATCCCCCAAAATGAGATGGGTTTTTTATTGTGACATCTCCAGACTCCATAATGATGCAGATGCTATTGAGTCTGACTCATCTCTGCACAGCACAGGCGATCTTCCTCTCAAACATACTAATGAGTTAAGCAATAATCACTGGCTGCTCACAGGGAAGGCAGAGCTGGCATTTTGTGATTATCTAAATGAAAGAAATAAGTGGTGTCAGAGATTCTATGGTGTGGGAATTCAAACAAAACCATCATTTGCTCTCCTGTGTGTCACTAATGAAGGTGCTGCAGCACTGGAGAAGGCACCAGACTGAGCTAGGGCTGAGGTGATGCCCTGAGGAGGTCCAGTGTCCTAAATGTCCAATGTCCTCCCTGTGAGCTGCACTGGGATTGGTGTTACCAGTTTCACTCAGCTGTTCCTGCAGGGAAGGTTGACCTAAACGTGGGCCAGGGAAAGAGCTGTGCTTGTTCCTTCTGCCTTCAGGAGAAGAGCTGTTTGTGAGAGATTCACACAAATAACACCATTAGCATCAAATTAACACTGTCTTGATTTTCCCTCTGGATATAAATTATACAGCAAAGCTAATTAGCTAAAAAGCCACACTATTCACCCTGAGTTTCTCATGCTGATGTGCTTACAGATATCATTATAATGATCATGCTCACATTTGGTTTCCCAGCTCATTTGGGAAATATTTCAAGCCACCATTTAAACAAAGATGAGGAAAAATTATTATGGCAAGGGTTTGGCAGGGGCAGACTTGGTTCTGTGTTGCTGAGGGTAAAAATAATTGTGGTGGCTTGTTTTGTATTGTCTGAACTTCAGGGGGATGGGGAGGGCAGGGAGAAGGGCCCATCTGGACACAAAACAAGGTTACAAATCACAGCTGGAACTGGTGACACACTCCTATGGCATTCACTGCAGGTTTCTCAGGGAAGGTCTGGGAGCAGGACATTGTGCAGAATGGCCATTTTTCTCATCCAAGGCAGGCAGTTTGTCCTAATTACAAAAAAGAAACAGCAGTTCATAGGACCAAATAAATGCATCCCTTGACCAACAGCAACAGCAGGAAATAACAAACTTAAAATGACAATTTAAGATGAGGTTTTATGTAAGGATATATTTGCATGACAGCTGCCAAGCACAATTTGTTGGCACCTAAATGTCTCTTAGGTCTGCTATCCACCTGCTTCCTTTAGATGCTCCTGGAGGGTGCACCAGGGCCCTCCAGTGCAGTTTTTGACTTTTCTTCTTTTGGCTTTTCCCTGCTGATAGGCATCCTGCTTGTTTTATGGTAATTCAGAACTCACAGGTGTCACTGTTTTCACAGTCTCTGTTTCCAGCACTTTGTGCTCAGCCTCCCAGCTCAGGTGCACTGAAGCCCTGACCCTTGTTACCTTCTTTTGAGGCTCTTGCAAACAGCAGGTGCTCTATTCTAGGAACCAGTTGTGTCCTGTATGCAGTTAATTCATTTGGAGGAACACTCCATGGATTGGTCAAGCTCAGGTTTCTTCTGCCCCTTCTGCCAGGGTTTGGGAATTGTCCCCTGAAAGCTTCTCACGAGGCTTCCCAGTGTGCAGGTGTCTCACCTGCCCGTGCACTATGCCAGGGCTTCCCCAGGGCTGCCATGAGTGTGTGGTCATGTCTGGAACATGGAGACCCCAAAGGAGCTGCCTGGAGCCCATCACTCCATCACAGGATGGATCTCTGGCTGCTGTAGCCAAACCTTGGAAAACAGCATTGCAAACCTTGTTTTGAAAATATCCCAAATCCAGATGGGCTGCATGTTTCCCTTTGCACGTGTTTTTTTCGTAGGAATGCAAAAGCAATGACCACCAACAAAACTAAATTGCTGATGTTTTTCATTCAGATGGGATTCTAATCCCTTCTAAGGGCACCCAAGAGCCATTAACAGTAATTTTAAATGAAATACACCCGTGCTGGGTCTAACTAATCAGTTCCTCAATTATACTGGCAGAAAGATGTATTCCAATTACCAAAGTACTTTCAAGTGAATTAAGACTCCTTTCTGTACTGGCTGTGGAGGTCACTCAATGTTCCCATGAATCCCTGCATGTTTACATTAAAAAAGCACACCATGATCTTTGGCAAAGGCACTTGCTCTAGGTTAGTTCAGCTTTTGAGCTTGTTGCCACAAATACAATAGAAAAGAAGCCAACCATTGCAAAAGAAGCCAAGAATATCTTTCAATACTTTGTTTCTGTATCAGCAATTAATCCAAATGTCACGGGAAAAGTTTTACAAACATGAAATAAAATTTTAGAAGATGAAAGTGCAGATACCTCATTTACCATGTAAAATAAGCAGTGTTTGTGTTAGAAAGGTTGGTTTTGAAGGAATGCATCTAATGCCAAACTAATGAGAAAATGTTCCAAACCAGGACCTGAACTGTCTTTGCCACCTGCTCAGTTTACACCTCTGCTGTTTCCTTGGATCACTGAAGTTTCTCCTCTTCAGGCAGGAGGCTGTGGCCAGCTTGGCTCATCTCAGCACACATTCCATACCAAAGCAATCCCACACATCACTTTCTCCCTAGTTGATGTTGAAGGCTAATCAGTAATAAAGCCAAAACCACCAATTTTTCAAAACACATGAGAATCATGCCCTGTAAGGTGTTTTAAGGCAACCAAGTAATGAAATGTGTCTTCACCCTTTCTGGTAAGAAGCACAGATGTCTCACCTCTTGAGAGTTTTAGATTCGGTGTTAATGTGGTAATTCAACACTGTGTTGATTCAACAGCAATTTAAGTCTTTTTACATTTAAATGTTCACTGAAATGTCAAAATATAGCATGTCAGACAGAACAAAGGTTTCCTAGAAATGAAAATAAAACAACTTAAGTTGTTCCCTGATGCCAAGTAAAATGGGACACTGTGAAAATGAGTGGTGAGAACTATTTTAGAGCTTTGTCTAGACCCCAAAGTAGTGATCTGCATTCACTCCTGCAGATCAGGGATCTAAAGCCGAGAAGCCTTCATCCCTATGGAAAAGAGCAGAAAGCACTAACGGGTTTTTTTTCCAGTTTTTTTAACATAAAATGAGCAGTGAACTGTGATTTTTGATGAGCTATCAAAATGCAGACATTCTCCATTTCCTCTTGTGCCTAAGCACAGTGCAGAGCTGGGCATCTGTGGCAGCTCCTACCACTCCTGCTTTCATGGTCCCCAGCAGGAGTGGAGGGGAATCCAGTCCAGTCCCAAGAGCTGGTCCCAGAGGGAGCTGTGGCAGTGCTGATACAGGCACAGGCCCAGGCCCAGCTCTCCAGGCACAAAGAGCAGCTGCAGGGCACAGCAGGAATCTCAGGGCATCTGCCCTGCACTTCCCTCCTTCCTGAAACCCCGTGGCACCCGGGGGTGTTGCAGGGAGTGATGGTGACATTTCCACTGCTATTGCTCCACACTACACCTCAGGAGTGGTTCTCAAAGTCAGGGCACTAAGCTTCAGCTCACTTCCAACCCCTTGCTGCAGCCCCTCTACTTCTCAGGCTTTTCCAGCAGAACTAATACAGCCAGAAGGAGCTTTGCCAGCTCAACTGCATCCCTTGGTCCCAAGGGGAACCTTGCCTTCTCCCTGGCCCCATCCTGCCTGGGACACCAGGATCTCAGCAAGGTGCAAGACAGCTTGGTGACTGCAGGCTGCAGGGGATGTTTGGATTCCTGAAAGCAGAGTCCACATCTCTCAAATCCTCAAGCAGGGAGAGCTGTGACATACAGGCTTCACCTCGAGCAGTTAGAAAGCGTCGGGAGGGAGAGGCTCTCCATCTGGTCTGTGCGGCTTGGCTTCTCAACAATCTCATTTTTACTTAGAGCCACGGTGCTGATGCTTTGTTTCTGTCTGTCTCTGATGTGCCCTGGGCAGAGCTGTGGGCACAGTGCCTGCACAGGAGGAGGCTGGCAGGCAGGAGCCCCAGCAGCCGGAGCGCGGCAGGGGCCGGCGCTGGCAGCTGGAAGCCATGGATGCAGGAGCAGTATCCATCCTCCTGGCTCCTGCAGCTTCCTGCACTCTCCAAGCCCAAGCACTCTGAACAGGGAAAGAGTTTATCAGCTGGCTGGTTTGATCTTGCTTAAGAAACACAGGTTTTTTAGTCTATATCATAACAAAGTCTGACTGTTTCAGGGATATTAAAGTCTCCCGAGTTTCTGGTGAGTTCCTTCAAGGAAAAGGCAAGGCCACCTCACAGCTCCCTTTGCCTGGGGCACAGCATGCCAGGGAACTTGCAGAGGCCAGTGCACTCCTTGCTTCCCCCACCTGGCAGTGCTGTTGGAAGGGAAGGCCCTGCTGTGAGCCCATCCACCTGCTCAATTCCAGAGGCAAAACCTCATCAGCGAGATTCTGCCACACCAGGGCTCTGCTTCTTGCTACTAACATCCAAAGCTGTCATTTTATTTTCTTCAAAAGCCACATCTTTGGAGACTTCCACATGATCAGGACAGTGTATTGTCTATTGGCTGGTGTTCACATGCCCATCTACATAAAGCACCCTCAGAGGGTGAAATGTTACACTAAAATGTAGGTATGGATAGAAGTAGATCCAAAGTATTATTACTTGGAAAAATCAAAAGGCTGAACTAGAGGCCAAATTTAAAACCAATAAAAAACCAGTCTGTGTATAAAGGATTTTTATTTTGAAAAACATTTTTTCAAATTTTTGAAATACAGTGTAAAGTACAACATAGAATTATGTATGCAAAGTCAGCCTATGCATGTCATGCTAGTTATTTACATGTAGATATATACAGAGTGCAGATAATTATTAAAACCACACTACAAAATAAACAGAGAGTTCAATAAGATAATTTAGTAGGACTTTATTAAATAGATATAGTTATTAATTGCAAATATTTTCCTATTAAACTACCATATAGTATCTAAAGTAACCCCTATAAACTCTAATACCTCCAAAATTGCCATAAATGTGATTGAAATTGAAACTATCCATAAGCCCTATTCAGCTGTTCTGCCCTTTGCTCCAACAGAAACTCTAGCAGAGATAATGGTGCTATCTTTAGTGCCAGAGCTTTGATGACAACTCCTAGTAAAACACTTGCAGAAAGCTCAGATGCAAAACAGCTTTCAGCTGAGGTGCCCAAGGGTTGGAGCACTGTGCTCTACACTTAAAACAACAAGAATAATGTGATGGCTTATTAAACACTGCCACACACAGGACAATTAAAGATATGATCCTCAGTGACTCAAGTAGCAGGTGTTTGGATACCAAGCCCCTTACTAAAACAAAACAATGCAAACTCCCAAAGCCCATGCAAAATCTTAAACTAAAAAAGAATAGACCTCCCAACGGGTACAGACACAGCCTGGTGACAGTGGCCTTTAGCAGGAGCAGGAGCTGGATGGGCTGCAGCAGCAGCACCATTCTCAGGGCTCAGTGACCAGCCAGAGAGAGACTAAGGCTGCCCATGGCTTTCATCTCTGGCCACTGCACAATGCATCCAGGCCTCTGCTGAAAGAAAGGACAACCCCAACACAAACAGTCCATCTCCTTTCTGGGGGCTTCTGGCCAGAAAACCCTCACTAGAAATTGCCAAAGGTTTGTCTTTGACTTCACTAGAGCTTTGAGAGTTTCCATCAATGGGGAAGATCCATCCCAGTCTGGAGGATGTGCTCCCCAACCAGGATTTCTCTTCTTGTTGCTCAATACAAAATTGCACAACCTTCTGCCTTAGGAAAAGGAATATCAAGAACAATGTGCTTTTTAGTTTCATTATTTATTCTGATGCAATCTTATTAAGCAGAAAAATAGGCCAGGAGAGAAAAGTTAACAAAAAAAAAAATCCAATTCACTGCCATACAGTGCTTTTTTGTTGTTGTTGTAATTACCATTCTGAACTGCAGAATTTTACAACTTTTCCTCTCCTAACATGTCTTTCCTAAAGGCACATTACAATTCAATCCAATTACAGGCAAAGAATAGAGATTAGCACCAGAAAATATATAAAAGGAAAATAAGTTACTATTACTATCATAGAATAGCACTGGTCAGCAAATCTGTGCATCTTTTTTTTTTCAGAAATAATTGTACAATGAACATTATAGATTAGTTAGGGACATAAGTGATAACTGTGGTTTAATTTAACAGTTTTGTTACATATAACTCTAAGTGCCAAAATATGGCAAGAACATTTTAATACTGAACTCACAGGAATTACACACAAAAATGTAATCTTTATCATCATTAATAAAAGGTGTGAATATAGAATATTAATATACTTTACATATTTATCATACAATATATCAGTCCTTCACACTATTAATTTGATTCATGTTGTACTGCAACATGTATCAAAAAGTTTAACAAAGAAAAAACATGGCTAATTATATGTTGTGGGTACAGACATTATTTCCACAAGATAAACAACAACAGCAATGTATCTCTGCCTTGAGTTCTACAGTGATATTTGGTACAAACCTGCTGCATCCTTTTAGGAATAGTAATAATAAAAATAATAATAATAATTATTATTTTAAAAATATTTAACCTTTGCTTGTCGAGTGAATCTGATTTTCATAAAGAATAGTAAATCACTACATTGAGCTAATTTAATTCAGATTGCCTAATTTTTTGATAAGGCATTATTAAAATATTGTATCTCCATTTAAATGTTATATGGATTTCTGATTCCTTGCTATCATCAGAAAGGATTTTTGGTCAGGCCTGAGAGTATCATCATTACAGAAGTTTTGGTGCTGCCCCCTCCCCCTCTTCAGTCTTGCACCCCTATTTACTCAACTTTCTGGTTCACTGTTCAGCTTCCTGTAGAGATAAACTCCCTCCTGAAAGGCAGGGAAGAGCTGGGGCACGCACAACCCAGCAGTGAGATCATGCAGAAAGTGCTACTATGTGCTGCAGAGGAGAGTACAAGAAAAACAAGAGAGTTCCAAAAATCAAAACCCCTACTCCTGGAGAGTGAGTGGCTAATTGTAAGTAAGAATGGACATAACCTTTGTCAGATGGAAATGCCACTCTAAAGCAAAATGACTAAAAATTTATTAATGCCTAGGAGAAGGTCTGACAAAGCTGCAGAACATTACAGAGGAAAACATAGATTTTTTGTGAGCAGCACATTAATGGAATTCAGTTTCTTATGAGGTTGTCTTCTCCAATACTAATTTTGGCCTAATGTAAGATGAATGCGTGGGAACAGATGAAACACCTGTCCTCCACAGGGATTCTTCCAGGTTTTTCTACAACCTTTCCCTCAGCACTCACAGGCTCTACTTGCTTCATCTGTAACTGAACTTGGCAGTTTTACAAAATTTTTAATGAACTTGGCATCTTTGACTTTTCTAGCTTGCACTCAGATCAGCTGCTTTCAAAGCACAGTACTGGAGAATTTTGAGACACATACAGAGGATGTGAAATTACCTAAGCTTAGGGGTTTTTTTCCCCTACTTATTTATAAATTAGTCTAGAACAAAGCAAGTAAGAGCAAACATTTTCTACATTTTCCATTTCACAATTCCTCAAGAATTTCACAACAATTAAATTGCCCTTAAGAGGTATGAAGAGTCATCAAAGGATGTTCAATAGAGGTTTGCTACTGATTCCATGCCACAGACTGAAGCTGAGATTTTTTCCCCTGATCACTGCATTTTTCTGCCTGAGTGAGACATGCTGGGCTACCAGCCTCTGCTCAAAGTTGTGCTTCCCTTTCTGCTCCTTTTTGCCTGCAGCAGCACTTTTCCTGGGAAGGTCACCAGAGGCAAGCCTTTTGACAGTCTAGTTTTTTGATTGTAAAATATAGCAAAAACACAACCAAAATCATGTTAGCCTTCTCAGGGCAATGGCAGTCTCAGGCATAGCTTAGACTAAGAAAACTTGGCTTGCCTTGAAATGAAAGAAGATTGAACTGGTTGAGGAAAGACCTTCACTTCCTTTCACATCTGCTCTGGGACAATTAGATGAGCACACATGTATCTGCCTTCCCTGCCACTGCTACCTGGAGCAACCTTTCATCATAATGCACTGGGCACAGTCTGGATTTAAGAAAAAGTGAAACATGTTTTGGGATTCAATGAAACTGTTCAGGTGAGAAAACAACCCAGGTCACTCAGTCACTAATGCAGGGGGCTGTCCTCAACTGCTTGCAGCCAGTCTTGCTCAGACTCCCCCTATGAAAAGGATTTTTGGAAGGATGTTCTCTTTCTCTGATCATCACTCAATACTTGAATTAGTGACGAGAAAGATCCTGCAGGATTCTGCCACCAGCCTGAAATTCAGCAATTGCTCTGAAGAATTCATGCACTACATATAAGTAAAGAATGTTCTGATGTGCTTCTTTGTGCTGGCAATGAGTTCTACTTTTCAGTTTAAACAAGAAAAAGGCTAAGGAAAGAAAAAAAAAAAGCAAGAAAAAAAATACTGATGTTTTTAGCCCTAACAGCACTTCTTCCTTAAACTTCCTTGAAGTAGTATAAAACTTAGAAATCAACAGATGATTTATATGTTGATTTCTACTACTGAAGAAAGAACTGAGCCTTGAGAGGTCTATGAAACTAAGCCTAGATAGTTCTATGAAACAATGAATTCTTTTGGAAGCACTGATGTTAAAGAAATACTAAGATGGAGGTTAAATGTGTTCAGTCAGGAATGGTAAGTAGCCAAGGAAGCAGTGCATGTTGTCCCTCAAGGTGCACAAGAAAACTGCTCAGACTGAGAAAGCTTCTTATGGTTTTCTTTGACTTTTTTTTCCCCCCCTTTTCAGTCCTGCTAGGAGCAATCAATAGGTCTTTACAACACCTTTGAAAAGTAAGGATTTTTTATTCTTTGGAAGGAGAGACTCTTTTAGCAGAAGTCAGGAGAAATACCACTAAGTAATTATATTGCTACATGGAGCTTTTAGCGTTCATAGCTTATAAAATTGGCTAGTTCACAGGTCATTTGTCTAACTTGCAATGCAAAAAGAATGAGTTACAATTTATCTCAGGTTTCAAAACATACTGCTGTTTTTCACTGCTCACTTCACATGACTACCAATCAGTCCAGATTCAGCTTCTCCTTGTTTTCTATAGATCTTCTGGGACATAGAGAGAGTATCTTCCAGATGATTGTTATCATTGAAATAAAAGTGGCTAATATTATCTATGCTGATATAGAAAGCAGGAAAGAAATCTAGTAAGTATTTGAATGAAACATTCATAAAACATATCACATTTTGAATGAGCACTCACAGCACAGGCAGTGTTTAAACTGATGTTATCAGCTGTATGAATTCTATATTATATTGTAACTCCATGACTAACAGAAGTTCCAACTTCTGATTTACTGTAAAGTCATTTCTTATTTGAAATGATTAGGATCAATTTTAGAATCAAGTTTTCTAAGGGAGCATTCAGATCACAACAGAAGCAGTACTTACATTATGAAAAAGTCCACGATTTTCCATATTAAAAACCATAGATTACAAGAAATGTCATAGAGTGCATTGCCTCTAAATTTCACACTTCTGTGAGCAACATCCTTGGACCTGAAAGTCTGCAGCTAAATAGCCTTTTTTTTTTTTATTGCTCTAGTGTTCCTTACCCATAAAAGAAGAACAGAACAACCTTTTGCAAACAATGGAAGTTATTTAAACAGAGTACCATCCTCAGCACAGAAACTGTTAACTGTTTCATCACATTCTGTTCTGTTGGCAGGGAGCTCTGTAACCTGCAGCTGCAGCATCTGAAGGAAATCTACCACTCAGCTAAGGGGCTGATCCCATATCTGTGTCAGATAAAAATCATAGTGCTTATTATTTGTTACCATGGATACCATGAAGATATTGCTGTCCACTAAAGATTACTAGAGGAAGACAACATAATTCTCAGGAACTAGTCCTGTTTTGCCTTCATAAGTTGCCTTTAACCAGCCTGGTTCCACTGATGGATACACTGCAAAAAAAACATATACACAACATTTAACACTGTTAAAAATCCCATACATGCTACATGTATTTTTTAGATGGTATTTATTCAAGAGCAATTGAAAGATCAGGGCAAAACCTGAGAGCTAAACTTCTGTCATATGCCCCCTTGTTTTAAAGATTCTTTTCTAATATATAAGTCAATGTAAAATAAATCTTACCATTGGAAAATATTGCTCCCTGTGGGAAAGACAGCTCATGACTATGCTCAGCCTTACAGGAATACATGGCTTTTGCTTGTCTGAAAGAAAAAAAATACAGGCTTGCAATAAATGAGATAACAAGGAAAAAGGCATAAAGGAAATGAAAACCTGGGAAGTATAGGAATAAACAGATCTGAAAATGCTGTATGACAATGACTATTACACAGCAGTTCAGAGGAGTAGTTTATAGCAGATAATAACTTCAAGCTTACTGGAGTTAACAAGCATGTTATTGCAGAGTAGAGACTGACATCCCACTCAGATATTTAAACAGGAATATAAAGTGGAACTTTTAAAATGAAGTTGTCATTCCAGTAAGTACTGAAATGAGCATACTGTTTGAAGCAAGCCATGGATTACCTGGAGACAAATTCAAAAGTGATCATCAAGTCATTAAAGGTCTAAAACCCTGACCTGTGAGAAACTACTGTTAATAGGTTGTGGTGGTTGAGAGGAGGACTGAAAAAGTCACCTCTCAGGGTCTGGCACTATGATTCTGCAAAGTACAAAATGAGGGTTTGAACATGAAAATTAGGAGTCTCTTTAGATTCCTGCACTTTACCTAATACCTTGACTTTAACTTACACACTCAACAATTTTTCTGAATTTCTTTAAACCCACTCTACATTAAGTGAAGATGAACTTGTTGGCTATTTCATCTTTGCATGAAATGATGGGGAATTGCCAACTGAGGTTTCCTTCTAGCCAGGATTTATCTCAATGACCCAATATGTGACCTGTGGCAAAGTTTAAAATTTTCTGCATACTTTTTGAGAGTGTGTATATGCAAGTGGCATTTAATCTATCATGTCTTTCTCTCAAAATAGTGAGATAAAAGAGTTGCATGATAGATTAATTAACAGTGCCACATCATAAGTATTATCATCATTCATTTGAACCTTTAAACGGGTATGAGAGTGGATGGACATATTCTGAAGTTTTTATGTGAGAGCTTTCCAGAGATGATTTCTTCCTCTGAATAAAAAGCTTTGCTGTTGGTTCTCTGACTTATGACTGGACTAAATGGCATGTTTTGCCTTCATCTTAAGAGAACTAATGACTCCTCAAGGGTTACATTCTCAAGATGAGATTTTCAGAGGAGATCAGGAATTTTGAGTTGTACAATATCCAAGGGGCAGTTTATTTTCAGGGCCCTGGAAACATTTCTGATTTTTAGTACTGTCATCCTGGTTACATCCCATCAGCTAACTAAAACAAGTTGAGCACTGGAAACCCTGTTTGTTCACTTTGCTTAAAGGTTAGCTTGCTCTCTGGCTGGTGCAGACTTCTCTGAGGATTTTTTCCAGAAGAACTTCTTGGTGCCTCCTATGGCGAAGAGTTTGCCATTTACACTTGACAAGACAGGTGTCTTGATTCATTACTCTGTATAATCTGTACAAATTTACACATAATAATCTACCTAATGTATATGCAGAGGGAGTTTAGAAAACTTCACTGGAAGTCACACATAAACTAAAATTATTTAATCTCATTTTCCCTCAAAGTCTACAGAGAGCCCTACAGGTGTTCGAATTATCCTGACCCAAACCAGTAACACTATGACAAAACAGCCTGTTGGGATGGGTTGACCCTGGCATGACCCCTTGTTATGCAAACCTAATACACCTGTGTGGCATAATCATGGATTTTACACATATAAAACAGTGGAGTAGCTGTTCAAGATTGCTGTAGTTGTAATGAACACAAAGTAGTAGGTAATGAATTTACCAAAGCACAGGGATTACTTCAAATCTGAGTAATTTGACTGTCAAGACAGGTACCCATGTTAATAATAGAGTCACCTAAGCAATACTGACAAAAGACATTTAAGGCAATATTTAAATGTGAGGCAGATAATTATTGAAATATGACATCTTGTTTTTATTGCTCTTAGAAAAAGTTAAGAAATTAATGCAATTTTCTCCTCTATTCTCTAATGTCTAATAAGCTATTCTGTTCTCAACCTCCAATTTTATCTGATGCAAGTACGTTTACCTTAAAAAAAAAAAGACAAGAAAACATAGACTCTGTCTTGGAGTTATACAATCACAGAATTTCTAAAGTTGAAAAAGACCTCTAAAATCATCTTCTGTGGAAAGAGAAAGGTTCTCAGGACGTGACTTTTACACAGAGAAACACAAGAAGTCAGTTTCTCAAAAGCTAATGAATGATAGGATTCTTCACACTACCTTTCTCCTGAGACAGAACAATTATAAAGTTATCTACAAACCATCTGGGATGGTATGAGGGACAGAATTAAGAAAATTTACTCATGATTCTGGAGCAATTTTCAAGCATCTGGTTACTGACTCCACACTTGATTTGATTATTTAGATTCTCATCTTTGTTATTACTCACTTCATTTGGAGGCACTGCTCATGAAATGAGCTTGCAGGTTCTTGGGCATTTTGTTTGTGATTATGAAAATGGATATTCTTACTGATGGTGTTAATGTTGTTCTCCTTAGAAACAAGGCTGTTAAAAAGCAGGTGATAACATCACCACCATCTATTACAGTGCTTTTAAGAGGATGCTAGTAACACAAGTGTGATTCATGTTGTTTGGGGCAGAGGAAAAAAAAAGCAACTTCAGAAAATGTTACCCACTTTCCTAGAAGTTCCTTCTTTCCATGACCCTACTGGGTAGATTCCAGATGAGAAAAATGCATTTTCCATTTCCTAACTTCCTATTATGGTTGTTTTGAGTCCATAATGACAAATATACTAGCAGTCAAATGATCAGTACTCATCAGATCATAAATTCTTTTGCTTGACTATGCAGTCAACAATACCTGAGGTTCTAATAATAATAGTAATAATAACTATTTTGAAAGATAAACAAGCTTTCAAACTATGCTCCTGCCCTAATCACTTTTCAGTCTAGCAAGACAAAGCCAGAAGAGGAATGAATGAGGAAAAACATATGACTCTCTCTCAGATGACTCACTAGTTAATTTTATCCTACAGGAAGAAGAAAGGTTTATAGAGCCCTGGGGATGGCAGACTCAAAATACTGCTCTGGTCTGAGCAAGCATTCCAGGTGTTTTAGGAAATGCAAAAACATAGCATGAAAATAAAAACAGCAGAGAGACTGGAAAAGAATATTTAATCACATGGTTGGGAAGGGAGCATGGGTCTAGAGGGCTTCAAAACAGTCTGCTCCTAATGAAGTCCCTACTTGGCACCTAGAGATCCTGCTGAAAGGTTGAGCCTTTTCCTGTCACCTACTCCTTCCCATTTTTCTAATGAAAATTCTTCTAATGCAGTGTCTCACTTCAGAACACTACTTTCTGTGCACCTCTAAATTGAAGTCAAGATTATGCAGAGTCAGGGATTATGTGTCAGTGCATTTCTGTACAGAAGCTGAAGTAAACAGACCCCAGGCCTGACTGACTTCTCTAACTGCAGTGTTTGTGAAAATAGTAAGAAAACTCCTTCATCTCTTTCAAGTGCATATTAGATTAGTGACAGAGACTGGTCTCAGTGTACACAATATCTTAATACCACAGTGAGGGAGACTGATGAATAAAACTTCAAATCAGGAAACAGGAAGACAGAAGTCAAAGTAACTGCAATTGGAAAAAGAGAGTACAGGCTGGACAGTGCATAAAATTTTGGTGTTCCCTGTCCAATCCCAACACCTGTACTGTGGTCTCTTGTTGTCTTTCAGAATAGAAGAACCCTTTAGTGTTGCAGGAGGATATACTCATGTATACAGGGAGAAAACAGGTCAAACAATGCATTAAAAAAGAGGACACACACTCATTATAGACCTGTTGCACCATTCAAAGTCAGAAAGCAGGGTTGCAAACACTGAGTGGAAGAAGGAATTAAATAGGACCAGACCACAGAGGCAGTAAAGTATCAAGTGCAGAATTACCTGCTGGAATACAGAAAACAATGTGAGACTGCAAAGCCATACAAGTACTTTTGATCTGCCATGTGTACAAAAGACCACAACAGGCCACAGGTGCTTGAAGCAGGGAAGAAGTTACTTACATTCTATAATGCATAGGTAAGCAGTAGCTCCAAATTTATCTTAGCAAGGTAAATTACCCACGCAGAGAATCCAACACTGTCTTGACTTGAGTATTTCTGGTGTCAAACCATGCAGCTTAAAAATAGTTTCTCTGCCTTGCACTTGGCCCTGCATATATTCATTGGTTAGCAGAGTTATGAACACAGGAGGTCTTTCTACTGCATGATTAAGTTGTAATTACCATGATTTCTACATACTTTGGAGAAAAAAAAAAAAAAAAAATAAGGCTATTCTATGGTTTTAAATCAGCCTTCACGTTCATAAAATGCAGCTAAATAATAGCTGGCTCTGAATTGCAAAATCATACTCAGACTTAAACAGCACTATAAGAACAGCTGAGCTACTTCTGATTTCTTCCTCTTTCTCATTTTCCATTCTTCTTGCTCCTGTTGCTCTTCTGCCTTCTTATGAAGGCTGAAGTAGAGGAGCTATTCAGCCTTTCAGTGTTTCTGGCTTTGTTATCTGCTCTCAACATCCATTACCAAACTGCTACTTTTTCCTTTGTCAGATTTTTGCTTCTTACATGCTTTTTATATACAGATATAGGTGGCACAGGCTCTGAAGGAACAACAGGGGAGAGCTTGAAAGAAGGAAGCAATACAAAGTAAGAAAAGGCAGAGAGTTGAAGATGAAATGATGAAGGACTGGTGAAGCAGTAATTGCTTTCAACTTAGGGCACTGGCTTAAGAACATTCCAGACCCTTTCACTTATACTTTTCTTCCACAAAGTACTGCCCTGATCTTTTCACACCCCTTTCCTCCCCTGCCACCCTCCTCTTTGTTCATCTTACAGTTCATGTAATACACCAAACAAGAAGATTCTTGATTCCTGAAAGCTGCTTCTCTCACAAAATCAGTAGGCCTTTGGAGGAGAGCTCTTTCTTTCCCTACCCTGCTAGAGCTGCCAGAGAGGACAGCTACATTCCAAGGCCACACATTTCAGGATGTTGGCATCTTCCTTTACACCTGTGCTACTTTAGGCTCCTTCTGGATTCATGGATTGATTCATGATCTTTTTTTCATTGCTCAATAGCTCTGGTAAGTTGTGGGTTTTATCAGTGAGTAAAGCAGTGATCTGCTCTAAATCTGTCTCAAAAGATTTGAAAAGTTGGGACAGTAAGAAGAGAGACAGATGTTTTCCTACACCTATTTACTTATCTGCTTTGTCTGTAAATTGTAAGGGAGAGTAGTAAATGTACAGAAGATACTGCTTCCTAGACAAACACTCACTAGATCATTCTAAATTCATTTAATATAAAAATAAATCAAATTAATGAAAGAAATGCAAACAATTATGAAGAGAATGTCAATACTTCCTGCTGTACACTATCAACAGTTTCTCCAGACAGACACTGAGGCATGGAAGATGTGATGGTCAAGACAGAAATCCTGACCAAGTTTATCTTGAACTTCCTAAAGTGGATGTTATTCCAGACCTGCCGATATGAGTAAATTACCATAAACCAGGTTTGCTACTCTGCTGAAGCCATTCCACACACATAGCTGTATGGAGAAAGTACAGCACCCTCACCCTAATTTAAATACTACTAATTTTCTCTTGGATCTGTGTCCCTAAGCAGACAGCTGACCTGAGCCTCTCTCACTATTCCCCCAGATGAGAGAATAACCAGACTGGCTGTTATTCTCTCTGAAATTTACCTTTCTTTTGAAAAAAGGATGAGCTTAGCAAGCCAAAAAAATTTTATATGCCACATGATGCTGTTCAAAAGACACAGCACAAAGCTCCAACACTCCTCTTTCAATCTCTGAAGCCAGCAAAACAGAAAGGATTTTACAGAATGTTAAAGTCTGTAGCACTTACCGTCCTGAAGAAACTTGTTTAAGTGAACCAGCACTTTCGAACAACTGCGCTCTTGCAGCCACTCTGAAAATAAATGCACCACCTTGCTTTATAACACACACATTATAATCACTTCTAATCATCTCAAGAGATGAACACACTTTAATTTTTTAAAAATTATTCATTTACATCCCTTATTCACCAGACTTTTTAAGGGCATAACCTCACTGAGGGCAAGGACTTTATAATTTTCCAGTGCTGTGCTGAGTCACCAATGGAAACCTCAATGTCTTGTGTTTAAAACTATATTCATGGATGGCCAATAGATATATTGGAAATGCTTTTACTGGAAGTCTATCACTATCATGCTGGAACTCTGAGCTGTGCAGAATTCCCTGTTTAAGTAAGGCACAGGAATCTGTGAAATGACTACAGTGATCCCTTCTGCAGTACAAAGTGGAGAGGCTGAATGATATCCTGCAGTATTTGGAGAACTTCTTAATGCTCTGCAGATCTGGAAATCACTTGTTCATGAGGACAGAAATATACTGGGTTAAAGTCAGACCAGGAGAGATCTGACTTTTCAGTCTTCTGAAAGCACTGAGAAACATTATTAATCCAAATCTCAATAGGCTAAATCACAATCTCTATCACTGAGAACTATCTTCCTTTCAGCATTAAATAAATGGAACTAAACCAGAACCAAACCAAACCAAACCAAACCCCAACAGATAGAAATAAACTGTTTATCATGAGCAAGTGAAGACACTTCAGAGCTGAACATAGGTTTCGTTTTCTGAATCTGCTGATCTTTTTGAGCAAACATCATAGACAGAAAGTAGCATTTTTGCTCCTTGAAACATTAAATTCCAGAAGAACCAGAGACAATAGCACTAATTATTTTTCTAGGAAACATTTCTACCTTGTCTCCAGTCTAATAAAGTCAATGGTAGTCTTTCAACTGACTTAAACAGACTTTGTGCCCTCTCCTTTGTTTACAATCTTAACAAAACTAGATAAATAGTTAACAAATACAGGAATATTAAAATCAAGTATTCATGCATGCTTTTTCAATTACTTATGTACATCACTGGAGCCACTTTATAATAGGCAATACTGCAACAACACAAATCTCCAAAGTGCCATAATGACTTACACAGATCCCGGTCTTTGATAGCCATTACTTGATGCAGTATCTAATCTTAATCTCCTGCACATTTTTGGAGGCAAATCAGGGTTTGGTGGAGCCTTTAGTGTATCTTTGGTATCTGTTGAAGATAAGCTCTGTATAGATCCACTGCAGCTTTTGTTACCTAAAAAACCCACCAAATTATAAGGAACATTAAAGCTGATTTGAAGTTGTTTACAACATGTATAACTGTGCAAAGCAAAGGTTGTGCTGTTGTTGTTGAGAGGCTTTTTAAATTTTTTTTTAGGAATCAAAACATGTAGAGAAACTACTTACTAAGAGTGAGAAGAAACAGCCTTTCAGGCAAAAAGCCAGGAGAAAAGAATCAAAGAAAGAATGAGGAAATGACACTAAAACTGAGAAGGCTGAAAAATTACATTGCAATTATATGGCTAGATAGTACAATTGCTAAAAAGTGACAATTAAAAGCATTTATAAAATAGCACTTTGCATAAAATTGAAAAAAATTCACAGGGAAATGGTTCTCTGGAAGTCAACTGATGAAAGCAGTGTGAAATCAGACTACAATAATTTGTAAAAATTAACATTTTGATATCCACAAAAGCTTCATGCAGTTTAAAAAGAAACTTAGGAATAAATGATCATGATTTGCCTTAAACAATTGCCACTGTAACTTGATAAAGAAAATCATATGTGTACAGACTGTATAGCAAATAAAAGAAGTCATTTTAATGAATTTAAGCCATGTCCACACGTGTCCTTTCAGGTGACTTATCAGTGGACTGCTACCTTGCTCTGCAAGATGAAAACTGCATCTGCTTCTCTCCTTATGCCAAAGACCAACCAAAGCTTAATAATGCTTTAAATGCTGTCATAATACAGATATCCCAAAATACAATCACAATACCTCTATTACTAATATAATATAATGTAATGTAATGTAATATAATGTAATATAATGTAATATAATATAATATAATATAATATAATATAATATAATATAATATAATATAATATAATATAATATAATATAATATAATATATATTATATTATATTATAATATAATATATTATAATATATTATAATATAATATATTATATTATATTATATTATATTATATTATAATATATTATAATATAATATAATAAATTATAGATAAATTGTAAGAGGATAGAAAGTGATCTCAATTTAAGAAACACATCTTTTAAGCTGTGTGAACTGTGTAGGTTATAAGCAATGGAAATATGTCAGAAGCAGTTTGAAAACTGAAAGCAACACACCACAAAAATTTAAAACAAAAAAAAAAACCAAACAGGACTAGTGAGTATCATGAGCTTTCAGATGCAGCTCCTGTTTTCTGATGCATAAGTTAACACTGATGTGATGAAAGGCCTTGGAAATTACCTTCAGCTGATGGAATTGACCTAAGGGAAGATGCTGAAGACCTTTTCAGCCCAGACAGACTGTAGGAACTCTTTTTGGTCAGGTCTGTTGGTGGAGAGGCATTTTCTGGTCCAGTGACAGAAGCTACACTTTGGCAGTCTGATTCCACATCTGTTTTGGTAGCATCCTCCTTTGATGAGGATTCTGGACTTGTTGTCCACAGGCCTGAACTTTTCTGGCCATTAGAAGATGCGGGAGAGGCGATCCATGGAATCCCTCCTGATTTCTCCCTTGGCTGTGAGGGTGTGCACTTGGTGGTGCTGTTCTGCTCAGAGGAGTGAGAAGACAGGGATTCAATGCTGCCCATGGGAGTGCTGTCAGGGCTACTGCTGTACGAGTCACCTAGGGAGAAGGCAGGGAGAGAGAGTGAGAAAAATAATCTGTGCTTTCTAACCATGTGCATTTCTTTCATGCCACTTTGAGCTTTTGTACCTTATTTATTATCAGATCCATTAATCTGTGGTTTACTGCAGAAAGAATGCAACTCTTTTTTTTATTTACAACTTGAAGACTCATCTTGCCCTCTTTTACAGAGTGTTAGTCACTTAAAAGTTGCAAGATTGGCTCATGCATTGTTTGTCAGATGCATTTTCTATAATTTTTTATCATTCCCTACTATATGAAACCTGTATCTCTTTTCTCACATCATACAGATTTTCTTTATTTCCTACAATATAGTTGTGTCTGTGCTTCATTTAAATGATGACTTAAAACCATCTAGTACTCTGTAAATGTTATTGCCAGAAGCCTTGGCTCTCTCTTACCTGTCTGCTGCCACACCTTACATTTGGTAAGAAGAGTACCTCTGCATCTACCTCAGTGTTTCAGGGCACAAGTGAGACACTAACTGAAACTTGTTTACACAAGTGCTGAGTTTCAGCAAAACACAAGTAAAGAGTTGTTGGATCAGACCTAGTGGAAGTCACACTGCCAACAAATGTAGCATCATAGAAGTCATACAATCATTTAGGTTGGAAAAGATCCCCAAAATCATAGAATCCAGCCTTTGACTGAACACCACCATGTCACCTGAAGCTTGGCACTAAATGTCACATCATTTCTTGAATACTTCCAGGGATGGCGACTCCACCACTTCCCTGGTAAGTCTGTTTCAATGCTTGACAAGCCTTTCAGTGAAGAAATTCTTCCTGCTGTCCAACCTGAACCTCCCCCGGCATAGCCTGAAGAATATTTTGCATACACTCTGCAAAATACTTGCACAGAAATATCCCTTTATATAGCAGTATTAATTTATTGCAGTTACACAGTGAAAAACACCTGAAATGTGCCCAGTTTGTGCTCTGGTGAGTGTAACTGACTGTTCCTTTGTAACTTCTTACTTGGGATCCCATGTCATTCACACTTGCAATCCATGTGCAGGGAGCTATTTTTATTTAGTATTTAAACTCTCCCTGGCAGGAAACAAGTAACATAGGCACAAGGAAAATGCAGCAGCTGTGCAAGGATATAGGATAGATTTCTTAACATTACAGACTTCAGAATTACTACAGATCCTCAAGAACAGATGCAATTTAACTGTGGATTAATTTACTGAAGCAATCTCATATAAATCTTTTTGAGGAACCAAGGGACACAGAAATTCTTTAAGAAGTCTTTTGCAGTAGTGGAATTGTTAACAAGCTTTTATAAAGTTTCAATACTCCCCACTGGTACAGGCAGTAAGTAAAAAAGTGGTGACCCAAATGGATAAGAATGAAAGAAGTAGAACTTTTACTTACATCTATATAAAATTAAGTAAGCATTCTAAACAAGCAATTAATTATAGATATAACTCCCTGCTGTTAAACAGTAAGCCATATGATAAGTCTACTGCTTCTCCCAGGAAGATTAGAGTTTGTTTCTAATCCAGAAAACCTAACAAAGTTTCAGTGGTTTTGGCAGCCAAGGCAGTGGCTGATTTTGAAGCAATGACCACAATCATGCATGTGAAAAAAGCCAAGTGATGGTTTTGTTCTCCTATCCTTGACTATATTACATTTGTTACAGGAGGAGAGAAAAGGACTGCATTTACTGTTTCCCAACCTCAACAATCGTCTTGCAAGCAAATGAGATGGACATCATATAATGAACTCTCCAGTTTCAAAGTAGATTGAATTTAGATTAGAATATAAAATCTACTTTAAATGATGTTGAACACTGTATGCAATGCAAGACTTGCCTACAACCAAATATCCTTCCTCATCTGAGAAGTGAGGATTGCAGTCAGTCAACAGTGCTGCTGTGACTCATAGAGGGTAAAAAGCTGATGCTTATGATAATAGGAATACAGTATTGATAGGATATTATTCAGACAAAGCTAAAAGATGACATCCAAAGCAAGATAACCAGTATGCAATGACAAACTTACTGTCGGGATCTGCTAGACATGGTGTGTATCTCCCCTTGGGTTTACGTGAACCTGTGGAGAGACAAATTGCTCTTGTTCTTCTTGAACTCGATCGGGACTGAGGCTGGGGAAGAGGAATATTGGGGTCTGGTGCAGTGTGAAATATCTGCATAATTAAAAAGAAGGGAAAAATGACATTAAACAATAGAGGTACTCTTACATTTTCATTATTAATCCATTTGTTTTCCTTCCCACTGTGCTTGAAATTAACACTATCCCAGTCTCATACATTACAGAAGAGTAAAGTCACAGAATAAAAGCTTTGCTTTGATCTCATTTTACAACCTGATGCACTCAGAGGAGAATCCGTGCATTCAACCAGAGTAAACCTTCACATAGTGGTAGCAAGAAAGAGCTGGAACAGCCAGGAGTGAAGTTATGATCCTTCTCTATCTGTTTCTAGATTCAGGAAGCAATCTCCAGAAAGCAACTGAAGGTTCAGTTCAGAGCAAGCCTTCAAAGCATGGGAAATTATGTCTTGGACCTATACCTTGCACAGTCAGAAAAGACTGCAGGAATACAGATCCATAGCATGGAGTGGGAAGAAGCTATTATTTCTATTAATACAAATAGAATAAATTCTACAAATTCTTCCACAAATTTTGGGCTCTTTATTCTTAAGGACTTAATCATGGCAATGAAAATGACATCTTAGTTCCACTTCATAAAAAAACAGGTAATTTCTTTCTACCTTTTCATAATGCTCTATCAGAATTTCAACGACGATATTCTGAAACTTAATGTTCATCATAGCAGCCACGGTTTCTTCTTGTGCTCTCATCAGAGTTGGTCCAAAGATAACACCAAGGTTGGATACAGTCATTAGATTTTGTTGACTGTGCAATGATACCCTTTAAATGAACACAAACAGTATGTGATTTAATTGTAGTGCTAAACTACAATTTTAGTAGGCAAAAATTTGATAAGATTACTACTTTCTGCAAGATCTCAAGTTCATGCCTCTCTTTAAAATACATTTTTAAAACTTCCATTTACACTAGAATCAAAATACAATGTAGTAAAACTACTTTATTTCCATTAAGGCTCTATGACGTCTGACAGATAACATTAGATGATGATAATGACATCTGGCTTTAAAATATATGCACTTTTTACTTCTGTATATTCTGGTATCACATACTTCACCTTTTCTGATTTTTTCTTCTTTTTAATGTAGAATTTAAAAGCTTATGTTTCCCAATAATTTAATAGATAGTTAAATCTCAATCAGTAATACTCAATGTCCCATTTCTCTCCTTACTACTAAGATTTGCCAATAAAATCTGTGTCATCATAGATCCTTTGAAAGAACTGTCAGTGATTCCCCAGTCACAGCTGTCCTATCTCTTGTCTGAGGAATATTATGCCAAATAAGGATTTTAAAATCACCTTATTACCTAATTTTATTGAATCTGTTACCAAATGGAATTTAATAATGAGGCACTAGTTCATATTTTCCTCTTCCTTCTCACTGCATCTGCTACTATGGTCAAGCTGAGTATTTTTTTAGCCATTTCTTACATAATTAAAATAACTCTTGCAACTTTTAAAATTAAGAAATAGTAAAATCTATAAAACATTCCCCCCATATTTGGGACAGGAAGATTTTAGCACCCCATTTACACCAAGAAGCAGAAGTATGGGAAAGGGTTTTGTATAGGAGGCAGCATGATTACAAACTGCAGGAAAACAAATGCCCATCTTCTTACATATTTCTTATCTTGCTTCAATAAGTTAGCTCAAAACTTTCCAAAATGTTACCCTAGACAGACACACTGCCAGAGGTCATTATCTGGAAGCCATATAATGAAAATGACTCAATTGTTCAAGCACATTTTTAGCTTAATCTAACTTTCTCTGAAACAGATCTTATGTTTATCTTAGATGACTAAGGGTCTTTTGGGAAGCCCACTAGTATTTCAGTGAAACTGGAGTGTTGAATAACTCAGCTCTAGATATGCTATAAAAAACTTAGAAGAACCCCTCCCTTTGCAATGTAACTCTGCTGTGTGCTGCACAGTGACTGCAGAGGTCTGTTACACAAACATTATAGTCTTATAGTGTAAGAGAGAAGGTGGTGTTTGTCTGGTGTTTGGGTTTCCTTGGTTACAAATGTAGGAGCTTGGTTAATAAAAGAAATGGTGAATTTAATAACACTGCAGCCAGACAGGGCTTTCTACAATGCATTTCAAAGGTTCAACTTCTTGCAAAAGAGAAAGAACCTGGGATGTGTAAATGGATCATTTTGATTGCCATTTTCCCCTGACCTACTCCTACTGGTGCTGAGCTACAGCACAGACACAAGCTGAGGTAATTATGCATTCCAGGTAGCTGTAGGGCATTCCAAGAGATGCCATTGCTTTCTCCTCAGAATCTCTTCATTTGATGTATCACCAGCAAATTTGTGATACTGCCAGTCTGCACACTCCCAACATACCATAGAAAAGCATTGTGTTGTTAAATCATAACAAAGAATGATTCATTCTTTAGAGTAGAGATAATTTGACTAGGTAGGTTTAAAAACCAAAAAATGAGTTACCCATGTGAAAGCAACAGCAAACTTCCCATGTTTGCCTAGCTACTGACTATGTATCCATGCAGTATCATGTCTCTCCAGGCTGCTTTTCAGGATTTGCCAGTTTTGTTTGTTTGTTTCTAGTATGATCTACATCCACATCATCTCATCCTATTTAAATTGGCAGAGTAACACAAAAGTCAAGCTAGCAAAGATGTAAAGACTTTATGATTTAAACCAAGAAAAAAATTACATTATCCTTATTTTATAACCCAGAGCTACAGTACTGTCACTTTGTAGCAAAAGCATCTATAAAGGAACTGAACAGCTTAAAGAAATATAGAGAAGGAAATTATGCACTTTGAAATTGGATTTTCAACAAAAGAATGATGAAAACAGGAGGTTGGAATTATTTTTTCTCCCAAGTTTTCCCATTTTTATAAAATTAGGCACTTTACCTGCCATTTATTTGTTCCTTGAAAAATCTCCACACAATGGTAGAAAAAAAGATGAGGGAGGAAGATGGCTAATATGCTCTAAAGATTAATTTTAAATTCAGTCTCATTAGAATTGCTAACATAAATAACAGCTGGCAAATTATACAGGAATTAGAAGGGGTGAATTGAATGTTGGAAAGAAAAGTACTGAAGGCATTCAGTGTAAAACTAAGATTACATCTATTTGAAACGAGAATCACAACAAAGATGAGAAAAACAAGAGTTAAAGAGCACAATTAAGGAAGAGAATACTACAGGTATGCTTTTCTTTGGAATTGCACTGAGAACAAAGAGGCCAGGAAAAGAAGTCAAAGAAAGTAATGCTTGCCTAACAGTAATTGCACCAAGTCAGTTCCTATGCTGATATATCTCTCCAATTTTGAAGCTTCCAGACCAGCACCTTTTACAAAATTGTTAATCCTTCATTAATACTTTCACTTTTTTGAGGGTTCCATGGGAGTAGGTATTGTATTTTTGGTTAATTAAACAATTCTGTGAGTAAAGAAACTTATGAAACTTTTTATCCATCTGGCTCTCTGTGTCAACCCAATTATCATGAGAAGCAAGGTCCACCTAACCAGGTTTTGAAATGAATGCATTTACAGCAGCTTGCTAAATGCTAGTCCTCCAGGGGCTAGTGACATAACGGGCTAAAACCATTTTTTTAGGGCTAAATGATTTCCTGTCAAAGAAATGTTCAGAGTTCTCATTTCTGTAACAGGCAGCAAAACTGCATTAGGCTCCACTGTAGACAGCTTACTGCAGCCTGTAGCTCAAGCTATGATCAAACAACTATGATGTTTTCATTCTGTTTCTACAGAGAGTATTAGTCCAGTTAAGTTGAGAACAGCATTTTAGATGTTTCAAATGTAATTTCAAGTCTCATTGTTTCAACATAGAGAATTGATTAAGCAACATTGACAAATTTAAAGCAGAAATGATAACATCTTACAATAATACCAAAGAGAAAAATAAAAAATAATTACTTGACCAAGTGCTTAATAAGGATGTCCAGCATCTCTCTGTTCTTCTCTGGTAATTTATGCACAAGTGCATGCACTGCCTCAACTCTGTAGTTCTGATCATCTGACTCTATTAAACAGAAAACAAATAGTTGATAATCAGAACATGTGTTAAGAAGTGACTACAAATGGCATCAGTGCCTGTATGCTAACACAAACATGCATTAAGAGGAGCCAAACAAAATTAGCTTTCAAATGATGAGGAAAATTTGATTATATTTATTACACTGTGAAATCTGTACTTCAAGTAAATTGCCTAAAGCAATTACTACCAATACTGGAACCAACAAATTAATGGCATTATTGACTTGATGTGCCACTTCAGTGAAGTCTAAGATTTAATCTAAGAAATATAGATTAAAATAGCTAAACTTATTTTGTGTATTTTATTCTTATCAAGACAAGAGAAAATGGAGAAATATCTTCCTTAATTCTAAACTGAAGTCATTAGAAAAATGATCTCTGCTATCTTTGTATCCAATTACTCCATTTGTTAAAGGGACTTCACTTTTGCCCTTTCTCACTTCTCAAGGCAAGCTAGGAACATAAAGATCCCTGGATGAGAGGGATGAATGTTACAAAATAATTATCAGCCTACAGAAAACAAACAAACAAATAAACAAACAAACATCTAAATGAGGGTTCAAAACTTCATGCAGAAGGCAGCCACGCAGAACCACTTAAAAGATCAGAACAAACCACTGAACAGCTTCATCTAGTGTGACTTCTCTGTTTTGAGGGCTGGACCACTGCATATCAGAGCAAGGAGAAAAGTAAAGATAGTGACTGAGGAGATTAGAGGTTAGAAACAATATTACTTTCATGAAAGCATATTTATCATTTTACTTTTTACTTACTAACAGCAACAATGAAATCTTTGTGCAGCTTGAAAGTCATCAGTGGTTCTGAAAGACACCTGGTTGTAAAAGAAACAAATTTTAAATTTAAAACAAACTCAAAATCCAAGCTTTATGAGTGTGATTATGACAGCCCTCAACATCTGCACTATGTTCTACTGGTCCTAGGAATTCCAATTCAGTGATGACTGATTACAGGTAGTACACAACTCAGTCATGTACACTGTCTGAAAATCAATTTGAGTGAAATCTGGTGTCACCATGTAAGTTAGTAAGGAAAATGTTACTTCAGCACAGAGCCTCAATGTTTCCTGTCTTCCATATTGTAGGACAGGAATAAATACAGCTGCAGACATGGTACAGTGGGCTGCAGAAGACACTTTTTGCCCAAGAAAGGCAAAAATATGACAAAATTTGGGACCAAAATTCTGATCTAAGGGATCTTGAGTCATCCCCTGAAAGGCAGACTGAGAGCTGCCTTACAGACACAAACACATGTCCTAATTTCACAAACACAGTACCTACAAGGACTTGTGCTTCTGAAGATATATTACAAATTTCCTTCAACCAAAGCTGGTCTTTTCATTCTGCTATAAATCATAGGCATGTTTTCCAGGTTAACATGGATTTCTGATGCTGCCCTTTGTCAGGTGACTTGTTTAGGAAATCTAGATTTGTTGAAGGCATAGAACACCCACCATCTGCATTGGATACTTTTAATTATGTCTCTATTATATATTGAGATCCAAAAGAGTTATCTCAGAAGTACCATAATTTCTGCATATTCTGTATCTTATCAGCAAAAATGACAGAAGGGATATTTTATTTGTGAAGATAATAAAAGCATAAGATAAAACCCTATGCTTTCACTGGGATTTTCATTCAACCATAATGAAATGAAATTTATATGGTACACAACTTAAGAGATTCACAAAGAGAAGACTGAGCACAACATGCTTTGTGGTTATCATAAAAAAAATTAAATAAAAACATGCAGTAATTGAATTTAGGGCTGTATAAGGGAGGATTATCTTAAAAAGATTGAAGGTGTGTATTATTATACATAATCACAGGAATATTAAGCAGGATAATAAAATACTCATTTATTACTATGGCAATGGACCCAAGAAGTGTTATATTATATTAACAAGCCAAAGATTAATGGGCCTGAAAAGGAATACTGGAACTATGTGGGATCATACTTACCTGAGGTAGTTTTTTAGTCCACTTGTTATTGTTTTATTGTCCCAAATTTCCATATCAATATCCATATCAGGAGGCGATTTAGGGGCTGGTAGAAATATGAATTAGGATTTTGTTACAGTTTCAATAACACATTAACTAGAAAAATAGCAAAACAGAAGCTACTAGATCAGCCATTTAGTCAATTAATTATTTATTAGCTAGACTAATAACCAACCTGATCCATTTAAATATTGTCATCTTTGCCAAATTATTAATTAAAAATAAATTCAGTGCTCATAGTTAGTAACCATAAACAATAACTTTATGCACTGTATCAAAGTGTTAAGTAAGCCCAAATCCATAGAGAATTACTAATTCATTTGTCTTAGACATGCAAACAGAAGCATCAGAGAGATCAATTAGCAAAGACAGGACCAAGTGTCTATTAAGGTGAGCCATAATCTGTCATGGAAATAAGTTTTGGAGAACTTGTGGAACAAGCCAAATATATATCAATAAACAGAACTTTAAAGCTAGAAGAGAAAAGCATTTTTATTAGTAATTTGCTCATGTGTACCATGCAGAAGTGAATTCTAACGCACACAATAAACTATAGAGGAATCATTCATTTTAAGAGTACAAACTCAATTTAATGGCAGTAAGTGCATATACAAAATTGTGAATATTATGATACACTCTTCTGAGCACTGCAGTTAAGGCAAAAGGGACCACAGCACATACACTGCACACTGACAAAAGTTCACTTCAGATACTTACAAAAGATGGTATTCATCAGCTTTTGCACCTTGGAATTTACACCACCTATTCTGTACAGCCCCAAGATTGTAATACCTAAATTGGGAAAACAAGTAAATGAAAATAATTAAAATAATGAAAATATGGTTATTATTTCAATATATGCTGATGCATTCTTGGTGTATGTTTTCAAAACATCTAGATATACTTATGGAAAACTGTACCATTACATTCTTAAGTACTGCTTTATCCTACTTCAATCTCTTGTGGGATATTAGCAAATCCATTCCACTGAGTCCACATCATACTACACCCTAAGCATAATTTTACATTAACAGAACCCTTCTGCATAGAAATGACCCAACAAGGTGATGGCTAAGAAAAGTAAAAAATAAGACCCAAAAGCAGTCTTAAAACATATTACACATCAGCAAGTTTATATTGCCTAGATTTTAGTGGAATTACTAGGCATCTATGTCCATCATCTCTTTCAAATAAGATGTGATTTAAATTCTATGGAATCAAAAAGATATACTGTATACTGTAGTAACACATCCATTGAGAATTAATGTTGTCAGTTAAATTTCCAGGCCTTTTTAATAGCACAGATAAACAAATAATGTTTAAAGAGTGACATTCAGAATAAAGTACTAGATTAATTCAGTCATAGCTATTTTATTATTTTTAACTGCTTTTTAAAATCAGCAGGGTTTAAATGTCTTCCATTCTCCTCACTTCAAGCCTTAACATTTAAAAATTGTCTAATTTTCCTTTGAAAACAACATTCCTAAATCTGATCTCACTTAGATAACCTAGGTATTTTGTTTTGAAGCCCTCTTTTACCCTCTCTGCCCCAGAAAATAATGCAAGCTCTGAGTCAGCAGTGACTCAACAATGATAACATTGCCAGCTGAGAAGCTGAATTCAAGTTGAGCTCAAAGTTGCAAGAGAACCCACATTTGGATTAGAAGAGATCTGCACACTGAGAGCTCATGAAAAGGCTCTCTCATTTTATAGGAGATGATAGGAGCCATAACTCTCCATTTTAAAACTTACTCTGAGTTGTTAGATACCACCTCATCAGCAGAGTGATTACTACTTCTATTTTTACATTCCCACTAACAAAAATGAGTGTGGCTAAACATTAAATGCTGCTAAACATTAAAAAAACCCCAACAACGTACAACATTAGTGAATAACATGATAGCAGTAATACTCTGCAAAAAATCAGATGTAACAGAAGAGAATGTTGATGTCACTTTTGGGTATTCAGGTTTCACACCTGAAACCAAAGTTGGGAGCCGAGACTTCCTATAGCTCTATCACTAGAAAGTGAGTACAAGTCAGTGCACACAAATGAAAGGACTAACGATGGGTGCTGTTATATATTAAGCCGTGTGATCAACAAGAAATTACAGAAAAAGTTTAAAATTCTCACTTGAATGATATGTTAAGAATTATTGTTGGAACTGAAGACAAGAATTAGGAGTATAAAGCATCCAGATAAAATATGAGAAGTCCAAGCCAAATAATGGACACACTTCAAAGCACAGATGTAAAACATGTAGAATTAAAAAAGTTGGATTTCAGAAAAATAGTCATGACAATCTAATACCTTATTTGTGGTTTAATACACACCTCTTGTTTCTACAGCATGAATACATTTCCTCACGAAGTTGAAACCTGCTTCATTTAAGAACACTATAAAAAAAAAAGGGTAATTACTTTCCAACCTGAATATACAAAATCTTCTGTTTAGCTACATTCACACACTAGTCAAGGAGGGCTAATACATGGTTATCCACAACATTATAATACTTGTTCTATAATAGGGTCTTTGTAGATACATCCACAGCATTCACAACCCAACTTTGTAGTCATTCTGTACCATTAGAAACTTGTCTTCCTCAGGAGTCAGAAGCCTCTCTAAAGATGCAGTTGAAAACTGCTGAGCAAAATGCTTTTAAGAGTCAGAGAACTACATTATGACCAGAATATATTCATTTATTTTAATACAACAATACTTTTTGTTCTTTGCATATGCACATAAACACTCATACAAATGGTAATGTAGGAGAACAATCCTTGTTACTGAGTTTAATTAGCCATCTTATTCCAAGTGAAGGTATTTCTCATTAATGTTGCACCTTCAATAACCACTGCTCTAACTACCTAAATGAAGATCTTAAATCAGCATATTTGTAACCATTAAAATAAACACCATCATACAAAAGAAGAGATAGTAGCTTAAATTTCAGAATCTCAAATACACCTCCAATGAAGATGTATGTCCAAATTTTACAAATCTCTTTCTCTGAGATATATTATTTAAATTATTTTTACGTATTTTTGTTAATATAATATGATAATAACGAATGTGTTGATACAGTGTTAATACAATTATGAACTCAAATCTCATAGCACTTTTAAATACACTAATTTTTTTTTACTCAGTGTATATCTAATAGGTGTATATACACCCGAACATACACCTAACATACACCTAAATCTAAACAGATGTGATAGACCAAGGCCAAGCGCCCAGTCCTGCACCTGAGTCACAGCAACCCCCTGAAGTACTACAGGCTGGGGGCAGTGCCTGGGAAGCTGCCTGGCAGAAAAGGCCCTGGGGGTGCTGGCAGAGAGCAGCTGAACATGACCCAGGTGTGCCCAGGTGGCCAAGCAGGCCGATGGCACCCTGGCCTGGAGCAGCAGTGGTGTGGCCAGCAGGAGCAGGGCAGTGACCGTCCCTGCACTGGGCACTGCTGAGGCCACAGCTCCAACCCTGGGCTCAGTTCTGGGCCCTCACTGCAAGAGAGACACTGAGGGGCTGGAGCGTGTCCAGAGAAGGGAC
The DNA here is from genome assembly GCA_034336665.1 of Luscinia megarhynchos. Lineage (NCBI taxonomy): Eukaryota > Metazoa > Chordata > Aves > Passeriformes > Muscicapidae > Luscinia > Luscinia megarhynchos. Next base: position 74,674,997 of record JAPFBE010000003.1, read on the forward strand.
ACGGAGCTGGGGAAGGCTCTGGAGCACAAGGGCTGTGAGGAGCAGCTGAGGGAGCTGGGGGTGTTCAGCCTGGAGAAAAGGAGGCTCAGGGGGACCCAGCACTCTGCAGCTGCCTGGAAGGAGTGGGGAGCCAGATGAGGGTCAGCCTCTTCTCTTAAGTAACAAGCAAAAGGACAAGAGGAAATTGCCTCAAATTGTGCCAGGGAATGTTTAGATATCCAATGAAGTTATTTCACAGCAATAGAAATAAAATATAAAATATAAAATAGTCTCTTTCTCCCACACTTATATCGAGAAACTGTAACATGACAGAAATCCAGCAAGATATGGCAACTCAACATAAAGAGCTTACTTTCTTCCTTCTTGCTAATAATGGCTGGCAGCGTGTAGATCTGTAAAAAAGAAAACAAAACAACAACAATGCAATAGGACAATGTTTATGCTTTAAATCCTTTATTTACAGGTTTGTGAGTAGCTGCAACGTGCTATGTACCAGATTGCTGCTAGGGAAATACCAGCCTTCCCTTTCATGATCTCTTGACATTTATTGCTCCAGAACACAGATGGGTTAACAGTGCTGTGCTACCATAATGCAACTAATGCATTAGAAATCAGATTTACTCAGTCCAAATGGGTTAAATTTCAAAACAGGTAATTATACTGGTTCAGGCAAACAAGAAGCATGTAAAAGCACTCGTTGAGTTCATAAAACTGATCAACCATTCTTTTCCTATCAGATACAGGTCTGACATCATTAAGTGACTACTTTAAGAGCATGCAAATAATGGGAAGAAAACTCAAGACAAGCCTGTCTCTCAGTAGCCTTCAACACGTGTTTCTGCTCTCAGCAATACCTTTTGAGATGATACTAATTGTTTACTCCACAAAACTGCCCAAAAGATGGTTGCTCTCTACCATTGTAATAAAAACCACTTCACATATGTTTCCTGAACTATGAATTCTATTAAAATATATGCTACTGTATTACTTAAAATATTATTGCTTTACATACCGTAATATAAAATAATGATATACACAAATGTAGGCTTAAATTAGTAGATCTACTTTTCTACTTTGTAGTTACATTCACTATGTACTTGCATTAGTGTCTCACGAAGAAAATAAAAGAATTCTATTTTTTGGTATTGCAATAAAGTATCTGAAATGTATACTAGCTTCTTTCTGTAATATGTGATCCAGAAAACTGTAAAATGAAAATTAAAAAATATCCTTACTGGCTCCTTTCCATCCATAGCTTCAAGCCAAAGTTTTCGGTTGGATTCTGAAAAAGCTTGTAGTGTGATGATTCCAGGTCTGTCAAAAACACACACATTCACTGAAGTTACTGTTTTTCTCAAAAAGTATCCAAAGTCAGAATCCACATGCATAGTGATGTTAATATATAAAAGACAGACAGAAGTTAGAGAAAGTTGATAGCTTCTGATACATCAGAATAATTTTGAGCTAAGTATAAAACACATCTGTTTTTTAAGTTTTCTAGCAGTCATAAAACATTTTTTAAGACAACACCTACAAAAGTCAGTCTATTTATCATATTTTAACACAAAAATTAATTCAATATTTCTCTTTATTCCCAAGATTGGGAAAAAATACTTCTACAAAGTACTGTGCACCTATGTATTAAATACAGGAAATCTATTCTCATATATCTAATATAATTATAATATCCAGGAGTAAGTGGAAAAAAAACTGTGGATGTAATTTTCAAGAAAAAGAAGTACTACATTTCTGAAAGTAATAGAGATTTGTACAGAAGTATTTATAAAATATTTATAAAAATACTTAGTATCTGTTTCTTAAAGAGGATTGTCAGTTTTGCTACAAGTTCCATAGGAATCCATGCTGTATCTGCATGCCAACTTCATGTAGTCAAGACAGCATGTATGCTGTGTAGTGAATTTAATTAAAAAACCAGGTTTGAACAAAGAAGTACTATGTCTTGAAAGCCTATTTTGTCTGTATACAAATGTATTGGTAAACATGTGCTCTTATTACAGAAGTAATTATTATCTATTGGGTTGCAATTATTTTCAAATTGTTAGCACAATGGAAACAAACCTCTCAAATACTTCAATATCAAAACAGAAACGTTTGTCAATAGAATCTGTCTTTCTCCTGATGCAAGATTTTAGCTTGAACATTTCTGGTGAGCTTGTGACAAGGCCATTCTACAAAACAACAAAATGGAATTAGCACAGGCAGTACACATACACCTTGGCTTCATCTTAAATTTAATAGCATGAACAGTCCAAAGAACATGTCTTAACATAGGGATTAAAATTATTTAGGAAACATACAATATTTTTATGTATATTAAGACTACCTTTAATAACTTTGCCATATATTTGTTACTTAATCATTATATTTCAGAAAATTCCCTAAATTCAAATCTTACAAACACCTGTGTATATAACTTGATTACATGTATGTTAGGATGAAAATCATGTAATTCTACCAACTCTCCCATGCAGATAAAAACGTTTTCTGAAGAATAAAGCTGAGTAATTCCCAGTTCTGGCCACCATGATCATGAGACCTTGTTATAATGTTGGCAAGGCTGACACAACTGGGGATTCTAAGGAACATGAGGAAGCAAATGTCACTCCTGTCTTCAAAAAGGGCAAGGAAGGAGAAGGATATAGAATCACAGAACCATTCAGGTTGGATAAGGTCACAATTAAAGCATCCACACACCTTTTAAATACTTCCAGGGTTGGTGACTCAACAACTTCCCTGGCAGACTGTTCCAATGCTTGACAACCCTTTTGGTGCAGAAATTTTCTGTAATACCTCCCTCCCCTGATGCAACTTGAGGCCTCACATCTCATGGAGAACTATAGGCCAGTCTGCACCACATGGAAAGCATTTCCAAATATATTAAGGGCAGAAAGATGACTGGAAGCAGTCAGCATGAATTTAATAAAGAAGGAATCACACAGGATCAATCTTACAGCTGTCTATAATGTGTTGGATGACTCAGTGTATGATGGAAGAACAATGAATATTGTTTATCTCAACTTTAGCCACACTTTCAACCATCCTACCACATCCTGATAGACAAGTACAGGTGAAATATGGGTGAGGTGGTGAGGTGGACTGAACACTGCCTGAACTGCTGAGCTCACAGCAGAAGTCCAGCTGCAGCCAGGCACTAGTGGTATGTCCCTGGGGTCAATACTGTTCAGCATGAACAGCAATAAGCCCAGGCATCAGGACAGGATGAAGCTGACAGGATGGAGAGCAGCTTGGCAGAAAAGGAATTTCAGGTTCTGGTGGGCAACAAAAATGACCATGAGCCAGCAATGTGATTTTGCTGCAGAGAAAGCTACTAGCTTCCTGGGATGCATTAGGCAGGGTACTGCCTGCAAGTGGAGGAAAGAGATCCTCACCCTCCATTCAGCACTGGTGAGGGACACCTCAAATGCTGTGCCCAGTGCTGGGCTCCCTGGTACAAGAGAGGCAGTGATGTGCTAGAACAAATCCAGCTAAAGACTAGCCTAGGTGATTAAGGACTTGGAGCACAACTACCTGAAAGGAAGCCTCAGTGGGGTGAGGGTCAGTCTCTTCTGCCATGTCTTAAGTGAATGAACATGAGGGAGAAGCCTTAAGTTGTGACAGGGGAGGTTCAGATTAGATATCAAAAATAAAACTTTCACTGGAAGAGTGGCTAGGCATTGAAATAAGTTAACCAGGCAGAGTCACCATCTCTGAAAGTGTACAAGAAGAGCCTGGATGTGGCACTTGGGGATATGGTTTAGAAGTGACTATGGTGGGGCTACATTGATGGTTGGACTAGATGACCTTCAAGGTCTCCTCCAACCTTGATGATCCTTTGATCTGTCATATGAGGAGAAGCTGAGAGAGCTGTGACTGCTTGATGTGGAGAAGAGGTATCATATCAGTGACTGATCTACAAACAGCTCATGGGAAGGCTAAGTAGACTATGTCAGATTCTTCACAGTGGTGCCCAGTGGGAGGGCACAAACTCAAATACAAGTAATTCCACTTGAACTTCAGAAGCAGTTTTTTATGGTGGCCAAACACTGGAACAGATTGCTCATAGAGGGCTCCATCCCTGGAGATATCTAAAACCTGACTGGACAAAGACCTCACCAACCTGTTCTGGTTGACCCTGAATTGAGTTAATATTAGAGATCTCCAGAGCCCCCTTCCAAACCTCATCCACTCTATGATTCTATGCAAAAGTGATAAATTTCATATGTATTTACAACAACTACATTAGAGAAGTTATTTATTTGTGGCTTAAATATGTTTTAAAAGAAACATTACTTAAGCATTTATCCATGCTATATGACACATGCATGGCTTCATCTATGAAAACAACCTTATCAGTTTTCATTTTGTTCTTTCAGCAGTTCTTAAATGCTCAATAAAAAAGATGGAATATACAGCTCATGAATGTCTTCATGCACATGTAACTCACCACTTTTCCACCAGATTTTGTTTCAGCTATACTCATTGTAAAAGTTTTTGTTCCTTTATCGTAAGTGCAGTAATGCTTTACCCATGTAAATCCAAGGGGTCCTAGAATAGAGAGATAGTATCAAAAGTAATTGTCATTTTACCACTATTAGAATTGGAATTAGAGTAGAAAAATGTAACATCAATTCTTTTTAAAATATGTTATGGTTAAGGAATGGTATTCCCCAATTTAGTGTTCCTAGCAAAACACTCCAAACCATGCACTGCTCACTCCCTCCCCCATCCTTCCCCTCTCTCCCGTGTGGTGGGCTGGAGAGAAGAATTGGAGGCATAAAGGGTAAAGATCAAGGGTTGACATAAGAACAATTTACTGGAGACTGCAATGAAATAAGAAAATGAACAGTAGCAGCAACAATATTAATAGGAGCCTGTATAAGAGGCAAATGGTTCATATGTGAGTGCTCACCACATGGAGACACCTGACAATACCTGAGCCCTCCCTCTGCCACATTCAGGACCCAGAAAGGATCCCTTCCCATATCCCAGGAAATGATGAGGTGGTATTGAGTAAGGACTGTCATGCCCAACTCCTGTCTACTGCAAAAATCAACCCTGTCCTATCTAGAACCAAGACAAAAAGAAATAATCCCGACTTTAAAAAAAAAAGTATTTTAATAGGTTTGTGTTTTGTGGTTTTTTTCAAATGTGAAGAACTGAATAAAAATGTTGAAAAATATCCCTAGTCTTTTTCTGTTTATCTTTGTATCCGTTTACTACAGATACAAAAGTTTTGCTTTTTTAATGTACCCACAAAGGTGGGGGTTATTTGAGAGACTGAATCAGTCAAATAAGTTGGATGTCTGTCAATCCAGAAACACAGCTGTGGAAATTTATACGGTCTGTTACACTGACTTTGAGAAAGCTCTCCTATCACCTGTGTTCTGGAAGTCATGAATTGAAAATTCAAATGGTTATGTACCCTCAGAAGTTAGCTGTTCTGTTCCCGTATAACTTATTTTCACATGGCGTAACAAAATCTGTAATTATTCAGAATCAATCTTTCCTCTGCTGGCAATTCATTATCTCTTTCAGCATATTGTAAGATGGATGAGCACTTTCAAAGCAGTTTTAGATGAGTTAAGAAGTCACCTTTTTTTAGAAAATGGTAGCCAGACACCTGTGTTGCAGCTTTAAGCTTACTCTTGGCCATCCATGTGGAAGAAAACAATTTATGGCCTAGTGCCATTTTTAAAAAAATCCCTACATTTACCACCATGCATAACAATAATAAATATATACAGAATCGATATTAATATTATTATATCAATAATAATAATTGTATTGATAATATTAATATTACTATTAATACTTATGGTTATTATATTATTCTCAAGAATAGCAAACATTTAACCCAGTTGCTCACAATTAAACAAGAACCTATAGGATAAGGGTTGTAGGCAAGAAAACTTGCACAAGGAATTATACAACTAGCACCCTTCCCACTATACAGTGATTACAGACCCTGTTACTCCAGAATAAAAATTTCTTTTCAGTAAGATGTCAAGCTGGCCTCTCACTATTTAATGAAGCACAGCATGTGCCTGGTGCTTCACTCCTTTTCTCCCTCCCCCATTAGCACGGCTCAGTGTAATTTCCACTTAACACAGATTTCTTTTATGAGTAAAAATCAATTAAAAAATAGACTGTGCTCTTAAAACTTGCAGTGCTACTGAGGATAAAACTGGCTGTGGTTAACTATGGTAAGATGGTACTTAGATGACCTTTTCTTACATCTCTGATTTCCATTAAACACATGTTCATTCAGGATGGCTGGGTCAGCAGAGGTCTCTGGTACAAGGTGCTCCAGCAGGCTGAACTAAAGGTCCTGTTCAGGTAGGGAAAGTACAGGACACAGAAGGGAGCCAAAGCAGAGTGCTGGGAGTTTGCAGCAAGTTGCAGAGCAGCCAGCCAGAGCATAACTTGCCACCAGACAACCACTGGGGCAAACAACAGCACGGACCTTGCCTGTTGTACTTACGTTTCTCCTGCACATAGAGATAGCCTTCCATTGTCCATTGACTTGGTGGTCTGTAATCCTGGTTGGCTGATTTCATTCTTTGCATGAGTCTCTCCACTTCCTGCCTAGTGCTTTCAAAGTTATTCCGAGTCTAATACCCAGAAAAGGAAACAAACATAACCCCATGTTATCTCATGCAAGTACTAAAATAATGATGAAGAACTAATTGCAAAAAATGCCAAGGAGACTGTATTGGAGACCAACAAAGGCATTTGCCAGAGACATAAAAGGGGGGAAAAGGAAAAAAATGCAATAAAGAATAATACTCTTCACTGCTGGAAGCTTAGGAATAACAAAGTAATGAAGAATTCAACTTAGGCATGCAAATATAAGGAAAACATAGTTGAGAATAGCACCATTCCTCTTTCTGCAGGTCACTAACCTCAGACAGAAGGTCATTTCATATCTTTAGGCATGCTTACACAGTATTTTGCAGACAGATACAGGCTTCCTCTCAGGACAGATACTGGGATTCTCAGACAGATGCCTGGCTAAACTAGAAGCCACTGACAACTCAGCCTTAAAACCGAAGTAGTAAGACCCCCTGAAACACTTTAAGTACAGTGCAGAAAACACTAGTTTGGGTTAAAGCCAGGCTAATGAGTCAGGACAGCTGCAGTTTCTACACACATGGAAGAGACAAATTTTCTGTGTATCCGTATCTGCAGTGATTCCACATGTGCTGCTGCTCCAGAATAGTCGTGAACAAGTTTTGACTTAGCAAACATCACAGCTCAGTATAAAAAAAATGGGAGGTAAGAAACAGCTGGTAAGTGGCACAACTATGCCAAAAGCATGGAGGAAGTGTGTCTGTCCTAAATATAATGTGTGTAACCAGGTATGTAACAAAGTAAACAATTATGTTACTAAGTTGGTTTGTCAATATTTTCTTATATCCATACCTATATAAATGGCTACTTTTTCTAGAATTCAGTGAGGCTACGGTTTCCCTCCATGCACCTAGCATGGGATAGCAGAGGAGAATTATTGTGGGATACCAGAGCTTTGACTGATGAAATATCAGATAGTGAACAGTCTGTTCCTACAGGTTAAAGAAAAGAATGAAGATTTTTGTAATGCTTCTACAGAGTCATCTATGGACTTGAATCCTCACTGGTCAGAAAGATACTCTCAGGTTTTATACACTAGTGAAAACTTCCCCTTTTTCATGGGCCATTTGTGTAATTAGTTGCACAATAGTATAAGAGTATACATGCTTAATCTTGATCTTGAAGACAACCACTATTAATAGACAGAGAGGTAAAATTCAAATCTGAACTTTTCAGGTTACATATTTCAGAAGAAGTATCAGCCCAGATCAAATTTAAGAGAGATCATTTTAAGACCTTCAAGAAGGATGTGACGTTGAAGGAATGTTCCACTTTAAGAGCTTGTGTCCATCTATTAAGTTTTTAATTGCTACTGATAAGCAGCAAGGTCTTTGAATCAAACCAGAGAAACCAAAGCCAAATGGACACACAAAGTATGCCACAGGCCAGCTGAGGTAGTTAAAGTGACAACAGGTCATGTTAGAACACGGTGACCTGTTAAGAGCTGTTGGTCTGCTACTACTCTTCTACAGCTGTTGCTGCTCCTGCTCTAATCTGTAGGACATTTTTAAGAACAGAAACAGCAGTTTAGGTCAACTATTTTTCAAGATCTGAATACACAATGCAATGGAGAGGAGTGCTTTCGACAGATACAGACAGGTTGAATGCACTTCCCCCTGTCCTCAGTTTGTCTTTACCCACATAAATGATTTCACTTCAATCTGATTTTGGGTGATGCTCTGAATGACAAGTACATAGAGAATCCAGCTGGCTGTGTGAAGCTGTGGATTTACATCTGGAGCCAGAACTTATACTGCTGTGTAACACAAGTGAGTGATGTACTGATCCCCACTGTATCTTCATGTATATGTTTTCTGATATATAATTTAAAAAGTATAATCACACATTGATCCTTCTACCTAACTTCAATTCTCCCTCTGCCTCTGTAATCCATTTATGACTTCAAAGTGTGCTGATATAATATTTAAAAACATTAAATTTAACTATTTCTCAATTAACGCTGAAATTAAAAAAAAAATGCTTTAATAATTTTGCTTCTGTAGAGACAATGTAGAAACATATGATTACTTACAATGCCAGTTTTAGTCTGTGTTGTGAGCTCCTGCTTCTCTCATAACTTGCCATATTAAAATAAGTAATTCTCTGGACTAAAGCAGGTTTTTCACTCGTTCAGTGAAACTGCTGTGCAACAACACTGACCCCTTGTGTCTTTATCTGAAAGTGTCTTAGTAGCAAACAACGTAGAAAACACAAAATTTGAAAGGACAAGCAGTTGGGATGCTCTACAGGCCCACACCATTTGCATTTTGATCCAAAAGGAAAAGGTTAATCATGTAGTAAATTTAGCTTTTATTTCCTCAAGCAGCATTTAAAATGGGATCTATATATACGGACAAGAGATGTAAAAGGGAAGATGGAGTTACAAAAATTTGACAGGTGTGCCCCTTTTCTTGAAAGAATGAAATACAATTTTGTAAAAATTTTGTTCTAGACTTTGATGTTACTTGTCAGGACATATGTGGGGCTTCTCCAATACTGACATGTTGAAGTTCAATTTCTGCCTTAAAAGCAAGTGTGTAAGCTTTCTTAAAAGCAAAGTGCATACAGGTATTTTGTACCTGCTTACTTGTATGTCCTTGGAAATGTAAAATCTGAATTACAGTGAAAAAAATATACCCCTGTATACATCAGTTATGCTGAGTGGAAAAGTATGTTGATTAAATGCATTTTAGTTATCTCTGATAGCTATGGATTTTTTTTGTGTAGTTTGTGCCCAAAATGGGCTCTTGTATGGCTCTGACTACCAAATCCAGACCAATCTACAGCAAAAGATCCATCTGCTCAATTGAGTGTAACTCTCTACAGAAAAAAGAGATTCTCTCTTCTGGTGAAACTTAATGCTCATGAGAGCTGCTCACCATGGAGGAAGGTCTGTGCTATTCTTTAACAGTATAGAGAACAGTCAGAGAATGGCTTCTTAAGTATCTTTTATATACAGTGGAAAGTCAGCAGAGACCAGGACAAAGTGTACCAGCTGGAGCATTTTTGGTACCTCCACTTAGTCCAGAAGACAGGCCTCATTCTCATGAAAGCTTTTATACAAGTTTAAATCTATCTGGACCACTGTGTTTTGTAATTAGCAAATTAAAAAATTAAATTATGTAAATACAAATCACCCTTACATTCTGCAAATTGAACTGCAGCTGCTGCTTGTATGGTGCAAACTCCTGAGCCAGTTCATATCCTTCATGGTAAAATGTAAATAATCCTTGAAGAAAGGCCAAGAGCTGAAAAGGTAAAATTGAGAAGCATTATACATTTTTAACTCCTGGAATGCTCTGTGCTTTTACTCTCAAAAGCAAAGTTTTGCTGAGAAGGAATCTGTGATAAGACCTTAAGAAAGAGAAATGTTACACAACCTTTTATGTCATGAAGTTGTAATTTCCATAATAATTTAATTCATTGTCCTAGTCATTTTATCCAGTATTTCAGCTGGAGTCTTAGCTGGTGTGCATTTTCCAAGTTTAAAATTTCAGAGTTTAAGTGTTTTTTCTTCGAAATATTTTTTCACTTCTTCACTTTCTATTTGCTTGGGCTATGACCTATTTTCCACAAATGAGGCTCTAGAAACTTAGTTTTGGATAGGCAAGCACAACACAAGAAACCCAGACTATTTCTTCCTCCTCTGAACAAAATGCAAACTCTATCTGGTATGTCTGTGATTGACTCCAACAGAACCACTGCAGTCTGCATATATCCAGTTGAAAAATCCTTTTAAAGTTAGCTTTAAAAATATTCAAGTAGTAAAATGTGCAACTAGATTTTAGCTCTTGAATTAATGCACTCTTGACATCTCTTAAAAGCCTTCTAACTTATTCTGCTTTAAATTTTAGAAGTGTTTTTACATTGTTGTAAGTCACCCTTATCTGCTGTTAAATAACAAGCATTTAATTTCTTATCATGGACTGCTTTCTTCATATATATAACTTAGCTTATTAAAAAAAGCAAGAAAACAGAAAACAAAAGGGAAATTAATTTGGGTTTACAATAACAGAAGTTTTAACAGTAAAAATTATTTGCCTTGCTATATTACACCATTATCACCTGGACTAAGACACTGGCTGTCTTCTGACTCAGTAAAGAACCACAGGTATTCCAGAGCACAATTATTTTTTGTTTTTCAGACTTCTCTCTCAGGATGGGATGAATGATCCAATGGAAACATTTATCTCTCTTCATTGACTACTGAAGTAGTCTAGACTCAGGCAACAAAAATGCCATTGTTCATATTTAATGTGCTTGCTTTGTGTTACCAGTACCATAGATTACTCTAAGTGGAATAGCGTTTTTATACTGTGCTTATATTTTCCTTAAATTTACTCTCAGCCCTATTTGAAGAATTGTAGCTAAATTGTTCTGCCTCCTCTCTCCCATTGCTCTCTGTGAGACTACAGAGAGCCTGTTTACCTGCTGCATGAGTAAGTTAAAGCAGTTGGAGGTGAGCAGACCATCAGTGCGGGCACAAATGCAAGGTATGGCTGGGAGAAGGACTCTGCCCTTGGTTTCACTGGTGCTGCAGGATCAGATGAAACCCTGGCCTCAGGCAGAGATGCTGCAAGCCAACGGCTGCCCAGTAAGCAGTCATGGAGCCTGAACAACTGAGAAGATCCTTGGACATAACAGCAAGTTACTGTGGGGGCTGCTACAGTGGATGTGAATTCCTGAACCGTATTCCACCATCAAACAAAAGGCAATGGAGGGATCCACATCTTGTATAAATCAATCTCAGTTTAACACGAGTCATCTACCCAGCTGAAGTCAATACCTCAGCTAAGGACTGGACCCTGAAATTATTATTATCATTCAACTGCTTATTCAAGTGTTTCTGAGGAAGGTCCAAATACAACAGTTTATCTTAAAGACCTCTAGTATTGCAAACAGATAGAAAGAGTTCTATAATTTTTTTGTAATTCTAGAGTATAATTCTAATTTTGTAATTCTGGAAATAACTACTTAAAGGAAAAGAAAGAAAATAATCTTCCTTGTTATGAATAAAGTATAAAATACACAAATTATAACTAAAGCTCTGCTTTGGCTCCAGTTATGTGAAGCCAGTTCTCACACTCTAGATTCAGTTACTCATCAGTGTCCCCAACAACAGCTCCTTCAGATCCTGCAGCACAGGATGACTGTGCTTACTTTGACTTGGTCCAGTTAAAAGAAAGTGTGGATTAAAGCCTGCTGCTACACCCATCCCTTTCAGCTGAAGACATAGTGCAGGAGTAACACTCAGCAAAACTGCAGCCAGATCACCACACTAATGCACACCAAAATTACAATAAAGAACTAATGGGACAAAGTTTCAGTATGTCAGCTTATGCCTGACTTTAAAAGATCAGTTTAAAGAGCATTTCAGGAGAATAAACTGTATCAGTTTCATCTTCAATGCTTGAAGAAAAAGATTTTACATCATACAAAACGCATTTACAGAACACAGTGAAATATACCAAGGAAAATATTTAACACAAGATGGCAGTAAAGCTGAATTTATCAGAAAGCAAAACTACAACAGCAGTAAAAAAAAAAAAACAAACCCAGAAAACCTCAAACAAATGAGAAAAATCTGAATTCATTTCAGTTAAAGTACTTCTCAGGTATTCTGGCAGCTGTGCATTGCAGAGGATCTGGCCTTGAGCGTTTCCTGGTTAAATACCCTCTGAGCACTCAGAAAAAAAGGAATTTAAAAAACAGTACTATGCAAGTCCTAGATCAGCATATTTAAGCTCTATGCTGATACGTGACACTGAGGATGGTATTCACGTCAATGTACATGTCTCTAGCAGTGGAAAAACAGGAATCAGAAAATGCCCTGTGCCCAATGGGCCTGTGCTGCTAAGGCACGTCCAGAATCACTTCCATTAGAAGAGGTACAGCCGTAGCATTGTATGGAAGAGATTTAGAAGTCAAGGTCTTTTGCCCTAGGCTTAAGCTTATAGTTGGGTTTTCTTTTTGCTGGCATCAGAAGTAGCATTGCTGCTAAAAGGCAGGTTCAAAATTTTAAAGAAATAAGTATTAAATAGAACAAAAAAAAAAAATAAAAACAAGAATAGAAAATCAGCGCCTTTTCCTTTCAAAGAAAATTTTCAGAATGTATTTTGAAGTGGTATTCACACATAAAGAGGTAGTTTATTTCATCAAACATCACAAATAATGCCTGATGCTTTCATATCAACAATTTTTCATTTTAAAAAATGTCTTATGGTTACCTCATTCTGAGTATTAATCAGTCACATCAGTAAAGACTGAGGTCTGATCTCCACAATATAGAACTACTCAGAACACCAGAGCCATAAGGATTTCAACACAGAACCCGAAACAAAATCCAACTACTTCTTGAGACTTTATTTATTTTTATGTAGAGCTGCTGACCTCAAGACTGCCTGGTCGTTTCATTCTCACAGGAAGAAGACTGTACTTAGGTTTCGGATAGGGGAGGAATTTAACCTTTGGCCTGCAGCACATCAGCCAGAAGTCCCTGTCTCCTTGTTTTCGTTTTATTTATAAGAGGATAGCAGTTATTCTTCAGATTAAAGTGAACATAGTTAACAATGTAGAAAATGCAAGAAAAGGAAATTCAAATTTAATGTCCAATGTGAAGTCTCATGGAAATGCATGCAATTACAGACAGTGTTTTTCAGCTGGCTGTTCTTTTTTTCTTCTCTTTAAATAAACATTTAATCGACCACTCCTCACATTTCAGATAGTTTACTGCTTATGAACTTTGTGCCCTGACTTCTGCAGGACAAGGAAGTCCTGGCATCGCCAAAGGACAAAGCAGAAGTTTAGGAAGGTGTTTGCACTGTTTTAACAAGCATAACACCCTCAGAAAGCACGGTTGGCTTGGACTAGCTTCTTCAGGATCACAAGAGAAAAGCTAGTAAAACAGATTATTGTCACTTATTCTGCCTTATTGTTTATCCAGCTGTAAATATGAACACTAATTCCTCCTTCAGAAAAAGTTTAAATTCATTATCCGTGCAAAAACCTGAGGGTTTTTTCTCAGAAAAAATCAAAACCTGCAAATAGGAATATGTCAGTTACTCACACCATTACACATTAGCAACCACTTTGATCAAGATGCACAGAACAAAGAGAAATCCAGGGCCTGAGAAGCAGCTGCAATAGTCTACTCTAAATATTATAATCTTCTATTCACTGTATGAATCATTAGCATCTGTACCTTAAAATCTTTCCTGACTCTCCTCTAGGAGAGAACACACCCAGCTGTTACTGACTTCCACTCTCCTAACTGTAACCCACCTGGCAATTTTTGTTAGGTTACTTCTCCTACTCTGGTTCTCAGATTTTCTTTATCCTTTGGCATAGAAAAACTGAAGCTCTTGAAAGGATATTCAACAGATAATTTGCTTTTCAAGTTCTATTCCCATGCCACAAACTTATCCTTCTTTTGCATGGGCATCACAGTTTCCTCCTTCACTGCACTAACAGATTTGTTTTGTTAAACTTTCCTTCAGTGAGTCTGTTAGCAAGATGTCAGACTGAGAATTATCTGAAGATGTGACACTGTGCTGATAAATCAGAGGCACAGGCAGCACATACACTAGAGTGACCCACAACCATCAGAGCTCCAGAGGAGGAATGTCCATGTAGACACACCACCAGGCATCTTCTACCATGTGCACAATCACAGAGCACACAGAGGAAAATTAATAATATGACAATTCTTTTGATATCAGATTTTAAAGTGTTAGGCTTTAGGAGCTAAGTTAGGTCCTTATCTAGACCTTTAATCTAGGAACACATACACATACTTCTAACATCACTTACATAAACATGAATTTTAGAAAGCCTATTTTTACGTATTTGGGTTTTTTTGTTTTGTTTTGTTTAGTTTATTTTAAATCTCATGCTATTGCTGACTTGTATTTTAATTTACGTTTTCACACGTCATATTTTGCCTTATGAATTTTAGTGAATGCTCTTATTTCAGCATGTTGTATGCAACAGACTACAAACAAAAATTAAGAGTTTTGAAGATTCAAAATTTTATAACTGACCTAATAATTTAAGCTCCATCTATATCGAGATTGATTATAAATAAATTCACATCCAAAGTCAGAAGTAACTAACTGCAAGGTCTATTATTACCCAGTCACCAGAGTACTTCCTGCACCTTCCCTGGGAACATACAGTGTATCATACTGGGTTGAAATGCCTACTGATCTGAGACAGTATGGAAATGGATACACTTAAAAGTAAATTTTACCTATTTTAACCATGTGAGCAATATTTTCCAATGTACAAGGTCTTTTCAATACAGAAAATTTCTATTACATTAAAGGAGCATAAAGCTTTCTATACTAGGGTCAGAGCTAGGTCAAGATTGCTAGGTTTTTCCAGGATGTGAGTTTTGCTGAAGGAGACAGACACTCTGGATTAATCTGTGACAGGTAGAAAAATGTTCTTATTTAGGAATCCGAGCAAAGTTTTAGTCTCTAAGATTTGGCAGCTGTATGCCATAAAGATAGGATTTCTGTAAGTGCTGCTTGCTGAATCCAGGTTCATTAGTTTGCATCAATGTCAAACATTCACAATACAATATGCTGTCATCTCATGGAAGGAAGACAACTGAGAAGCTCCTCTTGGTGACACGGGGTGTTAGAGATGTAATTCAACCCACTTCACAGTCAAGAGTGCTGCTTCAGTAGTTACAAGGGAGCTGGGAGATGGTGTGGAGAGAAAGTTGCACTTGTCATGTTCCTCTGACAGCCAGCGCTCTGCTGTGCTCCCTGTGCTTAATGGGAAGGGACACATGGCACTGGAAGCTCTCTACATCAGGGAACTGGCAAGCTCCCTGACATCAGTAGTAACATGGCTACCAGGCCACAGAAATATGTTGGCAAATCACACCAAAGCTGCTTTTGGTACTGACTGACACAGAAGAGACTGAGGGGTGGGGCAGAGAAATGCAGTCCAGAAGGAAATCCCAGACTTAAACACGGACATTGTGACACAAATTTATCTTACTCTTCAGTGGCATGTCAACATATGCCTTCCTTTATGTGCAAAGTAAACTAAAGGCAAATGACTCCACCAACAAAAAAATACACTTACCTATCCTACAGAAAACTAGATTTTTCACTTTACTTCATGTGTAACTCAGAACTATGTCTGTGTATACTGCCTACTCAAAATACTTAACTTTAAAAACCTGGCTCAAAATTTAAGCCATTTATACATGGTATTAGGAAACATCGATTATGTGTTGCACAGACACAACATTACATGATGTCCCATTAAAATGTTACACACACTTCAAATCATCAGACATTTCACTTCACAGTAGATACTAAACTCTTACATAATCCTTCAATAAACATGGAAAGTGCCCAAGCCAAGATCTTAATGTCTGTCTATATACAAAGAACCTGCATTCAAAACTTAAAAAGGGAGCAAAAAATCTGATATTTTAAATTCAATTTTCAGCTTTAAATGCATACATTCTAAAGAAAATAAAACATAAAACTTACAGGTTCTACAAATTCAAATTTCTTTTTCTCTTGTACTTCTTGGATTTTAAAAACATATTCTAATGATGCTTCATAAAAGTTCTGATGTTCTCTGTCAATCTGTGTATCTGCCTAAAAGACAAAATTAAATACAGACAACATTAGTTTAGCCTCTTATTGCTTTAAAAATAGGTTATGTCACTAACAAACAGATCTTCTATAAGATTACTTTAAAAGTTTCATAGAGTTCAGTTTTCTTTCTGAAAATTAGAATACCTACTTAAAAAACCTAAATGTAAGTTTAAGAAGCTAACATTACACATTTCAGCCTATGCCTTTTACTTGGCCTTTTTTGGTTTCTTCTTTCTTTTTGCTCTTTAATATTCTAGTTTTTAGGAGATCCTGGAGGGAAAGAAAGGTGGCAGCAGGTACTCGGTACATGAAAGTTTAGAAAAGGAAATAGGAGCAGCATAGGAATCAAGGAGGGACAAAAAGATAATTATTTCTATTGAAATATTTAAGAATCATATGCACTGAAATGGTATCTATTTCTCAGGTTCAAATACCTTCCCAAAAACATAATTTCTTTCTTAAATAGGCTGTCTTTCGCAATGACATCTTGCAACTTATTATTTTACAGTATGAGTCATATGTTCTTGGAATGTAAACATATTTAAGTCCCTAACCTCATAAATCAAATATATTTCAAGTTTTAATTTTCAAGCGACAGAACTACAAGGCAATACTTGTCAGAAATGCCTGACTAATACCACCCAACATGGAGATTCACTATCAGAACAGTGTCTTCTGCCTAAATAGCTAAAGAATTAAC
This sequence comes from Luscinia megarhynchos, assembly GCA_034336665.1. Taxonomy (NCBI): domain Eukaryota; kingdom Metazoa; phylum Chordata; class Aves; order Passeriformes; family Muscicapidae; genus Luscinia; species Luscinia megarhynchos. The sequence continues at coordinate 74,691,971 of JAPFBE010000003.1, forward strand.
TCTTATCAGCTGATAAAGAGTAATAGGCTTTTATCCTCAATTTAAACAAGCCACAGGAGAGGGAACTAACAGACAAGCAGTGCAGCACGTAGATAATGTTTAAAGAAGACATGCAGATTCCATTTTAATTTATCCTTCTTTGTAATAAATCATTTTCTCAAGCAAATCCCTTTTGGGGTATATTAGTTAGATTTTGCTCTTTGGTCAAAATATTATCACAGATTAACAACATGAATAAGATTACCTATTTTTGATGTGTCTTAGTTAAAATGTAGAAGGATACGTCTGTATATTCTCTAGTAATTCTGGCATTAAAAATAACAAATGCTGGGAAATTGGGAAAGCTTGATGTTGTCTTCCCTTGACAACAAACTATAAACCAGCAAACACATCATAAAATAGATTTAGTACTTTTAACAGTACAAAAGCAAAAAGTCAGTGTTTTCCCTTCAGGCAGGATTTGGCCATCAATAGCACCATATATAATTAAGATTGCTTCTCTACTCAAGGACAAGCTCCTATTGTGATTTGGCTGTACAGGCTCTTAACAATATTGATCCACCTCCCTAGCCCAGTGTTCTAACATTACTTCAACACACAGGCCTCAAGGATACACTTCAAATCATTCAGTACCAGCATTTCCTTCCCATGCCTATTAAAAAAATATATAAATCAGTAAACGAATAATATGAAGCTGAAATCAAGCACTCAAAATTCCAATAATGAAGTGCTCTACCTCAAAATTAACTCTGCCATTTGCCATTCATATAGTGTGTTTGGTTACTGTTTTCCCTGATAGTCTGTTCATAGTTTTATTTCACAAAAATAGTCTATCACAAAGATAGCTGAACAGAAGCAGTTGCCACCACTTTGGGATGTGATCCAGCAATGTCTTGCTCACACAAATGCCATCAATAAGCACTTAAAACAGACCTCATCTCTCTCATTTAATCGTATGTAAATAATGAAACATAGTGTTAGAAATTGTCTTTTAGACTTTGCCTCAGAAAAAAATTAAATCCATCCCTACTCTGAACAGCATTTAAGCAGGTTGCAGTTGTAATGACAACAACCAAGTGCCATCTCAAATATGTTTTAAGGTCATAATCACCAGTGAACAGGGACTAACTCAGAATTCCCCAGACAGATAATCTGTAGAAGCTTATGAATTTGTGTTGACACCAAAGGATTCAGATTTTTAAGAATCATTTTGGTCATAAAGTTTCAAAAGCTGAAAATATTTCCATGTTTTTCTGTGATTTCAAACTGCATGTAAAAAATAAAGAGATCTGATGGACATGATTTTGAGTCTCTATCTGTATGATATATAGTTATAGTGAGTAATATTTTCATTGATGTAGGCTATCACCTCAATATATATACCAGAACTTCACATACGCTTAGAGATTGATTCTGGAACAGATTTCAGAGAAATGAAATCAGAAGTTTATCAGACTTTTCACATCATTCAATTCTGCCCATTTTCTCCTCCAGTGTAGGCTCCTGTAGGCAGTGAAAAGATGCTACTATGAACTCTCTTTTTGGTGCTAAAGGAAAAAAGCCAGACACCTGTGTGAACTACATCAGAAGTCTTGCAGGCTCTTAAAATATCCAAGATATTTCAGTTAGGTGGATATATGCAAACTATCCTCTACAGAATATGTTTCAACCATCAAACTTCAGATGCCTAATTAAGGTAGTCTCAACTGCACTCAACTGAGATATGTAAAAGAACCCGACAGAGTACAAGATCTTTGCTCATCCCACTACTCTTTAACCCACATAATGGGACGAGGTATCAAGAAACCTCATCAATTCAAGGAAACCATGTTTTTCCCATGTAGCAGCCAACAAATGCTATTTCCACCTCCCTGAATGCATGATTTTGGCTTGAGGCATGGAGTTCCCATCTCCTGCCCTGGGCACCAAAGCCCCAGCTGCCAGCAGTGCTTGGCTCTTGGCTCGTGCCCTGCTCTGCTGTGGGCTGCTCCAGGACACTCCATCCTGGACATATGGGCTGTAAATGGGACTCACCCAAACCACTCGGGATGCAAGTCAACAGCTATCTTGGATTTCAGTCAGGAATGCAGCTTGGCCTCCTTTTACTTACAACACAGACACAGGCCAAAAATCTCCCAGGTTAACAATTTTGGTACTGATTTGCTATTGTACCTTCTACTTATGGTGGGTCTATGTTGCTGATTCAGCACATCTATAGCTGTAGAAAATTGGGGAAGACAGAAATGCCAAGTTATGCCTTTTATCCTTTACAAGGGAGGCATCTAGAAATCAGAAAACCTCAGCCTCAGTTACAAGATTTTAAATCCAGATATGTCACTTAAGGACACACTGGAAAAAATTATTCTGGTTTTCCATTAGTTTATAGATGTGAGCCAAATCCATTGTTATTCTACCATAGTTTATTAGATTCACAGTTGTTACTTTGCACTTCAGTTGCTGCTTTTAGACTGTAATTATTCTCATGCCTCAAGAGTAAAATATTTTGTTTATTTTATTTTGCTTGTATTCTAGAATAAATTAGTGTTTAAGTTTGCTTTTCCACAATTTGGTAAGAATTTCTTTGTTTTTTTTAAGCTGGGGCTTAGCCTCTAACAGAACTTCATCAATACATAAGATATTTGGGAAAAGTGAAAGCTGTGACATACAAGTGGAACAATCAACCAACCCTACATAACTAATGTCTTATCTAGACTGATTATTCTACAAACAGCAACAGCAATTCAAGCATGTAGACATTATCAGAAATTCTTGATTTCTAAGCCTTATTTTATTTGAATTATAATATTAAAATATTTATTTGAATGTTTATTATTGGTAAACATGAAAAAAAAATGCTACAACGTGATTGAGTGATGGTCACACCCTTGGTGAAAATTCTATCTGCAAAGTAACTCCCATAATTTAAGAGCCACAATGACAACAGAAATCCCATCAAAATGATTTTAAAATACTTTTGGCACAATTCCCAAACTGTTATTGATATCATATTGTTGGGTTTATTGTAATTTGCTTCAAAGACAAGTCATATTCATTTCTACCAGCACACTGAAAAGCCTTGGAATCCTTCTGTAAAACTAGAAATCTTAATGTTTACTTTTTTTTAAACAGAAAAGAATTAGCCATACAGACTCTTCAAATCTGAAGCTATAGATACAATTTCAGGGCAATTTCAGGTGCCACAATCTCAGAGTAAAATGAAAAAGAGGAAAAAGAATAAAACAGAAGCATCAGTAAAGGGACCTCAGTTCAGTCTTCTGGATTAGAATTTATGTGAATTAGAAGCACAATTTCATCAGTTAATATATTAAATAAAAAACCTAAAAGCAATTAATTAATTGTCTTTCTAACATTCCACATATAAAACTCCAATTTTTATTGTACTAATATAATTCCATTGTTGCAACCAATAAACATTATCTGTACTTGAAATACATAAAGTTGCAAACATAGAATATTGCTTTGTTCCAATATTTAACTCCTATTTGGGTCTTACTCATCCTAGTCAAGAATTTATAGTCATGACAAGCATAACTACCATAAACCATCAAAATCTCACATTAATAAAATACAGTATGTCCTGAAGAACACTAGTTTGTTATCATGATTTCTATGCAAATATGAAATTAGGGAACTGTGTTCAGTTCTTACATCTTGCAAATGAGATTCTTTCTTCTTGGCTGACAAATTTAAGTGCTTCTCTAAGATGGAATAATATTTCTCACTTTCCTTGTCAAACTTCTTCTTTCCATCCTGAAAAACAAAACATTAACAAGTAAAGTATTTGACTAAATATCACAGCTAACTTAAAAGAAATAACACATGCCAAAATATGTTTCATTATAAACCACTTTTGTTGGTTGCAGTATTTTTAGGGTTTAATTCTGAATTGGACACAAAGATAGAACTGCTTCAATTATTAAAAGCAATAGTAAGTAGGATTTTTGCCATAAAACAAATCCATACAACAGACTCACGTGGTTTCCCATAGTAAATACACATGAGATTTTATAAAAGTGGTATATTTTTAAGCAGACACTTAAAACAAAATAATCTTCCCCAAGTTTTTGAAGTGTACCTGCCACACCGTTTTTACAAAAAAAACCCCAAACAACCAAAAAACCAAGAACACAAAAACTGCAAAAAAACAACAAAAAACCCCACTCCCCCTCCCAACAATGGATTCCCCCCCCAAAAAAAACCAACAAAACCCCAAACAAATAAAAAATAAAACCCACCAAAAAAACCCCTCACTGTGGAATATATAGGTGAGTATAAAAAATGTGATAAAGATACAGGCTTATTCTTTGCATTTAAAACTAATACATCTTATTTTCCAACCACACTCCTAAAATATGAGGATGATGGAAAAGCATATGTGTGGTTGCAAAAGGAAATTGGTCCAAAAGTCTGTTTCCAATAATATTTCGATGTGTCTGAATATTTAAGATTGTCTCATTTAAAAGTTATCCTGCCTTTTTCCTTTCCCGCTCCTCTTTGTTTTTCCCATCATGTGCAGCCAATCCTCACATTTCTACCGTAAAACTATTTTGATACATAATACAAAAGAAAGCTACTACTTTGAGTAAATTAAGAAACATCTTATTTTCTGCAAACAAGTTCAGAATTCATACTTCAAAACTTTTAAAACCTGCTGTTCTGACATTTAAGAAAAAGATAGGTTTCTCAAATGCTTTTCCATCCTTCTAAGGAGTGTCAAATTTCAAGAAACAGGAGAACTGACTGAAGTTGATAAGCCATCAGAGTATTATTAATGATAAATCTGTAACCTTTAATTCTAAAATTATATATTCCCTAAATAAAAGCAACTTTCTGCCAGTGATTTTTATAATCTTAGTTAAGTTCTAATGATTAACACGTTGAATATTTTGAGAAAACAAAAAAAGCTTCAAGACAGGCACTCCTACTTACACATGTGCAAAAGCTATTAATGATAGAAAAACTAATTACTGGACATTCTGCAGTAACATCAGGTCATTTTAAGAACTCTAGTGATTCTCTTCCTGACCCCTTTCTCCCTAGAAATTTTTACATACAAAAACAAATAACTGGCTCGCATTGCAGCACCACCCTGTTTTCCTTAGTCCTATAATGGGAAAGTCAGGTCAGACAGAGAAATAAGAAATAGGAGGAAGATTTTAGTGACATGAATTAAAACTTATCAACCAGCTGTAACAACAAACCACTTACTGATTAGCTCCACTGACTAAAGCTTACAACAGTAATTATACTTAGATTGTAAAACACATCATATACTTTCTATACGGCAAAAAGTTCAAATATATTTATATGAAAAATATGCACAATTTAATGTTCTCATTACCTCCTTTAGTATGAAAAATATGCACAATTTAATGTTCTCACTATTTCTCAGAGAAATCTTCAAAAGACACCAGAAGGAAAAGAAGGCACTTGACCTGACAAAATATTAAATAACAATACAGCATAACTACTAATGCCTTCTACATTTAATTCCTTCCTTCCTTCCTTCCTTCCTTCCTTCCTTCCTTCCTTCCTTCCTTCCTTCCTTCCTTCCTTCCTTCCTTCCTTCCTTCCTTCCTTCCTTCCTTCCTTCCTTCCTTCCTTCCTTCCTTCCTTCCTTCCTTCCTTCCTTCCTTCCTTCCTTCCTTCCTTCCTTCCTTCCTTCCTTCCTTCCTTCCTTCCTTCCTCCCTTCCTCCCTTCCTCCCTCCCTCCCTTCTCTCTCTTCTTTCCCTTCCTTCCCTTCCCTAATAGATTTATGATACGAATAGTAGGTATTCATCTTGCCTTGTGAACTATTTGTCTCAGAACCAAGGTGATCAATAGGTAATGAATAACCCAAAGTCTGGTTAGCCACTTAAACTCATGTTGACACTAACACAACTTTAACTAATAAGAGCTGGAAAAGAACTTGAAATCTCAGCTACCTTGCAAGAGTCAAAGAAAAGGGTGCAACAACAGGACTTTGCCATCTGAAATACCTACAACAGCACATCAAATACACGTCAATGCAAGAGGGGACCATTGATACAACTAATGTGGCTCCCATTGCACTGAATCCAATCGCTTTTATTTTCTCCTATGATCGATAACAAAACCTGTGAAATACCTATCACATCCTTTTTTTATATGTATAAAAGAAAAAAAATTAAATTATCACATATAAAGAGACAAGCCCCTCCTGCCTGCCAAGAACAAGAAAAAGACAAGTTCAAATAAACTAATTGTGGTTTTAAGATGCAATTTCATGTGAAGCTTCATAAAGTTCTCCATGGTACCATCCATAAGGAAACATGGAACTTGAAGGCTCTCATGGTCCTCAGTCACTTCTCTCCCACACTGCACCTGTACACTGCCACAGATCTGCTCAGCCACTTACTCCATAATTTTCTAAACCAGTTACATCAGAGAGAGAACTACAAACTGGAGCTTGCCTGTCAGCTTCTTGCCAGGACAACTTCTAGCCCAAGTGCAGTGTTTTCAGAGACAGCACATCTGATCAACTTCTTCCTCCTTTTCCAGATTTTAACTTAACAAGACCTTCTTCCTTCAAAGGTAGATGTTGACTAAGTAAAAAGACTAACAAAAGTAAACTGGGAATAAAGATCTCCCGGCAACTTGGACTGGTATCTATATGCAGTGATACTCCTGGGAATAAGTTTGCAGCAGGACAGTGTTTCTGGCATGGCCCTGATTACTCAGGCATGTTTCTGGGAAAAGTATAAAAGATACTGGCCCCAACAGGTGAGTGAGTTTCCTTTGCTTGGAAGGTCCTACACTGTGCCAGTAAAAACCACATATTTGGATGTATTGAAGCCTCTGAAATCTGTTTACTTAATAAAAATTAACAAAAAAAAAAAAGAGATACACTCAGAAGCAGGTGATTCATGTTCTGGATGAGAAAAAACACTTCTGTTTATGCCAAAATAGCTCTTGTCTCACACACACAGTCAGTGACTCACAGCACACAAGGGCATCCTAAGTGGAGTTAGAGACTCCTTCCAGCTTTAGCCTGTTCTTCTGCAGCCCTCAAAACACTCTTACACACAGCCATTGGCCAAATGAATCCTGGTCCCAGCAATCTGTGCCCATAAGACCGAGAAATCTACTTTTCCACATACTAGGAGGATTTCAAAGAAGTTTCCATGCGAAACTATCTCCTCAAAGTTTAGGAGACAGATTATTGCTTTTGCCTAGATTCCACATTGGATCAAACCCCAGGCAGAAGAGATATGGGTGGATAAGAAAGCTTGTGCTGCACTGTTACCAGAACAAGCTGCACCAGCCATGACACAAAGCTTAAGGCACGTGGCAATAAGGAAGATACTAATTCCTGACCTCTGTACTGTCTCTTATTGCCTTCAGACTCCAGCTTGCTTTCATCCTCACACATCTTTCCAGCAAGTAAATCTCATCCTTTCTCTTTGCCCTGGCAAAATATCAACCATTTATTTCAAAATAACAGCTAGAACATATGAAAAAAACTCCCACTCAAAATCCATGTGAGATAATTAGGCGGGTGCAATAAAATGTAAGCACAGAAAAAGAGAAATGACATCATATTAATTCTTGGTGTGTTTTATGCTGATGTATAAGTCATCAACACCTTTTGTCTAGACTAAGTCCTGCAGACTCTAAATACTGTAAACATCTCTGTATAGTTGCTTAACCATTCTCAGGTGTGTCAAGCCTTAAATCAGCACAAAAATATTTACAGTTTGAAATGCTTCAAATTTCTAGGAACCCCATTAGGAAAGCCCTTAACCACACACTCGGCTTACAGATTTTAATGGAGCCTTACTGCCAGTATCCTCCTGAGAGACTTAAGTCATGTAATACTGGATCCAGGTTTAATTCCTGGTTTTATTCTCTCTGCTCAGATTTCCTGCATAGTTTTATTTCAAAACTGATTAGACAACCTCAAAAAACATTACCTTTTCAGAAGTAAATTTTGCTTGAGATACTCCTAATTATAGGCATGCCAGTTAGAAGTTTAACTCATAAGGTGTTCTTGTATTCCTCGTTTTACAAATATTTATGGCTGTGAAAAGTCCAGACATCAATGGCTGAGAAGTTCATTAAAAAGTTGACTCAGATAGTCAATAGAAAGTGAGTCAGACAGTTTTTTTCTTCTGTTCAGAAAGATTTTGATTCCATGCTGTAATTAGTCATAAATATGCTACAAATCATTGGTATGACTTTACAAATTTTACCCACTGTAATTTTACCCTGCTGTATTTTTAGATATAAAGCAGAAATAGTTGTTATGTTTTGAAGTTGATTTTCCTTTTCCAGAGGAAGCATCAAGAAATCTGGTATTTTTATCATGGTCTACCACTACTTTGCGTGCAGTATTTAATGTCAGAATTATTACATATATCTTCAGAATTATTACATAAATTATTCCTCCTTATTTTTCCAGAAAGAGCCTCTGACATCCTTCTCATTCACTTCCCTTTTTTTAGTTGTAGTAACTTTTGGTGTTATATTTATCTGTTACCTACATCTTGTATCTGGCCACAAAGAAATTTTTTAACTCTTTGTTTGTCGCAAAATTAATATTTTTACACTATAACACCTAATCCTTCAAAAACTCCACCAAAACGCTATTCCAGTTGAAACCATAAAATAAACATCTTTTGCAAGAAATTATTTTAAAAGGATCAAGAAAGGAAATTAAACCAAAAATTTGTTGCAAAGAAACTATTTGGAAAAAAGACATCAATACCTTGAAAAGAGAATACCTTAGTTAGAAAGCAAGTGAACATTGTGAAACATGGCCATGATGATTTCTTTCTTGCCCTTCCCAGAATTAGTACTTTTTTTTTTTTACCAGCTCCAACTGAGGTATAGAAATTGGCACAGAAATGCAACAGTAAGACTTGAATATAGATCAAGTCAGATGCTTTGTCAGTTGAAGAACCTGAAGGCAACTGTGAACTCTGCAGAGATCAATAAAGCCACATCCCTCTCCTTCTCTTTGACAACAACTGCAAAAACATTGATTTTTTTCAACAACAGACTGGAGATGGTTCATTGCTAGAATGTTAGACCTCAAATATATTTTTTTCGAAGCCACCTTTTTCATTACCTCCCAAACAAAAATTCAAATTGTATTGCTATGAAGTTAGTGGGATTTTTTTTTTGAGTTGTAAGTTTGGGGACCATGTCTTACTAAATAGCAGGACAAACAAAAATAGAACTATAGTCTAGAAAATAAACTAAGCTTAGTTTTGGAAAGACTGATTTGAGCTAAGATCCTATGGACTTCTTGGAAAATGTAAAATTTAAGTCTCACAACTCCTTTGAGGAGAAAAAAAGTAAATTCACCTTCCATTTTATGTTCCTTGAGGTTTTGTTGAGCATTCTCATGGAAGTAGCTGGCAAGTTGCTGGGTTTTGGTTGGTTTTAATAATATTGAAATTATCACTGGCATCTGAAACCATAGGGTGCATTTTGATAGATGTCTGGATGGGAAGAATTTTTTTCTGGTAGAAATTTTGATTTGTTATGTGAACACTAAGGGTTCAAGACAAGGTTGAAACAAGTCACAAGTTTTTTTTTTCCAGAAGAAAAAGTGAAAAGGTAATATAAAAGTCCTTCCCTCCTCTTCTTCCTCCAAAACAGAATTCAATGTATTTTTAGGCTATAGGGTTTCCCCAAATCCCTAAGAAACTCAGAAAAGTTAAAGGACATGGTTTATGTATGGTTAGCAAATAACATGAAGTGAAGCAAACTTGTACCATAGTTCATAAAGAAATCCTTGTTGATCGACATAAAACAATGTTAATATAGTCATAAATTATGTCTTATGTTCCTCATAACTGCTAGTGAAAACACTTCCAAATTGAAGCAGAATGCATCATGTAGAAAATTAAATGTCCAAATGACTATAAATCTTAAAACCAATTCTTTACTAAAAAAGAACAACCATATGCAAACCATGATGATCCAGAAAACAATATAGTGTAAGACACAAATAATTACAATAAAAAGAACATATTGCAACTATGAAGTATAATAAGGCAATAAACTGGGAATACAAGACTGTTTAGCAGCATTAAAGCTATGAAGACAGATATTAGAAACTGGCAGTTTAAAAAATAACCTCAATTAAAATCAGGTAAGGAATACATAAAACTGAAATATACTTGAAACAACCCAAAACTAATTTAAGTTTAACTGGAGTACACATCTGTGTAAAATACTGAATAACCTTGCAAGAGATAATTTACTTTCAGGTTCATAAACTTCTGAAGAAAATTTTCTTCTCCCTCTGTAATGCCCTTAGAGATCCAAGTATCAGGTACTTTCAGAAGTGTATCCTGGAAGAGGAGAATCCTACAGATATTTCCTAATAATTCCCTACGTAATTCCATCAGATGTTTTCAAATTAAAAAGCAGATACTATTAAATGAGAAAATGTGTTTGTAAGATGTCATTTGTTTTTCTTCAAAAAATTTCCTCTTGAAATGGAAACAAAAATATTAGAAGTTCCCCGCATTGCTGTGAAAGGACGTGCAATCCTGCCAGTACAGTCAGGTCACAAAGCAGGACATATTAGACTCCCTGTTATTCAGCTGCAAAGCTGTCTCGAGTTTATTTGGCATTTGCTGATTCCAGGAGTAGCTGCTCTGTGTCTGGGAATCTGCTAAATCCCTGCCCAAACAGCAGGACTGGTAAGTCTACACACGTAATCTAGTTTTATTGCTTTGCTGTCTACTAAATATGAAGTATTTTTGCTAGAATAGCTTACTTAAGATATTATCAAGTTACTTCTTAAATAATATTGAGAAGCCCCCTAAAACAGCAGAAACTGATTTATTTTTCTCTGTATCAGGTTTAGGATAACTTTCTTAAATTTAAAATATTGTATCATAACAGGAGGAGCTTTGTTCCTGGACAAAAGCTTGTGACTATATGATTTCAACAAGAAAGTTAGTCATGCTCTTTAGGAATTCATGAAGAGGCCATTTCATCTGCACACTTAGCAACATCTTTGCTTTGTGCACTTAGAGCAAAGCTAAAAAAGCTGCAAAGAACAAAATGTCATTCAAATAAAGGAATTCCAACAGACCAGCTTAAAACTTCGCATACTCACTGCTTTATTTTAAAAGCTGCAGATAAAAATATCTCTCTCTTAACTAGCAATTTCTTATTTTGAAGACTCTCTGGGAATCTCCCATCTATGCCAACCAATCAGCCAACATCACTGATGTCAGCGTGCCAGCAGCACGTTCAGCATCGCTCATGGTCCCAGGGCACCTCCGGCGTCATCGCAACTGGACTGCGATGCTGACCTGAGGAAGAACTTGAGGCGTGCTAGGAGAAATTTCTTAGATTAATACACACAACTGGAAACTGTGTTGTTTACAGATATTTTGGGGGAAGAAAAAGGAAACAGTCTGAGGTCAATGTCGAAGCGATTTTGTTTTGTTTTGTTTTGAAAGCATCTATTTTCAGAGTCCCTTTTACAACACTGATAAAAGAACACAAACTATCGCTTTGGGGTGAAAAGTTATGCTTCCCCAGTGGCGTTGTTAAGATCACCCAGTGCTCTCAGATTACTTCTGGGGAGTGGGTGTTTAATCCTCTCATCAAGACAAGAATCTGAGACCATCCCTTCTTGGTAAACTCCACAGGAACAAATGGTTCTGTGGAAGCTTCTATAACCTGACAGGTCCTGAAATAACAAAACTGCTTTATTTGGTGGAAAGATGGATCTCTTGATACTCCCGTATCTACTAAGACACAATAAAGTTTCAAGCAATGATGTCCATTTTTGTTACAGTACCGAAGGGATACCTCCCACATACCATCACTCACTTCACTTTGGAAAAGAGTGTTTCGGAGTTTGCTTTATCAAAAGCAAAGTTGCTATATTGGTGGGAGATTCAAATTTCTTTATTCCCAGGCCCCTGCAGAATCTGCTGCATAGACAAAACAAGATACTGGGTGAAGGGAAACCTATGGCGATACTGATCAAATGATTTTCTATTTAGAATGGAAAAAGGCAACCCCATCGTATGTATGGACTAAAGACCCACAGACCCAACATCATCTGAAAAATGTCAAACAATGCCCAAACTGTAACTATAACCATAACTATTTTTATACTGTTAACTACACCAGGAAAGAAAGGGAAGCAATGCAGAGATCTTAATTTCCCCCCAAACTGCTGAAGAAAACCCCAACCCATAACAGAATCAGATGAACAGATGAATTCATACCCATGTAAAAAGACCTCATGACTTAAACATGAAGTGTTCCGTACAGCTGTAGCACTATATAACACCCACAAGCACAATTCTGAAGTAATCCCTGTAGGGTAAGAGAACGCAGCTGCCTTTGTCAACACATAATGAATTTGGTTTGGTAAAGGATGCTAAAACTCAGGATGGAGTCTAATTCTGAAGAAGGGGAGGAAGAGCAGGGAACCAGGTGCCTTTGAAGTGATGAATGAAGATTGGCACCTTGTGCAGGGAGCAGAATGCCAAACTCTTTGTTTCTTTAAGTCCTGTCCTGCTCTGTGCCTCAGCAATTGGGCACTTCCTGTATTTCTCTTAAATCCTTCTTGAGATTTTTAAACTCTTATCAACAACTTGAGACCCGTTTTTCAGGTGTGGAATGTGATCCTGCCCATGCTGTGGCCAAGAGCAAGGCTAGAAAGAATGCAACAGGTGAGCAGTTACTGCACTCTGCCAAATTCTTCTGCCCTCAAACACTCACTAAGAAGTTTACCTCCCCTGTGAGCTGGAAATTAAGTTTGAAGGTCAGTGTCTTTGTTCATACTTTTGATCACAGCTCAGGAGTCCAGTAGGATTCTAGAAGCTGTGCAGGGTCAGGATGCAACCTTCCTGAGTCCTTCCTGTGACACACACTACAACAGGCTGCAGCAGATTAGCAAGAAAAAAGCCTTAATTTAATTAAATTATGTCCACATTTTCTTGCATTTTTATTTCTTTTGTCCTTTTCCAGTAAAAATGCTGATACTACCTAAGTTTTTAATTCTTTTTTTGTTTTACTAGCTGTAGTTTTTTTAAAAATAAATTGTTCTTTTTGCCAAGAAAGTTACATTTGGCATGCCCACTTAAACAATTCCACCAATTTACACATTTATTCTAAGCCTTAATTCTTAAATGTTACGGCAGAATAGTAAATTATTTTCCAATTTACTACAGGAGACTAATTTATTTATCCTTAATTTATATCTGTTTTCTTTACGATGCAAATTAGAATCTTATTAAACTGCAGAAAAAACACAGCTTCAGAAACTGGTTTTAGTCAGTGAGCCAGTTAATCACACTCACTTATAACAGAGAGGCTGCATTTAACAGAATTTATTAAAACTGATTATGCACATAACATTAACTGTTTTCCTCACAAACACCTGTAGTTAAGAGACTGACCCTACAGTTTTTAATCACTGTGACCACAATATTTTAGTTAAGAGATTTGAGTTTTCACTCTCATTTTTTAAAAGAATACACTAAAAGTGAAACAAGCTTTAAGAATTGCTAGTTTTTTTGTTTGTTTGTTTTCCTGGTAAATTCCTAAAAATTTATCAACTTTGAATGAAACAGTAATTGAATTGAAGCAAACTGCAATAAGAAAATAATTTTGTTTCATTTGCATAACACCAAGAGCTGTCTCAAGAAGAGCAGTGGCTTAAAAAAAACCTCTGGGTCCAGGTGCTCAGCCAGTGTTATCTCCAAATCTAATAGTCTGGCCCTGCACAGAAGAAAGTAAGACTTTCTTAGATGAAATGTATACATACTGGGCTCTTCACCACTTGGAAAAGTTTCTGAAACTTTCCAAGTATTTCACATACACAAGTGTAGAAGAAGCAATGGCTAATCACACTGACATTACATTTATTTTGTTCATGGCAAAAAAAGGTCTTTCGCTGCTTGATATTTCCCTACATTTATTTGAAATAAATATGGGAAAATACATTTGATCTATCTTAAAAATAATTTTATACTATAAATTTTCATTGAATGCAAGTTCTGATTTCTCAGTTATTCCATTTGTTATTTCTAGTTTAAGTAAATTATCAAATTAGACAATATATATGGGATTATTTCTCCAATAAAAGTGTTCTAGGACCAAAACCTTGGAATGAAATGTATTCATAAGTGCAATTCACAACTTTCACAGTTCAGAAACTTTAACCACAACTTGAGGATTTATGTAAGTAAAAGAAAAGCTAAAGACAATTTGTACTTCTCTATTTACCAGAGACAGATGCCTCTTAACCTATAATACCTTAAGAGATATCTTAAGGTATTATAGGTTAAGAGGCATCTGTGTCAAGTATTCTCAAGACATCTGCCACAAGTTATTTATCAGTACAGCAGATTTTTTGGTATGCAGCTGTCTCATGACCATTGAGTAGCCTCAGTTCCTCATGCTCAGTTATTTCATCTTATACTTTATTCCCAATCCTCCAGTCCTCCTCCTCTATCTCAGCAACCTATGGCAATACCACCAGATTTTTTTAACCTGGTTATTACCAAAAATAAAACAACATACTGATCTCAAATTGCCCCATGGGATCTTCTAACTGGTGCCTTCTCTCTAACCATACCGTCTTCCCCATAAACACTGCCCTTTTCCCATGAGCTAGTTCTTCTGACAGACTAGGTTTCTCATACTAACCCCTATCTAAACTACATTACAACGGCTCATGGTAGAGTGTTATAAAAGCCTGGCTGAAACAGAAATAGGTTTGATCCCCTGCATTTCCTCGCATACAGAGTAAGTTATCAATAAAATATATCAGGTAACTGGTACTAACCATTTTTGAGAAACTATTGCAATTTAACTCCAAACATTTGGCCATCAATAATTCTCGTTGCCTGCCCTCTCTTTGCATTCCTTCTCCTGGACCCCTCCCTCCATGGTTCAGACTGACATTAAAACACACCAAATCCAGTGGATGCAAATACCAAACCCTGAGTGACAGACCTACTTGTAGTGAAACACCTCCTGCCATACCCACTACAGCAAGGTCATTCATTTCTCTCAGTTAAAAAACAGCAAATGCTATGATTTGATCAGATACCGAGGAAACTGTCATCAACCAAATGGGCAAATGGGCAATTTGGTATTTCTAACTGTCTTAGACATCTATCTAAAACTCTGCTCTGACACTTTCTGACAGACCTTAAAAAATGGGGGGTTTGTTTGTTTCACGCTCCTCAATTTCCAGACAATCCAAATTAAACGCAGAGAGAACGTGCTACCTCCTGCACGCCTACATGTGAAGATGGATGTGAGCAAAGATGTGGGACAATTAATTCCAGCAGTGAATATGGATTTGTTTTCCAAGTAGAAAGGAATTCACAGCTTTGAATAAATGAATGAAATTAAATAATGATCAAAATTAATCCTCCTGGCCAAAAGAAATTATTTTATGAAACAAACGGAACTGTAAAGAGGAAACAAAACTCTTCTTTCAAGTCTTAAAACCAAAATTGCTTCTGTTGTCTTTGATCTGATTTAAGTTGTCTTAAAGGTCAATGATCATTGGAACAAATATTGCTAAACACTGTACTGAATGGATAGAAAGAAAGAGGAAGGTTTGGCTTTATTGTCCATAACACATCACACAATGAGCTCACCAGAGTTACCAGCTGGGGCCTCGCAAACCACATTGACCAAATAAGGCAAAAGGCTTCGTGCCTGGAATCCTTTCCCAGTTACCTCACCCGGCTGCTGCTCGCCTTGCTACAAGAATTGAAGAGGTCATTTTTTTAAACTCAGATGGAGTAAATCAACAGGCTGTCCAATGCAAAGCTGGGTTTGTGTAGTCTCTGGAGAGAACTCAGCTTTATTTAAACTGAGTGTGTACAGAAAAGGAATAACTGAAAAATGTGCAATAAAAACAGAAGAACAAGTAGTATAAATCAAGAAGAGCAAATGATGTAGATTTTTGTATATTTCTAGTTAGATTACAAACATTAATGTTTTATGGGGAATGCTTCTCAAATTTGTTGGGTATCTTCTGGTTTTTGAAGTGCATGTGAAGAATTGGTCTTTAATGTTATTCTTGTGATGTTCCAAAAACACTTGAACTTTGGACTC
Organism: Luscinia megarhynchos; assembly: GCA_034336665.1. Taxonomy (NCBI): domain Eukaryota; kingdom Metazoa; phylum Chordata; class Aves; order Passeriformes; family Muscicapidae; genus Luscinia; species Luscinia megarhynchos. The sequence goes on from JAPFBE010000003.1 coordinate 74,708,079, forward strand.
TGAGCTTACACTGTCCTTGTATTTAAAATATAACTTTGTAACATCAACAAATTATATTTTATCTTCTATATTCTTTTGATTTCTGTGACCATACTTTTGCCTAAACTCATTAGAGTTTCAAAGAAAAAATTAAATATTCTCATTCTCTACATTAAAAACATCTATAGGATATTCATCATGGTAACAAAGATCTTGTGAACTTATTTATTATTAAAATTAAATGGTGATTCTCATAATTTATAACATTTTCCCCTTCTTTGTCTTGGAGAGTGGGGTTTGCTTGTATTTATCTACAACTGAATTGTATCTGGTGTTTTATAAAAAAAGAAAAAAGTCCAGAAATCACTTTTAAGTGCTCTCTCACATAATCTCCCCAGCAAAATTTGACAGTAGTATCTAATATAATTTCGTGTTTTGTATATTGGTAACACAACTGTCTAATAATATTTTTCTTCCACAAAATTTGGAAATATAACTTAACAGGGTACTAAAATTTGTAATGTCAAAGTCTGACTAGAAGAGTCCAACACCCAACAGCTGCTTGGATTTCTAGTTACTGCTAACACTGCCAATGCTAAAGGCATATCAATCTTGTGCTTCTATACCCAATCTCTTTAAATGTTTGTCCTGAAGATATTATGATGCAAATTAATTGCAAACTGACATTTCTAGAAATGTGACATTACTATCAGCTATCCTGTGGAGTTTGCATCATCCACAGAATCACAGAATATGCTAAGTTGAAAGGGACCCATGAGGATCATCAAGTCCAACTCCCGGCCCTAGGCAAGACCATCCCTAAGAGTCACACCACGTGCCCAAGAGCATTGTCCAAACACTGTCAGGTTGGTGCTCTGACCATAGCCCTGGGGAGCCTGTTCCAGTGCTCAAACATCCTTTAGTGAAATCTTTTTTAAATATCCAACCTAAACCTCCCCTGACTCAGCTTCAGACCATTCCTTTGCATCCTGTTACTGGTCACCATAGAGAAGAGATCAGTGCCTGCCCCTCTGCTTCCACTCATGAGGAAGTTGCAGACTGCAGTGAGGTCTCTCATCAGTCTCCTCTTCTCCAGGCTGAACAGAGCAAGTGGTATCAATGTCTCCTTGTATAGCTTCCTCTCCAGACTCATCAACTTTGTTGCCCTCCTTTGGACACTCTCTAAGAGCTGTCCTGTCTTATACTGTGGCACCCAGAACTGCCCCCAGCACTCAAGGTGCCCCCAGAGCAGAGCAGGACAATCCCCTCCCTTGCCCAGCTGTGATGCTGTACCTGATGCCCCCAGGACAGGGCTGGCTCTCCTGGCTGCCAGGGCACTGCTGGCTCATGTTTAACTTGCCACTAACCAGGACCCCAGGTCCCTCTCTGCAGCACTGCTCTCCAGCATCTCATTCCTCAGTCTGTTGGTACATCCAGGGTTGAACCATCCCAAGTACAGAATCCAGCACTTTTCCTTGTTGAATTTCATCTGGTTCGTGATTGCAGAGTCCTCTAATCTGTCAGGTGTCTCTGCAGGGCCTCCCTGCCTTTGAGGGAGTCAACAGCTCCTCCCAGTTTTGCATCATCTGCAAACTTGGTCAGTGTCCCTTCCAGACCTGTGTCCAAGTCATATATGAAGATGTTGAAGGGCACAGGGCAGAGGATGGAGCCCTGTTGAACTCCATTAGTGACAGGTCACCAGTCTGATACCACCCCACTCATTAAAACTTTGTGCCTGACCTGGGAGCCAATTCTCATCCACAGCATGATGTGTTTATTCAGCTGAATGTTGGATATTTTATCAAGAAGGATCCTGTGAGCATGGGAAGATCACATCAGCTGACTTCCCTTGATCAGCTAGGTAGGTTAGCTTGTCATTAAAGGAAATCAGGTTTGAAAGAGGGATTTTCCCCTCATGAAGCCATGCTGGCTGTCACCAATGACTGCATTGGCTTTCAGGTGTTTTTCAATACCTCCCAGAATAATCTCCATAACTTTACCATGCACTGAAGTCAGACTGACAGGCCTGTGGTTTCTAGGGTCCTCCTTCTTGCACTTCCTGAAAACTGGGACAACTTTCACCAGTCAGCTGGGACATGTCCAGTTTCTCTTCAGACAGCAACATGTACACAGAAATGTTTTGGGGTTTTGGGCAGGAGAGGGATGACAGAGAAACAGAAGCAAGTTTGGATTTGCTATGAATACCGTTCTACTGTTGTACACTAAGACTACAGAGAAAAAAACAGCTCACACCTGCTGTGGACCTGGTAAGGTCCACTCAACTGATGTGTCTAGAAAAGACCACAAGTAAAAAGTGGCATTCTCAGCCTTCTGTGAAACTTGATGCTAAAATCCAAAAGAAAGCATCTATATCTTTTGTTTGATTATCAGCACAGATCATCCCAGAGGAGTTCAAAGAGCCAAATCTCTGTGCAAACCTTCATTAAGTGGAGATAAATAACCAGCAAGCTCAACTCATTCTATATTTATAAGAGCTCATAACTGCTCAAGGGCTAATCCCAGTGAACCGAAGTAGGGGTAAGCAATATGACCATGTTCTCCACTTTACCAATAATGGGTTTCACAAAGCCCAAATTTCTACTCTATTTCATATGGGTCTCATTATTCATAGATCATACAATGCTATTTTGTAATTACTAGAAAAACAATACTGAATGTAATTAAGCTCTGACTTGTTTGTGTTGATACCATTTAGTTAAAGGTCAACTATAATTGCTTCCACTGATAAAAATCAATTCAAAGGCAAATGTATCACACTTGGTTATGATGGTGTTCTGAATCTCTCATTTCTGAGTTTGGCAGTTGAACTCCATGTGTAGTGCAAGAAAATATGTTTGTTTGACATTTTATGAAACAATGACCTGTGAGAACTCTCTTTAGGGTATCCATGTGTCAAGCCAAGTATCCTGGACTCCTCAAAACACACAGCACTGCATAATAAAGTGCATCAAGCACTGGAATAAGAGTTAGCTGAGCCAGGCTCCCTCCTGAATTCATTCTGTACGGTGTAGTGCAACCACAGACAAGTCAAAACAACTCTAAGAGGAGCAGATGCCCACATTTTACATGGAAGAGATATGGAAAAGAAACCAGACATTGTGATACAGAGAGGACTCAACCTGTCCTGTAGTGACCTGCCTTTAATATTCCTGATGATAAAAAAAACAAAGGAGTCAGCTTCAATTAGATCATTCTGTAAGTGTTGACATCTACTGAGTGATATATTCAAAGGAAACCTGATTGTCTTACAGAGTTCTGCAGAGTGCTGTAAACTACCCATGGATTGTCTCTGTCATGCAGCAAGACAATCAGTAATATGGCGGGCTGAGCTTTCAAATAGGGTGCTCTGAAGAATGATATCCCTTAAACTGTGAGAATACGAAATGAAACAGTACTACAAAGAACTGGATGACAATACTAAAACCTACTGAAAACTAAAAATAATTTTATGCTGGGATTAAATTCTGATTTGTGCAGCATGGTAAATAAACTCACAGTCCTGCATTTCACAGCAGCATAGGGGTGGAACAAGAAAAAAATGTAGTTGTACACAAAAACATATCAAGTGAAAGGGTAAAGAACACCCACTTCAGAGAAATCTGACCTCAAGTTCGCAGTAAGAACTCTTCACAAACATCTGCTTAGTTCCTGTGTGGAAGCAGTCCCATGTGTTTGCTACACATTCACAATAGCAGTACAAGAAGTATAAACTTTTGGTGTCTCTTCCCAATAGCTCTGTTCTTCTTCTGAGTTTCTTTGAGTACAGCACAAGCACAACCTCACCTGCAACATCAGAGAGCTTTTTCTTGTACTCCTTTAACCTTACTAATGGAAGGTTTCCCAGAAATTTTTATGAGCACTAATATAAGATGAAAAATGTTTCAGAACTAGTGTACTTATGCAGACAGAAGGAATGGTTACTAATCATAATCTCTAACTGATTACCACAGCCTCCATGCATAGCCTGGAGACTGTGATCAAAGCAGTCAACAATAGGCACTCAAAAATTCAGGATCAGACTGAAAACAGCTAACTGTTGTGAATTCCAACATAATTTTCCCCCAATATATGTGATTTCCTGAGCTGACTACTGAACCCTGGTATAGACAACCTGCATTGACTCTCTCACACAGCCATAACACTTAACACCAAAGAAACGGATAAAATTACCAACTGGAGCACTTCCACCATGGGAAAATCACTGGTGAATATTAAGATAAATACTCTGGCAAAATGAACATGAATCACAGCACTGCAGCAGCCATGTAAAGAGGAGAGGGAAAGCAGAAGCAGAGATCATGCTGAAACTGTCTTCTGTCTTTATACAATGTCCTCTTGAGAGACTCAGAACAGCTGTCTGAATCCTCCCTGTGGTTCTGGGTTAACCCAACATGCAGCATAATGTAAATGCAGACATCAGAAGATGAACACAATGCCAGATGGCAGGAATGTGCAACAGTAGCAAGAGCTGTGCTCTATGCATATCATCAGTCTTTAAGCTCCATTTCTAAACTGTCTCCTCCTCTGAAGCAAAGAATTTCGTATCATTTACTGACATATTAATGAGGACAGCATCAAGTCTGTTTGAACAGAAAATGCCTGTTTTCAGTCTAGCCTTCAAAACACACTGATAAACTCAAATAAACATGAAATGAAAAACAACCCCAGCCACTTACTTTTGCTGCTCCTATTTGCTCTTTTCGAAACTTCTCCAGCGGTGCTATTAGCACATCATTAGCATTCTGGATCTGCAAAGTTAAACATAAAAGATATCTTCTTCATACAGAGTATTTGCAGAAAGTGGAGTCACTATAACTCTGCCAATGTGCAAGACTGAAAAATGCATGTCCGAAACATTCTGGTAAGAGAAGGCAAATAATTGTTTTCTTTACACAAAGCATACAACACACACGTACACTAGTCTACTAGAGAACGTTTTTATGAATAACTAAAACAATTGTAATGGAAGATGCAGTAATTTTATCTCCAATATGCAGAAGGTTTTCTGGTACTTAACTTCCATTCCCTGCATCTTGCTTAAAACCAGAATAGAAAACGAAAACTTTGAGGAATACGTTTTGGCAAAACAAAGAAAACAAACATGTAAATACTGACAGCACTGAATAAAAAAGTCTGTGTTTATGGAATCTGAAACTTTGATAGCTGAATCTTTTCGACTATCCCTTTGGATTACAGATCTATGTACACTAAACAGAAGAGAGTGTGGCAGAGAACTCTAAAAAGATAAGTGGGCACTTAAAAAATACTCTAGATTGTGTTCCTTTACTTTTCTAGTTTTTAAACTAATTTGAGATGTCCCACAGCTATTTTTATCCCTTTAACCTAAACCAGAGTTCTTAATGAAACACAGTTTTCCCCTCATGGCCTCTGTTTATTTAGTATAAATCCAGTCCTGGGAACTCCTCCCTGAAACCCATTCCCAGCAGAAATCACCCAAAGCAGTCTGTAGTCATTTGGGACTGGAAATATATATGCAGCAGAATATAAATGGCAGCCAAGCCATCATGCCACTCACCAAGGAAATATAGCATAATTTCCCCATGTGCCTTTTAGGGACAAGAAGAATAACCAGTTAAATTGACTTTGCTGATGAAAATCAGACAAACTAAAAACTGTCAACATATCAGAAATAAAGTACAATGAAACCCATTATAATATTATATCACACTGACTGCGTGCAAAACTCAGATTTTTCTGCACAAATAGCTTTTTTTTCTCCTCACCAGTGCAGTCTTTACCAATACTCATCTTTTGGGCTTTGGCAGGTTTAGTGGTCTGGGCAAAGCTAACATGTATCTAAGGCAAATGTGCTTCTTCCATAACAGTAATCGATAAATTACATTGTCAGTTGAGCACAAATACTTCCCAAAATGCTGTAAAAAAAACCATGTAGGATAAATCCATTAAAATACAAACACACTTTCTTTCTTCCCAAACCTAACATTACAATTGGAAAGACCACAGAATCATCACATCTCTTAGCAGGGCAAAGTTTACAAGAAGCTGAGACTCTCTTTGACACCCTTATGAAGTGAAGTCCAGGACAGCAATGGCAACACTGGAATGCTCAGTGATACCACGATCAAAATGTGTTACATTGAAAAACAAAAATCATGCACAGAGGATGAGGAGGAATGTTTTCATTGCATTTAAGATACTCCATCAGTTCCACTGGACCAGACTACTTCCACTACTCCAAGTGGACACTTCCCAATAATATACAGATTTTCAGCCATCATCCAGCAATCTAACTGGGACTCAACATCTTTTACGAGTTAAAGTGCACGCACTTAGCAAGAGATAATTTCAATCCCAAGGATCACTAAAGCAGATTAACAGCAACACAAAACTTAAATTACTTGCCTACTACCAAGCAAAACTGCAATGCATATGCCTGGAAGCAGCAGCTGGAATAGCTTGCAGAGCTTGCATGGCTTTTAGCAACACACAAAGAAATCAATAATGATTGCTGATGTCTGGTATGGAAATGTGGATGCAGGTTTTTTTCCCACATCCCAACGTAAGTTTCTCTCTGCTCTTTACCTTCATTACTAAATATGTCACAGTTCAGTTAAGGAAGACATATGTATATTATTAAGTAATACTTCTGATACCAGCACTCACTACTAGTCCTGTTGCTAGTCATTGCTAGTCAAACTAACCCCATGTGAAGCTGAATGGCCCCTCCCTTGACTCATGCATCATGCAGCCTCCATGCCACACCAGATCTCACTGCATATACTGTTCCCTTGGCAGCGTTAAAGTGACTGAAGCACAACTCCTGCCCATCTCACTCAAAGCTGCTGCAAAGCAAATGAGGTATCTTGGAAAAAGAACATCCTGCTTCAAACACCATGAAAGAACACACACATAGGAAGCACATGGAACTGAGAGGATTCATCTGAGAAATAAGTGGCTTTGCTGGGCTGAAGCACAATGCTGTTACTGCCCCAGTTATACATGAAGTGGGAATGGACAGCAGCCATTGCCGGGCTTTTATCTAGATGGGGTCTGTGCCTCTGAATAGATCTGCTAAGCCACATCAACAGAACACATTGCAAACTCACCCCTGGGCTGAAAGGTTCTACTGGCAAGAGACCTGCTGTGAAAATTCATCTCCCAGCAAAATTAGGAGCTAGGCAAGAAATAGGCTTTGGTTTTGAGGAGGAAGAATGTGGCAGCAAAGGACTTAAGACAATCCCAGGAGATGCATATCAACAGCCATTATTACAAAACACAGAATGCTCCACTGTGTAAAGACTTCCATCAATTTTCACCAGGTTGTGCCTGGCTTTTGGAAAGTGACAATTATAGAGAAAGAAGAAATTTTGCCTTACATATTCAATTATTAATTTCCTTTCGTTGTCAATTACTATCACTGCAACTACCCTTCAGTTTCCTTCTTAAGGGTTATAAATCAGCATACAGCCCCTGCCCCCACACACTCTCTTCTGCGTCCTGTGAAAGTAGCAATCCAATACTCCCACAACCACTTCTATGGAAATCTGATTGCTTTAGATAATCTGAAATTTTCTCTGTGTGGTCCTAATAGACTAACTTTTTTTCTGCCAAGATAATAATCCCTCTCCTACTCAGTTACTGTGCTAGGTTGAAATCAGGGACATTGGGAACAGGCAAACAATGCAAAAAAAAGTTTTTGTAAACAGCAATTTCAGAAATCCATGTTGTGTTTAAAATATGGATCTTACCCTTCCAAACTTATTCAGATTAGTCACACCTTTAGAGAAGTTACATTCTCTTGATCTAACAGTTATTGAATGTTACACAGTTCCAGTGCTCAGCAGGGTTAATATATGGCAGTCAATCAAATTACGTGATTATTTCTCATGTTTGGCAAAAGCAATGGTCTTTCTCCAGAAAAGAAAAGAAAAATAACACAATTTTAATTTACTGACAGTTCATCAGTCTTTTTTTAATTAAGATACTAGACAAGTACTAGCAGACATAATACAATAATATTACTTTGACATTTAAGAGAGCTATATTAGATACAGTAATAAAGAAACAGATTTTTCTAAACTAAAAAACTTTTTCAGATTTTTATCATTGGTATATATAATTCCACTTAGTTATAGTTATCTCTACATGTTGATAAAAGCACTGTTGAAATATGTACTACTAAAACCACCCAGAATTTGTAAAATATATTAGAAAAAGAAGCATTTAAAAATTAAAAATATTTTTTCTAAGAGAGTTTGGACAACTTATGAGGTTGCTAATTGTTTACATAACTGCAACATTTCAGTACCCTTTGATAGCCTTTGAGACAGCATGGTGAAGCCACTTAAGTTGTCTTTTCTGACTCATGATCATCCACTTTTCCAACTTATCCTCCATCGCTCCAGAAGTTAGCTGTGAAATTGAATTTATGCACCAATACTGAGATTAAACTGTGGTTTTTGCACATCACAGAGAAACTCCACATCTATACTTGAAGACATTTTGGGCTAGAAATCTTTTAAGCTTTTCTTTTTTTACTAAAACTTTCAATAATTAGAATGAAAAACATTACGAGAATCATAATTATTATATAGTAGTAGGAAGGGAAGAATAAATTTTTGCAAACATATTTGAACACTTCCATTTCAAGATTTTCTTAAATTCAAGTCGACATTATTTTTTTAATGAGTTTTCCAATTAGTTTTCTGATTTTTCTGAATTTGGGAGAGCAAATGATATACAGCCATGCAGCATGACATGCAGCATTCTTCTTTAACCGAAAGAGGGTAGATAAAGATTTACATGGAAAGAGGATAGGTTTAGATTAAATATTAGAATGAAATCCTTTATTGTGAGGGTGTTGAGACACCTGCACAGGTTGTCCAGAGAAGAAACTGTGGATGCCCCATCCCTGGAAGGGTTGGATGGAGCTCTGACCAACCTGGTCTAGTGGAAGATGTCCCTGCTGATGGTAGAGAGCTGGAGTTGGATGATGATACTGCCTTTCCAACCCAAGGCAATATATAATTCTACTTTGGTAGAATCAGTGGATATAAACTGAATTTTACCTAAAAACATCAATGCAGCTGCTAATTAATTTTTAAATGCTAATAATACAGACAGAAATTTTAAGCTCTGAATTGTTTTATAGACTTTTATCTCCACCGTGTCTACAGAGTTGAACCGCAGTCACAAGAACAGTCAATACCTTTTAAGCTTTGTGTTTTCATCCATAGGGATAAGGACTAGGTAGGTCACAGAAAGAACTGAGTTAACAGATTTGCCAATTGCCAGAAGAAGACAGCAACAACTTAAGTCAGGCACATTTGCAGTAATAGAATTAGGAATTATATTAAACTTATCGGAATGATAGCAAAACACTTTAACTATGAAAAACTTTTGGGTTCATAGAGTGTATCTTGGAAAAACATTTTTTGTTCCAAAATCTGTTATGACTACATTTCATGGCAACACAGAATGACCACACTAGCACATGGTAAATAGTACTCATTTCCCTGATATACTGAATGGCTCACAAATTCTGAATGTTGATAAATACTAACTTTTTTTCATGTCAGTATAAGACTTCTAGAAAACACAAATTAAATTCATTCAAAGGGGGCAACAAATCTCATAGCTAATATATGCACAGTAATGCATTTCTAATTTAGAAAAATACTTCTCTACTAGACAAAAAGATATCATTTAATTTTAAATTTTAAGTTCCTAACAATTCCTAACATCTGAACAAAATATCTCTTCTTTCAGTCTGAGGCCTGTATCAACAGCTCCTAATCAATACAACTTCAAATACAACAGTTGAGACCAAATACAGACAAGCAGGCTTTTGTATAACTTATGTATCAAATTGCATGCTACAAAGAATATAAACACGCCATGATAAAACACTAGTCATGTGTTTAAGTGCACAGTTTCTGTTTTAGAAGTTAAAAAGTGTAAATATTACACAAAGTTAATATTGTGAATTTCAATGCCTGTAGCTACTTGACCTTAGCTAGACAAATATTTTTACAGCTTTGTACAGAAAAAAATGACAGACAAATCACATACTTAAAAACAAATAATATACTTCAAGTTTATCTTAATACCTTTCACCTTTAAAAAAAGAAAAAAGAAAAAAGATGACATCAAACAGTATCCAAGCTTCTTTTAATTTCTTAGTAATATCACTACCACTGCAACTTAAGGTAAAGCTCATGTTAAAGGTGATTGAGAAGACCACAAAGTTTTAACTACAGATGATTAATAACATAGGCTGGACACTTCCATGTACAATGTGTAATGCAACATTCAGCTTCTTACCAAAACCTAAAGTTGTATCAAGTGTCATTAATACATTGCCACAAGGGGATGCTTAAAAATCACATGCTAGTCAAGGCTGTGAGTAGTTATACATATGAATCAAAGAATGGCTTGGGTTGGAAGGGACCTTAAAGATCCTCATGCCCTGTCATGGGCAGCAATGCTTTCCACTAGATCTGTTTTTTTCTCAAGTGTTTTCAAGTGAACTTCGATTTTCTGCATTGCATAGTTTTTGTTTAAAAATATATTACTGTAGTGTCAAACCTGAAGTGACTGTTAATATAATAAAAAATTACACAAGAGAATATGCACAAAGGCTGCCTTTGACACAGAAAGGCCAGTCTTCATATGGAGTCCTCACAAAACATTAAAGGAAAAACAGAACTCATCTAAAGAACAACCAAAGAATTTCAGATGTTAGGTGTCCTCAGGAGCTTTTTCCTTTTGACTGATTACAGAACAAGCAGTTAAAAAAGCAACCTTCAAAAAAGTCAGCCTTCATGAAGAATCTGACTCAGATCTACCATCTGCTTTTTAAACATAACATTGATATTCTAAAAAGTACACATTGATGCGCGGTGTAAATACAATAGAAAAAAATATGGTATGTACATACAATATTTTAAAATTAACATTGCAAACATAATTTCAGATCACTGATACTCTGAGTCGAAGGGAGCCACAAGGACCATCAAGTCCAAATCTTAAGTGAATGGCCCATCCAGGGACTGAACTCACAACCTTGGTGGTATCAGCACCAAGCTCTGACCAACTGAGCCAATCTTCAGGGTCTTGTGCATCTTGACTTTGCAATTACATGGTAGAGGTATTGGTACATGAAAGCTTCCTGATACATTTTCCTATCAGAACATCTAATTATGCGTGAGTGGACAAACTAGATTTGAAAGCTTCACCTTTCCTAGTATTTGCCATCAGATTTTTTTTTTCTTCTGCTTTCAGAAGTATTTACTATTCCAAAAATAGTAAGTTACAGAGAAATTAAGGAAGATAGAAGTCTCACTTGAAGAACCTGTATTTCAGAGACAAATGTCTCAGAGAAGTTATCTCAGTGTCCTCTAATGAGAACATTAATGCTTGAATACTAACTCCAAGCTCCCTCCCACCAATGCTTCTTTCTAGTTCCAGGCTATGGAAAACTCACAAAATTAGACAAGTACAGATGCTGTATCTTCTATATGAATCAGAAGATCCTGAACTTCCCCTTCATCTGGGAAATTATATCCTTTAGGGTTTACTTGAAAAAAACCTGGTTCCATAACCATTTTTTTGAGTGACAGAATCATAGAATGGTTTGTGTTGGAAGGTACCTCAAATATCATCCAGTTCCCCATCTGCCATGGGCAGGGATACCACTCACTAAACCATGTTGCTCAAAGCCCCATCCAACCTGGCCTTGAACACTTCCAGGGATGGGGCATTGACAGCTTCCCTGGGCAACCTGTTCCAGTGCCTCTACACCCTCACAGTAAAGAACTTCCTTCTAATATCTAATCTAAATCTACCCTCTTTTAGTTTAAATCCATACCCTCTTCTCCTATCACTACTGGAAGCTTGGTTGCTGGAAGATCCCTCCAAAGCCTTCTCTTTTCCAGGCTGAACAACCCCTGGACAGAGGAAAGATCTACTAGAAGGCACACAACCTCATTTATGGAGAGCTATACTTAAGGTCCTGCCAGCAGACTCCTTCACAAGATTAAGATCTGAGATAGTTTAGGATAATTTTTGATGGAATTTTGATAATCCCACTCATATCCTGATGAAACCCAAATCTTCCAGCAGAGCTCAAAACTTTCTGGCACAGAAAACTTGCAGTGGGAAGTGAGAGTGATCCTATCACTGCCAGAGCTTTCCACTTTCATAGTCAGTTTTGACTTAAGCCCATGCAGAACTCCAGGACTCCTTTGTTGGAGACACTGGCTCACTGCTCCCATGCTTCATTCTAGCTGTCTGCCCATGAAGCTTTCCTTCTTCAGGATACTGTGAATTCCATGGTAGCAAGAGACCTCCAACTCCAAAGTTTATTTCCCTGATATATATTCAAATCCCACAACAATTACCCAAGCATTTAATCTGACCCACTGTCCCTTCTGTGACTTCACACTTAACTGTGGTGACACTCCAAGGATTCCAAAAAAAGACAAAAAAAGAAAACTCCAAGAGGTGTAAGCTGTTGAACTAGAAACTGAAGAAGAAGAACAGAGAAAAAAATATTTAAAAACTACTTCTGAAATCAGAAGTTCAGTTCTGTTAAACCCTTCCACTCAAGCAAGCTATTGCAGAAATCTGTATTACTGAACAAACTGTAAGACAACACATCTATTCATAGTGGGTCTATTTAATCACTCTTCTCTACCAGGTGAATAAGACCCTTCACAAAGTTAACAGCCTACCGACATTAATTTGAACTCTGCTTTTTTTTCCCCACCAGTCTCCCGTGCAGGTAAGCTACAGGGTAAATTAAGTACAGAGTATCACACCAACTGTAACTGAGACTGCTACTAAGACAAATTTCATATTTGAGCTGAGAAGAAAAGAAACATTTCATCATTCTTGAAAACACGCTTAGTATCAGGACTGTACTTGCACTCCTTGTGCGCTAATAGCACAAAGAAAAAAAAGAGGGAAGCCAATTCAAGAATTACTCCCAGAATTGCACTTGAAGGGGAAAAAGAAATAAAAATAAAGAAAATAAACAAAAATCAAAGAACAAACAGTCCCACTTAAGCTAATATGACTGCTAAACACATTATAAAAACAAGCAAACTGTGCAGAGAATACTGTGACTATCTTTGTGATCATTAACCAGATGCAACTTTGTCTTGTAAGCTGGGAGAATATCAAATACCTGGAGGTCCTCTCATGCTCTCTTTCTCTGTCCCATTTGGTAGTTTCCTTTGTTCCTCAAAAGTATCAGCCAAGGAAGAAAATAGTTATAATTTGTAAGCAATATATTTTGGGAGCTCATTGGCAGGAATGAGTGAGTTGACATTATTTTATACATATTCCCTTGCACCATCTGCTTTTTTTTTTTTCTATTTTTCAGCTACCCACTGTCCTACTAAGCAGAGTATGTAATTAAAAAGAATTAAGTTTAAAATGCTTTCATTACATCAGCACATGAATGAAGTGTTTATATAAGCCACAATTCATTAACTTTATAGCCCGGCAGTCTCAAAGTTGAGGCGTTGTTTCCACATGCTCCTAAAGAGGGCTATGATGACCTCTGCTATCTTAGATGAGGGTACAACATATCAAGTACCTACTAAATACAGCCCAATCACCCTCAAGTATCTTACCTTTTTTTGTGGTAGCTCCATCTTTATAGCAAAAGACAGTATTTATGGTGCTTTAGCATTCAGAGATCCCAAGGTCTCATACAACCTTTCATTAAAACAATAACTCGATTCTCTTGGAGGGAGGCACCAATATTCTTCGTGTCTGCAATGGCTGTGGAGCAGAAGCTCCCTTCTTCCTCCCAGGAAGCCAAGACTTATGAATGACCCTGAAAGCCTGGGCCTTTAAGACCATGCTGTACTAACAGTGGTGAACTTGCTTTAGGGCCAAGGAACAACAGAGAAGTATTAACTCTAATTATTGGCATTACGACAATCAAGAAAGAGAAAATGTATTTTGGAGTTCAAGTAACAGCTACCACACAAAATCTGGAACTCCAGGTGTCCCTTAATAAATCAGTTCATGCACTGCCAACAGCAAGATGTGACAGACGACATTGTCATTTCAAGTGACAACACAGTCTCAAGGACTCACTGGGCAATTAACTCAGTCACTCCACTTTAGATATCCAAGGTCTCTGGACTTGATACAGCCACATAATCTTTCTCTCCCCATCAATGGGGAGAAATAAGCACAGGATGCCTGTGATCCACTCAGACAAGATACATTATATCATGAAATTGCAAGGTTGTCTGCAATCAAACTCAAGTTTCCTAATCTGCTTACAAGAAGGTAATTCTGTGCAGATGTATGAAGGCTTAATACAATAGTATTTAGAAGTTCCCAAAAGAAAGCAAATGAACACCTGGGCCACTGGGCTTGAAGTCTGCTTTCCCTCAAAGATATTGCAAACCCTTTTAAAGTTTTCTGTGATAAACCAAAGAAATCTGGGACTGGGCAAGATTTGCTTTTCATTCAGCAGAAAGCAGCTGAATTCAACAAAGACAGCAAAAACATTACAGACATTACAGGATTTTGTAAAGGTTACTGTCACATTAACTTCACAGCCTAAAGTTACACTTACAAAGGTATATGCACTTCTAATGGAACCAAACAGGTGAACTACAAATGTAGTCATACTCCCAAATAGATGAAGAATAAATTAACAAGGCACTATAACCAATGAAATTGTGTAACAAATCACTTGCTTCAGAGTTAAAAGAAAAAAGAGTCAGAATTTAACTCTACCATCATGCTAAATAGGGACCACGAGTTAGATTTTATTATAGTAAATCAAACAAAATACAGCTTAGTCTAATCCCAATATGAAGTAATATTTTTATTCTTCCTGATTTCCTTTTATTGAATTAATTTCTAGCATAGTTATTACATTTATCACCAACTGATTACACGTGCAGTGCTGAAACAGGTATGTGAGCAAAACTTCTCATCTGACCTAGGCTATTTTTTCTGTCAAACTCCAAACAGGTATTGCATATCACTTTCTCTTTGAGAGGGGACGTCACTCAGCCTCAGAAATAACCATTCTGCCCTCCATCCCCTGGCAGCACGCAGCCTCCATTACTCATACTTTCTGTCATTCACAGGTGTTAGGACACCAGATTCACCAGCTGACTCCAGAATGTGGCAGCTAATTGGTATCTGACAGAGACAGGGCTCACACAGGGAGCTCACCAAAGCTGAGCATGGAAACCAACAGAAAAAACTGGATCACCAAAACTAAAAGTTCCTACCATCTGACTCTAGTCACTCAGTGCTGGTCCAGAACCATGTTATGCTACCCACTGGCAATATCTTATAGAAACACACCAGAAATTCCCAAGGGAACAAATATTTAATGGAACTATACAAAATGCAGCATGTCTTACAAATTACTTCAAGCACTTTACAATTCTTTTTCTTAGTTTGTTCATCTCTTCATGAACTGCAACCATAAGAAACAATTCTCAATAGACTGCAAGACTGGACTCTGTAGATATTGCTCAGTGAGTGACAAGACATGTAAGGAAGGGTAAAAATGAAATTAGATGAAAATACTTGCACCATGAATTTACAGCAGCAAGTTTCAAATGTGTCTCAATAGTTCTTGTTTTGCATAATAAAGTAGGTTATTTATGACTGAACTTATCATTGCAGGCAAAAGAAAGTAAAGGTTGCAACAAGATTTCCATACATTAAAAGTTTTTAAAGATGCAAAAATGGTGCTTGGCATGTTTAGATAAAGTATATTATCAACACATTCGTTTAATACTTCTTTTTAATGCTACTTCCTTTTAATTATCTTGTTCACCTAATGTATTCATTGTCTGTAGCTTCTCTGGAGGGAAAAGATAAATATTCATTCCATCTGTTTTACATTCCCCATTTGAGAATTTGCAGTAAGTTTAATACATCTTTCTTGCCTTATGAAGAGAAAATATCATTATATATAAACTCCCAGAACTGTTGTTATTTTACAGCAGTTAAGTTTTAATGTTTGTATGCTAATCTGTTTTGGTCATAAACACAAGATTCTTGGGCATTGTTGGACTACTAATGCTTCAAGCACTACTTTAAACAGCATCAAGAAGAAGCTACTGAATTTCTGCCATTTGTATGTGGACAGATATTGCATTTATAATCAAAGTGGTTTGGTAAACCAAATTTCCCTTACATTTTAAAAGCTGATGCTCAAATTTTCCTGCTAAGTTAAGAAAGTGCAGCAGACCTATGTTATCAATCCCTCCAAGTAGGAGTAAAGTCAGAGGCTACAAACCTGCCACATGCCCAGTGAAAAAACTACCTCTGATAACACACAGAGGCAATGAGATGTCTAATACATTTTATAGATAGTCTTAAAAATTATTTACAGCCTATAGCACAATGGTGTCTGCCTTCAGAAAGCAGATTGGTTTGAGGAGGAATATTAGATGCCTTTCAAGCATTGGGAACTGCTGAAGTGAAATTGCTACACAGATCTTTATGTTAATTCTGGTTTACATCCTCAAGATGCAGAAAACAAAGGCTTAAGAAAAAAATGGATTATTGAGAACAGTTATATTCCACATATATGCTCCACGTAAAAATTTTCTTATGATTCTTTGTTTTAATTCAAATCTCAAAAGACTGCTATATTTAATTTTCTTTAGGTAGATGAATGAAGAAACAAGTTAAATATCTCAATTATTTGACCCAAATAAGACCAAACAGCATCTTTTCCTGCTATTTATTTTATGCATATTTAACAGACTTTTATAAATTTAGATTACGACAGGAAAACCGTGTGATGGTAACCTTCAAAATGTCTTAAATTTTTTACCAGATCTTTAAAATATATTCTTTTTAAAATAAAATTATCACACCAAAAATTTACATTTATAGCACCTTTTAAAATAAGAGATTGCATTAAAAATTGCAATACTTTTAGATGCTATGATCCACACATAATACCAATGTAAATGCAAACAGCCTTCTGGAAAAGCAACACAAAGTATTCACAAGACAAACACAGAAATAGAGAAATGAAAACCAGCAGTTGATAAGGGAAAAAAGAGTGTGCTAGCATTTCATAATAGTCTCAAGAAACTGAATGCCAGAGGTCAGTATCAAGACAAAAAAAGCAGCTGAATTATTAAGGGGGGTGGCTAGTTTTATGACCATTAATAAACACACACAAGTTGCATGTATTAAACTGAAGGAAATCAGATCTTAGACTTTAAAGCATTCAGAGCAAGCACATAACTTGTCTGTCATCTCTCACTCACAGCATAGAAAATGGCAAAGGAGTCCTGTGTTCGTTGAAACATTGGACAGTCCCCTGATGAAACATCTATGTACAAAAGGGGCCCAAACAAACTCAGAAAAGTTATTCTTTATAAAGAATTTGATGTGGTAAGGGTAAAAATTCAAACATTAATATCATATGAAAATCATTAATTTTAAATTTTAACTTCTGCCCTTCCCTTTGGTAGCCTGAATAAAATAACAAAAGTAATTCCGCAGCTCTTCTCGTATGTCAAGACTCTAGTCCAAATGTCAAACTCTGTATCAAGTATTATAAGTACTGAATAAAGATGCAAATACTGGCATGTTGTAAATTAGACTTCATGGGGAAATTAAGATGCAAAGAATGGTACCAAGGGAATTGTCCAGACATGGGTTTAACAATGCAGCTCCTGCCCTCCCACAGTAACTTTTAACAAAATTGATTTCATTCCTCTCACAATGTACCTTGCCAAGAAATGGATTTGAATAAAGGGCCCTCATTAGCAATAAAAGTTTGGACGGAAGTGCTGCTTGAAATTTGTTTTGCTGAAGTGCATGCAAGGAAAAGTACTTTGCTGAATTACTAACAGTGTCTGCACAAGCCAGTCCCAGCCTGCTGGTCCTACTGCTGCTCCCAGGACTTCAACAGCAACAGAGGAATAAACTTGCAGCATCCATGCCTGTATCATCCTGATAGTGAAGCCTAGGATGTCATCCTTCTCTAACAACTAACTGTGGAGCTCACAGTGACTACTCAGACCTTCTCAACTCCTAGCAAGGCTCTGCAATGTGCTCTGTGAGATGGTATGTGAAAGCTGACAGAATTATGCAAGGAGTATTAATGGTCAAATCCTTTTTTACCCTGTTAGCTTCTGAGCAAAATTTAAGGCGTTGATGTAGTGGTTATGTGCAGGAAAGTATCAGAATTATTCAGGTTTGCTCAGAAAACTCTGCTGGTATTGAGAGGATTACTACCTTAGTGACAGCATAAAATATTTTACTACTGGCAGCATAAAATATTTAGATTTTACTACTGACAGCACCACTGAACCAATCTGAAAACAAAGAATGTAATACCTCAAGCAACTTGATCAACAGAATTGTGAACTAAATTCTGGTATCATTATCTTTATTAAGAAATCTTTCATACATGTTTTCAGGCCACAGCTGCACATCTAAAATAGGGTGCCTAGATAAATTTTAAGAAATTTTCATTATAGCACAGTTCTAAACACTGAGTTTTCAATAAACATGGCAAGCTACAGTCCTAACTCCATGATTTAATCACTTTTAACAGCTAGAGGGTTCATACAGCATGGACTGCCTTTCTGTAAATAACATGGCTCCCACTGTGTGCTAAAGGCAAAAAGCAGAAGTCAAGATTCCTAGCATTCAAAACTACTACCAAAACCGGGACACCTGAATTCATTATGAAAATACCAAATGTGCCTGAGCAGTGCCTACTGAAGCACTTGTCATCACTCGTTCAGCTGAGCTACAAAGAGTCAGTGTCAAAAAGAAGGGCAAGATGTTTAAATCTCATAAATTGGGAGGACAGACTCCAATACTATTACTATTTAATACACAGAAGAAAGAGATCACTTGAAAAATGAATAAAAACTTGGCCAACGCAAAGGTAAAATACATTTACAATCAGGTTCTAAAATGTTTTGATCCACTAGAAAACTCTCACATGAATAGATTTTTAAAAATTCCTGTTCTAGGTATTGACAATTAAAGTCCTAAGACAATGTCATAAGAAGTGCCTTGTTTTTAGTGTGCTCAGAAATTAGAAGCCAAAAAGCATCAGCTGGTTCTTCTTCACTCACTTCCTTGATGTGTGGGTTTAAGCAGACTGACTTACTCTAATGCAATGTTAGCCATTACCAAACACATTTTCCTGAGCAGGCACCGAGCACAATGACACCCAGCAACCTCCCAAAAGAGCAGGAGCAGTGGGTAGATGCACAGAGAACCTGGCTGCTTATGAGTACCCACACACTACATGCCTTGACCACTGTAAGGTAAAATTCAAATGCAGGCACTGTACGTCAAAGCGTGTGCTCCAGTATTTTTCATTTATGTGAAAAAGTACTCACACCTTGCCCCTATAAAAATTTTTAATTGATTAAGAGAAAATAGTGGCCAGTAAGTTAAAAAGGAAAGTGACTTTTTTACCTTGTAATTTATTGTAAAAGCCTGCTAGAAAATAATACACTGGGACAAATTCACTGCACCGTAGCTCCATTTTTGTATCTCCTCCTGTGCTTCCATTTCTTTTGAGGATATGCCAGCGCTTTCTTTTCCCTCAAAATCCTTTCACATAACAAAGACCACACATACCACCTACTCTTTCATTGCACAAGGACACACTTCAAAGATTTGATTTCTCTGTGTCCCATATTCCTGTTTTTCCTTCAGCAGGCAAGAGCTCTGTGGGGTTTCTGTCACTATTGGTACTAACAACTTGAGCTGGAAACTCTTATGTGCCCCTTCTGCCTCCTCTCACTCATAGCCTCTCCTGTCTCTTAGACTTGCTGCTAAGTTGCATCAGCAAATTTCCTATACAGATGGGAACATTTTATAAAATGTTAAGAAATGCATTTACCATTTTCTGATATATGCACAATTACAAAGAAGACTGAAGCTAGAGGTTTCCTCCTTTTGGAGGAAAAAAAACCTACCTGGTGATAAATGAAAGGGAAAAACCCCCAAAATAATCAAGAACGAACAAACAAAAATTCACAAAACCAAACCAAAACAATGACTTGGGTTTTTTGCCCCTTTTTTTCTATAGCAACCCCCTGAAAACATTTAGAAGACATAAATCAGCAGTGGATATGGTCATGGTAGGTAGCTAATCATACAGTAAGAGATACCACTTCATTTTACAGCTTACTTCATGGTCTGTAACTCAACAAAAACTGTAAAAGATAAAGCAACCACAAACACAGCCACACTGAAGTAAAAACAGTTCCTTAGTGCACTTGCAAGTCTGGGCATTTATCTTTTTATCACTACCATTAATACAAACAGTGCGTGTCTCTTGACTAGGCTGAGAGTTCAAATCACACTGAAAGGCAAAGAGCTCGAGAATGTAGTTTCAGATAGGCAGCAGAAGAAAATTTTTCTGGTTTTACCCCCATTTATGGCTTTCCAAACAAACAAAAAATTCTCAGCTTGAATGTTTACATTACATATTATCAAGTGGGAAATGGCTACATAAACACAGGAAACAGCATAATTGGAACAGAACTAATTAAGACAAAAACTGATCCAGAATTCAAGTGTACCACACTTCACAACACTTTTAATATTCTATTGAGTACTCTGGTAAATGTGGTATTTTAGGATATTACAAGTATCCTTACCTTTTAAAACGTTTATCGCATGGAACAATTTTTCCCATGAAGAATGAGTAAACAGAACAAAATCAAATCTTCTTCCTAGAGGAGAATCTTCAATTTATGAAGTGCAAAAGTGAAGGAATCTCTGCTTTTGTGGAGAGCTGTGTGGCTTTTTAAACTTTTTTGTTTAATGCATTAACAATTACAGAAATCATCTGATTAAGATAAATCCTAGCAAACAAGCAAAAAGCTTTACTCTACAAAAAGCTTATTTCAAACCTTCCCAGACATTTTAACTGTTAGACCTCTTTAACAGTTACCCCAAAGCAGCTCTGCGTGTTTATTACTTTGTGTCTTTGCTTTTCCAAATCCTGATCTGTTAATTTTGTGGCCAGGCCTGTTTCCCTCACTGTGCAGATGTCAACAAAACTTCTCCAGTGTGGAGTGGAGTGATTGTACCCTGAACAGGCCTCCTTGTGAGGTCCATCAGGATGTGAAGGGAAAAGTTGGAAATCAATAAAAGAATAAATAAACATTTAACTAATCAAAGTAAGAGCTTTCTAACTTTTCATGAAAAGTAAAACCAATGTTATTTAATTAGTGCAGATTATTCCTTAAGGGATGTTGAACTGCCAGACTTATCACAACATTTATGTTGAAAAGGTTCATTTGTCAGAATTCCTGAAACTGCCTTTAAATATTCTTTCCTTAAAAAAACAGAAAGTCAGAGTGCAAGTTCCTTCTTCCTAGACCGAAGTAGGACACATTAAAGAAGATAGACAAGCTGCTTTTTAGTGGAAGACTTCTTAAGAGATCAAGAATTTGATTGCCTGGATGTCATAAGCAACAACTTCTTAGTCAGAAGCAAGAACAAACACCTCAAAATTTGAAGTTTGAAACAAACAAATAAACAAAATGGAAGTTTAGCAGTGAGACATAAAAATAAGCAAATGGCTAACTCAACAAGGAAGCCAAGATGTTGGCAGGAATGTTTGCTGAAGTCAGGATTCTCTTTTAAATTTTTCATACTGCAGAATCTGTCAGAGAGTATCAATAATTTTTTCAAATTGCCATAAATGGTTATATTTGACATAATGGCTCTGATTGTCTTCAAATAAACAAGCAACAGAAATGGCCAGCTACAGAACTCTCCACAGAAATTTAGGCTCCTAAATACTGAAATCAATCTATTTAGAGCCTCGCACAAAATGCTCTTGGGACAAATATCATGGGTGATGATATTCGTAAATTCAACCAGAAAAGCAGATTTGTTAGATGTTGTCCAACTTTTGCCTGCTCCCCATTTCCCCCATAATCTCTACCATGAAAAAGAGTGTGGAAAGTCGTTTTGAGAAATACAGCATACTTATAGCCCATTACCATGATGGGCAACCTTGAAATAACTTACTGAATGATACTGAATGAGAGTCTGATTAACCATGCTCCAGGTTAAGAGGCATGCATGGTTACTGAGCAATATAAAATACCTACTTTGTTTCTATATTACTTTTTTCAACACTTAGCCTAATCTCAGTTTGTGCCTTAGACATCTTCCTTGGTAAAGTCTATTTTCTTTGGCAAAGTATTTCACAATTCAGCTCATCATGAGGAAGTTTTCCTGACATTCAGCCTAAATTCTCTCCCAAATTCTTCCTGTCAGATGATTGTCTCTTCTTAGCTAGATTAAGTAAGCAGCAGTCACACTTCCCAGACAAAGAAATAAAAGTTTCAAATCGGAGTGAGAGCTTGAGAAAGTGAGCAGTTCAAACTGAAAGGGGTGTTAAGTATTGATCCACTTTCTCTTTCAGCAGTCAATGCAATCACTTCTGTGTGAAGCAAAAATGCCTTATCTGTGGCTTAGTGGTGGCTGTGGGGGACTAATTGACTGTGTAAGCAGTCATATAATACCTGTCTGCTTCTCTTAGTGAAGATGAGAACTCAAACAGCCAGGCCAAGCTGTGCTGGTTTACAGCTGGCCCTGCACTATTTGTGACCATCATGTTCTGCCTTCCAGTAAGAAAACTAATTTGCACCTCCACAGACACTGTAGGTCTTCATGGGTCAATGACATTAACTGCACAAGTGGGGTTAATAGGTCTAGTATTGTTACTATTAGGAATCACTTTGCATTATATTGCACAGCTGCTGTGAGATAAAACACTGAAGGAAGGCAGTCTGACAGTTCAGTGCTTTGCTTCTGCGACACATTCTTGATAGTTTGGATACTGCCATGGCTCTATCTACTATTTGTTATCTCTTCAGTACCAACAAAACCAAACCCCAAAAAGCACTGTTAAAAAAATAACAGGAAGAAGTTGGTGCTGAGGAAATTAGCTATTCAAAGAGATTAATGTAATTAGAAGTAGTATTTTGCTTTAACAACTACTTTGTGAATGGACACATCCAGGCATAAAGCCAAAATCAGCTTAGCTGTTTGTAATGGTACTATGCCCAGGAACTGTTAATGTTGAAACTGGAAATATGTATCCTTTCAGGAAACAAAAGCACGTGTATGAACACTTAAGATATCTGAAGAAACATAAGTTAGCCACAGATGCAAACTACTCAGAGGTAAGGGAACCATTACAGACACAGGATCCACAGAAAACCTTTCCATTCCTCCATGCTATTGGCATACAAAGTTTTACTGGTAGCTGACACACTGAAGAATGTTCAGATGTTACTTAAGGCTCAAATGCTGAATAATTATAAATGAAAAGGTTCTGACAGTTGTCAGTGGCAAAAATTCAAAATGACTATGTTTGGAACAGAAGACAAAATTAAGAAAGGAACACAGGACATGGCATGACACATGCCACGACAAGACATTTAGAGCAAAAGGTATAAGATTCAGATTTTTTAGCCTTTTTTTCTGCTCTCACACAAATACAACTATTAAAATAAGTCAATTTAGAACGCTCTCATCTAGCTTGTGAAAGGGTCTCAGAATAGTGTAAGAGGCAGTCTAGGGAAGAGAAAGGGCTAGCCTGGTGTCCTGGGATGACTTTGTCATGTTGAATTGTATCCCCATTTGTCTGTTTAGCCCAGAAACGAGTTTTGCCCCTTTAAGGCTGGCTTTGAGAGTAAAGGTGGAGGGAAGGAGAAGCGGTGGAATGTCAGAGGCGGTTGTTTTCAAAACACAGAGACAGGAGTTCCATCGCTTCGTCTCCTGGAGGGTCGCCGTCGTGGAGTGAGCTCCCCTTTGCTTTTAGTTAGTTTTTGACTAACTACTGAAGCAGAAACCTTCCCCAGAAAGTTTTTTTCCTTTTTTTCCCTGGAATTATTTGAAGCTGCTCTGGACTGGGGACCGGGGGGTGGCACCACGAGCTTGCACCTGTGGCCACCGGGGCTTGGCCTGGGCAGTGGCATTTTCCAGAGCCAGAGGGACTGAGAACACACTGAGCCCAGCTACAATCACATGAGAGAGACTTTCTGAGTTTGTCATCGCTTCAGAGCAGCAAGAGGTTTCAATATTGTTTTTTTGTGCTGGGCAGTGCTTTGCCTGCTGAACAAACAGTTTTTTCCACTTCTCTCTGAGGAAATTTCTTCCTGAACCGGTTTGGAGAGGGGCCACTTGGGTTTGCTTCCTGGGGGTGTGCCCTTTGGAGGTTTTCTCCCAAATTTGCCCTAAACCAGACACCTGGTTTCTTTAAACTGTGATTACTAAGATGGGATTGTGTGGGCTCAGCTGCAGAGGTCGCCCCTCCCGCGGTCCTGCTGGATGCCCTTTAGGGAACCCGAGTCGACCTTTGCCTCAGCGCAGGCATTATGGGGGATCGGGCCCTACGCAGCAGCTTCCCCGCCCCTGGATAGCACCCCTGGTGTACACGGCCTTTCCCCACGGTGGGAATGCTGGTGCAGCCGGACAGCAGCTGGGGGCAGTGCTGTCGGGCTGAGGGCAGGTGCGCAGGAGCGGTGCCGGCCGGGCAGCCTGGGCTGGCCCTGCTGCAGCCACCTCCCGGCTCCACAGCCGGCCGTGCACAGGACTCGGGTCACTGCCCGACCCCCCAGGCTTTGTCACCGACTGCGACACTGGGACTTCAGCGGGAACCTCACATCGGCTCCAGGAGATCGTGCCGTGACATGCCATGTGACAACTGTGCCAATTTTGGCCAACGTGGATGGGCCACCTTCACTTAACCCAGAAAGAAAACATAACTCAATATTGTCTGAAAGACAGATTTACTGAAGAACAGCTATCCAAAGAAGTAGCTCTCACAATATTTTAATCCTTAAGGCTACCAGACTCTGTGGCCCCATCCTTCAAAACTTTTCTCAGGACCATGTCACCATGGCTTCCAGATTTCTACTCTAATTTCCTTTTAACACTAGAAAACTAACCTCTTTCCCTGACCACAACTACTTGTAATAAAAATACTGCACCAAGAAGTAGATATGTAGTCATTTATTTTGGTGGTCATGCTAGCTTAAGCAGTTTGCTGATCTTGAAATACCCCTTCATCCTGTTTTTGACTTCTTCTTCTGTACTTTGTTGCTGTGACACTGAAACAGTCTGTCGCAACATGGTTGAAAAATAACCAGTAAATATCTTGTTTGTTTTGCTTTTAGCCAGGTCAGTTTTGTGAAGTGGGTACATAATAAACTGGCATGGCTGCCAAAAAACCAGAACAAAATTGGTTATCTGTTTCAGTCTTAGCTCAAAGCAAAAGCACTTCCTCTGGGAGATACATCCGAGAAAGCTTCTCAAAACAACTGAAGCCTCTGCAGGCACTTGAAAAGTGTAATAAAGGCAATCTAAGTGTCCTGCAAATATTAACACATCTAACAGAGAATACTTATATAAAACACCTTTGTATGTAACGCAGCTATGAGCCCATGCAGATTACACAGATTGCTCAAGGGAGAATATTTTGCTTCCTTTTGAAAAGGTGGGGGCTTTGGCTGGTGTTTGTTTGGTTTAAATAAGGGCATATTTGTTTCTACACACCCTTTGGTACATAAAGTGCTTGTGTTGTTTCCTGTTTTTAAACACATTTCCCAGGACATTAAATAGGAACAACAAATAGTGGTTTCATTCTGGAGATCAGATTAAATGAAGGAAAATTAAAAAATAAGTTTGTAGGGATGAAGCACTTTTTCTCATACTTTCAGAGAATTGCAGCTAAATGGAAAATCCATTCAAATTTTAGAAAGTGGCAGCATGTCAGGTAGCAGTATGTTCTGACATGATTACAAGCTAGTAATGGGTACAGCACATATTCTCTTCTACTACCAACTCCACTCCCTCCCTCTGTAGTCAGAAAATAAGTGCATAAAACTCAAAGGCTATGAGGTTGGCTGATCCAGAACTCATGTTCCTTTAAAATACTCATTTATCTTTCTTTCTCTTTTCTCTGGCAACAGTCATCTCTAAAGACACTTAGTGACTCTGGTGGAAGCAAAAGAATCTACAAACTAAAACTGCAACTACCACATTTCTGTGAAGACTAAAACGTCTTTAAAATAAATTCCTTCCAGCTACACTACTCACAGAATGCTTCTCAAAACTTTGGGATATGCTGTCATGCAATGCTATGCTACATGCAGTGAAATGCTTGCATGGAATAAGCAATTGAATTGAGAAAAAATTAGATTTGTAAAATGAGAAGCAGCAAGAAGCTTTCCAACTAACCCTTCATTTTGTACTTTTAATGAAGAGAGCATTTAATATCCTCTCCATTATACTCTTCAAAACTGGGAACAGCAACAAATCTCTCTTTCTGAATGTTCTCACTGAAAAATGCTGCAAGGTAAAGCTGGAGAGAGACCTTTTACAAGGACAAATAGTGACAACACAAGGGGAAATGTCTTTAAAGTGAAAGAGACTAGGTTTAGATTAAATAAAGGGATGAAATTCTTCAGTTTGAGGGTGGTGAGACATTGGCATATGCTGCCCAGAGAAATCGCAGATGTCCCACCCCTAGAAGTGTCAAAAGATGGATGGGGCTTTGAGCAACCTGGTCTTGTGGGTGGCCTCCCTGCCATAGCAGGGGGGTGGAGCATGGTCCTTAAGATCCCTTCCAACCCAAACCATTCTCTAATTGTATATCCATATGGAGGCAAGTACAAATACCTGCACCTTGAATACGCACCTTGAATATACAGTTACACTAGTCTCCCACAACACATATTGTTTTTAAAAATAAATTGATTTTCTTAATTTGCATTCTCCGCAGAAAACTCAAGAGCAAATACTATATGGACACTGAATTACCAAAGCCTTCTTACTAAGGCTTGGAACACTGTTTATGTAAGATGGTAAAGGACTGTACATGGATCTTATAAATCCCCTTATCTCTGTTTCCCTTTCCTTTCCTCTTGAACAATTATCCTATTCTCACACTTCTGTCTCAGTCACAGCCTCTTAGCTCCATCAAGACAGACAAGTGCTCCCTCTTTGATCCCAACTAACCAGTCAAAACAACAGTAGAGATCAACATGGGAGATCTACCTTTTCACACCTCTTACAAAGTTGTTTACTACAAGAATTTAACTTTGTCACAAATCAACCCTATGACAACCATCTCGGAAAACAGCCAAGGCTGACTCTAAAAAGTCAAATTGCTTTCCTCCTCAACAGGTAGGTTTTAAAGGCAATGAAATTATCTAGGCCCAAGCTGAAGAGGACAGGGTGCAAAAGGCTTTGCATATGATATGGTTCTGCACTCTGGACGTTCATATCAACAGGAAATAACTCACATTTTCAAAAGAAAAAAAAAAGTAGAGAAAAAGCTGCTAAGAAATACAGAGCAAAACATGAACAGTAGGTTCTCTGTTGACTTCATGATCATAAAATTCTGAACATATTCTGAATTAATAGCATTATTCTGTCACAGCATGTGTCACAGCACATCACAAGGATTCCAGATGTACCTTCTGCAAAATTAAAAAAAACCCACAAATCTGTATTTTCAATCCCAGAGGATAACAGTTACAGGGATGTGAGAGAGACTGGTTGCAATTGGTTTCTACTGAGATCAGTTAGATCTTTTAAAAATTATCATACTCAAATGTCCCAGGATTACTGTTTTTCCTTCATTTCCACAAAAAATTAATGGAAGAAATTATTTTAAATTATGAAAATTATTGGAGAAATTAGAACTAGATTTAAACAAATTCAGGATGTACTAAGTGTACAATTATGGAAGCCATGCAGTGTTATCTGGAAGAGCCAGCTAATGCTCTGTACTAATAGCACCCACAATTTTATCTCTAATTGGCTGGCCTAGTATGTGTTCTTTAGCTGACAAAAGTTCAGCAATACATACAGATGTTATATGATAAACTACCTTAATGATAACAGAACATGAACTGTTTACTTTTATTACGCTGTTGTTTTTTTTAAACTGAGCACAAATGCTAAGAAACATCCACTGAACACGTGTATGTTCATACTTATGTGGTGCAGAGAAAGACAGCAAACAGGATTCCTTCTAGCCCAAAATAGAGCAAGGGGGAAAGCAGCATGGAGAGTTCTCTCTCAGCAAGAACCCACCAAAGGATCATGTTGCAGATTTGCTCTCTAGGAAGTCGGCACGACAGAAATATGCCAATCACTTCCTGATTTCATATATGAATTATAATGGTCAGATAACATCTGCAGGGAAATGAAGGTACAGTCCTAGTATATCTTTTTTAGCAATTAAATCAAAGAAATTACTATCTTCTGGATAGTAATTCTGGCCCAGAAGGTCTTCATTTTCCTTGTGTGTGCTGCAGTGATGGGAAGGAAGTAATACAAAGTTAGTGTGAAAGGGATTATTTTTCCAGCTGGATCACTTCTCCAATTATGTACACCACACAGTCACACAAACATTTGTACCAGCACAACAGGGAAGGTCTTTTATCAAAAGGTTCAAGAAACACTCTACAGATATGCAATTTATATGAATACAGAAATATTCTTCTAAGTCTTGCTGAATGTCCCCTAAGTAACCTCCAGTTTTGACAGTAAAAGAAGATGGAACATAAGGCTGACTGAGATTTGGGACAAAGCTGGTTCTGCAAACTGCTAATTAGATAAAATTTTCTGTAGCATATTTCCTCCAGTCATTCCAGAGTTAAAACACAGCAGAAAACCATGCAATGCTACTGAGTACACTCTCACTTCTGCAACATTCTCCAAGTAATTTTGTGATGTTTGTTCTGTTTTTTTCTTACAAAGTAAGACTAGCAACTGTATCAGCAAGGAAAAGAAAAGGAAGAAAAATCTGATTTCAAGGACTGTAGTGTTAAACCTATTGCTGAGAACTAGTTCAAGTGTGCTGAAAGACGTGAATTTCAATTAATGAATCACAGACCTCCAAATAACATTGATTTAACTTGTTTGAATTACAGCTAATCAAAGAGATCTCCTTTCTCTTCTCATTCTCAGTTTCTAGGTGTTAAGCCTTCCTTGTTGCCTTTCTCGGTATCTTTTGTAGTCTACATAATACTTTCTGGCCAGAGATGCATATAGCCAGTATGCAAAATGGTGCCTTCCCAAAAGATTTATGAAGGCATGTGACTTGTTTTCAGCAATTCTCCCAATATTTTCTAAAACTTAGCCTGACTTTCAGAGGACCAGTAAGCTTTCTAAAAAAAAAAAAAAAAAAAAAAAGAAAAATAACAAAACAATTGAAATCAGTATTTTCCTATCTTGCAGAATTTCCCTTACTGAAGACATGAATTTTTTCTGTAACTAATAGCAAATATTTTGTCTGCTATGGTATGAAATAGGAGGAAGAAAGGATGAAAAAATAAATAGATAAACGTAGGTAAAAATATTTTTTTAAAGAAAATTTTAAAATTTAATACTGAATTACTGTTCCTTCTTCAATAGAAATCTCAAAGAAGTACTTCCAAATTAGTAATCTGATGCACAAATTAAGAAAGTCTTTCCAAAGAAGTTAACAACACAGTCCACACTACCTTAATGACTCAACAGGATGTGCAGCCATCTTAAGGAAAAAACTCAAACTTGCTAAACTCAGGTGTTTTTAATTTAACAGCAATCATGGTGGGGAGAGAGGGAGTAGGAGGAACAACAAAAATAGAGAAACAACCAGTTGTAACTTCAAAGAAGTACATTTATTTGTGGCGTTTTCCTTCACTTACAGTAATAAGCTTTCAGTTTGTTTCCCGGCAGACTCCTACCAAGGAGATTAATTTAAATGCCAAACTTTTCATGAGAGGTGAAAAACACTGAAATCAGTTACCAAGTATATCAAAACACCATCAAACAATATTTTTTGCAATTTGAGAGAGACATCATGCAAAACAAAATGTCAGGTGTTTGTTCTGCAGTCTCAGGGTGCTAGTATATGCAATGTTATTTTTCCCCTGTATAAAGTGAGAAATAAGCTGCCCCTGTGGATAGGAGACTGCTTACTCTTCTGATGGAATCTGTAATGCACTTTGCATTACAGGGAAAAGGTTAATTTGCTCAACAACATGCTGTGCCCTTCAGTATCTGATTTTATGTACCATTCCATGGATAGCTGGTTTTAACAGCTCATTTATTTTTCTTTAAGTGCAGCTTTTGAAACTGAATATTTTGATGCTTTCCCTGGAAGCAGATAGCATCAGACCCCTTGTGTGAGGGCAAATACAGAACCACAATGAGAACATCCAGTTAATACAAAAAAAGTCCACAAAAATGAGATACTGTCTGAACCATGAAGATTATTAGATACAAAAAGGCAGACTTTCTAAAGAAAAATATTCATTGAGCATAGTACTAAACTATCCACTTCAGAATTTTTATACTATCCCCTGGAGTATTTAATATTGGTCAGGAATCTCACTGATTCATGATGCCAGAGAGAAAAAGCTCTGGGGCCATTCATCACCTGCCAACAACCAAAAAAAACCAAAAAAAACTTGGAAAAACAGCAAGGAATGTAAGAATTAAAAGCCTATTTCAGTCTCGGATTTAGTAAACCCTCAGAAATAATCAGGGAGTTCCAGCAAGATAACATTAAAACTCAAGAGAACTCATTCAATGCTTCAAACTCATAGGGGATCTCTAGGACTAGGATGAACCAGTTCATCTACACTTACATCAACACAGAATAATATTATAAAAGGAAAAGGAAATAGCATTTTATTTTACTCTCAGATCATTTCTGTTTGCTCTTAATTTCACTAACAATATCAAATTAATAGGAAGCATAAATAAAATATGAATCTCTAAAAAAATATAGAACTTATTTAATAGAAAAAATGCAAATTCAGTGGAAGAGGAAGGAAATTATTTTAAGTAAGTTCCCTTGATAAAGATTCAAACATTCACATGGGATTAAATTATAGCATCTCTATTGTTCCCTAATAAACACTAGGAAATAGAGGTCATTATTCTACATCCCTGATGGCTTGCAGCTGAAGTCATTGGAAATGCAGTGGGGATGGATGTGACTTTTTATCCTATTTACAGTACATGTGAAGCCCAAGAGTAGTGCTGTTTGGTTGGGGTTTTTTTAATGCACCATTTACCAACAGTAGCACTAAATTAATACCACCACAAAAGACAGTTAGCAAATCTAAGGCTGTTTATCATAAAAGAAGGTATCTTATGAGTTAATTTTTCCTTTATTTTCTTTTTATGGGGAAATATGTGGCACATGGCCTCTGGTTTTTGTGACTACTAGTCAATTTTCTAGCATCAAGAAATAAAATACAAAGGATACAAGAAACTGATTTGCAATAATCACCATATTATTACTGCTGCCAGTAATAATGGCTACAACACCTTACAAAACAGAATATTTATGTGATACAGAGTTTCATTTAACTTCACACTTCAGTGTTTTTCCCAATAATACTGTTCATAATGTCTTGTTTTATTAGCTTCTTCTAAATTAAAAAAAAAAGTTCCTTCTGGTTCTTTGCAGGAAGGACAGAAGACTTGCTAAGCACCTCTCAAACTATTTCCCTATTTGCTTGTCTATTAGAAACAATTCATTTACACATTCAGTGGACAAGCACTCCAACATTGTGTTCACCAAGACAAAAATATAATTTGACTTATGAAGAATTTAATAGGCATCAGATGAGAAATCAATTGATTATATGAATATATATTTTTCATATTAAAATCTGATTAATGCACTTAGATGTATGGTCATAATTTAATAAAATCAAGTTCAAGGCAGGGAAACAAGGCCATTAGCTAGCGTGTAAAATTCATATCTGTCATTCCATATTCTCATACATTCTACATTCACTGATACAACAGTGCCTTTTACTATCACATGCTACAAGAATTAAAAGAAAGTTGAAAGTAATATGATGAACTGTATCCATAAATAGCCACATTGCCTAGCTGTTGTTTCTCCAGCCTTGTAAAAATGTCAAAAAGAACAAGCTTTTTTTTAATAACTTTTGCATGTTTTCTCTTTTTATGCAGGAGGAAATCAAATTCTTAAATACCTGCATGCCATGTTTCAAGCTTTCCCATCAGCTGAGAACTTTGTTTAATAATATCACTTAGCTGAAAATTGGCTGACTTAAAGTGCTTCCAGCAGAGAAATCCAAGTGTATGCATAATGCTCCAAACTTACTCAGAAACAAGCAAAAGTGCTCTGAAGATTCCACAGTTAAATTACAAGTTTGTGAAGTAAAAAACTTATACTAGCAATCTGTTTGGGACACTGCTTCTCATAGGGACCTCTGGATTCTATGATGACATGTAGAAAACTGCAGTAAGAGACTGGGGAATAAAAACCCCACATCTTTGACAAAGCTGATACTTTTACTCCAATAATAATTAAACTAATTCCACCAACAGACAGCTCAAACTTTTTTAGACCTAGAGAAATTTTAAGTTTGATAACTTTTCTTATGCAAATATAACTACAATGAAAACTATGTGCCCTCAATGTTCTCATGTTCTCTTTCTGGACAGAGAAGGAGAACTGAATGTAGTTATTCCAAACTGAGCAAAAAGCTGGTTACAAATGATTTCCCACCAAGACCAGCTTCCTCCTACATGAAGACCCTAAAGGGACCCATGCTGGAGCAGCCTGTCCCTGAAGGACTCAATCCTGTGAAAAGGATCCATGGTGGAGCAGGTTCTGAAGAACTGCAGCCCATGGGAAGGACTCATGTTGAAGTTTGGGAAGACTGTCCCCCGGGAGGGACCAGTACTGGAGCAAGGGAAGAGCGTAAGGAGTGCTCCCAATGAGGAGGAGGGAGGTGCAGCCTTTATTCCCTGCCCTCCTGTGGCACTGGCAGGGAAGAGGTAGAGAACTGGGATTAAAATAAAGCCTCAAAAGAAGGGAGGGGCAGAAGTTTCTTTAAAATCTGGGTTTCGTTTCTTATTACCCTACTCTGATTTGATTGTCATTAAATTAAGCAGATTTCCCCAAGTCGAGTCTGTTTTGCTCATGACAGTGATTGCCAAGAGAACTCTCCCTGCCCTTATCTCAGCCCATGAGCCTTCCCTTGCATTTTTTCCCCCCTGCCCAGATGAGGAGAGCAACGACAGAGCAGCTTTGGTGAGCACCACTAATCCAGCCAGGGTCAACATGCCACACTCAGCTATACAATCCATGCATTCCCATGGAAATCATACTGATACAGAACAAAATGGATCATTCCATCTGACTGGTCGTTTTTCACTTAATTATATTAATATTTCTTTCCTTCTTTTATGCTAAAAGGTCTTCCTACATCTTTCACAAGAACATTATACAGCAAGATCAAATTATAAACCAAAGAGAGGCCATAAACCTCCAAATGTGAAAATGGTAGACTCCTCTGAGCAGGAAAAAAAAAAGAGGAGGAAAAAAAGGAGAGAAAATAATAGGAAATTATTTGTACATATTATGAAAGACTAAAGAGTTTGAAAAATAAAACCCTCACCTATTCATTGATTTCTTTTTTCATAATAGCTCATAACAATCTTTAACTGGAAAACTATTACTTTAAACATTGTTTAACTAAGGAATTAATAAGTGTTCTGCTAACCAACCTTTAAGGTGGTAAGTAAAGAACAGTCACATCACTCTTCCAGCTACCCAGGAAAAAATATTTCGTATGAAGCAAAAAAATGCATTATGCATGAAGCAAAAAAATGCATTTATACATTTAAGTGCTATTAGTTATGCAACTGTACTAAATAAATGCTATGACTTTGACATTTTAAAATATTTATGTAAACAGAAATAGTGGGAGAGCAATTCTATGGCTATTTACTTTTAGGATAAGACAACTTAATATAAACTTCTTTCTGAATTAGTAAATTTGTTCTAATCTGAGTCATAAAAGCCTTACCTCAATGTTTTAAGTACCCATAAGAGGAAGGAAAACCAGGACAGACATAATCTTTTGGATGGATTAGAGCTGGTTAAACTTTCATGATATTTAAAAATCCCCCTACAGATGTTAATTCTTAGCTTGCTTCTTTAGTCATGACTGACTCCCAAGGAAGGACAAAAATAGCTTCACTGTTTGCTTGGATTTTTTTGTTTTTAATAGTTGCATAAAAATACACTTGAAACTTCTTTAACAAAGCTATATTTGAATAGAAATATAAAAAACAAAGCAAACAGCAGACTTCAACGGCATAAGGACACCATATCAATGGATGACTCTGGCAAGCCTGATCCATAATGTATTCTACAAGAGTTTCTCTCGGGTCATGAATTGCTTTCTCTTCTTAACGCTTACTTATCATATTCTTGGATTACTAGCACACATTTACTGGACAATACTCAAGAGTGTTTCATTATATATAAATACAGGTCTGCATCTCCAATATAAGCTTTTTGCAGGAAAGGAAAGGTACACCAGCATTCAAAACTTATTTTGGGTCAGGGAGACGGGAGGTGGCCCATTGAGAGAAAACATCTTTTAAATTGATTCAAAACTCTTTGGTTGAACAGTTTATTAAAAATTCCTGTAGTTTGTGCTAGTACATTTCTGCCTTTGCATAAGAATTCCAAATAACCTCTACTACACAAATAATTTTTTTTTCAAAATCACTTCAGGGGGAATAGAAAAAAGTGTACTATTTTACACAAGGAGAGGTCCAGTGCAAGATTACTGTCAGCAAACTTACCAGTCGTCTTCTCTCCTCTTCAACAGCAATCAGGAGCCGAGCAAACTCCTTCAGTGACTGAGCTGAAAGGAAAAAAAGAAGAAGAACATTCTGCTTAAAATGAGATTTTAAAACCAGGCTATTTGGATTATTATCTGGATTGAAGCTACAGTGATAAAATATTGCTCTTACACTGCAATGTAATCAGTAGCCTTAAACAAGATAGACTGAAGCAGGCAGCATGTCAAGAACAAAAAAACAAGAACCTGAGTCTTAAGAGTCATATGTACTTTAAAAATAATTTTTAAGGGAATATGGCACACTGAAATTCTTGAAACATGGAAAGATCAGTCCCAAAACAGAGAATTTCCACTTTGACCCATTAAATTTATTTTAGCATACTAGGAGCAGAAAGAAATTAATTGAGTTTCTCCCAACAAGGTGGGAGAGCAAGTATTTGCAAAACCTGTGAAAAATATTTGGGTAAATATTTGAAACTCAACATTTTAGAAGAAATGCCAACTGTTTAGATTTAACTGCTCTTTGGCTTTACGTTTTACAAGGACAAGGTCTCAGGTGACCCAAACAGATGATTGATTTATAAGCTTTGAATTCTGTTACAACTGTGACAGAGTCTTTGCTCAAAACTGTTTTCAAATAGAAGTCAAAGGGCTGAAGCAGACTCAATGGAAACATAATACAAGTATTAACCCCTAAAAGAGGGCAAGAGAGAGGAAAACATTCAGAAAACTCTTAAGACAAACCAGTCTAGAATAACCTTTCCATTTGTATTACTTTCTCAAGGGCACAGGAGTTACTCAGATCCAGTATCACAGTTCCACAGGCAACAATCCCAGAGAACAACCATGTGAAGAGAGCTAAGTATCTCTTTTTACTTTCTCTGGATGCAACTAGCAGTAATTGCTACCAATGACAGGATGCTACATTTTGTGGTTTAAATCTCTGAACTCAGAATGCAGATTGCTAAATACTACAGTTTCTCACAATAAACTTGAGGCAACCTCAATCATTTTGAAAGAGGTAAAAAAACCCCATAGAAACAAAACTCAGATTTTCTCAAAAGAACAGGATTGAAAAGTTCTTCATGGTTAACCAGCACATAGTGCTGACGGTATGCTAATGGAACTCCACTTCTTAGTTATTTTTTCATCTTCTTAAATGTTTTTTGTGTCAGTCTCCAATAAGAGGGCTTTATCCCTTTGCAACTTCTCTGAAAGATTTAATGAAATAAGCACATTTTCTAGAAAGTACTGGAACAGATCCTTTAAAAAGAACTAGTATCTGGCTTGCCTTAACTGCCTTGTCTGCATTCATGAACTGCTACTTACTTTTTGGACCATTCCCAAATAATTTCTATCCTTTATACCATCTGGACCTTGCAGAGGTCACCCTTCAATTCTCCTTTCTCTCAGTTAACTTTAACAGTTGAAGAACGCTTTGCTGTTTGTTTCAATTTCTTCTGCAAGACATTACATAGCTAATCTTTTTTGCAACTACGATGTTACGCTTATATATCTTGACCTCTAAGTCATTGTTTGCTGCCAAATACTTTTTTTCCCATTATGAGTTTTTGGTTTAGTCCAAATACACCTGGGAAGCTAAATGTCCATCTACTTGGGCCTTGAGTATTTTCCTTCAATATTTTTCCCTGAGAACACAAGTGCCAGAAGATTTTGCCAGTTGCGTTGATATCAAGAATTTCAGTTTGATATCCACTGAATTAACTCAATGTCTTAGTCAGCTCATAATACCCCATTAAAAAAAAAGTCAAACAGGTAAAGAAATAAGATCATTAACTGATTGGTTATACCTGACTAGGAATCTGTAGAGCATTACACTCATGAATATCTAAGTACCCAACATGAAAAGCTAAAACCTAAATAAACAATTAGCCAGACAGATGTGGCTAAACTATGAGGATGTGGAGGGGTGGGGGGTGAGGGAGGATGAAGGGGAGTGTAAAAGAAACCCAAAACTCAAAACCAGAGAAGCTTTTAATTTATCTCTTTTGAATTTCAAGGCAGAAACAAAGAGTTTTTTAGTTTCAAAGTTGAAATATTTTGCTTAGGGTTTAGATAAATTCAGGTCAGCAACAGGAAAGAAAGCATATAAAATTCTGTAAGTGTGGAAATCAAGATTTTCCTCAATATTTAACACTAGTGTAAAAGTACTAGTCTGTCACCTGTACAATGCCTCAGCTAAAGACTGAGACACTGTCTCCATTTTTTCCTTCCTATTGGCTCACCTTTGGGGGAATTACAAAGGTCAAAGCTTCACTAAGAACACAGAACCTACACTCTTCAGCAGCACTAAATCAAACCATTCCCCTGATCTTATGAGACTTTGCAGACACACCTTCACATCAAAACTGACAACACCTCTGATGCTCACTGCTCAACATTCACATCCACCCCTACATCCAGCCATGGGATGTCCTTCCCAGCTCAGGAGGTGCACAGAGAGAACATGTGCATTGTGTTACTCAGAGCATTGTGAAGGATGCACACCCTGCACACAGAGTTCTGCAACAGGGACATCTCTGGTGTCCCCAATGGTTCTTCTGTCCTTGCAATGCCATCACATACATCGAGAAAGGATTTATCCACGCCAGCTCTCCTACAATAGCCCTGAGTACTGCAGTACTGATCTTTCATGTTATTACATCCTTGTTCCCATCCAACCCCTGCTCAGTGTGGCCCCATTAAAAGCCAGGGTCTGTCCCTAGAGAACTTTGCCTGTGATGGAAGCTGCAGTGGGAGGGGGGAAGGGAAGAGAAGGAAAGAGAGCCCTTGCTCCTCTTTTCCTAGCGTACCCTTTGTCCTTCTTTCTCCCCCCTTCTCCCACAGAGCCCTCTGGCTGCCAAAAGGCCACAGGTCTGCCTCACCTCAGCTTGGGGCTGGGCAGTCAGAGAAATGCTGAGGGCAGTGGTCACCAAGGGGGTGAGGCAATTCACCTTGGAGATCTGGGCAGGAACATCCTTCCCTTCCTCAACTAGCACCCTCATCAGGATCTCAGCACAAACCCTGGGCACAGGTACACTCATCTAACTCTAGATTCACAGCTCTCAACAGGAAACAAACAGACATTTCAACAATAATAAGTTGAGGTGCTTTTGTCTAGCTGAAACCCAGAAGATTTAGAAATCAGACCCATCTGTGTCAGATGTAGCCCACTGTCTGTCAGGACACTCAGGCGTAACACACCAGCTTCCTAATCTTTTCTTAGCAATGCCACAACATTTTTCTAAATCCACTTCTTTTTAATCAGAATAGACACAGAAGAATTAAAGTGAACTTTGTAAACAAAAAAGGGGGCGGGAGGAAGAAGAGTCAAGTATTTTGCAAGAGGAAATGTCATGGGAATGTGCTGATAAGAAATAAATTCTGAAAACACACCAATAATGTGAAGTACAATATGCAGCCTAACATATTAAATACAAAGATATTTTCAGTTCTTTTCATAAAGAATTATTGTTATTGGTGGGCCATTTAAAGAAAAATTAAGTGCTGACTCAATATTTTATTTTAAGTCATTAGGCAATATTAACTTAAAAATCCCAACAGTTTTACAGTCTCCTTTTTATTTAAGGACTACTCAAAAGGACATGATACATTTGGTATCATGATAGATGTGATGCCTGTGAAAAGCAATGCTCAAGAAGCAAAAACAATTGAATGTGTACCCAGATGTACACTTGTGGTCCCATTCATCACAAACACAACAGGTTGCCAGCTGCTCTCTCTGGAGTGCTCCCAACTCAATAACAATGTGCTGCAAAATTTCCCTTGTTCAGGAGAAAGGGTTCTCATTATTTTATTTACCACAAAAAAAAAAAAGTACTCTCTTTACTTTTAATTGAAAAGTATTTTAATTAACTTGCTTCATAAAGAAACAGACTAACAGTACCAACAGCTTAAACATTAATGGTGTAGATCAACAATGTTCTTTATTTTCCAAAATCCCTAGTTTCAAACACATGGTACAACTCCACAAAGAACTACACTCATATAATTAAAAAGGAACGGAAGGTTGATGTAGACTTGAGTGAATGAGAGAGAAGTAAAAAAGGATAAAAATTAATTTATGTGAATTTATAGAATGCTTATTAAAAATATGATTCATTTACACTCTACAAATCTGGTTTAC
The DNA here is from genome assembly GCA_034336665.1 of Luscinia megarhynchos. Taxonomy (NCBI): domain Eukaryota; kingdom Metazoa; phylum Chordata; class Aves; order Passeriformes; family Muscicapidae; genus Luscinia; species Luscinia megarhynchos. The sequence goes on from JAPFBE010000003.1 coordinate 74,746,878, forward strand.
TGCATTGAAATCAACTCAGTAGTTCATATAAAAAAAAATGGACATAATAAATCTTATGAAGATTTTGCTATATACTTGTGTAGAGAATGTATCACCTTAAAATATGTCTGTGGAAATTACTGAAGCTACTCTATCAACCTTTGCTTAATATTTAAGAGAACAGTGTTACACTGTACTACTAAATGTCCCACACAATAGATATGACATCATCTACATTTAATGAGAAAAGGCTGACAAACTGTATGACACATTTAATAGTTTTGCATGACCAATACTGAACTGAAAGGCATAAAGCCAAGTTTGGAAGGTAATGTTCAACCCAAGACAGAAATTAAAAGCTACTATGGAAGACAATACAACTAAATGTTCTTTTCTGTGGACTATTGCTTTAATTTCCACTTATACATTCAGTCTTAAACAATGCACAGACAGTTTTACATACTCTAAAGCACACAAAACAAGATTTTATGGCATTATAAGCAGATACCACCACCATCTTCAGATATGTGAATGCCAGCACAGAAAAATAATACATACAGATATATGTCACATGTTCTTATGACACCTTGCTGCATGAAAGGCAAAATGAGCAAGACTATCAGAGATTTCGTTATGCCTTCCTGATCTGACTGAGGAACTGCCAGGACTGTGCTGTACACTGCTCCCAGTACTCTTTGGCAGGAAGGTCAGTCAAGAACATTCTCCAGAACTGGTCATACCTAGCACAGACCTGCTTTAGCATGCACAGATTCATGCTTGAGCACGAACTTCAGCTGAAGTCTAGAAGGGAGTTTTTCCCTGTAAATTATACATCAAGAATTCAAGATAGACCAATGGACCATAAAGAAATTTTCTAAGAATTAACACTTGTTTACTAGACCTCTGTGAGTAAGCAGAATTAATGTACAATCCACAAAGGCTGGGAGAAGAGACTTCCTTTTCCAAATCTAAAATTAAAATAAATATATTATTAAATAGCTGTTAATTTACAGTTGTATTTCCAGAGCTTTTAATGATTAGCATTAACTTCAGCCAGAACAAGCAATTTTTCAACAAATCACAACAACAAATAGAATTTCCATTTTTATTTCTATGGCTTTAAGAGATATGGAAAAAAGTATGTGAGGTGGTGGTGATGGGGAGCTACAGTGGGTAGGATAAGAGTAGCCACAGCATACAGAAAAAACAAACATTTCAGAGTAACACTGACAGGCCACAACAGGCATGAAGAGACACTCATCTGCTTTCTCAGTAATTTCTACTTAACAAGTATTGTGGATGTTGTTAAAGCATAAAGGATCTGTAATGTCTATCAGTAGGTAACTAAATGGGATGTCTCAAAATATCACCATTATGGCAGGTTTTCACATTATAAAATGAGGAGGACTGTCTTGAAAAAAAGACTCCCAAAGCCTGTCATTATCTCAGTCTTTCAATATGTTGGCAATTAACTCAAATGGAGCCTTATTTTATACAACTGAGGTTTCCTTTACCACTCTCATGACCTGGACTGATTTGTTAATTATCCTTTTTTCCCCCGTATATTTTCTACTGAATTAAGCCTATAAAACATAAAAGTACATAATTACCTAGAGTTTTAAAGGGAATTACAGTTGAGCCCAATAGGAACAAACTGAAGGATCAACACCTTAATCTATAAACAGAAATAATAAATAATTTATGTAACTTGTGAAAAACGTCAAACGTCCTTGAACTTTAAGCAGAGTATTGGTGTCAAAGCATTTTATAACTAATGCTGACTGGGCTGAAGCACCTTTGTAGCATAATTTAAAGAACAGCAGTGCAAGATGACTGCAACATTTTCCTACAGAAAACAGCTGTTAGTTTTATTTTTAAAACACATTTTCAGAAAAGCTGTATTTGGACACGAAGACATATGTCTGATAAATCTTCCCAACTATTGCTCAGGTTTTCTATTTTCTTTACCTGCTGTTATTTCTTCCTGCTATTTCTACCCTAGGTCGTCTTCCCTCATTTTCCAAATGGCAATATTTTTGAAGAAACTTCAGCTTGGAAGACTGAGCTCTGTACCATATTTACTGGAAAAGCAGAAAAAATGACAAAATAGGAGAGGAGTACAGAATTCGAAATCAATGCTTATTTTAGTTATTTTGTCCCCTTCTGAGTACCATTCCCAAGATAATAGAGGAAATGCAGCAACTGCTTTCTTTTGTTAAGGTTTAAGATAATATCAGTCAGGTATTTATGCAAATTCCATTTTGCAAGCTTGCAGCATGTCAGATACCCTTTAAGCTGAGTATTGATGTCAAGAGATGAATTATGTTAGAAGATTCCATTGCAAAAAAAGAAGTTAGAATATCAAGATAATGATATTTTTTCATGGGGTTTCAGTCTCATTTTAAATTTGGAAAATGATTATTGTATGTGCTGCCTTATCCTCTCCATTTGGTTTCTCTTACCTTCCTAATCTAGGTATCAGGTTTTATGGATCTGTAATAAGGACCTTATGCATTCCTGTTGTCTGTGTTTACATTTACCACAGTCTCCAAAAGAACAGTAATAAAAGCTATTATAATACAATGAAAAATGCACTTCCAGTAGTAAAACACATAGAATGAAACAAAAATTCAAGTGTAGGGGTTTAAAAATTACATCAACATACAAGTGGAAATACACTCTCAAAGTGACAATGATTTCTGCCAGAAGACAGTGGTTTAAATTTACAGTCCAAAGAACTTCAAACTTCCTTGGAGATTTCCATCATGGCAAGGCACACCAAGGTACAGAAAACCCTGTCTGGTCTGTACTGTCCTTGTGATAGAATCAAGACATTCCTAAGAATGAAGCAGACCATGTGAAGCTATTTCAGACTCAAATAATGAACATTCTTACTATTTCCTCCATAATTAGCCTGCAAGGGCTTAATCCAATGCTTTTTTTTAATCGAATACTATCATGACCTTTCAGATTTTGAAGCATCTCCTGGGGAGCACAAGTTTCAGCGGAAACTTTATTTCCTGTGGCAATTCCCTCCTTGAACTGTGAGGAAAGGTATTTGCCAATTTTTTTAACTACTGAAAATAAGTGTGCTACCTCACATAAGGAAATAAAAATTTTCCAAAAAGTTAATTATAGATCAGGAAGAAAAAGTATGATAACAGCAAAGAGATGAAAATGCCTGTTTTAAAGTTTCTGAAAAGAAATCACACAAATGAATAAGAAAAATTAAGAAAATTAAGAAAAATGACAAATTTATGCTTCAAAGTCTATGTATTGTTCTTCAAATATGATCACATGTTTCACTACATGCTGGCAAGCAGAGAATTTCATCAGGGAACAGCTACTCAAATACATGTAACTCAAAGTAAAGAAACCTCAAGGAAGGTTTTTATTTCATTTGAGTTAAGGCTTTGTAAAAGGCAAGAGTAAATTCACTGGTTATTTCTTCTCCACATCAAATTTAGGGGCATTTTGGCTTTTCATGGTATTAGGACAGAGAGATGGTAGCAAGTACTGCAAATTCCCTATGAAAACAAAACCAACAATGAAACTATCAGATACTCAGCAACAGTCTCCCATTTGACTTCCCCTGGTTTATAGCATTTGATTCCTGTATGTTTCCAGGCAATGCTCCCCACAAAGCTTCAAAGCCCTTCAATTGCAGGCCATACACCAGGCACAAGCATTTGGGGTTCTGTCACACTCTAAAGGTGACACAAACTAGCAGAAGAGGCCAGCGATTCCACAGTAAGAATGGAACCTGCTGCCTGAGCACCACAGGCGTGTGCCTCCCATTGCAGGCCAATATAAGAACCATAAAAGGCACCAAAGTAAGATCTGAGCTTCATTGAAGCCCAAAGCTCTGCAAGATGTGTCAGCAGGACAGTATAACATGTACATACTATATAAGGCAACTTTAACTTTAAGAGTATTTTCACTTTGCAGAACTTAATGAGCAAATATAGCAAGGTATTTTCTGAAGTTTTTTTCTGGTGTAAAGCGTAAAGTGCAGGGCTGCTAAGTAAAAATCCTTTCCCCATTACAGAAACAAACCTCTGTCAGGGTAACCATCTAAATCCAGTTACAAACAGTATCATATTTGAGAATTCTCTGCTATAAAAAGCAGCTATCATGTCACAAATATTTAAACATGCAAGTACAAGCCTTGTACAAAAGTTAAAACAATTCTTTGAGCCAATACATTTACACTTTCCACTCCGCTACTTTTCAGCTGAGGTCTACACAGAAAGCTACATGTTTATATACAAACTAAGAAGATTTGCAAGGAAGTTCAGGTTATCTGGAATTCCCAGATTTACTATCAGCACTTGTAAAAACAATAAATGGAGAGATCACCTGAAGACTTGCAATGTTACGTATTTTAAATAAATCCGATTACTTGACTTAGTATCAGTAAATTGCCATGCCCTACTCATGCAGAACCTCACAAAGCAAATACAAATAGAAAATTTTAAATAGATCAAGCAAGGGCAAAACACTGAAATTTCTTTTAAAGTTTGTAATGACTGTCTAACCCACAGCATGGTAGTAAAAACAAAACAAAAACAAACCCACACCAAAGAATAATTCCATTACACTTTTAACACTTTATTAAAAATACAGCTGAATATCTACCCTGAGATACTGTACTGCTCTATTTATAAAAATAGTACAGATTTTGAAAATACATCATTCCATTTGGAAAATTTACTATCTTCTGTAGCATGAATTCTTCAACATGGCAGAGATGTGGTAGAAAAAGCTCATTCTAGACTCTACAGCACCTCTCCTGAAACACGGCATCTTGGCATGCCAGCAAAAACATTTTAAATCATCTAAATAATTTCTTCCATTTTCTTAGGAACATGAGAAGGATCTCTCAAGCAGTCATGTGCTTGCACAGGGCACTATATCAAAATAGTCTACAAATGACTAACTCTTTTATTGTCTCTCCCCTTTCTTCTACAGCTCTGTGAAGGGGTAGAGGCTTTTGGGACGAGTCACAACAAATACACCATTTCTGCCATGTTCTCACAGAATAAAGAGATAAGAGTTTAGATAAGTGATCATTAAGAAATGCTGCACCTATGCCACATTACAAAATGGGGGTTTAAATTATCATGTCAAAGAGAAATCAGCCTCTCTTTTCACCCGATGGAGCCACAGGCAAAGCAGTGGGGCGGAGCTCCACAGCTGCAGAACTCAGCAGGGCATGGGGAACAATATTCAATATATCAAATTCTGTCTAACAGGTACAAAATGATCTTAAAGTGCTGCTAGAGACCTACTTTGAAAAAAATAGCAGCTTGGATTGGCCCCTATTGAAAACTAACAGCATACCATGGAAGTTCATTTAATTAAATTAATCTTTACCACAACTAAACAGACCATTAACCTTTGACTTGAACAGATCTGGCTTTGCCAGAGTTCACTGATAACCTATCACATGTCAGAGGAAGATGAGCTCAAAAAACTATAGAATATTCAGAAACAATTAAATTCAAAGATGGATTCTGATGCAATCAGATTACAATCCTCTCTCGCTCTCTCTCCCCCATCCCACTAGAAAGAGTTGTTATATAAAGGTACTATGAGTACAAATCTCTTGTTCTAAGGTAAGAGTTGCTGCTTCAAGCTCAAGCTTTTTGAACAGCTAAATAACAACATAACATAGGAAACAACCACTGAGCAATGTACAACATTGTCTGCAGTAAGGTTAAACTGCAAAAGTAATATTCAATCATAGCATTCCATAAACAAAGGAATTAGAAGTAATTATGACTACATTTAAGGCTTGCCAATACCCAATTCTTCAGAGGCCCATCCATACTCTAAGTGAAGGAAAAAACCCTGATATTTTAATCTTCCCAGCTGTATAAACCTTATTTGTGTGTGGCTCTTCATGAGTGCTGAAATAGAAGAAGTAAATGCAAAAGCAATATATTCAGAATTCAACTGAGAATCATTAATACTGTTTTTCTGATTTTTAAAGTTTTGTGCATTTATTGTTTGAATAATGGAAGAGTTCAGAAAAAACATCACCAAATACTTCAGCAGATGTTAGGTTTGCCGTAATTGCTTAACTGAATTTAGGCCTACAAAGGGATCAAAAAGTTCCCTTGCTTAAAACTCTAAACTCTACTAAGTATTTTGATTCCAGAAAGCACAAATCCTTTCCTTTACTTGCTCAAACCTGAAGATGAATATGCCAAAGCTGATCAAACTGCTGTTTTTGAAAATGAGATCCTATTTTTCAAGAGGTATGCTAGCCTGACAACAATATGTTATGCCATTTTACTAAAAATCTATTATATGCATCAACAGTACATACTCATTATTTTCAAAACTCTATAAAGCAACACTCTAGTCCTCAGATTGTCTCCCCACAGGCATTCATACTTCCACTGGGATGTCCAAATCCAGAAATAATGAAGTGACAAAGGAGAGGAAAAGACATATGTTGAAGGCATGGAATGAGGACAAAGTAGAATACACCTTTGAGAATCCAGAAGATCAAAATATCAATGAGAGACACAAAAGCTACTTCTGTGAGTGGCATGGATTTGTCCATTCACCTACTCAGCTGTTCAGATCAAATTTTGACTCAACTCTTTAAGAGAATGCATCAGGACAACAAACTTGTTGCTGTCCATTGCCTCCCTCAATCTCTTTCTGTGCACAGTAGGAGCTCCAAGGCAAGCAGTATCTGAGACACCACAGTCTGCAGTCCAATACAGTAAAATGAACTAACGTGAATTTTAGCTTCTGTTAGTACACCAGGATGCAGACTACAGGGACTCAGGAGAGCTCCTACTGTTCAGCTACTCCTGACACCAAAGAAAGGTAGGACAAACAGAAATGGCAGTAACTGCATCAGCCACTCCAATTCAGTTTTTTCATTTGAATATTCATCTTAAGGTCAACAGAGAATGGAGCATGCAAATTCCAGAAACCTTCTGATAAGTATCCAAGAGAAAAAGAAACAACAAGGACTGTGTTGCTGATCTTATTTTACCTTTTCCTTCTGAACAGATAAAAACATACTGCACCATTATTTTGTTTCCTGATTTGTCAGCCTCATTTGCCCTTCTAAAGCAAGGACAAGAGCTCTGGGCTCAACCAACAGAATGCCAACATTCACTTTCTGGGGCAGATGTTGTTTTGAAGCCTTGATAGGATTTGAGCACTAGCATAGAATGACTCATTTCTTGAAGTCAAGAAGCTATAATAGAGGTTCCAGAAACAGGTGGCATTAAATTGTCAAATATGCAACAGGGATTGAAAAAAATAATGTTAGGAACAGAATCAACAGATTTGAAACAAATACTTTAGGCACTTCACACCCTGATTGTGCTGAGTTCCTCCCATAAATTGTTACCATTGAATTTCTGTAGATAAAAATAATCTTATACAAGTACCAAAGAACCTGTCCTGTGATCTTAAGTATCTTAAGCAAAATTACTTTAAAAGTAATCTAAAAAGCTAAATCTTAAAATTCATTCTTTCAGCTGGAGGAAAAAGAGCTGGCAAATCTAAGCAGGTAATTACTGTGAAAAAACAGCATGCAATCTTTCCATGCAAATTCAGTCTCCATTGCAAATAGCTTTCTAGTCTAATTCAGGACTCAACCCTTCCACACCCATCTAAAATGAAACCACCTTTTGTAAATACACTTTTCTCTAATGTGCTCCACAAGGTCAACAAACTCAAGCAGTAGAAAAGCTGATGGGATGATGCCTACACTAAAAAAATCCTCCCCCAGGACTCTGCCCTCAAGGTGGTGGGGAGATCCTGTTCTTTCTTTGCTTTGGATAAGGCAGTAGCACACCTGAGATGCTGGAAGTAATTTTAGACTTATTTGGAATTTGGTAATTCCATTCGGAAGCCTGTTTACAAATAGGAATTCAGCACAAAGGAGGTTGAATATTAACCCCAAAAAAGAACTTTCTTGAACATGAAAGCTTAACCTCAAGTCATTAAGGAGATGACCTGTAAGATATCCAAGTGATTCAGACTGTAGGTGGCTTGACTGCATTTAATAAATAATTCAGGAAGAGCCAAGCAAATTCAAGAAGCCATTACACACCACAAACAAAAGTGGCTTGCAGTGATGAGTAACCTGATATCTACCTTCTCAGATTCCTGAGGAGCTCCAAAAGACAGTGTCCTAACCAGGAGACTGCCAAGTCTATAGCCTGATTGTCAAGATTTCTCTCTACACACTGCAGGCTGGTGTAAAGCTCCTATGCTTCTTTTGTTGTTGTTTTCAACTCATTTATTTGAGTACAGCATTGCATCCACAGCATGTACCATTAAAAATGGAATTAGGTACCTCTTAAAGTCAATTAAACGTTTATACTGTTACAAAAGATGAGGAAGAAAGGAAATGTCATTATTTTTCCCTTTTTTGGGTGCAATTTAATATAAAAATTTTTGAGTAGAGATTTATTTGCTGCTTTGAATTACAGGATGCTTGTCCTGTGACAAGCTCTCCAAGAGGGTAGAGCAAATGCTAACTAAAAAGCATTGTGCATGTGGATGCCCAGTACAAGAAAAAAAGACAATGGAGCTTCTGGCTTCACTGCTCAACTAAAACAAGAAGCAAAACACAGCAGTGGACTCTAACAAACAACTACTATTAGCACTCTGCATTTCTTTGTTTGATTTTTAGTTCTTTCTCTCTGGTACATTTGAGTTGATTTTTCAAAGTTCAGCTTGAAACTAACTGCTCTAAACAACAGAACTGCCAGGTATGAGCTAACAGTTGCAAGCAATTTAATAATCCCATGAACGATGAGGTGTGGGTCAGCAAAGATCAGGAGCCCCAACTGCTAGTGGCAAAAGAAGAATTCAGTGTTCACAAGAAAAGAAACCACATTTTAGAACTTTTGACCTATTCCTTGTGATTCAATTAATAATGATTGTATAAGTCATCATAATCCTATTACATTCTTAAATCAAGCATCTGATGCTACCCGAAACATCTGTCACAATATAACTCTCTTCAGGGAAGAAAATCCCAAACTTCAAAACCAGCAGTCGTGGAGTGAAAGGACATACACTTTTCACACATTAACATGTGTGAACAGTACTTGTTAATAAAACACAGATACTAAAATATCAGAATGCCAGAATATCAGAATGTTTTTATTTGGGGATTTTTTGTTTGTTTGTTTTGTTTTTTTTGTTTTGTTTTTTTAATTCTGGAGAGGACGGTCCTATACTGCAGATATGAGATCTCACTGATACATAATTAGCCATAATACAAAACAGACAAAAACTTGTTAAAGGCAGAAGAAAGAATCCCATTGAGTTAATAATGCTTATTATTTTAATCTCTAGCAGCCATAAACCAGATAACAAAAACAGAATAAAAGAGGATCAAAACAGGGAAATTCCTAGGGAGAGATCCAGGTGACACAAGTTGGGTAATACTAGGAGGAGCTGGGCAAACCTTCTTCTTGCAAAATTTATGCCTGCAGTGTATACTGAGGTAAAAGACATATGATCATTAAAAACATTTTTTTGCAGCTGTCCTATCCATATAAAGCTCTATGTTTTCTTAAGGTTTGAAATATATAAAAATCATGCATCCATTTTACATAAAACTCTGACTGGGCAAGATAAATGACTGACCTCCTTCACTGTCAATCTTAAGTATTTAATTTTTGTGCAAAATATTTACAAAGAGGGCTGAGAGCAGGCTGATATGTCTAAAAAGCAAATGGCAAAGTGTTATCAAGTGTTGGTATTTCTGAGAAAAACAGATGTTAGATTAGGAAAGCAACACCCTCTTCTCAGAATAAGGGCAAGTTACATCAAACCTTCATTACTATGGCTTTTCAGTATTATTAATTCTCTGTCACTCATCTTGTTATTTTTGCATTGAAAATGTCATCTTCAGCAAAATTTTCTTTTGCACAAAAAAAACAATTATAGCTTTGCTGAATCACATGCATCTGGAGTCAAAAACCATGTTCTGCCATCAAACAGTACAGCCCATGCATTGCTGCAGATCACATGCTTCCACAAGCATTCCAAACCAGAGGAAGAGACAAAACCAGCAATTGTTGTAAGCTTGTTTTATTTTTTAATGAGAGAAACTAGTAAAGATGGGGACTACTGTTTCCCAGACTGAATTTGCTGGCAAAAAGATTAAAAATGAAAAGGTTTTTACAGCTTGAATCCTTTGATGTTCACAGTTAAAAAACCAACCAAAAACATAAGAGCTGTAGATAATTTGAGGAACAAGGCAGTCTGCTTATCCAAGAAAGTCAGACAGGTTCCTTAAAACTCATGCATAAAATGACTCTAAACTAGGCATGGTATATCTGAAAGTGACTATGAAGATAAATCTGGCTAACTTGCAGCAACATGAAAAAACTACCTAAAATGCATTGTACCGCCACAGACACAAAAAAGACTTTTTTGTCAAAGAAGAACACTCCTTCCACACAACAATTAAATTCTTGTAAATAAAAGATTAGAAATCATCAAAATTAGAAATCAAAGATAGGAATTAAAAAAACCAACAAACTAACCCAAACAAATAAATCACTGGATTAAAATAGGAGATGGATTACAATAAGTATGAAGAACACCACCATAATTCTGTTTATGTGGAGTGTGTCACGAAGCTTAACTAAAATTACTTTTTACATGTTTTATGTAATGGGATTATTGGAATAGATAAATTAGATTAAAAGAGCAACTAAAAATGCACAGGTTATAGGAAATGCAAATAAAACTGCTCTTATTAGATTTCAGATTGGAAAAAAAAAAACAAGAAAAAAGAATGTGCTCAGTTACTAAAGAAAGACCCTCAGCTCTAGTATTGCCTCAAAATATGTTAATAGAGCTATCAATTCAATTCCAAATATTTTTACTGGTAAGAAAAAAAAAATCGAATCACTTATATTTAATGCTGAAAGAATCTGAATCTCTTTTTTTAAATACTCACATCCTGACAGAAGAAGTCTTGTTCAGAGGTGAATTCCCAGTGCTAAGTTGTATTAGGATAGATTTTCAATGCTAAGCTTGAAATAGAAATGTAGTCCTTACAATAAGCCCCTATGCATATGGTAGGGCTTTACAAATCTTATCAAGTCAGAATATCACTGCAGACTGAAGTAGAACTTCTCACTGGCCTGCACAGTTGTAGGTATTTTTAGAAAAAGGAGGTGAAGGCAGAAGGAGGTACAGAGAAGGATTCATCTATACAAAGCTGTCTTTGATGATAAGCAAACATCTATCTTGTTGGGGCATGTTAAAGATATGGATAAATTCTAGGTCACTGCTCTAGGGAGATCAAAAATTGAGCCTTACCCTATAAAAGCACACAGTATCATTCAAGCTCTGTTAGACTTGAATTTGATTCCTGTCAGTTTACCTTTTACTCTTAGAAGTTTCTTTGATGTACATGACAATCCATCAGGCAATTGGTCCTTTAGAAGCTAGAAATCCCTTCTTTGAAGCTTCAAGTGAAATAAATCAGTTGTCAAGCTTCATGAACTGTGTTTTTTCCCTAAATAGTTTTAAATGCCTGTTTAATGTCCAAACAATAAAATGTCTTTTCTCTGCTACATTTAGGTTACAAGTAAAATGAATGTTGTCTTTGTTCTCAGTCACCTGATTTTAAATGCAAAACTGTGTGTCTTGAAACAAGTTATTGACCAAGTGCGAAACAGTATGTCTTGAAAAAAGTGATTGACCAAATCTAAGACGTATAGCTGAGATACTGCAGATCTAGTTAAGGAACATACATGTACAATGTAATTTTAACAGCCAAGAAATAATATGTAGCATGCCAAAGAGTACATGCACACTATGTCTCTTTCCAAGATGGACACGCCTGAAGAATGCATGCAGTTTTATACCCGAGCAGCAGCAGCTCAGTGATTTCACTCCCCTACTTTTAACTGTCAGTGAAATTAAACCTCCCCCCTCCCACCCCCTGCCAGGAGTGAGTGGAAGACTGTGACCAAATACCAGTCGTCTTTGATGACAGTTTTCTGACTACTACAATGTTGTAGGGTGAGGATGAGGCAAACCTCGCAAGAGAAAACAATTAGTTCAGACCTTCTGTCCAATCACTCAGGAAAAGAAAAAACTGAAGGAAGAGGAGACTTGAAAATAGACCATAGTAACACATACACTTAGAAAAGACTAAATCCGAGTTCCCTCTCTGCATTACATAGAACTTCTCCAAAAAATACCAAGTCCTACATTCCCTCTTGTACTGCCAATTTATTTATTTTTAGAAGCCACTACTCTTTAAGAACCATCTTATTTCCTCTCAGATGTTTTAGGAGACACATGGGGGCCATGTGGTATGTAAGACTTATGATACTGAATTTAGCTTTTCTGAAGATGGATTATAATCCAAATTTCTTACCAGTGGGGGTTAAAGCACTCCAGCTGCTATGCTACTGTGTAAAAGCCTCACAACTGCTGCAATGCCTTGCAGTAAAGAATTTCTGAACCCTGGAAACATTTCCAGGATTAGTCTGCTGAGGGAAGAGTATTTTGATGACATTGAAGAGGCTTACATTCAAGACAAGTTGAGCTGTTCAGCTCTGCAAATGCAGGATTTCTGCATGAGTACAGACAGAACAATAAGCAGCTAGTAAATTTTACTGGCAAAAGTTAAGACAACCACATACTTAGAAATGCACATATTCCTCTTATTAGGCCTTTAAATACTTCCTGTGTCTTACTAGGCACTTAGGTGTATTTCTGCAGACCGATGTTACATCACAGAAAACTTGTGTACCTTTTAGTAACCCACTGAAAACTGACTGAAACATAAAGTAGCAGCAGAATGTAGTGCATTCACAGTTGACTCAGCTGACAAAAGTACCACTGAATACTTTCTGCCACATCTGCTACAATCAAGCTACGCCATGAAGACATGGTTTTTTGACATTTATTTTTAAAGTCTTGCATGGTCTCTATTTATTGATTTTTTTCTATTTTTGTGACATGAACTATTGAAAAAGAACTTTGAACTGCCCCACTTGTATTTCTGATAATATGCTATAAGAAATTACAAAAATGATACTGCCAGCAAAGCAAAGAGAGTACTTACCAATATTAATTTCATCGTCAGTTTCAGCATCTCCAATACACTCAAACTGAAAATCTTGTAAAGACTGTGAAAACTTTTGTACTGCCATGGATAAATCTAGAATTCAAGAAAAAAACACAAATCAGAATTACTACACTGGAGCAAGGCATCATGCATTTATGCATTGGTTTGTTTATGAAGTTTCCCTTCTAATATCCTTTTTGGACATTAACCTCATTTTATAATCACCATTTCAAAATCAAATACCTGAGGTATCTTAGACATCTATGAAACAGGCTGAGGCAAGATTTCAAACATTAATACATGTATCACACTGACAACTAAGAACTTTTATACATCTTGAAAAACAAGAAATTAGAATAAGGAATTATTTACTGATAAATTGCATATGGAAGTAGTCTTTAAAATATTGCAATATGAGTTCGCAGATTAAAATAAAACTGATGACAGTTTTTTTCATTACCATTATCAAAGGAATGACATTCTAATTATTCTCACCACACTGTATAATGTTTTAGTGCAAAACCTTTGTAAAAAGAAATTGAAGAGAGAAAAACCAACAAAACACAAGCGCTTGCCAATCAACATGGTAACCCATGGATTACGAGCACTATTTTCAATGAATTTCACAAAGCAATCAAAACTTTATAGTGCAGAATTTTAATATAATTGTATATTTAAAAAATTACAGAACATCAAGTGCATAAATCTGCTCTCTTTTTTTCTCTTTTTAGAAACACTAATGGCAAATGGAGAGATGAATGTGATAATGAATGGACTTGGTAAAGACTTAAAAACACCACCAGTCCAGATGAGCTCAGAAAACCAGCAACAATATTCTGCATCCTGAAGGCTGTACCTATGGAATCTATTTGGATGCCAGGACAATTGACAATTAAGATTCTGACATCTGCTAAATCTAAGGAAAATTCATGGTAAAGTTAAGTTATGAATGACAGCAAAGACAAATTCTGTTTCAAAAGTATCACATATCTGCCTCCACCCTTGGGGATGGTGGAAAGCTGTCTGGACACGGTCCTGGGCAACTGGCCCTGCTTGAGCCAGCAGGTTGGACCAGATGACTTCCATGGGTCCCTTCCAACCTCAGTCATTTTGTGATTCTGGATTTCTTTACCCTCTGTTATCATAAAGCATAAATACTCATTCACTCAATGCTGGACACAAAATTAAGAGGGTTAACCTTCTTCCAGGCAGGAATAAAACCTAACATATAAATATACAAATTGGCCTAATATCCTAAACCAATACACAACTCCCACACACACAAATCATCACTTAAATTCAAGTGATCTCCAACAGTAAGAACCATTCCACTGTCCTAAATAAGAACTGAAGAATGATTGAAATAAAGATTCCAAACAAAAATACACAAAATAAGATGATTGCTTTTTAAAAATTAAAAGGTAATCACTATCAAGCAAGAGAATCCCTTCCTGGATTTTGCATTGCCCAGAATTTACTCAATGCCTGTTCCTTTTGTATTTTTATAGCTATTGAGTACATCAGTCCAAAAAGAGATCCATTATCTTTAGACAACACAGATAGGAACAGATTTTTTTTTCTTCTGTTAGTAGGGAATTCTGTATGCGTATCTGATAAATAACTAAGATGTAAAGAACTGGGTAAACAAATTCTGTATTTTTTTGATAAAGCACATGGAAAACAGTAAAGAATGGTACCCAGATTCATTGCATCCTTACTGTACATTTCCTACTGTGCTGCACATGAAGATTATACTATTAAGTGTACTGACAAATTGAATGCTAAACAAAAAGTATTTCCTACTGTTGTACAGATGAAAACAAAATAATCTTTATAAGATGAAGCACTGTGTTTTATGCAAATACAGCATCTTTCATAGCTAAGTAAATGACTGTTCTACATTTTTTAGAAAGATCTAAACTTGAATTTGTTCAGAGCAATATATTTTAAGTTTAAAGGGAAGAAACACAGTTTTATTATTCACTCTTTCACGAAGTTACTACACTGAGTCACAAACCCTTCTACAAAATTGCTGTATAGCAACTGATGCCAAAAGGAATTACATGGCCTTAAAGTAACTGAATGAAAAAGTTTCTATATTGCAAGTACACTGGAATGTAAAACTTAACTCTTGCTAATAGGAATGCAGATTTATTTCCTTTGGACAATCTACTAACTGCCCATAATGAACAGCATCTCTGTAAATGTGAAAGTAAATGAGGGAGCATCAGCTCTCCTCTATCATTCTCCCACATATGCAGGGTTTGGTGGAACAAATGTCAAAATAAAGGAAAAGAAATGTTAAAAATACCAAAGGTGGAGTCTCCATTTCATACCCTGGATTACTGATAGATGATGCCAATCAGCAAATCAGACACAGCTTATACATTTTGAACCCAAAGGAGGTACTTTTAACCTAGCTCAGATATAGTGGCTATGAAGAATTAAGGGGCTTATTAGATAACTTGATAAATCATGCAGCAAGATACCATTTGCAATATCTGCCTCTATATGAGGCATTTCCTAATACCTGGAGAGTATTAGACGGGACCATAATAAGATTAAAGCTGTTCAATGTAGCAAAGAATAAAATGAAGTTCCAAGGTCAGATGTTTCCTGTAACACTCATTTAAAAATTCTGTACAAAGTTAATCTAACCTGAAAAGATAAAAAAATATTATTCTACAGAAATTTCCAGCTGACTTGGACAGCTTCCTAAAGGTTGAAATAAGAGTTACTCTCTAAATCTGGCATTGCAGTTGAATCACCAACATTGGACCAAACGGTGCTACTTGATTGTATTTATCACTTTCTTAAGAGCATCATCACTTTAAATGATTATAAAATTATAAACCCAGTCACAGAAAAGAGCAGCTGTGCAGTAAGCTTATCTTTTCTATAAGATACCAAGATTCAAAACTGAATTAAAACTGATTTAAGAGTAACTGTCTCCAAACAAGAAGAGGCAAATGATGGACAAAAAAATGAAAAGAACATGAAAAGAAAAGAAATAGAGCAGACCTCTTCCAGTTTTACAAGATGCCATTTATCACTATATCCCAAAGTCTTAATGTCACTGAGAGTCCTCAATGCATACTGCTGTTTCTAGAAGGAAGGCAATCACCACACAAATCGCCTTTTTAGAATTCGTGGCGTTATTCAGTCACTCTTATTGAGCAAGTACATTGTAAAGTCATGTCCCTCTTTTCATTGAAACCACATGAACTAGAATATTCACTTAGCCCAGGGCAGAAATTTTCCTTCAAGCAGAGACAACTGATCTAAGTTACTATAAAAAGCTCACCAGCTTTATTGACTGTCAGTACAAGTCTATCATCTGGGAAGGATGGCTGCTTGAAAGTGTCAAGGAGCTTATAACTGTGGTTGCCCCTGCTCTTCTGCAGGCACTCAAATGAAGTAATGTCTCTGGGTGCTAGCAAAAGAGTGAAAATGCAACCTGATAACCCCCATTTGCCAGAGGGGCAGCTCTGTTAATATGTATTTTCTGAGAGTACTCACATCTACTATTTGTTCGCTGCTTTATCCAATTCCAAAGAAGGATTCAGTTCCATTTTGCAGTGAGGCACATAGTAAAGAGTAGCCATCTACACACTACATACTGCCAGTGCAAGGAGATAACTGTGACAGAGTCACCTGTTTTAGTCAGGGTTGCAGCAAATCAACTGACCAACAAGATTTTTTTTTTGTGGAGCTGACAAAGGAAGTACTAAAGAAGTTACCACACTGCGACCGGAAATAACAAAAGGATAACTACAGCAAAGCTTAACCACAATAAAGTAATATAACACCAGTATTGCATATGGTACATAAAATACCAACCATCACTACCATAATGCAAACAGAAGAATAATAAAAATCATCATCCATTGAGGAAAGTCTCCGAGGAGAGGACTCATGAAATGCACAACTCTATTGCGCTTCTCCCTGAAGTTTTATATATTTGATTAATCTACTTAACACATATTTTTCAAAAAAACCCAAAAACTGAAAAACAAAAACAAACAAAAAAATCCTCTGGATTATTCTATAAGGCAGGTTTATTCAAGACTCACTTTCTTTGAAATTTCCAAAGAGACGTTTGTAATATGAATTGTGATATATTAACTTATTTTAGGTATCAGGGTCTTACAGCTGAATATAGGATGATAAAACTATGATCCAAACCCTTTATATCACCAGAATTGTTCTTCCACTTTCTTGTCCCGGATTTTTTAAACAGATCATAAAACAATTTCTTATATAGAGTCTTGAGAAGGAGGAGAGAACAATACATTGCAACAGTGTGATGAAATGATGGATGCTGCTGCCTGAAGGATGAAAAACCAAGTGTATGCTTTGGCATGGCACAGCCTGTCACAACAAGGACAAAGTCCTACAGATAAGGATACTTGACAAGATTTCCACAAGTTGGTAAGCACAATTTTTTTTATTGGGCTAGGAAGGTTGTAATTTATTTGGTTTTGCCAGTCTAGAATTTGGAAGAACAGCAGAAAGTCCAAACTTTTGATAGGGATCGATCAATCTCCAAAAGCAGAAACTTTGGAGCACTTGCAGAGGACTCATATCCCTACCCTAGCAGCAGCCTGCAAGAAAGTGTCCTCAGCAAACACATCAAAGCCAAAGTCTTTCCACTTGTTTGCTTACAAAGATGACTTCATTAGCAAATGTAGTTCCAATAACCAATGTTCTTCTTGACTGATGTCAATCATCCTGGGAAAGCTTGGTATCATTCACTGGGTTAATAAAGAAAAACAGCAGTTGAAACCTCATGAGAAGATTAAACATGCCAAAATGTACTCCTGAGCACCAGTTGGAATGCAGTAAATGGAACTTCAAACAACAGACACTCTGGCTAATACAGTAACAGCAACATATCTGGCCATCTGACACAAAGCTAGTTATTATTCCATGGCTTCAAAGACAGCAAAGGGGTGATGATTGACCTAGCAGGATATTAGAGGCAATCCTTCAGTCAGCTGAATTTCAGGACAGCTAAAGACTGGAACGGAGACCATGTACAGTCACCTTTGGTGTTTCAAACCTTTGGGGCAGTATGAGTCCACTACCAAATATGAATAGATGCATTGTGGTGTTCTGCTTGATGAGATACCTCATTTGGTCATGCACTGACATACAAGTTTATTAAAACCCAAGCTAGTCAGCAAAACTCAGCATTAAGGCATTGTAATATGTTAATAAAATACAGCAGAAATTGAACAGTATTGCCAGAGTACTTGATAAAACAGCATGCTAAAATGCAGAGAAACATTTATCTAGTTCGTTGACTTCTATTCCTCAGCACCTGAAAATGAGTCATTATTATGGCTATTTTTAAATTTCTTTACAGATAGATTTATTTTCTTGATTTATTTCTTAAGCAACTCTTATTCTATAAACAATTATTCAGGCTAAGTTATCTAAACACTTGAAAAAGTAGTTTTTATATGAGAGACATTATTATTGTGAAATAGCAGCTATGAGCATGATTTGCAGTAGTCTTACCACACAAAATGACAGAAGCAAGGAAGCATTTAAAAATTCATAAAAGTGGAGAAAAGGGCTTTCAGTATTAAAAATACAAATCTGTAAAACACTATTTATTCAGGAAAATGCTTGTGAGATACGTCTCCTTAAATAGTTCATTATATGCTCTTCTACAGTGAACAGGGAACTTCCTTGGCTTTTTATGAGGGAATAAGCTTCAAGGATGCAAACTATATCAACAGCCAGAAATAAGCTGGATGAACAAGAACACCCCACTGAGAAGCACTGAACTTCAACAGCTTCTGTGTTTGCTACAGTCAATTTGATTGTAAGTAGAACATGTCACAGTGGGATATCTTTTTCCACACCATAGACTGTAAACACAGAAGCTGGCAGTACAATTACATTTAGGCAATATGAATGATTAAGCAGTTAAAAGCAGTGATCATACAAGACTGCATATATCACTACTATATTTCAAATTTCTTCCTAGCTTAAGGGCTTTCTCATTAAAACTTACAGCTTCACAGCAGTAGGTCCTAATTCAGAGAAGGGCACCAAAATGCATTTTCTTTGCAATTTTTGCCTTTCTACTCTTCAGTGCTCACTGCTAATTTAAAAAGAAAAATGAACGCTTATCAATGGTTTTAGGTAATTATCACATTTAGAAAAATCTTCCTACTCAAACCATATATGGTAGCAGGTCTGCATAAATAAGGGGGCTTGAAAATGTCTCACAAATCAGCAATCCTGAGCCTAGGAATGTCGGCACATGTGCCGGTAATACAACTAATTCCTTCAACTGCATATGAAAAGAATTCTGGGGTTGCTGCCAGAACAGGTAATCCCAATTTAATAAAATATCACCACCAAAACACATCCAGATCACCTATAGCTAGAGAGCAATTTACAGTGCACGTCAACAAGCCTCTAAATGCTGACAAAAAGATCTGTTTAGTCAGCTGATGCAGTTACTGACGTCTGTGCTTTCGTGGCTTTCAATATTGGAGTCTTTCCTTTGCATGGAATATTTTCCATGGTATTTCTATTTTTAGAAGTCTATTTGATGAAATTATTTACACACACTTGTTATTCTTTATTCTCAGCTGAGTTAATTTCTGGATCATATTAACTTTTCTGATTGTCTAAGAAAAAAGAAGACAAAAGGAAGAAAAAACCCCTCTCCTCTTATGAGCAACCACATTTTATCCAAACTTCTACAGAGGAATTTAATTTGGCAAAACACAGGCTGGCACAGTGTAGAGACTATGCAAGGGCGAGTGGAGCTGGCCACTTGCCACAATCCTTTTTAAAGAATCCACAAGAAAACACCACAGGGAATAGAGAATTGAGTGCCCAGTGCCAGAGATTTTGCAGCTCTAGGGCCACTGCTCTGCATTGACACAGTCTTTCATTGTTGCTCTCAATAAACTCTTTATCCTCTTTATTTGTCAGCTTCATCACTGCATACTCTTCACCAACTTGCTATTCATGGAACAATAACAAGCA
Source organism: Luscinia megarhynchos (assembly GCA_034336665.1). Lineage (NCBI taxonomy): Eukaryota > Metazoa > Chordata > Aves > Passeriformes > Muscicapidae > Luscinia > Luscinia megarhynchos. Next base: position 74,766,964 of record JAPFBE010000003.1, read on the forward strand.
ACTAAAACAAACAACTCTACCAACTCCCTAGCCCCTACAATCCCACATTACTTTTTTACCTTAGGCTCTATACTTTGCTCTTAATTTCAGGGAAGTTAATTTCTTCCCACAATCTCCAGGGAAAGGACATCAGTAGAATATGTCAACATGTCGCCCATGCATTGCCGCATTCCTCTGGGGTTACATAAGGCACTGAAATTTTTCAGTGTCGTTCTCTTACTCATGAATATTTCCATGAGAAAAATGCACAATTTACTTTCCCATTCTAGAAAGTACTGAGAAATCCCCTTGATCAAATGCAACAAAATCCCCACTTTCATAACACTATGAGGCAAGAGCTACTGGAAAGTCTGTACGTTCTATAAACTTCATAGCTATTCATACCAACACTGTTCAGTCACAACTTCCTTATGTTAGACACTTGTGCAGTACTTTGGATATTCTTAGTACTTCTCTACAATGAGCAACTAAGCCTAACACAGTCTTGAGGACACTCCAAGAACACAACACTGATGTTTAATGATTTTTATGCCATATTTGCATGCTTACTTGACAGAAAACATGTTAAAACTTCCCTGAAAAAATAACTAACAAAATAATACTATACAGAAAAAAGACAATATTGATAATATTCCATCCCTCTTATCACTATGACTCTCCTTAGCCCCACTCACTTTGTGTATAGATGTGGAAACCTAAACCTTATTCGCCTAATCAGCACAGAAATTAATGAAAATAAATTTTGTTTAGTATGCAAAAGTGTAATGTCTATAAAATGATTAACTTGTTATGACTTTGCCTAATTATAAATACATTAAATAATACAAATGTACCTAAAAATGTATGCCCTGAATGTGGAGGACACCATACTGTACATACTGCTCATCTGTTTCTCTGAAGTTAAAGCAAGTATGTAATTTCATAGGTCTTTCTCATTTTAAGTGATGTCATTTTGTTTCAATACTCCCACATTCTTGTATTTTATTTCTCATTACCTCATTCTTACAAAATCTTTTCTCAATATTTTATTTTATAAGACTGTTTAAGAATACTGCTGCATTTGATTAGAAAACAAGCTGACTTTGCAGAGAATTACCATGGTCTAAACCTTTCAATCATCAAACCATATTCTCAAAATTACACTTTACAAGTGACTAATCACATGGCACAAGGTAGAACAGAAAATTTTCCTTTGCCACCACTGCAATTTTTCACAGTCTTTTTCCACAAATATGGCTAGAATTTTCAGAAAGCATCTGGTTTCCTTTAACTTCTGAAATTGTAAAGATTGGCTGAAGGGTATAACTTAGTACTATTTCTAGTATATTATTATATTTTTCTAAATTATATTCAACCAAAACATTTCTATGCAATGACAGTTTTGCAGATATGCTTATTTTCATCCTGCATGCTTTTTGACCAAGATCCACTGTAAAGGCTTGAAATATTCCAACACTTCTTCTGTCTTGGAGAAAAATAAATCTTAGAAAACAGGCATATTTCCCTGCCTTTTTTCCCATTCTTAAATAAGTGAATATCATTATTAACTCATCTGCACTCTCAGTATTTCCCCTGTCTGTTGATAAAACTACTCCGTAGTTCTCTATCAGGAAGGTCTCAAAAGATTCCTAAATTTTTCATCCCTGCAAACTTGCTTTGACCCTCAACATACTTTCTCTTGCTCCTTCTGGGGATTTCAAATGCTCTTTCATGTTCTTCCACATTCTTCCACCACCCCAAGGATGTTTATTTCCCAGAACAGTGTCAGACTCTTCCAGGGATTTGGGTCCGCATTTTAGGACTCTCCCCCCAGACTCTTCCAATGAAACATGGTTTATCAGGCATGCTACGTCATTTCTCACTCGTCCTGGCACATCCCAGTGACACTGAGCAGGCAGAGAAGCACCACAAAAAAGAGGACAAAGAAACTAAGAGCAGATGCTGCCAGAGGTTGAAAAAGCAGAGAGTGATTTCCTGTCTGTCAGCTAGGGACTTGCCAGAAAAAAACATGGGAATTCCCAGATTTCTAGTGCAATGTAAGGTATTGGTGCATCAAATGATCTTACAGTAGTACTTGATAAGACATTTTTCTCTGATTTTCTTAATCATACCATGCACCCAAAGAAATTTAAAAAAATACATGTGACTATTTGCAGACAAAAAATATACAATATAATATTAGAATATAATTAAAGCCTATGCTGCAACACATTCTTAAGAAACCAGAGTTCTGACTATCTGACCAAGATCAGTTCTTCCAGTTCAGTGCTGCACACATGTAGAATAAGATGCAATGTCCCCACTACTACCCTTACTTGAATATCTATCCAGAGGAAAAAAATAAAAAATAAGATTATTTCTGGTGTGAACAGGGAGCTCTAAGAAGCTGCTTCCATGCAACCAAGAATAAATCACTGCAGCAATTATCATGCAGATCCTCAGCTGTAAAAAAATCTGCAATATATCTTTCAATGCTTTTATGTTCCATGATTTTTACATGAAGTAGATTCTCCTGTTATGTGAAGAGAGCTGCTCAAAGGAGGATCAGTCCCACTGGCCTGGGCTGGATGGCGGGGGAGGGATGAAAGGAATGAAAGCAGTTATCAAGGCATTTGTAAGTAGTGAGCTCTTGGAACAACATTAGAGTTGAGGGTCATGGGAAACAGAAGCATTGCTCACCCTTCTTCCTGGCAAAGTTTTCTGCACTTGGGCAACAAAGTAAAATGTGTTGTAAGACCAGAAGGAGGAGGAGAGGGGGAAAAATTAAAATGTGTATATTTAGCTTATTTAAAAAAGAAGAAAATACTACCACTTGGCTTTAAAGGAAATGAAACACTTTCCATATGAATTTTTTTTTGGCTCTTAAAGCTCAGAATGCTCGATTAGATCCTTTTGATCAGACAAGTAATATCACAGTCACATGTACCTCAGTACTGCACTTAACAGGGGTGGGGGTGTGAGAGTTCTAACTCACATACACAAACAGATGTAACATTTGTTTAGAGAGTCAGATATGGACTTCCACATATGGAGGGCAGAACTGAGATTCCTAATCAAGCAGGGTTTTGTTCAGTGATGTTAAATGTCACTAAATGTATTGACCAAATTTGGCCTAAAGGCAGTTTTTTTCAGTCTACCATACAGCCAGTGACTACTACACACTGCTACATTTCTCACTACTTAGACAGAATGTATATTAAACACATCCATTTCATACAGAAAATAAGCTTAACATGCCAGTTTAAACTGTTCTCTACCTTTAAAATATGAAAGCAATTCACAAAATGCAGAGATGAGAGCCATGAAAGCATGTAAAAGCCTTTTAAAGATACATTTTTTGAGGGTTTAAATTAAATCACTTGCAGAATCATAAATTTCAAAAAACTGTTACCAAAAATTACTGATTATTCAAGAATACTGTTACCTATATTCTAATAATGGGGGAAAATATATTAGCCAAATGAAATATGCTTCATTAACTAATGAAATGCACAACTACAAGTCAGTTTCACCAGGTGAGCTCCTGCTTAAACAAGTCAGAATTAAGCCCAAGGAGTTTGGGGTTAACTCCAATTTGCATGAAACTATTTCCTTAACACTTACAGTTTTTGCATTTTATTTTCCAGACTTATTGCATTCAGCCAGAGAGAATAAGAAATGATGACTGTAAAAATCAGTATTCCTATGATGTTTCTTTCTATGTATAAAGCTATTTCAAAGAAGAGGATCTTTGTTAAAGAAAAAAAAGGAGATAGAAATAACCCTCATATTAATTTTGCTGGATTTTTTACTTCTCAGACAAAAATAAGGAATTTGAGTGACTTTCAGGAGAAGTCTGTCTAGTTTTTTTTATGTCAACTAACTTGAAAGAAGGACTGACTAGTCTTCTACATAGCTCATGTACCATTTTTTTTCAAATTTTAATTCTCTGAAATTTTGTTCTACTTTCTTGTCACACAAAGATTGAGGATCATATGAAGACATCCTCTTGTTATCTTCCTGGCAGAGCGATATCCTTTAATTAGGAATCTCACCATCCATTAGTACCAGTAGTGTTTATATTATCACATGTGTAATGAGCTCTGAACTAACTACTATCATGAACAAATGAGAACTTGTCATTAAAACAGATATATAATAACTGAGTTGGTTTACTACTCTACACTCAGGCATGGACAAGAAACATATTAAATACTAGCAATTATTTGAAACTGGGGGAAAAGAGAAACATCATTAATGCACTCCATCAAGCCACGAGAGACCTGCACTTAAAAACTATACACAGATTTTGTCTCACTCCTTAACATAGTCTATAGATATCAAAGGTACAGGGAATTGAGGCAAAGATAAATTGTAAGCAAACAGCAAGAATACCTTGTTTAAAGAAATGCACACACCCAGCAATCTGCCTGAAAAGGGTAACTGGGGAGCCACCAGAGTTCTACAAAAATGACAAGCAGTACAGAAATGATGGTTGTTTCCCAAGTGAAAACAAAAGGCTATCTAACAGATCAAGAAGCAAGATCAAAACAAAGCAAGAAGATGCTTTTTCTTAAGATTCGTAAATAATGAATCTCACAATAACTGGATACTTTGGACATTAAAAATTTACATGGGCTCAAAAAAGGACTAGACAAGTTCACAGGAGAAAAATCCACTGAGAACTATTAAAGACACAACTAACCCCTTGCTCAGGAAATCTTCAAGCCCCAAACCACTGGAGGCAGTGGAAGCCTCACTACGTTTTGCCTGCTGTTTTTCCCTGCCTTAGACAGTCAGTGCCACGCGTGAGAAAAACAGAACCCACAACACAGCACTCACCCGTATGTAGAGACAGGATGTAACGCCAGATAAGCTTCATGTCCAGCCCTGCAACAGTTATGCTTATGCTCTCTGTAGGAAGATTTGGACACGTATCTTGTAATTGCTTCAATGCCTCAAGACAGCATGAGCTGATGACCACCACCTGCTAGTAGGAGGCTATCACTCTCATGGATGAGCTGATGCACCACTGGGGGTAAGCCTCTCTTTAGCCACCTATCCAGGGTCTTCTGTTTGAGCAACAGGCAACAACAGGAGAAGGAGCTGAGTTCACACTGAAAAAGTAAAGATCATGATAATGTTCTGTCTTCCTGGCTGAACCACAAGGAGATATTCTCCAGTGCATGAGCAATGACAGGTGGATGGAAGCTGTATTATCTTCAACTGCTCCACAGCCAGAGGATGTGTTAGTTATATTACAAGGCTGTAATTCATCCAGCAAGGACTTGTTTAGGGATTTGTACTATGAGGAAAACTAAGTATAACTTTTGACAGTTAAAATAACTGCATAAATAAATAAATAAATAAATAAATGACAAAAAGTTCATTTACTGAGCCCAAATGGCTTCAATGAAGACTGATTATAAAGCTTAATTCCTCGCACATGTATATTATCTTCACCCTTCCTCAAAAATTTTCCTAACTTATTCTTAGCATGTGGGCAGCCACTATGTGGACAACTATTACATGATTCTTTTTTTTTCCCTCAGAGTTTAGTATTGCTCTTTCCTCCTCCCATTATTACTCACTGCCTAGCAGCTAAGTCCAGTAATAAACAGAATTATCTCAGCCTTCAAGCAATCCAAGTCTAGAAGAAATTTTATGTCCTATCCAGCTCCATTACCCAATTTACAGATGGAAATGCTGAAAGCAAGACTGCCTAAGGCCACACACCCCAAACTGGTGATTAGGCAGGCCCTAGTTGCCTAGTCCTTGCCCATTATTCCAGATGCCATTCTGCCAGACCAGATGTTAACCAGAGCTGCAAACAACGCAACTCCTCACACTGCCCTGTCACCACACAATCTGCAACTTCTTTCTTCCAAGGGGGCACAATTTTGAAATATGATTTTACATTAAAAGGAGCAAAGAAAATCCTAATTTCATTAAAATCATAATAGAAAAACAAATAAGCAGCACAACATTGTTTTGATCCATTTAATGCAGCCCCCACAGGTCTGGCTACTCCAGCTACAGCAGTTAGTGCTCACTGTTTCAACTCAGTCTCTATGAAAATGAAGAACACCCAACATACAAATATGCCTACTTGCTTAACAATCATTTGCTAAACTTTAGTTCAAGCATCTTTGAAAAAAAAAAAATTACAAAATTGGACAGAAGTATTAAAGTTTGCACAATTAAACTGTGATGTTTCCAAATCAGAAGATTTCACATTTAAGTTTAATACAGGATTTCTGCGTATACGTTTCTGGCAATTTTTAGGTGCTGTCGGATGTTATTTCTCAAAAAACATATAAATTTCCACCAACTAAAATTATTTTCAACTAAGATTTTCATCTAACTTCATATTGAAGAGCTAGGAAAAAAAGTGTTTCTTTACACAAAAGTTCTAGAAGAAACCTATATAGGTTTTCACTAAGAGAAAAGGGAAAAATTCCTTCTTTAAAGATACAAAACAACCCTGAAATAGCTGGTAACAAAGCTTTTGGAAAATAGCTATCCATCTTGTTTCCATACACAATGGAAAAGTCAATAACAAGTAAATCAGTCAATAATTCACTGAGAGAAGGAAGAAAAAAAAACCACTTTGAGCCTGAACCAGTTATTTTATATTATTCATAAAGGAAAATGTGGTGTTTAACCCTAGAAGTGTATTTTTATCCAAAGACTGACTGCAGAATGTCGCTGACCTCACCATAACATCATTTTCCCTCAAGTATGCTGCAAGAAGTTGCACTTGGAGGACCAGCTTTGCAAGGCTCACAGTTTGTTGGCTAGCTGGATTTCCATTCCATCACAGACTCCTCCTCTCCCTTTTCTCAATGAAAAGTGGCTTAAAGGAGTTATAGACTTATTTCAAAGTTGTAGACTTAATATATGCCTTCCTTAGACTCAATTTAATATAAGTGGGAACTTTTCCATGAAAGTATACTTTTGAAAAACCATGAGAATTCTTAGCAAACTTCAAACCAAGCAAGTTCTGTTACTGGACATAACTCTGAAATGATCCATTCATTCTAAAATGGAAGTGGAATTCTCTGTGAAGTGAAAAGTTTCAGTCTAGACAACATTTGCTATTTACAATGAGCAATACAAACCAAGCAGAGCACAAACACAGTAGTTTGGATTTTGGTTACTGCCTCCCTAAATGCAGAATATTGTTTTCCTTCTGTGAGCATGTAAAGTGCTTAACTGCAATGGATGGTCCTTTCAGAGCCCCATGTCTGTTGACTGTAATCCTTGTTCATCTGCAGCTGAACACGTACATAAACATAAATCAGTGAAGAGACTCTGAATTACTCAAGAGAATTAATTTAATGGCCAAGCAAAACACCTTCTTCCCCAAACATTCATGTTGCTTCCTTGACATAAGCAAATAGAGCACACTAAAATATTGGCTGCAAGAGCAGGAAAACATGGCACTAACTAGCTGAGTGAAAGGGAAGGTGTTTGTTACTTTTATTTATTTAAAATTACAGACACCAATAAGCAGATGGTTTTGCAGATATCTTTCGGTCTAATATGCAGGGCAATACATAGTTTCTCCAAAGTCAATTCTATTTTGGGAATTGTATCTGAATTAAGCATGCCCAATCCATACATTGTTAAGAGAGATCATAATGACTCCTGCTGGCTCAATAGCTCAGCTATTAAGGATTCTGATCCTCTGGCTCCCTAAATATACAATAGCATCTCTTATCAAGCCAATTATTCACAAAGATAGGCTTGCTAAATCCTTTTACAAGCACCTTCCAACACAAAACAATACTCCTGGGATCCACTCTGCACAGACAAGAGCCCAGAACACCGATATAATCACAGCTACCTCTATGCTAGTTGGTCACGCTCATTACTTAGTGGCCAAAGAGCTAGGAAATTTAACTTTGATATCATACCCTCAAGCTAAATATATAAATTAATCCTGTGTATTCTGCTGTTAATACCCATAATGACTGAAAATAAAATTTTAAAAAATCACTGTGGAATATTAATTCTTAACTGGGTAAAGACAAGTAAAGACTGATCTCAAAATTACTGTGGGAAACAGTAACTATAAATATGTTTGAGAGAACCAACACAAAGTTTGACATAACTAGCCTCATTGAGAATTATTTTCCTACTGGATTTAGAGGTCACCAAAATATGCACAGAGTTACTTAGAAATAGAACACCAACTAAGTCAAACAAAAACGAGGACTTCCAGTGCCAGTTTTTCAGTAATGATACTCAAGGTGCCTATTTTTTTTATTTTTTTTGTGCTAATCCTTCCTCCTGCTGTTTCTAACAAGAAAAATGAAACCTCTCTTCCCTCAAAGAAAAACAAAATCCAATAATAACCCTCAAAAGTTCAGTCTTAGCAAGAAAATTTAGTAAAGCTTTCAGCTTAAGAAGTCTTCTTGAACTGAATTACCCAGGTGGCTAAAAGAGTATGCAGCTGCTAACTTCACTAGTTGGTATAAAGCTTCCCAATCAATACACCTAAAAAATCACTTTATAATTCATGGGTTTGTCCTACTGCATGAAAAAACAGAACATGTTTCTGGATGTGCATAATAGTCAGATTGTGGTTTTTATCATCTCTACACAGACAAGCAACACCTCGAGGTGCTTGCACAACAACTTTTTGAGTGAAGAGAGATGTACTTCTGAAAAAATCACATTCCATTGAGAATTCAAGCGCTCTTAGCTCTTGCTCTTTTAACTTCTGAAACGATCATTAGCAACCTACAGAATCCTCACAGTATTTTACAGTCCGAACAAATATTTTCATTCATAGATCAAGGTAGGGCAGTAGTAGGAGCTGTAAGGAAGGCAGCAGAAGATTCTTCTTTTAGCTTCGGTTTTGCTAAGTACTGAACTCAGCAAAGTGCATATTCCAGCTGTGTAAAGTATTTATCTTGAAAGAAACACAAGAGGATGTGGGCTTTAAGCCAGTAAAATACTCAGTGATCTGGAATATCACAGTATAGACCGACCAAACTGGTTTCACAACTGCCAGGGCATGAAGGCAGCAACAAGTCCTTAACTCAGTTGCCACAGCTTCTTATAACGGAATCAAACTTTAGTAGATTTTTTTGTATTAACACTTATTTTTGCTGCCAAATAATTCCTTTCTGAATCTCCAAGGAGTCTCACTATTTATCAGAGCCATTATAAAATCTGGAGATCAAATTGGAAAGAGGGTGTTAACACTGAGCAACATATTTTGCTGCTGATACGTGTATTCATAATCAGCTTTCATATTTTCCTGTCTTGAAAAGCAGCAGAAGGATGTCAAAATCTTAAATGCCAAGGAGGTAAGGTTGACATAGGAAAAATTATATTTAGGAAGCACACGCTTATGTATATATAAAAAAAATATATCCACATAGCGATGCTATTTACATTAGCTTTAATACTTCAAAGATCTTGGGAGTCACTGCAGGCAGTTATTTTGTAATCTCAACTCAACAATTAGCAACAGTCAGAAATACTAACACCTAGTAAGGAAAGAAGAAAAAGCAGAAACTATCACTATTTGATGCATTCTTGCCTGGAATATTCCATGAAGTTTCATGCAATCTAACTCAGAATGGGCATAGTTACCATAAAGAAGGTGCAAAGGACAACCAGAGGACAGATTTACTAACTTAAAGCAGAAACTAACTAGACTGGGGAACTGTCTGGTCTAGTAAGTATAGTAAGATGGGGAACAAAACATGAAAGAATGAAGAAAGAAAAGAAAGACCTTAAAAAAACCCCAGCAAATCCAAACCCAGATGACAGGCCAGGCAATGTATACAGACGACAGTCACTATTTCTCATAGAAGAAAAAATTGCCATTGTCAGATAAAATAACCAAGCAGCAGGCTTACAACAAAAAAACCATTTTTGCTCCTGCAGTGCACACCTCAATCATAAAACTCCTCACCTGCTGTCACAGACTGGTGTGGAGCCTAATACATCTGGATTTCAAACCAGGTAAAATAAATCCCTTTCTGAAAAGGACACTTGGGGAAACTTTAGCAGAAGGCTACACAATTTAGAGGTTCTCTGTCTGACTTATAGAAGCTCAGTACTCCTGTGAGGGTCACCGACTGGCCAATTTTATTCTGGAGGTCTGAAGGCACCTGCTGAGATCGTATAGATGCTAACACAACTCTAAACCTAAGCACCCTCACAAAATCTGAAACTTGTTTCACTAATAACAGGACTTAATTACTGACTACAGTAATTTGTTTCATGGGGAAAACAATCAGGTTTTGCAGAAAATCTTATCAATTTATGGGGTTTTATTTGTTTAAAAAAACCCCAAACCTTTAATATACTTGACATCCTTCCAGAAGCAGAAACAAACTTCCAAGAGTCCAAATTCCATGTTGAAGATCTAGATCTCACCATATATCCTCCCTCCTAAATTTCTCTGAGAAGAACAAATATAATCCTTGGAATGAATGAGAAGTTACAGAAGTATAAGACTTCATATTTAAAGAGCCAATATTTTAAGGAAGTTTAACAAAACAGTATGACAAAATTTCTGCTGGTAGTATGACATAAAGCAGCATAAAAAAATCTACTGCACTGATAGTAGGGATTACCTGAACAATCTGTTTAGATTCAGAAAAAAATGAATGCCTATGCTATTATAATAAAATATACTAATCAACTGTTTTAAGATCCCACTCTGAGTGCCTGTACCCAAATTAAACAAATTCAAATAGTAATTCAAATGTTAAAAACGGTATTTAATGCTTTTATGGATAATAACTTTTTTTTATTTCAACCTGAAGGCATATGTAGAAACTGAGATGGAAGTGAAATGCCCCCATAACACTCCACAGACATTAAAATTACTCAACACCTGCTTCTGATCAACATATCAGAAAACAAAGTACTAGTTATAGAAAGATATACAAATTAAAGATAAATGTCCCCAAATCACAGGGGTTATTTTGCTGTAGAACAGCTGTGACAAGAAAAAAGGCAAGAACTTGGCATACAACTGGTTTAACTTTGCTGCCTGCCAAGAATCCAGACGTGGGATTGATACCCACAAACTCCATGTCCCACTGGTGCAGAACCTCAGTCTCTGTCCATCTTCACTGCATTCAGCCCCTCTTGCATACCCCACAAAGGGGCAGGGTCATCAAGATTTACATCATTTAATATGCTTTAAAAAGAAGAACCAGACCAACCAACCAACCAAGAAAATAACAAGTCACTAAAGCATCATCCCCCAAACTTATTCACTAGTATGAGTAACACTGTTGTCTTGTGTTTTATTCCATCTGTACAAATGCATTGTTGTTCAAGTGCCATTCTGATTTACAGAAGGACAAGAGAAGTGTTTGTCAAAATATCATGGATTCCTTTAGGAACATTAAACATTCAAGAAAAACAGCAAAACTGACACTCGACCCAGCAACACAGTATTCAGAGCTCCATAATGACTCCTCAAGAGAAGTGACAAAAGTATGTATGTAAGTGAGTTTTTACTGTAAAACAGTCTTGAAGTCTCAAGGTGCACTGACAACTCCAGCTTCTCATAGAGAGCATCAGAGGGGCTCTGGAGTATCAGTGAGGAGGAGTTGTGACAGCATAATGCATATTTCACTGACAAATGATTTGGAAGCTGTCGGAAAGTTGGTGGAGAAAAAAAACCCCACGTGATCTGCAATGCCATTTTAGTAAATTTAAGATGATTGCCATTCCCAGGGAGATTTGGGATATGCTCCGTTAAAAGAGTAAAACTAAATGGATCAAAAAAATAAATAGCTTCATTGTTGCTCTGCTGTAGCACTGCAAAGAGAGTAAGAATGAACAGTTTAACCTGCTGTATTTCAACTGCACAAAGAAGGCACTAAACAGAAAAGGTAGCATTATATACAGTTATCAATATTGTACAAGAATATAAAAACTGGAAGTTCTTAGGTTGTATGGAAATCAGTAGATCCTGTGAATTTGTGGGTTTAATTTACTTAGACTAGAGACCAATGTGTCTCTTCGATTACAGAGGAAACAGAATGGCAAAAAAACCTCTACTTTTACAAAACTTGTAATTTTTTACTTCTCAGTTAGATCTGAAAAAATAAATGCTAAACAAATTTCTTCAATGTGGCCTTAACATTTTCATCTTTCATCCTGCAATCTGAGGATAAACAAAAGATGGTAAGACTTTGACGAACATCCCATCAGTTTAGAGGAAAATGAGTTGTGTCATGCTGGCTAGGGTGTAGATGATGGCATCTTCAACCAGCTAAGCAACAGAAGCTATAGCTTAAAGGGCAAACTCAAAAATTCTGTATGAGTGTATCAGGAAATCTCTCAGCATACAAAGAAGATTTGGCTATGTAAACAGGAAATGTCCTGCTGTGCCTAAACGCCTCTTCATGAAATGAAATATTTTAGATTTCTCATTTGACCTTAGGCTCCCAAACAGCATGAAGATGCAGCAGCTCTAAGCTCACGTAGCAGAAAGCCAACCATACTGACTGTCTTTGTGAGAAAACTTCATTAAGTCTGCTGCCAAGCCTTTTATGCCTACAAGAATCTGCTTAGACACACCTCTGTGTTCTTACAGCAGTTTCTTATTAAAACAGTAATGGTAGCAGATGACAAGACAAAACACCGTATATACAAGAACTATGAGAATTTTAAGTTTTGAAGTAGTTCAGACTATCTCTATCTCAACAGCATAACAAAGCTAAGCTATTAAACCCAGTTTACTGACATTAAGGATCTTTGAAAAATGTTAATTTGCTGTCTTTACATACCTGTAAGATAGCAACTTGAACTGAACATATTTATTTAGTGCCTGTATATATGAAAAGAAACAGTACTACCATCTTAAATTATTTGGTTTTGTTTCAATGCATATTTCCACAGGCATGTAGATACACTAAGATAACACAGTCTAGTGTTTAAAACTAAGAAATAGAAAACAACAACAAAAAAAAACCACAACAACAAACCAGCCACCAAAAACATCCTCCCAAGACAGTTACTACAGCATAGCACCTCCATTTTGAATCACAATGCTGATACCAAAGTAAGGAGTATCAGTAGGAACCATCTGAGGCCTTATTGGCAAGTATTTTAAACATGAAAAACATTACGCTGTAAAATGTCTTTGGGATGTATTCTTCACAGATTTTCCAAGTTTCACTAACACATGTACATTCAAGGAATGTTACTTCATGACCTGTAAGTAGACTGAAAACATTTCTTTTTAAGGCAAGAAAAAAAACAATGTGATCAACAAGCCCTGCTGCCCTGAACAGGAGTTTCAGTATTTAATATTTCATGTCCAACAGGTATAAGTGAACAAGACTGCAACTTAGTGGAAAAAAAGTCCAAACAATTTAAGATTTTCCAGCAATGAAAGTCCATTACAATTTTAAGGAAGTATGTTATTAGCTTTTCAATTGCATGTTTATAATCTCAATTTGTATAGCTTGTGCCAACACATGGACCTTCCTACACCTTGGTCTCTTGGGGAAACCTCCCATCAAGAACTTTTCCTTTGATATAAATGAATCTTTAACTTTCAGATTAAGTAATGGCAAAAAATATATGCTACATGGTGTTCATGGTCTTTCAAGAATCTGAGGCATGTTTATATGCTCTTCAAATGTTCAAAAGGGTCTTCTTCGTGGCTTCATAATCCTTCAGCATTCTCCAGAAAATGAGCAGCAGGACCAGACTCAACATCCATAATTGCAACAGCTATCCATAAAACCCTTTAACTGACACTTGCAGACATACTTCTGGCATCTGTCAGTCTGCAAGCCCATGTTCATCCTATTAAATGTACTCATCTTCCCCTCCACCAGCCAACTACTTTCCACAGTCAGTGTTAGCTGCCCTGTAGACATGCCACATTTGATGTTTCTTGACTTGCTCAAAATGTCCCCAAACAGATTATGCAAGGACAACAAAGAGTGATTTGCTGTGATTCTAACTATTTTCAACTCTCAAAAAAGAAAAACATGTTCTCCAACATAGAAGTCTCACCACCCTTTTAAAAAACAAAAAGCAAGGGAATTTCCTCTAAAAACCAGAGTGAAGCACTGGCCATTATTAAGAATAAAACATGTTAAGAAATTACACTGCATTCATTTCCTTGCTACTTCAGTTGAACTGACTTACATTAATAAATTTAGCAAATTAAGGTAACAAGTTCTCATATCCAACCTGTACAAAAATAACCAGTCAGTAGTCCCTAGACAAAGACCTATTAGTCAAAAAACATGTCATCAGGCATTCATGGTGCTTACCAAACTGTACTATTTTTCCTTAGTTTTAAACATCAGGCTTGGTCAATAACATGCTGAAACTGGGAGAGGAAAGCTAAAAGACAGGAGCAGGGAAGAAGTAGTACTTGCCATATTACACTTCAGTATCTGCACATGGTTAAAAAAAATTATTATTCCCCAAGATTATTTTAACCCCACCTACTTTTCTGTGGCTTAAACCAACTCCTGTTTAACCAGATCTGATACCAATTGAAAGCAGCAATGCTTTTACTTGGGTCTGTTTTGTACTATTGGACCTCTACCTGGTCCTTACTCTCTGGCTCTTCAAAGCACAACTCAGATGGAGAAACCAACCCATTAAATGCTGCCAATTCTTGATTGCACTGACTTTTATGCAAATAACACGTACCATGAGATGAGATTCACAAGAGCATCTCTGAGTACACAGAGCAAACTAAAATTTCTATTATTAAGCTGTTACTTTTCATTAAGAAGCCATTAGTTCATTTTTCTTTATCTGTACTAAAACAGATTATTCATAGAAGTATGCAAGTTAGTACAGCTTCACAGACTGTCCTGGAAGGTAAGTAACATGGCTCCATAGCTTCCCTGTGTATGTAGGCTAACTGGTAAATCACGGCAAGGTATTTAATTTTTTCTTGAAGTACCATTATACTTGTTTTAATGGCAGTGGTAGTTCTAGACATGAAAAGGTTCAAAAAGGGAACAATTTTTTTAATTGATAACCTCAGGCTCAGAGCAATCTTTTTCAAAGCAGTAAGTTTCTTCTGCATGCTCCCTGCAACTTATAAGTAATTTTAGACTTAGAGGAAAATCACCCCTCTACGATGAGTTCTTGTGTTCTTTCAACTTCTAAGTCTCTCCACTCCTCCTCATTGTTTGTAAACAAAGGTTAAAGGTAAATAAGACAGAAGAGGGTGAGAAGATGCAAGGAGTGGACTTGCAGAGGAATATAAACTTTCTGGATAGCATGGCCCCAGAGCTCCAAAGGCCTTGACAACACTGATGATCTAGGAAGGCTTTTGAACATCAACATGTACCACCACAACATCGCAAATCTCTCTGCTCTTCCACTTAAATATGACCTGCCATTTTAAGAACTGTGGCATTTAAGAACTGATCTGCACATACTTACACTGACATTTGGCCACTTCTTGAAATGGATCTAATTATTACAGCAGAAGAAAAAAAGTTTAAATAAATCCAGTTATTCCTTCTTGTGCACTTTCTATTAGCAAACAAAGAACTCAACTCAAAAAGAAATATCTTTACTATGAAACCCTACTGTCTGCATTGGTTGTTTTACCAAGGATTTACAGGGCTTTTCCATGCATGGTGTTAAGACAGTGGCAATGGTGAGGACTTGGGAAAGAAGAACAAAGATGTTTTTTATATTTGATAATTTTCTAGAAGCAACCAGGTTCTTCTCCAGGTAGTTTTGTGCAGAAAGCAGCAGGAAGAGGTCACCGTAAAAAAAATTATATCCTTAACAGAAGTCTAAACAGGTCAGAACGAATGACTACCTTATCTAAGATTCATTTTAAAAGAATTGGAAGCCTTCGCAGCTTTTTAATAATTCATTACCCTGTTCTTTTCCTAAGTTCACCTGTCCCCATGAACAACAACAAAACAATTCTGAGTCATCAAATTCCTAGACAGCAGATGCTGATTAAAAGAGGAACCAAAACGTTTCTCTTCCAAAGACAGAAGCACTGGAAGTACTTGGAGAAGAGCCTTGGATTTACATGGCAAGGCAGAGGTGGAGGAGGGCTGCATAGGTGGCTTCTGTGAGAAGACATCAGAAGCCCATGTCAGGCTGATGGTTCTACAGGATCAAATCACAGAATCATAGAATACCAGGCTGGAAGAGACCTCAAGAGTCATCTGGTCCAACCTCTTGGCAAAATCGCAAATTGATTCTTCTTATTGTTACCCATTTTATTTTTCATGACATTTACTTTACTTAAAGGCTTTTATAGTAGAAAATTAATCCTAATGGTGATACCTACTTTATTTATATAGTATCTTTCCAAGACCAAGACTACCTTTGTAAACAGACACTATAACCCACATCTGGCATGCAAACTTGTCTTTAATCAACCTGCAAATCAACTAACATCAGTAGTAGAACAAACTATATGACTGAGGCACTGCAGCACCTTGTATCCTGCTTTTAATATTGAGCTAAAAGAAGATAAGACTTCTTAACACATACAACATTTCCATACTGTTTTGCCATGTCTGAACATATTAAGCAAAACACCAGAGTGCAGTAACATGTTTAAGCTTTTGTGTCCTCTGAAATACAAGTTTGCATAATTCAGGAGAGGGAAGTGATTTAAACTGATAACTTCTAACTATTCTGAAAAACTACACTGCAACATAGACTGGAGTTTTTAACGTGCTGTGAAATATATCTTTCTAATGAAAGCTATTTGTACTTCACAGGGTGCCAATGGAAGGTTACATTACTGCCCAACAGTACTTTAATTCCATATTAATATGGAAGAAGGTCAAGTTATTTTTCTTCAGTTTAAATATATATTTTCATTGCTAACTACCGATAAGATCCTGAGACTTTCTCACCTTTAATCATACACTTGAGGATTCCATAGCACCACATAGTCAAAAGAAGACCATAAGCATTGATTTGATTTCATGATTGATGATCTCATAGAATATGGAGAGGAAAGATAAAACTTATGAAGAATATTATACAGTTTTGTTGTTCCTATTTTTGGAACTCTTGAAAACTTAAAAGTGAATTTTAAAAGGCATTGAAAAGAGCTACTACTTAAATGACCAAGAAACCACTTAGAAGAGAGGATGTGAACAGCTTGTTCAGTCCAGCGAAAGGATGTGATTATTCATCAAGAAAATCCAAGTAAACAACAGTGCAGAAATGTTGAGTGAAAGGAAAATTAGCATAAACAAGTTTGAATTTCCAGATTAAATTTATTTTTCATGAGTTATCCAGCTCTCAGAGAAATGAGGCTCTAGATCAGCCTTCTAGCAGAAACAGAAAGGATAAAAATTGTTTTTAAAATGGAGCTTGACAAGTAGGGATTACATTATGTAATATTAGCAGGAGACTGGATTTAATAAAGTAAATCCAGGGTACCAAATTTCCCTATATTCCAGATTTATTTATAATTACAGTCTTGAGACTATAGGGAAAAATAGAATGGCAAAGATACAGCACTGGCTTTCTTATAATTCAGTAGGAAGAAGGACTGTATTGTCCTCTGTTTTTTTTTTTTTTCTTTCAGAGGATGGATACGAAGTTATTTACTATTACAGGAAACTGCAAATTGCTGTAGCACTTCTGCCCACAAAAACCCAAGAGATCTGGACAAGTTCAGTGACCACAGCATCATATTTTCCATTGTAGTAAAGACAATATTCCTGAAACAGCTGGTCTCTTATTAATAGAATTCATTTATCTTATTCATAGCAAATGAAGCACACAGTAGACAACAAGCCAACCGGCCCATTAAGAAACAGATTAAATTTGACCTTTCAAAGAAATCAGTTTAAAAAACTTAATTTAAAAAAAAATCCACAGTATTTTCTTCAAGCACATCATTTTATGCAGCATTTGAAACTCAAAACTGCTCCTTTGGTTGCCTGACATAATCCAATAACTAGGTTTCTCTAAAGAATACCAGTTTCAACAGTAAGACTTAAGAACACCCATGTTGAATCATTCAAGTTCTTTGTTAAAACATAATCATTATTGACAGTATGGATATTCAATTGCAGGTACTACTGGTTCAAAAGGAAACATCACGTGATGGCCAGAAAATAATGCACTCTGTAACAGTCCACAACATCATGGTATTTGTTTTCTTCACATATATTTGGCTAAAGATAATATGATACAGACTGCAGCTGTTTTAAGCACTAGAGGAAGCAATTAGGATCCTTCTCTGGCCATCAACCAGCTTACTGCTGGTATCTCTGCATAGAAGACAGAACACTGTTAGAAATGTTTTTGAAAGTTACATCCATAATCCATAGATAATGCAGACACCAGCATAGACTGCACAGGACCCTTCAAATGCATATCAGAAGTGATGCCTTAGGTTTTAGCTTTTATATTTTATGATTCTCTGCTGCTTGATGTGTCTTTGAAACTTCATATTTGGTATTAGTAAGTTCTCTTCACAGGGTAGTTAGACAAAACAATCCCTTCCCAGCTAGAAAATCAAGGACAACCATTACCCCAAAAGCATAAATAATGGTGAAGGGAAAGGGGGCAAGCCAGGGGGATGAAACTTCCTAGCCTGGGGCTGTGGCTGGACAATTGACCCCAATATGTACATGAACCAAAACTTGTAAAAGTGTAAAACTCATGACCGGGATCTGTCCTGGATTCGGGTGTAGCCCCAGCCAGGCTCTTGAACTGCCCAAGATGTATATTTTTATCCTTTTTATCCTTTTCAATAAATACCTATTTGGTCCATTTAACTCTATCTAGTTTCTGTTCCAGATCAGCTTTTCTAGGCATCAAGAGGACAGCAATGGAGCAGATAACTTCACCCCAAAACCCTAATGGTAATGAATAAGTTTCAATTTCCTTTTAGTAGGAAAAAATAAATTGTAGTCTCCTACTGTAAATACAAGTTGTAGAACAGGGCTGAAGTAGGCATGATGAGCACAAGTGTGCTCCATGAAGCTGCTCTTGACTTTTGTGGATGCTTACTTACTAAGTAAGTGTGACTCTGGGAATATCCCAGAGCAACACCAACCACATGGTCTAGTTTATCTTTATGTATGGCCATACTAAGAGGGATTTTTTTTTAATTGGGAATAATATACTTAGGAACTAAGAAATGTAATCTACAGCTACATAAATAAAGGAGAATGACTGCTATCAAACTTCAGCAGTTAGTATTTAATGAACTCAGTCTTGCTTAAAATACAATCTGGAAAAGACATTGCAGACATAATCTTATGAAAATATGTAAAGCGAAGATATCTGGGAAAATGCATCTCTCTGGAAAGATACAAAGGTTTTGTTTTTAATATGGAAAAAAAAGAATCCCCAAAGAGATAAAAAGATTGTAAGTTCTCATGCTGTAATTTTGTCCTTTTTTTTTCCAGGGAGCTAATTCCTAAAATTTCCCTATGTATAAACAGGTTCATCTCTGTATTTTTATAATTAAGTTTAGTAGAGAAATTAACCATCCCTGAAAACCCTGAAATATGACAAGCAACTTGACAGTCTTGTGTGAAATTTCTATAAAACCCTGGTAAATAACACCCCCTCACACTCCTTGCAAAAGACAGTATTTCCACCTTATATCTATGTTTCTCCTCGTGTCAAGTAGTAAAATAAAATTACTGCTACTAAATTACAAAATCCTAAAGATATCTGCTAAATCTTATTTATATTACATGTATATATAACACCACAGCTCTGCATTACTATTTGCATCATAGTAAGACACTTGAAAAAGTATAGTATTACTTAAAACAGCTGCAGACATACTGAACTTTCAACCATTTAACCCAAAACTTAGGTAGTTCTCATCTTTGAATACATGAATTTGATAGGACCTAAGATGGAGAAGGCCTCAAAAATCAGAGGGAGAAACAGAAGGCTTCTGCACACAGTGAGCCGTAAGATGACCTGCACAAGATGAATGACACTTTCTGGATTGTTAAATACAATATTTATTACATCTGGCAACTCAGTAGGCCTGTTATGGAAATTAAAAGCATACAAGTAATTCTATAATGGAATTTCCTATATAATCTATAGGACAACACCCTGGACTAAGTTGCTTTTTCAGAAGATAACTACAAAGAAGTTTTAAAGTACATACTGGCAAAAACTACCTGGAAAAACAGACAATGTTTTAATTGAAAACAATCTAGACTGAACAAGAAGGAAAAATATCAGTTCTGCCTCAGGAGTCATTCTACAGCTGGACCTCACAATGTGAAGCAGTTAGGCATATGCACCTTCAACATGCACCTGAAAGATCTATTAAATTTAGCAACTGAAGAAATTATAAAATCAACATTTACCTAATAATCAAGGTCAGTCGTAACAGGAAGCCATTTTTTCTAAAAAGTTTTTTATCCTCTTAATTCCTAAGTTAACAGAAAAAACCCTCTCCTGAGTACATTGAAAAACTACATGCTTCAACTTAAATGTGCCTATACACAGGGCTAAATCTCTGTCAAATGATAAAATTTTTAATACAACTAAATCTTTCAAGAGATAGTAATGCATTTAGTACCTCAGCTGATTTGAAGAAGGAAGTGTAGTCCATCTGTATAAATTCTAACTGTGGGACAAGGCTGAAGTAGGCACAATGGCCATGCAGATGGGATGCTAACATCTAGCTAAACTGAAACGTATAATCTGTGTTGTTCTGGCCTCCTCACAGAGTCCTGCTTATTTAGAAAGACAATGAAACAATGCAAAAAAAATGCTAGGAAAAAGCTGCCGAGCATTTTACATCAATTCTGGCTTTATCAGTTCCCACTGCATTCACCATAGTGCTTCATAGAACACATTATTACAGCTCTGCATGCCACCTTGCAAAGCAGCACTGTCCTGAATTAAGGTAGCAAAACCACATTAAGTCTGACTCATTTTGGGACCATTCCAAATAAAATGCAAAATATTTGCATACTACACTGACCATATTTATTCTACCTTCAATTTATGTGGAGTCTGCCAGGTATTTATAAACATTGCATTGCCACAGTAACTTGAATACTAGATTGTGAAAACATTAAAATTTTGCAACATTTGTAATACAGAAGTTTAATTTTACCTTCAAAACCATGGACATGCCTGTCATTTCACATAATAAAACTTACATTTAGCAACCTTTAAAATATTATTGTGTTTTTGATCAGTTTCACTGTCTCTTCTCTATGCATGGTCAGGAATGACAGGTTCCAAAACTCATTTCCATTGAAGCTCTACAGCACAGTCCAGATTCTTTTACCCCACCAGAACTGATCCTACAAAATTATGTGTAAATATAAAATCCTAGATCACCTAGAGATAAAACTTGGTAAATAATGCCTATTTTGTTTCCAGGCTTGTAGGTTATTAAATATTCAAAAGTCAAATAATCGAGTTATCACTGAACTACTTCACAGTTTGGTTTTCAAACACGTTTTCAGAAATTTGAAAAAAACAAAAGGCCTGCATAAGCATTTTCCACTTCACTGATTTTAAAGCTGAGTAGGAGTAGCTAATTTGCTTAAACAAGTCAAATTTTTGTGCTCCAGAAATATACAATGGTGCTACTTGCTGTAACAGGTACATTGTTCTTGCAGCATCTACAACTGAGTCTTCAGAGCATAAGTCCAGGATTTCTAACTTGTTGAGAAAAATCCAGACATTTCCTCAGCAGCCCTAACACAGGAATTAAGGCAATTCTACAGAATAATGACACATTTGTGAAAGAAAGGGATTTGAAATTAACAAAAGGATAAAAATCTCTTACTATACCAAAACAAACTTTATTTTTCTAAGGCTAAAAGACATACAACATGCTAGATCTGTACATAGGATACAATAGGCATTGTGTCAAATAGAATAACATTTGAACTATACAGTTTTAAAAATCATGAGAACTTACAAATTGAGTAGTCATTACTTCAGATAGAAATATTGCTCTAAATCCTGCAAGGACTCATAAGTGTTCTTCCCAAAACTAATGGGATTACTCACTTCAGAATGAGGGTTCAATTTACTTGTCAAAATAGTATTTGCTCTACTGCAATCTGTCTTGGACAATCATGAAATGGCTTGTGGTGGAAGGTACCTTAAAGACTATCAAGTTCCAAATTCCCTCCCACTAGATTGCTCCACTACCAGGTTGCTCAAAGCCCATCCGACCTGGCCTTGAACTTTCCTACAAAGGGGGAATCCACATCCCATCTGGGCAACCTGCTACAGAGTCTCACTACCCTCACCGTGAAGAATTTCTTCCTAATATCCTATTTAATGGGTAGGTACCCACCCCTTGGCGATTTACTGCATGTCCTTGTATAAAAGTCCCTCTCCAGCTCTTGTATGCCTCTCATCAGTCACTGGAGAGCTGAAGGAAAGTTTTCCCAGAGCCTTCTCCTCCACAGGCTTAATAACAGCCTCAACCTCTCAGCCTGTCTTCAGATAGCCTAAGAAGAAGTTGTGTTTGTGCATAGTTGATCTGGAACCAAAAGCAGTCAGTTCTCAATGCTAGTCCAGGTCAAAAAAAGTACTCATGAGGTATCCTAATTTGTCATTACTATTTTATAGGTTTGTTATAGAAAGTTCTTACTACTTAAAACCAGCTCAGACTTTCTGCTACAGAGAGAAAGTTTCTAGCAACAAGAAAGGCTTTAAATACAAATAAACTTTTTTGCCTGTAAAGAAAGCTGTACCAATGAGATTTTAGAGATACAGATAGACTGATACACACACATGTGTATATACATATATATATATATATACACACACAAGCACTATTTCTGTGTAATTGGTCATTTCACATCCTGTGGGCATGGGGTTCAGGATTTTGCTAAATTTAGTACAAATTCACATAAGGTGTTAGCAACCCAGGTGCTCACTAAAACTTAGGTGTGTCAAGACATACCTTTGGTACCATGATACCATATGAAAAAAACTCTCAAATAGCTCAATAGCTCTCAATAGCTGCTTTATGTAAATGCAATGCTGTAAATAGATAGTTGATGCATGGACAAATACAGTTCAATCCTACTATTGGGCAAATAAAATCCTCACAATTTTAACCTCCTAGGTAAGGACACAAACTTTGGGTTTAGACTCCAGGTTAGAAATTGTTCTTAAGACCTACAGAGCTCAGAGCAACACCTGTTCCCTGTCCACAGAACATGTAGTACTGCTACCCCTAACCCTACAAAAACCAGCATAGCAAGTCAATGTGGCAGATATTTCTCAGGATTACAGTGATTTTTTCCCTTGAGTGTCTCATGTTGTGAAAAGAGATGCTGTAGGTTACGTCTCTGCTCTCTGTGAAGGAAAACTTTAGGCAACAGGTGAAAGATCGAAAGTGACAAGTAGGTGGCAAGATTTACAGGACGGAAGGACAAATCGAGTCTAGTGACGCTCCTGGGCAATTCGTAGCTTTCACTTTATGATCTTCAGAGCGTGACTGCCGTTTTCATTTTCATGCCCCAAAAAGCTGTCACTGCTCAACTCACAGACCTGTAAAAGCACTACACTGTTCGTGTTTATCTCTGCTTTCAGAACCTTTCAAATTACCTAAAAGTTCATCTACCGTATGAAGACGCGAGAGTAGGGGGGAAAGGTATAAACTCTCTCTATGAATTCACTCCATTATCTCGCTTTGCCCACTTTTTACGAACATCTTGACACGCACTCGCAGCGAGCGTGCCAAAAAGAGACCTCGCCGCAACACCTCACGCCAGGTCCGTACGGTACAGCGATCTACAGGGCGGCTCTCGCCGCAGCCCCGAGCCCGGGCTCTGCCCGCAGCGGGACCGCCGGGGCGGGCGCGCCCCGCGCTGCCCGCGCTACCGGGCCCGGGGCCGGGGCCGGGCCCGCGCCGCCCCCGCTCCCCCGGGACACCGCCGGGCGCGCCGCCGGCGAGGCACGGCACGGCACGGCACGGCACGGCAGCGAGCAAGGCAGGGAGCGGGCAGGGAAAGCTGAGGAGGCGCCTTTCGGCGGCTGCCGGCAGGGGAGCCCGCGCCCGGCGCCCATTCAAACAAAAGAAGCCCCTTCTCCTGCCAGGCACCGCCGGTCCCGCCGCCCCACTCACTTCGCAGGGCCCCGATGAGGAGGCTTCCGTCCTTAATCAGCTCCTTGATGAACTTGTTCGTCCTCTCCAGCTCGATCTCGTGACACTTGAGGCGCTCCCTGAAATCCGGGCTGTCCAAGTAGGAGTCGCTGAACTCCAGCGTGGGCAGCCCCATGGCAGCGGCGGCGGCGGAGCGCGGCAGGGAGGAACGCAGGGAGGGCCGCGCCGAGAGACGGCACCGCGGGCACAGGGGAAAGCGGGGGAGCGGCGAGACTGGGCGCGCTGCCGCCTGCCCGGAGAGGCTCCCGACCCGCCGCACCGGCCCGCAGGCAGCGGAGGCGGCGCGCTCCGGCCGCTGTCACCGGCCCCCAGCTACATCGCTGCCCGCGGCGCTCCGCGGGCTCCCAGCGCCGCCGCCGCTCCGCCGCTTCCGGCAGCGCTCGCTCTTCCTCCCCGCCCGGCGCTAACTCCAGTGCGAACCTCCCCCGGCCCGGCCGAGGAATTCCTCCTCCTCCTCCCGGCGCGGCATGCTCACACGCCGGGGACGCGGCCCGGCAGTGCCCGCCCCTCGCTCGCCGCCCCCCGCGCTCTGCCCTCCAGCGGCCGCGCCGCCTCGGGCCGCTCGGCCGGGGCCGGGCGGGGGGCCTGCCCCGCTCTGCGGCTCGCCTGCTCCTCCTTCAGCGGGCGCTTTGGGGCGCCCAGAGCAAAGTCGGGAAGGAGGATCCGGCACGGGGCATTGCGAAGGGAGCCGGAGCGCAGGCAGCGGCCCGAGCGGGCCTGCTCTGCCAGGGCATCCCGCTGGCGCCCGCCCGGCCTGCGGCGGGCAGAGAGGAGATGGGGACATCGCCTTCTGCATGCCACTTGGTTGCTGTGGAGGGGGTACGGCTGAGCCAGATCCATCCTAAAGGCGACCCTCAGGAAACAGCAAAACTGGTTTCTGCAGCAAAGTTGGGTTTTTGCAAGTATGTGAGTGGGCTTATCAGAGTAAACAGAAACACTTCGGTTGATGCTTGTATGTTTGTCTGGAGTGGTTTATCCAGACATACCGTGTTGGTGTGTAAGCATGTATACAAATGTACATACTGGATTTAAGGAGAGCTCTCTGTAAACACGCCTTCAAGGCGGCAACAAGTCAATTGGAAACAGCCATAAAGGCATAGCTATGAAAGTAATTGTACTTCAGGACAGCCAACCACTTGCCAAAAATGGCTTTCAGGAACACAGCCGTGCACGCACCCCTACCAAATCATTGTCTCCATGTTTGCACAGTTAAATGCGAAAGTGTGGGAAGGCTCCAAGCTCCTACATGCCATAATTCCTTGATATAGTTTATGTTTTTCACGCTTCTTAACTGTTCATCAAAACTTACCTCTTTGTATTCACAATGGATTTTTGCGAGTGTCAAAAATGCAGGAGAGACGCTGCCATTTCTACTAATGCAGCCTGCAGAATTTGTTGAAGTGAAAAAATAATAATTCTCTGTTTTTACAAGACCGAGACTTCCTCAGGACAGTATCAGAATCAGCTGTCAGTGTTGATACTAATACACCTGTGGAAGTCTCTTAATTCCTAGTGATTGCAATACTCTGCTTGTTAACATGTTTCCTATTTTTGTAATGATAGGAGGAATAAGACTGAAAAGGGCTGCTTATTTCCATGCTTTTGCAGGCAGTAGCATGTAATTTCACTTGTAAACTAATATACATTTGTATAGAATCCATTTGAACTGCGGTAAGGATGTTCCAAATGGATCTATTTTCTGACTATTAAAAACCTAATTTTCAGTCTACATATATTCACAGAGTCATTTTAGGCATAGTTGTTATCTCTTCTATGTCATCTGTAACTGAAAACATTCTTTGTCTTCCACCATGTTTATTCTTTGATGTAATTTTTGAATGCAATAATGTCATCTCTTAACTCTTCTGTACAATACCTGAAATAAATCAAACCTTTCTTTCATATAATAAAATACTAATTTCCTTCTTTATTCTTGTTGCTTGTCTAGATCTCTAAGTTTGATTTGATTTGATCTTATTTCATCATAGTCTACTAAATTATATGCAAGACTTGTTCAGTCACATTAATGATTATGTTACTGAAATAAACACCTTTGATGAAGAGTGCGTTTGTCTATTTCACAGCAAAATTACTACTGTGCTTCACAAAGTCTCTTGGATCTTTCTTTTCCTGTCTTCAACTAGCAGATTCCCAAGTGAGAACAGAAACATTGGTCCCAGAAAACATGTACTAAGCATTTTAGTTCAAAGTAGTTATACTGGCAATCAGGATGACTGATTTTTTGCTATGTAATGTTCTCATCTGAAGAAGTTCCATAAGCACCTTGCTGCTTTTGGTGTCAAGATCATGAGTGGAAATATTAATGAGACCAATATTAATGGTATATTCCCTCCAAGTAACTTATGGTTATCCATTTAATTGGGTCTGTGTTTCTCAGAATAATCCATATTTTTCTCAACCAAACAGAATTTCTCAGCATACAGTGTTTAAAAGTTCATGTAAAAATTCTGCTAGTTCACATGTCCTACTGTTCCCTTTACTCAGAAAAACCTTTTTCTTTAAGGAAATGGATTTTTTAAGAATTGTTTTTGCTTCATAAGGCAATATGTGGGCAAATGAACACCCAAACCTGCATTATCTGTAATGGCAGATAATGCCAGAGAAAGCTTTTATAGTTAGCCTGTGAGCTTAATGAGCCTTTATGGCTGCATCTGGAGGAGGATCTGGTAAATGAGGGATCTGGCACACCTGCAGAGTTCAGCTAACAAAAAAAGTCTTGATGGAAAGATAAATCCTAGGGTGTGTTTTGTGTTGGAGTTAGGTGGGACCTTGTAGCTTGCTGCTTTCTAAAGAAAACATGGTATGTGAAGATGTGTTTGGGAAATGTAGAGGCCCAAACTTTATAGTGAGCAGGCTAGAACTGTATTTGGCTTGATTACTTTTTTTGTTTCCCTTAGAAGACTGTTGCACGGTGCCCTGGTAGAAAGAGTAGGTTTCATAATTTGAAAAGGTGGGAGAAACTGAGGAGAAAGCTAAACTTTCCAAACAGCATCTTTTTTGTAAACTAATAGTATGCTAGAAGAGAGTGAACCCTATTGAAATACAATTTAGACACCTAAACAGGTAGAAGCACCAGCCCTTCAAGTAGAAGGCTCTATTAAATGAGCCTGGTGTTACTACTACCTGTGAAGAGGTGAATGAAAAATGGGACACCTTTTTTTTCTGAGCTCCCAGCGAGCTTTGTCCTGTTTCGTCACCTCCTATTTTTGTTATTCTAAGCTTATTCTAATATCCTACATGTTAATGAGGTCAGATCAATTACTGTGAATTTCTCCTTCGTCTTAAATGTAAACACTGAACTGTAATTTCCAGAGAGTGGCCCTAGTCTGACTCTAGATGATATCTCAGGCTATTTCTAGACAGCCTGGGAAGAGGAAAGGTGTGTCTCAGTACTGCCTACAGCAGCACCTATATGCAGTCCCCAGCATTTATGGCTCTATCCTCCCCTGTTAGATGTTGTTAATCTAGGCAGTTAATGCTGAAAGGGACGTGTCTCTTATCTACTGGGGAATATTTTAGGATAGAGACTATGCCAACTTCCTTGTTATTTTTTCTGCCTCAATGTACACAATTATGGGAAAGTTACTTATAGAGCTGTGTGGCTTTGCTCCATATCCTGAAAATTGCTGCTTTCCCTTGAGAGACTGTGGGATTATAGGCAGAAAAATACAAGGACACTGATGCTTGTAAGTCCTCTTGAACTGCTTAAGCATACAAGACTAACTATGTACCTATCTATCATAGAAAATATTAATAGAATAGAAAACCCTGCTCTAGCAATTTTTAACAGAGTATTTGAACTTGTTTTAACTGTCTAAAGAGCTTGTTTTACTTAAGTTTCCCGTACGTTTCTTCTGGGAATTGCCAAGATTCTCAGGAGCTTGCTATGATAAATTCTATTAAAAGTTTTCAGTTTATCCTTATTAATTTAAGATACTACATGCTAAGCTTATATTGATGAACAGCGTTAAATTAAAAGAAAAAGAAAATTCATGAGGAAAGTAAGTCGAAGTTTTTTATTTCCTTGTGTATAAACTGAAAGTAATACTACTCCGTCCGGAATACAGTCATATGTTGTTAACTGACTGTTAAATGACATAGCTGCCAATATGTTCTGTTCGTTTTGTTGGTTTGGGTATTTTCACTGCAAGTTAATGTTGTCAGAGGAGGAGGGTAGCTAGTAAAAATCATAGTTTGGAAACCACGCCTTGTAATTTAGTATGTACAGACCATATTATCCTGAAATATTGGTCTCTGCACAAAGGTCAACTCATGTGCATTCCTATCAGTGTTTCAGATTGTCATCAATAATTACAGATTGGTAAACTTTCTTGGAAAAAATGTAGAGTTCTTAATACATGAGCTAGCTCCAAGTGGTTTGGAGAAGCTTCAAACAATGAAGTTCAAAGCTGAAATTAAAAATCATGTTTAGTAACTCTTATGCTGTGTTTGCTTAAGCCTCCTGGGTAATTCTGGGTTGAATCTGAATGTTCCCTGACTGGCTGTGGTTCTGCCTTCTGGTATGCTCAAAATAGCATTTACTTCAAGAAGTAGGTGCTTGATACCACGTGAGTTACAGACAGTTGAAACAAGCAGCTCCCAGCTTCCAGATGGGATGGATACAGTGAGCAGATGAAGGCTACTCAGCTTTCATCTATGGGAAGTAGCAGATGTGGCAGCTTAAAAATCAGCAAGGTGATGAGGACTGCTTTCTGTATCCTAGTACCTGAGGTATTAGCCTATAGAGTAGGAAAGCTGAATGCTAGGTAGCTGCAATCTTGGTTCACAGCATTATCGCTAGAAGGGGAAACTTCAGATCACACTTTGTCTTGCAGTTTCTTCTTGAAGCTTTTGGGAGTTTCACTCAGCATGAAAAATCTTTGGATCACTCTCCATGTCTATATGCAATAGAGAAGTACCTCCATTCCTTAATTTTCACTTTGGAAGCAGAGCATCTAAGAGGTAGATGTATCATCTTAATTGAAATTTGATTCATGCATTCTTTGGTGAGATTCTGTATAGCCACTTGTCTGTATTTTTCTGAAAGTAACTTTTGTACATTATTGGTTATAGTTTATTTAAATAACTAAACAACAGGACTATGAAAATCATCAAGGTTAACACCAAGAAATTAAATTTTCACATCATTATCCACAATTATTCTTTCATAGCCAGGATCCTTTTCCCTAAGTGGATGCCTTCCTTCCTAGCCTTGTCACTTGTATAATTTTGAACATGAAAGAAGAAATAAGCTATAGCAGATATAAGCAAATTCTGGTCCTGCCCTTAGCCAGCAGACTGTGAGTTAGTGCCAGAAAAGAGCTGGGTGATTACATGATCTAGATAGCAGCTAAAAGGCAGGGTATATTCAGCTCAGCCCTGTACTGCACCTTTGCACAATGTTTGGGTCAAAGTGGATGTCTGTGGTGCCTGCAGACTGTATAGATGCCAAGAAACAGGAATTACAGAAGGTACCTGAAGGAAGCTCAGTCACGTTGGAGGATTGTGGTAGAAAGGATGCAGCAGAATGCTTAGCAAGAGAAGGAAAGTGGACTCTGCTGTCTGCTTCATCATGTGTACCTCTACTGCACAGAAACTAGATAGATGCCAATTGCAGCCATACTGTGTAAGGGGAAAAGACCTCAGGAGACAGCAGCTGGTGCCACACATAAAGTCTTTGCTATGCTTCTTGGGTTTTCAGGTGCTGAATCAGATCTACAAATACAGTGCAGTGAGATGGCATCATTTTTGCCAGCTGGTATTTAATAGTATGATTTGCAGGTATGTAAGGTCTTTCAAGGAAAGGTAATCATTAATTTCTGACTTATCTTTTTACCTCACTCTGTAAATTTGAAGTAGTAATTGTAACCTGCATCCTGTGCACTCAGTGGAAGAAGAGACATATTTATCTTCTTTGTCTGTCTGTAGGATATGACACAAATTGTCACTGGGGCCAAGAGCTCTTGCATGCTCACATCAGTTACTGTTCACCAGAAGAATGAAGTCTTATCAGTCACTGCTCTTTAGTGCATAATTTGCATTTAGGTTGACTCAGCAGATAACTGGGAAGGCTTTTTATGATATAATGTCATCTCTTTTGGGTGTGTTGATATCTTCTAGGTCTGTCCTAGCAGAGCACCTGTGGGAATCTTCATTAGCAGTTCTTGACAGTGGGCACTATTATCCAGCAGGGTCAGCCTACTGCTTGTACTTTCATGTGCAGGAAAGAACACAGTTGAAATGCCCATCCAAAGGGCAAATCTTGCAAGCTTCTTGGCAGCCATAAAAGCAGTGAAAGCATTTTGCCAAGTAAAAGGCTGGATTCAGTTTGGAAAGATAAATCTGGACTAGGCCAAGTTAAACACAGTGATAGAAATGTTGGATGATGCATGAATTACCAGTTTCCCATAAGCAGGCCCTTCCCTGAAAACTAAATTTAATTGCAGAAAATTTACTCAGAAAGTAATGCAATTCCAGAGAAAATACTAAATACCATTTTAAAGTTAATCTTTAAGTATTTTTTTCACTGATCTAATTATGTGTTTGCAGAGGTGCATAAAGCAGAAACTAAATCAATAATTTGTTTACCTGAACATTTTTCTATATCTCTGTGTTACCTAAAGCTCTGATTTTGTGCATGGTCCGATATGCCTAGGTCTTGTTAGGAATAAATAGTTCTGAGCTTATGAGTTCTGCCTGAATCCAGAAAATAGGTGTTCTTTATGTCATATAAGGAAACAATAATTTATGTGCCTACTCATTAAAGCCTACAGGAATGCTTTCTAATCCTGTTCTTCTCTGAAAACTACTCAAGTAATTTAATGTGAGAATCACTGAGTAGCGTCCTAGGGTGAAAGACACAGGCTGTGATTCTGGGTGTTTGGGTCAGATTTAGAACAGAATACATACAGTGAAATATATTTTTCTTTTTACAGGTAGGGAAATGGAGATAGATTAATAATGCAGGAGCAAGTTACTTCCATAAACTTGTTTACACTTGGAAGTTTGCTAAAATACCTGTTGTAGAATAGCTGTGTCCCCTTGAGCATTTACAGCAAAATGATCATCCTAGAATAAATTAGGGATAACTATCTCAGTAAATCTCAAAATGCATAAAAGAAATATAGTGCAACATTAAACTTCTCCAGAATATTTTAGCTAAGCATGTTACTATTCTTTCTTTATGTGGGAGCTGTGTTTTTAGGGTTTTTTTTCCATTTAACGTGTAATTGATAACTGCTATGATGCGGATTTTTCTCTTCATCCTCTAAAATATGTGACTGACATTGTAATTTCCAAGATACTGAAATGTTTACTGCCAGAAGTAGGAAGTGCTTCTTGTTTTAGTAAAAAACCAAATCAAATAGAAAGTGAAGTCTGTTTTTCATGGCTCCATCTATGAATGCACAATAGATCTTCATATGAACAAGGGAAATATGCTCTTTCTTTGAACTCTGTTCTCTTCTCATCAGTGTTTCATTTTTTGTTTAATTCATAATGTTTTCATTACATTAAGGGAACAACAGGGTATCCCTCCTGTAGATGGTGGAATAGCTCTCTGTCCTTATAGTTTAATCCTCAGGGTAATTTTCTTTTGTTTGAGTTAAAGCCCTCTTGGTTTTGAGTTTCATAGAGTGTATAACCAGAAATGTATTGATAGTCATGTCAGATATACTAGAAATATATTTAAAAATAAACAAGTCACACATCTAAAAAGCTATTTAATTAGGCTGTTACAGCCAACCTGGATAATTTTTCATGTAATAACAAAGACTGGAATAGAATATAGTCTGCAAGTGTTGAAATAGTGTTTTCTGTCATGTAAACCAATTCAGATTTCATTTATCGTATAGGTAACTTAAAAAAATGAATATTGCCTCATGATGGACCCATATTTGGAAAGAAGAGGAAGAGGCTGTCCTCAGTCTGTTTTACACATGGCCAACAAAACTATCTGATGTTTCTTAGAACCATGGGAAATCAAGCTGTGATTCAAATTGCTGTTAGTATGTTTTGCTATTCAATATAGAGTTGCTTCTGTGTGGTCCTTGTCTAGCACTATAATTATGCAAATTTTACTGGCTGAAGAGAGATACCTTAGAAAGCAGATGCTCCTAATCTGAAATTCTAAAATTAAATTAGACATTGCCAAAATTATACATTTTGTAGGTCTATCCTCAAAGAATATTGTGGAATATATTTATTGTAATGACTCTTCCCCTCTTCCCTCTATTTCTAAAAATACAGAAATTTAAGAAAGGATCAAAGGAGACATATAGTATGAATTTCCTCTCCTAAATCATCCCTTGAGAAAGAGCTTGATTGCCTCTTGATTTCAATATGATTTTTCTTAGTTTGTTCAGATATCCTCTGTTGTTTCACTACCCTGCTGAAAAGCTTCTCCAGCTCTAACCTTTGCTGTCAATTTTACTTCTTTTTCTTCCTTGTACATAGAACAGTGATTGTCTTCTGACATTTTTACCCTGTTTCCTTCATCTTGCTTTCTAGACCAAACAAACTCACTGCCTTTTGTTCTGCCTTTTGTTCTTTTTTTTTCTGCAAAAACTCGTCCTCCACTTAAAAAACCCCTGCTCTTGTAAAAAAAAAAAATCAGAATTCTGTCCAGTTTCTTGTTAGACATGAAGTTCCTTAACCAGACATAGAATTACTGTTGAGGACTCACAAAAGCTGAATTTGTAGGATTAGTTATCATTCTCATTGTTGCATTCTATAAGGAGATGTCTCTTTGGAGGGGCATCACTGTATAAATCATTGGAAACTTAGGCCAATTCTGTCCCCACCATCTAGCTAAATATTTCTCGTTCTGTATTTTGTGTATTCTGAATTTTATTTACTTTTTTTGCCATTGCACATTGTTTTGTTATTTGTTCCAAACCCAGCAAGATAAAGCTAGTTGTCTTACTGATTTGTCAGTAATATTTTTAATTCTGATACTTTCACCAACAGTATTTTCTATTTCATCACGACTAGTTCTGATAAATGAGAATTTGGACTTAGGGAAGATTAAGGAAAATATGAACTTTGGGAGATCTCAGCAGGACAGGGCACTCAGTGGGACAGGGCACAGCTAGGTATTTTCACTTGCTCAGCATCTTTTGTTTCTTAAAAATATGTTCACTATTCCCTTTGTCTTCCAGTTACTTCTTACTGCTAAAACCTTCTTGCCTAACTCTTTATGTCACATTAGATCCACTCACATTTTTGCTTTTATTGATATGTCATTGGTTTCTTATTTTCATCCTCACTTTCAGTTTTTGTATGATTCATTCTTCACTGGTACAAGTTACTGAAGAGCTCTCAGTAATTTTCTCATAATTGTCTCTGCTACTCCTACTGTGTGGCTTTTCCTGTTCAACAGTTTGGCTTACAAAATAACCTTTGTGTATTCCTACCTGTACTCCTTCAAACTTTTCCAGAAAATTACTCTATTTACCATCTCCCTGTTTTCTGAAATCTGCTTTTCTGAAAACTCTTGCCCTATTCAACTACTTTTCCAGTCTTTGTTTCAGTAGAGCAATGACATTTTCCCTTTAATTAAAATCCCCTAGAGATAATTCTTTATGCTTTCCAAGGAGTCAGAACCATATCTAAAAGAAATACTGCTATGAAAGAAGAGACTGCTCTCTAAATAAACAGTTTAAATGACAGCTGCTCCTTATGATGCCTTGAGCAACTATTTAGATAGAAGTTTTATATATGTTGAAGTTATAGCAGATGAACAAGCTGAAATTGAATTAACAGTGTTATGTCATTGCAAAAAGGCATATTTTCTATCAACTTCATTATGAAATAACCTCTGGGCTAGATAAATTGGTCCTCTTCTTGGATATGGGAGTTCAAGGATGTGGACAAGGTGGAGAGGGATAAGCAGGGGGCAGTGATAGTGATCAGAGGTCTAGGAAACAAGAGGAAATGCTGAAAGAAGACAATGTGTGTTTTATGTAAAGAGAATACTAAGAGTATACTAAGTGATACAAGACTGCTTCAGAGAAAAGGAGTTATTTGGTATACCTGCTCAGACAAAAGGTATTTGGTTCAAACTGGGGCATGAGAGATTTGAGTTATATTAAGAAAAATGGTTGGTGATAAGGATACTTAAATTTTGGAATAGTCCCCTTTATTCATAAAAGTTATAAATCGTAGTGAAAATGCATTTTTCATAGAAAATTTTTCTAGTTCATCCTTGTCCCTGGGTAATACCAGTTTCCTGTAAAATAGAAAATCTCTCAATGTTCTGCATACCTCCTAATTTTCAGGTTATGACATGTCTAGATTGTATAATCTCTTTGAATTGCCCTATTTTGTCTCCCACACATGGGGAATTAATCAGATTCACTGAAAACTGAAAACATGATTGAAATCCCAACATTTGTCTTGCAAGGCTATGAAGCCTTGGCCATTCACATTTTAATCAATCTTTTCAAAGACTAAAATTAATTAGGCCTTATTGAAAGCTTATTGAAATCAAGGGAAGATCTGGCTGTTTTCAGTGGGCCTTTAGTCTAAAATATTTAGCTTTATTAAACATGTCTTACTTTGGTTTTGTCATTCTAGCCCCAAATATGCATTTAGTAACCTGTCCAAAGATACTTTTGTCATTTTTTTCTGAGGTCACTGGTTTACTGGAATAAAAAGTGGGGGTTTTCCCCCACATATTAAGATTGTTCCCATATTTCCTTCAAGCATTTAAGTTTCTGTTGAGCCAATACCTCAAACACTTTCATCCCAGTATTTAAGCTGATGTATATAAAGAATTTTCTTGTAACTCTGTATGGGTGTTTCCTTGCTGTGGCAGAAGGGAGCTTTTCACTGATTTCTCAAAATGAGCATTATCCATCTGTCTTTAGAACAAACAAGTATGTTTCCACTTCCTACACCCTTGCCACTTCAAAGTGAGGTCTCACTTTGTGCTTGGAAAAAAATACTGTTGAGTTTTTCTTGATTTCTACATCTCAATCTGGTGCAAAGGAGAGGGATCCCAGATTTAGAAGAAATCCTGCTGAGTTTAGAGTTGTGTTCACAGTTCATGAGAAGAGTGGTAGGATTTCATACAGCCAGCGAATTTCACAATGGAGAATTAGTCTGTGTTTTCAAGAAAACGTTTTGGAGCAATAACAGTATCTACATATTTGAAAGGTTGAGAAATTTTAAAACTACAATCATGTATGTAAGTGTACTCCTTTGTGCATGTATCTAGCAGTAGAGGTTTTAAATAATTTTAATAATTTAGTTTTTTAACCTGAGACTCACAAACTTGTAGTGTAATTAGAAATGTGTCTTTGACTTTCACAACACAAATATTTTTAATGTTTCTTTTGTCCTAGACTTATGTCTGGAAATTTCATAGCAGCTACTGTATAATAAGTTCAGATATCTTTTATGAAGATTGTAAAATTCTAGAGATTCTAATTTGAAAGACTATTTTGGACTGCCTTTATAATATCTATCATGCAGGATATTAGGAAAAAAGCAGAGAGGCTGTCATGGACAGGGTACACAGACACCACTTTGCCTTACCAGTGCTAAGAGGAAGTAGGGTACCATTCTGGGAGAAACCTGAGGCAAGTGGCTTAAATGACTTGTTCATGGTCTCACTGGAAGCCTATGACAGAGCATGAAACTAATTCATGTCTTTTGAGCTTGGAATTAGTCACAGCTTTGCGATCCCGATTTTCTCTTGCTCTGATGGGCATTTCAGTAAAGACAGTGATTGTGTGAACATGATTCTATGTCAAGAGATTAGTATTATGGATAAATTGTACAATTCTCACTCATCTGCTTAAATAAACTGATGTAATCCCCTTTTAATGGAGAAAGAGGTTCTATTTTATAAAAAATGCGATTGCTTGAAGCCAATTAAAAGAACCATAATCATACGGTATTGTGATAACAGAAACATGGAAAACCAGTTCGTGGACTAAGTGAAAGAGTAGTGCCCATAATGAAACAACATCCTCCAGGCAATAGCAGAACCTTCCAACCATATAATTTAGGTCTTTTCAAAGGCAGGGCTAGCCCTATGGCTTCAGATGGCTCAGGCAGAGAGACAAAACAGAGTCTGAACAGAAACAGAGATGGACATATGCCAAAGGAACAGTATTTCTCATCCAAAGATCAAGAGGAAACGTGCCAATGTGCTGTGCTATTGGCAACAGGCAGTCTTCCTCACTTAATCTAAAGAGAAGGCCTGTCTGGGGGTTCTTACAGTGATGATATGCCCTGAATTTGGTCCCTGGTGCTATGTGATGTGGAACAGAAAATGCTGATTGGGAACTTTGTAAGCAGACATAGGTCACATCGTCTACTTATTAAACAAGAAAGCCATTGAAAAAAAAAGATAAGTTACTTCCTGATGGAAATTTTTCCTCCCCTCCCACAAACAGCTATCTTTGTCATACATCATTGCCTGAAGTGATCTCTATCATGTCATAGATTTTGTTAGGATTCACTCTGGGTAGGAGGCCTTAAGTATGACAGGAGAAGAATGCTGAGTCAACAGTATCTTTACACACCTGCAGATCTCTTGATCTCAAGCTGTTACCTTTCCCAT
Organism: Luscinia megarhynchos; assembly: GCA_034336665.1. NCBI lineage: Eukaryota > Metazoa > Chordata > Aves > Passeriformes > Muscicapidae > Luscinia > Luscinia megarhynchos. The sequence continues at coordinate 74,803,635 of JAPFBE010000003.1, forward strand.
CCCACTTCGTATCTACTATTAACCTAATTTCACAACTGAGTCTTTAACTTTGGTGGATATTCTTATTCCAGGTGGGTTTGTGCTATAAGAGTGGTTTCATTTATATCTAAAACTTTTGGAATGACGGTATCTACCTTTTACTTTGGAGTAAACAGTATAGACTTCTGTTTCCCAATGTCTTCATATCACTTACCTTTAATCTTTTGGTTCTCATTTCTCCAATTTAACAATTGCTGTAAGCTGTTTCAGTCAAGGGTTGTCTCCTTGTTGCAAGATTTGCGTGGGATGTCTGTTACAAGAGACTGGTTATAAAAACTACAGCAGTGCAAGCAACAACCCTGGATCTAACTCATCTCCTTTATCGTATATTTACAAAACAACTCCTGGAGCTGCTTTGATCATGCTAGTGTTCATCCTATGCAGGATAAATTTAGTTTGGATTCCAACTGCAATTAGCATTTAAAATTTAAAAATGCCTACTTATGTAGCATTTTCTATAAAAATTCTAAAGAATAAATGTACATAAATGCCCCTAAGTAATTTTTCAAAACTTTCCATACTGAAAAAAACCTCCTCAGACATTCCTGGGTTAAAGTGAGCAATCGAGCAATTTAAGTATTTCTCCTATATGAAGTTTACAGGCTGTTTTTCAGACTGCTTCATGCATCACATAGTAAAAGCAAACAAAACAAAACAAAACAAAACAGAAAAACAAAACAAAACAAACAAAAATAAAAGCTGCAGTGGCTCTGAAGGCAACATGCAGAACACAATGGAGTGTAGGTCAAACTCAAATCTCCTTGTGCGGGATGTCTGAAGCTGTGTGTGTGTGCTCTGGGGTCGTAACACAGATCCAGGAAGATGAGAGAATTGCATTAGGGAGAGAGGAGGTTAAAAGTCTAAAGCTCTTTTGAGCTGAGAAGGGCTTAAAAGTCTGGATACCTTTGCTTTTCAGAAAATACTCTGTCAGTCTGGATTGACGATGCCTTAGAAATGAAAAAAAAAACAAAAAGCAAACCAACAACTTCCCCTCCCTAACCTATAGTTTATTTTTATTAATGAAAGTATTTGTTTTGGTGTGTTGGTAGAGCACTTTTGGTCTGTACCTGTTACACAGCTCCAGAGTGCAATACCCAAGTATCTAGGTTCTAGGCTGAAGTGCACTTCAGTGAGTGGTTCAGTGCTCTTCCCTGCTCGCAGCTGCATGGTTCTGCCCTTTCCTTCTGCCTTTGTCTGACCTCAGGGATCAGACATACCAGCACAGAAGTAACCCTGCAAAAATGTTAACAGCGCCAGGAAATGCCATGAATGAAATGAAGTTGTGCTACTCTATTGCTCTGCCTTAGTGGAAGCACAGACCTGTGCTGTTGAAAAGCACATGGCTGATTATTTCCATGAGGGTTAGCACAAAAGCAGCTGCAGGCCTGCACTGCCATGAGTGCTTGTTTTGGATGGGGTAGAATTACATTTCTTCACAGTGGCAGGTGAAGAACCACAGTTAACCAGGGTTAAACCATGCCACCATGCTGATCAATAGTCTGGATCTGTGCAGAAACCAATCCAGGTGTGGAAAGTTTTATTGGAAGAAACTCTACTGGTCATTTAGACAAAAGACTTGAGGACTGTGTTACTGGATTTGTACATCAGAATACTGGGTTTGGTGTCTTATAGTTTAGGACCATAGGGAACTTCACTGATAAAATGTGTGTGCTTCTTGCATTAGGGATCATTTAAGATTTTGATTCAGGTTTCCTGAACTGTCTTCTATATGTATCTCAATTTATATCCTGCTATGTGCAACTTCTGGAAACTAGGCTATGGTACTGAGCTCTCCTTTTATGGTCAACTCATAGACCCACTAAAATTGAAAAAACCTCTGAGACCATCCAGTGGCACCTCAGTGTTCACCACTAGACCACATGCCCAAATGCCAAATCCACGTGCTTTGTGAACACTTTCAGGGAAAGTGATTCCACCCTTTTCCAGGGGAAGTGTTGTCCTTGCAGTGACTACAATCATTTGCTCTCGTTTTTAGGCAGTTTTAAGAAAGCTTGCTTAAAATGTCCTTATGGTTTTATTGTTTGAAATTCATATAATGTGTCCTAAACCCATGTGATTTATGTCAGATTCTATACTGCTTTCTGCTATATAAAAAAGCCCAGCAAAATAGCAAACAAAACCACAACCAACCAACCAAAATGGAAGATATCATTAATATACACCAAGGATAGATTGCATGGAAAATTAAAGTTGGTTTGGGCTTATATTAAGTGAAAAATATTACTGTAGTAAAAACTGGAGGCTGCTTTTGAGGAATCATGTACTTTTAAAATTCCAGGAAGTTTGCTTCTTCCTTTGCCATAAAAATCAAGCATAACTGTCATGTCTGAAACTAGTTTTAGTGCCATTGCTATTTTGACAGTTATCTATGAGATTCAGGGGGCAAAAAGTTCTGTTAAATTAGATTCAGTGTTTCAGGAAATCCCATTCTTACAGCAGTCGGCATTTTCTCAATTTCCTTAAATCAACTGAGATTGTCCTAAAAGTGAACCAGCTTGATCATACAGTGATCACCAACAGAAAAATGTAGCAGGTGGATACAGACAGCAGTTCATACTACGTGGAAGGAAATTTTTTGACACAAGGAAATATAAAAGATGACCCTTGGCCAAGGTAAACGAGGAACATGACTGCTCCTACTGCTGTCTTAAGGAACCTTGTTCATTTGGGCCTTCCACGTATCAGCTGCAATGATATGTTATTTCTATTGGAATGAACACAAAACCATAACATTTGCAGCTGCTTAGCTACAGCTAAATTCATGCTTGGTGTTTTTATATTTCTAGTGTTTTGTTGTAGAGGTTTTTGTTTGCTTTGTTTACTTTATTTCAGTAAGAAATCTTCAGATTCTGTTTCTGATGGATTCTGATTCTTTTTATATTAAGCCCCAAGCAATTTCATATTAATTAGTTTTGACTATTTGATTAGTATTCTTTGACTGATTCAAAGAAAGTCTATGAACAAATAATAGTTTCTATTGAGGAGAAAATTCTCTGTGTGCTGTTAAGCATTCTCTTGTCTTTATAATAGGAAACTACAGTATTTGTTAGATTTTTTAATGGACATTTGTAAATGGTTTTGGAATATTAAAAAAGCTACATTAATACAGTGAATGCCATACCTTCTTGGGATGTGAACAACGTGATTTTTCCATGGAAGTTGATACCACCTATCAGAAAAAAATACATGTTTTTCTCATTTTCTGAAAAATATCAGCTGATTCAGGGAAAATAGGCCACCACAACAAAGAAAGAAGTTTTCTTAGTAAATGGTTCTTGTGATATTTACCACGGAAAACTGAAAACTTAGAACTATAAAATCAAAGCACATGATGAATCAAAATCCTGTGTCAAACAACATCTCTTTCAGATGTCTTCACTAACAGATTTTTGTAGTTCTAAAAAATAAGGGATGTGGGATAGCAAATAAGCCTTATGCAGATTTACATTTCATGGGTTTCCATTCTGAAGGCTCTGCTGATTCAGCTACCAAACCTGTAATATGCTACAGTAATTGTGTATGAAATTGCTGCTGTGCTGGCATGATTTTGCTGCTCTTGGTTTACAGGCTTAACATTTTCTGTTTTCTTTGGTGTCTCAATACTGTGTTTAATATAAAGTATTCCTACACATGGAGAAACAGATTCCAACTAGACTTCTCTGCATTTGTGCAGACCTGGAGTGTCACTGGCAGTGTGGTGACACTCAGTCCTTGATCCTCTGTGTATTCACTGTCTGCATAGGCTATTTACTTTATACTTTCTTTAAACTGAGACTGCTGCTTCTGACTCTCCCTTGTTCCCTTGTTGTCAGACATTTTATATCTTTAATCATCACTTACACAGTCTTATCTGTTTGCTGTCTTTTGAGGTAGACAGTCTTGGGCCTCACCACTCACATGGGAGGCTGCCAAGAAGTCTGACTCATTTAAGAAATTCAAGACTTTTTTTTTAGATTGTTTACTTATGGCCTCTATTACTGTAATATCTGCAGACTTACTAGTTTTAATTTTTCAATTTATGTATTTCCCCTCAACAAAGGAGTGGATGTTCCTCTCTTGCTTTGCTCCTTTGTCTCTGTGCTATCGGTAGACAAAACGGTGGTAGATCAAAATACTATGGTTTGAATTTCTTCATTAAATAGATGGTTCCTTCATTCTCTACTGAAAGTGTTAGAATTTAGAACTTTGTGGTAAGAAACCTTTATCATTCACTCCTTAGAAAAAATATCTTGCTGATGTATCTGACTGCACCCTCTTAAGATACACAAACTTTGCACCTGATTATTGGCATCTTGGATGATTTTAAGGTTTCCCCTTGTACTGTGTTTTGTTTTATTAGATATATTTTACCTGAGAATTAAATATCTTCTGCAGTTCAGTTCCCAAAGGATTTCAATGCACAAATGTACTAAAGTGCCCTGACAGCCCTCCAAAGTCCAGAGTTCATCCCACATCTCCCAACACTCCCTGCAGGGTCAGGCAGCCACGTGCCTTGCTGACTCTAATACCTCCAGCTCCAATTATTTTTGCCACATGTCTCTGATGGCTGCTTTCCCTCTTTCTTATATATAGTCAAAGCAAGAGCTTGGTGTAAAACTTCCTCACATCCCCTGACCTTTGAGCTGATGGGAAGACACCTCTCCTCTCACACCAAAGCACTCTGAAGGCTGCTATGAAGTCCAAGTCCTCCCACAGTCTGTAATTACAAAGCCAGGAAGGATGACTCTGACTAACAGTAGGTAGTCTGTGAAAAGACCTGATGTATTATTAGAGCTGTGAGCTATGAGACTTCTGAAACAAAATGCAGATGTGATCTAAAGGGCAGTAACTCAATCGTTTCTATCCAGATGTGGGTAAAGAAAGTGGTATCATTTGGAAGCTGTGCTGGATTTTGCACAGGAAATGATGGTCTGATTTCCCTGAGGACATGCACTCTGGGTAGATTCCTGTCCCTGTACTTCGGTACACACAGGTTTTGATAAAATCTCTATCCAGGACTAGAGCCTTGTGAGGATCCAAATTTCCAAGGAAGGCAGGTGCCTGCTGGCAGAACTGGTACATCTTGGTAGTAAAGCATTTACACTGGCAATGGAAACAAATGCATCAGATGGTTTGGTAGGACTTGGTGACCTCACCATCCTTCTAACCCCACAGCTTGAAAAAAGAATTGCAACCCTTTGGATGCCTGTGTGGTAGCTGAAGACTCAGCAACCAAGTAGGTGCCAGTCTCCAGCAGGGACACAAAGTCCCTACTTGCTTTATTCTAAAGTTTCAGTCCTTCTCCTTATCTATGGTAAAATGCAGAAATCCTCCAGAAAAGAAGTAACAAAACGGATAATTGATTAAATTCTTTAATCCATTCCTGGCTTAGCCTGTTATGGCCAGGATACAGATTACTATGAATGCCCTTCAAAAATAACCCCTATCCATTACCTGGAGAGATTTAGACATCCAACTTGGAATAGTTGCCAACATGTCCCTTTAAACTGTGCCCATGACAGACCCTGAACTCTTTATACCTCCTTTTTCATCCCTGTGGAAATAGTTTTGACTAATTTTTTTCATTGTGATTCATGATCCCAGTGTCCTTTCTGAAATTGTTTGACTGAAAATTAAGAAGCAACGAAATTCCAGTTGATTAGCCTGTATATGATTTTACAAACCCTATACTTCTACCTTTACCATGTTTTCCTCAAAAATGTTACTGTTCCCTTCTCAGTTTAGAAAAACTTCCCCTCAACACATGGAGGCAGATACATACATTCACTCTCCCAGAAGAGCTTTATGCCATGAAATCCTCTGCCTGCATTGTTTTGAACTCCTGACTTTATGGCAGTTACTCAGATCCTCTCAGTCTTATATTCTTCAGGTTTAACAAAACAGGCATCTGTTATTCTTTTACTAAACCATGGGATAAAGGTCAGCTCTAAATGCCTCATCATGTTTTCTAAGTGCTGACGTGATACACTAGTGCACAATTCCAGTTGGCAAGATCTGTCAGCAGATCAGAGGATATAAACAGTGCATATTACCATTATTCCTCTAACATACCATTGCCTAAAGTCTGAGTGGGAGGAAGTCAAAATATCAATATTAGCTACTGTTTTCCACAATGGAAGACTTGGATAAGCTCATCAATTTAGTTATTTTAATGGTATTTAAATTTATAAATCAGAAGTGTATTTGGTGCGTACACTGAAGAGACTAGACTCAAAAAACCTGTCATTATGTCTTCAAACATTCCTGGTGGTATTGCAGCCTTCCTTAGTATTATATTTTTGCATGATACAGATGGCAGCTCCTTGAGAGAAGTAATGTACTTCAAGTGGCCTGACCAGCCCCACCTGGGACCCCCACCCGTAGCTGCAGCCCATTGGTCTGGGCTCATCTTGAGCTCTTGCCTGGGAAACCTGTTCTCCTGTGGGCTGGGTTGCAGGTTGTGATCTTGCCTCCTGGGCGGATCCAAACCTATGTTTAATGTCAACTGTCTTCAGTGCTGCTTTCTGGATAGAATTCAGTCCTACCTTTTGGGTTTGTCTCTGCCTTGCTGCTTCTGCCTGGGCTCTCTGTGTGGGGGGCTGCTATGCAGGCACAGCAGGACTATGCACTGCTTGATGAGGACACTGTCTCTACTGTGATCATGTTTGGCTCTTGCTTACCCTGCCTCATGGGACAGCATCTTCCTGCTGCTCCATGCTAGAGAGGGGTGGCCACAGTGGTGATCCCCTCCTGGTATCATCACCAGGGCAGCTCTAAAGGAAGAACAGCCAAGTGTGGGCAGAAGAGTGAGACTCCTTCTCTCTGGCAGCCAGGAATTAAGCTGCATCAGATGTGAGGTGCTCTCACCCCTGAGAGATCTCCCACCATCCATAACTACTTTTCTAGGGTTTAACTTCAGAGAATGGGTATTCCATCCAGTACCTTGAACTTCATCACTTGAAATGACTAGGAGCTGCTGTGCTAGTGATTTCAGAGTATGGTGTAAGCACAGCTTTGAAAATGTTGGCAAATATTTAGGTGGAGTTTGGAGGTAACCATAAGCCGGTTCCTCATTTAATCAGATCACAGTGGGAGAAAAGCCTAATAGACTTTTTGGTGTGCTTGTTCTCCCCCTTTTTTCACCTCTCCCCCAAAATTAGGCATGCATGCCTTTGAGTAGCTATTTTTTTTCTCTCTCTGTCATTATTGTAATTTTCTTTTCATTAGATCATTATCACTCTGCTCATTTGACTGGGAATTTCCCCCAGGAGTGTGCCTTGCCAAAAGTGGTATTATTTTATGACAGATTTACATGAGAACAGGTTTTTCAGGTGGTAAACTGTTTGGAAATATGTAGACTGGAAAACTGCACTTTTCTGTAAAAAACCTTGTTTAGGTCACAAGCTTTTCTTGTTTTGTATAGCTTCTTTCAGCTCCCCAAATAGTCACCAGTCAGTGGTGCAAACAAGGATTGAAGCCAGCCCGTAGTCCTTATGGTTCCAGAGCCCTTTATTTATCCTTTTAATATCAGCACTGCACATCTGATATTAAATACTTGTTTGAATTACTGCTATGATTGAAACTTGAAATACTTTGCCATTTCCAAAAAATAAATGGGGAGTGGGGGGGAAAACCCAGCAGTTTTATTGTAACTACAAAGGTTTGCAATCTGAATTCTGTTCTTCCCCAGAGTAATACTTTGTGTGTGGGAATTTGTGTTCAGGACCAGTGCTTAAACTGTGAACAATCCTGAATATGTAATGAGGATTGTCATGCAGGAGAAGGTGACAGTCTCAGAGATGTAGGTCATATTATAATTTTCACATTTTAAGAAGGCTGAAGAAGAGATGCAATGGATCCCTTCTACCATGCCCAAACCTTGTCCAATGGCTAGTAGACAACATTTTTGGATGCTGAGAGCACGTGTGTCACATTAGTACTAGTACCCTCCTTTGTCATCAGTCTGAGCTTGTGGAAACTGCAGTGGAAGCTCTGTCATTCAGCCTTTCAGACTGAAACGCTGTGACCTTAGGAAGATGATAATTAGGGCATGGTTGTGGCTGACTCTGCTGAGGCTGCAGCCTGAGACTCCAGCCAGGCTGCGTGAAGTTGCAAGAGCACTGCAGGTAGAGCTGTCAGCTGAAATCAAGGCATGTAAATGAGTATCCCTGTCTGAAAAGCCCAGCTGGTGCAACTGAGCATGTACTTAGGCAAAGAGATTTGTGTGTGCACCTTTTGCAACCATCCAGTCAGGCTGCCCTTTTAGCACTCATTCCAATTTGTGCTAACTTGTAGGAACCTGGCAATTAAACATTGTAATATTCAGTTCAGATTTTCAAGTGATTTTGAAAAACCACATCTGAAAGTCAAAAACGTTTTATTGAAAAACTGTTATAAACTTATGATGTGGTTTTAATCAGCCAATATATAAAGCTAGTTTTAACCTGATACTGAAATGGTGAGTTTATTTATACAATGTAATTAAACCTGTACTCATATAGTAATAGTGCTGCAATCAAAATTTTGCTCTACAAAATGAAATTTTTCAGCCATTGACTTCTGTGCAGCTTGTTCCCCCTGCTTTGTAAGTGTATTTTACATAAAGTTTTAATGTGCTCGTACATTTAACTGTCTAAATGTCAGTTTTACAGTACTTCAGTGTATGCAGTATAAACAAGTAGAAGTTTAAAAACAGAGCTCTTAATAAAACAAATGTCACATGTGGCAGTTTATTTAAATATTAGGGATCTGATATTTGTGTGGAAAACACTGCAGTTTATACTCAAATATTTATTCATCTTCTCAAACCTGTACTTCTGCAACGTGAGCAAACTGCTGGGGTAGGAATTCTGGTCTCTTCATTTTGTATGCATATAGCTCAGTCCTAAAATGCCCTCTGCTGGGCACTGGCAGCAGCCAGGGAAGCAAGAGCATTTAAGGTTGGGAAAACTGATATCATATGACTTACATCATCCAGCAGAGTGTCTAAATTTTCAAGGAATGTCTTATTAAAGTTATTTAAAGCTTCAGACTGTGTGATATGGAACAATTTAAAAGGGAAAAAATTAGCTACTTCTAGTTAAACTTAGATATGTTTCCAAAGAAAAAATGTCTTGTACTGGGATCAAGCCACTTTTTGTTGACATCATCTCTTTTTTCTCCACTTCTGGACAGAAACATATTGATATTCTAAAATTGTGGAGCCAGGAGAAGCCACATTTGTTACATAAAACTGGAGCTAAGGGAGAGTAGAGAGTTTCATCACTGGTGTGCACTGATCTGTCAGAGCTTCCTTCCACTACCCAATATAATGATAATATATGAGTGGGAGGGGGAGATCTCAATTGCTTTCTGTTTTAAACATAATCTGATGGATAAATGGCCCCAGAGATTAAAGGATAGTAATGGGATCAGGTCAGTTAATTGTGGCTCTGGAATACACCTGTAGGGATGGTATCCTGCTTACTGAAAGGTAAACTAGGAGTTATCCTACTTGAGGTTTATCTTTGCATTGACAGCTGTAAAATATTTTGATTGAATGTAAATCCTCATGATGTTATTGAGCTGGTAGTCTAGTAATGTCAGCTTGTTGCTAATATGTTTTGTGATAACCTTGTCCAGTGCTGTCAGTATAGGACCCAAGCCTCCACACATTACTGCTTTCTATTTCCTCAGTGGACTAATCAAAACTGGAACTCTCTGTGTTTTGTTTAAAGTTGGTGTGTGAAATCTGATTGAACTGCTTAACAAGATTCTACAAAAAACATTGTTATTATTTGCATTGCCATTCTTTCAGATCAAGTAACTTATCTCAAATCTCTTCAGATACAAATCCTGGACTACTGCATACTTGCTTGGAACGTGGGTTTTTTTATTTTCTGGAGCCTAAGTATATCTTTTAAAGGGGAAAAAGCAACCAAGACTTTGGCTTGTTGGTACATGAAAATAGATTTGTAATTTGGAACTATTCATTCTTCAATATTAACATGAAATATATTAGAAATTCATGTATTAAATGCATGTTTTCTCTGTTCAGCAAATTAAGTGACAGAGTTTTACATCTTGGCTTCCAACTCTTATCAGGGTCAGAAACATTTTTGTTTTTGTCCAGATGGACATGGATTAGTAATAAAGGCATTTTAATTAAATGGAGTTAAAATTGTAATGTACTAAACTTTGTTAGTTTAACTGCAATTGTGCGGCATATGTTGATAATCCATCTGAAAATTTCAATCTATTTCGCATTAAAGTAGTCACAATAAAGTGCCAGAGTTTAATTGAAAAATAACAGCACAACTGAACAAAGAGTGCTAAGTTATACTCATTAAACAAGCCAGACCCACTGATGTACTAGCTCTTCTGTGGAACTCGCAGGACTTTCCTGTCCAAAGTACTTGCTGTGCCTTCTCCTAAATTCTGAAATCTGTGTTAAAAAATATGGTTGTCTTGTCACCATGTTACCCATGACATTTGTTATCTTGTTTGTTACAATATGCTACTTCATGTTAGAAAAAGAAAATAAAAATAATTGTTTTTATAAAGCAAGCAAGGAGGAAAATTAAATCTCTCTCCACAGCTGAAACAGAACAACCTGCAGGGAAGAAAGATGCAAAGGCACATGTCAAATTTATGTGACAGAAGCAGTTTTAAAATGCCTTAAAGGGTTTTTTGTGTCTTTTTTTTTTTTTTCTTTTGGTATTTTTATACCAGCCCTCAGTCTGCCCTATACCTCCTAATGACTGTTTTTCTTCTGTTAAGAAAATAAGAACTGGCAAACTTATGATAGGTAATATCTGGTGTTTTGACAGGATGTTAGTGAATTCTGTTGTCTTGTAAACAATAATTATAAAAAGAAACAAAACCTCATAGCCATTCTGAATAAGGAATATACTTTTTGGCCTGATGCCTGGGATTTAGAAAACACCTGATATTGTGATATTTGCAGTAATATTACAGTGGCTGCCAGGACGTCTTTTGTTTATCTTTAATCATTGCCCGTTAAACTTTAGGTAGGACAGTGGGAATAAAAGACAAAGCTAAGAGCACCTTCCCCTCACCCTTCCCTTCTCCCAAGCTTCAACTCTGCTCCACTTGCAGTTTTTCCACCTCCTCCTCTCTGAACAGCATGGGGATGGGAAATGAGCTTGTGGCCAGTTCCTAAGGCTTCACTGCTGCTGCCCATTCCTCCTCACAGTCTTCCTCTGCTGCAGCATTGGGTCAGTTCCTTAGGATACAGTCCTTCACGAGTTTCTTCAGCCTGGGTGCTTCACATGGACTGGAGTTCATCAGGAAGTGTTGCATCATGAGTCCTCTCTCTGGGGTGCAGTTCTTCACAAGTGGGCTGCTTCAGTGTGGGTCCACCATGAGCTCCTGCCAGAAAAACTGCTCCTGGGTGGGCACACAGGCTGCAGCTTTCTTCAGGCACATCAGTGTTCTCTGGGTGGGGTTTTCCAGGGACTGCAGGTGGATCTCTGCTCCACCTTGGACCTCCCTGTGCCCTAGGCCACAGCTGCCTCCCCAGGGTCTGCACCATGGGCTGCAGGGAATCTCAGCTCCAGCACCCCTTGCCTCTCCTGCTGCACCGACCTCCTCTACAGCTTCTCACTGCTGTTATCCCAGCTCCTGCTCAGCAGTTTTCACCCTTCCTTCAACATGTTGTCACAGAGGTGCCACCATCATCACTGGAAGGATGCTGAGCTGGCTGGAGCTGGCTCTGTCAGGCATTTGGGCATCTCCTGCTGTCTCTTCACAGATGCAACCCCTGCAGCTCCCCCACTGCCAAAACCTTGCTGTAAACCCAGTGCATCTTGCATCTTCTCTAAAGGAAGGGGAATACTGAATTTCCTTCTCAATGATTATACAGAGCCATGTCATACTTCTTCTTCACTGTGTATTGTTTTACAAAGGTGCTACTATTTTATCCTCAGAAGTACTCTTTCTAATGAAGATAATATTGTCTAAATTTTCACTGGAAGAAGCATATGGATCACACAAGTAATGGTAAGACTAAGGGCAATTTTTTGTGTAGCTGAAAATTGATTTTACCACTTTATCTTTCACATTATAATTACTTTTTTCATATCTCTTCTCATATATATTTTTTTTTAGTTCTCGTTTGTTTAGGTTTTCTTTTCAAATTTGAGTTAGCATTCTGTTTTGACTTGAAACAGTGAATGTTTTGGAGCCTTCCTTAACTAGGACTCCAATCCAGGCAGAGGAGCTACTCTGCACTTGTTTCCCCCTGTTCAAATGACTTTAGAACCTTTTCTGTATTTCAACAACAGATTTTGCAAAAATCTGTCAGTACATCACCAGGAGAGATTTTACAGGGAAGACATGCCTTACTGTGGTGCATAAAATCCCTGTGATGGCCACAGCCTCTCGTGCTACACAGGACAAGCTCCAACCCATAGCTGTTGTGATCTTCTGCTCTCTTTATTTTTGATTTTAACTGAGAATTCTCATATTAATATCTGCCACATGGATTTGTTTAGCAAATCCCTGTCCTTTCTTTTTTTAAAAAAATCTGTTAATATTTCTAACAACTTTCTTTGCATGTTTGAACTTTAAAAACACAAGGACTGTAAAGGTAGGAAATCCTCCTTATTATTTCAGTAATGTTTTTTTCTGGAAAGAGAAACTCACTTTTCGTTTAATGGATTTAATCTATTACTGATTTATTTTCTGAATGTTTTATAGCTTATATATTTTTGCTTTATACATTGGAATCCTGCCCCATCCTTATGTGACACATCTAATAAAATGTTTTTGTCACTGCTTACGTTTTTTTTTATTTCATAATTGGTTCTCTTCCCTTGGATATACATTCTCCAGTGGAAGCTTAAAAGGAATGCATGGTTCTTCCATTGCATCTGTCTTTTCCAGTTTGGAGACCTAGACATCTAATTTTCAACTTGATTTATAAGCTGTGCAGCTGGTAGTGAATTTATGGGCATTACTGCTTTTAGACAATATATTCTTGGATTCATCTTGCAAAATTCACATTTTCAGAAATAGTGGACTTTTTCCCAACTCTTTCATGTTGCAAAGAAAGTTAACACTTCCTTCCCAAAGCAAGATCTTTAGGGAGAAATTCATCTTGTGTTCTCAGTGAAAGTACAAGGGATCAATACTTTGATACGTTGTTTTACTTTTTATGTTTCTGCACTTTTCTTGTCAATTCTTATGCCTGAGGAACGACCTTACATATGAAAGATCTCTGATTTATTTTTTCCACAGGTCTATTATTAGTACTGAGTTTTTCACCCTCCAAATTAGCTTTTAATTTTTTTTTTTTCTAACATGAAGCCAAGATTTTGTTTGCTTTCCTGTTTTATGACTTCATTTTATATACCAATTTGCTAATAAAATACTGGGTTTAATGCTGTCCTTTGCAATCCTTTCTTTGGTGTGTGGGGAGACTAGAGTTGATGTTTTCCTCTCTCCAATGGTGGAATATCTGACATAAATATGTCAGTAGATTAGTGGATATTTCACTGTCAGTTAAAGAAGAGCATATCTCTTTTTCTTTTTCTTTTTCTTTTTCTTTTTCTTTTTCTTTTTCTTTTTCTTTTTCTTTTTCTTTTTCTTTTTCTTTTTCTTTTTCTTTTTCTTTTTCTTTTTCTTTTTCTTTTTCTTTTTTTTTCCCCAGAAACAGCAAGTTATTGCTTCCAAAACTTCAGAACACAAATCAGCCAAAAAAGATTTTCTTTCAAATTCTCTAGATAAATCACAGTAGAACTGAAGCAAATTAAGGAATTTGCTAATTAGCTGTTAATGAGTGATAAATGTTCTCTGCCAGCATGTATATCTGCTGTTTTGATAGTTTATGGACCTCTCTGGAACAAGTTGTTCAAACTAAACTATATCACTGCTGAATAGTATTTTTAGTGCACCTAAGCTCATTGAACATTTCCAGGCAATTATTTTCCTGTAACAATGTACCTGGGTCTTATGAAGATTAGATTTTTTTTGTTAGAAGTGAAAATGTTGAAATATTAAGAAAAAAGAAAAAGTGGAGATGTCCATTAAGAATGTTATGGCACAATAATATTTTGGCTTTTTATTTGAAATTATTTTATTTCTTGAATTATATGTACAATGTATTGATAATAAAATGTTTTCATTTTCCTGCTAGAAAATTATTTTACCAAATTAAGTCAGGAAATTTTATGGAGAATTATAATTGCAATTATATTTTCCCCCCTCTTTTTCTCTTTGAAATATACTTATTGCATAGCATGATCTCTGCATCCCAGTTTGAAATAATTAAGAATGTATCAAGCCTCTCTCCTATATAATGGAAAGTACTGGTAGGAAAATTGCTATTATAATGATCAAGAACTGTGGAAACATAGACCAAGAACAAGGTTGCTTTTCAATTTAAAATAAATTTTGGGAACATTTGCAATGCACTGAAACTATAACAGTTTACAAAAAAAAAAAAAAAGAAAAAAAAGAAGGATTTCCCTCTGGTTCTTCTAGCAATGTTTTAATCAGTATTCTATATGTTGGGTAGATGTGGAAGTGGAAAGTTCCTCTGGTGATAATGTCCTCCTAGGCACAGGGCAAATTATCTTGTAAAAGATATAAATTAAAATGTATAGTATGCTTTTATCTGCCTCCTCTTTGTGTGCAGAATTAATAATTTCAAACAATTCTGCCTCATTTCAAATGGCAATTATTGTAGAGACTGTCAGTACTTTGCACCATAACATCAGTTATGGGAGAACCTGAATTAAACTAAGTTTTACAGTCTGTTTTGTTAAAAGCATGAATCAATTCACACTGAAAGACAGGCACATGCACTGACTTAATTCCTGGTTGACACACCTTTCCACAATTTCCAGTTCTTCCTGCACATGAGGGAAGCGAGGAAGGAAGTTTCACTCACAGACTTTATGTACACCAGGAACATATTGATCAACATAGACAATAATCAGACACCAAATAAAACCAATTTAACACTACTGACACTAATTTCCCAGTCCAAGGTCCATATTTTTCCCTTTCTCTATGAACATTTGCAGATTTTTTTCCCATCTAACAGCATATAAGCTAATAAATTGAAAATTCCTCTGTCTTAGGCTGATGGTTTGCTCTGAGAAACGGGGCAGTCAAATAAACAGGCCAAGCACTGGAGAACTGACAGAACTGAAATTCATGAGAGCAGGTTTAAGTGGTCCTCTAAAACGATTTTGAAAGCATCATTAATCATGCTGGGCACTGAGCCAGTATAAGCAGCTAGTTACAATTGTATTACTCCTTTTAACAGAAAAGATGAACTTTCCTCGTCTTGCCTCTGCACGGTTCTCTGCACTTGAGGCACATCCAGCTAGAAGTATCCCTTAGCAGGTTAGAAAAGGGAGACAGCAGGAGGCTTGCTTCAGTTGTTCCACCCTCCCCTTCATGATCTTTGCTTTGTCATGGCTTTCTTTCATCAGGAATGTATTCCTTGCTTCAATTGTGAAACTAATGGCAAGTCTTCTGCTAAGGGATACTCTACACACCATGCAAACAGGCAAAATAAAAAACAAAGCAGGTCTCTACACTGTGCATTCCTCTACCACAGGTTACCAGAAGGACACACTGCCTCTACCAAAAATAAATTTAGAAGCATTTCTGTGGACCACTTTCACTGTGTTCTATTGTTCTTTAAAGATCTCAACAAGCAAAATTGCACTGAAGACTTACAAAATAAAACTGCCAATAGAAACTTTTTGTGTGGTCTTACTGCTCCTCCCTTGCTCCCTGTCAAACTGGGGGATGGATGACATGTGTTTTTTCCACCTATAAATTATTGCATTCACTAATTGTGCTAATTAGGACTAATTATGCTAATTAGGTCCTTTGAAGATGAAAAATGCAATTCTTTGGTTTTATGGATGTAGCTTTCAAATTTATGGATGTGAATTTAGAGGCCTTTCCCTTCTCAAGGATTTGCACATGACAATAGTTAGGAAGGTTGTATGATGTCCTTTACTTGAATGCTTTTTTTGTGTTATTTTCATTCAAAGTAAAGATAAACTTTGAAGGCTTGTATTTGAGTCCACTGATTTAAATTAACTTGGGGTTAAACTTGGAGTTCTAAGAGGATTAGGTATGTCATCTTTATTTCTTTTGGTTCTGGGTCTTACTCTTACATATTTTATTATTTAATTCTTAAAATACAGACAGGAAAAAATTATGTTCAATTCTGGTCTTGATCCCCTCAATTTAATGCAATTTTCATTTCAAAGGTGAAATTTTGCAATGAACATTAATTAGCAAATGAGGTATCTATATTAATTTTAACCTTTGCATTAGCAAAACAAGTTTCTCATGGAGATGAGGAAGTATATCTTCTAGTCAAGATAAATGGTTTGTACATGGAGGTGCTTGCCAGTGCAGACCCCATCCATTGAACACACCCTCCCCTTTGCATCCCTTGAGCTGCTCCCTGTCTTCTTGCATGGAAAGAGCTCTATTCATAATTTCTGCTCTCAGACAGGAGAGATGTTTGTGTGGGGCTTGCAGTTGGATGAAAGCAAGGCCAGGCAGGGAGTGGAACTGCATGTATGGAGCAGGAGCTGCCACAGGCTCCTCTGATAAAACCATCTGGTTCTGTTTTTCCTGCAGCCAAATTCTGTGCAGCACTGGCTGTGCTGGTCCTGCATTATGTGATCATTCCTTCCATGTGCAGTGGTGGAACAGTCATGGTCACTGCACCCTTTCCTAATGGTATTTTATCAGGTAAGTTACATTGTGGAATTGAGTATGTATGTGTTGATACCTCTGAACTTCAAGAGACTTTTCTTTTTCTCTGTTTTCAGGGGCAACAGGAGAAAACAAGTTCGCAGCAGGAAACCCCAGGGAAACTGCTTGAATTCCTTATGAAGTCCACAAGCAATTTGTTGGGTAAATAAACCTAAGTAAGTGTTCTTAAATCATCTATTCAAATACAGGGTAATTTGTAAAGTTAAAGACTGCTAATAAATTGGTGTTGCAGAGCTGGTAAAACACATCATATATCACCAACTCTGGTATAGCTCCTGTGACACGAATGCAATTACATTATTTTACATTTCAAAAGCAAAAGAGAAAGAACAAGTCAGAGGGAACAGCTAAAATGCAAGGGGGAAAGTGTACTTAGAGCTGCTTATTGCATTTCCTTTTTTTCCTGGCTTTTAGCATTGCAATAATGGGAGCTCCTTTCTCCAATGGCAAAGCATCATTGTGATAATTCATGAGAAACAGTGTGTACAAACATATAATGGAGAGTTAATGGGATCTTTAGTAAATAAGCAGTGGAGTGCAAAAGTAGCAGTTCCACGAGCATTTCCTATTTTAGAAAGAGTGCGGCTGAACACTGTGAAGATGCGCTTCAATTTGTGAAATAAATTCCATTAGCTGTTTCTTCTCTAATTAAAAAAAAACACATGCAGTTTTTCTATCTATCTATCTATCTATCTATCTATCTATCTATCTATCTATCTATCTATCTATCTATCTATCTATCTATCTATCTATCTATCTACCTATTTGAAATCACAGTTTGCACTATGATGAGAAGCTCTCACCAGGTCTACTGTGAGGTTCCTTCTAAGCTGAATTCTCTGAATTCTCATGGAAATTTGCATGGGCACAAGACATTGTTCTTTTTTGTATAGAAATAACTCATATCATGTTCACTCATGCAGAAGCAAGAAGTCAGTGCAGGGCATTAATGATTTGTTGTTTTCCATACTACTCACCACAAGTAAATTTCATCAACTTATGATATAGTCTGCATAGAGTTCTCTATTGTGCTGCATAAACCCAAAGACAAAAACAAGGACACTGGTAAGTAGTCCAAATGTTTTTCTGCATTTGATGTAGAAATACTTTTTTTCTCCCCTTTATGCTCTATGTATATAAACAAATATTTTTTTTCTTTTAATTTCTGAAGTACTCTTAGGGTATTTGAGTACTGATCAATAAAAAAGAATCTTTATAAAAGCTCTTAATACTGAAAATAGGACTGGATAGTTCTTTTTTTTTTCCCAATGGGAAATTGCTGTATTGTGTGCTGCTACGTTACAGTATGAGAAAACATACCCAAATGAAACAATTGTACATGTCTTATAGAGGTTTTCCTGAGTAGAAACAGGAGTTATAAACCTTTCATAACTAATACTAATTTATTTTGCATGAATACTTTCTAGCAGACATGAGTACTACTAAAATGTAGTTGAAAACAAAGTGACACTACAAAGAGCAGAAGATGTTAAAACGTGGTGGTCTTCTATGCTTATACTTGGTTTTATGGAAGAAAGGAACTGACTACATTCAAGATCAAAAAAAAAGTAAAGGAAAGAAAAAGGCATAAGCTGAAAATATATTCAGACTTTTCATCTGAAGTCTGAAGGTTTTGTTCAATTAGACTTGATCTGGATTTCTATATTTGTGTTGAGACAGCTTCAAATACCCATTAATCCAGCCAATTCCACTCATAGTATTTAGAAGGTTTCAGTGCTAGCAGTGCAGAGATCTATCTCAGCCAGCCTTAAACATGTGAAAGATTATGTTTAAGTCTCTACTTGTCACCCTGGTTGCTTTGAAGTCAGTGAAAAGTAATAGATGCTTTCAGAGCATGTCTCACGAGGTCTATGGAGACCAGAGAGAAGTGACTTACACTGTGGTGTCAATCACCCTCGGGAAGCCAGTGTTTCTTTCAGTGCCTACAGAAGGAACCTGCCAAGACTGGTTGAGATTTAAACCTTGATGTCAAAATGAATGGATCTCTCTCCACATTACCTGTCACTGCCTGAGCATGATGTCGATGCTTTCTGTGCTGTTCACGCTCTATTTAGAAACAGAGCTTGACTTTTTAATAGATACAGAAGGGGAAGGAGATAATGAGTGCCCTTAGTTTAACAAACTCGTGCTAACTAAAAAATCAATTGCTTCATATTAAAATCTGGATTAGCAACCTGAAAAAGTTGAAGTCATAGTGAATTTAGTGAACTGCAATGTGAAAAATCTGTGTGTCGTATTAACTAATTGCAGAACAACATAATTCTTTTTTTTCCCCAGAACACCAGAAGTAACATGGGCAAAAGGAAAACTGTAATGTTCTTGAATGACTTTTGTGGTTATTAAAGCTGTTCAAGTCACTCTGCCTGAAATTTCCAACACTTCAGTATTATCCAACACATGCCACAGAAGATGATTTTGTTTTATCTCTTTTGAACCTTCTCATGTTCCTATTATCTTTGAATTTTAGAATGAGGTTAAGTTGTCTGGAAAAGTTCTTACTTTTTCCATTTATATGCATAAATTTTCTCAAGTATTTTGTTTTAGAGGCTTTTAAGCAACTGTTTTAAGCAACTTCTGGAAGATTTTCAGCTTTCAAATCTACATTCCAGTAGCAAAAATAAAACTTGAATTGAAGATGTAGAGTCTAGTCTTTGAGATTTTTAGCACAAAACTGATATCCACTATTAATATTCTATTTTATTGATTCAATATTATTTCCTTGTTGATATCCCTACATGATTGCATGTTACAGCCAAAATAAATCCACTTAATTTTCACGTTCCCAGGCATCAGTGTCAGAAGAATGCTGTTCTATTTGTCAGCCTGATGGTAGCCACAATTTCATGAATAATCTACTATTCTTATTTCTGAAAATGTTTGTCTCTTTATCTGTCTTGACAAAAGTCATCCATTGCTGGCCCTAATATTCTTGGATTTTTTTTTCAGTCTAAGTTTGTAGGCAATAGTGAAATTAGCCTTTGATCTCAACTTTGTGTCATCTCTTACTATGTAACCTTATACAACTGCTGTTTTCATGTAATGTGTTTAAAATCTGGCTCAGAGCAATTACTATTAATTGGCGTTTGGTCTATCAGCAATTTTTTCTGCTTTAGAAGTCATAATTAATGCTACTTGCTTTCAGTGCTAATCCTCTGGCCTCCTTGCATATTTTATGACTGTTTTTATTCTTAAATTGCTTTTTGTCCGCTCCTGGCCTCTGATATGAGTTTATTACAGCATTCACATTCATCCAACTCTTTTAGCAGCAGCATTCTATTGTTGCAGTAACAGTTGCTGTTCCAAAAAATTGACTTTCACAGTTTGTTACACCTTAATAAAGAGCTTTTTAGAGACCTGGCATTCCAATCAGCAATGCTTGCCAAGAAGAGTACATTGCTTGCTATGAAATATTTTTGAGGAGTACCTTGTTAGATTTCTGTAACATCCATATATATATATGTATTTTTTTTAAAATTTTTTTTTTTTTTTTTTTTTTTTAACATGGGCTATAGTGCAACTCTGCTTTGGAGAATCTGCACCCTTGACTGGCTGGCCATGTTGTTTTTGATGCCCAGGGTATGGTTGGCTTTGTGGGCTATCAGCTTGAGTCCAGCTCATCCACAAATGCTGTTAACCACATTGTAAAAGGACAACAGCTTTGTCAGGCACAATATGCCTGTAGAGAAGTTGTGTTGGGTGTTACTAATCCACCTTATTTTCCACGTGGCTTTGAATAGTTTCCAGGAAGATGACCTTGCTGGAACCATGGTGAGACTGACTGGCCTGTAATTCCCTGGGTGTTTTGTTATCCCTTTTCAAAAATGAGGGCTATGCTCCCCCTTTTCCAGTAAGTGGGAATTTTGCTAAAATGACTTCCCGAATGTGATTGAAAGTGGCTTGGCCACTTCTGCCAGTTACCTCAAGTTCTGCAGGTGCATCTCATCATGTGCCATGAACTTGTGTGCCTTCAGGTTCCTTAGATGTTCTCAGACCAGATCTTCTCCTCCAGCAGGTGATTCTCGACTCTTCCAGTGCCTGCCTTTGCCTTCTGCAACCTGCAGCCTGGGCAGTGTGGCTGGAACACTTGCTGGTGGAGACTAGGGCAGAAAAGTCATTGGGTACCTCAGCCTCCTCCATGTCCTCAGTAACCAGGGCTCACATTTTACCTTTGATTTCATGTGTCACCAATGTATATAATATCTAACATTTTGTTATGTGTGCTAAATATACAAGATATATCAAATTTTGTGCAATATTAATATCCCATTTTGCCTGTTGGATCTGTATGCTAAACATGCAACCTGAAACAGGCCTCTCTTTAACATATGAGCTATTTGGATTTACAGAATGAGATGGATGTGCCTGGAAGCTCATGAATCTGTCACCTGATCCAACACAAAGCTCATACTCCTTCCAATGAAAATCCTGCTTCTTTAATTTCTCACTTCACATTAGAAGCCTCAAATAATCAGATCCTGATTTGAACTACAGGGAAAAGGGGCCTGGAATGGAAGTGTGCATCTTAAATACATTAATTTTATTTGATCTACCTGTTTGTTATGATATCTGAATGGGAGCAAAATCATACCCTGACAGTTTGAGAATAATGTAAAATGTGAGTTCGATAAAGGCTTTTTCCTCTTGGCTGCCAGCATTTAAAAAACCCCATTTCACAAGCATTTTCCATTTTGCTTGTTCCTGTTTCAGATTAGAGAACCCCAGTGGTGAAACAGAAATGAAAATGTCAACATTTTACAAGACCCAGTCCTTATGAGATACATAGGTTTATATTTTTGTGGTGCTAAAACATTCATCCTAGCCAGGTAGTTTTATTGCTCTGTGCTTGCAGACAAATGAATCAATAAGGAAAGCACTTATAAAAGCCCTTCAAAGTAAGTAGGATCATAAAATGGTGGATAGCTAGTTTTGACATTTTATTTATTTCATTCTAAACTTCTAACAGTTTCTGCTAGTTTAACTTATTTTGAAAAATACCCATTGCACTCATCTTCCTGTTTGTTATTTTAGGTTAATGATCTGATCGTGATGAGAACAGAAACAAGCATTACCTACTTAACAATTTTTTAGGAAGAAATATGATTTTAAAAGACTAAGTATGTAGCATTTGCATTTGAACACAAAAAGGGATAAAAGAAGAGAAGCATGTGGAGAAGAGAGTGCTCCATCTATTTAATAATAAATTATATCCCATCTGAAAAACTTGCTATCTGCAGAAATTAGATGGGTTAATCACTTGTGATCTAAGGGACATCTACTGACATGATTAATTTGACTGTGTGCTAGCAGTGCTAGAAAATACACCATGAATAAGTATATACATTCTGAGTGGTGTTGACTTAGGATGTTTACAATTTTAATCCATTTGTGGTTTGTTTTCCTAATTCTATTTTACATAATATTAAGTACTCTAATTACTTGCTGAAGTAGCTAGCTGAACCTTTACTTTAAGGAATCTAACATATGCAGTGTCTAATGTGTGTAACTGTCGTGAAAACTTAATTGTCTAAAGAATTATTTAGAGATGTAAAAGTGGATTGTATTTAAATTTGGAAAGAATAATACTATGTGTGCTTTCCAAACAAGTGTTCTTGCTTATGAAAAGGTAGGACAGTGTGGAGTGAGGGAGCCTTAACTTGACATGTTACAAATGTGCTGCTTCTAGGTAGGCTTCTCAAATCTACCCGTGCTGGAAGAGTGTTGAAAAGCTTCTCTGTACTGTGTCTTGTGTTTCTAATTGATTCATACTGGGAGTCAAGAAGACAAGCCTGAGGTTACAGTACCAGTCCTCTTGACGAGACAAATAGAAAGATAGCTCTCATCAGAGATCCTTGAAGAGATACAAGGTCCTCATCAGGGACACAACTTGAAAGTTTTGTTTACAGGGTTTGAAGCTTTGCTTAAGCACTAAACTGACCTGAATCCTTTTTTCTGTTCAGCAGACTCTGATACCATTGAAGAAACAAATTTGAACATCTAAATTGCCAAGACATAGGACAGTAGTCTCCAATAGTCAGGTT
This sequence comes from Luscinia megarhynchos, assembly GCA_034336665.1. Taxonomy (NCBI): domain Eukaryota; kingdom Metazoa; phylum Chordata; class Aves; order Passeriformes; family Muscicapidae; genus Luscinia; species Luscinia megarhynchos. The sequence goes on from JAPFBE010000003.1 coordinate 74,826,488, forward strand.
TCTTGGATGGAATTCTAATTACCACTAACAAAAATATTAGATTATTAATATAATATTTATCTATTATTATATTCTTATTTGTATAATTGTTTAGTTTACCTAATAGGTGTTTTAAGAGAAAAATACTGATTGGAGGTGAAATGGGAGTGATGAATGCAAAATCCCCACCTAACTAGTACTTATAATTAAAGAACTCTACTAATTACTGACAACAACTGAACAACAAGCCTATTTGAGCTGCAGAAAATAAGCCTTCAAAATAGTTTTCCTTTCAAAAATGTCTTCTTCCTCAAAGGCAGATAAACCTTAGATATCTCTGAACATAGTCTACAGAGGAGTGGGTTCCTAAAACTTGTCTTGCTGTGCATGTACTGCCTGCTGTATGGTTGAAGAAACAGTTTTATCACATTTAACATTATAATATTCAGAGGCAAGACTGAGGATTGTCAGTATTACTGAGGTCTGATTTGGTCCTGATTAATGTAAATATCCTGAGATGGAATAAGTCAGAAAATTAATTAAAATAATTGTTCAGTACTTGATCTTCCTCCTTTAAATTTTGCCATTATGCTACAGCCAAATTATTTTGTGGTTTGTGTCTTAGTGAATGGAATGATTCCATGGTACCTTGCCTGGACCTAATGTTATTCATACAGTAGTCCAGATTCAGTCTGTTATTTTGATTAAGTTAGCAAAATCTGTAAAGAGCAAATCATTGTTCTCAATCTGCAGTCATGTTCCATTAAAGGTTAAGGGAATCAGAACCCATGCAAAGATTACTACCAAGATATTTACTCTCACAATGAAAATACCTGCAGTGCACAGAGGCACAACAAAGCAGAAATAGAACTGACCTTTTTACTAGCAAAGTCAAGGGTAAGGTTTCAAAACACTCACAGCAGGAACTTAAAGGATCATAATTGTGTTTTAGGGGAATTCAAGTATTATGGTCCTATTCCCTACAACACAAAGATAGTCTTTATAGAATGAATCACACTCCTTTTTTCATTTTAAGCTCGCTCTACCCCTTTCCCTAGCAGTCTGCCAGCTTCTGAACTAAAAAAAATACTTTATTCTTTGCAGAGGATATTTAATACCTGTCTTTCCAATACTAATCAGAATGAGTAGTTTACCCCAAGTCAGGCTTGGTTAGCATTTTTTCCTATGTTTGATTAGATAACAATCACTTTTTTCCCAAATATTACAGCTTTCAAACATCCTTTCAAACTGTGGTTTAGATATTCTTTCAGGGTCAGTTCTTATGGCATAAACATCAGATTAACCAAATATCTTTGCCACATACTTCAGATTTATGTGTTCCAGGAAGAATGCCAGACCAGTGTGTTTCAGACCTGTTTGCAAGCATGTGTTTCCTTGTATTTGAAGTAAACATGCTTTTCCACTACTGACTTATAAACAGTTGTTTTCAAAAATCTGAATATATTCAAAGATTATATAGATTTGTAACTATAGTCCTACTTGCTTCTTGCATGTATAGAATGATTAATAAAATCCACGAAGAAACTATAAAAGTCAAACTGACTGCCTTCTGGATAGGACTGATCTTTTGAACCTCTCTTTTCTCCATTAGAAAAAGAGAGTAATAATAGTTAGAGACAGCATTCCCAGAAAAGTTGCAAAATGATTCCACCTGCTTTACACCCGTCTCCTTTTTTAGACTTAAATTGGATCAAAACATGTATTCTAAAAAAAAAAAAAAAAAAAAAAGGTTGATCAGGAATTTGGTTAGCAAGTGGGTTGTGTTTCTAAGTGGTGTTGATTTTGGATGTTTTTTTTAATGCCAGGAAAAGAAAGACTTTACATGATGCAGAGAAATTTCTAGAAAGCAGATGCAGGGCCTGGAGAGGTAATCCAGGGGAAAAATGTTTGGTATAAAGAGCTGCCTCAAGATCCTGTTGAGAAGTAACCCAGTTCTTCTGCCACTAAATCTGTCCCCACTGTTTTGGAAATATTTTCCACATTCTGGGATGGAGTTGAATTTATACTATGAATTAATGGCACTCATGATTTTGTTTGGGCTTGAGAACTGAGATCTCTTGCTAGTAAAAATTGATTGCACGTAGATGTGTGAGTGCATGGCCTCATCATTATGATTTCAGTGAACTGTGTGCTACCTACTTGTGTAGGCAAGAGGAATTTATTTCAAAATGATTGCTGAAAATATTTTATAAAATCTGGATAAATAAAATCCATCTTGTGCTCTACCAAAAAATTCTCCTCCCCTTCCAATTTGCATTTCAAATAGTTTTTGAAGCATAGAACTTTTCAATATATGTATATGTATATGTATATGTATATCTATATCTATATCTACATCTATATCTACATCTATATCTATATCTATATCTAATTTGTGTTTTAATAACACTGTATTTATTAATGCTGTAAATATTCTGGGGGTTTTTTTGTTTATAATCAGGATAGTGTACACTAAGTCAAATACTTTCTAAATGTCTATTATGTTCTATGAAACCACATTTATGAATCACCCTTGTAATCACACCTATGAATGAAATTTTGTTATGTGAGCTCTTTCTTCCAAGAAATCTTCCTGATTTGCATTAGAGATATCTTTGATCTTCAGGCTTTAGCTTCTAAAACTGACTTCCATCAAGTTGCTAGGCTTGGAAGAAGATCTTGTCTTTTGCCATTTAGGTTATCCTGTTCACCTTCTTCTATTTAGCAGTTTCTTTATTAACATCAGAGATTTTTATTTTTAAACATGCCAAGAATTCATTGGTTTAACAAAAAACAGTGTTTTCATTACTTTCTAGACATCTACTTGAACAACTATGATGGATATTAAGACAAATAACAGAAAAAAGCTGATTAAAAAGTGATTATTACGAATGGATGTGTTAATAATATTCTTGGGTTTAATTTGAATGTTCTCTCTGTGTTATTATTTACTATTTTATTATCTTCATGAAGACTCATACAGTGGTTTGGGTTGAAATGGACATTTAAAGATTATCTAGTTCCAACCCATTCCTACCATGGACAGGCACATTTTTCACTAAATAAGAATGTTCAGAGCCCAATCCAACATGGGACACTTCCAGGGATGGGGCAGCCACAAATTCTCTGGGCAACCTGTCCCAGTGCCTCACAGTGCCTAATGAATCTTTAGGTTCAATTTAAACTATATTCTTTCAGCTAAAAACACTGCCTGCAATGACATTATCTTGTATCTTATGGCCTTGGCAAAAAATTCCTTCCTACTGCTCTCTTGTAGTCCCTTTAGGTATGGCAAAGCCACAGTAATGCCTCCCTGAAGCATTCTCTAGGCTGACCAAAACAACTCTCTGAGCCTGTCTCCATAGGAGAGGTGCTCCAGCTCTCTGAGCATCTTTGTGTCCCCTCTCTGTACACTCTCCAACAGGTCCATGCCCTTCTTGATACTGGGGGCCAAGAGCAGCACTCAGATGGGGCCTTATGAGGGCAGACCAGCAGAGCAGAATCTCCTCCCCTGATCTGCTGGTCACAGCTCTTTTGTTTGATGCAGCCCAGGATGTGTTTGGTTGAATTTCCGTGCTGTAGGAGCAGACTGCTGGCTTGTGTCCAATTTTTCATCCACCAGAAGCCTCCAGTCCTTCTCTGCAGGACTGCTCTCAACCCGTTCATTCTGCACGCTGTGATGATATTGGGGATTGCCCCCACCCATGGACAAGTTTCACATAGTCCACATCTCAAGTCTGTCAATTCCCTCCAGTGTGTTGACCACATCCCACAACCTTGCTGAGAGTGCAGTCAGGTGTAATAATGGATATATTCTATAATTAGAATTTCCCATTAAAGAGGTACTTACAATTTTTCTCTTCCCACAAACCATACCTTTATATTTTGGGGTTTTTTTCCTTAATATATTTTAAATTGATGCAATTCATGTTTTTGTAATTGGTCAGATTTTGTAAAACATCTTCAGAAAAAAAATACTTATCTAAATATTTTTCTCAAAGCATTATGAACTGTTATTTTAAACCTGTTCAGAAAAGGCATTTTTTAACTTCTTGAGTTTAATCCATTTATCAGGGATTTACAATAGCAAACATTTCTTCCTTATCACATTTTATGCAAATCGAGTCCAAAGTATAAAATTAAAGTTGCATGAAACCTTGATTTTTTTTTCTGATCAGTCTCTCAAGCTGATTACAGTTCTGTTATTATATAAGGCCTGTTGTTTTCTAGGCTAAAGTAAAAATGTCATTTTTGAATCCATAAATTTAAGTCTGAATGAATGGTTCTCTTTATCAGGAAGTAAATACTGGTGAAGTGTAAATGTTCATTACCTGGTTTGATTTTAAGTAGCTTGAAAACCTGCCATGTCCTCTTCTCCCTTTAGATTAAGTGATTTGCACCGGTGTGATGTGATGGCATTATTCAGCAGACTAAATGTAATGTCAAATTGTTAGGGAACTACAAACCACCCCTAAAATACTAGAATAAAAAAGTAAGTTTTATCTTGGATTTACTTTTACCTCATTTGAATGATTTTATTTTACTTTATAATGAGTTTAATTCTCTTCTTATTTTTCAAACAAATAGTAGAATAGCATAAAGTGGCTGTTACCACAATAAAAATGCAAACTTGAGAGTGTGATAAGAAATGCATGGAAATTATTTTGCTACAGTAACAGAAGCTTGAATTTTAGGATTCATTATTTTTAGGTGATTTAGGTTTTTAAGGTGATACCATGATTTAACAATAATTTTGGTTAAATAGCTTCATTGTTTTAATAAATACGAAGTAAGACCTGTACCAAGTTGGCACCTTTTATACTTAGCTGACATTTTGTGTTTGGGGATGAAAGATGGAACGTTTTAAGTCGCCATAGATAAATGGCAGAGAAAGAGAATAAGAAACTAATAATTTCTTTTGCTTTGCTCTTAATCTGACAAGTAACATTTCCTGACAGATTCCTCAAGGATGCACTTGAGGCAAGGAAAGTTTATGTTATATCAGGTGCTGCACATAAAAAATAATTCGACCAAATCCCTTTTAGCTTTATGGCTACACTTTGTTGCATGTAAAGGAAACAAACCAATTTTAATTGCATTAATTAGCATGTCTCTGTTCCTACTGTATTCCATGTAACTAATGGACTGTCATATTTATCACTTCAATAAAAGGATGAGATAATTGCATACAATAGAAAGGGAACCTCAATGATTGATTCTGACATTCAGTGCTGAACAGGTTTCTGCTAGATACAAGATTTTATAGTGTTGGCTTAAATCTATCTCTGGTAGCTGAGGAGTATGCCCGGTCAACATTGTCTAGCCTTTACTGAGTTAGAAGAGAATTTAGATACATTCCTCAGTTTTCCTGACATCCTGCTTTTCCACCACAAGCTCTGGCCCTTGGCTCTTCTTCATGGAGCTCCCCTGCTATTGCTTCCCCTAAGCACCACCACCCACCAATCCCTCTGTGGGACTGACATGTGGCACTATGGCATAGTGCTTATGCCAATCAGTGCTTTTACCAGAGCTCTGGTAGGCTACAGCATAGAGCAACATCATAAGGATCAAACAGACAATTTATATTCCATGAAAAGATAGTGTCCTTGACAGCTGAGATTCAAAACAGAGCAGAAATTGGGTGGTTACCTTTGATTATTGATAATTTGATTTCTACAGAATCGATTTCTTCTATCCTTATATAACACCTACAGAGGTATCCAAAATATAAAGACTGAAAGCTCCTTGCTCCATGTTACCTCAAATTAAAGTCAGATGGAAGTACTACAGGATTTGTTAAAGTTGTGCTTTATCTGCTGGGCCATGTTTCTTCCCTTGGGAATGCATTGGAAAAATAGTACAATAGTGTGAGAAACAAGAAAAAGAAGTTATTCTGCTCAAATGCTACTTTGAAAGCATTTGAAATTCATTAGTGACAGAATTTGGTTTAAAAGAATCAGTTTCTGTTTTACCTGCAGCACTTGCACAATCACTGCTAGTCTGCCTGGATAATAAAAGTAGTGTTAATTGTACCAATTAAGAAGTGAGAATGTGAGTTATTGCTCTTTGTTACTTTCCAGGTCAGAGCAGATGCAATAGGACAATACATATCCAACAATCTAAAGACAATTTACTCTGAAAGAGTTCTTTGCAATTTAGACATTTAATTAAAAGCTTTAAAGTTTAATTAAAAAGTTAAATCATTTGTCTACTTCTATGGAAAAGCAAAATCAACAAAAAACACAATGCATGTATGTTTGGATCAATTATATAACATAAAACACAGTGGGGTAAGCACTATTTTCTGGTCTGAAGTTATAGTATTTTTCATGCATAACAGCATAGCACATAAAAATGTATTCATGGTGCTAGAAACAAATAGATATATTGTTCTATTAAGCACAGTGTGAGAGTAAGTTTTAACCTAAAAAGATACTTTTTTATGGTGGTACAAAGGCAAAAAGCCTTTTTTAACATAGTGAAAATAATGAAGAGTAAAAGTCTTTTCTGTAATAACTTTAAACTTCCAAAACAACAACCTGTTGCATTTATATACTGGTAATAAACAGCCAGGCAAACACTAGAGAAGAATACTGAAGAATGAGTAATCAGTGGGAATTTTAAAATCAGTAGCTGATGTCATATTCTAAAAAATATTGAGTCAGTAGGATTTAAAATTCAGAAATATGTGATTTAATTTCAGAACATAAGCCTAAAAATTTCAAAGGGTTTGCAAATAAAGTCACAGACTCATGAATAACTCAGAAATTCAGAAATGCTCAGAACAAATACTGTTGGGAGTAGAAGGAAATAAACCATGGCTGGAAGTAACTACATGTCTACTCAACATACTAAACCAGATATTAATTCTGGTTTATGAAGTTCATAATAACTTTAACAAAAAAAATCTCCAGGAGGTTGATGGGACAGTGGAACAGGTTGCCCATCAGGAGCCTGAGCTCAGTGATGCCACCTGGTCATGGAGATTGGACTCTTAACCTGAGCAGTGTAGATAAAAGAACTGATAGAGTGCTGAGTCCCTGAAACTGTGTGTGTGCTAGTGCCCACTCCTGGGAGGCATCATGGGCATGTCTGACCCATGTCTACTCCTTGTAATCCTCAATCCCATCCTAGACTTGGCTGCCCTCATGCCAAACTCCATTTTAATCAGTGCATAGCCTCACTTGCACCTTATAAAAACATTAATTTGACCTCTTGGCACACAGCCTTCACATAATTTCAGTCACTTTGAATTGCCATGCTCCCACTCAGTCATCCACAATAAAATATCTTCTGGTCTCAAGAACTCCACAAAGGGTTCAGAGGGGACCTGGAGGCAAACGTGATATAGCTGGACTGTACCACTGGCAGGTCAGAGATCAGTCCCTGACAGTCTTTTACATCTGATTTTGCCTATTTCCTCAGTCTTTTCTACATGATATTGGAAGGTGCTTCATCCATTCCTTGTGCTACTTGAATTACTTGTTTTCTGGCTGCACAGCTTTTGTACTTCAGGACTATTTGACAAAAACTCATAGCTACAAATAGACAGCTGTTCATTGAGCATCTTAAACTTAGTCTAATCTATTATTTAGTGTATTTAATAGATAAGTGTAATGTGATAAGATTCTGAAAGCAGGGCCTTCTCCACTGCCTGTGCCCACTATCTCTACTATAAAATAGAGTAATACCTTTTACCTTCTTCAAATGACATTAATGAATATGCAGATTTGTTTAATAAAAAACTCTATTGTTAACAACTGTAGAGGCATTTAGTGAAGCCCACAAGGTTTTAATTGCCTATAGTAATATGTCAAGGCAGTATAAATACACAGATTATTCAAGAATAATTCATTAAATAATCATAAGTTTGGGAGAAAAAAGTTCTGTGTGGAAGTCTGTGCCAAACTCATGCATGTACATAAGTGGCCTGAATTAGGACTGCTAAAAACAGTGTTAATGATGTCATATCCAAATTATAAAATATAGATTTTTTTAACCACTATAACATTTAGAAATGTAGTTTTGAGAATGTGAAAAAAAAGGAGAGCAGCAGAGGTATTTTTCCATAATACATATATATATATTTTTTTTTATTGCTCAGGCTCAGTGTAGAGGAAACATCATATAAATTGCACTGAGTGTGCATACCTCAACTCATGAAACTTATTAGACTGTACTTCAAAAGAATGATAGTCCTACACTAGTGGAAATGAAGGCTGGAGTAATCAGTACTGATGATGACTTTTATATGCAAAAGAATAGAATCTACTCAGATATTGTTGACTGTGAAGTGCCATGAATAGACTGTGAAATGTAGGTGCTGTGACAATAGCTCTCTTGTCTGAGGGTAGTTGTAAAAATCTGAAACAAGTATTACTATGTGTGAGCTATAAGAAGGGGATTGGATTTATAGAGCAGTTCAAGAGTGCATACATTTTATAGGTGTTAGAAACATGCAAAAATGAATCACCTGTTTAATTTTATCTACTGTCAACATTAAGATTAAAGTTTTATTTTAAAATATTAATCTTCCCTGTAAATCTGTAACTAAATGACTGAAGTGATTTTTTTATATATATCTAATCCTAATTTCTCTGCCTTTTTAAAGCAGGTTAATTATATTCATGAACCTTTGTTGCATTATTCACTTGGAAGGCCTTGATTATGCATTCTACATCAGAATTTCATAACTAAACATCCAGGGTATGCCCTGTACTCAAACATGAGATGACATCATTAAGTCTTAAATCTCTAAAAATATATGTAAATCATAATAAATGGGTTTTCTTAGTTAGAAATGATTTAACATTGAGGCAGACTTTGATTTTCTTCTGTCACATAGTTCAAAAATTATTTTTCATAAAGAGTGCTCAAGGAAGAGCTGATAATGAAAACAATCAGCATACAGATTATATTTCTAGGAGTAAAATTTAAGAGAATGTTTCTCAGTCTATCACCTAAAAATAGGCTAAACTAAAAGTGTTTGGACACAATCATGTGGTATCATCTATGGGATTAACCCTTTATTTGAATGCACAGCAGTTCACAGACTCTGGTATAGACAAATTTAATACAGGGAAATTTCTGTTAGATAACAGCTAGATAAAAAAATGACCCCACCTTGGTCTCTGTGTGGGAAAGAGGCTGCCAGTTTTCCTATTCCATATCACAATTTATTGACTAGTCTGGCTATATGCTGAGTGCTGTGGGAGTGTGGAGAAAAGCTTGGTGTCCAATAAGCACCTCACTGAATTTCTGGCTAATTCATCAGACATAACAGTTTGTTTACTGTCATCATCCATGTGAAATTTCTGGTGTTTCATCACCTCTGGGCATCTGATATCCCTGTGTTCAGACAATAGTATGAATATATTTCTCCAGCTTCTCCTCCAAACACAGATGCCTTGAACTGGTGCACTGAAAGAAGTCAGAAATATTTGGATATTGGCACTTTAAGTTATTTATTCCAGGTTGGCCCTAGAATAGTTTACCTACTATTCAATAATATGCTGATTGGTCTGAAGTCAAAATGTGCTCACTGAACTTTAACCATGGAATTCAAGATCAGCTTTGTAATGGGTGTTCCTTTATTTGATGTAAATGGCAAACAGTTAGTGTAAAACTGCTGTACTTGTCATACTGGGGAATTGTGTGCTTAGTAGCCCAGACAAAAACACTCCAAATCCAAGACGTATATAATCTGTTTACAATTTTTCTCTTCATTGTTATCTCTGTCACACCTTTACTGCTTGCCTTTGGAAAATGCTTATTTTACTATACTAACTTCCTTCAAATTCCAAAATCACCTTTAATTTTAATTGTCATAAACTCTGATGAACTCACAACTGGATATTTCCATATCTGCAATGCTACAGGTGTCCTGTGTGGGTCTTCATTAGTCCTTGGATGGTAAGGGAAGTTCTGCTTGGTGGCTGTTGTTTGTCTGCTGATCAAATTGCTCAGGCATGTCATTGTTTCCACTGCACAATTGCTGCAGTTGGGCTGCTTTCCTAGCATTTCCTAGGAATGCTACTGTCATTGCCTGCACCTGGGCCTTAGGCTTTTCACAGATGAAAGCAGATGTTGAACTTGGTCTAGAAGTAGATGGCAAATAGAGAGAAACACCTAAGGCAGACTTGATTGCCTCCTACTGGTTTTCAGGAAAAACCTTTAAATTCTGTGCATTATCACTAAGCTGCTCTCAATAAACTGAATTGCCCCACCAGGGCAAAGCTATTAAAATTTTAATTTGGAAAAGCACTTAAGTTAGAATGAAAGCCGTAAAAATGATCTTTTCTAACCAAATTCAATATTTTAAGTAACTATTAGCTTATAGTAGAGTAACACATCTTCCTATTAAAGCAGAAATAAGAAATAACTTCCTTTTGGAAAGAAAAACTCCCAAGTTTACATGCATCTTGTGAATTCCTTTTGTTGTTGCTGTTATTTGTTTTTTTCCTGCATTGTGACTCACAGTTAGAATAAGTATATGTTTTGCATGCTGTGTTCTTGATTGCACACTCAGTTTTCTGATAATAGGTGGTATAGTAGGATAATAATGGTAATGTACCTACTCTCTCACACATTCTGTGTAGGGGCAATTAACTATCTACACAGATGGGCTGTTGAATTGCTGTTCTACATGACTGCTGTATAATCTTGCAAGCTAACACAGCCTTAGCTCAGGTTAAGAGACACAAAGCAATCTTCTTAGCCATTGGGTCTTAACAATGTTTGGGCATGTGGCACAAACAGTAAATTGGGTTGTGCTATTAAGGGCTGGGACAGCACGAAAAAAAAAATACAGTGGGTTTCTGAGACTTATAGGACAGACTGTGTGAAGCTCTTTTGTGCATCCAACACCTAGGATGTCTCCAGGAAGTCACAAAGGTAGACAAAGGACAGCAGCATGGGTAAGAGCAGAGGAGACAAACATGCCTTTCTCCTTCTTTACATCAGTTCTCCAAGGAACTCATCATGCCTTTGTCCTTGGTTATTTTAGTGTTCCCAGGAACTGGCATCTCTCTAACATTTCACTGGATGAAACAGATTATTAAATTACATGAACTGAAGAGAGATTATCTCAGCTGGATAGAAAATAGTGCTAATAACACCATGGTCACAGGTTTGATTCCAGTATGGGCCATTCTCTGAACAGTTGGACTCGATCCTTGTGGGCCCCTTCCAACTCAGGATATCCAGTGATCTTGGGTTCAAACAGGCATTCAAACAAAGAAATTTCACCATTTGTATGTGTTCTGGCCTTTGTCATAGAATCATAGAATGGTTTGGGTTAAAAAAGACCTTCAAGTTCCTACCCTCCTGCCGTATGCAGGGAGGCCACTGAATGGATGAGTTTGCTCTGGACCCCATACAACTTGGCTTTGAACAGCTGCAAGATAAAAGGATCTGCGAAGTTTGGGTGGCATCTTTTGTACTAGTGAAACTATTTTCCAAGTGAGCAATACTTGCTTTTCATTTATTACAAGCACAGAAATTTCTCCTTAGAATCCAGATTTTTAGGAGGGAAATACAGCTACAATGGTTTCATGATCAAATTGAATGGTGGGTGAGGAAAGATGTAACTGAAGCTACTGAGAAATAGTAATAGAACAGAGAGAGGAATCTGGGAAAAAACAAAATAAAATAAATCAGACACTGACAGCAAAATTGGATAGTAAATGAGACACCTGGAAATGGAAAATACCTATCAATATGATGCCACTTTATTCCATGTATATTATTCTGAACACCTAACTTAATGTCTTCTTCAGTATAATTTTAAACATAGAATTATGCTTCCATCTTTCAATGAAAATATTTGTACAATATTGCCTAAACACAGGAGTAAGTTTTGCCATTCAAAATGCTGCATGATGTTTACAAGAATTTTGTAACAACCTTCATAGCAGGAGGATGCCTTGTTTCCAGTCATCCTGTAGTAATTCTTCTCACAGCATCTCCAATCTTGATGTCAAAATGAAGACAAAGGCAAAAGAAAAAGATATCTCTGAAAGCTGCTCTGGAATTGGTATGGTTGGCTAAGTTAGATACTTTGAATGGAGCTCTATTTTGTATATGTCTGCCTGTTCCTCATCTGTAAAATGAAGTAACAGTATTGTCCGAGCTTATAAATTGAACATTGATACATGAAAGTCAGGTACATGCTCAGATGTAGCAATAATGTGTGTCAGATAAATGGGTAGGCTCAGGTTGTATGGGCATGTGCACTCATAGAGTCAGAGGATGCACAGTGTGTTAGTGACTTTAATGGGATATGCCCCAGTGCACAGCTGCCTTTGGATATCAGCTCTGAACCATCACAGTGGCAGTTCAATGGCAGAATTCAGGCACTGAAATACTCGAAGGAGGAAACAAGCTGCTTTGGATGATCTCTGTAGATCATCAGCTGTTGCAAGGCTTTTGTCTTTCTTACAGTGAAAGTTACTAAATATATATTTATATATATTATAAATATATTATATATTATATATTATATATTATATATTATATATTATACATACATATATACATATATTTATATATATAAATAACAATTTGGACATTTAAAAATACTGTAACTTTTCTATTCTTTTAATTTCAGTTCATTGCAGAATTTAACTAGTAATTCATCAATGATTTAATTTAATATAAGCTTCTAAACAGCTGAATGGTGATGCCTGAAGTATGACCTTTTGTTTGTGATATTCATAAAATTGGAGTTCTAGCAAGTTATACTTTTATTGCTAAACAGTATGAAATTATTATTGCAAAAGATGATACAGAGGACAAATTTACACAAAATAATTTTGCTTATAATGTGAATTGTTGTAGCTCCACTTGAAAGAAAGTTCTTTGGGTAGAAAATAAAAGGCAGTACTTTGATCATACTGATGATTTAATGTTTGCTGTCACCTATCCTACTTTTCTGCTGCTAAGACTGATCAGAATATAGTTTTACTTTAACTTATACAAATAAGTTTCATTCTAAGTGTATATATGTTGCTAGCCTGAGCTTCACAATACAAGAGACTCAATAAAAAGACCTTCCCTTGATGTAAAAAGTGAATTCCCTTTGATGAAAGGCGTGTTGTTTGGACAGCCCTAGTCACATTCAGAGACTTTGTCTAACATGATATATTTTCTCTAATAAATACAGTGGAAGATTCATGATATATATATTCCCAAGTTACTTAAAATTGAGAATCTGAAAGTGTGTTATTCTTGATTAGCCTATGAACTAGTGAAAATATTTTCTTGAAACTGAGAACATTCAGGTTCTGTGTTAAGAATTTATCACTCATACCTGACCCAAGGAACCTGCCTAATTTTAAGGGAGTGAGAACTAGCATGGCCCATTTATTTCAGCTGCAGTAACTCTCAAACTAAGGGCAAAGATCTACTAACATGAATTAGCTTCCATTAGGAAGCCACTCTATACATTACTGGTACTCTGATTTTATCCAAATGTCAAACATTAAATCTTCACCTCCTTTTCACCTTTAACTTATTCTTTTGTTATTTAATCACGAATGGTTTGTTCGGTTCCTTGCAGAGCAACATGTATTAGCTTTCCCTCGAATTGTAATTTTAACAAATGGTTAGTAAAGTCTGAAACTAATGTTTCATTTTGTGGAGGAAGAATCAGTGCAGTTCTTACCAGGAAGCTCAGCACAAACATTTAGTCATCTAAAGTCTAAACAAATGCATCTGAATTAGTTGTCAATATACTATACTGAAAAGAAAGTTATAAACAACTTTAAAGAGATAAAGCACCCGGATAATTTTGCTTGCCTACTGTAGCAGGAGATAACAGCCTTCAAGGACTTGAAAGGGGGCTACAAGAAAGTTGGAGAGGGACATTTTCAAGAGGATGTAGTGACAGGACAGTGGGGAGTGGCTTTAAACAGAAATGACAAAGGACACACAACTCACACCAAGCATGGTTTCAAGCATCAGCACTTTATTAGTTCCCAGTACAACATTTTATGCCCTTCTTACCTTCATGACACCTGTGTGCCCTTTTACTCTTGTGTGATTGCTCAATACACATCAACATTCTGGGCTTCTTTTCCTTCTGTGCTGCTCTCCTGTCTTATAGAGCTGCAGCCCATTAGGGATGATGCTCAGCCACAGCCCCATTCCCTATGTCTCATAATCTGTTCTCTTACACTGAAATATGGGGGGTTTAGGTAAGACATTTAGAAGAAATTATTTACAGTAAAAGTGGTGTTGCACTGGAACAGGTTGCCCAGAGAAGATGTGGATGTCCCACCCCAAAAGTATTCAAGGCCAGTCTGTAGCAACCTGTTGTAGTAAAAGGTGTCCCTTCCCACAGGGATTGCAACTAGATGATCATTAAGATTCCTTTCAACGCAAACAATTTTATTATTTTATTCTCCATTTTTCCTCCATTGACACAAAGTGAGGTCTAGAAAATTCTCAGATCTTTAAATGTAAACGATATAAAATTGCAGAGCTTGGTGACATGAATTTTGATCATTGCATCTGAGAAATGCTACTTTCACATGCATATCTTTTCTGACAGAAAGTGGCTTAAAACCAGATCTTTATAGAAATAATAATAATAGTGCTCTGTATCAAAGAAAATTATGGATGTTCTTGAGTTGCTTGATATGTTATTAAATATTACAGAATAATCAAAGAATATTCTCAGTTAGAAGGTATCCACAGGGACCAACTGTCCAACTTTTAAGTGAATGGCCTGTAGAGGGATTGAAACTACAGCCTTGGTGTTATTAACATTATGGTCTAGCAATAGAGCTAATCCTCACCATATTTTGTGTTATTTTTATTTAAATAGCACCTTTTATTGTTCTAGCTCTTAGATATGCCCTTGCTAATTTTTCTGAGTAATGAGAATTGAGCAGTTAGGAGAGCAAAATAGGAAGATGAGTAATGTTACTTTTAAGAATACAGAAAGAAGAGGGCACAATGTCTCAGTGGGGAGGTTAAGAAGCCAGTGACAGTGAAATAACTAATAGCTAATCACCCCTATTGATTAAGGATTTTAACATGCAGCATAGAAGAAGATACAACTATATCTTTGAATGATAGAGCAATTAACAAGTGAGATTTTGTGGATAAGTGAAAGGAAACAACTCACTTGGTGCAAGGTTCTTGTTGTATTCTGGGTGCAGGAGACACAGAACCTGTGTTAGGCTTTGTATGTGTTTCAAATTCTGTGAGAGTAAAGAAAAATATTGATTGTGACAGAACAGAAGATTACTCCTATTTTTATATCAAAGATGAGACACTGGATAGGAAGATGCTGCTAGCAAAAAAAGGAACAAAAGATACAGCCAGGAAAAAATCCCCAAGTGTAAACCTGAACTGAATTTAACAGAACAGTCTCTGATGAAAACAATACCATGCTGTAAATGTGATTGCTTGCTGAAACCAGCAGAAACAACTTTTTGTATCATAGAATTTGTTGAATCTGAGCAGCAATTCTGACTAGCTGTGTCTGTCCTCTAAACTATGGATAATGCCTAATTTCTGTCAGTGTACCACAGGAAGTTAATTTCAAGTTTCCTCATCCTTCACAATGTTGTTTTCCTCCATTGATTTGAGATCAATTTGGCAATTGGTCTGCTCGTTCCTACAAGGTCAAAAAGCATTTTAATTATCTCTTTCTAATCAGTGAACTGGCAGGAGATTGTTCAACTTGTCTTCTCATTCCTATTATTCTTCCATGTTTAGTTTCTAAAAGACTAGTATAAGTCTCTTGGAGACACACAATCTCAAATTAGTCAATACACTTGCTTTCTTATATTTGCATACACTGTACCTTTCAACAAGATTGATAGAGCATAAACATGAGAGTTTTGGACTTTGGCTGTTCTTGATGGTTATAAACAAAAGAAACAATCTATTGTGTCCATGGCTTCTGTGTTAAATACAAAGAAGCAGGAAAAGTCAAGTGTCTACTCTGACAATGCATCTGCATATATTTTTTGTGTGGGTTGAAAACTGTCTATGCAGTGACTTCATTTGTTGGACCTAGATATTTACCTGGTGGGCTGCAGCAGACTAAATCCTCTATTTAGAGAGCAGCACTTGAAAACATGTGTTTACTTTTTGCCCTAATGTGAATTTTGCTGGACCTTAGTTAATTAGTTTTTGGTCCAATTCCTTGGGTGTAGGTAGCTAAATAAAAGGCTGACCTTGAGATGTGTTTGTTGCTCCCAACCTCAGTGGCAGATTTGTAATACAAACAAAAAGACTACTTAAATGATTCCTGAATATTTATCTGTGTGTCACTTTTAAATTATTAGCTTTAAGTCTTTGTGCCTCACTTTGGTTAGCTGAAAAATGACATAATAATGATAGTGATAATAGCAGTAATAGTAATACTTACAACATAAACATGAAGTATATTTTCAGTAATATTTCTAAACTGTTTTGAATCCTATAGAACAGATGTATAAAACCAGGTAAACAGAGACCCATATCTACAAATCCTACCTATCCCATTGCCCTGGTATTGGTTACTGCTCTGTCCCACTGGCCTGGTCCTGGCTATCTCACTTGCTTGGTCATGGTTTCCTTTTCTAGAACAGACTCTTGAGCAAAATAATGGAGTAACACTAGAATAGGCCTGAACAACTTTACTGCTCTGAAGCACAGCTGGTCATCATTCTCAAAGCAATTTTGGATTTTGTGGTTTTAGGTTATCTATGATTTTACGTCCATTAAAACTCATTAAAGGACTGTGCACAATTAAGTGACCCAAAGTGTGCAATAAATTCAGAAGATAGTTCAGATGATACATAGAATTATTCTAATAATTTAAGTGGGACCATAATATGCATCTACATTAATTTCTGATGTAAAGTATATTTCAGTATTTTTATTAAAGAAAATATTTGCTGCAGTTCTCCAAGCCAAATGACAATGTTATTTTATTAATCTACTCTCTGCTAACTGCCTTGGTCGAGGTAAAAACCAGTTCACAGTCTCATCACCAATTGGTTCTTAGTGAAATTCTATTCTTTCTCTTACATATAGCTACTTTTCCAGGAACAATTAAGTAATTATTCTACTCTGCTGAATGATCCCTTTTGCACTGTATTATCTGACAACAGGCTCCCTCTTTCTCCTCGGTATTTGGGCTGGTATCTTGAATATTTTGCAGTCCAACAAATAAGAAAGCATGGCTAGATTTGACTTTGAATACAAGATGAAAAGTTTGTCACTGAGATCGTCAAGGTTTCACACTTCCATATTTATATCTCTGTGTGTTCCCGTGTGCTCCCACACTGCTGCCATTGAGCCCAGGCAATTAAGGAGCTGCTACTCACACAGTGTTTAAAACAGCCTCTTGTCTTTACCTCTTAGGTCAACAACATCTCCTCTCTGCTTTGCAGCCTCCTGTTTCAGTACAATTCAGAGAATTTTTAGCACTCTGCAGCAGGCAAAGAGGTTGGCCAGACCTCTTCAGAGGTCTGAAGGGTGTGTTGGGTCTAATCCTTTCACCACAACCCATGCCATTCTCTGCTCTCCAGAGGAAAGAAGGTCTGCCAAAAAGTCTACAGTTCCCAAATTAAGCTCTTACTTTTGGATGCTGTGATATACCTGTATAAAAGAGAAAACAGTATTTTCTTGAACATCTAGTGGATATGAAAACATGAATGAAAGAAACATAAGAAACTATGAAAGAAAGAGTGACATGTAAAATCTGAATTATATATTTTTAAGATATGATTTTAATTCTCTATGAACTCACAGATCTTGCTTGTATGAACAATTTTTTCAAGGCAGTAATGATAACTGATAACTGATTTTGAACATGTGGTTATTTAAGATGTTGTAACTACAGTAGTCCACCTTGCTTTTCTGCCAGAGGAGACTACCTACAGAGCAGGGCATAAAACTGGATGGATTCAGTTTTTTCAATTCATGTTCTTAGTATCTGAACACTAACTAGCCTGACCTGCTGAAGGCTGCTAGATTTTATGCATAGCATGAGAATTTTGCCTCAAGTTCCAGATGGAAAATCAACATCAGTTTGGCTTTGTGAAAGAGTGAAAGTCACTCAGTGATCTCAAACCATGAAGGACCATTATCTTAAGGAGTACCTAAAATAAATTAAACATTATAGTTGAACCACCCTAATCTGTTAATTAGTCATTCATTGTAAAACAATTACTTACAGTGGAAAAAAAAAGGTATCTTTGATTTCATGCAGTAGTATGACTGTGTTTACAGTGAACTTTAAAAACACTGCAAACAATGTGGTACTAAATCCTTTTATTTCTGGGCAATGAAATTACGACAAATGATTTAATTTTCTTTGGCCAGTGCCTCCAAAATCAAACACAGACAAATTATTTTTCAATACCCCTCCATGTACACTTTGGATATTCTAGCTTTTCTTACACTATGATTGATACATAATTTTCAAGCAAGAAAATCTAAAATGAATGGTCTGGCAGACACAGGCTCATAGGCAGGTCTGCATCAAGCAGTTATCTTATGCTTGCTTTGTTGTCCTTGCTTGAAGCTACAGTCACAGGGAGACAACCAGTGTCATGCTTAATTAATCAGGCTGATTTACTAAATACAAGGAGATTATTCAGAAAGATGATCAACTACATTGACAGGATTAGCTACCAAAAGCCATCTTGCTATACAGAGAAGTATCTCTAAGTTATCAAATGTGGCCAAATTATGAAATTTGCTGGCTTTGGTGGCACAGCAGCTGTTGGCATGACCTGCTGATTGACATACTTTACTGATTTTCTCTCATATATTTCAAAAATCTATGAAAATTGATCTACTTGCTATCTCATAGCATCAGACCTGTTGGGTGGTCCTCAGTTTCTCTGACAAGGCTCTGGATTAGAAAAATGAACTGTTTAAAACACGAAGAGAACAGACTTTGAGAGCCCCTGATCCACTTAAGCCTGTCATCTGTAGTGGTACACTGTGGCAGACATGATGTCATCCTGCTGCCTGAAAGCTATCTATTTTTCATTTCTTTTTCACAGCATCATTTCTCACACCATGCCATCATTTTTTAATGTAAAGGGAGTGCTATCACATATTTCACATGTGTGGTCTGCAAGTTAATATTAAAAAGACTTGTCATTCAGCAGCAGCATGAGTCTTTGTATGCCAGGACATTTTAAGACAGAGTTAATTTCAAAGTATATTTATTCATAGTTTCCATGCCTGTGATTTTCCAGGTCTCTAATTCTCATTTGCTGTGGTTAACTTTCAATTAAGAGAGGAAGCCTAGTACCATGTACACATTTAGTAAGTGTCTGTTTAACTAAGTATTTATAACTTGAACATCTCTGAGTGTGTTGCTTAATTATTGATACTTTGGAGACATTTATATTTAAAGATTCAAGAACACGAACTGTTATGTCACATTCTTGAACTTACATGACTTAAACTTTTTAAAAAAATTCTAATAGGTAAAGAGAAAGTTTAAAAATAATATTTTGCCATTCATTCTTTATACGGCTTCCCTGAAAAATCTTCACATTTCTTACAGTGGAAAAATGTTTGTTGACATTGTTGGATTGTTGAAGTTCATATGTTTGTTTTTGCAAATTGTATGTTTATTTTTCTCATGGAAATATATATTTTTATTTCAGGGCATGCATAGTATAAAATTCGTTTAATGGTGCATTCAATATGTATTAAGGCTTTGACTCAATATGCACTATTGAAAGTCACAAGTTTAACTTAAAATAGAATTCTTGCTAAGGAATTTGTTCTTTAAATAACATCTTTCAATTTTAGTTGCAGTAACCTTATGCTGTGTAATTTCTATTTTAATAGATTTTTTTTTTTTTGGAAACTATGACACCAATATGGGAGGGTATTTTGGAATATTTCTATCATATGGAAGTGTAGTTTATACCCAAATTCTTAGACTTCTCAGGAATGCAGTGTACAGACCTAGTAACCAGAATCCTAGAAAAACTAACTTGTTTTCAAGGGTTAAACTTAGGTGAATCCTGACCACATTTCTATATCATGTACTTTCTTTTAATCTGAAAGGTGCCCATGAGTGATGTGTTCAGGCTAAAGGTTGTTCTCTGGAATATAAAGATTTTATCAGGGTCAGAAAGAGAAAATATTACTTTCACACATTTAATTTCAACAGCAGAAGAATTTCGTACATGAGAGACAGTGTGAATAGCTGTAAGGCATATTTCATAATTCCTTCTATACTTACATTTCTCCATCTACCACAATAAAAAATGCAGGTCCTGACAGTGTGCACACTCCTTTGTGAGCATCTGTGCCTTTCACAGCACCAGAGAAAAATGTCACACTCCCTAGACCTTAACACAAAACAACTATCTCTCTGCAGAAAACAACAATCTTGCCTCATCATTTCATTATATACTGACACAACAGGAAAAGAAGTAAAATTTTCCTCTTGAGTTTTGACTTTTGCAAAATGAGGCAGTTTGGTAATGCCCAAAAGGTCATGTTGTTTCTTTGAGACAGCACTCTGTGTATCTGGGAGGATGTCAGATCCGTGAGAGCTGCATATTGCATTTTATTTGGAATTCTGTGGGCTGGTTTCCCCTATGTTTGTGACTTTCAGAAAAAAAACTTCTGGAAGATGGTGTTTTTCTGGCAGTAATTTTTCTTTTGCAGAAGTTTTTTTGGAGTTGATGCCAATACATATCAATGTATATCACTGAGACTGAGATGCCTGCCTGGGTATATATCTGGACGTGACGCATGAAAGGTTTTATTTGCACTCACATATTTTGGAGAAGTGCAGAATATGGAGCAGGGTCTCATGGGAAAACCTGTTACAATCTTCACACTTTGTTCAGCGGGGTGGAGAGGCCGTCCCTTTTATGTCTGTGAGCCTGTTCCTCGGGAGGCAGAAGAGCTTGGAGGCACCAGTGCCTGGAGAGAATACCAGAGATCACTTTTTCCTCTTTTGCAGACAGGTTTGAAGAAAAAGCATGCTTCCCTGCAATGCAATCTCTTTCAGCCCCTGAGGCACTAGAGGTTTATTGCACCTTCATGCCAGTTACTGTCTGAAAACCACAGTATTATTTTAAGGATGAAGAGGCTGATTTTTGTTTGTTTAGTTTTCAAAACACTGAACAAATTCACCTTAGTGTTAACAGACTAAGGGAGGCAGAGCTTCAGGCATTTTCATCAAGGCTGAATTTAGATTTGTGGAAAATTCTCAAAACATGTTCAGAGGCATACAGCAGGTGTGAAGTGGTTATCTCAGTGGATTTCTGGGTTTACTCAGAAAAGCCTGCTTTCTTGTCTGAAAGTAACCCTGAGAAAACTTCATACAATGTGAGTGTGGTATACTGTGAATGTGGCATCTCTGTTTCTAGTTTTTGAGTGCCCATCAGCTGTTTAGGGCCATAAAGTGTAACTCTTGTTAGAACTACTTTAAAATGAAGGGGAATAATTCTTTATCAAGCATGTAAAAATGCTAAGAGACATGCATTAGCATGAGGGTAAAGAGAGAGGAAGGGTTGATCAGTAAAGTATTTTAAGTTGACCAGACATAAGTGGAACCTCACAGATGAAAGCAGAAGTAATAGCAAAGCCACAATGACACAAAATGTGATTGTAATTAGGGCAGCAGCCTTACTGACAATCCTTCCTTGGATTTAAATTTGAAAGGACCTGGCAATTTCTAAGGATTTCAGTTTTCAAATTTTAAAGCTTTTGAGTTCTCTCTTTATGTAACTGTAAGCAGATAGCACTTATTCATCATGTTTAAATGGACTTTCTATGGAAAAAAAAAAGATTTAAAGTCAAGTATGGAGAAGGTTAGAGGAACTACTTTAAATCATTGTAATAGGTGGGAGCTTAATCTAACCAAACAAAAGGAAAGCTGTGTGACAACTACTTCTGTATTCTGGTTTTAAGCACCTACAGCAGTGCTATCAGTCACTCACATCCTCTGTAGGACTCAGTGCTCAATGGCTGCTGCAGTCACTCTCAGCATAGCAAAATTGTGGTGCAAGTTCTTTCCTTTCAGAAGTAAAAAATTAGAGCCATAGCATTATTTTCTCTGGGGGAAAATCATGAAAATTCTGATGTTCATCAGTGAATTGGCTATATTTAGTGGAAAAAAATATAAAATCCTTCCTACCCTGGCAATATTCTGGCCCTGAAGCCACAGAACTCTGTTCTCCCTTGCACTTCTGAATGGAATATAATAAGTCAGCCCCTTCTACAGAGCTGAGTCACTCCAATAATGCAAATGGCATCTACTTTTCATGTTTAGCAGTGTATTTTTAAACTTTGGAACATCATCAGTACAGGTTCCTCTACAGATTGTTCAGATTAAGGTTGGTTTTTTGTTTTTTTTCCTGTGTCCTAGTCAGGCACTTCTAAGAAAGATGAGGAAAAACATTCAACCCCAGAAATACTGAAGTGTTTTGGAGTGTATGCCTTGCTAGCAGAGGTTTAGAGCTTGTAAAGTGCTGGTGTTCAAATCATAGAGTATCTCTATAAAAAGATGAGATATATCTACCTTCAAATGTTCTATTTTCAATGAAAAATATATTTTTTTTAACTTACCCCATTTTTTTTTACTGGTATAGGAGCACTTGTCTGGCTGCTAGATGTCCACCAAGCTTCTCTATTATTCTCTGTCCTCAATAGCACAATGAAAGAAAATGTGATATAAAAGCTCAGGAGTTGGAGAAAGAGCAAGACCAAAAACCACTTACCAATTACAGTTGGGGCAAAACAGAGGATTTTTTTTAAAATTAATTTCATTTATTGCCATTAATGGAGTATGATACGAAGAAATACAACAAAACTAAGAACACCTTACCACCATCCCTCCACTTCTTTGCAGGCTCAGCTTTCCTTCCATCTCTTCTACCTCCTCCCTGAGTGCTGCAGGGGGATAGATAATGGGGTTTGTGGTCAGTTTTTTCTTCTCCTTCCTCCTCCTGCTCTTCACCAGCATGGGCTGTCTCCCACAGTAAAAGTCTTTAATGAATTCTTAGACATGGGTCCTTCTCCTGGGCTGCAGTTCTTCAAAAAATGCTCCAGCAGTGGGTTCTTTCCATGAGGTACAGTCCTATAGTAGTGGATGAGGGTTCCTCCCCATGGGCCACATTTCCTGACAGAAAACCCACTCCTGCCTGGGATCTACACAGGCTGAAAAGGCTTCATGGTATGTCCACCTGCTCCAGGATGGGATCCTCCATGGACAGCAGCATGGATATCTGCTCCACTGTGCACCTCCATGTTAGTTATGGTCCTTTCCTGCTGCAGGGAATCTCTGCTCCAGCAGCTGGAGCACCTTCTCCCCACCATTCTTCCCTGACGTTGGGGTCTACAGGGCTCACACATATTCTCCCTCTTGTCTCCTAGATGCTCTTCATTCTCAAACGTGTTGTCACAGAGGAACAGCCACTGTTGCTGGCAGGCTGCAGCCTGCAGACCCCCACCACTAACACCTTGACATGCAAACCCAGTACACAGAACTTATTTCTGTAAAATTTCATCAGATGAGAAATTAAGGTAAAGAAGATGAAAGTCAAGTCATAAATATTTTTATGGTAAGGCTCCCAATTTTTAACCCCCATTAAACCCTTGACATTTTATTTTGTGGAATTGTTTTATGATTGTTAATGTCTTTAATGGCTATTTGCCATTTTCTGCAGTCTGACTTGTGCAAATTTATTTCTCTGTCGATAATTTTAACTGCTGGTTACTTAGTGCAAACACTGTGAAGCATAGAAGTGTATTTTATGGATTTACTGTTCAGTTTGTGAAAGTGATTGGCCTGGTTACGAGTGATAAGTAGGAAATTGCTCTCCTGATGTAAAGTGTTGTCAAATGACCATTTGCAAGTTGCAGAAAGATACAGTTTCATTTAATTTTCTAATGATAATAATGAATGAGCAGGAGACACCTTGACTCATTTTGCATTAACAAATGTTAAATGGGGGATGAATACCCCACTATGAAGAGTGGGAGGAACTGAGGGACTTTTATACATTTAAATCAAAGGAATAAAATTATGCTAGGGTGATATCACTATACTTGCTAGCAGATTTACTTATTGAGTGATTTATTTCTCAGATGTTGCAGTGCCTGTATATTTATGCATGAGGAAAAACAGGGAGAGAAATGGTTTTCAGATGAACAAAGTAGAGGTACTGTATTTGCCATCAAATCAATCTGGGAATGTCTATTTGACAAAACTCTCAATGTCATGTTATTATGGGATTTCTAACCTGCCAGGTGCGTGCATTTTATTCTGAAATGAATACATAAAATAGACTGAAACCTCTGAAATTCTGGTTATGGTAACAAGCTGCTGAAAGTTAAGCTGTTGAGTAGGTACAGCTATTAGACATTGATTCCTTTTGTGCAGGGTTTTACCACAGAGAGCCATATGACCTGTGGTTACAGAAGGCCCTTTCATTTATGCTCTGGCAGGGCCTGTGCATAATACTGGGCAACAGATCTCTTGAGAGTAATTCATGCTCAGTGGTTAATGTCTCTTGTTTCCAGCTTATCTGATGCCATGGTAATGTCCTCATACAGCTACTGTAATATCTTTGTGTAGCAGAATCAGTGTTTTTCTCCAATCTCCTTTAAGCTCAATTACCTCTTTTTGTCTTCACATTGTTTTCCCCCCCATTTCTGTGTTCCACTTGTGTCCACACATGCACATGCTCCCCCTATCTCTTTATGATTTTTTTATTATTGCATCACTAATTGTGCCTGATAATTGTTTAGACTGTTCTAGGATGTTGAACATACAGCACTTTGCAGAAGAGAATGCAGATCAATAGAGTTAGAAACTCAAATCTGAAAGAAACAGTAACACAGTGTTAAATAGCTGGGTTTGGGTTATTCTCCAGTGAGCTCCACCTTGCCTGTAACACTCACTCAGGTAAATTATACATTCACCAGAGGAATTGTCCTGCTGAGTCCTCATTAAGATGATTTTTTGCAAAGATTTTCTCTGGAACTGTGTTGCTTAGTATCTCAATTGCAGTGTAGTTTTGTGGTTGCTGATTTTATTTTCACCCTGATGACATTACCAAAAATCAGGCCCCTGTCTGATGTCAAAACTAAACAAGGAGTTGTTTGATCCAAATTGCTTGAGAGAGACAGAGAAAGGATGAAATCCCAGGTGGAATTTTCTGACAATTTCACTGTGAGGGCAGACAGCACATGCTGGGATTACCTTTAACAGACGACTCCATAAAAGGTTTACTCATCCTTTCCATGAGTCTGAAAAAAAATTAGAAAAAAAATTGGATGTGAGATTCTCTTATCTGCAACAATTACTAAAGGTTTCCTGAGCAAATAACAGGTTGGAGCCGTATGCTCCACAGCTGGGGAATTCACCATAAATGTGATGGATCTAAAGATTCTCTGTTATATCTTTTCACAGACTCCATCAGGAGCTATGGAAATATGCTACAATTATGCATAACATCATGAGGGCAAAAGCGTTTAATCTCTGCTCAAGTCTATATTTTGGACCTCCTGGAGATAAAGACAGGAAGGAGATCATGTACTTACAATTCTGTGGAGTACTATATGCTATATAAATCTAAATGTTTTGTCATGTTTGCTTATTCTGGGCCTGAGATTTACATGAATTTTTGGGTACAGCATGGTTGAGTGGTAATCCTTAGTTTCAGCTTTAAGCATTTACTTTTGGTGCTCTGTTAAAAGGATGACATGTTTGTTCTAATTTCTGCCTCTCCTATCCTCGCCCTTTACTTTTAACTTTTTTATTCTGTATCTTGTGTTTTTGTTGGAGAATGGATAATGATTGTGTAAATGCTCTGCTAAAAATCTCATGAAAAGATGTTGCTATTTATTATGACCTTTGATATCTGAACAACAGCTGTGATCAGTGCACTTCTGTGATGTAGAACTAAGGTTAAAGATTCAATTGTTTTACCCACAAGTAGCTGAAGCATTAATCTGATAGTTCTTTATTAGGACTTAACCTAGACCTTCAGTTCAAAATGACAGGTTCAAATATTAGGATAAAAGCCACCTTCTCTGTGAGGTAGAGGTATCCCATGGGGATCACACTTTCAAAGGATTCACATCAGGACATTGCAAACATCAGTGCATTATGAGGACATCCTGGCTTAAAATATGAAACAATACCTTTTTGTGTTTGGTGTCTCTGTGTCTTTGTGTGTCTGTGAGCATGAATTTCTTTTCACTGTCACGTATTTGTCTAGCTGATCTGTGTCAACTCTTTGGTGTTTCAGATGCATGAGGCTGTACCTGCTTTTTTTCTTTTTTTTTTTTTTAATACTTTCTTCCAAAACCTGCTAAGTCAGTATCTTTCATTTTACACTCCTCTGTGCTAACTCTTCCCCCTGGATGCTTCTGCATGGCCTCTTGACTTTATTTCAAGATTTACTCTTTCAGCTCTTGTTTCATCTTTTGCCACTCTCCAGAGAATCTTAGTTTCTTTTCTCTTTCTCAATATTTTTATAACCATCAGGTCTAGTCCCCATAGCATTTGCTACATCTGATAAGGCATTATTTCCATGGAGCTGTTGTATGGGATTTGGAAGCATATCTTCACAAATCACAGTAATGAAACTGAATGTTTAAAGTTCTTTACACTGACAGCATCTGGCTTCATGTTGTTTTCTATGAAAACACACAGGAAAATATTAATATAGAAAATAGGAAACTACGGTGAAGGATTATCAGAAAAAATATAAAATCAGCTGAATTTTATATCTGTATTGACAGTTTTGGAAAGAGTATCTGGAAGGTGACTCTAGGTATGTTGTGTATGTTCAGAGATATATGAACTAGATCCTCACTCCTTAATTACAAGTCCAGTAGCAGCCTTGTGACATATCTCTTTTCCTTGTTTTCCCTTACATACAGACTCAAATACCTCTTCAAAGCAGCAGCTAGTACTTATAAAGCATGGATCAGCTATTGTCCCTGCAGCCTTGCAAACAAAACGTGCTACATTTCGCCATATTTCTGTGTGCTTGTGCTTATGCTGCTTATTCATCTTCCTGAAGAATTCAAATTGCTGTTTTCAGTCTTTTTAATAGCGAATATTGGTCTGCCACTCAAAGAACAGCAATAAAAATGGGGCAAGATGTCAGTCATATCAGAGAGCTTAACAAGTTGATTTGAATAGTGAAGAAATAGAAATATGCACTTTCTATTTTAGGTTTTGGAATGGTACAAAACTTCTATTTTAGTTCTACTTTGATGCCAGTCATTTGCTTGGTTCATAATTTTTAAGTAGCAAAGAATTAGCTTAAAGAATTTTTGGATTCACCATTTTTTATTTATTTGGGTAAGATGAGGGAATCTCAGGAACCCACATGTACCCAGAAAACTGACTCTCAAAGGCTTTGTCCATATTGTGAATTGGTGTAATCATATTTTCATATTTTTTTCAATATTTTATATTTTTACACAGTTCTGCCCTGAAATCTCTGAATTGGCAAAAATATATAAATCTGAGCAATTTAAATGGATCTAGAAGACCAGTGTTTTGAAGTACTTATGTGTATACAACTACAACACCTACTGCACCAAAGCATGTGAATGCTGCAAATTTGTCTTTTTACAGAATTACTTTCTGGGAACTACATCCCATTGAAAGAGAAACATCAGCAGTGTAAAATGCAAGTGCATTGTGTACTATTATGCCCATATTTGACACAATCAGTTTAGTTCTGGCTCTTGTGAGAAAGGTTTTGTCTGTATTTGTAATGATGGGGTTCTTTTCCTAGTTGGTACCCTGTTTACTACTGCAGGGGACATATTTGTCTTGTATTAGTGATTTAAGATGATTTTCTGCTTGGACAGTAGACCTAGCCAGTATCTGACACCAAAACAGTGTATATAAAAAGTTCAACACAATAAGACCATAGCTTGTTACTGGGGGCAGGAACAATTTAATTCCCAAGCCAGGTTTTAATGCTGTGAAACAGAGTCATAGTGGCATCCTCTAATTTTTCTCGTTAACTTTTATTCTACACCCTCAACTTCCTTCACTGAACTCCCTACAGGGACACACAGCTGGGGTGTTCTCTGATCAAAAGGTAAGTTGGCAGACTCTTAACTTGAGTAATAGAACTTACAGGAATGACAACGTAATTTAAAAGTGGAATCAGACAAAGCAGGGTAAAACTCTCAGTTATAATACTGCTACAGAGTTTTACTTGATTCATGGTAACTCACAGGCAAGTATTTAATTACACTTAGCCCCAGGTAAAGAAATAGGAAGCAAAATTATTTATTATTATTTAAATATATATGACTGTCTTCCAGATGGAATCTCCTCAATTTTAACTTTATATAAAATTAAATTAATTCTGTAGGCAAGAGATTACTACCTGGTCAATATTTCTTGGTGGCCTTTCTAACTTCAACTTTAGGGACTATTTTGCTGCAACCGTTTTGCAAGAAAATATATTTTCTATGCTGCAAAACTTCAAATACAAGAATAAACTCTTTCCTAGAATTTTTCACATGTAAAGATAAGTGTAATAATGTCCCTATAAAAGGAACATTTAAAAGTGTTTTTAACCTTTTAAATTACCAATAATTAAACACTTAATACCTCTTTGTTAATATTTATTTGTCTTTTATACTTTCATGTTTTCCAATTGTTGTTTAGGTATATCTGTAATCTGTGTGTAGAAACAAGATGTCTAATCTCTAAGGAAATTACACTAAAAGAAGAACTACATTTTTGTAGGTATACATAACTGTGTCAACAAGGGGAAGTTTAGAGTATGCAGTGTCACTAACAGGATTTATAGAATTCATTAAAAACGTCATATCTCAAAAGTGACTCTTGGTATGAGATTTCATCTGTGCTAAAATTAAAGCCTCTGGCATTACATTCTGAAGCTGTTTAACAATATTCAGTAGGATATAAATGTTTGAGATTGGAAAGAAAAGAGAATGCTATGCCAATAACTGTTTTTTAATATTTTTTTAGCTGAATAAAAATTATTTTTGGCAGACTTCATTTTTTACCTTCCTGGTGAGATTGAAGTGTTTTGCTTTTGGTGAAAAATATATCCCTTAATTTCATTTTTCCCTAACTCCATAAATATTAATTTTAAAAGTGATTTAAAAATCTGGCCATAAAAAAGATATATTTTAAAAAGGCTGCAACTAAATGACTTAATTGTTTGTTGTGCATGTCTATTTTGCTCAGTCTGTGAAGTTTTTGTAGGTGCTGTTGTTTAATCCCCGTTGGTGGCTCAGCCCCCTCCATCCTCTTGCTCACTGTTCCCCAGGAAGATGGGGGAGAGAATTGGAAGAGCAAATGAAAAAGGTGTAGGTTGAGATAAAGGCAGTTTAAAAGGTAAATAAGAAGCTGTACATGCAAGCAAAGGAAAACCAGGAATTCATTCACTGTTTCCCATGGGCAGGCAGGTGTTCAGCCATCTTCATCATGCATAGCTGTTGTCTTTAGAGGAGAAATGCATCACTCTGAATGTCCCCTGCTGCCTCCCTTCTCCTTCCCCCAGCATTATGCCAAGCACAGTGCCATAGCTGGGGTCAGCCAGTCCAGCTGTGTCCCCACATCCTCCTCACTGGGGAGTGGGACAAGGAACAGAAAAGGCCTTGACTCTGTGTAAGTGCTGCTCAGAAGTGACAAAATCATTCCTGTGTGATCAACACTGCATTCAGCACAAATCCAAAATGTGGCCTCATACCAAGTACAATGCAGAAAGTCACCTGCCCCATCACAAACCAGTTCCTTTGGCACAACAGCCATTTTTCAGTGTGCTCAAGTCTTTGTGACTGTCCTTGTGTTCGTGCCTTTCTCTCATCCTGGTCTTGTGCAGGGTATGTAAAGCAGCAGATGCTGAAAACATTGGAGCTGTGGTCCTCTCTGTTCCTAGAAGTCTCAGCAACAGAGGTGACTGATAGAGAAAAATAAAGTGCTGCTCTTTTCCACTGCTCTGTGAGGCCATGGACAGCCTTAACTTATAGACAGCATCTGTGGGGCAGGTGCCTGATGGGCAGCCCCTCCCAGCTCTCTTGATGGTGCATTTCAGGCATACAGCATCTTCTGTGCCTCTAGAATTTATCTGGCAATCTTTGTGCTATCACATTCCTTGTCAGTGATAATAAAACCTGTCTTGCCTATAGAGGATTTCCTAATGAAGCATGGAAGGCAATACAAGCAAAGCTTCTGTGCACTGATGCACCTTTAATAAATCACACTCATAAAAGGCAAGGAGGTAGCTCAATTTAAAAGTAGAGAATTAAAGTCTTTTATTCTGCCACTAATTCAGTAATTCCATGTGCATGCAAAGGCCCCATGATGCTTCAAGCTGTTAATTCAATGCTGCCATTTAATGAGTAATGTAGTAGTATTGTACAAAACAGTGTAAATTGTGCTGCAGGATCAGGGAAATTGCTTCAGGCTGATATGGTTTATACATACCAGACTTCATTATTTTTTCTCCTATCCTTAAACTTGATATATTTATGCCCACATAGATTATTTTCCGTATTTTGCTTTTTGTGACTTTTAAAGAGGGGTTTTTTTCCTCACTCCAGTCTACTGCATGGAAATATCTCAAACTATGATTATGAAGGTACCTGCACAGTGCTCCTCCTGATGTCTTATGTATAGGGCAGAGGTCTTAAAATTCCTGGCAGAATTTATAAAACTAAAGGAAGCCTATTTCCCATACATCAACTGGGGACCAACTATGGCATTCCTATCTTTCAGCGAAATTGAAAGAATTTTCTAAAATTGATGGAGTATTCTGCACAGTGCAAGCAAAGCATAGTGCCAGGATGCTGCAATCATTTTTCCTTCTGTCAATTCCATAGCACTCTGCTCTGACAGATGTACAGGGTTTTTTTTTCTTTAGTCTTTTATGTTCTTTGAAAGTGAACAGGAACGATTACTAATTGCACTGAAGTGTGTGGAAAAAATTCAAAAACAGTAATTTATTTTCATTAACAAGATAAAAAATGAAGAAAAGTTCATCTAAAATACAACTTTAAATCCCAAATGATTAGAATAAGATTAGTTCTGACAGGAGTTTGTTGTTGGACAGTACTTCTTACAAGTGCATTTTGGATCCCAAAGCTTCCATCCTTCCATTTTCCTGAAAGATAAATAATAATGGAGTATTTTTGTATATGCTATGTATCTTCCAGTGTTACACAAACTCTTGCCCCAGGAAACCTGTACAGAACTCCAATGTAATTTTAACAGAAGCAGAGAACTTGTGAGTAAAGATTTTGGGATTTGGCCCACAGCCTAAAAGAAACCTTGCAGCTCTGTGCAATTCAGCTGAGGGAAATGTTTCTAAGAGCACAGCTTACCTTTGGAGGTATTGGCAGCATTTCAGCTGCTAGGTTGTCTTGGGCTTGCTGCAAAATTGCTCTTTCTGGAGTTTAGGAAAGGACAGAGGGATTTAGAGGACAGATGGGTCGTACAGGCTGCTTTGTATCAGCTTCAGCATTTTTATATGCTCTACACTGTGGGAGAGGAGCAGTGGCTGTCATCTTTGCTCTTGACAAGTTTTCCCTGAAATAAAATGCCTAGAAGTCAATAGTACACTGCAGAATAGCACAATCCCAGCACTTATCCTGCTGGGTTTAGTTTATCCACATGGTTTTTCTGGGCTCTTGTTCTTCCTGGCAGATATGGGCAGCCAGTTTTCCAAAAGGGAAATTTTCTTCTACAATGATTTAGACCTTAGGAATCATACTTAGTTTATTCATCAGAACAAGTGCTTAAAGAGCTACTTCGAGGGGTAATCCTCACTGCCTGTTGGGATGCCAGGTCCCAGAAAACACTGTAAAAGATCCAGAGGAGACATTTCAAGTACTTCAATTTATTTCAAGACTTCCAAGCTGCTAGAGAGGGAAAGAAAAGGATGCTGTCTGAGCATGTTTTAAAGTTTTTTTTTTTCTGACTTGAGGCATAACAATTTTTTCTGCCTAACAACAGTGAGACACTTAGGAGGTTTGAGTCTCTCTTGCTGATGTTGGCAAGTTCATCCTTCAAAAGCTTAGCTTTGCTGTTAGCCTGAGCAGCCTTTGGAGTGTGTGCTGCATCATTAACACCTCCTGGTCTGCAAAACTTGAAGTATTTTCTTTCATAAAAAAAAGAACCTGCATTCCAGCAATGGCTTAACATGTAACTGGTTGCAGTTAGTGATGTTTATAGAAAAGTTTGAGAACTCCTTGAGATTGGTCTCATATCTTTTCTGTAAAAACAGATGAGAAAATCTGGCAATTAAACAAAACTTTAGCAGTTTAATCTCATTTTGACCTAATGCCATCTACCCCTTACCTCTGAACTTGTGTAAGCACATGCATACATAAATACATACATATTTTGCTCATTTATTTAGCTCTAATGCCACTTTTTTTGCAGACTTATCTCTCGCAGAGGCATATTCTAGTTCTGATAACACTTTATATAATTGAAGATTGTTCCCTTAGAAACTGCCAGCTGAATAACCTTAAACTGCAATGGGAATAAATAGAGTGACTAATATCTGCTGAGCGTCTGGGGTTTATGAAATATTCCTGTACATATATCTAGCATATATCTATTCTGTGGATAAAAAATGGATTTCAAAATTATATGTTAATATTTTGAGCTGCATTGTAATTCTTTTTACTTGGTTGAGGTGTCCTGCCACTTTGTAGCTGAGTATACAGTGAGAAATTCTGAAAGCAAATTTAATGTTTTCTCTTACTTACCTACTTATTACAGATCTTTATGCATGAAACTATTCATTTCAGAGGTAATTACTGATATTACACAGATACACTAGCTTTATTCTCTTTCCTCACTTTCTATTAATTTACATGAGAATGGTATTTAAATAACCTGTAGGCCAGGTCTTAAAGGAAATATTTCCATCTTTTGAAGCATGGTAATTGGGACAGAGATCTCTTGTTTGACTTCCAAGTGTTTTGGATGCATGGTGAATCTTACTCTACTGTTCACACTAAGGCCTTGTGAAATAAAACCTTGGGTTTGATTGCTCTTTGACACTTGTGAACAAAGATAAAAGTGTATAATAGATAAATGAATAGGAAATGGGTGTGTTCAGGGAAGAGGTTTCCTCTGACCCCCAGCCTGCTGGTCAGCTGGATGTTGCTTGGATTTCTGTCTCCCAGAACACCCAGACTAAGTCCATCTGTTGCATGCTATTTAAAGTGGCCAAGGCAGTGGGGAGCACATTTATTCCTCTGTTTCAAAACAGTAAATTCTGGCTGGAGGGAAAAAGTGATCAAAAATTCATGATTCAATGCAGTAGCTGCCACTAATTAATTTTTAATATTAAATAACTTTTTTAACATTTTGCATGGAGCTGCAAAATGCTTAAAAAACCCTTATAGGTGGAACTTCTTGGGGAATCTTTCTTGCATGGCTGAAAGATGCTGAAAGGGCAGTACTAGTATTCTATAAATCTCAGGCCAGTAGTTATTATACATCAATATGTCACATTCCCTTGGAATAGAATATTAAGGAAAATATGGCATGCTGATACCTTAAGGTTATTGAAGGTGGTATATTTGATAAAAGTTTGTATATACCAAGCTGCCCTGAGTTTATTCTTGTAGAAACAGGTAAGAAATGTGAAATCAGAACAGAGATGATGGAGCTATATTTTCTCTATTTCTAGTAGAAATGCAGTCCCTGTCTCAAGAAATTCTCAGATGATATCTGTTATGAGCAACAAGCTCATCTTTTATGGTAGAAAGGTTTGAATTGGTTTTTTTTGTTTTTTTTCTTTCTGAGAAACAGAATTGTTCACCTCTATTTTTCTTCAGAAGCTTTGGATCACTATTTTAATATAAATATATATTTATGTACAGTGGACCTTGGTAATCAATCATCTTGAAGATAAAGACCAAAAGCATTAAAATGAACCTGAGGTTCTGGGGAAACCTTATATAGAAGTGTAAGAACAGTTCAGATGTGCTCCTCAAAGGGTTGAGGATTTCATGCCTGTGTACATTGCTTTGTGGCAGTTCAGGTGGAACAACACAAAGCTGGAAACCAGGGTACAGCAGGATCCCTGCCAGCTTAGAAGGGAAATTGCTGCATGAGAGGCTACCTCCTGGCAAAGAAAGCAACATTCTGATGGGTCCTTAAGTGATATTAAATTGAGACTTTCACAACAATAAGTACCAGCATTGTGGTGCTGGTGGGTCTGACTTACATAACATGAATATAAGTAAAACTGTTTCATAGAAACAGATATAAGACAATTTATTTCACTTTGAAAAATCTTTTTCTTAATTAGGCTGCAAAGCTCAGTTCCAGTTAGGATAATTTTCAGTTATCAAAATAAGAAGCAGGAAACATGTTTGAATGCCAAAATTTAGGAGCATTGTAATAGATTCTTTAGTGAAGAGACTGCTGAATATCAACTGTACTAACTGTGTCCATAACAATCATCTGCACTACTGATCATTAACTGCACAATGAGCAACAGTGCTGATTTATTTAATGAACCTGCAGGTAATTGTTGTTTCCTTTGCTAATTACATCAGGGAAATGAGACCTGTTAGCACTGAAATGGCTTGAAATACTTAAGCAAATCTTTCTGAAGGGTAAAATGCCTGGATATTTTTCTCCTACTTTCTGTTCTGTGATAAAATTTTTATTATTCTCTTGTTGTTTTAATAAGTGAGAATTCTCTTTTTCATCCTATAAATAGTGGATCTTGGGCATAACATATGCTTTAGGATTTTGGGAAATACCTTCACATAATTAGCACAGTGCTTCTAAAAACTGAAACACTTCTGCTGTTCCAGCAGGTCTGTGCTGAGACTTGCTGGGCTTCTCTTTCACTCCAGAGCTCTGTCCATGGAAATAGAGTGTTGCAGCTCTTGGTTTACACAGATTGTGGGTTGTCATAACAGATGGGAATACTCTGGCCACTCAACCTTATTTTTCTGTGATGAAAAGAGTTTTTTGCATAGAAACTTTAATGTCTGGCTGTACCTGAGTACCTAATGGGTGGCTTCTAAGATGCTGCTTCTGTCTAGTAGAGAGTCAATGAGACAGCAATGGATCTGGTGTTTACTCTTGCAGTTAAAATGCACACCTTACTCCTAAACTGATTTTATTTAACTCCAAACGGTGAGTATTTCTACGTTACTGCCTTTTTTATCAAATATTACAAATTGGATTTCCTCTCAGGCCCCCTTGTACTTTACTTAGTACAACACCATTGAGGAGACTACCAATTTGTACCTCATTGTTCTTAAAACATAACTTATTATTGAGGATGTGCTCTTCTGTTCTAGTGGTCGCACCAAAATTTGATTAGGTCAAAGAGAAATGGCCTAATTGCCAGGGAGCAGGATTGACTGTGAGCTGAAATGCTTAGATTATCTGGGGTATCAGTTTCAGTTCCTGCAATTGCAAATACTTGATTTAATAGATTGTTGACTATTTGCCTAACATTAGGGCTTAATTCTTCCTATCTGAGCTATCAGAATTTAGAGAGTCATGCATCAGTAGCTTAATTCCCTTGC
Source organism: Luscinia megarhynchos (assembly GCA_034336665.1). Lineage (NCBI taxonomy): Eukaryota > Metazoa > Chordata > Aves > Passeriformes > Muscicapidae > Luscinia > Luscinia megarhynchos. Next base: position 74,861,987 of record JAPFBE010000003.1, read on the forward strand.
AAAAATAGCTCACAGATAGTACACTTTATGCAGAGGAGCTTTTTAAGCAAATGCCAGCCTATTCTGGCTAGATGATCAGAAAGGAAAAAAAAAATCCATGGAAAAAATAGATCTAATGATTTGAATTTTTTAACTTTACAAAGATGAGGAAATTGACAAATAAAGGGTAGAAACAGAATAATCAGAGTGTGTGCTTGAAGGAAGGGAAAATCAATAAAATAATTTTCTAGAAGGTGTCCATCCATATCAAGGCAAATGGCAGGATCCAACTTTCTGAGGAAGAATCTCATGATAAGCCTCTATTCTCTGATATTATGGTACCACAGCTCCAAAGCAGAGAGGAGAGTAGAAGCCATCTACTCAAGGCAGAGTTTAATTACACAGGAAGGAATTTACCTCAAAATGAGAGCCACATCTTGGAAAAGGATCACTGACCACAAAGGTCTTAGCAACCTGCTGCTGGTATTATAGCTGAAACAGAATAAGCTTCTTTTCCACTTTAGTCATGGTGGTGATGTGAAAGAACAGAGCAATCTTGATATTCACTCACAATTTATTAAGATTTTAAGCTGAATGAAAATTTCATCCATTAGTCTTATTTTAGTCTTATTTTTGTCCCCCTGTTCTCTTTGCATACCCTGAGAAAACAATTATTTTAATTGAGTTGTTGGCTTTCAGAGCTCCTACTGATAACCCAAGCCAATGCTCAGTCACTATTCTTGCATTGCCTTGGTCTAAAAGTGCTACATTTTCCTAGCCATTTTCTTAAGGACTATAATACATCTGTAAGTTATAAAGACCCATGTTTTTGAGAAAAACCCTTGTCTCTGGACTAAATGGAATTATTTTTTTTAACTTGTCAAGTAATTTCAGCAAAAATGAAATAAAAAGTTTGAATAAGCATAAAACTATGGAATTAAAAATTGTAGAAATGCCTGTACATCTAAATTAAAGAGCATGAGACTGGAAGGACTAATTTCAAGGCATCTAAGATCTAATGAGCATCAGGCTCTGACATGAATATTAACAAGTCAGCAATACCTGTTGAAATGAATAAATGTACATTAAACTTGCAATTGAGAATTCTTGATCTGCATTACAAATAAATATTTCCTTTTTTGCAAAAGTGATACACAGAAAACAATGTCTATTTTTAAGCAGACTGTTATTAATTCAGTCAATATTTTCTCTGAGATTCCTTGGAATAGATTGTGATTCCAGTGCCTTAGAGCCTTAGAAGATAAAATGCTGTCTTTTACACAGATTATATTATAGTACTATTTGGCTAGTTCACATTTAAGTTGGGTTTTTATCCCCATTTTCATGACAGAGCTGTTGAAGAGCATTTTTACATCCTGCTGTGACAATCTGAAAGTATTCCTTCCCTGTTCCTCTTCTCTCATGTGAGTGCATTCTTGTGGAGAATATTATAACAAATTACCTCTTTGTAAGAAACAGCTTATCTGACTTGGCCAGCATTGAGATGGTCACTCAAGGAGAAGAATTAAGTTCTTCCTATGATACCCACTCAGAAACAGAGTTATACCAATGAAGGACATTCCAGTATGAATTTCTTGTAATTTTTCACAAATTTGCAATCTCAGGTGAGAATTATGACAAGTATAACTTCTACACTTAGTACTTTCTCCATGTGCCTCCAGAATTCAGAGAAGTGCAAAAGCAGCAGAAAATAAATCCCTGTGTGGTGAATTTCCAGGCTTCTGCCTTAAGCAGGATAATTTGTTGCTCATCATCACTGATAATGCCCTTCACTCTCTTAAACCTCTCAGCAATAATAAAAAAAGCAGTAGAGCTCAAATAATTAGCAAAAAATTGGTTTTCTTAATGGAAATGAACTTTACCATTTTATGTAAAACCAGAGAATGTCTTCTTGAACTGACTTTATATGCTAGAAACCTGTTTGTTACTACCTATGCATCAGAAGCTTTTTCATCCAATTAAAGGATATATATTTAGGATCTTTACAAGGTCCATGTGAAAGATGCTCAAAGTATAAGAGAGTTAATTTAAATTTTTCTTCTGTGTGAAAAATCATCTCTGCCCAAGATAGGTTCATTATTACTCCAAACTGAACTGTACTTGAAAACTGTACAAAGCTCACTGACATTTCCTTTGAAGTAGAACTATTTTTCAAGTTAATAACACAAGGCAGTGATACACAAATCACAGCTTATTTTATATATCTTTTTGACTATTTCACTTTTCTGCTACAATTGTCTCCTTATACCTGCAGTACACATAATAGGTATTCTTATAAAGGATGCTGAGGATATTGCCTTTATAAATTTTGTAACATTCAGCAAAATAATTAATAATTTACGAGGATTGTGCCATTAAAAACATATTTTCATAGATTGAAAATTAAAATGAAATGTTACATGCTAGGATTTTGCTCTTGCCTTAAAGATCTTGCTCATTTGCACAGTGCTCTAGAATGGTAGTATAAAAGAGAGCAGTTTTCCTTTTTGATGTCTTTCATTCAGGTGCCAGTTTCACATTTCCTGCAGCGTGTTATGTATGGAAAATCACTTGGAAAAGGTCACCATCTATCCTAGTCACTCCTTGCTTAATTAGGCACTGCATTATCACACATTAAGCAATGCTATTTTAAATGAATTCAAGGAAAGATAAGAAACCATCATGACAATGTCAACTGATATTTATTTAGATGCATGAGATGTGCACAAGTCTTCATGTGTGCTTGACAACCAATGTGAATTGCAGATACAACCCATTTATCACAGAAAAAGAAGTTTTAGACTCCTTTGCTCCTGGAGTATATGGGGGAAAACTTGGGAAGTACAGACACTAGAAAATGGACGGAAAACTGCTTTTAGCTACAGTATGCCCATCTAAAGTGCCAAATACAATGCAAGTATGCCCAGTTTGAACCTGAGTGCCCAGAGAGATGCACCAGTCTGCAGGCAGATATTATTAGTGTATTCACAGTAAAGAAATTATTTCAATTTGCTTTTCAACCAATGAGTATCATAAAAGCTACAGGTTCAAACAAACAAAGAACAAAAGTCACAAGCATTTAGTCTCCATTCTGCCAATCTTGCTTTGGAAATGAAACACACCAAATTATTCAGAAAACGGCATAGAAGTATTTTGGAAAGTCTGAAGAGAGGTGGTCTTTTTTTTTTTTTTTTTTTTTTTTTTCAGTGGAAAATGCAGTGCTTTGTACTTTGGAGGTTTCTTTTATTCTTTTTAAAATTGGCTCTTTATACTATACTCTCATTTCAGTTGTAATGGATGCCTTGTACATATACAGAGAGGTTTTATTTTTTTAAATTTGGTGTCTACTTTTTGCTGTTTTGGACTCTTTTACAAATATTGGCTAAATGGGGGACAGTGTAACACATCTCTCTTTTGCATGTATGCAAACAAGAATATATTTATGCTGCACATGGGCTATTGTGAGATATTCTGAGTGGAGAGTCAGGGAAACTGCTGTTCCAGCAACACATCTGGAGTTGTTTACCAGGGTTGTGATGAAAGCAAAACCTTCCAAGGCATTAGAAATTATGAAAATGGAACCCTTCAAAACAAGTTTAGTATTCACAAGCCTTTGAAGCCCACCTCCACAGTGTGCTTTAGGGTGGGGCGGGTCATTTTCCTTCCCAAAACAGATCCTGCCAGGCTTTGCAGGAGCAGTACAGCAAATGGAAGCACTGCTTCTCAGCAGCTGCTCAGGCTGGTGCTGGTGTTGAGGGACAGAAGGAAGGTCAGGGTTTTGTCTTCAGTCAGTTCAGAATTACTGGTGGATGAAGTTGTCTTCACCCTTCAGGCATGAAAAAGGCCATGAGCAGAGGGAACCTTTTATTGACCTTTCTTTCCTGTGACTGACAATTTAGAGTGAGATGCACAGGCAAGAAGGGCAAGAGAGTTTGCACACAGGATCCTGTAGTTATCTGGTGTGTCATCCATGAATATTTAATAAGGGAAGGATGTCCAAGAGGCATTTCAAATTTGCCAGAAAGGTATTTATTTTAATTCCTGTTTTGCTGGATTTTTCTTCTCTTCCAGCTAGTATAATGCAAATTCTAAGATTTAAAATTATGTACTTTGGAAGAGTAGAGTTTTTAAAGTTTCTTTTATTATATTTCCCTGCATTCATTTCTCACTCTTATTTGCACCAGATGTATGATCAGTGAGATCCCAGTTTCATATCTGTATTCCTTGAATTAACAATTTGCATGTGAATTTAGGTGCTGCTATGGATATAACCAAGATTTTGAAAACACTGAGTGCAATATTTTTTTTAAATTCTGTGTTTCCCGGGAATGATTCCAGTTCCTGTTCTTAGGAGCTCAATGAACAGTTCAAACCTTTTTCATTTACCCCTTTTGCATCTGTGGTAGCTCAAGAGATTATTTATCTCTCTCCTGGATTTCACTGTGTCCCTATTGAAGGTGTGCCTCCTTTTAATTTACAGGGTAATTTGAAAATATGAGTTGCTTGGAGTAATCAGTTACTTCAATATCTTCATATTAACTTGCAGAATTTAAACATAATTTGTATTCAACTCAACTTTTTTTGGCCTAAGTCAACCCATCCATTTGTGAGATAGAAGAAACTTTCAGTGCAGCTCTATTAACCCAGTCTGAGATAGTGACTCAGGACCCTGCAGTCCAGGAGGAGCTTTGGCCCAAAATTTGGCCAGTTCTGTGACAGGCATGACATTCCCTGCAAAGCTTCCCAAATTTATTTTGTATCTGAAGGGGATTTTGAACAATTGAATATGTTAAAAATATTAATATACTAAAGCACATCCTAACTGCAATGAAAGATAAACAACCAAAGAAAGTAGCTGAACTGCCCATTTTTCAAATATAGATATCCTGTTATCTATTAGGAGCATTTCAAATCACCTCAAGTGCATTTAAAATGTTATTTATTTCTTTATTTTTTTTTAATCAAAGGGGTCATCTGATGTAATTAATTTCTGGATGTTTCTAGCTCAGATGGTTGAAGTATACAGAGGATCTAAAAACTTCCAGAGTAGGGCACACAAATTTAACAAGTTGCTTAAGCATGAGTCAGCACAGCTTTCCTGAGGTTAGTTCAGCTCAGCAGTAGTGCTTGGAGCATCTGGGACCACCAAGAGTGGTTGGGATTTTTTATCAGTGGAATGAACCAAACATATGTTTTTTGTGAAAACACCCACAGCAGTTTAAAAAATATGATTCATTTTCTTATAAACAGAAATGTAAAAGTTTAAAATGAAAATGCCAGTCACCAGATCTAGAAAGATGTCTTCCTATTTAAATCAGCTGCACGTCCAATGCAAAGTGGAGCAAGGCTTGTATCAATCCTTAAAATGTGCTAGTGAGAGCTGAATGCCAAATAGCTTTCCACAAGGCCTGTTATGCTAATCACTGTGGCAATCAGTTATTTATCATTCTTGCAGACATGTATTTTCCATTTACGCTAACAGGGTGGTTGATTGGATTTTGTTCATTAAATGGGCAGAGTCAAAACTGGTCTTATAAACTGCTGTTCAAGTTAATTAGTGAGTGTGTGTGTGTACTCAGAAGCAGAAAACTAAGTTTTAAAATTAAAACCTACATCAATCAGGCCTCTTTACAACATTAGATCAAAATCATTCCACTTAGTGTATTCGGTGTAAAACAGGGAGTAAAATTGCTGCATTTTCATTTCCTCCAGTCTCTGATGGTCTGGCAGTAAATGTGATGTTGCTAGTCATAAAATAGTAGGAACAGTTATTGGCTTTCCCTCTGCTGTCTTACCTAAAACTCTCCCAGGCTCTGTGTACAGCTTAAAACATGGTACAAGGAGAGGAAGATCCTGAAGTTTGTTTTTTACAGTCTTGAGTTTATTAGCTATTAGCACATAACACAGATGGTCTGCAAGAGCTACCATGAGGATATAACCTAAACAGCAATAATTAGAGCAATAAAAATAAAATCTTAAAGCCAATCACTGGTGGAAATGCTAAACTGTAATTCTGGAGACCCAGTTTCAGCTCTTACATTTTGTGTCCATGTGGGAGGGGTGGTTTCATCAGCCTGGGTGTGTTCATAAGCTTCCATGCTTACTTGTGAGTATCCCTTTGTAAAACAGAGGAAGACACATTTCCTTCTTCTGTCTCCTGCAAATTATTTAAAGATCCAGCTGAGGATTTCACAGATCTCAAAAGCCTTTTCTTTCTATCTTGTATCACAACTGGAGTAGATTTGATCACTCTGTCTTGGGAATAGGGAGCATTCTTAAACAGCATCTTCTCAGTGTGGGGATTTTCTCTGTGAATAGGTCAGTGTTCACTGGACAGATAAAGCAGGATCTTTGAATTTAAAGCACGTTTTCTGAACAGGAAGCAGAGGAGGTTTGGGAGTCAGTCTTTCACAGGTCTTTTTAGTACTTTGGGGTATGATAGCTTATTATTCACTGCCCTGCTGTCTTCAAATTGAGGGACCCTAGTCCTCTTAACCTTTCCCCAGGCAGATGTTCTAGATAATACCCTTGGTCACTTGAGTTGTCTCTCCCTTTGTTATTTCTATTATGATCCTTTCTGAGCTGCCAAGAATTCGAGTGCACACAGTACCAGTACTGTGATAAAACCAAATTTTTTTCTTGCAAAAAAGCATTTTTAAAATCTTTCTCTCAATAACCTTCCTGATGGCATTCAACTGATGCATTCTAGAAGCTACTGTATGGTAAGCCATGAGTTTCTGACTCCCTCTGAGATTATTTCAGGTTGCCTTTCCTGACTTTCACTTGTCAGTTCCACACTCAGCATTAGGTTTCACACTGTTTAGGTTTTCTACATTTCTCATTTATTGGCATTGAAATGTACCTGCTGCCTTTTTCTCCCTCGATTAGTTTTGAGCAGTCCACGAGTGCTTCAACATTATGTGCCATTTAATTATCTGAAAGGGCTTTGTACCATCATAATGTTGAGATTTAGGTTTTCAAAGGAGATATGAGATGGCCAGACATCTCTCACCTTGCTGCTGAGCTCTGTAAAAATGGCAGTGTTAGTCACAAAATGGACAGAAATCTTGGTTTTCCTTTTTTCCTGGCTGCAATTTCACCTCTGTGGCATCCTACGAGGAACCTTGTAACATTGTAATGGCACTACAGATCTTTCTGTGCTGACATTCAACAAATGAAGGTGGGTTTGCAGTGTGATAGGCCTCCACTCCCTTCCCCACCATTAATCTGGATGGAACATAGTTTTATTTTGGGTTAGTTTAATTTGTTTGCTGACCTATAAAAATAGATCTACTGGATTTGTGTGTGTTTTTTTAACACCTTTTTTAGATGCTTGAAGTATCTTAACAGAACATACTCTTTGACAAGAAGTAAGAAAGAGTTCAGCAGCCATGTAAGAACAGAAATAGCTGTAGTTTATGAAGGTAAATATTTTCTTTGTGGAGGGAAGAACTGTGGAAGTAGCTATGCCTTGAGCAAAGATTGTTTGCCAGTATGCTGTCACACCAAAGTTTAAGGTGCTGGAGATCTCTTGTGCCAGAGGACTTTCAGTGTTGTAGATCTTAGTACATCAGAAACTTTCAAGAGATGTTTGGGTGTAATAAAAAATGACTCAAAAGGAAGAACTACCATTCTGGAAAGCAAACCTGCAGAGATCCAGCAACATTCAAGTGTAGAAAGTAGAAATCTGACAATTTTTTTGCCACTGCAAGCCTGTTTCTCACGATAAAATAATACATTCAGCCTGCCAAAGTTAACTCCTGCATTAAATGGACAAAGCTCTGTTAAGAGCATTAAAGACTGATATTTCCAATCTCCTGTATTCCTGGGTACCCAAGAGGATTTTTTATATGAAAAATTTGTGGTGATGAAATTCCTTTCACTTCCCTTTCAAAAGCTGTGGGATTTGCTTCTATTCCCATTGCAAAATCAGAAAGCGTTGACACAACACAGTGGATATCTAACTTATTGTTTAGGATAGTCTAGTTCAGCCATTCTCAGATGGGTAAAAATGCTTCCTCGCCTTTCTGGAAGGTAAAAGGCTGACCATTTCAGATGGCTTTTAGAAGGCAAACACTGCTAGGTCAAGAGGCAGGCTTAATTTCATGTTGTCCTTGTGGGAGACAGTGCCCAAGGACTTCCTCCTCCTTTTTTTTCTTCTCCCCATCCCTCTCCAGACACACACATACCTTGTTTCATTTTGTTACAGAACAGGGCAGGGGAAGGAAGAACAGGCTGCCCAGAAATTTGTAGGACAAAGTGAAGTATTGCTTTTTTATTTCTGTAGCTGGAGCAAAAAGGGACACAGTGCACCGTGGGTAATTCAACTTTTACCAATATGACTTGAAATAAGGATTGTATATCCAGAAAAAAAATCAGCAATTTTCTTTTTTGTCCAAGTACTAATACCAGGCTTGAGCCTTACCTCTACTGATCATCTGGCAGCCCATGCACTGCAGTGTGATGGTCAGTGCAGGACAAATACTGACTTATTTTGCCTTAAACACATGTGAAACTTGTTAATTAGGACAAACCTACATATAAAACATCATCATCTAGGATGACTCTCTCCAAAATGATAGATTTGGGTGTATATATTACTCAAGAATAAGGGAATGAGTTATATAAAAGTAAGCAATTGAACTTGGGCTTCTTTTCCAAGTCATTCAATCACTGCACATGGCACACTTTTAAAGAAATATCAGGAGAACTATCCTGTTTTACCACCCTAACTTAAAAAGCTCTTTTTGTAGAAGATAAGAGATGGTGTCATTATGAAATGGAAATGCTTGTTCAGCCAGGGAGCAGAGCAATGCAGTTTAAAGTAAAATTGTACTTGCTAAAGCTTTGATCCAGATATGCCTTAATTGCTTTCAGTATCCTTTTTTTGTGCTTGTTTTCTGTTATGGAAAGGAAATTGATATATTTTCCCATCTTATTTTCTAGGAAGGCAAAAATGCAAAATATGCTGAATAACTTTATTTGTGATTAACACATATGGTGCCTGCCTTTGTTATTCATCTTGTTAATTGCATTTTTCAGAAGCACACTCATGATTTTATTCTATGTGTTTTTTAGAATTTATGAGTTTAAGCATAAAAGTGAAAAAACCCCTCACACCAAACCATACCAAAAGGAAGGACATTTTCATTTATTTCAGCCTATATTTTTCATAAAAAAAAAGATGAACCAAAACATCCCACATTTATTTATTAGTTTCTTCTGATGTCAGAGGTTTCTTATACATGCTGGAGTGCTTAGTTAATTATCTGACAGCAGAAAAGTAGCACAGGAAGCACAAAAAGCTGCACTTCTAAATAGTTTTGCCAGTTTGCTCAAACAGCTGATCTGTAAGAACCTTACAGTTGATCTGACAGCTCTAAGAAGTAATGTGGATATTGAAATGATGCAAATCATCTGTAGATTTCTCTTTTATGCTTGTGAGGCTTTAATTTATATACACTATCATTATCTTGTTTAAAGCAATAAAAGTATGAGCAACAATAGGGACAAAATCAGGTCTCTGTTTACTGGAATTGAGAGAAAAGTCTTAGAGCAAACTCAGGACCTGTATTTTTTGGAAGCATCCTGTCTGTCAGCATGCTTAGTAAGGCTGTTTGCAATAGCCTAAAGCCAACTAGCCTGTTGTAATAAAATGCTGTTCATTTTCTCTTATCCTTGACATTGTTTTATTCAAAAGCATAGGAAGTAATTAAGAGGTAAAATGTCTTTCATCTTCAGAGGAACTGGGATGATGGCCCTAACAGGGCAAGAGCGGGTTGCAGTTTGGTAGAAGTTCTGATAGGATATGGATTTTCAATATGCATAGTTCTCCATGTCAGCAAAATCAGGTCATTACAGGTTTCTGTGACATTCATAACTAATTTAATGGAAGTCCTGATATAATATCCTATTTAAGCCATACCCATTTTGTAAATGAAGTCTCTGTTCCAATGACTGTGGCAATGTATTTTTATTTTCAGTATGGGCCTTTTGACTTCGTACTGTGTTGCAAAGTCATTTACTGTAAATATGCATTTCATAAAGGACTGATTGGGCTTTATTAAGAGCTCAAATAAAACTAGCAAAAAGAAAAATATTTGCTATAGTTGGGTTATCCATTTTTAAATTTCTTTCTCAAAAGGGTATATGCATTTTTGAAAGCTATTCTACTGTAGTTAGTCACACAAATATTTAAAGTATGAGACAAAGCAACTAAAGCTTTTCAATTGAACATGACATGACCACACCATGCTTTTGTGCCTCCACAGACACAGGGTATAAGTGACACTTGACAGAATGTTACAGAGAGGTCCCAGAAACTGTGCAATAATTCAGTACACAGAGGATTGACCCTGGTGACCTCCTCATAAAGCTTTTCTTTCCATGGAATTAACAAAATGGTTTGGGTTGGAAGGGACCTTAGAGATCATCCAGTTCCAGCCCCCTGCCATCAGCAGGGACACTTTCCTCTATCCCAGGTTGCTCAAAGCCCCATCCAGCCTGGTCTTGAACACTTCCAGGGGTGGGACATCTACAGCTTCTGTAGGAAACCTGTACCAGAGTCCCACCACCTTCTGAGGAAAGATTAGGTTTCCCTTAAATCTAATATAAATATCTCCTCTGTGATTTTTTTTTAAATGTAGAGAACCTTTATCTGCTAAATTGCAGATTTATGTTGCAATTATCATTAGGCATAGTTTCATTTTGAGAATTCAGGCCTTTGTTTATCATTACTTTATTTAGCTGTTAAAAAAAAAAGCACCTAGGAAAATCAACATTTAGATTAAATTAAAATAATGCCAAAAATTATTTGATTTTAATGGCTGCATTTTCCCACTCATCATTGCAGATTCATCAATTTCTTCTTGAAAATCATGTAATCTAAGATTCTTGCTGCTGAAAACCAAATAATTGTGTCACCTTGAACTCTATGAATATAACTGAGGAGATGACAGGAGATAAGATAAAAGTCAATAAAAAGAGAATAATTTATTAAAAAGATCTAATGTTACAAGAACAGTACACAGAAACTATTATATTACTGTGTCTTCCACATTGTATATACCATTATATATAGCATATATACAGATTGTATACAATATATCTAACATTTTGATATGGGCCATGACAGTAACTTTCTTTTGGTCTGTGAAACAAGGTTTCTTTCTAATTATGTTTTTCTGAACAGATCCTGTAACATTATACAAAAATACAGTCTCCTCAGTGACGCCAGACTGCACTATTACAATCTTTTACATGAAAAAGGAAAAAGCTTTCCCTTGCAACTAAAAATGTCATGATAAGGAAACATCTTCTACAAAGTAACAAATAGGTAATACATAAGTACTTAAACATTTAAAACATGTTTATTAATATATTTAAGATGCAAAATACATATTCTGTTCATGTTGAATATAAAACATACCTCCTTTTGTCCCTGCAATACAACTACATTACCTGATGGTATGTTCAGTATTTCTATTTGTATCTTCATACTAGAGAGGGAGATGTGCCTAGATGGAGCTCTGTCTCCTTATCAGACTTTTATTCTTCCTATAAAGCATATCTATTTATTGTTATCAGAAAGTTTAACCAAATGCCACCAGCAGTGAATGTAGCTTTTTTGAATACTCTGAAATAAACTGCATTGGCAAGCCATTGTATAAAAAATAGAGGAAATTATGCATAACTAATTTATAAAATAGCCATTTGACTTTTTGGTTCATCACTTCATCCTTATTTATTTTAATATTTTGGCAGATGATGGATTGCTGATGCAGGCTCTCTGCACGGTAGCAATGCTGCTGTTTTACAAGGGACAGCAGATCACTATTCTCTATGAGTTTGCTCTATCAGCAAGGTGCATTACACCTTCCTGTCTTTGATCTCAAAGGCTTTTCCAGAAGCAGAGATATAGAAGGCATCTTTCTCTGTATCTACAGTCAATTCTTAGGCAGCTATCCTGCCTTTGTTATCTGAGCAACATGGTGACTTAAGTAACTTTAAATATCCTTTTTTAGAAAATAAGCTAAAATATTACTGGGTAATAAAGTCTGAGTAGAACTTTCTCTGAAAAATTTTATGGAAAAAATATTAAAAATCAAAAATATTTTGTCATCATCAGCTTTTCGCCTTCTTATCTTTGTTGTGCTTTCTTGACTACTCTTTTGGAGCAGCTGAGAAAGAGCACAGTTGCAGTGTATTATCTAAATGCCAAAAATTATTTTACTACTGAACTGGCAAAATAATAGAATTTTGAATTGAGAACCCATCAGCTAAAATAGGTTTTCATCAAAACTTTTAGAGGGATAGACAACTAGAAGAACCATGCTATTAGGACTTGCATGGCAACCATTTTTGACTTGATCATTCCCAGGCAGTGCAATGTTTTTCCTAGGCACAATCCCCAGATGTGTTAGCAAAATGCTGCCCTTGATAACACTGTGCACACCATGTTTGTACAAACATGCACACCATCTTCCCTGGGAGTCATTTTTCCTCACGTTCCAGTATGTGGGAAGGCCTTCCAATGAAGAAAAATTGTCCAAATTGTCTACTGAGTAAAAAATTGTTTGGTACAGCAAAAAAATGGGGATTAAAACTGATAGCACACAGTACCTACAAGAATAATCTCCAGTGAACTACAGAAATAGAGCCAATTAGATAAATAATTGGAATGATTCTTTGTAGCACTTTTCCAAGTATTTTTTTTCCTCAGAAACAAAATTCTCCAAAATATATCCTACTGCAGTCTTTAGATATGTGGCTAATGCCATTCTGAAAAATCTTAATATTCTCTCCATAATATGCTTCATATATATTTCAACTTGAGTATCACCTATACAAAGAATAGAGTGTTACCAAAAATTGGACTCAGAGGAAAAAGAAAGTTACAACTGAGAAGTGGTTGGAAAAAGTAGGTTTATCTCCTTGCATTGCTTTATTAGTCTAGTAGTAGTTTAATGTGTATCATGTTTAAATGCCCAGTGGAATTTTCATTGTCATATGCAGTAGGAATTGATTTCTTATTTTCTATTGAAAATTTCATTGAACATGAAATCTTGTGGTATTTGATAAAAACCAACTGGTTTCCTCCTAAGCTTGTGTTTAGTAATTTTCCATTTACCTAGAAAAAAAATAAATGGATTTTCTGCTCCATTTTGCTATGTTCTGGGATAAGCTGTCTAGTATTAAATTGACAATTCTTTTTCCTAATTGAATACATATGATATATTTTCAGAACAAATTCTTCTTTACTTTTGCAGTGGTCTTTTTATATAAACTGTGTTTTCCTTCCTTATCAGTAGGAGCAACCATTTATTGGGGATGCAAGCAAAGTATTCAAAAGCAAAGCTGTGTCAAACTTTGTTCTATATTTAAAAAAGAATTTTTTTTTTCTCCAGACCATACAGGTGTACTGTACTAGACACCACCCTTTAAACACCTGATGATACATGACTGGGTTCACTAAATTTGAACATATTAAAAAAGGAAAATACTTTTGACAGCAATTACCTTTGCTTACAAAAGTTTATTACATACAATCTGCATATTTTTGGGCCAAGAAGAGTCTCCTCCCCAGAAGACTTTTACAAATAAGGAAGAGATAAAAACCTGATGCAATATTGACCGTGTCTCCAGCACTCCTCTAAGTGCCCCACAGGCATTTTGATGGGTCTTTAAGCATTAGCTTGGGTTTCTCCACGGACATAAAACTCCATCCCTTGGTGTCATCAAGTTAAAGCAAACAAATAACAACAACAACAAAGTCTGCAGCCTTCACCATGAGGTTGAAGGTACCATCAGTGCCAAAAGCAGCATTACAGAGGATGAGGAAGTAGGCAGCACATGTAAGTTGGACTGAGCACTTGTTACTTTCCCTCCTGAAATGAAATGCAAAGTAATTAAGAAACAAATGATGCAAAATGGTTCTCAGTATATTTAGATATTAGCTTTTGCACAAATACTTATTCTATTACCCTCAACAAAGGACTAATTTTTAGGTAATGGATTACTGTGTGAGAACTGCAGTCACAAAATGGGCTCCTTACACAGATGAGATTTTATGATGATACCTACAGCAACTCACATTCTGGATCCTCATATTCAGTCTGCAAATTAATAGGAAATTAATAGGAAATTCCAAAAATCGTCTTCAAAATAGCGTTAGGCTGCAGCAGCTGCAAAATCACAAATCTTTGCCCCAGAACAAGGAATGAAAGCCAGTCCTTGATCCCTGTGTTTGTCCAGAAGAAAAAATAGTCTTTGGCCCATTAGTCCAGAGTTGGTTTTTGATCACAGTGTTTTAAAAGACCATGCTGAGGGAGCTGCTCTGGGGTGGTAGTGGCAACAAGATGGGGACGGAACCAGACTGGGTTTCTTTGGACAACAATTGTCCTAAGTGAAACTAATGTGATATGCACAGTCTAACCAGATGGAGGACTTTGTGGCCTAGAATTATGGTTCAAAAAATATATGAAATCAATATTCCATGGAGTAGGGATTGGTGTCTTCTGCATTCTGATTATAGCACTGCAGTTTATGACCAGATTAGAGCTGAAACTCTCGTTCTAGATTGAAGTTTCAGGCTCACACCTTTTTGTTGTGTTAGGCAAAGTTATGTTATTTCTTTGTTGTCCTTGCCACTACTCCTCCCATCCCTTACTTGCCTTTGTAATATTGATGTTTTATATTCTTGATACTAAAAATCACAGTAACTGAGGAAAGAGCAGCTAGACATCATAATTTACCTAATGATAACACTTTAATACTGCTATAAATTCACAATTGAATGAAAATAATTTCATAATAATTATGCAAGGGAGTCATTGGAATTTACAGAGAAATTCTGCTTATTCTCAAACAGGCACATACACAGGGGTCAGCTACCTAAATACATGCCACTTTAGCTGTGTTACATAGGGCACCTCTGACTGGTGGTACAGAATGATGTGTGTATCCCCTAAGGCCCACATCACATCTGCCAGCTCTGTTTGGGATGCCTTAAGACATTGCAGATGTCCTTAGGTGCTTGTGTCTTAACACTAAATTTCAGAAGATGAGCTGTGTTGCCCTCAAGGCTCCACTGCTGGTCTCTGTGGATTGCACCCCAGCTGACTATATTGCTATTTGAGACACTAGTGCACATATAAACATCTATAGCTCAGGTAGGTTTTTAGATGTTATCCTCAAAAGGGAGAGGTTTCCTATAAATCATCTTTGTTCATCAACCTCACATGGCTGCCTTAGATGATCTTAAACATCCCACGTATAGCTAGATATCCTTGTTTCAGCATAGAACTAAAGACTCAGATCAATGGTTTTATTTAATAGCTAAAGAATTGTGACAGCATTGTTTTTCTGGTAGAGAATAACAGAGTTAATGGGCCTTGCCATAATCACCACGTTTTCAAATATAAGTGTAGCCTCACCTGAAAAAGATGGAACTCTGATCTGAGGACTTGCAGTCCCATCCCCTCCTTCACTGACTGCACAGACCTCAATGATGTAGACCCCAACATCAGGAAGAAGGACCACTGCAGAGGTTTTCTGTGTTTCTATAACTTGGCTGTTGCTCTGGCCCTCTTGCCGAAATAACACCTGTGGTGGGTAAAGTGGACAGTGGTCACAGTGCTCATTCAAGCTCTGCACCAGACATTTTGTGTAGCTAACACAGTCACTGCAATGCTAACTTTTTCATACTTTCATTAGGGATTTCTTGACATTGCATTTGAACAGACATATGCTTTTACTGTTTTCTTCCTGCTTCAAAACAGTAATAGTAAAATATTTTAAAGATTCATGAACGTGGAAGGGCATAGATTATGACCTAGAGCAAAGACAGAGGACTTGCCCTCTCCAGCATTAGGTGTTGAACAACTTTATCTCCAAAATTTCAAAATGTATTTTGAGTTCCATTTACTGCAAATTCTCATCCCAAAGTTCATGTTGATATTTATATTTCTGACTCAAGAACACAACTTCAAATGTAAGGGAAATAGCCTGAATAATGTATTTGCTGTGTTTACCTTAGCTGGCTAAATCAACTGACAACAGCTCAGATCTGTCCCTGCATTTCCTCTGAAACTTAATACAAATTTATGTCATGTGGGAGGAAAGCAAGTCAGCATGTAGCTGTCTTTTTGGTATTTCTGAATAAGAGTTTCTGTTCCCAGAGAAAATTGAAAAGGTCAGAGAGGTGTGAAAAACCAAAGAAGTCAACTCAACTATTTCAGAATATCAACTATTCTGATAAAGGTTAGAGCAGTTTCTGGTTTATTTGAACCATTTTATACTTTCTCAGTGCTCCTGATGAATCAGAGGAGATATAAAATTGTAGTCTATAGAAATGATTTGATATGGGCTTCAAAAAAATCCAGTCTCCAAAAAACTGAAATCACTCTACTTTGATTCAAAGTACTGCAATGAATTCTGGTTGTATGACTTGTTATTTAAATGTTAACTTTGGATTTTAATCTTTAAAACATCAAAACTTTAAATTACAGATGTTATCACCAAAACTGTTGAACATCGCTTAAAATGATCACAAAACAAACTGAAGTATTTGTGTTTCTGCTTCAAAAATATATTAATTTTAATGTAAATTTAAGGTATCTCGTTATTATGCATTTCTCTAAATCCTACTGCAAACATAGTTGAATTGAAGAATTATTAGGAATTTCATTGCAGTCTGATATCATTAATAGCCACTGCTGGCTCAGAGATGATACACTGACCACCTCAGATAGAAAGGGAATCAGACAGAGTTTGGTATTTGAAAATCACAACACAAAAATATGCTGGAACATTTATTTTAATTTTATTTATTGTTTCTCGCAATGAAAGCTGATTAGAGACAGCCTGTAGAGAATGATTCACTTGCACAGAGGAACAAGAAAGGGAAAAAAGCCAACAAAGAAGAGGAGCAATTGCTTGGAAGAAAGAAAGGTGAGCGAGGAAGGAGAATCACTAACCTTGTATCCCATTACATCAGATTCATTAGCTAGAGGTCTGACTGGCTCCCACCCAAGAGACACATGTGAGCCATCCTGTATCCACATAATATTGCCTGGTGCTTGGCTGGGAGCTGAGAAGAAAAAATAACATGTACACATATACATTTCACAGGTAGTTTATTTAAAAGCAAAGGAAATATTTTAATCTTTCGTTGTATTTAAAACTGGTAGTGCTACCAGGCTTCCACCTCTAGATGGAACATTTAAGATTTTTTTTTCATCAGTAGTGTAATTTAGTAGATTATAATGTATTTGTTCTGCCTGCCCCATAAATTCCATAAAGCTTATGAACTGGAGCACTTTTCTCTCCCTTTGTACAAAATGCCTTGTTTTCCAGGAAATTACCCTTTGTTATGAATGCAAAGTCATATGAATTCATGTCTAAACATCAAAGCAAAGCCATGAATCAAAGCTATACATGATTATTAAACACTCTCAATAAATAAAAACCCAAAGGGACAGAGGTTGCTCCCTGGTTTCCTCCTTTTAGCAAAGGTACTGAGATTACTTACGGGATTTCTTGGTTGCTGCATGCACAGCAGTGCTAGGTGGTCCATAGCCTGCAGCGTTGTATGCCCTCACTGTGAGGTGATATAATGTGTTTCCTTCTAGCCCTGTCAGGAGGATGGAAGACTCATTTCCCTCTGTTTTGACCTTTTCTGCTGCTTCTTCCTGCTGCATGTCCTTCCAGTAACCAACCTGCCAACAAGCAACCAAATGAAGGATTAATACAGGCACCTGGCAAGCTCATGCTGCCAGATGCTTGTGCTTGTCATCTTGTGGAGGTTGTTTTTGCCATTTATGCCTCTTTCTGATCATCAGACCCATTTAAAGCATATGGGATTTGCAGCTTGACCTCAAGCTATGCAGTGCTCTCCTCTCCAAAGTGGCAAGACTTGGAATATTGTGGTGTGACCCAAAGCACATGGGGTAGCTGTGTGCTGGCACAAGAAGAGGTTATTATAAAACACAAGAGCAGAGGGTGGACTTTGCAAGCGGGAGCTCATCACTGAAGGACGCCATTCAAGAAGAACTCATCCTCTGCTAGGTCACCAGAATATCTACATTCATCCTGGAAAAGTCTGACTGCATCAGTTAAGAAGTGTTGTGAGCAATATTCACTTCCTAGCCTGGTGGGACTCGGGTCCAGGAGATTTCTTATCAATGGCAGAACAATGGCAGAAATATTTCAATCATCTGAAAAATCATAACAGAAGAAAAAGAAGGAAATGGATTCAGTTTTAGTTCTTGGATATAAACAGGTTTCTGCTAAATGAAGTTTTGATAGTGTGTTTATGCCTTTCCTTTTCAGACATAAAATGAACTCCTAAATTGTCTTTGGTGGTTCTTAACTCTTATTCTCTGGTGTCTTGAAATTTATCATCATCTCAAAGAGTTATAAAGCTGAGCTGAGAATTTGGCCAATCTCTGTCCTCAGGGACCCAGCATTTGCAGGGCATAACTGGAGAAAATGTATCTACACAAGTAAGGTAATTCTCATGGGGCCCTATTTTACCTAACATGTCACTAACACAGCATTCAGAGACCCATACTGAGCTTACTGTTATTCATGCCAAGACCTACTTGCATTTCTTCCACATTTTGACCTTTTGTGTGAAGCTGGTTGTTTCCTAATCAGTTATTTACATTGTATCAGGATAACTTTTCCTCTGAGAAAAAAAGGTCACAGACAAGACAGAACTCTTGAGAATGTCTCCCAGAAAATGGTGAACCAAAAAAACCCCAAGGGATTCACATGAAAATAAGACCAATGAGCACAATGCTGACCTTTTATAATTGCACTAGGACTGCCTTAATAAAAAGATCTGAAACAATCTGGTTGCAAAAATATACATTTGAGGGCCTATCTCTTCACTTGAGAAAAGTGCCTCTGCTAACTTTGGGGATATATTAGTTTGTGTCAGTTCACAGTTTATTCTTTCAACCGTAAAATTCAAGTATTTGTCTTTTGTGTGTGTGCCTGCATTATGTTATGTTATAATGCTGTTGCTTTAATTCTTAGATGAATTATAGCTCAGTTCTCAAATGTAGCTGCAGTCACCACTGGTTCTGGAATAAGTGTGATTCACTGAGGTATTTTGCTGGATGAATACTTGACCAAAGCTACTGATACCTGAAATAACACCTATTCAGAGTCAGTTTCCTTTTCTTGAAAAGAAAAAGGAATCAATAACCATTTATTCACATCTTGCTATTGAATCTCCAGTGCTTATGATCTCTTGGGCAGTCAGACTCCTTTAATTTTACTTGTGATGCATCATTACAAGTTTGATGATACAATGGTGAGAACTGCACAATGTGCAGCACTGCATGAAAAGGCAGTGAGAGGGGGGCCCTATTATCCAGAGAGTGCAGTCTACTGAGAATCCAAGAAAAGGCTCAGAAAGGAAAAGTGAGTTGACTTAGCTTGCACAGGTGAACAGTAGCAGGGGTGGAAATACAACTGAAGTTTTTTCCTTTTTGTAAAAAGCCAGAAACAAAACTGCAAGTAGCTTATTCACAGGGCACACCATGTCCCATGTTAATGAAGTGTTCCTGCATTAACTTTGATCTCTCTCTTTTTTTTTTGTGATAACATGTGCATCTATTTGTTGATGATCAAAGGAAATAAAAGAAGAAGTGGTTATAAAGCAAAGAAATTCCAGTGATTGTTGACTGAGGTAGATGGTGTGGGGATTTACATCGATTTGAACTGAAATGAAGATATTTCTGATGTTTAAAAGGAGGGACATGTATATTAAAATAGAGGGTGTTTTCTTTTAATTTACACTTCTCTGCATTTGCTGTTACTTTTAAAAATCTTATTTTTTGTAATCTTAAGTTAAACTTCTCAGAAGGCATCTATAACACAGGATAGGTTTTCATGAATGATAACATTGAATATTGATAATAGCATGAAGCATAAATCACAAAAAAGTAACCCATAATTGAAAACTGAAAGAAAAAGGGGAAAGAAAAAAAATGGGGGGAATGCAATGTGTCTGTTTAATGCATTCTTGTTTTTGAGATTTTATGGTTTTTTTCTGGATTTTCTGTTGTTTTTAGCCGAATAATAGTAAACTTTGATACCTGATTTCTAGAGGCCCATCCTTTTGAGCTGGAGTAGAGCAACCTGCTTTGCTCTGATCATAGATTAAGCAGTAGCTAAAAGCAAATCTTGGTAAAAAAAAAAATCTGTCTAAAACTCTTCTACCTCTGATAGTTGCACACCACTTCCTTGAAGTTTCAAGTTAAAAAGTACCTTAAATGCCACTACTCTTTTGCCTAAGCTGGTTTTAGGTTATGCAGTCTTTGTCATAACTTAATCTGATATAATTGCAGATCATCTTCACTAAATGCAGTAAATTCAGAGTTTCTGTTGACCACAGAAAATGAAAGCTACAAACCAAGCACATCAAGTAAGAGCTTAAATTAAGTAAAATTTCTGTCTTGCTTTTCCAGGTTGTAGTTAAAACATCCATATGCTCTTTCTAAATTTCTTCAAGGGGTACTTCAGTAAATACAAAGAAAAAGAAATCCAGTACCATGTAGATATAATTATCTATTCCATTGTAAAAATAGATAAAGTGCAGCTAATAAATAGCAAAATATTGAGTAATTCTCTTTGAAAAGCCATAATATGGTTTCATTATATTAATAATATAATAAACCGAGTTATTATGTCAAGTAATCTTCTCTGAAAATGGCACTCAATTTTTAAAAAATCTTTTTTATATTTTGTTATTTTTGGATTTTGCTTTATTTGTTTGCTTCAAGTTGATCTTTTGATTGTATTAGTCAAACTCCTATCCCTTAGAGGAATTCCTGCAAAAAAGACATGAGCTTTTTCATTTCTACTTAAGTATTAGCCTTGCCTTTCTGGAAAAGAAAAAATAAACCCAAAATATCTCCTTCCAGTCAGTAATTTTTTCTGTTTTCCTTCCTTACCACTAGTGAACAACAAAGAAAATATTGCCTTGGGCTCAAATAGATTTTATAACCTTCAGCTTCTAGATTGCAAACAGTAAGTATGAACAACCCACTGTATTTTTCCACAATTCTGACAAAGTTTTTGAGCTACTTCTACTTTATCAGACTGTAGCTGGCATATTTTTAGTAAGGTCGGGCAGGCAGCTGACAAACCTGTACTGAAGGCAGGAATAATATGTGCTTTGGAAGATGCAAATGAGGGCAGCAAACCTTGCATAAAACTCATGTGACATAGCAGTTAACACTGCCTTTCAAGGATGACAGTGGGAAATTGGACAAGTCCCTTTGCCTTTCATTACTCCTCAGCACAAAGTGCAAGCAGGGCCAGAGTGAAAGTGGGTCACTGTGAACTTGTCCACATTTAGTATTATTCTGTCACTTCTGTTGATTAAAGCCCAAACATTCAAGTGCTAAGAAAATAGCTGCCCCTTTTATAATGCTGTTGCCAAAAGGCCAGAAATGTGAAGATTGTAAAGGAGGCTGTCACTGCTACGATGACCACAGCCAGAATAAGAATTGAGACATGAAAGCTGAGTGGCTAGTCAGATTGTTTTGCATTCAGATTGAATTTAAGGCAACTCTTTACTTGTGGCCCACAATAATGCTACATTAGGAAACAATTAAAAAACAAAAAATATAAATAATTCATCATTTTTATCAAAATTACTGGATTTCTGTGTATTAGCTATTTGCTGTTTGTGGATTAAAGGCTTTGTTTTGCACAGCACTGTAAAAATGATGAACTTGTAGAATGAGTTTTGAACAAGTGAAAGAGACTTTTAAGAAAGTAAATAATATGGAAAACATAAAGCTGTTCTGTATTACTGGGTTGCTTTTTTTTGGGGGGGTGGGGGGAGTGTGGATTTTAGCACCAATGTCTTCCTACACAGATTCCTTTCCTTTTTGCACTGTGGGGATGCTTTAAAGGAAAACTGTCAGTATGTTAGGGAAAATTGGGCTGATAGTTTGGACTTAGTGTAATCAAGCTAATTTTATAATGCACTGACTCCCTGTCTTGATCCTATAAATCATTACACCCTT
This sequence comes from Luscinia megarhynchos, assembly GCA_034336665.1. NCBI lineage: Eukaryota > Metazoa > Chordata > Aves > Passeriformes > Muscicapidae > Luscinia > Luscinia megarhynchos. The sequence goes on from JAPFBE010000003.1 coordinate 74,884,015, forward strand.
TTTGATGAAATTGTTCCCAAAAATGGAATTGAAAAGGTCTAGCAATACCATCCTTAGAAGTTATTCTCTCCTGCTGAATTGTGCAGAACAGCAACACTTACATTTATGTTTACTAAGTGAGTGCTGTTCAGATTGTAGTCATTTCTGTGAAGGTGAAGAAGACCAAACTACTCCATGAAAGATTTGTCTGTTAGAAAGTGGGCAGGGCAATTCTGGCTAAATGAATAAAGATGGAAAGGGCAGGACTGGGTGGGAAGGATGGGGAGAAAAAACACCCTCATCTTCCCAGATAAAAGTAATATTTCATTTTTTTGTAATGTCAACTGCAGGTTCTTGGCTTGAAATATTTATTCAGTAATCTTCATGCTGTAATCCTAAAACTGATGTACAGAAGAGTGAGGAGCCAAATTGTTAATAAGGTTCACTGTTAGTAACTTCTACTCTGTCAATGGGCATTTTCAGATTTGTGCCTGAGAAATCTGTGAGAGACGTAGAGCTGGCAAGTATTACTGTTTGGGTCAGAGTATGGGAAAATCCAAAGGTCTGAGCACTTTCCAAGTGCAGAAAACCACCTCTGACACAAAGGAAGCCCACTGTCCTACCTGTAGAGCTAAGGGAAGTGTTATGTGACAAGCAAGTAACTTCAAAATCCATTCACATTATAAAGGGATGAGTTTCTAGGGAAATAAATTTCAATTTTAGAAAGAAAATCTATTTTTTATTTTAAAATATTTGATCAATGGAAGGAAGATAAGAGCAAAAATCGTTGGTATAATTTAAAAGATGTTAAGATATCTCAGAAAAAATAACAAATCAGGCACCTTTCTAAAAAGAAAAAAGGTTGCAGCAAGTAAGTTATTTCAGATGATAAAAGACTGGTCTCAAGACTGAAGTCAGATTAGTAACAAGTGGAACACTTCAACATGGAGAGGAATAGTATTTGCAAGATGAATATCATCTCTATCAAATACAGTTTTTTCATCTTTATAAATTTAAAAGTAAAATGGTCAAATATGACTTTTCCTGCATGAAGCAAGCTTTGTGCAAAGGAATAGAAACATATTTAATGTAGGGAAAAAGTGGGAGAAAAGAATAATGAAAGAAAACTGACAGAGGGTTAGCAGAGTTCATGCAGACGTAGATGGGGGAAAAGACCTGAAGAAGTGAGGGGGCATGCTAAAGTCACAGCCCATTTGGACTGTGCTACATATTGCTAGAGGTATTGCTCTCCAATATATCAACAGGCTACAGAGAAAGGTAAAAAAAATATTAACTGGCTGTGTCTGAACTATGAGGCAAATGCACTGTCCTGGTCGTGGCTGGCCAGCCTGAGGAGAGCTGGGGAAGGTGCTGGCTCTGGTGCTGCCCAGGCACCTCCATTTCCTTCCTAAGCCTGTTAGTGATGGTCACCAGCCCCTGGGGCTGCCCAGACACACCAGGGAGATGCTATGCTAGTAGATCACAAGACATCTTTTGACACCCACATATTGGTGACTACCTCAGACCTAAATGTTTACCCTCTTTTCAGTGTTACTGTAGAAAATCAGGAATGAGTCAGCACTGTCTAAAGATCGAAAGCAGGACAAATAACCTGCATGCTAAAACCAGTTAATTTGGTTTATCTGGACTATCAGCACACCCTGATCCACAAGGTCAGGGCAGGGTTATGGTGGTGGCTCAAAAGAACAGACAGGTGTACTGCTAGATCTGATCTGCTGCTGGAGGTTTGGAGTGTAAACTGCATCCAAAAGTGCAAGGAGGTCCCTTGCCAGGGCTGGTTCACTCTCCCAAGCCAGGGAGGGCTGTCTCTAAGCAGAGTTTTGTCTGTGGGCTGTGCAGCTGCTGCTTCCCTCCTGACATCCTGCTGTTAAGGTCTGCCCAGCAGATGTCCCTCGGCCACTGTGGGATGGGAGCACACGGATGCAGAGCTCTCTCCTTTCTCGGCGCTGATCGCTGTCAGTAAATAACAAGTTTGAACCGGTCGCTTAGAGCTGGAAACAGTCAATACTTAATTTTCCCCAGCCTGTGAATGATGCATGCTGGGTCACTTGCAGTTCTTTCAGGTCTTTTTGAAGTGACAAAGAGATGTTATAAGAGCTGGTGTTGAACTGTTTTCAAGCACAAATAAATAAAAAATGTTCCGGTGCTACGGCTGTGACTGTTGTTCCACAGCTAGTGGTACCAGGCTAAAATGAGCATAATTCCTATTGAAGTTTCACTGCTGCACATGTTAACAGAACACAACACTTGCAAAAGCAACAAGACTTCTCATTATAGTATTCTGTGTTCATACCTCGAATCCCTGTGGTCTTCCTAGACTCTCTTTAATATGTTTCCACGCAACAAGAATCTCTGATACAGACAAACTCGTAGCTTTGACATCGATGGGAGCAGCAGTGGGTTCTGTATTAAGAAAAATGAAACAATAAACCTCCACTGTAACACCTTGTATTTATCAAAAACACCCCGTCTGAAACTGCCATTTACTTCCTTTATTCTACCTTAATACTCACAAGAAGGTATGACACTTAGGGGGAACATGAAAAACTGAACAAGATGAAGAGATTATTATTGTTGTATTTCTTTATTTGTGTCATGCTACATCAATATCTCATCACTGATGATGGGTGCAGCAAACTGTGAAAGAATCTCTTGTTTGTGATTTTTTAAAAAAGCTTTAATATTTGTGTATGTGTCCCCTGCCTCCACATACCCCTTTCATAGCCCTAACTGCAGCAGTAAATGGAGCATTCATTCTATTTGTGGCTCTTAGTGCCATTCTGTCAGCTCAGGATGAGCAATACCTTGCTGGGGTGCTAAGTTAGTCCTGCCCTGGGGCAATAGTGAGTAGGAAGTGATACCCAGTGCTATAGTGAAATGCTATGTGAAAGATTTTTTTTTAGGACTATGTTATTATATCCTCGAAATCACAGGCACCAGTGTTTGGGATGTGCAACCTTCTCTGCTGTGAAGCATTTACTGTTTTAGGCCTGTGGTGCACATTTTTATAGAGGCACCAAGACCTAAGGTTTGTCCCTCTGATTACCTATGTTTGTTGCCATTGGCCCTCTGTCTGTGCTTCTTCTGTGCTGTTAATAACATATTCTGCAATCCTGACCTCCCAATTATCTGGAACAGAGGATCCTTTTGCTCCCCAGCCTGGCTGGGCATCCTTTGGTGATGCTGGGGCATGGCCAGGGTGCTCACTGGGGGCTCTGGAATGCTTTACATACCACATTTACCCAACAGTGCTGTCACAGGCATGTCTGCCCTGGTACTTTCACATCAATGAATGCTTTATAGGGGTCCAGCTTCTTTCAGTGCTTGGGAAGTTGAGTAAATCTCCCCAGGTATTTGCCAGGAGAGGCTGCTGAGCACCCCACACAGTTCTATCACCTGTCACAGTGTGCTGGGAGTGATAAGTGTCTCTTGTATGAAACTAGGACATGAGGCAAGGAAATCTTGAGGGTCTTGCTTTATTACCTAAATAAGACTGAAAATGTTCTTAAAGATAAGCTGTGGAGGTAAGGCTTCTATGTATATTGTGCAGCACACAATAGGGTATTTCTCCACCTTTCTGGTATAGCTTACTTAGAAAAAATGTGAATTCTCATTCCCCTCTAGTCACAGAACCTGTGATTTCCTCCTTGGCCTAATGTTCCTCATTACATTTCTAATGTGTTGATCTGTTCCTGAAGGGCAGGCAGAGGTCTTGGTTTTATGTCATAGGGAGGCACATCAAAGAACTTTCTGAAAAACGGGGTTTTGGGGACTTGTTAAACAAGGTTACAGAAAACAAACAGAACAGCCTGAAATAAAACTGTATATTTTTCTTAGTAATCAAACCATCTAACATGTAAGATACCTAATAACAGTGTTGACTCATTAGCTACTCTCCTTTCTCTGCAGATGTTGCTCTGGCACTGTTGCCCTACAAATATTTTTGGCTCATCTCATACAAACTTTTCATCCTTTTTGATGTCAGACTTTTAATGTCTGTTACTTGTTTTTGATCTCTTTTTAATTTACATATGAAAAAAAGAAGTAATTCTGATGTGATACAAAGTGGTGTTTGCCAACAGTGAGTATTACTAAGAAGTATAAAATATGTTTGGAACTTTTTAGGTAATAAAGAATAAAAAAATATGTTCAGGAATAAGAGAAATGATCTTTCGAATTCAATACCGAAAGAATTGCATTATGAAGAAATATATTGCTCATAATATGATTTTCTGTTCAACAGTTACATCCTGCTTTCTGTTTTATGTACTACTAAGATTTGTGTGGCAAAAGCTGTTTTCTAGTTTTTGTATTATTGAAGCAATTACCTTGTTGTCAGAAAAGATTGCAGTGGGATAAATAATTTGAGATGTACACAAAATGTTGGTTGGCAGACTTTACATTTTCTATAATTGCAGGTATCATTTCCTCTTCATAGCATTCACTAGGAGTGGTTTATACACTGCTTGAATAGAAACATAGAATATTTTCTGGTATTTTAAAAAATTGTTTTGAACAAATGGAGCAGAAATAGTTTGGATTTTTTATGTGAAGAAAATGTATTTCTCACATATTCAGAAGTAATTCACTGCAGTTTCACTGATATTAGGCACTGAGAATAGTGTTCAGCAAAACAACAGAAATTATATATTTGGGAATAAGATATATTATGACTGCCTGAAAGTTTTTGGAAACTAAATAGCATTTTTTATTGATTCAGATACGATGAGGACCATATCATTTCTGGTGATATAATACAGTCTGCGGTTTACTCCAATGTCATACTTTATTCTCTGTGTCTAAAACTAATGATAAGTTTGATAGGTTTGTTAGCTTTTTCTATTATGGTCACTGATGTTGTAATCATATGGTTTTCTTCAGATCATGCCATTATGCTAAACCTATAGGTGTCTACCTAAGGTCATACTCCTGAAAAAAAGAAAAAAAGGCCATCTTTAATAGTCTCTTTAATATTCCCTGTTTGAATTAAAGATGCTCATAAGGCTGTGTGCAATGTCCATGGAACACTGTCTTCCCCTGTGCTGCAATCACACTTTAAAGCAACATGATTAATATGTCAGTCTTTGGGATGGCTGTAAAATGGCAGGACATGCACTTACACTAATTTCATTGCTAATGTTCAGAGAGGGAATCCTGAATTTTGACACTGGGAAGTAAAGAAAAGAATCAGTTACTGGCCCTCAGTGTGTTGTACCTGTTTATGACTGCAAGCTGATCAGTTTTCCTGAAATATTCATCCTTAAGGTTTTCCACGTGATCTACCTTAAAAATCAAGTCCAAGAGCCTGCTCAAATTTGTGTTGTTTTAATTCTTCTGTGGAACAGAGCCTCAGTCAGGACTACTCAACCAATCACTTCATATCTGTTCATTTCTTATTTTGATTCCAAAAGGGATTTTTACAAAGTAGTCTTACTCAAAATTTGAGCTTTTATTTGAAGTTAAGAACCTCAGTCTGAGCAATTGCATTATGACTGCAGGCAGTTCTTTATAGTTGAGATTTTGGGATTTCAGCCAGGATCTATTTCTGTGATAATGTCTCTCTGTGGAAAAATCCACAAGAGATATATCAGAAGGAAAATCAGGAAAATTCATCCTTCTTGTGTCAACCTGCAGGTGAAGAAAGTGGTAGTATTCGCTTCCTTGCTAGAAATAGCTACACAGGCTATCTTCCAAATCAGTGAACTTTTTCTGTTCCTGACAAATGGGGCCCTCCACCAGATCTGCAGTGAAATGTCTGTCTGCAGGATATAGAATTCTTTCCAGAAGCTTGTGCTCAAAAGGGAAAAATATCTGATTTCCAGAATAGCAGAAACAAGATTACGGTTTCCAGGACAGGCCTTAGGAATTCTCACTTTTCCACAAGCCCTTTCTCTTTTCACCTTTTCTCTGACCAGTGTCTTTGCAGAAGACTTTAAAATAGAGAAAAATTTGAAGAGTATTGGAATGAGCTATAAGAGAAGACCTCTGCCCTGAATAATTTTGATTTAGTGCTGAAATACTCTTACTTGTTGGGGGGAACTTCTGAAGCCTTCTCCTGTAATGATGCTCCTGCACACTTTCTCACAGTGCACATCCTGCTGTGGCTCTCCTTTCCCAATGGAATAACCCAGATTTATTACACAGCAGAGTGTCACCTGGGAATAAGGAGCTGCCTTATTCCACGAAGAATTTACCAGAGGAGTGTTGCCATCTTCATGAACACAAGTGGTTCATTTCCATCAGGTGACCTGGCAGACAGTAGCCCTCAGCACGTGAGGAGGGGATGAGCCCATTGCATTTATTGCACATTGCCTCCCGTGGGGCTAGTGCCATTGATCACAGGAGTGCTTAATAAACTCCTGCATGTCAGGACTGTGATTTCGTTCCTTAAAAACTCATTGGAGACAGCTCTAGCTGGGCTCCCACAGGATCTCTCCAGACAGATCATCTGGCAGAATCAGGAAATACCCCCTGCAGTTTACAGCTAATCTGCCAATTAGTTCTCAGGTTCACCTAAGCCCCAAGTAGCTCAGCTCTAGCTACGAAATGAATCACAGGATTTCATTTCATGAGTTTATGATTTTAATTAAAGACATAAAGGCTTTATTCAAAGGTGTGAAATTGCATAATATTTCCTCTCAATGAAAATAGTAATTTATTTGTCTAAATATGGAGAAACAAAATTGCAATGGCTTTTGTATGGTCCTTTGCCTTTCAGGTATCTGAGAGCTTTGGATCTCCATTCGCTCAATGAATTACCACAAATCCATCCATACAAAGCAAGAACAAAAGCTCTGTGCAGTATCATTGCCTCTTGTATGTATTACAGAAGTGCATCTGGGGTCCCTCAGGAGGTTTTAAACAGTAAGTGTGAGAGTCTTCAAGCTGTAACCTGTATTGCTCAGGGCTTTCTATTTCCTGTGTAGAAGTTTTTAGTAGTATTCACTACTCCACTTATCAAAATTATAGATCTTTCAATTGTTGTGCATATGACTCTGTCAATGCCTGAAGGAGAAATTAGATACTGAAATGAACAGAACTGATCCTATATCACCCATTATGACAATCATTAACCAAAAAACCCCCTTCATAAAAGACCTAACTCATCTTGAAACCAGTTGGGTTCTCAGAAACTTGCTTCTATTTCCTTTTATATTCTCATCTATTTCCATACTGTAAAGAACTCTAATTCATAGCTATCCTCATGCTATTAGGCTGCACCTGTATTTGTAAACTAAATAGGGACAGAGGAACAAGGCACCTGCCTGAGCATGGGCATACAGCTGTCTGTAGCATTACACTGTCACCACCATCTGTGCTGACCCTGAGCCATTTGTGCTGCCCCAGGATGTGACACTTTCAGCAGAGTAATGCCCTGATGCAAACTAAAACATTTGAGTCTTTCTTATGTGTAATGTCTACCCCATCTCCGTGAGTAGAAAAACAGATGAAATTTTATTTATGGCACATTTGAATAGCAAATTCTGAATTGTTTTGTTTGAAAAGGGTTGAATTTCCAATAATTGACAATACCAGAAGTTTTCACTACAGATGTAAAATTTTTCCCTTTCATGTTCTTATTAGCTATCCTGTCTATATAATCTTATTTATTTAAAATAAATTCTAAAGTTTTTCATTACTGTTGTTCATTCCTTGATTATATTTATCATCAATTCCTTATTTACTTCAATTTTTCATGCCTTATATACTTATATACTAAAAAATCTTTTCATTACTTGGATTGTATTATGTATGTTTTTTACATATTCTGAGTATCTTATAGACTGTACATCTACAGATCCTCAGATGTTTCAGCAATGTACCATTTCTTCCAGTATAAACTTCAAATATGTGTTATATGTTTGGCATAACAAACTGCTATTTCCAGTTTCAACTGTTAATTCCACTTAATAAAATAATGTCCTGCTTTTTGATTATGATGTGTTCCACTCTTATTTGTTATGATCAGCTTTTCTATAGTGTCTTAATTATTCATCAGAACAAGGCTATTGTGTTGTTATTTCTTCTCACTTAGTCCTGGATAAAGAATCTGCTAATTAGCACAGCCAGAACACAAGGTCATTAGTCCTTACTAATTAGTTTTTACTATCCAAACTACTCTGAACAGCTAAATTCTCTCATAAATAACAGCATTCTTTAATATTTTTCAACAATTAGAAAGCTCTTTCTCAGCATCCAAATTGACCAGGGTAATCAGCAATTAACCTCTAGCTTGACTTCCAGCTTTTTAAATTGTCCTTTTCCAAAATTCCAAATAATCCAAGGTTATTCTGTTTTATCCAAGCACTGATTTTGTATTTTCTGGTATGTTATCAGCATGTTATGACACCCAGCTTCTTACTTTTATTGTGTCTTTCCTGTGTAGCTCATTTGTCTAGCCATGCCTGTTAAAGAAAGCCAGCCTGGCCTTCACTGTTATCAGCACAACCTTTTCCATCCTCTTGCCATCAGACCTTCACACTCTTATTTCCTTCTCCTATATTTGTGCTGTCCCCAGTTTTCATTTTACAGTGAATTAAAGCCACACATAGAGATTGCATATGGTATTCCTTGATACTGAAAGCTTGCATTAGTAATGGAATTCTTAGAATTTCAGTATTTAGGTGGAATGTAGTCATCAATAAAAGAGAATGCATAAATGCTTATGTTGTAACAAACAGTGCTAAGATTGCTTCTGTTCTTTGCTTTATTTTCAGTGTCTAGTACCTTTACAATTTTTTTCTTCTGTGGATAAAAATCATCTGTATCTGCACTGAATTTCTGTGCTGTTTTAGTATTTTCTAGTAAGAATCTGATACCTTATTTTCCTGACAAAGTATGGTCAGAAGATTTCTCTCTGCTCTATTCATGATCCTTTTCGCTCTCAGGCCTGCACACTGCAACCTTTCTCCTGGCAGGTAGCCTTATTTTCTGTTCTCTCATTTCTTTTATTAAAGTTTTCCTTCCTGTAAGGTTCAGGCTTGTCCTTCCTGCAGCTGGAAATGTCTACTGTCTCCTTTTGCTCTGCAGAAGAATTATTATTGAGGTAATTGTGCATGTTTTTTCTATCCTGCCTCTTCTGAGCATCGTCCTCATTCCCTCTTCAGAACTGCTTCCTGATACTCATGATCCTTTTTATCATCACTACATGTGACCTCTATTTTTCTTCTTTTCTCTCTGATTACTTGCTTTTCTTCCTTTCCTAAGTTTTCCAGGAAAGTTTCCTCCTTCAAACTTTCCTACTGTATTCAGACAACGTTTCCAGAGAGTCACACATATATTTGCTTTTTTTTTTTTTTTTTTCTCAGTGGGTTATATGTCTAGTTTTTACAACCTTTTTAACTGATTCTCCATTCTATTCTCTATTCTTCCATTACCTTCATCTGCACTTTTAACTCCTGGACAGTCTTTCCCATGAATTATATTCTGGTGATGATTTTTATGAAGTCAAAAGACTGGTGAAGCAGGAAAAAGGTCTTAAAATACCTATGACCAGGTAGACTTTCTCGCCTCTTCAAGTCTGGATCATCACTATCATTGATGTTTTAGCAACCATTGGTGTAATTCTGTCTTCTAAATATCTGTTGGGTCTTTTGTCCAGGTGGAGGCTGGTGACAAGTGGTGTCCTTGGGACCAGTGCTCTTCAATATCTTTATCAAGGACATGGACAGTGAGATGAAGGGCACGCTCAGCAAGTTTGCAGATGACACCAAGCTGAGTGCTGCAGCTGCCACCCAGAGGGACCTGGACAAGCTATAGAAGTGGGCCATGGGACCCCCATGAGGTTTAACAAGGCCAAATACAAGGTTCTGCACTCTCAAACACAAATACAGGTTGGGAGAAGAACTAATTGAGAGCAGCCATGAAGAGAAGAAGTTGTGAGTTGTCACGGATGAAAATCTGGACAGGAGCTGTCAGTGTGCACTCACAGCCCAGAAAGCCAAACGTGTCCTGGGCTGCATCCACTGGTGGGAGGGGATTCTGCCCCTCTGCTCTGCTCTGCTGAGACCCACCTGCAGTGCTGTGTCCAGCTCTGGGGTCCTCAGCACAAGAAAGGTGTGAGACCTGTTAAAGCAGGTCCAGAGGAGGGACAAGAAGTTATCAGAGGGTTGGAGCCCCTCTCCTGTGAAGACAGGCTGAGAGAGTTGGGGCTGTTCAGTCTGGAGAGGAGAAAGCCCCAGTGAGACTGTGAGTCTTCCAGTACTGACAGGAGGCTTACAAAAAAGGCAGAGATACCTTATACAGGCACAGGTAACAGGACAAGGGGGAATGGATTTAAACTAAAAGAGGAGAGATTTAGATTAGAAAGAAATTAATTACTGTGAGGTTAGTGAGACCCTGGAACACATTGCCCAGAGAAGATGTAAATGCCCCATCCCTGAAAGTGCTCAAGGCCAGATTGGAAGGGGCTTTGAGCAACTTGGTTAGTGGAAGGCTCTCTGCCCACAGCAGAGTGTATTAAAACTTGACGATATTTAAGGTACCTTCCAACCCAAATCATTCTATGATTCTTTTATATGATCTAACTTAATAGAAAGAAAAATATTAGCCACTCTATTCACTTCTGAGAAAATGCCCAGTGTTTTGGTCAAATTTTGGATTTCTTTAACTTAGAAGGCAATGTTTTAAGCCCTTTGCCCCAGACAGAACCACTTTATGCAATCAGAGGGCAGTCTGTTGTCTTCGCTGAGAGAACACTTTACTCAACACCACCTGCCAAGCTGCTTGCTTAAGAGCAAGTCAGAGCCACTTCAAAAGGGCTCTGAATGTGAATCAGAAAGCACACAATAAGCTCTCATGGTCATACAGAAGGAGATGCATTCATTCTTAATACACATCAGATTTTTTCATGGTTCAGAGCCTGTCCTGTAAAAGCTGTTTCTTCCAGTGTGCTTAGCAGAGGCAACGTTTTAGACTTCCTTAGACAAATTTGATATGCCATTAAACAATTGTAAAACTGTTTGTAGATATGAAAAAACTTGTAATATGTAATATAAAGACTTAATTTTTAGCAATTTCTTTCTCTAGACGTTTGCTGAGTGAATTGGATGTGTGATGAAAAGCAAGTAAGCTAAAGGTTTGCTGGATCAGCCCTAGGACCATAATATATTGCACTGTCAATTGTTATTTAATATCTACTCTTAACAGAAATCCTTGAAAAATTGTACTTTCAGTTGTTTAGCTCCTTAGGCATGACAGCCCATACCTCTTTCAAAAGCAGTTCCCCATTTTCATAGCACACTGCAATGTCTATTGTCCTCAATCTTCATATTGCCCAGAATTTAGCTGTAATAAACTGTTTCATTACTCCTTTAAATTCTCAGTATATTACCTTGATCTTTTCTGGAGGAAAGCTTTTTATAAATTAATTTTGTACTGTAATGTCACAGCATCCCATATTTTTCCAGAAATGTAAGTCTTGTAAAATATTTAGGCCCACAGAATTCCTCATGTACAGACACATACAAAGAGTGAATTAGCAAAGCTATAATGGATAGGCACTTTCTAGTTACTGAATTAAAATCAGAAAAGCTGGTTTTTATAGAAAGTTAATTTTAATATTCTATTAAGACAATTTTTAAAGCTCATATTTTAAAAGAACTGATAGAAAAAATTGTTTATATTTTACTAATTTTTCTATTTCCTATCTTGTCCAAATATCAAGCAAAGGTATAAGGATGCATTATTACAATTCAGCATGCAGCTTTTTGTTAAAATAGGTTTTGCTACTAAAAAAAAATAAAGTGTTTGTCTTTCTTCCTCTGCTAAACTTTATTTGCATAGAATTTTCTGCTTAGAATATGAAATTAAGAAAAAAAATTTCACCATTGGTCTCACAGTATCAATTTTTATTGAGAAACTTTTCAACTGTATGATTTTTAAGTTGTATTGTGCAATTTTTACATTTTAAAATGTAATTGTTTTTCTAAAAATACTTGGTATTACTTGGTAATCCTGATTCAAAAAGTGGAAAAAACCAAATTACTGGGTGTGCTTTTAGCAAAACGAGCAGCTCCAAGCTCTGTAATTACTGTGAGACAATAGTAGTAGGCAGTGTCATAGTTACAAATTTATATTGTTTTGGGTTAGTATGAAATAACATATAATGTTTTCCAGCTTCATATGAAATATCTTTACATTTCTTTTTCATGGAGAGAGTATGAAATTCCTCTCATCTGCACTAGGACTCTACTAATTTTATTCCCTTAATATGAGACAGTAGAATAACCCATTATAATAAAGAAAAATTGATGTTTATGAATTTCAATTATGGAGCTTCTGAAAATATTCTTGTGGATAACATTTATTTGCCTTTTTTTGTGTGTGGGAAGTTCCATACATTGGGTCCTGTCAAAACAGAGCAACTTCTTTTACTAGTACCAATTAGTGCTTGTTGCTTATTTCTGTTTGGTTCTTTTCTGCCCCTCAAAATACTGTTTAGAATTTATAGCAACTTTCAATAGAAATTTTCAAAAGATACTTTTCATTTGTTCTTGGGAGATATTCCTATAATTCCCATTAAAGACTGGGACATTAATGCAAAGTCAGAACTTTCTACTAATGAAATAAAAATTATAACAAAATTTATTTCTGTGCACTTTTAGAATGCATTAACTAAGAAATGAACATTCATAAGTGAATTTATTTATTATTTGAGCTGTTGTCTGATTAACCCATCAAAAAAAGGATCATGCATCTCAGAAACATTAGAAAATGGCATCCTTTCTTTTATCAGTGCTAAAGACACCCTGCTCCAAAATTAAGGCTAATGATGTCATATGAAAGGTGAACCTTTTTTTTTTTTGTGATGCTGACTGATGTGGCTTGAAGTCTATTCTAAATTTTGTAATTTGCTAAGTAATCTTGGCAAGTTAGTTCACTTCTTTCTCTGAAAAATCTGTTTAATCCTACTTAGCTCTTCTGCAAAGACATTTGTAATTAGGGTTTTAAAAGTGCATTTTAAGAGGATGCTTTGTATATAAAAGGCTTAATACAGTTTATGATATGCAATTTAACCTCCTGTTGAACTGACCTCCTTCAGCTGAGCAGATGACCACAATGGGGCTGAAGGGACCATCTCCTTTGTTGTTGTAAACACCAACTTTCACCTCAAAAGGAGTCAGAGGTGGCACACTCTCATCTCTGTAGATGAATTTGGAGGCATCTGAAGATGTCACCATTTTTTCCTTCCAGCCACGCGTTCCATTGGGTCTGAAGGCTACAATATATCCAAATCCTTCTCCACTCTGAAACTCTTCTGACACTGGCTGAAAAAATAAGTTCAGAAACTTATTTACTATAGCTTTACTAATTTAGAAAAAAATCAAAGTTCCATTGTAGGATTTTACTCACCATACCTGTGCTCATAAGGAAAACTGCTTCCAAAAAGAGTTTCCTGACCTAACCATTCAAAAAATTTTACTAGTCTTTCCTTCTCTTCTCTTCTCTTCTCTTCTCTTCTCTTCTCTTCTCTTCTCTTCTCTTCTCTTCTCTTCTCTTCTCTTCTCTTCTCTTCTCTTCTCTTCTCTTCTCTTCTCTTCTCTTCTCTTCTCTTCTCTTCTCTTCTCTTCTCTTCTCTTCTCTTCTCTTCTCTTCTCTTCTCTTCTCTTCTCTTCTCTTCTCTTCTCTTCTCTTCTCTTCTCTTCTCTTCTCTTCTCTTCTCTTCTCTTCTCTTCTCTTCTCTTCTCTTCTCTTCTCTTCTCTTCTCTTCTCTTCTCTTCTCTTCTCTTCTCTTCTCTTCTCTTCTCTTCTCTTCTCTTCTCTTCTCTTCTCTTCTCTTCTCTTCTCTTCTCTTCTCTTCTCTTCTCTTCTCTTCTCTTCTCTTCTCTTCTCTTCTCTTCTCTTCTCTTCTCTTCTCTTCTCTTCTCTTCTCTTCTCTTCTCTTCTCTTCTCTTCTCTTCTCTTCTCTTCTCTTCTCTTCTCTTCTCTTCTCTTCTCTTCTCTTCTCTTCTCTTCTCTTCTCTTCTCTTCTCTTCTCTTCTCTTCTCTTCTCTTCTCTTCTCTTCTCTTCTCTTCTCTTCTCTTCTCTTCTCTTCTCTTCTCTTCTCTTCTCTTCTCTTCTCTTCTCTTCTCTTCTCTTCTCTTCTCTTCTCTTCTCTTCTCTTCTCTTCTCTTCTCTTCTCTTCTCTTCTCTTCTCTTCTCTTCATAAGATCCAGCAAAATCAAATAAACCCAAGCAGTAGAACAGGAAGAAAAGCCTGATGAATTAGTAGAACTTTGGAGCTGATGCTATAATATCTTCTACTCAAACCTCATGAAAATCCACACTACTTCGAAATTTTAGAACATATTTAAGAATAGTATTTTGTGTCCATGTGTTGACAAGATTTGTTGTAAGGAAACCCCAGTAGAGTACTCTTTACTTTGGCCTCAAAGAAGTTAACATGAAACAAAACCTTTAAACAGAAAAATCCCTTACCTCCCATGCTATTACTAATTCATGTCGCCTTCCACTTCTGCCACTGACGTTAGCTGGAGGTGTCTTTGGCACTGTGTGCAAACAGGAGAAACAAAACAAAACAAAACAGAATATCCAAGTTACTGAAGTTTTCCCCATGGTAATAAGTTGCTGCAGAAGACATGAGACTGTTAAATCAGAACAGAAATAAAAACATAGCGCTCTGTGGTAAAGAAAATTTGCTCAAGCTTCATTTCAGAGAGTTGCACATATAAGTTAGAAAAATGAAACAAAACATAAGCTGAGAATGAAAATAATACTGCAATAAAAACTGCTTATGCATCAGATCTTTTGCAGATTGGTAAATCTTTTTTGAACAAACAACTTGGTATGCCAGGAAACGTGACATATTTCAGGTAAAATCTTGGGACACAATATTTTTTCCATTATTTTTCTGATATTTTTTCAGGTAGTTAGTGATTTAGAATGTTTTAATTGTTGTAAATCTAATTTTCATTGCTTTACCAGGGAGCTAATTTTCAGAAACTTTAAAGCAACCAACCTCAAATATGCCCTCATGATTTCTTGCAAAATGCTGGAAGCAGTACTACCCACAGTTCTTGAAAAATTGAGCTCATCATTGCAGCTTTAAAGCACATGAACAATGGAAAAAATTCTTTAAAGTAAATTATAACTGTCATCACCATTTTTATTTGGATTATCATATTTTGCAAAAAAAAAAAAAAAAGAAATGTCAATTGTTCCATAGGAATTGTATTTCTTTTGTCTTGTTTAGTCCTCTAATGAAACTCCTCTCAAATGGCCAAAGTCTTGCATTTATTTACTGTGAGGAGGCAATACCTGCATTCTCTATTTGATTAAATATGTCCTAAGATACAAACTTGTAATTTTCTTTTTACAGCAGTACAGGTCATTGGTAGAAATGCACTGTGAGTTGTTAAGTGTTTAGACCATATTGCGTGTTGTTTAGCTTATTTAGTGAGTAGCACTGTGCCTTTGAACTATACAAAATAAAATGCACATAAATAAGTGTACACGGTCCTCCCTGTTTCCTGTGCCATTGCTAGCTTAAGTCCAATGAAAATTAACTGAATGCAGTTTTTATTAGATCGATTTCCAGAATTGTTGGGTAGTCCCTTTTTGCGACCCCCTTGGGACTCCCCATTCGCTTCCTTCCTTCCTTCCTTCCTTCCTTCCTTCCTTCCTTCCTTCCTTCCTTCCTTCCTTCCTTCCTTCCTTCCTTCCTTCCTTCCTTCCTTCCTTCCCTTCCTTCCTTCCTTCCTTCCTTCCTTCCTTCCTTCCTTCCTTCCTTCCTTCCTTCCTTCCTTCCTTCCTTCCTTCCTTCCTTCCTTCCTTCCTTCCTTCCTTCCTTCCTTCCTTCCTTCCTTCCTTCCTTCCTTCCTTCCTTCCTTCCTTCCTTCCTTCCTTCCTTCCTTCCTTCCTTCCTTCCTTCCTTCCTTCCTTCCTTCCTTCCTTCCTTCCTTCCTTCCTTCCTTCCTTCCTTCCTTCCTTCCTTCCTTCCTTCCTTCCTTCCTTCCTTCCTTCCTTCCTTCCTTCCTTCCTTCCTCCCTCCCTCCCTTCCCTCCCTCCCTCCCTCCCTCCCTTCCCTCCCTCCCTCCCCTCCCTCCCTTCCCTCCCTTCCCTCCCTTCCCTCCCTTCCCTCCCTTCCTCCCTTCCTCCCTCCCTTTGACATGGCAAAAGGTAATGAAGTTTTCCTTTCAGAAATAGAATTTCCCTCTGGCTTTAAAAAAAGAAGTAGAGAGAATACAATCAATGTGCAACAGTGTGATGAATGTTCTAGCATGAAAAGATGCAGATGAAGCCTCATTTGACAGTTAATTAACATCCAAAAATTATGATGCCATCTCTAATGGAGCATATTTAAACCTTGTTTAGCACCCATTTTTTCTCTTGCCTCTCTAAGGTATTTTTGAGTAAATTGTAGAGACAAATGGAGTTTTTATGTAGGTGCCTGCCACATTAGAAATGAGAGAGTATGCTGTACTCCTTTGAAGCATCCAACATGATGGACTTATTTAACCTGCAGCACCCTCTTTCTAGAGTTTTCTTGTTAACAGCATTGCAGACTGTGGCCCTATTTAAATGAATAAACGTTAAAAGAATAAAACTGTCAAAAGGATGAATTTCTTTTGCACAAAACTAAAATGTACACTCTCACAGTGAAACTCTTTCAGATGAATAACCATTAAAAGAATAAATGTGTCAAAAGAATAAATTTCCCCTGCACTGCAGCAAAGCAGAGGATACACAGTTAGAGGGAGACAGTTTGAAATGAGTAACTATTAAGTGAAGGAAACTATTAAAAGAAAACATTTTTTGCCAGGCACCAAGGCTGTACATTAGCCATGCTTTCAGCACCTCCTCCTTTACATCAATGTTGTATTTGAATTTACTCTCATGGCCTAAGTTTGTTGCCATTCAATTAATGACATCCCAATCTTTATGCAGTTGGTTCTCAGCAGTGGCACTCATGGAGGTGCACTTGCACCAAATACACAAATATGATGCCTAATCTTAGCCCTGGAAACAGGATAAATGTGTCTGGGGAACATGGACATCAGGACCTCTTTTGTTTAGGTTTTATCAAAGCTGAGAAGTTTGGTAATTTTCCTTCTGAATAAATACACCCCTGCACTTAGCACAAAAATCCAAAATCTTGAAATGAATATGCCAGGAGTTTGATTTGAATGCAAACAGCAGGATTTTTTTTCTTACTGTTTTCTGTTTTCATGAAATTACTGCAATATGCTGGAAATGAAAGTCAAATTAAACTCTATTAAAACTTATCTCCTCTAAACCAAACAAAAAACCCATTAACTTTTTCTCTAAGAACAGGCACAGAGAATGTAGCCCCCAGCAGTCCTACAAAGCATTTGACAAGATACTTAAGATATAAATGAAGAAAAGGTGATATGGGAGGATAAAGCTTATACATGAAGCCATGACAACTGTTTAATAATTCATGTGTATCTTATCATTACAAGCTAAATATGGATGAAAAACAGAGTTTTAATTTAGGACAAAATATACACACAGAATTGCTGTGGCTGAGGGTTTTATGTATGGGAACAGTGGTTATAAAGTGCTGAAAAATGCTGATGGTGCCATCTATGTATTTTAAACCTTTATTTAAATGTAAAACATTTAAATGGGGAAGATTTAGAGATGGTGGGTAATACTGTAGCTGTGAAACCACAGACATATGGGGTAGATGTTCACTTTCCTTCCAGATCTCCACAGTGTCCAAATTTCTGAAAATTGCTCTTTGCTTTATGGTCATTTAATTGGATTTTTAAAATTCCTTTCTCTCCAGTCTGCATGGCTGATGGATTATCTGTGGTGTTTTTTTAGTTTAGGTTTTTTGCTTATTTTTAAACAAAAATGGTGGACAGCAAAGATGAACTGATTAAAAAATATTTGGTACTCAGTTCTGAAAAAAATATTAATACTTATTAAATATTTAATTTTTGCATTAAAACAAATGAAGCAAATGAATTGAAATAATATATAATTTGTATTTTGCTTCAGTTTTTAAAAATAGAAAAATTAAAACTATAAAGAGAGATGAGAGTATTTCAGCTTGAGTTTACAGAGATTTTAAATTTTAATCCGAAATTATTATTTTTGTTCTAATTTGCTAAAGAAAATAAATAAGGATTTTGTTTAAAAGAAGTTTTACACTCCATGCTTTTACATTAGCTAATGGACTAAAAAAAGGTTCTGAACTTGATTCCTCTAGATTCTTATAATAAAAGAAAGAAAAATATCACACTGAACCTGGAAAAGCTGAAAGTACTTGTAAGCCAGTTCATGTTAGTTTTAATATGCCAGTCTTTTCAACAGATTTTTAAAAATGTTGTTGAATGAATAATTAATAATTTAAAAGTGTCTCCCTATTGTATTTTGGTTTGGATTTTTTTTATTTGTTTTTTTTTTTTTTTCCCCCCAAGGAACTGTCTAGTGGCTTATTTCAATGTGTTTTGTTCATTACCAAGAAAAAATACAGATTCTTAATTTTGAAGTCCATCTTAATTTTTGGGCAGAACAAAAAGTATTTAGCAGCCAAAATTATAATTAATTGCAATTGAAAATAATTGATTGCCTTATTGCAGTAGAAACCTGTATCTAGATTTGGTCCCAATGCATTAATGGGAAATAGATGAGCTAAAAAGAAAACAAAGAGAAGCAAGAGATGCTGAGATGAACAGCTCAAATTTATAGTTTTCTCATAATCAAGTGAGTCCTGATTTCCCAAATTCCTATTCCCTACTTTGTTCACAAGGTCTTTCTCACTCTGCTCGAATACCGCATTTTTAAAGATATTTTTCACATGGATACTTTTTATATAAATTCTGAAACTTTTGTCAAATAAAGAAAAATGAAGGAAAATATTGATATTTCTACACTTCTGTTTTGGATAAATTAATAAGCTTGGCTTTAGTCCTTAAGAAATGACTTGTACCTTTGCTCAAGATACAGTTACTGTTACTTATTTATTTTAAACCTTTTTTATAACTTAAGCATCTCAAAAGTGGGAGGCACATTAAACTACTGGAAAACAAGGATGTCCCTACTGATCACAGCATCTTAACTGTTGTTCTAATTTCCTCAGTGTTACTAATATTTGTAATTAATTATGAGATTGAATTCAGTACTATTCACTGGCAAGTGGGTCATGTGTGACTGCAGGACTCTGCCTGAATAGTCTCCAAATCACCACCTATAGGGCTGAAATCCTGAATGCTGTGCTATGGGACAAATGCAGATACTTTTCTGCTCCATCTTCTGTGTCACACACATTTGGATTCCTTGTCAATATTAGTTTGAGCCTGCAATCCCAATTCTAAATAGCCTTCAGTCATTACAACCTACTTTCTCCTTTTGTTTTTCTTCATGGAAAAAGCACATTTTCTACAAAGGCTTTAGTAGACCATGCTTTCATCTGCAAATGCCCCAGATATAGCAGGTCACAATTTTTTTTTTTTCTAGTGTAAAAATAATTTTGATAATGGGAAAAGCTGGAACTTCTTTCATATGAATTGCAAACAAAGCAGTAACCCCAACAACAGAAACCCCTGAATATAAAGCTGGTCCAAAATGGTCAACTCTTTTCCTGTGACAGAGACATTTCTTGTTATGCTGTGAAGGAATTCTAACTGAGAATAAGGGCAACTTAATGGAATATAAGGACTTATTAAAAATAAAGTCAGTGTACAGGCTGCTACTAATAGAGTGCATTACATTGTTACCTCATAAAATCAAGTTTGCATGCATGATTAACAGGTTAAACTTTGATTCTACTCAATTTCTCTCTCTGCATGTTTCCCCATGAATAGATAATGCAATTGATGCTTTGCCCCTAGGCTTCAAATGCCCCGACTGTCTTAGTGGAATGCCAGACATGTTTAAATTCATGTTATTGGCTCTTTGCAACTTGTGGACCTGTAAAATATGTATCAAGGCCAGAACTGACAGGAATTCAGCAGCTGGCTGTAAGTTAGATGTGCCAGAAAATTGCAGTATTATCTGTTCCAGTGGACGTAGCAATGAAAAGCAATCATCTTAACTGAATATGAGCTAAGTAACATGATTAGAGTTTAATTAAAAAATTAAAGCATGTCAAAATTTGTTTATTATTCCCTTGGTTTCCTTATACCATCTGAATTATTATTTTCATAGGTATTTTTAGATAAAGGACTAATATAAGGTGTTGTTACTATCTTGGATAAGGAGTGATAAAATCAGTGAGATGTGGGGATAAAAAAAGACTTTAGTCTCTAGTCAAATTTTCTTGTGCCGTTAAACTACAGATGCAGATTTCCATTTAAGTGTAAAGTAATGGAACCAGAATCACACATTTGCTGCCTCTGTGGATTGTCTACACTGCTCCCATTCAGCCTGATGGGTCTCAGCTCTTATCTGAGCATGAGTCACAATCACTTTCTCAGCTGGGAGATGAATATTTTTGGATTTCCAACCAGTGCAGGGGCCACCTGCATGTTTGCACTTTTGGGCCACATCTACCATCAGTGCAAATAGCCAGGTTATCCTGTCTGGGTCATGAGTAGAGAGGTTCATGCCATGTTCTTTCTGAAATGTGATCTATCACATAAATGTTCTTTAAGAATTTACAACTATGGTACTAGAACTGAGCGTTGTGCTAATAGACAATATACCTTGAAGCTTTCAGATAAAAAAAATTAGTAATAGAGAGACTGTGAAAAATAATGGATCAATGGGTTCACTAAGATAGGCAATGATGTGCTAATTTGAGAATCCATATGAAAACTGTGGTAAGCCAATGAAAACTATTATGGGTTTCTTGTCTCTTAGGCATTGGAAAACTATACCAAAGGTGATAATTCTCAAAATCAGTGAAAGGCATTTCAGAATACAGAGGCAACAGACTGAATTTCAGGAATATCTGAAGTTCAGGAAAAATTGGCTGCCTGAATGAAGCTGATCATGAAGGCTCTGACATTTCAAGAGAGCTATATATATTATGTGTAGTATGTCATTTTTCAAAGAATGATATATGTAACAATTTTTGGGGTTTTTTAAATGTAATTGGTTTTTAATTTTAAGCAGAATCCATTGTTTCATTGCTCCAATTTTAACAACTCAGTGAGGATTCTAGATTGTTCCTTGGGTTAAAGACTCTCTTCTTTCTGATGGCAATAATGGTGGAATGTTACCAGAAATGAATACCAAGAACGAGATCAAAATTCATCACATACTATATGCTTTGTCTTTCCCACAGTTTTGATTTTGCTGATCAATATTATGATTTATCAATTCATTTTTACAGAGGCAAAGTTGCAAAGAATATTGAAAATGTTTCCCTTGACTTATGAGAATATATCTTAGCAAATTGAGGTTTAGTTTGTTAAACATTGGGCAAGAAGAAGGAGCCTAAAAACATGACAGCTGAATGAAATCTAGCTTTAGTTTCTCAGAAAAACTTAAGCCACAGTTTAACTACAGCTGGTCGATTAAAATACTGAACCATCCTTGTAAAAATGGGGAAAATATTCCTCATTCTGAAAGCATAATACCAGGGGTGCAATGTATTTCGGGATAAACTTTTTCTGGAATGTTTTTGTCCTCTCTGATATGTATCATCTGAATAAATAGAAAAGTTGTTCCAATATTAGGGTCCAGAAGAATTTGTACTGCCAGTGAAATATGGTACAAAATTAAGGAAAGAATAATGGTGGTGAAAAAGGGAGATCTTTAAAAAATAATTCGAGATGAAACTGCCTTGTGTTTTTATTTTACTTTCTTTTCCTCCTTTTCTTAATGGAACAAAGTATTGAGGATCTGAAGCTTCTGCTATCTGCTTGAGTTTCACACTGTGGGAGAGCTTGAAGAAGGTGAGGAGTAGTTTTAAAGGAAACATCTTTCAACATGTGTGAATGGGGATCAAATCACTTCAGTGCTGTTCTGTGGTTGTACAGTGAAATTTAATATCAGCTAGCAACTGCACTGTTATTTAAAGCAGGAAAACATAAATGTGTTTTATTACAACTGCAGATAGCTTTGTTAGACTTCATCTGAAGTAGGGCATCCAATTTTGGGTGCCACAATATGAAAGCCATGGATAACCAGTACAAGCTCAGGGGAGGCCACTGGGGTGGAGCAGTGTCCTTGTGAGGAGAGGCTGGGGAAGCTGGGCTTGTTCAGCCCAGAGCAGAGATGGTCTTGGGGGCACCTAACAGCAGCTCCAGTGCCTCTGGGGAGGTCACTGGGGAGGCAGGCATGAGGTCTTCACCGTGGTCAACAGGTTACTTAAAAATTATTCAAGTGATGATGCATCAAAACACAAAATAATCTCTCTAGGCATCCTAAATAACAATGAAGAATAAAAAATAATAATCTGAAAGTAGTCTGACATATAGTTCTCATGTGAGGCTTTGTCCAAATCCTATCTCTATCTCTTTCTGCTTCTTAAAACCTGTCTTTCTAAGTCCCTATTTCTCAGATTCCTAGTCCTTCTTTATTTTCTTTATCTTCTTTCATTCTGCCCAAGTTCTTGTCAATGATTCCAGATCTTACGAGTCCCTTGTAGCTTTCAAGAGGCCCAAATAAGAGATTTTGTTTTTTTGGTCTCCCACAGTATCATCCTAATAAGAAATACAATGAAATTTATTAAAATGTAATAACTGTTCATAGTACAGTGTGCAAGACAAAGAGACACAATACAAGGCATTTTAATTAAGCAGCTTTTTATGACTTTGCTATCTTGCTAGAAAATTCCAATGCTCTGTCAATGAGAGAAGTTGTGAAAATTTGGGGGAAGAGGCTGCTTAGGAGCAGTTGTTTTAGGACACTGCAAAACAGCCTAATTTAACAACAGCAGTTTATCAGAGGGATGACAGCAATGGCTTAAGAGTAAGATAAAAAGGAAGGCAGCTCATATCAGGGAATAGCTTACTTTGAAATTTCTCTAAGTTAAACAATATTCCTGTAATTAAAACAAACTGGCTCCCCACTACAATGAATACCACCTTAGAGCAGTGATTACTGGACACAAAGATGTGTACCAGAGAAAAGATATTAAGTTAAATATTATATTAGAGCAGTTCTTGTTTCTGACAGTGCTGTAAAAATAACCTTTATAACCTTTCCTTACCTGCTTCATTGGTTCTGATCACTCGTGATGGTGCACTTGGGTCTCCAGTCCCAATTTTGTTGGTTGCCACTACTCTGAACTCATACTCCACCCAAGGGTTCAGCTCCACAGCCATAGCAGACTCCATGTCACCACTGATCAGATCTGGAACTGCAGACAGCAAAGAAACATATAAGTCACTCAGAAGTCTGAAGCTGGCATGCAGTATCTCAATAGAAAGCAGAATTTGTGGTACAGCAAGGTCATTAGAAATGATTGGCATCAAGGATCTAATATGTCAGAAATCGCAGCTAGATTTTTGGCACTGTAGTATTCCTGAAAAGACACAGATTGAAGGATTTAGGGGAGAGCTTTCTGCTTATTCACAGATTCATCGTGGCAGGTGTCTTTGTGCTGTCCTTTCAGAGCTGTTGCTAAGTAACACAAAAGGAATAAAAAAAAAAAAGGAAAAAATATCAGTGATTTTAATTTGTTATTGTTTTCTTATGAGTATCTCTTCCTGTAGTTGCCAGTGATTATTACTCTTATGATCAGGAGTTTTGAACAGTCTACTTGTGCTGTTTGAAAATTTTTCTCACCTGTTTTTACGGTCTGCCAGCCAAGAGAAAATGGACTGCGTGCTTGCAGGTTGTAGAGGGAGATAGGGCTGTGATTGTCTGCCCCAGGACTCCAGGAGAGTGTTGCTGTTGTGTCTGTAATTTCCTCCACTATTACAACCCCTGGGGGACCAGGAGGACCTAGAAATAAAGTGGAATAATCAAACAGACTACACCATCATCGTGGATGTGTAGCATTAATACAGGAGATGCATTCTGTAGGGACCCAGTGGAGTTCAATATCCATGAAATATGAGAGCCAAGACACACAGTGCTACATCACGGGGATACCTCATTTCCACAGCTGCTGATGGTTGCTCTGATTGTTGCTGCTCTTTAGATGCTGTGTGAGTGAACATCAATTAACTTGTCAGAGGGACAGCAGAACTAAAAATAGAAACAGATTAAAAAACACACCCAAACTCCATTATAATTGTTCTGAACCTAAAATTAGAGGAAAAAAGAAGAACTTTAAGAAGTATCCAGGCTAGACTGAACAGCCACAATCTCCTTGTGTGAGACTTGTCAGTGGGAAAGACAAATAGGAAGAAAAATGAATCACAGGAGGATCTTCTTCATGAAGAGCAATAATATTACTAAGACCTATCAATTTGTGAATCAAGGGTACATAACTCATCTTTTTTTTCAAATTCACTCACTCAGGAAAGCCACCTGGATCCCTGCTGGAAGTCCATTAAATGTTTGATTGAAAGCTACTAAAACTAAAATAAAAACCCAAACCCAAATATTTTAAAGGCTGAAAATTACTTAGGGGCCATTTAAACCCAACAAAAATCATACTAAAACTTCCTAATTTGAAAAGTAAAGGATTTTTTTTCCATTTAGCTGCTTTAAATGAGAATATGCTAATCACCATTTGTATAGGGCATGTGACTGCTGCAATAAGTGAGGCCTCTCTGCAAAGAAAAATGTGGCTGTAACATCACACTCCCATCCATAATTTTCTGGTTTAATTTTTCTTGATGATTGATATGACTGGTGTTTGCAAATATTGTTCACTTACACATGCTGAGCTAAATTGAAGGCAAGTTTGTCCTGGTTCAGGATCCTCCTCCATAGTTGTTTTTAACCAGATGTTTTGGGGAAAATATGTGACTCTGTCATGTGTAAATGAAAAGTGAACCTCTTTCTTGTGGTTTCTTGTAATTTAAAGCCCTGGAGCCTTTTTTAATTCCTGAAGGACCTCCATAAAATATTCATGTTATTAATAGCTATAATTATCTATGAAAAAAATATATATATTTTGGTATCCAAGGCCCTTCTAATTGTTTTCCATCTTCTTGCTACTGAAAACTGATGTTTTGCTTCTGCTCCTACACAGATGGAGGACTGTGAAATCAGAAATGCACTAATGGACTGTTTCTCCTAAAATGGAACTGCAGGAAGGAAACAAGTCTTCATTAACAGAAATCCACTGATGGCACACTTTTGAGGGAGCCCAATGCTGTTTGAACATATCATGAGCTGTAGCAGAGTAGGACCTTTGAAAACCTCCATTTCTCTGAGGTCTGGTGAGTGGCATGGTCCCACTTGCTGAAATGTCAGAGCTCAGTACCTGCAGATCAAGGTGGCAAACACAGGAATCTGATCCCTCCCACTGACAGCATTTCTGCACTACAGAGTTCAGCATTTTTATCTTTCAGTGCTATTTCATGCAGTCATGCTGTCTGGGTTTCCTAGTCCAAGAGTAGAGACAAATTTATCTGAACATCAAAGGCTAAACCCCCCCAATAATCTAAGTATTTGTATGTACTGTGATTTTTTGTCATTAGCAGCTGCAAACAGCTTTATGTTTTCTCTGATATGCCTTCAAATAAAACATGCTTATGTGAACTGTGACAGCAGTAGGATCAGAATTTTGGAATAGTTGGATTCTATATCTTCAGAGTGACAGAAACATTGAATCCTATAAGTGAGAGCAAATTGTGCTATTCACTTGCCTCTATTTGCTTGGCTATGATCTACAAGCAACTAATTGATAATAAAATGTTGGAAATATAAGGCATTTAGAAATAATAGCAACAGGAAAGAGAAATAAATGCTTGGAAATTCAGGAGATTCAATTCAGTAAATTAGTACTGTGAAGGTATAATGGAAGAATATTATCTTCACAACACACTGCAGCCTTCAGAGGAGCTCAGGGTATGGCTCTGGGCCATAGGAAGAACAAGGAACAAGGAACAAGGTTTTCCACTTCCATGGGCAATGAACATCTTCACTCTCCTCTTCCTTGCTCTGCCTGCTCTCCAGGCTTGGCTTTGCTGCTGTCAGTGCCTTTGATTGAGCCACAAACAATGTCTGGAATAAGATGATGCACTGGACACCTTGCAGCTCTTGGCCTTCCAGAGTCCCATTTCATTTGCAGTGGAAATGTCTTGATCTTCTTCCTTGGAGAAAGCATGGCAGAAAGATGTGTTCTCTGCACTCCTGCCAAGTGTTTGCTGCTCTTTGCTGGGAAGCACCAGGTCAGATCTTTGTCTAAGAAGAGAAAGTCCTGGGGCTAATTTAATAAAATAGGGTGATTCTTCAATCTCCATCCTCTACTGTTTCAGGCTATCAGTTGATGTAGGAAAATATTAGTGAAATTTTTATTTGTAGCCATGAGGGAAAGTTTAGAGGAGAGCTGAGATTTTGATACAATCATGTGCTTTTACTGGGTTGGAGCCCTAGGCCCAGAATTGTATAATGGTCCCAAGCACAAACAAAATTAAAGGGAAATATTTTAGTACATTTCCTTTATAACAATATTTCTTCCATGCACCCTGAATAATGTTTAAGAGTTTCTAGCCAGTATATTATAACAAAAGAATATGCACCTTGCTTATATTAAAGGATGTAAAATGATATTTATGCAGACATCCCCTGCTAAATTCTCAATATATTTTGTTGTTAGAGTTCTCTCATGTTTTTTAAGTGTTTTAAATGCATTCCTAGGCATGACAATGTGTCATTATGCTTTTGGAGACGTGTGCTCTTACACAGTCTGCAGGGTGACTGCTAAAAAGCATTTCAATTTCCAACAGCAGGCATTCTTGAAAGTGGATTAATAAAGGACAAAGGCCTCAGTGATGACAAATGTATGACAGCTAGGCAGGACATGAGTGCTATGCAGATGTCACTCATTTTTGTAGAAATCTCATTAAATTTAATGCTCGGATGTAATCATTCATGGTGTCAGTCAGATGGCTAATGCAGAAAGGCTTTTCTCCCAAGGGCTGTGTTATTGCTCAGAATCTCTAAAACAATTTTTTTGCTGAGAATAGCCAATTGAGGGGAAAAAAAAAAGCATGGTCTGTTCAAATGCTTATCTGGAAACTAGACAGAAAATGACTGGTCATAAATGCACTGTAGTGCAGTTGACCTTCATGAAGAAGACATTTGGGGCTGTGATAGGCTCTTGCACAGCTCTAGGAGCACTGGGAGCCCACTGTCAAGGATATTAGCCAGTTATCTCCTTTCAGAGCAATTCCATAGATCGATACTTCATTTCAGGACATGCATGACTGCATTTTGGCAAATTTGTTTTATGTATCTTTTTATTGTTGGAATGATCATCCTGAGAGGTTGTTAGATTGCTTGCCATGATACAACGTTAATGTGAGAGTTCTTGAAAAACAATTACCAATAATAGTTGTAGCCATTCAGTGAGGCAGTGCCCTTTCCTGTGAATCCCAGAATATGCACCAATTTACTTCACTGCTGCCTGACCAGGAGAATTTTTACTTTTACCAAACAGCTAAGAAACCTGATATGTAGCAGTTCACAAACACAGATTTCTTGACCTGAAGATTTTTGCCTTTTGAATGACAAGGTGCATTGGCTTGTCATCAAGAAGATGAGAGTTAGAGAAAAAGAGGATAAGGAAGAGGCAGTAACTACAGAATAGTGGGAAAGGCACATAAAACTGCTGCATTAAACAGGAGCTTGACTGTTGCAGCATAAATTCCTTTTGCTGTACCCAGCTATGACTGCTACCCAGCTATGTGTGTGATTGCACATGGTGAGGGAGATGATGGAGAGAGATTTGGATGTACAGCAGATGTCAGGTGCACTCTGGTTTTAGTGGATACAGCCATAGTGCCAGTCCCTCCATGTGGGGTTTCTGTAAGGTAAATAAGGGCTGTGGGCAGATGGAGAGGTTATAACCCAGCCAGTGTCAGGATAGACAGGGAGGTTAGCCTTAGGACTGGAAGGTAAGAAAGAGAAGACATTGATTGACTATTTCAGCCTGAAGAGTCTCAACTATTTCAGGGATGAGGGTTAAGACAAATCCCTGGTGTCCTGCCTGAGAAGTCCTTCAGTGGTACCTATGTCATGTTGTGTCCCTTTGCCCTGATGACTTTTCTGCCTTGTGCAAACATAAAAACAGTGAATTTGGATGAGGAAACCTTGAGAGCTGGTGGTTCTTGTGAGCTCAGATTCCAGACTGCAGTCCAGGACCTCTGAGCTGGATTTTTGTGTAGAGATAGTGGTTGACACAAATCTTTAGACAGCACTGGGAACTTGAATTTCATCTAAGGTGTAAAAGCACTAGAAGCCTAGGAATTGATCATGGTCATCACATTGCTGTCAGGTTCCCAAATCAGAGTAAGAGTCTGGGTTTTGGAAGTGTGTCTTTCTTTGGCACAGCCTGCTGACTACCTTCAGTGTTGCAGGGCATCCTTTGCCAGCAGTCCCAACTTTGGTCCATGCTGTTTCCTTCACTCTCTGCAGTCCTTCTGTGGGCACCAGCATTCCCAGGACTACACGTTAATAAACATCATCACATCTGATCTCTAATTTAGTGTTTGTTTCTAGACACTTTTTGACTGAAGTAAATTCATACCTATAAGTTGATGCTTGTAAAAAAGCTTCTTAGAACAAAGGATAATTTTTAAACTCTTGAAAAAAAAGTTTTTAAAAGATATATGAATATATTTTCCTTTCATATAGTTAAAAATATTTATTAAAAAAAAAAAGAAAAAAAGATCCTATTATAAGATCATATTGTTGAAAATGTTTTGGTGAAATCTGTGACTAAAGGGCTGATTAATCTCTAGTAATATGCTATCTTCCAATGTTATAAATGTGTCAGATGGCACACAGAAGAGGGCCAAAGTACATATCTGAACTCTAGCTCTGATATTACCTGCTCTTATGCTGGCAGACAGACCCTATCACAATGCCACAAGCTCTGTGAAATTAAGACTTCCAAGCAGTGCTTTGACACAATTAATGGGTTACTGTGGGCTGGGGCAAATCCTTACAGGCGATTTGCCATGCCCATCCTGAGGGAGGGGGACTGGGAATGTAAGTGTGTGTTGGAACTCTGCTGTACCCACTGGCCTCAGGGAACAGCTCTGTATTATGGACATTCTGTGAGTCCAAGTAATGGAGTCTGTGCTCAGGGCAACTTCCTGGCCTTTGCTACAGCTCAAATGTAATTTCAAGGACCAGCAGGAATCTGCTGACCTTGTTTACGTTCCATTTAATAATGTGTTTGAAGGCCTTTAAGCCCAAGTACTTATCTTTAAGTTTTATTGGCAATATCACAACAGAGAGGAGCAGGGTGGTCATCCTAACCAGCAGTTCCTGTGTTATATTAGTTTCAGGTCACTGGAGTTCAGAGGAAACATTACTTCTCAAAAAATAAAGGATAAGAGTGGATTTGTTGCTTAGATTGCTAGTTTTGCCAGTCTGTAAGATGAATAGCTTTAACCTTTTTATTTTATTTTTAGACCCCAAAATGTGTACTCAAACCACAGGTTGCAGTCACAAAGACTTTCGTCCCTTCACACTACTGGATTGTGCTCTGCCTCATTTCAACATCTCACAGCTTGCAGGTAGATCTTTGATCTCAATGCTCGTGTAACTTACAGTAGGCATGCACAGTGCATTTGGTTAGCTCTCAGGGCACACTCTTAAAATATGTGCTTTATATTGTAGGAGGAAGCTGATTTTCTTCCCAACTTTAAGGAAGGAAAGAAGCTTCCTGCCATGGGTTTGTATTTATTTGGTTTTTCTTTTATACTAATATTTTTTCTGGTCAAAGGATTTTAGTTAGCTCTGTTTATGCTTGTAAGTTTCCAAGAGTACACAGCATTGATGAAGAGAATTAAGAAGACTGGGCCTTATATTTTTTACTTTTAGAAAATCTGTTGACATCCATAACAACAGAAAACACAATTTGAGAAGTAGAAGTGAAAAGGATAATAAAAGCAGACAACAGTGAATAAACTACTACTAAAATAGCCAGAAAATAGCCGGCATCTAAATCTACTAAAATCCTTAAATGTAGATGGATGAGATAGTACTGTAAATAAACTTAAATGTATTTATGCTTAGAGAGCACAGGTCTATTTTTAATACAACTGGCATCAATACATCATTTATCCTAAAGTATATTTTATAGTAGATATGTAATAAAAATATTTTATAAAGTACTTTTACAAAATTATGTAATCAGAGAATCATTAAGGTTGGAAAAGACCTCTAAGATTATCGAGTCCAATCTTTAACTTAGCCCCATCGTGTTCATCACCAATTCCTCAACTATGCATCTTTTGAACACATCCACAATTGATGATTCCACCAATGACCTGAACAGCATATTCCAATGCTACTCTTCCAGGCAATAACTTTTTTCCTAATATCTAATCTAAAGCTCTCCAGGTGCAGCTTGAGTCCATTTTGCTCTCATCCTGATGCTTTTTACATGGGATAAGGGATAGATCCCTGCCTCACTTCAGCCTACTTTCAGGGAATTTTGGAGAGTGATATCCATATATCTCTATTTTTATCTATACCATCTCTATCTCCATCTCCATCTCTATCTCTATCATCTCCATCTCTATCTCTATCATCTCTATCTCCATCTCTATCTCTATCATCTCCATCTCTATCTCTATCATCTCTATCTCTATCTCTATCTCTATCTCTATCTCTATCTCTATCTCTATCTCTATCTCTATCTCTATCTCTATCATCATCTCTATCTCTATCTCTCTCTATCATTTCTATCTCTGTCTCTTCATTCTATCTATCTATCTATCTATCTATCTATCTATCTATCTATCTATCTATCTATCTATCTATCTATCTATCTATCTATCAATATATAAGTTATTAAGGGCATTAGATGTGCTGAAACAATCTTTTATATGATCATTAATAAATAAAAGGAAACATGAATAGGTTACTCCTATGGATTCTATTTATTTGAAATATTTTCTGCTTTAGAAAATGGCACATATCATTAGTCAGCACCTCAAATTCAGAACTTGAGCAAACTTGCCTGGCTGCTGCATTGCTGTAGTTTCCTGTCAGAGACCTAATGGTCATCTTCTTAGCTACACTCTCCAGGCTTAGTTGCCTTGTACTACCAACCCTCACTATATATGTTTACACAGTTTGCACTGCAGAAATTCAAGCATTAAGTAAGTAATTTTGGGACTCGTAGTTTTTGCTCCTTTGCAAGTAGGTGGAGAAATTTTAAAGAAAGAAAGTCTGGAGCTGTCCTTGCTGGCTCCATAGACTGGCAGTGCATAGTGCAGCATCCAGCATCTGTCTGAGTAGTTTGAAACCAATACAAACTTACTCTTTTGGTTATAATGAATTGTAAACAGCTTTGCAAGACTAATTTACAATTAAAAATTGATGGAATTAACTTGAAAACTTAATGTTACCAAAACCAGTAATTTGTTATGACAAAAAAAATTCATTTATTAAATAAGCATTAATATCCTGGAAACTTGGTAACATTGATTAGGCACTGAAGCTTTCATGGATGTAGACCAACCTTTTTGCTTCACATTGTACTTCTAACTCAGTCATGATGCTTCTAAAGAGGAATGTCACGCATGAAATGGATAACTGTGAAAAATAACTACTCTGGTGTCTGTGGTGTCACTATTGTCTCTACCAATATGGAGTTTTATATAACAAAAATCACTCTGTTCTAAATGGTTGAAGCACTGTCCCCATCCGTATAAGATAAGAATTACAGCAGATTTTGCACTGATCCTGTAATCTGCAAGAAACTCTGTTATTCTTGGAAACTGCTGCTGAACCAGGACTACTACTCATGTCAGTGTACATAAAAGGGATCTCCCCCTGTAATTGACTCTAGGAAGCTTCAAGGTAACTTCTGTGAAAGCAAGTTAGGCTCTTGTGCTCTAGGTGCTCCCAAATTCCACTGTTTTTCTTTGCTGAACTACAGATGCTTTTCTCCAGCCAACCCTCCAAACTTGCAGAAGAAAGAGTACGGAATGTACGACAAATGTCCTTTGATAGGATATTTTTCTACTCAAGCTTTTTTTTTCCTTGCAGCTTATGGCAAAGCAGTGCTTCAAATTAGTTCATCAGAAATTGTGTGTTTTAAGAGAAAAGAGATACTTTTTGCTAAAGTAAATGTAAGATTTAGCCTTTTGCTCTTATCTATGACTTCTGGTGATGTTCTTCAAAACCTGCCAGTTACTGTATAATAGATTTTGTACTGCTGAGTTAAATAAACACAAACTGTAAACAAAACACTGTAGCTAACTGGACCAATGCACAGTAGTAAGGGTCAGCCCTTTCATATTGTCAATCTCTTTATGATAAAAGTATTTCTTGTTCTAAACAACTTTACAGCAAAACATATTTGAAGCACGGGATCATTTAGATATCCTTTGTAGTGAAAACATGAAAACACAGATAGCTTTAGATTTCAAAAGCATAATGGAAGATAAGAATCTAATAAGCCCTTTCTGGAAGTCATGTTTTAAAACACAAATTAATTCACCAAGCAGGCATTGTCTCAAGAAAAGCTGACACATTGCTGGCTACAAGCTCACCTGAGGCATCTGTGAGGGGCATGTCTCCTGGCTGGTACTTGGGTGTTTGGTACCCATGTTTGTGATCATATCATTAGTGTCAGAACATGACATGCATATTTATCCTGTATTAGAACCTTCTGCTTAGGTAATCACTTCTTTGTGAAAAATCAGTACAGACACAACTCAACTGCTGGTGTGCCAATGTTAAATGGAAAACCAGCCAAGCTGTAGCATTCTGCTCTTCTGCTCCTCTGCTACTTAATATTCTCTGCAAGTTGAAGATCTGGGTGGATAAATAAAGGCTGGTAGCCAGAAAATGCACATGACATGGGAAAACAGTTCTTGGACTGATGTCAAGGACAGGATTGACATTCATAAAAGTCATAAATCACTTCTACCTCTTAAATGGCTCTTGACTTCATGTGCTGAGGGAAAAAATTGTTGACTGTTTAGTGAGTATCTATATTCTCCTGTAAACATTCTTGTTTGCATGGCAAACAGGCATTCTGCATTTCTTTGGGTGAGCAAACAACAGAAGACATAAATGAAATGAAATCAGGTAATGACTTGGGTGTCAGGAATGTAAGTCCATGATGGTGATTTTTGTTGTGTTCATTCACTCCACTAAAACTATTTCTTTAATCATCAGACATACATAATTTCTGTCATGGGATTGCACTTGAGGTACCACATTTGTGGAGGCCTGGGGCCAGAGTAGTTACCAGCTTCTGTGAAAATCTCTTTTCTCTTCTAGATGTCCTTGAGATGTGCCAGCCTATATAACTTCTGCTGTTATGGGCTCTGATGACTGTCTTCCAGAAAATATTGCAGAGAATTCACCACTATCTCCATCTTTGCCCCAGTGGAGGGCAACCTGGCTCAGAGGGTGGCATGCCTGTTATTTAGCTGTTATAAAGCTATTTAGCTTTTCCCTTTCCAATAAACTGTTCAGTGTATTGGCTCAAGCCATTCATTGAGGTTCACCGGAGGGAACCTCTGTTCATTTCTAGAGCAGAAGTCAATTCAATGCAAGAAGAAAATATTTGGGTTACTGGAGATGCCCTAAACTGTGCCCTACACATCGAGGTACTCATTGGCTTGATTTCTGTGCTCCTGGCTCCCCTGCCTTAGAAAGAGGCTTGCACATCTCTTGATTCCACCTAACAGCCATCTGCAGGTGGCTTTTAAGGAGGAATGTAATTTTGAGTCGTGGTCTGAGACAGTTGAAAAGAGTCATCCTACCTCATGAATGAGCACTGCAGCTTCTGAGCTAAGTTGAAAGTGATTGACATTGCCTCTTCTGCCTTAAACAGTTCTGGCCTTTGATCTGAATCTTCTCTCATCTTCCCCATACTCAGAGAGTAAAGGGCTCTCTGGGGACCTCCACAGAATCAATGTGTGTATCTAGAGGGATGGTGGATCTCCAATGAATAAAAGATCATGACTTTTTTTTTTTTTTGGGCACCTAATAATAAAAGCAACCTGTGATGATGGATTGCAGGGAATTTCATAGAGCTGCATTTTGGAGGGGAAATACTTTTGCAAGTTAGTAGTTTACCTGAATGTAAACAGATGATGCCAGGTTTGTCAGGACAGCCCATCCTTGAAGGTCACTCTTGACCAGCATGAGACTACCAAAATACTTCTCACTCACAACCCACTCCAGGAATAAATGCAAGACATTTAATTTGGAAAGCTAATATACTGCCTGACAGGTCCAGTCACTGGCAGAATATCTCTTCCTAACAAAACCCACATTACTGGCAGCATTACAAAAAACAAATGCTAGGAACCACTAAAAAGTTCTTACTTTAATATACATAGCTTAATCAGATTTTTAAGGCATTTAGAGAAGCATTTCGAGGGGGTGTTTGAGTAGTTAGTGCTAATGGGACTTGAATCCTGATTTTGTTGAAACCTGACATAGAATATCTTTTTATAAATACTTTTGAAATGTTCCTGAAAGAGATTCACTAGGTCACAACCATTATTGAAAAAAATATTAGATATATTTTCACTGCAAATTATCTAAATTCAAGACTGTGGGGTAGTGAATTTGAAAATTTAAAATTTAAGTTTAAAAATGTATAACACACTATAGAAAGTTACAGAATAGAAACTTGCTGCTGTCTTTATTTTGTTTTTCACACACACACACACGTATATTTGCAGTAAATTCAGGAATCTTTTGCCATTAATTACCTTCTTATTAGATTCAAAAAATTTGAGATTTACTTGGCACTGTACATTCACTGCTCTTTGTGTTGTCTTTCATTGATTATGGTTTTAGAATTTAACTTTAATTGAATAATGCAGAGCAAAGAAGAACAAGAGCAAAACCAGTAACATTCTCTGGCATATATTCAATGGACCTTCCAGTAGAGCAAGCAGTAAAAATGGTTTCAAAATAGATAAATATTGTTTAAGGATACTCTATGTTTTCCCCACAATAAATGGTACTGAGACATTGCATTTCCTTGAAAATACAGTGGTGAATGTCCCTTAAAGATCAGGATGTTCATTTCAAGCAACAGAAATCTGCAAAATTTGTTTCTGCTTCCTCCATCTGAGGAGACTGCAGTGAGGTATAGTACTCTTCCAAGTCTCTTGTAATTAAGTTTTGACAAAAAGTCCTTTGACTTAAGAATTGTGAACCAGTTGAATGCATACTTCAGTTTAAATTTAACCAATTTGCTAGTGGCAGTAATTCTGATATTCATGAATATCTAAAGGAGGGGGAATGAGATTATTTTAATTTAATTTATTCTCTATTTCCAACTTGTTTCATGTAGAAACATTGTAAGAAGAACAATTTTTCAAGAAAAAATTATAATGATTTATTAAAATACCATATGATCCCTACAATAAAAGTAATTATTAAAATGAAGTTATATGCTGGTTTGATATTATCAGTATTATCACTGGCATTTTCTGCAGAGGAAAAAGGAGAGAAAGTAAGGTCAGAGCAAGGCTGTGCTGTAGGTTTGCTTATATCAATACATATGAGAGTTCATAACAAAGCTTCTGCTGTCTCAGTTTGTCTAAGAGCTGTAACATTTAAAAGAAAAGGAAGTTGTGTAATATCCATAAAATGCAATTATTTTAACTATAAACTGTACTGGAAATAAAGAATAGTATGTCTTTGGATTACAAACTTTACTGCACGAGTTTTCTTCAAAGAGGATGACTTCCTTTGTCAGGTGGAATTCTTCAGAGTTAACTGAAATATTTATTGAAACATCTATTTCTGCTGGTATCTTCTCCTAAGCAATGTCCAGTATCACTGTAAGCTAAATATAAAGAAGTTTGAAAGGTGCTGATTTGGGATCATCAGTTCAAATTGCACACCACTGAGCACTCTACAGACTAAGACAGGAGAGAAAAAAAATTAGAGATACTGAAATGAAAATGAAGTTCCTGTAAAAGTATAAGGAGAGATAAATTAGATTCTCATAAATATTTTTGATTTTTGCACTGTTGACATCTGTAAGGAAGTAATTTGCAATTCTACACTGAAGGTGCTTTAAACATTTTCTGCATCACAAAACAAAATTTCTTCCTCTATCCTAAAATTATCCAATTGTAGAAACAAGAAAAGGAGAAAAATTGTAAGCGAAATACATTTGAATTCAAATTCTACTGCATAGCTTTTACTTCAGCAGCATGGTGACATGATGATGAGACTCACATAAATTCATCCTGGTACTTCTTACAATGCCTTTTAAAAAATTTAACATCAGACATCTTCTTCAGAGAATTTAATTTCTATAGGAAATTCAATAAACTAATTTGTATAACCAGTATTGTTAAAAATAATTTTGTAATCAGTCTATCCTAGATAATAACTAAGACCTTTTTGCCACAAAAGTTCAATTTAAAGTTGAAATTGCCTTGCCTATCCATAGAGCCTCCAGCTCTTGTCTGAGACAGACAGAGGTAACACAAAAGGTCTTGCATAACCCAGAAGGATGAATCAGATTTCATAAGGTAGCTAAAATGGTATTACATGGTGAGTCAACTGAGTACTACCATCCCAATTGTGCCATAGCTCATAGAAATCTGGCAGTCTTCAAAGTGTCTTTATGGAAATATTTAATTATTACTTTCATGAAAATGTGAAGAGCCCTGCAGTCAGCCAGAAACATTCTTTATCATTTAAAACATATTTTTACCCTAAAAGTGGTGAATAGGAACACATCAAGTCTAAAGACATCGTGGAATGTGGCAAAATAAATATTTTTGAAAGATTATAATACCCAAATAATTTTGATTTTTTTTTGATCTTGACTTTTTCAAATATAAATAAATATTTAACTTGATTTATTATTTTAAAAATGTGCCATCCACAGTAAGGCTGTCCAGCTGTGCTACCTAGCAGGGATCCATCTCTCTTGGTGTTGCAGGACCCACCAGTCATTATGCCAATAAGTGAACTGCAAATCCTCAGATCTCCTCAGGCACTGAACACACGTGTGTATGCACACACACAAGCACACAAATAGTGCAGAGTGCAGAAAAACTCTGCTTAATGGAAGGCATAGATGGTGCTGCTGCCCTGCTCTACTATAAACCAGCTGGCATCCTCAGCATGATCTGGGATCCTCCAGGAAAAGGACCCAGTATTCTTGTGTGTAATCAGGAATGTTCGATGACAGGTGAAACAATTTCACACATTATAGGACTGGGCATAAGAATGCAGTAAGGTGGTAATAATTCCATGTGTGAAAAAACTCAAATTCTTGTAATATTATAGAGCTCCTGTTTCATTGTTCATATTTATAATTTTACAAAAGGCTGCATAGGCACCCTTCTTAGGAAATGAATGAATGTTTCTAAGCTGCTAAAGCTGAAAGAATGGCTCGACCATAAAATGAAATGCAAAGCATCATGTAAAATATAAAAAAACTCATTATACCTACCTTGCACAGGTCTGTGAAGGATAATTGTCTGCATTTTAGCTAATCTGATATACCTTTCATGCTGTTACCTCCCTTAAAACTGTCTATTAACCCTCTGTCTTTTGTTTCTCTTTGCAGTGTCTGCAGCTCAGCTTATGGTGAAACTGCCTTCAAAGAGCACCTTACTCACGAATGGCTCCAATAACATAAAACCTGAGGGTTTACCACTGCATGGCAGAGACGTCCCTGAAGCTCACCTATTGAGAAGCCCCTGGTCCAACAGTGTGTGGTGACTGTGTTTTCGGGGGGAGCCACAGGCATACTCACCCCTGACCAGCAGCTCTGTCTCGTCGGACACGGCGTCCGCCGCGGTCTGGACCCTGCAGCCGTATCTGCCAGCGTGCACCAGGAGGATGTTCCTGATCATCAGATCTGCAGAGGACGCTTGCTGAAACAGGGATGAAGTGCCAGTTTAAACCTCAGTAGATCTCTGCTCAAGGTAGCTCACAAGGGTGTTTTCTGTACAGTTTGAGCAACTCTGGAATGCAACTTTCCTCTTACAAAATGTGTGTGCCCTAATATCCCTCTTGTGAGGATTATCAGAACAGTGCATTTGTACAACTATTAATAGGGATTAAAGAAGAGCATTTCAGGTTTTTAATAACTTTGACTTCGCTCGAAGCACATTGCTCATATTTGCATGTTCAAAGAGAGTTATTCCAACTAGCACAAAGAAATTCATTAAGGAGATGAACAGAAATATTTCAGATGCTATCCGTGGTATTAAAAAAAGTCCTCTTAGAAATTAAGAATTTTCTTCCTCTCCCTCTTTACTGCTATGCAGTGACATTTGAAATATGTCTTGCTACTCTACTAAAATTAAGATCACTTGAAAGATAATATTGATTGATTTTTATTAATATAGAGGAAGTTAATGCTAAATATAGTTGAGAAAATATGATCAGATTCTCATCCTTCCTGATGAAATCTGTATGTATTTAAATCTGAAAAGTGCAAAATATATAGAGCATAAAGAGAGAACCAGTTCAAATTTTCATATTTTAGAATTCTAGCCAACAGTCATTATAATTCCCCAAAGTTCACTTTAAGAAACATTAATTGAGTATAGGCATTTGCCTTCTCAGATTTGGTCTACTTTGCTAACCAAGCAAACACTGACAGTCTTTCCTTGAACTACATGTTTCTATCCCATGCAGTGGCTCTAATTTGAGTAATTTTGATTCTGAGTGAATAGAATTGTACTCTGCATTCAAAATAAAATTGATACTTCTCTAGCTGTATTGGAAATCTGTCACTGAATTCACCTAGATTCCTATTTGCTTGCTTTTTGGCACATACTTATTCTGTGCTCATGTAGACACACTCAGATCTTTATTTTTATTCATTAGCAACTTATGAGCTCCCACTTTATAACTAGTTGTTCATGTGTGCATGACCTTGTTCTTCATAGGACTGCATTTCTTGTCTGTTCCCATCTGTTATTTTCATTGTCTCCTGTATTGGTAAGGTGTCCAATTTTGTACCATACAATCTTCATTTGCATACTTCTTTCTTTTATGCCAAGGTCACTAATGACAAGATGAAATAGGATTCATTTCAACATCCAATCTTCTTTAATTTAGTTCTTTCTTTTTAGGCAGAAGAGTTCCTTTGCAGCACATCTTGGCTCACTTCTTCAGTCAATCTTTTCTTCATTTACATTTTTTGAACTAACTTGTCATAATATTCCACGTAGTATCAAGGCAAAATCTTTACTAAAGGATATTCAAATGCAAAGAAGAAAAAGAGAGGTGGAGACATCAAGGCTGCCTCTGAGGCCAAAGTGAATATGGGCATGATCTATAGCTTAATAACCCTGTAGATCTGAGAGTGCGATTACCATGAGAGTGTTTTGCCTTCTGAAGTTGCCTAGATAATGATGTTGCTGAAGGGAAGATACTCAGACCAGTCAGGCCATAATGCAATTCTTATATTCTGGCTCTGGCATATAAGGTATCACAGCAGTGGAAAAGAATATCTCAGTATTCCATAGCTTGAAATGCAAAAGAAGAGCACACAGTCCTACCAGGAGTCAAATTCAGGATATAGATTTTTAAAGTTGTGTAACAGTAGCACTTATTGGCTGTTGAAACAGGTTGCTCAAGATCAGTAGTGATCTTGGTACAAAGCTTTAGTTATTAAAATATAAGACTAGAATAAGTTCACATTTGCCTTCTCTTGAGGGTAATTTACATCTAATGTGTGTTTTGTTGTTAGGTGTGAGGAATAGTGTAATGGATAGCAATTGTCTGATTTCATTGCTCAGGAGCTGTTAAAAATCTTGACTGTTACTCCAACTTCCAGAGGGTTCATGAATGTGTAAATCCTAATATTCTTATCAGGAAAAATATATATATTTCATCTGCACACCTGTGTAACTGGGCAGACAAGCAGCAATTGAAAGAATCATTGCTGTAAGTGGAGAGCAGTGCAGTACAATAGATCTCTATGAAACACTTTTATTACAACATAACAGGAGGTGCAGCCAGCATTCCTGAGGATGTGTGAGTGGATTAAACTCACAGTGTTTAATACAGATAGGTATATGCTCAGACACTGGGTTCTTGATCATAATCAAGAAAATAAGGACACATTTTAGCTTCCCCTTAGATAAGTAGGATATACGTTTGATGAGGGACTCTGAAAAAAATACTCAATACTGCTGTTCAATGGCATTTATAAAGTGGCCTTCGTTAATTTTCCAGACTCTTCCAAGTCTTGGAAAACAAATTATTTGTTGATTAGTTTAGCCTTAATGAGAGGCTCTAGGCCACAAAAAGGTCTGGGGGAGATTAAACTGATGTTCTGGTTTTCTATGTCTTAAGAAAATATCTGCATCTTGTTATTGTTATTTCAACTTAAACAATTACAATCCAGTTTTAAAAAAACCTACTAAGCGGGAAAGCAGGAGAGACTCCATTAAGAAAAGCATCTAAGGTCAGAAATTTTCTTGTTGTCTTAAACTTGTGTCAGTAGAAAAAGATGTGACGCTTTAGCAAAGCAGAGACATTCACTTCCCCTTGGGGGAAGACAAAAAACTGAGTGGATATGGATGCAAACAATGTAGGAAAGTCTCTCTCACCTGGGCTAACATGATTTAGGAAAGCCTGGTGTATCAGCAACTTTGTGGTCTCAATTTTATTCTAAGCTGAAGTACGTGGCATTTAAATTTCTTTGTCTAGGTCTAAATTTTGATGCTATTTAGTGTATGTTTTTAAAAGCTGCCTTTTATTTCACTGATTTTATGCTCTTTCTTGACAGAGAATAGTTTGCAAGAAGTGAGCTACTTCAAAATAGCATTTTATTGAAAAATCCATATTCCTTGGTGTTTTCAGCATCATGTATTATCCATTTAACCAAGTATCAGTACCTTAATCTCAGTATAAATTTCTACCCTGTGAAATGTAGATTGTATTTTACTGAAACTAAAACTTAAAAGGAAACAAAAAAAACCCAAAAAACCAAAACCCTGATAGGTTAAACAACCAACTTTTACTGATTTTCAGGAAAGCTATGAGTAACCTTCAAGGTCAGCATCAGCTACAGACCTGGAATACATCAACCAGTGTACAATAATCTGCCCCAGGGGAGGTACATGGGCATGCCCACCCACACCTAAGTAAATATAAACCCAGTGGATTTAATGTTCCTCCCCCTCCTCATGGCTCAAGACAGTGACAGTAATTGTACTTTGTCTAGACTGGCCCCTCACCACTGGAGATGACCAGAAGAAGAGAACCACAGAATCCATGCAGTGGTGACATATTTTCTGTCTCTCTGTCATTGTCTCCCTGCCCCTACCCTCTTTTCCTATTTCTTTCTCTCTCTCCTCCTCTCTCCCTCACATTTACTGTTAAATAAAAATCCATACTAATGACTTTGACACATGGTCTCGTTTACACCTTAATTTGGGCAAAGACATCTCTCTAGCTTCAATAACCAGATCTTAACAGTTGTGAGTTGCTTTGCAATAAACAACTTTTACATATGTTTCTTCCCTCAGATGAAGAGAATGAAACTTATTCTTCTAGTGAGGGTGAATTTATTGTCCTGAGCCAGTTGCTAGGAAACCTCTCTTGTTAATCTGTCCATTCATTTGCTGAGTTTTTATCTCTAAACCAAGGTAGTCCATTCAGTGTATCCAACCTTTTCTTCTGAAGACTTTGCACAAGAACAATTTCTAATCTGCCTGAATTTGAAATGGAGCTCACAGTTACACCCTAGAGCACTTTCTTTACATCTAGTCAGTCTTTTGTTCCCTTCTTCCTACCTCTTCCATGAAAGAATTACACTTGGGTTGATTATTGCATAATTTATCACATATGCTCAAACCACAGAATCATATGTGGAAAATAGATATGAAATACCATTATTTTTTCATTGTATCAAACCCAGCTTTCATTTAGTCTTCTTCTAATGCTGCTCATTTTCCACATTCATTTGCTTCTGCGCTCCAACTGCAGTTCTTTGAATGTAGCCCTCGATTTATCTTGGAAAGAGGGACAAAAAGTCAAAAGAGTTCATAAGACTGGGTAGTTCGTAGAGATGACTTGTTGACCCACAGCTCTCAACTTCTGCACTGCAAGGGCTTGGGGACTGCCTATTACTGTGCAGAGGATTCAGCCTGGACAACATGCCGTGAAAACTGTCTCTTTGCCTGGGGAGAATG
The DNA here is from genome assembly GCA_034336665.1 of Luscinia megarhynchos. Lineage (NCBI taxonomy): Eukaryota > Metazoa > Chordata > Aves > Passeriformes > Muscicapidae > Luscinia > Luscinia megarhynchos. The sequence goes on from JAPFBE010000003.1 coordinate 74,926,126, forward strand.
CGTCTAAAATGGGTAATGAGAATATTACAAATGATCATGATTCAACAAAGGCTTAAATCAAAGGGAAGAAAAGAGTGGGCAAACACTGACTGCCATTGCATGAAAACTTTTATGATGAAAGCCAAAGCATAGTTTGGTTGTAGTTTCTTTACTATGACTACAGGGGTTTATCAAGGTTTGCTGCCTGTCATCTAAATCTGTTGACAGTGAGAGGTGAGAATGCTTTCCTACAAAGTGGTTTTTATACAGAAGAGAGCACTTGGGAAGTACTAAAAGCCTAAAAAGATTCTATTCTGTTTAAACTGAGAACAATAAAACAATGCTGTGTCGAGTAAAAAGGACTGAGATTTGATCCTGAACAAGAATGACCTGGGTTTTTAATGACAGCTTTTTCAATATAGATGATAATTTTAAAATATATAGGTGTTTCTTGCATACAACACAGGTTAGGCAAAACCCAGACTCAGATATTACTTCATTTAGCAAAATAAGCTTTATTAATGAAATTCAGTTAGGTTTGATTGAAAAATTATTTTAGCGCAGTTGATTTTTGCTGTATTTGAATGGCAATGGAGGGGTTTTTTTTGTGAGTTTATCTGAAGCAAACTAATGATTATATAGAATAACCTTATGGCAGTGTTATCCTTGTACCAACAACAGTAAGTGAGAACCAGCAATACAATAAAGTTCTTTTAAATAATGTTGAAAATTTATATGTACTTTATAATGGATTGTTGGCTTCAAGACAAATTCTGTCCATATTGTGTTTGGGGCAATTTAAGTACCATTTCATGCAAATTCTCAGGTTTGAACATATCAACTACCTCTGTCTACTGCTTATGAGGATTACAATTTGCAAATATTTAACCTTCTAAGAAGCAGCAGATTTTTTGGTTGATATATTGATAATGGAAAATGATATTCTGAACTCTGTCTTTTAATCATATAAGCAATTTGGAACAAAGAAGATGAAATAATTGTCATCAGTTTTGTTGTGATTAATGGTATGTGGTAGGATAATAATGGTAGTACAGAAGTATCCAGGCTGATGCAGATTGACAGGCATACCTGATAAAACACAACTTTCAATTCCCTTGTCTAAAAGAAGCTAAAAAGATGACTTTAGGTTTGTAAATTCTTAAGAATCACCCAGGGGGAGTGCAGAGTCTTTGAGTGGCAGTATTTATGAACAGTTTGCTTAGACAAGGCAAGAATTATGAAGAGTTCTTTTGGTAAGCACTGATGGATTTGAGTGGATGCCAGAGAGTGATGTAGAGTTGAGGGTGGATAGAGAGAACTTGAATCAGCTTGAAATGCTTCAAATGCATCTCAAGTGCATCTTGAATGGCTGTAAATAAGTTTGATTAATTTTATTGAAAGAATGTGGAAAAATAAATGAAGTTAAAAGCTGTCAGGTGGTATGTCATGTACCAAGGCAGATTTGTGAAATCAAGGGATTAATGAAAACATGAGAAAAGCAGTGAGAATGGAAAGGAATGAAAAAAGAGATAGGATATGAAACGGTAAGCTTGAGGAAAGAAGCCCACTACACTCCTGTTACTAAATTCATGTTCTGTATTTGAGACTTTATTACCATGAGAAAAAACGGAAGAAAAGACCTCTAGAGGATCCCCCCAGTGCAGTAGGTGACAATAAAAATGATGATTATGTTTTTCTGGTTTTCTTCCCCCCTAGTATTATATAATTTTCTTTGGGACCTACTTAAACTTCCTATTTGTTAATGCCAATTGGAATATGTTAAGAGCAATTGTTAACCAAATATTAATTATTCAGATTCTTAGTATATATATTGTTGGATAACATGAAGAATTTATGTGAACATACTGTGTTGCTTGCTGTGTCTTGGTTTACCAAACAAGAGACAAAGAAAAGGGGCGAGAGGTAGAGGTGAGTTTCAGGACAGTGAAAGCTTCCTCCCACGACACTTCTCTGTAACAGCACAATTGAGGTTTGCTGGTGCAAGGCCTCAAGAATAAAACCAGAAGATTGGGAGTGTGAGAACTGGGAAGTACTGCCAGTACTGGCTTTGGAAAGCACTGCCACAGCAGCTGGGGGGAGAGGCTGAAGAGCTGCAAGTGTAAAATAGGCAGCAGAGCTCTAAATGGAAGCTTTCTTAGGTACTGATATTGATCAGTTGTTCAAGCAATCGACTCTGCTGTTATAGCCCAGATTTACACTGTGCCAAGCAGTTAAATGATCCGTCAGCTCCAAGTAAACAGAGGGAAAAATGGACTGTCGTGAAATGTCTTTTATTTATCCCAAGATTTTTTGCATTAGAATGCTTCTTGTAAACAAGGAAAGGTACAAATACCTTAGTAGAACAAATCAGTAAAAATTATCTGACTGCATTTCATGACTTATTACAATAATTTTTTAATATAAATTGGTCAGGAATGTTAAGAAGCTCACATTTCCCACAATTATTGGTTATCTCCCTTGTCTAAAATAAAATTAAATAGAAGAGTTCAAAGAATCGTTAATGTTGGAAAAGACCCCTAAAGCCATCGAGTCACACCATTAACTCAGCTCTACCATGTTCACCCTTAAAGCAGATTCCCAAGTGCCACATCCACACTCCTTTTGAACATTTCCAGGATTCCTGATTTCACCACTTCGTTGGGCAGCCTATTCCAATGCCTGACCACCCTTTCTGGGAAGAAATATTTTCTAACATCTAATCTAAATCTCCCCTGGTGCAACCTCTCAGCCTTGTTGCCTGGGACACGAGAACTGATCCCTACCTCACTGCATCCTCCTTTGAAGCAGCTGTCGAGGGCAATAAGTGCCTCCTCAGCTTCCTTTTCTCCAGGCTAAACAAGATAAGATGCTGCTTATCGTCTCTGTCCTTAACTCTCTATTATTGCCAAAGCCACAAGCACTTGCTTACTACAATTTACATACTCTTTTTGATTCTAGGAAATGTGTCTCTAACACTGCATGAAATAAATTCAATCAGTTCACTAGAACTGTTCATATCCTGGAAGCAACACATGGTAAAGTGCAGTATTTCACTGTGGTCTTCATTGTGTTTGGATTTTGGTTTGTAGTTACCACTCATAGAACTAAAAGTCCAAAAATCCTTGTTCCATTTAGTACCCTACCAAACTTGCAATAACTATTTATTAACAGAAGATGAGATTTAATTTTTTTTTAAACTACTCCTGTTTGCTCAAATAGGTTACTGCTGTAGCATGACAAGTGGACAAGACCTGGTAATGAGCATAGGTCTGAAATATCCAGATATTAGAGTTGACAGCAATGGTTGTGTTCAGCCTCTTCCATCAGCAGGGACGAATTGCAGCAGACAGTGAAACAAATTGGTAGCAATGATGCTGATTTGGCAGTTTTACCCTGAATAGAAATTCACTGCATAGAGTGTCTTCTTCTTGTCGTCTTCTGCAAGACAACTATTGCTGCTTTCCTCGTGTGGGGAGGCAGTAGGAGTGTTATGCAAAACCCCTATTTAATTAATCTTGTTTGGGTTTACATCCAATAAAGAGGAAAGACATTATTATTAACAGCCTGCTGTTTTAATTGACTTCATGTAGCGTAGAACTTATCTCTTCCTATTTAGAAATGCTTAGGAAATTTGAATCTTAATTTCTCAAATATGATAAAAGTCCTACAAGAAATTAGGGAGTGTCTTGAAAATGCAAGGAAAGGTGAAAATTTAAGTACTTGCCAAAGTTCTAGGTTATCAGATTGAAGTTTTCAGTACTAGGCAGGAATTAAATGCATTGTCCAATCTGTACCTACTGTCTTTTTAGAAATAAAACAGGAGATTTCCATTCACTTCCATGTGGACAAATAGCCATCATAAAATATAGCATGACAATTGTAGTTATTGCTTCCTCTGGTGGCAGTTTCTGCTAAGATCAAAGACCAAGCACATATTCAGACCAAATCACTTTCCTGAGTCTAAAAAGTCAAGGTTGGGGGACATTAAGAGTAATGCTGTTGCTTACCAGGCTGTGGATAACCACAGTAAATAATTTGGTTTGGCTGCTATAAAAACAGTATCAGCCTTCAAGCACAGAGTCAGAATGATGATAGTTGGATGAAAATCTACTGAAAAAATCAGATATTTTTAGGTGAAAAAGAGATATGTTTATGAGAAAATTAACGGCAGTAGAGATTTTAGGAGAGAATATTTTGAATAGAATTTTGACTAGGGCTTCTAGATTTGGCACAAGGGACAGAAAATCAAAGCTATCCTAGTAAAAACAAGCAGGTCTGTACTTTCTGAGTTCATTGCATACTGTGTTGCTATAAGAATATTTTGGAAATTCAGACTTCCCTGCAAAATCTTTTCTATTAATTACACAGATCCCTCACGGAATGTAAAATGTTATCAAGTCTTTTGTTAGACAAAATAAGACCTTACCAGTGCCAAATAATTCTGGTTTTATATAACCCTTGGCATTATTGTTCTTTCACCAAATGCACAGTGAAGTTATACACAATATTTGGGATGCTTACTTTTCTTAGACTGCAATCTGCAGCCATTCTAAAAACTCATTCTGAAATTCAGCTGGTCCGTTTTCCTTAATATTCCCTTCATGCACAAGCTGACATCCTTATCACACTTATCTTTTTGCAAGGGAAGTCCTTGAGGTACCTAAATTGGTATAGGAACTAAATCATTGATAGCTCAGTAAAGAACAGCAAAAATGGTTTGTATAAAAAATTACATCTCAATGTGAAAAATTCTAACATTTTTTTTTGGTACAAAAGCTACTGATATAATTTCAAAACAAGCAAAGCAATATTTATTAGTAGGAGAGGATTTTCTTTTAATTGTAATTGCTAGGGACCATGCAGTTTTAGTAAGTGAAATTTTATCTGCAGCCCAAATAAATGTTGCTTTGGTGATCACTTTTATAACATTGCATTAAGTATCAAGATGCTCATCATACTTAGCACTTGGGTCTGCCACGGTGAAAGTATGAGCACTGCAAGCAGTGATAAGAGGTTTACAGTGGTTTTATTATTAGGAAAAACATTTAAATAATGTTTAATTTGTCAGGCTTTAAAACAAATAAGCAAACTGCAGGCAAGCCTGAAAATATTTTTATCTCATGAAGTATCAGTGTATGCAGAAAAAATGGATATATAATTCTGTGACTTCATTCACACAAAGGATATTATTTTTCTTAAATGTATTACCTTAAAAAGCATTTTGTTCAGAATCATCTCATGCAATTTTGAAGTGTTTCATTCAGAAGAGAAAAATAAGGAATAAATATAGAACTCTGTAAGACTTCAAGATCCTGTTTTCTCCATTAATAAACCTATGTCTTTAACACATTTTGTATCTCAACTTTGAAACTGGACAGGTTAAAAGAGATTAGCAAAAAAGACAGTTAAAAGAGACAGCAAAAAAGGAGTTTGATCTTTCATTGCTCCCAGTACTGGTCATGCTTTAGAATTCAGTGAAGTAAAGAAAAACATTTTTAAGCTTTTGATTAATTTCTCATTCTAATGCAGTCAACAGAAATGATAATGAGATACAGTTGACAACATTCCACAAATGTGTAGATATGGGAATTGTGTCAAGACACCAAAGAAATTGCTCTGTATTACCACAGTCACTGTTACCACTTCCAAAATTTTCATCTCTCAATTGATCCAGCTTCATTTCAGGGCAAGGCAAAAATCAAGGTATTTTAATCACTCCTTTAAGAGAGTGTCAAAAAATATGTCACATTTTATTTCCAGCATCATTTAGGGAATTTCCATGAGGATTGTGCTAAGAGGGCCATGTTTTATTCTGTTCTGAGAAGTGTAACTTCCCACCCCCATCCTGCCTAAAAAGTGCTAACACTATTTTCATTCCCCTTTCAGCTGATCCAAGGCTACAATTCCACTCTCTCCTTAGGTTGAAAACCAGAAATGTCTTGACATTTAAATGAGTTAGGAATGCAAGTAAAGAAAGCATGGCCTGACCATCTTGTAAAGGTAAATGGAGCTAGTCCAGTCCAAAAATAATATTATTAGGGTTTGATCCTTTATTTTGGTACTTCTTCAGGGTTATATATTATTTCACTATTTCAACACAGTTTTAACAGTGACAAAGTAGGATCTAATTCTGTAATATTTTGCAAAATATATAATGCCTTTATTTCCAGACTAACTATATTTTCTGATCAGCTGAAGTTTACTGTTTGTTAAAATCTATGTTTTAGGGGGAAAAAAAAATTGCTTATTTGCCTCTGAAAAGAAAAAAATCAGATTTTTTCCTTAATAAACAACTTTCTAAAATCATCTAAGTCACTTAGTCATTTAGACACTGAGTACTGACTCCATTGTGAGAGACTTGTTCAGCCTGGAGCAGGCTGAGGTGAGACCTTGTCACCATCCTTATTAGGGGAAGCAAAAGGGCAGGTACAGATCTCTTCACACCTGTGAGCAGAGACAAGACCCAAGGCAATTGCCTGAAGCTGTGTCAGGGGAGGTTCAGGTTTGACATCAGAGAAAGGTTCTTCACCCAGAGGGTGTTTGGGCACTGAAACAGGGTCCCAGGGAGCTGGTCACAGCACCAGCCTGGCAGAGTTCAAGGAGCATTTGGACACCACTCTCTGGCACATGGTGTGACTCATGGGGTGTCCTGTGCAGGGCCAGGAGCTGGATTTGAGCATCCTTGTGGGTCCCTTCCAACTCAGCTGATTCTGTGATTCTGTGAGCAGTACTGTTTTTACTTAGTAGAGTAGCAGTGACCTTCCAGCAGCACAGTGAGGAGGAGGTCATAAACACAGATAGCTGGTTAAATCTACCAAATTTTGGACAAATTTTAATAATGTCAGGACAGTTAGAGCAATCAATAATTTTAGAGAGATTTGCATGAATATTTGTCTGAAAATAGAATGTTGTCTTTGATCGCTTTGAATGAATCTTATTTCTATCAATTTGAGTGAGGCCTTTCTCCTGCAGAAATGAAATTAATGAAGAATTATGGAGAGAGATCTACAAAATCCTATATTTTCATAATAGAATAAATTATATTAAATTTGCTTTATTTTGACATGAGATATGAAATTATTTTGAAAAATTTTGTAACCTCTGGATTTTTCCCAGTGATAAAAAATTTTCTTTGAAGACAGATGTTGAAATATATGTAAAGAACCATGTAGTATGTTTTAGATGTCCATTTCTTGGGAATGACTTGAAATTAAATTCTTTTGTCATAGGGTGTTTTCCTGAATCAAAGAACGACTTTGAAGCTAAAAAATAATTAAAGTTCTCCTTCTTACTTAAATAGTGTTGTTTTGAGTGCTGTACTCCTCAGATTAAGGTAACTATGCTAAGAACCTTCCTACTTACTACCTTACTAATGTTGTTCAATTAAAAGGTTTATTGAATTAAACTAAAATTTTATACATATGAAACCCCCACCAAGTGGATATGACTTCCACAAAGAGTATGACTTCCATTTAGGCAAGCAGAAGAATAAATTTATTGCAGCTGACAAGGTTTTTAATGCAAAGTTAACTTTGCTACATCGTACTCAAATGAGATCCATTAAGTTTTATAATTTCCTGACCTTTATGAACTTCATTTTTCTCTGTTAACATATCATGGACATTTGATTTACATTTCATTAGCTGGAAGATTCTGTTAAATGACTGTAGATTCCATTTCCAAACTTGTTCACATTAAAAGATTTCTTTCTACTAAGAAATGTTCAAATAATTTTTCATGAGACAGGTTTGAATTATTTGATCATACCACTTGATCATATTAAGGCAATATTTGAAACTGGTATGCATATTTTTGTCTACAGGATTCTTATTGACTTAAACAGTGGTTATACACTTAGGAAGTACCTCATGCAGGGGAGTTAGTAAATATAGCCCTTGCTATTCTGATATTAAAATATATTCTAGGCAAGTATAACATTGGGAGGTGAGGGCATTTCAACAGCTATGTTATCTGTGAGAGAGACATCAATGCTTACAGCAGCATCCTTTCTATATTAAAATCAGCAGAAGAATGTAAGCAGGATTTGATGAAAACTCCTTTTAATTCCCTCACAAAGATTATCAGAAATATCACTAATAATAGGATGCACAAGTTTTTATATTTAATATGTTCTTGATGGAGACTACTTGGAGTAATCCTAGTCATCTGCAATTTGAACCTCCTCTACCTAAAATTTCTTTCCAATATTACTGAAATAATTTATTTCTCATTTTGGTGAAAATTTGGTAAGTGGGGAGACATAAAAATGTGCAAATTTCTATCAGCTCCCAGCAGAGAGATGACAAATGCATGGTCACTTACTGCCTTGATGCTTTCAAAGTGTCCACCTTCTTTCTCAAAGTCAATTGGCTGCCCATTGAGTGTCCAGGAGAAGGTGACATCCATTGTGCTGTCATGAAGGGCTTTGCAGCTGAGGACGATGCTCTCTCCAACTGTTAACTCAATCTTCTTGGGAGTCAGCTCTATTCTTGTCGGTTCTGGAAACAGAGAAGGGTTAGGAACGCTCAGATGGAAGTCTACTTAAAGTGCCAGACCAAAATAACAGGATTGAGTACTGCTGAGTCTACTCAGAGCTTACATTTGCTCTTAGTATGACTTGCAGGCAAATACTGAAACATATTCATAATGCAAACTGAAGTATGACACTGGCGATCAGAAGGTACAGGCAGTTTCATTGAGTCAGTAAGGCAGAATATTAAAAAACAATCTGAGATGAATTAATGAATTAATTAATTTTATTAGTTTCAGGAAAAGCTACTTTTTTTTTTTTTTTAATTTTTTTTTATAAAGGCTGCAGCACCTGGAATCTTGTGATTGCATAAAAATTCCAGTTTTGCCACATAAAATAATAAAAGCTGGTTCCTGGATTACTAAATATAGGAAGAAGCTTGAAAAATGAAGTTAAAAGACTTGAACGCTTGCACTGAAAATGCATGAATTCAGCTAAAAAATGAAAAACTAAAAAGGTTCAGAAATGGATTGCTACTCAGTGGTTTTATTATTATTATTAATCTTTTATTATACTACCTTTCTCTGAATTTTGTATAGATACAATTATTACTTCAATTTAAAAGTTTGTTCTCATGCCGAAAAAGTTTGGGGTAAGTGAGTTCCCAAAGATAAAATATGTTAAAAGGGATATTGATTCCTTTACTTATAGAATTATTTATAATTTGAGTGATTTAATATATATACTAATTCTTATGACAGATCTACTATAAAACAGCTGGGTGTATGGAATCTGATTCAATGTTTGACCAGATGGAGTTTAGTCTCCTTAGCTGGTTGGAAATACTTTTCTATTCTCTTGGAGAATGTTGTTTTATGGTTGGCTGGGGATTCTAAGTAATATTAGGCAATAGAAATCATCATTACCATCAAAGTATTTTTTTCATACCTTTAACAGATACAGATGCAATGATTTCTGCAGATCCAAATACATTTACACCTTGGCATAAATACCGCCCTTCATCAGACTTGGAAGCATTCAGGATTCGCAGACTCCCATGTGGAAGAATAGTTATCCTGGAAAGGATAAATCCATAAATATATAAATATCTCTCCCATCCTCCCACCAAATTCCATGATGATATCTTTCAGAGATAATAAATAGGATTGAGGACTGCTGCCTCTGTAGCAAGGGATGATGAAGATGATAACTTAATTATCTTCTGTTTCAAAAAGGTTTTAATAAATCCGTTTTACTGCTCCTTCCTTAATTCAAAATTTTCACGGAAGCATCAGTGGATTAGTATCCTTTGACACTTATTAGGGGTGAATTTTAATGAAACTTTTGTAGAACAGTAAAAAAGGTAATCCTTCATAATTTGTCTTCAAAGTTTCACCACTGTATTATTGTCAAGCACAGGTTATTCCATCTAGAAAAAAAAATGACCTTAGAAATCAGATCTGAGAAGAATGGGAAGCAAAATTCAAAGAAAGACACGAGAAAAACCCTATAAAATTAATTGTATCTGTTCAAAATATGATTTATAGCATCAGAGCACAGTGTAGCAAAGGGATTTAAATAATCTTTGCTTTTTGTAGATGGGCTTTTATTTTTTTCTCTGAATCTATAATTGTAGCTCCACTATACCTTTTTGTTAGTAACCCTACTATAGCATATTCATGAGGAATGTTCAGCTGCTCACATTTAGGAGTTTCAAATTTTGGTTTTGCTTTCACAATATTAATAATAAAGTCCATGAAGCAGTATGTAAATTAACACGTTTTTCCTCTTCTAAAATGACCAAGACCCTGAGTTTATTCTGTCTTATAGTTGCAGCCCTGGAAGAGCAGTGCATATTCCTGGCTCTTTTCCTGACAGAGAACTAGGAGCCAAAAAGGAATATGACAACTCTTAGATGGTATTTAATCCAAGTTCTGCTTGCAGGTTTGTACATCCTTTCCTAGATTAGGTAGTGGTTATGACTCTCTCAAAGGTCTTGGGAGATGAAGGTTGGGAGGCATGGACACTGGAAACAGATAATCCTCAGGCAGTGGTTTCAGGTAACCCATCCAAGTAGGGGAGGACATGAGGTGCTTCCTTCTGTATTTGAAAACGAAGGCAAGACCTCTGTGTTAGAGAATCTAAATAAGTAGGTGGGTGGCTCTTCTCCCAGGGATGGCTGGGTTTTAAATATACCTCCCCAGAGAGGACTTGCTGGCTGATACAATATAGACTGGCACCTCTTCTGCTGGAAATCCTCTGTGAAGTCTATGATTAGAAATCATGGAGGGTATAATGTTGAGTTTTACTCTTGAGAAGTATTTAATCAGGAATATGGCACTTTTGACAGGACTGTGTTGGGCTCATCAGGAGCAAAAGAGGGAAGGAATTACATTTACTGGTTGGATGTGTTAAACTTCAAAGCTGTTATCTTTGATTTATACTAGGAATGATTTACATGGGCTTAAAATTCAATAAAGTGCTCAAATTAAATCATTAAATGAAACTGCATATATTTTCTTTCTTTCTTTCTTTCTTTCTTTCTTTCTTTCTTTCTTTCTTTCTTTCTTTCTTTCTTTCTTTCTTTCTTTCTTTCTTTCTTTTTCTTTCTTTCTTTTTCTTTCTTTCTTTCTTTCTTTCTTTCTTTCTTTCTTTCTTTCTTTCTTTCTTTCTTTCTTTCTTTCTTTCTTTCTTTTCTTTCTTTCTTTCTTTTCTTTTCTTTTCTTTTCTTTTCTTTTCCTTTCTTTTCTTTCTCTCTCTCTCCCTCCCTTCCTTCCTTCCTTCCCTCCCTCCCTCCCTCCTTCCCTTTCCTTCAGTTTCTTCCCTTTCCTTCAGTTTCTTCCCTTTCCTTCAGTTTCTTTCTCTCTTTTTCAAGAAAAAGAATAATATCCCCTATTTTCTAACTCTGTAAGAAATGTCAGTTTATTATCCAAAGTTTATAAATATTATGGTAGAGAAAACAGGATTTCATTCCAGTGAAAAATGTGCTTCTGTTCACTTCAGATGTGAAACCACTCACTGCTCTCAGCAGACAGCAGAAGAAAATAATAGCTTCAAAAGTGAATGGGGCAGAGGAAGGTCATATCAACTCTAGGGTTTTCTAGTACAACCTGAGGATGCATCTTCTATCCTGCTCTAAAAAAAATATACACCAGTCTTTGTCTAAAGATAATTTTATAAAAAACATTATTGTATTAAGAAAATGACTCTGTGTTAGAGTTTTGAGTGTTTGGTTTTTTTCCAACAAATAAGAAGGCTTGAAACTTTGTTATGATATATCACACCTTTGAAGAAAATCTCTGTTATAATCTCTGACAGGGATGCAAGCTTCCTTTATTTTTTCTTGGTGTAATCTAAAAAAAAATTCTAACAACGTGCTCAGTTTTCAATGCTCTGATGACATCATTTGTATGGCAATAGTATTTGCAGAACAGTGATCAGAAAAATGAAAGGACATGCCTTTAATGTTTGCAAATTATAGAAACTTATACACAGTTTAAGTCCTGATATAAAACAGGTTGGACATTCTGACCTTGGAGGAAAAGAAAGTTAGATGCATGTGGAAGGCTATCTAATGAATCTTATGGATATTATCTATTACATTTATATTTAGTTATAGCTCCTGTTATGCATGAGGGAAAGAGTAATCACTCAATCAGAGAAATTGCAAACACATTTGCTGGTGCATTACTTGGCTCAGAAATTAATATTTACCTTAAGGTGCCTAGCACTCATCTGTCCTCCCTTTTTTTGGTGTGTGTTTGGGAAAAAGCCAGAGGCCTGGTTATGATGGAAACTGAAATACTTTATTTATTCATATAAGACTTGCTGCACACAGCAGGAACATAGACTTCTCTTCCTTCCCTGCCAATATCTCTCAGACCACCTGCGTAGCATGTCTACATATTTTAACAAAAAATGTGCCATAGTAAAAAAAAAAAAATTTACTTCATAAATAGGAAGGAAGCAAAGAGAGGAAAATGGGGCTGAGATAGAATTAAGGATAATTCAGGAAAAGAAGAAGTCCTAAATTATTAACTAACTAGAAACTGAGAGAGGGATGATGATAGATGAACAAATAAAGCAAGGATGGTTTAGAGATCAAGGTGAGAGTTTGGATATTTATTTATTTATTTATATTTAGATATAAGAAAAATCATTGTAATCAGATAAAGGAGATTGATGTTGTCCATAAAAGGCACAAAATCAGTGTCTCTGTAGAAAAGAATTTTCATCTATCTAATAACATGAAGAAAATGAGATGAGAGTTAATGTCTTGATTTCAAACAGCATGTTGTCTTGAGACAACTGTCATTCACATGACTAATTAAATATGTTTGATACAAAAATTCAGGATTATTAAGACACTGGTTGAAGAAATGCCTTTTTTTTTCTGAAAGAGAAATTGGTTTTGGTACTATAATATCATTTTTCAAAATACCAGGATACAAAAAGGCTGCTGAAAATTTGATTAAATAAACGGTTCTTTGACACAGCAGAACACCAGATTCATTGAAAAGCTGTAGTTTTGACTCTGGACTAAGAGGACCATGCAGTAAAGGACAATGCAACCCTAACAGATACCAGATACCAACAGATACCAACCTGCATCTCTTTATGGGATTGTTAATATATTAAGTTCTGAGGAAATTTAAGAGGACAATTTTGATCATCAGTATTCAGAAAGATTATTTCCAGTCAAGCTGACATTTGGAAGGACCAACATGATGACCATGGAGGAAAGTAAACCTTTTGTTCTAGAGGCTGTTTGTAAAATTAAAACTGTGCATGAGATGAGTTTCTATTTTACATATTAATTAATGGATCTTGCTAGCAGTCAGTTGAACCCCTATAAAAGCTAAAAATGTGCAGGTGTCTAATTCATACTGTAGATCTCCAGATATTGGTATCTCAATCTGGAACTGAATCCTACCCTCAAATCTTAATTTAGTTCCCCAGATATAAGTACATTTCATGATCTTACATAATTTTTGGGACAAAATCCCAGCTGCTGCAAGAAAAGGAAATCAATTTCCTCATTGTCCCCACTTGCTGTGGCTTTGGTTTTTGAAATAGAGCATTCTGAGCACCTGAAATTCAATTGATATTAAACTAGAAGGGATGCTTGAGGAGTGAATTGCTTTTCATATAAAAACACAAACGCATCTGTGGAATGGAACTAGAGCTTTTCCAAAGAAAAACTTCGGACAGTTGATAGTGTGAATGGTATCAACTTTTTGCTTCTCCTATTGATCCATGCTACCTCCTCATGCAGAAATAGCCATTAGACACCTGGGCTGACAAATGTGACAAAAGACCTATGAGATGCTGTAAGTGCTTAAAGCAGAGACATAGAAATCAATTAGCCACAAGCCTCACTGCCCATGAAGCTGAACCTCCCCAAAAAATCAATAATTAAAAGAGCTAAATTGAAATTGAAAGTGACCTCAAGGTGTATCTTATATCTCTACATATTATAATTTTTCTCTCTGATTGTGTCAGAAATAGTGCAGTTGTTGGATGTCCAGCTTGCAGCAGCTGTAGTTTTCTTGTCCAGGACATCAGCAAGTTTGCATATACATATTAGTAACATTTCTATAATGTCAGTTTTGTGAATGACAACATAATCCATTAAACTAGTTTTAGAGCTGCTAAAAATCTGTAGAAAAATGAATGAGAGTAAAAATTTTTAACTCTAAGGCTTCAGGATTGAACTTAAATTGACATTGGAAGGCTGCAAAATACTCAGCAACTATAGTTTGCAGATAATATTTTCAAATTATTATTTCTGCTGTAAAAATATTGCAGTCTATTCAAAGTTTATATTCACCAGTAACACTTTAGATTGGAAAACATGCTTAGTACATTTGCTTAAACAAAAATGCATTAGCTGATTCAGATCAGTGATTTGGTGAATTTTGTTCATTCAGCAATGAAGTATGCACCAGGGAGTTTAAGTCCTTGACAAAGAATGGGCTGCTTTATCTGGAAGGATGAAATTCCATGCTGTTTGCATATGGGATATTGATGTGAATAGAAAGGTATTCTCTGAGACCAAATGTCTGCTGAGAAGCTGATGGATGGAAATCAGGCTCATAAGAAATGGTGGATCTCTTCTTATAGATGGTGTTTGGATGTCCTTTATGTGGCAGTGTGAAATGCCTTCTTTTAATCACTGCTGACTGACAGAGAGGTAAGGAAAATGCTGATGGAGGTGAATACAGTGTAAGGTCCCCACAAATGTGACTGACAAAGTTCAGCTTCCTTTAGGTTTCACGTGATTTAGAGAATGGGAGTAAGCAGGGTTTGATATGTAAGAGTTGCTTGTATGGAAAGGTTTGCATGGCTTTTCTGTGGTTTTTTTTTTTTTTAAATTTACAGCATTTTGATTAAAATGTAGCAATTTTTTTCCTTCCTGCTGCTCTGTTTACAGAAAACTTTTGAGACTGACCATAAACTTTGGTCTTATGTTGAGGGGAAGGAGTAAGAAATGCAAAATACAGACATCATTGTTTTGGTATAAAAAAGGAGATGCAGTCTGCCTGCCATTTAATTTTTCCTTTGATTGATTCTTAAGTATAAATGGAATATACAAGTAGTGCAGATACTTTTAATGTTCCACTGTCTTACTGAAAAAATATCAATTCATTATTATGTGGTATCACCACCATAGAAATTCTCAGATATTGTTTACAGCTGGTAGAGGACATACTATTGTATGTTGGAAATTGATGCTGGAAATTTTCAGCTTTCTTTATCACCAGGGACAGTTTTACCTTGACCAACTGGGGCCAGGATGTGCATTTCTTCTCCATATCACATGTTAAATCAGTGAGCAGAGATTTGCATCAAGACTTAAGATAATGAGAAATGGAAACTCTAATTTTCATTCTGTTGCATCATTCATAGCAGATTCTCACAAAGAGATGTCTTGATGTTGTGGTAGAAATTCTTTCTGGATGCTGAAGGAGATGAGCAGTTGAGGTAACAAATGTTGGAATCGCTACAGAGAAAATCAGAATTTTACTGAGGAGCTGTTGCTCAGACAGGGACACAGTGTCTGGATCTTAATAATTAATGTAATGCAGCTTATACTTGAAGTTTATATTCTTTAAATAACAATTACAGAGTAAGAAAAATTAGAAGTCATATGTGTGGCCATTTTTGGTGGGGAGGAAGAATTAGTAATGGGTAGTTTGGTTAGGCTATAGATCCTGGTTAGGCTATAGATACTAGTATCTTTGTTTTCAATTAATTCTTTTGGTATTATCTTTTGACATTCAAACAAAAGTAAATTTTTATAGCACATTAGAGATATAACTACAGCAAGCTGGGAAGCATAACATTTAGCTTTAAACCTTTGCAAATTTTAACACCTAGTAACTGAAATTAAAAAGAAAGTTACTGGTGATTGGAAAAGAATCCTCTGCATTTTTCATTTGGATCTAAAATCAGGAATAAGACATTGGTTTGTCTGCATGTTGGAAATAAGAATTTTAAAGATGCAAATGGAGAGAAACTGCACTGACTCATTTAGCCTGTGGCCCCTCACAGTGTTCTGATCTGAGCAATCTGTCATTTGACATTAGTTTGGGTTCGAGATCTATCAGTTTGCTTTAATTTAGACTACAAGGAATCAGAACAAGTATTTGTAAATAGTTGAAACCCTTATTTCTCCATGAATGGCTTTGGGCTATCTCATTTCCCTTTGCCTCCTCTTGCTCCTTCAAAATAGATGCACAAACCATTAATGTTTAGAGAAGATGGATGGGATGCTATGGTAAAGCCACTCAAATAAGCAAAAGACAATCTACTTTATATACATTTTTTAATAATATCACCCTAGGTAGAGTAATTTTTATTTTAATATTGTTGACTTAATTAGAAAAAACCCTATATTTGGCACAGTCCCTTGACAAAGCACGAAATTATCTGGATTTTCTTCACTTCATGTTTTCAAATAATTATTCTATATATTTACTGGTGCGCTCATGGTTGTGTTGGTTCATATTCAAAATTTAATATTACTTAACTACTTGGTACTTTGTCATGCTGCTTAAATATTTTTCCTCTCAAATGGGTTTCATCTCATGCAAAGAAAGAACTAGGACGATTACTCAGAAGACATATCAGGATAAGTGTTCCAGAAACACTTGTTCAAGAAATTGTTAGGAAAGGCCATTTAAGGTCTTTTCTGCCCTGCACTGAAGTCCAAGATATCTTTTAAAAGCTCTTATAAAATACAATTGGTTAAGAGCAATTTATCTCTAAACATGCTAAAAATACTCTACAATTACTGAAATGTTCTTTCATATTTTTTAAAATTCTTATCATACTCTTGAACCATTTAAATTTAATATCCATTTTAATATTTAAGTATTTTAATAATTAAATTTATTCCTTTTCTTTGCACACTATTTCAATGTCAGAAATACTCTCCTACTGCAAAAAGATTCCCTCTTTTCAAGGAAAAACCTCACCATAATAATTTTCTCCATGTTTCTAAGTGACAACAATGAATCATTAAGTTATTCTATTTTACTCAGAAGCTTTAGAAATAATAACATGTGCAAAGACTACATGATCCCCCCAGGAAAAGAAAAATACACAGGAAACTTTAGTTACTCTAAGATATTTCTGTGTTTCACTTGCCAGTTAGAAAAGCAACATTAATACTCAAAGGCAGGCCTTATATGCAAGAGGTAAAATTCAAATAGACCAGATGTTCAAGGAGGCAGATTATTAGCCAGTGTAAAATAACATAATTTCATTCAACTATATGGTTCTATTATGGCTCATACTAGGTAAAGACACATCTCGAAATAGCCAAACTATCCTATGCTTGAAGTGCTAACATTCACTTCAGCAACATAACATGAAGAGCAGAAACTTAAATTTAATTCGAATTATATTCTTGTAAACTGAAGGCTGCTAATTAGATGTTTGCATGGGAAGTTTTCATATGCTGGGGGTGGCAGTCATCGAGCTCAAGCTTCATTGCTGCAAGCTGTGTGCTGACGTCCAGTCAGATGGAACCTGCTTCCCAGGTTTGATTCATGCTCCACAGCAACACTACTAGAATGGTAACTGCAAGTGGTACTTTCATGTAACACAGCAATGAAATGGAATGTTTCCCACCCATCTGAAAAATTATTTTGTTAGATATACCTTTACCGCCTTCATGTAGAGTAGAAGAGCTGGGTAGAAGATTATAAATGATTGTTCTTTTGCACTAAGCCCTTGCTCTCAAGAAAAACAAAGAACAGCAGACAGTCCTTGTCCCACCCCCCAAAAAAAAACCCCAAATCATTGCAATTTTCAGTTAATTAATATGCATTGTTTAAGACCCTCCCTGATGGAGCTGTTTTCTACTTTGTAGTGCTCTGTCCCTGGCACACATAGACAGTCAATTATTGAAGAGCCACTGGGAGCTGAATGCCCTTATCCCAAGCAAGGTGGTGAAAACCAGCAGTCAAACTGATGGCTGGATGTTTGAGAAGGAAGCCAGCTGGTAAGAATCAAATCAGCAAGAGGGTTGTAATTCCTAAAAAAATAACCAGCATGAAGGTTTGAAAAGGATTAGAGCTTACATACATGCTTTCTGTGTCCCATTCATATAATGTATCAAAACACATCAAAAAAAGCATATTCTTTCTGACATTCTCAGAAATAGACAGGATAATGAGGTTTATATGGTCATGGTATGGGATGGCTCAGATAGTTTCAATGCTCTACTGATAAAGGCCATTAATATAACATTCTGTTAATTTGTTACTTTTAATTTTGAGTTCATTTTGCAAAACTGTGGTTTCAACCATGCCATGTGTCTATCTCAATCGTAGTACAAAGATAGGACAGATGAATGTGGCAATGTCTGCCTTATTCTCACACCAAACCAACCCTGTTGTCAACTGGAGAACCTCCAATTATATTTCTATCATATGGTAGGTACTGCTAGAGTCTGAGAGATGAAGACTGATTGCTTTCACCATTATGGAAGAGTGTGCAAAGTCTGCCCTTACTGCATGTTGGTCCAGGTAGAAACTCTTTGGAGGGGAGATTCCATTAGCATGATGTATATTATGCTTGGATCAATACTATGAGTTCTTCACTAGCTATTTAGAATTGTCATTATGAGAGTCAGTGCTACACAGAAACGCTGGTGTTTCTGCCATCACTGTTTTCTCTCTGTCTGATCACCATAACCTGGACTACAGATGAGTTCAACACACACTGTTTTCATGAAAAATACATGATCTAAACAAGACAGACTAGAAGAATTTTTGAGTACAAAAGTGACTTCTGAAAATGGAAAAAGAATAATTAGAACATACACTACTTTAGCTCCCAAAATACATTTGCTGAGATGTTCAGAGAATTTTGAACATTGATAAGTTTGATAGATTGTGTGGGATAAGAATGGCATGTTTTAGTATTAGTACAGCAATAGAAGTGATAGAATAGAATGCTTGCTCCTCCTTTGTAGTAAGATGTCCCTGCTGGCTCTCTGGTTATTCAAATCAGAGATT
This sequence comes from Luscinia megarhynchos, assembly GCA_034336665.1. Classification (NCBI taxonomy): domain Eukaryota; kingdom Metazoa; phylum Chordata; class Aves; order Passeriformes; family Muscicapidae; genus Luscinia; species Luscinia megarhynchos. Next base: position 74,945,104 of record JAPFBE010000003.1, read on the forward strand.
ACCATGCTCTAACCAGTAAGAGGCAGTCATTTCTTAGTTCCACAATATTTCTGAGTTTGCCCTTGGAAATCCCAGCACTTCTTTTACCTGTCGTCTTCACTGACAACTACACCTAGTGTAAAATATCTAAATAATCTGTTGCTACATCCAGAAAAAAAGCAAAGGATAGAGGCAAAAATCTATGTCATGGCTCCATTCTTACTCCATACTACTTCACATCTTGAGACAGGAGCTTTTCAGTGGAGAAATCTGTGGTCTAGAACAGACTTCACAAAAACTGAGGAGTGAAAGTGCACCTGATAAACAACCTTCCATCTATAGTTCCATGATGTATCTCTAACCTGTTTTTCTGTGATACAGCTCTAGATTTCTACATCATTTACATTCTACACACTTCCTGACTTCATCCTAAGGATAAGGGGTGTGCTCAAAAGGCTGTACCTCTTAAAAACACCTTGTTGTTCATTAAGATATTGGTGCAAGATGAGGACTCAGAAACCTTGATTATAAATAGCAGTGCAGAGTAAAGGCTGTGCTGTTTCTGCAACACATACAAAATTATCACAGGAACATTTGTTCTGGAAGGTACCGTTCCTCTAATAATGGACAACTCTCTCTAATTAGTTTTTTATTTTAACCCACAGGTTAATGATTCTACCTAGAGGGTCTTGCAGTGTTTAAACCTTTATGAGAGGTTAAAAAAATATATTTAACTAAGCTGTAAATCTGACAGAACTACATTAGTTTTCTTACATTTTGTGAAAAAACTAATGTGACCTGTGGATGCAAACATCTTGCAGGAAGGAGAGACAATCAGTTCAGTGGAGAGACAATTTAAAAGCATTGGCTCAGCACAAAAGTACTTCCAGACTGTAGGAGTGGTAAATGGAATTTTGACTAAAATGAACTAGGATCTTATTGACTCCACTTTTCAGGTCAGATGAGTTCATTTTGCATTCTAGGGGAGAAACGGGTACCATGACTGGAAAACTAGGTAAAACAAGATTTATTTTATTCTCATGTCACAAAATGAAATACAGTCTATTAACTGGAGGAGGCAGTTAAAAAGACACATGTTCCCTCCAGAGAACCACATTGCTACTAAGGGTGAAAAGGGTACAAAGTTCTTACTGACAAACAATTTATTGATTAGGGTCGTTTGAACCATAGAAACTTTAGTTTACTTTGGAATATCTTGCACTTCAGCCACTACTCAAAAATTTTGATTACAGGTTGGAATAACAGTTCAGTAGGATGTGCTTCTGTTTAAAACTGACAGCTATCAGCTATCTTCAGCTGTGTTGATGTGCATGGAAGAGAACAGATGGAATACCCACAGTGACATAAGTTATGTGCAATAAAACATGTGACAAAAATAATGGAACAAGAAAAAAAGAAAAAAAAGTGACTCTATCTGTGCTGCTCTTGTTTTAGAATCAGGTTTCCCATAATGCACAATGAGAAGGTCATACATAGATCTCTTTAGGGAGAACACTGTATGTGAAAAAAGGTGTCCTCAGGCCAAGTCTGCTTTGCTTTATGCACAAACTACCCTTACATAATCTCGACATCCTGTCTCTCAGTGCATTTATTGCTTGTGTATGGATGGAAATTTGTGGTGGTCTCAGGCTCTGGAGAGGACTAGGGTGTCAGCAAGAACCAATGAAAGCCCTTGGAGAGAAGATGCAACTGCTAGTTTTTATGTTGGTTGCCCAAATCCTTTGAAGGATTTGGATGGCTCTTGGGTTGCTCTTGCATCTACCATCCACCAGGTTCTGTGGTGGATGAAGCATAATACCCCCTATTCTTATTTATCATGGTAAGCCTGGGTATAGATCATTATATCCCACAGTGAGAGCATATACTCCCACAAGATGCAGGTGATCCGTTGTGAGTTGCTAATTTCAAGGTATAAAATGCCATGGTTGCAATGCCACACCACATTGGAGAGGATCTCATGTTGGTCCTGATAGGTCTAGAGGCAGAAGAAATTTTCGTGTGGCATTAGCTATGTCACACCCACAGAATGGTGACATGGTAGCTGAGCAATCATCCAAAGATATCTGCTGTTGTAATTATAATGGGAAACTCTAAGGCTAAAATCTGGCTCTTATTTGAGAAGGTCAAAGCAGCATTAGAGCATTCACATGGCACACAACTCCAAGCTTACTCTCTGTCTTCATACCAACAGGCTCAATAAATAGGCATCTTCTCTCATCAGCATAGAAACTTCTACAGTGATGTAGTTTTCCTGTTTGCCTAAATTCTGCTTGCTTTCTTCAAACTTACTTGCTTCTCATTAATTCTTCCCTAAATCATCTTTTCTGCACAAAATGGTGTGTTATGGTATTCTTAACTGATGTTAAGATGTTGCCACATCTCTCTTCTTCCCTAACCTTACCTATGAAATGCATTATTGATGAGATTGGCACGGAGCTGGGAACACAGAAAATAGGATGAAAAAGTTACTGGCTCACTGGGGATAACCTGCTGCCAGATATGCAGTTGTGTCCTATAATTATACAGCTAGACTAATCAGAAAATTCCCCCCATTTTATAATTTTATATAGCTGTACTATAGCAAGCTCCCTTCTCAGGATGACAGGTACTGAATCAAGAGAGACCTCACTGCTTACTGTACAACAACATCTCACTTTTGCATACAGAATTTTTTATTTTCCAGCCATTTAAAAGAATGTTAATCTATTTTTAATAACTTTACTTTGTACTCTGAATCTATTAGACCATATAACTACTTCCTAGGGACCTGGCAAGGCTAAGCTAAGTATCTAAAGGCAGTAGTGTGAATGTGTTCTTAGAGCAGGTAGTGACAGATGGCACAAGTTTTGCACATCACTTTGCAGTTCACTATGTTGGCATCTCTCTTTCTCTCTCTTCAGAGGTCTGGGAAAAGACACAGTCAGGGATCAGAGGCAATGAAAAGAAAGATATTTCTCCTAGGGTTACAGAGAGGACTACATACAGGTTTATTGAAACCTGATGAAAGACTGCTGAACTAAGAACCAACCCGAAGGGAAGGATGAACCTTCCAAGGACACGGTGAATGAGGATAACCTCTTTATAGGTTCACCTTTCTATTGGCAAGTTTTCTCCATTTAAAAAATGCTCCTTGATTTTGCTTCACTTCTAAAAAAACATAGCTCCTGTGTTTCAAATATTTTTGGTGCTTTAGGCATGCTCACTTTGATGAAAATTGCAGAAAAATCCTCAGAACTGTTTGACTCATGCTCCTACTACACTTGAATTCCTGCTGAACTGAGATTACACTTATAGCCTCATTCATCTTTTTTTCCCTTATTTTTGAGTGTTGCAACTCAGACCCTTTGCAGTGCTCTTAACATAGTTGCTTGGATATGATTATAGGATTGTTTATGAACTTTGCAAAAGTAGTATATAAAGAGCAATTGACCTTTCAAATCAAGATTAATAGCTTCTTCCATGCATAATCAGCAAAACCAAAGAATTTTTGGTAAGATAATTTTATTTACTGTTTTTAGTGGAAACCCAAGCTGCCATTTAGCAGTGGAACTGTGAAAAAGAACACAGTGAGGTGGAGTCTTCACTACAAGGATCAGACAAAAACAACCCTTTGAGAGTGCAGTATCATTTAAACCCTTATAAGAAGGGTGAGGATTGGTGATATCCAGAAATATATCTATATTCAAGGCACTGCTTGACAGGTTCCAAGCTCACAGATGGACTTTTATTTATGGACATTTATAAAGCACTCCAACTTATGGGCTTATCGTTATTGTGGAGACACTTTGATTTATATCTTCAAATATAGAATCTAAGGAGATTCATACTCAAATACAAGTCGATAGTGTGAATTGTGAGACATCTGAGCTAAATCAAATTAACTATATTAGCATATTTTTATAATGCAGTAACATTACCTTTATGAGTCCTGTACTATCAATCTTTAACTGTTGTCCCTCACACTCAGAAAAACATCCTTTCAATTGATGCCTTAAGTTTGGAGCTTTCTGTTCTGTCCCGTTGTGCTTAGGGTGGTGAAGACAAAATAGTCCAATTCCAGCTATTGATTCAAGGACAGTTTCTTCAAACTTTAGGCCCTAAGTATAAACAATGTGAGAAGAGGAGGGCGGGCCAGCCAGGAGAAGAGGAGGATAACACCTTACAATTTGAGACTATTAATTGGATGGCTGACTCCTGTATGTAAATGAACTAAAGTTTATAAAAATGTAAAATCATGTGACCAAGCTCTCTTTTGCATCCACCTTGGAGCCACTCGGGCAGGGCAGGGGCCACGCTGTGGCACTGTTACTGCCAGGGTGTGGCCTTTGAAGGCCTTTCAATAAATACTCATTTTATTTCCCCTAACTCTGTGTGATCTCTGTTCCAGCTCCAAAAGGCAACACAATACTTAAAGTAAACTAAGAATAAAGATGGGGACACATTTTTAAACGGGCCCCGTAGTGATAGGACAACATGCAATGATTTTGAACCAAAGGAGGGGACGGGTAGAACTGTATATAAGGAAGAAATTTTTCATGATGAAGATAGTGAAAGACTGGAATAGGTTGCCCAGAGAGGTGGTGGATTGCCAGTCTGTGGAAACATCCAAGGGTCAGGTTTGATGGAGCTCTGGGCAACCTGATCTAGCTGAAGGTGTCCCTGCTCATTGCAAAGGACACCAGGATAATTTTGACCAGATCTCTTCTATGATTCTATAAAAATAGGAACAGTTGCTGTAAAAGAAGAAAACAGTTATAAAATAAATGGCAATGTAAAGGGTTTTGTCCCATATGAAATGAGGTGCATTTAATGCAGAACCAATGCTCAACAATTTGAGCTCAGCTACCTCTGTAATCCAAGAAGGGAGGACACATTCTAGGGCTGTATTCTGTAGTGGAACAAACCAACAGCCTACTTCTTCAGCTGATCAGCAGTGACACGAGCAGTAGACAAAGCAGTGGGTTAATCAGTTGGTCCTACTGCCAAACATGAAATCAGTGTGGATTTGCAGTAATTATCATTGCAAAGAGGTCATTAGTGATCACTTTACCTATGTGAAGAGTTTGACACCTTTGGGTCATTTATGCACCAAGGTCCATTGACTGCTCTTTTGCAGACTACTTCTTCTACCTAATTGTGATTTGTATCTACAAGCTTTTCTTGGTCAGCCTGGAATCAGTTGCAGTTACAATTTGTTTCTCCACACTTGGTATTTATTTAATGAACAAAGTTATGACCGTCTGCATTACTAAGAATATCTTACCTCAGGCTTGATGGTTAAGCAAAGAAAATTATTAAGAGGGTTATTATTCTTTTCCTTTCAAAGATATAAAAATTACAATAAAGGTACAAGAAAACTTAATTGTTGCTTTCTAACCAATTTCCTGCAAGGGGTAGACACTTTCATGGGTTTTGCCTGGGAAGGAAAAAATGTCAGACGTTCTTTTGCAGCCTGTGCACCTTTAGAATGAATTCTAGCTCTTTTCTGAACTCCTCTAGAATAAGGGCACTGTGATTCAAAAATCACAATTAATAAAGAAGGCAATGTAGGGTAAAATAATCACAGAATAAAACACTACACACTGAAACCCTTAGGCAATGCTGCCATAAAAAAAATAAAATAAAAACCAAAGGGTAAGATGAAAGATTCGTGTTCACTGAGACTATAAAGTAACCTTATAGCTGCGAGCTAATATCACATCTTCCACAGATATTTTCATCTCAAACTGAGAATGTTTATGTTGTTGATATTATACACCATTATAACCTCAAAGCCCTAAATTCACCACAAAGCAAGGGGCTTTGAGACAAGATATAGTTTTAATCCCATTAGACACTTTTCTGATCTGGTTTCACATCTGAGTCTTTGAAGATATAGGGTTTGAGGTCTTGCTTAAGCTCAGCTATGCTTTAATTCTTACAGCTGCATGATCATTCAAGGTTTTTTTTATTTTCTCTTTTTTTTTTTCTAGGTTGCCTTTCATCCAATTCTAATTCTCCATTTCAAGACTAAATCTTGTAGTTTTAAGAATACTTGCAGAAGGCAAGTAGTCTTTCCTGTAACACAGCAATGACAAAACCTTCCCTTCTGCTTTGCTTTTGCTTTACTATAGAATTTTAACCAGGCAGCACAAAAGCCTAACTAACCACTGGAAATGATTGTGTCCAGTTCACCTTTTGGGAATAGGTACCTTCTAAAAGAAATATTTGGTGTTCTGCCTGAATTTCAAACTTGATAAGAATTTAGTAGCCCACTAGTCACTTGTTTATAATCAAGAGAAAAATGTAGACCACCAAGAAATTCTTGGATGCAACGCAGGTGTTGAACCATATTCTTAGCTGTAATTGAACAAATGTGTGTTTCAAGTAGAAATTATACTGGTTTCCTGTCCATGTGTGTGAAAATATGCATGATGGAAAAGAGGAAAATATTTTAGGATAAAACTTTACTACCAGGTAATTAATGTTTAGAGGATATTCAAGTATTTTAGGGATAATATTCTGATATCTAACTCCATAGAATTAGCCATAGTTGTGGACAGTTCAAATTTGCTACAGAATGTTATTTTTCTTTCCTCCAGATTTCTAGAATTCCTTGGGCGTTGAACAAAAACCAGCATATTTTGATAAAAATATTTTCAAAAACATTTTTAGCATTCAACATTCTACTTAACTAGTCATATAAGAAGTGTAAAACAGATTGGCCATTGAGTTGAAGTACTTTCTATGAGATGGCTTGAAAGAAAACAATAAAATTTGTGATCAAAGACAGGAACTTCAAAAATTAATTTCATAGGCTTTGTCTAACTAAACTTTATAGCAAGTAAAAAATCTGAATTCCAAATAAATAGCGCCAAGCCTTGCTTCCTTCTCTTTATAACTTATTTTAAACATCAATATTCTTATGTTCGGAAATTTGTTTAAATAAATCATTGGTGTTTGAACAGAAATTCTGAATTGTTATTGAAGTAATATTTTCGTATGCAGAAGGTTATCTGTTGGGCAAAAAACACCATCTTTGTCAGAAAATATTAAATAAAAGGAATTTTAAATGTTTGAATTTAAATTAAGCCTGTACTCATTGTGATTTGCAGATTGAGGCTTGATTCATTTAATGCAATATGTCTCTAATTAATTACAGAATTACCATTTTCATCTTTGTAAATGCCAAATGAATTAATCACCATGTCTAAACAACTAATATCTTGGCAATTAAATAATGACTTGCATTTCATTGTGTGGAGCTGCACTAGTTCTTGATCTTCATGTTGGGACACCAGCCATAAGATTTCATTTCATTTGATCTAATTAATAGGAAACTGTTAAAATGAAACACACAAATGCAGAAATTCAATTTAAAGGTTCATATGCCTGATCAAAGAAACAGAGACATAGACAAATGCACTGGAAAACATCTGCTTAAAATGGGAACAGGCTGCATTGTTAAAATATCTTTCAAAACAGAGGCATATTTAATTAGTATTTGTTATATTCAGCTCTGAAACCTATGGAAGAGCTGTATATTTTTTCATAGATGAAACAATTATTCTTAATTCTGGGGTCTCTGGATCTTACTCCATTTCACAATCACTCTGGATCACTTTTCACCATAAATTTGAGGCAGAAGGACAATAGGTGTTTCCATCCAACTAGCCATAATTCACTATTAAGAGTTTATGACTTTTTTTTAAATTTTATTTTTATTTATTTATTTATTTATTTATTTTCTTTCTAATGGCAGGAGAGGACAGACTACTTAATTCAAGAAAAGATTCCTGAGACTTGATTTTTGTTTAAAAACCCCAATAATTCTGAATCAGAAGAGTGCTTTTGTGCTTCAGTGTTTTCTAACCCAGCTTCAGTGCACTTGCTTTCAGAACAAGCAATCTGAAAGTGGATTTACTGTCTTGTGAGTCACAGGCATAGGAGGAACTTCTGCAAAGCAACAAAATTTCACCAGTGTGGAGCACAGTGCTCCTACTGCTCACTCTATTTCACAGACTTTCTAATTTTAATAGATTAGGTTTGAACTCAGTGAATGTAAGGACTGAAATTTGGCTTGTGCCACAGTACAGGAATTTGAGTGTATATATGTATTATCTAAAATCAACATGGTAACATAATAGAAAAAATAACTTTAACATATTAACGTAGTTTTCCCCTAATGGAAGCTTTTCACTTTTTATATAAATGTCTTCTCAGTAAGAAATGAATAAATGAATGTAATAAATGCTTCTAATTTTTCTTTCACCCACCTGCCTTTGACAGAGAAACTTCCTCTGTTTCAAAGTGGAAAAGACTGACAAGCCATTGGCATATGATCACTTCCTCATCATTATTACCACAAAGTTCAATATTATAGTTCTATTTTAAATGTGTTTAAGATGCAAAACAGCTGTAATATGCACAGTGAAGATTTTATAAATAGAATTTTATACATTTATTAAACATGCATTTTTTAATAAAGCACAGAAACATTTTTGTACCAAAGTAACAGTCCAGTTCAAAATAAAAGAATCCAGAATTTCAATGTCTGCAGTGACATAAAAGAGATCTGTACCATTGCACAAGAAATAAAAAGAGTCACTCTGAGAAATTGATAAACTGTATGCTCAAACATGGAAATAGAATTGTCATCTTCATTTATTATTTTCAACTAAAAAATAAGCAATATTCAAAGACCGAACAACTGAATTCAAATTCCCAGCTGTGGTACACAGATGATTTTGCCAGACCCAGCCAAGTAAACTAAATGAATTGTTTTGAAAGTTAACTCAATAAAAGAGAAATCTGTGAGCACAGAACAGTGTATTTGTAACTGCATAGATAATGGTGACAAATAAGTCACACACTGAAATAAAATAAATCTTGAGCAGTAATGAACAATGAATTAAATCTTATAGCACATTAAGTAACCTATCCAACAAAGTGAATGAGATGCCATTATGTTAGACATGTTTGAACTAAACCCAGACAAATGACCATGAATTCAGAAGTTTGAAGCAAAATTACACCATGCTGTGAAAACAAAAGGTGCAGAAACATCTGGAATATGTACCTATTGCTTATAGATTAGATCTTTACAAAGCATTCCTTAGGATGTTTTCTGCAATGCCCAATTTCTCTTCCTCTCTTTCTGTAATTTCTACATCTAGACATGTATTTAAGCCTCCGCTAAATCTGTGTTTTTCTTCTATCTGCTTCCTTGTTCACCTCCTTTTTTCTCCTTTGAAACATTTGTCTTAGACTACCATTAGAGGACTGCAACTCCTCCTCTGAATCCATGGGTATTGGTTTCCAAAACATAAGGGATAGGTGGAAGAGCTTTGAAGAAGGGAAAAAATGGACAGTTTGATGTTCAGGAAGGAGTGAGTGGCTAAAATGAAGAATTTTGGAGCATGCCAAAGACTGCACACAGATAACTAGGCAGACATAGGGGCAGGCATTTATACTGTACTATATATCTGTAAACATGAAGAAGAAAGAAGATTGGGTCCCTCTGTGAGAAGTTTGAGAACAGATATTCAAACCCGGTACTCATTCATGCAACTAATTTGACTGTCTCAGTTCTGGCATGTTTTGACACTTTGTCTGACATTAAAAATTACAAAGAAAAAACAGTGTTCTGTTACCTGCCTCCCCAGCCAGTGATGTTTACATGAATGCTGTATTATCAAGGTGGGAATTCTCCCCATTAAAAAAAAAAAAAAAATAATAAAAAAATTGTGCTGTTCTAAAACCCTGTCTTGGACTTTCTGCTCCTCACTGCACTCAGAAGAATAAAGATAGCATAAAACAATGCAGATCTTTTTTATTTCACAGTGTCCTTACATAGTACAGAAGTCTGCAACTTTAGCCAAAGCTATCGTTATACAACAGTGCTAGAAACAGCACATGTTGTACAAACAAAAACTAGGAATAACTAAATTTCTTGACCTGAGACTTGGGGGACGTACCTTCTTTTGATGACTTTCAGTGAGTTTATGGAGCCTTTTTTCAATGAAAAATTAACAAAACATGAAAAAGTGCATAGCCCTGGGCTCCAGAGCAATAGGTCAGCACCTCAGCCCTTAAAATTGTGAAGCTAGATTTGAGCTTTGTATATAGAATATTTACTGTTCCTATTTTGGCTAGAATTAGATATAGACAATATGTCTTTACAGTAATTCTTTTTTTTTAAAATGGTGTTTTTAAACAATTAAACACTCCTTACAGAAAAACCTGGGTAATCCAGAAAATTTGACACTATCTTTAATAACTACAGAAGCATGATAATCTTAGTGCTCATATGCTGCTCAATCTAATTAACAAAGAAAAAATTACTTCTATCATGTCTAAATCATTGATGAATAATGGATAACCTCACAAGATGTTCAATGCTCTTTGACTGTAAATAATAGTTCCTTGTTATACCAGTGAGAAGAGATTAAGAAGTGGGGCTTGACACATACAGGACAATGCTGAAGACTTTGGTTTAAGAAGGCAGAGAAGTGAAAATGACATAACATGCCTGTCTAGAGCAGTACTTCAATCTACAGTAGGGATTTATCCCTGAAGATCTATTAAAAGTTAATAAATGATGAAATTTTAATATGATTATACAATTAAACATCTAATCCTTCACTGAATCATTCAAACCCATTATTTTATGTGATAGTCTATTGTGTTAAAATCTACAATGAGAATATCACAGATGACAAGGGACATGGAAACTGATTTTTTATCATGAAAGTTAACTACAACAGGTTGCACTCTGAACACAGCTGAACATCTTGAACCAGAATATTTTGACTCCACTTTTCTAAGTACAATTAGAAATCAAAATGTTGAACCTGTAGAAATCTCAAAAATTTAATTGACACCAAATTAATTTATATTTGTTTATCTAGGCACATTTGTGTGCATGGGTGTATATATATTATAATATATATATATATTTCTTGAAGAAAAGATAAATCAAAGCATTGTGGTTTTGATAACAAATCAAAGACAAAAGCTTTAGCCAGGTGATAATTTAATCTTAAACCTTTCTTGATTGGCACATTCATTGTTGGGAAGATATTTCATTCAGGGAAAATCAACATGCCAACAGTAGTCAGCCAACTGGGCAGCTGAAGTATAAAATGATCAAGTTGAGCTAGATGTTTAGTGAATTCTTGAGTACCTATTTACTTAATTCAGTCAAGCAATCTTTGCCCAGCACCTTTAAAGTCAAAACTATTGAATACATCTGCTTGCTGTTTAAACTTTGCTAGAATACAGTTCTTTCATGTGAGGAAAGTGAATAGATCATCCAGCATCTTGAAGAACGAAGGTGAGAGCTGAAGTGTCAAAAAAGGTGGCTCCAATTTAGCAGCTACAAATATATGTACAACTTCTGGGGCACAATAGTTTTTTTTCTGACACTCAGAAGAACCTAATGAGATTTCTCCAGCTCAAATAGTCTAGGCTTTTGAGATCGTTTCCTTAGTGAAATTCTTAGAATTTCTTACATTTATGTCAGTGAGGCACAGACCCATAATGTCAGCATGAACTTCAGAGCCAGGGTAACTCAAATCCATTGTATTTGAAAGGTCTGGAAGACAGGCAAAACACAGTGTCATCTGACTGTTATACAGATAAATCTGTGCATTTTGTTCCTTTTGTCCCTCTTTAACACAGAACAAGAGTGTTTCAGGTCTTCTGAAACTCAGCCTGAATATGCTGGTTAGCACCTTTTTTAATAGATTTATTATTATTTTTAATAGATTTACTATTTATTAGATATTTATTTATATCTTTATATACACCACCTTTTGAGACCCTTCTACTGATCTTAGTTCTTCTATGAATATGTTGGTTTTGGTTTGTTTGGTTTATTTCCTGCTTTTTACTCTTTTTATTTCTCAAAAATAATTTGTTCTGAGACCATTTTTTAATTGCTTATCAAATTGCTCCCCTTATTTTATTTAACTGTGGTTACTGCTTAGGCTTCAAAAATATAATCTAATGGATTCTATGAAATAATATAAAATTGTTTCTCATACATTGTTCATTTTGACCTCATTGTCTGCAGTACACAGTTTCATATTTTAGTCTCTAAGATTTGCATTCCTGTTAAGTGATGTAGCAAAAATCAGTGAAGAATATAGTAATTCCCTTCATTTGAATGCATACACTAATGACTGATAATTTATTCTCATGCAGTAGCAAATGAGTATAGCTGACATTAAAATACTGCATTATTGCATTAAATCTGTGATTTCTCACAGAAACTCATTATATTCCTGTGTATCCCATCTACAAGGTTTAGATTTATTATTTATGAATTTGATTCCTCCTTCAACATAAAATATTAAGAATGGTTCTATAAGTCACTGAGGGAAAGAATCCATTTTCATCCAAGACATATAGTAAAAGAAAAGAAAATTAAAACAGTGGCAAAACACTTTTTGCATGAGAGTTGAACTTTTTTCCAAATTTTTTGGCAAGAACTTTGAAAAAGAAACATATTTAGTTAGTTTTATTTAGTCATCATATTATTGGATTGCTAAAACAGACTGATGTCTAAACCTAGCATTTTTCAAGGATTCTCTGCTTTCCCACTTTCATTATCAAGGTCACGGATGGGTTTTGCTGCTGTTTATCATGCTCCAGGAATACAGTGGTTGCCTGATGAATAAAATCAGAAGAATGGCAGGCGCACGGAGTCAGAGCTTTGGGAAGGTGTGTGTACTTCATTTAGCAAGGCTATCAGCTACTCCCAAGGCTCAGATGACTGCAGCAGAATTTGGCTTTGATCCAAAGCAAAGAATTGAGAGGACTTAAAAGCAGCATGCTGTCTGAAGCTGCCACTCCGCTGCAGCTCGTCCACATTCGCAGTAATTCACAAAGATCATGCAACATTTGACTGCTTTCTCCCTTCCAGACTAAAAGGGAGAAAATTGAACAGTGTTTTTGCTTAAGTACCTGCTGGTTAAAAGCAAAGCAGTTATAGGAAAAGGAGCTCTGGTTCCTTTATAGTCCCTGCTGTGTGTCTAGCAGCTCCATTTTTGCTTTATCAGAATTAATTCAACTTCTCACAGAGGTACAAAGGGCCAAACCTGCAAAAGGATTTCTATAATCTTATTCAAATGGAACTCAATTTTCCACTTTGGTGTTTGAGACCAAGTGAGTTCAATGAAAACAAAAAGGAACAATTATCACTGGAGGTAGCAGAACTAGGCAGTATTCTCCACTTCTGTCCCTACTGATCTTAGTTATCCTTTCTGGCTGCATCAGCCTAACAGGTACTGGAGAACCATATATTTTGAAGATGCTCTGAATCTCTGGTTGTTTCTTAGAGTAATTCTTTGTCTAGTGCCAGTGCCAACCTGATGTCCATTGTGCCCATGAAGGCAGCCTGAGCTCAGCCTGCCCCTGTGACACCAAGTTGCTGCACTGTAGAGCAAAATCAGCATCTCATACTGTCATACACTGTTGCTGGGTTCTGTGCCAGCCACTAAAACTCTGAAAATAAATGCCACTGCTGCAGATGCTCTTGAAAGCAAGTGTACATTTTTGGCTTTTCATGGATGGGATCAAAATAGAGGTAAATTGAAAGGGCCTGCCTAACCTTGTTCTGCTTTCCACATTGCTGTAGTATTGCAACTTTGTAGTGTACCACACCAATATCTCCTTATCTTCATTGCATCAGAGGGCTATCAATTAAAACAGTATCAATTATGCCAAAAATAATGATGCAAAAGAGTAGCAGTTAGAAATAGCCTTATAATAATCTTAATATCTATAAATGTAACAGATTTTTTTTAGCATATATTGGTATAATTAGTATACATTTTGCTATACAGTACTCAAGTTTTACCCTCTGTAGTCCAGGAAATTAGTGGTTTAATTACTCTTAATATACTTAGAGCCAACTTTTTGTAACACACTTTATTGCTTATTGCCTAAAATTTCCTATCAGGAACATTTAGGAAAAGGGTTTACAGTGTTATATCTTCAATCATAGTCATCAGACATTGAAATGAAATGGGTCTGAGAAAATATGTTAAAATCTATTATGAACTCTCTTCAGAAGAATAATTTATTAATACCTTTAATTTTTCATTGTATCACCTCTCATAATGCATTTGAAAAAGACAGAAGCAAGTTGTTTTATCTAGAGTTCCTCAACTGCCATCAGGTAATTTTGAAAATGATAAAATATGACATTAATGTGATTAATGCATGCATTTTGTAAACAAATCAATTAAAAATAAAGCTGAGTAGTTGTTAAAATTCATAGTAATTAAAAACATTCATTAACACTGCACAGCTGAGGACACTAGATAAAAGTCTGAGGAACTGCTTACATTTCATTCAAGCCCCTGCTACTGAATGTTTTGTAAATAATTATTTGCTATCAACTTGCAGGATAAATCCTTATGTCCTTATATCTCCTAAAATTTTAATTTAGACTGTTTTCCTTCGTTTTGTTAAATGTAAGAACAGCAAAGGTGAGGGCTGTTAAGAAGTGCTGTGTTTTAATGTCAAAAGAAAAATCTGAAATGGGTATTATTCCTAAGAAAACGGATAACATCAGATTCAAAAATCCAGAAACAATCTTGTTGCTACACTACTTTGGCATAATAAAAACTGTCAGAGCAGCATCTGTTGTGTTTTAGAGCCTGAGTGGAGATATTTTGCTGCTAACTCTGATTGATAGTGGAGATCCATCACTCAGCATATAGGCTGAGCATGGCTGGTGCATTTTACTGGGATCTTAATCCACCCTTAGCTGACAAGGGATAAGACAAACACAGTGACTTATAAACATGATACCCAGCTTGAAAATAAGATCTGTAGTTTTTAGAAGTTTTTGTTCAGATTTGGGATTTTTGTTAGTGATCTGGGTTTTTTGGTTTGTTGGTTGGTTGGTTGTCTTTGTCTCTTTAGTTTGATTTGGTTTTTATTCTTATTTTTTTTTCTAAGAGGACATGATTACTGAAGAAAAAAAAAAACTTGACCACTAAGTATTTTTGGATGGACAACCTGAAAGGAGATTGTATCAAGGTGGAAGTCATAATCTGGAAGGGAAATTGACTAGAAATATAAATTGAAGGAAGATAAGTAAAAAAAAAAAAATTAGTTGGGAGAAAGAAAGTCCCAAAACTAGCATAGGAAGAGCCAGACACCTATTCTTTTACGTATTTGAATTAAATCTAAGTTGTTGTTTGTTTTTTTTTTTAAAGGAGATTTGCTATACTCAAGCATGCTACTTGGCAGGGAATAAGGTGGATCTGAGGTGTGAACCAGTCCAGACTAGATCATCCAGCAACCTATTAACAGTTCTAATCTCTATAACACTGAGAAATAACCTGTTACTATGTTCTTTCTTGTCTCATTAGAATTGAAAAAAGAGTATGTGCTTGGCATCCAGCAATACACTTCACAACAGAAGAAAATTAAGAACATTTTGTGGTAAAGGGACATCATTCCAAATATGCAGCTTTTTGTTCACAATGGATGATGGCCTGGGAGTAATGCAAAGCATGAGAAAAGACAAGTTGCCTCTTGCACACTTCCATGAAGGCAGAAGATCACTCTTGTCTATTGTCACTGGATTTTGGATACAGAATGTATTGGGCTATTGTAGAACTTGTCCTGAGGTAGCAGAAATTATAATTCCTTGGATTTGATAGTTGCTATCTATCTATAGAGTAAACAGCTCCTTTGATATATTACGAAGTAGTGTACAGCAAGATTTGTTTGATGTTTTGAATTACCAACAAAGCAGACTTGGACTGAGCTGAAAAATGTTCTTTGTTCTATTTATCTTTTCAGTAAATCACAATGCAATACTCAACATTGCAACTCCATTTGATGTCAGCATGTTTTTCCTTCCTTCATAAACCTATAGTATGTCAAAATTTGCTGAACATGCTTATTTCGTCTTTGTAATAACTGATTGTCAAGGAAAAAAATACAAATTGAAAATCACATTTAACAACTAACAAAGCCATTTCAGTACAACACCACCACCAAAGCAGATGGCTAAATTCAGCCTTTCCGTAGTATGGAGTGAGGTAACTGAAGACACAGGAGCTGGCTTTAGTTTATTTATATTGGTATAAATATACCAGGCTTGAACATGGACTTTGATATCTGACACTACCTGGATAATCATTTGCAGGTTTTCTGATCGATAGAATGTCTTGGGTTGCAATACAGAATGTGACCAGAAATGTGTATTCTATCACCATCTGTTAAAACCGGGTGGGGCAGTGACCCTTATCTCCGTGGCACATACCATCTGCTAATGGGCCATCTTTAAAACCAGCTGAGGCAATCATCTTTATCTTTTCCACAACCCATCCTCCCTGCAGGAAGATATCATCTGCTGCTGGCCCATTCAGTCCCACTGTGTGACTGATAAAATTACATCATCCCACTGGGAGATGCTCCAGCCAGGGGGAACAGCCAAGCCTTTACTACCTAGATAAAAAACTGAGATTTTGGACAGCAAGATACTTCTTTCCACTGGATTCCAGAGGAAAGCCAGACCTTTTCCACATCATCTCTGGACCTTCAGAGGAAAACTGCACCTTCTACAGGAGCACTGCTTCAGCTGAACCACATCTGCCACTGCAGGAGGATGCAGCCACCATTTAATGGGACTGCTGCCAACACCCTGACTGACAGGGTGTCAGGTTGCATTCTGACTCTGTCAGTGTTTTGGGATTGTACTTTGTAATACTGTATTTCTATTTTAATTTCCATAGTAAAAAACTGTTATTCCTAATTCCCCTATCTTTGCCTGAGAGCCCCTTAATTTCAAAATTATAATAATTTGGAGGGAGGAATTTTACATTCTCCATTTCAAAGAGAAGCTTCTGCCTTTCTTGGCAGACACCTGTCCTTCAAACCAGGACATAGAAGGATAATAAAGCTGTGCCTATTACTGTTTCTTATAGACATTGTGGAGGGTTTTACATTCAGGGTAGTAAGAACATATAATACAATTACAGGAAGGGCAGGATACCTTCAGGTATTCATGACACTAATTTTATTCTTATTTCAATGGAAAAAACTGTTTGTCATCTAACTGAAATATCAAGCTGTATAGGCAGAAGACATAGAAATCCATTTAACTGCATGCTTTCTCTGTCATTCAAAGGGACTTTAATGGTTTATGAGTAAAACAGATTTAAAAGAAAACCCTTGTTGACAATCCAAGCCAACAAGAAGCTAATACATACTATTGCAAATTACTGACAAGAAAAAAAAGTAACAAAAAACTCTAACCACCCAAAAAAACCTTTATAAAGTAGCGTATTTTTTTAACAAGAAGGATTCCATTGATAAAAACAATAGATAGGATTTCTGATTTTGTTTAGGAAACTTAAGCTATTAAGAAATTTGTAGTTTTTGGGATGTACATGTTCTCTTTTCCAGTTATCTGTATTTATTATATGTAGTTTGAATATATCCATTGCCTGATAGTATCCATTGTGCTATATATACCTTTTCTAAGAATATATATAGATATATATATATCACTGATATTATGGGCACAAATTGTCATTGATAAAAGAGGAAAGGAAGAAAGTGAAAAGCAGGAAGGGAATGTTAAAATGTATGGGACACAGTGTTCTTAGTTGTTGACTTGGAAATATCTTTAGAAGACAAGGAAAATACTAGCAACGCTAAGAAGAAGAAACTAAGTATTATTCTTTTGAGGTAATAAACATAATCAAAGTGAAGCCCCATTTGTACACAGAACTTTAGATAAACTGAGTACTTGAATGAAATAAAATTATGCTATCTGCTCTACAATTAATTAAATTAAAATAGTATCATAAGACAAGTGTTAAAGTTAGTATACCACTGTGACGTTATCTCTTGAGAGATGAGTTTTCCTATGCAGGAAGATCTGGATAGGCTGGAAGAGTGGAATAACAAGGGCTGAGAAGGTGAGGTGCAGCTCAGACAACTGGATTTTATGCAGACTTGAGAAAAGAAGCCTCAGTGGACCCCTTAGCAGCAGGCTCCACTGTTTAAAGAAGAGGGGAAACTTCTTTTTTTTATGAGGAGATACATAAAAGAGACAAGGGGTAATAGGTGCAAGTCAATCTTGGGGAGATTCCAATTGATCAGAAAAGGAAAATGTTTCACAATAAGAAAAATAAGCCATTGGAATAACCTCAAAGTGGAACCAGTGGCTTCTCCTAATGTTGGACACATTTAAGATCCAGATGAACAGGTTTCTGGGCTACCTTGTCTAGATCATGCTTTTGTCAAGAAAGATTCAGCCAGATCATCTTTGATGTCCATTCCAACTGGATATTCTATGATTCTATGACATATTTTGCTTTAAAGATAATTGACATCAGTGGCTTTTTACAGCAGTCACTGCATACTGTCACTACTTTGCAAGCACTGAGAGCTATTGAAGACTGTTGCTTTTATGTGTATTTGCTACCCATGCCATTTCTGACAATACTTCTACACAAATCTAAAATTTTCTCTTGATCATACATGACAGGTCATGATGGGCTCAGATGACACAGCATTACATTTCCCCTGTTACAGAGCTGTGCATACAGGAAGAAAGCAAGTTCCTTGACACCATTAAAGCCTTTTTTTGCAGAGATTATTACGAAATCTGTACAAGAAAGGAAGAGTCAAGGTTTACAGTCTTATTTGGCTTTTATCTGTATAAGCTGAAGTGAATCAAATGCATGAACATTAGTGCAGTTTTCTGTGTTTGTGAAAGTAAGAGCTGCTCACAGGCTCACCACATATGAAAAGTCCACTGTCAGCCAAAGGCACCAGGGGAGACAATGAACTATTCAAAAATCCATCTGGACAAAAATTAAGACATAGTTTGCCCATTTACCCTGAGAAATGTGCCAAAGGGGCACAGGTGTGTTGCTCTGAAACATTGTGTGGTGGCCTTTTTAGAAGCTGGTCAGAGGACAAACAAGGAGCTTTGGTGATGCTATTTCCAGTTTAGGAAATACGGGAAAAGATAATCAGGAAAAAAAAACCAGCTTGCATTCATAACAAAAAATCCACTTGCAAGGCAATGCCAGTGGTTTGCCAGAAATATACAAAACAGAAAATGTAAGGATTTTGCCTCAGGAATGCTGCTACTTAGAGTGCCGAATTTTGTTTTTAATAAGCTCATTTTTTAATAAGACATATATTAATTCATAACATTTCAAGGTCCTCGGGCTACAGAAAGATATTATGTCCTTTTTAGAAGATAAATGAGTGATGAGATTTTGGTCTAATAAGTTACCAAATTGTAAATTTATTTAGTATGTTTACTGTTCCTATTGCAGCTTTGAACAAAGATAAAATCAGAACAATACCAGCATATTAACTCACAAATTAAGGCCAATGACACGACCAGTGAGCTCTCAGAACAAGGTTATCCTTTTTCAGTATCCCACATAATTTCAAGACAGACAATTTTTAAGAATTCTCAAATTGTTTTTTTTTACTACAAGAGTTAAAAAAAATTATGAAGAGCACTCGTCTTATAGTTCAGGAAAATAGGGATTTTCTGCCATGTATTCTGGTATAAGGTTGCACTAGAAATTACTTGAATCATTCCTAAGAAAATACCTTTTACTTGAAAAAAAAATTCTAAAATTTTGTTTCTTTATTTAAATTAATTTAAAAAACATGAAGTTTGAATAGTTTTAGTTAAGCCCAAAATACCACAATACCATGGTCTTTTGCAGCATATTTTGTCCAATGTTAATTAAAACAAATCTGTTCTGTGCTAGGTAGTTGTAAGTTCTTGCTTGAACTATGCGTAGAAATTAGCCAAATTCTGAAAATATAAACTCAAGGCTAAGTTTTCTTGTGATGATGCTTCCTGCCAAACTCAGTTTATTCCATTGTCACAATATGAGGCCACACTTTTTTTTTCTCCCCTAAAACGATTGCAATTAATTTTGTTACTTATTTAAAAATAATTATCATAAGTACTATGACAGCCAGGTCTGATTCACAGTTTATTCCACTTTGATCAGGACTAGGACTAGTGATCTTGCTAAGGCCCTTCTAACCTGACTGATGATTTGATAATATGACTCATTAATCCTGAAAGCCTCTGCAGAATAAATTAGCAACATTGCTCCAGTCCCCTGGCCAAGATGATGAATCCAAAGAATTAAGTGACTTAGGGCGATGGCAGTCCTTGTCAAAGTCATGTTTTAGTCCCTAAAGTTCATCTCTGTGCATTCAGAAAGACAATGGTGCACACTGACAGTTTAGGAATGTTTTACTGTAAGCAATTAGGGCTTTCAAATGACTGTCCATAAGTCTTTATCTCCACTGAGCTGAACTTTGGAACACATATGTATTCAACAAGAAGCAATGTTAAAAGACTCTTCCAAGGTTAAATAAAAACCAAACAAAAGCGTCCAACCTGAAATATTGAGACATTGAAACAGTGATTTGATATCATTCATTTTCTGGAAATATATTCTCCAATTTAGGCTTAATTTCTGTGGCAGTATCCTTGGAAGTAGTAGAAAGGTACCTGTCTCCTCCCCTCCCTTATGAGATTGTCAAGAAATCTCAGTGATTCTTGCCATGCAAAGCTTCTTTCTTACTGGCATAGAGCATTTAATCAATATCCAATCTAGTGTATACATGTTTTATTAAAGGTTTTATTTGTCTCAGTTTAAGAGCTGTTATGATCAGTGTAAAATAAACCATAAAGACAAGCAAAGGAGCATGGAATTGCCTGAAACAGGTAGTTATTCTGTATCCTCAGTGTATTGTTCATTCAATCACACAGCAGAAAAATAAAGAACTTGATAGTATTTACTAAAAATAGTACACACATCTCCTCTCTCCATATAATAAATAATGTAATTTTCACATTTTAATACAAACATTTAATATAAATATTTTATAATTTATAAATATACTTTACAATGTATACTTACTAAATATATTTAATATGTTCACCATAAGAAATAAACCTGCATTTGCCCCAGAGCTTACAGAAAATATTCATTTATTATGGGTATTTAATGCTGTAATACAGGTGGATGAGGGTTACTTATCTCCTAAAATCTAGAATGTAAATTATTCTTTTTCCACTTATATTCCTGTAGAGGCTTTTCTGTGTAGTTAAAAATTAGTCTCCTTAGAAGACAATTTTTTGACACTTTTAATTGGTTCTATTTTTGGTCGTTCTCCTGAATGTGGTTGACAGAGGTATCCTCAGTAATTGTTGAGGTCTGGGATCTTAGAGAGACCTTATCCTCATTACTCCAAATGAGGATCACATCACTGCTTTTCTACACTAACTGTATAGCTCAACATCTTATAAACACTTCTATCCTATTCCAATTAGAAAACTGAGGAAATTAAATATATTGAGCCTGAAACTGTCAAGACATAGGAAGCTATTTGAAGAAAATTGGAAGGGGGTATCAGTGTATCAAAATGTCAAAATATTCTCCTTTTTAAAAACATCAATTAAAATCAAATATATTATAAGCTGAAAGATGTATTTTTCTTTAATGCCCAACAGCGTATGAGTCTTTGGTGATGAAGTTGGCTCAGCACCTGGAAGTAGTCAGAACTCTTAAATAAACATACTTATGCACATTTCAGTCTACAGATATTCAATTCCCCACTTAACTAGGTGGATGGTTGTGAAAATTGTAGCATAATTTTATCTTGTGGTTATACTCAGTCTTTTGAACTAATGGAAAGAAGAAAGTATAAATGAAAAGAATTTATACAGCAAAAAATATAATCAATTAATTCCCTACTAAGGCAAGCCCCCATATCTAAAGGAGAAGTTAAATGTGATTGAAGGCAGTGTAATAGATGGACTGGAGTCAGGAAATTTATATCAATGCCAAATCAATTACAGGTTGCAGGTGTTCAGAATTAATTAAAATAAATTGCTATAAATCAGGCATTAGCTGTCATGAGTGAATAAAAGCAGAAAATGAAAGAAAATTAAATATATTTATTCTATAGAAATGTTGAAATGTATCAGAAAATAAATGTTAGAAATAATTGTTTATATTGGTTGGCAGTGTTTTTATTCTAAAATCAAAAGTCTATGAAGGTCCTTTCTCAAAGTAAAACTGCACTTCATTTTTAGAAAGGGATTCATACCAAATGGTTTTGTTGAATCTGATGTTAATATTTTCTGTGTTTAAGACTGGAGATAATACTGCTTGCAGACATTAAAATAAACTGAGTTCTGTATTGCACAGACAGGAGCTTCAGTGCAGGCAAATAAATATTGACTTACACTTGCAAGTACCTAGAAAAATAAATTCTATAAACAAATATTTTAGGATCTTTAATGTTAGAAACTGCTTATATAAAAGTGATACTATGCAAGTACGTATAAACATTTTTCAATGTTACTTTTGTTTGTCATTAAAAAAATGTTAAAATGCAAAATCATATAAAATAGTTCAAGGGTTCAGAAAAATTACTGTTTGATAATAATCTCTAAAAAGTCATAGAAGTCAGATAATAAAAACAATAAATTTGTTTTCCTAAATGTTAGAGAAAGGATTGGGCAAAATCAGCCTCTACATCCACAGAGTTCCAAGGACAATGATGTTGCAGTGCACATGGTGGAAGTCCCAGCAATGCTGTTTTTACTATAATGGGAAGCTTCCCCCCAAAAAATTGGGAATTATATCTGTTTCCAAAATAATTTGATGAAGAGGAAGGGAAATTCATGGTGTTTGCAGGAGGAGAGGAAGAGAGAAAAGGACACTGGAGGCAATGAAAATGAGATGGCTTTATCTGCCACACGCACAATGCTCACAAAAGCATCTCAAAACAGTGTGGAAATTTGATGTGTTTCTGAATTGCATGTAGGAGCCACACAGGTCTGCAGACTCCCTCTGGCTTTTCCTGCATAATACATTAGACATGCAGTTTCATGACAGAAGTGTCAAATTTAATTACCTGTGTTTTCTTGAACGGGAAAAGGGGTGAAAAATAAAGCCTTGTAAAACATCTACTGAAAGCAATTACTCAGGAAGCTATTAGCAATGAACTTCTTTAGTTGCCTGTACTGCAAATCAAGGTCCAGCTTTCCAAGAAACTTAAACCACACACACTTGTAAAACAAGGGGATGGCAGCTAAAAATGTGAGAAATCTGTAAATGAGATGAGGAAGGGAAGAATAACAACTCAACATTAAAAATAGCCAGTTAGCAGGCAGTCTCACTGAAGTGATTTAGTGGAGACAGAAAACACTAAAAACCCTGTGACCAGGGACATGACTGGCCAATATATTGGTTTGTGCATTGTAAAACATCTATGGGTTTTATTTGCTTCTAGGTTTCTAGTTTGAAAGAGGAAAATATTATATGACTCAATCCTGGGTACTGCACAGTCCAGGTTACAGCCTCATTTTTCTGCTAGTTTGTTTCACACAGCTCCCATTCACATCCCATATCTTTCTCAGGGCATAATTTGGCCTCAGATCTTGTCCAGAGAATCAGAGTTTCTCATATATTCTCATACCATTAATGTGGTAAATGGTTCCCATGACCCTTTGCCTGTCTGTAAATCACAAGCTATGAAGACATTCCACGGTGATCACATCATTCAGTGGAAATTTCATTAAATGTAGTTTCTCAAGCTGCTATTTACAAACAAGGGGATTTTTTTTTTCCTGCAGTAGAAAATTAGAGTATAGCTTACAATGATTTAGATACACTTTTTCTGAATTTTACACTTAACTAAGAAATGCATTTATATCCTCTTACTTAAAAATGGGCATATCAACTCCTGTCCTGTTCTATGAACAGTGTTTATCATTCAAAGAGGATCTGATAAGAGCTTTGGCATACACTAGAGAAAATAATTCTATTGTTTTCATGTGTCATATTTACTATCAGTATCACATATGTAGTATTTGTGTCTCATGGCTAGCAATGTGTCCTGGGACAAGCTGACAAGTGCAAGCTTTTCTACTCAGAAAGCATAAGCTTTTCACCTCGACTTCTGGATTTTAAATAAGTTGCATTTCTTCCACAAAGAAAGAAACCTGCTCACATAAACATCATTCCTTGCACCAACCTGCATCCTCACGTGGGAACTGCCTGTGCTTGAGCTTGAGCACAATGGATGCAAAGACAACATTGATAACAAATGAATTATTTGTGCATTTTAAAAAGCTGAATTGTTATATCTAAAAATAATTTATTGGGAAGGAACAAATGCAATTTTATTTGTTCCTTTCCATTCAATTTTCTGCTTCTGTTTGAATTATGAAATTGTTGATCCTAATTCAGTTGCTATAGGATGAAGTGAAAGGACTACAAATAGTTCAAGCAGGTTATGCTCAATACTTTTTGGTTAAAAACTAATAAACTCATGTAATGACAAGCAAGGTGGCTCTCTAACATTTGTGAACCTCTGATTTTACCTGAATTCAATTTTCACCTTATTTTTTTTTTTGTCTCATAACTATGAATAATTTACATTCATTTAAATATAAGATTTTTTCTCTATATAGACCTGGGATAGAAATCATCTGCGATAGTTCTAAATGCTAAAAATAATAAGCTTACATAATATTCAGTGAGACATTTAAGGTTCTTCCTCACGTTTTGGGCTCAGCCTATGAATCTTTTAATGGAAAATCAATATATCTTACAAAATGAGAAAGGTGCCACTTTCAGTGCTTTAACTGTTTCATGTTTTATCCATTTCTGATGCAGTTCTCTGCTCACAGCCAGTTTACTGCTAAGAATGTGACAAGAGCAGCAGCTGGTAATTTGTCAAGACTCCTTGAGACTTCATTTAGTTGCTTCAGTAATTTTAATGCCTTTCCAGAGTCCCTTGAGTAGAATCCCTCCTATTGATCAAAATTCTCCACTTGCTAAGTGCAAAATCTAAGTTAACAGTACATGGATAATAGTGCTGCAGAGAAATCTACTGCAGAGATCCAGGGAGTGCTTTAAGAACCTGGGGCATCCATGCTCATTTTTTCAATCACCCTGTTATGAGAATGAAAGCAGCTGCAGAGAAATTTCTAAGCTTCAAGAATGTGCATTAAAAGCATAGCAGGTGTTTTTTTTTTTTCTAGTAAGGTTTCAACATCATACTAAACAGCATTAAGCCACAATCTACAAGAAGAAGTTTCTGTCCTCAATGTTTAAGGAGAAAGGAAAATGCTTTTGAAGTCTGGAGTCAAGAGTTTTAAAGCTGAGTGCATTTTCCTGCACTTTGTGTTCACTTAGGAATCATTTCTTTTGTTGGCAGAGCTGTTCTTGTTCAATCTCTACAGTTTTTTATCTTTTGCTCATTTCTTTTTTTTTGCTTAAAGTGTATATTGTGGAAATATCAATGTAAACCTTGATGTTAGTAATATCATGAGTGAAATACTTCAGTTGTTTCTGTAATTAAACTGTTAATTTTATAGTAAAACAAAGGCTTGGCTAGTTCAATATATGACAGCAATTTTGTCATTTCCTTTCTCACATGCTTTTAAGGCACAATTGATTATAGAATCTTGATACTTTCTTCTACATTAGGAAGACATTTGCCTGATTTTCTTCTGGCTCCCACATAAAGCTAAGCAGAATTTTAGCATAATTTTCTGTGTTCAGAGTACCCTTCCCCTCAAATCCTTCTCCAATCCTTCTCCTAAGCAAGTACTTCCCAGATGGGGCTGATGGTGCAGTGTCTTCCTGCAGCCTCCTCACTGGAACCTTTATTACTCTGCTCACACCATAGCTCAGGTTGATACTTGAAGAGCTGCTTGAGAAGCCCAAAACAGAGAGAAATTTACCTGTGAATGCTATGTTCTGATAATACTTAAGTTCTGAAAATATTCAACATGATATTTAAAATTAATCAATTCCTTGGAGCTGATTTGTCTCAGTTTGATCAGTTACAAAAGTCTGTAACTCTGAAAGGATTGCAGGAAGTCTCAGTTTTGGGTTTGGGAAGATATCTTTGAAATATTAGCAAACAAGAAAATGTCTCCTAAAATCTTGTCACAGTTGGAGACTATGGCATGGATTGAATGATATATACTAAACATGGTTAATGCAGGTATTCCTGAACATGACGGAAAACTGACTCCTTTTTCCCAACATTGTTACTGGATACTGGATCTGAGAAAAGAGGTAGAAGCTCAGTGACTTGATTACAGATGAAACCTTGGGAAGCAACTCACTGGACAAAAGGACCAGAATGTAGAGTACAATTATTTTTGTTAAGTTAAAGACACAAAAATTTTAAGCAATTTGTTTATCAAGTAATGGGAAAAAATTATTTCTGGGAAAGGGTTCCATAATTAAACTGGGTAAATAAACAGCTTGAAAATTACTACAGAAAATGGAATAGAGGCTATGATGTAGGGAAGGTAATATACAGAAAGGTAAGCTACAGTTGTTACACACTGAAAAAAATTGATGCATTACATAGGGACCTAAAGTGAGGAGAAAGAACAGTTGTTTGCATCATTTTGAAAGGAAACAAGATGAAGTCTCTAAACTCCAGTACTTTCTCACTTAGTGTTCTTAAAGTAATGATGAACTGAATAAATAAAAGTATGAAATAGCATGTTATTGTGAATAATCTCCTGGGGATAATACCCAAAGTTATCCTTTGGCTTTACTCATATCACTGAGAGACATTTGCCATATGTACCACTAAGGAACAGGTCTGGGCTCTGAGTAGAAACAAGTTGTCCATGGAAAGAAGTGCAAATGAAGACTGGCCATCTGAAGTTATCTGTCAAGGTAAATAGAAACATCGTTTTTGTTTATTTACATAACTAATGGGCTGAAAAGGGTAATAGGACTTCTTCTCTGCAGTAACCTGGAGAGAAGCTACCAGCAAGGTAGAGCTACCTATTGCTAGGTCATTTGTGCAATCAGTTTTCAGGCCAAATGGATGACAGGGCAAAAAAAATATGGTGCCACAATTTCAACTCTTATGAATACAGGCAATATGCTGTGTGAAATGACAGTAAATGCCATGTAAGAATCATTAAAAAAAAATCCCATGTGTGAGTTTAACTCCAATGATTTGGTAGAAGTATTTTTTAAAATTTTTATTTTATGTCTTATTTCCTAAAATGATACCTTATCTGTGGAAGAAAATTGTCTACACTAAAACCAGAACAAAACAAAAGGAACAAAACAAAAAAAAAATTAAAAAAAAGCACAAGAATACAGAAATGAACACACACATAAGGAAAAAGTAGTAGACAGATAGGGGTTAAATTAAAATGCATTAACTGCAGAATTAAAAGTTAAAAATTGAGGATATGGTCTTCAAATGAATGGCTCCCTTGTTTTATTATCCGACCGTTGTATAGTCAGTTTTATTACATAGTTCCCTACACTCTTGGGGTCCTGTTGGAAGTGCCTGAATTAGTTCATTTCAATATTATGTTTTTATAGTGACAATTTTTTTCATTAATATTAGGGCAAATTATATTCAGCCGAACAGGAAGCCCCTTGCTAAGGAATAAATGAATTTTAATAAATAAGGATCCATTTACTGCTGTGGTTGCAAGTATTTCCTTTTATAGGACTTTGTATTAGACACAAGGGATTCTCTTCAGTATGAAGAGAATTATACTCTGGATTATACTTTCTAGCATATGCTTTTATCTCAGTGCCACATGAAAGTGGAGTTGAGCCATAATGCAGAAGTCAAGCATCAAGCAGGAATAATGTCTTAAAGGAAAAAGCACATGTGCTTAAATTCCATAGTCTGAATTGCACGAGTCTTTTAAGCTGGCATTAGAGTTTAGCAACTGTAGTGTATTAATGGAATATCAAAGAGGATGCAAGATATCCCTGAGTGAGTAATCAGTGGGCAACAAAGAACTATTGTGAGGGCCTTGATGCTGAAAAGGGGCACAGAATGAAAATGCCAAACAAAACACTACAACACAACTATACTACACTGTGCCTTGCATGCAAAAATAAGGAAGTGCTCAAAAACTGCTTCAAGATAAATTCACTACTATGGGGAATCTGGTGATAAAATCTTCAGCTGACATATCTTTCTGAATGCTGAACTTAGGTCCTGAAGCACTAGGAATTTTAAGTCCCCAGAAATAGTGCTTTTCTTTTGAAAGGTATTCAGTGCAGAGATAAAGTACAGGGTACAGTTTATTCCTAATTGGCATTAAACCCATAACACTGAAAAACAGCACCTCTTGTCATACAACTCAGGCAATGTTATCACAGGAGGTCTTTTACTTCCCTTCTTTTTTACCCAGAAAAAATGTAATAAATATTAGAATTCCCATTATAAGGTTGTCAGAGCAAAATTAACCCATATTGTGCTCTAAGACAGGAATTTTTCAGAGCTTAGCGATGCGTGAAATCAGAATAAAGAGAATAAGGAGAAATCCTAAAAGAAGAACATAGGCTGTCAAAGATTAGTCTGAAGCTACTGAGACGTCAGTCAAGAAGTCTGAACTGCTCAGCATAATTTCTCCTGAATCCACACAAGGTCTAAGGAAAACTAAAGGTACATCAATGTTGATGCTTTTTAACCTTTATTTATTTGAGTATTTGATTACAATATAAGCAATTTCAGCTTCTGAATTGAAGTGGATCCATATCTGAACCAGAAGTGAGTCACTGAGTATTATGTCATTTATGAAGAGTGAAATCCAAGCTGATGCATGTCACTGATGCTGCAGTACATGGTCTTCACATCCTAGAATAAGGTTTAGCTCTTCCATCAGCCTGCTGTAGAGCAACCACTACCTTGCACAAACCTGCCTGATGCAGATCCAAGCTTCAGGTGAATCATTTACTCTCCTGCTAATCCTCCCTAGCACTGAGCTATCACTCACTCACAATAAAATGAATTCTTTCTTTTCTCCTCTGATTAAATAATTGCAAAATCTCAGTTTAGCTTGGATTTATAATATGGGACAATTAGAAAAGTTGATTTTACTTTTTTAACTTTAGAAATACGAGGTAGACATAAAATGAAGTGACCAGGAAAGTGCTGAGAAAAAGATAAGTTGAGAAAATATTCCTGTGTCAGATAAGAAAATGTAAATGGCTAATCAAAAAATCATCTATCTATAGAGCAAACACAGTTCCCAAAATACAGCAAATGGGGGCTAGCTTGTACTGCTACAGTTCCCATCTTTTGAGAGCTGCTTCTGGAGTTTACTGGTGCTTTGCTGTTGGTGAGGACTGTCTTCCAGACTTTTGCTTCCTTCAGCAAAGAGGAGGCTTCTCTTGGTTGCTTTCTGCCTAGGGACAGCCTGTGCTTTCTGTCTCCAGCTGACTGCTGTCAAGAGCTGACCTGAGCCCCTCTTTGGCTGGTGCTTGAGAGGCACCCAAGTACCTGTCAGGCCGGAGAGCCTTTGCACAGAGCCAGGAGCTGTCAGAGCAGCAGTGCATGGGGCTGGGGGACATCAGAGAGACAGACAGGTGACTGACAGGCTGCTCACAGAGACCCTGAAAAGACAAAAGCCCGGGCTATGTGAAACAAGAAATGAGGGTCAGCTAGAAGCTGCACTCAAAGGAACTGTAGATGGAAACTCCCAAGATGGGGAAGACTCAAAACACGTGATTTAAGGCAACAGCAGTCTTCCTAAATCTTGGCCTGTAGGTCATTTACTCCTGTAGATCTGTAACTTCAGGAGTGGCAGAGTGCCCTGGGAACAGCTGAGGAGCAGGAATACTCAGAGAAGGCATCAAGGCCAGCTGATCCTGGGCCAAGCATTGTGTAATGGGTCCTGCTTTGTGTGGGCCTGCTGAATGAATAGGTTACTCTCTATTTCAAAAATCTGTTCTCAGTGGTACCAAATCCAGCTGGTGGCTGGCTACTAACTGGCATTCCTTACAGCCCCACTGAGGGGCTGCTGCTGTTTAGTGGTCCTTTAAATGTCACATACAATGACAAGGACTGCATGCACTAAGCTCACGATACCAAATGGAGAAGGTGATAGATAGATAGATAAAGGGAGTAGTGCATGATTATTATTCAGATGGACTTAAGCAGGTGGAGAAATGGACTGAGACAAACCTTGTTATTTTTATAAAGTTCTAGGTCTGTGAAGAAGAGCTCTGTGCATGACTAGCTAAAAGCAGGTCTGCAGAGAAAGACCTAAGGTCTTGGTTGACACCAAACTGAACAAGAGTCAGCCATGAGCCCTTCAGTGAAAAGGGCAATCACTATCAGCACTAGTAAAAAGCAGCTGGCAGGTTAAGAGAGGCAATTGTTTCCCTCTATTTGGCACTTTTTCTCTTGGGATTGCACCTGACACACTGATTACATTGACATACTAGGGTCAGTCCAGCAGAAACACACAAAAATGTTCATGGGGTGAAAGTGCATGACAAATGAGTAGAGGCTGGGAAAAATTTGAAGTTATTTTCTTCAGCATGGAGATAAGGTTAGGGATAGATTTTTTAATTTTTTTTTAAATTTCTTCTGTTTACATCCATCTTTTGGAGAGCATGGGGAAGACAAAGCAGGAATTGAAGATACAAAAACTAAGAGATAACAGGTGCAAATTAGAATGATGACATATCAAGAAGCAAACACACTGTGAAAGTTTCCAAATACTGTAATAAGTTGACAAGACAGGTTGTAGAATCTCTGTTCATGGAGATATTCAAGACTGGCCTGGACAAACTCCTGAGAAACATGATGCTATTAGTCCTATTTTGGATGGAGTGTTGGACTAGATACCTTCTAGAAACTGAATCCAATCTCAACTATTCTTGAACAGTCACGCTTTTCAGGAGCAGTGTAATGTAACAGAACAATACAAAATAAAAGAAATAAAATAAAATAAAGATTAATAAAAAAAGAAGTGTTTTTGTGGTTTTTTGTTTGTGTGCTTTTTTAATAATGTTTTTACTATCTAGCTCCAAAACATTTTACTTTGATCTGATGACTGTGAATAATTTGGACTTTGGATTGTTACTAAAGGATATTGGGATCCATTCAGAGCAAAGATGTACCAGAGTCAGAGAAGGCAAGCTTTGAAAAATTTCTGACAATAAAAGAGTAAAAAGCAAGAGTGTTTCAAAGTTGTGTAGTAATATATAAAAAAAATAGAAGTTGTCAATGAGTCCAAGAAATTTGTGGACATTGTGCTGGTTTTGGCTGGAGTATAGATAATTTTCTTTCTAATGGGTAGTATGGGGCTATGTTTTGGATTTGCTTTCCCTGTTAAACTGTCTTTACCTCAATCCATCAGTTATCTGGCTTTTACTCTTCTGTTTCTCTCCCTGAACCTGCTGGTGGGGGAGTGAGCGGTAAGTGGCTGTGTGGGGCTGCTGGCTGGAGTTATTCCATGACAATGTTCATTTCTGTAGATAGGAGGGATACAGAATTATAAAAATAAGCTGAGACTATTTGTAGGCTTATTTGGGCTCTTTCTGGAACCTATCATTTGCAATTTTTAGTTGAGGAAAGCTGTCTTGATTTTTTGCTAGACAAAAAAAAAAAAATACTGATTAATTTTTGGATAATGAGAACTTTGCAGTCAAGCTACAGAAAACCTTTTCAGTTCCAAACTAAATACTATGAAGATTTAATGTTCCACGGGAAGAAGGATTTCTCAGAAAAAAAACAAACATAGCACTTAGTGCATGTCACTTGTAATGACAAATGAACTACACCAGTGGATTTTCTTGGGGTTATATAGCTGCTGTACATTTTGTTGAGGAAATTGCTGTACAGATTTGAGAAAGTTTTTGAGAATGAAAGTGAAAAGTATATGAAATTGCAAAAATACCAGGGTAAAAAGATGAGATTAACAAACAGTCACAGACAAAAGTCTGAGAGATTCTTTTGAATAGTGATTGTTGTTCTTGTCAAAGAATAAGTAATATGTAGGTCTGAGAACATTGAAAGAAGTCACTCTTACAAAAATAACAATAAAGGGGTCATGAAACATCCTTCTGCTCAATGGTTTGAGATCTTTGTAACACTGGAAAGTTTATGGACGCTGCATCAAACACTTAGCAGCTTCAGAATGTGCCTGTTCTGTTTTCAACATAATCATGCTTTTATCACACCATATCATCTTTTTCCAGTGGTACAATACCATTTCATCACTTTTCAGGGTATGTAATGAGGGGAATTAGTGCAATGTGACATTAAGTCACACATACATATGAAAATATCAAACTTTTCTCTTACATCTTCCTGAGTGTTTATCCAAAAACTCCAAATTTTAAATGTTTTAATTATGTTTCAATTATTTTGGCACAATTAATTTAATGATAATTTAGTAAAATTGAAATGATATATTTCCCACCTCTAGCCTTATTCTGTGAATATAGGCAAAGAAATAGTCAGTGAGCACACATACAAAATCATATTAGTGACTGTACAGCGATAACAAGCCACTGTGGCAGGAGGGAAAAAAGCCTACTAGTATATTAGGTCCAGTGAAGGGCTACAGATATTAATATTGGTGCTAATTTTACTAAATATTTTTTAATAATTTGATTTAAAGGGCATATTAATTAATTTAGAAGCTCTTTATTGTTAAATTTGAAAACTAAAAACTGGAGAAATATTTTTAAAAGGATTTAGCAAGAGGAAAGTGGAAGGGAAGGACAAGGTTGGGGAATGCTCATTAAAATCCTTCACAAATATCAAACGCCTCAGCTGCTTGCTTTGCTAGAATATTTTTTCTGTTTCAAGGCTAGTCTACTAAAAGGAAGCCTTGCTATATTTTTAAGCTTCCTGTGTCCATTACATTTATGATTATTTTTCCTTTATGATTATTTTTTTATTTTTATTATTTGTTGTACAGACAGTAGCTGCATATAGCCATTGAAAAGAAAAATGAGAAATACAGTAATCTCATATATATATGTATATGCAGAAAATCTATTTCCATGGAAGTCTCTAATATCAGAGCAATGTGACTGCCACTGATTCTGGTAATATGCCATTGTAAAATTCATGTTATACACAACTAGATCTTATTAGAGATAAGTGGTAAGTGAATTTACAATTTAAAAGCAGTGATAGATCACTCACGTTGTTTTTCACAAATGTTGTCAAATTCCTGCCTTTTCACTATGATTTTCTAGGAAAAAACGTTACACTTAAAATTCTTTTAAATTAACTTCTTGTCCAAATGAGAGCATAAGACTGATACTTTTAAAAGACAAGGAATGTAACCTGTGATCAGTAATACTGTGATACTGATTTGTGATATTAATTTTCATATTACTTTAAAAAAACAGGATACTTTTGGCTTTCTTTATAGATAAAATGACATGAAATTTTCATGAGGAAAAGAGGTGTCTATGAAGCAAATCTTGACAAGAGCAGTGACTGAGGTTCTACAGTAATTGAAAGTATGCCAAACAGGACAGATATCCCTTGTTCTGACCTAGAGTGTATTTTTGCTGTATAACATACAGTTTAATTGCCAAATATTGCTTAGAAGTACACCACTGAGACTGCTGATTGGATAGTAAATTTATGGTCATTTATGGACTGAAGTGTGTTCATATAGTTAGGCAGACAGACAGCTGAAGATCATTGATTTGAGAGAGTCACTGCCTTCCATTATGACTATGTGGATTAACTGTAGTATTGTTTCCTAGACTACTGTAATTGTTTTTTTACTAATGCCATTAGAAAGCCAGTTTCCACCATAGGTTTTTTTTCCTAAATAGTGAATAATTTGTTAAAAAATTTTTGCACAAAATTTATTTTTCTGCAAAATATATCTAACTTTTAAAAAATATATATAGACTTTTTCTTCTCTGGGATCAATTAGCATGTAAATACTAAGAGTCTGTTGGTTTCTGAGACTGACAGACTGGAGAGAGAAGATGCCAAAGGCATCAAAAATTCCTCTTTAATTTTTAAATTTAATAATAAATATTACAATATAGCTACAAAGATCACTAAATCCAGATGCAATAGATGATAATCTGTTGAAAAGCTGCTCTAATTATTTTAGATTTGTGACAAATAAGGAAGAGTATTCCCTGTAAAGGAGATTCTCCAGTGCAAAGTGAATTCTGACAGCCCATGTGTAGAAGATCTTTGTAGCCTCCCCACAGATCATAGATGCGGACTGGTAGATTAAAAAATATTAAGTATCACTTAAAATGGAATATGTGCTATAAGTTAAAATATATTCTTGAAGTACATGCTCATATTCTAGAGTCTGAGAAAATTTTTCAATCCAAAATATCTGAGTTCATGTTGCACCTTTCCCACCATGCTTTGGGAACTTCTTTCACATTCTAATTATTTCTAATTTTAAAATCGACTTGGTTCCTAGCGCCTTGAAACAGTTTATTGCTCTATGGTTACATGCCACTGAGCCATAGAAATTATTACCAATCTTGTGACTAACTCAGTGATAATGCCCAGAGATTCTGGCTGAGGTAAGACTCCCATGTGCTGCACCACTTAGAGATTATTTCTCCATCAGGAAAGAAATAGGCATATTCCCCCATGTAGTGAATTCAGATCACAGAAGTGTTTCACCCATTCAATGCTGTTAGCCTTTGAAACATGGTGGCAGCATGCAGACAGGGTAGCAGGACTGGCTTTTGGCATGCTGGAACTCCTAGGATGTTTAGGGACTACTTGGGGCAGCTTCTTGAGGAAGGCTAAAATCCATCCAGGGACTAACTGCTGAATAGCTCAGCTGATTGCATCCCAGTGAAATCCCAGCTGGGATTACAAGGCAGCTTTTCATTTCCTTGTGTGGGTAAATCATCTGCCATAACTGGTGCAGAACTTGTATAGGTAGGAAAATGAGAGACTGGGTGTGTGTGCTGTGCTGGACACTGCTGGGAGCAGCTGTCCCAGTCCATGGCTCATCATTCCAGTCCTTCCTAGGCTTCTCTGGCACAGGCATGACTGCATCTGTATGGCCTGCTGACAAAAGTAATGATCTAGCAAAAAAAAAAAAAATCCAGACAACAAATCTCAGGTGAAATAAAGAGGCTATTTTTCACCAGAATTGGATTCCTGAATCTTTTCACTGTAAAGCAAGAGGCCTGAGATCAGGAATGGAAATTTTGGCAGTTTGTCACTGAAAAGCAAGTCTGTTGCCTAAAGTCCACAAAGTGCATAACATTTAGTACTTCTGGGCACTGGACTGTTTCCTTAGTCGCATTGTCTGTAAGAAAACATGAGTGAAGATTGAGAGTTGTTTAGGTGTGTGGCCAAATCATTATGTCCTAAAAACTCAGTAATATGCTCAGTTAATAAAACAGTGCTGCTTTGGAACAGACTCCTTTTGTCAAGAGATCATCTTGCCATTTGTTTTTACTATGTAGTCAAGGTTATCATTGTTTCCCTTTTCTGCTTTATAACCAGCTCTCTGATTCCCATTATGAGCCTGCCACAGCTAAATTAAACCATAATTTATGCAAAAATTGAAAAGAAGTAACTTGCAGAACTCTCTTAGGAAGATTAGAGTTTCTGTCATGAAGCTTCTCTTTCCTAATGTCCTGGGTATTTTCTTTCTTCACTACTTTTTCAATCATTAAATTTCCTCTTGGGAATCTGTGGATGAGTTGGTAACATGAATTTAAGTGCTTAAATTCCCAAGATTTTTAGATGAAGTTTCTTTTAAGGGCAAATTATGCTGAAAGTCAGAGTCTGAAGAGCCTTAAGCAAACAAAAACCTTTAGGCCACTGATGACTTGTTATATTCTACCTGTGTGGTGAACAAACAGGCAGCCATTTATAACAACAACAGGGAAATTAAGAATGGTTAAAATCAAAATTCATGAACTTTTTGCTCAAATGATAATTAGTTGTCAGCATATATTCAGGGCATAGACAGCAGATCAAATATCTTGTGCTGTCAGCTTTTTCTTTTAATTAGGGCTATGGAAAATAGATGGGATATTTACAGTTCAGTAACTCAGTCAAAAAAAGGGAAATGCAATTTCATGGAAATACTAAAAAGCAAGATCCTACAGGGGGGAGTCACCTCCTCAAGTGTTAGTGTCTAGTCTGTAGGTATCTGAAGAGATCCCAAACACCCACATGTACCTGATAGATATTAAAGAGTAATTATATAAGATTTGCCAAAGCAGCTGGATGGCAGTGGGGATTATTGTAGGGAACTGTTTCTCTATTTTCACAAATAAATCCTGCTTGAATTGAAAATTGGTAAGATGTGGTGGAACATTTCTTCAAACATCAAGCCAATATGTGAAGAAAATAATTTATTTCTAAAATGCAGACTTCAGTGCACTGTTACCTAAACATATACTTCTGATTTGAATCAAGATTATTTCCCTAAAAAGAGTCAGCTGTATATGAAGTACTGCATTAAGGACAAATAGTAAAAACATATTGTCCTGAATACCATTCCTGGGAAGAAAGACAATTCAGAGAAGTCATGTAGAATCTTGTAGATAGTAATTTACTTGGATACAAAAATATAAACTATTTTGTATTCTGTGGGCAATGTTATTTGTTAAACTAATTAAAATTTTCGTTGGATATTTAACTGCAGACACAGAGTAAAATCTTCAAACTGCTCAACAAATTTCCCCTGCAGTTGGAATAACTCTAAAGATATTTCACTATTATGAGAAAATAAAGGGTGTACTTTTCTTACAAAAACTGGAATGTTAGTAGGCTGAGCTACTCTGCTGTCTGTGTAGCTGATAGCACAAATACAAGAGAGCTTGTGCCAAGAACCTCGTGCAATTTAGGGCCAAATAGACAAACAGAAAAATATGATTCCGAATAATTTTCCATCCTTTGTGCATATATTATCTCTTTTGCCTTCCCAGTCCACAGTTCTCAGTTCAAACAAATGATACAAACCAGAGTTAGATGGAACTGAAATTCTTTTGGAAAGCTACTACCATGATTAGGAAGAAAACACATAATATATATCTATGCTACATGTTCAGATTCAAAAGCATAACACAACATATACAAACCAAAGCACTTTATAAAACTGAATACAAATTTTGCCTACAGACTCAATCTTTTTTCTTGCTGCTGCTCTGAAACACCTTTCTTTTCCTTCTTTGATTTTTTTTCCATAGTAATTAAGCTTAAAAGCTATTAAAATAGGAACTTGGAATGGAAACATTGACAGATCCTTAAATACAGCAGAGTGCAAAGAAAAACTGTAATAAGAACCTGTCAAAACTGAAATTGAAGGAGTTTGAGAGACCAGAAGACTATAAAAACATGCCTATTTCTAAAGTTTTGAATGATGATATTTTTAGGTTTAAATGCTCTGTGTTTCCACTTATTACATAGCAAAGTGGGACAGATGAAATATCTAGGCATACAGGACAGCTACTTCTGTAGTTCAAAGATTTCAGTATTGTCTTGAAGGTAGGTAAAAAGGAATAGCATCAGCTTTCCCTGTGTCTTTGTATGATATTAGTATTTAGACTTTAATGTCCCAGTAAAAGATCTCTTTCTTCTCTTTTCTCTGACTTCTTTTACAGCTGCTGAATGTTAAAGAAACATAACTGAAAGAAAGCAAAATAAAGCAAGACTACTTCAAGGAAAATTTTAGCAGCCTCAATTCATTCCCCATGTATTGTTACATGCAGCTTGAACACCTTGCCCCCTCCAGTGTCTTTTTTCTAAATTTAGTACCTATATACGATGATCCTCACCTAATGAGGACTCTTTAGTGTTCTCCTGTTCTTCACAGGTCAATGTATGGCTTACAATTTTGTACCCACATATCTATGAAGAAAAAATTTCCTCATAAATAATTCTCCATATTTTTGATGTCCAGTAACTTCATAAATATCCATATCTCTCTATTTTCAGTATCCACTAATTTTATTTGTAGTGTTAAGGGAATAACTGTCAGAGCACTTTCTTTGTTGTTCAATGTACACCCTCTACAGGCCTCTCTTCAGCTGCAAATCCATCCCAATTTGTGATTTGTGATTGGAGGCACGCAATAACTGAAGAATATGGCAAGCAGAAAGTAATTCTGCAACATAGCAATACACACTGGGCAGGTTTTGTATGGGGAAGTGACATCTCCATTTTATGAGTTTTGGTGGCCAGGCAGGTTTGACACAGATCTGAATGGAGAATTTCATGTGCCATGGAAGAAGCATTGATATAAATTCATTATATGGACATATTTATTACAGATCAGAGCCTCTCAGCTGTTAAAGGCACTGATCAACTGATGCATACACTCTGAAGGGATGAAGTAAATGTAGTTAGATGCTTCTCTGTGGTGCCCTGTGACAGGACAAAGGGCACAAACTGAAACACATGCAATTCCATGTAAACCTCAATTCCATTTAAATATTAAAAGGGTTTTTTTTGTTTGTTTGGATTTTTTTGGTTTGGTGTTTTGTTTTGTTTTGTTTTATTTTGTTTTGTTTTACTGTAGGGGTGCTTAACTCCTGTAGGAACAACTTTCCCAGATAGGCTGCAGTGTTTCTCTCCTTGGAGTTACTCAAAATCTGGCTAGACATGACCTTAAGCAATCTGTTCTAGCTGACACTGCTCTGATCCTGGGAGTGGACCAGGTGCTACCCAGAGCTCCATGCCACTCACTGCTGCTCTGTAATTATTTTATATCATGCAGAAATAAAGGAAAAAAGTTTTTACCCACTTGCAATCAATAAAATTACCACTGGGATTGTGTACTGCAAGAATAGGGATGCTGAAGTTTTGTCCTGGCCAAACCCAGCCTATTACTTTCAAAATATCCAAAATCCCCTCTGCTGTTTAACACACCAAGTTTTCTCATGTTATATCCAGAACTTCTTCAAACAGAAGTGGAACACGGAAAGCCAATTGCACCATAGAAAAAGTGACTGATTTGAAGTGGCAGGTGGAGTTTTGCTACCATTTATTTTCCCCACAGAAATGCTTAGTGTATTTAGGTCTTCAGCAAAAGTTAACCTGAGACATGGGTGGATCAATATGAGCAATTACACAGTGGCCACAGAGACTGGCACTGTTCTGCTCTTGGTGATCCACAGTGAATCTGACCTTCAGAGACTGAATGTTTTTCTGCACAGCTTGTTCTGTGAGGTGAAGGAGAAAGCTTAGACTGTTCCACTGCACCATATGGAAGGTGAAAAATCCACAAACACAGAACTACATTACCAATGAATAAATACTTAGTAGGTCGTTACTATATATTGATTTTTTAAAAATTATACATTAATCTGCACACAAATTACACTCTAAATAAAAAAAAAAGATTAAAAAAAGCATTATAATTTGAGAAGCTTCAAAAGGAAAAAAATAAAAGCAAAATAAAGTGGCATAGAATTGGGACTAGAAAAGTCCTGTTTCCTCTGTTACTCATGTGTTGGTTAAGCTGTGCTTCTTCCTCGGTGACATATTTTTTGGTTAAACTATGTTTTTAAAATTTATTTTTTTTTAGTACTTGGTGGTCATAATAAAAGAGAAAAAATAGGGACTAAAGTGAACATTTCCACTGCTAGACTACTTTCAAATTATTTTAACTATAATTAAGGTATATGTAATAGCAATAATGAGCTAGAGTAAAAATTTAAGTATAATGAGGAGAATATTTTAGCTGTATGAGAAAACAAAAAACCAGATGAACAAGGAATTATAAGACTTTTGACACCTCAGGTGTATCTGTTTAAACATCGGCTAT
The DNA here is from genome assembly GCA_034336665.1 of Luscinia megarhynchos. Taxonomy (NCBI): domain Eukaryota; kingdom Metazoa; phylum Chordata; class Aves; order Passeriformes; family Muscicapidae; genus Luscinia; species Luscinia megarhynchos. Next base: position 74,984,678 of record JAPFBE010000003.1, read on the forward strand.
AGCTACAACTACAAGGCAATGAAGACAAGTAGAGGAAATGTCTTTAAGCAAGAGAAAAAACAAGGATTAGAGCTCATGGAGTAATGGCTCACAAAAATTTATGCAGTTGTAAACAGTTATAAAATACCTGAGCCTAAACACAAGAACTGGAAAAAAAAATTTAAAAATGTTTATCCTGAATTTAGTCATTGACTTTGTTGGTAGAACTCATGATTTATATTGATGCAACTGACACTAAATTCTATTCCATTCTAGTGTATATTGTAACATTTACAGTCTACAAAATATCACTTTTGTTGCTTTCTTATAGCTTGATATGTAAGTTAAAAAATGTTTAATTATGAACAGGCCTGTGGATGGCTTTGTGATCTGAATGGGCTGGGTCTTGGTCTTTAGAAGCTAATGCTAAAGTAGTAAGTGATAGTTTGATTACACTTTAGGAAGTATCTGATTGAAATATTTCAGAAACTTCATGGAGAATATTTCTTATCGTCACTGAACTCCTGCCCAAGGGCCTAATTCTTCCTTTCTAGATTCTAAAGCAAAGATTTTTAGCAAAATGCGTTTACTAAAAATCAAGGCAAGAATGTTTTTTTCAGACTTTGATCCCAATTTAATCCACCTTCCTATAAAACCAAAACTACTTATGAACTAAAAGCTTCCAAAGTTCTTTACAAGTTCTTACGGATGAAAACATTGTTCAAATCAATAACCAGAGCATACATTATTACAGCCTGCCATAAATGAGACACAATCATCTACCAGCCCAACAGCAGAGTACAGAGACAAGTGGTTAGAAAAGAGAGTTATGAATTCTAATTTTTGTAGAGGTTACTAATGAAAATATGCAGCTTAAATATGTTGTCTGCCTACACCACTGACATTGGTGTTGTGCTCAACTGCATTCTAATTCCAAAATAGAAGCATAACAATTCCCTTCTTTTAACTGCTAGGTGAAATTGCTGTTGAAATTATCTTTGATTGAATATATTCTCACTGAGATAATGATGTATGAAAGGTACTTGAATTCTGTTCAAATGCCGATCATTAAATGTCTTGTATCAGTAAACTTCACAGACTATGCCTTGATTTTTGGAAGTTCTAGTCTCTGTGTGGAAGATCTCCAAAATCACATATTTTATTTAATTTCTTTTGCATCAGTGCAATCAATTCAGTTCTTGATCAGTTCTAATGATCAATTATTGATCTTTATCTCCAATTAATATAATTAATTGCAAATACTTTGGAAATGTTATTAAACAACTATCTTTCTGTAGAAGTAATTTCATCAGATTTAACATATTTTGAGATTGTAAAACTTGGAGCCATGCTTTTTGTTAGCAAATAACTGATATATAATAACTTACATAACTGAATACCCTATTTTTTTTGGACCTATATCATAGACTTGCCACTCATTTGGAACTCAATTGAAAAAACCTGTTACAACATGCAGATACTTTCCAAGAGGAATCAAATTACCTGGCTGCTCAAAATAATTTCCAGGGATCAAGCCTATCATAGCTCTACTATCAATATGAAGGCCTTGAACAGGATAATTTGTTTGAAGGTAAAAGAGACTGAGAAATGAAACTAATGAAGGCTTTCCACAGTTAAGTTCCCAAGTGCATTGCTTTCCAATGAATCTGAAATATTTGAGACTTTCAGGCTGCATTAAATTCCAGGAGCTTGAGTCAAGGTCTGGCTGCAGTGAGAACTGTATCCAGCCACGAGTCCCACAGGAACAATCAGCCTTCTCTTCTGTTAGCTATGGAAACATTGCTAAAGATATTTCTGTCAACCAGTTTTTGTTGTATAAAAAGTACCTAAGGGGCAACAGAGTTTGGAAGGCATGGAATAGATAATAGCAGACCCACTAGTTAAGTGAAATTTTTGCATTGCTGTAGAGAGGAAGGTCTCTTTTTTATTGATGTTGCTAAAAGGATCAAATTCCTTTTCTGGGCTCAAAGACTTCAAAAAACATAAACACAATGTGCACTTGATACACACACTTTAGGAAAGAAAAAATATATTATACTGTTCTATCCTTGCCCTTCCTTAATACTTATCTGGAATGTTGTTCGTTTTTTGTTATGTTTAAAATTAATTTTTATTTTTTTAATCTCTAAGGACTCAATAGCCCGTGCCAACTCATCAAATGAAAGTTCCTACTTGCTTTTTTTTTGCTGAAATTTTTATCAACAGACTATGAAGAAAGCCCAATTTTAAAGTGTGTTGATATGTTTACCATTTCAGTTTATTCCTTTTTAAAATGTTTGAGTTCCTTCCTTCTCAGAGTGCCCAAAGCATGGAAGTACACATATTATCTTCATTGATTTAAATTTCCTTTTGCAAATCACAGAAGGCTTCCTCACTTTGTCTTCAAAGAGACTCTTATTTTTTTCAAAGCATACTCTATACAGGCAGAGCTGAATTCCCTTGAAACTGATACTCCTCTCACACCCACCTCTCTATAAACAGTAGATGCAGGGAAACTACTGTGAATGACACAAGATAATCCTTGAACAGCTGACTGAAAAATTAAGTTGAATGCACCCCTCTTCTTTCAAATATCTGAAATAGTTCAGCTTTTCATATTCCATGTTTCATCATTTCCTGTTCCAGCTTCTGTCAAAACAAGGAAGTATCACAAGCTACAAACACCAAAAAATGAAACTCCAGATCTGTTTTCATAAGATTTTGACTTCAGAGTTAGGCTATGTTTGGACATGAAGTAATTACCAAAATGCTTTGCTGGTCTTGGATTAAAATGTGATTTACATGTGGTGATCAGAGAAACCATAGTAAGTTTTGTGGAGATGTGAGGAGAGGTCATGTAATGAAAAGTATCAGCTATGTAGGTAGAGCATAGAGACATTACTGTCACAACATTTGATGTTTTTCAGCTCCTTTGTAACATGAATCTGTCATATTGTCAATACAAATGACACAACTCACTCCTGTTAGTAAAATATTGTATATAGTGCTCTTTGTACTTAAAGACTGCGTGCAGAGTGGCAAAACTATTCTAGTGTACAGATAAGCAATCTTGTAAAGTGCAATTACATCTGGCATTTAACCTGCAGTGCTTAAACTACTTTTAGCATACAAAACTGGACAGAACTTATTTAATCAAGCATAATCTGTTAAACAGATGTGCTGCTGAGTACAGAAATTACAAGTATAATTAAATCCTATAATGGAATTATATTTTCCATCTCTGAATTGTTTTAAAGCTATTCTTACATAGACTTCCATTGCGATCAAGCTGTAAATCTGCCTTATTAAAATTATTTCAAATGAATAAGCACATTTTATATTTTATGTGTTCCTGAATACTTCAGCCTCTATGCTTTTATACCCTGACACACTGTTTGTAGTACATCTACAGAATAATTGAAAGGCTTTTGAAATTAATAACAGAAAATAGAGATGAAACCCCACAAAATAACAACACCTTTTCATCTTTCTGCATCTCTGAACAATTTTTCATTTTTCATTTCAATATTGTAGAAACTAAAGTCACTACTGTCAAACTAATCAGCTTGACAAAACAAAATAACTATGCCATACCCAGACTAACATTCAGCATGTTCTTGTCACTTGCTGCATTTTCATATCATATCACAGAATCCAACATGCAAACACAATATTTAGTTTACCGAACAGACTTCTGACCTCTTATTCTCCCTTATCACTTTGTCTCCTTTCTTCCAAGTGATAGCTTGGCTTTGGAGAGGCTTGTGGCTTGCACTCAATGACAACTTCTTGGCCCTTGGTAACAATTATTGTTTTCTTCATTTGATTGAGAGGGAAAGTGGGAGCTGAAGCTGTTAAAAAGAAATACATTAATTCTACAGAAAACAATCAGAGCCTTCTGTTTCATTTCTTCTAATAGAAGATTAGAAAAATAGATTTGGTTTTGGGAATAGAATCTTAATTTTTCTCTTTGAAATTATTATGTCAAAGTCAAAATTTTATAAAAGATTTAAAATCAGCCGCCAGGATTATATGGTAGGTTTATAACTTAATCCAGCCAGAGATTAATGAGAAATCTTTCACATCAGCAGGTTAGACTAAAACTTTTGAAACCAAATAACTTCTGAAATTAAATAATGCAAATATTTTAGCTACACTTTCAGTTCTTATATTCAGTTCTTATATTTGTCTGAATACTCAGAATGTCAATATAAGAACTTCTTAGTAGAAGATATTATGTCTTGTTCTTAGCATTTCACTTTTTAAGAAGTCTCATCGTTTACAAACAAAAGCTAAACTAATAAATGCATTATGGTACTAATGCAACTAAAATACAAATGGTACTAATTACTGTAATTTCACACCAAGAAAGGAAATTAGTTCTCAAGCAATCTCATTTGATTGTGTTTTTTTAACTTCTGCAAAGTCAAAGGCTCCTATCTTAGCTACACCTACCGGGACATTACGCTTCATTGCCTCAAATATGTAGGAATTTCCTACCATTATTTTGGTTAATCCTCATACCAGAGATATTTATATGGACAATTTATTCTGTTCTTTTCCCTTTGGTAAGGCAGCAAATTAAACACAATTGCTTCTTTGCTACAATATTATGGTTAAAATTTAACAGGGGTACGATCTTACAAGTAAGAAAATGAAAAGCTAATTTTACTGCAGCAATATACAAGGTCTATTTCTGATAATGAAGAACATCACAGAAAGTGTGCAAGTACCTGGCATACTAGGTATACCTATTTTATAACAGATACAAAAACAGAGCAAAAGAACACTGTAGCAAATAGATTTGTGGACTCAATCACTACTGACGGAAAAAAAAAAAGTGATGAAAAGCCAATCACTGGTCTTGGCTTTTAACTTTATGGCTATAAAGAAATGATTTCAAAACTTATCAGTGAAATTCTAATGTTGGCCAGCTAGGAAATTGCTGAAATGTACTAGAAAAGTTTATTTGCCAAAAGAGCCAAATGTTAGCTGAAACGCAGTGTATTTCTGCAATTATAGCATGTTACTCATTTCACTGGGAATTTATAAGAATGATTCACATTGCAGGTCTAATCTCTGATAAAACCATTAAATTACTTTGGTGGACACCTTTCTTCCTGCTACATCATACCCTAATAAAGATAAATGAATCTTACAAGTCTGCCTCACTAAATCCCCTGGAAGGGCACTTATTACTATTGTTCCATTGCATCTTGATACAGTTTGCTTTAAGGAAAATTAGTGCCATAGTTCTTCAAGTTTTTCTTCATTAACTGCCTGCTTCAGCTTTTGGATAATGATATTTTTATTGTATTTCTGACTAACACTATGCAGTATATTTGTTTTTCTGTAGAGGATATTCACCCAAGTATGTAATTTGTATTATTTGATCAGTTTTGGGGATTTTATAAGATTTTTTTTTAAACTGAGATCATGCATAATTGCCTTTTAATAATGGCCAAAGTAGAAATAATAAGCTAATTTTAAGAGAGATTAAAATGCTTTTATTTCTTCTAAATTTCATCTGCACATACATTTGAGGGGGTAAATAATTTTTTCCATTTATTTGAACTGAAATAGCCTGTGAGAAATGCTCATAAAATGTTGCTGAGTCAGTTATGTATGAATGACAATTTTTGGTTAACAGAAGGCTCTATGCTCTATGGGGCAACAAAGGACTCACCCATAAAAAGTAACAAGAATACAAAGAAGCTACTTTTATCTACTCTGCTGTTTGGACTGGCAGAAGCTGTTTCTTGTCACAATAGTCTAAGAAAAAAATTAATTCTCAAAAGGGGAAAAAGGAACAGCTTGTTCTTTTCCAATACTCACCTAAAATCTTCAGCTCGGCACTGGCATAAATCGTACCATATTTATTTTCTGCTAAGCACTGATACATTCCAGCATCTGACACATTCACACTTTGGATCATCAGAACACCATTAAACATCTCAATCCTGCTCTGTAATAGAATTAGAAAAAAAAAATTAAAAATATTCTATTAAAGCAAAAAGACACTGGAAAATTGCTGTGCTATTAGCTTAAGGTGAAGCAACAAAAAATGACCTAAAATAAAACCTAGCAAGAAGCTTCATTGGGCTTACCTCTTTCTTGTTATACAAGAAATTGCAAGAATAAAAAGTAAAAAAATATTTGACAGTAAATATTTTCAGCGTAAATTCACTATATTCAAAGCTTCCTTTTTTCTATTTGCTTGTTTGTTTGCCTTTACCCATACATGATTTTTAAAAGCAGCTCATCCTGGGAACTTTAAGGAGGCAAGAAATCAATCATGGATGTAATATATCTGATGATCTTCAAATGTACAGCAGATGTTTGGTCTCAATCATGGTGCTACTTTTGTAGAAGCAGATATGAAAGATTGCTTGCATAAGTAAGAATGAAAGGGTCCAGTTTCTTTCATCATTAGTACAAATTCCTTATTTGAAAGGCCCACTAGTAAAAAATAATTGCCACAACTGGAAGAGAAGGAGCATCAATAGCCATTTATGGAATTGTTTCATGAAGCTATAATATGAATAATTTGAACTTCTTTAAAACAACTCTAAGTTTCATTATAACTGTTGTAAGTTAAAATTGATAAGGCATAAATTGTTTGGGAATGCAGAGGAAACTGTGATAAAAAATTCACTTTGTTGTAAGCCCTCACCCATCTCAAAGTAAAATTTAATTTGAAATTTTAGAGCCTGGAGAAACTAATGGTTTGGAAAATCAGAGAGCCAAAAAGTAGAGGTATTTAAATTGCTTCAATTTCAGCACTAATAGCTCCATCTAAAAAGGCAGAAATGAATAGAGCAATCTTATTTTCAATGCCTCACAGCTTCAAAAGTAAACTGTTTTTATGTTTCCTTTCTGATTGTTTGCATAATTGGTTGATGTTCACAGATAGATAGAAGGGACATTTGCTGAAAAGGAAAACATTACATCTTTTATATTCATAAATCCCTTCTGTGAGTTCATTTGCAAATATAGACATTTCTTTTTTCCGAATCAAACAGCTTTATTTTAATCTGGAAAAATAGGTTAAGTAAATTTACAAAACTTTTCTTTACTCCAAATAATCTGAGACTATAAAATGGAAAGGTATTAGTTAAAAAACCCACATGCTGTGCAATGATGCTCTGATGATTCAGTGAGAGAAACAGAAGAAAGTGAAATAAATGACAGATCATGAAATCAGTGGTCTTTTAAAAGAAAAAGAGAATTTTGTTGATGTCTAATTCTAAAAAATACCAGGTGAATGTAGTAAAACACTTTACATTCTGGGAGTCTTACATGAACCATTTTAATGGTCTTCATGACGAGTTCTGTTACTTGCAGAGAACAAATCGAATTGCAAATGTGGTGGTCATACTTTTTGCATTAACCAAGCAGTAATTTCTGAAGCACTTTTCAGTACTTTAACTGTCTTTATCTGAATGAGAGGAGAAGGATCCGACAGGCAGGTGACTCCCTGTCTGGTGTACCTGTGGCCAGAGAGGAGCTCCGTTTTTCAGCCAGCGATACGTGGGCCGTGGTTTTCCAGTGGCTTTGCACTCCCACCGGAGCTGATCCCCACTGTCTAACTGTGTATCATTCAGCTTCTCCACCCAGTGTGGCAAGGCTGCAAGCAGAAATTGCTGTGTTAGAGTCAAAGATTATAAAGTGGTAAGTCTCTAGCTGATGTGCAAAGACCTAATCAATTAAAAAGCTTAAATTAATGGACCTTACAAGACTTACCTTACTCTCAGAACAAAGCACATTAATAATAAAAAAAAAGAGGCTCAAATCAAAAGAGACAGTAATAAAATTAAAAAACTCCAAACTTTAAAGAAATGCTGTAATGGCACTAACATGACCTAGAACAGAAACTCTCCTGATTTAATAAAGTCCAATGGATTAAATAGTACTGCTATATTATTGGGTTCATTACTTCTTAATTTAGGACAAATGTTTGGTAGTCACAATAGAACATTTCAATAATTTACAAGACCTAAGATATTTGAATTGTGGTGAGGAGGTTAATTGTCATAGGCTGTGTTTCATGTAGTTTTCTCAGTTTACAAGGAAATCATTATTTAGCTAGGAATGACTGGGAATTCGATAAAGTATTTGCACATATTTTTGTTAAAGTGTCCTAAGTTTAATTCATATTTTAAGGGCAAAATGCTTTTAACATTTTTAAGCACAGAACCCATGAGATTTCCAGCATCCATCAGGAACATAAATTACACAGTAAATCAATCTTAAAACAGTCTTTTCTTTGAAGGCAGGCAGTTGATAGCTGTATATGTGATCACTAGTACCTAACTTTCTTGAAGTAATCCATCAAAAATAAGGCATATTTTTTTCAGAGAAGTAGAACTTTAATGTGGCAGTCAATCAGATAACTGTTTGTAGGATATAATAATTTGGGGAACATTATATGACTCAGTGAGAAACTGAGCATTGATATGCAGAAATAAAAAAGTACGCTTAAAAGCCAGGTTTTGGGTTTTCATACTGTAGCCATATCACTTTATATAACACAGAGGGTGATAGATGACAATAATTTACTTAAGGATATAAAATGCTGGTTTGGGATTTTTTTGTTTGTTTGTTTCAATGTTGTTTGTTGTTTATCCAAATCGTAGAGAATAAACAGCTAAAAGGCATAGCTAAAGGGATGTAAAATTCTGCATGGTACTAATAGAAGTCCAGATCTGTCATAACAAAGTCTCTGCTTCAAATGACAGATAATTGATAATGTACTTAAACATGGGGAATTGAGTTTAAAAATAAATCTTTGAATCTAGCTGGCATTTGACAGGCCATCAATCAAAGACGTGAGAAGATATGAAAAGGCATGACAGGTGACTAACTGCTTCTAGCTTACATCTTGTGCATGGATGATAAAGAAAGTGAACGAGGTGTCTATCATTCCTAAGCAGGGAATAGTCAGCTTCAGAGTCCCAGACCAGACATTTGTCAGAAACTGGAAACATATTAGAGGAAGAATCACTCATTTCCTTTTTAGTAGAAGGGAGACAGAGAGATTGACCCAGCCCCACTCCCAAACCCAAGACAAAAAACCTACGCTTCCTTATTCCTCTTATTACAGTCAAGGCAATGCATTAAATTCTCTACATCTGCTCTGCTGTGCTGAATTTCTTCTTTCTGAACTTATAACAAAGGGTCCCACAAAAGTCTGCAGAAAAAACAGGCATTGGGCATCCCTGCTTGTTTTTTCCTCTGTTCTCCTAAAAACATAATTTAATTGCATTGTATAGTCGCTGTTCTCATTTTGAGTGCTTCAATATACACAAAAGAAGCATGCTGAGAAGAAATAGTTTCCTTTGAAAATAACTACATTAATATGATTCCGGAAGATGAGACAGTTTGAATGTGTAGCAAAAAAGTCATAAAAGACAGCCAGTGGTACCATAAAATCATGCAGTTTCAAAGAGGAACTAAACTGTTCCTGTTTATATTTACTTATTTTCATTATTTTGCTTTCCTGTAAATTTTACTATTTGACCAAAACACATATAATCTCACATTTCTATGTTGAATTTGAGCTCACCATGAACCAGAGTGTCCAGAAAAGAGCATACACATTTTCACACTGAAACAAAGCTGCCCCAAGCCTGGCTGCAGACTTGTTCTCTTCAGAACTGCTGTTCCCCACACTTTGTCTGGCTGTCTTGCTAACACAATTCTGGCACAGGCTTTCTTCCTGAAACTACAAACTTGCAAATCACAGTGGTACGACCAATTGCTGAGAACAACCTTTTCCCATGAGTTGAGGTATTTCTACTCTAAATTTTCTCCTCACAGCCTAAACAATAGGCCTGAGGAGTCACATTTCTCACACTGTTGAAGTTGCCATCAGTGAAGGCAAGGTTCCCACCCCTCTGAGAATAAATAGCAAATCAATAGGTAGATGTAGCTGGAACAGAGCTAAAAGTGTGATCGACAGAAACACTGCTCATCCCTTTTTGGCTTCTATTTCTCTCTCTTTATCACAGAGGATTCCCTCTCTGCTAGTTAGCAAGGGTCACTCTCCATAAAATCATAACCGTTGTTCTAAAATCCTATCAGTACTTTTAGAGCTGAAACATTTAATTCAATGTGCAACCTCTGACTCAATGTACCATTTTTGGGTCTTTTTTTTTCTAATGAAAGTATCTTAACACAACCCTGATAAATGTGTATGCAAAGAAAACTTCATTCCATAATCACACTTTATTTTAATTAGAAAATGTAGCCAGATTTCAAAAGTTACAAGTTCCTTATTATTTTATTTTTTTTTCTTATAAATACAACATTCTTCTTGGGAAAAAACAGTTTTCTGCCTGTTTTTTAATCTCTCCAGTGAAGAGTTTTGGGGTGACTGTGAGAAGAGAAAGATGCATTTTAGTGTTCAGTAGTCTTTATGAATGTTGTGCCAGAGCTCTATACAGTGTTTCTGAGATTTTTAAAACACCATCTAATCCGTGATTTTTTTTATGATGCATTTCTTCTCCTTTTTATTCAAGGATGCCAAAATGTTTTACAAACATAAATTGGCAATAAATCTGCAAGCTTACTGGCCAGTTTTTTAAAATGCTCTATGCAAAATGAGATTAAGGTGCAGAAAATTTAGATTATTTCTCAAAAATTTAAGCAGCTTTTTGTCTGAGAGAAAATAAGGACAAAATTTTACATAGAAAAATGCCTTAAAATAATGTTCTAAAATGTGAATGAATACAGAGTTTGGGGTGAAAAAATTTTATTTTCCTGTATATGAGATTAATTGGGAAGAGTAAAGCAGGAGAAGCATATTGAGAAAGACAAGTAAGAAAGTCAAGATAGAAAATTTAAAACTATTGTACAATTTTGACTACAAAAATCTCTTCTCTTGCCAGTTTTACTGTGTGGCACTAGCCTGTAGTGGCAGAAGCGGATTTTTTTTCCCACGCAGTTTTCATAATTGAAATAGATTTTAAAATCAGTATGATCAGTTACACTGCATTACAAAATATTCCTGCTGTTCCACTCTTGTGTCATGGCAAGCATTCCCTCCAGCTGCCAGGAAAGCATTGTTGTGTGCAGGATGAGCCAAAAGAAGAACAGCCAAAATGTGATTTTAATAATCATATCACAACCCCCTGCTGATCCTGGTAGTAGTGAGTAAGTAACAGAGAAAAAAACCAGAAAAGTTGAAGAGTGAGAGAGGTGCAGGAATTGCACATGCCAGTGCTTTCCATGGGGAAAATTCTGCTACCCAAAATTTGAGGAGAAACAAAAAGGTTAATGCCAAATTTATTCACTCCCATTTTAATTTTTGTGCTCTCTTCTCTTAATCAATTTGAGCTTGAATAAAATTTCACAGAAACTTATAGGATGCACAGATCACTTGGGGGAAAATCACACCTCTCAAAATAGGTTGCAATGCATAAAACAATGTATGGCATTTTAAAAATTTAGTTTTTAATGCCTACAGCTGAATTTCCACTAAGTGTTGAGACCACAATAATCTGAAGTTGTCAGCATCGAAACATTGCTTTCTGAGCAGCATCTGAATTGTCAGCTGCACCAGGCAGTCGTGGTGTATCTGGATTGCAGCAGCAGGTAAGAAGTGAAAAATCACTAGTTTGTGATTAAATGTGACTAGGCAGGCAGACTGGGTGTCCTGGGCTTTCTCCAAAATGCTCTGTGGTGACCAGATCAGATGCAGCTGACAGGATGAAGAAGATTCAAACAGACAGCGAGCGAGTTCCTACAGAGATATGTAAATTGTGAGGCCACAGTGTGACACAGCTGGTCCCACAGAGTGCTCTGAAATTTTACAAGAAACCCCTGGTAACGAATGACGGCCTACATCTGAGTTTCTGAGCCAAAGTAATCGTTGTTACCTGGAGGAATAAGATGTCAGTGCAAAGACAGTGAGCTTACAGGTAAATAATTCATGTTGGCTGTTGTTATGAGCAAGAGGTACAGCAGAAAAGGTCATTCCAGATAATGTCCCCAAATCCTGCAACGTCAGCCGTCAGCAAGGGAAGCTGGGAGTTTTGTGAAGTAACATCTGGCTAAATTTTGTGTAGAAACCTTCTCACACAAACCCCCTTACACCTCTGGAAAGAGTAGCCAAGGTTTGTAGGCCAGTGAGACACTAATGCTCTCTTCAGGAGCATTGAAGGATGAGAGTGGCTCCATGGGGAGTATTTTATCTTGAGGCCAAGGAAAAGCACTTGTAGGGGGTAGTAAGCTCTGTGCTTCTTGTCCTGCTCTATTGGAGGTCACTGCTGGTATTGTCCATCTGAAAGCCCTCTGTAACTTGTTCTGACCCTGCTGCCTGATGATGCAAAGGGGTGAAACTTAATGTACTAGTCTCACCTATCTGTTAATAGAGGAATAAAACAATATAAACTCTCTTCTTAAAGTGTTAAAAAAGTTGTCCTAATATTACTGCAAAAAACACCAATGAACTAAATTTATGCTCCATTCTGTAAAGGCAGACTCTAGAAATATAATTTAGACAATGCTGAAGAATGAACAATTCATATTTCTATCTAAACAGAATAGGACAAAACTAACATTGTAAATATTTTCCATGGATTTGAGAACCACATTTATTTTTGCTCAAAGTCAAAAGGCTAATGAGAGATGAAGATTTATGTAGAACACTCTATCATATTTGCTGTCATTTTATGCCACAGATCTGCATGGTGCTCTTGAGGAAATAATTTCATTTTATAGCATCTTAGCTTCTCTCTTCAAGAGCACCTTTTACATTCTTTTAAGTCTAAAAGAGGGAAGCAGAGATAATTATAACATCTTTATATGCTACTTTGGCATCTAGTAGTTTCATAGCTCTAGAAAATAGGTACAAAGTATATGAGTTGGGATACATCCTAAAACTCCAACTAAATTTTCTGAATTTCTAACATTTTAAGAAACGTTGTAGAAAAAGATCAGCTGCTAGATCCCCCTGTCCCTCAGGTGCCTTTCATGCCTTTTTATGCCTGCTATACTTTCATGGAAGTAATTTATAGTAAGAATTTGAGAAATACCAGTGGAGTATTGTCATAGTAGGAGGCTTGGAGTAGGTGCTGGGCTTTGACTGCTGTTTTCAGTAAAAGTCATATAAAACCTTTGCTGTCATTGCAAAATGGCAAATTTGAAATTAAATGCACAGACTGTCATCTTAATCATCACATAATTTTTACAGCATATACAGAAAAAATGGAAGACAAAAACCTGCCCTGGGCTCTAGGTGGATGAGAATGAAAAGCAAGGAAAGAAGCATGATCCAGAGATATGCTGATACTCACTAAAATCAACTGAGTTAAGATAAGGACATTGGAAAGCCAGAGAAGACAGAAAAATTGATTATGGACCTGTAAATATTGACATATGTGGAAAATAAACAAAATATATTATGCTAGTCTATAGTTATTTGATGAAAGTGTGTAACAAAGACAGACAACTCTGCATAGTTAATAATGGGAAGAAGACATGAGGAGCCATGGGCTGAAATCAGAAAAAGAAAATTGATCAAGGGGAGAAACATTTCCATTAACCTGAGGTTCTATCTAAACTGCAGCATTTGGAATTCCACTGGCTGGAATATTTGAAAACAAAATAATCCTGCTTGGAAGATCTGTTGCATAACCTCCCACAGTAATATTTTCTGCTAAGTATTTGAGGTTGTAAGGTTCATGAAATGATAGAAAGTAGTGTGGCTAAAATTGCTTAAAAGTAGTGAGACTCAATCTTACTTGTAATATATGCCAAAATTTGAATTGTAATTATTCATGGTATGGATTACATAGGCTTTTGTTTCTAGACTAGAATGCAGCAACAGTATAATATAGAATTCTTGGAGTTTGCTAAATATTTTTATTTTCAGGATTTCTTTTTTATTTTCAATCTGATGCATGAATCTTACTTTTATGGTCACTCAAAAAAAATTTTTTTTGAATCTTAGAAAATGTCTAACGCTATGTGAAAATCAGAACTTTTGGAAGTTGTGCATACCTAGATTGAGAATTTTCTGGAAAATTTTCCTTCTTCAGCTCCCATTCCAGTATAATGAACTTGACAAAGCTCAGCAGCCAAGCATAGCCCAGGAAAAATGTTAATAAAAGTGTGATAAAAACCCTAAAACAGCTTCAGCATTGTTTTCTGACAGATAATTCATGTTTAGATTGCATGTCATTGTTACATCCAAACTAAAAGGAATAGACTTTTAAAATTATAGCTTTACTATTCAATTAAAAAAAAAGAAGAATCCCATGTGAAATTGTATTTAAGCCAATTCAACGAAGGAGTCAACATTATTTAATTTTCAGACTTTAAATGCAATACTAAGGAATAAATATAAATACCTTAATTAAAAATTATTTTTGGTGTATGGTGTGTACTCTATACAACAAGGAATCTTGTTTCTACTGAACCTTCACAGTAACCAAAGCCTTAAGTGTGGACAGAGCATTTCAGGACAATACTGTGTGCAGTTACACTTACTGTATACTTGTAGCTGTCCTCTGAAGACATTTCTTCCACGAGAGTTCTCAGCCTTACATTCATACATTCCTGAGTCCTCTAGCTGCACATTAGGTATTTCAAGCACAGCTTGGGATTTTCTCAGGCGGGCTTTACTTGGATTATGACCATTAACTTTCCTCCAAGAGATTGTTGGAACAGGGCTGAAATATTTAGTAAAATTAATGTTAACACTCTTCTGCTCTTGAGAATATAGATTCTGTTATCTGGTAGTTTAAACACTTAATAATCTAAGTAGCAATAAAACATAATCACAATTAAGGTTCATATAATGGTTGATGTGGTTCACTTCCTATAGGGAATCCTTAATAAATGGATTGCTGCATGGAATGTGTTTCTTTCACCCACAAGGGTGGCTGTTTTTATTGAGATCAAGTAAATCACTTGAAATCACTCTCTCTAGAGTTTCTTTAGCACTCTATGCTTTACTCCTGAATGCTGCCACTCGATAGGTCAACAAAAATAATTCCAAAACTTGGATGAATCTAGCAAATTCCAAAATATCCCAGTTTTCCTGCAATGAAAGTGCAGCTTAGGTCAATCAGTGAAAGCATCTGTTTAGGTGGGGAACTTCAACATCACTCTTTCTTGGGTAAATTTAAGTGACCAAAGGTATGGAAGACATTTTTCTTACAATATTCTTCAAGATGCAAAATTAGTTGTGTGAGAAGATGTACTAATGGCACTGCTGTTTCTGCCTCACAGCATTACACTCTTGCTTGTGGCAGCAGAAGGGTTTGTCACTACAGCTTGTTGTTCCACAGAGGTCTGTGAGGACCCTGGGTCATTTACATCCATACTCACGGAAGAAATGCAATAAATATCAGTGTTTGCACTGATAAAATTTTCTTTTTAGCTCAAAAACACATCAGCCATTGTGCACACAGTGGGCCTTATGGCACAGACATACAATTTTCTAAATATGGCAGGTATTTAAGAGTAGAAAAATAAAGAAAAAAGAGAACTGTTGATAAAAAAATATTTGATTGTGAGCGGAAAACTGGAGTACTTCAGGTACTCCACAAGAAGCTTGGACACCATAAAAAAAAATGTAACTTTTTCAAAAAACATATTTTGTATTTATTTCTAGTCTAAGCTTAGATATAAACACAGGACCTTGTGGCAGTTTAGATGAGGAAAAGCTCTTAATAATAATTCAAATTCAAATTAATTTAGCTTAAATTCAAAACAGCTATGAATTGCTGTCTTAATTTCCTAACTTTCACTTGCTATAAATGCATGAAGTTTCATTAAGAATATCACCTTTCTCTCAATATTTCAAGGTATCCAGTTTGAGAAACAAAAATTTAGTATGTGACAA
Source organism: Luscinia megarhynchos (assembly GCA_034336665.1). Taxonomy (NCBI): domain Eukaryota; kingdom Metazoa; phylum Chordata; class Aves; order Passeriformes; family Muscicapidae; genus Luscinia; species Luscinia megarhynchos. The sequence continues at coordinate 75,000,510 of JAPFBE010000003.1, forward strand.
GGAAGTTCTGGTTATTCTTCAACCAGCTAGAATCAGGATGTGAGTTACTGCAGTTGTACTCAAACTTGCAGACAAGATGCTCCAAATTCTAGTATTTTATAGAGATTAGGACAATTCCCACATGCAATGGATTAGCAGAAGATTTGTCTAATTTTAACTCCTGTGTGCCACATATCACTGAATTTCTTTGAGCCTGTTAACACCATTACCTTACAAAACCAACATATAGTCCCATATGGAATTAATTTTAATATACCAGAAAGAGAAAAGAATTATTTCCCTTATCAGTTTGCTGCACTGATTAATTAACCTGACCAAATGAACTTCATTGTGAATGTGCATGTATTCATATCTGAGACATGGTCCCTACAATATCTTACTAGTCTTGCAAAATGATCTTTTATGACTGTCAATTACAGAAGAAATACACGTATGGAACATTTTATTCTTTCTCCTTGCTAAACAAAACAGGTTGGTCTCTTTCATTTTATAGACATTTGTGAATCATGCGATGGGTGTGGATCATAAGACCTCTTCTTTTTTTCTTTTATTTCTCTCTCTTTCACCATAGAAGCTTTGCAGATTTTTCATTTTTTAATCTTAAATTACTTTTTTGATGACTGATTTAAAATTTTGATATTCCTTTCACACCTTTAATAAGATATTTTTATTTGCTATACTTTAAAAGGTATAGGTATGAATCAGATGCAGTACAAATAACAGTTTCTTTTTTCGTCCTTCTTTAACTCTCATATTTAATTTCTAATTGCACACTTCATTCTGGTATTCAAATTTAAACACGTTCTTGAGTGACTTGTGGGGATTTTCCAAGTCTTGGGTTTTACATTCAGCTTTAGGAGCTAACTCCTTGCATGCTTGTCTTCTTTTTATATGGAATATAATTGTGTCATGATTGCTGGCTGCAAAACATCTACTGTGGCCAGATAAGGGTTCCATTGATCATTATTTATCACAACAGAAGTCCACAATGGGAATAAGAATTCTTTTTTTTGGTACAGTGTAATAGGACTCAGCAACTGCTGCTTTATGACTGAAATGAGTATGCAGACACATTTTATTTGGGGTCTTAATGGTGTCATCCTCACTGCCTCTTGATAATTATTTGGCTTTCAACCCTGCTTCCAGTAAAATCAGTGACAAAAATGCTTTTTCTCTATTGTCATGGAGAAAAATGTGTTCTGCTGAATAATATTAGTAAAACAAATTTTTTTGGTGGTGTGTATTTCTGAGAAAAAGTAAGGAGGCTAAAACCATGAAAACTGTCTTGTTCAGCAGCTATTAGATAATTCTGAAATTCATGTATTTGGAAAGTTTCCTTTAAGCTGCATTTAACTAATTTTTTGAAATTTGCTTTTGTGTTTTCTGCAGCAAGTAAATATGTATAACATGGCAAACACAGAGAAAACTGGCTGTCTGGGTCATTAGGAAGCACATTTTAAAACAACTCAGTTATTTCTTCATCAGTGTGAGGTAGTTAGTGGAATTTTTCAAAGAGATAAAGTTACTTTATCTGTGCAGATTTAATGATTCTGAGGGAAAGTACTCCCATATTACAAATCAGTATTTGCAGACAACTTGTAGTTCTGTTTAATGAAGCTTATTTTCCTTACATAACTCACAAGTGACACATGAGTTTTACATCTGAAATAAAAATATATCTATACCTATTTGTCCTCTGTGACTTCCGTGAGAATAAAATGAAACATATGAGTGAAGATGTGAAAGAATAAAATTGTGTGACTGTTCTAGAAAACTCCTAAAGTCCACCATAAAAGCTCACCAACATATGCACATTGTTGATCTTTTCAAATGATCCACAGCTTTTTGAAAAATAGAGCAACAGCAGAAGTATTTCTAGCATTAATATGAGTTTAATGTAATACGCATAATTATTGAATCTTAAAACCACTATAATCCATTTCTATTTTGGTTTCAGATGATATTTATGGGAATAAAGTTTCCTTGTTTATTTCAATACAATTCACATTCAACTCCTGTGAATAAATTGATTTGAGCTTCAGTTGAGTTCAAAGACAAGATTTCTCCTCACTTTTGGAAAAAAAAGTCCTCTGAATACTACTTGTAACTCTTACAACCATCAAGAAAAACCCTACTAGATTTCAGAAACACCATAATTAATTTTGACATTAATCTAAACCGAAATAAAATATATAAGTGGTCCCTGGTGACTGTGATAGACATTATTGTGGGCTTGTACAGTTTGAATTTGAAGAAAATATGAGTTATAATTTTATCTTTTGCATTTAGAAGAGATTGTAAGTGTCAGTTTTCAGCAGTATATTATTTGGGATGAGTGCTATTGAATTAGTTGGAATTCTTCACAAGCTTCAATAAAGTATGGAAATAAAAAAAAAATTGGATCTTTTAAAAAATTGTTGGAAGCAACTTTTCTTCCTGTCAATTTCATATCTAAAAGAATTTCATTACATCCCTAAAGTACATGTTTATTTTGGGAAAGGGGAGAAGTAGATATAAGAGTAATGTCTGAATTTTAAATATCTTTTCATGGATCTAAGCTCCTAGTATTTCAAGAATATTTTAAATAGGAATGCATAGCTCACTTTTTCTACACTCCATTGGTACAGATTGATGCGATATTTTGAAACACTTTTATCTACTACTGTAATTTAATTCCTCTCCACGATTTCTCTTTACCAAGCCTCGGTGTTCTGAGCTGCACCTTCAAACCCAGAAGTTCACATCTTAATATTTCTTGCAAACCTCTGCATGCCTATGGGGACTAGAAAAAAAACCTTGTATTTTCTCATGCCTCCCTGTCTTCCAACTGTGTTAAATATCTTTAATTATTGTAGGATAATTATGAAGGTTGAAATGTTGAAGACTATAATGAAAATCTCTGACAGATGCTTTCCAGGAATGCTTATCAACCATTGACATCTACCTTTAGAATGTCCCATATAAATCAGTTCAGAGCTTTATGAGACACAATAACCAATTTTCCTTTCATTTGTTTTTAACAGATAGTTAGTACTCGTGAAATTCAGCAGCCGTGAGTATGGTGATTTAAAAATTAAAAGAGAATAGAAGCAAATGGTGATGAGCTTGAAGCCAGAGTACAAGAACAAGTCCAGGTCTGCAGGTCACTTCAACAGATGCCCATGAATGTGCTAAAAACGCCTACTACATGTGGAAGTGCTTTACCACCACCACTAGCTAGTTCTTCATGGCAGAGAGCAAGGACAGTGCCTGCTTGGCTGCATATTCAGCTCCACAGCACTTTATTCACACTTTAAATTATGGCACGTTAGAGCATCTCTCACATCTAAAATAGTGCCATGTATAAAGATGATTCATTTTCTATAATGGTTCATTATTTGCAGTGAATTATACTCCAGAGCTTCTCTTTACTGGTTGATCAGAGATTAAACTGATGTCTCAATCTTGACACTTAACTATTCAACAGCTAAATTTAGCTAACATAGCTGTCCAATACCCTAAGTTAGATGATATAAAAGAAGTTTTAGTGATTTAAATTTTTTTCCAAATTCTTAAATTTGAGTTAATCATGAACAAATGAGTCACCTGATTAAGGTGTAATCAAATGAGAACAGAACCATAACAGCAAAGGTATTGGTTTGAAAAGTAGTGAGGAAAGTGGAAAAGCTATTCCACAACATCTTTGCATTTAAAAGTTAGGTAACGGTGTTTCACAGAATTCACAGAATGACTAGGTTGGAAGAGACCCTCAAGTTTATCAAATCCAACCCGTTCCCTAACACCTCAACAAAACCATTGCACCAAGTGCCACATAAAATCTTTTTTTAGTTTACTCTGGATGAAATCGCAGCACAGGTAAAAATTTACTACAAAAGAAGTGAACATCTCCTCCTATGTATTCAGTGTTATCCTCATTGCAAAACTCTGTATTATATTTCTGTCATCTTATTATTGTAGATGCTATTTATATGGTGGGATTGAGGAGGTATTGAGCAATCATGTCTGTTTAAAAATATTGGAAATAAGCTCTGTTTTTATTTCAGCCATGTAGTAACCATTTTTCCTAGTCTCTGTATCACACCCTAACCCAGCATGTGGCAGGGGAATTCTGAAGAGGAAATTCTTCTAAAAAATATTAAAGACATAAAAGGTAAATTATCACCAGTCTGTGACTGATCAAGACTGTTGAGAAGGGAACCTGAAACAGCTTGAAAAGCAAAAGACATATATGATATCTGCTGTTTTACTATAGGGGATAATACCTGAAGAATACATGATTTTAAGTAAGAGACAATGCTTTGAAGCAGAAAATTTCTTTGGAAAGATGACATGTATTTGGCAGGTGCTCATACAGATCTTCAGGACCACAGTACAGCAGTAGAACTGTCGTTTGCCTTGTGTTAAAGCTATTTTATAACTGAACTCTTGTGTAATTTTCCTCTGCTCCAAACTCTGTCCAGGCAGACTATCTGTAGTTTGCACATTGATCTAGGACGTCCTGACTCTGCTGTACAGATATGGCCAGTGTATGCATACAGATACAGAAGATGAGGAAGACTAGTTACAAGAGTCTGAAAATCCCAAAAATCATTAAATATCATCAAGAATGGTGCAAATGTAAACATAAACCTAGCATGTTTGAAGAGTGCAAGAGGGCTTTGAACCTGCTGATCAGACAAAGAGTTTGAAGAGAGCGAGTGTGATGATTTCCAGAAGTGCTGCATTTAAGCCTCTTGTGCCCTAGTACCAAATACATTTTTTTCTTAGTGGGAAATTCTGAAGAGAAACATAACAGTGATAACTCTGCTGACCTGCTCTTGAGAAATTCTAGAATTTTTTTTCCTTCTGATCCTCTCAGACTCTGACACAAAAGGAAAGTCTACACGTATGCATCTTGATAGTAAGTTTGGAATGCAAAAAATAAAAAAGCTTCTCAATCTTTAAACTTACAGCAAAGCTGCACAAGTTACTGAACACAGTTTTTGGCATCATTTATAAATTTTCTTTAATGGTTCTGAGACAGAAAGGGAAGAGATTGGTAATATTGCTTCTTCAAGAATGACATTTCTTCAAGAATGACATTCTACTGACAGGGACTTAGAGTGTGATAGGTTTTTTCCCACTTTCATTATACCATATGGTAAAAGCAATCAAATCTAATTTCTTAGATTTAGAGGGAGGCAGAACGAGGCCTGGGAGTGCTACTTGAGATTTTTCAAAGAATCTTTATTACATTGCTATGAATGATGGCAATATTTGCAACAATATTATAAAGTCTGTTCAGGAACAAGCCCACTTAAAAGAAGACAGAAATAAATCCAGCCTGAGAACCAGGAACAAAATCCAGTCTGGCTTTAGCACCTTATAGCATAAATACTTATTCATCATGAACTAAAAATGAAATTCATGAAAGTCTTAGAAATATTTATTTGATATAAACAATATGAGCTATCAAAGAAAAAAAAAAAAAAGAAAGAGAAACTTGGTTCTATTTTTGTCATATAAACAAACTCAACTTGAAGATGTCATGCCTGTGTTTAAAAAGCTTCCTTCCTCTCATCACAAGCTTATCTTGAGGGAAAAAGACATGCTTACTTACAATATTGACAAATGTAGTTCTGCAGAGAGTGTTTATTTCCCTCTTGCAATTATTTTGTTATCAATAAAATTTAAAAGTGGCTTCCACAGCTTCCAGGTCTGGCATCTGATAGGATTAAGAAAATGTTTTTCCAGTAGAGACAACTGGTGTGAAGGGACATGGAGTAACATGATTTTTTTCTCCTATGGAACTTTGAAACAAGTATTTCTATATCAGTTTTTGTATCTATTGTGCAGTTTCATTTTGGGCAAATAATTAAACAAGATTAATACTCGATGACATGGTTTCTCCATTTTAAAAAAGAGAAAACAGACAATTCATGCCTCTGTGACCTGTAGATGAAAAATAGAACATCATGCTAAACCTTGGTTTTGATGGTAAAGGCAAATTACTACTTGTAAATTACTACTTGTTATCTTCTACACTGTGAATTAGCTTGAGGTTTGAAAATGTTAATTTACTAGCATGCCTTGTTCCCACAGTATTTCTGCTATATGTAGGAGAACGACTAAATATTTCAATCGAAGTCCCAACAATTAATTGGATGTATAGCATCTAGAATTATTTGCTTTATTTAATGCCAGGTTACCTTTAATATCAAAGGTATTACTGTGTGCCACCATTATTGTGGGAAGAGGACAGGACTGCTTTATGCTCATGAAAAAGTAAAAGTAGCTTTATATTTTCCAAAAGACAATAACTAAGAAACTTCCAGGGCTGAATGGCTATTCCATGAGCTATCAGAATCCTTAGCAAAGAAGCATTCACTCCCTGAGAAGTTTCATGCAGTTGTCCAATGAAAAGACAGCTTATCCTCAGGGACAACAGCTGACATGCCCCAATACATTGACAACATAACTGTCATACTTGGCCCTAAAAACAATTAATCCCAATTTATACCCAGATGCTGTTGTCCTTTTTTTATTTTGTATGCATATATAAAAATACATATATATATATATATATATATATATACATACCAGTGAAACATGCTCTATTCCCATTTTTATACCCACTAATACTCATCTGCTGCTCCCTGCCTTGACTGCTCACTCCTGTAAATGCCCCTGGGTTTCAGTGTACTGCAGTTAACAGAGGTTAATTTTAAGTTGGAGTATCACCAGTGCATTAGCTCTGCTGCTCTTTAGCACTACACAAGGGCTGAAGCAAGATGTGGATTCATGCTACTAACTAGGAGACTTAGGTTAGAAAAGTCTGATCCCAGAACAGAAATCCTCATGAGACCTTTTTGACACGATTACTGGGAAAGGGTCTGGTTACAGGAACATCTTGTCTGGTTCTCTTGACAGTTTGTTACAGGAGATTCCATCCTGCCAGGTCTGGAGGAAGAATCTTGGAAGACCTGTTTGGAAACATTCAAGACTAGTAGGTAATACTGGATTTGCCAAGATAAGCCAACTAGAGGACAGAAGTCAAGGAGAAATATATGGAAGACTTGGCTGATAGTTTTAACAGATGGTCTGAAAGTAAATCGCTGCATTTTACAGATTTGAAGAGCAGAGATGGTTAAAGTCAGTCCTTTGAAGTTAGAAAGCAGTGGTGCAATGCTGGAATCTTCTATTCCCCTGTGTGTAGAGACTAGATGGATGTTGCAGTTGCACGTGCTAGATAGAGAAGTGTGCACCCTGGATCTGTGACTCATTATGAAATTATTATTTGTGAACTTCTCGTTCCTCCAAAAATCACATATAATTATGTGGCAGATGAAGAAAAGAAAATAGTCAGGTACTGTGAAACCTCTGCCCAAAGATTCATTCCGGGCTGCCTTTAACCCTCTTTCTGAAATTATTCTCTTCATCATTGCATTATTTGCCAGATATTGGCCAGATTTCACTGAAACGGCCCTTTAAAATGTCAACTTGCAAAGCCTGTCTTTTTACACCTGCAAAAAGATTTGCAATATCTAGAAACCTGCTTCATATCCATTTCCCTGTGTCATTGGCTTAATGAGTCACACTAGCAAAAATAACTTATTCAGAAACTTCACATGAAGTGTCTAATGCTCTTCACCAAACCATAAGATTTTTTTATTTGGTCACTCTGATCTTTGCTTAGGTATTACACCCACTTATCCAAACTCCTTGCCTTTATTTCTGCATAGTGAAAAATATTTAGTAAGCTCTGTCTACATAGACAAAAAGAATGGTTTGAGTTTGAAGGAAACAAAGATTGTTGAGTTCCAGCCCCACTGACATGGGCAGGGACACTTTCCTCTAGACCAGGTTGCTCAGAGCCCCATCCAACCTGGCCTTAAACACTTCCAGGATGGTGCATCCACAGCAGTAGATGGGCTGCAAAGAAAATATTGATAGTGACATAAAACAAATAATAGCATTTTTGAGAAAAGCTTGAAGATCAATTAGGAAAGTCTGGTGAAAGAAAACCAGGCAGAGAAGATAACAAAAAAATGCTATATTTAATGGATTTAAAACTTTGAGATATTTATTGATTTGAATTGATTCAGAGCTCATTATTTTAAGAGAACATTATTTTAAACATTTCTTAGATTAAAAGTCTCCAAATTTCATTAACTTGTATGACAAATATATTTAGCTTCACCTTATATTTTATTTAATTTAATTTGGAAGGCAAGATTTTAAATGGACTTTCATTTTGAGTTCTTGCAAGCTATACTACAGGTGGGATGAATGTTTACAACTGAGCTATAAATCTCTTCCAAAAAGAAAGTTAACAATAGAATTATTAAGGCAACATTAAATATGACAAAATGAACTACACGTCTATCAAAACAGCCTTGCTGTAATTCAGCAATAAAATATAAATATTGTTAATTTATTCTTATTGTTAGCTAAGTATATTTCAAAACAAAAACATAATATTGACATTACCAAATTGAAATGACTTAAAAGAATGTTGGTTTAATACAAGTATGTTACTACTGTATGCATGGGCATAAAATAGTCTCTTGAAAATATAGAAAAACAAGCAAATGAGTCATGAGAAAAATTGTGTGTCAGCACTGTTGTCTATTGATTCTTTTGATTCAAATATCAATGTGTTGATCTATGTGGTTTAAAAAACCCATAGTATAAATAAAGAGATGCATAAAACTTCTTTTTGTTTTGAGCAAAACAATCCTTTTGGCATTCTATACAGCCCTTATTCTAAAAGCAAAGATTGAAAACTCTGCTAATCTACAAGTACTGCAATAGCCCACATCTTATAATTTGTTTTAATGAGAACTAAAATATGATTACTCATTCAAAATTGGCTGCTGGCACTATCATAATACAAAGTCTATATTTTTTCCTGACTAGAGCCAGAAAACGAATGAAATATGACTTTTATATGGAAAATAAAATAGAAGTCTCGTGTAATACACAAGCAAAAATGCACTAAGGAAAAGGCTGAAGTGTGAGGCTCAGGTAGGGTGTATGCAGTATACACAGTTTAAAATTTAAAAATCTGTGTGAAAGAGTGTATGTGTAGAATTATTTTAAATGCAAGCAGGAAGACAACTTAGAGTTATATGCCAGAAAGACTAATAAAGGAAAAAAAATAAAGAAAGATGTTCTGACACTTGCATATTTCTTGCTTTCCTCTGAGGCCAAGGGTCTGGGTTCATTGAAGAGGGCAGGAACTTACAGCTTTTCATGCCAACTTGCACAAACCAGTACTGTATCATTTCTCAAACTATGAAAACTTGTTCATTTTAAGCCTTTAAAAAAAACCCAGTGTATTTCCATCTATGCCTCTATGCCTGCCTTTAAGTCCCCTTTATTTAAATAATAATTTTTAAATTGCTTATGACATAAGTATATGCTCCAAAGTCAGGAAGTGCTAAAGGATGCCTGGATGGCTGTCACCAAAGTTCTTCATTAATGAATGTGTCATATAGTGGGGATTGAATTTAGAGTCCTTTTGCATATCAACTGCGTTAATTCCATCTCTTTCTAATTGGCAGCTAAATGAAGGCGCCAGAATTAATTCTTTGAACAAAGTACTTGAACAAAGAAATTAAAGAATGTTGCCTCTAGATGTTTTCGGAAGCAAAGTCAGTAACATTTGAGAAAAAATTAAAATGGAAACCTGCTGTCACAGAAGGCAGTGTCTGAAAAGTAACATTTCTGGAGCAGGAAAAGCCAAGAATGTTGTAATTTGTGCAAAAGTGTCAGCGAGGAAAATTATATCTTCCACACCAGAACTCTTCTGAAGAACAAGGTCATGATCTGTCTTCCTGATTTGCATAAGAAATCTAAGGTCTGACAGTGAAATGGGCATAGAAAATCAGGATTATCTGGACTACAAACAGAAACCTCATTACCCATTAGCTCATTTATTAGTTTTACAAAAAAATTAGGCTTTTTTTTAAATAAGAAAAGACACAAGGAGTGAAAACTGTTACTGAAATCCAAACATTAACATACTGCTCTTTAGAATGCTTTTTATTGATTTAGATGTTTTGAAGTTTTCAATTCAGATTTTTCCTTTCTCTTTTCAATTATTATATTATTTTAACAATGTTTTATGCAAATACTAATCAGGATATAGCAATACTGCAAATTAAAAAGAAGCATTTCTTTTATTCTGGAAAGCTTAAAAATAAATAGAAGATGTTAATACCTTTTTATTACCAGTGGGTTTTTAGTACGTTTTTTAAAACATGTGATCCCCTGTTTTGTTAGGGAACAAAAGAAAATTCAAGTATTTCTAATAGAAATTGCATAATTAAATGAGTGGCAGAAAAGGTATCTGTATGCTATATATAGGTACATGTGTGAAAGACAGATGCAATTGAAATACGTGTGTAGATGTGGCAATGAATATGTCCATAAAAGCAACTTTGGTCCAGCCTATATATCCAGCCACAAAGGTCACTAATTGCAAACTTCACACTCTGATATATATATATCTGCAGTGAATTTTATTTGGCTCCTCTGTTTTTCTTGTCTTGATAAACCTCAACAGTAAATCATTGATTTATGCAGTGATTTCCCAGCCAATGGCTGATGCTCATGATAAGCATCAGTACAAACAAGATAATATCGAGATATTTCCCTCCTGCATTACTTTGAATCCTTTAACAACTACAAAGTCTGTTTGCAAGCGGCATCAGTAACATAATATTTTCTCTTGTAACTGAACCAGCTACATATTGCTTGGTTCAGAATAAAATCCTCAGAACATTTTTCTCTGTCAAGCAATTAAGATATTTGACTTTAGTTTGAGGACAAAAGCTGCAGAGCTTCAATTTATTTGATTCTTTCAGTCATAGTGACTGACAGAGCTAAATAAACACTATTAATAAATCATTAATCAGTAACTAAAGACTAGGCACTTCCTGGAATATTTGCCAAATGCCTGCTTCAGGAAATCTCACTGGAACGTCTGTCATTCTCACAATTACAGTGGAGAGAGTAGAGTGTTTCAGACAGCTAAATTAAAGCATGAGAAAACCAGAAGCCTATTGGTTCTTGAGACTGCAATAACCCCTGTGTTATTTACAACGAGAATTGAAAATACCAAGTTAAAAATACTAAATAAAAAAAGAAAAAAAAATAGTTGTTGATTCAGTTTAGCAAATGGGGCCCATGGGAATGTAACAAACAACAACCCATACAGGGCATCAGGCATAAGAACTGGGGGCAAAAAAATGAAAATCATGAAAATTAATAGAAAATTTGATGCGTTTTTACTTCTCACCTCAGCCTCTAGGTTTCAAATGGTGCCTGAAATGTCATTCATGTAATTATTACCATATTAAGTTGAAAGCAATTTCAGCTCAGCTGATCTGATTGTGCATTAATGGCTGGGAAAAGAAGATAAGGAATGTGCATGGTAAAAATAGCTGTCCATTAATATAGCAGCAAATGGGGGTCAATATATCCTATTAGATAACCTTAAATTCCTTGACCATTCAGGTGGTTTTGATTTCTTTTTGTTTATTATAGATTAACACCAAATAAAAAAGAGGAAATAACCTAATCAAAGTATTTCCTTTCTTTTTGAATAGTGATTGAATCTTTTTAAGAGAGCTTGCTAAATCTCATGATGCTGAAAATGGAAGGTATCAGTTGGGCTGCTTCTTGCCTTTCAGTGATGGCTGCAAAGGACAATGTGTGTCATACCTCCTTTTCACTGAAAAGTTGACTTGTAATCTGTCAGCAACTGCTGATTTAATTTCAGCAAAATGAGGAAAATAAGAAGTAATATGTTGGTTACTGCTTCAACCATAGCCAAGAGTCTAAAAGGGCCTCTATTGACTTGGCAGTGTTTCTGACAGGAGAGAGCCTGGAGCCATCAGCCTCTACAGAGCAGCCCTCTTCCTCATTTATTTCAACATCTCAGGGAATCTCTCCATTTATTGCTTTTCTGTCCTCTGTCATGTACCTCTTTCCTCACCTTTACTATATAAAACATGAGACTTGTGTTTTACCCCACAAAAGTTCATGTCTCACATTTGTTTTCTTCATCAGCTTCGTTGAATCTAAATAGATACAACTGAAAAACACTGTCAGAATTTCTCTTTAATTATTTGTGTATTATTTTTGTTGACCTGCACACTGAGAGCACCTCGGTATTGGTCAAAGATGAAAAACCAACAAGAAGGGAGTAAGTTTTAGACATATATCATCCAGACAGTAATTAAGAACTATTACAAGAAAAATCTGGACAGAAAAAATGCAGTGACCAGTGATACATGAAGATGAAAAGGACTGTAAAAACATTTTAAAAGCCCTCTCAGATAGTAGAGATAGGCTTTGAAAAGGCTCTCTGAAAACCAGACCTGCTGAACAAGCTGGAGGAATGATGCTCAGGAAAACAGATTATTGTCTTAAAGCTCCTAACCTCTTATGTTTCATTCCTCCTAAAAAAGAAGGATTGTATTTCTCAGACTAACTTTTTTGTGAAGTTGCTCCAAAGGAGTTACAAACACAAATCCTTCCCTTATTTTTTAATCAAGGCAAGGCTGTAAGAAACTTGGATTTTTTTTGATAAGCCATGAACTATAAAAGCTAGCAGGATATATGATATTTAACAGCATAACTTTGCAGACTAGGGGCAAGATGTCCAAAAGGAACATCATTATGAAAAGGAACTGAAAGAGAATTCAATACAGTGAGATTTTTTTCAATGCACCACAGAGTTTGATGAGGTATTTTGGAAAAACCCTACCTGTTATAATTTTTATATGTCTCTAGACAAATGTTATTATAGGAATATCAGTTTTTAACAGCATACATCTGAAGAAGAAAGAATCTCTTCGAAACAGTAGAATTGACTTGGTTCTGTCTGACATTGCCAGCCTAATTCTTGAAAAGAATTATAATAGCAACTTGAGTAACTAACAGTAACTACCACCACAAAACTGAAATGTTAGCAATTTCATCCTATATTCTGTAATCTGAATGCTATATAGAAGTAATGTTAGTTCCAGTTTCTTTCACCTTTCTCTCCCTAAACTCCTTTATCAACAAACATCTAAAAATCCCTTGACATGAATAGCAAACACCCATTCTATGTTAGTGTTATTAGGTCAGGTGGAAACTATAGACACAGTGTGTTAGGACACGATGAAGACAATGTGCTCTTAGCTAAATGTATAAATTATTAATATCGGGGAGGGGAGAAAACTCTACCATTTTTTTATTTTCCAAATATGAATTTTGACAGAACAAACTCTAATTTACTGGTAGATAGTATCCCAGAGAATAAATGGATGTGAGTATGGTAAAAATTTTTAATTAAAAACCTTTCCTCTTTTTGTTTATGAGATTGATACTTTTCGTTTTGCAGAGACAGTTGACTTGACTGAATTCCTGACCACAGAAATGGCTGGGCAGGGAGTTCATAATCAGCTACTTAGTCAGTTGGTTATTTTGGGAGCGCAGTAAGGACTGTCTGTAAAAATAAAATCCAGCAAAATAATGAAACCACAAATCTAGCACTTCTCATCTTAATAAACAATGATGTCTAATTATGAAAGAATCTGTACTTACTTTCCAAGTGCAAAACACTCCAGCTTAACAGTAGTTCCCCTTGCAGCTGTAACTGTGTAAGGAAAATGGACTTCAATTTTTGGTTCATATTCCCCCATCACACCTGGAAAATAACAAATGTTTAAAATATGAAACATCATCAGTTTTCCATTATCACAGAAAGACCCTTGATATGTTTTTTTATTTTTTTAATCTGCCCAGCAGTAAAGCTGGTAATTGATGGAGATAGCCTCTCTTGATCTGATATGCTGTGCTGAGGTCCAGTATATATATACTGAAATGTTCTTCAGTTTACCAGTACAACACTGAGCTTAAAAAAAGGATCTAATTTTTTCAGACTTTAGTTAATGTTTAAATTTTCAAAGATTAAAGTGGACAATCAGTAGAAGAGTGAGAATTTTCATAGACCAAATCTTTGTTTACTAGCACATTGACAATTATGACAAGTACATCAACACATCATGCTGTGTTTGAGGATCTTCTAAGCTCAGGAAAAAGCCCTCAAATTATGTGGAGCATTTGTTTACACAAATACAAACACAGAAATGAAGACATGCAAAATTCAGTTATGTCCTTTTCAGTAAGAATTTTAATTTGGGAGAAGATTTCTTTTCAGGACAATACTTTAAGTAGTGTAAGATAGCATTCTAGGAAATGTTATCTAGGAAATGAGGAAACATTCAGGAATGTGAAAATATAAAAATGTAAATCAGTATCCGAGTTATCTCAGATTTACTGTAGAGTGAGAGACAGCTTTGGAGAGTCACAAGACCTTAGGAAATGAGAAATTAGTAGGGAAAGTGAGGTATGTTTTATAAGGTGAGGCGAGACATTTATATTTGATGTGACTTGGAGGAAGGAGAGCATGGAAGGAGAAGAATATGACTAACAGCTATGTTTGGTTAGATGGAATTTGGGCTATGGGGGTAGGAAATACTCAGGGACAAAAGGCTGTGTTTAAAAAAGTAAGAATTGTTCAGATTTTTAGATGAGGAAAACTGAAAAAAATCTGACTTGTTGAAAAAGTAGCAACAAGTCTAAATCTATAACGAGTCAAGACTCTCCAAAAAATCTAAAGTAAGCAAACAGGAACAAGAGATGAAAAGGAAGGAGAGAAAAGAAATCTCTTATCTCTTTTAGAGATCAAATGTCCTAGCCTTCAAACGTTCCTTATGTGGCTCAGGATTTTCCAGTGGGGCTGTGCTCTCATTTTCCCACTGTCACTCAGGCTCCTGATACTTGGTTCTGGGAGGAAGTCTGAACATATTTGAATGTTTCATCTAGGGCTTAAATCTAATTAGAAAAATCTAAATGTGTCTCAAGTGAATCAAGTGACAGAAACAGAAAGCTAAAAATGCTTTTATTTCAAATCTTGCAGTTCTAAAAATAATGTGGCTTTCTAGGTAGCAGATTTCTTTTTAAAAAACATAATCCTGCAAGTATTACATTTTCTAGCAATACTGACCCATTTCCTCCAAAATAATAACAAAATCAATGTTTTACATTGCTTTATGAACAATTTTTTTAAATTTGAAAAAAAAATTAACAGTAGTATCCTGGGTATTAAAATAAAGCCAAGTCATCAAAAAGTGGGAGTCAATTAAAATTTTTCTTATTCTAGACTGAAATGATTGCTAGTACAATATTTTGTAAAAAATGTATTCCCTCTGGCTTGTAATATGTCAATAAATTTGTAATTTAGTTACTTTCCTTGTAACTTTGTTTACTGTTTTCTGAATTTTTTTTGAGATTATGCATACTAGTTTCTGATTTATCTCAGTTAATCAATTACATAGTTTTACAGGGTATCTGTCCTTTTAAATATGTCTTTAACAGACTGAAAAACCCCAGACCATTAATCCTTCATTAAAAAGACACTTTAATAAACATTCTTAGTGCCCATATAGCACCTCTTCAAATTCTATTCTGTCACTCTGAGATGTGAAGATGAGAACTGAACAGCAATAATGAAGACAATGATCTTTCTATCACACTATTTTTTCCTAGAATTTTTTGGTTTGTTCCACAAAATTCCCTTCTATTTGCTGCTTTGTAATTGAGCAATAGACTGTGGCATCCTAATCTCTTTACTGATTATATTTAACAAAGGCATTATATTTTTAGGTTTTGGTATTATATAATTTTTTTGGTGGTGGCATTATTTATTGCCTATCTACTCTATTTCTATTATCACAATATCTTTTTGCAGTTCCTCAGGGTTAGCTGTAACTTTCAAAATTCTGAATAATTCTGCAACAATAATCTTCTCCACTTCCCTGTTCATTTAATTTCCAGATAGTTTGTGGGTTCAATAGTAAAATTCCTGGAAAGTCTTCACTCACAATCTCCCAGTTCTCCAAACTGTTTAGATATGCATACAATAGGTGGATTATTTCTAATCTATTTTTAATTGAAAATGGGGCTCTACTTCAGCCCTTCTAAGAATTTAGTTTCTTTGGCAGCCTTTGATGAGTGACCCTGTAAAGAATTATGTGAAATGAAAGCAGCTTGGCAATTTCTGTTCACATTCTCTCAGACTCTTTAGGAAAGCTGTATACAGACTGAAGCATGACTTCCCTGGTTAAAAGCTGAGTTGTTGGTATATGACTGTGTGATAAAGTGCTAAATACAATCCTAATGATCATACTTTTTATGTATTTTCTATCAACACACTTGACAAAGAAGGCTCAGTGAAGGAAAATAGTACATCCTGCTTCCTTCCATACAGAAGATGGGCCTTGATGCTTTGTTATTATTTGTAGTATCAATATTACTTCTGAGATTTCTTCGATTTAAGCTTCAATTACAAGAACTTCAGTCCTGATAGAGGAATCTCCTATGTTCCCTTGTAGTGAACACTGCTGAAAATAGTTCACTTAGGTTTTATGATGGAGCCTTATATTCCTAAGGTATTCCTTTTAAATCTTTGACATCTGCTGACTGTTCACACTCACTGACAGGTTTTGTGCTTCAAAGAAATTAAAAAGCAGGGCTGTTTTGCTTTTGGATAAGGCTTTGTTCTAGAAAATAATCATGTTGAGTTGTTATATAATATCTAACACTTGCTTTTTTAGCCCTGAATATAAACAAAACTTAAAATGCGATTAAATTATTCCTGCCTTTAAAATAATACAGTACATCTTTACTCATATGAGACAATATTATCTTTCAGATCTTATGTTTTTAACTTACATTACGTCCTTTTGATAAGTGGAGTCTGTACATGTACTGAATGCTCTTTGCATGTCATGCTGTCATTTAATACTCTTAATAAAATGCTTTGTACTGATGGTTTGTACCATGTCCTGTTCTTCTGGGTTATTGCTACCCTAGCAAGTGACATGCCTGCAGCAATTGGCAGGAAATGTATAAAAATTACTGAGCTATTGCTTTGTGTCCCTATGAAAATTAGGAAATAAAAGTCTATTATTGCAGAGGGATTTTTTTCATTCTTATTATTTATGATCTTTGAGACCATGAAGGCCATTACAGTTGCATAGATATTAAGGGAATTGTTAAGGTCTTACCTTCTCACAGTACACTATAATTGCTCTGCTGTGGCTGTGGTGCCTCTAGGCTCTTTAGCTTTCCAGCTTCTGTTTTGGTCACTATGAGTCAGTGATGGCAAAACAACCATCACCTACATTTTCATTAAGATTTTTGTTCATTTATGTTAGATGCTAAAAAGAACCTGAACTTTTAGGAAATATTGAGGTTTTGAGCTACGTGCACTGGAATTAATCTCTCTCAGGCTCATATACATGACTCTCTTACAAAGGTTTGACTAGGGCCATAAAAAATCCTCTGTCATTTTTTATATCCAGTTATCAAGCATGAAATACAACAATAAATAAAATTGATCAGCAGAGAATAAAAACATAATATACGATTTTCAAGTGGCTAACAAATCACAGAGCTCACGTGTTTTGGGCACTACAGAGCAATGGGAGGCTGCTCTCAATGCTGCTGTGCTCTGCCTTCCCATGGAAATGCATCCTTTCTGAAAATCCTTTGCCTTTCAAGGCCTGACCCCCATTGTTCACTATTTTTAATAACTTAGTTTACTACACTCACTACTTCACAAGCTTTGTATTTCACCTGAGTTCAGATCTGAGTATAAAAGTACTGGATTTCTGATTGATATGAAACATACCAATTCAAAGTAAATCTAGTTTACCATATCTTGAAATTTGGTCAGGGATTAGAAATGGGTTTAAAAGCCAAACTTTACTGGTTTTTTAAGTAAATCTTGTCCCTGGTCTTTATTCTGAAATACATCATTCGACATTAAATTTTCCAGTGTTTGAGTCTCTGCCCTTTCAAGAAGAGTCTTCGTAACCAGGTGAGATTTAAAAGCTAAGAATCCTTTTGTCCTGTCTGTGATTACCAAAGAAGATACTGATTTAAATGATTGAGCATATCCCAGGACAAAGCACAGTTTGACCTTGTTAGAATCAATGGTTTGTTAGTCACTTAGCCAGAAAGGGACCTCAATATTTATAAAGAGATCTCTCTTTTTGACATTTTTTTACAATGATGCAGTTATCACAAAGTAACTATGGTTCAACCCAAGTAACAAAAAAGTACTCACAACATCTAGTTTACTTTTAATAAGGGGTTTCATTTACAAGATTTTCCTCCAAATTTACTGCAAATATGTGATTTAAGTGCTACACTCTTCAAGTCAGTGTCTTATGAACCCTAAGCTATAATGTCTGCATTTCATTTTTCTATGAAAAAAAATTGAGATGACATACAATGTGATAAATATTGATTTTGATGCACATACATATCACAGGAATAGATGTAATAAAATTTCAAACATTTACAGCTATTACTGCAGCTAAAACTCTTTACATTATCCACTATGGACCATTTAATGGAAATGGAGGATGGAATAAAGACACAAAATCACTTTCTGATTTTCAGTCCTTGCAACTAAAAACAAAGGCAAGAGCTACAGATGGGATATCAGACATCATTGCTTTGCAAAGGACTGCTCTACCTCTTTATTTAGCCTGCCAATCCATGACTTATACAACCTCAGATGAAGAGTGTGGAACAACAGAGACAGTATGACAGTATCCATACAATAACAATTTTTTCCTTCATGGGGTCAAATAAAACCTGAATGCTGAGAAGTCATGACACATCCTCTTATTCAGCTGTGTAGAGGCTAATGCTTCTTTTGTTAATCTTCCAGATATTAACTACCCACTTGCATCTCCCAAAAGGTGAAGGCTCCTTAAATCCTTTCAGCTAAAATGATTCGTGTTTGTTCTATACTCTTTCAGTAATAGCTCTGCATTTCCTTTGGAGCCTAATTTTGAATGGAACAGGTTACAGGGAGTACTTGAATAAATGGCTGATAAACATTTAAGACAGCAGATAGAAAAGATTCTAAGACTCCTGGCTAAACATCATCAGAATGCTCAGGAGAAAATGGAAGCCATAAGTCTCCTGAACACAGGAGAAAGATTAGGCATGGATTGATACTTGCCATTATTTTCTTAACAAATGATAAAACCCTTCCAGCTCAGTGACTAAGAGCGTTCATCTGAGAGGTTTGCACAAAGAAGTCCCTGATCTTAATCAGACAATGCAGGAATGTTAAAATGGTTTTCTTACATCCTGGATAAAGCTCTAAAGACAAATTTAATTGGAATTACTAGTTTGGCTCTTCCTCTCAGTTTCTGGGAAACCTCTTGAGGAGCGATAAACTCATCCTGCTGCATAAGAATTTTTAAATAATTTTACAGATCAAAAGTATCCTTTCACATTGTAGTGATGATCTGCTATGTGAATATGAATCTAAACCAAATAAAATTTTGCCTTTGAAATTCCTTACAGAATGTTCAAGTGTAATTTCTTCTCCTATTTATAACCTGTGATGAAAACTAAGGCTGTCTAAGGTGCCTTTGTGGCAAATGAGTATTTATCACTTTCCCTGAAGACCTGCACCACTAAGTGTCTCCAGTCATTTGTTTGGGAGAGCCTTGAATACACACATTTACAATGACAATAAATTGACAGCACAAACTGAATTAATTCAAGTATAATGATGATACCCACCATTGTATCTGGTCTGCAGCAGAGAATTTAAATGCACTGGGGAAGAATTTATTGACTCACCTGCTATTAATCTTATTCCAAATGGAAGGACCAGCACCTGCTGTAAGTCCCTAAAAATTTACTGTGGGAATGGTTGCTTTAAGATAACAGTCCACAGCATTTCTTCCACTTAGATATCTCTCAGCCAGATTTTGAGCTATAAATTTATCATTTAAGAAGCCCTGAAAATGCTCATGTGAAATTGCATTCTGTAATACACTGAACTAAACACTAAACCTATACTAAAGTGCCAACATTGTTTTTGTATGTTAGGGAACAAATCCTATTGCATATTACAGGATGGAAAAACATCTTTACTGGAATATATCCTAATATAAAAGAAAGATTGGCAATTCAGTGTCTGGAAAAAATATCATAATGAATACAGCACAAGAAGGGAATAAACTCTAGTTTACAACTAAGGGATAAGATGTTCATGCATTCCTAATTATAGAAGAATAAATGTGAGAGAAATCACATTTAGAAGGAAAGAAGTGTTTAAAGTTTAAACATAACTTTACTCTCGCCACTTTAAAATCCATATTTTACTCATACTTGATTTCACTAGTTCATCAGTTATACTGAACTCTGAACTCTGTCTGGAAAGTCCATTCTAGAAATACTATTACTGTCTTGAAACATACTATTATTTATAGCTCTTAAATGTAATGTATGTCATACATACAAATGAGTTTTCTGCCTCTCTTAAACATCAAAAACAACTAAAAGCACTTAATTTTCAATTGGAAATCAATGTTTTATGATGGAAATAATGGGAAACTGAGTCCAAACCCTAAAGACACAAAAACAAGGAGACAGTCTCAGAATAAGCAATGAGGGAAATATTGGTATATTATTTAGTATTTCAAATGAGAGGCCAAAATTTCTAGAGTACAGATTGGGCTGCAGAGATTTCTCTTTACCTGTGCTTGAAGCTGTTGAGCAGTAACTATGATCAAGTATGCAGTCTTTTCCATGTAGAAAAGTCTTTACTGAGTAATAACCTAGACTTCATCAATTTCCCACATATTTGTAAAATGGCATCTAAGCTCTCCTTCTAAATCTAGCACATCTGATATTGGATGAAACTAAACTTCACCCTTTGGACGTTCAGAGATGAGTGAAGACCTGGATGGTTTGTGTACAATATTCCAATATGAAGATTTATGCATATACAGTTGTATCTAAACATGGAAACCTGAACATTTTCACTAAAGTGTGTGGATAGTTTTTCTGAGCAGCCATACATATCAAGAAAAAAAAATATTCACTACACTTGTCAACATATCATCTTTCTTGAGAGGTCTAGAACAACAAAAAAACACATTATGGGGGTTTTGGTTCCATTTTGTTTCTACAGGGAATGAGATTGCATTGCACTTGGCACAAGAAATATGTGGCAGATTTCTTTTCGGCATCACTGGCCAATGTTTATTGTTTCTCCTTTCCAATTGCCTGATATTCATCCAGGAAAGGTTCACAAAAGATATTCAGAAACCTGGGAAATATTATTTAATCTAAGTGATTAAAAGGAAGATCTAATTTTTATGGTATTTTTAATTATCTTCCTGATGAAATGATCTAAGAATCTAATTTTTCCTATAGGAAATGACATAATTGTTTGTACTTCAAGTATGACCTTAAGCTTAATTTTTTTTCATTGCAACCTGTGAAGTTGTTTCACAGGATGAAAACAGAATATCCACTTTCCAACTGGGTGCCAGAAGTGTCAAAACTATTGTGATGTCCAGAGAGAGTATTTCCCTTGCTTCTGATTAATTAGAACTCTACTGCAGGAAAGAGTGTTGTTCTAATATTCATTGCATCTAATTAACTGGAAAAGGCTTCCTAAATAAGAAATATTCTTTCAATTGAGACTGCTCATATAGCCATGCAAAACAAAGAACCTCTCATTTTCTCAATATGAAAGACCAAACTAACACTAAAATTTCTCTTCATCAGCAACAAGTATTGAAATATCCATTGTTTTAGACTCAATAGCAACAAATCATCCTGTTACATATTTCCTGCAATTTTAACTTCAAGCAGAACTCCTGCTGTTCACAATCAAATTATTTCACTACTCTGGCAAGAATTCCAAACTGACAAGTAATTTTTGTTTGAATATTATGCCATACCCTATCAGTGCAAAGCAGCATGCACTTGTGAATTTGTATATAAGATCCTGAGACACTAAGATATACAACATTCAGGATCATTCTTCATAATCTGAAACCATTTACAGCTGTCAAGGTTACTTTCGTGATCATTTTTCACAAATTTGAATTCAATCACCAATAATTAAAATATTTCCAACATACTTCTGTCTGAAATCTTAAACATTATGGTTCAATGCAACACCATTCCTAATCCTGACTTGAGTTCTGAGGAACATTTTTTTCAAGTTCTGTTATTTTGGGCTTTGTATATTCTGTATATGGATCAGTTAACTCTTTGTGCAAGTTTCATAAGTCATGAGAAGAAGGATTGAAACAAGAAAACACAAGTGCAGAAGATGTGCAAGACACTACATGGTGAGAATCTTGAACTATTTTAGCTAATTTAAAAAAGCAACTGCATTTCCAGCATATAGGGTTTCCATAAACTAATGGAAAGACTTAGCAATTAAAAATCCTCTAAAGAGGTTACATTAAAAGAACTCAAAACCAGACTGAACTCAATGCAAACTTTTGGAGTGGAAGAGTTCTTGCTCTACAATGAATCCTGGGACATAATAATTTCCCAACCTGTCCCTATTTTCCTTCTGCAATAGCCCCATAGCCCCCTGGTTCAGCCCCTTTACATTGCC
Source organism: Luscinia megarhynchos (assembly GCA_034336665.1). Lineage (NCBI taxonomy): Eukaryota > Metazoa > Chordata > Aves > Passeriformes > Muscicapidae > Luscinia > Luscinia megarhynchos. The sequence goes on from JAPFBE010000003.1 coordinate 75,023,011, forward strand.
AAAAGAGCACTCCAAGTTATTTTCCCTCTCTACTTTTTTCTATTAAATATTTAATAAATAGTGCTTTTGAAGTGTTGTGTTCTGTTTGAGATTGTTCTTCAGCTGTCCTACAATCCCTCTAAAACACTCTGTAAAAGGTTTATTGCAGAGAAACTTATAAAATTCTGTAATTCTAAAATTCTATAAAATTCTCTGCCTACCTATAGAATTTCTTGCCTATAGTTAAGAAGCATTGCTGCTAACTGGAATAGACTTCATAAATAATAACAAGAACAAAAGTTCCAATTTTGGAAATAAAAAAAACCTCTAACGAAACCAACAGCCTGCCCCCTATCCTATTATATGTCTGTTTGTTTTTTTTTAATTAAAATAAGGCTACACTGACATTTCTTAATCCTAATTTTCATTCTGTTATTTTTACAACATTGTAGGAAGACCTTGGCATAAGAGCACTCCAAAACAGACAAAAAGTTAAAAATGCCTGTAACCCACGCAGGATATGCTTTCAGTAGATTAAAGCAGAGATTGTGGGAGGACTTTTATTTTCAGTTTTCAGAGTGACCCATCATTAAAATACCTCTCTGCAGTTTTACAGGAGAAACATATTTACTGCCAGGTAATGGTTGTCCAGGGACATTGCCATTTCATCAACCTTCCCCTGGAGCAAACCTTGCATACATTCACTCACGTCTCTGTCAGTGTTATCAATCTTTGGATACTGCTAAAGGACAAACTTGATTTTGCCCAGACAGTGTGTCTCTTCTTGGGGAAAAAAAAATCAAAGTAGGATTACATCAGGTTTGATTCTTGCCCTACAGTACTAAGAAAAGTTCCTACAGTTTCTAAACAATTTTTATGGACTTGCACAATTCAGATACAAAATGTTACTGTAAAACCTTGCAATATAACCCACATGAAACAGGTAGCCTATAAGGCTGGAGACTCCAGAAAACCTAGCAGAATTAAGTAACAGTTAAGTATTTGGAATTCCTATTACACTTCAGGTGTACTCTGTTGTCTTCTAGAATTCAGCTTCATATGAATAACCCCATAAGAGGAAAAGACCACTAATAAAAGTTGGAAAAAATTAAAAACAAAAAACAAACCAAAACAAAAACAACAGAGAAAAGCAAAGAATGGCAGGTCAAAACCATTAGAGTTCATCTTTAAGCAATTTAAAGAAAAAATCTAGATATTCGTTAATTAACAACTGCCAACATTCTTTGGTGATGGGTACAGCTAAGTCTGTGGAAGTGCAAATTTTGTTTTATCTTTATTTATTACCTTATTATGCTACACTGGGCATTTGTATTGCTTGATTTCTATTATTTGGGAATTTGCTATGATTTCTTCCAAATTTTCCTTTATGCTGTTAAAGCAGTATTTAGATAACCTAGTGATGCTCAAGCAACTTATCCCACAGCTTAACCTCAAAAAGTACATACAGATCATATTTAATCAAGGAAAATTAGAAATTAACATCCTTAATACCTCAATAGCTATATGTTCTATCATTATGTGAGACTATTAATCACACTGAATTAATCAATGGAATAAAGACACACAAAATTCAGTTCACTGGGACACAGACTACGAATACATGGAAAAAATCTGGAAGTCAGTTATGTGAGAATATGGTCAGACATACCAAACTCTGGAGGCTAAACTAATTTGCTCTAATGGAACTTAGTAGAAAGTATCCTGAAATTGTCCACATTTGCTGATTTTTTTAAAACTTTTTGTTTGTTTGTTTGCTTTTGTTTCATTTTTGGGTTTTTTTCCCCTCTGGAAATTTTACCGTAGCAAAGCCAATATGCAGTATCTGCACAGAGCTAAAACAAAGAATTACATAATTCTCTACTGTACAGTAATAATGTTAAAGTTAGCATATTTTCCAAGGAAATAAAAAAGATAAGAATGATGAAAAAGTAAGAAAAAACTGGCATAAAAATCTGTGAACTTGAAATAGCTGTCTTATGCTCTCAAACACCAAATGTTTATATTCCCTAGGCTAAATTTGAAAAGACTTTTTTGTTGTTTTTATGAGTCAAGACAATTTGCCGCTCCCAATCAACATCCAAGCCTGTGAAGATACAATTTAACAAAGCTGTTTATTATTTGTATATAGCTATCAAATAATTCCTCAAAGTTTGTAATGTATTAAAAGGCAGTTAATGAAATTATGCATATTTTTTTACTTCCTGCTAAAACTTTATATCTCCTTAAAATTTTTGGGTGTTTTTATAACCCAGCTTGAAGTGGAATTGAATTATATGAAATGACTGATTGTCAAGGACATCTGAACAAATGAGGTATTCATTTTATTCAGAATCCATCGAAGGATTTCTTGATGTTTATATTTAATTTGCTTCATATCAAGCAGCTAAGTTCCCCTTTGAGACACATCACAGAAAAAATAAAAGATTAATAAAATCCCAGCAAGACCTTACAATCTTACAGAGTTTGACAGAATGCCTTAATATTATTCCATTTCATTATCATAGATAAATAGAGACCAGTGTTGTCATTGAAGAGCCTTTTGTCACAAGCTGTCTAGTTCCCTGGGCATAGGTACTGTATATACATCAAAATCTAAGAATGATGGTAAATAAATCCATTAGTGTATTTTGGAGCTAATGATATATATGTTTGGAGAATAGTGGCTATATAAATTGTTTTATTTATATAGAGCTATTTGTAAAGCTGTTTAAAACCACAAGCTCTTCCTGTGGTTTCTAACAAATGTGCTGACTGCTTAGGGAAATGTCAGTTGTGATGCCAACCATTGGAACAGAGAAAGATATAGCATTTTTAAATCTAAGTGAGTATTTGAAAAGTTCAAAGTAATTCAAGTAATTTTATGACAAAAAAAAAACTTAAAAAGCCATATTTAGAAACATATAACACAACTCAGCAAACATAGAGTTGAGTATATTTTCAGGTAATTTGATGTTTGTTTTAATGTCATTTTTAAATTCTCACTTTCCCTCTTGGAGTCTATTCCCAGCTGTTACTTTCTTCATAAATTACTTTAATTTCTTTAACTAGGTAGCACTACTTTTCAGGAGTTATTCTGTATTTTGGCACATAATGAATGCATACTTTACAAAGGTTTGTCATCACCTTTAGTTTTTAAAAAGCTAGCTAGCTAGTTTTTAAAAGGCCCATATTATTGCATTATGTGGAGGACGTAGAACCAAACAGATGTCCCAAATAATATGATTTAGCAACCACTATTTTCCTTAACAACTCTTTTCAAGGTAGGTTTTATGGAGACTGACTGCAAAGTTAGGTAGAAAGTAGAAGTTTCTTCACTGAGAAACTTGCTCAGTCATACAGACAGCAAGCAAATCTATGGCAAGAAAAGAGCTTTTCATAAATACCAACAGATTAAATTTAAGGCATGGAAGTCTAGTAGAAATTCATGTGTGTGAAAAAACGAGTCAGGAAACTGGGAAATTGTTGAGGAGCTGTTCATCTCTGTGCAAAACTTCCCCAATAACTCCAGCACAGTTCAGAAGGTTGGATTATCACAGTGGTGTGACAGCCAGCCATGAAACAAAAATTTGCTGGAGGTTGGTATTTACTATCCACTTGACATTTAAAAAAATCTGCAGAGTTTTACTTCATAGATTTTTTTTCTTAGCTCAGTGATGTAGACTGCAGCCTTTATCCTTATTTACTCTCTAAATTTCTTACAGTGTATTGTGTGCCTATGTACTGTCAGTACAAGATGGATAATTAATCTGCTGTATATCTGCAAAGATGGAGCCAATAAAAGCATGAAGAAATATCATAAAGAATAAATAGAGTAAGATATGAATAATAAATAAGACAATAAAATTCCATTTTTTTCAGAGTCTAAAGAGATTAAAAAGACAGTCTATTTTTGGGGGTTTTAATTTTGGAAAAAAATAATTTTATAAAAAATGATTAAGTTCACTCTGTTAAGTCAGTAAAATTAAACATCTGAAACAATATTTAGCATAGGTAAGTACTAAACTAGCAAAAGAAAATAGGAAGTGATAAATTAAAAGAGCCGCTTTTTGCTGCAGAGGCTACATGCTATGCAGAAGGAAATTTAAATTTGCTACAATGAATAAACATTAGCTTAATTTCATTTTAATTGTTGAACATATTTTTAATTTACTCTATTAAATGAAGTCATCTGTGTTTAAATCCAGATTTTGTACTGTGCCTGTAACATAGGACTACTCTTTGTTCAACAAAAAGCTATAGGCAAAAGAAAACTCTCATAAGTTTCTCTATTTTGAGTAGGTATGGATTCACATCTGCTGAATTGCTGTGAGAAAGCATAACTGAATGTGGAACATCTTGGAAAGAAGGAAAATATTGGCCATTTTCTCTCTTCCTTTGAGACATGGCAGAAGAGATTGACACCCACCTCCCTGCAAGCTCCTTTCTGGCAGCTGTAGAGTGACAAGCTCTCCCTGAGCCTCCTTTTCTCCAGGCCAAACACCCCCAGCTCCCTCAGCCCTCCTCATCAGAAGTGTTTTCTAGACCTCTGGCAGCTTGACTGCCCTTCTCTGGACTCACTCCAGCAGCTCAATGCCTTTTCTTCAAGTGAGTGGCCCAGAACAGGACACATCCTTGAGCTGTGGCCTCATGAGTGCTGAGTACAGCAGGACAACCATCCCTGCCCTGCTCCTGCTGGCCACACCACTGCTGCTCCAGGCCAGGATGCCATCAGCCTGCTTGGCCACCTGGGCACACCTGGATCATGTTCAGCTGCCCCCAGGGCCTTTTCTGCCAGACAGCTTTCCAGTCACTCTGCTCCCAGCCTGTGGCACTGCCTGGGGCTATCGTGACCCAAATGTGGAAACTTGGATCACCCTTCTGATCCTTCTGGTAGATGGGCCTCATATTTGCTATTTTCCAGTCAACTAGGACTTTTCTGGATAACCAGGACTGCTGTTAAATAATTGAGAGTGGCTTTCACCAGCTCCCTCATTACTGTTGAGTGCATCCCATCCAGGCCCATAGACCTGTGGGCATCTAATTGGCATTAACCATTCCCCCTGGATTATGGGGGTATCACACAAGTCCCCATCCCTAACTACCAGCTCTGGGAGTTGGGTATCCTGAGTAGAACTGGTTTTGCTATTAAAGATTGATGCAGAGAAGGCACAAGTATCAGACTTTTTGCCATCCTCTGACACTATGGCACATTCTGCACTCAGTAAATGACAGGAGATTCTCCTCCGCCCTCCTTTTGCTGCCAGTGTATTTAGGGAAAGTTTTTGTGTTGTCCTTAATCACAGTGGCCAAATGCATGAAGGACCTCCTGGCATCCTGCAGCTTCTTTGTATGCCCCATGTGGCATTGGCCAGTCCCCTGTGGATGTCTCAGGTGCCTCAGAGTATCAATGTTGCAGCAGCCACTTGGGTTGAGGCAATGAACAGAGCCCCAAGGAAGCAGACATTGCCCGTAAAGGAGATGTGCTTCTCCCTGTCAGTGACAGAACATCAGAATAGCAAGGTGGAGTAGCTGTTCTAAACAAAATACACCAAGAGGTGTCAGTCTGCACCTCAGCCTTCTCAGATTTAAATATTCACAGTGTCTGAATGTTTTAAAAGTAACTGCCTGCATGAACAGCTTTGCCAGTTGCCACAGAAAATGCATGCATATACTGGAAAAACAATAAAATCAGGTTCTTATACTAATTAGAGTATTTTTACTTTGGCATTTTTTATTCATGTAGCAGCCAGAAACAGTGCTTTTCTTACCATCATTTCTCAGTGTCAGAGGAGTAGGAGGACTCAAAACTCTGGCATTTGTCACTGTGTTTTTTACCAGGCATATGTAGCTGCCAACATCGGATGTTTGCACCTTGGATATGTAGAGATTGCCTGGTCTCCTGAGAGATGAAGCGCCTGCTGTCTTCTGCCACAAAAGATGGGAATTCATTAAATACCCAGCTATAGATGATCTCTAAAAGAACACAGAAAGAAAATATGATAAAGTAATTGCAGAAACAATACTCTGTCATAGACACACTAAATTAATGTTCATTAGCTTTATTTCAATAATCTATGGGGGAAAAAAGGTAAAGATTTTAAAAACATTTTATTCATTTGGTTTAGAACTGAAGAGAATATTTTTTCTCCCCTTGGGATTTTGGAAGTGGCATAAATGTTGAATCCAAAGTTCCTTGTGAAGGCAGATTTAGTTCAGGAAAAATAATTGAATTGTTCAGCAGACTCAGAAAACAGCAATAAGATATTAGATAATACCCTTTCCTAGTCTTTTATAATAGTAATATCCAAAGAAAAATATCTAATAATAATATCTAAAGAATTATTTTCTCTACTTGTTCAGATTTGCAGGGAAATATATCAAGATGATTCCTACAGAGCTATGGATGACTTCTGAAACTGTATACATATAAACAGGTTTTCATTCCGAATGTGTGGTTTTATAATCACTAGATTGTAGTAACTGTTCAACCTACCTTGTTAGGTAAATTACTGCCTTACAGTTCTATCTTTGCTTCTATAGTTCTATCTTAGTTCTATCATCATTGAAGAATTTCTCAACCCTTCATTTATGCAGTTTAAATCCCTATGATCAATGAATAATTCCTTAAACCAGCTCTACCAACTAACCAGTGACTTTTAAAAATAGCAGATAAATCAAGTACCTTGGTTCTTATTTTTATCCTATGAATCATCTATTCTATTTACCTGAACATTACTTTTCCCTTTATACTCATAACAATTAGCTGAGAAAAAACTGATTTCCTATTATTCTGCATGAGATTATATCATGACTTAATAAAAACCTAGATTCATTTATGTCTCAACATTAGAAATATCAGTAAAGTTAATGAGGTTCTGATTTAGCAGGATGTTCCTTGCAGGGGATTATTCATGTGGAGTTTCACCAACTCCAACTTTAAAAACCTTAACCCTATGTATACTTCTTTGCACATTGTTCTCCTTTTGGACTTATCTGCCATGGTTTCATTCTTTCTTCACACTTTAAAAAAATATTGTTCACTACTTAAACTGGCACATTTCCTACAAGGTTATTTGTTCTGTAATCTCTCCCCTGTACAGCCTTCAAAAACCTGGCTTCAAAATGAAAAAAGCTGAAACTAGTCCAGGAATGTAAAGTCCCCACTACTGCTCCGAGATGCAAACTGATCCACTGATATAACAAATTCCAAGCTTTTAGACTGAGATTTCTTGTGTGACTACTCAGCTTCAGCAGCAATAGGAAGACAGTAATTTCAAGTATGCCAGTCTGGTTCTTTCATACTTTCATCCCCATGACAGCCCAAATGTTTTTTTGATATAAAGTTAGTTCAAAGACGGACAGGTCAAAGGGGGAGAGGAAACACCTCGAAATTTAAATTTTGCTATGTGCTTTTCTTCTAATGATAGGACAGGAACTGGTACAGCTGCTCTTGTTATAAGAAGTGTGAAACGTATTACATCCTAGCCAGGTGTGCACTTTGACTATAACAGTATAGAGAGCATTAGAAATTCCAACTGATTTGTCATTTCCATCCTTATGCTGTACTGTCCCCTGACACCATGGTGAGAAAGGAACAGAGAAGCACAATGACTGCTTTTTCAACCAATTTAAGTGCATATAGTGCTATAAAGATGCAGTACCTTCTGAACCAATTTTTAGGAAGTTTAGTTTTGAAATCAGATGAAAATTCTCCCCTAAAATACTGATGGTATCAATATGTTAAAGGACTGATCATGCTTAGCTAACAGGAGGGGAATATCGCCTCAAAATCTCAAAATGGGGAATTGAACTGCACACATTAACTTTTTTGCTAAAATCTTTATTAGATTTATTAGTACTTCTGGTGGCTATACAGGACTCTAAGGAATTAAGGGCTCACAGAAAGTGAGTATTCAGATTTTCCTTCCTCTTCTGTTATGTTTCAGGCAAAATACTAATTATGTCCCAAATATATCTCTAAAAATTTTATTACCACATTTTGCCATAATGTTTTATCTGGCAAAAAGTGATTCATGGCAGTATAAAATTCTACAAAGTGATGGTGAATACACAAGCTCAAGTAAAATACATAGGCTTTAACTGAAGATCTGTTACCAGTTCAAATGGAAAGAAATCAGTCTCACTAATTGCTCTGGTTTAAAAGTAGTTCAAACCAAATGCAAAACAGTCATCAGTGTGGGTTCATTGGCAGTTCACACAGAAGAGAATTTTCTCCATTTGTAGCCTAAAACCACTTACAATTAATTATTCATTTATTAATTAGAATTAATACTGAGGAACAGATTTCAGGCAATAAATTTTTGTGCCCCTAAGGAAATAAAATACTTAGTCTTTGCCGGTGCTGAATCCAGGGGGATACTGTCATTTTGTCACTTTCTTAATTATTTTTGCTGTTAAAAATGGCTTGATGGATGAATGTGTACTGGTATAGGATACTGAGAATTCTGAGCATTTATGCTATAAAGCTGTGCTGATGTGTTTTTTGTTATTTTTTTGGGTTTTGGTTTTGTTTTGTTTTTGTGGTTTTTTCTTCTTCTTTTTTTTTTTTTTTATTTTTGTGAACACCTACAGCATCTATATTCCAGCCAGGAGCCCAATCTCTGAACGAAGTGTTTAAAAAGTGTTAGTCGTTTACTTCTTGATTCTTGTCAGCCCATTGACATTGAAGGAATTGCTACTATTTTTCATTTCTAAAATGTAAAACCCCAGGAATGCACTTTAAAGTACGTGAAGAATGCATCTGAGTACTCAGATCTGGAATTAATCTGGAATTCTTGGTCTTCTTTGCAGGTGAAAAGCCCCTTAGACACTTTATGAGTTTTTTTTCTCCTTTAGACCTGGTTAATGAGCTCAGCAGATTCTTAAATAAAATTTTGAGGGTCATGTCCATACACTATGCATAGGCTTGAGTGCAAATACCTCAAGAAAATGTTGCAGACCAGTCAGAAACAACCACAGCTGGCTTGGGATCTGGGGACCCCACAGATTTTTAGCTGACAGAGATAGATGGATGATCTTGCAGAAGTGACTTTACAAAAGGGTGTTCACAGAATGACTGCAATTAAGGGAAAATGGGTGTAGCTTGACATTGATCCACTGTGCAAATATCTCACACTTCTAAATTTGCAGCCCTACAAGAGGCTGAAACTTGCATTGCTGTTTACATTCCTGGTCTGTGACTGTTTGTACTTTGTATGCCAGCAAAATTACAAGTCAGAGTTTGTAAAAAACACAATGCTAGCAAAAGCTGGCCAAGTACAGAACCTGAGGGTTTGTTTTGTTCTGCTGGTTTGTTTTGCTATTGGCAAGATTAAGCATAAGCCAATACCCAAATGATTGCAAAGACGTATTTAAACAAAACAAAACAAAACAAAACAAAACAAAACAAAACAAAACAAAACAAACAAACAAACAAAAAAACTTAATAAAAAGACAATAATGTAGAATCAACATTTAAAACATAGCTTTTTCTTCCTGTAAGGGTGTAATCCATAGTACACACACAGTAACATATTCTGAAACAACAGTATGTAGCTGTATGTCATAAGTCCCACAGGAGTACAGCACAGGAGCACGTGTAACCTGCAAGAAGAAAGGCCTTTAAATATCACCTGAAATCCTACTCTTACAAAATGGTGAACTGCTGACTGAACTTTCAGGATTTCAGAACATGAAGTCTAAGACCAAGCAGATGACACCAGGTGCATTTGTACACAGTTCACTGCAGTTTTAACTAAACTTCAAGCCTGAATTTTCTCATAATGGTTTGTGTTAAAAGATTTTAGAACCAGTGTCATTTGGCTAAGCACAAATACAACCACTGTTGCACTACTTTTAATAGGATATTAAACTCCAGAGATGCATTTCAAGCCAGACAGAAAAATAACAAAGACTGTCAATAAATTTTTGAGCTAAAAGTCAGTGCTATCAAAATAAAACAAACTAGAACTTTAAAATCAGAAAGTAATTTCTTTAGATATGGACCTTATGAAGTCATCTGCTTTTGAGAAAAAACTTAGTTAACACTTTTTCCGTGGTGTCTACAATATGCTTTCAATAGGAAAAAAAAGTAAGTTTAAGACAAGACAGAATGTTTGCTGGGTTTATTTTTTATTTTTATGCTCATATATTTTAATTTTAATATGACATCAATGGCAAAACGACAAAGAGGATTCAGAGTCCTTCCTGGAAATTACAGTTGTCTGCCAACACAAGAGAAAATTTTCCACAGATTCTTTGCATCAACACAAACAGAAATAGAGAATAAAAATATGGAGAAATTATGCATTACAGAACAGTTGTAAATGGGCATTTGTGTCATGGGCTGAAAAACTCTGCTACTAAAATCTCTTATATATAGTCCTGGTGTGAAAATTATACAAGTCATTTTGGTAACTGCAAAACTGATAGTTTATTTTATGAATGACCAACCTTCTTTACAGAAGGATGTCTCAAAAGGAAATATTTATCTTTTGTATTTGGAAAGCCTTCCTAATGTAGCCTTTCTAATGTCTAATTTGTTTCTGTATTTTATTAAGCATTTTTATAAGGCTATATAGGTGAAAATCTGGGTCATTTGGTGATGAAGTAGTGACTTCATCTATTTCATGGTGGAATGAATTTATAGTGTGAAATCTTGCTTACTGTCATTTCTTAAATGATTCTTGTAGTTCTATTTTCTCTGTCTAACAACACTAATTCCTAAACTGTCACAATGTGATGTACTTCTCATAATGGATGAAGCTGGAATACTGATGCATCAGCATCTTGGATTAGAATCTTAGTGATTTCAGGAGATATTCGGATGCAGAAAATGTCAGAACTATGGTAATGCAAAAATCTTTTTGTCATTGTGGGTCAGTATGAAATAATGACTGAAGTACTGTAGAGAGAGCTGTGCTGCAGCATTAAGATAACACCAAATATTCACTCCTGTGTTTGTCACTGCCTGAATGTCTCCCAGATTTGCTTCAGGGTTTTTCTCTTAAGGAATTGCTCCATTCATCCTTTTAACATGAGGTTTCTGGACAGCCTTTTCACCAGGCCTGTTAGCTAAGTGATATTTTGGTGAAAGTGAAGTCATAACAAGAACCTTGTCAAATGAACTCTTTTGAGGTCACTGAAAACCTAAGTGTCCATAATACAGCTACATTGTGCCTATTCAAGGGCTAAGCATGCAAAATATCCATCCCATAACTGCACTTCTGTGGAGTTTTGATGTTTGGACAAGAAATAACTCCAGTTTTAATCTTCTTTTTGTGATGCGGTGGGAGATCTTGTTGGAAAAATATATTTCTCTTCCTCCATTTAGGATTTGTTTTGATTACTCTAATTCCACAAGATGGCAGTACTTGATGAATAAATGGTACTGATGCCTGATAGCCAAAACCTGAGATAATCTGGGAGTTTTTGCAAATCTGAAGAAGTTTTTATTGCTATTTTTTAATCGATAAGTAAAACAGATAAAAGTACACTTGAGATTACAGGCTGAATTTATGATACATAGCTACAAACCATGAAATTTGCAAGATGGCTTTGCTTTAGAATTTAGAATTATTCTGTTCAAATGAAGTAAACTGTAAAGAAAAATATAGGCCTACATTTCGCCTTCTGAAAATATAAAGCCTAATTTTATATTAAGCCCATCTTTGAACTTTTTCCTCACAATTGCTCTTTGGATGTTCTGTATGCTCTCCACAGAATAAGGGTGCAATATGCAGTACCCTCTAATGACTTCACATTAAGAGGGAAAGAGGTTTCTTTTTAACTAAAATGAATGATAACAATGTGTTGATCCTCCAGCCTCCCACCACAACCAGATAAATAATTGTGGTGCATTTCTTTGTGCTGCTATGATTTATTGTCAGTGCTCATTAATCCTCCAAGAAAATATTTAATGAACATAATTTATTTGTTGCATTGTAACACACCCACATAGAGCAAACAGATATTGTCTATTTATCAGTTAGCAATGAAATTACTTATTTCCTTCTCTGGGGACTCTGTATCTACCTCTCACTTATCTGAAACACAGTTCTACCAATCACATATTTGTCTTTCTTTAGATTTAATTACAGTGATAAATCTGCAAATATTTTCTTTCTTGTAATCACTCACGCAGCTAATAACTAAAAATATTCTAGAAAAGGTAAATGTACTGTCAGGATTAATCTTGTTCTGGAGGATGCAAATATTATATTGTTGTAGCCAGTGCTGACAGTCAATGTAGTCTCATTTGTACTTTAATAGGCATGAAATGTAGCCAGCCATTGAAACATATAAAGACTGATGAAATGTATTTCTCATACATGCACTCTTTAAAGAGACCACGTAGCATACAACAAAAAATGCAGCTTTGAAAAGATATTGGATTACCATGTGTATTTGATTGTCTTTGTTATGATTTCATATTGAAAAGAAATCAGAATGGTTTCTGTTCCAGAATGGATCAAAATACGGTTATCAAGACCAGATATTCTCAGGTCACTCTTAAAGAATGTCCATTGATTTATATTTCTAAATTTATATCTTCACAAAAAACTATTTATTTACTTGGATAATTAGACAGTTTTCCTTAATATTTCCTATTTTTTAAAAATACTGTTTCTTACCTATATCAAATACAATATTGGAAATACTGAAAATGCATTATGGAAGGTAATATTAAATTTTTACAGCTACAGTGGAATACCATTTCCTTTGTCCATATGAAACTTCTGTTTGCAAGGCTGGATCAGCCAAATCTCTTCAACTATTCTTCAGAAGTCCTGATTTTTAATCCATTGCTTATTTTTATTATTTCCATTTCTACTGCTTTTCTGCATATTATAATGTAGGACCCAAAGCTGTACATCAATACTATTGAGCAGTGGAACAATAGTCACTCCACAGGTAGCAACTCTCTTAGGCTATTCTAGAATTCTACCACTGAATTATCCATTCTACTAAGTGTCCTGTTATTTTTTGTAACTGCATTTTTCCAAGAAAAAAATTCTTTAATTACTTATTCCTTTTATTCTATGCATGTATTTGGTCTTTGATAAGTACAGTAATCTGAATTTTGCTGAATTTAGAGTTATTCCTTGCAAGCAATTTCTCCAATGCAATGATAATTTTTGATTTTCATTCTGCAGTAATTGCAACCTCTTGCAGGGGTTATTCTCAAATGTTAAATATGCCATTCTTTCCTCTAGGTCACTCACACTTTCAAAAAATAAAATTTATGTTGATATATGTTCTTAGTAACCTTTTCATGTAAAGAAATATTTAGACATACTTTAAGGTCATTTTATTGATATATATTTTTCTTTCATGTAAATAAAGTTGTGGAACATTGGAAGAAGCTTTTCAGGGAAGTGGTGAAATCACAAGCCCTGTGGGTATTTTCAGGACATACAGCCATGACACTTAGGGTTGCTGAATCAATGATCTTAAGGGTCTTTTCCAATCTAAATTATTCTATGATCAGCAATTTCCAAAGACAAGAATTAGAGTTAAATTTGGTCTATCATTACAAAGGGTAATCAAGAAGATGCACATCATTACAAATTCATCTGTTTCAATCTTTGACTAAGTAGTTCAATGGGTGATATGAGACTTGATTAATAACCAGTTTAAAAAGTGAGATATAACTAACAACATTGAAAGAAAGTGTATCTAGTCAAAACAACTAATTTTTATAATTCTTTGTATTGACCAAGAGAGCAGTTCCTGTAATGTGTCTAGAATTCAAATTCATGTTTTATAAAACACCATGTTGATTAAAACGCTCAAAATTAACTTACTGTGCATTGAAGGGAATAAAAGCTGACTGTAAATCTGACTAAGAGGACCAGATGTGAAATCCTTTGTACTCTATTGCTGACCATTTTAAAAATTAAAAGAAACCTATGCAGTTATAATCACTAGTCAATAGGAAAGATAAGATTTGGCAAGGGTCGAATGTGCAGAACAAGCCACTGATAAACTCTGATTTGATAGCTTATTATTATTAAAACCTTCTTAACGATGGAAATGTGTTGAATCTACTAGAAAATTGTTTTTTTTAATGGCACTGCTGATAGTTACTTCATGCTCTGCTTGTTTAAGTTTGATGCAGTGGTGAGCATGATAAAAAATTCTACTCCAGAGCTTTGTCACTTGTAGTGAACACAGAGTCCTGCACCCAACGGGACAAATGCTTTGCATGGAAATTTCATTTTATGACTACTAGAAAAATGCCAATAGATAATGCATTTTGAAGGCATAAATAAGACATTTTTCAAAACAAAAGAACAGAAGTAATTTTTGCATGATGTTCCAAATTTTTAGAATATTGCTCTGTCTTAACTCCTTTTCAGCTGGGTGATGCAAAATGCATAACTTTCCTTATTCAGCAGAAGAAACTCTGCCAAGCAAATTCTGTGATCTGGCTACAAATACTCACCAGTACTTCAATTATAGTAGTATCAGTCTCTCAAGGAGTTCATATTTATGTTTCAGTTAAGTTTCTTTTACTAACAAGAAAGAAAAGCAAAGCAATTTAAATGTGTCTTTTTACACCTCAGTCACCTTGATTCCTAATGCCAGGAAGGATTAATAACAGCAGAAAGATTTCTTTAACGAGATTTAAATTCAGGCTTCTGTGTATAGAAATGAAAATAAAAAACAACTAGAATTCTATTTTCTACTTCAAAACACTTTTTTTTTTTTTTTATTAGCAGAATTCACCAGTCTTTACATGTAGTTGTTGTCATAGGAATTGTACTGTCAAAACCTGGGTACTTGGGGTTCTGTAGAGTTACCCTTGTATGACTGTACACACTGAACTTAAGACACAGCCCACTGCCTCTCTGCTCTATATTCTCTTGATATTAAGTGTTTTAATTTAAATATAAAGGCTTTTGCTGGGTCTATCTGCAGGTCAGTGTTTGGTGAATTCCACCATGGGCATGACACAACATGATTGATGAATCTTTCATGGGCCTGCTTCTTTGGTCCCATAGTATTTATTATCCTAAGGTCTCCCAGTAAACAGCAGAACCATTATCATCACTGTTATTTTTGAGAAAACTGAAGAAGGGGGAAGTCACTTTCCAGCAGTCCTGAGTCAAGCCATGGTCAAATGGATATCACCAGTAATACATAATTTTTAAAATTTCTAGTATTTGTTCCTCTCCTCACCAGCTCTTTTTAAATTCATAAGAACTGCCAAAACAAACACAAAAACATTACAGCAAATTAATCCTTAGGACATCTGTGGATGAACACTGAAGACAAGTAGCTGCTCTCTCATCCTCCCTCTGAATATGATTTTCAAATATGTGAAAAAAACCAGACAACAAAATAGCAGTATAAATCTCATAATCTCCCAGATGTTAAAGGTCTAGTGCTCAGCTCCTTCTTGGTATATTTTCTAGGCTTAAATGCACCAAGGAATGGATCAGCCACTACATTTTTCTGAACATAATGGGACTAGTGAACATATGCCTCAGAGAATAGCATAAAACCAATTTTATAGTCCATGAAATAAAATTTTTACGTACTAAGAGTGATGGTGACAGATGACTTTTTCTACCTTAATTAAAAAATAAAGTGCCGACAAAGAGGAAGAAACATGTCACATTAGCAAATTGCCCCAGAATGCTGATATTGCTGTTCACCCTTGTTGTACAGATAAATCACGACAACTAACGTCGGAAACAATAAATCATTTAAGGTGTAACAACGCTGAGAATGTAACTCCTACCTGTGGCATCCCTGCACACACTGTTCTGCACTGCTGGAAACCCAGTGAACTGCTTCCACCCATCTTCTACTTGTCACATAATTGTTATTGAGACATAATATGTATCCTTATGTCGTCTTATTTTTAGCCTAGACCAGTATCCCAGGATTATGCAGCCCTTCCTCAAACTCTTAGCAATAGCAGTCAAAAGTGAAACATTATATGTACATATGATATGTCCCATTGCACATATGTATGGAAGAAGAAGGTGTTTGTCCAAATCTGCTATTCCTTTTGTTTATTCTAAAGGAAATATCATTAATAAAATAATGCAAACAGCACACAGTCCTTCACTTTCTTCTGATAAGTCTCTGCATAATTTTCAGAAGTCTTATTCTTTTTTTTTTAAATCCATTTTCATTTAGGAATAGCAAAGGATTGTGATATGATGCCTGAAGATTTTCAGTCTTTTCATATATTTGTAGCTTTTTAGATTTTAAATATGGAGTTCTATAGTTGCAGCACTTTCTTACACTTTAGAATGGAAGCATCCCTTTCTCACACATTATTTCCCACTCTTGAAATTCTGTTTGGTTTTATTTTCAAGGAAAACAATTTCTAACAAGAACATCCTGTTTAGCACCAGAACTTGGGAGACATAACAAGATATAGGGCTAAGAACTCCAGTGGAGCAGGTCCTTATCTGGGTTACCAGGACAGCTCTTCTCCCATTGGGTGTGCTTGTACATATATTAATTAGTTAAACCTACAGAAAATGTGAAAATTCAATCCTGTGTGTGCACATAAGCTTACTTTGTGTACCTGAAAGTTTTTTGTTAAAAAACTGCCCTTTATGTTATGAATTTTAATATTATTTGGAAAGTTTTCCTTCCGATTCTAGGCAACAAAACATCTGAATCTTGTAAAGTTACAAGATCTAGATCGTAAATCAGTGAAATTTTAATCTTTGGTGTTTTCTTTGTAGATAATCCACTGTTGTCCTCTGTAAAATAGGTAGTGCTTCTTTCTTCCTGTGTTTGGTAGAGCTGGAAATAGACTCTTCAGGATTGATGATAGCTTGCTAAACTCCTAAAGGACTTTGTGGTTCTGCAAGAAAAGCCAAGCTGACAAATCCTTTATCAGTATTACCTAAGTCCTTCTTTCCATTCTCCCTTCCTACTCGTCAATTTTTATCCCTGCAGTCTCTAGGACATTTTCTTACTTATTGAAAGAGGAAAATAGGATGCAAATTAATGCTTCAATAAACCAATAAATCAAGTGAAATTTTTTGGTTGCTGATTCTCCACTCTGGGGCAGCAGCATCAAAACAACAAGAATTGTATCAAATGGCTAAAGAAGTCATCACAATGATTTTAACAATATTGAAACAGAATGTAAGAACACAGGAGATAAAAGTGGGAAATCAAATCATCAGAATTGTGAGGTATTAATTCTTATGTTGCTAAAAAGATGGTATTTTGGTCATATAAAGTCACTTTTTCACTATTATTACTCTGGAAAATAGATTTTTTTGTCAGAAGATATTGAATGTACATATGCTGCTGCAGAGTGATTCAGATCTGTCTGTAATCAGATTGCCATCTGAAGTCTTATGATATTATTCTTATACCTATCCAGTAATTTTCTCCCTGAAAAATCCAAGCAATTTCTCTTAACATATTTAATGTTAAATTATAGTTACCTTCATGCCAGTTATAATTGTATAGGATTGTAAAAAGCCCATTATATATCCATATATATATATATATATATATGTATGTATATATGTATGTATGTATGTATTTCTAAACAATTTCTAGCTTTCCCCTTTGAAAAAGAAAAATGCAAACTAGATATCCCAACCACAATTGTTTTCATACCACTTAATTTATTTGGAACAATCTTCCTGACCTGATTAAATCAGGCTTTATGAAAATCTATGTCACATTAAGCTTTGTATCATTCAAGTGGTTGCAAGTTCACTCTTATACTTATGGAATAAGGATTAACTGACTTCATTACATAAATATATTTATATATATTTCATATATAAATATATATATTTATATATATAAACATATATAAACATATATAAACATATATAAATATATATAAATATATATATATGACTATATTATTAGTGGAATCTGACAGAACTCAGATCAGTTCTGTCCAAAGCCTTCTGCTTCTGAATCAAAACTGGTCTTCTAACATTTGCAGTAGTCATCTCTACCAGAATCATTATTGAATTCAGCTAATCATGTCTAGTGTGGAAAGAATTGCATTTTTTGAAAACTCCCTTGTTTTCATCCTTTTTTTTTTTTCCTACATCCTTTAAGATGTCATTACAATGGTCATGGAGATAAAAAATCTGGAATCCAGAACCTCAGAAGTCGATAGTTTCTCATTTCTTTTTCCTTCTTCTGTCTCCTCTTCTTTCAGCAGTATGATCAGTGTTGTATTTCTGGCTTCTTCTCCTTAGTTACACAAATTAATGTGTGCATTCTCACTCTATTCCTTTCTGTGATATGGAGAGGTAATTAGGATCAATTAGGAATTTTCTACCTTAAACCAAATGGGCGTTCTGATAATTGAACTAACTGACATGTTAGTGAAATGGTATTTTCCCAGGCATCAGCTTAGTAAAACATGGGATCTAAACTGCAAGTGGGGTCTAACAGGAAGGTTACAGTGAGTGGGCTGGTGCTGGGAGAGCCATGGAAACTGCTGAATGTCACATCAGTCTTGAATCTATGAACCTTGGGCTGCTGCTGCTCCACAAACTGTGTAACCACTGCCACAGAAAGCATTGGTGCAACACTTTAGTTGGCATATTTTCAACGCTTGCTGTGGAAAAGCAGATGTGATAGCATGAACATCCATTTCTGTTAAACCTGGCAGGGCAATGCTCTATGGTTTAACCTCTAGATTAAGAGGCTCCTGTTAGTTATGTCTGATTTGTTGGGTCATATCAGTAACAGGCTCAACTTGTCTTGAGGGAAGAGGAGTTTGCCCACTACAGAAACTTTTCATCATTGTCCTATTTGTCAAGTTGTGGACAAATAGTCACATACAGCTGGTGCCTGAGAGGAAATAGTGCATGAGCCTGAGGGCCAACTCACTCCACATATTTTTAAAATTAATTAATCTTTCATGCTTCCTCCCTCTTTTCTTGGTATCTCCCTTCCACTTTGTTTCTCCTGAGCTGTCAGCTGGGGCAATATTTGCAGACAATACTGTGACTGTGAAACTACAGCACACATCCCTTAAGCAGAGCCCTGTCAGGGCTGCCCCCATCATCCAGCGTTTTGTGCTGCCTTAATTGGGCAAGGTCAACCATATTCCTCTCACTACATTTTCATAGTCCCTGAGGGGACAAACAGCTCCAGTGAGTATCCAGTGGGTGTAGGGACATGAAACTTGCAATTTCTAGCATAAGTTAGTGTATTACATGAAAGAATTACTAGCATTTTTGAGAGGGTGGGAAAGATTTTTCAACAGAGGTAATATTTGGAAAATCTTGTGGGCTTTTTTTTTTCCTGTTAATACTTACAAGTTTCTTGGAAGAATTTACTATGGTTTGGTTGGACCAGTAGTGCATTTTTGCTCATTTATTACTTTTCAAATTGCAAAAAACCTCCAATCAACCCCCAAAAAAAAAGAAAAAATCCAAACCTCAGAAAAATGCACCAAATCTCCAACAACAACAGCACAAGAAATCCAATCAAACCAAACAAAAAAATGAGAGAAAATCTAGACTTATTTGTCCATACATCTACTATACAGACATTGCCTAGAATTTGGAGCACATGCAATCATTAAAATGCAATTAAAATATAATAACTACACCTTTCAAACAGACTGGAAGTAACTCCACTCTGGCAAATACAACTTTTTAAATTGCTACCCTACAGAAAATTCTATATTTCTCAAACTCTTAAATTTCATATCCTCAGATGAATGCTTTCAACAAGATTGAGGAAGGAAACTTTAAAATGTGCTTCAGGGAAGTCAGCAGCAAAATTACTGGTCATGTATTGAGTAATGAAAAGACCATAGAAGAACAAAGTTAATTGCATTTTTTCATTCCATAATGAAAACTACAGGCATAGTCATCAATCAGTTGCACAAATAAAGAACACAGATTCCTATGTTGAGCAATGTCAGGGGCCATGAACATTTTTTTAATGATAACACCCATGCAAATTAGCATTACTAGACAAGAAAGTTGCAAAAGTAGTCTAGTAAAAGTGACAAAGTAGACAATACAAGAGTGAAATGTCTTTATGATTCTTCCAAGCAAAAATGTGATGTGTGAAGACATAAAATTACCCTATAAGAAATTAACACAGAATTAGGACAGAATTATAAAGTTTAAGGGTCTCTGAACCTGTCTTCTAATGTTTTTTATTCACCAGTTATTGAAAGGTAAAACTTAAGGTTTATTCTCAAGTTATCCATGGAAGACCAATCATCACAAGGCTATAATAAAGTCTAATAGGGAAATACAGGAGCCCTTCAACTCATGATATCTAATTCATTTGTTAGATACATGTAGCTCTCAAACATAGGTTTTAAAACATTCTGTGTAGATAATTTTAAGTTATAGACATGCAAAGTAGAAATAAGAAAGTTGTCATCTTGCATTTTATATGTGACATAATAAGTGTTTATTAAATAAACCTTTCTTTAAATAAACCTTTCTGTGTGATGGAGTAAGCAATTTTTCTCTGCTACTGTTACTTTAGTGGCCTATTTCTGATACCAAGCATCATGCTCCTGCTAAGAATTAAAATGAGTGAAGAACAAACTATGGCATGCTATTATGAGAAAAACAAAACAGACTTGAGTATTCTACACTGTCCCTATTAATCCCCTTATTACAGATCAACAGCTGGTGAAGTTTAGGATATGAGGATTTGGCTTCCATTATAACAAGAATATAAGTAAAACTTATTCTCCTTAAAAATAGGGGAAAAAACAAGAACAATGACAAAAACGTCCTGACCCCCAAACATCAGTGCTTCTCTCAATCTCCCTTTTGTTAGCAGAAGAGGAAGCATAGTGGAGTATTGCACAGTTCCACCTCCTCAGCAAGTCTAGCAGTTAGGAAGAGATGATAATTGTTTACAGTGAATGTGAAAGGTTCTACTTGCCATCACCAGCTTCATACATATTGATCTCTACAGAACTAAGAGAAGTGATTAATGAATTCTGTTTAGTTTATGAGAGAGTCATGTTTAGAGGCATGACTTGTCCAGCTGTTTTGGCAAACTGTAAGTGACTTTGATAGGTACTTTGTAAGTGCTTTGATAGGTACCAGCAAAACAATTCTACCTTGATCTCAAGGCAAAAGTGGAGATATCACTTTCAGCAACATATTGGACTCCTCTGGAAGCAAATTATTTAGCTTTCTATGCTAAAGTTGATTTGAAAATTAAAATTTTGAAAAAAAAATAAAAAAAGAAACCAACCCCAAGCATATAATAGAAAAGAATCTGGATGTTACTTTACTGTTTAATACATAATATTGTTTAATACAGTATAAAACCATAGTCAGGAAGAAATCTCACCTATACTGACAGGTTAACATGCTGAAGTGCATCCATCCATGCTTAGAAAGGGCTGGAACATTGAAAAATAAGATATTGAAGGCTTCCTGTGATTTTTAAGAAATTAATAAAGGCTAGAGCTACATATGGTTGTTGTGGACTGAAATGCTACTGTTGGGTATCTGGATCTTGGGACTTAATCCACAACCTTAAAATAACCTTGTGGCCTTCAGCTACATATAGACAGACATCTGAGAATTGTATTCCCAAAATCAGCTTAGCAAATTGAGATCCAGAGGGTGCATGGACCCCTTCAGAACAGAATTTGCTGTATACTACATGTAGATACCAGAGCCAATTGCCTGTAAACAAGTTAATAAGCACACTGAGAGCAGTCCAGCCCAATTATAACCATCTTGTTATCATAACTAATTTGCCTGCAGAAGTCTACTAACCATTCTCTACCTGAATGAGGTGATTTGATGCCTCTCTTATTATTGCTATGTATAATTTGTGCAGTGTTCAAACCAGGGGAGTTCTAAAGCTATATTGCACTTCAGTTGGACTTGGTTTCCAATCAGTAGTAAAACTGCAGTCCAAAGCTGCAGATTTAATGCAAATGCAGCTTTCAGATTCCTTTAGCAGACCCTTAACAGTAAGAAGTGATAGTTCTTTGTTTACTTCCAAAGTGGATTTCTGAGTATGTCTGAAGATACACAAATAGGAGCTTAGAATGACTTAAAGTAACTTTATTTTGTGTGAGTTTCTCCAAATAATGAGGACCAAGACAACTGTGTAGGTAATAGAACAGGACAAACATTTCTAGCCCACAGTTGCAGGAATTTTTAGCAGCATGCCTGTTTAGCAACACAGTATGCAGACATCCAGATATGGATGGGAAGGACTGTGATCCCCATGACACTGACATTAATCTTCCTTGATGAAACATTTCTCATTAAAAGTACAGTTTTGTAACAGTAAAGGGGAGATATAAAAGATGCAGCTTACAGCACAGTTTCCAAACTTTGTAAAATCAGCTTTGCCCTTTAGAAAGAGACGAAAAAAAGTTATAGTTTAACATCTGTGCAGATGTAACATGCTGCAGATAGATTATGCAGCAGAGCTCCCTCCAGACGGCAGCATCCCTCTGAGGCAGGATGGAGCACACATCTGCCTTCCCCTGTGTGCAGCAGAGCTCTGCTCATTCTAACAATGGCAATCGTCGTCCTCCATTAAGCTCATACTGAAAGCCCTGAATAAAAGCCTTAAAGAGCTCAGCTGAAAGTATTAATTCTGAGGGAAACATGTAAATCTGGATGAAAACTTCCATTCATTTTTAATCTTGCTATGGTAAACCTTGTAATTAAGATGATTAAATGACTGAATAAAACCCTATATTTACATTGTTTAGAACACTACAATGAAAACTGTAATCCTGTTTATAGAAAGAAAACAGTAGAGGCATTTTAAAATGGAAACATCAAACAAAGCTTGTTATTTAAGCAGTCAGTAATTAATGTAACTCTTGCTTAGCAAAGACAACTAAGAGTTAACTGTCTAGGAGACCCCTCTTGGAGAAAAATAATTGGGAAAAAACAGATACTGTGTTTATGGGAGAAAAAAAAGATACCATTATGTTTATGAATGATCAAGGTATCCACATTTAATATATTTCACAGGGGACACGTTGAGGATTAGCAACAAAAACAGTGCTAGTGGGAAAGCTTCTGGAATAGGCACATCAAAATGATACAAGACTCCCAAGGAAGTTAGAGGCAGCGTTTTTTATGAGCAATGGTCCTGGAAAAGCAGGAGGTGACAATCTCTTGGTGGCTGTTTGACATAAGGAATTGGCAGAGAAATATTTTTGTAGAATATATTTTTCTTCACCCTTTTGAAGGAGTGGATAAGGTCTCTCCAAAAACACCTCCCTCAGTTGTTGCCTTGTTATTTCTCAGCAAAGATGACAATAACTTAAAAAACTAATTTATTAAACTAAAGAGATAATTCTCTCTCATCTGAATCTGCACTGCAGTATTCAGAATCTATTTCAGATGTGCTTACCACTCCACATTCCCCCTTATTTTCTCTGTAAAATATATATATATACACATCAATATAGATATGAACAATATAAATACATCACAAGTTTGTGTACGTTTGTATGTTAAATGCATTACCTCTTGATAATATATCACAGCATAAGTAAACAGAAATCAAGTCTATATGCATATGAAATTACCTTTCTGATTAAAATCTTGTAAAAAGATATTATAGTATTTTTTTTCAGTCAGTAGTGCTTTGTAAAGGCTTTCAGACTTTTTCTGAAAGTGTATTCTGTGAGAATGGAATGTAGGTACTATTTAATCAAAAGTATTTACTATATCTTCCATTTGAGAACATGTTAATAAAACCATATCTCTCTTAATACAGTGTTCTGTGGCTAACTCATCTTTCTTTTCCCGTGCTGATAATGCCATTGGTTAAAAGGACTCAAGTTGAAGTTCTTGGGCAAGTTCATATATATTTATTGACTGGAGAGATTGAGGAATGGGATTCTGTTGAAGGACAAATTGCTTACGAGGTTGTGGAGAATTATTAGGCTTGATACTGTATCATGGATTTATCTCCTGTGATAAGTAAGTGAAAATTATTTCTAAAGGTGCTGATCAATGTGAATAAATCAATATCGCAAAACTTGCAGTGTTCATCCACAAAAAATTCTCTATCATCAAAACCACCTCCATAACTCATGGTCTTGGTAATTTGAGATGTTCACACATTGCAAACATGCTCCAAATAGACTTTAGATTAGATATATCCACTATAACATCTTAGGATCCACTTGAATGTTTGTTTCCTGGGTGATTTTAATGTTCAAGATTTCATAGGGCTATTTAGAAATAATACCATCTTTGCAAATCAGACACAGAAACTAAAATGGAGTACCGAGAAACTGAATGCTTAAAAAGAAATTTAGATGTTCCTGCATACAAATCCTTGAAATACCTCTGCTTGGCAAAAGACCTTTTTACTTAGAAGTTTCATATTTGTTCCCTAATTTTGGAATTAAATTCATACATTTCCCTCTAAAATTTCAGGTTTTGTCCAGAGTTATTTTTTACAAATGGACTCTGATCTGGCAGTGAGTTTTTATTAATGTCTTGTATTTTATTGCCAGGGCTTTATGGAATGATTTATTTTTGAAACATCACCAGGCTTGTGGAGGTAGCTCTCCCCTTTCCAGGGAGGGTCCAGTCACTTGCACCAGTACCACTTGCAGTCTTACTGCTGTGCCACAAGAACCTATTGGCCCCCAGTACTTTGCAAGCAAGGAGTTGGAAGCAAATTGCCTGTGATAGAATCACAGTCATTTAGGTTGGAAAAGACCTCTAAGATCATTAAGTCCAAGCATTAAACCAGCAGTAGTTCCATCAATAAACCATGTCCTTAAGAGCCACATCTACAATTTTTAAATACCTCCAGGAATTGACTCCACCACTTTCCTGAGCAGCCTGTTCCAGTGCTAGACAACCTTTTGGATGAAGAACTGCATTACTTGCATTATGTAATGAACAAAAGGAAGGGAGGCCAAGTCCCCTCCCATTGATAGGAACTTGTGTTTACATCTGCATATCAGTGCAATTTTTCAGCTTTTGTTGATTATTCCACCACTCTGTAGAACATTTTCTGGCATAGCTACAATGAAAAAAATATGCCAAAAGAGGATAAAAATATTTTTCTGGAAGTACTTTTCCTGCTGGTCCTAGTGGTACTCAAACAATATGAATTAAAACAACTGGATCCTGTTTTTGAGCACTTTAGTTTGCACAGCAGGGGTTTTTCTGTCCCAGTGATGAAAAAGATACTTGTTTTCTCCATCAAAGGCAACGACTGTGTTGCTGTAGAATACTGTGTTAAAACCTGACTAAATAAAACTCAGAAGTATAATTTCAGGAAAATTATTCTAAATATTGTGATGGCATATGAGGGCATATTTTGTGGAATGGCAGCTGTTAAAAGGTGTATGAAAATTTCGCTCTTGATTGATGTCCACCTATCCTTTCACTCTCAGTTTGTTTGGGGAAATGAAATTCAGCTGTGCTGCTGAAACCATCGCTCACTTTTTCTGCCTACCTCTTTTCCCTCTCAGTTTACTTATCCCTATCAAGCCTCAACATCATGTACTCAATTGCATCATATAGACTGCAGTGTCAAACTCAGAAAGAGATTGTAGAGGCAACCACAAGAGAATCTGCTCAGAGAAGAGAAAAGCAGAGAGATGGCATTGATAACTGTAATGCAGTAATAACAATCCTTGCAGTATAAATAGATACTGAACACATTTCTCTAACAGAAACTCACAGGAGATTTTATTTTCTGCAGATCTGCAATGTTATTTTTCTTCAGGCCCAAAATTTGGAGTAGAAAAATCCCCTCAGTATAGATATCATTTCCCAGAGAAGAAAAGGATAGGATATACTGCATCTACTGAAGAACAAGATATTCTGTCTAGCATCGTGTCTCCAGATATTATATGACATGCAAATATAAGGTACCTAGCTGTCTACAGATTTTGCAGGAGTGTCAGTTTGGAAAGCAAAAACATAACCTCTCTGGAATACCTACATTTTTTATTTGGGAATTCACAGGTATTTCATAGAATTTATGGTAATTCTGACTTTTAGCAAAACTAAGTTATAAAGTGAAAGGAAGCAACCAAATCATGTCTGTACTAATCAAAAGAGAATAATTTGTGTTCAACAAAAGTATAATGACATCAGAATTTGGAGCAATTTCTGAAGGCTTCTAAACACTAAAAGCAATATTCTGTGACCTCAAAGCAGCATGTTCACCGTTGATGCTATGGAGGCTATTGTTACATTCAAATTCTATACCAGAAACTCTTCTGCACATTCATTGGTCTTTGCAATATATGAGCTTAAATTAGTCCTTTGGTACTCCAAAACCTGTCAGAAGAATGGTGAATATCTCATCTTTGCAGTTCCACAATCAAATACATATTGTATCTACAATCCTGGGCATCCAATAATGAGCAAACTGTAAAGGAGGAGCATGAATACAGGCTGCAGCCTACTGTACCTGGAGAATGCAGTGGAGGGGAGCACATCAGAACAACTCCTTGACCTTCACGTACAGATACAGCACTTCTTGTCCGACCGCTAAAATTCCCCAGATCTATCAAAAGAACAGAGCATTTTAGTTACATACCAAAGATTTTAAATTTTGTGGCTACTGTGGTTTACGTTTTATTTCCTCTTTTAAAGCTGACTGTTTCTTTTTTTCATACATTGATCTATAATAGAAGAGCCTGGAAAAATAAATCTATTTCTGTTACAAAAAAATTCCATGTTGCATCAGCACTTCATTCCTTCTTTTTAGTGCACTTGCATACAGTATTAAAAAATAGTGGCAGACAATATATGCCATTTGCAAATACATTTAATAGTGCTTTCATTCTCTTTTATTATATCCTGCTTGATTTTCTCCCTCTAGTAGAAGGGATTCATACACAGTGAACAACTGGAGGGACACCTTGGCTAACATCCAGACTGATGATGGTGCAGAAGCCACTTGAACAACGCACACAGCAAATAGTGATGACAGAAAGGAAAATCAACACATTGATTTTAAAACCAAATCTACTCTACCGCACATTTTCTCTTTCAAATACTTCTGATTTCTCTGGTACTATAAGCCCAAACCAGTTGAGGGTAAACATATTTTCCCTCCAAAAGTTACCCTCCATCAGGGCAATAAGAAACATTTCACTATTGGAACAAACATTTTTTAATAAAGCTGTAGGGATCTGCTATGAAGAGTTCATTGTGATTTTTTAAAGTCTCTCAAACAGAAGATCCCATTTACCACAAAGAACTCTGAAAGTGGATTCAGATTTGGGATGGATAGTTACTCTCTAGCATTTATATCTGTAGTAAAGAGAGATGAAAGTTCAGCTCTGCCATCAGATTGGTGTCTTCACCATTCTTCAGAGCCAGGGATGGTGTTTAAAACCTCTGTTCTCTCAGGGAGAACATTCCTAGAAACATTTGTGTCTGATGTGGGTCAAGGTGAAGAGAGCAGCAACAAGATACCTTTGAAAAGGATGCAGGAGCTTCAGCAAGCATTAAATGAGGATCAGAAATATGAGTAGATTGGGCAAGTGGGAGCTTCCCTCACTGACATTCAATGACCTGTAGCCATATCTCCTAATTTCTGCATACAGCCCAGAGTGCTGGGATGATCCACACACCACCAAACAGTTTGAACAGGTGGAGCAGAATTATTCCTATCTTAGCTGTGCTCAGTTGGCATTTCTCTGTCAGATACTGAAATTCCACACCTTGCTCCAGACCCAGCAGATCATAAAAATGAAGTTAAATGATTTTCAAAAGTAATTTGAGTTGCTTTTTTTTTTTTTTCACATTTCTAAATATTGTTTTGGGCACAAGCAGAAGTCTAAAATTTAAATACATTTAAATTTGTGCTGTCTTTGGCCAAAATAGATTGGTGCTTTGATTTCAACAATAAGTGTAATGTTTGAATAGAGAAAAGGTATGCAGGGTCCAGCAGAATTTTTTTAAATTAGAGTTACATTACAAAACTTTGAAAAATTTTGTTAGTCAATAGATAATTAATAATTTAAATATTATATTGCATTTTAAAATAAGCACACCGTGGGTTATAATACATTTTGGTGTAATTTCTCTTAAAAGGGTCTCCTAATGCATGTTATCTGGCAACATATTTTGCAGAAAGGTAATTATTATTTTGTGTCCAGGAAGTAGTGGGCTGGTACATCCCTGCATGAAAAGTTTGGATGGCAGAATCTTTTGTAATTGAAATTTTTCTTAGTTAAGTCCTCAGGTGACTAAATGCTATTTTCCTATTAGTTACAGCAACCTTTGGACACCTTTTTTCCCATTTCCTGCTTTGAATGCTCACTGTGATGGAAAAATAATTTTTTTTCTTCACCAAATGCAAAACAAAGATATTCTTTCTTATTTTAAAATAAAGGTACTATGTATGACTCAAACTCCTATTTGTTCAAAGCAATTATTTTTAAGCTAAAGGAGGAAAGTATCAAAGAGCTTTGAATTTCAGCTCTTTTTGGTTATCTGTTGGCTCTGAACTGGATTTCTTCTTAGCATACAGCAGAAAAAGGATTATCAGGTACAAAAGAAGAAATTCAGCTACAAAACAAATAAATATAGAAAACCTTAAAAGAAAGAAAGGTGAAGGATCATGATTGTTTTTCCCCCACATTAAAGTAATAAGAACAATAAGGAAAAATCAAATTAATGAAAAATTTAATTACTTTCTTGTAAATCTCAGCCATTTCATGTCTATTCACACTGATAAAAAAGGCAGCTCCTAAAAATTTATACAAACCCCTTTCATTCACTTTAACACTATGAAGAGGCAGATAAAAAAAGAAAGGGTAGACAGAATCCAGCTTCAGAGGTGGGAACAATAACCTCTCACTCAGCCACACCAGCCTTCAGTTAAGAATTCTTGCTGAAGTATGAACCTGTAACACGTGTGACATGTCAGAATGCCCCCACAGAATGAGCCTCTCCTTCATCCTATTATGTTGTATATAGCTGATTGATAAGAAAATGCCTTCTTGTGCTCCATAGGTGTTCATCTTTTGCCCTGAAAGATTAATTTACTCTTATCTCAGTGCTAGTGGCAAAAATGATAACACATTCTATGTTATTTTCAAAGCAGATCCTAGGGGGTTCAACTACATAACTCCTATACTCTTTAACATAAGAAACAGCACTGACCACTCTGCAAAAATGTAGTTAGGTGCCAGCCACCATATCTACTGTAACTCATTATTAACTCATTAATATATATGCAAAATACACAAAACACATTTAGATGGAGCTCATGTGGCAGGAGTAACCAAATTTCCTTTACTGCTAAGAAATTATTCAATTAAATAAATTAAAGAATTTTATATGGTGTTCTAGTGTACAACCTGTGAGACAGGAGTGGTCTCCACTCTAAAATGGAAAGAGTAGAGAAATTCCAGAGCTACTGATGATGCTAGACATTAAATCCAATGGGTCTGATGCAGTGGTTTCTGAATGTCAAATTTGCACTGCAAGTGTGTTTATATTAGATCAGTCTAGTATTTGATCTTAGAGAGAAGTTATAAACTTGGGAAAATCATTTACATATCCCATCCAAATGAGCTGCCAGGTAGTGCAGCTCTCTCCACAGTGGTTATTTCCATTCTGTGAAAATGAGTATGTCATGTACTGTGGAAGAATGACAACACCACAAAACTATCAGTTTTAATAAGATTCAGCAGAAAAGAAACATCTCTGCAGAAAGTGAAAGGAGTAAAAGGAAATAAATGAGAAAAACCTCCAGGCAGTTGAAACAACCAAAAAGCTTTGCAGGTCTAACACAAAATAAACATTTAAATAAAAGGGGAAAAGTTCTGCCATTGACAGAAGGACTTTTACAAAAGTTGGAGCAGTTTTTATCACTTAGTGGCCTTCCAAGTCACCTTCACTGCAGTTTGCATTTTAGGTATGTGCTCATCAGTTTGCTGCAGCTAATGGGGGCAACAGGTTTTTGTGACCCAGTCAACAGTCAGTGGATAACTGCTATGAAATTAGGATCAAATTAAAGATGAAAAACAGATCTTGTTTTTATTGTAGGCAATTATTGCTTGGTAACCTAGCATGGAAGCTGTAAAGGGCTCTGTATTTCATTATCAGTGAATTAAACCAGTCAATTTAGCTTTAAAGTAGAAATTAGATTGGTGCAGAACAATGTCCTCTGCCAGCTCGGTTCTGTAAGTTTAAACTATTTTATATGCAAATTTATTATGGATTTTAAAATGGACATAATATGATATGTATTAAAATGTTTAAAGGCATATCCTGAAGATACCTAAAGACAAGTATAAAGCAGGCAATATTCTTTCAATAAGGTAAAAATAGCTCTACACAAGGTAAGATTCTTCTGTCAGGCCAAGGACAAACTTATTTATTGCATTGTCACTAAGAAAGGGTAGCCTTCCTCTCCTTGGATTTGAAAGACAGGACTAAGAAATAGACCTTGAGCTGGAATTGTAGCTCTTTAAAAAGGGTAAGATTTACAGGGAAAAGAATTCCATTAAAACATGTTTTTCAAAATCCCATTATAACCTAAATCAAAAACATGGTTTGACTGTACACTCTGAGCACTGGAAAATATAAATGTTCTGTTTAATAACCCACAAACACAAGCTATGGAAGAATAAAAGGCAGATATTGAAAAGATAGCACTTCTTCTTGTATAGGGAGCTTTTACATTGGATGAATTAAACACAATACTCAGAATATCCATCAGTCCAAGGGAATTAATATATTATTTTATATTGACATGCACTTATTTTATAGGATACCAAATTAAGTAGATAGAGCTGTGTTAGTAGAGTCACTCATTTGACCTAAGAGTAACTTTTAATACTGAAATTATTCACTAGAAAAATTGTGAAAAGAAGTTTGGGAAAAAAGATTTCTACCATGACAGAAACATCATCTCACCACTGATAATGGGAAAAGCGTGCATCTTGAACTTCCAAAAATCACATTACCATACTGAATTTTAGGTGACAAAATAAGGGCAAGATTAAAGGACTTTAGAATGTATCATGCTTATTATCATTGCTACTGTTATTATTTATTACCAGATGTTTTAATCCTTCATGGATCACCAGGCTGACATGATATGAAAAAGGTCTTTTTTTTTTTTATTCTCAGAGAAGTTACTATGCAAAAACTGAAATAGAGAGACCATAGAGAAACAATGATGGATGTGCTTCAAGCCTGCATGACAGCAACCCTCTCTCTGTGTACATCTGCAGCCATTAAAGAGATTTAAGGAAAGGGGGTTGAAATACAGATTTTTTCAGGGAGTGTTGAAACGAGGTGACAAGAAACTCAAGAGAATGTTTAAAGACTCCTCTCTGAAAATGTAAAAAAAAAAAGAGAAAGGAGAGACAAGATACTCTTCTTATATTTAGACCAAAATCTTCAGAATCTTTCTTAGATACTACAAGATTTTTTTTCTCAAAAAAAGAGAAAAAGAAGGATCTTTTACTAATGGTGCTCCATGGATATGTTCTTGCAAAAACAAAATAATTTTTATCTACTATGGTCTCAGCATGAAATTTAATGTACACACTATTGATTCATTAGTCCTGAACTAAATTTTCACTATGAAAGGCAGATAAATAGTCAAATAAAGGAATATTTTTCTGTCCTTAATGACATATTAATATTTATATAATTTTTATAAATGATAACAATTTATTGTTATTGGTTATTTATTGTTTATTGTTCTTCATTGTAGTTGTATGCCATAGCTATGTCTAGCTGTTTTACCTTGTAAGTAGAAATATTTTTCTATACTTTCTACATTTCCTATCACAGTGTTATTTTTGTTATTATTATATTGTACTGTATTTCTGTTGTTAATATATATAGCTATTTCCTAAATTGATTTATAAATTCCTCTATTACTTAAAAATAATTGCAGGGTTTTTTTTTTAAATTTCCTTCCCAAATTGGATTATTCATATTTATAAATCATTATTAATTAGAAAACTTAAAAATTTTATATATAACAAAAATAGACTATTTCACTATTTACCATGCTGTACTTTTTAGAAGGGGATACTACATTTCAATTAAAATATTCACTTCTTGCTATCCTACGCAGATTTTATCTAAATTATGAATTGATATGCTTCTCCCACTGTTTTATCTTGTCTAACTACTCATTTTTTCTACAAGCTAATCTTTCACGGAGGAATACTGCAGGAAAGTTGAGGAAATTCAGAGCTTTAAAGAATTTTTCCTTTTGCTACACCTAGTTTCAATAACATCAAATAATAACATCAGTATCATCAATAAAGCTTAATTCTCTGCAGAGCTTTGAGAAAAAAAGGAATTCATAGGTATCAAAATCTCCCTGAACTTCAGTAGGATTTCTGCATTCATAAATCCTGAAGTACTGGATCAAAGTGAGTAAGAAGAAATATTTACATACAGAATAAAATAGCAAGATTATGTTGAAAACTACAGAGTTGCTATATGATTCAACTTGGCATGTTAAGTTCACAATAATTAGGATGTTCGTGGTTGCAGTTGTTGATGTTTGTGATTAATTAGTCATAATCATCGTGTCTGTCAGGTTTCATCTCTTCTCACAGGAATTATTTCAGCGTGCTTCTTGCTTCTCAGCTGTCTTTCATGTCTGCTTGATGCAATGTCCAGAAAAACACAGAATCAAGTGGAAATATTACAGTTAAGCATTTTTCTTCCTTTCATTCTGTCATTTACAAGTAACAACTAAAACCAAACAAATAAGCAACAAATCTTAAGCAACAAATGAAAGATTTTTCCAAACAGATGCTGCATTTAACCACCAAAATAAAGTGGGTTAAGAAATAATACTGGTTAATAAATACTACTGCTTCTAGAGCTTCTGAGCAAATAGATTTTTTCACTTGAGTAATATATGCAATGGAATTTTTTTAAACACATTGTCTTACAAAATGTTATCTGCATCCTGAGAAACACACATTTGTATTTCAATCATTTTCTATAGAAGTTCCTGACACTGAGTGGTATACTAACCTGCATAAATCCTGTACACTGATTCTACTTTCTTATTTTTTTCCTTTCTTCTGGTGAGTCCTCCTTTCCCTTTTTGTTGATTTCTCTTTTAGTCACTTTTGTTCAACTAAATTAATTACAAACAGTCAAGGTTACATTGCAAACAACTTTTCGTTTTATTGTGAGTTTCTTCAACTAGATGTGTGACTTTTCCTTCTTTTAATTAGTGATTAAAGTTCACAGCCAGTTAGGATTTTGGAAGACGAAACTCAGAATGACTATCATAGTACAGTTTCTTATCATATGATGTGATGTGAAATGGAAAGTGACTAATCTCCATGTAGTTTATTGGGAAATTCCTGTGTAGGTATTGTGGTTGACAGGAGGCTGTAACAGAAGCACACAGAAAAAATATTTTCTTACTCTCTGTGTGAACAAGTCATTAAAGATAACTTGTTCTGTATTTCATTGAGCAAATTCATAATAGGAAGTTTCCTAAACCATTTCTTATATGTATTTAATACTTTTAGTTCATGGATTCTAGTTCTAAAATAATATAATGTCTTAACTTCCACATATTCAGAAATATATTGAAAACCTTTAGGTTCAAAGATTCTTTTTCTACATCTCTAAAGTTCCAAAGCTGGCCTTGCCAAAGCTGGAATTTATCAGAAGCAAGGGTATAAAAGAGTTAAGGATTAAATTCTTCACATGAGGGAAAGGTGGCAAAGGAAGTAATCTTTTCCAAGTTCAGAAGTGATGGCACTGAGCTCATCTAAATAAAAAACTTTACAATATCTGTATTTGAGACTATCTTGCTGGCATTACACAGACAAAGGATCTGCAGGAAATAAAAGAAAAGCCTGATCACCCAGGGTCCCATGCAGATAAGATGCAAGATGTTTGATAGTGTTTCAGTTGATCACTGTTCAGATCTAAGGTTTGGGGAATGGCACTATTGTTCAGGTTTCAGTAGCAGCTGGAGGCTTGTAGACACCATTTCCATGAGACATGACATATCAAATTCTGACTCCACTCTAGACAGGTCATTTTACTGCACCGACTTTTCCCTAGACTAATGTGTATAAATGCCTCCATACTTCACTTCTGCATTGTCATAAAGAAAAGAAGAAGGTCATAATCTCCCAGAAATTATTTATTTGATCTTCTCTAAGAGTTGTAGTGCCTAGCATGACCTACAAGTCAATTGTGACAAGATAACAAAGTGTTTGGACACATTCAAGGAGTAAATCTGGAAGACCTTGGTCTTAGCTGAATAGCTCAACTGAAAATGAAGGCCTTACAAAAATAGAGCCTTGCCTGGGTAGGAGCTTGTTCTTATGTATGATGCTAGGTAATGTTTATGATAAAATAGTTTGTTTTGGAGCATGTTATTCTGCTCAATATCAAGGTGATATCGGTCACTGTAAACCACAGTTTGGGATATGAGCCTGTAATTGTACAAGTAAGAGTTTTCAAAGATGAATAAATTGTCACTAGTCAGCTAAAGCAGCTATAAATTACCATCTATGTACTTTGATCTTTTCCAATCTGTGATCTGTACCACATCAATTAATGGCCCTGTGAAGGTGGTCTGAACAGTCCTTTAATGATCTAATGTGTTGCAAATGAACGGCACAATATTTATTTATTTTTCTGATCAGAAAAGCTAAACCTTTTTAGAAGGTTTCATAATTTCGTAGTCTTGGCTAAAGAAGTTTCATATGCTTTCTAAAAGGCATTTACTTCTCCCATCTGTCTCTTTGCATTCTAATGTTATTTCCACACTGATTTTTAAATTCTGCACATATTATTGTCAGAGAGCTGCCATAATATGAAGCATCTCTCCTCTCCTCTCCTCTCTCCTCTCCTCTCCTCTCCTCTCCTCTCCTCTCCTCTCCTCTCCTCTCCTCTCCTCTCCTCTCCTCTCCTCTCCTCTCTCCTCTCCTCTCCTCTCCTCTCCTCCTCTCCTCTCCTCTCCTCTCCTCCTCCCTCTCCTCTCCTCTCCTCTCCTCTCCTCTCCTCTCCTCTCCTCTCCTCTCCTCTCCTCTCCTCCTCTCCTCTCCTCTCCTCTCCTCTCCCTCTCTCCCTCTCCCTCCCTCCTCTCCTCTCCTCTCCCTCCTCTCTCCTCTCCTCTCCTCTCCTCTCCTCTCCTCTCCATTATGCAGTCTGCCATATTGCATAAGGCTGCACAAAGATGTAATCACAGTCTTTGCTTTAGGAATGTGTATCAGGCAGCAATCCCTCAGCAGTTCATCTGATCTTTTAACTCCTCTGCCATTTGTCACAATTATATATTATCACCCACCGATCAATAGAAATAAAACTAAAATATGTTTCCTGAACTATGTCGGTTAGGTGCTCCACAATGCTGATTGATTTCTTTCAGCAATCTAATAATTGCTTCTCTTTTTAACTGACCTTCCTAGGGCAAAGCAAATTGCTGCCAAGTATGTCCCAGCTTTAACTTTTTTTTAATGACTTTTGGTACTGAAACTAGATGCAAGCAAAGCTGTGAAGGCTGTTGGTTTTGATGTTATGGGTAATTTAGTAGTATTTCTAATGCAGTGGGGAAGAGCAGCAGGAGAGCTTCTCTTCTCATATGGACTGCTGACAATACAATGTTCAAGAGAGTATCAAATTCTATTCCATGGTGTCTAATCCTGCAGCTATTCCTAACCATAGTAACATACAATCCTTTAAAAAATAAAACCAAAAAATCCTGTACAGATATTTCCTTGCAAACAGATCTGGGCATCCTACCAAGGAACCATACTTCCTCCTTAATTAATATTTGTAAGGCTTAAAGCTATTACTGACCATAATCACAGTCCTATATTTAGACGAAGCTTTGCCACACATTAGCATTGGTCTCCATGTGCAATGCAGGTGTTGAGTAGTGTGGGTAAAATCAACCACTGAGAGGTTAAAAAAAAAAGGATAAATTTCAGGCTGGAAAAGATTTGAGCCCTGAATACATTAATTCTCCATGGAATTGAAAAACTGCTGTCACAGTAATCAAGACCTTTAGTACTGGCCTAGTAGGAAGGTACCATAAAGGAGCTATAACAGGTATTTAGAGAGAGTCAGACATAAAAGAGGATATGGAAGAAATTGTTGAAAGGGTCTAGCCATTTTAAATATATGACATGTTTTTGGTAGAACAGAGTAAATACATGTTTTTACCACCAAGAAAAGGATCCAAGTTTCTGTCTTGAGCAGACAGTATAAAGGAAGCAAAAATTCAATTCAGGAAAACAAAAGAGGCAATGTATTGAAAAAGTACTGTCTGGATTTTATTCTGAAGTAGACCAAATAATTAGGGACTGTCAAATGAAAACTATGAAGGTGAATCTCCAGATTTCGATAATATGAATTTACGTAAAGAATTAATTGGATAGTAGTGAATATCAAAAGGAAAATCAGGGAAACAAAATCCAAGGATTATGTAGTTACAGATCAACAGTTTTGCAGCAGTGTTGGCAGATGATCATTGAATAGCTTAAAACAAACAGATCTGTAGCCTCAGATGTGCTGAAAGAATTGTTTTTGAATATGGTATTAATTTACAAAGGACCTAATGCAGCTAAAAAAAAAAAATAGATGAAATTTTGTGTGTGTGTCTGAAATATTTCAGGAGTAAAATTTTACTCATACCTGTCACCTTCGAAATAAGTTAACATTATCTGTAATAAAAATAGTTTGTTTTCCCCATTTCCAGTGAGAAAGGTAGTTGTTTGTAGCAAAAAGTCCTGGGATTTTTCTGTCTGAAAATCAGGCCCTTTGAAATTTCTCTGTCACATAAGTATGATATGTTTTTCTCATGCCATACTTGTAAAAAGAGGTTGATAAATCTGAAAGGCTTTAGAGAAAAGTTATGAGATTAATTTGCATTTACAGAAAACATCTTTCAGTGATAAATTCCTAAACATAAAAAAAAATATTCTGATGGAGTTAAAGGTGAGAAAAAGAAAAAGAGTTTTCCATAATTTCTTTTTCTTAAAAGAAAATATCTGAGCTTCAGAATCAATCTCTTAATGAATTTAACTGATCCTACAAATAAGCTTCACATGATTCTTGGAATTCCATTCTGGAAAAGGTTCCCTTTGACTCAGTTGGTATACTTAACTGATTTAAATATTCACATAATTTTTACACAGAGTGGAATATAATTTCTAACACAAATTTAATGCATAAACTGTTTACACAAAAAGTAATAACTAGCCAAGATATACTCTTAAAATTATAAAGAATAATAGAAATGTGAAGGCTTTTCAGCATTATGTGGGGCAGAACAGGAAAATGGTACCAGATTATTGCAATGTTATCACTTTAATAACAATTGATGAAATCTCTTTTGAAGGACTGATATTTGAGGGAATGGTACCTAAATACCTGGGGAGAAATGCATCCATACTCTCAGTGTAGTTTAATGCAAAGTATTTTGTTTAATTCATTGTAACCCACTCTATATATGTCACACTCTGAGGACATGAATGGGATTTTTATCAGTGTAATTGCAAATTATTGACAAGAATAACCTCAGTGGTAATATTCATTAATTTTATCCAAGTCAATTACTACTAGATATTATAAGTTTCCAATTAACAATACAAGCATAGATTTTAGATTAAAATTACCTGTAATTAAGTTCACTACAAGTAAAATATCATGTTAGAGTATTTAAATTTACTGGTTCAGATAGTCGTATCATAATCTATGGTTTATCCCAATTTGAATAAAATATAAGCAAACCTAAAATAAATACTATAGTGACTAAATAATGATGACTAATAATTGAGGAGATTCATGTGTGATTGAACTTATAGGTAACAATTTAATGTGTTTATGAAAAAAAAGACTTTTTAAAGATTGCTTTTTACATAAATTATTTTGGATGTAAAGAAACAAAACCTTAAATTTCATCCTTATTATTTGAATTTAATTTTTTTTTCTTGGAACAAGTGATTTTCTTCTAACATTTTACCACTAATCATAGTTGCCTTATAGCTATATCTGAGCCAGTTATCCTAGCCTTCCTTTCAAGGCAATGCAAAGAAATAGACACTTCAAAGGCCTGATTCATTTGACCCATTTTAGATGTCAACTTGAAATGAATGAATTTCATCCCAGTAGTGCAACAGATTAAGTAGGAAATCAAAACAATTAGATCAGTTGCAGCTGCCTATGGTGTTGACAGTCTGACATTAAAGGAGAGTAAATAAAATGCGTTTAGAGGCAATTTACTATTTCCTTGGTTTGCAGATTGTTTTCTCAATATAATTATTTTGCCAACAGTGCCCTGATAAAACAAAGTGGAAGATGGTAAAGGATTCCTCTCTCATATATAGGAAAAGTAACAAAAGTTATATATAATTTTTTAAGCTGCATTGGACATTTGTAAATAAACAGTTTCTTACTCTTAACAGTAAAGTAGTGACCCAACCAATTTTTTTTAAAGCTACATAGGAGAATAAGATATGAGCATAGTAATTTTGAAATAATGTCCAAATAAAGGTAAATTCAGCCCTTAACCTCATAGTCTTTCTTATCGTGGCACTAATTTTACACTAAGATACTGTTCCTAAAGGACAAAGATGATAGCTCTAAATTTAAAACAACTTGTATATACACCTAATGTGTTCCATATGGTTCTGATGTATAGAAAGTCTAACTATTACATGTATTAAAGGATTTTACATTACATTTTAAAAGAACTTTATGATGTGAGGGACTCCATCTTCTGGCTACCTGTTTGATGATTCCTGCACGTATAGAGGGAAACTTCCAGCTCAGCTTGCTGAGCCTGATTAATATTGAGAAAACCTAATCTACTGCACCTTGGGAAGACACATACTGGAGAAAAGAGGATAACAGAATTAGCACCACCTTAATTCTGCAATAAATGTCCATCTTAAGATGACGCAGAGATTTCATCCAGCATGCACAAAATCAACCAGTATTTTCTACTTATTGCTTTTAGTTCCATTGGAAACAAGAGGCTTTCAAAATACGAAAGATGTATTGTTATATACCCACTTTACAGCATTGACTTTTTATAAAGAGTGTAGGAAACTGTCTCCCTCTCTAGAAACTCCTGTAATGTCACAGAAGTGATGCCTTTGGGCAGCTATTGATTTTAAGCAGACAGCAGAAAAGCTTATTATGTAAGCCTGGTCCTCATCCTCACAAATGCAGCTTGAGTACTTCTACCTGTTAAATCTGTCCTCTTAAATGCCAGCATTATAAAAATATTTCCAAGTTATTTGAGTGCTTAGTTCTCTTAAGTTAGAATTGAACAGGAACTTATTAGATACATATGATGGGATGTGTGTACAAAGGCTAAATATTTTTTTTAATTACAAGTGGAAGAATTGATATTTTTTTTATCCTAACACTGATTTCTGATGTAAGTGAAACTGATGGAAGAAACAAGCTGGTCCCAAATCCTCAAAGTATTTTTCCATAGTCATCCTCTATTAAATTACAATCCAATCAGTAGTTTTTTTGACATACAACAGAAAATTGAAATGTAGTCATATATTTTAGTGTCTACAATCAAACTACACAAATAGCAGCTTGGTATTCATGGCTATCATTAGTAATGTTAAATCTATTCTATGTGAAAGGATATAATTTGTGTTTCATCACTCAGCTATATTATTTACTACACAAGGTTGCACTGCATTATTTTTTAAGTTCCTGATATCTTGTTAGGCAGTTTTAAATCTCTCCTCCTACAAAAATATTCTCAATGCTGCTCTGTTAGGAAAAAATGGTTTCAATTCTCCACTGCACCTCTATCCCTTTGAAATAATAGGTGAATGGGACTATGATAGAATCATTATGATAAGAAATGCCCAAACTGTTTAACAGATACCTAACACATTTGTCAAGCAAAGCTGTAAACACCGATTTCTGTCCAAAACGTCCTGGAATCCTCAGTGGGTCATGATGAGGTGTTGTAAAACTGTGTTTCTGTTCTCAGTAGAAGCCTAATGCTTTTATGAGGCTTTGAATTAAATGCTTGAAGCTGGAGATGCAATGTGGGCAGTAACAACTTTTGAGAGACAGCACAAACTAATGTTCTGAAGTTTGGAAATAAGTATTGTAACAATAATACACACACACACACACACACACAACTGCCCAAATAGCAGATTCAAGAGGCCAAAGGCAAAAGAAAGAGATAGAAATTAAAAAAAATATGATAATGGAAATTAAAGTAATACAGTGACCTCTCTTAGGAGAACAGGAATAATTTATTTGAAAAAAATTTACCTTGAAAAATATTAATTCTAGTACAACATAAATAGGGTTAAGTCCTTCAACAAACTACACCCATTTATGCCAATTTTTTTCTTTAGTTTGATATAACTTTTGTTTATCTCCCTGCTTTATTTGGGGTTCATTGTTTTCTAGTTAACAAAATGGTTCCTGGTCACTGGGATTACTGGACAAAGAAATGAAATTTCACTTTATTTTCTTTACAATTTTTCTGAAGTGCCATTTTGTCTTTTTATATTACTGCAGTGAATCTCTCCAGAAGACTTGTGATTTCCTGAAGCATTTTGCAGACAAAAACAATGACTGGTGAGTCATGTTAGGTCTTATAGACATTGCCTTTCAGTAAAGCTGTCATAGATGCTCATGCTGTAGGCAAGACATGTCCAACACTTTGGCAGTAAAAATTCTGTTTACCTCCAGCAGACTGCTCAATAGCTTTTTGATAAAATAGCTCCTGATGGCCTTTTTCTTACATAATGGAAAATATAATTTCCTGAATCATTAACTTATATAATCTTTCATTAAATGTAATTTTTAAAAAAATGTTCAAATGTTTAAATAGATTTTGGTGTCTATTGGACAAGTGTCTATTGCTTAGCCAGCCTCATCCTAAGCATCCACCTTAATGCATCTCAGATTAAAAAGTCTCAAGGAAGGTTCACAGACTTTACTGTGTCCTGTTTTTTTTTTTTTTTTTTTTTATGTTCTTGTGCAAATAAGAGAAGGAAAAATGTGATTTGTTCAAGGATATACATACTCATGCATTTGAGAATATATTCCAAGGTTGTTTCACACTGAGGGTCTACACTAGTCAATTATATCAATGACAAAAAAATGCATGCAATTTTTGCAAGGATTCTGAGAAGATATCTGGTACCCTTCCAGTGCATAAGTGGTAGGCATACATATTCACAGTGAAATGATGAGTTGTCATTCAGAAAGCACAGAGCCAAACAACCTTTCAGGAGTTGTCATTCAGACTTATACTGAAACTAGGTTCTTTGTCATTTGCTCGTGGAACATGAATATTTTTATGTGTCATCTGGTTCCACAGGCTTTCCCAAGACTTGTCCAAATGTAAGTGCTCTACAGGTGAATTCTAGCCTGCAGATGGAATCATGTTGCTTGGCTGGACATGGAAGTTCAAGCTTAGTATGTCTTCTGATCTGAGAGAAAAGTTTCAGATGCAGGTCAGAAAAAAATGACATAGAACCTTTCTCTCAAGAAGGAAGAACAGGACATCTACTGCAGGTGGATCATAATCTCATGTTTAGCATACAAATGCAAATTTGAAAAGCCATTTCACTACAGTGGACTAAAATAATCACCAGTATCTCCATACTCTATCTCACAGCAAAGAAATTTGCCTACACTTTCATTACAATATGTGATGTTTCCAAAAGGTATGCCTACTCTTGCTGGTCACAGTTCAAAAACAGTATTAAAAGGGGGCATTTGCAATTCCTTTGCAATTTTTAATGCAATTAACTTCTGAAAGAACAAGTGCAGTAGACAAATACTCTTTTTTATGCTCTCCTGTATGTTCTTTAATCCCATATATCCTGGGACATTAATCCATTATTTCATAAGGGAAGGATGTCATGTGCAGGGCATAGATCTTACAATCTTATGATTGATTCAGATGGTGTGTGGAAATGATTGCCAGGTGCTAAGCAGGGGAGAACATGCTGTCCCACTCAGCAAGGTTTGTCTGCATCAAGGTAGAAGGGGGAAATCAGGCAGAATGTGAATGGTTTTTCACTTGAGACTGGGTGTCCCTCAACATCTCCACTAGTAAGCAGTATGTTTGTAACAGATCACAGATGGAGCAATACAGCTGCTTTCATCTTTTGTCCCCCTGTATGGAATTGTGACCAATGGAGCCAGAGCTTTCATTGGAATTTGACCTTCAAATGCCACAGTGCCACAGAACCAGATGACTCAAGTCTCACTGTGTAGACCTTTCTTTCTTTTATCTTATAAGTTTAAAAATTTGTCTTTCATTTCTTTTCAGGGCACATGTAAGCTCAATATTTTAAAACTAAAGCTGATATTTCTTGAGGATACTTTATCTCTTGTACCCCTTAACTATACATTCAGCCAAATTTTGAGAACCTGAAGAGACAGCTTGTCATTTAGATATTCTGTCATATCAGCAAGCTCATAGGACTGGGGGGAAAATCTCTCACTATGCTCACTCTTTATTTTGACTTTCTCCCCTAAACAAACATCAGTTGCTAAAACTCCTAATCTAACAGTAACCCTCTCCTAACAAAAATCTGAAGCTAGATGATTAACTTTCTATTTCATGTTATTCCTACAGTGAAGGACTCAAGCCACCCTTAAATGAATTTTCTATATTTAATTCAATACACAGAACTGCTGTTTTTTTATTCCAGCTTTCTGTGTAATCCAAATTGCTATCAAAGTGCTTTCTCCCTGTCTCACAGAAAATGAAAATACATGTCTTTGTTTGCCTTCTGAATAA
Source organism: Luscinia megarhynchos (assembly GCA_034336665.1). Lineage (NCBI taxonomy): Eukaryota > Metazoa > Chordata > Aves > Passeriformes > Muscicapidae > Luscinia > Luscinia megarhynchos. Next base: position 75,065,692 of record JAPFBE010000003.1, read on the forward strand.
ACTGAAAATATTGCACTCACAGCCCTACCCTGAAGTATATTTCACTTCAGTTTAACAATACAGAGTGATACTTCTTGCAATCCCACAGTCAAATTTATTTGACAGAAGAAGGGATGCACAGAATATGGAAGTTAGAAAAATCAAAGGATCAGAGAATAATTCAGAGTGGAGCGGGCTCATGAGGTCCCTGGTCAGATTCCCTGTTTAAGTAAGGTCATCAAAATGTTAGACCAGTTTGCTTTGAACTTCATCTAGTTGGGTCTGAAAAATCTCCAAGGACAGGTACTGCATATCCTCCCTGGGAAACCTGTGCTACTGCCTTGCTGTCCTCAGAGAGAAGATGTTTCTTCTCATAATTTTCACTCCAGTTTGTGCCTGTTTTCTCTTTTCTTCCTGGTAATCACCACTTTGAAAAGTCTTTTGAACCTCCTGGCAGGCACTGGGGAAATACTGCTAGGTCACATGAAGCCACTTTGGCTCCAGGATGAAGAAACCCTGCTCCCTCAGGTTCTTTTCACAAGGAGAGTGATCCAGCACTCACCACCTTGGTGGATTTGTCTGAATTCTCCTGAGCTTCTAATGTCTTCACTGGTGGGCCTGACACTGGACAAAGTACCAATTTGTCCTTTCATGGAATAAATGGGTCTCATCAGCAGACACTATTATCTGCTAAATGTCCAAGTCCTTAATTTTATTCTCTTAAACATTGCCATATTACCATATTGATTATTTAAAGACCCTTTAAAATAATTTGAAATTATTATTGAAATAAGGAAAAGGAAGCAATTCCTTGCCTCAATGTTAAAAAAGAAGAAGACTGCAATCTAGGTACTGTGACACAGTCAGTCAGAATCTCTTAATGCTGAAAGCATGAGTATCTCCAGCTTGAGTAAATGGGCACCATTGATTTTGACAAATACAGGGATCTCAGGGGACAGTTGTGACATTCAAAACACCCTGCCAACAATTTTAATTTCTATCAGACCAATTATGTAATCTAATCACTGTGTTAGAGGCAGGAAGACACTATCTTTGCAAGCTTAAATTTTTATCTCATTTGCATCAGCAAGAATTTTACTGATTATCTCCTCAAAACTCAAGCTGTGGAGTAGCACACTTATTTTTTCACATTTGTGTCTAAGTAATTTCTAGACATTCAACTCTTTCCACTGAAACAGTATCAAGACCAGGGCTTAAAATACATGGGTATGTAGTGTTATGCAATCAGCACTAGCACTGCAGGGGAAAACATCTGAGGAGCTGCTGCTCTTCACAGTGTGTAACTGCAGGACACAGGGATGCTGGGTTTTGTCCACCTTTGAAACTGGAAATGCAGTAGAGCTTTGTGCAGAGACAGGACTCCAGCTTCCCTATGCATGTGTCACCACTTTCCTTACCACTGCATGTCTGTATACAACTATCAGCAGTTCCAGCCAACTCTATGTTAAATTATTTCATGCTCACATCTTATGCAGCAACAAGATATCTTGCATTGTTTTGCCTATTTGGAGGACAGTCAGTGTGAAGGGCGAAATTTGAGTCACAGGTATGCAGCCTATAGCAAGTTAACTTTAATTTAGACTTGGAACTGGAGTCTGACTTTGGCTGAGAAACTTTTCCATTCTCCTCCATAAACCTGTCATATAATAATTCAGGTTAGAAGGGACCTCTGGAGATCATGTACAACCATCTGCTAAAAGCAGGGCAGGCCTTGATCAAGTTGCCCTGTCTGATCAAGTTTAGAATCTCTCCAAGGAAAACTCTCTGCCAGAAGAGTAAAGCTAGCAAACTGCCTCTTGCTACTGAGAATTTAGGACTAAAATACAGGGAAAATTAAAATGAATTGTTAATAATTTTGGTAATATTAGTGGCCATTTACTTTATATCTAAACGTCAGAATCTCTTTTATATGGTTAGACATGGCAAGGTTAGTACTAGGATTGTCACAGAGAATAAATCAGGTACCTTGTATGTCGTTGACTGGAGAAGAGAAAACGTGAGAAAGCAAATTTCAGAGATCCTGTGAGTAAAAAGATGGTATGTCAAATTCAAGCAACTAATCAGACTACATACCCTAAGGTATATCAATAAATCAAGCTGTCATAAGTGCTCCTAAGGAAGGATAATTTGTGAAGTTTTACCTTTAGAGTCTTTAGCCAGTGTTCAGTAAATGAATATGCCATATTTTCCCCAACAGATAACACAAGAGTCAAAAATATAGGAGGTAATTTTACACATCTTCAGGTATATTAAGAAGTGATAAATAAGGAATTACTATCTCAAACATCTAGTGTAACTCCAGTGTAACACAAGACACACAAATTCTCAAAATCAATGTTTTAAAGTAGATTTCTCTTAAAAAAAAAAATTAATAAAAATAAGACAAATTTGCACTCTCTGTGAAGTTGTAGCTTATACCAAATAAAACCCAGTTTTTAAAGATTCAAATGCTGGATTTTTTTGCTCCTTCACCTGCTAAATTGTAGTCTTAGTGTTTATGTATCAGTGTGCCAGTATCTTTCCAGCGTAAAACTGACAAAAAATTTTTTTTCAGAACAGAGTCTGTTTTTCTACTTCTCCAAATCTTTCCCCATTCATCAAGTTCCTTTTTGGTATGCTCTCCAGGATGGAAAGGAAGAGCAGGAGTCTTCATACTGTCAGTATGGAAGAATAACCTTGATTTTTGATTAAGAGTTTCAATAAAATGGAAGCTGGAGTAATTCAAAATAATCATTCCCTCAGAACAGAAGTGCCATGGAGACACAGACTGCCACCAAGGACAGATCCATATGGTGATGCAGCTCATGAAGGACCAACAAAAGAGCAGCATCCTAGGAAATACTGCATCACATCCCAAAACTAATAGGTGCCAGTAATGCAAGTCCCCTTTAATCCCTTTCAGACAAAAGAGCTCAAAGATCCTGACCCTTCTAAGTCTCAGATGGGAAATACTACAGATAGATAAAGAAAAGAAAATCAAACTTCTGCTGAAAACTTAAAACTATTTTTTTCTCATGAACTTTTGGGGATTTTTTTAAAATACAAAAAAGCTCTCTGTGGGTGATTGAACTTCATGGGAAGTCCTTTGTCCTTTGGAATTCATGCAGGGTGGCAAAATATGTCAGTCCAGTTCCTTAGCAATTTGTGTTGTTTTCCATCAGACTTAAAGCAGTTGCTGTGACAGGCACATAGTAAGTAGATTGCTGTGTAGGAAGAATAGGTGGATTTTTGATATTGATATTCCTCTCACAGGAGTAAAGAAGAGACCTTACAATCATTAATTCTTGGATTTTTTTTGTATTGTTTTCATGAAAGTCTTCATAAGAATTGTAGTTTTTAACCTAGCTGAACCTGTCAGGGGACAGTCTACTAAATACAAAATTTTACATCTCTTCTTTTCTGTCTAGATTCTGAAAGAATCAAGGATTCATCTTCTGATGATAAAGGATATTCATGGTCAAATTTGTGCAGGAGGAACTATTCATTTGAGAGCTCAGAGTAACGTCAAGATGCTATCTCAATCCCTAGAGAAGGAAAAGTCATTTAAGATTTAATGTAATAGAGGGAAATTTGGAGGCTAACAGCAGGCAATGACCATTACAATATTTCACAAATTCTGTGGTTCACATCTCCTTCACATTACATGTTCCTCTAGCATAAGATTTGGATGTACTCCTCAGCCTTGGAACCTGCCCCTATTATCTGGCTCAGCTGCTATCTTATAAAACCTTGTACAAACATGGCCCAATCAACATAGAGAGACAGTCAAGAGCATAAGAACAATGTCAAATAAACCAGTCCTATATAGAGTGACATTAAGTATAGAAGTTTGAGAATAATCACTGGCCCAGAAATTAAAATTTATACATGTATGTACATGCACATGTATATATATATATAAAATATACATGTATGCATATGTATACCCACATTTCTATATTCGTATTTATCAGTTAGATAATTATGCATTTTAAATATGCATGTATACTTACACTTGCTTCTGTGACATTTCACTACTTGATTAGCAACAAGTTCAACAGGGAGGCTGTTCTCACTAATTTTAGCTCACACTTTAAAATCCAGAGCCATGTGCTTACAGTGCAGTGTAGAAAAGCTGCAAACTGCCAGGTTTAGGTAAGCCAATAAATTATAACAGAGCTGAAAAAGTAATGTTATGCCAGTGTATAATATCTGCTACAGGTAGACTGAAAAATCTGAGTTCAGATATTGAGATATTTCAAGGAAGAGAATAGAAAAATAAAAATATGTGTGCTATGATTACTACAGAGAGGTGGGTTACTATCTACTTGCTTTCTTTTGAGAAAGAATTTGTGAGATATGGAGCTCAAGATCAGAAAAAAGTCCTCTGATACAAACCTAGGAAACATTATGTTGTGGAAATTCATGCAAATGGAATGTGGGTTCACAGTCCTTATGACTAGCAGAGATTTCTTTCTTATGATAGTTATGAAAACAACACATAGCACTTCAGGATGAAAGGAAAATTGCTGCAAAGTACATTAAGAGACTGCCTAGTGTTACTTTAATGCTCCCAAAGCTTCTACATTTATTTAATACTTGGGAGAAAGCACAGTTTGAACTGACGTTGCTTGAAAGAATAAACAACTGAGAAAGTATAAAAGCATAGTGCTTTTGTTGTTATTGGGGTTATTTGAAACATTTTTGCCTCAACCTTCCTTTAATATTTTTGAGTGCTTCAGCATTTGAGCAGAAAGGGGGGATAGAAGATAGAAGAGGTGTGACAAAAATCATGGTGAAGAAATGATGCAACTTTTCCTCTCTAGTCATATTTGTAATAGTATGTGGAAGAAGAGGGACTCCTCCTTTAAGGATATCTGGTTAAGATCCTTTCTCAATGCAAAAAAACATGAAGAGGAGTAAGCCACAAACAAAACACACAGAGCAATTATAAGAACAAAACTTGGTTGACTGCACTAATTGCTGAACACAAGTGAGATTGTAAGAACATTTATTCCAGCAAGGTTGTCTGTCAGCTGGGAAGGACACTAAAGGAAAAGAGGGAAACCAGAAAAAAAAAACCCAAAAAATCCCCATCTAACTAGACACAGACCTGAACAAATAAATGAGAAAATGAGAGGAAACAAATCTCAGCAGTTACACTAATTGATGAACTACCAAGAAATCACAGGTATCATTTCCAGGGAGATCAACCTGGACACTGCAGCATGTGAGACTGTAAACCAGGAAAACTCAGACAAGCACAATTTACTCTGTTGCAGTGCCTCACAACCCTCACAGCAAAGAATTTGTTTCTAATAGCTGATCAAAATCTTCCCTCTTCCTGTTTTCTCTTGTCCTACCACTATGGGCCCCGGTAAAACGTCCATTATATCTTTCCTATAAGCTCCCTTGATATATGGACTATTCTATTCTATTCTATTCTATTCTATTCTATTCTATTCTATTCTATTCTATTCTATTCTATTCTATTCTATTCTATTCTATTCTATTCTATTCTATTCTATTCTATTCTATTCTATTCTATTCATTTAATTCTATTCTCCTGTAATGGGTGGGACTTAATTTCAACAGTCCCTGCCTGAAGACTCCGGGACTCAAAAGATATGAGAAGAGAAATTTTCAGTGTAAAACCAAGGCAAAATAGAGCTTTTGGATATATAATTTATCTACATGCCAACTGTCATCAGATCCACTGTCTCATTTACTATGTTTATAGGTTATCTCAAACAATTTGTTCTCACTTTGTTGTGTTTGGCCTTTTCTTGCAGGAAATGTAGTAATGGAAAACAATATTCTTCCCTCTGACCCAAATACAGAATGTGATAAAATTTGGGAACACTCATAGAGGTGGTAATCAGTTTTCTGCTTGTACTTCAGTCTTTTTCTCACAGCTCTCATGGGCAGCAATGACTGGAAAACTAGATGACAGCTAAGCTGTCCTGAGTAGTACTTTAGCCTTTATTATTTTGTCCAACAATGTATGTCCAGAAAATAGAAAAATCACCTAGCAAAGTTCAGGGTGAATATCTTGGAATTGTCAAATCAGACCAAACACATTGTTTCAAAGTGGAACTATTTGGTTTTTTGCTGTCTTACCTTTCTCCAGGCCACTCTAGTTTCTACATGCTATTGTAAAATGTTCCCATTATTTTTTTGTTTAAATAAAATATATTGCAGTGCAATCTGCTTATGGAGTCTGAGATTACCACAGTTCTTTCACACCTTCAGCCCCTTTTTATCTTAATGCACGTTGTTGAAATAAGAATGATGAGATAGCATCCAGAAGAGTTTCCATGAAAAAGGAAAAGAATAATATGATTTATGTAAACTAAAACTGTTCTACTTTTACCAGGTAAATTATGCAAAGAACCTGCATAAAAGTAAATAGAAGTTTTATAAATCAAACCCTAAGTGCCTAAATGCATTCCCATTTCAAGCAGTATTTTAAAGAGCTGAAGCGGAAACATCATCTTTGCAGGCATTATAATTCAAACACTGAAACTTGTAAACTTTTTATTATAGTCCTTTTTCAAAACGCCTATGCTTAATGTACAAAAGGTTTTTATTCTTTTTGCAACTTTTTCTATCAGACAGATATAAGCCATGAATGTAAAGTTGCTCCTATAGGTACTTTACTTGTAGGCAATGTCAGTAAGATATATTGAAATCCACCATTTTTGTAATTACTTCCAACTTAATTTTAGGTGCCATATCACATAAATCTTTCACAGCCTTGGTTTTTGCACCTTAGATAACTTGCACAAAATCAGCAAGTAAGATCCTTCTAATGCCAAAACAAGCCGTGGATACAAATTCCAGATTGTATGTTCCATTGATGTCATAACACAGAAAACACAGAGATATGAGATGCTCACTAGTGATTTAGTTTGGGAACCAGGTTTCAAGATGTTGCCTGTTAGCTTCCATCTTGAAAATCAATGTCACCGATTTCAGCTGTCTCCTTTGCACAGAGAAAATAATTATTAACACTGAAGACAGTGTTATGTCTTTAATATACAAATTAAATGCATTTAAATCTCTGTCCACATATTTATTTTCCCCAGGGCATTCCCATGAACTTGTATGAAAAAATTACCTAAATGGAAAAAAAAAATCATATAATATGGATGTACAGTTAACCTACAGTGAATCATAGTGAGAAGACTTTTGGAAAAGCTTTTTCAAAGTACCACATTACTGATGGAAAATGGTCCATGTGTGCCAATATCGTGGTGCTCACAATGAGCAGTGTATCAAAACCCCAAACGAGTTTGCAGCTCACAAATTGTTAATTCCCTTAAAGGTGACCCAATTTGTCAAACAAAATGATGGCCTGACCAAACTAATTCCAGTATAAATATTTCATTTCAGTATTAAGGTAGATTTGAGCGAACCCAGAAGTAAATCCTCTGGAATCTAAAACATTTACCAAATGAAGACTCACATTCCAGCATATTGCAGCAGTGACCTAGTTCACATGCATTTTCAGAGCAACAACAGAAGTATCTGCAGTCTTTGCTTAAAAGACATCAGTCATAATTACTATCTGGAAAAGGATCAGTTAAAGTGGATGAAAGCACTTTAAGACCATCAATAGTGAGAGCACAAAATTCTATGACAAACATCATTTACAGATTTTTCAGCTGCTAAGCCACAAAAAGTATTTCTTGCTTTTAGAAAACATTTGGTTTGGGTTTTATGCATCAGTGACTGATTCACTTGCCTTGACTGTTTTTCATCAACTGAGATAAGAATAAACAAGAAAACACAAGCAATATCCTAGAAAACTCATCGTACTTCAGGATACCTTATAATATTAAAATAAAAAGAAGGAATAAAACTTGGCAGCCCTTACTAACTGAAGTAGACTGATGAATGCTGTCTTCATTGCAATGCACTGCCACAGAGTGCTAGGCTCTGAATTGATAAAGTTTGATGATAAAAAATCATTGTAACTGATCTGGAAAGCTTGGCAATTAAAAAAAACAAACAAAACCATTATATATGTGACAGATCTTCAAATGTTTCTGTAGGAAGTAAAAGAACTGCAAAACAAGCTTATTAGATTGGGCTGCAAACAACTGGATGTACAAAACAACTGATGTCAGGATTGATTATTTTCAAATAGTATTACTCCTAGAAAGATGAAATGCACAATTTTGTGCACTAATATGTGTCTAAATGTAATGCTTAGAGAAACAGATGTACTAAAAAAAGGTTCTGTCTGGTGAGGATATCTACATTTTATTCTACATGCAGAGGTCACTCGGTGTGTTTAGCCTGGAGAAGAGGAGATTGAGGACAGACCTCATTCAGTCTGCAGCTTCCTTGTGAGGGGAAGAGGAGGGGCAGGCACTGATCTCTGCTCTGTTGTGACCAGTGACAGAACTCGAGGGAATGTCCTGAAGCTGTGTCAGGGGAGGTTTAGGTTGGGTATCATGAAAAGGTTCTTCACCCAGAGGGTGTTTGGGCACTGGAACAGCTCCCCAGGGCAGTGGCCACAGCACCAGCCTGGCAGAGCTCAAGAAGTGTTTGGACAAAGCTCTCTGGCACATGGTGTGACCCTTGGGGGTGGTGCAGAGCCAAGAGCTGGACTTGATGATCCTTGAAGGTCCCTTCCAATGTGATTCTGTAATTCTGTGATTCTGTGATATGTTACTTTAGAAGATAATATATTATTGTTTTGAAAATGAATGATGAGAGGCCTATAGGAAAGATGGCAAGAGACTCATTATCAGGAAGGCTAGTGATAGGACAAGGGGAATGGCTTTAAGCTGTGAAAGGCAGCAGCAGGTTTAGATCAGATATTAGGAAGACATTCTTTGCTGTGAGGTTGTTAAGACACTGTAACGATTGCCCAGAGAAGTTGTGGATGCCCCATCCCTGGAAGTATTCAAGGTCAGGTCAGATGGAGATTTGAGAAACTTTGTCCAGTGTAAGGTGTCCCTGACAATGGCAGGGGTTTGGAACTAGGTGATGTCTAAGGTCCCTTCAAACCCAACCATTCTATGTTTCTGTGATATAAATGCAAAAAATACTCTAAAATACTCTATTTTCAAAGTGCTCATTAGCTCAATTCAATGTTTTTACCTCTATTTAATTAATGATAGATTATTTCAAGTCAGAACCGTAAGGATCATGGAGTCCAACTCCCATGATTTATTTATCTCAGAAAATATTTTATTTAAATTTAATAAGGTACCTGTGAGGCTGTGAAAGTAAACATCTGAATTTCATTCCTTTTCCTTCAAGTTTCAACAAATTTTATACATATTTTAGATCTATGTCTACTAAAAATACTTTATTTAATTTGGTCTCAAATAATGTGGGAATAATTTTATATGGTAGTTTACTGTCTTTGTGAAATGATCTTTGTAAAGCATGTTTCTCTTTGTGTTTTTGTTCTGATAAAAAGTTTATTTAAATAAGTCAGAGAATCCACAGGTTTTGCATTTGGATAGTTTGTCTCTTCTGTATCTAGTATCTGTAACTCTGTACTCTTTTATGCAAATCTTTACCCCAGGAAAAAGCATGGATATATATTATGGTCACATATTTAAGAGTATATGCAAAATGACAGCAAATAAAGGTATGTTTCTGGGCTGAAAGTTTCACTGTGGGTCTGTGTGATAGGGCAGAATATGCACACCTTTGTCATCAGGTAGATAAAGTGAGCAAGGATGGTTTGTAGGCTGTGGATCTATTTAAGGACAAGCTGTATGGAAGTGATGGGTGGAGGAGAGGGAGGGAGTTTAGATAAACAGTGTCAGTTTCCCTATGATTTCATATGCAGGCTTTCCTTCCTTATTAGATTATTTTCTTATAACTCCAACAACAATTTAATATCTAGAACAGAATTTTAGAGACTTAGTGTCACATTTTTCAGAAAAAATATTAGAGGTCATTATAATGGCATTTCTCTCTCAGTATTTTTTGCCATTCTTATACATGAAAATAGTTATTTAGGCTTTTAGTTTTGACAGTACTGGGTCAAGTTTATACACATTACATATAGACATGAATTTCTTATATTTGTAGTATAACATGATACAAAGCCAAATTTGAAGTACTGAAACTGTTGTAAAACTAATTCATTTCACTATAATAGGATATTCCAAAGCAATGTAAAAAATCCAAATTGATTTTAGAAAAAAAAAAGAAAATTAATTGACTCTAAAATATATTGCTTTGGAATTTTACCATGAAAGAAGTTTTTAAAAAGTAAATTTTATACTAAAGAAAAAAGAAGTTCTTAAATTTCCTGTGGAACTAGTATCCCAGTATTTAAACATCCTTCATTCACATAATACAAAACTCTGTATATTTTAGAGAACTTTGACCAAAATATACAGCAAAGATCTTTATCCTGAATGCTATCCCAGTGACTTAGAGTAAACTGTTGACAACTGTGTTTGACAGGATAAAGTACTTAAAGGATTGGCTTTTCTATTGAGATTACCACAAGGCAGTCTTGAATTGAAAATACTTTCTTTCATTGCACTAGCTACGATTTTCTTACCAGTATTTCTGTTCAATTTTTATGTTCACTGATATATTTTATCCATGCTAATATCACTTTTTTTAGCAGATCTGATTTTATTGAGGTAATGACTGCTTTAAGACTTATTTAAAAATTAATGGAAGTTCCACTTCCCAATATCAGAGTACTACAAGTTACCAGACCTTATATTATCAGCTCTGAAACAAAGAAAAAATTAAAAGAGTTCTTCCCATTTGTGGCACATCATGTCTAGTGACGATCATATGCTAAGATTTTCTCTATTTCTCACACTTTAATTTCAACAGAGCAATAGTCCTTCATTTGTGAGCCATAAAGGAATATAATAGGCAAGGAAAGGGAGAAAAGACAGTGGAATTCAGAAGATATGAACTGAATAAAGGCTGACTTAAAATGTCAAAGTCTTGTAGTCAGTAACCAAAACACAGAGTTAGTCTCTGTTAAAGAATGAAGATGGTTGAAATCACAGAGTAAAAAAAAAAAGTTTATAAATGGAAAGTATTTAAGTAGAAATTTCATTCCAGGCTGAAATTTATCCAAGGGGCACCTGTTTCATTACAATGTCATCTGTACTAATAATTTGATAATCTAAAAGTGAAAACACTGAAGTATCAGTAGAAGTTCTTACTCAATGTACTGCAAGTTTGCCATTCAATGATTTGGCCCACTTTGCTTATGAGAGCTAATGAAATGGCAATTTAAGTTATTTAGCCTGAATTTATATAAAAAAGTTCTAATTAAAAAAATCGATTCTGCCAATGGATATTTGTACTGTCAAGGAATCCATCCGTTACCATAAAAAACAAAGATAGTGACTACTGTGATCAAAATTTTCCATTAGAAGATTCTGTTTCAGTTATTCTCAGTTCTAGTTAAAAAATAAATAAGTGTCTATTCAGTGTCTTAGGGATGCAGCAGATTATGGAATGAAAAACTATGTTATAGAAGGTATTGAACAAGGACAAGAAGGAAAGAGAGCTTAGGAGCCTGGAAGTGGGAAATGTGAGACAGAGGAACTGCAGGCAATTAAGCAAAATGAGTACATGGAGACCAAAATAGAGATAGAAAGATGCTACTATCCTTTTTGATCAAACAGGTGCTCTCAGTAAGTCAGGAAACTGGAAATGGGATCAGTAGCCTTATCGATAGCAGCAGAGAGATCAGAAAGCAGATGCAGGGTTGAGATATGGCTGATACAAAGGCTGAGAAAAAGATTGGTCAGTGTGATGAAGAGGAGAGTGATCAGTTCTGGCTTCACTAAGCACTTGGGAAAAGCAGCTCCCGTTGAGCTCAGACACAGTTCCCTACACTACTGGATATTTTATATTAATCTCTCATGTCGTAGTTTTCCATTTATAAAAAAGGAGATAGTAATAATTACTCAGTTCACAGGAACACTGTAAAAATAAATGTATTAATGTTCATGAAGCACTTAGATGCTGTAATGATGAGCACCATAAAAAGCTTCTGAGGAAATTAATTTCATCCTCAGAGTAGATTATGAATAGTTTGAATTAATGAAGGCAGGGGGTTGTGCACTGAACAATAGAAAATAGAACACTGTTCAGTAAGTGTGCAGTAATTCTTATGTGACTTGAAAGAGTCTAGTGGGTCTAATATAAAAAAAAGGAAATAAAAAAAAAGAAAAATAAAGAAAAATAAAGAAAAATAAAGAAAAATAAAGAAAAATAAAGAAACAAAATAAAAAAAAATAAATATTGTGAGACTACTCTATATTTCAGGACTCCAGCATCCTGGGCAATATTCAGGCTGCATAAACAGTAATAAATCCCTCACCCTGTAGCTTGGATGTTTGAGCTTGCAACTCTAGTAAAATTTACTTTAAGATTTAATGTGTAGTTAGACAGTATATAAATTCCTGACTTAATACATTTTGTTTTAATTAGTCTGTTAGGTATGTGGGTGGGCTCAGGATTTACATATTTATAGAATCCTGAAGACATTTTTACATATTTCCATGCTTGATGAGATATAGGGCTGAAACCTAATTAAAAGGCTTGTTTGGGGGATTTTTATTGCTTAGCTCTGTCTGTGTGTCAGTGTTTGCATATGGAGACAGGTTACAGTACATTTTATAGAAAGGATTTGCTTCTTTCTATATATATACACCATGTCCTCTGAAAATAACCTCTAACATCTGACATTTAAAACCAAGGAGAAGAAATAGTAAACTGCTAGATGCTGATGGTAGACATAAAAAACCTACCCAATCTCACAGAATTTAAGACTATCATGTTACAGAACTTGACATTATCATCTCATGGTGGTTATCTGTAAAAGCTTTTGATGTTATTATTGTCACTGGTGAGTATGCATTATTGGATTTTTTTTAAATTTTATTCTCAATAATTACAAAAATTATAAACAAATCAACAGTTATATTACCATGTTCATGATTTTTAAGGGAAAATATTATAAATAAAATATATAACTACTCAGTTGAGAATACAACTTCCATGTTGACAAAACTTCCCATCTTGGCAGCTTTAGATGTTTTAATTAAGAGCTGTGCTATGAACACTAGGGAAAATATCAAGAAAGACAAAAGACAAATTTGCCTTGGAATTGCACACTTTTGTGAAGCTTAGTCACTGAAGTACTAAAATTCATTAATAGAACTCATGGATGTTGGAATCACTTTAAGCCTGGATTTACTCTTATATTTGTGTCTTCTCCCATTCCCAAAGTAAATATCTGATTTTCTGTTGCTGGTATCTCATGATTCATATGGAAACAGAAGTATAAGCTTCTCTGTCCTTATAGAAAACCAAACTAAAGGTGACCATTGAAGCTAACTTTAATTCTATCCCACTAGCTTTTCTTTTTAATTTTTTAGTAATCCAACTAAAAACTTATTTGCAGTCCTTTTCATTTCCTTTGCTAGGCAAACTCAGCTTGACTTTCTCCTAATTCTCATTTTTATCCATGTGTTTCACAACCTTCCAGATGTTTTCTTTGATTATCAATCTCCTTTATTCATTGTAGTCTTGTATTCATAATAACACTCATAACACTAATAACAACTTTTCAGTGTTGTTAACCCAGAACTCAACTCTTTCCCAGGAATTTTCCTCCCTGAGTTCCGAAGTATCATCAAAAGTGACTCCACTGCTTTTATAAAGATTGCAGTTCCTAAATCAGCTTAAATGCCCTGTCCACTTCTTTCTTCTTCCCTCCCAGGCTTGTGCTGCTCTTTTCCTTCTACTATCACAAGTACCTGTGCCCCTGTACTTACAAACAGAAGAATAACCAGTTAAACCACAATGAGACCAGGAGCCTGGTCTGTTTCTCAGGAAAGACTTAATACATCTGTCTCAGAATAAAGGAGGGAGAAAAATGAGGGCAGGGAATGTCATGGTAGCATTACAGATACTATGCAAGAAATTTCAAGTAAAACTTTTCATTTGAAATAAGTTGCAGTAGTGCTCACCACAATATGCTGCACCTGAAAGTGTGAAAGTAGAGATGACACAGTAATTTCCAAAAGTCAGTCTGAGTAGAACTTGTGAGGGAAATTTAGAAAGTGTTGTCTGGTCCTGGCACAAAATTCTCCTTCAACCTTTTAAAATTTCTCATGTTTAGTAATGCTACTGTTAATTACTGTCATCTATATTTAAATGCCAAGTCTAATGATTCATTAGCATGACAGATTAGATTGTGCAAGATAGGTGAGTTAGGTTACAGGCAGGTTAAACACGAGCCACCCAGTCCTGCAGAGAAATACACAATGCTGAAATGAGAAGTCAGTAGATGTACTATGCATCTTTAAATGATTGCTGTAATTACATTTCACACTGTGTCTCTCTACATGACTGACTTCTATTAATTCTTCCAAAGAACAAGAAATATAAAATGTATTGTTTAAAGTACATTTTCAGAGTAAAAGACTAAGCAGAACTTAAACCTCAGAATACTTTTCTGGCATCAAAACTTATGTAGCAATAAATGAACTTGACAAGATTAATAAATCTAATTTCCATTTGAATACTTGGAAATAATCACAACTTTTTTTTGGTGTTGGATGGATATGAGGATCAATGAGATTGAAGTTATGTCTATGTGCAATTCAAATAGAATGAGATAGTAAATGTTACTTGACACCCCTTTCTGAAGCTAGTAACTTATCCTAATGAGTATCAAATCTGCACTGTATTGATGTATAATCCCTAATCTAGGGATCTGACCTCAACTTTTCATACCACCTTCATTCTAATACTATCATGCAAAAGAATATATGTTAATTTTAGAAATAAAGAATTAGAATAAGAGGTAAAATATTAACAAGAGTTTTGTTGCATTAGAGCTTCCTGAGTTTTGTTTCTTTATGTTTCTGAAATATCCCTCTCAGTATGATTTCACCACAGAAAATTGAAGTGGGTGAAATTAGGGAATGAGTGAGTTGTTTCCAAGGACAAAGAGGAACTTCTTCTTTTGGGAGAACAAGGAAAGTCCTATATCTTTGCCTTTCAGACAGAGATTTTGTCTATACTAGTATAGTGAAAGGTACCAAGAAATAATCTCCTGCATTGGATTTTCATCATGGATAGTGTCGTTTTGTTGGAAGAGTCCATGGTGTTTATTCTTTGGTGGGACTGTAGCCTTTCTCAAGACAATTCTTGTCACACTTTGGGTGTTTGCAGAATTGACTAGGGGCCATTCTTAAAAGAGTTTGGAAGCACTCTGTGTCTTGGAAGGTAAAACAATTTAGAATTATGGATGTGGACCTTGATATGATTGATTCCAGTGCTAGAAAATGCTTTATTATCACAAAGAGCCCCTTTCAGAACTGAGAGAATACTGTTTTGAGACAACAGAGAGAAGATGAAAGAATTTCCCCACTCTCCTCTTTTCTTCATTAAAGAAAGCACCTGCTTTTGTAGATAGAAAAGGATTGGGTTTCCCTTACTCTTTAAGGTGATCTAATGGAGAGGCAAGGTCTTTAAATGCTGATGCAGGTATAAAAAATGGAAATTGGCTGCAATTTTCAGACAGCTTCAAAAGCAGCTCTGAAGGGACAGAAACAGAGCAAATCTGCCAGAGCTGATCTTATGTTATTACAGACAAGCTGCTGTTGATAGGGTCAGGAGACAATTTCTTAAAGGCATACTGTGGAAGGGGAGTTCCAGGAAACAAGTTGTTTATTTTTTTCCAAAAATTTCACTGGATACCACTCCTGAATACAGCTGAAGTGCCAGAGGGATTATTTGGCAATACTCAATGATTTGTTCAGAAATTTGAACAACAGATAAAATTCATTAGTTTTGACTTTCTCTCAGAAAGAGTGGGTGATGTCTTCACAGTTTTAGGTGACCTGTTTATTTTATTGATTTCTCCATACTTGCTTTCAGACTTGTATTTATCTATGTAAAGTGAGGTTGAAGTCAAATTTTCACTGAAGGTTCACCATAGCCACGACAGAGAAACAAAATCTATCTTTTCACAACAGGAGAGCTTTGAGAAATGCTGCTTAAAATGAGTTGCAATGAGCTCTGCTATTTTTAGTTCCTAAAGTTTATTATTCTAAGGTATTTATTGACTTTGAGAAGAAGGAATCAAGGAATGAATGACAGAAGGCTTAATTAAACCTATTATGTCTCTGTCATAATGACACTGGCAACAAATCCATACAGATTGTTTCAAATCTTGCTTCAGGAAGCCTCATGTTTAACAACAAGGAGTTTAAGCATGTGCTGAATTTTAAGAACGTACATCACCACATCAACTTCAAAAGGATTATGCAGATACTTTAAGATGAAATGCTTTTTGAGACTAGAGACAAAGTTCTTAGCATTTTGCACCATTGAACTTAGTTATATAGGTCAAATATTTCTATAAACAACAAAGTAAATATCAATACCGTTAAAATACAAATAATTTCATTTTTCTAGATTTTTAATATGACTGAAGACTTATTTTTTTCAGCATTTTTATATGAAGACTATATATCTTTCAGTTATTTTTCTTCTGATCCTCCTAATAAAATAAAGTGCTAGATTTGCATTTTAAAGTAGATATGTGCAAGTGGTTTGAAAAATTATGTGGAAAACTGTGGCTGGAAACCACAGCTGAAACTGTTGGTAGAGTTTGACGAAGTTCACATTCCTTTCAGATTCACTGAATGATACTCTTCAATTAATAAATTATTTATTAATAAAATGCGAACGTTTCTGCATAAAATTTACTTTTTTTGGCATTTACACATGGTGTGCAAGTGTCTTTTAATAATACATTTTCTAAAAGAGAGTGTATTGAGATAATGAAGAAAACAATAAAATTTTGTAGCGCAAGTCACTGCTGTAGGTGTAGCTATTCTTACTTGACAAAGCAACATTCTTCACAGCATTGTGATGCTTTCAGAGCAAAACAGTCACTAACATAAAACTTTATTACAGGATGATCAGGGACACTTTTGAAAGTGAATGTATAACTATTTGCATTTTGATTTATTTTCTCACTTCAGTTAACACCTTTCATTTATAGTATCTAAAACTGTTTAGATTGACATTATTTAGAAGAAAATGTTACTATTGTAATGCCTTTTATAGATTCTGTGTTTTCTGAAATGAACATGAGAAACAAAGGCTAGAGGGTTTAAATAAATGAACTCTTCACAAATTAATGCTAGGAAATTATGAAATATACCCAACAAGGTGTCCAGGGAGCATGATAGCAAGAAAGAAATGTAGATGATTAAACTCATTTCTTAATAGGTGAAGTCAATTAAAAGGCTGACAAAAGTGTGCTGTGATAGAATGGGCAGTGTGCAGGCTGTCTCCTCAGGAAACTATTGATTTAAATGTCTGCATCATGGGTGACTTCTTACTCTGTTCATCACTAGTCAGTCATCATAGATCATCCATTGGAAAAGGACATTTAAATTGTATCTAATCAATACCCTTCTCTGTAGATTAAAGGAAAAAAGCCAGATTTATTAAAAGAAAAAAGGAAATGGTACAAAGAAGCCAGTGAAAATTGGATTAATAAAATTGCTGTGAGGAGTTCCATAAATGACAGGTGAGAAGCTGTTTTCCCCTACCACTTCTTTAGGTTTTTAGCCCAGGCTGTAAATATTACTGAGAAGGTAGGCTTGTGAAAGGTTTAATAATCCACAGATAAGGAAAAGCAAATTTTTTTTCTGACTTAAGAGAATGCAGAGATTGTACATGTGGCAAAGGTAAGCACAAAATACATCTACTGTTGTTGGCAAAGTTACTAGGACACTGTTCCAAAGAGAAGCTGTGGAACCACAAAGAAAAATATGCAGATATTTTGCACTAAGGGAAGTAAACTTAGTCAAACTGATATATATTTTTTTTTTTCAATTTTTATCAGGTTTTGTTTTTATTGAAAAAATATACTTTTAATTTCTTTACAGCATGCAATAGTTTTTTTCTTCTTGTTGTTAGTTTGCTTTCTTAAAATAGCCTAAAGCAGCATAACCTTGGGCATGAGACATCATAGGAAATGCAAAGAAGAAAAAAAAAAGAGAATTTTTATTGAGTTTAAATCTTCATAAGCATTTTCTGTGGTAGTTTAAAATTTCAAGCAGACTTTTAACTGCACATTACTGGTCTTCCACCTTTGCTCTATAAAAATACCCAGTAACAAAGTGGGCTATTTCAAATATTATATCTCTAAACATAAGCAGAGTTCACTTTATATCTCTTTCAAAGTCCAAAGACATGATGTATTTATCTCAAAGTACTGCTATTTTACCTGTGCACACATATGCAAATTATATAGTACATAAACATTGATATTTGCAATTGTATCACCAATGCTGAATTACATGATAATAACCATGGTAACTGGGCTTTTGGCCATGGAAATGGGAGACAACTGAGCCAGTGTGATAAACATGTTCTCCTTTTCCGGGTCTCATGATATTTTTGCATAGGCTCCTCAGAACATACACTTTATCTGTAAGATGGTGTCAAAGGCCTTGGTTGACAGCTCCTGTTCCATTTTGAAATGATCCCATTTCTGTTTTTAATTAGAAGAACAACACTCAAATTGCAAAGATGTAATAATTTTCCACAGAGGTACAATCCATGCATTCAAACAATTCCATGAACCTAATTTTGTTTTGTTTTGTTTTGTTTTTCATTTGAAAGTGGTAAGTTTCTAAGCTTTTGTAATCTATGACCATGGCTTTGAGCAATGAAAGAGAAAATGAACACCATTATGTGTAACTCTGCATCTTTTAGTCAGAAATGGCTTGGTTTATCCTTGGGATTATAGATTACCCTTCAAGCCTTTAGAGCCCAGTAAAACTGTAAAGCACCAATTACTTGAATTACTTTAAGGTTAGTACATTTCCTGAAAAAAATCTATTCCAATGCTTTACTGTCTGTCTTACTGAAATCACCTGGACACACACAGACCAGCTATTAACCAGAAATGCTCCACTATAAAAGTGGTGAGGCACTGGAAGAGGTGACCCATGAATCTGACTTACAACAACTTTTCAGTGATACAAGCTTCTGATATGTTAATATGAGTTTACAGTGTGGTGACATCATTAAACGTCAATTAATTTAAACAATATTAAAATCAGAGATGCTGCTTAATGCAAATATTATTTTAACATTAACCAGCTATTTAAGATTAGGGAATTGAAGAAGCATTAAAACAAGGGTGTAAGAGAGAGCATCATGCTACATAGAAATTGAGCTACAAATACACATTGAACTTGAAATTGCTCTTGTGAACAAGTTTCTCACAAACTTTTAAAAGAACTACAATCACTTTTTACTCTATCATTTTGAAAATATTCTTATGTCCTTATAGCAGCCTTTTCTCTCTTGCAAGTCCTGCAGCATTATTTACTACACCTCAGCACTTCCAAATAACATTCTGTTATTAAAGCTTCCTAAAAAACTTTCATTACAATTTCCAAATACTTTAATGAACAGAAATCACATTCCAGCTGTTACAATGTAATAATTTTGATACCTGCAAATGTAGGTGTGTAAGATAATACAAACTTAAAAATGCAATGAGAATAAACCTACTAAACCAAATCTATAATTTTTTCCCCTTACCTTATCTAAATTTGTTTTCTTGGAGGAGGTAATATTATAAGTATATGGGATCCTGACTGAGCTCTGGAAGTAGCTATTGAAATTCATAGGTCTTGTGTTGTTTGAGCTCCAGCTCTCACATTCCCTGTAATTTTTTTTTTTTTTCCCAATTGGAGGTGAAATAGCCACATCTTATCCTTACTCTTGAGATGGGAACAGAAATCTGAGGTTCAGACATCTGGAACTATGTGTTTTTACCAGAGGTTGGGTTCTCCACCAAGAGATTTGTTTTATGATAGTTTTCTTGTCTAAAACACAAAAGGCAGCAGAACTTTCTCAGAAGGTAGATTTAAGACTGAAGTCCAGCAATACCATGATACTCATGTGGTGCTTAGAGTTTTAAACATGTTGTCCTGGCATGAGCAAAGTTTGATAAATGTAATTATTGTTCCCAGCTCAGATAATGCCATGATCTCCTAACACCTTGATGTAATATGCAGCAGATAAGCAACTGATTTAAGAGATCTAACTCAACCAGGGAGGGGTGGA
Source organism: Luscinia megarhynchos (assembly GCA_034336665.1). NCBI lineage: Eukaryota > Metazoa > Chordata > Aves > Passeriformes > Muscicapidae > Luscinia > Luscinia megarhynchos. Next base: position 75,085,807 of record JAPFBE010000003.1, read on the forward strand.
TTAAGGGAAGATCAGACCTCACACTAGATCTGCTGAGTTCTTGACAAACCAGTTGTGTTAGTAGACATGCAGATGGCAATTTCTCCTTAAACCCATTGTTCCTGCTGTGGCTTCATGATCTGCCTCCTGTTTCATGGTAATGTCTTATTTTCAGAGGGATCTGAGAAACTAGGATGGAGTTCTTTTTGCACTCCTCCTCTTAAAAACCACCCACGGTAGGATTCATGTAGATAAACTAAAAAATTTTGCTGGATGCCTTCCTGTAAAGTACTGAAGGAAAATTAGGGTTAAAGAGAAATCCTGGCCCTGTTTTTCCAGCTAGGATGTTTGAAAAAAAGCATGCTATTGATAGACCATGGCTTTTACCTGAGATCATGAACTATTGATAGCATCTGAAAAGTATATTGGAGTGAACAATTTTAAAAGCTAAGACATTTTTGGTTTCCATTAACAACTATAAAAACCCCTTCAGTTTTATAATGTATGAACATGCATTGAATACCTATGCAAAAACAAGGACATAAACCATATATATTTATATACATACATTCATACATACATTAAAAAGTTAGAGGTGCAGACTATCCAAGAGATATATAGGCATTTTATCTCATTCTATTCCTAAGTTTACAGTTGTTTCTTTTCTGCTCAGAGGGTGTGGCAAAATGATAGATGTTTCAGGAAACTAGCAATGGGTGAAATACATCACTGCAGAGTATTCAAGTATGCCATTAAAGTATAGCATTTGGGATCATGTACTAGAGTTATTTTCCCTGATGATTCTACTTTAAAAGTAACAAGTCTACAGAAAATCACTCTCTTCTACTAAGTATTTTATTTCTGATTTTGGGATTTTAGCCCAACAATGTCAGTGTCACTTGTAGAACATATTCAAATTACAATTTAGTGCTTTATCAAGCAATGTAAAGGTCTGATTTATCAATATTAAAAAAAAAGTTACTCACATGCAAATTGAAGAACAGCCTCTCTGCTTAAAATACTGCCAAACATGTTGGTAGTTAAACATTGATACTGTCCAGAATCCTTCGTTTCGCTGGGGTTGCTGATGATCAAACTTCCTTCTACCAAACTGAAGCGGTAATCACTTTCAATGTCAATTTCGGTTCCATTTCTGAGCCATCTTAGGGAAAAGAAAAACAAACAAACTACTTCAGCATTTAACAGCCAAGTGAAGGTATCAAGCTTAGGACACACAATCTGACAGCTCCAGTTGTAATAATGAGGACAATTATTCAAATATGTACTGTGTAGAAACCCATTGCTCTGCCAAAACTTGAAAACAAAAACCACAAGCAAAACCCAATCTTCAACCTCTGAAGAAAAAGAATATTCCTTGTTTTGCCTATGCTGAATGAAAATAACAATCTGTTTCTAATATTTCCCCCCCAAAAAAACTAACATTCATAAGGGTTTAAGACTTGAAAACTGCATAGCAGAGGCATCTTTTCTGTCAAAAATAGGAATTTTACTGTGCTTATGATAATCAAAGTTTTAATTCGTATTCTATCATTAAAGCCTCAGGCCCAGCTGAGTTTACAGGTAGCAGAGCTGGGTCTGCAGTGCATGCAAACAGGGAAACTTTTTTTTCTGTTCTTTCAGCATTTGATCTTCTCAGCCCAAAGAAATAGAGACACCTCGTTTAAATAAAAGAAAGAAGAGCAAGACCTATGAATAGCAGGGAGGTAGATTGATGTGCATAGGCTGTTAAACAATATAGGATTTTGGCAACAGACAAAGGCAAGATAATATCAGCTGAATCAGTGTACACAGAATTCAAGGACTGGAACAGACGAGTGGAATTAACTGCTGAGTGGCTAAGGGCAGTTCCTGGCAGCCACTAGGTACATGGAAACTAAGATAAGAGAAATGGAAAACATAGAAAATAAGCAGTCTGAATAGAGAATGCTAAATTAGGGGGGTGTTTGGAAATGACATAAGAAGTCTGAACAGTAAAATCAAGGATGGGAGTAAAGACAAGATGGAAAAAGCCAGGCTGTGGGAAACACAGAAAGTGTCCCAACTGAGACAAAGTTTTAAATAATTTATGAATAAACACTTATTTTTATGAGGTTTCAGAAGTAACCTTGTAGTCTCATAATTTTTCAGTTGAACAAGAGGTTTTATGCGTTGGGTTTCCCAACTATCCCAGGTACTGTCTGCCAAAAAGTCTCAACCTCTCATTCATCTCAAAATCAACAAACCCTGTAGTAGTCCACTGGCTGCAAGAGAAAATATTTTGTGTGGTAGATTGATAGACTTCAGCAGTCTGTAATAACCTCTTATATGCTTGTGTGTGTTTGCAGTTTCTGAATTAAAGAATAACATCCACGTAGGAAGACTTTAAGATTTGCTTTTTTGTCAACGTGTAATTGCATGAAATTGTAAGAGGAATGCAAAGAAGAGATAAGCAGTGTAAACAGATAAGATATAATTATTATAATGCCCAGATATTTCTTTAGTTATTCTTTCTCTGTCATTCTGCGACTTTAAAGTTGGTTTGGGAAATTTCCAAGAACTTGCAAGCTTTGCCAGCAAGGACCAGAAGAAATTGGCAACATTTAGACTCCAGAGGCAACTTTAACAAAGTAAAATAATTATCAATTCACCCTATCTTGTGTTAATATTCATGGTGAATGGAGTACAGAGAGCAGAATACAGCAGTGTTCTGCAGTAGCCATGAATATTCCTTAATCCAAAGGTTAGAACTGTCAGAATTTGGATGAACTGTGAATCTACTATCTGTCCCTTCTATTCACAATTGGACTTTTGATTGCAGATCATCTCTACTTCATTGAATGTAAGAAATGAAACAGTGTTGACAATTTATTTATATTTTAAAAAATAGCAGGGGACGTTGGTAGGATTAACTACATTTTTAAAAAAGATTCTTACCTAGAAGAGGTAAAAGGAAAGGAATTTTTAATTTGAACAATTGATTACTTTATATTTTGAATGAAATCATAACAAAAGTTAATGTTTTATACCTATATCCTTATCTATACATGTGGATTAAAAAATGAAAAAATAATTATCTCAAATGGAAATTTAGATACAGAAAAAAAGAAAAATGTGTTTTGGCATTTCTAAATGGGAACTGCCACAAAATTCAGTTAAATTTGCTTTTTTCCTTTAGTTTCATTTTCAGTTAATTTCAATGAAAAATATGTTTTTTTTAATTCTCCCTCAAAACTTTGGATCTTGATAGCTACCTGCCTCTATATCTTGGGGTCCATCCTGAGGGACTGTATTCCCCTCATATAATCTATGAACCTTATAGGAAAAGGAACACTGAATTAGGTGACTTTTTTTTCTAGATATCCTGACTGATCTAGAAGGACAGAACCCAAAATATAACACTTCCTAGGTTAGAGGTTGTTAGGAAAATTCAGATGCATTTTTTATTGAAGAAAAGTGACTGATAAACATTTCAAAATACTATAATCTGGCCTAAGCAGACAAAAAAGTAATTTTTAGAAATCTTTTTAAATTGCCTTTTCTAAGAGGAAATGATACTGACAAAAAATTACTACCCAGCTTATGTGTGTCCTAAGTAAAAGAGTACATGCAGTGTTTCACAATCAGTGAAAGCTGTGTAGTTAAGTGGCATCTCAGGGAATTCAACATCTGCTTGTAGCTCAGTAACACTGCTGACCTGTGAGATCCCACAGGAAGGTTGTCAATGTCTGTATTCCTCATCAAAAGGATTGCAGTTATCTTCTTCCTTGTATTGGTCCTGACTTTTGATGCAAAAGTATGATTTGCAGAAATGCTAAGCACACAGAATCAGTTTATCTCAGAGAGTTATTCCCTAAAACTATGTATCAAAATGCCTTAATGACTAAAACTCAATAAATTAAAAATTTTCATTTCAGGGTAGTGTTTGGAAGAGGGGAAACAAAGCTCTTAGATAGGAAGAACATCTACAATGATGTGTGTGTTCTCCATTCTATTCAAACAAAGTCATGTCCAAGAACAAAAAAAGAATTTGTAAGGTTATAAACACTGTGTCACAAACTGCATAGATTAATTAAATGAATTTTAAAAAGGCAGAGATAACTTAACATTGAAATTTTTGTGTGCTTTAAATGTTCTTTTAATATAACTTTAAATAAATGCATACTGTGCTTTGGTTTTGGCTGAAAATAATTCTTAGCAGCACAAGCCTCAGAGCACACGTAAATAAAGGTCCAGTGCAACTGGCCAGAGTCTTTGGTAATGTGGTTGGGCAGTGGCATACCCAAAATTTGTATATCTGTAGATCTTTTGAGATTCAATTACCTCTATATTTGTCCTGAATAGTGTCTTCCTCAGAGAGAAATTTTTACCTCTTGTCCCTCCCTTGAATGGTAGTGTGCATTGCAAATGCTGTGCAGACAAGTGGCAGAAACAGAAGAAGTTAAACTGTGCTATTTGAATTAGGTCTTTTGGGTTAAATCTCTCCTTCTATGAACAACAGTCAGGGAAGTTTGTTTATGAGGCTGCTGACACCAGTTAATCTCTGGAGAACTGAAGAAATGGATATCAAAAAACTATAAAACAGCCCAGGCTGGAAGGGATGTTGCTCCAGAGTAATATGGAAAATGTAGCCTAAATGAGATAATCAAGCATTTTGTTCATTTGTGTCTTGAAAACCTTCAGTAATTACTGAGGAGTATGAAACCTTCTTGCCTCTTGCCATCTCCATGTGGCTCCTCGTGAAGAAAGAGTTCCTATCCTCCTTGTAGTCAAAATATGCTGAAAGTCTGTAGTTGCTAATTGCATTCCACTGGAAAAATGCAAAAAAACCTGCTTGGAAGAAGAAAGAAAGGAAATGGCATAGGTTCTCCACAGACAATATTTCTACAAGAATAATGAGGTTGTCTGGGAGACCTGAATATAGGACTCTCCTCCTTTGGGGTTGAATTTGTGTCTTTTCCCCATAATCACAGGTTATGTTTAATGGACCAACAGTACTTTTAAAATGTGTGGAACTAATTCACTTTTTTTTTCTTTTTTTTTTTTAATCAACAAATCACCAGTAGGTAACAGAAATTGCACAAGGAATGTCAGTAAAGAAGAATGCAACGTAGCTTTCATATCACATAGTGAGGAATTCATGCTATTCCAGCTTGGAGAATTTCTGGACATTGATTCCTAATCCCATGCTACATGTTTTAGTTGTGCCTGTGCTTTTGGGGGTTGTGTCATGCATCAGATTCATTTAACAAGTCCATATTTTGCAAAGAGGGAAGATTGAGTGCTGTTGTGTAAGGGACGTCTAAGGATGGCCCTGCCTCTACATTTCTTTAAGTTATAGAAATGCAAGAGTTGTGATTCAAGTAATTCTAAGGAAAATTCAACTGGAATTCTGAAGAATCCACAAGTCAAATATAGGTAAAAAGCAAAAGAAAAAGTGCAGAATTGATGATTGCCACCTATGACAAAACACAATAAGAGTCCTTATGTTCCCTTTGCAATTGAAGAATGACTCTATGAGAAAAGATGAAGGGTATATGGAAAAAAACCCCAACCATATGTTTCCCCAGCCCTCTTACATCACTTGTAATTTGCATAAAATATGAGCAGAGACAGACATAGCAAATAGCTAAGGTGACTGCAACATACTGTTGCCACCTGGAAGTGGGCACCATCAATAAACTGCACTCTGAGGCTCACAGGTGTGCCATCACAGCCTGAATAATGGATAACTGTGGCATACAAGTCTGTATGGAAAAATAAGCAACAGGTTATGGTTGCAGAGGAATAAAATGGTAGGCTTGTGAGTGAAAAACACCAGCTCTGACTCAGCCATAGTATCTTGTAGTGCCATGTCATTTAATATACATATACTACTGGGATAGTATTTTGCAGCTTTATAGAGGTTTAGAAATAAAAAACCCCAAAGAATGAAATATTTTGTTTTTTGTCATTTTTCACAGACGCAATTCAATAAACTAGGCAAAAGGAGTCTCTCCACATGGATAGATGCAGAGAGTACATAATTTGAAACTTAAAATATTGCTTTGCCTTTAATCAGTGCCACTTCTGCTTCCTGCTTATTCAGAATCACAAAAAGCATTCAATCAGGAAAACCATTAGTGTCAGAGAGCTGTTTCTGTTGTTTCTTACCAAAATACATTGATTGTCAGAGTAGGATTGCAGTGGCTAATATTCTGAAAGCCAAAAAACCAATTGTAAAACAGATACCTGTATGTGGGGGTAGGATTTCCACGTGCTTGACAATTCAGAGACACTTTCTTTTCCTCAGAATCTGTTGGAAAAATCATATCATCTGGCTCTTGTACAAACACCGGCCCATAATCAACACTTTCTGTGAAAAAAACAGAAGTGCTTCAATTTAGGAAAGTGGAAAAAAATGAAAATATGTTATAGATTTTATAATGTGAGATTAAAATATGCATAAATATATTTGTTTTCCAAAGGTTCATGTTGCATTACTTTAGATGTTGCATTAAAAAGCAATTATTAAACGGAAAAAAACCCAAAGATAAAGAAGAAATATAGGGAAATATTACTAAGCGAAGAACAAAACTCATAGCATGATTTAACTCTTTATTATGCCTAAGAATGGCTTTCTCATCAGACATATTTTGGCCTGAAGTCTCATGAGAAGCTCAAGAGACTTAAGGAATTAACTGCTTATAGAGAGAAAGGTAAACAAAAAAATTTCCTACTGCTTCCAGCAGCTTATGTAACAGAAAAGTAATACACAATTTTCCCTTTTGTCAAAGAGTTGCTGAGAAAAATCGCTTGGAAAATTAAGGGCAGCAAATGGTGTCCGTTATTAAATAATATATAGCTAAATCTGGCATTTCATTTTCCCTCCACTGTCTCCTCTAATTTTGGTATGTACCTGTATCTTAATAAGAATTTACATTTCTGAACTAGAAACGCTGGATAGACCCATAGAACATATCCATGATTTCTGTTTATTCATATTATGAAGTGAGAAGTGTAAGCCTTCAGAAAAGTAAAAGCCTTCAGAAAAGTAAAAGGTCACAAGCAGAATATTCCTGATCATATTGGTCTGAATAAATAAAATTCTCACTGTGCACCAGAAGGCTGTGGAATTTTAATAATTTTAGACTTACTCCAGACTCCTGGATGATTTAATCACATGGTGCTCTTCATCTTTAAAGCACTAGCCTAAGGATTTATGTGCAGGGAGGTAGTGACATTGTCCTGCTACGTGCAGGACAATGGGAGCAGGGTTTTCTCTGTTGGTTTTAGGGTTTCATGTGTTCATGGGGTAGACATCCTCCAGTTCTTACTCAGGACAGCACAACACATTAAGCAGTTTATGACATCCTGCTGTATTTGTCCTACCAACAGCAGCTTGAAGTAAAAAGGGTAGACCTGAAGAAGTGGGGTTTGGTCACTGACTTGATAAATTGTTTTACCAACTCCATGCAACTTCAACCACATATTATGGTTTCACAGTTCGGGGAACTGCAAACTTTGTCATACTGATTTTATACTTTATACTATTAACAACCTTTATCATGTTATCTGAGGCTAATAGCCTCAGAAAATCTGGGTAGACAGGTAAAGGTACTTGATGTTACAAGTCTTGGTGCAGAGAAGAAAGACATGGAGCCTGAAAAAGGATGAGAAATGTGGGAGACATAGGTCATAGTATGCTAGTTTTGAGATGAGAATTTCCATGTCCTTAAATTCCTACATTTGGAGTTTCTCAATTCAAATAATTAGCCTGTCAATTGGTAAAGTCAGCAAATAAGAGCAGCAGAAATTAGTAGTTTCTTTTTCCCATAATTTTCCAGTTTATTAGCCCTACTTGTAGGACTGTGTAAGGAATGTGGATTGCTGTTTTGCATATTTATATTACTGTGTAGGTGAATTGCTTTGCTTGGGTTTATTGGCAGAAATGTGTGCTCTGGAACAAATACCTGCATTATTAAAAAAACCCCCAAAAAACCAAACAAACCAAACAATAAACACAAACAAAGCAATCACAATAACTGATTTCTGATATGTGCTGATATTATTGAAGTTGAAATAACTCCAGTAATAAATTTTGAGAACTGCATCTTAAAATGTCATGAGGGAAATGGATTCAGCTAGCAAAACTTATTTTAAGACAGGAAAATGTTAGTGCAAATAGAGTCTGTGGATTGTTTCTTATAATTCGGTCACCTGCTTCTTGCACTGTACAAAAGAAAATACTAATGAATGTAGGTGTGAATAAACAGAACTGACATTGAGCTAGAGTTTAGGAAAACCAAGAATTAATTAAGGATAACAAATCTAAATCATGGCTTTAGATTTAAGTGTTATTTCATGCAGATTAGTAGGCATATGGATAGAGTGTATATTAATGAAGATTAATGATTTTATCTTCTCCCTAGGAGGGAACTCTGTAGATAAATATAGTATCACAGTCTAGGACTGCTGGAAAGAAAAGAAAAAGAAGCAAGGCTATGTGCAGGACCAGACCATGGCACACTCATCCTCTCCCAAAGCCACTCAGACAGAGATTTCTGCAGCTTTTAACTCAGTCATTGACTTTAGGACAAGGAAGCACCTCCAGCTCCAGTGACACCATGGTCCCACAGAGAACTGAAGCCACAGAGTGGGGGAGAAACTCAACCCCTATGTGTGACCTTGAAATAAAATTTTCTGATTCATGAACAATAGGCTGGTTCTTCTGCTTTGTGTGGTTTTTTTGGGAATATCCCTGGCCTTATCCTTATTGCCCTCATTTTCTCACTATATTTATGTATGTACCTTTGTACATATGGATATAGAAGCTATATATTTACACAAACACACACTCTTTTATACTCATGGATGTTTTTTGATGCCTTCAGGGATCAAAGGCATGAGGTTTCTTTGCACCCATGTCTCATTAGGCAACTGGGACCCATGCTGCTAAGCAGGATAGTCTTTTGTGAGTGTCCATGGCAGGATTTGAGCTCACACCTTATTTTTTTTATTTCTAACTCACCAAGAATATAAAATTAAATGAATATTCAACACACATGTTATCATGCATATATTTCAATTTACTGTTATAATTCCTCAAGGGAAATATTTCTGTTCCTCGTGGAGGCTTTTACTAAATCAGATGCAGAATACTGGCTGCTTTAAGTGTTGTCTTATTTAAGGAAAAGTGATTTACCACAGAGTCTTGAGAATACAGGTGTGCTCTGCAACCAGCAGTGCAACAACAACTACTTTGTGGTCCCCTTGCAAGTTCTCAGTTGCCATTTTCAACCTAAGCAATTAAAAGCACTATGTGCTCTTATTAGATTTACTATTTAAACTGGTATTGTCCAAAAAGGCAAAAATATGGAAAATATCTAAAATATAAGAAAAATCCCTCTTTTAAATTCTTAAATATTCTTCAGACCAGTGCTTCTATATTCTCTGAATGCCAGTGCTCTCTTTACAGCACTTCTGCACTGAAAAATTTCTGGAAAACATGACTTCTTAGTGCCAAGTATTTGAATCTTCATGGGACCATAAACTGGAATTGGTATCTTGCAACTTAGACAGTAGCTAAAGTGTGATTTCTCTCTCTCTTATCTACAGATATTCTTTCATACTTTCATTCTCTCCCTCAGTTACTGATGAAGGAAAAAAAAATCAGATGTTCTTTATTTCTTCTTGCTGAGCAAGGTAGATATCATGACAATAAACTGCAAATGAGAATATAGTCTCCTGTGCTTTAAATCCTATAGCAGCCAAAATAGTGTAATTCCTCAACAGTTGCTTTCTTGCCACCAATGCTGATAAAATTCCAGGTCAATTAATACATTGAGGAAACGAATTAATTCCTGGAACCTTGGGAACAAAGAGGTGGGCAGGAAAGAAATATGACCCTATTCAAACTCCTGCATTGGAGCTGCCCAGGCACTATTACTTTTAGTGTTTGATAATTCTAAGTGCTGTACTGCTAAAGAAAAAAAGAAATGAGGTTATTATAAATGTTTTCCTAAATAAGGCCCCTCAAAGATACATGACTGGACTAATCAGTCATGGAGCCATCTTCTCAGTCTGAGCTACTGGTGGGAAGAGACAGCAGACACATTATGAGAGGGGATGTGCTCAGACAGCTTCTGTGTATGGGGGAATGAAAGTATTCATTCAGGTCTTCTCCCTTCCTCTGCTATGTCCCTTTAGAAGCACTTTTTACTGGAAAGAATGGTTTCCTATTGCTCTATTTTACACCCCCATCTTCCAAAGGCTTCTTGAACCCTTGTAGAGATGGAGGACTTTGCTAAAGAAAATCTGCACAAGGAATGTAAAATGATAGAACTTCTAAAGCAGCCTAAAATGAGGGAGTCACTAACAGACCTTGCATCTTCGAATGCAGATGATTGTACTCTGCATGCAGCCCCTATCCAGAAAATACCTACTGGACACAAAGCAGACCAAACCACATGCCCAATGACCTAGGTACTAATGTGTTCAGGGCACTTTGAGATGGATGAAGGAATTGTTGTTGTAAGGCTACATATGCTGCTGAAATCTATATATAAGAAGAAGTAATTAAAATTAACCTAAGACATTTCATTTCAGATGGGCCTACAAAGTGGCAGATGCTTACTGGTAAAGATGGATTACACTATGATGCTACTCACTATCAACTTAATTTTTGAATTTCTCTCTTTCCTTTCTTGCTTTACAGCTTATGCTTGTGGTGTGAACGTCAGGTGACAACTTTAAAGGATCATCTGATTTCCTGCTTTATCATGGAACCAGACAGTTTAACTTGTTCAGTATATTCAGAAATATTTTAGATGTATATTAACACTGATTTAAATGGAAACTTACTGTTTTCCCCAGATAAAAGCTAGAAACTTTTTTGCTTAAACACTGAAAAAATGTATTCACTTCAGTGCTGATATTTATTTTACAAGTAGGTCCTATGATATAAACTTTTACCTTTACACCTAAGAAATAAAAAATTAGTATTCATTTTAATATGGCTTTATGTCAAAATATTACATATTTTCAAAATTTTATTTAATATAGTTAAAAAAGAAGCTCACAAATTCATCAAGGGAAAATATATCCCAATGATTAATTCTCTGTGTCACATATTTTTAAATTAAAAAAGGTGGCTGAAATTTACTATAATTGTTTTGCATATATACAAGCAGAAACATATATATATGTATATTTACAACACATGCATTTCTAAAAAACATTTTAATTTTTTAACTTTGTTTCAGTCAACATGGAAGCTGAAAAACTTTGAGCCTCATTTTGAGGTAAGCTGAGGCTGATACCCATGCCTCAAGGTACACACATTGATTGTAGTGTGCTGCATGGTGGAACATTGCACAGTACATGCATTATTAAGTTTATATTTCAAGGAAGATTAAATTATTTTCTCATATTTTCAGATTTATCTTTTCTTAAAAATATTTATTTGCTTATTAAGCAAGATGATACAGGATTTTACTGTTCCTTGAAAATACTTTCTCTGTTCCGTGGTCTGAAACAAATAAATCTGTTCTAAATTTAGTTTATAATATCTAAACTGCATGCCATATGAATCAACATTTTCAAATATTTTTTTAGCAATGGAAAAAAAAATTAGTAGTTTGTGCCTATAATTCAGGCTGGTAAGTACTGAATCTAGCAGATGATGGGGAAGCAGAAAGTCTCATTTTGCAAAAATTAGATTTGGATCTTGCATATCTTGGGGTTCATTGATTCAAACACTTTCAGTTGTAACACAGACTCTGTTCTTCATTTTCTTGTAAAATATGTCAAACCAAAGATGAAAGGACAAAGAGAGTCCTTATTCAAGGTTAAGTTCAATTATCTTTGCTGCAGCAATTCCAAAAGTTTTTGGAACAGTAAGAAAATATAGGAGTTTGCAGTTTTATGATTCTTCAAAAGTATTTAATGAATAATTCATACTTTCTATTCACATTTTTTAGTCATGACTTTACACATTGATACAGAGTTTGAAGAGAAGGAATGCATCACCTTAGCTGCATGTTTACACTAAATAATTCCAGATAGTTTAAAGTCAGCAGTGAGTAAAAGAGCTTAGTTCTTTTAATTTAAGATATCAGGAAGCACATGTTGGATTGAAAGTGCAAATGAAACAGCATCAAGTCAGTATGAAAGGACCTTTCTTACAAGCCATGTCAGGTGTTTGAGCATGTCTGCTGGGAAATCATTTGAGAACTGGTATAATTCAGCAGCTAATAAAAGTATTTTTGGGTGTTTTTTATGGCAATTTTCTCTCCTGAATTTATGCCACATATTAGAAGTTTGAATTATGCAAATTCTCCGTTATAATAATATAAAACATGTTTCCTCTCCTCCTAAAAATATCCTCTCACTTGAAGCAGTGGTGTCTCATCACCACAGGATGCTGTAGCATTTCCTCATTTAGGAAAGCCTTGGCTGGTGAACATGACCACCTAACTCTATCATCACATAGCAGTTATAGGGTGAAAATTAGAATATCTTTACATCAAGACCTGTAAAAATGAAAAAAGAACCCCAAAACAAACGAAAAAAATACCTTGGGGCCAAATAAAAATAAAGAAATTTAGTAATATAAGTAAGTGCAATGACAGATAATTGAAATAGTCACTTATTCTCAGTTTCTAAATATCATAGATATTTATTCAGGCATCAAGCTATTAACAGAAATGAGAGCGGTTTTGAAAATAAGTTACATTCAGCTGCCTTAATAGATGCGTTCAAGTCCTCTTAGATGAGGCAGGTTATCCTACTTGGTTATGTGCTGATCCTTTTTAAATACTGTCTCATACCTATGCTTGTGCTATGCAGGCACTTCAGTTAACCAAGGGCTTTTAAAATATTATCAGGTGACCCAGTTTTACCTATTTCTACACAGCTGGATACCAAGATCTGTAAGTGAAATAAGTCTCCTAAGACTATTTTTTGTAGTCCTTAGAAGAATGGTGTTCTCTCTTCTTGGTCAAATACTCTATTCCTTAGGCCCTATGAGGTATGGCCCTTTTACAGTTTTGTCTCCAGTCAGTGGCTTTTCACTTGTTCCTGAAAAACTGATGAGTCTCAGCTGCTGAGCTGCAATGTGGCCCCAGTGTTTTGAGGAGAGTCATGATTGCTGACCTAAATCATAGATCATATCTAAGGTATGATGATCATCCTGAGGTATGGTGTCACTGTGCTTTCTGGAGATGTCCAGGATTTCTAGTTCTAGCTTGTACTATATTATTCAAATAGTCTGTATTTTTTGCTTTAGACAGTCTTTAGACATTCATGCTGGAGATGATCAAGCTAATAGACTATAGTCGTAATAATGGACATTGATGTTAACCTGCCCTTAAAAGGAGGGATTATCAGTGTCTGGTGAATAGGGAAAAACAGACTTCACTCTAGTCACTGCTTAAAAGAGTATTATGGTGGAAGGACAAATGTAGAAACATTCCCCTATTCCAGAAATGGTATCAAACAGAATTTATCTGCTGACAGGATCAAATTATTTATTTTCTAGGTCAAACTTTATTCAGGGCACGTATTTATGCTTGTGTATAAGCCACTTTTCTACAAAAAACCCTGCATACAGCATTAATTTTCAATACATGCAAGATATTTTCTGGGGAAAAAAAAAATAGGACTTTTTCTGAGAGAAGAAGTAACCTGTTATCACATTCATGATATTGTGTGAATTTCATTGAAATGCAAGTTATTAATCACAATTCTTTCCTCTTTTACATCCTTGGACTAATATGCTTATGTATCCTCTTATCTCTCCCTCCTTACCCTCTCCTTCTTTCCTTTCTTTCTCTCCTTTTGGCTTTCTATCTTTTTTGACTGCAATTCAGCTAATTATTGTCACTAAAGAAACGGGCTTAGAAATGTGGCTTTTCAAAATGTAACCAAACATGGCAAAACATGTATCATTACTATGGATTATTGCATTTAAGAGTGAATGGCACCATATTATACCAGAAATTCTCCAACCATACAAGTAAGTACACACATGACAGAATCGACTACACAGAATAGATAATTAAGAGACAAAGTACTTTTATAAGATTTACTCTTCCTGTTTAATTTATATTACTGGCATTCATGATTGAATAAAACATATTGTAAGGAGACAAAAAAATATGTATAAAAAGTGGCTTAGATTTTGCTACTACATGAAATCATGCTGTAATGGAATTTCAAATCACTGGTTTGTTATTTTCATGCGGCAGCACCTGCATAAAACCATTCTGCATAGGCATCTTTAAGAAAGGATAATTCAACTTAGAAAGGATATTTAAATTAATGGTGAGTTTAAGGCTGTTCCAATGAACCTAAAGGAAAGCTAATTTTGACCTTATGACATTTAATAAAACTCAAAATTTTATATCTTAGAAATACTGAAGTAAGTTGACAAAAATACATTGATTTTGAAAAATATTTCCAATTTTAAAGGGGGAAACTACACTTACCATCATGTTTGAAGGTCTCTGAAAAGTGGTAGAGGTTTGTTGGGGAATGATAATGTTGTGCAGCTCCTCTCCAGCCTGGTGAAGACACACTTCCTAATGAAGGACTGCTTAATCGTGGTCTGTTCTTTGAATTAAATGAGGCTAAAGATGAACTACCAGATTTGATTCTTAGGATAGCAGCATATGATGTGGGGAGACCAGAAACAGCTTCTGAATATTCTGGAAAAAAATTAAAAAAAAAAAAAAAAAACCAAGAAGTGAACACTGAATAGAGACAAAATCTGTCACTTTGCAAAAGAATGTTTAGTTAAGCAGTAGAAAAGTAGAAAAGTTTTATCTATAAAAGGATATTCAGTGTTTACAAATAAAGAACAGTGCCCAAGTTTTCGGTCCCTGTATAATGGCAAACATAAAGGAAATAAACTACCTTACAATAGATTAAAAACTATACCTCAGGACCTGCAGGAACAAAGCAAGCAGAAATATTGGAATCAGTTGTCCTGAAAATGCAACAGTATTAAGGAGGCAAGAAGAACATTCAAAAAATATATTCATAGAGATGAGCAAAGGGATCCAGACTGCCTATGAAGGAACAGGTCTTTTGGAGGACAATTGGAAGTGTCTGGAAGGAAAAAAGATCACTGTTCTGTCATCTCTGCTGGTGATAAATATATAAAAACTGGACCTCCTCTTCACATTGGCATAACGTGCAATGTTTGCCATTTTTAGGCTTTGACTCTCCTCTTTGCTTGTCTATGTAACACAATGAGCCACTCTAGTAAATAGGATTTGGCAACACTGAAATAGTTCTGACACCTTCTTTTTGCTGAAATATTTTGTGTAGGCAATTTTGTGAAATAAAGTTGTTCTGTGCTGCCTCATCAAGTTAAGAAGACTGCAATTCTCCTCCCACTTAAAAAGAAGAAAAAAATCTATTATTCTTCATTATCTAGTGGGGTGGGGAACACTACTGCAGTGGTAGTTTCAGGGTTAGAAAGAACAAAAGAACTGACAAGGTCTCAGATGGCATGAATGCAAAATACCATGGGAAGAAAGAGAAGGAGAGGGTACAAAAGTAACTTGACATGGTGAGAAGGTCCTGCAGTAATGATAGTGTTATGTAACCTGTTTTCTGGTTTTCTATGGTATAATTGCTTTGTTTGGCTGGGATTAGCAATCAGTGTGAAATTTCACCCTGACTCCAGTTGCTCTGTCATGCTCCCTGGGATGTTATATCTGAATAAAGGTTGTCTTGTAAAACATAACTGGAAATGGTTAATAAATTATACATAAGGAAATATTTCTTGTTTAGTTTACTGAAAGTCTGTAGCCTGTGATCCTAACTGACAACTACAGCAGAAAACACACCTGAAAACAAAACCTACATCCTAATTTGGGCATTCACCTTCAAAGATTTAGACTTCTGAACAGCCTGTTACAGTGATTTAATTAGAATATATTTTTATTGGAGTACTATTTACAGTAAAAATATTCCTTTAATTTGGTTTTGATTAGACTTCTGAGATTTGAGAGAACAAATGTATATATTCCATTATTTAAGTATATAGTTAAACTGCTGGAAAATAGATATTACTCTCTAATGTGCTTTTTACTTTACCAGTCTACCCTAAAAATCCTTGAGAAATTTCATCAAAACTACTATGGGTAGTTCTCAAAATGCCGCTGCATTTGAGCTTCACAATGAAATTATTTTCCCTAGCCTCATTCTGAGAAATAAATTAAGTATTTGGGATGAAACATCCCAAGGCTCCTTCAGCTGCAAGAAGACACAGATAAAGATACAGGCCCAAATGGTAAAGATATCAAGCAACTTGAAACCAGCCACAATAAAATCAGTGGTTTGGATTAGACTTCATATTTCTTTGAACTAGAACCACCAGATTTATAGTAATTTTAACAGTGGCATGACACTTTTAAGATAGACTATTTCTTTTTAATTTCCAGTGTACATTTTCTTAATGGACTTCCAACAGCAAACTGATATGAAATAGTTTTGATAATGTTTTAATGAATTTGTATTAACTCAATAAATTATTCATGCATCTTTTATTATTTGCAGCACACGCTGCTCTTCAGTCAGATTGGTCAGACTCAAGACAACAAGGAAAATAACAGAGCCATAGAGAACCTGTCTTCCACTGATTACTAAGGGTTTCTTTTGCTTTTAGAGAAAAATAAAAATATGAATTCTAAGATAATGTGAAATACTTTTACTACTGTAATTTCTAATATCTATGTCAGGTTAAATTCAGTTTTATCTCAGGTGTGCTGTTGTGGGAGAACAAAGCTGACTCTGAGGGAAAAGGGATCACAACAGAGCAAATGTTTACTCAAGTTCCTTGGGTACAGTCCATGGGTACAAATACAAACCACAAATACCACCCTGTTATATTTTATAGCTTGTTTTAAAAAGCATAGCATAGCTCAGTAAAGCTCAAACAGTGGTACACTAATTTGACCAAAATGCATTCTTTCTTTAAACAGGGAAAAGTGACAAAGAAAATTCATTGAATCAACCCCAAAACTTCTTTGAAAACTGTCTTTGAATTGCTTGAACATTATAGAGAGTAAAGTATTCTTACTTTTGGTGTGATGTTTTGTTTTCCTTTATTCCTTTTTTCTCTAAGTGACTTCTGGTCAGTTACTTACTCATTGACATTTCTCAACTATCTAATTAAAATGTAGACGGTCTTATAATACTTGCAAATGTGACCTTCATTTGTGTATTTTTGTGAGCTAGCATGTTTAATCAAATGTCACTAAGAATTATAACTCATTTTTTTCATTGTAACTTTTAATTACATTGTTTCAGTCAAAGTTTTCAGTCTTCTAAGCTTATGGAAATACGTGCATTCATTCTATAAATGGGATTGCATCAGTGTTGCTCCTCAAGTTCTTGAACAGAAACACACTTTGTGCCCTGTTCTGTGCATGCACATTGGTTTCTGCTTAGACTGCTCAATGACATAGCTTGGCAATAACCTGGGAGAGAAATACAAGAGCAACAGAAAGCTGTGTTGGTAAGGTGTCCATCCAGGTCATTTACTATGAGAACTAGGATCACTGCTAAAACACAGCAAAATGTAAATAAATGATGTTTTTCTGATGAATTTGTATTAACTGTAACAAAAAAGAACTCAAACCAGACCAGAAAAACACCAAAACAAAAAAAACCAGAAGCCAACAAACCAAACAAACACAAAAAAAAGCCCCCAGGGCAAGTGGAAGCCAGTAGATTTCTCAATACCTAGTTAGTTCATATGATCCTCTTTTGTGCATTTCCCACTGTAGTGGTTTAGTTTACCTGAGAGAGATTTTATTCTGAAGTTGCTATTGTATCCCACTTATCACTCAAAGCAATAGACAACATGATATCATTGCATTGTCTATTGACATTGTCTATTGACACTGCACTGTCAAAATCATCAAAATCAAATAAACCATGAGATGGAAACTTTCACTGGAGACCTTATTTTAAATGTTTTGATTCTGGATGTCTGTATGTAAGGTAGTGAGGCTGGGCTCACGTTACAGGCAGTAGAAAGGAAAGAGGAAAATGGCATGTGGTGTGATAGGCAGTCTCAATAAATGGCTACTTCTGGCCACAGAATGTAAAGGAAAGCAAGATGAATAGTTAAGATGTCAACATTGCAGTTTTTCAGATCTCAGTTGTCTTAGTCATAGAGTTATAGACTGACAAATGTTGGAAGAGAACTCCAAGAGCACTGAATCCAACATTTGACCTATGAGAAGAAGTAGACCATTGCACTGAATCTTGTGCCTAGTCATTTCTTGAACACCTCCAGAGACAGTGATTCCACCACCTCCCTGGTAATCCCATGCCAATGTTTAACCACCCTTCCAGTAAAGCAATTCTTCATGAAGTCCAATCTGCACATTCTCTGGTGCAGCTTGTGGTTATGCCCTTTTGTCCTGTCACTAGTTGCCTGGGAGGAGTGGCCAAACCTGATTTTGCTACAACCTTCCTTTCAGATAGTTGTAGAGGGTGATAAGGTCCACCCAGAACCTCCCTTTCTCTTGTTCTCTCATCATAAATCAAGCTTAATTTATGTCTTTTCTGTTTAAAATATTTGTATCTTCTGCAAAGGAGTGAAAAATCAAGAAATTTTAATTGTTTTCCGATGAAGCAGTGGGGGATGACTTAGAAGCTGGAAGCTCTCAAGGAAAATATGTTGGTAATCTTCATCAGCCCTTTTCACCACAGATATGAGAGCATGAGAAGGGGAAAAAAGTTATATATGAAAGGTGGTCTTTCTTTGGGGAAAAAGATATTTTTGGCAGGATTTTGGCAAAAATAAAGTGAACCTTCAATCAAAAAAATTGTTCTCTTAAGCTTTTCAGTAGTCCGCTGTTCAAGGCAGATACATGATAATTTAACTGCAGTAGCCTCTCAGTTTATAGAATTTACCTTTTTCTTTAAAATCTGGTCATAAAACCACCAAATTTAAGAACATAGAATATTATAGATAGACATGAGAAAAATAATTAGAGATATATTTTATTTTCCTTTATAATAACAAAGATAAAGTGTCTTGAAGAGTTAAAACATTGGCTCTGAGATAATAAAGAATATTTCCAGGGGCTATTAGCAATTGAATCAACATCTTTGGAATATTATACTGTTAGAGCTAATTTAAATGTCATGAATTTTTATGACGAATTATTTTGAATAATATAAAGATGCTTTTGTAGAGATATTCATTGCTTCCTTTCCTACTCCAAAAAACAATCTATTTTTGATCTTACTTCCACTTCATACTCATAATTCAGCAAATAGATTACTCAATATTTGCCCAATTATTCCCACTTTGCATCCAACATATGACATACACTAGAGCAACCAAGATGTACTTTAATACAGAACATCTTCTGCTAGGGAATGCTTCCGACTGCAGTAATACAAATAATAAAAGTAATAATATATTCCAATTATGGAACAACATTTGTCCAAAGTAAAGTGGTTTTGAACTGAGAAAAAATGCTCTGAGTTTATTGTCATATTTTTTCTATTGAAACATTTAATGTTGTCTCTTTTAAAGCATGCTAATGTAATACACAGAATAAAATGAGCTAGGGTGTGTTTCTGCAATAGCATGGGCTTCAAACACAGTTTTTATGTTCAGGGAGTGCTTTGCACCTTTTTTTTGAAATTCACTGAAGTCATGTAATGAAAAGTGCTCTTTAGAAGTAGAAACTATAAAACATTTTGAAGACTTTTCTAATGATCTTACTGAAGAAAAATTTAACTCCAAAGAATAGCAACAGACCCTAATTAATTAGCATATTCCATCTAGTTCAACATTTATTACTTCTGTTTTTTGCACTCAAAGCCCACAGGTATGTCTGACACTTTAGCAAAATGTGGATTGTTTCTGCCTGTTTGTCTAATAAAAAAGAGTTTTAGGCAAGCTTTTCCTGAAAAACAAGATTTAAAGCAAACAGTGTAGATAGCTGGCATCATTACTCTCATGCTTAGAAATACAATGTAAGAATTAGCTTATTTTAAATACCTCGTGATCTTTGACCTGGAAGAGAAATGCTATTGACTAGGTGTAGTTTGTTGACATATATGAACATGTGCTCTAAGACTCCTATGTTGGTTTGGTTTGCCAGTTTTTAGATAAACTTCATTGTAGTAAACTTCTTCAGGTGCTTTCCATACAATATTTTTCAGCCCAAGCATGGTACATATGCTCTAGCAGGGAAGCACAGAGCATTACTAATGTGAGATCCATAGATTAGCCTACACTGTGTGCCTTTAATTGAAATCTTATTTTCCCAGTGGCTGATGATCATCAGAGTGAGCTGTCAATTCTGATTGTGAAGGGAGAACCTAATACTAAAGGTCAACTATTTGAGCACAAATCAATTAAGGTAATTAGATGGAGAGAAATCCTTATTTATATCTCTTCCTTCCTACAATGATATGCATATCAATGCTAGGGAAAAAATAATAGATCATTCCACAGCAAAGAAGAAATTTGTAGCTGACTATTTTAATACAAAATGTAAATATAGAACATAAAATAAGGACTGATTTATTAATACCATCATCAAGCAGTCGAAATCCTAATAATCAATTAAGCAATCAATCAATCAATTAGCAAAGGAACCAATGTATTGTAAGTTTTTCTGTTCCTTGTGATATACATCCTTACACATTATTCCAATTTGGTTTGTTTATGTGTCCATTGGAAACACAGTCTTTCATCCCCTTTAAAACATCTATCTCCAGGTTGAAAGTTTGTTTTTTTTTGGTTTTTTTTTGTTTTTTTTTTGTTTTTGTTTTTTTTGAGACAGATTATATATTCTTCCCTACCCTTGGCTCCTTCTGTAGCTCTTTGTGGTTTGCTTTAATGTTTGCTAAATATTTTACAGTGCACTCTCTACCCTGGCTTGCATCTTTGAGACCTTTTTGTAGCTCAGTCTTCCCTTAGGAATCCTGTGAATTAATCACTGTATGTACTGTCAGTGTAAACAACTACTGCCAGCAATTAAACAACTCTTGCACACATTGAGTGGAATTCATTCTTGTGTTCTGGACAAATAGTCTTGCAAAACAATTCTTAAGTGTTTTTTAATATTTAAAGTGTCACCTAGATCTACTGATTGTTAAGGAGATAGCATTTTATGTCACTTCTGAGCTGTTTTTTAAAAATAATAAAGAAAAAACAAATTAAAAATCCCCGCCCTGTTATGATGGACATTGTTCCACCATCCTCCTGCATGGAAACATGGTGTCATGCAAATGTACATGCCAAAACATGTCTCATCTTCTTGCCTGAGATGCACCAACAGAGATGAAAGACATAAACCCTTCAAAAGATCAAAAAACTGTTTCAGGAAGTGCAATGAAACAAATAGACTGCACTGTGCAGGGATTTGTATTCTCCTCGGGTAAATCAGTAACACAGCCACACCTGCATGCTCTGAACATCCCACAGTCTCTTCATGTGATTCTTCATTCTTTGCATTCTTCTGTGGTTGGTTTTAGCCACAGGATCTGGTGCCTGCTTGTGTGCATTTCCAGCTGCAAGCCTGTTCTGGTGGGGACCCTGGCATCCCCAGTGAGGTGTTTGCAAATTCAAAGGAAAGCCAAGGAAGGAATGCAGACACTGAGACAGACTAGCAGCACCTTGGAGGACACAGACTTGAGCTGTTCTTTATGTGAGAAAAAAAGAGAGGCTGTAGAGATGATCCCCAAGAAAGAGTGAATTATTTCAAGATAGCAATAGGAGAACTAATATAATTTCCTAATGCAATTGTTTTGTAACACAAACAAAGAGATAAGTACAGCTTAATAATTAGCTAGCTGGTGTTTCCTAAACTTTAGAAATTAAGATTTTAATTTTCAAGTTTAGCAACAGATTTTATAGAAGGGGCTATTTGTTGCCTTTTCAATAACTTTTAAAAAATTGAAGGATCTCATTTTTTCAGGTATCAAAAATGTCAATAACATATAGGTGCCATATACATATGGTAATTTGTAATTATTGCTCTTATATATACATATTATAAAAAGCTTAGCATATTTGAGCAAACTGGACAAAGTATTATATAAAATATTCAGTGACTAAGAATAATGGTTAACATACAAGAGGTAAAATATTATGTGTCACATGCAAAAAGTTGGTAGATTATAACTGCAGCCCAAGGGAATGCCCTGTAACATCATTCCATCCAGCAGTGGGCAGCCACACACCTCTGTGTAGACTAGTCAATGATTTGTTACAGCTCCAAAGAAATTGTAATGAGTTTTTTTGCCTTGTGTTTCAATAAAGTCACTCTGAACAGTTACAATTAGGAATTAGAAAAGAAGAAATACATGATAAGGTATTTATGAAATTGGAACAAAGGTATGTTTTCCTATTACTGACAGCAACAAAAGGTCTAAAAATAAAATTAACCCAGCAAGCACCAGTATTGTAAATTTTGATGCAGAATTCTAATAAAATCTCTAAATGCATTAGAAAAAGCTGTGTGAAAAAACAATCATCTGTAAGCATTGGCACTGTAGCACAAATTTTACTGCAGCTGGGCCAGTACTGAAACAGCATGACAGACACACTTGGCCCCTACATCTGCATCAAGTGAATAAGCAATGAAAATGCAAAATACAGCAGAAAAAAAATCAGCATTGTTGATTTTAGAAGTCCCCACAGAGGACTTTTCTAAAGCAATCAGAATTACATTTCAGAGTAGCATTATTTTTTTGAAGGACTTAGAGGAGTACACATGGGCAACAGTAAGAAAAGACTTATCATGTCTTGAGTTGCTTTGGATCTACTGCTGATTTCCATTTCAAAAGTAGTTTTGAATATATAGACATGGAATATGGCTGGAATTTTTAAATAAAGAAGATTTTGGAATCAATCAAAATTTACTAAAATGTAGACATCTTTTCAAGAGAATTGTAATAGTTCTTTTCATTACAACTCAATTCACTCCGGTCATATAAGTAAATTTTTAAGTATAAATAACACTGAACAGAAAGATTTATTCTAAATTGTTTATTTGGTATATGGAACTTTACTGTAAACACAGTTAGTGTGTCTGTTTAGAAGCCTGAGGTTATAGCTTTCATTTCACAATCCTTTCCATAAAGAAAAGATAGTGAATCAGTAAGCCTTGTCATTTCAAGGGAATTTGCATTCTGAGGGTTTTATGTTCCCATCTATGGTTTTGCATATCTAAATGGCAATGAATGTCAATCATCATAGAGAAAAATCTCTGCTTACCTGAAATTTCTCTTACTTTGAAATAATAAAGTCTAGAGAACTGCTATTCTGGGAGGTTTCAGCTAGTGTAATGCAGAGTCAGACAAGACCTATCAGTCACAAGTAGGGAGGGCATATTTTGGGACACATTTCCAGACACATGATTTCTAAAGCCAAAGTATTTCTACCCAGTTTTGATGCAAAGTAGCTGGAGGGGGAAAAGTTACAATAACTTCCAATGAAGCATAGGGGAAATTCAACTGTGCAATAACATAATAAAATCCTTCTTAGCTTTGTGCTAACGTCTATTTATCTCCAAAGCAGGTTGAATTTGTGGACCTAATTACTCAAGAAAGTCAACTTCATGTAACTCTATTTTATTTGTTTTCAGACTGGAGTCCACAGATCTGTGAGGAGAAACTCCAGCACAGTGTGCACACGGGTCACCTAGGGCATAATTCTGACACTTTGGTCTCCTAATTTTAGCAAGAAAAACCTATATTTCTGGCATGTGCTTCTTACATGTGGGTAATTTAGAATTTGTGATGTCTGCTAAGAAGACAGATTTCTGTTTTGGGACCTTTGAACTTTTGCACAGCCCATAGGTAAATTTCAGAATTGTCACCATCACCCTATGCATTCAGATTTCAAAATTTTGCAAACTCCCTTAGAAAAAGGTCTTCACTCAAAGGTCAAGCAACGTTTTAAATTACTAAGTTGGCCTGCATAAGACATACAGACAGTTCCTAGACATACTTTTAAAATTTTATTCTTGTCTGTTTATATTTTGGACAGTTACTGTTTTAATATTTGATTCTTAAACTCTATTTGAGCTGCTGGCACTCCTGTCTTACAGGATAATACCATAAAGACACATCTGGAAGGATTAAATATATTTTTTCCTCATGTATTTTTAATTAATTTTAAATCCTTTGTGTATAAATGGGTAGAACTCGGTCCTAAGGGTTATCTCCCTAAGGCCTTCCATGAAGATGAACAAAAAAAGTTGATATTTTATTATTCATTTGTTTACATTTTTATAATCTCCTCTAGAGGGAGGGAACTGAAGCATAAAAATTTTGAAGCATGCAACTGGCAACTGGTTCTCTTATTTTTCCCAAGCCTGAACCTTTTTTTCTCCTTTCTTCCAATTTAACGCCTTTGAGAAGCTCTTTCAAAGAGAGCAAAAGCTCTTATTCTTGCTGCTGTATGGGATCTGTGGGGGTCAGATATTTCTATGCTTGTATTTTTTAGCTGTCAGCATAGAATGCAAGCTGAAGTTCTGAAAGCTTTGGTAGGTGGCAGCAGGGAAGGGCTGTTTCTTTCAAATGTCTTTTGAGAGCAACTGATGCTGGATTCCTTCATTCTCTATTCTGTGTCTTCTGTCAGTGAACTTCTGGGATGCAGAAAGTTACTGAGGATAAGCTTTGTGGTCTGATCCTGTAGGCAGCAGAATCAAGGATGTTCATTCATTTCTTGTGGTGTTTAATGAGATTTACATTTGTCCAACTGTTTCAATCTCCATTATTTCTTCAAAGGAAAAAGTGAGAAGGCCCTCTGAAACTGAAAACTCTTCTTCACTCTGCCTAGGCTCAGACACTTGAAAATACAACTTTTTTAAATGGGAGAGTTTCTTATGTTTATGCCCATTATTAGCCAGTGGAACTGTATACGAGGGCAAATCTCTGCAGGATTTTAAACTCTGATATTGCTTTCATTTTTTTATCCTCTCGCATTTCCCATAGATGACTGACACCAAACAGCATTGGAACAAGAAAAGAAAGAGAATAAATAAGTAAAGGAGAGAAACTGTCAAATTTTAGGTTATGGAAGATACATAGACTTAAGAAGAAAATGAAAATCGGCTCAGTTGTGTCTCTCCCCTCTGCAATTCACAATCACTTTATTCCTGCCAACAGAGGAGAGCAGAAGGGAATTTTGAAGGCATGAACAGAATCAGAAAATCTGATATAGGGAAATCAAGAAGTTAAAAGAATCACAGTATATTGATGATAGTTGCAATAAAGATTAAAATCTGTCTGGTTACATTTGTAGCTTTCCTATAACTGGCAACAACAGAAACAAGCAAAAACACACACAGTCACCAGCATAGTATGCCTAAACTTTGTAAGAATTATATGAACAAGATTGCACCCAGACCATAAATATAGATGAGTTAAATAATTCCAAAAAGCATCAAAACTCTATACCAGCAGATATATTGTATGGTACTTCCCAAAACACCTGCTTTTTTTGTAGACTCAGATAAGGCCATTAGGTTATTGATGAGCACTCACTAACACAGCAAAAAATAAATATCAGCTGCTGCTATTACTTTAACCTCTAAAAATACATGGTTCAGACTAAAAAAATAACACCAGCTCTCTTGTGCTTAGTAATTTAAAACATTGCTTGACCTTTGAGTGAAAACCTTTTTCTAAGGGAGTTTGCAAAATTTTGAAATCTGACTACACAGGGCAATGGTGACAATTCTGAAATTTACCTATGGGCTGTGTAAATGTTCAAAGGTCCCAAAACAGAAATCTCTGTCTGTTTGGAAGACAACACCATTTTTCCATATAGAGATTGCAGAAGAAAAGAAAGGTCTCTTGCTTGTATACACGGCTGTATTTGTAGTAAGATTTTCCACCACCTTTTATTTGAAGAAAAATCTCTTTGCAAGGATTTCTGCAGCAGGTTATTGTTAGTGACACTGAGATAGCTGAGCTTGCATCCACCATGTGTCTGCTGAGTTGATTGAGAGCAGAAATGCCCAACAATGACCTTTACTGGGAACTTATTTCTGTAGAGCTTACAAAACCCCTCTCTGTTCTTCTTACTTCTTTGCTAACTCCCTCTTCCAGACCAAGCCACTACTAGCAAAATCCTGAGGGAGGAGCATTGGAACTAAATGATCTTTAAAAGTACTTCTCAACAAAAATCATTCTGTGATTGTAGGAAGAGATGGTCCAAGATTCAAAGATTTCTGATTAGATGGGCAGATCTCACAGAAGAATAATGCATGATCCTATTGACTAACTCAGACTTCCAGGACAACCAAGCATCAGTGCAAGTTTTGCTTGAGATTTTGAATTATGTGTTAGGAGGTTCTAGAGAATACACTGATCCCAGACAAAAAATGGAAGGTCAGGATGATATGGAGGGAATTTATGGAAAGCTGTCCAATTTTCTCTAGGACATGTGAAGTCATCATTCATTGTTCTGAAACAAGCTGTTGATATCTCTTCAAGCATGCATGGGCTAAAGGAAAAACTTGCTGCTAAAAGGGAAGTAGAAATTTTTTTTTGTTTTGTTTTTTTTTTTTTTTTGCTTCCAGATGCAATCAAAGATTGTCTTCTACAGCTATGCTATAGGTCTTTAATTCTATCTGTAGCAATCCAGATTTATCATGATTTAGTAAATTTTGTGTTTCCCAATAATACCAATGTTCATGAAGAGTAACAACCCAATACATCACAGGACATGTTTTTTCATTTCCTCTGGACTGCTCCTGCAAGTCAGGTTTTGGATGCCTATGACCTTGCTTTATGAACTTGCTGTGGCAATAAAGGTCCAAGTTTGAAAAGATAAAATAAAAAAAAATAGTTTGAAGTAAATAAATCCGAAAACTCTCCCTTTCAGGATATGAAATGTAGCAGGTAGGGCTGTCATCATGTAAGGAGCTGTTCATAAAAACCTGAGGTCAATTTTTCTGTAGAAAGCGTTCCTAAGGATATAACAGTTTCCATCTGGATGAAAAAAAATGTCCTTTTGTGTCATACTGCTCAGCTTTCCACCCACAGTTCACCTGTTTATTCTGGAGTTTTTTCTCTTTAAGCTATTACTTTATTAGAAGATATCTTTTTATCAAAGTGAAAAAAATTGCAATGATATCAATTGGGAAGTTTTTTTCTGAAAAAACTTCTTAAATACTGATATAATCAGAGTGAAAATCGTCCTAGAACACCCAGCAGCTTAGCTGTATCTGGCATTCACATAATATATGAGAGATATATGTTCATGCCCCTGTTCTTTGAAATTTTCAGATCAATCTTTACTAAGCATGAAAGAAAGACTGATTCTAGAATTCAACATAGAGAGCATTCTCTTGTGCTGTAAAAATCATAGGAAAAGGCCCTGTTCCAATCAGTATTTTGTTATTTACAGAGGTGGAACAGGTAATGGGAACATCTAGACTCCTGAGAGTCCATTTATAATCTATTCTGGTGTTTAGGGAGCTCCTCTGTGGTTGGGAAGATGGAGGTTCAAACTCTAGAAAAGAACTGAATCTAATTAACAAAATGCTCAATATGCATTTTAAACACTAAGTTTCTGAACATTACCATGGTGGACTTACAGCTTGGTTTTCATCTTAGACTGTTTTCCACAGACAGAACCAGGTACCTCATCTTAATATTAAAATATTCAAGAAATGCTTAAATCTATTCATTCCCATATGAGGACTTTTGAAAACATTTACTACACTCAGACACATGCTTGATGAAAAGATCAAAATAATCATATCTCAAACAACTACTGTACATGTCAATACAAAAATCCATGGTACAGGATGTTATGGAGAGTGGGAGAGAATATTAAATCCACATCCAAGAAGTACCAATTGAGTGTTTACCCAAACTTAGCCTTCTTTTTGGAGAAGGGGCTTCCACCTTATGGGAATGATGTGTATGTGCTGTGGATTTCTAAACCTCTTCAGAGCTTTCCAAATGAAGAAATTTCTTTCTGCCTGTAGGTCGTGTAAGAGGCTGCTGGGTTATGGCACTGCCCTGCAAGGGTCTGATTCGTGCCAATGTGTTTCTGACCCCCATGGGCTCATAAGGTTCTCTGCATGGCAAAGAGGAACCTCCAGCCACCAAGGACTAGAACGTTTTCATACCCATAAACTGAAGAAATTTGAAACATGCTGTCTTCAAGGAACATTTTGAAAACTGTAGTTAGGTACTAGTGGTGTTTTATTTTACCAACATAAATACATGAAAGTATAATGTAAATAAGCAAATATTTATCTGACATAAAGAGCACTACTGACTACATCTTTCTAAATTTCCATCTTATACACATATTTAGGCAACAGAAATATATGGTTCTGTGAGATAACGACATTGTAAAAACATGTACATTAAAGCACCTCACTACTAACCACATAAAGCCACTAAAACACCTTCTAGTAACTGCAAAAATCTACAGTTTTGAAGTTTTTTGCACTTTTTCTCCCTCAGCTCACTCTTGTATTTTGCTCAATATCTCAGATAACATTTTTTTCCAAATTAAACACAACTTATTATTCCATATGTCCATATAATGCAATTTTCACATTGTAGTTGCACTTGTCTCTAGTGTTTTTTTAATCAACTAACTTCAAACCAAACAGAAAAAATCCCACTAAAATAAACATTAGTTATGTGTATTATTGAGCATAAATTTTTTACAGTTCTAGTAAAAAAGAAAGGAAGCAATTTACTTCTCTTATCTTCCAAAATCAGAGCCAGAGGCAGTTTATGACTCATTCACCTCTGCAATATTAAGTCAAACAAACAGTACTGAAGTCATTGCAGGTTATTTTAACTGTCATAAGTACAAAAACTATTCAGGAAACTTTCTGAGAGATCTATTGTATAGCAGCCCTGTTTCCCTAGTATGATTATGAGAGCTTGATGTCACAAACACAATTAACAGAAAAATTATGTTCCTTTTGCTGGATGTGTATGAGTTTTTAAGTTTTAGTATGTCATTTGCTTGATAAAATATTAGATATCATGATACTATTGAAACAATGAAATGCATCTAACTTTTTCAAATAGTTTCCAATTTCCCATCCAAAGGACAGAAATTGACCTTTCACTAGCAAGCAGTAATCCCATTGTGTAAACTGAAAATAGGCTTTGCAATTAGAAGGCCAAGTAACAGTGTTTGCTGATGCAAATGCAAATCCTTTTTTAAGTTAGTGAAACAAAGTCTGGCTGTCCATGAATGATCTTTGATACAGCTCTTTGGGTGACTCTACCCTCTGTTATTCAAAAGGACACCAGCCCTCAGCCAGCTTTCTGCTTTATAACCCCGTAGTGTCTTTGTATCTGTTGCACAGACCCAGCCACACAGTCATTTTCTGTCCCCTGTAGGGATCTTCCTACACTGGAATGGTCCTTCCAATACCAGCTGAATTAGCATTATAGCTGATTTCTACCACTAGCTCTAATCTTACACTAGGCACGCCACAGTTTCAGAATAAAGTTTTGTAATGTGCTTCATTTTAAAGACACAATCATATTTAAGATTAAGATTAATAGAAAAGAATATCCTAGGCAGATGGCCCATTATTTTAATCATAAGGCACTACATTAAATAGAAAATGTATGATGGGGTGAATCTTTTTAGGGTATATAGAGAGAGTAATCCATTTGACTCCATAACATTTATTTTCACTTAAGGAAAATATGTTTCTTCTAACTTTTGTGACTTTCAATCACTTAATTTTGTAATTTTTTTCCTCTGTTGTTGGAGTGTTATTGACAATGGAGGACTACAGAGATGCAGCTGTTTGCTGCTGTAAGGGGGGAAATTGGTTTGGGCCAAAGCACAGCTGGAGTTGAAGTTGGCCAGTACTGTGGGGGACAGTCCAACCTCTCTGAGAAAGGAGAATAATGCTTCCAAGAGTAACAGCTCTCGTGTTCATACACTATCACAACACAAACTGAGGAGAAGCCAAATGCAGTGAACAGTCTGAACACTTGTTTATCTCAACCAGCTCCTCTGGTTGCACTGAAATATGAATTTCTGTATTGCAATTCCTACTGAATGAAGAAGGGAAAGAGGCAATATAAACCCCTGGCTCTGTGTGCCAGTTCATAATACAAAGCAGTTGCCCATTGCTGGGTTTATGTCATGCTTGATTTTTAAGTCATGATTTAGGTGGCCTGTTTCCCTGTCAGAAATTTTTTGTCTTTTATAATAATTTCCTTCATATAAGAATATTCTATAACATTTCTGCAAAACCCAATGAAAAACCATGTTTGGAAAGTGCTGGGTGGAGATTGTCTCTGAGGCTGAAATGTGATGACAGCTGAGCAGCATAAGCCAGGACTGGTGTCAAAATGTTAGGGCAGGAAGAAAAAGATGCGTTGGTTCTTTGTCTAAGTATAGCCTTCTGTATTGGAAACATCACACAGAGATGGGCAGCCTCTCAGAGAGGTTTTATCAGCCCTGAAAGGATGTTCCTCATGTAAATTTGACAAAAGACTGGCACTTCAGAGTAGAAACTCTCCATAAAATAAAATATATCATAACTATTTTCAGCGCACTGATCATGTCAAAAAGCATATTTTGGCTAGGCAGGCAAGTAAAAGGATGTAGAAGTTTAAAATATCGATGATTTAGAAATTATTACAGCTGTTCCTCCCGTGATAGTTTCCTCACTGACAATTTAAAACTGATCAGTGGTTATTTAAAAAAGAAAAAAAAAACTATTCAGTGTAAGGGTGATAAGACACTGGAGCAGGTTGCCTACAGAAGTTGAGGGTGCCTGATCCCTGGAAATGTTCTAGGCTGGGTTGGATAGAGCTCTGATCAAACCAGTCTATCAGAAGGTGTCCAGGCAGAAGGGCTGGAATTAGATGATATTTAAGGTCCCTTGCAATCCAAATTGCTCTGTAATTATATGGAATTGCATGCAAACAGACTGGATATTCAGCACTGCAGAACTATGTTTCTCTTTCAAGTTAAATTCTGATATTTTATGCAGGAAAAGTTCCAAAATATAATTTATTTCAAAGAAAAATGTGTTGTTCTTTAATAACTCCCCTAGACTAGTGTCTTTTTACTGTTACTAGCCTGTGTTCAAAACCTTAATTGTATATTTTGACTAAGAATCTATAAAATAAATCTTATATAAGTGGGAAATAATTCATTAATTTGTAGTTTCTTCATGGCTCAATGTTTCTGCACTAGGCCTACAAGGATTGTCCAGCAGGTAGAATAGAGAAAAGTGAATTGATCTTCATGAAACCTGACTTCACTTGATGTCATATCTAATATCTACAGGTAGGTATAGAAATTTACCCAAATCACCACTAAACTTAATTTAGTGAAAGCAGAGAAATTTCAGTTGAAGATCAGACAGCAGATATAGGACATGACCAGCAAAAGAAACAAAACTTGAAGTGTTCAGGTCAGTCTTAAAGCACAAAGGGTCAAAGAAAAAAGGTTTGAGATATTTTTGTCTTAATTCTGGCATGCTTTAAATAATCAGTTCATACTGTATGCAGACTAGTTCACATGACTAGAAAGAGATGATGTTTTCATTCTTCAAAGTTCAGTTTTTTACAATTATAGCTTATTTTAGTACATTGTGTTTAAAACAGATCTTAAAAACTTTAAATTCCTTTTTCATAAAAATCTGCCCTGAAATAATTATGAGTAAGTATTTCATAATCAGATTTCACTGAAAAATTTCACTGTCAGAAATTCCTGGTTATTAAAGGACTGTACATTGTCTGTAGTTTGTGCTCAGCAAAGGGCTTCTTCAAATAATGCAACTTCTTTTTTTCTCTTGGTATAGCTCTACAAACAAATATTGTTTTCCTTATGTCTATTTTTCAGGCTCTTTATTCTTCAAATATGAATAAGAGAAGACAATTTTTCATGTTTGATTTTGAGGTTGGGAAAGTTAAGTGAGATAATGAATCTGGGTCTGATCACATGCATACATATTTCTTTTCCTTGGCTAGATTCAGAAATCTAACCAAGTGATTTTTAGTGATTTCAGAAGTTTGACAGTGCTGTATAGAGCTAGAATTCTGCTTTTTGGACTGTTCAGTGCTGTAACACTTTGATAGTTCCCAGGGCCAAGTTTGCAGGCTAGTAGCAGTCAGACACCTAACTCCTCACCAGATAGGCACAGCAAAAGACAGTGCTGCTGCAGCTTCTGAATATCCACAATCTTTTGGAAATCACCCTGTTTTCATCACACAA
This sequence comes from Luscinia megarhynchos, assembly GCA_034336665.1. Taxonomy (NCBI): domain Eukaryota; kingdom Metazoa; phylum Chordata; class Aves; order Passeriformes; family Muscicapidae; genus Luscinia; species Luscinia megarhynchos. The sequence goes on from JAPFBE010000003.1 coordinate 75,117,998, forward strand.
AATTCTTTTTTTTTTCATTACATTACTAATAATAAGCCAACAAAAAAACCATAAATCAATATGGTTCCTTCCTGTTGAACATAGGCAAAGCCTTATAAAATAAGGGCCTTGTTACCCTTGTTAAAATCACGGCTCAGACCTGCTAGTTTGGGTAAGCAGCAAAGGGCTATAGGAAAGGACTCAGCTGAATGCAGGTAGAATAACAAGTTATATAACCATTATGTGTTCTCATCGTGGTTTATAGTGGTTGTTGGATTATGTTTGTTATGTTTTAGTGCTGTGTTGCTAATAAAGGCTTAAACTGCTACCTGCACCTTCTCAAGCAGTGAGAAGGAATTAGCTGGCAAATCTCATGACCAAAGCACAGAGGAGAAAACATATCCTTTTGTTTTTCTGTCAGTACATGTTTGCAGGCTTCACTGGACTTCTGCCTGGACATCTACTGTTACAGAGCTTGGAGGAGCTCAGCAGTCTCTGAGACTTCTCTTTATCTGTCCATCCTGTTAAAATGTTCTCAAAATTGAGAGGAAACAGATAAAATTAGAAACTGTATATTCTTGTGAAGGTCATATGCTTAGCAATAACACACACTATTTTAGGTATCTTTGTTAAACTGCCTTCTATAAATTATGGAAATAAGAAAAAATAAAGATCGAAGAGATGCCTTGAAAGAAGTTATCATCTAATTGTAGGTCTGGTGTATTTGCACTTAGATGGTAAACTACAGTACAATATTTTTTAGGTAAAATGTGAAATTTGGAATAAAAGCTTTAATCTTATTTAAATAAAATAATACAAGCATAACATCCATAACTCACCTTTTTACACCCTGTAAAATTATGTCAGAAACACAGTAAATTTTCAGTGCAAATTCTCTGATTTAAGCTCTCAAATAGTTCTCTTGAAGAAGTGACCCATGTGTCTAAGGAAGTGACACATTCTTTTTTTCTCTTTTCTTTCCTGCTTGGGAAGGCTAATTCCAATCATATTTATTAAAACGTGATCCTTGTCTTGGAAGGAACTTGCTGTACAATTAAAGATTCATATCTCAAGGTGGGATGATTTGTAGGAAAGAGTACAGAAATGACTTTTGTAATGTAACAGGGCTTGAATTTCAGAAAATGAAGCTTACTGATACAGCAGTAGGAGTAAAGATAACTTCTAATATAACCTGTGATACCCTATGGAAGTCAGTGAAAAAGAAATACATTTCCTTTGAAAAAAAAAGTGAGCTATCCTTGTGTGGCACATCTCAATGAAGGCATCTTGCAGAAGTCCAAAGAACTTCAGACAGAAGAGAAAGAAGACATCAGCAGCACAGATGTCTCACCTGAGAAAACATGAAAATGTTGCTACTGGTGTTCACAGGCTCAAAAACAGACCTCAGGACTATGTGACTCTTTAGGCTGCACATTTTATACAGTACTGAAGTAATAAGTTCAAGTTAATTATGCATTCTTTCCTGTGTAGGGGGCAGGTCAAATGAAGAGTATACAAAAAACTTTTTTCGAAACTACTTAGAGATATTTCAAGGAATCCAGGACAACACTTCAGTATTCAGTTAGATAATAAGAAAAGGTTTTTCTTAGTTCAAGTGTTACATATTGAATCATGTCATGTTTTAAAAAACAAAGTTTTATTTTTTTTTAAGAAACCATAGAAGTCATTAACATTAGATTTGCAGTGAGAAGTTTGAGTAGATCTTGTATTATGAATTACTCAAAAAGTGCATCTGAGGCTGTGTAGAAGCATTTACAAAATAGTTATTTTTTTCCTATTATTTTATTATGATTGAAACCTAAAGATCCATGACCATTCTCAGGAATTCAGTGCTTTCTAAGAAGCTTATTGATTAGTTTTATTTGTGAATTATGCAATATCTAGTGAAAAATTGGTCTCTTAAATTCTAGAACATTTCATTGAATTTCTAACTGTGTAGATTAAGTGCATTTGCTTGTGGTTCAGTGATAAATGCTGCAGAAAGTTGTGAAGGAATGCAGTTCAAAAAGCACATTTCCAGAGAAACATATGATCTTCAAAAGATCTCTCTGCAAGCAACCAATATGGATTTAAAATTCTAATAAAAAATTGGAGAAAAGAAGTGAAATGTCATCAAAATTGAGCTCATACAGTAAACAAGACCCAACTCTATAATTTCATGCATTTTTTTCTGCCACTACCAACTGTAAAACAAAAACACCAATTTTGTACTCTAGAGGAAGCAACTACATATTTAAATCACATAAATTTTGTTTAAAATCCATTTCATTTTTCAAAAGTAGAATTGCCATGAGAAAGCCTTTCTTATTCGGGCTAACGTCATCCTAATTATTAAAAATGTTACACTGACTACAACTGTGATTAAATATTTATTGAGATGCCTATTACCATTACTTATGGACATCAATAAACTACTGTCTAAAATTTTAGTTCAGTCAACAAATATTCTTCTATATTTAATTAATTTTAAATATGTGTATACTAGGTGCTGATGCTTTTGAAATTACCCTTATAGCTGGCCTTCAATTTTTCAATATAAGTTTTTATTGAATAATGAAGTATTTTATTGAATAATTCAAGATATAAGTCATATTAAATTAGCATCACTATGTGCTGCACTTTCTTAATGTTATGCATGAAATAACATTCCTGGTGTACAAAAACACAGTAACCTGGACTGCTTAATAAAAAAGAAAATATATTTAACTTCAAATGTACTGCTTTCTTACCTAAGTATACACCTCTTCTTCCTCAAACTCTAGACATTTTACAAGACAGATAAATCTTACTTGACTAATTTTAGAAATGAAGAAACATAAATGTCTTCAAAATGTTCATTAACTTCTTGATATTCAATTATTTGAAAATCCAAGGACCTTAAGGAGACCAGAGGTCACTGTTAGTGACAAATATCTATATTTTTAGAGACTTTTGGTTTAACAGCTTGAGAAAGAAACAAAACCAAGATGGTAACCAAGGGAGAAATAACTCAGCTCTATCAGTAAGAAGCAAGATTTCTTTCAAGGTTTCTAATATTAGTCACACCACATTAAAGTTTTTTGCTTTAGTTTTCCATTTTTTGAGGGGAAAGATGCCAGCTCAGTATTACTAAAATATTTTTTAATAAAAGTATAAAAGACTACCAACTCATTTATTGGAGGAATTAAAAAAGGAAAATGCAATAAGCTTCAGAGTAGTATTGAATTTTCTTTTTAATTACCCACTATGACTACAAGTGTTTTCCTAGCTTTGCCTTTTAGAAATTTTCATGATTTTTTTTTTTCAATTTTCAGCACCAATGGTTCTTGTAAAAAGTTTAAATGCACTCTAAGATCAGCACCAAATACTGAAATAATGATTAGCTTTTATGGATAGTTTCACTAACAGGAAAATCTATTAGTCTCTCTCTTCTTTAGCTTTATCACTTGTAATATTGGGATAATATCGAAATTTTTTAAAGAAAATGTGTTAAACTCTATTAGTCTCCAAGGCAAAACAAATAAATATATCTCCCATACTGAGAATAAATGTATGCTTAATCTGCATGACAAATATCACAAAAAGGCCAGTGTAGTCTGTTTTGGGCTCTGATGAGACCAGTTTAATTACTATGTCTTTTCATTTCAACCATAAACCCAGCAGACTTTAAATACCAATTTTTCCATTTTTAGCTTCACAAATCTTTACAATAAACTGACAGACAACACTAAGTGAGGCTGCTAAGGGTGTCATTAATATCACAGGTAGGAGCTTTTCATTGCTGTTTTTGCCCCACTGTGTATATTCCCTAGGTATCAAAGAGTTGCAGTGGGTTTTGTAGAAGTACACTTACTTTCACTTCATCAGTTTAAAAACCTGATCAGCAAAATTGCTATAAGAACTCAAATAACTTGTGACCTATGGGAAAAGTCTGGCCTCGACCCACAGTGGGATGTTTTCCTCTCTCACAGAAATGGTAGGACTCTGGTCCATTAAAGTGTGGTACTGCTCAGCCATCTGTCTCTGGTGCTGAGTTTGGGGGCCCAAATAAGAAAATTAAAATTAAAATCTTGTGAGTTCAGAGGATAATGATTTACACCCTTAGACTTCCTGAAGCAGGTGTGCAGCCTGCTGTTGAAGTTAATTACCAACCATTATCAGTGAAGCTGGCATATTGCCACTTTTCTAAAAGTAATTTTTTCTTCCAACTGTAGACTGAAAATACTCTTCACTTCAGTCTTTCCCACATTTATGTATGTCCCAGATTTCACCTTCAAATTAATCACCTTCAAATAACAATAAACTGTAGCTAATTAGCAGTTAATAAAACATTTTAAAAACACCAAATAAAGGAAAAAATCTCGGTATCCTCCAGCTTCATTCATATACTTTTGCTAGTAAACATGAACTGAATGAGTAACTGAAATATTCAATTCAAACACTTTTATTTGTGAAGTCCATTAATAATTTTGGGTACAAATCTATAAATGAAATGCTAGCAAAAATATTCTGATATCAACTATATACTTAGTCAGTCTTTTGTTGCAGGTTCTGTTAATGTGACAGTCTAACTGTTTGGAACACAACAGTTTAAACAGAAATATGATGCTTCCAAATCAGAAATGTGTTGTCATACAATGCACAGTGGATTTCCTATGGATGATGGCAAATGTGGTACTGGCAAAGTTTGTCTCACTTACAGAAATGCACAAAATTCTCATCTTTCACCCTGCAAAAACTTTAGGGAGGAGATAAGAAAAAACTCACTGAACCATAGTTATGGCATAAGGATTTCTTATAGTCAGGGTTAAAAAGTAGATGGCTAGAAAACACATGGTTAATATTAAATTTTAAACTGAAAAAATCTAATCGCTAATTCTCTATTTTTATTTTAAAACTATTGAAGAACTCTAAAAGGAGAAATGACTAACTTTTCTCCATTATGATTTTCTTTCATCAAAATTGTACCATTAAAAGCATCTTCAGATCTTTGTTTACTTATTTAGGGGACTTTAAATACTACCTGCAATGTGGGAATTATAGATAAGTGCTGAATTTTTAAAACTACATTTCATGATAAACAGTGAATACCACGTAACATTAAAATATTAAAACCACTTAAACTACAACTCATCACTCCTATAGTACAAAGGCAATTGGATAGGATCCACACAGTCAAGTGCAGGTGTCTACATCAAGCAAATCACTCAGAGACATTTTGTAGAGTGAAAGAAAATAAATACATCTGAGGAGAAGTGCATAATTAATCTCCCACTGAAGTGAGTGAATTGTACTCTTAAAGTTCTTTTCTTTCCCAAATTATGACTATGACTACTTCAGAAGTGGAAATCTAAAGATGGGTAAAATAAATTCCACATAATACATCTAGTTCTAAAATCACAGGCAAAACAAGAGAGGGTTTTTGTGTATTTTTGGTTGGGGTTGGTTTGGGGTTTTGTTTGTTTGGTTTTGCTTTTTGTTGTTTTTTGGATGTTTTTGCATTTATTGCGTCTTTAACACTGTGTTTATCATATGAATTTAAAAAATATCTTGAGTTTTTAATTCGTTATAAAATAGAATAATTACCTTTAATTTAATAAAGTATTTATGCCAGTAATGTTTATGGGGTTCTAATTATATGCTTTTAGCCATGATAATAAAAGGAAGCCAGTTCAGAAGTTGCCTCTGCATTAAATTCAAAAATGCTTTAGTAGTATACATAACACCAGATCATTCTAGACAAAAATATACTGTCACTTTTTTGATATTTCCAGAGAATATAGCATTAGGTTGCTAATATAAACCATTAAGACTTGATATGATGTCTGTAATAGCAGAAAAAATAGTATTGGGGTAATATTAAAATACTTGTGGTGAACTTTGTCTTATTTTTAAAAGCAAAAGCAGAACATAGTGTGTAATGTGAATTTTATTAAAGTTTATGGAACAGCAAGACTAATACATACTACATCATTTTGACAGGTCCTGTAAGACCAAGAAAAATCTAAACAGAAAAATATTTAAAGATGGTCTTTGGGGATTCAGAAGTGTCTGTAGCATTACACTTTGAAAATGTAGTTCCTTGAAGCACACAGCAAATCTCATTTTTTCCTCAGTACCAGATCTATAAGCCATGTTATCTCTGACTACTCTAATACATACTTAATATACACAAACACAAATAACTTCTTCAATATGCATAGTAAAATGCAGAGTCTAAGGTTATGAGGGAGTTGAGATCTTCATTAAGGTCATGCAATCAAGGACATTTGCATGGCAGAAGGAGATAATTTGTGAAGGCATGAGCAATGAACAAGAGCAGAACACGACACAAACTTGATGGGAACAGGGTGAATGAGATGATCCAAGCCAGAACAAATAATGCATATACTTTTAATGTATATAATGCTATAATGCTGTCAGGGAAGGTAAAAGCTCTCCTTTAGTTAACTGAAACTGCATTCCCCCCTAAGTACAGATTTTGTTGTATACTTGGCCATAGACAAGGTGTCCAGAGAAGTTCCACTGAATCTCAAGTCACTTGCACCCTATTGGTGCACTTTTCTGGAGCACCTTATATTTCAAATATACAAAATTCACAGGTCAGTTTAGGGATTAATATTGTTCTGAGTTGCAATGGTATCATGGAAAGAAAAGATGCCAACTCTGTTTCACTTCTGGGAGTAGAAATGCCAGAAGCATGTGAAGCTGGAGTGCAGGAAGGATGATGTGGGGTGGTGTGGGAGTGGGTGACACCTCTGTATGTTTAGTTATATTAAAGCTTGCTGAGCTTAATTTTTTATTCCTTCACATGTGTCCAAGACATTTGGGTTGTATTGGGCTAAATACACACAGACTTTAACATACCTTAGCAATCATGTATTAAATTGAGTCACATAATTCTGTGTCTGCAGGCTCGCTTAGGCTGTGTGCAAAATTGCAAGAGTAATATTTAAGTTTAATGGTGTTAGAGAAGAGTCAGGGATTACAACTGCTTCACAAATAGCAAGACAATATATATTTTATTACTATTATTACAAAAATCAATTGCATTTTTTGCCTTTTGTAATTTTTTTATTTCAATTAAGACTGTCCTAGTAATTTACTATTTGAACTTGCTTGCCTTTCCTTATTTAAAGAGAATATAAACAATAGTTAGGTTTGGGGATTTTTATTTGATTCTTCACTGATGTATCTTGGTTTCAAAAGAGCTGCAGGCTGGTGAGCAGCCTCAGGTAACCATGAGACCTCAGTGAGCCTTGGCATCAAAAAGGGCTGAGGCAGAATGGGCTGTAGTGAAAGAGGAAGAGCCAGGAGAACCAGGAAAGTGTTTTTCCCCCTCTGCTTGGCACTTGTAAGAATCCATCTAGAAACTGTGTCTGGTTTTGTAATCCCCCACTACAAGAAAGACATTAACCAATGAAATGGATATAGGACAGGAGCTGGAGGGTTTGCCCTGTGAGGAGAGGCTGGGACAGCTGGGCTTGTCCTGCCCGGAGCAGAGACAGCTTTGGGGTGACCCAACAGGAACCCAGGCGCCTGTGGGAGGTTCTAGGGGAGAGGGAGCCTGCACTTTTCACAGAGGGTTGGGTGGGAGAGTGAAATAAAGTCGACACAGATTAACAAAACAGAAGTTCAAACTGGATATAGGAAGGTTCAGTAGTGACACAGCTTGGACAAAATTCCTGGTGAGTCACTATCATTGAAGGTTGTGAAAACCCAGCTAGATAAAATGTCCTGAGTAGCCTGGTTTGTCCCTAGAGCTGACCCTGCTCTGAGCAGGTGGTTGGATGGGACTTCCTGAGATCTCTTTCAGGGTGTCTTAATGATGCCACAATCCTGTGATTCTTTGATGATATTTAACTCTTGTTTGCAGCACCACTCATGCTTTTAACCATGCTTTCTGCTCACATTAATTTACAGCCATTGATAAAATGACACATGGCCATTTCCTAAGCAGTTATCCTAACCTTTATTTCCAATAATCAAGTTCTTAAGGGTGCTGGAGAAAATAATTATTCTATTTTCTATAGGGAATAGGGGGGAATTTTTTTCTTTCTTAAATATAGTCTGATATTTCTTCTGCTATTACCAAGATTAATCTTCATTTACATAGTAGGTTATCCTTTTATGACCTGAAAGAGGAAGATCAAGTATAAAATTGGTTAGAATACAAAAGTAATTTATAAAAGCAGCTGTCTGGATTCAATATTTTTTGATTTTTTTTTCTCCTCAAGTAAAGAATAGCATTTAAAGCTGTATGGAGTAGACAGTACTTTCACTAATGGTGGCCACATGGGTTTTGCTGCTGCAGTGAGATAAGACAGCAGAGTACCAGAGCCAGCAGGTGGAGTGAACAAAAACACAGGTGCTTGCTTTGTCACCTCAGCTTTTATTAAAATAACATAGCATTGGATATTTTAATCCCAGGACAAGAGAACAACTGGCACAGCAAATCGAGATCAGAAATCATGCAGGTGTGTGTTCTGTGGACTCAGCTTTTTGAAGAGAACTTGTGGTTAGCAGTTTGACATGGAAAAGACAGCAGATAACCTATTTAACAAAAATTCTGCATTCTCTTTTATGAAGTGGTGATGTAAAGAAAAGGATAGAGCTGCTCGCATGTTTTGATAAAAAAATTCTAGGCAGGCAGTATTCTGAATTTGAAGAGAAGACAAAGCTACCTGTGAATAAGATGAATAATTTCAAATTTCCTGAATTTCTGATTCAGATTTGAGTACGGAAATTGAACCTCCTATTTGACCAGACAGCCTATACATGAGGCACAGATTGTTCTCAGCACTGATTCCCTCAGGTTTCCTGATCAAATCTTCTCTAGCTAATTAATTGACAATTCTTCAGGCAGAGGAGACAAAATAAAAAAGATTTTTGGTAATGGCATTAATGTGGAAATGCAGGAGTTTAGATTATTTTCAAAACCAGCTTATTCACTTATTCATGAAACTCTGAATGTATTTGTGTTTTTGCACATTCACTTAATTTTCTTCATAGAAATGAACAGTTTAAGAGCAAAAAACAGTAGCACTCCTGAACTCTTTTCTGCAAGCTCCCTGATGACAGGAAGTCTATTTTTCTGTACAGATTTGAGTGTCAGTTTTTGACAATGTTGTAGGTGTTGTAGGTGGTTTTGGGGTTTACCATAACATTGCTTTCTGCTTCCTTTCTGCAAACACTTAGCCCACCTAATCCTCTTTCTTCTATCTCCAGCTAAAGGCCAGGCAATCTATATTTTGAAAATAATAGGTAAAACTGTTACTTGAAAGTGGCTTATAAAGCATTCAGAAAGTATTGTGGTTAAAAACATTTGTCTAGTGAATAAACAGTCTTAGAATCTATCCTTTTCTTCCCCAGGCAGAAGTATCCCCTCTTATGCTGAATACTGTTTTCTTGATGCTTAAATAGTACACATTTAGAAATATAATTATTCTGCAGATTGTTTAGTTCAGTTAAGTTGCCTTATATGTAATTTGAAGCAAATGAATGCAGTGCATTGAAGCAAGTGCTAGAAGTCTTCACAAAGTTCATGCAAATTAAGGCAGTCAGTATACGAAAAGACTTTCAGCAATTTAGTTTTTTTTTTTTATTTCAAACTCTAAAGGTACTATTTTTGCCCTCCTTCAAACAGTGGTTAACAGTGATTTGATACTAATAACATAATTTATCATGCTCTGCAGGTAGAATGGTATCAAACCCACAGGATTTTCATGCAGCTCTCTGCAACCAAACATCCAAAAACTGTTACAGAAGGAAACAAGACCACTTTTAAGTGCAATTGAACATAGTCATTAATGACAGTTAAGATTAAAAATGTGTTTAGTCTCAGTATCAGCCTAGCCCTATATGCAAATATCACCACATGCACCTTTTTAGTCAGGGGCGGTCAATTACTTTGCTGTGACCTATTCCATCTTAAATCCAGCGCTGATCAGAGACCTAACAGCTTGCAACATCACCACAGTGTATTTCAGGTTTTAAATATCGAAAAATATTCAAATAATAACTTGACAAATATAGTTGAGAGAAATGGAAAGAGCTGACTAGCTGGCTAGGAGCCACATAAAATCTGTATTTCAGAATAATCTGTATCAAAATTATGAAGATGTGGTTTCAGTTACTTATGTCCAGACCTGGAAACTCTGTGTGATAATGCAGCACATTGTTCTTGATTATTGTTCTCGATTGCATTAGGCAGCTGGTCTGCTCTCCTCCTGACCACAGATTTTGGGTAATAAATTCCTCACAGGAGCTATTTTTTCTGAATTTGTAAAATGCCCAACACAACAGGCTCCTAGGAACTGCGATATTACTGGCAATATTATACCCTCCTGGTATTTTATGTCAGTGGATGCATAAGGTTGGATGGCTTTTGCTGGCTTTTTGTTTTCCTCACATTTATTGCCTACAAGAAATTAAACTCTCAAAGCAGCACTTCTCCAGAGGATTAATGTACTTCTTAGGTAAAGCATTTGACCTCAGGACTGGAAGCATATTTCTTATTCTTGTTTGTGTGTCTCTGGAGGGTGTTCAGCAGTTACCCAGGAGCGTGGTGTCTGATTTGTCTTGCTGCACTTCGCCACTTTCTGCGATGTGCTTCAAAACATTAACAGCAATTTGTGACTGATATGACTTCATATGAAGGTTTGAAAAGATAAGCAAAAATAAATCCAAACAACTTTCAGCTTGTGATGGACTTGCAATTTCAAAATAAAACAGTGTTTAGCAAAGTTAAAAAATGACTACTACTATTGCACTGAATTCAATATGACAGGGAGCAAACGCTATGAAATGCAACTTCAAAATTGTAACTCTGACATTTGGAATATATGGCACAGTCAGCTGCTTTTTCTGAGCTAGGCATGTGTAATGCATAAGCGACTGTCATTTTCCAATAATTTTTCCTTTACATCCACAATTTTTCTTACACCCACCATATTTGAATTACACCTTTGAAATCATGCTGCCGAAAATATGCATGATCATCAATTGGTGCTGAATTTTTAAACAATAATTTATTTTTCTGCTGTCTTGCAAAAAATCTTATAATAATTTTAAAATCTTAAACCAAAATTATTTTAGCATGGATATATAGTAACAGATAGACCTTAAGGACATTTGAAAGCCATGTAAACAAACTTTTTGACTATGTTTTTTGTCAGTTTACATCTACATTTGAATCAGAGATTCTTACAGGAAAATTCTGCATGAATTTGGTTTGAAGAGTCTACTGATACAGTCTGCTGTGTTTTGGTAAATTTATGATTTTATTATATGGTCTTGAACAAGACTCCAGATTATGACTGGAGTAGCTAGCCCCTCTCCTTCTCCACTGCCTCCCTATCTCTTCCAGGCATCAAAATTCCAAGGACTATACACCAGCACTGGTGAAAAGTAGCCAGTGAAATGTAGCTGCTCTACACCAGCTTTTGCTCATTAGAAAAGATGGAGGAACCAGGCTGTAAATCACCAGAACAGCAGTTTTGTCTATCAAGAATCTGTGAGCTCCAAGCAGGAGCTTTTCAAGCATTCACCTGACAGGAAGCCTGGAAAGCTGTGAAAAGGCAGGGACGGTGCCCATCAATCCCAAGAGTCAGCCTGAGATGTCTTTGCCAGACAGCTGTGAGACAAACACCACTTGCCTGAATGCAGAGAGACCTTGACACACTCCCACAGGAATGAGAAGTTAAATTAAGGAGCAGTGCATTAGGAAAATAATAAACGTGCTAATTTATTTTATTTCCTTTAAGAAAACATCATCACATTAAAAAAACAATTCTGTGCAAAGCCTCTTTGCTTGTAGCTGTACAATTTTAACTCTTCTTATGTCCCGTTAAAACAAAGATATCTTCTAAGCAATGTTAAGAGAAAAAAATCTGCTTGGTCTTTATGGCAAATCCCAGGCATTAATGCAGCAATTGTATTGAGGAATACAGAGAGTTAAACAGAAATTCTTCCTTTTTAAAGTATTGAGCTTGAAGTATAGCATCAGTTGCCTTCACAGACCCAAGGGACTTGAAACTCCAGGATTCAGTGTCTGGATCATCTGCTAATAGTCTACTGATCGGATGGAAAGTGTTTTATCCCAGGATGTAATTAGCAAAATGACAATGCTAAGGCAATTTCTAGACCAACTGAGCTTACTGGAGTGACTCTAGATTTAAAAAGTTTTGCTGTAAAATGGAATTTAGCCCTTAATGTATGTCTAATGGTATGAACCTAAATTAATGCAGGTTTTACTTGAAAGCTTTTACTTGAAAAGATAAAAAATGAGTAAAGTTAATATAATCATAATCTTTTATCAGTCCTTCCTGAATATATCTTTTCCCAGGTTCTGTCTCCATTACAGTCTGTGCTGTATAGATTTTCAGATATATCAGAACAAAGCAAAGGAATGAAGAAAAAAATCACCTGCCCATAAAAAAGAAACGTAAACTAGTTTTGAATGCACATCATGCTTTTTCATCTTTGACAGCAGCAGTATTTCAGAAGATACCAGATATGAGGTATTTATGGCAGGTGCATTACTACTTAGAAACTAATCTCACACACATGGCTGTTAACGTGAAATATGGATTTTAATAATCCATCTTGGTGAGATATGTGAGCCTGCCCCGTGGGGGTGTGATTAGCCACAGTCTGCAAGATTAATTGAGATACACAGTGTAAGATTACATTTAGTGAACTCCAAGCCAGTCTGATTATGCAAGGGACCACTCAGTTAAGGCTGTATCTTTAGGGATATGAAAACAGATAAATCACAGACTCTACTATGACAAGGGAGTCAGAATGGAGACTGTTTAAGTCAGTGAGCACAATGAACTGATCATCAAAGTAAAATATTAGGATCTTTTTAAAGCAGAAAAAAAACCTCCAGGAACAAAAAAATATCCCTTGTAGCTGAAACAGAGCAAAAACATTGATAAGGAATGAGATTTTAAAGGTCTGCCATCATCATTATTTTAAATTGATGGTTTGGAATTTACTTCTTTGTTTAAACATGGCAGTACTCATTCAGGAGTGTACTGTTTGTAAATAGTAATTTTCTTTTTAGTTTACAATTGAGTCTAAAATTGCATCAAGATCACCAACACATCAGATACCAGTTTGAAGGATTGCCTAACTTTAGAATGACATTGTCACAAAAACTTAAGGTAGATTTAAGACAGCAACATTTAATACAGTTCCATAATGAATGTACCTTCAAAATTACTGCACTGCTGAACATGCCAGTTTTTAATAGAGAAGCAGAAAGGGAGGTACCTGCAGAAATCAGTGTAGCCTGGGATCAATGCCTTTTTCTACAGGTTGTTAGCTATTTAGATAATTTGCCCACTCATTCCTTGCCTTATTTTTTTGTGTCTGTGAACACATTATTAGTCAACAGAGATACTGAAGGGTGTTCAGACCTATTGTTTTACATTAAAACCCATATGAGTACCAAAAGCAGAGACTGCCTTCAGAGAAAACACATTCTTATATCTGGTATTTTAGATGACCAAATTCCTGAACTCACAATAATATACAAGAAAATGTAGATTTTCTCTTCATGATTTTTTAACTTTTGTAATTGGTACATGAGCTGCTAGCTGCAAACTAAATTCTGGAATCATCTAAGAGATGTTTTTGCTCATTCCCTTAAACCACAGAGATCAGTCATTTTTCTTAAATGGAAATGAAGTAAACACATACAATAATACCAGAGTAAGGCAGTGTGAATTTTACTTAATTTTGTTTCACAGGTATGGTTTAGCTTATATTATTAATAGGAATACTTTGCACTTACTAGTAAATATATTTTAAACATAAAAATGCTCAGCTTCACCATTTTGCTGGTGAAGATCAGTCAATAACTTTGCTACTAGAGGATTTTCTGGAATGAAAAGTTTATATGTGTGTATGTACCTGTCCCAGGGAAGCACTACAGCAGTATAATACAGAGTAAACAAACACTGAATTCCCTTTTACTCCAGCTCATCAACCATATCGTGCTGACCATAGATTTAGCAACCCTCTGCTGTGTCACAGCCTGACATTCAGGGCTGCAGCACTGCCTCCAGTGCCACTGCTTTGGTCTTGCCTTGCTTGAGCTATGTCTGCTGGTACCTCCAGGGTACTTTCTCCTCACTAAAAGCCACTAAGGAAGATGATATAAGCAAAACAGGAGAAGCAACAGCCCAAAGATAATGCTGGGGAAAGGGTGAAGGAGAGTGATCCAATTTCAGCCCTTCTCACTTGATTTTCAGTTGATAAATAGCCACCAGGAGAGAAAAATAGAAACCTGGAAGACCCAGAAAGTGGTGTACACAAACACATAATGCAGATGGACATCCCAGTCAAGTAGGACTAGACTATGCCAGTCTTGGTAATGTTTTAGTATTCACAATATGTTGTGTCATAGAATCACAGAATCTCTCAGGTTGGAAGGGGCCCATAAGAATTATCAAGTACAGCTGCACATACTTCGAGGATTCTGTTACTGCCATGGATTTGTCAGCAAAAGTATTTATTAGTTTTTGTGATATACTGGAATTTGCACGGTTCGGGGGGAAAAGAGTGCTCTACAATATATTAAAAATATATATTGACTGTGGGTTTTGATGCAATTGAGGAAAAAGTACAAATGTGCAGTAGAATCAGGGTAGAAACTTTAACATTAATACCATGGTGAAAAATTCCTTTCAGCCCTGTATTAAATCCCATTACACAAAACACTTATGTTTTTGATCTTGGAGAAACAAAGTATTCTGTATACATGTGCATACTCTATAATTAAATTCTAATATCTATCTGCATGTTCTTACTGAATTCTCAGAAGGTTTGGGAACTCTGGGCTTTTCCCAGCTTGGGGATATTCAAAGCCTCCAGCACATGGTCCTGGGCAGCCAGCTCCTAGATGACTCTGCTGTAGCAAAAGGTAATACCTGGTGTTTTTACATCTTGAGTGAAATTGAATTTGCATTGTGTCTGTGTTTTGAAGTAATTTGCTGCAGTAGAACGATGGATGCTATGTTGGAAAATCATTTACTTATAAAGAAACATGAAATTAATGAAATTAATTATGTGTTCTGGATAGCCTAGTTAGGAATTTTATTTTCCATTAACACAGGCACTGAGCTAAAGAAACATCAGAAACTCCTCAGTAGTACCCAGCTAGTCCTTCAGTGAAAAATGATGCCAGGCAACTGCCAGAATAAGAGATAAACTTCTTAAAAATAAATAATTAACTATTTCCCTCCTTAATAACGCTTTTTAAAAAATTATATTTCTTCTTTCCATGCAGATAAAATGTATACAGATATCTTCATAAATTTTCAAAGAGGAAATTCAGAAATATTCTGATGTATGACAGCTCTCCCATGAGTCTCTGGCTTATTTGTTTTTTCCATGTATATCAAATTTAAATCTTGTGCTCTTAGGGATGCCTACAACAAAACTGCTATCTTTGGAAACTATCTGAATATAAAACCAGCTTACAAAGTAAAAATCAGCCTATGCAAATAGAACTGCTTTATGATTTGAATAATGAAGGTGATGTTGCCCATGAAGTAACATTCCTGGAAGCATGTTAGGGGTGCCTTCTCAGTTATGGCTTTTGATACTGCAACCATAACCATTTTGGATCAAATAGTGATGAAATGGTGACAAAGAAAAGTGTCTGCTTCATTAAACCTTTTCTCCCACTAATTTAAAATTGTACAAAAATAAAAGTTCTAGTCTCACTTTTCTTTAGGATAAAAGTAAAATTTAACGACAGAAAAAAAATCCTTTCAATTACATAATATACAAAAGTTCATCGTAGAACATATATAAACACACATAAGTTTTAAATTTTAGAGAAAGTATACTGAAAATAATATAATTGTTTTGAATAGAGGTGACATTCCAGGTTTAACATGCTTTGAAAAAACAATCTTTTATATCCTTTGAGATATATTTATTTGCTATCCTAGTGTTCTTTATAATACCTTGACAGTAACTCTGAACAAGGCACACAGAGTTTATAAAGCAATTATATTTAATATACTTTCTCTTACATGTAATTACAATTTAATTAATTTCACCAAATATTTAATTATATTATCAGATTAATTAAAACATAATATAATAGGTATGGAATAAGAAAGACTTGTTCTTTATTAACTTTGGGTTGTTTTATTCTTTGAATGGGTTTATTTTGACTTCATCTTGTGTGGAGAAAATTTTTGTTTCTGCTTGACCATTTGATTTTTTCAGTATGCTTAAAAATCCACTAAAGAAGGTTTTTCCCTTAGAAGATATAAACGTTAGAGCTCTTACTGCATGGTTAACAGCAGAAAAATAACACTGCTAAGTACTTTCTAATGAACTTTTTATGTTCATGCACTTCTCTTGTAAAACAATAAATTAATACAAAATATTCTAAAAATACACTGCATGTGGAACGGTGCCAATCTTAAAGATTATTTAGAACAACCCTGTGACTTGAACCTTTTATTAACAGTAAGTACACTGTAACCTTGGCACAGTTATGACACTCCAGATGTCATTTAGACAACTGTGTAAAGAACTGATGTACAGCTGGTCAGGGCTAGAATACCATGAGTGATGGCATGTATAAAAGAAATAGTAGTTTGGATTATATGTTCATTTGATTTGAGCAGTTTGTTTGCTTGCATTTTTCTTGTCAGAGAATTACATACAAGGAGCTGTAGAGCCTCTTTTTAGAATGCAAACAACATATGGATGTACAACAAAATAAGATGTTTTGAACACCAGAAAAGAAAGTCTATGGGGAACCTTTATGATCCACCCAGCTAGCCCTCCACCCCTGCAGCCAGTTCACTGCTTCTAACCATCCCTGGCAGCTCTTGAGAGTGTTTAGCACCAACACATATTCCACAATGTTTCACAGTAAATTCTTTCAGGCTGAACTGTTATTTTAGAAGCAAAGGTTTAGACCCAACCCAGAAAACAGTGTTAGTGCTCACAAATGGTAGTTTAGGTACTATCTGCCACAGTGACTCACACTATCATGACTGGCTTTTGTAATTCTGAAAGAATTTCTGAAGGACTGCTGCACCTCCACACCCATCTACTTTACTAGAGGAGTGGCCACACTGGGGCAGGGCAATTCAATAGTGGCCCTAAATGGATATGTAAGGGATGAATAAAATTGAGACAAACATGCATGCTGCTTCCCTTACAGATTATTTTCACTCCCAACATCAATTTTTTCAGATGTTTTTAACAGCTGTATCCAGAAACCTCTCCTTTCTCATTTGAATGAATAAATATATTAAATATTTAAGATTTTACATAGAAATTTGTTATTGCTTTTTTCTGTCTGCTGAACTGAAATGTATAATTTTCTTTGTTCCTTCTCTTAATGATTATATACATATGGAATTACTTTTTGCATTTGCTATTCCTTGCCAGTCTTCCATGATTTTATGTGATACTATTGATTCTCCTGATGTATACAGTTTTATAATTATTCTAAAGTAGTATACCTATTTCCACATTCTGCAGTCTTTGTGTTTGAGATCAATAAAGAAAATCTCATGGGCCAGCAAGCTGGTTTTACTGCATGTCCTATGAGTTTTCTGCATAAGAATAATTTTGTCTTTGTGGTTTTGCTTCACTGATAAGTTCTTCAGATTTTCTTCTCTTAATACCTGGGCTCTGGATTTATTAAAGGAATGCTGATGTTCAGTGTCATTACTTTGTTGCTGTTCCCCCTTTTTCCATAATAATAATTGTCTCTTGCTTCTAACAGCCCTACAACTAGTCACAAAAAACCCTTCATTAAGCTTCCTGGTAAAACTCCATCTAAATTAAATGCTTGCTTATATTTATTTTAATAGTGTCATTCAACATATATGTTCCCCTGTACACTTTATAGACATGAGAACATCAGTGTGCAGTTTTGGCATGTAGGGCAACACTTTATCTTCATTTTCTCAATATGTCTCTACTGAAATAAAAAAATAAATCTGTGTCAATAATACTGGCATGAGAATTATCACAAGTCTCTGTCATTCCAATTGTCACAATTAAGCTTGCTACATTACTACATTAAGACTATCAGCTTCTGGTTCATTCTGTAGATTTACAGCAGATGCACACACAGGCTCAGGTACACAGAGCTTCTTCCAAGCCCTGTCTGTGCAGTGGCTGAAATTTCCTTGATAATGGGAATTTTTGAGCTTTCTGGATTAGGTTAAAAGAGAAGAAAATAGTTGAATTAAAGTAACAAGCTATAGAAAATTATGACACTGCAGGTACTTTCCTTTGAAATATGCCCTGCTCCTGAGGGTTCAATGAATATATAATACTTGCTTCAGGTGCTTCTTATAGCATGGAATAATAAGGCTGTAAAGGAAGTGTGGTCTTACATATCAGTGAAAATTTAAAGATTAATAAAAAAACCTTTTAATAGAATCAGTGCAGGTGTGGGTGAAATACAGGAAGAGTAATAGATTAATGAGCATGTTCTGCATGCAACTTGAACATAGATGACTTCGAAATGAAATAGTTTTAATTTGTGCCACAGCTAGGTTTGTGAAACAAATCTGCAGAAGGCAAAAGTCAAAGTCACTGTGCCTACAATACTTTCCTTGGCTAATACTACTTTTATAAGGAAGCTAAATTAAACTAAAAAGATAAATAAAAGTATACAGGTCACTTCACTGGATTTTGATTTCCTGCTGGCTACTGATGCAGGTTATAATTTCAGTGATCAAAGAACCTATCACTGTATTCTGCCAGAACCATTTTATGAAAATGCTTACATGAATATATTAATATATTCATGTATTTACATATTTTTATATTTTTATATTTCTATATTTATACATAGATTTATAGATTTATATATTGTTAGCTCTAGTGGAACATAGAGAAAAAAAAAGGTGGGAGAAACTTATGGTTTACACATCCTAGGTGTGCACAGTCCTGCAGCCCTCACTTTGATCAGCTGTGTCTCCAGCACAGCAGCAAAGCAGTGCCCACCTGATGCAGACTGCTGCTAAAGAGGCACAAACTGCTGCAGTGAGCTCATTTCTGCTGGGTGCAGGCAATTTAAATCGAGGGTTAATGACACGATGGAGTGTCATGCGACAGGAAGGACAGAGAGACTTTTCCCTTTCTCTCCTAAAGAAACTCCCAGGGACATGCAGTGCAGGGAGTCATGAGCTCCTTTCCCTTCAGCAAATGTCAGTTCAGCCTCACAAAGAAATTGATGGACATGGTTGGTACCAGAGAAAAAAACAAGACAACTGACTTTACCCCAAGAGCAGGACATTTTTGGGTCTCCACAAATTGTGGACTTTGAGGTGTCGTAGAGAAGAGAAACAAATGAGGAAAGATTCAGAGGACAGGTTTGGGGATTTCTACTTCCTCAGAGTAGCGGCTTCATAGAGAAATAAAGTGTTAAAGGGAATGATCTAGATTACAATATTTTCTATTTTATAATATTTTTAAACAGTTTGCATGAGCTCAGTTTAAAGAAAGACTAATGCACAGTTGAGAGATATCCTACTTATTATAAATGAGATCATTTGGGAGATAATTATTTGCCTGGGCTGCTTGACAGCAATGTGTGGAAATGGTTTAATGATGATGCACTTTAATTAAATGTGTCTGTTTCTTAAGGATAAGTTTCACTTTATAAAGGTTTTGGTTTTTTCGATAAGGAGAAAACAAGAAGAGAAAGAACAATGTTTAACCAGAAAACAATTTTCATTATTCACTAAATAAGTGCATTTTTGAAAATTGTTCATGGGCCTTGCTTTAGATATTAATCAAAGCAAGGTGATTTAATTATAATTAAGGTAAGTAACTGAAATATCTTCTGTTGATGTTTTGAGCTTCATGAACTGCATGCTGCTTTGGTCTGTAATACAACCATTTTTTTATTCAAAGTTTGAGTGAACGTGTATTTTATCAGCTTGTGGGAAATTCACTGCAAAAAAAAATTGCTGCAAGAAAATTTTGATATAAATGTAAGTAGTGTAATGAGAGACCACACAGGTAAAAGTCACAAGAGAAACATAACTTCAAGAGGAAAAAAGAAAAAGAAATTTGGTCAAACAAAACAGGTATAAGTGCCTGAAAGTCCAGAACAACAAATCATCAGCAATTGCCAAGTGTCACAGTGCCAAACTCAGGTAGTAAAATGAGCAATGGTTGTAAATGGAAGGAGTGTAGATTCAGACTATGTGCAAGGAAAAAATGTTTTATGGTGAGTGTGCAAGGCACAGGTTGCCCTGAGAAACTGTGGATGTCCCACTCCTGGAAGTGTTCAAGGCCATGGGATGGGGCCCTGAGCAATGCAGTCTAGTGGAAAGGTTCCATACCTGTATATATGATCTACACTTATATTCCAGTTTAAAGCCATTACCCCTTGTCCTATCACTACAAGCTGTTGTAAATGTCCTCAATCTCTCCTGTGGTCCCCTTTAGGTACTGGAAGGCTGGTGGATGGTGTGCCATGAGCCTTCTCCTCTCCAGGGTGGAAAACTCCAACTCCCTCAGCCTGTCTTCATGAGAGGAGCTCCAGCCCTCTGATCCTCTTCACGGCCTTCCTTTGGACTCCCTCCAACAGACATATATCTTTTTCTTCTTGGGAGCCCCAGAGCTGAATGCAGCACTCCAGCTGGGGTCTCACAAGAGTGGAGTAGAGGCACAAAGTCACCTCCCTTGACCTGCTGGCCACAGCTCTTTTGATGCAGCCCCAGACACAGTTGGCTTTCTGGGCTGTGAGTACACATGGTTGGGTCATGTCAAGCTTCTTGTCCACCATTAGTCTCAAGTTGTCCCCAGCCCTGCCCTCAATCCATTCTCCACCCAATCTGTATTTTTGTTTGGGACTGCCCTACCCAGGTGTGGGACCTTGATCTTTACCCTATTGAGCTTGATGAGATTCACACACATACTCCTTTTAAACCTGTCCAGGTCCCTCTGGATGGCATTCCCTTCCCTCCAGCACAATCAACTGAACCACAGAGCTTGGAGTCATCATCAAACCAGTATGAGTGCACTCAATCTCACTGTCCATATTGTTGGCATAGATAATTGTTTTTTTCAGTTTTATTCCCCTTGCATATCAATTTTCTCCCTACAGTCACTATTGCTATCTGCTAGATCAGTATTTTGGACCATTGCAGTAGCACTTAAATGCATTGTATGTCCTACTTCAACCTTGAAAATGAAGAGAATCCTTGTCTTAAATCCCAAATATTGAGTTTAGGCAAACATAGTACTGCAAATCATAGGGACATCAAACTTAAGAATGGGGGAAAGGTGCATTCTTTATTTATTGAACATTGTTTTGTACTGAAAATATAATGGCTATATTAATAATACTTAGAGAGCAAGAGAGAATAATTCACAGAAACTCAAGCTATTTCTTAATGCAAGGGTCTGGCTGGGCCAATAAGATATATGTGCAAACATTAATTAAGGGACTGAATGTCCTTAGCTAACACTTTCTGTGAAACAACTGAAAACTTAGTGCTGTCAATAAATTCCAGTTTAGACAGATGAGATATTTAAGTGCTAAAGTTTATTCAATGCCACATATGAAAGAGAATCTAAAAAGCATTTAGTAGCTTGATAATACATTATTTGGGCTTCTTGTTACCATTTAATTACTTACTGCAATTGCTCTGTATAGCTTTGTTATAAAATTACAGACTATCTTAACTACTTTGATTTCAAGTCCATCTTTTCCCATGTCACCAAAACATTCTTTCTCATAGTAGGCATACTGGATTTAGCCTGATTTTCAGATGTGATGAAAATAGCAAAGTCTAAGAAATAAGAGGAATATATACCATAATTATATATTATAATTACATATCTAGTAATAGCTTTAAGATGTAATGAATGCACCCTGAAATGAGTTCATTGTCAAGTGACACAATTTTACATTAGCCTGCCATAAGTACCAATCTATTGCTTTTTCACTCTTCCCTTTTTACAAACTTTACACTAAAATGGATTTCCCAGTGAGATTAATAGCTATCTGAGTGCTATCCATACTGTTACTCACTGTAAATATCTCCAGCAGCCCTATTAACTTTAATGCATTAGCTCTTCTTCTATTTATTGCATCTTGATGAATGCATAACAATTTTAGTTTAGGACACCATTAGCAGGATAGTTTTTCCAGGCTCCTGTAGCTCAGCAGATGTAGTGTCATAAATTACCACCAAGCTATGTGCTCTTTTATGACGGTAATAAGACAAAAATATTAGAAAACCATTTTTTATTCTCCTACAGACTTGGGATTCAACAGGGCTACAGGTTCAGTAAAAGCATAATGTGTGAGTCCTATCATAAGCATATGCTCCACAAGTAACCAGGATTTAAGCAGAAACAAAGATATAAAACTTGACCCCACAGCATTCCTTGAGGTAAGGCAAGAAGACAAGAACCCAGAGGATATACATCAAATGCTAAGGAGCTGCTCAGGTCTGACAATTTGAACTATTAATATATATTCAGTTCATGGTAGGAGATATTTCCTTTCCATATTATTTGGAACAACACTTAATAAAAATGAACTGTACTTCTGAGGTCTTGTTAAGGGCTCACATGAACAAATTAAATGATATTTTTGTCATTCACATCTATACAGATAAAGCTGTGAAACAGAGATGGCTAAGTGCATTTCAGGGAAAATTTGATGTGTAAAATGATTTCTGAATCCCTCCCACACTTGAAAGCAATGCTTGAATCCCTGGAGTGCAGTTCAAGCAGTTGTAATATGCACTTGGGTAATTCATGGAAATCCTACATATAGAGTGAGTGTTAGTATGACAAACAAATCAGCTTGCTGTGATCTGATTTTAAACTATTAAATCCTAACCCAGCTGCAAGATCCAGATTAGTCCTACAGACATCAAAATAAGTCAACATGAACAGAGTTTCCCAAGAAAAAACATAACTTCTTGAGCAAAATGTATCTAGTATGTAACTACTCATGGCTTTATAATTTGTGCTATAGTCAAAAG
Organism: Luscinia megarhynchos; assembly: GCA_034336665.1. Classification (NCBI taxonomy): domain Eukaryota; kingdom Metazoa; phylum Chordata; class Aves; order Passeriformes; family Muscicapidae; genus Luscinia; species Luscinia megarhynchos. Next base: position 75,140,992 of record JAPFBE010000003.1, read on the forward strand.
TACAGATATAAATTAAAAAAGAAAATAGGTTGTATCAGTTTTAGATATTAATCAAAGCAAAAATAGCTATCTGTAGCTGAAGCTCTATTACAGATAAGCAAGATTTCTGTAGTTACATACTGACCTGCTGAAGAGGTAGGACATCCTTACAGAGCAGAGAGGAAAAAGTAAGATTTTCCACAAGAGCATTGAATTCTGTTAGTAAAATAAATATCAACTTTAATCTTTTAGTGTTTTCATTCTTTCATTAAGCTATTTGAAATACATTGCAAGATAGAGTCAAGTCTACAGTCCTCAAGTTTTCATATTTTCCAGTACTTCCATTTTCTCTGTGTGGTCAGTCAGAAATATTCCTTGAAATTCCATGTAATAGTGTATCCATACAATGTTTGTGATCTAGAATGCTTGCCTTAGGTATGGTTCCTGAACCATGCTATTTTATGTGTATATAAAATCTTGTGATGAAACAATCTAGGTTACTTAAGGATTTTTGTAGCTATCATTTATATCAAAATAGCCTGAAAATGTTCATTTGTGTCTCTTTCTTTCAAAACTGCAGATGCAGGACTGAAATATGTAAACTTCTCTGAACATCCTGGGATTCTTCAGCCTGAGGGGAATGCTTGCTACAGGTGAGAGAGCAGACAGCCTGCCCAGCATCAGGCAGACATTTCCTTCACATTGCCCATTCTTGCAATAAACTGTGATTGATAGAACAAGCATGCAACAATGAGGAGCCTCAGATTTACTTCACTACTATATTTTGTCATAGGATGAATAATATACTCTTACAACCTGCTCCAAAAAGTATCCTTCATAAGCAAAGTTTAACTTCCTTCCTGTTAGCCTGCACAAAGTTTTTCTGATCAGTATTTCCTCACCCCCACGGAACCATAAACTAGCAGTTCAATATTACATGTATTTCTCTAGAAATGACAAAGAGAGACACAAGCACACTCCATACCTCCTATCTCAAGCAAAGATCAGAAATCCTACAGAAATCACTACATTCAGTTCACGAAAGTTCCTTATCATTTGTTGACCAAGACTTTGCTTCTGTTCAATTTATTTAGCTTTCTTTGTGTTTGTATATATTGATATACTCTGAATTACACATTCATGTTGTCTAAAATCTCAGTAAATATGCTGTCTAATCAACCTCTTTCCGGCATCTAAGAAAATATGAGAGAAACCTCTGTTTATTTACTTAATTCTATTGGATTTGAAAACATAATGGGGTAAATTTTCAATTTAGTTCAGTATGTTTCATGCATAAATAATAAACATTAAATCAAGTTATTTGTGTTTACATCTCAGAAATTATACCCTGGATGAACTAACAACAAAAAGGTTGATTGATTTTGAACTTCTTCTTCTGCAAGGAATTTCTCTTTAAATATGTTGTAACCTTTCTTCTAAATAGAGGGATTTCCGGAGTTGTGTCACTTTGCTGGATCACTGTTTTTCCATAAATGGATTTTGCTGTGGGCATCAGTACTGTTGTGTCCATCTGAGTAATCATCAGTCCAGAATTCACGCCCCCTAACTGAGTCAATGTTAAAAAGTTCACTCCAGCTTTAAAATTTCCTTTGTCCTAGTTTTAGTCTGAGTGTATAGGTCAGTATGTAACCTCAAACACAGATACATGTCCTGTGGATCTGGAAGGATCACTAGCACAGCTAGTGTGGAGTCACTGCTGAACCCATAGGCATGACCTCGAGCATTTGTAGAATTCAGATCTTGAAACAGAAACTAAGTCAGTTGAATAGAATATTTTTACATCACAAAACACCCAACACCTGGAAAAGATAAAAAACCCCAAACCAAACAAATAAGCAATAAAATACAATGACAACACCAAACAAAACCCCACAAAAGCCAATGAGGAGAGTGGGAGACTACTCTTTTCCTGTCAGTTCATCAACCTTAAAAAAAAACAAAATCAACAATTGTTGAAGGTAAGTTGTTTTATAATAAATTACACTTTTTTTCCATATGGATGATCAGCATGAGTAACAAAGGTTATAGTGGATTAATGTTTTCCTGATTGGAATTTTAGGCATACACAGAAATACTTTTCCTTTCTACAAAGAATGATATTAGTATAGCAGAGCTATTAAGGATGATTTTATGGATTAGCAGTTCACTTAAAATATCTGGTTGAATTCCCAGCTGCTACTCACATACTATCACAGACATAATGCTACATTTAATGTTTCTTCTGTCATCACCCTTAGTTTTCTTTGTAAACTATAGACAGAGGTAGGCATCCTTTTACTGGCATCCTACTTCTGTGCAACATTTCTTCTGAACCTTCCTTTGGAATGCAAATGCATTAACTGCAAAGGATTCACCAGAATGCACTGTATGCTAAAACCAGCATATTATATCTGTATATAAAAATATATTAAAAACTGCTTATTAATAAGATTTATATACTACTATGATTATACATTAGTGTATGAATGTAAATAGATAATATGTATTTATAAAATATTGATATAAAATATATGCATACTTATTACCCTTATTTACTGTATACTAAATACATATTATTCTTCACCAATGAAGAACCAGGCTATGATTGCTTGTAAGAGAACACCAGATTGTAAATGACTTAAGTCCTTAAGGCAAGTTCATTTCCTGAAGAAGTCTCTGTTATTGAATAAATACTCATTTCTCTAAAGGTATTTATAACTCCTGTCTGACTTGATGGTGACCTAGCAAACTGCACATGACTGCTTTCCTCCAGGGAAGGTGCTCTGCTGAAAGAGGCAGAATAACTCAGGCAAGATAAGAACAAGGTGCTTACAACCAAAAGCTGCATTGAGGCCCAAAGCAGCCTGACATAAGCCTTGACTAATGATTTAACTCAGCCCTTCAGCATGCAGGTGTATCTGTTCTATCATCTAGAGGACATGCAAATCCCTAACACATGTGAAGAACAAGCTGATGTTACAAGATAATGGCAATGTGCACCTGTGATTTAGAAGGCAAATCAAGGCCTTAGAACAGTAGGCTAGATAAATTATTATAAAACCCTTTGTCTCTAGAAATCAAGAGGCTTGCTGATTAAAACACAATAGTTCAGTTCTTATAGTTAATATCTTATCAAAGATTTAAGTCTAACTACAAACAAAAAATCTCTACGCTAAAATTTATAAATGATCCCAGATATTCATAATTTATGAGTGGTTTATGGACAAGTGTTAAGATAATTTTCTGGAGCAGAGAAATGTGGTAGCAGACAACAAAGCCACAGTCCAATGTTAACAGACAGCGGCTGACTGCCTTCTCTTCCTTTGAGTTAGCATTTCAGATTTGCAAGTCTAACCTACTTACAGCAAAGTAAATTACTGATAGTACGTTTTCATCCTTTCACTCTAAGATTAATTACTTTGCAGCCACTTTACAGCATTTTGGTTTGCCTTCTTCTGTATGAGAATGTATTCACATACAGAGGGGAATGAGGGATTGAAACTGGGAAATTGCTTTCATTTTCCTGCTATCATTAAATAACCTGTCTTCTCACTATCAGGCTAAAAGGTCAATACCTAGTTTAGAATCCTGTTTCTATAGTCCTTGAGATGAGTAACTCTTGACTTCAGGAAAGATGGCCCTGTGATTTAATGCATTTTTAATCTGAGAAAACCTGAGGAATTTGGCCCTTGGTTAAAAGCAGTCATTGAAAAATGCACAGTGCATCTCTCCTCTCCTCTCCTCTCCTCTCCTCTCCTCTCCTCTCTCCTCTCCTCTCCTCTCCTCTCCTCTCCTCTCCTCTCCTCTCCTCTCCTCCTCTCCTCTCCTCTCCTCTCCTCTCCTCTCCTCTCCTCTCCTCTCCTCCTCTCCTCTCCTCTCCTCTCCTCTCCTCTCCTCTCCTCTCCTCTCCTCTCCTCTCCTCTCCTCTCCTCTCCTCTCCTCTCTTTAGGAAACAAAAACAGTTTTTTTCTCCATCTGTATTTATTATAATTAAGAACTTGAAAACCATGCTTTCTCAGAGGGATGTTCCATTCCAGATACCTCTCTCTTTTAACCTAGGAAGTTTCTTCCAGTTCATGTGGCATTCTTAGCTTTACAGTTTTCCTGGCCACAAGCCAGTCTGCCAGATTAATGGCTGATACTGTTTGTTTTGCAGCTTCAACCAGACAAGAAGATTGATTTCTGTTAGAGAATTTGTCAGTTTGTGATGGACTTAATACTCCTTGAGGCATTCAGTAGCATAGCAATTTTAGGAGCTAATGACAATTCTTCAGTGATACGCAGACAGATGTCCCAAATTGTTACAGCAGCTATATAAAAATACAAATTTCCCTGATTGTAGACAAGGGATGTAAGCATTTAGTAAAATATCACACTTGTTTGTTATTTAAAAGAGTCTGTTTTACTATAGCACACATTTTAATTTGCTAATTTTCCTTTACAAAGTCTTGCTTTATTTCATCCTTATGACTAATGAGCTACATATTCTCTCACAACACTATGAATAACTACTGGACAAATATTTGAAGAATTTCACACTTGTTCTAGCTGCCCTAGAAAAAGGCTAATTTATTATACCTTATATGCAGAAAGTTACTATTTATGTTTTAGTATAAAAAACTAGAGCAAAAAAGAGGGTGAAAACTATAGCAAGAGTCCTCTCAATGAGACTAATGGATACAGGCATGCAGCATTCTGGACTGCAACAGAACAGTTTTGTTTGCTGGGCAATCCTATGCAATTGGCCTTTAGGAAAGAAGAACATCTTTTGATCTCTGTCTAGCTCTGTCTGACTTTGTGTGACCTTTCACAAGTCACATTAGAAGGATGTGCAGCATCCATAAAAATTAGTAAACTATTGCTTTACTTGTTCTCTTGAGGTTTGTGAGACTTAATTAGTAAATTTTATAAATCTTTTCTAGACTCACAAATGCAAAGTGCTGTAAGGACAAAGTTTTATAGGCACCATTCTTTTGGGAAATGAGTTTCTTGAAGTTATGTGAGATAATTAATCACATTCTGCAGACTGTGCTGCAGCTAAACACACCATTTAAAAAATCTGTTCTATAATACGAGCAATATCTGTTCTCCCAAGTTTGGCAAAACCAGATGCAATTCTGGGTTTCTGTCCCGGCCTTTTCCAGTCCCCCATAATTTGAAATCTTTTAGGATGTTAAAATTTTTTTCTATTCCTCTTTTTAAAAATAATGGTGGTAAAGTTTCACACCATTTCTGGAAAACAACATATACGGGATGTTTGGGAAATTATCCCCTGTTCCTGACAATTGTCCATAATTACATAGAAACTATAATTATCCTTCTCAAAATACTTGGAATATTCAATAATAACATTAAGAAATTTTGTAATTTAAATAAAATATTTAGCTATAAGTTCTGTTGTACAGGCTGTGACTAATGGCTTTAGGCCTACTTCGAGCTGCCTCTCAGCTGGTCATTTACAAATGGGCTGATTTTTAAATTTTTTGTTTTGTTTTGTTTTTTGGGGGGTTTTTTTGGTTTGGTTTTTTTTGTTTGTTTGTTTTTGTTTTTGTTTTTTTGACCATCCAATGTCACTTTTCTTCATCATTTGAAGGAAGGGCACATCAACTCTGAGAATCAGCCTTGTTTAGTGCAATTATGGTAGGCTGTCTGCTTCTGTGGAATTAATGAAGACACTAAGGCAGTTAAAACAAGTTTATTTTATGGGTCAGATTTTTAAAGTGGAAGTACGACAGTACACATACACCTCGTTCATATTTCCATTCTTCTCATGTCCCTATCTCCTTTTTCAAACTTCATGAATTTTCTTTCTTAATGTTTGTCTAAATCTCATTATAATTTCCCTTTTCATTGCACTTAGAGAAAACCATCAGGTTATGGATGCCATTTTGTCCTTTTAGCTGTTCTTAGAAAAAGTATATGTTTAACATACTCCCAAACTTGCTTGTCCATCTGGATTCTACTGTTTGTTTCTGAGTGGTTGGACAGGTTGTTTCAACTTTTTACTTAATCTAAGACCTGTGCTTTGGCAATCTCCATCAATTACTTATCCAGAATCCTTATGCATGTGAATGCTCTCACTGAGCTGCAACCTCAGTCACAGCATCCATTTTCATCTCCCATTTTTTTTAGCATGCAGACTTTCAGCAGGTACAATTTCTCTGGCAACACAAAGAAAGGGCTTATATTGTTTATGACTATGTCAGGCCTCCTTTTTCATGAGGCAACACATCCTAGGCAAAGTGTACAATTCATTGATTCTGTTCCAACCATGTGACTTCACCAATTTCTGTTATGATAACTAAGTTGTATATTTAATCATTATCATAATCATAGGATGCTTATATTTAAATTTCCTGTAGTAATAAATGTTTACATAAGATGTTAATCATCTTGATTTACTAAGCACTTTGTTTTCCCTCTCTTTGTGATATGAGTAATCCTCTCACCTTTGGTTCACATACCTTCTGCCAGGTTACCTAAAGGGGTAATGATAATCTTATGACCACACTATAAGTTCTCAGTTGTCAAGTCAGTGTGGAATCATCAAGAGTCCATTAAAAAAAATAGACAGGCGAGTACAAAATCATCTAAATTATGTTAGTATGGCAAAAACCAAACCAAGCCAAACTTCCCTTATTAGCATGAAGCAGTTCTTATGTACTGAACAGAGTTTGCTTTTCTACTAACATTTATAGAGTGTTCTGCATGGAAGATCTAGATACTGCAAGAGGCCAGCAGAGCAGTCCTCCCTGTAGTTTATTCAACATTTATCTCCAGTCATAAACCAAATATTCAGGACCTCTCCTCTCAAGTGAAGCTTTATAAAAAGGGAACACTTCTACTCATTATATACACTCACTCCACCAGTAACAAAGAGATAGGTTGTGGAAATTAATTTTGACTTGTAGAGACCATTCACTGCAGAGATTATTGTACTGCAAAAAGTTATCTCTGAGGTGTAAATATGCTTTATATTTATATAATAATAATTAGTGGCTATTTGTGCAAGTCAGATAGTAGCAACCAAAGTAAAACATGCTTTGTGCTTCATTCACAAAATCTTGCTAGCTTATTCCCAGCAGAAATCCCTCAGTGTCATAGCTATACATTACATTAAAAGATTGACTTTTTTTCTTCCAATAACACGATCTTAGAACACTAAAGATATCAAAATATTTTACCTCATTCTAGCAAAGAGCTTATCAAATACAAAAATCACAAACCTTGAGGATAGAAGGAAAATAATGAACTATGCAATCTAATTTATAAAGAGTTTATATTTTTAAGAGTTGAATAGTGATTCTAGCTGTTTTACTTACATAACCACAGGAAGAATGGTCTCAACTCACTGCACAGAACAAAGGGACTAAAATAGAAAGAAATACTGTGGACATATGCAAAATATGTGTGTTCCTATAATTTTGCTTTTTGTTTCTACTAAATATTCACTCATGCATGTCATCCTGGTGAGAGAAACAAGAAAGAAGCAATTTGAAATATGCTCATCCATCTCTTGCATAATCTTCTTTTCCTTGTTGTCTGCAAACAAACAGTATAAAATTCTGCCTAAACAAGGATTCACAGACAGTTTAAGATATAGATATAATATAGTGCTCACCTGTGCTAGGAAACGTCTCAGCCAAAAAGTGGTAGCACAGTTGTTTGCACGTTTTGTGCTGATAGATGATATGTTATTGGCATCCTAAAGAGTGGCATTTTGATAAGGCTGAACTAACCAGCTTTTTATGTAGATAACTTCTTAAAAGGAAAGCAATGTGATACATCCTTTCCCTCCTCAATCGTTTTATAATTGTCATCAGCTCCTGACAACTCCAGTTTACCTTTCAGAATAGCAAGACAACAATTATTCTATACAATTTAAGATTTTTTAGTTGTTTCTCCCCAAATCCAATTTTTTTCAGCACAACTTTTTTGAAAGAGTACTCCAAAGCAATAAGGCAGTAAGTTTAAGAGGTGGGAAAATTTTACTGTATTCTTCTTCATTATGAAATTTCTTTTAATTTGATAGTTAAATATCAGCAGTAGATGCTGTTTGAATCAGTGCTGAACAATTTAAGTAATGCTTTACAATTTCAGCATGGCTTTTGAAAATATTGCTGAATACTGTTTGCCTGCTTAAAAACTAACAAATGCTATGTTTAAATAGAATTAGAGAATGGTTTGGGTTTGAAGGGATCTTAGAGATCATCCAATTCCAACCCCTGGCTGTGGGCAGGGAACCTTTCTCTAAGGCTGCTATTGCCCCACGCAATCTGACTGTGAATATTTCCAGGGATAAGGCATCCACAGATTCTCTGGGCAACCTGTTTCAGTGTCTCACCAACCTCACAGTAAGTAATTTCCTCAGAATATCTAATATAAATCTACCTTCTTTCATCTTAAAGCTATTTCTGTTGGGTTTTACTTTAAGATGAGACAGCCATGGCCTTTGCTACACACATGATATGTAGACAAAGCTGATCTGGTGTTCTCTGATTTAATTTATTCAGAGAAAGATTATGGACATAAGTACCTCATCTTCAGGGAAGCATCACACCTGTTAGATTGTATATTAGACCTGTAAGATTATATAAACGTGTCACAGTATATAAATATTGTCAATATCTGACAGTTTATCCTGCCAAAGATAAATCTGATTACTTTGTGGTATGAGAGGGACATCTTCCAGAATTAATACTATTGTGTAGGTTACTTTCCAAATTTTATGAAGCTTGATATCAAACATACTTATTTTTCTCTCACAGATCATTTAGATGTTTTAACAGTGTTTCATTTAATATTTTATTATTTGTCTGGCTTTTACATTTAAAATTCAATTTTTATTGTGTTTTATACTTTTGATTGCATAACTTTGTAATTGTATGCTACCTGAAATTTTTAGTTTCCTGTCCGAACAAGGGGGCAGCTCAGAAGGAAACCTTAATTTCTTTGAAATTTGAGACTTCCATTCTGTCAAGCAAAATAGAATAATAAAATGTGGTTCTAATAATTTATTTAGATTAAATGGGACTAAACGTTGTCCATAAGTTTCTTTGCTGACTGCGAGGAAACTAGCTTTTAACTGAACTTTTAATAAACAGAGTGGAAACATGTTTAAAACAAGGAGCTATAAAAGCCAGCTGACAGAGCACAAAGACTTTTAACATAAGTAAGAAATTCCATTCAGTGGAATGGGGCCTATTTTCAGTGTAAGAGATTCACTGGTGCGCCTCAATATAGATATCAGGATATAGGTATCTGACTCTGGCTAAGGATGGAGCCATAAACTGTCATCTGCTGAGCAGTGCTGAATCAGCTCTCTCTTGTGAAATGAGACAATAACCAAGAAATTGATTCCAGGCTTTTACTCATTGGGAAAGATTTAAACTTCTTTTTTTTTGTTTTGGGACTACAAGGACTTCTATCTATCACCTCTGACAGAGGTGCCCTAAACAGAATAGCAGAAAAATTCAGAATGAAGCTATCTCACTTTGTGCTGCTAAAGATACTCCAGCTGCCATGTGATATTCCCCTATTGCAGGAAGAATAGTGAAAGAATTTCTTGTTTAGTCAATAGAGAGGAGATCCACTGTCACAGAAGAGTCTGAGTGGAGAGGGAGGATTACATGTAAAAATTCAGTTCAGGTCTATCTTATAACAATTTTAATAATAATATATTTACTTTTCCTGCTTTGTGTCTGGCTGGCACTGAATATACCTGAGGCAAGTTTGAATTCTTCCAGCTCAGGCTCCACAGACAGGGAATGCCTTGCTGGGGCATCTTTAGGGGGCTGTGATGTCAGTGGATAATTTCACTGCTCTGTTTCACAATGGGGGTTGCTGTGTTTATATCTATTGCCTCAAACTCAGAAGTTAGAGTAATATGTAATAGCAAGTACATTCACCCAGAGTCTAAGTCTGGGCAAAGACTGTCTTGGGATTATGAGCTTTTTTTTTTGCCTACAAACTACTATGAAATAAACACTAAAGGTACTTCACATCCCTTCTTCTTTTTGAAAATAAACCACAAATTATAATTGTAATGAGATATGCACTGTGCATGCTGGAATAAACAAAGTAAAGCAACTGCTTTTCGATTCAAAAATTCCAGCTCCTTGCAATGTGTTGCACAGATCAAAAATCAATACTGAGAAATGGACTCAGCAAAACAAATTAACTCAGCAAGTGACTTGGACTTGCTCTGCAAACTTTTCTTCTGCTGTTTTTAACCCTTTAAGTTATCAGATCACTGCTACATAAAGGAGGAGGTGCAGTCATGGTTGGTTTGTTTAGATGGTTCAACACAATTTGATAGCACAGCTTTCAAGGTGAATCTCAACATAAAGTTTTTCAAGTGCATTCTGATTGTTATGATGAAAGATGTTTTTTTTGTTCAAAGGTAGATTAAAGAATATATGGTACATTTAGGACTTTTTTTCAAATGTTTAATTTAAGTCACAATAATAAAAGTCACATTTGATCACACAGGCATGACTCTATACTCCTGGTATATAAACATGAAATTTAAATTCTTATTATATTTTATCTACCTTTTCTTCTCCTTCTCTGTCTCTCTCTTTATCTTTTTTTTTTCTATGAAGTACTTTTGATGTTTTTTTCCTGCAATTTACTAAATGATAGCTACATGCCAAACAGAGTTAGGAAAGTGATCAAACCAATATATCATAATGCAATTTTCTAAGACTGACTGAATCAAATAGACTTCTAACTAAGACGTCCAAAAAGCAATGAGTGTTCAAGATTACTCAGAATGTTATGTAAATTTTGCTTTCTATCCCTTTAGCATTAATTAAAATTAGAACAGATTTCTCCATTCTCTTTTATCATTACAGCTTAAACAGCTTCTCACTGACACCTCAGCTGACTTATTTTCCTTCTAAATTTTTGCACAAATGCTAGCCTGCCTGGCCACAAGTATTGATGCAATTTTTATTCACATGATTTGCAATTCCAGATAGCATTGTGGGATAGAAGGAACTAAAAATTCCCTTTACTTTCAAGGACACCGTTTTCCTTCCTTCATCTATTATGGACAGGAGGATTTTATCCTTTGTAAAAGTAAGCAGCAGTATACATCACCAAAATGGTTACATAAGTAATGAAAGGACTTGGGGATGTTGGTGCACAAGAAGCTCAGCATGACCCAGCTGTGTGCATTTCCAGCCCAGAAAGCCAAATGTGTCCTGGGCTTCATCCAAAGCAATGTAAGGCAGAGGGCAAGGAAGGGGGTTCTGCCCCTCTGCTCTGCCCTTTTGAGATCCCACCTGCAGTGCTGCATCCAGCTCCGGAGCCACAACATAAAACAGACAAGGCACTCTTGGAGAGCATCCAAGGGAGGGCCATCAATATGATCAGAGAGCTGGAGCACCTCTCCTGTGAAGACAGGCTGAGAGAACTGGACTTGTACAGCCTGGAGTAGAGAAGGTTCTAGGGAGACCTTATAATGCCATCCAGTACTAAAGGTGGCTACAGGAAATCTGGAGTAGGACTTTTTACAAGAGCATGTAGTGATAGAATGAAGAATAATGGCTTTAAACAGAAAGACGATAAATTTAGATTATATATTACGAAGAAATCCTTTACTGTGAGGGCAGTGAGGCATTGCAACAAGCTGCCCAGAGAAACTGTAGATGCCCCATTCCTGGAAATGTTCAAGGCCAGAATGGATGGAGCTCTGAGCAATCTGGTGCAGTGGAAACTGTCCCTGCCCATGGCAGGGGTGCTGTCTGGAGCTAGATTATTTTTAAGATACCTTTCAACCCAAACCATTTTATGATTTTTTGATTCTATGTACTTATTATTACTTCTATGATGTAATTCAACCAATCCATTCTAGAAGGATTCCATACACCATTTAATTCCCAAATAATGTCTAGAAATGCAGCTTAGGTTACCTACCAAGAACTTGCTTTTTATTCTGAGGACTTTTCTAGACCAAACTAGACTGCAGCTATCAGGACTTTTCTAATTCATGCTGTTGATTTGTCGACTTTGTAGTGATATCAGACATGAATTTTTATAGAGAAATATGCTATGAAAATATGCCATCTAATTCCATTTGTTGTGTTGGTGTCTTCTTTTTCTTTGAGAGCACAGGCCAAGAATTGCAATAATATATCTTTAATCCTTGTGTCCCTTTTCTCTTGTTTGCTGTCTCATACCATTTCTCCAAATGGCAGGATAACTCTGATTTTGAAACTATAAATTGTCTGTTCTTTGATACAATTTTATAACAAAAAATAAACGAAACAAAAACCAAACCAAAACCAAAAAACACCCCAAAAAACCAACAACAACAAAAAAATAAACTGGAAAAAAATCCAAAAACAAAACAGAACAAAAAAGAACTTTTGGAAACATAGTTGAAGTTGCACTTAAGATAAGCCATTCAGTCTTTTTACACTGTCCACTGGAAAACACAAAATCTTTCACTGATTAGATGGGCTGGAAAATAATAAAGCAGTGGTCACATGAATTAATAAATATGATGTTTATGACTTCAGAAAAACTAAATTATATCACAAGAATAATATGGCAAGATCTTCACAGATCCTCCTCTCATCTTTGTGCAGTTGGATGATTAATGGATTAGGTAGGTTTTTGTGTTTGTGTTCTCCCATGTCTGGATTCCCAACACAGAAAATTGCCTCCCTGTTTCACTATCACCACAATGTTTGTTCATTTTCTGAAATTAGAAGCAGGTGGAAAGAGGAAAAATAATTTTTAATTTATTTATATTTTAAGGTTATTTCTCCCTTTACATATTCTCTAGTAAAATAAAACTTCTTTCTCTAAGAAAAAAAATACACACACAAAGAGATTGTTTTGGGTCTTCTGGTTTTCATTTGAGACACGTTTTTATCTGTAGTTTTTTTTGCTTCTAAAGCCTCAGTACAAGTGAATGCAGTTAAGTGAAATCATCCAGGCTGTAAGTAACAGCTTGGGAGGGACAACAAAGCTGGCATTCACAGAAATAATGCACATATTCCTTCAATTAGCAATGAGATACTTATCCCTATCAGGGACACTGCCTTTTGTAAAGCTTCCCTGCCTCCTCATCTGTTTTCACTGCTACAAAGAACGTATCTGAAATTGAAGAATGATCAAAATCTGAGCAGCTGTCAGTTTGCAGATTCTCCAGCCTCTGCATGTGTACTGCCACTCTGCCAGTTACAGCAAGGAGGACACGCATATTGTGTTACATTAGTTGCTACTAATTTTCCCAATTATTTTGGCTAGCACTATTGATTCTTCCATCAAAATGAACAAATTGGATAGGACAAAACCCTGAAAGAATCTCTAATTATAAACACCCTCTAAACAACACCTCCATCAGGCATAATCATGCCGTTATCATGGCTGTTATTTATTCAAAATCCCAACTGAGGGAAAAACGTGTGTGTTCCTTACAATTAATACCTTATTGTCTACTTGCTCGCACTAATTTTAAGTTCTCCAAAGTCTGAGGATTTTTTTTTTTTTAAACACTACTCAGAACCTTTGTTTGAAACTGCAGTTTCCATAGATACAAATCCCTCCCAGAAATTCGTAAGAAGCTAATGGTATGATTCTTGGGGCTGTCCTATGCTGGGCCAGGAGCTGGTGTTGGATGATCCTTGTGGGTCCCTTCCAGCTGAGAATATTCTGTGCTTCCATGAATACAAAAAATCACAGGAAAAAAAACCAACTAGAAACTACATATTTATGTTATCCTTATGACTGTGGAATAAGACTGAAATTCAGGATACCTGAGTTTTCTTCTCAATTTTTTCTTTATGTAGTTTGCCAGTCCTAGACTGCAAGGTACTTCTGTAAAGTGACTTCTCCCTTGAATACCCACTTCTAGCATTGCAATATACAGCTCCAGCATGGCAGCTGCAATGCTAACTAATGCTTAGTATTATTTTCTAGATAATATTTGCCTTTTCTCCCCTGCTTTTTTCTAGACATTCTGATCATTTGCCAATGTCTTTCAAACAGCATTTTAATAATAGCTTAGTGCTTGGAAATGAATGCAAGAGAAATGAGGGTTTTGTAGTTAAAAGAAAGGACCTACAGATCTAGACATACAACCAATACAGAAAGATGTACATCTGTTGCAATTAAGTGGTAAAAGAAAAACTGACAAAAAATTATGGTGAAAAATTCAGTTGAAAACCATGTATTCCTCGGGTCTCTTTGCATTAGACAATAATTCTTGATTTTTGACATGAGCTCATAATAATCATGATATGGATGAGAATTAAAATATTGATCATATAAATAGATTTTAAAAGGGAAATTGGGCATCTAGAGTGACTATGACTAGTTGCAGGGTTATATTTTGCAGGCTTTTATATATGTCACCATGAAAATCTGTGAGACTGAATATTCTAAGTTCTTAAGGGCACAAAGATAAACATAGAGACTTTCCTTTAAGTATTTTATTGCAAGTATAACTTTATGTTACCAATAGTTTTAATGAAGTGTAATTCCACTCCCTACATCACTTTCAGGACTGGGTCTAAGGGGAGAATTGTCACATTTCATACAAATATAGAAAATACAATTAGTTTCCTGAAACAAATAAAATGGCCTGCATGTATTTACTTTCTGTCTAAATCCCTCCAAAAGTACTTCCAAGTAGTGATAGGCAATGCTTTACTGTTGTGATTGCTATTTGTCCATAATGGTTTTTACAAGTATAGCCCAGGATTTTGGCCAAGCTTTTAATATTGAGGTGGCTATCAATTAAACTCCATGGAAACTGATGTCTGGATGACAAGAGAAAATTTATCAGGCAGGGTTTGATTCAAAACTCTTCCCTTTTCACTTTTTTTTTTTGGTCAGGAACTGATTTTGAAACAGTAAGGTTTAAATATCTTCTTAAATGATCTAAAACTAGAATAAGTAGGTAGAATTCCACCCTTTTTATAATGTTTGTGGAAGATGCCATAATCCAAAGATAGGAGCATTAGAAATACTTAGATACTGAAATTCCAAGTATACATGAAGATCTGCTAAATTCTGAGTCTCTACACTCAGAGTGCTCCATCATGAAACACGGTCTATAAATGTAAATTTACACTAATATCTAGACAGTATCAAAGTTATCCCATAAACTGCAGAGTTAGAAATTAATCACTGTGCATGGCAGAAAAAGCTCTGTGCATGCAAGCAGTTTATTTTACATAATATGTGTCATTCCAGGAAGAGTTGGTTTTGCATACATAAATGCAGACACGTATTTGCACAAGTCTACTGGAAATATGCATGTATACTGGAAGTGACTGAAGAAGTAAGCCATTTACCAACCCCATTCATTTTATATATGAAATGCCTTATGGATTTAAAATGAGGTGAAGAAGCACAATACTATGGAATAGCTTAGCCTTGTTTTTAAGGCTCCAGATGATTTTCAAGCAGTTAATTCTGGTGGCTGTAAAGGGAAGCCAAATTGACAGAAACACTTTTTTTTTTTTTTTTTTTTTTTTTTTTAATTTGTGAATGTAGAGAAAACTATTTAAACAAACCTTCTGGAAACAATTTTCCTTTGTTCTCAATCTGTTCCTACCCTACAGATCCACCCCACCTTATTTTGGCCACTTGATGGACTTCAGAAATGTGCTAACTACATCAAACCAGGGGAAAGAGGAGAAGCAGCATTTAGAGAGAGCAGCATTTCTTACTGAAGCCTAATCCACGGCAACCAAACCCGATCTTTCATGTCAAAATCTTCATAGGGGTCACAGGATTTGTATTCCAGATTTCAGGGAGAGATGGAAATTGGGAGTTATACCCCATTTGATGGCCAGTTGTGTGATGACACAGCTCACCACCTCCCTTTAGCAAGGACCTGCATTGGGCAGGTCAAGGCACGACCCATGACACGGGTACAAAGCTTTCTCAGCTGTTTTCCTCCCACACCTGGATTTAGCCTAGACAAAAGCCCTTCTCCTTTGAGGCACAATGCAATTCCCATGTGGTGGACCAAGCCAGGGACACAAAGCACGTGTTGGCCATGTGCAGCCAGCAGTCAGCACTGCCCAGCTGCCACCTGGCTCTCTGTAGGACTGCTAAACAAAGTGACTAATTACAGTGGTTCACCTCCTCTTTTGTCTATTGGCTTTAGGAAAAGGCAACTGCAGTATTAAAATGTCAAGATGTTTGTTGTTATTAACAAGGCCAAAAATAGATCTTTTAAGAATGTGAAAAATGAGGGCAGTAGAATTTAATGGGATCTCTGATGACCTGAAAAAAAAGCCCATTTACAGCTCTTTTGCTGTGTATTACAACAAGGAAAAATAAAGTTAATTTATCTCCAAAACAGCAAATTGCTTTTTAGTAAATGGCTCATGAGGGGGAAATAAAAACATTAGTGAATCTTTGACATGGTAAATAATTAAAGACTGGTCAAAATCTTGACATTAACTCCCCATTGCCTGCAAATTACAAGACCTCAAGGGTACCCCTGCAGGAAAGGAAATATAGAGTAACACAGGAAATGACTCAAGTGCCAGGTCCAACACAACAGCATTAAATATTAAGTAACAGCAAGCAAGAAAAAAAAAGAAACTTTACACCATCATCATCATCATCATCATCTAATTTGGCTCTATATCATGGGGACTTATACATCTTAATGGTTCAAGAGATAAATTCAAATAGTAAAACCAACAGTCTAATAATCTAAAAAAGATAGTACAATAACAGGTCATGTATATGAAAAAACTTATTAAATTGACCAATTAAGTCACAAAAGATAAAATTTAATATCATAATTAAGTATTCTATAAACCATTCTCTAACAAGTACTGAACATTTACTCTTTATTTGATTAAATTTAAAGTCAGTAGGTCCATATAGAAATATTTTTGTTCCACTGAACTGCAACTCCTGAGAAAGAGTGATTTAGATTCCCAAAACACTACGATGATTTTCATTAAAATCTCCTCTGCTATTCATTACTCAAGACCTGTGCTGCTCCAGCTTAGTCAAGTAAAGTCTCTCTCCCAACTGCAAAAGCAAAGAGCCAAGTCCTTCATATAACATGCCAGTATTGTTCCCCAAACTCCACTTATTTTTATTGGGGTTAAGCAAGAATTTAAGGGAATAACACCCCTTAAATCAAAGAAAATCATGCCATTAAAAAGTAAGGTAACATGTATTAGGGAAAACAGCAACAGATTTTCAAAATGTTGCTAACACTACATTGCAAATGCAAAATAAGATTTTGAGTTATTCCAAAAATTAAATAAACAGAGTAAAATTGGATCTATGAGGTTCACCTATATCAAAGTGAAACCTCAAAATAATCTTATTACTCCACCCATTCCAGCTAATATTTGCTGTCAATTTTTCCTTTCTTTCATCAACCATTACAACTCTTTACACCCACGAGAAGCTTAATGTAAATTATAAAATAAAGCAATAATTAACAGACATTACATCAACCTCACAACTTGATAGGTCTCAGGGTAATAAACAAGCTGAAACATAAGAAATCTGTGTTGGATACCAAGGAAGAAACGAACATAAGAGTGGTTAAATACTGCAGCATTTCCCAGGGAGACTATGGGATGTCTATTATTGTAATTCATCAGGGCTCTGATGGACATAGTCTGGGCTGGGTGTCTTGATATGATTACCCCTGCTTTGAGCTGGACTGATTGTTCTCCAGGGATCCCCTTCAATCTCAATTTTTCTATGATTCTACTATTTTTTTCTGTCTGCATTTTCACTGTCAAGCTTTTTAAAAAATGTAAAAGAAACCAACCAACCAGAAAGGAACATATGCTGTAAAAAGAAAAAAAAAATACATAATGACAAAATAACCAATCATCTTTGGCATTTTTGATACTGTTAGTTGGTTTAACAATGTCAATACTCCAATAATCAAAGCACAGAAAAATGCAGAGCACATTGGGTTTGTACTTTGGAAGCCTCCCTTCTTTATGCTCTCAGTTCTCTGAGAAGTCACAGCTCTATGGAATGTGTTTAGCAGTGACCCATGGTAATGCCCTAGTGAAAGGAACTTGTTTCTGCCAAACTGTTATTTGGAAAGGATGAAATTTTGAAGAAAAAACATGGTTAGAAAAGATCTGAATTTTGACTCCAAATGCCTCTCTTTCTGTTTTTCTAAGAAATTGTACAAGGTCAGGGAAGATAATAAAGACTTTTTAAAGTCATTGCCATTTAAAGTTGAGTGGAATTCAGTAATATAAGCTTCTGTGTGTTAGCTGATTATTTTCAGAGGATTTATACAGAAATTTAATCAAATGTGTCTGCTCAACCTGGTAAAATTCCTTTGGCAATAGATCTAGAAATTCCAGGGTCTGCAAGATGAAACTTTACAAGTTCTTCTGCTACTGTGTCAAAACATGGAAAAATTTTGAATATCTATTATGAATCAGTATGGCACTGATATAACATTTATATTGATTTATGGTTTTTCATGTACTCTAAGAAGACAGGACACATATCATGAGTGGAATTCAAACCAAATTTATTGTTTATTTATCTAGGTCCCTGAGAAAATGTTATTTGCACTGTGATGCACATTAATTTTAGAAGTACCTTATAGACTACTGAGGGCAGTACAGACTAAAATCTTCCTTTTTGTACAAGCACAGTCAAACAATGCTTTTAAACCTCCTGTTGTGGATTTTTTAAAGGACAACCAGGAATCATTAAGTAGAGAAGGGTTGAATTAAAAATTCAAGCTGTCCTTTCGACTAGGAAGAATGGATTAATTAGAGGCCAAACCATCTGTATTTCTTTGTCAGCTAGAAATTTCTGTGTCATGGATTATGACACTGTGTAACACCTACCAGAATAGTGACATTGTAATGTCATCATTTTCATACTTTCACCTCTTTTTGATGGGTGATCATGTCATTACAAAAGATGTGAAACACAACATCACCATAAATCATCCACATAAATCTATGTAACTCATGATAAATTTGTGACACTATTTGTTTTGCAAGAACTGTCTTGCTGAGGGTGTAATTGGTCCACTACAATTGAGACAGCTCAATTCTTATTTTAATATGATGTCAAAATTTCTTGCCTGAATGTAAAACATGGAAGAAAAAAATATACATTTTATTTGAAAACATGCATTAGAAAACATGCACAAAATATATACCACAATAGCCTTAAAAAATCCAAGCTAAATCATGACACAAATATACACACAGATACACATTCAAGTTCTAGCCAAAAATAGTTAATGAGTGATATTTCATTTTTTTTTAATTGTAAAAAAGATTTCAGAAAAAAGGCTGATTTTTAAACTTTTGTATTCAGTGGTTAATATTTTCCATCTATGGATACAAAATTATTTCCCTTCTTTTCCTTTGGATAAAAAAAGGTTCAAACCATCAATACATATTTTTGCCATCTTCACAGGAATAGCCAGGAACAATGTGGATCCATGTATAAATTGAATTTTTTTTCTTCTTTTTGAGCTCTGCTGAACAAGTAGAAAATAAATGTAAATGAGGAAGGAAAGCAGCCAGAGTTCCTCAGGGTTCCACTGGGAATGTAAAGAACATGTTGCTGGTGATATTTCTGCTGTTGTGTTTAGTGCCAACAAATCTCCATAGACTATTTTTTTCGAAACACCAAACTGTTGCAAACCTCAGTTAATGCACTCTGCATAATAGTACTTCTAAATTAATACATGTTTCCTTTTTGCTTTCTCACGCTAAGCACCTAGAGACCCCAAAGCAAGCCAAGGAAAAATAACCACTGCATATATTAGAAAATTCATAACTACAAAGCCCTAGTCTGTAGAATTGCTAAGCTTTTTACTATTCTACTTGACTGTCAGTACAAGGTATTTTACAAGCATTAAAGCCAACAAGTCAAATGGGTAGACTGATGTAATGTTAATACAGCGGTTTTAAGAGCATGTTCTCTGTAGTAATGAGATGGTAAGAAAATGTATGAAAAAGAAGACAGGAGTGAAGTGAGAGGGGGAGAAGGAAATGGTAAAATGTTGCTAACTTAATCTACCACACATGTAAAGGTCAACCCACAAAATGAAGAAATGTTTTTGCTTATTGTTTGATGCCTCTCTAACTAGCAAACGTGATGCCCAAGATCTACTGACTTCTCCAGGAGCAGAAGACCTGACGCATAAGGAAGAATAAACAGGACAACAGGCTTATGGCATGCATGCCACTGTTAAGGAAAACAATCCTGATGAACAATTCCTGCTTCTTGGCAAGATCCCTAGTACCTACATTGTTTTTTTTAAGCCTTGACCATCTTAACCTGTTTCAGTACTGATTTAGTAATTCACAGATCAACTGAGATTGGAGGGGATTTCCAGACATTGTCTAGTTCAACCTTAATACCAGAGAGAAGACACATAGAGCTGGCTGCTCGTATGTTGCTATAGTTGAATAGATCCAAGGTGAGACTCTACAACTTCTCTGCACAACCTGTGCTCAGTCACCCTCAAAGTCAAAAAGTGATTCCTGATGTTACAGTTGTACTAATTGTCTCTTCTGTCAGTGGGCACCAGTAAATGAAGGAGCCTGGCTCCATCCTCTTTTGCCCTCTCCTTTCAGGTTTTCTGACAATGATCACGTTGGCCTGAGCATTCTCTTCTCCAGGCTGAATAGGCCCAGGTCTCTCAACCTTTAGCATTGGAGACATACGTCACTTCATGGCCCTTCACTGGACTGCCTTCAGTGTGTCCATGTCTCTCTTGTGCTGTGGAGTCCAGGCTGGACAGAGCACTCCAAGTGTGGCCTCACCAGGGCTGGCAGAGAAACTCTGGAAGCCCAATCCTTGGGAGTGTCCAAGACCAGTCTGGATGGGGCCCTGAGCAACCTGTTCAGTGGGAGGAGGCTCTGCCCATAGCAGGGGAGTCAGTGAGAAATGACCTTTAAGGTCCATTCCAACCCAAACCGTTCTGTGGTTCTATGGTTCTGTGATTTTATCATAATATGTGGGTCAAGGAAGAGTACGCTTTCACTTTTAAGCTCTTCCATTAATTCTTAAAACCTGTTTGAAGGACTCAATTCCTATAAGTATAACCTTTTAGCATTTTTTGCTTGTTCTTTTGTCAGTCAGTTGTGCTGCTCAGTTTGAGAATTCACTTACAGAGATGATGTAAGGAATGCAAAAATTAGCTGAATGAAAAGAAGTAGCAAACCTGGGAAACAAGGTGAAACACCATACATACATCTACCAATATCCCATACTCTGTTTTCCCTAGATACTCCCAATAAGTATGAAATAACAGTGGGAGTGGCAGTGTCTGTTGTAGCACATAGGTAAGATAATTTGATTTGCTGCCTTATCAAAGAATAGTCACTTCCATCCTTGGTCTATCCCAACAGTCTTGTTGAAACTGGCCGCAGAACCCTGAGATGATGTTATTGTCTTATCTCATAAAATGTTGTAAATGCCATCATTATTCTTGATTAAGGGATGGTGAATACAATATCTGATGAAAAAAGTACCAAGAGGAAATATAAAGAAATATTCTTTAGCATATGTCTTTTCAACATGTTAATAGTAATTGTAGTTTGGAAACCATTATCTAAATTCAGTCTGACAGAAATACACTGAATTAATTCTATTCTGATTCCTTTTTTCTTATTAATTTCAAATTAAGCACAAGAAATACTTCCATTGTTTAATTTAGAAAAGAAGTGACAGCCAAGGAGAACACTATTTGATCTTGACAGTGAAATAAAAGTATCAGTGCACTAAATATTCATTGTTATGTACTTCCAGATGTCAAAATTTATACTAATTTAAGTATTATGTCACTCTTACATTGAAATAGGTGAGAAAACTTAGAAAACTGCTCTCAGGGTTTTAATATTTTCATTACATGAGAAAGTTTGTATTTCATAACTAAAAATTGGCTGATTTTGAGTAACTGTTTCTATATGTCTGATTTTAAGTAGAAAAAGACTGTGAAAAAGAGAGATAAGTGAAAAAGCATACACTGTGAGAACTACACTGCATTGTAAGGATACTAGTGAGAATGATTAATAAGGCTTTCAGCCTGTATCCTAAAATAATCTCTCAGGAGTGTTATTCTTGTCTTTTTTATGATACCTGGAGGACAGACTCCTAATTTTATGTGCCTGAATTAAACACCTAGTATAGGGAGTAAAATTATGTCCAGTTATTTCCAGAACTCTTAAATAGAAAGATGATATGTAAAGCAAATATATATATATCAGGTTTACAAAGCAACACATATTTTAGCAGAACTTCATCTTAACTCAAAAGCAAGCACAACCTATCCTATAGATGCCAAAATAATTTCTGCACAGGGCTTCTGTTTGGAAGATTGATTGATTTGTTTGGTTGTCTACAGTTAAACATACCAGGCATACAGTTTTGCAATATATCTGCAGAACCTCTTTTAGAAATGAAATCTCTATGTCTATATATATATATATCTATCTCATCTTTATATGCACAGATGAGATAATTAGAATTCTGTAGTTGGCTGATTAACTGAGAATATTCTATTCTAAATCTTCCCTTATCATTCTGAAAAAATCTACATTTGCACATGATCTATGTAGCTTTTTACACTTCTATCCATTATGAATTCAGGCAAGTACCAAAGGACTTGCTCTCCAGTCATACTGTAGGGATTTAGTTTCATTAAGGACAGCTAGTTTATTGTTAAGACAGCAGGGTGTTGTAAATTTTATTTTAACCATTTGGAATGTGTGATCCAACAAAATTAACAGGGAAAAATTTTCTCATCCCTGAGTTTTAAGGTTTAGTTGGTGAATCTCCCTTACTAATTTGGGCAGTGGAGGAGGTGGCAGGATGGGGCAGCAGGAAAGTGAATTTAGTCAGTAGATTTCAGGTTTTTAAAAACCTAGGAAAAGGCAGTGGAAATTAGATTTGAGCAGTGATTTGGCACAAATCTATTTAATAGAAACACATACTAGTGCATTTGTATAAGATGGATGGATTTGATTTTATCTTGCCAAAAACTGAACACTAAATTACACACACTAGATGAGACTAAACTCACTTTATCACCAATAGAAAGAGTGAGTCATTTTATGAAGTTAATCAGCTCATCCAAGGTATAATGAAGACACTATTGAAGGATCAGCATCTATCTAACAGCTATTTTTCTTTTCCTTTTCCCTTTCCCCCCCCCCTTTTCTTTCTTTTTTAAAGGCAAAAGGATTATCTGAAATTCATATTCCTGCAAATCGAAGATCAAAGCTATGCTGCCATACATGCTGCTACAAGAATGCTCTTGTCTCTACATCATCTCAGAGGATTCAGCCTCATCTCAGCCATCCCTGGCTGGGTCTACTTCTTAATTACAGAAATGCTCTTTGGGCCTGGTTGAGGGAATACAGAGATCAGGGCAGTTATTGCCTTATCTTGGATTATTTGATTAGCATGTCAATTGCAGGAGCTACAGGTCAAAATTCTCTAACTTGTTTTAGAAGTCCAAATAAAACCCTTGCTGACATTTATTAATCTGTGACATTTTAATGTTTCCTAAGAAGCACTTGGAGATTCCTTATAGGTTATACCAATATCTCTAAGCAGTCTAATCAGCACAATGTCTCTCATTTTCTGAGTCTTAGTACTTAATACTTCAACATAGTCCCCGAAATTTACCTTTTCAGTTTGGAGCAAGAATTAAAGGAATATTGACTTGCTTTTAGAAGAATGTGGTGCAGCATGTGAGGGGCATACAGAAATAGCTCTACTTGCAAATGCTAAAAATTACATAGTGGAGGTGTTTTTTTAAGCAACTAATACCTGATATGCCCAGGGGGTCCCTGCATTTCTTTATGAAATACAATATAAAGGAATTGTATAGGTAAAACACAAAAATGATTAAAAGGCATATGTACATAAATCAATAAATCCCATTAAAGCAATCCCTATTTGCATTTTGGCCTGTTTGACACCATTAAGATGAAGCTGGTAATCTATTAATTCCATCAATATTTAATAAAATGAGATTATAAATAAGAGGGAGTAATTGTGAACTAATTAATAGCAATCTTTTTCTTCTGGTATAATAATATGATGTAATGCAAAGTCTGACTTTTTATTTTGCTATACTGTTACACCAAGAACATAGAGGCTTGTTTACTTAGCTAGCATATGGCCTTTAGGATTAATAATCTCTAAGTGTGTGATCCTTGGAATTCATAATAAAAGCTTAAAAGCAAATTTAAGTGATTTCTCTATTTGCAATTTAAATTTAGGAAAGAGGAAAATTACCAGTATCATTGCCAGCTATGATCATGTCTCACTGAACACAAGAACAAAACCACTTCCACACTAACAAAAATATCTCTGCAAGGAATAAAACACATTCTCTCCGTTCA
Source organism: Luscinia megarhynchos (assembly GCA_034336665.1). Taxonomy (NCBI): domain Eukaryota; kingdom Metazoa; phylum Chordata; class Aves; order Passeriformes; family Muscicapidae; genus Luscinia; species Luscinia megarhynchos. The sequence continues at coordinate 75,165,336 of JAPFBE010000003.1, forward strand.
ACTGAAAGAACTTCTAGAATTATGTCCAAGAAGTTCCCAGAACACAGACTGTTAAAGACCTGCCAATCCTTTTACAGTGTTGCAGTACCTTGGGTAGACAATTTAATGCTGCAGATATGCTTTTGAAACCAGAGCAAAGGCAAATTTCAAGGCTCCTCAAACAAAAGTGAAGTCATCAATTGCTAATTTTTTTGTACTGGTTACTCCTAGACAAATTAAGCAAATGCTAGACAAATTTACTTTGAAATTAATTAAGAGAATATTGTGATCAGAGTCTTGGAAACAGTTTTGATGAATTTTTCTGCAGATACATTAATATTCTTTGTGGATTTAGAAACAGAACATCTATTTTTAATCCTTTGCATTTATTTCATGCCAAAAAATCTTCATAAAAGCATGCTGGGACTAGAGCTAGGTTTTTTATTTTACAATTTCTCATTTCTTAAACATCAAGAAAATACCAAAACCACTATGTTTAATTCAATTTCTAGTAAGATTCTTCTCCCTTGAGCCAGTCTGATAAATCACTGAAATCTTTATATTCTTTATACAGAGAAATAAAATGTCTATTTGATATCTCCAAACACTTTAGGAATTTTGAGTTTCTCGGAACACTATTCAGCACTGTTTACAAAGTAGAATGAAATAATATAACACTTCCTCATATGAGCTTTAGGAAAACTGATGGAAATGTGTGAGCATAAGAGTGGAAGAAGAAATTTATTTAAGCATTCACGAGAACAGATATGATAAAAATGTTCCAGGAAGACTCAGGTTGTAAATCAGAAGCCTTTCTAGAAAGGCATGTGCTTTCACTCTATTTGGAAGATTAATTACTATTTTTAAATGAACTTTTTCACTGACATGAGTAATGTAAAAATGAGGTTGATTAAGAAAAGTTCATTACAGAGCTCTATAATTTATGACAAAATATACCTTACCAAAGTGGAAACTCAATAATTTCTCTTTTTTTTAATGTTGCTAAGAATTAGAAATATCTTTAAATCATAATTTTCTCAAGTCTTGCCCCAAAAAAGTAATTAATTTAATAACTTTTAAAGTATTTTGCTTCTCATAGAGATTCTTATCACAGGTATTTAAAACCTTACCAGCAAATATAAGGACAACTAACCAAAAAAAACATAAGAGTAAAAAATACCTTGTGGGTTCCTTGGAAATGGTATTGAATTGAATATTTTTTTTCTTATATCACATGATCAAAAAGCTAATCTTTTCTTTAGATCTACTTAATTTTTCTTATAGTAGTTTGGCATGTCTACTGTGCTGTCAGCTGCACCACAGTACTCATTTTTCTGTGAAGGTTGGGAGACATGTAAACTTATGGCCTGAACTATAAGAGTATAAATTATAAAATTATAAACTATAGAGAATAAATTACAGACATTATTTAAGACCACATTAACAGAACAGAGAAGACCAATAGAATTTTAGAGGAAGTTTACTTTTCTTTTCTTTCGATTTTTAACAAAATTAATATTTTAATTCCTAAATCTAATCTAATGGGAAATTCTGAAATACAAAGGAACATAGACTTAGGAGAGCTTGCTTAACCCAGTATTTGACATTTGTTTTGACATCCTTAAAGGTGCCAATTTGAAACTTCATAATCTTAAACAATTATGATGCAAACATCAAACTAAAGAGCACAGTAGAAGTCTAGAAGAACTAACTGGTCAACTTTTAGATTTTTGTTTGCCTTGCACTGTCCCCTATTAGATAAGGTAATCTAGTGTAAAGAACCTACATCAGGAGTTATATAAACTAAATCATGTGTTAAGGTGACTAGGCCCCATTTCAAGCAATGAGTCAAATCAATGGTGAAAGGAACCTAAGGAGAGACCAACAATGAATTCTTGTTCATATCACTATATCCATTCCTCTTGTTGCAGTTGCCTAATTTGTACATTGTTTATTATATTTTTCCATAGTAATAAATTCATTCAAAACGTTACATCAAACATTGTTGCAAAGTAACTGCCCAGCAAATGGAAAATAAAATATCTAATTATTTTAAAAAATCCTATCTAAAATGGTCATCAAACAATATTAGGCAAAGAAAAAATATATTAAATATATTAAAAATATGCTACTTTGACTTACAAGTAAATGATAGGTGCAAGTGTAAACTCTACAGAATTTTAATGTTTCATGTAACTCCTGGTGGGCAAGAGCACCAAATCAGAGTGCATTTATTTTCTTGCAGACCATATAATATTATAATAATATCATATAATCATTTAACTCCTCACCTTCTGCCCATTTCTGACATATGTAGATTTAGAACAGATCATCACAAACCTGACTTTACAATATCTTAGCCAAAAATTAGCTATGAGGCAAAAAACCATTTATTTCTAAATTCTACCATTTCAACCTATTTTCATTCTACATTTTTGGTTGTGTGTTTCATATTCTAAAATAATTTTTGAGAGGCTTTTAATTTTTAATTTTTTGAACAGGGTACAGATTTAATGACAAGTCAAAAACAGTTGGAGAATAATCTAGACCAAGCAACTCTTTTAAGAGTCGTTTCCATGAGGCTTAGAGAAAAGCAGCATCTCTAGAGAGGGATTCAGAACTGCTAAGTTACACTGTGCTAATGTCAGGAAATATTTATGAACATGCTCATCTTCTTCTTCTAAAATGGCTGACTCCTGTGATCCATTGTTCTTTTTTAATCACTTTAAAATCAATAGTAAATTTAAATGATCCACTTCCTCTTGCAGATGATGGAATTACGTTCTTTTTTTACCTAACTCCCTTAAATCACAGGCTTAGTCAGAATGCCTGTCTTCAAATTTCTTCCTGGACAAAATGAGAGCACTATCATTCACAGTGTTACAGGGAGTTTAAATACTATCCCTTGCAATTCTGTGCTGAGCAGACATGACACTCTTAATGGCTGTGTGGTGAGCCACAGCAAACCACCTACAGCTTTACACTGAGCTAAATTGACTCTGTGTAGAGAGCCATGACTACAGCTCTCCCTTTTCACAGTTGCACACCATATTAGGGGCAAGCACAGGCCGTGGTGCACTCGCCACAGGGTCACACCCCAGTGGACATCAATGATACAGGAACAGTTTAACCACTGAGCTCACTGTATTAGCTGTAGGGATGCTGAGATTAAAACACAGAAAAACTACACAACCTCCTCACTCCCCCCAACACATAACCACAGGAAAATTTCAATCAAAAACGGGTCTCATGGAGAATTTAACAGAATACTGGAAAAAGCCTTTCTACTTGAATAACCAACATTAAGGTGGATAAATCCAAAGAAGCAAACTAAAAACCATTGCTGAATTGGTCTCAGTACACAGCACACCTAGCCATGTTGAATAAAAGCCAAAATTGCAGGATGTGTTCTTCACTATTATAACATTTTCACACTACTGCACTTAATAGGGAAAAACCTCTTTGTCAAAGCAGTCCACTGAGCAAAGCAGTTACCAGTCTCAGTGCTGTATGGAGCTCGATAAACTGCCTCCCACCATCTTATCACAGGAGCAGAATATGCATATATCCTGCTTTCTGACAGGAGAGAGATTTATTTTTCACACTTTATTTTCATTCAGTTTAGGGAAGAGACTTAGTTACAGTGCAGTTAAGAAGTTGCTGTCAATGAACTGCTAGGACCAATTTAAACAAAGGCAGTATAGAGTTGACAAGTGCATCTCTAAGTCTGGAATAGCCAGAAGTTCCCCTGTAGCCACCTACGTTCATCAGCTCACATAGCTGTGAAGAGTGTTTATTCATTATTAGATATGTGACCTCTCCACACCTGCCAGCTTGCCTCCCATGTAGAGAAACTGAGAAATTCTACTCTTCCATAATTTAGTAATTTTTCCAAATAACAATGAGGTTCTCAATATGAGTGGATGATTACTTTTTTGGGGTGACTCCAAAAAGTAGCTGTGTTTTCAAGTGGTGAGAAAGATTTTTACATAATCAACTGATTAAAAAAAATAGAAATGAAAACACATAAATATTTTTTTTGCATATGAAGACTTCAGGTATGATATAGACAGCAAGTATTACCTCCACATTGGCTGAAATTGCTCTGAGCTTACCTACTGCCATTTCTCCAAGGGGCAAAGTCTGAAAGAAAAAGTGAGCACCTACACCTAGGGAGCAAAGGAAAATATTTGCAAGGAGGTCGGTTATCTTATGTGTTGCCTTCTGACACAGATAATTATCATATGTAGAGTAGCTATGGAATTTAGCTGTGGGAAGAAAATCATATCATTGCTGAAAGTTTATAACCTTAAGAAGTACATGACTTTTCATTCAAATACAGCAATGATTTTATCTCCTTGGATAATTTCTGAAGGTGTTTTATACACATTCCATCTTTTATTCTCTAAATTTCTTCAATCCATGGTAGCAATTAGTTTATCTGATGTTATTTGCTATAAAAATCTTCTGCATTTGAAGGAGGAAGGAGGTTTCAGTTACCACAAAAATGGAGTCCATGGTTTGTCACTTCACTCTTGTATTGTCATTAAGTATATTTGAGCATGCTAAGTAAAACCAGAAGAGACTACCATACACACTTGGCAATATACCACATGAAGAGTCCTGACTGGAACTTTTAACCAGAGAAAAGTTAACTCTGGAAGTCTCAAGGACACAGAGAACTTTTGCAATAATATATTTGCTACCTAATGCTGGAATTGAGCAGTGAGAAATAAATACAGAAAACTCCTTTGCAATTATTTTTGGTTGTTGCTGGGGTTTTTTCCCCTGACATCTTGACATACAGTATGGTATTTTTCTCAGTTATGTACTGAAAAATTATCAGTAATTTAAGATTTTTTTTTACTACTTTATTATATTTCTATAGATAGGAGGCAACCTGCAAGTTAGATTCTCTCAGAAGGTATGATCTTGGTATAGCACTTGGGGCTATTTCTTGGAATAAGGCTGGAGATGAACCAACAATTTGTTTTTTATTCAATCTTGATAATGTTGTTGTAGGGCAGTAAAGCAAGAAAAATTCCTGAGCACATCTAGCCTGATAATTTGATAGCACATTGAGAAACTTCTGAGCAGCTCTGTGAAAGTAAGCAGTAGAGAGCATGCTCTCAAAGAACACCCAGGGGGCATGTAGAAGGTATATGGGAAGAAAACAGGGATTAATGCAACTCAAAATTATTTAGGAGGCAACCTAGTCTTACTCTCTTTCAGCACAGGTACATGCACATACACACACAAACTCATATATTCCCTTGCAGCTGCCACAGAATTTCTGTTAGAAACTTCATAAAACATTTAATTTCTAAAGTTATTTAATTTTGCTTTCCAACTTTAAGCATTGTCATATCTGCCAGCTCTCCTAATAGACCTCTTCCAATATTGGTTTAACCTCATTACTGGAAAACTAATATCTCATTTCAAAGCTGAATTTGTCATATTTTCTAAGGTTTCACTGCCTTTTTATTGCATTCCTATTAGAAAAGGCCAGGTCAATGCTTAAGAAACGTTGTGCTAACTGCTAATGACTTTTTGAAATGAAGTTAATAACTTATTATGTATTTGTTATATTTTTACTGCTGCTTGAAAACTCTAAATTATTCTCTATTAGGAGCTAACTACTCCTTGTACATGTCTGGCACTGGAAGAAAGGGAAAGCAGAATCAGTTGCCTGTTAAGAATAAGTTCTACTCTTTTTATTATGTCTGATCATAAGAAGTGGTCATCTAGAAGCACACTTAATGAAAATGATAATCACTTCATAAAATAAATTACTTTTGCCTGCAAACAAATTACAAATATTCTTACAAAAACCTTATCACTGTTGCAATGTGTAGTATAACAGCTGAGTTCCCTGTGGTATGAATGAAAATAACAGTGATTCCTGGGGATGAGGAGTTCTGGAGATTTGTCACACACTGCAGTGTTTGGAAAAGTTTGACATGGAATACCTGGGAAAAGTCATAAGAGCTATGCTCAACACGTTGTTGGCCAACAGTAGGAAATTGTCTTTACAAATTCAGAGAAAAAAAAAAAAAGAAAAAAAAAAAGAAAGAATGAAACCAATCCAGACATGCATATAAGCAGAAGTATTTATACTAAAAGTATTTTCTTAAATACATATTTAGTGCCTTTTTTCATGCCTACAACTTTTCCCATCCTTAACACTCCTGATTATGTAACATTAGCATCAGGATTCTGGGAGCAGTAAATACGTTTTACCTTTCTTTTGAATAAATTTATAGAAATTGCAATATTTAGCAGGTGAGTTCTTTACTCCCTGATTCAATTAAGCACTGGATCCAAAAGACAGTATGTAGACAGCAATCTGCCTTGTTTTTCAGTGCTCTGGCTGTTTTCTTGCCTTGTACTCTTTGCAAATGCAGCACTTCAGTATGAGCAGTAGAAGGTTTAAGTGTGTTATCTCATTTTCCATTTTTATTCAGAAGTCTGTGAACAGGAAAGTCCCCAGGTACTAAAATTTATCTAGAGCTCTGTCTCCAGGCTTTTATCCTCAGCTGTCAAAGGTGGCAAAGTTGCATGTTATTTCTTATACTGTCATCAGTGCAGTGCCAGGAGTTGGGGGCAGGGTATCATGGATAACCATATATATTTATCAGTGATAAACACTGGTTATTCATGTGTTCTTCATTCTTTTGGCAGAGAAGCAACATTTCACATGCTGTCCACTGAACTGGGAAGGACATTGTCTAAAAAATGGAAGAATAAAAACAGGAAATAGTCCTGGCACTCAGAGTGGTATGCATATTTAGGTGGTTTGGTTAATGAATTTGTGAACCGTAGGCTATGAATTTTAATCCTGGCCATGGCTGCTGTAATTCTGAAAGTTACATATTGAGCAGGTTTGAGATGTGTTTTGGAAGCTGATAAATGCAAATGATATAGACAATTCCTAAAAGCCTCCAGGTAGCCAGATAGAGAGGGATGGGCACCATAAAAGACAGGAAGAACCTCAGATCCATGCCAGCTGTAGGTCAAAACTACACAGGACACTTGTGTTTGTGCTCTCTTACTTTAGAACATTTCTGTAAGTCTTCACTCATAATATACTCTAGCAAACAGCTATTCAGAAAAAAGTCATGCTGGTTCTAACTTTGAACACCATATTGTGGGATACAGAGAAAATTCCCAATATTTAGGCAGTCATTACTTGGTAGTAGGAATGTTTTATGTGAAAAGGAATGAACAGCACATAGGGATGAGTTTTAAGGACAAATGTTTACCCACTTGGTGCTATGAACTGTGACTGCTGGGTCTCAGAGGCACTGCCTCTATCTTGTGAAGTCTTGCTACTTTCATTATACCCATAATTTTATTGATGCTATGAATAATGCAGTCTTACAGAGAAAATGAGTCTCACTTTGACCCGATTAACATGCAGAAGGTAATACTACAGAAGTAGATAAATGGGCTGGGGACAAAAAGGCATACAGAATATGTGTTAGATTAAAATAGAATTAGAACTCTATAAATATTATTCACTCTATTATGCAACCTTTAGCATATATTTAAACTTGAAACATCTCGTAACAGGCAGCAATAATTATTAAAAGGAATGACAGGAGTTCTATTCTCCAGCTAGATTTTTCAAGTGTCTTACATCTGCAAATAAAATCCACTATCTTAATTTTTCTATAAATCATGAGATGACAATCTGATGTAATTTTTTTTCTATTATAAAAATACTTCTCTTTCTAAAACATGAAGAGACATACCTATTTGTCTCATGATAATGAGGGATCAGGGGGTGCTATTTTAAAGAAAAACCATTCAGCAATACACAATTCCAACTTCTCTGAGAAATCAGTGCAAGAAAACTTTGAAAAGTCTAGACAAAGAAAAGGTTGTCTTATTAGCTGTTCCTAGTGTAAATCAAAAATAAATAACCTTTACTACACATAAAAGAAGACTGTAAAGTGATTATGAGAAACCAGAACAAAAAGACCCTGGGAATATACAACCAGACTAATTCTGATGAACTTGGATTAAATTTAAAGGGAACATCTCTGTACTTTGTGCATTACTGTAACCAAATCAGATTTAAAAATCTACTCTGAATTTCATATTTACTGTTTTCCCCGTGGCAATCTGTTTCCTGCAGTGTGCTGTCTTTCTTTATAGAAAACCTTCATAGGAGGAAGAAGCAGAAAAAAAAATCCCTTACAAACCCTCCAAAAATTGACATATTTTCCAACCATCAGTTCAGCAGTGAGCCAGTCCCTAGGTCAGAAACAGTAGCTTAATTATTCTTCAACTCCAGTTTTGCTTGGAGGGCAGTACTACACATAAGAAGGAACATATCAGTCTTGAGATCTTATTTTCATCTGTTAATTATTAATATTTCATAAATTTGAAGTTTTTGACAATTTAAGTGTATAACTGTGAGCTGTAATCCTTGACTACTTTTGCCTTAAACCAAAGTATGAAGCATAATTTAGTCCTCATTCAGAAAATGCATTTTTTTTCTCCATTCAAATATTATTTTCCATATAGTTTAAGCATGCTTCCATACATTCACACTTATCCACAACCCAGACTCAATTTTAAGATAAAAATTGTATAAAATTGGGATCGACACAAATTAGAGAGGTCATCCCATCCCTTGGATTCTTTCCCTCACCACTGCAAAATCAATGCAACAGTGTAGTACTCTTCCAAACACTGCCAGCTGCTAGGAGTGATCCCATGATATAATGACTTAATGGATAGGTACTGAATTTTAGCACAGCCTAGAAGAGCAGAAATTGAATGAACTATCTTCATGTAGCACCATCAACATCTATTGCTCTTTTGTTAACAGTGCATCCAGGCATCAAACTTACTAGGCTACCTTGAATTGTATCAGCTGTAGGAATGAACTATTTGCAGTTGTAAACATTTTTTAATGAGTGCTGTAATATAAAACCTTCAAATGCAGTATGATGAAATCAAATATTATAGTTATGGAGACAGTAAATTGCTAGTTATACGGATGATCTTATTAGAATAACTTCCAATCCAATTTACTTACATTTAGTTAATATCAACTCATATAGCATTAAATTTAACAATGAATAATTATTACTGCACACGAAGTAATTTGAAAAGTTCTTTGTGCGTGTGAAAAATATATGTTATCACTTTATATTCAACAACATGTGAAAACAAGCACTGCAGTTAAAAAATATTTCATACAGAAGTTAAATCTCCTGCATTAATATGGAATAACCCTAAAGGAATCACAAATCAGAATGAAATTTAAAGAAGGAATGCTTTAGAAATCATCAGATATGAGTAATAAATTAATGATGAGAGCAGTAGTCAATTTTAAATATGGTGCTGCATGACTGGCAAGAGTTTTCAGGGTATAATGTTACTTAAATAAAATTCTTCTGTAAATATTGACTTTCAGTTTAACTTCCCAATAGTTACACATTTTAATGCTATATTAGAATTAGTCACTGCTAATGCTTTTAAGTCTTTGCAAGATGTTGTTTGAATTATGTGCTTAAACAATGCCTGTGGCAAAGAGCTGAAGTTTGTTCCTGTATATCCAATTTTAGGATACAGAATTGTCAGCATATGAAATGTGTCTCTAATTTTTAAATATAGTAATGTGTTGTACAGAGTTATGCAAATCTATTTGGAGCAAACTCTACAGGTATTTTCTCTAACAGCAATTGAGAGTAAGGATATATTAACTATGAAAAACCAACTGTAGGCTCAGGTACATTAGTTTCAGAGATAAATACCTTCTGCCAGATGTTGACTTTTAACTCAAAGATTTCAAGGTAAAAGAAATAATTCTTACGAAGAAATCCTATATTTAGATTTCTGACGTCTTTCTGAATTTTGCATTAAATTTCTTACAATTTGTAGCAATAAAAGTACAAATTCTAATTAAAAAATTAAATTACAATAATATGTGGCAGTTGTAAGGTGCTGCTACTACTAGAATCACCAAAATGCAAACATTTACAAGGCAAACTAAAATTTAAATGTGGTTGACAATCCAGTACAAAGAAAACAAAAATTTCCTTTTTCTAAAATCAATGGACTTTAGATACTAAAAGGTAATGAAGAAGCATGTACATTGACATCCATGGGCACTTTCCATTTTTAAATTCCTGTGTCAAATGTAATTTTACTTTTACTAATCAAGATGTTTTATTTCACTGACTTTTGAATTTCTTCTTGTGAAGACACAAACCCAACAAATTTTTTGAAGAATTTGGGAAAATAATAGCTTAGTAACTCTTGAGATGCACCAGTCGTGTCTTAAAACAAGGACAGCACATGTTACTATCTTAATCTAAAATTTTTACAGTTTCACCACTCAGTGTAGAGGCCAGAGAAGATGACTTTAGGTGCATTCCCACCCATTCTTAGGCCCCACTATGGTCTGGGAAATGCTTATTAGACTTTGGCCTTGAACAACTGCACCTGGACTAAGCCTCTTCCCAGCTTGTCAGAAACACTGTCTATTACCAGTAGAAGAGCAACAGTTTTTTAAAGAGCAGCCTTTGAAAATTATTTTTCTCACTTGAAAACCCTAAATTAAATAATATTTCGTTTACCAAACCTTCAAACAAAGTTTCCAACTTGAATTGCATCCAGGATAGAATATTACTGTGACTAAAATCCCATTCTCTTGTGATCTTACAAACAGTGATCTAAAGTGAGAGAGACCCTTTTGAGCTCTCAATTCTGAGAGGCTGAGGAGTACTAAACACCACAACCCAATGACCTTATAAATAGTGGTACAAAGTGAGATTTTTAGATTTTAATTTTCAGAATATAGGTGGACTGTGCATCTCAAACACCAGTATGGCTGTGGGGCCAACCAAGAACATTTAGTAATAGCAGACATGAAATTCTGGTCATAACCAAGGACTATTGGTACTAGCAGGCTCTGAGGAAGAACAAGTTTTGACTGGAGAGGAGGGACCAGGTGGAGACAGGGCAGAACTTTTCTGTGAGAAAGAACCACAATGCAGTACAGCTGGGCACAGGAATGCATGGCAGAAAGCAGACACAGACTACACAGTAAGATTGAGACCAGCAAAATTTTGGAAGTCCTCAGACCCATTTCTAGAAAGGCCTAAAAGAACATGATAAGAATGATAAGTAAACTAGCAGAGAAAGCAAGAAACTTGTCTTCAGAATAGACTCTCCACAAAAAGGTACCCAGCCCCAAGCCCAGGCAGTGCCCCTTGGACCCCTGACATATTATCAGCCACACTGACACAGCTGGATTGCTGCTTATCACCTGAATTGACACTGAAATCAGGACAGGCATCCCCTCAACTGGAAGGGCACTGAGACCATAGGCATAGGATAGGCATTCCCATCATCTGGGTTGATGCTGAAGTGAGTGTACCCTTTCTTCCTTTTCTTTTTCCTCTTTCTTGTCCTCCCTTTTTTCCTTCCTTAAATTAATCTCTCTCTTTTTAATGAACCTCTTTAATTTTTTCTTTTTCCTTTCCATCCTCCCCCTTGTCCCAAGACCCACTGCCATGTACTTAATCTCTGTTTTTCATTTACCCTACACGTTTATTTGAATTCCACTGTCATGTTCCTACATATCAGGTCAGGGACTAACATACCAATTTTCATGCCAAATGCATTATGTACCAATAATACTTTATGCTTCTTTGCAGACCCTCTGACTTCTGTCACTTATTTTTCTGACCAAGGAGCATTTTTGAATCTTAAGTTCTTCCTTCCCTTAGTTTTCATAATGATGTTGATCTTCTCCAGCATACTTTTACATCTTCCTATTTCTGTTTGCAGTTAAGAGCCTTAAAATGACAAGCAAAATTTTCTTGTTTTTTGTTTTGATTTACCTGAAAGACAGCCAGTGAGTGACAGGAACAGCAAGAGTTTCCATGACAACCACATCCTTGGTCACAAAGGTCCTTCCGTGCCTCTTTGTGCAGTTGTTAGCAGCGTTGACGTTTCTTAATTAAAGCTTAGCCTAGTGGGACAAAGACAGATCTGTTAGGAAAATTAAAAATATCTCTCAATAATATGACAAACAATTCAAGAGACAAAGCTGCTCCTAATGCAATTAAAAGTCTAGTTCCAAAGGTCTCTGTATACACAGGAACAGGTATCCTGACAGATACTCAGAGGGATTTGCTCCAGTAGTTACCAGTGTTAATAGCTCAAATGTCTGTGACAGTTCTCTGGATATGTGTATATATATTTATATAGATATCACCTTAAAACTGCATGTGTCTTGAAGCTTTAAATTTCCAAAAAGCCAAGATTAGAAGACAGTACACATATCTTTCACAGCAAACATATTCAAAGCAGATAGCCTGATGTGTGTTCTTATTTTCCTGAAAGAAGTATGTTGATTTTTGACATAAAGTGTTTCAAAAATGCTCATGTGGAAGCATGGGTTAGATGAGTGGACAGTGAGGTGAATTGAGACTTGGCTGGAGGGCAGAGATCAGAGTGTTGTGACCAGTGGTGCAGAGTCTGGTTAGAGCCTGTAGCTCACAGTGTTCCCCAGGGATCAGTACTGTGTCCAGTTGTGTTCGACTTATTAATCAGTGACCCTGAATGTAAGCTTTGAAATAGATATCTGCATATTTCCCTCTCAACTCTAACCATTATGTGATTCTTTTCCTGAAAGTAATGTGTTGGTATATTTAGTATTAATATTTTTTAAATGTTTTAGGAAAATCTGGGTGTTTTTACTGCTTGCAAACTGGATTGAAATAGATTCCAGTTTCTTCAGCTTTACTCAGTGTGTAAAGAATCTACCAATACATTTGAAACAACCAACACTTTTACAGAATATATTATTCATACTCATCTCCTACTATTCACCAGGTCTGTCCCATGACATGAACACAAATTTTGGTACATTTCATCTTTGATCATTGCCTTCTTAACTATGACTTTAACAATGTCAGCAACTTTACCACATTAGAACTCAAGAGATTTTGCATTCAAATGTCTGAAAAGTCAGTCCAAAATATGAGAAGATTTAGCTGCTTTTCTATGGAACTATGTATACTTCTGGTCTTTGACTTGAAAAGCATCAAGTTGCAGACATAAAGTTGATTTCCTACACTTAACTAGTCATATTTATTCAGGAGGATTTTGAGATTCTCTTATTGGACCCCGAGGAATCTTCAATCAGTAGGGGCTGTGATTTATAACTACGAGAGCAATGACGTGACATAGTATGAAACAAAGGAGAATTTCCTTTGATCCCCTTTTAAACCCTTTTTGGGGATAATATGACTCCTCCAGATAATAACCAGCTTAATTTACATGCCATATTTGATGCTTTGAGGGTCCTATTCTCAGTATTAGAACCCTCACAGTAAGAGAGCAGAGGCAACACACTTGCCCAATATAGAAATATACATCATAATGTAAAAGTAGGTTCCTGCTGGATTATTCAATTTCAACTGCTCCCTGAGCATCTCTAGTTGTAACCAATTTTGACAGTCTTTCCATCATATCTAGAGAGACACACTGTGTGAGTACAAGATGACATCTCTTTATGTTGCTGGTGGTTATTCCTGCAACAATATAAAGGTGTAGCTTGTCAGCTTTCATTTAAACAGCACAGCAGATATGCTTTTCAACACAGATAAAAAATCCCATTTAGGATTTGTACTTCCTTTCAGGTAACTCAGACCAGGGAAACTTAATATTGAATGTACACGTAGGTATAAGCAACACTGAAAGGGAACACAACAATCTGGTAGACAAGTGACTTTCCATATAGAGCTTGTAACTCATCTAAACCTCCACAGGAAACATCCTCAATTAATTATTAATGTCTTCTGCCTTTGTTTTTCACTTCAGTGATAATCTGCTTTTCAGTCATTGTGTTCCTTTGGTTAGCGAATTATCTCATTCAGCATTCTTTGCTGGCCAGGCTTTGGGAAATAAGCATTTTCATTAAAATTTAAATTTTTCCCTTATGGCCATATCTGTTAAAGAGAGTAAAGAAGAGATTTCTCCCCGTGCCCCAAACATTATTACATTTTCTTCTTCCTCTTTTCTTCACTTCTTTTCAGCTACTTTTACAACAGTGCAACTCAGAAATTATTTTAACTTGGCAATTTTTCTTTAGAATGAACAGGGAAAAATATACCAAATTTTCTAGTATTACAGTGTGAGATTGTTGCTGTATTTATTACTAGGTATTACTGTGCCTATAGGATTAGACTGTTAAAATAATAATAATAATAAAAGTTGTTATTGGTAGAACAGAAACAGGATGAAGATTAACTGGAGCCAAACAGTGGGAACATTAAAATAAAATATGGATTTATACACATTTCTCTTTGCATTCTTGAAATAAATGATTTTAAACCTGCTCAGAAATTTTGAAACATGATGATTTTAAACTTTCTGTGAAAAAGAATTTTTATTTTTTTTTAAGGAATGTGTCATTGAAGACAACAGAGTTATCACAAGTTGTGTCAGGTAAGGAGCCCATAGCTGAAGAGCTGTATTAACTTTTATGTGACAATCCTGTGTAACCTGTACCTATCAAGGCAATACATACTTCAGACCTGTTACACAGGAATATGAACATTTAAATCCAGAGCACTATGACAGGGAGATTAATTTAAGTCATGAATGTTGGACACTGGCCTTCCTGCTTGTGTATTTCTTGTGTAAATATGTTGGCTGAACTCAGTAGAAGAATTGCTAGCAAAACAAGCAAGGGCAAAATATGCCACTGCATAACTTTTAAAAAATCTACTTAGAAATCTTGTTTATTGTCATAATGAAATTACTTTGCATCTCTATTTTGTCTATATTTCTTTTTTCTTCAAGGGTAGTTGGCTAAAAATTTACTGAGCACATGGATAAATGAAATAACAACATAGTGGTGTTATTGAACATCTAAGGGTTGGGGAGTACTGTTCATGCAGACTGACCAAGTCACTGATACTGCATGTATAGGGCTGCCATGTGGCATGTGGGATAATGACAAAGGTTCTTTGTAGGAAATTACACAGGCAAAAGGAGGAAAATGCTGCTTTTAATAAATATAGGCAGGTAGTGTAATTTCTGTTCTAGATTCAGTGAAGGGATGTACTCCTGGCTTTATTATCAGTGGTTGTCACCTATCTTTTCCATGACTAACTTCTCACTTTAGGAACATGCATGGTTGAGGAATTCCTTTATGCTTATAGCAAAAAGATCAAAGCTGCACTAAATCCATTAAGAGGAGCATCTTTATTTCTTTTTTTTTTTTTTTTTTTTTTACTAAAGAAAAAAAAGAAAAAAAAGGGAAAAAAAAGAGTGCTCTTGCTGAAAAAAACCTAATGAATATTCTCTTAAGTCTTATAAGAAAAATCTTCCATTTAAAACTGGCTTATTCTGAAAGTAGCTTAAGAGCATATATACCAGCAGTATTCAGTTGTACTTGGTTTGAAACTTCTGATAAATTCCTATTTTGTTTTGGTTGTTTCCCACCCCTGACTACCCCAGAATGAGTAATACTAATTTTAAAAAATCAAAAAACCACCCCAATAAAAATAATTTACATTTTAATCTTATGACTGTAAACCAGAATATCCAGTAAGTTATGCAAAAGAATGCAGCTGAAGATGCTGCTTAAAATGACTTTAAAATAATTTCAGCTGAATAGTATCTGGGTTTTTTTTCAGTTATAAAATAATACCTTACAAAAATCCAACTTACTTGTTTGGAATAGTTTCTTGGCTTTATTCCTCAACAAAAGAAAATTAAGTTTGACTTCTACCACTTCTTGATTATTTTTATTCCTATCCTTGATTATTTTTATGTCCTGTTCTTAATCTGGTTTCTTTACAAAAAACACAGTTTCAGCAAGTAATTTTTTCTTAATACCAAGGACATTAATTTTCCCTGAAAGAAATTTGTATAAAACAGTGATCTAATATACAGATGTATATAATGTGCAGCAAATAATTGATCTAATTTATTTTCCAGCACAAAAATTAGAAAATGCAGTTTTCAATTTCCATGCAATACTACCCCTGGTCCTTTGTTTTCCCCAGGATTTCTGCCAAATTACTTTTGCAATTTCTTTTAATTCTGTGTGCTAATTGTAGAAAAGTTATCAAAGCCCTCACCAGTATGTTTTAATGAAATACTTTGGCTGGTACTGTCAGGGTAGATATTTTCTCATGGTTCTGACTCCTAGCAGAATTTGTGAATACTGAGAACATGAGTGTTAATTCAGTGTTGTCAACTCCAATGTGCAAGAGATTTGAACCAGATCCAGTAAAATTGTGCTCTTTCTAAAGGAAATAATAAAATTTGGTCTCATTAATGCTTGTTTTCTGACACTTTTGATAAATTTAAATGCAACTACAAGGATCTGGGTTTTTTTTAAAATTAAAATACTTAGGAAACAAAACTGTTAGCATAGATATCGTAACACTGATATTAAATCAAAAGGCTTTCTTCCATTATCACTACCTAATTTCTCTTTTCCATCATATGCATATTTATCCACTTATGTGTAGAACATGAAAAAGATGATTGCTTAAATCCACATCCTCTCTCAAAGCAATGGAGCAAATCTTTGTGTCTAAAGTGAATATACTGCTCAGAGGAAAGGTGGTCAATTGTCACAAAAAATGAAAGTTGTCTCCGTATTTTTTTTTTTGCTATATCAATATATATTGCATTATTTCATTTTCCCTTTCCTTTCAAAAAAGAACATGCTCACAGGTTATGACGAAACAACAGCAAGGATGAGCAATTCTGATGTTCTAGATAGACTTGGAAGAGCAGGAAGTGAAAAGAATTAGAAATTGATCCATTCCCACCTATACATCCAAATAGAAAAGAATAGCATATGCTGTGAAGAATAAATACACTTGGATAGTTTTTAGTAGTATTATTAGGAAATACTTTTCATCATATTTAGTAAGTGAAGGATGTCATAAGGTGCAATGACACTGCTAACAATATTCCTTACTCAAGGCAAGCCTATGAAATCAGTAAATGCAGGAAGCTAAGTATCACTGACTAGGCATTTTTTATAAAAGGCTTTTTATAGTCTTGCAAGAAAACAGAGGTCTACCTGAAGGTACAGATTAAAGTATTTCTACACTTCAAAACCTTCTGAACTACACCAAACTCTCTCTGCTTCCCTGCACAACCTTTACTGCAATCAGGGCTTGGAAGATCTCACTGGAATTGTTGCAGACAGCAGTTCAGCCTATCTTCCTTGCTCCCATGAGTATCAGACCTCTAATGCTCAGCCCACAGAGAATTGGAGGCTTTAGAAATCCAAAGGTTCAGATATTACAAAGCTCATAATGAACAGAGGAAGTAGCGTGGCTGGAATTTTTTTTAAAGTGCTTGTCTGTAAATATCTCCCTAATGAATGCTTACATAAAAAGTTAACTATTAGGCCACAATTATTACAGACAGTGGTTATACAGAATATAAATAACCTAAATTGGGTTCATGGCTCTTCTTGCTTTCAATGAAGTTTTTATTTGTTCTGTCCAAAGCGTTTTTGACAATACTATTTTTAAATTGGTTTAAATTTACTAAAACCATATTAAGGCAATATTTGATAAAAGTAATACCGTAGAAACTTATACAAAGAATGTCAGTGACATTTGTTACAGGATAAATTAAAGAGAAATTATATTAAGCTAATGTAAACAGCAAGGCATCTTGCAGGATTGATTATTACCCCAATGGAAGATAATTTATTTTCAAGTTTTAGTAATTGTTCAAACGATTGTAAAGAAAATTTAATAAAGATCAAAATGTAGCAATTAAATAAAACAGCTTCAGAGTTGTTTAATGACCACTCATTTTACTGCTAATAATATTAAAAGTTTTTTCTGCAGTGGAAACTTTCCTTGTCAGGTTCCTCTTCATGAGCAACCAGGACATTCAACAGCTAAATTAATTTTTTATAAGTATTTTTGGGGGTTTTTTTGGGTGCTTTGTTGTTGTTGTTGTTTTATTCATGATACTAATAATGTTTTCAAAGACACCACTCCAGGACATGAAAAAGAAAGAGAGAGAGGATACTACTCTACAAAAGAATCAAATTAATTCTTTCTGAAATAAGGATCAATCACAATTCTATACTGGTGAATGAACACCTGAACTACTTCTCTGAAAGACCAACCAAAAAATTTGATTGCTAGTGCTGAATAAGTATCTCAAAATGCCTATTAGTCCAAGTGATTCTGAATTATTCAGATGACTCAAACCTGTTTGGAAAGCTGTGCACCACACCCATACAATAAAAAGTTAATATTGTATTAAATATTGATTATTTTATAGTATTTTAATATATTTGCACATACATATTTAAAAAAGAGGGTTTGTATGTAAGATGCAGAAGGTCTTCCTTTCTAACGTTTCAACCAGCTGACTGCATTTGTACTGTGTTCAATATTACTTTTCTTTAACCAACCATTAATATGTCTAGAGGAGATTTACAAAATCACTTGACCAAGAAGGCTGGTTTATGCTGAATTATTTGAAGGACTTTTCCAATGTTATTTGCTATAAGAACCAGATCCTCTTTGACATTCTTACTGCAAATCAGACATAAAGTGTCTTTGTGTCACGTGAAGATGGCAGAAGGAGTCCTCAGCTTCTCTGAACCAGCAGGACTGAGTGGTCTATTTGACAACATTCATTTGAAAAACGCTTGAAAAAGCTAGAGTACTGCTCAGGCAGTCGAGTGACTCAGGATATACCTTGAGGTACTGGCTGCTGAGCAGTGTTAAAACCATGAACTCTTTCCTACTTGCAGCTTCAACATGCTGCTCCCACTACAAGGCATGGCCTCTGGTGAATAGAATACCTGCTGGAAGAGGTCTGAGAAGGAAAAGAGTCAAATCAGTTCTGTTGGGGATTTTTCCATCTATTTACCAATCAGACTGACAGTTTCTAAAATACAGCTCACATTTCAGAGAACAAGCAGCTGCTGGAGGTGAAGCAGTTTAAAAAGCCTTTCTCTTGCACCTAGGATTGTGAATGTAACATGAATTCACCCAGCAGAAATTTCTTAAAGCCTGGGCTGGAAGCAACAAAGATTTTGTCACAAGTGGCACAGTTAAGCTGTTTGGTTTCTTGTATGAACTATATGAGCAGTCATTTCAGTCTCACAAGCTGTCATTACACACTCTTAAATTTATTTTCTTTTTAGTTCTGCCAATATTATTCATATCTAATAGGAAAAAAGAAAAGAGAAGAAAATTATGTCCAATTTGACACTTTGGAAATGCAGTATATAAGCTCTCTTGTTAGTAAATGAAGAGGAATAGAAAACCGGAAGGAAAATTAATTCAAAGATTTTTGACATTTATTTTGAAGTAAGATGAACAGCCTAATTCTTTTTGCTAAATGTGATGGAAACCTGATTGCAGCAGAAACCTAGACAGCTGTCCTAAATTATTCAATTAACTTTCAGATGTCTAAAGCTGAGTGATAGCTGTCTTCACTTGTTTTTTGCAATATGGAAGTTTCAACTGCATGTAAAAATCTCAACTGGTTATTTATCTCCCAAATCTCAGTTGAATTACAACAAAATCACCCTCTTTTTATAACAGCCTTTTCTTGGTATTTTGCTTTAAGTATTCAGGAAATACATTTAAGCACTTAATATTAACAGATAACAGACGCCACCTAATATAACAGATGCCTCAGAGAAATTGAGAAGTTCAGGGAGAAACTATAGAATTGCTG
The DNA here is from genome assembly GCA_034336665.1 of Luscinia megarhynchos. Lineage (NCBI taxonomy): Eukaryota > Metazoa > Chordata > Aves > Passeriformes > Muscicapidae > Luscinia > Luscinia megarhynchos. The sequence continues at coordinate 75,185,037 of JAPFBE010000003.1, forward strand.
GTCATATCAGTAACCTGGTCTTAATCTGCACTCTTTGTATTAGACTTGATTTATTTGCAATGAAGAAATGCAAGGAAAAAGATGCATTCTTATGATATTTTTTTCAGGCCCACTTGTTTATTTCCAAATTCCTCTGGGATTACTCTGGGATATCATAATATGTGCCAGTGTTAATATATCTGGAAATGATCTGTTCTCTGGCAAGCAAGGGATTAAGGACAATGAGAGGACCAGTAAGACCCTGCTGTTGTTTTGTCTCTCAGCTGCACTTGGTAGAACCAACTCTACTGTATAAAGAGCAGCTGATCTTGGCCTCTCTTCTGCAGCAGCCAACTACTGCCAAGAGGGAGGATGACTGCAGTTAAACAAATGTCCTTAATTGCCATTGCATCTAGTACGTTAGCCAGCATAAATAAACCTAGCTTAAACCTTCTGCTTAACACATCTGCAAGAATAATGACATTACGCATTTTAATAACACATACCAGGATCCTTACTCATTTGTCTACAAGGATAAACCCCTGAAGATTGTGTGTACTGCTCTGAAGTACAACCTCTCCATGGACTTTTAAGTTCAACTCCTCTCTGTGCTCTCTTCTGGATAAATCAGCTGTGGCATACCAGTGTATTGAGCACCAGGGTGCTTAATACTGTGCATGTAAAGGATCAATAAATCTTCTGTGCCTAGGATGTGAGATCCCATGCATGAGGAAGGTGCAGGGCAGGGTCCCAAAGGTGTGTTAAGTAAGATCCCTCAACATTCTGCTTCCCTCCTTGCTGTGGGCTTTATGTGATGCTGCCAGGCTGCCAGAAGGACACTGGTCTGAAAGGATGTAGGCTTCATGTGCTGAGTGAAAGAGCCTGTTTCATGGGTAGAGCACATGGGAGACATAGACAGGTTTGTGTGCAAGACGAGTGTGTGTGAACAATCTGTCAGTGCATATGAGGTACAAGTCTGCCTCAATGCTAATCCACAAATTAGAAAAATGACAGTTCTATTAAAAAAAAACCCAAACTTTTTTGTGTTATTCATGAGTTCTGAGTTACTGCCTGTGTAGTCACTGTTGCAGATTTCACATTAGCTCAGCCCGCCAGGTTTAGGTAACAAGATCATTTTTAGACAAGTATTTTATTTGATTGTGATGTATAATAAAGTAGCTTAAAAGTTCAATTTCATCACAATATCATGGAATTACAGAATCTTTTACGTTGGAAATGATTTTGACTCCCAGAGAAGCTGTGGGTGCCACATCCCTGGAAATATTCAAGGCTGGGTTGGATGGGGCTGTGAGAGACCTGGTCAAGTGAAAGGTTAATGGCAGGAGTGTTGGAAATCTTAAAGGTCTCTTCCAACCTAAACCTTTCTATGACTCTTTGATTCCATGAGAAGGCCTTCAAGTTCATTGAATCCAACCATAAATCTAAAGCTGCCATTATATCTTCAACTCAAGTCAGGATAGACATTTCCTAAGTTTAGGAGACAGAATGCACTTTAGGCACTGTCTGTGCTGGGAAGTGTTTCTCTTGTATGTGTTAATAAATAAGTTTTTTCCACTTTTCCCCCTGAGTAAAATTTTTTTTCCTTATTTCCTGGAAAGCTCTTCTGAAGGTTTTTTTCCCTAAGTTTGTCCAAACTTAGACAGACACTTTTGGAAACAAGTCTTTAAACTACGTATATTTTACAAACACTGACTATATTTTTAAATATTATACATCCAATTCAATCTATTCAGATAAATAAATTTAAATAAAAATATTATTTGTTTCAGCTAAATTGTTGCAATAGACTCTCATTACATATCTCACAACAACAAAGAGTTTAATATACAATAAAAAGACATTAGCTTTGGAACATAGATGTCAGAGGAGCAGATAAAAATTCATAATTTGGAAATGCATCTGTAAAATCAAAATAAATTAAGAGAAGACACCTGGAACACTCATTGTTCTGTAATGGTTGTGGTGGCTTAAATGTTAATAATACTGTTCTTAGCTGTTTTCTTTATGGAATGCATTTTTTAACTGGCATACTGAAGAATATTAATGATGCAACAAATTGATTGGTACTACAGAGATGTATCTGGTTTTTTTATGAGCATATTTAATTGCACATGTTTCCTAAGTTTCTAATTACAACCAGTACTAAAAGTGTCTAGATGCTTAAGGATGCATTTTTGTATTTAAACATACTTCATTGTTATTGCTTATATGGCAGATAGCTCCCTAAGATATAATGATAGGATATTAAAGTGGATTAGAAATCTTATTATTAGAACTCAAGCTTGTCTGAATAGAAAGAAAAAAAAATAAAGTACTCTAAGTGGAATAAGTACCTCTTCATTTTCTTTCACAAATCTCATTTTATTATGGGCTAAATGTCAGAGACATAAAGACATAACTGCTGGCATGATCCCATCAGGGAGGTTCTCTCTGTTATCATATGGTATTCAACATTATTTTTCCACAGATGTTAAGTAAAGCCAGGAAAATTTACTAAGGGGTCAAATTTAACCCAAATATATTTTAGCCTATCTAGAAGTGGATTGTTTATTTTTAAATAGTAAGATATGACTGCAGTCAAATAGCATTTCTTCTTGTATTTTAACTCAGCATTAGAGTAGACACCAATTATGAAATTGTGCTGTCAGGTTACCCCTCTAAGGGCAGTCACACACTTCATGTTTTCAGTGGCAAATTGAATTTGACATTTAATTTGAAGCCCAGGATACCATAATGTAAAACCTTCTGCAGTATTAGTGATAAAGCATGAGGTCATACATCCTGTCTAGCTCTTTTAAATAGTCCTCTCCATGTAGCTATTGCCTTCATTATTTTCCATGGAGATTATTTTCCTGATATTTAAAGGAAAATCCCAGTAAATATTTAGAATCACAGTAGCTCACAACTAGAGCATTTTAGGTTTCTTCATGGATTCAAATAAGTACATGCTATTCAGACATCTTTTCATTTCTGAGTTTAGAAACAATTAGAGGAAACCTTAGTATAGCTCTTAGTAGATGTTGGTGGTGCCAAGACTTCCTAATTTGTTTATTCTTCACAAGATAATTTAATTTAACATTGCAAGAAGGTGTTCTAATAGTGGTTGCAAGCCCTTTATTGGTGGAGGAATAATTTATTGCAGAGATTTCTGTGTAAGTTGGCAGCCCTTTCTTTAATACATTTTAGAGTATTGAAATGTAATATTTTCAAGAAGCAGGCAGAATTTTTCCTTCCTTGACAGAACAGAGAGTTTTAGGATCAAAAGTTAAGAATGTCATAATCTGAAAGCCCAAAGGCTGGTTTGTTGCACATGCAAATGGAATTTAGTCAGGATTTCTGGGTTGACCATCACCTTGGAGGTTAAAATTACATATAAAAAGTCCCTCTAGACCAATAAACAAACAAACAAAAAACAAGAACAACAAAACCAAATACTCCCCCCTTCAAAAACAAACCAAAAAAGCAAAACTCAAACCAGAACAAAACCCCTGGGGATTTTTCCCCCTAAGCTTTCATATTGCAGCAGCCATGAATTAAGCTGTGAGATATGTACCAGTTCAGAATCAGGCCCAGAAGCTCCAGCCATAGAGAACTACATAACAAATATCAGATCTCTGCACTAATCAATATTTGTACACAAATATAATCCAGCCCACATAGGAGCATATTTCTGGTTAATTATCCAGCCCACACAACACATTCAGCATAACGTTAATTTTGCATAAACTCTCACTATCTGATCTGCATAAAAGTCAGCAATGCTCCAGTTATTCCCACTTTTTTTCCCCTACCATTTCTACCATTTCTACAGTCTGTGTCAACTGGATTAGGTGTTTTAGTATAATTTTGTACTGTTGGTATGTTAAAGTGGAATTCACTGTTATGAACATGAACTGCTTTAGCAGTCCCTATAGAGTACCAATATTTCCTTAATTATTTCAAGAAGTGGTCAGAGTTGTGTCAGGAGATGTCAAAGTATATGTCCTGAGGTTTTTTTTTTTCATTATTTGGGTTTTATTTCTGAAATTATTTTTTTTCTGGGGAGATAACAACCTCCTTAATTAAAAGAAGTCATGAGGCTCTTACTGGTTTCCAGAGAGCATTGCCATTGATTGTGTTGACAGCACATTTTTCCACTGATCTTGAGGTTTTTTTCATTCTATCAGAGCATGTGTTGCAAAAAATACATCCTTTTTCTTTAGCCAGTGAGCTCCAATTGCTGGAACAGCAATTGTAGTTTGTAAATTGCGTTCAGTGAAAAAATGAAATTTTTTTTTTCTTTATTCTTATTTATGAAGGAAGAGAATTTTGAATTTGCGAGCAAGAACACAAACCATGCACGGCTTAAAGTTTATAGTGTGGCACTTTCCTTGCTGTAGAAGATGCTGCACTTTGGTAAATTCATATTATCTATGAAACAAAATCTAAGACCATCAGTTCAGCAGAATGCAGTGAAATATAATGAAGAAACTATGTACCTTGTGCTGTTAGTGTGCTGAAATTCTGCTGGTGCAGCATGCAAAAACACAAGCCAGGGGCTACTGGTGCATGCTGGACAAGTGCTGACAAATCCTAATAATTACCCAGAGAAGGCTCTGTCGGGACACAGTTTTCACTCATTTGTTTGACAGGGAGTGAAATGTCAGGCCCATCACTGCACCTACTGAAGATTATTTTTTTTGGTGATTCTGGAAGATGTGTGGAATGATGCCTGCCTTTATTAAAAGTTCAGCCATCCCCTTCCAAGAGACAGGAGTCCCTTGGCACAGCCCTGATTAGTGGTTATAAGGGAGCCAAGGTGGAATTGAGATAGAAATTGTATGTATGCTTCTCTTCCTTCCCTGATAATTAGCTGGAATCATAAGTGTTTTACAATTCAATTTCTAATCTCTGCTGCCAAAAAAGGATAACAGGATGGCTAATAGATAGAGAGCCATTTATATCTGAAAATGAATGCTGTCTCAGGATGCCTTGTCACCTTCCTGCTCTTCCCTACAGGCTTCCTGCACAGCAGTGAATAAAAAGAAGATGCCAAAAGGACACAGACTTAGTAAAATAAACTCTCAAAATTAGTCTGATAATGTCTTTTGTTAAATGTGATGTTGCACTTTCTATTCTTCTTATCTCAAGTGTTCCCTTAGACTATAGTTATAATAGTTTATCCATAAAATTAACATGATTTATCTATGTAACTTAGTACAGTGACAGATCCCATAAAAAAACCCAAAAACTTGAGCAATTGGAAAGAGACAATAACCCCCAGCATGTTGACTTCTTTTCTTTCCACTACCCACATTATGTCAGAATATTTTAAAATTATTCAAAATAAAAGTCATTAAGTATGATTATGTAGATTGCTATTGAAAATAGAGAGGCAGATATTGTCTGTGTTTTGAATACTGTTTTTAACTGTAAATAGTACATTATTTGAAGATTTTAGTTATATTTATATGACTCCTTGGTCCCATACCATAACCTACTATATGATAAAACTTTATATTAATTAAAACAATCAATAAATTAATTCATTAAATATAAAGATTAAATTAATTAGTCAGATTTTCAGTTAAACTAATTTTAAAAATTTAACCAGACTTAATCAAGGGCAAAGGGACTTCAGAAATTTGAAAATCCTTTGTAGATAATTACACAGGAAAGCATTCATGTGTTAGCTTGGCCTAATTCCAGTAAACTAAAATACAAAGTCTCTAATTGCAGATCCTTCACTTCAGCACTGAAAATACATAATAAATTATAATCTCCCACCTAAGGAAAATCCATAACTGCAACCACATGACTGAATACTAACCAAATGTGTGGGAAACATCTTGCCCATATCACTATTTTAAATTTCCAGTAAAGAAGACTCATAATGGAAAAATCCAGTGTTAAAAATCCAGCGAAAAAATCTCTAATTTGAAAATATTGCCACTAGTTTTACCACACCTGCATTTGCACCTTGTTAGTAGTTTTGAAAAACAACTTGCAGAAGAACGACTAAAAACAATTTCAGGTTCAGCTTAGTGATTATGAGAGTGAATCTCTTCTGCCAATTCATTCACTATGGAGAAAGACATCAAGAAATCAGACTATGCTACAGTCATGCAAAGTGCTTATAATGTTTATGGAGAGATAAAATGAGAAAATTAGTTAGTACAAATATTACAGCTGGAAGTGGACACTATCATCTGTTTTGATCTCATTCCTATAAAAACATATGCTGAAAAATATTTCCTGAATCATTGAAAACTCATGACCTTCAGAAAAGGATGTACTGATATTGTGAGGAAATAAATTATTATAAAATAATCTATTTAATAAAATTACTTATTTCCTGACTAAATTGGGGTGAAGGGGGTTGTTGGATAAGCAAGAGATGGCAGCAGCTGATGAGAAACTTAGACACTGATTTCTCCTTGAGAAGGCAGAAGATGGATATTCTTTCACATCCGTTTACTTTATGTCTAAAACTTTGTCTGATTATTATGTTATCCCAGGGGACAGAGGGAAGGAATCTCGCCTTTCTCTTAGGGATTTGAGGATTTTCTGTACATATCAGAAGTGCCACAGTTTTAAGGAAGATCATTTTCAGAGTTGCAGAGGAAGTGGGGAATAAGGAAAACCAAACAAATCTATGAACTCAATTCGGTGAAGGGGGGACATTATGAAGGAAAAGGAATCTAAGGACAAGAGAAGAGGCAATGTACCTTTTCTTACTCATAAGCTTCAAGTTTGAACTAGCTGGCTCAATTTAATTCCTTTTTATTTTAATGTACCAATCTACTCAGCTGTTCTCTTACAATGTAAATTTGTATGTGGCCATCAGTGACTGAGATGAATGATTAAAGTCAGATCATGACATTCTGCCCCCAAGTATTTTCTGTTTTCATAGAACAAGCAGATTAGATATTACAAGACAGCTACAAATCCAAAAATAAATCTGCTGTGTCTCCTATTCCTGTATACACTTCTGTAGCCTGTCTTACCCCCAGCTGTCCTTGTTTGTTGGCCTCTACAGGCCAGTCTTTGCCCTTGACTATTTGCATGTAATATACTAGAAAGTTAATGCATTATTTGTTGCCTCACTCTTTACTAGATCTGCTCTTTCCCTTCCCACAAAGAAAGCATAAAATTTGGAGAAATCAATCAGATTTATAATGTAGCATCACAATAAATGTGCCTCATGTGCCATTTTTTACAGCTTGGTATTTATAGAGTAGTTTAAAATCACTGAGAATAAATTAAGAAAATCCATAGACCACAAGGGATTTTTGGCACCAGGCTCTCTCTCTCCTGCAGGCATTGCAATGTTCATCCCATTCCTCTGCCTGCCCCTTCTCATGAAGATAAAATCCACAGCTCTCTCACCCTCCACCATTACATAGCCATTTGATTTTCCTAATTCAGTGGCCTTTAAGTCCAGTTTTGTTTCTGAGACATATATCATTATATAGGGTCACAACAGTCCCAGCTGGCTGGGTCTCAGCAAGTTAGAAGAATTAGGACATGTACATGCAGATGTACATGAATGTAGCTAATACACTTTAGTTGAAACTTTACTTTGTCCTCCACACTGACAAATTCAACTTTGCAAGACTATTATTAAACCTAAACATTTCAGTTTAAAGCCCAGATGTCCATCCATCTAATATAGTCTATATAAAATGAATTTTTTCCACAGTGTTAAAAAAAACAAGGGTTTTTTTTTTGGTTTTTTTGTTAGTTTTACCTAAACAATAAAGATGGCAAAACTAATTTGTTTTTGTTTGTTGGTTTTCTTTATTTTCAAATTTATAAGGCTTTTGGCTTTTACGAATTATAAAGTTGTTGGTATCATTTTTTTTGTATGCTATATCAAGAATGGTTTTGAGACTTAAATCTCATTTTGAATGTTAGCAAAATGACATTTAATTTCTCAAAATTCGATGACAAAAATATTTTTCTGGAAATTACTGTAGTAAAAAGAATTGCTGATGTTGAAGGCAGCACATTCTACCTATAATCCAGAGCAGCAAAAATTGTTTGTCTATTAAAGAACAGATGTGCAAATAAAAATGTTTGTTTTCCCCTGTGTTCAGTTACTCAAACACTTTATTTTCGCACAAACAAACAAAGACAAACTTATCACATGGGTATGTAAACTTAAAGTATTGGAAAGATAAAGACAAGCTTGGAAGTAAATGATATATTTGAGCATTTAGCTTTAAATCAGTGTTTTGGCATATGGAATTACAATCATAAAACAAGAAATATAATAATGGATATAAAAGAAAGCACTTAAAATGCAATTACTTGACTTTGACTGTCATGTCTTTGATAGAGGTTCAACTGGGACAGTCACGACCTTCTGCTAAGTAAATTCTGTCTACCTGTTTTAGTTTTTATGAAAATTAATGAGACAGAACGAGTTAAAGAGATTATATCATTCATCTTGCTTTTTCAGGAACAATTTTGATTACAAAAGGCAGTCAGTACAAAGTCCCTGGACATTTTTATCATTCTGTGGGTATATCCTTTGACAGCTGTAAACCTGTTATCGCTAACACTCAAACAATATTTTCTTACTTTCCACATTCATTGCAATGTAGAGATGTTTCTATGAAATTCATCAATATTACTGGTCTTATTCCTCCACTTTAAGAATAAAGACAGCTGTTCAAACATAGATTTTCCCTGAGCTCATGCTTTTCTGTTGGAGTTACTGGGAGCGTGGGCAGGCTATGAAAAGATCTGTTTAATAATAAATTAAGTGACCTGCAGATAGAGAAAATAAATTTACACAAAACCCCCACAAAAAGTCTTAGGATCACTCTTCAGCTAGTACCAGCTTGTGTATGCAAATATAAATATCTTCCTTTTAAAATAAAATATTGGCTTAGCTTGGTCACTTGCTAAGAAATGATTCCAACATGATTCAAGTAAAGCTGCCCATTTAAGAGCCTCCTCAAAGCAATATAAAGTAATTTAAACTGACTTGTTTAAAAATCAATTTAATTAACTCAGTAAAATGTACAATACAGCTCTAATAATTAGTAAAATCAAGGACATATATAGTCTAAATTTAATTGGGGGCATTGTCCACATCATGGTCAGGTTTCTTGATCAGTGTGATATTCATGAGAATTTTGAATGTTCTTATTCAAACTCACACTCGTAACATTTAAAATTTCAAGGTGTTTAGATTTTCCAGAGGCTGAACTGTTTGCTCTTCCTGTAATAAAACATAAAGAGACTGTAACTGCTTAATGTACTTCTAATTTTTTATTTCTTTGTTAGATTTTAGGCTTTATTGATTACTCCTAAGGAGTTACTATAAAGTTACTGGACATGTTGTAAACAAGGGTTAAAATAAGGTGTTCTACATAAAATGAATTATGACCTAAATAGCTTCACTAATCAATCCAAGTTTCTGTAAAAATCATACAAAGATTCTTGCTTAGTAGAGAAAAATAAAAGAAAAAAGCAAACAAAAAACAAGATGACAGCACAGACGAAATATTTTATTGGGTGTCAGTTCCAAAACTGCTCTTTCTTTCTTACATGTCAGATAATTTATTTAGTCAGTAATTAACTGTCGTAATAATCTTGAAGAACATATTGCATTATCTTCACTAGAACCCAGTGATGACAAACTGCCATTAAAACATGTTTAAAAGTACGTGAGTGTGATATAGGAACTAACTTTTTAAACAATCTTAGCCACCCACTCACATCATCATGTCTGAATGTCTTTTCTATCAAGAATATCAGGGATTTTCTTTTTATTGGGTCAAAACCAAACTCTTGCTTAAAATGACTCAGACTTAAAAAAATAAATATATTTTCTAGGATATATTTTTCCTTAGGCACGTTGCTAATTTTCCCACTTGCTTCCTACAAATTCTAAGATTGTCTCCACTTTTATCAAATATTCTATATAACATCTATAATATCTATATAAGAAAGTTTATCTATAATAAACACCTAACTTTTTGAAAATTAATACTGATGTACAAACTCTTACTTTGAAAAGCATTTCATAAACCATGTGCATCAACATGATCAGCTAAAGAGAAACAAATAAAATGAACCATCAAAATGAAATCACAATGTCTTATCTTCTGTTCTTGTTAGCATTTTTTTTTTTTTTTTTAATAATTGAGACCAGTCATAGAGTTTTTAAGACAGATTTTGTAATCCATGGCATTGCTGTCTTGCATTTTTCTCTCTGCTAATCCTTTAGAAATAAATTATTGCAATGAAAATCAGATGATAAAAGCATGGCAAACTGAAGCGAAACTAAAACACTGCATTAAGAAAATATATAACTCACCTTTAAATGCTATTTTGGACTACAGTTTTGTATGGGCTTTCACCATTAAAAATCATAAGGAGGCCAGCTTCAAACCTCTGGGAGGAAACAAACCCTAACATGATGAATCTCGAGCTATTTTGTCTACCTCTGTTTAGTCACAGACAGCAAGCATTGGCATAAGTGCTGCACACTCAGCACCATCTGTGAATAGACACTTGCACACACCTTCCACTGCACGGCTTCAAGCACCACAACAGCAGCAGCAGGAGCTGTACATGCACTCTGGGAAACCTTCTGATCCTGCCACACTAACTACTCCTTACCAGAACTGCAGATAATTCTGTCTTTGGTTCACACAACCCAGGGGAAGGCTGATGTTTAACTTGAGAAATTTTATTTATTGCATGACAGCATCAATAGTCTGGATTTTACAAACCATTTCTGGGAATGAACACTGAGTAAACAAAACACGTCTCTAAATGGACCTGGCTAGCATAATTAGCATTTCAGAAGTGCTCTCAGGAACATCTTACAGGGTTATACTTTAACTGGACAACTCTAACACATCTCCACTCACCAGTCATATTCTTTTCTCTTTGAAGAATCAAAAATAGCTGTATGGATTTTCACTGAGCTATACATATATTTCGCTGATAGTAAGATTGAGAAGCTTCAGTCCAACATCAGTTTAAGGGGAAATTAAAATCTACTGAAAAACATGACATGGAACAAAAAATGTTGCTCAGCAGCTTTAGAGAAGAAACAATAGAAAATCTAGAGAAAATTTCATCTTATAGTAAGCACAGATCCGGAGACTAAACATGCTACTTAATCCTTAATTGATGTATCCATTCATAGAAATTAAATTTTGCTCTAAATGCAGATTACCTGATGAGGGTAATTTCCAAATGCCAAAATGTCTGCTGCAATTAAAAACGCCAGTTGTAACCAGGACTAGGTATTTACTGTAATCATAATTTGATATGGATAACATATTGGAAAACATCACTTGGAAAGCTGTCTTAAATGGAGAACTTTATAAGCCAAAAAGCTAAATCCATTTTTTTTTTTGTAAGAATGACTGTTTTAATGGATGTGATACTAATTTTTGTTAGTATTTTTTTAAAGACAAGATTAAATAGGTAAATACAGATTTTACAGTGTTATTTTATTGAAGATCTATTTGAAAGGCCTATTAAATATATAAGATATATGACAAATTACTGCCTCCAGTTGAAACAGGCCCCTGCAGTTAGTTTCTATTTGATCTATTAATGAACAACAGAGAAGGAGGGAAGACAGACCAGTCAACAGCTCAGTCTGAGAAAAAAAGAGCTGCTATTAGAGCATTCTGGAGGAATTTAATTGCCTTAATTCTGATTATGAGGAGAGAGAACTGAACAGCCATCTTTGTACATTACAGAAATTAGTTGCTCTTCAAAGAAGTAGGAACAGATGGATTAAATTTACAAGCACCAGAATTTTTCTGAAGAGATGCTAGAAGAGTGAGACATTTATTTTCTCTTGACCTAGGTCTTAAGAATGTATCAACACTTTATGGGAGGGAGTATTTTCCTTTTCATAATCAGTATGAATACTTGTACACAGACTGAGGTAAAGACATGAAAGTGTGATTCTGGGGGGTAAAACAGGTGTAAAATTTCATACTGCATTTTCATGAACTTTTTTATCAATCAAGTAAGCCTTAGTCACTTAACATTGTCAGCATTGTAAACAGATTTGTGTGGCAGAATTCACATTCTGTCTTAAAATTAAGATAATCCAGTTTTTTCAAAGTAAAACTGTGCTAAAAGAGTTAAAATTATTTTAAAACAACTAAGTACAAATATTAAAGCTGTAGGAAAAATGAATGTACAGGACAAGACTGCACACAGAATTATCCATGCACCACTAAAACAAGAGAAGTTGAAGATAGATTATGTTCTAACTAACACTTTTCCAAAGGAGTGGATTATATTATCAAAGAACAAGATAAATTGCTATTCAGGATTCAGAAAGAAAAGCCAAACCTACAATAGTCAGTTTTCATAAAGAATACATATTTTCATTTAAAATATAAATAGATACTTTGAATGTGATGAATATGTAAAAAAAAAAAAATTGAATATGAGCATTTTAGATTATGCGAATTATAAAATTTCTAAACCAAAATTCTAGCTTGTCTTGAGATGCTCTATTTTCATTATTAAGAGATAAAGAGTTTATATGAATGACAATGAAAATAGAATTTTTTCTCGTAGTTGTTCTTGAGCCAGTAAGGAGTCAAGCAATACACCAATGAAATTTCTATAAGCCCTAGGAAACACCCAGATTGGGATACTGGAAGAAAAATTTATACAATACTAGAGCCCTGCAGTTCTGTTCAATCTCAGAAAATGTACTGCCAGCCTTGCCTTTTTACAATAAAGAATGAGATATTTATAAAGAAATTTGAGAAGCAACTTTCGTTATGAATACAGCTGACATGGATATATTACTGACAACTGGCAAAACAGCAAAACGGTACTAAAGGTTTGTAGATCTAACTGAAAAAAACTTCAACTAAAAAACCAAAAAAAAATCTGCAAGCTGAAAGATTTTTAAGATGTCTTCTACAGTATAAACAGTGAAAACCTACTGGAGGTAAAAACAAGGTATATGAAATAGCCTGCTACAGTTAAGAATCACCAAGAGAAGGAGTTATTTTTATTTTAATTTACAATTATTTTTATTTGCATTTACCTTTAGTCAATAGTGTTTTCATATTACCTTTCCTTAAAGAAAATTAGTCCACAGTTACTGACAGTCTGAAATAAAATCAAAACTTTAAACAATCAAACACTTTGGAATGTTGAAGATTATTGTAAAAAGAATATTCCAATTAGAAAAATATGGGGCTTTACATATCTTCTCCCAATTAATCATAAGTAGGAGCATAGCTTGGGTTGGTAAAGGACTGTTTTGATAATCTTATTCCAACCCTCCTGCCGTGGACATGGACACCTTCCACTCTGCCAGGTTGTCAGAGCCCCATCCAACCTGGCCTTGAACACTTCCAGGGATGGGGCATCCTGTCTGGGCAACCTGTCCCAGTGCTTCACCACTCTCACAGGAATTAATTTCCTCATTAATTTCCAACATCTAGTCTAAAACTAGCCCCTTTCACTTTAAAGCCCTTACCTCATGTCCTACCACTCCATGCCGTTGTAAAAGGTCCCTCTCCAGTTTTAGACCCCTTTAGGTATTGGAAAGTATTTTAAGGTCTTCCCATAGCCTTTTCCAAGATCAATAAGCCCAGCTCTCAGACTTTCTTCATAGAAGAAATGCTGCAACCTCCTTATCTGTAATCCTGATCATTGTAATCCCCTTGAGGACTGTCTCCAAGAGGTTAATGTACTTTTCAGTATTATTCGAAAAATGGAAATCCCCAGAGAGAGTGCTAAATAGCTATTTTGTTGCTGAGAGTTAAATGTTATGGAAAAGTAATACTTCTTTCATATTACTAATATAAATATTCCTTGCCAATAATTGTCAGCAGCAAATGTGAAGACTGTGAGTTGTCAAAAGACAGTTTGACAGTGGAGAACTTAGTTTTGGAATGACTGTCAGCTAAAAAGATCAGTTGAACAGAAAATTAAATTAGTCTTTCACATTTATTTGCAAATCAAAAATAATTAAAAACCAAAAAACCTGTTTGGAGTAAAATCTGAATATTTTGTTACTGCATTCTAAACCCAATTTTGATTCTTATTTTTAATGATTATTAAATTATTTTAACTTTTTAATATGAAATAATTTTACAAAGACATTTAATTTATGTTCCTTCACACTGTTTTTATGTGGAAAAAAGTCATATTGTTCTCTGAGGAAAGGAGTGGATTTAAAATTTCAAGTAGACTGATATCAAAGACATTTCAAGCAGTAAAATGAATTGTCTGAATCATAAGTTTTATGTCATTTGAGATTATTTCAGCTATAGGCAATTATGATGCTTCAAGAGGAGAGAACATCAAATATAAGTACTGAAGCCATGAAGGACTTGGAACCAGAGAAAGCTGCAGAGTGCCACTGACAAGCACTTTATGTTACAGCAAGGAGCAGGATGCCTGGTGTACAGCAAAAGACTGACCAATGGCTCCTAAGTCCTGTATTGTATCCCTGGGATGTAGAAATTTTTCAGACATGGCACATTGAGGTGCATAACATGCACTAGGTGGATTTCAGTCCATGATTAGAGCTTGCCTGTGTGCTCAGCAAAGGAATAACATGATTTTTTTAATTTGGAATGAATGACAAGATATGCCACTTTCTGAGGAACATAGGATGTATAAAGAGTTCAAAGAGTAAAAATACAAATAATAATTTTTGCCCATGGACTCCAAATTCTACAAGGTGAGATCCCCCTGTGTGTTACCTACCACCTGAGTAGATAATTTAACTTGCTGCTCTGCTGTATCACTTTGAATAACAGGAACTGTGGAGCCAACCTCTGGAATCTAGGTAAAGTCAGGCTCTGGAAGAAGTGGAGTTGGAAAGGCTCTGGGCGAATTAGAATCACCAGGTGCTGAGAAGTTGTTTTTCTAAATGCCAGGGCTGGGAATTCAAGGCTGTAGTCCCAGCTGTGGTTTAACTGCATGCTTGTCCTTTAGAATTGTCACCAGAATTGTCAGAGGGTGGAACTAGTTAGAGATACCATCCAACTCAAGCCATTCTATGATTATTTGAAGTCACAAGTACTCTCTATATAACTGAATTTACTGTCTGTATAATAAAAAAACTCATTAGCTACTGTCTCTGGAACTTGTAAGACCCTATCACTTTATATTGATTTACACATAATTTTTTTAAAATTATTTTTTAAACATGTATTTGGGGAAGCTGTGTGACATTGGCTGATATTTTACCTGTGTTGTGCTCCATGCAGACCTTAAAAGTCTTCTGAAACATTTTGTACGCATTAGGAAAAGGCTGAAATAAAATATAATTTAACTCTTCCCCCTTTCATTTTCTCTTTTCTTGCCAAGAATGATGTATCAGGTTTTCAAGAGGAAGGTACATTCTGATACATACATATTTGTATTTTTCAGAAGACATTGACAAAATGGTGTGAATAGCAGTAAAAACAGCTCTGCAAAGTAAATAAAAAGCACCACTGCTTTTCAACACTTTCATTTTTTCTCCTCCCTGTGGGCAGACAGATTTCACTGAAAGTATAAGATTTCACTGAAAGTATAGCAATGCTTTTAGAGTACTGAATTAATTGAATGAAGCAGCTTGACACCTAATTCTTATGACCAACCAGACAGGTTGCAAATAAATGGCATTTTTTCCTTTACTTTTTCTTATAGATGGTTTCAGGGTTCCAGAATAATCTCACGTGTTCTTAGTTTAATAAATGGCTAGTAATATTGTCTAAAAAAGTCCCTAGCTGATTCTTCTTTAATTTTCAAACTATTTTCTAAAATTCAAAATGGATGAACTTGAAAATTAGGTAGCTATTGTCTTTCCATGTGCTGCCATCAGGTCCTCTCCTCTGTTAAAATATTTGAAAAAAGAAAAATGTGTATTCATTTCAAAGAGAGCAAGGGATATGCTCATTTCTGAAAACTACATGTTCTACTTTAAGGGAGTGAACACCATGAACTGATACATTACTATATGTATATACACTTTGCATTTCAGGTTTGAAAAAAGAGAAGATTCCAAATCATAAAGAATCCAGGAAAAACAGGTGCTATTGATATTTCCTATACATGTAGAAAGTTCAGGCAATGGTATGATGAAAAAATAAAGCCAACAAGTCAAAAGTTGAATACAAATGACCTAAATATTATAGAGTCTCATTTGCAGGCCTTTTATCTATTGTAAACTGTAAAAGCCTAAAACAATTGTGCTTTCATATTAAAACATAAACTTTCTGTAAAGAAAGATTTCTATGATGCTTTTTAAAGGATGTAAGAAAACATCATGAGGAATTAATGAAGAAACTGATTATTTTCAAAAAATTACAGAAATTGCTACATTTGTCCTGATATTTTAAACTTTCAATTGCTTCTCTTATGGATGGTTACACAGCCTCCCCATAATTTTGCATTTGCACTGTGGTCTAGTGTTACAGACTAGCAAACTGGAACTCTGATAGCTGCATAATATTGCAACAAGAACTTCATAACTAGGTTTGATCTTGAATAAATGCCCCTAGGTGAAAGCAGCCATCCAGTCTGAACTCTGTGGTGGTGCTGGTAACTCTCTTTTGTCTTGCTACTATTTCATGGTTTGTTTGAGTGTCTAGCTGTAAACATACCTTTAAGCTTCTATAATAATTTCTAAGACTTCAAACAATAACCTTCTTTGAGGATACCACTAGTCTTTTTTTTTGCTCTAAGAATTCCTTTTTTCTACCTTTCATTTTTTCTGCAAGTACCAAAGTATGGAGACGTTTGTGTTGTGTTAAAAATACTCCCCTTCTGCCTAGACTGTAAAAGTCTCAGAGATACAATTGATCCAGTTCTTAAATGAGACCCAGTATTGTACTGACTTTCCTCAAACTGTATGAAATTCTATTCTTTACTTGTAATTTGCTGTCCAAAGTGAGACCTCTCAATGAAATTGCCTGGACCAGACCAAAGTAAAAAAAATGGATGTGAGATATTTCTTCCTGTAGCTTTCAGATCTCTCTATAATTTAGGGTTATCAATTCTCAATTGCCTTTCTGCAGTGGCTCAGGGAAGGCTGGAGGTGAGCTGGGGCCAAAGAACAGAGGTGAGTGCTAATGTGAGGTTGTGCAGAAACACCCTCTTCTTGTGAAGGAACACTAGTGGCAGTGACACTCAAAGCAGTTGCAGCAAAATGGTGTGGCAACAGCTAATTCAAGAAAAGCCCGGTACTAGAAAGTAGCATTCACTCATGCTTCTTCTCTCCAGGCTCTTATACAGCAAAATCCAACCTGCAACACAGAGAGTGATCCAGCTTCACTCATTGCTTTTTCCTGAATCTGTGCATTGGAACAGATGTGAAATTTCTGTGTCTTAGTCTTGCAATAAAGATCCGGTCTTCATTATGCACCCATCAGACTGCAGTGGGAATCAAATTACTTAGAGTCCTCCATCACTTGTTTGGGGTTTTATAAATATATACTGTATGTGTACTTTACAAGCAAACTGTACTTAGCAAAGGGCCATGGAGGGGCCATGAACAATGCTTTCATTCCCATCACTGAGACATGGAAAATAATTTGGAAAGTTCTGTAAGTGACTTACATGGCTTGCTGCCTACAGCATCTGCAAAAGCATTGATAAGAACTATGACTAAATTAAACTGGCACTGCTGTATTCAAGAGGTTTTTTGGAGTTGCACATGGCTAGCAGGGGCCTTACAAAGTGGGAGCACAAATGTCTTTCTTCTACATGAGAGGACATGGAAAATAATATTCCTTCTCACTTATCTCTTCCAGAAAATAACTTCATGCTTATGATGAGTTCAATATGTAAAACCCTTCTTGCAGTTTATGATTTTAGGGAGAGAGGAGTACTGGGATAAAAATTAGTGAAAGAGATAAACTCATGCACATTCCATCCTGTTTCTAGAGTTGGGAATCTCTTTTTAAGCATGTACACAGTGTTTATTAATATCCAGTCCCCAAATCTTGTCACTTTATCTTGCACAGAGAAAAAAAAATCTTATATAATTAAACTACACTGTCAATTTTAACACTACCCTTTCTTGTGTGTTAAGATGAATTGAGAGCATAATGACTTATGATGCTTCCTATTTCTTTCTAAGCCACTATTGAACAATCTATCAAACATGAAGTGAAACTTGCTGTCACAGGAAATCACTAAACCCAACATTGTACTGTCAAAACGAAGAATGTAGTTTTTACAGACACACATAGAGGCCCATACACATTAAACTGAGCTAGTTGGTGCCATTAACCTAGAGATAAATCCCTCAAACTTTTAACCTTTTAACATGATGTTTATATAGTTAATAAAGTAGTTTTACTGAGCCATTTTCCATTGCTCTTTGCTTGGCTTCTCCATTTTTTTGTCCATTTTAGGTGGGACACTTTGCAATGGCCTTAAGGAGTCATGTACGTGTCCAGCATCAGCACTTCACAGGGATGAGTGGCTGACATTTGAGAATGCTTCATCAGTCACATGCTTGGGTACAGGTATTTGGGTAACTTGCCTGTTAGATTCAAAACTGTGACTAAAAGAATTAAATTATAATTTAAAAGAAGCTACTATATATTGATAACTGTAAAATTGTCTGAGGAGTCCATTTAAAATATTATTCCACATCAGAAACTTATGAAAACCTAAATTCTCGATATTTTAGTCTTGAATATCTAAATTTTCTATGACTTGCAGTTCTCCAAATCCTTGAATTTAACATGGAAAAGCCTCATTTCAAGGTTATTTTAATTGTCATGAAACAAAAAGCAGCAGTATTTTTCAGCAATACAGCTCACTGAGACTTTTGTACATCCAAAACCTTCTGTTTGAAGCACTAAACTACCAGTCCCTTCTCAGCCTAGTGTTTCTTTTAAGTGACTTTGCAGTATTAGAGCCTAGGACCCAGGGCTTATATTGAAGCAATTTCTTCTTTCAGTTAAGTGAAAGGGTAAACAGTTCAGAATATATTCCATGACTATTAGATAATGTATGCAAATTGATATGATTAGGAGTTATACATATTTACTCTTCAGTTTCACTTTACAATCTGTACAACAGAAATGCAAAAAGGGAAGAAAATAACTTTGCTTGCTTAGATAACCTATAAGTTTACTGCCTCTTTTGCTAAGTCAGTTGTAGGCACTGACCCATTGAAATTAACAGCCTTAGAAAATGAGTTAATGCTATATATCTCAAGTCCTTGTAATATTAAAGCTAAAGAGTAAATCACTGAAACATTTTCAAGAACAAAAATAATTAACCAAACCTCAGAAAAGTTAATGCTACACTGCTACTTCTTTCATCTCTAAAGATAAAAGAACTGCTACTCTTACACATCTGTCTCCTGCAGACTTCAGTTTTATTTTTTACAACCTGAAATGAAAGTTGACAGTGCTAAATTTACAAGTACACGAATGTATGCATATTATTGCTTTTCTAAGTGTGACTTTGGTCCTTAAATATCTTTAAGTTTTCTAAGAAGTTGACAACACTTTTGAAAATTTTCCTACTAAACAAAACTTATTTTTGAAAGAAGCCTAATGTGTTTTCATCATGATGAACAAACATAGTTCAACTGGGAAATGAAAAAATCTTTCTAGTTCTGTGTTTTGTTTTATTTTTTTTCCGCAGCATCTTCCTAAAAATTGAACTGATTTCCTTTCATAAAATATAGGCTGATAGAAACAACCTCACCAAAATGTTTGATTACTAATACAGAGCAGTCTCTCACAGCAATTTTTATAATGAGCACTTGAAAGAAAATCAAAGTTAACATATTTAAGTTACCTGAAAGAAGAACTACATTGTATTTATTTAATATATGAAAGAAATAAAATATTATACAAACTTCATGTTGTATGTAGTGTTTTAGAATTTACATTCTTGCTTTGTGGGAAAGGAAAATTACTGTTAGGACTACAAAGATGACATCAACCTTGACAGTTTTTGGAATCAAGTACCTGCCAAAAAGATCTGCCCACATATCTCACAGCTTGTTATTTAAATACCTAAAATTAATTTCTTCTCCTTTCTCTTGCAGAACAGTGCTTTAGAGAATAAATCTTTTTCTTAAATATAAATGGCAAATCTAGAAAATAAGGTATATATTCTATTCCAAGAAGATTCAGGATTTCTTTGAGCCACAAACCTAGATCAGTGCTATAAGAGGAACATGAAGAAATGTGCATGCTTTTTTACAACCAGAATAACATAACCTTTTCAATTATATACCTGAAAACCAATGTTAAAGCAAAGAGCCACTAAACGGTTAACTAAGTATTTATATATATATTAAGTATATATTCTATTATTACAGGATTTTCAGTGTTGAAGAACATACTAAGATAAAGTTTGGTTCATGCAAAACAGAAATTTTACACTGCATGTGAATAAAACCTTCAAATTATCTAGCAAACATTCTCCTAACAGGAATAAAAACAAAGCATTATTGTGAATTACAAAAGAAGCAATATTTAAGGTGAATAATTTCTGTTCATTAGATCATGAATACCTCAGAAAGATGTATATTACAGGATTAAATATGAGAACTATCATGGTTTAGCCCCAAACAGAAGCAAAGTATCATGTAGCTGCTTGCTCACTTTCCCATTCACCAAGGTGGGAAGGAGAAGAGAATGGGAGAAGAGGTAAACTCCATAGGTTGAGATAAGAACAGTTAACGATGGAAATAAAACATTAATATTATTAATAATAAAATACAATGAAATGGGAGATAACAAAAAGAGAGAGGGGAAAATAACCCAAAACCCACGAGTGATGCACAATGCAATTGCTCACCATCTGCTGACAGGTGCCCAGCTGGTCCCCCAGCAGTGATGGGCTCCCACTTCAATTGACCCAGTTTTTCTACTGGGGATGACAATCTGAGGTATGGAATATCCCTTTGGCCACTTCAGGTCAGCTGTATCCTCTTACACAGCTTCTTGTGCCCCTCCTCACTGGCAGAACATGAGACTCTCAAAACTCCTTGGCTCAGGATAAGCACTGCTCAGCAATAACTAAAACATCAGTGTTATATTATTCACATACTAAATGAAAAAAACAGACTATTGAACTAGCTACTAGGAAGAATTGTATCCCAGTGAAAACCAGGACAGAATCTTGTAATAAATGTTTTAAATTACAGTTATAACTAAAAGTTAAAATTGTGTCTTCCTTTTATTGCAACATAGAAAGCACTTAGCTACTAACATTTGGTAAATAGTCATCTTTGAATAGGACAAGTTTTTCTTTAAAACCTAATTCTAAGGTATCTCTCAGATATTGAATCACTAAAGGAATGGGGAAAAAACATCACCTTCCCTTCAAATCAATTAAAATATTATTAAAAGAAAAAAAAATTGTGCTTGTTAACAAAGACATGCTTTGTAGTAAAATATTTTTTTCTCAATGTAGTTAAAAATGTGATGATGATGATGATGATGATGATGATGATGATGATGATGATGATGATTAAACCTAAGACATTATTGCTGTGCTAAACTGAACGTGCCCATTGCCCAGTAATTTCTTTGAGATATGTGGTAGAAGGATAAACTAAAGAAATGTGTCCTGAGTAGAAACCTGTCAAACAACAGTCTAGAAATATAGCATCACTTCTTCTACATGAAATATGACTACACAGACAGATGATGATAGGCAGGAAATTTATCTATACCAATAGAAAAGCAGTATGAAGTTATGGCTTCTAGGCTACAGTCAATTCATGAGTCTGTGCTTATCTAAATGTACTCACAGACATATTACAGGTGTGATTACAGGCATCTACAAGTTAATATCTGAGTGAGTATTTCTATTTTACACAGCTAGCCACGTAAAAACTGTGTGGATAGCTCTGTGGAGCCTAAATTACTATGTAGGGGATCTATGAATGAGCTCATGGCTCTGCAGGTTATTCTACTGGTATTATATTTATTTTATTGTATCGGTCTAGTTTTAAAGTTTAAATTTCAAAAGTTGTTTTCTCACTATAGATGTTGGAGACGTATAAAACTGTGCAATATCTTTATGAAAATCATCACAACTAGAAAGAATAGTTAGGGAAATTGTTATCTTAGTTCTCTGAGTCACTAAATACAGGAATATAAACACAAAAACTGTAATCTAGTGTATCTGACAGACATGCTATATAACATGAACTGATCCTAAAATCCCTCCTCAGACAGGAGGTGTCACATAAGTGTCTCCATATCCAGATGTTAAAGCTTGCCACTTGCCTCACAAACTTATGTTTTATACTGCATACCATATTATGCTATCAATACAAAACATGTGTCACAAAGAAGTTTATTTGCAGAGACAGAGCTTTGGAAGAGAATGAAACATAAGACAAAATCAATGCCAAAACAAAATCAATAAAACAAATTAAATCTGCAGTATTGTTCTTCCTATTCCTGTTTATATTTTACTTACCAAGACCTTAGCTTGTGTACTACACAAAGTGTTCCAGAACTCAGATCTAACTGTACATGGATACACAAGTTTACTTCTTAGTTTATGGAAAAAAAAAATAAAGGTAAATAAATAAATATTAAATAGTTACAGCACATAATCTGAAAGCAATTAATAATATGTAACTTTTGGAAACAAGTTTGTCCAACCAAGGATCTACCAAAAGGTGTGACAAAAGGGGGACATTCTGATCTCTTTCCAACATCTTCATGTTGGAACTACTGGGGCTCATCTTGTTCCATGGACTTTGCATTAGTGAAACTAGAGAAAGCCTTGTGCTATGGATTGGAACTAAAAGCTTTTAATTTTATCTCATGTGAACTTGGTGCATTGCTGCTTAAAGTAATGCTCAAGCAATGCACTGCAGCTCTTGGAACAGTATGCACTGCTGGGCTGGGCAGCAATACAGAGTGATGGGTACAGACGTTCCAGAATGCCAGCTGTGTAGGGCTTACGTGGAAGGGATGTTTTTCAAGGAGGAGAGGAGCTGCAGGCGTGGCTTCTGAGAGAAGATTCCTGATGCTGGCTGCACATTGAACATAGAAAGTTCCAGAGAACTCCAAGAAGGACCCACTACTGCCCAAAGCTGGTGCCTCTGCAATAACATATTTGAGAATGGGGACACCAAGTTGTGCAACAGCATCTGGGAGACTGGAGTGAGAATATGTGAGAGTGAGAGTCTTGCAGACCCCAAGGCCAGTGCAGAAGGAGGGAAAGGAGATGTTCCAGGCACCAGAGCAGAGATTTCCCTGCAGCCCATTGTGCAGTCCATGGTGAGGCTGCAAATTAAGTAAGTAAAATATAAATCCAAGCATGGATGTAGAATGAAGACAAAAACCAGGGCAGAAATTCATGTCAGAGAATGACCTAAAAATTAGATACTATTGCATCAGCCAAAAATGTTCTTATTTCTTTTTCTAAGAATAATCAGCAGTGGAAATTTAAGGAGGGCATAAGAGCCGGGCATGGAAAAACTGATCTTGAACCTGGAATGAACAATTAAGGTAATGTTGGTCTTCTGCAAGCAACAAACAGTGCTAAGGTTTCCAAGCACTAGACTAGTTGACTAAGGAGAATCTCTAAAATACATTTAGTCTGAACATGGGACAGGTGAAAACCAGAATTGATGACAAAATAGATCAGAAGTAGGAGGATGCTCAAATGTAAAAAAAAATAAAATTAATCTCTACGATCTCTGCAATAAGTGCTCTTGATACAACCTTATATATATACCAGTTAATCAATCCTGTCTAGATGCACCTTTCTAGGTACTTATTCTGTGGTATGGACATCCCTAGTATCAATGGTAACGCCCATATTTTTTTCTTCTAAATATATATAAGGTTTCATTACCCAAAAATCCACTTATTTTAATCTGCACAAAGTCTAATTGTCTGGAACAAGATAAATGTGTGCTTTTCTCCTGATGTACCAAATTAACATGAGAGAAAATAAAGGAATCATGAGAATTTCTAGTATGGTAGTGCAGGCTAAAATTAATGCTATCAAAAAAACCCCACACCGACATCACTCAAATCCCCCATATCTCAGGTCTATGTTAAAAATAGGCATCTAGAGACAGCTCAGCTCAACTCATGTTTTCAGTCTAAATCCTCCCAAAAATGATGCACAGCTCTAGCTTAGTTTTCATGGTCAGATTTAGCTTGCAAACACTTGGTTAATGTACTTGAAATAGCCTTTACATGTAGGAGGCACTTTAAAGTAGCAGCTCGTGTATGGAGCTTGGAAAGTGTTACAGTTTACTGGCTGCAGGGAGGAGAAAATAAACTTGTTAGATGTCACGCTACAGTGACCTGTTCCCCACCTCAGTGATGTGCTTTGAGGTCACAAGTTTACCCCCGTGAGAATGATGAGTATTTGCTCCACTACAATGAAACAGTCCACAAAACCAAAGGGTATGAACTTCTCCTACTATCAGCTTGGTCTGCTTACTACCTGCAAATTTTTTAGCCTGTCTAGCACTAATTTATCATTACTTGATTTTCAGACAGAAGTAAGGTCTGACTTCTCTTGAGTGTTTTTACATTTACTTGATGTGTAGCTATTACATCAATACATTGTGTGCACACAGGTGTGCATGTCCTAAATCGATTGTGCAGTTTGGAAATAATATTTAAAGTGATTTTTAAATTATATTTTATCCTGATTTGGTATAAAAAAGGTCAAGATGCATTCACATTCAGCAGTTTGTTTTACTGTCTTTGTTACTCTCTCTTCAGTGCTCTCACTCATATCTCAGAGGCTTAAAATCTACATAACTTTCATCAGATGTTACAAGATTTTTTTTCCAGGCTTAATATGGTCAGCTTCTGCTCCATGTAAATTTGCAATCTTAACTTCCAAGCTGAAGGCACTGGAACTGAATAACTATCAGCAGAATAATGACATCTCTCCATCTGCCCTTAAACAGAAGGAAAACTATCCTTGAAATGAACTGGTTGCAAGCTTTATACATCTCATCTTTTAAAAGGATCTTCCAATTCATTTACACTACATCTGTCCATGAACAGTTCTCCCACTTCTAGGGCCTGTATCAATATCTAAATGTATCACTAGAAATTGTCTCTTTTCTCTAGAAAGCGTGTCTCTGTTGCCATGCGGAAAATAAGTTATTTTAACTGAGACATGATAAATTTATCTTCCTTCAGGGAAAATAAAGTGACATATATTTGTTCTTTCTCCTCTTACCACTTTGGCTTCCTCACTCACATTTATTTTCTCCGGAAACAAGAATTCCTAACTCAGTTAATTTTTATTTCTACATTTACCTTTTTTTTGGACAGTTTGCCTACTGTCACTACTATAATATTGCCAAACTCAGTCTCTACTTTAACCATGAGTTTGTTGGTATTCTTTTTGTTTCCTTCTGTAGTGCTGCAGTCACTGCTTCATTTATTATTTCCATGCAGTCCAACTTCAGAGAACAACAAAGTGATACAGCCTGATTATCATTCTCCTCCAAGACAGTATCAACCTCTGGAAAAAAATGAGGCAAAAAGAAAGGAAATAGATAACAGTGGAATAGCTAAATGACAACTAAAGAAGAATATAGTAACTAATAAATTATTTTAAATTTCTAAATAAAAGCCTTGAGTTAAGCAACTCTTTATTATCGTTGTTGACAGAATATAACATGCAAGATAAATATCATGAAAACAGGATTTCAGAATGTCATCTGACTCCACTGCTTTTTAAAAGACATTTGGAAATTATAACTTTCTGCATGAATGTATAAAGCAGTCACTCCCTTTATCTTCTTATATTTATATTAATTACTCTCTTAAGCAGACCAATTTAGGAAAGAGGTGAGTGAAAATGGGTTTCATCATACCCTTTAGGAGCCCAGAATCAAAAATTCTTTTAGGAAGTTACTAAAGAAGCTGAGATGTCGGTCTTAAACACAATTAAAGAGCAACCGACCAGCAAAAAAATATTCCGGTCCAATTTGGAGAAGGCATGTCATTTTTCCATGGCTATCAATGCATAAATTTATATTTATAGAACAGAATTATTCTTTTGGCTCTCTGCATTAGCTATCATTCAGCAAATAGCAGCTGTTTTTCAAAATGCCTTCTTCAGATACCCTGTTGAAATAGGGCACTCTTGTTCATCAAGGGTTTCATAGAAAGTTAGTGTCCTCCAGGAGACAATGTCTCAGGATTGCTCAAAGCAGTCACCCACAGAAAACCAAAAAGGTATATTAAGCAGAGAGGTATCTTTAAATTCTCATTTCCTTTGATATTTATTCATAACACTCAGGATTATGCCTGCCTGTGTAAATTTAAGATACTGACTACTTTCCCAATGAAAGAATCCTAAGTAGCACTCTGTAAAGTCTCTCTCTTTAGGAGCATTAAGGTGTGAAAATGTCTGGAATTTATATTTATTGCTAAAACAACAGCAGAAGAAATTTTTTGTACTTTCCTTTCTCAATTCAGTTACAAAAACTCAGGGCCATGTTTCCCAGGTTCCAATTCTTAAAGTGTTAACAAACAAAAAATCACACATGATTCTATTCCTCATGTTGAAGTCAGCTTTCAAACACAATACTATCAGACTAGACAGAAAGAAAATTGATTGGAGGAATTGATCTCTTCCATGATTGGCAAACCTGCATTCTAGTCTGTTCGTTTTCTATGAATTGCTTCAGGGTTAAACTCAATGGATGTTTAGTACAAAAATGTTGTAGCAATCTGCAGTGAAGCAATGGGCAAGGAAGCCTTCTCACTGCCAAAAGATATAACAAAAGCTATCCTGTTCAGCTCTGCATGCAATGTCAGAAGGGGAGCATACCAAGATGCTAACAGAGGAATAACCAACCCTGAGTTGCCATGAATGACAGCTGTCTGAGGAGAAAGGAGGAAAACTGCAGGTTAAAAACAAGCAAAAAAACATCCATACATTTAAAAGATGTCACTAAGGTCTTGAAGGCTGTTTTGAAAAGGATTGTGACCACGAGCTTTGGAGCATTTGATACATACATAGCAACCAGGTCTTTGACGGCTTTTTAGGACACGGAAATCCTTTCGTAAATAATTTGTTATAGAAGCTGAAAGATAAATGCTAAAGAAACATCAAAGTGCAGTATGTGATGCTCCCTCATTTCTTGTAAGCTTTCTGACCTGCTCTTGAATATAAGAACCTAAATTGATGCTCAAATCCTATAAGCCCCACACAGGAGCTACAGCAGGCAGTCTGTTCTTACAATACAGATGGTTCTGCTTTTTCTCTCCTCTCTCAGATCATACAGCTAAAATAAAGCTTCCTAAGGATGATCTTGTTTTCATAAATTTCCAATACTAATCCAGATATTTCTGTAATTTCTTTTTAACATATTGACCTTTTCACAAAAAGCAATGGTGCCAATCGAGTTCTTTTTTCTAGCATTCCTTACAAAAACCCCAGTTATTTTATATGTATTCTATCAACCATTTGATGTGGTAGGACATGTATTTCACACTGTACTGCTGAAAAATGAAAACTGTTTTAGTGCTGCACTTTTTAGCACTTTTTTTGCAAACTTATAGGCTACTACTCTTTGTGGAATTTCAGTGAATTTTGTTCTATTACCTTTAGCAAAAACTAAACCATGTCCCTTTGTACAGAAATTTAGTCAAACTGACAAAGTTTTTATACAATGATATTGGAATATCTTTGGATAGAGAGAACTGTGCCGGGTTTTTTTTTGTTTGCTTGTTTGTTTTTTGGTTTTTTTTGGGGGGGGGGATTTCCCCCCTATTGTTTGTTTTTTGTGAAGAAATGCAATTACTTTTACTCTACGCTATAAATAACAATAAAAGGCTTAGAGATATAAAAGGTTTCACATTATCCTTATAGACTCTGTTTTAAAGGCAATAACATTTTTAGCTCATTAATTTTCTTATAAAAAGGGAAATGTGTCTTATTTTAACAGAGTCGGCACTGGCTTGCTACCCAGCCTCATTTACTGTTTTGATTTCTGGGTTTAAATCTTGTTTTTTCCTATCTTTCAGACTCATACAAGGCTCAGTCATTCTCAAAGGTTCTGTCCTGTGACCCGCTGATCTTAGTTTTCCCTTTTGCCCTGACTTCCATGAATTGGATCATTATGTTCTCCCTTTGCAGAGACAGAAGGTTGCATGACCCACACTTAGAGATCAGCAGAAGAGAAAGTGAGCCCAGTGTGTGAAAGGGATTATTACTCCTGCTGTGGGATTCTGCAGTTGGATACATGATTCTTTCTGTCCTCAGAGCTTTGCTGTACTTTTGCAAGCTCACAAGGTGATAAACCACTTTTCTCTGAAAATCTGTCCCTCAACCACCATTGCTCAAAAACCATGTGTCTGGCCTGTCTGCCATTCTGGAATGCTGCTTTACAAAGCATACATTTTCATGGTAAAGTTAATCCCTGTAGACAAGAATAAATTCCTACAGTGGAGGATGCAGCAACAGCCAAGGAGTTCTCTGCACAGGGGGCCAAATCCAGTTAAAAGCTTCATCACACTATCTCCATCTGCAAGAGTGTGAAAAATCCTGGTGAAATAACAGACTAAACTCAGTCTTTGAAGAGCAGATGCTGGTCAACTACATGGTGTCATAACCCAATGAGATGAGAAAATCTGCCACTGCAGTTCAGGGAGATATTTCCCATGCACTAAAATTTTGCTTTTTCCAGTCTCTGCCTAATTTTCCTTTAACTTTTCTTATTACTTGCAGCTCTCCTTCAGTTCTACAATTTTTCCTCTACCCTTCAGTATTTCCCACTTCTTTTTCTATAATCCTTGTCTTGGGGTGTCTTCTATTGTCCTAAAAGACTATTTATTATCCTATACATAAAGAGGATTCTTCAGCTTTGCTGTGTTGTACTCATAGTCAGTTGATATCCAGACATATCTAGGCTATAAATACTTCTCTTAATATTTTTGAGTGTTAATTAATAGACCATATTCCCTTCCTTTACAAAAAAAGTTTGCTTTCTTAGATGCATTGCAGCTATACTTTATGGAAAACATACTTCCACTTACACAAGCATTCATTGGTTGTTGTTTACTCATCAACAAGTTGCCAAAACTGTGGATCACTGTTTGTGATGATGTGGATGTGAGAAGGTTTATAATGTACTTTTGCATATCCAAAGTCAGTATTGTCACTGAAAGGATTTCATTAGTAAGTTCTTCCAATATGATAATTTGATTTGATTAATTATGAAGGCTGAGAATTTTAGGAACCCCCTGGTGAGCAGTAGCAGTCTGTGGGAATAACAGTGACTGGCAATGAGGGAGGAGACTGCTCAGGAGACAATGCTTGTTATCAAGTCTGTTGATAATAAACACTGCTAGCAATGCTGAAACAGACACTTCCTGAATAATTTCAATTCCTTGCATCGCTTCTCAGTATTAGTAATGGGTTTCCAGTTTTTGTCTTCTTGGAATAAAGAGGGGTTTACTTTCCCATTACATTTAACTCAGACTGGTCTGACACATACCAGGAATGCTAATCCTGAAAGGCTAAGTAAAACAGCTGCTAGGTTACTCTAGGTGCTGCATGTATTTGACTCAGACTTTCAGGACAGACAAACAGGGAGACTCCATCACAGTGTAGCCACAAAGATGAGGCTTCAGAGTATTTCTTCTGCTGTGGAAAATATTAGTGACATAGACACCCAACTTAGAAAAAAAAATATCTTGCTGAGCCATGTGAAGGCTAGTAAAAGATATTAAGATATCACTCATATATATCCTTGAAAGAAAATATCTCATTACCTTTAAAAATCTTGTCCTTGATAACAATTATAATATAACTACAAGTATTAATAAAAAGGGAAATTTTCCACTAAAGTGAAGATGTGCCCTGTGGTCAGTCTAAGGACACCACACAGCAGGGACTAGTCCTTTCCTTTCAAAGGATGATGGAGGCTTCAGTTTATATAAAGGAAAGATCTTGATACTCAAATAGCATAACTATAGTATCCAGTGGTATTTTTTTCCTTAATCCATACATTTTTATGAATATGTCAACTTGCAGTATGCACTGAATGCAAAATTACCTATTTTCAGTTAAACCCCAAGCTGTCAACAAGAGAATATCTATTCAAATTGGAAATAATTATTTATAAAAAAAAAAACCAGAAATTACATTACACTAAATGTCATTATTTCCTTCAAGCTCACCTAATTTGGACTTTTCACAGCCTGGATTCAAGCTTTATAGTCTCCAGCACAAAAATGAAAAAGACTTTGGTGCAGTATATTGAGAAGCCCACACCAAATAACAACAGGCTTTGCAATATACATTTTAAAGTTCTGCAGAAAGATCACAAGTTTTCCTCTTTTTCCACTGCTCATTGATACCAATAGACTAGAAGGCTTAATGATAAGCAGACTATCTATACCCATACTTATGTCACCTGCTGTTTGTGTATTGATTTAAAATCAAATTTTAGACAAAACCCATTTTCATAATCTAATTTTCAGCTGACAAAAGCAGATGAGATATGCTAATTACAGCTGCAAGATAATGCCTTAGAAGAAAATGCTTTAGAAAAATGCTTTAGAAGAAAAACTTCAGATACTCATATGGAATGCCAGTTCCTAAATAAACAAATAAAGAAAATATCTGAAGATAATTTGCCAAAATCAAGAAAAACTGCTCTGTGTAGAGCAAGTGTCTTAAAAAAGGACCTGAAGTTTATTTTCTGAAAGTGACTAAATATTGCTGTCCCTATACTACCTATTTGCTTTTTGTTTGTTGTTAGGGTTTTATTTGGTTTGATTTTGGTTTTTTTTTGTTTTATGTTTCTTTGTGTTTGATTTAGTTTAATTTGGTTTTTATTCTGTTTTATTTTATTTTATTTTTCATTTTTTTCTTTTTTTTTTTTTTATTTCTTTTTAGGATTAGGTAATATTACTACAACTTTTTTCCTTTCCAAGATTGAATTTGCATTTTAATACAGGAAGCGGCTGTTATTCCATGCATTATGTCCTAATAATAAAAACATCCATTCCTGATCCACAGTACAATCATAGAATCGTTGACTATTTTAGCTTGGAAAAGCCCTCTAGGATCATAAGGTTAAACTCTTAACTAGGGACCACTCTATTCACTGTTAAACTGTACCCCCAAGTGCCACGTACACACATTTTTGGACAGTTTCAGGGATGCTGACTTCACCACCTCCCTGGGAAACCTGTTCCAGTGCCTGAACACCCTTACAGTGAAGAATTTTTTCCTAAGATCCAATCTAAACCTTCCCTGGCACAGCTTGAGGGTCTTTCCTCCTGTCCTGTCATTGTTACCTGGGAGAAGGGACAAATCTCACCTGGCTCCCCCTCCTTCCAAGCAGCTGCAGAGTGCTGGGTCCCCCCTGAGCCTCCTTTTCTCCAGGCTGAACACCCCCAGCTCCCTCAGCTGCTCCTCACAGCCCTTGTGCTCCAGAGCCTTCCCCAGCTCCGTGTCCCTTCTCTGGACACGCTCCAGCCCCTCAATGTCTCTCTTGCAGTGAGGGGCCCAGAACAGAACAGGAGTACAAGAGCAAATCTCTGGCTCACAATTTTAGCAAACAGATACTAATGCCTGTATCCTTATCTCAAGTTGTTTCTCATTCTTCGGACAAAGGCCAGGCAGACAGACAACTACCCCATAGATTTTTTTTCCAAAATGCTCCTCTAACTTCTTAAATAATCATTTTTACTGAACACATGATAGCAGTTAGGTTTTTGTGGGGCTGAAAGGACTCATCCCTTTCACCCAGTCCTCCAGTGTATCTTGAATTAACTATCTCAGAATAAAATTATCTTATTATTCTGACTTCTTACACTTATCTTTAGTACTGCTAAGTGCTAGCAGTATGAATATAAACACTTACTCCCCTCAATGAAAAAAAAAAATCTGATAAATTCAAATTTTCCAATAGCTAACTTTTGTACCAAATTTCTCTTCTGGAGCAGGAACTTTTACAAGAGTGTTGGATAGAAATTAATTTCAACAAACTCTGATTTTCCTCTCTCCTCCTTGGTATATTAAGTCTAGTTGTCTAGAACATCAGACATTTTGGCTATTAAAACGTCTTGCTTCTTGACTCCTGTCTTTCCTAATGAACTGTCAAGTCATCTGTTCTGCCCGTGGTCGTGATTTACTAACCATAACTGATAGTGATATTTTATGACATGCATTTGTCTAATTTAGATGCCATTTCTATGTAGCAATTTTTCCAGGGTGAACCTTTTGCTATTGGTAGACCAACAAAGACTTTAATAGTATCCAATCAACTTTTGAAATCTGTTTGAAAAATTGGCATTTAATTTAAAAAACAAACAAACAAACAACACAAAAAACTCCAAAAACACAAAACAAAAATCCAAAACTTCTCCTGTAACCATATACAAAAACATTCAAGGCTGAATTTTTATTTAAAAAAAAAATCTGTGCTGTCACATTGCATAAATTTTCAGAAAAGAAAGTCAGTATCTAAGAATCTATTGGAACTAAGAATGCAGTTGAAATCTCTTGACTCTTATACAGTAATCTTAGCTGTAAACAGCAAGTGAGCTCTCACATTAAAGCACACATTTTTAATATTATTAATTTTTCTGTACCAGAGC
Organism: Luscinia megarhynchos; assembly: GCA_034336665.1. NCBI lineage: Eukaryota > Metazoa > Chordata > Aves > Passeriformes > Muscicapidae > Luscinia > Luscinia megarhynchos. The sequence continues at coordinate 75,217,580 of JAPFBE010000003.1, forward strand.
TTGTATATAATTAAATGCATGATTTGATATCTGTTTCAAATCTGTTTTTAAATTCTTTCAAATAAATTAAAATGGCATTTTTTTCACACTTGACATTTAAGATTACATATTGAGATGAGATTTTATAATCTTGTTATAAATAGTAGGCCATTTCTCTAGATTTAATATGTATTCTAAAAGTTTTTAGCCAATACCACAGATAAATGCATAGAGAGACACAAGATTTCCTTGTCAAACACAGTGTATGAACCAGAGACTATAAATATATGTGTGTGTGTGTGTTTGGACATGCACAAGTGTGTGTGAGAGAGAAAGAAAAACAGAAAGTCCTTCTTTATTGTGATGAGATGGAGAAGTATCAAGCAAGAGTCATGGCAAGCAGGCAAGAGCATGCATTCAGCTCTTCTAAGCCTAGACTTCTTACACAAAACAGATCAATGCACTGGGAGCATAATATTTCACAGATGGCTTTATTTAAAACTTTAAAAACAGGTGGATTGATTAATCAAATGGTATTGCCAACAAAAAGTAAAATTCTAATTTGGTTGTGACCTACTTATCTTTCTAGTGTGCTGAGTTCCTCAAAAACAAGGACGACTCCCAAATATTATGCTAATAGTAATTTTTCCTTTAGTTTTGAATATATTTTTGATGGAATCAACCCTGACTATGGAAGAAAAATTGAATTATTATCTATCCTCACATTGATGACATAGCAAAAAGCTGTTACATCTGCCAACAGAAGCTTTTCTCTTATAGTTAAATATATGATGATGCAGCACTTAGAAATGTTAGCACTTCCTAGTCTCAGCACTTTGATCAACATGAAGATAGTCTCACCATGCTTCCACAGTGTTATAAAAACTTGCAAATGACCAGCACCTGTAGCAAAATAATTTCTATAAAGTAAATATAAATGGCATCTGCTGCTCAGAATACTTTAGCCTTATAGCTGGAATTGGAAAGGCATATTCTAAGCAAAACTGCTGCTGAGATATCATTTTTTCAGAGGCTTGTGGGAAATTAGAGGTCTATCAATGACATGCATCATCACTTCAAATGAACTGTGGAATCCAATAAAATAAGTGTTCAGATTCCTCATACTTGGAAGTGGCCACAAAAAATGTTTAATTTCTCCTGATTTCATGCAATGGTTTTTTCATTATGATACCATTTTTGGCACATCTGAAATTGAAAAACTAAGTAAATAGGCTAGACCTTAAAATAGCTTGGTAGGAGGGGAACATGGCTCAGAAGGACTGAGGATTATGCCTGACATATTACTTGGATAATGAAGTTCTATTTCCATGGTAGAAGTACTGTCACACTTTGTCAAGCTTAGCCAAGATGCAGAACCTATGCAAATGCATAAGAAAGGATGCAGGGAAAAATCAAAGGGCTCTGATCAAGGTCCTCTTGTAGGGACATTTTAGCAAATTACTGCACCAAAGTGAATGTCCTGCCTAATGCTCGGGAGCATTTCGTTTTTTAAGAGAGAAGTGCATATTCTGGTATAGCAAAACCACACAAACCCATCTTTCATTAGGAGTTTAAATTATTGCTTCAGAATTCAAACTAAAAAGGCTAGAACATATTTCCTTTTCATCACCTCCTCCACAGGGGCAACAAACTTTGCTTCAAAAAAGGCAGGGAGAGCTGGGGATAGATGTGTCACATCAGCCTAGCAAGATTCACTAGAGGACGTGCATCAAAGGGTTTGGTATTACAAGGGTGGCCAGCACTGATAAGGAAAAAGAAAGGAAATAATTTTTTAATCTGCTTAGCAAAGATGGAAAAAAATGTACACTGTTTTCTGGATGACGAAGATACAGACCAATGTGCTAGTACATCTGAAAAAAAGCTCAAACCAAAAGCGTCTTTGGAGTCTGAGCAATTATCTCAATTTCTCTTTCATGAAAGAAGTTTCCCATAAAAAATATTTTGTCTTTATAGGTAGTGCCTACTCTGTCACCACTCTTGAAATGTACATCACATCTCTGAATATATATTTATGTACTAAATTTTCAATAATTTAATGTTGAAAACAATTTTAATGATTTGTTAATTTAGGCATTCATCATGTAATTTTCCCTAATATTGATGTAATTCTGAGGCTACTGAACTATAACAATTTCTGTGTATTTCATAAACACTTGCTACTTTTCCATTAAGTTAGTCCTGCTGCAATTTAGTTATAATTTCTCCATTAATTCTTGTCTTCATAAAAAAGGAATATAATTAATTTCTTCTTTTATCATCCTTACAGAGAAATATGTAGACTACACGGTTTTGCCAAAGAAATCTTACAAAAGAAGCTTCAGAATAAATCCGGGCTGCATTGAAGTGAAATGCATAAACTAAATGTGGTCCTTAACTTTTGGCATATGTTTGTCATCTGAATCTAGCAGATAACCAAACACCTTATAAACCTCTCTCTTGTAACAGCAAGCTTTTTCTGAATATTTTGTGCTTTGATAAGAAACAGTACTATCAGGTCCTGTAAAAATTATTGCAACCAGAAGAATATTTATTGATAATACTAGAACATCATAATTATATGATATTATCTTGAAAGTACCCTTTTACAGAAGATTGAGATTATTGCCATTAATGTGAAAGATTCTGGTATAAAAAACATATAGAAATACACTAGAATGATTAAAGTACATGGTTCAATACACACAGAGATGATATGAAGAATAAAGGGAGATTCAAAACAGAAGTAATTAATTTATTGCACTAAGAAAAATGCATAATTTTAGACACCAAAATTGAAGCCCTTGAAAAAGAAAAGTAACAAGTTCTTCAGTACAATTAACTCATGAAAACACCCCTGGTTTTGCATTGAATGGCCTTTATGGTAGTTGTTCTTCAAAACCCCTTGAGATAAACATACATTTTGATCTAACAGAAACTTTAATTCTTTAGCTTTGGAGTACTGTGTGATTTTTAAATGCATAAATTCTATGAAAGCCACACACTTGTTTCAAAAAATCTTTAAAAGTGGTTGTTTTTTTATGGTCCAGTGACTGAAATTAAGCAACTTTTGGAAAAATTTTAACCCAGAAAAGATTGACTAAATGTAAATGTAGTGAAGATGTCTGGAAAATTATGAAACTGGAACTAGAACTGAAATCCTGCCTGATGCTTCATCTCCCAGGATTCAGAGGTCTGGGTCTGCATAAGCATTCTCATATGAGAATTATTTTTACTTCCTCAGTGCTAGACTAAGTCTTTTTCATGTCAGGACACAGAAGCTTTTGGAAAGTTATTTGTGAAAAAAAGTGACATTTAGGAAAATTTAGGAAAAAATGACAGTTCACTATCAAGAATAGCAAATAATATCACTTTTAGAGTACTCAGGGGGATAAAGAAACAGAAACTAAAGACATAGCATTGTCACCCTTTTGACCAAGAAATTCGATTCAGGGCACACCATGTACAACCATTCTGATGGATTGCTTCAGTAATCTTGACTGTCTCTCTGTTCTGACTAAAACTGGCCATCCTTATCAAACTCTGACTGTAGAGAAGAGCTAATATGAAAATAAGTATATCTTACGAAACCACAAAAAAAACTTCTTACATAAGATTATTTAAATGATAGTTTGGTCCTCCAATTTTCTCTATATTCCTCCACGGAAATTCATAAAAGGGCAGAGTAAATTTGGTCAGTTTTAGGGATAGCAACTGGCTGCATTTCTGAGAGAGGATCTTTGTCACAATGTTATGTGAAATGTGTCATTCTGAGTCTCTTGAAAACCATGCTTAGAATGATTACAGAAAAGGTTTCAGATAGTATAAATTACAATTCTGTGAATAAGTAATCTGTTGATATAGTAATCTAATTTTCTTTTTTAACCTCTAAAAGACAATTGTAACATGAAAAATTAATTTTTAATATTCACAGTTAAGATTAAATACAAACATTTAATATTTTAAACATATATCTGCTGCACCAAGGGCAACATTTCAAATGCCATAAGTTTAGGGGTATTCATGCCTTCTAAAGTCATTTTGTCTACATCAGATTATTTAAAGGTTTTAGCAGGTACCTTTTTTTAGAAGATTTTTCTTCTTGTTAGAACTGCTTTATTACCCGCCTGTTCTTTAAATAGTTCTTAAGAAAGCAAGTTCAATTTAATTTCCATTTTCAGTGAATTAATTATATCTTCTGTGTAGAAAGCATGAGATGTGAGAGTGAAAAGGAATTCTATTTTAATACCCCGATATTATGGGAAAGGGTATGTAGTTATCATTTTCCTGGAGTTCTCAAATGCAATCTTTTATTCATACTTTTCTTATTAGGAAGATTTGCCACTCTTTAATGGTTAAGGACAATTGTATTTGATTTGTTGCTTTGACAATTTTTTTTTTTGAGACATTAATTTTATTTGATCAGAAATATCCACTCATACACAGAATTCCACACAAGGTTTTAACAGCATCTGACAATATGGCATTAACATTTCATCATTTCCTCATTACTACTAAAAATGCTTTGTTTAATACATTAAATCATGCAAATCACATCCAGTCAGTGGGCACAGATAATTTCCTCTTTAGCTCCCAAGAGCTGGGATCCAAATTTAGAAGAGCACAGGAAGGACATCTGTTGGAGTGAGTCCAGAGAGGAACCACCAGGATGACTAGAAGGATGGAGCACGTCCCCTCTTAGCAAAGGCTGAAAGAGTTGCCTTTTTTCAATCTGGAAAAGAGGTGGCTTAGGGGGGACCTAATTGCTGCCTTCCAGTACCTGAAGAGAGCTCCAAGAACACTGTTTACCAGAGCACGTAGTGACAGGACAAGGGTAAATGCTTTTAAACCGAGTTTATATTTGATATTATAAAGGATGTGATGAGGGAAAGACACAGGCACAGGTTGCCCAAAAAGCTGTGGCTGCCCCATTCCCAGAAGTGTTCAAGGCCAGGCTGGATGTGGCTGGGAGCAACATGGTCTAGTGGAAGATGTATTTCCCACAGCAGGGTTGCAACTAGATGAACCTTGAGGTCCCTTCCAACACAAGATTTTCTATGATTCTCTTATTTTTAGTATTTCCCTTGAGTGCTTTCTCTTTTCAGAAATAAGATGATATTAGAATCTTGAAAGTCAATATGATTTACTGGAACAAAATTTTCCTTGATGTTCAAAGCACAACAAGACTTTTGACCATCCTTCAAAAAATGCTAGAGCATAAACAGTTCATAAGAACTTTCACTGTCTTAAAATATATTTCAGATTCTTCTGGTTTTACTAGCCCCTACTATAAAGAATCTTTTTCAGTTCAGTTTAAAGCAATTTGTAGGTTTTAAACCAGCAGAGACCCTATCTCAAAGCATTGAAACAAGTGCAACTTTTGCACTTTATGGACAAATCAAGAAAACCAAATAATAAAAACAACTTAAATCCGCCACCAACAAAACAACAATGAGTCATCTCTGAGTCATCCCAGACTGTGAATATCCAATATTCAGATTTTGCATTATGTAAACCAAATTATCAGCTACTTGCTACAGAGGACTAGAGCTTTGAAACAAATATTAATAAAAATAGAGGATATTGGTATGAAAGACTTTAAAAAAACAGAACCTGACAAAAGTGAACAATTCCATTCTCACCTCATCAGCAAGACATTAGAGAAATTAATTTTACTATTGACATTCATTCTTTACAGAATCTCTGGGATCTGAAAATATAAGATAAGGCAAGTACAAGCCCTCATTAAGTAATAGATTTACTATGTTGAGTACTCTGCAGATTTTCTGTGCTCAAGGAATTGGCTGGTTCAGAAGATTTTCAGTAATTTTTTCAGTTTGCAATGAACAGATAAGTACAGAATGCTCACTTCTAACTTTAAAATAAGACTGACATATGGATGCCAGTTGACATACCTTCTCATCTGTTGCAAGCCAAACTTTTCCAAAAGTGGGATAAGACAGCAGAAAGCAAGACCAGTATCGTTTCTTAAAAGAGTGTAAAAGTATTCCTTAGTTTAAATCATAGCAATGTTATTTTTCACAATTATTATTTATTTGACTCAAAGTGCTGCAATGACTATAATGAAGATAAAAGCAAAAATGAGCAAAAAGCTGGTTCACATCAAAATCCTGATAATATACTTCATAGTTAGCAACTACAAACATAAGAATCCTGAGTGGTAATTGAACAAATTATTTTAAACCAGATTAAATGCTTAATTTTTGAACTTTTCCACGCCATTTGTTTACTTTATGTAGCTTTAAAGTAAAAATAGTCATCAAACAAAATGCTTCTAAAACATTAACAATTAAACATTCAGTAATGCTTGTAGGAGTCTGTCAGTTTTGTATCAAACAGTCTGGATTTTAAAAAAGAATACAAACTGAAAAAGATAAAAGTCCCGAAAAAACAAAAATTTTCCAAAGATTTGCAACAATTTCCTTGAAGGAAAAAAATGACATTTTTAACAAAAAGAATGCAAATTAAATTACTCCAGGAGGTCCATCAAAATCCGTACAAAGTTAATAGTCATAAATTCAGGTTAAAGATTAAAAATTATGAACAAGCAGAAAAAACCTCCAAGGTCAGCAGTGTATGAGTGATTTAATGTAAGATTTACACTACTGAAATAGGGGACTAAGCCCTAAGAAGCAAAAGAAATCAACTTCAAATAATTAAATGCAGAAATACATGTTTTTATATAAAATACCATTCTACTAACTCTTATATGTAGAAAGCATACTAACTTGAAAGTTATGGTGTTTCATGTTCAAAACTAAACAGAGACAATGACCAAAGACAAGCAAGTTAATAAACAACACTAATTTTTAGAAAATATGTATTTTCCTGCTGCACCTATAATTTCTTATCATCCTGAAGAAGAAAATATTGTATTTTCTAGTCAAAGCTCTCCAGATCATAAGAAAACTCATCAAGGGTACTTAAAATTGCTGAAAGGAGACTGCATGTTAATTCAACTGAGGCACTTTATAGATAATTCAGTTCCATATTGCAAAAAGTCTCTGTACAAAACAAACCTCTTAGACCTGACATGACTCCTAAGGCAGTCTGGCTTTTTTTTGTGCTCCTCCACGACTGTTCCTGTTGCAATCATTTGGTATCGATTGTCATAGATCATTTCTCATCCTTAAGTAGGTTCATTTTCATTCCTGGTACATTAAGTACTGTTTCAACCTCAATCTGAATTGCTGTTTAATAAGATAAATAATCATAAGGAGTAATTACCCAACATTTAAGCTGATTTGTAGCTGCTGCAGTGAGGCAGCAAGATTATCAGGAATATTACATACATATTTCTACTCCTTTGCCTTCTATCTTAGAGAACAAATGGTATTAAGTTGTCTAAACTTGGACTAAGAGACAGAAAATTACAAAATTTCTCACATAGTTTAAATTTAAATATGTAATTTTTCGTCAGGAAACTGATTTAGTATTTTCTTTTCAATTTTCTAATCCATTATCTACTTACTAATAATTTCTATTTATCTTGTGTTAAGAGCTAAAAATTCTAATCAAAAATATCAAAAATCTTAAGTGACTCCCTAGAGCAGGTTACCCTGCCCATGTAAAGCATCAATTTCACATACCCCATTTTTGACAAGAATTTGTCCAATCTTTGTTATCATTTTTATTAGTAATAGAAACTTAGCAATTGCATTATGCATTTTACTCAGTCTGGAATTAGATATTGTTTCCCTATTGGACTATTTGTGTCTTTATCTCTGGAACCTGAGCTGCAACTTTTCATCTCATCCACTTTGTATGGTGAAAAGATGGTGGTAAGTTGTCTGCTTTTTATTTTTTAGAAGGTTTCTATATTGAAAAAATAGTGGTTACATGTCTTCTATATCTTTTTATGGTTTAGAAGATTTTTATATTCCATATGAATTCTATATTCTTCAAGGTAGACAGTCTTAAGCAGGTCAATCTTTTTTCACAAATAAATCCACTAACCTCTGATTGTTCTCATTGCTTATTTCTGGACTTGCCAGTAGCTGCACATATTTTTAAATCAGTCACACATGAAGTGTTAGCTATTTTTTTCAACTGAAAGCTACTATTGTACAGCTTAGTTAAAAAATATTTTGTTTTCTGTATATTTGCCCTGTCCAAAACCTTTTGGTTGTACATCTAAGGATATTCCTGTTTGGCCAGCAACATGGCTTTTGCATTTCATTTTTACATTGTGATCTCATGAGCTCTTTCTAGGCATGTCTGACCAGCACAGTTTGTTCTTATGTACAATAATATTTTCAGGTTACATGTTGGTTTACATTTTTTTCTCCCCTACATGATTGCTCCAATTTGTCATGATAACTTCAAAAATCCAAACCTTCCAATATGCCTCATTCTCAGTGAGGTATCTGTGATCTGCAATTTAATATGAAGCTCTCTATTTCATCATGCACTGGGTTTTCATGGCCAAGCTTTGGTAGTGGGGGGCTACAGTGGAGAGTTTGTGAGAAGCTGCCAGAAGCTTCCTCCATGTCCAGCAGAGCCAATCCCTGGATGTACTGCTGGTCAAGGCTGGCCTAATCAGAAACAGTAGTAAAGCCTCTGTGATAAAAGATTTAAGGAGGATGCACAGATGCAATTTTGGCCAGAGGGGATTGGTGTGACAATATGTGAGAGGGATAACTGCAGACACCAAGGTCAGTGGAGGAGAGGGAGGATCTAGGCACTGGAAACTGAGATGGAGGCAGAAAACCACTCTGGAGGAGGCTTTCCTTGAAGGACTGCACCCTGTGGAAGAGTGATCCACACTGCAGCAGTCTGGGGATGGATTCACGTTGGAGTTCATGGAGAACTTCCATGCTGGAGCAGGAGGAGTCCTCTCCAGGAGCTCTGGGAGAAAGCCTTGGGTGATGAACTGACCATAACCCCCATCCCCTGTCTCCTTGCACCACTGGGAGAGAAGGTAGAGCTGGGAAGGAGCGAGGGGTGGGGGGAAAGATATTTTTAAGGTCTTATTTTACTTATTATCCTGCTCTGGCATTGTAATAATAAATTCAAACAATATCTCTAATTCGAGCCTGTTTTACCCTCGATGGTATTTGATCTCCCAACACAACTCATGAGCCCTTTGTTATGTTTTCTCTCCCCTGTGCAGCTGCAGGTGGGAGGGAGAGACCAGCTTTGGTGGGTGCCTGACATCCAGCCAGGGTCAACCCACCACACATGATTCTTAATGAAAGTAGCAACTAGAAATAAACCTGGAATAAAGAGTTTAACAATATAACAATATGGGGTCAGTGAACTCTTCCAACCTAATTAATAATGCTGGCAGGTGTTCTTAGAATGTAGTTTTCTAGCTATTTTTACATCTACCTATCTAGATCACTTTTAGATTCCTTTAGAACAAAGCAGGAAACCAAAAACAGTATTATATGCTCCCTCTCTATTCACTTAACCATGCTGCATAAAGAGTATCAAAATCCAGTTAGATTTGTATGACAAAGCTTATTCTTACTGATCCCACTGGTAGCCATTCATCATCTTCTTACTTGTTAGGGGCTTAAAATAATGTGACTATTTATTACAGAGTATTTTCTTGTCATGAAGATTCACTTCTTCTAATTTTCTCTTCATACAATATTGCCATTATTCCAAAGATTTTGCAGCCTGGGTAAAATAAGTCTAGGGGGTTCTTTACTTTAAACATAGAGACAAATAAAGTATTACTTAATCCTCAGTCTATTGGGCCATTTGAAAATTGAGGCTATTCATAAATCTAAATTGTGACAGAATTATGCAGAAGGGTCTTTTTTTTTTTTTTTTACTGAAATCTCATTAAAAGATATGAAAGTAAAGATTAGTGTTCAATTCTCAGTGGGGAAAAGAGTCAGCAGTGGCATCCCCCAGAGATGAAAATGCCTACAAGGTTCAAATAGCAATTAGAAAAAATAATGGACAATATCTCCAGCAATAGATACTAAAATGTGTATTTAGACATGTATATTTTAATACCTCTAAAGAAGACTATAGATGCTGAAAGAAAAACAAAAAGGATCACAGAAATTGGACTACAAAGTACTCTGCAAAATGAACAGGCTCCTGTGTTTTTCCCAGACAGTATTTTCTGTTGCCATCAACAGAGACAGGATCTGAATCAGCAAATAATTTCCATATTTTCAGGATAGAATTTTTCCATGCATAATTTAAAACATAATATAATAGTCTCATTGTCACTCAGGAGCAAGCTCTTGAGTCCAAGATTGATCACAGAAGATATTTGCTCCACACTCAGAAGTCTAAAAGGAAACAAGCATTTGATATTAGAAACTGTGTGAAGAACAGAACCAAGAACATCACAAAGCAATCATAGAAACCCATGGCTTTCCCACACCTAAGATTAATTCTGTGAATGGATTCTTTATTCTAAAAGAATATGGTATATTTGGGTAATGGTCCAAAGGAAATCAGCAGTGATATTACGAGAAAATATTTTGAGTGAGCAGTGACTAAGTAAGCTAGGACTATGTAGTCTGAGAAAGGGAAGGCTGAGAAAAGGTCACAAAAAGGCATGCAAAAAAAAACCAGGCCAGAAGTTATGAAACAGAACCAGCAGGAGCAAGGTAAAAAATAAAATAAAGGTCAATGTTTTATCCAGGCAGTGTGTATATGCTTGCCACAGGTTTTGTGGATCTGAGTTTATATGGGACAGTAGTGCAGAGAACTGAGAGCAGAGAGTTGCTAAATTAAAAAAAAATAAATCTGGAAATAAATGCTATTGGTGTGCCAAAAGTGATTGCTGGCTGAGAGAACTTTGGGAAAAATGTCCCAGTCCTTCTCTAGGCATGGTCTTTGGTCAGTGTTAGGGACAATGTATAGAAGAATATTTTTTTGTGATCCAGCGTTCTTGGTCTTTTCTCACTCCAATAAAATCGTGAACCACCACTAGAAGTGAAGATGAGGACATGCATGTTTTTGAAGAAATGTAAATTCATTTAGTGGAGTTATTAGATTTTGTCAAATTTAGGATTTAGAATTTAGGATTTTTTTTTAAATTCACCAAATAAGAATAGTTCTTCACAGCTATTAACTCAAAGGAGAAAAAGAATTCTATTACATGCAAATGAAAATCTGTGAAAAAAATAAAATCAAGCAACTAACTTGAAATTCTAGCAATGATCTTTTTTTCCTCAGTAGCCTTTGGTAATATTCATGTTAACATAATGTCCCATAATATTGTCACAACAATTGAAAAATTCTCCATGATTAAAGATCAGTGTTAGTAAGAAATCATGAGGCTGTTGCACCATGGAAATCTTAAATTTCTATATACCCTCTGTTCTTGACATACTGCTGGAGGAAAAAGCCTTCTGAAGTAACAAACAAACAAACAAATAAGAAGTTTATTTTTGTTACTGTACATGTGCTCTTCAGCACAGCTATACAATGTTTTTTCCCTGATTTCTAAATGTCTAGCAAGGCTTCAGACATGCCTGAAAGGCAGTTGGCATGTGTGCAAGCTAGACAAAGTGGGAGGTAATAGAGATTGGCAGAGGGAATTGTCTGAGGTTTTGGATAATTCTGCAAGAGCTGCCTCAATTAAGAGAGTTTGTTAGCTTCTTAGCAAAATGGTTCACTACTGGAGGTCCTAAGTAGATCAAATACTGTTACTCACCTTTCAGACTGTGCCATGGAAAGGAGCATTTTTCAACTGATGCTTAACCACTGGATTATAGTCTACCATCCTAGATGAAAATCCTCAAACAGGAATACTCTAGCTTAGTGAAGAGTATCCAGAAATCACATTTCTGCAGAAGGCATTTTGTAATCCTCAAAAACTTTGGATGTTGAACTTTATCTCAATACCTAGTTTCATACAAATTCAAACGGCACTTCCTCCCAGTAAAATCTGGGCCAGCTGTGCATCAGCTGTATGTGAGATTAACAGAAATCATCCACTTGGAGATCTGTATCTCAACAGGAATCTGATTTAGAGTCCTGAAGGGCGTATAGTTTCTAAAAATACCTTCCAAATCAAGCTAGATTAAATAGCATGTTTTACAGAACGAAAAATTGACACCTCTGAAGTTCAAAGGTTTAGATATCCAACTGTGATTCATGAAAGCTAGTTCAAGTGTGTTTTCCCAAATATCATTCCAGGAGGCATAGCAGGTTTCGTGTTTTACACTCTTACCACTCTAGTGGTGCACTCTTTGGTTCTGTTGTTACATGTCTGATAAGAGACAGAAAAGTACTCAAAGAAAGAATTAAAGTTCAACTTTTTTTTTTTTTTTTTCAATTGTTTCTGGTGGAAAAAAATCCTGAGCTGTGGAATTCGATGCTGATATGTATTAAACTTCCAAAAGCCATGGTGTATAAAGACCAGTAGGGTCTCCACATTTTGGCCTGTGTTCCAGAATTTAGCTTAGTGAGCTGCACAATACTCTACCTAAGGATGTATTTAATCAGTGGCTGAGTTCAAGAATGTGCAAAGAGCACAGAAGAACATCTCTGACCATGCTAAACTTTGAGGTAGAAGCAGAACCCGTGTTTCAGACTAGCACTTGCTTCAAGCACTTTACCCATCCTACCTCCATCCTCCCAGTCTCAGAGGGAAATCACACATAACCTGGGCTTCTTTGAGTATCCTACCCTTGGGATAAAAAAAGTTATGGATGAGAAATGTTAGCAAGTTCTGTCCTAATATAGTTCTTACCAGAAAATGCCAATGAGATAATTTATTCTGTTTAATAGAGCTAGAATGGTCTTTAAATATACAATTCCCCGATTATTTTAATGTTCAGCTAAGAAAAAATCATCAAAGTTTTTCCATTAGACATTTTGGTTTATATCCTGTTTTGATGCAAACACATAAGGAATCCTTTTACATTTCTCATTAACAAAATTATTTTCAGCATGCCTATGTTCTCTGTTGTTCATATCCAATTTTACCACATATTCCAAATAAGAAAAACAAAAGAAGATTTTCTCAGGCTTTTACTAAAGCTAAATATTTGCACAAAAGTAGGTGGAAAGTATTTAAAAGTTCAATGATTTTATTGAGATAATAGTAAGTGTCACAAATACTCAGTGTTTCTAACACAACCAGGAAATACTGATCAACAACAAGTACTTTGGACAGTATCCTGATTGCAAAATTTTCAGCCTTTAACCCACGGTAATTTTGCATCTGCCATTCTCATTTTATTTATTTTTTAGCTGTCTGACCCTTTAAACTCCTTTAAACATGGAGTTTAAAGACAGCTTTTATTTGACTTGTATTTATTAAATATTAAAAATATAATAAAGCACATTAATATATTTAAATATATATAACATATATTAAAAAGATAAGATCACAAAACTCAGCACCTTAAAAATAGGAGTTCCCTTTCATTATTTCTTTTCACATTTCTAAGATTTTATTCCTGTCAGTTAAGACTACCCATCTGTTAGAAAGCAGTCAGGAAGAGTAAGATGCCCAGTGTTAACCTTCTTACCTAATTACATTCTATCTGAACTCAAGAGAAAGGATAACAACATTTTCTGCCACTCTGACTTTTGAGTAATTCACCTCAGCCTGTGAGGGATTAAGAGGCAAGGAGTTTCATGTCTTAAATTTTCAATCTCTTTCTGTGATAAAGAGCTGACAACACAGTTTCCACATACCTATTTTCATCTCATGATCAAAGCTGCATTTCTGCATGTTAAGATAAATGCATCTCTACACACATAATTTCGAGACTAATTCCTCAATAATCAAAAAGAAAAAAGTATAGTTTACAGTCATTATGGCAATATACTAAGGTGTCAAAGTTTTCTCAAAAACTGTACAGCTTCTGAATAATATTTCAGCAGAATTTACGGAGAAACTTCATACCAGTTTTACTAGGCATTGTTCAGACACACACATTCCTGTCCCAAAGAGTTTAATTGCAAATAAGGAAATTGAACAGCAAAAAACTGATGGAGAGCAATAAATTAAGCTCAAGCAGCTCTTGAAGACAAGGCAAAAAGTAGGAGTGAGACATGGAATAATAACTTCCTTAGGAAGCTAAGAAAGCAAATTTGCTTCTGTCCTGTGGAAGCAGCTATCAATACACATTTTTCCTTTCTAAAACCTTTATTTTTCCCACGTGTAAATGACAGAGCCATGTACACAGTGTGACGGTCTTATAATAGTTGCTCATCCACTTGAATGAAAACAGACTAACACTAACTGCCCAGAAGGAGCAGCAAGAAACCTCTTATAAAAGCCAACTGTGCATCCTGTGCACTCAGCCACAGTTAGTGTTTACCAGCAACAATTTCCTTTCAGTTACATGCAGAGCTTTGGTGAACCTACCTTATTTCCACACCATTAACTTCCAAACATTTTTTTCTTCCCCCTGTCACTCACCATGATCTCTCCTGTGTTTTTCTGTCAACTCCAATAGCTCCTCCAGCAGTCTCGCTCTGCCTCAGAGCAAATCCAGACCTTGTTTCTTCTAAACAGCTTTTCTCTCATTTGCATCTGTTTTTCTGAGTAGTTGGGGCAATTCCTTGAAAATTGCTTATCATCATTATTCTATGTTTATCCAAAATTTATGAAGTGTCCCATAATCCCAGGTGTTGTAGGCAAAGGCAATTTAACTGGGTTACTTAAAGGAGTAAGACACAATGCATTACTTGCCCAGGCAGCAGTATTTCTGAGCTAAACACCAAGCACTTCATGGTTGGCAGTGCTCTGAAGCATGGGACTTTATCTTCTGTAAATAGGATTAGCAAATGAAAATATGTATTCTAGTTAGAATAGAGCAGGATTATCAGCAAACCAGTACATTTCTGTGATGTTCCTTTTAGCTCTATTTTCTGATGAGCACTAATACAGCTTTTGTTAATCTCTTCCGTGAAAAAATGCACATATTCAAACATGTTGTACATGTTAGATTGCAGATTTAGACTTTCAATTTTAGATCATCTCTTCAGTAAGAATAAAAAATCTCAGAGTCACAAATTTTCTTATTAGAGAAGGAAAAGGTTGTGTTGCAGAGCCACGACAAATATCAGAGCAGCTTAATGCAGGAAATATATAGCCACTCACTACACCATCTCAAATATTGTATGTTTTCAGTTTTAATGCATCCATTTTATATAAACATGTTTAAAAATAAAAGGAAATGCTGCTGCACAAGTTTTTCTTTATGACTCTCCAAAAAGCAGGCTTTGATATGTTCCTGAAAATGGCAAATCATCTGCTCACAATTAATTCAGTGCTGGTTCAGGGACACTGAATTTGTTATCTGATGCTTCATGGTATGTGTCTGCAACAGGCTGTGGAGGTTTTGTCTGGGGTAGAGTTATTTTTTCTCACTGTGACTAGCATGGGGCTGTGTTTTGGATTTGTCATGAACACAGAGCTGATAATGCAGAGCTGTTCTTGTTGCTGAGCAGGGCTTACACAGAGCCAAGGCTGCTCCTGTTTGCATCCTGCAACACTCATGAGGAATTTGGGGTTCCATGTGCAGTTGAGAGGACACACAGACCAGATAGGTGACTCAAACCAACCAAAGAGATATTCCAGACCATGTGGCATCATGGCCAGTACATAAAAGTGGGAGGAAGGAGCAGGAAGGGGGAACTTTTGAAGTGATGGTTTTTGTCTTCCCAAGTTATTGTTGCACATGGTGAGGCCTTGCTGTCCTGGAGATTGCTGAAGACCTGCCTGTCTGTGGCAAGCACTGAATTAATTCCTTGTTTTATTTTGCTTCTGTGTGTGGCTTTTGCTTTCCCCATTAAACTTTCTTTGTCTCAATCCGAGTGTTTTCTACCTTTTTTATTTTCTCCCCAAACCTACTGTGGGAGAGTGAGCAAGCACCTGCATGGGGCTTGGTTTCCAACTTGGGTTAAAAAACAACACAAGCTCAGGAAAATTTATCATGTAGTCTTATACCAAAACAAGACAAGAAAGACTTCCATAAACTGTTTCCATGTTTACTGTAAGTTCATCTTCATTACATATTGCTTAGTTTTATTTGCAATCTAGAATGTGATGTAAACTTATGCACAAAAATCCCCTAAATTCCTGAAATTTCACTGGACAGTAAATTTACCAGGATGAGCATGAATTACCTGAGTTGTTTCTACATGACAGTTGAGATATCCAGAGACTTACTTGCCAAAGTCTGGATGTCATTTACAGTTTGTGGGACAAACATGCTAAATGCATGAGGGAAATAGCAACACAGAATTTTTGTTTCCCTTTACAGCTGTAAGAAATAAAGGCATCACTTACACAGGATGCAAATCTGTCATTTTTAATTTGTGAAGACTAAAGTCAGGACCCTGAATTTTAGGAAACCCAAGCTCCAGCCAATAGGACCCCCTGAGAAACTTCCCTCAGGGACAAGGGAGCTGAACAGAGCTGGCAGGTCTTTAAGATTGCTTTCCATACAGTGCAAGAGCTTTTAACCATCAGGTGCAAAAAATCAGGTCAAGAAGACAAGAGACCAACATGGATGAGTTAAGACCTACTGGCCAAACCAGAGGGCAAGAATGAAATACACAAAGGAAGCAGAGACAGATATCCTGGTAACAGTCTAGGGACATTACCTGTTGTGCAGGGATGGGGTCAAGGTACAGCTGGAGTGGAACTTGGTAAAGGATGCAAAGAATAAGAAGGTTTGCTACAGGTATGTCCACCAGAAAAGGAAGATCAAAGCAAGTGTAGCTCCTGTGATAAGCAAGGCTGGCAAACTGGTAACTATGGACAAGGAGAAGACTGAGGTACTAAACAACTTTTTGGCCCTTAATCTTCGATGGCAATTACTCTTCCCACACCTCTTGAGGGGATGGACAGCAAAACAGGGACTGGGGAAGCAAAGTCCTTCCCACTCTAAGGGAAGATGAGCTTTGTTACCAGCTCAGCATAAATAAATAAGTCACAGGGACTAAATAAAAGGAATAAATCTTTAACAATGAGGGTGATTAAACCCAGGAATGAGATGTCCAGCGATTTGTTAGATGTCACATCCCTGGACACTGCAAGGCAAAGTTGGACAGGACTCTAAGCAACCTGTTCTAGTTGAGCATGTCCTTGCTTATTGCAGGGGAATTGCAGAAGATGCAATTAAACCTTTAAATACTCCTTCAGGACAGAGTATTCTATTTTTCTCTTTCATGATTTAATTAAAAACTAAATAAAAAGTTTTAATTTAAAATACATACATTTTATATACCACATAATGCAACAGTGTCCTCTCCATAGTCAACTAATATGGTCACGTTGATGATTTTTCTCTTTTGCTAAACTTATTCATGTACACCTGGATTAAAAAAACCCTTTTTTTTTGGTATGAAAATAATTAATATTTTTACCCATGATGAAAAGAAAAAAATATTTTAAAGTAGCAAAGTGCATCCCTATCTGCTATATTGTTATAAAAGAAAGAAAAAAATAGTGTGTATAAGTACCTTATGATTTTTCCTCATAATTTGTAAAACCAAAGTAAAACAACCCTTTTCAGTGCAAATAAGGGATAGAATGCTAAAGCTGCCAGTTAATAAGCTAGACAATTGTTGCCTTCCTTTCAGACATTGTCAGATTGATGTAATAACTGGAAAGCTGTGAAATAGGAGAATAAATTGCATTCTCAGCTGTTTTGCCATCCAATCATTAACCAGGTGAAAGCAATTTCCAACACTGACCAGCACTAGGATCTAAAGACTCAGTGTAAAATTCAAGTTAATAAGTTAATTGGTTTACCAATTAGCAGACATAGGGGAAAAAATAAACAAACAAGCAAACAAATAAGAATGAAGAGTTGCAGACATCCACAAAGGGAAACTCTTTTCAAAGCTTGGAATAAGAAAATTCTGTGTTCAAGGACTGTCAGAATAAAAACCTTCTTTTGGAAGAAAATATAGTAAGTAGACATGGGCTTTAGCCATATTTAACAGCCATCTAATTTCATATAATCACATCATTTGAAATATCACTTCAAAGAAAGAAGCAATAAAATACATGCAAATTCTCTATCAATTCTTCCTTCTAAAATATCTTTTCTGGTCTCTATCCTCCTCCCCCTTCTTTCTTCACCCTAGCAATGATTTCTGCCTCTCACAATCTTGATTGCTCTGATGACCTCAATCAAAAGGCAATTATCCAGCAAGGATGGAAGGTAATTATTCCCATCAAGGAGAGATTGAATGCACCTGAATAGACAGCTGCAGTTCTTCCAGGGATTACATTATTACTATAGAAACTGCCTCCATTAATTTGTGATGCATGTCAAATTTATGATAAAAACTTGATTTGTTTGCAAGACAACTACTTTTCCCATTTCATCCAGCACTCATTTTAAGGCAAGAGCAACAGTCAATTGTAAGTTACTTTAATATATAAGTGACAACTGTCAGCATGCAACCATCTGCTCAGAAGTGAATGACATAAAATCAGGAAAGGGAATTGAAGCTCCAAATAGATATACATTATATAATTCCAGACAGAGCCAAAAGCATGAATACTTCTGCCCAAGCTTGCCAAGATCCTGATGTAGGGACAACAGTATAGGGACAATATATATTTTACATATATGTATATATATTTAAGTAAAAGAAGAACAGAAAGGCTCAGTAGGAAAATAAATTTAGTCACTCTATTTATCTTCCGACCTAGATGGGAAAATGTTTAATTCTAGGAGAGAAAAATGGAAAATCTGTAAGTCATTATGAAAGATTTATATACCAATATTTACAATATCCCATTTTTAAGAGTAGTTGGCAAGCTACCTGATCTCAGACTCTTGAGAACTCATAAGTCTTCAGGTTTATAAGGTATATCTAGAAATTCTGGGTAAGGGTTCTAATCACTGTAATTACTACACATGTTAAAATACTGCCTTCCTTAGGAAGAATTATAAGATTGATTTTTTTTTTAATATAAAAATTCATTAGATTAAAAAAGGCCCTTTCCCTCACCAATGCTTCCCTCCTTAAAGGCAAAAGGCACAGAAGGCTGAATCAGAATGCATTTTACTCTCACTGCTGAATTATAAAGCACCTTCATAGAAAATCATCCAAAAAACCTGTTGTTGCATCTTATTAAAGGTTATTTTTCTGCATAGGCTACAATTGTAAACTTTGCATTTTAATGCCAGCAAAATATATAAAAGTTGCTGTTCTAATGCTAATAGATTGTCATAAACCTCAGCAGTAAGACACAATGTTGTGTCAATTAGGTACATACACAGCATATTTAATAAGAGCAAGGAATTTTCTATTGTAATTTTAGACTCCTTCATTTCTGAGAGTATCAAGTCCCATCGACTTACTAGTCTTAAATTTAACTTTCTTTCTATAATCTTCTTTTGAGACATTAAAGTCACTAAAATAATTTGTATTATTGTTGTTCTGAAACAGTCTCTCTTCTAACTTGTAATCTAAAACCATCAAATATTTTTTCAGCATTTTCAACTTTTCGCCATCATCTTTCTGTAGTTCACCAAAATATGAGAAAAGAAGGGAGAGGAGGAGAGAGTACAGTGTTATAAAAAAACCTGTGAGAACAGAAGGGGACGAGTATTTGCCCTGTCTATTGCAAAATTCTTTCTTCACTTTTCAAAGTAAAAGACACAGCTGATTTTCCAGCCTGCAAATGATAGCTGCTCAGCTCAACTGGCTTTGCTCTTGCAACACGTTTTTCTGCTTTCTTTTTTGGTTCTTTGTATGTTACAAAAAGTTTAAAGTGCAATCAGAGTTCACTTCCTAAAACCTTTTTCACTGCTGACTAAACATACAAGTCCTGGTTAGGTTTTACTTCATTATTTTTGTTTTTTACCACTACTTAGAGCTGTGTGGTGGTTTCTATCTTGAAATTCACAGTGATCAATGTCCATTCACACATGAAATAACTTTTCTTTTTCCATGAAGAGAATAGCTGAAATGTATTGTGGAGTGCTTTTATTAAAACTTTGTGTGCAAAATATAGGGATAAAAGAAAACATGAAACTGCTTTGCTGCCTGGGTAACTTTTGTATGTATGAGTGCTATTCAATTATCTTTAGATTCATAATTGCTGTAATTAAATTTTGCAGGTTGCTAAATAACCATCAGCCCATACATTTTTAAATCATTGTCAATTTGTGATTTATTGATGGACAAACTGGTTCCAGACATTGTAATGTACTGTACAGTGATCCTAGTGATTTGAGGCCTGTTTCCCTATCTTAACTTGATATCAGCTAATCTCCTGAGAGACGCTCTTCCATTTGGTCTTGATCCATTTGATACAAGCTCCTTGTCAGGGCCATGTAGTATTTGTACACAAAACCTCCCCAATCCCTTTTTGGATATTCAGGGGACATGGAGGAATTGTGCACTTAAGGAGGTCAAGTGGCAAGGTTTCTGGATTTGCCTTAGTCTTTAGTTAGGAACTTGTTATTGATGGATTATCTTAAAATCTTCCTTTTCTTAGGTTAGCTTAAAGAAAAATGAAAAAAAAAAAGTTCAGAACATCCAAAAGAGCTGACACAGTTACCAAAAAAAAGGAAGAGGCAATCAGGATTTAATCTGCTTGCCCTCTGAATAAATAAAAAAATCTCTTTATCTAGCAATTGCAAACTTTGGCATCTGTGGATTTTATTTTTCCTCCTGCCTTTTACCCCTGGGATTACCCCTGAAAGAAAATCTTGCAAGATCTTGGCAACACAGACTTGGGGTTAGAATTCATTTCCATTTTCGGAGCCCTCCAGTGTATCTAGAGAGATTTCATTTGTTTTTTCTAAAATCAGTTTACTTCTCTTTCATTCTAGTGATAGTCTGACCATCCATCTGAATCCAAATAAGCTTTCTTTCACTTCCTTAGGAACACACATTTCTTCTTAGACAAGATCAGTTCTTATACCTGACAGGCAAATTACCCATTCCTTGACTCAGTGAAGGTGTAAACTCCCCTGTCTCTTTCTATTTGGGTGACTCAGGGTGGCTTTTAACCTTACAGAAATTGCAGTAGAGCTCAGGCCCATTACTGATGGAGGCAGTACAGTCGTTTTGCCTCTCTGCTTTCCTGACAACATATCTAAGTGAAAGGGAACATGCCTAAGATTCTCCATGGAATCTTGCATGTCCACATTGATAAATACAGTGAAAACAAATGCCTAAACGGGATATATGGTTTATAACTGGTTCCTCAGAAAGAGAAAGACATGAGGGAAATTAGCCTTTCTTACCTGACAATGGGACTGGGAATATCAAACACCAAACATCCCTCCTAGGATGAATTATGTGTCATAGCCTTTTTATTCAAGTCCCTACTATGCTCCTGCAGTTTGCCAGTGAGGATCTCTTTCCTTAGTCCTCTTAGCATACTGAGGCAAGCCAGTGCACAATCAGAAAAGTAATTGAAACAGCTGCTGCAGCAGATTACCTCTTTGAGAAATAGTGCAGTAAGAAGTTATCAATTTGGAGAAAACAGACAAACTGTGCCTGGGCCTCTGGAGACACCTGTTGCTGCATCAATTCTCAAAGCTGAATATTCCATTTGTTGCTGCCAAACAGTAATCAAGGTGTCTTGGGTAACCTAAACAACTAAATTAGTAATGGTCATCCTCAACTAGTCATGCTTATGCAGGAACTGCCTTTGATTCACCAATAAGTTATTAATAACTCCAGGGCAGAACACCCTCCAGGCAGAGATTAGTTTAAGGGTAAATCAGAATAAGGTGACTTCCACGAAAGAATACATGAGCTTGTAGCACCAAACATCAATTTTATATTGCCAAGAACTGCAGATAAGAAAATTTTATGACATACTGTGATATGCAGCTTTAAATTACAGAGTTGCCACTCAGATTGAATATGTCTTACAAGATATTTATTGGAATCTTTAAAGGTTTATAAATTTAAATATTCCTTTAAAGGCCTATACAAAACATAGACTACATTAAAAAACATACACTTGGAAACCATCAAAGCTTAAAAGTAGTCTAAAGTGAGAACAATCAAAATTAGTAATAAATTACATTAACAGTAGGCAAAACCCAAATTAGCATTTTAAGAGTTTAGGGTTTTTCTGATCCTTCTGTAATGAAAGTGAGAAAAATGGAAAGAAAACAACAAACTCAAGGAAAACATTCTACTTCGCCTGTATTGAGTTGGTATAAGTCGATGTGATTATGGGACAAATGTGAACTTTCTACCATACACTATATATTTACATCTAAGTTCTTTTGGGACTGTAATGAGTCATTATGCTGCTCCCTCTTTATTGCATTTCGAATAATAAACAATAATGAATGGCTGCAAATATCTGTTGCAGAAGTGGATGAGAGACGGATGTAATGAACACACCGAGAGAATATATTTAAAACCAGTATGTGATTGTAAGTATGCACAAAACCAATTATATAAGTAATGCCTACATCACTCCTGCTCTGTTTTTCAGATCAACAGACATTTTAAAGTCCCAAGCAATAAGAAATTTCCTGATTGTTAGCCCAGGGAGGAGATTTCAAGCAGTCCTTTTCGAAAAAACAGAAGAACAGCCAACATAATTCTTTTTGAGCTTTATTTCCTACATTAGAAACTGATAGCCTTTTCAAAATTACTGAGGAGAGCAGTACAAAAAACTTGCTTCTTAGAAACACACCAATTCCTTGCTAGGCAGACCATCTGTAGCAGGAGATTAATCTTTCAAATTCAGTCTCAGCTTAAATCTGAAGAGGCTAATACAGGCAGCGAGTGCTAAATGGAAGGAGGGGGCTGGAGTTTGACTACCAGACATAATTCACTGGTTTATAGCAATCGTGGTTTACAATAATCTGTTTTTATTTGCTCTGAAGCTGGCTAAGACAGCTAGTGAAGCCTGGCTTTAGCTGCAGAGCAGCCTGCAGCCTCCCTGACCATGACCTGGCAAGCTCCTCTCTTGCCTGATCCTCATCATCTCTATGGTCCTCTACCTGCCTCCAAACACCTACTTTTTGATCCAATAAACAAAGCAATTATTTTGTGAACACTATTTAACTACATGATGTTACCTCAAACTTATGTGATGATTAAGGAAAAAAAAAAAAAAAAAAGGCTTATTCCTGCACACATTATGTAGTCAGAATGACCTAAGAGAGTTTGAGCCCTCTCCAGTTGCATTAATTCTGGTGTTGATGTGATTCTTGCTATCATTCTTTGTGCTAACCTTGGAGGGAAGAAATCTGAAATTGCACAGTTTTCTGCCTGGTTAGAGAGCTACAATTCCTTGGGATAAGGGCTGAGGAGTTGAAAGGAGGTGGTAGAAGTGCACACAAGCAGGGAAAGAGGAGGGATCACAGGAAGCTTGAAGCTGAGTTTAGGCTGCAGGGGAGCCCCTTGCTCTGTTGCTGCATTTCTGCAGAGGAGAGGACACAATGCATAGGTAGGACATAACGGATTTTACTTTTATTTTTTCAGCTGTGCTGAAGTTGAACTCAAAGTCTGAGGTGGCTAAAGAGACCTGGATGATTAATAAACTGTTGAGTCTCATGCATGCTAATATTGTCTAGGATTTCTTCTTTCCCTTATAACACCCAAATGTGCTTTCTGTTGGGTCTTGTCTCTGGCAGCAAGAAGTGATAAATATGCAATGATCCCAAAACTACTTCCTGCCACATTACCTTAGTGTAGCAACAGCAGTCAACCAAAAGTATGGATACAGGGTATGCTAGATGTCAGCAGCAGAGGCAGCTGGGTTATTATATTAGAAAACTCAGCATGCCTGGAGCACAGGGTGACCCACACTGAGGGACATTCAGCCTCAGAAAATGCAGCATCAAGACATTATAGTTCTCACATTTTACAATAAGATGGAGAAAATATATGTAGTGCCCCTAAGACAAATTCCTGGATGTCATCTCCCATCACAAAGGTTTTATGTATTTTAATTTGAATTTCTTCATGGAGAAGTCAGTAGAAGTACATGATAAATACACAACCACACCTAAAATTCTGATCCATTGCTGTGTATATTTCAAAATCTTGTAGTACAATTTTTTCCTTAATCATTGTGTGATTTCTTTGGAAAGATACTATTATTTAGGGAAAGTGGATGATCTACAATACAGTGATGAAACAACCCTGTAAAAGTTAGCAAAATTTCTATGGCATATTTTTATCTAAATGCATGGAAACTGCGTTGAGAATAAACATCATGTCCACTCTCTCCAAATATCTGCTAATTTGATGTGGTGAATGAATTAAATATTTCATCAGGCAGCATTAAATGAAAGAGCAGTGTAACTGCAGATTTATGTGCAAACTCAAAAATATGTATTTCACACCCATTTCTTGCATAACAAATGGTTTGAAGAGAGTGTGCTGTAGTCATAACAGTACAGAAAAATAAAAACCTATTTTCTAGATTGAATTCAACTGTAAAATCAATTAAGTAGCATTAGCCAAAAGAGTACTTATGAACAGCACACTTATATATTCTGTGAGAAAAAAACAACCAGGAAAACTATCTCTAAAAAATAATTTTTGTTTTGCATGAAGAAAATTGAATAAAGTCTAAATATCTACAGCTCTTTGTCTTCAAAATTATGTGTCTATAGATATAGTACCATCAGCTTCTTGCAGTATCCCAACCATATTGGTGTGGGTTAAGATAAAGTGTATTCTGTGCTCAATTTATCACACTGCATAGTAGTTTGCTCACCAGATGTACTGAACAGAATGTAGAACATCCACGTTCTACCTAAATTTATCCCAGAAAAGCATTTGGAGATACTTTTTTTTATCTGCTGGGATTTTTCACTAAATTTTATTGAGTGTTCTTTCAATGTTCTCTTGAGTTGGCTAATGAGTTCTGCTATTATTGGTGTGGAAGAGAAATAATTTTCTCGCAGACAAATTACTAAATTGTATTAACCTTATGTCCTGTTGAAATTCTCCAAATAATGCTGTCAAAACTCAACATTCATTTTGTCTTTCTACATATTGCCCTATGTATTCTATATTATTGTCATACCTTTTCAGCTTATAATGAACTATATTTTTGGTTCCTATCCTTCAATTAAATTTGGGAAGAGAAATATGAGACTGTTTCTCTTCCTATTAGAGAGAAAACAAAGAAAGCAAACACCCTCTATCTACACTAAGCCTGCTTATCATAAACATTATGCATTAGCATAAGAGAGAAAAGAGAGAAGAACCCTGTTAAGTGAAACATTTAAATTATATATATATATATATATATATATATATATCTCCAGAGAGTATGTGGAGGACTTCAACCCAAAAAGATTTCTCCTGGCATACTCAGAGGAAGGTCCAGCAATAGGTTTACATTGGGCAGGCCAGTTTTACCTCACTCCTCTTGAGTTTGCCAAACCTGTTCATCTCTCTCTTTACAATCTCCTTAAAACATCCCAAAACTAGACTTACACATCTGACAAACCTCTTAAATATCCCATCATAAATTTGCTCTTACCCTTGAGACCGATGCTGATCATGTTTCCTCCATTTTTTGGTTACAAAGCTCTGGGTAAATCTCTCCAAGGCTATGCTCCAATGATCCTTTTCATGTTCTGTGAGCTCTTGATCTATGGCAGTGTTTCTGTAACTTCCACATCACTTAGGTTTTTGTAGCTAAATGCTTAACTCTTTGCTTCTCATGATTCATATAACTGCTTTTAAAGTTGCATTGCCACTAACCAGATATCATCACAACTCAGATGTCCTTTCATTTTGGGTGTCCACATATCTTTTTACCATCCATATATCCTTATAATACTTTTTTTTTTTTCTAAATGCACAGGAACCTTAATTGAGGGTTTATAACAATTACCATTTAGCAGTCTTCAAACAGCAACAGTCTCATGCAGGATTGTGACCTTAGTATCTGGATTATTTTCAAATTTACAAAGGGCTGCCCTTCAAAATCACCCTATATATTTAAACATGGGAGAAATTAAGCGCTATCTTTTAGATTCTTCATGACAATTAAAATGTTATCTTACTGATATTGCTCATTACACCAAAGAATAGGAACAATCTTTCCTTGTTTTCAACCTTTTATAATAATGACTTATTAATTGTAAAGAGCAATTACAAAAACAGTGTTTTCCTTCACTTGTGAAGTATCTGGTATAGTGTAGTCCAGGTACATGACCTGCTACTGCTACTGCCTCACCAACAGAAATCAAACTAAGCCAGACTGAAACCTCAGTATTAAAGAGCATGGCTACAGAGGATAGTTGAACTTCTCTTTGCAACCTTGGCCTTTGGCCTTGCTGATACTGTTCTACTAATCTGCTGCCCTTCTTCCTTCCATCACTTCAATTTTCTATATTAAGGCCCCTCAGGGTAGAGACCTTCTCTTAATCTCTCTGGTATACAAGAATTTAATCTCCACCAGGTCATTGCAAAACAAAAATAATGGACTTTAACAATTATGAAAATATGACATTCCTTTTTTCAGAACCATAGATAATATCTTAGAAAAATGTCACAGTTTTCACAGGGCCCTGCATTGTTAGAGTTGTTTGTACTCTGCAGTAGATAGAGATTCAGAAATAAATGATCTTATGTTTTCTGTCAGAATGAAAAAAATGTTATCCCTCATACCAATATAAAGAAATTAAATAACAGCCTGAGTTTTCAACAGTGCAGAATTCTGATCAGCTCTGTAAAGAAAATCTTTCACCATCATTAAAAATTTCATAGTATAATTTTAAAAAAAATTAAAACTCAAAGCCAAACCAGAACCAGAATACTCGATTCCAAGTTCTGTAAGACAAACTCCTTACTTCTCTTACTTTCATTAAAGTTTGGTCATTCTGAACAACAAAAAAAGCCTGAGGATTATGGATGTCTCCAGCTCTTTTAGTGATGTGCCCTCGAGGAGTTGTGCCTCATCAGTCCTCAGACAAAATCTTTGAGGGTTTTCAATGACAGCACTAAAGAAAGAGAACTCGTTGCAATGTTCTAGCCCAAAGGCACAGAGTGCTTGGGGCAGGCTTCTGTCCATTATGATCTTTGAATATTTCAGAAATTAAGATGGCTGAATAAATATGATGTCTGAACTGTTTGACTACAAGGCATCACCAGTCTAATCTTTCATGGTTCTGAATTTTATAGGAGATGTCACCCCTAAGTGAAATAAGGGGAAAATTGCCTGTATTCTTAAACTGAATAAATAAAAATAAAGAGAGGATCTTAAGTTTTTTAGCAAAATGTAGAGGTGAGAGGTGGAAGAGGCGACAAGCAATCAAAATCAAGAGGAAAAATTGGAAGAATAATAGATGAAGAAGCCTAGCTGATCCTGTTACAAGAGATTATTCTGAAAAGAAAACCTCTTCAAAAGGTGCTCTAATCTTTAGGATGTACATCCTGAAAGTTATTTCCAGGTTTTTATGTGTTCCAAGGCACTTAATTGTAAATTCAGTTAAAGAGTTTACAGAGAGTATCATCAATTATTGTACAGCCAGATTCACATTTTTTATTATAATTTTTTTTTAATCTTTCTATTATTCATTAGCTTTCTTTACAGATTCTAGATCTTTGTGTGTTCATAGGTGGGTGATGATCATTCTGGGAAATGAGATGCCTAACAACTCAACTCTCTTAAAAATATTTTTCTGTAAGAATTTATGAAGAAAACAATCAGATAAACAAAGAAATAAAAACCTATTTCGAGGGCCAGTTGAATCTGTCCAATTAAAGGAATCCAAATTAAATAAAATGCAAACCAAAGTTACCTCAAGGTAGTATTTTTTCTCTATCTACTTAATTTCTTCAGAACTAAAAATTATAACTAAAACAAGTAATTAAAAGTTAATAAAATATCAGAATTAATCAGATGTTAGAAATTGGAAAAAATATTTCTTAATATATTGAAAATGTAATTTTAGACAATTTTAAACATTTTCATCTTTTTGCTAGCTCTTTATTGACACCAGTCCTTTCTAATAAAGTAAAAAAAAATCCCGAATGTTCCATTTAGACCCTATGCTATAGAAATAACTTCTCAAATTAAATTATTAATCTAAAATGAATTATCTAAAATCCTGTCTTTCAGCATAGAAGCCTGATCAGACAAAAGTGATGCAAACAGTTGCTTATATCATCTAACTGTCATGAGAATTTGTTCAAAAGTTAAAACAGTGATCTAATTATTAGTTTGATATGTGGGATTGCCAGCTTAAGAAGCATCTTTAGGAAAAGATTATGCAGTAGACCAACAAAAATGAAAGAAAAACAAACTCATCAATGATAGATTTCAGATAAGTGGAAAAGGCATGTGACAGAAAGTAATTTCTGGCTACCTTACTGAAAACTTATCATAACTAAGAAACACTGGTCACAAAATTGCTTTCCCCATTTCTTTATAGTGCACTGAGAGTTTACACCCAGTGACCATATGGTTGTGAATAATTTCAGCCATTTTTACTAGGAACAAATCTTCTGTCTTTATCACACATTGTAAAACACAAATTACAACTCAGAAAGACCTGCATGAAAATAACTAGCTTAGCTTTTTGAGAATTCTGTGGATTCTGTTTTATTTTCTTCTTGCAAATTCAAAGAATTTTGAGATCCTGTAAAAAATCAATGTATCACCACCTCTTCGTGTGAGCTCTCTGTACTGGAAAAAAACAACTCTCATAATGTTCTAGTTTCAAAAGATTTGCTGGGAAATTCTGCAGTTTTAAGCAGTTTGGTGGACTATTCAACACTGAGCCAAATGTAATTATGAGCCTAAAAAGAACCACCTCTTTTTGAGATTTATGCAATGTATCCTGACAAAAGTTAAATAAAGCATTGTACTAAAATTTTTACTAATGGACGTTAGCTCAGGTCAAGCCTTGAGAGTGGGTTCAAGCTTTAGCAAGTATAATGAAAATTTATAATTATAAAGATTCTTATTTTGCAAAAATAAATGTCAGAACATGTCAAAAGTGCTACTTGCCTTTTCTCATGATTTTCATATATCCTTGCCATTACTGGCTGTAGGACTTGTTAAATTATTGAGAGAGAGCTTTGCTCAGAGGCCTTTTGAAATTAAAAATAATCAATTGAACTTGACTCAGTAGGGGTTAAGCAGCATTATACTAACTATTTCTGAAATTAAACTGCAATTTGATTTCAAAAGTAATCAGACATTTGGACTGGATTAAGGAGTTGTGCTATTCTTATAAATGTGATTTTATTAATTAAGCAATCATGAAAGAGTTGCCAAATGGAACCCTGAGTGGGAAAAGTCATTGCAGTTTCTAATCATAATCTTTTAAAATTCCTAGGGGCAAAATGCAGTTTGTGATTTATATTTTCTTGCATTTTAACATCATTGAAGAACATTCCATTTCTGCAAGCTTCTTTTAAAATATGTTGGTTTTTGATTTTATCAGTTTTTCCAGGAGAATATTAATTTAATTTCAATTAATGAAGGATGGTCCTGTTTAATAATTAATACTGCTAAATTTATCCTTCTGAAGTATTTAAACTTTTTTAAGGGATTAGCCAAAATTGTCATTAAATTAGATACATAATTCAACAAACTTTTATGATTGTAGGCAGAAAATAAGCAGTGAAGGTTAAGGAAATTCCTGAATAGGTCTACCAAACTTACCAAGGACCTTATAGGAATACTGTACACAGGTATCTGACTATTGAAAATTATATGAGGATGTGCAGTTCTTAAGAAATATTATTTAATCTATATCAGCAATAGAGTTAGCCAAAAATGCTAAAATACTTGACAAAATGTTTAAACAAATAACATTTATATATTTGTTTTGAGAATCGTTTTTAGTAGAATTTTTTTCATTAAATACATAATGAATTACAAGTGATTTGAAAATGTATTCTTCTTTTTCACAAGTAGGAGACTATGATATATCATTATATGATTGACACAGAGATAATTTTTTTCTGTAGATATTTTCAAGTATTCCACAGGAACAGTTACCATTGCTTCTTACAAAAGGAAAAAGAAGATGGAATTTAAACAAGAAGTAGTCATGGATGTGGACAATTTTTTTCACTGAGCAATATTATCAAAAAAGGCAGCAAGCAAATAATATAGCCACAAATTTCAAGTTAAGAAAGACTGGCAAGGATAAAACCCACTAATTTCAGTTTAAGACTGGCAAGATCTCAAAATATTGTTTTTCTCAGCTTACTTCCTTATGTATTCTGACCAATGTATGGCTGATAAATTCCTGGTTATGTTGGCTCCACTACTCAGGCAAGAAACCTAAAAACTAAAGTGAAATATTTCTGTGAGCATTATATGTTGGATCTTTTTGAGACCACTTTCATTGCTTTCAAAGAGATGCAATACACAACTTTATCTTATAAATTTTATACTAGCACATAAAACATGGTCTTTGTACAACTTTACATCTAGTCCATCACTATTTATGAATAAATTAATCATTAATTTTTTTTGGTAGATCTCCCAAACTAAGCTTTCAGTCTGTTGCAGTGACCTTGTGTTATCGTTTTCAGTCTTACATTTCTGTGATTTTTAAATCTTCTCAGTTTAAAAAAGAAATACTATTCTCATACTTAGAGGTGAACTGGTACTGGCTAGCCTAAACCCACTAGCACAAAAATAAGGAACAAAGATAGATAATCCTGAAGTGTAAAGAGAATGTTAATATGATGAAATAACATTAAAATAATAGCATTTAGTGATGGAATTTCACTTTCTCATGTCAAACTTCTCACAAGTTTGAAGGTAGAAAGACAGCAAAATAGCCTTTAGTTTCCACCAGCTATTCTGCAAACATTGGAAGTGGACAAACACCTATCACCAGGCCTTTACAATCATGACCACCTCTTCACCTAGTGTCATCCAATTTATGACCAAATTATAAAGCAAACCAATATTCCACAGGAAAAAACTAAAACAAACCAAAACACAAAAACAATAATAAAAAACCCAAATGAAAACCAAAAATAAACCCAACAAAAACAAACCTCAAAGCCACCATCACACACACACACACACACACAAACCCAACAACAAACAACAACAAAAAACCCCCCACAAAACCAAAAAAACCCACCAAAAGCACTCTTATGGGATACTTTTTCTCTTTACCACTTAAATTCAAGGTTAAGACACTCAAGTTCTTCGTAAGACTTTCATCTCTACATAAATGAGTGTTTAAACACCTTTTCAGATTTATCCCTAAATAGCCCACCCCTAACTTCAGGGATCCTTTGATGTTTGATTGAAGTCCTGGCTATGTTCAAGGAGCTAAACTCAGCTTCCATTTTCTGCAATTTCTGTGAATGTGTAGGTCAAGGTGATATCCACAATGGAATGATTTGAAGTGGCATTCTCTAATAATGCAGTCTTCCTTACTCCCATTCAGTAAAACTCCTTTTTTGATTTTCAGCTCCAAAATAGTTGAACACACAAAAAATACTTGCCTCTTAAGAAAGATGCATGACAACCAGATCTATAACCCTTGGCTACTCTCTCTTTAACTCTTCTTGAAATGCTTCAAACTGAAGTTATTGCAAGGTGGAACATGTTTCTCTACATCCTGGTTCTAAACTTAACCAGAACTAACCAACGTGGGTTACAACACTCTGTTGTGAATGTTTCAGCCTCAGCATGATTTATCTCCACCCTAATTTTGCCTAGCAATATCAGAATAAAAAAGAAAGAAAACAAAAATATTCCAAGAAGGAGTAGGAAGGACAGGTTGTCTCAATTTAACCCCTGTATAATTTTTTTTCAGCCAATGGAACTGAAAGAATGACTGGAACATTGATCCAGCAATATCCTATTAATTTGTTAAAAAAAAATCCAAATTCTCCCTTGTTATTTTAAAGTTGTTCACTGAAGAATTAATTTAAGTACTTCACTTTGTAATATAAGAAATTAACATATATGATAAAGGGTCAGTGTCAGCACCTGAGAACTGTGTTACTTAGGCTGGTCCCCAGGGTCTCCAGAATCATACCTGCCACCCCTAGAGATAGAGCCTTGAAGCCAAGAAATTCTTTGAAAAACCCTGCCTGAATAAAATTAGTGTTTTTAAACCACCTGACTTAAACATTTGAGCAATTAAAGAGAATTAAAATAATGTTTGAAGAAAATATTGCTTCACAAGTGTATAATATTGAACACAGTGCTCTTAAAGACTCTCTTCCTTTAAGAAAGACTTACTTTCAGTGATTTCCTGGCTGGGATAACTGTATTTCCCTATAATTATTTCATTGCCACTGGTGTATTGACTGTCACTTTGGCGTTAGCCAGGTTTAGAAATGAACTATATGATCCCAATTAATTTACACTGCTAAGAAACATCATAGTTCCAATAATTATCACTTTTTATTGATTTTGTAGCGTAACAATTCCATTAATATTTAAGAAATAGCTGCAGAAAAAAAAATAAATTATCAATGCATTTCTAACTCATTGGACTGAACTGGTAAATTGTGAGCACAGTAATTTAAGTAAGCTTCCACAGGAACAGCTTTGCTTTTGGAAAATGTTCCATTGAATACTCTCTTAAGGCTTTGAAAATGATCTGTCAAAAGGTGCTGCTGAAGATGTTTCTGTTTGAGAAGAAGCCATGGAAGAAGCAAAGAATCAGATCACCTTCCAAACTGCCTGACAGTCCTGTTCAAGAGGAGGTTCAGAAAATAAAATTCACCCTTTTGGCAGCAGAGGCTGAAATCTTTTTAAAGGAAGGTTTTCTGTGAAAAAAAAATTCCATTAAGTGCTACACCAGTGGTAGAATAAGGATACACCCACTCAGAAAGCTGCATGTAAGCTTTTTATCTTTCAGATTCTATTTCAGAGGAGGATGACACAAGTATGTCACAATTTTTTGAGCAGGATCTTTGCATTGTCTTACATAGTACTCAGCAGTGCACAGTAGGAACATTGACATTACTTTTCAGATTGTTAATTTGATTTCAGAAGATTCTCCTCTGATTCTTCCCAGTCCTCTACACCTATGAAGTCATGCACAATGACACTATGCTGAGTTCTGTTCTTTCATAATCTTATAAGTGTATTATTATTTCTGAATTGAGAACTTGGGTACATGTAATGTTATTCATACTATTTAGATGAATAACATTAAGCTGTAAGGGCAATATGTAGACAAATCCAGGCTGGAAAAAACAAAAACAAAAACAAAAACAAACAAACAAACAAAAAAAAACCCAAAAAAAACCCCCACAAAACCAAAACCAAAAACAAAACAAAACAAAACAAAAAAACCCAACAGACAGGAATCAGGAAATAAAATATTATTTCCACCTAATGAACAGGGAGCTTTTACCTGTAAATTTTGAAGAAAGTTTTCCAACATTTTTATCTGGATCTCGCTTAATTTTCATGTTGCTTACCAAGATATCAAGAAAATAATGTCTAGAGAAAAAAATGGGAGCACATTTCCAGTTACAACTGACATAATATGAAAAGAAAATCCTAGAAGGGAATCATGGAAGGCATTCCAGACAGCAAAAGTTATCTATGGAGAGATTCTGTACACATTGCTTAGGAATAAGAATTTTCATTAAAATAATTGCAATATCAGAAAATTGAAAGATTTAAACTAATTTTAGTTCCCAGAAGCTAGATAAAAATTTCACTTTTCTTAGATTATGAAGAAATATTTTCCACAGAAGATATAAACAAAGGAGACTGATGAAAACAAAAGTAACCATGATGCACAATTTTAAATCAGCAGTTTTAAAAAAATTACCCATGGCAAAGTCGGATCTGCTGATGTCCTGCTTTGAGCTTTAAAATACTAGAAATTCAAGGGCCATGGAACAAAGTTGATGCTGTGTCAACGAAAAGCAAAGTTTCAAGTAAGTAACTACCAATCTATCAACTGCATGTCAGTCTTTTGAAAAATAATAATTAGGACTCAAGTACTAAAAGAAGATGGGGCCATGTAAACTGGCATGAATTATACAAAAGTGCTGATGGTATACTTAATAAAAAGGAAGGAAATTTATCCAAATTCAGCATGGAATTATGGAAAGTAGATCTTAACTTAGATATCTTAAAATGATATATTTTTTAATGCATTAAGAAGATTGGTTGATTAAAACAATAATACGGATACAGTATAATTAATTTTACAAAGGCACCACTATTAAAATTAAATAGCTTTAATTTCTCTTTCAAAATGCATAGTGGACATTGAAATCAATGGAGGAGTGGGTAATTGACAATGTGATTAAGAATAAGGATTGTATAATACCCTGATGGTTATCTATTTGGGTGCCAGGTACTTAGTCATGCCAAATACCTATTTCACATTTTCTAAGTGAGCCTAAAAAATTTCTATTCATGGGAAATAGGATATTTAAATGACACAATAATCAGATTAGTGGTCTGATTACCTGAGGAGTCAGAAGAAAATGCAACATCACCTCACTCCCACAGTTTGCTTTTCAATGTCACTAAAGTCAAAATGTTTCTAAGTACCAAAATCAGGGATCATATTTTTGAATGAAATTATCTGAACAACTCCAAAATCTACTGCAAGCTTCAAGCCAATTTCACAAATAATAATAATAATAATAAAAAAGACCTCTGGTTTTTAAATAATAAATATTGCTTGTACATATCAGTTCTTTAACAGAGCTCCCACTCAAATATTGTGTTTATAATTCATGGAGGTTGTCAAGGAGCTGGAGGCAGTTTGGAGAAACATTCTTATTGATTTAAAAGTGTGGAAATTACAGCTTCCAGTGAAAAATTCAAGTCTTTATACTAATGGAAGCATTAAAGTTGGCCTGGACTGGAATAAACTATATGTAGAATACAGAATAACCAAGGGAGGAACTTATGTAGAAGAGCATGATGTCACAAGAACATAACTAATAAATTTTAGGGCAAAATAAGTACACTATTAATACACTAAGAGATTAGGTACATGATCAACTTTATGGCAATCTTTTGCAGTATCTATGTTTTAAAACTTGATTTCTTTGTCCTTTAATATTTGCAATATTTATAGAGACTTTACAACATCTATTCCCCAGTTTAGAGAAATCAAGCCAAGTAATTACAATAGTTTCTCTGGTGTTACTTAAGAATATTAGATCACTCTATTATGTAAATACCATTCTTATTGATAATTTCTCTGAAATGGTGAAAGGTGCACATAAAAGTCCCAGCTACCCTTGATGTTATTCTAAAATAAGGAATACTAATATTTTGGGGGCTTAACAGAACCACTTATCTGCAGATAACATTAATTCTGTTTCCAGTTTACTTTCTTATCAAAATTTCATCTGTTCTTATCATTCATTGCTATGAGACAAAGAAAAAGCCTTATAAATTCTGCCTGCCTGTAATAAATTCTGTTAAGGAAACTCCACAACTGACTGCCTTTAGGTTTTGTTACAGCTGCTGATCCATAAGCATCAGGAA
This sequence comes from Luscinia megarhynchos, assembly GCA_034336665.1. NCBI lineage: Eukaryota > Metazoa > Chordata > Aves > Passeriformes > Muscicapidae > Luscinia > Luscinia megarhynchos. The sequence goes on from JAPFBE010000003.1 coordinate 75,252,903, forward strand.
GAACTGCAAATTTAAGAAATTGCAATCTCTTAGAGTCCTTTATAATTTTTCCCTTTCTAAAAATATCAAGTACAAAAAAAAGTGTGGGCTATACACATGTTGGAATGCAACTGGTATTTTTTTAATAGTATGGATGCTTGAGAACATAATTATTGAAAGAATACAAAGATACAATAAATTATGTTTAGCAACACCTTGTATGCAGCCAATGCATTCCAGTCATTCCATGCACAGGCAGCACTAAGCATTGTCTGCAGTTCTGCTGTTCCAGGAATGCAGTTACTTCAATCAGACATATATTTTAAGATCTGACCAATGATTTAGGTTTGTCATCTCCAAAATCACTAACATGGAAATAAATCCCTGCAGGCTCCTATTTGGAGTGTTTGAATTGCCAGAGTCTCTTAAAGGAAACAATAAATTGTCAGTTACACTAAGAAATTATTGCTAAAATTGTATGGAGCAGTTCGAAGATCATTGTTGAATATGCCTTAAGAGAAAGCTACAGGAACCTTCACAGCAGGCTGCAACTTCTTGACCTGATTTCTACTTTTATAATCTTTTAAGGGCCAGCATATCTTGCTGATATCCCCTGAGCCATGATCATCAAATTTCTTTCTATCCATTCTTACCTGCACTACAGGATCATCTCTGAAAATCTGTATTTTCAATTTCAAAAACTAGGTACAATTATTCATAATGCTGTAAAGTAATTATTTTACATTGAACCATATTCATATCACATTTTCACTTAGTCAATTGAGATCACTGGCCTGGTGACATGAGTGCACATAATTCTGTGGGAAGAAAAAAAAACAACATGCTAATGAAATGTGGTGGAATATAGCTCTTCAAGGCCTCATGTCAGATGAGATGAGATAATTTGAGGCCAGTAATAGTGTTTTGGAATTACAGATATAGGTATTTTAGACTTTTTCCTATCACCTTGGAAAATTCTGAGGTACATTGAAGTTATGATTTATAAGCCTTTTAGTATTTCTTGTACTCAATCTAATCATTATTAACTACAAATCTGTTTAAAATCTGAATGCTTTTTATATGTTTGTTTATTTTTTGGACTAAACCCTGAAGTTCTAATTCTAAAAAAAGTAATTATTTTAAAAACAGAGTTATTCTGGACAAAAATCTGAAACAAGTGGTGCTTTTTTTATATTATTATTTCACTTGGGAAAAGTTAATATATTAACTTCAAATTAAAATTTTCATTTAAATTAAATGTTACCAAGTACTAAGGAGTAGCATGATGGTTGGGTAATGTAGACTTGTTTTGTTCTATCTCTGGAACCTGCACATGGAAAAAATATTTGCCCTAACTAAATGCTACCTTCCATGTAAGAGTATCAAAATGAAACCTACATGAAATCTAAAGACTCTAATTATTTCTCCTAGCTCTTAATTTAGCCAAATTGCAAATGGTTTTCCTGGTATTTTTGAATAAGAAGAAAAGAACAGGTTTTGAATTTATATAAGCACGAGTGAATCAGTATTTGCTTAAATACACTCAGTTCCTCTATTAATGATCAGAGAAAAGAGAAAATACTCCTTCCCAATATGTCCTTGGCAATGTGTCCAGGTCTTTCCAAAGGTATGTAATTTCCAAATGGTCAAGCCAGCATTGTCTTAGCACGAATGTCATTTATTCTATAACATATTAAAAATAAGTGTAGTTCAATCTCAATGCCAATTTGGTTTATACCAAAGATTCTATTTCTATTTCCATATAGCAGCAATGGTAGTCCAAGGCAATCAATACAGGGCTCTTTGGCTCTGCAGGAAATAAACTTCAATGATTTAGTCCTCCAAAATGTGCAGAATATCTCTTCCAGAACAATCTTTTATGACTGAGGTGATGATCAATTTCTAGACTATTTCAGACCAATCCTAATTAAACATCTGTGCAGACCCTCTCTCTGTCTCTATGGTTTCATAAAAATAAAAAAAAAAAAGGTAATGATTTCACATCATATCTTTGAAGTATAACTGTTTTTTTGTTTATTTGATAACTAGAATAACCTTCACCTTCACCAGCTCTGCCACTTTTGTTGATTGAACACTCCTAACCCCAGGTGGCACATGAATGATGAGATAAATTAAATTTGACATATCTATTGACTGAGTCATTGAAAGACAAAAAGCAAATCCTTCTGATTTCCAAAATGTTATTTTTGTATGGAAAAAAATATTTTTTCAATGAATAAAATTCTGTTCAGAACAAACTATTTCCTCTTATGAGAATTGGAATTACAGTATAGATATCTTATGTGCCACCTCCTATTAAAATGTTTGATTACTTTGAAAAAACACTCCTTTGTTGCAGTTGCTCATAGTGACCATTCTCTCTACAATTTTATATTTGTGATGTCGTTATGTTTTTGGGGGTTTTTAGGTTTACCTCAAGTAACTTAGGAGGCATTGTTGTTGAAATTAAAGAAAGGTTTGTTCTGCTTGTGCTGATCATAAAAATAAGAATTGTTAATTCCAAATTATTTGTTCCAAATTCTTCTACCAGGGCAAAGTACCGTCAAGGAAACTTGCATGAAACAAATAAGGAACACCTCTGTATTTTCCTATAGTCAATAAGAAAGGAAAGAAGAAACAATTTTCTGAAATATGGAAAGAACAAGAAAAAGACAGAAGAAACCCTCACTCCAGAGGATAAACCAGAGTGGCAAATATGAACAGCAGAAAGAAGAAAAATAAACTGTGCTATTCTGCCTCTCATAATCTCCTGGAAAGCAGAGTGAATTAGAAGTCTTCCCTAGGAGGAGGCAGCAAACAAATGACTGCTTTCCAGTGTCTACCACTTACTTGCATTTCTTGCTTAAGTGTTTTTGAAAAATCCCACTCAGAAGATGACCACATAATTAATAAATAACAGGAAATTACTGTCAAAAAAACAAAGAAAAATCTTCAAATAGTAACAGCGGCCTCCATGCTACTTCAGAGCCTGCTCACACCTAATCAAACAAAAATACATCACAAGTATGGTAGAATGTAAAGGGGGAAAAAAAAGAAAAAAAAATAGAATGTTCCAGACAATGCAATATGTAACTTTAAATCACCCTGGCATGTGTAGCTGTTCAGAGACAGTTGCTGCTTACATGAACACACAGTATTTCCCACAAGATCCCTACCTCCTTTAGATACTGGGTACTGGAAAAAGACAGGATTTTATGTTTCAGATGGCTAAAGTTCAATTTGCAGTGCTCCAAAGTTTTGATAGTCAAAACTGAAATCAGTGGGAGCTTTGCTTTGAATTAAACTTCTGGGAAAGTGTTAAGAAAACTGGAAAAAAGGTCATCTTAGCTTCTTACATGAGACATAAAAACTGGTCACGACTTTTGTATATGCTGCCTAGTATGGGTGATAAGTTCCTTAGTAAAGTGGGGATAATACAACATAATCTCAGAAAACCATTGTAATGATTTGATGACAGACTTGAAGAGAGAAAATAGAACTGAATGAAGACTCCAGCGTCAAACTCTTATGCAAACTGATAATTCTTTGTTTGCTAAAGTTTTCCTTGTTCTAGAACAGACAGGACTAGATAGGACAGGTATAGAACAGGTAGGTCAAGTTTAAGACTTCACAAATAATAATATTTATAAAAATAAATAAAATAAATAATAATAATTTAAACAAAAGAAGCCACAAAATGTTTAATAGATCTGTTTCAGCATCATGTAGGAATGATTTCAGGAAACCATTCTGGACAGAGATATAAGCAATTTCATTTTCTGCTTTCTGTTTATGACACATAGTTGCCATGCTTTTAGTGCTAAGCATATGTCTCTCACAGCAGGAATTTTTCTCCATAGATATAATATTGACTGTTCAAGTACTTGACAAAAATTTAATAGCAACATAGAACTGTAGAATTGTTTGTGCTGGAAGGGACTTTTAAAGATCACCTAGTCCAACACCCTGTTGTGGTCAGGGACACCTTCCACTTCCCATACTGGGACTGGCATTGTTCCAAACCAAATTAATGACATAGACCCTGGACTGGGTGCACCCACGGTAGGTTCTCAAGCTGAGAGGTGCAGTGACAAGCTTCAGGGAAGGGGTGGCATCCAGAGAGGCCCTGGCAGGCTTGAGAAGGGGATCCACGTGAACTCCATGAGTTCACCAAGGCTACATGTGAGATCCTACAGCTTGATGGGGGCAGTCCACAGGGTGAATACAGATTGGGTGAGAAATGAATTCATGGCAGGTCTTTGGAGAAGAACTTGGGCATAAAATTGGACATGAGCCAACAATGTGTGCTTGAGGCCCAGAAAGCCCATTCAATCAAATGAAGCATGACAAGCAGGTCAGGGAAGGAGATTTTCCATTTCCCTGTCTTTAGATTCAGGAACTCAGGAGAGTAGGGAAGAACAATTGTTAAAAAAAAAAAAAAAAATGAAGCACCTCAGTCTTCTCCCTATCACTTGCCACCACATACCCTGTCTCATTTGTTGAAGAGGTAAAATTTTTCTTTTTGCTTTCCGATGAATGTAACTGCAGATTGTCTACTTATTATTCCTCACTTCTCTCAATTTATTTCCATCTTCCAAAGCTTTCCTGATCTCATCCCTACACTTTAAGACAGTGTTGCTGTGTTTTTCCTAGCATGCATATCCCTACTTCCACACCATAAACTTTCCATCAATTGGACCCAGAGGTTCTTTCTCTGCCATGCTGATCTCCTGCCTTATCATCCTTGTGGACTGAGCCAAATCAGTCTTCTGGAGTGTTGTTTACCAGTTGGCACTATCTATAATAAGCAGTACTTTCTGCCTTTGGGATTACATCTGTAAGTTTTAACTTGGAAATTAAAAATCAATGTACCAAATTTTTCTGCCAGTAACAATAAATACCTCAGATACAGAGATAAAAGAATTAAAGAACAATCCTTCTATTTCCCATCTTGCACAAGCACAGTCATTCGTTGACACTAATATGAAATTCAAATGTTTGTGTTTTGTTTCTTGGGAAATGAGAATTGTTTTCAACTTACATATGCTCTAAATACAAAATAAATCATCCAATTTTACAACAAAGCCAGCAAGAATTCTAGAGGTGTTAAGGACTTTTTTCAGTGCCATTTTTGCAAAGGAGTTCTATGCAAATACATACAAAGAGAAATCATCTCTAGTTTTGTTTAGAATAGGCAATACAACAGTCATCAGACTGATTTAAAAAGATAAACCACAGCATATTTTTTTTTCCTGGTTCATCAAATGCAAGGGCTGTAGGTGTCTATTCTGTAAGTCATAACATACATTTATTTATCTTTGTCTATACATAGGAAGGGCAACACTAACTTCAAATAAGCTAAAAATTTCCTTACACTCCTAAACATTAATGTCCATTGTTCGACTTCTGAAATTAATTTTAACTATTTGATGATAGATGAAAAAATGGCAAAAGTTCCTCCATTTCTCTGACAGTTTGGGCCCAACAAGGAAGAATAAATAATTTCATGATCCTAAAGAAGCCTATCTGACTTTCAGCACTTCCAAAAGCACCTACAAATGCAGTAGAAGGGGGAGGGAGAGAGGGAGAATGAATTAGTGATGATGAATTCTGTAAAGATTTTGGCAAGCATTATAATGCAGAAGGAAGGTGAAAGTACAGAGCAGGTATCTTTCTTCATCTGGCAAGAGACAGAAAGATTTCATGCTATGGAGTGACCTCCCCTTGATTTTCTCTCTTCTTTTCTCATCCTTCTCTATCTGTAACTTGGTCATTCCCACCATCTGTTAAAGTGGGCAGAATGGTGATAACAGCTGATCAACAACCTCCCTGCAGCTTCCAGACAGATATTGCATATGCAGCCAAAACCAGATCAAATATTTTTTTCAAACAATACCAATAAATTTCATTTATTCATGTTTCTTTGTACTCATATTCAACTCAGTCTTGCCCTCTAAACAGTCCTAAATATTTCTAAGCAGCCCGTGACTTAATCTTCCCATAGTATTTATTATTATTATTATTATTATTATTATTATTATTATGTCAATTTGAGTGTTAAATTTGAATACATCTCAATATGAAGAGAAATTATTTCAATTGCACAGAGATTATACCTTGAACTGGAAATTGTTTCCATATTTTTAGGATTGTGAAGAATTGAAGTAGAGAGGACAAGACTAGTAAGAGTATCTATTCTCTGTGTGTTCATGTAATTGCAAATTTTAAGTAAATATCAGGACAAATAAGCTACAACCCTGAAAGCTCAAGTTTTAACCTGTATGTTATATAATTTTCAACACATACATTTGGTAAGAAGAGTGAAAGTGTTTTCTAAGCTTTGGGAAACCAATCAAGTTGTCTTGCAAATCTGCAGGGTTTAATATAGATTTAAGGAATTCATAATCTATCAAAGTTAAGCTTACTTTCCTACATGTCATAATTTCAGATCATGCCACACTGGAAGTTATACACCTCTCTGAAAGCATCATACCCCATTCTGCAGTGTTTCTATAGTGCTTCAAAGATAATATTTAACTCAGAAGAATGCAAAAAAATTAAAGTCTTTTTTTAGATACTAGTTTTAATCCAAGCACTATAAATCCATTTACAGGGTGAAATATTAAACATTATAAATTCAGATCACATCTGATATCACTTCCACTGACTGACCAGGCAGTTCAGGCTATTAAAAAGAGCAGGATAACATAAGTCACTTATCTCCCTAAATTGTTACATATCATGGGATTAAATCCTTAAAATGTATTTCTGAACCTGATGTTTTAGTTTTGTCAAGTAAATTTTAAAATGATCTCTGCATAAGACCTTAAAAACTTTAATACCTTTGATTTTTAATTTTTTTTTAAAGTATTGAATATATTACCTCCTAAGGAATGGTATCTGTCAATATCACAATATGATAGCTTTCAAACATTTGTTATCTGTAAATGCAGAACATCTGTTATTTTGTCACTTAGCAACAACACCATGCAATAATTTTGGCCTCTCTGCTCCCCCCTTCATTATTATGCAAAATATGTGCAGGACAAGAAATGCTTGAAGAGAAATTGTTCCTGCACAGAGATATTTTGACACAAAAATCTTTTCTCATCAAAGATGAAAAGCACCTTGTCATTCATTTCTAATTACAGCCTCCTTTCTGTCAGTACAGAAAGAGACCATCTCCCCAAGGTGATGTCATACATTGATATTTACAAAACTACATTGGACTGTGTCTTCTCTTGGTCTTTGCCAAAAGCAGTCAGTGTCAGCACTGATATACACTGATAAAGGGAATTTAAAATTATGTCCATTAATTGTGTTTAAAGTCAAGGAAACTGCATTATGCTTTCTGATATTAATAGCTGCTGAATCATCTAAAACAATGGAGAAAACTTCATTTCATATTCCTATTTTGAGATGCAAAGACATTAAACTGCAATGACAACAGAGATTTCACACTCCAAGAATTAATTTGAATAGATGTAAACTTATTAAAGATTAAAATGAACTATTTAGTGTTCTGCAATTAGTGTTAACATCCAGACTAAAACTACCAGTGGGGAAATACCAGAATGGAAGTGCCAACCATGTGAGAATGTAAAGCCTCAGAGAAATTCTAATCCTGGCCAAAACAACATTAGAGAGTCTAATTCAGACAAATGATGAAACCCATATTAGCATAAATCAGAAAAAGAGATAAATAAATCCCCTGATTAGTTTTACTTAACATAAAGTCTCATTAATTTTCTGAAAGTAATAGAAAATACTTGTACGAGTCTAAGATAGAGGTTTATTTTATATCTTATTAGGAATTATTTACAGCTGTCAAGATAGCTACAGCAACAAGAACTTTTTCACTCTTGACATAATTGTCCAATAATCATTCTTGGTAATTTCAAGACCTTGTAAATAAGAATTCCAGCTATGAAATTATTGTAGGATCTCCAAGTTATTGATGAATATAAAATGTGTTTTCGTGACTTATGGTTTACAATATTTTCATAGAACCCTAGAGTTACAGAATACCTGTTGGAATGGACCTCAAGGATCATCTAGTCCAAACTTGGAAAAATCACAGTCTAGACAAGATGCCCTGGCACTCTGTCTGGCCGAATCTTACAATTATCCAGTTCTGGGGAATCCATCACTTTCCTAGGAGCAGCTTACTGTTCTTATTTTTTAAAAAAATGTTGTTATTGTGTCCAACTGGAAACTCCCGAGGTGATGGTCATATTTAGACAGTTTTCTCCAAGGAAGGCATGAGATATTAAGACTTTATTCTAAAGTATGCACATGTGTCCAGAATACTGTGCTTTCAACAATCAAAAGCATGTGTTTTCTAAAACAGGAGTCATTCCACCATGCTCGTGTGATGACTACCATGTCATAACTTTCCGTGCTGCACAATGGCTTCCAGCTCCTCTTTATTACCCATGCTGTGTGTAGATGAATTTCTGCTAGGCTATTGATTTCTCTCCCAACACTGGCCTGTTGCTCATGGCTCATCTCTAGCCAAATTGACCTTATTCCCTTTCCCCTTCAAACCTAATTTAAAGCCCTCTCAATCATCCCTGCAAACTCATGGGCCTTTTCTCTCTTTTAGATAGGTGAATCCTCTCTGCCTCCAGCAGGCCTGGTGCCATGTAAGCATTCCCATGATTCAAAAACAGAAGCTCCACTGATGAACCTGTCTTTAAGCCATGTGTTAATCAGGTGGGCTCTCCTCCTTGACATTCTTCCTTCCTATTGAATTGATTGAAGAAAGCACCACCTGTGCTCCTGTCTCTTCAACCCGTCATCCCAGTGCCATAAAATTATTTTGATTGCCCTAGGGCTTCTCAACATTTTCACTACTGACCCAAAAGACCAGAATCTGGTAGAAATCAGAGATCTAAATCAGTCCAACGAGTCTTTTAGTACTAGAAAGAAGATTTCACAAATACTGGTTTCCCATATGACATATATCTGATGCATATATAAAAGGAAAACTTTGCTGACATTCACACAAACTGTAGCAGTTATGAATAAACAGCACTCAGGAACCATGAATGGTGCAAACAGAGGTGAAAATAACTTTAGATTAAAAATACAGTTTCATTATCTCACAACACTGGTTCTGGTTTTGTGAGTGTAAATGCATTGCATTGATTTTTCTAATCTTTGCAGACAAGAAACTCAACTGAGTCACAAGATGCTTCATTAAAAAAAATAAAACACAGTTATTACATTATTAAAATCTTAAGCTATTTTCCCAATGCTTTTCAATTGGAAAGCTATATCATATAGACTTCTTTCAATTTAAAATTCTAACAAATGCCCCAAAGGCACCAGGTACTAGAACTTCTTAAATAAAAGTATCATGATTTTTTAATTAGTTTTGTTCAAAAGAAGGCTTCCAGAAGAAATGCCTATTGCATCTCTCACTCAGCTATGGTGACAAATGCCAAGACATACAGAAAAATTTTATTTCTCACCCACCATAATCAACAGTGGTCACAAATTCCAGGGTAGACAATCTCTTGTTGCAGGGGTTACAAAGCTGTTCAGCACAGATAGTGATACAAGAAAAAGAAACCTATCAACCAAAAGTAATGTAAGACAGTGAATTCTCTTTTCCACCTCCACAAATTGACACCTGGTAAGTTCATACCTTTTAAACTCTTCTAAGATGAATTATAAATCAAGGTACATTTTATTCCAGGAGGTGAAATAAGGCTATGGATTACTTTAGGAAGAGATAGAGACTTCAGGAACCATTCCTGAGAGCAACCTCCCACAAACTCAGCCATATATTTTGGTTTTTGCACTAAAGCAGCAATCAGTGTAACTTAAAGGGATGAAACTTATGCAGACTTTTCATAATGTTAAAGCTCTGAAGCCAAGAACTTTTGTGTGTTACATAAGAAGAAAACAGCCACATCTTTAGCAGTTTCTGGCCAAAAGCAAGGCTCTTTAAGGGTTGCTTTAACCACTACAATCAGGGTAAAAAGAATTAGCTCTTTGTTTTATAGATAGGGCATTCAAATAGTCTATGGAAATGTCAAATTTTGCCCCTAATGTTGGGGTCCTAAAGGAGTCAAAACTGCATTACATCAGACCATAACTCTCGTTATTCATCTAAATTTGCCTTCCCTGTTGGATGACTTCCAAATTCTGCATGGATTTTAAGGTGTAGAGGAGTGAAGCAACAGTGGTGGTGTTTGTCTAAAATTAGAATGCTACACACACAAAAGAAAAAAAAATAGAAACATTAGCCAAACAAACCAAGTTAAATTCCCTCCATGATTAAGTGATTAAGTGGAAGTGGAAAGGAGAACTGAAGAGAGAACAGCCCTGTGAGGAAGGATTTGAGGGTGGTGGATGAAAAACCCCATCTTGGGCAGCATCCAAAGCAGTGTGTCCAGCAGGTCAGGGGAGGTGGTTCTGACATCCTGCTCTGCTCTGGTGAGACCCACCTGATGTACAGTGTCCTTGTCTGGGACCCTGAGCACAGGAGAGCTGTGGACCTGTTGTAGTGAGTCCAGAGGAGGGCTGAAGCACCTCTCCTATGAAGACAGGCTGAGGGAGTCAAAGTTGTTAAACCTAATCTAATGTTGTTTTATAAATGTTACTTGGCCATTATTTCATTTGAATTGCTATGTTTCACTCTGATATATCTAAGGGATTATATCACGAGAGTGAGATGAAATGAAGATACTTTTCACAAGTCCAAGTAGACTTCAAATTTCCTAAAGGAAAAAGACTGTTAAAACTAAGCAAAGTTTATAAGCATTTGCTTTTTCAAAAGCTGTCAAATTAAAAGGTCTTACATAACTCTACTAATGTAGAAAAATCTGGACACACTACTTGCTCCTCAGTGCTCTTAGTGACATTAAACTATTGCCATTTTAATTTGGCAGCTCAAAACAGAATTAAATTAGATTAACATAATTAATATTTTATTCATCTTTTAAAAGGCACTTTTAGACATAAGGAGGTTGATATTAGTTACATGCAGTAATTTTAAAGTAGTCTGCAGTGTTTTAAAGGTGCTGTAAGTCTGTGACTACTAAAAGAATTTCTGTTTTAAAAAACAAATTTCAGGACCTGAAAAACATGTATATGTACAAACACTGTGGGTTTGAATTTAGTGCAGTCATTTGGGTTGATTATGTATCTATTATCTGTTATTTTTGCTTTTTTTTTTGTTGGTGTTGTTTTTTTAAAATAAATTAAAATCTTCCTTTGAAAACATAAAGGATTTAAATTTAAAATTGTGTTTCAGCAGCACTATTTCATTTCTTGTTGGGTTCAAATCTACAAAGTTCTTGTCAAACAAGATATTCATATTTATTAAAGAAAGAATGCACTAAACTGAACTCAGGAGTTATTTATTATTGTTATTGTTATTGTTATTGTTATTGTTATTGTTATTGTTATTGTTGTTATTGTTGTTGTTGTTGTGTTGTTATGTTGTTGTTTTTGTTTTGTTGTTGTTATTATTATAATTATTGCCGCTATTATTAAAAAACATTGGCTAAATATTTATTACTCTATTCTTGAGATAAAACAAATTACATTTACGATGTATGGCATGTTTCAGTATTTGACAGGGAAAAAAGTTGCTAACAAAGAAACAAAAAATAAATAAATGCTTTCTCACATCTCAAAGCACAAATGACATTAAATATCGATTTTGTTCCAGGGTAAATATATTTGATTAGCACAATGACTTAAAGAATGATTTGTTTTGCAAGATGCAGTAAATCTGCCATTTATTCACATATTGGTAGTCACTCTAGCTGAATTGCATAAAGAACACAGAAATTAGAAGAAAGATAAACAAATGCAAATTGGTTATCACAAGGTAAATAGACTCTAATGTATTCTCTATCCAATGTAAGCAACATTATCTCCATCACTCGACTTTGATCTTAAACTAGTGAATAGATCCCATAGATGCTAAAGACTGTCTTTAAGTCAAAACATTTACAGAATAGACTTTCAAACTTCTACTGCAGGACCCTGAGAGGCTCTGTAGGACTCAAATCATTATTCATTGCATCTTCTTTCTTGTCTACAGTATTGCAGTTACCCCCACACTTGCTTGCAGCAGGTTCAGAGCCCTCCAAAAAACCTGCCTACACCCTCCAGCTCACTGACTTTCTGGGCTTTTCTCTCTCTTGCAGGGTAGGCACTAAAATCTGGTACAGAGCAGCAGAAGAGAATAAACAGGCAAGTGGGATTGATCTCAATTGAGGTGCTCACGTGTTCCACTTACCAGAGAAAGCAGTAGCTGTCAAAGTGGCAATGGGCCTGAATGTCATGAGGATTACCCAGCACAGTCTGAGAGCCTGTTTGTCCAAACACTGACAGCCCTAGAGGGGAAGATGCCAGCAGCTGCTAGATTAAATTGTAAACAAGGGAATTACCCAGGAGGTGAGCTTGAAAAGAAGAACAAAAAGACCGTGGCAGCTTTAGAACTCCAGAATTGCCCTGCCACCAATCCACTGCCTGTCTAGGGCTGGCTGAGCACCCTCAACATTGGAGGCACAGGGATGCAGTCAGGGCACTGGTGATACAGACTGCAACACAGGACCCACACCTCGTGTGTGCATCCATGTAAGCTGTCTCACCCGTGGATGGGCTGATATGGGTGTGGGCAAAGTCAGAGTATGCAGGCAGCTGTCTCAATATGCTAAATTCCCACTTTTGGGAATTAATTATAAAAGACTGTTCTGAAATTTGAAGGGACTTCTTACAATTTTATATATATCCAGCATTGTGGTTTATCTTCTGTACTGTGGATATTGATCCTGAATATATGGTCCACTGATTATTGGTTAATTAGAAGTCATTAATAATTCAATAAACCGCTCAGAATCAAATTTGATATCAACCACTATGAGCTGAGCAGTTTTTATGTCAAACATTGCTATTGACTTCATGCTCAAAAAATGTGTCTTTGAACAAGATCTAAACATATAGCAGAGAAGAAACCTTCAGGAGTCGGAAAAGGGAAGAACATTTTATAACCCAATGTTAAACAGAGGCTTTCAGTAGTGGACTGAATTGTGGCAAGAGAGTTCAGGTTGTTGAAATCAGAATAATGCAATAGAAATGACAAATATAAGAACGTTATATTTTGATAGATATATGGTATGGCTGGGTCAGAGGGTGACTACAGCCTTGACTATAAAGGTATAGTAGATAGAGGCTCAAACAGTTAAACAGGACTTAATTTTACCAGTTGATTGAGGTACATCAGTTTGGAATAATTGCTCTTTGGAGAAAATCCAAGTGATGACAAAATGCATTTATAATCAGAACTGTGAAGCTCTGTTTTGCTAAGTAAAAAGATGCAATTTCTTCAGAAAATCATATTAAAAGACTTATATGATAAGGGTTAAGTGCATAATGCAAACAGCACATACACTAAATAAAACTATTACACACTAAATCCAGGTTACATTTATTAAGTTTGACAGAGTTACTACACTAAATACTGTTATATGTTCTCTGCAATACCCCATTTTGCAAAACCTTAACAAGATGACTTCTACAACATGACACTGTAGTGTTGTCAAATGAAGTTTAATGTGTAATACTTGGCCAATTCATCCCAACTAGGAATTCCAGGTTCCTTTTATTGACAGATACCCTGAGGATGATTTAGATGTTGGTTGAACTGAATTAACTTCTGCTATTTCTTTTTCTTCGTTATAAGCAGAGACTCAGTGATGAGGCTCAAAGCCAAATGCCTTAGGCATGCAGTGAAGTGTATGGAAGAAGGACTTATTTTTTGAGATTTTCTTTTAAAAAATTGCTATCTTGGACTGGCTGCTTCACAAATGACAAGGTTTTATAAGCAAAGTTGTAAATAAATAAATCATGCTCTCTAATTCATGCATGAATTTCTAACCTTGTACAACCAGATTTGAAAAATGCAAACTCATTTTGTGTCAAAATTTAAATGTAAACATGTAAAATGTATTTGTTATCAATAGCTAAATGGACACTACTGCATATGAATCTGTTACTTCCATTTCTAAGATCGGTACAGTTATGTTTATTCTAACGTACAAATTCCAGATTCTTATGTAGCTGAACAGTCATTTGTCTGGAAGACTGAATTTATGTGGGCACTAATTTGTTACGGATAATGAATGCACTATGCAAGAAAAACACACATTTCTTCTATATCTGCCAAATTATTTTTAAATTTAGCAACATGACTGATTACTTATGTATGACAAATTCCATGTTTTAAAATAGGGTAATTTTATAGTTACATATACTGAGGTCTTAAGAATTATTAATATTTAATTTGTTTTTATCAAGAAAAATCTATACAGACAAAAAAGAATGTATACTGATAGATTTCATACAATTGCAAAAATATTAAAGACAAACATTTGGGTTTAAAATGAAGCAATTATTCATCCCCAGTTGAATTATTACTCTTTCGCTGTGTTTCACAAACAAGCTTCTTGTACAAATTATGATCTACATATGGGAGTTTTAATAATACTGATGACTTGGCATAAACTCAGTAGGATAATGGTATATGCTCATTTTTATTTTTGCAAGAGGAAAAAATAAAAATAAGAAATAAAACCAATGTTCAAAAATCTCTTATTCTTCTATTGTTTAAATATATCTTTCATAGGAATAAAAAAGACAGAAGACACAATCCCTTAGATTTCCTCTATCACATAGATGGTTATTTGGTCAGCAGTTATACTACAATCATCTCTATGCTATGAATTTTTCTTAACCCTTAAAAGAAGAGAAGTGGACAGTATTGGCTTCTTGGAGTAGTTCAGCTACAATACCAGTCTTATTTTATTGTTGTTTTGTGGGTTGTTTAATACATATGTATATATACACATATCTAAATTTTGAGATATTAACATATTTTTCCTGTTTATATTTATGTTTTGTGCTATGATACCCACATAATTCTTGTGAGTTAACAGGTTGCAATGTGTGGCATGACTTCTATTTGCTCAATGGTTTGGGAGATTATTTGACTGGCACCACTGTGCATATTTTCAGTTTATTTTCATATTTTTCTAATGAGTCACTTGTTTCCCCATTAACAGTATGTCCTTAGTAGTTCTGTGAGCTTTCTTGCGTTTGCCTACAGATAATAAATGTTCATTTATCAACATAAATATTGCTTTAATTTGATTGTTTTCTGAGGGTTTTCTGCCTTTCCTACTCCACTCACAGATCCTAAAATGGATTTTAGCTATGAAGGGAAAATTTCAATTGAAGTGGTACTTTTTGACTGATGAATGATCTGTCAGGGAGAGCAAGAAGGCTCAACTTCAAAAATAAGTTAAGCTGTCTGAAAGTAAGAATGCCAGAGACAGAAGGCTACTTTGCAAGGGAGTGGAAGCATTTCTGAGTGCTGAGATAAGGAACAGCCTCAGCATTATCCTGTAGCCATCCTGGGATGAGAGCACTCAGAAGCCATGTTTCACAGCAGATGTGGACTGGAGGATGGACCCAAGGATGGCCTGGGGTGCCCTGTACCATCATTCTTGGAACTGGGGCTGGTGCAAAGGTCTACAAGAATTCTGCTCATGATGTATCTGCAGGCTCCATGTAGAGTTGCATACTGTAGTAGGACTCAGCATATAGCCCTATTTATTACTTTTTTATGATATCTATATATCTATATCTATATATATATATATATATATATATATATTTGAGCACAAATGTGTTTAATTCGTCTCAACACATACCATGAAAATTCCCCAAGGGCTAGCAAACTGATTAGTCACTCTAGAGTTGTAAAGAGTTTAGGGTTTGGGTTTGGGTTTGGGTTTGGTTAGGTTTTTTTTCTTTGTAGTATATTTTTCACAGAAACACAAGAAGGGATATTATGTACCTTCTATTTCTATGCTATTGCACATTTTCTGGCTTTTCTTTAATCCATATCTCTACTCAGTTCAAATTAACTTTGAAGTAATTTTTGCATTTTTTTACTGAAAGTTAGCATGCTCACTCCAAATTCCCTGTAGTAGCAATAGACATTTTGTCTTTGAAAAGAATACACATATAGAATTTTTATAGGATTCTGCTTCTCAGACAGACTGTATGCTGTTCAAATTTCTATAAATGTTATGGACATATGCAACCCTTGGCACTAAAGAAAGATTTGCTATTAACTACAGTGGAATTTGAAGTAGGTTTGCAGTTGGTGGTTTTATTGACTTTCTACTTTCAAGGTCTTTTATAACATTAAAACTAGCAGTTCAGATTTTCAGCTAAATTACCTGTTGTTCCATCTTTCCTCCTATTCTATCAGTTTGGATCAAAGATTCTGCTTCTACAAATAATTATATAATTAGCCGGTAAAATATTTAAGATTTTTCATAAGTACTTTTATTAGATGGGTCACTGAAATGGGAGAGATAGATCAGTTGTTTTATCAACAGAAAGAGAAAAAAGAAGTTGGAGGACACTTGTTTGTAGCTGCACTATAATGAGAAAAGCCACAGCTACATTGCTATATTACCTACAATCCCTTGAGTTCCTTCTCAGCAGTAGCTGTGTATTTCCTGCAAGCAGTATTACTCATGGGACATAGCAAACAGATTTTCATACAACTACATATGCTGGCTGGGACTTGAACCCAGCTGGAAATGTTTCTGAGTCCCTAAATTACAGAGAATAGCTTTTGCACTTCTATAGTTTCTGTACAGGGATTATTGTCCTCATCAAAGAGAGCTCCTCTCCTACCTCTCCTCAAAGTTAACTAATTTTCATTAGTGCATGATTTGCAGAGCAAAAGAGGTTTTTAATGAAATAAAATCCATTTCATTTTTATTTTATTACTTGTTGCATTTATTTTAATAAATACTATGAATTAGTTTTCATCAAGTCTTTGAAATAAAGCGATTCCTGCATATAGTAAAAATATTCAGAGGGGAGCAAACTGAATCAAATAAATACCAATGAAGTTTCTCTAACCCATATATCAACTTCTCAATTTTGAACCCAAAAGGCAATGAGGTAATTATTTTTTTACTAATCTTTGGATAATAGAAGAAAGCTCTGCTTGAAAATTTGCATAACAAAAACATTTAAATAAGATCTACAGATCAGTATATCTTGGAAACTCTACGCATCACTTTAAGTACACATTAATTATATAAAGCATGTGATATATTAAAAGAAAAGAAGAGCAGTAA
This sequence comes from Luscinia megarhynchos, assembly GCA_034336665.1. Taxonomy (NCBI): domain Eukaryota; kingdom Metazoa; phylum Chordata; class Aves; order Passeriformes; family Muscicapidae; genus Luscinia; species Luscinia megarhynchos. The sequence goes on from JAPFBE010000003.1 coordinate 75,270,071, forward strand.
TTGATTTTGTGACATATGAATTCTCAATGGATGGAACCAGTATGGATACATCAAGAGTACTGCAGATACAGCAGGAACACTCAGAGGGTAACCCTGAATGTGAGCTCAGACACCATTTGCAGAAGTTTGCATAGCCAATGTCACCTTTGCTGAAACTCCAGAATAACTACCAGCAAAAATGGAAGATTTACCTAAAGAAGAAAGAGCTCTATCCACCACTTTTATACATCTCTAGCAACTCTTTAACTAAAGGAGGATCTATATAGGGAAGTATCTAAGAGAGTTTGGATGAAAATAATGTTATTTTCCTATGCTGCAGAATTCAGCCAATCATGTTATTAAAAATGCATCCAGCTTGTATACAGAAGTTGTGATATCCCACTGCCTTTTCCTAAATTTGAAAATTAAAAAAAATTACTTTTCTTTGAAAAAATAAACAAGTATTCACCTGATATTCACTATGGAAAACTAAACAAAATTTTCTCTGCTCGAAATGGGTTTTGCTGTGGAATGGCTGGCATTTGCCATTGGGTTTTTGTTTCCCTTCTACCTGTTCTTAGGATGCCTTGAAACCTTATGTATTCCTGCAAACCAAAAGACTTCAGTTTAAACTAATTTGGTTTGAAGGATTTTCAGTATGAAATTTTGGAAGTGGAATTTTGCCGCATAAAACATCTGAAACACTAGCTAGGATTACTGTTACAAAATTTAGATGCTGCACTTTACTTGCTAGAAATAGTCATTTACCTAAATTTATTTTTATACTGCCTAGTCCTCATAAACAATTCAAGTATAAATTCTGTAAAAGATTCCTTGCACTTTAAATAAGTTGACATATCACTTTTAGTCACTTACTGTATGAAAAAGTTATGCTGGTGTTTATTTTTATTTTCCATTCATGAAAGATTTTTCTTGAAGGAGAGGATTTCAAAGTCTGGCAAAAATGGGGCTAGAATATCAAAAGCCTTATTTTTCTATATTCAGGAACACCACATTCATTATTGCATGCAATTGCAGAAACTCTTCCTTGAAATCCAGAACACTTTCAACCCAACAGGTAACATTTCCATCCAGGCTATTCATCAATAGATGTGTTTCCTTCCAAATTTTATTATTTTGTAATTAAATTAGTTATTTCTTTCACCAGTAATGTTGAGATCTAGTGGTCAAAGCAATATTTTTTTCATCCACATAGGTGTGATGCTCTTTATTACATAGTTATTGCAGTAATAATTTGAAGTAATAACTAATTAACTTGTTTTTTTTCTTTAATAAAGGTAGACTTAAAATTTCACTTGCCATTTACAAATAAATAAATCTCTAAATGTAGCATCTGAACTGAGATGATATTTAAATGAATATTAAATTACAATACAATTGAGGCTCTAGGATTAAAATTAAATTTTAAATTTTTTGTGTATCAAGACTTTAAACCCCAGAACATCTAGTGATATTTTAAGAAACTGTGGCCCTCTTTCATTTTATATAAAGATCTAATTGAAAATAACTTGGAGAAAAAGAAAAGAAGCACTAAAGAAGCTGTATTTTTCCTCTTTTGTTCCACAATAAGTGGTGACCTACAACTTTCATTTAAAATATTGTAATGCAACTTTCAACTGTAAATCACAAAGACTGCACAATATTTTTTTAACATAAAAGAGACCTTTTAAAGTTCCTTAAAAAAATAGAAAATAAATAGTGCAGCCACTTATTCACAAGATCTATTGACTGTAACTCTTGTGTCTCATATAGTACCACTCTTCTCCCTTTCTGGCTAGAAGTAAACTCGAGAGAAATCACCCTATAAATATTTTCTCTTCTCAGATATTTGCATTAGGATGATACACATTTTCCTTCTGAATATACAACTTTTTCATTCTTGCCTCTAGAAGGAACACAGTGAGCAGCCCAAACTCTGCTTTTGGTACATCAGCAAGAGTCTGATTCATGCTCCTGTAAATTAAAGTTGGTCTCAACTACAAAAAAAAAAAAAAAAGTACCAATTCAAACATGTTTTAAATATTGTCTTATGAAGATAAAGACTGCCTAATTTCCCACTTTTCCAAGAACCTTCATATCTAGAATACTGCACCCAGTTTTGACCACTCCATAAAAGAAGGGCAGCGACCAACTGAAGAGAGTACAAGGAGGTCACTGAGATGGTGGGGCTGAAGCACTTGCTCTTTAACAAGAGTCTGAGGGAGTTGGGCTTGTTCAGCTTGGAACAGAGTTGACCTTGGAGAGATCTACCATCAGACCCCAGTGCTATGGGGAAATCATTGAGGAGACATAGCCAGGCTCTGCAAAGCAATGCATGCTGGAAAGATGAGACACAAGAAATATAAATTGAAATACAAAAGGTTCGCCTGAATGTAAAGAGTTTTCCACCATAAGGACAGAAAGGAGGTGGCACAAGTTGAGAGAGGTTGTTCACTTTCCATCCTCAGACGATTTCAAGACCCAGCTGAATGAAGACTCAAGCATCTTGGTCTGACCCAACTGGGTGAAGACCTAAGCAGCCTGGCCTGACCTCCTTTGATCTGAGCTCTCATGAGCAGAGGAATGGACTGGAGACTGTCCAAGGCCCTTTCTCTATCTGAACAATATGACTGTATGAAGTTTGTATTTTATACAGAGCTATTTCATCTTACCAGATTTGGTAGTTATCTAGTTAATTTCATGCGACAGAAAATCCAGGCAGACATCAGTTACAGGAAATTATTTTAAAGTTACACAACCAATAAATATGAAGTCTATACTCTCAAAAAGCCCCTGTGGAATCCCATAAAAATACATGAAAACCAAGGTAAAAGCCAATTATGTGTGTCTGCCAAATTCATTAACATTAACTAATGAGACTGTTCACTTCTAAAATTGCTTGTGTCAGGTGGCAATGACAAACTTGATAAGACAGTACTTGCAGAATGTCATTAAATAGTTTGCAGTTCATTTCTATCAGTATCAAATATCAGATTAAGACAATAATAATGTTCATATGAATTTGGAAGAATTAATTAGAAATCTTTAGAAAACCCCCTCCATACATGAATAAAAGGATAAAAATAGCTTTTATTCTGAGGACTTTAAATAGGAAAAATACTCCTGCTTTAATAAAAAAGTAACAATAATTAGTGTAATGACATTATATAATACTGAGCTTTGGTTCTTCTAATCCTGTAAAAGCAGAAGTAATTATTTTTCCTAACAAAACTGCTAATAAAGGAATTGTGCTGCATATTAGGGATGCTACTGCTCATTATCAGTGTTACTAATAGTATGTAGAGCTTCAATTTTTGTGTGAGACTGTGGATTTTCTATTATTTTTAAAAGTATTGCAAAAGACAGAAATATATCTAATTTGCTAAGACCTCTTCTCTACATGTCTCTGCAACACTAGAGATATGAATTTGGATTCAGGTTTGAACACATGAGACAAGATCAAGATCTGTTGACAGCCTCTTTCTTTCCTTCTAGTCATGTAAGGCAGCATGGTATAAGCATTTTTAATGGCACTTTACTAGAGAGGTTTGCAAGTCTAGAAAGATAAAACAACATTTTTAAACATATGTTTTGCAAATACTTCAGCAAAACTTGAAATGTAAATGAATGTAATACAAAACGAGGAAAATGAATGGTGTATGAAACGTTGTGCCTGAATAAACTGTATAATGAAAATCCTACCCAAGACTTTGGCTCTCTCGATGGTTTTTCATTATCAATTTCAAATAATCAGATTTCTGAGTTTTCTGTACCAAAAAAAAAAAAAAATCAGAAAAAAATCTGTGTCTTCCAAAAATGTCTCTAGCTCAGGGATTGCTGCATCTGGCTGTCACCCAAATACATGGATTTCACATAAGATGGTGATAGTTATATCATATCTGGAAAGGCATGGTCAGTGAGTTGTCTTCAAGATTCAATGCCTATCTCTGAACATTTACATTCACTACTCATAAAATATGTGTGGCTAAAAATATAAAACTTTCTCCTGGTCATTTCTTTGGAAAGGATGGGTGTTTGTGTAGTCTCTACCCCAAATTCTATCTGCCTGTATCCATCCCCAAGGCAAATGGGTGGCTGCCTTACAGCTAGTCTCAGCCTGGCTGGTAGGAGACAGCAGTGCAATGGGCATAGTCTCAAGCAGACTGGTTTGAGACTGTGCTTCCATATTCTCAATGTGGAAAGTAAACATATTTTGGTCCTGATATAAATTTTAGTGCTGTTTATAACCAACAATGAAGGCTGCTTGGACCTTAACAGCTTGATAGGCTTGACTCATTGCTGACTCATTCACTCCTGTCCTCACTGGGATTTTTGATGCTGAATCAGCTCAAGAATTCACCTATTTTGAAAATTTAAACATGCTTTGTGGCTTACTGTGATTGCAAACCCAGTCTGGTAGCAAGCTGCCTTGGAAAGTAGAAGTCTTAGTGCCTTGAAATTTCCTTTATATCTAGTATATTGGTTTAGCCCAAAAAAAAGAATGGAACGAAAAAAACTAAAACAGAATCTTTCCCATTGTATCAACCAATTAAGCATATTAAGAATATACAATCTGTGGATATGCTAGAGGGAAGAGAGGGTTGCAAGAAGAGAACTGAACCACATCTTTTGCAGTGATTTGTCATTGGTAATACTTCACTGTAACGACAGATTGAGCCTAAGTAACTATCTTAGGATAAAAATTTTTCTTTTTTAGATCACATTAGGATGTATAAAAGGTTTCTTAAATGGAGGCAGATTTATAGGAGATCTGAAACCTGCATACATGCAATTTGTTAAAATAATATATTTATTTTCTCTATTGTATGTCAACAGAAGCCAGTGAATCACTAGTAATATGTTACATTTTAGATTCTCATTAGCCTGGAGTAAGCAGTAAACATATATATCACAATTTAATCCATCAAATTATGTACTCAGTATTAATGAAAACTATACTAATATCTGAATAATTCAGAACTATAGTCTAACAGGACTTCAGACATTAGTCAGAAGACTTTGTAAAAATTATACTAACATAAAGTCTTGATTTTGAAATGCTTTAAACTTTGTAAACTTACAGAGCAGCAAAATATAATATTTCATTACAATAAAATTATTTCATTAAAATAAAGCAATCTAGAAGAACATAAAATTGAAGTCAAAGTTAATGTGTTCAAGATCAAAAGCCTTGAACATTCTCGTTATTTCTGTTGCAGACATGTAAGTAGGAAAGGGGAGAACCATACTCATTTCAGGCCATAAAAACAAGAATCTTCTCAGAACACAGGCATGTTTGTTGTCAAGATACAAGTCATAGAAGCCCCAAACCTCTTAAACCCTATTTTTAAACTAGTGTGTTTCTATTAACACTTCTACCTGTGATTCTCAAGTCTATATTGCTCTCCCCACCTTGAAAAGAAAGTTGTTACTCATGTGTGATGATTCAGCTGCTGGCAAAGCAGGTGCCAAACTGCAATACTTTGCATCCAGCAGGCAAAACATTTTCTGTAAGATTGAAACTAGAGCCCTCAACGTATGAAACAGACTCCAAAGGAAACCTTTTCTGATGAGAATAATTACATTTGAAATAGATTTGATGTCAGTTTCTACCTCTAGTACTTTTAATTCTATAATCAAGGAAAAGCTCTTTAGGTGACTTACATGTCCAATACAGGCTTGAACGGCCCTAAGTTAGAGAACCAATAGTTACACATGGAGAGCTGAATTAAGTCACTGGTGTACAGTAAGTGGAGTTTAGTATTACCCTTAACCTGATCTTTTCATTGATATGGAAAAAGTATCATTTCTACAGGAACTTAAAGGAAATTTAAAAAACCCAACCCAAAGTATTTGATATAATCTCAAAAATCCCTTTAAAGCACACTAGATTGGGAATCAATGTGAATAAAGAGTAAAATTTTAGATCCCTTTAGCTCTTTAAAGTTAAGTAGGTAACATGCAAGAGCAAGTTATCTCAAAAGCAGGAGTCCCAGGCAGAATCTCTTTTATAAAGTTATTTTTCTCTAATAGAAATGGTGAAACAATTCATGCTCAAGTAGTTAAAAAGTTCTTTAATTAATATTTTTAAATACAGGGTCTTTTTTTTTTTTTTCGTGGTGAGAATCACATATTGTATGTGATTTAAAGCTTCTTGGCACTCAAAAATTATGTTAAAGATAGAAATTAAAACAATAAGGGTAAAATCTAGAATGGTCAATTTTATGCTAAAATATAGTCATTACCAAGAGCCTGAACACCATGATATTCACTGGTAATAAGATTTTCTCCTTAACACTCCTTAAGTTTGTGCAGCCCAACAGTAATCCCAAAAAATAAAATTAAAAGAAAATGCTAAATTTATCCCTTTCAGAGCCACAGCTCTTTCTTTTTTTACAGGGAGAGAGTTCCTGGGTGTAGCTTTAGCTGGCTATCTGCTGAAAAAACAGCCTTGTTTGTTAGGGAGAGCTGTCCCCATGGAACATGAACTGGCAGAAAGCCAGAGTCAGTAAAGAAAATTCAAAATCAGTTGCAGCAGAGCAGCAACCTAAAGTATTAATTTTCAAAGTAATTGAATCATTATTTAACACATGAAGTACTTGATAATACAATATATTTTTTCCCTGAATATATTATAATAACCATTAGAAGTGAATTCAGTAAACACCTTTTTTTCACTCTTAGTTTTGAGTGAGTAGAATTTCTGGCAGGTACCCAAACAGGTCACCACAAGCAGGATAATGTGGCAATCTGTTATCATTAGCTCTGTTGGAAAGGTTCCGAACACACTAGAGAGAATTAAATGACCTGGAAAACTCAGTCTACGGAAAAGTCTATTGTACTCATCTCCTTTATTTCCACCTCTATGCATCACTGGAACAGTGGAACAGCACGATTTGCAGTGGTGACAAAGATAAAGGTCATTTTTCTGTTTCTCTTTCATCCAGCACAAGCCATTTAAGGACTGTTAAATTCTACACATACAGAATTTTTTCTGTCAGGTCCTTCCGCTCTCTTGGTGTGTTAGTCTATTGAAATCTTCACATTTAGGAAGACTTGTGTTTTAAAACTCACTGCTACTTTTGTTCCTGATCATCGTTGTTAGAACTGCCAGAATTTCACATCATCCAAAATAACAATATATAACCCCTCTATACAGCCCATTTTAGCAATTGTTTTTCCTAACAATTATAATTTTTTTCCAGCAGAACTTGAAAGAAAGAGCGGTTCTTAACAGATCTAGTAAATTGAATCACTATGACAAGATCCACATGGTCAAGATAGATAATATAAAGAGAATGACATAGCATCACATGCATCACAAACTTTTCCATTATTTATATAAACTTTGTTACTGTTCTCCATTTACTTGAGTGGTTAATGTGAAATGAAGAATACAACTTTGACAGCTATTCTGATTTTAACAGTTTTGTATGCAAACAAAATTATTCGTTGGAAATCCAACTAAAGATAAGTCCACAGCAGTGAAAGTAAATAAATAGATGAATCAGCAGAATCTTAGGCAGAAAAAAAAATATTTTGCATTTTGGGAGAGATGAAGTATGTTTTGACCTCAAAGCTGAGAAAAAAATTCAAGGGACTGTAAGAAGAGAAGCTCAGTGTTTTCATTTAATCTGTTTATTTCACACTACATACTTCCTGAGAGGGTGAGGACATGGACTACCAAATACATGGTTATGGCAGCATATTCCTCACCAGCAAACACGCAGCACCTGCTTAGCTATAAAATTATGACAACTATTTCGTCTTTATAGAAGTGTAACAAAATGCTGTGCAATTTGTGTTTGACTGGAAATTTATGGTTTTTCTTCAATAGGAATTTCTATATTTGAGCACTTTATCATTTATGATGAATGAACCTCATGGATGTAAGAAATAGACACAAGACTCAGTTCTGCTCTGTTGCAACAGAGAGTGACTTTAACATCTGACACAATGGCTGGCAGACCAGAATTTGGTTCTGTTGATATTATAGATTATAAATATATAAATTATATAAATTATGCTGAAATATTTGTCAAAATTTGACTACCATAAACCTCCATTCTAAAGACTAGCAGAATTCTGGAATAGTATGCACAATTATTTAGCCTGCAAAAAGTTAATATTTTGAGAAATAAAAATCTGTAGGAAATTGTCTTAAACATAGCCTATACATTTGTGTCTTAAACTTTTCTGTTCTTTAGCAAGAAAGATAAAAGAATGATTTTTTTCATCTATCTCTTGGGGAAAAAATTTTTTCTCTTCTCTTCTCTTCTTCTCTTCTCTTCTCTTCTCTTCTCTTCTCTTCTCTTCTCTTCTCTTCTCTTCTCTTCTCTTCTCTTCTCTTCTCTTCTCTTCTCTTCTCTTCTCTTCTCTTCTCTTCTCTTCTCTTCTCTTCTCTTCTCTTCTCTTCTCTTCTCTTCTCTTCTCTTCTCTTCTCTTCTCTTCTCTTCTCTTCTCTTCTCTTCTCTTCTCTTCTCTTCTCTTCTCCTGTCACTTTTTACTCCTCAAAACTATTAAAGACATGTCTTAGATTCCAGAAATTCTGCTCTGCATGCATTCAGAACCAAAATATTTTTATATATTTTTATATCCCTCAATAAATCCGCTACTCTTATAACACTTGTAGAAGAAAACCCAAAAAAACCAACAAGTTAAAATTCACCTGTCAATCTTTCTTATGCTTTTAGTGCAGTACATTTCCAAGGGCGGGGAAATGAGCTAAACTGTGTTGTATTTAAAATGACACTGTGAATCTACTCATATCAAGTTCATCAGTTCTAATTCAGTTATGTCTTTTGGAGGTCACTCTCTCTCTCATTCATTACAATGGCTTTCTGGTTCTCTGATATGATTCTCAATTAGTTGGGTAGGCAGGTAAAACATCAATGAACTATGTGCTTCCAAATATGTTTGCACAGCCACACATCACACTTTAGCAAGCTCTTTACCTTAATCCATTAATAAACCATAGTTTGAGGTTAAGAATAAAGACTCAACTCAAAAATTAATTAGAGGTGTTCTGAACTACATGATCATGAGTCATTCAGCTCTGAAATGATAAAGCACACCAGTTAGCAGATAACCACAGACATTTACTCCATCTTATTTCAATCTGTGGCTGTTCTCATGATAAATTGAAAGTGAATAACCATCGTTCATCTCTGTAGTGAATATCAGATTCAAACAAATCTACAGCTGCTGTATCACAAAGGTTTGTATCCCAACAGACTCTTGAACAAAGCACTTTCCATATTCACCTGCTTCATTAATAAAGATTTGTATTTACTCAGTACTCTAGCAAGGTAGGCCCTGAGTTACAAAAACCACTTAATATAAGTCGGAAAATCCTAAAAGGTTCATTATCCTTGACCTTCATGAGGTTGACCTTCATGGGACTCACTTGTCAATTCAGAGTCCTGCAGCAAACCAGCCATATTCTAGACCTAGACAAAGCCACACTGAAATACCTGAGAGGTTGCACATGCAGTATAGACTTTGTGACTTGTCTACAGAGATTTCCAGAATCAATTATACGCTACTAAACATGACACAATAGATTTCAAAACCTATTCAGTGCATTCAGGTTAAGAGTATACTGTAGTGACTATTTTAAAACACTTACAAGGAGTGGTACATACTTTCAAAGCAGAAACTTCTACAAACCCATGGTGAGAAATATAACAATATCATCCATAAAACTAGGACTTTTAAAAATCTTTTTCATTTGTAACCTTATTCAGTTTAAATTGCTCTTGAGTGCCTCTGTGTTTGATTTGAACTTTATAAACTAATAAAGGCAAAATATAGACAATAAACATATCCCCAAAGCAGTTTTGCCCAAATATCCAGTACCTTAACTTTCCAATTGGCTGTTAATAAGTTATTCTTCAAAACAGAAATGATCTCCACAGATTAGGTCCTGTATGAGTGAAAGCTGATGGTGCTCAGGAGCTGCACTGGATCCAATTGTATTAGGACTCCCTTTTTGTAATCTGTGGGGGAAAAAAAAGTTACACATTTGTGTAGAGCTGTATTTGAAGTGTTAGATTCTCAAACCTTCTTCTATGTGGATGTGTGTTCATTTGGCTCTTTATGTTTAATTCCTTGCAGGTTGCATGACACAGCAGTGTTGTTGGCTGTATCAGTTTAAATGAAATATCTGTCTTGCTTCAGAGTGGATAAAGAATTCAAAAGTGTTTGTTTTATGCTGCTTTCTGGAAAAAAAACCAACTTAGTTTTTACAGCAAGAACAAGAAATTAAGAGAATTAAAAGAAATTCAGAGTTCTTTTTTATCTGCTGCCTTTTAAGAAAGGATAGTGCTGGGAAGAATGGAAAAGGTACAGGTTTACAATATTAGCCTCTTATGTGCATGTATATTCCATCCATCTATAAAGGAAGGAATATAAAATAATTTCTGTTTGAATTTAAACCAGCTCATGAACATTTTTGTAAAGATGCTTTCTCACAGGAATTTTTTTGAGTGACCTTTTCCAGACAACATGCAATTACAACTTTGTTGATTATTTAATTTTCAAAGTACTCATTTAAAATTACGCTAGAGGCATGTGTCTCCATTTAGCTTATTATACTAAAAAAGAAAATAGAGCATGACTTCCTTAAAATAATTATTGTTTGAGCTATTCAATCAAGTTAAATTGACAGCAGAGAATCACAACACTTTTAATAAATTTGAGTAACTGTTAGCAACCTCAATTGGGAACGCAAAAAACCCCATAACCTCTCCCCCCAAACCAACTAAACAAAAAAAAAACCTAAAAAACCCCAACAACAACAGCAAAAAAACCCCAAAAACCCAAAAAACCCACAAAAAGCAAAAAACATAACAAAACAAAACAAAATAATAAAAAAACAGAAAAAAAAAAAAAAGAAACAAAATCCAAACAAAAAAAACCAAAAAAACACTGTGGTGTGTGGTGTTGCATGGACTTTTAGATAAATTTTCACATAAGGGGTAAAATGCAGTCTTTTTTTGTGTAAAAGTGTTTATTCACCAAACAATTAACACAGTCATATAATTTTAAAGCTTTTCTTGTTTTCATTTTCTTGTATTCAAGCTGAGTAAAGTTTTTAAATGCTCCTTCCTTTCTCATTCTTTCATCCTGACTAAAGGAATCATGGGGAATGTCTGCATGTTCCAATTTACTGTCTACTTCACCTGTTGTCCTGGGAAACCAGCAGCAGCTGAAAGTACATCTATTAAATAGTTTTGGCCCTACTCAAACCAAACCAAACAAATAAATAAAAGCCATCTACCTGTCCTAGTCATACCTGCTTATGTGATTGGCAGGAAACATATTAGATGTCCAAATTTCTTCTAACAAAGGACTGGGGTAAAACTGACTACCGGTTTCATGGAAAATTCACTTGAGAATGATGAACAATCTTCCCTCACTCTACTAGCCTTAGAGTTCAAATTAAAAATTTTACCTAGGCCTTGCCTTTGGAAAGGCACTGAAAATACTGCATATTTTCAAACAAACAAAACAACAGTATAAGGGAGAAAATCTGCTGCTGTTCTTACTAATATTTTTGAAGCTCAGCCTAGAGGATAAGAATTTACCCAAGTGATATTCCAGCTCTGCCCTGTACTGCTTGAATGATTCAAAGCTGCATCTGCAGTCCAGCAACCATTTAGATCTGTGAAGCAAAGGAAGGCAATCTGCTCATCCTTCTTTTAGAGTTGGTTCACCTTGCAGAAAACAGTGAAATTTTATAAAGATTATGAAGACAAAGATTAAAGAAATCTAGTCATGAAGCCACCATGTAGGAAGAGAGAGAATTAGATCTTTCCTTCACAGTATTTGTATGGTTTTTAATTGCTAATTATAATAATGCTAAGGGTAAGCAAATACCCATGTGACTACCAGATACCCTACAAATACACTTTTCTCTGGTCTATTTATTTACCAAGCAGTAAAAGCTCATGTTCTAACCTTCAAAGCTGCATTTCACAGCACCACTTTGACACTTTTAGTAAGGAATGTCATCCCTCCCTCCTTTTAAGCACCTGTTTTATTTCATTTAGCTTCTCCTGGAACTTGGGTATTGAAGACCTCAACCCTGAAGCATTTACCTAAAAGTTAGAAAAAGCCCTAGATACTTTTCTGAGTGGAATGAATCCTGTAGCCCAGTGAATAAGATATTGTACAGCTACCATCATGCCATGATCTTTGTACAAATTTTCAAGGCCATAAGACAACCATGTTTATTTTGTCTGAGCTTCTCTCACCTAGCTAAACTTTGTTATAGTTGCTAGAGCTGTTACAGCAATTTTTGAAATTACCAAGAAACTGGCTCTAAGTAATATTTTCTTTTGCTTTTGCTTAGCTTTCTATGGTAAAATTTTCATGTATGTGGTAGTAGCAAGTAGGTTTTTCTGTATAGAATCTAATATTTGCCACCAACATAGCAACATAGCATAGATGAATATGGTTGTGGTATGACAAGACAGACCTTGAATGGTGGCACACAGGATGCAGTGCTGAGAGGGGAAGTCACATTATCATAAGAAATAGGAGACAAGCTGGTGTTCCAGACCCAATGGCTATAAGCACCCTACTAATGACCAGCTAAGGTAGTACAGACCTGGCAAAAACACTTTTAAAGGCAGCAAAGAGAACGAAGAACAGGTATCTATCATATGTAAAGTATGCCATAATCAGTAATTCCAGAAGAAGCACGCACTTGAAAAATAGTGACAAATAGCAAGTTGTGAGAAAGTTGGCAAACATAGAAAAAGTCCTTGTGTGAGTCTAAGGTGAGGAAGAAATCACCCACATGACTACCCATGAAGGACCAAGGATACATTAAACAGATGCAGCCTCTCCCCATGCTGAAGCGGATATTTATGCCCACGTGTTGAGAAATCAAACTTAATGGGATTAAAGTGCTATCAAGATTGGGTGTATGGAAATTTCAACTTTTTCTGTGATGGTATAACTTTTCTACTTTCAATTTCCATCTTTTTTTTTTCCTTTTTAATTTTCCTGTAATAATAGGTACTGAACTAAAAAGAAATCTTCAAGAGACAGTTAGGATTTAAATTACACTAACAATAAATTATTGAATCTACATAAAAGATGTGTTTCTTTTTTGGCCATAAAAATTCTGCTTTTTCACAGCACATTTTGATACTAATTCCTAGATATTATTAAGCTGATCAATCATTTGCCTGCAAAGCTTATGGCTACACCTGGGAAAAGAAAGACATTGCTCTTAAGAATCATGTCATTCTGTGGTGTTTCATTTTCTATGTTTTTTATTTTTTAATGGAAATTAAAACCATACATATAAATTGCCTTTTGACAATAATAATGACAAATCACTCCTCTTAGTACAGTTCAAAATTAACTTTTATATTTTCTAGAGTTTCTCTCTCTTCTATAAGTTACAGAGGTATGTATCCATGATCTGTTTTGTATATGTGTATAACATAAGTTATCATTGTGTTCATCCATATCCATATTCCAATATAATTTTTTTATTTTAGACTGATTTAACATGAATTAACAAATAATGTGTATTTTTTACTACTAATGGTCACAAATTTAATTTATAAAAACTTATTTGTCATGGAAAGAAATATAAACCTAGTACTTTCAGCTTTGAACTGAATGTCAAAAATATAATTGTGAAAGACATTGCACAGTAACATGGAAGCATGATGCATTAAAAGGAAAAGAATCACAATTTATTCTAACATTTTATTAGATATAAACATCTGCAGATCACTGAATTCCACAGAAGGTGGGCTAGCCATTAGGTTCCAGTAACTGAAAGAAACAATAAATCACAGCCTTTCTTTCTACAGCCCATTACACACAAAGGTCTAAAACCTTTCTATTTGCAAGCCTCGGAGTACTCCAGCTGCAGAGTCCTTAACTTTCCAACTTTCTGTGACTAATAGATGTTATACCATAGAACGAACAGGAAATTAGAGTGGAGAGAGGTATAAAATCAGTATCCTCAGAAAGGCTGTGCAGGAGGGAACTGAAACATAGCTCACTGTAGGGCTGTCTCCTAGTCATCCTCAGACAAGACAGATTACATTCTCATTAATGACCATTTAAGAATCAGTGGATTTTTATGTTAGAAAGGACAAGCAGTTATAAAGCTATTACATATTGTGGAAGGTCAAGGTAGGAGAGGCAAATAGAGAGGTAATAGATTAGGCAAGAAATTTGATTGAGACCAGCTGTGGTTGGAAAAAAAATAGCTTGAGAGTTGTATAGATCTTTTTCCTGCTTTTGACCTCACAGAGGAAAGTTATGCCCTTTTAAAATTCCATTCTGTGTTGAAGGGTAAATCCTTTATTTTTCATTAAAATATCCTGTCAATTGACTTGCCCTTCAGCATTTATTAAACAAATCTACTATTTCTGATGTAGCATGGTTCAGAAGAAAGTAGTTACCTTCTTTTCATGTGTCTATTCAATAATTCCACCTTTTTTATTGAAGTGCCCAAGTCAGGTCTTTCGTCCACTTAGTTTAGCCTCTTTCCTACTGTGCCAAATGGGCCCACAGTCCCTGACTGCTTTGGAAACACGTCACGGCATCATGGGCTGTGTGGAAGAAAGAAGCTTTTCTAAGAAAGGCAATACCTCCCACACTGAACAGAGGAAACTCCAGGCTCCCTCAGACAGATGAAGCAGGTTTCACTGTCTGTGTCTGTACTACAGCAAGAGGTTCCTGCTGTGCAACCAGACTACCTGGTGACTGCAAGGCAGGCAGCACCATCCTCAGCAAACACATTTCCATTACGATCAAAGACTACTGTGATCCTGAATGTCCTCTGGGAGGCCCTTGTGCTGTAGGTTGCACTGAAGAATAAGCTTGCTGTAAAAACCCCCAAGCATTTCTGCTACACATTTGGGTTTCAATCCTGCTTTTGAATTCTTATTGCAATGTTTTCCATTTAGAGTCTTTTTCTTCTGCTTTTTTCTTCAATCTGTTTCTGGTACTGTACAGTCTTGTACAGTCTTGACAGGTGAAGGTTGCAGAGAGTGTAGATGCACCAGGATATCTTAATGGCAAGAAATTAATCCTCAGACTCCTTATCAAGTGTACTGGCCATTACTGGTCATATTTCAGCTCAAGCCTTTTTAAAATACAATTTTAAATAGAGTTTAAGCACATAAAACTATTCAATGAGTTGGCTGTTTCTCCCATCTCACACTATTCTTTAATGTCTACTTTGAATTTACTTATAGACAAATGAAACATAAGACAATAAAGGGTTTCTACAGGTTTATTTGGATGTGTGATGCACAACACTCTGGGCAGCCCAAGGGAAGCTGTGCCTAATTCTGAACTTAAATTTGGAAGAAAAATATTTCACTTAGAAAACAAAAGTCAAATCCAGAAGTGAGGAGAAATTATTTACTTACACAAGAGAATGATAGATACCACACAGAGAGTGGCATGTCTTTATCCCTGTCATTCATAGACTTTTTCAGTAGGAAATTTTCAGAAAGCCTGTGAATCTAGGAATTTATTTTAAATATATGCACGTAGTCTGGAGCTCAGTAATTTCAAAACAAGAATTTCATTATACATTTTTAATCTGTTAGACATAACAGAGGAGTGGAAATTGTTGTTCAAGTCCTTAAATATTTAGCAATACATCCATCTTCACATTTAAGTGATATATTGATATTCACAAGTAATTTTGTACTACTTACTTACATATACCTTCCATCTACAAACTTCATAAACAGCAAGATGTGATCCCAGAATAGTCCTTCTTCTCTCACTTGCATTATAATAACAATAATAATGGTGTCTGTAATATCTTTAACACCCAGAACTCATGTTGTTTGCAGTGCATCATGATTTTTTCACAATAGAAATAAATGTTCATTTTTCAGAAGGAAGCCACAGAGACACGAATTAGTAAGTCAAAGGTCACCAACAGCTGGTTCCAATGAGGTTTCTAATGGTTATTTCCAGTAAACTATAGGGTTCAGTAATGGAAGAACTCAATTGCTTAGATGCAGATTTTCAAAGAACAAAATTATATGGCAGGACACAATTCTTAGCTGTATAGATGAAATTTTGAGGACACACACTCAGCTCCAAAAGAAGACCATTTGCAAATGTTTACAAGTGGCAAAGTATTTGGCTTCTGTTTCCTGTTTCTCTAACATCAGGAGATGTAGAAGGTGAACAACTGAACTGCATGATTTACTTTGGGATTTTACTCTGAGTCATAACTAATACTATAACTTTGTGATGCAAGCAGCCAAAAAGTTTAGAAAGATGAAAGGTAAAAGAAAAAATCCTGCTGTTATGGGAGCTGTGAGCGTGGGAACTGGGTCGTGGAACAAGAGACTGAAACTGAAAAAGTGCAGCTGGCCTCTTTAAAAGTGCAGGCGAGGAACCTGGAATGTGGTGACCTCCTGAGACACCATCAGTAAAAGCAACAGTCAAGAAACTGCAACTTACTCTGAAAAGTGGAAGCAGTCCTAGAAAATAAAATTGAGCAGAAAGAACAGAAACATCACCCCTTTTTTGGAGGTCTGGGTGAAAAATAGACATTAACAGCATCTACTGGCTGCACAAAATGGTGTGCTCTATGCCCTTTTATCTCTCCACAATATAAAAAGAATTTTATTTTTATCTGAAATAGAGATTCTCTCTCCCTGAGGACTTCCCATGCTGCACATGATTTTACTTTTCTAAACAAGTTGAAATCTACACAAACTTTCTACGATCTTAGACACTCCTTGGGGACACCTGGGTAATTCCAGGCTCCATGATGTCAGTCATTTTTTAAATCAGCCTCTGTTCCCTTGTTGTTCCCTGCTTTGGGCCCACTTTTGGAGTAGTTTTAGTTTGTCCTTAACAGCTCTGGGATGGCTGGGTCTCTCTTGGTGATTGGTTTGTCCTACACTTCAACATGATTTGGCCCATTCTGAAATCTAATTCATGCAAAACTGGTATTTTACATCCATATAACCATATAGCCACAGATGATTTTTCTTGGATATATGTTGGATATATATCACTCTCTAGGAGGAAAACAGAATTATGACTAATTGGGTTTCTGTTCTTTTTGACTCATAATGCAGACAGTAATGTGGATCAGTGTGCAGTGGAGACTGACTCAAGTCTTGTTTTTCAGAAGATGAATATCCACAGTCTAGCAAAATGAGTCTAAGTCTCTGGTCTTGTTTGTAATGCTTCTGGTATGTGTAAGCTAATAATGCTAACATGGTTGAGGAAATCTCTTGTTATATAACACAACCAATCCCAAAAAGTTTCATAAACATTTTCAGTCAACAGACCTTGTGAGGGCTATTATTTTCTACTTACACATAGGAAAATCGAGGAACAATACTTTTCCAGTCAGCATCAAAAAAAGTAAAAAACAAAAAACAAGCATGAAGTCACCTGGGGTTTTAAGATGTTGACTTTGAAATGCTCTAATACTATCCTAATTGTTGAATATGTCAAGAACCTGCATGTCTTATCACCTTTAACTGCTGTTCTCTCTGTTGAGCACTTCTCAGAACAAAACTCCGTGGTAGGTAACAAAAGGAAGACATCCAAACTTTGTGCAGCTGCTTGCAAATTTGGACCTTCTAAGTGATTTTCACAAAGTCAAACAGCGAGCCACTGTCTAAACAGTAAAAGAAATTAAGTCTCCTGCCTGTCACTTTACTTTGGATACATGCTGCTTCCTATTCTCTCATTCTCCTTCAATTAGAAAAGAGTGGTCTATTAAAGCAGCAAGGAAAATAGCATTCCTTAATAAGTCAGTACAAGAGAATAGGCAATGTAGAAGCAAAGATCAGACATTACACAGTGCCTGTAACTAAAAAACACTAAGGACAAAAGATGAATGAACTATTCTCTCATGAAGACAAAGGTACTGAGAGGCAGTGCCATGATTACTGCAGAGTGAGGAAGGTTCAGTGGCTGAACAGTGGCCTCAGTGGCTTTGACATGTCATTCAGAGCATTTTCTGCTCAAGCCATGGTGAAAGTAAGTTACACTGGGAAAGGACAAATATCTATGCCACAATTCTTTATAAGTTGAATATAAGTGAAGCAAAATGAGATAAAAATCAGAGATACATTTTAGGACTAGTCATACAAGAATTTAATGAAGATCAGCAGAATATATTTCTTTGTTTACTAAGTGGATGATCAGGCAGATACATACTTTGAATGTTTTAAACATAGGAAAATTTCTTTCTAAATATATCAGTTTAATTAAAGCCATGTTGAAATTGTGATAGAAAAAATGTGATCTGGAACAGATGCCAGATTTAGAACTATAAGAGATGAATAATGAAGGTACTAATTTTTATAAAAAGTGTTATTTCAACACGCATAAGTGTCCTCCCACCAACTTTGCTATCATTGCACTTTCATAGTGCAATCCCAGCTGTCTGGGCTAAAGACTGAAGCCCACTCCATCACCCTGAGACTATTAAGTGCCCACAATTGTCCTCTTGCTCTCTTTCCCACATCACCCTGTTCCTCAAATCCCAGTTAGTTTGCAGCTAGTGCAACACTCTGTCCCAGAGAATCCACTAGATCTTTGTTTCTCCTCATTCCTGGTGTTCTGAGCACCTTCCTTTGCCCTCCCTCTCTTCCTCCATTTTCCCTTTCCCTTGCTTCTCTCCATGAACCTTAGAAGTTTATCTATGTTAGAGGCTAAAGAAAAAGGGAGGGAGGAGGAACATGGGCTACATCTGGAAAAAATTCTATAGATTCAGATGAAGGTGCCTGGCTCAGCTAATCACATACAAGCATGTCTATGTGCTTCTTGTGCTTTACCCTTTTTCCTTTTTTGGTTCTCTCAGTGGTTTCCAAATCAGTATTGCTCTTCCTCTTAGTGTTGGAGCTCTTAAATATTCAGAGTTGCTTTCATATGTTATTGAAAAAGTCATCATGTTATTGGTGCATGGAGAAATATTATCAAGTAAAGATCTCTCCAGCTCATCTTGTGACTCAAGTCCTAGCAATATTTCTAATATTAATCTTATAACAACATACAGCCTACTCAGGGAGCTACAGACCATTTAGCCTTACCTCAGTCTCTGGGAAGGTTATGGATCAGCTAATGCTCATACTATTTCCAGGCACATGAAGGACAAGAAAATCATCAGGAATAGTCAGCATAGCTTCCTGAAAGGGAGGTCATGCTTGACCAGCTTGATAAACTTGTGCAGTGAAAGGACTGACCTTGCAGAAGTGAGGAGAGCAGTGGCTATTTTCTACCTGTACTTCTGTAACACGTTCACAGCCTTGTAGAAAAGCTGCTGATGTATGGGCTGGATGAAAAGACCTCGAGATGAAATGAAAACTGACAGAATGGCCAGCCCATTGTAGTGCAATATTTAATTGGAGGCCAGAGACTGGTGGTGTCCTCCAGGGGCCAGTACTGTGTCCAGTCCATTGTAATACTTCAATGAATGATTTATTGGTGATACCCTCATCAGGTTTGCAAATGACACAGGAAGAGTGGTTGTTATACAGAGGGTCATAAAATATCCTGAGTTGGAAGGGACCCACAAGGACCATTGAAATCCCATTCTGGGCCCTGCACAGGACACCCCAAGAATCAGACCATGTGCCTGAGAGTATTGTCCAAACACATTTTGATCTCTGGCAGTCTGTGAACACCTCCCTGAGGAAAAATGTCTAGTGCCCAACCACCCTCTGGGTGAAGAATCTTTCTCTAATATCCAGCCTAAACCTCCCCTGACATAATTCCATGCTGTTCCTTTGGGTCCTATCACTGAACACCAGAGAAGACATCAGTGCCTGCCTCTCCACTTCCCCTCTTGAGGGAGCTACAGACTGTGGTGAAGCCTCCTCCCAAACTCCTCTTCATGAAGATGCATGCAAGATTATTTTCAGAAATGAGTATTTTTTTATTCTGAAGGAATAGTATTTTTAATTTTAAACAAAGAAAGCTACGATACACTAGAAACAATATTACTTTCAAATTGCTTGTGACTTCTTTTTGGAATTTGCACAGAAGTTTTGCACTGTAGCTCCTAGCATCCCTTGAAAAGGCCCTGGAATTATAAATCTCTTTAATAATTATTGGAAATAATATGAAGGAAAAATGTATCCTACTCAAGAAATGAGTATAATATAGCAAATTTCATGATCCTTTTTGCTGCCAGTATACTGTGGTATGCACCAGCAATTTATATGAGTTACAGGACAAAGCACATAGGCTTATTTTTTGGCCCATTTGTGCCTAAAAAGGATTTCAGGGACAGAACTGGCCGCAAACCCAGATATCATTTTGCACTGAGCTTATTTTGGAGAAAGAAAACACTGATTGCAAAATCACCCTGAAATCACCAGACACTCGTGTCATTTAAAAGCCAGCAGAGGTAAAAGCTATGAATATTCAATGTAAAAATGCATCTATAAGCTTAACTTGTTTGATAAATGAGCTGTAATTGTATTCCTTGTCAATTGTGTGTCATGTTTCTTTTTAAGTTGATTTGCATGGCTACATTAGCATATGAAACATAAAATTATACTGGGTTGGTTCTTTTCAGCACACAAAAGAGTAATTCATCTATTCCTAGACAAAGCCATTGGAAGCCACCTTAGCAAATTACTGTTCCATATATGCATGCTTATCTTTAATTTAAAAAATATATTCATCTCTCATTGTTGCATAAAATGAGCACCTTCTCCCCCCTATAAATGAGAAAGCCATTTTTCATGAAAAATTAAAATAGTTTGGATTTAAATGAACAACATATTAGGTACAATGGGAGCAGAAGTTTGTTTAGGTGTACGCTCATGCCCTTACAAAACTAAAAAAAAATCTTATATATTTTTTTCAAGTAAAAATTAGTAACAGTAATTAAAAAAATAAAAAATAAAAAATAAAAAATAAAAGAAAAAGAGCCTGTGTAGGTCTCTATAAATTCCAGAATAACCCTTAATGACCAGAAAAAAATTAGTTTGATTTTATGAACATTCTACATCTAAGAAAATGTAGCAATGACTCTTTGTGTTAATGAGTATTACTCTAAAATTACTATTTTAAAATAAATATGGTATTTATAATCACAAAATCCCCCCATGGTATTAAATGAATTCTCAGTATTGCAACAACTGGTACATAAACCATAGTACAACTCAGGATCCAAGGTAGCTAACAACAGCTGGGAGCTGACTCAGAGAATGATCCTGTGTTCACAAAGGGCTGACATTTTCTTGTCTTAAGAAAAAAAAAAGGATTTTAGCAAATAACAGCAATTTAGTATGCACATATGAATTTAAATGGAAACATGTAATTTCTAATACCATCTAAACAGAGAAGTAATCTAAATTTTCTACTACTCTCCTATTAATCCTGCCTGAATTAAGATCATTTAATTAGACTGGAGTGGGAGCTGTGTGAGGACTGTCTTTGGGTGGAATATAACCCAAAAGATGAAAAGATTACTTGCTAAAAATTACCTCCATATATCTATTTTAATATTACTGTGAGTTTTTTAATGTTTGAAGAATTTATTTTTTTCTACTTACTGTAGAGTTAGCATTATATATATCTGTATAAATAGAACTAAGTAATTAAGATATCATTTATTTTCAGTATTGGATATGTAACTGTGGATCGAAGATTTGAAACAAGATTTTGAAGTGTGGAACTTGTTTTGATGAAGCTTTTTCCAATCTCCAAGCAGGCTTGTTTTGACTTGTCACATATATTCACCATCTTTCACTCTGTCAATTGCCATTTCAGATTCTCTGAATTAATAGCATATCTTCTTTCTTAGATTCAGTGTGGGGAGAGATGTTAAATACTATAGGAGCATAAAACTACTTGTTTTATTTTTGAAATATGCACCTTATATCCAATATTGTGGTTCTTTTCTCTTTCAAAATGTCTTCAGATTATTGCATTTTTAGGTAGTAGTTTTTATAATTAATAACAGAATACTAAAAAATATTAGATGAAATTTTGCTTGGCTTTACATTTTGAATAAAAACTTCTGCATATTTAGACAGTAGTTTTTAACATTCCATTCAGTTAGCTACTTTTTAAGTATTTTTAGTTTTTTAAAATCAAATCTAGAGAACAATAAACTAAAATCTCCTAGATTTTGATCCCTCAGTCACAGTCTATCATGATTAAAACTGAATTCCTCTTTTCTGTCATTAGCCAAACCATATTGCATGGTCTGTAATATGTGAAACATGGTTTTTCAGTGAAGTCTCAAAACATTTCAGATAAAAAGAGGTAAGTCTTCAAAAATTAATTTTCCATCTATCCAAAGGAAACAGGCTTGATTATTTTTATGAGACTTTTTAGAAATTAATTTGCATTTAGAGAAGGTGCCAGCACTGACAGGCTATAACCATCAAAAAACTGATACTATGATCATTTTTAGTCTCTAAAGAGATAGGCAATTAATTAGAGCAACCTCAATGTATATATACTGCCAGTTATCTGGAATAAAAGTGTTGAGGTCTAAGTCCATGGAAAACATAAAATTTAGATTAAAAATCACTTCTGAGCTTCAAGAAATTACAGAAACTTTTACTTAGCTTAGTTTTTCAGGTGGGTGAAATCTTAATACCTTATAATGCTTATTTTCTTCAATTTTCTTGAAACTTTGCAAATTCCTTTGACCTAAAAACTGGCACATTAACTGCCATGGGCAAAATTTTGCAAAGACAAAGAAATTGCAAGTTAAAGCAGAACGTAGCAGTGTTTAAAACTGGAAACTGTGAAAGCTTAAATGCAGTCCCAGTGCATTTCTATAGCTGTGGTAAATCCTTAAAGCAAATCAGGTATATTTCTTGCACATTTTTATATAGACATCTAGCTATTCATATACCTATTATTTTTTCTTCTTTTTTTTTGTCATACAGACTCAAGTATTCATTGCATAAAAAAATTAATATACTGTAAAATTTTTGTGGAGTTAGGTAATGAATTGATTCCTGTCAATATTTTAATAAATTACCTAGAATTCTACTGTAATATGTGTTTTCAGACAGAAATACTGCTGAGGAAATTTGAGGATATTCTTATAAACTGAATAATGCTATTGCAAAACAATGTAACAAAAATAACACTTGAAATACTTGAAACAAAAGCATTCTACTAAATTATGGCACAAAGATACTTAAGTGTAACTCCTATGAAAGCTAGGCCAAGGAAAGTTGAGAATTGAAATGCAAATAATGAGTTTTGGAAAGCAAAGCCTTTGTGGTAAGAATTGCTTCTTAAATTTCCTGTTCTGTCAAGAAGAACCTTTGTGACCTCAGGCAAATCAAGACAGGGACTACATCTATGGGCCTGTCATCTCCAGCTGCACTACTGAATTACACAGTGCAGCACTCGTGTGTGGTGATGGCATCTAAATATCTTCAGACCTCAAGACCTATTGCACCAACACTTGGTGATTTCTCTTCGTTTTTACATTGGTGCTGTACAGTATTGAAAAGCTGGTTAGTCCTTATCTAAGCAGGAGCCTGGCAGAGATGATCTCTCTTAAATCTTAAGTTTTAATATGAGTCTTTCCTCAACATCCCTGTGGATCTTTTCCCTGCTTGTGTTTTCTCCCTGAGTTTGAGCAAAAAGTTATCTGAGACAATAGCTCTGTTTTACTGGGTTTCTTAGAGTATATAATGCATCAGCCATAATTTATAACCTACTCCCATAATATATATAATCACAGAATTGGGAGGCTTCATCACTATAATGTTATTAAATAACTAGAAATCAGTTTCTGTCTTTGGAACTTAGCTATAAATCAGCCTTCTGTCATAAATTCATTTTTTTTTCTAAAAATTATGCTAGTTGTATTAAATATACCTTAAGCTGCATGTAGCTATGATCTTACCCTTAAAAGTCAGGGGATGTCTTTGCACCCTGACATTCATACTGCATGTTTAGGGAACAAATGCTGTAGTGTTCCAAGATATGGAAGAAAAAAAAATGTTCTTGAATTTTAGGTAACTGATTCTGTTTGCTCTCTCAGATATTCGTGTTTAGTCAACAGCTCTGAACACCTTTTGGATGTTTTGATTCATGTTACTCTACAACAAAGTGAATAGAGAAATATCAACAATTACTGGTCCTTGATTGATAAAAGACAGCTCAGCTGAAATGGGTGTTTTTGTTCAAAAATGTGTTCAGATTGAGACTCCCAAAAAACTAATTGAAATTATGGTCAGGGAATGAAAGCAAAAACAACCCAATACAATACTTTCTTAAAACTTTTAATTAAGGAAAAATAGGTGTCGACTTCCCTATATAGTGGAATGTTAGTGAATCTTATTAGAATTTGACTGTAGTCTATAAAAACAGTAATTAAATTCAGGATGTATATCTCTAGTGTATCTCTGCAATTCATGCTATTCCTAATGTGTGTGGAAAGATCCCTTTTGCTAGTGATGAAAAATATGACAGTGAGACATTTACTTTAATTACAAATTCTGATGTATTTAACAGCACAAAATTGGCCTCCAGTTTGAGAGTTGTGTCTCTTGGAATCAATGGTTAGACTTGAGGCCACTAGCTTGGTCATCAAGATCAATATTAGAAAAAAACACATCTTGCCATGACCTCTTGGCCCTTATTGATTCAAATAGGGTACTGCAGAGAAATTAATAATGGCATTAGAGCTGTTGGCTAACAAACAGAATTTTCTTTCATTGATTTCAGTAGAGGTAGATGAATAACACAAAACCACAATTACCCTAGACACTGTAGGAAGACTTGCTACAGAGCTTCCAAGGTGGGCATCTGGGACTTGTGGTGGTCACATGGAAGAACACTCAGGAATACTAAATCAAATTAATGTTTGAAAGAATGTAAATGGCTGAAACTGATTCCAGAGAAGGATTTTTACATTCCATTGAGAAAGTATACCTCATTTTGTCAGCCTGGGCAAAACCCTCTAGTTTTTCTTAAACTACATGAAGGTGATTTTGCTGTGAAGGTGGTTCCTTCCCACATATTTATTCCAATGTAATATAATTTTTCAAAAGAAGATACTTTTTAAAACGACTTTTATTTGTCTCAGCAATCTTGCAATGCCTTCTCCTCAAATTGAAAAAGTCAGGTATCACTCTCCAAAGTTGTAGTTTTAAACAAATAAATCTCTGTCATTTACTCCTACTCACTGGGAAATTTAAACTATTTTTGAACCTTTTGTAAATAACAAAAGATTTTACAAAGCCTAGAAATGTCTGAGCTCTTCATTTACTTTTAGTGCTTCAAAAAGAGTTTGGAAAAAAATTTCCCCATGGGCCAGAGAGAACCTCACATAAAACAGAAATGTCTCTTAAGATTTACTTTCATTTTGAATTTTTTTTAGGTGTTTTATTGCAATAGTTTAAGAGGAATTACTTAAGATCAGCAGTAAGCAACTTTCTTCCAGCCTAATTTCCTTTATACTATGATAAATTATAATTTTTTTAAGCTTGGAAATACTTTTATAATATTTTAAAGTTATTAATATATGTAATACTTTATTACTGTGACTGTAATAATTGAAAATAAAGCATAAATTGTGCTATAATCTAATGGAAAATAATATTTTCTGGAGGCCTACTATGACACATGAAAAATTCTGCAGCAAAAAAGAGACAAGGACAGAACCAGAAGGAAAAAAAGAGATGCATTTCTTCTCATCTCCTGCCAACACCAAAACATTGATCAGAACTTAAGGCCAAGAGGGGCAGAGGAATACGTGTTGTGTAGTCCTGTCAGTCACTACATGCAGACTGAAATAGAAGAAGAAAATTCTTCCAAGTTCTAATGTTCTAATCACAAGTATGGGCTGGGACCAATGCTGGGAGAGGATGCCTGGAGCAGAGGCTGGACAGAGTTAAAGAATAAAGTAGGTATTAATTGAAAGGCCTTCAAAGATACACCTTGGGCAGCACAAGAGCTTGGCCATGGCTACACCCAAGATAGATGACCAGCCACGAGTTTTCACACTTTTATAAGTTTTTTACATGTTGAGGTTAATTGTCCAATTACAGCTTCAGGCTATGAAGTCCCATCCTTCCAGATTGCTCTCCTCAATTTGCTGTTGTTTACACTTTTTTGGCCCGAAGCTGCAATGGTGTCCTTGGTTCTTGGGATGGAAAATGAATTTTTTTGTCTAACTAAACTGTGAAGAGAACTTGGTAACACTTTATATGAAGTTCTGTTATGTACTAATGCAGCACAGAATTCGGAAAACATGAAAGATAAAACTTAAAGCATCAGGAGGCCCCCAAAGGGAGCCTTTACTCTCAAAGTGCTTATACTCTTAATAGTTTAGAAGCAGCCTCTTTACATTTTCAACTTCATGCTGGGTTAGTTTTGGCTTGTCTTTTTTTTTATTATGCCACTTTTTTAGTATGCTGACAAGGTACCAGAATACAGCTGTGTGTCTGTTGACTGTTTAGATTATTCTAGCACTTGCTTTGTTTACTAAGCCATATTCATTTACTGGAACTCAGAGTCCTATGTGCTATAAACAGCTATTTGGGGTTTAGTTTAGCCACAGAGTATTGAAATACCACAGGGACATCTGGTTCAACACAGCTTAAACTTGCTGAAAAAAAACCCCTATTGCATAATAAAAGAACAAATTATAGGAATCTGTCTTTCACTCTGCTTCTTTCAGTTGCACCTTAAAAAGGCAGCAGCATTTTCCAGCCTGCTATTGAATCTGACAGGTAAAGGTCCCTGAAGAATCAATTATCTTCTAGTGAAATTTAGTTCTTGCTTTCCTACATGAGACTGTCAATTCAAGGTCTTCACTCACCTCCCTCTCTGTGTTCTATGCACATTACTCCTTTAAGACATATTAATCTTGCCTGGTGCACCTGGAGGGCGAAACTGCCATCAGACCTTCATTATATTGAGCATTATTCAATCCAGGAGGGATGGCACTTGATTAACAATTTATTTAATAGAAGTGCTGGCCTAAACAGCACTGCATTCCCTTGTTCCTTCTCTGCCACAGGCCTTGGATGCTCATCCAGGGCTCTATTTTGATCACTTGGACATTACCAGTGCATGTACTGGGCAAACTGAAGATCAGCCCTGGCTCAAAAAACTGTAGGCATTGCATCAAGTATGGAATGATGTTCTGCTACTTCTTCTACTAACTATACAAATTTTAAGATGAAAGAAACAGGGAAGAAAATTCTATTCTGAGCCTCTATTTCCTCTCTTCTTTGTGAAAAAACATGATCAGGAACACGCAGATTATGTTCCAAATAGGTTTTGTTTGATAGAAATTATTTCTGTCTGAAATTTAAACTCAAATTTCACTTTCCTCATTTTGGTTCCGGTCATCCTGCACATTTTTCAAGTTGATGGTAAAGTTTTGTGCTTTGACACTATTGTCAACTTCTTCTTTGTGAGTCAGTTGTGTGTTTTCCAGAGGATACCTCCCTTTGTAATTCAGGTGCCTGTGACTTTTTTTATTAGCACCCACTTTTTTCAGTAAACTAGTTCTCTCTTTACCCAAAAAGTTTACCTCCCTGCCTGTTGCATCATTCTGTTAGTTATGAAAAGGAAGAACAAGTAAAATGTTGATTTTCAGTCAGAAATGAATAAGCAACTTCAGCATCAAGTAAGAAGACACAATGCAGGTGTTAAAATTAAAACAAACAAACAAACAAACAAACAAACCAACAAAAAATATATATAACTACGGAGAGAACATTTGGAAATATTTGGATCTTGATTTTTCTTTCACAGCCTATTGTCTCTGATTCATTACTTACAACATGTGACAGATTAATAAGAAGTTATGTGACTTAAATATGGTGGCTAAATTATAATTATTGTATAGATTATAAATACTACTAATAAAAAAATATTCAAGGATGACAAATGCTCAGAAGTAAATAATTTGATATGTTATGGGAAAAACTAAAACTAGGATGAAGAGATGAAATTAGGAAAAGAAAAATACACTTTAAATATTAGAGAAGACAATTTTCAAAGAATTAAAGATTTTCCATTATTAAATTATCAGTGTCTACTGTAATGTTACAGATTCTGCTTCTTTGAAGCGTTTACATTTTCCTGGGAAAGAGTGCAAAGCACTGTAGATAATTATGACACAGCTATGGTTCAATCAGTCAAAAACTCTGAAAATTCAGTACCTATTCTTGTGACTTTGAACATGACATTCTGAATGCTCCAAACACCAGAAAGAAAACTAGATACCTTACAAATTTATCAGCTAATATTTGGTTATAAACACATTCTGAAATACTGCTTAATATTAATAGGTGATGATCAATTTAAGAGAATTCCTGGGAAAGCTAAACCAGATTTAATCACCATTACTTTTGTGATGGGTAATAGTTAGTTAGAAAAATAGTTGATTATTTATTAGAAAATTCATCTGTACCCCATCAAATACCACTTCACTGCAACCAATAAAAGTCCACAGATTTTGTACTGACTTGGGAGTCTGGAGCTTTGATTTGGGCTAAGCTCATTTTACCTTGTATTAGCTATGGAAACAACTTTCAAGTAGTCAGCTTATTATTGTCCAATTTCTTTGATTGTGAAGATTACATGCCATAAAGCTAAACCAAATTCATGTTATGAATGAATAATGAACATTAGTCCAGGGAAATATAATTATGTTGATGTTAATCAGTGCTGGGGAAGCCTATTATGTAACTCCAGTAGTAGTGGCTGAAGAGTCATATTTAACATGGAAATAAATGAAGGGAGATCAGGCCAAGCAATCCATGTTTTAAGAACATTAAAAAAAATTAAAAACCAAACAAACAAAGAAAAAACCCTCAAAAAAAATAAGCAAAAAACCAACAATGACAACAAAAACAAACAAGAAATGAAAAAGAAAATTGGAAAATATCTAGGTGGGCTGAACACTGTGTAGGAAGACATTCTTATCAGTATCAGAGTCCTTTACTTGGAAACTTGTGCTGCTATAAGTTCCTTTTTAAGGAAATCTGAACCTGTCAAAATGCAGGGGAAAATAGGAAGGTTGAACATTATACCAGAGAAAGGGAATAGGTGATAGGAAGTTTCTATGCATTTGTCTTAACTATACTACTAAATACAAGTGTTTATCACTGCAAATGAATAAATAATAATAAAAATAATTTCTGCATTATGATTAACCATTATAATTTTAGATAGATGAACAATATATATTAGAAGTGTTTCCTTCCAAGCTGTATCAAAGTTTTGATTGCAACATATTTGCTAAAATGTAACCTTTCCTGTGAAGACACAGATTTGATCTCTACATCATCTCAAACCAATATACAGAATTCTGAATCCACAGCTCATGGGATCACCAAAATTTAAAAGAACCCACTGGTGTCAATATATATTTCTACCTCCCACAGGTGCTAAACAAAATGCATGAACTTATGGAAACATGATTTTAAAATGTAATCTGATTCCCTAGAGCTTATCAAGAAAGATGATTATTTTAATAGCATGCCACCTATGAAAAAGCAGAGGTATCATGTCACTTTCTAGTTTAATTTCCTTACCACAGAAATAAGCATTACCTTTTACATGCTATAATCGAAGATAGAGAATCAATATGGAAAGCTTTTAAGTCTCAAATCTGTATGGAATTTTTTAAGTCTCAATGTGAATGACTATTACATACTCTGATTATTTACTGATGGATTATTTGTTTTGCATATCTGGTTTGTTTTTTTTTTGGGGGGGGTTTGTTTGTTTGTTTGTTTGTTGTTTTGTTGTTTGGGTTTTTTTGTTAAAACCTTTGTTACACATATGTGGGTGACACTCATATCTGTGAAAACAACAAATCCAGTCACTGCTTCCCATGGTCAGGCAGATGTTCAGCCATTCCCAGAAAAGCAGTGTCCATCACGTGCAACATTGACATGGGAAGAAAAACATCATCACTCTGAACACTTCCTGCCCCCCTGTTTTCTTCTTCTGCCCAGATTTATACATTGATCATGATGCCCCATGGCATGGAATATCCCTGTGGTGAGCTGTCCCAGCTCCTCGTGCACCCCCAGCCTCCTCTCTGCTGGGGTGGCATGAGGAGCAGAAAAGACCTTGGCCCTGTTTGAGCTCTGCTCAGCAGTGACCAAAACATCCCTGTGTTACCAACACTGCTTCCAGCACAAATCCAAAACACAGCCCCATATGAACTCCATTCCAGCCCAAGCCTCTACACAATCAAATAAAATTCATGAAGTTGGTTACACCAAATTTTTTGTAAAAATCCCAGACTCCTGGGTTTGGGATATTTAGCTTCATAAGGCAGCATTATATGGGTTGAGACATAGGCTGGAGGAAAATAACTCAACAAAATGGACTTATAAAAAGGGCAAACATCCTGCAAAATCTTCACATCTTCGAGAAATCTTTGATGCTGAGATCTTTCATCAAAACATTTCCTTAAATCTTGGCTACACGTGAAAGACCAAAATATACATAAATATTTTATAACGTTATTACTCATAATAAGGGGTGGATATCTGCACACAGGATAGAAATCGTTAGTTGCTTGGAAATAGATCTTCGGCATTATATCTTTAATATTTTGCATCTCAAGACCACATAATAGCATATGAAGATGTCACTTGAATGATAGCAATTGGCTGAACATTAGTGCTAACAGTGAACTCATTTGCACAATCACAGCCCAATTCAGTGCATATCCATTGCTATTTATCTCCATTCTGTAGTTTCACCTGCTTCTTTCTTAGTATGAATAAATCATTAGAACAGATGGCAAAACCTTACCAATAAAAGGCACTCTTATTCTCAGTGTAAGTCCACCACACTCAAACCACGTATATTTACAAAAATAAAAGCAACACTTCCATGTTTTGGGAACAGATTCTGTTAGAATTGCTGATCATATTATTTAAACAATTTACCAAAAAGAAAACTATTTATTAAATCCATAGAACTAGATCCTTTCATTGCAATCTTTGGTTAATTACAGATGGCTTATTCTAATTATGTTCACTTTTTTGAAGGCTATGCACACAAACCACACAGACAGAATATCATATCCTATGGTCAGAGAACATGGTGCATTGTAAAGCAGCCAGATCTTGAAGAGGAAACATTATTGAAATGCAGAGAGACTATCAGTCAAAGATCTTACTCATGTATGATTGCTTACAGGCATGTTCAGCTGTAGGTCAGGCTGACAAACTTGCAATTGTTTAAACTTCCCACTGGCATGACTAAATCCAGAGTGAACTAAGGAATTTCCTGCAATCCTTTCTTTCTATACATAATATAAGTGGTGTACTTTCACCATTGATCTAAGTAATGATAATTTTATTCACTAAATTTTCTTACTAGCACTCACACTGTAGCCATCCATACAGTATAAAAATGGAGATATAAAAACTAAATAATACAAAGATACAAAAGTAAAAACTAGAATACTAGTCTTTACTTTATCTGTAATACACCTGAACTGTCAGATTTAATTTCCAACCTCTGCATTTTTTTATGATTGCTGTTTCTCTCAGATTGTATTAAGACTCTAGCTTGCAGAATGTATTTTTTACTTAGAATCAAATTTTTGTTTGCATTTAAGTTCTCCTACACCCCATTCAAGTCACCAGCTGAGTATCATCCAGAAATCATTGCATGTTAGTGAAGCAGTACAGACCTTGTTTTTTTACTGACAACACACAATTTTCTACAGTACTAACAGACAGCTTGTAAGTAGAAATCATAAGAATGGCCCATGAATAAAACGTCTGGGCATGAATCCTTATCTCAACTTGCCCCAAAGTGAAAGGAATAAAAATTTTGTATAGCTTGCTTTCAGGATAATTTTAGATCTCATATATTACGAATTTGTGCACAGGTCAAACATCTGAGCTTTGTGATAAATATATTTTATAAAAATTTAGTGCACTCATTAAGGGTTAACCATTCTGGTATCTCACAACTAGGTTATAATGAAATGGGTGTTATTACATTTTCTTGAAGTAACACATTTCTGAAATTGTGAATAGTGTAAATAAATTCTTATTAAGATTAATGACATTACTGAAGAAAATCCTTCTTATAAGTTAAAAATGTTTTAATAGAACTTTTAGAAAGCTTTTGAAGTGAATTTAGTGAAGATCAAAGTGAGAGATTTGACAGTCCTAGAGCCCAAAGTGAAGAAAAAAAAAAGTATCCTAATGAGCATGTTGTATTAATCACAGACTGAGGCACTGTGCTTCCACAGAGCCAGTTTTATTGCCCTGCTAACTGTAGTGACATTGATGCACTTGTGGGAGACAAAAACATACAAAGGAGATAAGAATTTCCTATGCAGAGGAAACACTGATGAGGAAAATATCTAAGCAAAACAGCCTACACAAATCTATTATTAATACACTAAATGGGTAGTTGTTATTTACTATATCTACAGACATTATGCCACTGTATTGCTTTGTGCTTCAAAGCATTTTAAAATATCTGCATGTTAGAGAAGTTTCCATCTTAAACCCACAAAGGACAATTAAAATATAAAGTGTGACCACATCTATAACTCAGGCACTCTAGTTTAGCCCAGTTACTCTTGCAGTGAACACAATGGCTTGTGTTGCTGTGAAGCAAGACTTTCTTTCAAGAGCTGAAGAATCTATCACTCCAAATAACTGATCAGTTATTAAAGTGTTATGCCAAATTTATGACTAGAATTACACTGACTTTTCATTCCAGTTATTGTCTATCATTACACTTTTCTTTGCTAAATTGAAAAGTCTTTTAATATTCATTATTTTTCTCCATGAAAGCATGACTATGGGAAATGTTGAAGAATGTGCTTGGCTAAATTGCACAAAGACATTTAATACACTATAAATGTGGTTAAATGATAGTATAATCTTGAAGAAAAATGCTTATGAGTACCGAACAATTACTTGCAGATACCTGACCATTTAATTTCCCATAACTACTTGGCTCATTTACATATATAACAATACTTACATTTTAAGAAAAAGTAACAAATGACAAAAGATTGAACCTGCTTCTTCTAACCATTCAAATAGTGCCCTTTACCTGCAAAGATTTTGGGAAGGAATTCTATGGACATGAAAAAGCAGAAATTGGAATCAGGTTAAAAATAATAAAAGAACATTTTGTTTCAAAAACTCTAAGTGAAATTAAAACACTATAATGAACATGCATCAACATCAACATGTGTTTGATAATCATAATTTCTGTCATCATCAGAACATGAGTTATAGGTCTATACCTATGCTTAGAAATTGATTAAATTAGTAGTTCCAGTGAGCTGAGCCTAGCTGAATGCCAGGCACTCACCACAGCCACCACATCTCTCTTCTCCACAAGTGGATGGGGAGAGAAAATATAACAAAAAGTTCATGAGTTGAGATAAGGAGTGGCAGAGATCACTTGCCAAATGCCATCACAGTCAAAACTGACTCAGCTTGGGGATATTAATAGAATTTATTACTAACAAAACAAGAGAAGTATAATGAGAAGTAACCCCAAATCTTAAAAATACCTTCCCTCCACTCGTCCTTCCTTCCCAGCTGTACCCCCTGCAGAGGTGCAGGGGGACAGGGAATGGGGCTTGTGGTCAGCTCATCACCCCTGGTTTCTCCTGCTGTTCAGGGAGAGGAGTCCCTGTGCTCCAGTGTGGGGTCCCTCCCACGGGAGACAGTTCTCCATTAGTTCTACAATGTGAATTCACCTCACAAGCAGCAGGTTTCTGCAAACTGTTGCAATGTGGGTCACTCTTCCACAGGCAGCAGTCATTCAGGCACAGCCTGTTCCTGTATGGGTTCCCCATTGGATCACAAGTCCTTCCAGGGATCCTGCTCCAGTGTGGGCTCCTCTCTCCACGGGTCTGCAGGTCCCTGCCAGGACCCTGCTCCAGCAGGGGCCTCCCATGGGCTCTCAGCCTCCTGTCAGGCATCCCACCTGCTCCAGTGTGGGTGTCCTCCAGGTGCTGCAGGTGGTTCTCTGCATCCCCATGGAGCTACATGGGCTGCTGCTTCCCCACTATCTCTACAAATGACTACTGACTACTAGGAGTTATGAAGTTCGCTTTACGAAAATTTCTAGACATTGTGCAGGCTAAACCATGGTGCAGTGAATTATTCATAACCAAACAACACTCTCTGGAATGGTTTCATGTTTACAAACCAGACATTTTAGAATTAGCCCAAATCAGCAACCACACAGTTCCGTGTGCTACATATAAAGAGGAAATATTGATGGCAGATTTTGATTGAGAGACCCCAAGCTGACTGTGAATAATAGAAGTGATTTGTTAGCTGATTGAAGGAAGAAAACCAATGGATTCAAGCACTTTCATCCAACTCGTCATAAAATTACTACCAAGGTCACAAAAACAGCTCTTGACTGCTCACTCCCTGGTCCAAGAAAAGATTTGGTAAAAAATACCTGAGGCAGCAGTACATACATGTTTTTACTTTAGGCTATTGTTATTGTGCTTTACACATTTTGATAAGAATGTTTTTTATCATTTGTTTCACTGTAAGTCATTTATTGGCACTTTCAGTAATCAATACTTGTGTTTTTCAAGCTGTCTAAGAGCCATAATACAAAAGCAGCTGACTTTACTTTTATTAAATCATTATTTTTTTGAATTGGAACATGCTGTTCACTGAAGTAGATATTGGAGTGCAATGTCCCATCCAGAAGACAAAAAGAAAATGGAATATAAAAGTTGCCTATCATTCTGAGTCATGTCCTGT
Organism: Luscinia megarhynchos; assembly: GCA_034336665.1. Lineage (NCBI taxonomy): Eukaryota > Metazoa > Chordata > Aves > Passeriformes > Muscicapidae > Luscinia > Luscinia megarhynchos. The sequence goes on from JAPFBE010000003.1 coordinate 75,304,774, forward strand.
CATTATTTCTTTCTATATCCATTTCTATCTGTCCATTTACTGTCTTTCTCTTTTACATTTTAGTTATGTGTAGAATATTATTATATATTATATATGTTGCATATTCCAACCTGCTTAATTTTCATATTTTGAATAAATATATCTATACTCTTTTTCTATATATGTGAATGCATTGCATAAAACTTTTTTCATTCTATCACATAAACAAAAATGCATTCAAAAGCATGACAATGAGCTCAATCTTTTCAAATAGCTTGGTTCTTTTGTATGTAAAATCATAGAACTTATTCAGCTTTTGAATCCAAATAAAGATAAGGATGTGACAGATATAATTCAAAACAGTGATTCAAGGAACTTATTTAAAAGATGTGATAGCTAAGAAGGAGATGGGAAAAAAAAGTTTCAGTAGTTTTCTCTATTTACTGTCATCTGTCTGATGTAAAAAGTTCACTAAAGAGAGGTAAAGGCAGAGGGAAAATTTTACACATGATGAAATACATGGTTTGATAAATAAGTTCAAAGCAGGCATTTCATAAATTATCAATATTTAAAAAAAGCAAATTAAGTTTATGAGGAAAGAACAACCCTGACTGATAAAGGACAAAGTATCTTTCATATTGGTAAGACAAATCTAAAAGGAGGCTGCAAATGTGACCCTTCCAATGGTCTGGATATAAAAAAGTAATACATTTACAGAAGAAGAAAAACAGTAATGACGTTTTTGTAGTTTGCAAATTTTTTTTTTTTTTTTGGTTGATTGGTTGCTTTGGGGTTTTTTTTTTTGGTATTATTGTCACGGATCCTTTCAGGGAGTTAGCTTTACCTGGTTCTGAAAAGAAAAACTGAAATTTCTGTTTGTACCATCAAATATCTGCTGTGATCTTAGGGATAAATTTGTGCAACAGCATAGGAAAAAAAACTAATAGGAAAAAACTTTCAAACAGTGCTGTATGTTTCATGTTCTCCTTTGTATTTGAAATCTAGGATAAAAGAGGTTTTTCTTTTTTCAGTCAGTAGCCTATCAGCAGGATATCTAGAGTCTTCATGTTATCTAGATATCATGAAAGAACCCACTGCCAATAAAATATCTGACATCATACTTTCAAAAGAAACAGATCAAAACACTGGAAGATTAGCATACACATTAGTGAAATTTATAACTGACAAAAATTTTGATAGAAATCCAAAGATGATAAGTAATGATTTCAATTAGTATAATACAATTCACTTCCTCACCCCACACATAAATGACCTGCTGTAATGAAAATGCAAATTTTCACAGTGCAAACATTGACAATGGTGTTGTGTCAGTCTCTTCTTGTATAGGTTAACTTTTCTTTGATGGCTTACACTTCTATAGATAAAACAAGGTTTTGATAATTTCTTGTTTCTTTCAAATCAAAGAATCGGAACGTTTTTTAATATTTTTTAATCTTTTTCTGCATCTATTAAACTGTATCATTGGACTTCATTTCATTAAAAATGCAGTTTGTTAAAGTACATATAACTAGAGAAAAAAAAATTAAAAGTCAGTAATCTTCGATTTTCTTTTTTTGATAGGGGTTTTTTCCACTACAACTTTTTCATTGCAGTGTGCTTATGTTTCTCTCAAGTCCTTCTATCTAACTTATGCTTGCTCTGAGCTTCCTGCCAAGCTATAATCTGTTATTCCTTGTCATCTCTCCTGTGGCAATTTTTTTTTCTTTTCAGTCAGCCCACATCTCCAAGACTTAAATAAATAAAAGTAATATTGATAATGTATTATCCAATGCAAAACCACTGTAAGTACAAAATAAAAGCATGTGTATGTGTGTGTGTTTCCTTGGAAGAATTAATTTATCAGAAGTTTTATATCTAATACATATAACCTTTGACAATTAGTCTTCTTACTAATGTATCAGCAGCAATTAACTGCTAAACAGTGCTCTATTATTATCTCTGAAAGGACTTTTCATGGGTTTGTTTCAATCCTTTTGAAAGAGGGGCAGAGATTTTCCAACTCAGAAAAACAGCTGTAGCAGTAATAAAAATTTGGACTTCTCATGGCTTTTGATCTGAGTTTACCACATAATGCAAGGTATTTTTGTTCAAACATGGTTTTAATACATACAAAATATTTATCTATGCTTCGCTTCAATTTATGAGTGCTATTTGATATTAGTTTAATTATTTTTATTGCTTGATTTATTATATTTCATAGTTCCACGTAAAGACATTTTTTTCACCCAGAACAATGAATCATATGAACTACAATATTTCACCATGCAAAACATGCCATAATAATTTTCCAGATAGGGATATATAATGTTTAGGGTCACTTTCATCCATCAACAGCTACAAAACGGATTTTGTTCAACCTTGTGGGAATACAAGAGAGCTTTATATTTAACAATATGAAAATTACACTGAAATAAGCAGTCTATTCATGCATAAGTGAATTTAATTTAAATTTGGTTCAATTAAACTGAATTGAAATAGGAAGGAACACAATTTTGAAACCTATTATATGTGTCAAATACCCTTTCTATTAGGCAGCCACAGACAAAAAACCATCTAGGTAACTAGAAATAATAAAGTGTAAAAACAGATGTCCTGACTTAATTTCTTTAAAATAAAGACTTCTGATAAAAGCAAGCTGTATGTATAAAATGGTTTCATTAAAGGGTTAGTTTTGATATTAACTGAGAGTTTAACTAGCCATGTGCTTTACAGTGTCATGTCATTGTATTTTCATGAAAGATAAAGATTTGTACTTCAGAGGAGTCAATAGATGTGAGATTAAGATACTGAGACTAATATGGTGAATGTCAGCTTCTGTCATTTATGGCATTGCCTGAAACTCCAGGCAGCAATAAACCCAGTTTGGAAGAAAATAAACCAAAACATCAAAAAATACCAACAGGGTTTGTTCCATGCAGAAAAAAAAATGACAAAAGCTCATCATTTTTCATGAAACTGAAGATTTGACTTCTAACCAGGAACAGAATGACACATTGTGATTGATAATGACTGAGAAGTCAGATCTGCTTCAAAATAGACCATAGGCAATCTATATGACTATATTATCTTTATAAGCATTTCTTGGCAAGTTCAAGTGAATGAACAAACATTAAAGGTCTTGCAGCAAAGGATCATTATTTAGCAGAGCAACAATGAGTTTAAGAATTTATTTTCTTTTCTGATTTAAGTCATCTGACGTCCTGGCCAGGGGGTTTGGACATGTAACACGTACATTGAAATACTTTGTTCAATTTCTTTGTTTTAGCACAGTTCCTTAAGATTTCAGCTATCACAAACAATTGGGATTTATTCAATTTAATCTGGAATTGCAATAATTTTTCAACTTTGCTTTTTCAATTTATTAGCACTTAATAATAGCACAAACTTTGCTTTCTCTTATATTAGTACACACTAATAAGAAATGACAACAGCACAGATATTAACACATTTAAAACATGTGCAATAAGTGTATAATATCACCAAGAAAGAAAGGAAACTGAGAACTGAAGTGATATAAGAGCAATCAGTAATATGGATTTTCACTTCAATGGAAAAATTGATGCATAAGAATGTGGAAGAGTAAGACAGATTTTCTAGTTCTACTCTATCACTAAGTATAACCTTGAGGACCACTTTGAAAACATGTATTTAAAATATTTTCATGCTGATAATGCTGCACTAAGCATTCCTTTGAATTGATTGACACTATTGTTCTTTAATTCCTTGTGGTAGAAAACTGATAGCTACCATAACTTTAAGGATAGGTATGAAGCCTAATTCACTGCAGATTCAAACTTTTAAAAGATTCTTCTTTGCCTAAAATGAGCTGTATCATGGGAGTATTGGTTTTCAAATAAAAATATTTGTGAAGGATTCAGTGTCATAAGGCTGAACACTGGCCAGGCCCATATAATTTGTTCACTTCATTCCATTATTTGTTAGAGCTTTTGTTTTGTTTTCAGTTATTTCCTAGCTATTGAAATGTTGAAATTAAGAGAGGAAAGTAAACATTTACTGAATTCTGTGCCATGCCTTGACACTGTGTCCTCAAAAATACACTTCAGCTTTTCAGCCAAGCACTGTTCAAAAATCTGCATAACTTTCCATTAAACCTTTAAATAAAAAGTCATGTCTAGTGTGGGATTTCAAATATAAAGGTGAAATTTCCACCATACTTTTATTAATGAATTTAAAATTACACTTGATTTTTCAGATATCTTAATAGAATATTTATGAGAGAAGAATGCTATATATATGATATAACTTGCTAGTCATACCATGATCAACATTTTGTAGCCACCTAGAAAAAGTGCACCTTCTTTGGATCTCCTCTGAATAACCCTATGGAAATTCTTACTTTGGATTTCTAATTTTAAAAGACACCTGAATAATTTATATTCTTCAAACAGAGGCTAATGTCAAATGTTAACATGTAAATGACAAAAGGAGCGCCAAAAATATTATTAATTAATTAAAAAAAGCACCTGTGTAGCATGCCAAATAAATTCCTACAGAAAAAGTCTAATTATGAAGGTATGCTCTATACTATATTTGAAATATGCCTATGGTAAAGAAACAAAATAAACAAATGCAACAAAGATAATAGGATGTGATCATTTTGAATTCAGTAATTTAAGAAAATGATAATCCAAGGTACAATGCCTCGAAAATGACTGCAGATTGTATACTATTACTTTAAGTGTCTCTAAAATCAGGCAAAATGGGGGCTGATGGAGTTTTTTAATACAGTTTTTTTTTCCTATAATGACTCTTGTGCATTTGCTGAACATTTATTTGCTTTTACCAAGAAAAAAAATAGACTGTGGTTAAATGAAAAGGAAACATTAAGAATAGGGAATAATACAAATATGAAAAGTAGAAAAGGACAGAAAAGCAATTTTGAAAGAGCAATTCTTGCCGGTGTTCAAGGCTTCTCTTCAGTCTCTTACTTCTGAGTACAAGACTGAAGGAGGAGTGCCTACACTGATTCTTTGAGAGAAGAAAAACCTCTCTGCATAAGAGATGCTCAGATCATTGCTCACTGCTTCCAAGTGCCTATTTCAAAAAAAGAATTTGAAAAATTATAGCAGCTAGTTATTCAGACACACTGCCTGTTATTAGACACCCTAAGTAGGGTAATGAATGCTCTTCTCAGAGATCAATTTCTTCCTTCTTGACCTGCACTTAGATCCTGCTCATAAAGACAGCTTGTGGAACATCTTATTTAGGGCTTGGTAGAAAATCCACTTGAACACCTCAAGCTGAAGGATTCTGCTTGTTAATTTCTTGGCAAGGAAAATATTTGATTAATTTTAATGACCAGAAACTCTTCTTTAATGTGGTAGCTACCAGAGCTATATACACTACAGCTTGTACTAGCCTGTGCCACATAGTGAGTTTGACTCCTTGCTGTCTGAAAGTATCATTAAAAGTGAACTATCAAGTATTTTCTATGTCTATAAAAGTTTTCCAGAGAATGTAGTTCTTATGAAATACTGGGAATAAAGAATGTAGGGGAAAGAATAAGGATTGGATAAAATAGTTCTGTGGACCCAAGATGTATTTTTAGATTATTTTAACCAGTGTTTTTAGAAGTAGGAGAAAATCTCCCCAGCCTTTACAGTGCCCTTTTTTTTATGGTCTGTGCATTGCAGACCTCAAGTGGGTGTTAGTAGTTATGGATATGGCTATGTCTCTCTTTTCTCTCTGTGAAGAGAGATACTAATATAGTAAAAGCCTGCAACATAGACATATGGAAAATAATACATAAACCTCTTTACCTCAATATTTTGTTGTTTTTGCAGATTTTGAATCAGACCCATCTGTAAATAGCAGCTGAACTTCCTACACTTCAGATGAGAATCAAATAAAATGTTTATCTGAGCATCTCTAAAATTATTTTGGCTACTGCATTTTCCCCCCTCACCCCCAGCTAATTCAAAAGTCTATATATGATTTAAAAGGTTTTCTAGCTGGTCCATGAAACAGGCTGTAAAGCAAAAGTATGTAATTTTAGACTGTTGAATCTAGCCAATAAGGATTGGTTATGTCTTGCTAACCTCATCCTGAAGAAACCATAGACAGGAAGGAAAAATTTTCAGTATTTTTAAGCAAAAACCCATTTTCTTGTCTAGCCTGAACCATACTGATCTCTATCTAGGTATCTACCTGTACAGCTTATATATATTCAGTTATTCTGTTTTAGAGATCAGATATTCTAAGCACACATGCTTTATTATTTAATTAACAAATTAGTGAACACTGTAAAGTTGACCTTCACAAGAAAAGAATTATATTTTTATAATTTTACTGTTTAAACAGAGAACATTATAAGTCTCTGTTATTTATCCACAAAATATATAAAGAGCTTGTCAACTTGGGGAGGGCAGGGGTTAAAAAAGGAACAAAAAACAACCCAAAATGCCTCACTACAAATTCAAATGTTGAAACTGACAGAGCTTGGTCTCCAGACAGGCCATGCTGTGAGCACGTCATTTATCAATGCCAATGAATCAAAGAGTATGCAAGATAGAACTCTTTAGATTGATAAAAGGAAATTCTTTTGCTTTAAATATGTTAGTTGGCTTTTTATTTTCTTTTAAGTTTTGAATTCAGATTATTTATTTTTTTCAAGACCAGTAGACACACAAGAGAAAGAAGGCAGGCTATAGAGACAGTTAAGTGGAGAGCTAGCCACATCTCTGGCAGAACTGCTGAGATACTAGGTAGAGACCTAGAGGAGACAAAAAACAAGTGGAAACTATGGAAACAAAACAGGGATGGACTGCTCTGTGTGATTTCAATTCCTCAAAAGAGAAAGCAGTGTGTCAATCTGGTGAACATCAGATTTATGAAGATTTATTTAAAAAAAGGCAAAATTTTCAGGCATTTGAAATGTAGATGGTGAACAGAGTTTAGACTCACATCATTAGAAGGAGGAGATGATTAGAGAGGTGACTGATATATGAATCACAGGATTACTATAGAGTATGTTTGAAAAAACCCACCCAAAACACCAAGGCTATTACAGTAGGATCTGAAATAGACACTGTGAAAAGTATTAACTATACAAGAATTAATCATTTATATACAACTAACACAGTGACTCTAAATGTTTTGTGTCTCTGGGACTTTGAGGAAGGAGAAGAGGGAAAGTGTCCAAGGCAAGACAAATCTGGTGGCTGTAACTGCAAACAAAACTGGAAAAAAATTGTACCAAAAATATCTCTGTGTGAAAGTAAGGATTGAAAGTCCATGTGTGTCTCACTGTTATTGCTTATTTCTGAAGAGCTTAAGAAAAGTCAAAGAAAAAATAATCACAATAGGTGACTATTATCTCTGTTGCACACATGAAGGTTTGCTTATAACTCTGGGAATTATGCTGTGTAAGTATTCATTTCTGGTTTGGAATAGCTGCTCTGCTGTGACACCAGCAACTGCATGATATTTATGGAAATAACTACAAGAGAATGCACCTTCCCTTCCTCTCACACAGTAGGGGTAGAAAAAGCAGAAAAATCAAGGATTACATTAAGTAGAGACAAGAGAGATGTGTCGGTTTTCAAACTCTTTAGTGTACTGGCATACTACAGTGTGCCAGGATGGGTTTAATTTTTTGCAGTAGCCAGGAGAGGGCATGGCCAGGAGACAGAGGTTAATTAATACCAACCTACATTATTGCTGGGGGTCAGGTTAAGGGACTCCCTTCTTGGGAGAAGGGGTTCCTTCTGGTCCAGCAAATGTGGCAAGGGGATATTGTCCACTGTCAGGGGTTTTCCATGTGAGTTGTTTCTATTTCTTGTAGCTTCTGTCATTAGAATTGTTGCTGTTACTGTTTGTTTTCCTATCTCTTTGTTGTTTCCAGTAAATTCTTCTTATCTCAACCTGTGATCTTTGCCCTTCTGTGCCTGGAATTCTTCTCTCCATCTGCCCACATGTGAAAATGGGAGAGAAAAGCAGTGCATCAAGGGAGCAGCTTGTGGTTTGGAGAGTTTCAGTGGTGACTCTGAATTGGTGTTCTCCATTCCTAAACTACATCCACTGAAAGGTTTGATTTTCCTATTATAATCTTTTTTCCACTTTTACAAGTGACAGCAACATGGACAGAAACAAAAAAGTAAAAAATTATGAATCTGTAATTTCAGTATCCACAAAAAATAATCTCATTCAAGAAATAAAACTTTTATCATCATGATAAGAATGCTGACATATCTATCCAGGTTTTGGGTAAATTTACAAATAGTTTATTTCATTGCAACTTTTTAAATGTTGAATTTAAGTATCATATGCAGACCTAATGTTTTTGTCATCAGACAAAATTTGTTGAGAAATTAAAAAAAACTCATCCAGTAAACTAAGTAAACAAAGTTGTAAAGTGAGGGTCTTAGCTGACTAAAGGGAAATACCTCAGAAGGCTACAGAAAATTTAAAGTTTGTTCTGTCTTTTTAGACGTGAACAGATATCTAGTGAAAAGATGCAAATAAGAAATAGAAATTTACATTGTAGATGAGATACTGGCCGGCTACTGAATGTTCATGACTTAGTACAGTGTTTCATAATTGACAGTCTATGGCTTTGTTTTAGAGCAGATTGACAGCTTGATAAGCATCTCCCTTTTTAAGCAGCACTGTTTATTACAAAGTTGAAAATTTTTAAAAAAATTAAAAGCATTTTTTCACTTTTTTTGTTTGGCCTCCTTATCCAGTATTTGAATAAGTAATCACTGTTGCTATGGATGCACATGATAGTTCTAACTAATAGGATGCTGACTTTGGGTAGACTTTGCCATTTAATTTGTCATAGTAGGGAAAAGCAAAACTGAAAACTCAATGACATTCTCATAAATAAGCAGATAGGGATGGAAAGATGGGTAGAAAAGAAGGCAATTTGAGATACTTTCAGATTCTAGACAGGGTTAATCACATTTTGAATGAAAAGGAAAAGGTGGTTTTTACATTATAACTAAACAGCATTTTCCATAACTGTTTCAAATTGATGTAGTCTTGATTTTCTCTATCACACTGAATATTGAACTATTTCCTACTGAAGCTGGCAGCATTCTTGGAAAAGGATAAATGATAGAGACAGAAAAGGGAGGATATAATGTCATTCAGTTCTACAACAAGCCTCATGAGACAGTATTTTGACAGCAAATCCTGTCAAAATAAGACTACTGAATAAACAACATGAAGTCTGTTCTCTGACACCTTGCCCTGGAAAAAGATTTGGATCATCGAGTTCCATCCCCCCTGCCATGAGGAGCATGGTTCTATTAGACCAGCTTGCCCAGAGCCCCATGGTTTAGAACACCTCCAGGGATGGGGAACCCACAACCCCTCTGGGCAACCTGTTCCAATGCCTCACCAACTTCACATAACCATAGTTATAAAACATATATAAGCAATCCTTAGTTATAAAAACCAGATGTGTTCTGACTTGGGGTGTATACTTCTCAATACCAAATATGCATTTCATGAATCACCTAAAAAGCCACAGAAATCACAACACTTCATAGAAATTAGGTTAATACACATCATGCTCTCATAAGTGAATTTCAGAGTGTCTGTGATGGTTGTGGTTCAAAACCAACACTTAGTGCTGAACTCACAATTCTCCCACCCAGGTCAAAAATTACCCAAGGTGAACCCTGACAGAGAAACGTTTGTCTAACCAGTATCTGAAGGCTGCTCTTCTGCCTTGCTTCAGTCCTCCTTCTCTCAAGACTAATCTGAATTTTATCTTTTTCCACTGGATTTAAGTGGCATTGGGGAGAAAGCAGGGGCAGCCTCTTTAAGAAGAGATTCTAATGGAACCACCTTCTCTGTGAGGAGCTGGTTCCAAATGAACCCATCACTGACTGGACACAGATGAGCCCCTTTGTCAAGTGGTGGCTCCTCTGAGAAAATTTGATTAAGAAAGGGCAAAACCATAGACAGCTGTGTGAGGGCAAAATGAGAAAAGAAAAGGTGTCAGAAACTTCTGCAGAGATTAGTGTGAGGGAAGGAAGAGAAGTGCTCCAAGCACCTGGGCAGAGATTCTCGTGCAGCCTGTGGAGCAGATACCCACACTGTGCCTGTGGAGAGCTCCACACCAGAGCAAGGGATATTCACTGACTGAACTGCAGTCCAGGGAGGAGCAGGGGAATAGTGTGAGAAGAAACTGTTATAGGCTGACTGCATTTCCACCATCACCCTCACCACACTGCTCAGAACAGTAGAGTCCAAGATGGAGTGACTTCAACTCTGGGTAAGGGAACAGAGATGGGGGAAGTGTTGTATTAATTTGTCCTTGATTCTCACAATCCAAATCTATTTTAACAGACAGTAAGTAAATTAAATTTTCTCCAAGTCTAGACTGTTTTTCCCCTGATAATATTTGATAGGGGATTTCCCTGTCTTTGTCTCACTCTACAAGATTTTTTATTGTATTTCTTCCTGCTATCCCATTAAGGAGGAGAAGTTAGAGTGGCTGGGCTGGGGGTCTGGCTGCCAGCAGTCTACAGTATAACCTATCAAAAAAATGGGGGGACCAAAAGAAAAAATTCCAGACCCCACAAGAATAAAATACTTCTGGATTATATCTCCATGATGCACAGTTTGGCAGTGAAGCACATTTCAGGGAGAGGTTATAAGAAATATATGGTTTCAGTCTGTGCCTCACTGATAATATTGATGTGTAAAGGTAGACTAGCACTTCTGCTACGTCTCCATCATCCCATAGTCCTGATATGCTGCTCTTGCAAATCCATGAGTGCTAAAAAGATCAGCATACATCATTTGGCCTGTATCTGTGAAGATGCACCTGCTAAGACAGTTATTTGCCTGCCCAAATTAATGCTGTTTTGGAGCTGCTAATTTTTTGAAGGAAAGTGAGCAAATTTTACATGGCAAGCAAGGGTTTCAGTGATTATGTAAATGTCCCATACCTTCCTCAGACAAACTGATTTTCACAACTGAACTGGACATGGGAATGAAAAAATCATCACTCAAATTTATGTAGGTATCAGGTTTTGAATGAAAAAAACAATTATAAACTGTGCATGCATAAGTGTGTAATTTTATTTTTTAATATCAAGCACCATCCAGGAGTCAAGCTTGTAGTCCCAATCCCTCCTAGCCAAATTTCACAAGAGAATGTCTTTGCACAATATTGAGAAGATTGCTGTCAGTAATTGAAGCTTATGTGAGAATTAAACAAACCGCCCTTGTGAAGGATTCTATTCCAGATGCACAAGTCAATTTTGTCCCTACAATTTTCATTTATTCCAGTGTAGGATTCAGTATTGGATTAGTCTTAATGGTTTCTGTAAGGATTTGGTTTAGGTTACAAAAGCTGCTCTTCAAATTTTTTTTTTGTTTGGGATGTTAAAATTTATCTTTTTTTTACAGATCAGTTTTTTATTTTAGTCTGTTTGGGTTTTCAAACTCTAATCATCCAACCTGGGTCCCCAAAGCCAAAAGTGCATTCAGCCATCTCAATCATTATGGTGTAACTATAAAGCTACTGGAGTTTTTAATGCATTTCTTACACTAACAAACCTCAGTGACAACCCTCATTCAGTCTTATGAGAGTAGAAGAAACACAAATCTGCTGGAGGCTTTTGCTTTCTCTTTTGTTGTCTACTCTATTCTTTAGTATTTTATGGCAAAATGCATTTCTTTTGAATTTTGCTGCAAGGCCCAATGACATTGCAATCAAAAGTCAGGGGTGTATGCTCAGAATGAACTGGTATAACTTTAGTTGCTTCACTGGACTGGGATAATTTCATACAAGATGCAAAATCTCAGCAATAATCACTGAATTAGAAAACACACCAGAGTCCAACTGAAGCATCACTGCTCTGTTTTTCCTTAAAAATATGCATGTAGGAAACAAGTGTTATAGTTTAAAAAGTATTATTTTAAGATAGTTATTGCCCTGGATGAAACTCATTAGACACACACAATTTATAATGACATTATCAAAATGTCTTCAATAATCCAGACCACCACAGTGAATTAACACACTTGAATAAGAAATGTGCTGCCTGCTGCACAGAACAACAGTTGACTTTGGTTGCATGTGTCAGATCAAATCATAGTTAATAAAAGCATTCACTTTTCTGATATGAACAGAGCAGACAAAAAAAACCTTCTTGAAGATGTTTACCCCTAGGATAAATGGATCTTGAGATTAAGACACTGAGGAGCAGGATATCAGTGAGCAGATGTTAGGTGATGGCAGGAATTAGGGATGCTCGTAGCAGAAATGCCTACTGCCAGCTGCAACCACCCTAATTACTGTGAGACAGGGTGCCAGAAACATGAGAAAATGTAAACAGGGGTAATCAGGCTATATTGAAAAGGGTGTTTTGGGATAACTGTCAGATTCAGAAAAGAGAAAAAAGACTGAAAGTCACTGAGAATTTTCAAAAACACTCTATCTTAAAAAGGTCCAGATTATTGAAACCACTGTGACAGAAAGATTTAGAAAATGATCTTTCACTGAATTATTAGGTCTGCTGCAGGATGCACCACCAATGACTGCATAATTTCTGAAGTCTTATCTCTAATATAAAGACAAATCTGCTTATACTTGAATTTGTCTTGACTGTTCAACTATTTCTGCTTGAATTTACACTTTCAATTTAAGGTCAAAATCCCGGTTTGATTTCTCTGTTATGAGCAGCCACCCATAAATCACTCAGTAAAACACTGAACATGCATTTTAGACCAAGGTATGCATCACATAATTTCGCTGATTGTGGTGGGTTTGGCCAGGACAGAGTTAATTTTCTTCATAGTATGAGGCTGTATTTTGGATTTTGGATTTCCACTGCAGGGGTGAGTGAGAATTTGTGTGGGGCTTAGTTGCTGGCTGGGGTTAAACCAGAGCACTGAGGAACTGAAAACCCAAAGTGAACCTTGGTTGTTCTATGGACCATGAGCATCTGTGGGAGTGAAGACACAATTTGACTTGGACAAGTCAGTCATCCCCTCACATCTCCATACCTCTGATGGGCAGTGCAATTTGTCCTGAGATAAGAATGCCAGGTGGATATTGCAGGAAGAGCTGGCTGAATGCTCGTGTAATTAATGCATTCCAGACATAGGCAAGCTGTGATGTATTAGCAATTTTTAGATATTGTATTAGCAATAAATCTAATTGTAATCATACACATACTTCTCATGCCTGACCAAGAGTCTTGTCTATATTATTCTGTCACATCTCTCAGAAATCTCTCTCAGTTGATTCCCACTACACAATAGAATGAAGGCACACACTTTTTCCATTCATTTATGGTGCAGTGTTGGACTTATTTGTGGGTCTACAGAGAGAGAGAGAGGTGCCTTTTCACTGTGCTGCTCCTACCTAGGTGACTATCACTGTAGGAGAGCACCCATAGGCAGTGTTCTTGCCTTAGTTATTTTCAGGGTCAGTTCAGTACTCAAAAGTATCTACAGCTGAGATTTCCTACCATGCCTGAAACATTTCCACTGTGCTGACACATACTGTCCTCTACATCTCTGGCAATGCAATTCAGGTCTAGCTTCAGGTGTTTATATATGCTTAGTTTATGCATGCTTAGTAAATGTCAGTGTCCCTAATTCCAGCCAGCATGAAAATGAAAGTGGATTAGCTCCCCTGCAAACAGGCTCCAGCACTGGCCAGCCAGGTGCCTGAGTATCATCTAAGCACTGGCTCTGTTGCCTGGAGAATGTTTTTGCTGCTCACCCTTGGGCATCAGGTTTCATCTGAGACCCTGCAGAGAATCCCACCAGGGCCTCCAGACAGTCCTTCCAGAGGGCATTTGGGTGCAGCTTCCACATCAGATCTGGCAGCCCCACAGATGGCTGCACTGGATATCTGGGATATCCAGCCCGAGTGTGTCAAATCAGCAGACACATCTGTGGGGGCAGTCATGCTCTAGATTTGCATAATTTGTAACACAAGGCAAGCCTGAAATGAAATTGAAGGTAGCAGTTCAGTTTTTTTGATCATCGACCAAATCCCCATTCCGGTTCTAGACACATCTGAAGCCAAGTAAAGTTGAAGTCCAACTGATGTCAGCAGAAAGAGAAAATAAGGAACAAAGACAAGGGATAAATTAAATCTTCAACTAGTAGCTCCTTTGAGGAAGGTGTCTGCAATCAAATACATACTATAATGTGCAAACTGAGTAGATAGAGCACTTCTAGATATTTTTCAGGAGGTGTCAGCAGGTCTAATTTTAAAAGGGCAGGTCAGACTGTAATGATACTTCTCAGCTTTTATTTCCTCCATAAGTAGGTTAATACAGTTTTAAAAGGTAAGAAAAGAGAGAACATGCTGTAACCTTTTATCCTTGTCTATAATCTGACACTAACAAAAAACTGAGGAAATGCAGCCTGCCACCTCCTCTCACATCACCCTGGGCTGCTGTGTGCCTGGAGCTCCCAGAAAGCAGGATCAGTCACAAACATATGCAGATGGGGGTACAGATGCTCCCAGGAGACAGCCATACACACCAGTCCCCTCACACTGCATGGGAAATAAGAAATAAACTCTCAGGGGAGCAGTGACATAGAAAGAATATAATGTTGGTCTCCCATGCTTTAAATACTCATTGGTGCTATCAGTGTTGCTAATGTTCAGGTATCTGGAATGAAGCCTTCATTGTGTTCAGAAGATTATTTTTAGGTCAGTGGTACAGTTCTGTTACTCCAGTGGCAAAATGGTCATCATGGTCTCGCCTGTATCTCATCTGAAAATTTGCTCTTATCTTTTATGGTGACAACCAAGACAAGCATGTTTCTGCTGTGAGATATCACTGCTGGGCTGAAGGTAGGGAGAGAAGATCTGGAGAAGAAAGAAGTTACTTCTCACTGGCAAAATTATTGTTTCTGTAGGCAATTTGGTATAAAGCAGCTGTAGAAGTTCTGGAAGGATAAAAGCTATCAGATACCTAAAAATCTTCACATGGTTAAAGGCTGGAAAAGGTTTGTTATACTTGAGGGAGCTCTCTTGAGATCATGCCATTTTGTTTATTTCACCAAGAATCCTGGGATGGAGAAGTATGATTTTATGGGGTAGAATGGAGTCTAAATGCAAGCATGATTTGCAGGCAAGGTAGCAAGAAGCCATCCAATTAACTGATAATTAATGATTTTGATCATTTTTGCCTGCTGCTAAGTGCTTTAAAAAAATGATGCCACAAATCTCAATGAGTACTTTAGACAAATTCTAACCTTATTAAACTCTAAGTTTAATGGCAATTATAAGACTATATACAGTATTGCAACCTGCTGCTCTGCCAGTTCTTACCTGGAAGGAAAAGGGAGGCTGCTAGACACATGGGGAAGAATTAGCAGATATATTTGTAGGTAAGAGTCATGAAGCTGTCTCCCACCATGCTTGTTAGCACAATGTCTACTTCTTGCCTATCAGAGAAAAGTGGCTTCTTATTGCTCTCTACTGAACCTGGACACATTTGCACTTAAAATAAAAGCAGTAGTAAGCTGAGAACACCAAGAGAAATAAAAAAAAAAAAAGGCAAATATTCAATTAGGAGACTTCAGAAATATTTAGGACACCTTAATGTGTAGTATTTATTTGGCCTGTTTAACTTCTGCTTGTTTATATAAATGCTAGCTAAAATATAGAAAAATCAAAGATATGTAGGAAGGATTCATAAAATTATTCCAAGGAAAAATAGTTTCACGTAACTACCTTCTTGTGACTTGTCTGTACTAACTCAGGAAGGTAATGGAGAATAAAAGTCTATCTTACTCAAGCTTCTGAAAATACAATCATTTTTGCTGAGATTGCATTCAGGATTTGTGGGAAGGCATTGTTCTTAACAACACATTGATGAAAAGGAAGAAATTTTATGTCATAAACAAAATTTGAACAAAGAATTTTTTTATTTTTTGTTTTCCATAATCATCTTGAGTAATGCATAGATCAGAAACAGCAAAAAAAATCCTTTCTCTCAAGACTTCTTCTTTCCTAGAATTTTAAATAAAGATATAAGGTCAATGCCAAACAGGCAAATAGGATGAGATAAATGCTTAGGGAGGGCAAATAATCTGCTAGTTGAAAAGGTTTCAATTTTTAAAAGCCTGGACATTTCACATACCAGTACTAACATTGAAAAAAGTGCCTTATTCCTTTAATTAAATCATAATACATATTTTCTACCCTCTGCAAATTGTAGCAAGATCATACACAGTAAACTTAAAAATATAAGCCCACTCTTTCCCACATAGCTTGTAGCATTATTTTACACAAAAAAAGATTATGCTATTATGCAATAACAACCAGGTAGATGGCCAGAAATAAGACCAACTATTTTAGCATCCTAAGATAATAGTGAATGGAAGGAAAAATGCACTAAACAAAACAACAAACAATAACACCAAAAAAGTTAAAATTAAATTCTATAGTACTGCCAATGTAAAACTTATGTTTAGAAATGTAACTGCAAACAGCTATGCCCATTACCAGTCATTTTCCTATGATTGCACATGACTGAAGGAAGATAAACACAGATTTAAGCAAACAACTCCATGGAAACAGAGAGGTTCCCTTTGGAGGTTTTTTTCCCCTGTAACAGAATCTGCATGAAAAAGATGCATTTTCTGCAGCAGTCCTGAATACACTTACTGCAGTGTATTTCAGCAGGGAAAAAATATGTCACAAGTTCTCAGCTATGACAGAGAATTTATTGAAATACTTTTTATTTCTTATTATGATATTTTCTCACTGCACTATCTACCTGGAATAGTTCTAAAAACTGAGTTCATTACAGACAGATGTAAAAGCAAATAAAAGAATATATAGCTGATAGCAAAAAGGGGACTCCAGTCTCTGACAGAGCTTCCAGTCTCAGGTCTGAAGCTGCTGCCAACAAGACTCAAACTTTACAAAGTATCTCATATTGTTTCTTCCAGATTAGTTCTTTATTATAAGTACCTTTTGTTTCCATGTCCAGAAATATTAAGCCCCAGGACCAAATGCATTTCCAGAATCATTCCGCTCCCAGTGCGGCCACCTTGAAAGGTTTTGGCAAATATGTGTGGGTTTTACAAAACTACAGGTGTTGTTTACTTTTCTTGGGTTTACATGGCAATGTTTTTGTAGTGGGGAAGTTGCAGGGGTGGCCTTCATGACAAAACATCAGGAGCTGCCCCTGTCAGACACAGCTGGTTCCAATGGACCCACCCCGGTTAGAACTGATCCCACCAGTGACACCGACGGTGCCTCTGTTACAGCTCATTTAAGAAAGGGTAAAAAATGCTGTGCAGCAGCTGTGAAACACGAGTGGGAAAATATGAGCAAAACAGCCCTGCAGACAGCAATGGGGGAGTGGGGAGGAGTGCAGAGATTCCCCTGCAGCCTGTGAAGACCAAGGGGAAGCAGTTTGTGTCCCTGCAGCCCACGGAGGACCAGAGGAGGATCAGAGACCACTGAGAAAATATCACAGGGGGAAGTATCACTCTAAATGTGCTGTTTCTTGCATTGCACTTCTGAATATTGGCTACTGCTGGAGACAGAATAGGGACCTACATGGACCTTAGGTGCAAAACCATGTTCACTTTTATCTTGTTCTGCTAAGGAAAGTGAGATCTCAGAAATCTTAGAAGTCTTAGTGTTTTCAGAAGTTCTAGCAAGACACAGTAGGCTTCAAACAGAAGTGATAAGTTAAAGGTAGAAATTTCCATGCAAGTTTCATTGGGATGCACTGTGGGGAAGGTCTGTAGAGAAGATTTTTGGACTTTAGAACTGGTGAAATATTTCTCTGCAAGTAAATTAGATCTGAATTCTGGAAGATGGTATTTAGCTAATTTTAAAAATACTTGAGTAAGCAGTAACTCTAAAGTGTCCAACACCCTTCACAGTTCCATATTCTCCATGAGAACTAAAAGCACTCAGTACAGACTCAGATCTAGGAATAAAACACTTACTTGAAACAGCAGAATATAGTAAAGACTTTTTATAGGACTCACTAGGTTTTAATAGATAGATATTAGAAACCTTAATGTAGTAGAATGTTATAGTAAAACAAGATGAGTAGTAATATAAATGTACATTAACTCATTTGCTAATGATCAACTTTAGCTATAGGAACAGATGTCAGTGGTTTCACAT
This sequence comes from Luscinia megarhynchos, assembly GCA_034336665.1. Classification (NCBI taxonomy): domain Eukaryota; kingdom Metazoa; phylum Chordata; class Aves; order Passeriformes; family Muscicapidae; genus Luscinia; species Luscinia megarhynchos. The sequence continues at coordinate 75,322,883 of JAPFBE010000003.1, forward strand.
CCTTTCATCAAAAGGGAGACAGAGCCTATTTAAATGTTTTAATTGTTGGGAAAGAAATGGATTTGCTTTTATCCAATCAATACTACTTTGACCAAAAATCAATTAAACTGACAAGGCTTCTCTTATTGAAGTAAGTAGGGGCTTTAATTAAATTCCATTCTATAGTTTAAGCAAGGCACTGGAAGGCAAGGAGAATACAAAGGCTACTTTGACTTTACTGTGTATATTGGAAGCAAGGTTTTAGGAGCAAATCATAAATTAAACTTCAGATATATCAACACATTATATCATACTACATATCAAAATGAAGCCACAAATAGTAGCCTCATCTATTACAGCATGCACTTATATTTTGAATTAGCAGAAAACAGAATGCTCTGCATGATCCTTTATTTATTACAGTGACACTGTATGTACAAGGGCATCCCTCTGTTTCCTCAGAAAATATCATTAGTACTAAGCAGTCTCTGCCTATTTCTTCAGATCACTACACAAAAATGAGACACTGCAGAATAACAACGGGCATTTAATTGGTGCAAGCCTTCCCCCTGCCTATCAGCAGCACAACTCAACATTCACTCTGGGGCAAAGAAGTTATTAAAGCATTTCAAATGATATTTTCAAAGGGAATTTTCCTTTTTTCTTATTACCTCTTCAAATCTGAACCACTGGGTGAGGAGGGAGGCTAAAGAGATGGAAAAAAAGCTTTCTTCCTAGGAAATTATTGAAAATGATGTCATGAAATCAAACAGACTTTGGTATAAAAAAAAAAAATCTTCAGAAGAGAAAATACACTTTAAGCAAAAGACCAAAAATACAAAGTCTTTCTGCAAGTGGCAGCACCTCAGATCACTTAGCCTGGAGGTTCTATCATTTCAGTCCTCTGATGTGATACTATTCCAGCTTATTTTCCTCAGGCTGCTTTGCTCACTAAAGCAAGTAATTAGAGTAGCAAATAATAGATCCATAGTCCCAAATTAACTTTCAATATTATCATCTTGTTGCTAGTGGCTAAAGCATTGGTAAATCTATATACCTTCCTGCTAAACAGCTGCTAAAATAAATGATTAAGCAAAAATAATTTTCAGCATCCTTGTTCTAAAATATGCCGGTTTTTGTGCAAATTAAATAGCATACTAAGTGATCAGAAGGTTCCTCTGGTTAAATATTCTTTTTAATTGTTCTTTGCTTCAGCTCACATATGCTTCACCTACAGAAGTTCTTATGTCAGTGAGTGTCTACAACTTGTAGCATGATGACAAGTTTTCTCTTTAGAGGAATAATTTTCAAAGACTGTGGGATTATTATTAATGTGGTGGACAAATTAGTACAAAAAATAGGATCCTTTATAATTTAAGAAGACTTCTTTTTTCTTCATAGTGTGATGGCTATTACAATCCTCAATTACTAGGTCAGCGTTTTCCAGGAAAATAGTGTTCTCTGCTCATAAATATTTTTTCCCAAAATTATTGTGTTAACTGAGAGTTTGGGTAAAAACAACCATACATATAAGTTTTTATTGCACTTAAAATTTTATATGATCTTGCTATATACAATAAAGTATTTATATAGGCAAATTATTTAATGGAAGATTTGATGAACATGATTTTTTGTTTATTTTATAGTTGAGTGTAAGCTTTTGCTTTTTTTTTTTTTTTTTTTTTTGCCATGCAACATCTACAGATTCTGAAGTATTGGAATTTCCAACAGAGAAATGACATTTACTGGACATTTTTAAGTGATTGCAACAGCTGTGAGTAATTGCTCAGATTATTCTGGTATTTATGGACAAGGTATAACCCTTTTATACTCAAAGCAACAAAAAAAACTGGAACAATATAAAACCAAAATGCAAATAAAATGGGTAGATAAGTAACTAAATAAACTTCCCAAAACTGAAAAAAACCCAAAAACTTAATGCTTTTCTCAGTTCTGTGCAAAAAGTTATAGCAATGTACCCACTATGGGACTGCATCCAAGTATTCATGCTAGGTAATGTTAAACTTATGAAATTCCCTGTCAAAATCAGTTTTAAATTTGCATACACCACTGAATTTTTGCTAAGGCTATGAAAATAAAAGCTGTTTATCAGCAGTTTTGATACAGGTTCTAATGAAATAATAATAATAATAATAATAATCCTCATCATCATCATCATCATCTTGTAGTCTTTCTACAGCTGTCTGCATATGACATAAGAGCTCATGTGAGCTCATGCTGCCTACTTCTTCTAATTGGTGAACATGTTAAAACTGCTAAAACACAGTCTTATAAGGGGCTGTGATCCACAGAATTCTTATTAACTCCTGCATAGAACCTATTGAACTATTGACTTGCTTATGGAGAGTTAAATACTTTGTTACTTACCATAATAGCCATAGCATGGGTTTTAAACCAGAAGCCATTATATAAAAGAGGTCTGTAATATATTTTCAGCAGGAATGACCTGCCATGCCCTGAGAAGGTTTAGTCAAATTCTAGTCCAACTCTGAATGTCCACTTTTGAATTAATAGCTTGCTAGCTGCTTTGCCAAGCAGTGTGCAACAGCCAGGATGAAGCACTTCTCTCTGCCTACAGCACCTTTGGTGCTGATAACAAGAAAGCAGATTCTATGGCACCTTTTGAAAGATTTTCTGATTTTATTAATAATTTACTGTACACAGATCATGAGCTGTTTTAGAAACATGGCATTTTAGGATTTATGCAGACCTGAACTGTTTTTTAGTACCTTATTAGTTTTCCCAGGAGTGCACAAACACATCAGAATGTCTGTCCCAGCAGCACCCTCAGTGTTCTGTCTCCCTCCATGTCCTACCCTATATTCTACATAGGGGACTAAAAAGAGGAGTTGAAGAGCAGGCAATAGACAGATCATGCTACAGAAGATAATATTTTTCAACTGCAATCCTGAATTATTTAAACGTACAATGTTGCATAAAACCAACTCTATGTCAACTAAAAGTCAACAAAAGATCTAAAAATTACTGAAGAAGCTGTTTTCCACATTTTTCGACTTGTTTTTTTTCTTTTTGAAGGAAATTGTTTTAAACATATAGATATCTCTTTATAAATTAAAAACTGAACAACCAAATAAATATTTTAATTATATTTAAAACACTCTTTTAATCATCTTGCAAAATATAATTTTCATCATTTTTCTGAAAGATAACAATTATATTTGAGTGCTCTCTCAGAACAAAATATTTCATAGCTATACCTATTTTCACATTATTAACAACCCATGTTCCAATATTTCTTCATTCCTTAACCATTGTACAAAATTTCTTCCTTCCTATAGCACTTTTATACTTAGGCTGAAAATGAAATATTTTGGAAGTCTTATGTTTTTGCATAACAGTTGAATAAACACTCTAGTTTTTCCTCAGGGATGTCACCAAGATGTCAGTCATTAGAAAATGAAAACTTGGTTTCCTATTACACAAAATTGGTAAGAGAATCTTTGTACTTTGCTACCTCACTCTCCAGTAATACACTTGCAATATCCAGTTCATGGTCTTTAGGCTCATGTGTCTAAAGGGCAGTTTTTTTCCTGCCACTGTGTTATGCAACACAGTTATATGGATAGTTCTAGCTTCTGGTTTTCAGAGTAGTTTTTCTCCCTCACCCTTCCTCTGAAAAGGAGGAAATAAGCCAACAGCAGTCAGATCCACCAGTTGCAGCTATTTTTGAAATGGAAAAGGCCCCTGTCAGAACCAGTACAGGTAAGAACAGTTTTATTTTTTTCTTTTTCATCTGCTTATTAACAGGAGTTCTAGCACAAAGAAAAGGACCTGTTTGGCTAATAAATTCTCTGTGACATTGTATTTAATTAGCATCATGTTACATTTATTCTAGAGCAGTTGTAGTTTATTGCAGTAGTTGGGGGATGAAGATTTCAGGCTTTTATTTTACTGCTACTTCCAATTTCAATAACTCACATTTAAATACATTGCCAGGCATGTCAGGCAGATCTAGCCAGAGGGGAACTACCATAGCATGGATGGTATCACAATGATCAAGGGGTGCATGGGAGAGATCTCAGAGAATGAGGGAACTGTGAAGGTTGTGTTACTTGTCAAGCAGGTTAGGAGCATCAGACTTTTGCACAAACTCTCTGTGAAAGTGTGTTTCTGTCCAGCTCAGCCCCCTAGAGACTGGTGCATAGTCTTGCCACTTGTCAAGCATAGACATAGCAGTGAAGATGCATTCTCATTTAAAAGAAGCCTGTTCTCACTTGATGGTGGCAGTGTCTGGAGCGGGTCGCCTTTCATTTGTGTCTTCTGAGTTCTGTTCCCCAGTTTAGCAATGATTCTGTCACGATTGAATGATTTTGACAGATGCCTATAAAGCTTCTAGAGCAATTAGCATGTTCAATAAGGCCGAAGAAAACATCAGTTTCCTTTCTGAGATGGGAGGCTGTAGAATCAACCAGAGTACCTTTAGAATAGATGTTAAGTAAGACCACAGAGTGATGCTCCCTCACAGTTGATGGATTGCGTTTTTTTAAACATGGAAAAAAAAATCAGTTTTTAAATGTTACATGAAAGCCAGCTAGTGAGCCACTGACACCATTTTTGAGGCTATTTCTTGAAGACCCTGGGGTTTTTCAGTTTTCTGTTTCTAAATACTTGGTGTATTTTTCAGTGTTTTCTGACAAGCAGTAGTATTTTCTGTCATAACTAACAGATACCACAAAAGAATGTGTTACTGTATTTCTCTAGATACAGCTTTTATTAACCAGTTTGTGGGGTATAATTGCTGGAGCTAGCAAGGTTGGCTACAGATCTTCAGTTAGGCAAAGACCATTGAAGCATAACATATTCAAATTAAAATAGCAATCTAACAACAAAAACCCCAAACCCTGTATTTTTTTTCCCTCCAACATCAGCTGCAGCGTAATCTGATCACCCCATTGCTATCTGTTCAAGCAGTAATTTCACATAGTTTTTCCTTTTTCTCAGATAACAGGACATATGATTTTCCCCATCATTAGCACCGAGTTTGATAGCTTGCTAGCTTGCATGATGATGTGCTTTTAATCGGTTGATTACTTATATGCCCCAGGCAAGTTACTATGTTAACATCTGACGATTTAGCAAACTGTTCTGATTTTATTTATTTATTTTACTTCTGGCTGAAATATTTTCTAGTATCAGTGTTCAAAGTGTAATGTCTTAGTGAAAGCAGCCTATATTCACCACTTCTGGGTATTTGCATTAGTGGTAATGGATGCCTTGAGCCATGGGAAAACAATATGGGTTTTAATGTACATGCTTAACACTTAGTGCTAGATCCCCAACTTTAAAAAGGCCAGCTTAAATATTTATGAAGTGCCATTTTTCATTTTGAATTGAGTAACAACTGATTGTCTTTCATAGAGATATCTGCAAGATCTGCAGTCAGGTTTTTATGCTAAGTTGCAGGGCTGCGGATGCTGGTTTGACTCTCTTGGGCCAAAGGGTCCAAACTACACTATAGCTTTTAAAATGAAAATTTAATTGAAGCTATAACTGAGGGGGATAGTTCAAACTGGGTTAATGCAGTTAGAAAATAATGGTTTAAGGTGGTGTGTTCAGAGCTCATAATTAGATAATTTCCTAAATTTGGCGTTTGCTTATAAATCGTACGGATCTCCACATCCAGAATGTGACTGTGCAACGTCTAATGAAAGAGTAATTTTTACCTGTCAGCTCTCAAGATATTGGATACTCCAAAATAAGTCTACTGACAAGCCTGTTTGTTTGTTTGGTTGGGTATTGGGTTTTTTTGGTTTTTGCTTGTTTGTTTGTTTGTTGGGTTTTCTTCGGTTTTGTTGTTGTTGGGTTTTGTCTTGGTTTTTTTGTTTGTTTTTGTTTAGTTTGTCTTTTTTTTGTTTTTCTTTAAACTTCTGATCGTTTAAGAAAGGAATTTCTTCAATAAAACCTTTTGAAAATGCATTGTGGCATACAATTAAGCCTTTATAAACAGACTTAATTATATGCCACAATGAGGAAAGAGTTATTGTGCCTACATTTCAAATTGTGACATGATTGTCCTGTAAACACATTCTTTGACATGAGCAGGAATTTTTAACATTATGAGCCAAAATTGAATCTATGGCCTTTTGGCTGGAAGAAAAACTCCAGTAACTCTGTCCCAGTGAGGATAAAAATTATTGGATTAAAAATATTAAGGTTTGTTTGATTTGATTGAATAATTACTTTTTGTGCCAGTGCTTTACTGCTTACATAGACAATTCACCTATGCTCTTCTTTATTTCATTTGATTATAATTCTTTCCCCATAGACAAACCTATCTATGAGGAAAATATACTTGACTGAATAGTAGTGAATATTTAGATAAGGTAGCAATGGCTGTAGGGTAATTGCAATACTTAGCAATTATATGTACAATAGTCCATGACCCAGTGGGATTTCTGCTGAGAATGTGCTTTACATTGTGTAGGAACAATCAAGGACAGAGAAAAGCCACAAATATTCCCATCAGGCAGTTTAGTGTTGAAGACTATTTCACAGGTTAGGTTTAAAATAATAGATACTAATGTAGTAAGAACTTTGGGAACAACATGAGACAGCTGTTTCTTGAGGAAGAGAAACCTTTTTGTGCAATTGATGTCATCTGCTCTACTTCTGCTCTACTACTTCTATATTGTTTCCTCTCTCCAGACCTTCCAGAAGGAGAAAAATAAAGACTTTCTAGCCAGAATTAAGTCAATAATAGTAATCCTACTAATTCCAAGTTCCACCATGGTTGCTCAGCCCTCAGAAGAGCACAACAAAACATTAGGCAGCACATTTTCAAAAAACAACCTTGTATCTGGGCATTGTAATGAAAAACATTAAGAAAATAGCAAAGATATTTTGCCCACCTGACTTGGAGATAAAAATATCACTTGAAAAGGGCTTGTTGGACCCTATTATTGCCATCACAAAAGGCATATTTAATGAAAGTAATAAACTGCTTATTATTTGTACTCTGGTGATCAGCCCAGACTACATGTAAAACACGATTTGCTAAACAGAAAACAAGTTCTGCAGAGGCATTGGGTTGATGATCTCATTACAACTAATGACCTTGAACACCATTCAGGTTCTGTTTAAGACTCTAAAACCTGTCAGGCACTGCTCTGGTTCTTATTTAATTAACTCTCAACATTCTTACACATCATAGGAAAAAGCCAAGAATAAGTATCTCAATTCTGTAGTCTTCATATATTTCAAAATCTCTTATGAACACTGGATTTAGAAATCTCAGCCAAGATATTTGAAATATCATTATGAAATGGAATATTTAATTTTATGATGACACAGAATTCTCTTTAAAGGCAGGGGCATCATTTACAGTCTAAAAAATATCCCAGCATCTTAGTATGAATAAGGCATGCTTAACTGCAAATAGTTTTCCTTGTTTACTCGTAGCTTCTTTCGTTTACTGCCATCTATTTGTTCTCTTTTCTACAGCTTCAACTAAAAGTTTTTCTCAAGAGTGTCCTTAATCTGGCCCCCAAACACACCCCAAAATGCTAGCTTGAATTCCACAATAGCTGCAATTTATGTTAGCTTGAGTATCAAAGTTGGGCTGAATCTTTAGTGCTGCAGTAAAAGGCAAAAGTAGAAATTACAATTCCTGGAGTGTCAAACCTAATAATTTTTTTCTGCTCATTCAGCCAAGTTCTCCTCATGCAACCTGACTACAGACTGGATCTGGCCAAGCAGCAGCCTAGATCTGGCCCAGGGGATGAGTATGTGCCTGAAACAGAAGAGCAAAACTTGCAGGCTAGAAGTAGACCTGTCAGAATTCCTAGCCTGTTAAAATTGTTCCCAAGGCAGAAGAAAAAGAAAGCAAGTGAAGGGGTGGAACATGATAAGAGTGTCATAGGACATTTGGCAGTATGGGTTCTGGAATGTGAAGGCAGGGATATAAAGAAGTATAGGAAATGTAGTGTGAAAATAGGGGATATGAAATGAAAACTGGAGGGGTAGGATGAAATAATAAAGAACACTAGAATGTGAAGAATTAATACAGTTATAGGAAGAAGGGTTGTATACTTTATCCACCCCTCAATAACGCTTCCTTCCAGGTTGTCCACAATCACTTTGGTTGTGTTACAGTTTAGCTATGAAGAGGATAGCCAACATCAAGCTTTGCAGGGTTGGTCTTCATAGTGTGTGATAGCAGATGATCAAGCATGCCTATTTACAAAGCCAATCTAATATATAAAGCATGGGTTTGCATGGATACAGTTTGGATTTTTGTTTTGCTGATGCTTGATAACACTGGTATATTCACATGATTGAATATATTCTTGTACCCCATAATGAACTTTTTTCAATTTATAGAGCTATTTGTAGCAGGATGTTCTGCTAAGTAGGGGAAAAATATCTCAAATTTGACAATATTTGAAAAAGTTAGAAGTGATGGTTGGAGAAGGTAGGTCATGCTGCTTTTGGTGTTGAAGAATGCTGAGACCAGGTTGACTCATTAATCCTGGAGTTAAACATTCTGAGGATGTGAAGAACAATGTTCCCTGAAAGAATCTGGCAGAGGGGAGTATGAAGCAGATAAAGTTTCTGACAAAGGAACTAAGAAGCAATGGTACTGCTAAATGATCTAAAGGCTGCTGAGCTGACAGAGCTGGCAGTCAATCACTTTGTAATATAAAAACCCATTCCCTCTTTTTAAAGCTGGGAACTTCTAACACACTCCTTCCAGGAATGTGTGGGGAGAATCCTCCCATGAGTGGGAGACACCATTCAAGCTTACTCCTCAAGGCTTGGAGACCTGCTCACACTTGTTCCTATGGGTGAGTATCATCAATCTCTACTTAATTACTAAGCTAGCTTTGAAATTATTGATTTAATAAATAGTGCACTGTATTCGTAGTTATAACTATCTATACTGTGCAGTAAGTAATGCCAACTAATGTATTTTAGTCTATTCTCCTTGCCATCATCAGTTTAAAGAAATACTCAATTCATATGAAAATGTTTGGTTTCCCCTCCCTAATCCTTCAGAACAAGGTCATATAGTGGCTCATATACATCCATATAATCCTCTACACATAAACTATTGACCAAGCCTGGTACTAGGATTGGATGCAGCTGCTCCTAGTCTCCTCTCTGAGAGGAACATTAGAAAACAAGAGTGTCCTTTCTGAACTTTGTTTCTCAACAGAATTGTCTCCCTGATTAACCTTGTCTGAAGCTTCCATTTTTGACAGTGACACTATCTCAGACTCTCCTTGCACATATAATTCAGAATATACCTATTATACCTGGCTATTTTTCTTATTTCTATGTATCCACCATAGACAAAAGTATCTATCAATAATTCTAAAATCCTAAATGCCACAACTTACATTACTTGTAAACAGGGTTTCTCCAAATTCAAGAAATTAGTATTAAAAATAAACATTTTGTCAATTCATGCAGGCCTCCTGTCAAGACCTCAACAATAAATATCTCCATGTGTTGCTTTCATACTTTTAACATGGCTACAAAACAAAGGCCAAACTTTTCTTGCCTTGCCCTTTTGACAGTAATTCTTTTTAAACTGATGTGGTTGAGCTTTGACCTTAGACTTCAGCCATATGAGTCTTACCTCTAAGCAGGACAATATCAACTACCGAGGCAGTAAGCATAAATAAGCTGAAAACTTAAGCTTCATATTGCTCAAAGCAAATTATCAATTCCACATTGTCTGTGAAATTTTGGCATAGATAGTTAGAACTGACAGATTATCATATAGTGATGCTAGTTTCCATTCAGTGAACTTCATGGAACACTCGCAATTTGGAATTGTTTCTTCCATGTGATTTTTATGTCCTTCATTGATGCATGCAGGCTCTTGTTTGACTAACACTGTGCAAGATTGGAAAGGGAAAATTCACTATTCAGTTTTACTGCAGATTGTAGAATCTCATGTTTGTATGCAGTTTTTGCCATTGTTGCCTTCTGACTGTGATTCACTGTTGCTTGTGTGTCTCTTTAAACTGACAAAGAAGCACATGGAAAAAGAAACACCAAAACCCATATGAGCTGTCTGTCTGCTTATAGTTCCTGACTCTATTAGAGTTTGCCTCTGATAGAAGTCAACCTGAGGGCTGGCATCACTTCCCTGGACTCTTTTTATATTAGATTACTGGACAAAAAAGAGCTGATGCTGAGACCAATGTTTTGGTCTGCTGTCTGCTAGCTGGCTCTCTTAGCCACTTAGCTAGCGAGTCAAGTTTCCAGCTGCTTGTCCTCCTTTTGTCCTCCAGGCTCTTCTGTTGCCTCTCATACAGAGGTTCAGACTCAAGAAAAGATGAAGCAGGTGCTTAAGCCTAGGAGTAGTAAACTTCCAGAAGCTATTTTGCCTTTCAGGCTTAAAAAAAACCAACCCTGAAGTCTCAAGTCTCTTACTTTGTAGTTAAAAGATTTTGTCTTTGTGAAAATCCATGCCTCCTCCTTTTCTAGTATTTTTAAGTAAAAATTATGGTGGTGCTGTATCAGATAGTGATAAGAGCTGATCAGGAGATAAACATATAAAAATTGTCAATGACCTTTATTTAAAGAGCTCATAAAAAGCACTGCATGAAAAACAAGCACTTAAAACCAGAGATATTTGTGAGTTTGCAGTTTCCCTTGGAGGAAATATATGCAGAATATAACTTGACTAATTCTTGGAACTTTAAGTAAGCAAGCAAATCTTATAGCAGATATAGGTGATCTATAGAATCTCAGAAAGTTACACAAACCTTCTGTGGATCTCATGTCTTTGGCTAAATTGGGGAAAAATATTAAATAGATAAATATCACATTTTGCTTTCATTTTTTTTCCTGTAAGTCTACACCTTAATCTATATGTCTGTATGAAATCTGATTAGCTTTCGTTGGGAAAGCATATTCCTGGAATAAATTTATAGCTACCTGACTGTGTTTGGGTTGCTTTCACCAGCAATGTGGTTATCAGGCATTAAAGGGAAATATATATCTGTGTCATAGGTGTCACAGGCTATCTAAGCTGACATTTGTCCTGAAGTTTCATGAATCAATTTGGACTAAGGTACACCTAATTTGATTCCTAATTTGATTATCTATAAATAAAATACTTGAAGCAATTTTTCCAAGAAGAAAAGAGAGAAGAATGAATAAAGTCTTTCTGTAGAAGAAAAAAAGAAAAATTTCTTTAGATCCTTTATCAAGATGGTTTTGCACTCTTCACCCTCTTCTCAGAGGCATTAATGATTAATGTAGAGGTATGAATCCAGCCTATTTTTAGGGTCAAAAGTCAGTAAATAGTGTTGGTCAACTTTTGGGCAGTCCCTTACATTGGGGAGCTCATTTTCAGCAAATAATACAATCAGCTAGAGAAGAGTTTTGAAACAGAAACAAAAATTTTGTGTCACCTAGAATCAGGAATTACAAGCAGGCCAAGAAGGGACTTTCAGCTTCTGATTAACTCACAGCCAGGTTCTCTCCATAGACTTTTTGTTTCATGTATTTTAGACAAATACTATTTTGGAGCCCTTGAATGTGTGGACACAAGTAAAATCTTCTGATGCAACCTCAGCAGCTAACTTCATGTGCCATATTCTTTAGAATCTCATTCTAAAATGCCATGAGGAGCTCTACTACAGGAATTTCAGTTGAAAAAATGTTGAGGTGTGCCTGCACATTACCAGTGGGTAATGGTGACAAAATTGGACTGCAACATTCCTGAGTAGAAAAAACCATGAGATCAACAGGGGGAGAAAATAAAAAGGTGGACAAACAAATATCCCCATTGGACTTATCTAGTTTCCTAGATAATTTCTTCCTCACTAAGACTTTAGTATGCATCTACCCTCTGGTCTTCTCTAAGATTAGCTGTGACTGCCTAGGACATCTCTCTGCTCACTCTGAATTTTCACTGTACTATTTTCTTCTTCCTGCTCATCTCATCTTGCACTTGAGAAGTCCCTCAAGCAATTTTGGAACTTCCAAATGTTTTCAGGAAGGATTTAGGTTTCATTTGATCCTGGTAGAGGGCTACTTTTTTCTCCACAGACACCCCTTCCTTAATAGAACAAAATAAAGCACACTAACACATACAGGACAGTGAATAAAAATCATTCAATGTAAGCTGCTACAGTGATTGGCCTCCCCTGGTCATTGTCAATTCCCCACACAAAGGGCAAATAAGGTGCTGGCAGTAAGGGAACTCTCCTTTTTGTAACCTTAGGAAGACAGTGGAAAACTTGGAAACTTACCAAGGTTGAGTTGTTAATCCCAAAAGGGGATTCTTATCCCCACAATCCTGTAACTTCCCAAGCACGCTAGAGAATGTAGATTTTTAAGAAAGTTTTCTTCTCTTCAGACATTTTTGTAAAAAACGCATTTTGGGATAAGTATCAATAATGTTCCTCCCTCCCTCCCTTTTTCTCTATCAACCACTGATATTTACTTATACAAATAACGATTTTTTTGCCATTTTTTGATAAAACTGTGACGATTTTCTTACCTTTCAAGTTACAAAATTTAGGAATAAATATTCTTCTCTTTGGATTTCCATTTCTTTATGCATTTGCAGTACAAGCTTATTTAACTGTATGTCTTTGACAGAATTACTTAATGCCAGAGCCATTATTATTTCCTTCCCTTTAAGCTGATGCACACATTCAGCTAAAAATCAATTGTGTGCCACATCCGCAAACAAACCCTCAGTCTTATTTCCTCTCATTTTTATTTTCCATTTTTTGCTTGGATAGTTAAACTTCCATTAATACCACTCAGGACACTTCATTTTTTATTTTTTTTTAATGTTCCATCATTTCACAGTCCAATTGCCATCTCTGGCAAGATGACCTCCCACATAAAGTTCATAAAGCTATTTAACCTGCAAAGCTATAACCTCAGTCTATAATGGGTCTTCACTCTTAATTTCATAAATAAACTTTGATAGCTGTCTCAAGTGCATCTCCAAATGCTTTTCTTGGATCAGTCTAAGAAAGCTAAAGCCCTGATAGAATTACATCTGCCCAAACATGTCAAGGGCAAGAAGAAAAGGTATGTCAGTGATAAAAGGAAGGTTTGGAAAAAATCTTTAAGGCCAGGTTGGGTAAGGCTTTGAGCAAGCTATCTAGTGGAAGGTATCTCTGCCCATGGCAAGGGGTTGGAACTAGGTGATCTTTTCCAAGCCAAACCATTCTATGGTTCTATAATCCTATGTAGTAAATATATTACTTCATTCTACAAATATTTATCTGGGTATCTGTTAAACCAGCATGGTTACAAAAAAGTGTGGTTTGGGTTTGTGTAGCAGGGTTTTGGTAGTGGCAGGGCTACAAGGGTTGGCTTCTGTGGGAAGCTGCCAGAAGCTTCCTCCATGTCATGTGGAGCTAATGACAGCTGGCTCCAAGACAGACCCACTGCTGGACAGGACCAAACCCCTCAGTGACAGCATTGGCATGTCTGGGATAAAAGATGTAAGGAGAGGGGGAAATCTTCTTCAGAACATGGAGAAAGGAAGCCCATGCTGGAGCAGGTTTGCTGGTAGCACTTGGGACCTCACAGGGGACCCACACTGGAGCAGCCTGTTCCTGAGGGACTGTGCCCTATGGAAGGGAGCAGTTCATGAAGAACTGCAGGCCCTGAGAAGGACTCACGGTGGAGAAGTTACAAGCACTGTCTCCCATGGGAGGGAACCACTAGAAAAGAGGGAGGACATGAGGAGTCCTTCCCCTGAGGAGGAAGGACAGTAGAGAGCATGTGATGAACTGACTGCAGTCCCCATTTCCTATCCCCCTGTGCCACTGTGGGGGAAATTATAGAGAAACCAGAAGTGTGATGGAGCCTGGGAAGAAGGGAGGAGGGAGGGAAAAGTGTTTTTAAGGTTTGTTTTTATTTCTCATTCCTCTCTGCTGGTTTCACTGGTAATAAATTAAACTAATTTCCCCAAGGTGACTCTGTTTTGCCAATGAAGGTAATTGGTGAGTGATCTCTCCTCCTAAACTTGACCTATGAGCCTTCCACTGTATATTGTCTCCTCTGCCAAGCTGAAGTGTGGAGGACAGAGCAGCTTTTGTGGGCATCCAACCAGGGACAGCCCACCACAAAGTGCTGCATCAGCTTTAATTTGGTTTCCTTGCTGTTTCAGCTTCAAGATGTACAAAATCAGAAGGTAAGAAAAAATGGAGAAGTTTAGTATGCCTTTTGACTTTCCTTCTGATCACCTAATTTTCTTTTGAGAAGAAATAAATAACCATTGTATCAGAACTCTCTTAAGTAAAGTGACCACTGGCTAATTTATCAGCAAGTATATATGCCAATATTTCCAATTAACACTGCTTTTCCAAGTTTTACAGTATCAATAATTTTATATGTAAAAGAAAATATTTTTGCTCTATTAGCAAAAAAAAATCAATATTGAGTCCTAATGTAATAAATTCAGCATAGTGATATCTACCTATCTTCCTTCAAATGTTTGAGGAATACACCAGTTTGTACAAAAGTCTACCATTCATGTGCTTTAAAAAAAAAATTAAAAAGACTTTAACCTGAAATTGCAGTCTTTGTTTCTTTTGTCACCATAGATGCTATTTGAAATTTCTTTTCCGAAATTTTAAAATAAATCAGTTAGCAAGCAAACACTGTGATTTTGCTTACTGTTACATGTGCTCAGTTTTCAATTGACACATAGAGATGTCTTCCAGTTCCTCTAGGAAACAGGGAAGAAACTGCTCACAGCATCAGTTGCAGCAAACATCACCTACAATTGTTTCTATGGATCACCAAACAAGCATATAAAAAGATTAATTAATTCAACATACAACAAAGTTCTTTGCCTAGATGTGACCAGCTTCTCTCTCTCTCTCACATTCTTAACTTTATGAAAGTCAGTCAGTTCCAGGGACAGTTATTCCTCAGTTATAGTGACCTGAGTAAGAAGAATCCTGTGTAACCTCTGCAAATAGTATCTGTCAGCCACACATATTTTTGGAAAGAGCTTCTTTTTCTTTGACACTATGTAAAGAAAATATTTCTTTAAAATTCATAGAGTTCTAGATACAGTCATCAGTGGAAATTGGGAAGCCATGTGTATTTGGGAAATAAAATTGCAAAAAAGCCAAATAAGCTGTATTATTTTAAAAATTTGTTTATTTTTCTTAGTCCTTGGAATGTATGTTTAATTCAATAATTTTGAATTTTGAATTTTCATTTCAATAATTTTGCAACCATGGTGTTTGTTGTGTAGTAAAATTATGAATCTGGAAAAAACGACAAGCAAGATTTCTGGGGTCTTTTGTTCGTAACAACTTTTTTAATTATTATAGACTGTGAGTTTTCCCAGTAGTCCAGAAAAAAATCAATTAACGTCGTTTGCCTACTAGATGCAAAAATAAAATTTAAAAGAAACTTCTGGCTTTATTTCCTCATATTTATATGACTTGGTGATTGACAGGAAAAACCACAGGTCTGTGTGGCTGACTGTGCCTATTAGACAAAGTGCCAACTTCTTCATATGAAAGGAGAACCTTACAGTTACCTCGTAGTTCTGCTTGAGGTTTTCTCAATGGCACTGAAATACATAGTTCAGGAAAGAGAGAGTGACCTTCTACTGCAATTGATTGCAAAACAGATGCTCCAGTGCTTTACACAAACCATTTATTTTGCCATAGCTTACGAGTGTGTAGTGCCTGTAGGAAATACAAACATCATTTTGTGTCTCTCTGGTGTCATAGAGCATGTCATAAACCCCATGGCACCAGACACTCTCCTTGCTGCTAATGGTGGTGGCACTTCTGCAATAAAGTGGGTGGGTAATGTCACAAGGATTTCTTACTAAAGCTTGAGTCCTTGCCAGCCTTTGTGGTAGCCTGGGGACAGCGGTGATGGATCAGTTCAGAACAGGTCTCTGTTTGCTTTCATACTAAATATGAAAATAATATTCTACAAGACTCTCTTGGGGCGAGTTCAGAGATAACTTTACTCCCTGAATACTCAGCACTGCATTAAAGTCACAAACTGGGCTTTTGACATGTATTATGTACCAAATTTGGCAGTCATACAATTGGGATTTACACAGGCCCCTCCCATCCAGCTTTTGGAATGCCTAAAATGAGCACTGGAAAAGGCACTGGCTTAAAACTTTATGGCATAGTAAGTTCAAAATGAGATTTATTGACTAGATAGCAAATATATGTTATATTTTTGAGAATAGGCAGGATAATTATACATTGGTTTAATCAGCTAAGTCACCAATGATCTAAACCTTTTCTATTATTTTTAAGTTTCTCGTTCTTTCTTTGATAATATTTGAACAGAAATAGTTGAACTTGGCAATGTCAAAACTGAGGGTTGTTCACAGTGTACACCTAGGTGGAAAGCCTGAGCACAGATTTCCTTCTTTCTCATACTCTATTATACATTGTAGTATCTTTATTTTTTGTTTGCACCTATCAGATTGCTTCTGCTACCACTGAAAAAAAAATAAACCCATGTCACTAAATTTACACAGAGATCTGATTTGGAATCAGGGATTTTTAGTACAGTTCGATTAATTACATTACTTAAAAAAACTGCTCCTAGCTTAGGTCAATATTGCTTCATTCTGGTTAAAACAGGGTTCATACTCTAACTATAGCTATAAAAACAAAAGCAACAGCCTTTCTGAGTGATTCCACTCAGGAACAGTTCTCAGGACTGACTGGTGTGGATTAAAACAACAAATTGCCATCCTGAATCAGAGGCATTTGCATACCTCATTTTTGTCACAAATAATTAGATTTCTGAAGCAAACTTGAAGTATAGACCTGTTATCTCAACTGCAGCATATCTTTTACACTTAACCTTGATCATTAAAGCTGGCAGATTTCACTGCAGGGAGCCATGGAGTGGCATTTTTTCAGTATAAGTTGGGCAGAAGATGTTAAACTGTATCAAGTCAACATTTGAGATGAATTCAGATATTTTATCTCATGGAGTCAAGCTTAAAATTTAAAGGCTCACTTTAGTAAAGACTTTATGCCAAAAAATTGGACTGAAAGGCAAAAAGAAGGTAATTTTCACATGACATATTTTTTCTGTAATATTTTGAAGTAAATAGATTTTACTTTTTTAAAAAAATAATATAGAGCCAAGACACTAGTACCTTTTATATAGCTACTCGGCAGATGAAAATTACTTTAAAAATATATGCATTTGTTTTAATACTCTTATGTTTTTAAAAACTTTCTAGGCTCTTAAAAAATTGCTGCCAAATTAGTATTGTCTTGTGTTTCAATTAAGTTTTATCTGAAATATGAGCTACTCTTACTCTTACTCTGTGTTGTTAGTTTATGAAATTGCAATTTTATTTTTTTACTCCATGATAAATGATAAACAAATTTTGTTTTTCTGTAATACACACTTTAAATAAATAAAGAGCAGTCAAGAAAAGCATACAAACAAGCAAAAAAGCCACAAAATTGCCAACCACGAAACCCAGAAGCTTTGCAGTTGCAACTATTTTAATTTTCTCAGGTTGCCTGTTGGTAATATGTCATTAATTATGATTTGAGGCTCTGGTGGTTAATAACACATAACAGATATTGCTCTCTCTTACTTAAAATCAATGTTGAGCTTGCACTGTAAGCAAAGTATTTTTTTTGGGCCCATACTGTAGGCTGAATAATACCAGATAGACTAAAGTATTAGAATCTTTTTAGAAATCAGAAGAATTCAGAATTCACTGCAATTGAGGAACTATCAACTGTTTAACTGCTTAGCTATGTAGTGTCAGACTGGAGTTTGGCATATTCTCCATCATATACAATCCATTCAATCAAACTTTATCAAAAGCAAGACTGCAAACCAATAATATCACAGAGTTAAACCACATGATTTAAAAATACTCTTGGCCGTCTTTTATGTCAAAGTAACCCAAGTGCCATATTGAAATTTTCTGATCAGAAATGAGAACAATTTTCAATGTATCAAATGAAATTCTAAGCACACAAAGGAACATTTGGAAAAATATTGCATTTTCTCCCCCTTATGGAGATTTTCTGAGAAAATTCACAATTATTATGGATCAAGTCCACCAAAACTTCTTGACTGAAGAGAGAAATAGTTCAACATGAAAAAAATAATTCAAAATCTCCTCTGAAATTATGTCTGTCCCTTCCCCTCCCTTCCCTTCCCTTCCCTTCCCTTCCCTTCCCTTCCCTTCCCTTCCCTTCCCTTCCCTTCCCTTCCCTTCCCTTCCCTTCCCTTCCCTTCCCTTCCCTTCCCTTCCCTTCCCTTCCCTTCCCTTCCCTTCCCTTCCCTTCCCTTCCCTTCCCTTCCCTTCCCTTCCCTTCCCTTCCCTTCCCTTCCCTTCCCTTCCCTTCCCTTCCCTTCCCTTCCCTTCCCTTCCCTTCCCTTCCCTTCCCTTCCCTTCCCTTCCCTTCCCTTCCCTTCCCTTCCCTTCCCAGTACAGGCAAAGTATAATGATCAATTAAGATTCTTAATATCTTTACTGTTTTATATTTTTCATTTTTATTCCTCTAGTGATACATTTATTCATTATTTCAAAGTCTAAAATAAGTCAGGTGAGTTGCCTCTGTAAGTGCTACTCTGAATCACTTTCTTCAATTCTCAGAAAAAAAATCTATATGCAGATTTCTACATTCTCAGTGTCTAAAATTAGATGAGATAAATGATGCATATCAAGCATTAGAGGAGATCTTGCTAGTTTAGACATGTCTAGGTGACAGAACATTATATATTATGTAATCCTATTTAAAAATGTCTTCAAGTCTTCAAAATGTTACGGTAATAACAGCATCATCACTTTCAAAATCAAGTTGGAAAACTCACTAGTATGTTTTTCATGGCTTCCTAGATGTGAAATTGTGTCTCCACAGACAGTTCAGACATCAACCCTTTAGAAGCCTTTGGGAGCATGAATTTACTCTTTAGAACACTTTTGTTGATCTTCAGAGTTGAGATCAGCAAAAGTCCTGGAAAATACGGTATCTTACACATTCAGCATAATTTTTTTCTTCTTTACTCTACTTAATTTTCATGAGTAGTTTTGGAGATCTTTAGCCAAGCCCACAGTATCAAACTGAGTGAGCCAGAAGGGATGGGTGCCCATGTCATAACCTTCACCCCTACCAAACACACTCTTCCAGCTGGCAATGTTGACTTATCTATTAATTTTCTAGACAGAGGTTGTGTTCATGGTGACACTTTCACTCCTCAGTGTCACTCCAGTAGCCACATGGAATATATATGTGTGCACTACTGAAGCATGAGCTTGGGGCTACACAATTACAGACTTGCATTTGTGCTGTTTCTGAGCATCCTCCTGAGACAATTTTGCCCTGTGACAATTAGTGTTCTATGCCATAAACCCCAGTTCCAAGGTCCATTCTTGATAGGCAAACTTGTGCTGGGGGATGGAGATTTAATCAGAAATGTTAGTGGCAATGTGTCTTGGTTACTAGATTTATTAAGCCAGGAATAACCAGAACTCTTTGGGAGTAGAAGTAAAATGTTAATTAGTTTGAAACTTGAAATTATAAAATAAGGTTCAAATAACCAATTTGAGGTAGGAAAATTATCCAATAGCTTTGACAATTACTTGGGAAATATTAACAATGGAAAATACATCACTTGTAAGTATTTTATACATTATTCTACAGCCTACTTTGAGCTGGAGCACCCAGTTATCTATATTCTCCAAACATATCCAAGATTTACAGAGAATTACTTGAGAAGAATATAAAATTATCCTAAAAAGTTAAAAAAACCTCTTCAATTAAAATTATGCAACTTTTTTTTTTCATTTATGCTTGTTTATTTTTCATTTACTTGCAGTTTTCCAATTCAAGAAGATGGCACTGTTTTCATACAGTAATATTTTTTATACTTTATGAGAAATCAATTAAATTATGATTTAGACTTTGCAGGGAGTTAATGGATAGCAATTTAAAGAATTATTACTGTGCTTCAAGTAACATCAAGTATCATATTCTGCCTACATAATTTCTGTATTCCTGCCACTTAAGCAGCTATTAAAAGTGCTCCTGACACAACTTTCTTATGTTGTGTATCTGCAGAATTACACCCCTTTGCTTCAAATCCAGGTGTTTTATATTGGTTACAATAGAATTTAAGATATGAGGCAAGGTCATTATATAAAGGTAGTGTAGTGTCATTTACTTAGTGAAAAAAAAATCAACCAAAAACCAACAGATTTTAAGTTATATAGGTTCAAAAATCAGGATAAAAAAATTAATTTTCTCAGGAAACTTAGGAATAACATTATTCAGTCAAACTCAGCCTGGAATAATTGTTCATCTGAAGGTATTCCATATGCTAAAAACAGCTGTGATCCAAATGGATGCATGAGCTATATGAGAAAAAAATGCTTATGATTAGATGCAAGCTGTAAAAGAATGGAACAAGCAGCACTTCCCATGCATCAAGGAAGGGGTCCTGAGGTGTTTTTACTGCAAAGCACTACTTTGGTGACTCAAAGCAGCCATAAACTTCACATATGGATTAATTAACCTGAACATTCTAGGGAATCTGACCTTTTTGAGTAAGAAGCTATTGCCTGTTACAGTCTCTTTGCTATTTAAACTTATTTGTAAAAAAAATTAAACATTTCCTGGGATTTTATTTTTTAGCATAAAGTAGACCCTTTATTTTTCCAAGAATTTTTTCCCCATTTCACAACTGAAGCCCCGACTAGGAGACTATGAAGCAAGAGACCAGGCTTAAATGACTTTCTGGCATTTCTTCCTCTGCTTCATGATTGTTCTTGTTCACTTTGCAAGTGTATTATAATATACACTACATGTAGCCATTATTGCTTTCTAAGGGAGTTATAGTCAACTGCTTGCTTACTTTTATCTTTCACCTGCAAAAATAATGATGTTTAGCTTGTCTCTCTGCAACAAAAACATACATTATGCATATGATTATTCTGGCTTATGATCCTTTTAAAGCTAAATGTGTTCTCTAAAACTCTGTCTAACATATGGACATTAGAATTGCCTTTGCTTTGTCATGCCTGGGCATGGATAAGTGGAAAGTATGAAATCATAGCAAATTCTGCTGAGCTCTACTTAATAATCCAAGTGGAAATGGAGAATCCATGGTCAGCAATCTCTTTGGTTTCCATATGGCAACATAAACAAGAGACATCATGATTCACATCTCACCCCCTCACTGTCTGGAGTAAAGATAAACAGTTGCTGCACTGGAAATATGAATTTATCTAAAATGTACCAAGAGAAAAGTCTTTCAAGAATTCTTGACTGTTTCTAAATGTTTAGATTTGTACTCTGTTGTTCTGGGTAATAATTATTTAACTTCTCTGTGAAAAAGAGGACCTTTTGCTAATAGGCTTCACACTGCATACTGACATTTCAGAAGGTTGCTATATTAGTTCTATCATTCAGAGCCATGAATTATTGAATCGCCTACATATCACCCTTCAAACTGCTGAACTACTCACCATTGTACTGATGCAAGTATCTAATAAATAAGCAGAATGTAAAATGTCTTTATTCAGCTTTAAAGGAAGGTTATAAAGTTTTAGTAAAGCCTAGTGCTAGATAGTAAATTTTGTTTGCAGCTTTCAGAGTCTGCCATATCCAAATTAGTTTCAGCTTCATATTTCATGGAGATTATATGTTCATCTGAGTTATATAAATGCTGCTATCCTTCCAGTGGTTCTTTGACACCTTTTCATTCTTAAACCTCAATGTGCTCTTCCAGGGAGCAGAGCTGTCCTTCACCTTCCTTTTATTTCACAGATTCACAAAATATTCTATTCAATAGAGTTGGAAGAATAATTGAGTCCAGCTCTAAAGTGAATAAATGGCCTATACAGAGATTGAACCCACAATCTTGTTGTTAGCACTATGGTCTCACCAGCTGAGCTATTTTGCTACAGATTTTAATTATTTCCTAAGTTAATAATTGTAAAATCAAGAAAAATTGTGGCAATAATTGCAGCTGCACCATTGGGAGAAAAAGTCTTACTGTTTATGTTCCAAAAAATATTTTTTATTCAGGTTAATAGCTCTTAGTGAAGGAATAAAATAATAATAGACATTCTAATGCATACTCACTGACATTAGCTTTTAAAGACATGTACAGTCTGCTGTAAAGGCTGGAAACATTACACTGGGTATATGAGATATCATACATGAACTGTAGATGTACTCTGATAGAATAGCTTCAAAATACAGATAACCTGGAAAATTTTGATTGCAAAGCATTCTGTTGCAGTGGGGAATTTATCAAAAAAATCAAAAGAGGTTTTGGTGAACTCATCCTGTTTGCTTTTGTTTACTTGGCATAGAAATTTAAAATTTTCCTTTTGTTGTAGGAACTATAATAGATCGACTACTCAGATACTGAAACAGGGTGTGCAATACAAAGACATTCACAAGAAGATAAGGCAGTATTGGAATATTTCCCTCTTGTCCAAACTCACACAGAAAAATAGCAAAAACAGTAATTACTTACACCTGGGCCATTTTCTCCCAAGATAGTCACTATACTATAACACACACTCGAGACTTATTTTGATGATAAAGAGTGCTTTTCAGTCTCTTTAGATCACCCACATGCATTTTTCATTTGATAAGCTTTGATTTTTCTCTTAGACAAACTAGAAATTTACTGAGAATTATCTCACTAAAATCTTTTTATTTCTCATGGAATATAATCCCCCCCCACAACACCACTAGTTTTATGGAAATGAAGTTTAATGGAAAACTTAGAAACCATAGAACATCACTTGTGCATACTAATACGTGAAAACAAAATTAATGTAGAGATCCTGATCAGTTCTTTTGTTGCCTGGAAACATTAAGGTTCTTAAACAGGCATTTAGCTGAAATGTTGAATACCTAATGAGTACAGGCATACCTGCTTGATAATTTGGGAACACCTGTATGAAGCACCTACAGGACATTAAAAGTTCCTGTTTTCTAGCTCTTGGGAAAGTGTGTGTGTGTCCCAAAAAATTCAGCTCAGTAACTCAGCACTGTGAGGATGTCAGGCCTGAGGGGGGAATGAGCACCAAGAGCAGCAGGTTGATGCCTGTGAGATTCCCAGGAGAATGCAGATTCAGCATCAGCCTCTCCTTCTGCACTGGGGTAAGGAAATCCTGAAGTGACCAAGCTGTTGGTGGGCAAATTTACATGTGGGTTTTAGAGCTTAAGCTGCAGCCCTGGCCTTGGGGGTTGGCTGTAACCCCTGAAATAGTCACCTCAGAGCAAGCTGGAGTGCATCTATAGTATATTGTAGCCATTTTTGTGACTGCAGTGCTGAAGCACTTTGATTTTTATCCATTGCACCAAATTTTTATGCTTCACTCATAACTGGCATTAAAAAACCCATTTACTCATCCATAGTTGTTAAGTGTCCTAATTACATACTTCAAATGACACCTCTTCCAGAAAACTTTTAGAATATCTTTTTAAAGCTCTCAACAGCTTACATCTGAAAGCCAAATGTACAGGCTATAATTCATTAACACTTTGTAAAATTATGTAGGTCCTCAATAAGTCCCACAAATCATTTCAGTATTGTGTGGTCTCCTTTAAACTTCATAAGCAATGTGACAGAAAATCTTTCAAATAGGAAATTTGGGCTTTGTTTTTTCTTTGTCACTGGCACCTGTAACTTCTCTTGTTCAAACCTTTATCAATACCCAGTTTCTTCAAAAATCATTCCAAATACTCAGCTTATTCCATGTTTATGGACCAAACCTAGCTGAAAGGTTTTAGCTGTCTCATTTTTTTTTTTTTTTTGAGGTTGCATTTAAACAGTAAAGATCTGGGGTGTTTTGGGTGCACTGTAACCACCATCCAGCAGTAGAGTTGTGTATACATAGAGAGATATAGGATGCTAATTACAGAGAGAAGAAACATATGAAGAATATTTCTTGCATGTTATTTTTTATCAGAGATTTATAGAATCCCTATCTGCTAAGCATTATGGTAGTAATTAAATATATGATATATTGTTTTTTTCCCTAGAAGATCCTTTGTGTTCAACTTCCTTATGCCTGAGCACTGCAATTTTCAACCTTCATATAATTTTAAGCTAATACACAGAAATAAACTTGTATAATACAAGAGAATCATCCAATATCATGTGTAATTATCACCTATTTTCTTTTGGAATATTATGGATTTTTAGTGATTTTACATATCCAGTGCAACTACTAAGGTTATGGAAGATAATCACCTTCTGGGTTTGAACCCTCTGCTATGTTTTCATTCCTGTCTTTCTTTTTATCCCCTTTCAAAAGTGACCATCCTCTGTGATAACATTTATGAAAATTCTTGTTTTCTTTTTAATGAAGGTTACTATTTTTTCACAAATTTTTGAGGCATGTCAGTTAATCAAAACTAAATTAATGCAAATACAAGTGTGCATCAGGTCATGTAAGTTTGAAAAACAAGCAAAAAGCCAAATTATGCTCACAAGTCATGGCAGATCTGTTTTCTGTCTGTCTCTCCATCACCACTGACAAGTCTGTGGCTTTTATTTTTCTTTTATTTAATTTTGTTAGAGGAACTCTACATATTCACTTACAACAGTGATTAGCAAGAAATCTGGACTATTTTAGAAATCTGTATGTGAATGGGATGGAATGGACTGAGGTAAAGCCATTTCCAAAAGATTTCATGATTTATTGTCATTCAAGCATCTCTATTTGCATCTTGACAATTTTCACCTACATTTTGAAAAATGGAGTAGAAGGCATTTGGTTATAAAGTTAGCATGAGTTCATACTTTGAAAATACTTAGCAAGACTCACAAGCAGTGTATGTGAGAAAGATGGGTGCATATTACATAAATTAATTTAATCTCCAGGTAGCAAGTTCAATTTGCAAAACAATTTACATGTTGTATAGAAAATTCTCTGCACAAAGATTTTCTCAAATATTTAGGTACAGTTACATAGTATTTATCTTACGCCTGAGACTTAAAAAAAAACCCCCACATTATTCTGAAATTCTTCAACTACAATATGTAGATTTTTGTCCCTTTTAAAAAAACATAATCTCAGGAGAAAGGAGTAAAATGAAAGATAATTCCTACTTTATCTCTGTTCTTTAGGAAAACAATCCCACCACTACATACTTACACAGCATTGTGAGCCTTATTAAGTAATTTTCTTTCTATTTTTATTTCCATAATTTGCCCACATTTCATAAGGCACTCTGGAACTGAGCCAGTAAAGAACACAATCACACGCTTGGCTTTGCACACGTGCAAAATCTTCTGCATTCACTGCCTTTGAGATATATTTTAAAATTACTTCCAAGGTGAGTCAGGACAAACTCATCTAGTCAGTGCATGCTTTGTGAAGGCAAAAGAGGGCAAAGAGCAGAGCCACCAGCAGCTCCATGGCTGGCACAGGCTGGATTGCCTGCCAGAAGTACCAAAGTCAGCATGATTTACTAAATTAAGGGAAAAGTAATGAATAATCAGAATTTATACAATTATTTACAGAATTATAACCAAATACTTCTCCCCACAATGATCCCACAATATGTCTTAGTACAACTAAGGTGTTCTGTAAAGAGAGAAAAATGCTCATAATATCACCTAAAATACTGAACTATATGTAGACAACCAACCTGGATTTCAAAAGTAGCCTTTCCTTATAGAAGAACTTAATCAAGAAGTGGATATAAGCTTTTTCTAAAGTTCAAAATTTTTCAAAGAAGAGGAGCTACAACTCAAAAATTATTCTGGATTTGAGTATTGGAGACAAGAAAAGATATCTCATAAAAATACATACAAATACTTAAATGAAATACAGATCTACACAAAATATAGGCTATGTTAAATGTAGGTCATCCTTATCAAAGTACATGGTGGCTTTAAAACACAGATAGGTCTTTTTATGATGGTAAAAAGATTAGTCAAAATAAGAGAGTGGAATGACATCAGATTTATTTGGGACCATGAGTCTAAGGCAAATATACATCAATATGAGCAAGATCTGTAACTAACAGATTGCATTTCTTAGTCTTCTGAAGTGTAATTCAGTTTCATAGAGAAAGAATATTCAACCTCTCATCTTCTGTGTAGAAATATATTTTAATTATTTCCTGAGTTTATTTTATATTCCCATGGAAGTCAAGTACTTGATATTAGTCAGATTGTATATAACAGGGCTTCAAACAGGTGTTTCAAATCATATAGGCCCTCATTAAAAATATTTTTTGGTGGAAATAGCCGTCTTTGCCTTTTTTGCTGATATATGAAAAATCTAGGAATATTCCCTTTTTTGAGTAATGAGAGTACAGCATGTAATTATCTTTGGTATTCGTGATAAACAGTACATTTGAAGGCACACGATTATGGTATTTTCTCTGCAAGTCTAGAAGTGATTGGATTTTTTTTATATTTGTTTTTTTGAGTTAAGTTAATCATTTGTCACTAAAACCAGTGTTTGTATATATTTTAAGCAACTCTTTCTCAGTGCTGGATCAAAAAAACTGTCTAGAACTGCAACAGAGTTCATGAGGTTGTTCTGTGATTTGCTCAAGACCTTTTATGTATAATTAGGTCCTACCTTCAGATAGCATGCCATATGTTTAAAAGGGAAACTACTTGAATCCAACAGTCCTTTCCTGTTTAAATGTGCCAAGGGCATTGACCCAGTGTCATGTCCTTGACTTCAGGAGGCTCATAACCACAGCAGAAGAAAGACAACACCTCCTCTAGAAATTCATAAGAACTTAAATTAACTAAAGATAATTTTGAAACACTGTAAATTTTTATGGTAGATTAGATGCTTTACAGAAGGTTACTTTGTTGGCATACAGTTGGCACCAGAATTTGAGTCCTGCTTTTGTTAACATAGCATTGATGAAGAATAGAAATGTTACAGAATAGCAGCTAAATCCTTTCAGAAAATGAGGGTAAAAACAAAAAATAAACAATCAAAAAGACCCCAGCATTTAAGTGAAATTAGTAGAGCAGATATAATGGCAGTAAAAAGATTCTGAGTTTGAGCATTTTACTCATGTTGGATTAGAAGTGCTTTTCTCCTCTCCTGCACCCCCACCCCCTTCCCCCCTGTCCCCCATCACAGGCAATGTCTTTGGTGGGACCATATTTTAAAAAGGAATTAATAGTAATTTCTAGAATAGTAGTCAGTACACTGCACACTGAAGGTTAATCCTTTGGGTATTAATTTAGCTTTATCACAAAGCAGACAGAATGTCTGTATTCATTTCACTGTACTTAATGTATTATGAAAATGAAGGTCTCTATAAACAAAAATATCTTTCTTTGAGAGCAGCACAGCTTAGTTGGTGCAAAAAGTAAATGCAGTGGTTATTGCAACCACTTCAATACACAGCATGAGAATGTACATTTAATACATGAAGAAAGTGAATCATCTGCATCATTTGAAGAGTACAGGCTCTCTGGGTTTGCTATTTATTTGTACATGCCCAAGATTTCTGTGTGCACACAAAAAGTTCAGTTTCATACTAAAATAGTCTCTGATATTCAGCCTTTTAAATATTGAAGTAAAATATCCTGATAAAACATATACTTTTGTACAGCATATTACATTTCAAAAAGCTATCTCCTTAACTAGCTAAAACCATTTTCTCAGCTTTAATGAAAATAATTCTGACTTAAAAAGATCATTTATATTTCTACAAATAAATTTAGAAAAAACAAACCACACTCACTAAAACAAACTCATTTTTAGTCTTGAATTTAGCAGAGAAAAACATTGCCCTTGTTTAAATATGTTTCAACACATTTTGCTCCCTGAGAAAGTGAGGATTTACAATGCTCTGTTGCAAAGTATATATAGCATATGCAGAGTCATCAAAGTTGCAATAATTTCCTCAAACTCACTGGGAATATTGACAGAAATTGCCATGAAACACTGAATGCATAGTTAAAAATGCCAGCATTTTTATGACAAATTATTACATGAAAAACAGGCTCATTTTGTAATTACCTATTACCAAATATTCACGGAATTGTGTGGCTTTTCATCAACAGGTCCACAAAAAGACTGATTCAAAGCAATAAATAAATGTACAAAACGCTGTCCTGATATCATAACCAGATACCTGTGTCAACGTGGTCGCCTGGAACACAACCAAATGTTCGACCTGGCCCAACTCCTCCTCAGCAGACAGCGTTTCCATTAGCAATCCAGTGTGGCAGAAGCACAGTGACACCTTAGCTGGGTCAAATTTAGTGTCTGTGATACAATTATTGCACTACTGATTACTTCAGGCTTTGCTGAGTTAATCCTTGGGGTATTAATTTGCTGCTCTGGCTGTACAAAACAGATCCTAGTGTTTTACTCTTTTGAGAGTTGTCACTGAAATTATTCCATATGGCATCTACAGTAAAATTTTCCTGTGTGTCTTTTCAAGTAAACAGATTTTAGGTTATTTTCAAGTCAATCAGCTAACAAGAATGAATTTTTATTGCTTTCAAGTACTGCAAAATATAGTGATCCTCTTCTGAGAAGGATTTCATTCTTTCAAAGTCTGGCTTTATTTCAATTAGGAAGACTCTATATTATATCAAAAAGTCTTCCTGAAAGAAAGTTCTAAAATATTCTATTATATCTAAATTCAAACACAATTCTGGTTTTATTCATACAAATGTAGGAATTATTTAAACAACATGTATTGTGGGAAAAAAATTCAACACCTTTAGACAAAAATCCTGAAGCAGGCTACCTCAACAAATCTGAATGCTCTGATAATATTTTTTTAAACTACATTTGAAAGGGGTAAAAAATCCCACTTTGGTAAACAAAGTCTACTTATTGCTCCGCATTTTTATATCTATTGTCAAAGTTTCTGATAACAATTGATATATACTTGGATTAAGTTTTAAGAAAACTAGAAAATACTATGAATTAGGTTTAAAAACATTCATTCAGTGTCCAAAGCTGGAAACTCCAAGGGGAGGATGATTTCTAGTGACTACAGAGTAAACCTTGAATTTGACATACTTCGTTCACTGTTACAATATTTTCTTTCAATTCTACATTTCTCTGTGTGTAAGGGGAAAGGGAAGAATAGAGAAGAAATATTTTCGGGTGCTCTTTGTCAATACCTCTCTGAGAAAGTCATAATGAGCTAATTAAGCTTGGGTAATGGGTAGTATTATTGTGGTTTAAAGACTGTCTGAGTTGAATATCAAAGTTTACAATTGAACAATCATTTTTTCCTGCTGTAAAGGTCAAAAATACACATCCTAAAGTCTGAGAAAGAGTACATTAAGTGATTGTATGTATATTATCTT
The DNA here is from genome assembly GCA_034336665.1 of Luscinia megarhynchos. Taxonomy (NCBI): domain Eukaryota; kingdom Metazoa; phylum Chordata; class Aves; order Passeriformes; family Muscicapidae; genus Luscinia; species Luscinia megarhynchos. The sequence goes on from JAPFBE010000003.1 coordinate 75,352,154, forward strand.
AAATGAGAGCCAAGATGGAAACTTTTGCAGTGAGACAGCATTACTCAGCTTTTGAGAGAGCGGGTAACAATTTCACATCTCCACAAAATCGGTAAAGAGGCAAATTAAATGTTTCAGACTAAATGCTTAATTAAAGAAATTGACCTCAGCATCAATATAGAAAAAGTAATTAAGATGTCTTTGCAAAGTATGGATAGTAGTAATAAAAGACACCGAAATAAGATGTTCAGAAATAAATAAGTTTGGAAATTAATAAGGTGATCACAGAATCACAGAATATGCTGAGTTGGACCCATAAGCATCAAGTCCAGCTCCTGGCCCTCCACAGGACCATGGCCAAGAGCCCACCATGATGAGCAATACAGAGCAAATGTTAATGCCTCTGTATCAATCAGACTCATTTGGTTATGCTCACAGAAGTAGCAGAAAGACCTTCTTAAAGAAGAAGGAGGGGAACATGGGAGTGAAAGACATAAAGTGCTTGCAGAAGAAGAAGAAGAGGAAGAAGGACCAATATGATAAGAACTGTGATAATATAGTTACTTTAATTAAACTCAGATTGCAATTAAAAATATAGCATGTACATATTATTGCATTGTTTGAATTACACAGCTGTGCATACTACTGTTATCAACATTAAATGGAATTTGTGCAAGTCACTTCATGTTTATACATATATAAGCATAGCTGGAATTTCACAGCTTCTTGTCTGACCTCTTTGGAAGATTTGTGCTGCTTTCTTTTCAGACTGCAAACTATCTCCTTCAGATTTACCTACTGCTGACAAGCTTTTGAATATTTTGCTTATTTGTTCTTTATGGTTCATCTGAGCTGTTCCTTACTTTTATACATCAGAACATTGTTGTGTTGATGAATGTAAGAAGCCTCTTTGATCTGTGGGCATATTTCAAAAGAGACAGTAAAAGACTGGATGGCAGACAACTAGTGATTTATTTTTTAAAATTTTCTCCTTTAAAAGCAAAACATTACTTTAGAGGAATAATCTTTTCCAATTTTAGTTTTTAATAGAATTTACAGATACACTTTAACATTCTTATTGTGCATTTTCAATAACACTGGATTGCTATTTAAAAAAAAAGTCATAAATAGATCTGCAAAGCAATTTGCTCTTGTCACTATTAACAGTGTTCCAAAGTGGCATTTATTTAGCAAGACACAGCTATCTACATGTCTGCATCTAAGCTAGTCATTTTTGTATTCCTTTGTCATCAATGAAAAGAAACAGACACTTCTTAGGTGGGAATTATATAATCCTAAACAAGACATCAAAATTCCATCAAATGCATCCAGCTATAAAAGCAGCTGTTTCTCTCCCTTGACTATAGAGACAATCTGATGAGCAATGTCTGCTTGGCTCAGACATTGATATCTAAACTGTGCATGTTTAAGATGAAGTGAGATTAATCCCTGGTTTCTGCTTTTCTTTCACCTCAGAGGTCTCTCATTTGCAATACAGCGCCTGCACCTCTGGAAATACTCAAACTTCTTGGTATTCCTCCCTGAATTTCACATTATTGGCATATCAAGTACTGGCTTAAAAAGCAACTTTGGCCCTGTGACATCAAAAATAATTTTCTCTCAATATTAACTGAATAAAGTGACTACCAAATTCAAATTCTGATCTCTTATGTGATAAAAACAATACACAGTTGCCTGGTCAGCCATGAGCTCTCTCTTACAACATACTGAGGTGGAGCTTTAGTAGTCATAAAAACATTTTCATGCCTGAGTGGCATTGCTTTGCTGCAATTGCCCTTCAAGTCCTTGAGAAGAAAAAGGAGAGTTCTTAATGCCTTTAAGCTAAGATTGAAAACAGATTTTCTAATGCTTAAAGCATGCTGAAGTTAGTAAAAGTTGATGCACAATTTAAAATCAAAGTGATAATGAAAACTATGTGATTATTCCATTCAAGTAAATCCATCTTAAAATACACTAAACACACTTTAAAATACTGTGGTATGTCAGTCATCTACCTAGCTGCAAACATAACTAGCTGTTGAACTGGCAATTTTAAAACTCAGTTTAAAATAAATGAATGCCCTCTTCAGACAAGAATAAAGTTGAACATTCCTCAAATACTCTACTACAATACATGGCAAATTTAAATAGGCTTTGTATTCTGAAGGAAAATAAAACAAATTTGAACACCATTGGGCCAGATGCACAAGTATGTATCTATAGAAAATGTCATATTCAGATATGGCAATATCTGGGATACATCCAGAAAAAGCAATTACTGTGATTTAGAACATTTTCTTCAATCTAATCAATATTTCGATTCTAATATTCTCTTTTTGCATGCAAAAATTGAAGTCTCAACAATAGCTTTTATATAGGTGGATGTAAATGTACCTGTAGAACTTTCAGTAGCACTCAGGAATGCTGCATATTCCAAAGATTTGGGAGATTCCCAGATGAGAAAAAGAGAAGTGAAAATATTTTTTTTTAATCTCACAGGAAAACAAATATACAGATTCACAATTTGACAAATTCCAATATCTAGAATGCAACATTAACTGCAGGAAGGACCATAACCAAAAACAATTAGAGTATGACAGAGAAGATTCCTTAGTGGGTACTTCTTGTCCTCTGTAAAAGGTTGCCTTAAACTTTGATATACAATATTAAATCTACCTTCCCAAGTTGAGATAATTTTAGTTATTGTGCTATATATTTTTATATTTATACAATTCCTCACTTCTCTTTCAAATCATCTTCCACTTTTGGTCTCAATACTCCATAGCAGAGCCTTTCTGAGACTTACATGAACCACAAATGATTCAAAGGCCACCAATTAGCCAAGTGACCTTCAGTGACAAAATACCATAATTTGATTGAAAATATTGTTATGTTCCTATGTGATAAGAAAGGAAAGCAAAACTTCTCAGCTTTTTGTTTCAGTCAATAATACACTAACATTATGACCACTCTTGACTTCTAAGGCCAAATGTTTTTGTGATACAGTCTGACCTTTCTCATTTTCAAATCCATTCTTCATTACTCTCCAACTTGCTTTTTTTTGCATACAGTGGCTTTGATGTTCTTTTGACAACAGCTTTATCAAGAGTGGAGTCCTTCTTACATATAATTCAGCTCTCCAAATTCAGTAACAGCTTTGCTGACTGGTGCAAAGCAAATGAACCTAAGTCTTTTGAGGACCTCATGTGCTTAAGGTCCACGTCAGAATAATAGATGACTGATGGTAAAAACACAGTAGAATTGATCAAGTTCCTGAGAGTTGGTTTTGTTCTGATCATGAGGTTTTTTTCCATGTCTACCTCATTATAAGAATTTTTTCTCATATATTTTCAGTTTTGGCAGGCACTTATTTCAATGAGATTCAGAAATGAATCATCCTAGTGACCTATGCTTGCACGCATAGAATTGTAAGGAAGAAAAAATAAAGGAAAAAAAAGGAAAACTGAATACTACTTCTCTTGGCAGCATCAGTTTTAGAGTTTTATAGCTATTTATCGACCAGACAATACTAATAATAATAATAATAAATACACCTTCATCATGGGAGAAAATACACATCTTTCCAATGTGAACCAAGTATTCTTATGTTTAGCACACTTTAAAAATTTGAAGGGTTTCTTTGCTTCAAATCCGTGAAAGAAATTAACATATGGCTGATCCTTCGAGAATGAGAATGAATTATCTTTACTACAATGCACTAACAATCCTATATTGATTTATATGGGGCAAATGTTTCATAATACATGAGTCAACTGCTATTGTGCCTTGTCATGCTCATTTCAATCACTTGGTTTCTTTGGAATTGCAAAAAGAAATATGCTGCACTAGAAAATTTTGATATTGACAAAAAATTTACCTGGCCAGAAGTGAGCACTATGCCTATTTCTAAAAAGATTTTCAGAACAATCTGAACTACTGTAGTAAGCGGAATAAAAAAGGCAAGCATGAAAGAATAGACCATAAGGATATTGCAGAGAATATGAAAAACATTTCAAAGAATTTCAATATAATTTCCCTTTATGCAAAATTTGAAACACTTCTGAAGATTCAAAGTGTTTTAGACAACTTCTTTTAAATTAAAAACTACTGATCATTTAACTACATATTTCAAGCCTGAGGGGAACGGAATAATAGATATACAAGCACAGTATGTGGAGGAAGTATTAGAATTCATGGGGAAAAAAGAAATGCATTTTTACAGGTTTTGATTCCTACTACAAGCTGAAATTTTCTAATATTAAAATATTAAAATATTTTAATGTATATGTTACCTTGTTGGTAAGAAAAAAAATTTGTGTACAAACCAGTCTTCAGTGTCTACACATTCTGGACAAATTTGCTGAGCAGCAGTCTTCAGTGCAGGTAGTTATTGCTGTGAATGGTTGTGACAGTTTCTGTTATACTGGTTTTGTCACTTTTCCAAAGACCACTTTATACAGACTGCTTGTGTCTATCTATTTATATATATAACTTTTACAGGTTAATTTTGCCAAGAGAGGCTCATTTATCTGAATTACTGCCAGGCCACTAGTCCTTATGTCATGGAAAATATAAAAGAGTGCAGAATATTTTACTTGGGTGATTTGCAACCATAGTAACCAGAGGAGTTTAACAAAGAGAGGTTGCTTCAGTGCCCAACCTGGAATGACACTATTAATGAGAGTAATTACACTACATCTGTACTAAGATGCCATCGTTCTGCTTATGTCTTGGGCTGGCCATGAGTCAGCTCCATACAGAAAATCAATGACTTTGCAGTGAGACACTGGATGCCAGAAAATATACCCTGACACTTCTCAGTATTTCACAACAGGTGACAATCTGGCAACCTAACCAGCAACATCATATAATGTTTTGTTTGTTTGAAATATTGGTAAATTAAATCTACGTTTCTAATTAAATGACTGTATTGATAGTAATTTGTTGTTCCTAAGTCTACAGAAAATAGTGCAGCAGCTTGATGGGTAAACTGTGTGATCTTAACCAAAACTAAAGTAAAAGCTAAAAGATATATTTTCTGCAATGTTTTCTCTACAGTGGAATCATGTTCTCTATTTCCTAGTCCAACTGCTTCTGCCATCTCTAGTATAATTGAATTGAGGACACCTGTTCCAATTTTTGCAATAAGGCTCCTTTAGAATGGGCAATGGGCTGAAAAGGAATTAGTTTCTACCCTTCCCTCATCTTTTATTACCACAAAAAAACCCAAATGAAGCTCAGTAGTAGAAACAATTTGTTCATTAGAGTTTCTCAGATCATTTCTGCAGCTTGAAAAGAGATTCCTCTTTACACTTTCACATGGCCAGGGATGTGAGGGCAGTTTTTACCTGCAACAGCTTAAATGAGGCAAAAAGGAGCAAACTAGCAGTTGAAAAATTGAAAATTTACTTGAGAAGAGAAAGAGCTGCTGTTTGAATTCCAAGTTATATGTATGTCCTGCAGGAATGATTTGGGTGGTTGCATTGCCTGTGGTTTTGGGATTTTCTCTCCCTCCACAACATGACTTCTCTTGACACAATTTCAGCACACATGTGCATTAGCTAACGTACTTTCAGCATGCTTTGCTCTTTTGCCTTCCAAAACCCTCTATATTCTGCAATAGCAAAATCTCTAAAAGCTTTGAAGACCAATTTTTCTGTGAGAAATAACTCCAGGAAAAGGCATCTCAGTAGTCCACCCGTGTCCCTTGATGATATACAAATCAGCTCTGCTCCATTTACAAGCAAAATAACCTCTCTCTGAAAATTAAAAACAAACAAACAAACAAACAAACAAACAAACAAACAAACAAAAAAAACCCAAAAAAACCCAACAAACCCAAAGCAAAAACCCAGAACTCCCTAAAAACTTGATGTAAAGAAGGTTTTGTGCATGTCAAGATCTCTATAATCCTGCAGCAGTATTAGATTTTGCAGTCCTAGATCAGATGGAAGTCATCAAGTATAACGACTCCCTCAACAGCACAGAGGAGTAGAAAGTGAAAAAACTTTAGAACATGAAAAAACTCCTGACTGTTGTAGGCAATGGTGTAACACTACAGCTCTCATTGCGAGCTGCTGTAACTAGAAATCAGGTGGAATCTGGAACTACAACAGTATAAATTCCTCACAAGTCTTATACAGGCAACTTTAATAACACCAGGTATTCTATTATTCAGTGTCAGTCCTGTTTTGAGACTAGTAAAGATTACTTGTCTTAAAAGGCTGGGGTATTTTTTTTTTTAAGAGTTTTTTAAAAGAGTTATTATCCAGGTTATATAGAGAAACCATATTATCTGTTAAAAACAATATTGACTGCAATGATTGAACCACACGAAAAGCATTTTTAAATTTTATGAGCTATAAGAGTTTATAAACACTCTGTAGAACAGTATAAGAGCAAAACTTCATTTTGATAAGTGGATGAAAAAGCTCAAAAGCAAAAAGACAAAATTCAATAAGGGAACATGCAAAGAAAGAATCAAAAACGTGCAGATAAAAAATGAAGCAGTTATATGATGCAACAGGATGTGGCAGTTGTGATGGATCATTAATTGAATGAGTCAGTAAAGACCCACAGTTGCAGAAAAAAAGCAGTGCAATCTGGTTTGGCCTAACAGAAATTACTTATATAATAAGACAAGGAGATAATGTAAATTCTATTTGATTCTTGTGAGGTTTCAAACTTAGGACTATTTTAGATTCTGGGGACACTGCACTTAAATAAGATGCAAAAAACGGAGAGAAGGACAGAGAAAAACAAACATGTTAAACCAAGGCTTAGACAATGTGTCTGCTAGAAAACCTTGAAGAAACTGGCTTTTTTTTTAAGAGGAGATTCAAGAAGATAATGATGCCTTAGATTTTTAGCTTTTATTTTTTTCATATATTTGTAATCCTGCAATTCTTTAGTGTATAACTCTAAACTCCATATTAACTCCATGTCAGCTGTTTTCCCATTTTGGTCAGACAAAACAATTCCTCTCCAGGCCTGAAAATCAAGGACATCTTAGTGTCCTGGCCCAGAGAGATGTAAACAAGAGTGAGTTGGAGGAAGCAAACTTGGGTTAAAATGACTTCATTACCTGAAGCTGTAATTGGAATATTAACCACCAATATGTAAATAAACCAAATTTATATAAGTGTAAAAACCCATAACCCACTGTCCATATTTGGGTGGGGCTGGGGGCTTCATCTGCCCTAAATGTACCTGAAGTTCCTTTAATATATAACCACTTTTTATTTTCTTAATTTTGTTTGGCCTCTGTTTTTAGGTAGCCCCAAAAAGGCATAATTATAAAGACAGTATTCCAACTTATGAAATACTATAAAGGAAGGGATAATTAAAAGAATTTTCCATTTTACCTGCAGTTAGCAAATTATGTAAAAATAGCAAAGATTAATAATTAATGTGTGTGAGAAAATTCTACAGTGACTTCAATTCTTTAATAGGACTCATATATGTCTTACAAAAATTCTCAGAGATTTTTAAGATGTCAAAAATACACATTTTTTCCCTGTTTTAGTTAGAGAGCCAATATACACAAAGATGTGATAAAAATAGATAAATTTTAGCAAGCTGGAAATTATTACATATGCTTTTTATACATCTCTATATAAGATACCTACCTACATCTTATTTGTATGAGTTCTGTGGGAGCAAAACCAAATTGCAAAAAAAAACCCTCAAAACCCTAGAAAATGACTAATTCCACCCAAGGAAAGATGCCTAATTCCACTCAAGGTAATCACTGCAGTAATTTCAGCCTCTGATAATAATAGTAGTATTTCTCCTGATATATGAAACCTTCTGCAAGGAAAGATCCACTGGAAGGAGCTCTGGGGGCATCAGATGGACCCTGTTAGTCATTGTATTTTATTATTTCATCTTTATGCCAGTATAAGGGATCTTTCATTGGTGAGCAAATATTTTCCATATTCACTGGAGACAGGACAAGAATAAATAAGCTTAAAAGGGAAAAGTAGGTTTGATATTAGGAAAATATGTATATATATGGAGATAGTTAAATGCTGAAAGCAGTGACCCAAGGAAGCTATGGAACCTTATTTTTGCTTCAGCAAAGGGAAGAAAAGTTAGTCCCTGGATGGTGGGGTTTATGAAGTCTGCTAGAATTTGTTGGATGTCCACAACTTTGTTAACAACCTAGAAATCATAGAATCACAGGACCAGAGAAAACTAGCATCTGAAGGTAGCTGACTTTTTTTCCTATCAGCAGAACTAACTTTAGTTGTGGGCTTTCAATCAATATTTTATCCAAACTGCTCTGAAAGTCCTGCAGCAATCTGAATCCTACAAGCTGCTTATGCAGGCTATTCTTGTGCTCATGCTTTTAAACCAGAGTATGTATCAATGCCTACAAGAACAGTCTCTACAACACTATCTAAAGCCCAATGAGGCAAAACAGAGACATAGAATGGAGGAATATTGCTATCAGGAACTTTTGATGCTATTTTTTTATGCAATTGGTACTTTAGAAATGTTATTGGTCGCAAAAAATTATTGGCATATTTTCCTCAATCCTTATTTTGCTATGTCATGAATCGCACACAAGGGAATAATTTAATCAACATAAAAATGGACAAACCTAATTTAGAGTCTGATCAAGCTCATTACAACAGACAGGACCCATAGTGAGTGGGAGACAGGCCAGGCTGTGCATGTAATTGGCTGGAATCTGCTACCCTGCAAACCAAACCTCCTAAAAGGGACACAGAAGTGTAACTTTCTGCAAGAGTGCACAATTTTTAAAAGCTTACTATGCTTTTCCAATTCTGTTGCCACTTGAGAGCAATGAACTCCCATTAGTGGAAGATGAAACAAAAATAACACTGAGAAAAAAAATTGAACAAAAATCCATTCATTTTTAAAATATGCTGTTAACTCATTATAATTTATGCTACATGAGTGACAAGGATAAGTGCCAGTAGCATATGGATTTGGTCATTTGTGTTGGTGCTTGCTTTTTTGTGCTGGTGACAAAGACCATACATCTGCTTAAAACAGATGAACAGTAATATTGCCTTTAACTAAATTCTGTACTGTTTGTCTGTAGATGGAAGAGCCAATAAGCAAAATTGCCTCTTTTCATATTTCAAAGCATCGAGGGGATTTTCTTTCCAGAGTGTGATTTTTTTAAAATACATTTTTGAAGAGCACAGTGCTGTGACAGATATTAATCAATAAGTAATTTACCTAATTACCAAAGTATCAATACCATATGTGCTAATGCAAACGTTAAAAGCAGATGTTTTCTTCAAAAACATTTAAAAATAAAATTGCATTCTACAAAGCTGACTGTTTACTCTAAATATACATATTTGCATTTTAGTAATCTCTTTTTAAATTTACTTTTAATTCAAGTAAAAATAACTAAAAAAAAAAAAAAAAGCCAAACCCCAACAAGCTTATATTCAGCTACTTAAAAGAAGAATCAGTCTTACATAGCCAGTGATTTCCTTATTCCCTAACCTACAGCCAGCCAGCCAGAAGTGGGCAGAAGAAACAAAGCTAGGAAATATTTAGACCATACATTTTCTCAGGTTATTGTCAAACGATCTCAAAATGCTTTTGCACAAATATTTCAGCACTGCCATGCAAACCTTAACTCTGCACAAATATGATCCATCTTACAAAACTCTATAGTAACCAGGGAAAACATTATCACTGAGGTTTATTAGTCACCAATAGTATTTTCAAATTCTAGCATCAACTCATTCCGGCACAGGAGCATTAGACATTATTTTAAAAAATAACGAGTTTTTAAATAGATTATTTTTGTTTACTTTTATTAAATTTTTTTTTCCAATCTTCATTAACGCAGAATCCATGGCTTCCATTTTGGGCAGCTCAGGAAATCTCAATTGCAAAGCATACACAGAGTATGCTTTTGGCAAGGATGATACAACCATTTCTTCTTTGGCTAAAATAGACAATATGTGCTGTGAAGCACAAATGTTCCTGCTCACTGGATGCATGGCTGACCGTAGTTTGATCTGGAAGGGAATATACCATACACTCTTTCAGAGCCAGATATATGTGATGCCCAATTTTTAGAGGCCTGGTCTGGCCTCTGGATCTGCACCCATCCTACATGTTGAATCCCATAAAACTCTCTCATTGGCTTCTCTAATTCATGAATATCTGAAGGAGACATTCCAATTCCCAGTGCCTAAATAAACTGATGGTTCTGAGCACAAAATATAGTAAACACAGTATATTTGAATATTTATTAAAAATATAAAACAAATTAATAAGAAGCAACGAATACTCCTGGACTTCCTTTGCAAAGCTAAGCCTTCTCCAAAACTTTTATATGTGTCTTTATTTTCAAGTATCATTAACTCAGATTTGTTTTAATAAGGTTTTCTAGAAGATCTTACAAGTTTGAAACTACATTTGTCTTTGCTCCTTATCCTTCAGAAGAAGCAATTGATAAAGATATGTGAGATTTTAAGAACATAGAGCTGAGATCTCAAGCTTATTCAGTGTTTACACAGACACTGCATTTCATACTGATCCATCTTTATGAAGTCTAAAGAAATGAAAACAACTTAAAAGTTTTAAGCAGTGAGATGATTAGATTGTATAAACCTATATGATTTTTAACCTAAACAGTGTAGATAATATTTATCTATATTCTGGTAAACAAGCATCCAAGAGGTATGTTTTTCTCTGCCTGTCAAATTCTCATTCATCCTTTGCTATATTCTTAACTATAGGAAAAAGTGTCTTCCAATATTTGAAGAAAGAGGAAATAAGGAATAGAAGACACAGCAAATTTTGCATCTGTTAAAAAAAACAAAAAGTAAATAAACAACCAGAAAGCTGTTTCCTGAAGCTTTGAAGGATGTGTTTGGCTGCATTGAAATAAAGTTGAAAGAGCACAATATCATTATAAGCTATCTGTTCTCTCTCTAGCCCCAGGAGACGGAGGATGAAGAGGAAACTCAGATGATCATATATTTTGAGACCAGAAGGCAAAGCTATGATCATCCAAAAAAAGCATTCTGAAAAAAATTGCAATGTGAAATTTATTACGGCCTTTATTCTCAAAAAAATAAATAATGAAAATTCTTCTTTAGAGTCTCCACATATTCTAAATGTCAGTTATTCTGGGGTAGATGAAAGTAACTAGCTAAAAGGAAAGCAATATAGTTTTGTTTGCCTTATTTTGCTTTTTATTTGTGAATAGAACCAGCTATCACTTTTTGACACATGTAAAAAAAATATTTAAATGCAAAGTGCTGTGAAAAAGAAAGATGTTTACTAAGGACATTTTCCCCACAATAAGAAATCTGCTGAGGGCTGTTTTCATATTGTCCTGGTTACCCTACCACAGGGAAACCTTGTCTACAGTTAAGCATGCAGACCAATATTGGAAATGATGGGGATAAAACATTAATAAATCCTTGGGAATCAAGCAAAGAAAGAGAATTTACTGTCTGGGGATTTTTGTTAGTTTTTTGTAATATAGTTAGGAGAAAGTGTTTTTCTTTCTTCTTTTTAATATCCTCTGTGAGATAAGCCAAAAGACATGACTGTATTAAAAAATATTCTCCTTGTAGATGTAGCAGCTCCTTAGAGGTTATCTCCCAGGTGGCAGATCTGCTTTAAGTTGGGTTGCCCTTTAGAAAAAAAAAAATCATCCAACACTGTTATCTTCGAATTAAAAGTAATCTTATTTCCTTTAAAAATGTATGATTCAATTATAAAAGGAAAAGTAATATGCTGGGTTTAGGTATTACTTCACCTATGCTGTGAGATCCCAATATTTGGAATACATTAATTCATTCAGCTTGTGGTCCAGTTTTTCACTATTTTTAAAATAAATTCTTTGTGATAGGTTACAGAATCAATAAAGATAACAAAAGCATTAATTTCTGACATGAATTATTAATATTACAACTATTTTATGAACCAGCTGAATGTCACCAAGGACCTCTATAATTTATTAATGGGCAATTTTAATGGTAAAAGCCTTAATGTCAATGATATAAGAAATTTAGACTGATACTGTAGTTTAAGACTTGTTGGTGAACTTGCAACATAAAAAAAAATAGGTAGACATTTCTTTGACATAGATATTAGTACACTGTATTCCTCCTATTCTGTGTTGGGTCAGTTACAGAGTGTTTTATTGAAGTGATGTTAAAAGGGATGTGCTTACTTGAGGCAATCAAAGAACTGCAGAACAAAATTAATATTATGATCATAAGTAGTTTTGGAATGAAAATCCAAATAAATTGTGGTTTATAACCACAAGAGTTACTACTCTTTGGATCATGTGATAGACTTCCTTCATCTGAAGTGTGATTTTTTCTTCCAGCAGAAAAGAGATAGCTTTTCTAGTGAGATTACTACCTTTGGCCTCTGATATAGCACATTCTGATAACCCCATACTAGCTTACTCACGTTGTCCTTAAAAAGGTGAGACGATGAGTGAGGAATCTGTTTACAACAAAAAAATCAATTTGAAAACAAGAATTGCAAAAGGACTTACTAGGACCAACTCAGTAATCTCAGAATGTGTAAGTATAAAATGGATTTTGGGGCATTGGTATATTGGGTTTGTATGGCCAATGGGAGAAGCTGCTGGAAGCTTCCCCCATGTCCAGCAGAGTCAAAGCCAGTCAGGTCCAAGATGGATGTGCCCCTGGCCAAGGCTGGGCAAATCAGAAATGGTGGTAACACTGTGATAACAGATTTAAGATGATGAAAAAGAGAAAAAGAAAAGGTTATTGCACGGATATAATGGAGAACAGGGAAGAGTGAAGTGAGAACATGTGAGAGGAGCAGCCCTGCAGACCCCAAGGTCAGTGCAGGAGGAGGGGCAGGAGGTGCTCCAGGCACCAGAGCTGAGATTCCCCTGGTGCAGTCCATGGTGAGGCAGCTGAGCCCCTGCAGCCATGGAGGACCTCAGTGGAGCAGAGATCCACCTGCAGCTCCTGGAGGAGCTGGACCCCACACTGGAGCAGGTGGATGGCTAAAAGAAGGCTGTGAGCACACGGGAAGCCCCTGCTGGAGCAGGGTCCTGGCAAGGACCTGCAGAGCCACGGAGAGAGGAGCTCTCCCTGGAACAGGTTTTCTGGTAGGACTTTTGACCCTGTGGGGGACCCACACAGGAACAGGCTATGCCTGAATGACTGCTCCCTTGTGGAAAAGTGATCCACACTGCATCAGTTTGTAAAAAAACTGTTGCTCTGGGATGGACTCATGTTGGAAACGTTCATGGAGAACTGTCTCCCATGGGTGGGACTCCACGATGGAGCAGGGGAGGATTCATCTCCCTGAGCCAGGAGAGAAGGTGAGGGAAAGGATGGAAGGTGCTTTTAAGGTCTGTCTAAACTTCTTATTACCCTGCTTTGATTTTGTTACCAGTAAATTTAATTATTATATCTAATTTGAGTCTATTTTCTGCCTGTGATGGTATTTGGTGAGTGATGTCTCTCTGTTCTTATCTCAACTCATGAACCCATGACAGGGGATATTTTTTATCCCCTGTCTAGTAGGGGAGGGGAGTGATAGAGGTGTTGGTGGGTTCCAGGCATTCAACCAAGGTTAAACCACTCCAACTGGAAACAGCTAAAAAAGTCCTAGCATTCATTCCCTCTCTTGTGCAGCTTTTCTTGGGAACTGGAGGGCAAGGGACTTATAAACCTTGGATTCACTCAGGATTAATACATATAGAACATCCCTAGTTGGAAACATCACTGCACTGAGATGATGTCTTGGGAGAAGGTGAGTGAGCATTCACATGTGTGTGCACACACCTGCTGAAGCTTTTCCCAACAAGGAATATGGAGTGGGGAATCACATTCAGCATTTCTAATTTGACTTGCTTTGAATAACTCACTTTCCTGTCTTGGTATATAAAATATAATTTTCTAATTCAGTCCTTAGGAAGGGCACTGTATGTTTTTCTCTTTTTAATATGTTTAACAGACCTGAATGCTTAAGCCACTGATTTTTACTTGATATCCTGTGTTACAAGTATGGTCCCAAGTTTTCTTCTCTCATTCTGCCATGTTTTGTCTCTTAAAGGTTACTTTTTGCTCAAATTTGCACTTCCTGAATGTGTTCTAGACTATGGTTATTAAACTCATTTACAGGACAGCTCTTTTGGAAATGTTAGCCTATGATTGATGCAGGCTATTTAACATTTTTTAATTTCATGTTTATTGCTTCAGGATACTGGTTAACAAGTTATTTCATGAGTTGATTCCAGTGTGGCACAACATTTCAATGAACAAAATATCATTGCCAAGCGCTATTTAGTTTTGAATATGAATTTGTGAGTGTTAAATGTCTGGAGTTGATTATCAGATAACCTAAAATGCTGGCAGACTGCCCTGTATCATATAGACGAGTTTTACATTCTCCCTGTGCCAATCCCTTGTATAGTTGCTTCCATATTAGGAACTTAATTATCCCTTCTGCTTCCCATTTCCATCTTTGCACTTGCAGTTACTTTAAGTATAATGAATGTAATAGTGACAAACAACAGAACAGTTTGAGTAAGTGCCCACCTATGAATTTCAACATCTGAACAGAAAATTAGGGAAATGAAGGCTAGTGTCTCGAATGCCTTATCCATCAAAAGTAAAGAGTAGCATACAGAAAGGCTCTGTCCTATCTTTTATAGGATATATTTCTTCTGTTAACTTGAAAGTATCTCATGTTAATACTGCACAGGGAGTCAGTGATAGCAAGGACTTTGTTAGGTAAAATGAAAAATATGGAATTTTAGTGTTTCCATATTATTTTCGGTGAGTTATGTAAAATAGAGATATTTAAGTAAATGTATCTATTCAACCTATGGCTGTCCTAGCTGGCCATACAGGCTGTGTGAAGGGACAGGTCACATAGTCATCTGCATTTAACTCACTTTTAAAATTTGCTTTGACATTTATGCTTCATGTTCTGTGATTAAATAGAAATGATAAATGAGTATCATAAATTACTACCCAGTTGTCTGGGCTACACTGCTGCCACGTCTCCATCATGACCTCTAACTAATTTCCTCTATCACTTTCTCTCCTGACTTATTCAGAGTAGTCAACTCTAACCTCCAAATATTTCTAAATCCCCACATTTTTCACCCTGTTCAGCTACTGCTTCCTCACCACAGGGCTTCCATTCCCTTTTTAAATCACCACAATATAACTGTGAAAGGTGCCAGGGTTCCTACTAGCATTAGATATCCAGTTGCTGTGGGACAAATTTATATCAGCCTATCCTAGACATACACAGGTTTGTTGTGTACAGCAGAGTTACTCAGCTGGGTTCCTCTTATAGTCAACCTCTTATAGAGGGAAATGATCCCTTTTGGGTATAATTTGTCTTATTCCAGATTGAGATCCCCATATGTGCCATTTGCTTAAGAGTTGGACAAAATTATCATTGTGGGCCCCTTCCAACCAGAATATTCTGTGAAATGAATTGGGATCTGCAAATACTTATTTCTTATAAGAGTAACAATCAATTTTTAGACCAGATATAGATGCTAAGTCTTCTGTGAATAGATTAGATGCATATGTTTGTGTCTGCTAAGAGAATAAGATAATCCTACTCTGTCTAGATTCTCAGAGATACAATATTCAAGTAATTATGTAGACTGGATGGATTTCAGATTAATTTACTCCCCCTTAAAAAGGGACAAGACAATAACATCAGAGTGATTAAGATTCTGTTGCTCATATCCAAAGAAAGGAAACTATCAGGAATCTCATAGACAGGTAATTAGAGATTTACTGTACAATCTTCCTGGCTTTCTTATTTTCTTTTTGGTAGAACTAAAACTGATTTGATTTTTATTCCATTCATACACATTTCCATGTCTAGGAAAGTTCCCTGTCTGACCATCCATGAGCCACATGAGGATGTTGTGCTTAAGTTAGACCAAGTTTCTTTACCATCCTGACCCCAGATTTCCCATAGCAGGGTCTCAGGTGTCTCAATCCTTAAAAAAGCTTAATCTTGGTGCAGTAACTAAAATAACAAAATAACAGCTCAAGCTAGTGCCTCTGAGGAGGGTCCCCAAATGAAGGAAATCCTGGGCTTTTATACCCAGAAAGAAGAAATACCAATAAAAAGAAAATAATATCAAGAAAAATAAATTTGGTCCTTGGGAACACTCCATGGCCCACCTGCAGCTGAGTTTTATCCTCTTCTAATGGTAGCAGGGCCAGATCAGAAAGAGTTCTGCTGTGTTCCCACATCCAGGAGGCAAAGCTGGGGGCTGCAAACCTGTGTGTGTCTGCTCCATATGGCACTGAAAATGTAGCCAGGCAGTTAAGCCTTTTTATGAAGAGAGTGAAGAAATCTATAACACAAACACTGAGACAGTCACTTTGCAAAAAAGTGGGGAAGCCTTCCTGACTAGAACTAGGAAAGACTCAGGAAAGTTTGAAGAAAAGTCTGCAGAGATGAGCAAAATGAGGAAACTGGATTCACTGACTATTTAATCATCACTAAAGACATCCTTTATTCTGCCACTCTACTTTCCTCTTTCAGAAAATGAGTGATTTTTCTTCATTTGCATTGGAATTTATCTTCTGATTTATAGTAATAAAACTAGAACTCTTGATGAAGTACTTAAAATCCTTGAATAAGTCATTATGATATTTCTTTTGATTTTTTATTTCCTAAATCATCTTCACAAGTGCCTGCAATTGGAATCCAGTAATTTATTTTTGAGCCATTATCTTCCATTGTGAAGTCAGTAAACTCTTTAGATTCTGTTTAACAATTAATTCCATAAGACCAACGTGGAAAAGACCATTTTAAATGGTTCTGTAAAAGACTGGATTATTAGCACCTACAGTAAATGTCTTAAAACTGATCTGTTAGAAGAAATTTTTCTCTAACAAACAATATTTCATTTCCTATGGTACCACCAATCTTTTCTTTCTCCTATTCTATTTGGTTGATTCTATGAAAATCATGATTGCTATTATAATTTTTTAACCCTTTCAAGTAAGAGGTCATTATTACTGGATTATACTGGTTGACATATTGCTTGGCAATTTTCATTGGATAGAGTGACTTTTTCTTTCTACATTCAGAGCTGAACTTATTTTATGAAATCAAGATATTATTTTGCCTCTCCTGCCCACACTGTACCCAGACCTCTGGCAGAAAAAACTACTCAATATTTCTGTATTCTGGATAGCTACTCAGCCACTAACTCTGTTTTGAGACAGGACTAACATCTATTCTATATCCCTTAGTATTCAGACGAAGCTGATCTTCAATCAGAAACTTATTATTAAAAAGGAAAAATATTTCTGAGAAAAATGACCACTTCCAAATGAATTTAAACCACTTTGGTTATATAGCAGATTATTTGGGACAAAACCAGTTGCTTTTGACAGGACTATTTTTTCCTGTGAGCAACAACATAATCAAATCTATATGGAACTACCATTTTGTTTTGAGGTACATGCCTGAATACCACAAACTTCAGAAAGCAAGGAAAACTCAAGTTTCTAGCTTTTAGTTGCCAATAAAATCTTCATCTACTGAAATTATTTCCAGACTGGTAAAATCTGGAGCTTTCAAAGATTCTGTAATCCAAGCACCAGATATCTAGCATGTGTTTAGAACAGATGGTTAGTAGGGTGGCCACAATAGTTGATTAAATAGGCAATAATATTAAAATAGTTCCAAACATGGCTTTTAGGGAAAGATCTACACTCTGTTATTCAGTTTAGATTATTGCATTTATCTACATAATCGCTGGCCAAAGCTGTTGATATGACCCAGTTTTGCATGTATATCCTTCCAGCTGGGTATTTTCAGTAATACATCCTTAATCCTATTCTTAATCTGTGGTAAATGGTTAGAATTAAATTCTCTGATCGATGTAAAGGTCTTATTTGAGTTTCATGGAGCATGTTTGTTTTCTCACATAAAAAGGTTAATATGAATAAAAGATCTGTATACTCTGAGGGAAACTGCAGAACCTTTGTTGGATTTCTGTTTGAATAAATCCATACTCAGTTCTGAGCACTGTAAATGGGGCTTTAATGAAAATTGCATGTAAAATTCTGTCAACCTATACTAAGTAGAGTTTAGGACATTTGCTAGTTCTAACAGTATAGGATTTGAATAACTTTGATATAAAATGCAAGGTATGAAAATTTTGTTCACTTTTTAAAGTGTTGAGGCTCATTGTTACTTGGAGCAGCCTAAGTCCACTGATTTTGCCACCACTTTGAACACCAAATATCAGCACTCTGGTTGAAGCAAAACCCCAGAAGGAGGTGTTTGACTGTCATTCCATCCTGTTAGTGGTCAAACTAGAGAGGTGATTAAAATTCTCATCATAAAAACGTTTTGCATCTGTCTGGCTTTCCCACTCTTCCCCACCTCAGCAAAAGAGTTAAGTGTTAAAAAATGTGGAGAAGAAATGCTCAGTGTTTCTTTATATATAACATATGTGTCACTTAGTGTTTCCCGTGAGGTAGAAGTGCTCAAATGTCATCTTTCTTCCAACTGCTGATGTTTTGGTTTTTAGGTTTTTTTTTTAATTGTTACCCAATGTAAAATATTCATGACTTTGAGGGACATTACAGAAACTTCCTATTCATTTTATCTTTAGCTCCTCCTTATATTTATGCCACTAATATTTGGCTGGTGCTTTATTTGTACAGGCAATGAGAACCTGGATGGCAGTGTTTTCTGTTTCCTGATAAAACATTAGGTACAGCTGTGCATCGCCAGCATATGTCAAGCATTTAAGCCTGTAGCATTTTATAATGCTGCTGGCTGGTTTAGCACATATGTCAAACAGGGAAAAAAAAAAAACCCTATCTTTTTGAACCTGCAGGGGATAAAAGACTTCTGCTGTTGACACTATTGTCACACCTGGGATTTATCTAAAAGAAAGGAGTATAATCCTGGGTGATCCGTTCTTTCAATTCCTTCTTAATAGTCTATATAATATTGCAGTACCCCATGGAAGACATTGTTACACACAGTGAATAGATACAGGAGGAACAGTGTGAATGCCTTTGCTCTGTCTTTAGCTAGGAAGAGATAATCTCTTAGGAAGAATCTCTCTCTCTCTGCATTTAGAGTTCTGAATGAGGGAAGTGGCATAAAGCAAATGCTGCATGAGGTAAGTAGGAAAGATTGTCAAGACACTTAGGCATGACCAGTGAATAAAAGAGAGAATACTTAAGTAACAGCTCCAGCAAGTGTAGAACGTCTGTGCATGCCCTCAGAGGGTACTAAAACATCTTTTAAGTTCAGTGTCTGCTTATCTGTTTTCAACTTCCTGACCAAGTGCAGGAATTCTCAAAAAAAAATTGTAATTCAAACCAAAACAACCCACTGCCCCCTAACAAAGAGAGCAAAGTCTTCCCAAATGATGCATTTCTCACTGAGCAGTCTGAATGTATTAGCGATGATGTCCCAGCCACTTGACTTTCTAAAGTATATTTTATTTTATGCAAAGCATGAATTCCCCAAAGTCAACACCACAACTAAATGCTAAGCTCCTCCTTTTGATGTGTGTTGGCTACACTGCTTCATACCTGTAACTGAGTAATGGAATAATGATGAAAAAATGGAGGTGCAGGGGTGCAACTATTAAGCAGATTTGAAAATTTTTGGTGATATTTCACTGTAATCATTAAATAATCATATTCTACATCTAATGAACTAAACAGCTCACCAGAGAGATGCTCAGAATTAACTTTGCTGCCTTCCTGAGACGTTTTCTTGCCTTGTCTTGAGCCTCACCTGAAGTTCCCACAGCTCATAAAAGCAATGCCTCTGCCAAGTGTCTCCATACAGCTTTTCCTCTATGATCCTTCAAAAACCAGGAGATCCTTGTCAGACTAATGTGAAGGCCACTGACTTGAATTAGGGACTGTCCTGGTTTAGACTGGGACTTTTTACACGTTTCATTATTATTCATTCATTATACAGATTCATCTCAGACAGGCCATGTTATTTGCAGCTTTTAAAGAAATATTGGCTAAAGGTCAAGTGTAAGGTGCAATGTTCACACATTTATGCCAGGTTTTTTATGATTTTGGAGAATAAAAATTGGATCTGTGAGCTCAAAATAAAATTCTTGCATTTCAAATTATGAAAGAAATGACGTGAAATGGGAGTAGGGACCTGTTTCATGTCAGTGATATTTCATATTTATTCAAAGAAGTTGTTGCTGCCTGCATTTTGCCATTTTTTGTTCTCTCATGTGCATGCCACTTTGTGGCTATAGAGACAGCAAAGAAAACTACTCTGTTAGTTTGAAACCTATTATTCAGATGTTTTCTTCTTTTTTTGTTTGTTTTTCTTTCCCTCATGATGTTATTTCTTTGCTTTTATCTCTGATCTGAAGCCTTGAAAGCTGGGTCCAGAGGGGTTTTATTATTTTATTGCAACACTATTTTAGGGAAGAGAGAGACGGGGAAAGCCTTCTTCAATGATGCTTTAAATGTCCAGAATAGCCAAATCATGTTCCTTCTTGGTGAAATTTGCTTTCTCATCTGAGTCCATGAGCAAGCATAATCCCCTGCTCACAGTAAGTGGAAGTGGAGAGGGGAAGAACAGATGGGTTGTGGGAGACAGGGAGGCCAAAACTGTGCCACAATGCAGCATGCCAAGCAGTAATTTGGTCTTCCCCATGAACTACTAATTAGCAAACAATTAAAACAGCAATATTCACAGTGGTGTCAGTAATCTCACAGTTATGGGAATTATCCCATGATCTAGTAAGATTAAATGAGAATTTTGCTGCTAACTATTTTATCCCATTTAAAGAAATTGCCTTATTCAATGAATCTTTCAAGATGTTGTTTTATTGTCTTTTTGCTTAGAGAGGACAGTGACTGTATACATCACTTTACAAAACATGCTGAGTGACTGATGCTTGTCTCAAAGCATTTGCAATGGATTTAAAAGAGGTGTGAAAATAAACTGTTCAGAAAATAGATGGTGCAGCCTTAAAGACAAAGAAAAAATAGAAAAAAATGAAAAATATAAGACAGATAGAAATATTTGCTAATGAGTTCTGGTAGAGTATCACCAGTACTATTGTCTAAAGCTTTGCTGAGGCAGAAGCAATCATGTCTAACCTGGGAGCTGTGCTGCACTGTGGGGTTCTGTCATGAGCAGCTCCTGTGGATGGGCACCTCCAGGTCTCCAATACCTTTTCCCTTTGCCCAGTCACGAAATGACAGAGGAGAATATTCTGAAATTAAATGCAGCCTCTAGACAGCACAGCTGTGCTGTGCTATTGCCACTGGTTTCAATTCTTCAACCATTAATTGCAGCTCCAAAATCACTGGGGCAAAGATTTCCAGCAGCCCTACACTGATAACTGGCTCTAAACACAAACCCCTGTGGCTCCTGCCAGAAATTGCTTGTATGAATGTGGAAGCTCCAAGGACTGTAGTTTCTTTAAAGCACCTGGATTTCCTGCTGTGGAAACAAGAACTTGGCTCTATTTTGAACCTCTATTAATGATGGCATCAAAGTTTATCTCTTCATGACAAGAAGTGCAATACTCTCCAGAGTTGCCTGCTCTGGAGCTGCTACACAGCAGCCCTGGGAAATTAATACTGCAGGCACATTTTCATACTTCAGGCACACTTGTAAGAAGTACCAGGTCGAGGATATAAATATTCTGGTAGCATCTTTAGTGTGAAGACTCTCAGTGCAAGCCCAGATTATACAGGCATTCAGGACCCAGATCTTTCTAACAAATCCTATCCACTTCTAGTTGAACACTCGACTTGTTTACATCTATCCAAGATCACAACTTGTCAGCATATCAGAAACATCAAAGTACCATCCATTTTGAACAGAAATTCAAATTTGTAAGAAAAATAAGATCCTGTTCAATGGCTGTTGAATTAGGATAAATTTTCTTTAAAACATACATTAATTTCAGGTTATTTAGGATTCAGCTAATCACAAATAAATTGAGCAGAATAGGTGTTGCTTTCAGTGAAAGCTGATCTGTTTATGCTATATTTTACACAGCAATAGTTGTAGAAATCTAGGTTATAAAAAAATCTGCATTTTTAACATGAAAAACTACACATAAAATGAAAAAGACATTCTGCTTATTTTTAGGTGTAATATTTTATGCTAGATTTGGGTTTTGCTATATTTAAATACTACATTTTGGATTCACTTTAAAGTGCCAGTGGAGGAAGAAGGGGGAAGAGCAATTACATCCCTGGCTTGATTTAGTCCTTCTGTACTTTAATATAAGTGTTGAAATAGATAATCCAAGCCAAACCCATTTATTCCATATGAAACACATCTACTTGTGTAAATTAGTCAGCAACTTTGTGTTCTAATTGAATACACAGAGAAGTCTTCTGGGGCAGCACTACTTCTTTGCAGTACCTATTTAGTGAAGCAAGGCAACTTGCATTGAGCATTCTGGAACAGGGTCTCTGTGCTAACCATAACGGGAAGTGATAGGATTTAATTAGAATTAAATGTTAATTACTCAATAATATTGAGGGGAAAAATATCATCTGTAGTACTTAAGCTTGTTAGTTATGTAAAAGTCATAAAGGAGGTCTACTTATTAAGAGATTTAATTAAGTAAACAGGTCTTCATGCCAAAGTCAGCTTTCCAGTCTTATGGAACAAGAGTCCAATGATTCTGCTGGGTGTACTTAGCTGGTTTGTTGTTCAGTTTCAAGTCTCTGTTCAACAAAGAAGTAAAAAATGTGCCTAAGTACCAAAGAGATTTAATCTAATTCATTAAGACTTAAATTTAGGTCCATGATAAGTACCCTGCCAAAACAAGAGCTAAATGGTGCAACCAGTGTGATGTTTAGCAGCTGTGGGTGCAATTCAGGCTTAATTTTAAGAAGTTGCTTGATTCATATATATTTCAAATTGGTTTAAGAACGTACTATCTAAACTAAGAAACTCATACAGCTTCATCACTGTGGTGTCTGAAAACCTCATCATCTTGAATATATCTAATTCCACTGTAGAACTAAGACAGTGTAAAGAGTAAGTGAAGGTAAATGCATGTCTTGCTCATCTAGAAGAAGCCATACTTGAGTCTCACATGCCAAACTGTCCTTTTAGAGAATTTTTAATAATTAAGAGCTGAGAAAGAGACTCACGAAAGTAATTGTGTTAGTCAGCATGATTGGCTAATGAAGGAATGACATTCACTGATTATATATTAAAAACCCATGTCAGAGAAGACAATGCCACCATTGCCTTGATATAGTCAATAAAATGGACTAAATTCTGCAGCCTTGAAACAGTCAGAATATTTGACAGTATCATGGGACACCAGATTCAAACCAGAGAGCTTTGAATTCAAACAAAGTTAGAGATTTAAGTGTCATTGAACTCCAGTGAGAATATAATCATATGGTTAAAGAAATGAAGAAGATAAACCTAACTCCTCTTTCCTTCAGAAACTCACATATTTTCAAAGTGAGGTCCTACCAGGAATAGGTAAAGACTAATATTTAACACAGAGAAGCTACCAGCTTTATTGAGATAGTTTGGGGGGCTGTGGGTGTCAGCCAAAATAGAGAAAGTGGAGAACCTCACTGCCTGAGGAAACACACACACAGAAGTTCCAGTCTTGGAAAACTAAAGGATTATACAACAGCAGAGCTTTTTGAATGCAAAACAATTGTTAAAATTGTGTTTTATTAGTCTAACCTTGAGTGACTTTGCACAGATCTTCCAGTTCATGGTTTGCCAGCCAAATCCCTGGTTGTTTCCAAGGTAATCTACAGAAACTCATCCATTGAAGAAGGTACCAAAATGAGAGGAAAGCTAAATGCTGAGTAATTCAGACTACAATAAAAAGTCAGCATTGAAATTGTAATGCCCTCTTGGTTATCAGGGAATGGAGAGAGGCAGTTAAAATATTGATTTTTGCTGAGAGGTCTGTTAAAAAGGGAGAGTATTACAATTTTAGTTTCTATTTCCATAAGAAAAAAGGGCCACTTGGGGAGACTAAATATGCCAAGGCTATTAAATAATAAAACTACTAGACATGTAAATATTCCTCAGAGAGTTTCACTACACAGAACAGAAGTTGGATTTCACATTTCTTTCATCAGTAAGACCCTTCTGTTTCAGAATTAAAAGCATATTGTTTCTGTTTTTCATATATTAGTGTGAAAAAGCAAACAATATTAATGTACCTGATTTTGAATCTGAAATTTAGCTAAACCGTGTCACAGGCTCAGTGTGGACAGTGCTACCTCCAAATTACAAGGTTCTGCATCTGTGATTTAATCCAGAAAAACTGGTTTAATACTGTCCTAATTTATATGAACAACTTCTCAACCCTGCTTCTATTATATCAGAGTTGACAGTCCTTATACCTGCTTATTTTCCATGAATGGTTAAAATATGTCAAGTGAATAAACATTCTGTTGTTTCCTTTACAGTTATATCACAGGAGATAATAGACACATTTGGGGTACTTTTACTTATTTTTACATAGCTCTTTTCATAGTTCTGTGAAACCATGACTGTGTGTGCTTCAGCTTTTAAATAAATGAATATACAATTCACCTTGAATGCTAGTGAGGCTGAGGATGTGCACCAGTGTTGCCACTGGTGCCTGTTCAGGCATTTTGGTTCCTCTTCAGGATAGCTTCTCATCACCCAAAAACTGATTTCTTTTACCAGACTAGACTGTCTTACTCTAGTTCTGACGTCCTGTCATGTTAGAGTTTATTTTTCCAGTGAGTTCCTTTTAATTTTCAAAAATACACTACAGTGCAGAGCTACTTGGAAATGTGTTCGAGTGTGAAGGATAAATGTTGCTTAAAACCCCAGCATCCAAGTTGATCTGTCACTTTTGCCTTATTACTTGCAGTCAAAATAATTGAAACACAGTGTTGACATCTGTCTTTTTTATTGGTGTCTTCTATGGATCTTTATGTTTTCTTCTGCACATTCCATAGATTTTCACTCTTGCTTTCACTTGTGAAAGAGCAGAAAGTACTTTGAGTATTGGGATGAATATTTGCTATGAATCTTTACCTCCTAGGAAATTAATAACACCATATGAGTCCTTTCATTTCCATTATACTTACTCCTTATTTTTGTATTAGGAATATTCACACACACTCCAAATCGACATAAATAATTTAAACTATATCACTATCATGAATAATGACATTGGGATAGAAAAAGGTATGACATCTGGAAGCCAGTATCAGTGGAACTATTATGATAACTAAGTAATCTTTCCCTTTGGTGAAAGATAAATATACCAAAAATATAACATAATGTTAACAAAATTCACATACAATTGGGTGGGTGGGTGTAAACTGTGATGCTTAATAATCTCTCTTGATCTTTACTTTCACCTATTTAACTAAAATTTAAAATCCATATGCAAGATTATTGAAAACAGCTTAGCTATGTGAATATTTTTAAATTACTCTGTTGTTTTAAATATTTTTCTCTGAAAATTTCCATAATATTTCTGCAAGGAAGTGATTGGAATTCACATCTTTAAAGGTGAAAAGAGTGAAGAAAGGTTAAAAGCATGCCAGATGTAGAAGAGTTCGTTGATGGCCAACCTGGAATTGGAATCTATAGCTCATAAATGCAATTCCACTTTCTAGTGAAAGAGAGCTTCCTAGCAGAAGAAAATCTCAAACCTCTCCCAAAACATATCCACCAACACCCCCCATCCTAAACTTCTATGACTGTCTGGAAATTTTTTCTAGTCCTAGACTTCATCTTAAGTCTTTAAGACTGAACAAATGAATGTGTGTTTTGCATATTTTGCAAAACAAGTATGAATCTTATTCCAATACTTGAAATTAACAAATAAATACATAATAACAAATATTTATGCGAATTTCCATTAATAATAATAAACTGCTATGAAGTCTGGAATTAAAAAAAATAGGGAAGAAGATGAAATGTAATCAGGAGAGCTCTCTGTCCTAGAACAACAAAAAAACAGACAGACATATTGCTAAAAAAGAAAAAACTGCATCAGGAAATGAGTTTGAATAAAATACTGAGGATGAAGAGAGAAAGAATATAATTAAACACTGAAGCAGAAAATGCCCTAAAAATTCTGGTGGATTCCAGTTTCCTCATAGGACCTGAATGAAATGTTTTTAAGCTTCCATTTCTTTCACAGCAGTGAAATTTTTACAGGAAGTCTGTACTGCAGGAGTAGTGCAACCATGCCTGACTTGCCAGGTTACCACAGTTATCTCCAGAAGAAATGGGTGGATCTGGAAAATTCTGTGTGCTTGTAGTGATTTCTAGTGTTTATTTAACATTGTCATCAAGTGTCCAAATGGTACTGGGGCTTATTAAACACTTCACCTTCAAGGACTGATCCTTTTTATTTGGTAACACTCTTGAAATCCTTCTGATATTTTCATGAATTACAGATATTAAAGTTCTTGGAAATGCATGCTGCAGGTGTTGCCTTTAGAATATTTCACAGTGCATCTTGTTATCTTCCAGTTTCTCTTCTCCTGTTCCTAAAATGATATTGTGAATACTCCACTACCTTTGCTTGCAAGTGCAGTGGAGAGGGAAGAGTCATGGTGCTTCTGCTCAGTGCCACATGCTCTGCAGGCTACACCATCAGTGCTCTAAAATATACATTTAAGGAGTGTAACACACTAAGTGAAGAATTTCCTACACCAAAAGGGCTAGTGTGGTAGCATCTAATAAGCATCTATACTGATGCTTATTCCATCTTAATCACTACTATCATGAGAACACTTTTCTAATTCAGTTTTAGTCTGAAAAGATATTTATCTTGTGCTATGCACTTCATCACATTTCTATGCTTCTCACATTTGCTGTATCTGTCAGAATTCTACTCGCATTTCCTGACATTTTCCATCATTATGTAATGAAACCACTTCACTTTTAATGGGGATGTGATGAAAAATTGCACAGGAAATTAATTTAACTAATTTAATAGTTTTAGCACTAGAACCTAAGTCAGATTTGAAGGATGTGGATTCAGGGGTTGGTTTTTGTATCGTCTTTGAATTATTTTAATAATTTGATAAGCAGTTTTGGCATATCAAAAGGGGAAAAATGTACTAGTATATGCATTGCAACACGGTCAGGATTTTCACAAAATTCTGAAATATATTTGGAAACAATAAAAACATCATTAAGACATACTAAGTAAATACATCTATCACTACATAATATCACTACCTGAAAGTGTACTACAGATAATAACAATGTTTTCTGAATGAATGTGAGATACTAACTTCCAGAATTATCTGATGAATATATTAGTGTAAGTTCTGAACATTCTGATGATATGGTAAATATGGTAAATAATTTAAAGAATTTACTCATATTTCACATGTACATCTTTGTTTTTTTAAAAAAAATATCTACATAAAATGAAAGTAGGTAAGGTTTTAGCAAATACTTCTAAATTCTTTCTACTTCCTATTTATCAAGAAATACTGCTAGAACAGTAAGTACCTTTTACCTTATGTGATCTTTCAGATATGAAATCAGGAAGAAAAAATAAATTGAGAAGCATTTCAAACATTTGTACTGCTGCCATAAAAGTTCTTAATATCAAAATATAAATTTAAATTGTGTTAATATTTTGATCCTCTTATTGTCATCTCCACCATCTTTTATAGTGTCCTATGTACAGAAATAGATATTTCTACATATTCATATTAGTACTGTATTTTAATCTCTACATATGTAAAATGATATCAGTACTCATATACATATATGCACGTGTACATTCATATTTATTTTCAAAAAGAGAAACACAGAGCCACAGAAACAGAGCAGGAAAGTCAGAATATATTTACATTGTGTGATGAAAAATTCAATTATGCTAAAATGAGTTAAGTTTGGGTGTCTGTAAGACCACAGAATCACAGAATAACTAGGTTGGAAGAGACCTCCAAGACCATCAAGTCCAACCCATGCCCTGACACCTCAGCTAGACCATGGCACCAAGTTCCTCACCCAGTCTTTTTTTATGTACATCCAGGGATGGTGACTCCACCACCTCCCCAGGCAAAGCATTCCAGGGCTTTATTATTCTTTCTAATATCCAACTTATATCTCTTTTGGAGCAGCTTGAGACTGTGTCCTCTGGTTCTGTGAGGTGCTGCCTGGAGATGTTTCAATGTGTTTTAAAAATATTTTTATATGTTTTAATTTTTATTATCTCTGTGACGTAGATGTGGATTATAAAAAGCTTTTGATGTTAAGCTACTCATTAATAAATAGTAGTGCTCAAAATCAATAGTGATTGCCATGGCAGAGAAATCTACAGATAAAATAAGGAAAAAAAAAATGTTTTGAAGGAACAATTTACAAGAACC
Organism: Luscinia megarhynchos; assembly: GCA_034336665.1. NCBI lineage: Eukaryota > Metazoa > Chordata > Aves > Passeriformes > Muscicapidae > Luscinia > Luscinia megarhynchos. The sequence continues at coordinate 75,380,479 of JAPFBE010000003.1, forward strand.
CTCTATCTGGGGGTCATGGCAATTGTCACACTTCATATGTAAATCATTCACCTTATTTTACCTCTCTTCAAGACATTCCTTACCACAAGTTGCAGTGGGGCTCTTCAAGGACCTGTTACCTTCTGCAGGACCAGTGGATTTGAAAGGCAGCCTAAGCCAACAGGACCTGCCTGTGAGCTCAAAATCTTAGACATGTATCCTCAGTTGTTTAACTAAGATTGCATAGTGCATCCAAACGTACAAGTGTTCTGATTCATGAGGAGCAGAATTTAGTAACCTCTTTTTTGGAAAAGCAGGTCCCAACAGCGGGAATATTGGACTAGAAGTTAAAAGACATGGGTGTTTTCTCACATCAGTCTCATCTGGCATTTTCTCATAATGGATTTCATCTGACTAGGTGTAGAAAGCCTTCCCTTATCCTTGTGTTACAGCTAATAAATGTGAATAGACACTTTTAGTAATAACTTAATCTCATTCTAATATAGCATGTTAAATACATATCTCAAAAGTCAGTTTGTTTCTATCAAGAATTAAAATAGTATATAGTGTTAACCATGGTATGGATGTCTATGTTGTAAATATAAAGAGTTAAGAAATGAATTCTAATTTGCTTTGCCTCATTTTTCCTGTGAAATGAGATAGTAATATCCCCTTCCTGCTTTTCTTTGTCCATGTTAATTTATCTATGCAAACTGCCATTTGACATTTATGGTAGTAGCATCCCACAGAAGACAAGACTAACATTGAATAATATCTCAGAAATTACTGCAAGTCAGGCCTGCTCAGTGTGCCATATTATATAAAAGTAAAACACATAATTACAAATAATTCAAACAATTTTGTTCTCTATTCATTTTCTGCATGATTCCCAAATAATATAAAGTATTTCAACATTTTCACACACAGAAAGACAGTTTGTGTAAATTATATTTAACAATATTAAGATGAGAATTTTGTTTATATTGACATTAATATTTGGGCAGTTATGCCTGTAATATTATTTGCATCATTTCATGCTTTTATTTTGCATAAATACAGATCAAATTAACATTGACTTAGTATTTAAGATACACTTTTTCTATGTCTATGATACAAAATCTTATAGAGACTACATTTTGAATGAAAAACTAAATGTGACTAAATCTAATGCCAGTGGTCTGAAATCCTCATTAGGATTGGGGAAAAGGTGTGCCAGGAGACATCCTTACATCTTCCCATAGAGGAATTTCTAATGTAAGAAGAAATAAAGCAGAGACAAGACAGATAAAGGCATTCAAACATGGATGTAACTGACACATCTTCCACCTCACTCAGGTTAGTTTTTAAAAAGTGACTGCCAGGTACTGCTTTTAACTTGTTGGGGAAAGGTTCTGTATTATGTTGTTATAGCTGTAAATAAAATCAGCTGATAAAAGTTGTTGTAGTATATAAATTAAGGCATTCTTAAGCTATTTTTTTCTGATTAAGCCACAAATGCAGAATTTTTTTCATGTGTGGATAACATTGTCCACACAGAACATGTGACATGGTTTAGCTCAGCTTCAGACTCAAAATCAGGTACATTAGTATTGTTTGCTTTTTCCACTAATATATAAAAAGCAGAAACAATATGCTTGCACTTCTGAAATAGAAGAACCTCACTGATGAAAGATATGTGCAAATCCAACTTCTGGAACTGTTTTGTGTAGTGAAAATCTCTGAGGAATATTTACTTGTCTAGTAGTTTTATTATTTAATAGTCTTGGCATACTGAGTCTTCCCAAGTGGTACATTTTTTAATATGGAAATAAAAACAAAAATTGTAGCACTCTTCCTTTTTACTAGACCTCTGAGCAAAAATCAATATTTTCACTTCCTTCCTTTGTATAGTTATATGACTGTACATTAAGCAACAAATCTAACTGGAAGGCAAGAGAACCAAATTCTCTCCAAAGAAATTCAGTGAGTCATGGCCAAAATTACTCAGTACTGTAAAGAGATACCTTATTACCTTGCATTCTCATTAGTATTTATCTTAACTAATTGTAATTCAGGTTCTCCAGGGGCAGGGAACATTTTTGATTCATTGTGAGTATTCTGATAGAAGAGGATTCTGACCTCCATTAGTATATCTCAGTGCTATGACAGTATACATAACATTGTAGGGAAAAAAAAATAAAAGAGACAACATTTGAATACTTTGCATCTACTAAGAAGAAAGTTTCAAAGTGTTTTCTGATTACTACACTTCTTTTAAGTAAAATCACATTTCTCCAATTATTCTCATAAAGAAAGTATTTCTTTATGACCTTTTAATAGTTATTACTGGTACAAGAAATACCAAGAGTACTTATGAGGCAAAACATATACTTAGCTTCCTATAAAATACAAAAAGAAATAAATAGTTTTCTTTATGAAATTCTTTGTCTTCATCTGCCTTTGAAGCTTTGCAACTTCTAAGAACTTTATTCTTGTCCCAGTCAATAAATTGTTCAATGTAATCTGCAGTCCTTTGCTGGGCCTACATAAGAAAATCAAGTTTCAATCAGCCACTTGAAGTATCCCTCCTCTATCACCACTGGTCTCCAAAGAGATTATCACCTCAGTAATTGAGATTGAATCTGTTTTACATCACTGGCTTTCTTCATTTATCCTTTTATATAAAATCACTATCTCATCTCTGAATGTGAGCAATCACAATTGTAAAGTGCAGATAATATGCCACACATTTAATTCTAAATCAGTATTATTGTGCCCATTATTGTATGTTTAGCAAAACCTCACTGATCAATAACAGCCAGTACCCACTGTAGGAAAATCAAAGCTCTCACAGGTCTAAGACAAGATTCAAGTACAACTGAATGCTTCTATATTGTTATAAGTCTTTGATTATTAGAAAAATAAAATTACAAAATATCTTTTTTTTTCTCAAACTTAAAAATATTGAATAACATACTACAAGTGTTAGGATGCAGAATCTTTGCTTATTGTATTTCAGCTGTATCTTTTTCCTTGTTTCCCCAAATCCCTAGCCTGCTGAGTTAGGATTACTTTATTTGTCCAACTTTCTTCCAAGTCAGGTTAGTGTGTTTTTAGGGTTTAAATTAATGGGATGATTTGCTGAGTATAACAAACCCTTCTCAGCTGACCATCAACTCATTCCCTTTTGCTCAGAGCTTTTCTGTCTTCATTTAAAACCATGATTTAAAGCAACTGAAAGAGCTGCCTATACTTCACAGGGTCTTGAGTTCCCTGTCCCTACAGCTTTGCTAATTCTCTAGGGTTATCTGGAAGTCCACTTCTTTCTTAGATCTGCTTGACAGGTGCCTGTTTTATATCCTTCTCCAAATTAATTTTTTTTTCTGTATCTGGAGGAAACATCTAAGATAGTTTTGACTTCTACATGTTACCCAAAGTTCCTAGTTGTTCTTATATCTTAAAATTTCTTCTTATTGCTCTTTCAGAAAGAAAGTGCAACATTCTGGGAGGAATACTGAGCAAATTTTACTGCCCAAATGTAAAAAAAAAAGGCCTTGCTTTTCTTTTAATACTCTTCCCATGACCATCCAGCCTCCTCTAACATATCAGAATCGATGTTCCCTTCTTGGCTAATTGGACACATTGGTATTTTGTTTTTTACTGATCCTTTCCACAATTTCCTCATTCCTCTAAAACCGGAAGCTTGACAAAGCAAGACACATTTGTTTTCTAAGTCCTGTTATTTGATGGTTTACCTTATTGGTTTTCTTATGGCTCCAAGTTGGATAGCTTTAGTCTCTGTTTTTACAGTTACTGAAGTACACTAAGTAACGACCCTAATCAATATGGAGCTGGTAGGAGTTATGCATCATTGGCAACATAGGGCATCAAAGTGAAATCAGTCAAAAATAATGGTTTTGGCAGCAACTGTGTGCTGTACTGCAATAATACTTTTTTTCTTTTTTGCATGTGCAAGAGCATAGTTGTTGTGCAGGTAATGCCTGCTGGGCAGATCCCAACCTCTGGTCTGTAAGGACACTCCTGCAAGTGCTGCCCTGAGCATACCCCGAGGTAATGGGAGTGACTCCAGCACTTGTAACCAATGGGAGATAAAGAGCTCCTACCTTAAAATAATTGTCAAAGAACAGCAGTCCCCTCTGTCTTCTACAACCAGATGACTGCTGAGCATTTGATGCATACATTTCAGGTGAGTAATATTTTAATGAAGCCCATCTGGAAAGATAAATATATATGGAAGCAATTTGATACATCCATCTACTGTATTTTATCATAAGTTTTAGTAATAACATGATGTTTTATATTTCTAACTCAGTGACTCCACAAGCAAAACAGAGGTGCTTGTTAGATGGAAGAAAATTAGCCTAAACAAGATCATAATCCTTTAGAATTTATATAATTTAAATTAATAATTTGTGGCTCTTTATTCTTCATTGCATGATTAAACATATCTGCATAAAAAATTATTTTCTTTTCTTTTTTTCTACAGGGACACATCTCTTTTTTACTTCAATGCAATACCAGCTTCATAAGCTTGATTGAAGACAGTATAAGGATTCTTCTTAAAAAAGGAGAATTTCACAAAAAATCCAAAACCAAACCATTGAAAACTTATTTAATTCTATCATAAATATTTTTAAAAACCCAAATCTGATGTTGAATTAAATCCATAGTGTTTGCTTCTTGCTTATTTGGAACAACTAAGTTTTCATGGAATTGAATGCAGTAACAGTATTTTTATTTACACTTTAAGAAACTATGTAAAAACCTAAGCTTTATTAATTTCATTTTTTTCATATAAGATCCTGTATTTCAACAAAATGCACACCAACAATAGAGAGAAGTTCAAGCAAATGGAATACTTATTTTCCTTTTCATCTTTAAGTAAAATACAGACCACTGAGATAGAAATGGAAGTACATTTTTTTTGTGGCTGCATTTGGTCCTATCACATTTTTAGGGAATAGATACCCAAGATAATTATTTCTCATTCTCTGAATTGTGCTATTCTTACCTTCAAAAAAAGTTCCAGGCTTTCATTTTAGTGAAAACCCTGGAGGGTTCAGTTCCTTCAATACAGATACATCTTGGGAGACTCAAATTACTGCAATTTTAGTTGGGAGTATTTTATGTCTACCACTGTCATCTAGCTAGCAAGGAGCAAAACTTTAAAAATAGGACCTACTTAATTTAATGTTGATCTCAATCCATAGCCAAGCAAGAAACACAAGAATATGCTAAACTGCTATCATGTGGACATTTCCCCTCAATTCAGTGAGATTTAAATGCTGCAATTTAGATAGGTACTAAAATATCTCATTAAAGAAGGCTTATATATATATGTAAGGTTTTTTTAGTGTATTAAAAATGTTAATACTTTACCAACTATACCAACTTAAAACCTTCCTGATGTAGTTAACTGAGAAAAAAAAAATCTGCCATCACACATCCATATTCTGTGATAGGCTTGCAAGTATTGAAGTGAATTATGCATAGTTTGTGTCTGGAAAGGGCTAGAGCTGACCAAGGGCAATTTAATTTAGGCACACATTAATATACTCTAAATTATCCTTGAACTCTAACTACAACAATTTTAAGAATGCTTTTAGAATTTCATTAGCAGTAAACAGGGAGGGGCAGTAGCAAAGAGAAAACCTGACTAATTCTACTGAATATGTGAGGAGTTAGCTTCCATTTGCTACTGACTGTGGTACAGAAAATGTCCTCTCAAAATCCTGCTTTCTCCTTTCAGTTTCACACACAGTCCCAATAAATATCCAGACAATCCAAAGGTATAAACTAGCTCAATGTTGCTGGGTCAAAACATGATAAAGTTTGGACATTAATGCCCAAAGTGGGCACAATGATATCAAAGCCATCCATGCAATTATATGTTTTCACAATATATTACACTTAAGAAAAACCTTCAAAGTACTTGAAATTAGCTTGTGTTGTTAAAACATATCTGGTATATAAGGAATGCATACTGAAATAAATAACTGCACATATTTCCCCCTTTACTTAAATAGTTAATATAAATATCACCATCTACTGGCAGAACAAAATATGCAGCACTGTTCACAAGATTGTAGGATCAATAAAGGTAAATACACAAATTGATTCCAGTTTACGCAGCTCTTAAAAATCTGCAGAAATACAGTTAACTTCATGGTGTCTCACACCAGCCACATTATTTTCTCAGGTTCTTGTGTAGAGTTAGAAGTGGCTTCCTGAGCACCTTCACACACTTCTCTAGAATTGCCCCACATGAAAAAGATGCTCATCTTCAATAAAGAATGATCCTAATTTGAATTTGAATTAAGCTGCATACTCACTATGCTTTCCGATCCTTATGAAAAGAACTTAATTTTATTGTTGTAGTTTATGTTTGTAGTGGCAGTGTTTGCAAAGAGTCACTCATATCAGTGTGAACTTTTATTATTTTCTGGTTTGGGGTTTATTTAGATTAGTAACTATATCTCTAATTTTCATTTTGAAATATTACTGAGAAAGAATTTCTCTTATTTTCTCAAAAGTGAGGCTGGTTGGCATTTTAATGGAATTAGTAGCAAAATGTTAAAAGAGAGATAGCCTGGGTTTTTATTTGCCTTTTTGTATGAGTCCTTAATATGCTCTTTTGTGCATTCAGGCTTTTTGAGTAATCCTGAAGGCTAAAGTTTTAGTAATTTCGATAAAAGCTTAGAGTTTCTTGTTCTCAGTTGCCTTTAGGAACTGAAGCTAAGTAAAACATTAAATGGTACAAGACTTGTCATCAAATTTTGAAGTTCGCAAGACTCAGATTGCAGAAATCAAATCTTGACCTGATTTGAGCTGAGACAAGTAAAATAATTCTGAATAGAAAGATATTGAGAGGAAAAAATATCAGAATGTTACCACAGTTTGGATAACAGGAGATGAGAAACAAATGAAAAAGGAGAACCTAGCAATAAGGAATGGAAATACTCTATGTGGAAAATAGAGATAAAAGAGTAGGTTTTAGAGGAAATATCAATAACCTAGGAGGTATAAAGATGTCCTCTCCTGAAGAAAAAGAGAACCAGAGAGGGCAAGCTCCTGAAAATCAGGGAAGACCAGAGCATTGAGGTAAAAGTACTTATGGAGCCCAGAAAGACTGGGAAGTAAAAACAAGACAGAGGATTAGAAATTTGGCCAGAATTTACAGGTCTTTAATAATTTGATCAAGATTTTTCTAAATAGAGGAGAAGGTATATTTGAAATAATGTAGGGTAAAGACAATACTGCAGCTTGTTCAGGCATTATTTTAGATTGAGGTCTTCCAACTGTTTTAAAATCCTAAATGGGCTGCTACAGCCCAGAAGGCATCCTAGCAAAGGGTAGGAATTGGTGCTGCTGACTGTACCACCTGACACCACACTGCTCATCAGGCAGATCTACTGGAAGTTAGGTAGCCCAATGAAATCTGTGTTTTATAAAGACCTAATCATGAAGGAAGTCAGAGATGGTTTCTTCAAGGACAATAACACAAGCAGCAGTTGTTTGTAGTTGCCACATACCACAGACATGTCCTACAGAAAAGGAGTGAGCTGAAAGTAAAAGCCTTTGGAAATATATAAAAAAATATTTCAAGAGTTCAGAAAGGGTGAGATAGAAAAATAAAAGTTGTGTGTTGTTTTTTTTATACGCCATTCATCACCATTAAATTGCAGAGCCACTTTTCCACAAAACCTTGCCTTAAATAATTTCAAACACAAAGCACACAGCTTATGTTCAGGGAAGATAATGAGCAGAGTGAAATGCCTATGGAATTTGCCTTAAGGTGATGTCCTAGGGCCTTGGTACAGGTTAGATTTTTACAGCTCTGAGACTTCACTTATTTTTCTACACTATTGGATATTCACTGTCCTCATCTGCCCTGAACCCCCAACCCCCACGTCATTCTTTTGGTAAACATCTCTATTTTTCCTTCTTTAGCCAGAGAAGCATTTTGGAAAAACATCAGAGTTTGCAACAGATTCTTTGTGACAACTGCATTAGTACTAAATGGCCCAAGATCAGGCTGTTCTTGTGGGACTGACCAACTCACCGCTAGTCTTTTTGGCAAGAATTTCAGCAAATGGCTTCACAACACTCAATAAAAATAGACAAAAATTACTGCCCTATCTACAAAACAAAACAGAACAAAACAATACAAAACAAAACCAAAGAAAACATCCATATATTTTTTTCAAATTAATCAGCTGTTCTATATTGTACAAAACTGAAAATTTTCATCTTTCTATCAATTAGATACCAATGCCACCTTAGTTTTCTGTTTTTTACAAAACTCTCATTCTGGAATTAATCTACTCATTTTCCAGAGAGAGAAAATCAGGCGCAGAGGGAAGAGGTTCACATCTGATTTTTGCCTTGATTCTAGGTTTGGACACAGCTTGCTTAAGCTATTTGGCTATTAGAAATTGATCCAAAACCAGGTAGTTGAGACATTTAGCAATCTGACATTATAGGTCAGTAATATAGCCAAGGATATCACAGACTGTCACCCTAGAATTCTGCTACAGAGAGTGGAAACTAATATGCATTTTTAGAGTTCAATTCATCTGAGCTGGTTTAGATTTCTAAGTCACAATTAGATGAATCATGTCCCACAAGTGATTGTTTCTCTTCCCTGACTATAAAATTCACCATGCTGTCTAGCTCAGACAAATACATCCATATTAAGGAAGGATGTTTCAAATTAGCTGAGATTAATCTCACACATAGAGGTTAAAGATTAGCTTTTAAAGTATAATAGTGGTTTACAATGTAGTCAGGGAACATAGTATGATTTTCCAAGGTATTTAGATGTCTTGGCACTTTTGAAAACCTCACTAATGGTCTACCTGCAATCTTTGGTACTTAAATATTTCTACCAAGTTTTCCCATAGAAATTTCCCATGCAAATATTCTCCCTGAAAGGTCAAATGAAGTTCCTTATCCTTAAAACCAAAATAAAGAAAAACAAATCCTGATGATTGGAAGACACAGGAAGGGCTACTCTAGATGTCTCTATTGATCCTAATACACTGCCATCATCATCTCTCTTAACACAGTGCTATTTAAAAAACCTTTTGTACTGCATAAAGTTTAAAATAAAATTGTAAAGGCGACAATGCTCTGCTCATTCTCCTAGCTGCAGTCATAGTAAATGTACTGTACAGTGTGTAATGGGAAATAGTAGTAATGTCCAAACACTGGCTGATTTACATTACTGTCAGTGGTGTGTCATTAATATTCTTATTAAGTGCTTTGAGAGGTTGGTTGAATAGGCATTAATGGCCTTCAGAGATGCAGATTTTAAAAAAATGTCTGCTTGTGCAACATTTTTTTAAACAGTAAATATATCTATGCAGCTGCAAAATTGTAATTTATCTGCAAGGGAGAATAACAGTTACCGAAAGTAACATGCACCATGTTAGACTGGGGGGATTTGACATGACATTTTGTGTTTCTAGTGGGAATGACATCTATAAAACTTGGGATAGGACACTCAGACCCTATAAATTCTTAAGATAAGACTTTCAACATTTGACACCTTTTTCTAGAAGAGCTTGGCTATTTCTGACAGATTCTCACAACACTTATGATGTGCAGGTTATGACTTGCACAGTATTAAAAATCTCCTCTGTTATAAAAAGAATAAAGGGTTTGATGATTAATTGCCAGTAGTCACCTGCTGTATTACTAGCTGGTTGAGAACATTAACATGGCAATAATCGCTGCAGTCTTCTGAATGAAATGACCATAAAATGCATGAAATCAGACATGCACAGAGTGAATCAGCAGTGGAAATGTATGTGTATTGGCTCTGCGAGGTATATGATCAAAGGATGATCTACACAGAGCCACAACTCAGTAGAGCATGAAAGATGGAAGACAGAAGAAGCCAAATGTGCACAGAGCTAAGAATGACTAAGGAGTTAAAACTTGCAGAGACAGAAAGCCAAATTGTACCATTTCCATAAAGGTGTAACCACCTGTCAATCGAGTTTTGTCAGCTGAGATTGCTTCAAAGACTTTAAAAAGCAATCAAATAAAAATGGTCAAAATGAGCTAATGTGTTAATTGCTGTGGGAATAGAGGCCAAAGCTACAGTAATTGCAGAGAAAGATGAGAAGCAAACTTTGTAGCTACTAGAATCCTGTGCAATCCCTTTCTTTTGTTCCAAGTTGCCTAATAACTGCATACTGAAATCTGGCCCTTAGGCTACAGAAAGCGGTTCTCTTGGCTGATATATTTCTCTCCAGTTGAGTTGCAAGGTTTTTAAAATTTGCCCTTTCTTCTGCACTGCTGCATTTTCAGCCATATTTTGCACATGGGACAGAAGTAGCAAGTAAACGTATCCACTCTGTTGAAAAGCAAGTTCATATTAGGAGGAAAGTTTGGTGCTGTGACTGCCACCTAGTTAATGGACATTCTGAGTCCTACTTTCAGCTTTTGTATAGTACTTACAGTGTTGTTAAAAATAGTTTTTAAAAAGCAATTTTTATATTTGGTGTGTAGGATATAAGAAAAAAATTCTCACTGAACAGGGATCTAAGTAGCAAGAGTTGAATTCAGTTTTGACAGCAAATCTATGCTGAACACTGTCTGAAGGAAAACAGAATGGGTAGGTCATGTTCAACTTCCAATGCCCAGATCCCCAGTTACTTAAACAGGTTTGAGTTTTCAGCAAAGTTTAATTGACATTTGATTGAATTCTTGAGAGGTCTGCATCTCCTAAGATAACAGAATTCGTTCATGAAGTACTAAGGCACATACTTAACTTTTAAACCCACCCATCTTCAGCACAACACTCTACTGGATTTGTGCTCATGTGTAAAATTAAGCAAATGCTGAAATGACCCATATAAGAATTATACTACAAAGTAATGTCTGAAAACATGAAAAGTAATTATAAATTTGTGGAAAATTCTGGTACAACTATTTTCTTGATTTCCAAGATATTTATGGCAAAACCCCTTTAAATCAATGTGATATCACTGAGGAAAATATTTAGTTAAAATTATTAATTCATCATGGTACTCTAAGATACCTTTACAATTTAGACATATGTTTGCAAACAGATGTCTGTATATTGCTCCTACATTCAAACTCTTCTTAGAAGAACTAATTAAGTCTGTCAATCCTTAATACACACACATACCTACATACATACATTAATATATATGTATAAACATCTGTTTTACCACATTAACACAATATAACATAAACATTGCCCAAGCACCAATCCATATGGGCCATCTCACCATCCTCTGTCTCCATAACAGAATGTAAGCACCAGAAGCCAAGGTATGCTTAAGCCACTGAAAGATGAAAGCTAAATCCTTCTTTAGCAGTGGCAGAGGACAGTCATTCCCAGTCTCAATGGAGACACCAAAGCAGAAAACATAACATTTTACAGAAATTAATCAATCTATATATGAACAGAAGGATCTAGGACAGTTTCCTAGATATAAGGTTTAAGACAGACCAAGACCCAAATTAGCGTTTTTAGCCATTTTGTTACAGAATTAAAAAAAAAAAAAAAATAAAATAGATTTGAGAGGCTGAAGAGGGAGACAGAATTTGAAAGACTAGGCAGAGCAGATGATCTCACTACTTTTATCCACTATTTCTTTCAAAGAACAAAGTATTTGTTTTCAGAAAAGAATGGGGTTTGGTTTTCTTTTGATCCCTCCTCCAGTATTTATAATTTTTTGCCTCAGATGAAGGTGGGACAAACAGAAAGTTTGGGGATTTTCTGAATAAGCTTGTCTTCACAAGAAAAAGATAATTTTTCTGGCCAAAGTAGGGCATTCAAACAGTCATAATCTCAGCCCCTCCGTGGGTACAGCTTGTATCTCTGAAATCCCTGAATACCTGTTATTCTCCCATCAGCATGTTCTTACTCTTTTGAAGTTATTCAATATTAAAGGTCAAAAAAACTGCAACTTGATGGGTGAGAGTTGACTCTGAGTTCCAGTCCAACCTTAAAAGCACGTGCTAGATGATATGTTAGACCAATTGCATGACCAGTGCTTGAAAGAAGAAATTGTGATATTAGTGTAAACCATGAAATTGAAGTGATTGCCAGTTAAGAATTAAATAAGGTTGAGAAAAAAAAAAAAAAGGATTAAAAATAATTAATCAAGAAAGAGTTTAAAAACTCAAAAGTCTTGCTGTCTCAAAAGTTATCCTGCAAAAAAGTAACAAATAATATTTAGGCGAACACTTGCATATCAGATTAGAAGAACCACAGTGTTTGAAAAAATGTGCATTGATCTATCCCAGAATTCCCATTCTGCATAGAACTAAGACTAAATGCTGACTTACAGACATAGTTATGTTTTGTGAGTCTCTTGAACCTCGTGAGTGGGATACTGTCATCATGGCAACACCAAGCTCAGATAGCAATAATTAGAACTGAGGGTCTATATGGAAAATCATACAGGTATATTTTAAAACTTAGTTTGGCTTTACAGTGTTTTTACCATTTAGAATTTGTGTTCTGCTGCTATTCAGGCGTTTACATCTTTGTTTATGCACAGATATTAACAGAAAGACAGTGCTCCTGTCCAAAGTTCAAAATTGTGGATGTGAAAAATTTCAGCTTGCATAGTCAGTCATATTGGTGAAAGCTGATACTTTGTTACCTTCCACACATTATTGATTTTTCTCTCTTATGGATTGCCTTTTTATTAATTAATATATTTATCTAACTGATTTGCTGGTATTTATTTCACTGCTTAGATAGCATCACATAAATAGTTCTGTCACAATAAATTGGACTAAACACAAACCTAGAATTAAACATGAAGTGTTCGCAGAATAAAAATGCAATAAAATTACTTTGACATTAATTTATGAGAAAAAAGAAGGCAGAATATCTAAATTAAGATTATTTTAATTAAAAATGCTTGACCCAAAAAATGATCAATTTTTTTGTGATCTACAAACAACTCAATAGACTCAAACAGTAATTTTGAATTACTTTGAAGACTTTCTCATCTGTTTGCCAATAGCATGGTACTAATAAAAATTCTAGTTATAATGATAAATTACTGTGCAGAACTTATTTTTCAGTCTTATAAGAATACATTCTGGAAACTTACGTGCACAGACATCTAGGAGGAAATGTATTTAGTGTTTTGGGAAGCAATTATGAATACATATTTTCTCATATGAGCTTTTAATTAAAACACTGTAACTTTTTTATACATCTTTTGGGGAAAAAATCTAATAAAAATGGTGATAAACTTTTTTTTTAATAGGATAAAACTTCCAGAGCAAGTAAAAATCTCAAAGCTGAATTCTTCTCAGCATAGGAAACTGTCATGGAAAGAAAATTCTAAAAATGGTATGAATTTCCAGAGCTGTGAAATTATGTGGGCCGATATGAACTGCAGCTTTTTTTTGTTTCCCAAATCAAATCACAGAGGTAGATTATTGATTCATTTGTTTTACCATGAGCAGTTCTTGGACATTTCTATCACAGGAAAAAGATGAAGTTAGTTAATTTCTATCAAAAAAATCTAGAGCTGTGAGTGAATATACATTTTTCTAGCAATTTGGACTGTCAGTTTTAGCAAAGCAAAGAGAGGAAGAAGCAAGTTCATGTTCTGCCAAATGCACAACCGTAGCAAAGAAAAGAACACGTACAGATATATCCGCATATATTTGGGTGGGTGCATCTTCAGAGATGTGGCTTTTACATAGCTCGACTGAAGCACTTCAGTGGAACATAACTTTTGCTTCCTAAAGCCCAAGAGGCTTTAAAAGTTTCCTAAATTAGGCAGCCAAAATCATTAATCTCCTTAGAAAAATTTGGCAAACTACTGAATTCATATTGACACAAGAGCTAGGAGGTAGCAGACTCAATTAACAAAACCATTTCTCTGCTCTGATGGCTTTGCTCTTTCTCTCTGAAATCACCAGGGTAACACTGACTTTATTGCAATCACAGAGAAAGAGCTAATGTTTCAGGATGGGAACAAACAAGTTATTGATAAAATAAGTACTGAGTCAAGCCTGAATCCAAACATGAAGGCATCCTGCTTTCCATGTTTGGGTGTGCTGCAGTCCTGCTCCTGCTCCTGACACGGACAGTCCAGAGCTAACCAGGGCTAGCCTTGGCTGCAGCACTCAGTGCACTCAGACCCAGCAGTGAGAGAAGAAGAGGTTAATGTCCTCACTTGCTCCTAGCCATCCCTTTGCTGGGGTAGGAGGGTGTCTCTCAAGGAAGCAGGGTCCTGCAAGGGAGTGTGATACCAATTAACTGCAATGAGACCATGCAGTCTCACCTCTGACTTCTTGTACCTTAAAGGTACAGCAGACAGCTTGGTTATTAATGGTTTTGCTAATTACCTTATGGTGAAGGAAATCAGTGATTCTGATGTACCTGTTGTGCATCAGATATTACAAAGATGCCCCCAAATAAAATAAGGGCTCCTAACTTTGTAGATAATAAGTAGTGATTGGACAAGACAAATACAATTTTGTTTCCATAGACACATTCAGGACATTTTTCACTCACAGCTGATTCTCACACCTATTTACTCACAAACTGTGCTCTGCAAATAATCCCAGCAGGACAAGTAAGCTCCTATTTACTCAGCAAACGCAAGGATGGCTGTATTCGACCATTTTCATTCCTTCACATCACCAGTTTTATGGTCTATCACCTTCACAGCATTTTGCTTTCACACTATACCTCACTGTCAAGCAAAACTTGAAAAAACACTTAAGCCCTGGGACTCGATAAGGTTTCTATCCTATTTGACAAATCATTAAATCAGGTAGACTGTTTTCTAATGGGTGTTTTCTCAAGACATATTTCTTCACAAGTTGCTTGTTTTCAACTCTTAAGCCCACCTAATGACTGGAGTATTTTTAACCATACTTTGTACACTGTACCTTTTTAAGTCAAATAATTGGATGAGAGAATAAATAAAATTAATGGAAGAAAAAAATGCTGAAAAGAAAATTATTGAAAAATATTGAAAAGTTAATTGAAACCTCTTCTTTTCTTTGTTAGAAAGAAACATCATATGCATGCTTGTCCGAACTCACTCACTTTTCCCTGGTTATTCTTTGTTTGTCTGTTACTTTAGTTTACTAAATCATCCCTGCAAATACTGGGGGATTAAATGCTCGATTAAAATGGAGAGCCAATGAAGATTTGGTTTAGTTAGATACACTGCCTTTCCCTTGTCTAAATCTATAAAAACCACAAGAGTAGCACTCTGTGTGAGACAACTCTGCCATGCTTAGCTTATCTAAGAGTGATTATGTTTTTCAAACACAAGGGCTTTACAAAGGTTTAGCAAACTGGGAGAGGACTGTTCATTATTATTAAGATAGATATGGATTTTCTGGGTTGGCAATGGCTTTTCCCCTCTCCCTAGCAGGATCTGGAGAACACAGAGTACTGCTGTTGGGCAGCACTGCTACGACCTCCACATTTTCTCTGCTTTATACTGGAAATGCAAGGCATCACTCTGGCCCTGTACAAATCAACAGATGTCCAACCAGCTACCAAAGAGCTTTTCTTTAATGAATTAAAGTATGTAATATTTTAATGAATGGAAATTAATAAAAATCAAGATAAAAGAGATCAAATTCAAAGTTAGGCAGTGTTGTACTCTCCTTGCAATCCTACAATATTCAAATAAAGAAGACTAATATTTGATTCAGAGTTCTGTTGAACTTTCTTGTGTGTGGTTTTGTTTTTAATACATCTTCCTTGCTTTCAAAAGCAAACCTGAATTTCTGAATCTGTTCAGATGTAGTTTTTTGTTCCTGATTTGTGTTTAAGCTTCATCTCCATATTCATTGGACTGTAAGATAAATAATTTTCAGTACCTCAGAAAATTAAGCTATACATTCCAGCATGGATATAATACCAAATATTAAATAATCAATTGGGAAAATATATCCTTATCTCTTTTTGTGGAATGGTGTCTGTATGTCATGAGTGTAAGGTACTTGTGAGCATCTGTGTGTAATCAGCTTTTCCACCTGCAAAGGGGGGATAATTATTATTTCTTTGCAACTATCATGAGGTTTAGCTTAATAAATTCTGGCAATTGGTGTGAGATGTTCTTAATGAATAACTACATATTGTAAGTGGTAAGGTTAATTATCCCACTATGACAGAAATCAATCACTGTTAAATCCTTTCTATCTGGATAATGAGGTAATCTTGAATTTTTTGATTTGGCTAAAGTAGCCACATTACTACCATATGTTGGAAATCTATGAGACTACAGAATGCCCCTGTGCAGACTGAAAGAGTTTATAAAACTATGCCAAGTTTTAATCCTTTTTTTCATTATGCTTCCATTTAAATCAATAATGTTACTCCAGAAGGTCATTTATTATCCTATTTCATAGAATAAGCCCATGGTTCTCCTCATGAAGTGCTATTGTGATGTTGAGTAACATCATCATTGTTACTCAGTAATTGTAATTGAGTAACAACATTATTGTTACTCATTAATGAAGTGCTATCTTAAAATATCAGAAAAAGTGATTTTATAACCACAAGCTTTATAGTTGATTACAACACTATTTTCTTCCATTAGAATGATTGGGATTCAGAATTTGCCAGTTTTTGGGTTTGAGTCCATTAAGCATCACATTTGTCAGTGATTTTTAAGCAGGCATGTAAGGAGGGATGTTTAACTTAGAACATCAGGAAGACTAGCAAACCAAGACTGATTTTTGAGGCCAATAGGCAATATACAGTCAGTTGGCTTTTAATCAAAATTCAATTTACTTACTCAATCACTCTCTGTTAATGACATGAAACATGCAACAGTATTGAGTGGTGTTTGTGGACAGCTGTATAAGCAAGCCTCTTCCAAGAGCAGAACACATACTTTCATAACATGGGAAATTCAAGCTTTCACATCATTAGTGGAGCTTTAGACCATATGCTGCTGAGCTCAAAGGTAGCCAGGTGGAACTTTCTGTGTCAAACTCATTATCTCTCAAAACAAATGTAGTCTCACGCTTTCTGAAAACAGGAGATGAAAGTCTCAGCTTTCAGTCAAAGTCTGGTTTATTCATAATTGGGACCTGTAACAGTGCAGAATATTGTCTTTTAAAAAAAAGAAAAAAAAAGAAAAAACCACCAACTTTTTTTCCAATTGTATCAAGGATCTTTCAAGTTTCTCTCTCATTCTTGACATTTTATTGCCAGCAGATACACAGGAGAACATAGGCCAGTGAGCTGGGCAGTAACCAAATCACAGCCAGTCAGGTTTAAATGTGGAGTCTTTTCAATAGCCTGTATCAGGGTTGTGATTAAAGCTCTCTCTGCCGTGGGAACATCCATGTCATGTCATCTCCCCCTACTGCGACAAATAGTTACAAATTAATGAAAATTTAGGTGTACACTGTTAATTGAATGTTTTTATAGGGAAACACAATGACCTAGGAAATGGAGGATTCCTCACTTCCAAAACCAGGCATTTCTTCCTCCCCAATCTCCTATTGCTTTCTACTCTATAACTTGTTTTTTCTTGTTTGTTGCCTCTGATCCTCCCTACGTTTCTTTGTATTAGTTTTCTCTCTTACTTTATTAATTGCACTATATTAACTTCACAGCTAAGGTCAGTTCCATCTCAATAGGCCAGGGACAAGCCTAATTCTGCAAACAGTGTTCCCCATAGGTACCATAAGCAGTTTCAAGGCTGTGATGTTTGTGTACAGAACTGAACAACCAAATATGTCTTCCTG
The DNA here is from genome assembly GCA_034336665.1 of Luscinia megarhynchos. NCBI lineage: Eukaryota > Metazoa > Chordata > Aves > Passeriformes > Muscicapidae > Luscinia > Luscinia megarhynchos. The sequence goes on from JAPFBE010000003.1 coordinate 75,398,197, forward strand.
ATAATCTCACAAGTTCTCTCCTTCCTTAATATAGTTGTTCTAATTCAGACTGTCATCCTTAACAGTATAAGTCATCATTAATCACAGAAATAGGAATTTCCTCATACTATGACTAAGTAGGCAAGCATAATCTTCTCAGGATTTTGTCAGATAATTTTACTGTTTTGATAGCCCTGAAACTTTATAGAGCACTTTAAACTGTATTAAAAAATGATTTAACGAGACATAAACTTCTAAGTATCTGAGCCATCAAAGAAAGCAAGTCTTAGGAGTCTAAGTAGTTCAGTACTAGAAGAGCTGAATGATATATATAACTAACTTCATATTGTGTGCCACACCATTCCTTCACAGGAAGCCTGGGACAGAGACTTGAATTTGACCTTCACAGACTCAGTCAAGGACCTGATGCCACTTGCTGGACATCTTCTAAATAAACATTTCTTTAATCCAGTCTAGACCATGCCCAGCATTTGCCAAGATCCTCAAGTTCATGCATAAGCAAATGCTGTGTTAGACATGTATGGGACAACTTCTCATGCTTAGCAGAGTCTGTGCAATTCAATGTCACAAGAGATTGCAGAACGTGTTGGCTTTTTTGTTCTTTAGGGGTATGTCTGTGAATAATTTAATTTGTGAATGTAAATGGAGGTGAGTGTTTGGAAAGGCTGTGTTTAACCAAGGTTGGATAATCTCCTCAAGCTTTTACTGTAATCAGTAGAAGGAGAAGCTCCTCCAGAGGATGTCAAAATGGGCACTTTTCTCTGTGCTAACCCCAGAAGTCACCAGGGAAGGTTAGGTTTGCAAGGACAGAGTAAATCTCATGAACAATTAAGACTAACTCCATGGTGAACTCTAAAATGCCAAGACAGAGTTCTTCTCCTCGTCCATTATTTAACTAGTGCAGTAGCAGAATTCCAAATAAAGATGGATGGATACAGCTCTAGCTATACTGCAACACAAATGCCTTTCGTCTAAAGCCAAACCTCAGCTTGATGTGAAGCCTTCCAGAATACAGGATGCCTTCACATTTTTATAAAAGTGGTCTCTCTGGAAGTCAGAGTATGGTTTGTGCCAAAAAACTGCATATGTTGTATACACACAGACATACATACACATCCCACCCCACCCCCCCACCACACACATATATATATGTTATTTTTTTCAACAAGATTTTTTTGTTTTTCTTGGAAAATTCAACACCCAAAATAGAAAAACAGACATTACCATTTCACCACGTGCATTTCACATGTCCTATGAGTCCTAAGAAATCAGACCTCCTGACAGAAAATCATGCTGAAAAGTAAAAGAAACAAAAAACAAAATTTTGTTTTGGTGTTTGCTAGATAAAGAGTGCTTCATTGCAAATGCAGTATGTAAGGTAAAGTTAGTGATACCAGGCTGTTAATATACTTCAGCTGATAACTGAAGCAGAAAAGGACATTTTTTAGACAATGACCAGAAAAACTTATCAGAGAAGGAGAGAGGCTGTGTATGATTTCAGTGAAGAAGTAAAGGAGAGAGATTTTCTGTGCAAAAGAGGGACACATAATCCTCAGTGACTTCTGGAATCAGGGCAATCCCTGTTTACTAGTGAGCTGGAGCCATAGACTGGTGCTGGTGCAGTGAATAACTGTGGCACTTGCTGTCTGCCTCCTGCCCAGTGGCTGCCCAGCACCCAGCTCATGCCACCAGGAGATGAAGCAGCAGAACCCTCCCAGGGGTGATGTCAGGAGCCACGGCCAAAGGTGCCTGGAAGTGTGCCTGGAAATTCCTCATCTGATTGTGATAGCAGCTTGCCCAGCTCCTGGCTCACACTCAGAGTCTTTGGATGGAAAAGGATGACCTAAGCAGAGGTTGTCCTGGGTGCTGTGAGTCTGAAATTCTGCACAGTGGGTCACAAGAGTGAGGAATCCAGTGTGGTTTGTTGGCTGAATCAGGTAATGCAGCAGAAAATCCTATCTAGAAGAGAGAGGACTGGCAACATGTTGTCCCTAATATCCCAGACCTAATAATTTAGATTTGTATATGAAAGGGATCTCTGATCATCTTCTGCTACAACCCTTCCACTCTGCAAAGCACCAGCCTCAAAATTTTCTCAGTGTTACAAAGTCTAGAGTGTCAAATATGCACCATCTACAATTCATTCCATAGACAGACTGACTCTAGAAGGGATCTTTATGCAACTCTTTTTTAAAGGGTCTCATTTCAGTCATCCATTCTTTGTGTAGAAGTATATCTGCATAAAGAATTAGCTTTTCAATCAATAAACCAAAAATCTCTCTTGCTTCCTAAACAGAAATACCTTGTGAAATTCAAACTATAGCAATTAAACCCTTCCACTACAGAGATAAATATTCCAGAAGTTTTCTTTTACTTTTTAAAAGTATTGTACAAAATCACACTGTGTGACTAGTAAAAGAAAGGTGAAATCAACAAGGTTTTAAATAACATGAAGTGATCCTTAATTCACAATAGTTATCCTAACTGTTCTTGGGTGATCAAAGCAGCTTGATATGTAGGATTTGGATAGTGAAAGGTAGTGAACAGGGTGACTACTTTTGCAGCACACTTCATGTGGTTTACATAAATTACACAGCTTTATAACCTCAACTTTAGAAGCTGATGTAATCAAGATAAAGTTAATCAGTTTTCTCTGAAAATCTCAGCTTTCTAGGAAATAATACAGTGACTATCTTTAAATATAGAACATTAGGGAGAAAGACTGTTATCTGTTATCTGTCATAGTGTCTCTTAAAAGCTTTGATCTAAGAGACCTTTGGTTTTATGGCTAAGAAAAAAAACAAGTTTGCAATGAAATGGTACCATTTTATGATCTCTGACATATAAATGTCATTTCATAGAGGATTTGTATAGAAAAGAAAAATACTCTAAAATGCCATCTCTAACTGGCTTCTGAAAGAGCATATATTTTAGGTTTGAACAACAAAATTGTTTTTCCACATATAAACATTCATTTAGGTCTCACTCCCACACAGAACTGATGCCTCCAATAAAGAATATGACTCACACCATTGCTGGTGAAAGATATTGACTTTTCTTTCCAGAACTAAACGTCAGACAAGCATCAGAAACTACAAAGTTATTAACTAAGATATATCAGAAACTAGTATCCACAGACCTCAGAATAGCTTCAGCTCAATAGTTAGTGAGCTCCTCACATCTTTTCTGGGTGCAAGACTGTTTGTGGGGTTTCTTTTAATTATAATATACCAACGAATGTAATTTGCTGTCTCAAAAGTTGGATTTTAAGTACCCTGCATTGACTCATCTAAAACGTGAATTTATAAGTTAAATGAAAATCCGAAAAAAACCCCACAAAATATCTGTTTTTCTTAGGTAACTTCCAGAAACTTTTCTCTTACTTTTCTTGCCTTTCATATTTTCTGAGACAAGTCTTTCTAGTGCTAATACTTTTCATACCCTGAATCACAGACATGTCCTTCCTTTTTCCCATACTGTCCTTCTTACCAGCTTTTCAAGAAGATACTTAGTCTTGAGCCTACTCCCAAAAGACCAGGATGCTGAGATAACTCTTTCCTATCCTCATAACATCTCAACCCATATCCTCTGATTTACTCTGCTGTCACTCTGTCACAAATATTTTTATCAAAAGAAGCTGCATCAAAAGCAGCATGACCAGCAGGTCAAAGAGGGTGACTATTCTTGTGAGACCCTATTTGTCCAGCCTGGAGAGGAGAAGGCTCCAGAGAGACCTTATGGCACCTTCCAGTACCTAAAGGGAGCTACAAGAGGGCTGGAGGACTTGGCAGGAGTATGTAGTGATAAGGGAAGGGAGAATGGCTTCAAACTGAAAGATGGCAAGTTTAGATTAGATGCTAGGAAAAATTCTTTACTGTGACAGCAGTGAGGTTTCCCAGAGAAGCTTCCCCATTTCTGGAAGTGCTCAAGATCAGGTTGGATGATGAACCTGGTCCAGTGGAAGGTGCCCCTGCCCATGGCAAGGGGGGTGGAACTAGATGATTTTTAAGGTCTCTTCCAACCCAAACCATTCTATGATACTATGATTTCTGTACACACAATCAGGAAACTGTGCATATCAAAAGGGTTTTTTTGCTTATTAGGTACCAAAACTGATAAATTAATGTTCAGTTGTAAGTGTTGAGGCAATGTTTCAGAGTAGGAAGATACGTAGTTACGCACAGTCACTTAACTGTATTTCCAGGAAAAACATTCCTAGAATGGTGCATTTATCATACAAACAAGTGAATTCATGCATGTGTCAGTGCTGCTACTCTCATAGCCAGCTAGGTCTGTATTTATAGTGCCAAATGGGAAAATCGTGTACGGTGATTTTCAGGCATGTAGAAACCCAGTCACAGGTGCTCTGAGGACTAGGAGTGCCACAGCTGTTAGTTTGTCAGGGGCAAGGTCTGTTAATGAAACTGAATTGCTTGCTTACAGCAAATAAGCCTTGCATGTGAATAAACTGACTGTGGTACAACAGTGGCTGAAAACCAGCAATATGACAGAAAAAATGTTGGATATAAAACACTGACCTGGGGGACTCAGATGCAGAGTTATGCCTAATTAACGTGAGTAGAGTCAAACATGCAATTCAAACAACAGCATCTGTTAGAAAACAAAGCAACTGAAAAAGCATTTAGTTTTACACTGAGTTTCAGGAATCATTTACTTCAGGCAGGTTAACTGTGTTTGTCACGTAACTCCCAGGCATTTTTCCATGCTTTGATAATATCAAGGCATCTATGGGGCACTTAAATACAGAATGCCTTGAAACAAAGGCATTTAAGTCCTTCCTAGAGAGCCAGCTGTGGTTATTCCTGTGTTTTTATCACAAAAGCTGAGATCAGAATAGGAAAAAGTCATATTTCCCCTGAATCCTGCTGCCTCTTTTCTTTTGCTAAGAGCTGTTTCATCTAAAACAGGAAAAGGACTGCAGTATCAGAGTACATCCAACTGAGAGAATTATAAAGTTCAACTCATGCTTTGAAACTCCCACGTTGGTGGTAGGAAATTCACTACTCAGGTTTTCATTCTCCTTTCTTTTACAATATTTTTTTCCTTTCTCACAGGTACATTGATGCAAACTCCTGCAAGGCAGATATCACTCTCATAGCATGTAAGTAACTGACTCACTGAGGCACAGTGGAGTTTCCCCCTTGGCTTCAGCAAGCTTTGGAACAAGGAAAAAACTTTCTCTTTGTGGCAGTTTCCTCTGCTGAGGCATTGAAAAACAACACAGGAGAAAGAGGGAAGAGGCAGGGAACATGTGATGCTTTCCATCTGCACTCTTCTCACTGCATTATTTATACTAATCTGAACAATTTAAATAAATAATATTCCCCCCTTTTATTTCTCTGTGATTGATGCTCAAGAACACTGCAGAAGCATATTTAATAACACTGAGTTATTAGATTTGCTTATACAAATCTGAATGATTGTAAGTACTTACATCCTAATTAACTCTTCCTCCCTGGTTATGCAACTAGAAAGTACCAAAAGACTACACTTGCTTTGTATAGGAAAACCCAATAAAAATATTGTGGAGCTCATACAGCAAATAATTTTTAATCTGAATCATTAGTCTGAATAGATGAATATCTTCAAACAAAACAGAAAATCAAGGAAAGCTCACATAACCTTCCTAGGACACTAGCATGTTATTCACATGTGAAACTGTGTGATTTTGTAGCAACCTTTTTTTTTCCAAAGAATACAACCTTTTCCTTCTTGTTTTTATTAAATAAAGTTCAGTTTTTTCTTTTCTCTCTGTTAGTCAGAGAATTGGTCACAGATCTGTCCAATATTATATGCAAAACAATATCAAAGAAGACACTCAAAAAGAAAATCTTAAAAGCAGAATTGTTTAGAACTATCATGTACTGAACAAAGGAGACTGACAGACTGACATATTTATGAGGTTTTGTTTTATGATAGGGTTTTTTTTCTATTTGCCTTAAATGCAGTTTGAGGTTTTGGTCACATTTCTTTATCCCCTTTTTGCAAAACTGCAAAGTCATTTTGATTGCCAAACGATTCTTTTCATCTGGCGTTATTAAAGCAGTGTTTCACACTATTTTTCTCAGCAGTCTTTTCTCTCTTCTAGTATGAGAAGACATCTGGAGAGAAAGTTTGAATATTTTTGTATAATACACTTTATAAATATCCCAAGTCTCAGCATCATAGGACCTGGAGGAAATCTAGACTCTGTTGATGTCTTTTGCTTATCACTTCCCTTTCTTGATTTAATGAACAAAAATATATCACATGTTCTCAATGCTGAATATGCTAAAACAACTCACTGAAACCTGACTGAAACTCTGCCAAAAAGGAAACTTAACTTCTTCATTATTGCAGCAATATATTATCATGTATATATGTATACTGGGCTTTTCAACTCCTAATAGCTAATCCTCTGAAGTTTAAAAACAGGGACTAAGGGCTTGATTTAAAGGCTTGTTTCTTTTCATTTATTTCATAGTATTTGGAGTAAAGGTCAGCTGTTAAAAAACGCCATGTTAACTATGCACAGGTAGCATGTTAGTGTGAAGAAAGTCCAGACAATGCAGATGCATTTTGGTCTAGACCATTCTGGTAGCTCTCTGAGGGATGGCAGGACACAAGAGCACAATGGTGTGAGATGATGTGGGGGCCCAGCCAAAACTCCTGACCTCGTGGCACTCACAACAGCACTTGGGGACTCAAGACCCAGCTACCACACTGCACAAAGGCAAAGGCATGAGCAGCTGTGAGAGAAGTTTCTACATGCAAGAAACAGGGAGTCTGTGGAATTCATGATTCACTCATTGCTCATTACTTAAATAATTAATTCAGTTAACTGAAATATCACCAAGTATCACAAGCTACCTGAAAGTATATATAGAGTCAGAAAAAATAGAAACCATGCTCCTACACAGCAATTAACCCATGGAATTATTTCTTTCAGCTCTGACATGTGTTTTCTGTGCTGGAAGATCTGGAGAGTATTCAGAACAGGAGTTTGCTCTGTTGACTTTTCCTCCAAATAAGAAATCACTTGTAAGAGAGTTACAAAATCCTTGTTATGTTGTCCCTTTAGCGATAAGTCATGCATAATAAGAGATTTGCAGGGGTAAAAAAATCTTCGAAATCAGACTGATGCAGCAAGATTGTGAAACTCTGAGACTCCAGATCTTAACATTAGTTTTCATCCCAACTCTGCAAAATTTTAACATTCTGGTTTTGTTGGTTTTTATCCCCCCTGAAATTGTAATTCCAAATAAATTTTCTTCAAAAGACATTTCAATAAGATACTTTTAAGCATTTCATAGTCCTATGAAATCAAAATGAGGAAAGTGTCCAGCTAAGTTTCCTTTAAAGTCAAGTTTAATATTAAGCTATAATTTGAGTATCACACTGCTAAGAGAAATATCTCTTCTGATGTTTCTGATATCCTTACTTTTCATCTTTGCTAATACATACAGAGTTGTATTTCTCATGAAATGGCATAGAAGTTGTATTTCTGTCAGCAGGAGTTCTACATCGTGCTCTTGAGAGATATAGAATTTCTGCTAGCCATGTGGAATTAAAGAAAACAGCAAAGAAAAATTTGAAAGCACCGCAAAACTGCAAGTGATTCACAGTTTTTATAGGGCAGAGTACTGATAAGAAAATTCAGTCTTAACATGTTTGATGTTCCAAAATTATATACGTTACATGAGGTAAAAAATTCAATGTTCTTGGGCTTAACTGACCATCATATGACATTTTGCTTATTCTTGGACTTTCTTCCTCATTAACAATCTGAGTTTGAGAAACCTGCAGTTTCCTTTGGGTAAACAAACAGGCAAAAAGAAAAGAAAATCTGTTTATCATATTCAATTTCTAGCTAGTAACCTTGGTAGCATTTTCCATCCATTTTGTGTTAACTAGCACATGCTGGTAGAGGAGTGTATGTGACTATATAATAATCTAGCTCTATTAATAAGCACATAAATTTAAGTAGGAATGCCAAGAAGCAATCTTCATTTCTACAACAAGCTATTATATTATGGAAATGTGTTTTCTAGCTGTTGTGCCTGTCTAGACTGCTATCAGCAGCTTGTATTTGTTATGAAAGCCTGCAGCTGGTCCATGCAAAGTTTGCTGTTTTGCAGCCCATCTGCTCAGAAGAGATCTGTAACACTGCCCAGTTTGGAGTAACACTCCCTTATCATTGTAGTTGCAGTTCCTAAATAGAAATCTGAAATAATGATGGTTGTTTTCTACTTTAGATCCCAGTACATTTTCTCCTGTTTGGGCAGATGGCTATCTGGCAGGTGAAACCAGAGGCAACTGAGAATCAAGCAAAGCAGGCTGGGGGAGCAGCATCCTTTCATTTCTGTGGCTTGTTTGATCCCTGTAGTCTCACCAAAACTGTGATGCTGAATGTTCTTAGGAGATGAGAAGGTGGCAATGAAGATAAGTAAAGTGTGAAAAATGGACGTGTTAAACTCAGGAGACAAAAATAGAAATCAGTGCTTGGAACTACACACACTATACACTGCTAACATGCTTCTTATTGAGCAAGACCTGAAAATGATCTTAATTTTAGGCAAAATTGCAGTAAGAAAGCTCTGCACAATTCTTAGAAGTAGTCATTAGCTGTCTCATTAGTAAAAGTTCAAGAAACCCCACATATACATTATCCTTAATTTTTACTGATAGTAGAATTATTTTCCATTTTTTACCCACCATTTGATATTGTCAAGGAAAAGTTGAACTGTAGCTCATTTTCATTAAGTCTTTTCTAATGTAAAAATGCAGCCACTTTCTGAGTGACCCAAGTAAGCAAATTTATGTATATTGTTATAGATTTAGCTTGTTGTTTTGGGATCTGCACTTACCTTTATTGATATGTACCACTACTGATTTAAAAGTGCAGTATGACTGATCATTGCATTTATATAACTGTTGTCAGAAAGGGAACAATTGTTCCTTTTAAGGTGCAGGTTCAGTAATGTGGCTCTGCAGTGGACCTCCTGCTCTTACTCAAAGCCTTGCTGACCTGAGATGATGAAGTTGGCTGACAGAGCCAACAGAAATGATGCACTATTGATCAGGAGGAATAGTTAGTGTCCCTTAGCAGCCCATGACAACTCCTTGCACAGATCATTATCGGCTACTTTGTGTGCCACTGTGGCTTTTTCCTTGGTTTTCTCTCTCATGCTTAGCTGTGACTGCTGGCACCTGCTTCTGATTCCTTGTTCCTGTTATAATTTCATTTCTGCTGTAAACCTCTCTTGCTTCTGATCACATTTCTACACAGATCCTTAACCTGGGAAAACTCTCAGATTTCTCTGTCTCATGACTGTGAATCCACTACTCCACCTCTGCTTTTAACCTTATGACCATCAGAACCAGTCATACAGGTTTCTAGTATGATGAACCTGACAGAAACAGGTTATGGTGTACAATTTTAAATCAGGAGAAGAAACCAGAATAACAAAATAACAAAGCAAGAGATTTCAATTCCAGAAATATGCTATATACTAGCAATTGAATTATTTTATGCTTGTAAACTCAAAATTCCTGAAATTTTAAAATGGAAAGAAAAGCCCTCACTAAATATTACTATGAAGTGGTTGATATAGAACTTAAGGTAAGATATCATTAGGCCCTTTCTTAGATTAATCCAGTTTGCATGGAAAATCTGTGTATTATTCTCTTAGGGATAGAATTTATAGAACAGATGGTCTATGTACACAGCATAGAACCTGACCTGGGTAAACTCTGCTTCTCACATATGGTTGCACTAACCATCAGGGTTCTTTGCATGCGTATGTTTTCAAAGTGTCTGAGAAACAGCAAAGGATGAGTTGTGACCCTCAAGAATATTTCTTCTATAGCATGATGCTGAATTTGTATTTTATGCCCTAGAGCAAGATAGGAGGTTATGCAAAAAATGTATCAAAATATGTGTACAGTGTGAATAGAATTTAACTGCGTTGGAAAATCAATGCACCAAGCATGTCTAAGGGCAGAAACATATGGAATAGTTCCTTAGAAAAGAAAAAAGTGGTAGTCAGCAAACCATAGTAAAATCAGAATAGGGAACACAGCTGGCTTTCTTTCTGCTGCTTTGAGTTACATGCATTGCAAGAAATAGGAAGAAAAGACACACCCTCCTCTCTTCTAGTAGAGGAACTTATGCTTTTGCTGGCTTTTTCTGCTTTGTAAAAAAAGGAATAAAGGAAGGTAAGGCATCTCAAAGACTTTCCTGTGATTTACATGCCCTACACAGGCAGTATCTGACCTTTAATTTGGCTAGATGTGCATTGATTAGGACTGAATCTCATTAAGACACAATCTGCTGGGGGTGGTGCAAGAGAAAATATAATATTGATTAAAAAATAAAATAATCCTCCTCTCTCTCTCACCCTCCTGACTGCCTTAGTTCATAATTAGCCTTCTCATCTAACTTTCCTCCTACATGTTATGTAGCTGTCAGTCTGACAGGAAGCAAGATCATAAGAATTCAATTAGAAATTTCAAATTAGCAGTCAAGCACAGACATGGGATGGATGAGCCTGCATCATGCCCAGTATGTCATTCGAAGTGTGATCACAGTAATGCCAGTTAATTTTAATTTTGACATAAAAATATGACTGCTGTTATGCTTATGCTACAGTTTAGGAATTGCATCACATTTTTCTTATATAGGATGACCATGAGAGTCAGATGACATGCATCAGCACAGATAAGGTCATTTTTGCCCTAAAATGCACGACTGAAAGGATTATGTCTGCTCACTGTGGGAATACTTTACAGAGAAAGCATTAAAAGGCAAACTTGGCCAAAACTGTCTCTGTGTTAGAGCTACAGAAAGGAGTTGAATCAGAAAGGATATTTTCCTTCCCCTTCCTTTTCATGATCTTTTAGAAGGATATAGTTCCACAATAAATGTTCAGACAGTAATGAGACAGCACCAGGATCTTCCCAAGCCAAATCTAGGCTTTTTAAAAAGTGACTGCAGCACCAACAGTGTTTAAATGAGTTTGGATTAACTTTGCTCAAGTTTTATTTGAGACTAGCAGCATCTGTTCTGGGATTTACAAGATTTTCAAGTTCTAATATGACAATTAGAATTGTGTTTATTCTGGTCCTAACTCAATTGTTGGCAAATTTTGTGGGAAGGCTCTTTTATAGCAAACAAAAAAACCCCACAAACCAGTAGCATTTTTTAGCAGTGTATTTAGCAGTGTATTACCAAAGTAATTTTCTTTCTGATGGAAAAATATGTTTGAGCTGACCTCACTCAATTGATGGTCTTCTGCTTTCTGCCAAGATCTGGGAAAAGCTAAATGTTCAATAAGTGTAGATTCTATTGACCATTTAATACATTTTGTTGTGTTTCCATGTACATAACTCAGAGGTTCAAAAAAGCTGTTCAGTGTTATGTGGGCTTCTTAAAAGGTCTTAATCAAAGCCAACAGCTCACCCTGGTTCATTTGGTAAAAGAAACAGCAACCTTTAAGAAAAAGGCACTGGAGGGAGACAAATCAGAAACTAAAATGATGGAGTCTGAGAGAGGAAATATGAGTTTCAGAACTTCCACTGGGGTGCTTACACACTGCTTGGCCCTGTGAAAACAGAAGAAAGACTTCTTCACAAAGAACTGTCAGTCATGTTTAGGTTTTTTTTTCCTTCCCATCCTCAGTTCTTATACTGTGGGGACTTCTGGTGCCAGGAAAATTTAAACCCAAATAAAATTTTAGGAAAGAAAAGAAATCATGGAAAAGCAAGATCTTACTATTACTTGAATAATACAGTGTGCTACACAGATTGAGAGGGAGTAGTAATTTTAAAGATCTTTGGAGGAACTCAATGAATGTTAAATGTATTGATTGGAGTTTCATTTTTATCTGCTCTGGTATTAAAAACGCCCTGTTCTACCCATATCTTACTGAAATTCTGTTCAGATATTTGCAGTTATTACTCTGTTTTAAGCTTGTTTTCAAAAATACTTGAACTGATCTGTGGAATTCTTTCAATCTAAATCAAAGTGGGCATTTCCTCTATTACATTTCCCCCATCCCTGCAGGGATTCAGGAGTTCTTTATGCCTTCTGTGAGCCTTCCCCCTAGGGTTTCTACTCCTATCTTGTTCTGCAGGCCATTTCTTCAGACCCAGGCATTTAGAAGAGATAATGGCTCTGGATCTGAGGGTGCTACTCCTGGACCTTTTCTGTTCCTTCAGTCAAAAATTGATGTGTCTTTGCTTAAAATTGTGGTAAAGAGAGATATTACCTAGGATCTCCTTTGAGGAGTAGATAATAAAATCCACTATTAAATTCACATGAAGAAGTTCCTATAGATCATTCTATGCTCCACTCAACAATGTTATTAGCATGTCATTAGAAGAGAATTTTTGCCTTTGAGGTTCGTGTATAGCTCTCTTTATAGAAAATAGCAAATCATTAAAAAACCTTGTCATTTCTTTTCCTCCTACTCTCACTCAGATCTAGAAAAACTGGAATGCCAACTTTAGCAGGTATGAACAGAGCACAGAGAACAACATTGCAAGTAATTTCTGGATAAAGTCCAATAGAACTGCACCTGTAAGATCTGAGAAAAGAAAAATGTAGGTGAATGCATTGTTAGTGCTGGGGAGCTGATTAACAAAATAGTTATTTGGTATCTGTGCAAAGAGTGACAAATGCTAAAAAAATATGGAAAAAGTCAACTTTGTATGTTGTAGTTTAATGTTGAAGATAGGAGTTTAAAAAAGTAGAAGTTCCATTTCTCTCAAGAAGAATAAGCATTAAATTTAGTAAGCAGAAACATTACCCTAAGGAGACACTGAAACTCCAAAATGAATTACAAATCAAACACAAACCAATGCCTTATGCTAGATTTTTTCTTAAGTAGAAGCTGAAAAAAAAAGAACCCCAACATCAAAGAAAGGAGAAAAATGCTGACCTTAACATACAAGTTTAATTATTTTTAAATACAGTATTCACAGTTTGCAGGACCTGTCAAAAAAGCAAAGTACTCTTTCTCTCCTTCCTCTTGTTTGTTTTTATGAGGTGTTCAAAAGTTTTACACAAGGTTCATGTTTATTGTACGCAGTAATTTTGAATCAAACATATTTCCATATTCTGAAATGCTGATGGGCTTGAACCTGTGGTCACCTTTTACCAGAAAGGATAAGATACACTATATGAGATTTTGATTGTTAAATTATTCAAGAAAATGCATTTGCTAGTCAAATAATTTGATCTCTGGTTTAGTCTAATGTTCTAAATAAAGACATATATATATTTATTCAAAGATATATATGAATGAGAATGTGAATTTGGTATTTCTGGCACTAGCTTGGGTTTATATAGGACACCTCTTTACAGACTTAATTACCATCTCAAGTAATTTTCAAACCTTTTAATTTAAATTTAGGGGCCAGCATCCTTGGTGGCTGATGTAGATGTCTGAAACACCAATAGTAGCAGCTCCTACTTTTGCAGAACGGGTATCCTGCATCTCTGTGGCTCCTTGGACACACCACATTTTTCTGACCAATGGTGTCTTCTGACTGCATTTCAGTATTTTCACCTTTGACTCTTCACCTTATTATGTGAAGTGCTAACAGCCAGAGAATAGAGAGAACAGGGGTGGCAAGGTGGGACCAGAAGGGAAGGTCTGATGCCCAGAGGCTGCGTGTGGCTAGTGAGAGGAGTGGTGACACAACAGGGACAAATTTGCAGGCCCAGTTTGAAGGAGAGCTCCTGACACATCCTCCCAGTCCCCAATGCTGGTGCAACTCCCTGAGGTGGGACATAAGCCACCTTCCCTGTGGGAGAGACACTGCTTGAAACACCAAGACACCAGCTGAAGGAGCTGTAGGAAGAGGTGAGCAGACTGCTCACCATCAAGAAGAGATAGGCACAGAATTGAACCTGAACCCCACATTGTGTGGAAGGAGTGTCAGGTAGAAGCTCCCCTGAACAAGCAGAGGATACAGGATGCCAGGAAGTAGAAAGTCAGAAGCTTGAAAGTTTGGTGACAGAGGAAAAAGTTCTTTCCCCACTTTGCAGCTGTGCATTGACAGAGTTGATTTAAAGCCCTGAGAAAAGACATGAAGGAACAAGTTGTTTCACAGCACAGTGGGGAGATGCATGAGCTTTGATCTGGATTTGGACCAGACATTTTGAAAAATTGTCTTCCAACATAAAATGTTCTAATTGTTCTATTGATTCTAGTCAATGATTCTATGAGACCAGTATCTTTGAAATTTTCAAACTGCAGTCACAGATCAATATCCAGGACAATTTGAAGGAAGCATATGCTACAAACTGGATTTGACTGACTGTGGCAGTGTCAACATTCCTGGAAACTCCAGCAGTTATCACTTGACTTCACAGAGCTAAACATTCCAATCTCATTTTCTGATGTTGCAGGACGCATCTCACCACTGCAACAATTATATTATATCCTGCTCCCATTTTATGTTTAGGAACTATAAACTTTTTCTGTCATTATACTACTGTGAAGTTGGAGCAATAAAAATGTTGTTTCTAATTTTTATTATAATTGCTTCTTTTTTATAGCACTAGTAGTTCTTTGTAAACAGTTCTCTGAATCCTCTTTCATTGTGTGCCTTAAAACTAATTAAATTAATGGAATTATCTGTAGATCTTAAATATAATGGCCTCAATCACTGGTGTTTATTCAGATTCCATGAGGAACATCTACAAAGAAGGAAACAATTCACCTTTTGTTTTACCTGTGGAATAGTCTAACTTTGGAATATTCTAAAGCAATCTGAGTACATTAAAGAGTAACCATGTCCCCATAATAAAAAATGGGTCTCTGTTTATTGCCATACCTCAGATTCCTTGAGAATTCCTCCATAGGAGGCATAGTAGCTTTTGTCTTTTCCCATCTGAAGTTATCCATCACATATCCCCAGAGAACTTCTTTGTATTACCAGAAAATGAGAAGGAAAATAAAGACATCTGGTTTACAGGATCTAGGGTTTGCCAGTTGGCCTATGAATCATCTGTTCTGGGAATGGTATCAATCCATCTTGTTTGATATTCTAACAGTTTATACCTGTTCAAATTGAGTCTGTAGAGAATTTAATCCTCATTTAATATGACAAGTATTCAGAATATATGTGAAAACAATCAACTACTTTCAGGAAATAAAACTTCTATTTTGACTTTATTATTCCTAATTTAGTTTATTTATCTATTTGCTATTATGTATTTTGCAACTACCAAAATGTACATTCAGACTGCAATGAGTGACATAATTTTTTTACATTTTGAACTTTCTGTTAAAGTGATACATTTGAACAAAGCATTTTTATGTCTCATGAGCTGTATTTTAAAACCAAATACTATTCAACTGTAGAACTTCAATCAACTGAAGTAGTAAAATTTTTAAACTTTAAACATTTTAGTTAACTTTTTACTAAAATTCAAAATTATTTGGGGATAATTTTTGCCTGAAATAGGCACCTCATATACTTTCAATGGATACATATCCCTGCTACTGAAATTAGACCATTTGTATTTTAAACAACATATTTGCAAGTAAATGAACAGAATTTTATTTAAAGCAACATATTTTTGGTAATTCAAATAGCTTTTATCCAGTCCCAATTATTTTTCAAAATCAATGCACTCTGATTTTTATTGAGATTCTTTCTATCATGTTATTCATTTCCCAGTTGTATATATTCAACTAAACTTGTAGATATTATACGTAGAAATAAATAATTTCACATCAAAACCACTGAAAGTTAATTTAAATTTTAAAAAATCCTTTTAGCAAAATATTTAAGTTTAACAGGTCTCCTGAAGTTTTATGTCTCAGTGTTACATAATTTTCAGAAGATCTTAAGAAATTTTAATTAATCCATATTTACTTCTTGTAATAGTCATTTTTATAGTGCTCAAAAACATACACTGAAGAGCGGAATGGGAAAGAAGTGTCATGTTTAATTACAATTAAACAAAACAAAAGGAAAAGAGATTATTTAGTATTTGTTCCCTTTCCATTGTAAGATTGTTAGATATCTTGAAGTTGGCCCTTAAAATAAGCAGTTAATGAGCATCACTCAGCTCACATTGAAGGAGAGGAAGGAGTTTTCCAAGCAGCTACTTGGTCACTGCAGGCAGTAGTCTGAGTGTGCTGTTTCCTAAATCACAGACTAATGGCACAAGATGATCCAGGTCCAAAGGGTCTCCAGTCTGGCTGCAGCCTGGCTCCTTGCCCAGTGCAGGGTCTCCCATGAGATCTGATGAGCTTTTTTTGTGGGCTTTGTTTTGAAACACCTGCAAGAACAGAGACTCCACTACTTGTCTGGTCAGCCTGTGCTGCTGCTCAGCTTCCCCTGTGGGGAAAATGTTCTCCTTACAGGCTCAGTGTGCCTCTCACACTCCTGTTTATGCCCACTGTCTCTTATCCTCCTGGTCTGCACAGCTGAGAAGAGCCCAGCTTCATCTCCTTGATGATCAGTGATGTTTGCTTAGGCACTGCTATGTCTACCCTGAGGTATCACTGCTTCAGGCTGAAAAATTCTGGTTCCTCCAAACTTCTTTTCCCACAGGGCAAGTGCTCCAGACCTCTAATTTTGGCTTGATTCTCTGCTCTCACTCTCCTAGCTGCAAGAAACTCACCCACTTTCCATATTGCACAGATTCAGATGCAAAGCTGGAACACTGAATGTATGTGGCTTCTATAAGCAATAATTTAAACCTGTCAAAATTATATAAAGAGCTTTCTGGGCAAAAGATGAGGAAGATTTAGGAAAAAATTAATTTTTTTTAATGCCTGGAGGATTTAGATAAATACAAATAGTGCTTAAACACTAGCCATTCAGTGCATTTACTCAGGTTTTCTGATTAACACACAGACTGACATTTGACCACACAAGGATAATTCATTGTTAAGATATAATTTTTTAATCTCTGTACTTGTTTTTTACATTTGCTGAAATATTTGTCTTTCCTCACCTTTCATACGATCATCCATTCTTCCTTCCTCTGACCTCCTCCTCAGTGTTCCCCTATATCTCTTTGCACAATGGCACAACAGGATCCTGCTGTCTTCCCTTCCTGCTGAAAAATCCCACATCTCCTCTGACAACATTTCTTAATGGTAAGATTTTTGACATTTCTGCTCCAGCCAGTCTCACACTGCATTCTCTGCAACACCTCTTTTGTCACTATATTTGTCACAGCTAGTATAAAATTTTGTATTTATTTTTTCCAGTGAAATTTTGAATACATGTTTATTTTGCTCTGTTGTATTTAGCTGAAGACCAGGAAGGTAATATAAAATCAGTCTCTACACCTTTGCACACCTTTGTAATATTATTACTAGTATCACTATTGCTAAACTAAGGAACTGCCATTGTGTGACTTCCTATCTGTGTTTTAAATTTTATAGATGTACATTTTACATTCAAGTATTAAAATCTTTCTATGACTGATATTTTTATCCCCAAAATTATCAGTCCTTGGTCCTTATAATTTATAGTTTTCCTATTTTTGTCCTGTAAACAGCTGAAGTAGTTGATTGGTGTAGGCTCCTTATCTACTTCTATTCTATTCTATTCTATTCTATTCTATTCTATTCTATTCTATTCTATTCTATTCTATTCTATTCTATTCTATTCTATTCTATTCACACCTTTTAACTACCTTCTTCAAACTGTGAAAATAAAAGATATATTCATATTTCTGATCAGTTGTCTGCCGGTCATAGCTGTCTTTCCAAGCTGTTCTTGTATTGTTCTCTTGTACCTCTGGATTTTAAATGTCTATGTCAATAGTAGGCTGTCAATGTAATTACATTCCTGAAGTATACTCCTGAAAATTAGTAGAGATATTAAAGTGAGTTATCTTACAGTGATATATCAAAGTGGAAGAGATTATGCAACTACTTAATATCTGCAGATATTTTAAATATTTTCACATTAGTCTGATTTTCTCAACCAATTCACCAAGTGGTGATTCAAATATAACTGTCCATGTTTTTCTGACATTTCCCTTTATAGATATTATAATTACAGTGGTGATGAACAGTATTTTAAACATCTTTGGCTACAGTGAAGACATTATTCTTGGCAATTATCATCTACATCTTGATCCTGCAAGCGCTTCAGCATGGCAGCAGATCCCCCTGAGTACCCTGATTTTTATTCACATGAGCTGTTCATGTGAGTGAGATTTCTGGTTTTCAGAGAAAGCAAGTCTACCACTACCTGACCTCTTGCATTACACAGGCTGAAGAACTTTATTTGTCCAAAGACATTTGTATCATGCTTAGAATGGTAGGTGCCGATGCAGCTCACAGGCCTGCACTGCATCTGTTACAAAGGAAAATTCTCCAGAATAGCTGTGAGGGACATTAGATAATTCTCAGTCGGTTTTATATATACAAGTCAGTTTTATATACATTAGATAATTATCACAGTCAGTTTTATGCTAGCAGCAAGAGCTGCTACTAGTGAAATGTGCTGTTTGCTTCTGAAGGCAGTCTTGAACTACTTATGTGAGGCAGACTCTGAGAAAACACAGTACACAGAAAAAAATGTTCTTTATTTTACTTATATCAGAGAAGTTTCAGTTTCCAGCCACTAGTTTCTGATAGTTTTTTGGGTTATGTTGGCTGAGAGCTTTTTTTGGTAGATAGCAAATCCTCTTCCAGCACCATTATGTGACATTTAGTGTACCCAGATTTGTAATTAAATTCCTCAGTACGCTTCCTGCTGTCATTCTTATTTTAAAAATATATTTAAATTAGACTGATGCTGTCATAAACTGCAGAATTAATTCACTGATATTACAGGATGGCCTTTCCTTATATACTGAAGATCAAGAGTGAATCTTGGAATTATTTTCAGATATGGAGAAAGGCAGAAATTGAAAGCAGATTTTCCAGAGTTAAAAATTCTGTGAATTCAGTGAACCACTATGATATGTTATTTTCATTCTAATTCTTTGACATACTAACAAAAAAACCACTCTTTATATTTTCAGGACAGTAACTAAACATTAACAGGAAAGTAACTAAATTATGATCAACTATTCAAAGTTTAAGTAACATGAGAAATAAAACTAAAATGTAGAAAATATTGAATTAATTTCAGCATGCTTTTTTACTATTAAAGCTCATAGATAGAACTTCTCATAGATAGAACTTTATGTCTCTCTTCAGAAATAACTGCATTTTTCTATAAATAAAAGTATTTTAGTATTAACAACTCAAGAAAGAGTTGAGTATCTTTCTTGTAACCCAAGAAGGATATCAGTTAATCAGATGTGAGTGTATTGTCAACAGCCATTAGAGACAGATTAGTTATCTGTAACAAAATTTACAAAAGCCCAAGATTTCTGTTTCATCACAATTACTAAAAGCTTTTTCAACCCATGAAAATGTAGGGATGTAAGATTTGTGCTCATAGGTGTGCCAAATGCCTGTAGTTCTGTCTGAACATTTTACAGGCACTCATCTGTGGTTGTAAGACATACGTCAAAAGGACTATGATGTAAAAAATGCCATTTTTCCCCCTACATTTCCTTGTTGAAAATTCATAATAAATGTCAGTAGTGCTACAGCCTACAGTCACACAGCTTTAATATTCCAGATGATGACCATGAAGACATACTCATGAGTGAAAAAAAGGGAGAAAAAATTAGAAGGTCGCATTTAAAATTCCTTCAGTGCAAGCTAAAATTTTAGAAATAAAAACCTGTCTTTTGTAAAATGCCATTAAGGAGTAGAGATATAGAGTGTAATATGGAAAGAGAAAAATGCAATAAGGTGGGACTTCACCAGAATGAGAAGGAACAATTTAATAACAAGGGTTTTATCACACTTGCTCAGAGATTTTCTACCTCTTTTGTTTTCAGTTCCATTCATGAAAACCTATGACTGAAAATGTATAATGAAGGTCAACATTGACATAATCCATGACAGCAATGTAATTTTAAATAGTGAAGAGAATTGTGTTCACTGGGGAATGAGAGAAAATTGAGACAACTGACTAAATTTAACTAGAAATATTTTTTTAAAAAGGGCAAGGATTCTCAAATTGCTTGCATTTACTTACTAATTTCTTTCCTTTGAAATAGACATCCCTGACCCAGGAGAAGTATAATAATCACTGGCAATCTGTAAACAGTTCCATATCCCCATCCCTGGAAGTGTTCAAGGCCAGGTTGGATGGGACTTTGAGTAATCTGGACTAATGGAAGGTTTCCTGCCCAAGGCAGTGGTGTTGAAGCTAGATGGTCTTCAGGATCTCTTCCAAACCAAACCCTTTTATAATTCTATGGTTCTTTTAGGGTACATCTGGAATTTTTTCCTCTTCTATATTTTCTTACCTTCCTTGTCTTTTGAGTGGAGTTTTCTATTAGAGAATTCAAGTTGCATCAAACTATCTGGCTTTTCCTAATTACATTTCTTTTTTTATGTTTTTATTTTTTATTTTGACAACCTGGAAGAAAATCTGATCATTTTATTGCAATTCACAGTAATGTTCTGATTTTTCTCTGATTCCAAATCCGAATCAAATATTCAAATATTTTTCTTCTCAGTTCAGCACAAAAACCCACAAGTGCTAGTATACTCCAAGCCCCAAATATATTCAAGTGATCCTGGCTATATCTGATCTTCTTAGGGTTTACACAGGGAGTCAACAGATAAGACTTTATATATTACTTACACAGAAACTGATGATAATGAGTAAGTGGCAATTATGATCTTGAAATATGCATATATATCTACATGGAAGTTGGAATAGATGACCTCCTGAGGTCCTTTCCTACCTTCCTATGATCTTAATATTTTTTTTTAATATAAGAACATGCAGAAATACTGTGTCACACTGCCAATATTTGTTTTCCTTGAATGATTTTTTTTTTTACTTAATTCTAGAAATGCCCAGTACCTTATAGGACTGTACCTTCTATCTCAAAAAAATACCAATAAAACTCCTTTAAAACACATCACCTTCCTTGATGACATTTTATTAAGGAGAAGACCAACATGTTCTGAGATCTGTGCAGTGAAAGAAGAAATTCTCTTTATTACTGCAGTCCCTTTTGCTGAACTAAGGATTCCCATCAGTTTACACCAGTGTGTTTATTATTTCACAATTAATTCTGAAGTGTTATACTTCATACAAAACATGAAAGGGATGGAGAAAATTGCAGTCTGCAGAGGGATTTATTTTCTTTAACTTTCTTGCCAGCATAGCTTTTTTGTTCTTCCATTCAATAGGAATAGAGTAAGTTTCAAGTCCATTCATTAATATTATCAAAGGACTAAAAAAAGTAGGTAACACTATATTTTTTCTATTTGTGATTCAGTCATTGGTATTTATTGTTAATGGTGTAACAGAATTTGGTGGTGTTTTCTGTCTATGTACTTTTGTCTCATTCTATCTCTTTCCCTCCAGTAAACACATCCAATATAATCATGGTATTTTCACAGCCACCAGGAGGAAGTGATGGAAAGAAAAGCAAAATCATGTTCTCATTGTGAATGTTTCCAATATCCTTAAAGCAGCAGTGACAGATACCATGAAATCCAGATGTGGTGAAGCTTTGTATTACCTCCTCCTGTCCATCAAGCTCAAAGGTTATTTCCTTGAGCTCCAGCTCCAGGAGAAGTCCATGTTTATCTTGTCCTTAAGTGGCTGGGTTAGGCTCTAAACAGCTTGTGGTTTAGGTGTTGCAACTTCTAGCTCTTTGTACAGCTACAATTCTGTTTAGTAGTGATTCTAATTTTCGTGGAACCTGGAAAAATCCAATGTGTAATGTTTGCATGTACACATACAACCAGTCTAATGAAGGGCGTGCTGGACTGCCACTGAATCTATCAGCACTGGTGATATGTGATATCAGAGCCAAGGTGTTATCAGAAATGGATTCTCTCCTTTCAACCAAAAAAAAAGGAAGTTGTCTATGCAATCAAAATTCACTTCTTGTAGTAACCCTCAGAACGGGTTGCTGTGTAAATCCCAATGAATGCAGGAATTTATGCAAGGTGACTGGACCTTATTTCTTCAGACTGGCAGCACAAAGGGAAGGTTTGGAAGTTTCAGAAACATAGTCTTCTATATAAATAAAAAGATACTAAAAAAATATTTACAGACATGGCACCATCAGCAAATTTTCATTAACATGCAGAACACCTCAGCATCAAATGTATCAGCATTGTTATCTAAAAGCTTGTACGATTCTCCTACTTACGGATGACTGATAAGAACAGTTCCAGTTTCCAATTAAATCAATTACAAATCTCCTTGTAGCTTCAGTGGGGTATGGATCATGTCCACAGTGAATCATGTCATGAAACTTTTATTATTATTTCATACCCTTTGCTAAGTTCAAATATGTGATTTACAAAAGTCCAAGCTATCTTTGTCTCTCTAAAAATATTTAAAAATACCTTTAGGTACTCAACAGCTGCTCTAAGCTGAGTAAAGTAAACTTAGTTTCATACAATAAAACTACTGACACTCATGTTCAGGTCTCCTGAGTATGAAACAAAAGTAAGTTACAAGTAGATCTGTATCTGCTGAGGTATCACTCAATTCTTAGCTGCAACACCTGTAAAAAAATAAAAATAACTGAATCTGTGAACTACAGGAAAATAATAAAAAAATATATAGCTCTCTCCTGAGAATGCAAAGAAAATACAACTACAAAATACACAAAAGATAAATGTTTATAAGGGTAAGGAACTCAATTAGAGGATAAAAGTCTTCCTGAGCTTCTAAAATGAACAGCTGGCTGCACTGCGACTGTGCATGTAGAACAGATCTTTGTTTTAGCTTATAAGATATCTGTATTACTATCAGAGAGCTGTAATTAAAATATTACAACTAAATTAGTTCTTAAAAATCAGGAAGTAACACTGCTCCTTTGTGTCTTTTGTGAGCTTACCTTCCCAGTACCTTGTGATTCCATAATAATGTATAAATTTATGATGTAGTCTAGAATCAAGAAGTAATCAAGGTAACATATCTTGTAGAATTTCCACGGTTATGCTAAAAATATAAGAATTGTTTGCAGGTAAATTAATTAATTCAAGTCTATGTCATCAATTAGAAAAAAAACTTTGTCAATGTTGATAGTTTTTCTCTCAAATACAGTTGGTTGAAAAATCCTTGGTGAAACAGCTTTGTTTCAAAAATCAGGTATTTTAAAAGTGAAACGGGCTAATTTTGACTGCATAAAATTTTAATCTGAGGAAATTTAAGAAGAATCCTTTAAACTTTTCTGTTCTGTTATTAAAGTACAGTGAGGAATTACAGAGCAGAGCTGTCTGTCTCAAACACTGTTTTGACCACAGAAGGACTTTGCCATGAAATAAGGACAGAATGGAGCTACAGGATGGTGCTAACTCCAGCCTGGTCCAAAAATTATCTCTGGCAAACTGTGCAGGGAAGCAATTGCTCATAAACATAGCACAGTCAAAGAGAAATCACCCCAAGTTGTGGAACAGAGAGCACCTGTGACCACCAACCCGCCTGTTTCCCCCAATATGCCTCTGTGGGTAAGAACCCACACCAGAGATAAGATAAACCTGGCACTACTGTCTGGGTGTTATCTCGGAACTAGGGGAAATGCAACAAACCTGGGGAGAAATGTATTGCTGATTAGGGACACAAAGAATGCAGAATTTAAGGGCTACAAGGAAAGGTAACTCAGCAACTGTGCTGAAATCAGCATTATTTGCTAAAGTGTGTAAGTAGGGAAAAATCTTGACTGACGTCAGGACGCCCACCATTGAGAATCCTAGGGTTAAGAAAGATCAACAGGACACTCATGGATCCATGGACTGTGGCTATCTTCTGCCTGATCTCTCTCTTTCTCTCCTCCATCTTTTATATTTTTCTCTCTCTCTGTACCAGAGATTTATTGTTAAATAAAATCTGTATTATCGACTTTGGTATATCATCTCATTTGCATCTTAATTCCAGCAGAAGCATCACACTACTCACATCCGACTTTGGTATGTTAACAATTACATTTAATTTTTATTGTTTTGTTGCATTTCAGCCTTTACAGCAATGTTTGATTTTTTTTTTTTTTTTTGGTAACTATGTGTATAAATTATTATACAGATGATATACCACTACTATAATGTAGTTCTGATACCCAACTAAAGTAATTGACCTTATTGAAATGCAAAAAGAAGAAAAAATAATTCAAAAGTTCCACACTGGAAACAAATTGCAGGAAAATCTGCTAAGAATTTAATCTCATATAAAAACACCACATTCTTCCATTAAAAAAAAATTCCAAATACAACTACTTTTGGTAGAGCTTCCATAAAATTTATTATGTGACTGAGTTCACAGCATGGTTTCTGTGATTCTTTTAAATGCAAAATAATGCAAAGGATTTGACAAAATAAAACATTATGCTATTATTGAATGAACTGACATGATCTTAAGATACTAATAAGTGAGATTACAAACAATGGAGAAACCATAAGCATATGAGGAAGGATTAAGACTCAAAGAAAACACAATAATAAGGGCTTTAAAACTGATGAAGATGCTTATCTTAAGAAAAACAATAATTGAATTATTAAGGCTGTAAAACACCTGAATTTATCAGAGCTTTTTTTGCTTTTAGTTGAAACAAATACATTGGCTAAGAAAACAGAGCTGGAGTAGTAGGCAGCATCAGCATCACTTACTAGTATTGAGAAAAATTTTAAGAGCTTCTTACAAATTAGGTTTCTACCTGTGTGAGAAATTTTGCATTCATGAATGCCTACTAACTGCTACCCTGCATTAAGTGTGCTACTGAATCCCAAGTGTAGTTCCTCCAACAGGAACCCAGCTCATATTCCCCAAGACTGCCCTGGACTGTTACTCAAAGCAGAGTTAAGGCGAATGAGAAGGAGATTCAGTTAAAACATGCACTCTTTTTTTGAATTAAAATGCTGCTGTAGACACATCCTCTCTCTCTGGGACAGATACAGTCCTGACAAAACTCAGCAGTGATGTGCAACCAAGGTAAGGGTATGGTCAGGTTTTTTGTCTCTCAGCATATACACAGGAAGAGGGCTGCATTGAAAGGGGAAGTTCAGATCCTACCAGGAAAAAAAAACCCATCAGCTTTCCTGCATATCTAGTTCTGAGCATATGAAAAGCTTTTTATGTTTCTCTCTGCTTGCTGAATCATTTGTAGATGACATATCTTTCTGAGAGCTCAACAGCATTGAGCATGATGAGATAAGGCATGGCAATGACAGAAGATCTATCAGAAATTGATGAAGCAGTGAACTGGCTGAATTCCAACAATTCTGGGATTTTAGGAATAGCCATGAGGTGTATTCATCATATGTCACACAGAGATGAGAGCATTTGATCTGTTTTTTTCTGGTGTCTAAACCAGACAGGTGTGGAATAAGGAAAATCTTTAGGTATATTTACAGTAAAGTATACAAAATATTAAAAGGCTTGGTTAAGTAAAAAATAAATGGTAGCATTATTTTCCTCATGGCATATCTTAATGTTTTGTTGTATTTATGCTACCTGACTCATTAGGGCTTCAAAAGTCCCTATGAAAATTTAGTGTATTTCTACCCAGTTCTACCAACAGGTATTGAAAACTTGCAGATCATTCATTGAAAACTTGTTTCAGAGGAGATGGGTAGTTAAATATGGACTTTTTTTTTCCTGGTCTTCAAAGAATGCATATTAACATTTTAAAATATACATATTATTGCAAGAATGTTGTACAAATATCTTCGCAAAGGCTGCACCATCTGGTAAAGACAACCATAACTTTCTTCTCTTTATTATAAATATATATGCATAAATGAAAGTTTAAAAAATTAACTATATATATTTTAGAGATCGCTCAATTGCTACAAAGCAAGAAGGATTTTTAAAAAAAAGTTTAAGAGAAAGTTAAAACAAATCTCTTCAGTTTATAGATATGTTACTGGAGATGCTGATAAAAGTGTGAATTATTAATAGTCCAGAGATGTCAGAAGTTAACTAAATACCTGAAGGGATATCTACTCAAAGATAGTTCTGGGGTGTGCACACTTCAGAATGACATTACTAAAAATCATAATTTTGAATGGTAAATTGTCTATGATACTATATTTGGTGTAGGAGAGTCTGGAAGTGTTTCTCATAAAGAAAAGCTTTAACTTAAACAAGTGGGGGAAAAGTGGTGCTTTGTCACTTTCACAGAAAAAAAGGTCAAGAAGACAGGCATAGAAAGGAAATCTTGGGTTGAGACTTCATAGTAAGATAGGCAAGATGATAGAACAAAAGGTCATTATGCTAGTCTAACTTTAATATCAATATCCTGTGATATCCTAGGTAAACCTCCTATGGTCAACTATTTTATTACTCTTGCCATTTCAAATTCTATTTATATATTTGTTTCCTGGAAAAATATTTTTAAACTATGAAAAAAAAAATCCCACCTTTGTGATGAGGCATTAATAAAATGCCTAGAAAAATTAATTAAAAAACCTAACTTTACCAGAAGAGTTTTTTTTTTTAAATTTTAATGATAACATTTTTTTTCTTGGTTCAGAATGGGTTTTTTTTGTTTCAAACCCCATATTTAGTAAAACAGATTCTAGAAGATTAAGCTATATTATTTCCTGTTAAAGTTAAATGAAAAATATACTGTACTGAAATTCTGATTACTTAAAGTAATTTTATTTTTCTTCATGTATTTTTTAATGATTCATCATTTCAGGTTTACACTCAAATACACTCAAGTTTCTTTAGTCTTCAATATTTTCAGAGGATAAGCATTTTTTTAATCCAGGTCAATACAGGTTTTAATTTTATAGGAACCATCACCTCAAAGGATAAATTACAGTGTAGTAAGATTAAGGAAACAAAGCTCTTCTCCCAAGAGGCACCACAACATAAACTGCTATGGTAGAAGGAAGCAATCAACAAAAAAAAAAGAGACTATTTTGCAGATGATGAAGTCTTGGCAGTGGAAAAAAGTTTTAGACAAAAAATTTTAGACACTTTTTGAAAAAGAGAGAAACATGTCTGGGGTGTTTAATATGCAAAGAGTTGCAAGTCTGCCTCTGAGGATGGCGGTGTTCACTCTGCACAGAAATGAAAGGATCTGCTCTGGTGGATGCAATGGAAATCCTTTTCTTCCCTACCACAGTCTCCTTCTCAGGTCAAAAGGAGAACAGCCTGGTTAAAAGTATGCTTGTACTTCCTAATAATTCAAATTTCTTTTTACAAAAATTATATGATAAAATGTGCCATACTACCCCATTCTTTAAATTTATTTTTTTATGATCATCTCAAGATTGTGAAAATTTCTGTCTTTTTGGATAAAAACTCATAGATTCTCTTCCTTGTATAACCAACCATCTTATTTTATTCTGGTCAATAGAGTTATTTTAATTGACATCAGTGAGAATTTATATCTAAAAAAAATATTTTAACAAAAACTTCACCCAAGTAAGATGGATATGCATCTCACCTAACTGCCCACATCTAATTCTATTTATTTATATCCTTGCAGGTAACCCTTTCCAAAGAAAAGAAGAAAACAAATCACTTTTAGAACTTAATCTGTCTAATTTTGGCTTCAATAACTGCCTTAAGGTGAGACAGATGATGCTCTAGAAATATATGTAAGACAAGTTTAGGAAAACTACCCTGGATCAAGACAACCACAGCGTACATCTTCTTTTGTTAGATTTCGTTTTTCTGTACATACATAGCTAATAACTGAAATATTTGATATTCACATAGCAAGGAACCTGTTTGCAAAAAGATAAAAACAAACAGCTTATCTTTCTTACAAGTGTTGGACAAAACAGAAATGCTGTGGGGAGAAATCAATGCTACTTTCAAAGTAGACCAATGAGTTTTGAGTCTATCTGCTTGTCACATGAGCTTTATATTTCAATTTCATACTATAAAGGGCCAGAACTAAATAACTTTTTAGTTCAGGATTTGTCTTGCCCTCGATTTTGCATTACCTTATCATCATAAATAACATTTGCCAATGTAAGAAACGTGGGTTGTGTTGCACTAAATCTTTGAAAGACTGCTGCTTACTTATAAGGTATTGAATAAAGAATGTATTTATTTTTTATATCACTTACTTAAAATGCAGAAATTGACTCTCATATCTCAGTGATTATGCCAGGTGAAACCAAAATCTAATATTTTTAATTCCAGCTCTTTTGGCTAGAGAAGAGTCTATGTCTTGTTCTAGTGCCTATTCCTTAAGAAAGGTCACTTCCATGGAAAATAAAGCTTCTGCCTAGAAAGTAAACATACTGTCTTGTTTCTGACTGCAATAGGTTGTGTTCTGTTACAGTTTAAATTAAATTTAAAAGGGTAAACCCCCAACTATTTGAGAAAAATGAAGGAGAGTGAAATCATATGGAACTCCTATAAACAAAATTTAAAATTTTTAAAAAAAATCTTGTTTCTGAAGTACATATAAAATATCCACCCATATCTTTACTGGTTTGTGTAGCCATGTGTCTGAGACTTTGTAATTCATCACGATGAATGAACATACCTATATGGTTCAAAGAAGTCTACAAAGGCAGTATTTTCAAATTTGTTATACTTTATTGTAAGAATGAAACTAACTGATAAAAAGCATCAAAAAGATCATTTTTCAGAAGTGTAAATTAACAGTAAATAATAGATTACAAGAGAGCACATTGTTGCTATTGACTGGCTTTGATTGTCATCTTTGTAAGTTTATGCACCAGGTAAACAACTATTTGATGAATTCTTATAGGAGCATGTATATTAATCAATTAATGTATTAATGAATATTAGAATATATTGAAGTTATATCATCACCTTTTTTCACCACACATTGAATTTCATACCATTTCCTAACAGGGTACCCTTAAGTACACCGTATCCAAATAGCAATAAAATATTAAAGATTAAATTACTGTTATAGCTATGACTATAAGAAAGAAAATAATGGCATGCCTTAATTATAATCTGGTGTGTCAAAAGCTGTATATATTGCTTCCATACAAAGTAATGTAAGTTCTCTGTAATCATATGCATACATTTTAGCAATAGATTTAGCAGAAGTGAGGGACATTAATGAGAGTAAATTTATTTTTTTATTTGATTATTCAGATTTTGTGTATATTCTATGACAAATTTCTTCATTAGTGCCTTTGTCCAACCGCTCTTTCTTATTCATTAAAGGAAAGCAGATGTAGAGAATTCTGCTGTTTAATTGTTAAAAAAATATTTTGTCTTCAGTAGATCGTGTTGTTTTTCGTCAAAAAAGACCTTCCCATAAAGTGATACAGTTGCACTGTAACACAAAGAAGTACTTATCTTGAGAAAGTAACCTAAAATAATTTTTAATCTGATGTCCTAACATAGTATTTTCTTAGTATAATAGGGACGAGTAAAATAAAGTTTAATGTATGTTATGTCAGAGTAGCTTGCTCTGTTGTATCTGCTCTGTGACAGTGTCCTGGTTCCAGCCAGGACAGGGTTAACTTTTCCACAGTAGCCAGGAGGAGGCATGTCCAGGGTTAATTTTTCCACAGTTGCCAGGACGAGGCACGTCGAGGGCTGGATGCTGTTCTACACCACCTCCTGTCATTGCCAGGAGTGATAGGAAGGGACTCTCTTCTGAGGAGATGAGCTCCTTCCAGTTGATAAAAACTGGCAGTTGGAGTGGTCTGGTATTTGTTTATTGTCAGGGGCTTTCCATGTAAATAGTTGTTTTTTTCTTATACATTTTATTGTTAGTATTGTTGCTGTTACTCTTTGTTTGCTTACCTTATTGTTGTTTTCAGTAAATTTTTCTTATCTCAACCTGTAATCTTTGCCTTTTGTGGTTCCAGTTGGAGTGGGCAGGAAGGCAAAGCAGCACATGGCTATTTTAGTGGATGTATTAAATTGGAGAGCACCATTCTTTAACTATGCCAAATAGATAAACAGAGGTTCCATGATAATCCATATCAGATGCTCAAATTTATAATGAGTCCAAGAGAACATTTTGAAACAGTATATTTTTTTTATTAGCAATGACTGAATAAAAATAAAAGTAGGTGTTTGAATTCAAAAAGTTGGCTAAAAAAGACTGAATAGAGGTCATTAGGAAAAAAACACCTGTGAAACAGAAAATATGACAAGCAAGCACAATGATCTGAAGTTTTAATGAGAGGTCAAAGCCTGGAGGTATCAGTCATTCAGGTATCTTCAAGAAATAGCAAAAAGAGTGGTCTGTAAAGACACAGCCTAGTCCAGCACACATAAACCTAGCAAACACCCTGGTGTGGCAAAAAAATTAATAAAGGCTGAACACACTAAATTCTCAATTCCCAGATCCTGAACAAGACCAAACAGAATTTTCAAAAGCCTATTAGCATTTCAGACAGCATTCCTTTTTCAAACATTTCTTATGAAATTAGCTTACCTACAAAATAAATAGAAAAAATATTTTCACATTTATCATTTAATATACTGGTGACACTGTGTTGCTGGATGCACACTGGTTGATCTTCTAAATGGAATTAATAGTTGTTTAAAAGAGAAGTCTTTAATTAGGAAGTGATTCATACGACCTCATTGCACAAGATGTTTCACAGTGCATATTTTTGGAAAAAATAACTTTGCATTTTGGTGTGTTCTCAATTAGGAAATTCACATCATGTTTAATATATACCAGCAAAAGCCCCCAAATTTATTTATTTATTTTAGGAATACTTAAGATTGTTGGCTTTTCTCCCCCATAGCCTTGAACCATTCACTTCTGTTGAAAATAAGGATAAACAAGACATTGGGATTTTCTTCTACACACACATGACTTAGAGTCTAAATTCTATTTAAAAGAATTAAAAGATACTTTTTCAGATTATTATAGAGTAATAAATAACTGCATTTCAGCTACCCAATGTTATTTTCTGGGTGTCTTTCCTCTCCTACAGCATGCCATACAATGTGTGAGGTAATGTGATGTAGCTTGCCTTGATAAAAGAGCAATGACACTGAACTTTTAATGGGCAATACAAATCATATTTCCATGGAAACTTGCTGTGAAACACATCATGTATAATAACTACTTACTGTCTGGGAGCTACTTATTTGTCAAAAGCCTTTGGTTCTTAAACGCCCACAACCCATGACCCTTTTAAACTACCTGCAGTAAAATTTAACAAATATAAATAATAAATTTAGCAAGTCTAGGTTTATTTCTTTTTTTTTAAACAGATCAAGAAGTTAAAAGCCTGTCTCTTCCTCACTTCAATGAAATATGACAAAGTGATTGCAATAAAGGGAAATAAAAGCAACAGACTCCAATCAATCAGACTCCAACTAATACCCCAAGGGGCTGTTGCAAGTGCTCTTAAACCCCTAAGAAACAATGCTTCTGTTACTGTAAGGTAGATATGAATGTAGTTCTAGATATAGTTTGGTTTTTTTCTGTGTCAAACATGTTGAGAGAAGTGGAATGAAACACGTTCTGGAGATGGCTAAACACACTCCAGAGGTTGCCTCCTGTAGGAAGTTATCACTACATTTAAAATAAAATAAAATAAAAAGCAACCAACCCAACTGAAAAAGAAATAGTCCAGAAGAGCTTTTGTGTTTGGAACACATAATATGGATTTATCCATCTTAAATAATAATAATCAAAACTCATGCTCTGAACCTTGCGTGCATCCTGATTCATGCAGGCCTTACAGCTAATGAACTTCAGCTTAAAAAACCAAAGTTATGCACATGATAAGTGAGTATTTCTATAAATCAATTTTTACTGACTTGATAAATCAGCCCCTCAAGCTTCTGTCCCACTGAAATTTATTCAACATTTTCAGTGAGCTTCTGGTAACAGGTGTCAGGGTCTGAGTTTAATAGGGTCAGATGTTAAATACTGAATTCAAGAACCTAAATTGCAAGTCTTTGCTAAGTGGAACAAAGACAAATATCTTTGGAACTTGAGCTTCAATTATTCAGATATGTAAATTACTTCTGGGGGAAAATAAACAGACAAAGTTCTCCTGGAAAGGCTGCATGTGTCCATATTCACTTTTATGCTAGTTTATCACTGACATAAATTAATGACAGTTTTCATGTTCAAATACAAGCAAAACTTGGAAGCGATTTTAAAAAAAATCTTAAATAAATAATCAGTGAAGATTCACAGTATGTTGCAACACAGAGTAAAAGTAGAAGTGAAGATAATAGTAAAATCCTGTGCAAAGTAACTCAGTGAATATTGGGAAATGGAAAAAGGGAAGGATCATCCATAAGAGCAATGCAACTACTTCTAACTGAAGCATGGCACAAGAAAATATTAAAATGGAAAGCCTTTTATAGCCACTGGGTCTTTAAACCCAAATACTGAAGCTGAAAGGTGAAAATCTGAGGGCAGCATGAGATCCAATTCAGAAATTGCAACTGAAAAGAGACAACCCAGAGGCAACACTCCTTCAAACCCTGATGATCAGCCTGAAAGAACAGACCCGGAGGGCCCATTCAGACCCTTGCAGTAAATTTGAAAGGAGTGAGCTCTAGGGCAGGAATTGCACAGGCCTCAGCAATGAGCAGGGATGGAGGGATCTTCGAGACAGCCCCCAGTCAGGACCTGCATCTGGAAAAGCAAGGAGTTAGCAGGAGTGTGCATCCTGGAGTCTCTGATAATGAGCTTCACTGAACCTCTTATGTTCTGGCCATTACCAAATACTGAATTTAAATTAATGCATGGCACTGCATACTAAAGGAGTAGACTAAAAGAAAAAACAGGAGAGGCATCACAGATAGCCCAAGACTGGAGCTGCCTCCTTCAGTGTGCAAATCCAAGCTATCAAGTTACATTAACAAAACAGACTGCTCAAAGAGCTTGCCTAATGTCCATTATGTCTCATCAAATGACATTATCATTTTTTCGGGATATTCAAAACTCTAAAGTAAAATTTAACAAAGGTGACTTTCTCTACCTCATACATAGGCTATATAACTTCTTTTGCTTTATTTTGTCTTACTAGTATCACTATGTGGTGATCTATGCTCATAAATTTAAAGGAAAAAATAAATAAAATATTTGCCATTAAAATGGAAAAGAGTTTTGTAAAGGTGTAGTTTTCAAAGGGAAAATTTCTTAATAAATCTTTGCAAGTGTTCTGCCTTTCTAAAAAATTAACTCTATACATGAAGATTTTCAGGATCATACACAAACTGGCTAAGTTAGATATCTTGGTATATAAAAGGGACATGCTTCTTTCCCATCACAGAATCCTGACTTCCTAAACCAGTATCCTAAAATTCATTCATAAGGCAGCTGAATGAAAGAAGCAACCCAGAGGTCTCCTGAGGGCAGCTCAGAACCCCAGTAGTGGGCAGCTGCCCTGAAGACAGTTTAAGAAAGGAGATTTTAGAGTTGTGCTCCCTGGAATTCATCTGTGCTCAGCCAAGCAGCATCTAATGTCATAAACACCCACTGGTAACCAAAGCATAAGCTCTGGAATAACCCTAAGGAACTGGAAAATTCATATCTCTTTAAATGCATAATAATGTTCAAAGTTTATATCCTTCTATGACATACTGACTTGGGTTTCAATTTCTTTGGTGCTTTCTCTCTTTCCTTTCCTAAGAAGTACCCTCAATTAAAAGTCTGCCCACTTTTCAGAGGCCAATTGCAAGTTTTTTAGGTGTACAGGGGTACGTCATAATATTTCAACCCTTTCAAATATATGCTGAATATGCCATTTCTTCATAGAAATAATAAGCTTTCAAACTTCTATCTTTATTCTCATTATCCTCAAATTTTTTCAGGTTTTAATTTAGAAAAGGAATGACTCTTAGATTCTTCCCGTGACCACAGAGTCTTTCGTCCTTTAATGAGGAGGCAGTTGATGCCTCTTAATGGGAATGTCTGACTGTTCT
The DNA here is from genome assembly GCA_034336665.1 of Luscinia megarhynchos. Classification (NCBI taxonomy): domain Eukaryota; kingdom Metazoa; phylum Chordata; class Aves; order Passeriformes; family Muscicapidae; genus Luscinia; species Luscinia megarhynchos. The sequence continues at coordinate 75,432,091 of JAPFBE010000003.1, forward strand.
GCTTCACAGCAATTCTTATATATTCAAGAATTATGGAAGTAATCACGTTCTGTAGAAATATATCCCACTACAGCGAGTGATATGGTTCTCAAATTTCCAATTTACGTGTTTTAAATTAATAGCTGTTTACTCTGCTGTACAATAAAAAGGGTAGTTATCACTGGAGCTAATTCATTACATACTACTTTATTTCTGAGATTCACAGTCTTTCCATGTACAGGACACAAAGTAAGCAATTACAATAAGCATTTATCTGTCAAGATATAAGGTAACATTTAGATTACCTAAGCCACTTTCTGCAGAGACTCATCACCATGCCATTTAAAAGGCTTTAAAGAATGTATTTGCTATCTGAAATTGATGAGGAAAAAGGCAAAATAGGAGACACTAAGGACAGAAGCTTTAAGTGCAAACAGTCTAATTTTTAATAATGTAGATTTCATCCTCTACTGGTTTAATTTATACCATTTGTTTAGCACTGCCTTCAGCATTTAAGGGAAAATAAGACTGAATGATGTAGCCTGCTGTGCAACATAGCAATCAATAAATATCTTTTAAGATACATTTTAATCAATGCTACTTCTTAGTACAGGAAAAAATTGAGTATCTTTATTTTTCAGAAAAGTCAAGATCTGCTTTTTGTTCTTTGGAGTCTTACCACATCGGTTGTAAGCAAAGGAAAAGAGATGTTCTTCAAATGTTACTTGCTTTGCTGTTTGTTTTTATCAACATTTGCCATGAGTAAATATGTATAAATACCACAGCTAGGCTATAGGGAGAGATATTAGAGCTTTTAAAGGGAAACTACTAGTGTTGAACGACTGGTAGCATTCATTTGATCCATCTGTACGTATATAGCTGCAATGCTGAAAGAGAAGCACAAGTGGAGAACACTGCACACAGGTGAGGACTTCTGAATCACAAAACTCTCAGTATTCTTCAAAGTTGTTGGCAGTGTTCACCTTTATAGTATGTGGGTCCTTACTTGAAGTCAGTGTGGTTTTTATTGCACAGCTTGTAATGGAAGAAGGGTTTAATAGAGTTAGAAGGCTTTTTGCATACTTTACATGTATTTTCATACAGATTTCTTTAATTGCTTCTCTCAGTTGCTGCTCTGAATTTGAATAAAGCTACAGAATTCACAGAGTTTTACAAGTAAAAAGTGATTGATTAATTAATTAATTCCTGAGTTTATGTTGTTTCTTTCTTAGAATTCCATATCGCTGAACCCTTAGTAATATTTATCTATTAAGGTAAGTTTTGTTAAATGTTTTATGCATCATTATTTTGATGATTTTAGTGTAAGTTATGTGTTCATCTCTCCTCTTCTTCTTACATGCAAATAATAAATGTGCTATATAAATGGAACAGTCTGAAAGATAATTTGTACAACAGTCTTAAAACTCTCTAGTCGCTAAAAAGGCACTGGTACATTACAGACATATTGAAAATAGCTGATTATTATTTAACAAAGGAAAAGGGTGTTTCTGAGCATGAGCAATTTTATGTTTTCTCATTAAAGAAGTTGATCTACTAAAAGACTTCAAAGCTTTAGTATTGCTGTTTGAGAAATGATGCTTACTTCTTTAATCAACAAAGCAAAATATTAAAACTCAAAAACTTTTCTTTAATGCAAAATATTTTCAAGATATAATAACTTCTATTTCAGTTCTGAAAATAAATTATTTTCAGACTGAAAATAAATATTGCAAAAAATAATGTCTGGTGGTCAACACTATGCAAGATACAACATTAGTTGAAGACTTACTCCAGCTTGTGGCTCAGACACTGAATTAGGATTTTGTCCAATATCAGAGCCACAGTTCTGATTCTGAAATCCAAATCTAGCTAATAGATCTGAATACATATGACTGCAATAGAAAGGATACATGCAGAACTCATTGCAGCATCTGCTCCCTCATGTAGTTTAGGTCATACTCTGTTCAATCTCTGAGCCACTGTAAACAGTGTGACATCTTAGGAAGTACAAGCTGTAGCTGTGCATTGACTGTAAAATGCTTTGGGCAAAATGAAAGGCTTGAAAAGGGTTATTCTGGAAATTACTTTACATGCATGATTTTATTATGCTACTGAATTATAGATAGGGCAGTTCATTCCTGTGTCATCCGTGAGCCTGTTGTAAGCAAAAATAAGGAGTAGGTTTTTGCATGCATATGGAAACTATATCACTATGGATTTATGCATGTATATACACATAATTCAAACCTGTACAGAACTTCTTCCTAAATGCACCTTTTAAAAATCTAAATCTGACATTTTAAATACAATGCTGATGTTATTCTGCTTCATATGACAAGTAAATTGAGAAACAACATCTGTTCCCTGAGTATTTAAAGTGATTATTTCATTTTTCTAAACATTTTAATTTACTTTTAAGTAATAAATGACTGGGTTAATAATAACTAAAAATATTTTTTAGACAAAAAAAAGTTTTCGCTTTGTTTATTAAGACATGAAATCTTTCATTTGCCTTTTGTTTGCTTGCAGGGGTATATTCTCTGCAAATATCTCAGAACAGATGAAATTTCTGTTAGAAAGCTTTATACTGTTGAAGTAATCACTCAAAAATGTAAAATACAGAATCAAATACAACAAGAGAGAAAAAAAAAATATTTTCATTTCAAATAGTAATTTCAACACTTAAAAGTCAACACAGAAATTCATGTAATAAAATTTCAAAAGAAATACAATGAACAACATACTGAAAAAGTTTTACTACCTTTAACCAGAACATTTTTTTATTTTGTCAAACACTTTTTACTGCTTTTGAGAAAATTGATCTGTAAACAAAACACTGCACTGCCTTGACAAACAAAGCAACACTCGACATGAATTCATGAATAGAAAGCAGTGTCACTGCCAATTTTGAAAACACGGCACGTGCTAATATTTTGAATTAAAGCCTAATTAACACATTGGGAGTGTTTCTACTGAGTTCAGTGAGCCCATGGTGTCCGTCTTAGCATTCATCTCACTAGGCTTGTTAGAGAAAGCAGGAGATGTGACTCTACCTGCATTTAAACACGGCCAGCTCAGGCTCAGTAATACAAACATTCCTCTCCAGTTGTAGTCACTGGAGATTTTAAAGATGGATAACTATCACATCTGTTTTAGAGACAGTGAGGCTAAGGCTCAGAGGCTTTACAATTCCCCCAGCAACTGCCTTGTAGACTCTATCTCTCCTTGGTTAGTGTAGAGTGTTCCATCTTCCCATGCTAAAGCATTTGCTCTGTAAACTTGGAAAGCTTAAAGAAAAAAGAGAAAAAAAAAAAAAAAATTCTCTATTTGAGAATACAAGGAATGGCCACAGAATTCCTAGAAAGTATTTGCCCTGACCTTAGAGCAAAGCATTTCATGTATTTTTCTTTGTTAGCAGAACCTCTTTGGATACAAGGATAAATAGTGAAAAAGACCTGGGCAATTACTTTCCACAGACCATAGAATCATAGAATTGATTAGGTTGGAAAAGACCCTAAGGTCCTTAAGTCCAACTATTATCTCAGCATTGCCAAGTCCATCACTAACTAATGTTCCTAAGAACCACATCCAGAAGCCTTTTAAATACCTCCAGGGGTGATCATTCCTCCACTTACCTGGACAGCCTGGTTCAGCACTTGATAATCCTTTTAGGGAAGAAATTTTTCCTAATATCCAATCTAAATATGTCCTGGTGCCACTTGAGGCCTTTTACCCTTGTCCTACCATTTGCTACCTGGGAAAAGAGACAAACCTTCCTTCAGGCACTTGTAGAGATAGGGAACCTCTGAGCCTCCTTTTCTCCAGGCTGAGCACCCCCAGCTCCCTCAGCTGCTCCTCACAGCCCTTGTGCTCCAGACCCTTCCCCAGCTCCGTGTCCCTTCTCTGGACACGCTCCAGCCCCTCAGTGTCTCTCTTGCAGTGAGGGGCCAGAACTGAGCCCAGGGTTGGAGCTGTGGCCTCAGCAGTGCCCAGTGCAGGGGACGAATCCCTGCCCTGCTCCTGCTGGCCACACCACTGCTGCTCCAGGCCAGGATGCCATCGGCCTGCTTGGCCACCTGGGCACACCTGGATCATGTTCAGCTGCTGTTTGCCAGCACCCCCAGGGCCTTTTCCACTGAGCAGTTTTCCAGCCACTGCCCCCAGCCTGCAGCACTGAAGGGAATTGCTGTGACCCAGGTGCAGGACCCAGCACTTAACCTTGATGAATCTCATACAATTGGCTTTGGTGCATCAGTCCAGCCTGTCTAGATCCCTTGGTGGAAGCTCCCTGCCCTCCAGAAGATCAACACTTTCGCCCAGCTTGGTGTCATCTGAAAACTGAGGGTGCACTCGATCTCCTCATTCAAGTTGTTGATAAAGACATGAAACAGGGTTGGCTCCAACACTGAGCCCTGGGAAACACCAGCTGTGACCAGCCCCCAGCTGGATGTAGCTCCAGTCACTCTGAGCCTGGCTGTCCAGCCAGTTTTTTACCCAGCAAAGGGTACCCCTGCCCAAGCCATGCACAGCCCGTTTCTTTAGGAGAGCACTGTGGTAAATGGTGACACAGGCTTCATAAAGTCCACATAGACAATAACCAGAGCCTTCCCTTCCTGTACCAGGCAGGTCACTTTGTCATAGATCAGGCTGGTCAAGCAGGATCTGCCTTTATAAACCTATGCTGGCTGGACCCAGTCTCTGTGGTTGTCCTGCATGTTCTATGTGATTGCAGTCAAGATGATCTGCTCCTGTGTCATTCCCCAGAACCAAGGTCAGACTGACAGGGCTGTAGTTCCCCAAATCCTCCTTCTGCCATTCCTAAAGATGGGCAGTCTCCACTCACCTGGGACCTCTCCATCTAGCCAGGGCTGCTGGGAAATGATCTGCTATGCAAATGTAAATTCCACTCCTAATTAATTAATAATTAGCAGAAAGAATGAGATCTTTCTGAAGGTAGGATCAAATAAATGGGTTGATGGAGACAGCTGTGAAGTACATACAGATCCTGGGAGTTTCTAGGTGTGTATGAAGTTTTAAAGGGAAGCACAAACAGAAAGGAGATGAAAACAGTACATCTAGAATGGACTGCATTCCTTTGAAAGTTACCATAGGTGATGTGCTGAAATATCAAAACTGACATAGTAATTGCCTACATTTGAGTAAGTAAATATTTCCTGATGTTCCCCAGTGTAATTGACCATTAGCTTTCCTCCAGTATCTTTACTGCCTATACTTTTAGAAATAAAATTTAGAGGAAGGACACATGCTGGGACATAACATGTCCCCTCATGCTGTAGGTCAAATAAAATACAGTATTAAAAGTGTAATAAATTAAGTTAGATTTTCAGAAGTGTATTATTTTATGCTGTGTCAGCTAAACCTATTTAAACATAAAGCAGAAAGACATCATCTGCCACACATGGAGGACAAAAAGACAGCCACTGGCAGCTTAGCCTTTCTGAAAGCCACTTGTACTTGGTATCTGAATTTGGGTTTTGGAGCCTAGCTCTGTGCTGTCACCAAATACATTAACTTTTTCAGATTTTTTTAAATAAAATAATCCACATTCAATAAAAAAAACCATGCTTCACATTTCCTGCAACAATTTATATAATTTATCTTAATGTTACCATATGATTTATAGCAAATGGATATTATTACTTTGTTTGCTGTGCTTTTCTCATCATAATAGTTGTGCAAAATGTGGTGCCATGTCCCGTGGTCTGCCTAGAGATTTTGTGATGAACATGCTGAAGCTAAATCCTTGAAGCCACCTACCTAACACAAGGGCATATGCAAACAAGCCTTCTGTCACTCCTCAGGCCTCTTGCCTTTTCCACAGCTCTCTGACAGCATCATTATTGGAGATTCACCATGCACTTTCCTGCCCAGTCCAATTTCCTCCTTCCCTCCCACCCCAACATTTCACTGCGTTTGTGCACATTAAATAAAAAGGCCTTTAAACTTAGTTTTCTCTCCTTCTTCCCTGAAACATAATGTCAGTCTTTTCTGAGCAAAAGTCCAAGGGGAATGTTCTCACATTGCTGAAAGAATGACTAAATCTCCCAAATTAAATAGTATTACTTAGTGAGTAACTCAAATGGTGTACCTCATATTTAAAGAGTCATTTATTGCTGTTACTCCTGTTGAGCACCTTTCTTCTTAATCCAAAACTGCAAGTCTATTTGGTGTCCAATTCATTTACTGTGCAATCAGTGCACAGTGAATGTACACAGGACCTTATAAAAATAATGGAGTGTCCAGCAAGATGTGGTGTTTTATGCCAGTCCAACTCCTGGCAGTGTTTTCATTGATTTACAGGGTATTTTTTTAGCCTTCAGAAATGGCAGAGAGAATGCTAAAGTAGAGGTTTGCAAATTAAATGGAAAAACCTAAGGAACACTCATCTTCCCTTGAAAAATTCTTGTGTGTAAGGAAATGAAAATTTGCATGCATTCATATTCAAAGGAAATGACTGGGCAGAGGATAATATCCCTCCATGAATTTTAAAGCTTTCGGACACTTCAGACACAAACATTTCTAACTATTTTAAATAAAATTTCTTTGTAGATAATGTGTTTGACTTACTAGAACACCTGCTTCATAATGCTCAATCATGACATTAGAAAAATAATTAAAATGTATTAAATTCATAGTACTCCATTGTTCTGTGTAATGCAACATTTAGTGCTAAAGAGCAGCTATTGCATGACACTTCCAGTGAATGGAGCCAGAATGTCTGGTCATTAGATGATAGCAGCAATATTTTAAGTAGTAAGCAGATGTCAAATGAATTCATCAATACAAATAAAAATCTGCTTAACAGGATCTAAACTCCATCTTTTAAAGCATCAGTAATTTAATTATGCTTTCTATACACAAATGACAAACTTATATTTTTTACTGGAAATGACTTTTGGGTTGGAGTGCTAAAACAATAAAACAAGGAAGGAAGAAAGGAAATTAAACATTCAGGAAAGCCTGCAAAGGCTTTCCAGAAGAGGAAGCACAATTCCTCTTTAATTTGGGATGAGTTGCAGAACTCTTCCATAACACATTTGCCATCATATTCTGGACCACTGGTACAGTGAAAATGACACTGCTACAGTGACATCCAGAAGAAACACACAAACAAGACATTTCCCTCTTGGATGGTGTAGTATAGTATATATTTATAGTTGAAGTAACATAAAGTAATTAGATTACTCTGTTGCCTTTTCCATGGTGTTGTTTTTTTCACTCTCATCCTTCCTTTTTAAATTATGCCTTTCCTGGAATTAAAATGGAATGGAAGCTCATGGGCTTGTTTGAATCTGCATAATACCATCCCAGATGCTCTGCTTTATCTTTGGCCTTCAGTAACAATTAGGCAAAACATAGTGTTTAATTTGGAGGTCCACTTTTTTAAGAAGAATAAAGAGTCCTGGATTACACAGAATAGAATTCTGTCATAAAAAATGCCATCTAATCCTTTTGTCTTCTAGTAGTGGTTCTCCTGACACATATTCCAATCTGTTTAGGTTTCTGACTATGGTGATGGCTTTCCTCAACATTCTTCCTGGTGCAGAATCCTAGAAAAGGATTCAATAAAACAAACAAAATTACTATCTCTGTATAAATTACATTTTCTACCCATTACTGATGTATTGCCTCTGTATTATCCTGCAAATAGCCTTCTTTTTGATGCTCTTTGAGGTGAATTGTTCTCTTTGAGAAAAAATATCTATATAGTGACCAATTTTGCCCTATCCTTTCACAGAACTGGGGGGGCTTTTCCCTTGACTCTCCAACACTCTCAATGTGACTAGTCAGAAATTTTCCCAGTTAAAATTAAACAGATATTTTTTTCCCTTTTTTTTTTCTCTCTCTGCCCTCTGGACTCACCTTGCTATAATAATATGCTGGCCTTCTTCTTTCTGTTTAACATACTTTTAATAGCTTCATCATAGTTAAATAATTATTGATATCAAGCCCACAATTAAGGTAATAAAACTATCTTTGGCTCTTTTGTAATTATACTTGTTCTGATTTTTTCTTGTCTACCACTCTTCAGACAATTTAAATAGCACCTGCATGATCCAGTTCATCACTTACATTTGCTTGAGGCTGTACCAGATTATCAAGTGTGGTCCCTCCCACCTTTATCATCCTGTGGTATGTAAGATCACATACACTTCATCAGTTTGAGCTTCCTTGGGATAGTGAGAGTTTATTGCAAAAATCTGAACAAATTGTCCATTGTGTAAGAGGGATAGACTGTAAGTAGAAGGGGGTGCTTCTAGATGTAGCAGTCACACTTTACAATACATTGTAGGCAGGTTGGCTAGGGGTGAGGAGATTTGCAAGGGGCCTGTTTCTTGCAAGATATGAACTGCAGTTCACATCTTTCCTTATTAGTTCCTAAGTGAATGAAACAAGAATTGGAGATAAACTAAACCTTGTGAGACCATAGAAACTTAGGGTTCATCTTGGAGTGCTTGGATCTACTGCTGGCTGTTTCATTATTTTCTATTTAGCAGATACATTTCTGGCAGTGAAACTGAGGACTTACTCTCAGTGATTCAATTCTTAGGAGCAATGAAGCTTCCTCCAGCACTGGAAGTTTCCTCAGTCTCCATTCAGCAGCAACTACCTAATTCCTTCCTGCACAATCAGGGTCCACTAACCATGCTATGGCAATGTACCAGAGCTGTGTGTTTGCCCCTTCCCTGGTTCCTCAAAAAACCAAACTCATGGCTCAAACTTGGGGAATGGCTCAAACTACTGATAGTCCAGCAATGACATTTATCCTCTTGCATTTCAACAGAATGAGTGTTGTACTTTTATTTAAAATATATAACTCTCCAAAGAAGAGATTCAGTGATATGCACTGGGCCAAACTGTGGTGACCTCAAGAGGATATAGGTCTTGTCCCAGTCATCATTGTTTGCCTCTGGTCATCCTCTAGGCATCTACATGCTGAACATACAGATTTTAATTGGCTTCTTTTTGGTGTCTAACCCTTACTCACTATATTCCACAGTAAGTCTCAGTGATAGAAAAGGTTTCAAGATTCTATTCTGGTAGCCAAAAGCACTGATAATGATACATGATACTTTTAATAACCTTACTAATTAGCCTATTCTTTCATAGCTTCACATGCCAGTGTAGATAACATAGAGCATGCTAGGAAAAATAGCAAAATAAAAAGAGGCTTCAGGTGCTACTTTGTCATACTCATAGCCTGGCCTTCTCTGCAGCAATTAGCCTCCAAATTTTCAAACCAATTTTTAATTTTCACCTCGAGAATTAATAAAAAAGTAGTACTTTAAAAGTTGCATCCATGATATGCTCCCCTATTTTTTTATTCCTGTTGATTTCTGAAATGACCATGATAAGAGAACAAAGGATGTGCTAATGTGTCATAAAACTGAATTATTTTAGTGACTGTGTCTACAGCCAACAGCTGGCCCTCTGGTATCAACTGAGGCTTTTATATTGCCAGAAGCCTTTTGAATATTAAAAACTGGTCTTTAGACAAATTCTTTTCCTCCTGCAACTGGGTCCAGACGTGCCATTGTCCATTTGAAAATGGACAAAGTGCCCACAGTGTTTTGTGTGCTCCACATGTATTGTGATTACTGCAGTTCCTCTGCATGGCTCTTGTTTACATGTAGATGCTGGCCTTAACTATTCAGAGCTACTGGCTTATGCACAATGATTCAGAGAATTCCCTGGTCCACATCACTGAAATTCATTGCTGCATGCAGAAGTGTGCACGGGTGTGAACATATGCGGGTGTTTGTAAATAAATCCCTTCCCGGCCCCTTAGTGATGTAGTGACCCTGTAGCTGGTGCTATGAAGCAGGAAATCCAATTATGCCTCACTTAGCATGCATAACTAAAAATATTTTTATTGGTCATAAAATTATTCAGCCCTTTCAAAAATCAAATCTATGAACTATGTGACTGTACTCCTCAGGCTGACTTCATGCTGCGTGAGGAAGTGTTTCCTTTAATTTGTTTTAACTCTGCCCACATTATTGTAGGCTGCACTTTGGTTTGAGAGAAGGTGGGGGTGAAGTGGCTGATTTTCCTTCTGAAATGTCTGGGAATTTTTGTCTGTGAGCAACCTCTTGGAAGTGCACAGATCTTTCACATACACTCTATGGCATTTCCCAAGTCAAAGCAAAACAACAACAATCACCAACAACAACAATATCTGTTTTCCAAATGTGCACTAAAATGAAATGTCAACACTTTGATGAACAGCTTCTGTAGCAAAACAGCATGTATGTGACCAAATGGCAACAGACCACTGTTTACACGAAAAATGAGCATATTGAAATAAAATTACTCTGAACTGCAACATTCCATGCTATTATATAAAAAAAACCCTCCCCATTAGATCCAATAGCAAGCCACATTATCTTTTAAAACTTTGAGCATACACAGATTCATCATATTGACAAATGAGGTAGATGAGAGTTAAGAAAGATCATCAGTATTTACTGTGCTGTGAATTCCTCTCCTAAAACTTCAGCTCCAAGGGGAACAGTCACTCAGAGCCACAGTGGACAGACTGAAAACCACAGAGGTTTCAATGACAAGGCACCTGTGTTCAGCCCAGTGCTCTGGAGTATCTTCTTTCTCTGGCTGGAGGGATATTTTATCGCCACTAAAATAAATTCTTTCCTCCAATTCAGCACCTTGGTAATATGAGCCTTGACATTATTTACTTCAATTTTCCCATAAATATCCTCTGAACATTAACTTCTATAAATGTATTTCAGGACGCAGGTCCTTGAGGATGGCTGCACAAGGTAGTTTATTTGTATTTGGAGAGTAGAAAAAAATGTAGTATTTGTGAATTTCCCCATGCTGCTAGTAAACTAGACAAGCTTAATGGTGCAGTAAAAAACATATTAATCAAAAGTGCAAGTCATATTTTCAGATACTGGTAACAGAGGTTACAAATAAGACAAACCCAATCCCAGCTGAGACTGAATGCATGAAAACTGACTGTTTCCTAGCTGGTTACTCTTCCTTACTGAAGAGAGTAATGTCTCAGACATCACAGGTGACAATCACAACTCAAAATCTTTTGAATTTTACCTGCAATTCTGGAAAAAAAATCCAATAGTGCCTTTCCTTGTGCACTCATGCATACATGCATTTGAAATAATGGCTTGGGATGCAGAGGCATTGGGCTTGGCAGTCTTGGGTAATTAAAGATCCCTTTCCCCTCTCCTTGGTTCACACCTCATCTAGCACAGGCTCTGTAAACTACCCAAAAATTGTACACTGCTATTCCAAAAGGTGTATACCTTATCTCCCATGAAAAGCTGTTACTTTTTTTTCTTAGTCAGCCATGAACATTAAATATCATACAATAAATCTGCTTATTCTGAAAGCTCATGGGTTTTATTACCTTGGCAACAAAGTGATCTGTTCTAACTGCTTTTTGCTGCCAGTTTTAGAGTTTCTGTGTCACAGAAAAAGCCATGAAGGGAGGATGAACAGTTAACTGACTCCTTCCCTTATGCTTGCATCGTCAGTTTCTACAGATGGGAGAATAGATTCAGTGTGAAAATGAGGTCCTCAGTTGCTCAGAACCAGTTGTAGTTAATAGATGAACTGGATTAAAAATACATTTTTCAGTTTTATGACAATCACCAGCAAAATCCCAGCCAGGAATGGTATTTTATTTTCAATATATCAAAAGAACATTTTTAATCTGGAAAAGAAAAACAATGTGAAAGAAAATATTTGAACAAAATAAAGTGTTCATTTTTTCACATTCAACTTTGGATTTTCATTAACAAATAAGCACCCAAATGTGGTCATCAAAGATTATTACAAATGAATAATTTAAAAATTTAATCACTTCATATGGAAGCTCCTGTAAGTAACTCCCTTTTTCTGAAATGACTGTGGTAATTTGTTGGTGGTTTCCAAAGGGGGGAAAAATAGTGACAGTGATTCAGACACCGAATGCTTCAGTGCTGTTGTATTGGTGTCACTGAGAGATGAAAATCTCCCACCTCAGCACGAGGATGAGATGGAGCCAGTTTCCCATGGAGGCTGTATCCAAAGCCCCTGCCACTCCAGAGAACACTTCCATGAAACTTCTCCTCTCAAATTAAAAGAGACTTGCAGCATCGTCTTTAAAATGCTGAAGGCACCATGCCCTACTGAAAAATATAACCACAGCTTGATCTTTCTCTAGAAAGTAACCATACACAAATGGTACACCAGGGAGTCATATTAAACATTGTGCAGTGGTTTTTGTACCAAACACAACAGGTAAGCAAATATTTTTGTGGTTTTTCTGTCAATCCTGCAAATCCAGTGTGAATTATGAAAAACAGTTAAGGCTCTCTTTCTAAGTGTGACCATGATCAACAAAACGATTTGGAAGGAAAACTCTTGTGAGTTACAGCTCAGAAGCCTCATCATGAGCTGCAGTAATAGAGCTAATTTATCAAAGTGGGCACAGGAAGAATCTTGCAGATATTTTTTTGAGCTTTCACCAGCCGGAAAATAATATTATTCATTAGCCTCACACAACACCAGTTGCATCTTTATCTACTCTCCTGAAAAATACAAATGGAGCCATATATTTTCTGAGTATTTTATGTCATTGAAAGGGAACTACATTTGACTAAATCAAAGAATTGTTTAAAATTTTTATGATGCATTTATCAGATATTCACTATTTTTGTGATTTTTATAAGAAAAATAAAACCTGATAGAAAAGATATATTGAGGTTTTCAAGACGTTATCTCCAAAAATAAAGACATTTTTAAGATTAAGGAGCATGCTTTTGAATGTTTCTGATAGAAGTATAACATGGCTATAATTCAAAAGTACTATTCCAGGCCATGAAGTGAAGATTAAGTAATTAACGTTCTTTTTTTTCAAGGTACTTATTCAGGACTACACCTAAGATTGCTTCACTGAAATGCAGTCAAGGTTTGTTAAGTGTAGGTTTAGTTTAAGATTGTGCATGAAGTGTCTCAAAACATGTACATGTTTCCCTGGGACAGCATGCTCAACACATAAGCTCTGACTGCTTTCCTGGCAGGGTCTGGATCTCCTCTTCCCCAGACCATCAATATTTAGAAGAAAAAGACAGTAGATTTCACTAAGAAAGACTTTTTTTTTTTTCATTTTTCTTGCCCTGAATATACAGAGGAATGAATAATTACCTGAGATTTAAATGTACATGAGACACTTGTCCCCTGCAGGACCTCAAAGGGAGATCTAACAAATCAGTTAGCCATTGAGCTGTGTAAGACACCTTTCTATGCTCTCCCCCTCCTCTCTGATTTTTTTGCCATTCCTTTTCTGACAGCTCCTACCTTTTCATATCAACATTTTTAACATTCATTTTAGCACATCATTTCCTGCAGCCCTTGCTGGTTAGAAGTAGTTACAGGAACCTACCTTTTCCCACAGCTCAGCTTTCTTGCTTGAATTATCAGGCTAACCTGGCACTTTCCAAGAATTGATTGGTCATTCAAATCAAAACGTTAAATATTTAAAGTGGCACCACACCATTCATAAAGTGAAACCTAAAGTGTTTGTTTACTCTCTGCTAATTATTTTAGTTCAAGCAGGCAGACTCAACTGTCTACATTATTAATTAAACCTGTAAAAATGAGCTAAGGACAGGAAATGTTTTTCTTGCTGTTAGCCGTGCTAAGATTAAGCAGCAACTCTCATTAGCTCTAAGAGGAAAACCTTTCTCTCCAAACTGCAGCAATATAAAGCTAAAAAATCGTATCTGTTCATATTTCTAAGTAATTTGGAGAGAAAGTGATTGTGAAATCTTAGATGTTAACCATTTTTAGCAGGTAAAAGTAATGTTACTAATTTACTGGTGTTTCTGGCTATCTTTGGTCTGAAGTAGCAAAGATTCATGTTCTCTAAAGTAGCAGGTTTTAACACTGAAGGGTTTGAAGGTTTTCTTAAAGAAAAATGGACTGAATAGACTGAAAATATAAATATATGGAATATATTTTATGAAAATAGAAAATTTTACCCAAAGGCCATACAAGAGCAATATATAATATTCCACATGCAACTTCTACGAGTGATCTATTTCTTTACAACTATTTTTTTTTTGCTATAGGAATATCATCATTGGGTTTTGTGATCAGGAACACTGTAATGTGATAGAAACCAAAATAAACTTCACATTCATGCTGAAAAGAATTGTGTGAAAACACAATTAGAATTACGTGGCTTTTAATAAATTTTGATAGTTTCATTGCACTACCTGAAGCAATACAAGATTCCTCATCTGGTATTTTCCATCATGACCTGAAACTCCATTTGATTCTGTCAAAAGTTTCACACAGTGGTTGAGTGTTGATTTGCAGTTTAGGGCTAGAAACACTCAAATGTCTCATTTTTATTAGATACAAGGGGACAGATCCAAAGGGAATGGAAGAGTCTAGTAATAGCTTGCAAAGAGGTGGGATAGATATCAGCACAGGTCTGTGAACTGCAACTTTTGAGTGCTGTAGAATATAAAGTCTACCACTCTGCTGTGTCTCCACAGGACTCTGGTGCCTAATTATAGAGCTGTATGAAAAAGTTCTACTCGTCAGCAGAACCAGCAGGTAGGGGGAAAAAATCATATTTTTGCACATTCATAGAAGAATAAAATATTTAGGCAGCAAATCATCATTGCTGCAGATGGACACTTACAGAACAAAAATGGATAATTTTTGTGCCTCTCTGCTTGTCACTAGCATAGCCAGAATACATTTGGTAACAGATTTAAAATCCAGCCTAGAATTCCTCAGTCACTGCCAGTGGCAAAATGTGCTTCACAGAGTAGTAGTGGTTGAGGATTGCAGGAAAATTCAAGGTGGGGAAGCGGTCCTAAAATAAACAGTCAGGATTCCACCAAATTTAGCATTGCTTCACTTGCTTATGACAGCTCAGAATTTGTCTCTTGATGGTTTTGAGTCCTTCTGAGTAAAGACTAGCCTGGTGACAATTACAAGAAGGCAAAATGTGAGGATCTGACCCTATTGAGGCAATGAGGAAACAGATGTAGAGGAGGCATTAAAAAGATGCACAAATTCTTAATGAAAGCAGCAGCCAGCAGTTGCTAGTGGCCAGTAGATTTTAACACTTTCATTATATTCAAAAAGACACTCTTTAAATGCATGCTTTGAGCAAGAAGAAATATATGAAAGCTACTCTATACCCAGAATAGTTCATATGGGTAAATAAAGTATTTTTAGGAGAGATATAACTTGACAGCACGATCGGCAAAATACCTGATTCCCAATGATGCTCAGGTAAGGACTTCTACCCAGTATATAAATAAATCTCTGTAACCTAGAACAGCATTTTGTGTGTGCTGTGCCACCCTCCACAACACTAAGAGAGGGATTATCCATTTGCAGGTGCAGGTCTGTGGCACAAAAGGTGAAAAATTTATGTGGACTTTCCCTCTTCTTCCCCTCACTTACCACCAAACAAAGAAAAGGGGACTCACCACTGCATGGTTCTCACAATTTCTGCACCACCTGGCCTGTGTTTGCAGCCACTCAGTGGAAAGCCCTTGCTCTTAAACTCAAGCTGTAGTGACCTGTACTTTCAGCTTTGGGTGTTTTTCTCTTATGCTTGTTAAATGCAGTGTGAATTTTACAGTGAAAGCGCCTTTTTCTTATTCCTTTTTTCTTTCTTTTCCCTTGGCATCATCTAATTTGGCAGTTCTTGGAATGCCAGAGAGTCTCTTTAATGTATCTTAAGGCACAAGGACTCTGACTTTCATGCACTAACAGAATACATTTCTTTGCTGCCTTTATATGTGGCAATGGGAACTGATGAAGGATTGTGCTCTCAATACTTCCCCCATCTCCTTCTTTGTCAAATTACAGAAAAGGCAAACCAAGCACACAAATTAAGAAAACTAATTTAATGCCAGCCAACATGTGGGAAAACCTCAGGTGATGAGGAAATCAAAGGAAAATGGCAATAAAACAGACTACACTGAAAAGTAGTAATTATAGCTAAAGATATCATTCCAATAATAGCTTTAGTACACTAGTAACTAATAAATGAAAAATAAAAATTAGCAGAAAGTCATAAAAATCTCTTGCAATAGGACCTTCTGTCCATAATCTGACAAAGTGTCTGTTTTCTTAAACAATCAGAAAGGATTTCTTCCTATATCTTAGTTCCCTTAACATCTGCCTTATATTGTAAAAAAGTAAAACAACTCTGTTACAGCTCTGTTTAGTGTGCTTGATGCTGGAAGTTGATTTTGTTCTGTTTAATTTTTATTTTCAAGTTAATGGATGAAGCCAAATTCAAAGAAGGTTGGTCTCAATAAAAGGAAAAACCTTTGTATCTGCTTTGTTGTTACATCATTGCAATTCTATAATAAACCCAGAAATAATAACAAAAAGTCCAAAATCACTGCCTTGCATATAACTATTTCACAGTCTGGTTTTTTTTCCACTGCAAAATATTCCAGATCTTATTATACCACCTACAGGTAGTTTTTAGATAAACTCTTGGGATCCCCTGAGTTTCTCTGTTACTCTACTGTAGGTTCCAAAGAGCAAGCGTGTCCATTACAGATTTTAGAGGTTTCTCATAACCCACACTGTTTTGATTTTAAAGCAATCCTCAGAAAAAAAGCTATTTTTTAAAAAAATCATAGATAATACCTGAAACTAGTATGCAGTTTTGATGTAGGCATTATCTTCAATAAACATTACAAGTGTTCAACTGACTGTATTTTCTCATATGCCAGCTTTTACTTGATGAAGAATGTGACATATGAAACGACTAATCATTTTCTGTTGAAGCAAAACAACAAAAAGCTATGATAAATTCCTCTTTCACACATTATTCTCATTCACAAATCCTATAATCCTATATAATCATGCACATATTGTTTATAATTTCAACATATTTTTGTAAGCTTTGAAAGAAATCCTTGGCAAATTCCTTTACATTCCTTTACAATTAAAGTCGTGCTTCTTCAAAGGAACTATTTTGCAAAGATTGACAGGGTAGGAATCTCAATAGCAATTTATGGATACTTAATGAAAATTTACAGAGATATCAGACATTAAGTAATGATTTTTCAAGTGTGGAATCCTTAGTGCTCCTATACACTTAATGCTTTCTGATTTTCTCAGCCTGTATTTATTTTCTAGGGAAGGACTTTGGGTTTTACATGGTTTGAATCAATCAGTCTGTCTTGCTTCTACTTTGCAGAAAATATGCAAGAATTTAATCCAAATTCAATTGAATTGCTCTGCTTTCAGGCTGCTTATTTTCTCCAGTTGTTGATTAATATGCCCCTTGTGCAAACATCTTCCTCCTACCTGATGTCTTCAGTAATGTCTCAATTCGTTGCTGATGACATTCAAATTTCCTCCAGAGATGCCTTTTGAAGTCACAAACAGAGGATTATGCCCATCAGTGAATGACTCAGGCACAAAGTGATTGATAAGACAAATAAATACTTAGATCTTAGCAATCAGTCAGTTGTGATATGCAAGGGAGAAAACAAAACTGCAGACATTTCTGCTATATATCATGTTTTCTAAATTATCTTTATATTCCAATGCCCCTCTTAATAAATTATCCTCCCTGGTTATCTGATCTGGAATAAATTTTCAATTATGCCTCTTCTCAAATATGTCACAGTGAGTCTTCCTCAGTCTGAAGCTGTTTCATTGTCCAAGAAATATCTTTCCAAAGTCCAGAGAGAGGAAATTCTACACAATTGGTTTTGAATTGAAAAGCTGTGCACACACACATCAGAGAAACTTTATGACATCAGAGAAGTCATGGCTTTATTCCCAGATTCCCAGAGCTGAGTTTTATGTAAGCAACAACAATACATGACACTGCATATGTTACAGGGGAGTAAGAACATTTTGAGCATCTTGCACAGCATGAGACTGAGAAATCAGGACCTTGTATCACCTCAGATGTGCAAAAGTCAAAAGCCAAACAAAGAATAAGGTCGTGGTACAAGAGAGAGTAAATTATTTATTTTCTTTAATGCATTCTTTTTGGAATAACAAAACAATTAAAACGTTTAATAAGGAGAAATTATCTTTTAAAAGAGTGTCATGTGGAAGTCCATATGCTTGTTTTTAATGAGTTTTGATCTCCATGAAGTTCTGGTAACCTGATGAATAAGTTAATTTAGGAAAGGGGTCTAAAAAGTACACATTTGAGAAGCAATTGTGGACTGCTGCTACAGTCTTCAGACTAATTTTATACATTTTGTAGCATATATGTGTGATCATTACACATC
This sequence comes from Luscinia megarhynchos, assembly GCA_034336665.1. Lineage (NCBI taxonomy): Eukaryota > Metazoa > Chordata > Aves > Passeriformes > Muscicapidae > Luscinia > Luscinia megarhynchos. The sequence continues at coordinate 75,450,360 of JAPFBE010000003.1, forward strand.
ATAGTGTTGCAGATAGTATCTTGGGCTTTTTTCCTGGTGTGGGAGGTGATCTTGAAGACATCTGTACATGATCATGGCAGCATGGCTGTGAAACACAGATGTCTTCCCTGAGCTATAAGCTCTTCAAAGGTCAGAAATAACAGAAAAAAAAAAAAAGTCTTTGAGTTAAGCCATACATTCTTTGATTCAGGGACCATTTTTTGTTTACAGCCCTCAGTGCAACACAATCTTGATTTATGATTATCATGCCTAGTTGCCACGATGATGATAAGGTTTATAATGGAATAAAGGACCTTGCTAACAAAAATCATCTAGGGCAATCAGAGTTCTAATCTAAATGATATTTAGTATAGACTTGTGATGTGAATTAGGTGGTTGAGGCAACTGCATTTTAAAGTGGCATCTGCATTTTTTTAAATATATGTGAACTGATGCACCTACAAGATAAAGTAAAAAAGAAAAATTTAAAATTTATATATACAATTGTTGAACTATGCATCAAAGTAGCCTATATAGTAGGTACAGAAATATACCCAGGAGGGGGTTCAGTTTCTAAAGTGCCACTATACATACAAATTTTAATGCCATTAATTTGGCCCAGAAAGAGGGCTGTAGTACAATATTCCAGCCAATGGATGCATATAGGAAAGAAATTAGTAAGCACAGGAAAAACAAACTAAATGGAATTTTAATTTATCTCTATGTCCAGAACTTCAAATGCGATTTTTTCTATACTAAAATTCCTGTATTGGAAAAAGACAGTTCCTGAAGTTGTTAGTATTTTCTATTTCATCCATTCTGTATATTTTGCCCCCCATCCAAGCCATCACAAGAATAAATATAAAGACAAATAATGATCATGATTACATCATAGTAATATGAACATCATGAAGTTGAATGATTTCATCAAACCAACAGTAGTGAATATCACTATATATTATCACTATATATAGTGTTCCAGCCTGTCCAGAGTAATTTCTTGGAGTGTCTATAGTATTTAACTTTTGGAAAATGTTCACTGTGAGAACCACCTCAGACAAAGAGGTAAGACATATACTGTGACTTTGTTGACTCATGTTGGTGTGATTTGGTTTATGACACTTCAAGTCTATGTGGAGACTTGTGAATAACCAAGAGTAAATGGCACATGAAAGTCTGTAGAGTAAACTAACAGGGACAATGGGTCCGTTCAGAACACGTTATAAATGTGTTCTTAAACAGTTAATAATGAATCACCTTTACTTTCCCAAAAGTAAATTTCTGTTAATGTCCTTGCCATTTACCATTTAGTTTTGAGGGCACATTTGTGGGGAGAATATTGCAGCAGACATATCTTCTGAATATGTCTCTTCATGGCTAAGCAAGAATTACAACTTTTCAAGTTTAGCGTCTGAATATCTTCTCAAAATTTTACTATAAGGATACTGTGCTCTTAGATCAGCTTCTTCTGTTGCTATGACCAGTCCTCTTCATTTACCTGCCCATCTGTGCAGCCACTACTCCTGGTTGAATATACAGCAGGGTGGTTACAACTTATAGCAGGAATGCCACAGCTACAGGGCAATGTCCATCATGTACTCAATGAAGACTGTAAACCCAGCAAAAATAAAATGAGATTTGTCAATTCTTGCCCAGTTATGCTGTTTGGCAAGGGAAGACACCCAAAAGACTGGCCTGATACTATGCCTACATCGAGTACAAAGCTGTATATTTAGCCTTGATCAAAATTATTTGAAGGAGTCCCAATGAATATATAGTACATCTTCGACTATTAAAAACTAAACATTTTTCACTCACTAAGAGACTGAAGCCAAAGTCCCTGTATGTTGAGAGAAAACTTGTCATTCTTTACCCCTCTCAGGAACTGCAGTGAACTACCTGCAATTTGTCTGCTTTTAGTTTCAGCAGCTGAAGGTTCTCCAAAGAAACCATCACGTTTTAACACCATTTACAAGAAAACCTTTAAGAGCATGCTGAAAAAGGAAATTCCCAAAAGAGGTTTCTGATGGATGGAAAGAGTTTGATGTATTTTCTATTTCTAGGTATGGGAATGTAGATGAGTTGTCAATTTTTCCCAAGACTGACGTGCAAGTTTGGTCCTGAAGGAGATGTAAAGAGGTAAGCTATGGTGGTGTAACTAGTACATGACAGCATGCATCATTCTGACATAACCTCATGGCTCTGTAAGCTTAGGAGCTAGTCTGAGTGGATGGCTACACAGAATAAGTATGAGCATGCTGTGATCAAGAACATCAGCTGCAGCATGGATAGAAATTCTAATGTTTTACTACACGTGCAACATACAGAATGTGACACAGTATCTCCCTTATTACACATCCACGTGCAACACCTTAGAATTGATTTACTGCCTTTGTGAAGTACAGTGAGAAATCATCCTGAACTTTCTTTTAGAAACCAGCACATAAGAAAAGGTCAGATTTTCTTATGGTTCACATACTTTGGGATATTTTCCTAACTCAGCCAAGAAATTAATTATAAAAACAAACCGATTGCATTTCCTTCCACTAACTAGAAAATGTTCCTGTTGCTGCTATTCCAGCTTGCAAAGACACAGAATCATTGGTCTTCTATATATATGTGTGTGTGTATAAACACATCTATACATAAACACACACACGTTATGAGGCTTTGAAATCTTTAAGCAAAGTAAGAACGTATTTATCTTATAAAGTTATAGCAATTTTGTAATTTGCAAACCCATCCCCTAATAGAGTGTTATTGATCGAAATTGCTCAGGAGATAAGAATCTCTAGGAAGTCCATCACCTCCAGAAAGAGTATTTTTCCCTTGTAAAGCACTAAGAAGTTGGTAATCCAAGGTGTAACAGACCCTGAAAAAAGCAGCAGAGAAGCCATGCACAGAAGGAAGAAATTATACTGTGAAGCACCTACCAATATAGTAATAGCAAGCAAATGTTTTTTTCACATTGATTCTCAGGGAATTAAAAATGCAGTATAAACTGTGGTGGATTTTATTTAACATTTCAGAGTAGAAGAAATTGTTCAAATGATCGAGGTTGTGCTGAAACTGAAAGTGCAGTGCAGAAGCTTTAGCAGGAGCATAAGGAGGGAGCAGACCAACAGTAGGAAATTATGCAGTGCATTCATAGGAACTAAAATCTGTGTTGCAGGCTACAAGCAGAAAGGCAAAATCAGTCAGAAGAACTTTTTCTTTTCCAATGCCACTGAACCAATCACCTCAGATGGCTCAATACCTTGGTATTTTTATTCTTAACATATAGATTTCTAGGATGCCTTTTGTAAAGACTTGCATTAATTATTTAAAATGAGTGTTTCTATCATTAACCCAATCAGAAAACTTCCAGTGTGTTGGATCTATTCAGTGGAACAGATTTTTCTATTTTTCTAGCAAATCATATTTACCCTTCTTTTGAACATACCAGATTTGTAACAAGCAGGAAGGAAAACTGGATCTCAGACTGTCACTTAAAGCATCATACTTTTAACCTCCTCTTTCCATACAGAGCTCTTTACCTTTACTGACACCCTCTGGTTCCTATGCCTAAGTCAGCCAGTGAGATGTTTTTATTTTCTGTTTTCATTCTTAGTACATCTGCCCTTGTTATAAAATGAAATTAAGATCCCTTCCCCCGATATTTTTGCCTGGAATTCAAAATATGACCTTCAGCTTCATATTGACCAACAAAACTAAAACCTACACTTTTTATCTCCCAACTCTCCATAGCTAACTTCACACTTTCATGTTATGCTCTGTGAGTTCTGACTTTTTTGCGTGGGCATTGGCTTTGTAAGTGCATGAAACAGAAGTGCTGCATGTTCAGTAGTCCACTTTTAAAACTACTCAGCTGTTATCACCTTCAAGAGTGTTTAACACTTCACCCTCCTTAATAGATTTGTTGTCTTCCAAAACTTTGTCATCTTAACCACATCTTTTAAATATTCCCATAGTATATCAACAGTATATCTCCTCTGAAGGCCACTGTACACAAAACAATCCTCAGTTACAATAGTTCACATCTCAGTTTTCTGTGTGCCTTTAGCATACCTCAAACTAGTAAACAAGCATTTGTTTTCCTTCACAACAAGGTAGACAAGGAGGGAGGCTGGGTTTTGGGGTTTTTTGGGTTTTTTTTCATTTTACTCGAAACTTTGTAGGGAACTATTATAGTAATTGAAGTCAATTTATTAAATATATTTTTAGAAATTCTACTAGGGCATTTGATATCTTTTTTTAAGTAATGGTCCAGTTATTGCTAATTCTTTCAGTAACTCCTGTAATAATATTAATCAGATCTTGCACTAATATTGATTGCCATAAAGTACTTCTGAAGGAGTGGTACTATAACTCTGCAAGAATTAAAGGCACTTTTATTAATTGGAAATGTCACTCAAATTTTAATTATCAGGAATCCCCCCTTAGATTTTTGCTAATAGTGAGTATATAATTTATTTGTAGTTTCAAACTTCAGGGTCTTATCAACAGATCACTGAAGTCTAGGGGAATGCTGGAATTCCTCAAAAAAAAAAAAAAAAACAAAAAAAAAAAAACAAAAAAAAAAAACCCAAAACCTGGCACCTTAATTTACAAAAAACTAAAAACAACTAAAATTGTGTCATTCCAAGGAAACATTAGTTTTTAAACAAAAAAAAAAAAAAAAAGGCTTTGAAAAAACTTTAAGCTACATTTCTGAAATACTACAACACAGAGAAAACTTAAGTCCTAAGTACTCACATTACACTATCTTGTCTAACTTCTGTTACATGAAGTTTCTGAGCTTATCTGTTACATGAAGTTTCGGAGCTTAATAGAAATGCAATTAAACACCTGAAGAAGCACAGATAGAGTCATGGATTTATTTTTTTTTAAATTTAAAAATCTTAAAAAGATGGTTTCGTGCTCGGTCACAATGACTCTCACTTCATCTTCTAGCCAGTTCACAGAGATTTCACACAGTCTTATTAACTGTGCTCACATCAGAGAAGAAAAATCAGAGCATATTTATGTAATTCCATCTCCTCTGCCTGTCAGCAAAGGAGAAGAGTCCTGGCACTGTACTTTTCTAATTCCAGAGATAACTGTTTATCCCAAAGCCAAGTATCATTCAAAACTCCAAAACAACACAACTTTCAGTGCATCACTATAAACTCAATACGCTGGGTTATCTCCTGATTCACCCTCAAGCATCAGCATGGTAGCTCTCCCAAACATAAAAAATTAGCACATTTGAATAGGCATTCCTTCTCTGGAGTATGTATTTGTACTAAAAGCCTTACATCTCTCTTCACAACTCATTCACTGCAGTAGTTTGCTCCCTAGTTAACTGACAGGAAGCATATAGCAGATCACAGTAATTTCTGCTTCAACTTTTCTGCTCAATTATGACAATTTCAACGTAAGGTTCAAAACAAAAAAAAAAGCAAAACACATAAGCCTGCAGCCCAAAAAATGGGATCTCTCACCGTTGCTGGCTTCACAGTAGACTGCTCACAGAGATGCTGCGATGGATATTACAAGAAACAATCTGCACACACTCCAAAGTCTAACCAGGGAAAGCAGTGCCTGGCTGGGGGAACGGCAAAGACACTTACCGCTGCTGTGGCACCGTCTCTCTCGCCCTGACTCTCAGTCTCTCTCTCCCATCCTCCTGACAGCCTCAAATATAGCAGTCCCTTATGGTGCTGAGCCTGGGGGAGCAGAGGATTGCAGAGTTGGGTTTTTTCCCTTTTTTTCTCTCTCTCTCTCTTATTTTTTTTAAACCATCCAGAGGTAGTTGTCCAGACCCAGCCGCCTCTCGTGCCCGGCTCGCTCAGGGATGGCAAGCCCCAGGTGAAGGCATCCGCGCCGGCAGCTCCCGCCAGCCCCTCCCGGCCCCGCCGTGCCCCCTCCCGGCGGGGGGACCGAGGCGCCTCCCCCGGCGGCTCCCGGGGGGCGGCGGCTCTGCCCGCCCCTGCCTGCACGCGTGAGGATGTACCGATGCTGTGGATGTGTGTTTATGCGAGTGCCATCGCGCACCGCCGCCCGCAGCTCGCCCCTACCCCTGGGCGCGCATGGACCCCCCTCCTCCCGCTCTCCTCCTCCCTGCTCCTCTCCGCGTTCCTCCCCGATCTTCTCCTCTTCACTCCTCTGCCCTGGAGCGTGAAGGCAAGAGGGCACGTTGGCGAGCGCTGTCCTCTGATCTCCTGCTCCTCTAACCCAAGACACCAGCTTCTTCCATCCATCCACCCCTTCCTGACCATCCTCGCCTCTCTCCTCACCCCTCTCCCCATCCTCCTTCCAGATGGATTGGATTTTTAACATTTTTATTATTTGGTTTTTTTTAATGCGGTTATGACCCTCCCTACCCCCGCGCTCTGCAGCCGGAGCCGGGAGCCCGGGAGCCGCGGCTGCTGCCCGCACCGCGCACCGCACCGCGCACCGCACCGCGCACCGCACCGCGCACCGCACCGCACCCCTCCGCACGGCAGCGCTCCCGCTCCTCCTCTACACCGCGGCTGCTAACCGCACCGCGCCGCGCCCCGCTCCGCACCATCCCGCCCCGCACCGCCCCGCATAGCACGGCATGGCTTCGCACCATCCCGCACCGCGCCCGCTCCTCCTTTACACCGCGGGTGTTGCCCTCACCGCACCGCCCCGCTCCGCACCGCACCGCGCCCTCCCCTCCTTTCCGCCGCGGCTGCTCCGGCTGCAGCACACCCGGGGCAGCCAGCGCGGGGCCGGCAGCCGGAGCGCCGCGGCTGCTGTGGCCGCTTCCCGGGCCGCTCCCTTCCGCACAGCCCGCATCCCCGCGGAGCGGCCGGTCCGGCTCCCGCATCCCCGCGGAGCAGCCAGTCCGGTCCCGCATCCCCGCGGAGCGGCCGGTCCGGTCCCGCAGCGCCCGCGCCCCCCGGGGCAAGGCTGCCGGCGCCGCGCCGCCACATCAGCATCCTGACGGGCTTGCCTCGGCCGCCTCCCAGCCATCCGCACACCCGCTGCGCTCCCACTCTTCTGCCTCTCCCGAATGGCTGTCCTAGGACCCAGGCTGATTCTAAACCTTCCTTCCTTTCTTCTTATTTTTTTTTTTTTAGTACTTTTCCTGCCCTTTTATGCTTTTCTTTCATTGCCTTTCCCCTCCTTTGCCTTCCACAAGTAGTTTGGACTCTTTTTTTAACTTACACATTGAGTACTTATTGCATAATTCCTATTCTCTGAGATTTTTCTCTGCTTCAGCGATTCCATTTCATTGGTTGATGCTTCCTGAAGCTCTGTGGTTGAGGCTCAAATATCTGTGTTGTGGGCGTGCATTTTTCTTTACTAAACTTTTCTTTGTTTTTTTGTTTCTTTCTTTTTTTATCCCAGGTAGTTTCTGGCTAATTTTTAAAAACTGACCTTTATGTGGTTTAGATTGAGGAGAGTGAAGATCTGGATTAATTCTGGGATTTTGCTGGGGGTTCTTAACAACTCTAGTCTTAAATTGGCAGTACTAATATGAGTTTTTTCTCTGTCTCTTATATTGAAGCCTCTAGCAAGATAGGATTCTAGTGATGAGTGACACAGTTTTATACACTTTTGTGGTCCTGTATTATATATGGAAGTCTATCAGAGGATTTGCAGCTCAACATCGTGTTCAGTCAATTCTGTCCACTACTGCCAGTGAGAACGAGTTGGAAAAAAACCCTCTCTCTTTCAATTCCTTTTTTTTAAATTATTCTAAGATTGCAAATTTCTGTTCCTCTATCACCATCTCCTGCTTCTTTAACTATCATAGTGGAAGAGTGAGAATGACTCCACCATTAGAAATGGACTTGTCCATTTACTAGCCCGTACAAACACAGAAGACAATTGTCTCCACAACTGTGGATGGGTTTTCAGACATATTTCTGTTAGGCAAGTAATGCTCCAACTTGACACGTCAAAGCTTCCCTTCATTGACTCAGTTCACAGAAAATTATCATCTGGTCATTATTTCCAGTGTTACTATGTTACAAGACACCATTTAATCAGAAGCCAGGAATAGTGACTGCATTAATTCTGATCTTATGAATAACTTACTAGGCTCCATTTCTCAATATTTCCAAAGTGAACGTTAAAGCCAGAAGCATTTTTGCTAATTTTTTTTTAGCACAAACTATATCTATTTATGACAATAGTGAAGAATTATTTGCAAGGAGGTGATTTTTTTCTGTTACTTTTTTACAGGTAGAGAGGAATTAAAAGAAATGCAGATTTCTTTTTTTTTTTTTTTAAGTCATACAGACTTGACTTTACAGTCTTGATCATCCTTTGTGAAGTTTATAGGGTAACTTAGAAAAACTACTTTATGGCACCCATGCCATACACATTGGGTTACATACTATTTTTCTTTTAGCTCACTTGTACTCAAAGTTTTTGTCAAAGTACATCTTTGTTATGTATGGCAGCTTTTAATGTTTGCTTCCTTCTTTTTAACTTCACATCAGCAATATTTCTACAAGGAGGTATTTTTTTCTGTTTGCCTTCAATATAATCAGAAATTAAGTGGATTTGTATGAGTACCAGTTTTATCTTTCTTTGAAAGAAAAGTGGCATGCAGGTTTTAAACAGGTTAAAATTTCATTTGATTGTGTGTATCCTTCGCAAGGTCAGTTCCTGCTCTACACCACCACTCTAAGATTGTGAGTTGTTTCATGGCATGTATGCTCAGTGTTTAGTTCATGGCCAGTATAATCAGCATAAACAGTATTTTGTTATAGTACTATTGTCACTATACACTTTAGGACAACCTAGCTGCATTTTGCCCATTTAATCTAGTTGTCTGACTATCTGTCAATTAACGTTTTTTTCTCATGTCTGCAGTGGACAAGCAAACAGATGCAGCACATCTGCAGTCTGAATAATTTCTGAGCTCTTTTCTTATTTGTTTTGTGCTTCTTTTCATTCAGTCTCTCTTACTTTTAGGCAGAGCATAATGTATATTTTTTTTCTTTCCCACGTGGACAGCTATCTAAGAAGTATCATTACTCTTGAGATATTTCACTGTTCTTTCCTGGCCGGTTGTAGAATATAAGATACGGAGTGAATTTTGAAGAAAAAGATTAGCTGCACAAATTTCTCCTTCTCATCTGTGTCTGAAAGAGCACTGGAGGTGTATCTTGAGAGATAACAAAAGCTTCTCTTGCTCTTCCCCTTCCATTTATGAGAAGCTCTCTCAGATATCTGGAGGACAGTATTTGAAAATAGTAGTTTTTGAAAGATGTACATTTGCCCTGTTTCAGTACACAGCTGTGTAATTTTAGTGGCAACCACTATATTTTGTCCTCCCCTAGAACATCTGGATAGACTCCTCATGGCTGTATAATTAGAGTTATAAGAAAATTTTCTAGGGGGATAAGCAGAATTGTGTGTAAATTTGATGCATAATTCTTCAGGCCTTCGGCAAACAGCAGAAGATTCAGAGCCTATCATGAAAGCTTTCAGTTATAGCAGATAATTAACAGACTGGAGACGTTAGCAATGGGAAGAAGTTGCTGCATAAAATTAAAAATAAAACCCCAAGCTCTGGGGACTTAAGCCTCTTAAATTTTCAGAAGTGCAAACAGATGACATCTGGTCCAACATAAAACTGGGAGAAAGTTAACCTATCTGAAAAAGTTTTGAAGCAGCAGAATGAAGCATGTTTTGTATCACAGCTTTATAGCATGCCACAATGGTCGTTTTGATTTTGTAAGAGAAACTTGTAAACTGAACGTATTGTTTCATTGAGCAATGGCTTGAGAGGATGACAAAACTGCACTGCAGCTGGTCAAACACCTTAAGGATGATGAGGCCATTCTGTTTCTTGGTGAACAACACCAGTGTAAATTTCCACTGCTGCCTGGTTGAAGAGAAAATGATCTGGGTCCTATATATTTTGATACAGTCAGGTATGGGCAGTATGTTGCTACTGAAATAGCGATCATCAAAGAACTAAATAGCAATGCTGTGGTACTCAGTTGTTGACAGGAGTGGACAGGCTGAGTGCTCCCTTGTCTATGCAGAAGCCACAGGCTGTGGAAGTGAGAGATGTGAATATCTTAACCATATATCAAACTCGCACATACATTGATGCTCCACTGCGTGTTTCTGGTTTCGTAAGGAACTGGTTCAAAATTAAACCAGAGGAACAGGTTCCTACAATTCAGTCTTCTGGCTGCTGACAGAAGCAAGGATGAACTGATCATCCTCTTTTTCTGTGCATGCTCTGTGCAAGTTCAATACAGTTTTGTATTTCCAGAGTCAGAACAAAGATGAGAAGGGATTTGCAGGTTCTTATTTTCTCCCGGCTTTCCTAACCTTATGAAGAGCATGCCTAGGTAAGCTGTTATGAAATACATTGCATTGTTTTTGATGCTGTGATACAGCTACAAGTTAATATGTTGTTGTAAAACCATAATTTTCCTCATTCCTTCCAGCTTGGTCTTCAACATATGCACAGGAAGGATCTAGTGTCCCTTGGAGACTGATTTTACCTCCTACAAAGATGGAGCAAAGTTCCTACTGCACATGGGAGCAAAATACACAACGGAGCTTAGAAAGAACAGGTCTGTTTACCACTGTAGCTATCTCATGGTAACATGAGCTGTTGTGATAGGGAACTAGTTGGGGGATGTTCTGATTCATAATACTCAAAGTAGAGGAAAAAAGAAAAGTGAAATGAGATGTTCTCTGAGCACCATAGAATTAAAAAAAAAACCAAACCAAACCCAAAAAACATAATTATAGTTATATTCCAGCAGCAATGAAAACTCAGTAGCAACAAAGTTAAAACTCCCATTTCTGTAACCCATATCTCCAAAGAGCCATGAGCACAAAAGATGAAAAAACTGCCCTCCACTGAATTACAGAATGGCCAGAGTCCATAACAGCTGAATGCAGAACAGAAGTAGATACTAAATTTAGCTTTCTAACTTCTATTTCAATACCTAAATATAAGTGGCCTGATTTTTTTTTCAAAGATGTTGAATAGTTCCAGATTCCTCTGATTTATGTTGCTATTTAGAGGAAAAAAAGATTTTTTTGTTTAAGTATCTAACAATAGTACTCAGAATTCTGCCCTTATAGACCAGAGGTTTGCAGCCTACTTCATAAAATAATTGGATGCCATTGTACCTTCCAAAGATGGATAGAGCTGCAAAAGAAAATATTTATTCTGTGTTTTCCCATTAATAAACGAAATGAGGAACAGGAATTCCCATGGCCCTAAGTGTGCAGTAACAAATATTTCGGTTTTTTTCTCTCCCTCCCACCCTACAGTTCAATGGAAATACACTAGAAGAGAGACTGTGGGAAGAATCCTTGTCACTGCAAACCTTCTCTGGAGTATAGTGCAGCTATAACTACATTGGTAGTGAATTAAGCTTTTCATTATTTTTAAATAAGCCTTCAGTCCTAGTGATTTTTTGTTGAGAAATGTAATGGAAATCTAGAATTTATGACATAGGCAACTTATGTATCCAACAGTATATGGCATTATCTTTTGTTTCAGAAGATCTGTGACTCTGAAAGAAGTACTAGGAGGAACAAAAGTTGCTGTCATTTTCAGACTTTTGATGCTTCCTGTAATAGTCACTTGAGCAATTCAGTGACACAAGGAAAAAAGGGGAAATGTGGATTGTTACACAAGGTACAAGACCATACCATAAATAATGCAATACATAAGTAAAGCTGAATGACCCTATCCCCGAGAAACCTGAGTGACACTATTATCAAGTCTTTATTTGGTGAAGCATGTATAACTGAATTTGTGAACTCACCTGAAAACAAAAAACAAATACACCAAACAACCTTTTTTACAAATGAAAACAGAAAAAGGCCAGGAGAGAGGTAAAACTTTATATATCACTTCCTTGACTCAGAGAAAATCTCAGATTATAGTGTTAGTGTCAGTCTCCCAGAAGGGCTGACAATTCTTTGCTCTTTTCCTCATAGAAGAAATTATTTGACCAGCAATGTCTGAACTTGAGAGTTTCTAGTAGCTGTGATTAAAATAGCACAAATCAAAACTCCCTAGTTTACCTAGCTACCCTACCTGCAATCCCCTTTACTCCCCCCACCCTCATCCCAAGAGGATTAATCCTTTCACTTTGCTTTTGATGTTTTATCTTTCATATGACAGTTTACTAGGAATGGTGTACATATAAAAATAACACAAAAGAAAGCTCTAATTTTTTCTTTAAGTTATTTCTTCAAGTACAACTGGAATAGCCTGCTTGACTCCTTTATTAATATGCTGAGTACCTGATATGTAAAGATAGCACTAACTTAATAAAGTAAATTGATTTCATCTAATAATAAATTGTATTGATGGTGACTTGGCAGGTGAAAGCCCAAATGAAGATGACTTTAAAACCTTTAAATGTTTTCTGAAGAAAGTGTAATTATCTGATGATCTTTCATCTTAGGAACAAAAAACTAAATAAATTGAACCAAAGTTATAACACATAATTAATAACATACATATATACAGGTTTTAGTGTAACACACAGAACATTAATTATAGCACTTATTTCACAGCTGTTCTATGAAAGCTCAAATAAAATGTGTCTACAATTAAAACTGAATATATACTGACTTCATTAACTTAACAGCTGCACCAATAACCAGGACCAAGGAACATACCCTACTTTGTTAATGTCTTGATGCCATCTGCAGCATTCAAAACTATTGGGTTTTAAAGCAGCTGATGTCTTACAAGTATTTGTGATCACAGCTATCACAATATGCTTACACATGCTACTAAAGCTAATTGATCTCCTTCAAGGGATTTTCAAGGGTTATGAGCTAAGCTGCAAGACAATTTCCTAAATATAACTGTGGTGACTAGAAAATAAAAACCAGAAGTTCTTGGTGGCTTCTTCCCAATCCTTATGTCCTCAAACATGAATTTCTCGTGTGTCCAAACAAGCAAAAATTCAACTTTGGATGCAAAAATGAGGGGACTGAATTAATATAGGGAACTTTTATACTATCACTTACTATTCAATGTCTTGACATAAAAGATTTTGTCATTTTAACCCATGTTTCAAAGTGGGACTTCCAGCTTTAATAAGAAAAGGAGAAATCAACATGCACAAAAAAACCCCCAAAAACAACCCCAAAACAAAAAACAAACTAACAAAAAACCCCCCAGAAATCCCATCACATAGAGAATCCTACAGACATTGAAGAGAAATGTACTAGATTTTTAAATCTGCTTCTAAAGCTCTCCTAACACAAGCAATAATAGATGACAGCAGGCATAAAATTGTACCCCAGGAAGGTGTAATTCCATTAAACATGTACAGCAATGCATTTTCAGAATCTGGTTTTCCTCCAGGCCTTGATTTGGGATGTGAACTTAGTCCATTCTATCTGCTTCTCTGAATATAGGCTAGCAGTAGTATTACTAGTATTACAATCTGTCACTGCAATTGTTTGTGTTATATCCTTACACATTTGGGACCTCTCAGTCTCTATAATTTTCAGTACAGATTCTACTTTTCCATTATTACCTCCCTGTCTTGTTTCCTCATTTTGTTCTTTCATGCTCTTCTTGTCTTTTGGTCGCAATTTATTATTTGTGTACCTTTCACAGTTCTAATTTCTGTGTTCCTTATGTTCCTCTTCCCAGAGTCCATTTCCTTGTTTATTAATTACATTCTCTTCCCCATCTTCAACCTTCTTGCACTCCCTCAGGTTCCTTGTCCCAATCTGCTCCTCCCCTCAACAGTTGTTTCTTGCCATCTGTTTTTTGTCCTTGACTCAGATGTTGTGATGCTTTTTTTTCCATATTTCCTGTACTTCCATGTCACTTGAGCAGCAAAGAAGAAATAACCTATAGCTCTAGGAAAATAAGTTATTAATTAGTTCACAGGTTCACATCCCATGGACCACATTAACTGGCATTGAAATTCAGGAAGAGTCTTCCTTGATCTTTGTAGCTGTGACCATACTCAGTCACTTTCCAGGTGTGACTCTTGCTCAAACAAGTCAAAGTTCTGAGTTGGAGGAAAGAGACTGTGAAGAATGTGTTTTCTCAAACCTTTAGAACTTTCCAAGCTGCTGTGAGAGGATATTTTTCAATGGTTTCAAGAATAGAGAAAAAGCAGTTTTATCATTGGGATGTTATCAGAAACACCTCTGGCTTAAAACCAAATTCTGCTAAAAGGTCAAGATTTTGCTTTAAAATGTTCATAAAGTAACTGCTGAATTTGTTATAGTTTAACATCAATGAAAGAGCATTTTTCTGTTAGCTTTGTACAGAAATGCCTGAATTTTTTTTTGGCATAAATGTTTTTAAAAAATTAAATAATTCTTCTACCTGACAGACACCCAGTGGAGAAAATTTCAATCCAAATGTACAGTTTTGGCAAAGTTAAAAAGAGCTTCACTTGGAAACATCCAATAAGAAATATCAAGGAGGAGTAGCTCCAAAGACATTATGAGCTCCAGCTACAATAAATCTTTTTGTATTAAGTTATCAGCCATGTTATTGTTAATGAAAGGGAATATTAACCATCTGTCTGTTTTCCTTTCAAAATGTTAATATAAAGGATGTAATGCAAGGTCTTTAAAATATCTGCCTTTTGTTAATCTTCTTTGGAAAATATGTGACAGGCTGGGTAGCTATTTAATTTTTTCATGCACACATTCCTTTAACCAGGAATGGCCACCCAGCCAGATGGATGTCTGCCTTGCTGCTTGTCCCCAGAGGCTCAGTTAGATGGGGTCATCTGAAGGGGGGATCTGCCACTCTCCAGGGGCCATCAAAATACCAGAGAAGGGAAGACTGTGAAAAGTTTCAATTGTCTCACCAAACCAAAAGCAGGAGGAAGGACAGAGAGAGACAGCTAGCATGGAAACTACAGTGGTAAGAGCAAGTCACAAGGGGCTCAGGGACAGAGAAACTAGTTTTTATAGCCAGCCTGGGATTTGTCATTGAAAATGCAGCACTCTATAAGGACATAAAAGGAAATGGGGAGGTTGTGGTTGCTGGTTTTTTATCTTGTTCTCAATTTTCACTATTTTAAAAAGTCTATTTTCTTGTTTCCATTTTCATTTTAAAAAAAGCTTCTAAGCTCAAGAGTATGTGTACGGAACTGAGGAGACAGATCCCCCCCAGAACTTTAATGTTCTATCATAAAAAAATTATTAAAAAAAATTCTTTCCCAATTCCAAACTACATATGAATGATTTGATCAGAACTTTACTTTAATGTTCTAAAAAAAAAAATATTTATAAAATATTCTTACGCAATACCAAACTACATTTGAATGATCAGATGAGCATCACCAGTGTAAATTTCCACTGCTGCTTGGTTGAAGATGCTTCATCAGTACAAGGATGGTTTAAGTATTTAGTAAGATTCCAGTTATTGCTCTGAAACATCTACCAATTAGTGTAAAGCACCTTTAACACTGGAAAAATTGGAACTAGCATTATAAAATTAACTAAAATCTTTTCTATATAACATTAACATAGGATTAAGGTCTGGAAAAATATATTTCTGGTTTTAATTGAACAGACTGAAAGGAAAACCATTTGGCAGATGTATAGCCAAGTACCTTGTAGTGAAATTTAAAGAGTGATGACAACATGTAAGATTTTTTTTAGCACACTAATAATATAATTTAAAGGCAGAAGCAATTTGTTAAGTATTAAATTGCATACTCTGCATGTGCAGTAAAAATGTTTTGTGCCCCTTCAAAATCGTTTTATTTTCTTA
The DNA here is from genome assembly GCA_034336665.1 of Luscinia megarhynchos. NCBI lineage: Eukaryota > Metazoa > Chordata > Aves > Passeriformes > Muscicapidae > Luscinia > Luscinia megarhynchos. The sequence goes on from JAPFBE010000003.1 coordinate 75,466,060, forward strand.
GGGAGAGTATACATGTTAATTGAATAATAAACTTAAAAACAGCATTTTGAAAGCATTATATTCTATTGTTCTCATTACAAATTCAGAACACTGATAGACTAATCCTGCTCATATTAGGAATACAATGCATGTTATGGCATAATTATATTTTAAACATACTTGATAGATTTTAGTATGCACTTTAAATGTCACAATACTATGAGAAGCAGCTGTAAAAAATGTCATCTTGGTGCTTCATATTTATGCTGTGACTTCCACAGGAGCTTTGAAAGTCTGAAGGAGTGTTCACTGTCACTATTGCCATCTCAGGATGGTGTGTTAATATCTTTCTCCCTGAGATCCTTCTCCTCTACCAGGGCCAATTATGACAAAGACGGTCTCTGGGGATTACTGGCAATTTCTTTGATGATGTGTGAGGGCTGCCATTGCCCACTTGGAATGCTGACAGTGACTGAAAGGCGTGTGTCTTGGCTGTTCAGCGTGTTTAATAGCAGCATGCCACTTTCTGCCATCCCTTCGTACCTTAAGAAGTCATATTGTCCCCACATGACAGCTTTCTGAGTGTCAGTGTGGCTGAAGCTTCCACATGTGCAGCAGGAGCAGTGAAATGTGTGGGATTGTTAATTGTGCTTGCTGAGTGCATGCCAGGAGTTAAATGGCGCTGATCAGGATTACTAAGGTGCCGATAAAAGCAAGCCTGTGCTAGACAGAGAGACATTAGTCACACCTGAGACTCGTAGTCCTTTTCCAAACAGTAGTGCTGAATCTAGTTTGGTTATACTGTGAAAACGAATCACAAGACATATAGTCTCAAATATATGAAAATCACTAGTGCTCAAATCGGGAGAGGTTTCATTTTAGGCTTTTACATTGGGTTTTGAAAAGTACCTAGAACTTTGGTGATTTGCTCCAGAACCTGCAAAGAAGAGTGTTCATAGTTCTGAACTATTTCTGAAATTGTGGTAGGTATCATGGAAATCAGCCAAGTACACAGCCATGGCTGATCTACCTATCAAGGAAGGACCCTATCAGAATTTCCTCAGTTAAGAAAGACTCACATTCATTTTACTAGCTTTTGGAAAAAAAAAGTCTAATCTTCCTATAAATCAGTTAGTAAAATTCAGGTATATTGTCAAATATTTATACTTGAAGGATGGTCAAAGGAATAATTAATTTTTTATTTGTATCTTTATATCAGTATTAGCCATATCCACATGGTGGTGAGAGGATTAAAACAAGTAAGAACTGCAGATTCTCAAATAGCTTGATTTCCCCAAATTCCATTAAACACCTCCTCCAATTTTTGTGGTTTTATGCAGGGAAGAAACTGAAATTGCACTCTGAAATTGTTTCACATTTCAAGTCTACAAAATTTCAATGACTGATCAGTTGTATCTCTAATATTTTGTAGTTAAAGCAGAACAAATTTTCATGAGATCTGGACTCAATTTATTGCCCTGTTGTAAACCTCTTGGGTGGGGTTGATCTGGTTTTTCAGTTCTCCATACTTACTTTTCTGAAATTTATAAAAATATACAGTATATTTTCTGAGCTGAAAAATTATGTATTCATAGTAGTGTTTAATGTAACAGTCTGATTTTGAGTATTAGTTAGGGATAGAGTCTCTAGATATGTGTTCCAGGTACAGGTTTTTTTAACTTTCTTTCATGGTGAGCTGCAGATCTCTTTGTTAATTGATACCTTGGAATAATGCTTTAACTCTGGAAATAACTATGCAATTGATTTAATAAAACAAACTTATTGGAATATGTTTGGTTTTAATTAAATTTCTACACATGAATGTTAATTAAAATTCACTCCTACTGATAATAACATTATTAACATGTATACAGTGTACAGTTAACAGAAACAGAAATAGAGGCAATTAGTGAAATTAGGTGTTTTCTCTACCAGGAAGGAATATCCCAAAGAGTAATTGCTTATATTCATACATTCTCTGCAGATATTACTAATAGCATCATTAAATCAATGTAACACCACTTTAAAAACACTAAACAGATTTAGTGACTGGGGTCTTGATAGGAATTACACTATTTTATTTTCTTTGTAATTGTGTATGACTGTCACTAGAATTGGGCATTTTCATGTGGCAGCCATGGCCTGACAGCAGTGTGCTGCTGCTTTTCAGGTGCTTTTGAAGTATTTGTTTTCTTACTAAGTGGCAGCTATGTAAGCATGTATGCTCATCTAAATGTTCTCAGCTATTTTCTCAGAAATCTAACTTTGGTATTCTGAATGGTTAATAATACAGCTAATGCAGTATCTAAATATTGCCGGTGTAGTACATAATATAAGCATGTCTAAATTGTTACAATATAAGCAGGTCAATGTAGAAATGTCCAAGTTTGCAGTTTTTGGCCTGCAGGATGCAAGGTGACAAACCAACAGCACCTGTGTAGCTGCTAATTTAGGATTTACCTCCATATATAAGCAGGCCTTAGGGATTTTGCTCACCTGTGCAGAAGTGAGTGTTCCCAGTCTTCAGGCTGGATATATTCTGCAGGCATCCCTGCCAACAGGAGCACCTGGGAGCTGCCTACAGCCTTGGGAGAACATTGTCCCCCATTGCCCCAGCCCTCAGCAGCATTTAAGACCATTTTGCAGACCCAATCACAATCATCACAGCTCCCCCTTCTTTGGGATCCATTCTTTGTGTGAGCATCCAGACAACTCCGCCTGCAATTCCCACCCAGCATTCTTATCTTAGGACAAATCAAATTGTCCATCAGAGGCACTAAAGGAGAGGGGGTGTGTGTGGGGAGGTCTCTGAGGAAGACCTGACTATCCTTTGTTGCCTTCACAGACACCACTTGAATTATTGTGCACAGTTTACCATTTTAGGTTCTTGTTGGGGTGCTAGAAATGATGGTGAGAATAGCAAGTGGGGAAAAATACTTTTGCTTTTCAGAAGATCAAGTCAAAGCCAACAATAAATGATTTTTATTTTATAGCGCTTCTCTGCCCCTTCTGTATTGGGGAAGCAACAAGGGGTCTCAGTGGCTCTGGGTGCTCCTAAGGTGCTCTGGTGTACATTGGGAGGTTGTGTAACCCACCATCCTATCCACCCAGAGTACACTGCAATCACACCAAAACCCTTGGAATTCCAAATCTTTCTCTTTTAGCAAATCCCAGCCATAGTTTTGCAAGGATTGATTCTCCTGACACTTCTGTAAGACAGATACAGTAAATAAATTTACAGAGGGAAATGTCATGACAGAAGAGCTAAAAGGTTTCCCCAGGAGTGTTAGACTTCATGTGAGAGAATTTACAATTTAGCAAGCCTGACTGGCAATTCCTGCATTCCTACCTCAAATCCAAAAGACTCCTTGAAATTTGGATACCTCTTTTTGCTAATGTAAATAGTGTGCTATTATTTCAATTAAGTTAAACTGTATTTGTTATCATCTCTTGGGCAGAAAGATGTAGGAGATATGTGCTGTATAAATCCTTCTATGGATAAAATCGTAGTGAAAATCAATGTCAGGGAAATTAGGTGTGTGTGATTAAGGAAGCTAAACATGGCATTACATTACATGAATGGTCACCTTGTGCTAATAGAGCAAGTTGACTGATTGAAGTCAATGTTAGGCATGGTCTGTGCTAACACAAAGAGAAAAGTAGAATTAATATTGAATTACTGGTATTTATATATTATCAGTATGCCTTTATATGCCTGACTGTTGTACTCTGGAAGGACAATGAAAGATGCTGACAAGTCTCTACATTTAATTTTAAAAGGTGAAACTTGACAAGTACTTAGGACAGCTAAATGTTACACAGCTTTGTGGTTGGAGAAACATCTGCCAATACTGGGGCTTGCAGAAGATGCTGCTCTGTGTATATGTTATAAAAATGTTCTGCAGGGGCATCCAGCTCTCATAAGATTCCAGCCCCTAAACAAAACTTGCAGGGAATGGAAGATGATACACAGAGAACATGAAGGGAACTTAAATAAGGGTTTAAACTCCAAACAATGTACAGACACATGAAAAATGTGGAAATTGATGGATCTCTAAGTTTTATTTGCAATGTACAGACTTTCAGTTATTTCCCTTTTTCAGATCTTCACATGCCATCTTTATGACTTATGTCAAAGCATGCCATGGACATCCAGTCAATGTCCTTTCAAAAATCTGTTAGCTGGGGAAGAGAGGCTGAGGCATATGCTTTCTTTTAAGAGCTAATTTCCTTCCCAGACACCAGTGCCTAGAACTATAGAACATTTAGTTTGGAAAAGACATTTAAGATCGTTGAGTTCAACCATTAACCCAGCTCTACCAAGTCGGCTGCTAAACCATGTCCCCAAGTTCCACACCTACATGTCTTTTAAATTCCTCCAGGGATGGTGGCTCCACCACTTCCCTGGGCAAATTGTTCCAGTTTTTAACAAGCCTATAAGGAAAGAAATTTCTCTTAATATCCAATCTGAATCTCCCCTGGTGCAAATAAGAACTGTTTTCTCTTGCCCTGTCTCATGTTACTTGGGAGAAGAAACTGGCCACCACCTGTCTAAAACCTCCTTTCAGGCAGCTGTAGAGGGTGATAAGGTCTCCCCTGAGCCTCTTTTTCTCCTGACTAGCAACCCCAAATGTTCAAAAATCCTCACTTCTACATCCAGCAAAGGAAAATTAACTTGGGAATTTGAGCAGGATTGTTCAGTTTCAACTGAGACACAAGGCATGTCACAGAGTGTCTGAGAACATGAGAAATACAGCAGAAATTGTCCTTTACAGACAATCCACAATGATTAAGTTGCACAGAGCATCATGAGGCCCAGTAAACATACTAAATGGGTCTGGAAGATTAAATTTTCCTTCTTTTAAGGAATCTAAATGTATTTTGACCAAGGCTTCCTTTCCCCAATTCTTCTGTGAGGAATAAGGGGTTAGCCATGATATTGCCTATAATTCTGAGGTTTGGAATAGTGTGATACCTGCTGTCAGTGGCTGCAGACCATGTTCAGGGATACTTACTGTCACTCTCATTGGCACTGAGAGTGACACTGAGAGTTTATTACTGTTCCCACAGATTAGTAACACAAACCACGTGGTGTAGTGGGCATTTCTAGAGGACATTTCAATTAAATTACTACTAAATATACAAATATTATGAAATCATAAGGCATTATGGACCTTAATTTGTAGCCTACAAGAAAGTTTAAACAGCATGTTTAAAGTCACCTTGGAGTTAATTGAAAAATAAAACAAACATAGCAGATTATAAAAACAGCCTTTCTACTCTATCACTATTTTATGGAGAGAAGGAGTCAAAATCATTACTGCCTGTCTAAAACATGTCTTCTGAAAAAAGAATACAACTTTTAAAATTAAATGATTGTGTCCTTACAAGTGGAAACTACAGAAAAAAAAGTAGAATGCTAAAATATTTTTACTACTTTTAAAGCATAATTATGTAAATGAATAATTAATGATACCTTTCTAACAAGCAAAGTAGGGACTTTACATGACAAAGTCTAAATTATGTTACCTTGAGTTCTTCATAGCTGCAATCTGTTCTGGTATCCAAAAACATTATGGTGTAATAAAATGTGAAATTTCACAATATCTACTGTTGGGGTTTTTTAAATATAAAAAGAACACTAAATACAGCTATAAAACAAAACAAATACTAAATCTGATTATTATATCATCTATGTTTACTAGTAAGCATATATACTGAAATGGAAGAACACAATTAATAAAGAGTGAGAACATGTATAATAAAGTAAGAACTCTTTATACTCAATGTTTTTGTGTTCATATATTAATATATTTGAAGACAATATTTGGATGTCAATGCATCTCTGCATCATCAGCCTCATTCCTGCCACCATGGGTCTGTCACATACAGGTGGCATATGGGCAAGCAGCTGAGTTGTAACTGGGTGCATCAGACTGTCCCTGGGCTGCCAACTGCAGGATGGGGCTGCTGGTTTATATGAGTTCAGTAAGCTGGGAGTGCATACAGTGTGCTGGCACTGAGCCTGCTTCCTTGGCAGGTGTGATCCAAGCACCCTGCCATGTATACACTGTTCTGGGAATATCCTGTCAGCACTGCCATATTTCTCAATCACAGGAAAATATCCATATTCTCCAAAATGTACAACTATGTGTGGAAGTTAACACTTCTGCAAGGATGTCTCTGTTGCCAACAAATTGCTAGATGGTAAGCCGTGTATGCATTATTTATGGTACAAAGCAAGATAAATGTGTGAAGAAAAAAATAGAGTAAAACCCTGGAAGCTGAATGCCAGGGAAAATACACTGACTAAAAATGAGAAACCTGTACTCTCCTAATCCTCCAAAGGCAGACAATACATAGGCACAATGCTAATCTCTTGTCTGCTTGCACAAATATTAGGTGTGTCTGTCAAAAATTATTTAGCCTGTTAAAAATTTTTAGGAACCATGTTTTACTCTAACATTTTGCATTCATCTTCTTTTCCATAGTTTGATTCTCGATTGTTTCCCTTCTCTGTGAAAATAGTCTTCTAAAACCAGCATTCCTTTCTCTTGCTTTCATTCCCAGAGAATATGAGTACTTCTATCTTCTACTGTCAAATCATTAAACAGTCCTTGTATGCTATTGTGTGATCAAAATTGGATGGGAGTTGGCTTTCCCAGACCCTCTTCTTGTCTCTTTCTTCCCTGAATTGATGTCATCTGCCAGGCACCTGGAGCTCAGCACTGGGGACAGCTCCTGAGTCACATTCATGTCCCTGACATTGACTTGTTTTGTGATCTTCAGAGATGACAGACCAATGCTTTTACAATTTTTATTGTACTTCAAATAAATAATTCAAGCATTCAAACTTGAGTTCTAGCACTCATGGACATGCTGAAAAGTACCATACACTGTTACACCAATAAAAGGGAAAGTAGTGGATGCCAATGCCAAAGTAGCAGAGAAGGCTTTTTTATTCTTTTTTATTCAGTCCTGGTGTGTACTGGCAGTCTCATTTCTTATCCTCCAGCTGCTGTGAGTAGGAAGGTGCCTCTGTTCCTAGAAGAGTCCTATTACAGTACATTTTTAAGTCTAGGTTTTTCCACTTGCAAAATGTATTTACTTATTCTGCAAGGTATGAACTTTAGTTACTATATAAATATAATAGATGCAAGTGTTTATACAAGGAGAAAGTTTCTTATCCTTGTCCTCATCCACATCCCCATCATTGTCATTTTCATTTGTGTTATTATGCATCTCTTTTTTCTGTACTAAGATATTTTCCCCCTCCTTTAAATATGCATCCTTCTTTTTCCCAAGTCTAATAGACCAGTCTATTGCTACACTCATTTTCCTTCATTTGCTGTCTATGAGAGAGTTGCAATAACCTCTTCTGTAACAAGTTATCTTGTCATTTTATCTTTTACTATAAAATGTTTTGAGAGGTTTGTTTGAGAGATGCTGTATGAAAATGAATTAAATTTTACTGGTTTATCCTCAAGCAGATGTTGTGCTGAGTTGATTCCCCTTTTTCTCCCTTCTAGATTTGACTTGTCATCTTTTTAAGCAGAATTTTGTCCTTCTGTTTTCTTTGGGGTTTCTTTTGTTTTAGGGATTTTATGTTGTTTTGGTTGTTGTTTTTTTTTTTTTTAATGTTGTTTATTGATTCAGTACATAAAATAATTTGCATTTAGCAGCTTTTAAAAACATTCTTTTTGGTAGTGTCTTGATCTCCTAAAATAAAATTAAAATGAAACCAAAGCAAAACCCTGATAATAATGGACCTGCAGAATGTAGTTGCCTCAACAAACACCTCACATTGAGCCTGTGAGCCACCATACAATTGAAAAGACACATGAAAAGGGCTAGATGAGGTTAAGTACCTAACATAGGACCATTCTCTTTGGCACATTCATCTCTACAGTTAATTTATTAAATTTTTAGCTCTGAGACTTTATGCCAACTGGTAAAAATATTTGTCATGTACTAAATAAGTTGAGGATCTGCTTCGCCCTCTAGATTTATATTAATGAGGCAGTAATGGTATCAGAATGTTATGGAACACCTGAAAATGGATTAATTAATCAAATTAGTATGTATACAAGGGTCTCTGAATTTGATATTATGATTTTAAAGCTCTGTGCTGGACTATACAGAATGGACAGAAATTCTTCAGGTTTGCATGCAGCAAAATTGCTACTTGTGGATGGACAGCCTCTGGCTCTTTAAGCCACCCAAACAAAAAAGGTCTGAGAGGACATTGCTCACCCCCCTGTTCACATCAATAGGTTGGATTCTGACATAGGTGTGGGAGTTATCATTGGGTGGATGGTCATCAGGACAGACTCTGGTCTTGAAGTTTGTAGTTTATTATTAGGGCATGGGTATATGAGGGAGAGAGTGTAAGAGAGAATAAGAGAGTAGAGAGAATAGAGCATAGAGAGAATAAGAGCGTAGAGTGCGATTTCCCTTTTACAGTACAATAAGTATTCTTCTATGTTGAATATTCTAATTTCCATTAACCAATCTACTACAAAATACTAATTTCCTAATATTTGCATGCAACCTATAGGAATCACTGAATTGCCATGTTTTACTGCTTTCTTATCTATAAACCTTATCTTTAAACCTTTCCTGCCATACTTGGAACAGAATGTCTGTTGGTTCTTTGGTATTTGTGGCATTTGGCATTATCTAAACAAAGGATGAGGCCTTAAACCTTCCCATGATTGCTTTCAACCCCACAATCGAAAACTGCTATCATTTCTAGTTCACTTATGGTTTCAGAATCTTTCCCTAAGCACTCATATTTATAAGGTTTTTCTATTTCCTTGTCCCCAGCACATAGGGAAAGATGAGGTTTGATGCTCACATGGTGATCTCTCAAACTAATCTTTCTGCATGGATGAAAGACTGTAATCCACAGTAAGAGGGGTATGACTTCACTGAAGTCTGAGTGAGTTTTACCAGTTACTTAGTGGAAATTGTGTTTGATACCTGTTTATTAATGCTCTCAGAAGTAAAAGTATTCACAAAATAATGAATCCTATACAAACAGCATCAAACAAACAGCATCCAACAAACAGTTCTGCAGGAGCTTGTTTTTTCCGTCAGGCTGGCTGCCCTCACTTACAGATCAGTGGAAAACAGGTAAAACTGGAAAACTGGTAGGTCTCTCAGCCTTTTGTGAGATTAAAAACAAGACAAACAAGTAAATTACAGAGAACTGTACAGGGAAAATGAATCTGTGACACTTGGGGAAAAAAGGTGACAATTCTAACTGCAACCCTCTCAGCACTCTTCTTCCTTGCCACTGGTCTTTAAAGACAGTTTTCTTCCTTGAAGAAATCCCATCTCTTGCCACTTATTTCTCACTTAGATTTGTAATACACTGTAATAATATTATTTGTTACGATGTTAAATAGTTGTGCAATCACAAATGAAGGATTATGGCTTTTGGTAGGGGATGTGATGATTAACTCTTCTAATAAATCGGCTATATGGACACAAGGCAACATGTACTGACAGATTTCTGCAAAACCATGCAAGGTATCAATTTTCAAACAAAGCTATTGCAGGGATTTACTTATCCTTTTGAAATTACTGTGAATGCTTTTAATTTGTTTTCTTTTATTTCTGTATATTTGGTAAGACTGCAATCTTCAGAATGACATAAAAGCTTGAAAATACCCAGTTAACTGGGTAGCTATCATATTGACAGGTTTTCCTGTTTTTACCCATAGCAACTTGGTTCCACTCATTCTCTTGTAGGAAAAATATGGTGGTGTGGCTGTGACACTGTTTTGCTGTCGGAAATGACCTGGCTTTGCTAAAGATTTTTCTGTCCTTTAGGACTCTATTGGTTGTTCAAGCTGGCAGTGACAAAATAACAAAGAGAAGTCCAAGGGCAATCAAAAGAGACTTCATGGCCCTGGAATGATTTGTAGAGGGATAAAGAGCACAGGAAGTGATTTCCTTGATTCTTCCAGTAACAAGAAATAATATTGATAGGAATAGGGAGATCCATCAATCAGGTCAATGCATGGCTCTGAGGCTGTTGTCAGCAGAAAAATTTGGGATTGTTGACCATGGGATGATCTACTCAACCTGATGGGTTGCACCTATAACAGAGAGGAAAAAGAGTGGTAGTGGGATTTGTGGACAGCTTTAAACTAGCTTGGAAGTGGGAAAGGGACAAAACCAGGATGGCCAGTGACCAGCAAGGGGACAGCCTGACAAAAGCTGAGGAAAGGAACAGTAATGGGATTCCTCAATGTGTCTCAGAATGTGCTGTCTGCAATGTAGCCCACCTGAAATGTTTCTACACTAATGCCTGCAGCATGAGGAGCAAACAAGAGGTGCCTGAAGCTGTGGCCCAGTCCCAGAGATTTGACATCATTGTAAGTGAAACCTGGTGGGATGAGCCCTGCGACTGGAGTGCCCTGTTGGACACTTACACTCTCTTCAGGTGGGATAGGCAGGGCAGAAGAGGTGGAGGGGTGGAACTGAATGGAATAGAAGGGTTAGAATGTATAGAGCTCACATGTGGCAGTGGCACAGTTAATAGTTTCTGGATAAGAATCAAGGGGCAAACAAATAATGTGGATATCACTGTGGGAATCTTCTATAGACCTCCTAGCCAGGACAATGACTCCGACAAACGATTTTTTGGGGAACTAAGGGACACTTCCAAGTTAACTGCCCTTGTCCTTATGGGGGACTTGAGCTTGCCAGAAATAACCTGGGATCATCACCCGAATGGCATAGCCTGGGGCAGAAGATTCCTAAAAACCTGGATAACTTTATGGAACAGATCTTAAGGGAGTTGACTCGGAAAAGGGACCACCTTGATCTGGTGCTTGTCAGCAGATCTTGTGGACAAAGTGGAAATTTATGGCCGTCTTGGCCACAGAGATGGTGAGGCAATCGAGTTTAAAATCTCTGTTGACAGAAGTGCCAGGAAAATCTCACCTCTGGACATGAGGAGAAGAGATTTCAGCCTGCTTGGGCAATTATTGAGTAAGGTCCCCTTGGAAAATGGTTTTGCAGGTACCAGGATCCATCATTCCTTGATCAGCTCCTAAGGACACAGCAGCAGGTAATTCCCCAAAGTTGGAAGTCAAACAGGTGAGGCAGAAGACCAGCTTGGCTGAACAGGAATCTTTTCTAGGAAATAAGGCAAAAAAGGAGTGTGCCCAGTGGAAGAAAATAAGATGACATGGGTGCCTGCTTCTGCATCTGGTGTGGGACAACCCTGGGTCTACAGCCTGAGAATGAGATGCTGGAAAGAAGCACCATGGAAAGGGACCTGGACATCCTGCTCAGTGGAAGTTGGACCTGAGCCAGCAGTGCCCTGGCAGCCAGGAGAGCCAGCCCTGTCCTGGGGGCATCAGGCACAGCATCACAGCTGGGCAAGGGAGGGGACTGTCCTGCTCTGCTCTGAGCTGGGGCAGCCTCACCTCCAGAGCTGGGGGCAGCTGGGGGTGGCACAGTATGAGAAAGACATTAAATTATTGTAGAATGTCCAAAGTAGATCAATGAAAATGATGAAGAACTTGAGCCTGAGGAGTAGCTGAGGTCACTTGGTGTGTTCAGCCTGGAGGAGACTGAGGGGAGACCCCATTGCAGTTACAACTTCCTCATGAGTGGGAGCAGAGGGGCAGGCACTGATCTCTGCTCTGTGGTGCCCAGTGACAGGACTCAGGGGAATGTCCTGAAGCTGAGTCAGGGGAGGTTTAGGCTGGATATTAGGAAAAGATTTTTCACCCAGAGGGTGGCTGGACTCTGGAACAGGCTCCTCAGGAAAGCCCAATGGAGGTCAAGAAGAGTTTGGACATTCTCAGGCACATGGTGTGACTCCTGGGGATGGTGCTGTGCCGGGCCAGGAATGTGGCTTGATGATCCTTGAGGATGATCCAACTCAGCTTATTCTGTGAATGTGTGATTCTGTGACTCCACACCTTAGAGCTTTACTGGTGTACACATTTTACCTGGTCCTTGATTACTCATAGAGTATATATAAATATGTATCTATTTCAATCAGTTCTCCAAATTTGTGAGTTTAATTAAATTTTATATCTTCTTAATCTCTCTACATATTGGATAGGTAATGAGAAATTCCACCATTTGGCAAAATGCCCTGGACACCTCCTTCTTTCTCCAGTTGTACAGAAAGATTATGAACATCATCCACCACTGTTTTCTGAGGCAAAATGAGCTTCTTATAAAGTTGATATGCACATTAAAACTAGAATAAATCTGTCACCACTGTGGAGTAGGTATAATATCAGACTTATTAAGCCTGTGAAATGGTACCTTTTAGGTGTTCTTGTCTCTTCTGAACCACTGAAATTATTTGTTACTTGGTTGGAAAAGGCAGGAATAATTCAGCTATTCATCTTTTATTTTCAGTTAAAAGGTCAACCTAGCAAGTGGAAATTTCTGGAATGAGTCTTGTTCTTTCTGTCCTCTGTTTCCCACCAACAAGACACAATCCTTCAGAATAGAATTGTCCCTTCTGAGAAAAAACTGTTTTCCAGGCTCAACACATCCAAACACTTTAAATTAAGTTTGTGGACAAGCTAAAAGTCTGTGTTTCACCTGGAACTGATCCTGCTACTTATCTGAACTCTTTAAATCATTACAGAACTCTTTGCATGATTTGTCTGAAAGACTGCTGATTTCAACACCAGTGGCTTTTGCCAAGGAATTTGTCCCATTGTTAACAAGTAAAAGGATCTGGGAAACCTATATTTGAGTAGGTTTTTTCTTATTTTTCCCTTGACTTCAATTGAGAATAACTTCTACAACACTTCCAAGAAAGAGCTCTAGCTTCCTGCAGGACTCAATATTATATTTTCAATATTAGGACTCAATTCAGGTTTCATTCATGTAAGATGTCCAGCATTATAGGGGTAAAGAGAGACTGACCTTACTATTTGCTCAATGATCAAAGATATGAAAAGGGTTGAAGGTTACTGGCTTCTCTATTGTACTTATCAAGGAAATAAAACACATAGTTATTACTAGGATCATTTTGCATCTTCTCAGATTAAGGCACTTAATGCACTTTTAAGGGAATTACCTGGAAAACTGAAAGGGTAACAAGTCCTTTACTGTTCCAAATTAGAGTTAGAACTGTGGAAGAGACTAAGCTTGTGAGGAATGCTCTGAAATGTACTGAAAGCAAGTACTTCTTTAAAATGACATGTGGAAAACAGTGCAGAGACAGAATGTGTGTGCAGGTACTTGTATGTGTGCCCAATGTCTTGGGAAAGCTTGGAATTTATATTACAGACAGGAGCTTGATGTTCACATGTCAGTACCACTCTTCCTCTGGAATAAACTGCAGAAAGTATGTACATTTGGCACATTCTGTTTTCTCTGGTTTGGTTTTATTAAATATTTGGTGAAAAATCAACAGCATCATTCAGGAGGGATCTCTGGGAGGAGGACGGATCACTATTCTAATGAGTAAGGGAATAACAGAGGAAAAAAAAAACAAGAAAGAAATCCAGCACAAAGACTACTAAATTAATTCTAGTCAGGCAAGTAGAGTTAGTTTTAAGTGGTTCCCCTTGTTATGCACTTTGGGTCAGTCTGCCATTTAACAGCATTCTCTTATTTGACTCCTGCTTCTATGAAAGACATGTTCCAAAGATGGCTTAGAACCAGAATTCTTTAGTCAGTCATCTGTTAGAACGTTTTGCTTTTTTCCCACTACTTGACCAAGGGAAACCATTACTGGTTTTCAAATTATCCCTGGTTTCTGCCAAAAAATATGTTTGGTTTACTGATAGTAGTTTCTTGTGCACAATAAATATATTTTTCCATTCAGATTTGTCAAAAGGACTTCTTTCTAAGAAGTTACTGTGATCAGCAAAGAAAGTAGAGGGGGGAAATGAGTCTATCCATCTTCTGCATTTATTTTAAGACATACAACTGTAAAATAAAGATCAGAAGGCCCAATCCTACAAGATAATGAGCACATGAAGCATCTGCTCCAGGTAATGGATGCATACCAATCCTTTGTGGAAAGCAGGATCTCCTAGCACAGGCTGCCCAGGGCTATATCCAGCTAGGTTTTGAAAAAGTCCAAAGGTGAAGGCAATGCACAACATCTCTGGACACTTGTCCTATTTTGTGACTACCCTTCACAGTAACATAGGGTCTGTTTGCTCTTTTGTTTTGTTTATTTTGATTTTTTTTTTCCTTGTATGATTTCTGCTAAAGACTTAAATGCACTAATTTAGTATTGTCCTTTGGATCAAAGATATGAGATTTGATTTAGGAGACAAATCCTTTTTTCTCTATGTTTACATGTATGTGCACCCACTGCCTGCATTTATGGCAGCAGACACAAACAGTTCTTTCCAGGAGTACAGAAACAGTACATAACAAACCAGTTGCTCTCTTCTCCCTTCCTCCTATAACTTGATTTCCATAGAAAGGAAGATTCAGGCATATAGGTCAGATAGGTGTTTATCAAATCTTGTACCTCTATGCTTTGGGAAAGAGAAATAGTCTCCAGCCTACAGCTGCAGGTCAGTTTGGAAGTGGCCAAAGTGAGCACTGACTGAATACTGCAGGTGTTGCCTTGTCCTTGCTGTGTTCAGTGTCCTGGTGCTGACTAAGACTCCAGAGGTCACCTACAGTTTGCCCTCAAAATATGAATTGGTAGGAAATTGTTTCACCTGCAATAGAAGCCTTTTACAGAAAGATTTATGCTCTAAATCAGCTCTCTTACAGCATGGATTTTTTTGTTAGGAGATCTTAAAGCATTAAAAGTACATTTTGCGCCTCAGATTTTAAACAAAGAAAACCTTCTTGCTTTTCAATGCAGCCCTTTTTGCCCTAATTTGATTTTGGATTTGAGTTTGGTTTTGTTTATTTGTCCAGTATTTTTTGGCTAGTTTCAATCTGACAGCTTTCAACATAAAAACAAATAAACAAAATTGGATTGGAAAAAAGCAATTGTTCCAGGATTCTTCTCTTTGACCTCAACAGTTCTGTAGAATCCCTACCCAAACATATGCTTATGCACATACAGATAAGTCAAATTCTGGACTTGTAGATTAATCCTGAGCTTTCATTTTTCATGACTTTTTGAAGCCTGTGGGTCATTCCACTTCATACTACTCAAGGTTTTGAAATTTCATAATTTTCCAGGGGATGGGAAACTTTTCTCTGCTCCTGTTTAATTTGATAGGATAGTGTCAGAGTTCTTTAGCATCCTCAGCATTGGTAGAACACGTGACATTTTATCATCTCTATGTGAGTGTACTCTGAGTAAAGACAGAGACATTAATTAAGATTTGCTTTGATTTTTTTTTTTGAAATTACAAAGCTGCATACACACAAAATATCTCAAAATGTGTATCAATAAAAAAGAGACTGCAGATAGATGGATCAGTCTGAGACCCAAACCAGGAATCTGTGGTCCTTCTCATTTGAAGGAGGATCAGGTAAAAAATGTTTCCAAATCCTCATGGTTGCACAAAATGTTAGTCTAGGACTATTCTCTGTGAATCTACTTGTTTTTCAACCAGCCAAATTTAATCTATAATATTTGATTTATTTATCAAACTGAGTTAAAAATTAAGTATTGAATAATATTTTCTCCGTTCCAGTTCCCAATTAGTGCAGAATTCAAGGTTCTAACATACAGTAGCGAAGTGAGAAATACAAAGATATAGGGCAGAACCAGATGCATTATGACTTGGAGAATACTTGAAACTAAAAACTTGGCGCTACAAACTCTATGCAGTGGTCCAAAACAGAGAATCAAGAGAATTGCAGACAGTCATGGTATTTTATTTACCTGAGAAAATGGCATCATAGCCCAAAAAAAATCAGAAAAAATCCTCACATTTTCTTATGAAACAACATACTTATTTAAAGTATGTAATTTCTGAGAAAAATGATCAAGATATCCTTCTTTTCTCCCTATATTTCTCTTCCAGACTGATAAAGGTTCTATGATAAAGCTGAACAGAAAAATAAAGAAGCAGCTTTATAAAAAACTCAGAATGTGAAAATTGCTCTCTTTCCCAGCTTAACGTGGAAGCTAGCCTTAGGAGACAATTGGGAAATAGGCCTGCAGCTTTTTTCATGGTACTTTTTTCTGCAGTGGAACATTTTTATCAGATGGAAATATCCTTTCCCTGTGAGTTGTTTTCAAGGCCATGATGTCACCTGCACCTATGAGTAAAATGTGCAATGTGTGGTCTTAAAGGTGTGTGCTCATGGATAAAGGCATGGCTGCTCTCAACATGTGCTGTATATCCAAAGGACATCTGTGATTAATATCTCCCAGGGGATAATTGTACAAAGGACCCTCTGTTCTGAAGGGAACACTTCCATCACTGAAGCTAAAGAATATTAAACAATAATAGTGATACTTTATGCTGATGTAGCATCTCTGTTCTAAAGGTATCAGGCATTGCAGTAATGTCAATGAGCTTCTCTCAGCATCCTTTGCTTGGAAAACTTACCAGTCAAAAGTCTAAACAGAGGTTTAGCAGGATTCTTCTAGCTCAAATGGTTTTGCATCCTTGCAGAATGGATGGGGACTCTTATTAACAGGTTTTTGGACTACATCTCTGATTTTGGCTTTCTAAAATCAGGCCTTTCAGGACCTCATAAAGCCCATGTTTTTTTACTCTAAAAGACATAAGACCATATTCAGAGGAAAGCAAAAGTGGATCTTTAGAGAGATTCTTCACATGCTGCTTGTATAAAGCAGTAGGGTACAAGGCCTCAGCCAGCATCCAAAACATCACTTTGAACTCTCCATGGGATGATGGAAAATTAAAACAAGTTTAAAAAATAATGATCTGACATGGACATTGTTGACTACTTCACTTGTTCACAGGACTGGGTGTCACAAAGAGAACATATGTCCCTTTTTTTGGAATGATCAATTGATTCTGTAAATTCAGTCACATTATAAATTTTGTAACAATTTCTTTTTCTTGACACTATTCTCATAATTGTATGTTTTCTTAATGTTATCACCTTTCTTTAAAAAATGTTGCTAATGATTCAATTGCGTGTTGTAATCTCAGTATTAAAATCCAATTTATTTTACTATCTTTGTTTCTAACCTCTTTGTTTTTTGGGGAAGATGTTGGCTTCAAGTGATGGAAATAGCTTTGCCACAGAGATGTGTGGAGAGTAAATGAGACCTTTGGAGATACAATCTAATCTGCTGTTGCCTTTCTACAAAGTATTTAGAATTGTTTCTTTTCTAACATAGGATGTTGGACTGATCCTTGATCTGGTATGTAAATGTTGTGTCCCTGCAGTGTTCACTGTAGAAAGGACTCCACTAAGGTCCCAGAAAAGACAGATGGAGACTTTCTTTTTTCTTTCCTTTGTTCCTTCCTTCCTCTCTCCCACTCTGTCCCCATCCCCTTCCATTTCCTGACAGTGCCTAAATTGATTGCTGGAGTGAAACTTTAGCAAGATATTTGTGGTTTGTTTAACAATTGCTACCTCACATTCAGCTCTGGCTCTGCACCATTCCACTCCTCAACCCACTCCTGCTTCTTGCATCTCTCTGCTGTTCCCTCCCCTCTGGAGCTGTGCCACAGCTTTTGAGGGATAAAAGCTCCATTTTCAACCCAGCACAAACCAGTTGTGCCTAAGCAGAGCAGTACTGCATAAAGTGTGTCTGTGGCTGAGACAACTTGTCTGTATCTATGGTTTCTACCCATTGTAATTACCTTAAGCAGTTAAGCTTATTTTTTTCCTGGCTTATAATTTCCTTTTTCCAGTGGGTGCCTGGGGCTTTCTGGAGTTTCCTTATTCACCTTCTTGATAGAGAAGTGACTTAGCTTTATTTTTGAAAAAAAAAAAAACAAACCACAAATTAAAAAAGCAAACAAACTCACCCCCACTCTAAAACCATTCTTTTACAGTATTTCCTGACTTGGAGTCTTAGAATGTGCAGTGACTGGAGATCATTTGGAAAAGACAAGCTGACCTTACATTTGCAGCCATTTGAGTGCTTGAGCTATGAGGTTAGGATGTGAATACCTCTTGTTTGAGTCCTGTGTACTCAAGTAGTCTTCCCATGTTACAGATGATTCTTGGATCATGGGACAGTGTCATATTTCATTTTCCCTCCTCACCTATCTGCAATTCTCTACCTTCCCCCTACCCAGCACATTATCTATTGCACAATGGCCAAATATCTTCTGTCTACAGCGATTTCAGTTGATGGGAAAAATATATCATATTTAGTTCCCATATAGATTTTTTTATACCTTACTCATGTGATCACTGCATGTTAAAATGGCTTATATGCCAACATTTTTGAGAATGTATCATTTTCTTATTTTCTTTTTTTTTTTTTTTTTTTCCTGTTAGGCAATATTGAAGATGTTCACAGAGACATTCTGTGAATTCTTCATCAAAAATTTTATAGAAGCTTTCCCCTGATTATTTTAGGATTTACAGATTTAACTGCTCAACAAATTATAGTTTTGCACCTTTGTCTTATCTTGCAGACTGAGTATCCTTGATACCTACTGGAGTTTTGAGGCTTATTATAAACCTCATTCTTTTTCTCCTCTAAATATTTCAACCTTGGCAGTTCTCAAACATAGCTTTTCAAGACAGCAAAATAAGCTCATTCAGTGTTTAAAATATAAATAAAACCCAGATATTTTCTACAAAGCCTGTTAAAGAAAACAGCTATTAAATTATCCTGTGACTTCCTTCTAAGGCTTCTGTTAAATTGTCATACTCTCTTTAGGCTTTCTATCATCCTTTTTCAACTCAATGCTCTCTGTGTGAGACAGGAAGAAATTATCAACATTATTGGAAAAAGAAAAAGCTTTCTAGAGCACAATGCAAACTTATTTGTGCAATATCAGGATCTCAAATTGCAACCTTGCCAAAACCGACTATTTGAAAATCTCATTGACAGTTCCAAATTCTGCAATCCTCGAGATCTCTGGGTAGAGCCACATCAAGTATTTCTCCACTGGTGAAACCTTTCTGCCAGGTGCTGCCCAGCTTGCAGGAGGGGATGAGACTGTTTCTGCAATTTATTAAAACTTCTGCACCACCAAGCGTGTTGATGCTCTCAGCTTGTTACACAGGTTTTTTAATAAATCAATTCTTATCTACAATCCTTATATGTCTCTCTCTTGCTTATTGAAGTTGGCTAATGTTCTTTCCAAGTACTTCCAGACTCTCCAGGAGCTGAAATTCCATAATTCAGGAGAAAGGGGGCAAGGGAGAAAGTGTTAATAGGGATTGGGACCTGGAACTGAAATGGGAGAGTCCAGAATACCACCTGACCTGGGGTAGGTACTGTAACTTTTGTTTTATTAGGGTGCAAAATCTGCTTCATCTGGGAGCCTAGCTTTCAGTTTTTAAACAGTAAAATGGATGCTTTTGAGAATAGTATTCAAATCAAAGTATTATGGGGATAAATATATTTATATTACCATTAAAATATTAATCACAGAGTATACTTAATAAAGCCTTAATATAGAAACACACTAAGGCAAGCAGGAAGAGAAGTAGAAAAAAGGACTTCAAGTTGGTTAACGAAAAATTTTGCATCCTGGTAAGCTAAACAGAAGAGTTTTGGAGATGAAGAAAAACTCTAGTGATTTGTCAACAACTGCATTGCAAAGATGTCTGTTTACAGGAGTGATTAAATTAAAATCCACCAAAAACTTGAAAAATTAAAAGTGGCAAAAGATCAAAGAGATTGATTCATTTTGTCCTTCATTTTTTATAAAAAAGAAAAAAAATTGGAAAAATGGAATATTATGTTTTGGTTTGACCTATACTTGCTCGAGGCATGATTCTATGGGCTGGTTGAGCAGAGCATAGGGCATTACCCCCAACCCAGGAGTGGGGGGGAATAATGCCCTATGCTCTGCACAGGCAGCCCTGTAAAACAGGTACTGAAGAAGGTATGCACTGAGATTTCCCAACATCTTCTCAAAAATGGAGACCAAATTGAGAAGAATTTCTTTAAAAACAGTACAGCAACTGGGTGATGATCTTTGAGGTCATGCAGTTTATCTTCTGTCAGCAATTCAAATACTCAGGATACCTCGTTCAGGATAACAAGGTACAGTGCAAAAACTGTGAATCCTGCTTAAACCCCAATACAGGCTTTAGCAGAATGAGTTCCAGAGTAATATTTTTTACTTTAGACAAAACGATGTGAAAATTAACTAACTTCACAGTGCTTTATGATTTGTATTTTTTTTCCTCCTGTGAGTACTATTCATGTGTTTATTCACACAGATCTCAACAGGCTGAACTTGATATGAAAGGGAACTCTCATGTACCATGCTAAGCATGTAGGCTACTGTTCACAACATGAGGGCATTATCAGCTGCATTCATTGAAGGGACTAACCAAAATTAATCAAAATTCACAACTGGAAACTGCAATCTCACTCCCAACACTAGAGCTGACTTCTGATTAGAAATAGTTGGGATTTCTCTGTGTTCAGTTTTAGGTCTACTTCAAACATACTCCTGAGCTTCCTAAAACCAGAAAAAAAAGTAGAAAAAGAAGCCAAGTAAGTGGGCAATCAGAAAATTGCTGCCAAATCAGCATCAGTTTTATTGATAGGGTCATTATTTTACTATTGAATATTGAATTACATAAAAATCAAAATTTAAAAGCTCTTTTCAAAAGTTTCATATTTCTGTATCAGTAACTTTAGCATGGAATTAATGTTTTAACATATTTTTTGTAAGATATATTTATTTTTATGTTGAAATTACCTTGTGATTCCTAGTAATTCCAAAAGCAGCAGTAGCCACATAAAACTTAAACTTTATTAACCCTATGCTGCCTATGAGGATGCCCTCATCAAACTGCCTATTGAATAACAATTTGTCATGCAGCAGTACTGTGCTAGCATATTTTCTCCTTTTCTAGAAGGCCTGGATAATTTGTTTCTGTCTTTTAACTTTTATTAGCTATAAAAGAAACCAGCATTTGGCATTTTTCAGGCTACTCCTAATTCACCATGTCTTTCTTTCATAATGAGTCAGTCTAAAGCTTTGTCCCACTGAAATTATTTAACAGGCCTCAAAAGTAAAGCTCAGATGCAGTTACGAATTTGCTGACCTTTCAACACATTCAGCAACTGCAGGTAGACTATTCAGATCAACCACTTTAATCCCATCACATCTATTGTGTCCTCATCAAGAAATTAAAAGGAAATGCCTCTTGTTCTGGACAGAAACATACTTCAGTGTTAAATATGAATGTAGATACATCATGTATATATTGTATGAATTTGTATGTATGTATGCCTGTATGTGTTACATATAGGAAAGGGAAAATCATAAACTTGGAAAATATGAAGTACCTTCCATAACTACAAACAAAATGCAATTCATTAACCACTGATATTCAGGCTTAGGAAATAAAATAAAGAATATATAATAGCTGTAAGATCTATCTATCATTTTCTCTGTTTTAAAGCTCTAAGTGGTTACTGTTGTGTTGATTGCTATTCTCCCTTCAGTTGCCCATTTAAATTCAGTGATATTATACTTGTCTGTACTTAATACTTGAAGTAAGAACATCTCTATTCTGCTTTGCCTGTTATTGCTTTTCAGCATTCTGCTAGAGCTGAAAATTCTCAGCTGACAAGTCCCTTTGTGCTCAGTTCCACATAAGCCTCCAGTAAGACACATCTCTCCCCCACCAAAATTCAAAGACTAAATGACAAACTGACAAAAAAAAAAAGAGTTTGAAAAAAGTAAAGTATCATCAGTGTTTTTATGGGTAAGGAGATAGAGTAGCAGAAGGAAATGAGACTTGCTCTTCAGTGCACACACAGAGAAATCAAGAACTGACTTTAGATCTCCTGTTTTCCTAGTGCCATCACTACAAGACCCTCAATCCTATCTTTGATTTAACTTTCTTTTATACTTTCCACCTGCACCTGCTGTTCAATATCAGGGGTTCAGATTCTACAGAATGACAAGGTGAGCATACAAATATGCAAGGTTGTAGATGTAACCAAGATAATTAACATGGAGAGGCATGCTCAGCATATTTTTACTTTTTCTTTTCACAGATAACGGCTTCCTTGCCTTTGAATTTAAAAAGAGGTACTATATAGTATTCCTACTTCAATTAATTGATGAATAAATTTTCCCCCTTGAGTTTCTTCTTTGTCTGGAAACCTGCCTCTATGCAACCTAAATACGTATATTCGAAATAAGGAGAAGAATAAAGAGAAAGATAGAAGGGCAGGAGGGGGGAAGGAGCAAAAAGAAGATCTAGCTGAGAGGTGTCAGTTACAGTATTTGTATTCTGAATTTATTCTTCTAACCTCACTTGAAATTCTACAGAAATTTGGTGCTTCAGTTAAAACTGACCTTAGGCACTTTCAACTCACATGATGATTATTTGCTCAGAAGTTCTCTAAAGGTCTTTCTGACTGTGGCAGAATTACAGGAGGTCATATTTTTTTCGAAGAGGAGCAGTTCCTGAACATTTTTTACAATCCAGTATGCAGAAATAAGAAATATCAATATCAACCACATTTTCTCATATACTTGCTTGCTTGTTTCTTTTCATTACTGTTTCTCAAAGATTTTACAAGAAAATGACACACTTTTCTTAAACAACAGAATTCTTCATGCCTTCTGTTACAGTACAGTAAAGTTGTGGTAGATTATAATATCTTATTATGTTCTAAGATTTTTAATTTAACAGTGTGAAGATCTGGGACCAATCACAGCAACACATAATTAACATTTTCAGAGTGTTTGGTAATTTTAAGTAGGCCTATTGTGCTAGAACCTGAATATGTACTGATAAGTTTCTGATATAGTTGTGTTGGAAAATGTGAGATAATCATCCAAAGAATGAAACTAAGCAAGAAATTTATACATTTATACACAAATATACATACACATATGAAACAATAATGACAATGTGTTTTAGAATAATATTGTAGTTACCTTTTGTCATAAGCTGAGATATTGTTCTGACCAAACATATATGATCCCATAAAAATACCTTCCCAATTGTATGTGAAGAATGTAAAATTGTGCACAAATATAAAAGCTGTTGAAATATAAGGATTGAAAGTTGAAATCTAAAGAATTTTCATAGATATTTTCATAGAATTTTCTGAGGCTAGTCAATTGAGCACAAATAATTGAGGCAGATATGTGAAGCAATATATTGTCAAAGAAATGGAAGGTGTCCTATACTACAGATCAGAAATGAGGAAACAGAGAATAAAATAGAAAAACTATCCAAATGGAACTAAGTATTTTCAACAAACCAAGACATGTGGAGCTCGGTACCACAGGATATAGACAGGACAAGAGATAGATGGAAATCAAAGGTGGGGAATGTATGTGAATCAGAATTCTATCAGGAACTAATGCTTTTGAAAGAAGTAGAATCATAATTCTTCAGGAGTTCAAATTAAACAGGAGTTAGAAAGGAAGCTCTTCCTATTGGTGATGAGCCTCTCATTGTCTGTAGCAGGGATTTTCTGAAATTTCTTAGTGGCATAGGAATCTAATGGACAACACAAAACCACAGATCTTATCTAGAATGGTGTCTGGTGTTATCATATTTGGAAAATTTAACTTTTTCCTGATTCTTGTCATCTACCACTGTCTGGTAGAAATTGTCACTTTTAAATAATTTATAAACATTAAGATTTTATTGTTTTATTGTTGCTACAAAGATCTCGGGATGGCAGAAACTCTTCTTCCTGCTAATTACACACTAGATTAAGACAGGAAGGAAAACCCAGAGGGCTGTACTAAGTGCATTGTTTCTTTCTTTTTCATCATCTGAAAGAGCAATTAGAAATATTTGTGCCACTTTTGCCAGCCTACCTGTAGCTTTTTATATGTACATCATATCCTCTTGCATTTTTAGCCTTCCTTGAATAAAATATTCCATGACTCCTCCCTGCAGAAGCTCTAATGCTGTTCTCACATTCCTCTGAAATAGAATTGTATAACAGAAAATGGTAATTGTCATGTATCATTCTTTTGTACAAAAAAATGCAATATTTTTGGTATAATTTTCTAACCTTATTCTTTTCTTGTAGTGTTTTGTTTGTCTTTCAGCTGATAACACAAGCTAGATCTGTAAAATGGGGAAAAATAAAATCAGTGGGGTGAGCTGTTATAAAAGATATTGGATGAGATCTCTTTTCTAATAAAAAGCTTTTGATGGAACAGATAAAAAAATTCTTTGGCACATGGCACCATGAAGTGTTTATACAGGTGTTTGAGGTTATATGTGAGCATATCTACACCTTCAGTGGCATGGATTAAGGACAAATATCAGATTCTGCACCTGGGGAACTATAATCCTGGGTGTGAAATGGGAGACAGGAGGCTGGAGTGCAGCCCTGCAGCAAGAGGTCTGGGGGATGTGGTTGAGGCTGAGCTCAGCATGAGTGAGCAATGTGCCCTGGCAGCCAAATGAGCTGTCAGTATCCTGGGGTGCATCAGGCACAGCACAGCTCCCTGGTGCAGAGGGGTGATGCCCCACCACACTCAGCACTGGTGCAGCCTCACCTCTAGTATGTGTTTGGGGCTCCATGATAAAAGGACATTAAAACATTAGTTTGTGACCAAAAGAGGTCGAGGAAGATGGAGAAAGGACTAGAAGGTGTAATTTAGGAGTAGAGGCTGAGGATACAATTTTGTTTAGCTTAGAGGAAACTGAGGTCACCTCTTTCCTGCCTACAGCTTGCTAATGAGAGGGAGTGAAGAGGGAGGTGTTTCTCTGCTGTTGAATGATAGGAGATGAGGGATGTCTTAAATCTGTGTCAGCAGAAATCCAGATTGGGTATTTGGAAAATATCTTCACTGAGAAGGTGGTCTAGCACAGGAAAAAGTTCCCCAGGGAAGCAGTCCATGGCCCTGCCCCTACCTGTCAGTGTTTGAGAAGAATTTGGACAACACTCTTAGATATGTAGCTTAACTTTTAGGTTGTCCTAAGTGGAATCACTAATTCAATCCAATGATTATGGTTGGTCCCAGCACATTCATTGATATGATGACATTTTTTCTGAACTAAATGGAAAGACAAATGGAAAAAAAAAATGTGGAGAGATTGAAGTCTAAATAAACAATTGATAGGAGTAACATGTTTAAGGCATTTATCAAATCCTTTCTATTTATGATAAAGAGGGAGACAAAAATGTTTATATATGAACACTGTTGAGAGTAATTAGCATTCTTGTATCAAACTTCACCTCCTGCTTCCTCTTCCAAATAACACCTGTTATTCATGGTAAGCTTTATAGAAATCACTGCTTTCAGATAAGAGCAGCATAAATTCATCTGCTCTTCCTCAGGCTCCATTTCGAGCTTTATTGAATAAGGATAGGAGAGAGGGATTTTTCCCCTTAGATTCCCACGTAATTCTTTCTTCTGCAGAAAAGATCAATGAACTAGCATTACATTACTCTTGATGTTGATACCACACCATTTTGTGAGAAAAAAAATAAATTCAGCTTTGAACAAGGCCATAAGTCTTCTTGTTCAATTAGTTCCACAGACATAATGGTTAATGAGAACAGGAAATGCTTGTTCAAAGGAATGGCTCCAGAAGGCTATTAATGTGAATAGAGTAAGGGTCATGCCTAGGGCTATTGCATATTCCTTTGAAAGGAGCCACCTCTTCTCTCTTATTAAAGATAGAAACATGCCTTGCGTTAAGTTCTGTTAAGATAAAAGTCTTTCAGAGGCTATGGACTTGATCAAGAAAGGCAGGAAATACCTACATTATTTATTTGTATTTTGTTGCAAGAATTGCCCTGACTGATTTAATTTATAGTATTTTTCCTGCACTTCTGGGTACTTTATACTTGGAAAATATACCTTTTTTCTCAATAAGCTCACTGTATAGATGAGACTGGAAGGGTTCTTGGGAAGTCTTTAATCTCAGTTCCTGCTCACAGCAGGGTCTGCTATGGGCTTGGACCAGCTGGAATTTAGTTATATCCTGAAAATCTTGAAGGATGAAGACGCTGCACTACCTCTCTTGGCAATCTCGTGCCAAGGCTTGGCACTTCCCATGGGGAGCAATCTTCTCTGCATAGCCACCCTTGTATCCATTGCCTTTTATGAAGAGCGTGGATCTGACACCTTGGTTATTCACAGTAGGTTACTGGGGGCTGTTATGTTGTCTAAAGCCATCCCAGCTCCCCCACCCTCTCCCCACTTGAAAAGTGCTCCAGCTCCCACAGTCTCCATGGTGTCCCCTGATCTCCCTCCAGTGCATCAATGTTTTTCCTATACTGGACACCCAACACTGAACATATTGGTACCATGCCCTCAAAACCTTTAATGGAAAATCTTAAACTTGTGGCCAAAGTTTCTTTCTTTACAAAAATTGCTTTTTTGTTGTTGTTGTTTTGTTTTCGTCCTTTTGTTTGTTTTAAAATAAAATTTATTATATTTAATTTATTTCTCTGCCATAATCCACTTGGCCTCATATAAGCTGCTTTAAAAATTCTCTTCTACATAAAAAATTGGACACACGGGAATGCAGTTGCAGACAGTGTTCTCCAGAGAACCTAAAATAATATTTACTTTTAGCAGAATCAAGGATTTAAAATTCTTGGCATAGCTTGAAAATTTTTGAACCTATTTCCTGACTTTTTCGTCATATCCAGGTCTGTGTGTAAGAAAATTAATTATAATTTTTGAAAGGGATAGGTATTTGTTGCCACCCTTTAAAATTAATGAAATAGAAACTCAAAGAAAGGGAAACTTAAAGAGGAGAAAACACTTGAGTGTTGAGATTCTCAACATTTTGTAATTTTTGTTGTTATTGTTCAGAAAATCTGACTTTCAACCTGTGGTATACTGATAAATTTCTAAAAAGCTAGGGTTGTTATTTTTCTTCTTTTTAGCACACTAAGAGATAGACTTGGCAGATATATTAAGAAAAGCAAAGGATTTTTTTACCCTCAGGAATGTGTGAAATGTAAACAATGGGACTGTGAGTTCAATTTCACGTTGCATCACTGTTACATTAACATTAATCTAATGATTTGCTCTTGATCTGGCATTCAGGATGGAGATTGCTGCCATGGTCAGAATAACTCTGTGAGGGCATTATTTATATTCTGTAATGGGTAATTTGCAGTAAGGAAAACAAGAAACAATTGCAATAATTTGACAGACAATATGTATACAGATTTTTTTTTCTTCAAAACCAATATATTTAATCTATTTTTTTTGTTCATTAAATAGTCTACAATGCAAATTCCACCTTTTTGAAATAAAACCTTTAGAAAACTGTGTATTTACTGTTTGGAAACTTCAAAAATAACACAACAATTTGGGGTTTTAAGAAAACTATTTTTGTCTTTGCTTTTAAATACTTGCCAAAACTAAGTTTGCCTTTAGGAAACCCCAACAACCAATTTAATCCAAATGGTCAGCAGATTTATATTGAAAGCAGCATTTTAGAATAAACACTTTTGTATGTTACTTAATATTTTTTTAATATCCACCCAACACCAAAAATCAATATTTTTTACCTTTGCCCATAACAAAAATCATAAAGAAATCCATGCTATGTGGTGTAGTCAAGTCAGACTAATGCAAGACTAATGCAGACATTCATTTCAGCTCTGCTGTGCTCCCTGTCCAGGCAGGCAGAGTACAAAGCAGCTGGGAAGTGTTTGAACTGATCTTATCATGGCAGCTGCTTAGGAGTACAAGGTACAGCCATGCCACTAGGCGTAAGGGATGCACAATAATCACAAAAACTATTGCAAGGCATTTATCAGCATGCACAGC
Organism: Luscinia megarhynchos; assembly: GCA_034336665.1. Lineage (NCBI taxonomy): Eukaryota > Metazoa > Chordata > Aves > Passeriformes > Muscicapidae > Luscinia > Luscinia megarhynchos. The sequence continues at coordinate 75,493,824 of JAPFBE010000003.1, forward strand.
AAATATCAGTTCCTTTAAAATACCTGAAAACTTAAAGCAGTGCTTGTCTTTTAACAGGTGGTGATAAATATAATTGTATGACTACAAAGTGGTTTGTTTCTTGTGCTTTATACAGGAGGCAGCATTCTCAAAATTGTTTTCAAGAGTTTTGTGTTTTGTTGTGCCTTTTAAAACCTTTTACATCAAAAAAATAAATATCAGTATTTTAAAACCCAAGCTGGTCATTAGGACACTATTTTTAGAGCCCAACAAACACATTTTACTTTTATCTTAGCTGGTGAACCTTACAACTCCTGAACTTGCTGTAACTGTATACTGTTACAACTTCCAAGAAGATTAAATATTCTAAGGTCTTACTGGCTTGTTTCTTTTTAAAAAAAGCACACTTCTCTTAATGAAACCTGCATTCTGATACTATTTTGTTAATTAATCACTAATAGAGAAGAATTACATCTAATTTAGATTGCCTCTCATCACGAGAATTTTTCCTTTTAGACCATGAAAACCTTTAGAATATGTATGGTGGTTTTTGCTTCACTAACAAAAAAGAAAACTCTGAAATATTTCTTACCAGTGCAAGTTTACACCTGTTTTCCTGAGTGATCTGCTAGACGTAATTGCTCTAAAATAGGGACTAATGTAGCGATTTTCCCAATTAATTATTTTCAACTAGAAATCTTTCTATTTCTGTTTAGAAATACAGTAGATGTTTTGATTAGTACATGTTTCGATGTCTCAAATATTGAAGGAAAAAAGAATGAAAAAGGTGCCAAAACAATGAGTGGAAATAAAGGAGTAGTCCTTCATTGTTTACTCCAAATTTTATTACTGAACAATGCCCCTTTGTGACAGCTTAAGTGGATCAGATTTTTGGAATTGCCAACCTTGTAAAAATATCTCTTCTTTTGGCATGGAAAATTCATATTATCTTGGACCCAAAAACTTTGGACAAGAGACCAATTGTTTTAGAGACCAAGCTCACTGAAGACACTCCCAAGACTGCTCAATTTTTCATTAATTGCCTCCCAGAATCCCAGTTGGCTGTAGATAATGATTCTGAGTTTAATTATTTGAGCACCATAAAGAAAGAAAATTTTTAAAATCCAAGAGCTTGTCAAAGATAGAGAAAATCAACCATTTTCCTGTGAGACAGCACAAGAGAAGTAGAGATTTACCCAAAGAAATAAATAACTTTCTGTTATTTAATATCACCTAGAACTGAAAAGGCTGGCAGGTTTTCTTTGTCCAGCTTATCTCAATTTTAAGTTTTGTAAGATGAGCCTTGGCATGAAATCGCTATAGTAAAAGTTTTTATTTGTGCAGTTCTTCACAAGCTGGAATAGTGCTGTAACCATGCACTGGTGGCCTTATCCCACACTTCTGGCTGGGTCCTATCCATCCCATGTTGGATGCTGCCATAGAAGCACCACAGCAGACCCAGCTCTCTGCTGGCTGTGTTCTGTCTTTCCTTCACAGAACATTTTCTGCCTTTCTTTGCAAAGAGCCTTCATTTGAGGATCTGGATTCCAGCCATAGCAAGATCACTATGGTGTCCCCTCCCAGGTGACTATTCCAGAACAAGTGGTTCTTGGTGTGTTTTTTTCTGGGAAGGTTTCTCTCAGTTGAGAAGCACCACACTTTCTCTTTGTGACACAGACCAAATGCAACAAGTCAAACCACGTGAATCACACAACACAGAGTATATCCAGATACTAAAGGAGAGGTGAAAGCTATACAAACAGTTACAACAGACATTTTTGTAAACAGTCAGAATTAAATGCTTTCACTGAGATAAACATATCCCATAATTATTTTAATCTGTTTAATATCAAGAGCAACTCCTTATGTGCCATCAGCCTGGCTAGTTGCTTGTTGTATTCCCCTGGCTAGACCATCCTGTAATGCCAGAATATTCTGAGAGTTATCACTGAATCTTTTCTCAGCACATGTAAATTCTGAAATGTGCTAAAAAATGAAGAGTTTATCTAGAATTTCTTGGATTGAAACTTGATGTAGGTGTCTTACCAAAAGTGGTACTTTTTCTAACAAACAAATTTGGAGACTCTCTTTGGAAATAGAAAATCCTGTGCTCTAGATTTCAGAGTCCCACATTATATGAAAACATTTAGTAAAGCATAATGTCTTTGGAAAAGTATTGAATCTCTTTGGATGCTCGAAACTTTTGTGATATAGAAACTGATTTTTTTTTACTGCAGAGTAAAATCTGCAATGCATGTTGGAACATTATGGGTCCTAATACTGAAATAAAAGGTGTCAAATAAAAACCAAAGCAGATCTAATAGAAAGCAGAAAAAAGAGACAGTGCTTGTAATTATTCAAAAAACTTCAGAGGTTTAGTTTGCAATTTTACAGGTTCACAAAAAACATCTTTATATGTGAACTGACAGATTGACACACTGAACAAAATCCTGAGATTGAGAAAACAGCAAAAAAATGAAACAGAAATACGAAAATAGACCATCAAAACTTCTTCATATTGTGAAAAATCAAAAGCCATACAGAGGTAGGTGTAGATTTAATGTATAATATTGCCATATCACAGTCATTTCAAAATTTTCCATGCTTTTGAAGATTCCAGAAATTCACCAAGATAATCACTGTCAATTGAGATCACAAAAACTCCGGCTGATGGATACACAGAAATTTTAGGAAGTGAGCGAGACAGAAAATTATGTTAATCTAGGAAATCCAGTAATTCATATAATAAACAGCAATAGATATTTTCCCATGGATCTCAGCAGTAGACCTACTGGAAAAAATAAACAAAAACAAACAAAGAAACAAAGAAACAAACAAAAACGCTAAACAAAATCCCCATAAAAATTGGTGGAAAAAATGTATTGGATTGTACATCAACATTTTTACTGGGTACAGCAAAAGAGAAATGTATAGGAGACATAAGGTTTAAAGGCCCTCAGAGTGAATATGTGATAAAACCGAATTGCAAGCATAGTGAGGTCTAAGTGATACTTCCAGAGGTGATTAGGCTCAATGCATGAATGTAATATATTTTAAGTTTTAACTGTTTCTAAGGAGGTGTATGAAATGTGGAAAAGAGTCAGCAATCAAAGGGAAATACTAATCCCAAGTCTATCTGTCTCACGTCCTGAATTGCATGTCTACCCTCCATCTCCTTTTTAAAACAAGTGTTCTAACTTCTAGAATCATCTGCACAATAAATGCTGGCTTGTTGCACCATAACAAGAAGGCTGTTGGCTAAGGCACTCAGCAGAGAGTCAGAACATCCTTTTGTGAAGGGAAGAAGGAGAAATTTGACTTCTGACCTCCAGGGGCACAATGGAAGTGACACATCCTACAGTGGTGTTCTGGAGTGGGTGGAGGCAGAGGAGGAAGAAGACAAGTGCAGCTGTGATAATTGTTAGTGTTTATACATATGAGGGCCAACTGGGCTAAAGTTTTGAAATTTTGACTGCTACAAAGACATGCAGAACTTGTTCTAAGGATTTAGGCAGCATTTTGCACATCCAGTGAGAGAAATGTAGATACTGCAAGTTTTATATGCACTCCATATTTTTGTGCCTGCATGTCTGTCTCAAGAATCCAATCCTTATATTTGACCTGATGAAGCAGAAAGCCTGTGACTGAGCACAGAACTGTGATCAGATATATCAAACTTAGTGCTTTCCCTATTGAATCATTCTTCTTTTTCTTTTCCAGGCATACTTAAGTTTGAAAGTTTTCCTCTGGAGCATCTCTGGGGCATGCTTTGTTTTGCAATTCACAACTCTGCTTGTGAAGTAAATACCAATAAGTCTCACGCCAAGCTTATAAAACCTTTTCCTGGCAGCACGTACAACAGCTTTGTTGCTCTCCTGCACTGCTCTGTCTACATTTTCTAACCTTCACCCACCACTTCTAGAGATGTGAGGCTGGTTTGATCTTCATCTGCATTCAATCTGTTCTCGTTCTTAGCAGAGCAGGAATCACCAAGGGATGCCAGCTATTGTGTGCCTTTGTGAAAGGGATGTATGCTTACTAAACTTGCTTAAAACGATTGAATGCTCTTTCACATGTTTTAATCTGATCATGGGATTTTGCATATTTACCTTGAATAATTAATTCATTATTATTATTTTTTCTTACCAGGTAACACAATTAACACTTTATAATTAATATAATTTAAGAATTTCTATCAGTACATCCTTTGGTTACTAAGTGATTTCTTTAAACCTTAAAAAAAAAATTCCTTGTTCTGTTTCATATTGAGAATAAAAACAACAGGATGAAGACTTGGCCTCTCTTCATCAAACACTTTTTGGTTTTGTACCTTTCTTTCTCTAGTGATTGATCCTTCTTTTTCTATCAGACAGTTCTCTGATTAATTGTTTTGGCTTCTCTCCACCTATAGTATATATTACTTGAATAAAAAGAAAAACTAAAACCACAATTAGGAAAAAGACAGGTTTCTAAAGTCATCTTGTTTTTCTTACATATGTAAAAGGTAATATAAAATTATGAGTTGCTTTTCGTTATTGTTCCATAATCATCTGCAACATTTGTTGTTATTTTTAAATACATTCTTTAAATAATCACTTGCTTGAGGAAACACACAAGAAAAATAGTATGCAGATGCTAAGAATGTAGTACATTAAAGAAGTGAAAAACCTATTGTATAACCTGCCTATTGCCTACTCTGCTGTTATTCTCCAGAGAGAATTCTCCTTCAGTGTTTTCTATTTTGCTATAATGAGATTACATAGTGATTCAGGATACAGACTTCTTCAGTCTCTTTGTTATTTTCCCTCTGGGGTTGTCACTCGTGTCAGTATTTTTAGATCACTGCAGACAAGATATTTGTTTATAAGTGTATTTGGATATGTATGCAGGGATATGTGTTTATATGCAGAGAGACAATCTTGAGAAGTACAGATATTAGAGTCTGAAGAAAACATAAACATTAAAATGATACATTCTTCCTGTTTTAATCTCGCAAAGACATTCTTAAATGATGAATGCTTACAATTCTTCCTGAAAGTCATCTTGCTTACAGTTACCTCCATGCTGACTGCAGGAAGTCACATCCTCAGCAGGCTAAATTGGCATCTCTCTGTCAGTAACCATAGAGCTACACCAGAGGACAATCTGTCCCTGTACAAGCATAAATCATACAAGGACTAATTTTCCTTTGTCTCTAACACAATATAGTACATAGCATGTAGGAAATAAATGATAAAGAATGAGTGAAACTCTCACTAAGGTCCTAATGGCCAATGTTTGCAAGTAGAAATGAGAAGTCCCCATGCATGGTTCTGCAGAGTTAGTTTCAAATTAAATAGAATCAGGGACAGAACCATAAAATAAAACCAACAAAAACCTCCACAAAAAGCAAGATTTTATCTCCAGGAATTTGTTTGTAGACAAAGCTCTGGACAGGATTACCAGAAAAAAGTTATTACCTGGTTGCTTTCCTGCTGCATATCTAGGGCTCTCTTTGGCACCTGAAAAAAGCTTTAACCTTACTGATACAGACTCTACTAGGCAGCCCCAGAGAATGAATTGTATGTGTGAGGTCATGGGGTTACAGCAGCAGAAATGTTTTAGAAAAGTGGTGAACTGGTTACTAATCTCTAGCCAGGCATTTGTAGCACTACCTGCCTTTTGTTTCCGAAATTGCTCCATCTGGAAAGAGGGCATGCTCATAAAGTGAGACTGATTTGAAGGGAGCCAGAGGAAGTGTGGGCTTCAAGTGACTTGACCCCACACCAAATGTCAAATCTTGGTTGACTTTCCCACTGCAGCAAACAAAACAAAACAAAACAAAACAAAACAAAACAAAACAAAACAAAACAAAACAAACAAACAAAAACGTCCTCCCCCATGAAAAAACAGTTGGCCAGAAAGAAATCTGGATCAGTCTCTGAGTCAAGCTCTTTGCCAAGTTGCACACGTAAGGCTTTATTTGGAGTTCTGGAATGTAATTACAATTAAGACTTCAAAACATCTTTTTCATTAAATTCAGAACTTAAATTGTGCAATTTATTTGCATTTGAGATAAAAAGAGATGCATATTTTGTATGTTGGAATTAGATTTGTAGAAGCAAAAGCTCATTCCCAATGGCAAGTATTACTAAATCCAATTCCAGTTATGAAACACTAAATTGTTTTTTAAGTGTGAGCCAGCTCTCTTAATAGGCTTTCAATATTAATCCTCTAATGTTTATTGTTTCTTTACTTTCTAGAGGTTATGACAGAATGGATGAATCAGGAAAGTCTGAATTAGATTTAAACTAGAATTTAGTGTTAAGAATTAGAATTACCTGGCATGAGATTTTCAGTTTAGATTTAATAGGGTTAAAATTGTGGCTGTAATTGTAGACATATTTCTTCCTAGACAATATAGGATTTAGATGAGCTTCAGAGGTCATAGACTATCTTTAATATTAGACTTCTCAATATCAAACTTTTTTTTGAAAGTTTTTAGCATTGTTAGATTCAGAAAATACCTGCACTCACACATTCTTTCACAGGAACTTGCTAAATAGAACAAAAAGAAAATAAGTGTACATTTTTAAATCTCACCTTTGACAGGGCAAAAAAATTTTAAATAAACAACCAGAAATTTCAATCCTGGCCTTAGTTTACACTGCAATGGCAGACATAGGAATGTCTGAGTAGATCAGTAGGAACCATAAAGTGTAGTGCAGCAGTACCATGCTGTGCAGTCTAAATGGCAAGAAGGTGGAGAGAAAAATTCCTTTTACTCTACAAGTTCCCTAAACTTGTGGCAGTATGAATCGGATGCTGTTTGGAATATGAATACCAATTCTAAGAAAATAAGCCAGATACCATTACAGTCAAGAAAGCAGAGATGTCTCTATACATCCTAATTGCTAATAATAATTAAAAGAGTAAGATTATAGACATGATGTTGAAATTTTTAATGCAGGTGTATATGGCATATCATGGTGTAAATACCCTTCATTTTTGAGAGAGAAGCCTCTGAAATCTCTACATTTTCCAGGTTCTTCAGGCTACAGGTAATCTTTCTCTGATCCAGGAAACTTCTCCTTGTATGAGTGTTAACTTATATATTGGGTTAAAATTGTGGTGGCTAAAATTAAGCATGTATGCAAATGCTCTGTTACAGCAGTCTCCTGTGCAAACCAACTCTCTGTCTCCAGCTTCCTCATTGATGACTTGTGCCAACAATGATGTTAATTAGGAGTATAACTGCTTCACAAAGTGTAGGAGAGTGCATTGAAAGCCTTCAAAATTTAGCACAACTTGAAGAACTTAATTCAATATTACCAAGTATTTGCCACTGAAATTACATGAAAGTTGAAAAAAGGTCAATAAAAAGGCAAATCCCAGATTTATTCTTTCCCTGATGATACTGAGTATCCTGCCTTTTTCACGGGGCAGATATGATGCACCTACAGCAGGTAGGCCTGCTCTGCCCTGGGATACTCCAGTGTTTCCAGAGGCACTCTCAAAAACATGGTCAGATAAACCTTCATAAACCATGAATCAGGAATGTGGAATAGTCTTTCTGTTCATTTCTGTTATTGTGGACATGCACTTACCCTTAAATTTGTCCACTTGTGCAAAATATTCTTGGGACTTCAGTGCAAAGTAGTTAAATAGAAGTGTGTGATTTCACATGGGGAAGGGTTTTAAATTTGGGGTTTTTTTATAATATAGTAATGAGTATGGGACAAGATGGAGGATTTTGGGTGGTGTCTCTTGTGGTGCTCATCTTCCTTCTTCTTATGGTTTCAGGTAGTGGTTTCTGGTTGGACAGCTGAGGGTCACAGGGAGTTTGGTTATTGGGTTAAAGCTGTTGGACTCTTTAGCTTTAAGAGACCTTGTAGCTAGCTGGATCTTCCTCCATTTTGCTCACTTCTAGCTGATGGCTAGAATTGTTGCTGAACTCTCTGTACTTTAGATAAGATTTAATAAACAACCAAGCCCAAACATGAGAAAATTAATTTCCTTCGTGTATTTTTCAATTATGGCTCTGAATGAAGACAGAAGAAACTTCAGACAAACTACTAATTAGGTGGTGCAAAACACCACCACAGTACAATACATGACCCTATCCTGTTGTCTTTTTCACTACAGTGTCTAGTTGTGTCTGATTAACTTTAGATTTTGCTTCAGCTTTAGAGAAAACATTAAATAACATGGATTGAAACAGTGGCTGGAGTGGTTTTTCAAATGCAAGCTACAACACAACCCATAGTAGCTACAGAGACAAGAAAACCAGAAAATCCAACACTAAAATGCCCAGGTTCTGCTTCTCCATCCTCAATGGACTGTGTTTCCTAGAAAAGAGATAGCTCAGAAAAACCTTTCTACAGGAAGGAGTACTTCTGATCTATAAGGTTTTGTGCTAGTGCCAGTTTCACTGCACTTCTTCTGATCTCTTTGGTAAATATCATCCAGTTCTGCTGGGCTATTGCTGCTGAATTCCCAAATTGCTCTATAATTTCTTCTTTATGGACTTCAATGTCTGCAAAGGCTACACAAGAGAAAGGCCATTGGAAATTGAATTTTCCTTCTATCCAGATTAATAAATGCCTTAATAACATCTTCCTTAAATGTCAGTTCAACTATTGTTTATCTTTACATCTAAAAATAATTTTTAAAAAGATAGACTCCACAGCAGCCTACATTTAATGCTGTTGCAATTTCACTTTTTCATGATGGTAGAAAGAGATGCAAACACGCAGCCCACATTTCATTCTGAAAACACAAAAAATATAATAATAAAATTTAATTCCTTTCATTTTTGTTGTAATTTTCACAGGCTTCATTTCAGGTAGGCTCACACATTAAATCCTGAACATATGTGATCTGAAATGGGGTAAAGGACAATGAATTCACCAAGAAGATTTATAGAATCACAGGACTAGATGCAGCCATTGAAAGATTAGAGTGAAATAATCTGTGTTACCTCTTGAAATAATTTGAAACCTGCTTTGATCTGCTGTTGCTGCAGCAGATCCTTGCTGCCAGGACACAAGCTAGCTAGTTTCAGAATGTGCTGAATATATAAAAATGCTGTAGTAGTGCATTTATATACCTGCAATTGTTTTTCTGCACCAGATCTCCTTTGTAGAGCAGAACACGACTATACTTTCTGTGGATCAGACACCAAGGGTACAATGAGATGGACACATATAATGCACAACCAAAATGTACAATAAGTACTTCCAAATGTGACTGGCTAAACATAAATATACCTAGGAAACACACTGAACTTAAGTAGTAACTCTTTACTTTTTAAGTCTTGGGAAAAGGAATGTTTATTTGAAACTTGACTTGGGAAGGAGAATGAATGGAAGCACAACTGTAGACATTAAAATTTATTTGCATTTGTTTGAGAAAAAGGCATCTGAAATACATGAAGAACGGGAATCTGTCCTGTTGGGAAATATTTCACAAGTCCATAGCATTTTTAAGAGTCAATCCCTGTAACAAAAAGGCTAAGCCTAGACTTGCATGGACCAAGAATACTGGAATTTTTCCTCAGTTACTAGTTCTCTCTTTTTCTTAGCAAATTTTGTTCTATCTCAGTTTGGTGCTGGGGCCAGGGCAGATACTTTGTTACAGAAAATAAAGCCTAGAAAAAAATGTTATTAGTCCCTTGTCTTTTTCTTTTCTCTCTTTCTTGGCTGTCTACCTCCTGTCTTTTTTCTCTGACAATAATGTGAAGAGCAGAATATCTTTTGACAACATGAAAGCCTGTTTATCCACCTGGTTTGTGCTTACCCCTCATGCTTGGGAGGGAATTTGCTTCTTGTCTTCTCCCTTGAGTTCCACCCTGCAAAAAGGTGTATAGAGATAATTCAGATGGATGTAGGGAAACATCTGTAACAACAGCATTTTCTCTCTCTGGGGGAGACCAAGCTCGCTTTCTGGGACAAGGTTAGCTCTTAAAAGTTTAGGTCACAGGTAATTTTCCTGAAATTTCTTTGCACACATTTCCTGAAGTTCTTTGCACACATGGGAGAGGACAGGAAAGAGGTCAGAGGAGTGATGGGAAGGTCTGGAAATCAACAGAGAAAGGAGAGAGGGACTGAAACATATGAGAATATCTGTCCTAGAACTTTTCATTATTCCCCATTGCACAAATATTACTATGTTTAAATGTATAAATCTTTTGGATAGAAACAGATACTAAGCAGCATGTGATTAGACAGAGAAACACATTCCAAGAATATTAAAGGGACTGGCAATTAGAAATAATGAACACTGTACTACATATCAAAGTCTGTCTAACTTGTGAACTTGAAATGTATAAAATGACCTGAAGGAGAGTGAGTGAAATTCACTGACAATTCACTTGTCATAGGGTCAGCTGAAAAAGTGATAGAACCTTTTTGTATTTCTAAAATATACAATTCAATGAAATCTATAAAACACTCACCAAATAATAAATGCTGTCCAGAAAAATGCAAAAACCATCCTAGTCTCAGAATAAAATGGGTTCATGAATAATTTTTTTAAAAATTTCTTTAAGATCTCTGTCAAATATTAATAACATTTAAGATCTCATTTTTGAAATAAGCAAGTAATTAAAAGTTAATTTCTTCTTAGGAAAAAGATAATCTAAGATCTAAGTCCTTCCAAAGATCTAACTGAAAGACCATTCCTCTGAGTTTTAAATGCATGAAAAACATTGGAAGGAATTATTATTGTAACAATGGCTGAGAAAGAGCTCCTTAGTGGGAAGGATAACAAAGTCAGTTCAGGATAAAGCATGGCTGTCCTACAGATCATGTAAAGATATGATTTGGTGATGTTTAGGATGTTCTGGATATTCCTTTTTTCAATGTTAAAATACTCTTTGAAATATCCTCTCTTCTTAGCTGATCTGTGAGTTGCTCGTTGCATTTTGCTGATTCTATCTGATTTTACTGCTTTTAGTAAAATCTATGACAGTTTTACCATAGTTTTGATAAAATCTTCTTAGGTGTTAGCTGCTACTGAAATAGCCTGACAAAGTGATATGTACTGAAAACCAAACTCATGCCTTGAACAAAAAGTTCTGTCATCAACTAAGGAAGCCTTGCATTCTGTGAACCTGTATCCTCTCACTGACTCCATTTGTAAATGAATGAAATTAAAGATTTCACTGGAATCCACATACTCTTAGGCACCAGGAAATAGTGGGGCAGGGAGAGAAGCAATGGCTTTATAAAATTTCAGGAGTACTGGAAGGTAGGAGTCTCTTTTTTTTCTTTTTTCCTTTTTTTTCTTCTGTAAAGATTGCACATGACAGAAGAACCTAGACTGAGGACTAGAGGAATAGATTCTCTCTTTTAATAAGGTGTGACATTAATCTGAATTTTTCTCTAAAGCTAGGTGATTTGTTATAGAGCTGTCCCATATTGATTCTCCAATGTCTTGCTCATGCCAGATTTTTTTTTAACCATGGATATTTGTATATTTGGGTACCCATTTTCATGGGGTTTTGTAGCTACCAACACATTTGAATGCTGATGTATCTGAAATTGACAATAAGTTTGAGAATTGCTGAGAACTTACAAACTTAATATCTACACATACTGAAACAGCATGATCTTATATGATCCTTATTCCCACAGGAATCAAAGTCACAAAATACTTTTTTTTTTCTTTAATTGAGGGGTAGCAACTGTCTCTGGAAGGTACAAGCTTATATGTGTTTAGGAATTAAAATGCATGTAGGTCATGGATCTACTAACTGATTTTCTTAAAATAGGGATTATATGATTCTGCTTTTACTTGGAACATTCATGCTGTTCATGGACTAAATAATACATGGATTTTGGCAACCATCTGAATACACAGTATGCTGCAAAATAAGTGCACATAACTACATAGCCAACGTCCCAAATTAATTGTCATAACAGAAATCTGGAAAATTATATACAAATATATGACAAGTAAGCATACTCTTTGGAGGATTTGAAACATTTCCCTAGGCACTTTTGTTTCTTTGTTAGGACTGAATAAAGAAAATCCTTTGGTGTACTTACATTAAAATATCTTTGCACTTTAATGAGGATTATTTTTTGCACAGAATTGAGACTCCCAGAATGAAAGAAGATCTACATGGTCCTGAGTCAGCCATACAACTTGCACCTTTTGGTCTTCCTCTAATAATAAAAGGCCTCTGTCATATTTTCTGTGCTGAAAAATATGAGAAAAAGAAAATAAATACAGTGAAGAGTAAAGGACAGGCTCTTGGTGCATTGCTTGAAGAGCTGTTGTATTTCTAAAACTAAAAGTTATTTTCTTACAAGGTCTTTGCAGTCTCCATTAATCATTTCTTTGGCTAAATCTGCCTGTTAGCATATTTCTAGCTGCCATTGCAGGCTTGGAGCAGTTTCTTTAAGCAGACCATGCATTTGTTTTTGACAGAGGTTGGCCTTAAGACAAAATCATCCATTCAAATCAATAACCATCATGTAACAATTGTTGACTAAGCCAATGCCTTCTCCTTCCAGAAGAAAAATCCAGTGGGAATGCTGTATAATTTTAAATTTGCTTCTATATCAGGACTCATCTTTGCAATTCTGATCTGTCTCTCCCCACCTTGTGGTTGTTTGGTATTGTTACAGTCAATTATTTCAGGGCTCAAGCTGAATGTTGTTGTTTCCCTGTGCATAAACAAAGCATTTAAGGATGCTATCATTTTCCATTCAGTTATCTGATAACTTTTAAAGACGAAATTTATATTTGAAAAATTTATTTTAGTGGAATAATTTTTTCTATCTTGTCCAGGAAAAGATGACTGTGGGTTGCAACATGCTTAGAGGCTTTACATATCATGTCAGATATATTTTCTTTGTGACTCTTTTTCTTGGGGATCCCAGCTAGGGGCACTTTAAAAACATGATGGATGATCAGAAAGCAGACTTCAGGGGATTTTCTACAAATTAAATTCTGTAGTATTTTAAAAAAGGAGGAAAAAATTGTAATCAAATACAGAAGACTGTTTCCTCCCCCCTTTTAATGAAGTTCAAATTGGAGTGAATCAACTAAAGGCTAATTCTGGTTATTGCTGTGCTTAATTTTAAAGCTAAGTGTCAAGTGGCAGCATGGTTTGAGGTGTTTAGGCTACCTCTGTAGCTCAGAGAGAGCTCATACTCTGAGTTTAGTCATCTGAGTGCTGGGGAAGCCAAGTGGTTCATGACCCAGATCACAGCCAACACTGGGAACAGCAGCATATCCTTAATCCCACCTTCAAATGCATGTGCTACTTCTTCATCTGGAAGCAGGACTTTGTCTTCAGTTGGGATTCACATTTATTTATGGGCTCTCTCATGTACTTAAATCATATTTATTCCTTAGAATACACAAAAAAAATTTAAGATTCTTCATTTCATTCAGTATATAGATAATTAGCTGAAAATAGTTGGAAGACCAGTATGTGTCATTCATGAGACTTTTGATTTTAGAAATATGAAACAGGTGTCATCTTATTCCATGTGGTTAATGTGCTTTCTTTTTTTCACTTATAAACTGGAAGCTTGAACCTCACTCTAGAGCCTGGTATTTAAAGCCTTTGGGAAAGAAAACAGAGACCTGGAGCCCCTTCATTAATCTGATCAATACTGAATATTAAAGTATTCACAAAGTGGAGCACCTGGTCATTTTTCTCTCCCAGATGAATCCATCAAACATTATAATCACACTCATTCTGTCTTCTGTGCCAAATGAATGTGCATCGATCCCATGTAAAGTGGAATGATTTGAGCTTAAGGGAAAATTTAAAAAAAAGTCAAAAGCACTTCCTTTCCCTAGACTTCATCTCTGTGTGGCCATTAGGGAACAGACCTCCACAGTTTACATGTGTTCCAGAACAGCTAACACACAATAGCACACACTTTTTCCATGTATTTCTAAATAAAAGCTGACCAAGTAAGGGATAGGATGTTCCCAGCTTTGTTTTTTCTGGAATCAAACTACACTGAGTATTCTCTGAGAAAGCAAACAGAAACGAGCCCTGCTGGTGACATATGCAGAAATTTAGATTATGATCTGGAACATGACTAAAACATGAATTAGATCTGGAATTTCTCAGGTTTACCATGATTCAGTCAGGTGAGGGGGGTGGTTTTTAGGAGTGAGCATCCTCTGAGCATCTGCAGTAGCAAATAGCCATCTAGTTCAACACTTTGTTGTACACTATTATGCACGATACTCAATCAGTACAGGTTTTTTTTCCCCCCTTAATTAGGATCTCCTGTACTTCTTCCTATGGCTGTAATTTGTGGCTGATTTTCTTCCCAAAGAAAAGATTCACAAGGCTATCAGTCATGCAGGTTTTCTAGCAGGTGAATCATTAATAATTCATTTTGATGAGGGCCACCACTGCTGTGAGACAGCCCCAAGTGGACTCCCAAAGGACCATTTGGTAATAAATATTCAACAATTTGTAATGTTTAGTTCTGAGTCATGTCCCAGTACCCATCAATGCAGGTGCCCACATTCACCATCATTTAATTACATTAAAATCATACATTGCACCATCTTGAAACAAAAAACTAGCAGATTTTTAAAGTCACCTTGTCAACTCTAAGACTACACTTCAGCCTTGTAAGTCCATAAACTCTCTTTAAATGCTTATTAAATATTATAAATGATGTTTCTACTTCAGTGGAGCTGCTCTCATTTACAGTGCATGATGATTTGGTTCATTGTTTGCAAATTCAGGTGATGTAGAATGGAAAGTTATGTGGAAAAATGACCATGGTAACAAACAGCATACTCTTAAAAGTATAAGAATGATATTTGGGAGGCGTTTCCAAACCTAATCCCACAGTGAGTTCTCAAATTAGATGGGTTTATAATCTAGCGATATGTTAGGGATTTTTCTAATCAGGTAAATTCATACAATTCTTGTCAAGGTCATTCTGCATTTTTTTTAAGTAATAGACACATGAAAATTATGTTTATATCAAATATTTGCAAGGATATGAAACAACAAAACTTTTTAACAAGTGTTTCAATCTGCCATTCTGTGTGTTCAAATCAACTCATGGTTGCTGAGAAAGAGATGAAAATTAAATGAATATTGGCAATGCTTTTCTCACTTTAAACGAGCCCACACAGACAGAGGAATGTAACTTTTGACTGCCAGGTGCTTTCTTCATTAGATGCCAATGTTAACAGCAGAGTGCCAGGTTGAAGCTAGTTTGCCATCAGGAAGGTCATGGAGAAGACTATGAGGTCATAGTTACCACAGCCAAGTTAATCTTAGTAGAAAGCAATGAACTTCTTTTCCATCAACCTTCTCTGTTTCTCTTCTCCATGAAGTAATAGAAAAATTATGTTTCTTCAAATGAGAATGGCAGCCTGAAGAATGGAAGGAGTGAGGATAAGGAAATAGGTATCAAAGCCAACAGCATAAGGAGTAAGAACAAAATGTCTCTGATACTGAAATTATGATTAGTTATACTCTCATTTACACTCTCAGAAGCACCACTAATATTAACAGTATGATGCACTCAAACTTGAAAAACAACATAAACTGGAGTAAAAGAGATTCTGTATATATAGGAGCTATATTTTGTCAGATTAGAAAAGCAATTATTAGATCTCCAAAATCTGAACTGGATAACATTCCTATTAAAAAGCTGACAAAATAATTTGCTTGACTTTTTTTTTTTTAATGAACCTCACTGCTCCCTAAAACTTCACAATGAATGAAGTAACCCAATAAATAAAAAATGTTGAATTTCTAGTCACAAAGACTGGATTTATTTTCCTTAAATATAACCTTATGAAAGTTAAGCTACTTGTCTGGGCTAGTTGACAAGACTCCATCTGTAGACCATGCAAGGAGATAGAGACCCCTAGAAACTAATTTATCAACTGCTAAGATTCTGTCTGAGATACCCAGGACAAGATGTCCTTAGGAAATACTTGGCAATTGAGAAAGCCTGCACAAATCTCTTAGGTGTGATACCTGATGTCTGAATGGTTAATGTCAGGTAAGTTGCATCCTGCCCTCAGATCCCCAAGGGGTTTTGAGCTATGAGGGACTGCAAAGGTTTGATATTGACTCTAAACACAGAGTTCTGTTGGATCCGAAGGGTGAATCACTCTCTGTGGATATATAAAAATAATTAGTGTAATTTTATAAAAAATAGCTATACATGACATGAGAACTTCCTAATATTCCTATATTTATAAAACTCCTATTTCAGGCCCTTTCATGCATTTAGTATATAAAGAATCAAAACAGTTGTAGACACCAGAAATCACAAATCTATTAATGCTTTCTTTGTAGTGAATCCTCATTGCCTATAGGTTTTTGGCAGAATTTTTTTTTTCACCTAAAAGAAAGCTACTATGCTTCAAAAGGATTTACTGAGTGGAGGAATAGAATCACAGAAAAAAAAAAAATTGGTTGGAAAAGACTCTTAAGTTCATGGAGTTCAACCACTAACCTAAGTCTGCCAAGTCCAAACTAATCAATTTCATTAGATAGCTCCAGAGATGATGAGTCAAAGATGGCCTAGAAAGGGATTAGAGCCTTTTCTGGCACCTCCTTAGCTCTGTTCAGTGTGGGATGCATCTCAACTGCAGACCCAAACTGTCTATAAGAAGAAAGCTGTGCTAAACTCTCCTATACACATCCTCCCTTCTATGCAGGGCTTCATGAGGTCCTAAAATTAGTTCATAAAATGCCTTTAACAAAAAAAAAAAAAAAAAAAAAAATGCTGCAAACAGAACTAATATAATGGAATCACATTTTTGACATCTCAGGTGACAGGGTGCTGAGGATATGCATCAAGTCTGTTTAGTTGACTGCATGGCTGGAGTTGCACACTTAACAGCTGATCATTAGTGTGCCTTTAGTCTGAGAAACCATATCCTAGTGAGAAATAATATTTCTCACAAATAGGCTCTGACATGCTGCTGTCTCTATTTATTCTATTCATTTCATGTGCTTGAAAATTTTGCATTTCTGTGGTTTAGTTACTCAAAATGGAGATCTGGTATCTCCTGAAGCAATATCACTTTTAGTGTGAAATAAATAGAAAGAAAATAAAATGGCAGCCCACATCAAGTTCACCAAGATGTTTTGAAACCCTTAAAGGCAGTAGCTAACTAATTACCTCTGACAACTTCAGAAAAAACTGTAAACAAATTAAGAAAATTAAGTAGATAGGTAGATTTAATTTAAAAGACCCGTTATCTTATATCAAATCTTCCAAATACAGTTTTTTAAAAAATTTATTTCAGATCCCTAATATCTAATATAATCACATTAGTTTTTATAAAGTTATAAAAAGCTTTAATTGCTAGAGCTAATTATGTCCTTGTAGAAAGAAAGTAATTAGTGCAACCACCACAGAGCAAAGAATCAAAAACTAAGATCCTGAAGAACTAGTTCTGCTGACATTACATTAATTTGAAGTTATAGGACAAAAGATTTCTGGATGGCTAGAATTGAGGGACATCTGTCTTATGAGGGTATCCATTAACAATTATTCCATATAATCAAACAAACTCCCCCAGCAAAGAGAACAAAATTACTAAATAGAATACTTAGATGTAGAGACTTTAAGAAAAGGGAGATAAGAGACATGATACCAATTCCCAGAGCTCACAAATCAGTAAACAGAGCACTGGAGCATAGTCTTGGAGGCTGGTAACACTGTGGAAACAGGATCATCATGGGTCTCACAGTTAAGATAAAAAATGTGGAATATTCAGGGGAAACTGAGAGAGCATGGACCTTTCCATGTGAGGATTAGGGGAGGGGATAAAGGTAGGGAAACAAAAAGATCAAAGTGGATAGGAAAATCTATCCAAAGTGGGTGTGTGATAATGCAAAGGAGAGGATAAAAGAGGCCAGCTGCATTAAAGCAGGATCTTGGCCTATATGTCCATTTGGTTGTGGCTTGACCCTGGCTTGATACCAGGTGCCAACAAAAGCTGCTCTGCTGCTTCCCTCCCCAACTGGCCAGGGGACAGAAAATACAACAAGTGATTAATGAGCTGAGATAAAGGACAGGGGGAGGTCACCCACAAGCTGCTGTCATGGGCATAACAGCCTCAACTTGGGGAGAAATAAATTTATTTTATTGCCGCTAAAATCAGACGAAGATAATGGAAAATACACTTTCCACTCACTCTTCCCTTCTTCCCAGGCTCAACTTCATTCCCAATTTATCTCCTTTCCCTCAGTGGCACAGGGGGACATGGAATGGGTGCTGTGGTCAGTTCAGCACATGCTATCTCTGCCACTCCTTCCTCCTCAGAGGAGGAACTCCTCACACTCTTCCTCCGTGGTCCCTCCCACAAGACACAGCCCTCTATGAAACTTCTCCAGTGTGTGTCTGGGCATTTTTCCTGGGCATGCCCACAGAGCCAAGGTCCAAGGGACCCCCAGATGCATCCATGAGTTGTGGAAGTGAAAGCATCTGTATGTTTGTAAGCAAGCTCCAACCCATATCACCTGAAGAGCAGCTTCAGGGTCAGCCCTGAGTGCTGTTCACAGTGGTGAGATGCTGCTGGTGTATTTATGCTCTCTCTGTTAATTGGTATGGCTGGATGCATGTGTATTTTTGCATTGTTTATGTATCTGCATCTGTGCAGCATGTACTCAGCCTTGTGCTGGCACACACACACAGAGGAGCAAACAGACAAGAAAGGAGTCCTCCAAATACAACTTCTTTAACAATTAGAAAACTGAACATCATTTAAATGCAACGTTCAGAGTATTCAATAGTTTATGAAAGATACCATGTGCTCTGTCTGTTAATGTTATGCAAAAATTTACAAGTGGATTTTTACATCTAAACTCAGGTTGTTTTTAAAATCTAGGTTTGGAAATGCTGATTATAGACATGGACTTACATCAGTCAATATTAAAGTAAGTTAGACTAATTAATATTATTTCATATTCATTATTATTATGTCTGCAAAGAAGCAGACAAAATCTAGGAGACATTGGTGATTAAAAAACACATGAAAAAGAGGCAAATTCCCTAAGGAGTGAGGAAGGACAGACACTCTACCTATTTTTAAAAATCAGGTAGGTGGTAGGACCTAGGTGTATCAGCTTAGCCTTGATACCAGAAATGTTCTGGAACAACTTGTTAATTAGTTTGGATGCACCCTGCGGGCAAGGTGATAGGGAATAGCTGACACGGATTTGTCAAGGAAAAAAAAGAAAAGTCATATCAAATCAATCCAAGTTCTTATTGTGGCAGGGTAATTGCCTAGTGGACAAGGGAGAAGCTAAAGATTTGATACATCTTGACATTAGTAAGCATTTTCACACAGTCCCATTTGGCACTGTCATTACACAGATTCCAGAGAAACACAGGCCAGTGGAAATTGTCACATGGAGGGTGCAAAACAGTTTGAAAAGCTGAACTCCGTCACTGCCTGATGGAGAACATCAGATTGGGAGAATTTTCCAGTAAAATTAACCAATATAATTAACAATAATGTAAAACCAATTAGAAAATGACTACCAGAACCTGCTACTAGCATAATTAATAGATTGAATAATTAATTAATTGGTAGCACAAGAAAGACTTTCTAGGGAGTTTGTTGAGTCATTGTCATTAGAGCCATTTTAGAGTGAGTGAGACTATTGTGTGCTGGGGATAGGTTTTCCCAAGTTCAGTGGATGGATGTGACTAGACAGATGTTTGATGCTCCCTGTGCCTTGATGATGTCTTCTCTACTTTGTTTCTCCTTGGCTCTGTCACAGCTTCTGACATTACTTTGGGGTGTGCATTTGCTTGCTTCTTACCTCGAGCCTTTCTGTGTCTTATGAAATCCTTGACATCTAAAGGATACAAAATAGAGGCACTGCCTGGCACAGTTTAGAAAGGCTTTGGACTGAAATCACTGTATAAGCACAAAGTTTTCTCCTTATATGAAAAATAAGAAGTTATTTGTGCCATAATTTTCTAGAGATAACTATAAGTTAAAGAGTTATCAGTCTGCCTATTGTGTGTGTGCATGTATAGATGTACTAAACAGAAAGATTGTATATAATTTCCTTTAATTATATTTTTGCCTATTAAAAGCCAACTGATTGCATTTTGTACCACATGATCAGTGGTGTTAAATTACTTGCATTTCATTGCTGAATATTTATTTTTGAGATTCAGTACTTCAGGCTATAATAGATTTCCCAATTCTAAATCACAAAATTATGTTCTTCCTAAATTACAGTGTAACTTGCAGAAGAGACACTTTGTGTCCAAATATAGAGTTTTATGTTTTGAGTGAACTGCAAAAACGTTCTGTTAAAGATAGTTTTGCATAAACTTGCATTTGTTCTAGTGCATTCAGTGTGTTTATAGAATAATCTATATTTATATAACATCCTTCCTACCACACACGCATGAACACAGTAAAAGAACGTTCAAGTTCTGAAGTCAAATATTTCAACTCTGGAAACTATGGAGTGCTGAAATTCTGTGGGTTGGAGGTTTTTTGGGTTTTTGAGAGTTTGGCTTAGTTGCAGTGGTTTGGGTTCTTTTTTTTTTAACCTCATTTGCTAAATGAGCATCATTTGGGTCTGTCTGATCACACAGTCTTATAATATTCTTCTGCTCTTGAGTGTTATTGAAGCTGCTCTTAGCTGACAGATAAATAGACTTGACACACCACATGCAAACTGTAGAAAAAGATTTGTTTCCTTGTAATGGAGTGAACGAAGATGATGTCTATAGGTAATGGCAATCAAAAGGCTCTAAAAAAAAATCCTACCTTCCCCAACAAATATAAACCTCAAAAAAGAAAACTGCAGTGTGAAAGGTCAAAGGAATCTACAACTACTAAGCAGCTTTGAGTGATTGCAACACCTGTGCAGCACATTCCACATATCACATGCTCTGAGGTGGCTGCTTCTAAGCACTGTCCATCCAGTGAGCAGAGATCCAGAACCATCTTGCACCTAGCACAGTGATGAGGTTCTCCCTGTAGTTAGGGAAGACTCCCAGAATAACCTGTCAGAATACCTATGCAGAGACTTTCAAAGGCATCCTACTCCTTCTGGTCTACCCCATGGTTCTGGGTTTTCTTCCACAGAGAAAGAATGTGGGATAAAGGTACCTTGAATCTTATCCCAGCATTGAGTTAAAAATAAGTATTTTTCCTCCTAATATGTTGTTAGCTCATAAAACAGCTCTTGGCATGGTAGCTCACAATAAGTCACTTCTCCATCTTCTCACTAGTTAGTTGATGGATCAGGAAAATACACTTTCCAAGGAAATTTCCAGCCATTTTAAGATGCTGTCTTTTATCCCATTTGAACTTCTAGAGATACAAAGTCATTTTCAGTTAAGTGAAACCAATACCCAAAGTGTTCAAACAACCTTAAAATTAAAGTGTTCAAGTAACATAAGTCTGTAATTAAGTGAAGGCAGTTTTCACAGGCAGGAGCATAAGCAACACATCTTTGGATCATAAGCCACCTTAGCACAATTACTCCATTTATGACTAACATGAGAGAACAGTGAATGGAAGCCAGGTTAGAGCAAACCAGTGGGAAATCAATATTACATGACAGCTATCTGCCCTTCAAATAGCTTCAGTCTTCCCCCTCATCTAGAAACTTGACTCTCTTTTACTTTGAATCTAATGTCTTGCCTTCCTATTTAACAGGATTCCTATTTGACCCCAAATGGGGGGGGATCAAATGAAGTACGACCTTTGGTTGGCTTCTTTATCAATCTGTGCCTTGATTAACCCTCTGTGGAAGATTGTCTCTGTGTGGGTTAGCCACTGTTAATACCTGAGTGTGTGATGTGGCCTCTGGTTCAAATCTGTCTGATTTCCTAAACCAAAGCAAACAATTAAGCAGATGTTTCTGTCTCTCACAACTTCTGAGGCCTGAAAACCCACATAAATGAAAATCTGAGACCTATTCCTGTCTGTGTTTTCCCAGTGTGGGTAACCAGAGAACTGACCTATATAACAAAAATAACCTTTAACCCAGCATTTTCAGTTCTAAGAGATGTACATGGAGGCACATTTTCTGCTATGATCTGCCCCAGAAATGGGGTAACTCAGGTTCTTTCTAATAGATCAACTGGGGAGATTAAAGTGAAACTACACTGAATGACTGGTGTTTTTATAGCTATATCATCTGTATATGTATAGCAGGTTTATTTTAGAACATTTCAGTTGCAATTGAAAGGAGCTATGCAGCCATTTTGATTATTATCTATAGAAATATGAAAATACAAAAGTATAAAATATTAAGAATATAAGGAAAAAAAGAAGGTAAGAGAAAGGATAAGAGCACATAGTGGAAAGATGTCACCATCTGTGGAAGCAGTGACAAGGCTTGATTGCTGGAATTTCAATATCTGTAGGTTGAGATGATGCCGTTGGGGATGGAGGAAGACCACAAAATTCAAAGTTTGATGGGTTACACACGTTCAGGTTCAGGTGGGAAAGCTCAGGTACTTCCCATGGCAGTGGAGATTTACATTGTCTGATGTAACACTGGATCATCCATAGTCCTCTAAAGAAAGGTCCCAGGAAAGTGAGTTTGGGGGGACATTTGAGTGGTCTTTGGTAGTTTATGAGTCCTTCTAAGACATGATAGCTGCCTCTTATGCCAGGGTAGTGGAACCAGAAGGAATAAATACCTTCAGGCCTACATGTGAATATCCTGATATTTCCTCCAGGGATGAATTTTGCACCTGAGCCTTATTGGGAAAATATCAGCATGATGAAAAGCATTACTTCACCTTACAGCATGCACTTCTTATTGTCCTTTTCCCTTGTCTGGCTCAAACCCTAGCTCATTGAAAAGTAAAGGTCAGTTTGTCATGGTCATCTCCCAGTGGTGGGAGAGCACCCCTTCTGTACCTGGGCTGTTCTTATGCAGATCAGAGGTTTTGTCACCATGCAACCAAAAATTCTCCTCATACCTTTCAGTCATGGGAGGTGCAAACCTCACCTCTGCAAAGTACCCTGCTTTTTTTGGCAAATGGCTGATTGATATTTGAGTCATCAACATTTAACATCTCCTTCTCTCACATTCTCGGACAAAAACAGAGAAACCAAATTGTTCAAAAATCTCTGTTTAATGGAAGACTCAGTTTTGCTGAAATACCTGGAAGTCAGAAGCATGAGTAGTTACATCAACCTCAGTGTGGACATAGTGAAGAGGTCAATGGAATTCTTGTCTATGGTCAGCATCATCAAAAACCTCAGGATCAACTACACATGAAATAAAATCCAGTCATACTGCTGTCGTTCATGTTCTTTAGGAATTACTTCCACTCAATTTTTCACCTCTTATTAAGCCCTGATTAGTCTCACCCATGTTTGTGTACCTAATAGAGGCTGGAAATGTAAGCATACTTAACAACTAAGGAGAGAGAAAGGCACCTCCACAGAGGTGGAGATAACAATTCAGAATTAAGACGGTCTCAACCCACTACAGAGGCTTGTCTTTGTCCTCTGACAACAGCCAGTGCCTACAGCAATCAGGCTCCCAAATTAGGTCCTCAGTTAATTGGGTCAATCAAGATCCATCTGGGACTTTTCTTAAATTAGATTTAGCATTGCTGCTCTCTTTTTTTTCTTTTTTTTTTTTTTTTTTTTTACATTACCTGAAGAGAAAATTCTTACACTTGATTAGTTTTGCTCTGTGCTACAATCTAATATAATAACACAGTGTAAGCAAATAGGTAGGTGATATTGTGCTGTGATCCTGGCAGACTTTCTAAGCCAATTAGGGTCAATGTAGATCAGTTTTATGCCTGCAGGGAGTCGGGGTAGCCAAATACTAAATGATTCAGAGAAGCAGCAGAGAGTATGGTAGCAAGAACAATAGGACTGCCTTGGGTCTTTGTATAAATTTAAAAAAATACAAGGGAAGAAAAATGCATGCATGAGTCAAGAATTCAGCTTCCTGGCCTATAAGGAAATGCTGATTTCAACTTGCAGTATCCCTAGTGGTAATAGCCACCCAGAGGGTATCATCTTATCTACTGGACAGCTGTATGCCTGCAAATGCTGACTTGTAGTTGCTGTATTGGCAGGGACTGTGGGGATTAGGCCAGGATTCACACATGTGGTTGTTAAATTCCTAAAATGAACCTTTCAACAAATGTTGCACACATATCTTCAATACAGCAGGAACAATTATATGTGAATAGTATGCTTCTCTTTTCAGGAGAAATGTTGACAGTAATTCTTCTAAAAAGGGAATGAGCACAGGGAGTCTGCTGACTACAGTGCAGGTAAAATCCATAAACAAATGAAATTCTATAGCTATAGGAAGAAGTTAGACAGTAATGATGTGGCAGTAAGCACCAGTCTCAATATATCTGGGAAGAAGAAGAGCAAGGGTTAAATCACAGATGTGACCACTCAACAACCTGTCTTGTACACTACATGTCAGGCATATTGCATGTTCAAATACCAGAGAGATAAAAATCTGTACAGAATGCTTCAAATACTCTCTTAGTATATGTATTTTTAAAGGATGAACTGAAATAATGTTATGTAGAAGAAAAACTTAGTTTGGACTAAAATTTTGTAGGACTAAAATATAAATCTGTAGTGCATTGTCTCCTTAGCCTATTTTCCCAGTCTGTAAAATAGGAACGAAAATCTCACCCTGTCACCCACTATCTACACAGTGAAATTCTTGATCAGAGATTTTAAATGCAGAGACTGAAACAGTTCAGCATATCTGATATTTTTGTATTAAAAATGTCATTAATTATGCTTGAATTTAGCATAATAACTGACATTTGAATAAATAGTAGCCTCTTACAAAAAAAGGCCCGAGCTTTCTTGGAAGACTATAAGACATGAAGTCTGTCTTCTCTGATGGCTTTTGATTAAAAATAAATGTCTCATTTCCAGCTTGAATCGATCTAGCTTCAGTTGCTGTTTCTGGAGATGTGTTTCTTTCCTAGTCTGTAAATCTCACAGGGGTAGCACAGTGGGCCTTGCACTCAATATCACTAGATAGCCATGTAATAAGAGCAAGAATAGTTCTTTATTTTACTCAGCTGCAGTAATATTTGATGTCGGGAAGTGTGGGGGAAGGGTTTGATCTAAAGGCATTTGAGTTGCCAGTAGGTCTCCTCAGCCTGTCTTAAATGTATTAATGTTCCCACTTTCAGTTGGTAGAGGGGGAAACAATGATGTGTCACATTACAGGGCAATTTGAGCCTGTTCATTATAAGTGTACAGGAGATATTTTCTCAGCAGTCCTAGTATGAAAGCACAGCGCAATCTAAGAGCAACAAATTACTGCAAAACCCAACGATCAAAAAATGAATTAATATAAAGAAAAAAAGACAAACAGTATTTATTTTTATTTTTATCCTTTCAGACATAAAAATTACATTTAAAGGCAGAGTAGTTACATCATGCTTTTCACTTGGAGCAAGTGTCAAGACTTAAGGAACACAATTAAAATGTCTTAAAACACTGACAAAGAGGGAAGTTTGTGCAAAATAAGCCACCGCAGTAGGCACAGATGGATAAAAATAAGGTGCTAATTTCTGCCTAAGCAAGGTGAAAGGTTTGAAATAAGCACACTGGACGTAATACCACTGTGCAGAGAGTGGGAAAAGCACAGGAAGTAACAACAGGAAGATGCCAGGCCTGGTGAGGCAGATCTGGGTAACCTATTCAGAAAAAAATTCCCATCACGGCAAGTTGTAAGAAAGGAAGCAAGTCTTCATACACATACACATCCCAAG
This sequence comes from Luscinia megarhynchos, assembly GCA_034336665.1. NCBI lineage: Eukaryota > Metazoa > Chordata > Aves > Passeriformes > Muscicapidae > Luscinia > Luscinia megarhynchos. The sequence goes on from JAPFBE010000003.1 coordinate 75,519,521, forward strand.
TTGTGGGAACAGCATGTATGTCTCTGGATACCCAGAACTTGGACTGTATAAACATGGTACCTCCAGAAGAACACTCTGAGGACCCCCATGACTGAGCAGACCAGAAGAAGAAGGGCCAGATGGATGCTGCAGGAATCCGTGTGATGATGACTATAATCTCTTTCTATCCTTCTCCTCATCTCTTCCTAGTTCTCTCTCTCTCCCCTTACTCAAATTAAATCCTATCTAATGACTTTGGCATATGGTTTTCTTTGCACCTAATTCAGACAGAGGCATATTTTAATAATCAGACCCTAATTGGACCCATTATTTAAGAAGTCCAGAAAAGAACAATGAAGCTGGGGGAGATCTGGAGCACGTCTTATGAGGAGCAGCTGAGGGAGCTGAGGTTGTTCAACCTGGAGAAAAAGAGGCTTAGTGGGGAACCTTATCTCTCTCCACAACTTCTTGAAAGGAGATTGCAGTCAAGTCTGGGTCAGCCTCTTCTCCCATGTACCAAGCAACAGGACAAGACAAAATGGTCTCAAGTTGTGCCAGGGGAATTTGACATTGTATATTAGAAAAAAATTTCTTCCCTGAAAGTGTTGTCAAACATTAGAACAGGCTGCCCAGGGAAATGGTGAAGTCACTGGCCCTGGAAGTATTTAAAAGGTTTGTAGATGTGGTGCTTAGAGATGTGGTTCAGTGGTGGAGTTGGTAGTGTTAGGCTAACGATTTGTTTCAATGGTCTCAGAGGTCTTTTCCAACCTAAATGATTTTATGATTGTATATTTCATATTTTGAAATAGTGACAGATTTGTTAACAAAGTCAGAAAAAAACCAAAACACCAACAAACCCCCAAAATGCCCTTTAAAGCCTTTCTTTTTAAGCTGTCACAAATCAAAATATCATTGATTATCACACTTGTCATATGCATTTAATTAGGAATGCTTATCTCCTTCTTCTAACAATTTATGCCACAATTTATGCTATCATAATCTTATACCTGAAAGTTACTATATATGACAGCACATCACACTATCCTGCTTTATATATTTCTGTCTCAGGAGCGTGTCCCTTATGAAGACTGAGTGGTGTTACATGCCTGCAGAAGGCAGGAGCTCACAGAGCCAAGCCATCCCAAGAATTCCAGTAAGTATTGAGAGTTAGAACATAGGGAGTCATTTTAGCTATGGAATGATTTTAACTACATTTGTTTTTGGAGACATTTATATTGAGCATTTTTGCCATCGTAATCAAAAGGTAATTGTATGTTTTCTATTTCCTCTTTCAGATGTTTTTATGATTTCTGTGTACTTTCTTTTCCTTTTGTTTGAAAAGTTTTGAAATTATAGACTTAAAGGTCTGCTCAACTTAACATATGATACTTAATAATCCACATATTTTCCTATATACTAGTACAAAATTGCTTGACATTTTTGCAAATGCAGTGATAGAGCACTAAGAGTGTGGCTACTCCACCTTCACAGCCATTTGTGGTGGCAGAATTGAATTCCACAGAGGTACAGAGGTGCAAGACTGCAAATGGGTTAGATCTAGTAATTCATTCACACTACATTTTGCAGTAAAGAGTTTCCATCTATTTCATAAATTATGGGTCTATTTCTCATAAGGTCAAAATTATCCCCTTTGAACTTATCACCAACCTCCTCTCTTTCTTGAGATTAAATTGCCAAGGATTTATTTTGTGAGGTGCTGGAGTGGAGTACTCCAACACTCTCTGTATTCCCTCTGTTAGTTGTCTATCGTTAGTGAACCCAGAATGATCTTACTTTAGAAAAGTGAAATTATATCTCATGAAGTCCATTTTTTAGAACTGTAGTTAGGATTTTTAGATCTGTATTTAATAGTGAAAAAGATCTTCAGGATTAACATACCATTAAAACTTTTCAGGTGTAGGCATTAATGTGATAATAACATCCCACAGAAATAAGAGGCTCATCCCCATTTGACAGTCCATTAAATGTATCTGCATCATTATTAGTAGTATTAAAATTGTGATCTCAATCACAGTTGTTATTCACTGTACTAGAACCTGTAGAGATGCACATTAAAAACACTGTACTACAGTCAGAAAATAAATCATTCTAATATCTATTAGGTAATCAGTATTAGTAAGTTAATATCCCTCAGTTTGGTAGTTAAGCAGTGAATTTCACATATCATAAACCTGACACATTCACAGAGAAAGCTGTGCTAGGTCCTCATAGCATTAGTACCCCAACCTGAATATTATAATTTCTGAACTTGATTCTTGTCTGCTTCCTCCTGCCCAATTTTCTTTCCTTTATAAGCACTTCAAAGTTGCTTCATTTTAAAATTATTGATTTTCAAAATTAAACCAGGGTGAACCCTTTAAAGTGGAATATGACAACTGTCAAATGCAAGGCTCTCCAAAGAGACTTGACCATCAACACGGGAGAGCCAAAACTGTCCAACTCTCTCTTCTATGGCAGAATTCATCACTCTGAAAACTCAGGTTTGGAACAAAAGATGTTGAGGATCTGATATTGCTCTAAGTGTCAGTAAGAATGCAGTGGATTAAGTCACAAAGCACCAGAGGCAAGTGGTCTAAATAGAATGTTGATGAGCTGAATGGAACTTGCCAGGGCAACAGGAATGTACAAAATGTTGTTTGTTTAGCTTTTTACATGCTCAGAATCTTTGGAGAGTTAGTGAGTTATCTTTGCAGCATTTCATGGTGGGTCTCTGCTGTTACATAAACTGAATCATGGTCCAAAATGGAGATAGGTGTATATCATTAAAAAAGATTGGAATCGCTGCTTTTTTTTAGCTGTACCAAAATAAGACTGATTGGGCTTTGAGATACTACACCCAGAGAAATTCAGAAAGTTCATTCTGAACCATTAAAAGATTAACTTGAGAAGTTCTAAATTACAAACTGTATGCCAGTAATCAAGTAGTAGTCATGTAAAGACATAAGATCTGAATGAACACTTGGAAATTATAAACTCCATTCCTTTGTTGCCACACATAACACATATAATGTTTTACACAGGACACAAATACAAAAGATCTGTACCTCTGACTCTATATTCTACTCTAAGAAAGCAGAATTGATCTTGAGCTCCTCAGATACAGACTCTTCAAGAGAAGAGAAAAATATCCAGACAAGGGAGAAATACTTCTCCAATAACGTCCTTCTCCATAAATGCTTGTACAAGTGAGACGAAGAAAAAGACATATTAAAAATTATAAAGAAGAGTATTCACAAAATAATTGTTCTCAGAGTCATTGGATTGCAGAAAGTGCATTTTCATCTGATATACACTAGAGTCAAAAGGTTGCCTAAACTGGGATTGAAAGAAGACTCATAGATTGAATTAGTGATTTCACAAGTAATTGTCTCTCCTTAAAAACTGACTCCTGTGCATAATATTGCTCTCATTTTCCCCACTGACAATTCCAGTCCTCCATTTTGTATGATAATAAAAATGCTTATGGCTCTCTTGGAACCATTTTGACTCTGTTCTACCTGAGTTAAAAAGATATTATTGAGATAAAACTTCTTTACAATTTTTCTAGTCTCAGGAAATCTTATGCAGCTACTGATGTCACTCCCATGGAGAAGAAGAGACTGAATTTATTTTGCTGGCTTCTGAACCATGTGGAGAAAAGAATCATTAAAACAAAAAAAACCCATAAAAACACATTTTTTGGGGATTAATAAATAATGCAAGAAGGAATCTGCAGCTGCTCTGGAAGTGGGTGATTTCTGCAGTAATTCCCTATGTTCTCTCTTACATGTAAAATTCAGATAAAAATCTGAAATTCGCTTAAGTATTTAGTAAAGATGATTCACTGAGCTCTGATTTTGCTCCTATTCATATTAGTCCCTATTCATGATCTTTTCAATGTTTAATCTCCTTTACTTTATTAGACTTTCAATCATCTATGATTCTGCCCTTAATTTATTTTCTATTTGTTCTTCAATTTATTTCTTTCCATGAGTACTTCCAAGATGTTTTGTAAATTAAAACAGAGTAAGAAAGGAGAACCCACCTAAATCACATAGATTTATAAAAATGCCCAATGGCATAGGTTTAGAAATTGGAAAGCAGTAGTTCTATACTTTAAGTACAGTTGCATTTACTGTACTTTATAGAGGAATTATAGAATGGTTTTGGCTGGAAGAGACCCTAAAGATCATGGGACCATCATACAGCTGACACAACCTGGTCAAGAAGATTCTTAAACACCCTAAACATCAGCTTTATGGATCACTGGGAGATTATTCTCACCCTCTGCTCAGCATTGGTAAGAAATATTTCAAGCACTGTGTCCAGATCTGCAGTCCTCAGTAAAAAAGAAACATGGACATACCAGAAAGAGTCCACTCAAGGGACATGAAGACGATTAAGAGCTTGGAGCATCTGTCATATGTGGAGAGGCCAAGAGAACTGGCACTATTCAGCTGGAGAAAAGAAAGCTCAGGGTGATCTTATAAATGTGTTTGAATTCTCTATGAGAGAATGAAAAAAAGATGGAGCCAGACTCCTCTCAGTGGTCCACAACGATGAAACAGAAGGTAATGGGCAAAACTGAAAAATAGGGAATTCCATTTAAATATAAGAAAAACATTTTTTGGTTTTATAAGAGGTTTCACAGAGAGGTTGTAGAGTCTCCAAACATGAAGAAATTTAAAACCTGATCAGCTACAACCCCGAACAATCTTCTGCTGGGTAACTGCTTGAAAAAGGGGATTAGACTCTGATCTTCAGTGGTGCCTGCCAAGCTCAGCCATTCTACAGCTGTGTACCAAACTGAATAAGGCTGACATACTGCCATCAAATCAGTTCCTGTTAACTTCTTTTTGCCAAAATTTGAAAGTTTCCTCTGGAAAATACAATAAGCTCTAATGTTGACCCAAGCCAAGAAAAGTCTGTGGTTAAGGCACTATTCCTCAATGCAAAAGTTACTTGTTTATATTTCCTTCAGAATATGATTTATTTAAAATCCTAAGACATGTTTAAATTTTTGTTACCTGATAAGCTGGGTCTCTGAAACCAGTGGCAGTTTTGAATCATAATTATAACTATATATTACAGACTGCAAAAGAGAAAATTTCCCTTTAAATGATAGATATGGAGGGAGAATCATAGAATCATTAAGGCCTTCCAAAATCTAGTCCAACCCCAGCACTGCCATGTTGCCACTAAGCCATGTCCCCAAGAGCCAACATCCACACATTTTTTGAATACTTACATGTATATATACTTAGACTGTGTATGCAACAGTCAGAGATTTACCCAATTAGAGAAAAAGTGCAGGACAGCTTCAAAACATATGTCATAGGATTTTTTTTTTTATATATGCCTCAATTATAATGGTTGCCTTTTATAAAACTGTTTCTTTTTTATTTCCAGTTACTCAAGCATAACCATACACATAGATATATGTCCACTTACAAGAGGCCAGTTTGTAAAGCTCTGCTTTTACTTCAGTTTGATCAAAAACATTTTAATAAAACTTGCTTTTTCAATTAAAAGGCTAAATTCTCTTTGAGATGAGAAGCTTCAAAAGTGTTGCCTATGGAGACAGAGCTGTTTGCCTTTAAACTGCAACATTACAAGGACTGTGGAAGGCTTTGGATTCTTGCTGGGCTTTAAATCTTAGAGTATATAATAATTTATTTAACACTACTTGAAAAGAACAGGGGTTGTAGAAAGTGATATCAATTGTTCTTTCTTTTAGGTACTATATTTCAACAAAAACTAAGTTTTACAATGAAAAAAAATCAATAAACTCTCTTCTATAAATAAGCAACTATGGTAAACAGTAAGTCTGTTGATTTTATATATGAGCTAAGTATTAAAAAAAAAATGTAGAAGAGTGTTTCACTTTACCTGGACTGTTACACTCATAAACTTCTACAACACAGACTTCTGTAAGCTACAGTATTTTCAGTTGGTCAATCACTATGCTCTTCTGCAATAAGGAAGTCAGATGTAAGTTCTGGGCAGAAAATTTAGTAAGATTTTCTGCTTAACTCCTCTTTAACAGCTAGCTCAATAAACATGGACTTCTGACGATTGCTTAACATAGTGCAGATACGAAAAGATTATTTTTTTTAAAAATATATAAGTGCTTTTCCCTTTCTTAGTTGTCTTTTACTTTCAAATTCCAAGCTTGATCTCCTTTTGTTGTATGACAACTCATCTCATCCAGCGTATTTTACACAAACTTTTGATCTTGGGCTCTTTCCCATAATTAAGCTATCCATGTGTTTGTGCAATTTTTAGAAATAATAGCAGTGTGTTTTTTTTGTTGCTTTTTTTGATTTTGTTTGGTTTATTGGTTTTTATTTCCCCCAGAGAACCTTATTATGCCTTGTTTTCTTGAAAACGGCATGTTTTCTCAGTCTGATCCATCATACATTGATATTTTATCTGTTTCCTCAACAGTTTCCCCTGGATTATTTGTCTGGATTCTACAAGCACTTTTCTTGAATTCTTGTCATGGCTGATGGACATGCTGCAATCCATTCAATCCATCTGTACTACAGAAGCCTCTCCTTGATGTTTCATAACTGTGCAGGTGACAATTCAGTAAAAGCTGTAGATTTTGAAGTGATTAAAAAAAAAAGTTTTTGTAGCATATCAACTCAAGGGCAATTAATGAATTCAATAAATATCATTAATTTAGTGATTTAGCTCACTTCTAATTGAATTTCACACTATTGCACACTCACACTGTTGCAAATTTGGAAATCTCTGATTAAATTGATGGTGATAGCGCAGCAGGACTGTTGATGGCAGAAGGAACAGTGCTCACGGTACTTGAGATCAAGGTCTGTGCAGTAGAAAACACATTTAATGACCTCAGTTTTTCATCAAGCAGATGTCACTTTGCACAAGGTGCTGTTTAGAGGCTAACATGCCTTGTTCATCAAGACCAAACAGGAAAAGTTACATTGGTAATTGACTTTCAAATGCCCTGCTACAGTGCAAATGTCAGACATTAAGTTCAGGTGAGGATGGTATTCTCAGTGGATTTAGTAAGTGTAAACTCCAGGTCAGGGAGGAATATAAGTGGTAGATCAGTGGAGTAAGTGGCTGCTATTTGTCCACTTTTTAGTTGCAATCATATTCCTTCTTTCCCCATCCAAATTTTCAATTCTCCAAAGGCATACTTTTTGGAATTCCTTCGGTCTGTGTTGCCGTTTCGCTGGTCTTCGTATTCAATAATTCAGGTGTAAATATTTGCAATTGTATCTAATTCCTCTACATTTTTTGTATTACCCTGAAAAAAAAATGTACTGACAAACTTCTAACTTGAGAAGTTAAAATATATAAATAAGAGGAATATCTATGATTCTTTTTAATTTTTTCTTCATTTTTACTGGTTAAACCAACTTTTTTTCATACAATCTTCAGAGAGTTAACAAAAACTAGAAAGATGTCATGTTAAGCATTAGCACTGAGCTGCAAACCATTCATTAATGTCGTTGTCATTTCATCCTGAAAATGGTGTTGGATTGGGGAAGCTAAAGCAACACTTACATTCACAACTTTTAAAGCAGCATTTATATAGCAATATAAGGAAGAGGGTACTGATAAGCCATAGAAAAATAAAATATAGACCCTGTAGCTTCAAGAAGCATTTCACTTCTCTTCTTGAGGAGTACTGCTAATTTCTGTTAATAATAAGATAGAACAGAGCCCTTTATTTCTAGCTGCAGGACAATTGTCCCTTGCACAGAGAGTAAAGAGGACAGCAATTTTTCATCCAGCAGGTTGAGCAGTTTAAGAAAGCTCAGCATTTGTAGTGCTCAGCTCAGATTGCAAACTACTAGAAATAGATTACACTGAGCATGTTCAGCCATTCGAGTGTTTTGAGCACCAAGCAGCTGGGCAAGAGCTGTCTTTAGCTATGATGTTGAATACATCATTAACCCAGAAGCACACACACTTCAGCAAAGTTAATTATCCTTCAGTGAATAAAGTAGCATGACCATTGCTTGTTTATCAAGTTACATACGAGGTACCCAAACTAGCTACAACCTGAAAAACACGCAGTTTTTTATTCTTTTGATTCCTATTGATGTTTTCAGACAGTAAAAACCTGTATATAACAGGTGTTACTTTTTTTTTAACTGAGAGTCATTCAATCTTGTCCATATAAATTACCTTGCAAATATTCATATCAAACTACTGTGCCAAAATGGAATCCAAATTTCAGAGCCAAGCAAGTTTCCTTAAGCATCATTTCTCTCACAGAATGATTAATTCACCACGGTCTGTGTAATATATGCAGAGGGTAAACTATTTCTTTCTCCTACAGCATCTTTTCATTGCTGGCAGCATGTTCTTACATCTTGACCCATCATACATTTACATGCTATTTTCTTCACATCTGCTACTTCTGTATTCATAGCTTTAATCCCAGCAGCTCTTTTCTAGTGTTCCTGTGATTGCCAAAGTGCACAAGTAAATCCTGCTGTAAAACTCCATGTTCCAGTAGGTTCTGGCTGCTCTCTGTGGAAGGATGGTAGTTATTCACAAACTGAAGGACCAGCTTTTTTTTCTGTGTGAAGTCAAGAGCTGTGGTCTTTAAAGGCTGGAAGAAACAAAGCCTGTTTATTACTCTAGACAGAATGATTTGCAAAAGCTGCCAGCCTAGTGATCTTCTGCTGCCTTGTGTGCTCTGCATCCTCTTGGCATTGCATTTAAATAAATGAATACAACCATTAATGTATCACCTGCTTCAGTCAGGTGAGGCTACAAGTGTATTACTTAGAAAAATAGGAGAAAACAAAGCATAGGAGAGGCTAATAAAAAAAATGCAAGAGCATAAGTTTTTATTGACTGTTACACTGACTTTACCTGCTTTGGTCTCTGGGAAGATTCTGTAGTCTGTCAAATAGTTTTCTGTGCAAAAAACATGGAAGATCTAAGTCTTGGAAAAATACAGAGGCAGTACCTGAAATGGTATCCTGAAGCTGTTTTGTTTTCACTGCTGGGGCATTTGGCAAGTACTTGGCATTGCAGCAGGATGTTCTGCAAAAGGCAGCAATCTGGCTGGAGAAATGTTGGCGGGGGCAGTAATTATCTGTACCATTAAGGAGCTTTAAGCTCTGGAGTTCAGCCCATGAAATCACAGCAGGAAAATTACCTGTTAGACCTTCCAATGTGGCTGACCTGTGCCTGCACTCACCTTACTGGTATTCAAGCTCTCATGCCAGGATATAGGGAGGCAAATTGGCTTCCTTAATTTCTCAAAAAACAAGAACACTTAGTGAAAAATTTCAGATTCAGTATTCAGATCCTGCCAGTGCAGGAGGCTTGTCTAGACCATGTTGTGGTTCACTTTTGTGTTTATGGAAGTAGTCAGACACATTGAACTACAGCATTGCTGCTAAGGGAACAGGAAGAGTTCTGTGGACCTTTGCAAAAGAAGGCCCTCTGATCATTGCAGTATCAAAGGATACTGCATGCAAAGATGTATATCAAATAAATTTATATGAAAAAACCTCCAGGGTTTCTGAAACAGAAAAATTAATATACAATCATATTGTTTCCCAAATTTGCAATGACAAGCAGTGCTCCAGAACTTCTGCATGAGCTGATACTTCCATGCAGTCTTGGTTTCCTTGACCCTCGTGCCTCCAGTGTGAGTGGGATGCCAGCACACCCAAATGAAGAAGTTACACTCCTTCCATGGAAACTGGCTTCCTCTCATGTCACAAGTATGGGAAAATCATTCTGACATTGGAAAATTAACTCTGCCTGGCAGTAATGGAGGACTCTCATGACCTGCTGAGAATTTTTTACATCTCGTTGTGGTCATATGTGAGGAATGAGGAACAGTATTTTTGACAAGGAGAGGAGAGAGACAGTGACTCCTTGTGGCCTGGGGGCTCCCTAGGAGGATCATAATGGCAGGCCCTGGCAGCCAGGATTGGCTTCATTGCCCCAGACAAGAGTAGGTCAGCCAGGAGTGTGCCAGAGGCAGCCACAGCCCAGGGCATTGGTCATCATCTGGGGATGATGATGGGCTTGGTGGGGCCCTTGGCTGGCCAGGCAGAACAGGGCTGGGAGGAGCTGGGGACCAGCATTCCACACTGTGACTGGGACAAGGACAGGGCTGAAGTGGACAGGGTGGTGAGAAGGTGAGAAGGCAGGGTAGGACAGTCAGGGTCCTCGTTGCTCTCAGAATCCTGGCAGTTTTATCCTGCAGGGAGAGATTTCCAAGCTGGGCTAGAGCCATTGTGTTAACCAGCATCTGTCTGCACCATCCTGCCTCTGTGAAGAAAAATAGTTTATTTATTCATCTGCCTTCATTTGAAGGGGCAGTAGACTTTCTCTTTTTTTTTATGATAATGTGAAAACTGCTGACAGTGCTCATCACATCATCACAATGCTCTGAGAGTCAGCATGCACATGTTCTGTTTGGTCCTTTTTTCTTTTCAAAATTGTACTATAACCATTGCTTTTTCTCTTTGTACAGTAGAATCCTTCCTCTCTTTGTCTAATATAGAATATAAATATATAGAAAGCCCCAGTGAGAACTGTTTTCTCCTCTCTCCAGCTGCAGAATGATGGTGGAGTGCTTATTTAGAGAGCTGAAGTTGGAGTTGCATCCAAAATAACTTTTGTTATAATAAGACAGTACAAAATCTTGAATGCCATAGTCCAATAAAGAAGATGCTACCTTTTTATATCCAATATATATCGTTCAAAGCACCTCATGTTTCAAGAACTTTCCCAAGCCTACAACAGGGTAGGACTCAGTCTGAACTCCTGATGACTCTCTGGAGTCTGTGCATATGGCAACCTAAAGCCATTTGGCTTTAGTTTACAATCACAAGCAGGATGCTGGGTGAAAAATAATATTTTGTGGGCAAAAACTGAATTAAAAATTATATCCATTGTAACAGAAACTGTATTTTTTGTCAGCTCTACATGTAAAGGGAATATGTGTCTTTTATTCAGTGTTCTATAAAGTTGAAGTATTTGATCCACCAGAGTTTCTTACACATTCATGGGCTCCTTTACCAGTTCATACAGATGGAAATGTTCTGTGAAATCACACGAATCCATGGCCAAGGGAGGCCTGAAAAGCAGGAAGAGCTTGAATACATCACACACATTGTGGTTTCAGTGAGTGGTGCATTACTAGTGCACACACGGTTTATTGGATTGTGAAATACCAAGGAACATCTTTCAATGTTAGCTTATAGAGTGCTAAAGCAGCTTTCCACCAGCTTTTTAATATACCTGGGGTGAAGGGACTGCTAATCCATATGGAGTATATTGTGCTTGATTAGTTTTATGGAGTCTGTTGTGTAAGGCTTGATTTATTTGCTGAATAAAATATCAACTTATGTGTAACACTGTGTGCTTTCCACTTTGGGGACATGCAGTGCCATTTAATTGGCTTGTGCAGATAGCTTGCTGGTTTTTGATACCTTAATAAAGGCTTCTGGTATACCTGTCTCTTCACATTTTCTTACAATTAAGTGAAAGGCAATATGGTCAACAACAAGGGCTTAACAAGTACAGAACTTAATTAAACTTCCATTTATAAACTGAGGAAAAAAATAAGAACAATGAAGTCAGAGTAATCAATTCTAAAAAGAAGTAAATAAGCCTTTAAACTAAATTTTGAAGTTTAACTTGCAGAATTGAAGTAACTTGAAAAAGGAAAAAGCAAGCAACTTAGTTGTGATATTCTAGGCCATCAGCATCCCTTTGTTTTGTTTTTCCTTTTCACCCCCTCTGAAGCATTTTCCATGCTGCACTCTGATTTGTCCTTCAAAATTTGTTTGGTTAATTCTATGGAAGTTATGTAGCTAGCATTTGTACAAATAAAACATCTTTCTTCTTTTTTTGTCCCTTTCAGGATCTCATAGCCCTAACTCTGATACAGAACCATAAGTAGAAAATAGTCCAGCTAGTCAGGAAATGTCCCCATTAGAGCATCTCAGTATGTTTGATTTTACTGGTCACACCAGTAGAAGATAAATGCTGAATGTCTAGATCATCATTCAAGGAGCCAGATTTACTGTTACATTATATTTAAATGTATTGTTATTTTACAGCAAATTCAGTGAGTACCAAAAAAACTTATTCAGCATTGGAATGAAATGACAAAAGAGAGAAAAAAAATTTAATACCTTGTTAAAATTAGGCCCCAAATAACAGTTTTTATTCTCTTTGAAGGTATTTCAGTCCTAACTTAAAATCAACAGCTCCCCCCCCTCTTTTTCCCCTTTTCTATTTTATTTTCTAATGGATGATTTTTCTCCTTCTTTCCCCTTCTTCTGATGTTGCATAAGAGATTGAATAAAGGCTCTTAATTTTGCTATACAGAAGATCTTTTGCTTCCTTCTGGTGTTATTTACTTGCAATTGAATACTGCATCATCATCCAGGGCTGTACCATGATACTTTTGAGGTTTTTATCACTTCTTTACATCCCTTTTCTCAATCTCCTTAATTAGAAATATTAATTAGTACCTTCATGGTTTCTGGCATCTTCTCCTTCTTATAGGCTTCTAAAGACATAAGACCATAAGAATGGTTGTAACAGGTCAGAATAAAGGTTCACTTGGCCCAATAGCTGCCAGCAACACTTAACACATGTCCTGGAGAAAAATATGATGACAAGCAAACAGAAGTGTTCCTTTCTTCTTCTCTCCCCAAACACCAGGTAATATGTTACTATGGAATAGCTGAACCAGCCATGACATCTTTATTCTTAATTACCTTTGGTGAATGTTGTTTCCAGGAATGTGGTAAAACCCTCAGTGTCTTATTCTGAGATCAGTAAATGCATAGATGTCATACTAACCAGTCTCTTTTTTTTTTTTTTTTCCCCTCCTGGAACATTATATATAGGTCAACTAGTCCAGAAATACACCACAACTAATTAGGAATGGGTTGGTCAGATTTAAAGAAAAATCCCTTCTTTCTTTCTAACTGCTTTTCATACTTTTAGTTGTATGAGGATAGCATGTTGCTGTGCAGAACCCCCTTTCTCAAGCAGTAACAAACATCTACCTGCACTAACAGCAGAGCCATCAGTCCATGTGAGCTTTACCAATGGAGCCCTGAAACAATGGCAATGAGCTGAGATATGTCATATGTTTGAGGCCACTCAATGCACTCAAAATTGGAGTTTACATGTTAATTTTGTTGTATATTCTTCTGCAGCCAGAATTACTGCAAAACTGTAAGATCATTAAAATAATTTATTTTTCAAGCCTGTATCAGGAAAAAAGTTTTAATATTTCCGCCTTGCTTTCCTCCTTCATATTTTATTAATGTAACTCCAGTTCTTTCTTGCTGAAGTAGTTTTCTTCTTAAATTTTAAAAAAATCAGGAAATTAGTCTTTAATTTGCCTTTCATTTATATTTCTGTGTCGCTTGATACATGGTTTCAGAGTTCTGAAAAGAAATAGGCTTGCTGCTTTTAAACTCCCTTCAGTGTGAAAATTGAAAGCTTCGTTTCAAGAAGAACATGAAAATAATTTCCAGTTAGAATTTAGCAACATGTTAAAATAAAGATTATTTATGGATTGGTCTTGGTTTCAAAACTATTACATTTAGGCTATGAAAAATTATTTTTTAGACAAATCTATTGTTCTCTAGGCCACTTTTGTGCTCCTGTGGGTGATTTTGAGGAGATTGGAGGAAGGCAAAATATCACGATTAAAAATAGAAAAGCAAAAATAATTCAGGTCATTTTTAAGAATTCTTAAATCTACAAATTCTTAAATCTACTCTATAAATCTATAGAGTCTTTCAGTGAAGATGGAAACAGTCTGTCTAGATCCAGAAAGAGAGAAGACAAAGCAAACCTTTCTATAACCCTTTCTCCAAAACTGACTGAAAATTTCAAGATAAAGCCAAAATTACAGTAATTCAAAACTAGAATCATCAAGATATGATGCTCTCTGCTTCCAGGCTCAAGGTTGAGAAGAGAAGAAAGCAATAAACCTCTCTCTCCCATTTCTACATTTTTCTTCAGCCCTTATCCTATGGAAAAGATGTAAACTTTTAAGAAAATTGTTTCTTTCTGCCTTGAGGTTTGGGGTTTTGTTTTGTTTTTTGTTTTTTGTTTCATTGGTTGGTTGGGTTTTTTTTGTTCCTGTTGAGAATTTTATAAAGACAACAGTAATATAACAAAATACATTTACATTGCATGAAATATTACAGCTCCATGACAAAATCTGGGGGGTTTCTGAGTATTACAGAAAAAAAAAATGTTTTCCTATTCAACTAAAGATCTTCTTTAGATTTATTTTAGTAGACAAAATACTATTGTTTTCTATACTTTAATATTTGCCTTTTAGATCTGAAGAAATTGAGACTTTTTTTTCCTTCCTTGTAACAGAAATATCTTTTTTCATTTAGAAGTGCAGACTCTTAGTAAAAATATCATGCTTCCTTCTTTCTTTAAATTGCTTGTGAAATTAATTTTTCTTTTTTTCTTCAGTAGCTGTGCTGTGACAGCAGATTCTGTAAAACGAAATATTGCAATAATTATTAAATAGGCTTAAACAATTCTTACTTTGCACTTCCTGGTCTCACCTTTGGTGCTCAGATTCAGTCTGGAAAGACTGTACCACACAGTCTGCACCTGTTGAGCGTGATGATGTGCTCCCTGTTGCCCTGCCAGACCTTTGTTTCCCATAACCCTGCTCAAGTGGTAGCTACCAGTCCTAAAGGATGTGACTCACCATGATGGCTGCAGCCCTCTTGAAGTGGATTTGGGGGAAAATACAAGAGCCAAAGGCTAATATGGACATGTGCCAAATAAAATATGGCTTGTGTGCAAATATTAGACAATCATCTTACTCCATAGATAGTAAGGGCCCTAGGGCCTGCTAACTCTCTCCATGGCTGTGGGCTGCATGCCAGGATGTCCCCTGGAGCAGGGACACCTCTCGAGGTTGTTCCCCCAGTGTGATAGATTCCTTAGTGCAGCACACACTCAGTAAGTGAATGGGGAATAAGCAAGCTGAAATTTTGTAATCTTTGCTAAATGATGTAAAGGACAGATTGTGCATATATCATCCTTTACACAAAATGCATTGCAAGTCTAGGACTTGGAGTGAGTCCAGCTGCACTCTGAGAAGGAGTTTAGAGTGCAGGGGGGTCCTTTCTGAACCTCATGACTCAACAGGAGGATCTCTCTCACAGTTTTGTCTCACCTTGTCCTCCATGCAGTAAATACTTGTGTAACTAACCACCAAATCTCATTATATCACCATTGCATTTACTACTGAGTTTTCTTTTAACAATATTGTTACTTCTCTCTAGGAGTGAAGTGCATGACTCCACCTGTGACACCGAGAAAACATTACTTGAATATCTCTCCTAAAGATTCAAGTTCTCTTTGCTTTCCTCAATCTTGAAACTTATCCAGAACTTGGTAAAGAAATTGCAATCTGTGCTAAGAGGTTTTTAATTATGCATGCAATTTCTAATTCAATAAATACAAGAGAACTGAGAGTAGGAACTACTAAAATGAAATAATCCAAATTTCACACACTTTGGGATACAATCTTTTTGTTAAGAATTACATAGCTATGCAGAGTGAACTAAAAGTGACCAAAGAATTGAACTCAATGTAAAAAACAAATAAATTTTTGAATGCAGTAAAGCTGAAGCAATCTGTTCGTCAGGAAAAATCAAAGGAGTGTGAGGAAAAAGACAAAAAACAAAAAGCTCTCAAAAAGCAATGAATGCAGAATAAAGATCTTGCATAAAACAATTAGGAAATAACAGGTGGATTAGGAGTGAGATTTAATTACAGAGAAAATGTTTAATGTAGTTTAGAAAGATCTTCTACTGTACAGTGTAGACTAAGAAGGGAAATTGTCTCTCAGGAAAAAAATGTAAAATTTCATTATCTAACTTATCCAAGATCTTGTGATAATTTTTACTTTTACCTTTATATTAAAGGTTGCACTTACATGAGTTATCACACTGAAGATCAAGACTTGAAACAGAAAAATTTGTGAGGAAAAGCACACACATTCTGGTTTCAAAAGCCATCTTCTGACATGCCTATCCAAGCACCCTAATTTTCTTAAATTCATTTGAAAAATGCCCATATGTAGGAGAATGGATCACAAACATTTAGTTTCCCAGATGACTGCTCTAACCACAAGAATTTGGGATAATCTTAAATTGTATTTCTTGTGATAATCTTTTTTTCTTTTCTCTCTTTACAAGAATGGTCTCCTTCCTACATCACAGATATTAGGAATATTTTTTTAGTCTAAATTGCATTCCCATCCTTCAAGATTTTATACAGTTATCTATATTTCAATACATTCATAAATATTTCATCATTTAAGTAGATTTTTGGGACTGAGGTGGATCAATGTCTATAGCAATGGAAAAGGATCACCTTTGTCATTATGTCCCTACTGCAACAGTCATGGCACTCCTTAAAAATTCTCTTTCTTCTGGAAAGGGACTGAATATGTCTCTTAATCCTGATAAAATGCCCTCAATAGGAAGAATTTCTTTTATTTCTTAACACATCTCACACTTTTTCTATTTTTTATTTCAAAGTAGGGTTTTTTTTGACTAATAAATATTTTTATTGTATTATTCGTGGGAAGTTCAGATTCCACAGAAAAACAAATAAACTAAAATATTGCTCATAGAGTCCTGTTTGGGATAGTTCAGCTGTATGTGTGTCTGTGTGTGTGCATGTGGATAAATACGGCAGATAAGCAGGAACACCTATTTTTGTTAATACAAGGAACTCAAAGATATTTGAATTGTAAAACACTGGATTACTAGTTTGGAGGTAGCTGGACTATTTCAGGCAGCCAGTTAAGCTGTCAAAGAAAAGCACAGAAAAAGAAAACAAAATAAATTCTAGTTCAACTATACATTAAAAAATAAGAGAGTGTTTTTAAAATTCTTTGTATCTTGTAGAAGGGCAAGTGTGTGTTCTCTTGAACCCAAACACATCATTAACAAGAAAAACCACATTATAAGGGGAGAGACCATTCAAATAAAAAGAAGGCATATGTTTTTCAAAGATATAGAGCAGAAAAAAGTGTGAAAAATTATTGAATACTTGAAAGCATTTTAATTAATGAAGATATTTTTTAAAGGCATAATTCCTCACAGCATATCTCTGATGTTATTTTCAGTCTGTTTTTCATCGTGAATAAAACTTCATGTTCTCCTTCCTCCTAACTTGTTCTGAATCTGGCAATTTGATAACATCTACTGGTTATAACATCTACTGGTTATAACATATTTCTGATATAGTAAAAAGATTTCACCTTTTTAGTCTAGTGTTCATGGTTAGAAAATCAAACTCATAACTTTCCTTAAATCTATAACAATCCCCCATCCTAAAATGTGAGATGCATTTGTTTAACATGATAAAGCTATGAAATTTGGAACTTTGGTACATCCTGAGCATTCAACTGGAAATTCAGGTTTCTATACAGAGTTTGTGTATGGAGTTGTATGACCAGTGTGAACTATTTTCCCCATTTAGGTAAAAAGTATTTTAATCTGTACTGTCCTGCCTTTATGCAGTGAAGTAATCTGAGGTACATTTAAATCAAACACATTGCAAGGACTCATTTGGTCCCATCCACATCTCCATTTTCAGTTTGGTCAGTGATGAGAAATAAGCACTTCTAGATCATGATTCATCTTGACCTAAAATAGACAGCTAAAATAGGTCAAATGAGTCATACTCTGAAAAATGCTGCTCTTTTCCCGTTGATTATAAAGACAGCCTAGAGCGAAAACCATAGATAAAGATGTTTCTGTGATAGATTTCTAATGTTCATGTGATTAATCCAGACCTTGATATATTTCCTAACAAGCAAAAGTGACAGCATGCAAGACTGCAAAAGCTTGTCATGTTTTCAAAGGAGTGAACATGGAAAACTGAATTTGAAGGACTATTGCTGATCAGCTCATGATTGTAATCAAGATGTCACCATTTAATCTCAGCCTAAGTCAAGATGAAGTTGTTTCTCATTATTTGAATTATTTGGACACAGAAAGCAGGACAAGACAAAGTGCTATCTGAATATTCAGCAGTTTAAATCCATATACTTAATTTTGATTCACAGTCCTTCTCTAGCCATCAGGCATCACAACATCTCTTGTGAACTCTAGTGCAGGACTAATCAGCAGAAATTCTATCAGTCTGTAAGAAAAAAACACAACTGCTGCTGCTCTCAACTTTAGCACTTTGATTCTCACAGTTTAAAAAAAGAGAAAAAGAAGAAAATTAATGTCACTTCAGTAGATTTTAAATAGAACATTATGAAACTTCAGTAAATAACATCTATTGAAGCACCACACAGAGCAGTACAACAGATGCAAAGTGACTGATACTTGCAAAAGTAAAGCTATTGCTAAATATTATCTGAAATAGTTTCACTAAGCCAATGTAGAGGAACTAGTACATTAAGCTCCAATAAACTACTGTAGTGGAGCATTACTAATTTGCTGCTTCTGTGCAAATGAGTTGTACAAGTAGATAAACTTGAAAGATGACTGAGAATCAACAACATCTGCATCATTAGGGTGAAGATATTAGACCTGAAGTAGCTGGGTGAAATTATTAATAACAAGGAGCTGCGAAGAATAACAATAAAACTATTGGATCTTCGTAGAAAAAATAGTGACATCAGCTGTGAGTGGCTGCTTAGTTTGCTGAGTTTTCTGAGGGAATCAACCTAAATCAGAGTTTCAAATATAATTTTTTCCCTAGCTAAGTCAAGTTTCCTAGCTTGGGTCTGATTATTATTATTATTTCTCCTTTTGTCTTCCATCTTATTTGCTTATGAGTGATTCTTCTATGGCAGCAACTGCCTCCTGAGTATGAAGTCTTACATGGGACTTAAGTGAAAAGATAACACTCTTTGGGCACTTTTGCTGACAAAAAAGTCAAAGAAGTTATAACATAATAGCAGTACATAAGTGAGTCTTCCAAGTAAATCACTGGTCTGTAAGGCAAGTTTGTTTTGCAGTAGTATAAACTATAATATTAAGGATAGTATAAAGAAAACTGTCCTCCTGTATCAAAGACATTGGAAATTGGACTTTTTAAAGTGAATGAGAAATGCCTTCCAATCACACTGTTTACAATACCTGAGGTGTTAGACAACTAGAATATTTGTGCATAGAATCACAGGGTGGTTGAGGTTGTCAGGTACCTGCAGAGACCATCTAGCTCAGCCACCTTGGTCAATGAGTGTCACCTACAGCAAGATTTTTGGGGCCATGTCCTATCAGGTTTTCATTGTCTCCAAGGATGGAGACACCAAGGTCCCTGGAAAACCTGGCTCCAGTACTCAATCAGCCTCTCATGAAAAAAATAAAAAGTTTTTCCTCATGCTTAAATGCAATTTCCAATGCTTTTAGTTTATGCCCATTGTCTCTGGTCTTGCCACTGTGCACCATGAAACATGCCTGATTCCACCTTCTTTACTCCCCACTGCCATCAGGTACTCAAATGCAATGTTAAGATCCACCTGAGCCTTCTCTTCTCCAGGCTGAACACTCCCAGCTCTCTCAGGCCCTCCCTGTGTGTTAGATGTTTCAAGATCTTAGTCATCTTTTTGGTGTTGTGCCAGACTTGCTCCAGTAAGGAACAGCATCACAGATCTTACTGATTCAGAGATGCCATCCAGCACTGGATGCAGCAGTGCAGATGTTTCTCACTGCAGATGTTTCTCACCAGGGCTGAGTAAAGCAACAGGACAGGGGAAGTTCCTCTCCCTCAACCTGCTGTCAGCACTGCCTGATGCAGCTCTGGAGGCTGTCAGCCTTTTTTGCTCCAAGGGCACATTGCTGGCTCATGGTCAGTTTGCTGGCAGCCCTGACTTCCAGATCCTCCCCTGCCAAGCTGCTTTTCAGCTGATTGACCCCAGCCTGTCCTGGTGCTCGGAATTGTTCTTCCTCTGATGTATTTCCCTTTGTTGAATTTAATGAGATTCCCGTGTGCAATCTCTGGAGCTCCCAGTGAATGTCAGCACACTGCTCTGATAAATCAGAAACTCCTCATGCTTCTCTATCATCTACAAACATTCTGAGGGTGCAGTCTGTCCTGGCACCCAGGTGATCTGGACTTTGTGTCTGATCACAACCCTTAGAGTGAACAGTTTTCCACCCTTAGATGCCCAACCTACTTCCAGCTCTTTACTGTCCATTTATCTTGTTTGTAGTTCATAATTTTGGCTGTGAAAATGTTGTGGAAGTATAACTAAAGTAATTGATCTCCACTGAGCTGGTCATTTTATTATAGAACACTTTCAGGTTGGTTGGATTTCCATTTTATAAATCCAGGCCAACTACCTTCTTGACCTTAGTATGTCTGGAAAAAATTTCAAAAATTATTTGCTCCATCACCTTACTAGTGTAACAGTGTATAGATCTTTTTAAATAGATTTTTTTAATGGCTGTATTTGAAATATAACAAAACTTTTCTATATGAAAAACTCTACATTTTTGTGTTGTTCTCCTTCCAAATATTTGTATTGTGCAAAAATTCTTTCAAAGTATTAGCTTAAAACAGTACCAGGATCAAGCAAAAAACCATCAACATTGAGCCTAATTGCTTAGGAAAAAAAACCAAACAAAACCACATAGCGTTTGAAGGCAGAGAATAATTAAATGACATCACAATGAAGGCAAAACTGAAGAAACAGATCAGCTCTGCACAAAACCATGAATGTCTTACTACCCCAGGATCCACAACAAAGAAAAGAGAGAATCGAAGGTCAAATGCCATCCAGTAGAAAATAGTTTTTATTTAGTACATAAACTATAGGTTAAATAGAAAAAAAGAATAAAATATATCTGACCTAAGACAAAGAGACTGTATATGCATTTCTGATAGCACAAGCTGAAATCAGGTGGGAAAAACATCATTATGCATTCTTAAATATATCCAGAAGCTGGACAGAAACCAGGATACTCTTTGTGATGTCCAGGTAAATAAGCTCACTGATTGTACCTTGAAGAGTATATATAGGTTTAAACAATTCCTTCTTATTTGTTTTTTGTGGCAAGGTTTTGGTAGCCAGGAGGGTGCAGGGATGACTTCTGTGAGAAAAGACCAAGGACTCCCCTGTGCCCCACCTTCCAGATAGCTACAAACCAGACCTACTGCTGGCCAAAGTGAGACCATCAGTGATGCTTGTAGTCCCTCTGTGACAACATATTTAAGAAATTATAAAAAATGCTGTCCAGGAGCTGAGAAAGATGGGAAACAGCCCTGCAGATCTCAAGATCCATGAAGAAGGAAAGGAGGAAGTGTTCCAGAAGCAAGAACAGCAATTCTTCTGTAGCCTGTGGGGAAATCTGTGGTGATGAGGTTGTCTTTCAGCCCATGGAAGGCCATGTCTGAGCAAATATTCACATTTCAGCCCAAGGAAGACCCCAAAACGGAGCAGATGGACGTGCCCTCTATATTCTTGATGGCCTTGACTGAATGAGCAAATAGAAGTGGAATGCAATAGCAGTGGAGAACCACAGTATCACTGAATGTTTGATGCTGGAATGGACCTTTAGTCCAACACTGCTGACTGAGCAGTATAACCTACAGCAGCTGCCCAGCACTGTGTCCAGACAACCTTTGAATATTTAGACTCCACAACATCTCAGGGAAACCTGTTCTAGTGCTGTCACCAAAGAGGATGAAAACAGCAAAGGGTGAAAATAATGTTGCTTGTGAGTGATGCCAGATTTCTGCACCAGAAAACAGAGAATTTGAACTGCTTTGATACCATATAAATCATACTTGTTTTCAATGTATTCAACTCTGGGAAAAGCCCCATGTGTCAATATGGAAACTGCCTTGCAAATGCTCAAATGTGGAATCACAATACTGAGGCATAACATGCTTCCTAGACTGTACCACAAGTATAGAACATTGTTAATTATCTTATCTTGAGGGACAGGATATGACCTTTTAATGCCCCTTGCAATTTAGACTTGCATAATTTAAAATGGGACTCATTATTCTCTGCAGTTGAAAATAGATAATTGTACATTCAGAGAAATGTATTTGCAGGGAATTTTCTCAGGCCTGTGTGAGCAAGGTCAGGAGATGAGTATTTTTTTGGATATAAAATAGACCAAAGAAATATATTTGGTTCAGATGCACTTGTGCTCTTTAACTGGTATAGTCCCTTTGGCCTAGGGAAACAAAACACTTAGATTGCTAGAAGTTGTATCTGTCTTTAAATTGAAACAATAATTCCAATATTCCATAGAAAAAGATTACAACAGAGCTTTTTTAACTTTTACATTCAACATCCAGACTGTGCACAGCCTTTGTTTTTGCATTATTAAGCTGCCTTTACCTTGACCCACAAGGTTCTTCTCCCCTTATGTTCTGCCCCTTTCTTCTGCTGAGAAGGAGAAGCTGATAGAGCAGCTGGATGGGCAGCTGGTGTCTAGCCCAGGTCAGCACACCACAACTGGTGCACAATACAGGGCATGAGGAGCTTGAGATAAGCACAGTAATTGGGAGAGCCAATGGGCAGAACATGGACAGGACACAGCTAGCACAGAGTGAACAGTGGAATGATGATGGGGAGTTTTGGTTGTGCAATTGTGGTGAATAAAGGAGTGGATTGTGCGTAAACTTTCCACCTTCAATCAATGTGATAATGCTGTTTTGATTTTAGGGAGGGAGGTTGTTTTTGCTAAATGCGTGAGTGAAGTTTGTGAAAATTGTGGTGGTT
Organism: Luscinia megarhynchos; assembly: GCA_034336665.1. Taxonomy (NCBI): domain Eukaryota; kingdom Metazoa; phylum Chordata; class Aves; order Passeriformes; family Muscicapidae; genus Luscinia; species Luscinia megarhynchos. The sequence goes on from JAPFBE010000003.1 coordinate 75,542,241, forward strand.
GTGTAGCAAGTGTGGATTTTAATGATAAGTCTTAAATATGTGATTCACAGAGATGAGAAATTAAATGTATTGGGTTACACAGCAAGATTTTGGTAGTGTGACGGCTTCAGGGGTGGAGTGCATTTAAGAACTTGAAGACAAATCATTTGGGGTTTATTTATTTTGGGAGATTTTTTTGCCTTGGTGTTTTTTGTTTTCGGTTTAGGGTTTTTTGTCTATTTTTTATTTTGTTTGGTTTTATTTTTGCTTGTGTTATTGTTGGTTGTTTGCTTTTTCCTGACTCTAACAGTGCCTTAGGAGCTCTGTCTCAAAGACTTCATAACAGAACAAACAGAAATTTATTTCTTCTGCATTATGGAAGAGGAAAAAAATCCTAATGTCAGTAATTCTCATACTTAATCACCTTGTGTATTCTTGCACAAATAATTCCTAGAGATTTTCTAGAGAGGCTCTTAGACCAAACTCCTGTGATAGATGCCATCCAAAATCAAAATTGCACAGGATCACCATCCAAATAATTTAGTTTCTCTATAGTCACTATGTAGTACTTCACTGTATGGCATCATTTTGTAATATATTTCCATTTAAATCATTACATCAGTTGTAATATTTAGTTTCATTACCTGGTTCTGTATAAATAGACTGAGATTTTCTGCATCATTTTGCTAGTAAGTCATTATTTTATATTAGACTCTTAATTATAAAAGGTGAAGTAGAATTTGATGGTCTTTTTGATGTTCAAGAGGGGAAAATGGAACAATAAATATGAAATCTTTGCAATTTTTTTTTAGCTTCAAATGGAAACTTCACAGCTACAGGGAAAGAAAAATGTTTTTCCCCCAAAATGGATTTTCTTAAGATTGAATATCAGCATGAACTCAGAGCTATCTTTTATCTCATGTGAAAAGAGTCTTTAGATTCCAACACGCTAGGTGCTTGACAGTGTCCCAGTACACTAAAAATACAAACTGTGGATATAACAGAACAGCAAATGTCTGCAGAAATCTGTTAGATGTTTATGGAAAGCTCCATCCAGAGAGCATTGAGCTATCTATAGTGCATGAAGGAGATCTAGCTACAGATTTAGGTAAGACACTGGTTTTTGACAACTGTGGAGTTTTAAATACAATTTCTTAAGATCATCACACAGGAAAAGATCAAAAGGAAAAGAAGTGTACGTTAATAGGTAAAGATCAAAGAATTTTTTTAAACTTGTACACTGCCACACAGTGTGAGACTTCATGTATTCAGGCACAGCAGCAGCCCAAAATAAATGCACCTTTTTTTCCTTTGTACGGGCTGTCTAGAAACATTTTTTTAAGAAATATTTCCAGCAGTTTCTTTACCTGCTTTTATTGCTTGGCCCATTGTGTAACATAGTCTATGGAACCCTTGATTTACAGATCTTTAAGCACACTTACATTAAATATATAGTAACACAATAAGAGGCAGATAGCACCAACTGAAATACAGGAAATTCCATTTAAACTTAAGCAGAAAAATATACTTTGAACAGGACTGAAAAATGAAAGAGTTTGCCCAGAATGGTTGTGGATCCTCCATCCTTGCAGGGACTCAAAACCGGGGCTTCAAGTAACCTACTCTAGATGATTCCACTCTGAACAGAGAGTTTGACAAGACATTCACCAGAGGGGATATGTACCATCTTTTTTTGACTTTAAGTCTATTGCCAGGCCATTCGAGGGAACCAGTAATATGCTTGTCTTTCTAAATTAATCAACAAAAAATATTGTTAAAAGTCAAGCTATCACAAAATTATGAAGGCTGGAAAAGTTTCAAAGCCAAAAAAACCCCATGCAAGCAAAATCCACACAGACACACAGACACACACACCCTCCCCTGTGATACACACCTGGGAAAGGAAAAAGCAGACAGATGACAGTTAGGAGAGTAATGACAGGGCAAGAAGACAAAGATTCTCTCTGTGTTAATCAGAAATTGGCTTGCTTCTAAGTTTGAAGTTATGCAGCTAAATTTAATCCAATTTTCAGATGTAGTAAGTACTGCTGCTCCATTAGCTTCAATATGGGTGCTCAGCCTGCTATGAGTAAGGTCACCTTTCGTTAGGTACTTAAGGATGTGTTTCAAGGACTGATTCATGGAGGCGACACACACTCATAGCATCCACTGCACCCAGGAATTCCAGCACATGTGGAAAACAGGATGTTTATGCCTACTTCCAGGCATGGAACTTTGTGATTGATTCTGATTAGAGAGATTACCAACACAGTTGTGAAAGAACAGAGTTGATTATGTGCAAGAGCAGCACTTTGAGCAAATTTTATATTCTCATTATAATGTGAAAACAAAAACCAACAATGTTTTAAGATCATTCTTCATCTCAAGTGACAGTAAATCTTTCTGATTAGTCATACTTCTTTCAAAAAACTTTGTGAAGAATATTTTCAATCTAGCATAACCAACTGTAGAAAAGATTGAAATTAGGTGTTACTCATTTTGGACTTAAAGGATGACTATTTATGCTTGCGCAAATTACTGAAGTTCATAAATTTTCTTTAATGGAAAGGACTTAATTTGAAATGAGGGAGCTATAGTAACACTGAGAGCAAAATAAGCTGATAACAAAAGGAGAGAGAGTGATTTTGGGCAATCATTTTACCATTTGTGACCGTGTATTGCCATACTGAAGTTCCAAATATAGCGATTCCTTTGGACGGGATGAACTTCTTCATGGTTCTCTATTTCATGTAGATTATTTAAAAAATTTAAAAAAGAAAAAAAAAAGTTGAGAATTTATGCCAGTCTTATTTATGGAGTGTTATAGGAGTTCATTGAATTTTGAGTATGCATCATAAATAACTTAGCATACCTATCATACTCTAAATTATCACAGAATAGGGGAAAAATAGAATATCAAGTTAAATTATATTTTATTGTTCAAGTGGAACTTACTTCTAGACTAAGAAATATATGTATATCAGTGTCAACATATCTAAATAGGAATGTAAGTTCCCATAGTGTAGGCAGTGAAGAGGAAGCTAATTCTGAGTTGGAGCTAGAATGGAGATATGAAATTATTTGACTCATGGTAAAGCACACTATTAGGAATATATCCACTTGTTAACATACATGTCCAGTGTCTGTATGGAGAATTTGCAAAGGGTATTTTTAATTTTAAATACCACACAAGAAATTTGAAAGGTCCTGTGCAATTCCAGACTACAAGCTGAAAACCAGATAGGATGTCCCACAGAAATTGTCTCTAAAGGTTCTTTTCAGCCAGCTGAATCAAGATTTTTTTTCAGGAAGGAATTTAGTTACCTAATCATAGATGCCAAATATATAAGGTATAATTTCTGCACTGCATTTAATAGCCATGAGCATATCTTCCATTTACCATGGCACGACTCAACTTATTCACAAGAAATTACATTTTGTTCCTGGTAGATTGTCAGTTGAATAGGCAAGAAGGCACCAGGGATTATATAGACTAAATCCTTTTGGCCATAGACCTAGATTCTACTGTATTCATCTGAAAATTAGTCATGCCTCCTGTTCTGGGAGTTGTTCAAATTCTCTGACATAGGTGTAAAACAATATTGATTTTAAGAAAACTAGTTAAACAGAATATTTGTGAGATCTATGATGTAACAATATATGAATGCAATTGATCATTAAATGGCTTTCTTATTGCTTGCAATTAATAGCTCTAAAATTCCTAATAGAAGTTTTGCCGAGTTCTAATCATTTTACACTAATACTATGACTATTATTAGTTCCTGCAATATAGAACTAGGGGATCATTAAAGACCCTACCAACCCAAACAATTCTTTATAAAGATGCATTATCTGGCTGAAATGTGTTAAAATGGTGTTATGTTTAATAACATTTTTCCCTCAAGTGAGAACATGTTTTTTCCTGGATGAATTTAGTTTTGCCACAGAAATTTTTTTCCTCAAGACTCCTCAGCAACAGTCTTGAAAGGATATTTCTTAATGCTTTTGCAATGGTAAGTCAGAAGCTGCACCAACATTTCTCTCTCAAGTCTGCAATGCTGTCTTACTCACTTATTGACTACTTATGCATTTAGCATTTGTCATTAATGCTTACATTTGAAAAACAGAATTGTTTTTAAAGGAAAGCTGTTCAAGACAATGAAGTTCTGCAGCAATCAATGCCCAGAGCATTTAGCTTTCTTCAGCAGAGTAATAAATATTTTGTCATAAGCAGAGAGCTTGCATGCAATAACATTTATTTCATTAGATATGCGGTACTTATTGCATGCACTTTTACAAATACATTTTAGCATTGGCATAATTCTACAGTAATTTATGTGTGACTACTACGTCTTTACGACTGAGTTTCCAAGAAAATGCTCTGACCTTTTCTTGTAATTCCTGAAATGGCTTATGACTTCCTATTCCTGTACAGTATAGAACTGGGATTCTTCATTTAGACAAATTATTTATCTTTCTTTAATGGCCTTTATAGGAAATGGAAGCTAGAAAGCAAATAACGTTAGGAAAGCAATATTATTTTTGATATATATCATAGCAGATAGGTAAAGAACAGAAATCCACCAAAAGTTCTTTTCCTTAATGCACTGTTTCCCCTAGTTATTATTTAGTGGTTGCTGTGGGTTATTTTGTTGTTGGTCTTTTAGGGGATTGTGGTTGTTTTTATTTTTTGGTTTTTTTTTTTTTTTTCTTAATTTCGTTTGGAGTTTGATTTCTTCCTTTTTTACCTTATTCAAGCACAAACTGAGCTGAAGTAGAAACATTAAAAAAATTAGAACAAAGTGGTTTATTAAAATTTAATATCTGCCAGATAGTCTATATTTTTGCATAAAAATAACTTTTAAGGCAGAAATACAAACACTGTAGTTGTCAGGATCCATCGACAATCAAAGGAAGGTTAAATACTGCCACTACTAAAAATAGGTGCCTTGTAGGATTTACAAACAGTTAGAGTAACAGCTCTATTAGATGCCAACTGAAAAGATTTTGTATACCATTTGTCTTCAGAAGGGAACTGAAAATATCCTCATGATGTACAAGGTAATTGCAAACATCCATAGGAAACTTCAATTTGCATGGTACCAACCTTCATGCATATCAACTGTGTCTGAGGTGACCTTTCTTTACATTTCTGATTTAAAGGTATATTTGCTGGAGTTAAATTGCAGGCTCCCTACTGGGGAAGTCACCAATTTTTCTGTACCTCTTTTTGTTTGAGGTAGGAAGAAGACATGCCAATTTCTATATTACATCCTTGTATTTTCATCTTATGCAAGGGGGAAATGCACCTTTCTAGCTTGTGTAGAATTCTGCACTTCCACTGAAACCATATTGCCTTCTCCAACAAATGATCTCAGAAAAAAACCCTACAAATATCAGTAGAAATTGTTTCAGATTTTGATCTAAATCTGAACTTTGGAGCTTTGTTTCATGTCTAGCCTACACATTCCCAGATATTTAAGACCTAACTCAGCTTGAATGGAAAAAGATTCAGAGAATAAATCCTCTGACTGTTGCTGAATGTTGTCTAGATGAAATTTTAGATCCAACAGTGAGACATGCTTCTTGCACTCAACCATGGACATGAAGATTACTCCTGTGGTTTACTTAAAAAATAAGCAAAACCCAACGGCCAAACTAAAATACACATATGAATCACATTCAGATTATAAAATTCAGTAAAATTGTTCTTAAGAATACAAAATTTATTCACTATGTACCTGTCACATTAGAATCTCTTATCCAATGTTTTTGTTGCTTGCACTATTCTACTAAGGACATAATTATTCAGAATATTCCCTTTGATATTGATGAGATCCAGTAAAAATATAGTTACTTTTTAATGATTGATAGGAACATTTAATCATGTTAGCTATATCTACAATATATTGTGTTTAAATGTATAGTGCAATATTTTATTCAATATTATTGGTGTTATAGCCTAAATTTAGGATTAGAAGACATTTTTTCAGGCCCAAAAGGTAAAAAGCTGTAAAATTCATCATTAAAAATGTTGAAATCTCATCTTTAAGGCAGACAACTTAAATTAGTTGTCCAAATCTTCTCTTTATTCAAAGTTAAATTTTGTGTCATTTAGAGCAATTCTGTACAGTTTATTTTAAAGTAAATCCCGGTACTTGGTAGATACACTTTTAAAAAAAATCATAGTTTATTTTAAAATAAATTACATATTTTTAAGGAGGTCTACATACATCTTTTGTTACCCCAGACACTCCTGAACTTAAAGAACCCAAATTTTTTTCTGTCTGTTTTGGACTACAGTTTCATTTCCTTGAGAGGTGGTTCCACCCAGAAAACAGAAATTGCAATGCCTTCTGAAACTTCAACATCCACTTACACAGAGCCAGAGTTTTTCACTCAGAACTTTGAATAAACAGTCTTGTGATGAACTTTTACACCTTGGTTAACAAGAAACAGAAAAAAGTTTACTTAGAAATATGTTTTGTATATAACAATGTCATAGCAAAGTGCCCTTATTAATAGGAGAAGTCAGGAAGACTTCACACTGTGGCTAATTTTGTGTTACATTGCTCATTTATCCCCGAAGTCCTCAGCAAACATTTGGTGTAACTGTTTCAGTAATGTCCATTGAAGAAATTCAGAACCAAGCATCAGTTATTATACACAACTTCCCATGGTTCTTGTTCAAAAACAGTGACATAAAAAAAGTGAAAAAATAAAAGGAAGTGAAGAAAAAGTGACCAGGTTTGGAAAAACAATTGGTCTAGGAATTGACTCTGTTCATGAATTAAAAAGAAAAACGAAAAAGGCTTATTTTTGTTTTGTCATAGAAATTTTCATATTATATTTTATTGCCATTTAAAATGGTTAGCAAGATCAATTTGTGGAAAAGGTGAGGCTGTGCACACAGTATCTAAAGCTAAAAACCTGTATTGAAAGGGTACATCAAATATTCTTACCGAATTCAAATTCACCTTTCTTCAAAATATCCTACTGAATAATCTGCAGCAGTGAATGATTCAAACCTGGATGATATTTGTAGAAAAACCTGGGTTTTTTTGTTTATCTCCATTGAGATCTAGTTAATTTGCTTCCATAGTGTATAATGGATTTGTGCTATAGATAAAGGAAATTCAAACTAATACTTGTCAGCTTGAAAATGACCCTAAGTTTCTACATGACAGAGAGTAAGAGACAATGCCTCCACACAGTAAATTCTTTTATTTGTATAAATTTGGTGTAGTCAGGTCAAATTTAATTACTTTTCCTGGATTGTTAAATTAAAAGAAAATTCAAATTCTCTTTTGTAATATATATACATAAATATTAGTAACAACAACTCTTAGAGGTTTTGCTTTTCCACCTTTTCTTTATACTGCATAAATATTGTCTGTGTAGGTAGTGTAATGTGACTTCAGAATATTAAGTATAATTTTTGTGATTCTTCAGGCATAAGAAAAAAATATATTCTACAATGGGGTCCAAAACATTTAAATTCTGTTCTTTTTTCTGAGTTCAGTATATTGCTAAAAACATCCCCTTTCCCTGATGTCAGTATTCTTGTTGACTAAAACTTAGTTTGTATCTTAAGTGGTATAAGTGACAATATTTTTTCTGCTAAATGTGTTTAAGAAAACTTCAGAATCCAAGCTATCTTAGAAATATTTTAAAGAACCAGATTAAGATTTCAAAATTTGCATTTGTTTTCCTCAGTAAAGCTTTCATGATTTCGTTATAAGGTCAGTGCCATTACTGATGATATTGAAAAACATCTAGCATAAAGTCTGGATTGCAGAATCACCCAATCACAGAGCATGCTGAGTTGGAAAACAAATATTTACTAAATCTTTTATGTATTTTTCTGTGTATGTACTAGTTTCAATATACAGGAAATTGCAGTAAGACAACAGCATCTCTAAGGAAAAGGACTGTCAGAAATGCTTAAATTCTTTCTGATTTTGTGTTCCAGGCTCCATTCAGGTGCATTTGTGACAGCATAAACCTGAAAGTTTGAAGTTTTGGGGACAACAAACATGTGATTGCATTACTGCAACTCTTCCTTTCAGAAAGAGCATTAAATTTACAACAGGAAATCCAAAACCTAGGTGTGCTACTTTGCGGGGCTGTTCTGTAGCTAAGTCTAACTTCTAAAATATAAACAACATTTCAACATTTTTCATTTTTATGAAAAGCTTTTGAAAATACCACCTCCAAAAAACAAAATCAAAATAACTTTATTTACATATTTGTGAATTCTAACCTCCTTAAGGAACTCTTAACAACAATATGAGCAGAAAACAAATAAGCTTGGATCTTCATACACTTGTACCACTATTTGAGCAGAGAAATGGGGACATCAGCAATTTTGATCATGCTGTTGTTGTCTATGAGGAATGCATTAGCCAGAGAGTTGAAAAAAGCAGAGTAATTTATAAATGCTATGACAATAGCAAATATGATGGCAAATATGAATGCTTGTGGAACTGTTTAAAAAAGGAATCAGTACAAAAGGTAACTTCTAAATAGCATCCTGAATAAATAATCTGGTTGTCAGAAATACTTAACATCCAGGAGTCTTAAATAATTCCTTTCAAAATCCACAGGAGGGGTGGATTGTTTTTAAAATTCATCATGACTATATAAACTTTGTTGTTCATTCTTGCACATTCATTTATTAATTCTGCTCCTAGTAAGACTCCGACTTCATTAAGAATATTTGTGGAGTCAATTATAAAAAACTTTCCAGTTTTGCTCTTAATGGCTATATATTCCTGATATAGTTATTTTCACTGGGTTCATCTCTTTATTTGGCACATACAAATATGTTAGGTGCTTTGAATCAAAGAGCCAGCTAATTTTAGGACTTTATCTTGCGAGTGATGTTTTGTTTGGTTTTTTTTAAATCTCTGTATGCTGGTTTTTGGTGTGGTTTTTTGGTTGTTTTTTTTCTTTTCTGAAAAGCCAGAATAGCTGATACAATCAGGTAAAACAAAAGATTGACAAGCTAATAACTGCAAAGAAATGGAGTGTAGCTGTTTTCCCAGCAGTCTGGAACTCTTATCAGGAACCTTATGTCAATGCAAAGTTCAGTATGTGAGATTCTGCTCATCTAACTACAGATACTGAAATAAAATAGATCATATCCAGAAAATACATACTTTATTTATTTATTTTAAGGAAATATGAAATATAATGCTTAAATAATATGCCTGAATTATTCATACCAATTTTGTAGATATTATTTCAGTACATATCTCTAGTAGTGAAATATATACAATTTAAGGGAAAAAAAATTTAAATAATCATGAGTGTTATTTTTCATGCTCTTTGGAGTTTCCAGGAGTTTCAAACTCAAGTGGCTGAAGAAACTAATTTTTAGAGACATTTTACAAATATAAAACTCTTTCTACAAATGGAATGGAACATTTGATACCATTCCAAGACATGCAGGTGCCAGACATGTTACTTGGAAGGATACTCAAAAAGACACAGGCAGAAGCTGAAGATATCACTGAACCTGGAACTGTGCCATTTTTCTTAGAGAATGGTTCTAGTATTTCCTTGCCACAGAGATTGCACTTTTTCCTTCAATAGTAAATATGATTATTATCTACCTTCCTAATTTCCCTCAGTAGTTTTAATATTAGTAGGTGCTATTAATCATATGTTCTCTCTTTCAGGAATGAGTGAGCTTAATTCACCTCCTGATGTCCCTCTGCATATTCCACTGATGTTAAGCATGGACATGAAAACTCAAAAATACAATACCTGATCATGATATCTTATACATTAACTATTTCAGAAAGCCATTGAAAATTCCAAATACTAATGAAGAGTCTTATTTTTCTTGCAGTATTAAATGAAACATGATTATCTCAGTTTTACCTTTGCTATTTTCTGTTATAAATACAAAATTTGAGTTTTCAAATCCATTTTGAAGACACTCATATGAGGGGAATACTCTGCATGATGTAAATTTGAGTGAAGACAATGTGGTACTTATTTTATGGATCTGGTCTGTGATATCAAAAGAATCCTACCCTAGGTGTTTACAGTGTTTTAACCACTGAAGTTTACAGTCAGTAGAGTAGTTTTAAAATTTCATATTTCCTCTAAGGAGTGAAAAAAATATTTTTCTTTTCTTCACATTTATTTAGAAGGTTTCTCAAAATAGAACATAAATAAGTTGCAAAATTTGCATTAGATCTGTAAACTCTCAGTTTGAATTCAGAGCTGTCTCCTGGGGTAATGTTCAGTTGCTTAAATTTAAGCACATACTGTCATTCTGAAATACTTGATTAAGCAGAAATATCTGTAAGGACATAGAAGTTATGACAGAAGATCTTCTGGAGACCTACAATCTTTTGAACTGGTCACAGATATTAAAAAATATGTAAGTCCAAATACATGTGAAGGACACTAGACTGCTCATGTTTAGGCAAACTGAGTCTAAAAAGAAAAAAACATTTAACATAAGAAAGGACACTGGATATTAGATTTTGTCCATGTTATATCAGTAGACAATGTGCAAGCTAAGGAATTTTTTTTCCCCAAAATTCAATAATGATTACTATCTTATCTTTAGTCTCAAATGAAGATTATAAAGGAAGAGTAGTTTTTGAAATCTCAAGACATGGGGGTATCAGTTCAGGCTGTTCTGTGATACTGTGTAAAAATGAAAATTCTGACAAAGTCACAACAAAAATAGTGAAAAAACAAATGTGATTAATTTGAACTACTGACATCTTAAATCAAATAAGGGCTCCTAAGAATAAGTTAAAGGAAAGGTCAACAATTAAATGTGTTAGTTTTTAAACAAAAAATTAGCAATGTGACAGATACAAACACAACATCTGTTTTCTTATCCAGTTTGAGTGTTAGAGGTCCCAGAAAGCTGAAATTAGCCCATACTGGAAGCCTTTTTCTTTTAATGGAAGATGATTAAAGAGACAGGTTTTACAAGGTTAATCCAAACTGAAATTACAGAGGTTTGTATATTTTGGAGAGTTTTGTGGTTAAAACACATTAACCCACAAGCAATTAACCTTGCTCTTATGCTGAGAAGTGACCTGCTGGCAATGCTGTATGGTTTGTGATTGCCTACTGGGAGCACTCAGGCCAAAGGTCTTAGGTTTCTGTCAAGTGCTTCCATGTGTGAATCCACTTCAAAATAGGATCTTGGAAGAATGATAGTACCTGCTTTTAGTCACTGCAGGTCATTGGAACACCCTAAAATTGCATAATGCAGGTGCACCTGATTTGTGATTCAGTGTTTTTATTTCCCTGTAGTAAAATTGACTGTAATCAAACTGTAACTGGAGAAAAACTTTGGATGAAGGAAAAGGCAGTGAGGAAAAATGGTATTTATTCTTTCAGAGATAACACACTTGTAATGCTTTGGAAAAAAGCATTAACTTGTCTTAATATTTTGGTTTTTCCCTATTATCCTTTTCTAAATAATTTTTATTTATTTTTATTTTGAAACTCCGTGTTTAGGAAGCTTGCTATTTTAGAAAGTATGCCAGAACCTTCAGCAGGAATGAAAAAAGCTATGAAATATGAGGCTGAGATCCTCAAAACTACCATCAAATGAAACAAAGTGACCTAATCCAAGCGACCTTTCTTTAAAATGTTGACTTTATGAAAGCAATCCCCTCCTTTGGAAACTTCAGAGTGTGCTCCTGAACTATACATAACATCAATTAACACATCATACTATTTAGCAAATGCACAATAGCTATCTTTGTGCTGGCTTAGTGGAATTTGAGGATCAAGTGTAGATTTCACCCATGGTCGTATTACATGGTGGCTTCCATTTTGTTTTTCTTCCTGCAAATTTAGGTGCTGATTTTAATGTTAAATGCTCTGTGGTCCAATATAAGCATTTATTTGGTTTTATCTTTGTACTTTAACAAAGGAATTAGCTGATATGTTGACTGTGGGTCCCTAAATTTTCCTGTGGAGATTTGTTTATTTCTTTATGATATACATCATGGAGGAATTTAGGTTGAGTTAGTTGCAAAAATTAGAATATTTCACTAACTGGTATAAATTTAGGGTTTTTATCTAGTAAACATAGAAGGTGGAAAACGTTCTACTTCAAAGCAGTGTTGAGCAACTATAATTGGAAACCTCAATTACTTTAACAGTACTTTTTCCTATTCCATTGCATAGTAATGGATAAAGAGAAACTTGAAGCTAGCATTTCACCTTAACAAAATCCAAAAGGGAAATCTATACTGGCTCACCATTTATTAGATCAGAATATCTGAGTGTATTTGGATATTTAACTTTAGATTTCTTTATTGAAATGTCAAACTTGAATTTCAGGCACTAAGACCAAATCCTGACAATTACACCCCGAGTGAAGAACTATATCTTTTAAATGAAGGGTGCTGATTTCTGACTAGCCATCTGTCTTGGTTTGAAAGACAGGTGTCTACCAAGGAAGGTAGGAGCCCTCCTTGGAATGGAAAATGTAGATCCCCTCCCTCTCAATTATTATAATTTCGAAATTAAGGGGCTCTTAGGCAAAGATACGAGAATAGGAATAACAGTTCTTTACTAATATGTATAAATAAAAAAACCCTACAGCTTAATAAGAAAATGAAAAATGAAAAAAATGCAGCAGGGCAATGACACAATATAACCTGACACCCCATCAGCCAGGGTGTTGGTAGCAGTCTGATTAAATGGTGGCTACAGTCCTCCTGGAGTGACAGGTGTGGTTCTGCTGAAGCAGTGATTTTGTAGAAGGTGTTTTTTCCTTCTGAAGGTCTAGTGGTGGTGCAGATAAGTCTGGTCTTCCTCTGGGAATCCAGTGGAAAAAAGGCTGACGATGGTGTTCCATATCTCAGATCACATCCAGGTAGGAAAGGCTTGGCTCCTCTCCCAGGGTGAATCATTTCCCAATGGGATGAGGAAATTTTACCAGTCATGCAGTGGGGCTCAATGGCCCATTAACAGAAGATACTTCATTGGAGGGAGCAAGTGTAGTGGAAGAGATAAAGAACACCTCCTCACCTGGTTTTAACAGCAGGCCCATTGACACAGGATATTCCCCCCAGATTATGAGGGATAGGTCATACAAGAGATAAAGAACACTGCCCCACCTGGTTTTAACAGCTGGTAGTAGAATATGCACTTTTGGTTATATCTTGCATTGCAACTTAAGATACAATCCAGAAGCCTTCCAAAAGGAAATAATACCACCTTGAAATTTTAGTACAATAACTTGGACAGGAAGATCAATATTTTTATATTTTCACACATCTAACATCCATTTCTAGGGACTGCTTAAAAATATCCAGGCAACCCTGTCAGCATGGCATTACAAGCAGGATAGTCTTTACTTACGGATAAAAAATTCTCTAGTGTAATAAGCAGAACCATATTTTGCTCTCTTTCTTAGAAATACCTTTGTCTTTGTTCTTTCCACAACACAGCTCTTAATCACTTGCCAGTGCAAGGGGAATTCTGTGTTTTAATTACACCCTGTTTTCCCTGTGCTGTTTTTAGCATTATATAGCTGACTACAATGCTTTCCTATATTTTGATTATTTCACTTTTTCACTAACACTAGGGGAAATCAATAACAGAGAGCATTGTATTGGGTCTGGCTGAGATGGAGTTCATTTTCCCCACAGCAGCCCCCACAGTGCTGTGCTTTGCATTGAAAGGAGCTGATAACACCCCACTGATTTGGTTCTGCTGACAGTGCTGGTAAAATATTAGGGCTGTCTCTCCAACATTCTCTCACCAGTAGGCTGGGGGCTGGGGGTGGGTAAGATGTTGAGCAAGGACATAGCCAAGATAGCTGACCCAAACTGATCAAAGAGATATTCCATACCATATAATGTCTAATCAGCAACAAAAGCTACTAGAAAGGAGAAATCCAGGGTATTTGTTGTTGCATTGTTTGTCTCTTAGGGCAACTTCTACATGTCCTAAAGCTCTGCTTCCTGGGAAGTGGCAATACATTGTCTGCTGTTTGGAAGTAACAAAATATTTTGTTTTCCTTTGCTTTTACATGTAACCTTTTTTTTTTTAATTTATTACACTGCCTTTATCTTGTCCCATGAGTTGTTTTTTTTTAAGCTTATTTTCTCCCTTCCCTGTCCTGCTGAGGAGTGATAGAGTGGCTTGGTTGATGCCAGTGTCCAGCCAAGTCAACCCACAAGTAAGAAAAGAACAGAGTCTGTAGAAAGAAAACCCATTATTAGAAAACTCAGTTAGTTAAAAATAACTGAAATTTGTACATACTGTGGCTCCCTTATGGTCTTGTAACCATTGTAATAGTTGATCTATTGAAACTATAAGCCACATCATATGAATCAGTAATACCAAAATTAATATTGAGATTGACCTGAAAATACTTCTGAAAATGTAAGAATGATCCGCTGTTTTCTCAAAACCTCTGTATATTCAAACCTGATCTTTATGTACATAATAGATTTCACATGTTCTAGAAACACAGTAATCTTTATGCATGCAAAAAGAATAATTATCACTAATGTTCAAGTATGTGTGTGACAATGACACGTTTTCCTAGAATCATGGGTTATATTTGAGTTTATGACATTCAAAATTCATAAACAGGACTTGTGCTTAGCCTGATAATTCACCTATGAAAGCAGTAGGGCAGCTGGTTGTTGAAGATAGAATTGAAAATTCTTGTGTGCAGTTTCATGAAAAAGCATGGATATCACACTGTGTGTAATCATATGCTGACTATTAAGAGAGAACAGCTATTTAATAAAAGTCCCATCACTGTCACTATTGACTAGTTGAGTACTTTAAATGAGTCAGGCTTGATGCAGGTGATTTTGAAAATCCAGATGCTTCTATACCCCAGGGGAAGGTAAAAAAGCATATAGAACAGGTGAAGAAGTTATTTTGGAGTTTCATTTGATATTTAGTATAACAGGCCTCTTGGGATGTTAATAGGGATACAAGATAGATTCCATCCTTTCTTGTTGGGGTTAGATCATCAGATAAATATCATAGACAAAGTGATTATTTTAATTTTCTTCTTTTTTCATTTTCTTTTTTAAACAGACATGTGATTATACTCATTAATGTCCCCTCATTTTCAAAATAAATTTAAATTAACATTCAGTTCATCTAGTAGGTCAATACGTTCATATCAACTTTTCTATAAAATATTATTGTAGTATGTTTTCTGTATTATCAGCTTCATAAATATCATCAGTATTGAGTAATTTCTTTGTTTACACATGTAAAATATATTGCATTGAGGCCTCTTAAGAGCTAGTGATTACTGGTATTGCATTTGGTTATGACAACCAATAAAGAAATGATTAGAGGGTGTTCATGTGAGCACTTTGCTAATATGTGATTCTCTTTTCCTCTTCAGTCTTAGTAGAGTACCTCTGAAACACTCAAAGATCAATTAAGCACTCCAAAACATGCCTTACAACCTGTTTATAAGTGTACTCTTCAAAATATTGCTTTCTGTAAATAAACTGGGGGAGTTGAGTAGCTTGATTCTAAATTTGCAACAGGAACTTTCATAAAAGGGAAAATAGTGACTGACTACTTAACATGTGGCATGTTCCATTTAGCTAATTGTTTTGGAAGATGACCTGTTTCTTTTGATTTTCATGTCAAAAAAAATGATTTTATGCAGGAAAAGGTGCCAATTCCCTATATATCAAAATAGAGAAAATCACTAGGATTTTTAGGGATCCCAGTAATATTTAGTTCAAACTGCTTGTCCAAAATTTCTTCAAGTGAAGCTGTCTGCTCAAGTCCAGTGAGATTTTGAATATCACTAAGGATGGAGACATCACCATATTTCTGTGAAACTTATTCCATTGTTTAACTACTCTCACAGTCAAGAGGGTTTTCTTATATTTAAGTGCAATTTCCACTGTTAATATATCACATCATATCATATAATTATATTGATTACTGCATCTTTTTCTTGTATTTCTATTTCTCCATAGATATTAATATGACTAGGCTAATGTATACCAATTAACCACCCTGGAAAAGTCATGAGATGTTATTCTGGTAGTTTCAGTGAAGAGATTTTCAACCTGATGAAAGCATAAGATCTACACTTAAACTACTATATATTAGTTAAATAAAAGCTGTGAATGTTTTATCGTTGTATACACAGTTAACTTTCAGCTGGAAAGATTTAGAAAAGCTTACTTCATTGCCTGAGTCTGAATTCTTAATGAATAGCATAAAGCTGACTCTTCATTAAAATTCATATGTGAAACTTATACATCTAAAGATACAGCTCTATGTGCAAGTAGAGAGAGTGTTGATCACTAAGGAATAATAAAAATCTGTTTGAGTTTTGTACTAAAAACTTATACTAGATACCAACACACAAAAAATTAAATCCCAAACAACTGGATTGAACCCTCCATCTCTTCAGTTGTAGTTGGTACATATGTAATTCTTCCAAAGTGTAGCTAAAGTTTAACTTTACAGATGCTAAATTATGATTGTATGTTGAGAGAATACATGTGACGTCCTTATAAACGTCAAATGAATTCTTTATGATCAGTGCTATTAAAATGAACACCAAACAATTCAGCTATAATTAGTGCTATTATAATGAATACCAAAGGAGTCCATGGTAATTAGCTGCAGTAACTGAATAAGAAATGAGCTCAAAATGAGAGATTGGAGAAATCTCTTGAAAAAAAGCTTTAAGCTTCTTGTGAATTAGCAAAATTTTATACTTATCTAATAATGAGAGGATGACAACATTGCAAATGTTGTCTTCAAAGCAATGTGATCTGTTTCACCCAGGAAATCTCAAAAGATGCACAGATTTCTACATGGGACAGACTTTTGATTATTTTTTTGGGACTGGACATAAAGAGGTGACAACACAGATTTTTCAGGTGTCTCTATAGCCTCACTGTGTCCCTCATCATACTGAAGTTTGGATAGCAAATGATTTTTTTCTAAGACAGTAATGCTGTGTAGGATCACTGACTAGCTTATTGATGTTTGACAAAGAAATTTAACAAGACTTCTAAAAATAATTTCCCTCCATGGTGTTCTATCTTTTTATTTCAGTGGTGCTTGATCTTTCCATTCTGTGGATTTCATTTCCCCAAAACATTCTGAAAATGCTTTCCACATTGGTATTAGTTTAGCTACAGCAGTGAGAATAATTATTGTGAACGGTTGTTCTGTATAGTTATGGTGGTTATTCATTAGCTACAGTCATTATTTTTTATAAAATGATTGAATTTCATGGCACCTGGGCAAAAATGGCACATTCTTGTAGATCCTGGAAAGAATCAAACTCCTGTACAAACTAGTGCTTGTTCATCTAATTCTTGCTTGTTCCACATGTTCTTTATATGGTTTTCAAAATCTTTCAAAATCTCCAAAATCTTCAAAATCTGAACAAAACCTGCTATAGTTTGTTCAACCAACAGTAACAAAAGTTTATAAAAGAAACAAATTAGCATACCTTTCATTTTATAAAACAAGAAAGTATTTCAGAAACCAGACTGGAAAAGTCAAAGGCAAATGGGCTTCAGTTGGATTGTTGTTTCTTTAAAGAAATCCCATGTGTCTGCATTTATGTTCACATCTTCCTTATTCCAGCTGGCTTTTCTGAGAATTGATGCAGGATTGAAGATTTCAAAATATATTCAGAATTTTCCTTCTTCGCTCATACTTTTACTTGAAATCTTTAATTCTTAAAGGACGTCAGATAAATAAAAAGGATCGCAAAGAATTTATAAGATATAATTTATAAGATTGCATGAACCCTATAAAGAGTGCCTTGATCAAGACCTTAGTTAAAGAAGCATAATGCATCCCTCCTGGCAATATAAAATGAAGAAAAGCATTGTGAGCAAAGTGAACTTAGCAGACAAGACCTTTAGATTGACTTTTATCAAACAGAAGGTTTAATCTGCACTGTGACATGCCTTAACAATTACCCAGAGTTTCACCACATCAATCCAAAGGCTTAACGTCCCCTGTGAAGGAGAATATGTCAAGTTTGCCAAAACAGAAAAACAAAAGACACTGAAATATTGATAAAGCAAGAAATGGTCTTATTTTTGTAAAAGTCAGTTACCACAGTCCTTTGTATTTTTAAATTGTGCCATAATAGGAGCAAAGCAGCATCTAACTGGTAAAAACCATGCCAAATCAAGAAAAATCACAAAACTCCACAATCTTAAAAACCAAAGCAGGAGCTATGTGGTATTTGGCTAACATGAGATATAGTTACAACATTTGTGGAGGAAAAAAAATAGATTTGATGATAGCTTTTGGAAAAATTGTTGTCAGAAATTTTACCTTAAGTTTTTATGGAATTTATAGGATCACAGGACTCTTGGGAATAGAACTAAGGCCAGCATTAAATACTGTGTGATGACTGCTTCTTTGTAAGGGTAGCTCACAGGAAAATTTCAAAGTTAATGTTGAAGGAAGCTAAAGAGCTTGCACATTTAGATGTAGAAGTATTTTGCTACACAGTGAGGGAGAAGAACATATTGCAAACTTTTAACTAATGAGATAAGAGTAGCTGTATGTGGGAGGTGAAATATTCTAAAATAAAAATGATTTGGTATGTTTCTATATCTTGGGAAATTTGTGATTCTTTCATGCAGATTAAAAAAAGTCCTGCTAAATGCCAGAGCTCTGAAGCAAGGAAATGGCTTCAGTGGTAGACCTGTGCATTGTGTTCTGGTTAACTACTGTGTTTCTATTGCTCCACCCAAGTTTAAAAATGGATACATAGCCTTTTTATTCCTACCATTATCTGTGGTAAATGAAAAGGTGCTTAGAGATATGTTTCCCTCCTCCTTCTTCAGTCAATGGAATTTCTGTCTATATCAAGACAAGCAGAAATAACAAAACATTTATGCTACTCTGTGCTACTTTTACTGAATCTTCCACCATAGGATGACAGCTTCTTAGGGCTGGCTCAGTCTAAGGAAGAAATGGGACTGATCTGTTTGAATACAGAAACGTAGGTGAAGTATAGCTCCCTACAATGTGCAGAACTCCTCAAGGGGGTTCAAGGTTTGGAGCAGAGAGAGACACAATGAAGACACAATTGTCTGTCCAGTGAGACAAACCATTCAAAATAAGACAACCTTTTCTACAATAAGAGAGATGAAATTTTTGCATCTGTGCTGCTAGATGGGACAGGGAAAGATATTTTTTAGCTATTGTGTGTAGTAAGGACATCCCAACTAATTTGACAGTGTGAGTAACACTTCTAAGCAGTCATCAAGATAAATGCATTTCCACTCATATATTCAATTTTTTTTTTCCCCTCAGTAACACACATACTAGTCTTAGACTCCATGAATGTATAATATTGCAGGAATTCTAGGATTGATTGAGGTTCCTATATAATTCTTTTTTTGTTTTTGACATGACAGTGATATCCCCAAGTAAAAAAAGAAGAAAAGACAACCTACCATGAGTATTATCAGTCTTCTAGCAAAAGACAGTGTGTTGGTGACTTTTCATAACACCAGTCCATATTCTGATTCCCAAATTAGTCTTGAGTAGGACTGTTAGTATGACTGTTAGTATGACTCTTAGTATTTAGAATAATGGTAAGTGATTTTTTGTGTTTTGATTGATTGTAAAGACTTTTTCTGCATTAACAATAAATTCTTGCCTTCAGGGAATCACAGAATCACAGAAATGTAGACATTAGGGTGGACCGCTGGAGGTCAGTTAAGCCAGTCCCTGTGAACATAAGATTTCTTTCATTTGCCTGAAGAAAATGTAATTTGATTCTTCTTCCTGATTGTGTGAGCTGCAGTGGAAACCAACCTTAGTGTTGTCAAGTTATGCTAACCTTAACCCATAAAATCTGTCTTGGCTCTGCATTCATCCCTACCAGGACTCCATGTATTCCATGTGCACAAATTCCGGACTGTCCTCATATTCTGTGTGTTAGCACACACACACTTCAGAGAGATACTCAGCCATGTGCACATTTCCAGGAACAAAAAGCATGGGAGTCAGCATCACCATGCTTTTTGGCATTTCTATATGTGCTGGTTTCAGGTGGCAGGAGGAGGGGGAGCCGCCTGAGGGAAAGCCACACAAGGCCGGAAAACAGGAAAGCTGTCCCGTCTCTGGGAACTTCCCCTGTGGGATGCAGGGACCAGTCGGAGGGCTGATTTGGTGGTTGACATCCCAGGGGGCCAATGAAAAGTTATTTTGCTTTCATAAATCACATCACTAAGGTTAATTTGTTTGTCTTTCGGCTTCCGGTCTTTCCGGAGGTAAGGTGGCTCTGGCTGGGCCCAGCCCCGGCTGCATGGCCCCGGGCCCCAGCTGCATGGCCCAGGCAGCATGGCCCCAGGCCCCGGGCTCAGCCCCTGCATGGCCCCGGGCCGTGCCCTGGCCCTGGTGGCTCCTGGTTCACCTCGGCTTGGCTCGCCTCCCTTCTCTACATGGCGTGGTCGAGGGGGGGGATCAGGGAGCCACCAAAGGCTGTCCCTTCCCATCCCCAGCCCCATTCTGAGAGAATAGGCCTCCAGCTGCCCATGTGGCTTCTTCACGTTCTGGACACAATTTTAACTCTTTTCATGCCTGGATAAGATTCTTGATCTCCTGAGCTCCCCTGAATGAGAAAAAATAGAACATGGAGTCTACAGAAGTAAGCAGAATGAAGATAAAGTTCCTGATGGGAAGAGATTAAAAAGATGCAACTGATAAGTAGCTGAAAATCCTTTTTGTGGGGCTATAAGGGGACTGTGACTACACTAAAATTCCTTTAAACTGTGACATATGCTTGGGGAGGTTTGGGTGCTTGAGAAGAAGACTTTTCGCCTCGGGGAAATGAAGTTCTCTCTGTTTTGGGACTGGAATATGGACAGAGACATTTGATAGAGAAGGAGATGAAGAGAATTTTGTTTTACAGCAGCCTGCCTTTAAAAGTAGTACCCCAAGTGTGTAACATAACCCACAGCACAGCTCTGGAAGGACTGTGAAAATGGAATGAAATTCATAGTTTTGTAGATCCAGGCAGATGCAGACTGTGAAGGTGAAGACACCCCCTAAGCCTAAATAAAAAACGAGACTTTTCTTTCTAGAGTGAACTGAAATGATTATTTAAGTAAATTACTGACTGAAGTGTTTTCTGTATGTTGTTGTTAAAAAATGTGGAATGAAGGGAGGGGGAGAAGGAAACAATCTAGGAATCTTATTCTAAATTCTTTTTGTGTTATTAATAAATTTCTTATTATACCCTTTTGAGTTTTAAGCCTGCTTTGCCTCTGCTCCTGAATCCTATCTCTAAAGGAAACTAAATATATTAAAATTGGCAAACTCAAGTCACACCTTGACACTATATTTGTGCATGTACTTGAGATGGCAAGTTTTCTCCTGTCAAAATCATCCAATATCCTGAGCTTTCCAACTTGGGTGACCACTTCCTCACTTGACTGTAAGTTGTGATCTCCCTCTACTACTGCTCTTATTTTAAAGTTCTTTTACCAGTTTGACCTCCTGGCTTGCAAAGAAGATTGTTGTCCATCCTGATCCAGAGAATCTTATTGTTACCTAGCAACCCTCAGTCTTCAAAGGAGGTCCTGTGACTTCAAAAGCCAAATATTTGGGTTTGATACCTGTTTCACCACTAATGTTGACCATCAAAATCCATTCTACTGCATCTCAAGCCTTTAACCCTCACAAGCACAACAGAGTTAAAAAACAACTGAGCCACCAAGCCCTTGAGCATGACCATGGGCACCTGCAGGTATTCCCTGACAGTGTCCTGTATAAACAATCATGTGTGTTTCTTTTCTCATATTACAAGATTTTGATTATAATGAACGAATAGCAGGGTTTAGATTTAGATCATTTGTAGGCATAAAACCAGTCTGCCGTGGCCTGAGATTTGTGTTTTATCTGGTCTTTGGTACTTGAAGAGGCACCTGTGTTTCTCATATGATTTGATTCCATCTGCTGCATCTGTCAAATCCGTAGGTCGAAATGTATCAGCCTACTTCAGATATTTCAGATACCCCAGAGTACAAAAAATGGCATTCCAGCCGTGAAAGTTCAGAAAATAACTCAGTTCCCAGACCACAGAATAGCTGTCCTGTGTCCCGTGATGGTAGGAACTTGATTCAGTGGCTTAAATATAACATCTAGTAACATTCCGGATGCTTCATGCTGACCTCCATCTGCCAGTCATAAAGGATGCAGGTCTCATATGTTCTGAGTCCCACTAGGGCCTTTCAGATACATGTGGTTCTCTCATACAACACTAGGCAAGTTAATTAATCCCTGGGTCTCTACTGCCTATACTGGCAATTAAGACACATAGCACACAAGCAAATTTTACTTCACATTTCTGAACCTAGGCCTGAATCCCATCCCTGTGGTGTTGTGCATTCACAGTGTGAGGGATGGGAGTATCTTCCATGTCAAAATGGACACAATATGGAGGCACAAGGTCTGAGGTAGCCTTTGGTTTTAGTAGTTTAGGTGTTGTCCAAGATGCACTCATGGGCTCAGCAAACAGTGCTCAAGTCCTGACACAAAAATAGTACAGACATAGAAACTAAGCTGAGTAGGAACTGTGCCAGAATTTCACCTCGGAGGGAATGTTCTAATCTTTTGTAAAGTATGTGCTTTTTTCTGATTGCAGCCAAAAGGTTAGAACTGAGCTTGTAAAGTGTGACAGAGTTTTATATAGTTACACCTGTCAGAAATGTATGTAATAAATGGATTAGCTTGCTAATATTACAAGGAGAATTTAAGTAGAGCAGGAGAGTGCATTATTTATTTATTCATTTATTTTCATCTGGTACTTAGCAAAGGTATTTTGAGTATGGGGTCTGGCTGGAAAGAAGTTAACTTTCTGCATAGCCTCAATTGTAATGTGCTTTCAATTCACGACTACAGCAGTGTAGAGAACTCAACAGTGTTTTGGCTAATGTAGTGCTTGCACACCATCAAGACTTTTTTCATTCCTCACTCCACCCTTTCCTCCTACTTCTCCCTGAGGGTCAGCTGGGAGTGAGCAAAAGAAATTCGAAGAGGCATGGCCAAAAGAGCTGACCTGAGCTGACCAGAGGAATATCCCATGTGGTGAGCTCAGCAATAAGTGATTTGGGAGAGGATAAGGTATGAGGGACATTTATGCTTGTGGTGTTTGCCTTCCCAACCATTGTCATTCATGCCAAGGTCCCATTTGCCAGGAAATGGCTGTACATGTGCCTGTTGATGTGAAGTAATAAATTTATTACATTTTTTTTCTTTACTGTGAACACAACTTTCCTTCATCTATTGAATTGTCGTTATCTCAGTCCATGAGTTTTCTTGCCTTAGCTCCATTTTCTCACTGTCCTGCAGAAGAGGGAACCAGACAAGTGTCTGTGTGGGTGCTTGGCTGCTGACTGGGTCAATTCACTACAGTTTGAGACTTCTTGCCATAGTCACAGAACAGTTTGTGTTCGAAGAGATCTTAAAGATCATGTAGATACAACCCCCCTGCCATAGACACAGATAACCCCCTCTAGATCAGGTTTCTCAAAGCCCCATCCAATTTAGCACTGAACATTTCTAGGGGTGGGGCATCCAACAGCTTCCCTGCACAACTTGTTCCAGTGCCTCACCAAAATCACAGTAAAGAAGTTCTTCCTAATATCCAGTCTAAATGTCTCCTCTAGTTTAAAACCATCCTTGCTCATCCTATCACTAGCTGCCTGTGTAAAAAGCTCCTTTCCACCTTTTTTATAAAGCCCCTTTAGGTACTGAAAGGCTGCAATGTGGTGTGCCCAGAACCTTCTCTTCTCCAGGCTAAACAACCTCATCTCTCTCAGCCCATCTCCACATGAGAGACACTTCAGCCCTCTGATTGTCTTTTTGGCCCTCTGATCATCTTTTTGGTCCTCCTCTGAACCCACTCCAACAGGTCTATGTCTTTCCTGTGCTGAGGACACCAGACTCTGATACTGGGCTCTCACAAGGGCAGAATAGAGGAGAATCACTTCTTGCACCTTGCTGGCCACTCCTATTTTTAAGTAGCCCATGATAGGGCTGGCTTTCGGGGCTATGAGCACACCCTGTTGGCTCATGTCCAACCTTTCCTTGACCAGAACTCTCAAGTCCTTCTCCTCATGGGCTGCTCTCAGTGAGTTCATCACCCAGTCTGTACTCACCTGTGGGGTTTTTCCCATCCCATGTGCAGGACCTGGCACTTGGATTTGCTGAATTTCATGAGGTTCCCATGGGCCCACTGCTCAAGTCTGTCCAGTTTCTTCTGGATGGCATCCTATCCTTCAGGAGTGTCAGCTGCACTGGTCAGCTTGGTGTCATCTGAAACCTTGCAAGGCTGCACTCAATATCACTGCATACTTGACCCAGTTGATATTAACATGACATTGATATTAATCAAGCATATACCAAGGAATATTTAAGAGCACTGATTCCAAGTCAGAGCCCCAAAGGACACCACTGATCACTGGCCTCCACTGCAACATAGAGCTACTGACTACAGCTGTCTGGTTGCATGCATTTAGGCAATTTCTCATCCAATCCTTAGTTTGGCTTCTATCAGGAACAGTGATTATATTTTTTTTAGTCTGTTCTCAACAGAAAGTGATTTTACAGAAAAAGCATACACTAACATGACTTTAGCTGAGCAGCTGGCAAGAAATATTTAATACAGTTCTTTATTTTTATTAGCTAATTATAATTTCACAGTCAGGTTTTATTGCACTATCCTTAAAGCTCAGCAAAGTAACTCTCACCTTGGTAAGAGCAAACACAAAGTTCTTCCCAGTAGCTATTTTTCTCCGTGCAAACATTTCCCCCATGACATCTCTTGGAACTGTGAAACATGCTCACATGGTCTGCCTTTGCATGTCTACACTCATAACACTAACAATGACACTTTCAGAAACCAGTAACTGAGTTAGAGAAGTGTGGGATCAGCTGCAGAAGCATGTAGGGAAAATAGTCCAATTCTCCTTTCTTTGCCTTCAATCCCTCATCATCTCAGGATGGATTCCAAATGTGAACGCTGAGAGCTGTTGAATTCCTGCCAGCTGGAGTACAGCAGAAGACAATATTTGCAAAGTGTGAAAGGAAACCAGGGAAAGGCAGTCCAGATATCAGTGGGAGTGAGGATGGAGGGATGGGGAGAGAATAAAAAATATAAATAGTCACTTCAGACTTGGATTTGGCAATTCAAAGACTTTTTCTGAGCTAAGCTAAATACGCTTTTAAAAATGAATTGTAGCTGTGAAAACAATTCGTAGGTCATAAAGCATTTCTTCTTGAAATGAGTTTTGAAATCAGCCTAGTTCAATTCATTAGCTTCATGTCACATTTAAGCTGTCACAAATCCTTCCATTAGGTAGGAAATTAGTTTACCCACTGGTGAACCAGAGGGATGAAACAGGAATTGTATAACTAGAAGTTGGACTCTGCAGAAAAACTGACAGGATTGCTTGATAAAGTAGATGAACTTCTCTGGGGGTTTGTAAATCCTTCATTCAATCCGTGCCCCTGAGCAGGAGCAGGTGCACTGTTCTGACATGAAGCAAAATTTCAAAGGTTTAGTGCCTGAATGGGAGATCAGACCTCAGTACATTTCAAATCCAATGAAGCTACATCACTAATCATCTCCCCTCTAGAATACTTTGACATTGGCAATGACTAGAAAGAAAGATATTCCCTGAAGTTTGATTAGCATAGCAGGCAATTGATGTAGTGGAGGACCACCCAGAAAATAATTAGTAAATTAGCATGATGGAATTTTGAAGCATAAATCAGTATGTAGTAGAAAGATATAAAAGAAAAAAGATAAAATTAAATATTTACTGTACCTCACAAAACACAGCAATAGTTACTAAAAGCATGAATATATTGAAGATACCGGTTTTCAGTGAGAATTACAATTTCAATTAAAAGCTCTTCAATGGCTAGAACTAGTAACGCATGAAGGGCATTGAATATTAATCACACGTTGGTGAGCAGAAAGCTGACATACATCTGCTGATCTGTGGTAACTTATTAGGTAGATGCAACTCAGCCCAAAGCAAATATGAAGTAATTCAAGCTAACATAACGCTTAATAGGAAAATACTCTGAATTCAATTATCCTGTGTTTGTCATGAACTAGGAGCACAAATATTTATTTATTATTTATGTATTATGGATATTTATTGCAGATTAGTCAATGTGTGCTGTTACTTAGGATAACTTAATCATGTTCTCTGATATTAAATCACATTTGTCATGTAGTATTCAGAATTTACTTAAGTCAAAGAATTTGTTCTATCTTTCTTTTCTTTTGCCTTTTTTTTGTTTAAAGCAATATGAAACTTAGTCATATGTATTAAAATAAAATTTTTAGATTATCTCAAGTAATCTGAATAATAGTGGATTATCTAATTAAAGGTTGGGTTTATCAGAAATGGCTACTTTTATTCTTTCTGCTTATGCAACCATCTTAAACAATTGGGGTGAAAATAAAATTAATTATAAAAATATTTTACATAATTATTATTATTATATATCTTTATGCTGAGAACAATAAAATAGTCAATAATATTAGCAAAATATTTTTATATGCCCAGCCTAATGTGGTCTAATGTGCCAAGAGAAATGGTCCTACCATCATGAATGAAAGTCACGTTTGAGATCACCTAAGGGATCTAAACATACATAA
Source organism: Luscinia megarhynchos (assembly GCA_034336665.1). Classification (NCBI taxonomy): domain Eukaryota; kingdom Metazoa; phylum Chordata; class Aves; order Passeriformes; family Muscicapidae; genus Luscinia; species Luscinia megarhynchos. Next base: position 75,568,894 of record JAPFBE010000003.1, read on the forward strand.
GTCCATGAATGAAGGAGATGATGTAGTTGCTGAATCATTTTCTATCATCTTTCAAAAGCTGTGGCGTTCAAGTGAAGTCCCCAGTGACTGGAGAAGGAAGACTGTTGCCCCCGTTCTTAAAAAGGGTATAAAGGGATACCCAGACAATTAGGGACCAGTCAGCCTTACCTCACTGACTGGTAAGACCAAGGAACCGATCCCCCCTGAGATTTGTCAAAACATTTGGAAGATAGGGATGTGATTAGAAACTGCCATAATGGCTTCACCAAGGGCAAATTTTGCCTGACTAATCTAGTGGCCTACAATGGAATCTCTGCTTCCCTTGAGAGGGAAACAGCTATGGATGTCATCTATCTAGATTTCTGTAAGAACTTTGATGCAGTCCATCACAACATACTTATCCTTAAATTAAAGACATGGTTTTGATGGAATGTGATGGCTGACTATTCTTCTTAGTAGCTAGTGTGGATCAATGTTTTGGATTTGGGCTGAAAACAGTATTGATAATATCGTAATAATTTTGTTAGTGCTGAGTGCAGCACTTGCACAGCATCACGGACATTTCTACTTGTACTGCCCCACCAGCAAGAAGGTTGGGGTGCCCAAGATGTTGGGAGGGGAGACAGTTGGTCTCAAATGACCACAGAGATATTTCACACCATTTGACATCATGCTCAGTACATAAAGCTGAGGAGGAGAAGGAGGAAGGGGGTGATGTTCTGAGTGGGGGAGTTTGTCTTCCCAAGCCAGCACTGTGTGTGATGGAGCCCTGATGTTCTGGAGATGACTGAACACCTGCCTGCCCATGGGAAATGGTGAGTGAATTTCTGTTTTGCTTTCCTTGTGTGCATGACTTTTTCTTTATCTACTGAACTGTCTTTACCTCTGTCTATGAGTTTTCTCACTCCTACCATTCCAGCTGTCTCCACCATTTCAGTGGTAGAGGAAATAGTGAATGACCACGTGGGGTTTAATTCTCGTCTCTGGCTAAACCAAAATATGGTTGGAGTTAGGCTGGATATACGAAAGATTTTTTTTTCCTTTTATGATGACACAGGAACAGGTTTCCCAGACAACTTGTGGATGTCCTATCTTTGGAAGAGTTCAAGGTGAGGTTGGACAAGGCTGAGCAACCTGTTGAAGTGTAAGATATTCTTGTCCGTGGTGGTTGGACTAGATGACCTTTAAATATGTATCTGTGAATCTAACATTGTACAACTCCATCATTCTTTGAAGTTGTCACAAAAAACTACTTTTTATGTCCTTATATTTTTTTATAAACTTGAAATATTTTAAGAAACACGACTTGCGTTGATAATTTCACCAGTATGCAAGGCTATTTTCAAGACTGTCAGCTCTCTGAAAAAGTCAAAGCAGGATGAAAATATGTAAAATTTAAAAAACAAATGAGATGGGTTTCTTGGTGTTTGATGGTAAATTAACAGATGGCTGATGAAAGAATGCAGATACTTAGTATGAGTGGATATGTTTGAATTTCACAAAAAAAAAATTAGAAAATGGTTGAAGGGTGGTGCTATAATAAAAATAACACCTACAACAGATGTTCCTGAATTGAATTGTCCAGTTGGAGGTGGATTTTTTAGATATTGAAGCAGAACAAGACAGGTATATTGAAAATGTAGAAAAGAAAAAGAATATGTGAAACAAAAAATATTGAAAGATACCAAGTATGTTTTTTCAGCTGTCTTGAAACAACAATTTTCTTTTTCTCATTTACATATCTCTAAGGGAAATTTTGAGGTGGTTGAATGATTTGTCTAAAACCAATGTCATTCTTTGTATAGATACAAAATGAAACCAAATCGCAGACAATCAGGTAAATTGGAATATGATTTTGTGTTGAATGGATCTTTTTGAAACACATTAGATTAAAATCTTTTCAGTCCTTCCAAAGTTTGACTGTATATTTGAGTAAAGTGTATTATATTTCCCATAAAAATATCTTTACTAATAGCTTTAGAGATACCTCTAATCAGTTTATTGCTTGTATTTAGGAAACTAAAAATGCCAAAACAAAAATACTCCAATATCAAGAGAATGAGTACCAAAAGAAAAATCCTCAAATATGATGAGAGTGAGTACACTGTAAAAACCTTGCTAAACATGAAGAAGAAAGAAAATATTATAATGTGAAAACCTGTTTTTTCAGAATCAATGAATGTTAAAAAGAACAAACTTTCAGCTGAGAATGTCTTTACAATGTGACCAAAATTTTTGGAGACAAAATAGTGCCCAGTAGCGAAAATGAATGGATTTAATCCCCTGAGGTTCAGAATTTTTATTTAACTCTGACACCACATGCTGAATTATCCTGGTTAAGACAAATTTTCTGGGTAGTAATACTATTTACTGGTTGTAGGGTTTTTAAAAATAATTTACATTTATTCTACAATATAATACATAATATATACATATTACTAATCCTTGTTAAGTGTGTAGTATACTTACAAGTGCAACACTCTAAAACCAGGGTGGAATATTATTAGACTTAAGCAAACTTATAATATTCTAAGCTATCAGGAAACCACTTTTCTGTGAATCAGCTATGACAATGTAATGGCTTTTGCATGACATCTGGAGATCGTGAGACTGAAGTTGTTTCCAGAATGAGGAAACTGAAGAACTATACATTGATTGTTAAAGCTTAACTTTCCACTTGGGAAAATGTAACGAAGGATGGATTTTGATGCTAGTCTGTTTTCCAAAATACTGTATTCCCTGAGTTAAATCCTGACAGAACTTCAACATCTATGGCTAATTTGGCTCAAAAAAAATCCTTTCCTGATTTGAAAAGAGAGAGTCATCACAACTCTTGATAAGGTATTTAAGTAGTCAAGTATGTTAACTTTTAAAATAAATGAGCAACTTATTTCATTTTGAAGTTAGCTGCAATTTTTCACCATGACTGCATTGTATTAGGTTCTGAATTTAAGGACTTTTTATCAGCATGTGCCTATTTTTTCTCTATTAACAAGTGTAAGCACTCATAGACCATAACAGTCATAACCATTTCTCTGATAATATAATAGACTGAACTACTTGAGTGTTTCATTGGAATGTATTTTATAATCCTTCATGTGTTTTAGTTCTCCTCTGAGTCTTCAATTTTTCAGTAACCTTTCAAAATGTATGTCAGAACTGGCTATGGATTTTTGGAGTGTCACAGTATGATCAAATAAGGAAAAAAATGAAATTTTTAAAAACACTCAGTGTTTAGCTCTTTGCATATTTCAATGGCATATTAATCCAGCTGTTCAAGATATCCACTTGAAATATCATGTTCAGTTATTTACCAGCTGTGGCACTTCAGAACTCTCCCTGTGCCTCCCCCATTCCCTAGACAACTGTTTCTCAAAGCCTTATGTCTTTGCCCTACTTACTCAGGTGTGCATATCTATATTTCTCTGCAACAAAACATGCATCCAACATGCTATGAACTGATTCAGACCTGACTTTTCTATTACTTGTTTTTTCTTCTGTTTTGATGCCCTCTAAAAACTTCGTCAGTGACTATTTAATGTCTTTTGAGTTGATTAAAATATTAACCCAGGTGGAATCAAGACAGTGTTCTTTTCAGGACTTTACTATAGATTATTTATCCTTGATTCCTAGTTACGTGTTTCATTGCAAAAAATATCCCTTTTTTAAGACCTAATTTTATTCAGATTATCTTCCTAGGAACAAAACTTTCATTGTAACAAAGAACCCATCCTAAAATTTGTATATACTAAGTAAACACATATAAAAAAACATTTTAAAAACCCTTGTATTTCATGACAACTAACCTAATTAGTGACAGCCCTGTGCCACATAAATTTCAGTTATTAACTGCACCCAGTTTGGTGTATGACACACAGTTCCACAGTAAAATTATTGCAGGTCTAAAAATAGTGCTTCTTCTCATTTGTTTTCATGACTTTTGTAGTATTTCTACTGCAGGTTTGTGCAACACATTTGTATGATGCAAGTGAACAAATAAACACAAGGACTGTGTTGTGGGTTGAATAAAATACATCCATGGGTTCTGAAAGAAGTGCCAAATGGAAATACCAATACTGCTGTTAGATATATGTAATATTCTCAGCCCATCTTATTTCTCAGTACTGTAAAGCAGTGGGAATCATAGATTGCCTATCCTTTGATCTTTCCTTTTTCCCATGGCAAAAAAAAACAGCCAACCAATATTTTTAAAAATTACTTACTTCATGTCAAAGAGGAATAAAATGGAAATAAAGATACACACACACACACACACACACACACACACACACATATATATGTGATTCCTGCCTGTCCCTCTATGTACATTCTTATAATGTCACTGATATTTTGCACATCAGATTCCTTCTTCAAACATATTCTTCTGAAAATGTTATGGTTCATTAAAATATGGATGTGATTAAGCTCAGGAATTCTTTATGCAGTATGTGAAATTTGTCCTTTGGCTGTCAGCTCACACAAGACTCTTCTCAGAAATACATGCTTAGACTTCACAGCAAATTTCACCACTGACTTAAAGCAAAATTAGTAAAATTAATGTCAGCTGCCCTAAAACTCCTAGTTTTTGCACATTTTTTAGAAACCATCAGCAGAAGTGTTATTGTTTCATGCATGTACAGCAGCCCACTTACTCTAAAAGCTGTGAAATTATCTCTGTTCAATAGAACAAGCCAAAAGTTTAGTTTGAGAATGGAAAGTGATTTCTCACAGTTACAAGTTAAGAGTTGAGGCCCATAAGAAACACAGTTCCACTGAGATAATTGTAAAATAGTTTCATAAGAGGGTGGATCTAGGCTTCAGCCTCTCAGTAAGATAAATGGCAAAAGATAAATTCAGTACTCTGAAGTTAAGAAAAACAGTATTACTTCTGTGAGATTAAAAGAAAAAAAATTTAAAATGGGGAAAGGTAGAAGTAAAAAAATATTTTACTTGGTGGCTCATAAAATTTTGATCAAATTTCTCCTTTGTTTGTGCATACTGAAACTTATTTCTTTGAAACTAGAAACCTAACTATCATAATAGTCATAGCTCATGATACTCCTCAGTCTCTCTTCAACATGAAAGAAATTCTGTTTTGCATTTGGCAGTGTTATATTTTTCTGAGCTGATGATGGAAGGCACATTTATTCTCTGATTCCTTGAAACTGAAGGCCTTAAGTGATGGCTTTTCCAAGTCTCACAGAAGTAAGTATTCTGAAACTTTTTATGTGAAATTGATCGGCTGCTTCAGGAGGGATCAAGAGGTGTCTCATCAGACCATGGCAGAATGCTGTATAGAACAGCAATTTAAGTTTGTTCGCTACAAAGAAGTTCAAATAGTCTCAGGCAAATGAGAAATGAGCCTTTGTTAGAAAGAAATTCAAACAGTCTCAGGGAGATGATGAGTCTTTTCTCCCTCCATACTTTGAGAATGAACTGATCATATACCATTCTTGTTCTGTATAGGCTGAGGTAGTCTGAATGCACACTGACTGCATCAGGCTCAGCAAGTGAGATTACAGAAAAGAAAATAACCTCATCAAGTATGTCCTATTCTTAGTGCCAAATCAAAATCTTAGTTAAATCAAAGCCTTGGTGGGGGAGAGAGGGGGAAGGTCTTATTTCAAGGAATTAGGCTTTTTCTGATTGCTAAAAATATACAAATTCAGGGAAAATTAATTTTAGTCTCTATTTCATTATTTCATCTATTTCATTAAATAATTTCCCACTAATCTCTCCACATCTGTGGGAGACATTGAGAAAAAATATGTGACTTATTTGATGGAAGTAGTTTATACAAAAATCTTAAATTTGCAAAAAGCCCACTGCCTAATGGTCATCATGATTGTGACTAACCAAGTTATAGTTGATCAGTTAAGAGATAAGTCTTGTTTCTAAATACTTTTCAACCAAATGCACTCTCTCCTGTTGCTGTATTGACAAGCTCATTGTTTGGGTTGGAAGGCCACTCCTCATGCAGTACTAACTACAAGACACTGAAGCTATAAATGATATGATTATTCACTATCATACTTGTGAAATGGTTTGAGAGGATTACATTCTTCTTAAGTGTCTATTTGGATCTGATTGTTAAGAGATGCTTCTGCCCAAATTAAGAAGCAAAGAAAGCCATATGCCAAAGTCAATAGCATGCCTTTTATTTAACAGTAAATGTGATGCAAATGTTGGAAAGAAACAGGAAAGAGGTAGAAAGAGAAAGACGGACAGACAGACAGATAAAATAGAAAGATATCACCACCCAGTGGATCCTGTGGTATCCTGCTGGTCCTTCTTCACCCTGATCTTCTCAGTGATGAGGGATCCAGAGTCATCCTTCTGTAGGTACCACCTTTATACAGCCCAAGTTTTGGGTACCCACAGGGTGGTCCCAGATCTTCCCACAACTTGGGCTGGCATGGGTGTAAGCAGTTGTTTCCCAAAGTCTTCACTGTGGAATTTTTTTCTGGTATTCTAATTCCCAACCTTCATCTCCATTATGCCTGGAATTGACACCTTCCTGTTTGCCTTACAATGCTTATGTCAAGTTTCTGTTGTGGTGGCTTATCTTATGGGAAGATCCTTCTTTGATAGCATTTAGAGAATTTGTGCTCTTTAAATCTTTACAGCTTCCCACTGTGCAATGGGCTCTAAATAATTGCATTAAAAGAATAGTCCGTTGTCTCTGCTCACTATGTATGAACTATGATACGGAATTTCTTTGTCTTTTATTCTTAAAGACAGTGCAAAAGCAGAGTTTAATTAGCCTCAGTATCCCAATTAATATAATACAATTATTTTACTGAAACCTATTATCTTTTGTCAAGTCTTCACTGAAAACTAGTGAGACAACAGAGCTTTGTGAGGCAATTAGCAGGTTTTCAGAAAAGCAATGTGAGAATTAGTTGCTACTTTTCACATTCAGCTTTTTTTGCTATTTTTTGCTGTGTGAAGGACTTGTGAATGGAAAAACAAGTGAGCTGAACTGCTTTGGTACTCCTCAAGACTGTCGGGGGTGGGGGGGAAGGAGGAAAAATGAAAAAAATTACTTCAAGTCCCTTTAGGAATTACTAGCATTGCCAAGAACATTTCTGCATCAGTTTAAAAGTAGAGTAAATGAGAGATTAATTTGATTTAGAGGTGAAATTCTTCCTTAAGTGATTCAAACCAGGAAGGGAGGATGGCTATTAACCCTACAGGGCAGGATTTTTTCCTGTGGGCTGTAAGGTCTTTCAAGAGTATCAATTAATACTAAAATTAAGAAACAGAAATGCAGCTTCTCTTGATACAAAAGTTTTTCTAATTCCTTTTTATATCAACTTATCTTTGAATCATAAATATTTTAGCTTGTCATAATATGAAAAACATGTGGATTCATAAGGTTTTTCAGTTGGGAGTTCCAAGAGCATGTTTCTAAACATGCATAGACAAAATGGAACAAACAACAAAACAAACAAAAAACCAACAAAACAGAAAAACTCCCAAAAAACAAGACCATTTAGAAGAGCTTCAGGGGTTTTTCAGTAGAATAATGAGAAAAACGTAGTACCACAGAATGTAACACATTATAATGATGATAGTGATTAAAATTCATTTACATGTGAAAGGATTAATAAAAACTTCCATGGATTTTTCTTTTTTTTTGTCCTAGATATTGCCAGGGTGATAGTCTTTCTGTTTGTATCCTTAGTCCACAATGATTCCATCAAGGTTTTGATTCCATTTTGCACAATGGGTCAGTGTAGCAACATGGGCAAAATCAGCAGTAAGATAATAATTGAAAGGTGAGAGTGTAGAGCAACAGAGTTTCTACTACACTTCCATTAGCAGTTGTTCCTCAGGCTTCTTCAGAGAGGAATTTTCACTTGAGGAGTGCAGAAAAGAAAGCAATCACAGACGAATGCATTGCTTTCAAATATTAAGGAGGTTTTATGTCTGCATGAAATGATATTGCTTTATATCATGCTCTTCCAATCCGTGCCACTGCTTGACATAAAAACAATTACAGTATGGGGACTATCCACAGAGAGGTCATCACTGAAAAGTATATCATGAGAGAGGAGCTTTCCCATTCCCTGTTGGCTACAAAAGCAGTGTTTTCTCTATTCTTCTGGTCCTTCTTTTATTTTACAATAGAAAACCCGGTAAAATAGCAGGGGGTCATTCACAGCTGAGTTAATTAACATACTGCCAGTTCTGATGAACAAAGTCTGATAAAAAGCACACACAATCCTGGAAGAAGCACTGCAGGAGTTCCTTTTAGCTTATGGCAATTCAATAATAAAAAGAAAAAGGATAAAGGAATTTGAATGCAGGATTTAGCAGAAAATCAAATATCTCAATTAATATTAATTAATAATTGAAAGAATACCCGATAGATTGTTGGAGCATTGCTTAGGTGAGTTTTCTAACCTCTGTATTTGCTGAGCCTTCTTTGGTATACTATAAATTGTAAATACAATAATCTGAAAATTGGAACGCATAGACATAACACATCAAAATACGTTTATACTTGGAAAAATGGTTTTGTTTGACTTCCACAATGCAGAGACTTGATGTGTTCTAAATAAAATATCTGCCAATCTAAAAGGTTGTGGTTTATTTTTTTAAGTAGTAGTTGTTTGTTTTTCTCCCAACATAGGTCTTCACTTAGCAACAAAATCATACCTCTCTTTTTCCTTTTTTTTGTCCATCATCCCCCAAAATGCAGGTTCTGTAGGCAAAGCATGGTCTTCTGGGAGCAACCTGACAACTTTATTGCCTGCTGGTTTCACACTGCATGAGACTGGAGATGCAGCTCTGCCATGGGAGTATCCTCCAGCTCACTAATCCTAGAAATGCTTACTCGGAGTGCTTCTCTGAAAAAGACAGCAATAAAAGATACATTTTTCTCTCTCAAGGACAATGAGAACAGAAGGGACCAGCATTCCCTTTTGAAGGGACCATCTGGCCCTATACTCTGCCTCTATAAGCTGCAGAATTTCTTCCAGAAACTGGATTAAAATATGTTTCTCAGAGAACTATCTAATCAGTTTTTAAAGGCTCCAAACAGCAGTAAGTCCATGGGCTGCTTCTGATTAGTTCAAATAGTTAAATAACTTCATCAATGCATTTTACTGCATCTTATTTCAAGGCTGAATAAGTCTAACTTTAGTTCAAATGCCGTGCAACTTCTTATGCCTTCTTCTGCAAGATTTTGACACCTTTTCCTCATATTTCCTTATATTATCAAATATAAATTCTATGGTTGAGTCTATATGTAGAACGATCAAGTAACTTCTTTTTTCTCTTCAATACACTAATAGATTGTATTCCATAAGCATCCCACTTCAGGAATTAGTTTAGGAACAATTGAGTCATTTATTGGGTCCTCTGTATTCTTTTCATTAAATCTATAATTTCCATGAAATACAGACTTCAAACTGGATGAAAAAATCTTCAGATTCGTGCAATGCTGCATGCAGATGTTGTCTGGCTCCCTTCCTTATATCATTTTTAGTGACAACATTCACTGAACTTTATACTGAGTTTCCACACTGACTCTGTTCTCTTTTCCAACATTTTTTGTCAAGTTGCTGCTTTGCAAGAAATAATCTCTCATTCTGCTTCTGAATCCTGCTATGCTTCCCACACGAAGCACCTTACAGGCACAATGCTGCACTGAAGTGTATTTTGCTCAGTTATGACCTTGTACCTGGGATCTGGAACACTGTGCAAAAGCACCTTCTTCTCGTTGTTTAATGCTTCCATTGAGCTGTACAACAAACCAGCAAAGCTCTTATTTGGTCATCCAGATGCACACAATATCATTACTGATTAAAACATTCAGTAGTATCAGATCCTGAAGAATTCTCAGTGGTCCAAAATCTCATGGACTCTAGCACTGATTTTTTCACCCTCATCTGCATTTTCTACCTCTGAATACTAACTAAAGCATATGGCCAACTGATTATATACACTGCATGCCTTCTCAGAATATGCTATTATATAGCATCATGTCAAAAACCTTGATTTATTTGAAGTGCTTAATTGCTTTTATCAAGTTGTTTTATCACCTGTTCAAAGCATACCACAACATTTTTGTGCTCTCATTATATTTTCTAAAAAAACATGGCAATTGTATTTTTGTACTAATTTTTTTTGGCTCATTGAATGTGCTCTGAACATAAATATTTAATGAAGAAAGAGAAACAGTGCAAGTTCCAACGTGATATTTAGGGTTCTAGCTTAAATAAGGTTGTTAGTATCCAGATGTTGCTATGAAGAATGTAATAAGATGAGAAATTATGAAATTGCTCTCCTGTCTCCAAGATGAAACACATGGAAATCCTTAAAGATATAAAGTAAGGATCAGTGATGCAATTATCCCAGCAAACAGCAGCATATTTGATGTAGTGATTGTATGAATATATATGAATTTTAGTTCATATAAATACAGTCTATAAGCTGTACTTTCTAAAAAAATCTTTATTTCAACCTCTCTAAATGATGCTGAGTATATTCATTATCTTTTGCTGTGTAGTCTGCATTTTGTCTTTCACGTGACCCTGGCTTACCAGACTTTTCATATTTATCCCCACCTATTGGCCTGGTTTTTTCTGGCATAGAGTTAATTGTCTTCATAGTAGCTGGTATTTCGGATTTGTGCTGGAAAGTGTTGATAGCAGAGTGAAGTTTTAGTTTTGCAGAGCAGAGCTTGCACAGAGTCAAGGCCTTTTCTGCCTCTTACCTCCTCCGTGGGGAGGCTGGGGGTGTACAAGGAGCTGGGGGGAACCCAGCCAGAACATCTGAGCCCAGCTGACTCCAGGAATGTCCCAGACCACGTCACATAATGCTCAGCATTAAAAGCAGAGAGAAGGAGGGCAAAGTTGGGACATTTGAAGTGATGACCTTTATTTTCACTGTTAATGAAGCCCTGCTTTCCTGTAGATAGCTGAATATGCACCTGCCTGTGGGAAGTGGTGAGTGAATTCCTTGTTTTGCTTTGCTTGTGTGCACATCTTTTACTTCACCTATTAAACTGCCTTTACCTCAGCCCATGAGTCTTTTTACTATTATTCATCCCAATTCTCCCCCTATCCAGCTGTGTGGAATGAGTAAGCAGCTGTGTGGGCCTGATCCACCTACCATGGTTAAACCATTGCAGCTCTGGCATTCTGGCTAAAATAAAGTACCTCAAAATGCTTTTGTATAAGGTTTTTTATTTTCTTGACACTATTTTTGGCTTTTTTAAAGTTCCAGTCTCTATTGCTGTGCTCTTGAGAGACATGTATGGCTTCTCCTCTGGTGCCTGGAAGTACTGACAAGATGATGAATATGAGCAGCTGAATTTCTTTTTTTTTTACTTAGTTTGTTCTCAGGCCCTTTGTGGTCCTTTGAAAATTGAACATAACTGAGTTGACTGAGGGCCTTTTGCTTTATGCTACCATTGGGTTGAAGATTTCTTTTTTGTGCAGTTGCCATTTTTATGCTATGTTTAGACAAGTCAAGTATGTTTATCTCCATCCCTTTCTTGGCATACATGACAAAACACTAGCACTGCAAATTCAATGAAGGCATTTTGGAATTGTATACAGTATATTTCTAAAGGCACTGTCCTCCAAAGCAGCTCTGTGAATTTAGGCATGCTGATAAAACTTTATAAATGCAAGCACTATGGCAAATGCTTATTTTCGTATGGGCAAAAATTACTATGATTAAATTTATTCCTTGCTATCCTTTCTTAGGAAGAAGATGCATAAGTCTTCTCTTTCCCACTATTTTGTATGAATCTTAATTAATTCCTAACCACTTTAAGGTGACAGGTGATGAAGAGAGCATGTTGAAACAGCTAAGGTAATTTCTATCTGTCTCCAAGGCTTTTCACACAGTGGCAAGGCACCAGCAGAAATGAACAGGAGTTTCATAAGGCTTTTTATTATTTAGAGCACATATCTATGAGCATGGTATGCACAGCTTTAGATTCTAAGAGTCAGCCTGCAACTTTTGGGTGACCTGCCATCACACCCTGTCTGATCCTGCATCAGCCATAGACCCACAGGAGCTCCTCTTTGTCTCCTGGCTCTGTTTTAGCAGAGAAATGAGTTGTGCTCATGATCTCCCAAAGCACTGACAATGCTGTGCCTGCATTCATACACCAGACTGACACTGAAACCTGAGATTCTGCTAGTATGCTCTGCCAGTGCCTTCTCTGCTGCAGCTTTATTCCCTACAAGCATTCTTAAGCTACATCTACCTGCTGATGGGCCAGATGAGGGGAGGTACTTTCTTTATCTTTTCCCATAGCATGGACCAAGTTATATTTTTGGCATAAAATAAAATTTCTCTCTTATTGTCCTTTAATTTCTCTTTGTTTGACAATTTTTTAGTGAGCAGGTTTTGTTGGTTTTTGTTTTTTCTTCTTATAAAGCATGAGGAGAATTGGCAAGAATGGAGAAGATTTTAATGCATTTCAACTGCAATCAAACTTTTTATTCAATCAAAGAGATCAGTGAATTAACAAGCAATGGCTTCACTTCTCATTTGCTTTCTTGCTATTATTTTTTTAACCAATGCTGCAGGGACAGTATGTGAGACCAATGACTGACTTCAGCACATGAGATGAACTGTGAGCTCTCTTGACTGGAAGTTAAGCTTGCAAATTGCTGGATCTCGCAGTTAAGAGAATTTGAAGAACAGTGACTAAGTGTCCCCCTTAAAGCTGATGATTCTGTGATAAAAACATAAAATTAACATTATTTCTAAAACTCTCAAATAAATTTTGGAAAAATAGGAATGGTCATATAGTCAGATTTTTGGTAAAGTGACTAAAAATATGGAATTATTTGAACATTCAAAAGCTAACAATAAGAACTTCTAATCATTCTGTGGTGAAAAGCATAATAAAGTCAAAAAGTATAGCCCAGCCTTTGGCAAAATATTGTTATGAAAATTTCCCTGTTTGACTTGTTAGAAAACCTGTATCTAGGCAGTGTTATTGTTATTCTGTGAGTTTTATGACAGGAAAAAAAACCCAATATGATAATGAATAAAAAGCGGAAATAGTAATTTTAAATAGTAATTTTAAAACTCCATGGTAGCACTGAGCTGGATAAACAAGAAATCAAGTCTGGTTTTATTAAATTATTTGCAAAAGTTGCAATGGGTTTGTGAAACCAGTGCAACAATCTTAGTCTCCCCACTCTGCTCTCTCTCCTTCACAATTCCTGGAGCCATGAAGACTGCGCTGGTTTTTGTGTTTCTCCTTCTTCTTCACCATCATATTCCTGTTTCTCTGTCTCCCAGTCATCAAGTAGTCTTCAATTGAATATGTGCCGCTTTTCTCTAAAAAATTCTATTTTCCACACAGTCCCACCCCTTTCCTTTCCCAAATTGTATGATATTAAATGGACAGGAAGTACCATAGTCCAAGTATGCAATTTTCAGCCACATAAAATGTCTGGAGATGCAAATTTAGAAAATATTCAGGAAGAAAACTCAAAGCAATAAAGCATGAAATATTGGAGTGGTGAATTAATAAAGAATGCGCAATTAACTTAGACACTGTACAAAATTGCTTCTCATGTAGAATTAAAACAATACAACAAAATGCAAAAATCACAAACCCCATTTGGAAAATAAAACATAATGGATAATGTGGTATGTTCTATGTTATTACAATATATAAAATATAATATTTAATACATAAATATTGCCATTTATGATGAGAGTGTAATGAGAGAAAATAATCTTTTTTGGTTAAAAAGGTCTTATTGTGGAATACACTTCAGTTATGCCTTTAAATTTTTGCAGATTTTAGGAAATAGTTTGCATGTACAAGACACAAGAATATTCATTATAGTATAATATCTCTATGCTCTAAGTACCTCCTTGAATCTTTATGCTGATTCACTGTTGTATTTGTATTCATAAGGTCTAATATGAACACAGAATAAAATTTGTGGTTTATGATGTCAATAAAAGATTATAGCAAAAAAAGAAAGTAATCAACAGGGTTTAGTTATATAAGTGAGGGAGAAATACCTTGATTTGACTTACTACTGAAAGAGCTGAACAGAGAGTTATAAAGATGGTCAGAGAAATGGAATTAGGAAATATTGTGCAGAAAGTTCATAATGATAAACCAAAAAATATGAAAAACATATTTGGTCATCAGGTAGATTGGAATTTGTTTACTCAGTCTGAATACCTGCTGTTGGGAAGGATGAATCAGGAAAACCTTATAAATATGATTGCCTAGCAAAAGATTTTGAGAATATGGAAACCATAAGTGAGATTGAAATGAAAGCCATCTTTAAGATACCAAACTTCAGTTACTAAATAACTAGAAGACAAGAGGATGACTAGCCAAAAGCAATCTCCTCTTGATAGAACAATGCCTTCTGCTGGAAAGCAGGTCCAAAGGTCATAGAAGACCCTGCTAGCTTGGCAGACAGGGTCCAAAGAGTAGTTTTTAGGGTTTAAAGTATAACACATTATGGTGATGTAATGATTCTTATAGGCTGTATGTAAAGGATTTGTATCTTGTATTAGATTGGATAGTGGAAATTACAATATTGTGTTGGGTTGATGTGGCCAGACATGTGTATTCTATCACCGTCTGTTAAAACTGGGTGGGGCAGTGACCCTTATCTCCGTGGCACATACCATCTGCTAATGGGCCATTCTTAAGAATAGGTGGGGAAATCATCTTTATCTTTTCCACAGCCCATCCTCCCTGCAGGAAGATATCATCTGCTGCTGGCCCATTCAGTCCCACTGTATGACTGATAAAATTACATCATCCCACTGGGAGATGCTCCAGCCAGGGGGAGGAGCCAAGCCTTTCCCACCTAGAAAAAAACTGAGATTTTGGACAGCAAGATACTGTGTTTCCACAGGATTCCAGAGGAAAACCGGGCCTTCCACATCATCTCTGGACCTTCAGAGGAAAACTGCACCTTCTACAAGAGCACAGCTTCAGTTGAACCACATCTGCCACTGCAGGGGGACTGTAGCCACCATTTAATGGGACTGCTACCCACACCCTGACTGACAGGGTGTCAGCTTGTATTCTGACTCTGTCTGGGTTGGGATTGTTCTTTGTAATACTGTATTTCTATTTCAATTTTCCTAGTAAAGAACTGTTATTCCTAATTCCCATATCTTTGACTGAGACTCCCTTAATTTCAACATTATAATAATTTGGAGGGAGGAGGTTTACATTCTCCATTTCAAAGAGAAGCTTCTGCCTTTCCTGGCAGATACCTGTCCTTCAAACCAGGACAAATATTCAACATAAAAGAAAATTTATTGTATTGAAAACAGGAAAATCTCTCTCTTCTCTCTCTTACTTCACTCTCTTTCTTCCTTCTCTTACTTCTCTCTCTTACCACTCTCTTACATCTTAGAACTCTTACTACCCCCCACTCTCCTTCTGCCCTGCTCTGAGCTGCTGCTGGCAGCTCCTGGCAGGGTCCTTTTTACCCGTGCCCTATGCAATAAACCACAAGTTTCAAGACCTGGCTTATAGAGATCTCTCCATCTGTCACGACCGTCCTGACCACTGCTGCATCGTACAGTCTCCTAAACCTGGGAGCAATCTCTCAGAAGAAGAGGGAACTGGAGACTTGTGTGGACACAGAAAAAGCTGACATGAAGGGTGTGAGCAGTGGCCATGTCTTGGACAGCTCTTAGACAGCAAATTGCCATGTTTAAAGAAAAGAATTCATAACAGTGAACAATTGCATCTAGTGCAAATAGAGAAAATGGCCAAAAAAATACAGTAAAGATAGATTTCTTCTTATTTGAAGCAGTCAGAAAATTATTATTAAAAAGTTATAACATTTACTTCTGTCTAATACAAAGCTAAGCTGACAGTACATAGAAATACTGACTTTTCTTCTGCAGGAATTCCTCAGTGAGAAGAATGTGTTTTAAGTCTACATTTCAGACCATTATATATCTGTTATTTTTCATATAGATGTGAGCTCTGGGATCTTATTACTGAAAAGTGAGATAGATAGATAGATAAATACTTCTGAAAATAAAATACTGTGACAGATTATAGGGCCAGGAAAAGGAAAAACAAAATCTAATAAGGAATTGTGAGAAGTCTACAAACATCTAAATAAAATAAACACTGTGATATGGCAGCAATATTAATAGGCAGAACATATCATTATAGTGAAAAGGGTAGATTAATTATTTGTCTCCTGAAGGAAAAAGAAGAAAAAACAAAAGAAGGATAATAAGCAGACTATAAAAATTCTCAGTGTGAGATTTAACAAGAGAAATAATAACCCTGACAGAACAGGTGGAATAAAACTGTGAGAATAGCTAAGAGTTTAAACATGCTTGGGAGTAATAATTAAAGTACTTCATGAGGCAGATGTTGCACAGGGTGAATTGCTTTATTTTTTCATGCATTTAGTATGAACAAAGAAACCAAATATTCAAATATTCAAGGAATCTCAAGAATTTTCTACAGGCTTCAACAAAGGTGAATCACCTGCTGCAGGTACTGTTGCTTTGCTTGTGGATATTTGTTCTGGATATTAGATCCATTATTCTTGCATTCACTAATTTTTTGTGGGTATTTGTTCTGGATAATAGATACATTATTCTTGTGTTCACTAATTTTAGACAAAAGTAGGGGCTTAGTTTTGCATGCTTCCTGTTATCCATGCTCTGCTCTGTGGTATTTGGGCTGTGCATTAGAGTTCTCTAGAGGTGTTAAGATGAATCTATCATACTGCATTGCCATTTTCTCATTTTCTTCTGTAAAATTCCAAGGAAGGCTTGTCGGCATTTTACTGATTCCTCTGCAATGTCAATTTGGTGCTCAGATTTCTGCATCTGTGCTGCTGCCTGGTTTTTCCATCTTGTGACAGCCTGAACTATTCAAGTCATTTGTTTTAGTAATTTTTCATTGCATTATAAAGTGAAGTATGAAAAATCTTATCCTCTGAACCCTTTTGCTGCCCTGCCTTTCACTTCCCTTTCCCTCTTTTTTTTCCTTAGTTTCCTTGGTTTTCTATATAATAAATTTATTCAAATAATTATTGCATAATAATGTAGGAAAACAGTTGTCTATTTTCCTGCAAACACTTATAGATCTTATTTGATATGTAGTCTTGTCTGCTTATGATTGTCCTTTTTTTTTCCCTCCTAGAGAATGCCAGGGTGGTTTTTGTTGCATTCGAATATAGTTTTTATATATTGAAATGATGCAATCATACATTTATTGAGTCAATTTAATAAACTTTTCATATATGAGTCTTTATCTTCTTATCTTGGATTTCATCACCTTTTCTGCAATTTGGATTATGATTTTATTTCTAAATCAATAACTTGGAAGTGTTATGGATCACTAAAAGTGAAGACAGAAGACTGAAGACAATGTTATTATTCATTGATAACTATACTTTCAATTCAGATAAAAACTGACATGCCACCAGGAAAATTCTGAAAATTGCATTGAACTTGGAGGAAGGTAAAAACTTATTTATGAAGAAATAGTCAGGGGTTCAGGTTACTTTGATTACATCTTATCTTGCATTACAAAGGTATTTTCTTTAAAGTTAACGACACAAATTTTGAAGGCAACATATATTTTCTCCTATCATACATCAAATTCAGTTTTTGTTAAAGATTCATTCATATTTAACAAGTGTCTTCTTTTAAATACATATTATAAACCTGCAAAATAAACAGCTAACATTATAGAAACTTTAATTGTTGCTCTGATAATTTCTCTTATCACTAAGTATATAAATTTCTGTATATGAAGATACCCTTCCAGGCCTTAACCATGCTCCTGATCTGTCAGTAAAGCAGCATACACCTGATTTTCCCTGTCTTTCACAAGAAACAAGGTGGCCACTTCTGATTTTTTTTTCTGATTGTATAAATAATGTTTTGTGTGATACAGGTGTCACTTTTGTGGATGACTTTGCAGCATTGACAGACACCAGGAAGACTATCTGCTCAATGAAGAATTTTGCTTTTTCCTTCATCTGTTATCATAAGCTGGTATGTTACACTGTTGAAATGTCTCATAAAAATGGGAACAAAGCATAGCATATGTTTATTCTTTTTGAATTAAAATAAGGCAATGCTGTCAATTTGTACAATACTATCCTCATTAGCCCTGGGAGTCTGTATTTTCTGGCCAAACTTACTACCCTTAAAGGTTTTTCGCTCCTAATTGGCAAGATTAGGTCACAAATTATGTGACTTCTGCTTATTGAACTTTGAAAACTCTCTATAACTTCAGTGGCACTGGGAATAAAAGCTGTCATTCAATTCTGGGGATCTTAATCTTCTGCTCACAACCTGCCATCTGGTCCCGTGTCCAGTGTCAGCCTCAGGAAGTTTCTCTGCAGTGGGGAGGGTGGGGGTCAATCTGGATGGTGTTTTCTGCATTCATGTCGCTCCCAGGCAGAGGGACAGCACCAAGTCCTTATACCATTGAAGTCCCTGTTTCCATCAGTACCCCTTAATAGAACCAAAACCCACCAAAAGACAGAAGATGATCTAGACAACAAGCTTGAGCTGCCACCTAATCACAAGTATCCTAATTATTTAGCTTTCAGTCATACCCAGTCATTTTCTATTCAATTCTTCAGTTTGACTGCAATACTCAAGAAACATTTTTATTTAGCACAGCGTCATGCCATGCGAGAAATTCTCGATTTGCTTTTGAGCTAGCTGAAATGTGAGACACGGCAACACTGGTGTGCGGCTCCTCAAAATCACAGTAACAATGTTAATGTGTAGGCATTCCGAGAACAACAATTGAAACTCTTGCTTAGGCAAGGTGCAGCTCCGCAGACAGCTGCCTTTGACATTTTTTAATAAAGTAAACCTAACTACAGGTTTTGTTGTGCATTTTAGCATTTATGAATAGTAAGAAGTCATAGTAGTTTAATATTTCTAAAGAAAAAATATTATAAGAGTCCTAAAGAAAGTTGAAATCAAAGGTGGATGGGAGAGAGGGGGCATTTAATGATATTGCACCAATTTTTGAAGCTTTTCTGAGCTCAGTTCCAGTACATTTTCAAGTGCTCTTTTTTTGTAAGGAGTTTGGGAAAAACATATTTTTCCTTAGTCTTAAAGTTTACTGTGCCAGTGTCAGGTACAATTTGTTCTTCAAACCCTCATATTTAGAAGTTAAGAAGTTTATGTTTATCCAAAGAACTGACTGTTCTTGTCAGGTTCATCTTCTCAGTAAACCTCATTTTGTCCCAAATTAAAACAACTTATGACTGTGGAAAAATGCTTCCTAAAAATTCCCCCTATGGTTAGTAGAAAAATACCTAAATTTATATAATCTGTAAAATGTATCACATCATTATTTGCCAACTTTTCCAGGTCATTTACTGAGAATTCTATAGTATCTGTTAAATGCCTTATGTTCCAGAGCCTAGGGAATCCTACCAGAAGCCTTCACCTGCTGTGAAAATTGGACATAAACTTCTATTCTTTATTTCTGATATTTTTAGCCACTCACTGACCTACAAAACACCTGCCTTTAGTAATCCACTTCATGGGTTTTTTTAGGATCCTCTGGTGAAGATCTGGGTGAATGTTTTGTTAAAACTTCTGAAAAAAATCCAAGTACACTCTTTTGGCTATCTACATGCTCATTATCTCTTTCAAAAGCTGATAATATGACTTCCATCCAGAAGAGTGTCCATCCTATCAATTTTGAGTCAGAGGTGTTTGCTCTTCTTTTCTATACTTTGATGGGAGTATTAGTAATGGGAGTATTCAGTACATGAGCCAAAACAAGAAATTAAGTAATCAGCCAGAATGGCATTTAAAAGTTCACTACCTGCTTATGATAGTCTGTTCTAGCAGATTTGGCATGCTTTGTTTATCTATTGTTTCACCTCCACATTTTTTTAAAGGTCTTAATATTTGAAAGAATGACTGTGGGGCAGTGAGACCTCTGGGTAGAGAGATGTGGCTTAAAATTACTGGCATGTAGGAAGCATGTGAAGAAATTGACCTGTGAGCAGAAAATCAATTGAGAACAGGGGTGTAGCAGGAGACAGAGTGGAAGTGAGCAGAGGCAATTTGTCAAATTGACGTTCTGCCATACACACTTTGCCCTTTATGGATAAACACAATCATCTGATACAAGCACCAGGTAAGTGCAATCACAAACAGTGGGTGAGTTAATATGATTTCTCCATTAGATGTTCAAAACGTGGTTTAAGGAGAACCTTGGGCACAAACCTGTGCAACATGAAAGAAGAAAAGATATTATTTGATTAAATTAAGGGGCAGCAAAGAATCAGAGTTAAGGAATAGTAATACATTACTAAATTATCTACAGTGGGAGAGAAAAGAAATGGAATTTGGGAGTGGTTGAAAAAACTAGGAAAGTAGATGAATCCTAGAAAGTGATAGTGAAGATTGCAACTTGATGGACAAAACTGGAGGCTTGTATGATTTATCAGAAGGACATTACATGCCTTGGAGAAGACAAAGGAATGGCAGAGAAGGGGAACAAACTTCAGAAAAAAATGAAAGGAATGTGTCTGAATAAATTGTGAGATCACCACAGAAAATTTTAAACAGGTTTAAATGTTCCTCATTTCCAAGTTTACCAATTAGATCATTATCCAAGCACACTTTAACTAGAGCCCAAAAAGTAAGTACCATCCAAATTGAACAGATCTCAAGAAGAAGCAGTTGATATAGAAGCTGACCTGAAGCTATATGTAAAATTTTCTGATGTGTTTTCTCTGATTTAAGTCTCAGCTCAGACACCGTATAACCTAGGAGGTTACAATCTGCAAAGGAAACCAAAGCCAAACGAAATAGTTTCCCTCCAGCTGCATGTTTTCTACCCCTCTCATTAGAGAAAAGACTGTGACTTCATAAAATGAAGTGAAATAAAATAGAATAAAATAAATAAAATAAATAATAATTTTAAAAGGGAAATTGTTAATGTGCAGAAACAGGCAGTTTCAGTAGATTTTTGGTGTATTAGCCTCATTTGTTAGCTATCGTGTTCCTCCTCTGATGATCTTCTCCCCTCATTAAATTGAGTAGCTTTTATGCTGGCTGTGGAACAGATAAAGGGTTCTATTAGTTTATATTTTAAAAAGAAATGTGATTTTTTAAAATCTGCACTTTCCAATCTGTGAATAAAATTTAAGGATAGGTTTTCTAATTATGTAACATTTGTCCCTCATCTCTCATTGAAATCTTTATGGTGACTATTCAGGTTCATTGAATGCAGAGTTAAATGATAAACTGGGAAATATTATGAGAAATTAGTGAGCCCACCATTCTTTCACCCTGTATCTTTCAGTGTGCCATTTCAACATGCTTATTGTTGTAACACCAGCCAGAAGGTGTTTCCTAAGACAGCACTGCTATTTCTTTATCAGGAATTTTTGGTTACTTCTTTATTTCCCCTAGAAATAAAGATTTATTATATCTCAGTTTTAGAGTATTTGGAACAGCAAAAGAAGAGAATTAATCCATTAATGCTGCAATGTACTTTATAATAATCAGTGACCTTGGCTCTGTCTCTATTCTGAATTTGAAGGTGCAGTCACTACTTCACACAAAACACTTAATTTGCAAGGAACTAAAAAACAATTTTCTATTGACTGAGACATCACACAATATTAACACAAACACCAAACAATGAAGAAAATAATACTGAGCCTTTGGTTGGGACGACAAAGTAAAACATTCAAGGATGTATAAAATGTGGGAAAATCAAAAAAATGAGTATTTTATAATACAATAACTACTGTGTAATCCCACTGAAATAATACCAGAATTAACATCACGTTAATAATATGGTGTTCTACAAAAAAATATAAAAGGAATGATAAAAAGAGAAGGAAGGAGAAGGAAGGAAATAGTAAAAGGAGGAAGGATGAAAATAGTAAAGGAGGAAGGAAGGGAGGGAGGAAAGGAGAGAAGCTTGATTCCACAATTACCCAGAATGCAATAGTTTCACAAGATGTTAAAATCTTTTGCTGTTATTCTTCTAAGAGAATTTATTTTGAAATCTCTAGCTTTGTGTGAGGACAGCCTGCTCTCAAGACATATTCCATTTAAATGCATACAGCAGCTACATATTGCCCAACACAAAGACGTGGTAACTGGGATTTAATGAGCTCCACACAGTCACCATCCCAAAGACTTTGGCTGGCCTTTCTTGTGGAAAGAACGGTTCACTTCCATAGGTTTTTATACTTATTTCTCTACCATCTTCTCATCCCCATTAAACATTGAAACATCAACTCAACCTGATGGTCCTACAAACCCTCATTAGACTCCTTTATATCTTTTTCTCTTAGGATTTTAATCTTTTTCATGTTGATATTCCCCATCTTGAATCCAGAGCTCCCAACAATCCTTGTCTCACCATGTCTTTATCTCTCTGTAATTTTACATTGTATATCTTTCTACAGACTTTATTTATCACATGACATTATCTCATGGGTTTGACACTTTGTCAGCAGCTGGCAAAGAAATGGGGTTATATCAGAGCTGTCCCTTAGATCCTGGAAGCACATGGATGCAAATCCTGAGGTGACTTAGGTGAAGCTTGCAGATGGATTTCAAAGGAATAAGGATACAAAATTCAGGAAGCATTCTTAACTATTTCAAATAGGCCTTGGGCCATTAGCTTTACTAAAACTACATGGATTTAAATCAGCTGAGTATCCAGTCCATTGATCTGAGTTAGAAAACATAATTCAGTAATGTGTAACTGTCCATCTCCAATAATTTGACATCAGTGTCACAACACCTCCATAAGAAGTTAGCTCAGATAATAAGAAATCTTTCTTCTGTGTCTTTGAAGGAGATTTAAATAAATAAATAAATAAATAAATAAATAAAATAAAACCAAAAGTTATTTTTTAATGAAGAGCAATTTACCAATCCTGGCTATGCAGAACTTTATAACTTGTCTGCTTTCCAGTGGTCATGCAATTAAGCAAGAGTAAGCCTTCTCTGTTCAATCCTCTGCAGTACCTCAGTTTATTATAGTAGAATGCTTTTACTGAGTCTGCTGTAGCTCAGTGACATGAACAAGATAAACTACTCAGGTGTTTAGAAAGTGCAGCTTCTCTATATTCTGAATTGTTATTTGAATTTCACAAGTCCAGAGATAGAAATTAAAGAATCAGTTTTGAGTGGGATTTTTATGGTGTTCATAGATTTCAATGTAACTCTCTGCAGCTGTAATGTAAGTGCAGTGATTTTCTGGATTGGGACATAACTGGTTCTTAAATCATAATGCACTCAAATTCAAAGAAATGTTGAGAGCTAATAGTGTCTCTATCTTGTTGCAAATTCTGCCTGTAGTAGATGTTGACATAATATAGAACATGCAATAATTGTCTTCTCCAGATGGGAAGTCCTATGAAAAGTAGTTTTATTTGTATTCATTAGTAATGCATCTGTTTCCAGACATATTTGTTTCAAAGATTTTAGTGTTCACATCATTAATTTCTATCCTTGTGGAAAGCCTAAATGAAAATAAAAACACTTGTCAAAATTGTAACTATAAAAATTATCATATACATTCATATATTGAAGTTTGGTGGCTTTTGTATTTGTTCTCCAAATTTTCAGTGAAGTAGATGAAATTAGGATATCTGTCTTCTAGAAAAAACCCTGACATAAATGAGTGTGTGACACTCAGTGTCTTTCTGGAGGGATATTATACAAAAAAAAAAGAAGATAAAAGATTTTTTTTTCAATCTGTAAAATGAAATAATAATGTTTTGCCAATCCTAGAATATTTGTTGATATCTCCTGTAAGCAAAAATATGTATTACTCTGCATGATTATTTTCATAATTGCAGAAACACTGGCATGAAATTTCTCTTAAGTTTCTCTCATTCTTTGGGAATATATTTTTTATGATATTTCTTCAAACATTCTCACCTGTCAATCTTGCTGGGTTTTCTTTTCCCAAAAATTCCAAAATTGCGGCAATAAGAAATTTTGTGGAAAAAATAAAAGTGAGAGAGTCACAAGTTTTAGTCTCTCCTCATGTGCAGATGAGTGTTGCAGGAATGACAATTAATTCAGATGTTTAACAAAGAGTTATTCTGGGGTGAGTCATGAAATCTTTCAAGTAAGACCTTATCCGGGGGGTGGGGGGGAAGAAGAAAAAAAGATATAAAGGATAATATTTTTCTTAAAATTTATTTTGTTTTTTGAGTCAGACATTGAAATTGTTACCTTGTGCTTTTGGAAATCAGAATAAAGGAAAAGAGATAGTTTTATGCAAGGCCATTATATTTCTGGATTTTTTAAACAGCTACAAAAAACACTAGATAATTTCAGACCCATACAAATTAATGAATTAATAACAAGCACTTTACTCAGCATGTAAGTCATGCTTTGATGCAAAGTCGTAATCTGGAAAAAATCTGTCATAGTGCTGAACAATGGACCATATGCCATCATTAATATCTTCCAGATTGCTATGAGTAGAGGAAAAAACCCTCATTTGTTTCCACAGGACTGTGAGTCAGCAGGATAGATTTGAGACACAAGTCTCTAGACCTTCTCTTCATTCACCAAAAACCAGAAAGTGTTTTAAATACTCCCACCTCAAAACAGTACTGAACCAGATTTTTATTTGAGTATAAACCAAAAATACTTGAAAATAAGTAACTGGAAATTTGCCTTTTGCTCACTATATCACTGAATGCAAATTCTTGCTTGTGGCCTTTTTTTGCTGTTGAATTTACCGAGTATCAGAAACATCTTCTGGGTTACCTCTGACCCTCAGGAAGTGCTGTCTGCCCCCCTGGTGGTCTGGCTCTTGCTCTCCCATTTTCAGGTCATCTCTAGGTCTCCCCCCATGAAGTTCAGGCTCCTGCCTGTATTCTTTGCAATTATTTTCACCTGTGTTTGTAATGTCCTGTAGACACTAGGAAATTCCCTTTCCAATGTCTTCTGTTGTTCACAATGTGAACTGCGGAATTTTTCCACTGTTTCAACTGATCTAGTTGTTTCTTAAAGAAAAAAAATTATTAAACTATCTGAAATAAATAATGCAAATATCCTCACTGACTGAAAAAAATAATTTCCAGGCTTGGCAATATCTTTTTCCATCTGTGCTTATATGCAGACTGCAAGAATTTGTTCTCCATGTCCCATTTCACATTATTTTTTTTCTGAAATCTCTGGATGGAATGGTTAGAGAGATGACAAGGAAACTGCAGGGATTCCTTTGTATACTAACATGTGCAAGCAGCTTTTGTTATCAAGACACATGTATACCTCCACTACAAGAAGTTCAACAGATTGTTTTGTTTCCAAATAGAAAATTAAATATTTGTTTGCCATTATTTTCATCATGGATTCCTGTAAGATGATTTATTTTTCAAATTCCACTCCCAGTATTTAATAGAGAGGCATAAGATAACCGTGTGTAGTCTCATGTGTCTGATGCTGTCTGTAGATGATTCTTGATTAGTCATGAGCTTTTCTCCTGGTCTCTGAAAGACTCTAAGCAAAACAGAGCCTGGCTTGGTAATCTTATGATCAGTGATGAAGGTAGAAGGATGAAAACTGGATTTCTGTGTGGATACAATATATTCAATCACCATTGAATGGCTAATAGATGATTTATCTACGTCTAATCTACAATAGATTATTAAATGGCTAATAGCCTAAAAGATCTGTTATAGGAAATTTTCAGCAGGCAAAGAAAGTTCCTTTTATTAGTGGTAGCAGAAGGCAATACATTCAATCACTAAATTAGAGCACTCACATTCCTTCTGTTGTGGCTCCACTTCAGGACAATGTCTGTATTTGATAGAGCTAAAAGGAGGACATCTAAGGAAAGCAAGATTTTAAACTGCCTTGCAAGATTTATTCAAATATATTGATCAGTGTACATGGCATTTGCAGCAATTCACACTTATTATTTGGAACTGTTCATTGGATTTCATTGTTTTGGCTGTCTAGGTTCCAAGAGGCCAAACAATGCATATAATAAAAAAATGGCAATTTAAGGAGTTTAATTCAGAAAGTGGGGAAGGCGGGGAATTATCCCAGGTTATGAAGAATAAATCCAACCATCAATACTAATTCATTAATTTTTATTTTTTAAGTGAATCTGTGTCTGACAGAGGAGCACTCTTCAACTTTACCATTTCAAAGAAGGTACTGCAGGGTTTTACTTAAAGGCAAGGAACTGAAAAATATAGGGAGTGAACAAAGCAAAATGAAAACAGGGTTCATTGTATTTTAGGCCACATCAACTGTGGTTTTCATTCCTGTCAGAAAAGAGTTAGTATGTCTGCATTTTTTAATCAGAAATGCAGGCAGTTCACTTAAACCTTTGTTCAGTTTCAAAGAGATTTCATGAGTGTGAATGCTCTCTCAAGTATTTTTTTCCTTTCTTCTCTCTTTCTTTCTTTTTCTTTCCCCATGTAGATTTGAGATGTGTATTATCCATTTGTAATCTGCTGTGGAACATTTACTTTATAGAAGCTCATCAGTTTTTGATGCAGTTGTGGCTGTCCAAAGATTTGTTCTTCTTCATTCACACTCCATTTGCTGTCGAGAATAAAGTGAGGGCAGTTGGCAACATGGGGTCTTGATATGATTTACTTCTGCAATTGTGTCTTCTTTCTCAAATTACAGATTTTATTATGTGTTTACCTTGTGTTATTTTTTTTCTTATTTTCTTCAAAAATATTAATATATGTGTGTGCCTTACCAGCCTCACTTTGAATCGTGAATAGAGAGAATTCTGGTTTAAAAATATTGATAAGACCTGAAAAAAATATTTAGAGGCATTTAATCTTATCTTACTGATATAATCGGGGAGGGGGAAAGGACAAAGTGCTGTAAGTAGCAAAAAATTATCAAGTTTATATTTATCTTCTATATTGCTGTTATTTGCAATATTTTCATTGGTGATATTTGCTGCTTTGGGGCATTACAGATTGTAGGAGTACACGATCTAAAAATAAGTTGTCTCGAGCCAAATCTAAATCTCCAAGGAG
The DNA here is from genome assembly GCA_034336665.1 of Luscinia megarhynchos. Lineage (NCBI taxonomy): Eukaryota > Metazoa > Chordata > Aves > Passeriformes > Muscicapidae > Luscinia > Luscinia megarhynchos. The sequence goes on from JAPFBE010000003.1 coordinate 75,595,890, forward strand.
CTTCTGCTGAGCAACAGTTTTGCTCTTGGGCTCATTTATCCTTTCCACCCTTCTCCATTGCTACTTTTTTAATGATTCTCTTGTTTCCTTCACTAGACTACTTTTCCTTCATCAGACTTCTCGGAGAAGAATATGTTCATTCTTTTGAATCCTATTTCACAGAATCACAAAATTATTATGTTACAAGAAACCTCTTGAGATTTTTTATACCAGGGTCACCCACAGCGGGTTAGCCAAGACCATTCAAGTTTTAAATATTTCATTATTAAAGACTTCACAGTCTCCCTGGGCAAGCTGTGTCAGTGTTCAACCATCCTCATATGAAAAAACAAGTGCTCAGATGGGATTTCTTCTTTTGTTTTTAATGTACTCTTGCTGCCTATTCTCCTGTGAGTAGAGGCTGCTGAGTCTGTCTTTTACACTGCTCCCATCAGATTCTTCAACACAGGGATGAGATCCCTAAACCATCTCTTCTCGACACTAACATTCCCAACTCTCTTATGTCTCTGTCTGACATCACCTGAAAGTGTTCCAAGCCCTCAGTAATCACGTGCTAGACTTGCTCCAATAGGTCCATATCTGTCTCATACTGGGCAGTCCATCACTGCACACAGCTCTTCAGACATGTCTCACCAGGACTCAGCAGGGAGGGAGGGTCTCCTCACTTGGACTGGTGACAATTCTAAGCAGTGCAGAGAGCTGCTGTCATTCTTTGCCACAAACACATAACTGGTGGTTGCTCTGCTTGCTGTCCACCTCGTTCCTCTGTGTCAGCCTCTTTTCCAGCTGGTAAAGCCCAGCCTGTTCAGTTCCTTGAGGATCTCACTAAAAAGGTCCTTCAAAGGTCCCTTCCAAACCAGTCTATGATCTTACTTCTTTTCCCCCATAGGCTGGAACTGGCATTTCCCTTCACTAAATTTCATGAGATAATTCTCTGCTCACTCTTCCAGCTCCACTCACCTGGTCTGTATATAAGGGCTCTTGGCTTTGCAACACCCACAAATTTTCCTAGGATTCACTCCATCCCGTTCTACAGATCATCAAGGAAGATGTTAAACACTGTCAGCTGCAGCATTAACCCCTGGGGTATACTACCAGTGACTGGTCTTCATCTGGACTTTGTGCCACTGATACAGGATTTTGTGTTGTGTTGTGATGCAGATTTTGGCAGTCTGTGTCCATTTTTATTGTGTGTTTTATAGCTTTCCAATAACTATTTCCTTACTGATAGTATGTAGTCCAGTCTGTAAAGTCTATTTGATTAGCTAGCATTTGCTCTTTGTCCTAGAATGCATGGTAACTTTAACTAAAATTGTTTAAATGAAAGAATAGCAAGGTACTATTTTCCCAGATTATAGCCAAATACTATGCAAATTCCTCATAAAAGCAGTTATTTCTTTAGGATGCCAAGAAGGATACGGACATGTCAGAAAAAATCCAGAGCTTTGCAAGAATGTTAAGAGGTTTAGAAGATATAGTAAGGTTGAAAAATAAAGGGCATTTCATCTAGGCAGGAGGCAGTGAAAAAAGATATAGTTGCAGTCTTCAAATCCACAGAAAACATGAAAGGATATTTTTCATTTTACTCTTTTCAGTGTGAGTACAATATGAAATCATATATTAAAAAAAATAATACTGGACTCCAGGGAAAATTTCTAACTGTTATAACAGGGGACAACCAGAAAAGTGATTGTAATGTTTAGAATTTAAGGCTTCAGAACAGGTTAGGAAAATATTATAGGGGAATGTTCTAGATCTTGGGGGCAGAGACACTCTCCTGAATACTGATTTGACTTTAATTCTTATGCTTATGACTGCTTCCATTCCATTTGTTGCTCAAGGTTTATCACTGCTTTTAATTTTTGAGAACCAAAGTGTCAAGGTTAGTCTTACAAACTACAAAATGACTGAAAAGTTAAAGCAAAATCCAGGTCTGACATTTTTAGAGTAAATTAGAAGTTATGGCAGGCTTCTCTTAATATCTCCAGCATCAACATTTTTAGCCTAGTAGATCAAAGTTTGGAATAAACAGATAGAAATTTACGTCCATCTTCCAGTCGGAACAGGACAAAATTACTAAAGAGTATAGTTCACAAATTTACCTGAGATTCTACTTTTTTACTGCTAAGCATAATTCTGCCTCAGATAATCACCTCTTAACATTCTGAATGAAACGGGCTGTGCAGAGAGCTCAGGTTTTAGTATGTAATAAAAAAGCAGAAATCAGATACATGTTGAAACAGCAGAGACAGAATGTAGATAGTAACAGTTAGAACTTCAATTAAAGCTTTTAGGGTTACAAGATATGTTCTACTCATATTAAAAAAGATTTGAAGTGTATTCAAATAATCTTTGATTTTAGAGAAATCAATGTAAAAAAATTAATTTCCTTGACAAAGAGATACATGAGAAAAATGAGCATAATGCAAGCACTGCTAGAACGGCAAGATTTTTTTAAAGCAAAAAAATCTGTAAAGGAGATAAATGAGTTATTTGTTTATTTTTTATGCTGCAGTTTTATTCCTGGAATGTTTTCTCAGAGAAATCATACTTTTGATATGGCAGTTCAGGGAATATGCTTCTACAGTGGATGAGTTTGTTTCAGATGCCTCCCTTTTCAGAGAAAAAAAAAAAAAGTTTAAAGTTGATTTCAAAGAGAGATAAAAACCACTTACATGATACAAAGTTATCAAAAGAGACAAAGCTTTCTTTTTTTTTAAATATTCATCCACTTGTAACCATCTTTCCCCTTTGTCACTGGGGATGCGTCTTTACCTGCTCCTCTTGTTCTGTCCCTGACACCTGCTTTTCACATCAAGTCTAAACTGCAGTGTTTGTCTACAACTTCTTGAACCTGCCTATCTTTGCTATATTTCTTTGTGCCCTCAGCTATTTGGCATGTGCTTCTCTTACTCGAGTCTCCACACCTTCCCACCTCACAATCCAGTGCCATAAAGTACCTGTCTGTATTCAAAGCATACACTAATTTAAAGAAGACAGGCAAGTTATAGTAAATCAGTCAATTTACTGCTTGGCTGATGAGCTGCCTTGATTCTCCTTTTGTATGCTCCTATCTTTTGCAAATATCAGGTAATTCACTCAGCTACGCTCAGAGTAGAAACTGTTGATCTGTGGTGAGTGACCTTGCATCTCCTGTGGGTTAAAAATGGATGCAGTGGGTTACTGTGCTTTCACTGATGGCTCTTAAATTTCTGTTAACACTTAATGGGACAGCATGTTTGACTTCCATGCCAAAGTTTATCAATGGGATGTAAATGAATGAATATTTTCCCCCATTGTTGTGGCATTAAAACTAAAAGAATAAAACGAGCTTAGCAATTGTGACCAGATCTCTAATGCTGAGTTCAGAATTATGTGGCAACCCACAATGACATCCTAAAGTACTGCTCATGTTTGCACTCTTGACATTTCTTGTTACTCAAACATTTCCTTTCTTCCAGGTCCTTTTCTAAAGTTTTCAGTTTTACAATCTGGTATAATCTTACAATCATGGTATGATAAATGCTAGAATTTTAATTCTCTTTCTACATTCATTTGTATCTTCTAGTTTCATTTATTGTCATGAAAGATTTGCCAGTTTCCAAAACTGTAGAAGAGCCTCCCTTTGGTTGCAAGCTTTGAGTACCAGATGTATTTCAGCCATAAGTATCTGTAGGAACATATGCAGGAGAAACATAGAGTAGGATGGAATTCAGAAACAGGATTTTTGTACATAGTTTGGCAGTATGTAGGTATTAGCTCAGAAATTCAAAACTTTGCAGGCACACAGAATTTTTAACTTACTTTTGATGAGAAAGACTCAATTTCTGAGGAGAGAAAAAACAAAATTACATCTCTTCTTGATGTTGACCACTTTGTAAGCTTGTTTATAATCTAAGTTGCTTCAAGAACACATGCATCCTCTAAGGTAGAAAACAAGATTTTAAAAACAAAAAACATTTCAGAATTGTCAGTCTAGCTCAAGATGTTGCTGTATAAGAAGCTATGTGAAAGTCAGTAAGTGTGATGGTATATTCCCTTTATGAGCACATGAAATACAATTTACTAGCTTCTAATACGACACATCTGTTATTCTTCCCCACAGCCTCATTATCTTTACTTTGAAATTTTACTCAGGGGATGACATGATAAATTTGGAAAGCTAATTCAATGAGTATTCTTAGGTTATTAACTCTGTGACCTACTCAGGATTAGTTAACCTTTTTGTTTAACACTTTTCATTAAATGATGCAGTGCTAACTTTAACATCTTTGATTTAAATAAGTGGCCTGTATGCAGTGGATGTGATTTTACACTTGTCACAAGGCATAAAACATTACATTCATTCCTAAAGGAGATAAAGTCTTTCCTTCAAGCAGGCTTCCTTACAAATGCGGATTCTATTCATAAAATGCCAAATTCTTCCAAGGTATCTATGTAGACTTTCCAGGCTGTTGGTGCCAGTTCTCCAGCTGAAAATATGTTGAAATTTTTGGAGTTCACAGGTTGAATTTTATTTGTCCCAGACATATATCTCCTGGACATACATCTTGTGCTTGAATTGCGTTATATTGATCTGAGTCTACAGCAGACAACCTCCTCTTGGCCATCAGTCCTTTTTGTTTAGGACTGTGCTATTCATTAACACCAGCAGCTGACAACATAGGTAGCACTTTAGGAATTTCTTTTTATCACATAATGCCTTTGTGAAGATTTTTGCCTGGAGCAGTTTGCCTTCTTTCCATCTTATTTTTGCCTGTAGTTTAAGCTGCCTTTCCTGCCTTGCTCCTAGTTGCTGTGCATTGCTGTTTTTTGCACTCTAGGTATCAGGCTGAGGTAGTGCCAAAAGCCCAGGAGAGAGGCCTCTTACTCTTGTTGAGGGTGATTTTGATGTTTGCAAAAGATCGTGGAGTTTGAAAGAGTAAAGAGAAATCTCAAGAGAAACAGCATGTGCAGCCCTGGCATTGAAAGAGACCAGTCATTCTAAGAATGGATTGTTATGCAATCAGTTTGGTGAGATAACTGTGAGGATGCAATCATGCAGAGCAAAAGCTTTCAGAGACCTCACTTTCCACAAAATTTCCAGGTTTTTGGTGATGTTCATCATCTCAAATACTACTTCTTGAATTTGATGCAAAGAGATTTATTATTTTGAAAATGAGAGGAAGTATTTTTTAACATGAGGTTTTGTTTTGGGGGTTTTTGTGGTTTTCTTAATTTTTCTCTATTCTTGGTTTCAGGAATGACATCATCTTTATTGATACTCATGATCATATTTTCCTCTGTTAGATTTAACAATAGGTACAGCCTCATGGTCCACTTACAATCCTGTAGGAATTGATTAAATGTTTCACTAACATATTTGATGAATAAAAGTAAACAGTTTTTGAAGGAGAGGTTGGTATCCAGTTCTATATTTCTGCTAATTTCTTCCCCTCTTCCTTCCTTTTTACACACACTTTTCAATACAAGCTTGTTACCTTTTATTTTTGACCCTGCAAATCTTTTAACATGTCATACAAAGTATTACAGTTGGAGAAGGAGAAATGCATTCTCTCCTTAATTCTAAAGCTGCTATTACACATGCATACAGCTTTGAATTACAGTTTGCTACCTGGCAAATGGAAAGAAAGGTGAGTTAAAGCCCCCACAGAGAGAAGAACTGAGGTCTCTCACATTTACAATTAGAGAAATAGTGTGAAGTGAAAAACATAGAGCTGTTTTTCTCCTCTAGCCATTCCAGTGTTTTATAAGAGAAGCAAGAAATATTCAAGTATCTAATTATGTAGCTTTTTTTGGATATGCAAATTCCAATTAAATATATCAGGTGCTTTTCCATAGACTGAAGTTTGATTTTGAGACTCAGGGAAAGCTAGGATCTAATACATATTTTTGTCATCAGCATTCTTTATTATTTGGATGGCCTATGCCTTCCACTCATTACACTAGCTCTCATGAATTTTTTTTTAACCTTAACAGCCCCCAGTCACCTAATTCAAAATTCCATCCCAGGAGTTCAGGATCCATTGAGTAAGGCATTGCAATACCCAAATCCTTCAGTGGACGCCTTCTGGTAGCAGAAAGTGTAACTTTTCTGGTAGCAGAAACCATTCAGGAGAGGTGGTCTAATACAAACTCAAGACTGGAGTCAAAAATCACTGGAATAGTGAGGGATAGCGTGACTTTTACCAAAGGAATGTAATGAAAAAGAAGAAGAAAAAGAAAAAAAGTCACTCATAAAGAGAAAATAAAGACAGAAATCCAAACTCTGAGAACTAGGCTTCCTTTTACACAACTCTTATTACTTGTAGGCAAAAACAAAAGGATATGCCGGGAGGTCCAGAAGAGAAATGCTAGATGGGATATCTGTGTACAAAAATCAGGGGTTAATTATTACCATTGGAACATTTTATGTAAATATGCACACTAATAAACCATTGCCAGTTGTTTCATATACATATATACACACACACACATATATATATAAACACAAATATATATGTATATATATATGCATTTATATATATAGATATATATGTAATGTAAATAAAACAAGGCATTCTTAAATTTTTTCCCATAATTCAAAAAACTTGATTTAGTTCTGTTATCTAAAATCTTGATTACATTTTGGCTAGTGATTTGGGTATTTGGCTAACTCTATGTATTCATTAGATCATGAAAGAGAAAGACTTTGTGAGATCAGCATCTGAATTTTATGTGTTCTGTCCAAATCTCAGATTTATGGAAGAAGAAGTAGGGCCCTTGGTGCTGTTGATAATAAGATGATTTTGAAATGTAAATTGTTTGCATTCTGGAGTCTCTTGAGGCACTTATAAGCGGCAATTAATCCTGTCCTAAAGTAAACTTGTAAAATTCATCAGGGGACTCATATCCTGTTTATTTGGTTTTTTTGTTAACTGTAAAGGAAATTCAGGTTGGCCAAGCACAGGCTTCTACATTTGTTCATAATAATCCCATCCTCAGTGTTTAGGAGTCTCAGTTACTGCTATTTCAAGATTTCAAAGGAGATATTTAATCAAATGGCACTAATGATTTCTTCACAATCTGTAATAGTATTTAATACTGTTGCTTAGAAAATGACCTAGCCTAGAGGTGGATGAACATTTACATCATTTGCAGAATACAAGGGACAAAACTAAACCATAATTTCCACATGAAAGTTAAGATTCATGTCTTAGCTCTATTCAAGAAGTACACTATTTTCTTTCAGAATCTATGGGCGTCACCATGTAAATATTTCACAAAAACACAACAAAAGAACAGCAGGTGGGGGAAGGAGCTTCAGAAGACCTAGCACCAGCTATAGCATATTCAAATCCAAACATTTCCTGTTAGGTTCTATATATCTCCAAGGACAAAAACTCCACAACCTTTCTATGCAACCTGTTCCAGTTCTTTGGCCAATCTCACCATAAAAGTGTTTCTCTTCCATCTAAGAAAAATTTCCTGTCTTTCCTGGACCTATATTGTGCCTTTCTGTATAGAGTGGTGCTCCATTTTTTTCTCTTCTAGCATTGAAATTACCTCAAATGTATTCTACATAAAAATATTTAATATCTGTGTCTTTCTTGAACCAGGTTGCTCAGAACTGGACATAAAATTCCACTTGTGGCCTCGCTGGGGATGAGGGGATGGATCACCTCTATCAAACTCCAGGTAAAGTTTGTTAGTGAAACCTATCAGGGTTTTTCATGCAAGGACATGCTGTTGGGTCATGTTCAACTTTGTGTCCATCCCAATCCCCGGGTCCTTTTCTGCCAAACTGTTTTCCAGCTGAGTGGTCCCCAACAGAGCTTAGTGCTGGAGTTTGTCCCTCCCCAGTTGAAGGACATGGTATTTTCTATTGTTGAACACCATGATGCTCCTGTCAGCCCATTTCTGCAGCCTTTTGAGCTCTCTCTGAATGGCATCATCACCATCAGTGTATGGCCACTCCTCCCAGTCTTGTCTCATCTGCAACTAGGTGTGTGCATAGACAATGCAGTATTTCTAGTTCTTCTGGTATGTTGGTGTCTCTGGGAGCAGAGTTATTTAAGTCTTCTGATAAAATAGGTACTGATTTTCTTGACTTCATAATGAAAAAAAGTTTACAATTTTACGGAAACTCTATTTTTCTTAATTGTTCCTCATATTGTCATACAGCTGTGTTCCATTTTCCTGTTCCCTATTAATTGGAGATTTTTCATGGATACAGCTTCTATGCTTTCATGTTGCCTGTGTTTTATAACCTTTTTTAAAAAGTATTTATTTAACATAAGCAAAACACTTTCACTGCAAGTCTGAGAGGAGAACTGCTACTTTCAGTGCCTCTCTTGACCCAGATTTTTTAATAGAAGCCCTTTAGGTGACTGAAAAATTAATAATTGTAAAAATAACTAATATTTTTTTTTAAATGTTTACCAATCATTCATGATTTCCATCAGCTTTCTTGGTTTTGGTTTTCTTTCTTCCCACTGAGTTTTGTTCATGACCATGTTTGGCTTAGGAGATAAATCTTTTTAATGTATTATAGCACAGATCCTCAAAGGCTTCTGGATTCTTAGCTCTGACTGAAATAATGGGAATTGGTTGCTTTGAATGCACAGTGGAAAAAAAGCCTTGTGTCTCTATCTTGTTGAATGTAGGAAACAAAAATCAATTGATGAGGACTTGTAATCACCTTGCTGTTAACTAAACCAATGAAGTTTCTTATAAAAATGTCTTATTTCATTTCTAATTTTTTTTCAAAACACCTGTTAAAAAGATCTGCTTCACATATTTTTTAAAAAGTTAGTATCAGTTTTTTTTTTTTTTAACCTTTTAGATGCTCTCTGAGATTTTCAGTCTATCTCATGGCAGGATGATGTGATTTTGTGTGGATATGCAATTTGTCGTTTAGGTTTAACATGCTTCATTATTTCCTAATTTGCCCCTCTTTTGAGGCACAAAGAAAGGCCCTGCTACTCTGCTGAAAACCTTTTGAATACTTGTGTTCAACACTTCCCTCCTGAGCTCACACAGCATAGAAAGCCTTTTACTCCTTCAGAAAAGGCACATAACATACCAGGTGAAACAGTTTTGTTTGTTGACTGTGAATAAGGGGAATGTGCCTGTCCCTGTCACCTGGAGGACTGAGGATTCTCTCTAGGTTTTTAAGCACTAACTCTTGCCAGACAAGTCTGATTGCTTTTTGATGTTATTACAAAGCTAGAAAATTATCTTACTCTCAACATGAATTAAAATCAAATGGAAAGATATTCTTTCATATTGGCAGGATCTAACTGCAGGGCTGTAAAACATAGCAATGATGAATAAGAGTATTGCAAGTTTTGATGAGGAATGGTCCTTGTTTGATGAGGCCTATTTTAGCATTTTCATTAATAAATTTACATGGAGCTTTGGCCTCTCTGAAGTGAAAGACAAAACTTACTCTCCTTGACAGTCTAGGATGTATAATAAAATGGTGCATTGATGAAAGTCCCATCTGATATTTAAGCTTCAAATAATGCTGAAGATAAAAATACATTAAAAATCCCTGTTCCTAACAATAAAAACAGGCATCTAAAAATAAAATTAGCTTTGGTTTGAAAATATATTTTCTCATTAGTGTGTGAATGGAAAAAATCCCCAAAAATAAAGTCCTCTATATCGTGAGGGAGGAGAGGAAGGAATAGAAAAAGAGAAGACCCTGCAGAAAAGGCATAAAGCTGGCAGAAAGACCCTAGGGTAATATTTAAAAATACGTTTGTAGTTTATGTGGACAACATCTGAAATCTTGTATTAACACAAAGCTGATTATAACATTATTTATTTAGTTGTTCTTGAATAATTTCCACATACATATAGATTAACACCTGCCATTGTTTGTGGTGTAAAAAATGTAGTTGTATCCTTAAAATCCAGCAGAACAGAAATAAAACACACACTCTAGAAACCTGACAACCTTATTCAAGCATCTAATAAATATGTTAATCTATAATTAAGAAAATTATGCAAAAAAGTGGTAAAGAGAAAGACTGAGACTAGCATTTTCCTATATTTGAATGAGTCAGAAACAAAAATATGAATGTAAGTCACTAGAAATGCTAACACATAGTTTCTCCTCATATAATTTAGAAAATGCAAATTCTATAAGAAAACCAAATATCAGTAGCCTGTTAAAAGCAATAGCACCCAGGGGTAAGCAGAGAAAAAAATGTGGACTGTTAAACATGAATTGTATTGATTTACCTAATCATTGTTCTTCACTAATTGATAACATTGTTAAGCTGATTAAAGATTTGCTGAAATATATTTGTCTGGAAAACATATTTACATTGACTTGCCCTCGCATCCCTCCACTCTTCCACCCTATGTAATTTCATGTCTTAATTAATAACAAACAAAAGCAACAAAACAAAACAAAACAAAAAAAAAAAAAAAAAAAAACAAAAAAAAAAAAAAACCCCCAAAAAACACAAAAATAATAAACAAAACCCCAAATTCTATCAAAGCATATTTTTCTGAAGAAAAATGTGAAGAGTTATTATAATATGTAACACACATGCAATGCTTCTTATCCACAGATAATAGAGACATTTAAAAATAAAGAAAAGTGGTAAAAGAAAAAAAAATCCTAGGTAGCATAAAAACTCTCCTGGACATATTCCATGAGCAAACACAATACTTGCAATGGCCAAAGTAGAATATTTTTCAATTTCTCTTTGTATGAATTTAGTGAATTTTGGAGTGAGTATCCAAAATCCAGGCAAGAGCACATATTAGTCTGACAAATAAACCTGGCTGAAAAATCAGTGTTCTAGCTGGTGGGAAAATTGAGATCTGTCAGGCTTGTCAAATAGTCTAGTTTCTGAGTTAAAACCCAAGCCCCCATCCCTTGGTCTTCAACACTGCATAAATGTTAATTTGTTACTGAACTCTCTTTTGGAGGACTATCAATCAGTTCCCCATGACGCAAAATCCATCTGTTCTTAAGGGGTGAGTTTTCCATAGAAATTGTTTTTAATTAAGAGAGTGGATGAAGGCTGCAGTCAATTAGTTTTTTTCTACTTTGTAGCATTCTCCAACACAACCTGGTGAGTACTGATTCTTCACAATTAGCACAAGTTCATGCTCCTTGCCTTGGGGTGAGCAATAGACATCCTGATTGCCATGCTGCAAATGCCTCTCCCCCTGGGACTAGCACAGCTTTCTCATTATATCAGAGACACACTCAGGCTAAAAAGAAATGGTGGGGGCCCTGCACATGGCACAGATCTGGTACTGCTGTGGCTCATCTGCCACAGGAGCATCTGGCTCTGTGAGGTGCTTGTGTGTGCCACTGCTTGTGTTCACTGAGGATCAGACTGCTGGGTGTCATAGATGCATTTAGCAATGCAGATATGTACTTTGTTCCTTGGAAAGATTGATCTAAATCAAAGCAAACCCTAAGATGCTTGAATTTCAAGCAACCCACAGGTAACAGTGAGAACTCTTGTGCCTACCATAGCAGTACACCCATAAGAGCACCAAAGCCAGCAGCAAGACATGCCACATCCATGGCATATTGCCAGACATGGCAGCCCTTCTGACAATGGATTCTTAATAAGTTCTTTGAAGCCAAGGTTTTCAAATTCATGCATAGGACTCAGAGGTTTCAGACTCAGAGGGCTGAAACCACTCATGCATATGAGTTCACAAGGATCTAACAGCTAAGATCAAAGGCCTCTAAAGGTGTTAAGATATTAATAGCCTGGGACACTTAGTAGTTGATCCAGCCCTCAAGTTGATCCTGTAAATTTCTGATATGTGCCATACTCAGTATGCACTACTGAATCTTATCCTTCCTTCTCCTTGTGTTGATGTAATACTGGTAAGTGAAGTGACAATGTTGCTGGACTAGATCATAAGTGCAGTCCAAAAGCAAGCAGCTTTACAGTTTGAGCTATTTTAATAGTTGCAATAGTAATAATAATAAAAAACCCAGCTGTTTCTATTGTTGTTGTTTTTGTTATTATTATTTGCTATATTCTTAATAACTGGGTTGCAATCCGTTATCACTAATCAAAAAAATTTAAAATGTTTGACCCATTATTGCACTTCTAAGAGATGTAAGGACACAATCTCCATAAGTTTGTATGGATACGTGTTAACATTTATTTGCAAAAGCCTGATGGGAGCACTGATTATTTATTTTTTCCTCTTGCTGTATTTATGGACCAGAAATTTACCGAAAATATTAAAGAAACACAGCAAGTGATAAGCTGAAGCAGTCTGATTACTATAACTTTCATATTTACTGGAAATACAGCTAATATAGAATAGGAGCTGGGACCACATTACAGTGTTATGCTCCAAAATCACAGATATTCTTTATATCACAAGGAAGAAAACCCTTGACATTTGATCCTAATTAAATGCAATAATGCAAAGTTCTGAGGTGGGAATTGCCCTGTCTCCCTTTTGTAAGAAACAGACAGTAATGCCTGGCAAATAAGTAGAGTTGTAAAAAGTGCTACTGATTCTTCCTTCCATTAAAGCCATTGAGAAAGAGACTTGCCTGACAACAACAGCAAAGTAACTCATGACATCCTACATTTTGTTGTTGCTGGACAAACAGCATTTTGAAATGAAATGAAGTTGTATATGTTCACATCAAGATTTTGATGAAAATGGAGGTATATTACTTGTCCAGAAGATAAATTCTCCTTTCATTATTTCTCCTTTTGGTTCTCCAGCTCAAGAAAGCAGGAGCTGGAGAGCACTTTTACATCTTTCAGCATTCTGTAGCTCAGAATGGCAAACAGATTAATTCCAACACATATTCCCCCTTTATTTCCCTTTCCTAATAATCTGAAATTACTATCTTGAAATAGCAACCCACTACTCTATTCAGATTCAAAAGTAATCCTCTGTGTGGTGGGTTCACCAACCCATTTTGCTTGATGGGCACAAACCATTCAGGTGCTCAGAATAGCTATAAAACTGTATTGGCCAATGAAATATTTGATGCACTTCCTTCCACAAGACCTCGTCACCTATTAAAGGACTTTGCTATGACTACAGTAAAGATCTCATACAGCACACTGATAAATGGCAACACAAAGTTATGGCACAGACAGGAAGACCAGTCACTGCACAGAAATGTTCTGTGAATGTTGGCTATTATACAAGATCTTAAAAGCCAAATGGAGAAATATATAAAATTGGTGGGCTTTAGCATTGGTTTAACTCTCCTCTTGCTGAAGGAAATCATAAAAGTTTTTAATTATATAGATCCTCTGTAAGGCACAGACTTCCAGCCATGAATTTCTGCCTATGTAATAAATGTAGATTTTTTTTCCCAAATGGATCCCTTGCCTTTACACTAACTGAGGTTTTCTCTCCTCAAATGTTGCAAGATTAAATAAGAATGTTTTCTACCACACAACTAAGGTTTCTCTTAGAAGCCTTACCTTGTGTGTACCATGCATGGCATAAACTCAGAGGAAACCAACAGTAAAAGGAAGCTAAAATGAGTGGTATTCATCCCTTTTCCCTTTAGAAGGAAAGAAAACAGAACCCTGCTTTGTTCATGAAAGCCCAGCATTCACAGCTCAGCAGTTAGTCTTTGATTTGGAGCTGGTTTGCACCAGGGGTGCCATGACACTGATTTTTATTTGGGGAAAAAATGAGGATAACAAGGCGCTTAATAAGATTAAGTGATTTAGAGATACATCTGCTAAGCATAGTTTAAAAGCATCAGGCATTTTCTTCTTTTTTTTTTTTTAATTTTCCCTCCTTTTCATCTCCTACACAAGAGCAGAGAAACAGACTTCTGGATTGCCGTTTTTGCTCTCACCAAACCCTATGTAGTTATAGTTATAGTTATATAGCTATAGTTGCATAGTTACAGTCATATTTACAAAAAATTCTTTGCAATTAGTCGACTTGCCACTGAATCACAAAAGTATCTTAAAATAACTACAGGGAAAAACAATGGAAGAATGCATAATTATTCAATGACGATTTAGAATTACAGACATTTAAAACCCCGCACACAATCAAGCTGATCTTGAAGTATTTAGAATTAAAGGCCCCTAGTTGTCCCCAGGACTGTTACTAGTCCAGTTCCCCCCTTGTGCTCATCCCCATTCTCAGCCCCCTTCTCTGCCTTCATTCTCAAAGCTGTTGCTTTCTCCAACCCTCTGTTTATTTTCCTGGGTCAGGGAGAGCACTGCCCTGGCTGGTTTAAAGGTTCACAGTAAGCACTCTCTTAGATAGGCCAGGTGGCTGCTTGCTCTTGGAGCAGGTGAGACAAGCAGTTTTAACTGCTTTTCTCCTTCTGTCAGATAGTGCTGATGGAAAAAAAATGACATTTTATTATTAATGGTATTCATGAAACCTGAAAAAAATTTGTCTCTGTGAGATCTCATCTGTTATTTTCAATGTATTTGAAAGCCTGTTGATGATTTCAGGGCTAGTAGAGGAGACTTGATAGATACAGGCAATGTGATCATATAAACTTTTTGCTCTAGAAAAACATGCTAAAGATAGAAATACAAAGATAGATTATCTCTGGCTTAGTATTGCTTAGTGCTGCTCCCAGAAGGATTTACTTTAAAAATAATTCAACTCCAAGTGTTCCATTGTAAGAACATGTTTAAGTTCTTTAGAGAATCTGAATTTTAGTGTTTTCTTCTGATAGAATGTCTTTCAAATTATTTCTTTTTCCTTTCTTTGGTGTTTTTTTTCAGTTGTATTCACAGACAAGCTCAGAACATTGAAATAAGAATGTCCACTCGTGAAAAAAAAAAAAAAAGTGTTCTCTTTTGAATTGCCAATATGAATTAAAATGTAGAAAAATAAAAGCAGAAACATGGGGGCAAATTCTGCGAAATATGATTCAGAGAAATTATATTGTTTCAAGACAGATTTTTAGTCCTGAAACAACAGATGCTCCTTCTAATGCCTGGAATCTATACACGTCCCTGTGCCAGCAGACAACTTCATAGATTGCTAACTAGGACAGGGTCTAAAACTGGGAAGAAACTTTGATAATCACTAAGGAAGCTCTGAGATTTATTAGGAAAAAAAGTCTGGTGAGCACTGATCTGTTAAGCTCACGGTTTCCATTCTGAGGATACTAATAGTCTAATCTGATATAGAGTCACAAACTTTGGATTTTTAAGATAAAGCAATAAAGGGAAAGACTTTTCTATGACCACAGACTGAAATGAAATAGCATTCTGCATCCAGATTAATATAAAATTGATCTCTTTGGATGCCAGCATGACCCTCTGGCCTAAAAGTCACTCCTCTCAGTTTGGTGCATTATGAAGTCTTGCTGAGAATACACACTTCCCCATTATCTAGATGATTAAAGATCTTGAGCAGGACTAGGCTCAGTAGAGACCCCTGGGCTACATCACTAATTAATGGCCTCCAGCTACAATTTGCACTGCTGGTCACCACTCTCTGGGTCTGACCATGCAATCAGTTTTCAATCCACCTCAGTGTATTCTCATGCAAGTCATATATACCTGACTCCAGGGATGGTCTGTGAATATCTCATAAACCAAATGAAATCTTTCTCACTGATGTTTGGGAAGTTTCTAAGAACTTAATTTGGTTCATTTTTCTGATTAAAAGATTTAGATAGGTTTATACTACAACAAGAAAAGAAGAATCAAAAGCAAAAATATCAAAGCCTGTGTATTTTGCACTCTGAAAGGGTTAATAAGATTAGTACTGGTACTTGATATTTCAAAAGTTGGAGTAAATACACAAAATATGCAGATCCAAATATTAATTTCTTTGCTTATCTGCCACATTTGGAACTATCCCTGAGTTATACAACGTTTCTTAAAATTAAAATATTTCAAAATATATAAAGCAGCTTGCACGGGTCGAATATAATTTTTTATAAACTGCCTTCAAAAAAACATAACCATATGGATCTGGCTTTTTTACAATATTTTTTACCGAGCCAGCTCTCTTTTAAAAAGAATTAGAACAATAATAACAACAAGGATTGTTGTCAGTTTTTCTAAATGTTTTGACCCAAAAGCATTTAACATGGGTTTATCTGATGTATTATAAATGAGAAAAAGCATTGAATTGATCCCATTGCCTTAGAGTTCTGGTTACAATTTGCAAGAGTGTTTTTGACATTTCTGTGATAAGTGCACGCCTTCTAGGAGATTAAGAGAAAGAAAAATTTTTGATTACATCTATGTTGCTGTCATTTTTCAGTTATTGTCAATAAAATGAAGTCTGTGTCTGTTACTGACTGAAAAACATAACACTTACTTTAGAAGGTCTGCTTTCATTGCAAAAGTACAGAACAAAACTGCTGATTATTTAGCTGACAATGTTTCTATGTAACTGAAAAGGTGCTCATTGAAAAATGTTAGACTGATTTAGAAACATGGGACTGAATTACCAAGTAAAATTATGCATAATTAAGGGACTATCTTGCATTCAAGATGGAACGTAGTTTCTTTTAAATGAAATGGGGTCTTTGCTAGTCGTAAGAGTGAGGCAACATTTCATCCTTATGGGTCCAACTACCACCAAAATGATTTAGTCAAGAACCCTGTGTACTTCTGTGATGTCTTCATAGAAATCCACCACCTGAAGACTACTTTTTCACAATATACAGCCTAAAACATAAACAGCAAAATTTAATTTCATCACCTTACCTATTTAATAAAAGGTAAGGTAATGGAATAGTTTGTACAGTGTCATCATGCAGCACTCACAGGATGGCCAGGGTATGAGACCCAGCCAGTTTAGGAGGGGTAGGTCGTGTTTGACCAACCTGGTCTCCTTTTTTGACAAAGTGACCCATCTCTTGGTGGATGCAGGAAAGGCTGTGGATGTTGTGTACCTGGACTTCAGCAAGACCTTTGACACTGTCTCCCACAGCACACTCCTGGAAAAGCTGCAGCCCGTGGCTTGGACAGGAGCACTCTGTGCTGGGTTGGGAACTGGCTGGATGGCTGGGCCCAGAGAGGGGTGAATGGTGCTGCATCCAGCTGGGGATCAGCACCAGTGGTGTCCCCCAGGGGTCTGCTGGGGCCAGTCCTGTTCAATATTTCTACTGACGACATGGATGGGGGTACTGAGTCCTTCATTAGTAAATTTGCAGATGACACTAAGCTGGGAGTGTGTCAATCTGCTGGATGATATGAGGGCTCTGCAAAGAGACTGGAACGGCTGGACGGATGGGCAGAATCCAGTATGATGAAGTTTAACAAGGCCAAGTGCTGGGTCCTGCACTTTGGCCACAGTAGTGCCCTGCAGTGCTACAGGCTGGGGATGGTGTGGCTGGACAGTGCCCAGGCAGAAAGGGACCTGGGGGTGCTGGTCAGCAGCCAGTTGAACATGAGCCAGTGTGTGCCCTGGTGGCCAAGGCCAATGGCCCCTGGCCTGGATCAGGAGCAGTGTGGCCAGCAGGAGCAAGGAGCTCATCCTGCCCCTGTACTCAGCACAGGTGAGGCCACACCTCGAGTGCTGTGTCCAGCTCTGTCCCTCAGTTTGGGAAGGACATTGAGACCCTTGAGCACGTCCAGAGGAGGGCAACAAAGCTGGTGAGGGGCTGGAACATAAACCCTGTGAGGAGTGGCTGAGGGAGCTGGGGGTGCTCAGCCTGGAGAAAAGGAGACTCAGAGGTGACCTTATCACTCTCTACAACTCCCTGGAAGGTATCTGTAGTCAGGTGGGGCTTGGTCTCTTTCTGCAGGCAGCACTGACAGAATGAGAGGACGCATGAGAGTCTTAAGCTGCACCAAGGGAAATACAGGTTGGATATTAGGAAAACGTTTTTTACAGAAAGAGTGATAAAGTACTGGAATTGTCTGCCCAGGGAGGTGGTGGAGTCACCATCCCTGGATGTGTTTAAAAAAGGACTGGATGTGGCACTCAGTGCCATGGTCTAGTTGAGCTGTTTGGGCAGGGGTTTCACTCGATGATCTTGAAGGTCTCTTCCAATCTAGTCATTCTGTGATTCTGTGATTCTGTGTAAATAGGTACAGCCTTAAGGGTTTTTATCCTCTGCTTCCTTTTTTCCCCTTTGGTTTTCTCTAAACTTGTTTAATGTTTGTGATCATAAGCAGATTTGTAGATTTTTTTCTAAACTTGAAACTTAAATCTGCTTCCTTCCTCCTGTCTTTTTCATTAGAAGTGTGTCTGGCAGAGGATTGCAGTGTGCTTTGTGACCCAACAATTGAGACGTAAGGAAACTGAGTTCAGATCCTTGATACTGTTTTGGGGAACACTTGCATCTTCCTTTCAGAGTCATAGGTCTTACTTTGCAGAGCCTGTACTTAATATGTATCAGCTACTGTGGAAATAATATGGGCCTGCAGTAACTAATGTTTCCTGCAAAGAGTTACAGATTGCATAAAAGCTGAGTTATGAATCTTGAATTTGTCTGAAAACAAACATTGTTTCTATTTCAGTTACAGAGAGAACTGAGTAATGATAAGCCCTAGTCTCATCAAAATTCATTTTCTGTCTCTCTTGCTGTGGAGCCTCCACTGCCATCTGCTATATTTTATTTTCTTCCTCTTCAGATGCATATTCTTAAGAGCCAGCTGCTATACAGCCCTCAATCTCTCAATGTCTTTCTCCAAAATTTCCAGGCTTCGTTTATGCCATCTAGACTGTTCACTGCTGAGGAGTCTTTACTTATACAGGCTCACAGAACCCAATATCAGAGGTTGTCATCTTGGCTGAAATGATAGGTTCTTAACCCTAGTATTATTCAAGCTAAACATGAACCAGATGAATGAGTGAAAAATCAAAACTCAGGTATTTATAAAAGAGTTATTTGGACTTTATTCATCTCTTATTAGTTCTGCATGAATACAGGAATGATCTTTGCAGCTTTTCCAAAGTAATTTTGGACTCAAAATGTTCTACATCAACTATTAGAGGATGTTCAGCAACTGCTAGAATTGCTAAGAAGTAGGTTTTCATTTACAATATCAAATTAACTTCCACTGATTTGCCATGCAAATGAAAAATCATAAGTCATTTGGCCTGTTGTTTTTCGTCCCTTCTCTCCACACACATGCATTTTACAGCAGTGATAGTTGCAGAGGCACTTATGCCTAGATACCAGATGTCATCCCATGCTGATGACACTACGTAATGGACTTGGCCCAGCACCTCAGGAAATTAGATCACCATTGCAAGCTGATTTTGGGGTATTTCACAAGTGCTTTGATGAGTAATAAATTAGCTCTAAATTTTGAGGAAAAGTTGTAAAATTCTCCTTTAATTCCAAAATCAAATCATTACTTCTAATTCTGCTTTTAGGTAATGCCTATATTGATGATTTTTTTAAAAACTATTCTATATCTTTAAATAGCCTGTTATTTGTCCACCTAAATTACATTTTACCTGGCTTGAAGTAGGGAATTTCAATGTGGAAATTATATCTGAATGCATTATCACTCAAGAACAACTATTGCTGTCCATGTAATCACTAGAAACTGATTTCCTGAGCAAATTCAAATAAAATGCTTCAGATCTAGAAATCACATACCTATTCATAGAGAGAGTATTCTTACCCTCTGAAACCTATTACAGTGATTTAAAGATTTTTAAGGTAATATCCACTGCAAACCAAAAATAGTTTTTCACAGTCTTAAAGATCTGTGAGGTGTCTGGGCCATTTGTGTTCTTCGGATGTGGGGAGTGATGCACTTCAAAAGTTCCTCATCTGTGAACAGGTCTGCAGGGTTCCTCTTTAGTCTTGTTTCATTTTCAGTGCAGTACATGCAGAGATCCCTGGTCTCTGCTTCCAGAACTTCTTATGTCATGTTGAATGAGGACAAGTTTCTAATGACTCTTCCTTCTGTGTTAAAGTTGGTTTTAATTGTTTTACTGGACGTGTTGATTAAAACTGGTTTTCTTGATAGTGGTATATCTCTTCATCTTATAGTATGTATTAATGGCTTGCATATGTTTTACTCTCAGTTCATGGGGTATTTCAATGGAGTGTTGGTAAAATTGCAGAAACTTTATTAATGCAGATAATTTTCTGTATTTTCACAGAGAATTCTAACCCATACAATTTTACAAAATAAAATTATTAATGCAAATGCAGCACATTTTTTTCTTATTTTATTTGTTTGCTGGTAGACATTTTCTCTGATGATGTCAATCATTGCATTCACTAAACATAATTTAATTAAATTTGTAATGATAAATTTTTCTGTTGAATATTGAATTTGGTGGTTACAATTACACTACTCAGACAGGGAATATTTCCATACGTAATACAAAATTTATTTTAAGCATTTTTTTTCATTATTTTAAAATAAATCATAATTTTTTTACAATGGCATAAGGATAGCCTTAATAATGATGATATCAGAAAAGCATGAAAAAGAAAGACAGGAGGAAAAGCATATAAAAAAGTGCAGGCCAAAGCATCTACTCTGAGAATAAGGGGATAGTAGGTTGGCAAGACATAGTAAGTACTTACAGGAGATGGATCTGAGAATGGCATTGAGAATTGGACCTATATGTGGTGAGTGTAGAAAGAAACTATGGCTCTGAAAAAACTAACAACAAGAGGAAAGGCTTTTTATAAGCTAAGGTAGAAAAATATTGAAATATGAAATAAGGAAATATCCGTAGGTAATGCTGATGCATATTCAAGAAAAAGTATTTTTTTTTCCTTGAGAAGTCAAACTTTTAAACATAAAATCTTTAAAAACTGGTTTCTAGAAATTGAAAGTGGGTTTGTTATTCTATCATGTCAGCCTATGTCTTTTGCTGGTCAATGGCATAGAAATTATGATTTTAATTGTAATAACATACACTTTTTTTTTTTCTTTTTCTTCTTCTTTTCTTAGCTAAAATCACTCTGAAATTACTCTGTAGAAATTTTTATTGGAGGATCCTGGAATCTAAAGACCCTTGGGGATCTTCTTTAGACAATCAACAAGCTCAGAACAATAAAAGGTAACACTACCCCACAGTGGATAAAGCATTTTCTGGGATGCCTGGTCCCTCAGTTTCCAAAGAGATACCAATAGACTTCTTTCAAACCTCACCCCTCTGTGAATATTTTAAAAGTTGCACACCACAGTTATCAAATCATACTGGTCAGGAAGGCACCCACTGCAGGTTTGCTGTTATGAAAAGTACATTAACTGTCTCATCTAGCTGAATTAATTTCCTTCTTTGGTTTACAGTTTTCTTATGGAGGAGGGGGAAATTTTTTCTTTATTAATATATTAATTTTTCTTTTTCTTAAGAAAAGATATTACAGGGGGCTAATTTGGAAAGGTATTCTGACTATCCTGTTTAGCTGCCTGTGAAGGGCTGAGGAATACCACAAGTGTTTACAGGAGAGAATTTGAGACAATCCTGTAATAGCTGTGACAGAAGGTTATTTGGACACAAGTGTGTAGTCAGAATAGATTTTCTGTCTATCACATGAGATCCAAACCAGTTCTTTCAAGAATCATTAATTTTCATAGCATTCAGACTTTTATAAACAGTTCACCAAGCCCTGAAGAAAAAGCTTCTTGTAAGACTGACCAAGTTCATCCAAGCTCTAAGGCTTTTATCACTAATTAAACAGACACATGCAGGGTGAAGGTTATCATGAATGATTGGGTTATTATTTTCTTCCCTACCATACATGTCTTTTCTCTTTTATCTACTTTCTCTTCTCTTTTTTTTTCCTTTTAATTTCTCTTAATTTCTCTTCTCTTCTCTTCTCTTCTCTTCTCTTCTCTTCTCTTCTCTTCTCTTCTCTTCTCTTCTCTTCTCTTCTCTTCTCTTCTCTTCTCTTCTCTTCTCTTCTCTTCTCTTCTCTTCTCTTCTCTTCTCTTCTCTTCTCTTCTCTTCTCTTCTCTTCTCTTCTCTTCTCTTCTCTTCTCTTCTCTTCTCTTCTCTTCTCTTCTCTTCTCTTCTCTTCTCTTCTCTTCTCTTCTCTTCTCTTCTCTTCTCCTGGTTTGGTTTTTTTTTCTCTTTCATGAGTAAATACAATGCTTCAGTATGATAAGTAAATTGCTGGACATGTCAAATTTTGTTACCTTGACTATTGCAGCAATTTGCTTTATAACCTTTTGTTTCTGTTATTGAAGTCCTCACCTTCATCTGGCAACTGTCACTACAATAATTTTCCTGTGTCAGTGCTCAGAGGATATCATTCCATGGCCCTGTAGCTCCCTGCATTGCTGTCTTATCTTTTGAATCACAGCTATATGTTTTATCTTAACTGACAAGGCCTTTTAGAAACAGCTTACATTTCCATTTTGGATAATAATTAGGTGCCCTGATTCAAGTTTACTTTTCCCTGGGTCACCTTTCCCAGACATAGTTACTATGAATTATTCTTCTCATGATGAACTCAGTCCCCAAAAGCTGGGAGATGGAAAAGCATAGGGCATCTTTACTGCATGGTCTACCCTGTGCTTTACTATATGAAGCAGAAGAAATTCCAGGAGTTCAAATAAACCAGCATACAGCCGTGCAGTTACTGATTTTTCTGATTCCTTTGTCTAAAAATACCAGTGAAACGGAAATATTTGTGACAAGCAAAACTTAATGTGTTTTTTTATTATGATTGTAACAAGAAAAAGAGACATTTCTTTCTAGTGCAGCAAGTTTTTTTTCAATTATACAGTTGCAACACAGGTACAGCACTATTTTTAATTGGCAGGAAAAAATCACTATGCTGAAAATAAACACTTTATTTTTTCCTTCTCATGGATTTTTGTTTAGTTTTGGTTTTTGTTTTTTTTTCTGACTTATCCATTGCAACATGCAACAGGAATTTTCAAGTAGTCACGTTTTTCGCTGAAACAGTTAAAGCCAGATCCATAGTTAGTTTTAATCTGTATGGAAGTTTTGCCTGGACTGTGCATGAAACTCTTCCCCCTGGTAATGATACTTAACACTGCTGTGCAGCCAGGAGTATTGTTCCACCATCCCAGACTGGTGTGATTTAACCTCCACTTAAAATGGACTTTGTTTTGCAGGTCCACACAAGCTCAGCAGCCACAGGAAGACATAAGCACCATGCTCAGTTGTTCATTTGCCACCCCTCTCTCAGTCTGGATTTTTCTCTTTACTTAAAGAATCTTTTAGGTGTCTTATACCATCCCCCAGGATCTCATATCCTTTCATAATACTTTGTCTTGAAGAATGACTAGAGCTCCTTTAGCCATGAACCTGTATTGAGTATTTGACAAAATAACAGCCCAACCTACAGGCTGAATTCCTTCTCTGAGGCTGTTTTGAGTACATCTGTCAGGAACTTTTGCTATTTACCTTTTCTAAAAGAGATTTCAGCAGAGAGATAGAAAACATTTGACAAAGTTCGCCCATGTTACAGATAGATAAGCAAAGAATCATTAAAACAATTTCAGGATTAGACATTTTGGAAGCAATATCTAATCTTAGAAAGTAAATTACAATGGAATCCAAGATGACACAGATGAATTGATTTTCATACAGTTATATCAGCATGGGAATTTAGACAAGTGATAACATCAGAAGACAATTTACAACTTTAAAAAATACTTTTCTTGATAGTAACACACTTGAGGTTTAGGAGTCAAGTGAGGTGAACCAGGCAGATATAAGAGGGTTTTCTGTTTCATTTTGGAGTTTGTTTTTTTCCCCCACTTTTTACAATTGGAAACAAGTGGAACAATTCCAGAAGTTTTAAAATAAAAATGAATTTGACAATCTTTTTTTCTTCAGCATTTGAAATAATAGAGCAAAGTATGGAAGAACAAACAAATCCTACCTTATAACTCGAAGAATATTATGGGGAAAAATCCCCACAAAGCAACATTTGGTATTTCCAGAAAAGGGAATTGTTAACTCATTAACTTAAAATTAGTCCAAGCAATAATATTAAATAGACCAAGCAATAATAATAAATCACTATTCTAACTGCTGTCCCTCAGTGCCCTGCTGGAAATCATTGCCACTACTGGTCTATGAGGAGCTTAGTTCATAAGTATACCCTGTAATGTGCTTCAGGCAAGAACAGCCAGACAAGCTGGAACCACCAAAATTCAGTGTTTAGGGAAGCCTGTCTGATTTTTGCCTGAAGCAAATGAAAGAGACTTGCTGTTCTCCTGGAAATCATGAAGAACTGGAAGCAATCACTTCTACTGGCACATCTGTGTCAACTGGCAACACATTTCTCCAGTGTTGGAAGGAAGCTTGATTCTGCTTCTCTTGCTCTGACAAAGTAATCCCATATTATGCAAATATTTTCATGAACTGAGAAGGCACTGTATCTTTAGACATTTTGCTTGATAGCAGTCACCTTTACATAACTGCTGTCTTGTGAGCTATCCTGAAGGTGTCAGTTATCAGAAACCTGGATCAGAATTTTGACCCTTCAGTAATAGGGTCAAAATTGTTAGTCAGAGATAAACAAAAAAAATTAAGTCAGGGCAACTTTCAGATATTTGTATGATAGTAGGATTCAGAAAGTGCATTCAAATCCTCATTCTGCTGGTATTCCACTTTTACTGACAGTGTTAAATAGGCCAAATAGATTAGTCTGACACGCCACAGATACATGCAGAAAACCTTCAGTTTATGGCAGGACAAAGAATATTGCATATTATGGGCCTCTTTGGTGTGAGTCAGCTAAGATTTCTGGAACTTTAAGGTATTCCTGTTTTTTTTTAAAGTAAAAAGATCTAGTCTATATTTATTTAGTATTATAATTAAGCCAAGTGAATTGCATGGGGCATGGACACGAGAGAGACAACGAAACAGAGTAAATATTCAAGGCCCTGACTAAACAGAAACTTTAGGATTGCAGGATAATTTTTCTTGGAAGAGATCTCAGGGGACTTGAGACAAGTCCAATCTCCTGCTCACAGCAGGGACACACAGGTCACCATAGCAGATTGCCCAGGGTTTCATCTGGTCAGTACTTGGAAACCTCCAAAGAGGGATACTGCCCAAAGTGTCAGGGCCACTTTCACCACTGCCCTACTGTCCTTATGGGGCAAAAAACATAGCCTTTTATCCAGCCTGAGCCTCTCTGGGTTCAGCTTGTGCCCATTGTCTCTCTGGCTCCCTGCACTGCTGTGCAGAGTCCCTGGGGTGCAGTTAGGCATCCCTAAAACCAGCTCTGCTCCAGGCTGGCTGGGCCCTGCTAATCCAGCTGGATGTCCATGCTCAGCTTCATGGCTTTTTGGACCTCAGGGCATAGAGCTGGGACACTTCACCTCTCTCAGGCTGTTGGGTCCAGCCTCATTTCCTCTAATATATTAAACCGTGAAAAAATTTCTTAGGAGAAGTGGTGAACATGGTGTTACTGAAAATGTTACTGTGAAAATATATTTCAGGGAACCATTTGCTGTATCAGGAAGGTGATTTGATAACATAAGCAACCACTACACAAAGCCACAATAAGTTTGTTTTGGGCAGTAACATGCACTTCTATTTGTGATTTTTATTTACAATTCTTTGGTTTTAAAGAGGAAGAATATTGACTAATAGTAGAACATTTGTGCATCATATGTTGATATAAGTCAACAAAGATCTCTTAAATCCTATATATATATATATATATATACACAACATTTCAATGACATTTGTATTAATGTGATAATTGATCAAACGCAGACGAGTGGAGGTATGAGAACAAGAAAATGTGCTATTTGATAGGCAGACAAGTGGATTGCATTTTTCTCCTGGTTTCTAATCTTAAATAATTGAAAGGGAAGCTAGAGCATTGTAATTGCTGGTTTTTATGTATTCTATCTCTCAATGAATAGATCTAAAAATACATACACTATGAAAAGAATACAAGCTTACTTACCATGTCCTTTAATTTCTCCATGTTCACTCTGCCATGAAGACATTGAAAGGGATTCTTTCAATGCCTACTTTTAATAGCAGGATGTGTTCTGGCATGTGAAGTGCATTTCAGGAAACTAAAACTGCAATGGATTAAATTGTACCCTGAAATCAAATACTACTGACCTAATTAACAAGTTGAATTAAGAATCATCAAGTATTCATCAAGAAGATTTTCCTTTTCATTAATCTATCTAATCACGAAATCCTCTGAGTGCCAACCAAGTTCCTTGGTCACATCAAATATTATGAGGATGATTAAACTAAAGCAAGACCAGAAATTCTTTTAAGTATTCACTCATTCCAAAGTGATAAAACCTAGTAGTACCAATGTTTCACAGTAAAAGGGTTTCTGCATTTCCTAGTAAAACTTATGAGCCACAAACTGAAGGTGTCCAAAATTCAATTTCCTCCACTACTTGGCAGAGACATTAGGACTTCACATCTGATAGATACTGGGCAATAAGGCTATTCATGTTCTCTAATAGCTAAAGAATGTCATACTGCCAGATCAAGATGCAATCTCTTTGCTGTAATATTGTAATAAGTCAAAATTATATTGGATATCTATATTCACACTCTGCCTTTCATTCTTGTTTCCAACAATCATATGTGAATTTCCAGGTTCCACAGGTTGCAGAGGAAAGCATTCCTTGGTCTCCTTCTAGAAAACAGAAATTATTTTTCAAAACCATTCATCTGTGCACTCAAGAGACTCAATATGCATATAAAATTTATGAAACAAATCAGGAACTAATGTGAGAAAAACAAACCTTACAACGAGCCATTTCTTTCCTAATTTCTCAAAGGACCTAGACACGATAAAAATCCTGCAAGGTTTCCTTCTTTATTGTGTCAGCTGTGTTTTCAAATATAAGTCTTGCTGTCTCACCCATGTCCAATGGAAGATAGTAAAGTGTTCAAGTGTGTGCTTCCCCTCCCACACACCCTCTCTTCCTTTCAGGTGTCTCTCTTGGGCAGCATGATTTGTCCTAATAGAAGAACACCAGGTCAGAATGATGCTAATATGAAAATATTAATTATGAAGAAAACACATAATTAATACATTCCAGAGATGGTGAGCTGTGATGATTTGGGGTTCGACTTTGGTACACATTGGTCTGCAAAAGGGTATTAAAGGCTGCTAAAGACTGGGCCAGTGGGGCAAACTGGTCTCCTGTGGTCATAGGCAATATTCCTGTGTGGATCCACCTGTGGCAGGAATGCCTGCAGGGTATGTCCAGCCTGAGCACTGTGAACACTTGCTTTTGGACCACTGAGTAAAAACTCTAGGGTCTGGTCACATACAGTGACAAAATCCTAAAGTAGTTTCAGCATAGAATCATTAAGGTTGGAAAAGGCCTCCAAGATCATCAAGTCTAACCTTTGAATGAACACCACCATGTCAACTAAACCATAGAAATAGGCACCACATCAAGTTGTTTCTTAGAAACCTTCAGGGGTGGTGACTCCATCACCTCCCTAGGCAGCCTGTTCTGGTGCTTGACAACCCTCTCAGTGAAGAAATTATTCCTAATTTTCCATCTCCTAAACCTCCTCCAGCACAACTTGAGGCCATTTCCACTTGTCACTTGTGACTTTGGATAAAAGACCAACACCCACCTGGCTACCACCTCCTTTTAGAGGTGAGAGAGCAATAAGGTCTCCCCAAACCTCCTTTTCTCCAGGCTGAACTACCTTTGCTATCTCAGCTGCTCCTCATCAGACTTGTGCTCCAGACCCCTCCCCAGCTCTATTGCCTTTCTCTGGACACTCCCCAGCACCTCAGTGTCTTTCTTGAGGAGAGATATCCAAAACTGAACACAGGATTCAAGATGCTGCCACAGCAGGGCTGAGTACAGGGGAACAATCCCTTCATTAGTGCTGGGTGGATCTTTTAAAAGTGAATTTAGGATTGGTTGATCTCAGTGGTCAGGTAAAACTAAATTAAATGTCTTATAAAATATGTAAGTAAAAACAAAATAAAATCAGATTTATTTTTAAAGAGGAATATTCAATATTGTCTATTCCCTTATTTCTAAAAAAAATTGAAGCAAAAGTGGTTTGTCAGTTATGTCATGCTCAAATAATTATGTGCAAGTAATAGGCCTGTATTTTTTTTCTAATATCACTTCAATTTCATAGAAACAACACTGCACTCCATACACAATGTTCCTACAACATTAAGAAAACTATCTGTTAGGTCTTGCTTTCAGCAAAGTCGAACAACTTTGGCAATGTCCTCTTAAAGTAACTATCAGTACACTAATATGTTAATGTAAATACAATTTGAATTTTTAATTTAAATATTAAATTAAGGTCACATTTTAATTTTTCACAATTGTGGCTACATTTTCCATTTAGTATGTCAATAAGTCATAAGTTAAAAATATTTCCTGTCAGGACATGTGAATAATTATTATAGGCAATGCTTAAATTTATACACATTTTTAAAAGTCATTAAACATCTAATACAAACCTTGGATTAGATACATTAATGCCTGTCACTGTATCTTCCTTTTTAAAGTAACAAGGTGGATGTGAACTAACTAGGATATTGTTCTTAAGATTATATCTTCATGCATACAGTAAGCCTGGAGCTTCTATCTTGGCTCATCTAGTAATTTCTATGTGATAGAATGCAAAATTTGTATGTGGCAGTATGTATGTGTGTAATTTAACATGAATATGTATATGTGCATTTGCATATGCCTATAAAAGTATATTGTAACCAGAGCTTTATTTTTCACTCAAATCAGAAATATCAGTCTTCTGAATTTCATTCACCTTTTACTTCTCCCCTGACCAAACATCAAAAGAATAAGAAATGGAGAAGATATATCAGTTCAAGTACTTCAAACCCTCGGGACCAATGCAGAATTGTTGCCTACACTATATCTCATGCTACCTCTTCTCATTATAAATGTCTCAAGTGACAGAGTTTGAATATTTCCCTTGCAAATTTGTTAAACAAATTTAAATCTATCACTGACAAGTAGTTTTCTTCAGATATAGTATTTTTTTCTCTCTTTAATATCAGTTTTATTCTTGGTAATCACACATAGTACATCCACAGATCACTCTTACTATCTCTAACTACTCATATCTTTCAAAAAATGTACTTTACACTAAGAGGCTATGTTATTTCACTTGTTAAATTTCCCATTTCTGACAATCTTTGCTATTTACTAACTTTTAATATAGACTTGGTTCATATGAGTGTGAGTGAACAATTATATCGATTGAAGAAAATGGAAAAATTACACAACTTAGTGGAACTGTAGGTTTGAATATGCTTTTCTAATTTTTGTCCCAGGTTTACAACAAACCCTGGTATGATCCAGTTGAATACATAATGTGAATCAGAAGCTGTAGACACACAAAACTCCACAAAAAGAATCTTCTATAGCTCACTCCTGGTGTCAGTCTTTCAACTCTGTGACTTATTGTGACTTTTTGCTGATGACATCTATTTACAATGTGAGAGCTTCATAAATAAGGCTTTATTCTCTTGTCAGCACTCATCTCCCTCTGAAAAAAAAATATGATCATAATTAAAAAATCTTCAGTGGTTACAAATCTGATTTTATAGATTTATCTGTGTTGTCACCCAAATTTTAGTTCATTTTGAGGTTTGTTTAGTGAGAAAATTTCTTCATGCTCATGAATTGTATATTGCTAGATACTATTTTATTCCTAAACAAATTAATCCTCTACAACATTTAAAGCCACAAAACATGTGGTTATCATTTTAAGCAGGAAGCCAGAGGTTTTGAATTAATTTAACAATATATGTCTCAGAAACTGCTAATTCCTGTCTGGACCTGTATGGTCTCAAGTTAATTTTAGGCTATCTACTCTGAAATAGCAAACCTTTTACCTGTGGCATGATCAATATGGAACTTTTTTAGCCTTATTTTAGGGTTTTTTTGTGATTGCAAAATTTTACCCTTAAAACTTATACAGGCTATTGCAGTGTTTCTTGATAACTGATTGTGTGGAATAATAGGGAAAGAAACATTAACAATAGATCATTTTAAAATTTAAATATCACTAATAGCACTCAATGAGAAAGAACCCTTCATCTTCAAGTCATACTACTCCCAGTGAAGGACTCTGTGTTTTGACAAGCTTCTATGAAAAAAGAAAAGAAAGATGAGTACAAAAGAAAGGGACTTTTATTCAAAATTTTATGCAAATGCTTTTTAGTTTCATTTTAATAGAAATTAGAATTAATTGTTAGTTTTGTTTAGGATTTTCCCCCCTTGAAATGCTATCATAAATGTACTAATGTAAGGCAAACATCAATTTTTCACCATGTTTTGAGGGTAAGACTAGTTAGGTGGCTCTAAATGTCCTAAGAAATGCAGGGGGAAAGAATATTTTTATCCTAGCCACTAGAGAGAGAGATTAACTAGGATAATAAGCTAAAATAACAGTACTGGAATGTCATTGTGCCTCTCTCCACTGCCAGCCACAGTGACAGCTGCAGAGCCCCAGCTCTTGCCTCATTAGCAGTAGTCTCTGAAACCCCAAGTTTTCAGGACTCTGGCACAAACAAGCTAGGCAGCAGGCTTGTGGCTGTTTTCCTGCCCTTGACTGTGTGCTGTTCTCCACATCTGCTTGCATTTTTTGTGCCAGTGGAGAACTCCAGGTATTTCTCATCCACTTCCCGACTCTCACCCCATCCCCCTTTGCATCTTTGGCATTTTCTGAATTTTCTGTAAGGGTTGTCACTTGAAGCATCACACAGTGCTTATCAAAGTTCCTGAATTCATCCATATTCATCAAGTCTCCAGGTGACCACAGCTCTTTCCTACTCTGATCTTCCCCTCTAGCTCTCTATCTGTGCACTTGTTTTATTTGAAATTCCAACTTTGTGAAAAATTCTCCTCCTGGTCCTTCTTAAATAATTTTATAGACTGATAAATAACTTCATTAATACTCTGGATGAAACCATATAAACCTATGAAATTAATACATGCTTCCAAGACAAATAAGCAGACATTCCTTCTCTTTTATGATATTACTGCTAGTGGGATGTCCTTCCATAGGGGGTAAGACATCAGTTCTTTCCTCTTTTCTAAGTTTCTTTTTATAACTTTGTCTTCTGAACTAAGAAGTCAGAATTCAGAGAGAAGAATTAGAGAAGTGATTGTTGAATGCAGATGAAAATAGTTTATATTTTAATAAAAAGAAAATCTGACTTTCCTCTCTCTTGAACATCCACTCTCTTTAGGGTTTCTCTGGCTACATGGAAAACACATGGTCCTAGGATGCTACCTGATTCCAAATTGTGGTTGTCCATCTACATGTAGAAAATTTCTCTTCTAGTTCCTGCCTTGTGAACATGGATGGTGACATGATGAGCTGCAGTGTATTTCAGTAAAAGCCTATTTTAGAAATTAGAATAATGTCACAAAAAGCAAATATTAGAGCATGGCCTTCCTCAAGTTCTTGGACTGAAACCCAAGCTTATGAACATGCTTATTGATCCATTTTTTATCATTACATTGAAAATATATGTTAAGACAGATTTTTGCTAACATTACTACTTATACTTGCTTTTATCAAGATGAACCCACCTGAAAACAAACGCTGGTTGACAACCAGAGGTTTTGGCCCATAAGCCCCTTATGAAACTGCACCTTGTTTCACTTAGTTTGGCACTTTGAGCCAGGTAGTGTGGGGGTTGGGTGGTTAGGAGGGTTTGTGTAGATTATTTTATCTATCACTAGCAAGTAGTGATAGAGAAATGGCTGGTTAGCAGAGAGGCTGCTATTAGTAACTGTGAAAAAGGCTTGTTCAATCCTTGCTCCAGAAGGTCTTATGAAAGGAGGCAAAGCCAGATTTATACCCCTTGCTTTGCACATAGAACCAGAAAATCATCTTTGGTTAGTAAAGACCCTAAGATCTTTGAGCTCAGCAGTTAACCAAATACCTCCAGGGATGGTGATAGGAAAAGAGCAAATGGCCTCAAGATTCGCACATGGGGAGGTTTAGATTGGAGATTACATTGGATATTAGGGGAAAAAAAATTTCACTGAAATTATTAAGCATTGAAACAGGCTCCCCATGGAAATAGTCGATGCAAGGTCCCTGGAAGTGTTCAAAAAACATGTGGATATAACATTTGAGGACATGGTTTAATGGTGGACATGGCGGTGGTGCAACGTTGATGGTTGGACTTGATGATCTTAGAAGTCTTCAACCTTAACAATTTTATGATTCTTTTTGGTAAAAAATGATGCTAGACTTAGAACCTAAAAAGCCAAAAAGTTAAATTTGAACAAGTGTTATTATTTTGTTTTAAAGAAACTCTGTTTTCTTCCTTCATTTGAAAATCTGAAGAGATCAGGAGAACTTTTGTAGAACTTGTGATTGTATTTTTTGGTTGGTTTGGTTTTTTTTGTTTGATTGGGGATTTTTGGGGGTTTTTTGTTTGATTTTTTTTTAATTTTCAGAAATATATTTCTTAATCAGCCCAACAAAAATGTAATGAAATATTTACGTTACTTTTTTTTCCAAAGTCAAGCAGTTAAAAATAAGGGAAAAAAATTAAAAAGTTTAAATTTTTATATGGAAAAAGAATTTTGGTGAAAAACACTTTTTAGTGGTTCTGTCCCGTGTTCATAAAATTTAAGTGAAATGTTCTTATTAGGTAGTTATTTTCAAGAAAAATATGCACACAATTAGATTAAAATTTAACATTTTCAAATTCTTTTTGCATCTTTAGTTTTATTATTGTATTATGGTGCTATTGGAATCACATACACTATTCATTCAAAAGTGAAAAGATGAAAACATGTGCTTCTAAACTGAGACCTTGAAAGTTAACTGATCAACAAAACAGGAAATATCTACTTTAATAATAACAATATAAATCAATTGTTGCAATCAGAATATTTAAAAAGAGCTGCAGTACCACACTTTGCAGTGCCAAATTTGTTCAGATTGCTTTATAGTATTTCCATTTCCATAACATTTTAGCCTGCTGTTGTCTTTGTTTTTACTAGTTTGAATACATTCATTTTCAGCTGGTTTAAATTGGATACTTAAATTAATGCATTGTCAATTTGCTCTTATGGCAGAATGAAATTAAAGTAGGAAACATAGATGCGTTGTAATGATAATATAGTTTTAAAGATGCTCCTGATTGCCAAAAATACACATTGTCACTAGCCAAATAAACTTAATGACACTCACAAAATAGTGTTGGTGAAGGCTATTAACAAGATGTTCTCTTTAAAAGTCAAATTGTTTCCAAGAAGAAATTATATTATTGAATTTAACTGGCTGAATGCACACCTATTACTTTTGCAAGTACTTTAGATAAGGAAATACAAGAAAAAGATGTAATAGTAACAATTAGTACTGCCACATTCTCAAAACAATTGTTTCCTTGATATTTAAATTTGAAGTTCTTGGGGTAAAAACTAGAAAATAATAAAACACTTATGTTGTGTTTAAACATTAATTTTATGAATGGGGAGGAAATCAGCAGGCAAGAAGTAAGAAATTTAGTGTCAAATTTTTTTATCTCCAGGAAGCACTGCAGTGCTAGTTAATAACTTGTCTGATGGCCTCTTGCTCGTGCCAAATATTTGCATGCACAGCTGCTGGTAGCCATGCTGACATATCAGCATATCAGACATCACTGCTTCTCAGGTCTGAACCTGTGCTCTTCATTACTGAATTGTTACCTCACAATGAACCAGTGAAGCTACACAGCAAGTGGAGGGCTTTTTGCTCAAGAAGATCCTTTCTTCTTTTTAAATTTCTGGGGGTTATTCCCAGTACCTAGTTGAAACCATTTGGATTGTATACTTGTTTTTAAATTTTGCCCTTCCAAATTTTCATTTTACTGGTATTTTAAAGCTCCTCACATATCTGCCAACTATAAGATTTTTAGGTTGCCATTCAAATTCTCAAGTCTAGAGTTACAACTTTGTTTGAGTTAGAGATCATATATCATAGAAAATTTTACATGCCTATTTCTTTCTAAGAGCATAAGCATCTTCCTATGTCTACTGTATGTGAAGGTCACATTGTGCCCATTTGTGCCAACAGAGAAAAAAAATTCCATGCCTAGCTGAATTGTGTGAAAACAAAGCTGTAAGAGTGTGGTGCAAAAGTCCCAGAGTAGGAGGGAAAAAACCAGCTGCGTTCTTGGCACTTCCTCTGTTTTGGTTGTGCTCCTACACACATACTTGAAAAATCACACAGAATCACAGAATAATGAGGTTGGAAGAGACCTCTAAGGTCATCGAGTCCAACCTATGTCCTAATACCTCAACTCAGAGTCTGGAATATAGCACCAAAATATGAAGGTGTCCCTTTGCACACATCTTAGGAGTGGGGCCACCTGGTATCGCCTTTTCAAACCCAGTTTCAATTTTGCTGCAAAAGTATTCAAAACCACAACCCACAGCATTTGAGTTAACCTTTTCAAATTCAGGCTGGAGTCCCACTTGAGAGCTGCTAGAAATCTGGGGACAGGTTGAGTGGCTGCTTTGCACTTCTGGACACCTACCTGGGAGCTGCAGTTCTGGCACTGACAGTGCAGCACAGTCTCGTGTTGCTAAGATCAATAAGTATGTGGACAAAACAAAACCCTGGAACCATGCTTTGACAAAGCAGTTCAATAGACACCTATTCTTTTTAACAGACAGTGGAAAATACCATGTAACTGGTGTGGCTTATTTCTGCTTAGTAACTCAGCTACTATTCTTATAATTTTGTTTCTCCTGCTTAGAGATTATGTACTGTCTCTGTAATTTGAAAATCATTTTTCTTT
This sequence comes from Luscinia megarhynchos, assembly GCA_034336665.1. Taxonomy (NCBI): domain Eukaryota; kingdom Metazoa; phylum Chordata; class Aves; order Passeriformes; family Muscicapidae; genus Luscinia; species Luscinia megarhynchos. Next base: position 75,630,514 of record JAPFBE010000003.1, read on the forward strand.
GAATGCCACAGAGCACTATACACTCTTTCTAAAATTCAAATTTTCTTAATTCATTTAGCTGAGAGAATCATCTTCCCTCTGGAGGCTAGTGGAAGAGGTCACTTTTTTCACATCAAACATTTTAATCATTATGATTGAGATTGTCACAAATGCTTGCTGCTGAGAACGCATCATTTTCCTACCTCTAAGTCTTTGTTACTTTAAGGGAATTCCCATGGAATTTTTTATTGATGTGTTTTGGGGTACATTTCATACCTTGGGGAAAATCACTGGTTTAGGTGGGGTACATACATGTGTGTGTGCATGTGTGTTGGCTCCAAAACACACAAACAGTTGCTTCCATACATTGGAGTAGAGAAGGTATACTAAAATAACTAGCAAGAATACACACAGATACAAATATATATATGTATATATATATATATATATATAAATGTAGTAAAGTTGGAGAAATCTTGACATTTTCAAATTCTAGACAAATCAGTCTAAAACTTTTTGGCCAACTGAGGAAGAAAAAAACCCTGTATATTTAATAAACTTCTGATGCTATATAAATAACAGGAGACAGGGATGTTGGAAGAGATTTCTTAGTACAGATATTAAAATTCTTAATAGAAAGTAAAAAACTGATATTGCCCTTCAATTTTTTTTTAAATTTCTTATTTTTCCCACGAGAAAAATATTTTTAAGATCAATGTACACATGCACGACATCAAACTTTTAATCATGCCCAAACCACATATAAAACTTTAAATTGTATTTGTTCAATGCAGATCTGTTCACAGCAGAGCAAGCATGAGATGATCTGCAAAGATGAGTAAGGCAAGTGGGACCCTATTTTATGACAAATTAAAGTGAATCTATTTGAAGCACTGTGCTTGAGTGCTGTAATAGCATGAGCTGACATTTCTAAATGACACAACCTATGTGGTTTCCAGTAGCATTTTATTCTTTTGAGTCAGATCTGGAAGAAACAGAATAATTGCCTTGGGTATTGTTCCATACTCTGTCTTTTGGCCCAGAACTAGTTGGTTTGATGAGAGTGTAGGGTTCTGCACTGCACTGCAGTTTGTGATCTGCATAGGCCCCCAAAAGAATTTGGTTTATTTGTTCTGCCAAACAGAGGTCGAGAGAGATCAAGATGGCTTGCCATAAATAAATGAGGGAGATAAATGCCAAAGAAGGAAGGAAATCAGAAGAGTTTATGCTAAAGGACAGTGTTGGCACAAGAACAAGCTTGTTTAAATATCCTTGAATGAGTTTAGACTCCAAATGAGGACAGATTTTCCAGCCAGCAGTAAGGTCCAGAATAGCTTTCTGGCACCTAAGATAAGTAGGCATACAGAATATTAGCTATTGTTAAGATGAAGTGAAATCCATTTAGGAGACTGCTTTATGCAATCAACTGAAACAAAAGAGAAAACATAAGCTCTAGAGGGCTTCTTCACTTGTCATATCACCTTCTCCCCTCTCCCTCCCAAATGACAGACATTAAACCCCATTCACCACACCTAACTTTTAGCAGCTAGCAGAATTTGGTCCTTGCAGCTCATTGCTCTGACAGTGGAGAGAAAAAGTGATGTGCAGAAAGCTGCACATTTACTAAAAGTTTGAATTGTCCTGAGCAAGTAGCCTCACCCTCTGCTTTTCATCTATAAAGGATAGCAAGAATATTTACTTACAATAAGTACCTAAATTCAGCAGTATCAAGTTGAGTATATTTCTGCTTTTTTCTCCAACTATTAGTTATTTTTAATATATATTTAAACTACAGTCTTCAAGCTTCAGCCTACTGTATTAAATGCTCATTAGTAAATAATGTCAATGCCTCAGAGAATTTTCAATAATTACAGGAAATTTATTTAACATATAAGCCATGTTTCATGTTTTTTAGGTCTACCTTTTTCCTCATGTGGTGTCATGTGAAATAAATTAAAACCAATATTTAATGTGTTTGCAATATAACCCTACTTTCAATGATGAGCACAAAAGACAATTTTCATGATGCCTAAGTAGTCATGAGTACAGCACACTAATGGAAGCCTGACAAATATTTCAACATACTCAAGTTAAAAGAGCTGAAAAGAAAATCCTTAGGACCAGAGAATCTGATGAAGCACCAAGAGCCTTTGCAAGACTATAACTGATTCTCCCCAAACTCAAGACAAGATTTTGCAGCCTCAGTCAGATATATCATAAATAAATAATGACTGAAGTTCTGCTGGATAAGGAAACATTTCAACTGTGAACGTTTAATCTCCAATTAAACTTTTAAGAGGAAAATTTTAAACCAGCATAGCATTAAATTTAATAAAAGATAAAGGTCAGCATTTACCAGACTCATGTTCTTAGCTGCTTTACCCAGTGCACTTCTGCAGTATTTGCTCCTGTCTAGAAATAACACTTAGAAAGTTCCACCTTCTTTGAACAGTGGACCTGATGAGACAAAAAATCTGAAGAGATGCTACGACTCTGAGCATCAGTAAAGCCACTTTTCAGTTTTGCTGTATTTCTTCCTGTGAGGAATTTACTAGCATTTCAGCATTATTTGTCTGCAGTGTTTACCTCTGCTACTCAGTACTCCCACTGAGGCCACTCTGAATTTGTCTTGCAGGGCCATGAAGGCTGTTTTCCTAATTCAAAACATAGAGCTACATTTGCTTCAGTTTCCTTGCTACTCATCCCAGCTACTAAAGGACTTTGTGATTCCACCATGGAAGACTCTGCTGGCAGCACAGTGGCACTGCAGAAGTGTTAACAGCAGCTGAGGAGCTGGGGTAAATGCAGATTTGCATTTCCACAAATCTAGGCTGGGATCAGGTATGAGCAGATATGATCAGATATCTCAGAATTTTTATCCTACTCTCAGACAAATGTCAAGGCTACAGGAACTCTGCCCAGAATTGGGTCCACGTGGTGATGTGTCTCAAGTGGGAAAATGTATTTTGACAGATCACACACTGAATTTCCTACTAATCTCTTTTACCACAATAATACAATATAATCTGGCCATGCTCCAGTAACATTGATAATAGCTACAGGTGAAGATTTCCCAAGCCTCCCTCAAGACAGAAACTCATTTCCTTATTACTGCATAATGAAAAGTTTGCAAAACCTCTGGGAGAAAAAAAAAACGGTCCCATTTTATCCAAATGTATCTTCCATTGGAGTGAACATGCAGTACACTTTTTAAACAATACTTAGCCAACCATCAAGCAGGAGGTAAAGAATAGCCTCAGAGTATTGGTGCTTCAAAAAAATGAAAAAACAAATCATGGAACTTACTTTACAGATTTTCAAAATATGAAATGTAATTATCCAATGGTAATTTGATCCTAATATATTATTAAATCTTGAACCTGAAAATTAATTATTCATATCAAGATTAATTTGAATCTAAGGGAAAAAGAAGGTGAGCTGTAATCTAACAAATTCAAATAAATGTGCTCTTCTTGATATGCTTTTTTGTCTTCATTACCTGCACAGGCCAAATCTATTGGTAACTAGCCAAATATATGAGCAATTTTTTCAGAGAATGAACTACATTGGAAGGTGTGGTACAATCTCAATACAAAGAGAAGATGCAGAGTCACAGAATAGTAAACCAAGACACGAATATATTAGTTGAATTTCCTGCTCTTACAAGTCAAATCCAAGGTGGCAGAAGAAATCTAGGTATCTTTCACAATTTCAAATGCTGTTTCTGAAACACCTGAACCTAGAGGCTGTGCTTTGCCTTTATATACTGAAAGGCAGATAAGCAAATTCTTTCAGGAGTAATTTCTTACTGTGGCTACCACCTTTGGGATGCAATTGACAAGCTTTGTCCTACATTCCTTTTGCATTAGTCTCACTGTGTCACCTATTAACACAGGTTACTATCTACTTTATCATAGAAACTCTTTCTGAAAATACACAGCATATTTACAGGTGTATAAAGACTTGCAGAAACTCATACAAATTGTGGCAAAACTTAGCCTTTTTTTTCTCTTTTTTAACCTGCACACAACAGCTAGGAAAATGTGGAGTATTTTTATCTTCATTATGTCAAAATAATACTGAAGTATTATCATAACCAAAGTTATATGGTTGCAGGCACACACAACCCTTTTTTGTAGGGAAGCCAGAGTTCCTCATTGCTCTTCAAGTGCTGTACTCATCATTCTGCCTCAAAGGAGCATCAACACATCAGAGTTTGGAATGTCCACTCTTTTTTTTTTTTTTAATTTATGGCACTTAAGTTCATCCTAACTTTCTAATTCCTCCATGGGAAAGATGTAAGATTTAAATAATCATCCTTGTTCATTCTTCATAGTCTCATCTTTCATATTGCCTTTGGGGTAGCAAAGAAAAACAATCAGTTTCCATGAGTGATCCCTTTAGCTCTAAGAATATTTAAGAGGGTATGTTGGGAGTAAAAAGCCAACCCCTTATGTCCAGGCATTGATTTTAGTCACACTCAGAACCACTTCATTAGTTATACCCTATTTCTGCATCTGAGTCTAGAATGGGCACAATCTTTAGATGTCCTAAAGTATGTGAGACATGAGACAAAAAGATGAGTCTACATTTTTGAGCTTTTATAGTAGATAGGCCCTTACTGATATCTCTTAAAAGAAGGAGGTTGAAACAGTGTTCTTAATTTAGCATGGAAATTGAAATGGCCATAGGCATTGACCACGTGTTATTTATCAGATGTTCAGAATGTTGTTTAGAGTACACTTTTCACTACAGATTGGATCACTGAGTGTAATGGCAAATTTTCCACTAAAAAAATCCAAGTTCTTTCTAGGTTAACATTATGTTTCATGATCCAGTGGAGGGAAAAGGGCACCAAATAACATGACAGTAAAAAATTATGTTTATCAGAATGATCAAATGATAGGTAGACCATGTCAGCAAAAGGTTTTTGTACTTTCCCACCCAAATATACACGCATGATTAACAGAGACATGCTCCAATTAGCACTGCAGTGAGCTGGTGCAGCCAAGCCTAGTGCACTGCCAGACACCCTCCAGGCTTGAATTCCATCCAACAGCATTCATCTCAGGCTCTTAGGTGACAAAACACAACACCCCACAACATCATCCCATGGGCAAGAGTTAGAAAGCATCAACTGAGAAAGGTTAAGAGAAGAAATGTCTGCATCTTACCCAACTGTTACTCCTTTGCAGAGCACTGCTCCCACTTAGCCCATTGACATCAGCCTTCCAGCACTGCTGCCTTGCTTCCCCTTGCACCCAGAGACACACTTCCTTACTGGGGAACACTTACCACATGGCCACAAGGTATATATATCCTTATCAGAAGAACATCTGAATTTTTAGAGAATTTCAGAGAGCTTGGCTTGTACATTCACTTTTCTTTCTTATTTCTTTTTTTTTCCATTGCAGAACACAATAAAGAAAGCTAAGTAACAGACCAACAAAAGCTGAGATACTAAGCTTCTGGTTATCTATCATAGGTCATTGTTCATTCAGTGTCACAATCCCAGGTCTTCATTCTACTATTCTTTTTCTACCACTGTAGTTGTTGGAATTTCTCAAAGGGAGAAAAAGAGCACTAAAAAAGCAGTCTCAAATAAATCCATTTTCTGTGGTCATTCAGAGAGTCTTTAATTTCATTTGCACCATTTATCTTTGGTACAGGCACAAAAATTTAATGACTAATTAATTACTTTTTTTTCTGAACATACATTTACTGACACTACCAGACATGTATGGTGCAAACTACAGACTTTTATGGAGCAAGCCAAGATCATATCTGCAGAGTGCACTGTTAAAATGCATTTGTTGATGTGAAAAAATATGCAACTTGCACAATACACACAATGTACTGCAACACAAGTTGAAAAATGGACAAGTCTCTAAAAGGATGGTGTGCCCCGATAGGTAAATGGAAGTGAAAAGCCAATTTAGAGCTGCATAGCACAAAGTATCTGCTGCAGAATCTCTTGCTTGAGCATTGATTTTATCACAATAAAATTTAAACAAGGTGCCTAAATTAGAAATGTAGTCCTGTAAGGAGTTATTATGGTAAGAGAAAGATCTTGCTAGAGGCTTGTATATACATGAATAAGTCATAATTTATTTGATTTAGCAGCATAGGAAGTATAAAGTGTCTACAATCTTCATGTATGTTCTTTTAAGAGAACCTGTGTCTAGGTTTGCAGAATTTATGGCCGTGAGTTTCAGTTGTTAGAGGTTATCTACTTTTTTTTTCTCCTTGCTAACTTAGGAAAAGATTCCTTTTCTGCAAAGTTTAACTATGGTGGAATATTTTGGTTTTCAATGTTTAAAATGCTATTGTTTTGAATGGAAAACAGTAGTAATGTCACAAATCATACATATATTGCAGTCATGTCAGCTTGCTCATGATAGTTATCTCTAAGACATGTTGATTTATCCAATAATTCTTTGCTGCAGGATGTCCCTGACAGAAGGTTTAATTTAAAAGAAGAGGAAATATTAATCCAAACTCAGTTGTATGTTTTTGTAAGGTCAGAATCTACAGTGTGGTAAAATACCACTTCTTCAGTCTGAAGTGTAAGAACAAACTATGTCTTCTATTTGGTGCTTTCCTTCCAATAGCTGATTGATGAGGGGTGGGAGGAGTGTTGGCTTTTTTCTTTAATGACAGAAATTAATTTTAATTAACCACACACTAATCCGGCAAAGAAAAGACTGATATGGTATTAATCTAAGTCTACTAGCAGGTGTTGTACTTGTAAATAGTTTGTAAGACCATTACTTTATCTTCCTCGAGCCATTTTGAACCATTGGAAAAATTTTATAGCTATAACACCTCAATTTTATATCACCTTAAAATCATTATTCTTAAGCTGCACTAGTGTACTGCTTTTTAAAATCAAGCCACAACTACCAAAGGTGGATCAGCAAGACCATTGTGGGAGTTCTCTGGGCAAATAACACGTGTGATCATTTATTTGGCACAATTCTGTAATGTCAGGTATGGTTTCATTTGAACAGTTTGAGATTACAGGTCATGAAATGAGTGACGCTAAAAACACCTGTGAGAAACGTTCATTGATTGTATCTTTCCAAACTTTGTAACACGATCAAACATGCATTTGCAAAACAATAAATATTAAAAAAATAATAATAAAAAAATTGAAGTGCACTTGAAAAAGTATCAAAATTTCTTCAGTACGTGCATGAAAATACTCCTTCTATTTTCACCATAGCTGCACAGGTGTTTTTGATGAGCTAGAGAGTTATTTTCCTCTGCTGTTTATACATGGAACTCTCATGGTGGAATCTTTCTCATGAAGTAACTTCTGACCACAAATTTTATTCCTGGAAATACTGTATCTCTCCTGTGGGACTCTACTTTAATGGTAAGAAAGCAGCTAGCAGTGATGCTGTTTGTTTGGAAATGAGCTGTGCAGGCTTCTCCAGATTTTGACTTCAAAGCAGAAGTGTAAATGTTAGGTATATTTGCTTTATATGTTTGACTCTCCTTTGCTTCAGTCTTATACAGACTTCCTCTTTTGACTGTGTGACAGTGACTGAAGAAAAAGCAATTTCTGACACTTCCATAGAAGTTTAAATATATGTCTTTTAGAGACACCTATCTCTGCTTCTCATAACTAAGAGAAAGTCTCTACCTTCAGCTCGTCTTTCAAGATCTCATTTTCTCTTGTCATATTGTTCTATGGGTTCACAAACAACTCAACAGCAGCATTAATGTTTCCCAGAACTGGTATTTCCAGTAGGTACAACTCTGATTTTAGGAATGTAAGGAAGGAAATTTGATGTTGTTTTTCTTTTCATGCCTCACACTAAATTATACAGAAACACAAAATCATGCTAAGAAAACGGAAAGTGAGTTATTCTGCACAGGAAGATGGTCAGTTAAAAGGAGACAGAAAATACGTCCTTCCCAAGGGAAAAATGCAGAGATATTAGACAGCCACTTTGTACTGCCAATTGTGGGTCCTGTTCTCCATTTTGGAAAGGTGAAGCAGCACGTCTGGAGATTGCACAGACACAGATGAGCAGTGGGACTAGTCAGAGAGTGTCAGGCATAGAAGCGTGGGAGAACAAGCAAAGTTACAGAATATTTCAGGGTTATCTTCTTGCTGTTGTTTTTGAGGTGTTTTTAGATGCCTGGAAAGGGATTAATTTTGTCAGATACATATATATAAATAGTGTAATTCTGCACTGAGCCTGCCATATGCTGCCTTTAATTGAATAATAGAGAAAAACAGATTTTCTGAGGTGCAGTTCATCTTTTTCTACAGTAGATGTCTAAAATTTGTTAAAAGGGAAGCTGAAGTTAATTAGCTCAGGTGAACATATTTATGCTGTAAACTTCTAAAACTAAGTGAGATGAATCTCATCTTACCTTTCTGGCAACTTTATTGTCCTAAGTTTTTCAAGAAAAAAGGGAGTTTTGAGAAATCATTTTGCCTTAGTCAAAACTCTAGTTTCAGTTAAGAAAAATTTGATAGAGAACTGTGGACTAGATCTAAACGGCACATGAAATCTACTCTGAAATATTTTAAATATATTTTTAAATTTTGATTAGTTGATCTTGAATTTAAACTAATTCGCTTTAAACCCATGGGATCCTAGAATATTTTATATGACCTTAAAGATCATCTAGCTCCAAATCCTAGTCCATGAGCCTGTACACCTTCCACTAGATCAGACTTTTCCAAGGCCCATCCAGCCTGGTCTTGAACATGGGCAGGAATGGGGTTTCCAGAGCTTCTCTAGGAAACTTGTTCCACTGCCTTACCACTCACAAAGGTAAAGAATTTTTTCCAAATATCTGATCTAAGCCTACCCTCTTTCAGTTTAAAGCCATCACTTCTTGTCCTGTCACTACTTTACCTTGTGTTTTTTTGTTTTACTGTCTAGTTTTTCTACAAATCCTCTTGAACACTGAAGTTGTTTACCACATTTTTTGGAGCTAAATCAAGCGGTGTGTCGTTTCCCACTGTGCTCATGGCTTTTCCATCTCTAAATAATGACAGTACAGCTATTTGTAGGCAAAAGGGTCTTTTCTGCCTCTGTGTGAACTTGTACAACTGTCATCTACTGCTAGACATTCCAGTTCAAAGCCCACGATGTTGCTATTCAATCCTGTTTTTCAAAGATATTAAAAGTGTATAACCACAGCGTATCTGTTACAATCTTCTAAATATATGTGTATACTCCCATTCATAGAACAGTTTTATTATTTGCCAACTTGGCAAATAAAAATGCCAAAAAGCTATCAGCTTTTCATATTGATTTTAAACAAAACTCCAATTTAGTTCCTATTAAATTAAGTCTCCAAAACATTACTGTTTTCAACAGTGAAGAAGCTGGACACTAAATACTTCATTTCTCCTTAAGCTTTAGTGCTTCTTCCCTAGTAGCCTGGGCTAAAAACTTGTAATTCAGCTAATCTCTTTTTCAGTATCTACTTTAACCTCAAATCATCTTAATTTGCTTTATACCCAGTAGGAATATATAAGAATTCATAGCTCAGAGCAGTGACCAATTTAGACGAGTGAGCAATTTAGACATTGCTTCAGAAGAGCAAATTTCACTTGAGAAGTGTCAGGCTCTGTTCACTAAAGCAATCCATGAGATTAGGTGAGATGTAGGTATCAATGTCATAGACCCTCAAAGTCAATTCCATTTTCTAAATAGGTATTTAGTACCAACTGGGATGTCCCAAGTTATTCACCTGGTCATTCCTGCCTGTCCAGAATGGTGAAAATCTCTTTTACTTTGTCATATGTCAGCACCTTACAAATGGCTCAACTACTCTGTAGATCCCTAGATGGATGTTTTAGATAACTGAATTATACTCTACTCTCATCTCTCTCAGATCTCTCCTGCAGGGCTGGCTTCAGCTCCATGTTGAGAGATCTACGTGTCTACATGCAGATGTGTGCATGTGAAGCAGTCTAAATTGCAGCCATCAGCTGGGGCCAAACTTATCTACCACGACAAAGGCTGGAGGCAGATGTTCAGCTCATCTTGGAGTAGATACAGGGCCCGAATCAATTGCTTCAGCAGATTCATCTAGTGCACGGTGAGGGTCCTTAGGGAATCTTGTTTGACCATGGGAAGCTGATCCAGGAACTCAGGTCCTGTGCCCTGGCTGCCACTCTTGTGCAGATGTACTGGATAGTCTAGAAAGTGCACTCTGTCCTCTCTGGAAGACAATGTAGTGAAGCTATTCTTCTGTGAATTCACTTTCTGGAAGAAAACATAAATCCTACTCTAATTCATGGAATCAAAATCAGTTGTGATTTCAATTTTTTGTTTCTAATGCTTAAGTCTATGCTCTTTCACTTAACGGCCTGGCCAATTATTCTATCTTTACTTCCTTTTAATATGTTTCTGTTTTTGTTTATATTAATCTGGACAGTGCAGCAGAGTAATGTAGGATTTTTCAGCGGTTTCATTTTTTTTTTTTTAATTGAGCTATATTTCCTGCTTCACACTTATTCTTACTTACTTTCAGAAGTGAGCTCTGAAACTTGAGATAATGCCAGCAACAGCAACCATGTTCTTTTACTTCTGGGACACATTTCCTAATCATGCTATGAGCATGAAGTGACTGTCACCTCACTCAATAGCTCTGCAGTGACAGCCTGAATTTTGTCTATGGGTATATCCCTGTCACCTGCAGTTTTACATCATTAGAGTGTTTTACTTAGCACTGAAGTATAAACTACAAACAGGGGAGCCATGACCTTACCACAATGAAAAAAATATGCCAGTACAGTAAGATTCCTGCTCTGAGTCTTTTCTCACACTATTGAAAAGCAGGTTTCACATGAGAATCCCTTCATCATGAGATTAGATTAAACTTTATAACTCCTTTTTCAAAAATGGCTGATCATATATGAACTTATGTGGTACCAGATCATTGCCTCAGAGCTTAGCCAAAGACAGACATTTGCTGCCAAGCACAGCCATCCTCAGCAGAACCTGAACTTGCACATTGTCTCCATCTTACTATATTTCTTGAAAATCATGGAATAATAAAATTATTTAGGTTGGAAGAGATCTTAAAAATGGAGTTCTATCCCCTCACCATAGATAGGGTTATCTTCCCCTAGGTCAGATTGCCCAGAGCTCCATGCAGCCTTGTCTCAAACATGTCTGGGAAGAAGACTTCCACAGTTTCCCTGGGAAAGCTGTTTCCCACCAACCTCACAGCAAGGACTTTCTTCCAAATATGTAGTCAAAGCCTAGTCTCCTTCAGTTTAAAGACATCAGTTCCTCTCCATGCCCTTGTAAAAGTCTCTTGTTAGATGCTGGAACAGAATATGTAGTATGTCACTGGTTCTTCATCCTGGGTCTCATGAGGGGAAGAGGAAGGGCAAGCATGGATCCCTTCTCTGTGGTGACCAGTGACAGGATGTGAGGAAATTTATCTGAGGCCGTGTCAGGAGAGGTTTATGTTGGATATTAGAAAAAGGTTCTTCACCCAGAGGGTGTTCAGGCACTGGAACAGGCTCCCCAGGGAAGTGGCCGCAGCACCAAGCTTGACAGAATTCAAGAACCATTTGGAGAATACTCCCAGACATGGTGAGATCCTTGGGGATGATGCTGTGCAGGGCCAGAAGTTGGAATTCATGGTCCTTCCACCTCAGCTTAATCCATGGCTCTGTGCCTCTGTGATTCTTGTTGGTGGGGGTCACAAGGTTGTTTCAAAGCTTGTCACTATTTATACATTTTAATGAAGAAAGAAATGAATTCTTATTGGCTACATATTTCTCTTATTCTGTTGCTTAAAGGATTCCCTTACTTCTAATGCTAATTCATTCATTCATATGGTGAGTTTTCCTCTTGAGTCAGTGGGTTTCTTTAGTGCATGGGTTGTGGTTGGTGGTTGCACTCTGCCCTTTCCAGAATTACCTTTTATTGAATGGCAGTTGATTTCAACACAGTTTCTGAGTTCACTTTCCTTGTGGCCCATAAATTCTGCATTTCTATGGCCATTATCAGTAAAGCATTCTTTTCCTGCAGCTTTGTTAACACTTGGACAATAGTTCCACTTTTATTTTAAGTTCCTGTCATAGTGGCTTAGAACAGCCCAAGTTCCATGGAGGCATATTTGAAGGAACTTCAGTGGCTGCAGGTGCCATCTGTCCCATAACCTGGGGTGATCTTTGTTTGACTGTGTGATATGTGTATGAGCAGTTGCTTCTTCACACTGTTTGCTACAGCGGGAATTTTTGTCTGGATGCATTACACAGGATGTGCCAGCCAGACATTGCCTCTGCCCAGCCCAGATTTAGCACCATCCTGTCACTCCATTCTATGCTTTTCTCATGACAAAGTGGCCTAAACAGTTTTTGGGACAGGCAACAGCGTGCTTTAAGTCCCTACAGATGGGTCTTTCTTCTTCAGTATTCAGGACGTTGATGTGATTCTGCAAGGGTACCTCAGGCTCCAGGGAAAGTCTTTTCCTCGTGCAGATCTTTGCAATTTCAAATCAGACTTGTGGGGGGAAAAATTTCTAAAGCTGTTGAAAGTCTACTAGGACAACTAGCACTAAACAGAAAGCTTTGGATTGATGCACAGTTTATTTTCTGACTGAAGTTTCTCCAGAACTGTGTGTTCCCCACTGTGCAAATTTATTGCTCGCAGCCTTTGGGATTTGTTTGTTTCCCTTGCAGTTTATGCTGCTGACTATACTTCAGCTATGCCATCTGTTGTTCTTCTTTCCTCTTTCTCAGTGTTTCTTTTTCCCTGTGTCCTCATTCCAGGCTACATTAACTGCTCTGTGTCTCAAAGGGTATTTAGGAACTTTCAGCTGTACTCTTCAACTGTCAAGTGCCAGTGCTGGGGAACTCTGAGTTCCTTTTCACGTCCTCCAATAAGTATGAAATGGCTTTAAAATATAAATTATTTTTAGCCTTTTGGTGGGTTTTTTCATCCATACTTGGTTCTTGAACCTCTATTGCAAAATGTTCGCAGGTTTCTTTTTTCTACCCTGAGGATAGATTTTCCTATTTCAATATTGACAACTCTTGAAAAAGAAGGAGTTTTTGGTCACAGTTTGGACTTTTTTTTTTAGTCCTTGGTCACTGAAATCTAATGCAAAAGAATTCTTATTTTATTTTAAAACATATTTCCAGATTGTTTGTTTGAAGAGATACAGTGGAAATTCTGCCACAAATACACCCACTATGAACATGGGCTGGAAGATTGGAACACTGAATCAATACCTGACAAGCAAAAATTTCTTAACTCTCACAATTTCTAAAGAAATAATTCAACTGAATTATTAAAAAATGGTAGATGTACATTTTAAGCAATAAAAATCTGTTCTCAGGTGTAAATGTTGAGGGACAGCTGGAATAAAACTGAATTATTTCAATTTTTTGAGAGTGACTTGGCATCATGCATAGATGTATGCATGCTCTATATTTAGTTTCAAATAGCTTGCTTTTTAAAGCAAGCCAGTTATTTTAAACACTTATGAGTGCATAGAGTGCTGGGACTCTGTGTTAGTGCGATAATGTGCATTTACTCTATTGTTTGGATTCTTGTGTGTGCTTTGTAGCTTATATCCTCTGTGCACAGCTTTATTTACCTCTATGCAGTAACTAGGGTGACTTCATGAATCATAGTTTAAGTAATAGGGAGAACACACTGAGCTGCTTTAATAAGGAGACAATGAATAAAGAAGTATCTATTTTTTATATAGCAGCAAAATAACAAATTTACGTCACAAATAAATGCTCTGCAATTTTGCAGAGTATCACATTTGCTTGTTTTCTTGCTTATAAACTACAATTTTATATTGAAACCCCAGTCTTTGGTGACAAAACTCTTGGCACAAAAAGCCTGTCCCATTCATAATAGCAACTGATAAATTGCAAAAGATTTACCACGTGGGGAGAAATAGAAATGATATGAAAGGTTATAACATGGACTTGTACAATTTACAGGATCTTGTACTGTCATGTGGTATTTTTTAAATGATAATTTGATTGGTTTTTTATAGAGATGGAGACTGGTGCCCTGGAAATAGCATTTTTCAGGTGTTAAGGCATGTATATTGAAAGAAGTTCTCTCAGCAGAAGAGGAAAGCAAGTGTATTAATGCAAGTATTAAAAAACTTGATCAGCTTAACAAGTCAAACTATTTACACTGACTACATAATGTAAGCTCTGCTACACTGTAAATTATTGTCTTCTACCTTTTGAATATGGCAAGCAGTTGAAAAAAGCCCTCTGAGGAATTTGCCACCCCTCTGCTTATCCATCTGTCCAACCATCTCTGGCTTTTGGAGAAACAGCTGTCTTTAAATATTATACAGTAATCCATGCCAAAGGAATGCATGAATTACTGGAGCTAGTATTGTCTTGTGCATCCTAAAAGTGATTAATTTTTTAACAGGTTTCAAGAGATGCATTCATTTATCCAATAGGCTGAACAATAAGCATGGACTGTGGAATGTAGATTACTTCCTGTTTTTTCAGTTGTTAAGTAGCTGATAAATCCCAATAGAAAAGTAAAATATTTATCCCACTGTTTCTGTCAGTGTCCCATAAAACACAAATGCCATTCATAATAAAGAAATAGTAGCAATGCCACACTGTTTTGAACAAATGCACAGTGAAAAAACTTCAAAGCTCAACAGTTTGTTCCAATAGGGAAATCAGATTTTTTAAAATTGAAACAATAATCCTGTTAGTATGTTTTACCACACAGTCCATAGTATTTACATACTGCTGATATTGAATTGGTGTTTTTCAGCTGTGTGGTTTATCAAGTAACAGGAGGTATGAAACATTAAAGAGAGAAGATAATTGCTCAAAATATGACACGTTCAGTCACTTGAATGGGATTCACTATGTCTAAAGGTAGAACTTGACTACCTAACTTAGACAGTTGGGAGTTTTTTACAAAGTCAAGGGTACTTTCCCCTACAGCCTTCATCCATCACTAGAGAATAGCACGAATCTCCTACAGACCTTGTATCCTGCTTTTGATCCCTGTGTAAATGCCTTAGGTGTGCTAGGGCACCTTGCATTACATTACAGAGCTATCAGCTTATGAATGTTGATCTAGACGACCACGGTATGGATATCTGCACTTGACCTAGTCATCCTGTTTTACTATTCATGGAAGGAAGAAGACAAAAAAGTGTTGGGCCATGATTTATATTACTGTGCTGTGTGTAGTGAACTGCCTGCTAAATGCTTATTGGTCTTTTCTGTAAGAGGAGCTGAGTGCTCAGCTCAGATACAGATTTACACGCAGTCAGATGAATCCCCGAATTTTTTACAAAGAAATGCAAAGTTGAAAATGTTAAGGCATTGGCAATCTATATCTACTTCTTGATTGAAAAGAAAACCCAGAGAATCTAATCTCAGAAAGCTTTAGTTTCCTTGTCACTGTTAGAAAGAAACAGATCAATCCAATTACTCGATTAGTATGAAAAGATGTGATAACATTCTCTTATGCTGTTTACTGGGCCCTTATTTCACCCTAGTGGTTAGCGTGCTTGGATCCTTGAAGTGTGCTGCTATTCCTTTTGAAAGAAAATTACTGGGCAGCAGACAAGAGAATAGTAAATTACCTTAATCTCCTTTTAATTATAAATGTGCAGCTCCTGCAGGCAGGCGTTGCTGAGTGGATTTTAATACTAGAGCAGCACAAACCTGGCGTGCAAGTCAGAAATTGAAAGGTAAAATTCCTCCTGCTTGGGCAAGCCATGCGTTTTTCTTTCTGCAGCTAAAAAAAAATCTTACTTTAGTACAGATTTTCTTTCTTATCTCATTGTCAGTGGGATCCTTTCCTGGAAACTGTCAGTGTGATGGCTCTTCCTAATATGAATACTTAAATAATATTGTACTCTTAAAACACTTAGTGACTGTACTGGTTTTGACTGGGACAGAGTTAAATATATTTATAGTAGCTGATGTGGGACTATGATTTGTGCTGAACATAGTGCTGATAACAGAGGGATGTTTTCATTACTGCTGAGCAGGGCTTACACAGAGCCAAGGCCTTTTCTGCTGCTCACCCCACCCCACCAGCAGAGGCTGAGGGTGCATAAGGGGTTGGGAGAGACACAGCTGGGATAGACAGTTCCAACTGACTCAAGGGATGTCCCATAATGTATGACACCATGCTAAGAAATAAAACTGGGGACAGGAGACTGTCAGGCTGGCATTGCTCTGGAACTAGCTGGGCATCTGTTGATTGGTGCAGAGCAATTATTTTCTTCTGCATCACCCATTTTCTTTGTAGTTCCCTTCCCTTCCCTTCCCTTCCCTTCCCTTCCCTTCCCTTCCCTTCCCTTCCCTTCCCTTCCCTTCCCTTCCCTTCCCTTCCCTTCCCTTCCCTTCCCTTCCCTTCCCTTCCCTTCCCTTCCCTTCCCTTCCCTTCCCTTCCCTTCCCTTCCCTTCCCTTCCCTTCCCTTCCCTTCCCTTCCCTTCCCTTCCCTTCCCTTCCCTTCCCTTCCCTTCCCTTCCCTTCCCTTCCCTTCCCTTCCCTTCCCTTCCCTTCCCTTCCCTTCCCTTCCCTTCCCTTCCCTTCCCTTCCCTTCCCTTCCCTTCCCTTCCCTTCCATCTTCTTTTCTCATACAAGTTTTTGCCTTTTTTTTTGTTTTTGATTTGGTATTTTTCTTTTCTTTTTTTTTTTTTTTTTTAAATTATTTACTGTCTTTATCAGTGTGTCATAATCATTATTCCCATACTGAATCCAAAACATGGCTCTGTACCTGCTACCAGGAAAAAACCTAATTCTATCGCAGCCAAAATCTGGACAGCTGCCTACTGGAATTAGACCATGACACTGACCCTAAGTTACTGGCTGGTTTAAAATAAGTCATGTTCACAGAAGTCACTCCAATAAATTCTCTGATTTGAAATAGAACATTGGATTTGATTGCCTTGTTAGTCTGCTCAGATTATGAGTAACTCTGGAGTAAAACCATGTTTTAAGCAGCATTGAATACACATAAAACAAATTAGCAATGTGTTCAGATTTGTCCCTTGGTTTACCCCAGGTTTACCTGCTTAACTAGTTAACAACTGCCTTTTGATGATTATTTACTATGCTGGCCAGAAAGTTTAAATATTATATCTTAAGTGAGATTAGACCGATTTACTGGTATAGTCAAGCAATAATTAAAAGAAAAATAAAGAATCGGGGAGATTTCAGCAAGATTTCAATTGAAATTCCAAGGAGATTCCTGAAAATACCTAGTCTGATTTTCTGCTGCAAATTCCCAGCAGACCCAATTTTAAGAGCTTCAAGAGGCTTTGGGATAATATATCTGGTAGCTGCTTTAGCCTAATGTATACTATTACATGAACTTATCAGAATGTCAGCTGGCTGCTTTCTATTTCAGTTGTGCCTTAATACACCAGCTCAGCAATACATTCAAATTATCCCTTTATGGAAAAGGGCATAAATAAAATTATGAACTGTTAATTTAGCCTTTTTTTATTTTTCTTAAAAGCTACACAGAACTTAAAGGGATAAAATAATTAGTTGTATATTAACATTCATATATATATGTTGTTAATTAGAATACTTCTTTTTATGTACCTAATTTGTTTTTGACACCATAACCTTTTAAAGGTCTGTCTTTAAAAATGCTGGAAACCTAAAAAGAACATTCATTATAGTATAAATTTTTTTTTATTTTTTTATTTACTCATGTCTTGATTGTTAGGCTGACTGGTACATTTACATCTTACTTATCTTTGATAATCATTCTATTCCAATATAGAAGCATTAATTAGCAGAGGTGCTCACAAAATATAGAATAATGGGAGTTTAGAAAATCCTGTAAAATTTGTAGTTTGTGATTCCAGATATAAAATAATAAAAACAAGTTATGTACATAAGAAAAAAAAAGAACCTAAAAAAATTAAAAATCTAAATAACTGAAAATTTATGCCATGTCTGTCCTTTTTATTTTGAGTCTGCCTCTTTTTCTGGAATTTTCAGACTACTGTCTAGGCTGCTTTTCACCATTATCAAATGGGTACTGGACACATGCAAATCCAGTTTGCATTTCATGACCTAAAGAGAGGTGTGACCTAGTCATAGTCTCTGCAGTGGATTCATACATGTACCACCAGACTAACGTGCTTTTAACTCAGACCCAAATAATCTCAGACAGAAATACTGGACACTCTACCACAGAAGCAATATTCTTTTTTATTTTACATGTTAGCAGGTTTGGAAATGTTATACTAATAAGGGAATGATATGCTGTCCCTCTTATACCCATGAATCAAGAAATCATTCATTTCAATCTCAGTAATCTAGAAATAAATAATAATCTCAAATAAACATTTCTGGGTTTACTATGGAATCATGGCTATTAACTGTATTTTACATAATAAAAGCAATGTTGCTACATGTTTTCAAAAAATAGAAAAGTTGCATTCTTCATTGCTTACATGCTCAATAAATGAATAAATGAATGAATAGAAAACTGACAAAAACATTAAAAACATTGTTTATCAAGCCTCTACATTTTAGGAGGTAGAAAAAATGTTCATCTCATTCATCATTTAAAAATATCCATAGTATCAAAAGAGTGTGAGAAAAGCTCATGTTTATGATAATAATGTTTCTATATTTACTTTGGTAACTCTCTCTGTGAGCTACTAAAGTGGGGAATTTTTTCTTTTTTAAGGTTGTTACCTGGCTTAACAATATTTAGGGAAGGTAAATAATATGATTTATCTGGGGTTTTTGACAGTGATGGCACTTTGACAAGGGATTTTGTCTGTAAAGATTAAAATGGTAATCAACATGACCTCATGGAAAATGTACTTTGTCAAACAAATGTGGGATTGTTTTGCACAATAGGTTTGGTTGATAACTGCATTGACATATGCAGTTATACTTCTATAAAGCATTTTTCCTTGTCTTTCTTCCTTCTGGTGAAGATACTCCTATGCAAAATCAATGAAGCTTAAATATCAGCTATGAAAGATGTTTTAGAAAGTAATTACAAATGAAGTATCAGTGTCAACAGGATGCATAATCAGACAACTGAAAAGCAAGTTCTTGCTTTTCAACCTCTTCATCAATTATATGATCAAATTTGCTGATAATGGATAATTAGTGAGCAAGAAATAATGGGCAAAGACCAATTCAACTAAATTATATTGTTGAAGGAAATTACTTTTCTTTGGACAGCATATGTTTAACAAAGCCAAATGAAAGGGCATGCAGCAAGGAACAAAGTTTGTAGCTCACACTTGCAGGATGAGAAATGGCATCCTGGTGTTCAGCAAAACTGATGGGTTTAGAGGAAATAATAATTGAGCACGAGCTCCCTGAGCAACACCACAGCTAATTAGGTGAACGTGTTTTTAAATGCATGACTAGAAAAATATTAAATAGAAGTGAGGATGTGTACAACAATTTGTGTACAAATTTTGACTTTTTTGACTTTTGCTGCCATGCCTGCATGCATTTTTTGGTGATTGCATTTTAAAGGGATATTGGTATATTAAAATATTATAGAGAAAAACTACAAGAGAAGGTCAAGATTTGGAAAACTAGCAAAATATACCCAAGATAAGATTATGAAGTTGTTGTCTACAAGTTCATATGTGGGAAAAAATTCTGATAGGTGACAGAGCTTGAACACATTAAAATGGCCAGTGAATGGAAAATAGACAATTCTGAAGACAAGCAAGAATACCTCTTAAAATCATAGATTCATGCAATCATTTAGATTGGGACCTCTAGAGGTTATCCAGACTGTTCAGAGCAGCACAAACTTTAAATTAAGATCACTTTGTGCACGGCTTTGAACACCCAAATATGAAAGTCCCTGAGGGTGAAGGTTTCACAGGCTTGTTAGGCATCCTGTTCCAGCACCTACCCATTTACTCTGCAATTTTTCTTCTTATACCCAACTGAAAATTTCCATGGCTTAGAGCTTTTGCTTCTCATCTGCAGATTGTGTAGCATTGAGTGGAGTCTGACTCGGTAATCTTTCTTTATTTCCTGTACATATTAAAAAGAGAATTTAGGTACATATTTAGCACTGTCATAATTGAAAATTAAAAGTGATTTGGTGGAAAAGAAAATGCTGCTAGTCCATAAGTTATATTGACGGTGTTTCCAAGAGCTGTAAGATTCATACAAATCATGAGCCAGATGTAGGAGTTGCTGGATAAGATTCTGTGATTCCTACAATTTAATTTAGCTAAATTAAGTTTTGATTTACTGTAAAAGTTCAAGCTAGACTTTAAACTCATGGTGATATGAAGTCAATCAATTGCAAAAATAGTCTGGTTGTGTAATTAACAGAACTGAAATGTTTCTGGATAGCAAGGGAATTAAGTCCTTCCCTGTCCTATTAGTGATGCTCTTCATTTTCCCAACAGTGCTGAGCTGGTAGATTCACTATTGATTTGGACTCATATTCAGTTGCCTTGGTAGTGGTATTTACAATCTTATGGAGATTAAATTATAGGCTTGGAGCATAATGTTGGGATGGTACTTACCCTCCTATATATGTCTACAGGACAGACATTCATACCTTTTATAGACACTGAATATTCTTTTTAACCAGTGAAGAAAGAAAAAAGTATTTCTAGTGAAAAAAAAATTAAAATATTGTGAACCAGAAGCTTAGATTAATTTTGATGAGATTAATTTTGCTTTAAAGTGCCTCCTATCCACTAATCAGGAAAAAGAACACAGCTGAGTGATTGGGGAAGTGGTATGTGCACATCTAAGTAAGTATCTTAAGTTGTGCAAGGTGAATTCTGAGAAAGATTGTGTAAGGAAATAAATATTCACAAGAAGAAAAAAAACCACATAAACCCTGAATTCTCAGTTCACAAACTTAATCTTTATGCTATAGTTCTCTTCTAAGAAGAGCAACAAAGATGATGAAAAGACTCAAGGGTGTGACTGATGAGAGGGGGCTGGGGACACAGGTTTACTCAGCTCAGAGGAGAGGTGAGGGGTCATCTCTTTTCTGCCTATCACATCAAGATATTGATGGGGTAGAGAGGGAGGTGCTGTTCTCTCTGGTGTTTGGTGATAGGCTGCAAGGGGAAGGCTGAAAACTGTGTCAGGAAGAATTCAAATAGGACATTAAGAAAAGGTTCTTCACTGAAAATGTGAGCAATCAGAAAAAGCTCCCAGGTAAGTAGTCATTGCCCCTAGCCTCTCACTGTTCAAGAAGCATTTGGACAACACTTAGACATATGGTTTAACTTTTAGATATTCCTGTGTGGAGTTTTGAATTGGACTGGATAACTCTTGTGTCCTTTCCAGCTCAGGATATTCCATAATCCTACAAATCCTAATCTTTCATGATCATGTATTTAGATAGATTGACATTTCAGCTGCTATTTATAGTTCATGCCTCACAGTGATATTTTGAATAGAGACTCTGCTAGTGCATGTACAGAAGAATTATACTTCAGGTTTCTGACTATAATTTTATGTATATGCTAGTAATTATCACTTTGAGTGTTTCAGAATCTATTTAAAGACAGAATCAACCCTTATATTCATTTGATATGTTCTCACAAATAGTGATTCAGTTTTGCTAGGATTTAGTGGGAGATCTGCTTCAAGTATTTACCTTAACTAACTTAACCTAACTGTGAACGTTCGTCAAAAGTACACTTAATAACCTGAAATTATAATATAAAACAGTTTAAAACACTGAGGTTTTATAAATACTTAGACCTCTGTATAATTAAATTTTCACTGTTTTTGTTGTACAGTGTATAAATGTAGGGTCATATTGAATCCAGGTAGCACACAGACATATAATAGTAATATTGCTAAGATTCACCTCAAATATGCAAAACCAAAGATTAAAAACCTAGATTTAACCATCAAAATGTATAAAAGATTACAATTGAACAACCAACTTTCTCTTCTCTAGACATGCTTAATACACATTTCTTTAACTGTACGGTTTCTTAGAAGCAGTAAGCTAAAAGTGACGATGTTAACTTTATTGGAAATATAATTACTACTAAATCCCAATTCTTGCTTGAGCTCCAACAGAAAGCAATAATAAACATTTTTTTTTTTTTTAATGGAAAGTACCCTACTGCTAATTCTGTCTGCTTTCCTGTTCCCAGCTTATGATGACTGGTTCTTACTTTGCCTCCCTTTGTCTATCAGAGCTTCCTTCTGTATTTCCACATCACCTGATTTTGGTGCACCGTTTCATGATATTTACTGCATGTTCTCCCTTCTGTCATCCTCTGCCCTGAACTCTGAGACAAGAGAATGTGGCTTTGTTAACTGCAGACTAGAAAGGCAGCATGTGCCTCTCCAGGAAGAATAATCAAAACATTTGTGTATCCTTGCTATCTCAGAGCCTGTGCCTAACTAACAGAGTTCTGACACACCACCTACCCACTGGACTGCATCTGCAGGTGGTAGGCAAAGTTTCAGAAGCTTTGCATGCTACCTAATTAAGTCCTGGGTAGACCACAGAAATAATCTTTTGGGACTATGATGAATTATATTTCTGTTGCAGTTATTATATCTTATACTTGCAAGATACAGCTCAAATGTTGCACTGGTATCATTTTACTGAAATGTATTAAGAAATTGGATGACTGAAATATCTGTCTGGCAATATTCACAGAAGTTCATCACTAGGCATTTAAATTCACACCTTATCATCAAAACTTTTCTTTGTTCTTCCTAAACTCTACTGATTTAATGTAGAATTTGTTGTTAAAGCAAGCAGAAGTGTACTCAAGGAAAAGGCTCTTCTGCAAGTATACCAGCACGTTGTTTTCTTTTCACTTTCATGGACAACTTCACAAACAGCTTTAGTGCATTCTATTACACAGACTAGAATGGCCACCAGTCTGTCCTGTATAACATCTCCCAGGCTGTATAGCCATGAATGTTTGTTACACTGCCAATTAATTTGTAGTGATAATATTTAACAAAGGATGATTTTTCCAGCTGGAAGGAAAGTTATTCCCTATTCCCTATCCTCCCTAACACTGCTACCAACATGTCCCTCAAGACAGTATCATGAGATCTTTATCATCTCAAAGTGATTTTAAAAATAAGCAGATGGGAAATCATTTTAATATCTTATCTGGAGGATAGCATCTCCCAGTAGTGAAACTGCCCTCCTAATATTGGACCTTGGCATCAACATTGCAGAAACCCACTCCCAATGTGCAATATTTTCTGTGTCCTCATTATAGGTCTTTTGTTTGTCTCCTTTTATTCAGAGTTTCATCACGACAACTGAAAGTGACATTTCAAAAGCTAAGAGGATTTTACATAACAGGACCCCTATTGTCATTCTTCATTTCCTTTCAATTCAAGCACGTTTGCTGCATTTTCATTATGTGGGAGATCATGCAGCATGTCAGGGCACAAAGTCTTTTCCTTCCTGCTGGCAAGGTACATGGAGAGTAAGTCTCAGGGCCAGAGAGTTATTCTTGCACAGAATACAGAAACACTTTTTATTAAGGGAGGCTAACAGCCTATGCCAAAAAACTAGTTTGACATGGATAGAGGAAGAAACTAAACAAAAGCTTATGAATTTTGCCATATAAACTGTTCATTGTGACAACAATGCAAAAATACAGTGATGTAGAACAGATGCAGAAGAAAGGAAACTGGATACATTAACTGGCACAAAAGACCTACAACTATAATAGAAGTTTGGGGCTCATGTCTCATCCATCACCTCTTAAACAGGTGGAAAAAAGGGCACTTAGATGTGGTCAGAGCAAGGAGAAAATTTTGGGAAAATTCTTCTGAGAAGAGGAAGATAATTAGGCTTCTGCATTCCTTTGCAGAGTCTAGCTTTATGATTTAAAGACCTCCATGACCACCAGCTGATGCTCTAACAGGACTAAAAATGGGCAGCACACAATAGCACTGAGCTAATTGAAGCCCTGCTGAGAGTCCTGTGGGATCGACTTTGCCTTGCTCCACTTAGGAATTCTTTTCTGTTCTTCTGCTTCTTCTTCACTAGGAAAAAAGTAGTCTGACCATTTAATCAACAGCACAGGAGTAGATGGATTCTGTCTCACTATAAGAAGAAAAAAGCTCAAATAGATTATCTCAGATTGAGAAAAATGTGTAAAAGTATAAAAGCAAAATCTGTTGCCAGCCTGTTGTCAAGGTCCTGATGTCTGAACATATAAACATAAACATATATGTCCTTCTATGTATTTTGTATTTCCTTTTGCCCCTCCTTTTGTCTTTGAATTTGACTTTGACTTGATAAATAGGAAAAGTGAATCCAAGTAGCAGAACTATCATATTCTTACCTGATACAATGATACAAAGTATAACAGAAATCCTCAGCCTCTAAAGGGAATTTTGATATATTTTTATTTTTTGCTCTGCACAGCCATCTCAACATGCTCAATGCTGCCTTCTGACAATGTTTTTTTATCTCATCTACCAAACACATGTACATTTACTCTGTAATTTTCCAAACTTTCATAAATGCACATGTATGCTTGCCATCTTAACCAGAAATCTGAATCTTGTCTGTTTAATGCTATAGTAAAACAGGATCATATTTTTGATATACCTGCTATAACCAGATTACCAAAACTTATATTCTACAAGAGAAGTTCCTGATCAAAAATAATTTGTGCCTACTTTCCTTGATGATACCAATGTACTGACCAGGGAGTGGTTCATAAAATAATGGATTGGTTTGGGTTGGAAGGGGTCTTAAAGCACATCTGTTTCCAAGCCCATGGCAGGGACACCATCCACTAGACCTGGTTGCTCAGATCTCCACCCAACCTGGTCTTGAGCATTTCCAGGCATGGGGCATCCACAACTTCTCTGGGCAACTTGTGCCAGTGTCTCACCATCCTCACTGTGAAGAATTTCTTCCCAATATCTAATCTACAATTTCAGTTTAAAGTCATTTCCTCTTGTCCTGTCTCTGCCCTTATAAAAAGTCACCCCTCATCCTTCTTGAAGAGAAGAGAGAGTGAGAGGTGTGTTTTCTTTCTATCCATTAGATATTTGGGAACATTCCTTAGTAAGGCATGATTCTTTGTATTACTACATGTACTGGGATTTTCCCAGGTTATTTATAAAAATGGTCAGGCAAGCACAACCAGGCCCTGAAACAACTGATTAGAGATCTTATTGCTTGAGGATTTCAGGTTACAAAATGAATTTTGGTGCATGACAAGTACAACTCTAAATATATACAATATTTCCAAAATGTTTTGTGGTCCCAAACCAAATGTCCTGCAGTTCCCACTACAGCCTGTAAACACTGGGGTGAACTTCAGTATCTTTCTTTCCAGGTGAACTTCAGTATCTTTCAAAAAACAGGCAGAAGAAACCAGTAGATAAATCTAGATTGTCACAATTCATTTTATATATGCTTTTTTTTTTTTTTTTTTTTGTTTTTTGTTTTTGTTTTTGTTTAGTAGCTTGGGGGTTTTTTCTCTTTAAAAAAAAACACAACAAACTTTATTTTTTTTAGTAGTCAAGTCCAAGTCAGCCTTTGACCTCAGATTAGTGCTGTCTAACAAAATACTAATTATCCAGGTAACACATCTTGTTTTCTCCTAATTAAATAGAGCACACTCAATATTCTCACTTTAATTTCAGTTTTACAATGAGATTTTTTTTTTTATTTGAAATTTAGGCACTTGGACATGTATAATTAGTGAAGATGCTTGGATTTCATTCAAAGAAAAGGGTTCAGGTCTTTCAGTGGACTACATAGTACTAGTACATAGTACTAAACTATGTAATTTCAAATGCATCCCAAAATTGCAAAAAGACAAACAAGCAGCAAAGAAATTTAGGGTTTATTTATTTTTATATAGATGGACATATATTGTAATATCTATTACAAATAAATAACAAGTGTCTATCATCAGTATATTATATATATATATATATATTTAAGACTGGTCATTGAAAAAAGTTATGAATACTTTCATATAGTACATCAAACAAAAATCAAGACCTTATAAAACATGTCCTCCTCTCTTTACCTTGTTTGGGTTTTTTTGTTGTTTTGTTTTTGTTTTTTGTTTTTTTGTTTTTTGTTTTTTTAGTTGCTGCTTATCTAGGTATCTCTTATTTTGCTTTCTTCACTGATTGCCTGTCTGTGGAAATTATCTGGAATTGTTTATCTCTATCTCATACTAATTAAGTCTTCTAACATTTCTTTTAAAAAATTTGATTTGCGCTGGTATACATAAAAAACTGAAAAAATTTGGAAATAATTGTTTGAAAAACTGTGTGTCATTATATATGATTTTGCACAACTCTGCTTTTGCCTCAATATTTTTTGCCTCAACAGAATTGTTTTTCATTTTGACTGTGCTACCTCAGTTTAGATTCCTCCTCAGATTCTCTCTTAACCCAATTTTATTTTTTTCTCAACATTTCCTGTTACATACTGCTTTTCCACTCAAGTTTTTTTTTAACTGAATCAGTATGGCAGCAATCTACTTTGCCCTTCAATGAGTACTACATTTATGAGTACTGAGTTACCAAGTCAGAATGAGGGAGAAGAACTTTTCCATTTTATTAATTATGCTGCTTTCAGTGGTACTTTATTTCTACAACAATGATTTAATTTTCCAGTGCAGGAGCAGTGGCAACTTAAAAGGAACTGCATTTTGTGAAGAGATTTCATTTTATATATAAATTTCTAAGTCTGGGGAAAAAAAAATCTCTGGTGGATTTACAATTCACTCAAATTTTTCTTTCCACCATCCTTGGTTGTTAATATATTCTTCCAAGCAATTTATATGCAAATATCTATTGAGACAAAGGAGGGTGAGGTAAACAGACAAGCTACACCACATACATTACAGCATATTTTCTTGAAAGCAGTAGAAAGAAGTAGTAACATCAGTGTCTTTGATGTAGGACCTGTTGCTCTGTTTCCACATCCCTGCATTAGGGAGCAAAGCAGGGGGATGCAGAGCTTTTGGTCAGGTGAGCTGGGGTATCTTTGTACATCTGTACAGATTCTCCTTTGGTCAGTCCATATGGCAGCTGTGGTCACCTGTGTGAGCCACGTCATCCCTGCAGGCTGCATAACTCCTCGTGCAGTTGGGTGTGGGGTTAGCCCATAGAATCTGTACTTAGTGCCTGAGCTATTTTTGATCCAGCTTACCACTGCTGCAATCACTTCTGATTGCTGCAGGCTCATGGCTCTTCACTCGTTCTATAAAGCAAAATGCTGAACTGCTTTCTTAAAGCAGTGGGATAGAGGGGAAGAAAAACCTCTAAGGCCTGATTCTCAGGAGAAATGTAGGAAAGAGATGAGAGTAAGACTTTGGAATTTCACAGAATCACAGAATATTATGAGTTGGAAGGGACTCACATAGATCAAGACCAATGCTTCAGTGAATGACCTATATGGGGAGCAAACCCTCAATCTGGGCATTGTTAACACTGTGCACTAACCAACTGAGCTAATGCACCAATACACACAAGTTATTTACACATCTATATCATATCTGTGCACAAAAGATCAAAATATGCAACTCTATAAACTAAAATAATGTGTGATTCTTGAACAAAACAGAAGAAATCCTAATCAAGTTTCTCAGAAAAAAAAAACAAACTAAATATAATATTGTAAATTTTGTCATCTTTGAGAACTACTCAGCTTTGCATATACTGTTGCTCAATTTGCAATGAAAAGGACTAGCCTTTTGTTATATTTTTTCTCCTTTTCCCAGCTGGGGAGGGAAGTGATGGAGCAGCTTTGGTGGGCACCTGGCATCTGGCCAGGTTCAACCCAAAGAAGCACTAGACTTATATAAGGTTCCCCACTTCACAGACTTCTTTTGTCATAAAAGGACAACTTTTAGGTGGCCATTGTGCCTTTAATGTGTAGAAGGAATGTGAACTTTACAAACAGGATGAAAAAATTGGTTTGGGTTAGACACAGACCAGCTTAGCTGCCCAGGCTTCCTTACCTGCCTGGCCTTGAGTTTCCAGCCTGAAGAGCTTGACCCAGGTGTCCCCAGTTTCCTCAGTCACAGCATCCATCCCTGTCTGTGCAGCTGCCTACCTTTAAAAACAGGAACTAAATCTGTGCATGTGGCAAGCTGAGTTAAAATCTACTGCTTGTCTTATCTCCATTGACTTTAACAGGAGGTTGCACACGTGCACGTTGGCAGCTACTGCTTCAAGAATCAGAGCTTTGATCCCTATTGCACTGCTTTGTGTTAACTTCTGGCTCCTGAAACATCTTCTCCCCCATGCAACTTCTTTTTCCTCAGAGTCCTAACATCTTCAATCATTTCCATCAGTGGTTCCTCCTCCTCCATCTGTCCTCCTGGAACTAATGGTTTGCTAAAAACTTTCTCACTCCAAATCCTTGTGTGATTAGCAGCTCAGAAAAAAATATGCAGGTTTTGCCAGATACATTTTATCACATATCACTTTGATAAAGATTTTTACCACATCTGGCAGTTCAGAATATGCAGGAATATTTCTGCTGCAATTGAGCTAGTTCAGTTCCCATCACACTTAAGCATAAGAAAGCAATAGCCATGCAACTCCTGCTCTGTTCTTTAGCTAAACATGAAAATAGTCCATCTCAATTTCTCTGTAATTAATACCGACTAAAATGATTCACATAAAGTTAGTGGAACAATATTTTTTCAATAATTATGTTTTAAACATATGTTTTACCCTTATAACCTCCTTTTTAAGTAAGCCAAACATTTTAGGCAAAAAGTAAATAAAATCATCATGAAAAACTATCAGACTATTTCAAACAAATAACAGAAGGTGCAGAACAAAACCAGTATATCTAAAACATTTTTAATTGCAAATGTAAACATCAGAGTTGCTGTTTGCAAATAGAAATATCCCAATGTAAATGTTAAAAGATTTGCCATGTGAATAGTTCTAAATGCACCAATAAGCTCATTAGGTGGATCAGAAACTTTCATTTTGCCATCAGTCTTTATTAGTTGCAGTCGAGTTCTGGTATTGAATCATAGTAGATTAATTCAGCTCAGGTCACAGGTATTTACATGCCTGAGCACTTTGTCATGCAGATAGATTAATCCACTTGCAACAATTCAAAACCATGCTTAAAGGAGAGGTCAAAAACCCCAACCATTTTACATCACACATTGTAAGCACAAATTACAAACTACTGCAGACTCTAGGCTACTGTAATATTTTGTTTCTCCTTTTCTAATAAATATATATATGACAGAGCTAATTACAAGACATGCAATCAGCAACTGTTCCCAAAATTATACTTTTTTAAAGTAGAAAAAAGTGTAGACTAACATTTGGGAAAGAAAGATTTTGGCAGAGGACTGCTTCAGCAAGGAAAGTCAAATACCTACACCTGTCATCCTGTGGCTGTATTGGAAGTTAGAGCCATGTAAGTGATTGGATGACTGAAAGTTTTACATATTTATTTCCTGGAGTCATTGTTTCTACTCAGTAGCTACTCCCTGTACCTGAAAACAAATATTACCTTCACTAGACGTGGAAACAAGTGTCACCTTCATTATTCTTTCCTCAGGGTTACAGCCTTAGCATTGAACAGGCTGCTTCTGTTCTGGTTTCAGGGTCCTGAGATCTGCACATAGCAATATTACCTTAGAACCTCCACACCATTATGGACTAGTAGAAAAGACAGATAATTTCAAATTAAATATTGAAGGTAGATTTTTTATTGAATTAATATAAAATATTATATATTCAATGCATTATTTATTCAGTAATAAGGTTGGGATGATGGTGTATTACTTTGGTTTTTAGCCTGTCAATCCAGGGTATACAAAACTCCTGCCTTTATTTTAAGTTACTAAAATATTTTATTGGCACAAGAAAGCCATAGATTAAAAAAAAAAAAAAAGATTACTTTCACAATTTTGCTGGTAGTATTAAACCATTAGATATTTTTTTAATAAAGTGGATGGATACAACGTGCACTAGATCTACCAGTGAAATAGCTGATTAGTAAAGGAATGAAAAAATTCCAAGTAAATGGCACAATAACTGAAATCCTGGCCCAGAAGAGAAATAGATACTAAGAGAAGTTAAGATTTCATTTAATAAGCTTTCTCCAAAGTAACCACTGTCTTTGTAATAAAAAAATAAGGGAATTAAGTTCCTAAAAAACTGCTTCATTAGCAAAGCAGTATTTTAAAGCTGATTAATTCTAATGATGCCTGATCAAATTATTTTCTGAGTAATTGTAAGCTGTCCTCACACATTTGAATTATTTTTTTTAAATCATACTTTAATTTTTCTCCTTATTGTAAACAACTGTCTTACAGTATTGTCATATATAGAGTTTGTCTTCTATCTGCATTTTGAGTGCAATGACTGTCTTCCTGTCTGTCATCTGTCTGTTCATTCTCTTTAGCATCTGTGCAAGTAGAGTTTTCCACCAGATGATAGAGTAAGAAGGTAAATCCAGCCAATTTTTTATTTCCAACATCAATCAATACAAGCTCAAGGAAGAATTTATAGTAGGAATCTCCTGTATATAAATATCTCTCTTTGGGGATACATTTTCTGATAATGTATTTTTTCAAACTCTAATACCACCAGTCTAAATCTAAATTTGGAGCAGAGCAGCAACCAGATGATCAGCTGTATAATACCACAGGGGATGTGGCTTTAGTGTGTCTCTCTTCATTCTGCTAACAAAATCTAGCATTTTATAGGAGATCTTTGGGACTCTCAAAGGCATGAGAAAACTGAGCAACTGTTTCAGCCTCTGATGTAATTGCTGAGGTCAGTGACCTTCAGAGTAGAAGTCCTTTGAAGACAATGAATAAGTTTGCAACAGCTCTGTTATCAATAGGAGAATGATAAGGTTTGTAAGCAAAAAAATTGGAAAGTCAGGAAAATAGGAAGGATAGCTCTAAGATGTGAAGCCTGAGTAAAAGTGGATTAATGACATATAAACAAAAACCCCTCAGATCCATGAGAAGTAGTAAATCTGTAATACTCTTTTTCAAACATAGTATTTGCAAAGTTGCTCCAGAAAATGGGAGCTATCTTATGGCTCTTTGGTCTTGACTCTTCTTTTGAAATGCAAAGTGCTTCATAAGCATTGCTTGAGTGTGTTTATGCAAAAAACTGCTTTCTTGCAATTCTTACCAGCACAATGATAGTCTGTTCAGAAAATTTGTTATTCAAAGTAGACAATGTTATGGTCCATGTGTTTTGCTTTGTTTTGTTTCTTTGTTGTTTTGGATTGTTTGTTTTGATTTGTTATTGGTTTGGTTTTGAGAAAAGGCAAATGTTGTAACAACTATAAAGTACAACCAAAGATATATCACATGGTTCCTGTTGTACCTGAGAAGGCAGACAGAAAGCTCCAGCCTCCTAAGTCTGCAGATTCCATGACATGCTGTAGGTGTGCATACCACAAACATGAACTAGAAAAACAGCAAAAAGCCTTTTCTGTCGAAGCCAGTTCATATTTGTCCACTATATGCAATGTACTTATTGAGAAGTAAGTGAGAGGAATGTACAACGATCAGCAAGTGAACTTTGAGAGATATTATTTGTTTAGCTTAAATAAATGTTATATAGAATGAATTACACAATTAAAATACAGTGTGTTTAGTATTCTGTCTGCCTTAGCATGAGTAACTTGGTTTGGTGAAGCCTTAGGTTGCAAGCTGTGAACTTACCCCAAGATATGATTTTGGCTGGAATAGGTTATAGGAATACATATTCATAGTATGTTTCCTAGTAGCTAGAACAGTGATTTACTTTGTCTTTAGTATGAGAAAAACATTGAAGCACACTGATGGTTAGTGTTTGCTGATAAGTAGCGTTTAGCCCAGACTCATGGCACCTTTAATTTCCCATGTTCTGCCAGAGAGCAGGTGCAGCAGTGGTGCAAACAGCCAGCAGAAGCTGTAACTCCATGAGGTGAGAGCACTGACAACATGCCTGCACAGACAAATTGAAAAAATCCAACAAGTTTTTAAAAGATCCCAAAATCACCATTAGAACAAGAAAAGCACACAAGGCATGGGAAGTCTTCATGAGGGATGGGTGCAGAATTCATAAGGCTGTAATTGCCTGGGGATTTCTTTGTTGTGTGTCCCTCTCTGGAGGCACCCAGATTGAGATGATCTGCTGCTGTAGCACTCTATTAAATTATTTGTATTTATAAATCCATTACCTGGGGCTCTGCTATGGGAAACCTAAGGTCAAGCCCAAAGAAGGAGGAAGCATGTCCATGAGTGAGTATGGAGCATGTGAGCAAGGGAGTTGGCTCCCTGCAGCCTCCTGCTGTGAAGGGACTCTGCTCTTAGCAGTTCAAGTTTCAGGTGGTGTGTGTGTGACTCCTTGAATAGTGTGAGGATGCTCAGGCAGCAGCTTCTCCTTTAACAGTGAAACAGGTGCAGGTGAATGTGTGTGTATCTATATATATTTAATTGAAATGCTTCATCAAATTTTACTCCACCAGCCAACTATACAAAGATTATTTTCTCTTAATCATGCATAATATTTCTGTGCATTGTATTATTTAATATTAATTAATTACTTTTCATTTCAAAATGCAAAAATGTTTAAATTCACGGTGAAAAATAATTATTGTAATTCTTGTGTGGTGACCTTCCACATAGAGATCTTAGCATGTACTAAATAATGATTTTAACCTCAGAAGAACTACTGTCAAGTACTAAGCAGAGAGAAGACAAGTGAATTGTTCAAGTTCACACAGAAATAGAAAGCTAAGAATAGAAATCCAGGAATAGAATTCATGAGAAGAGCAACAGATCTAATTGAGGCAGAAACTTGGCCTTTACTCTTCCAAACAGGCTTGGTTCTGTGGTTGGCAAGAATTATTGATTTCATCTATTTTTTGCTAGTAATAAAATACATCACATGTGAAAACCCTTCTCTGTTTAAACTGATAGAATAGTAAACTGAGGAGGGAAGTGTGACTGCATGTCAGTTTTATGAAGCAAGCTCTAGGTAGCCAGGGTGTGTTGTAGGGTTGGCCTCTGGGAGGACACCAGGGGCTACCCGCCATGTCTGGCAGTCGACATCAGCAGGCTCCTTGTCAGACCTGCCACTGCCCAAAGCTGAGCCATCAGCGACTTTGGTGCCACCTCTGTGATAACCTTTTAAGAAAAGGCAAAAAACACTGAGCAACACCTGTGAGAGAGAGAAAACCCTGCAAACACCAAGGTCAGAGGCAAAAAAGGAGGGAGGAGGTGCACCAGGTTCTAGAGCAGAGATTCCTCACTTCCATGAGCCCATAGAAAACCACAGTGTCTCAGACATTTGCCATGCAGGCCATTGACAATCCCACACCAGAGCAGATGGAGGTCCCACTAAGGAAGCTGTGACTCATGAAGAGCTCAAAAAGAAGCCAGCTCTGGGCAGAACCTTGCAACCTGTGGAGAGGAGCTCATGCAAAAGTAAATTTTCTGGCAAGAGCTGTGTCCTGTGAGGGGCTCACACTGAAGCAGTCTGTTCATGCATGGCTTCTTGAGGGACAGGGAAAAAAGATAATAAGTGAAGTTTAGCTTGAGAAAATAAGAGGATGAAAAGATGATTTTACTTTTGTTCTTATGTATAACCATCCTACTCTGTTACTCATTTGCAATACAGTAAATACATTTCCCCAAAGTCAAGCCTATTTTACCCATGGTAGTAACTGGCGAGTAAGTGGCTGTCCTTTTCTTGCCCCATGAGGTTTTTTTGACCTTTCTCCCCTTGCTCCACTGAAGAAGATAGAGAGGTTTGGTTTAATTTCCCAAATTGTTATTTCTGGTCTGTATTAATGCTTTCAGAATAAATATGAAATCTCTCTCTGGATCTTGCAGACTTTAACTAAGGTTAGGCATATTCCTTCCTGGATTTCATTCCATTGAGATAGACTCATGTGAAATAAGATGGTAGCAAAATGATGGAAGATGACCACAAAGAAAAAAAAATCCCCCTCAGCTGTAAAAACTTCTGCTTAAAGTCAATTGTTTTTTCATTACAGATTAATGTGAGTGTTTTTGACTATCACTTTGGAAACTAAATCATGGTATTATCTGTGATTTCTAGCACAGTGTATTATCTTGAAATTATCAGCTCACACTATCATTGATGCTGCCTTTTGCATTTTTCTTGTTTCTGGGCTATGGTGTGTAGGAACTTGGTGTGTAGGAATTCTGGTGTAGAAATTTGGCTGATATAGGCAAGAACCACGCAATTGTTTACATGTTATGAAGGTCAGATCTCTTCATGATGACAAATTACACACTTATTTGCAAATGAAACCCAGACTGGAAAAAAAAGATTGATTGTATGCCAGAGTTAAAATAAGTGGCAGAGGCCTGAGTTGAAATACTCCTCTACTTCTTGGAGCAGGAAGAAATACACTCACTCCACTATACAGACTTTCCTATCTTGGATCTATATGTGTCAACAAAACTGTTCAGAAAGCAAAGAATTTTCATTTGTGAGCAAAGAAAACACATTTTGTGTTTTTCTGGTAAGTCTTACCCTAAGAAAATGAAAGCTATAATAAGCCATAATTAATTTATTCTGCCAACAAACAACATGAAAATCAACAGAAATCTGCAGAAGGTATTTTCTTTCTGTCTTACAGTGACTTCTGAACTGCCTCTGAAATATTTTTCATCACATCGTTCTCCAGGTTGAGCATAAAGTTTGAATCTAGCCTGTAGTGATAGTCTCAAAGACAGATGTGTAAATATTTCTCATTTATTCTGCTTGGAACAAAAATTTTTGAAAAAAAATTAAGGTGGCTTAGAAACGAATCATTAGTGTAATAGCAATGAGCCCAACAGAAAGTCCAAAATATCATATAATATATGAATGCCAGCTTCAAACAGCATGAAATTAATCTAAATAAGATGAACTCTTACTTTCACTTGTGCTGTTTTAAAATTATTTACATTTCCTTCTGTGTTAATGAGATCAGATATATAAAACCCGAGATAAACCTGGAAAATGAAAAGAAGGGGGTGGTGTTTAATTAGATATGCTATTCACATGCAGGGGAAAAAAGCACACAAGAATGCAACAGAGCAGGATGAGAAGCAGTTTTGTCACTGAGATAGTTTCATCAGATAACCAACAATCCTGAGGATAGATGACTCACTCCAGATCCTTTTGAGATCATTAAATCTTCCCTGAATGTGATAGGCACACAGTTTCATTTTAAAAGTCACTCTTAAAATTATGTCAAAAGTAATAATAATTTATATTTTGTAAGAGCATCTCATGTTAGAAACTTCACAGAAATGGAATGCTGTAAATCTCTCTCTCCTGAGAACCTGCAAACCACATGCAGCT
Source organism: Luscinia megarhynchos (assembly GCA_034336665.1). Classification (NCBI taxonomy): domain Eukaryota; kingdom Metazoa; phylum Chordata; class Aves; order Passeriformes; family Muscicapidae; genus Luscinia; species Luscinia megarhynchos. Next base: position 75,665,781 of record JAPFBE010000003.1, read on the forward strand.
GGTGGTGCTCAACAAGGAACTTGCATTTGCAGTAAAGACATGAGAACCAGCATAGGATGATATAGACAAATTATCACAGAAGATTATCTGTGAAGCAGACTTAATGAATAGAAGAAAATCTGTAGCTGATAGAACCAGAGTGTGGTGCAGCAAACAGAAAAGATTACAACAAACTTTGAAATTGCCATTTCTTTATGCAGTTATTATTTTACACACACTCATAGCCAGGCTATAAGGACAAGAAGGGGTCAAATATGATGCTTAAGGCATAGCTCAGATACTGATATTCTCCTCATTGACTGAGAAAAGGAATTACTTACAAGAGCTTGCCTAAGCAGGATCCTCATTTTACTACCCTGTTTCACCAGACTGAAAATTTCTAGACCTTTATAATCTAAATAAGTTTTAGAAAGTAAAACTGAAGCAATTATGAGTCATAACTCATCACTACTTATTCTACGTGTAGAAGAGCAACCATTAATTTATTCAATATTTATCTGACTTTGTCTCTATGTTTCTCCAAGAAGTACATTTCCAAATGACTATGGAAAGATTTTAGTGTTGTTTAGGGCATTTGAATATATATGTGTGTGTGTATATGTATATGTATATGTATATGTATATGTATATGTATATGTATATGTATATGTATATGTATATGTATATGTATATGTATATGTATATGTATATGTGTGTGTGTGCATATATTTTTATATATATATGTAGAATATATATTTATATATATTTTCATATTTTGTACACTTTTTGTGCTGTTGTTTATAAGAATTGCATAAATACTACAGTTTCTCTGCAAAAACCTAGCATGTAGATCAGAACCTTTTAAACTACACATGTGAATTGAAAGGGCATTAACAGATCACAAATTATTTTGGTTTACATTCTGCAGAGACGTCCCAGATTTATGCAAATTTAAAACTGCAAATCTCCTCAGAATCTGTCAAAATGGAAAAACTACACTATCTGTTTCCAAACAAAAAAAAAAATCTTTTGGTAAATAAGTTCTCTGAGAAATGAAGATTTTTTTCTTTCTCAAAAGGTCACTTTATTTTAAAATAATTTCAACACCTTCTGATAACTAACCATTCAATTGAGAGATTAGAGAACAATTAGAGAATTTTTTTTGAGAGATTAGAGAACAATTAGTGAATTTCTTTTTCATGCCATGAATTCAGTTTTGAGAGCAAAACTCTTCTTTTAATGAATAAAATTAAAAGTTATGCAACCAAAGGAAAACTTTCATTTCACTTTTTACAAAGCAGGTACTTTGGTCAGCTCAAAAAAAAAAAAAAAAAGCAGAATAGTGTACGTTTTGTGTCTGCCTCAGGAGAGATTTCTTATTCATCTTTCAGTACATTACTTAGATTGTAATGTAGCATTTTGCAATCGTTTCTCATTAATACTTTTTTTAAAAGTTTACCTATGAAGTAATTGCAATGGAAATTATCTTAAAATCATCCTAAGATAATAGATTCTTCCTTGCAGTACACAAAAAGTTTTTTGTATATCAACACTATTCGAAGATTTGAGATTAAAATATTGATATGAAAGAAACCACAAATAAATGAAAGAAACTTCTTTGAAATGGGTCTTGAAAGTTTTAGGTGAGCTGTCTTTCTGAGGAAATTGGCATTTTTCTAAGGTTCATTTTCAGCCAAGATATTTCTTCAAATTAATTTTTGTAAAATGTCAGTCTTGAGTTTTGGTCACTCTGGTAAATGATGTGCAAAATGACCTAGCCTAGGACAATAGGTGCCTTGTTTAATCTAAAGTATCCAAGAACCATGAAATTATAACTAATAGGTACTGACCTTAACAATATCTATTAATAACGATAAGTAAAAAGAAAATGAGTCACTATTGGTAACAATGTTGAGAGAAGAGTGAAATGCAAGACCTCTTTTTAAACATTTTCTCAGATTTCTGAAAAAAGTGGATGTTGGACTGAGTGACTCTGTGAAGCATTTGGGATATAGCAAACCCACTCTTTAAAAACAAATGATGACTGGGATATAAGACATATGGACAGAAAAGACCAGGGTGTTTTGATTAGGTCAATTGAACTAGTGCAGCTAGGGGTAAATAGAAATTAATTTTATTTTAATGTTTTTCAATTTTCTTGGAACTTTGTTTTACAAGGTAATAATTCACCTTTTTTTGGCCACTGAAGGAATTTTCAGTTTGAATTAAAGAATTTAATATTTTTTTTCCATTTAAAGGAATTTTATTGTTGCTATGTAGATGAATGAAATGGAAAATGTGACCATTACTTGAGTTATCTCTCCAAAACTCTATCACAGTATGCCATAAAGGAAGACCTCTGTAGCTGATTTCTATTTAACATTCTACAATGTACAAGTCTTCCAAAGATCCAGCAGCCTATTCTGCATTTACACACTAGCCCCATGTAGATGTTCTGGATATTTTAGGAAAACAAAATAAATTATTACCTGTGCAGTTTATGTATCTTAGTCACAACTGAACCTTTTTTAATGAAAAATAAATCCAAGTATCTTAATCTTGAATGGAATACAATTTCAATTTCTAAAGTATCCATAGCAGCTTCGTTTTATTATCTGCCTCTTTGTGTTGAATTGTTCCTAATTATCTGAAAGAGATGACTTCGTTTTAGCTAGAAAACTCCAAAGAAAGATATTTATTTTATTCCTGTTAGTTCATTATTTTTGGTTTTGCTTCCTACACGATTTTCAGGGCTTCACATTCCATCTCTACCCTAATCATCATTTGTGAAAAAACAGCACGCTTTCAATTGTTACTCTACATTTCTTTCCTTGCTTTGTTTTGTAAGGGTTTTCACTCTTTTTGCAGGTGAACTTCATCTCTGCCTTCTGAATGAAACTCCCAAACCGGTCTTCTCAGCTTGACTAGTCCCTGGTTTGTTCTTCACCTTTACTGTCACTGCATTACATCTGCCTCCAAAAATCTGCTACTGTCTTCACTTATGTCTCTTTTTGGACTATCACTCTCTGTTCTTTCAAATGCATTATTTTCCTTGGTAAATAATACCTTTCCAGTCATTCTAGAAATAATATATATGATTTATATACTTATGTATTGATAAAGTTCTCCTAGAGGCTCTGACACAGCTTTCTGAAAAATAAAGCGGACAATCTGACAATAAAGATCTGATCTCAAAAATTATCTCTGAAATAAAGTTGTAGACTTGTTTTTACAGACTTGGACCCAAAGCACCCAATTCAGCCTTTATTAAACTGACCAAAGATGGGCAACCAGCCTTTCTGTAGTGGGAGCAGAAATAAGGCTGGGAGAATGGAACTGAGTGCTCTGGGAAGAGAGCCATTATCCTGCACATCTGCAGTCAAGTGGTTTCATTAAAATTTGCTCCTTATTCCTGGTGTTCTGCCTCAGCAGGGAAATACTTTGCAGTTTATTAGACTCCTGTTTCTCCTGAGAGACACAGCATATCACAGGGCTTGTCTTTTTAAAGCAGCATCAACATTTCCTCTTGGGAGAGAAGACCATTTTCACTCCCTCAAGTGAGCAGAACTTGAAATCAGTTCTGATTAGTGTCCTCTCTATTTCTTCCAGGTTCAATTAGTGAAGGACATTGAACCTGTGAATTACCTGTCATCCAAAAACATCATTGTATGTTTACAAAACAAATAGTCTATATTATAAGAGTATTGTATATGAAAATGGAGCTACTTATTAATGGGGTTTTTTTAGAGCATGCTAATACAAACATTATCTTGGAAATAAACCAAATGTTTATTTTTCCTCTCAGTTTATGCTTTGATTTCCATACCATAACATACCATCACCATCACCCCTTCAAAATTCCACTAGAATACCGAATATTTTCACTACAGCTTCAGGAGTATTTTGCTGAGAAAAATTACTTTGAGCTTATAGGAAAAGAATAATTTTAAGATGTCTAGCGTATTTTTTTTTACCAGAGCGTCTGTTTTCCAATCTGACTCTTCACATAGTATCCATCTCTGCATGTAAGAAGAGCAAATGCATCATGTTTTAAAAGATATCTGTAATACAGTGCAACAGTAGCAGTTTAAGGCTTTTAAGATTTTCTTATGGGAAAGGAGCAAGAGACTGAGTCTACCTTTAAAACCCCGTTGACCTGACCACACGGAATTTCATTTGAATGCTGTGCAGACAAAATTTATGAAAAGACAAGGCAGAAACAAAAAAGGATAAATGGGTGGAGTAAATTTAACAGGAAGAAATTGGACACTTGGGAGAGGACATATGCTTTGGCTTTCTGTTTTTCTGTCTCAATATAGTAAAAAGCACTATTTTTAATTTCTTGAAGCTATTTATGAGACAGGTTTGCCACTCATTTTAGTTACATTTAGTGCCTGAATCTGTTTGTTATGTATGTGAAGCTGACTGCTGTGTTTGCTAACATACTCCATAATCAATGCCCCCATTACTCAGTATTACAATAAAAATCATTAACACAAATTACTACCTTGAGCAGTTCTCAACATCTATGCAAGTGTCTGTAGAGTGTAGGGTAGTTCATATGTTCTGTAGCAAGTCAGCTCATTATTGACTGTGAGCAAAAAGTCACTCATTAGTATTTTCCATGATACAGCTGCAACACTATGTATGCCCTTCTTCATTATTTTATAATAATTTTTTTTGTGGGTCCATGGCCACAAAATCAAGCTGCTCTACTTAAAGAGAGATTGCTAAACCATCAGATATTTTAAAATCATTTCGGTACCAAAACATGTAAAATAATGCCTACTGGTATTCCAAAACCATGTAGAATCCTAAATATCACTGACTCTTCTGTGGAATTGATGCTTAAATTCCTGAAGATTTGTTAGTAGAATCCTACCTACCTCAAGTACCTAAATTCCTTTGAAAGTCTGGTCTAAGGTTTTTTTAAATTACATTGCATTACTGTTAATGATTTATAGTGCTGCAAATAATCAAGATGCATACAAGTTTTTAATAGTATGGATTTATTTTCTTTACATCACTAATTAAACCAAAGGATAAAGAGGTGCATCATGATACCATCAACAGAATAAATAGATTGTCTTAGAGTATTCTGTATGATAAGTACATCTACAGTATTTTATTACTTTCAGTATATTTAAGAAAATTAACCTTTATCTTTCTGAATAAAATAAATTGATTACTAATTATTTGATTTTATTAAAGTCACATTTTTAGGTAAAGGAAGAACTAAAATTTAACAATGTAATGTTAACTACAGTAATGATTACTTTTCAGACAGTTATTGTTACTGTGATTTATTACAGCAACATTTTTATTTTTATATTTAAAGATGGACAGTGGAGTATCTACATTTAAAAACCAATTACTCCCCAGTGATGATTGAAAATTCCAACCAATGGGAACACAAATGTGCAGCAGGGATTTAATAATTGGAGCTTTCCACCTCATCCAGTGTCTCTAAGCCTGTGGACGATGTGGAAATTTGGCTTCCTTTAGCCTTTTCTCCTCCTTATTAGAGATAAAAGATTAGGCCTTAAACACTATCTCCAAGGAATTCCTCATTAACCCTTTTTGATTGTTGTGATATTAGCACAGATAACAAGCTGCTGAGAAAAATCTGTGCTAATATTCTCAGGAATGCATAGAGCATATTTGATCACTCTGCTACATCAGATTTCAGACTTTACAAGAAACAGGCACCAAATTTATGGAGCAGTGCTCTGTATTTTAATGGTAATACCTTGGTTTTTATTCAAAATTTTGTTTGGGGGGAAAGAGCAGATATTAAAAATTGCTTTACAGCAAATTTGACAAGAAATAGATAACTTTCAAAGATACATTTTTCCTAAAATAATATTCAAGTTTTATGTACTCATCAAAATCACTGTAAGCTTAGCAAGGTGGGTTTTTTAATCTTTTGCACACATTTTAATGAGAAAAGTAACACATATTTTTGTGTGCTTTATGTGCTGTAGTGATTAATTAAATGCAGTACATAATATTTTCTTTCATGTCTTTAAATTCATGGACCTGCTCCCTGTTTAGGATACAGGTCAAGTTTGATGTTCCTCACCTATCAGAAAAGCAGATGGTCAGCTTCTCTGGTGTACATGAATCCTTCTGGTTGTTTAAATTGGTTTTTGCACTGCTCCAGAGCAAAATGGAAATGTTATGTAAGTAATATCAATACTTGCAGATGACACTGTTAGTTGTCATTATTAATATAATTTTCATATTTTCTCCGTAAATGTGTTTCAATTCTCATCAAGATTCCTGCAGTGCACTAAACAGCCATATGCTTCTTGTAAGAAATATTGAATATGTTGTGTGCTTCGCTACAAATGAAAAAAGAATCTGAAAAAGCAGACATTTGAGGTTTTTTTTCTCAGTTGAGCACTTACCAGTAAAAAATACTTTTCTATTAAATGAAGAAGCATAAAACAAAAAGAACAAAATCCAAGTTCTGTCAAACAGGACAAAAGAAAAACAAGTTGTTTAAAACTCCAATGAAATGTAAATAAAGACTTTAAAAATAATTGCTACTTTAATGCAGCTAATTATTCTGCAGAGACATCTCACTTTCCCATGAGTCTTCACTGATTTCTGAAATAACTTCTACTTTTCTGTCATGGAAGTTTTAATATGAGAAGGCTACTGCAGGGAATTTTTTGTGTTCTGGGTGTTTGTTTTGGTTTGGTTTGGTTTTTTTGGGTTGAGTTGGGTTGGGTTTGGTTTTGATTGGGATATTTTTGCTGCTACATATCTTATCGTTCACAGCAAATCACCTTCTGGATTTGTTGAAACTCAAATGCAAATTTCAGCACTCTGCTGTCCAACTGTCCCATTGTAAACTATCCACAAGGTCTGGACTACAGAATCACAGCAAGGACAAGATATTTGAAATGTTTCCGTTTTTCTCTTTACTCTTAAAAACTTCCAAGTTTTTTTAAATAAGTTATTCCATATACCTATGTATGTTCCATATTCCATATTCATAGAACATTCCATATTCCATGTCAGTGGTTGGTAACAGGGACTATATGCATCAGCTGTTCTTGTTGTCTGTGCAATTAGCATCTCATTTTATTTTGTGTTTGAGAAAGAACTAATCTTTTTTTTTATTCTGGATATTCTTCAATTTGGAGACATAGATACTACCATGCTGTGTAATAGTATTAGAGATAGTAGTCAGTGAATAAAAACATGCTGTTATATATTAACTTATTTGACATAAAGAACTTGATACCTCTTGATTTGAGACTGATTAAACCAATAAATCATCTGTCCACACATCTACATTTAACACTTGCAGTTGCACACTCTTCCTTTTGAAGCTGGAACATTTCTAGCTGTGATCTCCATGTGCAGAGATCATTTCCCACGTTAATAAGATCTTTATTAATAAAAGGTTATTTTAAAATGTGATCATAGTTGATTATGAGGCAGTGCTCAATGAGGAAAGGACATGCATGTGAAAAATAATTTTGGCTCGAAGTTGAAGCTCTTTTGTTAAATATGTGTAAAAGAACACATGGATTTTCACTGGTATTACCCTAACTGCTAGCACAATTCTTTAGATTAGTAACTGTGTTCCTGCTTATCTGTGTGTTATCTATCACTTTTAGTGATGTGTCAGCTACCATCTCCAAGCCAAAAGAGCAGGACAATGCACTGGATTCAGGCCATTCCAGGCCATTCATTCATGTAGTGCACATAAATCCTGTAAAGCAAGAATTGCTTGCACTCTTACCTTCTCTGAGTCCGTGAAAAATTGAGGTGGAACCTGCATCACACATTTACCAGATAAAGTGTGATTATAAAAAGGCACCTTGCCATGCAATAATAATTACATAGGCCATTTTTTTTCCTGAAATCCATGTGAAAACATATGTTGTCCTGTTGAAATATAAGATTATTGAAAATTTGTTCCCAGTGTCATCTCCATCCTGGCTTCTCTTCAAGTACTGATCCAGAGTATCTAGATATTTAGTATCTCATTCACTTTTACTTCTAAATTGTACTGACACATACTTTTCTGTTGAGGCACTGCTAACTAAATCACAGCAATATAAATAATCTTTTCAAGAATAACCGAGAAAAGAAGAAGTGAAAGAAAAAAAAACACTACTATCAATATTTTCTATTTTGATAGACGGACTGTGTTTATATTTGATAAAAATCTGTATTTGGTAGAGTTATTGTGAATTCAATTTATGTCAGAATACTTCATGGATAAAACTGTTTCTCAACAGAAAGAAGAATGAAATTCTATTTTCAGAGCTAAATGCTTTCTGGGCTCATATATTTTTTAAATGTAAATCATTTTTGTATGAGAAAATATATTTTAACACTTAATTTTCTTCTCTTTCATTCCCAACTGACAATGCCACATTTGGACCTATACCTTGAAGAGTAAGTTTGTTCTCTACAATCTTAACAAACAGAGTTTTTTTTAGATAGATAATCATTATTTTAATTTTATCAATGTTTCCAGACCTAACAGGGATGTCTTTCTAGTGTCATGTAAAAACGTCCAGAACCATTTGGCTTCTTTTCATTCTGTAGTCCAGCAGGAAGCTATTACCAGTTATGATAATACATAACCCCAAAAAGTACAGGTTATTTGTGAGATCTGACTTTAAGACTCTAAGAAATTATTGTAGATTTGCTCTTCTGAACTCCATTTTTGTGACATATTTTTTAACAACTTTTGTTTTTTGTTTTGGCACAATATGAGAGTTTAGATGGCAAAATTTACAACAGATTAGTTGCGCGTGAAATAGAAAACAAGTTTAAAAGTTAGGTGTTACATTGTGATTTGAATAAACAAATAGTTACTGGTTACTTTCAAATTAACAGAAATTGCATGTAGCACAATGCAAAAAGAGATATGGAATGTTTCCTTAGGAACATTTTATACCTCAGGATGAGCTTAAACAATAGGTTCTGCTAGAAAAATGGCAGAATGACATTACTTTTGAAAAGTTAAAATACATGACCTTCCTACACTATGAAAATCATGATTTAATGGCAGATGATAATTTATGTCAGGGTGTGGACCATGGACCACCTCTGCTTGGGACCTGCATTAAATTCAGGCCTTTGTCTTGATGTCACATGAAGCTGCACATGTGCATATGTGTAAAGTGCCCAGGAAAGAGTGGGCATAGTTCTGGGAACCAGATTATGTCCTGCAGATGCACCAATTGCAAAGCTCAGAGCTTCTTGGGTCCTAAATCAAAATTCAGTGACAATTCTATGCTTTGTTCCCGTGTCATTTTTTTTTTCTCCTCTTTTATTCCTCCATTCTTTTCATTACCTCCTTCATTCTGAGAGGTCAAAGTAATTAATATCCTTATTTTTGGCAGAATGGATCAGTTTATTCTTGCTTTAAAAGAAACTGACTGTATACTCAGCTCATTTCAATACCTTCAATGATTACAGCATAGGTTGACACTAAGCTGCATTTCATTCAGCTGTGGCTAATCTATTTTTAAAAAGAGGCTATATGAATAATCCTAATCTTTCTCATGCCAATAATGTAGCATGTCTTTTTGCAACATACTACATTGTTAAAATTCATAAGCTCCATTTCACAAAGAAGTTCCCTAGTCTTTTTACACCTAAGCACAGCAGGAATACAACTAGGAGAAACACCTAATATGATTACCTGTAACAGCCAATTTTAGGTTAAATAGATATTTAAATTCCACCAAATATTTATACTCTCATTTAACTTTCTGCTAAATTATTGTATTAAATTACTAGCCTACTAAAGATAAGAGGATACAGTTATTTAATTAACTAGGACTCTGTGAAGATTTGAAGACCAGACAACTGCAATTTCTGAACTACAATTTTGGCTTTTATCTTTATGATTATTAATTTCTAAAGTAAACAGATGCAAATTATAGCACATTCATGTTGATTCATTCTGACTCAAATAGAGCTCTACCTGTATGAAAAAAGCCTTACCTCTATGAATTACACTCCTGTTTACAGGCAGGAATAGTAATTCTACCAAACACTGGGAATATATTAATTTTGTACATTGTGAAAAATACAAACTTTTTTTATTATTTAAAAAAAAAAACCCATGTGAATTACATGTGCTAATTTTCAGGCTTTTTTTCACCCCACATTCTAAAAATGGAACTCTTCTCTTGATGTATTCTGAAAAAGAGCTAGATGTTTAATTTACCTATTTCTGGAAATCCAAGATGTATCTTCTAAGATTCAGAATAATTGTGTAGATGTGTAGCTTAATAAACATTTGATCAAAATACATAAATTCTATCTGTCAGTGAAAAAAAAAAAAAATATATAAATAAATAAGTTGCTCAAATATTCATCTTTACTGTTAAACTTCCATTCTATGTCTTTTTTAAAGTGTGAGGATAAAAAAAAAAAAGGACATGAAAGATAAACTAAGAGAAAGCATGAAAGTATTTTGTATAAAGTTTGCTTATATCATTCCAGAAAAAACTTGTTGAATATTCAGAGGGAATTGTAAATCTAAGCTTGCAATAAACAAACATCTTCATGGGAAGTAAGGAAATTACATCTAATGGTATGTGAAAACATGTTTAAACAAAAGAATTATTGTGTTACATTGGGTAACAGTAATGTTTGCCAAGAAAAAATTGACACAAAATTGGTTTTAAGAACAAAGACATTCACCTTTTATTATATCTTTCAAGGTTATATACTCATAAGAAACAATTATCATATCATTATCCTTGTACTATAAAACTAATTTTCTCTTTTAACACTGATGTGAACACACTTAGTTGATTGAAAAGGATGGAGAAAATCCATGCATAATTTTCTTTAATGGTATGAGTCTAGTGAGAGTCTACCTTTCACAAAAAGTAATAAAGGCTGAAAAGAAGGCACAAAATTTTCATGTTTTTAGTGCTGATCCATGCTGTGACTAACACCATACAAGCATGTTGAAGAGATCTGTCATAGTTTAATTGAAATGCTTTCTTATATTTCAACTATTTCAGATAATTACATATGAAAAAAAACCCTGCTTTTGTCACATGCCATTTGCATACTGCTTTCTCCTCCCAGCCCCAACTGACTTTCAAACCTCAACCTTTTTACATTTGTTTTAATAGATAATAGATTCAGAATGGAAGCTGTTTTGAGAGGAACCCTTTTTGAGCATCTATTTCAGTAGAAATTAGGTAGATATTGGTCATTTTAAGGAAGCCACAATTAAAGGAGGTGAATACATAAAAGAGCTGTGATGTTCTGGAGCATGTTGAACAAACAGAGGGGATATTTTCATGGTCACCAGCACGGATCTGTTTCTTGGTGCCTGCCTGCCTGGATGAACCCGCAGGTGACACATCAGTGCTCCTCAGGGGTGGAGCAGGGAGAGTCAGGCATTTCAGACAGATATTTTAAAAATATCATGTTAAACAGGAATTAAGTTAGAAGGCAAACAAGTGTTTCTTATGTCCCAGCAAAAGAGAAGGACCATAATTTCTATTCTTTTCACTAAGAAATGTTGAAGTGTTCACTGCAGGAACTGTTTCCCGTACTCAGACACAACCCTCAGTAACCAATTAATCCAGATTCTTCCATCAAATTGAAAGTGCTAGTTACTGAATCAGAATCATATTGTCTTTGGCACTGCCCTTCAGCCTAGTCCATCTTAAGGAATTCCATGACCAGGAGTCAATTTTTGTAGGAGGGCTCAGTGTGTCTGAACCAGTCTTTAGGTATAGGCCTGTGAGTGAGATACTCTCCAGAGAGTTAAAATAATATTTTTGTCATTTCTCTAAAGCCATCTGCCATCTACCTGGAATTTAATGTAGAAAGCAGGAATAATTTTAAGGAAAAAGGAAGGTCTTGCACAAGAGGAACATATAACTTGCTGAAAGCACTCAGCATGAAATGGGGTTCATGTTGCTCTTCCATGGCTAAAGCTGGCTGTGCCAGGCCCACAAAATATTTGAATCTGTGTGACTTCATTGTAAAGAAAATGTAACAAGACAGAACCCAAACTCAGGTATCAATTTTTTTATGCAATAACTGAAAATTATTTTCGACACAATTTTTTTACTCAATCACTTAAGTAACTTTGGAAAACCATCATCATAACCATTTGTACAAAGTCACATGAAATGGTTTTGAAAGCACAGGGAACAGAACATCTGTAGCTAAACCTCTCTAAGCACCTTACACCCCTTTCCTTTGCTCACTTCTTGCCTGATGGGGTGAGTTGTAGGCTCTGCTCTGGAGCAACTTGCTGCCAGCTCTTCCTTCTCTCATATGTCTCCTCACTCCTGTGGGTTTGCACACACCCTTATAGAGACTGGTGAATAAATATAATTGTTATTTGTTTATAGTGTACCCAAACAAATAGAATGGCATATTCTTCCAGTTTAGATAAATAAATAAATCAATCTAATGTAGATCAGATTTCTTCCCTGACTCACCACCCTTACAAAAGTAATTTGGGAACACTTCAAAAGAGAACTATCACAACAAAATACTGCAAGAATTGCTCGTTATTCAAATTCAGTTGGAATTTTTCAAATAATCATTTCAGAATTTTGAAAAGTCTCTTTTTTTAGATTAATTTAAGTAATTTCAGTTGACCTGAGGCTATTGTTCAGAAAATAAGCAGCTCTTCAGAAACATCTTGCTCAGCTATCTGCCAGCTGCATCCTCTTGAGGTTTCAAGCAGCTCCCTGTTTTCTGTCATTGTGAAGAAGGGTGAAATGAAAGGAAAAGCGATGACAGATTTATCATTATTTCTTGTGTATAATTTATCATTGTCAAGAAAAGTCTTGCTTGGAAAAAAAAAAAAAGAGGTTAATTCAGTACCTGCTGGAACCTCTGTTTTGTTTCCCTTCTCATTCTCAGGTGCCATTGCTGCTTTACTTACCACCACCTATAATGCAGAAGGCCATGCCAGAAGCATTGGCATGAAATGAGTCTGTAACAAGAGAAACTGCAGTGTCAAGAGGCCACAGTGAAAGGTGACAGCACAAGAATAATTTCTAAGTATCTTTTGCACTGGCAACTATGGTTCAATCTGAAATTATTCCTCTTAAATTATATTACACTTACACATTCATTAGCATTATTTAGAGGTCTTGTTTGGGTTTTCAGTTGTTTTTTGGCTTTGTTGTTGTTTTTGGTTTTCGGGGGGGTTGTATTTATTTTCTTTTGGTTTTTTGGGGTTTTTTGTTTTGTTGGCTTTTTTTTAAGAGCAGTTTTCAATATAAAATCTTTATCTACTGGAAGCATTTAGTGGGAAAACACTAGGCTACACTTTCTATCTGAGTGCAGTCTAGTCCACCTATCTTCTGAATGTTTTAATTCCAAACAGCTGGTGTTATTTAGTCTGACAAATGAAACACTCCAGACAGTTTCTCAATTGTTGTAATTAAAAAGAGGAAACAGCAAGATAAAAAAATACAGGAATCAAGGGATCAATAAAGCATTATTATTTTAATGACAATCTCAGAAGCCTAGATCAAAAAGTGTTAGTTTATAAAGTGCAGGAAATCTGAACAAGCACACAGTGGTCCCTGATGGAGTTCTTGATTAATGATCTGAACAAAAGTTAGGTGCTTCACTAAAACTGAGCTCTTTGTTTCTGAAATTAACAAAACTGATTTCTGGGGAAATTTCATAAATGAAGATCATAGAACCATGGAAAGCTTGGTTCAAAAGGACCTTAAATATAACCTCTTTCAATTCCCACTGCTGTAGGTAAGGAACTTTTCACTAGACCAGGTTCCTAATAGTTGTTAAAGATGCTGATAAAATGTGTGAGGGGTGGAAAATGATACAGGTATCAGAACTGGAAGAGAAGATAGGCAACAAAACCTGATATTAATGTAGGGAGAGGTAGCTCGAGTGACAGTGGATATCAAATACCAACTCATTTTATATGAGGTGTGTGGAGTTATTGCTTGTGAGGGGAAATAGAAAGCTGAAGCTACCTTGAGTCACATTGTGCTCTCCTTGAAAAGCAAGGAGTCTACCAAATCAGAGAGGCTCCTCTAGTGTTGAATGCAACAAATACCTTAGTGAGATGATTATGGGCTGTGACAGAGAGCAGGACAAGGACACAGAGCACACCACCCAATCCAGTGCAGTATTATGGCTGAGGGACTGTTTCTTTTAATTGTTTTCTCTTTGTGGATCTTGTGATGCATCCTCTAGTATCCACAGTTTTCTCTCCAGTCTCTGCCTCTTTATGCTTTACTCTTTCTAGCCCTGTGACTCGGCCAGAAGAACTGAAAGTGATATGTCAGAACTGGCCTGTTAAAGAATATGATGGATAATAGGAATATTAGTGTAATTATTAAGATAGATTTCTACTTTTCTATCCTCCTTTATTGTTCTGGCAGAAACTGATTTATTTGGCCAGTTGTTCTCTATTCTTTGGTCATAATTTTTTAAGTCTTAAAGCTCTGGTAATTATAAGAGATACATACTTGGCAATACTTGCAGGTTGTGACTTGAAACTGATTGCCAAAGTGTTTTTCTTGTGAGGGTCAATAATTTTTCTCTGTATTGCAGAAGCACCTTGGCAACTTAGAGATTTATAAAAACTGTGGCACATTTGTATTACTTATACTGATGACCTTCAGATGAGGAGCAGTATGCTTATATTTTTACAAAAAGAAGTATTCCAATAAATGTGTTCTGTAGAATGTGATACATATTTAATATTTTTCTTCAGGATTAGTATTTTCTTTTAATTTCTTTAAGAACAGTAAAATGAGGACAAATTCTTTAAAAACTATCTTAATAACTCCACCAGGACTTTTAGTGAGAACTTTAAACGTTGTGAAGGAAATGCATCTTAAGCTAGCAGAAATACCATTGTAATCAATATAGTTACTTCATAAGCTCTCAGTTTGTGGGTTTAAAATACAAATATGCTTAATGTTAAAATTATCTTTTACAAAGCAGGCAGATCAAAGGCCATCCAGCGCCTTTGTGGGTGTGCTGGTGAGCAGAGAGCAGTTCAGAAGGGAGAACAGATGAGAAACTTGGCAAAAGACATTGTAAAAGAAATAATGCTGTGATAAGGGACTGAAGTTAAAAGGCAGGAGTGAAGGTAGACTAAGGCAGGAAACGGCAGGGAATAAGAGGATTATTTAAAAGGAAAAGAAAGCGAAATCTTGAATGGGAGATTTAGGGTGCATGACATGAGAATGTCCAAAGCATCAATTATGAAGAATACACAGAGTAAAGTTGGCTGAGGAGGAGATGCTGGTTTTGTATTGTGGATTGTGTAGATGTTCCAAATCAGATTCCCTAGATGAGAGACAACTTCCCAAGGAATATACTTTCTGACAAGACTTTGCAAAATCAAAAGGCAAAAGCTCAAGAATGCCCCTAAAAACAACGTGTCAGAGGAGGGATTAACAAACATAAAATGCATGTTAATTACTCATTTGCTGTCTGCATTATTCATACCTGCTTCATTTCATGAAACTGCCAGCTTGGAATAATTCCTTTGAATCAAGAAGTGTCATACACTAAAGGTTCTGATCCACTTTGACTGTGCATAGTTTGATCATATGCAGTTTCTTGAAAAAGAATGTTGCTCTTTCTGTTCTGACAATATCTTAAACAATTTCACCTTCATCATTCACAGAAACTGTTTACTTGCACTTCCTGTTGGAAGCTGTCATATAAATATTATTGAGTCATATCAAACATCTATTGCTGTCCTCCTAGATGTGGCAGTAATGCGTGTAAGAAGAGGGTCTCTGAAGAACTTTTATTTCTTTGAGTGTGTTGGGAGATTTATAAAGCTGTTTATCAGGCATGTGATTGACTGAAAGTTTCACTGCAGCAATGCTTGAAACAACATTCTTGCCCATTTTTAAATTGCTGCCATAAATATAAAGAAATAAATATACTAACCATTATCAAATTTTTGTAAGAAAAGATTCCACAACTTTTAGAAGAGCAAAACCTTAGATAACTTGGACAAAATTCTTTCTTCTATTACATGAATGCAGATTCAGTGGCTTTGCTGCTGTGTTATTAAAGTAGACCAGGCCATTTTGGCTTGTCAAAAATGTTCTTTTAGGAGTGAGGATTTCACAGATCATTTGGGAAATGCAAACAAAACAAAACAAAAACTATGTACTTTTTCTTCAGAAGATTTTGCTGCTAATGCATTATCCATGGCAGTAAGCTGAAATTTCTCTGCTTTCTTATCCTGTAATTCATAGCACTCCATGGGTTTCTATTGAAGTGATAAGAACACTAATAAGTATGTATGTTTCTGCTTCTGATAATCTTTATATCATCAGGGTTTTATTGTTCCTTGATGTTTTATTTTTCCCTGTGGGTCCTGCATCAGTTATTTGATTCATTTAATAATTGTTTAGTAGGATTATGATTCTAAAGAATTATTTCCATAGGCAGAAACATGCATCACTGACAAGTAAGAAACAGTAAACTTTACTAAAAGGAGAAACATTGATCGTGCTGTTGCTAGCAGGAAAACTAGTACCAAACACTGAGACAGGAAGAACTGATGAAACTCAATCATTTTACTTGACAGATCAGTGAGCTTTCTAATACTTTCTAATAAAGTATTTTTTTATTTGACAATAACCTACAGATGATGCTTAAAAAGAGCACTTAAGACTCTCTGTGGAGCAGCTGATTGAGCAATGTTATGTTATAAAGAAAAGTCCTGTGGCCTTTAGGTGCTGAACAGCTTTTAAATTTGATTCATTTTCATTCCTGAACAATTCAGTTTACAAGGCTTTAAACACTTAATATTTAGCCATATATTTTGATTATGAATTACTCAAGAATTTTGGAGTAATTATAAAATGTTTATTTAGTCACTGTGCATGGGCAAGAGCATTCTATGTTTAATTGGAACTACAAGAAAAAAGCTCTACTCTTCAAACAAATCTTCTTACTGGGTATGGGAATCTGCATTTTAAACACTGTTCTCTTCCAGTCATGGAATTGTTCTACACTCTTGCCAATCCAGAAAAGAAAGGACTGAATGAATTAATTTTGCACGTGCAGTTAATGCATAAGTAAATTCCTCTAGGGATGCAACAAAGAACTCAATGAGGACAGCAAAAAATCCCTTTGATATCACAACTCTTCAGGTTTAGCAATCTCATGCTGTGTGTGTGTTTAAATAATGTGCAAAATTAAAGAGATGATACAGAAGAATTAGATTATTTCTATCATACAAAATATGGAATTGGCACTCAGTTTCATACTCACTTGCAAAACTATGAGACATGTATGTTCTAATATTTTGATCATTATTTCACAGGATGGAATGGAGGACAAGCAATTATTCACCTTGATTCCTCTTGATACATTCTAGGCTCATCGTGAGTGGCACTGCTCTTTGCAGCCTTTTGGCATTTGACAAAGGCACGGGCCATGCTGAGCAGTATCACTGAGATCACCCCACGACTCTGCTGTGGATTTAGCTCTTGTGTAGCTTATCTTCAACACCCAGCCCCACGCCTTGCTGTTATCCAGGGGTGGCTGCTTTCAGTCTCTTGACTGAAACTTGCACCTTCACCACTTGTCTAGACCCTGCTGTAACATTCCTTCTGCTGTTTTTAAGCACACACACTCACTCATACTCCATGCAAACTTGCATATAGACTATGCTGTATGTTTCCTTCACAAATCTTTTGTGAAAACTTCAACTTGGAGAATGGAAGGTAAGGAAGGAAAAATGAGAACATTTTAGTGGTCAACAGCTGTCCCTGCATTATTTATGCTTAATATTGAGGTCAGAAGTAAATGGAAGGAAGTTAATCAATGCCTTTATAGATGCTAGAAGAACCACTCCTGTGAAATATCACTTTTAGTTTTGTTTTGCAATTGCCAGACTGAAACTCAGGGACTGCAGCTTTCTCTTCATTACAGTGTACTTCATGTCTTTATCACAAAGAAAGTGAAAGGACTTTTTAAAACAATAAAATTTTGAAAGTTTGTCTTCTCAAACAGAGCACAAGGAGATATCATGTCAAAATGTCCAAAGAAAGAGGAATGAGTTCATGACATGGAATCCATTTCTAAGGCATTAGATGATTTAACTCAGACTGTGTGTTTCAATACTATAAGTGGTTACTATATCTAATACAAGAGTACATAATACGTTTGACAACCTCCAGATGCTTTTAATAAGATTGTTACTCATATTAAAACCAGAAATGGCCTTGTCTTCATCATGATACTCCTAATTCAATTTAACTCCATACCTTTTTCTGATGGGAAGACTTTAGCTATCAAAAATTAATTGGACTCTAAACAGAAAACAGATGTTTCCTCACTTTATTCCATACACGAGTTTAATAAATTCAAGTAGGAGGAAATCCTCCAGTTAATATTTTAAAATTTATTTTGGATTGTATGAACTGCAGATCACATTCTGTTTAGATGTCTATTGTGCAGCCACCCATGACATAATGACAGCATAAATTTTAGGCTACAGAAATCTAAAGAACGTAAACTGAAATGTAAGCAACGGAAAATAGATATTAAAGTAATAATTTTGGAGATGTCTATTTGCCTTTGGACTTCTGAAACTTTCAATTGTCATAATAAACTTATCATATACTGCAATATTCAGAGAGAAATCACATGAGAATCTTGATTTTATTTTGAAATTTAAATGCATGTTCTCACAAGGATTTTAACTGAAAACATTATTTTGTGAATGCCAGGTATCACTAATGGGAATAAAATCACCTTAGAAAATGTACATTAAAAAACCCTGATTTTTAGTTGTTAAAATGTTTGAATTTCATTTAAAAAATACAAGCAAACATGATGAAGTGTCATTTATGTTTCCCCAAAGCTCTTGTAGACAGGAAAATTAATTTTCTTCCTGATGCTTAAAAGCATACATTTCTCTTCAGCAGTGTATATCATGGCAGATGTTATTATCTGCTTCAAATAGAGCTGTACATGAAATGTCTTTGTTGGATTATAATGCTTGTAATGCAAAATTTTGCACACCTCATAAATTTCACAGTGCATTTAACCCAAGAAAAAAATATGGATTGTATTTCTTTGTTAAAGATCTCAATAGTTTTATACAATTTTGACAGATGAATTAGTACTACAGTTTTGAATTGGCAGGTCTTCAACTCCTGAAATAGCATCAAACAATATCTGAAACAACTTGAATATTGTGCAATTTTTTCACAACCACAAGTTTAAACTTCCTTCAATTCCAACATTAAGAACCCAAAATCTACTCCTAGGTAAAAGGATAGTGCTGCAGAAAGTGTAAACTTGGAATTTTGCATTTTAGGTGCTAGACAGTACAGCATTACTTTTCTCATCCCACTGCTGGCCTTTCTCTAGCATCCCACTTTTTTGGGTTTTTTGGTACAAAATAACACTATGTGAAATACATGCAATGGTACAAAAATCATTAATATTATAATTTTTCTTTTTTAAAAAAAAATGTCCTTAGTTATGCAAATAAGACCTAATTACTGCTGGTAAAATATCTGGAATAATGTCAGTATGTGTAATTCTGAATACTTCAGCACTTAGGACTTTCTTCCTCCTAAACATGCTCATTGTTATTTCAGACTTCTCTGAAGACTAGAATTTGAGCATTCCTATTTTTTGTATTTAATAGCTTAAAAAGCAACTTTCATACCAGGAGAGTCAAGAGACAAAAGCAGATCACACAGGTAATCAGAATTTATCAGAACTGATCAGCAAAATCATAATGCAGATAATATACAGCCCTGAAATCCAGGACATCTGAAAAATACCTTACAATAGCCAATATTTGGATGAAAAAGTCAAGCTTTTTTATTCACAGCCTCATACCACCTATTCAAGATTGGCAGAGACATTCACAGTGGGGAGGTGCTATGAAGTTCTGGACATCTGTTGCTCATTCCACCACCCCCGTGAGGGAAGAGCAGACAGGAATTCTGCTCCCAACTCCCTAATTTGGCCTTATCATTGTGAAAGCCTGAAATATAAGGATAAGAATAAGCAGAATTTTACCTATACAACCATTGCAGTCACCAGTCAATTCTCAAAAGATTTTTAATAAGGAGAAAAGGAGTATAAAAAGAAGACTTGCTGATGAGAAAAGTACAAAAAGGTGGACAATATTCAAAGGTTGTTCTCATCTGTTTAAAATGCTGTCTTGACCAAAGCTTTAATTTTTAACTAACTTTGAAAGAGTATGAACAGCTTGTAAACAAGCCAGCCCATCAAATTTTTATTGGCCTGTAATACCTTGGAAGGGTCAACTTTTATAACTTTTTAATAAAAGATAAAAAATTATCTAATGTTTTCTAGGCTAAAACATTTTGTTTCCAGCCAAATTGATTTTAAATTGACATCTAATTAACTGAAGAATAATGAAACAAATTAATTCAAATAATAAAGCAATAACTGCCAATTAGTTGTAGAAAAATTAATCTAAGAGATGGTAGTGACAGAGTCCTTTGGTGAGTGGTTTATGAATCCCATTTTGTAGCATGTATTTTCTTAAGTAATATTTTTGTACTTTTATATTGTTATATCTCTTTAACGTATAATAACCATATAATATAACTATATAATAACCAAAATGGCTACACACCTCCTTTCCATTGCAACCAAATTGTTTTGAAATAAACCTGCCATATATAAATAAACACCATTCATTCATTGTTGTTTCACTCTCATCCACCCCAAGGGATGTATTAACAAGCACCTCAGTTACCCTCACCTTCAGAAGAGGTCATAGCATCAGAATGTTATCCTTTCTTATAAATCACAGGGAATAAAAGAGTGCTCTAATCTAGCATTCACTGTATACATTTGATGTGGACTTTTTATTTTAGTTAGAGGGGAAGGGGAATAGTGGGATAAGAGCTGAATTCGCTGTGGGTTGAGTTGGACTACAGCTGGAATCACAGTCACAGCCTCCAGCTGGACTGGAGCACAGTTATCCTTTAGATCAAAAGAGTGCCAAAAGGTGACTTTTTAAATAAGGTTTATGTAAATTAAAACCCTCAGATTTAAAACCAAAGAATATTTTGTTCCTCAATTAATTTAGATTTAATCATTCCGACGTATCTACCTCTACTAATATTTTAAATTTCACTTCAAAAAGCAGTTTAGTGGTTCAGTTCTTGAAGTTTTGTGGAAAAGAGCAGGAGAGCCTAGAGATGGTCAGAGGGTGTCATAACTTTTTGTGGTCTAGACCTGCTCCACAAGGCTACCTACCCTTATCCTATCTTTTGGATATGAATCCCTGCATCATTTCACTCAGCCTGTTTCATAGGAACCATCCATTGCTTCTTAATATTCTACTTCTAGAGGTGTTGAGTGCACAATGTTTGTGGAAGCTGCAGGTACATTTTCTTTCTAGTTCCTTTGTTGCTCATTGGTCACAACAGGGCATTGTCATTTCATGAAAGGCTTTTTGCCTTTCTGTATGCTTACTATGAATCAACTAAAGCTCCACAGTCCTTATGTGACTTTCTAGAATAGTATGTTTACTTGGCATTTTTTAAGTTTGTTATATCCTCCCTTTTAACAAAAGCAGTGACATATACAGGTAGTCAGCAATATAACCTTCCTATCAAGCAGTATCTTCATAACACATTTTGAACAGCATGAAGACTCTTGCTAAATAACAGTCCAGATTTGACTTCTTAGCTAATAGAGCACCTTTTTTTATGTTTTATCTACCTTTTTTTCCCTCCTCCTCAACACAGATGTATTATAGACAACCTGACATGAAGAAATCACTTCAAAATAATGGTCTTGAAATCTGATTGACTTTGTGATTTTTATAATAGGACTTATTATAGTTAATATACCAGTATTTAGTGTGAGACTATATATTTTTGGCTGCTTTGTTCTCAACAAACACACTTTTTGGAAAGTGAAGTTAGTATCTCTGTCCATGAGACACAAATGAATTAGTTTGAACCTTGGATCACATTTCACAGTTTTATTGAAAATACCATATGGACAAATCATACAACAAACTTTGCTGTATATTTTCACCATCATTTTGGAATATACTGTCTGATTATTTTCACAGCATTAAGCTCATGCTGCTAGCTTATTGAGCCAAAATTTTTCTAGAGTGGTATTGCATCTTAGAGATGGCATCTTTCAACTAGTTGCTTTGGCATTTATGAGAGAGTCATATTCTTCAAAAGTTTTAATTTTTATGACATCCATATTAAAACAGAATTTTGACAGTATAAACTCCACAGAATGAGTCCCGGGCAAGAAGGTGTCTTGAGCTCAGTAGGAGTCCTGATAAATTCAAATTTATAATTTGGGAAGAAGACTTGTTCATGGGGAGTCTATGGCTCCAGCAAAACCCCAGTGTTGGTTGTAGCTCCAACACTGGCTGCAATATAGTAAAGCTAAAGAAAGCCAACTCTTGTTGAAGAGTATTCACTAGAAAAATGAATTAGCTCATTGTTTGGTAAAATGTTCAAAGTTTGTTGTTTGCTTGCTTCCAAAAGAAAAGATGGAGAAAAAATTGCAAATACTAGAGTGTCTTTATGAAAAAAAAGCAAAACATCAACTCTCTACAATAAGTAGCATTTAAATGAGAAAAGGATCCTGACTGAGTTTCTACTGTTTCACTAGATTCTAAAGTGCTAGCTAAGAAGATCTGATTAGAATAGTGTCGGTAAATACAGTAAAAACATTGCTGAGGCACATTTTTGAAGTCAGAAGTATCTTAGTTTAGAGATTTATCCAGAAAGAGAAGAGAAACAGCAGGTTTTCAGCATTGATGTCAACATAGACTCTCACATATAAAGGTCACTTTAGAGTCACACAAGAAAATGCAATGTTTTTGTAACCGTGACTCTGCCACCTTTTGGTACATTATTCCTCTTGGACGTTTATATTAAGTGTTTCTGCCATCACCATAATTTTTCAAAATCTGTCAGAAATATGACAGTAGCCAGACAGAAAGAAAAAGCAGAAGGTTCCCAAAAGCCAATTTCCATGAAACTGAAATATTGTGTTCTGAATAAAACATTTTTTGTTTTATTCTTTGTTGTGCTGCCATCAAGAAAGTAATTCACCATCTCCCATGTTTCTGCAACTCTTCAACTTTTCCTGAAGATGAAAGACAAAGAGCCTTCCGCAACATAGGTAACAGTAAAGATGTACCACTTCAGGCATTATCTTTAAATCACTGTATCCCTACAGTGATATAATTTCTTTATTTTTCTTGAATTTTGCATGCAGCTCGTTTGGTGCATCTGCCTTGAAGTGAGAGCAGCTGAGGTAGGTTTTTGTGTGAAGTGGCAATTCTCTTCCCTTTGCAATCACATGGAGCTGCATGACTTCAGTAGATGTTGAACAGGGACCGACAGAATGGATCAGATTTAAGTCACATATTCCCAAGCATGGGAAGCCTGCCAGACTTCTGTGCATTTCCCTCATTAACAACAAAGCAGCAACTGCACTTTTATTCTGTGTTTGCCTGGAGATGTAATGTTTTGCACATGAACCGTAACAGATTACAAATTTAAATTTTAAATATAATTTTAACTGAATGTTTTCAGAACTTTATTAAATCTCTGCCCTTTTTTTTAACATGAAAGAAAAAGAAATTGCTTAATTTCCCAGGCTGTTGTACCATATTTTTGACCTGACACATTCAGTTGTACCAGTAATATTATGTTCTGCCGTGTCAATAGAGTAATGAAACATGACTGAATTAACCAGACACAGCAATGAAATAGGCCACAAAATGTAACAAAGTGAAGTTTTCTGAACAAAAGGAGAGAAAAAAAGGCTCAATACTTTCGTAATTATAATATAATTTCTTACCTGAGCATCAGCTAAAACAAATTTCTTCACTTTATAAATATGTTAAATGCTGGAGTCATGGGAGTTTTCCATGCTCGATCTGGACTTGTAACTGTTATCCCTACACTACATCACAGTGAAGGCACTTCCAAATTTGACAATTTCAAAACCTTGTAGTACTTTACAAATACGAAACAATACAATATTGCTCTGAATAAAGCATGCACATGCAGGTATATGTGTGTATACACACACAAATTCACACACACACATAAAAACAGCAGGGTACATAAAGCTGAAATGTATCCATCCCTAAGGTCAAGCCCACACTGCTCCTTATGAGTAGCACAGTTAATTCAACAGAATTTTCCAGAGAAATTTCAGTCATATGACAAAGTGTATTTTCATACTCACAGCTTATCTGCATCAGAGGAGTCATCTTATTTTACCAACAGCAACAAAAGTTTGCCATGAGTGCTCTCTGACACACTGCAGTAATTTCCCACATGAGGAAACATTCCTAACTCTAATTAGAACTTCTGTGCCTGAAGTCTTGTCTTGTCTAGAACATAATACATGAAGATGGAAATCAACCATGGTTGAACACTGTGGTTTAACCAGTCTTGACTGTATAAACCATGTATATATATAACATTTTAAAAAGTACTCTGCCCTCAAACTGTGAAACCCTAAATCCCTGTGACATCATTAGTTGATATTTATTAGCTCAGACATCATTCTGCTGCCTTTTCTTCATTAGTAGTGAAAGGTACAGGATGCTTATTTATGCTTATGATATGAATACCATATAAATAACTGTCTTCCCCTATCCCATAGAGTAAGCATTCACATGAAAGGATAATTCTTCCATTTGGTTGAGTACATCAACAAACTAAGGTCCTTGAACCTTGTCAATAAAAGGCATATGGAACACTGAAACATGAAACTCCTGAAACAAGTGATTTAAAAGTTGGTTGCAATTTCTTATTGGTGGAAGGATGTTGAACAGTACTGAAAAAATCTGTATTTGTTGTATCAGGAACAAATTAGAGACCAAATGAATAACTCCTCTGCATGTTTTCAATGATTTCTTGTAAATAATCTTTGTCTTTATTTTCATCTTGAAGAGGCAGCACAACCACAGTATGTCCTGATCCCATACGTAACATTCAGGTTGGGAAAAAATAAAAGAATCTTAGTAATTTTCTGGGGCTGATATTCAGAATTATGTCATTTAATATCTTCATTGCTGACTGTAAAATGGGATGAAGTGCAATACCATATTTAGAAGGTATCAAACTCAGGGAAGCTGGCAGAGATTTTATGAAGTTTAACAAAGCTGATTGCAAGATCCTGCAAATGCTGGGGACACACTGGCTAATAACCAGTTTTTAAAAAAGGGTTGAAATGTCCCAGTGGACAAGTGAAACCTTATTCAGGAGTGTGTCCTGGCAGACATGAAGAATATAAGCTCCATGAGAAAGAGTGTAGCCAATAGGCCTGAGTCATTCTCCATCTGGCACCAAGAGTGCAGCACCCAAAGTATCATTGCCAATGGCAATTGCCATTGCCCCAGTACTAAAGAAATACTGGAATAAAGGAACTCAGTGAACGGCCACTGAGCTGTTTAGGGATCTGGAACACAAGATATTAAAGGAAAAGGAAGAAAATACTAAGGCACCTGACTTTGTCAGTATGAAAAAGAGAAAATGAAAGGAAGCTGGTTTTAAACATTCAGGAGCAAAGTGCAGAAAAGGTAGAGCCAAATTCTTCCCAGAGGTGCACCATAAAGATATTACAGGCTATGAACATGAGCTGCAGCAAGACAATTTATTAATAGATTTTAGGGGAAAAAAATGACAATGAGAGAAATCAAATACTGCAAAAATTGTGAAAACAGGTCAGAGATATTTTGTACTTCACTGTGATCTAAATTTGAAATGAAATATGGATTGGAGGGTGTCCATGCTCTGAGAGGTTGAGTCCTAGGGCCTGCATTAACAGGCTCCATTATAGGCTTCTGCCTTGTCTTAGATGTTCCATTTTGAAGAAAATCTTGATTTTTAATACAAATAATTTTTTTTTACTGTTGCAGGGACTTAAACCATTGAACTCATAATAAAATTCTCTTTGTACATTTAATGTTTTGCACAATGAGACATAAAGAACCAAACAAACCCTTCTATCCTTTCCTTGCTAGGTTGATCTGTCTTTGTGGACATTCTGCTGCCAGGTACAATTCTATGGCTACAGTTATCCACTAAAATATGCAGGAAATGTTACGGAAGACATTTGTTCTGGAAAAACTTTTATTTTACTTTCTTCTTTGTATTTTCATGGCAAGATAAAAGAAAGAAGAGAGATGCAGTCTCACTGTCTCTTTTCCCAATTTGAACATTATTTTTCCAGGGTTCATATTTCCAGTGGTCCTCTACTTTTATGTTACAATACCTTTATGCTTGACGTGATCTAAACCCTGTTGCATTGAATAAACCATGTTTTTTCTCTAATCTCTGAATTTTTGTGTGTCAGTAAAAAACCAAAAATGAAAAATATACAAGCATATTTTATTCCCTAAAGTAGATTTTATCTAACGGGAAAAAAAAAGCTGAGGGCTCCATTTCTCTAACTGCATTTAAATGGTAAAAATTCTTTTACACCTTTTCTCTTAATTTATCATTAGTCTAGAAAATGGTTCAGTGCATTGAAATCAGAGAAAGTGACAGCCAAAAGTAGAGGCACATAGCAATAGTTTTTTGCTTGTATATTCATTTCCATTTGGAGAGTACTTCCATATATTCTGTTTTCAAAAGACATCCATGTTCTTATCAAAGCTTGAAATATGAATCTTAAATCCAGAATCTTTAATGTTATGAAAGGCTATTCCGTTGTTTTGTGGGTTTTTGGTTTGGTTGGTTGTTTTTTTTTTCTTGTTTTCTTGGCTTTGGGTTTGGGTGAGGGTGTTTTTTTGGATCATATAATGGGTTGGGCTGGAAAAGGCATTAGGGATCATCCAGCTCCAACCACTCTGCAGTGGGCAGGGAGACCTTTCCCTAGGCCAGGTTGCTCAAAGCCCCACCCAAACTTCCCAAAATTTAATGTGGGATACAGGGGTGGTACAGACACATACCAGGAGTTTATGCTTAAGGAGATGGTGAAGAACAGATCACTCTCCTGCGTTTTGAGGAAAAGAGGGGTGCATGCTGTGAACTAAAGTGGGAAATCAAGACCCAAGTGAAAGCACAGTGAAGTGGCCTCTGATATGCTCTGGCCTGAGTACTGTTGGTCACAGGCTGTTGTTATGAATCACTGTCAGTACACAGATGGGCCACCTGCAAGTTCCTCTTTAATCATGGAATTCTGGGTGCTCTATGATCTGTCTGTGTGGCTTCACAGACCACCAGCACTGCATGAATTGACCACAGTCTGGGAATAAATATTTTATTTTCTATTTTTTTCTGCTAGGATTTTCTATCTTGCTTCTTGGAGAAATTGTGAATTTCTGCAACCAGAAAAAAGCAACAGGATGCTAACTACCCTTCCTGTTTATTAACAAAAAAAAGTGGGAGAATATAATTTGCTTAATAATTCACACAACTTTTCAAAGCCTTTCAGATTTAAGCGGGGCTTAGCAGTAAAGTTCCTTCCTCCTGTAAAATTCACACATTGATCATTACTTTCTGCCTACCCAAATTTCCTATTCACTTTCAAATGTATGAGTCACTGTTGAGCTGACTATGTATTTCATTTGGAGTGCTGGTATTCCATCAAAATGTTATCAACAGAACTGCATCCTTCCCTTTCTGCCTTATATTTTCTGTGCACTGTTGTGCCCTGGTGAGTAATGTGTAGAATAGTGCAGGATGGAGCAGAGCTTATGCTGCATTGAACAGTGCTTGTGTTTCACTCCAGAAATGTAAGTTTTTGATCAGCGCAAACAAGAAGTTCTGAAACTTGAAAGCATCTAAAAGTAGCTAATTGTTTTAGAGGGACGGGAACATAACATTTGAGTTGGGTATGCTTCAAAAAGCATAAGTGTACAGAAAGATATAAAAGGAGTATGTATGGATTTGTCACTGAACTTTAATTAAAAATTGTTCTGAAGGTTATGAAGGTGCTTATGAAACAAATGACTGAGTAGATACAAAGTCTAAAGAGACTTTGTTACCAGACTTTTCATCTTTATAGGTATTGGGAATTCAAAAAATATGTCTGTTTAAAATAAAAAAAAAGTACTTAGTCTTGTTGCAATTCTTAGCAGCAGAAAACCGAAAAGTGTTGCACCTGATATGATTCAGGATATTTGTATGAAAAGAAAATCTACAAAGTGAATATGAAAACAATGTTTTAATTTTAAATAAAGAGATGATTCTGATCTTCTTAGCCATTTTTTAATCTTTTATGATGGACACATAACTGCCTCAAAAAGCAACTAATCAAGAAAAACCCTTCAAAATTCAAACAAACAAACCATAACAAAGAAAAATATCCATTTTAAAGTTTAAGAGGTTTTGATCTGCATACAGAGATTCATTTCTGAGCCTTCATATCAGTATCTTAGTAAGCCACAAGGTCAGAGAGAATCAAAAGCCTGCATGCTCCTAAGCTGCTGCCATCCCTACCAGTGCATCCCACATTCCATTCTCCTGGCGTGGCATCTGTCATGTGTGGTGCCCCAAGTGCCACGTTCCAGAAATGAGGTGCAGAGCTGCTGACACTGGGCAGCAGCAGGAGGAGCACAGCACCCAGTGACCTCCCTCTGAGGCTCAAGTACAGAATGGCACAGAAGTCCAGCCTGACCTACCAAGCCATTACTGATGGAGAGACCATCAGCTGGGAAAGTCCTGCTCGTGCTCCTGCCTCGCTCCTGCAAGATGAATTACTGTGAATTACAATTACTGTGAAACTCAGGGGCTGCAGCAGTAAAAGTGCACGTGGGAAAGGGAGCAAGAGGACGTGAAAGCACAAGGCACTTCACCTCCACAGAGGAAGGGATGTGACAGATAACTAGGCTGTACTCCTCACATGATTATGATACATTTTTTTAAAATAAAACAGGATTTCAGAAATTCAATGCCTGAAGATTTCATTATGCCTGCTTTTGGTTTTGGCTTTTCTGTTCCTTCCTTTCCAGCTGATAATAGATGAACAACTTTTCTGTATATGTTTTTGTCTTGCAGAAGCTTATGAAAAGAACAGAAGCAGCCACATTACTTTTTTACTCAAGGACTTGATTAGAGAGGACGGTATCTATAGTTTGGTACACTCTCTTACTCCAGTGACCATGTGTTCTTAACACACTTGAATGCTTTTGTTCACAATGATCCATACTAATTTTGTGGGGTAGTGGGTGATGTGAGTTCTATTCATATATACAGACATTTTTTTAATCTGTTTTAAAGGAGACATGCAAATTTTATTTGTGTCTTTAAAGCCTTATTATTTTTTTTTCCTTGTTTTATTTTTATTTTTAGAAGTACAAAATAAGTCTTTCAAACAGAAGATATGAATCAGTCCTTTTGTGCCTGATTAAGAAGCAAAAGATAATTAAGATGAGCACTTGAAGTATGTAGAGTTTCAGGATTACATTTGTTTATTTATTTACTGAGAAATCTGTTTTAAATAATTTTGGAGCTCTTCCATCTCTATTTTTCACCTATTTTTTTTCTTGTAAAATAGGTAATATAGAGAACTGTTTAAAACACTCTTCCTCCCTTCCATCCTACCTTGTATGTCATTGAGATTTTATACACAAGATAGCAGAAAGACAAGTAGTCAGGCACTGATGTTGATGAATGACAGTGACTTAAGACCAAGTTCCACCTCTTCACACATTTTAACACAGCATTTATGCACATAAGCAATGACTTTGGTATTAAGAAGAAGGTGGACTCTGCCAAAGCCTTCACTGCTTTCAAAACATGAAGTTGAGCCTTTCTGAAAAGCAAAACATCACTAGTCAACTTAGTTAGCAGTGCAAAACCAGCTTAATTTAAATTATTCATTGGGAAAAAAATCTAAAAAGGTAGAGGAGGAGAAAGGGTTGTCTGATACTTATGACAGTGATATTAATGTTAGAATTCCTCCTGTTTGAAAGTGTTTCTATTTACACTCTTGGGAGCCACATGGAGCATCTTCTGATGATCTCCTACATCTAACAAAAAACCATAAATATCCGAACTGCAATAACAGCCATGGGAAGAAAAGGGTAAAATTAGCCAGAGTAGAATATATACAAGATAATTAATTCCTTAAAAAATTATTTACTCTGTCTTTTAAGATATTGACAAGTACTTACCTTCTATTATCCTCACACCTCATGAACATCTAGGAGTAAAATAATATGGATGTGATGAGCTGTGGTGGCATATATAAGAAAATTTCATTTAACTCCATGTGTCACAATATGTCAAACTCAGCCCCTATCTGACATTAACTATGTAGCAAGGGGATTGAAAACAGAGAACATATTCTTGTGGAGATTCTCTTTCTTTCCCAGCAGCTAGTGATGTTTAAATATCTGGTACCAAGCTGAGAGTCTACAATTTATCATAAGTACTTCAGTGCTTGTTCAAAATCAAAAACTCTGTAGGTCACTCCAAAGATTATTCTGTTTTCTTCACTTTCCCCACCCTAAATTATATCAAAATGTACTAAAACAAAATGGATGCTGAAATTATTTAAAAGTGGTAGAGAGATATTACTAGCAAATTGATTCAGTCAGATAGGGACACAAGATTATTATTTTCCCATGAGCACAAAAAACAAATGAGCAAAAAAACAAAAAAAGGTGACAATTTTAAGTGTCTGACTGCCTGACTCACCTACATGAATTAAGAACGAGTCACCTTTAACAATCAGGGTTGAGAAATGGACTCATCTGCTGGGATGAAATCACCTTTTAGAGCTGACTGTATCTCCCTTATTTATATAGGATAATAAACTTAGGTGCCTTTAGTTTGATGTATAAATTCAGATAAAACTTTCAATTCACTGCAAACTACACAGGGAGCATAGATATTGACTTATATTACTTAAAATTGCCTGTTAAGCCCAGCATCTTCCACTACCTCTTCTTCTACTGTCCCCAGATTAAATGTGCATTGTTAAAAAAAACATGGCTTATCCAGAATAAGGGTGTTCAGAGCTTCCATTTAAAATATGCTTTTTAAAATTATTTCATATTTCCCCATGTAATGTTTTTTGTTTGGTTTGATTTGGTTTCTATTTTGGCTTGGTTTTTTTTTTGTTTTGTTTTGGTTTTTTTTTGTTTTTGTTTTGTTTTGTTTTGTTTTGTTTTGTTTTTGGTTTTTGTTTTTGGTTTTTTTGTTTTTTGGTGTTTTTTTTTGGGGGGGGAGGTGGGGGGTTGTTTGTTTGTTTGTTTGTTTTGATTTTTGGGGGGGCTGGTTTGTGAAGTCTCCTTGAAAAGCTGCTTTGAAATTAATCCTCTTTATTTTTTTTTCCCATTCCTTGTGTTTCTCAGTTTCATGTTGTTTTCCTTCTTGTTGCATCCTTGCTTTCTTTTCCCTGGGCATTCTTCCCTTCCCTCCTCCAGGGTTACCATAGAAATATACAACCACAAATTTCAGCAGAGAAACTCAGGCTGAAGTAATAAACTGAAATATCAGAAAGAACATTTAGATCATTATTAATTGTGGGATATTTTTCTGGAATTTGGGTATGTCTGTGGAGATTACTTTTAATGTCTTGCTTTTAGTTTTTACTCCACTATTTGCATTAATAGCATTGGCAGTAATAACACTGAATTGAAGCATATCAGCTTGGCAAGCCCTTTATCTTCTGCCTATGGTATTCATTTAAACAGCTATGAAAATAAAACTTGGCACTTTCCAAAACAAGACTACAAACAAAGATAAATATACTATGTGCAGTATATATAGATATAGATATAGACAGATATAGATATAGATAGATATAGATATAGATAGATATAGATATAGATTATATAGATATAGAGATATAGATTAGATATAGATATAGATAGATATATATAGATATATATTAATATATGTAGGTATAGATAGATAGATATAGATATAGATATAGATATAGATATAGATATAGATATAGATATAGATATAGATAGATAGATAGATAGATAGATAGATAGATAGATAGATAGATAGATATAGATATAGATATAGATGATATAGATAGATATAGATAAGTGCACACACACACTTGACAAACATCAAATAAAAAAGCCCAAACAAAAAAAACAAAAAAAGCCAACAACCAACAATATATTTATTTTTTTAAAAATCATGTTTACTGCTAGATGTGAGGTCATTAGGAGCATAATTATATCATTAGATATACAGAGAGTTAAACTGGTAATAGCAAAGCCATTTACAAATCTGGCTTGATTCTTCATATGCTACATAGTGAGCCAACCTCCGTTTATGTAAAATGTATTTCACGCACAGCAATAGTACAATAATGGTCTGAAGTGGCAATTTTCACCCCTGTAGTTATTGATTGTTCAATTTGAGAGTTCATTCTTCACTTGTTATGGTAGCTCACTGGTCACCAATTGTTTTACTTCTAGATTAGCTTTTGGAATCACTGAAATAATGGCATTATTTATACGGCCCCTCAAATAGCACTGAATAAAATATTATATGTATTAATAAGATATATGTGTATATTAGTTCTAGGCTGAAAAATCAGACCATTTTTTCTGTCCTTTTTATTTTTCTTCTCCCCGTTTCTCTCTGATTCGCAATTTTTAATGGAAAAAGTCACAAAATTATTTATACAGAAATGAAAATACAGCTCTAAAAAAGGCTTAAGACTAAATTTTGAATTATTTTACTTCAAAGTTCCGGATTTTAAAATTTTATTAGATAAGGTTAGATGGATTACAAAAAACATTTTGTCTTTTTTGGACCTCAGCAAAAAATATAAAGTTATCCTCTGTTACAATTCTTTTGGCAAAAACTTCTGAGTTAGTGTTTTCATATTTTAATATAAAGAATCTTGGAAGGAGAAGAAAAAAGGGAAGGTGTAGTTGTTCAGACCAGAATTGGAACAAAATTTGCATTAATTTTACCTTTCCAAGCTGATAAGAAAATAGCTACATATAGAATTGGAATAAAGAATAAATTTTTCAAATTTTAAATATAAAGAAAAATTTCAATTACTTTTGAATTGGTTCTTTCACTTCTTAATATTAATTTCTCAATTTTTTATAAAATTCAAAACTAAATACTGTTTTCTCACAAAAATATTAAAAAATGACAAAAGGAATTGAAATGTAATTGCTTAAATGTTTCAAAATTTTAAAAGATGTCTTGACTGAAGAGGCTGATGATCTCAAACACTATTTCTAGAAAAAAATCAGTATTAAGAAGTTGGAGTATATCAATGAAGTATCAAAAAACTTACAGAGTTTTTTTTATAAGTCATCCAATAATTTTGAATGCTTCACTTCAGTTTTCAGTGTGCCTCAAGTCTGAATGACTCAAAATGAGAAGTCAAAGTGCAAAAAGGGCTACAGACCCCTGCTGGCTCAGATGATACATGATAATTTGTCAGAATTACATGATTTGCTCACAAAATCACAGGGAGAACAAGGAAAAGGTGTCCATGAGTTCACTGAGTCAAACCCTGTCTTCCTCTGCCTGTATCACATGCAGGATCAAAATCTTCCAAGTGGTGTTTACCTAAGCTGCTTTTACAGAGGTTTGATACCAATTTTCTGCAAATACCTTCCAGAAATTATTCCAAGTTTGGCTGTACTTAATGCTAAGTTGTACTTTGATGGTTAAATTAAGGGCTGTGGTAGATTTTTCTTGGCAGCCAAAATCAGACAGATGAAGCTGTTAAAGCACTAAAGTGTTTGTCTCTTCTGCTGTCCATTAATGCAGGGATGCCTGATACCACAAGTCATCACCTGCTGACTTATCACAGCATTCAGTCCTGTATATTAAGCTAAATGAAAACTAGATGTCTGATTTTAATCTTCTGCCACAAGCCTGTCACAGCCCTAAGTATCTTTTGCTGCATTATAAGCCTATTGCTTTTTTTGCCCTATCTTCAGTGGGCACAGGGAGCAATTTATTTATTTCTGTTATGCCACTTCTTCTGATGTATTTATAGGTTATGAAGGATGCAGAGTTTTAAACACTAGATTTGTCTGACTGCACTCAAGCAACTGTGTGTCAATACATAATAATAAACCAGAAAGAAGAAAATGTGGAATTAAGTCAAGCTATAGGGCTGTCAGGCCTTCCAGAATGTTTTGGTGTTGAGTGCTGT
Organism: Luscinia megarhynchos; assembly: GCA_034336665.1. Classification (NCBI taxonomy): domain Eukaryota; kingdom Metazoa; phylum Chordata; class Aves; order Passeriformes; family Muscicapidae; genus Luscinia; species Luscinia megarhynchos. Next base: position 75,699,855 of record JAPFBE010000003.1, read on the forward strand.
GTCACTGATGAAGAGGAGGTTTCATGTCTCCTGTTGCTTGTGGAGTTCACTGTAAGGCAGATGAGACAGGTAGATGACTTTATTTGTTTGTGAAAATCTGTGGGTTAGGCAATTTTGACATAACTGGTGGTGTTTTCCTCACACAATTATAATAAACTGTTTCAATTGAATAATACAATCACAGAATATGCTGTGTTGGAAGGCACCCATCAGGGTCATGAAGTTCAGCTCCTGGCCCTGCACAGGACACCCAAAGAGTCACACCATGTGCCAGAGAGCATTGTCCAAATGCTCCTTGAACTCTGCCAGGCTGGTGCTGTGACCACTGTCCTGGGGAGCTGTTCCAGTGCCCAAACACCCTCTGGGGCAAGAACCTTTTCCTGATATCCAGCCTAAACCTCCCCTGACTCAGCTTCATGCAGATTCTTTGAGTCCTTCTCTGATCACAAGGGTGAAGAGATGTGCACCTGTCCCTCTGCTTCACCTCCTGAGGATGCTGAAGACCACAGTGAGGTCTCCCCTCAGCCTCCTCTTCTCCTGGCTGAACACACCAAGCTCCTCACACAGCTCCCCCTCAAACCCTTCAGTATCCTTTGAACACTCTCTAATTGCTTAATGTCAAAAATGACAGATGGTGTGATTTGATTTAGGGATATAGCACTCCTTGAATGAATCATCCTGGTGCCAGATGTTTGAATGCTCTGGAGATTCAGAGATACCTTCACTGAGTGTCTACATTTTATCCATCAAGGATACAAGAGATGCTGGAATATTTCCCTAAAGCACAGAAGAGTGCACTAAAAGAAGTTAGAAAGAGACAAGACAGAATAAGTGATGCAGCAATGTTGATTTAGCCATCATTCCATAGCAATATTCCTTTAGCCATCATTCCTTAAAAATTAAACTCTTGAGATAAAAAAAAAAGACTATGACAATATATCAAACAGGTGAGTTAGTAAAGGTAAATCAGTATGAATGTCCATGTCATTGACCTGCCACACAGCTTCTCACCAGAACTGCTGTAGTACAAGACCATACCATGGGAGGATCTTTCACCATTAAATATAACTTTTGTCCCCTCATTTTAATTTCATTGTATAGCTCCTGTCTAATTGTTTATGAGTACATATAGTTCACTCAGCTGTCTCAGTTTTCTACAGTATTAAGGAAAAGTTTGTTTCAAGAGCATGCAAGTTTTTGAAAGATGTTCACCTCAGAATATTGGCCTGAGAGAATTGTTGTTTACTTCTATCTCACAGGAGGCCTGTGCAAGCAGAAGCAAGGAGTGGGAAGTGTCTGGGGATTCTTAAATTCAGAAAAATCTGTTCTGTTTTGGTAACTGCACTGATATTGGTCATAAATACATACCTTCTGCCTTTTAACTTTTTGCTGTAAAGTAGGGATATAACTAAACATATTGTATTTTACTCATCTGCTGTTTTGTTCACCATGCAGCCTGAGAGTATGGCTTTCAGTGATATACAAAACATCATCATAAACATGGGGAAGGTATTGTTTGTGGCCTTTCTGTCTCTAAGATGTGTGTGACTGCAGGGAATAGCAGAAATTCAGAGCCTCAATCACAGGCAGATGAGTGGAAGATGTGGGAATCCAGCCTTCCAGAGACTTGAAGGTTACAAACCCATCACAACCAATCATCTGGGAAGTCAAGTACTAAGGAGACCATTGATATTAAGAGTTCTCTTACAGTTGCTTCCCTAAACTAAGGAGGTGATGACATGGCTTTTCTACCACCAAGCCCTTTGAAAGGATATATTCTTAACTTGGGGGCTGAAGTGGAAGAAAGGTTCTGAGGAATCCAGCAAGACACCGTCCCAGCTTGTTGTAACTACGTGCCTTCTTCAAGCCCATGGGAGATGGATGGGACCAGGACAGCCCACACCAGTCACTGTGGACATGCTGTCAAGACTGCAAGTGAACTCTCAGGATGATGAGGAGGACCTGGCTTGGAATAAGTGATGGAGCTTGAAGTGGATATCTGCTGTACAGGACACCAGAAGCTTCCGAACATAAACAGGTACCTGTGTAGGAAACAAGAAAAAAGTTAGAGTTGTGACAGGTGCCTGAATCTCACAGGTGGTTAAGTGGGAGGATGTGAAAAAATGACAGACTTTGCAGATAATCGGAGGGGAGCATTGGGAACGTTTGTGGGAGTACACTGTTGCAAGGCAAACAGCTCTCAGGTAACCATCAGAATACCAAATAATGCCAAGTTTGCCAAGCAAATGGGATGAGAAATAATGTGCTTGTTATCAAAACTAGTACTAATGAGAAAAAAATTATGGGTTCAGGTGTTTATCTGAGGGAAAATGGGAGGTGAAAGGTGGATAGAAGAATGGTGGAAAGGAAGGCAAAGAAGGGGAAATGGACACTTAGGAGTGGAAATACTGTGAAGGTGGTATATGGAGGGGTATGTACCACGAGACCTGTTCCAGCTGGTTTTGGACACAAAACCAAATCCTCTAGTCTGACCCTGAAGCAAGTTCCCCCTGTGTCTGAGTCAGTGGGTTTGGGATGGGCGTGGGGCAGGTTATCTGCCTCTCCAGTAAGGGAACACATAGACAGGTGGATTAAGCATCCCAGCATCCCTGTGTTGGTGTGTTCCAGGCCTCCCAGCCCCAGCAGCCCCCCACCTGTTCGTAATGGGAGTGGGGTTTTTGCTCCTGTGACTTCAAAACCTGCCATCCCTTCATTTCAAGGCATCAGCATCACACACCTTTTGTAACCATTTGCTATTAGAGCTCAGTTTGCTCTTTAGTCTATGCCTTTCATTAACCTGCATCATTAATCAGGGTAGCAATGAGATGCTATGGGAACCTCTCTAAATGACAGCTTTGTCCCCAGAGTTCTCTTATGTGAAGCTCTTCAGCTGGCTCTCATGTCCTATTTTCTCAGCCCACTTGTAAGGTACCAGCTTATCAGCTCTGTCTCTGCTCTGGCATGAACCGGGTTCATCATCACTTGGAGTGGCCTTTTCATCTGTCTCCAAAAAGCCTGGGAAAGAGAACAATTAATTAAAATGAGTCCCTGTAAAAAAACCAAAAAAACAACAACAAAAATCTCAACAACAATAAAACCTCAAAAAAACCCAACAAAAAATCTCACAGAGAGGAAAAGGGAAAAACACAAATGGTCAATATATATAATATTATTTCACTTGGGCTTCAAGAGGTACATGCAAGTTAATTCAGAAACACTGAATCCTGAATTTTATTTTTCGAGAAAATTGCACAGAAAAGCAACTACACATGCAAGGTAGGTTTGAATTTGTCTCATTAAAATGATCACTGAAAATTCCCCTACAAATTTCAAAGATTGTAATTTTATCACCTTCAGAGGCACCCTAGACATCCACAAACCCTAAACTAGCCCCCTCTATCCATTTTTTTCAGCAGATGTGTCAGTATCAGTCTTCTAAGAGAGTTTTTACTATACAGTCCACTAAGATTCAGCAGCAGAATTACAGTGATTACCTGTTTCTGTATCAGAAAGTGAGGCTCCAATGCAATTAAAATTCCATATTCCATATTGAAAAAACTACAGCACACTCTTCAAGATAACAGATAATTATACACTGTTCATAAAAATAATATGTTCTTGGTAGACTCCACACTGAAATTCAACTAAAGAAATCCAATCTTATTTCCTTAGAAAAAGACAGCTCATTCAGTTCAGATGGATTTTATCTGTTAAGAAGGAGGAAAGATTATCATAGCAAAGAAAATTATACTGTGATAAGGGGGAGGGGGGGGAAATGATTTAAGTTAGACAATTATCCATGCAGACACTGAAAGAGACCTGTCAGAACTACTGCAGTTTTAGTACAGTCCTGTTAGACCACCCTGCTGCTCACTCATCTGGACACTCCATTGGCTGTGTATTTGCCTTTTACTACTCTGCACTGGTGTTCCTGTGGTTCCTTTGGTCTGGTAGTTTCTCTGGCAAATTCACAGCACATATGTTCTGCTATTTTGCCACAGAAATGTGATTATGTGAACCAGGTGGCCTCATCCCACAGAACAGGTACTGATGCCTGTCCCACCCCTCCATATTTTAATTTCATCATGTGGGTGCACCAGGCTTGTGAAGGTGAAAAGTGAATAAGCAGAGAAGGCTGTCAATGAGTTTTAGGTACCATATCTGTTCTTCAATCCAGCTAATAAGACTTACAGATCTGTAAAAAAATCTAACATTTTATAGCTCAAGATACACATTTTCCCTGTCTCAGTGAGCACAGTGTGCTGCAAAGACTGCAACTTGAAGCTTCTAAGACTGTGATTTCTCCTGCAAGTAGTTTCTGTAGCTCAAGTTTCTGCCTTTCTCAGCCATGTATTTTGATTCTTTCATTTCCTCAACAATGGTTGTGCAGGTCTCTATGATACTAAAAGTGCATTTCCCCTCTTGCCCTTGTGCTTCCTATAGGGGTCTGTGATTTTAAGTTTTGTAGTAGCAATCCGTGGAAGTGCTTAGCTCTCCCTTATTGGGAACATTTCACTCACTTGCACTAGTCCTCTACAATAAAACTTAGAGACATTGGATGACATCTATCCTTCTCTGTTCAGTAGCAAATGCCCCACAAGTGTTCTCCAGGCCTCCTGTCCAGATTTATTCAGCAGTTAGTAGCCTTTCTCAAATAGCTTTATTAATGTTGTTTTACAGATGGTTTTCCTTTGTTTCCTGGTGTAAACAGCATGCAGCTGGTATTAAAATACAGTAAAAATCAAGCTCTAAATATCCAAGGCTTCCTCATGGAGCAACAAGATTCAGCACAGACCCAAGGGAAGCCCTTTTAAAGTGTAGTTGTTAGTCAAACAAGTCTGCCTTAAATGACAATAAATGTTTTCATAAAGAAACTGAATTTAATTCCTGGACTGTACTGTCGGTGGAACCTTGAGAGTACTCCAGTTCACCTTAAATGGAAGTGATTTATATTCCAAAATGTAAATATCTAGCTATGGGGGGTAGCCAGCAGCCTCCAACTGCTTTCCTTTGGGATTCAGATCTCCAAGATAAGAGATCTCTAAGATCACAATACTTATCCCTGATGTGCTTGCATGCTTTGGACAATGCTAGGCAATTATGATTTCCACACTTAGTGCCTGGCAAGCTAATTTACAAATTACCTGTAATGTTAATCATCAATGACTATACTGGGAGCTTAGAAAACCAGCTCACATGTATGAACTACAAACAGACTTAAAACAGGATGATTTAATTCTGAACTGAAGCCCTAATGTAAGTTGGATTGGTCCAAACCCATGGAATTCTTAGCTTGTATATAAATTTCTTCAATTCGTCTCAGGAACCAAAGCCATTTTCTCTTTTAGAAAAGACAGAAATGGCAGAAAAGTCCAGAAATTGGTATGGCTTTCAGTTTGAAACTAATTAATTGCTCTTCAGGTTTGTTCTTTCTCATATCATCATTAAGAAGTCCTCATTAAATGATGAAGGATGAACAGCAAGAGAGAAAAGATGAACATCCAATCAACCCAGTGGAAAGAGAAAATAGAATCATGCCACATATTAAACTGAAGTTTTCTTTCCTATGTAGGGTTTTATTGTGCTTTTGTAAACATAATGTTGACAAAGATAAGAAAATTTCAGCAATCATCATTTGATTTTTCCACTGTCCTGCTCCATTGGACTACTTCTTGGGTGGGCATAGGAGAGCACTTATTTTTAGGTCAGTGTTTTCATTTAGTATTGTTTTATTCAATCAACATTTTATCTGGTAAGCTACAAAGTTCATAAATTAATTTTTCAAAAGGCATTTTTAAATGGAAACAAAAATTGCGTTCTTGTTTTTTGCTAGTGTACATTAAAAGGCTCTGTCAGATAACTCAATGTTAAAACAGAGTTAAGAAAATGAAGATAGAAAAAAGCAAATGAGTGTTTGGAGAGGATGAGGAAGAAAGAGACGTATTTCACTGAAGATTTCATCATACTAAAAAAGCTTTTACAGCTTTTTTATTATCATGGCAGTGTAACAAATTTTAGAGCTTTCAAAACATCACTGAAATGGCTAATATCTCCCACAAAGTGCAATCTGAAATGAATTCCTGTTATGTTTATCAGAAATATCAAAAATAAAAAAAAATTCTTTTTCATAATAATTAATACATAAAAATGTACTTTATATTCTTTTTTTCCCAAGAAATGCACACAATGAGTTTTAACAAAAGCTGTTTCCTCTCATAACTACAAAAACCTATTCAATTTAATGCTCAGACTGCAATAGATTTAGTTATTTATGTTCTTCTTTGCCAGAGGAATAACAGCTGTGTAGAGATATTAAAAAATACACTATTTTTCTGCTAAAGACAAAATTTTAACTCTTTGCTCACAAATCCAGACATTCACATCAATGGGATAGATAAAAGGAATAAAATGCTCCAAGGAACATGAGTTTTATCATTAACTTGTCAACATTAGGTTACAGGAGCCTAATCTTTAAAACAGTCTTGTGTAGTAGTTTGGGGCTTTTTTCTTTCACTAAAAATTTCATTTACATCTTTTTCAACTCCAGAAGGGGCAAGGAGATTGTTACCTCATGCCTAAAACAACAAGCTGCTATTCAGAGTTCAGCTCCAGAACTCCAGGGATGAGAAAATCATCTACTTTCTACAGCATCACTTTGCAGGTGCTAACAAGGACAGATATTAAAAAACAAAAAAACCAAAAAACCAAAAAAAACAAACAAAAAAAAAGAGGAAGAAAAAAATATAAATCCCTTTAGTGTTTGTGTGTTTGTTTATTTGTTTTTTCTTGGCTGTTTATGTTCACACCTGCCTACTAGAATTTCTTTTTTTTTTTTCCTAAGTCATCTGCCTCACTATTTGAGAAGAAGTGATAATGCTATACTTTATGCAAATGTAAATTGATCCTAATTAGCATGTGCAGCACGATATTTTTATCTTGTATTTCTAGGTGCAGTTAAGCAGAACCAGTGTTCAACACGCTTATAAACGATCAGTTATTTATTTGAAGTTGTTTATTTACTAAAACCTGTCTGTACATTTGTATTGTGCCTTAACAAGAAAAACTAAAGCAAAGTGAATGTTTCTGACTTTTTTTTTATTCTGTGCTTTCCTGGTATAATTATTGATTTTCATATGGAGGGGCCAGAAGTTCGATGTAGACAAATAAAAGGCTGGGTAGGGAAAGAGGCTTGAGACACTGAAACATTCAGAAAGCAGCAGGTTAAAGAAAGGCAGTCTCTTCTAGGCAGCTGTTTCCTCATCATGGTGCAGGGGGTTGGAGGAAGTTAAGATTCCAGCACTGCTGAGGAAAAGAGAATTTCATCTAACAGAGACAAAAACTTTCAGGGCATATGAAACCAGCCTTGCTACACTTCAATGCAGTGTGCTGGGTAAGCTTCTTCATTTGCCTAACCATGTGTAATATGCCAGCCATAAAGCAGCATTCCCACATTTATCTTAAGGCTACTTATTGACAGGTGCTCAGCCAACTACAGTTTGGAGTCTGATAGCTACTCTTGACAGATAATCCATATATGTAGCAGAACACGTTCAATGGATTTGGTATTTACCCAAGGAATGGACATAGAATAATAGAATAATTTACTTTGGAAAGTACCTTCCATATTATTGAGCACAGCTGTTAACCCAGCACTGCCAGGTCCCCCAGTAAGCCATGTCCCTAAGCACCACACCTACACTCCTCTTCAACACTGGCAGGGACAGTAATTCCAGCACCTCCCTGGGCAGGCTGCTCCTGTTCTTGACCACATTTTCAATGAATACATTTTTCCTAATATCCAACTAAACCTCCCCTGGCACAACTTGAGGTCAATTCTGTGTGTTCTATTGTTTGTTACCTGGTAGAAAACATCAACCCCCACCTGGCTATAACCTTCTTTTACACAGTCATAGAGAGCAATAATGTCTCCCCTCAGCCTCCTTTTCTTCAGGCTAAACAACCTCAGTTCCCTCAGCTGCTCTTCATAGGACTTGTGCTTTAAGAAACATTACACAGCATTCTTGATTTCCAGAAATGGATGTGCAGGTTGTCACACTCCCATGCATTTATATATAATAATGATAATCTTAACAACATTCATCTCTCTGTTTAGAGTTGCTGGCAGGATATGACAGATTTTTAGCAATACAAATACTGTGTGGAGGTTAGCTATTCAGTGCTACTTCCACTGGCATTAGTGAGAACATTCATTGAAAGTGGTGGCTGCCCTTATTGTCATAATTTTTGTAGCACAATTATTTACCTTTATAAATTCCTTTTAACTTTGGTAATTGCACACACACACACATTGACATAGGGAAATGCATGCATGAAGAAAGATGATGAATAAGGGAGAATAAGGCATTTTCTGACTCTCTGAAGTGATCAGGCTCCCAGATGAGGAATGAGTGAATATTTGCTCTGGCACAAACCGTCTTGAGTGCTGCAACTGGTTGTCTGACCCACACGTACAGCCACCATCCTTTGACCACTTGCCATAGGGCTGTAGGTGTAATGCTCAGTGCACTTGGCCATAGACATACAGAAAATAGTTCTCCTGTCATAATTCATGGGTTTTAGGTTATTTTGCTTCCAGCCTTCTATGTACACAAGTCATAATTAGATGTCTTTTGAAAAACATGGGATTTTTAGCACAAAAATGCTGTGCAACAAATCTGAGGCAGAGTGAGTAAAAAGTTTTCCAAATATCAGTAGCAACTTCCATTGGTGACTTTTCAGAAAACCTCAACTGGATGTTGCCACTGCCTGTTGAGCAATTTATTGGGTTACATTCTGGTGATCTGGTGTATCATGAAGAAGTCTTTGAGTCACTACAAGTTTCATGTGTTATGTTATCCTTACTATGACAAATACTGAATTATATGAATATTTTATATATATACAAAAGTTACAATCACTGATAGGTATTCAACAGGAATTGCAAGCCTCATACTGTTTATTCAAACACCAGTTTTGAATGACCCTCCTTTTCAGGAATAAAGTTCTCCTGCACTGCATACATTTCTGAGCTTCTATTCAATGTCATGGCTGTTCTACTAGTTGTTTCAGATAGTTTACCAAATTCAGGACCAACACATCTATTGAGCTCGAGCTCCTAGTAAGAAGATAAAAAGTGAAAGCCGTGTAAACCTGAAAATATCAGAGAAAAAAAATAGGTGGATTGGCTTAAATATTTTATTTCAGTTAGATGACTGATGGAAGTAGTGTAGTCAGAATTTTAGCCTGGGTTACAGACTTCTGAGTTGCAAGCTCTGTATTTGATAATTGTTTTGCAGACTTGTGGCCAGACTATGTTGAAGTAGATATCAGTGATTGAAACTTCATAATATTATATGTGTGTCAATTACTTCTTCCTAAACACTGAAAACATAATGTTAAATTTTATAAATTATGTGTGGAGACATTGTGGAAGGCTTCAATAAGTAATGGTAGGAAGAAGAAACCCTTTTATGTGAACAGGATATTAGCAGTAATCAGAAATGCAAGGTGTTCATAAGGAAATATAATGTCCGTGTTTAAAATAAGTCTCTGGAGGAGGTCACAGCTCTGTGATTTCAATGCTTTGCAGGTCATAAATTCAAAGAAGCAAACTAACAGGTCATCTTGCATGAAAAAAATTATCACTTTTATTCCATCTATCTGCCTAACACACAAATAGTTTCTTACTGAAAAAAAAAAAAAGTTGAAAATAAACATTAAACATTTCAATGCTAACAGACATCAAACAGCAAAGACAATTTGCTATGCTATATAATTGAACATAAATATTGTATGGAATGAGGAAGCCATAAATATACATATTATATGAAGAAACAAAGAGTGAACTTGTACTTTCACTTCATCTAAAACTGAGAATAAAGCATACACGAGAGGGGAAGAAAAATATCTACTTTATTGAGCCTATGTGATATAACTATTCCTTCAGACATTTTTATGTACCATCCATTGTATCCCTTAATCCCATTCTTTCTGCACCTAACCTAGCCCAGCTACATTTGCTCACATCTAGAACATAAAGGATGTTCATGTCTTTAGCTAATATCTCCTCAGAATACTATACATTCCTCTACCTGGTGTATGGTGCTTTGCCAACAATATGTTCAGACTGATAAGATCCACTTGTGAAGCTCACAGGCCTTTCAGACTTATCCTACAAGGATTCACATCACTTTGAACATGACAATGTGTCTGTCAGCAATCTGTCTGATTTCAGATGGCTTGGTTTGGAGCTGTGCAATTTGTTTCAACCCTTTACCTGTCCTAAAGAGTCAAATGACTTAAATAGACAATCCAAACTAGCCTGGAAGAGAGAAGTGAGTGACAGATATCATCTGAGACCTCTGACAGAATGTAATAGGGATGACAGCACAATCTAGATCTCTAGCCTGACTCATCAATGCTCTTCTATTTATAAAAATGAGCTTAAAAAATAAACCAATACACAGACAATCCCCAATTAAAGTTTTCAGCATACATAAAGTGGTTCTTACCCAACAGGGACAAAATTTCAGCCCTTCAACTCATCTCAGCAGTTATGATGGAGTCTTTCCTAGCTTTTCCTCATTCTCAATTTACTTTTCTAGTATTTCTTTATGTTTAGGCGGAGCTTGAGTAATTATTGTCATGGATACCTTTGTTACTGATTGTTGTTAAATTCTCTCACCTCCTTTTACAGATACAGTCAAAGAAAACACAGAGTGCATTCCCAGTGTGGGAATGGAGGGATGGAGGTGTGCATTAATATTACAACTAGTCTACAATGAACCAAGTCAACATGAGGAGAGCAATTTTGCAGCAGTTTCTGGCTCAACAGCAGGACATCTTCCCCATCTCTCTTGGTTGACAGCTGCTATGCAGTTTATCAGCTGCAAGGTTCCATGAGGTTCCCTTCCCTGAGGATTCCAGCAGAGCCTGGCTGTGGTGTCTGCACTCTGCTCCACCCTCCATTCCATCCCCTCAGCAGGTACTAGGGTTGCAGATTGTGGATGTAGGGAATCATAATGGAATAGGTTTTGAGTATGTCAACCATATTCTTTCCAGGGAGTAGCAGATGTATTTTACCCTATAATTTCCATGCTGTTACAACTTCTGTAAGGTTGTCAATATAACTTCTCAGTTTCCTCTAATTTTACCCCCAGCCATGGTTCCATAATGAGCTACAGGCTTTAATTTCACACTTTATTTTTTGTATCAACTGCCACAATCTTTGCATATATTTCTATTGAACAAGTTTTCTGCTGAACTCAGTAAACAATAGATTTTTGATACTAGTCAGAGAGTTGGGACTTTGTACATATATATTTCTACAAGTATATTGATTGTTCTCTACCTCAATGATACAAATTTATGCCTACAATGAAGTCCTCAACTTCAGTTTAATTCATCACCTAAAAGTGCAATAACATGATCAAAACAGTGCTTAAATCCTTCTTTTAAGAAAACTTTCTAATGAAAAATGAGTAAAATGTAAAGTAATAATGCAATCTACTGTAATGTTTTGGGAGGAAATGAAAAAATATCTTTAGAGTGGGTCTGACTTGATTTTATGAGGAAATATCTTCAAAGTAAACTTGATGAACAAGAAAATTTTAAGATGACACTTCCTTGTAAAAGAAAATGCTATAAACATCACTACCATGACAAAAAAAAATCAGTTTACTTTAAAGGGTCACAAAATATGAAATCATTTATCTCATCTCAGCATATAACAAATAACATTATTTATTTGGATTCATCTATGCAGTTACATATTTCACTTTTACTAAACAAATTATTGCATTTCAAGGTTCTATGATGAGTTCTATGTCAACATAGTATTAATAAAGTATTTTCTTCACTCTATTGCATGAGAACCATAAAATAGATACATGAAAATGTTTTGCTGTTGCTTCATAGCAGAGGAGTCTGTAAAAACTGCTAGCATTACAGTGTTTACAAATAAGTTATGATCTACATTTATCTGAAACTGAGCACTTAATGTCCTTTTATTTTTTAATTAAGTAGCTGGTTCTAAGCTATCACTGCTTACATTAGACAAATGGATTTAAAACATTACCTAGCAGTACTCACAAAAAATGCATTTTCATTTTATCAAAGGTGTTATTTGGCCTGCAGTTAGACTTTTTTAAACTTACCAATGAAGGGCAGAAGGAAAATTGAAAGTATAAAATCCCTAGTACAGCTCTGCCCAGATGGCTAATTTTTCCTCTATGTTTTACTGGAGAAATGTGTGGTTATTTCCTCGGGACACTTTGAATTCTCAGCTTGCTAACTGAGGCAGTTCATGGGTGAAAGCATCAAGTCCAGCTGCACCAGAGAGACCAATGTAATGCCTGATGTTTTTCCATAAAAAAAAAAAAATCTGTATTGACCTTATCAGAGTAAAGAAAATCCTGACAATGAGAAAAATCAGGTTTGGTGCATCTCTTTTTTAAACAGGTATTCTTGTTCATTAAATAGAAAATGAACATTTCCATGCTTGATGTTTTGAATACATTTTCTTTCTAACAAGAGTTGTGTAGGCCACAAATCTACTACTCTGTCTATAATGTTATGGAAAACATCTCAGTTCCTAAGAAGCACTAAGAAGACACTAAGAAGAAGAGTTTTTGCCCACTTACTGACTGTACCACTTGACAGAAATTTAAAAAATATTGCCACCTCTTTTGTAAAAAAATGACACCCAAACAAAAAACAAACTGGAACCAAACAGAAATCAAAATTTTTAATATAAAAAGAAATAGGATTTAACAGTTTTATACAATCACAACAATCTGGTTTGATATAGAAGATTGTAACAAAGTCTTCAAAGGCATTACAAGGTTATATGTGTTAGAGAGGATTGATAACAAACATGAAGAAAAACAAAACTAACAAAAAATTTCACAGTGGCAGATTAAAAGTCAAGACTAAACCTGGAAATAACTCTATTAATTTGTTCAATTAACTACCTTTGAGAGAAACAATTTTAAGAAAATTTGAAATGTTCCCTAATGACTACATTTGTTTTAGCTCCGTTAAAATTATGCAGCAATGAATAGAGTTTTGATTACAAGCGTATAGGACACAGTTTTGATTAAAAATTGATTGCGCTGGATCTCCACTAGTGGATCATTTATTAACTATTCCATCTGAGATCATCTTACACATTCTAGGTAAATCAAATTGCCCATCATACTTTCAATACATTTACACACTATCTATTGTCACAGATTTTTATTTTTTAGAACTTTACTCTGTTCATTGGTAAAAATAACCATGCACTTAACAGTGTTAACAGTGCTCTGTGTTGCAAATACACTAAAATCTGTTTACATGCATAAACATGAGGAAGAATTCTTCTTAAAATATATGATCAAAAAATTCATATCTTCTCGAAGTGAAGGTTTATTATAGCTTCCAAATTTTAAAACAGAAGCCTTTAATGTCATACCAGCTTTTAGTTCTGTAAAACAGAAAAATAAGACTATTAATTCTAGTAAAGAACAAAATGAACATTTCAGAAATGACAAGAAATTCATGTTCACAACCAGCTGAAGTTTGACACAGTGGTGGTATGAACTACCTGAGCAGAATGAACTTTAGAGTTCCAAATGCATTTTTAATACTAAAGTACAAGCTAAATTAGGTTTATTTAGGTATTTTGCACATGTAAAGAGGATCACAGGAGCTCTGAGTCAATTAGTATTGAAATGAGTAAAGTTAGCCTGACCCAATGTCTTGTCTAATTTACCTTTTCCAAACCTGTAACTTGGTTATCTGCAAACTCTGTTGCTCTGTGACATGTAGTCTTAACATGAATTCTGAACTATCTACTACAAGATACTAGCACTGTAAACAAAAAAAAAAACTAGCAAGCAGTTAGTCACAAAGCCATGCACTGGCTTTAGCTGTAGATGAGTATTTTTTTCATTGAAGTCACTATGCAATGAATACTCTGGAGAAAACAGCACTCTTGTTGATAGTTTATGGAGATAAAAATTAATTTTAGTCGATGTAGCTTGGGATAGTGCACTACTCAGTGAAGCATCCAAGCAAATTCTAGTGAAGCATTCTGTGGCATGACTAATATCTGTGTGATAAATAGAATGTTTTTTCTTCAAGATCAAATAACTAAATACAGTAGGGATACACAAGTTTGGAAAAGTGGATATATTAAATGTGAACTTCAAAGTGGAAAAATTCCTTTGCTTGAGCCTTTTACAGATTCTGTATGGGTTTAAAGAAGACCAGGTCTTATTTATTTATGTATTCTTTATATAAGATGGTGTTGATTCTGTGTTACTTAGTCTTAGCTATGTTAGAACTCCAAGTTCCAGGCTTTACTCTTTTTTCCTTTTCTTGTCAGGAAAGAAACCATACTGAAATATGACATCCAGTGTGAACCTTAGGAAAAAAAAAGTTCCCTAGTAGTTGCCAGCACTTTTAGGTTAGATGACACTTACAATGACAGCATTTTTCAAAATGTATACAATAATTTGATAAATAGCTCCTTCTTCTTACTATTTACTAAATTCAGACTTCTATAAGACTATATTCTCAGTGTTTCTCACATAAAATCACTAGTACAAGAGGTGGGTCTAGTGCTTTGCCATTAAAATTATGCAGAACATCCATTTTGCCATTTTTATCATTTATAAACAACTTCAAAGTTTTTAACATTGACAAAACCAAAGAGACCATCTACATCTGGTACACTCACAGTCAGTCCTCAGCTTGTTTATTTATGCAAGCCTCAAAACACTGACTGGGTTCTTCTATGAAAGTAATATTTTTTAATAAATTATTTCGAGGAAAACAAAACAAAAAGATAAAATTGCAGGAGAAACCCACAAAGTAGCACTATCTATTTTCACTTTCAGAAAGCTTTTAGGTTGTGTCTACTATTCTGTGGTTCATAGTTATCATTTTGATGCTGCTTTGTGAATATTAAAAAGTTACACAGCAGACTAAGAGAGAATGATCGGGCTGTTCTCCGTGTGCTACTTTCAGACACTCTTGAGCAAAATTTGGGGACCAAAGTCTGCTGACACATTACCTCTGATTTGGCCAGTAGAGAAACTCTTTACTGTGAAGATGGTGAGACCCTGGCAGGGGTTGCCCAGAGAAGCTGTGGCACCAAATGCTGGACATGCTCAAGGCCAGGCTGGACGGGGCTCTGAGCAGCCTGTCCAGTGAAAGGTGCCCCTGCCTGTGGCAGGGAGGGTGGAACTGGGTGATCTTTGAGCTCCCTTCCAAGCCAAGCCATCTGTGTTCTCATGATTCTGTAATTCAAGTAACAGATCTGTGTATTATGTGAAGCCATGAAATAGAGTGCCTGGGTTGTCCTATCAGTTAACAATCTGATACTTGATGATTGTGCAGAAGGACAAAAATACCCTTTGATATAATCTCCTCATGTTCTCTTTCAGATACTTACTGAGCATATTTTGAAACCTCTTCTTAATAGACTTGATTTAATTAGTCTCCTATTGGTTTAATTTTTCTTTTCCCATTTAAATACTGTATTATAAGCACATTTGTAAATCACATTGTTCTTAGGCCAAAACATTTCATTCAATGAATGATTGCTTATGCACTGTAACAATTACCCAAGCAAATTAATGACTTTGAATAAGGATGGCACTTAGTGATGGTTTAGTTCTCTAAATTCCTGCATTTGTACTCCAGTCAAACAGGATCTGTCACTGCACAGTACTAATAACAAATTAACTCGCACGCCATGGAGAAATAACAACTTATCAATGTTATTCTCCCCCTATAAATTACTCCTAAACAAATGATCTTCTTGGGCAGATTGTTATATCTTGTTAAGATCTTGAGGGACAAAGAAAGTGCAAATAAAAGGGAAATTATGATACTCATCCCTAACAGTAAGACATTGTTATTTTCTGAGACAAAGATACATAAGTACAGAACTGCATTTTTCTTCAGACTCTTCTGAACCTGCATTTCATTCATGCTTGCACAATTACATCAGAAGTGGATTATGTGAAGTAATTCTGTTGGGCCAAAACAGGATTAGCAGGGTGAGCATATAACCTTCTGTAAGTCTGATTTACTTATGAGACTTTATATTTTCCACAAGGGTGGTCATGGGCAATTTGTCATCATAGCAAATCCTGTAAGAACTGCACTTGATAATGTTCCCTTACTCCAGGGCAGATGGTGAGGCAAGCTTTTGAGAAACACTGCACATATCAGTAAAAGGTGGCTAAAGAAGGAATAAATTTCTGTTGTTGTTTAAAACCAGCTGAAAATTAAGCTCCAGGCAGCCACTTCCCTTTCCCTCTCCCTCTGTCTCCAGTGAAAAAGAGAGAGAGGGCAGATATTATGGCTTGAGGTAACAACTCACTGGAAGAATTCACTGGAAAAGAAGAGCAATAAGATAAGGAAAACAAACAGTAACAGCAACAATACTAATGACAACAGTATGTGAAAGAGGGTGATGATTGCATAAAAACAAAACAATCTTACAGAGGTCCAATTGCCCCAGTGTTGCCATGGCCAGTAACTCACAGCTTCCCAAGACAAAGGAGAAAATGGCAGGCACTGTCACAATTTTTTTCCTTGAGCCTGAGCCAATGGAAAACAATGACAGACAAACCCTCTCAAGGTTGCACACATGTAACCCCACCATTCTTCTTGCTGCTTTTCTCCCCTGTAAAAAGGAGAAAAAACAGACATGGTTCTGCTGCACGTTCCTTTATAATTCCACCCGATGCCATACCCCCCAGGGATGATGTGCCTGGCACAGAATAACAACCTAAATGTACCCAGATGGCTGCAGGCTTCACCTCCATCGAGGAAACTGAAAAAATTAACTCAGTCTGAGCAGAAACTAGGATATATCTCTGCATTTTTTTCACTCTTGAAAGGTGAAATGCTCAGATAAATGAAGCAGAATTTTTAACTGCACAACTGGGCTGTTATGATCCAACCAGTCTGAAATCTGTATTTTTTCAAATTCTAAAGGTATTCAGACTAGAGGGCTTGGTTGAAGGTCCATTAATTAAGATGCACAGTAAAATTTGCAACTCCCCCAACATTTCAATGAAACAGAAAACTTCTTATATAAGATACTTCTTTTTAATACATTGTGCAATTATTAGGCTGGCTTAAGATTTCTATGGTTCTTGTTGATTGGTTTTATTATTAATTTTTTACAGAAATGTTTTTCTTTAGAGAAATTGCATGCTAACACTGAGATTATTTAACACTTTACAGCCCTGATCTGATAATTTGATGATAATAGACACCGTTTTGAAAATAAATAAAGTAAAAGTGGGAAAGAAACAACCTTTGGGAAAAATCAATCTTCACACATGCTTCTGTCACATTTTACAAGTTTTTTCATAATAGCTGTTAGTAAGCTGACAGCTACAATTAAAAGCAGGAATGAGAAATATTGCATTAGGGATGACTCCAAATTTTAAATAAATAAATAAATAAACATGTATATATATATATGTGGAAGTATTTGTCAATCTTGTGGCAAAGGCTTCTATAAATAAGAGCACCTTATGCTCTGGAGTATGCAAGGCAGAGCAGAGGCTTCGAAGACAGACACTATATTATTAATTAATGTTCTTATTTCATCACCATTTGATATGATGTAGGACATTACAGAATTTGGCCTCTTTGTTCTGTGAAATGAAGATATTCTCTTGTTTAAAATGCTGAGAGCACCATAACAGCAGCTTTATAGTAACAGTTTAGAACTGTATATTAGTGGATTAAATATATAAATTGCCATCCTTTTCTATAGTGCCTAAGAATTTTGAAGTTATAAAATTAGGGTTATATAATCCTTATTTTTGCAGTCCTCTAATATTTAGTTTCAAGTGATTTGCATGCTACAATACATCTTATACAAAAAGTAGTAGAAACTATTTCAGTAAAATTTCTTAACTAGGCCACCCAGGAAAGACAGCTTAATTATAACTCTTAGTTTCACCAATCAACATTTTTAATTAACTTTTAGATCTCTGTACCTAATTTATGTGGTGCAAATTAAAGCATCTGTTAAAAGATTCTTTGTTCACTCTTTATACATTTATGTTTGTTTGTAAGCTTGTGTCACCTGTGTTCCATAATAGCACGTGTCATTTAATCTCAAGAGTTCAAGCAAATCAAGCAAAGACCAAATGGAAGAAACAGAATAATTTTCCAGGAAAAGTGCGTGTTAAAGACATAGTAATGAAATTCAATTGCCAAAAATCCCCAAGAAACCTCACATCCAAAAATACCCCAAACAAACAAAGAAAGTAAAGGCTCATTGATAGATAGATATCATTAAATGGTTTTGATGCACTCAGTGCAGTTCTAGTGAAAGTACATTGCAAATCCTCTGCTGATGCTAGGAAATTAGATTGAACTCTGTTGAGTTTCTGACACTGGAATTTTAAAGAAGATGATGAGATGCTGAGCAGCACTCAGAGCATGGATCTTCACCTTTATCAAGGCACAATTTCTGGGAAAGGTTTTTAGTGTCATCTTGACAGAAGTGGCACAGCAATTTGGTTTTGTTGCAGACATTAAACCAATAATTCTACAGTACTAAAACTGGTGTTACATGATGTTCAAACTATTAAATATCTTAACAATAAAGAAAAATTATTTAGCCAAATCATGTACCTGCTCTCCATGCCAACCCTGAAATTCTGTTGGCATGATAATCATAATCCAGATGTTTTAGCAACTGAAATTAGTTTCACTTGTCTCCAAAGCATGAAAAAGATACTGCATTGAGCCATTCACCAATTGTTTAAAAGAACAGTAATAACAGTACATCAGCTTTAATAATCAGTTTAATATAGCAGTCAGTATAGGTAGCAATACAGTCTTATTTCTCTATTCCCAGATAACAATGGGCCTTAATAAAAACACATACTACCAGGTGTTAAATCCATTCATTTACTGTCCTGTTCTAAGATGGCTCATAATCACATTAGAACCATCTATTTATTCACATCTCTCTTCATTTAAAGTTTCTTGCCCTATACAAGAGATAAAAGAGGGAGAAAATAAAAAGAAGTTTCACTGTTTATAAAAAAAATTACTTTTGCATTATACATGAAGAGTATGATTTTCAAAATTCCATGGTTGTTATCCTACCATTTTTTGTTTCTATGTTTCAATTTAAGTATTCTTTCAAGAAGCAAAAATCAACTCTGCCCTCTGGTAAGAGGTAGTTTTGTAATTAGTCAGTTCTATAGACTTTTCCACACAATCTGTCAGAACAGACTTAACCTGTGCTTTGAGATGTGTATAAAAAAAGTAGATGCAATACACAGATGTTATTGGATGACCAAAGCTAGCCTTAGAGTTCAAAGGTGAATATAAGGGTGCACAGTCTGAGTTCACTGGGGGCTGAGCTCTGCAAGTGAATTACAGCAGTTCTCAGCCCCCAGCACTGCCAAGGCATGTGCAGTGTAATGGATGTGATCAGTGGATGCAGCTCCTTGCAGAGGCAATTATTGGATTGGAATCTAGAAGCACAGGAAAGAGTTGCTTTTCTATGTGATACTGGGGAATTGAATCCAGCTCCAGTGCTCTACTTCTGCTAACAACTATAGCAAAGAAGCATCACTGTAGCAATTGGTCATGAGTAATACCAAACTTCTGCTTTTCAGGGCTGAAATCATTTGTTTACATATTCAAAACACAGTTACTCTCATAGGTGGCATCTTGTGTGGTCAGATGCACGTTATGAGAAGTTGTTAATGGAAATTTTAGGATTTTGTTATAAGCAGCCTCTTGATCAGTTAAAGAACAAGATAATGCAGTTGTTTTGAGCAGCACAAACATCATAAATAACTAGCAAACCAATAGTTTCTACTATGAAAATATTAAAAAGCCTGCTGTTATATATTTGGCAAGGTCCAATTCTCCTCTAATCATCTGATTTTAAGTGTCTCTCTTATTATTGGCAAGTTATTGTTTTTGGGGTTTTTTTAATGCTTTTTCATCTAAGTATAAAAATAGAAGCATTCCAGATTAAATAGGTAAAAATTCAGAAGAAAGTAAATGTTCTCTATTAAGCTTGTGGGGAATCCACTGGTCCTATGGCATATGTTCAAAACATCAAGCTAAGATAGAAAATGATTAGTGCTCTGGCTTGGGAAACAGAAAATGAAAGGGGAATAATAAGTATTACATGCCGTAATTATTTATGCCACAATGTCTCTTCATCTGCATATTTCTGGATGAAGTGATCAGATTCATGGATGGCTCATGTTCCCACTATCTTCTAAAACATATCCAGTTTAGATATTGCTCACTATATTGGTATTATCTGGAAATAGTTACGGGATACAATCTTCTTGAAATCTTGACTTTTCAGAATTTCATGTTTTGCACTCACTAGTTCTGTAAGTTAGTCTTGCACTTAGAATGCATGCTTTGAAAAGGCAGAAGCTGAAAAAACAGGGAGAAAAAATTTCCATGGTAAGCAGTGACTGTATATTTTTTTTATTTTGTTACTATTATTCTCAATGACTACTAAACATGAAAAACCTAGGCAGGCTTCACATGCCTCACACTGCACTCCCTTTGTAGACTCAGAATCTAGGTTTTCCTAGCAGCACTTGCTTTGCCCTTAGATTTTTTCATGTCAAAATGTAATTACATGCAAGGGTTGCACATATGCATCATATATAATTTCTTTTTTATGTCATATGCGTTCCACATCTTTATCCCTTTTACTATTCTGCTCATTCCTAATGGAAAAAAATGTTAAACATTTCAGCTATATTTCTAATTCTGGGCGAAGGGAGAAGTCAACAGCAAGGTTTTAGAACTCTGCAGTAGGAGATCAAAAGCTCTTTAAAGAGTATCACCTAAGAGAGAATTTACTCTGAAGGCAAGATAGTACTCTGAATTCCATGAGGGCTTGGCTGGGATGTCAATCAGACACTGCAATAGTTTGGAAATGAGCTACTCCCTAAAGGGGAAACTAGTTAAAAATCCAAAGATACAGAAAGGCTTAAGGGAAAAATCTGTCTGGAGAGAGTGAGCGTGTCAGCAGCAGCAGGGAAAGCAGAGAAGCCATAGAGCTCTCCAGCTAGCTGGGGGCAGAGCAGAGAGCTTGCCCCGGGTGGGGCAGAGCCAGGAGCTGCTGGTGACCCTGGCCCGGCGGTGCCCCCGCTGATGGGGCAGTCACACGGCAGCAAAGGAGGCTTGTGCGGCAGTGCTGGATGTCCTGCAACTATCTGTCGGTGGGAACTGGAGTCAGGATGGACCCAGCAAGCCCGCTGATGCAGCAGGAGGCAGGACCAGAGATAAATAGAACATGGCTCAAGACAGGTCTGCCAAGGTCTACAGTGATGTGGGGGCCCTGATCCCATGAGCAGGGGACTAAATGGCTTTGTTATCTTTGTTCATCTTTGCTCATCTTTGTTCATCTTTGTTCATCTTTGTTCATATGAGATCAACCACATTTAAGTGCAAATATCAACCCTTGTAAAGAAATTTAGGAACTGATAAATATTGAGGTGCCTTATTGTTTTAATGCAGCTGAAATGTAAGGAACTTTTTGATATCTAATAAGAGTACATTTTCTTCTCAAAATTCATTTAGAGTTTAAAGAACATATCAGGGCAGACCTGCTGCAGATGAAAACTTCAACTTTAGCTTTATTTCACACTCTGTGAGCCTTTTCGCCTCATCCAGCACATCTTCTTACAAGATAGATCTCATTCTATGGTTTAAACAATGATTAACTAGAAACAAAATAAATTATTGTCATGAGTATAGTCTTTAGTCTTGAAATTGGTCCTGATATATATGAATGGCAAGATTAGTTTCTAGCTATCTTTTGTTAGCTGAGCTTTGCCTCAGAGTTAGCTAAAAAGAAATAAGGAAATACACCAACTATGGCACAAAATAATTTTTTTGTCACATTCAGCCCTTGTCCCTCACCTATTCAGTTTTTTCCACAGAATCTAAAAGGGTATATTTTTGCTGGTTTTCTCTTTTCTTTGTTTTTCCCTTTTCCCTTTTTTCCCATTTCCCTTTCCCCAGAGGGCTGTTTCTCTGAGCAATGTGGACGTGTTCAGGCTGGGACATTCAGAGCCTCTGAAAAGTGCTTATGGCCTTTTCACACAGTTTGCCCATCAAAAGGAAACTTAGAGGTGCAGAGAGGGAGGAAACTGCAGAAAGAGAAGGAGTCTCTGGTCTCTGTGAACAAGAAACTTCAGCAGCAGTTTCAAAGGAGCTGCTTGTGTACAAATCAATTTATACCCCAAATTGTCTTTTTGAGTCAGAAAGAGTCAGAAGGCTTTCCAATTTTCTCTGTTAATTGCCAGCACCTTAGGTAACAAAACAAATCTTCCTCCTCTCATCTTTTTGTCTTTCACCACTTCTAGGGCAATTCTGGAGACAAAAGGCTGCACAAAGGTATGTTCTTAAGATGTCAGTTTACCATTTCAATTTAGCCTCATTGAGGGCTAGTGGCTTCCATGATTTTGATTTCTGCCAAGCATAGGGAAGTTTAACCATTCCTTGGTGGAAGTCATTCGCAATTTCTCACAGGTTTAATATTATCAGTAATGGCACATGGATTAAAAAAACTACTGTGAAAAATTCATTTTAAAAATACTTGCAGCTAGAATTCTGAAGCCATATTGTTGCCAGAAATCCTAAGAGTACTAACAGCCTCTTTTCTTTTATGGAATTTTATGGTATGTGTATCTGTGTGTGCACAGGCATAGGCACATATATCTGTGTGCCTATACAGATAGATAAAACTTAGTTTGATTTTCATTTCCCAGGCTTTGACTTAAGTAAGTATCAAGCTATTAATATACCTGGCACTTCTGAAATGTAGTGGAACACACATATTTTGGAGTCATTACAATTACTCTGTGATTTCTGTAAAATGCAATGTGATGGAAATGTTGGAACAGACTATGAAATTGCACAAATTAGAAGAGAAAATTTAATTGTTATCTTAGACTGAAGTAGATATTTTGATCCTAACTGGGATTTAACATTATATTTTCTGAAAGTGTTAGAAGGAAATCACTAAATTTATCTTTGTAACAGTGAGAAATAATTTTTTTCTGCAATCAAAGTGAAAGACTGTGCAGTGGAATAAGGCTACAATTTGTGCCCTGTGCAATTTCAATTCTCCTATAAAAGTGGTTAATATAGGTGCAGCATTGCAAGCTCAGAGCATAAGAAACTTTTTGAAGACAGCATGGATGTTGTGTTGGATATTGGAGTAATTACTTTAGCAACAGTTTCTTATTTTTTGTGTTTCAGTATCCCAAGACATTGTGAAGCCTGTATATCTGACTTGTGGTATTCATCAGAATGGAATCCCAAACATTCAGAGTTTATTAACCCTCATATGAACAAATCACTAGACAAGTAGCAAAGTTCTGACCATGGAAAAAAAAACAAAACCCTTGATCTAAACCTCTTTTCTTCACAATTTGAAAGTAGAACTCTATTTTCACAGCCTATTGCTCCATTTTGTTGAGAATAGTCTCTGGACCTGAATACTTTAACAAAAAACCAATCAGTTTTACTTTTTAAAAAATACTTCAACTTGACAAACTGTTCTTCTGATATTTTTTTTTACTATAAATAAAACAAACTGGACCAGATGGACATTTGAACTTCCAATGCAACACAAAGATGCCCTTTGCTATCCACTCATAAAAGAGAAGACTTTCCATCATTCATGATCATAAATTTATTCTACCTACAAAAAATATTGACTACAAAATCCAGATATTTTTCAAACAGCAATCCATTTTTTAAACTTTTAGACGAGGTTATATTTGGCTTTATCTTTGCAAGTATACAGATGCAAAAATTATACTTCTTGTGAATGGCTTTTTAATGACTCTTGAGGTTCCTTAATAATTATGAAATTCTAAGAGATTTTATAAAGATAAAACAGGTAGGGAAAACAAAGTGCTAAAAGAGTAATCTTCACAGAGTTCTCCCCCTTCCTTTTGTTTCCTACAGAAGCACCTTAAACAGAATGTCACAATCTCATTTTTTATGCATCTGTCTACTTTTATCACTGCTTCATTTTACATCTCAGCAGGCCTGACTACCCTGAAAAATACACCTGCATAAAACCTGCAAGGAACAGAGAAAATACATAAGTAGGGGTGAAAAATGAAAAGACAGCTCTCTGCACTCTTATCACACCTTTTAGCATCTATCTGTTTGAGGTCTCTTGTGATTCATTCACCCTTTCACTATATAAAAGGCCAAAGCAAAGCTGCAGTGATAGTAGCATCCAAGATGAATATCAAGGAGGCTGGGACTAAGAGGAGAGCAACATTAAGAACACCCATGGGAATAAAGGTCACAGAAAAAGAAGGAGAGTTTAAATAGAGCAGTATGGAGCAATCAGCCAGACAAGCTCCTGCATCAGAGTGGTCTTTGAAAAGCAAATTTTGGGGAAGGAGCGTATAAAGAAGAGCACAAAAAAGGGATGTTGCTCATTATTTTTTTGCTGTTTTCAAACCTAGGCAAGTCAAAATATTGTTTTGTAATAAAGTCTAACAAGTTTTTCTTCAGAATGAGATTTTAAAAATGTAGAGGAAGCTGGTTTATCCTTTCCTAAAGGGCAATGCATATATTCTTGAGCCCATTGCTGGCTTTGCATACCTAGAGAATTTCCAATGTGTCTTCAACCAGAAGCTGCACGGCAGGAACAGAGTAGATTTCTTCTGAGAGCAAATGAAGATATCCTGACCCTCCACAAAATTATACTTCTGTCTGCTGCTATATGTGTTTTCCATTTCCTTATTGTACCAAAAATATTATTGCTGTCACTATCCTACCTCATTAATCCTCCTTCATTAATCATCCAATCAATGAAGAGACATAACACTAAGGCATCTGATCCCAAGTTGTGCTTCTGCAGACAGCTCATATAGGTAAGGAAAACTGGGCATGAGTGGTAGAAAAGAAAGGTTCCCAAAGAAGTGGTCTTAGAAGTAGGAAGGGGACCAGGAAAGAAGAAGGTGAAAAGCCTAGAGGAAAGATCCGAGAAGTGGCAGGATCCTGGAGATGTGGGACATGCATGGAGACAAACCCTAGGGGATGCCCATGATGCCAAATACACCTGGGAATGAACAATGAATGTGGACGGACATGATTTCTGACTGAACTCCCCAGACCAGAAGTGACAACCTTGTTGAGAAGGGCAGTTAAGATCCAGGGAAAATAGCACCAAGGACAGCCAGACAGGGAGTGTAGGAGGTAGACTAATAGGATAAAAGCTCTCTTCTCACTGATTCCTGAATAAATCCCAATATCCAGAACCACAGTGAGTTGTCTCTTATTTTGTCCTGCCTCTGACTAACACCAGAGCTGATTGGTTTACAGTTTGAATAGATATCCGTAGATTCCTTAGCAGCTGCTGCTGACTGCAATTAAATTTCTCCCAAAAATACCAAATTATCTGAAATCCCCATTTTTAAAATACAACTAACCTAAAATGTTTCTATTTCATAAATTAAAATTATTATACTTAAAAATATTACTTGATATTATGGTACAGATTTTTTTCATAGATACACACAATTTTTCATATTTTTTCTTACTATTATATCCTTTTTAAAACCTTACATCCTTCCCACCAGTCTGAAACCCTGCAGACTACTTTTAGAAGCTGCCTTTTTATACGTTTCCCAGCAGGCAGGCAACTCCTGAAATCTGCAAGTGAGAGATCTCCTTCTCAGCTAACGGCAGCACGCTGACTACCTATAGCTTTCTGACCCTGTTTCCACAGAAACCACCAGAACTTGTTAACTTTAAGCAATCTTATTTGAATAATGGAATGTTTTTAACTTAAACAATATAACTTTTAGGGTAGAAATGCTGATCTTTTTTCTTTAGTTTTGCATTATGTGCCTCCAAGCCATCTTGTGTTTTTTTGTCATCCTATTTTCTTCTCTTTTTTTTCTATTTTTGTTTGTTTGTTTTTAATGGTAGAACTTGCATAAAGATTACTGAATTAATTAGATGATGTGATATGTGTTCTGCCCCTAGCAACACAGAAGTCTGAAGTTTCAAAAGAGCAAGTCAGTTTTAAACCCAGGTTCACCTATTATTGCTTTGACATGGACGGAAAGATGAATAAAGACCTGTAGAAATATAAAAGAGAACAATGGAATGGACACCCAAGCCTCAGTAACATCATTTGTTAATGAGAATAAGCATGTTACACAATACCTCCTATAAATTGAAACATCTCTATATGACAGTACACTTGTCCCACAAGCATCTCTGAACAGATGTTTGTGATCTCAGTTCTAGAAAGGCCAGATAATTTCTTTCCAATTTTTAGCTTAATTTAAAGGCCTATTTTTTCTTTTGAATATTGCATCTTCTAGGTTTTAAAAGTTAACATTTCTTGGGGTTTTGCTTGTTTGTTTGTTTGTTTGTTTGTTTCCCCCTTATTTTCCTTTTTTCCCCCAGCAGAAGCCACCCAGTTTAATTACAGACACATTTGAAATATGACCACACTTAACAAGAAACCACATACATTTACCCCTAGCAAAAGACCTGTCCTTTGCTCTCTGTGACCCTGTCTCATTTCTCAACAGGTTCTCTCTCCCACATCTAAGTATTTAATAAAGAGTTGCCTAAGATGTCAAAGCAATTTACACAACTTAAGTATTTCCTTTACTGTCATCACAGTCCAATCAAAGAGTAGATAGTGCTCCAGTAATGTTGCAAGAAGACAGAGAAATTGGAATATAATTTTATGATTTCCCTCTGGATCAATGATATGCCTTCAACAACTACAATTTTTTCATCACTATTTTTTTTGCCAATGTGCTTAATTACAATATTGCCATTAATAAGATTGGTCAAAAAAAATAACAGATACTATTCTCAAACAAGGTAGCCCTATATCAATTCACTAGAAAATATTGAAGGTGAATCAAATAAAAGCATTTGAGAGTTATTAACATATAAATGAGAAGCAGGGAAATGTAAGCATACCACACTGTGTCTTGCTGAAAGGCATGCCTACCATGACTTATAAAATGTAAAGAGTGATGACATTTAACTGTGTCTGTTGGGGCTCTTACACTTTGGTGATTACTAGGGAGAATTTGGTGCACCTTTAACACAGCCTATGAGTCTATATTAAAACAAACAGGTTAATAAAACAGAATAAAAGAGCTGTAATGGAAGATCTATGTTGTTTTAAGCTAGAATTGCCTGAACAGTGATATAAGAGGTAACTAGTAAATTCTGAAGTTCATACTGCAAGCCACAATGGGATTCAAGATAAGGTAAAAATCAATACAAAGTGTAATATCTTATTTTTTGATAATGGCCAATAATTCATATTGAATTAGTTCAGTAAAATACTATGTTAGGCATCTCCACTGCTGCCTTACCTTATGGTAGGATAGCCAGTGCTTTTATCATATTCTAGAGAGTTTCAGAGATTGTATTTCCCTTGATGTAATGCATATTCCCAGGTTCTATTGATCCAGTGGGGGCTTTTAGAGCAGACACAAGTTTCAGGGACTACATCCATGCCAGTAAAATGAACCATGACCAGGAACAGTCCTGGGCATTGAGGATGAGCAATAAAGAAAGGTCCACTTGGCTGTAGTAGCAAATTCTGTCACTCCCCAAGGAGGCTGTGTGCCTACTATCCTATTGAGGGTGATCCTTGAGGTGTTTTACCTGTCCCAGGTGGCTGAAAATTGTTAAAAAAGTGATGGAGTGAAGGGACCAAATACATGCTGGAGCATGGCCTAGCAAACCACGAGGACTGGTAGTAGTTTTCTTAACTGCAAGGATGTTCCCACATTCATTTCCTTGGTGAGATGTAGCACAAATCTGCTGTAGCCCACGGTGACCATGTGTGAGGCTCTCCACCTGCTTTGGGGAGATCCTGGCTGTGGAGATGAACACAGGAGAGACCTCATTATTTCATTTTCAAAGTCCCCATCATGATGCAGCCATGCCATGGTGGTTCTGCTGCTCCTGGTCCCAGCCCAGGGGCTGATGTCCTGTCCCCATGGAGGTGCCTGAGGACTGTGGCTGGGGCCATCACCCCAGTGTGCAGGGAGCTCTTCCAGCCCCAATGATGATGATGATGATGCCCTAACTGTGACTCAGAAGAATAAAATAAACTTTTCAAATTTGGCGAAAAATTTACTTAGCTCTGAAATGGAGACACAAAGTCAGTATATTTCTGAGTCAATTTCTAAATTTATGTGAAACAGTCAGCACTTAAAATTTCCATCTTGATTTGCTGTTCAGACAAGGTGTTTCCTACAAGGAGAAAAATGCCTTCTTTCTCAGTTCTATCTATAATTAAGGTTTAAAAAGGCCAGAGGATAAAAGGAAAAATGTCTGTGATAAGAAAGGAAATTCAGTTAAAAAAAGAGTCCATTTAAAAAAATATGGCTAAAAAAGATTCCTGAAGGATAACAGTCGAGTAATTTCCAAACTACTTTTTTCTGAAACAAGTCCTTATAAGTGTTGTATAGCCCCAGCCTTTTCTCATCCTCTCCTCCACACAGACTCTTAGGGATCTTTATGAGTTTGCTTAGTTTCTGCAGAGCATACAATCCTGTAGGTAACTTTCTAGTAAAACACAGGGAAAATGAATACTAATGAAATGCAAATATGCTGTCGGCTGCTAGTAAAATTA
Organism: Luscinia megarhynchos; assembly: GCA_034336665.1. Lineage (NCBI taxonomy): Eukaryota > Metazoa > Chordata > Aves > Passeriformes > Muscicapidae > Luscinia > Luscinia megarhynchos. Next base: position 75,728,533 of record JAPFBE010000003.1, read on the forward strand.
ATTGGGCTTAAACGTACACAGTGAAAAGTAAAAGGAAAATATATATATAGTTTTAAATTAGTTCATAACGATTAAAAGAAAATATATACTCAGAGTATCCAAAATTTTCCCATGAATACCAAACTAAGAAATGTATTTTGAATGACAGAGTGTAAAAGTCTTGGTACCTGAAAAGCTCTTTTGATGTGGTTTCCATGTAGCTTGACTGCAAAAATGTTCTCTTTCCAGGAAGGCTTGTACCCCCCTTTCTTCCTTTTCCTCAAAGGGCTTCCAGGGTGGAATTTGGAGTATTGCAAAGGAATTGCTCTCAGGTTCCTGCCAAGGAGATGCAAATGAGCTTCCAAGGCCCCCCATTGCTAGGTTCTGCATACACATGTAGTAAAGATTTAAACTACAAGGGCTTGACCCTGCAAATACTTCCACAGCTGCTGCTTAACTCTGTGAATTTTAATAGATTCTTTGAAATAGCTGGTAAAGTCAGGCAGGTGGGTAAATTGTAGGATTGAAGCCTGGTTTGGACCACTAAGGGAAGCAAAAAGGAATATGTAGACAAAGATGTGCAACTTGATAAGCTGTTATTATGTAATTTAGTTACTAAGCTACTATTTTGATGTTAAATTCTTTCAAACAGAGATTGTATTCTTATCTTATGTCTGCCACTTTCTGATCTGTAACAGGAATTATTCATACAAAGAAACCTTTTATACAAAGAAGCCTTTATATTTCCTCTGTAAAGAAAGAAATATTTTTGAATCAAACTGTGTCTTGGCCTAGAACTTCTCAATATATATATAACATTTTGTTCTCTTGCCAGACAATATAAGATCTACACTGATTAAAAATGCCTTTGCCCAATTAAGGGGTATACCTATAAATGCATATAACAAGCAGTGTGCTTTATGAGAGCAAAGACTTGTTTTATGAAGGACAATTAAAAACAGCAAATAAGGCTCATATTGTGAAGACTAAATTGCTAAAATTCAAGTGAGGGTCAAGACTGGAAACCTAGTCATTAGGAAATAACATATTATTGGGATAGATCAATGTTTAACTATAATAACTTTAAAAATGTTTTTTTGTTGAGAACAAATGATTTTAGACATTAACCAAGTACAACTCTGTCTTATATACAAAAATTAGTTTTCTAAGTAAATATATTCGGAGTTCTGTCTTAATACAATTAAGTTTCTGACCCATACAATATTCTGATTTGGATGAAATAGTGTCTTTCCTATGAAACATATTTCATTTTTATATAACTCTATTTCTAAGGATTTTATTCCTTCAATTTTCTTGCTCAATAAAATTGCTTTCTGCAGGGAGTAAAGGCAAAATTTTATTTATATCTTCAAACAAAGAAAATTATTCTAGAGCATATTATTTTTAATTCTTATATTATCTTCATAGAATATAACTTTTGTTCTTCAGGTACTAAAAAAGTAACTTTTAGTTGACATAATCTGGCATGCAATTGAGAAGTTCTGGGTTTTTTTGATGGCAATAATGCCATTGATACCTTATAATCCTGTGTTTTCTTTTATTTGTACTTTTGGTGCATCAAGAGCTTTCTCTTGGCTTGCATTAATAACACATTGCACCATCTACAAATGAAAATCCACATAAAATAAATTCTACCAGTCCAATTCTTACACATGCACTTTTGAAATTTACCAGGATAACATAAATCAGTTTACCTTAGATGACAATCTACCACCTATTATTTATATCATCTTTATATTTTTTTAGGCAGAAATCTTTCTCAAAGGAAGGAAAAATTATTACCTCCTAAAAAGTTATTCTCTGTTGAACATTATTAAAACGGCAGCTGATAACATATATGTGTCAGTTGTCTAATTTGAAAGTAATTTTCCTGATGTTACTGAAATAGATGAAACATTTTAACAATGACCTGCCCTCAGAATCTGCAGTTTAAGTGTGTAAAAGCATGCATGGTAAAGGGAAATACAAGAAATTGCACGAAAAAAGTTCTTTTGTGTGTAGGGGTTTAGTTCTCCCAGAAGTGGGACCTGAATCAGTATGGCAGTGATATTTTATTTCCACATAGCCAAGCAGCAGCTAGTTTGCAATATGCACTGCAGCTGTCAGAGAGCTGATAAAACCAGAAATTCTTTCCTTGTTTATAGTGCTTTGAGATTTATTAATGTTTTTGGGGGATTAAGACAATACAAAAGCAGTTTGTTTAGACAAAATTTGTGTTGAATAAGTAACTTCAGTCCCAGCTACATATTTTGTCTAAATAGAAAAAGGTATCTTTTCAAAAAGTAGAACTATTTCAAGAGTTGAGGATTTCTCCTAGCATTAAGAGGATAAGATTTAAATTCTTGTTCTTTTGACTTTGTTGTGGGATTTGAACTGGGAGTTTTTATGTGCTATGTGATGCTCAGTCCTCCTATGTGAAAAGACAGTTCCTTACTAGCAAAACAAAGTTTGAGAATATTTTTTTTATTTCTGTCAGTTGAATACATTCAGAGAGTTCCTATGATAAGGAGCCAGCAAGAACTTGAAAATGGATCTTTCAGCATCCATACAAATTTCAACTACTGATTAAATCTGTTAGTTGTACACAAAATATTCTAATTTACTTCTGATTTTAAAAAATCCCAAGCCCACCAAAAAAAAAAGTTTTCTTTCCACAAACACAGTAAACAACAAACTCCCTGAAGTTTTGCTGAACATTCTTTTTTCTCCAGCCTCTCATCAACTGTTTCAAATGAAGCAAGCTCTTTATTTATTTATTTGTTTAGGTGTTTTTCTGGGGGGGTGTTTTTGGGTTTCTTTGTTTGTTTTTTCCTGAGGAATATTGGTTTTGATTACTAGCTTTTCATTTGTCCATCCTTGTACTTAGTAACAAGTCACAGTTCTAGACTTGGCCAGTGTCATAATATTATCTCTGTAGACTTATTTTACATTCTGGACATGGAGAAATACTGATAGATTGTTATGAATCATGCATAAATATGAAAGGCATAAGTATTTAACATTTAAAGCTGGAAAAAGTAAGAATAAGAAAAATAAAAAGTCTAAGGGTTGCAGTCAGAATGTATCAGAAAATAGGATGAATTTTGGAAAGAGGATGTAGAACAAAATAACATATACACGGGTCAAACTAACATTAAATTGGGTTGACAATAAAAAGGAATGCAACAATGGAAGCCTCAGCTATTATGAAAATGTTATGCTAGATGTCATAACTAGGATCATGCTCTGCCCAGACTGCCTGAATGGCTAACAGGAAGAAACCCCAAGAACCCAAAGGTGGAGAGAAATCAGGTCCTGAGGGTGCAATAATTTTTCTGGTTTTGAAGGAAAATAAGTAATAAAGGTGTCAGGCCCTACTTGAGGAGAGATATAGGACAATTTAGGTGTGCTCTCAGACTCTCTGTAGCTTCTGTCTTGCAAAATTCCCAGAGCTGAGCAGAGCTGATTTTGTTCTAAGCTGTAATTTCATTGTAGTTGAGGAGAAATATGCATAGCAATGGTGCAGTTCAGCCAGGTATTGAAGGATGAATCCTCTTCAGGAGTAACATCATCTCACATTGGTTCTCTTCCTCCTCCCCTTCCTGAATACTAAAATCTTCAAGCACTGTGTTTTCCTTCACAAAGAGCAAGCAAAAACACCTTTGTGCAAAATTGATCTGTTTTTTGGCAGTCAAAGAATCCAGAATGAAACTGGGCAGATGAAGCACCTGAGTAAAGCACATACATTGCTGATGTTGAGGCAGAAAGTAAAACTGACACAAACCTTCACCCAAAAAACAGAGCAGGATGAGTTGCAGGAAGGGAAGGTCATTGTGTTGACATCTGGTGGAGTTAAAGAAAAAGAGGTAAAATGTATTTTATTTTCTCAACCAAAACAAAAATGGCTGGGAGAGAAAGTAAGAAGGTGGGGATTGTATGGAATCTTTATGAAGAAACTTAAGGCTTTTCTGGTTGGCTAAAGAAAAGCTGCCAAAGTTACCTTAATTAGTCTGTGAATATGGGCACAAGGCACAACTTTTGGGAGTGAGTAAAAAGATAAAAAGTGGCATTAGGTCTATCATAAAGTGTAATATTTTCTTTAGAGAAGACACTTTAAAATATTATTCTTAACAACTGCATAGAATGATCATGTTCATCTTTACGTTTTTAAATAAAATTGGTTTTCTGAACAACTTTATTCCCATTCGTGAGTGTGAAAAATTATTTTCCCCAACACCAGGAATTTCAGTATAGCCCTCTCAAGAGTTTTTGCAATCATGTCCTCAAATATGAATCAACTTGTTGCTGTCAATCATGACCTGTCAGGAAGATTGCAGTGGGAAAACCTGGCATAGAGAGTAGAGCCTTTGGTACAAACAGAAACCAAGCCAAGATCCCTTGTGTCCCAGTCTTACTTTAAGTTCAACACTCCCAGGTGCCTCAGAGCTAGCAGATGTTTACCTAATTAACAGGAACTAGCTAATACAATATATGCTAAATCTAACACCTGACAAAATTTAGTTCATTAATATCTACACCATTATATGTTTGCATTTCTGGAGTACTCACATTACTTCACCAGAATTGGTGCACAAAGGCATCAGTTTATAAAAAGGCAAAAAAAGTCCACTAATTCAAGTGAGACAAGCTCCTTATTCTATAAACAGATCCATAAATGAGGAAAACTTGACAAAAGTACCACTGAGGCTTAATTACTTTTTTGTATGCAACAGCATGCAAAGAACATTGACCACTTTTCATTTTTAATGAAAAATAGCCAGGTTTTCTGCCAGGGTCATTGAGTTCACTAGAATTAATTAACTAATAAGTCCTGTGATTACGATTTTTCATCCATGAAATGTGGTTTCTGTGAGTTCCTCCATCATACCTATAAAAAGGTGCAGAGAAAAAGGGTGCAAGAGTGTTTTTAGGTAACACTTCAACTCTCTAAGTCCTAAGTCTAGGATTATATTTGTTATTTTCCTTGCTAACAGTAAGAGCAATTTAGAAGAAGCCATCTCTTGTAACAACTGGTATTGAGGAGTAATCCCAAAGGTGGAGAAACGAGTTTTGCTTGGCAAATATAGATAATTGAAAAGAATGAGTTCAGCTAACTTCTGCTGAGCTGATGGCTGTTTTTGACTGGAATTCACTTAGATATTTTGCAGGTCTGGGACTTTGAAAAAATGCAGGACCCTGGGCCAAGGCAGACATTCCTGAGAACTCCAGTATCTGAAATATCAAAAAATAATGAATTTATTTCCCTTAAAATTATATCCAGTTTATATATGATTTTGGGAGGGGGGGATGTATTTTATTTGTAAAATTATTAAATAAAATAAACTAAAATAAACTGCTGCTATATCAGTCTGAATTTGTCTCTAAAATATGGAAACATTTTTTCCTTCAATTTAAAAACTTAAAAACCACATTTCAAAATAAAACAAAATATTATATTTGAGCTGTCAAAATGTCGTGTTTGGATCCATATTTAAAAACAAAATTAAAAATTTGAAAATCCTTTTTTCTTATAAATGTCCTAATAATTTATATCACTATTAAATTAATTTTGGGGACCAAACCACCAACAATTGAAAAATACATCTAGCTTTGTGAACAGGTCACAAGGAGCCTTCATAGAAGCAGGATTCTATATTATCTTTTTCTTTTTAGGCTACTAATATTGTAAATATTTATTAATTAATGATTTTCCCCCCCTGTCTCTCTCTGTTCCACTGAGCTTTTCCAGATGGTACTCCCATGTTAGAAAACTGAGAGCTTAGTTCTTTGTTTCATCTAACTCTTTTTTTTACTCTTGGTAAAAAAGATCTATGAAAATCTATGACAAGATCTAGATCAATGACACCCTTACCCAGAAACCAGCAGATCAGCAACCCCTTTCTCTGTGCTTACATGGCAGCTGTGACCCAGTGCTCGCCACCACCTACAGATGTTTCATACAAAGCACATTATCACTGTGCTCTCTGCTGTGAGGAGCCCAAAAGCTCCAAGGAAGGAAGGGACTAATCCTGCCCAATATACAAATTTTCTTGGAAGTGTCCTAGTGTAGCAGAGCACTCAGTTCCTACCCTGTCTTTCCAAGACTGAAATTGTGATTATAAATTTCTCTACTCATAGATTTACCTTCAACTCTAAGCATTCTGAATAATCTCCTGCAGAGTCAACAAATTTGTTTTATCCATCATTTCTGCCTTACAAAAAGATCACTAAATCACCATGTGGAAACTTGGTTGCTGGTATACTCTTCTTTGCTCCTTTGACACCAAGTATTTAAAAATAATGATAATAGCCATGGACTGCCCTAGTTTGTGGTGCTGTCTCTGCCTTCAGTCAGTCTGAATTATTTTCACCATTATCATTTTCAAAATGGAAACAATATATTTTTTTGACTTTGCAGCCTTGCAGTTCTATCTAGACTCCATATCAATGCAAGGGGAGGAAAAGTCATTAAGAAAAGGATTAATTCTGAGAAATGGTAAATTGAATTATTGATTGCAAGGCTTCCTGATGCTTTGCCTGATCCCAGAAAAACATAATTTGTCCACTCTTGAAAAGCTTAGAAGTCCCTTTCCATTACATAAAGGAAATGTTGTATAAATAGCCTAAAAGAATATTTCATTTTATCATGTGTAATTATGTAATTGTGTGCCATGCATAGCTCTGTGGAATGTCCATTATTGACATGCATTGTAGCCCTCCATAATGAACCCTTAAAGAGTCTTGTTCTGGTATGACTTAAATAATTTTTTATAACACCTAAAATGAAGGCAAAAAGAATCCTTACCATACATTGTTTAATTCTTGCTAATATTCAGATTCTCAGGCCATGAAATTTGCTGAAGAATATGTTCCTTTGCAGGAAATTATGTTGAAACAGAACTCAAAGTAAAAAAAGTAAATATTACTAATACCTTGATATGAAAGGGAAGCTATTGAACAAATCTACTCATTTTCATAATTCACTTGCTATAATTCTATCTAACTTTGATCTCATTGATGTCAACAGGGAACTGCAGCCTATCATAGAAATTCTTATTTAAATCTCCTGTAAAAACATGTGTACTGCTTGGAACTTCACAGAGCTTTGCTTGTGAGTTGCCATAATTGATACAAGATACAGAGAGGTGATAGTGCAGGAAAACACAGAAAAATTAATGAAATACCCTCAAAAAGCAAACTTGTACAGCGTGAACATTGTCTTTCCAGCTGTGTGTTCAGCAGAAAATTCTACAGGAACTGTTTTCAGCCCTGAATAGAGTAATAACATAGATGACACACCAAGGAAGCTCTCCAGCAGTCCACACATCAGGGCTTAGACTGAGCTTAGCAGGACAGGCTTCTCCATATGGTTCCCCTCTGCTTAGTACTGCTCACTGCTTTGTTTCTTGACTGTCCAATGAATTCATACATATTCCATGAGAGATTAAATTTTAAAACAAAGAGAACAAGACTGCTCTTATTGATAAGCCTAAGATTTTTAGAATGATTGTCTATCCTAAACTTTTTAATATAACCTAGAAAATAAGTTTATACTACATCTGCCTTGTTATTTTAAATAGCAAAATTAGGTAATATTAAACTTTAAAAAAAACCCCAAAACAGTAGGTTATAGATTTTTTTTGGAGAATAAAACCCCTTTCTTGGTTCAGTATAGTAGGATTGAGTTGATTTAACCCGATCTGTTCCTATCCTAATAAACCTCAACACAATACTCTTACAATACACAAAGCCAGACGAAGACTGAAACGTGCCTGTAACTTGTATTTGACAGAAGAATTATACCTTTGTGAAGAATATTTCTAGGAGTGCTAGATGAAGTCTGAGATGTAAGAATACTTACTACCCTACAGAAAATGTGTGACAAGCGCAGCTGACAGAAAAACCTCTTGCTGTATTTATCTTTTTGAGGGAATTCAAACATTTTCTTGTTCTTTTGAAGAATACAATTGGAGATGAGAAACTAGATGTGATGTTAAAGAAATGTGAGTGTGAGGGATTGTCATGGTTTAACCACATCCATCAGCTCAGTCCCAGACATCTGCTTACTCACTGCCTCACCATGGGATGGCAGAGAGAATCCAAAGAGTAGAAGCAAGAAAACTTCTGGGTCGAGATAAATAGAGTTTAATAGGTAAAGCAAAAGCTGCACACACAAGCAAAGAAAAAAAATGAAAAAAAAAAAAAAAAAAAAAAAATCACCACTTGCCAGTGGTGTTCAGCCATCCCCAGGAAAGCAGTGCTCCATCCCACGTTACTCAGGAAGACAAATGACTTATCTTGTAACTTCCCTCTCTCTTCCCTCTTCCACCAGCTTTTTACTGCTGATCATGATGCCATAAGATCTGGAATACTCTCTGGGGGGCGTGGGGTCAGCTGTCCTAGCTGTGTTCCCTTCCAGCTCCTCGTGCAGGATCCTCACTGGCACAGTGGGGTGAGGAGCAGAAGGGGCCTTGGCACTGTGTTAAAGCTGCTCAGCAGTCAGAGCACGTTTCTGCATTAGCAGCACAGTTTCCATTACAACTCCAAAGCACAGCCACATACAAGCTACAGAGAGGAAAATCAACTCTGTCCCAGCCAAAACCAGCACTGGGGAACAGCTGCACAGCTCTCCAGAGATGCCTGCCCTCTTTATCTCAGAACTGTTACATGGGATGCACGCACTCTGCCAAAGTTAATGCCTTAGTCCTAAAATACTGAGCTCTTGGGGACTGTGCTCCAGGTTGCTGTTGCTTCGTTAATCTTTCCAAGGCTTTCCTTTCCACAGGACCAGAAATGAGATCTGGGTGGAGCTGCAAGTCCCAGAGCTCCTGTCCCTTGCAAATTCTGCCTGTCCTGAAAATCGTCTCCAGCCTGTGCTTCCAGGCTTCCTGTGCATTATGCAGGGTACAGAGGTACCCTTCTTGTCCACAGTTTAAAGGAAACCTGCAAGCAGGCTGACTGTGAATTATACATTTATAGGTTCCATGACAAGAACTGGGTTTATTGTCAGAATCAGGTTTTTTCCCCTAAATGTATCAGGTGAGACATCAATTTTGAGAATGCAGGCAAGTGTGCTCAGCATTAGCACATTGGGTGTCCCAGAGCTGCTGCACGAAGAATAATATGCCAGGAATCTGGAAGAGTAATGTGGAGCTTTCTTGAGCTTCCAGTGTAGGTTTGCTTGCTGAAAGCTCAGGAGGTTTTCAGTGAAATATTTTATAATCCACCAATTCTTATTTTCCAATGGAATGCTGTTTCATCACAAAATATCTCTGTGGTTCTTGTAGTATGTGATCTCCTTACACTGCTGTCTCAGCTTTAACTGGTGAATAGAGAGGTAAAACAATCCCCTATGTCAGGATGAAGGTTTAATTGTTTTTTGTTCCTTTTTGATGAAAGAGTTATGCTAGACTGTGCTCTTGGGCTTTGCATCACTAACCCCAAATGACTGCTGCTCTCTGAATATTAGTGGGAGTAAGGCTCCATATAATTTTATTTTTTTTAATTCACACCTGGCCATAGTAGCTTAATGCCTGCTACAGAAGACAGTATCACAGCAACAAAATGTACCTACCAAAATGGATGTGCTTGAGAGTGAAGACAAGAATAGCATTCTTTTTAATGCAGTATTTTTGTTGTTTTCTGATGTTGACTAGTCTTCTAAAATCTGCAGAATGAGTGCTTTCTCCTAGTCTGAATTTTGTTGTCTTCAGCACAAAGTTGCACAGTCTGACATTTGTGGGCTGTTCACACCACATACTGTTTTCAATTGCTTATGTTGCCATCTTTTCAGGCTTCTGTGCTTTTTGCTTTTTATGGCTTTAGGGACTCTTCTAATAGCATCCTTATTATCTTCCATTATTGTCAGGAAAAGGCAGTTGCAGAACTTTGCTCATCACCCCACAGGAAAGGCAGGACTCTTACCAGCATAGAGAGTTTAAACATTTTTAAACAGATGTGAAAATTAGACCTGGAATTCAGGTATAAAGTTTTTTTCTGATGTTTTGGTACTTCTGTTTATATCCTAGTAAAAACCTGAAAGGATAATTTTGTACTAAGTGCAACTTGAATGTCTAGAGTAATTTCTTTATGAACACACTTTCATGGATATGTGTGAATTTCTCAGCTAATATGGGTAGATATGGAGTTCACTATTCTAAAGCTTGAATCTATGATTAAATCCATTTTAGCTATTCACATTACAGAGCAGCTCTAACACTGCTCATGCTCTCAGCCCATGGCAAAGAAAGGTCACTCAAGTTAGGCAAGCTGTCAATGAAAAAGGGTGAAGGTGAACTGCATTTCTGAGCACTTGCCATAGTGCATAGAGGGACAGGTACTCGAAATCTGGGATATGAAAAATTGCTAAACTGTAGTAATTTGAAAATGGGTTGTAGTCCCCAGAGTTGGACACATTTCAGTACCCCTGGTTTATGCTTGGGGAACTTCAGGCTCCTTAGCCCAGAAGAAAAAGTGGGCAATTTAATATCATGATACTAGATCACCTCCTAGTTCCATTTTAAAACAATGCCTACAGTCTACAAGTTTAAGCTCAACTGTTAAATGGAAAAGTTTTATTAATAATTTATTTGTAACAGAAAATGTTTCATTTTTCCTAAAAATATTGTGCTGTGTCTTCACTTCTGATTGAAACACATTCTAACATGATGATTTTGTGTTTCTAATAAAAGAGGTTGATTTCCAGGATTTTCTTCAATCTTTAATTGGAATCATAGTGATTGAGCACCACGTTGAAGGCATAAAGTAATTTAAAAACCTAATCAGAACAGTTTAAAATCAAAATTCAGTTCAGGATTGTCTGTACCTAAACAATAAAATGAATAAATGTGGAACATTTACCCCTTCTCTACCCCAATCAATTAAAATGAGAATATAGAGATATGGATATTCTGGCAGAAGCAATAGCAATTCAAAATTTCTGGGTTTAAATTGCTAAGAATTAGTCCCACATTTCAGGATCCCTATTCATCTCTATACAGACTTACTTAAATGTGGTTTTCTTTTTCTTCCTTTTAACCATCAGGTGGTAGAGAAAAGCCAGGCTCAGTATAAAGATTTTAGGATTTAAACAGGTGAGAATGTGCATAAAGCACACATAAAGCTTCTGAAACTTAAACCATAAAATCTAGATTAAATTAATCTAGTAAATATGTTTGGTGAAAATGCAAGACAGAGACCTACTCCTGATTTTACTACCTTTATAACAGTATAACTTCATATAACTAAGATTCATGACCTAAGATATACAATGGGAGAAATTAGACAAAAGATACTGCTCCCCTTGTCTTTACTTTGAAAAAAATAATATATTTTTATCATCAAAAAGTGTCTGAATGCTCAGAAGTTACTTGGGATTCTGCATTCCTTTAACTCTGTCTTCGCATCAGTACTTAACAAGCAAAGAGTTTGTATTTTAATAAACATAGATTTGTTAATACCTTTAATACTTTTATCCTGTGTATACTTTGCTCCTCATGACCACACATTAAGGAGTTCATTCTTCACTATCTCTCAGTCACTACAGAGGGTACTCCATATAAGCCACTAAAATTCCCTTTGAGCCATACAGCTCTCAGCTTGATTACTTAGGCAAAGCAGTCCTATTAAAAAAAAAGAACTCAGTGTGTTTCTTTGTTCTCTTTTGTTCAGAGAAGGAGTTCAAACCTCCAAACACAATAGATTTCATCACATTTTTTGCCTTTTCCAAAAATTGGGCATAGAGCATGAATTCAGTGCACACAGCAGAGCTACTCTTCAGGGCAGCTCTGAAATGGTGCACACATCTTTCTTCTGGCTGTTCCCCTGAATATTTCCTTCACAGTGTGTGTTTGCACGATTGTGGATCCTCTCTCAGAAATATTGTTCTCTAAGACGAGACACTTGATCTTTGTGTTGATTGGATGCAGTTTCTTTATGTTATGCATGATAAATTACCAAACAAGCCAAAACTTTTCCTGAGTATTTAGAGAGGTAAAGTTAAAGGAAGGAAAAGTGAAAGTCTGCAATAAGTCTTAGGAAGAGACTGACAGAGTCCAAGACTGCAATATAAAATTGAAACTCTCCAGAGGGAAAAAAAAAATTAAAAAAAGGGGGAAGAAGGAAAGGAAGGAAGACATAAGTAAGGGAAAGCATTATGAAAACTGTAAATCAAATTTAAGTCAAGATACCAGTGATGTGTTTGTATTACAAGGCCAGTTCTCATTATGACCAGAGTTGTCAAATAAAGTGTAATTTTTCTTCCTTGCTTCCTCGTTTGTACCAGAAAGCAGAGGAAAGAGGGGTAATTTCCTCACTTGATGTAAAACTATTCTTTATTATCATATTTATAAAGCAATTACAGCAATGGGAAAGTGGCCACATGATATTCTTCATCTATAAAAATAACTCTAATGTGTTTACAGCATGCATAGGAAGAAACAGCTTCCTTCCGTTCGCCGACGGCAGAGTGATGCAGCAGCCTCTTGTTTTGGTGAACAAACAACAAAACCCCAAAATCCAGCTCATTATTTATACAAGAAAGAGGACCTAGATCAAAAAGTGTCATCCTCAATGTCAGTAGCTGGGTTGCAATCTCAGCTCCCCTGATACTGGTGCGATAAGAATTGCTATTCTTGTCACATTTGTGGTTGCACAGAAATTCTAGAAGACTTACTAGGATTCACCACAACCACCCTCACACAGCCTACTGCAACATTTTCTTTAAAAAAAGCTGTAGAACTACTGATCATATTTTGAAGGAAAGTTTGTTCTGGTTGAAAAACGTCATTTAATTGAATGCAATATTTTTTTAAGGGAATAGATTTGATAAATTTCTAGCTAAGCAAAACAAAACAAAACAAAACAAAACTTCAAAACTTAACAGTGCAAACTTCAAATATCTTGTTTAAAGGTTTTGAAAATGAAAAAACAAATGTTGGTTTCAAAATGCTTAGCATAATTTTAAAAATAGTAAAAATTTTGCTGGCATGACAACATCTTCTTTTAATTACCAGTTAATAAATATACATATATATTTCTATATAGTTTCATGAGAGAAGTAAAGATAGAGACAGAGATAGAAACAGAGGCAGAGGCAGAAAGACAGAATTGGAGGGAAAATATTACATGCTGAATATTTTTCCAAGACAGAACAATCATCTCTGTTTCTGGGCAGCTCTTGAAGTGATAAATGCTTCTGTGGCTCTAACATAAGGACATTTCTTCATCTTGAAGGAAATATATTTGGATTGAACTGTTGAGAAGAAATGTTTCCACAAGTATAAAGAAGTTGGCATTGCCTACCACATCCACTTAACATTCACTCTGTGTTTGTCCCTGAAAGTGAAACAGAGCTGGGATAAGTTTGGTGGGTGGCCACAGCAGGCTGAAGGAAGGAGGCTGCCCATCAGCATGGCATAATACAGAAACCACTGCTGGGAATCTGATGAGAGCAGGAATGTGTAGCCACATGGCTTCTTTCCTGAATCCATTTCCATGCACCATAATGACAGTGAAGAATTTGTCTGGTTTGTATTTGCTGCAAGCAGAAATGAAGACTTTGTCCAAAATCTCATATTTTTTTTGGGAAATCCAGTGTACCAAGCCTGGATGTTGAGTTTTAGGACTATAAAGAGTGCTGCATCAACAGCCTAAACTGTTAAAATAGCCTTGACTAGATATGACAGAAACTGGAATTTAACCTAAATGTTAGTGGTGTGTGTAAGGACAGAGAGAATTAGGGTCTGGCTTCTCATTGTAAACAGACAAATCTCAGAGTATTTTCCCGAGGGAGGTATTTGTAAAGTACCTGACTTCTGAGGTAATTGCATCCAATTGTATGTACATTCCAATCACACTTCAAAAATACTCTGTGACAAAGACAATTTATGTGAAGACCAGCAATTTCTAGCAGTGACAGAGAAGTCATAGTCCTCCTCACTCAGCTCTGTGCAGCATTTTAATTTTTGATTGTGGCCAGTGTTACTGTTCAGAATGTCAGTCCTAGAGACAGTCTGACCCCTCTCCTTGAACCTCTGTTTTTTGCATAGGTAAATTTGTGGAGTCCTTAGCCAACACGCTTTAGGGAAGCACAGCATTCAAAACAGCACAAACCCAAAATGTTTTCCCAGTGAGCTCGTTCAGAATAAATAAAGGAATGTTGTATTAAAAGTCCAAGTGAAGATAAAACTCGCACATGATCCAATTTAATCACATCATGTAAATTAAGGAAAATCAAATTTAGGTGCCTATTTTCAGAGGCCAGTCCCCTCTGGTTCCTTTTGTCCTTCAGTAGAGGGAGGCTGACACCTCCAAAGGGACAGAGCCTGCTGAAGGTAGATCTCAGCTCTTACTGTCTCTCTGTTCAAAAGATAGGAAACCCAGCAATTAACCTGCCCTAGTTACATGGAATTAATCCATGAGGCATCTACTTTTCTTTTTTTTTTTCATAGATAATAAAGGGTGTTCAGAGAAGGCAGTTTCCTAATTGGACCACTAAATTAGATACTAAAAAGAAAGCAGAATGAATATCCAACAATTCAATCACAACTGCTAACTTCTGGAGAAAAAAAAATGAAACACTTGTTCACATTCATTAAATATATTAGTGGAGCTTGCATCCTCAAATTAATTTACAAGCAACATGAGGTCAAAGAATGATAGATTACTGTCACACTTAGACTTGCTTATCTTTATGAACATCTGGATCACTGCAGTTATTTCAGCAAGTATACTTTGCAGTAACCCCATGAAATTTGAGTAGGACTTTTCTTAATGCTAAGTGGATAGTCATCATCAGGATGGGCATGGGCTTTGATGCTCCAGCCTCACACTGTGACATAAAGCAGCTCTGAAGTTGTAGAAAAAACCATAAAAGCATTACATAGTGGATGTAAAACCTTTCTGTGATGCTGGTGGAGAAGTTTCTGACCCATCACTCTTACCCACCTGGTAATTATCTACTCCTGACTGTTGAGAGGGCTGTGGTCCATCAGGGAGAGCCTGAGTCACTTAACATGTATTTCCACAGAGAATGATGAGGACAAGTTGTCTCTAAAACTCCAACTCCATGCCTTTATTTAATTGCATAGAGCCTTTAGACTCAGGTGTAACTCAAAAAGGCAAGAAGCCTAGGTGTCCCAAACAGGATATTTGGTTAAGCCCTTTCTCAGAAAAATGGGTTGCTTTGTTTTAAAAGAATTTGAAGTCCTTTCATGCCCACAATGATATCTTTATATGTCACTTGTACAGAAGACTAGAGAACTAAACTCAACTCCTCTGTAGGTTCAAAAAGACTCAAATCCACATATTTCATTTTACAAAGGATTAGATCACTAATCAGAAGATTCCAGGCTTTTCTGGAGGTCAGATTTTCGTATGTTAAGTAAATCATTAATTGTTTTGCCTACAGTTTATAGAAATATTTTTCTCCCTTTTCTTCTATTTTTATTTTTTCTTTCCTTATTCTTTATTTTTTTTCTCTTTTCTAAAGAAAGTCTATGAAGCATAACTAAGAGGTAAATATTTCTTTATTATTTTCCAGGTGCCAAAAGTTTTTAAAAATTTAAGAAACACAGTTCCACTCAAGCTTAATCTGAAAAGAAGGAAAATGATTGTTGCAAAATTTTCTTCCCAGGGAGAAATTAGTGACTTGCAATTCCAGCAAGAAAAATTTTTCCTGTCTTTCCTTTCCTTTACTCAGTTCTACTAAGTGTAACATTGCCAGCCTTCAGCATATTTGTCAGTAGCTTGAAAGTGGAAGAAAGATTGTCCAGACAATGTTGAATTGGCAGGAATTGAATAAGAAATTAACTATTAATCTAAGTACAGAAGGACTTACATTAAATGTCTGGTCTAATAAATGGGAAAATATAGCCTGAACAAGTGAAACTGAAATAAATATATTTTGAAGCAATAGATAAACAAAGCTTATCTATTATAAAATAAATGCTCTTAACAAAGGAATATGATTTCACAGTTTCAGAAAACCCTCCCAAAACCTTGATCTTCAGCAGGGAAGTAAACACTGTTAGGGGGGAAATAACAAGAGGAACATGAGAAATCAGCAGAGCATATCACTGTGCAAAGTTACATTCCTGACTTCTAAGAGTAAAATCCCTTTGCAGACCCACTGGCACTGATAAGCAGACCTCACCAGAGGTTTCACCAAATTTATCCTTAACACACAGAGAGACAGCACTAAATTTTTGAGCACAGGGCTTGGACAGGTCTCAAGTGTTCTTGATGTCCCATGAACAGAGTAACTAAATAGCCTGAACTGTAATAAGAGTCAAACATAATTTTTTTTCCCCTGGTAAGGATGCCTGGGGGCTAGGGATAATTTGCATTCCCTAGCAGGATCCATTTGTTGAAGGAACTAAATAGCCAGTAAATATCTTCAAATCTAAATTACTTGATGGCAATCACCATTTCAATTGTTGTACAATCTGTTTTTATCCAGTACAGGTGAAGTGATATGAGCTTACAAAAATACTATACCTTGACTTTTGTGGAACCAAGATACGTCAGAGAAATAAAGAATTCACCCATCTCTGAACTCAGTCACCTGTGAATTACAAACAAGAGGTGAGCAGTGGACAGTGATAAACAACAGCTACCAAATCCTACTAAATTAATGGGTATATGGTGCATAGTGCCATGTATCCCAAACTTTCATGAGATCCTTCCAAAGAGTACGAGGCATTAAGGGTAGAAGGGTCTGTCCTCAGGTAGATCCAGGCAAGTTACTGTTGAGCTGTGATCCAGCTCTGGTCCTCAGCAAGGCTAAATAACATCAATACTCCACTAATTTGCTTCTACTGATTCCAGTTCTGCAGCCAGCTTTCTCTGAGCTGTGCTCCATTTCCTGCTACTCTTATGCCCAAAGATTATTTAAATATTTAGTGACTGGTGAAATGAAGAATCCAAAACCAGGTTGAAGTGAAAGTGGACAATGGAGAAGTTCTTGGTCCAGTGTCTGCCCAAAGGCAGCCCTGAAGTTCAGTATATCCATGGAGTATATTTGCTTTGGTTTAACAATTTCACACACTTTATTATGAGTGGACATGACCTCATCTTCAGCTGTATGTGGTTGCTTTAACACTCTATATTTTAATTTTTTTACTTCAGCATTTATTGCCTCATCCATAATTCAGAAGTTTATGGTCAGAGCCTGGATGTGACCAATCTTACTGGGAATGGCAGTAATTCAGAAATGAAAAGTTAGAATAATAAAATTAATCACATTCATTAATATGAGTAAAATTCCAGTGCAAATAATAATGTTACATTATTACATGTTACATGTTAATGGGCTGCACTGATGAGGCATTCTTAGAAAGAAATAAAGTATTCCCAGCATGTCTTATGTGAACAATAAGAACTCTGCCACAGACCAGCAAAGGCACCACTACTAAATGTGTCCATTCAAAGGCTCAGAATTGGTTTGGTTGTAATTCAGTGTGCAAAAATTTCCAGTTTTCCAAGAAATTTAAAGGCAAAAACCTTCTGAACTGTAGGAAATAATCTTATTTTCAAAAGTCAAAATATTTTCTGGTTTTGTCTTGGGAAATACATATTACCATTTCAGGGAAAATAAGGAAGAAGAAAGTGATTTGACAGTGTATCTCACAATATTCCTATCTCCAGTTTTGGACTATTTCAGTCTGAATGGGTGGACAAACAGATTGGCTAGAAATATTATTTTATAATCATGCTTGGAGGCTGGTAATTAAGGGAACATTCCCTATGTGGAGTTTGCTAACAATGCTGGAACTGTCTTATTCAATACATTTGTGAAGGATCAGAATGTATTCCCAACAAGCTGCAGATGACATGGCTCTAGAGGGAGCATTAGGTGGGCTCTAGGGCTCTTCTGACATTCAAAAGCATTCAAGAGTTGCTGGAGGAGTGAGATAGCAAGAACAAAAAGAAGATTCATAATGATAAATTGAAAGCATTTTACCTGGGAAGGAGAAAACCCCTGCAACAGCACAGGGTGGGCACTGCCTGGGAAGCTGCTGTGCAGGAAAATCTTTGAATGTCCTGCTGGGCTGGACCAGAGCTGGGCATGAGCCCATATGCTTCCCTGGAAGCAAAAGGGTTAACAGCAACCTGGACTGTAGGTGCAGGGCAGAGCCTGGAGATCCAGGGAAGTAACTATTCTCCTCTGTTCCACACCTGTTATGTCATAAACACAGTGCCCAATGTCAGGCTGCTCACTACAAGGGAAAGCACTTTTAAGCTGGAGACAGTTTGGTGGAAGACACCAAGATGATAGGAGCAGGAACATTTCTCAGGAGAGCCTGGGAAAGCTGGGTTTGTTGTCTGAAGCAGAGAGAGTTTTGAGAGAATCCCCAGATCAGCCCCCACTGACCAAGGGGAAGCTCTCTAGGAGCTGTAGCTGAGCTTTTTCCTGCTGTGCGGAACGAGGGACAAGAGACAATGTGTAGAACCAGTACAGACTGGAGAAACATTTTGCCCATGAGCACAGGTGAGCACTGGTATCAGTAACCTGGAGACGTTTTGTAGTCTCTGCCTCTAGAGGTTTTAAAGTCTTGACTATAAATGAAGCCATGAGAAATCTGGTCAGATCTCTTGGGGACCCTGGTCAGAGCAAAAGGTTGTTCTAGAAACCTCCTGAAGTCTCTTCCTACATGCATTATATTGTGATTCTATGATTCTCTAATTTGCAATGTGAAAGAAAAAGACATGCTTTTTGACCTAAAGAATGAGAGGCCAAAATGCTCCATTTCAGTTAAGAAATGAAACTTTGATGGTTTTGAAAAATTTAATGTTCTTTTAAATTTCAATCCATATTTCAGCAAAACTAAACTCCCTGAGGAAGTTTTGATGCTGATTAAACAGCAATCTTGGATGAAAGATGGTCTTTTAGGAAATCTTCAAATGGTTCCTGTAGGAATTATTTACATCAGGAGAAAGGACCTTAGTTTGCTGTTTTATTGACATAGATTGGAAGTGATCACTGCATTAGAAAGCTGCTAATCTTAAAGACACACAGGAAACAAAACAGGGGGAGAGGAGTCTGACAGTGGACAGCAACACATTTCAGATTTAACTTGTCTCTGCATAACTTGGCTACATTGGTTGTTTTATTTAAATTTTTTTCTGAACCATATCTGTTAGTTCTTCATATGGCCAGAGGTAGGATAAAGAAGATTGAGATCTCCCTCCTTCATTTGCATTAGTAAGGGATCCACAGAACAACTGCATTCACAAGGTGAAAAATAATATTTATTTTTGCTGAAATTATTAAAGCAGCTCTGTGACAAAAAAAAATTAAGAGTCTTTCTAAAGCATTTCAGCAGTGCTTCAGGAAAGCTGGCTGGAATGTCCTTACTCTTAGTCCTTTTTCTTCAGACTTGGCCTTTCCACAGTGTCTTTTTTTCTCCTGTTGGTCCTTTTGGAGCTGAGTGGTAAGAAAAGCATTTCTATAACTATATGGGAGCAAGTTAGAAGAGACCCATTCAAAGCATTACTCAAATTGACTGTTCAAAGATATTAATTTAGAAACCTCTGTTATAACTGTAAGTTTTTCAAACAATCAAAGCTGAGAGCTAGGTTTCTAGGCAGTGGCCTGTTGCTGGAGGAACTTTCCTCCTTTGACAGACACTTCTGTAGTCACAAAAGAGGAATATGTGCATTTTCAAACTGCTCTCTAGTCCACTTATTCGACATAGTAATTTTAAGATGAGATTAATTACCCTCTGGAGACCGACAACTTTAGAAAGAAAAAATACCATGATTTAAATACCCTAGAAGTGTTCTAATGTATTTCGGATTTATTGATGTCATCAAACAGATAAATTAAAAAATCTCTTTCAGATTATATTTGTTTAGCTAATCCAAGTATGTGACCGGTGGATTTGGCTGTGCACAGGTGATAATCATTTATAACTCTGAAATAGCAGCAGATAAATACAAACAATGAGCCCTGCATCTGACAGACCTGTACAAATATATCGGTCACTTTTCTTCAGAGATATCTGACTTGTCTTTGTGCTTTAATCAATAAAGTTCTCAAATGATTAAACAAGCTGATTTGTCCATTGCTTTTAGAACATGTCCTTGCTCATAACTCTCCAAAGTCAAAGAGAATTTGCATGTGATGTGCTATCCTCTAGAAGGCTTTTTCTTTCCTGCAGGAAAAGTTACCAGCTGCCTAATATAATCTTGTTTTCAGTAATAGCTTATGTGCCATTACCAGTGATTTTGACAGGGTTTTCTTATGCAGATCTGGTGTTTTTTTGATTTTACTTTTTTTTTTTCTAGCTCATATGCAGTCAACATTGAATATATGCATGCCTTAGTTCTTTTTTTATTGAGTACAATTTTAATGAATCACTGTGGTGTGTTCACCCTGGCCAGAAGCTGAGCACCCACAAGCTGCTTGCTCTTTTCCTCATTAGTAGGGTGGTAAAGGGAGTTGGAAGAACAAAAACTGAAAACTTATGGGTCAAGATGAAGTTTTATAAACAAAGCAAAGCTGTGCAAAGAAGCACATTCACTGAAAACTTTTGAATCCATTCCTCTTCTTATCATGTTCTAGCAATTATTTGTATATAAATCCCACCTCTAACATCTTTTCCTTGGATGTATCTATTTTCACCCTTTGATTTTTTTTTAGGTTTGCTTAGATAAAATCTGTAATCATCATGCTGAGTAAATCCCATTATTTGGATTCTCTGTGTAACATGCACAATATAAAAAAACCTTAATTGCTTAGTTTAGGCATTTGAAATACACCCTGGGGAGCACTTGTCTGTGGGTATGTTAAAATTCTTACATTCCTTTTGAGATCCAGGTCTAATATTTGGGGTTTAAAAAAACCTTTAAGCAACAGGACATCTAAAACTCAAGCTTTGGAATTTTAAAACTTAATTCCTACTGTGAATCTAGCCTCAAGGAATTAGATAACTTTTTTGAAGCCAGATCTTTCAAGATGTGGTGTACGAATTGTGACAAAATTTAGATTAGACTAATTTTATTTCAATTAATGAAACTCGCAGTTTAAGAGGAATACTGGAACTCTGCAGCTATAATACATAGTATCTGAGCAGTTTCATTGTCTTACTACAAGATACTTATGGGGACACAAGAACAAATTTCAGCAATCATGATATAAGTACAAAGAGACAACATCTTCAAAAATATATTGCTTTTCAGGCAGAAGAAATCATGTCCTTAGAAAAGAAATTAAACCAAATAAGAATAACCTGAATTTCATGAATGCAGTGAATGAGGAACCTTGAATTTTGAGCCTTTACAAGCATGTATAGCTCTGGGGATCCCATCCTGTTTGCTCTAACACAAGAAAACCTGACCTGTGACCAGATAGCTCTCAAGGACCAAAGTATTCAATGCCAGGGGATGAAGTTTCTCAGAGTTGGCTGACAATGTCAGTTTGGGCTACAATCATTCTGATACTTTTGGGAGGGAGTAATTTTGTCTACATTTTTGGTTATGGGATGAAACCCCGAAATTTCAAAACACAAAGAAGGTTCTAGATTTTTCAAAATCCTTTTTTATAAGGGTCAGCTTCAAAATGAAATTACCACATCAGCATGGTAAAGAAAGTTTACATTGTTGTATTAGCTGCCTTTATGTATACTTCAGGCATAAAGCAAGCAAAGGCAAAGGCAAGCTTGCAGTATTTATTTTGGTTGTTTTCTTGTGTTTGTCATGGATCAAATGCCCAGACAGATAGTGTAAATATCAAGTCATTAAGCTATGATTGCCAGATGACAGGCCTGTATTGGATATAATAGGGCTTCACCTGTATTAATTTATTATGAAAACTGTATTAAGCAATTATCTCTTTTATATATTCCTGGATATTACAGAGAGTTTAATTTCTTAACAGTGGAATATTTTCCAAAGGAACTATTTTAATTATTTTGTTATGTCTCTTTTTTGCTCCAGCACCTGGGTAACAGGGGACAGTTTCATTTTCCTTTTATATGATTGGCATAAGGACCTGAGTGCTACCCAGTCTGTAGAAGTTTTATAAGCTTTATATGCTGCCATCTCTTCTGTTCTGAAGCCCCTTCTGCTCTTCTTTCTTTTTTCCACACCCTGCCCCCACATATCTCCCAATTTCAACATACACAGAAACATTTTTCATAAATGAAAATCAGTCCCAACCATCACAAGCATTTAAAGCATGACCATCATTTTTCACAGATCCTAAAATCATTCCCCTGGGATCTTTGCTCAATCCATTATTGAAAAACATGATAAGCATATTGTGATTTTATTTTTTATTCTTTATGCCTCTTGAAGTACAGCTTGATATTTACATCCACTGAGCATGTGAAAATGTAGAAGGGTTTCTTCTTCCCTCTTTTTAAGATGACTTCCCATAACAATATGATTGAAGAACCAACAATACTCCATCTTTTGCTGCACTGATTAAAAGCATGCCTCTTTTCATCTGTTTTAATCAGTCATGAGGAATGGTGTCTGAATTCTGAGCAGTGATCTAAGAGATGATAATCTGAATTCTAAGAATGCATGCTTATATCTATGTCAGTTCTATGTAATTACTGCAGTGAAGTGTATGTAGAGGTACCAAATAATATTAACTACACTCTTTAAAGTCAGAGAGGAATAGTAGCTTAAAAAAAAATAAAAACACTTAAGGGCAGACTATTGTTCCCTCTAGAAAGAGGACTTGGATTTTTTACAAACCATCCTAGAAGGCAAGAATAATCCAGGATCTTTTTAACAGATCTCTTAGGGTGTAGCCAGCTGGGGGTCAGCCTCTTCTTCCAGGCAGCAAGTGACAGGACCAGACAAAATGGTCTTTAACTGTGCTAGGGGAGGTTAGATTGGATATTTGGAAAAACTTTTTCACTGAAAAAGGATGGTTGAGCATTGTGGCATTCTGCCCAACAAAGAGGTGGAGTCACCATCCCTGGAAATTAGAAAATAACTTGTGAGTGTGGCAGTAAGGGACGAGGTCTAGCGGTGAACTTGGTGATGCCAGGTTAAGAGTTGTACTCAATGATATTTGGGATCTTTTCCAAACTAAACTATTCCATGATTTCATGTTCAGAATTCATTGTGCAATCACTTCATTTTTCCATTCAGTTAAGCCCTGTTTATAAGGAGCTGCTTCCAGAGGCCTTACATCTCAATATGGCCACCACAATTCTTCATCCTCCAAACTTTTCTAACACAACTAATAGATTGCTATTTCTTCACAAGTTTCTCAACTTTTCTATTTGTGATTTATTTTTTATACTACATTTTTCTGTCTCATTTGGGACCTAAATATAAGCCTTTGATATATTTTTATTTTGGCTGCAATCTCTTACCAAATTCTTGGTAAGAAGTGTCATGGAAGTTAACAATTGGGAAGAAATTATTCCATTAACAAAGACTCCACCCATCTTGCCGCCAGTGCTGGGTAGGTTTATATTTGAATTGATCAGCTTTTCAGAGCTTTTCAGAAAAATATAATATTTGCATTTGTAATTTTCATCTTCCTTGGTGATTATTGCTGATTAAAACATCAGTATATTTTATCAAACATAATTTTGCGTTCACAATTTCTCACCAGGATTTTTATAAACTCATTGATGACTCAGTTCTTAATCTATAATACCAGAAATTAACTGTATTAACAACAGAAAAATTGTTTTAACTTCTTTTTTTAGCTTTTTTACCTATCCATGAGAAATTATCCACAAACTATCAAAAATTAACAAATGCAATTGTTTAGAGATTGTTTAGGGAGGAGCAATTGAAATATAAACCAATGTAAATTATTTGGCATTAATTGTATTCTTAGTCTGAAATATAATCCATGAGTTATAATGCAATTTGAGGAGATTTTCATTGTATTAATATTGACAATACAAATTCCCAAAATGATAAATTTATCTCCTTAATAAAAACAGAAGTTTGTGATAAAGTATATTTATTTAAAAGCACTTCTAAGAGTGTTAGTTCTTTAACTTTTGGATTTACATCAGGATACAGATTATGTGTACAGTCTAAATAGTGAGCTCATGGAGTAGAAATTGTGCCAAAGTAATTTGAATTCTGGGGATTTCAGAATGTCAGCTGTTATAGTAGTATCCAATTAAGGAGTTGCCTTAAATTGCAGACATTAGTGTAGTGCTATCTGTTACTAATTCAACTTTTATGGGCATCATCAGAAAGTTTTATTTCTAACAGGTTGCATATATAAATTACCTACAAATAAAAATTATCTAAGTACTGCTACTTACAATGGCTTTAACCAATCTGAAATAAAGAATTGTGGTAAAGGAAATAGCCTTTTTCAGTAACTCTCTTTTATAGCTATTTATGTAGACCAGTGTGGGTTTGATTTAATCATATGGAGATTATATTTGTACAAAAGGTGACCAGCAGTGAAGCAGTACACATATATCATAAGCTATTTTTAATTTCCCTTTGTATTTTGGATCTGGTTCCTTTAGCCATTGAAATATGAATGCTTCAACTTGCTTGTAATACATTATCCTATTCTTAAGGTAAGGTCACTCATGTTCAGTAGCAAAACCCCACAGCTGTTCTTTTTAAAGCTATTGTAATGAGCACACTCATGTGCTAGCAAAGGACTTAAAGTGAATGTTTTTTTTAAGGAATAGTTTTTAGATGCTGTAAGGTTAAAGATATTCCAGCAGAATAAAAGAGATAAAATATTGGATAGACAAAGTTTGCAACTTTTGTAGCAGAATAACACTCCTCTAATGAATGCATCAATACAACAGGAGATATTTCAATGACCAAAAAAATAAAAGTGTAGGGTATTTAGAGGTTGAGATCCACTAATAGTAACAATTGTGGTCAATTCTAGAATGGGAAATATGCAAGAAGAAACCTGTGCACTCAAAGAGTTTTTATGTCTGAATATACAGCCTACTGAAGTGATTAACATTTTTCTCCTCTGTTTCTTTATCTTAGACAATCTACTGTTTATCCTTGTATGGTGATGCTGTCTGGTTGTGTCTGAGGGTGAGACAGAGAAATTTGGACACTTTTTAAATTACTCAGAGTGTTAGTTGTACTTCACTCCCAGGTGGGCTTGAAGTATTGAAAGGGAGACTATTGTCACAGTGGTAGAAAGGTATCAGTCTCTCCTGGCCCAGGAGGTTTACAGGGACTCTGACTTTGCTAGCCAGATTCAGTGTTTATGTATCCCTGACAATGGCCCTCAGCACTGTTTCAGAATTGCACTTTTGGAAAACAGCTTGGTGTTGCCTAAATGCTCACATGTTGAGGGACTTCTCAAGTTTTGCTGGTGTTGAATGACAGAACCATTATGGCCTGGATGATCAGTGCTCTAGTGCTGTGTGCTTGTTTGATTCCCATGATGTTTACTATAACATCTGCCCTGAACAGGAGAGAATCAGTGGCGAGCTGTTGTTGAAACTTGTGGTTTGAGACACAGATTGGGCTGAAATGCTGTTCAGTTTAGTTGACTTGGAGAGCTTGGAACAGAGACATTCCATTAATAGGCACTGAAAGAAAAAGGTGTAAGTAATTGTGTACAAAGTTATATGAAAACATACCCTTTTAGGCAATATGGCTGGAAAGTAGTCTTCAAGCCATGTGCAAAAGGGAAAAAATCATAAATAGAAATTTTAAAGATAGCTGCACTAATTATTTGTCAAGAATCTTTTCTCCTGTTAATTGTGAGTCTTTGTTTCTCTTTCCAATTTTTTTTTTCTGCTACATGATATTTTGATTAGGTAGAGATGAACACACTTTGAATTTCTTTAGTAGGAGATACTTTTAGTCATTAATTCACTAATTTATTAGAGGGAGGTTCGGGACCTGCAAAGGTTTTTGGAAATGGAATTACTCCAGCCTCTGCACAATCCAGACTGCTGTAAACTATTGTTCTGTCATGTTTTAAAGCAGGACAGACAGACTGCTGAGTCCTGAAGGCCTTATATATTTTCTGAATTTATATTTGAAGTTGCTTAGGACTTACTAAAAAGTGGCAGCCAAATAAAGACCCAAATAAGGTAGTGCTTTTTTTGGTTTGTTTGTGGTTTTTGCCCCTTTTTTGTAATTTTTTTTTTTTTTTAACCATCCTTAAAATCCCTAAAATCATTTTATGTTAGAAAGTAGACTTCATTATCTTGAAGACCAGTGAAAGTATAGCCAAGTGGCTGGAATTATATGAGCTGACTCTCAGTCTGTGTGTTGCCAGATCCTGGAAAGTTTGAAAATTAACTGAGACAAAACGTTGGGTTCATTATTGTTCTGTTTTACAAGTTTTGATCCCAGCTTCATGATTCAAAGACAACTTGTAGAACTGAAGCATATCTACAGAAAATAATCTCTAAAAGAATATCAGTAAAAGGATTTACTTATACAAATGGAATGGTTGAGATATGTCTTAAATACTTCATTTGAATTAAAATACGCTACAGGAACTATAGTAATATGTAACAGGAAAATTTGTAAAAATCACACCATCACTTTTTCACATTAGATTAATAATATTTCATTTCTTCAAGTATCTGACTATCAGATAATCTAGCTACAAATATTCTGCCTCCTTGCATGTATGCATGGAGATTTCTTTATGCAGCTGGATAGAAAGAGTTAATAACTTAAATTAAGAATGATGAGGGAAGGCAAGAACAACTAGCAGCACTGCAAGACAACTATGGACAGTGTGAGTGGGTAAAGGGCATGGGGTGATATGACAAGAAAGCACTTGCACATCAGCAAGGAAGTGCCCAAAGGGCATCATTCTGGGGAGATGTCCCAACCTTTTCTAGGAATTCAGTGTGGGATGGTTCACTGAAGTGCCTCTGTACAATGTAGGCAGCATGGGGGAATAAAAGCAGGGCTTTGATCATGTTGGGATCTTGGAGACTTTGCAGGTTCCCATTAATGGTTCCCATTACTGGAGTGCTTCAATGAAGGGATACAGGCTCACTCAGAAGGACAAAAAAGGAATACAAGGAGGGATATTTGCTCTTTATGTGAGAGGGCAGCTGGAGTGTATGGAAGCTCTGTCTAGGATTAGTGGGGCTGAATCCAGAGATAAAGTTAGAAATGTTAAAGTCCAAATTGAACTAAACCTGTTAAGGGGTGTCAAATATAAAAAGAATAGAGATGAAAAAGGAAGCTCATTCTTGAGAAAATGGAGGGCCTGGTTATGGAGGATGGAGACAGATTGTTTTAGTGGTTACCTTTGACAGGACCAAAACTAATGGGCACCACCTGGAACACAGGAGATTCTCTCTCTTATCATGGGAAAACACCTTTTTTATGGTGAGGGTGACTGAGCACTGGCACAGGTGTCCCAGAAAAGTGTGGAGTCACCCTCTTTGGAGACATTCAAAAGCTTCTGGATATGGTTCTGGACAACCAGCTCCAGGTGACCCTGCTGTAGGTGGGGAGTTGGACCAGATACCTTCTGGAGGTCCTTTACAATTTCAGTTTTTCTGTGATTCTGGGATTGTGTGACTCTCTGAAACTAATATTCTATATACTATGATCTTCTGATTCTATGCAGTATTTCAGATAAATTGTAGATAATCATTGTGCATTTATTTCTTGTACTTACTCACTTATTCTTCTATTTAATGATAAGAAACAAATGCCTGTTCTCTGGTCCCTACAGAAAATTACTAATCATTCATCTGAACTTTGGGAAAATATGGGATTAATTTCTAGCATAGTGAACTTGATCCATGTATGTTTTCCAGCACTTCAAATTTGTCTTCATATCAACAGGATTAAACACTTTATACAGTCTTAATCACTCTGTACAGGCATTTTTTTGCTTTGATTTTTTTCATTTTTCATTGAAGAGTATGAATGACTTGAGTCTGTATATTGCCTTTAACCAAGATGTTAAAAAGCCTCTGAGACCATTCATGCATTCTGGTTGTATTTGCTTTGAAAAATATTGCAACATTATATTGCTAAAAAATTTAAATGCTCTGTCTAGTTCTGGTTATCACAAAGTTTAGATACACATCTTTGTTAGACAAGAAAAATTTTGATGAACTAATATTATTATGTTTGGTCTTGGTTTTTTTAATAAATACTCTCAAGATGAAGTTTTCTGGTTACAGTCACTGCTAACATAACTACTCTTTATCCTTGTCATTTCAGAATGTTCAAACAACTTCTGTCACTTCATAGCTGAAAGGTTTAAATCCATTTTTTTCCACATCTCCAGTTAACAAAAATAAATCCACAACGGATAGTTAAGGCATAGACTGAGCCAATAAAAACCCAAAGAAAGAGAAATTGATGGAATGTAACTTCATATTTAGAAATGGCACCTCAATAATGATTCAGCAGTACTTGTCATCAGATGCAATATAGGAAAATAATGTATTTTCCTTCTCCAAGCAGATGTTCTCTACAGTTGCTGGTGGGTTTCACAGGTTTGTCAACTCTGGGTCATTGTCTCCCAGTTTATAATAGTATTGACTGATCAATAGTCCTTCTCTGAAAGTCCTGCTATGGCCATGGACCTTGTTCCAGGATTGAATTTGTCATTAGGTAACTATATTTGACTTTTTCATGTGGGCTTCTTTTCATTTTTGATAATATCATGTGGGTCTCCATATTTCCTATAAATGGTGATCTGTATCCCCTTATCTCTGAAAATCCAACAACCAAAATACAAAAAAGAAAACCTACTATTATAAAAACTATAAGCTGCTATTTTTATATATTGAATTTGCCTTTTACATACTTTATAATGAATTTTTCTACCTGGTTATTTTAATTGGCTAGTTCCTCAGTTTGTATCCTAATCACATAAGCAGGTTAAAGTTATTAGCAGTGCCTTGCATTCAGCAAAATCTATGCATTTCTGAATATATAATAGGACTTGATTTTTTAGTACTATTAGCTAGCACCTAATGTCTTCAGTTGCACAGCTGTAATAAATGAGACCTAATGTTTGCATGGTACTGATTTACCATATTCTACGGGGATAGAAAACTAAAGTTCTGCCTCTTCTGTAATCATTTATAGAACTGAAGGGAATGAGCATATTCTTGAGGCATTAACCTTTCACCATTTTCAGTTTCATGGTCACATGAAAGTTCTATTTTTGTATCAGGCAATCATAGTCTTTTCACACTCTGTTTTTTTCTCTGGTCTGATTAGCATTCCTCCTTTATTTCTGACAACTCCATGACAATTGTCCACATTTTTTACATAATTAGAACTTCATTCCTATCTTTGAAATAGCCAGATCTCCTCTTGTATCACAGCATGCATAAAACAATCTGTCAAATAGTCATTTCAAAGTTTCTATGATAAACTTCTGTGATGATCAGGAAAATAATTAATGATTCTTCCCTTTAACCAAATCAATTTGATTGCACTATTTTTTCACTTATGCAATAATGATAACTTATAACCTGCAATATAATCATATCCTGCAATATCATCACTATTTCAGGCAAAGCCAGAGGTGTCCTACAAGCACTCATACAGCCATTTTTATAATACTATTCTCCAACTAGAAAGACCTTAATTTTTGTCAATTCCATGACACCAGCATACACTGATTCTGATTTCTTCCTCAAGCTTTTATTCCTGCACTATTCCCTTTCTATATAGCTCTGGTATGACAAATTACGTGCAAGACCTGTGACACACTATGACACAAATGATTAAAGCATTAGAATTTCATTCATCCTGGATGGAAAAAACTGGCAAATCCCTATTAGGGAGATATATCCAAGGTAACCACATAGAATCACAGAATTACAGAATTCTCTAGAAAGAGACGAGCACATTTTTGTTGCTGGGACAGTTTTCATGAAAATCACATTCATGTGATGCCATGAGTCACTGTTGGTCAGAAGAACAATATGGCTGATGGCCACCCTATAAATTGCTGTCTGGCCAATACCTGCTTTGTCATGCACTTATCTGGCCTTGCTAAACAACTTTGACTACTCTTATCAAGGCAATGACCAACAAGCCCAGTACAGAGGGCTGCCAAGATTGTTAAGAGAGGGTGAAATATAAGAAGTGGTTGACAGAAATTATTTTCTTCAGCCTTAAGGAGAAAAGTAAAGAAAGTGGTTACTCTCTTCTTAAGCCCTGAGAGGATGTACAGAAGGATTCTTCTATGTGGTGCTCTGTGATAGGAAGAGTGGCAATGAATCCAAGCTGAAAATTTGGAAACTGATTTGATATATTGAAGAATGGTTTTGTTGTGAATACAGTTTGTCACTGACAGAGGTTTCACAGGAGCTTCCACCCTTGCAGTTATTCAGGAGAAGGATCTGAGCTTCAGGCAGATGCACTCTGAGAAGCTGCTGAACTACATGACCTCTGGATGACCCTTTCAACCTTCATGGTGCCATGATTCTCTGATGAATCAAGAGAATTGAGGTTTGAGGATTTAGATGATCAAAATCACAATCAAGTTTGTTTTCAGAATTTTGCATGTAAGTGTAAGAGTTTTTCATAATCCTGGGAAGACTTATAAACATACTTTCAGTTTATGGAATTTGAACAATATAATTGACTACTTTACAGGCTTAATTTACAGTGCTCTGGATGAAGTATGAGCATAAATCTTAAAAGTCATCTTACTCCCTCTCCTTGTAAAGCAAATATGTGTTTATTCTTGAACTATATATATAATCCCTTTCGACTGTTCTAATTTTAAAATTTTGAAACTAAATTGCAAAGAATATGAGATAAATCATGAAGCAGTGTGTGTTTTATAGCTTGCAGTTCAATATATCTGGAGTCTCTCATTCTGCTCTTTGAAGAATTAACAGACTCTTATCATTTAAGTTATGGGAGAAAAGTTGAATAAACAAATTCAAATTCAACCTCACTGTTTTGCCTTCTTATGTTTCAGGGAAGAGTGCTTTCATTGTGCGGAGGAAATAGTTTGCACTTTCATTTTTAGCTAAGATGCCATTAGCTGGAAAACCGGAATAAAACAGGAACCTCTGCATTACAAAAATAAATAAATAAATAAATAAATAAAAGAAGCCCACCACTAGGTGGGTTTCCACTGGAATTTGAAAGTCCTCCTAAAGTCTTTTATAAGATATTTCCTGGCTCTTTAAGAAGTTTTACCTAATGACTCCTCCCAGCCCTTCCATTTTCCAGATTTCTCTGTTGGAAATCCAATGGTAAATTCACAGACTTCAAATAAGATAAGAAGATTACCATTTTCTTCAGAACTGAAATGAAGAGCTTAATCAAAGTGTGTTCATTCTAAGTATTTCCCAGGCTGATCATTAAAAGTATTCCACAATATTTTCACCATAATAAAATTAAATTAATTGGTTTATAGGTTACCAATGTATCCCTGCACTTTCTTTTAAACTGGCATAATCATTATTTCTCAGTTCTCAATACTGCTTAAACATATCTAGAAATACAGAACTTTTTTTTTTTTTTTAGGATTTAGAGACAGGTTTAGGGCTTTGGTATTTTCCATATGTTTAACCTAGCCTACCTTCTTGAAAAGAAAAAAACCAAAAACACACACCTCCCCAAAAAAAGAAAAAAAAAAAAAACCACACCAAGAAATCAATCAGCCAACCAATCAACCAAACCAAAATACCCCAAACTCAATTCTTGAATTCATGTTCCTATGCAGCATATTCATTATTTTCTTCCCTGGAGATTTTGTATTTGAATTTAAAATT
Source organism: Luscinia megarhynchos (assembly GCA_034336665.1). Taxonomy (NCBI): domain Eukaryota; kingdom Metazoa; phylum Chordata; class Aves; order Passeriformes; family Muscicapidae; genus Luscinia; species Luscinia megarhynchos. Next base: position 75,760,179 of record JAPFBE010000003.1, read on the forward strand.
TTTACATGGACATGCAATTATTTTATATATGGGCTATTTTGGTTTTGTTGTTTTGGGTTTTTTAATATGGTAATTAATTTCCATGGAGCAGGTGTCACCTGTATCTGTGCATTCCTTTACTGCTAGTTGAAATTTCTAGAGTTATTTCCTCCCTCAGATGAGTATATTTAAACTATGACCTCTTTATCTTTCTTTTTTCAAGATCTGAACATTCTCTCTCCCATCTTCCTTCATGGCATATTTTTATGTTTATGGAACAGACCGATGGGGGTGCAGATGGTGTTTTTAATTCTTCCTACCTTTGCTAAGCCCAGCAGCCACCTCTGTGCTATGTTTAAGCAGCACCTTGAAAGCAGAGACACAAAAGCATGCTTTTTCAGAGCTGATTTAGTATCAAGTAAGCAGCTGAACCAGATGACTGGCTGCATACAGATATATGGAAAAATAATGAAAGCTTCAGAAGCTGTTAAAATGTGATAGTGATAACAATAACATGATTATACTTCCCAGTAGGTTTACAATGCTGTACAGGTACTATGCAGTGTGGAAAATTCTCTCCCCAAATTAAAGAGACTTGGAAATAAGTAGGGAGGCATTCCACATTCTGCAGGACAGGTCAATAAAGTGAGATGTAGTCTCTAGCTGTTAACACTCACAGAAAATGCTGTTCTTTTTCCTGAGAACAAACGAAACATGGGAAAGGCAAATTTCTTCTACATCTGATACTGCAACGTTAGAGAGGCTTGAGATCTAGTTCCAGTAATCAGAATAAACCATGCTTCCTATGAGACATAATTAAATTGGCCTGGAGCTATAGCTAGAGAAAGTAGGTTTCTTTCAAGGAAAAAAAATAATATTATTAGTTCTGTTTACATCACTTAAAATATGTTCTATCACTGGACTTAAGTATATAAAACCATTAGCCCTTGAATATTCACACATGGTTGAGGTTCTTCATGTGCCTAAGAGCCTAGCTAATTTGTGTACCTAAACATGTTTCTGGATTGCTTCTGGCCCAAATAATTTAATTAACTATTCTAAAAATACTTACAAAAATTAAGAAATAAAATCAAAACACTAACACTTTTTGTGTCAGAAAAAAATTATACACCATCATCACCTTCTACCCATCTCATCTCAATTTTTCCTTACTGTTACTCTCGGTTATTTTTTCCCCACTTACTCTCTCACTACTGCCCCTATACCTTCCAGCATTTGAAACTGTTGCTGAGTTTTTCAGATCCCTCAGAGAACCCTCTCAGCTTCCTTTATCCTTGTAGTTCCTCAAGCTCCATTCTCTTTTCAGCTGTGATATTTTACCTTTGCCAAACAAGTTCCCTGCTCTTCCTCTCTTTAAAAACCTGCTGTCACCACTCAAAAACAGAATTAAGTCCATGTTTCATATGAGCACTGAACCTGTTCAATGGCAGTGTTTTGAGCAAAAGCTGCCTAAGGCAGCCTGTCCAATATTACTCAAACTGAGGTTTTCTGGCTGATAAAGAAAGACCAATGAACAGAAAAGAGAAAACCACAAGGAACATAAAAGAATAAGAGAGAGGAAAAGTGTTTTTATTTTCTCCAACAGATGTTAAATAAGACACTCCTGAACTTTTTGGTTTATGAAACCGTATGTATTACCTTTTTGTGCATAGATGAAGCAAAAAACACAGGCTTTTTTATGGAATTCCTCTATTTAAAAAATACCTTTCCTAGCACAGGTAAATATTATTACTTTTCTGTGTTTCTTCTGAATGGACTGGACTAATAGTCTTTTTAGTAACAGTTTCTTATCATCAGAATTCATCCAATACTATAAAACTTTTACTTCTTTTATTGAGGAGTTATCTGATTTGTGGAGAATGATGTTGCTGTCTGTTGCTACATCAATTTGGTGACACTAATATGGCTCTTATAGTATAAGTAATTAATTTTTATTCATTTTCTCAGACTTAATACTTCCTTTTAACTGTTTCTTTTTAGCCATTCTTAGATAATTTTCCAATTGCTGAAAAAAAGCTAGATTTTTTACTTCCTAGTCTAATCTAAGTGACTGTATATTTAGGCAGTAAATCATTTAAAGGAAGAGTGTCAATGCTTGATGTACAAAAATATGAAGAAAATGTGAAGAATTTCTTCTCTAAGTAGCTTAAAAGTAGAAACGTGTGAAAAATGAGAACACAAAATCTTAACTATAGTGGAAGCAGTGACATTTCTTCACTGGAGAAGAGACTGCCAAGTGAAAATGAGCTTTCTCCAACTCTTGTGACAATTACAATTGCAATTTTACAAGCCCTGGGAAATGTGATCAATCCTCATTAGAGACATGAATCATGTTATCAATCTGAAGGGAAAGAAAAGTGCACTATGGATGCTCCAATACTACTTTCCACCTTTGCTTTGCAAAGTGCTTTAAGATGGAATATGCGTTCTGGCTGGCATCACAAAAATACATCCACACCTTCAAAACAGACCATCTGCATGTGTTCTGCTCGAGCTTTAGTTCTAGACACAGTCCCACACATTTCTCATGTTGTCCCCATGAAATGAAGTTCAGCTGTTTTATCCTGACCCAGTGCCATTTTGTTCTGAATGTTTCTCCTCTCTTGCTTTGGACTTCCAGACTTTCCATGCTTGGCTAATTAACTCCCCATGAGTCTTTAAATCTGAGCCTGTGGCTTCAGCAACTTGTGTTTTTCACATTCAGGGAGTCCAGAATATGTAGTAGCAGATATTTATTTAGCATCATCAAATACTTTTTGAAATAAACTAGATTTTGTAGTCAAATGTACATGGCACATAAAATGGGTTTTGTTTGGTTGGGAATTTTTTCAGATTTGTATTTACATGTTTTTGTATTGCTTACTGAAGTTTCATCATAAGTCTTTTTTAATGTTAACTCACTGAGGTACCCAGTTCTCAACCTGATATTTCATTAAATTTTTCTCATATTAAGCCCAGTACTTTACTTGACCAATATCCTTTTTACCAGAATTCAGAAAAATTAAATTCTTCAGTAATAATAGATACAGTGAAACATTAAGTCAAGCTGAATAAAATATACTTTTCCCAAAAATGCAGATTTTGTTTTTCTAGGTTCTGGGCAATTGGTCACTTGGGTCAAATACTGGCCCGTAATTTGGCAGACTCAAGGATTCCATGAACTAAAGCAGGATCAGACACCTGTCTGGGAATCACATGCCCAGATGTAAAGTCTGTAACATGAATTCCTATGTCTGAGCGAATTATGTCCTTTACAGCCTGATTGGAAATAAACTTTTATAGCTTAATTGGGGAAAAGAACTTGTCAAAGGAAGGGTTTATCTCTTTTCAAAGTCCTTGCCTAAAATAGGTCCAGATGAATAAATGCTTTGTAGGTGTCTAAAGTCAGATGAGGTGACTCATGCCCTGATTCATTAGAGACTTGAGAAAGTTGTGGAGTTCTCATTATCTCAATTGTAATTTAGCCAAGTGCTTGACTTGAGAGAAAAATAATTAATTCTTATTCTGGGAAGATGAAATATTGTTTAACAATGTCAAGTGGAAAAGATTGCTGGACTTACAGATGAGATAACAAAATTTGATATTAGATTTTCTATTAGTTTAGAAAAAGTTAATTTTTTAGTTCAGCTGGATCTTATAGTTTAGGCAGCTGTCCAGACTTTTCCTCACATTGTGTATATTATTTTATTGATCATTTATTCAAATTCTGTTGCAATCAGCATACAATTTTCTTTTTTGCTACTGGAAAATATCAGTTTATAACTTGGTCATAAGGATGACATTCTCCATTCAGCCCAGTGTTCATTCCTGTTTGCATTGTACTGAGACTTCTGATTATCTTTAATAATTATGTACTAAGATTATAAAAAAATGTCGTATATTTATAGCAGCAAATATGTTTACTGCTCTTCTGGTGTGTTACATAAAGAGGAGAAAGCTTTTGGATTTGCAGTTTTTCTGTTTCTCTTCATTCTTCAGATTAGTATTCAGCAGCTCTTCAATTTTCAGAGTTGTTTGCTGCACGTAGGAACAAAGGTAGACTATCTGCTGACTTATGTATAGCCCTTCTGGTAGGTTTTTCAACATGACTTAGAATCCATAAAATGTACACTGGTCCCAGTTTTATGTATAAAGAAACAAATGAAAAATAAAATTTTAGTTCAAACAAAACAGTTGCAGTTAGCATGGGAAAAACGAATACAAAATCTTAGTTGCGCTTCACAGACCACGTTCACATATCAGTTCTGGAACCCAAAACAAAATTATAACTGTGCGTAGGTAGAAACAAAAATCAAATTATTTCAGTGTAGAGTATTAATGTTGAGATCAGTCTAGGAGTCCTTTGTGAGCATTAAGAAATGTGTTTTTCATATATTTTTTATCAGCTTATGATACTACAAGGTCTGTCAGGGGAAAAAGCCAAGTAAGATTGAAAAATAAGATTACAAATCTAGTGATTTGTTATTTAAAAAAAAAAAAAAGGTAATTCTACTGTTGTCCTTTAATCCTTCCTTTAGACTTAGTAAGGTTCTCTCTCCTTAAAAAAAAGGAAATGTCTTTTGTGAATTAGTCACTGGTGACTGGAAAGTCTAACTGTTGCCACCTAACCTCATGAGAAAAAAAATTGGCAACCAGAAAGATCTATATGCATTATGTAATACTAATGTGACTTTGCCATGTATAACCTCAACTGATGACTGGGCAGGACTAAAGAAAATTTTAAAAATCCGATAAACCAAAGCAACAAAATGCTCTTCTGCAGAGTAGATGTCACTGAGAACAGATGAATTATTTTTAGGTTAATTTGTAAATTAAGTAGATGAGCTCTACAGTCCTGCTGCTTCCTGAATAATTGGTATTATTTCTGCAATGATTTAAATAATTTTACATCCTGAAAGAGAACCATGTGTTAATATTTCATGAAGTTAAACATGTATGCAATTGTCAGTGACATATCGTTATATCAATACAAATGACTCAATGGCCTTAGAGGTCTTTTCCACTCTAAATGATTCTGTGATTCTATAGTAATGCCTCTCCATTTCATTCATCATAGATTACAAAACAACATTATGATGGAATACTACAGTTTAGTTTTACTTGTCACACATGAACAGAATTATATTATTAGCAGTTTAAAATCACTAACAATCCCCTTTAAATTTGAACACTCAAAAGCTGAATTAAGGGTTTCTTATGAAATTTTAGCATTTTAAATTTGGCTTCAAACTTAGCAAACCATCCATAAATCATTATGTCAGAAACAATCTCTCAGAGTAAATCTAAAATGAAAGATAGTCCATACGATTCAAGAAGCAGGTAAATAAAACTGATATTAGCTTTGTATTTTATTTCCTTCTAATCTTTGCATTAAATCCATCTTTGTCTGCTTCTTTTAATACTTAGTCACTTTGAATTGTGATTTAATTGTTGTTTGAGTTTGTCTGACTGAAACACGAGGAACAGTGACACTGTACAATTTATTTGCCACATAAAAACATTTTTTATTCATTTTTCTTCTTTACAGTTTGAGAATGAATAATTAGACTTGATACATTGCATAATGACTGCTTTAAAACTTGTAATTTTCTTTCTGTTTTTCATATTAGTTAATGTGCTCAATTTTCAAAAATGCACATGTGATTTAAACCCTTTATTTCTGATGCATTACATGTGATTGTTTAGTATTCATTACGATGCAATCAAGTTAGGTCTTGAACAACAGGAAAAGATGGGACAAGTTCCTGGTAGATTATGTACTTACAAGTTTTTACTGGAATTGCAATAAAATATATCTACATATCCCTAAAATAAAATGACATATTACTGTGTGTTTGTGATAATCTGCTGCATCAGTTTGATATTTCAGGAGTTAAAATACTGCCTCAATAGTCTGTTAGTCTGAAAAATTGATGTCCCATTCTTAAAAAAAGCCTCCGTCTTTCTGAAATTTTATAAAAAATATGTTTAGGTTAAATCACTACAACATAACTTTCTTTCTTCTTCACAGAAAAAAACTACACTTGACCAGGAAAAAAAAAAATAGCATATTTCATCCAGAGAACATTATCATGGTCTCAAATGAATCTTGCTGAATCTGGAGAAAAAATAGCAAAATCTCTGGGAGGAAAATGGCCACTGAGGGAAGAAAAAATATCAGCAAAAGCAAAACATAAGGGTTGCAAGAAACAAACAGGGTTAATAAAAAACTGAGCAAAACATATGGGCTGGTAGAATGCAAAACCGTTCTAACATTAATATTTGCAAGATGAAATGTACAGATTTAGATTTGGTGCAAGATCATATTACACTACTACTAGTTATGCAAAAAATGTTGGCTGATCCCAGGTGTCTTTACTTTTAGGAATTTGTTTGAAAATGAGAAGCAGAAGAAAGACTTGCATCACTAGAAGCCATATTGCAAGAATGATTAGAAATAAAGACATTAAATAGGTTTTTAGGTCAGTCTCTACTATTAGTTCCAGTAGTGCATTATAGAGTAATGGTTTCAATTCTGCTCATGGGGTTTTTTATAGTATGAACTGAAAAAAAGGAAAAAGATAAAAATAGAAAACAGGAAAGAAGAAAATTCAAAATAAATCTGATATCACTGAGAATTCATCTGAAGCATCCCACTATGTTTGTTTTAAAGTAATTGCTTAGGACATATGCCACTCTGTTCTTGCTCTTCATAAGCCTTGGGTAGAAAATCTGTGAAAAATTAGTTCAAGTCTGCAGCACAGTATTGGTGCAGGCAGACACATGATTGTCATTTATCATTTGATGGTCTATTTGGAAGAGTATTTTCAGTGTGTACCCACTATATTATTTTCTGAGGAAATTAAAACGTAAGATCTAATTTGGTATACAGTGAACACACTCCCACCTCTAACAAAGGCAGAGTTAATTTTCTTCTCAGTAGATGATATGGTGCTGTGTTTTGGATTTGTGCTGGAAACAGTGAAATTGTCTTTATCTCAGTCCACAAATTTAATCACTTTTACCCTTCCAAATGTCTCCCCAGGAGTGAATGAGCCCCTGCATGGAACTTATTTGCAAGCTGGGGTTAAACCACATAACTTAAAGATCTGGGCTTTGGACCTTTGTTTGTTTTCCTACTTTTTTTTTAAATATATTTTCATTAGGCATTTGCTCGCTTTTCTGTTTCACAGTTACATCTGATATATCCATATTTCTGTGGAGACTTACACTGTACATTTTTGTTGTTTCCAACCAGTGGCAGATCGTCTCCACAGTCATGTAGCATTTACTGTTCCTGACATCTTCTTCATCCTAGAAAAGCCATAATCTTGAATTCATGCTGTTGTCTTTAAAAGCCTAGAATATGCTGTCTAGCACTAGTATTTGGATAAGTGCTTCTAAATCTGTCTTACTAATAATGATTTGTATTGAAACCAATTATGACTAAATAAGTTCAGTGGGAATGAGTTTGCAGATGATGCAATCAAGCTTGGCAAAAGAAAACTGTATATTTAAATGAATTTTATTTTTTCACTGTTCTGTTCATATTTTTTTTTCTTTGCTTTTATCTATCAGAAAGGAGGAAGCACATGAGATATCTTCTTACTGCACTAGATAAATATGAATATTACACTAGTAGAAGATCTCTGTTCCCACAAGTTCTCATTTCATTTTCTAATTATTCTATACACAAAGATTGTCAGGAAATAATGTATTTATTTCTCTACTACCTGCTAATTTCAAAGTCTTTTTTTATCATCCAAATTAAAGACTTCAGGAAAGAGTGGAATATTTCTAGAAAATATTTCTCCTATATTTGATGTATATATGCATAGTTGGAACACACAGGCTGAAAATTGTCTGAGTGACCAGGCTCACAGGGTGGTTAAAAGCCTAGCTAGAGGCCAGAAACTATTGTGTGTAGCAGTGTATCTCTACTGGGTCCAGTCCTGTTTGATACCTTCATTGATGATTTGTATGACGGGGCAACTTTGCAGATGACACACGACCACAAGGAGTGGTTGATACCTCAGAGGGACCTCGACAGGCTGGAGAAATGGGCTGACAGGATCCACCTGAAGTTCAGCAAGGACAAATGCACGAAGAGGAACAACCCCAGGCACCAACATACGCTGGCTGCCACCCAGCAGGGAAGAAGTTTGGCAGAAAATGCCTGAGTTTCCTAGTTGGCCTCGATTGGAGCATGAGCCATCAACAAGCCCCTGCTGCAAAGAAGGTCAGTGGCATCCTGAACTGCAGTAGGAAAAGCTTGGCCAGCTTGCAGAGGGAAATGATTCTTCCCTCTGCTGAGCACTAGCCAGGCCACAGCAGAGGGACTGTGTCCAGCTCTGGGCTCCTCAGTACAGGAGACATGGATAGACTGAGAATAGAAGGGCCATGAAGATGATGAAGGGGGGTTCCTTCTCTAAGGAAGGACTGAAAGAGAGAAAAGAAGGCTAATGGAGGATCTTGTCAGTGTGCATAAACACTTGAAAGAAGGGTTCCAAAGGCTTGGAGACAGGTTCTTTTCCGTGATGCCCAGTGACAGGACCAGGGGCAATGGGCACAAACTTCAGCACAGGAGGTTCTATCTGACCATTAGGAAATACTTTTTTGCTGTAAGAGTAATGGAGCACTAGAACAGGTTACACAGTGAGATGGTGCAGCCTCCAACCCTGGAGACACTCAAAATTCCCTTGGACATGACCTCCTCCCTTCCCCCCAGCAGTGGGCTGGACTAGGTGGTCAAGAACGTGATCTGGTTCAGAAATCTCTATTAACTCAAGGTAGTCTTTTTAAACAACCAGTTGATCCACTTAATTGATGTAGTTCCCTGATCCACTAATGTAGATGTCTTCAAAATGTGTCATAAATTCTGTCATGCCTGAAAATTAGGTTTTAAGATTGAAATTAGTTTCCTATTAAAAACTAGCAAGTAGCAACTTTATCTCTGGGGTCCATTTTTATAATAATATACAACCCTACTAAAATTTCCACAACATTTCACAGAATGATGATAGCCAATACACTTAACTTCTTTTGCAATTTTGATATTTAATTTTAAAAAAAGAAAATATGCTTAATTAACTACAACTTTGGAATGTATAGGAATACACAGAGCATTCCATATGACAGGGGAACAGAGGAAAATAATTAATCTTCTGTTTATGTGCTAGATTGGCAAGAAAAATTACTCATTTAATCTCTTTTTGGGTTCCTAAAATCTGTGTATTTTCAGCATTTTTTTTCACTTCCTTCTGCTAGGTAAAAATACTTAAACAGTCGTAAAAATATTATAAGTCAATAGAACACAAGGAATACAAAATGTCACTTAGTTGCTTTAGAAATTTCCTGGTTTAGCCCATATCTGCACTATAATTTGGGTCTGTGTTTGAAACAAAGTGGGGGTACTTGTCCCGAAGAAGTCCCACTGACTTTCTGTGTATTAGACTTTTTGATCCTCAAGTCTTTATAAACTGCTTTCATTATCCACTATGTATATTTGATAAACATCAAGTCAGTAGTCTTTAGAGATTTCAAATCATTATTACTCTCCTATTAGTCATGTCATGTTATCCATAATGCCTACAGAGCAGAAAAGACTTTGATTTAATGTTTTATTCAAAGGACAAATCCTTCGGTGATATAACAGTCCCTAATGCAGGACAGATATTAGATGATGTAAAATAGACAGTTTATGGCAGCCTGAGATCTAGAATTACTTTGACCCTTTCAACCTGGAGGTGAAAGAGTTTTCTATTGGTGACCAGTTACAAAACTATTAGTACTAATAGTGTTTTTGACATCCTTTCTTACTCTGAACAGTGATTGCATATTCATGCAACTGCTTTGTCTTTTACACTCTCTTGGTGTTCTACAAACACATTATTCTCTTTTGCTCTTTCACTGAGATATGCATAAATAAATAAATATAGTTCATTTTTTTCCTAATATTTTTCATAATTACATCATGGTTACCCTACTTCATTACAGTTTGTTCTCTAAAGGTGTGGAAAGTACAAGCTACAGAACCAGCAATTATAGAACTCACCAATAGAAGGAGAGAAATGAAGAGGCCTTAGATGTAGTTGTCATTAATATGGCTACAACTGTGAGATTTATAAACTCTGAGACATTGCTGTCCACTTTAATGGAAGCAATGTTGGCTCTAAGTAAAAGAGTTTATTAATATTATCCCAAGTACTTGTTCTATTCCTTGAAATTATGCAGAAAAGTTCTGTTGCTGCTAATGATGTTTTAAGTGTTTTTATTGGTCTCAGATCTGACTGCCAAAGCACATGTTTAACTTTGGGAAGACAATTCATGGCTGGTTTTGGTGAAATGATTTGCTTTGTGAAAGAGGAGCAAACAGTTTCCACACTGGATTCACAATTCTTGATAGTTTGAAATGTCCCCATGCCAGAACTGTATCAAATGGAGAGCTGGAATTTTATGAAAATCAAAGTGTAATTTTATTACATAAAATGCCCCATTTATTTGAGTAGAAGAAAAACTAGTGTGATTACTAATTTGGTCCATCCCATGAGTAACAACTAATAACAAGTGCTTGGAATTCTAATTTGAACAGTGAGACACTATCCAACATCTACCATGCTCTTATCCACAGGAAAAATTACTTTAAATAAATGACACTTTCAGCAGAGTGCACAGCTACTACTGTCAAGATAGTGCAAATAAGTAGTTCATAATACATGTACAGTCTCATTAGCTACTTAAAGGAACTGAATCTAAACTATATTTTAGTGTAGCTAACATACATAGGTGACAACAGTAGCATCTGTGTTAACCTTGACGTAGCAATTTTTGTCACAAATTCCATATCTCCATCTCCCAGCTCTGACATGCTCCTGCATCAACTCCAGCTGCTGCTTCCTTGCTATTAATTCAGACACCAGAGGCAGCATGAGATGATAAACTACAAGTTGCCACTGCAAACTGCTACATATCTCACAGATCAGAAAAGTCAGTAAACAACTGAAAAACACATAAAAAGTCTGTGATATACAGCCAGGCCATTAAAGATTTGCTTGATATATCAAGCTCATCTGAGTAAAAGAAAACTGCACCACCAACTATTTTCCAGATTGTATCTTTGAATGACCTCTGGAAGAAATATATGGAAACCCAATACAAAAAGCAAAACATGCCACTGATAGTAAACTGCTAGTATTCACATATCACCATAACTTAAAACAAAGGCTAAGATTAGCAAAGAAATGCTATTCATGCCTCGAAATACATTTTCAGGATTCCTCTACTGTTTTTCAAATGGCAACCCTCCAGAATAAAATGGAGTCCCTGTGTCAAGCTGACCAACTACAATGCACTGAAATGAGCTCAAGCAGCCCTGTGATAACGCATAAACCAAATAACTAGGCCTAGGAGGGTATTTTTTCACAAGACAGCTACTTACCAAGATCTCACAATCCAGATTTTTAAGGGACAGCTTCAAAGCTCCTTTCCAACTGCACAAATCTATTGAGTACCCTCAGTCATGGACTCAGGATATAGCAACTTCTGTACTCGTCTCAACCCAGCAGCACTGCAAGCAGAGCCAGTTTATGCCTGCTTCTCTCTTGTATATAAACTTAACACGTCTGTCATCTGTTTTGCTGTCATCTCCTGCCTATCATCCCTTCTACTCAAATGTTCTGTAGAAAAAGCAGTATATTACACTTGGAGCAACTATCCTAACTGTTTATGTCCATTCAAAAGTCACTGCTTCTATTTTAAAGCAGACTACAAACATGTGAACCTAGAACGTTGCCTCCTTTTTTTCCCAGCTGTATAAATTGGTCTAATACAGGATCTGTTTAACCTGTCTCTTCACCCTCTCAAATATGAATCACATTCAACACTGACTCTGAATGGTATAATATGTTTGAAAGGTAACTATTGTCTGTATGGATTTTGGCCCATAAATACAACTGTCTTTTTTGTCATACCATTGACTGTAGTGATAATGAAACTACAAGTCAGCTTCCTGAGAATTTCATACGTCCTCAAAAATAGTCTTAATCAATAAATATTAACAGAGAAGTATGACAAGAATAAACTTCAATGTCCAAGCTCTTCAGTCTGGGTCTTCAGTCCTTTTGCTATGCTTCTGCTCATATGTGCCCTCCCTTAAATTTATAAAATATATTTTTCTTTAATATAAATATTTCCGTAGTTATTCTGGGGCTGGGGGTTGACTAAAATCATACTCAATCTGTGAAATAAGATGCTGGCAACATTAATAATAAATATAGATTAAAAACCAAACAAACAAAACCAAAAAACAACAAATTACTTTTGTGGTGGAGAAAATAGGAAAACCAGCATTAATGCACAAAACTAAGAGACACAATGAGATAAACTTCACTATACAAATAATTTCACAGACTTTCAAAGAAATTAAGGTATTGATTTGATTAGGTTTGTAGTATTTGTTTTCAAAATTGGTTTTCAGAAAACAGGAAAAAACATACAAGGATTTGGGTTTTTCTCATAGAGCAGTTGAGACACAGAATAATTCTGGCTAAATTGGTGATAGGAAGAAATCTTGTGTCTCATTCCTAAAACACAGAGACTGACTCTGCTAGACACTGAGGAAACTCCTAGCACCTTCTGACGGAAACCACCCTTGTAGCCCTCTGCTACCAAAACTTGGCAATGCAAACCCAATACAAGTCTATCACCACATTTCAGCCCTGAATCAGCATTTTCACAAAATTTCTCTTAAGTCAAATATTTCATTTCCTTCTGCCTGGAGTCGTATAAATTGTTTTTTTGGGCCCAATAACAAAACTGAGTTGGGATGAAGTATTTTCAGGAGCAGCTAGTTAGATGGGTATATTTAACATCTTCAGTTTTGGAAACATAATATGAAAATTACATTGGAATTATATATGAATGAATTAGTCTGGACAGTAAAAATTTATGTCCCAAACCCAATTTGTTTTTTAACCTCTCACAGAATCGAATATCAAAATAAGATGATGTCATATTTCCCTAACAACCTTAGCTATCCTTTAACAATTTAAAGAAGTATTGCAATAAGTTTTAAAGGCATATGTACAAAATCTGTCCTTCTGATATCTCCTTAAATTGCTTTTTTTCCTTTGACTTACGCTTTTGGATGTCCATGAATTTTACTTTGTGAAATATCTCTGTGATGGGCATTGGTGCTTTAGTATTAGCAGACAGAGGTATAAGAGAGTTTGAATTGAAACCATCTCTGTGGAAAAATACAAGGAGCAAACCTTAAAACAACATGGAAAGAATTTGTAGCTTGACCATTGAGACAGTAAAAATTTTTTGTTACACCATGAACCCCATCATCAATTTCTCTCTATTGGAAAGAATTAGCAAGCTCCATTTTTTCAATTAATTGGATAATTGAAATATATTACACTCATACATTTTTAATATAGTGTTTAGCTTCCATATCATTTGGAGTATCATGTCAGAGAAAAGCTTGAGGTACACTACAATTTATGTTTAATAATTTGGGAGTAATTACCTGAAGTGGTGTATTAATTACATAGCACATGTGATACAAGGTACAATCTGTATCTTACATTCTTCCATCCTTAAAATGTTTATTATTTCAGTAGCTCTTCATATTGGAAATGTTTGCAGCAACTAATTTTAGTACAATTTAGATAGTAAGCATGGTTTCTCCCAATGATAATTATTTTGAACGACTAGTTTTTTAAATTTAATTTTCCTTCTATATCTTTATGCCTAAAATAATTATAAAATAAGCACTGAGATTTGCAAAGGTCTCACAAGGGTTTTCAAATACTGTATTGATGAACTGGTACACAATACACATATAGTGAAAATGGGAGGAAAAGGGAAGGGAAAGACAGCAGGAGTGGAAGGGAGGGGAAGGAAGAAGAGGGAGTCTTGGACTGTAGATACAAACCATGAAAAGGGTTTTTAAACTGCTTTTGAAAACCTCACTATTATTGCATTGAAAGTAAAGAAATATTTTGGGTTTTTTTGGTTGTTTGGGAATCTTTTGGGCTAGGTTTCTTTTGGTCTTTTTTGATTGTTTGTTTGTTTGTTTTGACTTTTATTTCATTACCCATTTTTCACACATTGGTCTGGTCAATAATTTTTTAATTTTAGCATTATTTTTAAATTTAATTTTACTTGTCATCATAACATAAAATGTTTTTCTACTATTTGTTATGTTTCTATATAATTTCCTGTAGTTCCTGATGTGACTTGAAGCAAAGCTTATTAAAAAAGATATATTTTTGTCATGAACACAATAAATGTTTGTTGAATGTTTGGCACTGATAATTTGTGTATATGTTTGTAAAAACTTTGGCTCCTATTTTAACATGGCAACCCATATATGCCTGTGAGAATTGTTATACTATTCAAAAATATTTAAAATATTTTCTCAGAGCACAAAGGGGGGAGAATGGAGAAGTTATATATATGCATGTGAAGTTTTGAAATTCACAACTTGTGCTAGATGTTAAAATGAACCTTGAGAGATGAGTCCACAAGACAATCCAATTTCATGAAAACTACAGGTGTTTCAGACTATAAACCAGGTTCTTTCTGACAAAATTAAGAGGTTCACTCCAGAAGAGTACTTATTGCACTTCAACTGCTAAGGAGTGGTCAGTTCAACTCAACCAAGCACAGTTAAAGCCAATCCAAACTAAACTCTTATGCAAGGCACACAAGTGTAGACATCACATCCTCAGCGAGAATGTTTGTCTCTACAAACACAACCTTGTTGGGCCACACAACTTGCTGCAGCAAAGAGAGCCTCAAGCTGTCCTTGCTGAGAAGTTTTTGCCCAGTGTTTTTCAGATTCATGTTAACAAAAACTGACATTTGATCTGTTTTTTTTGTTTGTTTGTTTGTTTGTTTGTTTGTTTTCTGTTGTGTCAGTAAAGGGCCAGACACCACAAAACATGAAAACTTCAGTCATTTAGATCATGTGATTCCTTTATTACACATCAGGCATTCTTTTGGTTTTTCTTGATGAACACACCTACTGATGTTTGTTACAATTCTGTGCTTTTTCACAGGACACATGGTGTTGTTTAGAGTTATCTCTACAATATTGAAAGAGAACCATTTCAGAGGAATAACATCTGGGATCTTTAAATATGCTCCTTACCTTTACCTTTACCTTTCCTTTTCCCTGTGATCATCCTTCCTTCTTCTAAGCTAAAGTATGTTCAGTGCTCTTCTTAAAGTGCTAGTTCATGTGTTTACTTTTTGGCCAGTCATGTATTCTCCATATTGTTGTAGATATGAACAAGCACTTCATGTGGCTGAGTGAGTTTATGGCTACATATATTTATGGCTCAATGTATTATCTGAACACATAAACATAGATACACGTACACAGGGAAATCAAGGAAGGATTAGAAGTAATATTTCATTTAGTAATTTCTGAAGGAGGTATAGAATCTCAGGCTTAATTGCAACTCTTAATATCATTTGCTGTTTTCTGACTGAAAAATCTTACAAGATTGTGTGTCACAAATATGATATACAATAAGTGAATGCATTTTTAAACTTCATTTTGGTAAAGTGTTTATAATACAATTAACCCAAATAATAGACAGAAAGAAGTAATCAAATTATACTATGGCATGATTTTTAGTATTAGGTTGTAGAATCTCTTAAAATGTTATTCTATTCTCAGTTCAACATGTTTGAAAAATGACTGGAAAAATAAAATTATTTATAGCAGATTATCTACACAATGGTGATTGACACACTAATAAAATCTATTAAAGGTTTACATATTCCTTTACCATTGTTTGTTTTATTAAGCGAATCTAAGATTTGAAAGAGAAATAAATATTGCAGATTTAAAATTAACAGCCATCAGGAGAAATGCTCTAGGGGTTCATTCACCCTTAAAATATAACTTAATGACGTCTAAAAAAAATTTTTATTGACAGTAAAAAAATCCAGTAGGGCTCCTAAAAAAGGATATCCCCTGAGTAGAGAAGCTATTGGAAATGACAGCAATTAAATCAAGCTTATGAAATATTTAGACTCATTCCAAGGTGAATTTATTTCAGTGAATACCAGCTATTTGACCAGGTAATGGAAGAAAAAGAAGATTGAAATAAATGTATGTATCCAGAATAAATAAACTTGGCATTTTCACTAAAAAATATGGACTTTATTAGAATATATGTTAAACATTTTCTGACAATCCTGACTAACTGGATTCAGAAGAATAAGCAAGAAGAGAATTACTGCAAGCAGTGTTACAGATGTGCAAGCAGTACATTGCCACTGCAGACACAGAGTTATCAACCAGAAAAACACAGTTCATTTTAGTGAAGAAAAAAGGAGAAAAAAAAAGTCACAAACCACTTTAATTACTTGCAAATGCTGTTGATGTCTTTTCTTCATCATGTGCTTTGCAAAAATGGATGATTTGTAGATAGCAATTTTTATGTATTGCCTTTAACAGCTCTATTATGTTCTGGAAAAAAGATAGCATATTTATCCAGCTTAACAGGCCACTCTGGGAGCAGTGATAACAGAAAAATCCACCTGAAGCATCAAGGATTTTGATGTTCCATATATGTGAAGTTGATGTTTTGGAGTCGTAAGAAGCTAAGCAGCTAGAATGGAAGTGAATATTGCAGCTTTAAAAAGGATGTTTTATGGATAAGACTTTCTCATAGCAAATTACATGCTTTTATCCCTACCTAATTAAAATTTCATTTTCGCAAAACAAAGACTGCAATCTAAGGTATTGATGAGGTTCTCTCTGATGGAAATTCAAGTATACTGCTCTTCAGTACATTGCAGAGATTTTCCTTATGCCTAAGGTGTGTCAAGATGTACACAAGAATGAGAATTAGTTAATCAATTAAAATATTGAATAATTCTCTCTACAAAAGAAATTGTTAAAAAAAAAATCCCAAACAACAAAAAATTGAAATACAGGTGCTAAGCCACAGCCTTTTGTATTTCTACTTGAGAAAGCTTCCAGCTGTGATTGCAGCTTCTAGAACATTTTCTTAACTTAAATTTTACTGTCAAAGGATCCTCTTCACCTAAATGTTGTTTAGACACATAATTTTGTAGCATCTTTTTGGGTTGATTTACCAGCATTATTATTAGCAAAGACAGCTTATACCAGTTAAGATCATAGCACTCAAATTAATTTAGTTTTATGTTCCTTAACATCTGTTCACATGAAAGCCCTTTAAGCAAGTAGGTAGAAATGGATGTAGGAGACTAGTACAGTCAATTGTACCCACTGTGATGGCACCTGGATTGTGATCAATCTGTCCTCCAGAAATGGTTGCCACAGCTTTAGAAAAAACCTCTCAGTCTCTTATGATTGACCCCATCATTAGCAGTTACTACTGTCATTTTTCAGTTTTATAAATGTATATTTTCTTACACATTTCTGTGTGAAAACATCCAGTTTCTGGCTGCCGGTAAAGCAAATTTACAAGCAAATTAGAAGCATTCACAAGCTTCCTTTTTACGCTCCATGTAAGAATAGCTGGGAGAGGAACAGTTACTCCTTCTTGGTTGGGTGGCATCTTCAACATCTCAAAGATTCCTGCAACAATCACGTACATATGTGGGGTTGCAGAGGTTTGAGGGCTGGAACAGGCCAGTCAGTCCCATCTTTTTGCCTGGAAAGATCATGAAGCAGATCCTCCTGGAAGCTATGTTAAGGCACATGGAAAATAAGGAGATGGTTGGTTACAGCCAACATGGCTTCATCAAGGGCAAATCATGCTTGATAAATTTGGTGACCTTATATAAAGGCATTAAGGTATTGGTGAATAAGGGAAGAGCAACTGACATAACCTACCTAGCCTTGTGCAAAGCATCTGACATTGTGCTACAAGACACAAACTAGAAAGATCTGGGTTTGGAAGTTGGACCACTTGGTGGATAGGGAATTGACTGGATAGCCACACTCAAAAATCTATGGTCAATCATTTGATGTTCAAGGAGAGACGTGTTGAGTGGAGTTTCTCAGGGATTGATTGGCACTGGGACCAGTGCTGTTCAGCATCTTTGTCAGTGCACAGTGGGATCAAATGCACCCTCAACACCTGATGACACCAAGCTGGGTGGTGCAATAGACAGGCGGGAGGGAAGGGATTCTGTTCAGAGGGACCTTGACTGGCTTGAGAGGTGGGACTGTGTGAACCTCATGATGTTCAGCAAGGCCAAATGCCCCACATGGGGCAGGGCAACCCTAAGCACAAATACAGAATGGATTGAAGGCACCCCTGAGGAGAAAGATTTGGGAGTGTTGGCTGACAAGAACCTCAACATGACCCAGCAGTGTGTGCTTGCAGCCCGGAAAGGCGGCTGTATCCTGGCTGCAACAAAAGCAGCATGGCCAGCACCTTGAGAGAGGTCATTCTCCCCTTCTTCAGCTCTTGTGAGACCCCAGCTGGAGTGCTGCATCCAGCTCTTGGGTCCCCTGCACAAGAAAGATGTGAACCTGTTGTAGTGTGTCCACAAAGATGATCAGAAGACTGGACTTTCTCTCCAAACAGAACAGGCTGTGAGAGTCTAGTGAAAAGTACCCCTGCCCATGGTGTGGGAGGTCTGGAACTGGATTATCTTCTTCCAACTCAAATCATTCCGTCATTCCATGATTCTATGATTCTACGATTCTATGATTCTATGATACATTCATGTAAGACAAAGTAAAGTAAAAAGGTAATCTATCACCTTAAATAAGTGTGCTTTTTTGAGGAAAATAGTAAACGGTTATCAAATAAAGTATCTGCAGAATAAAGAAAAACATGTTTTGTGTACATATGTGTTGTGAGTCGACATACAGATAACCAAGGGCAACCATCAAACCACAGCCAAAATGCAGAGTAGATTTATTTCATTACCTCCCTAACAACACACAGGCTCCATTTGGCTCAGTTCATTCTAGCTGACAGCAAGGGCAGGGGCTCACATGACTCACTGTAACAAAATGTACCTGAGAGTGTGTTATCTCTTCACAGGAGCTCTGCTTCTTAAAAAAGACAAAGGATGAGCAACACTAGGCATAATAAATAGAGTTTTCTCCCACTGACATTTTTACCTTTCCCAGCTGCAAGGTCACTTTGAAACTATTCCCCCTCCCCACCAAATTTCCACGTTTTAACCCATTCCTCCCAACTATATAAAAATGCTGGAAAAAACTCTAAATCAGATACATTCTATGAATAAGAAAATTTAATGTTTGTGACTTTCTATGACATCTGAAATTTATTTTTGTAAAGTTAAATGTATTTCCTAACTACCTTATAACAGCAGGAGAAACAGCAACAACAGATATGAAAAAGGCTGATATGCTCAATAACACTTTTGCTTTAGTTTTCAATGGTAATCACTCTTCTCATATCTCTTAAGACCCTGAATCTTAAATCAGGGAATAGGGAGTGAAGTCCTTTCCGTCATAAGTGAAGATCAAGTTTGACACCACATAAGAAACCTAAATATATGTATGTCCATGGAACTTGAGATGATATAGCCCATGGTCCTAAGGGAATTTGACTGATTCAGTTGCCAAACTCCATCATACCCCAAAAGTCATGGTAATCTCTAGTGATTAGAAAAATTGTAACACCATGTCTAATTTTAGAAAAGAAAATAGGATGAAGACAGGGAACTACTGACCAATCAGTCTCACCTCTGTAAGACCATGGAACAGGTAATTCTGGAAGAAATGCTGAAACATAGAAAGTCAGAGACATAGATATTGCCACATATGTTGTATATCTATACTTCTGATTGGCTTTTCAATGTTGTGGTCCCCCACAACATTCTTGCCCATAAATTGGAGATATATAAGTTTGAAAAGTGGACTGTTAGTTGGATAACACCTCGTCTGCAAGGCTGCATCTGAAGAGTTAAAGTTGATGGGTCAATGTTAAAGTGGCAACCAGGGATTGAAAACACCAACATGCAGATCTGTTAACTGTAGCTATAAATTATTTTCAGTCCAAATTACCATTTATCAGTTAGATTATAACTTTCATTATCATTTGTCTCTGGTTTCCTAGAAGAACTCTGTATGCCCATGTTGATTAGTGTGACCACAGTGCAGCAGAAAAAAGTTTAATCTTTGTATATCAGCATTATTTTCTGTTATAAAATAACACTCTACATGTTGCTTATTTATTAGCATCATAGCTCTCTGTGTTTATTCTTCCTTTTCTCTTGCAGACACTATTCATCCCAATGGTTTCAATAACCCTTTCTACCTTGGGCTCATTACTTTGTTTTTTAGGACAGTCCCTCTCCCCCTAGTGCAACTTAAATTGAAAAGATATTTCTATCTGCTAAATTAGGTGCTTGAAATGTCTTTACTTGTCGTATCTGAACTGCAAGTTACTACACTCTTCATGACTTATAGACAAATCAAAGTCCCAGAAGCAAAACTGGTCACAGATACAGGTAAAAACACTTTTGGCAAAAAAGTCACTGTTATACAAATGCAAACTTTCTAGAGAAATCAACCTAAATGAATGCTGCATCTAACAAAGGGTTATAACACAATTTCTCCTTCAACTGAATTTTGTTGTTCACTATGGTAAGCTTAACCTTGCTAGAGTTTTAGATCTAAAGGAGAGAAGAAATCTCAAATAATACATGGCATGTGAGTAGGTAACTGAACTCATATTTAGCTATGGGATAAAGAGTCCTTTACAGAGCATTGTGAGAGGACTTTAAATAAAAGTTTACAAAACTTGTTGGAAGGCCAAACTGTAAAAGCAGCTGGACAGCAGTTGTGCCATATTGCTTTTTGTTACATTAAGCACAATAACAGTTCATGAGTGAGGAAGAAGGAAGAAAAGGTTGTTTAAGAAGCAACATGTGACCTCTATAGATTAATACATTCTTTCAAATATGAAACTTGCTTTCTCTTTCTGGAACTTAAATTTATGGAACAAGATAGAGCATTTTTCCCAGATTGCATTTTAGAAATGAGAATTTCAAAAGATAGAAAGGTTTAGAAAAAAAGTTGGCTCTGATTAATAAAGGTGATAGAAATTATTGGGCAAAAAAACCCGATGTGGATTATGCAGTGAATGACCATTCAAATTTTCACCCACAAGCAGCCCAAATCACTTTAATATTTTTTCCCCTAGAATATCATCTAGCTCAAAGAGGAGAAAGGCTATTAAAGTGCTAAATTACGTCTTGGTATGATATGTAGTAATTAATAAGTTAAACTTGAGAAAGTATGGAAAAAAAAAAAAAGGAAAAAGAAAGGCCCAGTGCCCTAGATATTGAAGATCAACTATAGTCAAGAGTGAATATTTTATAGTAGGAAGAATAAAGAATTACTATGACAATAGTCAGTTCTATTTTAAAACTCCTAGATCAGAGCAATCTATGAATATTCATAATACCATTTTTGCTACTACTCTGGGGAAATCTTTCCTGAGCTCAAAATACAGAATAAAACTAATAGTAAAGAAAGGCGTTGGGGGCAGTGGAGAAGACAAAGAGGAAAAAAAATGGTTAAGACAATATATATAAGTAGTGAAAGAGAGAATGAAGCATTCAGACCTATCTGAGGAAGGATGTAAACAACCTGGAAGTATTCAGTAATTAGGAAGAATATCTACAAAAGCAAGGAGAATTGAGAACTACTTTAGAGTAGATTTATTGATCAAATGAACCAGAACAATGAGACTAAAAATAAATCAGAATGGGAGAAATACGGGAAAGAGTCTCTGTTTCCTAAATATAGGTAGAAATACAAATACATAAATACATAAATACATAAATAAGTAGTTGTATATACATATAAAACATATATAAAACTACAATTTTTAACTGAAATTTTAATCCTAAATGAAAACTGAAATCCTTTTCCACCAGATTTACTGAATTCAAATTCTACATTCAGGAAATATTTTTAATGTGGACTTACTGCATTATTCCCAAAACCAAACATTTCACTCAGATCCTTGAGTCTGTCATGGTTTAACCCCAGCCAGCAGCCAAGCTCCACAAGTTACTCACTCACTCCCCCACCAGTGGGACCAGGGAGAGAATCAAAAGAGTAAAAGCCAGAAAACTGGTGCATTGAGATATAGACAGTTTAATAGGGAAAGCAAAAGTCACACACAGAGCAAAGGAAAACAAGGAATTAAATCGCTTCTTCCCATGGGCAGCCAGGAGTTGAGCCGTCTCTAGGACAGTAGGAACCCATCACATGGGTGGCTTGGGAAGACGAACACCACCACTCCAAACATTGCCCCCTTCCTCCTTTTTGCCCCCACTTTAGGTACAGCAGGATGCCACATGGTCACCCATCCTGGCTGTGTCTCCTCCCAGCCTCCCATGCACTTCTAACTTCCTTCCATGGCTCTGCAAGCCCTGCTCAGCAACAATAAAACACCTCTATACCAACCCTGTGTTTAGCACAAATTCAAAACACAGCCCAATACTAACCATTGTGAAAAAAATTAACTCTACCCCACCTGAAACCAGCACAGAGTCCAACCTCTTTTCCTTTCTGCCTATCAAAAAGAAGGGAAATATTCAATGCCTACAGAGCTGAGAGTATGAGTATCTATGGTCATTATTTGTCAAGTTGCTAATAATGGGGTATGTGTGAGGACCATGGGGGGCATCCACTTGGGCATCTACGTGGGCTAAGGTCTGGAAGACCTTTATTTTCACTGGGGGAATAAAACAGTGGGGAAACTTAGCAGGAAGAAGGTGGTTTATACATCAAGGTCTACCACAGGTGGTGCAGGGTATAAACTGCCAATGCACAAACTTGTGTTGATGTGTAGCTCAACCAGACTGGAAGCAGCAGAGTCACACCAGGTAGCCTGGAGGAAAGACAACATCAATTAGTTCAGTTGCTGTGCCACTCCAAGATTCCAGAACCAGGAGCACAGAATCAGGCAGGTTGCTGGTATTCTCAGTAGTATCTTAGACTCCTCAGTATTACTTCATTGTGTAAACAAGCCTTAAGAGGCATGAGAGCAATGGAAAGAAAAACAACAAATAGTTTAGTCATCCACATGCCTGTTTTCCAGCACAGTTTGCAACAGAAAGCATGTCAATTTGAAAAGGGTGAGGAAGATAAAGGTACAGGTGGTATACTCCTAAATTCTTGCAGTCAGTGGAAAGACTATGTTAAAACCCATGTTTAAGTAGGAGTCCAAATGGAGTTGTTATTTCAAATAGCAGGGATGATGAAGAACTTCATATAACCTCCTGGAGATGAAGATTGACTTGCCATTTTTAAAAACGTCTCTAGATGCAAGAACTACTCTGAATAAGCTGTGTGGCTCTCTGAAGTAGAATTAGGGAAATGAAATTAAAAATCTGGCGGGCAATATCTATCATAGCACTTGATTATTTGGAGTGAATCCTGAAGGAATTAAATACTTACAAATATAACTGGGAATTTTTCATTCTGATAGGTATATAATATGTTTAAATTTACTGTAGAAACCAACGTGAATAGTAGGACTTGTAATGCCAATCATTGAATTATCTAGTCACCAAGTATCATGTCACACTGAGAGCACTTTATTCTCAGATTTAAAAAAAAAGGCTGAACCAATTACTGAAATCTGACTCTAGAAATCAGGTGAAAAACACCTGCCAGTGCTCTTCATAGGGTTATTTCTGAAATCTACCAAATATTCAGGGACCATGCATTTGCTCAACTATGATGCTAATAAGGAATAAAGTAGTGGCATAAAGTGTACAGGAGAGATCAGGAGGAAAAAGCTACATGTTAAAAGCCTATTCACCAACTTTTCCACAAAACAAGGTCGTGTCAAGCTACATGGAAGAGAAACATTCAACTATTTCAATAATAAGAAAGACTTACAATTGATTAACTGTCATGACCAGCTCTTCAAAGAGGGAGTAAGAATACTTGCAGGCACTTCAGTTGCAGACAAATTTTGTTGCCCAGAATGAAATTCTAGCCTTTTTTTTTTCCAAGGAGAAGTTTTTGTGGTTTATTAAATAATGCTTCTGTTCTATTTAGTACCTTTTGTAGTCTGAAGTCAATATTTTCCCCTTGATTAGGAAGAGTTTTGTAATAATGACTGCTTAGAAAAAGAAACAACCACCTACATGTGAAAAAAAGTCTGGATGCAAAAGGAAAGAATCTCTTACAGATAAAGAAATACATGCATGGGCAACTAAGTCAGCCAAACCATTACTTGGAAATTCACAACTTAAGTTTGAAATTGATGTTTAATACTGAGTAAATTGTTTTTCTCCAGTTGTTAGTACACTGTCCTTTACCCAAATTTCATGTAAGTAACACTTTTGTGAGCTCTGTAACTGTTAAATTTGGTTAAAATTGTTACTAGTTATTTGGTAAAAAAACCAAAAAAAAAAAACAACTCATGAGTTTATATAAGAAGCTAAAGAAAATGAGCTTGATAATGGGAAATTCAATGTCTGCTATCAAGGGGTCCATCAATGGGTCCTTGACCTTCTCTTTCTTGCAGGGAAAAGAAATAATTATTTCCTTTTTGTATCTTCTACACTTCAATACTCACTCTCTAGTGCTGTAGAAAGGGAGGTAAAACTCTACATTTTTCTTGCAATGAAGTTTGGAGTTGAAACAAGTGAGCAGGCCATCTCTGCCTCTCAGATCAGATTACAGCTGAAAATAAGCTGAAAACAATTGTCTTCATCCTCGGCTCCCTACATCATTAATACCTACAGCAACATGATAGCTCACGAGGCTCTTACACTCTTGAAAGGAGTTAAAGGAGTCTGTTCTTCTGCAGGGACATATGGATGGAAAGCAGCTTCTGCTGGTCCACTCACACAGGAATTATTTGAGAGGACAGAAGGAAAGGTGAAAATAGACAATTTTTGAGTTGCAAAAAACACCTCATCTAATTTTGGAAAGCACTTTTTCAGGAAATGACTGAAACACTTTATTTTTCAAAACTTAATGTGATGGTTTTACATAATACCTTTAAATGTTATTTTGCCATCAGTAAACATATCTTTGGATTTCTGCCACAAATGACCTTTTATCTTCTAGGTTTCCTAGATGCAAACTTAACTGCAATGACATTCATTGTCTAGAAGAATTCAGACAGCTTCAGTGAAATGAATCTGAAGAAAGAAAACACTAACTGGGTTTTCCAGCTGTATAGGAAATGGGTCATGCAATTTCTAGCTTTTCACCAACTAAGGAGTGACTTGAATAGAAAATGAAAAGGTGATGACAATGTGGCAGTAATGACTTAAAAAGCTTCAGAAGTCTTTCAGATTTATTTTTTCCTTCATGAGCATTATGGTGTACAATTCCTAAAAGCCTATTTGTCTTAAACTAAAAGGAAAGATTTTCTTGCAAGTCAGGGGATGAGAGATTTTTTTTTTCTTTTTCTTTTCTCTTTTATTAATTCCATGAGCCATAAGACAAATAAAGACAGTTTTCTCATTTCCTTTGCAAAGATAAAACTGAGATAGTGTCCCCCAAGGCATGTTGAAGAAATAGAGACAGGAATTTAGGCCAAAGTATTGTAAGGTTACAAAGCAAGATAGCAGTCAATGTGTGATTATCTTTTGGTTAAAATTGTCTGCTGACCTGGATATTGTCAAATAGGTTTTGATATTTGAAGGTGACTCACAATTTTTATGGTGTAGTTTATGTTCATTATTTCAGCTTATAGTCTTTGCTGTTGCACAGGTCTGTAAATGAAACAACGAATAAGAAATTTTTTGATGTCGTGAGGAGAATAATTAGCAATTTTATGACCTTCATGCAGTAATGAAAGGGTAAAAGTCAATCACTGCAACCAGTTTAATTGCACATAGCACAAGAATTTGGATTATAAGAAAAAAAATGTTAGAATTATGGAAATATTGACCTCTGGGGGTAATTCAGCCCAGCTGTCAATTCAGAGATAAACTCCTACACTGAGGCCCTGCTCCCTAGGAGGCATCTGTAAGTCTGCTTGCCAATAGGAATTGGTGGATAAATTCCTTTTCATACTCTGTTTTCATTCACAGATTTTTCTTTTATTAAATCACATTTATCACAAATCATGAGTTTGTCTACATTAATGTCTCCCCTTTTCCTGTTGAGAAGGTATAGTGAGAGAACAAATGAGAGTCAGTGTCAGCTTGCCACAGCTGCCACCAATACTAGTCAGATCAGCCCTGACTTTGCCAGCCAAACCATGAAAACCTCACAGGATAGAAATTTTTTTCATTTGAACATGGAAATGTTTTGAACATAACAGTTGGACTGGACACATTGTTCCCTCACATAGACATTGAATTAAATCCTCCTTTTCACTTAACACCAATTAAGTGAAAAAAGAAAACTGATATATAGGTGTAATTCAGAGCACAATTTAAACTATTCAATGTGGGAAATACACAAGTGAACATCGATAGTGTCAAAATGTCCCATGGGAGGAATAAAGGCCCTGACTAATTTTGAAGCAAATAAACCAGACTCTGAAAGTAATCTTAAGCATCTTCTTTCCCTTTTCTAAACTATCTTTCAATATTATTTGACATAAATGTTTATCTGTTCTCTTGTTTTTCTGGTGTTACTGAATCTTCTCCACTCTGAAGCTAACACTATTGAGGGAGATGGATCTTTTTTCATTTGCTTTCTCAAGGTTAATGGTAGTCTTATCAAAATAAAATTTCTGGTTTCTGTGGTCAAATACACTTTTATAAAGGTAGAACTAGAGTGTCAAGAGATGAAGTGCCTATTCAGTACTTCTTGTTTTTTAGTCTGTGCTTCACTTGGCAGTAGTATGTGTCTGACTGCCTACAATTATTTAAATACACGTCCAAACACAGGAGTCTTGAGCAGGAACCACAAGAAGAATGAACTTTATCAAAAGGCTGCACTGCAGCCTCTGATTACTACACCTGTGCTCTCTTCTGCAGAAGCTTTCTTGTCTCACAAACACTGACATATCTGTTGGAAGTAATTGCTCCCCTGAGCCTGTCAACAGCTTCTAGAAACAAGCTCTGGGGATACAATCCTCCTGGTGCCTCTGAAATAAACTGCTTCTCCTGAGTTTCCCTCTCTTAAAGAGATCAGGAGTTTTCAAAAAAGTGTTTTTCCTTTAAAGTCTTTGTTCTATCTGCACTTTAGGAAAGGGAATGCACTGGCAATCTGCAAAAGCACTTCTGCCAGCACGAGCTGCCACATCTGCACCATGAGCTCATCTGGCATAGCACGTTTGTGAGGCTTGGGGACACAGCACAGTTCTAGTCTCATTTAGCATACTCTGTTAATTGTCATGTTGCTTTCATAATTAAAGAAGATCTGGAGCTATTTTCAGTAGTTCATGTGTGCAGAAAGCACTGCTTCTGGAGCACACCTGAAAATCCACCTACTCTTACATTTCAGAATATAACTCTGGTCAACTGATATCAACTAGAGCTCAGCTTAGTTGATCTCTCTTTTTACTTTGTGTTTAAAAGGTGTCTTAAATCAAGAGATGTATGGATAAGGAAAGGAAAGACAAGAAAATCAAAGGCAAGGAAATCTCATGTATAAATACAAAGGAATGTAGTTCTGTGGGTCACAGTATAAGGGGGACCCACAGCCCCATGTAATCATCTCCTTTCTGTGTCAGTGGCAGTAAGCACTCGGTGTCCACTGACATGTGGAATGGGAACCTTCAGTTATTCTACATAGCAAAAGGATGTGCTGATATTGCTAAGCCACACAGCAGGCATGATCATTTTATAGGAAGGTGAACATGTTTGAGCTAACAAAGGTCGAGGGACTAGTTGTACTTTTATAATTTTCTCTGACCCTGGTGTCCAATAAATAACCTTTACTGAAGAGAGTTTCCTGCTTAGGATTTAGTGAATGGGGCCTGTCAGTTTTGCTGAATTAAACCATAAACGTTTGAGTCATACACTATTTTCTGAGATGCAGCTGATCCTACAAAATTCATTTCACTTAATGCCATAATTCAGCCACTGTTTGTATTCCAAGAATTTAAAGACTGGTGCTCACAGCAAGTAAGTGGAAAAAACATTTTGAAATATGCTCCTACTTTTCAGTATTTTACTATCAGATGTCTCACATTGTTTAAATAGAACATGTCCATGGTTGGACAAACATGTCAATTTTTAGTTGCATCAAACCTTTATTTAATTCATTAACTTAATTACTGCACCTTCTCTTGCCTAGAAAAATATTTAATTTGCTGCTGAGTTTAACAAAAGTGTTTAATTTTTTTTATGGGCAAGAACTAAGTAAAGGATCTGAAAAGACTTTTAGCTGTTTTTTTCTTTTAAAGCCTGCACTATTTCTAAGTCATTTACCAGTATGTTCATTTTCCTGATATGATAGTAGTATTTAATCTTCTCTATCAGAAGTGATAGGCATCTTAAAAGTTCTTCTCACAATGACTGTATTAGCAGTAATGCAACATTGTCATATGTCATACAACAACCATGTGTATACTGAAGAATGACTCAAATCTACTTTCTCAAAAGTAAGAATGCCATTAAAAAAAGACAAACAAAAATGCAAAAAAAAAAAACAAACCCAGGGAAATATATAAACAATTATTAATATTTTCTGTATTTTGTATTAATAGGTTTCCAAAAGGTTCTACCGTGCTAACTTTTCTGGAGTCTCAAACTTGGTATCCTGAGGTCAAACTTTCATTGCATTGGAAGTTCAGGGAGTCAGTAGATGCATTCTCACATCTACCATACACACTGGGTACTACAGTGCAATGATGATAGCACAGTTTACTACTAGAAAGATTTCTTCCTTCTCTTCATAATACAATGTGAAATCTTTTTTCTAATTAGCAAGTTGCATAATATGACAGTATAGCTCTCTTTATGATACAAAGGGGAAATATTTCCATGACATACTAGTTGCAGCTAAAGATCTTCAGTCTGAGAGAAAAAGAAAATAGTGTGATGCTGTAGGTTTATTCAGAACAATAAGAGGCCTATTGATGCTCTTAAAATGCAGAAAAAATATCGAAGTGTAGGTGACAGAGAATCCTTTAGCTGAACTTGGCATTGCACAGCACTCACTCCTGTTCAGGTTCCTGGAGGTTTGGCAGAAAACACTCTTCACTTCCCAGGTTCCTTAAAGACATTTGGGGTATTTATTCCCTTAAAGGTGTGTGCACCCTGGAACATTTATACTTTACTGGGAAAGCTATTTTGATATCTCAGTTGCATCCTCTGTTCATCTCCTTCTCTCAAGATGGGTCAGACTTCAAGGTGGAGAATACATTCATTAAGCATCACCTAAACTTAGGGGCTCCTAAAAGACTGGTTAACCTGCAAATCAATACATAAGACTGTCTTGTCCTTAGGGAAATATTAATTAAACAGTCTGGAACAAGCCCCTTGCTCTGTATAGCCAGAAACATAGTTCTGCAGGTGACCCTAAAACATAAAACCTACATAGCCTTGAGTCCCCCAGCACTTTGCTGGGAGCTCTCCTTTAGCAGTTCCCCAGATTTCTGCCTACTGGGATTCATTTTTTTTTTTAAATTTAAACACATCATCCTCTGGGAACAATCTATCTTTTCAATGATTTTACTTCGTTTTGTTTTGGGGTTTTTTTTCTGGTGTTTAACTTCTGTTTTCTAAAGAGTCACAGCTTTGCTCTTTTCTCTCCCTCCACTTCCTCTGTCTTTCAAACCTGATTTTTAGATATCTGTGCAGTTATCCTTGCTGGTCTTCCCTTGGGCTGAATGCATTGGGCACTTGCAGGTTATTATATTTGGGTCGCTCCTACTCAGACTGATAGTCAGCTACCTTAGTCAAACATGGGCTATTTAATTAATTCCCTTATCCCAGCTGGAACCTCACTACTTTATACTGAATACTAAACAAGCTGAGACTGACTTGGTGTCTGGTATAATACCAGCCCTTTGAAAAGACCACACATGATTCATTTTCTACAAAATGAAAGCTGTGGTAGAAAACCACATCAGATGCATTTAAGAGGCTGAATATCCCATTCCTGTCATCCTGATAAATTTCTATTAATAAGTATTTGTTTATCACAGTTACATATAAATTACATTAAGTGGAAATAATCTGCTGAAATCTATGAAATGCCCCAGATGAATTAGGCACAAGCACACATAGCAAACGGCAGGTAATAATTAAATCATCACAATTATCAATGCAGAAGTTAAAAACACTGATTCTAGCAAATGAAGAAGAGAACAATTTTAAGAAATGAACTGTAAGAAATTTGAATCCTGTTGAAAAGTAAATACTGGAAGGACCCTTCAAGGGCTAGGAGCTGAACACCCAGCAAACTCCCTATTCTCCACCAGATTTGAAATGTTGAAAATAAACTGGGCATTATTCCAAAGTATACTTCTTAAAACATTCTAAACAATTAAAATGTCTTGCCTGATAATTTTTACAGTCAGAGTGAGTGGTGATGGCATAATTTTTAATTAATTGCCCCAAGGTCAAAAAGGAAAAAACCACAGCTTCTAACCAATGCAGATTATGCCATGAACAGCATCATATTTCCAAAGAACCTCAAGATTTTTTGAGGAAATACCACCAGACTGTTCAGCTCAGGAAACAAAACAATCTTACATTGTTTGATAGAGTAGCAATAGCAATACAAATTGCACCCAAGGTAAAAGAGTCTTGTTTCTTTGGTGACAGCCTTATCAACCTCACCAACTTCACTTTACCACTCACTGCAGGTTGCTGCAATCAAATCTTTGGGCATGTTTAGCATCACTATCAGCCCTACAGTAAATGCAGTGTGCACATTCTTTTCCTCATTCTTGTTCTTGTTCTTGTTCTTGTTCTTCTTCTTCTTCTTCTTCTTCTTCTTCCTCATTATTTATTATTATTATTACTATATTTTTGCACTGTGCACTAATAAATTATAGGTGCAGCATAAGGCTTTTTTGCTTTCTGAGATTATACTTGCATCAAAACATTATTTGCAAAGTTATTTTGGCATGTTTTTTCCATTTCTGCCTTTTCAGATCCAAAAGAAATGACCACACCCATTTTCTCATATATTTTACTATTAAACAATATTCAAAACCAACCAAAAATGAGGTAATTGGAATAAATCATATTTAACTTTGTCTGCTGTGTAATTATATCCTGTTTTTCTGCATTGGATCCATACTGGAATTCCAGATTAATGCTTCAGAAACACTGGGAGAATATCCATTTATGTCAGTGTTTTTCTGGCTCAAGCATGCAGTGTTTTGACCATATTTCCTAGCACTAAAAGTGTAGCCAGAGGTTTTCTCTATCAGAAAGGATCATTTAAATGTTTTAGATGGAGAGAACATCAATTAATAATAAATGTATTCATTTCCCCCTGTTTTTTTGGTGTGCTCATTCCTCTGAGCAGTAAATTAAAAGGAACAGATGTATAATTTTGGAAGTTTTCCAGATTCTGTTTTTTCTCCTAAGTGAAACATTAAGCAATGATTGCTGTATGCAGCATTCTTCTCTCTGTTTCACTAAGGATCCTAATTCTGTGCTGTATAAATGATGAATATATCAAAAAGAGGGAACATTTTTTCGAATGGATATTTTTTCTGGTATTTACTATGTTGACATCCATATCTGAGCTGGTCATTGAGTCTCACTTTATAGTCTGTGATGAGAAATAGATATTTTAGGAAGTGATTCACCTGAAGCTGAAGTAAACATTGGAAATAAGTGAGATGGATCAGGTCCTAAACAACCTATTTCTCTCACAACAACTTATAAATTGTTTTACTAGTCTCTCCTTTCAAACTTCACTTTCACACTTAAGGTTGGAATTTTGTTTGAATGTAATCCTGAAGACAATATTCTGAATATAATATAATCATGGAATCGTGGAAGAGTTTGGGTTCAAAGGGTCCTTAAAGATCATGTGGTTCCAAAAGCCCCTGACATGGGCAGGGCTGCCACTAGACTAAGTTTTTCATGAGCCCCACACAACCTTGAACACTTTCAGTGATGAGGCATCTTGTTCCAGTGGGCAACTGGCTCCAGTGACTTGCTATCTTTTGAGTAAATTTCAGGTTAACACCTGGTTTAAATCTACCTTCTTTCAGGTTAAAGCCATTGTTTCTTGTCCTGCCACTGCACTCCCTGATACACAGTCCCTTGTTATCTCCAGGCCACTTTGAGTACTGGAAGGCTGCTCTAAGGTTCTCCCTGCAGCCTTCTCTTCTCTAGGCTGAACAGCCCTGCCTCTCTCAGCATGTCCTCATAGAGAAGTGTTCCAGTCTTCTGATCCTGACATAATGCAGTATCAGAGTATTTTTATAAAAACTACAGAATTATCAGGGTGTTCATTCAAATGGGTCTGACCCTAAAGCTTACTTTTAAGCTGACAAGATTCTTTCTCTATTCTTTACTCTTGGAGAGTGTGTTTCAATCCCTGATTTCACTTACCATTAAGTGCTTAAGGGGGGACCTAAGTTCATTCAAATCTTGGTGTACAACACTCCCAGGCAGATGATCTGACTCTTGGGCACAGCTCTGATGATTGTGTTTTCCAATGTTTTTCTGTATTTCAGTTTGTGTCCCTTCTCTCTTGTCCTATGAACTGGGCACCACTGGCATAATATTCTTTACTGTATCCATCAGCTATTTACACAGACCAGTGAGATTCACCCTCTCAGTAATGAAAGCCTTCTCCTTTCCAGACTGAACAACCTGTTCTTTCTCAGCCTCCCTCATAGCAATGGTGCTTCAAGCCTTCCAGTGTTTTTGTACTTCAACATTGGACACAGCACTCCAAATGTGTCTCACCAGGGCTGAGCAGAGGGCAAAGATCACATCCCTTGATCATCTGTCAACTGTTCATAATGGAATCCAGGAGGCTGTTTCATCATAAGAACAATTTGTTGGTTTATAGTCAGCTTGATTCTACACCAGTTCACCCAGGTCCTTTTCTGCAGAGCTACTTCCTTCCTGGTTCATGGAGATTATTCTTCCCCAGGTGCAGCACTTGACATTTTCCTTTTTTTGGAACTTCACAAGAACCCTCCCTGTGAAATTTGTCATCCTGTTGTGGTGTCACTGAATAACAGCACAAGCAGCTGGTGACAGACACTCCTACTTTAGTGTCATCTGCAAATGACTTTTCACATAGGTGCAGATATCAGTCCAATTCTTTATGGTTTTTTGACATTTCTGTTTAAATTGTTTACTACCATAAAGTTCTGGACTACCTATGGTGGATGAGCACCTCCAAGTGATTTGTGTGCAGAAGGGTTTTTTTTGTGTTAACTTCATGACAAAAACACAGTAAGCTAGGATTTCAAACTATGATTATAATCAACTTACTTATGAAGGTAAAATAATGAAAATAAAAAATGCATTTATTTCTAAGGCAGGATGAGAATTGAAAATGCTCATTTAAGTGTAAAAACTTTCAAACTGTTGAAGCACATCATAGCTAATGCAGAGAAAAGCTCCTAGGAGAATGCAAATATCTTGAATACTACAGTGATCAACACTTGATGGTAATTAAATTAAAGTTCACTGTTGCAGTGCAGAAAAACATTATTGCTGTAGTATTCGGAAAAATAACATAGGAAACTCAGATGAAAATCTAGAAATATAAGTATTAAAATTTTACAATTGGAGATTCTTTATGATTTATTTTCTGTGAAAAACATTTGCGATTTCAAAGTTAAGTGAATTCACAATTCAGAGTATTAGAGTTTAAAGACATTAAAAAAACCCTCCAAGGACTAAAAGCTGAAGCCAAATATTAAAGGTAACAGTGGCTACAAATGCAATAAAGTTAATGAAAGAGCTTAACTAGAATGGATCCTGACTGTAGTTTCTGTTACATTTTAAAGACTGCATTTAGATTTCTTGTGTAACACTCATGATTGCAAGTAATACTCCAGCAAATCCTAAAGGGAATTGCTATTTGCAGCGGTTATCTCTGCACAGAAAAATAAAATCAGAAAGAGTTTGGAAGATCCTTATAATGTGATAAAATGTTGTATGCAGGAAAAATTCATAAACACTGTGATTAAGAATGTGATTCATTCTTGAGTCAATGATGTTGATTCAATGGGATGATGATAATTAAGAAGAGAGTAGAGAGCAAAAGAAATCAGGAGTCAGAAAACATGCCTTGTTTCCTGTATGCCACATGGTGTAGTATAAAATATCTTTTCTTGCCTGTTTTTTAGGCTTGATTTCCTGCCTATCACCCCTGCTTCCTGGTAGGGATTACATCTCTTTTTGTATGGAGTTTCAGATCTTAGCATGGCCACTACCTGTTCTCAACCTGACAAGTAACAGGATCTTTGTGGACACAGCAGCCATTTCTTACACCAGATTAGTTACTGAGGATCTGTTATTTAAACCACAATGCACAGCTGGCAGAGAAATGAATAAAATAAAAGAATTCTCTTTGAATTTAAATATTTAATGAATTTTTTAAGAATTCATTTCATGTCAGATAAAATCACACAAATACATGCAAAATTATCACTTTTATATAAATTTCTGTAAGTAAAGTTAAGTTCTTATTAGTTGGAAAAAAAAAAAAGGAAATCAGATTATTTAAGAGCAAGGAACAAGCAGTGATTAATCTGTAGAACGAATTACAGTGGCAGAGGAGATGCTGAGTTATTGTGCCAGGGTGGGAAAGTGGAAAGTGGAAATATGCTCATTAAATTTTGGGAAAAGAGGACTCTGGGCATACTTCAAAAAATATTTACTTTCCATCCAAAATGCATTTATTTTTAATTTTTGATGATGATGACGATGAAGATGAATATAGGTTTAGATTACTGTTGTGAGTACAATGTAACAGATGGTGAAAAAGAAGTTTGCAATACTTTAGTGAGAATTTAGTGACTAAATGTGATTTCCATATTTTTGAATGAATATTCCGTAATGCCTAAAACCTTTGCTGCAGTAATAGAAGAGAGAGATTTTGCATGTGGGGCATTTTTTCCTCTGGTAATTTCAGAATAGTTTTAGCAGACAGCCTGGAGGCAATTTCCTATTCACAATGTAGTTGTCTTCCACAGGTTGGTGATAGGATAGGCCTTCTTTGGGCTGTTGACTTATTCATTGATGAGTATTTCTCCCTATCAAGGTTTTATAAGAAAGAGGAAATAGTTGCCTTAATATTCTTTTGCATTGAGCAGTTTATCTTAGATTAGAAATCATGTAGTATATTGATGAAAAGTATGTTTATTCCTGTACAGATATTTGTTCTGTGAATTATATTATTCTCAAGGAAGATGATGTTGAGGAACAGATTTTTTATTGACTCCTGAAAAATTATTTTAGATTTATACCAAAAAATATTCCTGTAATTCCATTTTTACTAGTATAAAATTGGACTAGTTTCCCCATTGGAATGCAGGCCTTTGGAAAAGACAAATGATTCCAGCTATCTGAGCATTTGTTTGGATGGGTTGTTTAGTAATGTTCATGAACTCCCTGTGTGCTGTCTCCTGTAAAATCTCTGCTTGCTGTGATCTCTGAATATTTTGCAATGTATCAGAGAGAGACTGCACATTTATCTCAGGGTTATAGATTTCAAATGAGAAAGACTTTAGAAAGCATGATGAGACACAGGAAGGGCTTCTGTCCTTCCTTGGCTTTAGTTCCATACCTCCAGGAACTGAAAGCTCTGTTGCCCTCTCCTTTACTTCAATTTCCCCTATGGCAAGCAGGGATTTATTAAAGTACATCTTATTAGCATGCTATAAGCTGGCCTTAACACAGAGCATCATTTGTAATGGAAAGATGCCAAAGGCTGCCAGGATCCCTCTTTTTGCACATAACACTGGAACAAGTTCCTCCTGCTTGTAGAAAACTGGCTCTAACCTAGCCCTTCAAAAACAAGATGCTTATTGCAGAATATTCATTCATTTATTATGAACCCCTCCTAAATGGCATGATTTTGAACATTTCTCCTTTGATGATTGCTTTAAAAGTTGTGCTTAGACTAAATACTTTAGTGGTTTTAGCAGTTACAGTGGTTTGAAGATGATTATCACACCCAGTGAGTGGTGCACAATAACATAATGTGCTGGTGTGCTATTTGGCAGCAAATGAAACAAATATGCAATTGTCTGTGAATTGAAATTGAAATCAGATTCACTCAGCTTGGTGACCAGAGTCACCAAGATAATAAAGTTGTGGTGCTCTGCATATGCAAGAGAAGGCACATGTGCAAAATGTGACTTTTCTGTTAATGAACAAAATGACACTGGGAAACATTTTCTGTTCAATTAGTTATGAAACATATTTACTAAGATTAACACCTCTTCACTTGTATTCACAATCTTCTTTCAAAAACTGACAGTAAATCATATGTTCCTACTAACACAGAACCCTGGTAGCCTTTAGCCTGTCATTATTTCTCACAGCAAAAATAGGGGGAAAAAGCAAGAAAGCCAAGGCCTATCTAAAAATGGTTTCCACTTCCTACTGGTTGATAATAGAAAAATTTGCTTTTTTTTTCTGGTAGACTGTGTCTGGATGATTGAATTATCATAGCACATTGATTTAATGTATTGTTCCATAAACTTTAGTATAAAATCCCTGGGATGTCCTGGGATCAATTGCTACTACAGTGAAACTAAGCATTTTTGTATCTTTGGATTATTTACTACTGAAAAAAATCATAGAGTAATAGGGTCCATTTTTAGTACATTATTAAATTGGTCTTGATTCACCTTTTCTATTGGATATATTTCTGGGAAGGTTGTTCTCTTCTTCCACTTCTATTCATGATATGTTCTCAAAGAATATTTTTTGGGCTTTTCTATATATTTAGGGCATTGTGTTTGATTTTAAAAAAAAAGGTTTCTCTGACAAAATAAGATGGAAAGTGTAGAAATAATTCAGAATCTTATGTCATGAATTTGAAACTTCTGACGCTGAAAGCTGCTATGCAAGTGCACTCAAAACCTAACAAACTTCACATCCCATAAACATTTATAACATAAACCTCTGTAGATTTCTAGAGTTCTCTGGAACCAACAAAAACATAATAATGTCACAGCTTAGGCAAAATTTAATCTCAGCTCCCACTGAACTAAAGGGGCTCCAAAATCTGACCCTTTATCTCCTTTAGAGTTTTGATCTTCTGGGTGTTGTCCAAATCTTAATGAAGTTATAGGTTTGAAATCTTCATAAAATGTGTGTTCAGATACCAATTTCTTTCCAAAAAAAGCATGAACAGGACATGGGCGTGTTGTGAGAGCTGTCTGGTCTTTATAAAACTCCCTAGATCTTTGAAGGGGGCAAATATAATCCTTTCCTGCCTCTGAGAGCATCCACATTCATATATCAGCTTTTTTAAAACTAAGCATCTCAAATTTTCATCAGTATATGCTGAATATCTTCAAGATAGAGGCTTTTGTCATAATGAGAACTTTGAGCTCCATGCTGTGCAATACAATATAGAAATAATGAGAGTTCATGTTCATGTTCCTCATGCATTGACCCAGTTGTCTGAAAAGAGATTTATATCTCCTTGGATAGCAGGCCACTGGTATTTGCTTTACTTTATGTTAAATCAGTTTTCATATTAGAAGCACTTAATCACACACAAGAATTCCTGAAATTTCTAAGAAGTCTGATATTGTTGGCCATTTCTTATTCTGAATGAAAAAATAAGGTCACAAACAAAACCAAACCACAAAATCATCAAACCCCCACAAACCTCCAAAGATTCCCTACCCTCCCTAAGTCCCCAAAACTCCCAAACTAATCAACCAACCCCAAGAATAGTTAAGAACTATTCTAGCATTCTCATTTTTAGTTTTTACATTTACTTTTCCATAGTGGATAGCGTTTCATTCTCCAGGCAATTTTGACTCTTAAGAGTCAGTTCAAACAGCCTGCATTTACTGGGTGTTTGGTCTTGCTTTAACTATAGACTTTAGAGATGAGAGTAGAGGTTTCAGCAATGGTCTCTGTAATGCTGTGTTGATTTCTGAGTAATTATTTCATTAAATAAAATATCCTGGTTTGGAAGAGACCCACAATGATTGAGTTCAATTTTCAGACCTGCACAGGACATTTTCCAAACAGAGCATTGTCTGAATGCTTCTTGAACTCAGTCAGGCTGGTGCTGTGACCATTTCTCTGGGGACCCTGTTCCAGTGCCCAAACACCCTCAGGAAGCCTTTTTCTGATATCCAACGTAAAACCTCCCCTGACACAACTTCAGGCCATTCCCTTGTGTCCCGTCACTGGTCCCCAGAGGGCAGAGATCAGTGCCTGCCCCTCCTTTTCCCCTCCTAAGACAGCTGTAACTGCAGTGGGGTCTCCCCTCAGCCTCCTCCAGGCTGAACACACCAAGTGACCTCAGCCATTCCTCATGCAGCTTCCCCTCAAGGCCTTCACCATCCTCATGTCCCTCCTTTGGACACTCTCCAGTAGTTCAATGTCTCTTTTATCCTGTGGCACCCAGAGCTGCCCCCAGCTCTGGAGGTGAGGCTGCCCCAGCTCAGAGCAGAGCAGGACAATCCCCTCCCTTGCCCAGCTGTGATGCTGTGCCTGATGCCCCCAGGACAGGGCTGGCTCTCCTGGCTGCCAGGGCACTGCTGGCTCATGTCCAATTTCCACTGAGCAGGACCCCCAGGTCCCTTTCCATGGCTCTGCTCTCCAGCATCTCATTCCCCAGTTTGTCTTTACATCCAGGGCTGCTCCATCCCAGGTGCAGAATCCAGCACTTTCTCTTGTTGAACTACATATGGTTGGTGATTGTCCAGCCCCTCTGACTTCTCAAGGTCTCTGTTCAGCACCTCTCTGCCTTTGAGGAAGTCAACAGCTCCTCACAATTTAGTGTCATCTGCAAACTTAGTGTTCTTTCAAGTCTTGTATCATCATCATTTATGAAGATATTGAAGAGCACAGGGCTTAAGATGGAGCTCTGCAGAATGTCACTATTGAAAAAAGGCCAAATAAATTTTAAAAATCTAGCAAATAATAAATAATAAAGGAAAAGGAAAATAAATAACCCTTTAAACTTCAGAGACTAGGAAAGATTAAAAAATATTTGGAATTAGAAGTTGATTAAGATATTCACAGGCTCAGGCTCTGACTGCATATATTTTAGATATTATTTAGATATTATTTAGATATTATTTAGATATATTTTAGATATTATCTGGAAAAGGAGAGGACAGCATACTCTAAATTCTTTAGAGCAATGTCAAATAGAAAAAAACATTTGCCTAGGTAGAAATAGCTAGAACTGGAGGATCATTTCTGTCTATTAGTAGTTATGGGTTTGGGCTCTCTGTTTTCATAGTTAAAAGGACAATTATTTTCGTTATTATTTCTCCAAGGGTTGCATTCTGATGGTTACTTTTCTGATGTGGAACAGTTAAAAGAACAGATACACATTATTTGCCACTAAAAAAAGCTGAAACATTAAAACATCTGAGCATCCAACATGGTTCTCCTTCATAAGAAAAGTAAACAAATTGTGCTGGATAACTTTTTTCTATCAGCAAGCAGTCAGTAGTTTGGAAAATAAAAAGTAAGTTTTTTGTGTTCCTGGAATATCTAAACTGTTACTAGACAAGATTGTCATGTCAGATGATGTAGATTTAGTAGAAAAATAGACATGAGTGTTACTCTGTAACTTTAGGCAGCAATTAAAAAACGCAATAAAAGTCGACAAGGCATAGCAATCTGTTTTCATAGCAACTCCTGTTCTAAAGCAGTTTCAGGTGAATACAAATCATCCACAGCAGAAATATGACATTTCACTTGCACATGTGAACTTGAACTGTTTACTGTACATGACTTGTATATAGAAAGACTAATCAAATAGTCTCATTAATAAATCAACTAATTAATCAAGCTTGTTGGAGATTGCTTTCAAATTTATTCATATTTCTGTAAACTTAGTTGCTATTAGATAGTTTCCATAACATTCATGGGAGTTTATTTATGTGCATTACTGTAGTCTGTCTATTTCACTTATTCATGATTCATTCTCTAAGTTCTGTGAATCTTTGGTTTTGTTATACTTACTGAGAGCATTTTCAGGCTGAATAAAGAAAATGCAATTGTATGATATATAACATTTTGTGATGCCAAGCATCTGCATTCTTAACTGAAAAGTCAATTCATTTTGCATTCATCAAACACCATTCGAATCACATTTCTAGTACATTCAAGTTTTTCAGAAAATTGAACCACTGTATCAGAATAAGTAACTTAGGATACCAGGATGTCTCCAGTCCAAAAAAAGTTTTGCTCACAGCAGGGTGACCTATAGGGTCAGACCAGGTTTCTCAGAGCTTCATTCAGTTGACTCTTGAACACCTCCAACCTGGGCAACTTCAATCTCCCTATGGTCACAGGGAGCAGCAGTTAGGGTCCCATGAAGTCATCTCTGCTCCCAGCTGGATGAGCCCAGCTCCCCCAGCCTCTCCTGACAGGACATGCTTCAGCCCCCCACACAAGGATGAGACAAGCAAAGGAAGAGATCACCAGTTACTCTCATGGGCAAAACAGTCTCAGCTTGGAGAAATTGGCCAGATATACTACCAATCAAAATAAGATAATGAGAAATAAAACCAACTCTGAAAAAACCTTTCCACCCACCCCTCCCTTCTTCCCAGGCTCAATTTCACTCCAGCTTTCTTTATCTTCTCCCTGCCAGCAGCAACAGGAAATGGGGGCTGTGGTCAGTGTGGGATCCCTACCACAGGAGACAGTCTGGCACAAACTCCTCTGGTGTGAGCCTTCCCAGGGGCTGCAGTTCTTCACACGCTCTAGCATGGGTCCCTTCATGGACTGCAATCCTTCAGGAACAGGTTGCTCCAGTGTAGTTCCCCTGTGGGCTCACAAGCTCTGCCAGCAAGCCTGCTCCAGTGTGGGCTCCTCTCCCCACAGGGCCACAGGTCTTGTCAGAAGTTTGCTCCAGCACAGGCTTCCCATGGGGTCACAGACTCCTTTGGGCATTCCCCTGCTCAGTGTGGATCCTGCATGGGCTGTAGGTGGATCTCTGCTCCACCACGGGCTGCAGGGGCACAGCTGCCTCGCCCTGAACTACAGGGGAATTGCTGTTCCAGCACCTGGAGCACCTCCTCCCCTCCTGCACGACTTTGGTGTCTGTAGGACTGTTGCTGTCACATATTCTCAGTCCTCTCTTCATCTGCTGTTGTCCAGCAGGTTTTTATCCCTTCTGGACTCCGTTATCCCAGAAGTGTTGCCACCATCACTGATGGGTTCAGTGTTGGACAGCCATGGGTCTGCCTTGCAGCTGGCTGCTACTGGCTCTCTCAGACTTTGGGGGACCTTCCAGATCATCTCACAGAAGCCACTCTTATGGCACAATAGAGTGCTATGAATGTAATATCACTATCATAGTAAGAATAATAATATCACTATCATACTTGCTATATTTTTTTTAACCAAAAACTCTAAGTGCACCTTTTTATCCTATGGTTTCTTTCTGGGATAAGCAGTACAAAATTGTTATAAAGCATCACTTTAATTTGTAGCAGAAGAAAGGCAGCTTGGTTTATCAGATAAATGTGAGTTTATATCCTATTTGTTTACAGACCTGTTATCTCTTTGTCTTTACTTCCCCTACCCCACCACACACACACATTTCTTTTAGATAGTAATAATATCATCTTGTGATTCAGGGGTATGCCATAAGACTAAATGCATGGTGCCTTTTTCAGATACTAGGTAA
Source organism: Luscinia megarhynchos (assembly GCA_034336665.1). Taxonomy (NCBI): domain Eukaryota; kingdom Metazoa; phylum Chordata; class Aves; order Passeriformes; family Muscicapidae; genus Luscinia; species Luscinia megarhynchos. The sequence continues at coordinate 75,801,829 of JAPFBE010000003.1, forward strand.
ACAGTCATCATGTAAGTAGCCTGCATAGAAATGTTGCAGGATTGATGCATGTCACAACAAAATAGGATGTTATGAACACAGGGAGTTCAAGAAAGAAAAATGAAAAGGAAAACTAGCATTATATTTTCCCTTCATATTACCCTAAGGATAATGGTTGTTTTAGTATAGACATATATTTCTGACATAAAATTTTTCCATCCAGTGATTTATTTTCCATTTATTTATTATACTGTCCTTAACTGGAACCTGTCATGAAGCTTTCTGAGCAGAAAATTCTCTCTAAATAGTCTAAGTGAGCAGAATTCCACAGCATCATAAAATATAAAATAAAAAGTACTGATGATTTATATGTGTTGTTAATTCCCCTGATTATGTCCATATTCTAAACCAGCCCCTGGGTGTTGCATTTAAACATTTTCCTCATTGCAACACTCTACTTCAGAAAAGGGTATGTCAAGAGTTGCTCTAAACAGAGACTACAAGGCTACAAATAACTGTCAGCATGTTCTAAAATTGCTATATTTACTTGGTTTAACCAGAAGCACAGAACAAGTTGGGCAGCAAAGTAAAATGTTGACATAACCAGCTACAAAAGAGAGCAAAGTAAAATATGTGCCTCTGCATATCTACCCCATGAGAGAACATTGGCATAAATTAAATTGCTTTAACAAGCGAACAAATTTGGAGTAGAAATCCTACACTAAGAAAACTAGTGCACTTGTCTCAGTCTTCAGCTCTCTTGTTTATATATATATATATATATATATATATATATATATATATATGAAACATGCTGCATATATAAAAGATATTATTACAACAATGCTCTGTAGTTCTGCAGTAAAAATTTTGTTGAACCCTGGAGGGAAATAATGGCATATATCCTAATATCTACTGGTTCCATTCAATTTGGGCTGGTTTTTCATGCTCATGAACACCAGTAGATTCACAGTATTTAATTGGACTAATAAAGGACAAAAAAGTTTTCTCTAATTGTACTGGTTAGTTTGAAAAAAAAAAAATTAAGAATTGAAACAAGATAGGGGGAAAGTGGGAGATGAATATTAAATATTAAAAATGAGATTGTTGAGTGAATGGGCAGCAGCAGCACAGATGGGCAAAGATAATGAAAGAAAAACCAGGCTAATTTAAAGTGTTAGGTGTAAGACTAAGAGTTATGTTAGTTTTGCTTATAAGAAGAAATTTTTTATAAAATTGTTGTTATCTCATCACAAAAAAAACTACACAGGCTTATGAAAAGCAGTTCATACATATCCTTTTTAAATTAAAACATCAGAAAAGTACATAATGATGACTTCTGTTGATTGAAATTTTGATTTTTCATCATGTTCAATATGCTAGAATTTAGTATAACTGAATATGACTCAGTAAAACATTTGGTTTTCATTGTAAAATCTACATGATTTCCACCCTATTGAAGCTGTGTTATTAGCAATTTTACTACTTAATCTCATTCTTTGCCCTTCTTTGCCATAAAAACAAAATAGAGACAGATGAAATCAACCAGAATTTTTTAATGGAACCTATTTATGAATCTAAAAATTTCTATACTGGACTCATACAATCCCACCAATAACTGATGGCACAGAGCAAATCCAAAATCTTTTGAGAATAACATTGAAAGGCAGATCACTAAGAAATGTTTTCAGGAGATGTCCAATGAAGAAAAGTAACCATTTCTCATATGCATTTATAATCTTAATAAAAACACAAAGAAATTAACTTAAAACATAAGTCACAAAAACAGAGGGTAAAATTGACCCAAATTAGGATACATTTACTTTAGCAAAGAATTTATATGTGGATGGTGTCTTTAGCTCAGCAGTTTAGTAACTGTGTATAGATCCAGTTTGTCCTAAACCTATTTATCTATTTCTGAAAATCAGTGAAAATAGTTCAAATTTTAGCTAGAATCTACAGAAACAAAATTTCTTGTGAAAATTTATATCTGTTCAATTGATTTATAAATATGAATGTAGGATATGAGTAATAACCACCCTCATGGGGTTCTTACTGCATACAAAACCAGAATTGTTCCTTGACCTTGAGGCCACCTGGTACAATATAGACTGTGTCCATAGATCTAAAATAGGTGTTTGCAGGCTCCAAATTGTGTCTGGCCACTTCATATAAGAGTGGGCCTAAATAACACCAGTGACTGTACCAATAGTTCAGCTCTCTAGGACATTCTGACTTGGATGGTTTAAGATGTCAGGTTTGAACCATTTAGAAAATTATTCAGTTCACTGGTATTGATACTGCCACTTTTTCTAAAATTTGGCCTTAGGTATGCCCAGACATTTTGTTTGGGAGTATTCTAGGTTTATAGACATACTTTTCCCAGAGTGATTACTCTTATGAGTAGACTATCAAGGTTACCATGGCCATAATGGATGTAGTATAGTGTGGATTCAGGATAGCTGGATTCTGTTAATCAACTAATCCAGCATGTGATGCTGGGATTGCCACTCTCATTACAGCTAAACCTTAATACCTTCTCTAGTCATTCCCTGGAAAATCTAGACCAAAATGATAGCAATAAGAGGAAATCTGGTAAACAAGCAGGGATGAACAGGTCCTCAACATGGATAATTACACTATCAAAAAACCAGAGGACACATCTCTTTACCTGTAAAATAATCTGATTTTACTTTAAACCTGCTTTTCTCAGAATTTTTTGTAGATTAATTCTGTCTATGAACATAGCACTGCTCCAGCTCATGAGAAATAAGTGTTTTCAAGAGAGGCATATTTAAGGTGGTGTGTTTTTTTAATTGAACAATTAGAAAAAACTTATTAAAGTGGTTCAGTATTTGATTACTTTGGTCACAACCTTAATAACTTAGGAACGTAGTTTTATGGTGAGTAATTACAAGGTTTTGGATATCAGACGTGAGGCTCATTGGAATTCCAACAGAAACTTTAAGGAAGAACTTTTTTTTTATATGACTGTGATTGAAGGTATTAAAAAAAAAGCCCAAATTATAGTAAAAAAAGCTTCCCAAAATATCTTCCAAAACCAATCTTTGCATAACAGAAAAAGGGTATATAAAACACACCTTGTGCTGAGGCTTTAAATTGCCCTTTTTTATTTAGCTTGATTTACTGCAGCCTTTACATAAGTGTCCAGTTGTGCTCTGTTATATTGCCAACTGCTGACAAGTCATCCTCAGGTACTGCCCAAAGATTTGATGTTAAATAATCGCTGGCATTACTCCAGGGATTCATAGTTAAAGTACCACAGAAAGCAAGGATGTTACCAAACAATTTCTTTCCTTCAGGCTTTTTCTGGCTAGCAGACCCAGTTTCATGTACTGGCTTTACTTTTTATGCCATACACATTTCAGCTTCCATACGCATCTTCTAGTTGGTAAAAAATACCAGTACTGTAAAACTAAGGAGCCAGTGTCCAGCTTAGATATTCAATGCACTCATGTGTGGATGAAAGAGCCCATCCACTCAGATGAGTAATAGGAACCATTTTGAATTCCATCTGTTAAAAGGAAAATCTGTGAAAAAGACTGAGCAATATCACTACTTGGATAATAGCAATAAATTCTTGTGGACGAAACTTTTCACTATGTCATATATCTTCAGTTTGAAAAACGTTGCTGAAAGGAAAGAAAATGTTCAGATTTCTTTGACATACAGGTGAAGGGATGACACCTCTACCAAAGTTTTTTTTCTGAACTCAAATTTCACCATACATATACCATGAAAACCAGCCTGGATAAATTGAATTTCTGAGGATCAATCTTAATTCATATTATAGTGAAACTTAAAGAATTTTCATCAAAGTTAAATGTTTCATAAATCTAGCTGTCAATACATTTTTGATGGCACAGTTAAGTGGCTGTCTGTGTATGGAAGGAAAACCTTTAGCCAATGAAATTTTCAAAGGCTGCTGACTTTAAACATTTTTTTAAATCTACATTAGAAGGCTGTAGTCTATTTTAAAATAACACTGTATGGCGTTAGCTGTCTTTGATAAGACAGGTCAGCATCTGGAAAAAAGCAATCCCTAGTGATATGAAAAAAGAGAACCTACACTTATAAAAATGTAAATGCAAAATAATAAGTAGCATTGATTCAGAACAGCTATTGCTACCCTTTGGTATCATCATGAGGTTAAACTCATTCCTTATTAGAGCATGTTCTTCAACTTCTTATTGTTTTGATTCTCCAAATGTGCTGGACAACTAGACAACATAGGACCTGTTACTTTATTCCCTGTGGTCATTTTATACCATGTGGTTTGACAATTTATTGTGTATATAGGACTCTGGATGCAAAGATACAAGCTTGCATGGATTTAAAGCACAAGATGGAAACTATGTGTATTACTCTTTCTACTCATCTGGGATGGCAGTATGGGAAGCAAGATAAAGTTACAGGTCTTTCTAAAGGCTCAGACTATTTCTCTCTGTTACTGGGTCCTTTTAAAAATATCTCTTTAACTCAAATCAATTAACGAATAAATGAGCAGCTAGGTGATCTGTCTGCACACCTCTAATTGCTTGTCTGCTGTGGAAGTTCTCTTTGATATCTCTGCACTGCAAGAAAGCTAGTATCCCTTAGAGAGGGATAACTAATGTCTATTAGAAACATTTTAATGAACTTCTGAATTTCTGGGGGTGGTGTCAGAGTTTAATGGCAGATTTTTGCTCACATAGCTGTTTGTGCACATTTTAGGGGCACTATTATCACTTACACTCACAGAGAGTAACAGCATGGTGCTAAGTATATTTGCTGGCTTTGCAGGAGATTGAAGCTCAATTTTCTCTTCTGTTGGACTCTTACTATAAATGTAAACAGTTTTTCCAGAAATAAGCCATAGCTACCAAACTGGTTTGGAATCTGGTCTGTGTTCTGAAAGGTTCATTCAGAATTTCTATAGTTCAAAACTGGAAACTCAGAAAGTTTAGCACAAGTGGAATAATATTTCACTTAGTTTCATTTGTATTAACTTCAAATATAAACTGAGAGCACAATTAAGATTGCCTTCCTAAATCACTTTATCTTTACTCTATTTCCTGCATGCAGATCCAAGCAAAAGTGTCGTGGACTTCAAACCTGCAACTCAGACTAAGATCACACCTGGATTAGATAGCAAGAACAAGTGTGTCTTCTGCTCTTTACTGAGTCTGGTTAAACCCAAATTTTAGGTTAAGTGCTGTGAAGACTCCAGTCTGAAATGGACTCATTCCTCTTTCTTGCAGCATGCCGTTTTTCAAAACAGTTGTTAAGCACTGTTATTGAATGGATTGATTTAACAACAAAACCCCAAATTAACTAGTCATTGGCCAATAACATGTTAGCAACAGTTGTGTAAGGACCTCTCTCTTGGATAGACATCAGGACTGATATCTACATGACATAATATCATTAAAATCTAGTGAGATCATTGTATTTTAATAAGAGAGAAGCAGCATCTTTTGATATTTTTGATTTTTTTTTCTGTGAAGATTCAGATGGGGATAACAGCAGATCCACCAAAATGAAGAAAATGGAAAGAGTGGATTTATTATGTTGTTATCTGGTGTCAGTAGTTCAAGGTCAACAGTTGCAGAGCTCTGTTGCATCAAAAGTTTGATTCTAGAGAAAAAGGATTCTGTTCTTGATTAGAAGTGGATGCTACCTGAATGTAAAGAATACACAGAGATAAACTGGCTGAGCATGAGGCTGTGTTGTTGGAGTCTCTGCTGGAAAAATATCATGAATTAAACAAAACTGATCTATGTGGAACTGTGATTCTCAGTAAGGATGCACTGTCACTCCATAGAGGAAATCCTAAGCCATTTGTTCATCAGATTCCTCTGTACTCAGAAAAGCAAACTATAACTTTAAAAACACCTACATCCAATATGTTAAATGAAAAAGAAATCAGCAGAGAAACATTTTAGGAGTTTTAGAAATTAGTCTTTGTTGCAGAAATTTTTAAACTTTTGTGTTATATCCCATAAAAGCAACAAATGCAGTATGGATACCACAAATTTATAATAGCTACTGCAGATAGTAAGAATTCAGGATCTTATTCATGAACTATTTTCTTCTGTTATTTCCAAGGATCTGTAAGGAAAGAGGTGGCCAGTAATTTTAGTTTCTGACTCAAAGTTGAGATGTTTCTTTTTCTTCTCCAGTATCTAATAGTTTATTGCAATGTGGAAGTGCTCCAGCCTTATTTCTCAAATTTTTAACTTTTTTCATCTCTAGGAAGAGATTTTAAAGGATCAAATGAAGACTCTTTGATAATCCATAACAGAAAGTGGAGATTTTTAGAATAAGGACAGAAAAAGTTTCTGATTCAAACACTGGATAATATCTACCTGAAAGAAGTGTGATTGAATGAGCATAATAATTAAATACATCATCTTTCTTTTACAAACCAAGAATGGACAGAAAGGAGGGTTAAATCAAACCTGATGAAATAATTGTGGTAAGGAACAGAGCTCACAGAAAGGGAATTAGAAGGATGAAAGGTATGCTGGCGAATAGCTTTGCTGCAAATTCTGTTAAGAATTTTTGCAGAACAGAATAAAGAATCCTCATACCTTCATTCCACTAAGAAAAAAGATTTTAAAAAGTTTGCTCTTCTTTCTTTCTTTCTTTCTTTCTTTCTTTCTTTCTTTCTTTCTTTCTTTCTTTCTTTCTTTCTTTCTTTCTTTCTTTCTTTCTTTCTTTCTTTCTTTCTTTCTTTCTTTCTTTCTTTCTTTCTTTCTTTCTTTCTTTCTTTCTTTCTTTCTTTCTTTCTTTCTTTCTTTCTTTCTTTCTTTCTTTCTTTCTTTCTTTCTTTCTTTCTTTTCTTTCTTTCTTTCTTCCTGCCCTGCCTTTTCTTGCCTTTGCCTTTGCCATTGCCTTTGCCTTTGCCTTTGCCTTTCTCATTTTCTCTCTCTCAGCAAGAGAGACACATTTTTTTCCACTCAAATTAATTCAATATTCCTAAATCTAATCACAATAATACCAGGAAGCTGGTTGGAAACCACTGAATAATTTGGAACTGGCCTTAAGCATAAGAGCTCTGCAGGCTTTTCATTAACACTTCATAGTGTTCGAAGCAGCAAAGCAATGCTTGTTTCACTCTAAGTTAACGTTCTAGGGATGGAATATTTTTCACAGGTGTCTTTCAGGACAAGTTTAGATGGAAATCCTTCCAAATCCAGGAAGAGAATAAGCTTTCTTTGTCATGGCAATATCAATAACAAAAACCAGAACATCTCTGCAATTTACCTACAGTGTGCTGCTGGAGACATTCCAGAAAACATCTAAGTGGGCTGAGTAAATCAGGATATCTCAATATATTTTATTGTAGCTTTGTATATAGTATTTCTTCCATATGTTTTGGTTACAAATCTTATCTTGCTAAAATTATCCTGGGTAAGGTTTCTTTCTGAAGCTGTAAACTGTATTTCCTGGAGTATTTCCTCCTCTTTTCCTCCATCTTACTTCTTTCCTTTCCTTGGTCTATAAATACTTTGATGGATTTAATCTCAGCAAGGTAAACAATCCCTTAATGATCTTCATGCTATTTTATTTCACGGCCTTAGTTGAAGAAACAAAGTTTATTTTCATTGGACTGATTTTCTTTATGTGAATAATTTTTCTGTAGAAATCTGTGTCTAACAGATGGCCTCAATTGAACTGCCAAGGAGCCTTCAAACGGTAACGAGTTTGAGGCACTGGACATCATTTAACCAGGTTAAAAATCAGTGATCTGCAGCTAAAAACTTAAACAACTAGAGCTCATTAATCCCCAAACTTCAAAATTATTTCTAAACTTCCATGAACTGTAATTTTAGCTATTTTTAAGTGCTTAAGTACTTTTAAGTACTTTAGTTTAAGAATTTATGACTTTAAATTAACTAGACCATTTCATGTGTCAGATCTGGAAAGCATGAGATGTTGTAAAATATTGGCAATTAAGTGCAAAAATTACTTTAAAAATATTTTATGTGTATACCTTTTGTAACTGAGCTTATGTTACAGAATCTTTGTAAGTCAGAATTTTTTGTTTTAAAAGTAGATATATTAATTCAAATAAAGTCTAATTTTTTGTTGAAGAATAAAAACCAGTTAAATATTGTGTCTATATCTCTGTTTTGTTTCTGTGTTAATAATTATCAAGAAAAAGAAAATTTTGAATTATTTCCTACTGACTTGGTAATTTTATTTGTGTTTTCTGTACAACTGCATTAAAATTCTTCCCTTCCTGATTGTGTACACTGAGGTATGAGGATATTGCACCTCTGATACTCATTACACTTTCTTCTGTGTAACCTTCTAATTCACTGGGAAGAGTAAAATGAGGTAGCAATGAATTCCACAGGCTAGTTAGATATTTCCCTCTTTGTCAGTTGCCATTGAATATGTTTTGCCTAGATGATCATGTGATTAGCTAATTAGGAGCAGTTGTGTGACTACTTCAGTACACAATTGCCTAATATATGCACAGGCAACTCATACCTTATAATTACTTGCTTTCAAACACTAAACAAGTAATAAATATTATTGTTTAAAAAAAAATTCTGATATCTATCTAATTTATTTTCACAGATTATTTCTCTTTTGTCTATAACTTGAGTATGGAATTATTAGAAATATAAGTAGTATTTAATGAGCAAAAAGAAATCTTGACATTTTTCTTGTTGAATTAAATGTTGCACAGTCGTGGGTAATTTAATATGCAACTTATATACCTTGAGTCAACATACTTGTCTTCTAGTAAAATGAAGATTCAGTCAAGTCCCAGTCAGTTGGACCAGATACATAAATAATATCTATCTCACTGCAACTAAAGCTTTTAATCGACTATGTATGTAGAGACTGCCCTCAAAAGGGGAGCATCACTGAAAAATCTGATTTTTGACATATGATATTCTTAATCTCGGGAAAAGTTAGACATGAAAATTTCAGTTAAGGAAACAAGCTGTTCACTTTAGGTGAGGGGGTTTTTAAATATAAATACTTGCTAATTAGTAAAAGACCAAATGTTTTGAACACATTGGTTTTTTGTTTCATCGTTCTTTAGTAACATTAGATTTTCCAGGACATAAGGGATAAATTTACACATTGAAGAGAGAGACATGTAGCTACTTTAGAATTCTGAATCTTTCAAATAAACACAGAAAAAATGATGGTAATTGTGTTTGCTTTCCCTTGTACCAACACAATGCTATGGAAATCACGCTTGGAAAAGACAACTGTAGATTATGGTCCATGATTCTATTGTTCATTCCTCTCTTCTATGCCATCCTTCAGAAGATTTGCTGGAAAGAAATACTATTACAAAATCCAAATGAAGTTTTTTCAAGCTATGTATTACTACTTCTCTTTGGTAAGGTCTATGTTTTCTCAGATCTCCATTCTCCAGTATACTATATTTTATGACAAGTTGTCAGTCATTTCTGATTTTCTTTATCTATAGGGTCCAGAAAAATTATACTTTTCATGTTCTTGTCATATGGGGAAGAAATAAGGATAGACATCCAATTATGTGGAAAAATTTGTAAAAAACTAAGGCTGTAGTATCCAAAACATTGACTAGCTCCCTACTATGCAAGATGATCAACAAACGCACACACAAAAAAGGAAAATTCTGTCGCAGAAATCTGAGGATCACATCTGTGTGCTTTGAAGGAAAATAAGTATTAATTTCAGAGGAAGGATAGGGAAGTGAGTTTAAATATTGACTCTTTTGCTTGTGGGAGTCCAGAGTGCTCCCCTGGCTTCCTGGGTGCTTCTAGACCCCCCTGGCAGGGGAGTCAGAGACCCTGGCATGATGCCCAGGGGTCCTGGGCGCTGGACTTGGGTCCCTGGGGAAATTTGCCAACATTGCAAGAAGAACTACAAGTCACAAAAAATATAAGTAGAGTATAAATTAGACTGTTAGAAGATAGAAAAGTGATTTTTTTTATAAATGTTTGTATTAGGGGGTTTGAAGCTAAGATGGAAGATTTTGGGCATGGTATGCCTCCTCCTTCTTCTTCATGTCATCCATGTTGGAGTGCCACCTTGGCATCCCTTGACTGGATAGGGACAAAGCTGTACAGTGTAAGAAAATTGTAGATTGGAAAATAATTGTAAATATTAGATACATAATTTAGAGTATAAAGGATAAGCCCAGCCCAGAGTCAAGGTGTTTTTGGCCCTGGACTACAAGCTGGACAGACTGCTGTCAGCTAGAGAAAAATTCCTTGGATAAGAAACAATAAACAACCATGGAAAACCCTGAAAAACAGCCTTCAGCATTTTTCTTTGGTGCTGGGGCTGGAAGAAACACAGACTTGAAACCACCTACATGTCCTGCTGTGAGGGTCTCAGAATCAAGAGACCCTGGCAGACAGTGACGTTTGCTAAGTCTTTTTTTCATGTTGGAAGGATCTTTGCAATCCAGGAATTAAAAAAAAATAGTATTCAGTGGAAATATTTTGTGATTTCTTGATTTCTGGGAAAGGACACAGTTACTTCATCCTTGAATGCTGTGCATGCAGCTCCTGCTCAGCATTCTTTATATGATCAGAGCCCATGGCAATTTCACTGTCTTTCCACAGTATCTTATCATCTTTGATTTTATTATAATGTTGTGAATACAATTTGTGATATTCTCCCCTTTCTTGCTAAAGTTAAGTGCAACAGAAACACCAGTCTGAAGCAAAGTAACATGTTTCTTTTCATTAGAGAGCTAGAACAGGTATCCAGTCTTCTTTCTGCTGTCCAGAAAGCTGAGCTCTCCTTGATTTGTCTCTCAGAATGATCATGGTATCAAAATGGTCAAGAGGCCTATTAACTATAAAATACAAACTTTAGGAAGTAAACACTCTATTCCTTGCTGAGTGGTTAAACTAGCATAAGTTCACACTGCATCATTTTCTCTTCTTCAATGAAACTAGTATTCTTTGCTTCACAGTGGGAAGACATGTAGATGCAGTAAGTTTTCTTTGATATCTAAATGTATGTCAGAGTAATTAGCTCACCCCTTTGTAAAGTTTTCAGTCTGAACTTTCTCAGGCTAAAGAGAAACCTGAAACTGGATTTTCATCTTCATCTAACATCCAAGTCACTGTTTGAAAGTAAATTAGCATTAAATTAGTTCAAGTCACCAAAATTCTTAGCTGTTTATTGAAGCAGAATTACCTGAGTAATTCAGCACACCTGTAGGTGTACTGAAACAGAATCTTCAAGTGATTTGGGAACTCTATACAGGATATGGATCATCAAAACCCACAGCATCCAGACATGGCCTGGATATGTTCTTAAGCAAAATTGTTGGTGCCTTTATTTGGAAAATGCTATTCAAATAGGAATATGCTGTGGGAAGTTTAGACATCAGTTAATCAGAGTTATTTTACTATTTTGTAATTAACTATATGAAAACTGTACTTTTTATAGCTGTTGGAGTGCATAACATCAATTCTCACTTCAGGCTGGTCAATGTTTTATGGCATTTCAGTTTTTTGTGTTATATAATTCATAGTTCTTCACAAATACATCAGAACATATCACTTAGGAAAGGTTTGGGTGAGGTTATTTTTCTAGATCCTTAAATAGCTGAGAAAAGGGGCAGAAGAGCAAAAGTAATGAAATTATCACAGTGTCAGTTAAATTAGCTATTAATGTATTTCATATTAGCAGAAATCCTACGAAGGAAGTCTTGCAGGTATTTGGAGAAAGAGCATAGAGGCATTAAACATAAATTCTTAAGAAGTCTTGATACTCCTTGATGCAAATATATTATTATTAGGAACAAAGGAAATAAAATTGAGACTGCTTTTCTAGGTGTCTTCTGCTGTCTCTCAGCTGAGTGGTAGTGTGCATTTTTCTTTTTATTCCTCTGCTTAAATTTGAATTTTGGCCAAGGAAGCAGACAGGAGAACTGTGGCACTTGGCGCTGTATCTTACCCTCTTGCACATTTTCCTCTGTCAACCTAATTACCTGCAGATATATATTTATCTCTGAAAGGAAAATTATCTAATCCCACTGTGCACCATGAAGAGAGCTGGCAGATGAATAAATGACTGACAGATTTTTAATGTGGTTTTATGTGGTAGATTCTTTGCTCTACAATCTTAAAACTCTGGAAATGTACCATTGTCAACCTCTGTTTCATTTCAGAATCTTTTGTTTAAATTTTTTGTGTTGAATCAGTGAAGTGATTCACTATGCTGAGCAAACACTATGGAGTTATCCACTAGCAACCTGTGTTTTGGTATCAGTAAACTTTCTTGGCTATGGTTTTCCTCCTGTAGGTTACTGCTACCATTACCACTGGGCACAGTTGGAAGATATTTCTTGCTCCTCCTTATCCCTCCCAATATTTATGAAAAAACTTTCATAGCATGTCTTCCATAATATTGCTACTATAGTTCGAGTATTTATCTCTAACTTCTTACCAATTTTATTTATGTACTCTTTTTTGTGTTTTTTTTTCTCGGGTTTTGGGGTGGATTTTTGTGGAGGGGGTTAAGTCTTTAATAGAAACTTTGCTGGATTAATTGTCTTCTTTCCCATGCTCTTCTGTTTTGAAGCCCATTCTGCCTAACAAATAAATAAGTGATTATTATCTGGTGTCTTACAGATCTCCAATAGTCCACAGGCCACAAGTTCTAAGAGACCACACTGAAGTACTCAAAAAATGTGCCAATCAATTTCTAACCCATTAGCAATTATCTTTAAGAACTCCCACAAGACCAGAGAGCATAGACGAGTGTAATTGCCTTCCAAAGTAAATCTTTGTGAACAGAACCATACACATATTAATTCTGGATCCTATAAATATATCAGGAAAAGTACTGAGTAATCTGTAATCATTTGAGAAGTAGCAAGATGATAATAGAATAAACATCTTGACAGACATTTGTATCAAAACATTGTTAGACCTCTGTGAAGTAGTAACTTATGTAAAAAGTCAAGAATTTAGAATTCTTATTTGAAATTTGTGAGCATTTTTACACTGATTTTTATGGGTCTGATGGGAAATTGTAACAGAAGTGACCATGTTACAACAAAGTGATTATAGACAAATTGGAGAAAAATATTTAGAAATATTTAGTGCTTATTTAACATTATTAAGAAGGATTCAAATGTCCTAAGTTCTATAATAGCCAGTATTTTATTAATCATAAATTTTCATTGTAAGTGGAATCTTGAAATAAATCAGTGAATATGGAAATGAGAGCGGCAGTGTCCATCTCCCACCTTGGAAGGGATTAATAAACAGCACTGAGAGACATCAGAGATGATTTCTTAGTTCTGCTTCTTCTTGTAGCAGACTTCAGGAAGCAGAATAACAAGTTATAAGCACAATATGTTAAAAGCATGCATAATATTATAGACCAAGACAGAACAGCAAATAAAACTATGACCTTTACAAAACTAAGAGAAAGAAAAAGTTGGCAGTGCTGACAGACAGGTTTTCTTCAACAGAGGAAGGATATGCTGAGAATTTACCATTGACAGATATGCTGAGAATTAGCCATTTGTGGAATTAAATTTTCCGTATATGGACCTATGTGTCTTTTGAAAATAGCATGAGAAATTAACATCTCAAATTTCAGCCAAAGAAATTTTTTTGTGTTTTTCGTTCTATGAGTAGGTGTGAGTTCTAAGTGATGGGGGCTGTAAAATCCACATCATGAAGACAAACAGACTAGAACACTGCAGATGCACTGTCTTCCAACACAGGATGGGAGAAGAAACCAGAAAACTTCTGTAAGTAATTTTGTGAATCTGTGGTTTACCTGCTTCCCCCAGAACGACAATTCCCTAGGAATTTTTGTTAACTCCTCTGAAGATTTAAGGTGACTACATGAAATGGACATTGTCTCCTTGTCCCATATATATTTAATTAGAAGAAAATCTTATATTATCTGTCAGAGTGTAAGTAGGGGAGATTAGAAAACTCTGCCTTTAAAAAACTATATTTAATTTAAACATATTGCTGAGATATTGCCATAACTCATCACTTTTCAGTGGAATGACATTTTTAAGTGTGACACTTATAAATTTTAATGTTAAATTGAACAGGTATCTACCACAAAAATATTTTCCTTCAGCAAGTATGTAGATACTGTATTACCCTTTAGTACTCTGACTACCACTCCTGAATAAAAAGTTACCATTATCAGTGCCCAATATGATGAATAAACATCATCAAGGTTTCTTAGTGTGGGTATTAATCTCAAAAAAAAATTATGGAACTGATTTATTTTCAAGATTATTATAATCATTTATCATATTGAAATTTGCTGAAATTTGTTTGTGACCAGTTCTGTAAAGTACAAAAACCTCTTGGTCATCTGGCTTTGTAGCTGCATGCCCAATCTGGAAATTAAATGAGTAATTAAACAAAATCAAACAAAATTAAATTTGATTCAGTAAAAGATTAGATATGCATTCTGTTTATTTTGATTGATTATGATATAACAATGTGATATATATTAGCTGCAAGTATGTCCAAACTTCAACTATTTCACTTTTTCTCCCAGTTTCTTTAATGTACTGTGCTTTTTCTTTTTTTCTACCTGTTTTTCTGCTCTGTGAGGCAGGAACTCTGTTATTCTATAAAATATATAGAACACTTTAGACACTGTAAGGCTATGATATGTCATATTCCAGTGACCTAGTTCCAATAGGAGAAATCTCTGAAGTGTATTTCATTAACATTGCAACAATCCTCTGAAAAAGTTTACATATGTGCAGTAAAGGATTTTAACCACAGAATTATAGTATTGTGTACCTCCTCAGACTGGAAAGGATTTTAACAAGTCTTTAGTCCAGAGTTCTGGTTAAATCCAAGTGTACTGTTGCCATTTACTTCTCCACCTTTTATGTTTACAGCAAGGGCTGTGAAGAGGACTAACTTCATGATTTTCCTAGAGACCCAATTGGGGCTGAGCAGCCTATAGCTCCATGGATTTTCCCTCCTACCTTTTTTGGAGATGGGAGCAGTAATGGCCTTTCTTCAGCCACCAGGGACCTTGCATCATCTTCACAGCCTTTTAAAAACTACAAAAATAGCCCAGCAATGACATTAGCCCAATATATGAGATTTTGACAGCTTAATGGGTGAGATTCAGCTCCAGATTTAGCCTCCTAAAAGTACATATCAATAGTAGGTGTCTATACATAAAGCTAGATATTTATCCTGTCTTCAAAAAAAACAAATCTTGTCTATTGGCAGGCAGCTGACTTGCTCCTAGGATGCCATTGACTTATTTGACTACTTCTTTTGTTGCTCCTACACTTTTACCAGGGGTGTCTATGGCGAATCCCAAGAGCTGTGAACAATTGCATATTTTGTCTGTAGTTTTCTGATTGGTAAAAGAGATTGTAAGGCAAGATTAGAGGATAAAAGTGGAATTAAAGAAAAGAGTCTTCCCCCTCTTTGCAACGGGTTATAATTCTTGACAAACTCATTAGTCCTTTTGTGAGAGTCAGCACACAGACAAAAATTATATGGGAAAAAAAAAGAGAAACAAAAGTAAGAGGTAATGGTTTATTTTCCCAGTGGAGATTGATCACTAATGGAGAAAGGTTCCACAGATATCCAGAGATCTATGCTGGTGCCTGTGTTATTCATAAACACTCCAGGAAAAAGAGACAGGGAGGTGAAAAAGTCTGCTAATATCACTGAATATCTACACAGAACAATTCAATGCATATATATCTAAAACAATACCCTTAGGGCAAAACTAATCCAAACTCTGCATACACATTCATGGCTCTAAGTGTGCAGTTAGAACTCAGGAAAGAGATCTTGATTTCACTGTGTGAAAATGTCGGCTCAATGATCAGTAACAAGGCAAAACTAAAAATGCTAGGAATTCTTGAGAAGAAGCAAAATAACAGAGTGGGGTAATTTGGGGCTTTTTTTAGAGAAAAGAAAACTTGTCCCACTATTCAATTCAAAGGCTCTCACCTCGAAAGATATTTGGATATCTGTCTCCCCTGTTAAGGAAAGGATATAGTAGTTTTAGAAGGAAAAGACAAGAAGAAAAGTGACAGGAATGATTTCATAAGGACAGTAAGGAACCATTACCCATGCAAGGAACCACTAAAGAGAAAGATAATATTCATTCTGCTAAATTGATACGGGGGGAAATGGACAAGGAGATGCATCAGAGAGACACAAAATCATAAATGACATGGAGATTATGAATGGGGAAATATTTGTCACTGTCTTTTCAAACACAAACATTTGGGGGCATCAGATTAAACTGACAGTGGAGCTGTCTGGTACAACTTACTTTGAATTTTAAGAGGCACCAAAGGCTTCTGAAAGCAATTTGAAACTCACAGAAATTAATAGGAAATTGTCCTGTTGAGTGTTATTACACATGAAAACACACTGCTTCTTCAAAAAGTTCATGGTCTGCAAATTCATGGGTGTACTGGAGACCATTCCAGCAAAAAACTTCTGCTTTTGCTGTGTTTTTCCTCACATATTCACCTATACATCTATTATTAGCCATCATCTCACATGAAATACTGCATTTTGAGGCTTTTGCTTTGATGACTGTCCCCATACGTCTAACAGCTGGTATATTTTTGAACACAATTTCCAACTCTTTGTGAAATAAGAAATTCTGCCATTTGTCTATCTTTTCTTAAGCTGTTTCTGGTTTTATCAATTCCCTAAAAGAAAACTTAAAACCATTATTACTGACATTTTTAAGTGATTCTATAGAACGTTTTGATTAAAATAGGAAGTCAATTTTTACATACTGACTTGGATAGATTTATAAGCAGAAAAACAAATCTCCTAAATAACAAAGTCCTATATTTTAGAATAGAGATTCAACAAGCTCTTTGTCATTACTAGTCCTCTTGTAGTACAGGCAGAAGGATTGTTAAAACACAGGATTGTTAAAAACAAGTACTGGACGAGATGTCTTGGTCTCTCTATGCAGATGGTCAGACAAGAGTATACCCTTAAAATGTTTGGATCAATGAGTAATTAGTGCAGCCTCTGGCTTTGGGGCCACAGCTCTGAGACTCAGCACCAAGTCTAGACACGAGTACAGTCTACTGAATCATTCCAATCGTTTTTTCTTGTTTTCTGTCATGCCTGTTGCCATGAGACACAACACACAGATAATAAAAAATACTCTTGCCTTCAACCTAGGCACTCTATACAGAATCCTTATATTTCAGTATCCTCACTGATTCCTAGATTTTGTGGGCTTTAGGTTTTTTTCACTTATCAGGTTATCACCAAAGACCCTGTGTGACTTAAAGATTAGAGAATCACGCTGACTTTTGTGTTGCAGTGTGTAGCTTTGACTAAATGCATCTCAGAGTCAACCTCGTCATAATAGTCTGTCACTATTTAGACTTGAAATAATGTTATTCTTCTATGATTCTACTTTGGATTTTATTTTTTACCCTCTCTCAGCTTTCTTTTTATGTGTTTTCTTCAGTGATGGATTCAACTGTGCTCCTTAAGTGCTTTTCTTCTTGAGTTTACTAAAAGAAGAACATGAGATTTCTGCTTCTAATTTGCTACTTTATCTTAAGTTTTTATTAATATATTTGTTGTAAGTCCCTCACGATTTTATTAGAATGTTTTTGGTTTTTCCTCTACATTGAAAACTGCTTTGATCTTTCCAGTGTGTTTACCATGCTGCTCCTCTGTTTTCTCACATGACATACATCTACTCTCTGGCACTTACCTAATATCACAAAATACTTTAAAAAATAGAGTTACTATGAGAATCAGCCTGTGACAAAGCTTTCATGAAAACAGAAGACTAAGGAAGAGCAGATTAATTTGTATTATATCTTTGGCATGAGACTAAACCTCTGTGAGGCTCTATGCTAGCTGGAGCTAAATTATTTGTTGCGAATGCAATGTCCTGTGGCTGCAAAGTTTAGAAACACCAAAGAATACTAGTACCCAGAATACTTTTGCCATGTAAATGTAGCTTGTGATGAAGACATAAATCAGTATAAAAGCAATTCTTGTTTTGAAAGGAATGGTGTTGTATGCTGTTGATTTTTTGTCAACCTTCATTCTAATAAGTGTCCTCCACTTTTGATTTCTATGTAAACTGCTTTTCAATTATATATCTCTGTCTACAATAATTTGTAAGTTGGAGTACACTTGGCTGTTACACTCACTAAAATCAAGAGTGCTATTCATTCTCACACAGAAGAATAAAATCATAGGCTAAGACAAAAATGAAATTTCTCTTCTTGGTACTATATTAGTACTATGTAATAAAGAAGACCATTGAAGTAAAATAATTTTAGGAAATATTCAACTATGAGCTTTCCTGTGTAGAAAAATATATAGTAAGGACAGTAAAGCAGTTATTATATTTACAATAAGTCTTTTGGTCATCAAGTAGAAGTAGCTGAAGAACTATTTTACTTTGACTTCACTTTAGATTCCCTTGTTCATTATAAAAAAATAAAAATAAAAAAAAAATTTAGACTTACTGAAATAAATATTAAGTGGTCAAAATTTTGTGGTTTCCTATTTCTCTTGTGTACACAGAATATAAAGTGCTACTAATACAATTAGCTTTCCTGTACCAGGGTGAAAATGGATACAAAAGGTGAAAGACAGTGAAGGAACAAACACATTATTTTAAACTAACGTAACATGTTGTTTCCTGGAAATTATTCTGAAACCCATAATTCATGTATGGCCCTTTGCTGTCTCATTTACAGTGCCACTATAACTTCTGTTAAAGTGCCTGTCAGCTTTTTCAAGGGAAATCTATAATTAGAAGTTTTAAAGCAGTATATTATTTCATTCCTTATTGCTAGGGGACAGTCAGAGCAACTGCATTTCTACTGGAAATTTTTTGATTTGTCAACTTGTTTGTGGAAGTAAACATCTAGTTTGTGTGGAAGAAATTCTTCTTGAGTCAAAGTATAATACAGAATGTATAATTGTCATGGTTTAAGCCACTTCCACTTTTAAGATGTAAATTAAGCACCGTGCAGCTGCTTGCTCAATTCTCCCCTCTCTCACCTGTTCACAGGTCCCACCCTCTGCCTCCTCACATCATCCACGGTGTCCTGCACATTGTGGCTCAACTTTTGTAGAAGTGGAAAATCTCTAATGCTGAAAAGCTCAAGGCAGCCCAATGACTACTGAGTGAAAATCTCTGTTGACTTCAGCAAGCATTTGACTCAATGTTTATTGTGTAGTGAGCTATGCAGACTATAAACAGGTTTTTTCATTCTCATGAACGCTTAGGAATACAGCTATGTAACATTCTTGGGGTTGATTGTAAAATGGTTATATGCACAAAAGCTTTCTGCAAGAGCTAAACAACAAGAAACCAACCAACCAACCCACCAACCAAACAAAGCCCATAGTGCCAGCATATGCCACCAATTTAAATTCTGTCCTTTATGCATTTATGATTATAATTTTGGAGTTGAATATTATCTCTAAGTATTTTGTTGCAAGCAGAAAATATTCTTCTATATGAGAGACCAGGATCATAAATTTTTTACAGCATAAAGTTGATTCCTTTTGGGCCCTCAAACTTCTTTACTCTTTGCACTTACCTTTGATAAACAGCATGCTCAACAGGTAGCATAACTGTCTCTGCAGTTGGTGTATATCTAGCAAAAAACCTTAATCTATTCATTTAGGAATTAGTTTTACAGTTTATTTTACTATCTTTTTTAATTGTATGGCACCCTTCAATCCCATTATTGACAAAAAAAAATTAAATACAAAATTCTACCGGTTTTCCATTAAAATTTATAAATTGTGGAAATGACATCTTTTTCACCTTATTTGGAACACTTCACAGCGAATATAAATTTTGATGAATAATTCCAGGTTTCTGGACAAAGGGGATAGAAGTTTGCAAGAAGCAACACTGCTGCACTGGAGCACCCTGTCTTTCAATGGCTCTGGTACAGGCACAGTAGCCAGGGCTTCAAACCTCCACCTTCCTTTAGTGGAGCCAAGATGTGAACTCTTTTATTGTGAGTGACACACCAAGCTAAATTGCATATGATCAACACCAAATTGCCCATCCCTCCCCGTGAGGAGCTGTTTCCTTATCACTGCGGATGACACTGGTTTAGGATGAGGATTTACTGCAGGAAAACATGCAATTATCATAGTGCTTTTATAAAGGTCAAATGAGGAATAATTTGTATAATAACTCCTTGGAATAACTCTCAGGAAGTCAGCAGACAGACTCAGGCTAACTATCAAACCAAGCAGTAAAGCTAGAGAAGACTTGAAAGTCAACAGGCTTTAAAAGCTTATAATGATGATAAAAAAGGGCAGCAATTATCAATTAAAAGCTTTACTGTCTGAGTTAGACTTTCATATACCTTATCCCTCTGGCATTAATCTATCTGGAATAATCATTCCAAAGAGTTAATACAGTTTGTGTAAGCACTACAACAGAAAATTTTAATTTTAAACAAAAAGCTTAATTGCTACAGTTTGATGTCTATCAAAAGTTTAGCAACTTAAAAACTTCAATAACCCTGTCCTTTGAGATGCCTAGATCTAGAGAAATGGGAGAGGAAAAAGTTTTATCAAAGCTGAGTTTTATGCAAAGGGGACAATAGAAATGTACAGCAACATTTAATCAAAATCTACATATTAATCTTGGAACACAGAACTTGACAGGTCCTGTTAAGGAACTCAGTAGTCTTGTTGCATACAATTGCAGGCACTGTGTTGCCCACTGTTTTCATGTAGTACTCAAACTTCCATCATGTTTGGATTTTATTTTGTTATGGCTCAACAAAAAGCAGACGGCCATTGTAAGTGAAAGGCTGTAGGCATTATACTACCAAACTGCATGGGTGCCAAAAAGAGTGACATGGGGTGAGACTATGTAAAATCAAAATAAATATGCATAAAGCTGATACAATACCAGGGGAATAAAAGGTGAAGCCACCAGTTTGTGCACAAGCCTCTGGCATTTGGCCAGGCTCCCAAGTCTGTCCTTTTTGCTTTATGAGTTTTTTTTTATTTTTATCAATAAAACTTTTAAAACTCATTCCCACTCAGGGTCTGGGTTGTTTAGGAAAGATTCCAGGAAGGAAGGATTCCAGGAAGGGAAGAAGGATTCCAGGAAGGGAGAGAGGGAGGATTCCAGAGAGGGAGGATTCCAGGGAGGGAGGCAGGAAGGCAGGAAGGCAGGCAGACAGGAAGGAAGGCAGGAAGGAAGGCAGGAAGGCAGGAAGGCAGGAAGGAAGGAAGGGAGGAAGGAAGGAAGGAAGGGAGGAAGGAAGGAAGGAAGGCAGGAAGGCAGGAAGGAAGGCAGGAAGGCAGGAAGGCAGGAAGGAAGGCAGGAAGGAAGGAAGGAAGGAAGGAAGGAAGGAAGGAAGGAAGGAAGGAAGGAAGGAAGGAAGGAAGGAAGGAAGGAAGGAAGGAAGGAAGGAAGGAAGGAAGGAAGGAAGGAAGGAAGGAAGGAAGGAAGGAAGGAAGGAAGGAAGGAAGGGAAGGAAGGAAGGAAGGAAGGAAGGAAGGAAGGAAGGAAGGAAGGAAGGAAGGAAGGAAGGAAGGAAGGAAGGAAGGAAGGAAGGAAGGAAGGATGGTTTCTGTCAGAATGAGAATCTCAGTTCCTTCCAGCTGTATCATGAGCTCTGATGCCCCAGCATTCTTTAGGCTAGCAGGTTGTCCAAGACTGCTAATGGCAACCTGAATATGTTATGTGTCTCAGGGTATGTTTTCTCAAAAAAAATAAGTGCATTTCTCGTCACTAACAAACCCTCAAACTCCTCAATAAATAAAGCCTTACATAGGTGACAAATCAGCCTTAATCCATGTAAATTCTGGTTGGCTTAATGAGTCAAATGTTACCAGAGTTACCTGAAGGCTTGTGGAATACCACTGATGGAACTTCTGTTGGAAGGAATAGAAAAAAAAAATGCAGAGAGTTCTTTCAATCTGCACAAACTAGTCTTGAACATTTCAAGGCTCAGTGAAGAAGAAAAAGACTTCTTCCTGTTTAAGAAATTTAGATTGCCTACTCAGACAATTACTGCATGGTTTAGATAATCAATAACATGAATCATTATGTAATGAGTTTATGTAATCAATAATACAAAGCATCCACAGAATAATAGATGTGTAGGTAGACTAAGCAGTGAACAGCCATTTGTTACTGATCAAATATGTAATGATAATGATGTGGTTTAGACAAGTATTTAAAATTTAAAGATATTAGAAAATTAATTCCAAATTCCTGTTCCACTAGTTTTAGATGTGGTCATCCAAGGCAAATCTGGAAAGACCTGGAAATACAAAGATGTACCAAATTTTCACAGGAGATTCTGAAGCACAGATTTAGTACTGAAAAAGGAAGGGAAAGAACTTTCCCTTTTTGTAGGGGAAAGGAATTTTAGGAAAAATTTTAGGAAAAATGTTATTTCCTCGGTATAAGTAAGATTTGAATAAAAATTTTCACAAGTACTGTTGCAAAGTTGTATAAAGAGTTTAAAAAAAAGGATTATCATCCAAACTGTATGAAGATAAACAAGAGATTTTAGCCAAATTTACGTATCTTACATCCATCTGGAAAGTCTGGAAATCTAACAGAAAATAATCTGGGCTCTTTCTAAGGTTTTTGTTTATTTGCTGGTTTGTGGTATGATTTCTTTCTTTCTCTGTTTTTTTGTAGCAAACTTTACCAAAACATAACTGAACAAAACTTTTCCCATAAATAATTTTCCTAAGGATGCTAAACTTCTAAAAGTGAGCAGAATAAATTATTCAAAGACAGTAATATATTTAAAGGTCAGTTTGAACTAAAAAATATGCAGAAATTATGAATGACATTAATGAGTGCTATAACAACGAATACAATGACTTTAGGTTTGGAGGGAATTCAAAGTAAGGAGTAATTAAAGGCAGTAGTGACGAGGCAATAAGATGGCACTTAACCAAACTGGAAAAAAATATAGAATTAGTAGAGAAAAACTCTGCTAATTGATTGAGTTGTATCCTAATTTCTATTTTACAGTGGAATGAAATATCCTAAACCAGTCTCATATGATTTATTATACCATTAAATTTTCTCTGTGACTTATTTTTGGAAAACATTTTGTGTGACTCACTGTGAAGTGGACTCGACAATGATCTGTTCAAAATAATCTGGGTTTGATAGAGAGATGATTTAGGTGCACACACAAATCTCATTTATGTCTTTTTACTGTGATTCAGTGGTGGATAAACCAAAGTTGCCAAATTTCCTGGCTTTTCATAAGGCATTAGCACAATGCATTTGTTGGTATATATTTTATTAACCAATTCTACTCTACTTAGGGAATACTTGGAGACATTTCCTATTTTAGTTGAAATGTTGTTTCAGTCCTACAGATGTGCCATCCCTGAATTCCAACAACAGCATGCTAATTTTTCAAGCTTTGTTAAGTAATCTTTAACTCTGGATTTGTCCTTGTACCTTATTACCTTTTAGAAGAAAGGCTAAGGTATTTATGTACACAGGAAAGTGAACACATTGGGGTTTTTTTAATCTGCTCAGATGTTTCCCTGGCTGTTTATATGTTTTGCATAAGACAGAAGATTCAAAAATTAAAAAAATAAATAATGTGTACTAAATTAGCCTTCAGTAAGGAAAAAAATCTAAACTTTAGTTCTCTCTCTACACTCTCACGTTAATTAAGGTATCAGGTAATATCTTTCTGATGTTCTGACACTTTGATTTTGTTTTATGTATTTTGATGTACCTTTCACAAAAGCCATAAAGCCTATACCCAAGGCACATCACAAAGTCTCTACTGGGAGGCATCAAAACATCCAGGAAGGTAATGTCAGCCACGGAGGAAGCAAAAACAGTTTCAGTTTCAGAGAGTAGTTCAGAGGTGATTATGACTGTGTTTAAAAAAATCATCTTCTGCTCTGTTAATGAGGAAGCTGGGGCTGGATCTGTCAGAAATGGTAGCACTTTTTTTCTTGCTGTTTTATTAACTTATATCCTAAACCAGACATCTTGACATTTTATTTATTTAAGTTTTGCAGGCTTCAGCTTCAAGGTGTCTTAGATCTACCAAAACCACAGTTTTTATACAAGAGCTGAAATTTGCGCAACTGAAGTTGACTTAAAAAACGACCCATTTGAATGCCTCTTCTGATAGCTGATGTTTCAACAGCCACACTCAGTAAACAAATAAAGAAAAACAAGAATGGAAAGTTAAACCTGCTTTCCAGTAAAGGTCTGAGTGATTCATCTTAAAGTCACAAGGATGCTATTAGCAGGAAAATAACCACTGCAGAACCTGTCTATGGTGAGACAGAATTTGTGCTAGTTCCAAAGTCTTGGCTTTCTATGTTCCAATGCTGATTGTACCCACTGACTGGGTTGAAAACCACTCCGGCAGCCTCAAATGTCAAATGTTGTTCATGACCTTCTGATTTCAGATGCAACAACAACTGTAACAAGTAAATTACGTTAATTCAATATGTCTGAAAAATAAATATGAATGAAAATATTGTTGGGTATCTTTTTTCTTCTTTATTAAATACGAAATATTAAATTATATTGCCTGTCAGACTTAACATCAGTGTAAGAACAGTTCAACACTGGGTACCACAAGACTTTTACTTCTCAGTGATCAGAAATTTATTGTCATTCTTTTCATCAAAGCTCTATTCTCCTACTGAGAAAATCTCTTTTGTGATAATATTGTGTCAAAGCTCAGCACATCTCTATAATAATCCAATTGCTATTCTCTCCCAGGAAGGAATATTAGGCATGGGTGTGATTTGTTTTTTTTATTTTTTCCGGTCAAACTCTATTGACATTTGTGCAGCTGTCTCCAGTCAAATCAAGAACCTACTATAGGTTGGACTGGAACCTGAGGGGTTAATCCTTTAACAGCTATCAACTCTCCAGGCTGTTTGGGAAAGAAAACTCATGCAGAAAATGCAAGAGACCAAACTATCCTGGTAAAGATTTCAGGAGAATTTCTGATACAATCTTCTGGATATGAAATATTGAAGCCTTGAAAATGGTAAAAAAAAAAAAAAAGTGAACGAAATTATTGGATCACAAGGCATTTTGATACAGAATCATCTTTGAATGATGTTTTTGATGTTTCTCTCTTCTGACTAAAAGGCAACTGATTTAATGACGACAGATTTGGCAGAGGGGTTGTTTTGAAACCTTTTCTATATGGTTCTTCAAAGTGGCAGGCAACAAGAAAAGCTCTTCTCATTTAGCTGGCATTTTCCTCTGAAATCAGTAAAGATAAAGTTTGCGCCCTGACTGACATCATGAAAAATTCAGCAACATTCTCTTAATCTGGCTACACATCCTGTCATGAATGCTGTAGTTAAAGTCTATGCAGAGATAGAAGCAGATCATATATTGTTTAAATAATTTCTTTCTTTACTTTTTTCTCTTTTTATTTTTGAGATCCTATAGATGAAGTTTTAATGCTAATAGGAGATGAAGCTTTTAAGCATGTTACCATTGAGAAGCATTCAGATCAGCCCATTTCACATTATTTTTATTAATAGCTTCTCTTTACTTCAGGAAGGCATCATTATTTATCTTTGTCAATGACCATGACATACGGCTAGTCTCACAGGCACCAAATGGCTAAGCTAAAGGCTAAAGGTTCAGCTCCAGCAGGAGTAGAAAATCAACATGAGTGATGCAGATGGCTCATTCATGGCACTAATTATCTTTTGTAAAAGATATCACTGAAGGCAAAATGGAAACTGAAGCAAGAAGGATTTAAATAGAATCTTACATTTGTCCTCTTTTGAGAAGACAAGTGACTTTTCTGTGTGCCTCAGGGCCCATTACAATAGCAGTAGAAAGCAGGCTGCTTGCAGCACATTCTGATTCTGGGTACCCTTTTCATCAGACTTTCCTGTGTCTAGGTCATTTTGGACAGTCTTTGACAGTGGCACAGAATAGGAATGAAACACAAGGCTCTCTGTGCCTGCTGAACTGCCATGAGAGGTTAATTACAGCTTATGGCTGTACTATTTTACCTGTGGGTTCCACTTGGCAGCTGCTGTTAAATGAACACAAATGGGTGAGGCTCTAACAGAACACGTCACCAACACATTTTGGAATCAAGTATAGAATTTGACAATGGATCTGGCCACTGAGATAGAATTTCATAAGTGGCCCCTAAATCCTATGCATTAAAAAGTACCTTAAAATATTATTTTTTGAATAATTTCTTGGTTTATAAGGGATGGGTTTATAGGGTTTTTTAGACAAGAAACAGATGTTTGGTCTGTACTGGGCAAACAGTTCCTAGTGACAGTATTATCATATAATCATTGGATGTGTGCTGTGCTGCAAAGATACTGATCATTGTGTTTTATAATTGGAATGGATCTGAGCTTTATATCTCTGCAGGATGCAAAGTATGCTCTCATTTCTGTGAAATTTTGTACTAATTGGGGCTTTATATAGTACTTTCTCTGACGCCCATTTGCAAAATGATTTACTTCACATGGAAAATCTCCATTTTTGGTTTTAGTCTTACTATAACCTACTGAGAAGTTGTCCCCACATACATCATATATTTTACTGAAATATTACTAGCAATGAAATCTGAATGGAATAATTTGAACAAAGTATCACTATTAGAAGAAGTATAACTGAATTACTGGATTCATTTGCCTAAGCAGGGCTAATTAGAATGGACAAATCACTGCTCTAAAATGACTATACTCCTCAAGCTAATATCTCTGCAGAGACTTGGTATCTCACTTGGAGACTGCTTGGGAATCTTTAATTTTGCTGGATTTCATTATGTCCAAAAAAAATCCCAACACCTCTAAAGGTGATAATGAACCATATTCTCATTCATACTGCTGTTCCTTAAGTACCAACTGAACAGCAAAAAGGTCATAAAATTTACATCTTCGGACAAAAAGGCTTCAAGGAAGTAAAATCAGGACCTGATTGACGATTATACTTTATCTTGCTCCCTTCACACTACTTTGGACCACTGCATCCCTCTGAAAAATTAAGAATTTTCTCTAAATGAAAAGAATCCTAAGCAATGATGGTACAAACCAGTTGTATGGTTTGACCCTGGCTGGATGCCTGCACTCACCAAAGCCTCTCTATCACTCCCCTCTGCTGCTGGACAGGGGAGAGAAAACATAATGAAGGATTCATCAGTTGAGATAAGGAGTGGGAGAGATCACTGACCAAATACTGTCATGGGGAAAACTGGCTCAAATTAGATATATTAATTGGATTTATTGCTAACAAAATCAGAGTAGGGTAATGAGAAATAAAAAACAGAAACCAAAACCTCCTTCTCCCTCTTCTCCTTCCCAGCTCTATCTCCTCATCCCCAGCAGTGCAGGGAGGTGGGAAAGGGGGGTTACAATCAGTTCATAACATGTTGTTTCTGCTGCTGCTAGAGCATGGGGTCCCTCCCATGGGAGACAATTACCCATGAACTTTTCCAGCATGAATCCATCCTGTGGACAACAGCTCTCCATGAAATGCTGCAGTGTGGATCACTTTTTCATGGTGTGCAGTCCTTCAAGGACAGGCTGCTCCAGCCTGTGGCCCCCACTGGACCACAAGTCCTACCAGGAAACCTGCTCCAGCACTGGGCTCCTCTCTCCACGGAGGTCCCTGCCAGGACCCTGCTCCAGCAGGGGCCTCCCGTGGGCTCTCAGCCTCCTTCAGGCATCCACCTGCTCCAGTGTGGGGTCCAGCTCCTCCAGAAGCTGCAGGTGGTTCTCTGCATCCCTGTGGACCTCCAGCTGCCCCACCACGGTCTGTACCATGGGCTGCAGGGAATTTTCTGCTCTGCCACCTGGAGCACCTCCTGCCCTCCTTGTCCACTGACCTTGAGGTCTGCAGGGCTGCTCCTCCCACATATTCTCACTCCACTCTTTTCTGGTTGCAACCACATCTGTGCAATAAATTTTTTCTCTTTTTCTCCTTAAATCTGTTATCACAGAGTGTTACCATCATTTCTAATTGGCCCAGCCATCTTGGAGCCTCTGGCATGGGCTCTCCTAGGACAGGGAGGAAGCTTCTGGTGGCTTCTCACAGAAACCACCCCTGTACCTCTCTGCTACCAAAGCTTTGCAATGAAAACCCTCACACCAATTCATGTCTCTTAGTCTGAAACTTACTGCCTTGTCAGAAATGCCCATGTAGCCTCTAATGGCTTCTGCTGGCACTGGGATCCCTAATCACTTAAACTATCAAGAGATGCAAAGGTGAAACAGTTTTATTTGCACTTGTCTATTTAGAAGGATGTGGTGGGTCCCTGGCAACTCATGTACATCCTTATATTGCATAAAACTGATGAAGGTGAAGACCTTTATTTATGTTATATTCTGTTATTATTTTCTTTGTTTGAAGCAGAAAGCAGTTTAGGCAGACAACATATGTTTTCTTTTACTACCTGAAGAAATATACCATCTGGAAATCTTTCAGTGGGTTCTGAGAAACTACCTTACATTCATAATTTTGGTAATAAACCCATTTCATTTGCTTTAGTGAATAACTATCAGTAAGATGACTTAATGCTGCCTTCCAGTTTAAGTTCCAATTAAGTCTTTATATGGGTTTGCTATTTAAGCAGTTAAGCAAATAACATTGCTAAGAAACCATTGCTAATATGTTCTCCTGTGCACTGTGCTATATTTATGTTTACCTACTTGTTTGATTTTCTGAAGCTGTTAAAGTTTCATGCCCTTAAGCTCTACAGATCTTAAATAACAGATATATGAAATGGTAATCAGTTCAAGATTAGACATTAGCATTTAGATGTTCATATGTAGGTGTCTTGGTGTGCACTGAATACCTAAGCTCTTGTTTAAATCACTGTAAAGATGATCGATGCAATCAATAGAACCTAGACAATGATTTGAACATAAACTGAAATTCTAGAACTAGAAATTCTACTTAAAGAAAAGGAAAAATTACTATGAGGGTGGTTAGACACTGTAGCAGGAAGGTTGTGGAGTCTCCATCTAAGAGTTGTTCAAAATCCAACTGGTCATGGACCCAAACATGCTGTACTATGTGACCCACATCAGCACAGGTTGGACTAGACAATTTCCAGAGGTCTCTCAGCTCTTCTGGATTTTTTTTTTTTTATTATTATGTAAGTAGCCTTGTCATAAATCATCAGTCTCCTCTCTTCTTGTTTTTGAATTTGCAGAGGGAGAAAGAAATGGGAGAATGAAACAGGAGCCTTGTGTTACAAGCATTTATAGAGCACTATAGAGGGTTTGCTCTTCTGCTGGTAGCACTTCATGCAATTACTTTTAAATCAGCATATTTCCTAGAGTGGTCCTAATTTAGTCACTGCAGTCCCATCCTATCATGTCACCATGTGTACACTTGTCCTGACACCATCACACAGCTCAGAGCAGTTGTTGTTCACTGTTACACAGTTGAACATGACCATGTTTCAGACACTGACTGCCTCTGTAATATTACATGTGCATGCTTGGACTTGAGAGACACCTGGAAAAGCCAGGACTACGGAGATGGGTGCAAGTTGCATGAATTATATAGTGCACATACCATACATAGTACAGGTCTGCTCTGAGGTAAATGCAGAAATACTTCTGGAAGTAGGCACCACAATGGCTTCAGACATCCCTTTACTAAACATAGGACCAAAGGGTAGAAGCCAGAGGTTTTTTAGAGAGGAGGTAGAATTCCAGTCAGATTTGGAATCAAGGCAACTAAAAAGGAAGACACACAAGTGTCTCTGAGGAAAATATGAAAATATCTCACAATCATGTAAGGAGTTGAAATACCCCTAATCTATTTATTGTTTGAGATGCTTTTGGTTTATACTTTATTTTTTTGTGCGCTTGTTTACTTTGTTATACAAGGAATTGTTTTTATGGGTAAAAGTGTTTAACTTGTGGTAATCTGTAGTTTTGATCTGCATCATGACACAACTCTGTACTGAACAGTCCCAGCTTTTAATACTGCCTATTAAAATAATTTTTATATGAAACAAAAATAGACATAATTTAGGAATCTCTAAGTGACATTTCAT
Organism: Luscinia megarhynchos; assembly: GCA_034336665.1. NCBI lineage: Eukaryota > Metazoa > Chordata > Aves > Passeriformes > Muscicapidae > Luscinia > Luscinia megarhynchos. Next base: position 75,831,827 of record JAPFBE010000003.1, read on the forward strand.
AGGGAAATGTCTACCTGCATCTGGAAGAGCTGTGACAGTGTAGAGCATGCAATTAATCACCCTGCCTCTTTCACTGTTGTATTCTGCAGCAGCAAGTGAACAAAAGCAGTTCCCTTATTACCATCTTGAGCACTGCCAGTGTCAATATATCAGAAGAGGAGAAAGGTGTGTTCTTTTCAGGTCTAATTTTGAAATCCTAGAAGGTTGAAGTTGCTTCAGAGGATTGCATTGCTTGCTTGTTTCTTAAAGGAAAGAAGCCTGAAGCCTGTAAAACAGATCTCTGAACTCCCAATCTTTTGCTAAAAGGCTAGGAGGGAAAAAAAAAGAAGATATGTTGTAGAGTACGTTTATGTCAGATTTTTAGGTCAGAGCAGTAGAGTGTTTTTCAAAGAAATCTCCTGATGCTACTCATTTACAATGTTAAAATTTATATCTTCAAGTAATCTGTGAGCTAATAAATTAGAATTTGTTTATAGTAAGACTAATCTAGCAGATTCACTCCCAAGTTACATCTACATCAAACAACTACAATGCATTTAGTGCACTGTATTAGAGAGGAGCTAGTCTGAAATAAAATCGAATCAGAACAGAATCCTCAGAAAACTTTGGAACTGTTTTGACTGCTCTACACTACTCACTAGCGTGGATATTGTCCCTTCTAGAAAAGGGGCACTTACATGTGTCACAGTCCCATTTCCACCTACACAATGTTCTGCCACATGCAGTTATGTTAATGACAGCTGGAGTTCCACTTGACAGTTGTAGTGTGATTTTCTGGGATTTTGCAGGGTTTTTTCTGGGGAAAAAAAAAAAAAAAAAAGAGCATCTGCCAGTGAGATTCTGCAAAAAGTATATTTAGGAGAGAAAGCTGCAAGATCTGACAAGACAAGCTTTTAAGTTAAGTGTCATAAAAACTTAGGTATGATTAATCAGAACAGATTGTCATTTGTATAAAATTTCCATTACTTTCAGTATAAAAAGGAGTGGGGAGTTAATGATTTTGTGAACTTTTGTGATGGATGCAGTCCCCTAACACAAGCAGCAGTGGTGTGGTGCAGCCTTCAAAGGTCTGAGCCACAGCTGGGCCAGGGACTCCCCCAGGAAACCTCCAAAGCAGTAGTGTGAGCCAGTGGTCACTGGTGCATGTGAGCTGGGAACACCAACCATGTGCTTTTCCAAAATTTGTTTATCAAGAAACACAGGAAGCTGTTGGTACAAGGAATGTCATGCACACCTTCCCATATGCAGCCACTTTATTCCATAAATATGACAAAGTGAGCCCTCTCTGAGCCCTTCCTGCTAGGCAGTGTGGTTGATATGGTAGTGATCTCCTCTCGAGATGGGGCATCTCTCAAAGTTCTCCTCAGGGCAGATAAGATCTTCTAATGACAGTCTTCTTTGGATGAGTCTAATTTGGGTTCTCTCTAAATTGCATCTGGACTGTATACCAAGTGACTCTTCCCTTGAGCACAGATGCTTCTCATGGTTTGAGATTCCTTATTTGAGACTAGGAGATCCTTTGTTACCCAGGACAGGCAGACATCTTAATGTCAGTAGATCCTTGATAAGTAACTAATTAAATGCATATCCCTGATTCTGTTAGGTTTAAAGTGTTGTCCAAGTCTGAGATAAAAATTGGATCTAGCCAAGCTCCATCAGGAGCTTAGAAAGCACGAGAGTCCACTCTGAACCTCATCACTCAGTCAGAGGTTCTCTCTTATCCTTTTGCATCTCTGACCTCTCTCTCCAAGGCATATCATTCCAGCTTTATTCTAACTTGATTTTCCCTAGTATGTTTCTTCCATGTAGTCACACTGTAAGAAACAACTTGTTGATGAGAGGCTGGACATGACCCAGCACGTGCACTCACAGCTCAGAAAGCCAAACGTGTCCTGGGCTGTGCCAGAGCAGGGTGTCAGCAGGGGAGGGAGGGGATGCTGCCCCTCTGCTCTGTGACACCCCACCTGCAGGGCTGCATCAGCTCTGGAACCCCAACTGAGGAAGGACAAAGACCTGGTGGAGCAAGATCAAAGCAGGGCCACAAAGAGGGCTGGAGCACCTCTCCAATGAAGACAGGCCAAGGGAGTTGGGGTTGTTTAGCCTGGGGAAAACAAGGTTCTGGGGAGACCTCAGAGTGCCTTCCCTTACCTCTGGTATTTTGAGATTCACTATTCTGCTGTTTAATTGAGGTAAGGAGAGAAGGGAAGAGGAAAAAGAGGAAAGGGAAGGTTATTTCCTGGATTGAATTTGCCTGATTACAATTCCCATCTAGTGGATATCATTATCCGTATTATTTTTTTTCTTAATTTTAATTATATAATGGTCTGTTATTGGAGATGTTCTTGGATTTTATGTCTGTGGAAAAACAAGAACAAATTTTTTTTGAGGAATAATTTGTTTATTGAGGAGTCTAATTTCCTTTCTGTTGCAACCATTCAGAATCTGAGGTTAATTTTGATAATCAGCAAAAATTGAAAGGTATAATTCTTAATATACAATAATGCTTACATTTAAATTTTGAAACTCTTAAAATGCTCAACTCTTAAAGTCTAAACCTGCTATTGAGAGTCTTTTTTAGATGAACATGTTTGCTTTCCTGGAGAAATTAAAAATAAAAATAACATAAAAAAGTTTCATTTTCTCTACACTATTTTCTGCAATTTGGCCAAAATGAACTGAAACACCAGGAGGTCACATCATTCTACCCATAGGCATTTTTTCTCTTAGATATGGAATAACACAGCAGCTGAGGCTCAACCAGTTACTCACAAAAATAATCAATCCTTTTCAGAGCTATATTTTTTAAACACAATTGAAAATGTTTGTTGTTTATATTTTCTGTTTGCACAGGTTTGGCTTTGTAATTAGCTGTGCTAAAAATATGCCAGTATAGACAAAAAATTTTTTCTTTTAATTTGATTACTTATACTTAAACATATATTTTTAAACATTTTTTCTCACAATACAAACCTGGAATATTTGGGGCTAATTTTTTACCTTTTCCTTTACTCACTTTTAAGGTCTATTGTCTTAAAAAATATAATTAATGTGCCAAAATAAAAATGAAGAAATGAGGGAGGAAGGCAGCTGAAAAAGACAAGGCAATAAAAAAAAAGAAAAGCATAAGACTAACATTATCTTGATATTGGTAACAAAAAGAAGGGACAAGAAGGTTTGTTCTCCTGATAAGCAGTCATCTGCTCAGAGGTGGGAGTATATAAAACAGAACTGCTATAAATGAAAAGACATTTAAAAAACAACATCAATATCAACTAAAAAATTAAAAGCAACTACCCCAAGAATAATTCTACAGAAAAAAAAAGAAAAAAAGTTCTATGAAAACAACTGTTTTCTTAAAGATGACTGGACTTAATGACAGGAAGATAAATACAGAAACGAATTTGAGAGAAAAAGATCTACGAAAATACAAATCTAAAAATAAAACACCATGTACAACTATAACAATATTTGTGGGAGGCAAAAAATCTATTATCCATACTTTGTGTGCTGCTACTTCAGCTGATCACGGCAGCATCAGAAGAGCCGCAAACACCCCTGAAACAGACAGCCAGTGAGATTCCTTTTGTGATAAATTGCAGAAAGTTTTCTTAAATACATTTTGATATGAAGACAGATGATACCTGAAGAGGGGTGGTTCTCATTTGAGATTTGGGACAATTGTGACCTCTTGGCCAAAAATTATTCTAGTGACAAGACCCAACCCTAACCATTTGTGGGTTCCCCACTTGTAAGACTTCTGTGCCTGTCAGGGAATCAAGTGCTATGCTGACAGCAGATAATATGTGTTCCATAAGACTATATATAGCTTTTTAAAATATGGACAGATATGTGTGAGACAGGTTTTTGACCAAGGTGGACTTTTTGCCTGATGGAGGTAGAACTAATTTTATATTATCCTTTGTGTTCAATATGTTGCATAATAGCAATTTTGTTCTTGCTGATGGAAAATTTTAAAAAAAATAAATCTAGACATGGGAATCTATCTAAACAATTTAGTGTTGCATTTGGTCTAAATTAGAATTTCAGCTTCTTTTCATACATCTCTTAATGCATCTTCCCTTAATGCATATTTTTCTTCAATGCATAAGACCAAAAACCAAGACAGAAGCTTCTCTGATATACATTTGTTGTTGTGATATTTGCATTCAGCTTTCCTTGGACATATATAAAGAGGCCACCACACTTCTGCAAAAATGAATTCCTGTGTCTAAATTCTAGCATTTGGTTTTCTTACTTATAGTAATGATACACTATAAGAAAGTAAAAGTATTAGACAAATGTTTGATATGGAAAAGTCAAACAGGAAAGACACATGATGTTCCCCAAGATTTAGTAGACAATAGTACCTGAGACATGTCTTCCCAAGTGCTAATTTGTGCAATTTTATCCTGTGACAAAACATCAACAACATGTAGATTAATAGCAGATTAATTAATTTATCTACTTTTCCCCACCTATATTAACATATATGCCTATGAGACCTCTTCTTCCCTGGTCTCAGTGTGGTGAAAACTCTCATATTTCAGTTTCTCATTCTTCTCTTTATTCTGCCCATATCAGTAAAGTCTGTGGTCACAACACAGTGATCAGTGTTGAATTAAGGGTAACTACAGAAAATTTTAAGCTACATAAATTTAAGAATGGATCTTAAAGTTCTTAAGGACTGGCTACAATGAGTAGGGTGAATAGATAAAAATACTAATTTAAAGTATGGAATGGTACATGGAAAAAGCCCAAAGAAAATCTTTTCAAGGGGAAGTAATGAAGTTTATGCTGAAGTTTAATTCTTCATTTTTGTTTCTTAACTACATGTGTTAATAAGAATCCTAATGCAATCCATCCATAATGCACTGCATGTGTTAACCTTTGAATACGACTGCTGAAGGGAGATATGGTGGGAAAGTTTTCATCCAGTTTTACTTTGGAGTTCTTCTACTTATTTTCTGTAAATAAACCAGGAAAACGAGAAAATTACTCAAATAAATATTCTGAAAACCGTACCTAGAGAATTTCAAGTATGTTATTTAAGAATAATAATGCACAGAATATAATAATAATGCAAGTATTTGCCCCAAAAATACAACTGTAAGTATTGTCGATATTAGACAGGGTGTAGGGATATATTAACATGTGTAAACATGTCGAAAAAATAGATGAAATTTGAATTTCCAAATAAGCTAGAAAACAGAAAATAATACATGAATATTCATAAATATGAAAATCTGTACACTGAATACTATTTGTTCAAGACATTCACTGAATTATTTTGAATAACAAAGAAATCATGGAAGCCCTGATGTGTCTGCTAGTAATTCACATGACAAAACAAGTACATTCCATCAGTGATTCACAATGAATAAACTCATTGTGCTGTTTATTAGCCTGTTGAACTCTGCAGATACATAATACAGGCTGTGAATAAATATGCATGTTTTTGTGTGTGCAACTACTTATTCTACATTCATCTCCTAGTTAACTTTTACTACATTAAACCATTAGGCAGTGAACTTTTCCCTGGCTGTGCAAAAGTTATGCTTCTGCTTGAGTTGTAGGCTTTTCCTCTAGCTGTTTTTGGACAGTACCACACATCCATCATTTTATGTCTTGATTCTGTTTGATTCCATCAGCTTCATGGTTTTTCATATAGCTTTCATGCAACTAGTGTATAGGAAAACTAGAATTCTCTTAATTTCAGAAATTGTTTGCTCTTTGAGGAGATAAAGATGCCTAGGAAATATTAGGCCCTGTCAAGGTCTGCTAGGCTCAGAGACAGAATTCATTGTATTTTTTTTTACACCTCTCCAGCAAAGCTGCCTCATCATTTAGTTGGTTTATTTTTTGTTTGTTTTTCTTTTTTTAATTTGAGCACAACATAGGGAGAATATCTGGGTAGCGATGTGAACAAATAATCCTATTAAGAAATAGAAGAAATTTTAGATACTCTTTACATCTAATACTGATTGGCTATAAATGTCAATGAAACTGTCATAGTCTTCTCAAGAGAATCTTCATAAAACTGCTAATTTCTTCTTGCTGTCTGGGGTCTGAATGATCTTATCAGCCTCCTGTGGGAACCAGGTGTTTCTAGTCTGCTTTTTCTGGTCGAAAAGTTCCATGGCAGCTCCTGCAACATTAAAGGCACCAACACCCTATGGATTGCCTGGAAGTTAGGTGGCAATGAGTGAACTTATTGTGTGAAAAGCTCGCACATTTAGCATTGCTTGGTAAGAATATTACAGAGTTTCTGCTTTTGACTCTAGCTTCTTCCTCAGTCCCTAGCTGATAATTGGAAACGAAGATTTTCTATATCATCTGCAGAAGCACAACTGCAAAAAGTAATTTTCTACTTCTTAAAATCTTGAAAACCCACGTTTTGTACCAACATCTTTTCTCTTTATCACAGTGTGGTTCTCATTACCACTAATTAAGCCTTTATTTTCTCTTGCTCTCTCTATTATTCTATGTTTTCCTTTGGTACTTCATCCATTTAGAATACATGGAGAATGTTTCACGTGGGCATGCAGGTGGTCACAGGCTTGTTATCCACCTTGTTACCAGAAAATCAGAAATGCATGTCCACATGCAATATGGCACTGAGCACAGTCCCACTGAGAGATGGGGTTCATTGGCTTCAGCTTGGCAGTCATCCAGATTTGAGTTTCAGACTGAATTGGGATCCTGGACACTGCCAGCTTCAAGGATAAGCAGAATGCCCTCAATCTACCTTCAACTTTAAAATGCCAAAAAAACCCCTCATACTATTCAGTGTTGTTTGCCTAAAACTAGGTCTTCTCAGAGATGCTACACTACTTAAAATGCATGAAATCTTTATGCCAGGACAAATTAATTAATATTCTGCTCTGCCTTTTCCATCATAAACCTGGTGCGCTTTATAAAGCAGAGAATTCTACATCTGAGAAGAAAATGAGGTATTAGACTGCTGCCTGCTCATGGAAAATGATGTTTTTTCATTGTTTTGTAATAGTAGAATAAGTCTGAAGTTGGTTATTTAGTGGAAGAGATCATGTGGCCTAAAATTCAGAAGTGAATTATAAATGGGTTTACTATATCATGCCTTTACATCCATACACACAGAGCAACATATTACATGGAACAACATCTATATCTTAATATTGGAAATATGACAAATAACACAAAGAAAGTATCAACACAGAAGCAGTGATTCATCATATGCCACCATGTTCCAAGCCTGTCCACTACTGCTTCTACTCAGAGCAATAACAAAGAACTTGCCATCACAAAAGTGTCAGTTTTATTTATATTGATCCCAAAATTACCTTTTCGTGCTGTTTGCTCCTCAAACTGAGTATATGTGTCAGTCAGGAAGAGGAAAACAAACCCTCACAGAACTGGAGTATTTCCAATATTGCAAAGGAAATGTGGAAGACAATGAGAACAGTAGGATAAATTTCACAGCAAGTAAAATATACAATGGCACAAATCTTTCCACAAAGCCTCCATGCTGTTTTTAATGTCCTCAGTAGAATTCCTGTCCTGGTTTGTGACATTTGCAGATATTATGACTAGGCAGCAGTGTGTCCTCCAAAGGTGTATCAAGAATGCAAGAAACAATATTGACATTTTAGAGAGCAGTATTCTTGCATTACAAATCAGATATAATCCCATGTCCAATCTTGGTTCCATGGGATGGACTGCTACAGGTGATGTCGTTGGGGATTTTTTTCCCCCAGAGAAAACCTCCAAAGCTGAGTCCTCCTGATGTTTTGTCCTTTAAAGGTTCCATAGAAAATTCCACAACCCTAGTGAATTGGCTCCAGATTATCTTAAATGCTTACTTCCAGCCATCAATACATCTCTCTTAGGTTCCAGGTGGGTACATTTGTCTTAGTTTCTGCTCCAGAGTCTTGCAAGAAGAATATCTTCTGAGTAGCAACACGATTTCATTTGCCTTGGAATCAATGAAACAGATACAATGCATCAAATTCAGTTTAGTTCATGTGAACATCCTATAATAATTTTTTTCATATGTTCCATTAAAATTTATTAATTTAATTATACATTAAATTTTGTATGCATTGAAATCCATATAAATTCCCAGATTAAAAAAAAAAATCCCAGAAACTAAAATTTTTTTTAATAACATCCTGAAAGTCTGGTACTTAACTGTGGTGTAAAAGACAATGTCAAGATCAGCTGACTGAAGGACAGAGAGCAGAATTGAAAAAGAAATGAAAACTCTATAATTCTACAAATATATGCAAATCACTGGTGCACTAACATTTAGAAAACCTCATGGTGCTCTGCTCATCTCACATGAAAAGGAACATAGTTCCACTGGTAGGCTGAAAGACATGTAAAGAATGCCCACAAAAATATTAAACTGATTGAGATACTTCAACTCTGACAGGAGATAACTGAAACATAACAGAGGTCTGCAAAAACATAACTAATGTGGAATGGGTAATTATATTTTGGTTTTGATGACATGGAAATGGGGGAACATCAAATGTAATGACAGAAAATTTTCTCAAATACTCAAAGGAAATACCTTTGTCATTCAATACTTAAATGGATTGTTGAACCTGTGGCTACAGGATGTTTTGGTTGCCAAGAATATAAATGGATTTAAAAGTTGATTAGGCAAGGTAATGGAGGAAAGCTCCACCAAGGACTGCTAGACATGGTGGTCTGATTACAGCCTCTGGCTTTAGTTCAGGAGGTCCCTGAACCAGAGAGAGCCTGGAGCTGCAAGGACAGGAGCAAGGAAATTACAACTCTGTGCATGCCTTGCTTTTAATATTTGTTCCCTGAACATCTGCTGCTGAGCAACACTGAAGTGAGCTTCTGGTCTGATTTAGCACTGTTGTTCTCAGAGGGGCAGAGGGTGGTGGAGACAGAAAAAGAGGATGTGGGTGCCTTTGTAGGCTTTTAAAATGCTAATTACTGCCCAGAATTAAAAACTAATTAAAAAAAAAAATCAACCCTGATAAAATTCAGCGTGCTGACCCAAATCCTTCTTAATTCAAAGCCTTTAAAAAAGCAGTTGTGTGACAGTTCTATTTCATTCTAAGCAGGGAAACTTCAAAAAGAAGTGACAAAAAGCATATCAGAATCGAGATTACCTGTAATTCCTTCAAAGAAAGGAAGGAATGGAGCTGACTCTCTTATTCCTGGGACAGTCTCTAAGCAGAGAACAACAGTGGTACAAGTGTCATGTGTGGGGTGTGCAAGGCTTGCTACAGTAAGTGTGGCATGAATAACACTGACAGATTCACATCCACACCACGGACCCCAGGGGAACAAGCCAGGACTGCTCAGATGCCAAATTTCACTTTCCTGGAAAATGTCACTGTTGACAGCAGTCCTTTTCATGCTTGAAGTGCCTCCAAGGTTAGGCACTGGTGTGAGTAGAACTACATTTTTGAATGCACAGGTGAAGAATGTACAGCTAAAAAAAAGCCACCAGATGAATGTAGGACAGTAGCTGGGTGACAGCAATGCCTTACTCAGCTCCCTCAGTCTTCACCCCCAAACACCACATGGAACCTGTCTGAACTCAGATGCCTTAATTTTTAGCTCAGAGGCTTTAAATAGAAGTTTGTTTCTGCTGTTGTCTTTGCAAAAGCAGCCTCGTGTCATTGTTAAAATAATGCCCCTCCTACTAACCCAGCAAAATACAATTATGTTTAGTATAATAGAACAAACAAAAAGAATTGCAGAGCATTGCACCTCATGCCTAAGATCTTCTATTCAAGAAGTATTATAAATTTCTTGACCTTTCAAGCTGTAATCTTTTTGTATCTAGAAGGGAAGCTATTTTTGTATCACTAAAAACAACTTTAGAGTAGGGCAGTGGCTCTCAGTCCCTAATGTACTGGGATGACACTTTGAAGATGTGATTTCTGCCCATCAGGCCATATACCCATGTAGTTGATAATATGACTTGACATTCTATAAACTCATCTGTAAACCTTCACCTCCTTCAACAGAGAAGTTCCAGCCAAACCATCACTATTCATTAGGGCTTTGGCAGTTGCTTCTCAAAAACAAAGGCACATAAACAAGCAATATCCTCCAAAGATCTTCCTCAACTGGCCAAGAAATATAGATCCTGAGAGAAAATATCTAACACATCAGACACTGTGAAATGTCACAGCACTGGCACTACAGTCCATTATAACAGCTTTGTTCTAGATAATAATTACCTTTCTTGGAAGCTTGTCAGCATGTGTGTAACAGGGATTCAAATCTACTATACATATATCTTTGCTAAATAGGTGGAGATTCACTGCAATAATGTAAACCAGATGTGAACTGAGACATTTTACTTCAGTGTAGTTATTTCTGATCTACACAGGAATTAATTAAAAAAAAAAGGAAGCTCACAATCTAAGTTGTAGATTCATAATTCATAATGAAACAGATGCACAGATGTCATGAATTTTTTGTGAATTTTAACTTATATCACCTGCCTAGAGTTACAGATATTCATTACATGTTTCCAAATATCTAATATATAGATAAGACATGGAAAAAGTAAGCAAAGATTCATGATGTCTCTATTAAATGGGGAAATTTTCTCTCGTAGCATGTTCCTAAATGGTTATATATGCCTAGAATTCATTTATGATGTTTACATTACACACATTTAAGATAACTATAGAGATAGAAAATGATATTTGTTAGATTTTCTGGCAACCCAGTGCCAGATTGCTTTGTCTGATTTTTCGTTTCTACCAATCAAAGACACAAATTTTTATCTCTGTCCTACAGAAGTTTGCTGTGGGAGCTGCATTGGCACTCTGAGCTTCTTCATGTCACCACTCAAACATATGAAATGCCATGACATTTTCACGAGAAAAGTTTCCTGTCTGCAGACCAACCCTCAAAAAATAGTAAATGCTCTTCTGTATTATAGAAATGTGCTGTAGGATTAGGTAGACCAGTTTTTATTACCCAATTCTTTTTTTGATATCTAGTCATCCTTCAACGCACACTGCTATCAAATTGCACTTGAGAATATCTAGGTCTGTGCATATCATCTGCTGGAATACAGTTAAACATGGGACTAAAACATAACACAGAAAGTGTAGTTTTATGACTGGAGCTGGTTGATAAGAGAGAGAGAGGAAGTCTGCCCAGAGCCTCCTTTTCTCCAGGCTAAACACCTCAGCTCCCTCAGCTATTCCTCATGAGGCTTGTGCTCCAGACCCTTCACCAGCTTTGATGCTCTTTTCTAAAGGTGATTCAGATGCTCCAGACCCTCAGTGCTTTTCTTATAGTGAAGAGTCCAAAACTGAAGGTGTGGAGCGCCCATCCCTGGAAGTATGTAAAAGACAGGCACTACTGCACATGGCTTAGTGGTGGATTTGGCAGTGCTGATCCTCATGACCTTAAAGGTGTTATCCAACATTAATGGTTCTGTGATGTGCAAACCATTCCCAGTGAAAGTTTTGAGGGAACGGAAACAGCAGAATAAAAATATTCTGAAAATTTATGTGTATCTATGTATATCTATATATGTATGTGTGAGCCTACATATTTTCTGCAACTGTATTACACACACTCACCTTGGAGAAAAAACACTGGAACACAGACACAATCTGCAATGCCCTTTCTTATGCCTTTAGGATATTCTGAAGATTTGATTTGCAAGGATATAAAAATCTAAATAGTGATATGTTACAGTGTTATAATGCAGAAGTTGCAACACTGATTTAGCTGGAATGTTTCCACATCAATGTAAATGTGAAAGTGAGAATGGAATTTGTACAACAAAGCAAATTTCCTTTACTGGCCATGCTGCATATGAAAGGGAGTTTTTGTTGAATACATACACTTATCTCATGAAAAGACAGCAAGTAATCTCAAATACAAATGGAAATGTGACTATGAATAGACAATTTGCACATACAGAGACAGTTTGAAGGTAATAAAAGAGAGTTCTTGACCATTGGAAAAGAGATTTTCAGTAACTTACTACCAGCTCTGCAAGTATATGATGAACAAGGCTGCAGTTCCCAGTCCCTAGACTCGAGCCCATGGTGGAATATTGTTTCCTGCATACTGCTACTCCCCAGGCTTCCTTTTACTGGAAAAGAAATAATGAATGCAGAATATGAACCTGTGCTGCACCCATGTGCTGGTTCAGTCTGGCATAGAGTTAATTTTCTTTGCAGTTACTAGTGTGGGGCTGAGTTTTGGATCTGTGTGGAATAGTGCTGCTAATTCAGGGATGCTTTAGTGGCTGCTAGAACAGCATCTGGGTCTTTTCTGCTCCTCACCCCACACCCCCTGTGAGGAGGCTGGGGGAGCAGAAGGAGTTGGGATGAGACACAGCCAGGACAGCTGTAGGGGCTCAAGGAATACTGCACACCACAGGTCATCATGTTTAGCAATAAAATGGAATGGGAGGCAGCAGGGAGACAGTGCTTAGTCAGTTGGTGGGGAGCAATTTGCATCACTTGTCTTTCTCGGGGTGTTTTTTCTTTTCTATTGTCTTCTCGTTACCTCAACTGCAGAAACATCATAGCTGTTCTATTCATCAATTTAAAAGATAATCTTAGATCATAATCTATTTTTAATTATTCTGTCCTATGATATAATCTCTGACATAGAGGACAGTGGCTCAGTTTAATTATATCAATTGTCTTAATGAGCTGGATTTGGGATATTCTTCTACAGGTTATACTGGAGATGGAAAATAGAACTATTTTCAGATTTTTTTTTTTTAAGGAAGAGAAAGGAAGAAATATTTCTTTTGAGGTTTTTATATGCTTATTTGGCTTTTCCTAATGTGTCCTTCAAAATACTATTTTTAATGCATTAGTTGAATTATTATTCTGATTTCCATAGTTTATGCAATAAAGGATTATTTATAATAATTAGCTATGCAAAACATTTCATGCAAAATATCCTAATTAAAATCTGCTATATTATTTCTTGATCCCAGTGGGATATTTTAGTTGGAAGTATGTACCCTGAAGACTGGGATGCCAAATTATCTTTTCCATTATGGTTGAACAATTAAATGGAGACTAAAAGACATAAGAGAACTTTTCTCAGATATCTTAGAATGTGTTGCTAATATTTCCAATCTAATACAGATTAGTGGGCAGTATCTGCTTTGCACAGACGAGGTAAAAAATAGAAGACAGTGGCAACCTGCTTCATTAGGCCAGAATCTTTTGTACCTGATTTATGACCTTGGCAAACATTTGAATTGGAAACATCTGGGAACTGGACTGACATTAATTCAGAGCATGTTTTTTCTCATTTTTCTGTGACTTTTTTAATACAAACTAAGACCTCATATAAAACTAACTGAAAGCATAATTGACAAATTAAGGGGCTAGCCTATGTTTAAATTCCAATTATCAGTAACAAAAAATTCTACACTTACTGCTGAAAACAGACAAACAAACAACTGAATGCAACTCGAAAAAGACGTGAAAATAATTCCTTGTTGTCCAAATGTTTTTTTAAATTCTATATCCCTTGTTTAACTTTAAGCTGTGAACATTTTTCCTTTCTCATTTCAATAATCTCTCATCTGAAACATCCCTGTGTTATCTAGCCTGTTTCCAGCACAAGTCCAAAACACTTGTTACTGTGAAGAAAATTAACCCTATCTCAGGCCAAACTGGCACTAATCTATGTGATCCCCAGAAGCCTTTAATGATGGCTGTTCCTATACCACAGAATTACTACACTCCAGGTGCAGAACTTGGCACTGCTGCCTGATGAACTTCTTAAGGTTACTGTCAAGTTTTCTGCCCCTGGAGTTGTTAATTCAAACATTTATCCAAGGATGAAAGCCAGATTGGAAATGCATGTGCTTTCCCCTTTGAATACAGCTGACCAGACAGTCTTCCATCTACTTACCATTTCCTCAACTTCCCAATGAGGGGATGAAGGAGATGTTCAAAGCTTTAGTAAATTCAATCATACATATCCTCAGTAAATGCATTTTACACCCCTCTTACCTGGCCAGGTAGCTAGTCATTTCATTTTAGCCATTCACATTGGACAAGCATGAATGACCCCTTTTTGAATTTATCTTAATTATTCCTGATGGATGCTTTCTCCTTCATGCCTTTGGAACTGAACTAAAAGAGGAATTGGCTAAATGTTCTTTCCATGGACTAAGATAACCCTATTATTTTTAAGATCTCATTTCTAGTTTTCCTACAAAGAGGGGGGGTCTCCTTTGCAAGTCAAAATTTTTTCTCCCCTTTGTTTAGATTGATTCTACCTCTTCCTAACATGATCTTTTCTTCTTTGAGTGAGACACCACAGCTGAGGTGGCAACCCCATCTTCCTCATAAGGTTTTGATATGATGAATGCATCTGCTCCAGAAGAAAACAAGTCAGGAGTCTTCTAGCCCAATAGAAGTTTGCCTAGTAGAACAAAATTTCACCTTGTTTGATATGAAAACAGAATAAGGGGTATGGCATTTGAGAAAGCTGTCCTAATACTCAGCGTGTAAGTTGCAACAGAAAGTAACTTCTTTGGTAAGAAAGGAGAACAGAGGCATGTTATTTATAACAAGTTTCAACATCTGAGTTGCTTAATAGAGTTGGTTTTGGGCAATAAATTATCTGCAAGTTTAAATTATAATAATGATGTAATTATGGTAATATGCTAATAATTGCTAATGTAAGCATGATGTTAATGAAAAGAGTGATTTGTGTAGGTAATAAGAATTAGACACTCTAATGTATTGATCTCAATGTGTGTAAGGATATCTTGGAGAATGAGTATGTAAAGTAGACAAAATGAAGCATATTTAAAGGAGTGATTATTCAGAATTTTCCCCAGGGTGGTTTTTACTAATGCCAGACCACCTGCTTCTACTAGGCCACGTGAAAAGCAAAGAAGATAACAAGCTGAAACCCTACTGGAAAACATATACTTTAATTTCAGTGATAAAATAATGTTAATTCAGATGCCTACTTCTGATGAATTAGATCTCTGATTGCTTTCCATAATCTTAGACTGACTGTTAGACAAGAGCCTAGTGAGACTATTTGGTCTTCATCAAACTAATTTTAAAGGGTAATTAAAATTTTTTCTTTAATAGTAGCATCTCTGAAAGATCTACTCACACAACACTGAAATTGAAATAGATTTTTTTTAGTACTGCTGCTTCCATGACAGGTGATAGATAAATCAGCATATCCACCTTTATATATAAAAAAACCCTGCATTTAGGTATCTAAAGGCATCTAAGCAATCATCAGAGTCACTGAGCAGTTAGTTAAGGTACATAATAAACTTACAGCCTTTATTAGTCTGTACATAACTGTATAATTGCCTACACACTCATTCAAGCACGGACTGGAAATAATCTTCTCAACTGGTGCAATATCCACCAAGATATAAGGTTTTTCTCATGTCTTTTAAAATATATGGATATATATTTAAAAAAAAAGGCAATAAAAGAAAGGAGGAAAAGAGTTTTCTAAGAATAATGAGCAAAACAACTGCAGGGAGAGTTAAGTTTCAAACCCCTGTTTCCAATCAAGAAACAGGGAGGACCTTCTAGCCAGGGTAAACTGAGCAGAAACCAGATGGGTACAAGCAATTTTCTGCTTTTTTGCTTCTTCTCTCTTGGTTTGATGTCTTTTTATGAAACAGTTGCTATGTCTCTAAAAATGAGAGAATGTGTCAGCATTAACACAAAATGTAGGTAGGAACTCTGATGCAGGCATAAACATTTCTATCTTTTATAAAATATTCACTCAACTGAATCTGATCTGATAATGTAGTTATTTTAATTGACTATTCTATATTGATATGACATGCTTTAATATTTCATAAGCTTTATGCTACCTGAGTTCTGATACTTTAAGATGATATAAGTTGAAATATGACTAATACAGCCCACCTGTAGATACCATGGCTGCTTGCTGTGGCACTGTTGTGGCAAAGCATAAAAAAAAATTAATAATAGATTTGGAAGGCATAATTCATGAGTTTGAAATCTGTTTTAATTTTGCTGATCAAATAGATCATGTCTAAATTTTGCCTAGGGCAAAATTCATGCTTAATAAACCTGTGTGGAAAATCTTGCTTTGTCTCATTAGCAGCCTACTTTCTTTTTAGACAAAAAATGAAAATTTTATCTAAATTTTATCTATATTAATATAATGATAATGGTACAGTATGAAAGAATCAGAAAAATTTTATCTTGAAAATATATTTAATTTCATTTTTAATTATGTAGTAAGTTTATGAATAAATTATGCAAAAATAATTTTTAAAGCTGAAATTCAAATTAATGAAACTTCAAAAGTGTTACAAATACCTTATCAAAATTTTTGAAATAAAAAAAATTGAGTTTAATTTCTTTCAAAACTGATTTTTTCTTTTAATTTACCTTTGTTTAAAAGTGATTAATTGGAGTATTACTAATCTACACTCACTTTTCATCCTTGACCCAAGCAGTAAGTCAACATTTTACACTTTAGGTTAATAAGAAAAAAATAAGTTAGAGGAATCAAAAAAAGATTTTGGGCTATAAGTTAATCACACTATGAGCAAAATCCTTGTAGACAAAAGTTACTCACATATCCACAGCTGTGAAGGTAACCTGGCAGCTGAATGTATCTCTAGTCAAAGCACCACTGTGCAGCATAATGGCAACATATCAGATATGTTGATGATTAAACTTCTCTGACATGGTTCCAGATAATTTTGACTGCATGGCTTTTTTTATCACATAATATACCAACAATATTAATTATTACCCTTATGTAATTTTAAAAATTAATGGTTCATTTTTTAAAATTAATTTCAGAAATGAAGTGCTGTTTTTGTCCACCAAAAGGATGCTTAATTTTGAAAAAAGTTTTGCAGGGGTTTCTATTTCCATTCTGTTTTTTCTTTCTGCTTAAGTTGGTTTTCAGTGATTCTAACATGGCAGGAGAGATTATCAAAGAGAAACTACATGCAGTGTGCCTTGATCCTCATCCTCTGATGTTTTCATCATTAAGTTTTATATGACAATCAGATACTTCTTGATTTTCTGTGTCTTGGGGCTTTGCAAGCATACTGACATTGTGGCATATTTTTGAACATTAACATTAAATCCAAACTCGACAAAACACTAAAGAAAATATGGTTTAAAAAAATCTTTTGCAAAGCATTCTGAGATCAATTGATTAAAAAACAGGGAAAAAATCCTTAATTATTGTAATGAAGAAGGATTTTTATATGACTACTAATATCTTTTTATTCTAACACCAGATTCTGAATCTTTTCTAGATGCTGTTCGTTTCTCTTGCTGCTGGAAATTCACTGCAGTTCTTACCAAAAGAGAGCTGAGACAAAGCTGATGGGTGCTGAGTGCTCCCTTGTTCAGGCACCCAGAGTTTGAGCTGTACAAGGATCCTCCACCCTGGTGATACTCACAGATTTTCTGCTGCCAGTTCTGGCCACCCAAGGTGAGAGTTCCCCAGTCATTGATGCTATAGAAACCCACGAGAAACAACATCCTTGCCATGGAGCTATCACACTCTGCAGGGCTGCTTAGAGGAGCACATTAGGGAGCCAGAAGACAGAGCCAGAGAGAGCCTCAGGAACTGATGCTGTGTGAGCACCTCAGCACATCTTCAGCAGCACTTATCCACAGGAATGCCCCGTGGTGAGGGACAGGATGCAGGACACACTCTGCCCCTCCCCACAAACTGTTTGCTTTGGTGAGATAAAACCAGTGGTATTTGATTATGAAGAGAAATGAGTCTGGAATATATTAGCTAAGGTTCTTCGTCATACAGCAAAAGCAACTGTATATAAATCATGTCAGGTTTGATTTATCACATCTGTGTTTTCTAAAACTTTGTGACTTTCATGGCTAGATAGCTAAAACTAACTGAGATAATTTAGACAATTTGCATTAACTTTGTTGTTATTATGCCAATAAATTTGCACTTTTACAGAATGGAAGGAGGATAAGGGAATATAGGAATTGGCCACAGAAAATAAAGAAGGGCAGGGAAATTAACCTCTGCTGTTCACAACTCTGACTTGAGCCCAGTCAGAATGCTAAGGGCATAGCCATGTTTCAAAATGTTACAAGTCTAGACTCTTTTGTCAGGATGACAAAAATCAAGATTGGCACCAAGGTCTAAATAACCCAGTCACATTTAAAATTTAAGAAACTCACTAGCAAACACTGAAGAAGAAGCACTAAATGAAAATATTTCCAGATGAGTATTCCAAAACTAATAAATACCAGAATTAAGGTTTCAAATATAATCCTGATTTGTCAGCCTACATTTATGCATTATGAGAACAGACTCTGCATGATCAAACTGTATTTTGTTATTCTCCAGCTCCAGATTAGAGCAACTAGACACAGAAGAGATGGAAAGCCCACAATGCATGAGTGTGACATGTCCAGAATCACAGTGGAATGCTATGCTGAAGTCCAGTTTCTTCAGGAAGTATCCAACAATCACAATTATTTAATTTTCTTACATACAGCTCCTGCTTACTAGCTGTGTATCTTCATTTTCTGGAAGAAAATTGCAAGGGGTATCCTACAGCTGACAGTCCCTTTCATTATAAAACTTGATTGGCAGTCTGTGAACCGAATGAGTAGAGAATGCTAAGGAAAAAATTGCATGTGCTAATGTAATTATAGATGGTAATTCTTACATCTAAGACAGACTAATTAAGGCTGTATAGGCAACCTTAATTCTGACATTTTTCTAACTTCTGAGTAATTGACCTTGCAATCTTAGCACTCCACACGTATCAATTATAATTAGCTTTTAAAAACATGAAAAACAGTCACTGTTGCTGAGGCAGAAAAAAAAAAAAAATAAATAAAACAGAAAGGGGAAGAAATCTTTTCCTCTGGAGCCAAGCTGTGATTTTTTTGAGAGTCAAAGCTTTCAGAACCACAATTCAGAAGGCTGCAAGATGACCTACCTACTCCAGACAGGAGTGGCACCATTGGTAACCCCTACATGGGGCAGATACTAGAAACTGGAATACACACCAGCACTGGGAGTTTTCCAACATACTTGTTGTTGAATGGGGGTGGTTAAGGACCCTGGTAACAAGCCAGGCTTGGTGCTCTTGTTGCTGTCACCAGACTCTCTTTCCCTTGCTTTGTCTCTGTAGCCAATCCTCTGTTTGTGCCTCTCTCATCCAAGTTCCTTTCTCTGCTATTGCCTTATTTTGTTTACTCATTCTTCTGGGCCTTGGCCCTTGCACCTCCTTTTCTGAGCTGTAGATTGGCTGCTTCTTTCTGCTCCAGCTGCCTGTACTCAGCCTGCTTTCTCCCAGACCTCATCTCAATTGAAAAATGAGCCATGAAACTCCCTGAAGATTCTGCTAAAGGGGTAAGTCTTGTGTGTATTTTGGCACTGGTCTACTTTTGTACAGAGTCTGGAAGGTAAAACCACAGTGTCCCCTGCTAAAACATGAAAATCTTGCCTCTCTGTCAAGCAGTCACAATATATCTTTTATTACTACTCTTTTTAATATGACTCTGCAACTTTTTGTCTCCAATCTCATTGTGAGAATCTTTTAACTCATGTTTTATTTATTCCTAAATAATTCAAAAACTCAAGATGGAAAGCTTCAATTTTTATTTTAGAGCATGGTAAACCTACTATGTAATTATTATGATGTAGAATTATGTAGAAAAAATGTTAACTGAGCAGTGCTTTGGAATCACAATCTCTACCTCTCTTCCACAGACAGTAATAAGCAGAAGGCTATTATTAGAGTAATAATGGTAACTGACATGTGATTAGTAATCAAAAATTTAACTCACCTAGTTTGAAAGGCTCAGAAGTAGAAATATTTCTTTTACAATATTTTTAAGTAAATAAAATGTCTTATTGAGTAGACGAGTTCTTACTGACAATTGCAAATATTGTTTCAGTTCAATCTCTGCTTAACATCTTGTCAGGAAGCAAACTTAAACAATTTTTTCAAATGACTAAAATGAGTTCAATCCTAAGCAATTATAGTAATAAAACAGAATCTACTTAGTCCAAACTTAATTTGGAAGAAAAAAAAAGTCACCATTCTGAAATCCTGGCATAGGTGTATTTTGATGTTATAATGTTAGAGAAAAAAATATTCCATAAGGAAATATGATATTCTCAAATGATACAGCCAAGACTTTCTTAATACACAGTATCAGAGTTCTTCACCAGAAACTGCCCAGGAAGAACACCATCTTAAGAATTAATGAATATAAACAAGCAATAAATGAATTTAGAGTTAGCATTTTCTCACCATTAAAACGATGAGATGCTGGTGCATTTGCAAAGGTAATGTATCTTTACAGGGTGTGCAGCAAGCTCCCTCTCCCCAGGGCAAATATTTATATCTGAGCTTCTTTTCCAGTGAGGAGGAAGCAACTTTAGGGCACAGAACCAAATCTCTAAAAATGAACCATATCTAATTAACAGGGCCAAGTGTGTCATCTATGCTGTAATTTTCAATGAACTTTAATGTCATAATGAGATTTTTCTAGATGTCTTTTTATTTCCCAAGAGACTGTTTAAGTTTTCACTTAGTCTTTTTATAACAGTTTGGGGTGTTGGTGCTGGGGAGAGGTTGTTTGTATTTTTGTGTTCATTTGTTTGTTTGGGGGGTTTTGTTTGTTGGTTTTTGTTCTGCTTTTGATTTTGGGGGCTTTTCAAATTTATCAGAAAAAGGGACAGGAATACTCCTTGATATCAAATTCTGTTTACTCATTGGAAATAAGAGAAATCATCTGATAAGCTAGATATTCAGTTACTCTTTTTAGAACTTCTTTATTTATAGTTTGAAAAGCTAGCTTAAAGCAATGGAAAACAAAGACTAAGATTCATTTCAAATCTGAACAAGCTTAAAAAATTTATGTAAAAAACTGAATTGTGGAGATTCTTCAGTCTATTTTATTTACTGTTAAAATAGAGGAAAGCAGAAGGAAGTGAGTAGGCACAAAGCATATACTTTTAAAAATAATCACTTAAAAGTATTTAAATTTTGCCATGGCATGTTGTTTTCCACTATTTTTTTCAATATATCATAGTTATTCTAGGGTATTCTATTTGTTTTCCCAAGGTAAAGATCATTTATATTTGACATTGAAAGGTGTGTACCACAGGCTTTGCTTCTGTTGTTCATCCTGCACAGAGAAACAGCTAAAGTAGCATCAGAAGACAAAGATCTACAGACTTAGGATTTAAATAGGGCTATGAAGTAGTAGATAAAAAGAACATTGATAAGAGTGAGAAAAATAAATTAGTTTATTTTCAGCTGATCACTATTGGTGAATTAGATAAAAATGAGAGTAGTCATCAGTGAACTGATGGAAATAAAACTGAGTCACACTGTATTGGGTTAACTTTACCAAAAGCTAAACTCTCACCCAGCAGCTCACTCAATCCCCTCTTCCACAGGGTGGCTGCTATGAGGAAAGTTAATTCCATCACAGCCAGACCCAACAAAGACCTGTACAGAAAATATTTTAAACTCGTGTTTGACAAAAATGTTATTTTTGAATTGAAACATTTCCCAGACAAAATGGGAAATTCTACTTTTATTGGACTCTGGTGTTTTCTGATTCTTGCTTTGAATCTGCAAGAGCACTAGGTATCTCCACATCAGTTGAGTACAACTTCTGACTTTGGAAATTATCATTTACATAAAAACAAAAATTATATCCAACTACTTAAAAATTAAGGCTCACATGCCATATTAACTAACTATAAATAAATATAAACTGTTTCTTAACATACAGAATTTTCAGCAATAGACATAAGCAGATAATAAAGCAACACTTAAGATGCAGTTTCTGTAGGGGAAAACAAAGTAATTCTTGCAAGAAATAGACCTAAGTTAGTTAATTTTACAAATCTACATATTAAATGTCAATTCCTGCCCCCTAAATTCATTGCAATACTGCAGAAGAAATTGGGAGATGAAATTTTCCTTGGAGCAAACTTAAGTATGTGCACAAGAAATAATGGAGCATCTAGATTCAGAAAGACATAAATAACTTACTGCAGTATAGAGCACTGGTAAACCCTGGCAGCCTGTCTTATTTATGGAAAAAGGTCTCAGTAGCTAGAGGACATGTCAGAAGGTATGCCCACATCTAGAGCAGACACTGTAAATAGAGCTTTCATTCAGTGTTCATATCTTCTTCAAATCTTCTATCTTTTTAATGCACACTCAAGTCTGAGCCTGCTAGTTATTTAACGGCAATTTATAAATTGTTTCTCTGCTGACTGCAATGAGAGAAGCCTTAAGAGCCTCAGAGTGTGAGATGGCAAAAGAAAAGTCAAGTTTTAAGTACAGCTTCCCCCACAGCTAGGCTGTTTCTTGGGTGTACTTATAAGTGAATGACAAGAATGGTTCGCTAACTTTAATTTAGGGCCCCCACATCTATCTGTATGACTCAAGAATCCACTCAACAGCTCCACTGTGGGAATGAAACACATCTGTGTCAGCAGATCTGCATGTCTAGATCAAGTGAGTGAATAGCAGACTCACTTGGTTCTGGGGGGCTGCATAATGTGCAAGAAAATAGGAAGAGCACACAAGGGTCTGCTTGCTGAGTGCTCCCTGACAAGAGGAAGTGGCAGCTGACAGGACAGAGCCTATGAGATCCAGGCAAGCCTTTAAGATACAGGCTTATCCCATGTTTTCTCTGCTCTATCCTCCCAGCTTTCAGCAGACTGTCTAGGGATTTCTGGAGCCAGAGATATTTTTGTTTGCTAAAGTCTCAATGTGTATCTCTTCCATGAGTTTGTCATATTGCCTTTTGAACGGATTTGCACTTTTGACATCTGCAGTGATGTTTGGCAGAGTTTCCACAGTGTATGTACTCAGGTAAAAACACATTTCTTGTTCACTTGTTTCAACCTGCTCAGTGATGGTGTCTTTTCATGATCCCTTAGTTTTTATACTGTTAAAAATAAGGAGCATTTTCTACTCTTATATCCCATGGGAATTGAAGACCCAGCTCAGCTCAGACCTAAGGGATTCATATATTTCTGAAGTAAAATTTAAGTTGTTATATCATTCTCTTACAATGAATACATTTATTTCACAAAAGACCAGATTCAGGTTCAGGAAAGTTATTTTTACTCTTTGTCCAAGCTACTCTCAAAAGAAAGAAATTTATGTAATGTTTTGCATACTGACAGTTCCAAATTTGTTATTAGAATTACCTGTCAGGTACTTAGACAGAATCAGTTTAAGGATATTCATTCTTTTACTGATCATAAATTCTAATAAAACTTTCCAATTTTAGCTTTCAAAAAAAAATCCATGCATTTGCTAGAAATAATAGCATTCACAAGCACTCAATATGATGTTTCATAAGTGTGATGCAAGGCATTGAAAATTCTAGTTTCAGATAAAAATGCATTGCTTTTCTTCCTATAAATAAGTACTTGTGCTATGGCAAACTATCCTAAGAAATTTTATACATAACCCCTTGAAAATTGCAGAGAACAGACAGAACTGTCTGATGGTATTCAGTATGACCAGGGAAGTTGAAATGATCATGACATAAAGTAATCTCGCTTAATATTCCTTTTATATTCTCTGCTTGACTCTGACATGTCCAGAAATTCTTACTATTCTAGTCATTTGCAGTGAAGCACAAAATTGTTTTCTTTATTTCCAGCCTGATTATAAAACAAATCCAGAATCCTAGGAAATTTCTAGATTTCCTCAATGTATCTCCATTTTGGGGAAAAGAGCCACTTTTTCAACTCCCTCTCCTCACTTCTTTGTCTTCTGCAGATAAACAACCACTAGGTTTCATATTATGTATAAGTATTTTGAAGGGCTGGATAATATAAAAGTTCTGGATGTTAAGTTTTAAAGATGAAAACTAATTGCCTGCATCTATTGAGAGATGCTCAAACTTCAAAAGGGCTCGTTACTGAGAAATATTTTTTAAAAATAGTGTTTTGTCTCTATCAATTCCATCGTTGATTTAATGATATAAAAATTATTATAAATGAGAACTTAAAGCTGTCCTCTTGATCAGACAGGTCTGCCAGACTCCTAGTGTCAGCACACATTCCAACCTACTTTGGAATGTTCACTGTATAGTTTCTTATTGCTCTTCCTTCTGAAGTATCACTTGAATCTGATGTATCATCAGCTTTATAAATCTCAACTACTCCATCTCAGCTACTTCCATGAGATTTTGCCTTGTTCTTCCTGGCTTTAGAAAGGAAGAGAGAAGAGTGGTGCATGAAGAACAAGAAGGATGACAAGACTGTGATGTGGCACTTGGGAACTGACAGTCCCAGGAAGGTATCGGGCATCTAAATTTGCAGTACTGAAGGCTCAACTTTTTAAAAGAAAATCAAAAGCCGTATATAATGATGTATTTCAAGACCTAAAACATTCAAGGAATAGCACCAAATGCCCACAAAAGCTATAATAATATCATTAGAGATGCCAGCCACAGAAGAATGATAGCCCCATTGCAGGAATTCTTGTGGAAACAAATGCTATGTAAGATGGCCCATTTTAAATACTGTCATGTTCCCTTGTGGTACAAACTGTATCAAACTTGAGTGAAAATGGATGTGAAATGACATAGATGGTGGATTATAGAAACATGTAACTTTCCACACAAAGCATTAAATAAAAGAAATTCTGAGGAAGTCACCTCTGCCTTTACACTGGTTTGATGTACACTTTATTGCCTACACCTGGTGGAACAGATAAAGATTCTTTCTCCTGGGGATGGAGACCCCCATTTAAATCTATGGTACTGCAAATCAGAGAAACTTGGCTGAAAAGTGGAAGCAAGCATACAGCATGAAATAAGTGATTTTAGTGACTTAGGTTTAGAGGTGAATGTTGGAATAAGGAAACAATTAGAAGACTAAACTTCTAGATGTATTCTGCATGTGGAATTGCTGACATAACTTGCTATTGGAATTTCTTTGTTGAATGCCAGCAAGATATGTGCATATATTGGGAACTTAACAGGCTGGTCTGAATATTGCAAAGGAACTAATGAATATAATCTCTAAAATCCTACTTGTATTGGTAAATGAGATGATATTTTTATCACAAAATCTGCTACAAATTGTCAGCACTGTAGTGTAACTTCTATTCACACCTTTGTCGATGAGTGTGTGAGGAAATAGTATCAAGTTGCACAATCTAATAAATTCATAAAAACTTAATAACAACTCAATTTTTTTTTAGCAGTCTGAATCCAAGCCAGAATATACAGCTTCGATATTCAACTCAAACCTCTCTGAAATTCCTGGAACCATTCCTGGAACTATCTTTGTGCAAGTGCATAGCTCTATTTTTCTTATCCTTTAAATTGCTACTGGGTAAAAACTTTCTTTGTCTTTATTGAATGGAAAGCTTGAAATTGTCTTCTTCTATATGCATTCTGCTTTCAGATATTAGAATAAAATAAAGTGTTGTCCTGTTAAGTACAACATTTTCGTAGTGAAGGTCAGCCATCGCATTTAGATAAAAATGTCTTCATATTTACAGCCTAGATTGAAAAAATGGTAGCAATTTTATTTTCTTGTGTTTTTAAGTTTTTATCAAAGGACATTTGAATTATTCTGAAAATAAGAAAAGCAATGGCACTTTGCTGCAAGATCACATTGTGTAAGAAGTGACTCAGAAAGGTGTTTGAAGGAAGAAGGGAATTAACATAATTGCCATGTGCCTCCTTCATTATGTAATGTTCAACAGCACTGTAAAAAGAACCAGGAAACCTTGATTTTATTTTGAGATAAAGTACTGTCAGACATTCTTCCTTCCAAATCTCAATTTTGTAAATCCCACTGGGGTCAGTAGGAGTGAAGGGACAGAATCCAACAGAACCATAGCACAGTCCTCTGAAGCACTAACTGATCCTTTTGCTCCAAGTTATGACTAAAGGAGAATATTGGCTATTTTTGGGAGTTCAGATTTTGCTACTACTTCATACTAGATTGCTACAACAGTCTCAGATAAAAAATGCATTTTATTGCTGAAATTGGATCACATTTGACTTATCTGTATATTTTCAAAGCAGCTCTAAGTCTGGTCATCTATTTCTAGAAAAAAAAACCAAACACAATCTGTTGTCTGATTTCAATTGAATTGTGTATCACATATAGATTTTAAAAATCAATTATCTGTTTTGGGTGTTTTCTGGAGACTTTTAGTTTTGACTCTTAAAGCGTTATCTTCATCCAGTATGAAACCAGTTCTGGTCACCGTGATATCTTTTTCTCCAATAGCAAAATAAAGCAAATAACATGAAACTATGAACTAAAACGTGGGCTGTAAAATCTCAAATTCATCCTAAATGACAACACAGCAATTATTAATTAGGAAAAAATAAAAAATTATTAAATTTTTATATTAATTTAAATCCCAGAAAACATTAATAATCCTGTAGATGATTTAATAGAAAAACAGAAGTTAATAATTAGTTGTTTTTAGTATTGTGCACTGATTACTACATTAATAATTTACACAACAAATTAACCATAATTACATGAATTGCAATAACTGAAAATGTGTGTTAACAGATGGTGCATGTGGTTTACTGTGAAAAGCAATATTAAAAATCTTTGGGTTTACCTCCTAGCTTATTTTGCAGCCTAACATTTTAAGAGAACCAGTTCCAAACTATTGACCTGTAAAAGCAAATTGCAGCAAGGTCCTAGCTGGCCATTTCCCACACTCCTGAGGGTAGCCTGCTGTGACAAACTGAAGGGTTGGAAAATTAAGAGGTTCTCAGTCTGCCAGAAAGACAATGGAACGTTCCTACATTTCCAATTGCAGTTCAGTTGAAAAGAGGCAGCAGATTAAATACTTTTTACAAACCCACCCTCCTGCTGGGAGCAGGATGCTGGAATGAGGTGTTGAGGTGTGAGCTGCTCCTGCAGCTCTCCAGCTCTCAGTGGCCAGTGCAGTGCCCAGCTGAAGATCTCCACGAAAATAAAGATGCACCTGAGGCTTTCAGCAGCCTGAGGTGCAGGAAAATGGCTGTTGTCCACCTCTTAGTCAGGGGCCAGAGGAAGAAAAGAGAAGTTTCACAAGGTTCCCTGAAGCTTGACAGGTTGCTTACTTGTTGCAGCAATGGCACAGGAAGGGTTGAAAACCTTTCACATGAAATATACTGGAAAATACAAGGGGACTCAGACTTACAATGTAAATGCTTTTTCTTAGCATCTGCCATCAGCAAACTAAAAGCAATAGGAGTTAATTTTATCAGTGTGAGTGAAGGTCAGATTTTATGACTGCTTGACCTCCAAAGACAGTTTAAGTCTGTTGTGGAAGTCCAGAGATGAATTCAAGGTAATGTTTCCTCCACCTTAGCAGCATTTCTCTGTAATTGGAATTTATTGCTCTTATCGACTTTGCACTGACAGTAAAGGCCATAGAAATGCTACTAACTATCTAGTCAAAGAAAGAAAATAATAAAGTTTTAACTAAAGCATAATTATGAACTGCCCAACATACACAATAGCTCTGCTAGAGTTGATTGTGACCTGTAATGAGCTACTCAACCTACTGTACTATGTGTAAAAATGAAATTTTCTGTCTTACTGAGTTACCTGAATGCCCAAAGACTAATTTGCAAACTGAATCACTTCTTAATTGAGGAGCAGGGGGCAGGAGGAGTGTCTGTGTATTTTGGATGCCTTCAGATAAATAGAAGTTTTCAATCCCAGAGATTTTGCCATAGACTCTCAATTCCTTTTCAGATGTTGCTAGGAGATTCTGTGGATTTTACACAAGTTGTTTTTTTTTTTAATACTGAAAAACATTTGAGTAGATATACATATTTAAAATTTTATTCTATTATATTTAAAACTGATTTATAAGTCTTGAAACACAGAATAATGATTATTTTTTGAAACATAAATATGACAAGCCATCAAATATAGAATCATAAATCCAATAAAAATAATGATAAAACATGAGTAAAGAATCTAAAGGAAAATCCATCTTCATTTTTGCCATAAATTATTCAAGGAAACCTCATAAAGACATAGATGCTAGACTCTCTTGTTCTACTGAAATTTAATAGTCAAGTGCTACCTCTGCTTATCTATCTTGTTTCCATTGTAAATGTCTATTTTTATTGATAGTTTCTAAATTACTGAATGGACATTCAGTTGTGCTTTTATCAGCAATTATGAAGTGCAGGTTTTCTGTAATTATATAATTTTCTTAATGACCTATAAGTTTTTTGGTTTTTTTTTGTAGACATGATCCAGAAAAAGCAAATGATATAATTTTCACACAGAGTTAAAATAAGAGCAGGCTGGAAAGAGAGATGTGAGTCAAGTTTTGTAATGTGTGCAGCACATGGAACAGTTTTAAGTGACTTGAAAGTTTTCAGCAGTTATTAAACTCTAGAGCATGGGAGGTTGACCTAGGCTGGTTGTCAGAACCATCCCCCCCTCCCCTCCCCTCCCCAGTGATTTTCTCACTCCCCCTTCTCAGTCGGACAGGGGAAGAAAATATGATGGAAAAGCTCAGGAGCTGAGATAAAAGCAGTTTATTAGTAGTTTGTTATTTATTATTATGGGCTGCTGCCAGGAAAGTTAACTCCACCACATCCAGAACCAGTGTATAAATACATCTTAAGTAACCAATTACATTATATAATTCCCTCCAAAAAGAGAATAAGGAAGATAATAATTTATTTTAGCCTAGTATGACAAATTATAGCCACAACGAATTTTTTAGAAACATTTTCAATGCTAATATAAGAAGAGTTAGTTCAGGGCTTCTTAGTCACTCACTAGTTAAATTATGTTAAATTTTGCCTCTGCAAGGATGAAGATCAGTAAACCCTGAAGAGACAGACTGTCCTTTGACTGTTGTTGATGGATGGTGCAGAGCTGGTCAGATGTGGCAGCCTGAGAGACAAGATTATTAATGCTGGGAGCCCCCTCAGGTCCCCAAGGCCCTGGATGTCCAGACCCTTCACCCAGCAGGGAGAGAGGCAGCACATGCACCCTCTTTGAGTGTAGCACAGGTAGAGTAGGCAGCAGCCACTACCTCCCTTCCTGAAGTGGTTTAGAATCAAAGAATCACTGAGTTTGGAAAAGACTTTTAAGATCGTTGAGTCCAATTGTGAAAAAAAAACAAAAATGAAAAACACACACACACAAAAAACCCCAAAACAAACCAGCAGAAATCCAAACCCACAGGCTACCACATTCCTTCTGGAGCTAGACCCAAAATCTAAACCTTCAGATGTTTATGGCACAAGCAAACACCACACTCAGGGTAGTGACAGAATTATGTCACATAATTCTCTACACACATTTATGAAGCTCCATCATAAAGCTGTTCAGAAGGGACATTGCAGCAGGCTGTTCTTCACCAGTGATAAGTAATTAACATTTGAATTCTACCTGAATTTTTTTTCTGGGCATTTCGTTACCAGTTTCCTTGCTTGTGGACTTGACTGCATTAACCCTCCTTTAGGCAATTATATATTGATTTGACTTACAGAGGCACATATCTACTAGAGAACTTGAAAGAAATGGTCTTTTGGGAATTTTAGTCCCACATTTTTACTGACTCATGGTAGGTAATACATGTTGTTATGTCTCCTGACATTAAGATGAACATAAAACTGACCATTTTCATCATAGCATTCCATCAATGCCTGAAAATTTTTTCAGGTACATTCAACATTTTCTTCTATTTTTCCTTGATTTTCTAGAGGTTTTACTGACAGGAAAAATGGTTTTCTGAATATCACCCAGATGTTAGGGCAAACTGTTGGCAGCTCACTGGGAAAGTTCGGCATTTTTGAGTAAGCCTGGATCCAGCGCTGGGAGCCAAAATGAGGCCATAGCACCTTCTGCTGTGATACAGAAACGACAGCTTGAAAATGCCATTTCTGAAAGAGCTGCTAGTTTTGTCATCTCACACTATGGTTTAGTTAAAATTAAAACAATAGAATGAAAGTATTTGGTTTGTATCCTTTCTTCAGGCACACAATACTTTCAATATGCATTTTTTTCAGAAGTGTTAACATATAGCTAAACAGTGTAGAGTAAGCAGCACTAAATTAAATAATTCAGAAAGGTGAAACAACAAATAAAAAAATGCAAAACCTCAAACTTACCCCACCATACTGAGGAAAGACAGATAATAGCTTTCTTCTATTTTTCTTTATCCTTTTTTTTCCAAGTTGCTTTTATTGTGTCAAAAAAGATTTGTAAATGACTGAGGCACAGTTAAATAGAGCAAATATTTCTCAGATCAAATGTAATGTGAAACCTGGGATTTAGATCATCTAGCTGTAATCATAAAAAAAGAAAAAAACATAATCTTCAGATTTATCTGGTCATCTAGGTTATTTCCATGGTAAAGAAAAGAAACAGGCATCATCTATGAGCTGTTTATAAATTATGTTACATCTTTAGGGCATAGGAAAGATGGATCAACAACTAACCTAGCTCTTGAGAGAAATGAATAAGTGAGACAAATCTCATCAGTTCTCTGAAACATTGGCCTTTTTTGTTGGATTTTTTTTAAATTGTCATATTTTTTGATAGACTCTTCATCTCAATACTGAGTCCTGATATCAGACCAATAAACATGCTGTTATCTCTAAATTCTCTATTCAATATAGTCCAGTCTCTGATTCTACCATTACAAGATGAGCATATGTATGTACATCAGTATCAATCACAGCACAATGGGTCTTCAAATTGCTTTAATATTTCACAGAAATAGAACAAGCTGCACAAGCTGTACAGCTCAGTGGTGACTGAGCACTAAGCTTAATGGAATCCATTTAAAACACAGTCTTAAAATATTAAATCAAAGTGGCAATTTCACATTCCTGCCTTTAAATTAACAGCTCATGATCATTTGTTCATAAGCAACTCCATTTTAATCCTCCTTATGTATAGATGCTAGAAAATGATCTAAGGTCAAGATATATGTTTATGAGATTTTCCCCTCTTTATATTTTAGTTTTATAATCATTTTATTATATTTTTTCATTAGTCTTTGCCTGAGTAAAACACTATTCAGAAAAAAATACCTTTAGCCTCAGAACAAAGGTAATGAAGTTTTGAAGTTTGATTCTGAAGCTAGATGTGAAACTGATTTCCTCCCATTGTGACTTTTTGGGTGACATTAAAAAACACGCTGAAATTAACATCTTATTCACTGGAATTCACCACATTTCATGGCTTACTTAAAATTAATTAAATTTAAAATTGGAAACTTGCAAATTATTTATCAGGTATGCAAATGTATGTTTGTGATATTGGATATTGGGGTCAAAATAACCAAATAAAAGCATACAAAACACAAGGTTTTAAAAATTGGAAGTCCTTGAGCCATGCTATGACTGCCACTTGTTATGTTTGTCTCATAACTCTTTCATAACCTCTGCATAAGAAATCAAAGAGCTTAGTGTTGCTCCTGTAGAACAAGTGTACATCATGACAGGAACTGAGAGTACATGTGCATGCAAATCTCAGAAAGTAAGTGATTAGAGAGGTGTTGAAGAAGCTATTTGCACTCTCTGATGTTAAACATCTGTCTTAGGTAGCTAAAAGTTTTTTTGGCAATGTTATTTCTTGAGACAACCAATGAAGCTGCTACTCTGTCCTGCTCATTTTAGCTGCTGCAGAGATTTCTGAGTTCTTTGTCAAACACCTCCTGATTGCAGGTTAAATTCAGTTAGGTTTTTTCCTTCAGAAAATTGCACCATAAACTCTTGTTACGCAAGATTTGATTTATGTCCATTTCAGATGTCCCTGCAGCAAGGGCAGAACACAGATGGAGGCTGGCCACAGATCTGAGTTAAACCATTTCCACCCTGTCAATCAGCATCTGTAGTTTATAGCAGGATGTCTTGAGGAAAGGTGGTATCAGTGATATCTTACTGTAAGAAGCTGAGAGGTTCAGAAATTGATTAATGAGCAGGTCCAGAGTCCAAGTGAGAGCAAGATAGAGAAGTGGGTGTACCATTCTAAGGCAAGCTCTCACCACTCATCCATCAGAGCCCCACTTTGACAGATGAGTTGCTTCAGTTTCCCTCTTTAGTCTGTGGAGAAAAAGGCTTCTCTTAGGGTGAGCTAAAGCTAGAAACTATCTCAGCTGCACACAAACGGAACTCGTTTCTTTCCTTTGACAGCAGGACTTGAAAGCTGCTGTACTTAAACACTGAAGTTAGACTTTGTGAGTACTCCTCAAGAACAAATAAATTGTCCTTTGAAATCTTTGAAATATGTTGAAGGGAAAAAATTTTCACAAATTACTTAAAAGTGGCTACACCCTGAATCCATTCTAGAAATACTGTGAATAACGCATTGCAGTGACTACATACCTCAGCTTTTCCTGACAAAGATATCAGAGAGCAATGAAAAGATGTAGTGACAGGTAATTTCACCTTACTGCTTCTGCACTTCATAGCCTAGAAAGAACCAGGCAAAGCACTGACTGACAATGCTGGAAAATACTTATTTTCTACTCCTCTTCTATATTGGCAGTATAGTGTGGTCTTTTGAGCTCTGCACTCCATTTAGGTAATTCAGAAAAAACACAATAAAAAGTGATTCTGACCCTGAACAGGCAAGCCATTTTCTGATGCTGAATTTCCATGCTTGTCTGTTTCCATTGAGATTGTAGAATGGGCAGTGTTTAAAGGACTTTTATCTATGAATATAGGCAGTATGAGATAGAAAGTGTTAATGCTGAAGAATTGGACTGAAGACATATTGTTTCTTTTTTTCCTGTAAAGCTCTATGCATACTGAGTAAGGAAAAATCCACCTTAAGGTTATACAAAGATCAAAGCAAGCATAGTGAGTTAATCAACACTTGAAACACCTTCTCCCAACAGGGTATACTAACCTTCAGTGAGCTCTCTCCTACCACAGTAGACCACTTGCTCTCTTCAGGCTAGTTTGGTATCTCTGTGTCAAATTGCAAGGTTGAATTACTTCTAGAACTGCATTTCTAACTCAGAATAACCATAACTTTATGTTATGTAATTTTTCTAGAAATAATATAATAAAGCTATTTACACTAATCACTTGTGGCATAAACACAGCACTATTTTTTAAACAGGAATCCATCAGGGAGAACTTTCTAGACTTGATACAGTGTGGGATCCTGGAAAACAGGGAACTGGCCCTGTGTAAGAAATAGACATTGTAAGAATATTCATGTATGATGGACCCTGATGATTAATGTTTCAGAGACTTTTCCCCCAGAGGATGTTCCATCTAAACTGCTATTGTACTAGATGTGGTGAATCTGAGCCCCAGTCATGGGAGGTGTGATGGAAGGTGACTGCTTTGGCCACAGTGATCATGAAACAATCAAGTTTAAAATTTTCAGTGAAATCTCAGAATCACAGAGTTGGTCAGGTGGGAAGGGATCACAGTCCAACCTCCCTGCTTAGACAGGAATGTCCTAGAGCATATGGCAGAGAATTGTGTCCAGACTATCCAGAATATCCCAAATGAGGGAGACTCCTGATGTCTATTGGCGATCTGTTCCAGTTTGCTGTTGCTAATAAGAAAAAAAGGACAGCAGAGTTGTTACCCTGGACTCTAGGAGAGCAAACCTTAAGCTATTTGAGAAGCTGTTTGGCAGGGTACTCCAGGAATCTGCTTTTGAAAGCTTAGGAGTTCAATAGTGCTGGTAAGCATTTAAGAACCATTTTTTGACCATCAGGAGCAACAATTCCACTGTGTCATAAGTCAAGCAAGAGGGTAGAAGAGTGACTTAACTGAATATGAAACTCCCTGTTTGGATCAAGAGGAAAAAAATTGCATAAAACCTGGAAGCAAGGTCAAGATTTCCAAAAAGAATACATGGCTCTGTTTTGTAGATGCAGGAAGGAGACAAAAGGTCAAAGCTCAATTAGAGTGAAATTGGCCATTGCTGTGTCATATAAAAAGAAGAGTTTTCAAAGTGTATTAATAGCAAGAGGAGATCTAAAGGAAGTATTGGACTGATCCTTTTTGAAGAAGGTGATTTGACTAATAGGAATGAAGAGAAAACTGATGGCTGCTTGGTACTTTTTGAAAAAATCCAGAGATCCCACCGCTCAGATTAGTCAAGATTTTAATGGCTGAAACAGCAGTCTCTTGATGCTGCTTCTTTGAGAGAGTTTAGTGGACCTACTGTCTCATTTCAGACCCTACAGAAGTATTTTTGATAAAATGCATCTGCATACACCACTACATGCACATGTGTGTGGCAGGAATCACATTCTACCGGGCTAAAATCAGGAGGAAGGAATAAAAATGTGTCAATCCTTAAGACATACCGAACATACTAAGCACTTATCAGTTATTAATAAACAGCAGTGGATTTCAAAGAAGATGTTCATGATAAGAATGTGATATCATGTCATGTTCTCTTGCTTGTAATTAGTTACAAAGTTACCTTGTGTGTAGGTCACCACTGAACAGTTATCCTATTAATATTTTTATATCGGCCATAGCAACATGAATATTAGTTAAAGGTTATTCAGACTCCAAATGAAACATAATATAAAGTAAATGCCAGCACAAAATATCTCAAAATAGGTGCTTTATTTCCTACTTTTAAAAGAAAATTAGTTAGGAAAATACCCAATCTGGGGTAAAAAAAACCTCCAAATCAAACAAATTTGTCTGTTCAGAAGTTTTCTGCTAGATGCCTACGGCATTTCATTTCAGTATCACAAAACCAAGTATCAGCAGTTAAAATGTTTGTGACCAAAAATACAGAATTAAAATTTCTTTCTCTCTGTGTTAGCTTAACAACTGGATTAATGCACAAGGAACTTCAGAAAGAAGGGACAGAAAAAAGATTACTGGTATACTTAAAGAAAATTTACTGCAAAGAGTATATTGGCACCAGTGCATTCCTTTATTTTTTCCATTCTTTAAGCTCAGAGTATGGTCTTGCACCCATAAATTAACTAGGTTGTATCTAGGAAATATCTGATGCAGAATTTGAGCTGCTGTATAGAGTTATAAAGAAATGACATTAATCCCTACTAAAGAGTCCAAAAGGAAAAAAAAAAATGAAACAGCCAAAACAAAACAAACCCCTGAATAGTATAAAGTTTAGATCAAGCAGTTCTGCTCTTCATAGAGCTCCCAAATTTCTGTAATTACTGCTCAGGGACTTTTCCAAACCAGAAGTTCCATCTTTAGGATCATGTTTAGCAGCCACTAGAGACCTATCCTTTTTGCACAGGTCCAGCCCCTTTTTTAAGTCATTTGTATTTTTGCCTTCATAATGTCTTGTGACAATAAATTACATGCTCTAATTGAGCTCTATGCAGAGAAGAATCTAATTCCTTCTCAGGACCTCTCCAACATCTCCTAGATTTGGGGAGTGTAAGGCATGGACTGGATGCAAGATAAGCCATGAGAAAAGAGGAAGAAATGCTTTGTGGGAAAATAATAAAAACTAATTGTTCTATAGTATTCTTAGTGAAATGAGTGGTAGGAAGCACTGAATATATTTCTATAGTTGAGCAAAACAAAAACTTTCAAAGGGTTTCTACAGATCTTGCTTCAGAGACTTGTGCAGAGCTATTACAAATTTCTTTGGCCACATTTGTTTTTATTGAAAAAAAGAGAAGGGTTTAGGATTTGGAAGTATCCTGAAAATCTTTCTTCATTAAAACAAAGATCTCATCTTTTTCAGAAAAACAACTCTCTGTCCATGGTCTAAAGTACATTTTGGAAATTTAAACAGATGTTTTAAAACTGCAGCTAGGTATCTTGGTTCCAGACACATTTCATGATGACAAGAACTTCTGCAGTCAATTGCATTCAGATCTTACAGATATTCTAAGAACTGGGGAATTAGGGAGATCAGTAAACAGATGCAGGGTAACAACTTGCTTTTTCCAATCTGTTTTCACAATTACCAACATAACTGCACGGAAAATGCAAGGATAAGAAAAGGTAGCTAGACAACAGGAATTCCTGGAGCTAGCCAGCCTGGCAGCTGAAAGCAAGTTAAAGCATACCCCTACCATCCCATCCTACATCTGCTCACTTGCTATGGAAATAAGACAGCAGCAACCAATTTATGCATCTCAAGGCCAGAACATGTCAAGTGGCTGACATGATTTCTGCTAAAATGCCAGCAGCCCTTGCTCTTCAGCAGCAGAGAATATTAATGAGCCTTAACCACAATCTGGTCCAGGACTGCTTCCTACAAGGTTTTACAGAGAGAAGTCCGTGTCTCATGTCTCACAGGCAGCCTCCATATGCAAATTCCCCTCAGTTTGGTTTCATGATATAAAAGATGTGGAGGATTTAAACTTTAATAACATGGTGGGTTTAGTGATCAGTTGAAATGCCAATATTTGTCACAGAATAATTGTCTCCATTGCATATGGTATGGCAAAAGAAGCTTTTGTAATGCAAGGCAGATATACCTCTATAGGACACATTTCAGCTGTTGATAATTAGGTTTATATCTTTCTATTTTTCCATGTGACAAGATTAAGAACACCAGTCAAAGCTTTAATGTACTACACTAACAGGTAGCATGGTTTTAATGACCTTTTTACTATTTGAAACACCATTTTTTCTATATATATGCCTATGATATTCTGGAAAATAAAGGTGCATTGAAATATTTCTTATGTAGTGATTAGTCTAGAGAAAAACTGAATTATGTCTCTAACAAACTGTTGATTTAGCAACAAGCCAAAAATGAGAAATTTTCAAAACCTTAAAGGTTCTAATAGAGAAGTTAATTTCCTAGCTAGTCATTTATTTCTCACCAGTAGTCATCCCCCATAGACAAGCATGGCATTTCACTGAATTTCCTTTGGCCTCTTTTGTTATATTTGCAGTTTCCAGATAAATTATTTAAACAATATCTCTTTTTATTTTCCCCTTACCGTTAAGAGAAGTAGAAAGTCCACATTACTGCTAGTCTACTGGATACTGATCCTACCTTAGTAGGCTGAGCTATAATTTAATGTGTTTTGGAAGAAGAACTCATAATAACAATTACAAACATAAAACTGACATTTCAATGCAAATTGTTGATAACTGCTTAAATTTCAATGCTCTTCATGAAATAGACTTACAATGTTGTGTGAAACATAGAATTTTGGAAAGTTGTGTCTTGTCTTTACATGTCAAAAACAGTGTTGTAAAACATCTGAAAATTTTATTAAATTATTATTTAAAAAAAAACAATAATAGGTCACTAAAAAAACAAAATTAAATGAGAAAATTGATCTACAGTGGTTGCCTTTTCTTTTTCTCAATTCTGTATTCTATCCAAAACTCAATTGATTACTGGATATTTTTGTTCTTTGAAAGTCTCAGGTATTCTATTTAGTGGAAAATCTTTGGCATATTTCCCTTTGAGATTATATATTATAGTCACAGCTATAGGAATATCAAGCATTTGCCTAGAGCAATAGATCCTTGTGTGATGCATAACAGCTTCAGAAAAAGCTGTTCTTTGTATTTTGGTTGTAACAGCTCCTGGAAAAGTTGGAGTTTTGCTGCTTTCATCCTACTAAATAATATTATGTTGATACCTTGCAAGAATGTATCTGCTGGAGTATATTCCTGCAGAAGTCAGAGAAAAGTGGAGAAACAGCACTGAAAGTACTGAACCTTGCTGGAAGGAGCAAGGGAAGATTTATGAGGATGTGAATATGTTGTTTGAAATTTCTAGACCAAGGGAGGTGCTCTATGAACCCTGAAGGGCTGTCATCAAACTACTCACCTGGTCCCAGCCTTTGCAGAGAGATAAAGTTGTAAGTCTGAGCCTTCTTGTACAAGGAAAAACTTTCAAATCCCATTCTCCTATGTGGATGATTATTCTTACAATCAAACTAGTAGGTAGCAATAGGCAACAGAAAAAGTGGGTGTGAGTCACCTGTAAACAGATGATCAAGGCAGGTTCATTGAGGCATTTCATTCTGGAAATCACCATCTCATATGGATATATGCATACCTAATTCTGATGTATGCACACATACCATGGGACAAAACCCAGGTTTCTGACATTTTTTTTTTTGAGTATGAGCTGTTGAAAGCAGTATAGATCTCTTAATCAGCAGGAAGGTTATTATTAAAGCTGTAATTCTTTCCCTTTGCTGTATGAGAACAAAAGGACCCACCATGGATTTGTAATATCTGGCAACCAGGATTGCAGAAAGAAGCATTATGCTTGGACACATCATTTTCACAGTCAAAACAGTGAATTTATGCTAAACTTCTCTATTTTTCTCCTACTGATGCAAAACATTTTAACAAAAGTAAACACATAGTCATGGTATAAATTCATACCGTGAAAGAGTTCATACGGTGAAAGAGATTGACTTTTAACAGATGCATTTGAATTTGATTCAGTATTTGTGAATTTCAGGTTGCAAGCCATTTATGCTGCTTCACATTCCATACTCTTGTTTGGGACTTGTTGGGTTTTGGTTTTTGCATGCTTCTTTGGTAATATGAATTATATGCAAAGGTTATGGCTCCTGAAATTGGTGCTTGACCCTATTGCATGTATACATGTCCAAACAGCATTCATAAACCATGTCTGATTAACAGAAAAGCAATAAAGAAAAGCAATTATCAGTGTAAACAAAAACTTTCTGTCTTGTTTCTGATGTTAGCTCATACCAGAGTCAGTAAACCTCATTTCTCCAGTCCAGATATTTACCTGGACCTTTACCTAAGTCATTTAAATTACCTTGAAGGGAAAGTTGAATAACATCCTACTTTAACACTCTGCAGACTATTAGATATTGTTTCCTTCCAATGTACCTATTATCTTGCAAGTGTATGATTTAATATGGAGGAAGTACAGGGAGATTTTTACTGGAATAACCATTTTTGTGTATTTCTGCTAGCATGTTCTCTCAAAGAACGTGGGAAAAAAACTATTTTCCAGTGGTAAGGGAGGCCTAGAGTCCTTATCCAGCTCTTAAGGAGATATAAGTCATTGTTATATTTTCTAATTAGAATACTAGTAGATTTTTTAAATAGAGGAAACATGAAATCAATATATGTTTCTAAAGTATCCAGCATAAGTGATGAGCGCAAGGGTCACGATGGATATTTGAGGTAGATTCAAGACACCATGATTCACTTCACATAACTTATTCTACACCCACATTCAATATGCTGCAAAGAGATATGTACAGGCAATAAAACCCAAATCTTCTGTTTCTGACTGGTGCCCTTGTAAGTTTCCCATTAATTACAAAGCATATTTCATTGCATTACGAGGCATATTTCTTTTCTATGTGTAGCTGCTGACCAAGAGAAGATATGCATATATTTGAAATATGTTCATGTTATTGATTACTGGTGTTTCATGAATACTTCACCAAAAAGAGCATATTAAATGCATTCCATATGTAAATAAACTAGCAAAATCACATTACTTAATCCTGATAATTTAATAATTAATTAATTTCATTCAATTTCTTTCTATCACTAGTATTGTTTTGGTTTTAAGCAGTCAGTTTTAATAGAAAAAAAGAAAATCAGTTTCATCTGCTTTAAGAATGTCTTCAGGATAGTAGTGAGAAAAACAAACAAGAAAAGGTTAACCATCCGTTTAGAAAGTATAGTGTCACAGAAGATGCTGCACTTTGCTGTTTGCTCTGTTCAAACCAGGGCAGAGACTGAACCAGTGCCATTCACACAGGCACTCAGTGCTGAGCGTGATTTTACCTGCAGTTCCTTTTATCCACCAAACCTGCACACCTGCGGGCTCACCAACCCCCCTGATTTCTACGAAAGGAAATCCTTAGTGGTGCTCCTACGTCCTTCCACTCTCTGCAGGTGCTCATAGCCAGTGGAACTGATCCTAGAGGAGTGACAGTGAAGCCCCTTTCACACCAGAGCATCTTCAGCATCATACCTGGGGCTGCGGTGGGTTTGAGTGGCGCGCTGAGAGCAATTAGCTCCTGAATGGAGATAACAACAGGCGATTACCCTGTTTAACAGCTGCTAAGTGGTGTTAATTGCTGGCTATGTACCACACGCTGAGCAATTTTGTGCAAACTGTACAAACAGAACAAAACAAACAGATGATATAGGGAGAAAAATGGGTCTGGAAGAACCTCTATTAATCCCAAATAGACATACAGCTGGAGAGATCATATTCATTGCTGGTGTGAATTGTTTGCAACAAGCAGTTTGTCAAATCCAGCCCGTTACTGAATTGTCTGTGAATAGACAGCAATTTATATTTGTTTCTTCATTACTCACAGTCATTTAATGAATGGTTTGTATGAAAACATTTTTTGCCTAAGGTTTTCTTCAGCGTGGCTAGTTTGTGATAAATTCATTCTTATTGAACGATGCCTTGATTTCTGTGAAACAGAGTAAAGAATGAGAGATTTTCTGAATCTGGCCTTAAATTGTAAGTTAATAACAAACAAATTATCTTTAAAAATTAGAAGAAAATATTTCTAAATGAAATTATGACGTAGACTTTCTCTTCTTCTCACTGAAATGTTGAAAATAACAGGAAAAGTCCAGAAAATAAATTTTACAGATGTTTTTAGATTTTTTTTTAGATGCTCTGGTGGTTTTCAGGTCTCTGTTAAGATAGTTCACTAATCACAGTGCAGTACATGACCAGCAAAGCTGGTCACTGTGTACATTGTATTGCTTAATAGCATGTTTCAGATTTTGCATGACAGAGAAAAGTTGACTTAGTTGGAAGGTGTAGCTGCCAATTATAAAAAAGGGCCTACATGCTGTGAAGATGTTGATAAGTTATGAAAGTAATCTTTGAAGGAAAAATTAGAGTTTTGTAAGTCCCTCTCCTGGTTTTAACTGGGATAGAATTAATTTTCTTCTTAGTAGCTGTACAGTGCTGTGTTTTAGATTCAGTAGGAGAATAATGTTAACACAGTGATGCTTTGGTGGTTGCTTAGTCATGCTTATCCTGTCAAGGACTTTCCAGTGTCTTGTCTGCCAGTGGGGAACTGCACAAGAAGCTCTGAGAGACCATGGCTGAGACAGGTGACCCAAAGTGGCCAAATGATATTCCATAATGCAGAACATCCTACCCAGTATATAAACTGAGGGAAGTTGCCTTCCAGGGGTTAATTGTGACTTGGAGACACGCTGAGCTAGTGGTCAAAATTGTACTGTGCATCACTTGTTTCTCTCAGTTCTCTTTCTCTACCTCCTTTTGTATTACATTTACTATTAATTATTATCATCCTCATCATCATCTTTCTCCTCCACATCTTCATCTGTGTTTTGTTTTGCTTTGTTTCAATTATTAAACTGTTCTTGTCTCAATCCATGAGTTTTACTCTTTTCCTGATTCTCCTCCCCATCCCACCATGGAGGAGGTGGAGTGAGTGAGCAGCTGCATGGTACTTAATTGCCTGCTTGGGTAAAACCAGTCACAAAAAGTCACTAGAATAATATATTAACAGCTGAAAAATGTGATTCATTTTGAATGTCCATTTGAAATTATTATTTGTGATGAACTACACACAAATAAGCAAAGCAGACATCAGTAAATGTTCTAGATAACATCAAAGCAGTGGCATTGTTGATCTACCTAAGCTAAATGCTCCACACTGGTTGCTTTTACAACTGAGAATCAAGAAGGACCCAGTACCAAGTATGCAGCAGATTGAAGGACCAGTATTGTGGTTTCTGTTGCTTTGGTTCCTCCTGAGCTTAACCATCTAATGAATTTCTCTTGTTCCTTTTTGCTTTATTTTAGAAAGGATCTTATTTTCCCTAAAGTTTATGTTGGTCCCATACATAAATATTTCTCCCAACATTCACACATTCACATCACCATTTTAAGCCATGAAAAAATTATTTATTACCAATAAGACCTTTTTCAGTGGACTCCCATTGAACAAAAGCAGGATCTTATTTTTCAGAAAGCCCAGGAAAGTAAGGAAACTGTTATTTAGCTAAGAGATCAAATGCCAAACATGTCAAAGTGCTTAAAACTTGTGCTGCCTTTTTCTTCTCTTCCTATAGAGCTTTTAAAGGACAGGAGAGTGCTGGCATGCAATAAACATAGCTTATCTCTAAGACATGGCACTCAGGCAATGACATTAGAGTTTTGAGTGTTTTGAGTGGAAATTTTCTTGAACTGTGAAAAATGCAATTTTAGACTACATTTGATCTTCACATAATTTGAATATTTGCATAGAATTTGACTTTACAAAAGAAATTACAAGTCTTCTAAATTGAATGATTTTCATATTATCAATGGGAAAGTAATTTCTATAGCAACAATTTAAAGGTTATTCAAACACTGAGGAAAGATTTGGGGGGAGGGGAAGTGTTTTTTTCTTTTCCTTACTCTTTATTTTTGCTTAGCATCCCTTATGAAGAAAGTCATTAAATAAAAAAGAGGAGAGGAGAGGAGAGAAGAGGAGAGAGGAGAGGAGAGGAGAGGAGAGGAGAGGAGAGGAGAGGAGAGGAGAGGAGAGGAGAGGAGAGGAGAGGAGAGGAGAGGAGAGGAGAGGAGAGGAGAGGAGAGGAGAGGAGAGGAGAGGAGAGGAGAGGAGAGGAGAGGAGGAGAGGAGAGGAGAGGAGAGGAGAGGAGAGGAGAGGAGAGGAGAGGAGAGGGAGAGGAGAGGAGAGGAGAGGAGAGGAGAGGAGATTTAGTGCTGGCAAAATGGCCATTGACCCAGAAGAATAGCCATGGATTATGACTCTGGGATTTCAGTTCTACATTATAATAGGTTTACAAGCTGAACTGCTAAACTTCTTAGCTTCTATGCCTTGGAGAATCTTCTTATACATTAGTCCTTTCTTTAAATAATGTGGGTTGTAGTTTAAGGCTTCAGTCTGTGTAAATACAGACAGAGCAGAGGCACATAAACCTAGTCTTAATTTTAATAAGATTATATTTTATGTATTTCAATAAATGTTTGTGTGCTCCAAAATATTTTCAGGGAATACAGAAGCAAGTTAGGCTCCTCAGCTTGACGTGTAGCACTTGGTTTGGGTAAAATAATTAATTCCTTGGT
This sequence comes from Luscinia megarhynchos, assembly GCA_034336665.1. NCBI lineage: Eukaryota > Metazoa > Chordata > Aves > Passeriformes > Muscicapidae > Luscinia > Luscinia megarhynchos. The sequence continues at coordinate 75,874,803 of JAPFBE010000003.1, forward strand.
TTATAGATGTTACAGAGTTTTTACCTTCATTTGCCATCTCCTCCTGTGCTACACCCTCAGAGGCACATGTCCTGCCCCACCCCAGCCCACATCACCTACTCTCTGTACTATCTGGAAGAGCCTTGACTAACTATTATTGCCACGCTCATTCCTGTAACTGGCACCATGGGCACATGGACTGCTCTGACTCCTGGTCCCAGCCCCAGGCCTATCACTGAGCTACACACACACACACTTTTGCACACAGGACAGAGACCCCCATTCAGGGAAAAGGCTAGAAATAGGGTTGGGTGAGAAGCTAAGACCCACAGTAATGATCAGAAACAGGGCATAGCCAAGCAGATGCACTCACCAGTGCCTGCTTGCACACAACTTGCTCATCTTTCAACTTACACTTCTATTTTTCCATTTGTTCTACCCCAAGATACCTTGATTCCTCCTTTTTCCCACTCTTGGTTTGTCCCTAAAACATCTTGTAGTCAATGCTGTGCAATCCAAGTACCCCTCCTCTGCACTCCATACTGAGGTCCATTCCCTTGATCTTGCTGTAGAGGGTGAGTAATAAATAAAAAAAGCAGGCATGGGCTAGTGCACATCACAGAGTCAGCAACAGCACACTGTGTACAAAACTACATCTCAATGAGGTGAGCAAAGAGGAGAAGAAGCAGTCACTGCTCTTTTAAGATAATATGGACATAGCAGAGGGATTGTTTTCTTCCACCCTCACTAGATTGATGTACCCAGATACACCCCTTATCTTGCAGTGCCTGGAAATGCCTGATGAAATACAATTACAAGTTTATGCATGTAATATATACTCTCTCCCCTCTCATAGATAATTATGGATTGGTGCTGCTAAGTCTCTGAAATCCTTCCCTGCATGTCAAGATGACTGTGTTTCTTTTATTCATCCCCTGGCACAGTTGCAGTAGAGAGTGTGGACATGCAATATGAGTAAAAAATATGTACTTCAGAGGAATGCTGCAAGGCTTTCTTGCACTCTTTGTTGCTTTACCTACTTTTACTGTAATTTCTTCAACTTCTGAATGTTATCATAGGACAGGTAGCACTAATAATATGGGTAAAGTAAGAAGATCTCAGTACTGAAGGTGGATATTTTGACATTTTCTGTATTATACTGAAGCATGAGGCAAGATGAATCTGGGAAAGAAACTAACCCACAAAAATAAAATCCTCCCTCATACTCCTTCAGTGCTATAAATCAGAATATTTTTACCTTGATATAGCTGACATATGAGTAGAAAGTAGGTGACTATTTCTTCTCCTAATTAGATTTCTAGTTCTTAGTGGATAAAGGCTGTAACAATTAACAGAATGAGTAGTGACATTGGCACCTAAATTTTTGAGGTAGCACACTGTGAACTTCATGCATGTCATTGGACTAGTCCTTCTGTGATTTCATCTCAAGACTGAAGTGAAATGGAATGCAATGGATCATGTGGAATATAAACTTCTCCAAGCACACAGTGGGATTTGGGATGTGGGTTGATTCTTGTCAGTACGAGTGTTACAAACAAGGCTGCAAACACATTTATTTGTTAGCACGCCAAATTTGTCTCCACTCTCTAACAAAATATCACATTCTTTCCTGGTACTGTTAATGTACTGATAGAGTGGAGTTTTTAAAGAAATCCTTTATAGTTGCACCTCTTTTCTCATCAAGTCCTATAGTCCCCTGTGAATGCTTCCCTTCTCACTATTTGTTCATGTTAGCATTTTGTGAACTTTCCTGTTGAATTTAAGTACAGCAAAGATAACTTTATTTAGCTGACTTAATCTATTGATGCTTCTCCTAAGCCATCATCTGAAATGGAATAATTTGAAAGTGTTTCTTTTAAAAGCTATCAGCTCTTCTGAAGCGATTTTTCCCCATCTTTACACACACACACACACACATGCACAAACACACATACATATTTATATATACTTTTCTTCCTTACTAGCTCAGAGAGTTATTTTCCTTGGAATCCCTTGCCCTTACTTTGTTGTTATCTATGTGATGTTTTTGTTACAGACCACACCATAGCATTATCACTCACACCTTCATTTCAATCACTTTTTTCCATTTTAATACAATTGGTACAGAACAGCTTGTCTAATTTATCACCTTCAGTTTAAATAACTTCTAAACTAATTCCAGAATCTTCCTGAGCCATCCATTTTCCTTTTCCTTGCACTCAATAGACCTCTGATAGCTAAATATTCCCCTTATTACTAATTAAGATACTTCACTTATTCTTCTATTAGTCATAAAAAGATTTCTCTCTGGGGTTTTACTCATTGTATGCATTTGGTGGATTAGAGTAATCTCCAGTCATAGCAGTTTCCTTTTCTTCTTTCTTTTTAACATTAGTCACAGATTTTCAATCAGTCTATTCTCATCTAGCATCCAAACCAGTATTTGCACCTTTGATATAAAACACATTTCCTGCATTTTCTCTTGCTTGTCTCCCTGAGAAAATTGTATTCTTCTATGTCTGTGTCAGATGTGCAGCATATCCCACAGTCTCTGTGATGACAGATAAGTCATCATTTTGATCATGAATAAAGTCTTGAGGTATTTCCTTGTACCTGTGCTTTGATAGTTTACCGACAGCTAAGAGAGTGTCATTATTCTTTCTATAATTCTCTTTTGAATAAAGTCCTTGTCTTCTCCTACTCCATAAATATTGAGCTTAAATTCAGTGGACTATATAAATTCCTTCAGATTTTAGTTCATTCCATTAGAAAAGAGATAAGTTTAGCTCTTCTAAGTGCTACAATATGTAATAAATTCACAGAAACTGGAGTTGTATCAATATTAAATTTTCAGAATGGAGAAGAAAATTAGACCAGCAATCTTTCCTGACTTGAACAGATATCTTCTGATGATTTTAAGGAATTATTACATTCTTATTTATGTTATTATACTTGTCAATATAAAGAAAACTACAATAGGGCTGAGCCCATTCTGTAGTGAAGACATTAAGGTTTCCCTTTGGAAACAATAATAAATTGTGTCAGTTTTCTAGGTCTAAGCAATTTCCTTGAAGAGTGTAATTAATTTGTAAGGAAACCCCAGCCAACAGTAAAGATTGCAGCATAAAATTGCAAATCAGAAACTTGTTGAAAAATAATACTTGCCATAAAAATGATAACAATACCATGCAAAGAAATTGAAAAGCAGCATGTAAATAAATTATTGTGGCACTGTTCTTGCTGCTATGGTTAATGTTATGTCAGCATTTCATTATAAGATCCATTTTTCAAAGTTTATGGGTCATCTATAAATTTAAAAAAAAATCTTTCTAAGATTAATGCTGGAAGATCATGCTCGAGAAAGAGTTTTGATTACAGTAGTGTAGAGGAAAAATACCAATTACTCCTCATAAAATGTCTTGAGCTGAAAAATAAGGTCTCCGTTTAAAAATATAATTTAAATTTTTTGAACTGAAATTGTAGTTGCCAATACAGCTATAAAATTAGCTTTCTTTTCCTGTCATTCAATTATTTACAACAGCATCTTAAAGAAAATGGAACTGAAGCCAAAGTATTTAGGTGGAGAGTCTGTTGAGTGTCTGAATGAGAGAAGCCATGTTGTCATTTTAAATTTTACTACCCGCTTTACATACTCATCTCTAAAGAAAAATGGTTTGAAACTATCTCATTACGAAGAAGTGACAATATATCTCTAGCTGAGTCATTGATGCAAGTTTATGTTGGTGCAAGAACAACACATTGAAGGATTTTAAGCCAGGATTTAGCAAAATCTTTCCCTTGCAACTCCTAACAATTTATTTAAAACATGTTTTCTCTAAATAATGGAGTAATGAGTAATAATATGGAACATGAATGATACAATGAGATATTAAAAGAAAGTTTTCTCAGCAGTTTTCTATTACTGTTGAATCCAGACTGCTGAATTGAAGGCATCCTTGATCTGAGCTGAATAAATATAGCATACTTATATTTTTGTGAGGACTTGGGGTAGGGTTTGAGAACATTAGCATTAAAAAACCTTGAAGGACTGTGGACAGTATAAAGAGGCGAATCCAGTACAGCCACATTTCTGCAGTTCAGCCTCAAGAAGAGACAGCTGAGAGGAGGCCTCATTAATATGTGTAAGTATTTAAAGTGGGGTGCCAAGAGGATGGAGCCAGGCTCTGCTCAGTGGTGCCAACCACTAGGACAAGAGGCAACAGGCAGCAACTGATGCCCAGGAAGTTCCCCTGAACACGAGAAGAGGCTCCTTACAGCGTGGGTGAGCGTACTGAACAGATAACCCACAGAGGCTGTGGATGTCCCTCTGGAGATACTCTAGAGCCATCTGAGTGCAGCCCTGTGCCACGAGCAGGGAGGCTGCACCAGATAAACCCGCTGCGGGCCCTCCCAACCTCACCCGTTCTGTGACTGTAATTCTGTGACTTCTGTAAGAAACCCTGGCATGAACAATATCTTACTATTTTGAGAGCAAATAGTTGAAATTACTAAAAAGAAATATACTGGATATATTTTGCTTATGAGTAGAGAGGCCTAGGAATATGTATAAAACCTTTATTGGAAGTCTATGTTCTCACCAATGAACGTTTATAAGTCATTAAAGGCACATTTTAAACAAAATGACACTTCTTTGGAGAGAAGGGAGGATCTGCAGTGACACTTTGTTATGGTTTGAAGGTTTCATTATGGGCAATCATATTGGACACTTCTGTGTCCAGACTGTAGGATATTGGATGCAAATGAGTAAAAACCAAGGAACTTCAGTTTAGTTGTCTGCATGGTTGTATTTACATATACAGATACAAATACGGGAAACTCCACTTCCCTGGCTGAGGTATTTCTAAGTCTTTTCCTTCAAAAGCTCTTCCTTTCTTGCACATATCACAGAACAATTGATGTCAAAAGGCAGCTCCAGAGCCAGAGCTCCTATGCTCCACTCAGAGCAGGGTGACCTGGAGCTGGCTGCCCAGGACCAGGTCAGTTGGATTTTATACATCTCCTAGGAGGGATATTCCTCAGCCCCTCTGGGCAAACACTGAGGACTCTGGCTTCACTTCTTTGTTCCCTCATCAGGAATTTATAGACATTGACTCAGTCCTTCTCAGCCTTCAATTCTGCAGTTTGAACAGCCTGAGCTCTGTAAGCCTCTTCTTACAAAAAAGATGCTCCAAGGCATTCATCAGCTTTGTGTTCCTTCATTGAATTTGCTCCAGCAAGTTCATGTCTCTCTTGTACCAAGCATTTAGGTCTATGAGTGCACCAGACATCAAAATTCATCTAGTTCTATTCAGTATCACTAGTTGAGAACCAAAAGCTGTTCAATTCACCCAAACATAGATACCCACAGCAGGGTTCAGTTGTCTAAACACAGATGTTCTGTACTATTTAAAAAGGTCTGGAGTATTCCCCATGCCCTCCAGCTGCCAGGCACCAGATTGTATTTGCCATCCTGTGTGAATACCTTGGAAATTTTCTGGTTTACTAGAAGCCACAGATAATCTATGTTTAGACATTGATGTAACAATAAACTTTAGACAGCAAAACACCTTTCATTTTATATGTATTATGACTTTATATATAACTCTGATATATCATTTTATCAACATATGCTAAGGTTCCTCTTGGAGTCATCAGAGTTTCTGCCCGGGGCAGTCCAGAGGAAGAGATTATCTCCTTCCACTTAACCAGCTGAATTAAAGTGAAATGGTATGAATATGTCTTCTGATCACTCACTCCTTCTCCCAGAATTGCATAGCCAAGGCCAGAAGCACAATAGAGGAACAACAAAAGAAAAGTGCAATCCTAAAATACATGAGAATTAAAAACAGGGAATGAAGAGCTGATTATAGGTAATTTTTTTCTCTTCTTCAAATTTTGCAATAAATAACACACTTTAGTAGTGCTATGTTATTAGTATCTCCCAGTGATTTTGTTTACAAAGCCTCTCATTATTACCCACTCTCTCAATGTGCACTTTAAAAAATGTGAATCACATTACCGTGATTGCATTTGCATTAAACACATGGTTAGTTTTTTAAAAGTACAAATGCTTGTAATTTTATGACACACCCGCATGAATTATAAAATGATGCATAATAGAACTTTGCTTGATTTCATAATTACCTGTTGTTATCCCTGGCTAATTAAATATTCAGCACTGCATGTTAATCCTGAACATCTCCCTGGCATCCTCTCTTCCCTTTTTCTGTATTTTTTTGAGCACATTCCATTGAGTTACAATTTGTTTCATGGAATCTGTAGAAAGAAAAATGTTCAACAGCTATGGATATATGCAAATCTCCAAACAACCATACCCAAAGTTAAAAGCGGAAATTTCAGTATGTACCTATTATTTCTGGCAGGCATATATTACATTGCTTTGATCATATTTCCTTACTAAGCTTCCTCATCTGCTTGAAATAGAGCCTCTTAGAGCTATTTCCCCCTCTTTATTTTCTCAGAAAGTTGCCCTGTATTTTATACAACTTAATCTTCCAAAATAGGCTGTTTTCTATTTTCCCATGGCGTACTATTTGAGCATCTAAAGATACTTGAAGGTATGAGGAATCTTAGACGTGAAATACCTTGTTCAAAAATAGAAAATGTGGGAGAATACTTATTGCATTGTAGTACTTTAATTCATATGAATAAAAGAAGCAGCCTTGCTAACATTGAAGTCAGCAGCAAGGTCCTCAGCAGCTTCAGACAGAATATATTATTAAGGCATACAGAAGTGCTCTTGGTTTCATACCAGATAGAACTCATTTTTTAAAGAATGAAATATGTGACCTGGGCAAATCAACAAGTGACTTATTTGGCTATCAGAAAGAGAGCACTGTTTTCCTTCAATGTTTAATTTCAGCCCCAACATAGACATCCTCAGGAGGTGTCTCTAAGTCAGCTCATTTCACCTCCCTTGCTCTGCTGCCAAAAAAAGGAGTTAGTATTGCATGGAAGGCAGCTTGTTTGCCTATAAACATCTGGTTTAGACATGCCATGTGGTATTCAGCCAGAAAGGCAAGAGGTTCAGCTTGGGTCTTCTGTCAGATACAAGCTGTGTTCTGATGTCCCAGATCTGGTAGGGAAAATTAAGAGCAGCCAATACCTGCATCCAAGCTATTGAATCAACTTTAGATTCTTGCATTTGTAGCTGGCTAGAGGTAGGTGAGAAATGCTATTAAACTGTCCACTGTGCTTCTTTTAGTAATGAGTACAGGTAGGTCTTTTAGTTACTTTGTTACTTTGAGGAAGAGCATGAAATGTTATATCTTTACTTTTTTACCTGTCTTGATCTCTGCCACATCACAGTGTTGCTGTAGGTATACTTAGCCTAAATTTAACTTCTTGGTTTTAAACTGCTGTAATACTACTTCTTTCAGCACATTTAGTGTGTGTCTTTTACTGTGTAAATGAAAGGGTTGTCAATCATCATGCTTTTAGATTCCTGTATTTTGTAGTTAATAATGAAGATCTTTGAGCTTGGTCCTACAAGTAATCATTTCTGTGAGTAAAATCAGGCATATAGATTTGCATTTGCAGGATTAGTGACAATGTAAGCTTTGGCATTGTTAGGTTGCCATGCAAATGCTTAATAATTCTCCCTTTGATTTCTCCAATTTTTATTCCCTTCCATATCCCCACATCTTCTTAGACAGGTGAACCTTTAGTCAGTTTTTGTGAAGGTTTAGTGCTTTGCAAATCTGAACCCTTGGATAGGGTTAGATATGATTAGATATGCTTCTCTTAAACGCTCTTCAAACCTTTAAGACTTCACTGCAGCTAATCTTATCACAGAAACTATGCTGGAAATGAAAGTGCTAGCTCCAGTTCTGCAAACCTTTGATGTGAGTTGTTTTCCAACATTCTAGCATAGGAAAAGACAATAACACCATCACCAAAATGCACGTCTATGAGTCCATTCACATATTTCATGTATTATGCAAATAGGATTTTTTGATTAAACACTTAAAGTAGTCCATTCCCTCCCATATATTTATCTTTTCATTAACTGTAAATAGCTGAGCCATTTTCAGTGCAGTCATTATTGTTAGTTTGCTCCTGCTCTCCACTCCACATGAGCTTTCCCTTAGTTTAACTGCCTAGTAGAAAATGCACCAGCATACAGACTCAGGATAATAACAACAGAGAGGAATCAAAAATAATAACTTATATTTTACAATACCCATGTCTAAAGATCCACAATCAGCACACAAAGCATTTTGGCATGGTTTGATTCTGCATCTTTTGTTGCCAGATGCAGACACACTTTACAGTAATGGAAGCATTATTTCCTCTGATAACCACAGTAATTTATCAGAATACTTCTTCTTCTTGAATATTATTTTCCCCCGTTTTGCTGCATTAAAATAAATTAAATAAATTTAGATCAGTTTTGGCTCAACTCTCTAGCTACTTTGTCAAAGTCTTTTAGAGCAAACCTCAGATGCAGTTGTTATTGTCCTCTGTGGCAACAGTCATTGCAAACATCATTAAGGATGTGAGGTCTCTCCCTTAATTAAGAACTAAAAGGTTTCATTTCCTAAAACAAAAGCATGTGGCAGGTTTTATTGATCTGGTCTATGTCGCCAACTGAACACATTAGCAGGGGTTATTGATTACTCTAGCAGTAATTAGCTCTGTTCCTTGTGAGGTAAAGCACATATTCCTAAGATCTTTCCTAAAGAGACCTATATGTTCATTCACATTCACCAAGTCATACAATGAAGGGGGTTTTTAAAGTCTTTATTGCCGACATATCATTTTTTAAAATTTAACAGCAATCATTAGAAAGGTCATTTTCCAGTCATTATCTTGTTATAATTCTTTCTGAATGTTACTGATGCACTTAGGAATTAATTTAAAAACAAAAGAAGCACAGCATTGTTGTTTTGTTGTTGTGTTGGTTTTTTTTAAATATAAGCACATATGGCAATTACTGCTTTTAATAACTCCCAGCAAAAGAACCGCCATTATATGTTAATCTGAAACTGTGGTAAATCATTTCAGAATGCATAGGATCTTTCCCCAGTTTTGAAAAAATAATTTCAGACTGAAAAGTGTCCTAGTCAATTCCTTGACAAAATTTAGTTCATTTTTTTGTTCTGGTAGTAAAAATAGAAGCTAATTACATTCAGTAGCACTTCTTTGGAGAAAGACTTGGTAGAATAAAAGGGGCCTAATAGTGTCTGGCTTCCTTCAGACAGCTGGAAGGCCTGGCCCTCATGGGTAACTCAAACCAGGCTGATGTCTGCAGAGGGAAAGCACAGAAGAGCTCAAGCAATATGGGAGGTTTCTGCAGTGCATTGCTCCTGGCACAGGTGGTTGAGAAGCAGTTGAAGGAACTGCTTTGCTGGATCTCACAATTGCAGCAAATGATGAACTGGTCAGGAAGGTGAAGGCTGGGGGAATTCTCAACTCCAGACAGATGGTGTCATTTGTGATCACGAAAAGAGGAAGCAAGGTATAAAGGGCTGGGAGAACTGATTGATTTCCAAGGGTCACTTTTTCCAAGATTGTGTATGGTCCTTCCCAATATGTGGACTATCAAGTAAAGGTGTATTAACTACAGTCAAATGTGAAATGAAAAAAAAAATAGTGAGAATGTGAGAGGTGGAAGCAAGGTAATACAAAAAATAGTAGAAGAGTAGAGAGACTCTTCAAGGGCAAGGTTTTGGTTAGGAAAGCCAAAACTCATTTGGAGTTACATTTGTCAAGGCTTTAACAAAAATATCAGCAGCAAAAGGAATAGCACAACTATCAAGCTGCTGCTGAGCAGTACAAGTAAGTCCTGGATGAAACAAGAACAAAGAAAATACTTTAGTTTTTACTGCTAAGATTTATCTTCTGAGATTCCAGATTCTGTGGGAAAGTCTGAAGCAAAGAAAAGTTACTCTCAGTAGAAGAGGACAGATTTGGGAATATTTAAATAAACTGATCATCCCCAAGTCTGTAGGACTTGGCACTCAAAAGTGCTGATGGATCTGTGAAATGTTATTGCCAGGCCACTCTCATCTACCTTGCAAAGGTCATGGTAACTGCAAGAAATTCTTACACAATGGAAAAAACAAATTGTTGAAGACAGACAAGAATGAGGATCATGGAAACTACAGGCCCATTAGCCACACCTGAATCCCTGGGAAGATGAGAAAGCAAATAACCCCAAAATACTTTTCCAATCACATTAAAGGAAATAAGGCTTTTGAGACTAGTCAACATGAATTGACAAAAGGAAAATCAATTGTATATATTGGGTTTTCATCTTATATAAATCATGTATATCATGTCAAATGCCTGAATAGCCTGGTAACCTTTTGCAAAGACATCATTGGTTTAGCAGATTACCTGTTCATGTTCACTTCAGATTTTTACACTGTCTCCCATCAAATCCTCATGAACAAACTGATAAAATCTAGTCTAGATAAGTGGGTAGTGAGACAAATTCAGAAGTAGCTCAGCTTCCAGGATCAGACAGTGGTGATCAGCTGCATCCACTCCAGCTGGAGGCCAATCACTAGTGGTGTGTGTCAGGCTTTCAGACCAGAGGGCAATTCTCTTCAACTCCGACATACTTGCAGAGGTTACAAAAAACACCCGTAGACAGTTGAGAGTTTGTGGGGTTATTGGGCAGAATAAAAGTTGACATTTTAATGATGTCTCTTGATAATTGTAAATTTGGAAGCATTGTTAAGACACCAAAAGTTCAGAATATATTTTACAGAGGAAAGCATGATACAGAAAAACAGTGAAATAGTGAAATATAATCATGTGAAGCATAAGTTCATTCACATATGTCTCTAATTGTCTTGATTTAAACAGGTCTGGAGGCAAGCTATTCTAAGTTATTTCTACAGTTAGTTAAGAGATAGGTGCCTCTAGACTGAGATACAGAATCCCAAGGGAATAAATCATTTTTTAGGGGAGCCTTCCAGTGACTATAAATACCATTTGAAGAGGGTGTGTCTAGTTATAACTAGGCCTGTTTTACAAGATGAATAAAATACATTTTGGCCATAAAGTGGAAGCTCATCAGTTGAACTTTGCAAAATTTACTGGTACAGTTATATTTAATCTATTTCAACAATTAAGTATAGTTAGCCCTGTGTATCATTTCTAAACAGCTGCAGCAGTTCTGATGTCTGCTGAAATTGTGAATTCTTTCCTCTTTTTATGGTTTAGCATCCTAATATTCAAATTAAACATGCCCTGCTCAGCAATGTGAATACATAATACATTTTTTTTCCCAGTGAAAACTTGTTAGCATTTGCTTGGTGATATTTAATGGGTTCTTTGCAAATCTGACCATAATGGGAAGTCTTCCAGCATTAGTTTTATCTCAGCAAAAATCCACAGGTATGATTTAGTGAAGCAAGGAAAGGTCCAGAGGATTTTTGTAACTCTCCATATCCCAAGTTCATTAAAGGACCAGAAAACACAATACATGCCCTAGAAATAGCTGTGGGAGTATCAGTAGCTTTAGAATGTCACTGTGATTAAGTTGTTTTGACACATAGGGATAATTCTAATTTATCGGAATTTGAGGGAGACAGATATAGAAAGACTGCTGAATTTTTACTCAATTGGAGGATAATGGCAAATCACCATCATGACAAATGAACATAAAGACAGATTCCTGACTATACCAGTAAACATAATTTTTTATTTTTTTTCCCCAAACTACACTAGAAATGAACCACCAATGACAGATAAGGCTTTATCTGGAATATTCAGTATACATCTACATAGTCTGCTGTAACAGAGTCAGGGACAAGTTTGGAAAACTTTGTATAAATAAGTCAGACTTGGTCTCCACACGTTACTGTCAGCTGACTCTCCATATCTTTCCTGAAGCACTCCAACAAGTTTTCCACAAGTTATCTCCATTCTAGTTCAAGGGAATAATGCCATGCAGATTGTCTCTCTCCATAAGGCAGTGTGTATGCAACTGCATGATGTCTGTCTGACAATTCTCCTTAGTCTTAAAATATTATCCAAACTTGCATCGTACCTTTGAGTACTCACATGTGCCATATGCCAGGGCACAGAAGCCATAGTCTCATTTTCATGCTATAAAAACTTCTCCCTATCAAATTGCAGTATAATCCTTCAGGCACCTTGAAATTATTCTCACTAGCACTACTGCAACATGCGCTAATAATTTTATGGTTTTTTATTTTAGGGGCAGTGCCTGAGTCTGAAGATGCCAAGGGCTACTGTATGCCTGTAGATGTAGGCAGCCTGCCAGAGAGGAGCTGTCCCTGGCATAGCATGGACATGAACCAAAGAATTCTACCTAGCATCAGGGCCAGGGGCTGCTCCTTGATTTTCTATTGTTCATCAGAATAGACACACTTAGCATCCAGAAACATCAAATCAGACCAATAGTAAAAACAAACAAACAAAAACCCAAAAAGACACCCATTAATCCACAAAAAACCCTAAAAAACTTCCACCAAACCCACCCCCCCCAAAAAAAACAACAAAAAAACAATATCCCTCAAAATAACAAGCAAAAAAACACAACCAAAAAAATCCTCAAACTAGCCAACCAAACAAAAACAAAGAAACAAAAAAAACCAAACAAAAAGGGGAAACAAACCAGCAAATAACCAAAGGAAAAAAAACAAAAGCCCATAAATAAGGACATGAGGCATTTGGATTTACAAGAATGGAAAAAGAGTGTTAAAACACATGTCCCAAAGAGCACATAAATATTGTCTATAAACATAGCTGGGGAGTAAGTTCAAGAGAATCAGAATTATTTTTTCATTGATCCAATATTTTCCAACCCTTTCCAGTTTGTAGACATCTAACATCTGTTTAGCAGTCTTTGACATACTGAGGAAAATCACTTTGGTGCTATTCTGTCCATGGAATATAAACAGACTTCCTCTCTTCTCTGATGCCTCTTCCAATCTCTTTCAGAGCAGTCTCAGATTCACAATGATCTGCAGACACAGGGGTAAAACCCTAAATCCCTCATCAATAGAAAAATGGAGTGATCCAGAAGTAAAGCTAGGATGAGAAATAGGAAAATGTTGCTATTTACGTGAGCACTGAGGTTCTGCATCTGAACATGAACAGTAAGATGAAATTTAATATTATAAAGACTGTTATGGGAAAAGAAAATCCACACAACCATTTTGATACCCAGGAAATGAATTGATGAGAACATTATTGTCTTTATGGTGCAGAGAAACTATCGAGTAAACTGCATTCCTCTGATAAAGTCAAATAATCTGAAAGTTCATAAAGAGAAAATTATTTTCCTACATTAAAAAAAACAAAACAACTGGAAAATACAGTTTAAAATTATTTATCAGATCATAATTATAATTTAAAAAAATTTTTGTCAAATATAATTCTAGATCACTCATGCCATGCTGAGATGCTGCTTCTTATCTAACTGGGATTTAAAAAGAATATATTCTATAAATAGAATGAAAAATCTTTGTCACAAAAGAAAATGCAAAACTTATGATTTATTCTAATGAAAACAGATGTTCATGAACTCATATTCCTCAAATGAATATGAGAAATCCACTCTGCATACTACTACAATTTTAGGTTTGTTTATTTATTTTGTAAGGAAAAATATATTACTATGCACCCTTAAAATATTGCAGTTCATTACAGACTTTAATTTTTCATTTTTATTCTTTTGTTGGGGGCGGTGACTAGTCTTCACTTTAGTATTTTCTGCTCCAGTCAGCTGTACTGGAGCCTCACCAAAGTCTGAGCAATCCCAGGAAACACCATAGTCTAGACTCAAAAAATTATCAATAGGGGGATGTTGCACAAGAATGAAACCATAATTAACAGTACCAAGTGAAATTCAACTTTTAAAAGACAAAAAATTCAAGACTTTAGTCTCAAAAGAAGAGGGAGGACGCAAATTCAAAAACATTTTTCAGAATGCAAATTATTTTCAAGAACCTAATTATGGTATTTTAATTAAAATGAAAAAAATCTGTGCATTCCCCAAATACCAATTCCCTGTAAAAATTAGGATGGGATTCATTAAGCCTAATTTTAGTCTTCATCTGAGTCATTTTATGCTCTTCAGCAGCTGATCGAATTGAGCAATCCTAGGGAGCTGTTCCTTTTGTTAATTCTGAATATCTACACCAGAATGAGAGCCTAAATTTTGTTGCTTTCATTGTTGTCATTATTGTCATATTCCCCTCAACCCAGCCCTCTGTGTTTGGCTATAAAACAAACCCAAAGGGACCAGTTTCCTGTAGCCACATCCACCACATGTATCTAAAGGTGTCTAATGTGGATAAAGCTGTTTTTCACAAGTCTCTTCAATACTAAACTGCATTTTTCTACATAGGAACAGGGCACAACAGCAACTGCAATATGGAAGCACCAGGTTCATGCTGTGGACAGGGAAACTTATCCACAGATATGAGGCAGTGACTGTGGACTCAGTCCCCATGAATGTTAGGAAACATGATTTACTCTTTTGCTACATGATAATAAAATCAAGTCAGTTTAGCAAAATTTAATATTTCTTTTTAGGTAATTTAATTATTTTGCTAACACATATACTAGAATAATAAACATGCTTTTAAATAACTGCTGTATTCAGTAAAGGGCAAATGCTTGTGTATGTAAAATTATCTTTATAATCTGTAATTTTAATGTTGCATTTCCTCTTCCCAGACAGGAGCTGAGCATCCACAGCAACAACCAAGCAGATTTATGACATCACACTCAGTGACAAAAATGGGGTGGAGGGCTGCTTGTCTTCCAAAATCCTGATCTACCATTGCTCCCCAGGATGTGCAACTTTTCAGTATATAATGCAATGGAATTCATAATATCCTAATACCAGTTCTCAAAATTTCTGAGAAAACCAAACTCATCAATAAGTAAATGAAAGAATATGACTACCTGGATTCAATATATTTTTTAGAAAACAATAAATTCCATCTGAAACATTACCTACATCCCTGAAGCAAAATTCAAATGCTTGTCAGATGGCAAATAAACAAACACTTAATGGTTTTATTACCTGTATCCTTTTCTCTGTAGATAAGCAAGAGGCACCTTTCCATTCCTTTACACGGATGTCAGATTAAGGCTCATTTGTCAATTACACGTCTCAGCATATGAAATGCAACTGCTAATCCATACAATATTGTGTGTTTCTGAAAAGCATGAACACAATACCTAGTAATGGTCACCTACTCTTATTCTTCAAGTGTCTGTTTTAGTAACTAAGGAAATACATCTCCTCATAAAGCGTTGAAAGCATTGAAAGCCCTTCTTGCACTAGACTCATTTTTTAAATTGCACAGTAGCAAAGCAGAAAAGAAAGGGAAAAAAAAACCAACATAATTGCCAAGAACAGGGTGATATTTCACTTCTTGTAAGTTTAAGTGCAGAATTTCGAAAGACTTAAGGCTCAGTCACACCCTGCAGGTGTCCCTGTGGTTTGTCCCTCTAAAACACAGGTGCTGCCCCACTGCTACATCCATGTTCCTCATGGTGTCACGAAGGGTCCCCTGTCCTCTGGGGATGCAGGAAAGGTGAACTCTGCTCTTAGGTGTTTATGTGTGGGGCAGATCAACAGCCAGCAAGGAACCTCTCAGGTACATAGCCCATAAGTCAGGCCTGAATTTGTATCAGTTGGGATCTCTACTAATACTGCTTGGTTTAGACTTCAGCATCCTGAGAGGTAAGATAAACCGTAAAAACTTTGGTGAAAATTTTGTTGTTCTGATTGCACATATCTTAAATAGTTAAACCTAAAATTTGGATGGCTATCTGTAGCAGGAGCACATCACTCACTGGCTTCTGTTTTCTGAGAAGAGCTGGATGCTATTTGAGAACAGAAAGGAAGAGTTGGTTCAAATACAAGTATTTACAAACTAATGAAAATAAACTTGTAGCTGAAAAATGATGCTTTTAATATCATAATCTCCTGGAGTTCTATTAAGCTTTTTCTTCTCTATCTGACCAAGAATTTTCATAAAACGTTTTGAAATTTTGTGGTTTTTGATGTCCTTACAAGGAGTTCTGTAAGGAAAAAAAAATTAAACACTGCAACACCTGCCTTTGGAGACCTTTATTCTATGTGTTTCAGCTCCCTCGCTCTATGATGAACATGACATTAACATATTACTTTTCTGAGCTATGTTTAAAACACCTAAAATAAAGGTTTTTTCAACTCTTTCAATCAATACCAGCAGAGTTAACTGAAACTTGGGAGACAGAATTTTTTGTCTTGTGATTTAATTTTTTTTGGATGAGTAAAAAGTAAGAACATAGGAGAGCAGGAGCTCCATTATTGGTAACATACTTTGTTCTAAAATTTTAGAAGAAAAACATAAATAACAAGAGATAAAAGAATAGGAAGGATTTATTATTTTTTTCTGATTCAGTTTCCTTATGAAAATGTACTTTTTATCAGCAATCTTCAAACCCATAAAGGCATTTTTTGTTTTATAAGCAGGGTGTGTTCACAGAAAGAATTAAAGTACATGTTATAAGATGTGATACAATATGCAATACCACATTTAGTAGCACAATACTTTACTTTAACTTCATGGCTAATTTTCCACAGAATTATGCTGATCTGTGGTTACATGATAGATATATTTTGCTGTTAATAACAAGTGCAATTTTTTTTTTTAAGAAGAAGATTGAGCTCTGACTGCTTTCACTTCGTGTTATAGTGAACAGTGAGCAGATTTTCCCCCAGGACAGGCAGTTGTGAAGTTGCAGATATGTCACAAAGCTCTGCAAGGTAAGAGCTGGCAGCCTCCCTCCCCATCACCAGGCTGGCACCACACTGCAGAACCTCAGACACAACTCAGCCACACCAGCACAAACTGTACCACCCCATGTCCCCTGGCCCCTGGGGGATGCTTACCCACCTGAACTCAACATCAACAGAGCCCACCATGGTCCCTCCCTGGCGTGCAGCATAACAACAGCACAGGCTGGCCTCTGAAACTGAACATTTTCTTACTCTTCACAAAACTCCAGAGATGCTTAACTGCTTTATTGCGTTTTTTAAATAAAAAATTAAAAAAGGCTTTATTAATTTGTTGCTAAATTTGCAGCACTGGTATGCAAATATCAGATATGCTGCAAAAGAGAAACTTTTGGCACTTAAAGACAAAAGGATATTGTTAGTTGCTCTGCACTGACCCCAGGTAGCAGCTCAGCACCACGCAGCTCTCCCTGTGTTCACTCCACTCCCCAGCACCACTGAGGAGGAGAACAGGAAAAACAGAAGTGATCAAACATATGAGTCAAGACAATGACAGCTCAATAAACAACAAAAAGGCAAATCAAAACCCTCAGAAACCTGTGCAGTCTGGAGCAATGGACCCTAGTACACTGAATTTTTCATGTCAGCCACTGTGCAGGACACAGTAACTTTTTAAATTGAATGCCTCATATCCCTTCTGTAGACCAAATTGTACTACTTTTTGGAATAATATAATTTATCAAAATACATTACCTTAAAAATTCATTTAATCTCGTCAGAAAATGAGATGATAAAATTTCTGAAGGATTAACCTTCCAAAGTGTTTCCAAAGAGTGATACTAGACTGCTTCCAGCATCAGAAGGCTTTGATTCATCACGTTTCAACTAGCTGTAAAAACCTCTACAAGTATAAAGTTGATACATGTCTGGACGCCAGAAATTCACTCTTGTGATGCAAAGTCACTTTCTCCACTCTACAGATGATATATGAGTTACAATGGTGAAGAAGACTTCACCAGGACAGCTGTGCAGGGAAAATGAAGAGTGCAGTAGCAAGTCCCTTAAGATCATAAGTACTTGGTACAAGTTATTGGGAAAGTCTCTTCTAATTTCTCTTGATCCTTGGGACCTCAGGAAATCAAAGATCAGTAGTTAAATAAAATAGAGTCCCAGTAAAACCAATTTAAAGATTTCCAAGCATTTATCATTGAAAAATACCAATTCATCAACATCAATGTTTCTAAAGTGGGATGTCAACTTTGACAAAATTAGGTCCGAAAACACAGCTGAGACAATAGAACATTTGGGCAATTTTGGAACACAGTGTTTAGATTTTTTCAGGCACCATTTTGAAATCTTTTCTATTTGAAATCATGTTTCATTCTCTAACATGAGCCACATTATCCCCAAATTAGCACAGACTTCTTGGATTTAAGAGATGACATTCTGACACTGACTGTGATTCAACCCTGTCTCTCTGACTCTCATCCCCCCACTCAATAACTTGATGAATTTTGTTCTTTGCTATTATGTATTATTCCAAATTCATGAAGACTCACTTTGGAAAAGAAATTCTGGACTTCAACAAGCTTAGAACATACAACTTTATGGTTGTCTTGCAGACAAGGCTTTCACAACATTTGGATACATTGCCCTGTAGATCCCTCACCTTGTCTCTCTTTGTTTTCCAGACACATCTGGGAAAGATGGGTCTGCAGCAGTGAAGTATTTGGTCTCTTACAATTTTTGCCCTTTGTGCTTAAATCAGAATCATGTTTTTTTTTACAGAAGACTTCACCAGTAAGATGTTTACAAAAGCCAAGAGAGAGAAGAGTGAAGCCACATACACATTTTCATTCGAAAAGTTAAAACCTTAATATAAACTAAGAAAAAAAAGAGACAGATACTAGGCATCTCTCCCTTGAATTTTCAGTTTGTTTTTCAAGGAAGAAGAGCAAAATCCCAGGGTGGAACTGTGATCACTAAGCTAGAGAACAAGGAATACTATTTGTGTTTTCATTTAAAGAAGATAAATACTGCTTTTTCTGAGACATTAGAGAAACTCTCCTACGCTTCCCACTTAAACAACATTTTAGAGAAAATGATTGCTTTTGGGCTGTTTTTTTTTTCCCAAAGGTTTTGGGGTAATAAAAGTTTAGTTTTATTTTTTTCTCAGAATTGCAGTATTTGTCTAACCTGCAGGTTTCTTGTTTCACGCTGAGATGGAAACACCTCATTTTCCTGTGAGAGAATAAAATCTGCTGATATTATTTATCTCTCAAGCAGAATCAGAGCATAGAAATCTCACAGGGATACTCTCTTGCAATTTCCTACCCAACTTCATATAGACCCTTAGATATAGATTCACATGATTTTTTTTTTTTTTTTTAATCCTGTTTTTCAAATATAAATCTCTGAGGTTGTTTCTGGTGTGGTTGGTTGTTTGGGGTTTTTTTTTTTTGGTTGGTTGGGGGATTTTGTTGGGTTTTTGCTTGGTTGGTTGGTTTTGATTTGTTATTAATTGGAAGCCTTTACAGTTTTGCAGCCATAAGGCTTCCTGCTCCTCCCACAGCCAGCAGCACTTTCAGGAGGCACTGCCCAGGAGCACATCCATTCCTCCCAAGCAGTGCTTACTTCCCACTGCAGCTGTGGAGGTGACCCATACAGCTGCATTAGCAGAGTTAGGCCGAGTCTTTTGAAAAGTCTTTTAGAAAACTACTTAAATATAGTAATTGAAGAGACATTAGTTAATAAACCTCAGGTGTGTGACTCTGAGACCCTCTGAGGAGCAAATATAGTGAATCAGCAGGATTTACACTAATTTATAACCACCAAAAGGACATACAAAAACAGTGGCCTGATAATGAGCTGTGGATTCCCTGCGATGTGCAGCAGGAGTAGCCAATGTTTCAAAATAACTAATGTGAAATGAGAGGGAAAAACGCCTACTACACAGCAAAACATATCATTTATCGTTTTCTGTTGCAGTTTACCCTTGTGAGTGTGCCAAGCCTGGCCCTTCCTTCCCACCCTGTACCAAATGTTCTTACCACTCCCAGTGCCATTGGTCTCTTAAACATGCACAAACACGTGGCTTTGTTGGTGTCACAGATGACCAAGCACAGGCAGAGCCCTCTCCCACCAGAGAAACCAAAACCTCAAGAGTGACAGCACCAGGAATTCTCTAGACTTGTTAGTGGGTGGTGGGGCTTCCTCTGCTGTACAAACACAGTGAAACCCTGTCATTCACCAGGGTCCTTACCATCTAAACACAAAAAAAGCAGGGTAAGCTTCTCTGGAGAGGGGAACAGTTCTATTAGGTGTTGGTGTATAGGAAATACCGTGTATTTTAATTCACTAGAAGTTTAATATACACTGGTCTACCCTAATGGGGCAGCAATCTGGATTTGGGCCTGAGGCTACTGATGCAACAGTGTTAATAAAGAGCAAATCACTACACTAATTATGATTAATACTTTCTTTCAATGCAGCATTCTACTTCATCATCTTTAGCAAAGTGTTATTTTTTAATTTAAACAAAGCACATTGCCAACAAACTAAATGTGTCAAATTGAACAGTTTAGTCTTCTAGTATATATAACCTCAAGAGTATTTTTGCATCTGTTATCTATTCAGTGGGTGAGGAAATGTTGTGCTTTTTACAAACATCTTTCCATAAATTTGAGCAGGCAAGCAGCTAAGCTGACACACAGCTGCAATGTTGCAGCACTGGAAGGGGTTTCTGGTAGTGTTATCACTAGGTGGTGAAAAACCCTGCAGTAGGGTCTTCCGGGATTATCTCTTTAAATCCTTGAAAGAATGGGATTTGATGACACTTTATCAATGGGATTAAGACTATTTTTCTCATTTCCCCCTCCACCCCTTGGGTGATTTCCCATAATAAGTACATTTCAAAGCCATGCCCATAAGAGGCCACCTCACCTGATATTCTTCAGCACAGCTCCAGTAGCACTGACATCAGAACCTGGAGCTTGTTACACTGCTGCACACCACCAAGCTGATGCTCTGCATCTGCTCCTCAGGCCTGAAAGGCAGTGCTCTGCTCCAATAAACTAAGGAAAAGAGTGGATGATTGTTTAGATTCAAAATGAGCTGTGACTAATGAAAGATATGAAGACTAATTAGCTAAATCTTAGTGGTACTGCTATAACTGGATTTGGAATAAGTGCCAAAGTCAAAATAATTCCCAACCTTTCCAGGTAGTCAATTTAAATAAATCAGACCCATCACTTTTTATGTGCAACCACACTACTGCTATCAGCAAACACAAAGTCAGAAGGGCATTATTCTAAGAAAAAACAGCAAAAATATTACTTAGTGAAATATTTTAAAAGTTCTAACTGGATATGGACAAAAAAAAATTGCTGGCAATACACTGTAAGAAAAAATCAATAAAATATAAAACTGTAGCTGAACCCAAGTTCTTTACCATGTGTAACCATAGAATTGTCATGTGTTTATAGACCCATATATAGACTTATACATTTGTATCTGTGTATGGGCCCATGAAAAGAAAATCCTAACCACTTTTTCAAAACAAACAAGATTATTAATGCCTTATTAATATCTTGTTTTGTTACTTGGAACAACAGCATGATAAAAAACTAAGTTCATTTTTAAAACTTTATTTGGTTTTTTTAATTAAATAACTGTAGAAAAGCACACATCTAAAACATATTTAAAATTTCATTAATAAAAAATATTAACTAAACATATATACTTCAATTTAATCAAGTTAATACAAATTAATTTTATACCATTTAATTGTTTATTATAAAGTTCAAAAAGTCTTTTACTGATTCACTCAAGGTTTCCCATAATCAAAGAACTGAAGATGAAAACTATTGTCCACTGGAAAGTTTGCAAGGACCCTCTCCACACTCTGGCTAATTCTCACAGAAATGAATCCTAGCTATATCATATCTCTCAAAAGGCAACAATTAGCTCTAAATTTTTATACAGTTAAACTTTTCTCTTATGAGTTCTGTTGCTTGCTTGTGGTCTGGAGATCTGTTTTTCCCATCATAACTGAAGGAGATCTGCTGAAAATGTTTAATAGACTTCAGAGAGTGATACAATTTAAAGGATTTATTTTCTGCTACCTATTCAAAGACAGGTAGTGTCATTTGAAAAGCTATCCAGTATCTCCCTGGCCCTCAGAGGCCACTCCAGCAAGGCATAAGGCTTTTCTAGATCCTGAGTCACATTTGCAGGTGTCCTAGATGTACTAGAGCGTTCCAGATGAAAAGAGATGACTAAGGTGAGGAAAATGCCTGGGGGGTAGTGATAGATAGCCCACATCCAAGGCAAAGTGTAGGCCACTACAGTTAGGTGTTTAATCCCACCCATATGCTGCTTTCTTGTGTCAATTCAATGAAGCTGTGATTGAAGAAGAATATTCTCACATGATCCATTCTGTATGACTCCCATTTCAACAATTATGTTTATTTCTTGATCTCAAGACACTCATTTGCTTTACTGTAAATAAAAACAGATTTTCCTAAGACCCTTAAAGTCCATTTCCATAACACTTTTTTGATTTGGTTCCCAAACTGTGATTGTTTATTGTGAAAGACCATAGAATCTGAAACTAGATGAAGATGAGCATTTGCAGTAATCTTCCCAGTTTGCCACTTTGCTATTACTGAAAAATTAAGTTTCCTTCAGGTCACCTGGATTTAGATGCTTTTAGAATAGATTTTTTCCAATAGGTCAATTTCAGAGCGAAGACTAAGATTCCTCTGATAGCAGAGCTCCTGGATTTATACAAAAAATCTACTTTTCCTCTTTTGACACAAGAGATGTTTACAGAATGAGAGGTTAATGCAGGAACAAATTCAAAGCACAGTGACTGCAGACAGGGAATGCCTAAAGGCTCTAAAGCTAGAAACAAGATCATCTTTTCCCTCTTTCTAAAGGCTAGCTTTCTGAGGTCTTGAGACAGATGTCTCCTGCTGTTTTCCAAACAGCTACAGGAATATTTCTAAAGGTTTAGTTTTACCAGCTTGTGAAAAATCTACAATTATGCCCCTGAGATGTTGGATGTTTGAAAAGAAAGAGCAGACCTGTGGAAAGGGAAGTTGCTTAAGTTTGATTATTGATACATACAGGTTCTCATGTGACACAGGTGATTTTTTTAAACACTGCACATAGGGGTATTCTGCCAAAAAATTAAGAAGCAGATAATTTAAAAGAATGCATAGTACCTCAGTAATATGTAGTACCTTACTATTGTCCTAATATCATGCTAGTATTACACTATTTTGTATTTTTATAGTCTTACATTGATGCATGCACCAAATGTATACCCGTTGAACAAAGAATAAAAAATATCTGCGTCCAGTAATTTTGGATTTCAGAGATTGCAGACATTTCTTATGTCATGAAACTGAAAAATTTGAAATACAATAAATCACCTGAAAATTAAATATAGTCCTTTGGAGTTTTTAATTTTGTTTGTACCATAAGGACAAACAATTTTAATAAATAGCATCTGTACTGGAATACACTGGAAGACTAGAAAGTTATAAGAAATCAAATCTGGAAGAGAAAAATCACTGCTTAATTTACTTGTCCAGAAAGGTAATGCTAGAATGCCAGGAAGCACATGGCACACAGTGCTCTATCTGCAGCATTGTTCAGTTTGCCTCCTGCAATTCAATCTGAGTGCAATCAATCTTGATCTCTAAAAAGAAAAAATCCATAGAGAACTGACCTAATTGGTTTCTAAATATCTCATTTCAACTTTTTTTTTTCATTTGCTAGTTTCTTGAATTGAACTTTGTTAATCTCAAGTGCTTGCTATGTAAGAAAAGAAAGCTTCCAAAATAATTAAGTTATTTTTCTATAAACATGAAACTTAAAATATTAAATTCTGGCTTTTCTTCCTTTTTGTTTTTCTTCCTCTCACTGACCAGATCCATATTTTGCAGATGTCCACACTGTCTGGGGGATTTGGGAAACAAAAAGGTTGGCAGATTACTTGTTTACCCTTTTTTTGATAAAGATGAGGTTTTCCAGTAATCACCTGATTCTGACAGCTGTAGAGATAATAATTATTTTATATCCTAAATGACTCCTCACAATAAAATCATGAAAAAAGGCAGCAGTAAATGCAATTTTCAGAGCTTTTAACAGAAGTACTCGTGCATGGCTAGAGAATACCTGCCCGGGTTGAGATTCTGAATTTAATCTGACTTCACAAATAACAGGACCAGCTGATTTGATCACTGCTTAACTTGATCTTCTGTTTAATTTGATTAGAGCATGAGAGGCCAATATGTTTTCAGCTTAAAATAATTCAAGAAGTGTTTGTTTTTCGCAGTACAGCAGGACAAGGTTATAAGAATTAAAGAAACCACATTTGCAGGAAGTTAGAAATTTAGTAAGTAGGCTATTTTGGGAAGCTATATTAAACTCCATCACAGTGAAAGGACAGTTGGAAATCTGAGACATCTCTAATGTGTACAAGGCTACGCAGTCCCATCAAAGAAATCTGAGTGATTTTACTGTGCAGATGGTAAATTTATCAGGTGCATCAATTTTGCTGTGTGACTGCAGGAAGGAAAAGCAGACTGGAAAGCAAATATTCCCCTGAGAAAGACAGAGAGCAAGATCCAGACTATAAGCACTCTGCATTCACGTCAATAGGCAGCATTGCAGACTACACTAAGAATACAGAGTGCCTCAAGTTTCAGTTGTTTTGCCTATTTTCAACTGCCCTGTGGACACTCATCTTCACCTTTGAGCATTGAGATGTCCTATGCAAGCTGCTGTCCTGGACAAAAGAACATTCCCATCCTCACAGCCATGGAACGGCTGATGAGTGAGTGAGCTTCTGGAAGTCCCCTACTCCAAAGAGAGGTCATCTAGGGCATCCTTTAGTGCAAGGGCTCAGTGCTATGTTATGGTCACTGTGGTGCAAACTGGACCTCCTGGTCCTGTTCTGCAAGCTCCTCCCACAGGGGGAGGACGTGAGATTTCCCTATGTTGAACTTCATGAAGTTTCTTTTGGTCCATTTCTCCAGCCTGTGTCAAGGATTATCTGGATGGCAGCTCCTCCATCTCGTGCTGAAATTACTTTCCCCTGTTTTATGTCTTCTGTGAACTCATTTGAGGGTATGCTCTGACACATTGCCCATCATTCATGAAGGTGCTCAGTAGTATTTGTCCCAGTATCATCCTCTGGTATGTACTGATCCCAACAACTTGAAGCCACTTGTTCAGCCACTTTTCTAATCCATCTCACTGTCCTTATAGACTGCATGCTTATCAGCTTGTCTATGAGAATATCATGGATGCAAGAGTGGAAACCTTTGCTTAATCCAAGATAAACAGGAACTACTGGTCTTACTTCATTCATCCTGCCAGTCACATCATCATAGAAGGTTATTGCATTGGTCAGGTGTAATCCTTGCTTTGAAAATCCAGTCTGATTATTCCTCTTCATTTTGTTCTGCTTAATATGCTTGAAAAAGCATTTCAGGAGAATTTACTCCATCACCTTTCCAGGCATGAAGATGAAGCTGACCAGTCTGTAGTTTCCTTGATTCTAATTTCTCCTTATCCTCCTCTAATATATATGTGACATTTGCTTTCTGCAATTGCTCAGGACCACCCTTGTCCACCAAATCCCTGTGACCTTCCAAAGATAATAGGCAGCATCTTTACAATTAAATCCACTAGATTTCTCAGTATTTGTGTGAAATGCATATACAAATTTCAGACAAGGACCTTAGTCTTTTTTATCCAAGTCTGGAAAAATTATAAGGAACAGAATGTGGCCTTTAAACTGAAGGAATGGAAAGTGTTATGTCACTGGTAAAGATGCTATCACCAAAAGTAATAGTATATGGATTCTTAGATATTAAAATGAAAACTGCATTACATAGAATGTAATTTCTATCAAAATTACAATAGAATAATACCACCCCCTCCTGCCAAATTAATTAAATAAAAAAATTATTATTCTAATGGCTTTAGATCCCTTGTCTGAGTATTGCTGGGGAAGTTTTGAGGGGAGCCATGTGGATTGACCAGAGCAGGTTTAGCAATTCATCTTTATCTATCTTTTGCAAATGCTGCTGCTTGGGAACTTATTACTGCCAAGGAAAGTGAAGTCCATAAGCATCTAAAGGAGTTGTTCTACGGTCAGTGTCACAGAAAGAGGGTGGCCAAATGAGGTCTTAGCTGGACTAAAAGGGAAAGGAAACAATTATGGGAAGAAGTGGGTGTACTGAGTGATAGAAATCATTCAGTAAATATGCTCAAATATTATGCTAGGTAATTCCCTCTATGTACATTGCAGAGTTACCACTTTCAGAATTGATAAGTAAATTAAATGTTTGAGGATACCATGTATTTTGGTATTTAAAAAAACCCAGAAATTATTGATGCATCCATGTTTATGGATATTATTGGAATCTTATTACATTCCTGAAATTCTATTTCATTTTTTCAAAATTGAGAAAATATCCATATATCTGATATTAATAAAGATTTGAGGGGCTTTTCTACATGCATACTGTGACTGCAATTTCACATGTGCTATAAAACAATGTAACAATGTTCAGGATAAACATATCATGTGTGACTTGCAGGAAGAACCTTTCAGAGCTGGTCTTATTAAAAAAAAAAAAAAAAAAAGTTTTCTGGATTTCTGGGCAAAATGGATGAAATTGGAGTAAAGAAGCAATAACTGAGAAAAGAAGCATTGTGTGGTTGAGCGAAGAAAAGATATGTAGCATGAAATTTTTTTCCCTAGTGTTTTGTCCAAGGCACATCCATAGGATTATTTTGTCACTCTGTCAGTGGCTTAATGCATGAAACAAGTGTTCAGTATCTGTACTGTTAAAAAAAATAACTAGAATATCATTATGTAATATTACTTAACACAATTTTTTTTTCAGTTGCATGAAAATTTATGACTTCTTTGTCACTCTTTACACAGGCACTTTTTTACTTTCTCTCTGTGCTTGTCCAGAGGATTGAGTAGCTTTATAATCTCTGTTTAAACCCTGCCTTTGTGATGTCTTTGACAAATTCACTTAGAATAAGTTCTCAACTATAAGTTTTCATTTTTATGTACATGGGACGTATTGCCTACTGCCTCATTGAAATCTGGGGACCAAAAAGTGGAGTGGGGGACACTCAGTTGCAGAAATAAGAATATAATGGACTTAGTTCTCTAGACCAAAATAGGACAGGGCTGGGCAGACTTTTACCTGGGGGATAGCATCATGCATCCTCACCACCACTTGGTAACTTTCCTAAAATATTTTCTGAAAGAATTTACTCTATCCCAGCCAAAACCAGCACACTGATGATATTTTCCTTGTGCACTCAGTGCACTGACAGACTCCCTAGCTCTGAGCCTGTCCTCAGAGCATGCAGCAGCAGGGACTGTGAGCTTGAATGGGAAGTACACTGGAGAACTGGCAGTACATTGTGCCCACACAGTGGTGCTCAGCTGGAGAGTTTTGATTTCTATTGAAGTTCTAGGATGGCTGTGGAGGTCTTCAGGCCCTTTACATTGCTGTTAAGCAAGTTGGCTCTTCCTGCAGGTATTATTCCCTCTCAGGGAATGGGCTAAAGACACTGACCTGCCTTGGGCAATGCTTTCCTGTAGTACAGAAGATGCTGAGTGGCTGTGCTGTGACTGTTCTGAGAGAGGGAATTTATCATCTTCAGTGTGGTGCCATGCAAACAAAGCAATATTGCTTCCAGGCCCAAAGGAGTCTGCATGGAGCCTCTCTGCATGGAGCATGAGTTGGCTGTACCCAACTGTTCCTACATCTTTTATACACAAGTGGAATGCTTTGGTTCAGGAAAAGATCTTTCATTCTCTGCAGAAACGCATCTGCTGCCACAATAAGAACCTTTGAGCATACACCATCAGCCTGGTGTGATACACTAACCATACATTCCAGAAAGTGTGAACACTGGTTCATACAAACTGCAGTCTGCAGGCTAAAAGTATGCATGGGTTATGAGCCAATTTCATACTCTGTTCATTAAGGAAGTCATCACCATGGTAACATATACATCACAAGTTACTACCACAATCTCTAAAATTTTCAAGCACATAGCAACAAGAACATAATGCTGGAGCATCTCCATTTATTAGTGCTTGAAAACTGTACATAAGGTTTACTAAGCACCTTATAAGTATTAGAGAGGAGAAATGGGTCTTTTATACCCAAATTAGCATAAAGAAAAATCATATTATTAATTTGTAGACTTAATGATCTTGAGTCACATTGTGCCAAAGGTTAACTTGCTCTTATGTTTTTCACTTTGCCTTTATATTTCTCCTTCAGCTTGTTATGTCAGCTATTCTTTAAAAAATGATTGGTAATATGAATATTTTGGAGAGGAAACACTGTATGCAACTCACATTAAATAATAATCTACATGTGGGAAAGGTACAGACAGTAATGTGGTCTTGTGAAAGTGAAGACACACCTTATGGCTAAACCAAAAAAGAAATTTTCTCTCTAGAGTGAACTGAAATGATTATTTAAGTGGAAATCTGACTGAAGTGTTCTCTGTATGTTGTTGTTAAGAAATATGGAAGGGGGGGGGCGGGGAGGAGGGAGTGATCTGAAAATCTTTATTCTGAATTCTTTATTTTCTCTGTGTTATTAATAAATTTCTTCTTTAGACTTTTTTAAGTTTTAAGTCTGCCTTGTCTTTGATCCTAAATCCTATCTCCAAGAGAAATTGAGTATATTAAAATTGGCAAACCTAAATCAAACCAAGGCATAACTTTATCTAGTTTTATCACAGGGAGAATTAACCAAAGACAAGGATCCTGTTAGAGCTGTACTAAATGAGAGGAAGGAGTTCAATCACAAAAAGGTGACTCAAAGTTGTAACCAGGGAATCTTTCCTAGAAGACTGATGATAGCAGAAAGGCAAAGTAAAAAGAGGAGTGTATCATTTATGCATCAGCTTTCTTCTGTGTGGCTCTAGTAACCAAGACATGACAAACTCTGTGGGCCTTCATACTAATGGAACTGATCTGCTCCTTGTAAATTAGGGGAATGACCATCTCTGACTTCCCCTGTGCTTTTCCTGACAAAATGGAAGATCTGATTAACAATTTTATATGCACATCTATACATTCACGATCTTTCTTCTCCTCACTGACTGAACATGATAATGTTCTATTTTAGATTTTATCTTAGTACTTCAGCCCACTAAGTTTTAAAAGTTATTTTGATGTCATAATCATACGTTTTCCCCCCTTCAAATTATCCCTTTCTTTATTTCAGAACTTCAAACTTGAAGATCGTTACAAACTTCAGAAACACAAGGGAACAATGCTACTACAAAAATGTTTGAATTACTAGTCACAGGGATATTTAAAGGCAGTGGAAAATGTCAAGACTGTGAATTTAACTTTGACTCTAGTAGGAGGTTCAGAAAATGTTAAGGCATAACTTGAACAAGAGGGCAAGTTCCTGACAACCATAACTATCTTACCAAATCAAAATTAAGCTTCCATTGTATGAACAAGCTCAACTTGACAAGACATTATGTTGGTTTTCTTTAAAATGATACTTCACCAATAATTTCCACTGTCAATTAAATGAGAAAATACATATATTTAGAGACTGCACTGCAGGCTGCAATCATACCTTTTAATGCTTTCATTTGACTCATGGCTTAAATATAGATTTTTTATTTTTAGGGGTTTTTTTGTTGTTGTTGTTGTTTTTCGCGTTTTTTTTTGTGGTGGGGGTGTTTGAAGGAATGATTTCTGTGAGAAGTTGCCAAAAACTTCCCCCGTGTCTAGGAAAATCAATTCCAGTTGTCTCCAGGACAGACCTACCACTGTCCAAGTTTCAACATATCAACAATACTGGTACAGCCTCTGGGATAACATATTTAAGAAGAAGAGGAAAAAAACTAGGAGAGCAAATGCATCTGGAGAGAGG
Source organism: Luscinia megarhynchos (assembly GCA_034336665.1). Classification (NCBI taxonomy): domain Eukaryota; kingdom Metazoa; phylum Chordata; class Aves; order Passeriformes; family Muscicapidae; genus Luscinia; species Luscinia megarhynchos. The sequence continues at coordinate 75,904,488 of JAPFBE010000003.1, forward strand.
AGTGAGAATGTGTGAGAGTGAGGTGGTTTGTTTTGGCTGGACACCAGGTGCCTACCAAAGGCACTTCTGTCACTGTCCTCTGCTGGACAGGGGAGAGAAAATATAAAAATGGGCTTGTGCGTTGAGCTAAGATCAAGTAAAGGTCTCTCACCAACTACTGTCATGGGCAAAAAACCCCTCAAATTGGGGAAATTAATTAAATTCATTAACAGTCAGATAGATAGGTAATATATCTGTAACACATATATACAATATGATTGCTATCATTTGATCTAAATGTCTTAAACTTGGGGTACCCAGTTGTGCTTCCTTTTTCTCTTCATATAATTAAAGACATGTGTGTCCTCCCTATTTTAGGATGGCTGCAGACGCTGCCATCTTTTGCCAAATAATTCTGGTGGATCTGTTACATATACACTGAAGGAAGGTAGAAAATGTAAGTCTTCAACCATAGGCTAAATAAGAGTTTAATTCTTTAGGTTATTGTATCATAAAATATTATTTTTTTAGTTTCCATCAGAAGCTTCTCTCTATCACTCGAGTACCCTAAACACCTTACACAGACCTCTGGATCCTGCTGCTGCAGAACCTGTTTGTAGTTTAATGGTGTGTGCAGCCATGCAAACACTCTGTATGGCAGTGGTGTGGTTAGTGGGGTCCTTCGTGGTCACAGTACCAGCACATGCCATCCTGCCCCAGGTGGCACAGCACTGTTGGGTGCTGTGGACAAGAATCACTGAAATATCAGCAGAGCACAAGGGACAGCACTTGTGACTTGAGGTAAGAGCAGTGAGCTGATTTTCCTTGGAGGCTGATACCTATCCCCAAAGGAATTCTTGAAACCTTCAGATCCCTGCTAGCAGTACATGTGAAGAAACATTTCTCTTCAACAATTTGCTGGGAGCAGAGAGGTGAGGATGTGACTTGCCTTCAGTTGCTCCCTTTCAATATTGCAAGGGGTTTTTTCCCCATTGCTGGACAGGCAGTGGCAGGCTGCTGGACTGAGCCTGGGTGGTAAGAGCTGTAGCTTCTTAGCATGAAGATTTAGGGGTATGGTGATGTACAGAAAAAACCACAGACAGTGAAAGACAACACCAGCACTTAGCAACATTGATGTCAGCTATACAGAATTGCTGATCCAGGTGTATACTGTTGGATCAGAATAGTGCTCATCATTCAATCTGATATATGAGAAAGCAAAGGGACTCAAGCCTCATCCTCTTTTAAGATCTTGACAAAAATCTACTTTTAGAGTTTTAAGGTGAAAAAAATATTCTTTCATCCAAAGTTGCTGGCACATAAGCACTATATGCTGTCTGTAAGCTGCCATCTCTGTTTGAAACACTTTGAAGGAAATCTGTCCCAGACTTCACCAGGGGTGCATATAGCAGTCTACACCTGGCATTATCTTAAACATATTGGACAAAGCTTAGGCATACCCTATCCACTGATACCCAAAAAACATAGGAGAAGTCAGTCAGTATTTTTTCACATCTACAATCTAAGTTCACTAGGAGAGTTTTTGAGCTGTGGTGACAAACTGAAGCCTTTGATTCCCCTGTGCTATTTAATTTGTATTGGTGTTACACAGGATGCATTCAGCTCCTGCCTATGTGGGGCAAAAGCCTGCCACCCTTTGGCTTGCTGAAAAAAACTCTTCTCTATAATGAAATGTGCTGACTTTATCTAAACTGAATTCTGAGGTAGTAAATAAGCATTGTATTACTTACAGAAAGCATAGAATTATTTGGTGGTTGGCTTTTAAGACTGGTCTGTTGTAGTTATATATTCTCATCCAGGTAATTAATAATACATCAGCTTGACTGCAAAGTTCTGTACATAAATGGCTGCAATTGAAGTACAAATAACTGCATCATATAACCACATGTAAAACTGATTTGTAGGACTATGAAATAAAATTGTATTAAAAAACAGTACAAGAAATGGGACTAAACTTCCTGCTATGAGAAATACTACTAATTACTTAGATACAGTATAATTACACAAACTACAATAACTGTGTAATTGCATAATAGTTAGAGTTAGTGTTATGAAGTGTGATTGCTTCTTGTCTTATCCTAACTCATGTTCTAGCATTTAACTTGAAATAACTTCCAAAAAAGAAAATTAATTTTAATATTTATGGATTAAAAACCTATTGAAGTAGATGGAAATGTCTACTATTTCAATAAGTTTTAGAATTGGGGAGATATATAAAACTATAATGTGAGGAATAATAATCAAGTCCTCTGAAGAAAATGTTGCTTCTTGCATTCATACCTAATACTCCACTGTTAAAGTGATTTTAAGAAACAGAAGTTAAGGAGAGAAAGAGAGAAAAAGAGAGAAAGAGAGAGAAAGATCTGGGGACATTATCCCTTTCTGAGACTAGTGAGAATTACAACCTAGACCAGTCACAGATCTAGTTATCTTGTCCTCCCATCTGGTCTTCTCCATTAGACTAAACATATGGTTCTTCCACAATGAATGGCTCTGGGTTCTTGCCTTTTTGTTGTTTTTTGGGGTTCTTTTGTGGTTTTTTCTTTCTTCATTTTTTTTCTCTTTTGTTTAGGTTGGTTTTTTTGTTTTGTTGAGTTGTTTTTCTTTGCTGATTGTCTGGGTTGGTTTTTTTGGTTTGTTTTTTTTTTTTTTGCTTTAATGTCAGCTACCTTCATAATATCTCATCTGAATCCGTTGGAGTTTTCTCACTCAGCCATATTTTATTCCTGTTCCTTTTACTTGGTCTCTATTACAAATAACCACTCAGCTGAACCACATAGAAGAATTACACTGGGTTTATGGAAGCAGGAAATTATTCACTACAGCTACCTACTTCATGTGGCATAAAGAAATACTACTGTGTTGTTCTGAGAGGAGTCATATCTTTTGTGTACCACTAAAAGCAGTAAAGAAGGTCCTAATCTGCCTGTCCTTGATCCAAATGCAGTGTGTGATTATACAGACAGTTCTTTGGCATCCCACTGTCCAGCACTTGCTGACAAACATTTGAAATTTCCTCTGCTTCCAGGTGCACAAGTTTCTTACCTTAGGCACTGAAAGAAGAGTGCTGAATGCCAGAGGAGGAGGCACTGAAAGATCTTTTCCATATGAGCAATAGTCTTCAGTGCAGCAGGTATCTTCATTTTCATCATCATCTTCTTCACCCCCAATTTTTGCTAGTGAATGCAATTTGAAAAAGTAGTTGGAGAATTTAATCTCATAAATCCAAAAATCAAATATTCCAGCATTTCCAAGACAAAATATTCCCCTTTTGTCTTGCCTGTTATTCATCAACCTTTTCATCTCCTGAGGAATTTTGGTGCAGAGACAGAAGTTCAAACTTTGTTGGTTTTTAATTATAGACAAGCCAGGAGGTCAGTGGGAATTTACTGCTTATAACAAGTAAGTTACAAGTAGTATATAAGTGTACATATATATAAGTATATATAAAAGCTTTAAGCAGTATCTTTCCTCCTAAAGCCTCCTTGCAGCAGCAGAGGCAGAACAGAATCCAAGTCTGTTTCTTACCCAACCAAGCTCAATCCTGTATTTAAAATGTCAATTACTGTGTTTGGCATTGTAAAAGGAAAAGAGAAGAGTCACAGACATTTTTCCCACTCTTCTTCCCACCCCTGGAAGTGGCACAGGAACTTAGGAGAACTCATCACAAAAGCAACTAATCAATCCTTTAAAAAGTAAGAGAAATCCTCCCTACTTTATCCATGTAAGCCATCCAAATTAATTAAATAGTGCCAGCTTGTAACTACTTAAGAATATTTTTTTTTTCTCACCTGTTAGTAACCTTGCCATGTTTATGAACATTTTGCATTAGAAGTGGCAAGGAGACCAGGTGGTTATAAAGTATGGTCAAAGTTTATGTTGCTAAACACAAGATAGCAACAGGATGAAAAGATGGTACCGGTTATAATGAAATTAATTGTTATCTTTAAAATTACTAGGGAATCTAATAAAAATATAACAACAATTGCTATCTTGGAAGAAACTACAGAAGCATTTCAAATTTCTGAATTTAAACCCCCTGCCAAAGATCAATGAAAACATATGCTAACATTTAGCAATTAATTATTGATAATTCAATTTAACTCACTCTCTGTGCTGTTTACTGAAATTAAAGTCATTTAGTAATCAATAATCATCCTTATAAAACAAGGATAAAACTTAGCTAACAATAGTGCAGATCAATAAACTAGCTCATCTAATAAAACTTAATATTTTATTTCTGCACTCCATCTAAGAAATAGTGGGCACTAATTTCGCTGAAGAAGCCATAAGGAATATAGATCCTTTGCACAATTTCCATCATGAAAATTAAGAAAAGGAAAATCCCGGTGATGATGGATTTCATTGCAAGTTTTCAACTATGTGAGAAAAGATAAATGCTCCTGTTACCTTGAATACAGATGGACTCAATAAATAAAATAATCTTACCTCACAAGCAGTACAAAGCATTTCCTTAAACGTTGCTTTTTGCAGCCCAGATCCATGCTATGACCATTTCTGCAGTTGTCTTGGATTTTCTTGCTGTTCCTACTCCATATACCTTTTCTGTCACTTCTTTCTCCTAGGCACACGAATCTGTTGAGCAGCACTATCACCTGATAGTCAACACTTTTAACAATTCATTTTCTGACATCAGAGTATCTGTGTGATCTAGATGTTAAGGTCTTGTATCTCACTAGTCTTAAAAATGTCAAGTTCCACTCTTCCATCTAGTCCCAAAGAACCCTTAATTAGATAAGATATTCTCTTTTCTAATTAAAGTACATACTCCACAGATTCAGTGATGTTTTCAAGCATTCCTGGCATAGTAGGGTAAAATTTCACTATGCAGTAAGTTTTCATTACTAGTCTCTAACCAATCATATATATAAAAGTATACAAAAACGTGCAAATGTAGTTTGCACATTTCAATTTCTAACATAATTTTTGTAATCCTTAGATTTTTCTTCAAGATTTTAGGACTGCAGACACATGAATATGTTGCTAACTAGGACCAAGATTAACCTAGCTGGACAGGATGTAAGGTACTACTGGGTATGACACAAGAAGTTGTTGGATATGACAGACAACAGTAAAAGAAGGTGATAAAGATTAAGGATAAGTCCTTGACAGAAGACCAGATTTAACAGGTGGTTAAGGGGAAAGTACAGGAGGAATGACTGTACTTCATAAATAATGGATGGCAGGTACTGCAGAAATTTTGGACAATGGAATTTGCAATGCAAGGAACATATCTCAGTGATATCGGATTTGAACATGGATGTAGCAAGACTGGGACTAAAAAATACTTATATTTTCACTGATATTTTTGGAAGAGAACTGACACAGAAAGATATGGATGAAGGCTGAAGATAGGGGAAAGAAATGGGAAAAGGGATAGTAAGGCAGACAAATTTTAAGACTGATTCCTTTTGTATGTAGGTGCCAGCAGCCCTGTGCTTCGATCACCACCACTTAAAGCAAAACAATGAACTCATCTTTCATTCTCTTATACCAATCATGCCCAAGCTATTTTTTTTGTCAGGAGCATAGGGAAGGGAATGGGAGCCCCTTTCTCTGAAATCAGGAGAGCCCTTAGGACAGGTGGATTGAGCATGCTGGTATCACCATGACAGTATCACCATGACAGTGCCCTTTCCAAGCCTGGTGGCATCAGTGTCTCTAAAAACATTCTAACAAATGTCTTCATTTTTTATGCAGAGAGGGAAAAGCTTCTGGTGAAGAGAGCAGGCCAGTGATAACCTGCTGAAAGGCACAGTACTCTGTGGTGGGCTGTTCCTGTCTGGATGTCAGGTGCCTACCACAGCAGCTCTATCATTTCCCTCCTCAGCCGGGCTTGGAAGGGAAAATAAATGGCTCATGGGTTGAAATAAGGATAGAGAGAGATCACTCAGCAATTGCTGTAATGGAAAAACACCAGACTCAGGTTTGGGGAAATTAGCTTAATTTATTGCAAATCAAATCAGAGTAGTGCAATGAGAAATTAAAACTAATTCTTAAAACACCCTTCCATCACCCCTCCAATCTTCCAGGGCTCAATTCATATTTCACTATCTCCTCCCATGCAGCTGCACAGGGAAGAAGGGAATATTGTCTGCAGACTGTTCATCACATGTTGTCTCTGCCACTCCCTCCCTCTTGGGGAAGGACTCCATCACTCTTCCCCTGCTCCAGTGTGGGATCCCTCCCACAGGAGACAGTCCTCCACACAGTCCTTCCATGAGAGTCCTTCCCACCAGCTGCAGCTCTTCACCACTGCTCCATGTGTGTCCCAGCCACAGGGTACAGTCCTTCAGGAACATAGAATCATCTCACAGAAGCCATCCCTGTAAGTGACTCTAATTTAAAATTAATCCTCCATCAAAGAAAACTTAACAATTCCCATTCATCACATCTGTGGTTAAAATGACATATTAAGTTATCATAGATAAATCTTTGCCATTGAAGTCTCTTGATTTGGTTTTAAATGAATGTTTTTCATAGCACATTTTGTAGATTTTCAGGAATTTATTCCACTTTTTGTGAAATCGTCATGTAAGAGAAGGAAAGTAGAGGGACAGCTAGTTATTGATGACTGTGGGTGAACAAAAAATCTTATTGCAGTAAATGCCAAAGAAACTACCATGGAAGCCTGACTCATGCTTGTAATAGAAATTTAAAATCGAGGTGCTGGAGCAGGAAGCACCATAACAAAATGCCTGAAATGCTAACATTCCAAATTATTTGGGGCTTTTTTCAGATAAAAAAAGTACACTATGACAAGCTAAATAATTTGTTGTCACAAGCAATTCATTTGCTTTATCTCAAAATTTGCAACAAATAGTTATGAACTCATTCCAGAAATGTTTTATTCAGACACACACCCAGCAGGAATCACAGACATGCATTATAGGATGGGCATTCACCACGCATCTAAATTTTTACTTGTTTCACTGAACCTTTGTGTGTTGAAATATTCCTGTCAAGTCTGAGGAAAGTGGTAACCATAATAAGGTCTTCAAACAAGATGAGTCGTTTATTGTTTAGTAAAGCAGAGTAAATTGAGAGAAATGTCTTTCTCCATGAGAGAGCTTGAGTGCTGTTGAAAGGAGGACTGGAAAACAAGCATAACACTAACAGCTATGTTCACAAAAGGGTTTGAATTGCACAAGTCTAATATTTAGTTGTCCTGTGTTCACACCTTGGCTGATAAGCTTCAAAGGCCAGGTTCCTCCCATAAATGAGCAAAGAACAGTAGCTTTCCAGAGATTCCTTTTTAACTGTGCTTTTAGAAAACAGTGGAGAAGGAAAAGAAAGTTAGTTTGGTCTATTTTCTAACTGGAATGCTTCTGATAAATGCCTCACCATGAACCAGTCTCCCTCCAGGTTATTCAAACCCTTTTGAGGTACACTTAGAACACATTCCTTGCTGGAGCATAGTCCCTCCTCTTTTCACTTGAATGGTCTGTGTGCAAAAACACATTGTGATTCGTGGCCCACATGGAGCCTCTGTCCTGTTTTCCCACATTCCATTTCTAATTTTCCTGTAGAACCGAATGCAAAACCTTATCTCAAAATAATGTGACTTCAGCCTTGATCCCATAAAAACCTGTGGACTGCTGACCTGCCACCTAAGTAGCTAAAATTGGTGCTGTTTCACTGAATCAATGGAATTTATTCCACCTATGGATTTTCTCTATCTATGAGGTGCTAAACACTGCAAATGTCTAGATCTATCTTTCCAGCCTCAAAGGAGTTGCTTAAAACTTTCAGGCCAAATCTTAAATGGCCTCCCTTACAAATTAAAGGTAAATGTGTGAGAGAAAAGACACCTTAAAAATGAGAGGTTTAACATACAGATTGTTTTAAGGCTGTGTGATATCCATCAATATTCTTCATAAGAAAACTGAAGCTTACACACTCAAGGTAAGACTTTTCTACAGTGAATTGCTATGATCTTTGAAACAAAGAAAAGAGAAACATGCTGCTTAATTTTCAATAGAAGGTTTTCTGCCAGAGAATGAAACTGAAAAAAGATATTTTAGAGGTAACTTAATAAAGGAAATATATTGTTTGAAGGCAATTCAGAACATTTTTCCACCTAATAATGATATTCAAAATTATTTTGTGACACAAATATACATTTAAGTCAAAATAATATGCAGACAAACAATATCAATTAAGAAATTAATACACAGAAAATAATAAGGATAATACAGACATGCCAATGGAAATATTAACAAGGTGATTAACCCAAGTAACAATGTATGTTGCATTGTGTAATGGGACTGTAGTATTCATTATTTGTATTTGTGCTTAAAGTTGGGAGAGGGGGATAGGAGAAAAAAGAGCAATGAGAATCTGAAATATGGAAAGTAAAAACAATTTGGACTTATCTGGCTGCCAATAAAGAGCACTGAATAAGGTATAGCCTTCACCTATTAGAAAAGCTACTGCAGAGGGGCAGAAACTATTTGCTCTCTATGTCCTGGGAGGACAGGAGAAAAATTAATGGGTTTAAACTGCAATGAGGAAGATTGGATGGGTATAAGAAGAAACTTTATTAAAGTGAGGACAGTAAAGTGCATCCTCAGACTGCCATGAGCAGCTCTGGAGCCCACATCACTGGAGCTCTCTAAAATCACTTTAGAAGCACATCTGCAAGGAATGGCACAGACACTGCAGATCTTGCTTTGGGACATGGTGATAGAGTCGATGACCTCAACCTGCTTGGGATCTGAGTGGCTCTGTGAGATACACAGTACAACAACTAATTACCACATGTAAAGTTTAGAAATGTCCAGGGGATGTTGCATTGAAAAGGACACTTTCCAGGTTTAACAGCAAGATGTATTCCCTTATGTTACGATTTATATGTTAACAACCAACAGGAATACATTTGAGAAACAGAAACAGGAACAGGTCTAATGTTCCCAGTTCCCACTGTAGTTGGTAGCAACAATTCTGTTGATCTCAAGGTAAAAAAGGCCTAGGAACAAGAAAAGAGTAATACACCATGGACTCAAAGCTGTAAATTATTAATTTAATATATTTCCAGTGACTCCTGAAGCACATTCTGAAAAGACACCAAACCTTGTTGTTTTCATAGTGACAGCCTGCAAAGGTGAATTCTCTCAGTGCAGTGCTAGAGCTTTAGTGAATGCAATATACAAAACTCCACTTGAGGGAAAGTCCTTACCTTACTCACATATTTCGGAAATGCCACTGAAAATCTAAGATAGATAGATAGAACACCCAGTTGAAAGATATTTTCCTGTCATCTGATCTCAGTGTTCCCAGTTCCAAATTTTTATGTATTATTTGCCTGACGTTTACAATCTTCAATCCCTCTTTAAACCATTATCCTTTCTAGCCTGTTGGGCCCTAGCCCTTATGTGTAAATGTTACTGTCAAAGTGGTCATGTGTAGATAGATACAAGGGTTTATGGAAGAATCTCACTTTTGAAACAAAGACTGAGAAATATACACTGAGACAATTATAAACAGATAAAACAAAGCAGGGAGGGGGAATCAATAAATGATGGTGAGCTGGATTTAGAAATTCAAGTCTCTAGAGCCATTTACAGTTGTAGACTGAGACTAATACCAGAAGAGAATCTGCCCTTCACAAAAATCATCTGGGAATAAAGCTGGGGAAACCTGGGAAAGAGATAACCAACCCATGTACCACAGCAAGCACAAACTGGGCGAGAGAACACTTTCCTTTCTTCTTGGTTGTACAATGAGATTGATTAACCAATAAAATTGGGTACTGTGAATGCTAGAAAATGGGGAAGGACAGACTCCAAAGCAGACTGAAAGGATTTATTAAAATCAGCTACAACTGTGCAAATGTAGCTATATCGATCTGAGCCCCAGCTTTTTATAAGGAAGTGCAATACATAAAAATTGGCCAGCCCTTGCCATCAGTTAAAACCAGAAGCAAATCTATTACCTGCTTTAATCAGCTAAATTTTCCACAGACCATATAATTTACTGTTACATTGTTGCAGGTCTATTTATGTTAGTTTATCTAAAGCATGTTTACTAGGCAGGTAGGCAGTTTTATTTGAAGACAAACGAAACAAAGAAATCCATCATTCGCAATTTTTTGTCCTCTCCATCCCTGCAAATGCTTGATTGTGTCATAGTTAAAAATCTGTGTCGTATTTCTCATTTGAATTGTTCTAGCTTTATCTTCCAATGATTTTCATTTTTGCAATATCTCTTTTCCAAAAGATTGAAGAGCCAATTAGCATGTGCTATTTTCCTCTGCTGAAGATCTTTATACACCTTAATTAAGTCATTGTTCAATCTACTTTTGATAAGTTATGCATATCACTGGATAGCATTTTCTTTTCTCATCAAAAGATTTTGCAGCTCTCTATTCAATCAGATTTTTCTTGTGGAAAAAATATGGCAAGTACAGTGAAAACCAGCAAGAAGAAATTCCAGCTTTGAAAACTTATGACAAAGATCCCTCAGGGTTCTTCATACATCCTCTTGGAATCTTTAGTCAAGTGTTTGCCACTTTAAATTTATTTCCAGATAGGTTGGATCAAACAGTGTTTTGAAACACAATTTCAAGTGCTGATGTTTAATAATAATCAATGGCCAGAGTGGTATGTGGTAATATATCACTTAATGCTCTAACTTCACAAGTATTTGATCTGCTATTAGTGGGTTAATGTTTAATATCATCACTGACAATTCTGCATGAGCTGGGACACTGAACAGTATTGTGGTGTGAGATGAGACAAGTTTTTCTCCACCTCTTCCTTCTCTATAAGTCCTCTGAGTTAATAAAGGAAAATTGCTCCAAAACAAGTATGACAATATCATAAGATTGTCAATTTTAATTCTTGGATGGTTAAAGGGATATTTATGCTATTTAACTGTGGGTACCTTATTTAACCTGTTTAGATTCCTAATGAATGTGATTCAGTGCAGCAACATAACTCTGGTGTCAGAGTTTAAGGCTATTTGGGAGAGGAAGCTACAAACTAGGAAATATCCTAAGTGTTATTTAATATGCCTACTCTTTTTCTGCTCACACTATCATTCATAGAAAGCAGCAAATAAGAGAAGAGTGTCAAAAAGGAATGACCTATGCTTAGGCAACGTCTCAAAAAATAGAAGTTATCACATTATACAAACTTTCTATAATTAGAAGTTTGAATAGTCTCTTACTTTTGCACCATTCAAGGTAATTATTCAAGGAACATTTTACCTGCAACTTTGAGCTCCAGTTTACCTTTTGTGATTCAATCTGATGAAAAAATGGTAGATAGAATAGAGCCATTTAGTATTAGCTGAAAAAAGCTACATTATGAAAGTGAATTATGCTGCTGGGAAGCAGAAAGACCTGCTCCTCAACTCTATGAGATTAGACTCTGTGCAATCAAAATCACATCAGTAGAGCAAACTTGCATAGGTAAATTGAAAGTTTGTTTACATTAAAAACACAACATAAGGAACAACCAGTAAAATATTCTTCTCTCAGGGATATGGTCCATGGACAAGGAGCCAAGGACATCCCAGACCTCTGCCTTGCCCTTTTTCAGTGTGCCAGGCAGGATCCTGGTGCCACACCATTGTGCCACTGGTGTCACAGTGCTAGAACTAGTCAGCTGCTGCTGGCCCCAGAAAGGCAGAGATGAAGGTAAACAGACTGATGGAAGCTAGAAGGCTGCAAGACACTGCTGTCTAGAAACCAGAATTATACCAGACACTGATCATATATGCAGACATTTCATTTATTCTTTGATAGTCTTTTATTCTTGCAAAGAATATGTAATATCTGATCACTTTGTAAATGCTGAGAATCATGTTGCATGAAGTAAACATCATTTCAGTCAGTGGAAAAAATTAATAAAATGTTTGAGGAGTCTTATTATAATGGTGTCAGAACAGGCAATATTTTGACTGTGGCACAGATGACACAGGTTAAGACTGAACATCTGTATGTCTCATGTCTGATATTACAGTAACTCAAAGAATCCCTCAAGCATAATCAGACCAGATCTCTCGTCAGTCAGACAACTACTGAAAAGGTATTCTGGAAGCATTAAAGAGAAATTGCAAATTTAGCTATAAAATAATGCTGACTGACTTGGTAAACAGAAATTTGTACCCAAATTTTCCAAAGCACTGAAATCAAGCAGCAATTTTTTTTTTGTTATCTATTCTCATGCCTACATTTAATAAAAAAAATAAAACCTATGGAAGTACTAAGAAAATATTTTTATCTGAAACTCACAGTGTAGCCTTCAGCACTGAGCTGCTAGCTCACCTTAAGCACATGCTTGAAACAAAACCTTTAAATATTACTCTAAATCAATGTGCTCTTTTAAATGGAGTCTTCCAAAAACTAGTAAAAGACATGTTGTGGTAAATACACATGATGCACTTTATTACTCATTTCCATGTATGTTTATATGTATTCCTCAGTAAGTTACTGCTTTGTTCATTTTGCTATTGTTTTTTAGGCATTATGTAGGACTGGAAAGAATTCTAGGACATCTGTGCAGACCTGTTGGAGTCAGTGAGTTAGGGAATTCTCTGAATCCTTCAGGCAGGAATCAAAGAGGAGGGATTAAATTAAAGGCTTTGGATGCATTGAAGTATATGAAGCCACTCACACATAAAGAAGACGTTTAAGTAGAAATGAGTTAGTAAGTTTTAGGGTGAGCTCTAATGCTTCTAGTAAGTAAAAGGTGTAGATTCCACAGTAGCAGTGTGAGTTCTAGTGAAGCTTGCAAACATGCTAATGTTTTTTTAGTAGAGGCTCCAGAATCACAGTTGTAGACAGGGCTTAGATATAATAGAGCTATAGTAAGAATATTGCTTACATTTTTCAGATAGAACAAGATAGATTGAATGTGTCATTCTATACATAACCTGGTGTGCTAAGAAACTAGAATTCTTATAGGTTAAGGAGTGGTGGTCTGAGCTTGCATCCTATCCTGTTGGAAAAATCCTATGTAAGTGTTAGTATTGAGGAGAGTTACTGCCTTTTGCCTTTTTTGCCTTTTTCTGCCTTTTCTGCCTTTTCTGCCATTGATTTTGTTTGCCATCAACACCTGAGAAGAAGATAGGAGCTGCCACAGCAACATCGGCCGCACCAGCACCTTCGGGAACAGCTTCTGCTTCTACTTGGGACTCTAAACTAAAACTTAGCATGGACTTTGAGGTCTGTGACGGTGCCTTTGAGACTGATGTGCTTCTGCAATAAATAACCTTTTTTAGCAACTATTAGCTGCTTGCTTATTTAGAAGATACCCCAACGAAGTTGGTGCCCTGAGCACTGGTGGTCTTAACCTCACACAGAGCTATGCTCATGCAAACAGACACACCATATATTGATTCATGCTATAAGAAAATAGCTTTCTTACTGGAAGACTATTCAGAGTATCTACTTTCCCTCAGGCCAAATGCACACACACACAAAACTGTTCAAATTGTATGATATCAATTACCTTTCTTTTCAGGGATTTAGTTTAGTCTCCTGTATCCCGTGAAATTTCTCATCAGGTTAGTAAATGAATACTGTGTGTGTCTGCTTATGCATCATTAGGAACCCTTTTCAGTAGCTCAAGGCAATAATTTAGAAAGAAACACGGGAAGAAATTCATTTATTCTCAAGCATGGTGAGTCAGATATGGGATTATACACAACATACTTTCATTTTCTTTTAAGATACATTATTGTTGTAAACAATATGGGAGAGTCAGTCATTTCAGTTTTAATCAGGATCATATAAAGTATAAGTCTCAACTCAGAGGTTCATCTATCCATGATCAAGCACTGGTTTCCTGCAGCTGTGTGATCTTGACTGAGTTTTACCAAGAAAACTGTGACAAGGTGCAACAGGAGCACGAGCTAAATCCATGCAATATAAGAAAAGCAAAAATACAGACAGAAATGCAATAATTTAGATTCTACCAGTCAACACATTGCTTTCCCTATAAGGAGAAGGGGTTGAGAGGTGGTAGGAAGGTGGCTACAGATTCTTTAGGATGGCAGCTTCAAAACATCAAGGATCAGACCCTTCCATGGGCTAACAAAGACATACTCTTCCTGCCTGATTAATAGCTGAGTGCACTGGTGTCTCTCCAGGGGTGTGAGTGTAAACTGGTCCTTCTGGTCTGCTGGACTTGGCTGCCTCTTTGAATTAACCAGTAAGTTAAAAATTGACATGCATTCTGAATCCATCCTCCTACAGACTCTCTGTGCATTCAACAAATGTCATCTGATTTGCATGACTCAGAAAGGAAGAATTACCAAGAGGCTTCACCATTGTAACTGGTCCAAGCTTTACTGGGTCAGCACCACAGCCTAGCCACAGTTTGTCTTTATCTCACTTGCCTTCTACTGAGTAGAAAACATCTCTTCACTTTTTGAGATTGGAATACTACTTTTTCTGTGTCCATAGTAATGGTGACATAATGTAATAGCAGATGGGAAAAACTGAAGCCTATTTCTTTTCCTTTTGAAGCAAATAGGCAAATAGTTAGGTAAGAAGTGAGACTTCAGGCAGGAACACAAATTTCTTCTTTACTTCACCATTTTTTTCCTGAGGACCATTTCTCACTTTGCAACTTCCATAAACCCACTCATCATTACTACTTCACAAGCAGACAGCAAGATGTGATACCTGAAGTTCTGAGTTTGCCCATCTTTTTTCCTAATGCCTTGAACAATTTCTGACTGTGGTATGTCAGCATTCTCCTAAAAGAGATAGAACAGGAAAAGACTAGCTCAATTTTGCATTCATGTGGGGTCATTCTGCTGAGATGAAAAGTGCATTTAAAGCTCTTTCTCATTCTTCTCTGAGCAAAACATGACCTAGATACCAAGCCCATTACAGCCTAATAGAAATAGCTTGACAATCACCAAACTCATTTAACTGTGAACATTTTCTGTGTATGTTTTCATCTTTTTGGGACCTGTTTACAAGGCTCAAGGTGGGATGCTGCATGCAAAACCTACGTATTCACAAATGGGTGATAATATAAATTTATTGAATTTGCACTTTTTGCCCCTAGAGAAATATGCTGTACAACCCCTGTGCTGTATTTTGCTCGTGTCATAAAGACTTACCATGAATCAAATTTTGCAGGAGATTTTTGATATAGGGATATATTATATGTCCCATTTTATGGATTTGCAAATAGTCACAGGAAAGAAATACGATTTCTCAAGTGCCACAGTGCCAGGTATGATTTCCCTCATCTAATATTATCCCTGTGGGTCAAGTCTAGCCAGATTGTCTCCATGACCTTTAATGCTAAAAGGAAGGCACATTTGTCCAGAGAATGATGCATCTCACCTCTCTTCCACCTAACTTTATTCCATCTTTCCACCTTAAACATTTATCTTAGGCTGACACAGATCACCTCATGGATGAAGCCACTCCTTGCCATTTGCTACAGAGGGAACTTTGATGGCTAGCTCAGACTTGACAGCTTTTAGACAGATTAGGTTAGACAGCTATATTATTAGTATTAGGTGATATGGAGACCACCTTTAGTGATAAATAGAAGCTAGACTCATCAGTTTCTTTCCCTGTCTTGATTTGCAAGATCTGGATTGAATATATTACAGGTCTGTGGAACTTAGGACCTTTTACAATGCGTTATCTTCCTTGTTTATGCAGAGACTGTTACTAACAGCAGCAGCAAAACCCAAGCAAATACCCATTCCTGCAAATTATTATAGGATTTCTTCAGCAAAATTGCAAGTTATGCTGATTTACACTTCTTGAACATCCTGTCCTGTTAGAATAATTATCAACCAACAAGGGAGTCAATACAAACAATTTTCTTGAGTTAAGCCTCATGAGTATTGTGGCCCTTTAAGTGTTAAGTTCCCTGGACCTGAAGCAGTTATGCATGTGTAAACAAGACTGAAAATACAAAACACCACAAAATCTTTCAGGATCTCTCTAACTACTTTTCGTTTGGGGTTGGGTCTGGGTTTGTTGTTGGGTTGTTTTTCTTGGGTTGTTTTTGATCGAGTAGTAATATCAGTAGGTGCCTGCAGTGAATTCATTGTCTTTTAACATCTCTGAGCTCCACAAAAGAAAGGAGCAGATATAATAACAGAACTTTGGGGAAAAAACAACATTGGATTTTAAATCATACCATTTTTAAATTTAGGTATCAGAGCCTGATACAGTGTAATTAAAGACAGAGATGCTTCCATGTTTGATCTTTGATGCCTAATTTCTCTTCAGAAGACTGATCACTAAGGAAATTGCTCAGAATGATTTGCAGAGAATGCAGATATTAATCAGAGATGGAATTCTCAAAAAGGGATGAAGTCAAAAAGGATGAAGGGATAGGAGTCAAAAACTCCAAACATAGTCACACAATTGCTGAAATTGAAGAGAAAGTGATTTCTGTGGCTTAGGAGTGGACCCTTCTACTGTGAGTAACACTGTGATACTCAAGAAAATGAGGTTTATGGCAGTTCTCTTGCAGTTCACAGAAGCAAGTCATGAATGATTTTTCTGTCTGTTAGAAATAAGCTGGGACTTAAAAATTACCTGACTGGTTTGACCTCTCTGACACTGTGACCCAGAGAAGTTGAGAATCATTTTGGAAAACTTCCAGCTATTCTTTAGCTCTGGGAAGCTTCAGTAAGTACTTAGCTAGAAAGAAATTAGCACAAACCAAGATTTACTCAGTGCCCCCTACCCATTTTGTACTTGCAACACCCCCAAAAGGCTGGTGGCAAACTACCTCTGTCATGGGGCAAGGTAGAAAAGAAAATAAATGGTTCATGTCTAATACTAGCCTCTGTTTTGGTTGGTTCTAGTTCTAGAGTAAAGCCATATGGGCTGTACTCTAGAGGCATTTCTAAATGGCAATCAGGTGATTAACTCTGCAGTGGCTGTTACTTTCAGAGAACAATAATGGCAATAGTTCCAGTCAAGGCACTGTAGTCTCTGTAGTGTCTCTGATTTTCTGTGCAAGTGTAACTGAGCGAAAAATATCAGCTTCTCTTTTTGTGATTTTCATTAAATATTCCTTCAACAAAAAGGAGAAAGGTCATGAGGGACCTGTTTGGCAAAGGGTTGGTAGCAGTAGAAGTACTTTTTTCTAACATATAGAATGAATACTTTCCAAAAGCCTTTCAAAGTATAAAGATAGATTTTTCCTGCTAACATGTTCTTTAGTGTCAGGGCCTCTATCGTACTCTTACGGTCAGTTTCTCCCACTTATGAGTCCTTTGCCATTTTTCCTTGAGAACAAGACAAGCTATTTGTTTCACCTGATGGGCAGATGAGGGAAGAGGCCTGTTTTCATCCATGGCCAGAGACTCTATTACCCTTCCTGCCTTGCTCTCTTTGCCATGAGGTGACAGACACTGCTGGATCACAGCCTGTGCGTCCTGTGACTAATTTGTACCAGAGTCATAATGCTTTGTAGTAACATTTGGTGATGTTCCAAGAGAATAATATGGAGCTCAATTTTTCACTACAAGCTCAGTCTAAAAACAAGAAGAGGAATGGCTCTATTTTTCCCCACATTTTCTTAGGTAATACTGTCCAGGTGGTCAAGCAGATATATATGCAGGGAGTATTTAAGCATTAATATGTAACATCCTTCAGAAGATTAAAATTACAATAAATGAGCCCATTTTTGATCACCCTTTCTCCACTGTTCCCTTGCAAGCATTCTGTCACCAAGAGTGTCAGTATGGTAAAAACATCAAGTACAGATAAATCTGGAGCCTCCTCCTCCTCAAGACAGAAAGTGTGATAGAAATGATTCTGTCTTAAATTTATCTGCTCTGTCCCATACTAGATGAAGAACTCACTGGTAACACAATAAAAATGGCAAATGCTACACATTTTAGGCTCAAACTGTAATTGAGAGGTGATATATTTGTAGAGATTCACTTCTGTAGAAGTGATCTTCTGAAAGCCTGTAAGTTAAACTAAACTTTTAGATGGGCTATTATGAAAAATTTCTTCTTTGAGAGGGCTTTGAAGCATTGGAAGCTGTTGTCCAGGGAAGTGGTTGTGTCACCATGTCTGGAGGTATTTAAAATAAGTATTAATGCAGCATTTAGGGATATGACTTAGTGATGGAGTTGATAGTGCTCAGGTAACAATTGGACTTGATGATCTCAAAGTTTTTTCCCGACCTAAATGATTCTGTGATTTTGCACCAAGCCGTGTCATCCAGCATCCAAAATTCTTTGCCCACTTGCAACAGCCACTACCAACAACAGCACTATGTACCCTTCATCATTATCTTCCAAAGTACTTGGAGATATGCTCATGTGTGCATTTTAGTGTACCACCTTTAGACCAGAAATCCTAACTTTAGTTATGTATTTTTTGTCATGGTTTAACTCCAGTTAATTCCATACAGTCCCTCCCCACAGTGGTATGGGAAGAGGATCAGAAGGCTAAAAGTAAGAAAAATCATAGGCTTAGATAAAGACAGCCTAATAATAAAGCAAAATCCACATGCATAAGCAAAGAAAAACAAGGAATTCATCCACTGCTTTCCATGGGCAGGCAGGTGTTCAGCCCTGTCCACAACAACAGGGCATCATTCCTAATGGTGACGTGAGTAGACACACCATCACTCCAAATGAACTGTGAACATCCCCTCTTCTTCCCCAAATTTATGTGCTGATCATGATGACATATGGTCTGGGATATTCCTTTGATCAGCTGGGGTCAGCTGTCCTGGCTCTGTCCCCCATTGCATGTTAACTTCTCACATGTAAAATACTGTCTCCCACCCAAAGGAAATGTCACAGGAGGTGGAGGGCATTGAAATGGTAGCAATACTCAGGAAGAGACTATATACATAGACAAAAAATTCTTGGGTCTCCTTTTCTCATCCTGACCCAACTTTTCAGCTTGAAATTGCCATTAATTGATTTTGTGTTATTTTGTAAAAAAGTGAAATGATACCTAGATTTTCAAACAGTGACATAAATGGAGAGGTTGATTTCAAATTTGTATATGGAGAATGAAGGACTTACATGCTCCTTTTTAATACATAAATTCTACTTAGTACTCACTTCCTATTCTTAGGCATTTGAATTTGAATTCCCTCTAGTACAAAAAAAACCTCAAAAAAAATACCACCAAAAAACAAGAAACCAAAAAACCTTACCATAATATCTTTGTTTATATCAGTAACTATTCAGTGAATGTAGAATACATGCAATTATGTGTACAAAACTACATGAGGCTATAAAGAATATATGTTCTGTAGATGAGTAAACAGACTTGATTAACTGCTTCATTAGAGCTCAAGAAAACACATTTACAGCTGAATGAGGAAGTTCCATTATACTACAAAAATATTTTGAGTTCAGATATATAAAATCTATATCAGAAAATTAAGCATGTGAATATAACTTTTTGGTTGGGTTGCTTTGAGCTTGTTGCCTTCCTATCACATAATGGGCAATAACTCGGTTGATGTGAAAAGAACTTGTTTGCCTAAATATTTCTAAAGTAATTTGAAAACTTGCAATAGCAATACTTTTCAAAGGTATTGTTTGATTGATACTCTACAAACAGAGTGAAGAATGTATATTCTTTGCATTTCAATCATAACCTAGGAGTACATATCTAACTCCTCACAATAACTTTTACTAAAGTGATGGGAAAATTATTTTATTTCTGTAAACATTGCATTTATTCTGATTTTTTTAAATCTGTTGTAAAAATCCAAATTAATAAAAATTCTGTGCTCTTTTATTATACCATTTTATTGCAATAAAGAGAAGGTTCACTAATTAGACCAGTAAGATTCACTGCAAATGCTGCTAGGATTTATTGTATTCTTACAAGTCTCTGAAAACAGTACAAAACACATCCTAGGGTAGGAGTAGAATCCTAAAAGAAGATAGCCAGACAGACAGCAACTCCTACAGTAAAAGCCCAGGATTAGCTAGTGTCTGTTTTGCAGAACTTGTACACACTCTTCTTATATCATTTTAATTTCTTCATAAATATGTTCTTCAGAGTCAGGTCAGAAACCTTAGAGAAATCTGTACAAAATAAATGGATTGTACTTGCTTTATCTACCAAGCATACTTCTCTAAAGATTTTTCTGTTTTTCCAGTTTAATTATATTGGTTCTTTAACCTTTTAATGCATATGAGATTTATAATTGTTTCTCTGTGAACTAACATTAGGTGACAAACCTGTAACTGAAAAAAGTTGAGCAATTTAACCTCTTTAAAACAAATTGTGAAAAGTTTTCTTCTTTCAGAACCCTGGAGTTTTTACAGCATTTCAAGTTTTATTGAAAAATAACATCAACAACCCAGATAGATCCTTAGCCATATCCTTTAAATTATTAGTCATAAATTACATGTGAAGTCTTTCATTGCTTTCATCATCTCTCCATGTGATGTTATTCAGCTGCATATTTGTTCTTCAAATAGAACCAATATATTTATTGAACCTCCAGTCATTTACTGATGATTCTGCATACAATATAAAGACCACTTCTTTTTCTTTAATTATACCTTGTTTTACTGGGATCTATATGAAGTATCTCCTGATATTATTACTTTTCTAATACACATAACTTAGTCCTGTATACAATAGATTTCCATATAATTTTTTATGACTTCTGTCATATAAGAAATATTTAATAGCATTTTGTTGTTTTGTGGTATGTACCTGCTCTCTTTTACATAATTTCTAATCAGTGTGATCTTTTTTCTCCAGAGTGACTACAGCTTTTCTGGTACTCATCAAAGCATTCTCAAATAACCCCTTGTTACCCCTCAAATTTTTCATTATTTGTTTCTTTATCCCAGTATTTCTTTCTGCCTACAATTGTATTTAGTGTGCAGGTTTTTTTATAGCTACTTGAAAAGAGTGTTGCCTATAACTATTTCTGGATAAAGACAATGAACTAATATAATACTTCAGTAAATGCTTGGAATATATGCCAATAGTTATGTTACAGTAGAAGGTTTCAATATCATAAAACCAAAGATTTTTTACTATCTTTCTTTTCGAACATTGCAATTCCTGTATGATTACATTGAAAAAATGATAGAGATAGCAGGGGTAAAGGTATTTGATATCTTTCCTGAGTGCATGTAAATACCTTGTCTGTGTTTTTAGCCATGCTTACAGCACTGTTTTTTGTATAACTGTTAATGTTAAGAATTTCTGCCTTCCTGCAACTCTTCACAAATAATCATATGCCTGTACCACATCCTGCTGCAGCAGGGAAACAGGAAAAGTACACATGTATAATCATTTAGAAGAATAGTCAAATCCTTTTGCAGGAATTAAACTGATCTTTCAAACTTTAGTCAGTATGGAGCCTTGCACAAATAAAAGATATCCAAGTATTTTCTCAGACCTCATATCTCTCTGGGATATTTTATAAATGAGAACACAAAATATAGAATAAGCTTATCTGGAGAAGGTCTGTTTCCTTCTTTGGTGTTCCTTGGATAAGAGACAGTTGAAGTCCTGGTTCAGCATCTTATCAGTTCAAATGTGCTTTTTTTCCTTCATACAACACAGTATTGTGTGTGCCAAATCCATTTCAAATGCTCAGGTTTAAAGTAACAGAATCAACAGCATAACTGCATTCATGATCTAATCCTTGTTCTTGCAGTCAGCACTACTATTTTGCTTTTGCCCTTGGCCTCTTAATCCATTCCACTAATTAGTTTTTTTACCCTCTAAACCCCTATAGTATGTGCCTGCTGTGTGCATGCTCTAACCTTTAATCACCAAAACCTCCATTTTCCACACAGATGTTTACTACGTCTCCTATTTTTATCTTGGCTTATGTGTTGACTTTTCATTAGTGGATTTGTTCTATTAATCTTGTTCTCTTTTTTTTTTAAAGTGAGGCCTGCATGCTTTCTCCTTTTTTTAAGAAATGCATTTGATGACACAATGGCGTATGAAAGGTGTTGAATTCCAAGTCAGATCATCCAAAGCCTTTTGGTTATCTATTGAGGTTTCAAGAAAACACTTTATCTAATGTTTTGAGTGAGGGGCAATACAGATTAGCTAGCTAATGACTCAAGATGAGGATAAATTTCTGCATTAGGTTCTCTGAAATGACACTTTCTCAGAAAGAATTATTGTTTTGAAAACTAGCCAAAAGCACAAATCCAGCAATGTTGCACTTCTTTACGAGACAACTCAGTAATTTGTAGAAATTCTGTCTTACAGCCAGCCATGCCTACAGGCTGCACAAAATTTAGTTTATTTATGCCAGTGTCTCTGCCCACTTCTATCCTTGGAGCTCAGCTGTGATGGGGTTCACACAGCTATGGGGTGTGAGAGACATGTTCTCTTTGTTTTTAGAGGTTTTATTCCTACCATTATTCTTATCATGTGAAATACCAGGTTGTAAATTCTTTGAGCCATACTAATATCATTTTTGTTTTTGCTGTGAAGCTGGTGAGATAGATCAGTGCTGGAGAAGTGGTTAAGGTTTACTTTAACATTTTCTCATGGCACTTTAGCTAGACACAGCCCTCTCTCAGAACAGACTTTGCTCAGCTGAAACACATCTACCCCAAATCACTAAAATCATAGACTGTTTGCCTGCCTTGTCTCTAGGATAGCAAAAACACTACAATGACTACAAAAGGCTGTTTTCTCACACTTTGTAACCTCCTTTTGGTGCAGGGAAGCTTTGTAATCTTTTATCCACCAACTAGTAGTACCTACACAGTGGCTTTAAATGAAACACAAGGAGGAAAGGAGGCCTGTAGGCTACATTATTTGACAATATTTGCCTATATATATATATATATGTATGTATAAAATATAGAATTATATATAATTAAAATAAATAACTATTTATTGTAAAATAATAAAAGAAAATAATAACAACTAAAACTGCCTTTCTAACTTCTGAATATTATTTATTTCCCATTTGGTACCTTCTGGAACATTACCTTCCATTAATTCCACCAAGATATATATATTTTAAAAATCTTGTGACTCCTAAATAAGCTTAATATCTCTTGTACCTAACCTTCCTTAATGATTAATAATGATCTGGTGAACTCATCTCTATTTTATGGTGAACAAGTTAACTAACCTGTTAATTTAATAAAACACATTTTCACAGAGTCAGTGTGTACTGGTCCTGGAACCAGTCCTCTGTAGGTGCAGGGTTTTTCCCCTCACTGAACCTCAGATATCTAGGACGAACTTTACTTGGTAAATGGCTCATCAAGTGAAAGGCCATTCTATTCAGCTTAATATCTACTAAAGGATTTAATGAAATCCCTTTTGGAAATAGCTCACTCTCCCTGAATAAGTATAGAAAATTATCTTGGTATACATAAATGACTCTTAAATAACTAAGGGTGCCTGGACTGAAATCCAGACTTACTCTGCATTTTTGGTTTTATTACATTTTCCTTCTTATGTATCATATACTGTATTCAATATAACTTTATATAAATTGTTTTTGCTGTTGTACCCTCTACCACATGCCATGAACTTAACTCACCAATAACAAAGTTCAAGTCATTCAGGAGGATGAATTTCATTTAAGATATTAAATAGTCTTTCCATATCCAGGCCCAAACCCCATTTTTCTGCTCTCATTGAAGGTTGGATCTGCTTCTACTTGACTAGACACCAAATGTAATTGAGCCCATCCAGCTGGCAGATCCCATGGAGACAGACAAGAAAATCTTTTTCTAATGAAGATAAATCCAGTGTCAGGCAGGATTCTGCTAGCACAGAAGTGATGCTCTGATTGACTCAGTTGTAAGGATGTAGGATTTATAGGAAGTGGATAGAGATGAATTTACTTTTAGCTGAAAAAGATTGGCAGGTTTACTACAACTTATGCTCTTATTTGAGGAAAGCAAAGCCTAAGGATTGGCCTTTCTAAAGGACAGGGTCATGCAGTGTGATCTGTGAAAATCACTTGAAGAATTACCCAGGCTTCAGAGCCTTCACTCTGACTGAGATGTGAAAACAGACTTAAATTTAAATCAGACTAAGCTAATTAAAAGTATGCTATTATTTCACTTCTTATTTTTCCTAGTAAATCATTTCATAAAGTTTGCATTTCAGTAAGTAAAGTAATTTTCAGTTTTACTGTAATGTTTTTCTACTTTTCATAATGATTTGAGGAGAGATGTCAAACAATACGTATCCCAAGAGCATGGCAAGACCTTTTAAGGCTCATCTCTTGCCAGGCAATGACACCTCACAAATAAGACAAAGTCCTCAAAGGTTTGCAGAGTGCTCCCTTACCGAGCTGCAAGAGCACTCTCATAGCCTCTTATTGCCAGAATGCATTTGACAGACAACAGATAATAAAGCCAGAGTCTCCGATCCACTGACACTCTCAGGATTCATCCTAGGAAAAAGTGGCAAAGCTGTTTGTGCTGGATTCACAAGGTGATTTTAAGCTCAGCACTTCACTGTCCAACTTGCAGGCAATTTGTCAAAGAGACATTGTAAACCCAAGGCGGTAAGTGGTATCTCTACTGAGACAGAAGAGGAATCAAAAATAAATCTAAGCTCATGAAAAGGGAATGTCTGCAAGGTAAGTTAGCTAAAGCAGATCAGAGGAATGTGATCTCTGCCTCTGACTCACAAAGATTGGAATGAACATATGTTCAAGATTTTTTAGAAAAACCATCTGGACAGGTACTCATACTCAACTCTCTCTTCCCTCTCTGACCATTTCCCTGATTCTGATGCATGGAAGGTACTGAGAAGGTTTAGACTGGATATTAGGAAAAATTTCTCAACTGAAACACTGGTTGTCAAATACTGGAACAGGGTGCCCAGGGAAGTGATGGTCACCATCCCTGGAAGTATTTAAAAGATATGTAGATGTGGCAGCTGGGGACATGGTGGATTTGGCAGTGCTGGAATAACAGTCAGACTAAATAATCTCCAACCTTGTCCTGTGAGTCTATGAAGAACTCTATTCTTCATCTCAAAGGTCAAGTTTGATCTAAACTTAATAAGTATAACATTTCCCTTGACAGAAAATAATAATAATTTTAAAAAGCAATTTCCTATTTTCAATAAACAATTTTAAATTCTATATGAAAAAATTATTTTTGTGTAGTGATAAGTCTCAACCTGAAAATTCCTCTCTCACATAACCTACATGATCTACAGGATCAGTTTTGGTTTAAAGTGCCTTGCTAACTGAGCAGACCGTAAATTCACTGACAATGTGGGACTGCAGAATAGTGGATATGCTTTGAATTGTAAAAAATTGCTGAATAATACTTCTTGTTAAACTGTTTGGAAATCCAGTGAAGATTTACTGTTGTAATTAGACAGGAACCAAAGCTTGCATTGGCTTTATAAACTGTACTATTTTTGATGCCTTAAGTTTTATTTTTCATATTTTCCAGATTCTGTATTGCATTAGTACATAACTAGCTCTAAACTTCATATAAAATGCTAGCAAATTCTCTTCACAGTTTAGTTAGACAAAACAACCCTTTTTCAAGCTAAGAACCAAGGGCATCGTTGTAGCTTCAGGCTCCAAAAGTATAAGCAACAGTGAATCAAGGAGAGCAATCCGGGAGGATGGGACTTCATCACCTAAAGCTGTAATTGGACAATTAAACCCATTATGTAAATGGGCCAAAATTTATAAAAGTGTGAAAACTCGTGACCCAGCATCCATCTTGGGTGTAGCCATGGCCAGGCTCTTGTACTGTCCAAGGTGTATCCTTTGAAGGCCTTTTAATAAATACCTACTTTATTCCTTTAACTCTGTCCAGCCTCTGTTCCAGTAACCTCTCAAAGTATGTTTTTGGTGACTCCACTGTGATGGCAAGGCATCTGGAAAACCCCTGGACCAGAGGAACATCCAGCTCTTGCCCCCATTCTTGCCAGCAATCCCAGCTGTGGTCCAGAGGGTATCCAGAGCCCAGATCTGGCACAAAGGCATGTGAGTAACTGAATAAAGGCAGTATTTTGCTTGCTTTAGCATCTGAGTTAGGTGTTAAGAAATTTCTTATATTTTTGTTTTGTGTGGAAGGATCCCATTGAATCCAGATGGAGTTGCTTTTACGTTCATTTGTCACTCTCCGTCTCGTCCGCTAGTATTCTCACGATAATTCCACAAAGAGAGATTAATTTATCCTTTCAAAATTCTGTATGCAACAGAATTGTCACAGAATATTGATGTTCTGTTTTAGAGATTGCCCACAAAGAAACAGGACTGAAATTTGACAAATATACATTTATCACTGAATTTTCAGGCAGATAGAGAAAAAAATATTAGCGTGAGGGTCTGACAACTTTGTAATCACTGAACAGGATATTTCTGTTGTCTCATCTGTAATACTTCCATATCTCTTCCTACTTTCCTGTGGCAGTCCTTTCCTTGGACAAGAAAGACTTTTATGGAGGTATTAAGAAGAAAGTGGGACTATTAATTAATAAAGTAAGAGGACACAATGATACAGAATGTTTAAAGTATTGAATTCTCTGTTCTATTCCTCCCAATAATTCCACCCCTCAAAATAGCCAGAAAAAAAAATCACACAAAAAAAAAAAAGAAAATAAAATAAATTGATATAATAAAATAATTAGGGATAAAAAAAAGGAGAAAATCCATTGGAAAGTAGTCACTATTAATCACTATTTCTAACATTCTTGTAGATGAGGTGATATGCAATTTTCTGAGGTAAATTTCTATCCTGAAGTTCTTAAAAAACTACAGAAAATTGTTATTGACTGCAAGCTGCTACAGATACTAGTTATCAGCAACTGAAAATAGTTTTTTATGTATTGGGGAACACCTGGGGAAACATATTTGAAAGAAAATATTAATTTTCTGAAATGTTAAGGAAATAGTTGTGCATAGACCTGGCAATAAAGCATATATGTTATAACAGAAACATAGCAAACTATAAGGCTACAACAGTTTCTGTAGGTCTTAGAAACAATTTATAAAGCATATAAATAATTATGTAAAAATAGCAATGCATTAAGTTAAAATCACAGAACGAAAAAAATACATATTTATACATATATATTTTTTCTTTTTAAAAAACTATGCAGACCATAATATGGAAGTAGTCAGTGATGTAGTAGACAGAAATAAAACAAAAGTTTGAGTTGGAAATGATGGTTTTGATATTAATACTCTTAAATTCAAATGGTGAGTTATCTCCTCACATGATTATGTTTTAACTTCCAAACTAGAATGTGAATAATTTTTCTAAAATTCACTTTGGTAAAATTAAATGAATTAACAAGTACTATCTGCATCTCTTTGCCTCTCTTTAAAAGGTGCTCCTACAATTTCATAATTTTAAAAGGAAAGGGTCTTTCTTAATTAGGTCAAACTTACTTTGAAAAAGATCTAAACTAAATTGTACAATACATTCATACATTCCAAATATTTTTTCTGCCTCAAAGTTTCTTCCAAAGCAGAAGTTTTTTCCTCCGCCTTAAAAAAAAAATTGACATTACTAAAGACAGAAGAGAAAAATTACCAGCTCTGGGCAATTTTATACTGCTGTTTACAAGCTGCTTGTACCTCCACAGCACATTAGGAAGAATTGCAGATTTTTTTTAAACCTCAGAACAAGCTCTGGAAGCCAGTGAATTGTACAAAACCTGATAGATTCCCTGGCTGTTAAGATGCAGCAGAGCAGAGTGGCAGGCACTGTCACTACACCTACCAACATCTCCCAGCTCACCAGCCAGACTGGCTGAGTGCAGCACTACAGTGCCCTGACACACTGGAGCAGCACATCATTAGTGTTATTTATTTGCACTGCTTCAACACTTGGCACGGAACACGGATCAAAACAAGACAGCCCTGTCTCAGAGAGCTCACAGTCTAAATATAGAAGCTGGAACAAAAGATGAGTGTAGACAGACAAGGAGCAAAGAGAAAGCAATGATACGTGGCTGATCTTGCCATATCAGGAGACTTATGCTTTCACTTTGCTTTGTGTTCAAAGAACTCCTTGGAGTAACAAAGTGGAGGAGGAATTTGGAAAAGGATAAAAGAAACATTTTTCAGTTGTTTACAGAGACGTCCTCCCAAAAGACAGAAGGATTTAAAACACAGAGGTCCTTGTATAAAAGTCAAATAAGATGGCATCATAGATTTAGTAGGTGCAGAAATGACCTTTTGAAATATCAAGGCGTCAGTTGAATTATTTTGTTTGAATCGACTGATTTAAAGAAGGAAAAATAGGACAGAATAATGACTCCCCAAATTTTTTTTCGAGTTACAATTGTGAAATTGTTTGAAGGTTTATTTCTTCCAAGGCTTTTAGGATTTAGGAAAAGCAAAAGGAAAAATAAAAAAGGAAAAGTAATAGGAATAAGAAAAAAAGGGAAAGGGAAAGGGAAAGGGAAAGGGAAAGGGAAAGGGAAAGGGAAAGGGAAAGGGAAAGGGAAAATGAAAAAGGAGAAGGAAAAGGAAAAGGAAAAGGAAAAGGAAAAGGAAAAGGAAAAGGAAAAGGAAAAGGAAAAGGAAAAGGAAAAGGAAAAGGAAAAGGAAAAGGAAAAGGAAAAGGAAAAGGAAAAGGAAAAGGAAAAGGAAAAGGAAAAGGAAAAGGAAAAAAAGGAGGGATGAATATGAACTAAAAGAGCTTAAGTGACTGACAAAGGGGATACCAGAGTTTAATGCATTAAAATATTTCTTTAGAGCACTAGTAACTGTGTGTGATGTGATCTTGTCTTGGGAGCAGACTTGCTTAGCCCTCTATCCTTTGAGAGTGCTGGAGGACAGATCTCTGTTCCCTTTCCTCCACACAATGGTTGGCTCTGCTCAGGCACTCCAGCATGTCTCTCAATCAATACTCAAATGGTTCACTGCAAGACTACAGGGAGGTCATAACCTGGAATCACACTATCAAAGTCAGGGGATTTTCTATGGTATAAAACTGTTGTTAGACAAGAAAGGAGCTATGAAAATGTACTTCAAAGTAAACATAAAGTTTATTTGAGGCAACC
The DNA here is from genome assembly GCA_034336665.1 of Luscinia megarhynchos. Taxonomy (NCBI): domain Eukaryota; kingdom Metazoa; phylum Chordata; class Aves; order Passeriformes; family Muscicapidae; genus Luscinia; species Luscinia megarhynchos. The sequence goes on from JAPFBE010000003.1 coordinate 75,933,442, forward strand.
TAACAACTGAACTACATCTTCTTTCTATTTTAAATGTGTGACCCTTTCACTTCCAAGGCATTCTTTACTTCTAAAGAATGTACTAGCCCTAGGGATTGAAAATCACATGGTTTGTTTTATTTTGCTCTTAATATCAGCTCTCTTTTTTTTGATGGGAGGGAGCGGGAATCTGTGATAAGTACATATTAGAATATGTTTTGTTTTAATTCCCAGTAAGCCTTCTGACCTAAATTTGTAAAATATTATAAATTTTTGAATTTAAGATTTAATTAAAATTTCCTGAATCATACTTTTTAGCAATTTTGCTTATTGATTTTCTGAGAGGCTACATATATCTAGTAGAAATTCTTTGATTTCACAGAAACATTAAAAGTAGCCTACTGATGTTATTACTCATATCTAATATCATGTCTCCCATATCAGCCCAAAACCACAATACCAGAGTTAAGTGCAAGAGAAGCCAAATGGAAAGTGGTTAAAGTTCATGTCTCCTTACATTTTGATTCAATCTTCCATGCTTATATGTGTTTCTGTTTTTCTAATGCATCAAACAGTTCAGTGACATTAAATTATCTTATTATGGACACTTCCATTATCTCAACAGAATGTAGGTGAATGTCTGGGGTAGAGCTGGCACAATGCCCAAAGCTTTTGTGTTGCTTCTTGGCAAACATTTTATTGAAATGAAGGTGAGTCAGGGGGCATTCACATACAGAGTCAAAAAATGAAGATGATACCTACAGAAAAAAATGCTGGATGTAAAGAAGTCGACTAGAGAGAAGCAAGAAAACAAAACTAAACCAAACCAGAAACCTCACTCCAAAAGTAATCAAGTAGAATTATCTCAGTAAAAAGTGGGTGAAATTAATGGATTTTTAAACACTATGTTGATAAACTGCAGGTCCCGAAGTTTCTGAATTGTGCCAGAGACAGAGGTAAGTTCTGAGTGATATCATCTTTATCTAAATATGTCATAGTTCAACTGAAAATTATTGGCATAAAATGGCTGCCCTTTTGCAGCTCTTGTATTGTAGAAATTGAGATTAATATGTCGACAAAATTAATTTTCCAGGTTCTTTACTTTAAATGTTTCCATTAAAAAGTAATCCAAATAGCTGAGTAATAGTTGCATGTACATGTAACTTGGTGGTTTGCTTAGCAGTGGTTGTTTCATCATCATTGTTTTCTGTCTTGCTGATGCTATGGAGGGCTAATATCATCTGTTCCTCCAAATCAGTGTCAGACCAAAGCTATTAAAAATCCACCACTACTGCATTGGGAAAGATTCTGCATGACAGTTGCAAGCTTTTCCCTATAAAGAGTCATATACTCTTCATTCCATGAATCTAGAATATAAACTGATGTTATTAAATTATTTATAAAGCCACAGTCATATTTATTAGGAGGTAGTGGGTGTATTTTTTCTGTGAATACAGCTGGACCATACATCTCCAACACCCATTCCTAAGCTGAGAGAGTGCAGTGTGCAGGAAAAGTCCTATTTATGGGTTCACCATGACACTCTGTCCCAAAAAAGAGTGGAATACTGTAATAAGCATGGAGTGAACACCACAGAGAAGGAAGGGAAACCTGTTTCCTCCAAATGCCTTCATGATTTAAAGTTTTGCTGTTTTCTGTAACTTATTGTTCATTCACTTCTGGCCCAGCAGGCATATATGTGAGCACAAGAGGCAGTTTCTATCAGAAATAAAACATTATTTGTATTAGCTTTTCTCATCTAAACAAATGTAACTGGAGATTGTTGCAGTCCTCATAACACTCATTAGGACAAAATTACAGTAGAAGGAAACTACCATCAGCTTTCAATATAGCTACAAACATTCTGAATGAAGGTAAATTCAGTAAAGAGAATGTGAAATACAAAATGTGTATAAATTGGCTTTTAAAACCAGAGAGTACTTATTGAAAAGGACCTTTGAGAATATGAATGTTGTACCTGAATCAATCTGCTCTTGTGAAAAGCAAAAGCTTTCATTTCTTTTAAGTTTTACCTAAATAATAGACAACACAAATATTCCACTCATGGGTAGTGAGGAGTTAACTGTTTCTATAATTGTATTATCTGCTATTTGCTCCAGGTGGGAGAACAGACTCATCTCACTGAGAAATGCACACAGGCACAGACACAGAACTTCACACACTGCTTTCAGCACACAGTTATATTTATAGTTACACAGTTTGAGACATACTTTGTCTCTCAAAGTGCATCTGACTTTGCATAATTAGTGTTAGAGAATGAAGAGACAAAAGTTTTTTTATATGTGGTCAGTCCCAGTACAGCTATCTCTAAAAGAGAGGAAAATCCATAGTTTATTGTCCCCAAGTCTAACACTTGTATCCCACAGAAGATGGCACACAAACAATGCACGAAATGTCAGTCCTAGCCCAGGATGAACTCAATGTCAATGTCTTCACTGACATTACTGCCATTCAAAAACAGCATGGGTTTATGTTGAGGCAAATTAGAATGACTGGAATAGAACTTCACCTGAAACAAATTAGCCCAGCTCCCACTGAGGACGTGGTGCATCACCTCTGTGCCGCACAGAGGGTCCAGTAATCTAAGTGTGCTATGGCTATCATCTTATTTCCTTGTGGATTTACATTTAGCTGCTGCCATAAGCATTTGACAAAGAGCTAGCACAAGCCTGGGGGTTATAGTACATGTTACTGTAGCAACCAAAAGAATAATATTTTTTTCATACCTTAGTAATAATTTCAAGTGAGATCAAAAAGGTGCTGGTGAAAGTCAAAGAAATCTGTCTAACATGATGTCAGAGAAATATATCACAGTTATGTCAAGGGTTTTGCAGGAAATAGCATGTGCTAGTTTTCCATTATAGCAGCAGAATCTGCACAAGGTCTAATGATCAAAAACATTGATTTATTCCTGTCACAAACCTTCAGTCCCCCCCGGCTTCTAATTAAATCTGTCTTACATTCAGCTGTGGTATGTTGCCCTTCTGCTGTACACAAGATAAAACCACTTGCTGTACCTCATGCCTACAGCCTCTATCATTACTCTGGCAAAACATTACCCTCAAACAAAGGACCCAAAAGTGGTCCGTGGAGACAGGAGCAATATCTGAATCCAAAGAGATAGGACGGGGGGGGTGATTCCATCTCAACACTAAGGTTTTATTATTTGTTGCAGAAATTATTTTAGAACTGAAAATAAAATTCTGAGGGCTAGACCTATCAATTTTGGTGTACAGTTGTAAGATTAATTCTTCAATGAGAAAAAAACAAAGCATATGCAGCTAATGCCCTGGACATACAATGTGCTAGACTACTTACACAAACTGTGACACATAAACTTAAGACAGAGGTCTGAGTTCTGATAAATCTGAAATGCTTTATTGTCTATATCTAATATTTTATTTCTACATTTCTAAATACCGAGGGCTTAAGTGGGCTCTGGTTTCAAGAGGATAAATGAAAGTCAGTACATACTCTTTGTTGCCTTGTGTATAAATATTCTGTCTCCTGAAGCAAAATAAGTATTTTTTTAATTAAAAAAAAATTAATATAGCAAACCTTATTATAATATTTCACAGTTGAGGTTCTTAAAAACTTTAATAATTATATTTTTCAATATATTCAAGTGTCTACATAGTTTTCTTTCATGATACATTGGTGTGTGCTAGCAGCAATGTGACAATTTACAATCCTAACACTTTTGTATCTTAAATGATAACAATGTAATCTTTCATATTTTTTCAGATGTTGTTTTTCTTCTTCAGCTTGCCTGAGACACAAAATCTACTGCCTGTTCAAATGGATACCTGATAAATAAAATATTACATTTTGAATCAGAGATTATTTTGTTATTATTTAAAAGGGGAAATAATAAACATGCCTCACTTTGAAGGAATTTCAGCTCTGGGTTTTCAGTGATTAGTTATAGCTTCTTATTCATCTCCAGGTAATTCTAAAGAATCCAGCTATTCAGTTTATAGTATGGGTTAAATAATGTTTCAAGTGGAAAGTATTTAATAAAAGTAAAAATTCCATTCTGCAAAAAATTAACCATGTTTAAATACAATCACATATGTACACATATAAACATTCAAAACATAGTTTCCAATTTCTAACCTTCTTCTAACCAAATTAATAAAACGCTTGTCATTGCTGAAATTGCTTAATGCCAATTAATTTTATATTTTGTTACAACCAATAGTCCAAGAGCATCAGTTAATTCAGTTTGTATTACTGCTCCTTAGGCTAAGGAGAGGAGGAAGAACCTCTGTTTTCATTAATTTATGTTTTATGCACCTATATTTCTAAATCAGTGAATACAATGGCATTTTGATCTAAAACTTTTTAAAACCAATAATAACTAAAGACCATGTAGCAGATAGGAAAGCAAACAAGAGTCAGTATACCTGGCATTCATCATTCTGCATGTTGTTCCTGACTTATCTTTACTCCAAGGAGAGAGCCAGAGACACAGAGTTTTTATTAAACAGATTTTTAAAATATATCCTAGTAAAACAAAGAGTACCTAAAACTCAGTTCTAAATATTTTCAGCTAAATTAAAAGCTTAAAAATCAGAGCAACCTGAACTATGTCTATAAATACATATTTTAATTAAAACACTGGATATGGTGCATGCTTTTAATGTCAAGAGTTGTGGGGTTTTTTTCATTTTTCTTCCTTATTTAATGAATATGAAAGTCACTGTTTTATAGTTCAACAAATACCATCATTTTTCTAATAGAACAACCAAAAATGTATTCATTCATCCATGTTGGATTTTACTAATAGGCTTTCATTTTATTTTTTCCTTCATTTGATTTATTTATATTATGTATGGGTGACTATTAACTAGTCACTGTCATTCAGTTTTGAATTATATATTCAAATAGCCACGAGTTCCATTGCCATTTTAAAATACTGCATAAAGTGTGAAATATTTATTTTGATGCAATATTGGTAAAAGCACATAATGCTGCAGGAATTCTTCATTTATTTTCTATTATGCTTGTCCAATCAATATGTTTTGCTTTAGAAAGACCAACACCTGGCTTTCTGTTTCTCTGAAATAGTCTTTTGTGAGAGGGATGATACTGAAAGGGTGATGGGTGTTAGGGAGATCAGTATTCCCTGTGCAGTTAAAGACAATCATTGCACAGAAGGACCACAGCTTACTACATGAGTGAAGCCAAATACTTTGATTGATAAAGTATCCACTACTGTTAAATGAAGAGACCAATTCAAAGATGATTTATTCAACTTGAAAACCAGGTGACTGGACATCATCTATATGGAAAGGGCAAAATATTTTCCAGAGCTTTCACAAGAAGTTATAAACAACCAAATTAATGTGTTTAAGCCTTTATTAATTTCAATTGAGTAACCAATTTATCATAAGCCATATTCTCCCAATCTATTCCTAAATGGCACATGTCACTCAGAATTATAAACTTGCATGAACAAACTAAAAGAGCATATATTAATCCTCTTACATATTTTATCTGTCATTCAATACTTTGATGCTAGGACTTCTTTCGTTATATTTTGGCCATTTCATTTATTAGATGCTATATCTTTGGGACAAAATGATGTCTTTATGAAGCTGTATATTACCTAAATCATGTCCACTATGTTTCATTTAGGGATTAACAGACTTTGTGAAGCAATTAATAAGATGTAAATACACCTCAGCTTCTTTGCTGAATTATGTAGATTGCTTTTATATCTTTTTACTGGTGAAAACCAAGGTAACTCCACTCAAATCAACAGAATGGGGCCACTTTTATGGTTCAAGAACTTGGCTAAGATATCTGCTTGATGTAATTCATTATTTAACAATTTGTCAGGCTGCCCTTGTGCAGTAAATTGAGATCACCATATAGTTCTGCACTTGTGCAGGGAGACAACTTTCACCACTCATTAAGCAGCTCTCTTAGAGCAATTTCTGGACCTCATGTTTTTCTCATTCTTTTTCCTTCACAGTTGCTCTATAAGAAAAATTCTCCTCTCTACTACACGAGTGCTTTCGCTATGAAGACGCATGCCTGAGTGTACCTGTCCTGCAAGCATGCCTTGTGAAGTGTTATACAGGGCTTCTCATGAAAGAAATCAAGGAGAAGACATGAAACTTGGGGTTGCCTAGGAATTATCTCTACTAAAGTACATTTTTGGAGCTACAATGGCCTCCTGGACCTGTGACTGGGTGCCTTCATATGTTCCCACTTACATGCCACGTCCTCTAGTACCTAGGATTGCTCCAAACAAAAAACAATTCCCATTGGTAAGATCTGGTGAAATGTCTGTTCTTTATTTAGAGACACAGTAATACAGAAAACCAAACAGAAAATGAATTAGTAATTGGACTACCACAGCTTTGTTTGACATGGATTTGATGGAGGCAAGTGATCTCAAATCTTCAAAGCTGTTTAGTCTACCATCAAACTCTGTAGGAAGTCTGTATCCAAACAGCTTTGAATTTTTAGTCTTTTTAGTCTCCTGGCTGCATTTCCCAGTGCAGCAGGATCTTCTTGCCCAGTCTTCCATTAAGGACAGGAGAGGGTGAGAAATATTGGACATTCCTGCAAATACCCATGATTAGTCAGAACTGCATCACGTTCTGCTATTCAGTTGTCTGTTTTGTGCCTCATTTGCTTCTCATTATAAATTATATATTTAAAAAGTGTGTAAAGACTTACATGAATGCAGCCACTTGGTCAATGTAGTGGTAAGAGTGGAAATGAGAATCAGAGTCTTGTCTCTTGTATAAAAATGCACTCAGCAGCATGACTGCCTGACAGCTGTGTAGCCATAAAGCCCACTGCTCTTCATTTATGGGGTCACAAAAACATGAATTATGAATATTCCAACATTACTTTATATGTTCATAAGGTTCCCCTGAAACCACTTAAAAACAGTTGCATTCATCCACTGTCCAGAGACAATACAAGCAAAAGTCCAAGGGAGAAAAATTTGTTGTGAGGAAATTTAGAGGAGCACAGATAACCAGGCACAAAATGAATGGACTTCTGCTTCTTGACTGTGTAAACAGCAGATTGTGGTACTGCTGTTGTTTGAGGATAAAAACGTTATTTTCCAATCCCACGCAAAAGATGTTTTGTTTCTTCTCAATCTATGTAATAAGCATTAAAGAAGAATAAGGCATTTCTTCCTCCCTCAGTATTCTACATTCATTACTTTTGCATGGCAAATATGTTATATTCATTATCTGTAACCAAACAGCATATAGAGGTTCCACCAGAGATCAGCACCCCATCATGCTGGATACTGGACAGTAACATAGAGGCAAGATACCTTGAAAATGTTATGACTTCAATAGACATGAGCAAATACAGGAGATAAATAGAGTGAGTAGATTACTCTAGGGCCATAGAGTACACCTGTGGTCGTTTGGAGATCCCAATTCACTGCAGCAAGAAAGTCCAGCATAAAAGATCTATGCCTAGTTAGCCAAGGGAAGATGTGTCACCTCTGTTCATACCTGAAGGGCCCTTAGGAAGGAGAGGAAGAGAGGTTGTATCAGGCAACTCACTGCAGTACCTCTTCTTCCTGGAGCTCCTGTGGATGAAGAGAGAGGACACAGATCAGCACCTTAGGACAGAAGTTCACTGGACCAATTCCCCTCTGCAAGGTATCCTTGAATAACAAGTGGAGTATAGGATGGCTGCGTTTCCTTAGGCAGATGACAGAATGCATCAGTTGCAATGAAGATGTAGATAATAAATCCAGTGGGTTGGGGTGCATGTTTCACAGTCTGGACCACTCAGAAGGGAAGGTAAACATGACAGAGGGATTGAATGACAAAACCATGGAGTTTAGTACTGCTGAAAGAAGATGTAGAACACATACAACAGTTTACTTTGAAACTGTGTGATATTTGCTGATACATCTGCATACTTCATTTGTGTTTTCATTAACCCACTTCTCTTGTTCATCTGCTATTCAGGTTTTGAGACCAGCTCTTTTTCTAACACTGATTTACTGAGACACAACCATCGTTTCATTTGGCTGCGCTCAGACAACAGCATCCCTGCTCACAAATCTAAAGCTGGGCCTGGAGAGAAAGGGAGCAAATCCACCTCCACTGGGCACCAGCCTCACAAGTAGTAATTAGCTACATAAGCTGTTCCTTTGAGTATTGCTGGAGTTTTCTTTTCATGATTACTGTGAGGTAAAGCCTTTAGGCAGACCCTCCAAAATCTTATGAATACCAATCCCAGAAAATAATTAATACAATATAATAACAAATAATTAAACTGAATCTTGTATATACTTTACAGATGAACTCTACTCATGCCCACATTTTCTCGTGTGAACTGACAAATGCAGAATGAAAAATTTCATTCAATCGCCATTTATTCTGTCATCCATTTTCCTTTGCTGGCAAAAACTCTTTCCTCTCACTTCTGCATTTATTTATGCTATTCCATGGAGTGAAATAGTGAAGAAATAAGCATTCACTTGAATATTTCTTCCCTCATACGTAAAATATGAAGGACCCTAGGGGACCGGGTTTTAAAAAACAAGAATGTATTTCCAAAAGTAACATCAACAAACAGAAATTTTTCCAGATACAAGCTATTTGAATCCCCAAATATAATATTTCTCTTTGATTCGCTGCTCTATCTTGCCTACAGTTAGCATAAGAATTACTTCAGCTCAACAAAACTACTTACAGAGAATATACATGCAGTTACATTGAACCTGGCTTAAAGAACAGTTTGGTTTCTGGCAGGACACTGAAGGAGCTAAGCCTCCATTTTAGACACAGGAAATTTAGTAGCAAACCTGAAGCTGGTATTGTTCTTAATCTCTTGGCTCCAAATGAGAGACATCAAACCCAACAGTGATATTTATAAACCTCACCCCCAACAGGACTCTTCCCTGAATGTATGCATAAATTCACACTGACATGAAAAATTTCTCCATAGATATACTTAAGAGAAGTCTGGCCTTGTTTTCTCCAGCTCACAGAGCCTTGTTTTTATTATTTCAGAGCTGAAAACATTAAACAAAATTTTTATAGTTGTACAGTGCCTGCAACAGATTTGTTTCAACATTGCACAACCTCCACTCTACAAGCAATCTCTGTCAATTTCGCAATTTGCCATAAAACTCAGAGTGATAATTTGTTTTATCTGCTTGAAAAAAATAAAGAATTGGGTTTTAGAGATTATATGCACAATTTTATTTGTGAGTTTCATGTATTAGTAACAAATCTTGTGCTAAACTTCTTAATCACTTTTTCATGAGGCATGATTTTAAAATATTGTTTGACTATAATGGATGTTCATTTTCTTACAAATACCATATGAAAATATGACACATGATATGCTTTCTCAAAAGAACAAGTTATTTCTGGTGTTGCAGTTCAGAAGTGCTGATACAAACCATCTGATCTACTGAGTATGATAACTACATAACACTTTTTCAGGACAGTAAAACTATTTAGAAAGTCTGCCTTTTTAGAATGATCCTCCATGAACCTCAGAATGTGACAGATTTCTCAAGTGAACCATAAACCAAACACATCTATAATATACATAATGTCAATTATCACTTTCAAATATAAAAATATGGCAAATAATATTTTTTTTTCTGTAAGACATGAAATTCCATCTCAGGACAAATATATATGAAGGGGAAAAAATAAGGAATTGAGCATAAGGACCACTGCCTTCACCAAAAAAATCACCTGTGAAATTAGTTTCCACATTCGTTATTGTCTTTCATGCAATTAATGAAATACACCTCATGTCAATATTTATTTTTTCTTTTTTCCCCCTTTTCTGAGTAACTGAAATATTGCAGTGAAATAAGCTTGCAGTGATAATAATATTGCAGTATAGTAATATTGCAGTGAAAACATAGGAAAATTTTGTAAATTTCCATTTTGGACCATTTTCACTGAGAACTTAGATATTCTACTTAATGGAAACCTCAATACTACCTTAATTGTATTGTATCATTTGGTTTATTTTCATCCTTGAGGGAGTTTGGTCCCTTTCTGTAAGTACCTAAAATATTCACTCAATGTAAGGGGATCCTATATATCTAGCTTCATATATATGTAGTCATTAGTCTAACCTGTATGTAGTCATTGGTTAGGATGAATTTTTTAACATGGGTCTGTAGGGCAAAGTAGTTTTTTGACAAAAGGCTATCAAATAACAAAAGACAAAAAAATCCTGGAAAATATTTTTTTTGTTTCATTTGTCTGTTCTAAAAAAAATTCCACTCCACAATCCCACTCCCTACCTCCAAAAAAATAAACCCTAAGAGAGTAAATCTGATGCTGATATTTGTGAGCTCAGTAGGAGAGTGCAGTAGCTGGTACTCCAGTGCACTGAATAGTCCCACAGAGATGATGGACTTACAACTTGATATGGTGAAATCTTGGAACCCTTAAGAGTGCAAAGTGACACTGTATTGGGTTTGCATGGCATGGGTTTGGAAGTGGTGGGGTAGCAATAGGAGGGCCTTCTGAGAGTAGCTGCTGAACGATTCCTCAGTGTCTGGCAGAGCCAATTCCTGGTGGCTCCAAAGGCAGACACTGCGACCCTGGCCAAGGCTGGGCCAGTTAGAAATGGTGGTGAGACCTCTGTGATAACATACTTAAGACAAAAGGAAAAAAAAAGGTCATGCCATAGTTTTGATTGGGACTAGAGAAGAGCAGAGTGAGAGCATGTGAGAATGAGCCTGTGACCCCAAGGGACACCCATGAGGAGAGTGGCCAGTGCTGGAGCAGCCTGTTGTTAGAGGACAGCACCCTATGGAAGAGTGACCCACACTGCAGCAGTTTGCAGGGAGTTGCTCTCGTGAGGTGGAGCCACGCTGGAGAGGTCTGGGGAGAACTATCTCTTGTGGGAGGGACCTCCTCTCCCTGAGCAGCAGAAGAAAACCTCAGGTGATGAACGCACCATAAACCCCTTTCCCTGCCTCCTTGCACAGCTGGATGTGGAGGTAGAGCTGAGAAAGAGGAAAGGGTGGGGGGAAGGTGTTTTAAGGGCTTATTTTGCTTCTCATTATCCTGTTCTGATTTTGTTAGTAATAAATTCACTTCATATCTCTAGGTTTTGCCCATGATGGTATTTGATGACTGGTCTCTCTCCCAGTCCTTATCTCAACTCATTTAACTTTGTTAAACTTTCTCTGCTCTGCCCATTTTGCAGAGTGGAGTGTGAGAGAGCAGCTTGGCTCTGGCTAGCCTTTAGCCCATGACATCCAGTATTGAATATACTTTGGCCTCCATGCTTCTTTTTATTTTACTCAGCAGTAAAGTGCATGTTTCTGAAAAAGATATTATGTAATCAACTAAGAAACAAACAAATAAAGGAGATAAAACTGGAACAGACTCTATTTGTTGTATTTTTTAATATGTATATATTTATAGAACAAGATTTTCCAGTTAAATGGAATAAACTATTTGTTACAAAACTTTCTAAGTTCAACATTAAAACTTATTTTGACATGATAGATCTTTGACACAATCTGAAACTTGCACTTTACAAATACAGTAAATGTTCATGTGGGTCACAATTTCAATTTCTGAGTAATGCTGTAACTACCTGTGTTTGTTGTTGTCATTTATATCAAGAATAACTTTCATTACCTTCTGATTAAGAATAATATGTAATCAGTATTCATATTAACTATGAATTTTTAACATGCAAATGTAGTTTCTAAAGTAAAAGTATTGACATTGAAACTGGAAAAAAAAAGAATCCAAAGACTGATTTCAAGGTGTAAAATATCTCAAGTACATTTTGTCTCAAGTTCAATTTCTATTTGTTTAACAAAAAATTGCTAGGGAAAAGTATAATCACTTTAAATTATTTGAGCTGGCATGATTTCTACTAGACATACATGCATATTCATCTAGTGTAAACTCTGGAAAATGAATGATCTTTATTCTAATAAATAGTAATGATTTCATACAATCTCCTTCATCTTAATGTAGTTCTCTCCATTACCAGTGATGAGATTCACACCAGCTGACCTGTAATAAAAGACAGTTGCCTTAGACACCAAAGCAATGTTCTCATAGAACAGCACAGCACATTTTTAAATTAAAAACATTTCAAGGGAGTGATCAATATCACTTTGACAATACCATAAAATTCATTACCAAACATGAAGAATAACGAAGCATGACAGCCATAAAAGGTGTAATGAAAATGCTCAGTTAATAAGAAGAATGGATTTACCCAATTGGAGCTTTCCAGTGATGGCTTTTGAGGGGAGATTTTGAGCATTTACCTTCCATTTGTTTAGTTGAGGCTGCTTTTTCTGCCAGCAATGCTCCCCTTTGACACAAAAAAATACCACATGGACATGATTAGTAAGATTTCTAGCATGGCAGATAAATGGCACTTATACAATTGTTCCCTCCAGCCTGTGCTTTAAGGTTAAAGCCGAGGCCAAGCTCACTTCATTCTAGACTAAGCTACCCGAGCAGGAGATTATCTCATGCCTAGCCCTCAGGGTCCTTGTAGGTGTTACTGCTTTCTTAACACCACGCTGAGAGGGTGTCCTGGTTTTGGCTGGGATAAAATTCATTTCCTTCTTAGTAGCTGGCACAGCACTGTGTTCCGGGCTCAGTGGGAGGATAATATGGAAAACACACTGATGTTTTGGTTGTTGCTGATCCATGCTTATCCTAAACCAAGGACTTTTCAGTGTCTCAAGCTCTATCAGTGAGGAGGGGCACAGAACAGCTGACCTAAACTGGCCAAAGTCATATTCCATACCATGGAATGTCATGCCCAGTATAAAAACTGGGAGCAATTGGCTGGGAGAGACATGGCTATTCCCCCATGAGAGGCATGGAGATTTTATCAGAACTGACTGTGTCCTCCTACCCCTTATTTAATGAGCTCAGGAGGTAATGGAAGGAAAAAATGCCTCTTTGGAGGTTTATCCTAGGGCAATGTGGAGAGAGGACCAGCAGCAGTCTTTAGAAGTTCTTTAATGTGTACAGTTGAGATTGCTTTCAACACTTGAGCACACTCAGCTCTAAATGCCCATAACCCCTCTGTTGCATTTGAAAGCATGAACCTCACAATGTTTGTACCTGTTTTACATTGTCAATGAAATGGCAAGGACTAGCATGGGACAGCAAGGATGCAAAAGTGGATCTTTCAATATTGACATAAAGTCTTTACAATAGTACTCTTTGGAAGGCTTGCAGGATTTGGTAAACAGGTTGACAAGGAACAGTGTTAAAACATGCTCTCAGAAATAATGTGAGACAATGAAGGGATTTTCAGAAACCTTTGAAACATATCAGTCCTATAAATGTAGGATAATTTCTGTCTAGGTCAATACGGAATATGCCTTGTGGTATTTGACTTCAGAATATAAAATAGTGTTGAAGATGTTGATTTGGTTTTGTTTTTATAAATATTAGGGGGAATCTAACAAGGGAATTAAAGAAAATGGTCTGAGATTATTCATACTCTAAGTGCAAAATTTTCAGTCTCCAAGAAAAGATACAATTCAATAAACCTCAGATAGGAGACATCAAAGAATCTTGTCACCACAAAAATATGGATCTAAAAATAGATGACTAGATCAAAGGAGAAGGTGTTTTTCTCATAATAAAAGTATATAAATATTGAAAAATAATAAAGTAAGATGAATGAACCAAAGGGACTGGTTGGAAGTGAGGATATAGATATCACAAACAGAAAAACCTCAACTGAGAAACGAATCATTTATGAGCCTTTGGAAACAAGATAATATATAGCACTGAAAACTAGATTGGGCTGCTAGAGAAAAGTTCCAGAGTTTAAAGAAAACTGAAGGTGAAATAAGGTAAATGAATTAACCATAACCACTATCACAATTTATGTGATGCTTAGATTAAAGATGTCATGCTTAGATTAAAGAATATATTATTTTGTTTGCTTTATATTATCATGTGTCCACAATAGTGCCTCAGAAATGCTAACATTCAGGTCACTGCAAGGAATGAAAAGAGAAGCATAATTTGTTGCTTTAATTAATACTCATTATGTGGGAAATTGTAATAATGAGTTACAATAAATAGTTAAGTAGTGAGATACCAAAATGACTGCACTTCGAAGTATCCAAGAGGAGAATATGAAGTAACTGTAGTATAAATGTAGTAGCTAAATCTATACTGACATACTCTTTAAGTACTGTATTTTGTCTCAAATTTCACTCATTCAAAATTTGATTGAAAAGTTTCCCTTCCTCTCCGTACACCTTCTTCATATAAAAGAAACTTCTGAAGAAAAGAAAACCTTAAAGAAATCACGGTGAAAACAAATTAAGATGAACTAAAATTGAAAAAACATTTATGGACAACATTATTTAAAAGCATTTTGCCAGAAGAAACATGCAACTTCTGGCAAAAAGGTGTTCAAAAAACAAAATCAAAGGACTAAATCCACACCACAGCTCTTCTTATGGAGAGCAAGGGTTTTCAAAGCACAAGAACAGCTGTGCTGAGCCAGACCAAAGGCTGGCCAAGCCCCATGTCCCACGTCCATCAATGATGACAAGCAGATTTCTGAGCAAGATCAAAATGACGGTGCATGCTGTGAATGCTCTCTGAACTCCACAGTGATTCACTACTCAGGAGCTTCTTGAAACAGAAACAGACCTTTAATGGATCAGGTCTCTGGTATTTCTACCTAATATTATAAAGTGGTATTGATATATTTGTCCACTTCCTTTTTTAATGTATGCAAACCTTTAGCATCCAAAATATCCTGAGCAAAATTCTTTCAAAGTGTATCCCATGAAGATGCAGCTGCCTCCAACTTGACACTCAGTTTGGCTTGGTTTTAGAGTAACATGTTTTTCAGATGTCTGGGGATAAGCAGGCTACTTTACAGAGTAACAAAAGTAAAATACACAAACTGGAGTGAGATGCAACAATTAGCGACTTGGAGGTTCAGGAGAAAAATACTGAGATTAAACTACTCAGATCAATGGAAAAAGCATAGGATCTATTTTTTGGCAGCACCTAAGACCAACCCATGCCAGAGCACAACAGGGCTGACTGACACTTCCCATCATATGACTGCTGATCCAGAGATGATCACGAGGCATGCAGACACAGGAGTGGTGATTTTTGCTCCCCATGGGTGCTCTGGCCAGCCATTAAATCACTGTGTGCTTGTAAGTGGTCCATATACTGCTTGCAGTGTCTCTTGTATAAAGTAAACAATACTGAAAGAAGAGTGACCTGGGGGGAGAGAGAATTACCTACCTGCATATTATGTTGACAACTACCTCCCTGTTTTTTTGTTTTTTTGTTTTTTTTTTTTTTCTTTGAACCTACCACCTGCTAACAGTATGTGATACTCTCATTCTCACTTTGGAAGAGAAAATGAACCATCTGTCTCTTTTTATCTATTCCTTTTCCCTTATGATAGGACAGATTTATGTCAGAGCCTTCCCTAAATTGTCACTTTTCAGACTGAATAGTCCTGGGCTATTTATGAATTCCCTTGACTGCTATTCTATATTTTTGATTATTCTTGGTGGCTTTCTGTGAACCTCTTCTAGTTCTGTTACACCCTTTTTTAGATTTTGGGATAAGAGCTTTTTCTACCGATATGATTACATTTTCTGTTTTCTTTTCTACTCTTTTCTTTATAGTTCCTCACATTCAATTTATTTTTGACCACTGCTGAACACTGACTTGACATTTTCACAGAGCTATTCATCATAAGATCCAATTTCTGAATTATACCAGTCAATACAGAGCACATCACTAATGAATAAAGTATCCTTTGAAAGTAGAATTTGTATCCAGATGAGGAAAATGAAAAGAAGCCAAAGCATAACGTCTGCTTTTTTAAAAGTAAAAAAAAAAGGATGATGAAAAAGAAATAAACTTATAGACAAGTAAAAATAATAGTAAAACATGTATAAATTATTTGGTTTAAAAGGGAAGAGTTTGGTAGGAAAAGGTTTACAAAGGTGGTCCCTGTGAGAAAAAAAATGGCTGGGGTTGTCCCTCTGTTCAATACATCTGATTCCAGACACCTCCAGAAGGGGCCCACTGATGGCCAAAGCTGAGGCCATCAACACTGCTGGTAACACCTCTGGGACAACACATTTGAGACAAGGTGAAAAAACTGCACTGCAGGTATGAGAAGAGTGAGAATTTGTGAGGAGCAGCCCTGCAGACCCCAAGGTCAGTGCAGAGGAGGGGCAGGAGGTGCTCCAGGTACCAGAGCTGAGATTCCCCTGGTGCAGCCATGGTGAGGCAGCTGAGCCCCTGCAGCCCTTGGGGGTCCATGGTGGAACAAATAACCAGTAGCTCTGGCAGCCCCTGGAGAATCCCAGCCATGGCAGGGACATGCCCAAGGGGACTGTGACCCCAAGGGAGGCCTTTGCTGGAGCTGGGTCCTGGCAGAACCTGTGGCCCAGGAGACCAGGCTGAAGCAGTCTGTTCCTGAAGAACTGCACCCTGTGGAAAGGACCAATGGTGGAAAATTCATGTAGGACTGTCTCAAATATGAAGGACTCCACAACAGAGCAGACGAAGACCGTGAGGAGCAACATTAGCCCCATGTCCCAGTCCCACAGTACCTCTTAGGGATGAAGGTAGAAGAGTCAGCAGTGAACATGAGCCTGGGGAGAAATGGGGGTGTAGGTGGAAGGTGGTTTTATATTTGTTCTTATTTGTCATTATCCTACTCTGCTGGATAAATAAATTAAATTTACTTCCCCAGAATAAATGGTGTTTTGCCCATGATGATAGTCAGTGGGTCATCTCCCTGTCCTTATCTTGACCCACAAATTACTCAAACAAATTTTTCTCCCTGTCCTCTTGAGAGATGGCTGAGATGGTACAAGAACAGAAAAGATGTGGCCACAGCAGAAAAGCTGACTGAATATTTTACATCAGTGTGGAAATCGGAAGGAGTTTTCCCTGTGACAAGTGAGTCATTGAAACAGTCTCAGACTGAAGTGTCAGTGGAGGATATTTTAGAATAAATTAGTCAAATAAAGAGTAAAATATCTCCAGTACCATATGTTATTCATTCAGAAGCTCTGATGGAGCTCAAGTAGTAAATTGTGTAATTGTTAACTGTAGTATATAATTTATTACTAACATCACCATTAGCAAAGGAATTGAATTTGACAAAAGCTACAGATTTATAAATTTATCATTCAGGAAGACATGAAATTATAGGTCTGTACATTTGACTTCCATAGTTTGAAAATTTCTGGAAACTCTTGGCAGATTTAGCAGAGACATAAATGTACATGGAGCAATAAGATAGAAAACAGGGCTTTTGTAGAGGGAAATTGTGGTTCACAGAACTTTTAGAGTTTGTTAAAGAATCAATAAGCATAAAGACAACTTTGATGTAATTGGCAGAGTGGTTTTGGATTTGGAAAACTTTCTGACATATTCCTGAATAAAGAGAGAAATCTATGACGAGGTGACAAGAAAGAGTTTTCCCACAGTGGAAGGGCACTGCCATTGATGTGTCTGAGCAACTTGAACCAGGACTTGTGATGTTCATTGGAAGAGGTATTCTGTGGAAAGATGATATGGAAAAGTTTGCTGATTGCAAAATTATTACTCACTGTATTCCAAAGTAAAATTAATTGCAAAGGTTTGCAGAAAGATCTCATAAAACTGAATGAGTTAAGTTCAATGTCACTAAATGCAAAGCAATATAAATGGAGAAAAAAAAGAGATAAAATATGCACAATTTGAGTCTATAATTCCCTGTTATCTTATGACAAAAGCTTTTGGAAGGCTCAGTGGAAAACAGGTATCATAATAAAAAATACATTATTAAGAAATTATTAGAAACTACAAAAGAAAAACAGAGAACAAAACAGTCACTGTGGTGCTACATAAACCTGTGTTGGGTTAAAAATTTAAATTATTCTGACCATACTGGTCACTCAGTTAAAAATTACATAGCAGATTATTCTTGCAAACTTGTGCTTCCCACTTCCAGATGATATGTTCAGGATTATGAGTGAGCTAGACTAGACCTGAGGTGTGCCTGACCCCTGTCTATTTGACTTTTCATCAATTGATCTAGTAAAGGACTTTAAACCTCTCTGCAAACCTTGTGTCTCTAACTCTCCCAAGATCTTTGGAGAAATAACATAAAGGGCTTCCTATCAGCCCCTCTTTTTGGTTAATCAAGCAGAGAACTTAGGCTTCTTCTCTAAGCAATTCATGGCCCCACAGTCCACACTTCATCTCTGAAGGCCACATTTCCATGTCTTCCAGAATCTATTCCAAATTGCATCCACTTTAGGAGGTCTTCTTTAGCTGAAATCCTTTCTAAAACTTGATTTTTCCTTCCTCAAAATGAGTGCATATTGCTTTTCACCATTTATTATTAGCAAAGAATTCTTCCCTGGACAGCTTTGCAGGAATATTTAGGTATAAATGTTAATGCACTATAATTGTCCATCTGATCTGTTCAAGCACGGTGCTAATAATACTAAGACTGTGGGTTTGATCCCAAATGGGCCATTCACTTAAGAGCTGGAATCAATGATCCTTCTTAGTCCCTTCCAAATCAGAATATTCTCTGATTCTGTAATCTAAAAATACAGGAAACATATAGGTATCTTTCATAGTGGATAATCTAAAATTAGGTTCCCCTTACAGCTGAAATCCATGTCCTTGTATCTTTTTCATTTAGGCTAAAGAGCAGGGAGAATAAAAAAAATGAAAAAAAAAAAAGGTTTAATTCATCATCAATCATAATCTTCCTGCTACTAGGAACAGAGGAGGAAGACTTCTTGTTTCTGGACACTTTTGGAAACATAGATTGAAGAAAAATCTTTGTCCAAAAGCATGTTGAAGGACTAATGCATAGTAAATTCAGACACAGTTCAGCTGAATTGCAAGACTCTAGGTACAAAATGAATATATCAGCATTCATTGGTAATTCGTGGCTTTACACATAGAAGGAAATGAATAATCCCCTAATAGGGGAAAACTGAAAGGATAAAGCAGAGGTCCCATGTTTATTTCCTCACTTTAATGACAAAACCAAGAAAAGGGGTAGAAATGTCACTGACAGTTTCATGTGATGGATTGGTCTATGTGCCTGAACATTAGGAGCAAGCAACCCTCAATATCTGCAGGAAGACTGCCTGGCGTGTAAACATTAGATAGAATTGAAAGCGGCAGTTTCCACGGGCCCCCTACCACGAGAATGCACAGGGGGTGCCTGTGCTTTATTGCTTGACACTCATGCATAAAGACAGCACAGCTTCTGCAATCTAAGTGAATCTCCTTAGGTTTAATGTTCCATTGAAATTTTGCTGAAATGTAAAACATATTTCAAAGGAACAAAACATTTTCTCAAGCAGAGACCATTTTACTGTCATGGTAGATTTTTCTCTTTTATGGAAGCTAATTCCTGAAATAGACATATATTGGAAAAGCCAAACTGCCAGGGTCACTGCTGGCACCACAGAAATGTTCAAAGTAGCATTTTAACATCAAAGAATGCCTGTAATTGAAGCGATCATTCAAAGCACACCAGCAGTGCTGCAGTAGCTGCACCTGTGCAGCACCCAAACCCCTTACAGGCTGTGACAGAATCAGATTTCACTGATCCTTGGTTTGGTTTTTACTTCTACCTTGGACCATTTAATTTACAGCATGCATCCTGAATCGACTGCATTGGCATAACTAAGCAGTGTCAAAGGGCTGCACAGGGGTAAGAATAATTGGCTGAAGGTGGTGGCATTCTGAGTTTCTTAAACCAGATTTGCTGAGAAAGGCATTTTTTCATGAAGCTACACAGGAGGCATAAAAGAACAGAGATTCAGGCTCATATTTGTTTGAAGAACAGTGGGAATGTTTTTCCTCCAGTTCTTTTTGTTATATTCTACTTAAGAATAAGAACTGACTAAAATTTCGTTCTTCATTAAAAGGCTTTTTTTCATCCATGCATTCGATAGCCTTAGTGCATGATTAGTATCAGAAAAACAGTGCACAGAGACTCTGAAAAACAAAAGGTATTTGCAATCTAACAACACTCTTGCAGCATCTGCCTTGTAGAAAACTCACAGGGGAAAACACACATTTAAAAAACGATTTGGTTTAAAAATTGAAATAAGAGGCTTCAGACAATTTTCTGGAGAAACAGCAAGGGATAAAGTACAGATCTATAGAAAGATAATGCTGAGCAAAATTAAGGCAAACACATAAAAATGAATTCCCATTAACAACTATCAATGAGACACTTCTAGTCATAGCTCATGTTTTAAGAGGATAGCATAACTATTTCAGTATCAAGCTCAACATTTCATCTAAACGACCATGCTGTGATAATACTTCCAGTGCTTCTCACTCAGCATGCAGGACAAGAGCTTCATAAGAGGTCCATAAAAAGAGGACAAATGTGAATTTTGTAAGCACTGTATTGCTTTTTTTCAAGATCCTTCAGCTCTATAGCTAGGTACTCTGTTCATATTTCAAGCCAACTGCTATGAGTATTTGTTGTTCTGAAGGGGTTTTTGTCCTCTCTTTCAGTTTTTTTTAAAAATTCCCTTTGTGATTCTTAAAAAAGTTAAGAGGTCTCTTGAAGCTGTGAAGTATCATGTGTCATCACTGGGCTGCTTCCATGAAGCCCACCTCTTTAGGAGGTAACCTTGCTTCTTTCTGTGAGTTTCACTCCAGAATAAGCTTGGGTTAAAAAAATCCTGTGAGTGAGAAATGTAGAAGCTGCAAGCCAGCTCTCTTGGTTCTTTATGGAACAAAGGCTGAATTTCAGCCTGTTCACATTTAGGTGCTGAGATAAACAGGTTCTCCCTCTGGAGGCTTTCAAAGACAGCTGCTGGTCTCCATTCATTATGTAGGAACCCTTGTTATTTACCATTGGAGAATGAAGTGTAAAACTGAGTCCAACTTTTGCCTTTGTGCCACTCAAACTGGAACCCAGACAAAATATGCTTTTCTTTCATAAAGAGATGGAAACCTTCCTTTAAAACAAAAATTCTCCATGGAAACTGACTTAGGAACTTTGTACTCTGTTCTGTTTGGGGGTTTTTGTTTGGGATTATTTTTTTTCCTTATTTTTCCTTTTTCCTTTCTTTCCTAACTCTTAAGAAGACCACCAAGAGTGGTAACAACAACACTAAGCCTGATTTTTTTATACCATTTTTCCTCTACCATAGAGGTACAGATACTGACAGGAGATTAATCCCTCTTCTGGAGCATGGGGAAATTGGTCAGCTGAAGAAGATTCCAGCTGCAGACCTCTGTACTAACAAAGATGATACTCCTCCTGGTGATATGTGAATATTATGAGAATTAGTTACAGATCCCTTTCATCCTATGTTTACAACTGACTGTGCTACTGCAAGGAACATTGCCAGAGCAATACAAATAGGTTTGCACACTGCTGGGATTAGTTTCAGTAAACTGTTTTGCTTGTGCATCCAACCATGAATCATTTATGACATGAAAGTATAAAGTAACCGACAAACTGCTCACAATAAAATGGGGCAGTGAAGACATTTGTTAAGAGTATTGTTCTTGTGATTGTGAGTACCTTCCTGCATCCCTAAAATTCTCTTTCTGTGCTTTGATAAGGGATGCTGTAAAACACAAAAGCAGACAAGAAATGAAGGTGAAAAGGAATATACCAATGTCTATATTTTAATTGTCTTTGAAAATTTCATTTGAAAAAAAGGGAGTAGGTAACAGAATAGTACTTTGTTATTAAAAGATTATTGCAAAAGGAAATAAAGTCTGACATCTGTGTTCCTATTAATCAATACCTTATTCTTTGAAAATTCCTATTTTTCTAATTGACATAACTTATAAAATATATTGTTCCCATTATGATACAAGTCACAGAGGCAGAGCGTCTTATAATAGATATGACCTTGTAATATGTAAAAAAGTTAGAAACCAGTTTTATAGACAGCTGAAAAATGATTAGGTAAGGCAGAACTCTACTAAATGATGTATGTTTTGTTTCTCCTATGCAGTTTTATCTAGTTTGATATATTCAGCCTGCAGCTGTAACATGACAATACCATGAAACACACACTTCATTCTTACTGATGTGTTCAAACACCCAGGGAAATGCTTGTTGCAGATTTGTTTATTGGTTTTCTTCCATTTCAGCTAATAAAAAGCCAGCCATCAATATGGTTTCTGCAATATTGCCAAAAGTTGTCTCTGAATGGGGTTAATTTAATCACAAATACTCATTATTCGCAGTAAGGACACCATCATTCATAGCCTTTCCTAAAGTAATTGAGTTCATGAAGAGAATAGGACACAAGAGTTGAAATCCCTAATGCCAAAGCCTGAATGGACCATTCAACCGTAATTTTCATGAACAGACGTATCACACACTTTCAGCACTTCAGGTGTTTTATTTTCTGAATTCCCATAGGTTCTCTCCCACTTTCTCTCTGAAAGGATGTTGGAGTGACCTGGTCCTCACTGTCACAGCTGTCTGAGCTCTGCCAGTAAGTGACAGACAGTTCACATAGTTAGTAAATGAGCTTCACTTCTAAATGATACTGTTTTCCTTTCCAAAAGTGTATTCCATACAAGGTCGGTAGAAAAACTTTGGAGGTTCACAGTTCATTAGGGAAATGAGCTGAAGGGCTTGCTGCAGCTGGAGTTTATTTTAAATCACACTGGAAGCTGTAAAGCAACAACATCAAAAAATTATTGTCAACAATGCTCTATGTTTGCTGTGGTCACCTTCCAGGGAATTGATCCAAATGAGGGAGCCTGCAACTCAGGAGTCTGAATTCAAAGCTATGCTCCCAGGAAAATGTGGTGACAGAAATTGTTGGACTAGATTTTCAGCTGGTGTAACATGGATAACATGGAGATTTTAGAATCTCAAGCTAGTTTCACATCAATAGAAATAAACCAATTTACTGTCTTTCTCTGTACAGTGCAGTACAGTGTATATCAGTATACTGAACATTTAAAGTTGCTGTTCCATGTGGGCACCTTTAGTGCAGCTAGGGGCAGTATGAGTAGGATCAAGAAGAGTGACAGAGTCCTGGGAGCAGCTGTAAGGTGCTCTGCACCAGAGATAGTCTTTTCACCAGTCCTTCTGGTCAAAGGGAAGGTGTTTGAAAGGGCCACTTGAACCTGGTGAATCCACAAGTGGTTGCAGGCCTGGTGCCACAGCCAGAGGTTTGGCTACTCAGACCATGGGACTTGCTGTGAGAAACCTGAACTCGTGGGGGCTGTTGGACTCCCTCTGCCAGAGAAGGGAGTGAGCATTTTCTTGCTGATGGTCAGGAGGGCTTTAAACAAGTTGCTAGGAGAAGGAAACTTCAACCCACCCTACTCCTGCCCATGCCAGCAAGAGATGCTCAGAGTCTGTAAAGGGATGTGTAAGCAGGAAAGGACCTGAAGAGCAGCACAAAGAATTCCAGCCACTCCAGCTTGGCTTACTCTGCGGGCCAACAAAAATGTCTCTCTGTTAATACATGTAACATGCAGAGTCAACAGTAGAAGTTGTAGACACACACGTCCCTACAGGGCTGTGACCTTATTGACACTACACAGACATGGGAGGATGCTACTGAAACATGAGCATTGTAGTGGAAGGACACAGACTCTTTATGTAAATAATCATCTGGAATGCTTGGAGCTCTGCCTGGGGGCAGATGAGGAGCTGACCAAGATCAGAATTAAAGGAAAGACAGGGACAGATGAAGGGACAGGACATTAGCAAGAATCTGCTAAAGGCCAGATGACCTAGCATATGAGTGAAAGGTGTTTTTAAGATTTTACATGTCGTTATCCTGCTCTGATTTGTTAGTAATAAACTCAGTTAATATCTCCAAGCTGAGTCTGTTTTGCCCGTGGCAGTAGTTGGTGAGTGACGTCTGCCAGTCCTTACATCAATCCGTAAATCCTTCATCTTTTCCTTGTCAACCTGTGGAGGGGAGAGATAAAGCAGTGTTGGTAAGTGTCTGGCATCCAGCCAGGGTCGACCCACTGCAAAAAACTAAAGCTCTGAAAGAATTAAACCTGTCCAAAGTTAACAAGGGCATCAAGAAAAGTTTCTATAAGTAAGTTGGATAAAAAGAAGGCTGGGGAAAATATGGGTCCTCTTTAGAAGGTTCCTGGTTACCTGGAACATGGAGAAGGCAGAAGAATATGATAATTTTTTTGTCAAAAAACCAGTCACATCCTGGGCTGAATCTAAAACAGCATGACCAGCCCCTCTACTCTGACCTTGTGAAACCTCACCCCAAGGATTGTGTCCAGCTCTGGGCAGCATGACAAGGATATGGACATGTCCAGAGGAAGCCACAAAGTTGATCAGAGGGCTGAAGCACCTCTCCTATGAAGAGAGCCTGAGAGAGTTGGTGTTATTCAGCCTGGGTAAGAGAAGGCTCCAAGGAAACCTTAGAGCAGCATTTCAGTATGTTAAAAGTGCCTCCAAGAAAGATGGACTTTTTACAAGGACATGTAGGCTTTAAAATGGAAGACAAAAGATTTAATTAGGTATTAGGAAGAAGTCTTCACTATGAAGGTGGTGAGACACTGAAACAGGTTGCCCAGAGGTATTGTGGCTGGCCCATTCATGGAAATGTTCAAGGCCAGGTTGGATGGGGTTTTGAGCAACCTGGCCTGGTGGAAGGTGTCCCTGCCCATGGCAGAGGAGTTGGAACTAGATGATCTTTAAGGTCTCTTCAAACCTAAACCATTCCATGATTTTTTGATGCATTCATTCTATAATTCATATCCAAGTGTACTCCATTACTTTTTGTTCTCTGCCCACTCTATCATCTGAAAGTTTAAATTTTTATTCTGCTACCACAGAAATCCACCATCTGTTGCAAAGAAAATTTATTGTTCAACTTTTAACAATCTTAAGTGCCATATTAAAGTTGTTTCTGGGTCAAAATCTATGGGTGAAAGAACTATGTGGGATAAATACAAAATTCCTATCTTCTCTTCCACACTTGTATGTCATAGACATATTGAGACCCTCATTTACTATTCCACAGATACAACTCCCCCTCCTGCTCTGTTCAACTGAGAAACCACTTTCCCTGAGCTGTGCTTTCAAATTTGCCCTTTTTAATTTTTTTTGAGACACCTTCCTGTCATTTCCTCTCCCATTTGCTGTTGTTATTTGTTTGCTGTGGCACTTGATTCCTTCAGTGAGAACTGCTCTCTGAAAGATATTACTTGATTAAACTGCATAATTCAGCCACAACTTGACTGCCTTGCTCTCTCAAGTTTTTCTTGCCTTGCTTGGATCTTTTTTACCATGTTGATCTGAGACTGTGTGTCATGGCAAGGAGCAGAGCAGCACTACAGCATTCCTGTGGAGGGGAAAAGGCACTTTCTTTGACCTTTACTGCAGGTCACTCAAGACATATTCCTGGTTTCCCTGTGAGTCTTTGTTTCCTACTGATAGTCATTTCTAGGTGAAATTTCCTTGACACCTGACTCAAAAACATTTTCCTCTTCCCTGGGTGTGTGCCCAGCTCCAAGTCAGAACAAAACATGCAGGTGCACTGAGTCTTCTTGCCTGCAGCTGTATGCCCTAATCACCAGCAAGAGGGAACTTTAACATGCCAGAAACATGTACCATTCTCCAAACAGGTGCCAGTCTGGATATTTAGGGAGACCAGAGTCCCAGTGTGTACTAGGGTGCTTGGCAAAGCAGACATCTCTGCAGAACCTTGGTGCCTGCCCACAAGCTGACTGCTGCTGTGTCACAGGGCTCAAATTGTGAAGTCTCAGTGGTATGAAGATTCTGTGGGAAAGAAGAGTACAGCCCCCACAGAGGTTTTACTCCTCCTGGCTAAACAAACTCAGTCTTTTCTCATCTATCTGATTGTGTTGACTTGTGCACTGAGTGAACTCACCAACCTCCATTAACATGGCTGAAAAATATAATGAAAATATTTTATGTTTTGGAACGCAGACCTGCACTGCAACTGGTGGAAAAGATACAGAGCAGTCATGCCTTGTGAAGCAGAACTCCAGTGTCTACCAACACTCATAGTCCTTCTGCATGTATCAGGGATGGATGATAGTCCTAATTAAACACTTAATGAGCCGGTGATTAGACATTGTGCTTACCTGGGGACATCACATGTTTTCTAATACAGTAGAGTAACCAGCAGAAGAGTTAAATCCCTATAATATCCTAGTCTCTTGGGTCAGTACATGGGTCTTCTCCTTGCTGTATGCAGAAAACAGTTTTATTCCTACATCCAAGCAAGCAGATAGTGCTACTGAGTGCTCAGCTTCCACTGAAGCCAGTCAGCCTTCACAAAGCTCTAAGCAGCTGTCCTCCAGGAAACTTGTATCTAGCCTGTGTGTGATCTGAAATAGAGATTCTACATGACTCTAGAGCTTACTACCAGCTCCCAGCCATCCCTCCAGCTTCCATGATAAATAATGATCTTTTGGTACTGTCTGGTGTTAGACAGTATAAAGCAACACTACAGATCACCATACATGCTTAGCACACTTTTCTGTTTACTGTCCTTTGTCTCTTCTCATTTTCTTTACTGTGCTTAACCTCTTATATGCATTTCTCTCCTGCCTCTTTTTTTTTAGGCAGCTTGTGTGTGTGTATCTGTATGCAGACTTTTCAAAATGGGTGCTCTGGTAGAGAGAAGAAGTGCAATAATCTCCTGAACCAACTCTACAAATAAAAATATCTGTCTTCCTTTTCCATATACTCGATGCTGTTTCTTGACTAAAACTAAAGCTTAACCTGTCAGGCTTGCTTTAATCCTTAAAAAATACAGCTGCAGCAATGATCTTTGTGGAAGTAAACAGAGATAAGCCTACTCTGAGGAAGTGAGGGGATTAGTTGAGTATCTCTGAATGGTTAAACCACTTACAATCATTCTTTGTAGTGTATCTGTCATGTGTTTATTATCCTACTATGTATCAAGAAAAAGAGTGTCAAAATAAATATGGGCAAACCATATTCCTTAATCAGCCTTCTCTTTCACTGCATGCATATGATTGGCTGTACAGCAGAGCTCCTGCAGAACTGCATAACACCCAGAGCATTTGCTTACCTGGAGTGGAAGAAGTTCACACAGTGGCTGATAATCATAAATACCAGGCTCGGATGCAGCTTGTTATAGTTTGCTCCACTTCACAAGAATAACCTCCATGAATTATTTTGACCAACACCATTTTAAGCTAGCACAGCTAAATCATTTGTGCTTTGAATGTCTAGCAAATAATTCATTCATCTCTCAGCAGGAATTCAGAAAATAGATTTTCTTGGCATGCTAAGCAATATACCATCATCAGAACTATCACTGTCCTCTCACTGAAAAGGAGAAATGAGCAGATATTTGCGGTCAGAGTGTGAAATCTTGTTTCAGGTTGTTACAGCTCATTTTAATGTATAGTTAAACAACCAGATGATAAACTGCTTTCAGAGAAACTTGTTATTGATCAGATTATTTATTTTCAATACTTTCCTCAATGGCTTTCAATACTTTCTTTCAATTACTTTCTTCAATGAATAAAACCTGACAGTCTTCTTGTAAATTGTGTTTGAAATGAAGATTAACAGTTTTTGTAACATGGCTTTTTCCCATTTCTTTAAGACAGGTTGACATTCTGGCATTAAAACACATCAAGACAGAATGTAGACAGGTATAACTGTGGCAGTAAGCGAAATTCTTTTAAACAAAAATGTATCAGAGTCAAACTGATAATTCAACATCCTGTATTTTAAACACATTAGACAGGATTTTGGAGAAATCATGCACTCAAAATAAAAATCTGCCTTTTAGTGGGCCCAGTGCAAATCGGTTTGGCAAAACGTTTTTAGCAATAGGTAAAACAAGGTTTTGGATAGCCTTCTTGAGGATACTGTGGAGAAAAACAGGCATCCCAAATTGAGTTTATTTAATGATTGAGATTATATGACTTGGCTGGCTGCAATATCAGAAGCTAAAATTTGTCAGTCTAGAAGGTTATTCTCTGGGTTCCTTCTAAGATATTAGGAATAAGATTTCACTCCTCTCCAAAGCAGCAGAAACATGGTTTGTTTGGGATTTGGTTTTTTTCTATATTTTTTTTTCCTAAATATGATGGAATTATTTTCAGTCTGATGGGCTATCTGGAGGATCACATCTGTAGATTTTGACCTATTAAGACAACTTCATTAAAATTATGTTGCATTTTGGAAAAAAAAACAAAATGGCAAGCTTAGGTTAGACCCTTGGAGAATTTTAGAGCCGAAAGCAAATATTTATTTTAAAATTTGATATCCAAGAAGCAGAATTAATGTATACAACAAGAAAAGGTAATTCGTTTACCAGGATTGAAGAGTGGGGTGAAGTTTCTTTAGATTTCATGGCTTGCAGAGCTGGTCTAAGGTATGTTTACAGACAAATACACTTTTTATTTCCTGGGGGAAGATGTGTCATGTACAGCTGAATACATTCTGAAAGCAAGGAGCTACTCTGCTGAGCAGGTACAGCACTGGGAGCAGCCAGGGAGTGAAAGGAAACGCCTCGAGCACTGCAGATTTTCATAGCCAGTAAATCTTCATGGCCACGGAGCAGAAGTCTGAGAACATTCTGTTTCCATTTGACTATCACATAGTGGAGATTAGATAGTGCAGATTAGGTGGGATCTAAATGCCTATGTCATCCTGTGAGTTTTAGTCCATAGCATAAGGATATGTAAATTATGAACTTATGTATAGTCACATATTTATTTTCTTATAAGGCCATTTATACTGCAGGAAACTAAAAGGCTTTTATGTGAGAAGCTGTCATAAGGGCTTGACATAATTATGACCAGTTTATAAGCAGTTTATTTATCTGCTCATCCCCTTTTCTCTGTGACACATTTACCCATGTATGGAACAAATATATCAGCCTGCTTCACTATGAAGAATATTTGAAGCAGTAATTGGATACAAGCACACACAAGAGAAAAAGAAAGAAAGTGAGAAAATATCATCCCAAAGTGATATGTGTTTGAAAACGGGTAATGGGAATATTCAAAGAACCTGAAGCATTTGAAATGCCAGTGACAGCTTTACTTTTAATCACAAGGACATTCTGGTGTTGTTTCTACAAACCTCTGCTTTGATATTTTCCTACCTCCCTTCTTTATATTCTTGCTTATCCTATTACCATTGTCTGTCTCCAGACTGTGAGCTCTGCAGAGCAGAGCATCTCACTGTGTTTGTTTAGTAATGAGCATACCAATCTCAGATGAAGCCTGTAGTCACTGCTGGAAGACAGCTATAATGATTTTGTATTCACTTCAGAAACACATGTAATATAAACAGTTCAACATTTTTACTTCTTTGCAGAAGTCAATATACCACTGTGGGACAACATCCTTTCCTTCCACACTCTGTTCCCACACTCCCCCAGTGCAATGTAACTCTTCTCCCCTGTTGTGTCAGTAAAGGTTGCTTACTGGCATTAACCTAATCAGTTGAATCATTTATTTAGCACTAGTTAAAATTCACAGCCATATCTGAGAAAGGAATTTTTGTTCAGTGGACAGTTGATTACTTCTACCATAGATATGTTTAAAGCAATCTAGAACTACAAAACTGTTCTTCCTGGGCATATCAACCCAATTTTTAACATGAACTGATCTATATAATGATAATATGTGAGTTTTAACAGAAAACAACACTGCTCCACTGTTGATCATTTGAGATGCAGAGCAAGGACAAATAGTGGATTTGTCTTTCAACAGGAAAACGAGAGGGTTGGGATATGGTTTCTCATGTCAAAAATATTTTCTTTAATATTCTAATTTGGATTTAAGGGAATACTTAAATGGACTACCCAGTTTACCCTCTGACATTGTATCATTGTATCAATTATTAAATTGATAGTAAAATACTGGATCAGGAGTCAGATGTGTATTCAGTACTGGGTTTCCCTCAGACTCACTCTGACACTGAGGATCACACCAAGACTCCATGATTTAAGTTCCCTAACTCGGGAACAGTGACTGTGAGACTGTATTTTTCCTTTAGTATTTGGGGTATAAAGAGTATAAACAGGGAGTATAGGAACAGAGTAATACTTCATAAAAGTACTTCTCTGAATAAATTCAAGTACTACTACAATACCAAGAGTAACACAAGTCTGTGGTGTTAAACAGAAAGTTTTGGGCTCATATGATATAATAATATTATAAGGGTCAGGAGGTAAGATGACTTATTAAAAACCTGCTATCATTGGTAAAATGGAACTTGAATGTCTTTAATATTAGGTTGTGACTAAATCTTTGATTACCTCAGGACTGATATCTAGTCTGAGATCCTAAAATATTAGGTCCTTTTAATCACTGTATGCTTGCCTGCTTTATTTTCTGAATAACTATGGAAAAGCATTTGCATAAGACTGGCAGAAAGTAGGTGTACAGGTTGATGGGCTGCCAGCTCTGGAAATATTGGAGGTTTGGTGGCTCCTTTGAATAGTGATCTGTTTTTTTAATAGGAAAAACATCATCGCCTCAAGAAAATCAAACAGAAAATGTGTCTCTGTAAAAAGAAGCAACTGACATGGGTTGCAAATTCTGGAAAACAAATTATCCTTCTGAAGCATGGAATAGATATGTATGGGAGGAAAGAATAATGAGCTGAAAGTCTTCAGACTCAAATAGGCTTAAAATAGCTGCTCTTTGATTTCCTAAGAAATTTCCCAAGCCACTGGGATAATGTACAAAGGAAAGCAACTTTCTAACCAGTTATTTTCAGAGCCCTTCACCCAACATGCCCATCATCTGTGGCCTGTTCAGGCCCTGCTGAATTCCCCAATGCTCCTCACAGGCTGGGCTCGCTTGATGAGTGGCAGCACCACTAACTCTGCAAGAATGTTTAGTCAATGTACAAACCCAAAGAGCAGAACTGAGGCTTCTGAAGCCTGGAGAGGCAAGACCCGGAACAGATCAAGTGAGTATGACTTCCACCCGTGGTCCTTAACTTCTAGGGTAAGTAATGAACCTTGTAATTTAAGTCAACTTAACTAAAATAATACCAGGATAGAGAACAATAAGGAGCAATAATTAAATCTGGTACTACAAACCAACACAGAGCAAGTGCAGAATGAGCACTCAAGGGGCATGCTAAAGGTCCTTTAATCAAAGCAGATTGATGTTAATTGAAATAATTAAAAAATAAAAAAAAATAAAGGCTAAATACACAACTTTAAATGAAAAACAAAGAGGAAAGCAAGAGCTACTCTCTGCCATCTCTGAAGCAGTGAGGAATAAAAAATATATTGAACAAATAAGTAAATATAAGTTTTTAAGCAAAACAAAAGACAAATGGATCAGAGAAACCTACCAAAATATATTCCTAACATATTTTCCCTTTATGGAAGCATAGTACTGATATTCACCTGATTTTTTATTAGTTTAGTGTACGTACTGTAATGGTGCAGAAGGATATAATTTTCTTTACTTAAACTTGACAGCAAATGGAGGGACTGAGCACAATACCAAAAACCACATTTTTCTTTATATGAGTGCACTGAGATTCTTGAAACAAGCTGAGTAAGAACTTCACATATTTTTCCTTGGTTTAGATGCGTGACTAGGGAGGTTACTGGCCCTCACAGCTGCTGGTTGTTGGTCACTTCCCCTTGCAGACCTTGCTACCCTCTCCAGTCTGCTAGCTCAGTAACTAAAAGCAGATTAAAACTGCTCAGCAAATCTAAATGGTAAGTTCTGGACTCTATTGAGTTCCTTTTAATTTTTCTTTTTTTATTTTTTCTCTCACTTCTTTTAATTGAAACAGAGGGGAAAGGGACAAATCATGCAGATTGAAGCTGTGGCAACCTCCAGTAAGAAGCAGGAGCAAGTAGAAGTTGCTTTTCAAGCTAATATCACTAAATCCAGAAGACAATTTGTAAGTAAGCTGTTCCTTGTCTGAGTGGCAAGTGCTAATTTTAAGGCTGGATTTTCCTAGCCCATGTTCCCATGCAAGCAATATTTTTGCAACAGGAAGAGACAGGAGGAAGATTTGAAAGTCTTCAAGAGACCAAGAACTTGGATGGACCCTATGGACACTGCAAGGAACAAGCAGACCAGATGTGTATGTCAAAGATTTGACTGTCAATCAGTGTTAGCTGTGAGTTATTCAGAGCCATAACTAGAATTAATATGGGCATAGACAGTGTATGCAGTGGTAGGAAAGTTGACTCAGCATCCAATAAACACGTGGAGATAAGAAGGCTCTGGGCAGACCTTCCAGCACTTTCTAGAACCTAAAGAGTGCCTATGAGAAAGGTAAGAAAGGGAATTTTGAGAAGGGCATGTAGTGATTGCACAAGAGCTAGTGGCTTTAAACTGGAAGAGAGTAGATTTAGATTAAAGAAAAAATTCACTATGAAACTGTGAGGCACTGGCACAGGTTGCACAGATAATTTGAGGATGCCCCATCCCTGGAATTGTGCATGGCCTGGTCAGATGAGGCTTGGAGCAGCCCAGTCATGTACAATGCCAGTCTAAATCACTGATCCTTAGCAGCATTCTGGCCTGCCAGAGATTACTTTTCCTATGTGTCTGCAAAGTATGAGACAAGTTAAAATTTGCTTTAGAAGGAATTCAGAAAATATATCTTAATGCTGCTATATGGCAACCATGTCAATGAAAAAAAATTGAGCAGGACCTGTTTACAGATTCTGGCAGTCTTATACATACTGAAGAGCAGTGCCCTGTTCCAACACTGAGAAGTGACTTGTATCAGTAGTGCTAATAATATTACTGGGGGCTGCATGATAAGAAATATCTCTCTGATATTAGTCAAACTCCACAGCCTGGATTTCTGGGGTAGATTCAGTTTATAGAGGTGGTTAGTATGGGAGCAGGGTGAATCTTCTGATAAGTTAAAGAACCAAAATCTGTACATTATGCTTACATTTATTCTTGGATTTTTTAGTTATTTTTAAAAAGCAAAGCAATAATTTTAGTTAAAGTCAATACAAGAGCTAATAGGACAAAATAGTTCAGTTAGAGACATCTCAGACAGCATTTTATTTAAGGAAACATCACAGTAATCACACAGTAAGCTTCAGATGAACTGATAGACTCATGGACAGACAGAGGAGTGAGCTAACACTGAATGGAAGAAGGTGCCCTTGCATTAGCACAACTGTACAAATTCATGATCCTGCTTCTCCATATTGAGGATTGATTGAATTTAACATCTTTTACCATTAATAACAATCTATGTATCCAGCCATCTCTTATAAATACAAATCATAAAACCATAGAAAGGTTTGAGGTGGCAGGGACCTTAAAGATCCCCTCCATCCACCTGGCCTTGAAGAGTTCCAGGGACAGGGCATCCATAGCTTTGTTAGAAAACCTATGCCAGCGTCCCACCACCTTAATTCTTTCTAATAACTAATTTAAACCTTACTTCTTTCAGTTTAAAGCATTATCCTTTGTCCTGTCTCTATATGGTCTTGTCAAAAGTGCCTCTTCTGCTCTGCTGTAACTCTCTTTGGGTTCTTGAGGGCTGCTCTGAGGTCTCCTTGGCACCTCCTCTTCTCCAGACTGGGCAGCCCCAGCTCTCTCAGCCTGTCTTCACAGAACAGGTCAGAGCTTCAGACCTCTGATCATCTTCGTGTCCTCCTCTGGGCTTGCTCAAACAGATTGATCTCCTTCTCAAGCTGAGGCCCCAGAGCTGAGGGTACTATTCCATATGGGGCTTCATGAGTGTTAAGGGTGATTCCAAACATAAGTCTGACATGATTGCATCCTGTTAGAGGAGAATTGCAGTTACACAATCAGTGAAGGAAGTTCTAACTCAGGCAAACATATCAATGTTTATGGTTTAATCATTAGATCATGTTCGTGCCTGGCACAGTGGAAGCTCTGTCCACAGAAGATGACTCCAAGGCATTAGAGTAATACAGACATTAAAAATTAGCCAGGGGTGAGAAAGTAATAATGCAAAGGGGTGGATTAATTTCCTGCTGATGTCAAATGCAGTCATGCTGACTTTAATGGGACCAAATGAAAGACAGTGTGTGATTACAATATGATAGGATTTATAAATCCGTTAGAAAGTACAAATACTCTTCCTTGTTTGCATTTAAGTTTTCATTTTAATTGTACCTTAATATGTCTTCCTTGGGAAACAAATAGATGTGACAAATTATGCCAGGTAATTTGTTGTAATGGATGCAAAAAACTAGAAGTCTGCTGTGAGCCATCAAACACTTTTGGAGGTCAAAACCATGCTGTTTGGTTCTTACTTCTGGGAGAGAAATTATTCTGGTAATGTTACCTGGATACCAAACTGCACACAGACACTTGACTTTGCTGTTAATGTGTTAAAAACACTTCTTCAGCAGCCACCTGCTCACAAGCAATTGCAATGGACTCTCTCACTCTTGTTATGCAGGGAAACTGCCTCTCCTTCTGTTATAGCTGTTGGTAAAGTAAAGCCATATACATTGCTTCCAGCCTTAATTCCTTGAAAGGTTATTTTACAAATGTTTTCTTCTCACGTATTTTTTTTTTTAATTTACGTTATTTTTTAATATGTTCATTGGAGCCTGCCCTTTTCTCTTATGCTTTCCATTTCTGAGATCTCAGCAGTGGCAATTCTACCTTTGTGGACAGAACAGGTTCCTCTGTGTTAATGTTATGCATTAAAAGCTAAACCCATTAGTGCTTATACAGAGAGATATATGATGGCCTCTAGTGGTTCTCTGTATGTGTGCAGATCCAATCTTCAATGCCCCTCTCATTTTATGACTATGCACGCAGGAAAAAAAAAATTATTGATGTCCAGCTGTTACCTTTTATGAACAAAAACCTTTTGGCAACAGTAAAGAGAACTGCACAATATGTCCAGAAGAGAGGAGGTGATCTCCTCCATCAAAATATAAGCTGGGATGTTGCTAAGCACCGCTCAGAGAAGTCAATAGAACGCAGTCACAAATCACCTAAAATGTTCCTCGTCCTTTGGACTGCACCAGAGATGAGATCACTCATTCTGAATGGAGGCATCCTTCCTGTATTTGACAGCCAAAATCATAGCGACCTTGCATGCAGAATGGGTTCCCAGCTCTGTCTCCAGATGAAGAACTGCAGGATGGCTGACTCTTAGCCAACAAATGCGTCAGTCTCATCTTTCTCCTGAGTCACATCCAGGTCTGTACACGAGTCTGTGCCCACAAATGAAGATGCATGGAAGAATCTTGGCTTTCTGAGCCAGGCTGGGTATTAGATGTTCACACAGAGTGCATCAGTAGTTCTCACTGCAGTCCCTCAAACCTAATGTACCTGTCTCTCAGCTCTGATTCCACACTGACAAATCTGTACCCTTCAGGACCCAACTCAGAAGCTCCCTGATCCCAGTGGCCAAGGAATTAAAATATTATGGCTAGCAGCATACTCCTCTGCACATTGCTGCAAACATTCAGGCTTTTTGCCCCTTAGGAACTTTTTCACAGAGACCTGTGCACTTTGTAGAGCAGGTTTGCCTGCACAAGAGGAGAAACATCATATTCCATCTCATTTCAACTCTGTTAATCTCTGAAGGATGTATTGTTCCAGGCCAGGAAATATTTTGATTTTAAAATGCAGCTATGGCATGTAGACAGTTTTCCTCCGAAGAAAATGAATGGTATGGTCAGTAAAGCATCTGAATAAAAAAATATTTATAGCAGGTTAATGGGCAACATAATGTTACACTACTTTACCCATATGATTCTTCAAAGTCCTTTTGATCTACCAATGTTGACATCTCCTTACATTAAAGCTCCCATATTTTAGGGATTTTGATTACTTTAGTTCAAAAGAAATCTGCATTCCCAATAATTTGGCATCCTCTATTGTTAAAAATTATCCACAAGAGAAATAAAGAACCATGATAACAAGAAAAAAATGCATTGAAATTATAAATCTCAAAGCATTTCAATTCCTTATTCTTTCTTCTTATTCTTCTTTTTTCTTTAAATTGTACATTTTTTTACTCTTTTTACAAATTCAGCTTTGGGTTTTGAGATTTATGAGATAGAAAGGCACAAGGAAAATGAAGAGATGGAATATTCTATAGATACATCAGTAGATGAATATCTTAATTTTCTACTTTAATATAGTTGCAATATGCTAAAGTATAGTTTTATTTCTTATTTACACAGATGATCAAGTTATGTGCTTAAATATGTATCCAAATATCCAAGCATAGGGTTTTTAAGAGCTGAAAGATTAGAAGACAAATTCATAATGCCATAATTTCTTTCTCGGAAAGGAAAAGACTCTAACAAAAAGTCATTTAGGACAAAATAATGATAGGTCTTGAATCTTGACATTGAAATCCTATCAACATAATTAACAACCAAGAGGCAGATTGCTTGACTTTTGGCTTCTCAAGAATTCTGATGGTAAAATATAAGATAGTATGGCTGAGGGAAGTCAGACAAGATGAAAAGATGACAGGTGAAAGGCTGACAACCCTCAGAAATTATCTAAACCCCTTCTTTCTACAGTATAAGACATTCTAAAGTATTTTGAACAATGTTGAAAAATTGTCAAGAAAATGCATTTCCAGCTGACCTCTGTTAAGTTTGGTCTCAACCTTCCCTACTTATTTCCCAACAAACTTTTCTGGTTGCAATTTTTAAAGTGTGATCATTGCTTCTCATCCACCACACAAGGTCTGTGCCTATGTCTCTTTGTTTATTTGCATTTTTTGAAGACATAAATGCATTTTTAAAAATAATTCAATTAAAAACAAAATAAAACATCCATACAAAAAAGCACACAAAAAAATAACTTCTTTTATAAAAGAATATTTGCATATAGTTAATTTACATGTAACACCCATTTAGCTACCCACAACAGTGAACAATAAATATTTTATTCCATATACCAGTGGATGATATTGAAACACTTTCACTTTTGTCTCCAGACTCATCTCGTTCCCTCTGGTACAGTGTATTTCTTGTTTTGCTGACAGCAAACACTCAAACATCTGACATTAGATCACTTTCAATTAAGTGTGTTAGAACCAAACACTAGAGCTCCAGGGAAGAGGCATTTCGACTTAATGCCAGTTAAGTATAGTCTGTCCCTGTACTGGAAAATACAGGTGATTTGAGACAAGGCCTTTAGACTGCCTAGATTGCACAGATCAAAACAGTTTACGGATTTATTTACATTTGACTCTTCCTTTTCGATTTCCTTATTGTGACATATGGTGTTACTTATTCTCTTCCTAGATCCACACTTGAAAGCAAAACTCTGAAGCCATGAATTCCAAGGTTAAAAAACCATGTATCAGCAAAATCTTTTCAAAACTGCACCTAGCTGAAATGGCTTTTTTACTGCTATAAGCATAGAAAAGATATCTAATAGAGATTAGAAGTGGCTAAATGAGCTGTTTGTGGGGGAAGAATCACTTAAACAATACTACAAAGCATATCTATATTCTTGATATAATGAATGCCTTCTTATAGAGTATTACTGTACAGACTATTTGAGGAGATTGTGTGCTTTATTCTATCTTGGTCACTATGTGCTGAGCTGAAGAGTTTTAGAGAACTGGACAAGACATGAAGCTGATGATATAGAGCCTAAAAAATTGGCCTGATTCACAGGGTTGCTGAGAGCCTATTGAAGTAATTGGCTCCACAGCCACTAAGCACTCCTGAAAATAAACCATTTTCTCTCGTACTCACTAGTGTGAAATGAAGCATGACCCAAAACACCTGCCATCTACAGCTGGTTGGAAAGTTCAAGAAGCTTAAAAGGAAATGGGAAATAAGATTTTCACTTTCTCTTCTATTTTAATGTAATTTTTATGTAGTTGTTTCCTTTTGCTTATGAATTGAAACCCTAATTGCAGATCCTTACCCTAGAGAATTTCATTCATCCAGAGCAAACCAAGCTGCCAGCTTGATTTGAAAACTACATAGGTTCAAAAATATCA
This sequence comes from Luscinia megarhynchos, assembly GCA_034336665.1. Taxonomy (NCBI): domain Eukaryota; kingdom Metazoa; phylum Chordata; class Aves; order Passeriformes; family Muscicapidae; genus Luscinia; species Luscinia megarhynchos. The sequence goes on from JAPFBE010000003.1 coordinate 75,971,359, forward strand.
AGCCTGGGACATTATTGAAAGGGGAAGGTAAATATCTGTCTTATTATCAGGAAGCTGATACGTGGCTGCTTCACTTGTGTCTATTCTTAGGGTACCAGGAGAGTCTCTTTTCCTTCTATGCTGTCCCTTTGCTACTGTTAACAAATGCTGCACTGAAAATCTTGTCCCTAATGAGGTCAGGAGTAAAACTGTTATTGATTCTTAGAGCCAAGGATTCAGTATCTTTATGTATTTTTCTCTCCATTAAGTGATAGATGTTTGTGTTTAGAATGGATAATTAAATAGTCATTGTAATGTACCCTCATAGTGTTCTTTGGACAAATTTCAAACTTTATATTTAAAGAACCAGACTCTGAAACTAAACAAAATCTGTACTTAATTACTCCTCTGTAGATGTATTAGGTTTTTGTCTTTTTCACAGAAAACTGGCCACTATTTTTCCTTTGAGGCAGAAGGTCCAGGGACATTCTGAGTTAAATGGATGTCAATTCAGCCAATATTAATACAATTAAAATAGAAAGCATCAATAATTTAAATCCATTGTGACAAACTACAGGAAGAATCATGTTGTTGTCTTTCAAAGACAATAATAGTATAATAAATATATATAATACAATACAATACAATACAATGTAATAGAATGTAATATAAGTAATTTCAAAGGCAGAACTGCAAGATAGAGCGTGAATTTTTAAAAAATATTAAAATGGGAAGAAGTCTGCCGAACAAAGTTAAAACATTTCATTGAAGATTAAAGAGCAGCCAGGTTTTGTGAAGAAACTACAAATTCATAAGTACAACAGTGTTCTGGGAATGCTCAGTTGGACATTGTCGTGGTAGTGGTGAAATAATATCTTTTGTGATTCCATCCACTGTCTGCCAAGGTCCTCAGAAGACCTTTCTGCTATTATGTTGTATGAGAATGTTTAACCTCCTCAGATGAGATGAAGTACCAAGAGGGTGACTGTTGGAACAGTTGTAACAGATATTAGGTGAGTTGGGGCAGTTGTTGCAGTCCATAATTTGTAGGATCCCTGATTTTGTGGAAAGTTTATGTGGGAATCAGTTCTAGATAGGGATTTTTGCATATAGATATATGTATGTAGGCTCCAACACATACACCAAATGTCTTAGCTCTTCTACAATTAATAAGATCAAACAATGACTTGGAGTGATTCACTCACTTTCAAGAAGATATGGTTGCCCACTTGTGTGTCAGAGATGGAGATGCTGTAGGGTACTGCCATGGTTTAATCCCAGCCAGCAGCTAAACCCCACGCAAACAGTGCTATGATGGTGAAAATACAGTGGGATAGGAGAGAGAATCAGAAGGGGAATGGGAGAAAACTCATAGGTCAAGACAAAGACAGTTTAAGAGCTAAAGCAGATGTTGTTCATCCAAGTAAATCAGGCAAGGAGTTCATTCATCATTTGCCAGGGGCAGGCAGGTGTTCAGCCATGCCCAGGAGAGCAGGGTTTCATCACATTTAACGGTGAATTGGGAAGGCAAACACCATCATTCTGAATGCCCCCTCCTCCACCTCCTTCTTCCCCCAGATTTCTATGCTGACCATGATCTCATACAGTAGGGAATATGGATGAGAGTGGTGCTTCTATTTTCTTTTCTGTCCTGGTGGCAAGAATTATTGGTGAGTTTATACTTCAAGACTGCATATAATTTCCAATTTGTTACTCAGAGCAAATAAGACCCAGGGTATACAGGGAACAGTCCTGAAGGTATACAGCAGAACCTAAAGTAATTTAACCCCAATGAAACAGTGAAATCAGAATAAAATTATGCATTTCAGTTTCTTTTTTGAACAAAAATAAAAGCTCTGCTTTTCAGCTTAAGTTTTAAATAAAACTTTTGAATGGCCATTGAATAAGAAAATCACACCAACAAATAAGTCAGGAGTTACTGCTGAGAGCATATCTCAAGTTTGTCCAACAAAATAATAAATAAAAGAAGTAAAATCATAGAATTATAGGGTATGCTTAGTTGAAAGGCACCCATTAGGATGATCAGGTCAAATTTCTGGATCTACACAGGACCACTCCAAGAGCCAAACCATGTAAGCATTGTCCAAACTCTCTCAGGCTTTGTGCTATGATGACTTCTTTGGGGAGCTTGTTCCAATGCTCAACCACCCTCTGGGTGACAAATTTTAATATCCAACCTAAACACAACTTCCTGCTGTTTCCTCGAGTCCAGTCACTGAGGGATCAAGTGTCTGCCCTTCCACGTCCCCTCATGAGGATGTTGAAAATGGCAATGAGGTCTCCCCTCAGTCAATGACAGGAAAAGGCACTGTTAACCAAGATTCCCTCCTTTATTAATTCTTGATTCTATAATATGGACAAAATATTTAATGATAAACTTTTTGTAGGTGTTTCCTATTTTTCCTGTGAGATGGCAATTTTTTTTTCTTGAACTTATGTGGCTTATAGCACTCCTTAATTATATGGTGAAAAGGGAGCATTAGCACTAATATTACATAAACCTAATAAGCTTTAGTTTTTATGAATATTTTTCTTCATAATACAATTCAATTTGAAAAATATTGTCAAGATTAAAAATTATAAATGCTACATTTAAACTTTGCATCTGAAATTATATTTGGTATGAGAATTTATGGCTTAACCATGAGCTGTCCCTGACCTTTCAACTCAGAAAATACTGAGATATGCAAAGGAAAACATCCTGCATACCTAAATCAGCTGCTTGTACAAAGCATCTGTCTCCTTGCTACAGATGAACTGAGAGAAATGGACATTTCTGAGAGGGACCTGACCCCTTAGAGGAGGTTCATTTATAACAAAAACAAACAAAAAACAAAAATAAAAACAAACAAACAAAAAACCACCTAGAAAGCTAATTTAGAATTATTGTTGGAGTTTATAGACAAATTCTGCATGGCAACTATTAGGTAAAGTGACTGTTAATGAGAATTGCAGACTTTCAATTTCAAAGTTCTTAAGGAAGATGATGATGAAGTCAGAGATTTTCAGTGGCTTTATTCAAAGCACTGAAATCTTTTATGTCAGCTTGTGACTGATTCCCTACATTAGAAAAGTTAAGTTCTCAATGTTTTAAACATTCTGACCTAATTTATTTTATTAAAGGATAAATTGCAACAGAGAATGGTGGCAAATTCTGACATATAAATATGATTTCTTTTAAGAAATAAGTAATTTTAAAGCTTAAAAAAATACAGATGTGTTTATGTTTGGTAAAATATCTGTTCTGAAATGCCTGACTACTTACAAGGATTTGAGCTACCAAAAATTATTTTAACTTGATTTTGCCATTTTACATTTCTTGTTAATTTTTAGTCAATGAAAACCATTAGAGAAAGGCTAAGACTTGACAAAAAGCTGCATAAGAATTCTGTGTCCTGAGAATGATAATAATGTATGAATGTAACTTCAGAAGTCTTTTTAGAGACAGTCTGAAATTCCATCTCCAAATATTCATTCTGTTAATCTCCCAGAGTTCACAGAGTTTGTTATGGCTAGTTCTTCTCTTGCTGTGAGACACTGGAATATTAATGGCTTATGACTCAACACAATCAGCCATTTGCAGAAGTAGTAAGAAGGAGATCCTGTGAGGAGAGATAATGCTTTTTATCATGCCAAAGTCCTTCCTCACAGGCCTGAAAACTCCCCTTGGGGGAGATACTGGGATGTTCACACATTCACACATAGGCCTGAAGAAATTCATCCCTTCCAGTGGGGAATAAATGGCTCAACTACTCAGACAAGAGTTTTGTCTTAGGAGGTGCAACAGACAGAGCAGAACTCCCCATACCCGGAGAGGTACCTGAGCATTCCCACCTAGGCTGGGCCTGCACTAACCCACTGAACTTTGCATTTTATTGGCTACCACCACTCCTAATGGATCAAGACTGCAGCAAACACGTCAACAAATGGACTTCTAAACCGCAGCAATCAAGTCTTGTGAAAAATTACAAGTAAAAAGATGTATTTAAACATTCTGAAATAGCTGATACTCTTTAAAATAATTAATTAATTCTATTTAAAATAATTCATTAATATTTATGAAAAATTGGATTGTAAATCTTAGGACAAGAGTACTGTCTCCTATCAAGAAAGTAAGATCATAGATTCACAGAACCATGGAATAGCAGAATGAGTGAGGTTGGAAAGGACCATAGGGGTTTACTTGGTCCAATCTCTCTGCTCAAGCAAGATCATCCTTGAGCACATTACAGAGCTTTGCATTCTGGTGGTTCTTCAATATCTCCAGAGGGATATTTCACAGCTTCTCTGGGCAACCTGTTTCAGTGTGTGGTCCCTTTCACAATAAAAATGTTCTTCCTCATCTTCAGGATCTTCATGAAAATATAATTTCCTCTCTATTATGTATCCCTTGGATACTGCCTCCAAGATTCACAAGATTACCATATCTTTTTGTCTAAAAAAAACCATCACTTATGGAGAAGTTTAGGATAAATCAGGAAATTTATATGGCTGACAGCTTGCTAGCAACTTGGTATTAGTCATAATGTACACAAGCAGCTAAAACAGCAAAGTAAGAATGTAAATTATGATATCTTAACATACAAGGAATTATGAGTAACATTGTTACACAAGGAATTCCACTATTTCCAATAGACAAGGGAATTTGGAAGATTTTCATCAGGATTAAGGTTTCTCAGTTTGACTCAAAGCTTGCAGAAAAATATCATGGGGGCATTTATTTTTTTGAGGGGAATGATAGAACAGCTACCAAACAAAATTAATGATTCTCCTAATAGCTGCTGTGAGCTTAAATCTACAGTCACTTCCCACTTCCATTTAGTTTTATTTGATGACTTGAGGAAAAAAATTCTGAGCTTGACTCTAGAAAATGAGACAAGAAAATGAATGTGAGATGTCATAGATCAAAATACATTCAGAAAATGTGAGGATGGCAGACATACAGAAATAGGAAAAGCACCATTCCTAATGAAAAAGAATAATTCACTTGGTCAGTATTTTTTAATATATGTTTCTAACCATTTTTTTTTCCTGCAGATAACATATTTCACTTCAAGTTTTTGATATATTTTACAAATGTTAATGAGTTGAGCTTCAGAGCTGCAGCTTCCTGATGTTAAATGGATATTAGTCACATATCACAGAGGAGAAAACTTGTGCTAAGCCCTTGTATAAGCAGCAAATTTTGTGTGATTCTGGAAAGTCATTGTGTCTCCACACTAACATGGGAATGCACTGCAGAACAGATTAATGATGGGTTGTGTATAAACTTGCTGTGATTGCTCCTCTGTGCACAAATGCATTGTACATTTAAATCAAGCCTGAGTGCTACTGGGCATGTATATTGTAAAGGATATTAAGAAACAAGGCACATACAAAGGAGATAGAAGGAAACAAGCAATGCACAGGTAGCAAGATCTGTCTGAATGGAGCTGATTGCACACTCAAATTTTGGTCATATTTCAGCCAATCAGACAGAATGCAAATATGAGTACTTGTAGGGAAAAAAAGTATGTAGCAGGAGAAAATTACCTAAGAAGAGCTTGGTGCAGATCACAAATTAATAGTCTGTGCTTTGCTCCCATCCCAAGCCAATAAAACTACTCACTGTCCTCTACATTCAGCTTTGCAGCCAAAATTCATTTTGAGGGAAACAGAAAAGCCAGAAGTGGCAAAAATGATCCTTGTAATTTATCCCTTTCTTAAAATGGAATCCTCCCCACAGTTATTCAGAAATCTCTCTCCTATGTGAGGCTCAGTGCCTTGCTCTTAGGAGAGAAAAAAAAGAGAAAACAAACTAAAAAGCATATGTCCTATTTAACCTTTTCTGAGAAAAAGAAAAGTGCTTCAGGACCTATTTTTTCCTCTTCTCATTTCTTACTCAACCTATAAACAATATGTCATCACTGAGATGAAAAAAAGGGTCCTTTTATGAGGACAGTGGTGCTTTGATGAAAACATGTTTTGCCATTTGTTTTATTAATAACATTTCCAGCTTGCCAAAAATCTCTGGGACCTTTTCAGAAGTCAGGAATCATCACTCATTACTTAAAGCAGGAAAAAACTCAATTCCATTCTAAAATTTTTTTCTCCTGAGCAAAAATCTTATTCCATCTTAAAAAAAAAAAAATTAGAGAAGCTTTTTGTAATTGCTGAGACTAAAATCTGTTTTGAGATACACCTGAAAGCATACACATTTATCTGCCTGGTCTGAGACAACTGAAGAAGTGAACTGCACTGTCACATTCTGAAAGGCTCAGTTTTAATACTTTTATGTGTTATTTTAAAAGTGATGGGGCTGATTTTTATCAATCTGTAGCAAGGTTAAAGTAGTAGGAAGACACTAGCATCAATAAGATGGGAAGATATTCCTCACTAAGTAATTTTGACTGGAATAAAAGGTAATCTACCATCAAAATACTTTTTTCATGTTGAAGACAAGGCCTGTACAAATTACAGCTGTTTTCCCAAAAACAATGTAAAAGTTCCCACTGTAGAAAGGAAAAGGAGAAAAACCCTAAGAAATTTTAAAGGAGTTTTTCTTCGTATTTTAGGTTGTGTATAAGAACTTTTCTCTTAACTTTACAAAACATTCTGATGTAAGAAATTCAACAAACTGAAAAAAAAACTGCAATAAGAACTGGATATCTGTTTAGCTACTTTGTTTTCATGCTACTCATCACCACAACATCTAAAAGATTACAGCTATCTCTATAGGCAATAAAATTAACATATATTGAGTATGACACATTCAATTTCTCATGTCTCTAAAGAGGCAGATTTCCATACATGGACCATTTTCCTGATTTTTGTTATATGCAATTAAATTTGTTTTTAAATATGCACTCTGCAATTGACATATTTCAATGGGTGCATTTTAGGCTCTAGTTCAGAAAGTGGTGTTGGACATAATTTCTTGAGGGAGTTCATCTCAGATAATATTTTGCAGCTAATTTTGTGTCTTTTTTCTGAGGCTCCCAAGCTACTTTGTAATGTTGAATGATTCTTCATTATTATATATTAGATAGATAGGTAGATGTGAAAGCTATTTCACTCTTGACCAGAGAAGACGGGATTCTCCTAGCAAAACATATTAACTCAATGTCAAAACTGGTCATAGAAAACTAGAATGGTTGCAACTGATTTATTGTACCTCCTATTGAAGTCTTCTTATTTAAGTGGAGAACTTCAAGGTCAGACAGTATGTATTGAAAATACACCAAAAGTCTACTTAGTTACTGGTGCAGATGAGAAATTATGCACCAGCTTTGTGAACAGGGCGGTGACAGAATTGTGTTCTACGTGTGCAGATGCACCACTGTGACACTGGTTGAAATTTCATTCTTTCATTGTGTGCTCAGAGAAGGAAGAACTTTGTCTGAACTCTGTGTCCCGAGACAATTACATAAAAAGCATTGTTTCAACGTGACAACTATAGAAGTTAATTCCTTGATACTAGTACTGATTGATTGATAATAACTAAGTGCGTAGAATTTTCTCAGAGCTTTATAACTGTTTGATTTTTACAATTATTACTTTAGGATTAAAAATATCACATTAGCAATATAAATTCACTACAAATGAAAGGCAACAATAGCAGACTGAGAGTTCCCAAAAGCTGGGAGATTGTTATCTACAGATCACGTATTTGCAGTGATATTGTAACGATCAGAGTTAGGGACTTGCTAAAATCTTTTATCAAAATGCAGAAGTGAATCGCAAATAAATGTTGATCAAAGATGTGCATTGAAAAAAAGACCTTTGAAACTATAGTTAATTATAAAGAAAAGAGGGAAAGACATATTGAATTAGGCTAATTAAAATAACCTCTTTAAAACAGCCAGGCTTAGAGCTCCACACATAGAAAGGCTGTATATTAAGAAGGAAGAATTTATGGCTTGAGCACCATTAACCTGGAAATTATTTTAATATTTTAGGAGACATTTCTTCTTGTCCCAGAAGACATTTATTGGTAAGAAAATTTTGCTGTTCCTTCTGATTTTTTCAGCAAACAAATAACATGCATTTTGGAGATGAATTTAAATATGGAGATGAATCTAAATATGGAGATGAAAATAATGAAAATTAAGTGAGAAATCTGCATAATATTATCATGTTTGACTTTTGGAAAATATGTAAAACAACAGGAGATGCCAAAAGAAATAGCTGTCAGTAGCTCCTGAATTCTTCCTCTGAGACCATAGATGATTTCAATCACTCCAGCTGTAAGCTTTTTGCAGCACAGTACTGTCTTCATTAGAAGAAAATGCTGAACACTAATCAAGCCTTTAGCAAAAAAAACCCCAAAAATCATGATAAAAACAGTGACCAGGAAACAAATCTTTAAAATAGCCAGTAGGTATACTTTTTAATTGTCAAATTTCATAATAATTTGAACAAAAGATTAATTTATAGAAAAAAGGGGTCACTTGGTGATCTCTATTTTCAAGTTGAACTGAAAACACAATTTAGAAAAACAAAATTTTAAGATATTAGGAAACTTAGGAGTGTAAAATAAACATTAAAGTATTCAGAAACAGATCAGGTAAACTATTGCTCCTTTTGGTCAAACTTCTAAAGCAGAAAATAAAAACCATCTGTAAATTACATATCCTGGTATTTCATTGATGTATTGTTGCCTGCACTCTGATCTCAATGACCCTTTGCAAATCTGAAGAGTTTATAGGCAATGAGTAGGTTACAATGTCGGTTTATCCAGATTTAATACAAGAGGATTTTATCCAAATTTCAAACTTCCAGACAAGTTACAATAGTACATATGACACCTTTCAATCTAAATTTTACTGCCAGAAAATACTACAAAGGTCTTTGCATGAACCAAGGAAGACCTCCAGAGCCCAGATGAATTTTAGTTCTTCTCTGTCTTAATTTTTTCTATCATTAGCCTGGTACCAAAGAAGAATGAATTGTCAAAGACATATATTTTTAAATTATATAAACTAGTGAAATTACCAGGTTAACATATGTAAATATGTATCTCGATGTGCAAACTGCTTACACATAGTAGGACACAAAAATTACTTATAGGTAGGTACAAGAGAACTAGATTGGCTTTATCTGCCTGACATATTTTAAGGCAGCAGTCCAAAACACTTCTATGCTTTTCAGTGGCACTGGCTAGAAGACAAAAGATTACATTGCTCAGATGGGTAGAACATGAGTTCACGTGAAATCAGGGGAGAATAAAAACTTTCTCAATAATTTAGAATCATTTCAATCAACAGTTTCTTTTAATTTAATCCCTGAACAAAGCCACTTGTCTCTAACACGAATCTGAGCAGAGAATGTTGAGACAGACTGAATGGGGACCTAACTCAGCACTTTGCTGTCAGCTCAAAATTAACTTCAGTAGACCATCAGAAGCAGGAGTTAGCTCTGGTTCATAGTGCAAGCTTCACCCCTGAGCTAAAGCTCTAGCAGGTCCTCGAGGAATAAGTGACACCTTTACAGGGAGAGAGAGTGCTGAGTACAAACCTCTACAAACCTTCCCCTAGCCCTCAGGACTCTGGCATTGCTCCCACTGTCACATCTCCTGCCAAGAATTTCTTTAGCTAGTAGTGGCCCTGGAAAGCAAATATGCTGAGTGACTTGCACTACCAGTTCCTAAACTTGTCTGTGGAGCTTCTTGTTACCTTCATCTTTCTAGGAGAATCACCTTAGGCTGGAGAGTGATTCAAGAAGCTTCCAATAACCTGACTTTGAGATTACTGTTCACTCAGTCCAGATGTCAGGAAAATCAAGCAATAAAAAAATTTAATTTGAAAAAGTTAATGAATAAAAAAGGAAAAATGGCCATGAAGATTCCAAAGGCTTGTTGGAATTGTGTATCAAAATGGAATAAAAGACATGTATTTAATATCTTATTGATACTGAGATTAAGTCTATTAGACATTTCTTTCCAGCATTCAGCAGACAAGTTAAAGATGTAATATTAGCCTACATAGTAAGGATCTTTGTGCTTTTTTTTTCACATTCCACAGCTGCAACTGGATTTTGTAGAAGAAAATAAAGGAAGCACACTGGATTTTATACTTCCACATTACATGAAGTCTGTTTAGGGGTTCACTACTGCTTAAACTCTCTCCTCCTTTTTCCTGCCTTCCAGAACTGATTTATTCCTAAGGAGACAGATTCAATCTTCATCACCTGAACTTCATCCCTTTGCAGTGAAACTCCTAATGTTATTTAAACAGTTCAGTTGTTTCCTCTGCTTGACTAAACTACTAATAGCTTGTTAAATAACTGAGCTAAAGGCAAAAGGTACATTTCACAGTGCAGCTTTCCTAGAGACTTTCTGAGAGGATATTGACTTTGCTTTAATTGTCCATGACAAGCTAACTTTTAAGCTCCCAGCCCAGAAGTCAGCAGTATATAAGGTCACTGTAGGTTTGAACAGGAAGCAGCTTCTAAGAAGTGCCAAACTCATTTGCAAAGAAATTGAAAGGACCAAAATACTAAGTCCACCTGGGAAGAATGTGAACCAGTGTCTTGAACTTGTGTGTGGAAGAGACTTCTTCAATAGTGATGAGGGTAGGCAGGGAGGGTGTTGAGGCTTCCTGTTTGTGAGACAATAGTTAGAGAATGGGCTTGTAAAAATTGACAAAATCAAAACAGAGAGTACCCTGAGACCTGCCCAGGTCCTTCTGTAGGGCCTTCCTACCCTTTAGCAGATTGACACTCCTGCCCAATCTGGTAGCATCAGCAAAATGACGGTGCACTTGATTCCCTCATCCAGATTATTGATAAAGATATTAAATAGAGCTGGCCCAAATACTGAGCCCTGAAGAGCCACTTGTGAGCCATACCCCACTTGTGACTGGCCACCAGCTGGATGTGGCACCATTCACCACATCTCTCTGGACCTGGCCATCCAGCCCCATGCCTCATCCCCTGGTTGTCCTGCACCTACTGCATGATGGTTCTCAAAATTTTCTATTCCATGACTTTCCCTAGAACCAAGGTCAGGCTGACAAGCATGTAGCTCCCCAGATCCTCCTTCCAGCCCTCTTTGTAGGTGGGTGTCCTATTTCCAGCCTCCAGTCAAGTGGGACCACACCAGTGAGGTGTGGCTGTTGGTAAATGATATAGAGTGTCTTGGCAACCTCTTCCACCAGCTCATTCAGTAGCCTTGGGTGGGTCCATCTGGCTCCACAGACTTGTCTGTGTGGTGTAGCAGCATCACTGATCATTTCTCTTTGGATTATGGGGGTTCCATTCTGCTTACCTTCCCAAATTGTATTCCATCTCAAGTTGCTGGGTACTTGAAGAACAAGGAGTCTGATTATTAAAGACTGAATCAAAGAAGCCATTAAGTACCTTATTCTTTTCCTCATACTTTGTTACTATATTTCCCCCCACATGATATAAAGGATGGAGATTCTCCTTAGCCCTCTTTTTGTTGCTAGTAGGTTTATAGAAGTACTTTTTATTGTCATTAAGTTCTAGCTGGGCTTTCCTCTAATTATCTCCCTTTAAACCCTCACAATATCAATCACAATGTCTCCTGAGCCACCTGCCCCTTCTTTGAAAGGTGATACACTTCCCTTTCTTTCCTGAGTTCCAGCCAAAGTTCTCTGTTGAGGCAAGCTGATCTTCTCTTCCAGCACATCTTTTGGCGATGGGGATGGCCTGCTCCTGAGCCTTTAGAATTTCCGTGTTGAAGAAAGTCTTCCTGCAATTCTTTTCCCTTCAGGACTGCCTCACAAGGAGCTTGGTCATGAGTATACTTTTCTGACTACAATCCAACTATCAAAGTGGCACACAGGCAAAGAGCTCTTTCCTGCTATGTGGTAGACTTCTCACACCTGAACTATCACACATCGAGGATTGTACACACTATCTTTACAATAGGTTCATGCTGGCCAGACACATTCACTTTCAACAACAGTTGAGAGCAGACTTACTCCTCTGCTAGGTAGGCTTAAAATGGTGTGTATAAAGAAGGCTTACAGGTTGGTCTGGACAGAGAGTTGTGAATTATTTTTGTGATTAAAACTGTGTACTAGCAAAAAGAATATAAATTGCCCAATAAGCTTAAAAACAAAATTCATTAATTTCATTCAGCTAGGTAGAATGGCGATTTGGAAAGGAAAATAAAAAGGAAAATTTTTATCAACACAGATCAGATACAAAAGCACATTAAGAAAAAGAAGGGGCTGAGTTCTCCTTCAGAGCAGACACTGCTGATTTGTGGCAGGATTTGCCACCGAAGCAGCATCAATGCAAGCTTTTCATGACACAGAATGTAAACCAGAATTATGCCCAGTGCCTGCAATGTGATAAAGACAGGCATTCCTCCCTCCTGCAGAAGCCACGGGATCATCTCTAGGACACCATGCACCTACATGTGCCATCTTCAGGTCCCATATATAAGCAAGCCCAGTTGTCTGTTGAAATGCACAAACTGAACAGTTAAAGTGCTCAGGATGGTTTGGACATTGAACACCCACATTCTTTCTCTTTAAATCACCTCCAACAAGAACATCATCTACTCACTGGAACAGTTGCAACTTTTCAGCTCCATTACACGCTTACTGTTTTGATGTGCCCTCCCATCTCTCATGCCTTTGTACCTGACAGGTTTTCAGGACTACCTGTTTACACATCATCATCTTGGTGCCCAGTATCTGCTCATATGATCCTGTTTCCAGGGTTTGACACTGTGCTCCTTTTACTGCCAACATTATTGACATTACTCTCTCTTCTCTTTGGATGTGCCTCATCTGCTAACACCTCCCACTTCTACAATAGATATGGGACAAACCCACCACAAATTAGCTCAGGCCAGTTACTCAAAAATTATTACATGCAGTTGCAGGTCCAGCACAACACACTGGGGGATGTGTTTATATTCTCCACATATTTCCTTGCTCAGACTTAACACAGAACATCTGATGCTTGCAGGAACAAAATGTTCATTTATATTAAGTGCAACACTGCACTTAGCTCTCTGCTCTCATTACTACAACTTTATTTTCTGGAAGCTTACTAACCTAATTGTAATTTATAGACCAAATGTTTCAACTTAACAAGAATAACATTTCTTTGTTTTTCTCTGATAAAATACAATGTTAATTTGGACTTCTGAGTAATAATGTATCTCCAATATCAGCATATTTCTAGTCCATTTACTTACACATAGTATGCTTTTTAGACTTAAATTTTCTCCCACTTGCTTTTTCTAAAAAGTAAAAGTCTCAGCATGATAACTACATTGTGTTCATGCTGCAACATCAAAACTAAATGCTTTCAGGCTACACTCAGAAATGATAAATGTAATTAAAGCTTTACTTTAAAATACTCTCAGAGCTTATTGGCACTGAAAAGCACTTCTCCTGATGTCTCAGTGTTCCTGCAGCTGTGCTTAGTGAAATCAGGTTAATTTCCTCTTGACAAGTACAAAAATTAAGATTTCTACTTTCATGGGAGGTGTAACTGCCTAGTAAATATAATATTGGGCACCAAAGCAAACAATTTTCAGAGAATATGCAACCTATTAATTTAGTGTCACAAAAAAAAAGACATTTGTGTTGCACTTATTACACTTTCTGAGGTACACATCCATTCTTACTATAGTTTTGAAGTTTTACATGTTGTAATTTCATATTTTGTACCTTTGATAAAGTAACTGATTTGAGGGAAAAAAAGAAGAGCAATATGCTGCAGAAAAATCCTTGAGAAATGCCACATGAAAAATTCCTGATGGTCATGAATGGACGGAATGAAAGAAGCAACAAAATTAAATAAAGAAGGTTTTACAACAACAGTGTTTCAAAGCAGGAGTTACTGAACAAAGAGTACCAGTGCAGAAATGATTTGCCACCTAATGAGTATTTTTGTTAATGATCTTTGCCACTAAAAGTAGGACTATGCTAATGAATATTGTCATTGAAGAAAATTTGAGAGGCATTATCAATAGCAAAGATGAAGATAAACACAGGGGAAGAAATGGATGACCTTGAGAACTTGAGAGGACAATTTTAATGACATTTTGCAATAGGAAAAGAGAGAATAACAGGGTACTAAGCCCAAGGACTTCTGCTATAAAATCAGTTTGAAATACAAAAGAAGGACAAAGTACAGAGAATACAGGAGAGAAGGAGAGTGGCTTTGCCACAAATGAACCTGCAATAATCTGACCATGGAGAAAACTGACTGGTTTAGTGAAGCCAAAGGTGTTGTCTACAAAATACCAGACTAACAACAACTGAAAACAAGCCTCCAGCCCTCCAGATGAGAAGAATGTATTTTAAAGGACAATTTTTTAATGCCGCATTTGGTTGAACATTAAAAAACTTTTATCTTTAAGAAGATTATGGAACAAGCCTCTTAAGGGTTAGATGAAGGAATACAACAAGTATCCCAAAGTGACAGGGTAAATTTACACCTGTGACCTTTTGTATATCCCTGACATGGCAGAAAACTACATCCAGTGACCTCTGTCAGAAGCTGGTGGAATTAGGAAAAAACCTCATCTGCTCTTTCTTACAATATATTCTTGATTAGTCATCTTTCTAAGACAGCATTAATCACTGAAAAATATGTCCACAGATACAGCTTGTGTTAACAATAATTGTAACTAAATTGTAACTAAGTAATTGCAATGTAAAAAAAAAAAAAAAAAAAGACATATTTTTATCCTTGTGATTTTTAGTTTTAGGTCTCCAGAGCTAGGAAGACATGTTCCAAATGTCGTAAAGGCAAAGGTTTTTGTTATTGAAACACCACTGTATTCAATTTTGTTTTGACATATAATTCAAATGTTCAACCCAGAGCAACTGCTACACATAAACATTCACAAAAAATGAGGTTTTTCCATCACATAAAGGGGACTTTGAATGGCTCTGCAGACCACTTAAAGCCTTCATCCCGTGAACTAGAAGGCATTTATGTCTTTGTGATATAATGTCCTCAGGACTTCATTGACATTTACAAGATGTGAATTTCTGCCAGGCAAACATAAGTTGCTTCATAAAGCCTAGTCCAACTAATAGTCATTAGTTCATTCTCAATGGACATGTAAGAATTCCTTTAAATAGCAGTCATTGTAATTTGAAATCTCAGTATAAACTTACTCGAAAAAAATATTAAAAAATATTCAGAGAAATGAGTTTCTCTTTTGACATGAAAAAGTGCAAATCAAACAAAATGTTTGGTCTGAGTGCTGAAATCAAAATATGAAAGAAGAACAGTGGACAAAGGAGATAAAGGAGATGTTAACAACTCTTACATGTCATCTCTGGGCCCCCTTTGAAGGAGTAAAGTTCTGCAGAGTCACTTCCTCTGAAATCTGAGAGTACTACAGAAGAAAAAAAGAAACAAGCCTGACTTGAAAAAATTGGAATAAATGTCAAATCTCAGCAGTTAAGGGCCCTGGCAGTATCAGGGTCCTGTTATTCTTTAGAAAGGATGGGAAGAAGTAATCTAAGAATATTTTCTCCTGTCTCTTGAGCCTTGGAGACCTTTTTGTTTGATATGAACCCCTCCACATCCGACAAAGACCCTCTAAACAGAATGGAATGAAGAATGTTTTTTCATTCTACTCATTAGTCCTTACAATAAAGCTTCCACAGACTTCCACCTCTGAAGGAATTTTAAGCTTTCTTAGGACAAGAAGAAGAGAAAAATTTACTTTATTTTCTTTGAAGGGTAATAGATGTTCAAGCAAAGGCATGACAAAGGCCTGCAAAATAAGGCAGTGTAGGAGTAATAGAGAGTCATCTAGAAATTGGAAATCAGATCTCTTGTGAAGGCGTAATGGTTGATATGACATCTGGCCAAATCTGACATTGGGTTTCCCAGTATCTCCCTACTCTTAGTTCCTCTGTCAAGAGTGAGGCTTTATCTGAACTCACATATAGCTCATTGTTCCTTTGTTAACCTTAGAATTCCAATTTGGCAACTCCCCTGCGTCCTGCCCTTTTTCTGGGCCTTGAATATTTTGCTCAGAAGCTCTTGGTCCTGAAAGTGAATATGAATATATTCTGCATCAGAAAAGGAGCGAGGCAGGAAGAGGAATTATGAGGAATTAATAGGAGATGTAAGAGGCACTTAGATATTGTGCTTGGGAACAATCACTTGTGGTGGACATGGCAGTGCTGGGTTAATGGACTATGAGATCTTAAAAGACTTCTCCAAACTAAACAATTCTATGAGTCTACAATTCTAAGATAATAATTGCAGCTGTCTATCACAGAACTTGATAAAGCAGATAGAGCTGATAGAATTTTTGATTCCTGTTCTTTAATGAGTAGTTGAATGCTTTTCATTTCATAATAACTGGAAAGAATAGGAAGCCACAAGGCAAAACAGTAGTTTTCATTACAAAAATGCTAAAGGGGGTGGTCCTCTGGGTGTTTGACTTACTTTCAGGTGCAAGTCCCAATGCAGACTTGCCTACTAATCAAGGTGAAGGTTTAACCACAGGTGGGAAAAGAACTATTTTTATTTTAATGGCAAGGAGAAGGGAAGGAATTGAGCTGTACTCCATTCCACCAGGACATATTCAGAGCAAGATTCTGGTTCTTAATACATTATATGACATAATCCTCATTCTGAAATGGGAAATAAGGAAGGCTCAGGCAGCTACAGGCCAGTCAGTCTTACCTCTGTGAACAGCAAGATCATGGGTAGATCCTCCTGAAAACTAAGCTAAGGCACAGTGAAAATAAAGAGGTGGTCGGTGACTGCCAGCATGACTTCCCTAAAAGCAGATCATGTCTGACAAGTCTGGTGGCCTTCTTGTGGGATTACAGCATTGGTGGATAAAGGAAGAGCAACTGCCATAATTATTCAATATCATAGGTCATCACTTGATATAATGAAATTTACCTTTTTCTCAGAGAGAAGGAATGGGTAGTTGCTAAGAGGCTACAAGTGTGTCTGGCAGCAGCCATGGTGGTGTTTGAGAGACAGAATACCTGCAGGAAGTAATCTCAGTAATCCTGCACTGACAATGAAAACTGAAAGGTCTCTGAGGCAGAGTATACTGACAAAACAAGCTTGCAGTCTGTGAGAGAAAAAAAAGTGCTTATTGAACAGACAGGTTAAAAAAAAAGGAATCTGAACCTTCTTCTCCTCTCCCTCCTTGCTTCAAGTAGTACTCAGAAAAAAAATGCATGCAAATAAACAGGATGACATTTATAAAACACATGACTAATAATAAATTTCTCTCTTTCTAAACAGCCTGGAAAAGGCCCATGTTTCTTGAGTCAGTGGGTTGTGGTTGGTGTTTGCACTTTTCCCCTACCAGAATTACTTTTGACTGAGCTGATGGTGATTCCAGCGGGGTTGCTGAGTCGGCTTTCCTTGTGGCCCATAAATTCTGCATTCTTTGTGCCCATTGTCAGTAATGCATTTGTCTCCCCAGCTGGGTAAGCACTTGGACAATAGCTCCATCTTTCTTTTTTCTCAAGCTCCCATCACAGTGGCTTAGAGCAGTCTGAGTTCCAGGTATCCACAGAGGGATAGATATTGGCTGGGAGTGAGGGAGTGGTATCAGTGGTCACAGGTGTCCTGTGTTCCATAACTTGGGTTGATTTTTCTTTGACTGTGATATGTTTATGAGCAGTTGCTTCCCTTCACAGTTTGCCAGAGATAATTTTTGGATGTGTTACCAGGATGTGCCAGCCAGACCAGGCTGGAGTTAGCACCATGCTGTAGCTCCATTCTGTCCTTATTTCATGGCAAAGTCCTTCTGTGGTCAAAACAGTGTTTGAGACAGACAGCTCTGCTCTGTAAATCCTTACAACAGATCAAAGAGTAAGTAATGTTCCAGACAATGGTCCTGGGTGCTGAAATTTTCCATGCATAAGGGCTGATTCCAGTTCAGTGTTTCTGCTCCAGCTAGAAAAAATTCCATTGTTTCCAATGGAAAAGGTAGTGTCTCTGACCAAGTTAGAAAAAAATAAATAGATTTCTCTCTGAGCAGCCTAGAATCTTAGTTTTGGTATAGGGTCTGTTGTGAATTTTGATCAATGCTGTGCTTGTACATCTGAATAAGAATATTTGGCCTGACGAAATGGACTTGAGGAAAAGGAAGGGGGAAAAAGATATTCCATATAAATGGAAACTGAGAGCCACTTGGTTAAGGGAAACCCTGCATTTTCTGGATTTCACAATTGGTGATCAAGGATCTGATTTGTAGAGATATTAATCGTTCACAGCTGGATTCAAAGATGTTGGGAGCTGGTTTTGAACATAGTGGACACCATGTAGAGCTAAGTACTCTATTATGGAGAAAAAAATAGGAAAATATCTCAGAGCCTCTAATCATTCAACATAAATTAGTGAAAACTTGGTACTTGCTTATTTTATGCAGCAGATAACAGCCAACTATTCAACTGGGACACTGGGAAATAATTTAGCTCCATGAAGGTACTATGGGAATAAATTAATTCATATTTTGAAGTCCATGGGTATCATTGCAATGACTGCAGTAGCCAACATGATGAAAGGATTAATACTCTTGTGTTCACTGAAGGCTTTGGATAAAGCAGGAGTCCTATGGATGAGAGGGAAAGTTCATGTATGTAAAACCCCTGTGCAATCTTAGTTCTATAATTTTCTAGCTTTTAAGTTCTAGGCTTCATAGTCTTGAAAATATTCTTTTCTGTTATTGTATTTTTTCTTCAATAAATAGAGAAAGAGGCAGAAGTTAAAATGTACATTGTTTAACTCCCCTTTGTCTCTGGAGGGATGTTCCTTGTGCCTATGTAAAGCTAATGAGAGAAAACTTGGATTCTTTTTAATGCACTGAAGAAAACGCAGTAACATATTTATACAGCACAAAATATAAATTATTTAGCTGATGGGCCACAGTGGCCTCTGAGGAAAAGTGTTATTTGTCTTACTAATACACTTTGAACATATACAAGAGGAAAAAACAATAAAAAAATCACGCAGAACTTTTATCCAATGCTTACAAATTAATTTACTAATACTTCAGAATAAAAATAAAGAAACCTTTGATTTTTCTTAAATAAATCCAAACTAATTAGGTTTTCTTAGATATAGTGCAACATTCTAAATATTCATAGACAATGAGGCTTCAAATTTGCTTGAAATTTTTCCAGGTTATTTTTTCCCCACTAATAACTTCAGCACAAATACTTCTATTCTTAAAGGGTGCTTTTTAACTTCCCTGATGCACAGTAAATGCACTGTGCTAGCAACTTCCACAAGTTCTGATACTGTCCCAGGAAGAAAACGTGTGATTAAATCTCACAAAATTTTAAAACCAATTCGGGTGTAAACAGATCAGTCCACTTGTGCAGGTTTTGGAATATAAAGAAAACTCTTCCCAAGTGGTTGAGTCAAGAGGTCACCATCACTGGAGGCATTTTTAAGACATGCAGATCTTGCACTTGGGAGCATGGTTTAGTGGCAGACTTGGCAGTGCCGGGTTAATGGTGGGACTTGATGATCTTTTCCAACCTTAATGATTCTATGATTCTAAGAGATTATATAGACCCTGGCTTCAGTGTATAACATTTATGTAGCTGTATAAAAGTGAAAAATTCGTTTAATAATAAATTTAGGCTTATTGGTAGTACACAGTAGGCTTTGAAAACTTAGACTATCAAAGCACTACTTGTTAATTCAATAATCATGAAAATCATCACTTAAAAAACTTCCTAAACCTGTAGAGAAACTTCATCTTTGTGTAAGCATTTTTAAGGGTATAAACAAAAAAGCAACAAAATAAGAAGGTATAGTAGATTAGGAACTGATAGGAAAAGTTCTAGTGTCTTATTTTCTTTTATCTATGGTGTTTTTACAATGTTATTCTTTGAAACTTAAGTCTGAGATAACTTTCAAATAAATCAAATTAATTACCAAGGAAGCAAAGAAGTAAATAAAGGTAACAGGGGCAATAGTAACTTAGGAAGAACAAAAGAAAAAAAAAAATTACCTTGAAGAAAGTCATATATAATCCCAGGCTCAGAGGCTGAAGTATTTTATTCCTTTCAATAAGTGTCATATTTCTCATAAATCCTATAAAATACTGCTGTGGACACAAGCAATAGAGCTGCAAGACTTCTAATGGCAGAATTCTCAGCATTATGATAAATATGAGATTTTTGACATGCAAAAAATGATTATGCTTTTAATGGAATTACAAAATATAATTAACCTGCAAGCTTGGTACTATGTGATAAAAGTAATCTAAATGTATGACAAATTATCTGTTTTATTGTGTTTTATATCATAATTATGTATTCCTAAACTACTCTACAAAGCTCAAGGATGGTTTTCTTACCACTGAAAAGATAAACCTATAGTGATGATTTTGTTT
This sequence comes from Luscinia megarhynchos, assembly GCA_034336665.1. Lineage (NCBI taxonomy): Eukaryota > Metazoa > Chordata > Aves > Passeriformes > Muscicapidae > Luscinia > Luscinia megarhynchos. The sequence continues at coordinate 75,991,676 of JAPFBE010000003.1, forward strand.
TCTTTTGATCTAAGCCAAGAAAATGTATTCTACTGGGAAAATCCATGAGGGTGCCCTGAACAGATTATGTAGCACTGTGGATCACTTTGAACTGTGAGCAAGGATAAACTATAAATTGTTAAATGCTGTTTAAGAGTTCACAAAAGTAACAAAAGTAACAACAAACAACTCAAAGCATAAATGGGCAAATATTAATAATTGCTTTGCCAATAATCTGGTTATGCAATCCCATTGTTTGAATCATATAAATTTGTTTTTACAAAACCTTGGTTTTGTAAAGTTAGAATTGAGAAAAATAACATCAGGATTGCTCTACTGAAGAGTGTTTATCATCATGGAAAGATGGAAAGCAAGACATGCATGACAAATACTGGTTATCCCACTGACAAAGTCTTATCCGAGTTCTAGACATAGTCCCTTAATAGGTAACACGAGTTTAACCTCTGGACAAAGTGGCAAATTAAGTAGGCAATATATATATTACTAGACTCATGCCCACTCTATCAGGAGGTTATTAAATCTATGGGAGAAAAGAACCCATTGACTGACACTGAATACCAGGGCTCACCCTCACTCAAGAAGTCCTTAACTATGAGTTTCTGAAGGCTGGAAGGTTCTCGTGGTGACATCTTATTTTGTTGTTATTAAGCTCTTCTTTGTGCATTTTGATGTCTACATACAACTTTGACCACATCTGTGCCATCAAAAATAAATAAATAGTTCTCTTATCTGAGGAGTAGATGGTTGGACAGCTGCCTGCTTGCTTCAAGAATGAGCACAAGGAGCCTTAAAACATGGAGTATGTTCAGAATAGTGAAATTAAGAACTTGCATTAGACAGCACATCAGGGCACAGTAGATTTGTTGAGGCTCAAGGAGATTACATAGATGTTAAAGCCAAGCCCACTGATCACAGTTTACCCACCAGTCCTCGCCAAATGTAGAAGGCAATATGTTTGTTCAGGCAAAATTTTACCTTTATAAATCCTTGCTAATTTTTTCTGGTCATCCTCTACTCCTTCACATGAGGATTGTCACTGTTCCCTTCCAAGTACCTGAGACAAGGCTGACCAGCCTGCAGCTCCCCAGATCATCTATGCTGGCCATCCTCAAGGTGGGCATGCTGCTTGCTTTTTCTTGTCATCAGGAATGTATCTCACCTGTCATGATATCTGAAAGATTAAAACAGAGCAGCCATTAAATGAGGCTGATAAAACACTGTAGCAGGTTGCTCAGAGAACAAGGTTTGATTAGTGGTTCCTGCCTCTTCCCGGAAGCCCTCATGTTTTTTGAGAAAATCCCATTCAAATGCCAAATAGATTCTCTTGGCAGCACCATCCATGAAGGGAAGGCTCATACCTGAACCTCTATGCCTACACCCCAAAATCCCCAAGTCGCTCTTGAGCTTGCCAGGGTCTCCATGGTAGTATATGATCTTGACAGGGAAAATCAGGAAAAAGCAGAAGTCTAGGTGACAGAGTTGACAATGCTGTGTCAGGTGTACTTTTCATCCAATTAAGTGTAATCAGCATTTTGTTCTTGCCGTACATCACTGAAGAGATGTTTGTGTGGATTTCCACAAGCAGATGTTGCAATGTCAGCTCCAGCCAGCAGCTGTGGAGCCACACTGACAGGTGCTGGGAACAAGATACCATCTCCATGGAGAGGGAGGTGATGTGTGAGCTTTAGGAAAAGGCAAGATGGCTTCATAACTTCATTAGATAGAGCACATGGCTCTAGTCTGGGCCCATGGTGGAAAAATAATGGCTGCTTGTACCTCCTGACAGAACATCCTTAACTTTGTATTAATGCTCCATCAACACTTTCAAATGCACTATATTTTCCATCATTCAGACAAGGATGGACTATAAGGCAGCAGAGTACCTTCTGTCTGTCTTTTCACAAAGATTAATATGTTTCCCTACTCCTACTGGGCCAAAAAATATGTTTCATCGGTTGTCCTGTCCCCTCATTAATTCCACAGGTAATTTCATGTGATGTTAATTGCTGAATATTTTCTTTAATGTAAAAGGGATTATATTCATTTTGCACTGATTGAATCAAATAAACAATTTTCCAGGAATTAAATACCTTTTTTAAGAGCAACTGCCAGCCATCTGCCTTGATCCAGTATTTAAGGATAATCCTTTAACTTGGGTCTAATCTAATGGCCACTTTCATTATTCAACTAGATTTAAATTCATATTCTTATTTTTTCTGAATTTTCTCTTAAGAATATCCTTTATCTCCAGTAAGCAGGGAGTAGAATCATAGCTAACCTTTGCTTGCAGCGCTGTAACTTACTTTATTTATTTCTTTTTATCTGAATCACACTAATGCTCAGCAAAAGCTAAGCAAATCCTGATTTCTCAGTTAATGTGTTTTACTTTAAAATGGGAATTATTAATAGTTTAGTGTTCAATCCCACAAGGCTGAGGACGAACATCTGCTGATAACCATCAGTGAGCTACTCAGCTGCTGATGATTGTGTTGCTATCACACTCAGAGCCTGATAAACTGCAGCAGATTATTTAGATCCTGAACCCTCTGCAGTGGGGATTATGTCTGCTTTCTCCCATGCCACATCTATTACAGCAGAGAGCTGACTGCTAGCATTTAGCAAATGCTGAGAAATTAACCACTACAGGGCTTTGCAGCAACTGGCTACAAGTGATGCTGATCCATAAAGATCATCCCCATCTGGCCACAGGAGAATAACTGGTGATACCTGTCTGCTGGGAAGTGTGCAGTGCAAAGTGTCCCTTCAGGTACCCCCAGTCACTGCCCCATAAACCACTTACATGTTTTTCTCCTTCTCACAAAATTACTATTAGCTCCCAACACTTGCTGTCAAATGAAAAATAACAAAAACAGACAAGCAGACTCCCAACCCAGCAACCAAACCAAGCTCTGCTTCCTCCCATGGGCAATCTTAACCTTTCCAGGCACTGTAAAGTAATATCAAAATTGTATAAATTTCCTTTTCCTCCTTCCCATGCCCTGTTGCCATCTCACCTCACCTCAACCCCAAATCTCACTGCTCATTTCATCCATGACACATCTGCCTGGAAACCAGGGATGTGGGATTTGGCCTGCCTATACAAATGCAGCAGCACAAGCTGGGAACTCCCAAGATTCCTCTCAGCAGCTTAAAGCCCCCTGTGCTGATCCCAAAGGTTATCTTGAGGGAAGCAGCTCTGTGCCAATATGGCCATGAAGCAAAGGCAGATTGAATCTGCTTTTTCCCATCTGTGCACATATGTCCTGAGAGAGTCCTTGCCTGCATCAGCCCCTCTTCTGGGAAAAAAACAGTAACAAGGCTGTGCAAATCCCAAATTTCTATTCGTGGAAAGGCTTGTTACAGTGAAAGCAGTATTCATTCATGATCTTAATGAAACAAAGGTAATTTGGTAGTTCCCAGAAAAAGGAAAAAAGTACTTCCAAGAAGCTGATTAATCACTCAGAAGCCTGCACTCAGAGAAACTTGAATTTTTAATTTTATTTCTGCACTTTAAATGTAACATTTATAACACAAGTGCACATCTTCAAAGAAAATTCATTCTGGGAAAAACAAATAACTAAAACATAAACAAAAAAGCTCTGCCAAAATTTACTGTATTCCATTTTGAGAGCATTTTCTGGGTTTTAGCTCAGAATTTCAGCTAGATGGACCAGTTCCTGGAAAAATAGTTGGATTTGAGCAAAAGGTAATTTTCTGATGAAAAAAAATATTCTGTTGGAAATCCTGGAACAATTGTATTGAAATCCTTAAAATGGCTGCCCTTCATCAGCTGCATTCACCAGACCATGCCAGACATACTGGGTTTGATCTCTGTTAGTGTAAATTGATTCAGTTTTCCTGGCCTCTGATGTTTTTCTAATGCTTTCTATACAGCCTGCTTCTGAGTCCACATACTGAATTTCATCCTGTGATTAACAGAGCTCTGCTACCACAGGGAATAATGGTTCATCCTCAATGTTTACTACAGGCAATGAAAAGAAAAACACATTTCCCTTGGACAATTTTTGGCTGGGCTTAATCACCCTGTAAAGGTGCTAGTATCCTGCTTTGAACGTAGGCAGAAGATGGGGTGACCCTGCTTGGACAGGTGACAAACTGGAGCTGCTTACAGCGCTCCTTGTACGTGAGGCAGAAACATCTCCACGCCAGCCCCTGGAGACTTTTGTTTTTCCAGCCTTTGCAGCACTAAGTATGACAGTGACAAGGAAGAAGATGAAGAAAAATTATGAGGCTGAGTAATCCTTCCCTAGGACAGAGCTATCTCCTATGAGCAGGTGCACTTTTAACAAGAGGATGGGGAATAGAGCTCTATTAGGCACAGTTAGTGCAGCATTTGTGCTGTAAGTTAATATGTTACACAGCCATGGCTGTGCAAGCCCCGTTTCATCCACAGTGTGGATTTCACTCCCTTTGACTTTTCTTATTAGGCAAATTCCATGGTTTTAAAATTTATTTATTAATAGTCCAAAGTATGAGATAGGTGGGTGCATTTACAAATGGAGAGATAAGGGATCTTCCCCATAGAGGTTTTTGGGCCTGCTCTGAACATAGTTCAATTCATCCTGGATCCAAATTCTATTTCAAAGCATCTCATCAATTTAAATCCCCTAGGTGTAGAATTAATGAGGATTAGATAAATTTAATAAACTATATAATCTTCAGAAAGTGATAACATTGTTTAGCTTTCTATCGCTTTATAGTAATAATCTCTTTATCCATACTAATAGAAAATGCCAAAGTTTCTATTACCACATATCTCAGTCTGAAGCTGTTGCAAAGGCAGAGTCCCCTGAAAAGGATGTTAGAGAAAGGACTTTGTGACTAGACCAGTGGGTTATGATTCACTGTAAGCTAAATCTGCACCATTTATATACCAAAGATTTTTAAACAGTGTTTGAATTTTCATAGACTTACACTAACTTTCTTCAGGTGGAGAAATGGAAAAATTCCCTCACAGAATATCCAAAGACAGCAACATAACAATCTCAAGGATTAAGAACCTTCAAAGATTTCAAAAGATATCATATCTTTATTAGTTTTCATTTCATCCCTGGACCAGAATATGACAGCTTTCCCAAATAGTAAAGTCCTAAAATAATTTGCTTTAATCAACAGAACTAAAACCTTAATATGTTCATTAAGAGCACAACTAAAGATCTCATTTAAAGACATTTTCAAGAACTGTAACAGAAAGTTATTTCTGTTGAAGTCTGAACAAAACTAGCTACTGATACTAAAAACATGGGGTTTTTTTCCAGAAACACTGCTTAATTAACCAAGATAAACAAAAAAAAACTTGTACACAAATCATGTTCATAAACTTTTACTTAATTGTTTTTAATACAATGAACATTCACCAAAATATTCTTCTGGTTATGAACTTTCCTATTTCCTCCTATTTCACCATTATCTGAAATCTCCCATCAAGTAGTTAATCAACGTGAAAAGAGAGACAATAATTAGGATGATCATCTACAGGTCAAGCAAATTCAATGAGATATATTAAAGGCTAAAGAGCAGAGTTATAATCAAAGGAGTGCAATTTCAAATCAAACATTTGGAAGATAATTTTCTTGAAGTGAATTTGCAAACATTTAGGTAAGTAAGTGAATAAACTTTACATGTGCAAATAACACTGTTGAGGGCAATAAAACTACTCAGGTGAAATGATACTGTCATAAGTGCAGGGAGGGTGCAGGGGTTGAGCAGCAGAGATTTAAAGCACAAGGGAGTTCCCTAAGACCTATGGAAGTGTTGGAGGGCAGTGGACCAGCAGTGCCTATGAGTCTGAGGAGGCACTGGGTGCACACTCACGGGTGTAATCCTTAGTGCCAGCTATTCAGAAGCTGGCTCTACAAGGGACAGCTTTTCTTCTTATTATTCTCCTTACACAGCAAAACCATTTGCAAAGAGAGACTCGTCCTTTGCTTCCTCCTCTTCTGCATGCAACCTCCACATTTTGAAATAATAGCAAATTTTTCCTCTGTTGCTTTAAGGACCATCAGTGAAAGCTAAAGCAGATGTTCAAAAACTGAAGATATTTTGAGGGCAGGGGCCACACACTCATCAGTTTTCTGCTTTTTTTTTCCAATGTTTCTTAAACCAAACTTTTGTGACTGACGGGAGATTCTGCAATCAAGGGAAAGTCCCTTTGCTCTCACAGGTAGAAGCTGTTGCTCTTGCTTTCTAAGCTGCACCACCACTGTGCTGCAGCCAAGAAGAGAAACCTAATTTAGATAGTAAAGTGAAGAAAAGTGTTAAAGAGGAAAGAAGATTCCATATCATACTTGCTTCTTTAGGACTGTGGCACTTATTAATCTGTGTTTGACTTAGAAAAATACACAGAATTCTCTGTTTTCCTCTGCAGCTCAAATCATTCACACAGCTCATATTCATGTTTTCTTTCCTGATTTGCACATCTATGGTTGAAAGCACCACCTTCTGGCCAGCACACACTAAGTTTGGGTAGCAAGCAGACAGAATTTTTATAGCTACCAACTGATAATCTTCATGCAATTTTACCTAATGTGTGCTACAGAAAATTACACATTTCTGTCAATGCATGTTCAGTGCTTGCATATCTATATCACGCTTATGATATAGACATTAATATGAAATAAATTAGTCTAAAAAGATAAAGACCTGTTTTTTTCTTATGTCAATATACTAGTAAAATTTATTCTTTAAAACATGAAAAATCTGAAATGAATACTCTCAGTGAAATGCCTTGAAAAATATTAATCTTTCCACTTTGATTCTAGATGTTGGGCAAAAATGATCCTTCCCACAATGAAAGAATGTCTTTGCTTATCTTTATGTAGGTATAATAGAAACTATTAAGATTATTTTCATGTCTAGAGCATATATATGTGACTAGAGTTGGTAACAGATGTTACATTTGCAGCAGCTGCATTTACAGTAGCTGTACATCCTGCTGCATTTCCTATATCTCTCTTAGAATCTGAAAAAAAGAGATGAACAATTTAAGACCTGTCACAGTATTATAAAAGGCAAAATAAGGAGTTATTTAGCAGAAACACACAGTGGAGATAAAGGAAATCATTCTACACTGCTCTGTGACTCGTTCAGCTTCTTCCAATTGTTCTCTCTTTATTGTGTTTTTTGTGTTTGATCTCTCTATGGACCAAATCAAACCTCACTTACATTTCTACTATAAGAAGATGGATCATACCTCTTCATTCACTTCCTAGGGAAAAAGCAAGGTAAACCAAACAATTTTTATCTTGGATTAAACAAATTTAGCTTTTCAATTTCTTATTTATGGAGATATTAGGAACACACCATTTTTAATTCATTAGCAGAAGAAAGCTGATTATCTATTCACTCAAAGCACACTGCCCTTATTTATCTGATTAATTTGATTTATCTCACAAAAGTTGGTAATACGTACACAAACATTTTATTTTTCCAAGATGTTTTGTAAACATTCTATAAAGTACAGTATTCCTGGCTCCAGAAGTATGAACTGTACAGTCTGCATGTCAGACACTCGGATCAATGCTTTGGGCATTGGACTCCACAGCAAAAACTCTCAGTGCCTTTAATTGGGCCAGACATCTATCTGCATGTTTCAAAATGCAGAAGCTGACATTGCATGCAGAATTAAAGCAGAAACTGGATTTTTTAAATCTCTTTTTGTAGCCTGTTAGAATTTGAGGAGTTCTGTGCAGCATTTCCCACTTTATGTTCTGTCTTGCTTGTTTTCTAAAGGCAAGCATAGAAAAAATAAAAATCAAACCAGCAACAGGAGAGTATTAACAAGGAAATAAACAGGAGGTACATCCTGAGCAATAATTCTTTGTAACCACCTCTGTTAAATCAAGCCAGGAGTTCCAGGGAGTTGTATAGTTATACCTCCCTGCCACTAAGCACCTTGAGGCTTGTTAATACTTTTTTGTTTGCAGCCCTGCTGCCCATTTTATGTCCACCTGGTGATATTTAAAGTAATATTACATTATTTCCACAACAGACAGAGACCAACGAATGATAATTACTTGTTATCTGGCAGACCTATAAGGGGCAATCCAGATAAGTATCTTAAATTGTGAGGGGGAGGGCCTTTCTGCTTAATTAAAGAGGCCCAAAAGAGGGCTGGTACAGTGAGGGAGACCTGAATCAGGGTGAATTGGAATGAACTGGATGTGTTTCATGCTCCCCCTTGGACATATCTCATTTGTCTCAGGTGAGGAAGGTGAGGGTGTCCCGGCTGGTGGTACAAGCTCAGAGTGGCTCAGGTACAGCTCATCATCACAGCTGGGTTACAATCCCAGACCTATTCCCATTCAAGGATATCCTTCAAATTCACTCCTCCAAGCTCAGCAATGTACTGTCAAGTGTATGCAGTGGATAGCCCATAATTTCTTCCACTTTCCCCATAATTTAATATCCCCTTTGCTTTCTGAAGTACTGCAGGTCTCTCTATAATGATAATGTTCAAGTATTGAAAATGCTAAACAAGAGCAGTTCAGTCACTGATATCTATCCCAGTGATTTCTTATGAGCAGTACAAAGTGCTCATCTCCCAGAAACATCAAGCTTTCCTATAAAAGGGAAACATACTATAGAAGTGGACCCTAGAGGATTATTGTGCAATGTCTTCACTGAAGTGGTGATTAATTCACAGTAATTTACCTTGAGTTGTTTGAGTATATCTTTCACAGTGGTGTGATAAAAGCCTGATTTTATGTTGTTTGTTGCCTGGCTTTGTTTCACTTGGTGCCTAGTTTTGGTTTATGTTGTTTGGTTTTTTTTCCTTTTGTTTCTAGGACAAAGAAATATGCATCTGTGGATGAGAGGTTTAACTATGGGCTTTATCCATCCAAATTAATGAAAGATATATTCCTGGCACAACACCACCAAGTTCTGTGCCTGTTTCTATTCCTTTACAGGCACCAGAAAAACTCACTTTCATTTCCTCCAGCAAAGCAATTTGTATAAGTCAAATGATTTCTAATTTTCACAAGAGGAATTTATAAAACCCAACACAGCTCAGTTTTTGCTACAGCTGCCTCCTCCTTAGTTATTTATATGGCAATACAGTACAGCAAAGCAGGGATGGGAAAGCTGCACTGACAGAAAATGAAGATAGCATAAACAATACAGATTACAGCAGTAAAAGCAAAGCTGGATATAAACCACTACAAGTGGAATCAAGAAGGGAGAAAACTGTATGAAATATCAGATTGTTGAGTGCGAGTTAAGCAGCACAGTAGGAGCTGGGAAGTGAAGTACCAACATGATCAAGAGTCTGTTACCTTCCTTTAATGTTTAGATTATGGTTTCTCTGGGATCAGAAAAGCATTTAGTTACTCATTTAAACTCCATTTAACCCACTAAGGCCCTGACTTTGTAAGAGTATTCTAAGTACTGCAGCAACAAAATTAGCAACTAAATTAAAGAAATAAACAAAAAAAACCCGAAAAAACCACAACCTCATAAAGATAATTTCACACATATGTTTATTGTTCTTCCCCAGAGAATGAGAGATCATGACATTCAGTATGTATAAATTGAGTGATGCACATTACTGGAAAGCCTTTACATATTGTAGGAAACACCAAAGGAAAAGCACAGCATTTTTTCTTTTTTTTTTCTTTTTGCCTTTTAAAAGAGTATACTCAAGTTCTATTTGCTTAAAACTAAATAAATTTTAACCATTTAAGGTATACGATATTCTACTTTTATAACCAATAGATAAATTTTCCCAAAAATTAATATTTTGGTTGCCCTGTAATGCACGTGAGTAACCCATCAGCAGATGTGCTGAGAAACTGCCCAGTGTGAAAGGAAAATCCCTTCAGCACGACCAATGTGCCATTTTACAACTGCTGCAATTGGAGATCCAGCTCCTTGGTGGAAGTCTTGGTCAAGGAACACTGGAAACATCCCTGCAACAGCAAACAGAGGTGTTGTTTGCAAACAGCAGCACTCACCTGCTCCATGTTTTCAGACATTCACACATATTTACTGCCCAGAAGATGCTCTTACAAACTGAGGTACCTTTTAAGAGAGGTCACCTTGAGAAACTCTGGAAATTAATACTTGAAAGAACCCAAGGCTCTTTTTACCTTGCTAAGGAAATGAGCTTCAGATAGACACTAAAAGCAGTGTCAGACCTCAAACGTTTACCTGTCACATCCTTGTCTCTAAACAGTTTAAATAAGAATGTTGGTGCTTGCTCAGTCTGACAGCTCTTCATGTGTTAAAGGTCAGGATACAAAGAGAGGTGCCCAGCACCTTTTGCAATCACCAACTGTTAGGCAAAGCAACAGGACAAAAATGCTTGGAGCTAAATTTTTTTTGTCATTTTTGATCATATCTAACTGGATTCAATTCCTGCTTTATTCCTCCTTCTTCTCACCTGATACCAATTGATACCAACACTTTCACATCAATGGAGCTATTTACAGGATGTATTCCTGTATTAAAGGAATACCAGAGGATGACATCCTAATGCTAGTGATCATAGCTAATAGGCTTAATTAACTGGTCACGCTCTCCAGATTACTTTGCATTAATAAGCACAATGATTCTGTTTGCTGCCTGAGCAAACACACTTTAGCCTAAAGAAAAAGAGAAGTCAGAATCCCAGTTCTGACTAATAAATACCAGTCTTTTGGAAAAAAATACACCAGTATCATGGACTGCTGTTTTACAACAACTGTTTAGCACAACTGTTCCAGTAAATAAAGCCACTGCAAGCTGCATAAAATAATATTGTTTATCATCAAACATGCTTATTACTGATATGTTAAATAATCAGAACAATTATTTAGATGTAATTTCTCTCTGGTTTGGGATCAAAATCACTGTCAGAAGGGGAAACACAAGTTCTTTTTTTTTTTTTTCCTGCTTTAGCTCTCCAGACAGAAGTATTCCAAGCATTAAAAATATGTTGTCAGGGGACTAGTAATGTCAGCTCATATTTGTGTCATGAAACTTTACGGAAATGGCTGCTTTAACCAAACAGGTGTTGAGGGAGAACAGAGAGGGAGAGTTCAGAGAAGAAAAGGAAAAAAAAAAAAGATAAAGAGAAAAAACAGATGGTGACCAAGACAAATGGGGGAAAGTTTTGTGTATATACGAGTCATGAATTAAAAGAAAACAAAACGAAATTCAAAGAAACAAACAAGAAAACAAAGCCCTTCATAAAAAGACACTCTTTTTACTCAGGACCATGAATCATAAAGCTTTAGCATTCAACACTGTAGCAACCATCCTCCCTCACCAGTTTTTTGCTCCTACTCTAAGCTAATCAGACATCAGCAATCAGAGCTCAGTTATGTAAAAGTCAAGGAATATAAAACAAGAACACCTTATATGTTTACCCTCCCTCAGCACAAGTGACAAAGAAATGAAGGAAACAATAGCTTGTACCTACTTTTTCATTTATATTGCATAACCTAACTTTGGCTTCTCATTACTGGTAATTAAATTTGGCTCTGCTGAGCATATTGAAAGACAGAGGAGAGGCTGTGCCTGCAGCACTCAGCCAATAGCTACCTGCACTGCAGGAACAGAGGAGCCTCCACCAGCTCCCTGCTCCTTCACAGAATCACAGAATGGTTGGGATTGGAGGGATCTTCCAAGAACATCTAGTTTCAACATCTCTGCTGTGGCCAGAGACACCTTCCACTATATTCAGTTGCTCAACCATTCTACCTGGTCTTGTCATCCACAACTTCTCTAGAAAATCTTCTCCTGTGTCTCACTGCCCTCTTCATCAGTCCTTATGATAAACCTTTATCATGTAAAAGTATTTGTCAAACCAACCTATATCTCTTCAATTTAGTGGCAAAGATGCTGTGGGGGATCACATCAAGTGCCTTAGAGAGATCTATCTAGATGAGATCCATAGGTGTCTCTTTACTCACTGATGCAATCCTGTCATAGCTCACTAGGGCAGGCAGGATTTGATGAAGCCACAATGGATGTCTCTAACAACCTCCCTGTCTCCAATATCCTCCAACAAATCTTCCAGGAGGGTCCCTTCCATCATCTTACTGGGACCAGTAGTGAGGCTGACTGCTCCTTCCCAGGGTGCCCCTCTGGACACTTTTCACTGAAGAGAAGGATGACAAAGGGCTGAAGGGTCTGTCTTTTGCAGAGGACACAATCCCTACACAAAGGTGTATCTACACAGCAAGGGCTCCTTCTGTTTCTAACAGGTTCAGGCTTTGTGTTAGCTTAGCAAAACAGACTTCATGACTTGTCAGACCTTGCCTTGGTCTGCCTCAAGCTTTGTATGAGCTTTTTAAATTGGTAATGGCAACTGTCAAATGTTCAAGTGATGACTATCTTTTTCACATGCACAATATGCAGCAAATATAGATGCAATGTGGGCTTGCAGGCAACTGAATAAGGAGCAAGTTATATAATATTACTAAACACACAAATGAACCCAAGAAGATTTTAAAGATAGGAGGAAGAAGCAGTCACCAACAGTTTTGAGCTCTTCTCCATGAAGGATTCATGATGATGATGACTGCCTATACCCTTCCCCTCTGACTGAAGGTCCCAGACATGCAGCAGAGGAATTGGATACAGCTTCATATAATGGGGTAAATATCAGATAGTTTGTGTGCAGATCACTTTAGCTGCATATAATTTGCATTGTAAATGTTTATATCAGTGTTACTGTAATAATAATTCTATGATTATACTCTTAAGATTTTAATTAAACTAATAATAAACTCTTGACTCTGCATACAAAGCGTGTTATTTCTGCTTATAACAAGGTTTTGAATGTAATAAATGGGTGGGAGTTTAAGCAACCTGCTCTGTAACTTGGTTGCAACAAATTAGTAACAAAAAGAGGCTGTAAGAATTGATCTCTCAGCATATATTTCTTCTGGTATTATCACCTCCTGCAAATTAACCATCATAGAAATCTGGAAGAAGAAAGGAGAACATCCCACATGCCACCTGTTCAGAGGCAGAAAGCAGCCCATCCACAGCTTTTAAGCCATAGTACCAATCTCTCCTCCTTGTAGACCCTAAAGAGATTGGCCATCCCAATCTTCCATTTGAACGTCTTCAGAACAGAGGACTGCTTCTCTGATGGTATGTTACATTCTTTTGTTTTATTGATGTTAATTTAGCTCATTTAAAATATAAATCTTTTCTCATCTGACAAAACTGGAGAGAATTCTTTGCAATATAGAACAGTAAAATATGTGTAGCTCGGAAGAAACAATTTATTCAGCTCAAGACTGTGCTTGATCATGGACTTGGCTTCTGCAGTAATTGAAAATCTGTAAACAAGTGAAACAAAATCTTTTCAAATCTCTCCAAATTGCTCATATGCGGCTGAGCTTGCACACAGATTCCCCTTTCAGGTGTGCCCTCAATAATTTGCACTTCTTATTCCAAGATGGAGAGTGTAACAGGATCATGTTTTCCTTGTTTTCACATGCACCTGTAAATTTACTGCATTCAGAGAAGTTCTAACTCTTGTAATGTGATATCATTAGGAATGCAACTTCTAATGAGAAGAATGTATTTCTCTATCAATACTTGGTAAAAAAGTATTTCACGTATGTATTCAACTCACTAAATAATGAAAAGTGTGATTGTTTCCTCATTCAGGGCTTAACACTAGTTGACTAACCTTTCAAGTTGCTGAATACCTTCCACTCTGAATGACATCAGTATAAATCTGATAAGTAAAATTCCAATATGTAGAAAAAGAAGTGGTTTCAAGTGTGTTAAAATCTTTATCTACTGCTTTGACAACATTTACAGTAGTAAATAAACAATTCCAGATTTTGGTGTTAGTAAGTAAAAATATCCATATTGGCACACTAGCCACAAATGCAAAGCAGTAACCAGTATTTTATAAAGAAAGAGTTATTATTTTGTCAAATCAAGCAACATCTTATTAATAAAATAAGGATTTTGCTCAAAAAGACTCTTCATCATTAAACTGTAAGCCAGTGAGAGAGATTACATTGAGGAAAGCACTGGTAAAAATAACTTTAGGAGATGAGTCTTTGCTGCCAGTCAAATCCTGTATCAATTATACATTACATGTGAAAGACCTTGCTGGCTGCAACCTGCTCCTGCATTAGCCAAACCTCACAGCCAGGCAAGGGGAGCATCCTCTCATTAAAGAGCAATCTAGATCATGCCAAGCCTTTTATTATCTCAGAGTGAAGGCTGTGCCTGGGTACTGCTAAGATAAAAGGGATACAAAAGCAGGTCAACCCCAGTGTATGGAATTGCTTTATGCAGTCTGATGAAGTCTGGTTTATGTATCAATATGTTCTACTTCTGTGTTAGACAACATACTGCAGCCCAGCTGTGCCTCCATTGACATAGCATAACACAACTTAAAAAAAAATCCCAGCCACTTTCTGAAAAAGACAGTACCACTTCAGGGGAAAGGTGGGACATTATAGGCAAAACCTCATGAATCTGTGATTTTTTTTTCTTTTATGAAAAAGAATCTAGTCCATTTTAAATTTCTTTTTAAAGTTATTTTCATCTTTCTTCTTTTTATATAATTCAAATAAAAATATGAGTTTATTTCCTTTTTAGCTAAAGAAAATTCAGAGTTACTACAAGAATATAAATGGAATTTATCAGAATTTGTGCAACAAACAATGCAATTGTAATCTGGTTTTCAAGTGTCACTATATGAAAAAAATAAATCACAATCTGTCTGGAAGTAAGTACTGAAAATTTTAGAGCATTAGATAAATTGCATGCAACATCTCTGCTGTAAATGAGACATTTTGCTAGCAGAAAGGAAAAAAAAAGGAATAGTTCAAAAAAAAGAGAACTTACATCAATGGCTATACTCATAACACATCAATTAATCTATCAATCAATCTATTTTTTGAGATCTGTCTTACTACTCATCCAGACTCTTTTATTATCTGCCTTCATCAGAAATACCAGTTCATTTTTGCATTGTCACTACACTGTTTCTACTTGTATTTTAAAAAGACCATGCCAGCTTGGGTCACT
The DNA here is from genome assembly GCA_034336665.1 of Luscinia megarhynchos. Lineage (NCBI taxonomy): Eukaryota > Metazoa > Chordata > Aves > Passeriformes > Muscicapidae > Luscinia > Luscinia megarhynchos. Next base: position 76,006,688 of record JAPFBE010000003.1, read on the forward strand.
TCTAAGAGATTAATTGAAGCAGAGGACTGAACTGCATTTTCCCACATTATAACAGGATTTCCCATCTGGAGGACCATGGAATCAGTGACTTGTTGTCTTTCCCCTTGGGTCAAGGAATATTCAAATTATTTTACAAACCAATACAGCTCCCAGATAGACCCACAGACTTTTTGCTCAGAATATGGCTGTCAAATCCCCATCCTGAATTTGGTCTCAGGGGTATAGAGTCAAAGCCTCCCTCTCCCTGAAACAGCTCGTAGGGTTTGGGTAAGGTTGAGTTCAAGTTCAGTTTGAGTTCTGTGACAAGGTGTGTGGGGCTCGTCCATGTGCACCAGTTCTGAGTCCTTGTACAATGAATGGAGATCCAGGCCACAGTTTGGTTGCTTGCCCTAAGAGGTCTAATTTTACTTCAGAGATTGAATTCATCCCACCTGGCCTCCAGACACCAACAGAGACTTTGGGGCTCTCCATGGGTCTGATTCCTGTGCCAAAACAGAGCATCACCATCCATATGGAAACCTTCATATGCTGAGGCCTCCTTCCCTGTGTCAGTTCAGCATCTGATCCAAATCCTGCCCATATATTCTTATTAACACCTCTAGGGATTGAGACAAACCCTTCTTCTCTAAGCCTAAAATGTCTGGATAAATTGAGACACGTTTGTTGACACCTGGTTGATGTCCTGAAATCAATTTCATGATACAAACAGTAAATTAATGCCCCTTAAAAGTAAGGGAACAGAACTCTAGCCTTGAGATTTTGAAGAATATAATGATAGTGTTGCTAAATAATAAACCATGCCTCCAGAAAAAAAATTTTAAAAACAAGTGGGAAATAAAGAAAAACCCTCCTTTTTAATTTTTTTTTTTTTCGGCAAAGAATTAAAACCAGGACATTGGGTGTCTGTAATAAAACCCAGGCATTTCTTCCATTAAGGTTGCAGGCTTCTCAAATTATCTTTGGTCTGCTAATTATTTAAATGTATTTTAAAACAGGATTGCAATCCTAAGTTGATATTGCAACAAAGTGTTTGTACGGGACCCTTACAGTAAGCATGATAATAAAATCAGTAAACATCAGTTGCTAAGGGGTTTAATTTGCAATTCTGTGACCTGCTTAAGGTGGAAGAGAAGAAAATATCAGTAAACAGAACAGGACACTTGACAATCACACTGTTCTGTTCTTGGCTTTTATTCTATTTAATTTTATATTGGTTTTAAGGCACATCTGCTACCTACTAAACTTCAGCTCTTTATTTAAAAACTTAACCCTTTTACTTCACTTTATTGGAAGGAGATGAACTGAGTATTTTTTGTGTTATTCAGTCAGGGAAATGGGTGAATTCAGAGACTTTTGGGGTCCTTGCTCTACCTCTGTCGATGTTATCTCTTAAAAGTGTTTCAATTCAATCTGTTGAATTCAGCTTATGAAGCAAAATTCTTTCGACTAGGAAGACATTGTGTCACAGAATGAATACAAGATTCACTGAGTTTCATCATGTGCAGTGCCTGTTACACTGGTCATGCAAGTTTACATCAATCATAAAACATTGTAAAGCTCAGGGCAGCCCAGGGGTTTGCTTACAGCATCTTCTTATAAACATGACAGGACATACCTACAGGCCAGTCTGCCACTGATTATGCCAATTAATTTTTCACAGTTTTACCAACCAGGCTTGATTCTAAACATGTCTGTGAAAAAGAAAGAAAATATTTACCTCAAATATTTCTCCAGTGTTCAGTGCTAGGAAAAGGCACGAAATCATCTGAACAGAGCATTTTATTTCCATCTGATGCTACTCTGACTCCATCCTATTAGTTATTTGGTATCTTCATGGAAACAGAAAGAACAATCTTTTTCTGAAGGACGACAGAAGAATGTTAATGTAATTATATCTTATTTGAAAGATCTGCTCAATTCCGAGGAGTTACAATGCCTTTAATTGTCAGACCTTCACTCTTTCAGCAGCTACAGCCAACATCTTCTGAAGAACTTTGTACCAGTTCCTGAATCCATCTTTGGTTATCTGCCAACACAATGTGATGCAGTTTGATAGACTCCCTAGATATCCTTATGTGAAACGATACCAAACTCAGCTTTTTCATGTAGTTGTTGAAGTGTCTCATTTCCTTCCTTCCTGTCTTTCCTCTTAAACACAACCAGGAAAAGAAAGTGAGAAAAAATAACTGATGTTAGGGATAGGAGCAATCATACAAAGAAGAGGACTTAAGTTGTTTTTTTTCCAATGCCATGCTCTTTCTTCAATATTCAGATGGGCATGATGCTTCTTTGTTTTCAGAAGAGTATCTGCTCTGCTGCTTCTCACTTTATTTTGTACTCCTCTCAGGCTTAGCTGCATCTTGCTAGCATGATCTATACCTGTAATGGCTCTCTTTGTATTTTCTTTGACTCTACCACATTCAGACAGATAGCTACTTTTCTTTCTCAATAGAATACAAAACCTCAGGCAGAATTTGATTCATCCAGTACTACCCCTAAAAATTATTCAACTGACTTTCCTCTTGTTCCTCTTCCTTACCATCACATTTTCTCTCTTGTTTCTTCATAAACTTATCTTTTCCTCTATTTCCTCTTTTGTTTTTTATATTAAAACACTACTGCTGTCACTATTTAAAAACCAACAGAATTGAAATCACCTTGGTTTTTTCCTAAACTGTTTTTCTGTCATTTTTATTTACCTCAATGGTGGAAAACTGTTATGCAGACTAATAGGTGAGTATAATAGATTGTTCCTGCTGTTTACAATGTAGAGTAGATTTTGCAAAATTAGACAAATAGTGTAGCAATTTTGTAAATATAAGGATCTTCCTAATTCAACCTCACTTACAGATGTTTCTGTTTTTAAATATGTGTCCAGAGACAATATGTAGTATAAAAAAGTCCATCATCATTAAATACTTTATTTTTGTACAGAACTGCTCGAGTCTGATTATCAAATTGAGGGACAGATAATTAAAAATACAAAAAAGAATGGCATCTGCTTTGTTTGCACAGTTTTCTGCTATACAGAATCAAAGAATCATTAAGGCTGGAAAAGACCATCAAGATCTCCAAGTTCAACCTTCAACCAAAACCACCATGTCAACTAAACCACGCTGCAAAGTGGCAACCCTACTCTATTTTTGAACACTTCTAGGAATGGTGACTCCACCACATCTCTGGGTTTGTTCCAATGCTCAAACTCTCTTTCAGTGAAGAATTTGTTTTTTAATATCCAGTCTTTGACACTCTTTGTCTCTTTGAGGCTGTTTCCCTTTTCCTGGTGTGTTTCTGCATGGGATAGAGTATGGAAATAAGAGTTCTAATTCACATCTCTCACTTTCTTATTCCAGGTGGTTTAAGCCATAGGAAGGTGGATACAAGACACTGTAACGTATAAGCAAACATATCAACAAAGGTAAAAAAGACAAACCAGAGCCACAAAACAGAAAATTAGATACATAATGTATGCCAGAAAAATTCTGCTAAGATCTGTGATCATTTAAAGGGAAAGGCAAGGCACAGTCCTTACCTTTCTCACCAAATTAATATAATATGTATCTCCAAAATAGCTTGAAAAACTTCAGGCGTCTTCCAGTTCAGCTGAAGTCCTGCTGCCAGAAGCCAATGAGAACATGATTGAAAGGGATGGAACAAAAGCAGAAACTCAGAAGCTCCTGGGGGGTTGTTCTGGCCTACATGGGGTTTCTGAGGCAGCCCACCACTGAGAGCAAACCCAGTCAAGCTGGTGGATGTGGAAAAAACAGACATGTACCAGCATCAGATGAGATTTAATAATCTCTTCTTTTTTGCTGCCTGACTCCATGTTCCAGTCCTTTGGAAGCCTTCCTAAAGGATACCTCAGAGAAAGAGTCTAAGAAGGTTTCTCTGAAACATCATTGGGGAATTCCATTCTTCTTCCTTTGGATAAAGCTGAAACTTAGAGATACTAGCTAGCTAAGTTAAATATATGAATTTTGATACTGTTGCTATTCCTATTATTGTCTGTACTCTCAATTTCTTATCTGTGAAAGAATAGTAGTTCAAGCTGGAAGTCAAAGGAATGTTGCAATGGCAAATGTGTCCAAATGGATACAGGGTTGTGGTTAGACAATGGGAAAAGAATTGTTATATTTGTAGATAAATTGCCTTGTAATGCCATTACTGTTCTCTCAGGTTTATTATTTTTATTCATAGATAATAACATCATGTGCCCTCAGCACATATGAAGAAACACTCGTGCAAATGCTTTAGTATCAAATAACGACAAATATATTTTCTCTCTAATGGTTTGCCACCTGTGACATGATAGTGAGAAAAAAAAACATGACAGCAGTAAGTTGCAGCTTAGGAAAAAAAAAGGGCAAAGCAACTTGCTTTCTTGGATTGTCTAATGGAACAACATCTATTAGTAGATGTGTCCCTGCCCCACAACAAAACACATATTCAAAAAAAACCCCAATAAATAGAATGCTTCCCTCTGTGTTACCTTCACATTCTAGTAACTTATTTTCTCAAGCCTGTGAGATGAAACACCTGATTTTATAAGGATTCTAAATCACAATAAGCAGGCAAACAAACTACCCAGAGAAAAACATGCACACAAAATGCAGCTCCTCGTAAAGCAACTCAAATAAGCTGTAATGGTAAATGGCAAATAAAGCTGGGAAGGTTAGATGCAAAGACAAATCTTACTCTCAATGCTTCACAAAACCTTATTTTCCTTTTGTAGTCTTCAGAGTTACACTCAAGAACATGCAGAGTTCCATTGCAGGTTTCTGACCTTTTCCAAGGGAATGATCCGAAATCTTAAGCAGTCCACGGAATATTCCCTATTGATTTTAAATCTTTGGAATCAAATTTAATGGTTGGTTTCCTTGCACCTAATGTTATCCATTCAAAACCTAGATATGTAGTCTAAGGTAGTTGGCATCATACTTTAGATTTTAAATGAAGAGAAAATAACACCTCTGAAAGTAATGCTTCTATCACAAATATGTATTTTTTTGAACAGGGAAGGAGGCCTATCTAAATTCCTCCACGAACTTTAAAGGGATCCTAGAAGGCCAGTTAGATGGACTGAAACATACAGAAAAAATATCATCCTCCTTTGACATGAAAGACAGCATAAGATTACAATTCTGCAGTGAAGATACACATTTTAAATTTAAACTTAGCTTGAACTACATTCAACTGCCTTCTCGAAAATCCTGCCCTATGGCTTGAAAGCAGAAGTTGAGACAGCAAACTTGAAATCACAGCCAGAAAAAGAAGGGTAGTGATATTGATAGACACCTTTAAGACTCTAGGATATATGCATGGTTTTGAAGGAAAACCATCCATGTTCAAACCTGCAAGAGTGTAAAGTCATTCACTACTGGCTGCATTAGTTGTCAGTGCCTGAGTTATGTGGATTTGCACAGAGCTGTAAACCACCATTTTTGTTCTTCACTAGAGCAAACTCTTGATGTTTGAAAACCCAACATATTTATTGTTTACCAGTGCTTCATTTTTCTATATGCTCCATACAAGGGCACTTCTTGTCTGAGCAAAGGTGACCAGCACAGCACATGAGAAAAGCACATAACAGGACAGATTCCCATGTAAAAGCTCAGAGAAGGAACAACAGGTTAACAAGACACTGTAGTTTCCTTTAGCCCCTTGCTTCTACTCCTTGATAGAGGACAAAAAATTTTATCCAAAATCTGGCTTATGGAGCTGAAGAACTATCCTAAGTTTTTGCATGAGATAGATACACAGGGATTTTAGTGCCATTGTGTGACAGGAGCCTGCACCCTGCTGATGCCCTGAGCAGTGTGCCAGCTTGAGCACGTGTGCTGCTGTGTGCCATCACCCACATGGAGTGAGAGGAGTGCTTTCAGCATGCTGGCCTTGTAAAGGAGTCCAGGCATTGGAGGAAATAGAAAAGACTTCCAAAAATAAGGAACAATTTGTTCAAAGCAAGTCGGGTCACTTTTATTCATTTGAACCATTCCACAAACCGGTGCAAGTGAAGAACCAGAGAACTGTGCAAGAAGAGATAACTGGGACAGGTGGAAGAAAAGCTAAATCCTCTTTCTCTCAGTCAGCATTGTACGGCTCTCCACACAGATCATAAAACAATATTGCTGACTGTGGAAGGCCTTTCCTATTTATCCCACCTTTTTAGAGCTCTTGAAAGAACTGCTGTAACTTTTTGGTAAATTTGCAATCAGGAGTGGTGATATATACAGTTCATTCTTGCAATATTGTGATTTTTTTTTGTGCAATTCACTTTCAAAGTTTGTGAGAATAGATTATGAGCTTTTCTTAGGACCTGTACAATCACCCAAACACACCTTGCCAGTGTAAAAGGTAAATAAGTGAGAGTATCAATTCACTTCTGTGCTTGTATTTCATCAGATCACTTCAAATTTTCCAAATAACATAAAAGTAATGTTTCTGATCTGGGGGTCCCTCATACACACTCTGCCATGCTGTAAATACCTATCAGATGCAGAAAAATAGGGAAATGACAGCTGCTGCAGAGAGCACAAACACAGATCTCAGCATCCATGATGGTATCAGTCTCAGTCAGAGGGATAAATCTGAATATTTTAATATTGCTTATGAGGTCACAATGCTTCATTTCCTTTTTGAGAGCTGGCAAGTAAGATGGATGTACTGTAACAGAAGAGTAAGAAGACTCAGCAGTCAAGGTTTGTCCTGTTCATTTGTAAAGTTTATAGCCTTGGATAACATAGATTGTAGAAAGTGTAAATGGTCCACTATCAAAATTTACTGACCTGGAAGGAAAAGGGTGGGAAATAAACATCTACAATGGTAATAAAACTGGGCAGCCTTGTCTGCCAGTTGCCTGAAATATTTTACTGTGATTCAGCACATCCTCACTAAGAAATTGTCCAGTGTTATACAATTAAACAATTGACAGCCAAAAGTTATATTCTTTGCAGCAAAGTCCACGAGTAGAGACAGCATTTCTGAAGCACCCTGTGGTGGGCAGGGTAAATCTATCTGCTCACAGAGAGTGACAGAACAGGATGCAGAAAGGTCATTGTTTTCCTTTATAGAAATGAGGAAGCCTTCATGTTCCCTTGGGCACACAGAGCCAATACAGAGGCTCTCTGTGTTCAGAGGAAGTAAACTGAAACTCTGTCTAACTTAGAGAAGTAATAGGTTTTTTTCAGATATTAGTCCTGAAAACAGGTGTTACAGTCCTTGAACAAGTTATTAACCTTGGCATCACCCACAACAGACCACTTGCAAGAGCAGAAAAATACAATAAACACTCTAAAAACGTAATCCAAAATGTATTTCAAAAATATCACTAAAAGAGATCAAAGGCCTCAATAAACCCTGTATGTCAAGGATAGCATGAGATGGTAAGGTAATTGCTTAGGCAGCCCTGGGTAGTTGATTATACCTGATGCATTAGAGGGAAGTTAATAAAAATGTAATCAATGGTGCTTGCCAATTTGCCTAAATCTGTCCACAGGTATAATTCCCAGCAAATGAGCAGACATCTTGGGTTTTTTGTTATTCATATCTCCTTTCAAAATCCCCTATCCACAATTCAGTCCTATTTCTCCAAGAGCAGAGGAAAAGTTCCTAAGCATGTTAATATTTTGTCTCTTGGAATCAGTGAAAAACCTTGAATTATAATATTTATTCCTGAATATTCCCAGTGTGTCTTTCTGACTATGGCACTTTCTGGCTATGGCACTTTCTGTCTGCACAACCCCTCCTTTCCCTACTTGCATTGTAACTTCTGAGCTTACTGGCAAGTTTTTTTGATACCAGGCCTTGCCTTTCATCAGAAATGATGGGAAGCTTGAGGAGAAAGAAGGGTGAGAGGAATTCTGCTTTGACATGTGAAGTTATTTCAGTAATGAAGTGCTAAGAACTAGGCTCTGGAAGATGTAAAAAATTCCAGAATGTATTTTATCTGCTTCTACATACAACCCCTCAAAATATAAATAAATCTGATTTCATCCAGGCTCTAATTTGGTCATTTTTCACAGATGATTAAAACCAGATTTTGAAAAGAAAATAATAATTTCCAGAAAAAGTGCCTTTCAACTCCATGCAAAAGTGGAGGTGATGGAGTAAAAATATTTGGCTTTTGGAAAAAAAAATCCTCAAATTCCATAAATGTTTTTTAGTAAGTTTTAGTAGGAATTGCTTATAACACAGAATTATACTCCCTTAACATTTAGAGAATGAGATGGATATCAGAATTACCTTTCCCTAGGTACAATACATACAAACAATTAAAATTCAATGTAGGCAAAAAATTATATATATATATATACAGTTAACCTCTTCCTTTTGTGGAAAGATGACCCAGAGAGGTCAAACAAAAGTTCTGAGATATGGGGATTGAACTTTTTTTTCCTACAGAGTGTTTACTGCCTCAATAGCAAGACTCCTTTCTTGAAAAATACTAAACAAAAATCAATCCAATCCAATTTTAAGTCTAACTTTTCTAATCCAAATATTATGATACTTTAGTTTCATTCCCTGTGAGCATATTTTGCATTCATTATACTGAAGGGCAGAGAGTTAAAAAATTCTCCTAATTACCCACCTTTCCAAAAACATTTAAAATATTTACTAATTCAATTTTTTCAAACAATGAAAAGACTTCTAATTATTTTTCAATTAAAATGCAGCATTCTTCAGAATGATCTCTTACTTCCCTTCAACTGAAACAAACTTTCCACATATTGCTATTCATGCTCTGCTATGAAATATTTCTATGACTACTCTTCTGGAGAGGGAAAATTTTATATAATTGCCTTAAATATTTCTTTGCATGAGTAAGTACATCTTTGGTAGAGTAATGGAGTTTACAAGGCACAAAGTATGCAGTTAAAGTGATGAAAGCCAGAAAATTTAAGGCATTTGTTAACACTGAAGAAATACCTTGTTATGTCTGAGGCTGAACAAGAAAGCTTTTAGTTTGGTGAACCATATTTAATTTTGAAATATGACAGCCCTTCAGCACCTGACTGATACTGTCCTGCCAAAATCTTCTCTATGGTTCAGAGCAGCATAAAGATTTATCTCTGAAATAGGGTAATACAAAAATTTGCTCAACTTGTCGACAAGCTCCCAAAAATTCTCCATTCTAGACAATACACAACACACAAACAGGTTCTTTTTTGCCAGGTACCCTTTCCTCTAATGAAATTTGTACATAGATAAACTTCATAAATTACCACTAGCACAAAGCAACAATGATGACACATTCTGTAGCACTGCATGATGCAGTAACTGCTGCGGGGATAACCTGCATTACTGATATTTGACTTAGGTGTGCAGAAGAGAGGTTTCTGCTGGGTATTGTTAATGCAGTTCAAATGAACTTTCAATTCCACTTCAGAAGTCTTTCCATAGCCCTTTGGGTTTGTTGCCACACCTAGTTGAAAAGCATATTATTAAAAACACAGGAGCAATATTCATCTCTTCAGAACTGCTGCACTGGAGCACCAAAATCCTTCATGTGCCTGCCCTGGACTACTGTCCCAGTTGGTGAACCTTTATGTGGTGCATGCTCTGCCCATGATTAGACAGCTCTAGCAGCAAACCCTAAATAATGGCTCACTAAACTCTGTCCTCCCTTGTTTTATGCAAGGATGATGCCCCACTTGTCCCTAGGGAGAGGCATTACACCTCTCCTGAGTCAAAAACGCCAGCTGCTACAATGAGAATAAAAGTTTTGCAGCTGCTGGAAATTTCTGTTCATAAATTCAGTACAGCACTGCTGAAATCTCCTGACACATTCTTTCCAATCCACCTAAGAATTTAACTTTTGAGATGTGTAAGGATGGAGAAGCACACCATCATGTAGGTCTTCAGGAGAGGAAGAGATGTGAATCTTAGGGAGTTGCTACACATTTGTACTTAAAAACTAATTCCTTATACCCTTTCCTGTCACCTTTGATACATATTTTCACTCAAGGAAATTAAGTGTAAAATGCTGTCATTTTTAGATAGGGTTTCTGACAACTGTTTTGCACAGATGGAAGTTATTGCCTCCTTGCAATGCTAAAAAGCTAGAGATTAGGGCAGGGAACAACCCTTCATGGCTGCTTCTAGTTACCTAAAGCAGTTAATTTTTTTTTTAATTATTTTTTAAGGACTAAAATAATCCTGAAAGGCAGAAGGGCATCCCTTTTTTAAAAGAAAAATTATAGATGATTGTACAAAATAAGTTAGTGAAGAGGAGGGCAGGTTTGCCAGGGAAGGATAGCAGTGAATCTGGGATATCAAGGATATCAGCCTTCGTTTGTACAAGTCAGGTCCCATATGAAATATTAACCTAGCACACTTACAAATCCCACACTGTGATATTTCTTTAATTTGGTTATAAACCCTGGGCACCCTCTCCTACACTCCCCAGCAAAATCAGGAGCTCTTGAAATGAAACTCTGATTTTTCCAATTATTTATGCCTCTTTGAATGTTATAAACCAGAGGATGTGGTGATTATTACACAATGTTATGTCACAATGCACTGGAAATTTCAACAAGATGAAAGTGAGAACGAATTAGGGGAAAAAAACAACTGAATAACAAAACACCTGCACTCCAGATAGCAAAGGTAAAACAATGATTATAGAGAGGCTCATATCTAAAATCTGAAAGAAAAGACTAAAGATTAAATAAAAATTAAAAATCAGTCTAATAGGCACATAGGAGAAGAGTATGATAACACAAAAGATAAAAAACTGCAGCACTTTTTGTAAGTATAACGAATTCAAAGTGTTGATGGGAAAAACGTGACTAGCAAATCAGAGGCTGCAAAAGAGACAAGCTGTAAAAAGAGCCAGAGGAAGGGAATCAGATGTGTGAAATGAGGTCAGTAGACAAGTGAGAAAAGAGGTGAGATCTCGGCTGTGCTCTTGCAGCCCTGGCTGGCTCGGGAGGCTGCGAGCTCCTGCCAGCCCTTGCGGGATGCGGGGAGGATGCGCCGGGCAGCGCGGCAGGTGGGCAGGCTGCAGGCAGGCACTGCACACCCCACCAGGCTGGCAGCAGCAGGTTAAATGCTTTCTGCAGAGTGAGGAAAGAGGCCCCCACACAGCAGAGTGTTTAAGCTAACAGGTGGGGTGAGAAGATCTGACAGACGAAGCTTATTACAGTCTCCCAGCAGAGCATGAAGTGGTTAGATGCTCCTAATGACCGTATACAAGGTGACTGACTCACTCCTATCTGCTGAACAGCTTGAAAAACCCTGAGGAAGACTGATCTGTCTTCTTCATATATATATTTTTTTATTCTTCTAGCATTTAATAATGAAAGCTTCCTCTCATGCAGCAGATCGGCTGCTGTCCCCAATGGCCATGAAGCCAACAGTGTCCAGCAAGCTCCAGATAATCTTTGCCCTGCAGGACCACAGAGAATGGCTCTGTGTAAAGCATTTGGAAGGGCATGAGCTGTCCTGTGGAAACCCAAAATGTTATTACCAGTGCATTGATTTCTGGTGAAGCTGCCTGACTACATCGCTTTGTAGCTGCAGGACACTAAGTCTGTGCCATGATTTTTCTTCTTCTCAGTCTTATTCCTAATTGGACTGCTAGATAATATTTTCATACATTTTTGCTTGTCTTATCTGGTCTCTGAATGCTGTTGAAACTGATAATGCATTTCAAACTCCTCTTGCAGAAAAATAGGCTAATGTTTAAGGAATAGATAAGCCACAGGGGTTAGGAATGGGGTTGTTTCAGAGAGAGAAAAAGAATGAAATTTTATACAGGTCACAGCATGTGTAGAACGGACACAGAAGTGTCTTCTCACTGCTGCAAATACAATTTTGTGTGTTTATGACTGTGTCTGCAATGGAGATAGCAGTACTGAGTAAAAGCAAATTTCAGCTGGAGCATTTGAGGAGAATTGGGACATGATGAGTACAGATTGTTGTCTGACATTCCTAATAACGATTCAAATTTGGCCATTCCCACAGTGATTGTGCTGTGGTTTATTTTTCCCATATGTAAAATAGGCTACAGCCCAACTCATATGCCTACAGATATTTACTGTAAACAAACAAGCTATTTCTATTCTCTATGGACAAGACATATTTATTATAACATACAGTATAGCCCAGGGATAGATTCTCTGGCAGGATGCTGGAAGAATCACCTCTGTGCAGAACAAATACTTCTGATTGACCACAGTACTGCCTCCTCATCCTCGTCACAGCTTTGTCTGCCCCCATACAGCCAGTGGGCATTCATTAGAAATGTTGCTTATAGCAAATCAAATCTTAGATGAGGACTGTGAAGAGAAAAATGAAGTTTTGAGGAAAAAGTGAGGTAGTGAAAAGAGGTCCATGTATTTATGTTTTCCCGTAGGGTCAAAGCATTTGAAGCAGAGAGAAGATGGGGATCCTGTAGAGGACTGAGCTTCCCTTTCCTTACAAACAAGCACTGGGATTTCCAAGGGTGCAGTGCCACAGGAAGGCCTGCTACTGAGCCAAGCACAAACCCTGGAGCTCTCAGGAGTCAGCAGATGTGGGAGACCAGATTTCCCAAAGGCATTTTCTAAATGTTGTTTCTACTGAAGCAGACTGAATCACCTTAATGCAGCAGATTCTGCTCAGACTTCTGAGCATTTTGTACAGCAGTGTAGAAAAGCAGGCATGTCAATTTGGTGTATATATTAATAAGGATTTATCTCACCTGACTCCTCATGGATCACCAGGTCCAGCCACAGAAAATGGAGAGAATAAAGCAGTTCCTTCACCTGCTTCAAAATATCTGACTTTAAATAAGATGGCTTCTCTCCACGAAGTGCTTGTTTTCCTCCACTGACTAAAAAGGGATTGTAAACTACACACTCAGATGTAAGTAGCTACTCTGTAGATACCTAAGGTTGGCAGGAAGAATAATTTTCTATCTGTCTGAATTGAATCACAAACTACATTTTGTTAATGAAAATTGTCTTCCCACTTCTACTTTAAACTTGTAACTCAGAAGGAGTTCTTGAAGATCAAAACTGGAGATCAACCAAGAATTATTAATAAATGGAGGGTAGATGCAAGAAGTGCAGTAGATGTAAGCAAAGAAAAAAATGGTGTGGATAGGAAGGAGGACACAGTTTTGCAAGCAGCTATGGTGTGATGGACCAAATGCAGAAGGAGCCTGTGCTGAAAAAAAAGTATCTTATGAACCTGGACAGAGTTATCAAAGACAGAATGTCTCTCATAAATGTAACAGCATTGAACATAGAGATTCTGTCTGAAATTTTACACTGGGGTTAACTGCAAGAGGAAATTCAGTAACTCACAGGTCATCAAGCAAAGAAAATACTGAGCATTTCCTTTGTCTAGCCTGTGAGTTTGTGGGTGAAAGGTGTAGCTATTTAAGAATCTGTTTTGGAAAGCCATTTTGCTCTGCTCTTACTACCAGAACAATTTAAACACTTGCATTGTCTGGGGAAAGGTAAATCTTTATTATGAAAAGTAACTAAGAAGTTGGAAGTTTCAGCCTAACTTGCAAAGTGGTCAAGTGGAAAGTATAAACATGTGACTGTCTCTAAACACCTAACTCTGCTCAGCAAACAAGTACTGAAGAACCACAGACTGGATCCAGTATATCAAACCGGGAGCACCCAGCTGTGGTAAGCTCATTGCTTAGCAATAATTACATTCACTGCCAGGCAGCTCAGCTTGGTTAAGCTGGACTGCTGCAAGATTGGATCTACAAGTAGCCAAATCAGAGCCTCATCTGACTGACTCCAGTGACACCCCAGACAGAGGAAATTGTAATTCCATTCTATTGCATGCTACCAAACAGACTTTAAGTTCCACTCTGATCCTCTTACAGGTGAAAGAAAAAGCCAGTTCCCACATCTGGAAGTACAATATTCAAGGGTTTGTAAAATCACTCAAACACAAAAGGTATAGTATTTTTCCACAGTGTTTCCTGCATATCTTATGGAAATTCATTACATGGCTTAGTAAATTCAAAGGTCAGACTTTGCTGACCTTTTATTGAAGTCTCTAATATGAGACTTTTTGATAAAGCACCAGCTGAACATACCCAACCTGCCAGATCACTTCATTTTTATTAGATATTTTGTCAGCTTCATTGCTAGACACTATGATGCAACATGATACCTGGTTAGAGAATTTTATTTCTTGGCTTACAGTTTCACTACAAATAAAAAAGAAGAAAAAAATATGTATGCCACCCTCATATCTTTTTCTTCCACATATTTCCACCCATTATCTGGAACAAAACAAAACAGTTTGTTGGACTTCAAAAGATGAACTAGAGACTTCAGTTTCAGACTTCATGCAGGACTGGTTCATGGAACACGTCTGGAATTCTTCACAAATAATAATCTGTAGCTCATTAACCATCGTAACTATTTCCTGGTCCGTTTCCTTCCAATAATAAATATAGTGGCTCACAATTTGCGAGGCAAGGAAAACATCTACTTATTCCAGTGTGTAAAACAAATCCTACTCTTTATTTAAGGCAGTTACAAGCACTCCAGGCTAGAATTTTACACGTAGAAAATCCATCTCACAATTAAAATAACTGACAGGGATGGGTCACAATTCTCCTGGTTTTCAGGACATCCAACAGAGTAAGAAAAGCTCATCAATTTTTTGTATGTACTGGTAAGACATTTGTTGACAGCATAGTGGCTTTTATCTATCAATATTGTCCCCCTGGCGATATATGTCAGTGCATCCTGAGACTTTATGGATTTATCCTTGTAAGGATTTTGACATGAATTACAACAGCTTTACCCTCAGTGTACAGACAGCAGGCATGAGGTATTTGTCCAGGACTATAAAGAAACTGTATCTAATTTTCTTGAAACCTATCCTAAAGTTTTAAACACAATGCACCGTTATCTCTATCTTATGTCTTTGGGGCATATCTAAAAACCTTCAGGATCCACAGAAGTCGTTTCTTCAGCTCCAAACTGAGCCTTTAGAACAGAAGAAAAGTAGTTTATGTCAGATGGGTTTTTTTGGATTGCTGGAAAACACTGAGCCAGGGCATCTAATCACACAGACTAGGGAGAGAATGTTTTCTGATGCTATAGGACTTCTGGTGGTCTCCCAACTCTTTCTTCATTTCAATTTATTCTTCCTTCAGATTAGAAATCAAACTTCAGCAAGCAGAAGTCCATGGCCAATGTAAGTAATGGCCCCCAGCTGCCTTATACCTGGCACAGCCATGAGTATCTTCCCCCAGACAATGAGAAACGAACACAGAGTACTCTTTATGCCCACAAATGCTCATGCACAAAGCAAGAGCCATAAGCAGGCTGCTCTGAACACACCCCTACACGTGTGCACACAAGCATGTGCTCCACGTCTGCCCAATTCCCACTTTCTAGAACATACTTGAAGGATCCTGTCACCTTTGTGCTCCATTCACCCGAGTGGTGAACAAATTAGATGGTAAAAGGGCAGAAGGACTATGCTGGAAAGAGGAGAGAAAGACTGATTAGACCTGCATTATGCTCAGTGGTGAAATTAAAAAATAAGCTACTGAAGGAATGATAAGAAGTATGCAACTGGTTTTGACATGGGCTGTCCAAAATTCTAGTGTCTTTAATCCTGTTCATCTGCTTGGATCCTTGAGGCTATTTTTGCCACAACTTTCGTGTGACTTTGACCCACAAGAAAAATCCCAAGTGAATTTATCCTAGAGTGCAGATCAATTAGCAGCCTTCCACAGCACTTTTTATTCCCTGGCAGCTGGACACGAGTGTGGCCTCTTCTCAAGGCCTTTGTCACCTTAAGTACAAAATCATTTCCCACCAAGATAACATAGGCACGCAGAACCAGAAGACCAGGAAAGTCTGATCTATGTCTATAATCCACTTCTATCCTTTGGGAATAACTGGATTCTTTTTTCTAGGATTTGTAGCCTATTCTTCAATTCCTGTAAAATATAAACAAGGTATATGACTTTCAGATATGCCCATCATGCTTTGCTTCATATTCAAAACTGTACCAGGATTGACGTTTCACCTAGTTGGTTTCTAGACAGTAACCCACTACTGAAAAATATTTTTATGTTTTTTAACCAGGTTTGAGAAAACATGTTTCTCAAAGCACAGGAGTAGATCCCAGAAAAGTTGCATTTTTCCCCCTGCAGCCACAGTTTTTCACAACCTCTCATAATAAGACTATTTATGGCTAGATTCCAATCAAAGGTCATGCTTTTTTCAGCATAACCTTTTAGATTGTGTCAGTTTGAGCTTATTACTAGGTTTTGTAAAATAAAAATGTTGAGAAGCTTGTGCTGCTGTACTATGAGAAAAAGAAATGAATCTATTAAACGGCATCAATAAATTAAACATTTTGAGGATAAATATTTTGGCTAATTGTTAAATGTTTAACAATACTTACTTGAAAAATAGCAATATGTACAACTTGATCTCAGTTATTTACAGTTCTGTGGGTAATTCCTCCCCCATTAAAGGTCTAAAGTACAAAGGGTTGTTGTGAACACCGACCCCTCTCCCACAGAATGTAGATACTCACACCTGCGACTGCAGTATGTGCATTGAGCAAAGTGACCAATGTCTATCCAATGCTTGCACTCTCTTCTCCTTCCTGTCAGATGGAATATTGGAAGTATAACTCTGTTGGAAATAATCTGTGCTGAACATTGCACTAAATAGTAGTGCAATTAAGTATGGAATTTTCATGTTAATTAAATATGCTTTGCACTTTAACCAAACAATGGAAATGTTTGATTTAATTACTATTTTTTCATATCCATCTGAGTTCATGTTGAGACCTGACTACAGCTGTGCTGTGAGAATTCTCTAAACCATCAGGAGATTCCAAGATACAGACAACATCAGAGTCAGTCCAGAGAGCGGAATAGCAGACACTGAAATTACTTATTAGATTATGCAGAGTAGTATATGTTATGTTCTTTTAGCAGAGAAGTCATTAGAAGGAAGGAAATGAGGCAATAAAATCCACTAAATTCAATGGGCAGTAACAAGGAAGTACTTCCAGATTACACTGAAGGAATATCTAAAATTCTATAGGAGACACTCCTAGAAATTTGTAAGTAAAATTGAGGCAAGGGATATAATCATGGGTGGCACAAATTAATTCCTAACAGGGTTTTTGTATGTATTTTCTAATAAGCAACTACATTCTTTAAAATTGACTATGATCATCAGAAAAACACTTTCAAATCGTGCACTATAAATAAACAAATATATAAAGTAACTAATCTATAGTTTGATTAAATCCTTCTTTCCAGCTCTTCTCACAGGGGTCTCTAGGGTATCTTATGTGAATGTCAATATCTCCCAAAAGAAAAAAAAATGTATCCCTAATTTTGAGGATAGATGAAAAAGGTCTGCATTTGTTCTCTGTAGTATGCATCAATTAGAATTGCTGCTGACATTTCATGCAGCTTCTCTCAAAAATTTTCTTCTCGTGACTTACAAAGTGACTAGAAATGTAATATCTCCATAAGAGTTAGGGGCCCTGCTGCAATATACCCAGTAAATCAGAAGATCCAGCTTTTAAAATATACTCTCTAGATTCAAGTAATTCCCTGTTAACTGAAGGTAGGAAATCCAAAATGGATTTTAGAAGAAAATAGATGAATTGGATTGGTTGCATAACATCTTTGAACATTAATATCACTGTAGAAGTAAATAGCTGAACACACATCTATATTAGAGAAGCTTTTTTCATATTACCTATCCAGTGATACAGTATTTTACAGAAAAGTCCCAATTATATCCTAAATGGTTCTAGTAACAGATTTACATTTTGAGCTCTGACACATCTTCTGTGACAAAGCTGCAAGCTGCAATAAGAGGTAAGTGGAATGGACTAACTTCATTAACTGGCTGTTGACATGAAGTTTAAAGTTCCAATTCTAATCTCAACTATCGGAAAAAATGAGTATATATCACATGTAACTTAAAATAGTTGATGCTACCTTTTGTCAAGAAACACCAGAGTCAAAATGGATTACCCAGGCATATTTGTTTGGGTATTTGATATCTGATGTATCTCAGAACTTGTTCAATACTACTTAAAGAAGTTTGAAGAAGGGGTATCTCTCTTGATGTCCAAGCAGACGCACTGTTTTGGTTCTCTTGGAGATGTGAGTCACTCTAAACATTACTAATGAAAAATACAAACCACTTTACCAGAAGATATGAATGCCTACCTACATCAGGTGTCACATAAATGCATTAGAAGTGCAGCTTTCCTCCCATGACTCTTGCAAAGATAGCAGAGCTCTCTGCATTCTCAGAAAGCACCCTCCCATTACAGAGAGTAAATCTGGGCTATTCCACTGCTCCAAATTTATACCCATAAAACACATAACAATATTTTGATCCTGTATTTTAAGCATGAACTGAATGTTAGAAGCAGTAAGTTGTGCTGGACCAGGAAAATAAGTCATCCTGTCAAAGAATACAATTGAAAAGAGGAGATTTCAAGGATTAATTAGGGCTAGGTAGTCAGAAAAATGTCATATTTTCTGGAACATAAATCTTTAACATTATTAGTACCCCAATAGTGTGCAGTCAGAGCATGGAGATATATTTCAGATTAATTCCTTTCTCAATTTAATAATTTTTCATTTAAAAGATACTAAATCAGATAAGGAGAAGCTTTGATAGAAGTCACTGGTAGGTAAATCTAATTGAACAGCAAGAAAAGGAGCATAATGGAACAAATAATTTTCCTCTGTAACAAAGAAGAAAGAAAAAGAATTGAATGTGTTCTCTTTTTTTCAGTACAAAAAATAATCAGATCAACTGCAGTAGTGAAAACAACCCTATTAGAACATATCTGATTTCACTGGAGTAACAGATGCTTGGCTAATTCAAGCTATCAACAAGGATGTGAAAACAGTGGGGCATAAAGTCACCCCATGATGTGTCAAAGCTGAGGAAATTTTAAAGATGCAATTCACTGAGTCACCAGCTTAATTGTGTGAACTGCTGCTACTTTCAAACTTTGTGTTTAAAACATTAGTTTATGTCTGTGTCCTACTCTACATCCACTGTAACAGAAGCAGTGACACTGTCACTCTTTCTTGTTCCTAGTGTCTTCATTACAGCAGTGTTTGAATATCTAAAACTTCTGGAATTATATCCAGAAAGAAAAAAAAAAAACTTTTTTATTTCTTACCTCATCCCATTTACCTTTCCTGACTTTTGTAAACCCAATATGGGAAAGGTTTTTTTTTTTGTGTTCATTATTCTTGCAAGCACTATGTACTGTGTGGTAGTTTTACTTTTCAAATAAAGAAAGCACAGAAAAGCAAAATGTTGACTTGCAGATAAGATGTCAGGGGTAAAGGAAAGTTTCATTATTCCTTTCATGGTTTCTTCTTTAATTAGCTGTGCTGTAATGACATGGTAGCATTATAAATGATAAACATTTGTTAAAAATTAATTTGTAAAATGAGCAGTGGCAAGATGAGGAATCACAAATATGAGGGCAGGTAAGGCAATGTGAATTCAGAAGTCTAAATGTCCCTATCTAGACAGAGATTTCAGTATGGCATGATAGATTACAGCATGCAGCACAAAACCATGCACACTCATTTTTCAGGTCCACTGAAGAGAGGATATCTTCAAAATAGGAGTTTGATATGTTCCAAACTACTTTTCAAGGACAGATTTGAAGGTGGGATATGGCAGGGTACACATGGTGTGCAAGATTTTGAGCATATTTAGCCAGTATACAAAGGTAAAGGCCTGGGGAAACACCACAAAAAAATCCAAGCAAAGCCATAGCACTGTGCAAGATCTGAACATGTTCATAGCTTCTGCATGATAATGCATGCAAAACTAAACTGGCCATTGCTTTTAAGAAAATCTACAAATATGAAGCTAACATGCATATTGCAGGCTGAGCCCTGAGTTCCTGTTTCAAACTCTTTTTCTTCCAGCAGCTGCTCACTTTTATGCTGGTTTGTGCCTTCAGAAAACACTTCATTAAATGGATAATATGGACAAAGAAACCATGAGATTTGGATATGCAGAGAGCAATCAAAGGTTTCACAACCACAGCCCATAGTATTGACTAGAATGTGATTATAGAAGAAACAGAGGAAAATAGAAAAACATCACAGGCCAGGTAACATCACGGTCCATCTCCTTTGAAGACTCATGGCAAAAAATTGACTAGAGCCTCCAGCAAGTTCCCTGCTAGGCATCACACCCAGTTCCTGTGGATCACTGCTCCCATTACAGGAATAAAATTGCAGAGAAGAAATAGATCTTGTAAACTTCTGCTTCAAATAATCCTCTAGAGTGTCTCAGCCTCTGTCCCAAATCCACTTTCAAGTATGTGTTAAGAGTAGTAACAGCTAAAAGAGGTTTTCTTTCATGCAGCCAGTGAAAACAGAAAGAAAGAGAACTTATGATGTTTCAGCAAAACAGGCCAAAACATATAATGGGTATCAAACATGTGAAAGGCATGAAAACAACAAACCTTGTCACAATCTAGATGAGACTGTCTGATGAATGGGCTGAGGACATACACAAGAATAATAAATATTTACAGCCAAGGGGAAGAGGAAAAGAAAAAGTTCCTAGGTTTCTTCATATGTTATTTCTAGTATGAATACACTTCACTCTGTGCCTTTGATGAGTGGCATCATCAAATCCCATTAACTCCAGATTCTGGATCCTTGCAAATTAATACTTCCTCCCTTGTGCATGGTGCGAGCCTCATGGATGACAAGACTGATGATATGTAAATGCATGTGATCTATAGCCCTTATCACTCTCTGACACTCTGCACCTCCAGTTTCAAATCCTGGCTTACACCTTTCTTCTTCTAACTAAACTCTGTTAAGAAAAATATCTTTTTTTTTTATTTTTCCATCATTTTTTAAAGCTGTTACCAACCTCTCAACCTTTACTTGATGAATATAGCTATCAAAATACAGAGCATGAACCTGGAAATTGTTTTCCTACAATTTTTTTGTATTAGTGATGTCATTACTTCTTTTCAATTGTAGTTCACTGTTGATTAGGACATTATAAGCTGTTTAAAACAAATCAGCATTTGAAGACACATTTTGAAAAAGCAGAAATAAGTAATGATTTATTGGCCAGCTATTCAGTCTTGATTAGCTTGTATGTACACCATGAAAAAATTAGATTACCTTTTCAAATGAGAAAAAATCTACCTTTGTATCTGATATAAAGGTGTGCAAGCACTATTTTGCTGAAAAGATGCTGCTTTTTAAACTAATCACAATTATAATAATGCTAATACCACCACCTAATATTTGCAAATTTTGGAAAGCAAAACAAATACATGAAGCATAGCAGTAGGAGTTCTGGTTGAAACAGTTTTGGTTCAGAGAGCTGGCCTTTCCTTATATTGTACAGTAATAGAAGGAAAAGAGAGAAATAGTTAAAGAATCAGAAAAAATAAAGGTGAATTGGTCCATAGGACTCACTCAGACCCATGAAATAAATGGAAACATGAGATAGAATTTAAATAAATAGGATAAAGATAACACACATACAGAGATAGTTTAAAGGTTCTATTTAGTGCCATACCATGTCTTCAAGTGAAAACAGAGCTAAAGGCAAGGACAAAGTGTACAAAGAACAAATTCTGTACTAAATTGTCCTGGCACACCTCCTAGTATGCAAAAATCTGAAATTAAAATCTTTAAATACTTGTAGATATTTGAAAAACAACGTCCAGAGAAGATATGTACAGAAGGTAAGATGTGTTTCTGGTGTGAAAATGCATGTTTTAAGGCTTGAAAAGGAAGCTCAAATATGGAAATTAAATTTAAAAAACCAAGCCATTCAACAGCTAAGTAAAAAGAGAAAATAAATTATGAAATCAATACAGAAATAGCAATCATGAATATCCTGTTATTATAAAACATTGTATGGAGATGTGGAGCAGAGCTCAGTGGCTATCAAGTATTAGCATTAAAGTGCATATAACTTCATATAACTTTTGATAAAAGACTGCACAAAGCTGATGCCTTCTCAAAAGATTTGAAATTATTCTCTATTCTGACTATACTGTAGAGCCACTTGGAGGTAGTGAACAGAAAATCCATGAGATTTGTGTGCTTTATCTGGTTAAATGTGAGGTCATTTCCAAACTGAAGTGGAGTTGTGAACAAAAAAAAGTGCCTTGGATGTTGACTTAGGTTTGGTTTACAATGTTGTTACTGTCTGGAGCCACTCCAGCAAATATATGAGACTGCACATATTCTGAAATCATAATCTGAGTGAATTGAAGGTTTAAGGGCCTTTGGAAATATGAGTAGAGTTCCATCTGGTATAACACATTCCTAATAAAAACACTCATCTTTGTGCTTAGAAGTGTTGGTTTGTCATATAGGTTCATTTCTAAAGTTGTGCACCTCATTTATCGAAAATTTTTACTGTAAAGTGAATTCATTGTACTAAGTATATTCTGGAAGTACCTAGCTCTATTGATAGTTTAGACAGATCAAAGTATCATCTTACAATAAATATGGAATTTTTATGTGGCTGAAGGTAAATGAGATAACATTCCCTTTGTAAGTGGTGTAATAAAAGGCAACAGTAATTCAACTTTACTCAAAGATGTGAGGCTTAATTCAAGAACTATCTGGGGGAAAAAAAACCCAACATTATTATTTTCTTAAATATATTTCACTGGGGGAAAAAAATTCAGAAAAATAAATAATTTAGGCTTATATTTAGTACATTTATCATTTTTCTGTGAAGAAAGAAAGAGCTTAATCTGAAAAAAAGCAACATGTACCACAAGAATTGCAACAGACAGCTATTATAATATTGTTGTGTGTTTGACAAAGGCCCAGAAGCATTTCTAGGGGTATAGGATTATTTCATTCTTCATTACACTACTACTTCTGCTAGCTAATGAATATTCCCATGGCATAACCTGGCATACATGTACAATGTTAGTGCAACTTTCTCCTGGCACTCCCTTTCTGATCCATTTTCCTTCCTGTAAAAAAGGGCTCCATACTGATCCCCTAAATCCAATGGATCTGTTTTGTTCCAGTGGAATAGGGAAAAGGGGAGCAACAGCAATCACAGGATATGGTGCAGCAATGAGTGACATCACAGTAGTCCCAGTTCCTGAGTCACTTTGGTGGTGTGGCTCATCATTATACCACACTATATAAGGATTTATGAGGAGAAGTATGTAAAAGAAAATAGCAAACAGAATAGCAAAAAATAATTCAGTTCTACTGACAGGAAAATACATAAAAGCAAGCAGCAGAGAAGATTATTTTCAGTAGAACAATGACCTCCATAATCCTGCAATTTAAAAAACATTAAGAATCTGACAATAGACAAAGTCTGACAAGTATTAAATTTGATAGACTCTATCTATCACTCCAGGGCTGGTATGGCACTTCATGACTGCTGGAACAGCACCTCTTCAAAAGAGGGATACTCCACTGGCTAAGAGTTGAGATTTGAAGCCCACATAGTCCAGGAACCAGGAACCATTCTGTGATCCTCTGCTCTGGTCAAGGTCACTCACTGCCTCTGGTCCTCAAGGCAGAATGGTGGGCACTTCTCTCAGAGTGCAGCTTCAGCTGGGGTCTGCACAAACAGCAAGGGGATATTAAGTGTAATATTAGATATTAGGAAGAAATTCTTTATTGTGAGGGGGCAATACACTGGATCAGGTTGCCTAGAGAAGTTGTGGATACCCCACCCATGGATGTTTTCAAGGTCAGGCAGGATGGATCTTTAAGCAACCTGATTACTAACTGGCATTCCTGCCCATGGCAGGGGCACTGGGAATAGATGATCTTTAATGTCCTTTCCAATGCAAACTATTATATGATTCTATGATTCTGTGGTTCTATGATTGTATGTCATATAGAATACAAGCAAGACTTATAAACCGATTACATGAGTAGAAGTAGAAGCAGATGTTTGGAGGAAAATAGTATTACAAGGAAAATATCCTGTCTGTATTCAGGCCTAATCTCTTAGTAAAGCATTGTCTGGTCTGATTCAAAGCCTTGAGATCGCAGTGGTGATGGATCCTAAGGATTAGGGAGGGTTTTTTAGCCTGAAACACTGCAGCAGAGTAACTAAGTAAATGTAATTTTGACCTAGTTCTAAGGATGTGAACATCTAATAGAGAGTTACTCATAGTACTTAAAGCTAGGCTTTTACCCAGTGAGCTGAATCTAACCCTTTGGAGTCGATGCAAACATAGTTTTAAGTGGTTTTGATTGTCCAAGGATATGCACTGTGTAACCCAATTGCCTCAGTTACACCAGGACAACTTGTATAATAAAGCCAGTGAGTGGATGTGCACCCAGACAAACCTCACTGTACCTTAGGGGTGGAAACATCATCGTGTTTCAGTGAGCAGCCACCCGTCTGTACTTGTTGACTTTTAGAAAGAAGGATGAAAAAGAGATTAAACTCCAGTGAGTCAGGGAATAACTTCAGATTTATTTAATTAGCAGGAATCAAGAGCTTTTTGAAATGTGTTTTTGAAGAGAGGAAACCTCCCTCCAGCTGTCTGCCTTCTCTAAATCCCACAGCTGTTCTCTGTTTGATTTTACACTGCCCACAGGTCTCCCCCACCATCTGAGCTGGCTTGGGGGTCTTCTAGGCCTGAGGCTGGCATAGAGGAATCCCTTTATGCTTCTTCAGTCTCTTGAAATTCTGCACAAACAAAAAATACTGAAATTTTTTTTAGGATACAAGGCCCTAAGTCAGACTGAAGCAGACTTGGCAGAATATATTGTTCATACTTGAATTTTTATCTAGTTTAAACTTTATAACTAAGAGGTGTGTATTTTAACCAACAAAATTGATAAATTAGTGAATATTTAACCAGATTGACTTGATTATCTGGCCTCACCATCAGAAGAGAGCAGTGGCTATCTGCAAACATTTAAGTTGTATTGCCTTGACACCTATGGAAGTGAGGAAAAGGTTCAAGCCCATTCCAGATGCATTCTAAGATATTCTTTCCTATCCCTTCCTACATATGCCAAAGTCAATGAGAAGGAGGGAGGACATTTTTCCACCTCTACAAAATATTTGTGTTGTCAAGAAGAGAGATGATGAAGTTCACAGTGGCACCAGGGCTGCTTGGCAAGCTACAAGCATGAAGAAGCACAGAAGTATCAGCATTTTCCTTATCTGTCTCAGCCTCTTAGTCCTGTACATGGCCACTTCATGGCTGACCAACCAATGCTGGTCAGAACATCTGTGGCAGAGCCCAAGACTGAACCAAGAAGTATTGTTGCACTGCCAGCATCACTGATGAACACTTCCATGCCTAGAGAACATCTTCAAGTGTCCTTCTCTCCAAACCAACACAGGGTGTCTGCTTCTTCAGGATGCCAGAGCATGGTCTAACCAAGGACAAGTGTTCTCCCTCTGCACCACTCTCTGCTACATACCACTGCTGGAATACCAGAGGAGGCATCCACCACCGAGTCACTTTCGTTGTCAGCAAGAACACTGCTGAAACTGTAATGAGTTTGGGGGTGGGAGGGGGTGGTGAGGGGGGTGTTTCAAGGACAACTGCAATGGTCAACATCAAGTGGGAAGAAAAATGACTGTCATCAGCATGCAAAGCCTGCCAGTGAGGTTTTAAAACCAGGGAAACATAATCAAGTTTTTTAAGGCAGAACCGCAAAGCAAGCTCAGCACTTTTGCCATTATTGGAGCTACTGATAACAATTACTCTCCTGGTGGCAGGGACAGGGACAGGGGTCTTCTCTCCCTCTTGACTTTGACCTCTGTAAATCTGTTGGCATTGATGCAGCAATTACTGCTTAAACCCATTATAGGCATGGAGATGGAGCTATCATCAATCATTGCTTTTTGAAGGCCCAGCATCCTGTTGTGCTACACACTGCATGAGCACCAAACAAAAACTCACCCAAAACAAATGCTCTTTTCTTGTTTAATAATCAAGGGGGAATCAAATTCCTGGGAGTCAGGAAGATAGATGTTAAATCCAAAGATACATCATTTCTGATTCTACAATGACCTTCCAACATCTGCTCTGTTGTCTATTCACAGTTCACACCACTGCTGTAAGTGCATGGGGTGAGTACAGGATTTATTTTAGTAGTCGCTT
Organism: Luscinia megarhynchos; assembly: GCA_034336665.1. NCBI lineage: Eukaryota > Metazoa > Chordata > Aves > Passeriformes > Muscicapidae > Luscinia > Luscinia megarhynchos. Next base: position 76,032,788 of record JAPFBE010000003.1, read on the forward strand.
AGTAGGCAAGCAGTGGCTAATGAAGCAGACAAACAGCATTTTCCTTATACCTACTCCCTGCAGTAAAAAAAAGGCCAGAAACAATTTCATTTGCTTTAAGTACAGATCATGTGTTTTTATATAAAAAGTCCCTACTCTAGTATGACCTGTATGACCTGCTGCTGTACGGGGTACAGTGACTGCTGTCACAAGGGTGCAAAACAGGTGCTGGCATTATTACATGGGCCACAGGTAAAGAACACACAAAGTTAAACCTGTGGAAGATGGGTGGGAGCAGCTGAAACATCTTCCTTAAAACATAGAAAGAAAGGTGGGATGCCAGGAGAAGTCAGATAACTTTTCATCTGCTCATCAGATGAAAATGGGCCATTTAAAGGTAGGATCTTATTTCTTATTCATATTCCTATATAGAAGGAAATGCCTTCTATCTAATTTTTAAAGTCTATAAGTCTAAAGTGCATATATATGTATATGTATATGTATATGTATATGTATATGTATATGTATATGTATATGTATATGTATATGTATATGTATAATAAAACTTCCATAAATATACACTTACAGACTTATACACACACATGTAATGTCTATATATATGTACACCTGTAAGTAAGTATCTTTAAAACCTATTGTTTTTCCACCTTCCAGGTCTTTTCTCTATGAAAGTGAGATAGCTGAAAAAGAGACTTAGAGAAACACGTGAATTATGATTTCCATACAAATAACATATGAAAACCCCACGTTCAAAAGAAAGGTGGTTTTAATTAATGGTACCTGTTAGGTTTTGGGGGTTTTACAGAACAGTGAAAGTTTGAGATGTCTGTGCTTCTCAAAATCACAAGAACACGGAGAGGCAGAAACCCTAAGGTTCAGATTGTGTCCTAAATTGGAAGTGAGGAGATTCAGTACTGTCTGTTCCAGTAAACCCTACACTGGCATTTTGCTCCTGCAGCAGGGGCTAAGGCTGGCAGTGTGAGAAAGCTCACATGCAGACCTCTGCAGGAAGTCTCTGTCCCTGGAGTTTTAAGCTTGCAGGAGGTACACAGATTTATAAAACCTTTTTGGAGAGAGAAGAATGAGCCATTTATTAGTTGAATCTTTGGGAGGCATCCAGGAAGACTGAATAAATGTATGGCATAGTAAAAATAGCTTTTTCATGAGATACTTGAAGCCAGAGAGTCATGAGAGAGAAACTGGGACAGGAAACATAGCAACTTACTATCTTCTTATTAATAAGGAGATCTGGCACTTTCTGACAGCAGTTTTGCAGGCATTCAGCACTTCAAAGAACCTAACAAGTTAAAATCTTCAGCCCCCTTATGTCGATCAAACATGCACATGACTCAGCTGTCACAGGGCACAGGTGCCCAGAGCTGAACAAAGGAAAAGACAATTATAAGAATCCACAGCAAAATTGCAATGAGTGACCCATTTCATGCTTTCCATCAAAGGCTCTGTCCAGAACGCTCCCCCACCAGGCCAGGGCCAAATCTCCAAACCTCAGAGGGTCAATGCCCAGCTGTTCTACACACAGCTTTGGTACTAAATGTCTGATACAAAAGCAAGTTTCCATCTTGGTCTTTCAGCTTTCACATTCTCCATTTTTCCTGCATGAGAATGCTTCTGAAACACTCAGGGAAGTCAGTTTTCTTTTGACAGCTTAATAATTAAATAGGTACTGTAAACTTCCCAACAGAAAGAAGCTGGCAAAATTGTCCAATTTGCTAAGAGAACTGCAGTTTCAATTTGCAGTTTTTGTAACTACAGACCCGAGTTAGATTCTAATACAAGAACCTATTAAAATATCCAAAGGCAAAAGAGCTACTCTGGGAGGAGAAGTCTGCCAAACAACCTGTAGGCAGTGACAGCTCAATAATATTTGATTCATCCCCTAAAGCATATTTGTCAAGAAGAAATATCTCTGATGATATTTCCAGGAGAACTGGACATGAGGGATGACCTTCATAAATAAAGGCAGTCAGACCCACAGCATGTGCAATGTATACACATATTATGGCTCTGTCTCTTTCTACCTCTTAAAAGAAAACAGAAGAATGAGAAGAACCTTCTGTTCAATGTGGTGGTGACTTTGAAACCTCAACTTTTTGCTGATTCTGAATTTGCATCAGGAACACCAAAAGGTTTAATTTAAAACTCTTTATTTTCTATTTCTCACTCCTTTATATAAACCAGATACAAGATACAGCAACTGAAAAATATCTGCAAAAATTAGACCAGTACACTAAAGGCAATCAATCCTTTCTGAAAGCAATGGTGTAATATGACAGAAACATCTAATACTGTAAAAACAACTTGGGGCTGTATTCCATGCCTCCAGTCCTTAGAGTTCGAAACTGTTCAACTCTCAGCATAATTTAGAGCAGCCCCTGAAACTTTTACAGTTCCAGTAGCAATCACAGACACACCAGCAGGACCACTGTCATTCTGCAGTACTTTTGTCCACAGTGTGCTCCCAGCACATCTCCCCTGAGGCATCCAGGGAGGGATCGAGGCAGTCAGTCACCTTAGCTCCTCGCTGACCTTAAACTTCATGGAAAAAGAGAAATTCTCAGTTCTCCACTTAAGAAGAGCAGGACAAGATGTAGTCAAGGCACAGTTTATATACGACCAGCACGAGAATAGAGGGAAATTACTTGATGATGTTAACATGCAACCAAATATAGTTTATCCCATCAAAAGAGGCAGTATCAAGTCAAGGCCTTCATGCCTGAAAACTCAAGTTAACCAGTTTCTCCAGAAAGCCTTCAGATCGTCTCAATTTCCTGTTTTTCAGACCAAATACTTAATTTGTAGGCATTAAATTGGTTTGTCCAGAGTCTATCACTGGTAATCCTTCATCACATTTCATTTTCAAGATAGCAGCTTTTTTCTCTTTTTTTGCATGTTGAGTAAAAGAAGTTTTATCAATAATAATCCACAATACCAGAAACATTTCTTGCTTCTCTTAGTCAGGAATATGTGGCCAGACCTGTTCATTCTATAAAAAAGAATTTATGTGTATTGCCCTGGCTGAAGCATGGTCCAGATACAGCAAGCAACAAAACACTGTTCGCTGTCAAACATCCTCATTGTCTTTTCCTTCAAACTTCCTTCATCTCTCAGTTGTCTCTAATTATTTTTAAACACTCATGTGCACCATGATTATCCTGTGGTTACAAAGGATGGCATTTCTTTACAAAATTTTAAACTCTTTACTGGAGTCTTAGGAGTCCTCCTCTCTCTCTCTATTGTCAATAGCTGAGGACAAAGAGTGTTTTACAGGATGATGCTTCAATCCTTCCAAGTGGATAAAATGCTGTTGCCTAGATATATATATATATAGATATAATCCAGAAGACCCTGCACACAGAGAGATTACCATTCATTCTGTATTACCATGAAAGAACAAGAACAAGAACAAGAACAAGGACAAGAACAAGAACAAGAACAAGAACAAGAACAAGAACAAGAACAAGAACAAGAACAAGAATAAGAATAAGAATAAGAATAAGAATAAGAATAAGAATAAGAATAAGAATAAGAATAAGAATAAGAATAAGAATAAGAATAAGAATAAGAATAAGAATAAGAATAAGAATAAGAAAGGATTCCAGGTCCTGCAACTGTATGGTCTGGGTGTGGCTCTACTTATCCATCAATTCACCAATGGTGAACCACAATGGTAGAGCACAGAGTTTATTAAGCTCACAGAGGATGATGACTTTTGAATGTCAGGGCATGAATACAAGGTACCTTGAAGGACATCTTCATAATTTGAAAATATTAATTAGAAAAATATGAAAAAAATCAACACATGGGAACATAAAATGTTGCAGGTTGCTAGAAATTATCAATTAGACTTAGTGAAAATGATAGCAGGATGATAGAGATGTTACACTAGATGACACCTTGAGATTTTTTCTTTTTCTCCATGCACTGTTTCTGGAGGAGCTTATCTCTACTTAATGACAAAAAAACTACATCTATGTAAAGTGTTAAGCATCCTTATGTCTGCACTTTATGTACATAATATTAAGAGAGAAAAATAAGAAATAATTAACAATGTATTCACTCTCTGTCATTAAACTCTTCTCATCACATGCCTTATCCTTTATATTAAAAGCAAAAGATCCTTACATTAGTGTGCTAGATATTCAAGGGCATATAATTTTTTACCTTAATGCAGCGTGTAGAACAGAAGATAGGACAAATATTTGAGTAGTGTCTGTATTTTTTCTAGAGCTAAATTAATTTCAGAATCTACACTAGAAACATAGGACTTGGTATCTGATAGTTACAAAGTGCCCCAGACAAAACACCACAAATACAGAAGATGTGGGATAATGGTTACAATCCATGTCAGGAAGAGGAAGGATCTCATTACACCCAGGAAAGAGAGTGTCTAAGTAAATCTACAAGGGACTTGAGCTCTTCTGGGAATAAACAGTTCTGCACTGTCTGTGACACTAATAAATTCCAATACAAAATTAAGGTGAAGGAACGAGGAAAAATAATGCATTATTTACTGAAAATGTGTCTTTGGTATGTCATAAGCAGTACATAAAATCACAAGATGATTTACAAAAGTGGTAAATTGTTCCTAAAGACAGATTAACAGAATGAAGAAAGAAAAAATAAAAACTTTATCATAGGTTGTCTTCAGCCTTTCTCTCCACAGTGCTAAGCAGTATTTAGCTGTACTTAATCAGAGCTCTGTTTCCCAGACTTTATAACTCCATGTGCCAAACAATCAGAGGGAGCTTCTCCACACTGACTGAGTCCCTTCTGACAAACTCTTCTGTCAAGTTAATCGAAAAGTGAAGATAAGGAAAAAATGTCTTATTATGCAGCAGCAGTCAGCTTTTTGTCCTAGGAGATTTTTCTCTAAGTTACCGAACATTTTAGGGGCTGGAAGTCACTAGATTTTGTCTTCTAACTGACTTGTTAGCACGCATTTCTCCCGAATTAAAATGAAGAATAATGACAACCTAAATACCAGGAATAGTCTGAGAGGCAAAATTAAGTTCATGCTTTCATCCAAACGCAAGAAAAAATTTGTGATTTCAAATGAAACTCATGGGTTGCATGCATATAAGTCCCTGGAAATATCACAGATACCAGCTAATACTTACTGCCAAATTTTACACTGATTTACACCATCTGCCACCATATTAGAGTCACTCACTAAAATCTGTGGAAGATTTGGTTCATTACACAGTTTCATTTATTTGGTATCATATACTGCAAAGGAACGAAAAACTTCCTGTTATAAAAACCTCTAATCCATTCTCATAACAGCAAAGCTTAAACATTTTCTTCCATTTGTGCTGACAGAGTTGTCATTATGCAGACAATCATTTAGAATTATTTATTTCACCCATTATCTTTGAATTTGCTGTTTCCATTTACACCTTAAACATTGAAGAATTTCTTAGTTGCTATTCTTTTTTCTAGTTTGAGTCGCTATTGTCAGACACATTGTGCTATATAAAAGAGATGTTAGAGACTTAGTCCTCATTTTTTATGTGAACACACTGTTGATTTTTCATTGCTGAAAAACACTTTGAAACATCGTGATGATTCATAGTAGCAGACATTCATTGCAAAAATTTTTGTCCTTTCGTGCCAACCAACTTGCGGTGATAATGGCAGATAGCAGGTGCTGCAGTTGTAGTGGCTGTTTTGAGATGTGTGATTCAGTTTAACTGGGTACTTTATCCACTGGTATCCTACTCTTTCATTGCTCTGCTATTGTCCCTCCAGCAGCACCCTCCAAAACAATTGTGTCAGCTGCAGAAATCAAACTATCCATTTCAATTCTCCCTAAGAAAGCAGGGCAAATAAGCATCAATCTCTTCTCCTCCTGCTGTCTTTACCAGAAGACTCTGAATATGCAGCACTTTCTGCTAATGCACTGAATTGTTATCTTCTCTGTAATTTCAGCATCATGTTATCAGTTCTGAATGTTGATGTTGATCCTGAGCCAAGAGCAACAGTTTCAGATTTTTAAAAGATTTCGAACTTTTCAACTGTGGTGAACTTCATCTTCTGTCTTTTTTGTAGGTTCTGGTGGGATCTTATATCACACTGAGTAATATTAAGACCACCTACAAAGGTCACTAAAATCAAGATTATTGAGAGTAGTTCAGGCCCTTCTCTTTAGAATTACCAGAGTCTGTTTTCATACACGAACGAAACAGTCAAAGGTAGATTTCATATCCAGACCTCCTATTAAAATCTTCATTTGTTCTGTAGCTATGCACTGAATATTCAGTCAAGCAGTGTCAGAGTGCAGATTAACAGAAGGTGTCCTGGATCACATGCAGCTCTCACACATACAGTTTAGGAGACACCTTGTCCTAACATAGATCTAGAGCTGATCATAGCATGGAAAATGGTGTAATTTGGTCTGATGGAGATGACAGAAGCTGTAACAACACATTGCACTCTTCCCCATTTCACACATGCAGGATCACAAGCTGATGCTAGAGGAAAGCAACCCAATCATTTGAAAGACACTGTTGGACCTTTATCACTGGAATTTTTTATGTATACAAAACATAAGCCAGAAGAGTCAGAGGTGACTGATTCCTGTAAGAATGGTGATTTCAGGTAAGACAAAGAATGCTTAACAGCCATTCACCTAGACACTTCTAGGTATAAGATTTCACTGAACATCCCTAAAAACAGAATGGGCATTCAAAGAAAAAAGAAAAATAATTCTAACTAAAAAAAAAACCCCTTTAGTCTACGTAAGTCCTCACAGAAGGTAAAGACCTTGACTAATTTGGTTGATATTGCCAATATGATTCTTCCCTTGGAAAGCACAGTTGTGTTTTGAACACTAATACTTTCAGCTTTACATTTTAATTTGTGGTGACTCTGAGCCAAGGCACAGTTTAGACAGAGAACAGTAAATAAAAAGTTTAATGAACTATAAAAAAGATATAAAACTCCATTTCTGTCATGGGTCAGAACAGATTTCAGAAGGAAAACTGAGGGGTTTGCTTTCAACAGCTTCACTTTTTTTAAAAACAGTAATCAATAGAGAAGCCAACAAACACTGAGGTGACAGGGGATGATCATTTTGGCTAGTCTTGGGCAATGTGAGGTCAAAAATGATTCAAAGGTTTTATGGATGTTTAAATTCTACAATGTCTTCCCATCCACTTAGTCCCATTAATATCCTTCTAGTCTCCAAGATTTCTGAAACTGTCAGCTATAAGCCAGTGTGCTGTAAAAGACCTTCATTTGTATCCTTGGCTTTGACACTGTACCCCGTCTGCATCCCATTCCTCTGATAAACACCTGCACTGACATTCCTTCTCAGCAAATAGATTTTGTTACAAATGATCCCATTATTGATTTTGTAGTAAGTTGAGTAAATCCTAAGTCTCAAATACGATGTGGTGGTTACGTTTCACAGCTCTCAGTACCTTATTGGCATTCAAGTTGTGCTGGCCCCCACTAAAATTATTCTGTTGTGGCATGAAGCACAAATACATTTTACTGTTATGCTTGCTGCAGTGCTGCCAATTATTTTAATGCTGCCACATGAGAAATAAATGAATGCTTAGATGTTTGTTTCAGCAGTTGATTTTTAAGCAAAATCATTCTCTGTATTCTTTGCAGAATGTGCTTTGATCACAACAAATTCTGGATCACAGAGTCTTACCAACTTCTTGTGAGGCAGGCCCGTCTTTTACAGACACACACCACATAGATGCCTCTTTTTACTATTTTTGGGTAAATGTGATGCATTTTTTGCCTTTAATACATTAAAATTAGCAAAGCCTGCAGTAGCAGATTGCAAAACAGATTTCATCACTTTTTAACCACTACTGCCCTCTTTGTCAATAAAGACCATTAGAAATTGGAGCAGAAGATTTTTAAAATCACAGACTAAAAAAAATTAAGCATCCTGTCTCTGGCCCTCCCCCTTCCACCCTCTAAGTCCCAAAGGGTGCTTGCATTTGAATGATAACTCCTCAGTCACATGCCACTAATTCCTGTGTTCAATAGTAATGAGGCCTGTCACATTGCAGTTTGCTGATAAAATGCTAAACAAGATTGACAGGAAATCTAAAGAAATTCGGAGGTCAAGAAGTTAGAGAACCTCCCTGTGGACCTATTGAATCTCAGAGATCAATGTAACATTTTTAAAGTCACTAAATAGGGTGAAATATATCTTAGCTTTCCTAAATATGTAGAAGGGCACAGCTGCCAGGCAGATAATCCAATGTGCTCTCTTCCCTGCCTGTGGTGGAGGTGTTGAAACTAGATTATTTTTAAGGTCCCTTTCAACCTAAACCATCCTGTGTTCCCATGATTTGAGAGTCCCTATTTCTTCCCATTCCTGTAAGGGAGCCTGAGACCCAGAAAACCTGCTGAATCAACTTGCTGGGCCAGACATCCTCTGCTGATGTGTGCCACCAGCCCAAGATCAGTATGTGAGGGCTGGCCCTGCTAACTGCCTCCATGCATTCCATCACACAGAAAAGGACATCACGGGGTAATTGACAGCAAATATGCCATTAACCCTCAGCACCTGAACTCTTGAATATTTACCCACAGTTCCCTGGTTGAACCTACATGGGATTTAAAGATACCACTTACTTATGCACAGATAGCTCAAAACTGAGGGGATTTTTATGTCAGCTGAGGGGATTTTTATGTCAAAGTGGTGATTGGGAGGTAGGTAGGCAGGCAGAGGCAGAAGTAGCTTTGGAGCTTGAGCTGTTTTCTCAGCAAATTACCACTCACAGAGAAAATAAGAGAAAGGGGTGCAGACCTGTCTTTAGTAGGTTTATCTCATGAACATTTTGTTAAGATGGTTACAGGTAATTTGTGCAGGTTATACGACTAAAAAAGCAGAGATCAGGGACAGAACTCATCCTCTCTCTAGAAATCTTCATTTCCTACATCCCAAATATTCATTCTGAAACCCCTGCATGACTGAAGGAAGAAAATAGACTTTCCTTGGGAGTACTTCACTTGGGTACTTAACATGGGTATTCAGGACTGAAACCTTTCTTAGAAAATCCCCAGGCCACCATCATTTGACAACGGGCACAGGGACCACAGTGCATGAAAAAGTTGTTTGGCATCAGACACAAAAAAACATCATGCCCTGATTTGTGTCTGTTTCCTAACAGCAGAAGGCACAATGGGTAGAAAGAAACCATCCTAAAGGTTTTCTTTACCCTATATATTTCAATTCCTTCCTAGGGCAGTGTCAACCAGAGCTGCACTTGCTGATAGCTGTTGCCATTCATTCATGTTTGTTACACACATCTGCTGTCTTCTTTAAATACTTTCTCTGTAATATAGATTTCTGTCCAGGATTTAGATTGCATTTCTGGGTAGCTGGGAAAAGGGAGCAGAAGATTGTTTACAGCCTGCAGAAATGGAGAAAGGTTCTGTGCAGAAGTGAAATGAAGAAGATTCTTGGCACAAAATCAACCTGCCACAGTGTGATTTGCTTGCCTGTCTGCCCCAGAGCCCGACTGGCAGTGTGCACTGTGTAGGTACTTCAAAGAGCTACTTCGGTTTACTCCTGCTGAGAATTTGCCCCCCAGGCTATAAAGTACTTACCAGGCACATGATATATGTCTTTGCCCACAGTTTGTTATACATTATGTATCCTTCTTTGTGATGTAGCTTTGTTATTAAAAGGCACAATGAAAGTTTGAACAGGCAAGCCCTACTACGTGACGTCCCACCCATGTATCCATCAGCAATCCTTTCTGCTAAATAAACTGGCCGTAGAGGAGCACAACATTATTTCTGATTTGTATACTGCGCTTTCCATCTGGATTTAAAAACAAAAACAAAAAAAAAAAAAAGCTCATCAGTTAGAACTACAAAAATCCTATTCAAAGGAAGAGGAGTCTACTTGTTGATATTTGTTCTGGCAGAGGGCATGCTCCATGTAGATATGGTTTCCCTGAATTACACAAGCTGGTGTTTATAAAACATATCAGAACCAAAGCAACACAACACAATTCAACCCTTACCATAGGACTACAAAGCCAATCCATTGTTGACCCAAAGGGTGGGTACAACTAGCTAGACAACTTATTTTTCCTTGAAAAAGTCCTTTTCTCCCGTGCTTATTTTTCCTTGAATAGATGATAGATAATTTCATGTAGAAATTAAAATCGAAAGACAAATTATAGTTTTCAAAGGCACTCAGCCCACAGGTTACTAGTTTAAGGGCTCTACAACACCCTGCTGTTGAGCAGCCAAGATATGAGATATTTATCAAGGCAGTGAAGTTTAGCATTATGGTCACAGTAGGGAGCACCTCGCAATGGATGGCAAGTGCATGCATTTATACCAAAATGACGTTTGCTGCTTAAAATCAGAGTTATTTTGACACATGGCTTAAAAAAACACTTAAAAAAAAACCAAACCAGACTGGTGATATATAACTTTAAAGATATCTGATTACATGTGCTGCTAAGAGGAAATGCATTGCTAAACAGCTAAGGGGAAGAGAGCTTGATTCTCCTAAGAGGTCTCTAGGAGCTAAGTCTCAAAACTTCAGCTTCAACCCTACACAGCTTTGGTGGCAATCACAGTTTAACTGTAAAATCCTTTCCCTTATATTTTCCTACCACAGGACACTCTCCTTTGGCTGTCCTGTAACAGCATTGTGAGGTCAAATTGGCACAGTTAAAAAAACAATGTTGTTGCTTACGCAAACCAAAAAAATTTGCTGCACCATCACTAGAGCAAAAAAAGTTTGTGCTGGTTTAGGCTGGGGCAGAGTTAATTTTCTTTACAGTATTTTGGACTCATCATGAACACAGGGTTGATATCACAGAGGTGTAGGTGTTTTTGTTACTGTTGAGCAGGGCTTGCACAGCCAAAGCTGTTTCTGATTTCCCTACTGCCACACTGGTGAGGAAGTTGGGAGTGCATAGGAGGTCGAGAGGAGACACAGCCAGAAAAGGTGACCCCAAATGCCCAAAAGGTTATCCCAGACTATATGGCATCATGCTCAGTATATAGAGCTGGGGCAAAGAAGGAGGAAGGGGAGGAAGTTTGAAATGATGATGTTTTTCTACCAGAATAGCCACTATATGGGATGGGGCCCTTCTGTCCTGGAGATGACTGAGCACCTCCCTGCCCTTGGGAAGCAATAAATTAATTCCCTGGTTTGTTTTGCTGACATGCATGGCTTTTGCTTCCTCTATTGAACTGTCTTTATGTCAACACATGAGTTTTCTGGCTTTTACCCTTTGATCCTGTTGGTGGGGGAGTGAGCAGCTTTGTGGGGCTTGGTTGATGGCTGGGATTAAACCAGAAAAACAGCACATCATCATAACCTAAAGCTGATCATCCAGGGTCCCTATGGAGCCCTATTACATATGTCACCTGCATTCTGACCCGTCAAAATTGCCTACACAGGTGTTTTGTGGAAGTGTATATATCTGACCCAAATCAGAGAAATTCAGTATAGACATTCACATCTGAACTCATTGGCCCAAGCTCTCTGTGTAGTCAGCAGAGAGACAGTCACACTCAAAATGAGATTCATATGACATTTTATGACTCCTTCAGGAATAGATGAATTGGACAGTGAAATGGACAATCTGTCCTCACTGCCTACAAAGAGAGCCTGGGGTAATTAGCTCAGATAGGCTGGAGATACCTGCTTTTGCTCATCTGAAAAACACCACTTTTGCTGTCCATATTCACTGCTGCCTTTGATTCAGTTCACAGTCTGCTGACTGAATTCAGAAAGTCAGATCACTAACTGAATACATTGCAGATATGTTTTCACATAGCAAGTCAGCAGAAAGAATAAAGTGTTTGTGTGCATTCTAGAGGGGAGAAAAAGAGAGCAGGGTCTTGATGAACACTGAAAATCGCATGGCAGCCACTGGGTATCAAAGCTAATCCTGAAGAAACCTGCAATAAGCCACAAACAAGACTTTCTCCAGACAGTCTGTGTCTAGGCTTGCCTGTCCCAGCATGTTTGCAGGGTATTCAGGCACAAGACAGGACTTTGTTACACCAACTTTACTTTATGAACACCCAAAAGAGCGATCAGATTTTAAATGTTTAACATTGTGAATGCAAACGAAGTGCAGGCACAGCAGAGGCATAGAGCCTGGGGTTACCATTCAGTGTGGGTCTCCCTAAACCCCTTCAAACTGCAATTTGTAGAACTAGCCTGTCTCCATTACTGAGTGAGGTAGCACGGACTAACAGATTAGATTGGATGTTTAACTTTCAGACAAAAAAGTGAGATTAAATGAAACCCACCACTAAATGAGTCTCACAATTAAATTTGCCTCAAGTTATAAGGAAATCTGTCCAAAGAAGTTACAAGATGGATTTTTCCTTTATTATGATGCATCCAGATAATTTGAAATCAAGCACTGTCATTTCTTAAAATATTATCTTATTTTTAAAATGGAAGCCTTTTGTAATGGAACGTGCCTGATAAAAGATATACACCCACACACTCACACCAAATATGAAATCAAATTAATCAATTTACATATTTCTGCAAAATTAATAAAATCAGTCATAGACATGAAACTTTCTTTTTAGAAGAGCATAAATTCATTTTATTAGTGTTTCATTAATGACATAGAGGGAAAAAAAACCTTTGTTCAAATTATCTCAGTTCAAACAGCCACAAGAGGAAGTAATAATTATGTTGCTGGTTTTTTTGCTGCAATCTTAGAGGCTGTTTTTAACTACAAGAAAAAAAAAAAAAAAGGCTAGGATGTTCTCATCATCAAAGAAAAGCAAAAAAATCCTTTTATTTATAGAAAAAAAAGACTATGTTTCTTCCACACATTTCAAAACCCTGCCTCTGGTTCCTGATTGTTTCCACAAAAAGGATTATATAGGCTCCAACATACTTCAAGACTACATCATAAAGTCATTCTAATTTAGCTCTGAGGTTGTCAGCATTTTGGCAGAGAATGATCTTGCACTTTCTAAAAGACAAGTGAAAAGTAAACCTGCTCAACATTGTGCTTATTTATACTATAGTTTCTCAGAAAATGTTTTATTTCTAATAGCACTTATTACTAACTATATCAAATATTTAAGAAGAACCAGATATTATAATCAGATATTTCATAAAGAAGCATGTGCACATTGAGGGGAGATGATGTGGAATAGGATTTAATCCTTACCTTAAGTTAGTCAATACTGTATCTATGTACTCCTTTCCAGCCAGGACCAAGATGCCAGGCAGCCTTCCATCCAGCCATTCCCCAAAACTGCTGAATGAGGAAGACATCTGAGTAAAACTCCTCATCTGTGTGAGATAGACTTACTTTTCCTTCCTGTTTCCAGTGGAAAGGTAAGCAGAATGAGATTATGTTGGAATTAAATTAATACAACTGTAGAAATCTAAAACCAAGAACCAATTTTAAATTAATCTTCTAGTGTCCCTGTATATTTCATAGTTTGAGGCTAAATCAGGGTTTTCCAGGCTCAGGAAAAAAAAGAGATATAACCATGACTATGCAAGTGAAACAGAGGGGAGCTTGACAGTGTAAAAAGTTTAGACGAGAAAGGAGCAAAGATGTAATTCATAAATAACTCAAAAAGGTCTACAAATTGAATATCACCAGTTGTGCAACTTATTAAACCCACTCAGAGTATATATACAGCAAGAACTAAATTCAGTAAGAACTGAATGATAACTGTGTAAAAGGAAAAATACATAATAATTTGTAATAATAAATTAGCATATACACAGAAAGAAGAGTTTTGGCTCAAATTCTTTTGACATGGGCTGGTGTCTTCTGGATGTTGGCTCAACATCACCATGTTACACTTGTGACTTCCATGTTCTGTGTAAGAAACCTCTGCAAAAACCCATCCTTCAGTTCCAGTTGAATAATGCATGGTGAGGCAAGCTCTGGAGCAGAAAATGCTGCTGCTGGGTAGCAAATTAATGGCCAGTCCTGGAACAAAATTAGGGCAATTTGTAGGGTGAGAGAAGAAAATTCTAAAAAGAAGACAAAGTCTACATATTACAAGGCGACTGAAGAGGTTGACATTGATTCCAAGAGGCAGTCTGCTCATAGAAAGTCTGAGACATTATTCATTTTTACACAGCTGAAGTTGTGTGAGACTAATTCCACTTCAAGTAAGTCTTCCTGATAAGTTAATACAGGCGAATTTCCCTCCCTTCTTGCAGAATAAAGAAGTGCATGTTATGCTTTTGAAACAACAGGTGTGGAAGCAGGCAACACTGTTAAAGCCATTGTTGTATACTGGTATAGCATTTGCTTCCAAAATAAACCTGCTATCAGACAAAAACACAAAAAATAATCATTCTAAAGGCAACAGGATGCACTTTGTACCAAGTTTCAACTAAAAATTAATATTTACAGCAACAGGTAGGAAGCTGATACAAAAGCAGCCTTTCCTATAGCAGTATGAACGGTGCAGTTTTAATTTGGTTAAGAATTTTGGCTGGAGGCAGTGGGAACATCAACTTTTTAATGAAAACTTAAAGCATCCATAGCAGTGTGAAAATTCTAGCATTGTTGTATTCCCATATCACTTTTTAACAGCTTGAAGGGAGAAAAACTTTCATTTTAAATGATTCTTGGTTAATTTGCAAAGAAATTAGAAGACAACTTCTATAAAGTAATAGAATAGCATTACTTGTGCATGTCACACAACATCAAGCCTAGAAAAGTTGCCATAAAGTACTTCTCCTTATGCCAGAATTATTCTGCTCATTTCAGAGCACTTCTGAGAGGCTTATGAATTAGGAACTGCTTTCAGATGGGCCAATATCTTCAGGAGTCATCAGGTGGTGTACGTTCTTCAACTTTGCCTCCTGAGGCTATGGCCCACATAAAAATTCCTAGAGGGAATATGCCATATGGATTAATCACCTGCTTTAAGCAAAGCATGTCATTCTAATCTGCAAGGACTGATCTCCAGAACTCTCCACAGTTAAGTAAAAGAGAATAAGAATTATTGAGCTGGTTGTAAATATTTTGGAATGTGAGGAAGTTAAGGGGGAGGAATAACACTTTGTTTACCCTAAGAAGCATGGCAAAGGAATTCCTAAATTTGAAGACTGTTGTGGTTTAGCCCCTATCTGTAAGCTCAGACTGTGCAGCCATTCTCTCACTTCCTTCCAGTGGGACTGGGGAGAGAACCAGAAGGGTAAGAGGGAGAAAATTCAAGGGTTGTGATAAAAACAGTTTAATTGGTAAAGAAAAGCCATTCACACAAGCAAAGCAAAATGAATACATTCACCCCTTTCCATGGGCAGCCATTCCCAGGACAGCAGGGCTCCATCACACCTCTGACTTGGAAAGACAAATGTTGCCACAACAGTTGTGTCCCACTTCCTGCTTCCTCCAGTTTGTATGCTGAGCACAACATCATATTGCCTGTCAAATTCCTTAGGTTAATTCCTCGTGGTCAGCTGTCCCAGCTGTCTCCCCTCCCCAGCACTGTTTTCAACACAAACCCAAAACACAGCCTCTTGAAAGGTGCTATGAATTACCCACTCTTCTCTTGATGTTTTTATATTTTCTATAAACAATCTAACCTTCTCTAGATTAGAACCTAAAGCAAAGAAACTTGCTTCCAAAGCAATGTCCCTCCACCCAGTGCCATATTCCCTCTTTACAATTTAGCTGGTAGTACAGGTATCCAGGAGAGTTCTGAGATACCATGGTCAAAGACAGAAACTCTGAAGAAAGCAGTATATGCTCTGACGTGTGACATGGACATCTCTTTGTGCCTGATTTTCAAACTGTAGATCAAACTGTGAGAAGTCCATCTTCTACCTATGTTAAGACGATTTTACATTATTTTTAACTCAAACCTGCATGACCTTCTACTTGCTATTGCATGGGAATATAGTAGTACAGTGAGGTTTAATTTCCAAAAGTATTTCTTTCAAGATCATTCACAGTTTTTCCATGCATTTAATTCCTCTACTTCCCATTTTTGCCTACAGCAACAGACACTTCCTTAATCGCATTTTTAATATGTTTGTGTTAATTTGCCAACCACAACATTTGATTTCTGCATTAAAGTGGCTAAGGAAGTGTGCATCTTCAGAGGTGTTCTTTTCTGTGCAGCACAGACCTGCTCTTTTAAAGATAAACAGGTTCTGCTTAAACACCATACCTCAAGCTCACCACATTTTCTGGAAAAGAATGAAAAAAAAAATCACAGCTGTCCTCCCCCCACCTATTTCTTTCTTATTGTAGAGGTTTCTTATTCAATCATCTTCATGAAAGTGCCAAGCATTTCAGCAGTCCAGCCACTCTTAAAACTTCCAAGGAGGATTGGAACGAGTCTCGTGGGGAAGGTTAGAAGCAGGCTGGAATACTGAATTTTGGCAGCCTCATAAAGGAGAGGAAGAAATATGCACCTACTTGAAGGTAATTTGGAGTTAAGAATAATTTGGGATCTTTGTAAACAATAGCATCTTAAATTGGTTTCCACAAAGCTCTTTCATTTTTCACTTAGAGCTTTTCAAGATGAGATCACTGCAGTACTGAATGCACTACAGTTCTCCTCCTTTACCCCTCCCCTGTGCCTCTTAGTGACTTTTGCTCATCTGACATTATTTTTATGCTTTATCATATATTTCAAAACCCATTCATTTCAGTCTTCATTAGCCTTCATCTCCTCTGATTGTGCTTCTTTTGCCTAGATATGAGCAAGAGATTCAAGATGTATGAAAAAGATGCTCACCTAACTAGTTATTCAAAATTAAATTACACTTCTCACGCATCATGTGTTTAATTAATAATTCTAAAAATGACACTTTTTCAGTTTTCTGGATGTAAAACAGCATTGAACAGCAAGAAGCAAACACCAAAAACACTGATTTGTTATAGTATTTTAAGACTACTTTTACAACTCAAAAGCTTTTTAGAGTAGCATGCACCCACTACAATTTTGATGGAAGAGATGACTAAAATGAGTTTCTCTTTCTTTTATTCAGATGCCAATTTCAACATTATCCCAATTGTGTTTAATATAGTAATGAAAATCTGACCTGTCATCAGGGATTGCTAGTCAACCTCCATCATCAGAGAGAGATGATACTGTGACTGTCTTCTACAGATTATTAACCCAAGTTTCACAGCCAATTGTCTCAATACCTGGAAAAACAAGTCAGCATCTGTCAGCCTTTGAAAAACCAAGATCTTAATTTGAATTTTTTTCTCTTGAGTGGTAGTGTTCACAGACCTAGGCATCTATTGCAGGAAATCTGTACTCAGCCTTGTGCTCAGATCCTCAAAGATGCAGTGGAGACTCAAGTCTACACAATTCAGCAGGATACAGGGCTGCAAATACATTTATGGATTTGTGGTTGCAAACCTGAATAAAAACCTGATTTAGAGAGGTTGCTGAGGTCCCAGCCATTGCTATGGTATCCTTTAAGCTTTGATACCTGCTTTTACATGTGCAAAATAACTAGCAGTGAGAGAAAAGCAAAAATTGCTTTAAATTAAAGAAAGATTGGATATGACACTTAGTACCATGGTGTGGTTGACATGTTGGTGTTCAGTAATGGGTTGGGCTTGATGGTATTGGAGGTCTTTTCCAGGCTAATTGATTCTGTAATCCTGTGATTCTGTAGAGTGAAGCAGTCAAATTTGGGATGAATTGCATAGTCATTGGATGAAATAACTGCTCACAAAGGCATTGACTGTCCTTTAACCCCTAAAAAATGCAGTTCAGGCAGATCACAATGGTACATAACACACTTAATCTGCAATGGGAAAAAGGAACATTGACAGAGCACTGTGAACTGTCAAATAGAGAATGTGTGAAAGAGTCAGAGCAGTGTGGGAGAAAGCAAACATTATTACACAAATCTTTCTTGGGCCACATCAGGAGCTGGATCTTGATGCCAGTGGCAGAAGATTTAAATATTTGAGCTGGCTGAGTTTGCAAATTGTCATTTTCCCCCATGAGTCATATTTTCTCTCTTTACCTTTCTTCTTGTTTATGTTTTAAAATTACTATATTTCCTCCCCTGTGTGTCTGAAATCAGCATTTTGTCACAGCTTTCCATCACACTTACATGTGTGAATGTAAAGAAGAGCTTTGCACAGCCAGATTTGGAATTGCAAACATTTTCAAAAAAAAAAAAAAAAAAAAGATTTAGCTGTTATATCCCTGTGTTCTTTACTGTTGACAATAATATTTGTCTTACCTCTGCTAGCAGAGCTTCCCTGCAGTGAACTCATAATTGTAAATGCACCGGGTTTGTATGAAAATATTTTGGCAATGGGAGGACTACAGGCTGGCTTCTGTAAGAAGCTGCTAGAAATTTCTCACATCTGACAGAGCCAGTGCCAGCCAAGACAGACCATGAGAAACTGGAAAGATTGATGTCTCAAGGCATTTTGGGGTGCATGTGTGGGGGGGAAGAGGCAGATGTGGCCTTGCCCTGGTGAGTTAATGCCCTGCTCCACAGTCAGTGGCACTCTCCAGTCTGCCTCTGGAGCCCCAGCCTATCTCCTAGGAGTGAAGTTGAGCCCAGGAAGAATGGAGGGGTGAGCCTAAAGTGTTTTTAAGGTTTAGTTTTTATTTCTCATTATCCAAATCTGATTTGGTTGTTAATACAGAATGGAGTCGGTTTTATCCATCACAGTAACTGGTGAGTGATCTCACCCTGTCCTTATCTTAAACCACAAGCCTTTTATGATATTTTCTCTCCTCTGTTCAGCTAAGGGTGGTGACAGAATGGCTTTGGTGGGCACCAGGCATCCAGACAGGGTCAGCCCCTCTGCAGCACATTATAGAAATAGAGATCTTGGTTTTGGAGCAGTGCAAAACCAGGTAGGTCCCTTTCTTGTGAGTATTTTGTCATCCCTAGCATCAAATGACTCAACTGACAAGGCTTCAACTGCATCCCTTGGGACACAATTCCACAATCCAATACATATCAACGTCAGGATATTTGTGCAAAGATTCAGTGAAAAAAATTACTCTTGCAACTCCATCCCATTTCTCCTAGTTACCACTCTGTCTGCTGCACCACAAAATTTCTCTCACCTGCATCATGTCGTTGTGGTGTGTCATCCTATCTCCTCTGCCAAGACAAACTCATTTAGTTACTTAGATCTTTCTTCATAAGTCAGTCCCTCCTGACTACCTCCATCATTTTTGCTGCTCTTCCCTGAACTGCCTTCAATTTATCAGGTTTTATTTTAAAGCACTGGAGCTTAGAAATGAATGAAGCAAAGACCAAAGCCTCATGCTTCACCCTGTCCCACCAAAGTAAATAGCACCCATTACAATTGGCTGGACAGCTGAGGCAGAAAAGAGCAAGTTAGTTGGAGAAAAAAACTTACTAATGTGAAGTTGGTTGAAAAACATTTTTTTTTCATTGGAACTTTTTACATCAGTGCATGTACATAGAGGAAGCAGTTGGATTTCCCCCAAATTTTGATAAAACTATATTTGCTATCTGCCAGATCTCTGAAATGACCTTTACCTATCCAGCCCATAAACTAAGAAGATTCTGAAAATCCTGTTCATGGACAAGTTTCAGATTTGTGGCTTTTATTTCTAATTAAAAATTAGGAAATCCATATTACTTATGTCTCAGAACAGTAAGCTTGTGCAATAAACACATGAAGGTAAAAATCCAGTTTGGTCTTTATCCAGAAAAGACCTTAAATAACACTCAAATACAAGTTAAATATATACAAAAACTCTTCTGGATCCATGATTCTGAATCACCTTGTGTTAGGTCTGATCCATTTGGGAATTAGCCACCAACATGAAAGCACTTTGTTAATTGTTCTAGCAATGCCTTGGGACATGTGGTATGTGGCAGTTTCTTAGACTGGCATCTCCTAATTTCCCATCTTAACTGGGTGAGCAGAAATACAGAAAAGCTGCATGAAAAAGCCTAGACACCATCAATGCTGTGTTGGAAAAACCATACTTCTGTAATCCTCAGAAAATTGTAATTTGTGAATTCATGTAACCACAGATTAAGGAAAAAACAACCAAGGCACTTTATGTTTAGCTGAGTTTGTAGCAATTTACATGAGTTTTTGTGGAGAGAAAAGACTAGTAGGAGGAAAGAAATGGAGAGATAATAGGATGCTGGTCTTCATGCATGTGACTAGAAAGCTGGAAACAGAAGGATAAATTGGTAAAATTTTTATGAGTAAAGATCAGAGGCAAGAGTTTTATGAAATTGTAGTCCAGCAATAACACTTGAAGTAGGATTTTTTTCCCTGACAAGTACAAATTGCAGCTTTCCCTTCATCACTGTCACTATTTATATTTTACCAAGCATACAAGTTTCTTTATCTGTACAATAAATAGTACAATGCATCTTATAGTCTGCATAAAAATTCCTGATTTCAACTAGATACTATATTTGGGTTTTTTTCAAAATACTTACATAAAAACCATACAATAAACACTTAAAAAGTGAAGAACACAAAAAGCAAAAGGAAAGATAGATCATCTTGATTTATAAAATTGTTAAAATGTAGAGAGTGTGGCAGTTTTTTATTCATGAGGGTGAGGCTAAATCTGTATTGAGCTGTATGTCTCACAAACTGCACATTTTGACCAACATCTCCCTTTAAAAAAAAAAAGGCAGCAAAAATACCCTACAAAACAAAATAAAACCTCCTCTTTTCATCCAGGCTAGAAGATTTCACTGTGTTTCTGAAGGAGCCTTCCCCTGGCAGCTGGCTATAAACGAGGCGACAGTCGGTTTCTTCCAGCTCTTATCTTTGATTCATTTGTCTTTCAGGCATGTCACGAGCTTTTCATCATCATTTCTGAATTATCCAGCGATCAGCATTAGTTCCAAGCAACCTCACATGGTCCCCAGTACTTTTCTGCACAGGCTGGATTTCTGCTTCGTGTCACTAGCTGTCTTTATTGATTGAGGAAGACAGACACAGCACCAGCGCTTGCCCTCTCTGCTCAGAATCACCAATGAAGCCCCATGCAGACCCTCTGTAACTGGCAGACATGAAAGCATTTGTCCCCATCTCATGACAGGTACACCTCTGAGAAAAGGTGATGCTGCATATTGATTTGCCAGAGGTCAGCATGGAAGATATAAACAGAATGTATTTATATGCATAATGCCTCAGCTTTCTAAAGCATTATTTAATCTATTTCCTTCATGAGTAAGTGTTGTGTTGAATATGCATGGGTCTGTATAAAGCATTTCTGGAGTTTTCTCCTCTAAGAGGTCGGGGTAGTAACCTTGCATATACATAAAACAGTAATAACAACCACCACATTTTATTATTGCACTTTCTAGCTTAAAAAGAGATGAAAGAAAATGCCAGGCTGCTGTGAAGGAGATGGGAGAGCTGAAATAAGAGTACTGGACCAGGAATATAGAGGCAGTGTTACTCTGGGGTTCCTGGGACACGTGATCTAATTGCAAATTTTCAAAAGCAACCTCCAGTTTTCAAATATTAGCAAGAGATAAAAACAGTTTGGTTCCTAGACATTTGTATAATTCCTTTTCAGCTGAGTAGCCCTGTACTCAGAATCCCTGAAAATTGTGTAAAACATGTATGAAATCTTGTGCACATGAAAGGGAGATTTTAAAAATATCAGATGGACACAGCTGAAAATACGTGCACTCCTTTTTTGCATCCTTCCTTTCTCAGGAGTATAAAGAATGACTGTTCTTTACAGAAGGCATTCCATAAAGTTCACTGATGGCAGAAACAGATTTCCTCAGTGAAGGACTGTACACAGAAGTGCAACTTAATTATGGTTTCAAATGGGCTTATGGTCTGCATGCTGTTTTGGCAGTCAGAGTTTCCCCACCAGCCAGACTCTGCTGCATCATGGAAGGAGAGGTCAGCAGGGATCAGTAAAGCAGCAGAATTCTTCACAATCACTCTCACAGTGTCTGGGGTATCAAGGTACATGAGAGATGCCTGTTATGAGCATGAGCCATCTGAAAAATCCTTGTCTATGAAGGCAGCAGCTTGATCTTTTCTAATTTGGTAGACTTTCTCTAAAGAGGTCTAAGATAATAACTTTCAGAACAGATATGGCAAAAGGCATATGAGTTGCTTGGTACATATGGAGAAGAGTAAACTCTAGGCAAGAAGGAACCCATAAATGCAAGATTGCGAGGAGAAAAGTTTAATATGGAAGATCTGGACAGGATAACTAAAAGAAGAGAAGTAGCTATTATTGGTCTAAAAGTATATTGCACCAAAAGACACTGTTCCAGTTGTTACCTAGCTGTCCTGGATGTCACATAAACAAAAAAACCTGTGTCCTAGAGAGGGTACATTCTACAAGATGATAACACATTGCAAGTGTATTACAAGCAGAAGGGAATGAGGTAGCTGCTGTCATTTTGATTGCTCAGTTTGCCTCTCTGTAGTGCTTTATTGAGGGGCTTCGAACATTCACTTTTGTACAAATATTCTGTATGCTTTGTGATGATGTTGAAAACTTGAAATAAAAAGAATTCTGATTCTTGTTTAAATTGAACTAAATTTTCCCATCTCATCTTCATTTTTAATCTCTCACAGAAAGGAGGAAGAATATTAAAATGAATGCTTGTCCTTGTCTTGTTTGGATTTAAAAAACTGAGAATATAAGTAATATTTGTACCATTTTCCAGCTGGTTCAATTTTTTTATATGATAGCAAAGAGGCTGCCCATTAGCATTCTGAATGGGCTTGAGGAGACTGACATCACAGTATTGGAGGTCACCCCTATGGTCACTTTAAGCAACAATAAGAGACATTGGAGGTGATGGAGTTGCAAAAGCTGACAAAACAGAATGCAATCGAGAAAACCGATGAAATCAAGACAGCAGTAATGATCAGGGGTGTTAAAGCACCTGATAGGTCACAGGTCATGAAACTGGACTATGCTCTTTGATGCAGGCAGGAAGAAGTCATCAGAAATGTCAGCAATGTCACAGAAATGTCAGAAATGTCACTGTTAGTTGTGTGAAATGTTGTACAATGGAAGAGGAAAAAAGAAAATTCACATGACAGAAACAGGCAGTATATTCAAGCTGTCTGGAGGTGAGTGGAGAAAAAAAATGGTGAACTGTTAGAGTGCAAACCAAGGATCAGTGATCCAGGGTGGATGCAAATTAAATGGGGACACATCCATAGAGACAGTGAGGACAAAACTACCTTACAAACATGTCAAATGAAAGGTCATTGGTAGAGAAAGACACACAGACCAGCCCCTTAGATTGGAGGGCACAGATGTCTTGTCCTACAGTATATTTTCTATAGTTTCAAGCATGCTGGTGCACAGAAAATAACACTGTAGTGTGTGATTGACGTAAAACATTAGTACTTATGGAACTCCAAAACTTAATGGAAAACACTGCAATATAAGTTTGCATATGTAGCAGTGAAACTGGTCACATCTATCCTAATATTTTATCTAACTAAAATTTAAAAAAAAAAAATTAGTTTTCTGTCAGCCTCAGCTCTACATACTTGGACACATTGGACACATTTCCTCTAGTTATTCACAGTTTCCCTTTGTTCTGGTCATGAGAATTATGGTGTACTAATATAAAGAAAGCAATGATGGGAGCAGAAGAGGAAGAAAATGAAGAACACTCCACCAGCTGGGAGAATGAGTAACTGCACATAATCTCCTGGAGTCTGCTGCTGTACAGGTAACCAACTCTGACTAAGTTTCACTTAAGCAAAATAGGATAAGAGAAGATGGATCCTTTCCTGCCACAAGGCTTTGTATGCCCCTTTCAGATGAAGCTATAATCCATTATAAAAAAATACACTTAGAAAGAGAATTTGAAAATTATTTTTGTGAAAAATCTGTATTTCTTCAGTACAAAATGCAGCATTTTTTTCATTCACAGTAAAATCAGCAAATAAATAGCATATATATGTGCTCCTCTGTATCACTATTTTGAATTAGCTTCTCTTAAGTAGGAGAAGTAATTTTAGAGCTCAGCTTGCTCGGAAAAATATCGTATTTAGACAGCATACAGTGTAGCTGGCACTGATTTAGAAAATCACACCGTAAAGACAAGCAGCACTTTCAACCTGATTATAGCAGCATGTGTTCTAGATTAGGTTTGTCTTTAACAGTGATTTATGTATAAATGTTTTTGTCTTACTGCAATACAGGATTTAGAGGATCCTACAACAAAGATGGTTGCTACTCAAAAATTATAAAATCCATTTAAAAGGCAATAGGAAACAGCTATGGATAGATAAGGTAGATAGATAGATAGATAGATAGATAGATAGATAGATAGATAGATAGATAGATAGATAGATAGATAGATAGATAGATAGATATGCACTGAAGTTGTGAGAATATACAGCAGGTATGATGGAGGGGAACATTAACAAAACAGCTTTAGCAGCATAGGAAAGATGTTTTGTGTGGAGGGGTACAGTGGAGAGTAACAAAATGCTCTGTACATTTACAAGTAGTTTCCCCCACATAACAAGGAAAGCATAAGAAAGAGTCACACAATGTTGTTTAGCTGTAATTAATGAATCAACATCATAGGTCAGTGACAGTAGACTCAGTGACAGTGACTCAGCCAGAGGTAGGAGTCAAAAATTTAATAGGAAAGAAAAAAAAGACTGGCCACAAAGTTTAGAGACCACAAGAGTGAGCAGCTATTAAGGAAACAGAAAGAGAGGTGATAGCAGATGCTTCAAGACA
Organism: Luscinia megarhynchos; assembly: GCA_034336665.1. Taxonomy (NCBI): domain Eukaryota; kingdom Metazoa; phylum Chordata; class Aves; order Passeriformes; family Muscicapidae; genus Luscinia; species Luscinia megarhynchos. The sequence goes on from JAPFBE010000003.1 coordinate 76,057,460, forward strand.
CAAACCAAACCAATAACTTTTGTAGGAGGAGAACTCAGCATTGACATGGCTGAGGCAAGGTCATATCTCTCAGTCAGCAAAAGCATCCCACTGTAATTAATGCACAAGAGCTGGAAGACAGTTTCAGTCATGTGTTTTGAAGGCCATGGGGGAAATATCTGAAATATGTTGGCATATCCCAGGTGGAAGGACTTAGACATTCGAGTTGAAGCTAATGCCCACGTTTCCCACCTGACTGATAGGCCATGTGAATATATATTCCTGAGATGCCAAAACAACAGATGGAGCAGAACTCTGGGACAAAATTAAAAGCTCTCTTTTGACCACACAAAACCTGCAGTTAGATATCCATAAGGAGTGTCAAAAAGATAGGTGGATCTGCTGGCTTTGACATGCTGGATAGCCTGAGATAGGTTGACATCCTGCACAGAGACCATTGGTGCTGACAGATGCCCAGAGACCAAATGCATAAGAGGAAAAAGTGAAATTGAGAGCAGAGTAGTTCTTAAAGAAGATGGCAGAAGCATACAACTGAAGTTAGATGTGGTTGCAATTTTTACTGTGAATGAAATTCATTTAACTTGGAAGCATGTTTAAAAGTTCCCCAGCCAAGAGAGGTCAGAGCTTTTGGCATCATTCAGGACGAAGATACTAGTGAAAACAATAAGTTTCAAAACAAGCAACAAGAAATATCTCCTCAGAAACAAACTCAAATCGTTACAGCCTATATAAATACAGCATACAGTAAAGTTCTTAGCCACTCCAGGGTGCAAAACATTTTCTTGCTATCGGAATCTTGATCAGGAGCTGACAGAGAAGAAGCTGACATTTAAGCCCCTAACATTTTCTTGTCCTCATGCCTCTTTTTTTCCGTATGTTGATGGTGTTTATAATCTTAAATGAAATGGTGATGTCCCTTAATTTGGCTTTCTTTTTTTTTCACATTTATCTAAGTTTTCTTTTAAAAGAAATCTTAGCTGACTGAAAATTTTACTGCAGATTTCTGTGAATTTTTTTAACCTCCAGACCTGTTCTTTTCATTTTACTTTGGATGTTTCTGAATTTTTTAAGTGTCAAACTACATGAATTTCAAGTGTCCCTTTAAGGTATGTAGACATTTTCCTTATTATTGATGGTGAGTTAAAATCTTTTTTGGGGGGTGCACTCTATGGGTTTATCTATCTCATTTATCCTGGATGTGAGTTTGTTGCATTCACAATGTTATAGGCAATAATGCAGCTGTGAAAGATATTTACCAATTGTTACTATATATTTTCCTTCTGTTTTTTTAATTGGTGTGCTGAAGGCTATGAGGATTTAACACTCCTACTACTCAGTGAAATGAGAGCCCTATATCTAGGGAAGACCAGCTACTGGAATACTACAGAAAGTTTACACTATCAAGTCAGTTTAGTTGCTTGCCTTGATTATTTGTTTTACATCAAGATTTGGGCTTGCCTTGTATTTTTTTCCAATACACAATGGCAATTAACAAAGCTATGCTTTTATTCTCTCCTAAAAATTCCCTTAGGAAAAAAAAAAAAAAAGAAAACAAGCAAAGATGAAATCCATGGTCAAAATGAGGATGGTATGCAGAGAACTCTTGCTGACAGCAGGAGCTTCAAAAAGGATTACCTGCAGCTCAGATGAGTGCCTTAATCTCTATGCTATAAAGGGAGCTCTTCTCACATTCCCTGGCTGGAGCACTCTCAATTTGCATAAACAGTTCAGTAACTAACAGGACAGCAGGAAAAAATTAGGCAGTGCAGAAACACCCACCAGGGTCTAATTACTGAAGTTCATTACCTTCCTTTTTTCATTACTACATTTTAAGGCTTCCATTTCATTCTAAAAAGAATGTATTTCAAAAAAATCTTAATTTTTCACTATTCGTGGCTAACATCATTCTTCCAAGTTTTTTCACTCCACCTAAAGGCATAAAAAAGAAGTATGGATGGTATTTAGAAGCATATTTAAATACTTAAACCCAAGATAGTCTTGTGTCATGCTGAAGCCAGAGGAACAAAAAGGAACACGTACACAAATGTTTTTCTAAATTATCGTGTGAGGGGTGTTAAATCAGGAATGTTTTTCAGAACAAAAGAGAATAAACAGTACCCTGACACTCCCATTTATCCTTACTGAAGTCAAGGAAATTAGAGATGCCAAACAGTAGAGGCTGGGATTTCTGTGGCTTGCTTAAATTGCAGCAGTAGGGCATAAAATCTCATATGGCTCTTTCCAAATTGGTACAGATAAGCATTCATTCCAATCTTCACAGTCACATTATGGCTCTGCTAACATCTCAATAAAGCATGTGCAATTTGAATCCCAAATTTTTAGGAACGTGTGTTCTCTTTAAGGTCAGTGGAGACAGGGCATCTCCAGACAGTCCTTTGAACCTAAGACATGAATTCCTCTGTGAGGGTGCCTTCCCCTCCCCAGTGACTGCAAAGGGGCTGAGGCTTCTTGGTTAAACTGAAGACTAATTCAGGCACTTCTACACGGTGCCAACATTCAGATAGGAAAAGCCCTAAAACTAAAAATAAATACAACAATAACATAAACAGATAAATACCATTTACCATTTTTACCATTAAAAAAAGTAGAACTAGATGTATATTTCTCCAAGGATCATTCATAAAATTGAGAGACCACAGTGTTTTAGTTAAGGTTTGATTCTGCTCCTGAAGACCTAAACAGAAAAATCTTCAAATTACTCTAAATTACAGGATTGTACCCCTAATGAGGCATATTTATATTAACAAATCCTACAAAGACAATTAATAGTAACTTATACCCCTAGAAATTAGAGAACTTGAGAGAAGCTAAAACAAAAAGATCATTTTTTTCTTGAATGATTCCATGATTTGACTCTGCCAAATCCAATCTTGTACAGCTCTCCCTACAACCAGTATAAAGTTTATAGTTAAGTCCACAGAATTTATATCCAGTGAAAATTCTTGCATTAAAACCTTATAAGCCAGACTGAACTAATTGATTATCTTTACCAAGCCAAAGCAAGAAGCTGCAAAGCCATAAAGCCAAAGAAAAGACAGGTCAGCATGAGTCACTGTTATTTGCATAATCAATTTTTCCAGTACTAGTAAGTTTCTCTGAATTTTTAGACAATAGCAGTAGATTACCATGCTGTGTTTTGTATCTACATGACTCAAAGTTGCACCAATTTGCTGTTTTTCCTTATGTTGTTTTTATTTTTTTTTTCCATTTACATATGAAATAAGACTAAGAAAACAAAAAATATAGAAAAGTCATCACCAGAAATTTTGGGGTTGTAAACAGAAATTACTTATAAAGGTCAAATAAATCACATACTGCCATTTCTATTTCTTAGCAAGATTAAAGATGCTCTCTCACTGACACATAAGCAAGCAGACTTTGGGGTTTACTTCCAATAAAGACTGCAATGCACCTGTATTTCAATAATTATAATTGGCTGTATTATTTTATGCTTACTGCCCAGCGGTTCACTGGACCAAAAGACTCAGAATAAAAACTCCCACCTGTTTCAAATGCAGTAAATATAATTTGGTTTACATGTATTGACTAGCTTAATTTTCACTCAGTTAGAAGCTTTCCCTTTTTTAGATCCCAGTGGAATTTCAATAACTAAATTATCATGAATTACTGTGAATAGGTAATGGACAAGAACTGAGCTTACAGTTTCTGAGACCAAAAAAGATTACTAAACCAAAACAGAACCATTTTTCAAGATGTATATAACAGTGAAGATTTGTTTCCCACTGCAAAAATTAGTTTCTGGTTGCATCATCAAAGAGAACTGTCCTATTGATGTGGTTTGGTTCTGTTTGGCTTTTCTTTTGGACTGATTTATTTTTATGAAAGCAGGATCTCTGCTACAGATTGTGAGAGGTCATGGCTATCACCCTGTTCCTTGGACCCTGTCTTGAGGAATAAATATTTCAGGTTTCAAGCTTTGTTATCTAGTCCAACTGAGTCATCAAGCCTCCAATCCCTATCCAAGGAAAGAAAGAGGCATGTCTGAGAGGAACTTGTCAAGGTTGCTCTGTACAACCACTGCACAGTGTTGGGAAGTGTCCTCTGGAGATGGCTGACTCGCATCCTTTACTGTGGAAACAGTACAAACATCTCAGGAAAAATATTTCATGTTTAGATAGCTAAAGGTAGGCATGATAAATTCCACTGCAAAATTTTCAACTGCTAGGTTTTTTTAAGAAACCAAGTATTATTAGGATAAATATGATGAAGATAGTTCAGAGTTGGACATTAAACTCTAGAATTACACTGACTATAACCATCCCAAAGCTCTGGAAGCTGATTAGGATCCCACCATAAAATTAGAGTCAACTTCTACTACAGGAATCTACAGAAGCTTTCACTTTCTTGAATTTTTGCTTCTTCATATTTCACAAATCCTTCAGATTTGCACAAGTAACAGCAGGTAGGGCAGTAGATATAATGTAATTTCTGACTTAAAACCATGTTTACTGTAAAAATTTGAGGCCATAATGTTCTATGTCTGACTTTTAAAGAAAATACATGTTCAAATCCTTATAAATATTATAGTTCGTTCAGGTGACTACATAAAAGAAAAAATACCCAAATATATTTCTGCCTCCATTTTCTCTGGAAAGATTTTGGGGTTTTTTCAGGGTTCACTATTCATTAAACTGCATCCATATATTTCCTGGGGCTCAAAGGAAATCCATGAGCAAGCTTGAGGAAATCCAAGTTGATGTCAGTTGTCACCATCAGAAATTAAACCTGTACTAGCCTTTGGGATATAATTACAACATCAATAATTTTTTTAATTACAAAAGACTCTATCAAGCACTAGAAACAAGTTCTGTGGCATTTCCCTATCACGAAACACTTTCAGAGACAGTAAACCACTTCTCAGCCTCTAAATGTTAACTCCCACAGTACCGTGAGCTAAGCTGCAGGACTGACATACATAAACCTCCTTGCATTTCCTTTTGGGATGAAAAATAAGTGTACCAGGAAAAAACAGGTCAGAAGAAATGGAAAATATTCTGGATTTATCAATTTCTTGTAACCTTTCTTTCATCCTGAAACAGAGGGAGAAAATACAAACAGGTACTTTCTGCCATGTGGGTGTTTTGATAAGAAAAAGCTGTTATCTCAAAAATAGCATGTATGAATTATAAAGCGGTTTCCAAGGAAACTATTTTTCAAATAGTTCTCTTGCCAGAGATCCATTGTTTTTATTGGCATCCATCTTTCTCACATACACCCTCCTCCTTTAACAAGATGATAAAATCCAAATGTTTCCAGATTCAGGGTTTTGGCTTAGGCTATCACACCATCTTTAACAACTGACTGCTCACAACAACATACAGAAAATTGAGTATCTACTCCAAATCCTTTCTTAGTGAATATAACTCAACTGTCCTGATGCAAATATTTCAAACCTAAACATAAGTAACACTTTAGGTACTCAAGGAAAATCCATCTCCAGACTGGACACTAAATCATCTAGAATTGCAAAAACACCCTGAAGTAGATATCCAGTTCTAGCTAGATTTTTCTCTTGTTTCCAGTTGGTTAAAAAGAAAAGGAAAAAAGAGGAAAGATTTATAACAGCAATAATGGATATACATTTCTGGTTAGGTAATGGCCAATTAGAGCTCTAATGACCTGAAGTAAAACAATGGCTTCTTATTTTTTCAGATCAGGTGTAATCTGACTTACAAAGAGCAGCAGTTAGAAAGCTGCTTGGAATGATTATATGGCTAAATGTACTTCATGGCCATCCATGGAGAAAAAGATCCAGAACTGATCTCTGAAAGTCAGAGGCACCTGTGCTCAGCTAAGAAATTACTTCTATGCAGAGGTTTACATCAAGTACATTCCTGAATCCTGTCAAGGCAATACCATTGCAATCACATGAATAAACTCAGCTTCCAACCTAGCAGGCAATGGCTTGGGCTTACATTCTGCAGGGCCTGGGTGATGTAATTCCATTCCATATTTGAAAAGACCCTGTAACCTTGCAAGAAAAACACTTAAGCACATGCTTAACCTCGTGGACTGGCCTATACACAGCTTTCAGTGCTATAGCACTTGACAGAAACCAAGCAGATGGTTCTGAGTTTTGTTGGATGGAAGCCTAGATGCTTAGAAAGATGTTGGTGAAGTGTTTCATTACTATCTTTAAGCAATTTTTGGCTTTAATTCCAATTCAATATTTTTTCTTTAACAAAGTGCTTCTTCTGCATCCTCAGATTCCATCAGCATCCTTTGACTTTCATCACCACAAGTGCACTGTTTTGAAAATTGCAGAGAAAAGTATATTAATTTTTTGTCAGAAAAATTCTTAAAATTATTAAAATAATATTAATTGTGTGTTAAAAAAATATTTCTGTATGGAACTCATACCTATAGATTGGCACAGGAGAGGGATAGATTGTATCATCTCTATGGCCCCTATTCATAATCTCAACACAATTTTATTTGCGAATTGTACATGACAGATTACTTCATCTAGTCATTAGTGTCAGAGTGCCAAGCTATCAAGAGATGTCCACTGAAAAGCAGGGAACTTGATGCTTAGAGATTAATGAGAGAACTCTAACAATAGATATTGTCGAACATTTTATCATCACTACAACCTTTTATTTCCAAATGGAAAGTCATGTAGAGTTGGGGAATGGATAAACACAGACACTAGTTTGTGGTGGTTTAGCCTCAGGTCAAGTATCCACACAGCTACCTGCACATTCCCTCACCTCACCCCAGGAGGATGGGGTGAACAGGAAGGACAGGAAGCAAGACTGGTAGGTTCAGATAAAGATGGAAAGATAACTTAACCAAAACAGACTCAGCCTTGGAGAACTTAATTTTTTGACAATCTAAATAATTTTGTACCAGTTTGGGTATTGTTAAACAGCAAAAAAAAAAAGAAAAACAAATACATAGACGCTTGGGAAACACATTTCCTCTTTTCCATGCTCTGTTTTTACTACAGACACCTCTCCACCCACCTTACTGCTGTCACAGGTTGTATTCAACAGCTTCAGCAAGGCAGCAGGAGGTGCAGGTGGTCAGGGTCAAGATGCAGCATTTTCTCTCTATTGCTCCTTTCTTCTCACACAATTTCCACACACCAGCATGGGGCCTCTTTGGGTTGTAGTACAATTGGGGAAGTATCTGCTCCAGTGTGGGCTTATGTACTGGTCCTTTGTGGGGTGATCTTTGTTCCATCACGGAGAACATCCCTTTTCATCCTCTCAGCTTGGTGCTCCTTCTGATGTTTCTCACTTTTCCACTTTTTTTCCCTTCTTCCTCTGCCTGTACAGTGTGTTCTCTTTCACAAAGACATTTGCAGAGAGGGGCTTTCAGCTTTTTTGATGGGCTCAGCTGTGTCCTTGAAGCAGTCCATTGCAGAGCCAGCTGGAGCTGTATGTGTCTGGCATGAGGCAACCCCTGGTCCTGTCCCACAGAGGCCACTTATGCAGCCCCTAATTGCCAAAGACAGGCCACATGAACCAAATTCAACATAATTTCTAGATTTCCTCGGCAAAGCTAACAAAAATCTCAGTCCCAGCGAAGTCAAACTAGTTCATGTGCAAATGTGACTGTGTATACCTCTTTGGCCCCAGGAGTGCTTCCAAAACCCTAGCTCATGGTCGTGAGGGGTTCATGTCTATCTTGCTGGCAGAAATAAGGTACAATGGCACTCCAGTTTCCCCACAAATGAAAATCAAGTATGTGCCTCTAGCACCCTTCTAGAAATACCCAGTTTGGATGATGTCGACTGTACTACAGCTGTGCATTTCATGCAGCCTGGAGAGCAGGCTCAGAGTTCCTTTTTTGAACTTTCCCAAAATCTGTATTCAGGCACTCTTCCCATTTGGTTGTTGCTCATATCTCTGGTAGCATTTCAGTATTCAAAGAAGACTCTATTAGAATACTCCAAATATCCTATTTGGAGACCATCCCAACAAGCTGAAGCTCTGATATCAAGCAGAAAGGAAAATAAACATTGCAGATTCTCAATAGAATGGATGTAGGCTTGCAGGAGAAGCAGTTTCTTAACTTTTCTACAACTACAAATCACCAGAAAGTTTCCTGTAGCTTCATTCAGGTGCTGAAGCCTTTCCATACAGGTAGTCCATCTCTAGATCAGAGTGTCTGCTTGTGTAAGGACTTAATCACTTTAACACCCACCTCAGTGGCATCTAAAAAGGGAAACAGCATCTCTGGAGCTAGGGTCTGGTATGTGAGCTGGAGGAAACATTGTGCAACAGTGGAACAGAATGAAACTCAGGTTCAATGTCATCATGGATAAAGAGAGGATGTTAGGAAAGAAATCTGCTTTTTAATCAGTCTATTCTAATGAGTTGGAAGCATTTTTAAATTACCCCATAATTTATATGTTATTTGCTTAATGAGGTATTTCCTTATGAATTGCTAATGATTGTTGTCAGGAAGACATCTAAAATACAGAGTCATCTTGATCTGGCAATATTTCTATATATTCTTACTTTAGTGAAAAGAGGCAGACCCTGTCTTGCATTTCTAACCCCAAAATAAAGTGTATATTTTGTAAAGTTTGGGTTGCTTTTGTTTTCTACAAATTAACGTTTGGGGGAAAAAAGGAAAAAGCAACACCTATAAACAACCTTAATAGTTTTTTAACATTATCTTCTAAATTCTTGGTGGCATATCGAAAAGGAACATATAAAGACCAGATCTGTGTGCTTTTATATTTTTCTGGCACTTATGAACTAAATATTTTTATAAAATTTGATCTTCAGATAAGATCTTCCTGGAACATAACATCACTGGAACACCAGCATATGTGAAACAAAAGAACTGGTTGCATAATTACTTTGCCGTTTCTGTCTCCTTTTTGATTTCCTCTGACAATACCTATGCTGACTTAGGACAGCTGCCGTGTCACTGCTTGGGGATTTTTGTTCATTACTAATTTTTTTTAAATAACTTTTTTTTTTTTTTTCAATAAGTAGCTGTTGCTGCAGGTTCAACTCTCAGATCAGCAGGCTGAGCTGTAACAGGAAAGAGGCTTTCTGTTGTACCAGGTACTAGCAGGTGAGCTTCAAAATTAATTCTTTTTTATGACTTTACTATATTTTGACCATACTTTTTTTCTGCTGTTGATTTATTGTCTTTGACAGGCTTTTTAGTGTGAGTCACAGTTAGTAACATACAAATCTTAACTGGAAAGGCTCCCCTCAAGTTTGTGAAAAAAAAATTTCCCTTGGCAGTTCACTTTCTGCTTTTCTGCTGAAAAGACTTCAAACCAGGCTGTGTTAGTTGTGTGCTTGTGCAGCACATTTATCTTGGTAAACAGAAGTACTACAGAGGAGCAAGCAAGAAAAAACATGTGGGGATGAGCAGTTTTGCTTTTAGAGGATATATGTATTTTTTTCGTTTATTTCTCCCTGAGTTTCTCATAATCATGGAAACAAAAGGTTTACCTGCCCTTAAGAAAATTACTAGAAGCTGACAGAGAAACCTTTTTGTTCTAGGATCAGCCGTAGTTCTGCACAAAAACTTGGGTAGTCCTTAAGTCCTTCAGTCCTTACTTTCCATCCCTTTTTTTATTTATATTTTAAACTATGTAGTTGTTGATCCTCTGGAGGGCTGTGTCACTTTTCATAAAGTCCATGCCTTTGAAGGATGTAAGACTTGCAAAATCAGTGGTGGTGTTCTTTTCCCCAAGTAGGCTGTGCCTCTAGACAAGGAACAGCATTCCTTCAGCCATGCTGCAGTGCCTTGCCTGCACCATCCTTCAAGACCAGAGAGGTACAAGGAAAACCAGTGGTGCATAAAGAGCAGACAGGACACAACTGTGCTGAAATCCCATCAAATGCTTCCAAAGAAGTGGTGCATGCTTCAGTTCTTACTTGTCTGCAGAGCCAGTGCAGCTCCCTCCGTGCTGCACAGCCATGCAGGGTTCGGTTCTCCAGTCTCAGCAGCAGCCACTTGGCAACACCATAACCCTCCCCAGAGGTATGATTGGCTTGGTGACCTGACAGAGAGCACTGACCTAATCCTGGATGCCAGCTCTGCCTCCCCAGACTGCCTCCAAGGTACAGCACAAAAATAAGTGACTGCAGTAGCACTGCATCCTATTTCTGATGAGTCACATCCCAAATAATACAGATCACTCTGTCTTAGTCCAGACACCAAGATAGTTTAACAAAATTGTTTTTTTTTTTTTTTTTTTTTTTTTTTAATGAGGCCTTCTGCCACAGCTGGATTCCCTGTAGGCTGTGCAAAACTCACAGAGTGCTCTTCCAAGAGTCAAAATCTTCCTCTCCCTCCCGAAGTCACAGCTACATTTGAGGTTTTGGGAGTTTACTGCAAGATGTGTAACAGACAAAAATGGACATGATGTATGTTGCTTCTGAGGATCTCATTTCCAGTAATTAGTGGCAGTTGTTACAGACCAAGTCTATGGAAGTATGTCCAAGTTTAAGTGCTGGTGAAATTAAACATGCTGTTAGTCATATTCTTCTGCATTTGGGAAAAACAAAACAAAACAAAAGAAAGGGGGAAAAACATACAACAAACCCACCACAAAAATCCTACAAAATATTATCAAAGCAACCTAAAGCTTCCATGAACAGCAGGATGGGATTCAAACATTTACAGTTTAGCAATGGGTGTAGGTTTGCTCTAATAGATTGTATTGGGACTTAATGCAAACTACCTGTTTCCAGATGCAAATATTTTGCAAGTATTTAGAGAGATAGGGTTAAAATGTGGAACAGTTATCTCTACATTTCTACATATATATCATATATATCATTTAGGTTTTGTGAAATTTGTTTCAGTTACTTACCTTTACTTCTAACCTCACAAAAGAGCCAAAGAAATGTGAGAAAAGTTTCTACCTGAACCTTATAGTACCCTAGCTATATAAAAATGGATGATGTTTTATTGCACTATGGAGAAAAGAAAATATTTTCGGGGGGTTGAGTTATGACTTCTCTGATATGTCCATAAAAAATTTCTGTTGCCTGCTGCTAAAATATTTCCAGTCTCAAATAAAGCGGATGCAACAGACAGTGCAAGGACACAGGAGTTAGCTCCCATATATATAGGCAAGCAGCAGCAATCAAAAGGAGCTCACAGAGCAGTTGCACCTGACAACTGGCTGGCATTGTATTTACAACATACAGAAAATTTGGAATGAGCAAGTGGACTCAAACTTTAACAGAAAACTGACTTCTTCTGAAGTCTGGAAATTAGCAAGTCACTTAGGGAAAAAAAAAGAGCAATCGTGGATTCTGATGTATTCCTTATTTATAATTAGAACCAAAGCACAAGCAACAGACCATGAAGAAGCTGCTCTTATGGTACAGTCACACAGATCTGAGACAGCCAGAGGAGAAAGCTGGCAAGAAAGTGTGTATATCTTTCCCCCTATTACAGGGACAGCAAAATGGAGATGGTTTAGTGAGGATACATACTGCTGTGTTGCAGCCAAGAAACATAAACAGAAGAATATCTCTAATGGGGCTACAAAACAGATAGCTTGGGAAGGATATAAGAACAGGGTAGCTATAGACTGATAATTTCCCAGAATTCTTTCCCAGCATAGAACAATTTATGGCTTGGGACTTGTCCAGCTTCTTTGTCGAGAGAGTAAGTGTAAGGCTGCTTTCTGCAGTGCTGTGCACAGGATGTGGTGGGCAATGTCCTCACCAGACTGATTCTCTCTATGATAACCCCCACTCTGGCTGTCTCCATGATCCAGTATCCTCCTGCATCCTTTTCTCTGGCCTTGAGTCCACTTCTACACACACTGCAGAAAGTCCTCTGCCTGCTCAGTGCCTGAGAACCTGATAAGAAAATAGGCATTTATTTGGTCTCAGGGCTTCTGTGGGGGAAAAATATAAAACATACATAAGGTTGCAGACTTTGCCCTATATCTATCCAAGCATATTGACAGGAACTTGGGACAGCAGATGTACATACAGACAGGTCGTGGATGGTGTGCAGAGGTTACACACCTGGATATTGTAGGGGTTATTTCAGACAAAATATCTACAATAAGTCAGGAAAGGTAACCCAGGGCAGGGACAGTGATCCACACAAAATAATATGGAAATATCAGTTTGGCACTGAAGGCAGTTCAGAAAGAGTAGAATTATAAGAAAAAGAACAGAAAACAAAAGCCAAAATACTGCCAGATAGCACCCACACCATACTTTTGGTTCCCATGGGTGAAAAACACAAACAATATGTGGTAGTGCTTAAAAAGGCTCTGGGAAAGGCACCAAGGAAATTCAAGGTACAGGATCACTTCCAAGGACAAGCTGGGCTCTTCTGCTGGCAAAGAGACATCTTAAAAAGAGATACAGCTGAGATTTTCAAAATTCAAAGAGCTTCAGGAAGGCCAGACAAGGATTGGACCTTCACTGTCTCCTCTAGCACAAGAACTAGTGGCTATAAGATGGAGTTGGTTAGAGACAAATAAAAGTGAAGATAAAGACTTTCTTCATGCAACATGGTAGAACTGGTTGGTGGAATTTCTTGCCAAAGTATGTCATGAATGCAAAAACTTGGAGGTCCACTCTATCTGTTGAGTGCTAGTAGATCAAACTCAACAGACTCAGGGAATCCTGGCAGAGGAGAATACCTGGAATTTAGGAACATGTAAGGTAAAGGAGGCTTGCCTAGTTTTTGTTCTTCTCCATACCCGCATTAAAGACAGTCTACTGAGCTAAATGAAGCTTTATTCCAAAGAAGCAAGGCCATTCACATGATTTTATGCTGTGACAATTTTGTTCCCCTGCATTGGCCCACTGACAGGTAATAGGAAAAAGGAAAAGATCAAGAAAGATGGGCAGGAAAAAAAACCTTCCCTTTCCCAGAATTCTGCCATAGGAATACTTTGGAGGAAGGTAAAAGTATGTATGTGCTTTGCCACTTGTCCTATCTTAGGAGGACTAAGACACAGAAAGAATTCTTCCTAAGTTAAATTCTTAAGTGCACATCTGCATCCAGGTGCTCAAGGGTGCAGAATCCTTCCTCTCAAGTTTGTAGATGGCAGCTTTATCCCAGAGTAAATACAGTCCTTTGACTAGGAAGAGAGAACCTCTTTTTTCATGAACAATGTGACAGCACGTCAGATCTCAGTCCTGGCAGCTCAGACATGCTGAAAGGACAGCAGCACACAGGGAGGCTGCCTCTTGCTGCAGACAGGAGTCAGCTGCATGACTCCCCCAGCACAGCCTGGATCCCTTCTGCCTTTACAGAAACAGAGTGTCATATGCTATGACCAACGTTGCTGACACCATTCTCAGGGATATGGTGCTAGCAAGAGCCCCCACTGATTATTTCTGTGTTCAAAATGGAAGGGAAGTTCTTGTGAGCAATGCTATTTAAGCAGCAGCTTTCATAATTTAGGAATGATGCTTGAAAGTGGTATGGAGTATGGACCAGTTAGATAGCTACTCCATTGGGTGACAGCGTCCTAAAATAAAATTAAAATTGAAGACAAAAGACAATAGGTGTTCTACCCAGTGATAACTGTGTTCATAGAATTGGAAAGAAAATAAAAAATCCCAGTGGGAAGTGAGAGGAAGGAGGGGATGGAAGCTGGACAGGATCACAGCCTCATCACAGGGCAAGGAACTGTAAAGCTGTACAGCAGTGTTGCAGGGGAGTACAGACCTCTCAGCACACCTCCTCCCCGTGCCTGTGTACTTGCTCCCAGTAAGTGACCTACTGCCACCGTCTAAACAAGAGGTGTTGATCCTTTCTCAGGAGAATCTTTCAGCAGAAAGGACAGTTTAATGATCAGGTTAAAAATCCCACTAGGCTCTCAAAAATATATGACTATACATATAATTTGAGGCATTGTTCTGCTGCCTGACATAAGGAGGGTTGTGAATAACATTCTTCACTGACCTGATAGAAAACACTGGCATTATTTAAAAAGTCTGTTGTGTGTCACAGTGTCCAAGTGGGAAAATGTCTGACAGAATGAAATCCTGTGTCATTGTACAGCAAGAAGAGAGACCTTATCAAAAAATCTGAGCAGTACCACTCAATCAAGAGCACAGCAAAATGAGAGAGTGGATTCCTAATCATGTTTTTAACCAGCAAATATAGCTCTAATTATATCAGAGGATTCTTATTTTTAATAAAGAACTATCGCCCCTGAAAAGACTTTTTTCCTTATCTGCACACTTGCAAGATACAAAACTACTTCCTAGCTATAGCACTAATTGCATAATGACATATTATCCTAACTACTTACCTCTTTACTAACTGCCTGTTTAAAAACAGTTTTGAAATGTAACCAGCTAAGATAAGAAAAACATGCTTGGGTTGGTTCCTTTGTGTTCCTGTATAATGTATAAAAGCAATTGAATTAAGCCTTGAAGTAATCTTCATTTTGTTGGTTGTTTCCCTTGAAAATATCAAGTCATATATTGGCCATTGTTTAGGTTTCTCTGCTGTCAGTGGCTACTTACAGGACTTTTTTTAGTTTATGTCTTATTTTTTTACATGCTTCAAAGATTAAGTATAGGATCATTTTCTTAGCCACATTTAAAAAGATAAGATTGGTGAACATTTGACAAAGAAAGTTTTTCTACCAACTGTTCCAGTCAAACAGATGTTAATCGCCTACATAGTTCTTTATGCCTGGCTTTCAATCATCCCAACAGCCTTTAAAAAATATGTATGAATTTCAAACGCATTTCTACTGCAGAAAATCAAAACTGGAAAAATTTGAAGTATAATTTTTAGCCATCTTCATTCATCACAAAGAAAATTGATAAAAAAGCCTTTATTCTTTCTGCCTTTTCTTTGTCAGCATGAAAGAGTGCTGTTTTTCTCCAGTTCTAAAGCCTGCCAGGGACTGCAGTGCAACCAAAGATCTTCCCAAGGAGAGAGAATAAAAAAAATCAGAAGTCTAAGAAAACTCTAAGACAGCTTAATGATTTCTCTCTCCCAGTGTTCTGAAAATAGTCCAGCAGCTGAAACATTTCTTCATTAGGGAGCACCTTTCATCAGTCTCCCTTTGGGAGAGCTTCAGCCTCTCCTGTCCTTTTGACATCCTCCATGCCCAAGCCTGCACTCCTAGGGCTGGTTAAATCTGCACTACATTGGTTTTTATTCCTCTGGTAATGTGTCCTTTTCAAAGAGTCTCCCCAAAGCTACTGAGTTTAGTATGGAGCACCTCTGAAATGGATGCAGTTTCACAGCAGAGTCAACATAATTAACTGATACCCCAAAAAATGTAAAGAAATATAAAAATCCACAACTCTTATGTGTTTAAAAGCACTGACTGATGAATGCACAGCCTGGTATATATTACTTGTACCTGCTCTATGAGTTAATCAGAAATAGCTACATTTACTCTCTGCTGTAAAACATTTAGAAAATTGCAAAGCTGGATCATAACATTTTGCCTGTCCAGAAAAGTATTGCATGTTTTTCTGCTTCATCTGGAATCTCTGATTATCTAAAGATTTATTCAGAAAAGTGGAAATAGTCTTAAACCAGGTCAAGTTTTTAAAAATTATTCAACTATTAATTTTAATGTTGGCAAAGCTGAAGAGAGAGCTCACGGTTACAAAACACATGGCTGCAAAATGGTAATAGCTGTATAGAGGAGAAAAACACCACATAAAATGCCTAACTTTATTTGTATTTTCCAGTTTTCTCTGATGCCTAATCCATTGCACTCTCATTTGTCTTCCAGCTTCAACCTTAATCTAAGTCTAAAATTACTAGTATGAAATACTGAAACCACAGCTGCAGTTACTAAAAATGACTGAGTTAAGGTGAAAATAGCTTTTCCCTTTCACTGATGTGGACAACCAACAAACACCATGTCTTAAAAAAAAGTAGCAATCGACAGCAATTTGTACACTTGCACATCCTTATGCACATGTGCATGCATATTTGTTGACAGAAATTTCAGAAAGCTCTGTTTTCTTTGAAAACAACTGGAATTTGGGCAAGGAGAAAGAAGCTGAGACTCCAGAGCAGTGACACATGGTTAACACAGATGGAAAATACTTTTCTGCCTGTCTGTTTAAGATTCCTGGTTTGTTCATTTAGAAGCACACTAGACAAAGGAGACTTTTTTTCTATGAAAAATGCTCTCTTATTAGGAGACAGGAATATAAGGAACTCTGAAAGCACCTCCAAAGAATCATTTAGAAGCCCTAGGGAAATCTCACAAGTGCAAGATTACCCTTCCTGGTAGAAGAAGGTACTATTTCACCAGGGTGGTCTTTATACACTAAAAAGTGAAGGAGGCAGCTAACAGAAATGCAAGGCAAATACAGACTTGCAATGTAGGCTACCAGACTTAGAGTATTATACCATTTTGTCATGTTTAAAAATTGAATATTTGTCTGCCTACATTTATTGATACTGCCTCTATTTATTTGCAGCTATTTGCCGCTTTGCACTTTCACGATTTTCATCCCCAGAGACTCTAGCAAAGATACCTATGTTTGGTAGTAAGAATGACACTGTTTCCAGCTTCCTCTTAGATGTGTTCAAGAAAGCAAGCCATCATGAAATGCTTGATTAATACAGGACAAGATCACCAGTGCCAAACACTGTCCACTTGGTTTAAGCTAAGAGAGACAAAACTCTTCTGGTAACACATTAGGAACAGTGAACCCCCTAAAGGAAGGGGAGGACTTTTACTCTGCTCTTGATGCCACGTCATCTGCAGAGGACAGATGTTTACCAAGTGTATGGCTCAAGGCTGTAGTAATTCCATACAGCAGAAAATGTTTCCATGTAATGTTTCCAGGCCCTTTGCCACCTGCATATCTAATCCCAGCAGTGCACTCTTCCCATAAACACCACTTTGCCAAGTGCAGTGCAATCTACAATAAAGCACAGCTATCTATGAAAAAAAGTCCCTTTTATTTCACTTGTTCAGCACAGAGTGTGTGTGTAAGCCATGTATTGTGTGTTTTACTAGGTCACTTTTCTTAGCAGCTTTTCCTCCAGTAAATTGATAGTTAACTCAAGGCAACAGGCACAGGAACAAGGCAGGAACATGGAACAAATCTCCCTTTGCATCTCTCGTGGCACCTCAGGGGCAATGTTTGTTTGTTGAAAGACAGACCTCTAAAAGCATGATTTACTCACAGGTGAAAAATGGGAATGTGCCTAACTTGTTTGCAGTGCTGAGCCCACAGGATGACTTACCACAGAGATTTGGACTACATCTCCAGCTAAATCCTACTCCAGATATACCATCTTCATCTGGTGTTTTCTAGCAGGCCACAAGGGGTAAAAGCAGATGGATGGATATATATATTGTTTTAGATGCACTTAATTGCCTTCTTTTTTTCACCACAATGCTATGGACATTGCCACCTTTCTCCAGGGGAGCACAAATAGCAATGAATACTGACAAAAGAAAGCTCTTTAGTTTTTGTCCACAGTGGAAGTCTTGACAGTCTCAGTTATTTCAGTACAAAAATAAGCTGCATTTTCTTCCACACCCTTAATAAGAAAACAAAACAAGAATATACAATAAACAAGAAATGTACAAGATACCAAAACATAAAATCATATTGCAGCTTAGCTCACTTTGCAATAAAAAAGATTAAATTTGAAGATGTTATCTTCATAATTTAAAAGTGCAAGCATAATAAACTAGGGATAATTAGGATTAATTAGTAGACCTTCACAGTCAAGGTCCAAATGAATATTCAGTGATATACTGAGAAGGGGAAGGGGATGTTTAGAGTATCATTGCCTCAGCATCACCTTGTGTACAGCACAGAGCCACAAGTCCAGCACTGCTCCCTGCCTTGCTCTCCCTTACAACTTATAAGGTACTGAGGACCTTCCTATAAGTTAATAGCAAACTATGTTTATTAGAAATTTATCAATAAACCCTGCCCTCCACAGACCACCTATGACTGCCCTACAAATATATGGAAAGCAGGGAGCAGGAGACTGAGATTGGTTTGGCTTTTTTTGGTAGGATTATCATCCCAGCTCATTCTACAGGTGTTTCTGTGCTGTGACAACTGATATTTGAAATTAGCCAGCTCCCCTCTGTCAAAAGACCCTGACAAATTGTCACCCTCCACCCCTTCTTCACCTTTCTTTAGAGGTCCTGTGCTTGGGGAGGCTGCTGTGATTCCATTGCTTCAGGCAGTAAAGGGCTGTCTCCCAGGAAAAGTGAGGTCAAAGATAAGGTTAGGTGCACATAAGGCTGCCAAAGGTAGGGCAGCTCCCAGCACATCCAGTGCCAGAATATAATAAAGACAACAACTCTTAGCTTGTCCTTTTTTCTCTTTTTTTGCCCAAATGACCAGGGACAGCCTTACAGCTCAATTGACTGTAAATGGCTCAAGTTAACACAAGTCTAAACTAAAGCCTGAAACTACTCTGTCACTGCACCTCCAAAACACACAAAACAGAATTTTGTTCCACAATTCTGTAGTCTGAAAGATGACCTTATCAGCATGATCCTAGGCTATCCTGTAACTCCTGTGATACAATACTCAAGCCATTGGTGCTTGCATCATCTCCAATGTCATCACACCAATAATACCTCTTTGATCTCTTGCTTTTTACCTTTGAGGTGCAGGAAGTCTCAATGGGTCTTTCTGCATTTCCTGTAGGAAAGAATTCTCCCTTGCCTCAGAATTTATTATAAAACTCCTTCACTAATTTCCTAGCCTAAACTCTCCATACATTTTTTTATTTATTCCACAGTTTTTTTTCTGTTCTTTGCAAAGTTCTGTAATTATGTCTTCTCCAGAGGTTCCTTTTCCAAACTGTTCTTGTTTCAGGTGAATACAAAATCCCATGCACAAATTCTCCCAGAAGGTAGGGAGGAAAGGGTTGCCATTTATATCCCCTGATACAAGAAATGCCATTTCTAGAAACAGTCACAAATTTCAGAGAACTCTCCAGAGACTGTATTTTCTCTTTTCCTTGGGAGAATAAGAAGGCTACACTTGACATGTCCAGCCCATAGCCCACTACCATTTAAAACAGAAATGTGTTAGCAAAAAACTGTGGGCAGGATTTCTGTGCCTTCTCTCCCCTCAGCACATGAAGTGGTAAATAAAAAATGTCCCTCATAACACTATCAATATTTCCAAAGTTTCTAAAATTCAGGTGTCCTACCTCTGGTATAAATTAGAGAAGTGCAACTGTAGCTCTAAGAAGGTATCATGGTCCCCAAGGAAAACACCTTTGATAGATTGGTTGGGAGAAATTATTTACTTTCATTCTCATTTTTGTCACTGTCTGCAAAGGAGAAAATTAAAACGAATAATCCATCTCCAAACATTATTTCCAGGTTCAGCCTGAGTCAGGATTTGGAGAAAATGTTCTTCTCCTTAATGAAGCCACTCTGGCAGCTGCATACTTAATGCTTCTTTCCATTCTAACAGTTAGTGGGCACTGGATTGTTTTTTCTTCATCTCTTTACTTTCTGTGAGATTGATTGAGAAACCTCCTGCCATAATCTCTGCTGCCTATTAGGCAGTTTAATTACAGCATCTCATTTTTTATTTTTGAGTCATGAATGTAATCAGTCCCACCCAGATCCTGGATGCTTG
The DNA here is from genome assembly GCA_034336665.1 of Luscinia megarhynchos. NCBI lineage: Eukaryota > Metazoa > Chordata > Aves > Passeriformes > Muscicapidae > Luscinia > Luscinia megarhynchos. The sequence goes on from JAPFBE010000003.1 coordinate 76,077,034, forward strand.
TGAGAAACAGCAGCCAAAGGCACCAGCCATTTTTCCTCACACTTGACAAGTTACCAATGGTGGGAGTACATAAAGACTTCCATCTTCTTCTATTCCTAAGTACCTGACAAATGCACAACGTTTCCAAGGACAGAGCAGAGAGGCTTTGTAGTCGTTAGAGTTTTGTTGTTTCTTTTTTTTCTAACACACTTATCTTATTAGATCTTTGCTAGTGTTGCCATACATGACTAAACCTTGTCAGTCCTGCTCCTAGGAAGGATCTCTTGGGAATGGCTCTGGTTTTTATTCACCCCAGGACTGAGATAATTAGACAATCTATCAACTGTGAGGCTAGATGGGGTGTGATGTTTTCTTGTTATCCTGACCTTAATGTTTTGGATGCTCTATGCTATGACAGATATGCCAACCATAATCATTCCCTCAAGGTTATGGGCAGTTTTGTGCTCCCAAGACAAGAACAACAGAAACATTTACACTCTTCAAATTACCAGGTCCTCTACCATCTATCTGCAGTTCATCTACAGAACCCTGGTTTGTACTGCTATTTGACCTGCTGTGTTAAGTAGCAATGCAGCAAGAGAAGAAATGTCTGTCTCAAAGTCATCTTCTTCAGCTCTTTTGATTGATTTTACCCACTTCCCAGATTACCAGAATCAGTATTAAGAACTCAGACCTTGAGAAAAAAATGCAAGATCTCTAATTGCTCAGTGATGGCTACTAGTTATGGAATTCTCTCACACTTATGCTGCCTTTCTATCATAAAAAAGCCCTTTTAACTCCTCAGCGTGTGAACATGAAAGACAATAAAATACATTTCAAAATGGAAGCAGACTTCAGAAGACTCAGTATCTTAGCTCAGAGCTAAGAATGAGCAAGACAGGAGCTCTTCTGCAGCAGTTCATCTCCTGTAGCAATAGTAATTCTCAGTGCAGCTGGAAACCAAGGTTTTCATGAGAAGTGACTTTCCTGTCACAGTGGAAAAGCAGAGATTGTTTTTACAGCACAAAGATTGGTGCCACACTTTAGCATTAATGGTTTGCAGGCAGTAGCAGTGTGTATGGTTTTTTCTGTCCTAATAATAGTGAATGGGCAGACTGCAAGATCTAATTAAGTTCTGCACAAGGAAAAACATCCCAGGATGTTCTGAAACTAATATGACCGCATTGACAGCCCTGGGGATTAGGTTGAACCATGAGAAGTAGCTGTTAGAAATAAGAATATCCCTGGATGAAAGGATGGGATGTAGACTCAGCAAGTTTGCTGATGACTCTAAACTGAGGAGAATGGCTGGTACACATGAAGGCTGTGGGACCTAGACTGGCTGGAAAGTTGGGCAGAGAGAAACATAACAAGGTTCAACAAGAGCAAGTGTAGGGTCCTGCACCTGGGCAGGAATAACCCAAGTACCAGCACAGGCTGGGGGCTGACCTTCTAGAGCTGTCAGCATGCCCTTCAGCCAGGAGGGCCAGGAGTATCCTGGCATTGGGAAGAGTGTGGCCAGCAGGACAAGGGAGGTGATCCTTTCCTTCTGCTGGCTCTAGTGAGGCACATCTGGAGCGCTGTGTCCAGTGCTGGGCTGCTCAGCACACGAGAGACAGGGAGCTCCTGGAGAGGTCCAGCACGGGCAGCAAAGACGATGAGGGGTCTGGAGCAGCTCCTATGAGGGGAGCCAGGGGGAGCGGGCTCAGAGGGGATCTATCACTGCGTGTAAATACCGCCGGGGCAGAGCGGGCTCAGAGGGGATCTACCACTGCGTGTAAATACCGCCGGGGCCGGGGCAGAGCGGGCTCAGAGGGGATCTATCACTGCGTGTAAATACCGCCGGGGCCGGGGCAGAGCGGGCTCCGAGGGGATCTACCACTGCGTGTAAATACCGCCGGGGCCGGGAGGATGGTGCCCGGCGCTTTCCTGCCCAGCGGCAGGACGGGGAGCGTGGCCATGAACTAAAACACAGCAAGTCTCACCTCCCCACGAGGAAAAACTCATTTACGCTGAGGCTGTGGGGTCTCCCTCTCTGGAGACTCAGGATCCGCCTGGACTCGTTCTGTGTCACCTGCTCTGGGTGGCCCTGCCTTGGCAGGGGTTGGATGGTTCATCTGCAGAGGCACTGCCCAAACCAACTCTCCTGTGATTCTGTGAAGTTCTGCATACCAGTAGGTCCCATGGAAATTAATATCAAATGCAAGTGCTCTGCTGTGTGGGGAATCAGAGCCCAAAGCGTGGTTCTCAAGTTTGGATTTTATATGAGATCAGCAGCACAAGTTCAGTTTAAAATAGAATATTTTCTCCTTCAAACTGGAAGGAGACTCAAATAAGAAAAGACTTTGTCTCCACTTCTCTCTATCAGTAGAATCTCATCAACAGCATAAGAAGGACATGTTTTATTGCTGATGAAAACCAGACATATAAAAACGTACCAAAATAAGAAAGTGAAATAAAAGCTGCTTTAAGCATGCTTAACAAGATATTCCATCATATTGTCTCTCTGAATTTAAGCCTCCCTTGTATTTAAACTCATCTGTTTGAACATCCTGTTTATGGAGTTTGCTCAAGGCAGTCTGGTTTTCCCCATGCCCTTACATTTCTGGGAAACTCACAATGGCTTTGTAAATTACTGCAGTCATATAAGATATATTGTATATTTTATGAATTGCTTAGTACAGTCTGAGCATACTTAATGTGGGTAATAAAAGTATATACTGTCTTTCTTGTCTAACTTATCAAATAATTCATAAATAAATATATCATGCAAAAGCAACTACAATTTTTCGAGCTATCATTAAATTCTCTATATTTAAAACAAATGCTGGGAAAAAATATTAAAAGCTTAGTTCTAGAAATTAAAGAGGCACCATGAAAATGAAAATCTCATTTTTCCCTGAAAATCTAGTGTCTGTTACAGTTACAAGCAACTCCTAAAATTGCTATAGGTGAAAGAAAAATGTCCTCTATTTCCTGCAGTTTGTTACATTGTGCATTTGACAGCATATTGTGTGTAGTCATTTATTACATCAATTTTTACTCTGCTGAGGATATTCTTATCAATACCAAGAAAGAATAAAACAAAAGAAATAAGTGTATGTTTTTGAGAAAGAAGTTTGTAAATAATTTCCAAGACTTGCTAGCTACTGCTAATCAAGAGAAGCTATTGGATCTGTATTGATTATTCTCTCACAGTTCTGGTCTATGTTTTAATAAATGGTGTTATTAAAATCTTATTATATCAGAGGCTATATTTTCAATACTGTAACATCTCTTTAGAGTTGCTTTGCTATTTGGCAAGCTGAGTGGTCTGGGAGAATAAAACCAGGGGAAGGTATAGAAGGTATTTTCCTTTGGCATTGTCTCTGGTCTCTGGAAAGTCCTTTGCAGATGGCAAAGGCAGGGGCTGGGACAATGAAGAGCCACCTGCTGTAGGAGATGATCAGGACCACTGCCTTGTGCCTGCTGCTCTCTTGAAGACTTTGGGATATCATTCATGGTCTTTGATATTCGAGGTGGTGAGTCCCACAGGGCATGTGTCCTATCCACCATCCACACAGGGATGTGTCAGACCCTGCAGAAATGCACTGAGCCCCCAAGCTGAGGTGCTTCCATCTGGAGCCAGGTTTCTGTTCTTGGCACGTGCTTGAAATGATAAAGCCTTTAAAGAAGCCCATGAGAGCCACTGGTGGGTAGTACATCAGCCACAATAGGACACTGTGTTCCTTTCATTTTCCAGGGAAAGGCAAACAAATTTATATTTCCTCCCCTGCTTTGTCTCCTTCCTTTTAAAGATTTTTATAACTTTTGTCTTGCACCTTCCATGTGTTGTATCAATACTTCCCACAGCTAGGTTGTGACATGAAAGTAGTGTTATCATCCCTAAGGATACATCTTAAATGGGGTTCCCTCTAAATTTCAGCTGTATCTATGATATTGCAGGAGGCAGTCACCGTTCTAATTCTGATTTAACAAAAAACCCCACACCACTCAATAGTGAGGAAATAAACCTTATCAGGAGCACACTATTTCTGTGAAACACTGTAGCTGCAGGAACATATTTCCCAGCTTGCTATTGAAATTCTATAATCTGAATAGGAGAGGTACAAATGAGTTAGAAGGAAAAACAAATCTTTTCAATTGCACTTCATTTCTCACTTCAAAAGTATAATGGTTGACTGTGACCCATGACAGACAGATCATTACCCCAAAGTGCAATATATCTTCAGCTCTCAAGTCAAAGTACTTACAGAAGCTCATGTTGTGGCTTAACCCCAGCCAGCAACTCAGCACCACACAGCCTTTTGCTTATTCCCTGTCCCCAAATGGGATAAAGGGAACAGAATTGGAAGGGTAAAAGCAAGTAAACTCATGACTTGAGACAAGGAGAATTTATTAACTGAAATAAATAACCCCCAAACAGTGATCCCTGGCCAATCTTCTTCCTAGCTTCTTGCTGAGCATGATGCCTTATGGCACTGAATATCCCTGGTGCCATTTGGGATCTGCTGTTTCAGTTCTGTCCCCCCACCACGTCCTCCTACACCCTCAACCCCTTCTCTGGGACAGGTATTAGTTAAAGGCTCTTTCTTACAAATATTCTGGGTGTGTGAGGCTTTTTCTGTATTATCATGAGCCTTAAGCATCAATATCACTGTGATTAGTAGGATTATTTTCTGAATTTTGATTATTCAGTTATGATATACTAAAATAACAGTAATTTTTTTCCATATGTAGAGAATATGTTCCCTACAAATCCCAGGCCAAACTCTCATTAGAACATCAGGAATGGAAACAAAGTTTAGATGGACCAGAGGAATGTCATATATTGGCAGGATTTCTGAACTGACCTTAAAGCAGTTGCTAAAGACTTGCCCTGTACAAGTTGCTGAGAGTAGCAAAGCCCTGAAAAAGACTTTCTGGACATAAACTTTTCTATCATACCTGTGCAAAGCCACTCCATTCCCTGGAAAGCCCTCTAACATAAATGCTTTGGCTGACACTCCACAAGAATTCTTCCTCCTTTTTCATCAGTATTTCTTTAATAAAGTTTCAGTTACCTGTGTATAAATCAAACACATGGGGAATATTAGTCCCATCCTTATAAAGAACAATTTACTGTAATCTCTTTTTCTGAAAGTTTGGTTCATGATGGTTTGTTGCCTGTTCCTGTGCAAATAATACAGTAAATCACCCAACTGAGCAGCAATTTCTCAGCACTGTCTTTATATTTTACCTGTGCTGGAGCTTTTCTACTCACAATATTGTTTTCAGCCCTGAGAAGTGAGTCTGCAGAATGAATACTTGAGCCTGCATCCACAGTGAGCTCTGCTAGACCCCTCTCTGCACTTCTTCTTCCCTCTGGAAAAGACAAGTGACTCTCCTTTGTAAGGACATGAGCACCTGCCATGCAGACAGAGACTCTCTAAACACTTATGAATTGTGGTATAAAAATCTTCACAGGCTTATCCCACGGCCATCTGGCTCTCCCTTTGCAACACAAAGCCATGGCTCTTTCCACTCACATTGGCAGGATTCTCCTGCATGAACTCTGTCTGTTGGAAGTAGGAAAAAACTGCCTGAAGTATCCCTGCAGCATGCTCAGTGCCCTCAGCTTGGTGTTCCTCCAGGGGCTTCACAAAACAAATGAGATTTATGGGGTCCTGAGTCCAGGAGACATTTGTTTGCTTTAGGCTTGCACAGCTGATGCAGTGAAGAAGGTGAAGGACTACAGTGGAGTAATTTGGTTTTGGTGAGAAAGAGGCAGATCCATTACTCTTTTATTCATTAATAAGCAGGCAAATAACTTAAAAATATGGCTGATCAATATTTTAAGAGTCTTTAGCAGGAATGGTTGCCTTTTTTCCCTGCAACACTGGTAACTTAAACAGCATAATGAGAAAAATACCCTTCTAGAAATATGTATTTGACTGATCTATTGGCTTAAAACAGCACATGACTTAGTTTACCAAATTACCCAGAACCTTCAGTAACCTATATTACTGCAGTGGAAAACAAAATGTTTCCATCCTTTCTTTTTATTTTAAAACTCTATTCCTTCTGAAACGTGCATACTGTGTTTCACTGTAACCTCAACTCTATTCACCCTTGCACCAAATGCTTATTTTCCATTTTATCATACAACTCACTCCATAGTATGTTTTAGCTTTCTGGTATAAAGTAATTTCAAGGCCTCATGAAAAGCTTATGCATGCAAAAACTATATGATTTGGTTTTGCATTCTTGACATTATAACCTTTTCAAGTTCCTGCTCAAGTCTAAGAACAAAAAAAATGGTAGAGGAAAAGGACTGTATAAAATATGTTATCTGGAATTACACTATTTGTCCATCTTACAGTTTCTGTTTGGTTCATAACATACCATTCCACTAGAAATTACTGGAAAAAATCTTTTAAATATAGCTACATCCTTGTTACCAACCTGTGGTTTAAATTACACTAACAAATACCTTCTGTATCTTGTCTGTATCCTCCCTCTCCCTTATTTCCAATACTATATCACATTGGTCAGTGGGAAGGAGAAAAATAGCAAAAAAAAAAAATTTGGAAGAATAAACAAGGACAAGACACCCAGATAAAAACACCATAGTGTCCTCAAATATCTATCACTACAACCACTTCTCTGGTAGCAAAGAAATAAAACATTTAACAGTAGGTGGGTGATGCAGTAAACAGGACCAGAACCTGTGATTAAAATTGAGAGAAATAAGGTGCATTTCTAAAAGGTTTGCTCGATGAGAAGGAATTGTCAACACCAGACAGAACTTCTAAGCAAACCAACAGAAAGGAAATGGGGATTTGGTAACTTAGTGTCGTCCCATTGTCCCTGAAATTCTTCAGAGCTTCTGTTGGAAAGCAGGATGCTCCCTGCCTGGCTGCTACCAAACTATAAATAAATTTCATGTCAATAAGGTGTAGAAATCAGAACCTAGATCATCTAGGTTCTGCCTATCATCTTCTATGCAGATAAAGTATCATGTCTGATCCTCTTAGTAGACACTCACAAGCTCAGTCAGTATCCAAGTTTTGCTGTTTCCTTACTAGCATATACCCCTTTAACAGCCAGGGCAGCTGAAAACTGCTCTAAGTAGCATTGTCAGTCTACTAAATCAGTGTCACAAATCATTCTGCTTGGTGATCTTCCACTGCCAACAGAAATTTTACATCTGTGATGTGTCAGTGCTCCACAGCCTAACAGGATTGTGAGGAGCAGCAGGCCAGTCAAAGTGAAGGGACTGTCCCATTCTGCTCTGCCTGGGGCAGGCTCACCTCCAGTCCTGTGTCAGTGTTGGGTGCCACACTATATAAAAGATATAAAGCTGTTAGAGAGCATCCAAAGGAGGGTCATCAGGATGGTGAAGGGTCTACAGGGAAAGCCATAAAAGAAGCAGCTGAGCTCACTTTGTTTAGCCAGTAAAAGACAAGACTACACATCACAGTCTACAGCTTCCTCCTGAGGGGAAGAAGAGTGGCAGACACTGATCTTTTCTCTATGATGACCAGTGGCAGGATCCAAAGGAATGGCCTGAAATTGTGTCCAGAGAGGTTTAAGTTGGATCTCAGAAAAAGGTTCTTTACCCCTGAGGGTGTTTGGGCACTGGAACAGCTCCCCAGGGCAGTGGTCACAGCACCAGCCTGACAGAGCTCAAGAAGTGTTTGGACAATGCTCTCAGGCACAGGGTGTGATTTTTGGGGTCGTCCTGGGAAAAGTCAGGAGCTGGACTCAATGACTCTTGTGTGACCATTCCAGCTCAGTATATCCTATGATTCAGAGATTCTATAGCTCTAAAAAACCAAGCCACATTCTGAATGTGTCACTCAAATGCAAAATTCAACACTGGCTTATTTCCAGGAAACCTTAATCAAACTAAGTGTAGATGTTAAATTATCTACTTTCTACTGAGTGTTCAACACTGAGCCCCTTCTGAACATATGTGCAATTCTTGACAATCTCAGATGCAGGGTTGTTTCCCATGTGCTGGACTGACTTTGCAATTATTTTTTGTCACAAGATCCTTTTCAGGATCACTGGATCCAGATGCATTCACAGAGGGGCATATTCAACTCGCAATTGAGAAAAATTCTGCATTTCATCCTACCAAACTAAGAACACAACACCTTGCCAGAAGAAGGCAGTGCCATCAGTGACAAGAAACAAGCTGCTGGTCAGAAATCCTACCACGTGCCTGTTGTTTTTGACTTTTTATAGTACCACAACCTGCTCCTGGATTGGTCCATGACAGCATGCTGTCAGCCTTCATGGGCTGTAGCATGTTAACCCATGCCACAGCTCTGATACACAAATGCATCAACTATTGGTTGGATTGGCAAGTCATGCTGAGAAACTGGGAAGGTGTTTAGATAAAAATTATAAAACTGAATCCAGTCAGACTTGGAGGCCTGAATAATTGCATGAAATTAGACTTCAGTGCTCTTATTGTTTATGTGTCTTAATAGGCTTTTTTTCTGCTCTTGATCTGCCCATCTATTCTTCATTTTAGTTCCCTTTTAACAACATTTGCTTTCAGTCCTTTAGATTTATACCTGCCCAAGTCGAGCCTGGCAAAGTTTCCCCTTGCTAGATGAAACATCTGGCAAACAAAATGTTAGAAATGTCTTCAGTTCCCTAATCATTTTTGGTTTTCATTTGAAAACAAGCCCAAATTCATCAGGATCTATCTGGCAGTTATGTGTTCCAGCCTGAACACAATGTGCTGGCTGAGGTTATGCTACAGTGATAGAGAGAAGAAATATAACTACACTGCTCTGAAACATACCACCTCTGAACATGAAACTCTGAATTGCTCTGGCCTTCTTTTCCTGGCTTATTATATTGTGAAATTACCTTCAAACACCTTCCAGCATGATCAGCTTCTTCTGCTTCATCTTGCTAGTGAGCCAAGCTGTTTCAGACTATTCTTCCTGCAATATAGTCTTCAGGTCTTCAGATTGTGACTAGTAATCTGACTTTTTGATCCTGCAGATGTGTAAAGAATCTCAGTATAAATATACTCCCATAAACCTATTGGCTTAAGTGGTGCTATGACAGTTCAAGTTGGCTGAGAATCCATTCTAAAATATACCAGTGCATGCTCCTAATGTCAATCAAGATAAAGATTTCCATGGGGATAAATAATTTTTCAAGTGCTTTTTCTGAAAAGAAAACCTCACTTCAGCAGCAGAAGTTCCAAGCAACAAAGAATTTGTAGTGAGATTTCTCCTTAGTCATCGTTTCTTTCTCTGAGATATAAAGTGTGTCTGTTTATGTATTTATGTATATGTTCTTCTTTATATATATTTTATAGTAGTCATGTCATTCTGCAAGAGATGAAATTCACAGATTTGAAAGTCATGTCAGAATTACAAGCACACATTGCTTATCAGTACATGACAAGCAATTCATTATCCATGAGCAAGCTGCTAGATGTGAGTGATTATGTCTAATCTTTGACATTAATATAATAATATTCTCAGAAAAACAAAACATGTATTGAGCTAACTGTGTTGTGCTTTAACCTATTCCCAGCTTATGTGTTCTCCCATGTGCCTGCATTTGTTCTACTGGGTACTATTTTTATAAATTTGCTTTCCTGGGTGTAGAAACAAATATTCCACAAATCCAGAACCACAGAGGCTGCTTCTATTTCTCCTGTTCAGAAGGGAGTTTATGAAACAGACTTAGATGTGATTGCATTTATCTTTCCTACATTCAGCCTTGAGCAGCTCCAGATTTTCCCATGCCTGAGGCTTTGCCAATGAATAAGGCATCCCTTCTTTCCAGGCACTTGCAAAAATAACATATGTAGTCAGAACAACACTTGTGCATTTGGGGAAACTGAAAGAAAGACATGCCCAAGATGATAAAAACTATGAATAGAACAGTAGCAAAAAAAAAATTATCTTTTTCTTGAAGGATGTTTGGTTTCTCGAGTACTCCATACCGGTAGGGAAAGATCCTTAAGTTCTCAGATTTAGGTGTGGGTTATGCTTCAACAGAGAGCTCAACTTTTGCTGAAAAACCAGTATGACTTACAAAACACCACCCTAGACTCCTTTTTAGCCATTTGGCATTTTCTTCAGCATCTGCCTTGAGCTAAAGCAAAATAATCACTTTGCTGCATCCCAACTTTCTTTCTGTAAAAACTGGGACAATGGTCCACAAACTACTCACAAGAAGCACAGTTTTTGCCACTGTAGCTCCCAATGCCCTGTTTCACATTGATCTGACAGTACTGTGGGGTTCTAAGATGCTGTAGATGTAGCCTTAAAGCTCTGTCAAGCTACCTTAATGAGTAACAGACCAGCCAAGATTCTCTTCCTACACGGCATTAAGTGTTCCCGGGGGTAGGGCAGGAAAGGAGAGCAGTTGTACAGTCATTGAAGTCTAATTGCTGTTAAAGTACTCTTTCTTTAAAGTTGGCACATTAAAACCAGCCCTCTTCTTCCTTTCTTTATTTAATGTCAGTAGTAAGACTGCATAGTTTCACCCTATGTGGAATAGTTTCAGCCCAAGCAAAAGTAAAAATCAATTAATGACAACTAATTAGCATTCTGTACAGCCCATAGCACAGAACTCATGTCTCTTGCAATACATCTTACAGCAGCTTAAGAAGAAATATAGGACATAAGATCAGCATCTGGGAAATGTCAGTGAGTAATTTTAAGAAACTCTGAAATTTATTCAGTGATAACTCATGTAAGGACATATCTAGCTTCTTTATTGCTATGATTCACTTTACTGACTCTTAGAAGTACCTTAATCCTGTAGACAGACCAGCTGAGTTCGATGAGATGTTAATTAGTTTGTATAAAAGTGCTACAATCCAAGCTCTACTCTCCTGTCACTGGGGTACACTTTAGTGTATATTATTTTGTTCTTTTCAGAAATCTTATCCATTATGAAATCAATTCCATTTCCACAGTGTCTGGCACATTGCATCTTGGAAAAAAATAATGTACAAATACTGTTTAAAGAATCCTAGTTCAAGAAGTTAAATTCTGAACAATTTTCAACTTAAAAGAACAATCCATAAATTCAAATTTCCAAAGTAGTCAGAGTAAAGATTAATGAAACATTAAAAATACTCAAAACATCTTGCATTTTGAAGCTATGACCATTTAATTATAAGACAAACACCCACAATCGATACAACCTTCATGAATATATTAAACAACTGTTCCAGTTCAATGTAATATGCTCCTAAAACGTTTTATTTCATAAATTGAAGGCGTTTCAGAAGCATTTATCCCATTTATTAGATATTAATTCAAAGTTTAGAGAGTACATTTTAAATATGTGGACAATTCATGTTTCTATAAATGCAAACTACAGGAAATGTAGCATAACTTCAATTCCTCATTGCTCAGAGACTGAATAGGGCTCTGAGCAAGCTGATCTAACTGGAGATGAACCTGCTCATCACAGAGGGGTTGGACTAGATGATCTTTAAGGTCCCTTCCAACACAAACTCTTCTATGATTCTATGATTCCAAAACCAGCTTATACACCATATACATACAGCCCTCTGCTTATTAAGAGTATCTTACCTCTCTTCTGCAACATGAGGCTGATGCAGAAGATTTCTGCAGGACCATTCCACACCCTGGACTGCAGGAAGGAGGTAGTTGCTGGAATCAGCCTGACCACACTTCTCTGCCACAGAGCCACATTTATCCTTCAAGGCAGAGACTGAAGAAGGTCATCATCACCATCATCATCATCATTATCATCATCATCACCATTATCATCACCATTGTCATCTCCCCACTGTGCTCTGCTCCTCACAGTCATCTCCCTTTGGTTCTGTCATATGGTTGTCACCTTTCAGCTTTCACACCTGGTGACTTGTCAATGTGTCTCATGGCCCAAGAAAGTCCTACTGTCTCTTCTAGGTGAGTGGGTGGCATGTTGCAAATTCATACAGGTGCAATTCTGGATTTTTATTCCATCTGTAAATTGTCCCAGAGTGTATAAGCAAAATTTGAGACTGCTGGGGCAGGGATATCTCCTATAGTCTGACTGATATCAGCCACTGTCTGTCATGTCCTGCAGTTGATTTCTGCCCTAAAACCTAATCAAACATAATCAATAAGAATTCTCCATTATTCCATTTCCAGCAGAGACTCTATTTTCCATCTACACTGTCTGGCAGCAGACTGCATCCCAGTAAGATTAAGAATCTGGAAAAGCTCCCAGATATCCGTGGATCTTTATAAACCTGAGAGAAAAGTTGATGCAGGCAAGAAATTTTGTTTCTGAGATCATGCTGTGCTCACTGTTATCATAAACTGTTCAATGTACCCTGACAATCAACTTAATATGGTTTATCTGATGCTTCTTCCATGTTTAGTAATAATATAAAGAATATGAGTGCTATAGCAGAAAGTTAAAGCTATAGCTCTCTATCTATTTTTACTTCCTCTATGTTATTTTACTTTAAGGGTGAGATTATCACAGTGAACTAATGATAGATCTATTTATCCTACAAGAGATTCATGTCTGATTACACCAAAATATTAGACCTTTCCAGATCAAATTTTTTGACCTCAAAATACCAAATAAAAGCTCTAACATTAGATAGAAATGTAGTTCTAATATACCTGAAAATTTCTGTCATTGCACAGATCAGTGATGGCACTTTGTTCAAAGCATGGTAATATTTTTTAGAAGAAAAAAATTGTTTAGCAGTATTTAACAAAACACAAACACTAATTACCTTAGAAGTTTTTTAATATTAGCCTGATGCTTTAAAAGTATATGTATCTTTTATACATTATATGACTTTTATGTATAAGGTTGCAAATTGCCTGTCAAGCAATCCTATTGTGTATAGATTTATGCAACTCATTTTTATGATATATATATATTAAGTATTTGCTTGACTTTTGGTGCTATTTTGCTTTATAGTAATAAAACCACAGATATTGAATTACTTTTAGTGAATTTCTATCATACAGAAATATAGGAGCCCAAGGTTTGTGTTGATCAGGCTTTTCCTTCTACATGTATTTCTCCATTGGATTTTTAAAATATTATTGTCAGGGCTGGACATTTTTACTAAAACCAGGTGCTACTCCAATCATTGAGCCACAGAGTTAAAGCCTTCCTTCCCTTGTAAAAACAGACTAGGGGATATGTGTCCAGATGGTCTGACCCTTCAACTTTTGGAACAGTATTTTTTCTGACATCACTTACATTTTGCATGCTGTAGAAAAAGATACATGGTGAAAGCACCAAATGTGCCTGGCAGTGAGATCCATAATAAGGAAAGCAGGGACATTTGTGACCCTGTAGTGGAGGGGCATGACATGTTATCTGTACCACCAAATCAATCCACCAGCAAGGGAAGGACTGAGAGCCACAGATCCAGTTCTCGTGTTTCCTGTCCAATTTTGGTTTCCTTTGCCTTGGAGATTCTGTGATTCTGCTGAGGAATCATCTCAGAATACAAGTTTTTAATCCAGGTTTGTGCTTACCCAAGAGCTGAGGAGGAGCTCCAAACTTTTCCTCTCTCCCACAGTGCAATTCAGTGTCTTCTCCAGCAGAGCACTGCAGAACTAACACAGGACAGCTTTAAATAAGCTATCTTAGACACCTGCAGCAGACTATTTCTACACAAAGTGCCTCCCAGTGTGAATTAAACTATGCTTTGGACTGCTGCCAGCCCAAACATCTCTAATTTAAAGCAAATCTGAATGTTCCTCTACTTCATAGTAATTTCTTTCATAGCTGTGAGATTAAAATCCTTTAAGCAATAGGTGTACCAAGGATCAAGAACTTTCACACCTTAAATGACACTGCACACACTAAGTCATCTCTCACTGAAGAGAATTTATATGTCTGTACAACAGAGGCCATCATTCTTGCCTGTGGCAGTATGCAGATGAAAACTAGCAAAGATTCAGAAAACAACACTTTTACTGCCTAATTTTTATATATTCAAAACTCAATGTTTTAAATTGCTGTTGGATAACAAAAGCTCCATATACATATCCATCATTATCATCAGCTTATTGAGAACCATCATGACTGCAACCTCCAATTTACACATTGAAAACAACTCTTTACCAGTACTGACGTTTCCATTTTCTCACACTCCCATTCCAAATAGGAGCTCTCTGCACCATCATTTTGCAAGTCCTTGTACAGCTCCTCAGGCAGTAATCCTGAAAGGAGGTGGGGGAGGAGAAAGGGGATGACAATGTGGCATACAGAACTGAAAAGATCATCAGATTCATTTGTTTGCAGTCACAGACAGCCCTCTGTGTTTTTTACATGTACAGGGTGAGTACAGGGCATGAAGTACGTAGGTAATAAATTCATTTACTTGCTTGAGTTAGACACAACTGATGACAATGTTCAGCACAAAGCCACAACAATATTTACAGTTCAAATTTGAATTAAAGAAAGTCAGACCATCTCTACCTTGGCAAATAATTGTAAATAATTAAGTAATAAAATAAAATTAATAATAATTAAATAATAAAATAAAATAAAATAAAAATAAATAATAAAGATAACTATCTGCTCTCTGGTGAGCCTACATATTTGAGAGTGGTGCTGGTCAAAAATGTCTCATATCTCAGGTTCTGAACCAGGTTCAGCACATTAAGTGTCTCTTCAAAGTTTATGTGCAGATCATAGCAAAGTTCCTCAACATCATTGCTGTCCTTACAGCTCCATATATTTCTGCCACACAGCTGGAACACTAAGAGGCTAACACCAAGAAGGCTGGGATGAGCTCTGGTATTTACATTTCAAAGTTTTATTATTCCTATCTAGAATAACTCCCGATGAACTGCAACTCCTCCAGGCACAATTCAGTTGAAAATATGTTGGTGTAAATTTTTGGTCTTTCATGATCCTGAGAGCACTCTAATGCCTCACAGCTTGACATCACATTTCTGCTTCTCTCACCCAGAGCCCTGGCTGAACCTCATGGTGTTTATGCACCTTATTTGTCCATGTGACAGATGAGCCTAATCTATCCAGTTCCAGGAAAGATCTTGGATCATCCTTTCTGCCTGATGTGTTATATCATGGCATAGGTGAAAAACTAAATGTGAACAAACCACTGACCATCTCCACGATACCTGTAGCCTTCCACTTTTTTCCCAGGAGAATAAACTACTGACTGACCCTTGAAGGCTGTCTGGTGGATGGGCTGCATTAAAATGGCCAGCTTGGATGCTGCTCCTTTCCAACAGATCAGATGTCACTGAGTTCCTGCTCAGGAGAGGTTGGTGAATTATCACAAGCTCAGGGAACCACACAATGCACTTCACTCTACTCCAACAAGCTCCTCCAACAAACACTGACCAGTGGAGTGAATTTCCCTAACT
Organism: Luscinia megarhynchos; assembly: GCA_034336665.1. Classification (NCBI taxonomy): domain Eukaryota; kingdom Metazoa; phylum Chordata; class Aves; order Passeriformes; family Muscicapidae; genus Luscinia; species Luscinia megarhynchos. Next base: position 76,092,378 of record JAPFBE010000003.1, read on the forward strand.
ATTTCACAGTTCAATGACTGGGAGCAGCCATCTGCTGCAGGGAGTTCCTGAAGTGGCTAGGAGTTTTAAAGATGGGCAAAAGTCAAACATTGGATGCTTGCCCAAACCCTCATAAAGCTTTGGGCGATCTCTGCTTAGCTGATACATGCTTGGCTTACTTGCCTGAGCCTTTTCCTCTAATCCCTTTCACAGTTTGGAGAATCTCTGCTATATCAGCACAAAAACTTGTCTCAGTCACTAAAAACATGCCAGCTCCTCAGGCAAATGCCTTTGAGACTGAATCTGTCTGCTCCCTATTGCACCCCCATGGACACTTAGGTCTTTTCTTAGGTGTGATGATCAGTGTTGTTTATAGTGCTCTAGGTGCAGTCTAACTACATTATCTACAATAATACTATCTTTTCTGATTTATATTGTACTCCTGGCAATTCTGGTTGCCTCCTCCAATACAGAAGCACAGTGGGTTGAAGGCCATGGGGAGTATCTCCATAATAACTCCCCAGATTTATTACAAACTCCTAGTAACATGCTGCAGTGACATTCTGCTTGCTACCTCATTGGATTCTTTGCTATTTTGCATCGTCTCTTAGAAAAAGGCATTTAAATGATTTAAGTCCTCTGTGTTGAGCTTCATTGTTCTTTGCTATTTGCTGCATTTCCTGCATTAGTATCATATCCACACCTGAAAATTCAATTCTCAATAGTATTAGGTAAACCATTAAAAAATAACAGAAAGCTGAGGAGGATACATTGATTCTAGTGATCCTTTATGCTTTCCATTTGCAGTAAATCTGTCCCATCCTTCCCTACAGAGGACTTTTATTTTGTTGAGCAAATGTTCCTAGGCTTAGGCATTACAAGAATTTCTTCTGTTCTTGCCTGTAGCAATATTTTTTTATCTATGGCAGAAATTTTTATTCTACAGCAAGACAGAGGCACTTGTTTAAGCAGTGTTCATCAAAATATGTATTTGGAACCTGCAATAGCTATTCAGTGATACTGGAACAGTGGAGTTTTTAATCCATCTATTAAAAAAAAATTAAGATACTTACAACAGTGGCAGAATATTTTGCATAACACTATGACTTATTTTAAATAATATATCTCCATAAGTTGCTCCAGAATATTAGCCAGAACTAAAAAAGATTTCAAAAATTAAACCTCAAACTTAAAAATTTTGCAAGCAGGTTAGTGAAGCAAGCATGTGTTTGGAGACAGAGTAATTCTCATGCAGGATGGTTTTCTTAACTAATGCCACTACCTGCTATGGCCAGTACACTGGAAACCTGAGGAGAGCTAAGCTGAAAGGAAGATATAAGATGTTACAATGAATGCTCTTTTTTTGAACCTTTCGAGCTTTTATTGAGAGCTAAAATGCTTTTTAAATGTGTCTTAGCAGGAATAAAAGCCAATAAATTGTCCATCAAGATATCAACTTTTTTTAATGTTACTGAAACTGAATCTGACGTTCTTTAGTAACGCAATAAAAAATGCTGTTGTTAACATATACTTTGCTGTAGCCTGTTCCTTCCTGCCCTGTATTTGGGGGAGCCAGACTGTAATTCAGTGTATTAGGGACCAAACGAGCAGGATCCCATTTGTGGTTGTGGCTGTCCATGCTCCCTGTGTGCAGTACACCAGCAACAAGCCAGGTTCCTCTCCAGGACGTGCTACTCATTTGCTACCAATGTCAAAGACATTTGCCTTGATGTTCAGAACAACTAAATATCAAGTCGAATTACATTAAAGCTGAAATTAATATCTTAGAATCACTACAATATTTGCACTGTGCAGGAAATGACTCAGATCTGTGTACCCAATTAATTATGAAAGTGCTAGCCAGATCACAACCATGATAAGCTTTCAGGGAGAAAGAAATAAACCTGGTGTGCCTTGCTTTAGTGATGGTTATAGAATAAGAAGAATATGAACCTGCAGGAGAGGTGTTTCCACAAATGTAACTTCTAGCAGAAAAAGGTCAATGATCTCTTCCTGTTCCACAACCAAAAATGAAATTGATTAAATCTAAACCAAAATTTTATTCAAGTAGATTTTTTAATTCAGAAAATAGGTAGTAGGCTTTCATAGAAAATTAACACTGTATTATCCTTAAAAATACCTGAGACAAGTAAAGACTAAATTATCAGACCACATTTTCAACATGGCAGGGATTGAATATTGACTTCTTGAGGACAATACCAAAGCCCTAACCACAATCTAAATTTTCTTGCGTTCTTCAAATAATTTCAATTTATTCATCTAGATATGTCATTTTATTCCTCAAGTAAGTGCATAAAACTGTTACCTTTCCCCAAAGACCCCTCTATTACAATGTCATTCCCACAAATGCAACATAGAATGAGCAGAAAGATTTGTCACTTTATCTTCAAATTTCACAAAAAAACCATATTCCTGTTTCATATATTAAATATTCATAACTGAACACAAAAATGTTCTTAATCCTGAATCAAATTCTATTGACACTCGTGAAATTAAATACTTTGCAATCTATCATTTAAGTGCAAAGTATTTTATTTGAATGTGCAACAAGGCCTCAATTCTGAGACAAGTTCAAACAGTAGCATTTTAATTTATATTGGAGCATGGAAAAAATTAAGCATAATTTTAAGTGGAAGTAAAACTCTGATAAAAATAAGAGATTAAAAATGAGAAGCCAAGGCACATCAGCCCAAAACAAGCAGCATGTAAAGAAAAGCTGTTAGATTGTGATGATCTGTAATTAACCTGGAGAATGGACAACTGCATTTCTTTGCAAACAAAAAAACAAAAACAAAACCCCACACCTGAACAGGAGTCTGAAGTTTTATTATCTAGTGTATTCAAAGAGAAAAAGTAGAAAATTTATCAAAAGATAGCACCTATATTTTATTTTTAGGGTTGCCACATTCAATTAACCTTGAAGTGTCTAAGACAGACTCCCCCCCAGTGTGAGAGCAGCTGTTTGGGAGTGGTCACCTTGGACATTGCCAGATTTCTGGAAGTGTCTTTAGGAGCAGAGGTCCCTGTGACTTTGAATAAAGACATGAACTGACTTTTGTGCATTTCTCCTACAAACCCGTGGGATTGCAAATTATCACGGGGAAAACATCTGGGGCTTTTTCTTTCCTTGTTTTGAAACAGTCAATCTTTACAGACAGTTGTGTTGTTTGTCCTGAATTCACTTCTGAGCAGAGATCAAGTCTGAGACCAAAGTTTCAATTTCAATAGGTAAACAGTCAAAATTAATCAAAAATCTAAGTCAGGATTTCCTCTGTTCTCTGTGTTGTTTTAAATGTTGCAATGTACCACTGTGATATTCAAAGCTTGGTTTCATTCACTTGCTCTATGCCCTCCCATCTGCCTCCAGAGATGCCACACAGCCTGATCAGTAAGGAAATACAGAGTAAAGCCTCTCAGATGATGTTTAGGCCTGGTAAATTTGGATCAGTTTATTCTGAGGACCATGATAGAATCATCATCCTACTATCTCTGCTATTACAGACTTTGCTGGTTGGGAAATGAACCTGAAAAAAAAAAAAAAAAACAGCCTGCTGTTTCATTCTGCTATTTTTTCCCTTTTGTGGGACTTGCTCATTCAGTCTATTCTGGAAAATAAATGTTATTAAGAATGAAAGGGAGACAGGTAGTACTATTAATGACCAGGCAAATACTATATACAATGTCTGGAGAAAAACTAACACAGAGAAATGTCATTTATAAACACTAGGGGAATGATTCAGCACAGGAATAAAATTGGTGAAAAAATACATCCTGCCGAACTGACAGGAAAAGTGAGTTAGAGCATGATATTAATTCGAAGAAGTATAGGAGTGAAAATGCTGTTTTCTGCTTTTTCTCTATAAAATCATCTTTCTTTTCATACTTATTCACACTCCTGCAGAGACACCTATGTTCTTAGGGGCTGATTTTGAAGCATTTTGATAACACCTATTTAGCCTACAAGAGCTTTCCCTCTCAGTACCAATTTGACCCTTAGTCAAGATTTTAAGCCAAAAGTGACAGAACCTACTAGGAGGTCTCTGTTGGGATTAATGCAAAACTGCATCTCACAACCTGACTGGACCATGGGAAGCAGCAGCAAACTGCCTTCACTTTTCCACTGCTGCCTCAGATGACCAACACACATAGAAAACAAGAGACTCTAAGGCAGCAGAGGACAAGGGAGGCTGAGGAGAGATCACATCCTGCATCTCTGAGGAGAGCAGGACACACAGTTCAATTTCAGTTTTGCAATAACAAATCAAAACAAAATGGATTGGCTTTTTTTTTTTCTTTCTTTCTTTTCCTTCTCTAATCTTTTCAGAAGACAGAAATACCAATATTTCCTTTCAAAGCATTGAGAAATATATTTCCTTAAAATGCAGGGTGGATTGACTTTAGCAAAGCAGTACTATTGAAGGACCAAGCACCACTGGTTACAACTTCATTATTTCTGACAACTGATTCTGCTTGAGTGGTTCTTCTTCAATGTGAACAGATTCACTCAACAGACACTAAGAAATCAGAAGTCTTCTCCAAAGCTGCCATCTAAAAAATAAGTGGCCTGTCCATGCTTACAACTGGCTGCTGCAAACTTTCAGGGCACCTGGAAATCTAAATTTGGCTTTGCCACCATTTCAAACACTTTAGCCTGTATGATCCACATATGGACATCCTAACACAGACAATGAGAGGAAGTCAGTACTCATGAAGATCTGCAGAAGAAAATCCAATCCATCCAAATTAAGTATTTAACTCTTCACTGACTTTAAAGCAAAAAGAGTTTTCAAGGTGGCAAATGTCTTTTTGGTATTCAGGTGTTTCACCCTTTTTCAAAATGACCTCTTACAGTACAGGACCACAGATTTGCAAAAAGGATTGTGGCCAAAACTCTTTGGTTTTGCCAAATAAAAAAGCAAGCTAATAATCAGAGTACATAAAAAGAAGGAAAACAATCAGGGTCTATTCTACAGGATTTTGAACACCTCTCTCCAGTGAGTCCTTCAAAGCATGTGCAATGAGAAACTCCTACCTCATTTGATGAACTAATATACCATGCAGTCCTAAGATAGATGCTAGTATCAGAAAAAAAAAGCAAGATAAAAGAAATATGATAGACTTCTCACGTGATAGCTAGGAGAAGGGAATAAAACTGGGCTCTTGGCCCTGAGATGTACCTGCAGTTCACATGAGAACTGGATATTTTATTGTCTGTTAGCAGCATCCTGGGCTGCACTGTACAGATTATCTTGAATAGCTTGAGGAAGGTGATCCTTTCCATCTGTTTAACCATGAGGAGACATTTCTGGAGTGCTGTGTCTAGTGCTGGGCTAAGCCCAATGTGAAAGACATGAACACACTGAAGTGAGTCCAACAAAGTGCCCCAAAGGTAATTAAGGGCTGGAACACACCATTACACAAGGAGAGACTGAGAGAACTAGGACAGTTCATCCTGGAGAAGGCATAAGGGGATTTAACCAATGTGTATGGGGTGAGCAAAGAGGACAGGGCAAATCTGTGAGTGGTGACTATTTCCTGCTTGATCTCTCTCTCTTCCCTTCTTTTCTATTTCTATCTGTCTACCTCACATCCATTAATAAATAAAATCCATTTATTGCCATTGGCATATAGTCCTGTTTGTACCTTAATCTGGGCAGAGGCATCTCTGCTAAACAGATTGCAACAACATCCCTGAAGGTATTTAAAAGACATGTAGATGTGGTGCTTAAGGTCTGGTTTAGCGGTGGACTTGATAATTTTAGATCAACAGTTGGACTCAATGATCATAAAGATCCTTTCCAGCTTGAACAACTTTATGTTTCTTACCAGTTATGCCCTGTGACAAGAATAGCAAATGTGCATAAAATGCAGTACAATAAATTTCCATCTAAACACAAGAAAAAACCTTTTCATGGTGAGGGTGGTCAACCACTGAAATGAATTCCCCAGAGGGGCTGTACTGTCTCCATCCTTGGAGATTTCCAAAACCTGACTGGATACGGCCCTGAGCAACCTGCTCTAGATGACCCTGCTTTGAGCAAGGGATTGGCTGGATGATTCCTGGAGGTGCCTTCCCAATTTGCTCTGTGATTCCGTGAAAATTAAAAGCAGCCATGGAATCGGGGACTATAATATGGGCTTTGTGGGGGATGATTAAAGTTAGACAACTTCCAATGCAAGGAATTCAGCTGGATGGTTAACCAGTTCTGGGAACTAAGTGAGTTGGATTGCTGTACAAGAATGCAGGTAGGTTCTACCATGATGTGCTAAGTAGCAGTTGCAGAGCTGAGAAAATGCTTCAGAAACATTTCCTCATTGACTGTACAAGTAGCCACAGCCACGATGCTCCTAAAACCTTCAGCAGGCTGTGAGCATCCTAAGATCCAGACAAATATGGCTTTGCTATGTTTCCATAATATATACTTAACAGCTGTCACTGTTATTTTGCCTAAATTATGTGAAGATTTCAGCCCCTGGCTCTTTATACTAATTTTATTCTACAGGGCAAGAATAACCAGCCACGTCCTTCTGACTGGTACAGCAGCTATGATAGCAGGTGCAATCTTTGGCATAAAAGCAGCAGGGGTAGAGTGAAGAGAGATTATTATTATGACACATAGAATTAATGAGACCTTTTCTGGAAACCTTTGCTAAGTTTTTTACTTTGTAAAGAGATGCAGAAAAACTTGAAAGACTAAGAAAAAAAATAAGACAGAAGAAGGAACTGAGACACATAATTTTTTTTAAAGGCCACATTAAAGTATAAAAAAGTAAAGGTACTTAATTTATTAATTTCTCAAAATACAGACTACACTATCACTTGATCACAGCCTTCAAATAATACACAGGCAAATACTTCAAAGAGCAGAGGAATGCTGTTAGTAGATAAAGATATGTAATAATCTGTTTTCTGAAATTTGAAACAAGACAAATTGGGGGTAAGAAATAAAGTGTCAATCTTCAAATGAAAGTAGTGCCCAGTGAAACAATTTAATGACTGACACAATAGATTTTCCATCACTTGAATTTAGCACATCGGTACTTGATGACAACAGCACAACCAAATATATCCAACAAAGGGGAGTGCTGAAAGAAGGATGTGAGTTGGCAGACCTCACAGACACCTGTTTTAAACACCTGATTGATACAGCTGATTCTGAATTGGAGAAGCTGATTTTTTGAGTGGTGGTAATTATCTTGTCAATTAATGGGCTATTAGTAAGACTCTAATAATTGGTTTATACACAAGATGTTTCATAAAGGCAGTAGTTGCTCTGCAAACAAATAAATCTCTTTCTATGCTAATGTGTATAATAAAGAAGAGTATTTTATTTTCCCAATCCATTTTTGTTTCCCCCTCCTATTGATATCACATTACAACTAAGAAGAAGAGATTATTAACAATCTTAAAAATTATTAACAATATTAACAAAGTTAATACTTAAGTCTAAAATGCCCAAAAATGCCAATCACTAAGCCTGAATACTAATAAGACAAACCAAGATGACCATGTACCCTATAAATAATACATTCAAGCTAATAAAGAGTGAAAGAGTAATGCATGGATGCCAGTTGGCTGTGAGCTGTAAAATACAGTTGGAATATGTGGGGTGAAGGCTACACAAAGAGCAAGTGGACTGTATTTTCAAGATGCCATAACAAATCACAACAAATCTTGTTTCTGCCCCTGCTTCCAGAAGACAACACCTGCTTTGTTATCTAGCACCTTTGAAAGGTTAGGGAGGTGAGGTACTGTGCCTGAAAATTGAGGAAAGGAAATATGCATCCACTTTCAATAAAAGGCCAAGATATTTATCTAGAGAATTAAGTATTAGAGAGAGTCACTTCAGTCCCTGGGAAAATCATGGAGTAAGTGCTCCTGGATCACATTTCTGCACACATGAAGTAGATCCATGTGGTTGGAAATACTCAGCATGTGCTCACAAAGCCTAAATTAGTGCTGATCAATTTAATTGCTTTCTCAAATAAAATCATTAGATTTCTAAATGAAGGAAGAGCAGTATTTAATCTCATTTTCAGAAAGATTTTGAATGTATTTCCTGAAATATCCAGGTTTTTGTATCTTGCTTCCAGGTTGAGATGTCATAGTTTGGATAGGCGGATCAAACAGAGGGATAACACTCCAGTTACTCCAGATCAAGCTCAGGGGTCAGTCCTGCAACACGATTAGCAGTCCTCATCAGTGACCTGGAGCAGGCAACAGAGTGTACTCCCATCAAATTTGGAGATGACACTAAGCTGGGTGACATCAGACAAGTAGAAACAGAATATGAGACTGGACATAAAGAGAAACATTTTCATCATGGGGACAGTCAGGTGGTGTCATAGGTTATCCAAGGGGGGATGTGCAGCCTTAATCCTTGGAGATTTTCAAGACTTAGCCATAAAAACGCTGCAGCAAGCTGGTCAGACCTCCTGGTTCTAAGGGTAAGTTCACATGTGATAGCTTAGAAATAAAATTCATACCCCACAGAGTCACAGAGAAAGTTTACAGAAGGAGATAATGAAAGGTGAGCTTGGGCAGCTGGGGAATAAAACTATACTGGGAATAATGCAGGCATATTAGAATGTACTGCTCATTGCTCATGATCAATCAGATAGGAGTTTCTTATAACAGCCATGAGGGAATTAAAGAGAGTTGTGGTATGAGTAAAGTCTTGGGAAATAAAGCATCCTGTATGACTGGCATGGTGAAAAAGTTAATTTTGTCTGAATCAGAGGAAATTAATAAAGCCTTGTGAGGTGCGCTCACTATATTAAACACATTTGGTAGCTGATCCTTTCCAAGTAAACAGAACCACTGCAAAACCACCAGAATATCTATAAACATTTCCATTCCCTCTCTCCAACAACAGCATCTCTACAGTGCCACCATTCCTTGTGTTGCATTTTCAAGCTCAGCAAGAAGTAGGTTCATGAGCATACACAGGTACTTTCAAGTGGAATTAACTTTATTAAATGCTAGATGCCTATAAAGGCAGTGCCTCCTTTTGAAGTGCTCATCCCAGCCACTTTCAGGTCTGATTTTCAACATCTCACTTAAGATTAATTGCACCCTAAATGTACCAACATCATTCCAGGTCAATCACTCAGCAGTTAATACCTGCCTTGTACATGATTTCATACATTCACAAGTCTTGTTTTAGGTGCTTTTCCAACAGCTGGAAGGTTTTGTGAAGTATGGTCAGATGGAGGTGGAGAAGGTGGAATAGTAAGATCATACTAAGCACAGGTGGGGTTATATGCAGCCAAAGGAAAGATTGTTGAGTCTTGAGAGTGGGGAGCAGATACCCACACACATGCAAGCACTAAGTGATAGAGCTTATGTTGGAAGGCTGAGCACCTCAGCTTGGCTCAGCACCAAGCAAATGCATTCACACAGCTTCTTGATCCAAATGAGCATCTTCAGATGCCACAGAGCTTTGCTGTGATAACTCAGGGTTTTGGGCAATACTGCATTATGCAGCAGAGGTAGATCTCTGTTTCCACTCTCTACTCTGGTGAAACAAATATCTATGAGGAAGTGCCTGCCCCAACACCTTGTGTAAAAGCATTTCCCAGGAAAGAGTGGATTTTCAGAGTTAAAGCACATTTTTCAAGGTTTAGGCACCTCTACACCAAAAGCACAACTGATTGTCTGCCAGAGAATAATTTCAATGAAAGTGGATGTGTCATCATGACCCTCTGGATGTGGCTCTGGTAGTGAGATGAAAATTCCCAATTTACACTAAACTATACATACTTCCTGCTCTACTTGAATGCTGATCAGCCCCCAGAGCCCAGACCTTACACAAACCTACAGGGTTAGCACACCCAAACCCTTCCCTACCCAGATCAGGATGTGGCAGAAATATGCTCCCACTCCTTTCTCCCACAGACCCTGTTTTCCTTCCCAATGAAAAAAGTACTGCAGGGAGATGTGACTTTTGCTCAAGTCCCATCTTGGCACAGGGGCTGAACATGGTGAATTGGGAATATGTGCTGCTCTAGCTGCCCCTGGGAGCTGGAGAGTCTCCCAATGTCTCATAGTGCAGCTCATGCAGGGCAGCTTCATACAGGCAGATTGGCATAGAGATCACGTGCAATTAAAAGGTAAATGTCAATTCTTGTTCGTTCTAGCAAGGAAAAAGACAAACACAGAACTGTGCTATTTTTGAATCAAGACAATAAAAAGAAAATTATTGAGTGCATTAACGCACTACTGGAAATCCTTGACTTGCTGATTCTTGGAGTTTCTTTCCAAGTTCTCCATCAGTCATACAAATGCAGGAATAATTCCCAATGGAAGTAGATATGAAGGCACCAATAGGATTACCTAACTTGGCTCCATTGTTTATTGGTTCTGCTGCTAAATTTGAATCTTATGTTTTTTTCAAACATGAAAGTATTGAAATAATTCACAGCCTTTACCATGGAACACAAAATTTAGGCAGTATGTATCTTAAAAATATACCTTGCATCCATCTATTTTTTAGGTAATTATGTTTTTGATGTACACAAAGTGCAACTATGCTACCCAACAAACAGAAAACCGATTATCTCTACTCCCATGGTTCATCCTTTTCTGTTGTTTGCAAGACCATGGTTTTACATGGAAAATGTTTATCAGGTTGTAGCAGAAAATCAGAATTCTAGAATCAAGGTTGACTATTACAGAGAAGGTTTTATTTTTACAATATTTTCCACAACAAAACCAAAGCCTTTTATGAAACCATTAGATGTATCATGTTAGCATGATTTCTGTAGTTATTTCTTACACTTTCCTAGAACATAGATGCAATCTGAGAATTTATTAATACATTGAAATCAAACAAGAAAAGAATCAGAAATAGTAGAAGCAATTATTACTTTGAGATTTCATAAAATGTGGTTTAGAAAATGTTTAGAAACCACTGACAATCCTATAATTAAGGAACAAACTGAGTGTCACTGAATTCAATCTTGCTCATATCAAAACAGTAAAAGGGTATTAAGCATTTTTGTGTTTAGAGGTGTAAAATGTGGCTTTTTATAAAGTAAAAAGAAGGTTGTTTAAAAAATGTATGTTGAAATTGGAAAAAAAATGAAGTGTGAAATAACAAGCAGAATCCAGTTAACTGAATAATTAAGAAAGAAAATACACATACTGAAGTATGAATTTCCAAATATTCTTTGACCTACAATAAAGGCTTTTCCAAAAGATGTTTTCTACAGTTACTCACAGTAAATGGTGGGGGCAAATTAAGGAAACTATGAACTTCTTATAAAGAGCTGCCTGCATTTGAAAGACTGGGAGAGGCAATCACAAAATCATGGGTTGTGAAAGCAGCAAAAAAAGAGATCAAGAGCAGAGATGGCAGGCCAGCTTCTGTGGAGGATGCTGCAAAAGCTGGATGCTAAATGCTGTTCTCATGCAAAGTCCTGAAGCACTTTCATAGAAGAGTTTATTGACCTTTCACTAGTCCCACAGGCAAGGTAAAATATTGGCCAGCTCTGTCTCTGCTGAAATGAAACAAACACACTTCAGGTTTGGACTATTTATGGTCTTTCATCATCAGTCGACAGCAAAAAGAAACTTTATAATCACTCAGCTAAATTAAATAAGAACAGAACAACAATTTATGGTCAGCAATTTTTCTGTTTGCACTGGGGTGACAATCATATTTTGCTTCTCTCAGTTCACTGCTGTAACACTTCAGCTTGACAACTCCCACAGCTCCCAGAGAGCTGATGGAGTTACACCACAGTAAAACTGGAGAGGCACAAAGAAGACTCCAGCTCACTGAGTGCTGCAGAAACTTAAAATAACTATTATCAAAAACTCCTTCTCTCCCTGTTTTAAGTATGAACTGCTGTCAGGATGAAAGCATAAGAAAATCTGGTTTTAAATTGAGATCATTTTCTGTGAAGTCTACAAGTGATTCAACAAGCCAGACATTCAAATTACACTAGTCAAGCATATTCTTACCCAAATCCCCATCGTGTGCACTTCCCATTTCTATGCTCACATCTTCACTGTTCCCAGTAAAATCAATGTCAAAAAATTTCCATTCATGGAGAAGACCAAAGCCTGGTCAAAGAAGTCTTTCTCTTTCTCTGTCCCTATTCCTATATCCTTTTTCTGGCAAGCTTCTGGGATTTTGATAATGGTTATAGGTCCTCTAGTGTCTGTTATAGAAAGACCTTCATGAAGTGAAACCATCCAGTTTTTCAGGTTCCTTCTGCCATCCCAAAACATACCTCTTGCCTCCTTCCCTGGTTGTGCTTATGTCAGAAACAAACAGGCTCAAACACTGCCCAAAAGTGAGCACCTATGGTGCTCAATCATTGCAAATCATTCCAAAGTTCTGTCACCTTGAGCTGATGTCTGTAACGGGGCAGTCTGAGATATCTTCAGAGAGTGCCTGAAAGGTTTGTTGGGGATGATCTGGCTTCATCTACTGTCTGGCAGAAGAGAGTAATTTAGCCACCTAAGAACTGATCTGTAAACTGCATGAGAAATCCAAATCAAAACTAGATATGAAATTATCAATTCAGTAAAATAATTGTACTAGGAATCCCAACACAGATGGTGAGTATTTCTATAGATAAGCCACAGTTTGTCACATTCAGGATGTTAATTTAGTCCCAATCCTCCAATTCTTAGCTATATAAGGAAACTAATAATCTGAGAAAGAAATGTTTACACTGCAACCAGATTCCTCTTGTGTACTAGGGTAGAAAGATCTAAGTCTGCACTGTCTGATGCTGTAGTTGTTGTGCATGACATAAGTTGTGAAATTTTTAAGCAACAAAGCAGAAGTTATTTTCACAAAAAATAAAATCTATTTTTGCTAATAAGATTAGTGAATAGGATCCAAAAGATCATGGAATTGTTTAGCTTGGAAGAGATCTTCAAGATCCCCTATTTTCAATCCCTCTACTCTTGGCAGGGACATGTTCCACTAGAGAAGGTCACTCAAAGCCCTATGCAGCCAGGTCTTGAACACTCCAGGAATGGGGAAAAAATGCATTTATCATCTCTTTGGAGACCTGCAGGATATAGACCTTGACCACACATTAGATCTATAAAGGTTTACAGCCGATGTTCATACAGAAATGTGTAAGCCACATGCTGTTCTGGGGCTCATGAATGGGTGACTCTAGTATCATATCTAGTATCTAGCACATTAATTTGTGTTTACCCTTTTAGACCAAACACAAAACTTCAGACATTTTGTTGTATTTATTGGTTTACTTTGACAATATTTTTTCTCTGTAATAAAGACTTCAGGGTTTTAGGTTTTTTTTAATAAAGAAGTACTCACTATATATAAGAAAGTCATATTCTCTATAATTCTGTATGTTGTTCTCAGTTTTTATTAGTACAGGGAAATATAATAACTTGATAGTGATTCTGTAAGTTTGAATTATCTGTTAGTGTTAGTTCCATAAGCTGTATAAAATTTTTGCCTCAGCAGAATTTGGTGAAGGTTGGGACTAGATTTTATCTCTGATACAGAAGGAAGAATGGGGTTTAGGGTTCGGATTTTTTGGCCAATTTTTAGTTCATTTTTTGGTAGAAAGGGGCATGTGGGATCTTTCTGTCTTGGTACTAAACAAGTTCTTGCAATTTTTTGTTCTTTCAATGAAAAAAATAGATCTATAAGCCTGGTAAATAAGCAGCAATCTTCTGAACTGACCAACTCTCTGTTATTTATTGTGTCTCTGAAAAATGAACCTATAGTGCTGCTTTTGAAGTCCATGGTAAAAATTCAGGGCCAAAAGAGAGTCATTAATAGAGTAAAAATGGAGTTTGTTTTATCCCATTTCAGTGATGTCAAAGTACAGTCATTAGCCAGAGCCATCCTAGGGGTCTCCATGGTCACTATAATTGATAGCAAAATACATCTGAGGGGTGATTCTCACCATTTCCAAGAGCTTCTTTGTGAAAGACCACATCACTCTGCAGAGCTGTGACTCCCCTGTAACAGTCAAAGCAAGGAATAGGTTCAGCTATGCCAAAATACTCTTAAAATTAATGAATGGACCATTTCACATCTCTAATGCAGGAAACCACCAAAAACTATACCAAGGACAGATGTTTTTACTGATCTTTTTGCTTTTTGGCCCAATATACCGTTTTTCTTTCCTTTTGAAAAACCACTAGGAACTAAAAGGTAGAAAAAAAATAGAAGAAAAAAAATAGCAAAATGTGAGAGGCTTTCTGATGACTGAACTGCCTGCACCAGAGCTGCCTGGACCACTGGGAAGTCTCTCAGATGCTGCCAAGATCTCCACTGCATATAGATCTATGACATAAACTTGCAGATATGAAAACCAGCAATAGTAAAAGCAGAGTGAAATCAGTCAGATATGCCCAGCTTCTCCTGCAGAACTGGGGCAGATGTATGGCACTGCTCTGAAAAAAGTGGCAAACAGAAGCACTGCCAAAGCCATGCTGCCAATTCCAAGGCCAGGAACTCACTGAGCCTTTTGCACCCATTGTTTCCTCCTGGGTCAGTGCACAGCATGTCACACTCCCTGAGAGGAGCTGGGATAAGACCCTGGCATTCTTTTGCCTTGTCCTCTTCCTAAGAATCTCATTAAGAACCTGAAGGGCTTGGCTAATGGAGTTTACAGTGACAGAGTCTTTTATAGTGCCATAAAGGCTTTTAAGATGTACTTCAGGGGCTTCTAATTCTCTCAGCAACACAGTAAATATAATGAACGTAAAAATTATCCTTGCAGATGTTGTGGTGTCAGTAACAATAACAACATCTCAGCACGGCACAGGACCAAAATAGCATCTGGGACTTTGATTCACTCAATTTAATCACACAGTGTTTGAGCATTTATGGTTTTACAGTTTTTTTTATTGATTTACAGTATTTTAATGAGATTACTGTGAAAACATATATGCTGAACTGCTACTTATATGGGACATATACCAATGCCCATCACTTCCCTCATTGCTTTCTACAGAGTGCTCATTTGCAGCCCTCTGGAGCTCACAGGAGGATTTAACATTAAACAGTCTGCTGCCTAGTATGAGAGGAAGGAGACAACTAATAACTGTTTCCTAAGCCCATCAAAAAACCATGAAACCATCTAAGACTTTAAAATAAAGGAAAATAAAAAATACAGAATGAAGCTATTTATATTTCTCCTGATTTAAAACCGAGCAGGGAAGTATTAGCAAAGCAGCACACTGATCTATCGGTCACTGCTCAGGTGATTTCCAAACCATTCTGTGTATAAAAGTAATTTGTTGCTTTGTGGCCTACACAAAAGTGCCAATAATTTCAAATTTGTGAGCAAGATGCCACAGAGAAGCAAAACCTCCCCATAACCATGCACTGTAGTACGTACACACATGGAGCAAAGGACTTGTGAAAGTTTTTCCATCTAAAAGTGAGGTCTCTCAGCTTGGGAGCTGGACAGTCACATCCATGTCAGGTGATGATTCACATGACCTACCAAAATGTCACCCAAACCTCACACAGAGGTACTCCTCTGTTGTACTCCTCCTCTTGTTGTCTCCCTTCCCTTTAGCATCTCCACAGGCTCCAGAAGGGGCTCAGCCATTGCCTGAGGCAATCCTTCACTTCTGGATGGCTAAAGTTCAGTGAAATGAATCCCTGCTTTGGGCAGTAAAGAGGCAACAACATGAGCCAACATGAAGAATAAAATACTCTATAGACTTTCCCAAAAATGTACTCCATCAGTGACCAGGTACCTTGGCTAAGAAGCACAGGTACCCATTTTCTGCAAGTGAACAGCTCTGCCTTAGGAGATGCCATGCTGCCACCTCTCCTGAAAGCCACCTTTATCAGCCCAGGGTTCTATGAAATAAGGGCTCAGGATGGCCTGTGGCCCTGCCTAGTACAGGGCACCACTGCCAGGACCGTGCTCACCACTGCTGCTCCTAATGTCTGCCAAAAAACTCCTGTGAATGGTTGCACCAAAGACAGGAAGAGAAAAGGCTGCTGGGAAGATTATTCAATTTGTAAGTTTGCCAGTTTCACCCTGAGTTAATATTTTTTTCGCCTGGAGTCTCAGACACCTCTCATTGTAGAAGGACACTGTGAAAGCCAAGGTTTTGTAGAAGACTTGACAGTCCCACGGTGTTTTGGGGCACAGCAGCCCCTGTCCTCTGAGCAGTTCCCATCACAGGAGCCACAAGCCCCTCCTCATACCAATGGCAGGGCTGATCCCCAGTGCTGTCAGTCAGTGCAAGCACAGCCATTGCTGCCAGCTGGACATGTGGTCAGACCCACACTGTGCTTGGAAAACACAGGGAGCACACGGGAGCAAAGAAAGACTTGGGAATTAATTTTTGAGCAATTTTTGTTCCTTACATTGATGGAAATATTTGCTTTCTCTCTTCCAGCATGCTTGGCCGGACAGCAGCTCTGAGTCAGACTTTTCCTTTTACACCCTTGTCCTTTACATCTTCCAGGTGACCCAGAATGTATTGCCATGGCAGGCTGAAATTTCCCTGCCACTGCTTGATCTGGCACTCTACAGCTGTTCAGGGGCTGGAGGCATAACCTCTCTCCCTTTTGTAATGTTAATGCACACTTTGTGCTCTGGCCTCTGAGTCTGCTCTCTGTAGTTGGTGATATTAGACTAAATCAAGCTTCCTCCCTCTCCAATGAATATGTATTTGGAGCTGCACTCTTTTTCTTGTGCTGGTTCAGAATAGTCAACAGCAGGAGTGAAGCACTTTTCATTCCTTCCCAGATTAAATCTGTAGGCTTTCTTTAGTCCACTTTCCAAGGGAGGCTTGCTAGCAGCATCAGCTGGTCCAGTTTGGCATCACTTGATGGTTCAAGAATCACTATTAATATACCAGCTTCCAAAGAAGCAGAATATAACTTTGTATGCCCTCCTCTGGGTTTTAATCCATTCAGAAAGTGACTCTTTAGTTGATAATTCAGTAGTGTCAGGTTTTTCACTTTAAAGGCAATGATTCAGTCTAACATTTTATTTTTTTCTGACTTGTAACAGCACTTCATTTGTATGCTGCTTTGTGTAGGTAACGTAACTAAACAACCACTTTGGTGAGAAGAGAAAGCAGGCATGTCAAGGAATACAAGGAGTTTGTGATTATTTAGATTTTTCATCATTCATTTTTTTATGTTTAAGAATGTCAATTCCTCTACCGTAAAAAAAGGAAACAAAAGGAAATGTCAGCTATTACTATGAACAAAGGATAATTTACTGCAACCATGAGTTTCAGTTTTATTTCTTAGTCAGAACATCCCATGAGCAACAAATTTCAGTATCTACTGGCATTAGCAATAAAGGCCACCCCAGGTGGAGCATTTATTTCAGTCAAATATTATGTATTCTTAAGCTGTCAAACAGGAGATCTATTAGAAAAAGAAGCTGGGACATTAATGACAGCTACATACTGATATACCACAATAAGCATCTCAAGAAAAACTCAAATGTACTTCAAAATAATTGAAATTGTTATTATGCTGAGTGGGCTTTGCATTTTCCTAGAATAGTTCTTATGTTGAAAGTTCTTGCAGTTTAGCAAAGAAAATGGGTTAGTGGATGCAAACAGCTGGATCCTTTTTATTAAAATACTCCTGAGGAGTTTGATCTCTGAAAGAAAATAGTACTAAAATACTTTTTCTTTTTTCTTCTTTTTTCTTCTTTTTTTTTCTTTTTTAATATATACAAATATTTAACCTCCCACACACCATTTCTAAGTACATACTTGCTTTGATGTCTCAGTACTGGAACCTAAATTCTTTGCTGATTCATAGCCTGTCAAATCAATGCAGCAATTGCATGTAAACTATTACATTTCAAAGGCTTGTCTATCCCAGTCTTGCAAGCTCAGCTCTATGTTAATGTATGAAAATTATGTTGTACCCTGGTTAGTCTCTTATGTATTCTAATCTGCCTCATCCATGCTTCCCAGGGCTGGGGGACATATTCCCATTCTCCATTGTGCTCCTTGGGGTGGAGAAAGTAGGGCTATTTAAACCTCCTTGGTGAAATTTCCCAATTGTTACTCACAGATTTATATGGTAGAAGAATCCCTACTTATTTTGTTTTTATTGAGCCAAAATTTTCATCTCTTTTTGATATTTCCTTGAAAATCCATTTTCAGCTCTCAGGACAGAAGGAAGAGGTTTTAAACAATACCTATAGTTCATCAAGTCACATCAGAAGATGCAAAGAAAGTGCTGATTCTTCAAAAGTAGCATTTCACCCAGTAATACCTGAAGCTCTGCTTAAATTTCACTGGGAGAAGTTTCTTAGCTCTAGGAGAATACTCTTTCCCCCTGTTAGAGCTGTTCCAGATTGTGTATATATAATTAAATATTCATTCTCTAAAAGAGTCAGAAATACAGAGACTCATGGAAAAGGAAAGAGGCTGCCCCCAAAACCTGATGGTTAAAACAGCCATCTCAGATGTTGAAAAACTGTTAATCCCACAGGCCAGCTCCAGACCTGTCAGACAGCCTGCTGCAGATATCACATGTAAGGGAAAATTGTGTACTGTTCACAGTAAAGTGCACTTCAGAAGATTTTATTTCCTCCCTTAACATGTCACTCAAACACTCTACTTTGACCTAAATCCAGCACTAAGTTACCCATCTCTTTTAATGGTGTGTGGTACTCTGGGAGCTGTTAGCTTAAAAATCAATAAAAATTATGTTTTGTAGGATTTCTGCAGAGAAAATATACAATCCACAGATATTTTTAGCCAAATGCTGGTACTCAGTTCACCTATTTAATGATGATGTGGATGGATTTCAGAATCTTGAAATATTTATGCAGAAAACAGAGGTGGGCACTGTGAAACAGATTTCATTTACAGTCTGAAAACCACTCATATGTTCTTAGGTAGTCCATGTTATTTATGTATTTGTAGATAGCTGTCATTTTAACATGCCAGGTTGTGGGAATGCTAAAGCTATTATTACACACATTTATAATGTTTCTGGGGGGCATAACTGATCCATCAGGATAATTATGGGCCTCATTTTCCCTTCTCCCTACCTGTCTGCAATAACCAGTGGGTTGGTTTGATGTATTTTGGTTCATTGCAGAAAACAATGAAACAGTTAAATACCATTGCTGGACTCCAGTGTGAATCATTGCCAGTGACCAGAGGATGAGGGCAGGGAGAAGAACTAGCCTCCTTCCAGCAGCACAAGAAAAGGCATCATTCCTTCTGCTCCTCATGAAAATTTGGAGTCCATCCAGAAATATTCCTGTGTAGACATGATGGAATAAAATTGAGCAGAAGTTGCGAAAGCAGGTGGAGGAGCCACCTGTTTTCACAACTTCTGAGTTTATTACTTCTCAATTTATTACTGAGTCTAATAAAGAGCCCAGATAGCAGTGTTCACCTGTCAGTGGTCAGAGAGATATTAAACTCCTTTCTTCTTGTTACCCAAGTGTCACCTCAAATGTGTTTCTTCAGACTTTGCTTAGAGTTGGTTCTCTCTAATTAGCTGCAATTTTTATATATTTGAAAGATGACTTCTCACAGATATACACTCACTCCTACTCGAAATATTTGTACAAATGTATATAGATTGGGGATAGGTACAAATATAGTGTGTTGGTTTCACGTGGTAGGGAGAGGTGGATCCACCTCAGGGACGGCTCCATGAGGTGGGGAGTGGGAGGGACTCTCCAGTCTCTGGGAGCTTCCCCTGTGAGCTGCTAGCACCAATCAGAGAGCTGATTTGGTGATGGACAGCTCAGGAAACCAATGAAAAAGTTATTTCGCTTTCACAAATCACAGTGGATCGAGTTGATTGTCTCTTTAGGTTTCCCGGTCTCCGGAGGTGGGGGTCCCTGGCTGGGGGGCTCTGGCCCGGCTCCGGGCTCGGTCTGGGGTCCGGCCCGGCACCCCGGCTCTGCGGGGGCTCAGCTCGGAACCCCGGCCCCGGGCTCGGCGGGGGGAAGCCCGGCCCGCCCGGCCCGGCACCGGCTCTGCGGGGAGCCCCTGGCTTGGGGGCCCCCGGGCTCCTCATGGCTCCAGCACCGGCCGCATGGCCCCGGCCCTGCCGGCTGGGCTCGCTCGGCTCGCCTTTCCACGTGGCAGAGAAGAACTCCGGCTGCCCACGTTTGTTTCTTGGCAACCTGGATACAATTGTAACTTCTTTGTGCCTGGATGGAGTCCTGGACCTCCTGAGTTCCCCTGAATGAGAAGAAATGAAGCATGGAGACTACGGAAGTCAGCGGGATGAAGATAAAGTTCCTGGTGGGAAGAGATTGAAAAGATGCAAGTAGCTGAAAACCTTTTTTGTGGGCTGTGGGGATTGTGACTTCACTAAAGTGCCTTTAAACTGTGAAATATACTTGGGGAGGTTTGGATGCTTGAGTAGAAGACTTTTTGCCTCGGGGAAATGGAGCTCTCTCTGTTCTGGGACTGGAATATGAACAGAGACATTTGATAGAGAAGCAGATGAAGAGAATTTTGTTTTTCGGCAGCCTGCCTTTAAAAGTGATACCCCAAGTGTGTAATGTAACCCATAGCACAGCTCTGGAAGGACTGTGTAAATGGGAGGAAAAATTCATAGTTTTGTGGGTCTCGGGCAGACGCAGACTGTGAAGGTGAAGACACCCCCTAAGCCATAACCAGAAAAGGGACTTTTCTCTCTGAAGTAAACTGAACTGGTTATTTAAGTGTATAACTGACTGTTGACTGTATGTTGGTTGGTAAGAAATGTGGAATGAAGGGGAGGAGGGAACAATCTAGGAATTTTATCCTGAATTCTAATTATTTTTTTTGTATTATTAATAAATTTCCTCTTGCACCTTTTTAAGTTTTGAGCCTGCCTTGTCTCTACTCCTGGGTCCTGTCTCCAAAAGAAATTAAATATATTAAGGTTGGCAAACCCAAGTCACACCGTGACATATAGATGTAGATGTAGATATAGATATCTGCAATTAAAACAAGTTCACACATATGTGTAGCCTCTTGCTATCATCTGAAAGAGAGAAGGACATGAAAGCCAAAACCCACTGGCCCTGTATTTTCTCTCTGAGTTGTCTGGCACCAGGTGTTTCCTCAGAAAGACATGTGCCCTCTGAAGTACCAGAACATGAGAAAATATGAGCCCTTTATTCAGTACATAACAATCTCATATCCAATTTCTAAACGCTTTATTAAATTTCCACACTTGGGGAAAAAGCCTTTAATTTTTGCTGTCCTTAGTAGTACACATATTCTCAATATGATTATAAAATGGAAAACATGAAACCAGAAAAAATGTTTACATATGAAACACCATTAATTACTGTGCTTCACTATCTTGAAATAAAAGAATAAAAACATGAAAGATTGAAGCAGAAGGAGAATAATAGCCCTGTATATAGATTTATTATAAAAGTATAAGTTGGGTCTTTGAATCTCTCCATATAGTTTACACAAAGCGTCCTGTAACTCCTGTACCTCAGAGGAACTTAATTGTATTCCAAATAGGAAGTTGCAGACAAGATTATTATTCAATAAAGTAGGGACTTTGTTGTAGTTAAATAACCCAGTGATGAGCAATATGATTTCAGTCTTCTGAACATGGTATTATACAGACCAAAATACACAATGTGATAGACAAACAAAATTAAAATCCAACAACAGCACTGTTCTAAAGCACATAGTGTTCATATAAATGTGGCCAACAGGAGCAACGAAGCAGAAAGTTAAATCACTGAACAATACCTGATTTATGCTCTTTCACCCACAGGTCATCACCTAACCATCATTACAAGTATTTCTTTCACAGACCACAAACTTCTCCACATAACTCTATGCACAGCTCTGGGCTGGCTGTAGCTAAGGAAGGGTTCAAATGGTACAAATTTGGGAGGACCTAAATTAATTCACAGAAAGATAGAGCCTCCTTTGTCATGTGTGTTTATGTATTCCACTCATATTTGCAGAACAATAAATGTACTTACAAAAGAAAAACCTCAGTGGCATTTTCCATACTGTTTTTGGCTTATTAATGTCTGAAAAAGCACCTGATATCCATAAAAATAATTTAAATGCATGTTGCACATTATTGTACCCTCGGTATACTTGGGATATTCCAGTCTGTCAATTTTTGTGAAATGGCTTCACATTTTTAGAGAAATTAATCAATAAAGAAAGGTGAATAGATAAAATAGTATCAGGGAGGGATCCAAATTTCAAACCCCTTTCCTAGTAGAAAATCATAAATAGAAATGAAAACTGCATTAAAAATTCAAAGGCCCTGCAAGCTAGATCTGTCTGGAATTTCATACAGTCAAGTTATAAAGAATCAGAAATCCTGGTCTATTTTAAACACATTTTAACTCTCCAGTAGAGAGAGGTTATCAGCACATGATGGTTAAAAAGGTATCCTTTTCCAAAGGAAGAGCAAACCCCTATCTATTATCTGTTATCTATGATCTACTGTCTATGCTCCATGATCTATTACCTTTTTGCCTTATAATGAACTTACAACTGTGTCATGGAGAACACTAAAAATGCTACATATAATATTATATATTAGTACAGGAGAGGAAGTAAGGAAGAACCCCTCATGAGTTGCTTAAGAATTTCCTTTTCTTTTATATCCCAGCCTAAATTCTTTGGATTTATTCTGGACTAAAACACTTCCAGCTTGTTTGTTCCAATAAAAACAACTTGGTAGTACTGGAAAACTGGGAGATTTTAGGTTAAGGGACTAGCAGATAACCTAGAGTGACTAAAAATGCTACTGGGATTTGTGGAATCACATTTTAAAAAGAGAGGGTTTTATTTTTTTCCTCTAGAGAGACTTTAATAGATTTGGTGTCAGTGGGAAGCATGTGCCATCCCTCCAACTGTCTAAGTCATTACACAGAGCTATTAAGATGCTAAATATTTCAGCATTTGGAGAAAAGAAGTTGAGCTGTTTATTTTCATTGTAAAAAGTCATCAGGAAGAAAGGGATGTGAGGTATCACTTACCATCTTGGCTGAGATGGCTAACAGATGGCCTAGCATAGGAAATGTGAAAAACACACTGAATTACTCACTCAGGCTGAAGAAGGAAGCTTTATGAAAGCAAGACACTGATCCTGGACTTTGCTCTGTCATGGCCTTATCCTCCATCCTGAGTCCTTCATAAAATCTTTGCAACTCCTGTAGTAATCAAAATCCTCCTGAAATTTTGTATTTCTTATACAGCTTTTACTGCACCAGAGATTAGGTATGATGGTTTAACTTTGAGGGAAATGTTGAGTGTTCTATTACTGCATAATGAATTGCCACAAAATAATCTCAGTGCTGGATCTCACCTTGTTGCTTTGATGGAGGCACAGAAAAGAAAACAGGTGTTGGGACTCTGGTACTGGACCACTGTCCAAAAGACAGATGTTGAAATGCCAGATATTTCTTCTGATCTTGTGGTTCTGGCAAGCCAGGTAATTCCTCTGTATCTTAGTCATTCATGTACTAAGTAGAAATCTGTTTTAGTGTTCTTCTGTGAGGATGGAGACCATCTCTCTTCCACATTCAGATGCCCTAAATTTCATCCAGATCTGTTCACCCATCTGTTCTGTGCTCCCTGTTGTCAAGTGATGCCAAGCCCATGGGATGCATCAGACTCTGGTGGAGGTAAAGCTGTAGTGAGCAGAATGCCTCACACAGTGGATTTAAAAGTACATCTTAAGCTGCTACTCATCTACTTCACTACAAGCACAAAATAGAATGGCAGTTTTACACAGCTGTGTTGCATATATATATGTATATTTGGGCACAGATGAAATGTGAAATCTGCTCAGAAAGAGGTAATTTTCTCCTCACAGCAATGCTCTATGCAGGAAAAATATATATATATATATATTGGTTTGCATCAAGCACGATCCTTTCCCAAAAACTTAAGATCCTGGTTGTATTTTCTTGAGTTGCCCTCTGTTTCCTGTTTCCTTTCTGTAACAATGATACAAATTTTTCTGTCAGTGTAATTAAACTAAGTTAGTGGTCAGCACTTTCTTTTCAGTACTTCTTTGCAAGCTTCAAAATGAGCAGTTTGTCAAAATGAGGAGAATTTCATATCCAGGTGGCAGAGGAAGCCAAGCCCTAACTTTTCATGTACGTCTGAATGGGCATTCAAGCAGTGACATGGAAATCAGTAAGGCAGCTATTAATGATCTGGTGCCATTAACAAATGTTCATTTAGATGGTAAGTGACCCGAGACAAAGAGGAAATGCAATTTTGGCTGCCAATACAATAAAAAATTACTGCTATTAGTGCTATATAGGAATCATGATCAATTATACCTTTTATTTGCTCAATTCAGCTACACTGTAACCAATTAAATCTTTGTTTTGAATAAAGAGTGTAGTGGGTTTTACAAAACTGCCTTATGTACAGTTCCTTTAACTTATGCTATTAACATCACCTTGGTTACTGGAGTGATGGAGCTTATTCCTGACATGTTGTTTTTAGATTTTGCCTTATTAGCCTAGTTTTCCAAAACACTTTTACCAGGAGAAGAAGTATGTCTCTGCTGGACATTAAATTAAACTCAGTTCACATCACACAACACAATCACTTTAGCCAGTGTCTAGAACATAACCTGATTCTGCCATCTTACTTTATGCTGGGTAGCAACTTACTCCATAAATAGTAACCTAGCACCACATATAGATGGTTACAACTATCTTTTATGCAATTTATTATGATTTTTTTTTTATTTTTAACAGCTATTAGCCAAAATGTTTAAGTCCATTATTCCATGCAGTACAGAAATTTGTAGAAAATTATCCATTTCCTCAAATTTCTTTGAGTCTTAAAGAAAAGTGACCACAGAGAAAGCTATTGTCTTTATCACAATATTATCACTTCATTGTTTTTTGGACACCAGTGTTAGGACAGATCCTGCCCAATGGACAACCCCCTTGAAATCAGCTGAAAACACTGTGTCAAGAAGACAAAGTATATTTGGTTCCAAGTTTAAACAAGAAAAAGTTTACAAACAACATTTAATTCTCCTCCCCAATCTGTTCTTCAGATCTCACCAACAGAATTAAGAGAAGAGTCTGATTTTAAGTGAAAACTGAATTCTTTATTTCTTGATTTTTTTTTGAACTGTACTGGTCCCAATCCCTATGCTTTTCTATCACATACAAAGAGATGGATATTTTATTGTGTCTTTTTCAGTAGCAAATCTTTTTATACCGACAGCCAAAAGAATAAAGGGAGATGTTGACTCTAGTTAGAAAATAATTTATAAAGACTAGGGGATGGGCAGCTGAGGAGCAGGCAGTGGAGTGGAGTGTGTTGAGGGAATTGAGAAGGATGGCTGAAAATAGAGGGATTCAGAAGCAGGAAAGTGGGACTGGAGATGGGAGGACAGTGAGCATGGGAAAACCAGCAAAGCAGTTTAATCACAGGCTTAGAAGCAAGATACAGAGTTGAGGCTGAGTGGATCTGCAAGCAAATCAGAGAATCCTTCCCTTCCATGGTCTTCTTTACTCTAACTTTGGAAGGAATGAGCAGCTTGAAGCATGGGTGAGTGCAGAGAAAGCCTGAGAAGGTCACAAGACTAAGACCAGGTCTCCTTGAAGGCTTGTCCTTGTAGGTCCCTCCAACTTGATGAGAATGCAAAAGGTGATGCAGCTCTCTGCTTTCCCCTGACATGATCCCCCAGCTAACATTGAATATACAAAGGTTTCAAATGGGAAAACTTTTAATTAGTGCCCCAACACAGGCTGAGGACACCAAGAAGAAATAACAGTTCTGTGTCACCTGCACATCCAGCAGGCTCAGCAGGCTTTGGACCAAACAGTTTGAGAGGAGCCACTCTTATCCTTACTGTCATCAACTAGCCAAGAGTCAGTGTCTTCTCACCTCTCCCTTTTTTTACTAGGCACTTCCCTATAAACATTTTATTCAAGACCTATTCCTGCAAGGACCCCAGACTTCAGCACTTGAGGAGATTGACAGCTGAATGTCTCACTAGAGTCCCAGTTTGAAAAATGCTTAGCCATAGCCAAAAGTCTGTACATTCACAGGTACTCTCACTGGAATATATTTCCATCTACAGTATTATTCCCACACATCTTTGTCATGGTTTCTATGGATTGGGAGTCGGCCACTCAAAAATTAAATTATCTATTAAAATATTTTCCTACCCTGTGACTCCTATCTGGCTAAGTAAGCACAAGCTAAGAGAGTCAAAGCTGCATTTTGTTCCTGAGTTCAATTTGATTTTCAGTACTCACCACTAATGAAATATCTAGAAGTGATTTATTGGAATATAGCAGCTATATTTAAGCAGCAGCCAAAATAATTGCATTTAATTAAAATTAAGGTCAAGGAATCACAACAGACTAATGTGACACTTCAGACATCAGAATGGAATAGGTGCTTTGTTGGTTAGTTATCAATTAGGTACAGTAAACACAGTAATGTGTTCAGCTGGAAATTCTCAGTGTAATCATTTCAGGCAAGCAAATAAAGGCTGTGCTGGAATTTTTTTTCACTTTTTCTGGATTTAAAATTGTCCTGCACACTGTGTTGCTCTTTCTATTCTTAATCTACTTCAGTGATTTATTATTTTTCCTTGAGGACAAAGTATTCTGCCAGAAGCTCTCACTGGAGAGCTAGAGAAATGTGAAATTGTGGGGGAAGGGTTTTGGTTTTTGTGTTGTTTCATCTCTTCACCTTGAAATCACAAAAAGTCTTCTCATCACAAGCCTTAGGCTAATTGGACTGTGATGGGTATTTGAGAATCTTCTACATGGCTGCACACCAGCAAGCTTGGAAAAAGGGTTTACTATGAAAGGTTTAGTTGTTTAGTCCTTTGAGTAGCAAAGATTGCACAACTGTGATTTTCTTTGTGTTTGTTCTCATCATAAGCCATTGCTTACAAAGGTATCTTTAGAACTGGGCACATTCACTCTGTATATTTATTTAACTACACAAATACCTTAAGGCTTGATGTCAGTTTTCTCCTAAACTCCTTGATGATCAGAAGGAAAGGGTACTGTATAAATAAATACTGCTCTGGGTGTCCCCTGACAATGGGGATTCAGTCATGTCCAAAATTTCTTTGAGTTCCTTATATCTGAAGCCAAGATGGTGATCTGGCAGTGCTGTAAATGGCTGTGAACCTGACCTTCAGGTTCCCTGGATGCTTTGTTTCCCATGGCTCAAACAAAGCAACAAACAGAAGCCCTGCCAAATACATCCTTTTTTTTTCCCCACTCATAAAAAGAAGTGTGGAAATAATAAGAAATATGTTCCCCTGCAGCCTGTGCCCATGAGGCAGGGCCAGCAAGCACGTCCACATCAGCCAGCAGAGCACAGCCTCAGGCTCACAGTGCCTGCTCTGGGTGCAGCCACACGGAACAGCACACATGCTGTGCAGGAATAGTGGCTGATATGACAGGACCATTGCTTCTGCTCAGTTAAAACCTGCCCCCCAGCTCACCAATTTCCACTGCAGCTTCTATCCCAGACACAAGAGTGCTCATCCAGCACACGTGAGAGTGGTGCTGTTCTGGGGTCCCCATGCAGCCACCAGTCACATACACAGCCCCAGCTGTGTGCTGGGGCCTCCTGGGGCTGCCACAGTCTAAACAGCAGTGTGGAAATTTCTCTCTGAAGCCTTAGACTTTTAGGAACTCTGCATGAGGTTTTGCAGATAAACACAAATTGAAAACCAAAGCTTAGCAGAAGGGGACAGGGAAAAGGATTTAGAACGTTCACAGGGACAACACATTATTTGGGGCCATGCTAGACCTGATCTGAATACAAATCAGAAAGCATTAGCATAGGAGCTGGGGCTACAGAAAGCCTAGCTGAAGTGCAAGAGTCATTGCTAAGTATGTAGAGACTGTGGGGAGGGAAGCCAGCAGTAAAGCAGAGAAAGGACGAAGAGGAAATCACCCTAACTGGGAAGTTTCTGTGTTGGTGACTTTATAGCTCTTCCTGTAGGAAAAAGATACTAAAGGACCTAAAGGCCTCCAGAAAAACAGCCGCTTTTACTTACCAGCGGTATAGTAATCACAACTTGAACACCTTCCTTGCCTTTCCTTATCCTGATCAAGGCAAAATATCATGATGAAATAAATTCCAACCCATTGATAAAATTACTCCAACCTTCAGCTAGAACGGGGTTATGATCTTTTACTTTCTTCTGAACATAGAAACAAGACGGTCATGTCTGCAGACTGGACTTTGTTCCTTCAGGCTACTTTGGGTTCTTCCATGTAGCTCTCAAAATGTCAAAAGAAGGCAGCAACTAAGGGATGCAAGAACACCTTATGCTGAGCCTGATGGTGTTTGGATTAGGTATCTGTCCTTTCAGCAGACCCTCTTTATTCACTCCTCCAAGCCATCATTCATGTTCACTTTTGTGGCAAAGACTCTTTGTGATTCTCAAATGTCTAAGAAAATAAAGACAGATCAGAGAGTCTGGAAGGGATCTCTAGGGATTATCTGACCCAACTCTTCTCAAAACACATCCAGTTTCAGTGTAACACCAGGTTTTTCAGGCATGTGTCCTGGGTGCTGAGGGTGTTCAGCCTGAAGAGAAGGAAACTCAAGGATGACCTTATCACTCTTTACAGCTCCCTGAAAGGTGGCTGTAGTCAGGTGGGGCTTAGTCTCTTTCTGCAGGCAGTAGCTGGCAGAACCAGAGGGCACAGTCTCAAGCTGCATCAAGGGAAATACAGGTTGGATGTTAGGAAAAAGTTTTTTACAGAAAGAGTGATAAAGTACTGGAATTGTCTGCCTGGGGGGGTGGTGGAGTCACCATCTCTGAATGTGTTTAAAAAAAGACTGGATGTGGCACTCAGTGCCATGGTCTAGTTGAGGTGTTAGGGCATGGGTTGGACTCCATGATCTTGAAGGTCTCTTCCAACATAGTGATTCTGTGAATCCTGTGAATTCTGTGAATTATGTGACTGAGTTTTACAAACTTTGTAAGACTGTGGGTAAGCTGAATGCTGAACAGTTGTTTATTAAATCTTGAAATGCAAGAGGTATTTGCTGAAACTAGTTTTGAAAACATCAGTGTGAAACAGTCAAAAGAAAGTACTTCTACACACAGCAGGCAGTGAATTTGTAAACTTTGCTGTCACAGGAATCTGAAGAGGCAGCATCAGCAGGATTACAAAGTGATCAGATAAATTCATGAGCAGAAGATGCTAAAAGTGCTGGGCAGGGATGTAGGCACTGCTGCTGTTCCAGCAGTGTGTACTTGTAGCTGCTGGGAAAGACAAGGAGCATGGGAAAGCAGTGGGGCTTTCATGCCTCTCCTCTGGTCACTGTTGGAGGCAGATGGACCTCTGGCCAGTTCTTGTTCTCTTGCTCTCTGAGCCCTGTGGGAGGTTACTGAGCTGACACTAATTAAATAAGAGACACGGGGACAGTAACTGATGTTCTCTTACGTGAGAGATCGATCTTGCCGTGCTGAGAATCATCAGAAGGTAAAAAAACCGTGTCCAAAATTGATCACCCATAGATGTTAGACCAGAAAACCATAAGGTCCAGCTCAGGAGAGGATTTACTGCTAATGATTTCCATGGGCTGCAGGAGGCTGACAGCCCTGCAGGATGTGGTCCTAGAGGTAGGGATGGTAAATCAAGTATAAACAATTGTCCATCATCTCCAAGAAACAAATAGAAACCAGTAGCACAAGAATTGAAAGCTAACTGAAACAGATAAGAATATTAAGCCATTTAAGCACATTTAAACGTGCAAACATGAAGGGGTTTAACATAGACTGTTTTGATGACATATTTGATAGCATATCTTACTTAGGTGTGCTTCCCGTTTGTTTTCTGTTGTCAAACAGTTCAAAACCTTTTTTTTTTTAAATCAAAATCATTAAAATGTGGGACATGGTATTACAAATTGCAATCCTCTGTGAGTTTAACAAATTAAAATTCCCTTTGTAAAAAAAAGAGATCAACAAATTTGCTATGTTACCTTTAAACCAAAAAAAAACTCTTTTCCTTTTCATTTATTTTTTGCTGTTAAAGAAATTTCTTATTCTTTGAATAGGTAGTCATGGGAGTTTAACCTTCATTTGCAAAGTTCAGACACTTTAGGATGTAGGCAATATATATATAAAAACAGAGAGAATTGGAATAGCAGAAAGTCCATGTAGGATAGAAGAATCTGAAAGTTTCCTCATCACTAATTACTCCTACAGAAATAAACACAAACAACTTATTTCTTAGGCAGGTCTAAACAAGTTGTGTTCAGTAAGTAAAATCTAAGAATGTTCTAGAAGAGCAAGTGTTTCTCTAATAGCAATACACAGCTCCACTTCCATGATGCAGCTCAGGTAAGAAGCTTTTTATAAAGGACAATGTCAAAATACGTCAAGATTCGGTATGAAGGTGA
The DNA here is from genome assembly GCA_034336665.1 of Luscinia megarhynchos. Lineage (NCBI taxonomy): Eukaryota > Metazoa > Chordata > Aves > Passeriformes > Muscicapidae > Luscinia > Luscinia megarhynchos. The sequence continues at coordinate 76,122,715 of JAPFBE010000003.1, forward strand.
AAGAAAATAAGTTGGAGTTTCCCCTCTGAGAAAGACAATAGATAAGGAATTATAAAAATGTAATTTTTCTGAGTGTACTTTGGCATTAAGATAATGAATACAATTCAGTGAGGTTATAAAATAACTTACTGGAAACAAAACTATGTTTTGTGGAGGTCTGGAGTAACCTAGAAACTTGACAGTCATAAAACTGAAGAATTGAATTTCCTGGTCTAGGAGCTCCTAGAAAAATTGTGCTTTCTGATATAGCTTCAACTACTTCCTAAACATGAAAAAGACCATGATTTTTTGCTAGCTCAAACATACTTGCAAAAATGTTTTGGCCTTCATTACAAAAAAAGTAAGCTCAAAAACCACAGGCAAATCAAAAATACCTTTCCTTCCCAAAAAAAAAAAAAAAAAAAAAAAAAAGACAACAACTCAAAAATTCCAGATACTAAGCAAGGTTGCTATGCTTGGAAGGATATTTAATACAACTGTATCTAGATTTCATTCATTCCTTTCCAGGTACTATGATAAAAGTAAAGTAGATCACAGCAATTATGTTTAAAAGTGTTAAGAAATTACTGATTTATGCTGTAGGAAGTGGCCACTGTTTGGCATTTCAGCTCACCCTGAAATGAAAAAGGTTCACCTAAGCTGCCTATTTAGATTCTAATTTGTGCTGAACACTGCAGAAGTGGTTTAAAGTCCCTCATTTAGCCAAAGCCAGCTGAGAAAAGGCTTGAGAAATACTAAATGAGTAGCTTGAAATTACATAAGCATAAATAAAGAATTAGAATTAAAAAGAAGGTGGAATTAGAACCCATAAGAAAGGAATGTGAAAGCACCACAAAGTCCCAGTTCTCCAGGGAAGATGGGGTGCCCTGTCAAAGCTTCGATTCTGACAGAGCTTTGCAACCATCAATTACACACTGCTGTGCCAAGCCCTTAGTACTGTCTTATCTGTTGACTAAACACCCTTCTTAAAATAAAATGAGCCATCAGTTTGAGAAATTTCCCTAGTTATAGCTGTGCCAGCCTGCTTAAGCTGACCTTTAGAGAATTCACATGAGAATAAAGGACATCTTATTATTCAGAGAGCGTTTTTGTGAGCCAGGAGCTGCCGGTCTTAGACAAAAGCACAAGATCTCCCCCTTAGAGAACCTCTGTGGATTTGCAAGGATTCATTCTCTTGAGAAGTTTATAGTCTGACATCTGAAAATAGCTGGGGGAAAAATTAATCCCTGGCATAATTTCATTTTGTACAATCAGGCAAAATTTGGCCCATTTGAGTGTTTCTATGGGGCAGTGCAGGACTGAGATGCACGGGTGTGGGCTTTGCACGGTGGAGAAACTAATTTGGTAAAAGGAAGGGAAGATGGTGAGGTTTGGAGGGTGTATTTGTTGTGTATACATAGGCCAAATAGTCTCAAAATATGGGGCTTAATGGCAATGTTTGTAATATAAAAACAACTGTATAGCAACGACTTTTATTCTGTAGTTTCAAATTAGTTTTCCAAGCTTAACGTGCTGAGTCATGATAGCTGGGTGCATGGGGAAAATTAACATTTCCATCTATTCCCACTTTGCATAAAGTTCCCGTGCTCTGGGCTTTGGGAGGAGAATTTGGGGTTCCAGGTTCCCACTAGAGCACTTGACTAGAGCATGGTAGGAGGTAAAAATGGTAAAAAAAAGGTGGCCACATTGAGTAAGGATTTTTGCACAGCTTGTCTGTCACCAGAGAACTTTTAAAAAAATTATATCTTCATGCAAAGTGCCCACCTGAAAAACTATCTGTCTTACTGAAAGTATAAGGACATTCCTTGGCCCATGTGATTTTCCTTCTCTAGTTGAAAAAAAAAGTCTCACTGGACTGATTATGACTAATGCAAGTGAACCCTGGAATGATGACAAAGGCGTAATGGGAAGTGATTGAAGAACATTCAAGCATTGCATCTTGAATAAGCACCAACTTGATTTGGAATGCATAGTGAAGGGAAGGCAAATGGAAAGGAGGAGGAGAAAATTGGGAAGATAGCTTTCCCATGGACTGTGTTTCCAACCCCAATTTTCTCTGACGTTTGTTAAACCAAAATAAGTAAATTTTTAAGCTACTTGTCGTTTTCAGACCCTTAGTATGAAAAAAGGGGTTAACTGACACTTGACACTGTTAATTTTCTAATTTTTCTAAACTAGAATGCTGTAGAACAGGAAGAGCAAAACAAGGTAATTATAGCATTATTCCATTATTTCAGTATCTGTACTTAAGCATGTACAGTACAACAGCATTCTTTTAATGGGCAGAGAAACTCACTCTACATTATTATTATAATGAGTGGTAATGGATAGTGATAAGACCATGGGAGTCTTCTCTCTGCACAGTGCCATTACAGGCATGAGTGCATAAATGGGTTTTGATTGAGATAGTCCCTAGTAAATCACAACTGAATCTTTTTCTGTGCCATTTGAAAAAGCTACAGAGTTGGGTTTTTTTATCTTCAACCCATTATTTTGCAGTTTCTTATCCTTCATACTTTCCAGAGGGTCACTGCATTCTTTGGGCATTCTCTGGGCATTCTCCTGCTCTAGCACTGGATCCTACAGAGGCTGCAGGTGGATCTCTGCTCAATCTTTGACCTCCATGGGCTGCAGAGGCACGGCTGCCTCACCATGGGCTGCACCAGGGGAGTCTCAGCTCTGGTGCCTGGAGCACCTCCTGCCCCTCCTTCTGCACTGACCTTGGGTCTGCAGGGCTGCTCCTCTCACATATTCTCACTCCTCTCTTTGACTGCATTTTCATAGATTTTTTTGCTTGTCTCATTTTAAATCTGTGATCCCTGAGCCACTACCACTGGTGCTGATGGGCTCAGCCTGAGCCAGGAGTGTGTCTGTCTGTCTGTGTCGTTGGCTCTGTTGGACACAAGGGAAGTTTCTGGCAGCTTCTCACAAAAAGTCACCCCTACAGTTCTGTTGCTACCAAAATCTTGCCACTCAAACCTAATAAAGTGTCAGAAACTGTTTGAAGGACTGTCAAATGTGCCAGTAGAAGATAGAAAGGAATGAGCAGAATTTGGTCTGCCTTCACACTTCAGCTTCACCAGTGTCCTATTTACTAATATGAAAATATATGCCATTACTAAAGAAGACAATGTTCTGGAAAACTTTGTCATTAAAAACCCAGCACAGAAAAATAGCTTGTTCTCAGTTGCAGGTTTCAGGTGACTTACATTTCCTGAAATCAGTGCTTTGGGAAGAGGTGTGTCTGGATAGAGACTGAGTCATAGGACAAAAGTCAAAGTGAACAGAAGAGGCTGGTTGCAGACACAGGGTGATGAACTCAAAGGAAAGAAGAAAAGCCTGTTTGCTTCCTGGAAATGCAACACGTGAGACAGATGCTTTGCCACGTGGTATGTTGTCCACCTTCGTCCAGAGGTGTACTTGTGTGTAGGCATCCATGTGGCATAGAAAGCATGCTTCCAGATAGTGGGAAATTCCTTCCTCATTAACATCTGTTATCCTAAAGAAGCAGATTAAAGGTTCATCAGCAGAAAAAATAGTGGGATAAACTGGACCCCACAAAGCACAAGAGTCCCTAGGTGGAACTGACTCCTGTGCCTGAATCAAAGCTGTCCATAAGTGCTGCATACAGCACAGATGTGCCCTTCAGTGACAGCTCTTGCCCTCCTTGTTACTGGGGTAAAGCAGTGATGGTCTCTTCACATGAATCTTCACAGAGATCCTCTAGGCTTGGCAGTTGCAGTAAACTCAACTTAGGAAAAATAGAATGAGGGCTTGAGAGCAAGGAAAAGTGTAAAAAAACCCTCAAAGCTCAGAAAATCTACCAGTGCATTGATGCTGTTCAAGCACAGTTCAGCAAGTCTTCCAGCTTTAGGTCTGCTTTGAATGAGGAAGTTTGAGGCTGTGATAGTTTCCACTTCTAATGATACATTCACTTAAATACAAAGGTTTCATCAGCAGAATCACATCTCTGAAGGTGATGAGTCAGCTGAAAGTTGCAATTCAAACTCCACTGCTATTTCAGATGTGATTCAAACACAGTCGGATGATTCTAAAAAGAAGAAAGAGACATTGATGAGCTGATTAATAGATTTCCTGGGATATCTGTGCACTCAAAAGCAGACTTTCTGAAAAATTTAGGACACAATCCATCTAACCAAATGTGTAAGTCAGTAATACATTGAGATCTAGCCCAGACACCTAGATTTCCTTCATAGTCAGAAAAGAGAAATAAGCTCCTTTAAGTCACTATCACCTCGCTGAAATAGATATTGAAAGCAGGTGGCCAAACAACAGCAATTTCTTCTGGAATTATTTCACCATTAGTGACTAAAATTAAGCAGCATCATTCTTGCCCTTTCTCACCAGATACCTAGAACAAGTGAATAGTAACTGGTCTTCTGAGGTTTCCTGGTCACTGGAGCTGAGGATCACCAGGTGCTCTGCTCTGAAATGCTGCCCCTTGCCTAAAATGTGCCTGTCCACAGGGATCTCCCATGGACAGCCCCCAGGTTCAGAGGGACCATTGCTGTGGCAGGACAGTGAAGTCTTTGTCCCACAAAATGCACCATCTTGAGTACTATCCATGGGTGCACTATTTACTGGTTAAATTAATTTGAACACCAGCCCAGATAACTAACAGATAACTAACCTAGTGATGTACTGGGCACTGTGGTTCTGTGCCAAGAGGGTCTAGTTTCCCTAGAAAGCTTTTCTCAAAACCCATCATAATGTATTGCTTCCCTGGTCACCCCTGAGATGGGAGTGAGGAAAGGATGCAGTCTTTTATGTATAAAGAGGAACATAGTAAAAGTATTTAAAAACTCAGGAGTTTGTCCAATTCCACCCTGTGTTAAAAAAGAATAGTAATGTTAGTGGGGATTGCAGTACCATATACAAACATTGTGAAGAGGAGGAGGCTACCAGCTGTTACCCATTCAGATCTGAGACCTGGCAAACCTTGCTTGCCAGGCACAGTGTAGTCTGACAAGCAAAAATAATACTTATTCTTTTGATGTAACTTTATCAAAACCTAGAAAAACTCTCCTTTTTCCCTCTCATTTTCCTATCCTCTCTTGTTCTTCCTATCACCTTGAGCACATCCCCCTAAAGCCATTAAGTTTTATCTAAGGCAGCACGGTACCTGGATGGAATTAGTGTTACTGAATGCATGGAACTGACCTGGTAAGCAATATATTTTTCAAAATGTCATTTCCTTTTTTTGGGGGGTTGAGGAGAATAGAAGTAATGCTGCTTTTCTTATGTCTTTTCTTGTGCTCTCTAGATAAGCATATCCATTCTTTTTATAACATCTGCTTACATGATTTCTACATGTTTTTTTGCATATAATAAAATATTCTAATAGAGCTCCTTCAATTGCTTTATTAAAATAAATGAGGATGGGCATGTTCCTGAAAACTTGTGGAATAATTGAAAAAGGGTTGTTTGGAGCAGTGCTTAACATCTGAAATTCCCTCATATTGCCATGCAAAAGTCGACTGATTATTTCTGAGTGATGTGTGCTATGCTGTTAGTCTAATTGCCAGCAGTGGCACTGCTCAGCCATAAAGAAGTTCACTGCATCAACAAAATTTAATTGGGGCACCTCAATATACTGGCATTTTTGCAGAGCTAGTTTAAATGAATACAGAAACTGCTCTGCACAAGGATTGAAGCATGCATTCTTCACTTGAACCAGGGAAATTCACAGAAAAACTAATTTTGCAACAGCATGCTGTGATTCTGCTTCCTGTTCTTCACTCCAGCAATTATTAGCTGAACGCACACACACAGTAAAAAGTCTCATTTACTCTATCACATGACACTTTGGGATTCTTTAACTGATCAGGCTTTACTCTCATGCAAAAAACTTTTAGACAAGAAAAGAAAAGCAACAACAAATAAAAGGGGCGGAGGGATTGTGTAGCCATTTTGCTCAAATTTTGTTTTATTTTGTACCAGAATTAGTCAGTCTGGTACTGATAATGACATCTGTATTAACATACTGTTTTTCCTAATGGGCAGAAATGCTTGTAAAAAAAAATTAAAAAATAACAATTTGATACTAAATCTTAAAACCCCAGCCATAACACGCACTAAGCTTGTTATATTTTTATTACTCACATCCTCCTTGGCTGGCAGATTCATTAAGATCAGGAAGAAGTCTAAAATATCCACTGACATTAAAGTGACCGATAGGCATAAAAGTAAAGAGTAACATTGAAGAAGGAGAAAATTTAATTCTTTCTCTGTGAGTCTTTGGGAGAAAACGAGTTCACCAGCCTAAATGAGTAATAGGGCAGGTTTCAGAAGTGGTGTATGAAAGCATTTGTTGTAATGTTGAACTTTACCTTCTCTCATTAAGTTGATTCATGGTTTAGGTAACAAGGGAAAAGCTGGCAACTGCTGACTGCTGTGCAAGCCTCCACACTGAGCATATCCATCACTCAAAACTTTGAATTCCAAGCCTGATGGCCACACTTCTTTTGATGCAGGAAAGGTCGGTTTTCTGGACCTGTGAGTGCACATTGCTGGCTCATGTCCAGTTTTTCATCCATCACTAACTCCAAATCCTTCTTCCCAGAGCTGTTCTCAGTGTGCTCATCACCCAGTCTTTACTGGTACTGATTGCACCAGGTGCAAGATCCTGTGTCTGGGTGAGCACAATCACCCCTATCAGTGCAGACTCAGCCACAAATGGATTGAGAGAAGATCCTTGAAGGGACAGCCCCACACACATCATTCTGTACAATGGAAATGTTCTCTTGGGCTTCAAGACTCTCAAGTACTCAAAAAGAGCATCCTCATCTAAAAACTGACCCAAATGGAGTGCAAATCAGGCCTTAAATCTGCTTGGTATAACTATTTCCCAGAGGGACTTATTCCAGAAATGGATCCTTGGCACTGATTAATCAAAAGTAGAGGTGATGTCTTTTTGTTGAGTGGGATGCTTTGAGGGTCAGGGGACTATTGATTGTTCTGATTAATACACTGCACTCCCACGTCTGGGAAATGGCAACTGAAATTGGAAAGCCCCTTTTCTGCCCTGCTTTCATGGGTACAATTCCCCTCTGGAGTCAGTGTCTCAGAGAAAAAAAGAGAATCAATGGCTCCAGGCATAAGTGAAGGTCAGAGTGCAAGGCATAGAGGGCAAATCGTTGGCCACTGTAAATCATGGTCACTCTCTTAACTCACTGGATCTATTACATTTAAGTCGGGGATTTGACCCTGAGAGTAATCTGTATTTTTCCCTCATATCTATTGTTTCCTTAGATGATTTTGATGACTACTTTGTTTTACAATCTGAGCTATTCAAAATGGATTACAGCCAGTGTTTCATTAATTTCTATGATTCACAAGTATTTTGAGAAAAAAAGGTTGATATTTTCTATGCCTTTAATCTTTTTATGATTTCTTGGATTTATTCCCTACCTTTCACTGCTCAAAGAATATCTCTGGTCTAGAAAGATGCTGGGAATCTAAAAGGAAGATGTGAGTATATAAATGTGAGTGTATATATAATTTCATATTGAAATGTGGAGGACATTCAGTACCCTGAAGATTTGCACTTCATTTGTTTATTCCTATTGGGTATTTCTTTTGCTTCTTTTTTTTTCTGTATTTACTCCCCTTTCTCAAAAAAAAACCAAGCAAATTAAAAAACATACCATATATACCCTAAGAAATTCAATTCGCCTGAATTCCACTATTACAAAATTCAGCAATTTCTCTACAAAAAAATCCTACTTTTTTTCTCTTTGTGCCATGGTTTAACCCCAGACAGCAACTAAGTACCACAGCTGCTTGTTCATTTCACTGCCACAGTGGAATGGGGGAAAGAAACAGAGAAAGGTAAAGCCCATGTGCTGAGAATAGTTTAATAATTTAATAAGAATGGCTACAGAAAAAAAGAGAAGGATTAATAAAACCCAAGAAACACAAAAAACCACAATGCAATTATTCACCACTCTCTGACTTATACCCAGCCCATCCCCTAAGCAGTGACCAGCTCTTCCAGGCAACTCCCCCAGTTTATTCACAGAGGGTGATGCTCTGTGATATGGAATATCCCTCTGGCCAGTTCAAGTCAGCTGCCCCAACCATTCTCCCTCTCTCCACTTCTTGTGCACCTGCTCAGTGATACTGAAAATTCCTCACTGAGGGTAAGCACTGCTCAGCAAGAACCAACCCATCAGTTTGTTGCCAACATAATTCTCATACCAAGCCAAAACATAGTTCAGTGTCTGTTACTAGGGAATAAAATTAACTCTGTTCCAGTAAAGACCAGGACACTTCTACATCTCAGATGAAAAGCAATCTTTAATATTTCTCCAAAGAGAAAAACTCTCCAAGGAACAAAATATCACTTCTAAAGAAATATACCTAAGTAAGGTAGAGGGGTTTGGGTTTTGGGTTATTTTTAAATTTTTTTTGCTGTTGTTTCTTTGATTACTTGTGGATTTTATAAATATGATCTACTTATATACCCAAAGCCTGAACTTACAGTGTAAGCATAAAGACAAAGAAAATTTGTTTGATATGCGCATCCTAAACTTTCAACATCAGAAAACTGAGATGATTCAGAAATAATTTAATCACTAATTGAGCTTACTTTTGATAATTAGAGGCTCACTTCTGGAGTTAGATAACTTTTTAATAGATGCTAGTGCTGTCTTCTAACATGAAGATTAGAGGAAGCTTCTGTTAGATAATTCTGAGAAACTAATCCAAATTCTGCCAGTGCAGTTTTCAAAGGGTTCTGAGAACCCAGTTACTCATCTCCCACAAAAAGACAGCCTATGCTTCCAACTGCCTTTGGAAATCCCAACAAAACCTCCCCTAGCTTCATTACCCATTACCCTTGTATAAGGAATAGGATAGAGAATGAAATACAAATAGATGTGGATAGATGAGAATGTAATTTAATAACTACTCAATATAACTGCCCACTCTCTGATACATTGCTGCATAAGGTGCTATTGATTTGAGGAAAAAGATTATATGACAGCTGGGAGAAAATGTCTGCCACTGCTCCTCCCAAGATTTATTGTTTCTGATAATGAGTAAATACATTTTATGCATGAAAATCTAGCTAGGCTTCTTCCAACTGTCTTAATATTTTCAGCTTCATGGACAAAACCCCTTATAACTTATAACAGGGATACTGTACATGCAGATAAAATATCTGCATGTACTCAGTCACCCAGTGAAGGTTCCCATGAAGTCCAAGTAATAGCAGATAGGAGAGGCTGACAAGGATCCCTTCATGTACTAATTTTCTCATGGTACTTAAAATTCTTTTATTTTCTAAAAGCAGCATAGATGTTTTTGATATTCTCTTTGTATCAGGAATAAATCTCATGTTAAACAAGGCATTAATTATGTGGTATGTCCAGGTAGCAGCAACTTCTGGGCCAGGTATTCCTCAAAAAATTTGCACTCTGTTTCAGGACTTGTTCTGGCTTCTAAGGCCTGCCAGGATCAAAAAACTCACTTATGGCAGTGTGGGGTAACTCAGATGTAGAGAGATATTAGGTCTACTAAATCCCTTCATATCCATCTTCATTGTCCTATTTGAGGTTCTTCTTTATCTGCTTTTCCTCTCTATCTTTTATTTTGAGGGTCTATCTTTATCTGAAAATCATCCTGGGTAACTTCCTGACTCATAACAGCTGAATATGGCGTTGCTTCCAGCTCTTTGGGCAATTCTGCAATGAGCTGGCTTGTGAAAGAGCTTCTAATTTACTATTTTCCCTAAGACAAATTTCTCTTGGCATGGGCCCATCAGATAGAAGACTACCATTAGTTTACCCTTAAATTCCTGCCACCTCTTAGCTGATTTTTTCATCTGTGTAACACAGTTTAAGCATCTTGCATTTAAAAGATACTGAGCTGATGATTTTTCCTGCCCCAGCATTAGAATTTAAACATTTAAAAGCATATGTCACTGAGTGATCAGATTTCTAATACTAATTTCTACATGCATTAAGCAGATTAGAGTAGGTGTGAAGTGGAAAAAGAGATGAGATTTATCTTCCATCCCCATGATATTCCAGACACCCATATGGAGCAATACCACTATATACTGAAAGGCAAAACTCTCAACAGTTATGTTAAAATTACACCTACAATAATTAGGGAAGCATGCCCACTGCTGGGAAAATACAGATGCCTTAACTCTTGTGCAATGCTTTTCTTTGGAACACATCTTTAACTTTTATGTGCTTATATATCTATATAAACAGAGCTCCAGCTATAGATATATATGGAGAGATAGACATAGATGATGTAGATGTAGATGTAGATGTAGATGTAGATGTAGATGTAGATGTAGATGTAGATGTAGATGTAGATGTAAATGTAGATAGATCTGTGTATGTGTATATTTAAGAATGAGAACAGGCTGAGCCCCAAATTTAATAATCAACATCTTTATAAAATATTTCCACTCATAACTCACTGAAACTGGAAAGTCTATTGAAATTAATAGGAAAGTACTTGAACACTGAGTAAAGTTAACCTGAGAGCCATTAGCAATTATCATGAAAAGCTAATAGAGAAAAAATGAATTGCAAAAGAAAACAAAAAGGAGAAAAATGGCTATTCTAGGGAGGGAGAGGGAGAGGGAGGAGGGAGGAGGAGAGGAGGAGGAGAGGAGGAGGGAGAGGAGGAGGAGAGGAGGGAGGAGGGAGAGGAGGAGGGAGGAGGGAGGAGGAGGAGGGAGGGAGGGGAGAGGAGAGGAGGAGGAGAGGAGAGGAGAGGAGGAGGAGGAGGAGAGGAGAGAGGAGGGAGGAGGAGAGGGAGAGGGAGGAGGAGGGAGGAGGAGAGGAGGAGGGAGAGGAGGAGAGGAGGAGAGGAGGAGGAGGGAGAGGAGAGGAGAGGAGAGGAGAGGAGAGGAGAGAGGAGAGGAGAGGAGAGGAGAGGAGAGGAGAGGAGAGGAGAGGAGAGGAGAGGAGAGGAGAGGAGGAGGAGAGGAGGAGGAGGAGGAGAGGAGGAGAGGAGAGGAGAGGAGGAGGAGAGGAGGAGGAGAGGAGGGAGAGGAGGAGAGGGAGAGGAGAGGAGAGAGGAGAGGAGAGGAGAGGAGAGGAGAGGAGAGGAGAGGAGAGGAGAGGAGAGGAGAGGAGAGGAGAGGAGAGGAGAGGAGGAGAGGAGAGGAGAGGAGGAGAGGAGAGGAGAGGAGAGGAGAGGAGAGGAGAGGAGAGAGGAGAGGTAGTCATAGCTCAACAGATAAATTCCTACAAAAACAAAAAAAAATGTAAGCACCAAGAAGACAATATAGCAAGGAGCATAAAAGGCTCATTCTTGCCATGCCCCCCTGCCCCTTCCCCACCTTTCAGTGTCTTTCAAAACCAGAACACATTACTGCTGCTTCTTAAACTCAACCCAAACATGGGCTGAAACACAGTTTTGCTGCTATTTGAACTGTTTTTTGAGAGACAAAACATGAAGTCACTTAGTTGCTGCCAAACTTTAATACAACACTGATCATTTCAGATCCTGTGTCAAGTATACTTCCATGTACTAAATGATTCAGTTCTTTTTATTGTTTAAGATCCATGCATTTTGAACCTCTCTTCAAGTCAATAGCATCCTCATGAAACTCTCCATGAATTACTCAAAGTAATTTCCACTAGTCACCAAGTTAAAGGGTCTAAGAATCATTATTAACCTGTGCATAGCAATCATTTTATACGGATGATGATTTCCAGATGATGCATGCTTTGACAGTTCTAACTGGATAATGGTTTTAGCAAACTGAGGGAGATTTCTAATTTTGTATGAATGAAAATCAATATATATTTCTTTGGATTTACTGTACATAACTGTTATAATTCTCACAGCATTTTGTCAGCTACTGCTCTGGGTCAATCTGAACAAATTTCCAATGTAAGATGAGCACTGTACTACTCCCTGGAGAAACTGAGGCAGAATTTTCCTTATCCAATATGATTAGGCCAGTGAAAGTTGTGTTTATTTATCTTCCTTGTATATGACATGTATGACACTCCAGAATCAGCAGCAGCAGCAACTAGGATCAAGCTACTGATACCCTTCTGTCCTGCACTGTGTCAAGAGTGGTGCTGAAGCGTGGCAGTTTTGGGAGAAGGGGATAGATGTGGTTCTCAGCAGCACCAGATCTGTCAAGTCCAGTTGCCAGAGGTTCTGTAGTCCCAGTGTACAGGCACATTATCCACACCTCAAACTCTGCACCATAGTGAAGATGCTGAAGTGATTGCAGCAGACCTAGATAGCCTTTTACTGTCTGTTTAGATATACCTAAATACTTAAATCATCTCAGTGAGTCATTTAAAGATTCCTGTTATAAAACCTGAGGTGTAATGCTACAGTGTACCTGCTGCTGCTCCAGACACAATTACTAGTCAATCAGAATTATCAGATCTGCAATAGGGTTTTAAATGATTGACTACTGAAAACAGGATCAGCCCAACATGCTGTGGGACGCTTCTCATTTCCTCAATGTCTTCCACAAGGACAGGCAGCAAAACTGAGCTTCTAGAGACTTTTGTCTCTTGGTGTTTCATTTGCATCTTTGTGTGCTTCTGCTTGTCTCCATCCTACTGAAGCTCTTTAGTACAGAAGAGTTTTAATAGCCTGGGTGAAAGAATTCTACATTGCAGGGATACCTTAAATAGTCAAAAAAAAAAAAGATTAGACAAGCTCTGAGTCTCAGAATCCCATTATCATCTTGAAGCTGTTGCCTACATTTCTCTGTATGTGATACAGCCATGTTAAGTATTCTGCCTCACCTGAGTACAATCTGGGCTGTTGGCACAAGACATCTTTTCATCAGCCATGTGCCTCATTTAAAACACCTCATTTTCCTTCCTAGTTCAGCCTAGTACTCAAGACATATTTTATACTTCATTTTATCATATCTTGGAATTTTTCACTCCAACTGTTTTGAGACTGATGGAGATGTCCAAGGCACATTTACAAAGGTAGAGCATTACAGACAAACAACTAACTATGCACCCCCAAAATTTTTAGCTCTATTACTGCATGGTTTTTGGTTTTCGTTTTTTTTTAACAAAAATATCTGCATTTGCTTGCTTACACATTAGAGAAGTGGTTATCATTCTCAAGTGGTAAAAAAAGCATTGTATTATGACAAACCACTTGAAATAAGAAATAAAACACTGATGATAAAGCCTCGCTGCTTGAAATCACCTTTTATGTGATTGTTTTGCAAATAACTTACCAAATCTGGTGATGCAGCTGTAAAGACTAGGTCAGGTTAACTGCTTTGCTGCCTCATTGTCCAAAGATTAATTCTTTATTTCCCCATATTGGGAAATAGATTTCAAAACATTGGAGACAGACCTAGAATTATTTTTTTGAGATATCTTTCACCTTAGTCTAAAAAGAAAGGAGAAAGTGAAGCAGAGTAGATTCACTATTTCCTTAACACAAGAGAGCATATTGGACTGTGGTTATTTTTCAGAGGAGAAACCTTATGAAAATTATTTCAGGGTCATACTATTTCATGGGCCTAGAGGGAATGCTGAGCAGTGAAATCCTTGTCAGTCTTGACAGATAACAGACTACAAAAATCACATTATACACCCAGCTGTTATCTTTAATTGAGAATCTGATTTACCAAAGGTAGTGAAAAGCAGAAGCAAAACTCAACAACATAACAACAAGCTAATCCCTCAGGTGATACAATTAAATGTTTTGGAAAACAAAAATGCCATCAGTAAATAGGAAACTCATTGATGATAAAGAATGATTTGTGTTGCATCTTGAGTTTTGATAGCTTTATCTGCAAAAAATGTTTTCCTCCTGACCAGAATGCCTTGACTATTTGAATATTCTTTCTGCCAATTGACATGAGCTGAGAAGTGCAGCCATGCTTATTCTACTTCTCTGTTCTGTGAGAAGTCTTCCCTTGCTTACTTGCACGTTTCATTTTTTATGCATGAGGGAAAGCCACAACATAAACATTGCACTGACAGTTGTACGTTATGTCAAAATTTTTATATATTTTTCTATGATACCATGAATATGCATTTTTTATGTAAATGCATATAGTATCTCTCGAAAGCTTTAGGAGATATACAACAGCTACAAGTCAGAATATAAATACATATGAGAAAGGGCCCTAGAAAATAACTGCTCTTGCAGGTCATACATTCATAGTAATCACTGTGAGAAAATCATAAAAATAACTCTTCTGAATACTTTTAGGCTAAAAGCAGCCCCCTACATTTAAATTGAAACAAGACGCTTCAAATATTTCCATAGTTTTGACCAGAGCAATCTTCTGGAAGTGCTCAGAGGATTTTCAGGGTTGTACCACATCCACACAGATTTTTTGATCTGTGATCAGTGGATCCCTATTAAGGAATGATGCCAGCAGGTTGGGATTTCCACAGCTTTAAAAAGAGCAGGAAACAATCCATGAGCAGGACTGAAAATGGGTACATTTCTTCTCTCCACATCATTCCCCAAGCAGCTATCTTATTTTCTTTCTCTCCTCTTCTTGGCACCTCTCCATGGAATTACAAAATTGCCCTTTGGCATGTGATCAGACACACCAGACTGATCTTCATCTTCATGTCCTGACACAGACACAGTTTTTAGAAATGTGCTCAGTGGTTGTGTCACCAATGGAAACTGTTTTTTGTACCAAGGTTGTGACATATTCTGCAAGTAAGAAAATAAAATTACCTTGGGTTGCTAAAATATCCTCTTTTAAAAAATAAAACTTGAAAATGTTAGTGTTCCCTACATTCTAATCCATGACAATTAACCTATACATGGGGTGCATTTCCAGTTGTAAGGTAATGTAGCACTCCTTCAAAGAGGTGTCTAAAACAATCACAGGCTAATGAGATTTTACCAGAACCACCTGCTGGTTGCTTTCAATTAGATAAAATGCCCTGGCTGGAAGTGAGGAAACATATTTTCATTATTTTCAAAAGAGTTACACAACAGAAAGTGATAAGAGGAAAAAAAATGAGGAACTAATAGAACAGTCTGAACTTTCCAGCTCCACTTCCCTCCTCCTCATTTCTATTTGGTGGAAAACAAACAAGCAAATCCAACAAACAAATAAAAATGATGGCAATATTGAGTGTCCAAAGACACTGAGGAAAAACATGGAGAAAGCTTCATGAATACCTGATATTGTCAATTCACTGACACCCCAAGACAAATTCTAAAACCAATTTATTTGAGTCAGATGAATCATTTTATTTGAGAGTAAATGTTTTCCTTTGCATTTCTGTTGTCATTTTTAAGATGAATTTTTTTTTTTCAAAGCAAAAGGTTATTTTAAATAACATAGTTTTTGCATTTCAAACTTTACTGAATTCAGATTTCAGAATATCTCTTGGGGGGAAGGATGTGATCAGAAAGAACAGTTTGACAAAACCTGATGTAATAGCCAGAGATACTTTTTAAACATTTGTTTACTCAAGAAATCATGGGCCAAAATGTACTCTGCCATCCCATTGGGACCTGGGCTTTCTAGTATAACATGAGAAATTACTTTGGATGCTTCTGTGCTTAGAAAAGTGATATGAATCAGAAGGCAAAGTACCAATACAGCCCCCTATGAATGGAGGAAGAGCATGGGGCAGAACATGACAGATTCTTTCCCTTTTATGTTTCTTTTATAGGACTTTCATACTCGCAAGTTCCAGAGAAAAAATTGAAAGAGCACAGAACTAAAGAGTCAAACTAAAGACTCTCTTCACATTTCCTCCCACCTCATATCAGGGTGTAAAGGACATTGAACAGCAGAATCTGTGAGGCTGAGAGGCTATTTATAGGGGTGTAAGACCTTCAGATCAGTAAAAACCCTTCAAGTTAGAGTCTCTCCTCTCATGTAAACGTTTCATTTGCAGTTTTACACCACTGAATTGCTTGAAGCATTGTGAAGGATTTAAAGACCAGTGTACAGCACTGTGGAAGATGACTCCTGAAAACTGCTTAGGAATCCTTTACTGTGGGTGTCTTTCCATGGAGCCTGTGTGTTTGTAGAGTTCTATTACCTCTGTTAACAACAGCATTTTCAGATAATGTGTCTCTTAAAAAGACTTTCTACACATTTCACCTGACATCTAAATGCTTATTTTATTTTGTTCATCATGTTGCACAGTTGAAAAAAATATTTCTCATTATTCTTGTTCTACATAAACAAGTAATCTTTTAAGTGAGTGGATGCCACTCAGTTCTATGGAAGAGGAAGATTCCTTTCAAAAGAAGACAGAACACACAAATTAAACAACTTCTCCACTGGCTAACATTTGAGATGGGGAAAAAGAAAACAAAGGAAAAGAGCAATGAAAGACCTGCCTTTCAATAAATAAATAAATAAATAAATAAATAAATAAATAAATTTCAGGTTTTGTTTTTTTTAAGACAAGAAAAACGAATGGAGCACCTTTGTCTCCCTAGGTGTTTGTGGTGAATTACCTTAACTGAAGGAAGGTTTTAAGGGCCTCTGGTTCCAGCCAAAAAGCCAAAGAACCTTGCAGGAGGAAGAAGCCTTGTCCCTGTGAGAAGTGGAAAAGTGCTTACAGAAGGATTCTAACCTCAGTCAACCGAAAAAAGGTCAGATTATCAGTGACTGATAGAAGCTGAATGCACTCTCACACTTCTTGAAGTTTCAACAGCTGTATACCCTGAAGATATTGTTCAAAAATATGCATTTTGAACTGACTCATAGGCTAACACACCACATGGATTTCCAAGCTAATTCAAATACGCCAAGCAGATCACCAAAAAACAAAAAGCGTTTATGCAAAAGCAGGCTGAAAAACAAAACATGAATAAGCTTGATTTTTCATAAAGTGTCACATGCAAATGAATTTTAAAATTAAGGAAATTAAGCTGTGGGTGAGTTTTGGCTTTCAACATTTAAAGCAAGAAAGGATTAGTTTTAAATATAAGGCAGTAAGAAACCTTATTTGTCATCATTTGTGGTTCATCAGTCAGAAAAGGTCAGGCTATGTTCCACAGGACAAATTTACTCATGGTCACACTAGTATCAGATCAATCCATGGAGAGGACTGGGTGCATTAGAGCTCACTTCCCCTGCTTTGTAGGATCATCATTTTCTTCTTACTCAGCTCAGCTGCACATTACTGACCTTTCCCTCCATCTCCCTTAGCTCCCCAGCCTGGCAAGAACGTTTGGTCAGCAGTGCTCTTTGGGCTATCTTTCCCCTTTATTGGTGAGTCTGTCCCACAGCAGCAACTTTTGAAATATAATATATATATGGGCATATAGATATAGATATAGATATAGATATATATGGATATATATATATATATACACATATATATATAAAGATATGAAATATACTTTATATATAAAATACACATTATATATCTATATATGCATATAGATATGTATACATATAAACATATATATATACACAGAAACTGCTTCTGAACAATGTATACACAGAAACTGCTTCTGAACAAGGGGTTTGCTTTGGGCATAGGCTGTTCTTGCAGAACAAGCCTGTATGTTCACATTAAACATCAGTTTTTTTTAAAAAGAGCTTTTTCTGGGGAGAGAGAAAACTGAAATTTTTCCTCCTAGCCAATTTTACCCATTCATACCCACAATATAGTAAGTATAATCAAATTTTATTTCCATTTACAGTATTGCAGAAATGCCTAATCCCAGCTGCAGTCTAGCCCTAAAGAAATAAGAGCAGTATTTGTGACAAGGCTGGCCAATGTCTGTAGCTTTTAAATATCATATTTAAGCTATTCCTACATGAAGTTTTGCTAGTGAATCATATTATTGTTGTGTTACCTTCCAGCACTGCCTACCAAGACAGGAGCAGGTAGCGTATCCAGAGCTGCTGCAGAGACTGATTGAGAATCATTAGCGAGACAAAAGGGCAGATGACAGACATTAATATGAGGGAAGGAAAAATTACCTCCTGCCATGCCCAGAAGAGTATAATTGAGTTGTTTCTAAATGGGAAAAGAAACCACTTGCAGAAGGGCAGCCTGCTGATGCCATTCATTGCCTGCCAAAAGAGCTGGAGCATCATCGTGCATCGCAGCTCCAACCACCAAGGCAGCCTCGTTACTTTGCCTGTGGAAGAACATGGCTTTGTCAGGACTGGTCCCCAGGGCCACCACAATACCTGCAGAGAATCAGTCCTTGTCCTCTAATGTTCATTCTTGGCTACATGGACTATCAGTGGATGAAGAACAGCTTGGGGGGTCACCTTGCTCCACAGGCTCTAAGCAGATCTGTGCCCTCTGTGACTTTCAAACCCCTTGCTCATACCTGTGTATAAGCTTACTGTGTCCCTGGGATGTGCATGGAAGGTCTTCACAACCCTCTTGGGCCACCCTATGAGAGAGACAACAGCTACCTCAAGGAGAAACAGCTTTAGAGAGAGAAAGAAGAGGTTCACCTGTCCTATCAAAGTTGCAAATAGCTTGGAAAACATCCCAGTCTACTGACACCCCTGAGGTCCTCTCAAAGGTGCTTTTTCATCCATGAACACATCTGAAAAAGAGAGGCACAACATTTTATTGCAGCTCTATGAGTCATCCTCATCCCAAAAATGCTGTGTAAGACATGTTCTTGCTTTGCAGCCATGGCAGGGCAGAACCTCAACACTGTCATGAGAAGCTGGGGAGAAAGGAAAGTCCTTCATCCTGCCAGTGACAGCACCTACAATCCTGTGCTGACTTATTGAGGATAAGCCTATCTTTAATTCTGTAGATTTAAGAATAATATAGCCTGCTACTCTTCAAAACTTATTATCTGTAAGATATGGTGCTTGGCTTTTTTCATTGCTGCTGTTGATCAGGATTCACATGGCTTTCTTTTCTTTTGAATGAGAGCTTATGAAAAGGTGTATGTCACCAGGTACAGTCTTGGGGTATTTTTTCCCATATATTTCTAATACATCAGCTATTTCTTTTACCCTGGTAGATCTTGATGCTTTCAGTTCCTTGTATCATCTGTATTTTGCTTTCTTCTGCCATACTGTATACTCACAGTTGTCAGAAGATGCATGTCAATACTCAAATCTAGGCCCAGAAGGTGTATATACAAGTATATATCAAGTCAAAAGATGCCAAACATACATATCCAAATTAATTCTCTTCTTCTTTTTTTCTTTTTTTTTGTACAGAATCATTAGTATAAAAAGGTTGCAAAAATGTTGTCCTTGAGTCTCTTTCCTATTTCATACCACAGATAACTTAATTGTGTAATATAAACAAGTATTATGTTACAATTAGTGTTATATATATATAATGTTATATAAAGTACATATGTAATTGTTACAATTATTTAATCTGAAAATACATTGTACTCCATTATACAGACAATGTAAAGTAGAAAACGTGGGTGGTCTTCTCTGTTCAAAAGGAGACTACCATTGTTGCCAAGCAAGGGTCGCTCATTCATCTTGAAAACATTTTCTGAGCAGTCAGCTAAGAAAAAGTGGCAAAAGGTTCAGTGGTAGGTGAAGGAGTGAGCAAGCTCACAGTGTTGGTTCAGAGGATGTAAACTACTTGTTTGTCTTTCAGCTGCAACAATGAGAAGCAGTAATACTGAAATATAATTTTCCACTTAGATCCGAGGGTGTTGACTGTTTTATACAGCAAGCTGCATAACTGCATTAGTTCATGATATAAACTAACTCTGCATACTCAAATCAAGTATCTGAATGGGTAAAAGCTAGGAAAAAATATCCTTCTTCTGCGTGTTGGTGGAGACCATTTCATTTGTATTCAGCTCAGTACAACTTGGAGCAAACTCACCAAACTCTTACACTCTGGCTCTTATTACAAGTCTGTGTATATCAGACCTGCATTGTCAGGATCATTTCACATGTCACTGAAATGCAGGCACTGCTGAAGAAAAGCAAACCCTTAACAAAGCAATATATTAGCTGTAAACAGACAAATATGAGACTCCAGGGAGACAGAAGCAAAAACGGTGACCATGACCCTGAAGCTTTGCTTAAATGAATTCACAGCAAATTGCCTCATTTCTCCTTTATCCATAGCATGAGTGTAGCAAGTTGCAGTGTTTTCCACAGTTCAGTTCCCCCATTTGAATATACAGACAGACAGCAAACACACCCAGGCCAGAGCCAGCACACCTGATCTGTCCATGCTCCAGGGAAAAACACATGGATTGAATACTGGGGCAGAAATTTGGTATAATAAGTCAGTTCAAGACAGACAGTTCTCAGAAAAAGGACCCTCCCTGCAGCCTCCTGTAAGATTACACCTCATCTGAACCTTTTGTGGATACTGGATGCTCTAGAAGCAAGAAGACACCCTTTGCCCCACAGGTGTTCAGTGGTGGTGCTGAGTTATCCACAGAGTGGATCTCATAATGTCAGAGGATGGTTATCCCATTGTCCTCCCCATTAAGGCTACAAATAGCACTGATCCATAGTGCCAGCCCACAACCATGCAGAAGAACTGGTGCCATTTGCAGTACACCTAAATTAGGATTCTTTTTCCTTAATGCAATGTCTCTCTCCTAACCTCTTTTATACCTGTGGTAGATGAGATTTCAGAAATTTGTATATGTGACAACAATACACCAAGGAAAAGAAATCTAACATAAAAAGCCATGCTTAAATTTATTTCTTTCAAAAACTTTCTCAAGTCTGAGATTTCAGCAACAGGCAAAAGAATCTGACAGTCAAAGATAATCACTTCTCCAATGAGCTGTCCTACTTACCAGGCTACTAGATGTGCAATTAGTACATATTCTCAAAGATTTCTTTAACTTTTAATTCATATATAAGACCAGAAAAGATACAAGATTGACAACACTGGAAATGGAAAGCCTCTAATTTATTTTAAAAAAAAAAGGCAAGCTGCATTTACTGGGGTGATGACTTGCTCCTCCTTCACACTTCTGATGTGCCTCAGCTTGAGAAACAGTTGCCACTGATAGGTTGAGTAAAATATAAAATAATAAAAATTAAATACAAGAGGACATGAAAATTTAACTTTTTACAAGTGCCTTTTGTGTATTGTTAATTAGATCCCTTTTGAAGCCAACTGTTACTAAAGATAGCCAAATTACTGTGAGAAAACCTGGATAATTTACCAGTACAATAGGGCAGGAGTATGAAAAAATAAGGCTGCTTTTGTGAAGAGTTATTTGATGGAAAAGGATTTGGAGTCCTCATCTTTGCCTGTTTCTGAACAGAATATTCTGTGAACAAACATGAACATAGATGGACAAAATGGAGCAGACACTGGAAGCGAGGCAGACCAACAGTGCATGTCAGATGTGAGAATGGACCCGGTGGGAGTTTCCACTTTAAGCAAGCAAGTTTTTAAGAAATGCATAGAAAAGTCAAAATGGCTGTACTCTGAAATTCTTAGTGCAGCTTTCAAATCCCACCACAACTCAGAGAGTGTTCCATTCTGACTGGACAGACCAACTAAAGTCACCTGCCTGCCATGAGGAGTGGCTGATCCAATGTACCAGCCAGTGACATACACAGCCTGTCTGTCTGTCTCAATTCCCTGTAGCATCTCCTGCGACCCCAAGTCCTTGGCACAGAAAAAGAAATAAATATGATTTGTTTCTAAATCATATTCATGAGTTTTCAGACTAGAGAGTACTCATTTCCTGCATTCATTCCTCCCCCAACTCTTTAATCTTTCCTTCATATTTGTTATTGATTTAGGGTATCACTTCAGATTCAAAATAGGACTAGAGAAACTTTTTTTTTCTGAGCCTTGACATTTTCCAATATAAAAAATTCTCCAGCAGAATGGCACATGGGACTCCAAAGAGCCCCAAAAATGTCTTTTCAATGCAGCATTGCAAATTGTAAGAGTAAATGTATCTTTGAGAAGTCACATTATCTATGAATTTATTAATAGGGAATCACTTGCAAAACAAAAGAAGAAAGAAAAGCAACAAAAGTCTAACCACAGAAAAGCAAGTACTAACTGTGAGAGATGATGGTAACTAGATAATAACTTATAGTGAGCAGTATGTGGATGAAAGCAAGCACAGTTTCCACCTACCATCTTAAATTTGTCTCCAGAGGCCCTTTGAAACAGAAACAGCAGAGACATAACTGCTTTTGCCTTCCTAAGGCAAAGGTGAACTTAATGTCTTTGGAAATCTGTGATATTAAGACAATTCCTTAAACCATCAGCTGAGTGGGGAGGGGGCACAGTGTGCAGCAATCTAGCACAATCATCAGCCTAGCAATCTTTAGGAAGCTTTGGCCAAAATAGTGGGTGAAAATTTTGACAGACACAATGATCACAGCAGTTCACTTGCACAGCCATGTTGGTTTGTTGCCAAGAAGGAGGGGTTTATGCTGTTATTTGCTGCTGTATATCATCCAATAAGATATTATAATCCAGGGCTGATGATGGTTCTAAATGCTAGTGAGCAAGCTCCGTGCTAGTGGAGGCTTTGGTGTAAAGCCTCAGCAGAGACTTTCACAGACAGACAAAACCAGGAAATTAGATTCCGGACTTTGCAGTTAGGAAGGGTGTCCAAAAACTTCATTTCCAAAATACTGAAAATACCATTGGCTCCAGAAATGTTTGCAAACATAAAGTTAGCAGAGTCATTCTTTCCTACCAGGTGTTAAGCACCTTTTGATTTATTTGTTTTGCCTCATCATGTCGCCATCTCTTCCTTTTGCTGCCTCTAGCCTGCAGTGATTTTGACAAGGCTGCATTTGACCATAAGATGTTCTAAGAACCCCTCATCCAATTAGTACAGCAGTTATGAAGCCAGACCAAAAATCCACCAGTACAACCCCCGAATTCTTAAAACAATTAATATAATTCACTGTCCAATGAGAATCAAATAAAAGTCATTTCAAAGACAAGGCACAAAGGATTTCTGCAGTCCTAGATTGCATGATGTCTGGCAGGAAGTCAGTGTCAATGACAGAATGAAAACCCCAGTCCAGTCAATGAAGAAGAGAATCCTCTTGAATTCCTCATACAGTTCCCATTCCTAAATTGAGATGACATAATAAATCCTACCCAAGAAAACAGAGAAAAAACCCCCACCAAAACCAAGGAGCTCTTTTCTTTATAGTGGGATAAATCAGTATGAGGAGGTACCCAGGTTTGTGTCCAGAAGGCAAACACAAGTTTTTTAATTGGATCGTTTTTCTTGGGGCAAGTGTCTCATCCAGCTGGGCTCACCATGCTGCAGCAATCACAGAGGAATGATCTGCTTTCAGTCAGTATGACATTTCTTCTGTGTATGACTTATTAGCATGAAGTTTCAGCCTAGAGCTAAAAATAGAAGTTTAACCTCTACTAAGCACTATCTTCCAGCTAAGCACAGGAGTATTTTAAAAAACTTTTAGCTATAAGTAGATCTGATTTTTATTAAAGCATAAGAGTACAAGAGTATCAAATCTAATTGCAGTAGACTGGATGACATTACTTGAATCTTTTTTCCCAGTACATTTCAGTAACGTACTGAGCACTTGCAAAATCCTATCAAAATTAAAACAAATCAGCAGTGGAAGGAGAGTTGGCTTCTAGGAAAAAAAAAAAAAATTAGTCAGAGTTTTTAATTGGCATTTTAATTCTGTCCAAAGCTTCTTTCTAGATGTTTCACAGACTTTGGTATAGCTAAAATAGATAGCATAAAAATATAATCAAGTAGCTTCAGAAAAAAACACCAAATTGTTCATCTTTCAAAATGTAAAAGACAAAATAATGCATTCAAAAATATTGGTTCCAGAGAACTGTAAAATCAACCATATGAAAAGAACTCCATCAAAAAAACAGCTAATAAAATCACTGTGATATATTAAGTTATAAGGGAGGATATTTTTATCATTTTCTGAGAGGTTGTTAATAAATTGCACAGAAATACAGTGAAAGAACTGTTGTGATTGCAAAAACTACAGTAAAAAGGAATAGAGTGTCAGAGACACCAACATTTTACTTACCTGTAAATGTTAAAAAATTGGAGTAGCTGCATTGCTGCTCGTGCCCTCCCAATGAGTTAAATGAGGTGGAGATGGAAAGGGAGCTGACCCCTCAGGGCTGGCCATTCCAGGGGCCACGTGCTATAACCAGATGGTGTTTCTCACCCTATAAAACACAACCACGGACCTGCTGGGGACAGGTGCTGTGCTGCCAGGCTGCAGCAGTGTCATCCCAGGACACACGGGACTCGCTGCCCAGACACAGAACTTGTCTGCCAAGACAGGATGGCAACGGCAGCTGTCAGCCTGAGCCAGCTCCATCAGGTCCCCAGTTTCTTTCTGAGAACTGCTCATATTATTCCATGGTATTTTTCCATCCTTTCACCAAGTTGCCAGTTTCAAACAGATCTTTGCTGTGCCTTTCCATGCCACATCTTGACAAGAGGGATTCTGGGGATGATTCTTGCTTGGCCAGCAGTGATCCTGTGTGTAAAAATATTACCCTGCCACACTCCTTCATACAGTTTGAAGGATGCTCACATTCTATTCTAAACAGAGTCTACACATTCTTTTGTGTCTCTATATGAGATCTTCTGACATCTTCATATCCCTGTACTTTCCACATGACTTTCCCTTTGGTTCATAATATTGATCCATGAGAAGTAATTTCAACTATTTTTGTTTATTTTCAGATTTGGAAAAGCTGCTTTCTGAGACCACTTTTGTGATCTTTCAATCAATGGTGAAATTTTTCAACTCACAATTTATTTCCTCAGAGCAGGGTACAGTTTAAATTCCACCATATTACATATTGCCATCTGTATTTTTACGCTGATGTTGCCAAATACCCAGATTTTACTGAACCTGAAAAAATGTTGCTCTGCTCTTAGCTCCAGGAGCTGTTAATCCTCACAAGAGCTTCTCATCTCTATCACAGAAATTATGGCTTCTAAACCATAAATTTTTCACTTGTTTCAAGCCTGTATTTGCATCTTCTCACTTGCCTTCAATAAATATTGGGGGCAGCCAACCTCCCAGCCTTCTTTAGGTACCTCTCTTTTCAGCAAACACAAATAACCAGCAAAGTCTGGGTGATGCAGCCTTTGTGACATATCCCTTTTCTGCTTATTTCCATTTTGCTGTGTGTAAACAGGTAATGTACTATCCAGTTTTGCATCTAATTGGAAAAACAAAAATGAGAAGATAATTTCCTCTTTCTGCCTTCCTCTAGTAATCAAGTCTGTGTATTTGTTGCTGATGATACCCTAGCTATTAATTTACATTTTAGCAAACACATAACTTCATTGTATATTCTCAGGCACAGGTTCCTTGCTCTTCAAAATCAATACTTTACAGAATTGATGAAATAGGCTTCTATTAGCCTTTGATATTCCAATCATTTTGCTGTGATTTCCTTTAGGATTAATTAAATGAAACCACACCCAACCACATGACCTATCTCCCTTGCTTCTTTGATCCCTATTGATATTGCTATTGAAACTGCCTCATGTGATATTCAAAAGAAAGGAATGGCCCTAAAGTCCTCACTTTCTCCACTATCACTCTTCAGTGGAAATGATGTATCTACCTTTGAAGGTTTTTGAGGTAGAATTTTCCAAAGTATGATAAAAGGAGGTCAAACATCGCAGTGTGCACTTTCCACTTCAGCACTGGGGGAGAAGTTAGTCTTTATTTTCAAGATGACTTTCTTTTTACTTTTGGTTATAGGAAATTATCTAAAAAATCTAAGGTTGCATTCTTAAGAATTTGCTGTTATCATCAGTTTTGGTGAAGCTACCAGAAGTGGACATTGCAGTGATTCACCTTTTTCAGTAAGATGTTCTCTCCTGAATTTCAATGCAATTTTCCATAAAACATATTTCTTGTAGAATTTCATGCACTTTATGTGCACCATTGCTTCTACTGAATTCCTCAAATTCTGAGAGAAGAGCTCCCTTCCCTTGTAGCAGTTTCCAATTGAGACAAAAGACACTGCAGGTAAGTAGAATGAATGACAAGAAAAAAGTACAAGGTATATTTCCTTTTTTATTTTTTTAAGAATGTTATGCCTTCAAAGGTTTTCCTTAAGCCCAGAATGGCTCCATCTTGTTGAAGAAGACATCCTTCAATTTTAGTGGCACCACAGCATTCATCTTTTTGAACTTAAGCTTGTGGTTTCTAGAAGCTTGTACCATCACATGAAGTTTGACAGGTTTTAGGAAATTCTAGTTACGGTAGACAGGAGAATTGAAACCGTTTCATCTCAGGTGAAAAATGAGGAAGTTTAAATCATAGGCTTTGAAAGAACCACCACAGGAGGAAATCTCCAGATATACTTGATTTGACATCTCAATAAAAGAGAACAAGGCATTGCAATGTAAAATGAAGTGCCTGAAAGAAGGTCAGCACTGCTACCTTTCAATTAAACTTGTACTTCTGAAAGGTTGAGGTGAAGGACCTCAAGGCCTCTCATATCAACTTTTGATGCTGAACTGAGTGTCCATATTGAAGTTTGGTCTCAGAAAAGAAATAACTGGACATTGTCTTTTAACACATGACTGATACCACAGATTAAAAAATAATAAAGGGTCTGATTCACTATTGATTTTTTGCCTTTTTGGCTACACTCCGAGCTGTTGCAAATCAGCTCAGGCTATTGGTGTCAGTGGCGTTATGCCTTCTTTGACCTCCTGCAAGGTCCATCCAGCAAGGACTTACATTTATGAAAAAGAAAAATTAATAGAAATTAAAGCAAATGAAAGTGAAGGACCTCTTATTCCACCAAAACCAGCAGCAAACCTTCCTTTGTCTGGCGAGAGAAAAGTCTCCCTGCCTTCGCTGGTGGCTGGAGCAAGGATTGCCATTTCTGCCACAGACCAAATTAGCAATGAATCAAACACTCATTTACAGAGATTGTCCACAGCTATTTTGATTTGGAAGATTTGCCACGGGAGGATATAAGGGCTGTAATAGCCTTTTTAGCAGTGCTCAGTGCAGCAAATACTCTGTAGCAGAAGGTGCTGAGCCCAAGTGGTTTCCCTCGTTTTCCATTAATATCACAGCCTTATCCATCCCTGACTGTGACTACAACACGAGCAAATTGGTTCAAAACTTGGCTTCCTCTTTCATCACACACCAGAAATCTGTGTATAAGATTCAAAGTATTTTTTAATTTTAATGAATTTAATGAATTTAGGAATGTCTGGAATATTTTTAATGAATTGCTTGGAAAAATAAAGAAGGGAAAATGCATATATAAATATTACATTCATATAAATAGATACTTTCAAAATTTGCTTGCACTTATTTGATATCTGACTTTCAGAGTATACCAGTTGGCTTATCATTCACACATGAACTCATATTCATGCACACATGAGCACCCCACATATACAAACATAAATCCCTCAGACTCATTTAATGTGATTTATAAATACTTCACAGTAATTACTATAGCTAATATACTGCAAATCAGAAGAGAAAATGCCTGCTATGCAAGAACTAACTAAAAAATTGGTGAACTGTAGGTAAGAAGTAAAAATTCTTTTTTTCATCTTATGAGATTACATAAAACAAATACTAAATTTCAGATGGATGGTATGTCTTTGCTTGAGGGAAACACATGACAACAGAAAGCAACATTATGGAGCACTATGGAAATAAAATTACATTTTTAGTAAAAGTAAATTATTTCATTTATAGGTGCTGTTGATTACATTCTTTCTGTGGAATAATATAGTGAAAATTTTGTATGCAAAAAAACTTGCTTTTCATAATATTACATAATATTATAAATTAATGTAATATATAGTATATTGTTACACAATTACATAATTGTTTCTTCGGATAAAATAGCTTCTATTATTGGAAATTAAAAACACCAGTTTAAATATTAAATTTCAGGCAAGAACATAGTGTATTTTTGAGTTATAGCAGTTTTAAAAGCAAAAGGTTGTTTCTGATGTTTCAACAAGAAAGGTCTTCCTTTTCTGCTGACAAGTAGTCCTGGTTTTCAGCATAGTTTTCCATGGGGAAAGTCAGATACAGGAAAAGATATATCTGAGACTGGCATTTCATGTCTTAGTTCACCACAGGTAATCATGAGTACTCACTGCAATCAGAGATATCACCGTCATGGCATGACACATCATGACCTGCAATGTAATATCTTATAGCAGGAGGTAGGGGAAACTTGATTTGATAGACAGTTTTCATCTGCTAATGACAAATTAGGGGCACCTCTGAATTATTCATCTATAATTCCTGCATATGCTTAACTCAAATCGACTTTGATGCCATGCAAGTTTCAAACTTAGTACAAGTGAGCTTTTTGCTTTTATATGTAACTAACATCAGAGAAACGAAGTAATAAAAATCTACTGAAATCAAGAAAAGTTTTAATTTCATGACAGTTTGCAATACTTGCTAAGCAGACCAGATTCAGAGCAGACAATGACTTATAAGATTTCCTTAAACAAAGTTTAAAAAATGAAAAAATAGAGCAGCACTTCACAGTTGTTTGTTTGCTCTGCTAACTTGCACATAATTAAATTATATATAGATGCTCCAATGAAAATATATGACTTCCAATGCAATTGTACAGGTTGCTATTTACTGTATTCATTCATGCTGATAGATGCAGAAAATATAATGGATTTAAGGGAAGACAAATGCCTGTTTAATAAAACAAACCGATTACCACCAGGAGTCAATATATTTTTATATTGATGTCTTCATTAGCACTGGAACATTCTATTTAAAAACCAATCAACATACCTTCATACCAGGATTAAAAATCAGCTTCGTTAGAGCAGCTCAGCAGTAGGAATCAATACAGCCACTGGTTCTGTAAATCTGGGATGACAGACAGAGCTTTCCTCCCCTCAAGATTGCCTGAATGGTGCAGCCATCTGCACCAGCTCAGCTGAAGGGGTTTGTGAGTGCTCTGAGCCATTACCCTCTGTAAGGGTGGGATTCATCACCACCTAGCCAAAAGTAATTATCTGATGAAAAGCTACATCCAGTGAAATCTAATGAAAATCCAGGCTGTGTTAACAATGGGGAAGGACAGAATTCTCCAGAGAGTACCTTGTTCCTCTTACTGTTGACACAGCTCAGAAGAATCTAAACTGACATCTTAAGGTTTTCACTTTTTTCCAATATTATGGACCTTTCCTAAATGTCCAGTCTGGGCTTTTTGAGGGGCACTAGGCACAGTCTTTCCTGTTTGATGTCCTGCTTACAGTACTGTGGAGATGTGTTTGGGGAACATAAGCTGAAAAGAATTCAGAAGGAAGGACTTTTTCTCCACGAGTAAAGTGAAAAAATGGAAAGGATTGCCAAGAAATGTTATGTAGTCTCCAACCCTAGGTGTTTTCAAGGCTTGACTCAGAGTAACCTAACCTGACCTAATAGCTGACCCCGCTGTGGCAGGCAGTTGATCTAGAGACTTCCTGAGGCCCCTTCCAAGAGGAATTATCCCTTGGTTCCATGGTATTTACCCATTATTATCTTGGCACTGAGCTGGCTCCCCTGATGGTACTTCAGGGAGTTCAGAGTGAAATTGAGTCTACTCAGTTGGAGTTTTGCCTTTAATTGCAGTTCAGAAGTGTCAAAAATTTCATACCAGAGCTTGCTGAGGAGGGTGTGGTGACCTTTTGGGGACTTCAGACTTATTAACAATACAGAGATAAACCACAGCAATTGGATTTAACTCACTTTCTTGCTCAATCCATCTTTAGGAAACACCCTCAAATTCAGAAGCCTACAGATGTTCTGTGATGAGCCCTGCACAAGAAAATACAGAACTTTGAAATCAAATTGCAATTTCTACAAATGACCGTCAGTTTTTTGTGAATTCTTTACTTTGGTAAAATTCTAAAATTCTGTCCTAAATTATAGATTCTGCTTGACTGCCAACAGCCAGGGGAGTGGAGAAAACCCATTAATTACCTTTTCTCCTTCTCTCCAGTGATCAGAAACAACAGCAGCTTCCATGTTGCCTTAATAAATGTTAGGTCTTGGACACCTGGAAGGGAGAGGGTGGAATGTGGGACAAGGATGCACTGAAAAGATAATGCAGCAGGTGTCTGGGTATGGGACAGTGCTGTTCCCTCTCTAGGATTTCAGTGTCAGCACATGGCATGGCACTGCAGCTCTCTGGGAAATGGGCTGCCCAAGCCTGTGGCTGCTGCAGGCCCTGGGAATACACCACCAAATCTGCATGCTTGAAAAGGCAGAACAACTGGAAAGAATGCATGCAGATCTAAGAGGCAAAATCAGTTTAGCAAGATTAAAAGACGATAAGGCATTTGTATTAATAAGAACACGCCTTATAATTATGCTAACTAGACTAAGAATTATAGGGCCAACAGTCTTTATTTCAGACATGAGATGATCACCAGCTGGGGACAGACAGAAATTGTATTTCATGGTAAAATACTGCACAATCAGGTGCATTGTGTGGGTATTTTACCTTCCTGTGAAACATCTGGTGTGAGCCACTGTCAGAGACAAGATGTCAGACTAGCTGGACCATTTATCTGTTCTGGTGCATAATTCTTACACTTCTTTAGCTTACAGACTTTTCTGATTGCTTGAGAACATTTATGAAATTGTAGGGCAGGGAAGAGAGATGTTATTTCTAATTGAACAACTTGCTATGTCTCACCACCTGTTGTTTGTACATAAGATGATAGGGTTCCAATCACAAGATTAATGCACAATTCAGACTGGAAAAATATCAGCAAATCTGTCTGATTCTCCTATTTTAAACCCTTTCACGATCTTCAGAAATATTTCACAGTGCCAAAAGCAATTTCAAAAATAAACCATAGGATTTTATAAAAAGCCTTCAAAAAGCTGCATCCATCATTTGCATATGCAAAACTTTCACTGCAGGTTCATGCATAAGACTGGTTATGTAATTTTTGTAAAATTTATGGGGGTTATGATTAAATGGATTTTTTATTTTTACTTTACACGACAGGAACATTCAACACTGACATGCTGAACAAAAGTGTAGAGGTTAAAATCTGATTCCCACAAAAACTTTCTCCGACATAATATTTTGCTCCACATTAATTGCTCCAAACCTTTTTGTTCCTTAATGATTCCCACTCAGAAAATTTTTACTTTCTTTTAGAAAACAACAACGGAGAAACTTACTAAAGTTGAAGAAATTCCATCACTATTATTTTAATACTAAAACTTCATTAGCTGCCTGGGCTTTTTGCAGTAGTCCTGGCTGATTATTCCTGCTAGGATATACATTTGTGTGCCTGAACCTTTCTTCTCAAGATTTTGCAACAGTGTCAGAAGCTAAAGAGGTGGTTTTTTCCCATTTGATCCCATTTTTACTAAGATTTTATATAATTGATTAAAAATTATGTCTTACTGCATCTTTTTCCACTTTAAGGAAGCTTTCAGCCTTAGAAAGGCATTTTTTTTTCTCCAAATCAAGTAAATAAAATAGAGAGTTCATCACAACCTCACTATTTCTATTACCATCACATAACCAAAATATGACTTGAGAAGAAAAAGGAATTTTGATCTTTGAAGAAGATTAATGACTGATCTTTGCAAATATTTAGTAGTTTAGCAGACAATTCTTGAGGGACAATCAAAAAGATTTTGAAGACTGAACCAATAAGATGGTTAGGCACAGGTAAATTTTTAAGTTTCTTTCAAAAATAATTCATAAAATATAGTTTAAATAAATAAATAAGGCCTGGTTGATGTCCTGTTCTCATGTTAATAACACTTTCAGACCGACACTTTTGGGAAGAAAGTACTCTTTTCCTAGTTTACAAACACCCAAATGTTCTTTTGAAGTTAAATGAAAATCGGCTTCTAATTCAAAAAATAATAATTTAAAATAGATTTTCTACGTTTAAGGCATGAATTCTTTCATTAATAGATTTTCTTTTTTTCAGTCAATTTTATGAGCAGATCAAAAACTCTACTAGGGAATTCTTCGAAAAGAGATCTCTAAATCTACATTTGAGGGCAAATGAATAAAACACTGAGTAGAAATCTACCATTTTGGAGATGGACAAGAAATACTTCATACCTCATGGATGAAAAATAATTTCTGGTTGTGCTTGATAAAGTATTCAATAACACAATTTTTACATTAAAAATAAACATCTTTTGTTTGGTTTTTCAGCTAGTCAAAGAAAGGCTCTTGGGTTTTGGCTACTGTTGGAAGAATACATGGCATAACATCAAAAACCTCATGTTTAACATTCAGAAGGAGGAAAAAATATCTATTACCAACCTGTAAAAATTTGTAAAATTCATTAAAGAAACATACCCTGAAATGGCATAAAATACTGAAGCCAGCAGGATGGCTGATTTCACATAACTGAGCACAGAAATGAAGAAAAATATGTTACCCCAAAGCCATCAAAATCCTGCTAAATAGTTCTTTGGAGACTTAGGAATCCAAAAGCTTCCTGAATACAATCTAGCATACTCTCCTTTAACAGACCAATGAAAATGCACAGATTCATATATATATTCAAAATGTTACCTTTATTCACGCCCATTCATGTATAAATGCATATATGCAAGCTTTCAAAAATAAAAAATAGTAATTTTGCATACATCCCTGCATTATTTATATGTTGGAAACATTTTTGTAAACATTTGTTTCCTGACTTTTATTTATTATGTTTGTAGAGATTGCTCTTCACCACAAGATCAACTGTAATACTGTCGAAGGCCATTGATAATGAAAAAAAAAAAAAAAAGTTATTTAAAAACATATATATTCAAATTCCTGTTTGTTTACCATTTAGCCAGAGAGTCCATCAAAAAGCCATTTATAACCCTTGTTATCCCTGAGAAAGATGAATATCTTCTGATTTCTGTAAGTGCATTATACATTATAGAGTTGAAAGCTCTGTACATTTAGCATCAGCACATCTATCCAAGTGCTTAAGCAACAATTTCAGATTTTGCCTGTTGCATAATGATTAGAAGGTGCCCAACTTTCTGCTGAGATCCTGGAACTGCAGCCTGTGCTAATGAGGCAGCCCTAAAAGAGGGAATGTTGTTGTGTTTGGGTTGTTGGAATATAGCCTGGGCATTTTCTTCATTATCCTTTTCATTCCCAGAATGGCTGAGGTTGGATGAGACCACTGGAAGTCGCCTGGTCCATGCTGCTTCCCTGCCCTGCTGGCATCCCAGCTACTGCCTACACAAAAGTCCAGCTAGTCTCAGTTTGGAGCAAAAGTTCACGAGTCAAGAGCCACAGCCAAACTGCCATACCATCCAGGCACCCAGTGAATCCCATACATGGGATACAGGTCAAGTTTACCTCAGTATTGCTCCAATAACTTTTCTGCCTTCACAACACACAACTCCCAACACGCCACTATTCCCCAAGGAGGCTCCTCTCTTCAGCCCAAGTAGGGCAGAAAACAGCTGAAATTGTCACCTTGTTTTAAGGCAAATTGGGAAGATCCATCAAAGAGCAGTGACTTTCTGCCATTACCAACTTTGATTTGAGCAAAGGAACTGATGTTGAGAGGGTCTAGTTCTCATTGCCAGATATTTAGGCTTAAGCAATCACTCTTTTAAGGTTCTTTGGAATAACTGGGATCTCCAGGAAGTGCACATGAGCAGTAACTCTACTGAAAGCCCCAGATATTCTGGTGCAAAACCAGGATGGGAATGAGAGCAAGCTGGCACACACTGTCACCATTTGCCTGAACAGCAATCAGCCAGACAATACAAATACATTAAAAATTTGGAGCTTGTAGAGCTTGTATTCTTCTCCTGATTTAACCTGCAGTTAAACAACCCTTGCAATGCTGCCTGCCTTTAAAGACAGCTGATGTGCCAGGAGATTTCGTGTCAGCTCAGGCAATAGCACATTCACAGCATAATAAGGGGGGCAAAAGAGTTCACTGCCAGGGGTGGCTGCTCAAATACATGTGCTTTCTGCTGTGTTTGACTACAGGAATATTGACTCATAAATATGCTTCATTTTCTTCCTTGGAAAGCCAAAGATTAGCTGCAGCATAGGTGAGTGTTACCTGCATTAATAAAAGCTTCCCAATCTTTCAGTCTTCTGAAGAAGCAATTCAATGGTTTCATTGCTTTTCCCATCAGGGACTGCTGATAGCAAACACCATGCTCTCTTTTGCAACACAAAAATGTGGAACCTGCCATGTAGTTTAAACTGTATTAAAAAACCCCAAAGTGGAAAAAAAATTAGGTGTTTCTGCCTCAAAAAAGCAGGCAGGCAAATATGGCAATTTCTTACTGAACAATTCTACCTACTGAGTATAGTTGGCATGATCTGCTTATTACAGTAAGTAAAATTTTTATTGCTGTTTCTTCCTGTTATCCTGCTGCTCCAATGCAGTTAAGAGAGACGACTCTGAATCCTGCTCCATTTTGTGCAACATAAACAGAATTTATGCCGCAATTGTGAAGTCAGAGTCTGCCTCCAGTTATTCCTTGTAATTCCCATGAAGGAAGAAAGCTGAGTACAGCTGAACCCAGAATCTTTACTGACAATAGCAAAACAGGACCCAAGGAGAATCCAGCTTGACTTCCAGGCAGGAGGTTGAGTTTATCTTGGTAGCACTGCTAGAGCCTGGTGGTGAATGCTTTTTTGTAGGGTAGGAACTTACTGCAGCAGAGAAAGATTCAAACGCTCTAAAGAGAGCTTTCCAAGAACTATATATATGTTTTTACACTGGTAAATGGGAGTTTACAGATACTCCTATTCTCCATTCTGAAAATATAATGTATATTTCCAACTATTTTTGTTTACCTCTGTCTGTGAGGTATAATATAGAGCTTGTCAGTACAGGGAAGTAGTCCAGAATGTCCATTGCAGACTAAACTGCCCTAAAACATCTTTGTGACCCTAAAGAGGTTATTTGTTCCTTGATCACCTTTGGATTAAAAACCAGTTTCTTTTCCTCTCCAGCAACTCACTTTCAAAATGTTTACAACAGTCCTAAAGGAGAGGAAAACTTTCATTTAATATATGTCCTTATATCAGGTATGTAAGAATTAGTAATGGTCGGCTTCTCAGACACTTAATAGGAAGAGAGAGGAAGCATAAAGCCGATAAAAAACCTCTCTGGAGAAGACTATTTTTCTATTATCTGTAGAGGGCACTTCTAGCTTAAGT
Organism: Luscinia megarhynchos; assembly: GCA_034336665.1. Classification (NCBI taxonomy): domain Eukaryota; kingdom Metazoa; phylum Chordata; class Aves; order Passeriformes; family Muscicapidae; genus Luscinia; species Luscinia megarhynchos. Next base: position 76,157,781 of record JAPFBE010000003.1, read on the forward strand.
GATTCAGCAAGGCCTAAAGTTAGACATTATGAAAATAGATTAATTGTTCCTGTGAGCAGCTGCCCTGGAAGGGTTTTTCTACAACACCTGGCATCCCTCAGTGTCACAGGTGTGGGTCCTGTCCATACTTCCATACTACTTATGGACACACCATGTTATGTCTTATTCCTGAAATTCAGCATTGGTGACTATGAGACCTTGCAGTTGATGGCTCAGGAGGTGGCAATCTGTGTGATGAGTAACTCACTGAGAGGAAGGAAGGATGGATTCCAGGAAGGAAGGATTCCAGGAAGAAAGGATTCCAGGAAGAAAGGAAGGAAGGAAGGATTCCAGAAAGGAAGGACTCCAGGAAGCAAGGGAGGGAGGAAGGAAGGGAGGGAGGGAGGAAGGGAGGAAGGGAGGGAGGGAGGGAGGGAGGGAGGGAGGGAGGGAGGGAGGGAGGGAGGGAGGGAGGGAGGGAGGGAGGGAGGGAGGGAGGAGGAAGGAAGGAAGGAAGGAAGGAAGGAAGGAAGGAAGGAAGGAAGGAAGGAAGGAAGGAAGGAAGGAAGGAAGGAAGGAAGGAAGGAAGGAAGGAAGGAAGGAAGGAAGGAAGGAAGGAAGGAAGGAAGGAAGGAAGGAAGGAAGGAAGGAAGGAAGGAAGGAAGGAAGGAAGGAAGGAAGGAAGGAAGGAAGGAAGGAAGGAAGGAAGGAAGGAAGGAAGGAAGGAAGGAAGGAAGGAAGGAAGGAAGGAAGGAAGGAAGGAAGGAAGGAAGGAAGGAAGGAAGGAAGGAAGGAAGGAAGGAAGGAAGGAAGGAAGGAAGGAAGGAAGGAAGGAAGGAAGGAAGGAAGGAAGGAAGGAAGGAAGGAAGGGAAGGAAGGAAGAAAGGAAGGAAAGAAAGAAAGAAAGGAAAAGAAAGAAAGAAAGAAAAGAAAGAAAGAAAGAAAGAAAGAAAGAAAGAAAGAAAGAAAGAAAGAAAGAAAGAAAGAAAGAAAGAAAGAAAAAGAAAGAAAGAAAGAAAGAAGAAAGAAAGAAAGAAAGAAAGAAAGAAAGAAAGAAAAGAAAGAAATCATATACAGAGTAACCCTGCCAAACCAGAGCTGGAGCTGGCACAGAGGTAGGTAGGGAGGATCTGTGGTATGTAGAGGGCCAGACTATCTTTCTGGGTGCCAGCCAGACTTGGATCTGCTTAAGGCAATGGTGAAACCTCCTTCAGAAACCCTGGAAGGGAGTCAAGCCAAAATGCCCAGCTTTTGAGAAAGGTCAATGTGTCATTTTAAATTCCTCCTAGCTCCTTCTTTACATATAAAGCCTTTCACTCCAATACACTTTTTCTTTTCTTATGATGAGGAAGAAGAAGAAAAAAAAAAAGCATTATGAAGAGGGGAGTGCAACACTTTTTAAAAGCCTGAGATGACTCCTACCCAGAAAATTCTAGCCTGGTGGACTATCCAAGGATTAAAAAGCAACAAATGAAAGAAGTTAAAAATATAAGAGCTCCTGAGCAAACTGCTTCGTGTCACCAATATGTGTGGGGTTTTTACTGCCTTGGCTCCAGCACACAGCTGCAGAGCTGTGCAACCCACACTGTGCCAACACCTCACTGAAGAGATTCAGAAAACAGCCCAATGAAAAACAAAAGATTAACAGCCTGAGCTTTCTCACCAAAATCTACATCTCCAGAAGAGCCACCACATCCAACAATGTGTTTGGGCAGTCATGTGTACGTGCAAATCACTGTGGAAGACAAAAGAGGAGTGGGATCAAAACTCCTGATGATGGAGTCCAGGCATAATCCAACAAAATTAGCTGATTTAGGAACTAGCACTTCTGTGAGCCACCAGAAGTCTGAATGAGCCCACAGTTCATCCCAATCTGCATCAGTGTTCACACAAGCTGACACTGGAAAAGCCAGAGTTCCTCCATATGCAACTCTTGGGCTGGATGCCTGGGGGATGTTTGTCCATCTTTCTGAAGCAGTTCTAGAACTTTTTTAATCATAATGAAAAATAAATCAGTAAGTGATAACTAAATGCCTTCTTGATATATTCACTATTATTAGAGGGCTTTAAAAAAAATTTGGAAGAGAAAATAATTTCATGACTGACATGGTGATGGCTTGATATCTCACAGCAAAGGATGAGGGTTTGCAGAGGCTCTCCTAACTTGGAAAGTATCAGGTGTTTTTTTCAGAAACCTAGAAAGGTTTATGAATAGTTTTTATGGTGGATTTGCCTGTGAAACCTCCCAGAACCTAAGAGTTTGGGTTATTATAGCCTGTCTCCAAAGGGACTTTGGAAAAGTCCTAGATTTCAGTCTTCTGTTGCAGTCAACTTTCAAAACACTCTATCACTTCAGAACTACCTTCTTCTTTTGCATGTTCCCATTTCTCCTTGATTCCACTTCACAAACTGAAGATCTGCTCATCCATAAAGCACACAACATAAATTGCCCCCAGTCCTCTCATCTCAACACTTCCCAGCCTAAACATCCTCCAGCCAAAGCGTTTGGCTCATTTCTCTCTTAGTTTTCCACTTTCCTAGAGCTTCTCCAGTTTTCTCCTTTCCTCTATTTCTCACTTGTTTCTACAGCATTACAATTACTATGGAATTTGTGCTGCTGCCAAGGTCCATCACAAAATCAAGGGGTATGCCAGGGAGGTCAGACATCCAAGGAGGTCAGACATCCACAGATGAACATTATTCTTCATTTTCCTGAGTCCCTCCACAACGGCATCTGTTAGTCCTCTGTGCTTTCAATGTCTCTGTCCCATCCTCAGGTTTTATCCCATGAGCTCACTGGACATGTCATGAGGTGCCACTCAGAAAAACCTACAAGTGTGATGTTTGCTCTTTGGGGGAAGCTCTCTCTCTGAGTAACAGACCTGCTGTCAGGGCTGCAGGCCAAGCTGTCCTGACAGTTTTCCTACCTGTGCATTAACACACAGGCCTGCTATGGAAAAACAGCTGTGTAATTGGTGAGGTCCTGCAGTTTGGCTGTTCAGCAGTGTCAAGGCACTTGGGGCACATCTTGTGTTTATCACTGCTCCCTGCAGGTAGCACAGAAACACCACTTTAAATTGACAGAACACGACAGTGAGCACAAAATCAATGCCAGATATGCCCAGACATTAGTGGACTCCTTAGGCTACTTTATAAGAGTGGGGAATAAAAGATATTTTTTCCTTTCCTTTAGTTTGTTCTTTTAAAATGGCACACCCTCATCAGTAACTAAAGGTGAAATTATTTGATTCATTTCTGTGGACACAAAAGAAGGACACTTCAGTTTTCACAGATCCCAATCTGAGATCAATTCTATGATTTTTCCACTTTTGTATTACATGTGTGGACTCATTCTCATTGTATTAAAATAATCACCAGAAAATCCTGATAATGCTCTTAAGGTGGCAAGAAGTAACTATTTTCTCCATCTAGAAACAAAACATGGTGATCTGATCCACGACAGGAAGTTATCTACAATGACGAAAGAGATCCAGAAGCAAAAGCTAATTTTTGGATGCCAAACTGGATAGTCCCTCAAGGGTTCTGCTTTCCAGAAAAGTTCTGAGTCTATAGAAAAACTACTTCTGTAAGGAGTAGTCACTAAATCAACAAGTGAGACAACTAAGAATCACCAGGGTCTAGTGAAAATCATTGTTGTGTTCCTATACTCCTCTAAATAAAACAGATGTTTTCCCAAGGAAATAAAATTAATGTCCATTATTTTTTTTCTGGAGAGTAAGCAATTTGGCCTTGAACTTCTCAATACATTTTACATTGCCTCCCAAACACTTTGTATCATACTGAATGCAGGAAAACAATTTTTGAAATAGCTTTTTGCACAGGTACTCCGATTACATTTTGCTTTCTTTGATCATTTTGTTGCTATGCTATTGATTTTTTCATTAAAACAGAGACACAGTTCCCAACATACATGTTTAAAAGTATAGAAATCATCCCCCATTGTAATTAGTTCTATCTTTGCTGGCTCCATTTAATGAAATCTCAAGGACCAATTGCTACATTTCATATTCAGTCAAAATTCCCATTAATCCATATATGTTATTTGTTATGAAAATAGCAGTGATATCACGTTATCATTTTCTAATATTATTGCATGAAAGAGGAAAGAGAGAAGATAGGTTGTACAGAAAATAAGCTTTTATAGTAAACCAAAACCATCCATAATAATTAGTGATATCTGGGAAACTTTAATGATTACCAAAAGTAAATTGATTAATTTTAATTAATGTCTCTTTTTTACAGTGGCATCATTCAGTCTGCAGAATGGATGTTTTCCCTATTGATTTTCTTCCAGGGAACTGCCTCTGTCCCCCTCACCCTCATCCCCAACAGTTCCAATTTTTATTTGTCAGCTTGACCAAAGTATGGCTTTCAGTGATTTCACATCCTAAGCTCATTCATCAGAGCATCTAATAAAAGTGTTGAACTCTTTTATTGATAGGCAGTGGCACAAAATATGGGGCTGGGGAGAGATCAGCCACCTCTGACTTTCCCTCCTCAGCTGTCTGAAGAAGTAACAGAGTACTGTTACCCAGTGACAGAGGGGCCTTGGTTTGTGCCCTCAGTGAAATGAATCCTGCTGGCAAATAAACCCAAAGATGGCTATTCTTCTTCTGAAAAGTATTGTCCATCACAGACTTCCAGAAATTCTCAATGGTCAGTGCAGCTTTCAGCCACGGTTTGCTGATTGCTTTATATGTCAGAATGAAAACTATCAAATACACAATCTGTGGGATGTCACTGGCCATCACAATTTATAGCACTGCAAATACAGCTCAGGCTGGGTCTACATCTTCTGCTTCAGAAAGAGGAGCTGTCTTGATTCCAGGGACAAAAAGGCAGCCTCAGCAAAACCCAGCAGCACAGATGTATATCTCAGTAGAGAGAGGCCAGCAAGTGCCAGGGTTAGAAGTGGCCAACAGATTCCAGAAAATCCTATTACTGTTTAGAAAATTCTAGTTTCGATTTTAAAAAATGTGGTTTGTTTTTTTCCCCCAAGAGTCAACTTCCTGTGGCACACAACACCTTCTTTGTTGTTTTTTTTTAATAATTGCAAGCATATTCTATTACTCATATGATAGTGATCTGGAGCTACTCAAACAGTGATACTATGGTCCATCACAAAAGATGAAGTCATTTACAGAAATGTATCACTGATACTGGAAGCACAAGGTCACACAGGAGTATTTTATCTAAAAAACATTTTGGTAGAACTGTTGTTTTGGGGTTTTTTTTCAGTATTCAGCTATTTACCAAGGAAATTAACCTTTCCATGAGGAAAAAAATCCCAAAACCTCAAATTCATGTTAAATTGCAAGTGAGGTATATTCATTCCACAGACTGGACTGCTGCATCAGTATGTGTGTCTCATGTAGTGTCAACACTCACAAGTTCAGTAGAAACTCTTCAGCCTATTTAGTGCTGCAACCATATTACTTAAAAATCCTTTAAAAACACCTATGAATGTGGGACAAGTTGCACAACTGGAACACTGCAATCACTGAATCACACCATCGAGGGCTGCAAGCTCTTCAGAAGGAATGGGCTGGAAAGGAGGGGTGGGGCATTGTGCTCTGTGTTAAGGAATGGAGACTGTAAAAAGCTGCCTCTGGAAAACAGACACAAGATCAAAGCCTGTGGGTTAAAAGGAAGGACAGAACCCATAGAGTGGCTCCACTACAGAGAGACAGACCAGGGGGGCCTGCTGGTGAGGCTTTCTCACTTCAGCTATGGGCAGCATCACACAGAGGAGCTCTCACTCTGTCAGATTTCAACCACCCAGACACCTGCTGGGAAAGCAGCAGAGCTGGCTGTAAGGAATCCAGAAGACTCCCAAAGTACATAGAGCATTCATCCTGAACTGCCTCAAAAGAGGAGTGGCCAGCAGGTCAAGGGAAGTGATTCTACCCCTCTACTCTGATTTTGTGACACCCCATCTTTAGTGCTGCCTCCAGCTCTGGGGTCCTTGGCACAGGAAAGATGTGGACCTGTTGGAGTGGATCCACAGGAGGGCCACAAAGACAATCAGAGGGCTGGAGACTTTCTCAGACAGTCCAAGAGAGGAGAGACTGCTCAGCTTGAAGAAGAGATGGTGCCAAGAAGACCTCCTTGTGGCCTCCCTTCCAGTACTTAAAGGGACTTATAAAAATGAGGGAGACCAACTTTTTACGTGGACGGATAGTGACAGGACCATAAGGAATGGTTTTAAACAAAAAGAGGATTTTGATTAGGTTTTAGAAAGAAATTGTTTACAGTGAGGATGCTGAGGCACTGGAACAGGTTGCCCAGAGAAATTGTGGATGTCCCATCCCCAGAAATGCTCAAGGCCAGGTTGGCTGGGGCTGTGAGGAAAATGGTCCAGTAAAAGGTGTCCCTACCCATGGTAGGGGTTTGGAACTGGATCATCTTTAAAGTCCCTTCCAACTCAAACCATTCTACAATTCTGTGATTCTGTAAACCTTTTCAGAAACAAAATTTTAGCTGAAGAATTGCTTTCTAGCCAATAAATGGTTCTAAAGCTTGGATGAGTTTTAAAGTAGAATCATTTCCATTTATCTCTGTAAAGGACAGTGGAAAGGCAGAATCATTACACTAGAGGGAGGAGAGGAATACAGTAGAAATGTGTTTCAGCTGCATAAGCCATATCAGGGGATTCCTAATGAGTTGGAAGCCTAACACTAATCACAACACTAATAGAAACAAGGACATCACAAGCAGCAATATGCAACCTCTTGTCTTCAGTCTACAACAAAAATGATTAAGCACGAGCAGACATTTAGCTAAACTGGTTTAAATAAGGTGACAGTAGTACAAAGCAGTGCAAAAACAGGTTAATGAACACTAGGATAAATTAGGTGTATCTGAGTCATCAGGAATTTATGAAATTCACAGTAGACTACTTAAGAATACAGCAAGGGTATTCTCTTTGCCATTAATAATTATATGTGAAAATGAATGAAAAGTGAGGGTTGTCCCAGAGGACTGTAAATCAGCTATCAGTATAAACAAGAAAGGAGGGAAAAGATCTAGGGAATTATGAACAAGTTAACCTAACAAAGATTCTCAGAAAAATATTGCATTAACATTATTAAGATTAACCATCAATTATAAACCCTTAGCACATACAAAGCAGATAACATGTGCTGTGAGGAAAAAATCAGGAACAACAAAGTTAAGTTCCTTTGGTGGCCCAGTGGAATGGGGAGGGGATAAACAGGAGCTGTGAAAAATCTGCAATAAAGTAAACTTTGAACATTGAACAATAAAATAATCTTGAGAGCAAATTAAAGAAACAAGTTCTGAATAAGATAGGTACACATGTAATGGAAAAATATGCATTGAGACATTAGTTCACAACTCAGTTGGAGAGTGAGGACTCTTGGTGAGTCCTCAGGCAAAAGGGTCTGGATGTATTAGTATTGGTACTTTTGGTATTTTCACTGGCAACCTGGATGAATGTGTTTGCTGGCCTATAGAGCTATAGACAGCTGTGAGCTGTTGGAAAGAAGAGTCCTGAAAAGTATCTTGTCAAATAAAAGCTTCCCAGGAAACATCAAGACTGAAATACATAAACCCAAATGCAAAATTATTCAAAGAGAAATATGTACATGCAAAAATTAATAATAGAAAATACATATCAGCATAGTGGACTCAAATCAAATGAAACAATACAATGTTTCTGAAAAGGAGGATAAAAATAATTATCAGCTTTGCTAGCAAGAATTTCCAAAGTAAAAAGACAGAAGACTGGTTGTGAGTGAAGCACAAGATGAAACTGCTCCATTCAGTTGGGGGCTTACTCTCAAAGAAATTAAAGGAAAAAAATGAAAAGAATGAAAAGTGATCAGCAAGAATGATGTGGGTTAAAATCCAGTATCAGTGATGAAAGGTTGAAGGACCTGAGCTGCAATATGTAAAGTAAGAAAACTGACAGCAGCTTTCAAAGACATAAGAGCCCTTCACAAGGATGATTTCAGTCAATAATTAAACCTACTGTAGGACTAGGCATAATCAGGTTAGTTTCCAGGCAGCAGATTGAGGTTGGATTTGGGGAGACAGCTAACTAGATATGTAGGGAAATAAACAGTATTAAGACATTGGAAAGACTTGGAAAAACAAACAAGATAGATCATGTCCTAAAGAGGATGCTTTTTCTGGCTCCATTGTGAAGAGGGTAAAAGTCACGTAATCCACTTTAAACCTTGTCTAACAAGGTTTACAAGCATTTTCTATTCTTTCACAAGTCTACTTTTTAAATACTGAAGTAGCAGGTAAGGAGCTCATCCTCAAACTCTTCTTCCCCCTCCACAGGGCTGTACAGAGAGAACACCTGAAAACTGCTTTGCTGCAGAATGTTTTATATGCAGCAAAGCAAAGGGTAGCACCTGCAATTCTGCCTCCTTCCTTTCCCTCACAGCTCTGAGCCTTTCACCCAAGCTGCTGTGGCAGAGTTTTCCCAGGGCACAGGTTTCACCTTGCTCTTATGCTGCTGCCCTCAGGTTGCTATTTTCACAGTCCTGCATCTGCAAAACCCAATATTCCTGTTTTATCAGACTTCCCAGGGGAGGCAATGCATGAAACTCACATCTTCTTTCTCTCCCTTTCCTTCCTCCCTTCCTTTGCAGGTTTTAGTTTATATTAGAGGATTATTCCAAGTGGAAGTGTGAGTCAAAGTGCTAGGGAGAAAGTACAGGGAAAATTCACCATGTCATCTTTATTGTCATCACCTGCTGCACTGTAACTTTCACTGTTACAATTGATGTCTGCCATCAGCCATGGACACCCTAGTAAAGTTTTGTGTATGTAAGCCTGTCTCAGCATCCTTTGTCCAAAATTTTAGATTACATAAAAATAGAAATTGCTTAGTGTAAGCAAAAAGTGCCACCTGAGATGCTGAAATTTTTATTAGTAGAAACCAGGCCTTTTTTCCTGTAGACAAAACATGAAAAAAAAAACGTAATATAAAATGGATAATGAAAACATCCAATTTTCTGCTCTTAATAATGATCCTTACCTATAACTGTTACAGAAAAAACAGTTAAAGCAAATTTTTTGTCAGCCCTACAGAAAACCAGAAAAATCTGTGAGCTTTGGCCATTTCAGACAACAGTTGCAGCTCCTTGGTTTATAGCAGTGCTACAGAATCCATCACACTCATGGCTGGGCCAAAACTTGTTTAAAAATATATGAAAAGAGAAAGGGTGAGTAAGACAGAGAAAAGCTGCTTTGAGAAGACTCAGCCAAGGGAAGCAGTGCTCTCAGTTCCAGTGTGGTGAAGGAGATGGTGATGGGTGCCCTTCCTCTCCTTCACTGTGATCAGGATGGTGAACCCTCTGTACGAGCATCGTGGTCTGATGCCTCTGAAGACAAAGAGATTAACAGCCACAAAGGTAAATGCTGCTTCCTTCAGCCCAGGTGTCATGATAGCAGTGTTTTACCAGAATCCCCATAAGGGCTTGGAAGGAAAAAAGGCCCCATTCTTTCACTGTATTTGTTAATGACTTAGATCTGATTTCTGGCACAACCAAATTCAATCATGATTTCAGCCCCATCTGCTTATTGTGTAGATATGAATTACACAGTCTTTTCATCCAAGAAATAGATCTTTATGTCTTGACTAATTCAACATTCAGGAGATTTAGTAAACATATCTACTGAGAGAGAAATAATATCAAAAACTTAGGAGGCTGACTTATAAAGAAAAGCTGAAGAAATCAGCCTTAGTTATGCCAGCAAACCAAAAGTGCAGCAGAAACATGGTAACTTCTTGCTGTGTAAAAAGCTGTGATGAGGAAGGCAGTGAAAATTTGTTCTCTATGTTTATTGTAGATTTGACAAAGAAATAAACCTCTGAATTTGCACATGGTGTTGCAGGTTACATAATAAAAAAAGCTTTCTGTTCATTGACCAAAACTTTGAAGAACACACCTAGAGTCACTTATCAGGCTTGGGGAAGGGGTACTGAGCTCTGTCTGAGCAGGGATGAATCAGGAGACCTCTTGAGATCTCCTCCTACACCTATAAAACTTCCATGATGTAAGTTGGATTAGTACCAGAGACTGATAAACTGAATCTTCTCCTTTTACTCTTGCTCTCATTCTTTTTCTTGGTCTAGCTCTGTGCCTTTCTCATGTATAGCATTTGAAATTTAAAGAACAAAAAAAGTGAAAAATTTATAATAAAATGTTCAAACCATTCAGCAAAGCCCAGGGGAGACTTAAGAGTCCTTTTCACATTTCCAGTGTAAAGAGCATACTGTACAGTCTTTAAAGGAATGATTGATAGTCTGAAGTCCAAGACATTCAGGAAATATCTGTGATTTACAGAAAAATAATAGCCACATTCTTCTTTTATATTAAAGAATTCTGCATATGCTGTGAGCGGCTCAGATGCTGAGGTAGGGTGACAAGCTTGCAGCTAAAGGAAATCCCAATCTTCTGTGAAGCCAACAGCAAGTTTTTTTGACAGTAATATGACAGGTTGCTTCATTTAATGTCATTTTTGTATTCTGCTAAAAGATTTGGACATGTACTGGTAGGATTTTTTAGCTATTAGGTCAGGGTGATGCAACTTTATGTCTCTGGCAAGAGCTTATTGTCAGTGATTTTCAAGTATTTCTGTACTACAACTACTTCATATCTTGTAGCTGCTTCTAGAGTATGCAACAGTACTTTAAGTGAGGAACTAAGAAGAATTTAGTGCCCTATTTATTTCCTTCAAGGCACCATTAGCTTTGTATTAGGGCTATTACACCAGACAAGCCATACTCTGCTGTCAGGGAATCAATGCTTGTGTTGACAGCCTGGGGGTATACTCACCACTCTCCTTGGTAATGCTGGCTCATTCCCAAATTATATTTATATAGACTCCTGCCACTTATTTGGTGTTTTCCAGATGCCATTTATAGCTAGCAGTACTTCATGTGGCACCTGAGGTAATTGTTACTCACTAATCTAATCAGAAACACACCCACTGTGTACAGTTTCACTGTAACATCAATTCTTGATTACAGAAGTGAAATACATCTACAGCAGCTTCAGTCTACTTTTTTCAGTCCCCTGTCTTTTGCCTGGATTTTTCAGAGGACAAGTTTGAACTGCAGGTTTAAGGTCATTCACTTAAATGAATTTATGAGTGGTAGAACATAGAATATACCAAGGAAAAAATACTAAAATGTACTTCTAAGAGGAACTCCATCTTTGAATATTTCTGTAAGATTCAACTGGTGGTATAGGCATAGAGCTGGACATTCTGATCAATAATTGCAATGGATAGAGTTACAGGTTATGATATCTGACACCTTTCTGGCAGGCAGGAATATGTGGAAAGAAGTTAAAGAACTTCTGTCTCTAATTTCTTTAGGTAGCCAGCTTTAGTAGATGTGATCAATTCAAGGCTTTGACAGCATTAACTGAAGCTAAATTCTACTCTATGCAAATAGGTCACCTAAATCTGGATTAAGTGACTGAAAGGAAGTCATGCCAATGACTTCTGCTGGGCACCAAGTGGGGATATGTTGCTTAGAGGCTGAATAAAGCTGAACTGTTTGATTGGTTTTATTCCAAAATAAAGAGCATGTTAACATTCATGGCCTTCTCAAGACTTTTTTTACCTGTGGGGCAAATAGTTGCAAAACTGCCATTTTATTTTAATACTGAATTCTTTAGAAGCTCTCAAAAAATGTGTTCAAGTAGAGCAGCCTTTCACTGATTCAATTCTTTGCTCATCTTTTATACTGGAAGAGTCCTGAAAATAAGGAAGATATCTGACAGCTTGGCTTGTTTTGATGAGCAATTTGTAGACTCTTCTCCAACAGGATCTATTTACCAGCATGTTTGTGTTCTTGGCAGGCTGTATGGCTATCACATTTTCCTCTACTTGCACCACACTGCTGGCATCTTGGTTCACAGAACACCCAAGAAAACAAGCAATAGAAGCTTGATTTTTTAAAAGTTAATCTTTTCCATTATGTATTCCTGTTTTATCCTGGCCATGCTTGCAGATTTTAGGAATAAGATTTCTGGGCACTGGTTTCACCTCCATCCCTGTCTTTAGAATGCTTAAGTTTTGATTATCCAAGAGGAAGTCCCATACTTTCTTTAAATATTTTTTTAAAGCCCTAGAAATTTTCAGTTACTGCTGATGTCTTCAAAACCTTGAAAAGCCCACTTCAGTTAATCAAGAAATTTTGTGATGTTAATTAAGTAAGAAATCTTGTGATGTTTTCATACTCACTACAGATTCTAGCAAGGCTTAACTTCTGATGCCCTACCCTGATAATCCATGTAAGGATATATTGATATGACTTCCCAGTGTGTGTCTTTGTTCAGCTGTTTTATCATGCAATATAATATGATGATCAGACATTTGGAACACTCATCAGAAATTTTTTCTCTCTTTTCTTGTATTATAGAATAGTCATTGGTTATCCAAAGTTATGTTGAAGAAGTCTCTCATGTAGATAATATCAGCCTCATAAACGCTGTGACCACATTTGAGGTAGCAGTGGAGGAGGGGAATGAGTAGAAGAGATCCCCAGAAATCTGTTAGTATGGTGCAATTAAAAGCATGGTTTTCAGATAGTTTTCTAAGGCAAAATAACTAAGAACACAGTAGTAGAAGAAGAATAGGACACAAAAAACCCCAGAGTTTTATCGAAGTTACACTGTCCAAAACTGTTTTCTTACATTTGAAAAAATAACTACCAAGACAAAGAAGCTATCTAAATCCCATCTAACTGAAGCTGAGTAAAGCCATGCCTGTGATAATGCACTGAAATTGAACTAGGAGTTAGTACAAAACACTGCAAATAACATTAGAGAAAAAATAGAAAGAGAGATAATCACATGTTGGGTTGGAGTGAGTCACCAGTACAGTTCCTAGAGGAAAAGTCTTGAAAAACTATTATTGAATTACTTTACTTATTTATAACAAAGAACAGCCACGAAAATCCACTTATATAAAGTATTAAGCAAAGTTTTCAATAATAAATTTGATAGAGATGTGCTCACGAAACTTGATGATACAAAAGTTGGGAGGCACTGCCAATATAGAATTATGCTGCCCATGCACTCTGTGACCTTGCAAACTGGAATAATAGTAATAATAAAAAATCTAATAAGACCAATAGCAAGGTCATTCCCTTATGGACTATTATCTTGAACTTTAGCTTTATAATGAGTTCTCATCAGCTGTAAATGGCAGAGCAAGACTTTAGTATATCTGTTCATCACAAGATGTCCACACACCAAGGATGTGGTGATCCTGGAAAATATAAATGTGTTAGTTGCATAAGTCAGGTGAAGTATTTCTAATAGGCAGTAGTCTCTTGTGCAGCTTCTAGGAGTACTATAAGGATAGAATTTCTTCTCCATGACAATGATATATCCCCAGGGGTAGGTTAGTGATGAGTTAATGAGGAAGTTTCTTCTGGAAGAGTAAGCAAAATGTTCAATACAGATAAATTCAAATAGGGCCAAGACTTACCAGTGTGCAGAGAGATCATCTCCTTAGTGAATACTTGACATGCTTGACATGTTTAGGCTAATGGGACAAGGCCTGAACAAGAAAATGAGAACTCTTCATAAATATATCAGGGACATAAATACTAGAAAAGAACTATGCAAGTGACGGCACAATGTTAGCATCAAAAAAAAGGTACTAATGGGCTCTGGAAGACTCAAACCAGGAAAAAAAATGAGACTCTAGAACATCCCCCAAGGAGAAATAGTGGGTGGAAACAGCCTACCCAATCAGTTTATAAAAGACTGATAAAATGTTGTGTGCCTAGCCAGTCCCTTTCCCCTTCTGTGCTCTGATGTAGCCCACTTTTATAGGGAAAGAGAATAAATCTTTCCTTAATAAATAAGGATCAAAAAAACTAATACAGAGATCAAGCTTTCTTTTCAGAACTGAGAGATAATATTGTGCTATTACCCAGTGACAGTACATTTTCTCTAATAGGGTTAATTATTCCATTACCATTGGTTATCATTAACATTAATTATTGATGCCAAAGAATGATCATCAAGACATCCCAGCGAAAATCAAGGCTCCACTATTCTCAGAGACTGAGAATAAAAATAGCAGAAGACAGTCTGGGTTTGTCAGGGTTTTTTTAAGAACTGCAGCCTAACTTCCCAGCTATTTCCTCAGGGTGACCATGGCATGTGTGTGTGATACCCACCCCCAGTAAGGAGCACATTAATTTAATAGTGTTGCTCTCATTATGCCAAGTCAGGTGAGGTCTCAGTTCTAGCAGAGTCAGAAAGGATAGAAAAATCTGAGAGGGAGAAAACTGTTTCAGGATTCCTGCCTCTGAAATTTTATTCCTAAAAAATAATATAGAGACACAAGGACAGGCACAGTAAAACAAACCAGAGTGAATTTGACAGCAGTCAGAAGAAACAAAAGAAATTGAGGAGGAAAGAAAAATTAGTTGCTTTCCTGCTCTTGTTTCCCAGGTTCTGTTAATCTGTAGTGAGATAATATATTAAGTCTTAAGACAACCATTAAATCTGAGCCTAATAGACTTTATTGAACCATAAATTTGTCCAGTCGCTTCTGGAACTCATGTGAGGTTTGGCCTTCATAACATTTTATGGCAATTGTTTCTATAGCTTAACTAAATTATTCCTTTTCCTTATTTTCAAATCTCCTGCCTTTTATTTGAATTTGTGATTTTCATATTACAAGAAACCCTCAATGGCCATTGCATCTTCATTATCTTGACATGCTTGAGGCTTTACAGATAAATTGAGGTACAGGGAGGCAATTTGCCCAAAGTCACTGAGAAAGCCTTTAGCAAAGTAAAGGACAGGACACAGATATGTTGGGCTCCCAAAGAAAAACCTCACTGCCATTAAAGTCTCCTTCCACACATTACATCCAGATGGCCACAGATGTTGTCCAGAGCCATCACATTTCCTCAAGGATACTGTTAATTGACAACCTGAAATGGGCAATCTCATAGTTCTGTTAGATCAAGTATTTAATAATGTTCCTTTTTAGAAATATCAGTCCAGCTAAAAATCCAAGTAATATCTTTTAACTTACAGCAGCACAAAAGCTATGCATGAAATTCATGGTCTGAGGTGTGTGGAGAACCAAATGTGTTTAAGGTGAGGCAATGGGTGAAGCCACCTTGTTAGGTTATACACTACACTAACTTACACCCACATTCAGTTAGACCTGGGTTCAACCCCTCTTTGAATTTCACCTGCCAGTTCATTCTGCTGTGACTCACCATTAAATGCATATGAAGCTGTAAGAATGTCCTTAACGTGCTGTGCTGAACAGGGGCCAATATTGAAATCAAAGCCAAAACAAGCACATCATGCAGGTGACCAAAAGCTGAGTTTTTTGTCCCCAGGCTTATCAGAAAACAGATTAGTATTTTCAGTTTTTTGCCATGTGGGGATACTGGACCTAGTGAAACTTTAGAAATGATACAGATACATGGGACTACCTTCCTGTGATATTAAGATATGGAATTCTGAAAGGAAATAAATCTTAATGAATGTTTACAAAAGGTCTCAAAAAAGTACTGCTGCACTGTGAAATCAATGTTGTTTCCTTTGGACTGCAGCTGGGAATTTCAGCTTTGTTTGCTCTACAGCAAAGGGTGTCACTGTCAGCCTTCCACACCCAGATACACACACATACCTGGGCTCACACATACTGCACATTACATCTCCAGCATAGCTAAAAAATGTCTCTGACTGCCTGACAGTTGTACTCATGTGTAATGAGGAGTAGGTCTCACTCTCTCAAGTTCATTAAAATGATGAGATGGTTCACAAGAAGAAAGGAAAAACTGGGCAAAAGAAATGGGAAATAGCCAAGAAGCAGCACAAAACACTGAAAACCCACCTTTTCTACTGACAACTTCCCAGTAAGCATTTTTTCAGCAGTTTTAGATTTGGTTTGCCACATCTGATCAAAACAGTAGCTATTTTTTCTTGCAGTGTGGTTTTCTCTTTTGTGCTTGGTGAACATTAGTGTCCAGAAAGATAGACAGAACAGCATGGTACACTGCCAATATTTTACAGGGATATCTGACAACAGGTTTCTCCTAGCCTGAATAAATTTCAGATGTGCCTGCCTTGCAGAAACAAGGGGACAATCATGCAGAAATTGTTCTCCCTGCTTTTATTGCTTTAACAAATGCAAAGCTCTAGAAGCAGCATTTGGAAGACTTATAAAAATCAGGCTGTCTGTAAATGTTGATTAATGTCCTTCCATAAAAAATAAAACCCCAACACTGATTAGCTACATCACAGTGTGTTTCACACATGTATTAAGACAAGGTCAGGAGACCCTGTTATGGATGGGATAAACTTTTAGAAGTTGCTGCTGATTGCAGTCACATTCAGTTTAACAATGCTGCTCCTCATAAATATCTTAATGAGTCTCAGGACAGTCTTCTTGCCCTGTGAGATTAGTAATATCCAGAAAGAGCAAGTTCCATGCTCAGCAGGGAAATAGGCTCAAGCCTCCTTCCAGTTTAATGGGCTGCTTAAAAAACATCTCCTAGGATGCTCCCTTGCTCCTGTTGCCACCCCAAAACTGAGTTGGCTCATGAGATAAATAGGAGATTGTAGGGAAGGACGCTGTGTGGGGCAGAGAAAACTGGAGTTTCTTAAAAATTAATGCTGAAAATAAAAATGCATTTTAGACTTGCTATACAGTTCAATAAAGATAGCACAAGCAAATATGCTTTATAAAACAAACCCACAGAAATTTAAGAAAAGTATCATATTTGCTAGAAGGAAATTCATATAAAGACTTTGCTGCATCTGTTAATTTTGTGCCAAGAGATCCAACATATTCAGAGTAGATAATTTTGAAATTGAGAGGAATAGTATATTTCTGCTTTGAAAGTCTGGACAATACAGACAAGCACTCTGGGAAATGTCTCCAGCTTCCTCACTCCATTTTATAGATAAGTAGCTAAAATAACTTCTCATAAATCAGAAAATTCCCAAGAGACAAGATTTTACCCACATTTTCTTAATCCGACACCTTACCTCAACAATACCAATCTTTCTCACAGGATTCTCTGGTGTTTTCTTATAATGTATTTTTAAATGCAAACAGAATGGTTGGGGTTGGCAGAGACCTCTGGAGCTCATCTAGTCCAACTCCCTTGTAAAACAGGTTCACCTACAGCAGGCTGCACAGGGTTCTGCTCAGGCAGGTTTTGAACATCTCCAGAGAAAAAGACTCCACAACCTCTCTGGACAGCCTGTCCCAGTGCTCTGTCACCATCACAGTAAAGATGTTTTTTTCCTCATATCCAGATGGAGCTTCATGTGTTTCCGTTTCTTTCTATTGCCCTTTGTTCTGTGGCTGGAAGAGAGTCTGGCCAGGTAATTTAATGCCAGCACCACGAATAGTGCTCCATGTTTTTGAGACTCCTGACCATAAATCTGGGATAAGTTTAACACTATGAACCATTCAAAAACAACGAGAATACATTGTTGACTATGGTCACAAGAAGACAGCTGCAACTAAAGATTATGCCTTTTTAAAAGCAGGCTGCTGCTAGAACCATGATATACTTTAAAAGGAGAGCAGAATAGCTTCATGGACTGCTCTATTTGTCCAACCAAAATATGGGAAGTGGAAAATTACTTTCCCAACAGAGAAAAATTAACAGAGACCTCCTTAAACAAGAGCTTTTGTTGGACAGTATGGAAACCTTATTAGCAGAGAGATAGGTTTATTTAATCATAGTTAATAAATTACCAGTAGGTATCAGATACAATGATAAAATTATGATTTTAAAATATGTCCAGATTTGTAATGCCTACACAAGTGAAGTAAATAGCGTTTTAAAGTTTAAATATAATTGTTAATTCTCAATAGATGGTGCTATTATCTAAGTTAATATCTCATCTGATTATGCATATGAGCACAAGGCAAGTGTCTTCAGCTGTGATGAGGGTCTTTATGGTGTCCTTGTTTATGGTACATGCTTGCAGGAGGGCTTGCATTTGCTTTCCACTCCAGGGTAATGACCATAAACATATGCAGGTATTCCAGTTACACAATTCCCCCAAAAAGCTGACAAATTTCAGATATTTTTGTTAAAAGTCAAGCTATTTGAAACAGAATTGTTGTCTCCTGACAATTGCATACCTCTCACCATTTCTTCTCCATAGTTGCAAGTGTTTGATATTGGGAGCTCATTGTAAGTGTAAAATTCCTTTTCCCAGCATGGCAGAACATGCCAGGCTGCTCCTACGTGGCTCATTGCTATGGAGGCAGGATGTAGCAGCCTGCTCAATGACTTGACTTATTAGAAAGCAGCTGTGTGTTTCCTCTGCCTACAGACTGGACACAGCACCCATCCCTCCCAGGGCAAATTTTCTAGTAGTTCCATGATTGCTGTTTTGGTTACAGTACCCCATCATTTCAGCAATGCTCTTCCAAACACCTCCAGGCAAATAACCCAAAAAGGCACTGTAATCTGAATTTAGGCCTGGTTTTTTGTGATTTAGATCTCTCCAATGGAATCATCTAAGTCTACCGTCTAGGTTCTAGGTTCTGGAAAACTTGAAAAAGATAAAGAAATAACAGGATCATTCAGGAATTGAAGCATCAATGAATAAGCCACCATCAATTTCCCCATTAAAAAAGAGTAAATATTTGCTCATTCACTAATGGTTGAAATGTTCTTTCCTTTAATGATAACTCCAGAGTATAAATTAAATTAAACCATTAGCTAATTCCCCGTTTTATATCCTATTTCCATCACATTTACTACTATTTGATTGCCTACTCTGTGTTATCTGAAATACTATATACGTATTGATTTGTGGACTTTAATATAAGATGAAGAGCACACTAAAAATCTAGCTAAATGAAACCACAAAGGAATAATTAGACTATTAGGAATTGTCCTTCATGTCCTTTGAGTATTTAAGGGAAAACAAATTTTAAATATATTATCAGTAAGTCCCTGAATTTTAGGAAATAGTAATAACTGTAATTGTTAATCAATACAATAAGAAATCGCAAACATGGCAACAATTGCTGGTAACACTGATAAGGTGAGGTCTGGTCTTAAGTGAGGTTTGGAGTCTGGCCTGCTGGCTCACCCTGAAGGACACATTCTGGGAACAGCCCCACAGGATCCTAGAGATGCTGAGCGTGGCAGAGTCGACGCTGTGCCCACGACACCTCAGACTGCCTGCCCAAGGAAACCTGAACCCTCCAGACCAATGAGGCTCTTTGAGCTGGGCCCCTCACACAGGCTGGGCTTGGACTCACAAAGTGCTGCTACATTTCAGACAGAATGATATAACTCAGAGAAATTACTGAGCAGGCATTAGTCACAAGAAGATTTTTACTCTTTCGAAGAGGTTCTTGGTACTGAGACGCTCCCAGCTGTTCCTCACACAGCTTGGTAAGTTGCTGTGGGTTTGAGTCCATAAAACCAAAGGGAATTCAGCTGCAGTACTCCAAATTATTTCCAGCATTCAGCCCACCATAATTTGCATTCTCCAGGGATAAAAGCCAACATTACTGAGTTTTCTACTGAAGTTACTTCTGTTTGGTATGCTCAGAGTTTCGCTCTTGGAAATTACCCTTTTAGACTATTTTGCCAAAATTATAAGTAGTTTGTGGTTCTTGAATGAACTAAGATGAAAGGCACTGACAGTGGGGATTATGTTCTGTTTGGTGAGTTAAACTCATAAGAAAATAACATTTCCAATTTTCCACATATATATCTAGAGAGTAAAATCAGAGTTTTGCAGACCATTTTTCATACCAAAGCAGTGACTTCTGTCTGGCTTGAAGCATGCCAAGAAAGCTGCAAGAAAATTAAAGCCTGGATAAAACCCTGTCAGGTATATTTTACTGAAAGATTTGGGATCATCTGCAGCAATCCAATTATGACTGAGCATCCATTAGAAAAATACTCAGTTAAAGAAGTTGTGTGCCCATTTATATTACTAACTACAAACATTTTAAAGTATTGTTTCTATAAGACTCCATGTGTAAATATCCTGGTGAAATCAAGAATTTTCTAAAAATAACCCACTTCCAAAGGACAAAAAAGTGACAGAAGGACTCCTTAGACAATGAATCTGGCACTGCTTAGTACTGGAAAAAGATTCTTTTTTCCAAAGCCTAAGGAAACACGAACAAAGCTCTAAAAAATTGAAATCAACAGAACAAACATCAGCTGCTTTGAATGTTCTTCTAACAGACAAATAGCTAAAGTAATAAAGTCCAAAATGGAGAGATATGAGCAGTTTGTGAAAAATCTCTGATGTAATAAAAGAGCTACTAAACTATATGGGCAACGGCTGTCAGGGTTTTGGATTTGGAAATTAAGCAGTTTTCTGATCTCCTAGCCATTCCTTTTCTTAACAATCTGAACTGCATTCAAGAAGTAACCAACTGCATTATTCTTGAGCAATATGAGATGATTTTATGAAGCTTAATGTAAGCAATGGATTAAGAAGCATGAAATTTTCTATTCTTGGGCTGAGGTATTTCATAAGAACTGAAAGAAGGTAAGGCAACAGGAAGACTTCTCATGCAGCCTGAAGAAATTTAAATTATTTCATCATGGGTACAAGTTGTAAATTAGAAAGAAACATTTGTGTTAGAAGGGGAGCCGGGATCTCCCTTGTTTTTCAAGATATTTTTCTTTCCTAGTCAATTCAGGGCAGAAACCATCTCAAAAAGAGGGAAACTGCAGTAAAAGTCTGAATGCCTGACTCTCATCTCCTCCCTTGCTAAGTCATCTTCTGTTTAGTATTGATACTAAACTAAAGTTTTATGGAAGTTAAATTGATTTTTTAATATTTTATGAAATATCCTTTCCATGGGACTTTAAAATGTTATTAGGCTGAACTCTCTTTCACTTCTGACCTTTCACAGACATTGTGCCTTGCATTGATTTTTCAGCTCTTTGATACTGGCTGAGCTACAATACTTCCAGCAAATAGGGGAAGAGAGGGAATCAAATGCCATTGCATTATAGAACTGAAAAAAAAAATCTAAGTTAGATTACCAACAATTCAACTTCCCTATCTTCCCCCCTCAGCACACGAGACCTTCAGAGATAAGTCACCAAATAAATGTTTTCTCTTCCATTCACCCCAGATTCAGCAGCTTTAACATGCTTCCAGCCCCCTTTGTCAGCCACTATTGGCATTAAAAACTGTATTAAAATACATATCTTAGCTGAGTCAATAGGCAATACTAAACATTCTCTTTCTCAACTGAATGATTTTCTGTCAGCTGGCTTGTCAGGCTTCTGAGAGAGCAGCAGGGGATCATTTGTAAATAATTATGTTGCTCCAGTGATAAATTAAATCCACTTGAATCAATAGCATTTAGATTTTTAAAAGGATATAGCCAAGACACTATCAATTAGAACAAATCCTGACTCAGTAGGCTCAGTTTTCACATCAGGTTCTCACTTGAGCCAGTCTCCTAGAGGACGGTGTGGGGTATTTTTATCTCCAAATTTGACAGCTGATGGACGGATACAAATACTCAACATATTAATTCCTTGCTCTTTTTATGATTGACATGAAGTACAGCATTTGTTTTCTGTGTCCACAAATAAGATGCCAGTGCCAGCTGAGATCTCAAAAAAATACCTGGGACACACACAAAGTGATGGGAATCTCCCAAGTGATGGGCAGATCTGTGCCCTGGCAGGAGATCCTTGCACTTCCCATGAGACACTAAGTATTCCTATGCTGCCCACTGATTCAAGCTGTTCATGCCATCCTAAAATTGATTCTCAAATAGATCTAATGAAAGGAGCTTACAGTGAGTAACTCAGACTCTACCATCTATATCTTTTGCTAAAATCAGCAATTTGTTTTTTCTACTGGCCAAATTCTCCATCTAAAGCTGTTTTAGCAGTACTGAATTCTCTGTGGTACTTGGATTAAGAAATTACAGAAGTTACTCAGAAAACTTCATCAAGTATCATCCATGGGACATAATGCAGAGCACCACCAAGAGGATTTACAGCTCAGAATCTGGTGATCCAAGCTGGCATTCAGGGGTTATTTTCCCATTTCTCAAGAGACAAACACTAATTACGTTAATGAAGGCACTAAGGGAGAATTTGTAGATATTGCAATTTGTTTCTTGGTTAATATTCAGGAACTGGGTTTGTTTTTGTCTAGGAAGACACACTTTAATACAGACTCTCAATTCCAGCAGGCATGTCTTAGAAAGAGCCTCCAATCATAAACTCAGGCAGAAGTGTTGTCGTGCTGCTTTTATTATCTGATTTCAACTGTTGCCTTATGACTGAGAATTCTGAAAGGGTGAGAAGGCAGATTAGAGCTGCACTACCTTCAGTTTAGCCTCCAGAAGATCTCAAGGGTGACCAAGGCACAAGTAATACCCTCTTAGTCTTCCACCAGTACATTTTGGGAACCCAGGTGGATGCACACCAGCAGGATTGCCATAAACTGCACGCTGTGCTGGCAGTAATCCTTTTATTTATGTTTCCAGATCCCCCCTCCTACCCAGTCACGTTAACAGAGGTGAAGAACACAGCTTTTAATCTCCCAGTTTGTGTGCCACTCTAGTATGAGTAAGCAAGCAGCAAAAACCTTCAAGGTTGAATTAATCATATATTTTGAAACCCTTCACAGACTGAGTTCAGGCTGTGTCCAGGAGCATGAGATTACTTTGACAATATAATCTCCTACAGGATGAAGGTCAGCAGCACTTGCTTCTTTCAAGAGGAATTTTGCCCCAGGGAGAAGTTCAGGCTCAGGTCCATTATAATTGCCATGAATATAGAACTTGAATAACATGGTATCAATAGGATTTTCCTTGTAATGCTATTCACCATCCCCAGCCAGGGAAATACTTTACAGAACAAACCTGGTCTGTCAAGCCTACCAGCTGCTCATAGATTCTTAGCTTACAAATTTTAAAATGCTTTAGTTTGAGACACGACATTATAAACACATCAGCTGAGAGAAATAGTTCAAACTGTGTTTTAAAACTTCATTTTGAATTTCTTGATTCTTATAAATCTTATTATAGCCATAGAAAAATTTAGCTTAGAAGGGACCTTGCAAGGTCATTCGGTCCTATCCCCTGCTCAGAGCAGAAACAGTGTCAAAAATAGATTTGATTTATCAAGGTAAATCCTCCAGAATATTTAATAATATTTGGGCTTGGTTTTTCAGACAGAACATGTACTTTGGTACATATCAAGAACAGACCATAAATTAATTCATGTCTACACTAGGTCACTTGTTGTAAAATATATTTGACCTGTTTCAGTTTGCATATTTGACCAATATATTTAATGATGAATTGGAGTGTGCTCACAAGAATCTCTTCTTAGGAAAGGGAGGCTAGCCCAAGTGTAGCCATCTCCACCTACTCAGATAGATACAACCCCAAGAACCAATTGCAACCATTCAGTTACAGCAGCAGCAGCTACATCACCTGTGTTAAAAGGGGAAACCTAGATGGCAAAATAACACCATCAGCATTTTTCTACAGAATATTTCCCAGCAACTGTTCACCCAAGTAATTGTTTTAACATGCCAAGTAGCTGATAATCTTTTAAAATTCAACTTTGACTATGTGTTTCTTACATTCCTAAATACATTATTGCTCTCCTAAGTACAGTGGCCTGAACTATTCATGGCTTATTTCACATTTATTAAATAGTAGAAGAGCAATAACATAATCCTGCAGCTTCTTATATTTCTTATTGAGACCTGAAGTGGACTCAAAGTAGCCAAACATGTATTTAATTAAAAAAAAAACAAAAACAACCAAAAAACAAACAACCAAACAAACAGCAAACCATGCAGAATGTCCATATGTATGGTTTGTTTCTCAGAGTGCACATCACTTCTAGAACATCCACTGGCATAACATATTGTGATGGCATTAATCTAAAACCTAGTGGAGCTGAATTCACTGAGCATCATAGATGATCAGACTATTTGTAAATTTGTTTGCCAAACAGTCTACAATTAAATAATGCCCTTAGGAGCAAGGAATAGTTAAATAAATTGTGGTTTTAAAAATTATTTTATTAAATAAATGTTTTCTGTATTTCATATCACATATTCTGAAAAGAAAAAGCCAGATTCCCCTCAAGAAATGTGGTTTGATATGTTTAGGAAAAGATAAAGGCACTTCAGAAAAGCTGGCACAATGAACTCCATGAGGCACGCTGGTATAAAACACACCCACTCAGCAAAGAGGCACCAGGAAAATTGCAGTTCCACTGAATCTCTGCATTTCTCAGTCTGGGAAGTCTCTAAGAACTGCAATTCTGATCAAATTCAGTGCAGAGCAGAACTGATTTGCAATCAAGCAGACCCACCATCCATATGCTTAAGCTCCAATTGCCTGAAAGAAAAAGGTGAAAGGATGCCTGTTGCCAGCTGGGGTTAAACCATTCAGTGCCTCATTTTCATGCTATCAGAGCAGAGTGAAACCAATTGGGCATATTGCCTTGCACTTCCATGTAAAACCCTTCACACAATCAGCAAAACCTCCTTGCAGGTCTGAATCTCTACACAAATACCATTCAAAATGATCAATTGCAACACATTACAAGCCACCAAAATGGAAAGATGACCTTGACTCATTATTTTTTCTTCTTAGAAATTTCCAAGGCAATTATAACATGCATTATGGCAAATTATAAAGACCTTGGAGCACATGTGGAAAGTCAACCTTCTCTGCTTTTGTGTACTTGTTTCAGATTTTTACAGTGAAAGATAGCAAAATGCAGTCAACTTCCTCTAATGTCCCTGTGATTTAAGCATTAAGCACACTTGTCTGAATAAAACAATTGGCAATGACCTCAAATAATCTGATTCATTGGTTTATATAATCAGAGGGTCTTAAATAGCTTTGAGTTTGATAGCAAGAAAATATTTTTTGCTCTGCAGAATTATTTTAATTCTTCATTAACCTGTAATCTTATATTTTTATGTTACTATTATTAACAAAATTTAAAAAAAATAAAAAAAAAGAACCTGCAATCCACAGTCATCAGCACCACAATATATTTCATTGTGGTTTTTGCTGTATTAAGAGAGTTCTGCATATAGTCCCACAGGACCTGGAACCCTCTGCCCTTGTATTTCCCTCTGATATAGTGGAAAGCATTACATGCTTACATGTTCTTATCACTGATTTGAAGAAGAGATAGACACCTGCAGAAAAAGCTGTAGGGTAGAGGCAGAACATGGACATTTACGTAGCACATAAACCTTACAAAGCCCTCTTTTCTAGGGCTTGTAAGGGGGACATTATTCCTGCTCTATTGTTCTTGTGCAGCCAGAATTGCCCCAGGGCTGCACGCCCCCTGCACTGCCACAAATCTTATCCATGCAAGACCTAGGGTGCTGCTGTGAGATGATCAAGGTCTTCAGTGTTCTGCCAAAGTCCTGTATTTGCAAGTCTCACTATTTTCTAATCCTTGCCAAGTTAATAATTGCTGGAAAATACTTAGCATAGGAGGTTCTTCAAAAGGTGCTGGTACCCCTTAAGCAAGGGTTTGGTAACATGTTTTGCACATTATCATTTTTCTCACTCCTTCTAGGATATTTCAGCCAAAAAAAATCTGATCCTTTTTACATAGTAGAAATAACCCGTCTTTGAGCTTTTTGTTTGAGCAGAGGCAAAGGACATTAAGGGAAAGGGTAGAAGTGAGTGCTGTTTTCCTTCTTTGTAAAATATAGATGCAGTTGCTTTCCTCAGCTCCCACCAAATTAATGCTATTACTATCCCAAAGTGAAGCATTCTAGTATTTAAACTTACATCAGTTGAAGCTGCCAATATGTGGTATCATTGAGAAAAGAGGCCTGAGGGTACTGTTGAAAAATTTAGTTTCATGCCACAAGAAACATTTCATTTAGGGAATACCTACATCTCCCATGAACTACTGGAACTATCGTTGGCTTTACAAGTAGCAATTATGGAAATTACTGTAATCAGGAAGCATTAACACAAAATCACAGAATTAATGTATGCAAACATGGTTAGTTGGTGTCACTCAGGACAATTTGTTTGATTAGTCTAAGTATTTAGCAAAAATAATTTGTTTCTGTTCACACTTTCCAGTATGTCCATACCAATT
Source organism: Luscinia megarhynchos (assembly GCA_034336665.1). Classification (NCBI taxonomy): domain Eukaryota; kingdom Metazoa; phylum Chordata; class Aves; order Passeriformes; family Muscicapidae; genus Luscinia; species Luscinia megarhynchos. The sequence continues at coordinate 76,183,897 of JAPFBE010000003.1, forward strand.
GCAGCCTCTGTCATGGACTGGTGAACAAAATCAAATCTAATGATGAAGGACAGGGTATACTTTACTCTTCAAAACAGCTAATCCTCTATCAGTGCTAGATTGCACTCACAGCTCATCTTCAAGGACCTTTTTGAATGAAAGTTGATGCAGCATAATTTCTAAAACATCTGAGCTCCGTGAGCTGCAAATAGTATGAATATAAAATATTCATTTCCCTGCTTTATGTTTAGAAAAATTTCAAGGAATACTTCCTTTGCCACAGAAAATAAAGCACTAGGTCATTTTTATTGTTTTCTGCTTCAAAATAGCAGGTACCTGATAGAAAACTACACTGAGTTCCATTCCTGCTCATCCATCTACAGCTCACAATCTATTGTATGGCTTTTATTTATTGGCATTGTATGTCAATGTCAAATATGTTTGGAGGCTATTTAAGCTTTTATTATGCTATGCTTCTATAGGATTATAAAAACCAATCTTTGTTTTAACAATGTCTGTATGATTAGTTGATGTGCCAGTGGTAACACTGAGCTGCATCAATGTATGTCCCCAGGTTGAAACAGATGTTTTTGTCTTCTGCTTTCCTTTAGTGTTTATCTAGAAAAAATTGAATATTACAAACATTGAAGTGTCACTGTTCATGTCTGCATTGTAACAATAAGGGTCTCTCAGCATTTCAACTTCAGGCCTTCACTTGGTCTTAAAAAGACATGGTAAATTTAACTCGTTTTTCTTTTGGGGTTTTTTTTACATATAAGTATTTTAAAAAATAAAGTTAAATTGCAAGGATGGGAATATAATTTAATTTATTATTAGAATAGAATAGAAAAAATAGAATAGAATAGAATAGAATAGAATAGAATAGAATAGAATAGAATAGAATAGAATAGAATAGAATAGAATAGAATAGAATAGAATAGAATAGAATAGAATAGAATAGAATAGAATAGAATAGAATAGAATAGAATAGAATAGTCTATTCAGTAAAGTCAGAAGCAACCTAGAATTATCCAGTCCCACTGTCTGACCAGCTAAATTTAAATTAAGTTGTTAAGCACTTTGTTGAAATGCCTCTGAAACACTGGCAGATTTGGGGCATCAACCACCTCTCTGGGAAGCCTGTTCAATTTTGTGACCCTCCTCTTAGTAAATAAATGTTTCCTGATGTCCACATCTATACTGCTTTCCACTGTACAAGCATAATTAGTACTGTAAGGACTTTCAACTCTATGCAATATATAGCCAGGAGGTAAAAGCTTTTTTGAGAGAGAAAGGTTCAACTTTCTCTTTCCATTTCATTTAAATAAAAAAAAATCAAGGAAAAATCCTGTTTTCATCCAAATCAATAAAAAACCAAAATTTTCTAATTAATTTGAAAACTTGGCTTAGTATTTTTGAGGGTACACACAAAAAAAGGTTAAATGTTCATCCCATACAGATTTTTTCCCTTGTGTCTCTCTGATTAGATTCAATTCATTTTGTCTGGGTCAGTTGTATTTAATAAGTAACAGCCTAAGTCCTCCAAGTCAAATGCTCAGATACTGACATGGCTGTGAATAAATGGCACAAATAAGGGCATGATTATCTGCCTGAGGTTTAAAGACACAAATACATATTTCAGCATCCAAAATAATTCTGCAAAACAGCAGCAGTTATTATTCAAGGTATTGATTTTAATGAGAAATGAAAGCCTTACAGTCTCTGAAAATCAGGACACTTATTCAGGTGTTATGGTTATTAGCCAACACATTCAAAATTGGCTGCCTAAATTTAGGAACAGAAATCAATATTTAAGCACCAGCCTCAGCAGTTCATTTTTTTTCAGAGGTATTAACCACTTGCAACTGCTAGTAATTTTATTTCTCTAAATCTATAGGCTACTGTGGTTCTTTTGTTTTGGTTTTTTTTTCCAGAAATTACTGTGACTTACTGTGATTTGATTTTGGATGTCCAATTTCTGTGATATGTTCAAGGACCGGATTTCTCAAGAACCATCAGTTCTAATCTAAGTTGTACTGGACTGCATACTTAAAATCTGTCATCTTTTCTTAAAATCTTGGGCTTTTGAAGTAAAATTTAGGGTTTTTAAAATATTTCAGCATTACAATTGTAACTGTGGTGCCTTTCCCAGCTTTATATGAATGGTGTTTTTGCCTTGCACATGCTTCTGAATGTGTTCTGGAATCCCAAGATGAGAGCAGTGTGGGGTGAGGTCAGCCAAAGCCAACACAGCATCATCCCAGAGCACTGAGCCAGAAGAGCAGGGAGGGATCAGGGGTGGTGCTACAGCCCAGGGACAGACAGAGAAGCTGCAGCTATGGACAGGTCTGAGAGGATGCTCTGGAAGGGCAGGGTGGGAATGGAGCATGGCCAGGAACAGACATTGCTGTGACCCAGCGTGGGAGGAACAGCCCCAGATCCCAGGATTTGCTGCACTGGTCAGGGCTTCCCTCAAGCACAGCCACCAAACCCTGGGCAGGGAGGGGAACTTGTAGGACCTGTCAATGCCCTCCAGAGCCTCTGAGCAGCTTCATTTCCCTCCAGATGTTGTCCAGTCAGCAGATGGAAAAAAAAACATTTCTATGGGGCCATAGTGGTGTATTTTAGATGTCTATCTTCCAATCAGACAAGTCTACCCAGATAAATGAGGAATCTTGTATAAATCTAACAATTAAGTAGCTAAATAATGAAGCATTAATCTCTTCCCCTATTTATTTTTAGTGGAAGCAAGGGTTTATCAGACCCATAATATTTTGTCTTCAAATTTTCCTACTGTCACCCTTACATTGACAGCAGCTACACCTTCTCTTAAATGTTAAAAATGAAAAAGCTATTTCTCCATCAAAACTGACTTAAATTATCCTATAAACCATTAGAATGGGGTGTGCCTAGCCTTCAAAGTTGGGTTATTAATCCATAAAGTTTTTCTTTTAGCAGTTCCTATGAAAACACAGTAAAAAATTGGTGTTATGTAGGCAGCAATGACAGGCTATAATTCAGATCAAATATAGTTACATAAACCAGCATGAGGGGGAAAAAAGGTTATAATTCCACACATACTTTTAACTCAACTGATTTTCACAATGTCAGAATTTGAAAAGAGACGGAAATAAATTCCTGTTTCATTTTGATTGTGTAAAATTTCTCAAATACAAACCTGAGATATGCATGCTTACTATCTCAGCACCAGAGACCAAGCAAATAAATGAAGCTTCTAAAATAATAGTGTTAGGATACCTGGTAAAAACTGCTCCAGCTGCTTTTATTATGTCAGAACAGCTGCAGCATTGGGAGAGAGTGAACATATACCTCAAGAACGAAGAAGCAACTTACTGTAACACTTGTCTAAACCATGATCTAAACAATCAGATTTCCCTTTGAGTAGCCATGTGCAGGGCTGATGAGCTGATTAAACTTGTCCCTGGGAAACTTTTAGGGTTACACTAAAGGTCAATTTAACCTGCAGGACTTTTCCTGCACCTGAGATTACAGTGATCAGCATTTCTATTATTAGTTGATTGTGTCAGCACTGGAAGCACTATGGGTACCATAGCCACAAGGATGAAGCAGACAATAAGGAAGAAAACTTCACAATTAATGAAGAATTAATTTAATGAAGGTGCTGAAAAAAACAGTGCTGCCTGTGTAAAGGGCAGGGAGAAGAAGAGACTGCAATGAGTCGTTGCAGACCTCTGCTTTTCATTTATCTCTTTGATGACTTATATAATCTATTAATAATTAATACAGATTATCTACTGAGCTGCCTACATTCACATTTAATACTAAAATTTAATGTAAACTTATTCTACATTTCTTGTCTTCATGGCACCAAATCTACCTACACATATGAAATGCAGCTGGCATTTGGAACCCTACACAGCCCAGTCCAGCTGAGCAGCACTATCAGGACATCACAGAATCATGGAATATCCTGTGTTGGAAGGTACCCACGAGGATGATAGAGTCCATCTCCTGGCCTTGCTCAGAACATCCCAAAGAATCACACCACGTGCCTGAGAGTATTGCCCAAAAGCTTCTCAAACTCTGTCAGGATTGGTGCTGTGACCACTGCCCTGGGGAGCCTGTCCCAGGTGTCTGAAAGACAGAGACTTCGTGACAAGTTCTTTGCAATATTTCTGAATTAAAGATGCTCACAACAGCCTGATTTTAAAGATGTTGAGCACTCATGAGCATAAGGTAAATACTGCTGGTGGCCAGAGAGCTTTTGTTTTCTGGAATATATGAGAGGTTTAAATACAAGTGATGAGTTCTGTTTGAGTTCCCCTTACCAAGTGTCACTCTTATAGTAGAAGAACAGATGGGTAAGCACAGAAAACAGATGACAGTGAGCAGGAAACTCTGGAGAGCAGTTTTACTTGGGAGAAGTAGGAGGAGAAAAAACAGTTTGGGGCTCGGGATCAGGGAGCAGAAAGACCTTAGGGAGCTTTGGGTTGTGTGATTAAGGATGCTCTTTAAGTGCTGGTCCAGGACTTTGGGCAGGTTTGAGTCCTGTCTGGCCAAGATGAGGCTGCTTTAATGATTTGCTGTGCCTGCTATCCAAAGAAAAGTCAGCAGAGTGCAAGTGGAATTGGGGTGACACATTTTTTTTCCTGATGAGGAAGCAACCTTGCCCAGACCCAGGTGAGGTTTACAGGTAGTGGCTGATGAACCAAGGGAATGCTCTGTACAGCATGGTTTGCTCTTGGGACCTGTGCTGCAGGGAGCACAAGGTGCAGCTTATCACCTTGCTGCTATTTTCATAGGGTTTTAGTTGTTTTCTCTCATGTTCTCAAGTATTTCTAACAAGCTGCTAACTACTTTTACTAAAGTAAAAGGAAATGTAATATTAATTCATTCTTCAAAGGAGAAGCTAAGCTAATACAAGCTTCCTAAAAAAACCTTATTTGCTGTTCCTAGTATAAGTAAACATGGATTACCTGCCCAAGTGGCAGGTCTGTTCTGTTGAGGTGAGGAGAGATGGAGTAACAAACAGAACAAAGGGTCCTGTCTGAAGCCTGTGGAGCTGTCAGATCATTCCCACCTCAGCAGTGTCACTCTTTGTGCTGATTTGTCTGTGGGAGGGCAACTTCAGCTGATCCCATGAGATTCCCACCTGCACTTGGTGTGCAGAAAATGAAATGCCATTGTCATTATCCATGTTGTTCACACTAATGCCAGGAGGGGCAAGGGAGGTGTTCTGGAGGCTCAGTTTGGGGTGACAGGACTTTACTGAGAGCATTCTTTGAGATACTGCCAGCTCCAGGCATGAAACCAAAGACACAGGCAAAAATCCACCATCCCTGTGAGTGAAAGAGATGATAGGCATTTTAGGAACTGGGAAAACAAGAACAATAAAAATTAATTGCATTTTAATCATAATACAGCCAGGGTGCTGGCACTAAAACTCACTACATCAGGAAGGAGTGCTTACAGTAGGAGCAGAAGAAAAGCTGACAGCATTAGAGCTCCTCTTTCAGACTTGTGTGACCTTTGGGCTGGTTGCTGCTAATGCTCAGTGCACCTCTGAGAAACATGGCAGAATAATTGCAGCATAAGCACAATAAATAAGGAAGGTGAATTAGCCACTTTCAGTGCCATTCCACTAGTTCATGACAGTTTCAGGTGACAGAGTGAGGGCAGAACTTGCAAATGTTTCTACAGCAGTACTAAAAACCTAAACCCAAAAAGATAGAAGAACTAAAATGCTCAGACCAAATGAAAATCTAGTAAGTGCCAAGGAGTGGGAAGGCTGCAATTAAATTATTCTTTAAGGTCAATTCAAATCCTAATCATTCTATGATTCTATAACAGGCATCTCTGACACATGATGGAGAAGAAAATCCAGATAAATACCATGTTATAAGTAACCAAACTTACAGGAAAATATGGTATCAGGTAAAGACAGAGGAGCTGCTTGTGCAAGATGGATAATATTAAACATAAAAGTATAAAAATACTATGACAAAATTGTCAGGGCACCTAAGAGAAGTCCACAGGACTTTTTTTTTCATAATATACTCCAGCACATAGAAACTCAGCTTGAATAGATGGAACTATATAAAAATGAGTTAAGCAGAAAAGGGATGGAGGGCATGAGAGGGTCAGAGAACAGTTCAAAAAAAAAAGCAGAAAGACCATGAGAGGCCTGAAGAATATCAAAAGAAGTGCACCAGAAATTAAGATAAAATGTATCATTACTCAAAAAGAAACAGGAATTCAAGAAAACAACTTGCATAGCTCAATAGGAAAGACACTGGCAAATTGACTGGCATTTAAGAAATAGGACATTGGTTCAGGATGGGTCAAATGTAAAGCAGAAAAACGGATAATTTAAAAATAACTTGAAAAATACTTTGTTCTCTTTACTGTCCACTTAAAATCGGAGCAGTTACAGCAGAATGATGGTAAAGGTGTAAAAGGAGCATCTTTTGTGGGGACAGTAAGAGGAAGCTTATTTAATTTCCTTGCACTGATTTTCACTGTTGAAGACAACTGGGAGCTTTTGAGACCAGACACCTTTGAAGCAGATTGGTCAAAAGAGTGAGAGGAATTTGAAGTAAACACCCAGGAGTCTCAGCCCAAGCAGACAGATTTGGTTTCCATAAGTCATTGGGAGCAGATGGTGCTAACCCATGAGTCTTGGAGGAGCTCAAACTTTAATTCTGACTGCATTTGCACTAATACTTCCTCTCTAGATGTGTCCTTTAATTTGCTTTGTCTTATAAATGGCTTCTGCAGAGTATCCATGTAGATAATTTAGAGTTGTGTGGCCTATAACATTTAGCTGTACAAGTTGTCACTCATCCCCTTGTCAGACTCAACCTAATTCTGTGCAAGGTCCTTCAAGACTTCATCCTCTCCATACCAGATTAAAGGAATTAGGAGAAAACCTGCCTCTGAAGGTATACAGTAAATTCTCCCTTGCCCAAACCACTTACATGCAAGATCCAACTTCCTGAGTGCCAATTCTTCTGTGTTTTACCTTGAACTCAGCAGGAACTCATTAAACTCTGAAAAAATCCATTATGTTATCTTGTCTCTTGGCTCCAAATGGGAAATGTACGTTGACAGGCAATGTCCCATCACATCATTTCTTAGTGGTAGTTATGATTGCTATACACAGCTATGAATGTGCAAAAATGCACTTAATATCACTATATTAAGGAAGTAATAATAATACATTACATAAAGTAATTGCATAACACATATATAATGCTGACAAATTTATTTAAGTAAATTAAGAATACTGCAGAGGAGCTATTTTCCAGCTAACTTGGATTAAAATGATCACTGTTGGAAGTCTAATTTAAATTTTTATGATTAGATTATGATAACCATTGTGAACTCAGCACTAAAAGTATATAGCCCTAAAAGTCCATGCAAGCACCAATTAATCTATCCTGAAATTCTCTGAGCAAGAAAATGTGTTTACCATGGAATATTTTATTACCTCTTCATTTAAAAAAGGTACTTCCTCACAGGGGAGAGGTTTCTCAGACTGGACACTGAAGAATGCTGATGATGCCACAGATTCCTCACTAATTGGACTCACAAGCAAGAAAATCTTGCTTATTGTCTGTCACTTGGCTATGGAGACCCACAAGCCTCAGCCTGAAAAGGCTGTGGTCATAGATTTCCCACTCCTGATTCCATCTCAGTGACTAATTACCAGTCACTTCCCATTCAGAAGGAAAAAACCACTGTTTTACTTTTATTTGCTTGCAATGCACCATATATTTAAGTAAATATTGATTTTCTAATCTCAGAGATAAAGTACCACAGAATGGCAATTTTGAAACGGTGGTAGTGCACATAGTGACACGTGCTCCATTAACCTGTCCCTCCTCCCTTGTGCCAAGGCTTGTTGTCAGTCTAGATAGACTAGCTTCCAAATATCTGACTTTTTATCTTTATCTGATTGCTCTCCAAACACCACATACTTCTTCACATCATTGTCTACTTTCCCCTTCTCATTCTTTGACTTTGAGACAGACCTTCCTCCCCTCTTCACGCCACCTTTTATGAAATTAAGGAGTAAATTTGTTGTGGAGCAACCTTTTGTTCTCATCCATGTCCTGCCTGTGTCAGTATAAACACTTCCATAGGTTTTATTATGTGGCTCAGCTTATTTACAGATAGACATATAACCTACCAGGCAAGTTGTGCTGACAGCAAACAAAACCTGTTTCAGATATTGGTAAATTCCTTCAAAGGTTAGCAAAAATGTTATAGCTTCGACATTCACACAGAAAAAGAATATCAAACATTTCCCCAAACAGGGATTTTGCAGCAGTAACTTCCTGTGTCTGGGTCTAAATATGAAACAAAAATGCTTTCATGAAGAGGAAATGGAACATAAAATTAAATTCAGAAAGTCAATAATTAGACAACAGAAACTCCCTTCAATCCAGCCACCTCCTCTGGCCCTATAAAGTACTTTTTGAGTGTATTTTCACATCCTTTTTAATAGGTTAAATTTGCATAGCTCCATTCCTCACAACCGAATGAATTTTTACCAGAACAAGTGAAACACTATCAGTGCATGGTCAACACCAGAATGAAAGAGGGTTGTAGATGGGGCCTCAGCCTCCTGTTTCTCTACAGGTAATGTAACAGAAGAACTTTCTCAAACAGTCTTCAGACAACAGAGCTGCCTGACTATGTCTGTAAAATCACACACACACATTTTTTCATCACAGTTGCAGATGGAATGCACTTCGTTGCTCTCCACTGTAGCAACATTTTCTTCCATCTTTCACTAACAAATGATTTCACATTTCACCAGCAGCACCATTAAGTGGGTTGGTCACTGGATGGGTTCATAACAATCCAGGTTCCTGTCAAAGCCAAACAAGGGCTTACACTGTGACCATGGCAGGTTTATTTAATGGCAAAAGAGCTCTGTGTCTCTGTGCTCAGCTATGAAAAAGTTGTTTGAGCCAGGATCCTGCTCAGGAGCTTTGGGATAAGACTCTATCTGCTTTTCTGCAGGGAGGCTTAGAAAGGGAAAGACCTGAATCTGCACTTGTAGGGCTGATTTTTAACAATTCCCAGCACAGACATAGGCCTTGCCTGGAAGTAGAAAGACAAAAGTAAAGTCAACATTGGCAGATCAAAACCTGTTCTGTTTGAGGAACAAACATGAGTAAGGCATTAGCAGAGAGAAATTAGAACCTAAGGATAATGTTAGCCATTGGAAAATAAAAATCCTTTCTCTGTCTTGATAGATAGGGATCTTAGCTCAGCACTGACAGTACTGGTACTACATGTTGGCAAAGCCTTTACAGTTGCTTAATTCCCTCAGACCTTAGGAGCCAGAGCTTTTTAGGGAAGCCTGAACTCACGCTCCATTTGAAATTCACCCTATTTGCTTTCAGCTGACTCAACTTACTAACAAAAACCCCCAAACTTAACTTTAAAAATACTAAGAGCAATGAGCTAAAACTTGTTTATGACATGCCCTTCCCTTGCAGAATGTTTTACCTTATTTTTTTTCCTTTTCTTCATTTTAGAGCTTGTAAATTAGTAGGATAGAAAACATCTGTGACTGGATAAAATGGAAAGGCAGATACATGAGACAACTATTACCTCCTTTGGGACAGAAGAAGCAATGAGGCTATCATGAGATGCAATTCCATCCACTAGGTAAGTGACAAAAAATGGGCATCCAAAGCCCAAAGTCAATCTGAAAAAGTATGCAGTTTCTACTTCCTAAAATCTGTAGTCATAATGCAACAAAAGACCAATTGAATAAGCACATTCACTAAATGCTTCTGCTCTGATGATGAGCTGCCTGTTGTGTACAAAGTCTATTTAGACAACAGTGCTGTTACTTGATGTAGCTGTTATTCTGCAGAATTTCAAACCCAGTAAGGCAGAGAAGGTAGTTCAAGTTCATATATTCACAGATTCATAGATAATGTTGATAACCTATTCTGATTTCTGTGTGAGAACAACTCACTTCACTTGGGAAATTAAAAAGAGCAGTTGAGAATCAAGGTCCACATTATCATTCTAGGAGCACTAACAAGGACATGTAAGTATGATATCACTATGTATTAATGTAGCTATGTATCAGCTGGGTGTCAGCTGCACTAAAGCACACAGGAGTTTTATTTTCTAATGATGCCATTGATTTTTTGTAGTAATACCAGTAGCAGTAGCTGTAAAAGGACAGAAGGTCTCCTATTTGACCAGGGTCAGGCTAGGCCAGACAAAAAACAACACAGAGAAGTCAAACCCTTGCCTGAAAGAGTTTTTAGATTAATAAAAGGGGAGGAAGAGGAATGCAGTATGAATGCAAGCAAGTTACCAGGAGAACCAGTGCAAATTCCCTTAGCAGCAAGGCAGAAGCAGGAGGTGACAAGGACCAGTTGAACCTGGCTGGTGTGATGGGTGCTCCACAGCTGGTGAGCACTGCCAGACATCTGCCAGTGCCCACATGTGAATTCAGCTCAGTTCCACTGTGATAGGAACAGGAACAAACACGCTCCTTGCTCTCAGCAAGAGCTAGGGAAGCAGCATGAACTCCACAGGGTCTTGAATAAAACCTTATCTGGGTGAAACAGAGCACCCCCTGCTTCTGTGCTCAGCAGTGTCAAACAACTGGGATAAATTACTATTGAACTGCTTTGCACAGAAAAGGAAAGGATCGTAACTTTTATGACTCTAAGGATTTTTAGATTAAAAATTAAGTTATACAATAAGCAGAAAATATTAAAAGTACACATGGGAGCCATCTGCTTGGAGAGCAGGTGGATGTCTGACCTCTGTAAGGTTTCAGTGATAAAGCTGATATACTACAGTTACCATTGATCTCACTGCCACTGTGTTATTAAAGAGCTGTAATCATGTCACAGCAGCTAGGAAGCAAGGTGGCATCTCATGTGGATAAGGGGTTTCAGAATATACTTGATCATACACTTAGCTTATAATCTGCTCTGTGCCTCAGACTTGGTCTTATTAAATTGAGCAGGAAAAATATTGAGATGCTTGGACAGGTGTGAGGGAGCAATGACTGATCTGGTGACCTTCACCATGCAGCTGGGAAGGACATAGCTAAATAAATGTGGAAAAAAATGTCACAATGTCTACTGGAGGATTCTAACAGGTAGGTATGCCTGATGCCATGTCATTTTGATGCCTTAAGTTTTAGCTTTTATATTTCTCAGATTCTGTATGAGAAGGGATAGCACAGCACTTCATGGTTTGTCACCCTGTTTTATAATGAAATGACAGTCCACCTAAGAGAAGGGCTTCTCATTATGACAGAGTTTGCTTCTACACAGTGAACAGTAGGAGACATGAAGATATATTTTAGTCTTATCCTTAAAGTACTCCAGTTATCACCACTGTCTTTGTAAGCCAAAGACCTGTAATAATCACATTGCTGAAATTAATGTCTGTTCTTACATCCAACTCCCTTCCACAGATCAGCCTGAAAGGTGCTAGCCTCCAATCTGGGTTTTCTGATTAGAGATTTTAGAGATAAATTATGTTTAAAGTGTCGTTAAGTACTTCTTCTAACAATGATTGATGACAAAACTTAATAGTTACAGAGCGAAAAAAAGCTGAGCAGAGCCCTGCTTTGATCCCAACTAATTCAAATATAGGAGCTTGCCTTTCCATTACAGCACCTTTCTGGGAGGATTCAGAGCTGAGTTGTGGACATATGTGCTGCAGAGCTTCTATAGCCAGCTTTGCCTCAAAGTTACACAACATTCTAAATAAATCAGAATTCTTCTTCCATCCACTTTCCACTTACCATATATATAACAACACTACCTGCTCATAATGACAAAAGAAATATTTTCACAAATGTTTCTTGATGTCCCTGGTGTTTCATGCATTAAAGATGCTCCAAAATATCCTGCTTCTATTAATTTATTCTTAAATTTACACATTCATTCAATTCTCATCTGTTCATCTCTACTATGTCATGCATTTCTCTTTCTGAGGCTGAATTGTTCTTGTCATCCATACTAAAGTAATTTGTTTCTCCCTTTCAGAGGTGAGGGAATAAGTTGGAGTATGCAATGAGAAGACAGTCACTGCTAATGAAAATAATTATTAATATAGTTTCACTATTTTATATAATGCACAGTACTTATATAGCATATAATAACCAATATAAAAGGATGCTTCAGAAAGTGTGGGGAGAAGGTAAGAATGTCAGACCCTAAAATCCATACAAGAGATGGCTCAGGGGGATTTGTCCAATTTTCCAAGCCCCTTCATTTATGGTAATTTAACCTCAAACTCTGCTCGTGTCTCATAATGTGAATACAATCATACTGAAAGTTAAAAATAAAAATTACAAAAAAATAGTATGTGAGACTACTATTCCATGTCTCCCTAGAATGGAGCTGCCAGAGAAATATTTCATTTTCATTAGACCAGGCTTTTTATGATAAGAGTTAATCCATACAGTTTTAATCTGTACAGTTTTACCTTCCATTGAGATATTGAACTTTATTCTATCCACAGAGTTAAGTGTCAGTAACTGAAGAAAAGTTCTTAGTTCTATTCATTCCCTTCTAGGGGCTGTCACCTGAACTTAGTGTTTGTATGACTGCATCTACAATTAATATGTCCTGGAAGAATGAAGAATAATTACAAGCAAAACAGAATCCATAGGAAGAAGGTTGAACACCTACACTTGAACAGAATTCTGATATCCACCAAGCAGAGAAAAGTTCTTGCAAGACCATATATGAGCTCTGGGGAAAAAACAAAAGGATTTGCCATGCCTAGGTTAAGGAATAGTTAACAGAGAATGAGAGTGTTGCTGTCCTGCTAAAAAGTGATGCCAATAGATGGCTTCTATCAAATTAATTTAAAAAAAAACCCAAAAACCTAAAACACCTTGTTCAGTAGTTAACTTGACCCTTTAGCAAGTACTAAACTCTAATACATAATAGATCTCTTCCTGAGAATTTTGCCATTAAGTTCAAGCAGGAAGAGACCTTGTTCTCCTCCACTATTTTGCTCAAACCAACTTTTCTTTGACTCCCCTGGCTGCACCTTGTTCCTGTCCACTTTTGCTACCACTGGTGTCACAAGCCCCCTGACCTGGTGCTCTGCAGTATCTTTGTCCCTCTATTTCTGATTCCCATGAAGCTGTGGCCATCACCATGTTTTACCAGTCCTTTCTGCTCTCGGAGCTGCCAACATGATGCTTCACTGAGGGCAGCAGAAAATTCACATGACACTGTAGAATGACTCAGCCAGCATGTTTCCTTCGAGTACCTGCAGCAGCTGGATGCTGAAAGGGATCCAAAGAAACATGCTGAAGATGCAGCCCTGCAAGTCACATTAGATGCAGGATATAATGGAGATGGTGGCTCAGGGGCTCATAAATAACTGCTATACCTCCTTCACCACTACATTTTGGTTCCTCAACCCAGAAGTCTATTAAAGATAAGTAATTATCACCACACCTCCCCAGGAAGCATTCTCCACAAAATGGCCCTCAGACAGATTAATGCTTCCTTTTTCTGCAATAAAGTCTTGATTTTAAGGTTTTTTTCATACAATTAAGGAGCACTGTAAAACATTTTTATTATCTTTTTGCTCAGACTGAGAGACAATTATTGTGTTGTTTGTATATGCAGCAACCTATTCAAGTATTAGTCATTTTCCTTGTTATTAGCTTCTGCTTTAAATTGCTTGATAAAAAATTATGGCCACATTTGTGATCCCACCGTGTTTGTTTTCTTTTTTATGGCATAGCAACACAAATGAAAGAGAGACAGCTAATGGCCTGGGGAGGAAGACATGTGGTCTCAACAGGAAGGCTGCAATGACAGGTATGAACACTCATTAAAGAGGTAGGGTGAGAGCACATTGATTTTCCAAAGAAAAATACTTTTTTATCCTTCCAAAGATATCTTCCTGTAATTATCTAGTGCTGTGTTCATTCGATACGTGTTAATTGGAACAAGTTTTTATTTGCACAGGTGGCAGCTCAGGCTATCCTCTCACAGTGTAACAACACCAAGTTACACAAAACAGAGAGTATGCAGCACAGCTTCTGCCCTTCACAGGACCACAACTTTATGTACAAGACTGTCACCAGGGTCCCAAATTGCTAAGGATGTATTTGTGAACACAACAAGCAGGATTATGTCTATTCTAGTAAATAAAAGGGGCCAGGGACCATTCCCCAGCCTGGAGGCCCACTAGCACAGCACAACTTCATCCTTTTGGCTAAACTCTCACCTTCAGAAACAGAGTGACTGCATTCAGGCTGTTCACTGGGAGCTGTCCCTGGTTTGTGCTGCCTCCCCAGACCTACCTGTGCATATTCTTGGAAAGCAGCACCTGCAGCAGGTCAATGCTCTGCTGGCACTGGGCTAACAACTAAACAGTGAACACAGCCCTGGCACTGTTCAGTTTACAGGATACAGGCATAACCATGGAAACTCCTCTGAATAATTGTGCAGAAGAGGCTCGTGGATTAAAAATAAACCCAGCATTATAGATTTGCAACGTGAAGCTCGCTTACAGAGATTTGTAAGAATTTGATGGATTGTAGCTGCAAAGTGCTGCTTACACTGTGAGTATGAATTATATCTGTGTTATGCTAGCATCAAAACAGTTTTTGGAAATTACAGGTCCTCTTATGTACTGGATAAGAGAACTTAATTGCTTAATGGTGACTTTTAAGAAATCAAGATGTGTCTCAAGAAAAAGTAAACAGCAGTGGCCTTGTTTTATGGCCTCCTTCAGTGAAAAGGAGTGAACAGCCTCAAAAGTAGGAAGCCAACACTCTGTAGTGCCCAGATTTCTGCTCAGACAGCACAAGTTTTTCCAAAACCCTGTGCCTGTAGTCTCTGCACACACACATCAGCTATGCCCTCACATCCTCCCACTGACCCTGCCAGTATGGCCAGGGGGTTTATAATGACAGACTAAGCTGAACTTGTGTGTGACAGGAGTCACAGCACTGCTCTGCTTCAAAGCCTGCAGTCAGAGCTCCTCTAGAGCAAATCTTTGCATATACAGCTGCCTTTGCTGCAGATTTCTGGTGATGGAGGGTAGCTATGCACTCAGGTGCCAGCCTTGATGCACTGCATCTGATAACAAATCACTGATTATTCAGATCCTTTCTGCAGCCACCCATTAGTTCAACATGCTGTACCCAAGCCTGCAGTCTTTCTTAGCAATGCTTTGAAAATTGCAAATCTAGCCAGATCAATTAAACAACAGGTCTATTTGCTGATTTCTGTTGATCTTTCTCTCTAGCCAGTATTATCTCTGTGGGCATCCTCAGTACTTAACTTCACACGCAGTATTCATGAATTAGATGTACAACTTTCCCTTTTGATTTTAAGCATACATATAAATCAATATTCTCATTCACAAATAGTTATACAGGCACAAATAATATCCTTTTAGTGTGAAAAGCCTACTATTACCAAGTTTACTCATGCTTACATCTGTAAGCTAACTGGTGAATCATTAGTCACACTTCATACTGAGGGATGTTTTTTCTGGGAGTTCCTTTAAACCCCACTTTTGGATCTTTGAACCTCCTTGCAGTTAGACAATTTTTTGTTTTAATAGCAACACCAGAACAACATTAATTCCATAAGCAAGTTTGGCAGCCAACACCACAGTGTGTCAGAATAATTCAGAGGGGTGTCTAGACTAATCTAAAAGTAGGGTCTACAATGAATTCAGATCAGGCTGCTCAGGGATTTATCCTGCTGGGTCTTGAAAGCCTCCAAGAATATCCTACACTCTTTAAACAGTTACCATGTGGAAAAAACTTCCTTCTGTCAGTATCTCCCCATTCTCTGCCATGCTCCCACCTGCACCACTACAAAAGTAGGATAGGATAGGATAGGATAGGATAGGATAGGATAGGATAGGATAGGATAGGATAGGATAGGATAGGATAGGATAGGATAGGATAGGATAGGATAGGATAGGATAGGATAGGATAGGATAGGATAGGATAGGATAGGATAGGATAGGATAGGATAGGATAGGATAGGATAGGATAGGATAGGATAGGATAGGATAGGATAGGATAGGATAGGATAGGATAGGATAGGATAGGATAGGATAGGATAGGATAGGATAGGATAGGATAGGATAGGATAGGATAGGATAGGATAGGATAGGATAGGATAGGATAGGATAGGATAGGATAGGATAGGATAGGATAGGATAGGATAGGATAAGGTAGAACCAACCAATAACCATCATTTAGTTTGGCAACCTGACCAATTCAGGGTTGACCTAAAGTTAAAGCATGCTGTTAAGGGCATTATCCAATGCCTCCTAAACACTCATGACCGTCATGGGGAATCAACCACTTCTCTAGGAAGCCTGTTCCAGAGTTTGATCACTCTACTGGCAAAGAAATGCTTCCTTCCTAAGGTTTGGTGTAAGCCTGCCCTGGCTCAGCTCTGGACCCATTCCCACACGTCCTGTCTCTGGATACTAGGGAGAAAATCAGCAGTGAAAAAGCCAAGAGCCATCCCCTCATCTTCTCTGAATAGGGAGCTGCTGTTGGGTCTCCCTAAAGCTGTCACTGCTCCACTGCTGGGTTGAATAAACCCAGCTCTCCAGCCTCTCTTCACAGGTCAGGTACTCCATCCATCACCACACTGGTCACCCTTGAGGTGATTCCCTTCAGTTTATTGATTTTTTCTTCATTAGAGGGGACAAAACAGGACTCACTGTTCTAGGTGTGGTCTAACAAGTACCAAGTAGAAAAGAAGTAAACCCTTCCCTGTGTGCTCTGGCCCTGACCCTATTCCTACAGCCCAGTGTGCTGGTGCCCTCTCTGCCTACCAGCCTCCCTAGGGATCTATGCTCAGCTTTACCAGCAGCAGGAGGTGTAGGGAGAGTCCTGCAGAGCTGCTCCCAGGCAGGCAGTGCCTGCCCTCTGGTATTGAAGGGGCTCATCCCTCCTAGCAGCAGCAGTTGGCAGTTCTTCTTATAGAGCTCCAGGAGGTTCATGTCAGCCCATATTTTCAAACCTCTGGGTAGCAAACCTGCCTGAAAACATAACTGTTTACCTCAATTTGTTATCATCCATAAAGCTGATCAGATATTTTCTGCCTTCTCTCCCACATCACTAACAGGCCCCAGGGTCAGTGCAGAGGAGGGGCAGGAGGTGCTCCAGGCACCAGAGCTGAGATTCCCCTGGTGCAGCCCATGGTGAGGCAGCTGAGCCCCTGCAGCCCATGGAGGACCACACTGAACAAAACTCATTCATTACTGAGCCTGATGACCCAGGCAGTGACCCAATCTTATAGCTCACCCACCAGCCTGTAATATCCCAACTTGGATAGCTGGAAGGAAGGTGTCACAAACAATGCCAAAAGCATTGCTAAACTCAACGTAGGTGTCATCATACCTCTCTCTCATGAGCAATTCTAGGCTTTTATTCTTTAAAGAATCAGAATATTCCCCTTAGCCACAGCATGTTTAGCATCCCATATTCCTTTCAGAGCTCTTGCTCTGAGATTAGATTTCCCCTCAGCCTGTAGCCATGTCATTATTTGATCCTCAGTATAACCTTAATAACTTTAACACTGGCCATGCTTAAAACGTGCATTGCTGGCTGGAACCCAGTTCACTGAAATTTCAAGACCACTGTGTTTCCATGACCTGCTGTTATATTCTTCCTAGCATGTTACATAGCATTTATTGTGGAGCTGCCAATCAGACAAAGAAATGGATGTGCTTGCCTTTTTGTCACTGCTATCATCTGCTCTGGATAATGCAGCCTTTGCAAGAATCACCAGGAGCTACAGTTTAATGAGGTTTTGCTTTAGTTTATCCAAAAGCACATCAGATACTACACAGTAGCATCACTGAACCTGAATGCAACACGGACTGGAGACTTTCTACTAAATATGTAGTTAATTCTTTCTGCTAACAGCCTCTCTGTTGGCAGTAGTACCTATTCATATTTTTCTACCTTGTGCTCTGCCTAAAATGATCTGTGTGAGCTTACTTCTCTCCTACTCCTACAGTTTTGTCCCATTTGCTTTGTTCACTGTGAAACCAGAAGAGGAGATGTTTTCCTCTACTGCAAAAAAATGAGAGATATTCTGTCTTAAAAAAATGTTTATAGGCAGGATGCTAAAGACAAGTCCTATCTTTTCCTTCTCATTTCCAACTTAACTGTATGATTTATATACATATATAGATAGATATACACTCTTGACACTGACTAATGATAGCAGTAGCTTTTTCATCCCAAGCAAAATTTCCAGGGAAACATGTGATCTCCTAAAACAGAATTCATCACCCTCCAAACTTGGATCTTAGGTCAAGAAGTGTCACTTAATAACCTTTCACATCAAATCAAATGAGAATGTCAAGAAAAATGTCATTTCAAGAGCAGAACCTATACTTGTTCATTTGAATCACATTTATAATGCACAAGAAAAAAATAGTTTCCCATTTCATTTCCCATGAATGTCTTTATCTCCAGCTTTATGAGATTTCTGATGGTTCTGATTTAGTCAGGGTGGTGTGGGCTGACCCTGGCTGGGCCTGA
Source organism: Luscinia megarhynchos (assembly GCA_034336665.1). Classification (NCBI taxonomy): domain Eukaryota; kingdom Metazoa; phylum Chordata; class Aves; order Passeriformes; family Muscicapidae; genus Luscinia; species Luscinia megarhynchos. The sequence goes on from JAPFBE010000003.1 coordinate 76,202,423, forward strand.
GGTGCCCACCAATGCTCACACTGATGGCATTTGTCTTCCTAAGTCACCAGTGCCCATGATGGAATCCTGCTCCCCTGGAGATGGCTGAACACCTGCCTGCCCATGAGAAGAGGTGAATGAATTCCTTGTTTTGCTCTGCTTACATGTGAGGCTTGTTCTTTACATATTTAACTGTCTTTGTCCCAGTCCACAAGTTTTCATACTTCTACCTTTCCAAGTCTCTCCCCCATGGGAAAGAGCAAGTGGCTAGATGGGGGTTAGCTGCCTGACAGGGTTAAACCATGACACCTTTCAGTGATTTCAATTCTATATTCTATTCTAGTGTTTTCTCTAAATCCCACCAAGAACTTTTGTGTCCAGAACAAAATAATGAATTTTTACTTTCCCACTATGACACCACTGGGGCAGAGGAACTGCTCCTTTCCCTCTCAATAAAATAAAATAAAACCAGCGCACAGAACAGTTTCCAATTCAAAGATATGTCTGAACTTTCTCCATTTTCACATAAGATGCCCGAGTGTATGGCTTCACTAATTTAATTCCCATTTGCTTTGCTGTAATATACCCTTTGTAAATGTTAGAAGTCCATCTGCTTGTTTTTCCATCAGAGCCTTGGCATAGTTCCAGCTGCAGATGTGGCAGCTCTGGTGTAAAATGAGCAACAGTTTAAACAGTCTCATTTCCAGACCAAATGTGAAAGCTTTTTCCCTTAAAGGAAAAACTATATATCCCAAATCAGTATTTTGTTAACAGGTCCATAAATAAGAGCACTAAACAGGGCAGGTCCATCAGAAATGGACCAAAACCATAAATCTGGGAGCCTTCTTAGAGAGATCTCCTGCTCTCAGTAACTTAGAGAGTCATGTTTCTTCACCTCTAATTCCAGAGATATTTGATGAGGAGAAAAAATTAAGACTAGGCTTCAGATGTGAAGGACGACCCCAACAATGTGTGTCTGTAGGGGATAGTTTTAGTCATATTTTGCCACATGAAAAAGCAAACTTCACAGTGCACACCCCCATTCTGTGGAGAAATAAAATCCTATTTTACTGAAGTAAAATCATTTCAGAGAAGGATGATGCCATTGACAGGACTGGAATATTTGTACATATTCAAACTCACTGTAAAATCAAGCAACTTGAATTTTTTTGTAGTTGTGCATTGGAAACCACCAATGCTGGGGGAAAGAAGGATCCAAGCTTTGTAAGGTGCTGGGCATGCCTCTGATCTTCCAAAAACTTTTTTTTCCTTTAGGTGAAACTCCACCAACATAAAACCTCTTCCCTCAGCCACATGGGATGCCATGAAGATGCAGCTGTCAATCCAGGTCTGAGCTGCATTCCTCAGGAGCTTTAAGATGGCATGAATCAGGAGATAACTTACAATCTGTAAAGCTTCACTGATACAAAATACTTGAGCCACAAGGACCTCAGAATACTTAGACAGGACTTCTCAGCCATAATTACATCCACAAAAGCCCCTGGCCCCACTACACTTGCCCTTTCTGACAGGAGCATCTTTGTACCTTCCATCTCTCTCCCATCTCTGCCAAGCAAGTCATAAAAATGCAAAAGCCTTTTAGGGTGAATGCAGGGTCCTGTGTAGAGCTCTCTACATGGCACAGGGCAGCAGAACAGGAACAAAATAAATTGCATGGGGAGAAGAATCAGTTTCATGGGGAGAGCGTGATGTTCTGGTGCAAGTAACACTCCTGGACAGAAACAGGAACAGAACAGCACTGCCCTGCCCTAGGGAGAGAATCTTCACTGCTCCAGAGCTGCCCACTTGGCTGAGTAAAAGCTGGAAAAAGAATCATGCACTCCAAAATGGTGTACTAGTCCAGAGCACTGTGTAAAGCAGTCTAGGAAATTTTAAGGAAAGCAATTTCATCTCGACTTAAACCCTTCCATCTACTCACTATTTACAGTCCTCACTTTCTCTCTGTTGTGTGTTGGTTTCAAGTCTCCAGCTGTTACTCCAGGCTTTGTGAAAGCCTGTTTTCCTCCAAAGCTCTGCTTACAGCACTTTTTCAGAATAGCAGCTAAAGCCTCCTCTTGGTGTGCACCTTAGAAGAGATATTTTCCATTATTTTTAAGATCGTTCTGGCCTTTCACATCTACCTCTACCCTCTCCATCTTTCATTCTTCTGGGAAGCCCCAGCCCCACTGGTAACTCTCTAGAGGTTCAGCCATGTTCATAAGGCCAGTCCCAAAGAGCCATCCCTTACACACAACTTTCTCAAAACCCCCACCTGTCCTTCCCTATTTAACCTAGGCTAGTTAGAGGTAAAATCTCTGTAATTTTCCTCCCAAACAATACCTCCTTCTGTAAGCACTGAAAGCACTCAGCTCTTCCACAGCAGAGACTGACCCAAAAGTGCCCTTTCCAGAGACTGTCAGATGTTTCAGCTCCATCAGATGGTTTTATTGGCCACTGAGGGTTTTATAGACCTTCAACATGGTACATTTTTTAAGCTTTTATGTCCTCTTATAAATAAGACAATGGTCATTTTTTATTTTTTAGAATGGCTTCCTGTCTGGTAAAGATCAGGAAACAAACTGGGTTGTATAACTCACAGTTTCTAGAGAATCATTGGACCAACAGAGCAGGAATATCTGAGGCAGAGACTGCTTGAGCTCTGCCACGAATAAATAATGGTCTTTAATTCTGGCAGCATACACAAGCATCACCTCTCAAACACAAAATTCCTCCCACCAGATACTGAAAATTGGACAAAAGCCAACAGCATTAAACAGAAGACAGCACTTGTTCTTTCCCTCAAAAAAGGTCTGACTTGGAAGAAGTGGAGTACAGTCCTGGTAAATCTCCCTTAGCTCTGGAGATGTAATATGTCATCAGGAGGGTGAGAGGGAGAGGGCAGGAGAAACTGCACCTAAAAGAGCCACTAGATACTGTGGTCAGGATCATGCAGCTGAAGATCAGACAGTCAATCTGGAAATAGCAATAGAGAAGAAATGCAAGGGAGCACAGTGAGAGGTGGTGGGCTATTACAGTTAATAAAAAGAAGTCTTTTGACAGAGCAGGGGGACTTCTACTAACTGCAGATTAAAGCCCACCTTGCTGCTCTGAAGAGATGAAGCTGGTTAACTTGCTGTACATTCCAGCAGGCAGACTCCATGCCAGGCAGAGAGTTTGACTAGGCAGCAATATAATTTTTTTTTATTTCTTTACTGAAATATTGCTGGAAAATTATATTATATATATATATATATATATATATATATGCAGAAAAAGAAATTATATTTTTACATATATATATATATGCTGCATATTTTTTCCTTGAAGAAAATTCTTGCCTACAAAGAAATAGTTAAAGACAGCAAGGGGGAAAAGGTATGCTATGGGTTTTGTATTTGACACATGCTAACATTGCAAGACAACAGACAGTTGAGTTGAAAGTCAAATGTGTTCTGAGCACATTCTGGAGTTTAAAGTGAAGAGGAATAGAGGCTAGCATAGAAAATAAATGGGGTTTTCAGAGGTAAAGGCAGGAAGTAACCTGGTGGAGAAGTTTGAGATCAGCTTTGTCACCAAAGCTTTTTCCCGTGAAAAAGATCAGAGATACAGAGGTCTGGATGAACCCTATGGATGTCAAAGGAAAAAAAAGCATTCTTTGAAGAAAAAAAAGGAAGAATGTAGCATCTACCTCAACAGTATGATTAATCTTCAGGTACAAACTCCTCTCACGTGAAGCTTCCTTGAGGGTTATGTTTCATTTGAGTCCCTTTCAATATTCTCCCTCAGAATATTCTGTGATTTTCCCCCCAAAATGCAGTGCCACCCAAGCAGATGGTGAAAACAGTAGATAGAGGCAGGAGAACCCAATGGGTCCTGCAATTCCAGACATGCACATCCCCAGTGAGCCCCAGGTCAGACTGCATCTTCTTCCTTTTGATTGTCATTTCACTATTTCATCATCACTTCTCCCTCCATCTTCCCTTACTCACAGCCTGGAAAAGTACCATTTTTGTGGGGTTTTATCCCCATGTTTTCTCATACAGTGACACAATCATATTGTTCACTTTTTTCCCTTCTTCATCCTCTCAGAGGTTTCCAGAACATTTCTGCTGGACACTGTTGGGCTGCCTTGTGAGATGATCTTTGTTTCCAGACTAACAAATGGAAAAGGTGGTTCTGTGACTGCAGAAAACACTGCAAAACAGAAAAGTTCATTAAACCCCATTTAGAAAAGTCAGAAAAGTAGAGCACAAGCCTCTCCTCAGGCTGACAACAGCCCCTGGGATTTTATGATCCATTGAAAATGAAAATAGACGCTTTTGTTTGGAATATGGGATTTATGGTCTTTCCTTGCTTACCTCAGGGGAAGTTTGTGTCAGAATACAAATCTGAGCCCATCTTTCCCTGAGACCCATCTCTCCCTGGACCAATCTCCTTTAATGACCTACCCAAGGAAGAATTTTTCAAGCACATGACTGTTGCTTCCCCTGCCTTACCTGAGTTCTGCCAGATAAAAAATGAAACATTTAACAGCAGACAGGGCAATAATTTAGACATGGATGGGATTTATTTTTAAAAAGCACTACCTCTTTGTTAAATATCACTTTGAAATCCTCAGTTCTTTTTTCTTTTTTTCTTCCTATAAGATTTGCCTATCATATGCATTTTTAACAACTGGAAAAATGCTGTGTTTTTTAGCATATATAACTTAGGTAACATGAGACAGCTTTGTTTTAACCAAGCACCCACGCAGACTATTACATGAAACACCAGGATTCAGATAAATGAAATTTAAAGTAGGCAACTTTGAAAAAAAAAACCTGAAAAAATTGCCCTGTTTTTTTTTTTTTTAAAGTAATTTTCCCCTGCATTATTCAGGATATAATTCAATAAAATCTGTACAAAACCAAAATGCAATAACAAGGATGATGCAACTCTTTTGTAACAACCAAGCATATACTAACTATACTTAAACACAAACAATTTCTGCTGGAAAACTACATTTTTTAGGGCAGTTATAATTCTCTAGGCTTTCATTCAGAATAAATGTTAGGGAGAATATCAAAGTAAATGCCTGAATAAATAAGCACAACTAGCACTAAAATATGAATATTATTCAGTCTAATTTCCTTTGATTTTGGCATAAAAAATTTTGAAAGTCACAAAGTAGATCACAGTTGTGTGTCACCTGATTGTATCTAATATAAATCTAGATAAAAGGTTGTATCATTTTTAATATATCAACTTACTTAGAATGCTTTTTGGATGCTGACACATCAGCTAGATTGCAATGATCAATAAAAGCAAAGAAAATGCTGAGCTATTAGAATCTTTATAATTCCCCTAGTCAATTTTTCACACAGTACTTAGTACCCAAGTTTTATGTCTAAACTTGCCAACTAAAAATGTAATTCATATGATAATGAAATGTCAAATATGTCTTGAGCTAGAGATCTAGATATTTAAAGTCTCTGATTTCATTAGGAAGCCACTTCTCAAAGATATAAGGAATGATCAGATGCTCTACTCATCTTCTGTCAGCATTCAAATAGAAGTGCATTTGTTTAACTAGAATTTAGCTTCCTCCTCATAAGTCACTCTCCAAGAGCACTAACATCTCATTACTGATTTACACTTACACATTATATTATCCTCTAATGAAGATGAAGCCTATTAGAACAGACAGTTCACTGCAAGTTCAGATGTTGAAGAAAAGCAGTGATGGATTGCCTGGAAGGAGGAAAAAAAATCTGGTTTGCAGATGTTAGTCTTGTTGATTTGGCATCCTGCAAGACTTGGGCAAATTTGTATAGACAAATTCTCTAATACATCTCTGGTTTTAGCCTGGAACCTGCCTGGAATGCAAACTCTGTTAGAACTGTCACATGTTGCCAGAGGGAAAATTGGACCTTTTGTACATCAGGCTGGTAAATCAAATCAAAAAGACACATATTTATGCCACTAGATATATGAAATACCTCAACAAATTTTATTTAATTATAATTATTCTGGACACTGGAGCAAAAGAAAAGAAAAAAAAGAAGAAAAAAAAGGAATTATGAGATAGGTTTGTTCAAAATAAAAAAGGTGCTGGTACAGCATATAACCCGACAATGCTCTGGTTTCCAGCACAGAATGCATAAAGCATTTCACAACACCTACACAACAACAATGAGAATTTACTGCAACAAAAATGCAAAAAGGTAAGTTCAGTGATAACAACAATATAGAGAGCATTTAACTTATCCAGGGGAATTGTAACTAAACACTTGGAGCTAATGGGAATCCCTTCAGCTGTCAATAGTGAGAGTGATAACATGAACTAAGATATGCTTTCAATCCAAAGAAGATGAAACTATTGGAAAAGTAAAGTCTCCTAAGTAGAATCATGTAGGAACCTGTTTAGACCATCACCTTAGATCTGGAAATTACAGAAATTACTGAGCTGAGTTTGTTTTGGCTTGCATTGTCACCTGAGGCTGCAGCCAGGGTGGCACTGACGTGTCCTAAATGCAAACGTTCAGAATATTTCTGACAATTAAATACATCTCATAGCCTCACATCGATTATTTTCTCTGGGTGTTCTCCAATATAACCTTTCTTTGAATTCCTGCAAGCTGACATCATGGGTATAATCACAGACTCCTTTTAATGCCAAAGTCCCAAAACATTTCAGAGCTGATGAGGGATTAAGATGTCTGAGCTCAGTGGCTTTGCTGCAGTTCTGTGTGCTGGTTTCATAACCTATGATGCTGTACATTGTTTTCTTTTTTCTTTTTTCTTTTTTTTTTTTTTTAATAATCACATCCAAGCAGTCACAGAAGGTCATTTGATTAATTACCTGCAATCTTCCAAGAAGAAGAATATTCAAAGTACACTCCTTAGTTTTAGGCAATCACCTTCTTGTATCTTAATCAGTCTCTGGTGCCTTTGTGGGATGGTGCATTTTTAAGTCTTACATGATACATGAGACAACACATCTCCTCTTGAAAAACTGACTGAAAAACACAAACCCTCCCAAAAACAAGGGAATTATGCATAGCATAATGTCTTTCCTTAGGCTAAATTATTTTCATTGCAAACACATGGATTATGATAGCAATGCTGACCACATAAAATGTCATCTAATTTTAGCATCAAGAAACCAATATGCATGTTATAAAATGGTCACCCTTCATTTACTGGTTCTTGCTAATGGTCATGACAGGGCAGGAAGGTTTTCCTTTGCCTATCAAAACAGAGTTTGCAGTTAGTGAGAAAAATAATTCTTTCACCTGGAAGGTAATTTGATAACCACTATTTCACAAGAAATAGAAAGACCTGGAGAGCTTAAAATTTCTAAAGTAATTAGGATTCTTTCATTATGAGAACTTATTCTTTGCCCCCAGCAAACAGAATTGATCCTTCATTCACTTTTCAGCTAATTAGAAATCATCACTGAGCTTCTTACTAATATGATGCTCTTTCTTTTGGATTCTTTGTACATCCATCTTACTTAGCAGTGGCACAGAAAAGCACAGAAACAGTTGACACTCCCACTAAAGCATTTTCAGCCCAGCTTGGTGGAAGGCAGGCATTTCTCCAGCATATACTTCTCCAGGGAAGACAGATGTGGACATCCATTCTGGGTTTAGGTCTCCTATGATTTCCAGACTTCCTTGCTGCAGAAAAGTGTTTGGCATTGCATAAATTGGCTGACTGTCCATGTTCTATCATCTGCTCCCAACAGGGTTAATACCACAGAGATAGGAAAGAAAAAAGCTAAAAAAACCCACAAAAACCACAAAAACACAAAAGCATCTTGATGATTGCACCTTGCTCCAGTTGTGTATGGATCAAAGGGGATAAACATGCAGGCTGTAACACCATTTGTTCACAGGCAGTGCAAACACTACTGATATGGCACCATCTGATCTGCAGCATTCCATCTGCCAGCTGCAAGAAGGAAAAAGGGAGAGCAATTAAGAATATTAATCAGGGCTTGAAGTGCTGCATGATTCATGATTCATGTGAAGAAAGACCAAGATATATCAAAAGATAATGTGTTTACTTAAAATAAAATAGAAGCATGATTTCTTTAGTCCTGCATATTTAATGCAGTACATTTTTTCCCCTGACTGCACTGAACTTTTTCCCAGATCTCTTGCACTCACTTTGAATAGTCAAGCACTTAGCTCGATCTATCTCAGTCTAATTCAAGCTGCTGATTACTGATTATTTAGAAGCACTGAGTTAACATTAGAGTATCAGCAGCTAGATTACTTCCCTGGTGATCTTCATTCTGGTATTTAATAATGTCATTTCATCCATTCCAATTAGACTTTTCTACTAACCAAAAAAAAAAAAAAAAAAGAAGAAAAATTTCTATTAGATACCTGAGTAAATGTACAAAGTATAACTGAGAATTAATCCTTTCTGTGAAATTGCTTGGGAATATTAGCAAAACTAATCTACAAGCTTCATAGAGAAAAATATCTTTTCTGTACAGCAGAGGTACTTCTATAAAGAATTTAGAATTTTAGCTTCTGCTGAGGAGCTATCTCCCCATGGATAAATGAAGAACAACACTGTAAAGATACTTAAAGTGCTTAAAGGTGCAGATTGGTCCCCACTGGGACTTCATAAATCTTTAATAGACCTATGTGCAAGTAGAAACCACAGTTCAAAAGCTAAGGAAATAGACCATCTATTCAGAAATCCACCCAAGAAAACAGCCTTCTGTTTCTATGAAAGCCCCAGAAACAAAATCTTTATTATTGCTGCTTGCCAGGCTACATGGCCTCCTTGCTTAGACTGGCACTGGTACACAACAGGCACCACCAAAGCAGGGCTCTTCTGCACACACATCCCTAAGCTGGACAAAAGAAAGGTTCAGTGCAACCTGTCCTGGCCAGCAGCTGCCTCCAGACCAGCACCATCCCCTGTGCATATCAGGGAATTGGAGGCAGTGTCCATTGTGAATAACAAACCCAGGACACTCATGGAGGTTATTTGCTGCTCCTCAGAAAGCTGGCCTCCAGAAAAAAGCTGCAATGGCCACAGCTAGTGGCCAAAAAGTATCTCAAACTGACTAAGGTACTTATTGAAGTTATTCGCCTTCCAAATTAAGATCAGATTCCTGAGTTAAAGGTCCACATTATTTTGTTTCTGTGTCTTTCCAGAAACAAGCAGGACTCAAGGTTTTAATTCATCAGGTATTAAGGCAACTCTCAGTTTGGAGCATAAAAATGATAAAAATTATTTTATGCATTTTTAAGGTAGACTTTTGTTTTGGTTTTTTTTTTCCTTGGATTTTAGGTCACACAACAGTTTCACCTGTCAAGACAAATTAAGACTATGATGTATGTAATTTTCACTTTAAAAAAAAAAAATTCCTAGCTTTGAAGTAGGCAAGAAAGAGCCTTTAGGAAATTAAAGAACCTCACATAGAGGCCTTTAAAAAGATTAACCTATGAAAAGTGCTTGAAAGCTCTGCAGTAGAAGCTTGACAACCCTAGGCTGCCTTTGAAAACCATCCAAACAGAGGCTTTAGATGATTTGGAATCATTTAAAGAAGGTCTGCATGCCATCTTTAGCAATAAAGTAAGAACCATGGCACTTGATATCTTCTGTCATTAAAAGCTGGAGTGTAACATTAAGCAGGTTGAAAGCAGATGGCACACTAAAATTGAATGTGTAGGTGAAAAAAAAAAAAAAAGTAGGGCTAGCTGGAGAAAAGCACATAGAATTACAACCTTTTGTGAGCAGACAACATAGCAGTGGGAAAAAATACAGACAGTATGGTATGCATTTATATGTGCCAGTTTCAAAAATGATCAGAGCTTTTGCAAGAATGCATGAAGTTTAACTCTACAAAATGCAAGAGACAGGCTGGGTATGATGACTGCCTTATTCAAGTTTTCCTGTCAGGAGGGGTTGAGCACCTGGATGGCCTGTTCTTTGCTCAAAGAAAGAAAACCTACATCAAAGCAACGTTCCTCTTTTTTACTGAAATACACATATAAGGGGCAACTCTTTGGAAAAGTTCAGTAAAGACTGATCAAATAACAAACTTGATACAAAAAGCCTTCTGTACTGGACTCTCTGAAAACAAAACTTCATTTTAACTTCTCTGGTCTCATTTTGTTTGCTGCACTTCCCACCACTGCCTTTCTCATAGCCTCCAATATAGGGCTGCATTAACCCCTTCTTCAAGCAGAGTAAAAGATCTCAGAAGTTAAATCATTGCATGTTCTCAAAAAGGAGCTGTGTCCAAATGATTGACATTCATCATCTGCCCTTCATCAGTCAGAAACTTCTGTCTCAAACGCCAGCAGTGTCCAGAGTTTAAATAGTTTGAAACAGCAGGGCTAAGCACACCAGAGTAAAAATCCTGAGTACATATTTAGAAAAAAACTTCTGCTCTGAAATACTTAGCAGACACCTCAAGAAAATGTCACCTGTCCCACAGAGTGGTCCCCTGGGGTTGAAGGGACCAGCTTGAGGCAGAGGGAATGGTTTCTGTTCATGCCACATGGTCTAGAACAAGTAATCCAGAACACCTTGTACTGTGCAAAATCACGAGGAGTTTGTCTGTCATGTAAAATTAGACATCACGTTTCTCAGTTTGGAAAGTCCCATGTGATACACAGTACCTCCCAGAGTGAAATCTCAATTTCTATATCCATATATATGCACATGAAGTAATTTGGGCATAATGCTGCACTGAAAGTAAAATACAGCTTAATTGTTGAGCACAGAACCATGGCAAAAATGCCCATTTAGGAATGTAATCTAAGGAGGTCCTTATATTTTGAATGCCTTTATTTTCTTATTTCCCTACAGCTGTTTTGGGTTTTCTTCTTAAAGAGGTTTCAGACTTACAAGAGGATACAGATCTCACAAGTTTTGATTAGAGGAGAACATCCTAACTTCCCAGCTGCAGACAGGCACCTTAATGGCAGTCTGAGATAGAAGGAAATTCTTATGCCACTATCAAGATCTTTTCTGTCAGTAGCTTTCATAGTGCTGTCAGATCAGAGTCCCCCTCATTAACTGTCAGCCACTATCTATTTTTCAGTGGAAGAAAGAAGGAAGGAATAATAATAATCCTCGTATATACTGCATGGCCTGTAGGAGAAAAATGTCACTTAATGACATTTGTACAGCAGATAATACCAGACAATATAAAGGGCAGTAATGTTTTGGGTTTGGTTTTTTTCCTTCTTTTTTTCTTTTTTTCTTTTTCTTTTTCTCCAGAACTCCTAGAATAAATGTTTGTTCCTGTTCTCTCTGAAACTGGCTTTGCAGGTGACTTGGAGGTTTTATTTCAGAAATTACTCATAGATCACTGAAGGCATAAAAGAGTCTCTTTTGAAGTTCCAAGCACACTAGAATATCTTCCTTTGCACTTTGTGACCGACTGCAGTTTTCTTTCATCCTCAGGCAATGGACAAATTAAAAGACAATCCTGGTCCTTGTGTTTTCCCTCTAATCACTGTGCACAGGCTTGCTCTCAGCTGTGCCAGACTTTACCATTACTGCATCTCAGTTGCTTTCCTCTAGATGAAGTGGGGAGGAAAACAACTGTCTAAAAGGTTTTGTCTTTCAGAAGATGCTTTTTTTTCCTTCAAGAAAATTTTGAGCCCCACTTGGTGAACTTTGAACTTAGAGCATCCTTAGCACCCTGACAGAAGCATAAGATACCCCTAGCCCTTCAGGAAGAAGGTGTTTCCTTCTTCCAGGTTTTATTTCCACCATGGAATTCTTGTGATTCTCTGCCTCAGAAAATAACTAGAAATACAGAATTAAGATTTTTAAAAAATAAGGGAAAAATGGAAGCAAACTGCATATCCAAAACATATTTAAAACAGTACACAGACAGCATTTTTCACTGAATATTTGTGATCTTATCTTTTAGAATAGCTGAGAAGACTTAGATTTCCACCTCCCCTCTCCACTCAGCATATGGACAGCTCTAATACTCATGAAAAAGACATGCAAAGGCCACAGCCAACATCATGGCTTTCTAAAATCACCTTCACTGATTCTACCTAGCCTGGCAGCAGAGGTAAGAGGGCAGCTGGAAAGGATAAGAACCACCCAAAGTCTTAAGAGAAGTCACCATGTTCCTAAACCAGAGCTTAAGAAGATTCTACTACAAGATTCAAGGCATAAAGTTAGACAAACTATGATCTTCAGTGGCAAATTCTATGCTGCATCTTTCTTCATTGTTCTTGCCAGAAAACTAACTAGTAATGTGCCTGATATGGTCTGGAAAAGCCTTGCTATTTTGTTCGTGGAGTCCAGTACAGGTAGCAGGTTTTTGCTTCGTCTATATTCAAAGACTTTGCAAAAACAGATGTTGCCATATATCTTTACAAGACAGGCTTTAAATGTAAGCTGTTTTAGCCAACAGTATCAAGAAAATGTGAAATAGATTTTTCTCTTTTATTTTTTTTCTTAGCTTGGGCAGCATTTATTCTTCTTTTCCCTCAGCAGTGCTGTCTGAAGCATCGTCTAATCTTTGTTTTGATCTCCATGTGAAATCTGCCCAAGACATACATGCTCCCAAATCACAGCAGAAATCACCTGTGTTCATGCAAGGGCAGGGGGAACACAAGCCACATCACTGACCTTTCTTGTAATCAACTTCAGTCACTTCCTTGGCTTTCATACATGCACACAACCCTAGGCTATATCATAGAAAGCCTAACCATGGCTACCTAATGAACTAGGGGTTAAAAACCTGTCATGGCAATTTTCAAAGTTGTAGAAAATTAGAAAATTTCATTAATTATTATGAAAAGCTTACAGTAAGGGGGGGGGGGGAACGATACAAACCACAATATCTTCAGTCTTAGGTTACATGGGAAAATAGCATAATGGACCTCAAACCAAGAGGGGAAAAAAATGGAAAAAAGTCACATGAGATGTCCACCTTGTAGCTCACTACCTTGCACACTGCCCACCTGTTATATTGCATTGTGCTCAAAAAAAGACAAGCAATGGGAAGGCCAACAGACAGTCAAGAACTGTGGCTATGACAGACAAAACTACCACGGTACATTCGTAGGATTATTTCTAAAGTTGTTGGTGCCATCACACTGCTGGTGTTGGAGCAGCCTCCAAAACATGGATGTGTGAGTGCAGGGATTAAAGACAGCCATGAAGGTGGCTCATCCACAAAGGACCAAGCAAGCCCACCATGGTGCTTGTTCCTGGACAATAAAGGCCATAGCTGACCTGAGGATTACACCACAAGGCTGACATCTGGCAGTTTGTCACCTGAAACAGATCTGGCCTTGGAGTTAATCCAATACAAAAATAGTTTCATGGTTTTCAAATAGTTCTGTATATCTCTTTCTAAACATAGTAATCCCTTTTTTAATACTGTTCTAATACATTCCTGCCATGCTTGTGCATCCATATTTCTCTACTGTTGAAAGAAATTACCCAATAGGTGGCAAATAACAAAGCATTACAGTTCTTCTCTGATCAGTCTTTAAAAACAGTCCTGTGCCCTTCTGTGAAATTTTATTCAGAAGTTTCATGGATACCATGAGAGAAGGGAGCACCATGGGCCTGGGTAGGTAACACCACATGTCAGTTAAGAGGAGAAGTTTTCCACTGACAAGTATTGGCCAGTGATGGACAAAAGGCAAACTGGAGCCTTGTGTAACCTGAAGGGCCTCCTGTGAGTTAGTAACACTTATCTGAGTCATAATTTTCCTTCCCTTTAGCAGGAAGAAGAATATCATCTATTTATATACCCTTGATGGGGAGCAAGACCAGCCCCAGCAAAGCACACAGGCAGGAAGAGGCACTTACTTGGGCAGCATTCATATAGTTCAGAGTGGGAAAAGGTGCTCAGCACCATAAGGAGACTCTTAATTGCCATAAATGTACAGCCAGAAGGAGTACGAGGGAAAATTCCTTGACCTCCCTCTGATCAAGATACTACAGTGAGTCCATTATAGGAAAAAACAAATTCAGTCTTCATGCCTTGAGAAAATAGAAACTTACCATCTTTGACTACTGATCATCTTCCGAAAAAAATTCTGGAGACCTTAAAAAATCTAAAATACATCGAACTGACGATCAATTCTGAGAGCACCAAAAGACACATTTATTTGTCAGAGTAAGTTTTGAAACCTTTAAAATTTAAACAGCATTTTTTTTCTCATAGTAGTTGCTAGATGAAGAAATCAGGGGCTCAAGATAAAATAGTATCTTGGAAAACAAGCTCTGTTCTTATTAAGAGTCAGCAATTGTGACTATCAAGTTATACAAATTTAAAAATACTACTGTAAACAGGTGTTTTAAAAAAGGCTATTGTAGAAATGTTAACACATGACAGCATCCACAAAAACAGGAGTGCTGTAAATCAAGTGACACATCATAAATCTAAGAAGACAATTTATGAAAACCTTGCTAAAAATCAGTGTGTCGTTCCTTTCATTTCAATGTCACCATTATCCTGCAAATATAGAACACTTAGAGATAATATTTTCAGCAAGAAAAAAAATTGTGGCCTCAGAACATTACTAAGAAAAGATGACAGATTGGATGGAATTAGGTTAAGGGGAAAAACAAACTCTGAAGGGCAAAACCTATGCAAACTTTTAATAAAAACATGCAAATCTCACAAATTTCGCTAGGGCTGAACCCTCACTTCAGAATACCAGTGGTGCTACAACTGAATGTTGTGCTTTTGTGTTGGCCCAAAGAAGGAACCTCTCTCATTTTGCACTTTAGTTTGGTTCCAGTAAAAGCATAGCCCTTGATTAAACCTGCTTTGGGAGTGTGGATTTCAGAGAAACCCAGACTCTGTGCCATATGATTGATGTGTTCCTCACCTGTGCATCCCACCACACTGGTCTCTCCACACTCAGAGTCCCTTTTGGATCTAAACTTCCACATTGATTTACTTATGCTGAAAGAGTTGCAGTGCTCTGGTTCAATCCTTCTGAGCAAACACATAATGAGCAATGTTTTTCACAAACTTGCTACAACTCCTGTGACCATCTGAAAACTGATTTACAATATCACAGATTGGGCAACATAATCATGGTAGCTAAAGATAATAAATAATTATTGTTGCCATCTGGACGATTTGAGAGGCATCCTTCTGAAGTTTGAGCTGCAGTTTCTACTGGAGAAGAGCTGGTACAAAAGCAAAGAGCAACAACAAGTTAAATTTACTTTAACAGAAGAATAGTTGCTAATTCCTAATCTACAAGGGGAAGCACTAACATTAGTCTAAACGCAATTTACACAGAAATATTCATGAAATTTTGTAGCTATTTTTCAGCTTGTCAAGCATATTGATGCGGCAGAATAGTTTCCTGATTATCAGTACTTTTACTTCCAACAGCATACATCCCATCCACTGAGAGCCAAAGGTTTGTTTTGACACCTTTTCCCTACCTCCGCCAATCCGGCTACCCCTGGAGCCGGCAGTGTGTATTTAGGGCATTTCCCTGCCTCGCTGCACTGTGGTTTGCAGGACGGGCTGGTCATAGCTCAGGCAGTGTTTGGAGCACCTTCAGCGCTGCGCTGCTCCGGGCGCGGCAGGGGAGGGCTGAGCTCTGCCCCGATGCGCAGCGCTGAGCAGCAGCCCGCTGTGGAAGCAGGCAGAGGTGCCTTTCCTTTTGCTGCTCTGTGGCTACCCCTGCAGGCAAGGAAGACACACTATTCCCAGGACAGAGGCGCTTAGGGAGTACACGGCACTCAGATGTGTGAGCAGGGATTCACCCAGCTCCTCAGAGCAGCAGCTGGTGGCTCTGGGGCATCAAGCGAGAGGAGGAGTGAATTAGATTATGTGGGAAGCTGCAGGTCAAGAGATGAGCCACAGCTATGGGAAGGGACTGTGTTACAGTCCCATTTTGAGGGTGTGAATATGACGTTTTATCCCTGCCAACAGATTTAAAAAAGGTCATGGGAGAGAAAAAATATGTGTACAGCACACAGAGGATATGCTCTTGCTCCACAAAAACGAAAACAGCAACCCAGTTTCTGTCACCTCACATTGATTTTATGACCATCAGTGCAGTGTCAATTTACTTAGGAGAAGTGATCAAAGACCATAACTTCAGAAAACGTTTTTGTGAAACAGCCTAATTCCCTGTTATGGCTGTTTATACCATAGGGGTTTTCCAAAACAGTGAGTCATCATTAACCCTCCAATTTATTTCAATTACTTGATCAAATGCAGCATAAATAATCCAATTAGTATATTCGGATTCAAGAAGGCCAGCATAATGTTCTTAAAAAGAAAAAAGAGAAGAAAAAAGGAAGAACAGAGAGATTTCTGCCTGAAAGCAGCACTCATTGAGTGAAGGGCTGCTTGGCTCTGATTTTGCTAGGATGACAATTGTACTGCTATGAGCTTTCACAAGTAGGACATTGCAAAAGTTTAACTTCCCTTAATCCAAAATAATGCCCTGATACACTCCCAAGTGAGAACATGCCTTCTCCAGGTGCCTGCCAGAGCTGACTTTGGACACTTTCAGGTTCTTGGGGCTCTCCTGTGGAGTGTCAGGAGCTGGACTTTGATGATCCTTGTGGATCTCTTCCAACTCAGGATATTCTATGATTCTATAATTTAAGTCCCCTCACGGATTCATCTGTCCTGTTCACCATGTTAATTTTGCACGCAATACCAGCAGTAGAAAGCAAGGAGCAAGCACTGTAATGGTTTGACTATATTGGGCATCATCAATTTCATTTTAAGAAGAAACAGGTTCACACTCCAGTTCTTACTTCATTTCCACGTCCCCACGGCCTCTGGATCATGTGTGAAGGAAGAGAAGAAACTTTTACCAGGCAAGCAGCAGAGATACTGAGCCAGGCAAAGGCCAGCTTGTTGTGGAGACAAGTCTTCCCCTGCAGCTCCCAAGCCAGGACTCTGAAGCATGTGCCAGGAGGTGCCACATGGGATTTCATAGGCTGTTCACTATGCACAGGTTGTACAAAGGAGATTGTCTTTAAAGAATAATTATAGTGTTGGCCATGACAGAAAGGAAATGGGCTATTACAGGAGCAAAATTGGGACCCAACCTAAAAATCTTTGTTCAGCTGGAAGTGAGAGTTGCCCCCCAGTCACCCCTTGTTGTACACTGAGGAGGTTTTATTTCTTCACTCCTGGGTTTTTAACGTGCAAATCAGATCTTTGGCATCCTGAGGGCTACTCAGGCCACCTCTAGCTTCCCAAACCCATGCTAGCAAGTCTGTCCCAGGGATGCAAAGTGACAAGCATGGTTTAGCTGTCCCTGGCACTGGGCATGGCATGTCTGCACGCTCTGGCCACTGGTTTCTATAGCTGCAAGCCACAGTGGGGTACTGGTTACACAGCAATGGCAAAACGAGCTCCCTATCTTTGCCAGCAAAGCTGCTCTACCTCTGGTAGCTACTGACAAAAGCCAGGAACACCTGCATGCTAATGCCCAATACTCACTTTTTAGATAGCTGTTTAACTTGCAGCTTTTAAGACAAGTTTGTCTACTTCACGTTGCTCACTTGGAATCAGGATTTCATCCTATTTGAGTCAATGACAGTATTTCTACTCATAGCAGGGGGGCAGAGTTCCAGTGCAGCATTGGGTCTGTCTCTAAGGAGTATCTCTTAGATAATTTATGATGAAAAACTTGCACCACATTTACTGGAAGAGAGAGAGCTGGAAGCCTACAGAGCTATTGGACAGGGCTGCCTCCTAATGTCCTTGATGCTGAGTGTAGGTCTACCAGCACAGTTCAAAGCAATGTAGAGCTGCCTGAAATAACTGAGCATCAGAACAAATATACTCTCCACCACAGAGATCCCTGCTTTGCCTAATTAACACTGCTGAGAAACAGGGCTGATTAACCTGGGCAGAGCGCCACAAAACCATGGCTGTCCTGCTTCCAGCACTTCAGCACACTCATTAGCACTGTCTTGGGCATCGTTGCACAGAAATGAATTTGTGAATGAGGACCTGAAGAAGGGAAGCCATCTGATAAATGCCCCAGCTCTAGCTGCCCCTGACTAGAAGCCGTTCAAAACTGGGAGGTGGGGGAGCACACCTGAATCACACCCTGCACGGGAGTTTTGCAAAATGGAAGGCTTGTTCTCCCTGCCTCCCCTGGCAAAATGTAGATCCAGGTTTATGCTCTGTACTCTTTCACATGAAAGCAAAAAGATCATCCCTCATGACAGGAGTTTGGAACTACATGATCTTTAAGGTCCCTTCCAATCCCCAACCTATTATTTACTGTATCATCAGAGGAAAAGCCTCCCTCTAACAGAGCACTTTTCCTTCCTAATGATGAACGTGATCTAATACCCATAGCTGACCGAAAAACAGAAACTAAGAAATATTGTGTGTGCTTCCATTATAGCCACTGAAGTAGTTATGGTCCCATTTCATGGAAGGAATATGTAGGTGATAATAACCTTATGAAAATGAAATGGTGCTGTCACTAATTCCATTTAATGTTCTAACAACATCCAAATTAGATGTGCTTATTAGTTCATAACATTGCTTGTTATAATTCTTAATCTCAGATAAATCTCTCCACAATGAGGAGCTAATATAATGAGATAGTAGGAAAACAAAACAGTTTGGAAACAAATATTCTTGATGGCAATCATGTGTGTATCATGGCTGCAAACTGCCCAGTGCTCTTGCCCTTTTGTCAATTTTTCCTAGTTTTCTGTGGCAAGCTCTCAGATTTCCCTATAAATGCTAAGCCATGTCACCATTACTCTATTTGAAAGGAATTTTGGGGAAATTAGCTTCCTTTGACATTTTGCACTGTCTCTTATAGATTGTTAAGATGTACTGAAATTTCAGCATGCTGTTATTCTAGAGTAGTTCACCTGGACATCATTCAGTGATGAATAGGAGAGTTAAAAAAACAGTCATATATGAAGATAAATCTCTGCAGTTAAGCAATGCTGTCAACAAAATTAACAGCTTTCTGTCACACTTTCCCTTGTATGAGTTCAGTTTGATTGGGGAAGGAAGAAGGAAGGAATCAAGCCATGATTCCATAAAAAATAAGCTTTGATTTTCTCTATATTTTTGTCAGAGAAAAGGGTGCATTTAGAAAGAGAAACTTATCATGCTCAAGGAATGGTCCATTATGTATAAAACAATAAATTAGTAGGAAGGTTAATGCTTCTGACAAATGAGACTCTTTAAAAGTTTGCTGGAAAGGATTCATTCATAGCTGAGAAGGATAAAACAAGTGGCTGCTGTTGTAATGTCCTCTGGCTAGTCTCCATCAGTATTGCCAAATGATTTATTCAGATCACTGACAGCATTGAATCTCTAATGATCCATGTAAGTGAGTTAAGATTAGTAGACCAAATAGATTTAAAACAACAGAGAAAGCATTCCACTGCACATGCTCATCTCAAATCAGCTGTTTCATGTTTCTGGACCTGTGTTTAGCTTTATAACCCTGTATTTTGGACTAAAAAAGGACTTGTGTAATTTCTTCAGACTTTATCTGTTGGTGTCTCCACAGATAACAGTTTCTTTAATTCCAAAGTCTAAGAAACTTTCTCCTTTCCCCTAACCATGTTTCTGAGCATAATGATCACTTGGTCCATCAAATCCAAACTGGATTACTGTATTTGAATCTGATCACAGTTCACTATCCCAGCTCTGCAGGAAACACCTGCCATCTTTCTTCATAGATGATGTCATGGCAATGACTTCAATGAGTTTAGATTCTCGTTATTTCAGTGTTCTTTCTATCAATATCAGATTAGTAAGGGCAACTACAGACCTTTGAATCACCAGATTTATGTTCAGCTCCAGGAAATTAAGATCACAGAGTTCAAAAAAAGGTACAAAATGGCCGTGAATGTAGTATCTTTGGAAAATAAAACACAAAACCTCCTGTATCCTACTGATATGCAAGGCTTCCAAAAGACGGTAGACAAGATAATGGAAAATAAATTGACCAAAGGCTATTAAAGATACTTATCACAGAATCACAGAATGGATTGTGTTGGAGGGAACCTTAAAGATCATCCAGTTCCAATCCTCTTGCCATGGGCAGGGACACCTTCCAGCACATCAGGTTGCTTAAAGCCCCATCCAAGCTGTTCTTGAACACATCCAGGGATGAGGCACCTACAAGTTCTCTAGGCAACCTGTGCCAGTCTCTTACCACTTTCACAGTAAAGATTTTTTTTTCCTGAAGTCTGATCTAAGCCTATTCTCTTTCACTTTAAAGCCATTCCCCCTTTTGCTGTCACTATGTGCCCTTGTGAAAGGTCCCTCTCCAGATTTCTTGTATGCTCCTTTAGATACTGAAGGGCTGCTCTAAGGTTTCCCCAGAGCCTTCTCTTCTGCAGGCTGAGCAGCCTCAACTCTCTCTTTCTGTCTTCATAGGAGATACTTATGTCATTTAGGTTTCTGAATCCCAGGAGATTGTATGGCTGCAGGCATCTTACCCTCTTCTACCACTGCTGTTGACCACTGTCAAATACAGGATGAGCAGCCAGATTCACTCCTGATCTGACACAGCATTGACACTTCTATGATTTAACCTGGAAGAGAAAATGGTACAAATTTGGAATATGACTCCTTGAGGGAAAGCTGCCCAGCAGGAAGAGTGCCATGAACAGCTCCACCTGCCTCAGCTGTCCTCTCCAGCCCAGCCCTCCTCTCCAGCCCATGCTGCTTTCTTTCACTCCAAAGGCTTTCAAACAACCTGCATGAACTGCAAAGCAAATCAACTATGAGCTAGTTTTTAATGATGGCCACAATTTAAAATAGAAACAAATCAAAAACCCTGTCAGTAATATTACCTAAAAAGGGAGAAAAGCAGATAAAGTCTCAGTTAAATCACCCAGCATCTCCAGTTCAACTCAGGCTCTGTGTTGATGTGCAGCAGAATAATATCCTTGAGTAGGTTTTGAATTGCTCATGACAGAGGTACATTTCTGTCAGTTGGTGCTGTTATTCTTGTCACTTACCCTGTCTCTCTGTTCTCTCTATGCAGCAAATGATGCCAGTCAATTGTCTGCCTCTTTCACAACAGTTTCTGTGTCTTCCTTCAGACCATGCAAAGAGGTTCTTAAACAACTTTCTGAAATTTTTTTTGCATAAATTTCTGCGCTTTGGGGACAAGGTTTAGGAACTGAGGCACTTTTTTCTCCCTGTGTACCAGTTTATCAGGGCACAGATATACTTCTGTCAAGCTTTATAGTAACGCTTAGAGAGTGGTCAGGAATAAAAAATTGAAAGAATAAGGATATCATTTGCATTAAGAGTGTGGTTTTGCTCTTTGTATTCAACCTTTTTTTCTGTTGGCTTTTTTTTCTTCTGTCTTCATAGGTCATAAACAACCCAATGAAAACAGAACTGTCCTTATCGACATGAATAGCAACTAGCACAGTGAGCCATCGCCTGACTGTGGTTTCCTTGTCTTCATACCACCTTTTCCAACTGAACATCAGATTATATGAAATATTACAACTATGTCAGCATCTATATAAATCTTAAACTGAAAATATTCCCACTTTTTACTATCCATCCAATTTACTGAAAAAAAACCCTCTGCATTGTAGTCAACTTTTTTTCTGTAGAATTGAATCTAGGTATGTGTATTTGCATAACATTCTCAATATCACTGGAACCTACAGATTGACTTTTAATGCAATTTAACAACAGTTTGAAAGACAGTTAAGTTTTTACAAATTTCATGAAAATAAATGGATGGCCAGAAGCAGGGGAAAGATCCCATTTATGCTGCAGCCAAAGGGAAGTACACCAGCATATAGACATGAGGGTACATACCTCAAACAGAGCCCAAAGAGAAAAGGTTCAGATGAAGATCATCTTTTCTCTCCCTTCCCTTCATCAGCCAAGAGATACAAATCCAAAGGACACCAGGCCTCGTATTTCCATTGCTCATAAAATTACTCTTCTGCCTTCTACTTCAGTTAGCACTGCAAAGCCCAGCACTTAGCACACAGAAGCAGGAGGAAGGATGGAAGATATTTTGGCTCGTGCTTCCCTATACATGTATAACATTAAAGCCTAAGGATGATCTATGAATGAGATTTAACATAGATAGTCCAGAGCAGTTACATTATTTACTTTCCTGCTGTTTATGGAAGTGGATCTCGGTTGCCCCCAACCTTCTAACTGCCCTGTAATGTGAGCACTAAATTGATGGTGATTACAGTTATGCATGAAATTTCAGCATGTTGTTTATAGACTAAGCTGCTGGTATTAAAAAACACCTTTCTTCTTGTAAGGAGGTGAATGCATTATGAGTTGCAGACACAGCCCTTTAGCAAGCTCCAGTTGAAGATTCCCAGATTGATTTATTTAGGTATTAAAGCTTCAGCTTTCCATATATAAAAACTAAAAAGGAAAATCCTGCACACCATTACGCATATGAATATCACTTATTTTCCTTTTTTCATTATTTCAATGTCTCACAGGCAATTAGTAATCTGCACCAGAGCAAAGATTCTATATGGCCAGATTGTGTATTATTAATTTATGCAGAGTACCATTTACTCACTTAACTAGTCATGCTGATTTCAGGAGGACTACTCAAAGGAGTAAAAGTTATTTTGCTTATAGAGTTCTAAATTTCTATCCCAGGAGTATCATGTTTCTGGAAGAAACTGTTAATCTTCATTTTTTTCCTTGCTTTAGGCAGAAAAACTGAACTGAGAGTGTAAGCTATCTTAATTAAATCTGATCTGAAGCTTTGCTTTTCTAGTTAGCTCATGCATTCTGATGTGTAAGCTATACCCTAATCACTCCTCAACATAGACTTCTGGGCGATGATATCTAAATATAACAATTAGTGTAGAAAGGAAAAAAAATTAGTTCAGACTAGACAATATAAGAGAAAGATAAACTCCAGGTGGCACAGTTATTTTTTCAAAGACAAAAGCTGCATTCCTCACTGGGAGTCAGTGCTCATAAATTAGAATTCTATTTAAATTGTGTCAATGACATTTTCATATCTATTTATTTTAATGTCTATCAGCATTTAAAAATTAGTTGAGGTTGTATTGCTATTACAAAGGTTAAATGAAGAGATTATGAGTTGCACAGATGTTTATGGTTTGGGTTGATAGCTCTGGGACATCCCATTCTGGAGGCATTGTGTTCCAGTTCATTTTAACAGTAATTAGAAATACCCCCGTAACGAGGTGCTTGCTGCTGAAAACAACTTCATTAGTTTGGGTGATTTTATTGGTTTCCTTTAGGGTGAGGAATGAGTGTTAATAGTTGTAATTTAATAGGAAAATTACCGAAGCAAGGAAGATTCCACTGAACCTTAAATGAGGCATTAGACAGGCTTTCCTTTTCCAAACAATGAAATACAAAGGAAGAGCAGCGACCTTAAGAATTATCACACGAATGGATTTACCCTAGACCAGACGAGCAATTTTGTTTAAATATTTTAGATATCACTTGGAGCTTATACAGAAAACATCTATTAGCTTAACAAATTCTGAGGACATTTGGCTGCCTGCTTGAGCATTTGTACACGTTTTGACTCTGGACCAAAAGCTTGCCTGTCAGAAAGGCTGTGTTCCCTTTCAGGGAGCAAGAAGGATTTTCTACCCCTAGCAACGTGATATTACTCAGCACAGAGAATCTTCTTTAAGGTATCACTAGTTCCCACCAGGCCATCCTCTTAGGGGGTTGATGGATTCATGGTAAACTTGCTAGGCTGCCTGAGCTGAGCTATGTAGAGTCACATCATTGCCAGATATTGCCTTTCTTTGGAGTAAGAAGTGTTGCCTACTCTCAGTCTAGGGAACTTTTCTTTCCTGGGTGGACATGTATTATTGAATTGGGTCTGGCTGAGATGGAGCTCATTTTCCCCACAGCAGCCCCCACAGTGCTGTGCTTTGCATTGAAAGGAGCTGATAACACCCCAATGATTTGGCTGCTGCTGAGCAGTGCTGGCAAAGTGTTGGGGCTGTCTCTCCAACATTCCCTCCCCAGTAGGCTGGGGGTGGGCAAAATCTTGGGAGGGGACACATACAGGACAGCTGACCCCAGCTGACCAAAGGGACATTCCATACCATATGATGCCTGCCCAGCAATAAAGTTAGGAGAAAGTGGGGAGGCTGTGGCATTCATTACTAGGAGTGATGTTTGTCTCCTGGAGCAATCACT
The DNA here is from genome assembly GCA_034336665.1 of Luscinia megarhynchos. Taxonomy (NCBI): domain Eukaryota; kingdom Metazoa; phylum Chordata; class Aves; order Passeriformes; family Muscicapidae; genus Luscinia; species Luscinia megarhynchos. The sequence goes on from JAPFBE010000003.1 coordinate 76,226,535, forward strand.
ACATGTACTGAAGGCCTGCTCCCTGGGAGTGGCAGGGCATCATCTGCTGATGGGAAGTAAAGAATAAATCCTCTGTTTGCCTTTGCTTTGGCTTACAGTCTTTGCTTTTGCTTTGTTAAACAGCTTTTATCTTGGCCCATAAGGTTTTGGTAACATCTTATTTTCACCCTGCCACTGCCCTGCTAAGGAGGGGAGTGATGGAGTGGTTTGGTGGGTACCCATAGCCCAGCCCCACCACAGCCCTAAATCCCACCCTAACCTAGTCTCTGTCCTCCAGCTCCTACTGAAAGCCAGCATGATCTCCAGCACCTTGTCTGGAGGCCTTCTCTGACTCTCTTTTCTGCCTTCCCTCCCTCCTCTCTAGTCTCCCTCCTTCTTCAGCTCCTCAGAGATCTCTAAGGCCTCTCTGATGGAATGCTGGTCTCATTAAGAAGAGCTAGACAGAATGAGGGTGCTCTGTGAAGATGCTGTCTGTGACCTGCTGAGTAGCTAATTCAGGGTTCTAGCCAGAGAAAAACATCTTCCTTGATAAGTTAATCCAAAACCACAAAAGCACATACTCTCTCTGAAGAGATTATCCACTATATCACAGCCAAGGTCAGGGCAGATGATAAGCATGTGCCCAGTATGAAGTTGGCAACCAGAGGTCAATGGAAGCAACAAACTCTCATCAAAACCAGAGAGAGCAACTGCTCAGGTTTCACAACAGCTTTACCTCTCTTTCTGCCTTCCTGCATTAAGTCCCTGCCAAAGCAGCTCCCTTGCCCAAAGTGAAGTTGTATTTCCTTTAGAAATGCCAGCCCCTTATCTACTAAATGAAGCCACCTGTGCCAGCCTTTTTGACCTTGAGAAACTAAAAAAATGTGGCTCTGGAAGGAGGAGAGAAACATCATGGGAAGAAAGGTGCTATTAATAACTCCATCAGAGTTTAGAAGACTTTAAGTAGATTTGAATACCACTTACTTCTGCATCTGAACACAAAGTGTGGGAGAGGAGAGGAGAGGAGAGGAGAGGAGGAGGGAGGAGGGAGGAGAGGAGAGGAGGAGGGAGAGGAGGAGGAGGAGGGAGGAGGGAGAGGGAGAGAGGAGGGAGGAGGAGAGGGAGGAGGAGGGAGGAGAGGAGAGGAGAGGAGAGGAGAGGAGAGGAGAGGAGAGGAGAGGAGAGGGAGAGGAGAGGAGAGGAGAGGAGAGGAGAGGAGAGGAGAGGAGAGGAGAGGAGAGGAGAGGAGAGGAGAGGAGAGGAGAGGAGAGGAGAGATTTATTTCTTACAATAGATGCCTCTATTGCAGCATTTGGTTTTCACAATGTGAAGCACTTGGTGTTTTCAAGAGCTTTCCAATGACAGATATGACTGAAATTGAGTTAAAGAAGTGCACTTTGTATAAGATGACATATACAAAAAATATTTTTAAAAGAGAAGGTATAAGAAAAGGTGTAAATAGAAAAGGAAATCAAGTGGAAAACAGCCCCTGAGTAGAGACTATGAACACAAATTCAGATAAAACATTTATAGACACCAGCAAGAACTACCATGTAATGCAGTAAGAATTTGAAAAGGGACACATGAGAGGTCAAGAGTATCCTGACACTACAGACATCAGAAGTAATTCAAAATAAACTAAGAAAGACATCTGAGTTAGAAAGGCATAGAGCTCGATGCAGAGCTTTCCCTGCTATAAAACAGCCAAAGGCCAGCCCTGGAAAAGGGGAATGTAGCATAGTGGTTGCACTTCTCAAGAGTTAATGAGTGTAAGATACCCACAGAATGAACAAAGAGGATGATAACCAGCAAAAATATATTAATAATGCCTTTTTGTCTTTTTTTCTGATAGGAAAAAAAAATGAAAGAAAATACAAAGCCAAGAATTATCACATCTTTGTCACAAACTGAAAAACAGGAGCGAAGAAGCAGTTACCTTGATGGATATGATTCAAAGAGTCATTAAGAAGATGGCTAAAACATACTGGCAAAATTTTTTCACACAACTTTTGCTAATATTTCTTCTCTGTAACAGATTAAAGCAAGTAGCATAAACCAGAAAACAAATCAGCAACAAAATATTTCTGCTGCTAATATTTAACATTCTTCAAAGACCATAAAAAAACCATGTTCAATTGTACTCATTGATTATTCTGTTTATTGCAAAGACAAGCTACCTAGTAAATACTTTTCTAACCTGGGAGAGATCCAGCCACATGTAATCATGTTTGAAATTAAGACCTCTCATTGTGATAACTGTAGTCTAATGGTGCTGCTTATTCTGACAATACTATTAAGTACTGGTAGAGTTCATACCCCTGGACTTCTATTCATTAAACAGACTTTCAGAGCCCTTCTTCTGTGAAAGCAGGAAGAAAAAAATCAACTCAGTTTTCCACGCAGAGAAATTACTTAAAAGAAGTGGTCTCAAATTGATCTTAATTAAAGTTTCCATAAAGAAGCTTTCTGCCATCTATAAATAACACAGCTAGGGAAGATGAAGTGTATAGATATTATCTTTGATCTTTGCTGAAATCAAGAAAATAAAACCAGATGTGTGCATTACTCTCCTTAGAAAATCCTTCTAGCCTAGACAAGATAAATTCAATAATTCATGTCCAGCATCAAGAAAGGGAAAAAAGAAATTAGTCTTCCTAATATTGAAATGCACAGCAGCCTGATAAGCAGAGCACAAAAATCTATTTGGCAGATGCTTATTCTCCCAGCACAAGTGACCTCTGGAAATCCCAACGGGCCTGAAGAGACCAGAAAAGCAGACAGCATTCAGCTGAAGGTAAAGCTCTAAGAACAAAACACCTGGTTATGCTTCCAGGTATGTATAAATAAAAGCTTTCTCTGTTAGGCAGCTCCTAAGTGGGAAAGAAAAAAAATCTCTCACTTCCTTTTCTCCTCCCCTGGATGAAATATCTGGGCTTGGCAGCAGAACCCTTGGAGAAACACAGAAACAGCTCAAACAGGGCCCAGAAAAGGGGGAGGGTGTCTCAGCAATGAGCAATCTCAATTTCCCTCGAGCCCACCATATCCATGAATATGTTGTACCCAAGTTTTTGACCTCTATATTAAGGATTTACTGAAGGCAAAAGATAGGGTCCCATCAAATCTCAGCACAGATCAGAAAAAAACTTGCTGACTATATGACTTGTTCATTTCCTACAACCAGCCACTTCAGTGCCCTCCTGTACACTTTCACACCAAAAACCACAGAAGTAATCCTCTCCACAGCTCCTGATTTCTGAAGCAATGTGTCTGGACGATTTCCCCATCCTCAGCAGTTTACAGAAATTTCCAAAATCTACCTTAAAAATTGTCTTCTGCAAATTCTTTGAGTCTACAACATAAAGAGATTTCAGACAGATGACTTTTAAATGACAGCATTTACTAGCACTAGCAAGTTTACTTGACTTCTTATGCATAATCTCCTAGGTGAGTAAAAAAGAATGGTTCTCCCTAGAAACAGTTTGCAGTCTCCAAAGGAAAGGCTGTGAAGACACAACCAAATAAAGACCTGAGAAATGTGATCTGATTTCACAGCTGACCCAGATTGCAACAGGAGGTCATACTAGAGACCTCAACAGTCTCTTAAAAAATATATTAATCTGTGTTCCCATTCTGGATTATTACATAGATCCAAAAAGTGACAATACATAGAAGGAAAAGAATATATATATGAAAGACCTTTGAATTAAATATTTTACTCCCAAGGCTCCAAAATGATGATGGTTTGAGTTTATAGCAGCATTGATAAATTCTTGGCCCATTTCAGCAGTTTTCCCTAGTCGTTTGTCATTTGCCATGGTTAGAAGCAAGACACTGGACAAATGGACCTTTGGTCTGACATAGTAGGGCTTTTGAGATGGCTGACATAAGGGAAAATGAGGCATTGTTTATCTGTCAGACCAGGCAGTAATATGTTGTCAGAGGTTTCCATGGAAGCAGCACAGCATAGTTCAGTGTCAAGCGTGCTGCATAAATAATGCTTTTAGAATACTCAAGCTGCAGATTATTAGAAAGACAGAAGAAAGTTCACATCACAAATCATGCTTTATGGCAGGGAGGTAATCAAAAGACAAACTGCTGCCTCAATGCCAGCAAACTCACAAGGATTTCAAAATGTTAAATATAAGTTTACAGCTGCAACTAAATTCATCTCTTCAGTGCAGGAGTACAAGAACAGAAAACACTCTCAAAAATGTTTAAGAGCATTCCAATTTAACAGTTTCAAAGGTCACACCTATTCAGTGTTTTAGCCTGGATGAAAATTCATGTTTGAAGCAATCACCTTCACCCCCAAGCCCCAGCAGGCACAGCAGAGCAGCTGGACTCCTTGCCAAGGCAGCCAAGGAGGAGCTGCACCTCCTGCACACCGACCACAGGTGACTGCCGGGCTCCTGGGGTGGGCCAGTGTCAAACCTCTGAAGTGTGCATGGTGTGAACATCGGTAGCCCTGCAGCAGCTCCACAGGCTATTGACCCCTATTGCTTCGTGTACTGCTCCACACCGTGGCTGATACAAACACAGCCAGACATGATGAACAGCTAAAATCGAAGCTCAGAAAGGAACAGGGCTGCCCTAATGAGATTCGGGGATTAGTGTTTCTTGGATCCTCAGAAGTCTGGGGGACCTGGAGAATTCCCCTTCAGGCTGCTTGCTGGTTATGAATAGTCTGGTAACTACCCCACGGATGGCCATGCTCCTCACCTGCTGCAAATCTCTGTATGTTACTAGTGACAACAAACCCCACAAGCAGGAGCCTTCTCTGCCAGTAGCTTGCAGCCAGCTCCTCTTTACAAAGCAGGTGCTCATGATTCAGGGCACATCTCAGAAGCCACCCCGTAATTGTCCTTTGTTGGCTTCCTCATACATATATATAAATGCACTGCTTGAGGGAATGAAGAAAGAGAAGAGCTGTGATTAATATTAATATTAATACAATCACCATAAGTTTCGCTCAAATCAGTAAATTGCAGATGCTGAATGTTTGGGAAATTCCTCGCCCTTCAATCTCCAATCATTCCTTCAGCTGACTGTATTTATCAAACTCCACAAAACAAAGTACAACAGATCTGGCAAACTCTGACAGTGCTGGAGATCTGACAGAGGAAAGCAGGATGGGAGGAGGAGGGTCAGGGAAATAAGAGCCATTTGCACATTCCTGGGAGCACTCAGATGTGGTGGTGAGGGGGCACCCTAGAGTAACCAGGAGAAGCCCAAAGAAAAGCCTGAGACAGCTGACCCAGCAAACCCTCAAAAAGTCCTTTCTATGCCCTACCCAAGCTGCCAACAAAAATGGAGCAAGACTAATCAGCACAGGATTAGATGAACTGTTTAAGTCAACTGGATTTATCATTTACCATCAACTCAAAGGTCCTCTTTCAATTTTCATTAACTCAGCAGTGGCTGGGGGTGTTTACCATGTCTGACATTATAGCAACCTTCATCATAAGTGAAGGTTTAATGTGTGAAATGATAACCTACAAATGTTTCAAGCAAATACTTAGAGGTCAGTCATTTTATTCCATCTTGATTTTACCCTTCAGATTATTCTCACTTGTAATAACACTACAAAAAAGTTACTCTAAGTCATGTGGAGCAAGACTATAGCCAAAACACACAATTTAACACATAAAATTTTTAATTTTTGGAGGAAGTAAAGGTAAATGCAAAAAAAAAAAATAATCAGTTTCAGGACACTAGAGCTACGAGCACAAGCTTCATATGAAGCAAAATATCCCTTAAAAATACTAGGTAAAGCTGCATCTGGGCTATTTTAGAATTACAGAAACAATATAAAGTGCTACAGTATTTTACTGCAAGTACCAGTAATGTACTGGTGACATTTGTTGTCACAGACCTCAGTACCTCTGAATAAAAGATGGTTGAAAAACAAAATATCTTGCTAGAATGATAATTATTGACAAAATTGTAATGGCTGTGATTTCAGATTAAGAACACATGACCACATCAGAAATGTAAATCCCTGAACCAAATCACAACATGGGCTTGAACCTGAATCTGTTAGTCCATTCTTGAGGTCTCAAATGATCAGGCTAGCAAGTATCCTCAGCTGATCTTCTCTAATGTGCTTGAGTTTTCAGAGATACTTGCAGAGCATCTTCATTCTGCAATGGAAGCACTGTTCTAAAATTCTTATTACCTCTAAAGAACTGGAAATGCTTTCTAACAGTCAGTTTCTTTTTTCCCCAAATAAATATCAGTGAGAGCTCGCTTTTAAGAGAGCTCTGCAGTATTAGGGATTCAGCTGGAGAAGTTTAAAAGAAATATCATTGGTAGTGCAGAACTTTTTTTATGCTGTCATAAAGCCAGGAGAAGTCAATTAGGTCTAGTACTTCATTAACGATGTTCACAAATCACATTTATGGCAAGCCTCATATCTATTGCTCTGTTAGAATATGCCATTTGGAAAGACTGGTTTTGACACCCTTATATGATGGCACTGCAGCTACTGCTGGGGCAATTAATTTTTACTTGTGCTCTGGAGAAACCAAGCAAAACTTTCTAAGGCATTTGGCCAATTACACACTCTTTAGGGCAATGAAGCCTTTGCAAGAAGCTTGGCTTTATATTACCACTATGATCAAAGCTTTAATGAAATTGCTTCATGACAGAAGCCACTGGACTATTGAGAAAAAGCTACAAAAATAAATTAATGCACAATTGTGAATCTGCAAAAAAGACATATCTTTCAGGTTTCTGACTTTTTATTAATGTGCTCCACCAAGCAGCCTCCCCCGTGTACAGTTCTAGCAGATATTACAAGAACACCTTTTCTTTTTGATAAATGATAAAGGCCATCCATGGGATCTTCATAATGGGAGTGTTGTATTCCCTTTGTTTTATTACAGTATTTCCAGAGGAAAGGTGTTACTCTGTTCTCATGGGGAAAACTTGGAAGAGCTTGGAGCTCCTTTATGGATGCACCGGCATAAAAATCTACAGAGGAACCTGGGGAATTGCAGGCTGTTCTGCAGCTCAGATACAGCACATCCCCCCTAAAATATGTGTCAGAGCATTGTAAAAAAAAAATAGCAGTGAAGTTTAAACAGAGCAATAAAAACTGTAGTTTAGGAAGAGGCAAAACTTTGAAGATTCTTCCTGACTACAGCTCTGCTGTACACACAGATCTCACACACGTGTACAGCACACGCAGCAGGGTGCTGAGCTTGCACAAATTCTTGGCTGCAGCCTCATCTGTGAAGTGTTTCTGAGTCACAGAGGATGTTAATGAGTTTCTTTGAAATGCAAGTAGAGGGAGTAAGGCACCTGCAGCAGACAGACCCACTGCAGCATCCTCTCCTGGAGGCCAGTGAGCCTCAGGCCACCCCAGCACAGTGAGAGGTTCCCGATTCTCTCACAGTAATTTGCAGGACACTGAGCCCAGCCAGTGAGATACTTGAGCTTCCCACCACAGGTCAAGTCCCTCCCTAGGCAGGGGACTGTAGAAAGCTTGCAAAGAAGGGAGAACAGGGAGATAGACAAAATCTGGGGGGACAAAACCTACAGGGAGGAGAAGGAAGTTCTCTTTTGAAAGCACATCTTCACTGTTGTTTTTAACCCTGCTTTTTCTGAATACACCTTTTTTTTTTTTTTTCTTAAGATCCTCAAAGACAAAATACAAGGGTAAAATCTTTGTGAAAACATTTCCTCAACAGTACAGAGAAGAACCAGGCTCCAGTGCAAAGCCTTCACTTGCACTAAGCCTCCTGTACTATGTGCTGAGCAACATAGTGCCTGTGAAGGCACTCAGGTGTAGTATAACTCAAAAAACACTCCAGTGTCTGCACAAGGAGCCCAGAGGCACCTTAACCCTTGTCTGACTTTCCTGAGGTCCTGATGGCAACTCTGGATAGGCAAGTTGCTGATCTGGATCTTGATATGAATCTGCACTTTGGTGATAGCAAAATCCACCTTGCCTGACTGTAAGCACAGATAACAAATAGAGGAATTAATCATCTTAGAGACTGCAACCTCAAATGCAAAAATAAATCACAGCTTGTGTGAATCAACACAAACAGGTGATTGAGGGCAACCAAAAAACCACAGCTGAAATGCAAAGAGTAAATTCATCCCATTACCTCACTGGCTGAAAGATCCCAAAACGTTGGGATGCAGAGACATGCAACACAAGGACACAGGCCCTGTCAGGTTTTCACACTGTTTTTCTCAGGGTCTTGGCATTCCTAGCTGCAAGGTCACATAAGCAATCTGCCCTCTAACCCTTTCTTCCCAATATAGCTCATGGTCAGTACTATCTAACACAGACAAGAAATTTCATTTGGTTTTGTTTTGGGTTTTTTTATGTTTCATCCAGGATCCAAAATATCCATGTTCTCTTGCACAGTTGTGTTTTACTTGTATTTGTTTGGTTTGCCTTTACCAAGCAGAATGCAGAAAGGTGTATATGAATATTTTGAAACATTCTTTCTTTTGAAATATCATTTTATGGTAGTTTATTTACAGAATGACTTACACATAAGTTCATGTTTACTTGTTCCTGTTATGCTTTTCATTTTCAGGCCAGGAGAGGAGTGCAAGGAAGAAAGGGCAAAGTGGGATGGTAGAGAAGTTGTCACCTGTGGCAACTCCTGGGGACCTAGCATCTCATCAGGACACCAAGGCTTGTTACAGAGTAGAAACAAGGAATCAGAAGCACAGTCCTCATGACAGATTATGTTAAAAGATAAAACGGCTGATTCCTGTACAGCTGAGAGACACAGCAGCCCAGGGATCAGGGAAGAGCTTTTGAAGTCGAGACAGGAGCTCTTATCCCTGCTCCACCACTCTTGAGTGACCCCAGTGAAGTGTTGATTTGCTAATCTTCAGCTGGACAAGCTTGCTGCAGTATTTACTGTTAAATTCCTGCAGACAAGAGGAGCACAACAGCTGAAGAGCACAACATAGCAATAAGTGCCAAATTAAACCCTGCAGGGTTCACAGGGGTTCATCCCTCGGCTTTGCACTGATTATCAGTGAGTCTGTCCCATGCTAGAGGAAAGGTAGAACATGGAGCAGGACTCAGCAACACATATAGCACAGCCTGAGGGATGCTCATCCTATTAAGCATGAGCTTTAGCCAAATGAGCCCCATTTTCAGAAGGTGCATTTGCTGGAAAAGCACAAGCCACTGCAGCAGCCAAGCAAGGTCACATGTGTTTCAGGGAAGCTACTGCAGTGTCTGGGCTTCCTGGAAGACTCATAAAAACCACCACCCAGATACAGAAAATAATATTGTTTAATGGAGCAAAAGGTTATCAGTGGTCCTCAGTGTGCAGTTGATAGGGAGCACGGCTTGTTGCAGGCCAGAGAGATGTCCCTGAGAGTGGGCCCCAGAGGCTTGGTGCAGGAGGGCTGCTGAAGTGACCACAGAGGTCAATTCAGGCTCACCAGCTCCATGGTGCCAGCTGCCACTGGGACAGTAAGAAATCCCTCCCCTTTCTGGAGCTGGATCCTCTCCTAATGGTAATGAGACACTCAGAAAGAAAGCATTTACTTAGACAAACATCATCATCTGTCTAAGCCATGGCAATAATAAAGCTTCTGTTGCCAGAATTCACTTACATTGAGTGATGACTCTTAATGCATTTTTCCCATGAATTCCCCTGGTACCTTAACTTTACAGAGAGCAAATAACTGTCCCATCTCTAAGGAAATCCATAGTAATCTTACAAATCTGCAGGACAGAAGAGAGGCAACTACTGGCCCCATTTCTGCAGACCTGTGCAGCTCCTGTAGAGGCTGCCACAAAACAGCCCCAGGGCAGGCAGCCACCCGCTTTGTGTTGGTGAGGTTCTCACCTAGACAAAGCCCCCGAGGCAGGCAGGTTGGCAAGCCAAGGCACTGACTTCAGGATGTGTGAAGCAGGCTGTCGATTCAACATGCTGTTGCCACAAGCTTACCGATGGCAGTTTAAATGACAGGCTCTTCAATTATTTTCAATGAGGAATGTAAAATAAAATAAATTAAAAAAAATAAATAAAAGGAAAATCCAGCCAGTGCATTTAATTCTCTTTTCATGAGACCTAGGCTGATGCATAGCATGGGTAAGCAAGCCACAGCATGTCATCTGGCTGGTCAAGCTGTCTGGGATGCCTGAAATGACCAAGTGGTTAAAGCAGGAGCTACCTCTAGTCCATGGGGTCACAGACTGTGTGGTGGCTGCAGGTCTGCAAAGAAGAAAGCTGGTCACCAGCTCCCCTTCAGCGGGCCTGAACTAATGGGTATTGTCCTCCTAACCCAACACCCACTCCGGACAAGTCTGTGAGGAACCTTCAGGAGGGAAGGAAGCCCTAGTGACAAAAGTTTAAAAAGACCCTCTAGGAGGTGAAGTGTTTTACCTTCACCTGGAAATTCATCTTTTACCACATTTCTAAGACATTTCCTGGGAATAAGAAATGTTATTTTTTGCAGCCAGCTCTACAGAATTAATGAAAACCTTCAACTTCCCAGGACCCTGAGGTCCCCTAGGAGCAATCGTCCCAATTAACATGCTCTTGATTGCTTGTCATTAGGCTTTTAGAGTGTGAAAAAGTGTTGCAGAGAAATCACAGTTCAGCCACCTAGCTAATCCAGTGGAACATTTTTATTGTTGCATCTGAGTGAAGAAGCCATAAAACTGAGAGAGAGAAACTGTGCTGAATCTTTCCAGCTCTTTGAGCAAGTACCCCCCAAAGATTTTGCACGATTTCCCCTCTCCCAGCTGTAATTTAAATAGCCCAAAACCTATGGCTTGTGTAGGAGTTTGTTATATGCTTTATTCTCTCATAACTTACACTTGAGGCCTGGCGGTGCAGAAAGTGTTGGCGAATTAAAGGCTCAAGGCACACCAGGGAGGCTCTTCCAATAATCCCAGGGTGAATCACAAGCTGAACCTAATTATTAATGGAGATAATAATTGTGAAGATGAGGCAGAGTCTCTCTGCCTTTATCCCCTCTGCCTGCAGAGCCTGCACACACAGACCTTTGTCTCTGCCCAAAGGTTGCCTTAAGCATTGCTTAGTGTGGATGTGATCATCAAACAGGCTCACAGGAATCTGCAGCACAACTTTCCCATTAAAAATCACAAGGTGTTTTGAATCTTCTGTTATGTGGGCACTGGCCCAGCCCCAACTGTGACTAGCTGTCTCAGCTGAGGTAGACCAGGTGTACAGGACAAAACAGGAGTCATCTGAGGAATAAATGGGTACATGCCAGGTTACTGGGGAGCCCAAAACCAGACACTGCTCCAGGCACCACTCATAAATCCCAAACAGAGGACAAGAGTAATGGTCCTCAACCTGCTGCCTGTGTTTTCATTAAGGCAGTCCAGGATATGGCTCTGAATCGTTCTTCATCACAAGGGCATGTTGCTGGCTCTTGTTCAACTTGTCCATCAGGACTCTCTGCTCTACAAACAGAGCTGTACACACCACCCAGTCCACACTGTCTGCTTGGTTTTGTAGATGTATGCTGGCAGGTTCAGGACTTAATCTTGCCTGTTACTGTGTTAGATAAGCCTCCAAATGAAGCACTTTTTGATGTTTTATTATATCCAGCTCTGAGGTGCATCAGAAGGATGTGGACCTCTTAAGTAGGTGCAGAGGAGGGTCATTAATATGACCAAAGGGCTGGCACACCTCTCCTATGAAGAAAGGCTGAGAGAGTTGGGGTAGCACAGAAAAGGAAAGGCTCCAGGGACACCTTCTAGCACCTTCCAGTACCTGAAGGGGCTGCAAGAGATCTGGTGATTTTTTACAAGGCATGGAGTAAGAGGACAAGGGGGAATGGCTTTTAACTGGATAGAGGGCAGGTTTAGATTAGATGTTACTGTGAGGACAGTCAGATTGGCACAGGTTGCTGGGAGAAGTGGTGGATGCACCATTCCTGGAAGTGTTCCAGGCCAGAGTGGATGAACAACCTGCTCTACTGGAATGTGCCCCTGCCTGCTGCAGGAGGATTGGAACTGGTGATCTTCGAGGTTCCTTCCAACACAAAGCACTCTGTGATTGTATGATTCTATGATTCTATGATAGATGCTGCTATCCACTGAAATAATAAGGGCAGGGTGGAAAGCATGCTTCAGAGCAAGACTAACCAGGCTGCTTGAGGGTACACACTGGAGAGAACTCCAGTGACTGGACGGACAGGGAACTTTCACCACGCTGTTGCAGCTGCAGGTCCCCCCTGCCATTCCCAATGATCAGAACTGATGAGAAGAATCCTTCTAGATGTCACTGGGGCATTGTGAGTGGACTGTATGGAAACATCTGTTTACTGCAGGCAAAGTAATCCTGACATGTTGTGAGGGGCCACATCAGGTTCCCATTGTTTGTCTCTTATAAGGACCACCCAATTGACTGGATGAAAGCCAGAAAAGGAACCAGAGAATTATTTCTGCTCTCTCAGTAATTGCTGAACATTCATATTACATAATGTCAGTCCCTAATATTTCTAAAAATAAACAACATGCAGCAAAGCTTATAAGGCAAAATTAAAAACCTGACATAAAGTATCTTTACTCTTTTGTGTGGATGCCTCAGCAGAGGAATAGACTCCAGTCAAGAATGTCTGTATCTCCTTTTCAGTCCCTTGGGTTAACACAGATGAAAAAGAAGCAACCACCAATGCCAAACACACTGCATATTACACCTACCACACTGGATGCAGCCCTCCTCTGGACTCACTTAAGAGGTCCACATCCTTCTGATGACCACAGAGGCTGGCACAATATCGCAAAGTGCTGCATTTGGAGGGTTATCTAACACAGGCAGGCACAGACCGCTGTGTCTGGCAACCACCCACAGTGAACAAAATGTCTAAACTGCAGTAGCCCCAGCTGCCCACTGACCCAGCAACCCCATGCAGAAAGATGACTTCTCTGTGCAGCACAGAGCCAGGAAAAGCACATTCTTGTTCCACCTTTCTGCAGCTCTTCAGCCCCAGCAGGTGAAGAGCGACAAAGGCAATGACTTTCTGATCCTTGCCTGTTTTCAATGAAGTTTATCTAGACTGGGCAAAAACTATGGTTTAAATGATCCTAAACTCTCCCAAACAGAGCTAAGCACTTATGAAATGTTTCTCCGAGTTTTTTTACACAGTATTCACTGAGCATGATACCATGCAACTCCTAGTGATTCATATTTACTCATTTGGACACTACACACACACCTTTTCCTACCATTAACCCTCAGAATGCATGAAGACATTCATTTGTACCTTTAGATATGTATCTAGTATCATATACCTAGGACTGTTGAATTTCAAAGTGACCATTAACATGCAGCTAGACCATGGCATGGTTTCGATGGTTAGGCCTCTAGCAAGCTTAAATTTATTTTTACTAGTGTAAACATAGCCTCATGGCATTTCCTGAGACAGGCACTCCTCAGAGGCTGAGGCTGACAGCAAAAGGTCTACAGATAACAGTCACAAGTCACAACATAGGGAATTGTGATTAGAATCAGGGAAACATTTTGGACGTGAAAGTGGTCAATCATCAGCACAGGCTGATGCACAGAGAGGTTGTGGAACATTTCTGTTTGCAGATATTCACAACTTGACAAGATCCTGGACCTGCTGTGGAAAGGGACTTGGACTAGAGCAGGCACCTCCCAGCCTATATCATTCTACTACTCTATGATTCTGTGACAAACCTTCCTAAAACACCATAAAGAAAACTGCTTTAAATCTAAGTACAACTAAATCATCTTCCATTAAGTATTTAGTGACTTAGAGGTACAACCAGATTTTTTTCGTCCTTTCAGATTCCTTACACCATTTCATCTAAAAAGATATTTCAGTTACATGCTCCTTTCCCTGTCTGTACATCTGAGAAAAAATCTTGACTCTACAGTTCAGTTCCAAACAGCAGATTTCAGAACCAAGCCCTCAGTTATGACTGTGGACACTTTTAAAATTTATTTTGGCTATTTTTGCCTTGCTTCACAGAGAGTGTGCTGTTACTTTAAAGAAGATAAAAGATGTTACCCAGCAATGGTGCATGACACTTTCTAGTCACCTCTACAGGGACACACAGCACGCTAGTAAAGAGCACATTGATAGGTAGAAAGTCACATGGATGAAGCATCAGTGCATTTTAATTGCTCCCTGCATTTTAATTTCTACAAAGGTAGCAAGAAGAGACCCAACTCGGTGTAACAGAACTATATGCAGGAAGCTGTTCAGGTTCAGACTTCCCAAACTCCCAGGACTTCTGCATGAGTCTTTCTCCATCATGTGAAGGCCCCCCCAGGTGTAAGATTTTTCACAGGCTCTTCTGAACAAAGTGACTAATACCATTTAAACCCATCAGCTTTTATGGAAGAGTTTACTCACTCTATCTTACATTTTCTGCATAATGTACATGACAACCCTATGGGAAAGAGGGGAGCTGTAAATGGTAACCAGCTCTTCCAGCTTTCAGACAAGCTCAGCCAGCCTTTGACCAACTCTGAGAAACCAGATCTTAAATACTGGCAGTGGGACCACACAGACTCCCCAGGCAATCTGTTCCAGTGCTTAAATATCTTTATAGTTAGAAAGTTTCTCCTAATATCTAATCTAAATCTCCCTGGCTACAAATTAATCTGATTACTTCTCATCCTTCTCTCCAAAGACATGGAGAACCATTGATCACCAGCCTCCTTATACATTAATTAAGGTTTGAAAACTCCATTCCTGTTATCCATTTCTCCTTCTCTTTTATAGAAGAAATGATTCCTCCAGCTTTTTCTCATAGGGCACATTTCTCCCTGTTGAGCATCTATTAACTTATTCTGCATTTTCTTAAAATATGACATCCAAAACATTCCTCCAACACAGGTTTTGTAAATGTGACGTAAATTAAATTAGCTAACATCAGGTTTCACCTAGGATGTGGCTGTCAATGCATTCAGGAGAGACATAAATACTTTCTAGGCCAATATTATATTGTTGACCCATCTCCAGTTTATGGTCTGGAGACATCAAATTGTTTTGCACAGCATTGTAGAGTTACTACTTTCCCCTGCACTGTACTGAAGCTTTATTCCCTAAAACATATTCTTCAGATCATAAAATTCCCTTTTTGTGATTTTAAACAATATTTATTGTTTGAAGTGATTCATTCCAGTTTTAAGCCACTCTTCCAAAATGCTTGAGGTCCCTGTCAGATTGTTGTTCTAATAGGTATATAGATATTTTTCTTATATTCCTTGCTATCTGCACTGTATTTCAGTGTTCTCTTATTTTGACCACAATAGCAGTATTTACCACCAGAAATATTTGTTACAAATTTATGTGAGGTTCTTTGACTCCTGGATCTTTAAAAAGTTCTAATACAGCCACAAGTTTCCTGCTATATATCTGCTTTTCTCCCTGGATGCAAAATTGATTGGTGAGCTGCTTCTTTATCTTCTTTCTCTTAGGATTAGGAATTACAAGGTTTTGGGACAGCTTTCCCCAGATACTTTCTGATTTTGATTAATGTTATATTAATAATTCTGCCCATTTCAATCAAAACAAATGCATGAAAATTCATTCCAGCAGATTTCCAAACCCACAGTTGGGCAGTGTGTGTCCAGCTAGGTTGCTTTATCCAGAGGACTTTCATTCCTGGCTGACACCATTACCAGTCTTGCCCTTGGAGTGCCCCTCATGTTTTTAACATACTTCTCACACTTCACAACCTGATCAAGTCCTCTCCAGTAAATTTCTTCATGTGTTTATGCTTCCATTATTTTTCCCTTCATCCAGATGTTTTCTTATCATCACTTCCTGGACATTCAAGTAAGCAGGGACAGGCCTCCTTTCTGTTTTATTGGAATAACTATGATGTAAAACAAAGATTTTACAGACTGCATCTCATGTTTGTATTTATGCAAGTAAACACACATGTACAGAAAGGTGTGTGATTCTACTTGACTCAGTGAAATGAGCTATGAAAATCACCAGCAGATGATGAGCCAGTTCTTAAAAATCATTTCCAGCAAACTACAGCCCTCTTCCACTGCTAGCCTCCTTCTCCTTCTCCTTCTCCTTCTCCTTCTCCTTCTCCTTCTCCTTCTCCTTCTCCTTCTCCTTCTCCTTCTCCTTCTCCTTCTCCTTCTCCTTCTCCTTCTCCTTCTCCTTCTCCTTCTCCTTCTCCTTCTCCTTCTCCTTCTCCTTCTCCTTCTCCTTCTCCTTCTCCTTCTCCACCCTGTCTACTCAAGATCCTCACTGAGAGAATAATTATTATTCTGGCTGAAAAACTGTAGCCCAGCAATATTCATCTTACAGTCTATATGTGGTTTGCTGTTTAAAGTGGAACACACTATTCACAGCAGCCTTCATATACAGTTATGGACTATAGTTTCAATAAATATTTTTTTAGTATATGTTTTACCTATACAGTCATAAATTTACAAACAAAATTATTGTGATTTTCCTTCATTGCAATGGTGCTATATATGTGTTAACCACTGGTAACACAGAAGAAGGGAGGGTTGGCTCGTTTTTAGTGCATGTCACTATTGATGAAATAAGTTCAATGAGCTCTACTGGGCTTTCTTATGAAGTTACTGCTGCATGTGAACAAAGGTACTACAGCCTTTCCCGAACAGCAAGAGTAATCAGCGTGTATAGAGCTTTTATCCAAGGAATATCAAATTGGTTACCCAATGTTAATTAACTCTCAGGGTGTTTCTGTGTGATACATTACTGTTATTCATAAACAAAATAAACTTAGCTAGTTTATAACAAGCTGACTGAAGTAATTAACATCACCCATATGTATAATGCATGAATACACTCATTCAAAGACTCTCAGCTTTCCAAAACAATTCAAGATAGTCACATATTTATGGATTTCTTTTAAGCTAAGAGACAATATTAATTAAAAATGCTTGCTGATGGCCCTGCCAAGGTTTAAAACCACGGCCAGAGCTGTGACTTCTCATGTTGGAAGAGTATTTTTCCCATCCTGCAGAGCAGATGCACATGTTCCTTGTGGAGAAAGAAGGCCATGCCCTCCAGCTCTGCTGCAGCTGCAGCCAGCACATACAAGCTCCTGCTGCTGTAGGCACTAGCATGTCTTTCCCGTGCTCCCACCCTGTCAAGGCACTGGGAACAACCCAAGGTCAGCAGACCAGGGGACTTGTGGGGTCTCCTGCCTCTCCATGGTTCACAGACCCCAGTTACTCCAGCAGGGTAATGGCAAAATATGTGGCCACTTGAAACTCAACTGATCCAGCAGTGCCCAGATGGACACGCTGAAGCACAAGCCCTAAATAACGTTATTTTTGTTTGAAGCATAAATTATCAGCGCCAAGGAAGCTTGTCTCTACTACCAAAGATATGTAATAACTGCTGACAGTCTCACATGATGTACAGCTTTATTTTGACATCTAAAGGACTATTTTCAATTATTTCTTCCCGGACAATTATGCTTATTCTAGCCCCATAATGCATTGTGTCAGTCATCTCTGGACATAAAACACTTTAATAGTGTACAGTAAGCTTTTTCCTTCCACACAAAATATCTTTGGACCTATAATTACATTTCATAAAACTTCAGTACCATAATTTAGCAGTCCCTTTCCTAATGTTAGGTCTGCATTTGTACAAAATAAAAAAAGGCCATATATATGCTTTATCTCTAAAGCTTTAATTTATTTCTTGTCTATACAAAGTGTCAAAAAAACTGGTCAAAGTGGTGTGTTACGAGGCAAGAATTAAGCTAATATAATACTTTGACAAGGCCATTCCACAGCTAGCAGCATTGCAGGGTTAGCCCAGGCTTGAAATTAGTTAACTTCACCACATAACTTTCCTCATAGTAGGTCAATAATCTTGCCCTGTATTATCCCACATTATCCAGTGCCAAACTATTTTACAGCATTTTAGACGAAGAAAAAGCTGATGATTATGGCTATGCCAGTATTCTGCCAGTCTGTTCTGATGCGGATTTCTTTTATAAAGCCCAGCAAATGACCAGGTGTCTCCAGGAGCGGGATAACAACATGGGGTTTGTAAAAGCAGCTATAGCAAGGAGCAGAGCAGACTCAGATACCTCAGAAGTGTTCCTATACAGCAGCCAAAGAAGCAGCACTCAAGGCAAGGCCACGCAGATAAGGAAGTAGACTTTCATTTTTGAAGAAACAGATTTGCCTCACCCATACCCATTCTCTCAGAATTCCCTCACTCCTTTATGGCTGTAAGAACAGAGATGTTTGGGTATTCAAGTACCTCGTCCTTGATTCCTTATGGTGACATAGAGAGTGAGGTAACCAGCTGGAAAGTTCTTACCCAGTCTTCTGGATTCATCATGAGTGGTGATGAAATGCATGAACATTGGAGCCTTTGCAGTCTCTCTTGATGAAAAAGGCTCATATCCAGTGTGAGTTGTTTTGCACCACCATTGTATCTGTGATGAAGTCTGTGGTCATGGAGCAATTATCACTGCTTCCAACATTTCAAATTTTACTTACATCATTCCTCTATCTTATCTTCTTTTTCTCAGTCTTTTTGACCTGCCATGCATACACCATTACTTTAAATACTACTTTGCCACTAATTCCAATGCCTTACACACATGTGCCCTCATTCACACTCTGTAGATATGATTTAAAAATTTATACACCTCAGAATGTCCTAGTGGCAGGAAGGGTCTCACCTTAACGTGTAAGACAAGAGCCCAGTCTCACCCAAATGCCATCATTCATAGCTTCCAGGTACAGGAACTGGAGACCCAGGATATGGAAACCATTCATTGTAAGAACAAGCAAAACCATACAGGTACAGTGGAATGAGTTTGAGATATATTGCTCTATCCACTGCCTCAAAGGAAAAAATTTCATTAATCCATGGCTCACACTGCTGAATAGGGGTTAAATCAGAAATATGAGCCTAAATTTTCTACGAACAGACAGAACTTCATAGGAAGACAAGTCACACTGGAATTATTGGTTGCACAGGTACATTGGATGTTGAAAAGGAACTTTCAAGATATATGATTGGGGACTTAAAATAAGTGTGGCTTAGTTGATCTTAGTTCTGTTCGTTTATTGGCTCCAGATCACACTTTTGGGTACTTGGAAAACAGTAATTTTTCTGGTACTCAAGAAATCAAAGGTATAATTATGATATGAAGTTTGTACAATCACTTTAGAACATTTCAAAGGCAAACCATTTATAAGGACAATGTTTCTTCCTGCTTTAAGGAGTGTTACTAAGCAGTTCAGACCCCCTTGCTCCACAATTCTCAATTATTCCCATGCATATTGGTAATAAGATTTGAGATCATTAACCTGTAAATCATTGGTTCAAATCTTGAAGAGTTCATTAGTGATTAGAAGGCATTAGTATCTAATGACTGGTCTCATTCCAGTGGACAAATAGTTGCTGCCACAGCTGGCATTAGTCAATAATTGCAGCTCAGACCTAGGAAAGGTACCAGGTCCAGATTTCACTTCTGCCAATCTGACATCCCTGCCAGTTCAAATTATTAAGCTTTGAAAGTAATTTTTTTACTGTATTTTCAAGAGAAGCTCTTGGAACATTTGTTGGGAAATTACAGAACAGTATTTTAAAAAATCAAAACAAACACCAAAAAACCCCACAAAGCGTCTTTTAATGTCTGAATCCACTTTTCTAGAGATTTCTGTCTTATAACTCAATCAGTGTGAAAAAATCACTGTCTGAAAAAAAGGAAAAGAACAAGAAATGCATTTTCCACAGCTGGGACATTTCATAACGTCTCTCTCCCCTGTGTGTATTTCTCTGCTTCATCAAAATCTGGAAATCACAGTGGTTCTGCTAATATGCAGAACCGCTCTACAGAGTATTTACAGCAAGCCTCATCCATCCTGCAGCAAGCCTGTGATGATGGGACCCAAGGGCTATAGGGACTCTTGTATGCCACAGAGGTCAGACCCTTGCAATCCAGACTAGTCCAACACAAGTATTTCCCGACAAAGAACACTTCCAACAGCATCCAGCAAATGAATTGGAAGCCAGGACAGTTTTCTGAGAAAAAATGCACCACTATTGCTCAGTTTCTTCCAATTTAAGCATTTACTACTGGGAACACAGCACTGTTTTAGAATAAGTTTTGCTCATTTTCTTTAACAAGACCAGAAGTACAAAGACCAAAAATCACAAAAGGTGCAATATAGGAGCAAGGCAGGAGAAATTAAGTATATCATGAATGGCCAAAGCACTACTAAGACGGGGGGTTTTCTAGATGAAAACTGGCAGCAGACCCCAGGTGCCAGACCTTTATAGGCTGCCATCTGACTACACATGTACAGCCACTCTCATGTATTTACAATAAATTATTATGTGAGTCATAAGCCACACACTGACCTTTGTGGTCCATTAATTTTATTCTTTCCTCCTGTTCAATTAGTGCAAGACCTTGAGTCATTGTGGGTAACCCCAGAAGAATTGTAACTAAAAATTAATATGAAGGCAATGCGTGGTGTGCAAAGCTCTGAACTACTTTTGTCACCACGTGTTTATGATAATGAAACTGTGATGAAGATTTTATCGCTGAGTAAAATACTTTTGAATGTACAGTCACTGACCTGCAAAGTGTTCATATGGTGAATGTATTAGAACATTTGCCTAAAGATCTCTCTCACAGCTGAGAAATAAGCCAGGCCAGTTTTGAATAGGATTTAACAGACTAATCACCACCTACAAGTTTTGCAAATTGCAAATCCTCACACCTCCTGCTGCAAACAAGGCTTAGATATTCAGCATGTAAAATCCAATTAATAAATAATTTTAGGATGCATGTGTTTTAAGCTACTACATGGCAAAAGCATTAAATCAGGTCCTCATTTCTTCTGCACCTGTAATATAGGTCTGGGTTAGCAGACATTGAAAATGCCACTCCAGCAAGGACTAGTTATAGAAGTAACCAAATCAACTGAAACAGCATTTGCTTTTACCCCTCTTACCTGTCAGCCCATCAATCACAATAACATTGTGCTGATAAGAACCATGCCATGCAGCAATGCAGAGAGAGGAAATATTTTAGTGTGGGCTCCATTCTGAAAATCCTCAACACACTCAGTTATGAAGAAACATAATCAAGTCTCACTTATCTTCTGTGCAAAGGTCAAAAACATCTAATAGAATTTAAAGGAAATAATTTAGTTATTCATTATTTACCATATGGCTGATCTGGCTCACTTGACAAAACAGCAGCAAAAGAGAAGAGAGCCAGGGTAGAGTCGGAGATGTGCTCTCCTCCACCTCACCGGTTGTCACCCCCAAGGGTGAATTTTGTGGTGCTTGTGGTATTTGTCAGCTGTCCTTGCAACCCTCCTGCCTGTGTGGTGGGCAAGCACAGTGAAGGCCACATGCCCACTGCCCAATGTGCCCTGAACCTACAGACCAGCCAAAGCCCCTTCTGGATCTGCTGCTACCTGGCTTTGCTCCCTGACATCCTGGGCTCTGCCTGTACCAGGGTTAGGCTATGTGAGCAATATTGCTCTGAACCTGACAGAATTAGGTACTGAAGGACATAGAAGGCATAAGCAGTTTCTGTCCATATTTTACCTCACCTGCATAAAAATAGATCACTCTGCTTTCCAAAGCAAGCAGTTAATCTTCATAAGCATAACCTATATTTTCTGAAGGAGGAAGAAAGAATGCACTCTGCAAGTTTGTTATCTTTGGCATATTTTCCTAAGCTGACTGATTGCATTAATAAGGCATAAGAAGACACATATATTAAAAATCCTGCATTTAAATCTTACTTTGTTTGATCTACCACAAACTGACAAATCCAAAAATTTCAAAGTTATAGATGACACTTTATTTCAGGAAAGGAATAGGAATCTAAGACAGAGACAGAGGGAGCAGAACTGTCTCTAGTTAAAATTCTTAACTTAAGTTGCATTAAATCAGGCAATTAGCATTACAATCCAGAGGCATGAAGGCCAATTGTTTTCTCTGAATTTGTTTCCTTGGGGCTTGACAGTGACACTCAGACACAGCTCTCAATAGAGAGCAATATTTAGCTATGCCACATTAGGAAGGAGCCTTGGGAGGCAATCACAGGTCCCTACTTTGTCTTGCTCAGAGGGGAAAGCATTTCACTGCATGATTGAAAAACATTTGCTTATTCCTTTTTTCTCCACTTCTCCACCCCAGTTGTGTCTAATGTCAGACAGCACTTCAGAGGAATGTTCATTCCCCCATCACAACAAGGATGAACTTTTGGGAGGGACCTCAAGATACCCTTCATAGATAGAAAAATTATTTCCAGACTTTCCATGTCTGCTATGAAAATAAAACCAGTTAATGCATTTCTACATGCCCATCCTAGAGCAGGTACCATAGCCTGCCTCCTGAGCAACTAAAATAAACCAGAGAAACAGTAGGTCTAGCAAATAAAAACATCAAACTGCTTTTAAAAAGCTATATAGAAATCTTCTGGGAAAAGGCATGCCTGATCACACAGAAAATAAAAATGGTACATGATGCCAGTAGTGGCTTATCTGCAAAAGATGTTATCAAAGCAAACCAGACAGACTGTACAGAACAGCCAGTCCTTGTCCCTCTGACTTGACTTCAGATTCTCTGTGCAAGCTTATGAACCCTGTATAATGAGACCAGATTAGCTCCAATTTCCATTCTTTCTCTGGCCATAAACCTTACAAGACACTACAAGAGAGGGAGAATTTGGGCATAATACATATCAAACTCAAACAAGGCATTTTTCCATGCAGCCACCCAATTCTGTGATCTTTTAATGTCATATATTAACTTACATTTCACTCTTTGGTTAAAGCAAGAGCTTTAACCTTTACAGTGGTATTTATAAAGAACAAAGGAAATCTCCCCTCCCCCAAATTTTTATTGAAGCACTTATAGTCATACTGATGAAACTGCTTCTCCCAAAGTCAGCAAGAATACTCACAGGTAACAATTTGCAGAATGAGGTCAGAAAAGATGCTAAGTGACATCAAAAATGAATATACACACATCAAAAATGCTAATCTTGAAAGGATGGTCCCTAAAGACCAAGAAAATGGAGTTGCATGTGCTCTGTCCAGAATCCCAATATGAACAACACAAATCATGCATGCCAAGAAAAACTGATCATTCAAGACCCTTTTTTTCAAAGAGGGTAAATAACCCACTTGAACTCCTAGCGAACTTTCCTGGGGGAAGAGAGGAATGGGGATTTTTAAGTATGCTATGAAATCATAAAATTTATGACCTGGAGGCCACAGTTCTTGAGCCAGGAGTCCAAACAGATCTGATGCTTTAACACTACATGTCCCAAACATATGGGAAGTGCTCACAGCCCCTAAGAATATAAGGGGTCTCCATGTCAGCTATTGCTAGGTAATGAAGCCTCTCCAGTGACGTGCTCACAGCCAATAAAAGTAATAGCTGAATTTCATTTATTTCCCCTATGCATCAGCAGACTTCTACACTTTCATATCTCTGGAATGTATGCATTATTAGATCCTTCTATATACCCCTCACTGTGGTGTTCAAGTGCTGTTCATTTTGAACCAATGCACACTATCCAAAAATCCCAATATCCAGCTCTAATTTTGCAGTTTCAGTCCATTATTAATTGTGCCATATGCTTCAAAATTAGCCAGTGAAGCTTTCTTGGCTTTGCTCCCACTCCTCCCCATACTTGGAGAAGTTGTTTGATTATTTTAAATACAATTCAAATGTTTTTCTCAAGGTGGTGGGAAAACTTCTGTGCTTAAGACAGTAAAATTCATAGTAATAGGTCTTTCTCATCTCCTTTAGTTATCAGACTATGAATAACTTGGTAACCACTTAAAATTCATGTACACATCTCCCAACAACAGCACAGAGCCAGCAACACTGCATGGACCTTTCCTGATACAGGTGTGCTATCTGCACTGTGAATCAGGGTACATTTTAAAATCTGACTGATTATTCCAAACTCGTCCTCAAAGTCAATAGGAGGAGCTGCACAGGATGTTTGGAAGAGATTTGCCACAGGGATGGAACACTCACAGACCAGAAGCAGGTACAGAATTCAGAATTATGCTCAAAGTGTTTACAAGACTCAGCTTATCAGCCTCATCCACTCAGCTGACAGCTGCTGCCCCTGCCTACATTCTCCAGCTTGTGCTTCCTCCTCTCCTCCTGAAACAGCTGTTTACTCCACAGATTGTCCCAACTATTCATCCCAGAGGCAGCAGCTTTTCAGATTTGTCTAGAAGTCTGGCTTTGACCAGTTTCCCCCAAGGGGTCATTTCACAACATAGCCCTGCTTCTGCTGTTTGGTGATTCTTTCTCCTAGGTTGTTAAATAATTTTGTGCAAGCTCTCATCTGCTTTACCCTGAATATCCTTCTTTGCAAGACGGTTGCCTTTGGCAAGGCACCACAGTGAAGGCCCTTACCCGCAGAAAAGGTGATTCAGTGCAACAGCAGGGAAAGCTTGCTCCTACTGCCTGAATTTTAATACTGCCCTGGAGAGTTTCCTGATGTTGTTGCACTCTTGTCAAAAACAGCGGTCAGCAGCTGATCACTTTCTAGCACAGATGGACCCCAGGAATCTGTAGCCAAAAGTTATTGCTGAATCCATTCATTGGTATGTCTTCAGTTTGCAATTCATGCCCAAACTCTTGCATTCCAGCAGCTTTTGCTCCATATCACTTAGATCAGCTAGTACCAACATCTGGCCCAAAGTTCAAAGCTCAGGTCCAGATGAATCAGTGCAGACTATGGCAATTTCTCTCTGCACACTGAAATCTTGAACACTGGACTGAAACAAAACAGTTCATCAATTTGCTTCCAGCATACAACAGTGTGTATCTGGACATTATGCCAAATTTCTTGTGGACTTGAAGCAGTGCTGCAGCCTGAGGGAGGCTCTGCTGAAAGTGCACAGTCAGGGACAGACTAGGGAAGGACCCTCACAAGTCAGCTGGATGCATGGAGAGAAGGTGGGCTCGCAGGCCCCTGGGGGGGCAGGCAGCACAAGGTTTCCCCAAAACAGTGTTGGGGAACACGCCTACGTGATGCTAGTACAAGAAAGAAACAGCCATCTATCCAATGCTTTCCCACTTAAGATATTTTTGTAAATTATTATGGAGCAGCTTCAAACAAGTCAGACAGCCAACATTTCTTCTTCCACATTAGCTGTATCCATAAGGAAGATGGCTCCTTGCTGGACTTGGGACAGCCATTAGTGCTCCAGTGACTGACCAGAGTAAAGCTTCCTCGTGTTTATTTTACTTTGTTTACACAGGAAAAACGAAGCCTGTTACATTTCTTAAAGAACAGGTTTATCTGGGCTTGTTTTACTTACAGTGCTGTACATTAGAAATAGTGCCATTTAGCTCTGTGGTGCTATCCCAAGGTAAAACTCTCACGAAACCAAAACCACGGATATATGTCTAGAATAAAGGTATCAATGATCCCTCTCTTCACAGCAAGTACTGCTGAAAGTGAGGTTTAGCACAAGGCTATATCTGGAGTTCTATGCAAATTTCAACAGAAGTCTTAGGAGTATTTTCTCTTTTTTTTCTTCTTGCATATTATGCATGCCATTCATCTATAAGATTACAAAATAATCTAAAAGTCTAAATAGAGGACTAGCTAGAATTCTGAATACAAAGCAGTAATTAAAACCCAACAAAACCAGTGCTTAGTCTAAACTGTGAATCCCAGAAATTAGGATGCTCAGTTTAAGTTCCCTTGACAACCCCTTCACGCCTTGATTCATAATGTGTGCGTGGAAAAGGTGGATATGGATTTAAAGTTGTCATGACAACTTTGCTTCTAAATTATCTGTCTTTTGTAAATTGGCTACTTTGGGCTACATGCTGTTCAGCACAGCTCTTGACAGAGGGTGAGTTTTTAGAAGCAGCTTGACAGATCAATAATTTGGCTTTAATTTTAACAAGAATGTATTTACGCATATATATAGCCAGAGGAAAAAAACAACTAAACATATGATGAATGCATGCATCAGCTAAACCAGAATATTTTGTGTCTTCAATCAATACAGTAATGTTAGCAAGATTTTTTACTTTACTTTTAGCATCACTGAACCTTCTTATAGAAAAAACAATCAGGTAAATGCCTATACTGTCAAAAATCACATATTCATCATTTCCTATCTACAGTCGACAACATAATCATTTGTTTTGTTAGAAGGAAAACTGCCCTTTTTTGTTACAAAAACTGCCTCCTCCTGGAGGAAAACAGACTTTCAAACACTACAGGGAGACTTTGCTGCAGTGGGAACTGCACATCAAATCTTGTTGCCTATATTATTTCCTCAAATGTGGACTTAGCTTCTGGACTTCAAAACAGAACTAGAGTCTTTCACAGATCACTCTGCTTGCCTCTTATTCTTACTGAGAGCACAGCTTTCACTACCTCCACAATCTTTCTAAAGTTACAGAAAGCAAAACACAACACAGAAAAAGCCTCTACTCTTTTGTCCTGCGTTCTTGAAAGTTCCCACTGAAAGAAGAAAAAAAGTGCTCATTTGATCTTGTAAAAGATTTATCTTGAAAATTATGATTTCAAGTAGTAAAGTGATCTTTAAAAAAGGTATTTCCTGAAAAATACTTTCAAAATCATAACTCTGAGTCAGACAAGAGCCTGAATCCAGTATCTGTGCAGAGTAGAAAGCTCAAATTGCTTTCTAATTTGGCTTTTCCTATCGGCTCCTGAAAATGTCACCAAGACCTGATGATAAAAGAAACTCAGAGAAGAACTGCAAACCTACTATTTTTCCTTCCCTCTCATTCACTTCAAAAACATAAACTTCATCCAGGAGAGCCTTTCCCAAAACAGGAGCTCAGCTTTAAGACCAGTGTGTGTATCAAGTACAAGTCATAGTCCATGACAGCTATGTCTGGGCACCGCAGTAATGCACTTAACAGGGAAATAACAACCACAACAGCACCACAATATTCACAACCATCAGTAAATTCTGCACCCATTCCAGATTTTCTCCTTTAAGGGAGAGTTTACTCTTTTCAAGTAGGTCCACAGCTCAAGGTCTCCACCTGCTCTGTGTTAAGACCTACCGAAGTTCACTTTTTCACAGCTCCTTTTTGCTACTAAGTATATGCAGAGCTCCATGGAATCAGAGTAAAGGAGATTTCCCAAGTGCTGCTAAAAGGCTGAATCGCTTCCCCCAGGGGGTCCCTTGTCACTTAACTAATACGTGTAGCTGTTGAAAGCTGCTCAAACGACAGTGCTAAAAAACTGAACAAGCACCACAGAGAAAAGGCTGGCTAAAATAACCAAACAATGAAAATAAAATGAATAAAAGAACGGCAAAAAGAAAATCAAATAAAAGCAGGGGAAATATAAAGGGTAAGGACATAGGCAGAGCTGACAGTGATCCGAAATCAGCTTTCTCTTCCCTCTCTACTTTTCCTTCCTCCTTCCCCCTCCCCATTTCCTAACTCCTCCACTCCACTTACACAATTCTTTCGCCTCTACTGACAGTTTAGCATTACAAATCCTCATGCTGAATCTCATGAAGTCAAGTGGGCTCAGCGAAGATCACTGGGCTCAGCTTACTCCTGGTATTAATCTCATCCAAATCCATGGAGTTATATGAGGGATGAGCTGGAACCAGTGACGTTTTCTGATATCCAGCTTTGGAGCTCTGTAACTCCAGACTGATGATACACAGTGAAGGGTTCTCTGAACACAGCAAAGGAGAAAGAAAAATATATGAGATCCTTGAATGGTTTTCATCATACTAGTTGTATTACATCTGTCATATATCAGAACTGTTCCCGTGTTTCCTGCACAAGATTCATAACAGCTCTAAAACCCAACCATACTTCACCAAGTTGGAAAATAAATTTCCCCACAGATGGAGAAATATATTTTTGAGGTAAAACAGCAAAGAACACAGTGTACTTTAGAGCAATTTAACAAAAGAAATTATAGTATTCCTGGAAAGCATTTTGCAATCTCTGCTTTTTTTTATCTGAAAAGTCTCTACAGTTGTTTATTCATGAAGTGATAATCCTCTCTTTGTCTCAGTGAAAACTTCTTCCTGGGAGATAAAAAATAGTCTGTATGAACCTGCTGTACTGCTTTTGAGCAGTAATAACCAACTCACACCAAGGCTGTATTTTTTTATTATTTGTACTGTAATAATGCTGGGAGCCCCTTGCTGGCACTGGATGTCACTGTGTTGAAATTGAATATATACAGGATAAGACACACCCACCAATATGACCAATCAGATGTGCTGCAGGGGAAAAAATAATCAGAAAATAAGACTGCCAAAAACCTCAAGGGGTCATCTGATCCACAGGGGATGCGTGGCAGATGCACTTATTGCTGATCAGCGATTTCACCTGTTTTACAAATGGAAAATAAAAGATTGCATTGTGCCCATGAAGCCACTTGCCTGGTTGCAGCATTTAACTCAAAGTTTAGCCCAAAGTTTCCAAGTCCTGGTCAGCAGAGACCGTGAAAATATTTTATCTTACCTGAATTTGGGAGTGTCTAGTAAAAACAATCATAAACCTGCTACCTGTACCTGCTACTAAAAAACAGTGAGTTCAAATAATGAAAATCTAGTTACCTGTTACCATTTTTTATTTGCTCTTTTGCACACAGGAATATCTAAATAAAAGCACAAAACACACAAATAGCTGTGTATCCTCATATCCACACCATTTAGCACACTGCATTAGATATTTACTTTGCCTGCACTATCAGTAAAACACACTATTTCATGCCATATATTTGAAAGGCCCACTACACAAAAATTCAGACAAGATAAAATACCAAGATCAAAAGCACGCTATATCTGACAAAGACTTTTTACATACTGCAATGCATCTTTCCCCATGTATTCCATGAAGCACTATACACATGTAACATCAGACAAGCCCATCCTTTCAGTCAGTTATTGCAGATACTAAGTTTTCTGTTTCAATGCAGAAGAAAAAATAGTTCCAAGTTTCTGACACTTGCTTTTCTATCTCCATGTTGTCATCGTTTCTCTAGGCTGAAGCGTAATCACCCTCTTTTTCAGGTTATTGTTTCTACCTTCTATTTCAAATAAGTTTCATACATGATGCAACTGAGGCAAGATTAATATGACTTTTCTTTTTAATATAAATCTTTTGATTTGTTGCTGAATGGACTGTTCTCAATATTGCTATCTAACTGCAAGGGACAATGTTGTTTATCATTTCCCCTCGAAAGCAGTCATCCAGATCTAGATATTACAGTACTTTGAATTTAGAAATCATGAAATATAAATGTGTTCCTAGCATAGGAATTAAATGAATGCTTATTTTACATCTGAAGCACCTTTTACATTTACTTCCCATCTATGACACCTAGATAAAAATCCCCACTAAAATAGACAGCTAATGCTGAAAAAATCCTCTGAACAAGATATGTAGGAGTTCAAAATTAGTGAAAAGCAGATCTTAAGAAATAAAAATGTAAGTATTACAATTAGTTACAAAACTAATGGAGAATTTCACCCCTTAGGAATTGCTGGGGCTTTTTAAGCCCCAACTGCCTGACAAAGTCTAAATCTTGCTTGGAAGAAAAAAAAATGGAAAATCCTTCATAATATGTTGAAGTATTGTTTGAAATTATTGCTTAAAAACATTTTTACATCACATAAAATATAGTCTAAATTGTAAATCTGAAACAAACAAGCTTACTCACATTAAATTTCAACTTTCAACCATGGTTTTTTTTTCCGGTTTGGAAATGAAAGGAGATCCTATAACTTTTGAATTTCTTATTAGGTAAGGAAAACTGGTTCCAGTTTTCAAAGAATTTCAGAAGAAACTTACTTTTTTTTAGCTAAACGTTTCCTTCTGCTAGCCACACTCTCTTCTAGGCACACACTCCAACAGCAAAGCTGACTATTAAAACACTCAACGTACTTAAACACAGCAGAAGTTAATGAAGGAATGTCCTTTGCTGGTAGAAGCACATTGGGAGCTTAAAAAACATCTATTGAAAATCTATCCCATGCCACAGAACTGAATTATCCCATACTTTTTGCATAGACTGGTGTCATCTTAATGACTGAATAGGCCAAGCTTATTTCCACCAGCTCAGATGTTGATGCTGTGCACATATCTACTTTAGCTTAAACCAAGCTACATTGCAATGATGCTCTAAGATGAACTTCCCTCTGCCTTTTCCTTAAAGAGAGGAGACCTACCAGACTTATAAATATTCAAACCAGATTACATTAGACCATGCCTCAGAATCCTAAACAAACTAAAGTAGGACATCCAGATTCATTGGGCACCAGAATGAAATAGATATGAGGCCCCCTCTTTACTGCTTCAGGAGATGTCCTTAGCTCTACCAGAGGTTCTCAAATGTCAAAGAAGTGCCACCTTTGGAAAAGGACAGGACAAACAAAAACTTCTTCCTACAATCTAAAATCATCACCACTACAGATGTCAGCTATGTCCCGGGCTGTATTCCCAGCAGCCTGGCCAGCAGGTCAAGGGAGGGGGTGATTGTCCCCTTCTACTCAGCTCTGCTGAACCCCACTTGCAGATCAGATGTTAGGGATGGCCCTCTGCACCCTGGCACCGGGCATCCCTGCCAACAGCCGGGCTCATCGCCGGCAGGCTCCTGCCGGGGTTTCTCCCGTCCATACCGCCGGGATACCCAGCTACCCCAGCCCTGGGGTACCGGCGGTGCCTGGCGCCAGCCCGTCCCCACTGCGGCGGCCACAGAGGCGAGGGGCTCAGGAGGGGCTGCAGCACCACCACGGAAATCAGGGCTGCCAGCTGACGGAAACCCGCGCTGTCTGCGGGACGGGGAGACTCTGAGGGCGCTATGGACAGGAGGGAAGAGGAGGAGGAGGATGAGGATGATCTTCATCCCCGGCCCGCGGCAGCGCTGCCTTGTATAAGAACCTGCCGTGCCGCCCCCACCCTCATCCCTCTGCACGGCAGCGTCCTGTCAGCCACCCCAGCCCGTGCAAAGGCCGGGATGCCGTGAGGAGGCTGGGAGCCGCGCAGAGCCCGCTGCGGT
The DNA here is from genome assembly GCA_034336665.1 of Luscinia megarhynchos. NCBI lineage: Eukaryota > Metazoa > Chordata > Aves > Passeriformes > Muscicapidae > Luscinia > Luscinia megarhynchos. The sequence goes on from JAPFBE010000003.1 coordinate 76,257,511, forward strand.
GGGTGAGCAGCGCCGGGAGCAGCGCCAGAGCCGGAACCGGAGCCGGAACCAGAACCAGAACCAGAACCAGAACCAGAACTACAGCCAGAGCCGGCCCCGGCCTCGGCCCCTGCCCCGCGCGCGCTTCTTCTCCTTCCCGACGGCGCCCCCCAGCGGCTGCGGCGCGTGAGGCGCCTCAGGCGGCACGGCCGGGCCCGCGGGCCTCTGTCCGCCTTCTTTCCCGTTATTCCGCTGGGTTTAGCTCCAAGGGAATCGGCACGACCCGGCTGCCTTCAGAATCCTGAAGGTTTCAGCAGGGTAGCGCAGGATGCCGGTCCCTCGAAGGCTCTCAGCCTCCAGGAGCTCCCTGGCGCGGTGTCTCCACACAAGAGAAGAGCCCCCACCACGGGAAGCGCCCTCCATCCAAGGGGAGAATACAGACACACATCCCGCCCGATGGGGCTCCATTCACTCCGTGGTCACACCCGGTCCGCAGCCAAACACGATCATATCAGTCCCGGCCTACTGCGGGGCTTTGCCTTCTGCCCCACCACAGAAAAAGTGCCAGGATCTCTATGGAACTTGGAGCAATTTTTGCCCAAGACTCAAGCGTCTTGACCAGGTACTGATTTATTATTTTTTTCCCCCGAGGTTTAGAATTACTATTTGGAAGGCTCATGGTTCTTAGAAAAGCTGGTACCTAGGTGGACAGTGCAGAGGTGAAAGTGACAGTTTAGCTGTGGGAAAGATCTTTTTTTAAAAGGGCTGTTCAGCAGCACTTTCAAAAAAATGCTGTGCTTGGAAGCTGTCTAATTTTCCCAAGAAATCTGACCACCTTCACCACCTCCACCACCTCTCTCATCCCAACCAAATCAGTTTATTAAGTTTTTTCATATTTAAAACATGAAGTGTTCTGAGGCAGACACACTAGTCATATGGAAAGCTGATTCTCCCAGACAAAAGAGGTATTGCACTGTTGTGCAACCATAGAATTACGAGTAAGAACTGTACTTTCCAAAAGTTGTTTGCTATTTGATTTAAATATTGTTTTGTCTTGCACCACTTACTAGCTATGCACTTTTTTGTTAGAGTACTGAAAGAAAGGTGTGATCAAAATCAAAGTGAACTTGCTAAAAATTTCTACTCTATTGACTGAAAATATTTGTGCTATCCTCACCAACGCTTTGTTTGACATCTCTCCTTCTAGCAAAACAAATTATATCTGTCAGCAAAAGCATTGGGTGTGTTGGCCCAATTTTGTATTTTTTATTTTTTTCAAGTGTGATGTCTTATTACTCTGTCTGAACCGGAATCTCCCAGTTGATTTTAAAATGCATATAACTCTGGGAAATCTGTTTCGGCATTGATGAGAAATGGCACCATCCATTTATAGGATGTTCATTGTTGACATGGATACCTTTGTGAGTGCAAAGGAAAATAAAAAAAGAGAGCCAGAATATCTTCTGATAGTTTGTCTTCTCTGCATCAATTATCCTAAGTTATTAGAAACAAGTATTTTCTCTTTTTCGTGGAGTATCAAATGAAAAATTAATGTTGCAAAACCACCAGCAACTGACAGAGGCCTGGTTTGATTAACAAGAGAATGACAGTTTTGATCCCAGATGCTGTAGCTTATGCACATGCTGGCTCAAGTGTCAGCAGCTTCTGACCTCAAAGCTGTATCCAGCAAGCCATCTGGATCAGACTCACAGCCCATTTAACATGAGCTAGGAACATTTGTCAGGTCAATAAAGCTTTCAAAGCAGCAGCCATCTCAGAGTATGAAGCTTATTGTGGAACCAGTCTCAGCACTGGAAGATGCCAGAAGATGTTAGCCCCATGCCTCACGTGTCATGTGAAAGAAGCTCTCCTTGGGGTGAAAGGCATGTCAGACAGCACAAATAAGACTTAAGCAGGTGACTAGGATCAATGAACAGAAATATGTCTGTGCCTGATAAGGTTTATTCACTGTTCAAAATGGGGTCTGCCAGCACAGATCAGCACAGGAGACAAGCCAGATGGCAGATGTCATTGCTCAGGCATAAAAGCCCTTACAGAACAACCTTGGTTCCACCTTCACTGGTATCATGCATTATCAAGCAGCAGAAATTTGATCTGGGTCAGACAAGAGCACGTGACTGTATTTATGTCATGTTAGAGAAAAATGATAAGGTATTTACATCAACTGCTTGCCACTTGGAAAAGACAGTCAATACCCAGTCCACTGTAAAAGGAGAATGACTTGAGACAGTTTCTGCTCTGGAACAGAGTCTACTGGCACAAAGTTATCCCTTCAAAAGGGAAAAGCATTCCATTTGAATTGGCAGGATGAGCTTGCATCAGTTATGTACTTGTCCCATGTGTCTGTCTTGTTTTCCATCTGATTTAGTCTCTTAAAATGAAGTTGCATGCCACAGCATCAGTGTCATGTTTGTCCAGCATTTTATAAAAGTCTTTATTCATCACTGGAAACTCTAGCTAGGAGGTATTACTTTTAGGAGGCATACAGAATTTATCTCATCTACCTTCAGATGTCAATAAACTAGGCATCTACATCAAAGCTAGCCATCAGAGCCTAACATGACAGCAAAAAGAAAAAAAAACGAACACATTGAACAAGACTTGCCAGGTTTAGTTTAGAAGCCCTTTTCACAACATGATTACTTCAACCCTGGGAGCCACCATTCATCTGAAGGAGAACCAACTGAAATGTCCATCTCTGATATTTATATAGTCAAGTGAATGCCACAAAAGTAAATTAGAACAAAACCACCAGTTCTTCTAGCATGTCTCTGGCTGTTTACTGTCAGGGGGCTGCTACTTTTCCATGGCTGTTGAACTTGGCCGTATTTTATCCCTCAAATGAAAGTCAACCCTTCTTCCCATAAGCTTATAATTCACCTTAAAGGATTACCAGAAATATTTATCACCTACTCTGGTGTTTAAACACTTCTTAAAACAATCTGCTAGACAGGAAGAAATGAGAGGGGGAGATCATTCAGGGAACTCTATCAGGAGACTAAGTGGACTGTGAAATGCTCAAATATATGGTAATTGTCAACTTAATAGAGTATGTATTCTGTTCTGATTGGTAGTGGGGAGTAATTTAAACAATTAGAAAGATTCCAGTTTGTCAGTACAGTAATCCCACAAATGAATTTTAAAAATGTCATGCCAGGACACTGGAAATTATAATTACTGAAGAAGATCACTGAATGTATCCTTGATTTTTTTCTATTGAATAACTAGAAGCACAAATCAACTTTTTTAGGGGACTATGATCTGTGTTTCACCAGTTAGCCAATGCCTGCTGAAACCACTTTCAAGGTGGTCAACGATCAGGACATTAAATGTTCCAAATACCCAGGCATTTAGAATTACTCAGATGTCGTTTCCTAACATGAAGCTATCACTATAAGAAATAGTTCTAGGATCTTTGTCCTCTTGCTTGCTTGCATTTTTACAAGAGGCAGGCAGTGTGTGGACCTGCCTGTAAAGACAGCTGGAGACAGATGGAAGCTCTCTCTGTCCGTGTGCTGAGCTGGGCACACGCAAGCTAAACGCTGCTCAGCAGTTGTGTAGCTGTATTAGCACAGCAGTGTCAACACAGCTACACGACTTCTGGAGCACAACAGATGAGGCACAGCACTGTGCAAACACAGCCAAACAGCTCCTGGATGGTGTTTGGTGTAGCCCAGTATATATTACTTTTTTTGCCATTCCTACTAAAAGGCCACATGTTTTTTAATTGACCTGACGGAAAAGGGTGTCAGGGTTTGTTTGGGCTTGTCCTGGCCTAAGCTGATAATGAGCTTGTTTTATTTAACTGAGGGAGGAAATGTCCAGCAGTTGGGTTTGCTTTGAGTTAGCTCTAGTTTATAGTGATAACAAGTAGATTTTCTGTGTAGATTAAACTACCTGTGATCCTAGAATAAAATACAGCTTGCAAGAATGCAAACACAGAGTGTACTAGAGGTCCCAGACTGTAAACACAAATCCCAGTGGTCAGTCAGTGGTCCCTACAGGCAGGCAACTGTCTAAACCACTTCAGATATAACAAAGGGACTGCAAAATTGAATAATTGAGGACTAAAGAAAATAAAATCCTTTTTATGCAGGCTGTATAAGAAAATAGTGAAACATAAACCCAAAGTGACCCTAAAACGGATGGAGAAGGGATCTCCAGCCATCAAACTTTGCTGGATAAGAGCTGAGGACACTGGTGGCTGCTGACATTTCCACCAGCCCCGGTGCTGTCAGCCCCAGAACGGAAAGGGACGTCTAACTTCCCTTTAGATATTTGCTGTGTAGACATCTACGTTTGATCTAGCCATTCTCACTTTCTAGTCACTTGAGTAAACCAGGTTCTTTTAGGGCATGAATTATCTAATCTGTTTTTGGCTGACAGGAATTGCACCCTAGAATAATTCTTCCTACATTGACTATAAAATGGTTCAAGGCAACTAATTCAGAGAGGGAGAAATACAAGGACTTCTACCTGTGAGAATATTATTCCTACCTTCTGTATTCATGCCATTCTGTTCATCCCTGTCTTCTTTATTTACAGATTATTTCACTGAGCAATTACTCATTGGACTGAAATCCCTTAGAAAGCATGGCCCCAGGATTTAATTATAAAACAATGCCGTTGGAAGTACGGATCACTCATTTGGAAGAATCTTGCATTGTACCAATAATAACAACCACAGAACTAATAAACAAAGGCCATAATTTCAAAGGCATTGCTGGAAGAAATAGATGGGAACTATAGAAAAATCAATGCCTTTCCAGGAGGCAATTCAGCATCTTCCTGAATTAGGGTCTTATTAGGAAAATAAAATTTAAATTAGGGGATGAGGAAGCTCAGCTACAAGCAAAGGTTAAGGCACAGCTACTTAAGTAGAGGGAGAGCTTTGGCAGCAAGTCCTGTAGGAAACGAGGAGGATTTCATGCATCTCATCCCTGTTTTACACTAACCAGCACATTATTAGGGCATCATAAAGGACAGGCCCACCCTGAGCTTGGGGCTTCCCAGCAGAGAGTTCTTTCCTGATCCCACAACAGTGAGTCTGCCTTCATCCTGAAAGGAATCGACCATGTGAGGCACATGTTACCACACCGGTCTCTGGAGGAGACAGCTTGGCTCTGTGCACTTTTACAGCCCCATAAACGACAATACTAACAATTTACTAACTTCTAATAAAGACCAGCTTCTTGGGAATTGCTGATACCCCTACTTCTATGAGAAACGAATCTCCCTGGAAGCTTTGCTCTGCTGCTTTCTGAGCACATGAAATTCCTAATTGCAAATTAGACTTTTGACAGGGAAAGGCAGAGCAGAAGGGTTGAAATAGCCTTAAAGTGCTTTTCTCTTCCTGATGGCAGAAGAGCTCATAATCCAGACAAATTAACTGATTGGAACAAACAGCATTAAGGCAGCACTGTGCTATGTTGTGGCTGGCAGCTGGTGGCCAGACACTAGAACATACTTAACCAATTAGTGCTGTCCCCTGCACCAGCCAAAATGCACATTTAGAACGACTGAGATGTGATCTGGGACATTTTGTGGTCCGCATACAGCAGCTTTACCAGGTGGGCCAGAAAAGTGAGGTTCTCAGTGGATGAGTTAGCTGAGGCTGTAATAAACCTAAATCTGCTGGAAGTCAGTCTTTGCATATCTTATTGGCTGAAGCACACCAGGTTTAGCTGAGCTGTCTTTTTCAGCTTTATAACACTTCAAGGAGATTTTAGAGGCATTTTGTGATTACTGATGCCTTTTCCTACTTTAAAAAAAAGGCTGAGGATCTTTCAGAATATTCTTTTTCTGACACTGTAACAGTTACACTTTCAGAATAATTACTCTTGGTACTTATACAGTACCTTCCATCAGCTTTAATAACAAGTTCAAAGAATTAACAAACTAGAGGTTAATTTTCAAACTCAGCTTCAGTGACTCTGCAGTCCTGAAAAACCACAGTCATTTGTCTGTGTTCTCTGCCTACAGCTTTAGGTGCTTAAGTCTTATATCTGAAAAATATAGAGACTTGGGGGAGAGCTGGGAAGGGATCACAGATCTCATGACACTTAGCCATGTATCTTTGCCAAAACACTGTGCTTCATCTTAAGCCTCAATGATATGAGTGAAACTTTTTTTTTTCCTAGTATAGCATGGGAATGCTGGCTTGCTAACACCCTGGCAGCACAGTGTGCACAATGAAGAGTCCACGAATATGAGAGCAGCATTTTTTCTCCTTAATGGCCCATGGCTTGGGAAAATGATTTGCCTTGGGTTTCTATCTGTCCTCAAGGAAGGAACACAGAGTGGTAATGACATTGTTAAAATTAATCTGTCTATTCACTGAGTACATTACTTTAATTTCAGTTCTGAGATTAATGAACTTCATTTTTGATGCACAGACACATGATTCATTCTGAATGTTTTGCTGCCTAGATATCCCTATAGTTACTTACCCAGTGTGACCCACTATTCAAACACTTCAGAATTATTAATGAATTATGCTTTCAATATAGAGCCATAAGGAATACTCAAATGTATTCCCTTTGCAAAAAGAAATCAAACTAAAATGCTGAAATCCTAATTTCACTGATTCTTAATGCCTTGAACCTGGAACACATTTCCTCTTAAATCAAAAGCACTCTACCTGATTTTAGTTGTGTACATTACAATAAGGTGACCCATGCCTTAGAAATGCCTTTTCTTTTTTTTTGAATCGACTATGAAAGCCTGGACAGCTCAGCAGAGAGGGGAAAAAAAATCTCTGCAGGGAACGTGCTTGAAGTTAGGTTAAAAAAATACTAGTCAGTGAGTGGGAGAGAGGCTGTGGCACTGTGCTGCACATGCACTTGCAGACAGGAAGGAATCAAAAGTGTGAGACATCACAGGTTTCAGGAGAACTCCCAAAAGAAACTCTCCAGAGTATCCTGGCCAATTTGCATACTGCACTACCTGAAATTAAGGGAAAAAAAAGGCTCTGGTAACTTCACACATCATTGAAATGAACTCACTTAGGAGTTTGGCTTGGCTTTTCAGCAGTGGGAAATCTGTTTTCACTTTCTAAACAAAATATTACAACAAAAATAAAAGTAGAGGCAGAAAAAGGTGATGTCTGTGAGCTCAGAGCTATCCATTTGAATCAGAAGACTGTACTCAGTGGGTTTGCTAAAAATATATTCATTAAATCTATTTAGCATTTTTGCTATTTTTGAAGTGTTAATCTACAAAGCAAAATATTTCAAAACTGTTTCAAGTTTACCTTTTGAGCTAACTTTAAAGCAGGAGAAAACAATACTCAATAAATTGCTTTCCAATAATAAAACAAGTTTATTGATGTTTACCAGATGCCTGTCTCCGACTAAACTCAAAAGAATCCAACATAACCATAGAGTCTATTACTTGTGCTCCAGAGTCCCTTACCAGCACTCCCTAGGGTTATGCTACCCTTCTTGGTACTCCTCAGACTGCTCCTGACTGTGCCACACAAAACAACAGCAGTGGGTAATAGTCAGTGTCCTGTACAAGGCTGGGTAGTCTCTCAGTGACATCCTTGATAGGAGCCACCAGTAAGCAGCACACCTCTCCAAAAAGTGCCTCAGGTCTCTAGATGGGTGTCTCCACACCTCTTATCTTTCTAGTATGAGGGGCCCGAAACAGCACACAGGATTCCAGGTGCAGCCCCAGCAGTGCCCAGGACCACTGCCCTGCTCCTGCTGCCCACACCACTGCTGCTCCAGGCCAGGGTGCCACCGGCCTTCTTGGCCACCTGGGCACACCTGGATCATGTTCAGCTGCTGTCACCAGCACTTCCAGGGCCTTTTCTGCCAGACAGCTTTCCAGCCTCAGCCCCCAGCCTGTAGCACTGCCTGGGGTTGTTGTGACCCAGGTGCACTTGGCCTTGTTGAGCCTCATAAAAATGGCCTCAGTCCATCAATCCAGCCTGTCCAGATCTCTTTGCAGAGCCTTTCTGCCCTCCAGCAGATCAACACTCCTGTCCAACTTGGTGTCATCTGCAAACTGACTGAGGATGCACTTGAGCCCCTTGTCTAGATCCTTGGTACACATATTAAAAAGGACTGGCTTCAGTACTGAGCCAAATAATTCTATTCATTTAGCCTCCATTTGACAGACCAGCCATTTGGCTGGATTGAGTTAGACCGAGATGGGCATTATCTTACATACATAATGAAAATATTTTCCGTTATTACTGAAACTGCTAAGATCCAAATAATAACTTGAAATGACTGAGAAGGAACTGTAGCCTGCCATGACTCACTGCTCCAACTGTCTAGCTGAGCACCTTCACATCCTGTCCATCTCTAAACTGGGGGAAGCAGACTCTACTTGCTCTTTCCCAGCCATCTGCATCTGCACTATATTCATTACTGCAATGTTTGAAACCATATGTAAAATTTACTGTTAACCCCTGCATATTGGGTAGCCTTATCAATGATTCCTTTCCTTTCCTTTCCTTTCCTTTCCTTTCCTTTCCTTTCCTTTCCTTTCCTTTCCTTTCCTTTCCTTTCCTTTCCTTTCCTTTCCTTTCCTTTCCTTTCCTTTCCTTTCCTTTCCTTTCCTTTCCTTTCCTTTCCTTTCCTTTCCTTTCCTTTCCTTTCCTTTCCTTTCCTTTCCTTTCCTTTCCTTTCCTTTCCTTTCCTTCTAGTCCTGACATCTCATCAGGATTTAAGCATATGAACAGTATACTTCAGGCTACTGCTTTGCAGATCTGATGATGCAGCCTTCACGTAGGCTGTGGCTGTTTATCCTGAGTGGGATCAGTGCATGGCTGGGTTTAGGTTTAGGCAAGACAAAGCCTGTGAGTGCCTCAGGAGTTACTTTCACAGTGTATTCCCTGCTGGTTTTTTTAGCTCTTTCATATTCAGAGGTCAATACTTTTGCAGAGATTATCCTTTTAAATCAACGTCAGCTGACTTAAACTCAGATCAGCTTACACAAAGTCTGATAGTATTTGAAGCTGCAGGAGGAATGTGTGCAAGCAGGGAATTTCATGCTGAAAGTTGGCCATTAGTGTAGATCCAGGCTCTGTTAAAGCATTTTGCAGCTTCTTTAGTGTCTACATAGGACATGACAGTGGATTTACAACATGCTGTGACAGCCCCTCCAGCAGGACAGTGCCATTAATCTTCAAGCAGACTACTGAGATCAGCACTGGTTTTGTGCTCAGATCCCCAAAACCAGGATCCTGTGCCCAGCAGGACTGTCATGGAATAAGCTGGTTCCAGAGCCATAGGCCTTGATCTCAGCCTGGACTCCCCTACCTCATATTTAATCATAATAATTTTCACTGCTCCTCTGCAGGCTGGGATGTGGTGACTGAAGGCGTAGTCAAGCATTTAAGCCCATGATTAACCTAAAGTGCTTGAAGGGAATTGTTGACTTCAGGAGAGCTGCTTGTATACTTGGAGTTAAAATGCACTCAGGTGCTTCGCAGTTCAGTTAATTATCATTAAATACCTGCAACACAGCAACGTGGAGATGGCACAACCACAGGTGTACTGCAGAATACAACCCCTGGAGCAGTAATAGCAAATCTTGGCTTTAGGTGCACCTTTAAAGTACATATTTCAGCATTAAGCCAGGAGGATATTTTGCTGTTAGAGAAGACCACCATAGGCTCAATATGCAAAACAGATATTGGTAGTTAATTACAAAGTATTGAAAACTTTGTAAGGGAAGGGGCCAGTCATGAAAAAAATAACATAACATAACATAACATAACATAAAATGTGCTGGGTTTGGTTTGTTTGTTTTTTCTCCCGCGAAGTATGGGCAGGATCCCATGCTGGGGTCCTGCCCGCGGTGCAGAGGACACTCTCGCAGGCCCCCCTGCCGTTCGCGGGGAGGGGGATGAGCGGGATGCGGACGATGCGGAGGATGCGGAGCTCAGCCAGCGGCTCCCGCGGGGCACCAGCGGCCCCTGCCGGCCCCGAGCCGCAGCCCCCGCCCTCGTCCCGGGGTCACAAACATTTTTTTGTCAGTAGAAGTCCCCAGGTAGGGCCGGGACTGCACCGGGGCCCGGCCGTTCCTTCCCCCCGGTAATGCCGGAGGTGGTAGCAGCGGTGCTTTTCTGTGCATTTGCCTCACTTATTCTCCTTGCAAAATACCAAGAAAGAGCAAGTTTGGCTGATGGTTCCCTCACCAGTGCACTGAGAACTGTGATTTCCAGGATGGGTTAAATTATGCGGGGAGAGGCAGAAAGTGAGGCTGAGAGGAGATGTGAAAATGCAAGACACTCTCCGTGATTTGCATTTTAATTTCTTGTATTGATCACTGCGAGATCCAGGGGGTGAAAAAAAAATAAAAAGAGAAAGAAAAAAGCAGTTGGCAGGTCTCCGACTCCAAATATTTCCAAAATGATTATACGTTTTATTAATCGAGGTTAAAGTAACCTCATTTGGCCAGTCTTAATGAAAACATAGGGTGTGTGTTAACTAAAAATCACTTCAGCATAGCAAATTGAGATACATTGGAATTCAGGGCAAGCAGTTGTCAGTGCACGGGTTCTAGGTGCCATCTACTGGGCACATTCCGTGCTGAACAGGGACAGAGTTGCCCATCACAGCGTGTTAACGGTTTAATGTAAAAATACACACACGCACACAAAGTTCTCTTAGACACTAAAGAGAGAAAGGTGCTTTGGCATGCAAACACAGCATGAAAGAGCACAAGTATGATTCATGTCACAAACACCACTCCCAAGCACCTAAAAACTAAAGGTCACCTTGCAAAAGGATGTACTGTGCAGCAAAGCCAAATAATTCCTTGGGACTCTAAAAGAGATACAAACAGAAAACGTCAACACCACCCTACCCCTCACACCTCCCCCCGCCCCAAAAGTGCAACCCAAAAGAAGACTAAAGGAAACAGGAATGCATCACAACTTTGGCTCACAGCATGAGCTATGCAAGGCAAGTGCACTGCAGTCAGCAGGGCTTTCTGTCCACTTCAGGTTTTGGGCTGGAATCAGTCTGGCAGTCCTACCTGACTTTTCTGAGTAAGCATCCTTCACGATTGATGACTTGGAGTCTCTTTTTCAATGACTTTCTTTCAGCACCAGCACCAGAACCAGAAGGGACCAACCACCTAAATAAAACAAGAGTCTCTACCAGGGAAACCCACAGCACACAGCCTGAATTCCACGAAGCAGGTTCTTTTAGGACAGTGTTAGCAGAGCAGGCTTTTTGGGTCCTGGACTAATAAAACTTCAGATTATTCTGCAAATTAAGCAGTCTTTTGTGAGCTACAGTTCTGACTTTCGAGCCCCTTCTAAGTTTCTTTGATAAGCTACAAAGCAAAGCTACCATGCATCTTAAATTATTTTATCTTCCATTGCATCAGATTAAGAGCACACATATGGTAATTTCCTCTGTTCTTTCCCCTCTCCACCTCTCTCTCCCCCCCACACATCTCCCAAGGCTGTAGATATATAGACAAACAATCAGACTTTTTTGTTAGTTTCTTTTCAGTGTTGTTTCATTTTAATAGGACCAGTGGGAATTGGCCTACTTAATGAGAGAAGCTTTGAAACTTTTTGTTTAAATAAATCTTATTCCAACTGTGAGAAATAGGTAAACTGGGGGGAAAAATTACAAACTCCCTTAAATCTGAACAAAAAGGTTAACCAAAATGGCACACTGATGCAGGGTAGTAACCATTTTATTTAGGAAAATTTAATTGTGTGATTTCTCATATGGACATATATATAACTTTTAAAAAGTTGATATTAATTTATAATTCAAAACAAAATTATTTTGAAATATGAGACAGTGATTTCTTAATTTTGAAAATATTAATATATTCACAATTTTGAAAAATTATCTCAGCAATCTTTAAGTTCAGAGGGTAATTCCAACTAGACCATTTCTATTACATGTTTTATACCAAGAAAATGTCACTTTTTTAATAAATCAGTTTCTCAAATAGTTGCTAAACCACTACAGCTTTTTAGCAACTACTGATTTTTAATTAGATCAGAATAAAAGCAAACTCAGCAAGAAAGCAATTTCCTGAGACCATACTGGATAAATCCAGAAATCCATCTCTGTCCCAAAATATAATCAGTCTTACATAATCTACAATCACCAGAAAAAGATAAATCAGCACCTGTCAACTAATGAGGAAGGGTTATCATTACATTATTCCATAGTAGCAGCTCCTTCTTCTCTCCTCAAAAATCACTTTTAAAAACCTGCTTTAAATACCTATTTGAAAAGACTAAAAATCTCTTAAGATTTTTCCTCTAGAACCACATTCTAGCAAGAAAGCAGTAAAACTGCATACTTTATGAAAGATAAAAATACTTTACTTTGGCAGTTAATAAAAGGGCTTGTTCTGGGTCAGTTACTCTGTTTTTGTTGACACAGCAGAGGCAGCGCCAATAAAGATCTGCCAGATGCTTCTGAACCACTGTCACAGGAGAGGAGGACACATTCCCTAATTTTGAAGTTCACCAGAGGTCTGGCCCCAGTCCATGGGTCAGATGTTTACTGCAAGGGCACTTATCTATTTTGCTTTCTAGTCAGGCAGCATTGTCCTCTACCCTTGACCACACACCCTTAATCTTAGATAAATGTACAAGGGAACCATTACATGTTCTTCCTTACCATTCTCCACGGTTCCTTCTCTGCTTCCTCCTCCACTGCTTCCTTTTGCACTCTGGTTTAAGTGTGAGCAAGCAAGCTCTGTGAGCCTTGCACCCACACCATGCTAGAAGACCTGCAGCAAACAGCAATCTTACTATGCTGTATTTCTATAAAATATCCATCATTCCTGCTCCCACCACCACCATTGGTCACCATGATCCCTCTGGAGGGTGCTCCACAGAATTTTGCTGTTTGCTTAAATGTATCTTTGGATACTAGAACAGTGCTGTCAATTTTGATTGAGCAAAATACTCTAAGGGTTTAAAGGAGAGCAGAAACTACAGCCAGTTTAGAGTGCAGATCTCTCCAGCTGCAAAAAACTTCTCAGCACTGATCATTTAATCATGCTCAGGTGGAGAAAGTGGTCACACTGAGTTTGCCTGAATGAATATGTGAACCGAGCTTGTTTTGCCTGAAATTTTCTTTATGAGCACAGTAGTGGTGTCCTATCTGTATTAAGTTTTTGGTGTTTCTCTTGACTTCTTTTACTTTCTTCAATTTTCCAGCTAAAACGCTGAGATAACTGCCCATGCTCCTACTTGCCTGGCACTGTCAGAGGAAGAAGGGAATGATTTAACAACTTAAGGCTACAGAAATGTTTTCAGCCAAAACAACAATGAAATTCCAAAGTTCTCTGAGATTTGATTCATGGTGTTTACAAAACTGTGGTTCTGTGACCTCTACTTGTCATTGCAATCATAAATAACTGGCTGTCTCCATCTGTTCTCTTTTTTGTTTTCCATTATCCACCCTCTGTCTTTTACTTCATCCTTAAATCATACGTTCTAAGGAACAGAGACCATCTTTTCACAATAATCAACAGTGCAGAGCTATGTGTGAGCTGGTAGGTTCTTCTCTCACACAAGCAGTGACTACTCAGAACAGCAACAGTAAGTGGAAACTGAAACACCCTTTCTGTGCCTGCCCTGCAAGCAGTAAACATCAGGTCTCTGTGGTTTGAGCTGTACAAGGTACATGGGCAATTTACAATTGCATTCTAGTGTTCTGCTCTGCACTCTTCTATTTTCAAACAATATTAAGCAGTTTGCAAATGTGATGCTTGGAATTTAACATGCCATTTTAACCACCATTTTAACAACTTCGAGAGTGGGGTACTTAAGTTTAATGGAACAAAAAGAAATGAATACTGTAAGAAAAGCATCATCTCAAAATGCTCTACTATTGAAGGAGGAACCATATGTGAAATCAAAAATCCCTGTCATTGCATATTATTATATACAAATGTAAGAAATTCCAAGGTGTTTGGTATAACCAATCATAGAAATCTTAAGTAAATTTTTCATTGTGACCAGTTTTGCTCACAATAGGTTATATAACCAATATGTTGGTAGGACAGAGAGAGAGATTTCAGACAGAAAGATGTTTAAATATTTTATTGGAACATCTAAAGAGTAATAATTATATTTTGTTTTAATAAGCCAAATTACACAAAAAACAAGGGATGGAGGGGAACGCAAAAGCCTTTTAGCAAATGGAAATTACAGTCAGCATTAGTTTTAAAGTTAAGCTACTGGCAAACATCCATATCTAATAAAAGCAACTTTACCAACACTCCCCACCAAGAACTTTCTTTCCCTCCCCCAATATCCCCATGTGCTAAAAAAGTAGCCATGAAAATTCCTAAGCATGTTGCATAGCTAAAATATAAGACACCAGTTAATGAACTATGTACCCCTAGATCTGAATGGGAAAGTATGTCACATATGCTTAGATAGCATCAGAAATAGAAAAGTCATGGGAAAGGAACTGAGAAACTACATTAGCCTAAGAAATCTAAGATAAAAATCTAGCCTGGACCTCTAGGAGCACAGGTCCTTGAGATCTTTCACATGACCAAATTATTTCATCATTCAGTGCTCAGGGGCAATTCAGTCTGGGACTGCTACTTAGTAAACAGCTTTCTTTTTACAGGGCAATTCACCTTGCTGAAAATGCTGCTATTCTGCACTAAGTACTGCTTGGACATGTGGGGAAAGGTGGTAGAGGTAGGAATGTTTCTGATCTACAGAATCTCAAAGGAAGTGATGACCTCAGCAGCTGAGATCCTGTGGTGTCCTCTATCTACCTGTCTGTGGTTTTGATAATTTCTAGGCAGAATTTCAAGACAGGAGGTTTGTGTAACACTCTTTAATTTGGCTTTTCCTTTTGGTTTACCAGAGACCACATCCCAACCTCATTACTATGTAAGCTGGGCTCATGTGAACTCAAAGGCTATTTCTGGAGGGGCAGAACAAGCACAGAGTAAAGGGGATGATAAACTTTAAATACAGTTTTAGGGTGAGGAAAAACCTCACTGCACTATCTGGTGTGTGCAAAGACCACACCTGTGCTAAGGACATTTCTTAAAATAGCTTGTTAAGAAAACAAGAAGTTATTGTACATACTTAGTGCTTAGGAACATAATATCTGATTACTTACCAGGAACCAGCATTTGTGTCTGTCTTGTCATCTGTTTGCTCTTGAGTATTTTTGATACATAATACGTGTTAATATTTTGTGTATATATATCCCCAATTATGCTGAAAGAGTCACAGATTTTACCAACAAAAAATAAGCCCTCTAAATTCAATATTGCTGTGCAACAGGCCAGTGATAAGCAGATACAAAAGAGTATTAGGGAAGGCTGAGGGAATATCGAACCACAGCAGACATGCAAATGTCACAATAATATGAAAAATTAAATAATTTCAGAGATCAATATGTAAAAAATCCATCTTCTATTTTAATTGTTTTAACAAGGAAAGAACTCTCCATGTGATCTACATTTTTCAAATGGTTGAAACACATAAATCTAGAGTTAAAATTACATTTTAAAATACATATCTATTTCAACACCCAGGCAGACCTACTTTCTCTTTTTCTCTTGTGCACCTTTTCACACATCTTTTTCCTGTGTTGGTCTTTCAGGGTCTGAGGCTGTGTGGCTGAAGTCAGTTGAACTTACATTGTTGGCTCCACCAGAGCAGGTTATGACTCTAAACCCTCTCTGTTTGCAACTGTCCTGATACCTGTACCTCTTCTTTTTGCCAGGATCTGAATAGAAACAACATCTTCACATGAAAGGTGCTTTACTCAAACAGTAAATCTTGGAGAACCACCATCAACCCTGGGATGAAACAATCCTTTATTCTGACTTTGCTGTTATGCAAATAACTTAATAGATTTCTAACCTTTACAGATAGAATATGTAAACTGCACCTCCTTACAAACAGGGTTATGTCACCTTCATTCCCTCAATTAAGTAAGAACTAAATGGCACAACAAGAAATGTAGGGATGTCAGTTTGTGTATACTTTGGTATCCTCTTTGTAGTACATGCAGGTTGAGTTAACCAGGCGGGTGTTTTCTTCATTATAGTTTAAATACTTGGGTTTTGCACCTATAATGCAATGGAAGCACAAAAGAAGGCTTTTAATAGCCATTCATCAAGCCAGGCCAAAAATTAAGGCTAAGTTAAAAGCTGAAAGGCTTTGCAGGTACAGAGACTCTGGTATACAGCATGGGAAGAAGTTAGTGCACATCCACTAAAAGGCAGATGAATGCTTTTGCCACTACAGTTTGTTCTAAGAGTCTTGTTTCTGCTGCCACAGATCAAATATATCCAAGTACCTGAGCACAGTTTTGTGGGTGGAACTCCATCCACTCTCGGCAATTTTAACAGCACTGCTATTCCGGTCACACATCATGACTCATCACATTCCTCCTAGCAAAAGACTGTAGTCCAGCTCGAGAAATGCTGCCAAGAGGTTACATTTGATTTGTGACCAAGAGAAAATAAACCACACAAAAGCTGAAGTAAATTCTCCAGGAAATACTAAAATGAAGGTAGAAAACTCTAAAAGTAGGAGGAAATACCCCTCCCCTCAATACACAAAACTGCTGAGCTTCATTACACAGTTCTTGGGGATGGCAGTAAGTTATACCTTGGTTTGCTCTTGCTCAAAATTCAGCACAGCAACATGGTCAAGTTACAGCTAGCTATTATCTAAATGTTGATATCATTCAAACAGAATTTCTCCAGATTCTCCATGAATCAAACAGATTCCTCCAGGTGCAGGAATCTTATACCTCACCCTCATACCAGCACCAGATAAATATCAAACCCTCTTTATTCCCCAGTCTCTTACTTCAACACAGAAGGATGTAATTCCTACTCTATGTGACTTTGAAAGACCAAAGTATTTCTGAAATCTTAATGCAGTGAAAATAGAATAAACTGAGTTTCACTAGAGTGAAACTGGATCAAAAGAGAGGTGATCTTCAAATAGTGATAATGAACCTTAACTATATGCAGCCTTGTACCCTTCTACTATTAAGACTACATATACTTCAGGCAATGAAGATAAAAGATTTTAACTTACATATACAAAGGGCAAGGTAAACTACACATTTTAGCAATTATTAGGTCTCTATTAAACAGCAGGCATGGGAGCTCCCAAAGGCACTACTGACAACATGCAAGTCATCTAGTAATTGTGATCCAGCCTACAAGACACACAAAGAACACTTTTGTGTATGAAACATCATTTCAGAATCTCACAAGACCAGAAAGCTCTCAGTGTTTCAAAAAGAGATTAAACGTTAACTCTGTTGGTCTCTTTTGTCTGAAATTCACTCTTTCTATGAAATTCAACACCACACAAAGAGCCAGAACTAGGATTAAGGATCTCATAAACCCCATTTAATTCCTTAAAAAGGCTTCTGTGCAGAAATGAATTCCAGTCTGAGAAAAGTTGTACTATTCAGAAAAGTAAAGGTGGGGGGGGGGGGAGCAGGCTTTAGAATTACTATGAAAACTCTGTGCTCCAGGAAACTCCGAAAACTTTTTTGGAAACATACTAATTCTAAATGGAGATGTATGTTCTTTAATATAGGCATTGAAAATGGAATCTTAAAATGCTTTATCTTAAAAAATTATACCTATTGAAGTCAGTTTCTCTGTTGCTACTGACTACATAGTGATAACAAAATGACAAGAATCAGGTCAAAGTCAGCCAGTAGCTACCAGGGCTTTTGGACAGGCTTACCATTTGTAGGGATTCTCCCTAAAATTAGGGAAATGGTCTTCCATTGACAAGAAATAAGAGGCAGAGAAATGCAAGATAGTGAGTCCCCTGTAGTATGTTCTTCATGTACCCTTCAGGAGGTTGAGTTGAAGGAAGACAAAGAGTAAAAGAACAAAAAAATGAAAATAAGATTACCTAGTATTAAATTTCTACACTTCAGGTATAGTTTCACTTGGGGACCTCCCTATGAGCACTAGCAGCTCTTTCTGGTAATTAAACTGTTATTGTGTGGTGAATTTATGTCTATTTAATGCATGACATGAATGCACTGAGCAGTGCATTTGGTGAAGGGATGGGTAGTCCCTGGTGATGTAAGCACACTGTTGAGCTATGGCAATCTGTCAGAGAGCAAGAGCAACTTTGGTGCCTGCGCCAGTCCCAGCCAGGCTGAACCTCTTCATAAATTTAAAAGTCAAAAAGAGCTTTTAAAGTTGTTTTATTGGTTTGTTTCTTTTTTTTCTTTTTTCCCAGTTGGAGTAAATTCCAACACTACTATTTGGGCACGAGCCAGCCTAATGCTCAGTATGCCTGGGAGTCATGGGGCATTTGCAAACACTGCAGGGCCGCAGGAAACTGTCCCTGGGAACTGCAGGCTCTGAGCTTCCCATTGCTTACCTTAGGGAAAGGAGAATACCCCAAGCAGGAAGAGTCTGTTTTGTGGAAGGAATGTTCATATAACCCTGCACATCACTGAACCCCAGAAGAGCTAAAGCTCCAGAGAAACTGCAGTGTGAACACAGCAACAGCCAGACAACTAGCAGAGCAGCTGGAAAACAGCAGAGCAAATACTCAGTGGCTAAAGCAGCCAGCAACAGAAGGGATTACTGAGGGCTGCCACTTAAAATAAAGGGTTCAATATCATAATTTCTCTATTATCTAAAATCAGATGGGACTGGAATACCCCAGTAAAATATAAAACTCTGAACTGGAAAGATGCTGCTGCCATCACTAAGAAAAACTGCTATGGTACACAAGAAAATCAACTGCATTTATTTTTTAGAAGACAAGTGAGTTTGCTTAATGTGTACAAAATATATTAGGATACTTAGAGAGGAGTTTTGAGGAAAATTTGTCTGTTTGGAAAACTTCTGTCTTCTGACTGAATTCTACTACTAAAATCTAAGGTCGCACATAACTCCATGCTGTCGATTCTCCTGGGACTGGGGCTCACCTGGAAAAATCATCAGAAAAATCAGGATATAAGCATTGTCAATAGGAAAAACTTTCCTTCAGAAGCCAGTATTGATAACTAGGACTCTTCACGTCATTGAAGTAGGAAAAAAAATGTATTCACCAGATATTTTCTTTAGTTACATACACTATTTTCATTGTAACTACGTTATTTCCATCTGCTGTACTACAGGAATTAAACTACCAGGATTCCTTCGTGCCTTTTGTCACAAGGTGGCGACGTTGGAAGCAAGAAACGTGATGGAGACCAGGGACAGAGCAGCACCCTGAAATGCTGATTTCCACCACACTTCGGAGAAAATAATAAATCATGGGTAAACTCTGATCCGTATATTTATGTGAAAATTCACGTACTGACTTTAAATGTAAAGCAATTAAAAGAAATGTCAGCCCAGGACTATAAATCCCCTAATGCAATATAATCCTTGAATTACAACCATTATAATCCTTTCACTATAAACATTCTGGTGGGAATTCAACACACCTGTGCACATCTTTTCACCGTATCAAATTCATTATGTAAATAAGATGAGAAATAATTGTCTTTCATTTCTACAATTTCCTCTCCTTATGATTTTATTAGCAGCTATTTTTAAAGAAATATATGGAAGCAATTACAAGATCTCATTAAAAGAGTACGAAAGTATGTCAGCAGAATGAGTTGCAAGGTAACAGCAGTTTTCTGCCCCAGACCAAGCAAAGCAAAGCAAATTTAAGACATGAATCTTGCTATTGAAATGCATCTATAAGCTCATTAGCTCTGAACAGAATCCAGCATCCTGTTCAAAGACGCTTTATGCAGAAAACCAGCAGAAGCTCATTATTCACAGAACCACAGAATTGTTAAGGCTGGAAAAGACTTTTCAGACCATCAAGCCCAACCACCGGCCCAGCCCCAGCACCGTGTTCACCACTAAAACCTGCTCTCAAGTGCTACATCCACACGTTTTTTGAACATTTCCAGGGACGATGACTCCACCACTTCTCTGGGCAGCCTGCTCCAATGCTCGACCGTCCTTTCACGGACATTTTTTTCCTAATACACGACCTAAACCTCCCCTAGCACAACTTGAGGCCATTTCCTCTCGTCCTGTCCTTGCTAGGCGCTCCTTTCGGGCGGCGGCAGAGAACGATGAGGCCCCCGAGCCCACTTTTCTGCAGCTTAGACACGCCAGCTCCCTCAGCCGCCCTCACGAACCACCGCGTTTGCTCCCGGGGCTGCTGAGGAAGCTGCCGGGGCGGGGCGCGCCTCAGAACAATAGCGGCGATCCCTGCCTGCCCCGCTGGGGAGGTGCTGTACTCCACAGGCAGACTTTTCTCAGGAATGCACCGAGGACGGGCACAAACAATTAAACCACCCCACGACAGCGCTGCCTGAGGCCGCCGGGTGAGGCGCCGGGAGGGCGCTGAGGCAGGACTCGAACCCGCAACTTCCGGATCGCCAACCACTGCACACAAACACAAACCGCTCCCGACCCCCACCGCGGCGTGACTACACTTCCGTAAACATCGCGGCGGGATGAGTGACAGGCGCGGTGACCAATCACAATGCGCAGAGCGGCGGAGAGGGCGGGAGCTCGCGCTCGGCGGCCAATCGCGGCGCGCGGCGGGAAGCGGCGGCGCGCGGGTAACGGCGGGAAACGGCGGCGCGCGAGCCGGGGTGTCCCGAGCCGGAACGGCCCCGGAACGGACCCCGGGAGCGGCAGGCTTCAGACCCCATTCCTTAGTGCGGCCCCCTCTGCCTGTCCTGAGTAAGGAGTGGCCTCTCGAGAAGCTGCTGTGCGTGCTGAGTTTGGCTTGGTGCCGGTTTCCGCGTGAGTCTCTCCATGGTGCTGCTAAGTCAAGCGCATGGAGCAAAGTGTGCTCTTCTTCTCCCCTTTGAATGTAATATATAATGTATATTTATATTTAGGTGTGTTGCTACGGCCTTCCGATGGGGGCAAAGCCAGCAGAGAAAAGATACGAAACAAGGAATAAGAGGGCAGGGACAGAGGTGGCATCGTCCAAATCCCGGGTGGATTGGAGGCGCACCAGAAGGGCGCTGGTGCTGCTCGACAGCAGCGAGGAGTCCTCGGCCAGCTCCGAGGAGCAGCAGACCGCCACATCGGAGAGTGACACCGATGAGCGAGATCGGGCGGCTGCCGCGAGTCTTCCGTCGGATCGGGAGCAGAAGCGCCGCGCTGGAGAAGGGGCAGAAGATGGTGACGATGAGTGCGTGGTGCCTGGGAAGCGAAAGAGGCTGAGCACCTCTGTGATGTACGACAGCGATGAAAGTGAGGGCAGTGACATTCTGGTTCGCAAGGTTCGTGCCAAACGCCGCTGTGCGATGCTTGACGGTGCGAGTTCCGAAGAGGAGCAGCCTGATAAAAGATGCCCCGCAGAGAATGGTTCTGCTAGTAAGAAACAGAAAGTGCTTGCAAAACTGAAAGAACTTGTGAGACAAAGCGCAGCTCGGAGATCCTGCAGCATTGCGAATTGCGAGGTCGGGATTTTATCTTTGAAATTTAATTGGAGAAAATAATGTGAGGAAGGCTTAAGAGATACAAATCAGTGGGATTTTTTGGGGTTTGAATGCATGACAAAGTGGTAGTTCTGTAATATTTTAACAGTTACATTAATTGGATAAATAACTATTGACTGCTGAAAAATCTATCAAATTATTTTTATAATGAAGCAGAATACCTGCTGAAGTGTCTTGGAGATCTCATGTTAGCTTAATTCCTAGAAGTGGACTGAATAGAGGTACATGGAAATAGCTAATTTAAAGCCAAAAGTAATTGTCATTTCTGGATGATCTACATCTAAGGATGATATATTCTTTGGAAATGCATGCTTTCCTGTTAGTTGAACAAATGGTGATGTGAGATGATCAGAAATCTTAGCTGATAGTATTTTGTCTGTGCAAATACTGAAAATTCTTGTGTTTGAAGTACTTTTTAAAATTTAATTAGGATTCTAGTAGTGAAGCATCAGTAGAAGAGGAACCACCCTGTCAGTTGCCCCTCACACCATCAGGAGGTAGTGAAACTGACAGTGACAGCATGAAAGATTTTGTAGTAGAGGAAGAGGAAAACGATGATGATGATGACATCGACAACACAGAGCATATGAAGACTGAAAATCAGCCACATCAAAAGCAACCAAATCCATCAAACAGCGAGCTGCTGGCACACTACATCCCACAGTGTAAGATCAAAATTAGTGATAATTCTTCATGTACAACTAGCTCGTAGTATTGTAGTAAAAATCAACGGGCTAAATACAAATGCTAAGGAGTGGGATATGATATCTAAAAGGTTTCAATTTATTATGAAAGCATTGTGATTTTCACAGTCTTTTGGTGTCTAAATAAAGAGAGGGTATCAGTTGGGGGGGAGAAAGCCAAAACCTGATTGCACAGGGTTTTTTTCAGTTGCTCTGATTTCAGATGAAGTAGGTTGCCTGTAATGTATTCATTCCTGTGGAGACCTGAAAGCATCGTCCTTCATCCTACAGTGTTGTGGTTTATGCTAAGAGCAGCTATGTTAATCTGTCCAAATTCTGTTCTCACTATGAATTTGGGGCTTGGGATTCTATTTTTTTTTTTTTTTTTTGTTTGGTTGGTTTTTTGTTTTGGGGGTTTTGTAAGACTTGGCACCAGAGGTCTAGAGGGATTTCTGACTTCACTAGCCAATCTCAGTTGAATTACACACATCAAGAAAACTTTTCAAGTTGTTCTTTTATGAAAACCAGTTTCTGGATGGAGCAGAGAGATCTGAGCAGAACTTTATGTGAGTTATTTTCTTCCATATTTTGTTATTCAGAAGTAGGTGTGTAGTGTCTGGACAGTCAATGCTAGTGTAGGTAGCCACGAGCATTTGTGGTATTTCTTTCCCAGTGAAGACCTCAGTAGAATTGTATTTGAAAGAAAGAAAACAATGAACACAACAAACAAAACGCATGCAAAAAACCCATGGCCACAACAGCCTGGCCTTCTCTGATTTATGCTATTTTCTGCTATTCATAGAACAAATTATTCACTTCTCTTAGTGTTCGTAGTTCTTACTGTGGACTCTTCTTGCTGGAAGCACATGTGACTTTAGGATGCTAAAATTCTGTAGGATCACTGGGGTAAGAAGCACAATTTAAAGGCAAAATCCTATGGGTGTGGATGTTGTGAATTGAAAATATTTCTAAATCTGTATTTAAATAACTTTAAAATTCTAAACTTCTAATACTGGAGAATAATTCTTCTTACAGGACTTCTAACGTGGCCTGCTTTTTTTCAGATTTTTTTTATTCTTTTGTTCAATTTTGATTGTATTGCTTTCTCCCCAGTATCTCGCTGTGATCATTATGTACACTTCAAAAGAATAGTAAAGGCTTTCCTCATAAATGCAATTGATGACAGTTTTTTGAGCTCACTATATGGTAAGTAAATTGCATTAAATAATATATTAACGCATTCAAAGTTATACAAAGCCATTTATTCTAGGGAAGGGTGTTTTTCCTGATTATAGAACTGAGTGTCCTAAAATTGTGGTTTTCCTGCTATATAACTTTGGTGGGGGAGAGCAGAGGGGAGTCTATCTGAAAATGATACAGCAATCTTGGAAAAATGTGTAGACTTAATTCTTGAGCACAGAAGGCTTGAAATGCCTTCTTGAGATGTAGGAATGTGTTTCTGTGTTATTAATCAGTAGTAACCTTTCCAGCAAATTAGTTTCAAAGCAGATATCTCAATGAAAACATTGCAAGGTCAGCTGGTTTGTCAAAATCTCTTGTGCTTCACAGCTTTTTTTTCTTGGGAATTTGATAGATAATGAATGCTTTTAGTTATGGAGATGGCTCTATGTCAGATTTTTTTTCTTTTTATTAACACATCAGATAAATAAGCTTCAGCTGCAGTCAGTACTTGTCTTACTCTTTCTGAGGAAGTACTTTTTGGCATTTGGCCTAGTGGGGCTGAATAACAGCCTCACACATAGTTTCATAAGCACTGTAAAGATGGGATTAAGGAGAGGATTCAGTGTCAGATTGTGGAAGGAGTCAGGAAAGTGCTAAGAGTGGAGGTTTTGGTGTCATCAGGAACTAAGAGGGAGAAACTGAAGTATACCACAGACTTCAGAAAAAAGTCTGTATACTCCTGGAGCTAAAAATGTCCTTTATCTAACATTGCTAGTTCTTTCAGGTGTTTGGTTTGGTTTGTTTTGTTTCAACAAGTGAAAACAAGCCTTTGAAAAGTAATATGTAAACACTGCCAGATTAATGTTGTAATAGCTTCCTTGTATTTCAAATGATATCTGCTCAATAAAATGTAACACTTTACTGCCAAATTGCTGGAAGTAAATGAGCTCTGCTGGTGAGCTAGAGGTTGTACGTGAACACTGTATGAACATAGCCTAACATTACAAAAATCTTATTTTTGTAACGTAGAATGGATTGTTCTGAGTTAATGGAAGTGAATGTCTTCATTAGTTTTGACTCAAGAGCAGCTATTACAACATTGGGAGTTCATACTTGCTTTTTATTGGGAGGGATTTTGTTTTCTGATCTAGCACAGCCTCTTTAAGCTCATACAGCAAATGTGTGTGTAAAGTGAATATGGAAAAACAGTTAATTGCAATTATGGTAGCTATAATGACAATTAACTGCTTTTATATAGAAAGCTAGATAGCCAGTGGTCCTTCTCAGGTCAGCCTTTTTTTGGATAACAGCTTGCTAGAAGGCATGGGAAGGTAGCTGAATTGAGTTTTATGTCTGTACACACTGAAGTTCCAGGGCAGTGTGCATTGGTCGGCTTCTAGGGAAGTCCTGTTTAATTCTTGGAGTCCAGCATGGATCTGGAAAACAGTAATAGTGGTAGTTTTACTTATCCTCATGCTTTTTTATTTTTTTGCTTGAATAAGTATTTGGAAGTACTTATTCTGCCTAACTCAGCACCTGACTGTTACTGAAATAAAGGTCAGTTTCACTGTGATCTTTATAAGTGAGAAAGAGGTTTGTCAAAATTTCTGCTCTGAAGTA
Organism: Luscinia megarhynchos; assembly: GCA_034336665.1. Taxonomy (NCBI): domain Eukaryota; kingdom Metazoa; phylum Chordata; class Aves; order Passeriformes; family Muscicapidae; genus Luscinia; species Luscinia megarhynchos. The sequence goes on from JAPFBE010000003.1 coordinate 76,282,451, forward strand.
GCTCAGAGGAGTTTGTTTTTGTGGATTCCAACCACTTCCCTTTTACATTTTGAACAACTTAAACAGATTGGTTGAAAGCACAACATTCCTCCACACACTTCCTACTTTTCCATTCTTTTAAATGGGATTGAGTGGATAGATCTCCATTTGGGATGAGAGTTTTTGACTTGTTTATAGAGTTTATTCATGTACCTCTTTTAAATATTAAAATGTATCCCTTTATCAAGATGCAGGGATCACTTTTATGGGTAACAGTAGCAAATGTATTCAATAACAGTTTAGTAAAATCATTCATAGTTCTTAGTAGGCAGAAACATAATTGAAAATTAAAATTGAGAATTTTGTGTAAAAAACTTGTACAACGTAGGGTGGTCATCAAATTAGTAATGATTCTCACTGAACAGATGGAACAAGACAAAAGAGGTATGCAAAAGATATGCTGCTCTCACTTCATTATTTGGACAACCGCTTCATTCAGCCTCGTCTTGAGAACTTAATCTGTAGAAGTCGCTGGAAAGATCGATACAAAGTATGTAGATTGTACTTTAAATGCTGAAATTCTCTTTAAAGGTGCAACTGTCACTATAATTGTATATATTTTTAATAGCAACTGTTCTTTAATTTAAATAATTTGTTTGGATGCTTATATAAATATCAGAGTTATTTTAAATGTTGATTACCAGACAAACATTAAGGTATCAGAGCAGAATCTGTTCTCACCTACCTGAATGTGTCTCCTGCTAACTTCAGCAGATGACATTTGAGGATTTTTTTGTCACTTGCTGTATGTTCTAACATAATTTTTTCCTCTTCCTACAAAAAGGTAAACAGTATGTTCATCATGAACCTTCTACTACTACTACTACAAAAAAATAAAGTCAGTGTAGAGCAATTAGTTATTGTACATATATTACTAGAAGAGTATTAGTGTCATGGGCATGATGATTTAATAATCACTGTAACAATGAAATTTGGATCTCTTTAATTTCTCTTGGACTAATATTGTGTGAGTACTCAGCATCCTGTTTGAGACGGTTTATTTAACAGATTCTTGAATGTTATTTGGAATCTGTTTTTCAGGAGCGTGTGGATTGTTACCCAGATGTTCGCATAAGCCTGAAAAATACAAAAAATATGTCTTGTCAGGCCTGTGAGATGAAGCGGTGTTGTAAGTTCAATGTGTTGCTCTCTGGAAGGCTTTATAATAGTAAAACTTTAGAAGTGGATGACTTCATGCCAGATGATAAACAGGTAATTTCAAACCAGCACTATATTTTTAAGTTTTGTTTTTAAGTTTTTATTTTATGAAGAAAATAAATCAGATATTTTTCTATGACCCTTATGCTGTTTCCTCCCCACATCTACCCCTTAATGAAAATGCCCTTAAGACTCTCCCAACAGGAATCTTGCATTGATTAATGGTCAGAAACACTGTAAAAGTAACTTTCTGTATGAAGGACAATCATTGCCATTGAATGATTGTTTTCTATTTTGTTGCAATTAAGGTTTGTTCAACATTGGTCACTAGGTTTGCTACATCTGTCCCTGCTCTGCCTCTAGCACTTAAAGGGTCCATGTGCACTCCAACAGTTTTTGTTTACTCTAGGTTCAAATATTGAGTGAAACAGTGCAATGGTCATCCTAGCAGTCCAAGTGTGACCTGGTCAGAATTTACTGCTTCATTCTTCAGATTTTTTTCCCCACATACGCTGTTTCCCACATGGCTATTCACTCAAGAATATTATCTCAGGAAATTATCTTGTTATCTCAGATGTATTGACACTTAAAGTTGATGATCTCCTTTCAAGAAAACTTGTTCCTACCTACATCAATACATTTTATTAGAGCCTTTTCCCCATTATTGCCTTTTCAGAATTACTTGTCCAAACTGGAGAACACTTCAATTTAGGTAGTCTCCCATCTGTTCCTCTCCCTCAGTTGTCACTTCTAGAGCATTTTGGATTAAATTATATTTTTTGACTAAAAGGCATCTTTCATGTTGTTGCATAATGTTCCGTTAGTCATTTTAGGTGACTTGAGAAGGCACCTAGAGTAATTTAATAATAGTCTAATACAATTTGATTTCACACCTGAGCCTTTTGAGAACCTTGACTCTCAAGAACCTGGGTGTTTCTATTATTTAGAGATCTTTCTATCAAATTTACAGCTACACATTCGGTAGTGAATTCATGACCTCTTATGATAAATTCAAAGCACATGATTTGTTAGGAAGAAAATACTGCTACAGTTGTTTACCAAGCTGATATTCAAGTCCTGCCTTTTTTCCCTTTCAGGAGACAGATAGTATTTTATTTGTGAGTGTAAAAGAATTTTTGAACACAGCTGAAGTTCCTCAAAGTATTTGTTGAAAATAAAGTTTCAGAACAAGGGTTTTTTTCAGTATATTTGGTAATGAAGTATAATAGGATTTCTTAAGTAGAAATAAAGTGAAGCCCTTGTCAAACAGGGAGTACACCTTACTGAAGCTCAAACCTATATTGTTTGGATGTTTGCAAATTCTTTATCTTATAGATTTGAGAGGTGTCACTATGATTATCATTTTGTCTTCAGATAGGACTCTGCATCTAATGCAGGAGCTTGAAAATCTGTGCCAGAGTTTTTCTTACATTACACACCCTTCTGAGCAGCAGTTGCTGATACTGCTTAGAAAAGTATGTATGTGCATGATAGCCAAGAAAGCTAGGCTTTTCCAGCAATGCTTTTCCCCTTCTTAATCCTGTTTATTGCAGGAAAACAATAAGTCCTCTACAATCATCCCAGCACTGATAGTGCAGTCTGTCATAGTCATTCTTCCTTACATACAGATCACTAATTTAAAAATACTGAGTTTTTATGAGAAGTGTTTGCTTTACCTAACCAGAAATAATTAGCGAACTAGCATAAGAATTTAATCTTTACCTGACTTCCAGCTTAACTGGAAATAACAGTAGCAGTTTCCTACCTGCTGACCAAATGTTATCCTGCATAAAGTGTTGGCTGTTTTTCACTTTGGAAAAAAAACTTGAAATATCCTATGGAATACTGAACTTGCTAGTTCATTTTTGTCCTCTTCAGCTTAGCAGTACAAAATGAGAGCTTTTTTTACCCTGTGTACACCAGCATCTGGGGACATCTGCTATGTGCCTGCTCAGTGGCTGTTAAGCAGACTCAGGAAAGAGAGTAATTGAGCACTTTCCAGTCATTTCTGATACTGTCTTGTAATGCAGTATTTGTGTTCTTATGGTGACCTGCAGTTTAGACTGTTCTCAAGTTGTCTTTAAAGCTCTGCTGGCGATGCATTGAGCAACTTGTCCTGCCAATTTGGAAAAAAAAATAAAAAGAGAAAAGGGCTTGTGGAGCTACATAAAACTGCCATTTCACAAGCTTAATTGACTGATAGAGAAGGCAGTTCAGCGCTGACAGATCAAATTGAACGGAAACACATAGTTGGACTATTTTCTATAGATTTGTTTGAAAATACCCAAGAAAAGTGGATGTGAATAGAACAAAAGCAGACCTCCAACCTCCTTCTTCTGCATAAAACTTTCCTTTTCTCTCATCTCTGAAGTATTCTGCTTTGCCAGTGGAAAGAAAAGAGAAACAGCTGTTCCAATTTTTCTTAGGCTTGCAGTGATTGCTCACTGTGTAGGTGCCAATTCTCATTTCCCCCTGATCAGGGAGAATCACAAGGTTTAGAGATACAAGTGTCCCCCACACTTCCTTGCTCCTTATGTCACCTGGATTATAAAGTATTTTCCACTCTCAGTCTTGGTGTTCTGTTTATAAACATGCTTAGAGGACATGGATTCAATCACTACATGTTGTGCTATTGTCCAACCATGCTCCTGCATTCCATACAAAGTGATTTAACATAACTTTGGCTGATAGGGCCAGCTTGAGTAGATAAGTTAAGCATGAACACAGAGGGACTGAGAACTGTGAGGGGAAAAAATTAGAGTGAGTACAGTACTGAGATTCTTTCCAAAGCTGCATTCTGAAATAGCATTGTATTTTTAGATTATCTTTCTTGCTTCAAAACACAATACATGGTTACATTGATACAATATTTAGCTATTTGCCTTTTGCATTTCTCCACATCACATATAAATAAGCTATGATATTTTGGAAGGGAAAAATAGTATTGGGTTCCAAAACTGATTAGACAGGTTCTTGGGGAAGGTTCTTTCACACTACGAACATGAGATTTGGGATGATACAGACGATCTTAACTCTTGACTGCCAGAAAATATGTGGTAATCTTATGATCATTCCAATGTTTGTGCTGGATCTTACACTAACTTCCTGCATATCTCATGCTAGTTGTTGTCACAGAAGAGAAAACTGGGCCATCAGTTTGATGCAAGATGGTATCTGCTATTTTATATCACATGATGTTCCAAATGCCACACCTCATTGCTTGGGATACTTGAAAAGTTGTGCAATGCTCTACAAAACACTGCTCAGTTCTTCATTGCTGCAGTATTTAAAATGGTGCTTCTGGAAATTTGAATTAATCGAGGTTCAGCATTAGTTGGTAGGTCTTTCACTTCAGAAACACCTGCAGCTGTAGTTTTTCAGTTTTGGGGATGCTAGAAAATGGAGCTGTATATAGCTATAATGTACATAATTAGTAGAAAATTAAAATATAGTAATAGGCATTTTTTTTCTCTCAAAATGGTTAAAATTTCAGTTAATAGCCATTTACTGTAGGTCAGATCAAAAGTTCTTTTGAGTGAGCATGTCTCTTTTTACTTAACTGATACTATGCCTGAGTGATATGCACTGATAGTTAAGAAAATATATAACTAATACCTATAAAATCTGTTTACATAATCTTTAAAAATAAACTTTTCTGTTATTTTCCTTGTCAGCAGATAGAGCTAGTGCTAGGTTGCACAAGTAGGTCAGGTGTTTTGGGGAACTGCTCACAGATGCAAACATTTGGTCATGCATTCAGAAAAGCTCCCTGAAAATGTGAGTTGCAAGCCTTAATTAAAACTTAACCTTCTTGAATTTGAGAGTATTCAGATTACTAGCAAAAAAAGGTATCACTTTTGTGGCTTAGAAAAATAGTTTTGCAATTTAAAATTTGGTTGATTGCTATATACACATACAGATATATATATATGCATGTAATGTAAAACAGCAGTGCAGTTGCAGCTTGCATTACTAACGCAGACAACTTTAGCCATTTACATACTTGTTATGGAAAGGTGTGACAAGACATCAGTTCAAATATCCTTGGAGGATAAGTTGTTGAGGGTTTGTTTGTTTGTTTTTTTCAGAAAATTTCTTTATATATGTATAAATTATGTTGCTTTTTAGAAAACCTGACTTCCAGAAACCAGCCAGATGTAGATTTGTTACCCGATAGGCTTTGTCTCCATGGGTGAAAGTAGTAATCAGTGCACCTGTGGGTCGTTTACAGAGGATAGACTCTTCTGACTTGCCATTGTATCTGCTGGAGATGCTGTTCTTGTAGATGTAGAACAAAATATTATCTTGTGAAATGCAGAGTGTACTTAAAGGCAGGTGAAAATTGAGTCTTGCTGCCTCCCCACACCTCTAATGTCACATATTCTTAGTGAACACTTAGGATAGCCAAAGATTCTTGTAACCAATATATTACTCAGTATTTTCATGTTAGTGCTGATAGATGATGACAAATCTATTCTAATCCATGCTCTGATTATGTAGTAACAGGCATATTTTACCATTTGTTTACCTATAAATACTGCTGTGAAAAAACTGTGAAATAAGACAGTTCCATCTTTTCTGCATGGAAATCATAGAAGTAAAACTGGTAATAACTGGCAGATACAGAGGCTTTATTTTCTGCAGCATCATAGCTTAACTATTCCTCCCAGACAGTTGCAGAGTAATGTTTGTATTGTATAAAACTTCAAGTTTGGTTTTTTTTTTAATTCAACCTTTCCATTTATTAAGTAAGTCCTGTGAGGTGTATGCATTTCTTGAAGAAATATTTAATATTATTCAGTCTACATAATGTTAAAACTGGTATTTCATCTCCCTAGGAAGTACTTACATATTAAGCAAAAGTAAGCAAATAATTCCTCTTCCTCTGCTTTCACAATATGATATTTGTCTAAAATGTTAGTGATTTTGTAACAAAGTTCCACCGGGAGACAGGAAAGATACAACCAATTACAAACATGATTGTGTTTGCAACTGATAAGCTGCCATAGCTTCAACTTGCTTGCTCAAAAATCCTGCTTTGCTTGTGAAAACGACATGGGTTTGTGCTAATTTTATGCATGTAGTGTCATTCTATTTCATTATTTCAAAACTAAGTGGTTAGATCTTACTAGATTAGCCCATCAGTTCTGTATATGGTAAAGATACTCCCTTGGACAGAACCATGATTGATTTGTTCATTCTGGCCTAGGTTTTGAAGGTTGGCGTGGTGTGTGCAAATCGTACAAGAGTTTATCACAACTTGAAACACTTCAAGTACAAGTTGTACATGGATTGCAGCTCTGTTGTTGGATTGGATGGTGTTGAGGATGAACCAGTCAAGGACACTGTAGAGCGGCTTTTCAGCCACTTGGAAGAGAGTGGATGGATTCAGAAGGTATGACTGGGTTATTTCCTGTATTCTTTTCCAAGCAGATGAAAGGAAGTTGAGATAAAATGTCTGATTTAGTGGATCAGTTCTGAGTTACCAGCCATGAGTGATACAACTCAGCTCAACCATTTCCCCGTTTCTGCTGACACAGTGTTTCAAACAGTGGTGTGCTACTGTGCTCACACAGAGTTTGCATCAGCTTTTGACTTGAAGCTTTTTGACAGCTGTGTGATCTCTGGGCTGTGGTGGGCAGGCCCCTGTTTCATTTGAAAGCAGCAAGACAACAAACTTGAGCTGTAACTTGGAAAGATGGGAGAGACGTACATGAAGCACAGCAATAATATTTTAAAATTATGTTTACACTGAAGAACTTTGCATTGTTCAGAATCAACTTCATTAACTATTTTAAGACAATTTGTAATACAAATTTTAGATATAGCTTCTAAATTGTTATTGACATGCTTGGTCTTGTGTTGAACAAGAAAAAGCAGTCTTTACATAATGCAATTATTAAATATTGATAAATTTGTACAAATTTTATTTCATTCACAGAGATACAGTGATCTTGAAGATTACATGGAGGATGCAGACACTTTTCAAGAAGAGAAAATTGATTAAGAGGTCATATAGCTCCTTGAAAGACGTCTTTTAAAATGTAAATGGCCTACTTCATCTGCATGCACTTTATCTCTGCCTGGACTTCGAGATTTCCATGTAGGCTGTTAACCTAAATTCATATGCCTTTAAATTACTGTTTGAAGTGTGCTGTATCTTTTTTTCTCATCTGTGTCAATATAAACCCAAAGTTTTACCAAATCAGTCCTTCCAGTGTTACTGCATTAAGCACTTTTAAGTTTCCTACTGTTAGAAATATCAGTTCAATATCTATTTACTTGTGAAATAAAACTTCCACCTATTTAGATTGAGCTGCATTGTAGACAACATAGGAGATGCTGAGATCTTTTGAAGTGAGCATATTTGGAAAGGTAAGACTTTGTTATACAAGAACTTGGGACTTGCATCTTACTTCCTTATTGCCCATTATGTGCAAGTCCAGTCAGTTAGAATGATAGTTACAGCAAACAGGACCCAAATGCAAAGATCTTTTTCTCCTCTGAGGAATCAGTATAGACAGTTGCAAGGCAACAGAGGAAATATTCTGCAGTCCTGACTTCATTTGCAGCACGGTAGTCATTCCTCTCTTGAGAAAGTAGGTGATGAGTCACAGTATGGGCATCATACAGACTGAGTCTGGCTTAGCCATCTAAATGAACACATGGGCCCACATTGCTGTCTCTGATAAGCAGCTGGGGCAATTTACTGAGATTTTAAACATCAGGTTACATTATGCAAATGTAATGGCAGCAACTTGGAGTAACTGCACTCCTAAGAGACTGGATTAATATCCCCATGCAAGATAAGCAAGAATTCTTCCAGTGTAACTTAACAGAAAGTAGGAGTTAGTCAGAAACAGGATGCATGGCTTACCAGAATTTCATGAAACCCAAGTCAGAGTAGATTTTTCAAGGATTTAGGAAGGTTTAAGTATGGTACTGTCCATTCTGAAAAATTGGACAAGAACTGTAAATGTGCACTTGCAGCCCAGAAAGCCAACTGTGTCCTGGGCTGCATCCAAAACAGCATGGCCAGCAGGCTGAGGGAGGTGATTCTGCCCCTCTGCTCTTATGAAACCCTACCAAGTTTTAAACTCAAGGAAGTATAAATGGACATATGGAAGAAATTTTCTACTGTGAGGTTGGTGAGGCACTGGCACAGGTTGCCCAGAGAAAGTGTGGATGCCCCACCCCTGGAAGGGTGTTAAGGTTAGGTCAGGATGGGGCTTTGAGAAATCTGGTATACTGAAAGATATCCCTGGCCATTATGATCCTTAAAGGTCCCTTCCAACCCAAAATTATTCAGTGTTCCTGTCCCTGTATTTTGGGCTGCATATGAAAATAATCAGATACAGCCTAAGATAAAATGCAGGGCACAGCTTTTGAATCCTACATCTTGCTGTATGCACAGACTGTTAGTCTTTTTATGGTTGAACAACTTAGTGAAAGACTGTTAACACTCTAAATTCTTTTAACAGGTTACTCTTTTAGCAGCAAAACTAATGGAATCTGATTTCTCGTAGATTTGTCCATAAGTTACACATTTATATTGCCACTTTACTGGGAACAGATATGCTGATTGGGTAGGCAACTGCTGCCAGGTGTATTGCTTAACAATGAACATCTGCTGCCTTTTTTACATAGGCTGTACCTTAGATTTATCATTCACTACCCTTTTTCCAGCATTCATTGTGAGAAATGAACTGCTTTTACTTTTTTAAGGACTTGAAATTCAGCAATGTTTTAAATGAGTTAGTAGCATCAGTACTCCTTTGTACCACACACAGATACAAGATATACAAAACCTAGATGAAAATTCCCAGTAAAAAGATTGAGGCTTGCTGTCAAGTAAACTTAGATTGAAGATATTCTTTCCATACCTTACCTGTGGGTTGGATACATAAAATTCTGCGGTTCTGTATGTCTTGTATCTATCTCTCTGGTTACCAAAGCTGAAGGTTTCCTTCTTTATTCCTTTTTCTCACTCATCTCTGTTCTTCTGGGAATATTGGTGGGAACAAACCCATCAACTTAAAAGTACTCAGGAATCCATCTTGAATATATTTCTTTTAGTTACTTCTTTTAGAGACCTCACTTCTTTCTGTTAACAAATCTCTGTATCATTTGGTTTGCTTCTCTAGAACATAACATACATTTTCTGTGTAACTTTATTCTTAAAAAGGAAAACCATTCTGAAATGAGTCATGGAGTATGTCCTCTTAGAGCCTTTCCTGATTGGTTGTAATTTTTGTTACCACATGAATTTTCTGAAAACTATCAAGACTATGACTTTGCTTAAAAATTTTATTGTCAAAATGAATGGTTGATCTCTCATTTTGCTACATTAAAACAATTCACTACCAAAGTAAAGAATAAGTTTGTGAAACACTGGCTTGCTGATTACAGGTAATACTTCAAGAATACATACAGTTTGATTGAAAATTGAAATGGTCCATTCTGCTTATTTTTTCATATCCCAGACTTTGTTTCTCACCTCTTCTTTATTCACCTAAAAAGCGTATGCTATCTATAACATTTTTTTTTTCAGATCATTGTTTTTTCTGATGCTAGCAGGGATACAAAAGTATTCTGATGGAACTTCTTGGTAGAAAGTGCTTCCATAGGTTTACTAATCTTGGCTGTGGTATCACCAGTGGACTAAGAAAATGTCTTAAATTGAAATCACTCATTTCTCTTTCAGTAAGAAACAGATATTTGATTTGGCAGGAGCTGATGTTTTTGTGTGTATTGTGTCACTTAAACTCTGATATTCCCCTCACTGAGATAAGAGGAAGTGATAATATTTTTGTGGCTGTTGTTCTACCTGAAGTGTTTCTAAAAGACAGCAAATGTGAAGGGTCATTACATCACTTTTACGTTTGTCTTCACCACAGGAAGTTTAAAAATTGTTTAAGAGAGTAAATATGTAAAAATTTAGATCAAATTTTCCAGGTCTGTCTGCAAATGCTAGTAAAGCATGAAGCACAAAGAAGACTCTTACCCCTGAGACTTTCTATATATAGAAATAATCACTAAGAATATTTCTAGCAGAAAAAAAATGTGCAAATATCTAATGATGGGAGAAGTTAGAAATCTGACTAGTCTTTCATGCTTTTTTTTCCACATCAGAGAAGCTGAATGGAGTTAGGAGGTGAGAGAATAAAATGTTTGTTCCAGTAAGATATTTAAATTGTTTTTAGTGTTAATTTTTGAAGCAGTAGCTCTAATTAAGATAAAGTACCTGTCTTAATGAAACAATGAAGAGAGTTCAGTATGCGATTAGACTTTGCACGGGTGATTAATGATCATACTTGGAAATTACTTTAGTTCCTGTGATGTTTTGATAATCTGCTCTAGTTTAAGTTCTGTAACTGGAGACGGTGATAATGATGAAGTTCACACAAGGTATCAGGCTGACTAACACGATGTACTTCTGGGACAGGAGGTTCTTTTTGGTCTATATTCTGCCCAGTTCTTGTACTGAAGTATGAAAAGAAACGATTTTTCTCCCTGTGTCCTTCAGTTTTTGGAAAGAAAGTTGTTTGCTAATAGTAGATAGCTGTTACTGTCGCTTTTCAGCAGTGAAGGCTTCTCCTGTTTCCAAAAAGCAGCTATTTTTAGCACTTCAGCAGGCAATTACAGGCAATTCCCATGCTTAACTCCTCTAGTTTACGTTTATTTGGATAAATAAAGGCTTCTAGTTTTATCCTTTTTTAAGTCTGTCTGGATAAACAGAGTGGGCTAGTGTGCCTGTGTGCTACACAAACACTTGTAAATACAATACCATTCCAAGAGAAATATCCAGCACACACAAAGTAGACTTTAAAAAGTTGCCTGATTCTGCCTTAAGAAGAAAGGAATACCAGTTTCTAATCTGAATTTAGAGATTAGACAAAAGAATGTGAAACAGTACTATCTATTGGCCAAGGAATAATATGAGAAATATGTGAAAATATATTAAAAGAACCTGATAATAACCTCATCAGTGGCTCCACTTCCCTGAATAGTTGATGTGAATTTTGGTAATTGTCTAGTTAGTAGCATGGGGTTGTTCAGAGTTTCTTCCCCTTGTTGTTTATTAAATAAGATATATATATAAGATATATATACAGTTTCCTTGGATTAATTATTATTAGTTAAAAAAACAAGCAAAAAACCAAACAAACAAAAAAACAAACACAAAAACCAAACAGAAGTGCTCTGTTCAAGATTGCTTACTTTACAGTTTAAAGAGAGCAGCAATTGCAAGCACCTTGTGCCCACAATTTAAAGACAGGAAAACTGACTCGAGTGCAGAGTCAGACTCTGCATCAAAATTAAATAATTTGCCTGGTGAGCAGCTTCATACATGAGCCTAGCTGGGAATACCCCAGGAAATCAAAATGGCAAAGAACCCTCACAGAAAAGTAAATAATGGAAATGGCTGAAAAAGGTGTGAGTTCAGAAAGTCCTCTTACATAAGGGCTGGCATAAAGTGTATGCCCTTCCAGTGGAGTTAATAACTTTGAAGCAATTTGATATGTGATTTCTAAACACAGATGAACGAGGCATGTGCTAAGACTGAAGCACGCACTCAAGATTTTAGGCAACACAGGTTCAGCACACTCTTTTTGTTCCATTTTTGGAAAGTTATTAGCACGATGGGATGTCTATGGTGAGAATTCCTGGCTGTGAACCCAACACAAATAAGTGCTTTTCTCATCTGGAGGGGGCTGCTGGTTTGGGAAACTCAGAGCTTCAGCAGCAGTAGGGAATTCACACAGAAAAAGTGCTCAAGCATGACAGTGCATATGAGATTACAATGTCAGGTAAAAAGGTCACAAATTAGTGCCATCAGAAGGAACAGAGTAATTAATTGTTCAAGGATCTGTTATTTAATTGTTTTATCCTGATTGCGCTTACAAGAATGCCACTAATCGCAAGAGATGGTACAAAGTGTTAAGAACCGTTGTCTTTTTAGAAAATTGACAGTCAACCAGTTCAAAACTGATGGCAGTATCCAGGGGCTGGTGATATTCGCCAGGGATCTCCTGAACAAAACTTGGAAACTCGGAAAGCCGAGGGGTGGCTGTGCGGTATTTGCTGCTCGGAAACACCAGGGGCAGCATTTGCTGCGGATTGAGCGAGCGGGGCTCGCAGCGCAGCCTCCCGCCTCGGAAAGGAGAGATCAAACCACAAACCGAACTCTCGAGATGCTGCTTGGCATAAAGCGCATCTTAAACGTCTCATGTTAAAATGAAAAAAATGTCTTTGTTTGGAAAGATGACTCTCTGAGTTGTACGAAATCTAGTGAGAGAGAGAGAGAGAATTCCTCCAGCTGTTTTGGTAGCTTCCTGAGCAGCACCATGGATTTCATATTCCCACAGGCACTTTGAAAACACCGGTCAAGCCGTCATTTAAAACATTCTTGCTTATTCTCCACGAGATTCGTGTGTTACTGTTGCAAGTGTGTTCTGTGTCTGACCCCCTAAAACACAGCAATGACATCTGAGCTGTAAAGAACAAATAACAGCCCAAGCAAGGCCTGAAGCAAAGGAAACATTGTCTACTATATTACAAACATTATAATTTCATTTTATTTTCCAGCCAGTGCCAACCCACTGTTTTCAACAGATGTAAGCTACTGTTATGTATCAAATAATAACCCACTCTTCCTCAGTTGTTCAAGATTAAACAATAACCAAAAAAAAACCAAAAAAAAAAACAAAACTGTTTCTCCTGTTAGCAATATTGCCTTCCTCTGAAGGTAGCACAACCCCAAACCCTCGCCCCCAGACCTCATCCCTCAGCAATGTCTCAAAGCATTTGCTGAGACAAACATGGGTCTGAACATGCTGGAGGCTCTGGCTGGTGCTCACCAAGCCAGAACTTGGAAACCCACATCTTGGAATAAACCCTCATGTTTGTTGCCACATGAAGAAGATGGGGGTCATGAAATTGAGGGCTTTTATATTTCCTGTAAATCTAATGCTGCATATCTTTTATATTCTGGGGGATTTCCCAGGAATGTGTCACTTCATCACTGGCATTCAAAGTATTTATTTGCATGACCTTGGAAGGAGAGAAAAACACCTGAGAGGGTTATTGTCAGCTCCTCCTCATCCTCAGCTTAATGGTCTCAGTATGCTGAGACGAAATTTGTGTATTTTTCTGACCGGAACCGTTGCAGAACTGAAAGAGATAATGCACCCATCTACTAAGGGCTGTACAGTCCCAAAAGACCTTGGAGGTTTTCCATCAGGGATGTGTCTCTGCGTGCTTGGGGGCCATTTTTATTCCCAGAGGTATTTAGGAATTTGGCTAATGCAGCCACAGTAGTACAACAGCATATTGCTTTAATAAGGCCGGCCAGCTCCCAGCTATTTCTGCATCCTCCTTCACAGCTCACCTACAACAACACGCAGAACCTGACGGCTGCCAGTTGCAGCAAGGCCAGTTCCAGAGGCCAGGTCTCGCAGTCTAAAATTGCCCTGCTGTAAATAGGGGAGCAGGGCGAGAGAAGCACTAAGCCTGCGGCTTTCCCGGGGAGGAACCACGGTGCGGGCGCTACGTGACTTGTCCCGGACACACCAAGAAGCTCCTGTCAGCGCGGGGCTCCCACATCCCGAGCCTGACCTCGTGTCGTGCGCTCGTCCCGTGCATGCGAGCGCCCCAGAACGCGCTGCTTATTTTTACACCGTCTGCTCCAGAGAAACCCAGCTGGTAGAGGAGCGCAGCGCCGTGATTTATTTGAGAACTCCCTCGTACCCGCCTGAAGGTCTCGCCGCCGGGGGAGGAGGGAGAGCGCGGGAGGCTGCGCTCCTCGGCAGCTGCTCCGCGCCCGGCCCGGCACCCAGGTAGAGGAGGGGAGCGGGGATTTCCTCGGCTTCCTCCCATGCACATACCTCCCGGGGAGCGGCAGCGGCCCCGACTCCCCTCGGCGGCCGCTGGGAGGCTCCGCGCCTCGCCCCGGCCTGCCGGGCGCCGCGTCCCCGGCCGCGCTCCCCGCCGGTGACACCCGCCTCCCGCCCCCGCTCCGCTCCGCGCCGCGCCGCGCCGCACGGAGGGGCCGCGGGCAGCTCGGCACCGGCACCGCACCGCACCGGCACCGGCACACACCGCCCGCCGCCGCGGGCATGGGATGTACAAAAACACAAAGGAAAAGTGGCTGCTGGACTGTTCTGGGGGCAAAATGCTGCAAGTTTGTAAGTGCAACTCTCCGTTTGTAATTACTGTCTGAAGAGGGGCTGGGTTGCTTGTTTGGGTTTTTTTTCCTCTCTTCCCCTTCTCCCCCCTCCTCCGTGCTTCTCTTGAAACTGTACTTGAAACTGTTCAATATCTGGGAGTAAAAGGGAAAGTACGCGAGAGGAGTTCTTTGCCTGTGTCCGTAGCTTGCTGCTTATTACTAAGGGGGGAGATGAGTACTGAAAGCAATACGGATTTATCCAGTGGCTGAATTAAGCGAAGGCGAAGCGTGGTTTTGGAAATCCGCTGACTGACATTGTTCCGGACCTGGGGGATCTGTCTCTGATTTTTAGAGGAACTACAGTTTAGCGGCAGCCAGCCGGACACAGTCACCACGCCGCAGAGTGGCCAGCAACGAGCGGGCGAGAGAAACGAGAAAGCACAAAGACTGAACTAACCCGACCCTCCTCCTCTTTCTCCTCCTTCCCCGGCTCTTTATTTGCACATTTACTAAAGACTTAAAAAGAGGAAAAAAAAAAGAAAGAGACAGACCCCAACAAACCCACTCCAGCTAACCTACGAGATTTTCGGTCCGCCGGGGGTTTCTCCGCGCCGCCGGCCACGGCAATGCCTTAAATTTTCACTTCAAGGAATAACACCCCCCGCTCCCCCGAAATAAAATAAACCAAATAAACCTGCCAAGTCTCACTCATTCCCGAGGGAGAGCTCCTTCGTCCAGGGATTCATTTTGAAGGCAGCGGCTCGCTTTATTTGGCTTTTTTTTTTTTTTCCCCGTTCTCCTCCCCCCGGCGGAGCCCCCCGTCCCCCCTCACCGGGCGCCCCTCGGCCGGGGCTGCCCGGCCCGACCCCCGCCCCTCCCGCGGCCGATGCTGGCGCAGCCCTAGCGACCCCCTCCCGCCCCCCGATCTGTCAAGCCCCGCGGGGTCGTCACCGCCCGGGGGCCGGGCGGGGGGTGGGCTGGGGCGCGGGCTGACCGCCCTCCGCCCCGTCGCCAGCCCCCGGGCTCGGGCTCCCGCCGCTGCCCCCGCCTCCCCCCCCATCCCCCCCGCCCTCCTCCATGCGGCAGTGAGGACCGACCCATCCGGAGGGCCAGCACCGGCAGCCAGCGATGGGCGACACGGCTCCCCCCCAGGCCGCGGGGCTGGGGGCCGGGCTGCTGGGGGGGGGCCCGGCGGCGCCCCGGGTGCACAGCGCCATCGTGGAGCGGCTGCGGGCCCGCATCGCCGTCTGCCGCCAGCACCACCTCAGCTGCGAGGGGCGCTACGAGCGGGGCCGCGCCGAGAGCTCCGACCGCGAGCGGGAGAGCACCTTGCAGCTCCTCCACCTCGTGCAGCAGGGGCAGGGCGCCCGCAAGGCCGGCAAGCACCCCAAGGCGGCCGCCGCCCCCGCCGCCGCCACTGCCGCCGGCGCGGCGCCCCCGGACTACCACCAGCACCTCCTCGGCAACGGCGGCATCAACGGGGAGCAGCCGGCGGGGGAGCAGCGCGCCTCGGCGCTCCTGGCGGTGAGTCACAGCGCCCGCTGCCGGCGGGGAGGCGCCGCGCCCAGCCCCGCTCGCTCCTCGGGCCGCCCGCCCGCCCGCGCCGTCCCGCGGGCCCGGGGGTGTCCGTGTGCCCGGGGGTGTCCGCGGGCCCGGGGGTGTCCGCGGGCCGGGGGGTGTCGGTGTGCCCGGGGGTGTCCGCGGGCCCGGGGGTGTCCGCGGGCCCGGGGGTGTCGGTGTGCCCGGGGGTGTCCGCGGGCCCGGGGGTGTCCGCGGGCCCGGGGGTGTCGGTGGGCCCGGGGGTGTCCGCGGGCCCGGGGGTGTCTGCAAGCCGAGGGGGTGTCCGCGGGCCCGGGGGTGTCCGTGGGCCCGGGGGTGTCGGTGGGCTCGGCCCGCTGCGCCGCGGGGCGCTCCCTGACGGGCGCTGGACCCGCGGCGGCATCGAGTGTGTGAGGAGCGCTGTGCAGGCGCCGAGCTCGAGGGGCTGAGGGCTTGCGTGCGCTCCTCGAAGGTGTTTTGGGAGTGCTTGGGGTGTTGTTTGGAGCTTGTTTTGGGGTTTTTTACATCACGCTGTGCACCTAAAAACGCGCCGCGCCTCTGCCGTCGCTTTGCCCGGGCGGTGACAGCGGCATCCCTGAGGAGGCACCGGCAGCCGACGCTGTCAGCGCGTCCCCGAGCAGGGCTGCAAAGTAGCGCTCGAGTACCACCCGCGCTCAGAGCTGTCCCCCTGCCCCACTCCATGCCGTCCGCCAGGGCTTCAGGCACCTGTTTCAGGTCGTTTCGCGGCCGTGCCCCTGGAACTCGGACCGTGCTTACGGCCGGGGCGGCGGGCACTGCCCGGGGCGGAGCGCCCGAGCCTGCGGTGCTCCGGTTGATATTGTCACCCCGAGGGTTTCGCGGAGCAGAGTTACGAGAGTTTTCCAGGCACTGTAAATGATACAGTGACCTTTTTCAACTGGAAATTGCTCTGAACATGTCAAGGAGGCGAAGCCTTGTCTCCTGTTACTTTATTACGAGCAGTCAGCGAAGCACGCTTTGGAAGGCGTATGCTCCGCTGTGCTGCCTCCCAACTCTTAATTCTCGGCACACATGCGAAACACGGAGAGAGAGGAGTGACTGCATCCTGATAGGCCCGCGGCTGCTCTTCGAACAGCTGAAAATAGATCGCTCCCTCTGCTCCAGACATCAAACTTATCTTTCCTAGTGCCTGACGTATGCTAAAACGGGACCTTTGTGGTCGTTTCTCCCTCCTCACCCGTGCGGTGCGTGGATCGACGTTCGGGGCTGCGTTACTCAGCATCATTCGTGAGGGTGATGATGTAAGCGTTAAATGCGATAACATTGTGTCCGAGGGGAGTTTAGGCGCTTCCACCTGACTCAGTGTTCAGATTAAATCTCTCCACATTCCTCATCACAATCAAGAAAGCCATTATCTTATTTTTCCAGTGTGTATTAATGTGATGTTTTACACTTGACTTATGGGAAAGGGAAAAAAAAAAGCTTTTGCCTAATAGTGTATGTCCCAGAAAAATCAACTTTCTGAAATCAGGCAACAGGCCTATGTGGGGCTTTTTGTTTTGTTTTGTTTGTTTGTTTTGATTTTTTTTTTCTAGTTGTTACTATTATTATGAAATAACTGGAGACAGCTGTTTGGGAATGCTAAATGAAACAACTCCCAAGAAAATACCGAAAGATTTTTATCTTTTAAGTGCAGAGAGGTTGTCCTTGTTTCTGAAATACCACTAATGGCTATTAGGCTGCTGCTTGCTGGAGATGCTGTGCACTGCCCTCGCCCTATGTTGCATTTGCATTACCTCCCAGAAAACTCACCACACACTTGACCTTGAGAAGCAAAAGGTCTGACAAAGTCCCCATCAGTTTTGCACATTAGCTTTCGGTAATCCTGCTGACAAGGTGTGTGACTTCAGTGAGCATGACGTTTGGGGCCCTGAACCATGTTTTGACACCGAGTTAATGCTGGCTCATGAAACAGTATTGTTCCAATGGAGTCACTGCACATCCTCCCACTCTGTGCTTGACACTGACAGTCCTCATTTGCTGCTCTGATTAAGAAACAGAAAGGCATTGGTTCAAAGTCCCAGCTCTGCGACACGGAGATGCGCCTTCTCTTTACCAAGAGCTCCTTAGAACATTGTTGCAAATATTAACAAGGAATAGCGAAACTCGTGGTGTCTGACGGGGGTGAATTCAAGTGGCAGAGGGTCATACGGCTTTGAGGTAGTACAGCTTTGTGTTCCTGTTTTTGAAAATTCAGAAGGCAGAGATGGACCAGGAAAGAACAAAGTCTTGCTTTTCCTCCGGTCATAGCTGGAAAAGGAATTACCTCTGCCAGTTACTCCAAGGGTACTTGAAGAGGAAGGACGAGGTAGACTAAGCGTGTTGTCCTTCATAAATGGATGGGAAGAGAACAATCTCTAAGCAGAATTCACCTCTGTGGAGTGATTCTCAAGAGGAAATAGAGTGGAAGCCTTATATGCACTATTCCTCTAATTCCAGATTTATTCCTTACAGCAGATGTGAGGTGCACAGGGTCCTGGAACAAGGGGCAGCTCTGAGTTTCAGCTGTGGCAGGTACAACTCTGGCACAGGGAAGCCAAGACACTGAGCCTGTGAGACCGGACACATACCCGGCTCCAAGGGGAATGTAAAGCTCCACATGCCTTGCTGTAGGTCCACCAGTTTAAAAAAAACCAACCCCACAGGTCCACACAGATAAGTGCAAAGGCAGTCACAACTCTCGCTGGGGAGTTCTGGCTACCAGGACGCTCTTTGTCTGCAAAACCCAGCTGGATTGTTTCCTCTGCTTTGCAGGTCCCACTGCTCTTGTAACACACGCGCCTGCCGTGTTTAGTGGCATTGGATGGGTCATTTACACAGTTGGACTCAAAAGTAAATATTTGACACTTGGTAACATTTGAAACAATGTTTCCTTGAACATATCAAAGACCTTGAAGCTATTATCTGATGTTGTTGATAGTATTATTTGATAATTATCTTTTCCCAGTGGGCAGTTTGAAACTGGCAGAAGAGAGAGTTTTCAGAGGAGTTTGGTTTGGCCTTAATTTAACAGTGTTACTTTGATTTTTGAGAAAGTATCTTTGGCAGCAGCATTTTCTAATTGGAGGCTGGGGATCAGATTTTTTTAGCTGGACCAGTGGATGTGGGTGTGTGTGAATGAGAAATTTATTATTCAAGACACAACTAGGGAAGCTTTTGTACTTTCTGCCTTCCTGCATTTCCCAAGAGCTGACATTTGTTTATTTATATGGTGGTGTTACTTTTCATGGTGCAGAGTGGAACAGATAAAATATTCTGTCTTTCTTTTACACATACATCTATATGTATGTCTATGCCCTCCAGCACTTAGCTGTTTATACTATTTATGTTATATGTAAACAGTTAGCTCTGGAGGGCATTCCTCAGTGGCTTAAGCACTGAACTGGTAATACCAAAGCTCTTGCATTGCTGTTTCAAGTCTCTGGCAGCCAATTCATTCCATCGTCCTTCTGACACAGGCTGATCACTGCTCGCTTTTGCTCTGTGGGAGCTAGGAACTCTGTCCCATGGGCATTAGTGTATTATTCTGGTCAGGTTCTTTCACTGCAGCCATCACCCCCGTGGCTCTGAGTGTGTTAAGAGATGTTTGCCATCAGTCACAGGTGACTTGTTCTACTTTCACCCATCTCACGGTTTTGCTGAATGTATCATGATAAGAATTAATTTAAAATAACAATTAAATACATTAATATTTTCTGTACTTGGTAAAGTGAACGTGAAAGTGGTCTGCTCTCCAGATGCAGTCTGCAAGCAGGTGAAAAAAGAAAAGGGAAAACAATCCCATAAAAGTGATGTATCCAAGGAAGAGGGGAATGTGTTAATTCCTCCTGCTCCCCTAAATTCTCATCAACAGCTGTACAAATCTAGAAGAGTCGATGGGTTTGTCCCAGTTCCCAGAGGACCTCAGTGGAAAACAGGGATGTCGGGCTGGTACCAAGAGCCAAGACTGACTTGTAAAACCTTGATTTAGGCAGTTATTTTATGTGGAGATCCTGAATTAATTTCCTTAGGACATTTTTTTTTTAAATGATCCACACTGTGTTTGCTGAGGTTTGGCTTCCTCTGTGTTAGTGTTAAAGATCCTTGAGTGTTTTAAAAGGAACGATTGTGCTCTAGTATCTTTGCCCAACTGATGCTTACCCCCATCTCCCAAGCTCTTTCTTTTGTTTGTTGGTTGGCTGCCAGGGTACCCTGCAGAAATACTTGCATTTTTTGGTTATGGATGTACATAACACTTGGAAGTGCTCTGAAGCAAGCAGGATAAGGTGACCAGCTATGGGGTGAAAAGACATTATGGTGTGGTGAGGACAGGTGAATTAAAACACAAACCATTCTGCAAAGCTAGAGTGCAGTCTTTTGACTGACAGAAAGTTTGGTGCCAAAGCAATGGAGATGTTCTGTTTGTGAGGTACAGGACTGCTGTCTGTTCCTTGGGCTTCTGCAGGAACAAAGCTATGTTCTAAAAATCACAATTTATGTAGCTGAGTCAGGTAAAAGGAGTAAAGCACTTTGCCTGTGTGGGTGGAAAACACTGATCTGCTGTTATGGGCCCTCTGACCTGCTGTGAGCCATTTGGTTAGGATGGGCATGGGTGCCATTTTAAAATCTTTGTTCTCCTACACTGTGAGAACATTTTCCAGACCATAATCAAGAAGACTCCCTGGAAGCTGCATAGAAGCTGTTTTTAATGAGGATTTCAACAAGTGAATTTGTTAAATTTATGCTAGTATGTAGAAGCCTTTTGAGGCCCAGCTCCCCATCAAATCTCTTGCCTCCTTTAAAGATTTGTAAGCTTTGAATACATTTAATGAAAGTCTCCATTCACAAACTGTTTTAACAGACTATTTCCACCACCAAAGTTTCTGTAGGCAGTAAGCAGAGGAAAAGTGTCTCTGCCTGGACTGGATGTGCTCTCCAAGGCCAGCTCATGGGCTTATTAATGTCTGTGGTTATTATGGCATGTCCTCTGACAGAGTTCTTGCATCCCCTGCAGTACTCAAATTGAGTCCCTGTTCTGTAGCACCACAACAAAGAAAAGTGATATTCAGCTTCTGCTTGTTCTGCTTTGAAAAGTGTGACTCCAGCAAAAATGTGAGCGGGAAATCTGAACCTTAAAAAGGTTTGTCTGAGTCAGAGAAGCTGTTTTGCTGAAACTTTCACTCTCATCACTATTAGTACTTCTCCCCTCGTGAAGAACACTCCCTGCAGAAGGAATATGTGGGGTTCAGTTAGGTTGCAGTGACCAAAAAAAGCCCCAGCAGCTAGGTTGGTCAGGTTAAGAAAGCCCACAGTGCCTCTCTTCCTCTTCCTAACTGCTGTCAACAATACCTTTTACCAAGGTATGTCTTCAGAGGCAAATTGTAATCTGCTTTTCTTATGAAGTCTGTTGCCTTATGAAATTGAAACTTCACCACTGTCTCGTTATTGGAAAGGAATTGCTCCATCCAGGTCCCTTTGATAACTTTGGGAAGGGTGGTATCTCCACTGCTTCATTTATATTGCACTCCCTATGTGGTGTAGGAGGAGCTGGAAGCTGGCAAGCTGCTCCAGCTGACAAAGCACTGGCATAGAGGTGCCAGCTCTGCCAGAAAGCGTCTCTGTGGTCTTGCAAATGTCTCTTGCTGTGCCACTATTTCCCTTCTATGCTTTAGCTTTTCTGGTGGTACAGTCTCTCTAACACATGGAACCTTGGGTTCTGCTGAAGGCTCAACTCTACATGACAATGACCTACACCATCACAACCTGAAATTCAAGCAGGTGATTAAAGCAACCACTGTGTAACACCTTAGAGAGCACACATTCAGCTGCATGGTGCCTAGAAGAGCTTTGGCCACCTGGCTGCTCTGAAGAGAAGAAAAACAAGGTTTTTTGCTCTTTGACCTCTCTCCAGTGTCCACATGCCAGTATTCTCCTGTATGAATTCCCAGTAGTGGTACTTCCAACAGGAATAGGATGAGGCTGATGGGATTCTTGACAGGTCTGTATTTTGCACAAATCTTAATCACCCTCTGTAGACCTGAAAAGGGTGTCACCTATATAATGCTGCTTCAGTTTGGAAGAGCTTTGGGCAGTGAAACAGGCAGTGGTCTTGGCTGCAGAAAAAAAGGAGTTGGTGCTGAAAGAGATTTGGATCAAATTTTCAACTTAACTAAGTACTAAGATACAAATTTTTTTTCTGTGCTTTTTCTTTTTTTTTCCCCTTTTTTTTTTTAATAGAAGCATAAACAATTTATGCCCTAGATTCCCCTTGGAAAGCTCCCTATAGCCACTTGAGAGCCAACTTGTAAATTTGTTATGCATTGTCTGATTCTTCCAAAGTGTTTTTAGATGCAAGTAATCAGTCCCTGTTTGTACTGTAGCACCAACACAAACACCTAAACCAAAACACCTGCAAATCTCAAGCAATGGTTTTTAGGTAAGCATGATGTAAATGAAAATCTAAGTGTTTCTACTCCGACTCTAGGATCTATTCCACAGATTACTCCTGTTATTTCACTTCCAAGAATCTCAGTTTCTTCTATGAAAGATACTATTTATCACTTCTGTAAAGTGAATTGAGATGTGATGGTGACTTTCATGGCTCAGAAGCCAAATTCATTGTTAATGGAGACTTAAGACAGGAGTTTTGAATGCTTGCTTTGACAAAGCCTTTGAGGATCTTCAAGTCAAGCCTTTGACCTACAGATTTGAGTACTGGAAATACAAATCTGAATGAGTTTTTACATAATCACATGACTCCAGACTTTTCATGGCACGATGTTGTCAATATTCACAATAAAAGTGCAAAATATGGCAGTGACCCTTCTTTTTAGGAGAGAAAAGCTTTTTTTTTTACTTTCTCTTCATAACCATGAATGTGTATGCTTTATATTTACTTGCTCCTGATTCTGCATCAATTTGTGCTCAAATTCATCTCCCAATTAAGTCATCTGTGCTCAAATTTCATGTACTTGATGCTTCAGCAAACTGGGAGCAGAGTGGGACTGGAACTGAGAGCATATACACAAGTCATCAGCTCCCTCTAAAGCTGCAGCTTCTCCCCAGTGAAAGCAGGTGAGAGCTACCTTACCCTGCATGTGTTGCCTCCCATCTGGTAGTAATGGAGGATACTTCACATTTATGGCTCAGGATGAGAAAAACACTGAGAAATATTGCTCAATTGAATAATTTATACAAAATTCTAATGCACTAACTGAAAAATTATAATTTATTTTAGTTTTAATTTGAACATGCCTCAGACCTGCGGTTTCACCTACAGGTGTTGGCATTTCCCTGGAGAAATTCCTTGTATTCAGAAATGGCTCCTGTAGCTATTTTTATCTGTGCCACTCAATTATAATTCTGATGTGCTTGCAAACCCAGCTGAATCAAGGTGGAGAGAAATTAGTACCCATTAGGAATCAATGTGAAAGTGCTTCTGACAAGTAAGGATGTAGATCTTGCGAACCCATTTACCTGCTGCTACCTGAGCCTGAAGCTGTCTGAAAGACCTGGTAAGGTCCTGGACTAGCAGATGAAACCCCAAGAGGGTTCATCGTGGCCACTCTGTTTTGAAACCAAACATGCTATTTTGCAATAGTCATCCTGGTGGTAGCCTGGCTTTATTGTAGATCTCTGCAACCACCTCCCTAGAGTAGGTGTTATACAAACACCCAGTGAGAACTGTGCCCTTCCCTGCTTAGCTCAGTGCCTCCAGAGACAAGATAGACAAAGAATGGAAGGAGGAACAGAAGCACAGAAAAGGTCAAGTGTCTTGCCCAAGGCCAAACAGCAGGTCAGTGGCAGAGCTGGGAACAGAGCCCAGATTTCCTGACTCCTAGTCCAGCACTCTATTAATCATCTCTGCTTTGTGTTCCATGGCCTGTTACTGATCACAGAAAATGTGAGGATGACTTTCCGGCAGCTTCAGAATTGCTTCTTTGCTTTGGAAACTATTGATCATCAGCGCGTTATTGAGATAAAGAGGTCATGCACTGGACTCTTGTGCATGTACATGCACTAGAGGATTCAGGGCTGAGTATTCTAGATACTGATTCCAATCCAGGACACTGAAAAGTCATATTTCATAATCCCAAATGTTTCTTCTAAGTCAAAATTTTAAAGTCTTTTTTTTCCCCACTATGTTATGTACAAAGTGCTTTGTTTCTATAGCATTTCCCATCACAGTTGAACTCCTATATTGGTGCTTGCCCTATAAATTATTTCTTCCTTGAAAACGAGTTACAACTGTTAGTTAGCAGGGCTTTTCTTCTCAATTGAATTTACCCATGAAACAGTCAGAAAACCAGTAAGTCAACAGTCCTGAGACACTAGCGATCCTTACTTATTTTCGTTCCTCATTGTAGGATGTATTCAGTTTCCAAAGCCTTTCAGTGGATTATCTTGATCACAAGGTTAATTATACCTGTGAGATTTTTTTTTTTTCTTCTGAAAAATTTTGACTTGAGGCAAAACTCTGGCTACTGTGGTAATGACTTACTGAGAGTTTCTTGTAAACAATAGTATAATCACTTTCTTATAGTCATGGCAACAGTGTTTAAGCAATGAGCTTACTGAACATAATGTGCACTGTCTCCACTGAATAGTATTATTGCAGCACTGAAGTGTATGCTGCTCATTTTCAGAAGACTCAGAGACATAAATTATTCAGCAAAACAACACTGCTCCAGAAAGCATCTTTGAAATGATTGCATTCTGTGCTAGCCAAAGAAGGACGTTCATTGGTGCTGACGGCTGTGTTTAGTCACTGCACAGCAGTGGAGTCTTTGGTCCAGGCTTGCTCCCACGGAGTTTAAGGGTGTCTGTCTCAAACCACTTGAGGGCTGCGCTACCTGTCGGCAGGGTCATGCTTCCCCTGGTAATGTTTGCTGCTGGGCAGGGCAGAATGGATCAGAAGGATGCATCCTGCACATATCCATGGTGTGAGAGGTGCAGGAGGAAGAATTTGGTTTAACAAACAGGAGGTTTACTCAATCCCTCCCTTGGCCCAGAGGATCACCTGGATGCCTACTCAGTAGGTTGGGGAGGCACCTTGGAGAATGGGCGACTTCACAGGAAGATTCAGAGTTGAACCCCAGGACAAGACGCTGTCCCTGATTTTCCTGTTTATTTTGTTTTTGTATCTCTCTGATTCAAATATCTGGACCTGAGGGAAAGACCTTGTTGGCAACTGTTGTTCTGAGATGAGTCATTCCACCAGATTTTAGAAATACCACCTCAGTGACAGTTGGCAAAAATGCTGCATGGGCTGTTCAGTTTATGTTTTTCACTTTGGAAAATCAGACCATTTATTTAGGTTCTGTTGCTTTAGAAACCATCTCCAGACACTCCAGGTTCTTCCTTTCCTTTCCTTTCCTTTCCTTTCCTTTCCTTCCCTTCCCTTCCCTTCCCTTCCCTTCCCTTCCCTTCCCTTCCCTTCCCTTCCCTTCCCTTCCCTTCCCTTCCCTTCCCCTTCCCTTCCCTTCCCTTCCCTTCCCTTCCCTTCCCTTCCCCTTCCCTTCCCTTCCCTTCCCTTCCCTTCCCTTCCCTTCCCTTCCCTTCCCTTCCCTTCCCCTTCCCTTCCCTTCCCTTCCCTTCCCTTCCCTTCCCTTCCCTTCCCTTCCCTTCCCTTCCCTTCTCTCCCCCTCTCACTGTTTTTTTCTTTTATTTCCCTTTTTCCTCATTGCTATGGTATCTCAACATCTGCAGTTACAGTCTTGATTATGATCCGATTTGCCCCTCCTGAAACCGCCTATGGAAAATACTGTGGACGTGGCACTGTAGAACATCAGCCTAATGTAGGATCAGGCTTTTTATTTCTGATCATTATGCTAGTTTATAGTCAATTATTTTGTTTTCCAAAGAAATGCATTCTCTCTGCTTCTCTGAAAGCTTTTGGTTCGACATCTTTCCAGGCTAGATAGACTTGGTGCTCAACACGCCGCTTACCTCCATGGCCCAGTTCCCGGAAACACTTATGCGTGTGCTTAATTGTGCACACATGGGTAATCGCACTGAAATCAAGATGTGTCGAATTAAGCAAGGCAAGAAATATTTGCAGGGTTTGGTCTTTGTTCAACAAACAGGCCTCAGCCTGGCTGAAGTCCACGACATGCTACAAAAAGAATCCAAATTCAGAAGTAAGTAGTGCATTAATTATTAATTGAGTTATTTCCTTAAACCAGTTAATTCTGTACTTTTAAAAACTTCTAAAAACTTAATTTTTCCTGCAAATCCAATTGGCCTTCCTTCCACACTCATTTTTCCTCCTCACGGCTCAATTCCCAACAGACCTGAGCTGTCAGCCACATGATCCCTTTTATAATGATTTGAGTTCTGACATTTCTTTTTTCCTACCAACTTTGTGTATTAGCATAATGGTTCCTAGGACATATTTTGGCCAGCTTTTAGGGACGAGTGTCACAGTGTCTCATTTCTAAGTGCAGTATTAAATATAATCCTTATAATTATAGCACTGCCACTTGGACCACTGTAGTTCAGGCTATGTCAATATGTCGTCAAAAGCTCCCTTTTTCAGGAGCTGGAACTCAGTCGTGTTGATTGAATTGAAATTTGGTGGCCAGCAGCTGCAAACACACTCTGGCCCCATTCCCCCCTCCTCCCCCACCCTGCCCCATCTCCCTGCTTTTTTCCCCCTCTTTACTACAAAATCTTACTGCTTTCCATCAAAGTCATAGTTTTGAAAACAGAGCTAATGGCTAACTCCAGGCTCAGTTATTCTGAGCCATCCCTTTGGGTAAGTCTAGACTGTCCCTTTGAGGTGTGCCCTGAGGCAACCTGAAGGCACAATCTACTGTCTGTGGGTGGATGGTGAATCTGAGAGTACAGCCCAGGTGCAGTGTGAAGGCCATCCCCAAACTAGGCATGACCCTCCTCCATGAAGGAGCTTCCTAGGATGCCCTCAGTGCCACTCTCAGCTGCTAAGGAAGCTGTAGATGTGCCTGGGGTGAAGCCTGTGAGGCTCCTGTGTAAGCAGGCCTGGGAGCACCACAGCCCTCTCCCCTCTCGTCCCCTTGGTCAATCCCATACAGACCTCGCCATTCATCCAGCCAAGGACATTGGGATGAGGGCAATTGCCAGCAGCAGTTTATACTGCAAGTTTAACACACAACTTTTTCAGCCCGAGAGGACTGGTGGGAAGAAAACAACTTTGAACTGGGGGAAAAAATAACTGTATCCAGTAGTTCTATAGCATGATCCTGTCATTTTTGGTACTTAGAAACTAAAACAAACCCCCAGCATTCATAACACAAGATATCCAGGTTTTAAAAGGTGCCACTTGGAAATACACAGTAACTACTTTTCATAAGGCCCTTTAGTCCTTGTGTTTACAGGTGGACCAGAATAGCTCTGCAGAAGTTAATCCAGTCCCTTGAGTAAACAGCATGTACTTCTAAAACTTTCTGTATAAACCAACCATATGTAAGGCCTTTGACATGCATTTGTACCACACACAATACATCTGAGGGACCCTGCTAGAGCCACGATGGCTAGTGAGGTTGATAACCCCCTTGCTAGTGTCCTGAATGTGTGTTCAATCTGCCATGCCTCTGAAGGATATAGAGGAACAGCCTTCGGATGACGGGTGTGCCAAAAGGGCTATTTACTGCAACACTTTATTATGTGGTTCTTGCAGCCCTCTCCCAGGACGTGCTGTCTGTGCCTGGGTCTCCCAGGCTGCCATCAAAGCAAGGCTCCTTGTCACAGGTCAGAAGGACTTCTCACCCCAGCCTTGCACTGCCACTTTTGGTCACTGAAGTCACACTCACCCCCTTCCCCTGGTAAAGTTCTTCTCTGCTGTCCCCCTCCTCCACTTCCTAAAGCTATAAGCCGTGTCTCCTCCTCCACATTCACCCCCTCTCACCTGGGTTATTGCCCTCCCATCTCCCCTTTCATGCTTCTGACACTGCTGCTTCGTAATGTTGTTTTTCTAGTTTGGAAAGGCCAGAGGGCCAAGCTAAGAGAGACCTGCTGAACACATGTTTTCCACATGTCCTCCTCTTCTTCCCTCATACTGCTTCTCTAGCTGTCTTCAGCTTTTTGCTGCAACGGGACATCTAATGACCATGAGTGTATCCTCTCCTCTCTCTCCTCTCCTCTCCTCTCCTCTCCTCCTCCCTCTCTCCTCTCCTCTCCCTCTCCTCTCCTCCCTCCTCTCCTCTCCCTCTCCTCTCCTCTCCTCTCCTCTCCTCTCCTCTCCTCTCCTCTCCTCTCCTCTCCTCTCCTCTCCTCTCCTCTCCTCTCCTCTCCTCTCCTCCTCCCTCTCCTCTCCCTCCCTCTCCCTCTCCTCTCCTCTCTCCTCTCCTCTCCTCTCCTCTCTCCTCTCCTCTCCTCTCCTCTCACCACAGGCCATGAGCACTCACAGACTGGGCATACAGTTGTGAGTGCTTAGGCTCCAGTTCAGAAAAATACTAAAAGAATATGTGTGACATTAAACATATGATTAAGTACTTTTCTGTTTGAGTGCTGCTTCATTGAAGTGGACCCCATTCTGGAGGAGGCATTTTTATTTGGTCTGATTCAGAAAAATACTTAAGAGTATATCAAAGTTTTCAGAATAGTTCATCTACTATCTTGTATTTTTTGCAACTCTTAAATAGGGCTGGGTGGTGCAGGCAAGGCTGAAAATGTGGAGTTTCTCCTGGTCACCTTTTACATTTTCACTCTGGAAGCTGAGTAACTCTGAACTGTAAACACATTTTGGTAGTGCTACTGCCTATTTGCCACTTGAATGTTCAATAACATGTGTTGCATACCCAGGTGCAGATTATTTAAAGAAACTGCAATTAAATGAAGAGCAATCATATCTTAGAAAGGAAATCTTTGTACAGATTTTGCATTATTTCTGTGACTGTGTTTGACAGGGAATGGGACTCTTTGACTTTTAGATTCTTCTCCTGCATCCCAATGATCAGTCTGGAAACAGTTAGGAGTCCAAATCTTTTTGACCTAAAATATGTAAGCATCAAATTTTCTCTATACTGAACTGAAACCAAGGAGAACTAATTGTATTTTTGAATCTCAGCCTAAAATCCCTGGAGAGTTTTGGAACATTTATCCCAGGGAGATTTGGTCTGAGTCAAGAATACAGACTGAAGACATGGCTGAAAAAAAATGCTGACATGTGACATCAGTGAATCAGTCAATGAGTCATCCATCAGTGCCAGAGGACAAAGTATTCTTTGTATTTACCTAAGAAGTAGTTACCTATTTACTTTCTGAAATTATGCTTGTAGTACTAACTTGACACTTTGGTTTGCTGTACAGTGAAAACACTATTTTAAATGCCTTGTATAAAGACAGGCTTTCTTATTTCTTCAACAGGTAGAAATACTAGAGAACAAATGTAAAAGGCCCATTTCCTTCCTTGCTTGTATGTGTGGTCTAGGAAAAATCCTGAATTGTGTTTGTAAGAGACAGTCCAGTTTTCTTGCCAGTGATGTAAGTGTTGGGCCTTTACAGAAGGCTGAGTTATTATCATTACCTTCTGATCTGTCACTGTTTCTGCTTTCCCTCTCTTTTGGTTTTTCATTCTATAGATATATTACTGAAAATGTATTTTAAAAAATGAAAGGCAATAATTTATTGAAAAGGGCTTTACCTGTAAAGGACTCTAGGCATACCACACACAGGCAGGTCCCAGCTGGGAAATCCAGTATGAAGGCTGAAACTGCCTCTCAGACTCACTGTTTCTCACGGTCCTTGCAGGGTGGTGGGATGCCTGGGCTTCCCAGAACACATGGTAACCATCCATCTCAGTGTGGTGTCAAGAGGCCAGTGCTAGGAGCTGAAGACAGAAGAAGAGCTGAAGGGCAAAGGAAGAGAGTGAAATTTTGCTGTCAGTGCTCAAGTGTCTAGCTCTGGACAATCCTATGACATGTAAGCAAAGGAAGCTTGAAGAAATTACCTTGGGACTAGGAAAGCAAATTGATGCAGAGCAGGATAGCCATTCTTTCAAGAAGTAGTAAAATTATTTCTTGTCATTTTCCAAGGAAAAAACCCAAGTGATCTAATCTGACTGACTCCACTCTAGCCGTGCAACAGGAGCCAGTGGCCAGATCTCCAGTTTTATGAGGCATATTACAAGACAATTGCAAATTTAAAACTTGTGCTTTCTGTTTCTTGATATGCTTTGTCTTCTCAGAACAGGTTTTCTTGCACAGCACTCAATCCCTCTTTAGCCATCATCTTTTCCTGCCTTACAAACCACTCTGTGTGTGCACTTTGAAGGTTGTGTGGGCACCAACTTAACGTGAGTGCTTTCTAGGGGAGGCCAGAGCCATTGCCTCACACAGGGGCAATGAGCTACATTTTAGGACCTAGCTTCTGAAATGGTCAGTAAAGGTACAATATTACAGGAGCAATGGATTTGAGAGCAAAACAAAGCTGCTTACAGCCAGAGACATTTAAGCCCTGTATGAGCAACTCTGCTGGTCTTTTGCAACCATCTCTTGTCTAATCTAATCTAACCTAACACATTAGTATCTTTACTGCATTTATTAACCTTTTATCAAGGAATGGCAGGAAGGAGATGGGGGCCTTGGTAAAAGCATGAGGCAGAGAGGCATGAGACATAATGTTGAGCAAAGGTTAGAAGAGCTATACAAGCTCTTTTATTAGGCAAGGAGCATTGCAAACAGCAGACCTTCTTGTCCTTCTTCCATCCCACTGACTTTGAGGTGGTGAGGACCTGGTGGCAGAGACTTAGTGTGGATGACTGAGGCACTATAGCACAGAAATGGATTGTTCAAAGGTTTCCTGTGACTTAGAGAGTTTCTCCAGCAAAATTCAAATGTAAGGCCATGGGTACCTCTGATCACCACTCAGAAACAATATTAATTTTTCTGCATAGGTCCTGTAGTTTCAGATTTCATTTGGTTTCTTTGATGGGAATGAGCTACTGTGAGTGTTTATTTTCAGTTAGTTTTACTGGTGGCACTGCTCAGTAATGCATAGTTAGGACGGTTCATTTAATCAGTCCTCCTCCTCCTTTCATTTTTTTGTCTGTTCCTGCATCACAGAAACATTTCCAGAAATTCCCTTTAGATAACAGTTACTGAGGCAAAGGGCTGTCTAGTTATGCTCCAGCAGAAACTCAGAATCCCAAAATGGATAAGGTTGAAAGGGACCACAGTGGGTCATCTGTCTGCTTATTCATGAAAACAGTCCTGAAAAAGAGAAAGCAGAATCAAGAAGTAGTGTTTGGTTCCTGTTGGAACCTATTGCACTGGTGATGATGCCCACTGGTGTGTCTAAAGGCTATCAGCCAGCAGAAGACAGCACACCGATGTGGGAGGGGTGGGTGGTGCAGGCATGCAAACCAGAGAAACTGTACCTGGGGCTGCTGTGGCTAATGGCAAGGGACATTTCTGCCTGGGCAGGGATGAACCAGAATGTAGGATGGTGATATGAAGGGCTTCACATTTGCTTTCCCAGTGTGGGCTAAGTGATTCTTTGGCTTGAAAGGAGTAGTAGGCAGATGGTTGACAACTTCCACCCCATCTGTCTATGAAGGGAAGGAGTATCTGGTGTTGCAGAATGGAAAGGTCTGCTCTACTGACAGAAAGGCACCTGCATGCAGAAAGGCACCTGAGCAGCTAGGTACAAAGCAGAAAATGGACAGGTAGACCCTTGGCTAGGGCAGGACCCTTCAGTTTTATACCCAATTTTATTACTTTCTTCTGATTAACAGCAGTGAGAGAAAGAAGAGAATCTGTATCAACAGCAACAAGGCTGTAATTTCACCTCTGATTAATAAGCCATCTGATCTTTGCTTTACTGGTCTCACTGGAAAGCAATTTGACCTCCTCCAGCTGAGGCAGCCCCATGGGGCTAACATCTTGACACATCTGCAGCCATCGCCAGTGGCACATGAGGGAGTGACAGAGGGAATGCCACCTTCATCTTAAGGCTCCTCAGCCTGTTGAAGGGGATCTTATCACAGCTGAGGCAGATTAGAGCAAAGCTCTAGAGTGCTTTTCTGAGTCTGTATTCTCTGAGACTGCTGTGGCAGTGCATCACAGAATCCCAGGAGGAAGTGTTATTGTTGTGTCTCAGTAGGAACCACTGGGGTTGTACTAGTGAGCCTGTCCATACAGAAGACAAGTGCTCATGTTGCCACTGAAGGAAAAGGACTGGCCTCAACCTTAAAGTGGAATGCTATGTTCTTAGGAAAAGGAAAAATCAAAATAAAAATTGTTTTCATAGAAGAACTCAGTTTGGGTTGACTGGCTTTGTTCAGGTCATCAGTACATAATCATAGGGTAACTTCTTTTTTTATGTCCTAGTTCATGTTAACACACAGAGACTTGCATGCTAACCAGTGTTTTCACCACCACCAAATTCTAGAGGTCAGGGACCTCTAGAATTAAACTTACAAGCCATCATAGTGTGGGTGGACAAACCACCTCGTTCAGGGTAGTAGCTGAGAGACTCATTTCCTCTGTGGATGAGCCACAAAAATGGACACATAACACACACTGACCAGCACATTTTGGCCTGTACTGTGCAGATGAAACCCAGCAGCCAGGGTGATGCAATCTTAAAATGACATGGAACATGTCATCATTAGGACCTCATCACACTGTGGGTATCAAATGAAGTGCTTCTCTTGCCAATGAGAGTTCAGCTCAGTGTCAGGGTGTCAAGATTTGTGTTAGTTGCAACAAATCCTGCCTGAGCTATGTGTATGTAATCATATAGAAAACTCACCCTCTTTCTTAAGCTATCCACATAAAAAATGTCTCTAATGTAAATTTGAACAAGTTATTCTGGCTGGGGGTATGGTTCAGAACACTAATTTAGACTGAAACACATGTAACCAAAGTGCTGTTAGTCCACCAGAATCCTCTTGCACCATTCACCCAAAAGAAGGATGAATTCTACCACAGGTTGTACTGGACCAAGCCAAGCTGCAGAGCTCTGTGGCCCTGCAGTGCCTCAGTCACACGTGTGCCAGTGAAGAAAGACTAGTGGTGGCAGGGACTGACACCCTCAGGTCACTCATCCTGCAGCAGAGGTTCTCACCTTTACACAGGCTTACTCCAAGGCCAAGCACACTGAAAGCATTGGGGCTACCTAAGCCTACATCTGAGCTTGAATACTGGGAGTATTATTTCCATTTTGAACTTTTTCCAAATAAATAATTTTTTTAAATGTTATGAAAATAGTTAAATAATTTTGTAAAGCCTGAAGAACATTCTTTTGCATCAGGACTTGAATTGGAAATGGCTGTTTGGGGGCCAATTTACTTTAAAAATTACTATGTCCACAAGGAGTCAGTCTATGGTATTTCCAGCCTACAAAGCTTTTTTTACTTTAACGAGGGCCTAAAAGCTAAACAGAAAAAATCTTAGTCCAAAGAAATTCCAATATTGCCTATGCCAGGAAAACTATATCCACTCTTGAGTTTACACTGCTGAGGTTTAGAGGCAGAGAACTGCCCATATGCTTATCCATGCTGTCACACATACCCTCAAAATTATCCAAAAAAACAGGGTAGCTTTTCTTGAGCAGGTTCTTCCTGTGTCTACAGGGTAGTATAAAGTCTGTGGACATACCTGTCAATCTTTTATAAACTACAGATTCTCTAAAAGTTTTCCAATACATATGAAGGTTCATTTACAGCTAATTTAAGCCTCATGGCAATTGACTTGCTTTTCTTACTTAGCTTTCACAGACCCTTCAGAAGTAGTCCTCAGACCCTCATGGGTCTGCAGACCACAGCTTGAAAACCACTAGCTCTTAGTTTAAATAAGATACTTTGGGGCCTTTTGGGCCTAATTTTCTATAGCCTTGCAGCTTGTGAGGTCTTATATGCCTATGCAAAGTGTGAGTAAAATGCTACCAGATGAGGATGGTGTTGTTCAGCTCTGGTGTTGGCTTTTATTTGGACAGGTGTGAAGGATGCCAGTGCAAAGCAGTGACAGATCAGGGCCCCTGCACCAGTAGCTGCTCCCTCCTCCATGAAGATCTTGAGCAGCACTACTCACAGCAGGGCTGGGGAACAATTCTACTTGCAGAACCATAATTCTGCTGTTATTCCTTGAAAGCCAGGCACTGGCCTGGCACAACAATAGCCATGGCAAGGATCAGGCCATTACACACCTTGGAGTAGCAGGTGGTTCTCTCGGGCTAAGGGGCTCTACTCAGAGTTAGACTCTTTGTAGTGCTGTTTACACCCCTGTTCAGTCTCAGTGTGCTTACTCTTTTTGGTATTTCATGTCTTGAACATGGAGCAATAATCTTTTCATTTAAGCAAAGTACAGTGGGAAGTGTTAAGTGTTTCAGTGCCTTTTCTTTCCTTTGATCTCATGGAAAGCTCCACACACAGAGTTACATGATCTCCATCACTATGTCCTTTCATGCCCAATAATTAGCACAGGTCCATGGGCTGGGTGCAATGCTATCCTTCCCTGTGCTATGAAGGGAGAAGTAGAAGGGGTTGGAGTGATTGTTTGCTGTGTTGATGACTGTGGTGTTGCCATGGAAAAGCTGGAGACTTCAGGGGAGTTTGTGTTTTGTTGGGCAGGGAGCCAGCCTGCTCTGACTTATTACAACTGTTTGAGTGAGTGAGCCATGCAGAACTTTATCCCTCTGTAGCAATTCCAAGGCAGAGAGAAAAAGAAAAGGACAGGACTGCTCTAATAAGGAGGAGTGCAGTGCACTTTGCTAAGGCTGATTGCATGAAATACAGAGATGCAGAAAAAAATCCTTTGCCATTTCCCACCTTTTTTTTTTTCTTTGGCAAAATGTGTCCACTCTCTTCTAAGGACTGAATTTAGAGCAGTGCAAATAATAAAATCTCAAGTAATCCTCCTGGAAGTGAACAGAGCCATTTAATTGGCTGTATCTGTACAGAAAGGAGCATTTGGAGCTCTGCTGAGTTTGAGTCCATTAAAGTCTTTGATCTGTTCCAGAAACAAAAGTGGAAGCAGACTATACTGTTTTCATTACCTATTCTGAATGAAGTGCAAAAAGTAAATACACAATGTAAACAGGGAAAAAAATTAATCAAGGCCTAGGTCCAGCAAAAGGCTATCTTCATACTGAGTTTCCCAAACTCTGAGTAGTGCCATTATTCCCTGGAGGTGGAATTAAAAGCGATGTGTGCTTCCTACAAATCACTTTCTATGGGCAGATCTCAAAGCAATTTGCAAAACCAGCCAGTTCCATTACTCCCACATTAGAGAATGAATAATTGGGGCCACAGGGCTCATCCATGAGAGCAGACCCTGCCTGAATCCCTGGTTAGCCACTGCTTTCTCACCACGCTCCCTCTGAGTGTACAGAAACAAGGTGTGGGATGTCAGGGTTATTCCAAAGCATTAAAACAGCACTGCATTGTATAATCTGTTGTAACTGACAATTCTCTACAACTCTGGCTCCATGTCAAGTTCTTGTGTTTAATTGAGATAGAGGCAACTTCCTCTTCCTGAAATGTATTTGAGAAGGTGGGAAATAACAGGATTTTGTTATGGACTCTTCTTGCTTTCAGGACTTCTGGAGGTTTCAAAAAATCCATTTTTATAGGAAAGAACTGTTGCAGGGTAATTTTCTGATTTTCTTTTTTTGAATTAGAATTTCCTACCTGACGGTTCAGTGGTATAATAAATAGACCTAGGTGTACTATTTTAACATACACTTCTCAGGAAATGTGCCCTAAATGTTCATCATAACTTGTCATCCAGCAAAGCTGTGATTTCTAAAAGAACAGAAGAAAGCAAAATTCCTTCTTGTAGGCCAGGGAACACACAGAGGAATCTTGACTCTTCATGAATCAGTGACAAACTTCTGGAGCTTGCAGCAGCCCTCCTGTGATCATATTCAGAAGGTGAATCCTGCAAAACCTCTCACCATGTGAGACTCCCATGAACTGCAGCCAAGAGCATCACCACCTGCTTACTTCCAAAGGTAGAAAACCGCCTGGGTACCATCACAGTCTCTGATGTTAGGGTGGCTTACAGTGTTCTGTGATTGAGTTGGGAGCTTCAGCTGAGAAGCTGGGGACAGATCTTGCCAGCATGGGTGGTGAGAGAAACTTCTTTAGGTTTCACTGTGATCTAGGTAAGGTCTAAAGGTTAGGTATTACCACAGGATCCACCCACAGTTTGTCAGTGAAGCCATTGCTTCTTTTCTGTATCCCATTGCATTTAACAGGATTTGTCTTTGGAGATGATTGTCTGGTGATTGGTGGCTGTGATATCTCAAGAAGTTACAACACAAAGTAGATTAACTTTGTGTTTCAAATACAGCAGGACAAATGAGCTAGTGTAAATAATATGGCTTGATGAAGATGTGACAGCTTACACTAGCAGAGGACTTAGCCAGGGAGATGAGGGGTTGCTGCTTTAAAACTAAATGCCTGCTCAAAAGAGTTGCTTTTTATCCTGCTTTTTTTTCTTACTTATTTCTGTGACATTGCTGGTTCAGTATGGAAATTTCTGTCCTCCCCACAGAGTTGTAGTAGCTACACGTTCAGGGACACTCCAGATTAATGACATCTGCAACATCTTTCATCTTTCCTCAGAGCATGCTGTGCTTGGGATGCAGTGTGTGAGAAAGACCAAAAGTGAGGGATGCGAGAAATGTAGTCACACAGGAAACTGAAACTGCACTGTCATTCATTCCTGTAGTACAAAAACCCCTTTCTGTAACCTCAGTTTCCTGATTCTCGTGTGGATGGGGCCAGATTTGCCACTGGTGCAAACTGGTGCAGCACTACTGACATCAGCTGACAGCACACTGGTTTACTCCAGGAGATAACTTGTTCCAAGTCTGTTCAGCAACAAACCAAGAGGACAACAGATGTGGATGAATCCAGAAGCAGTGAGGTCTTATGAAATGAAGGGATTGTTTTTAATAATTGGTGAGCGTGAAGGCTGGGCTTCTTAACGACACTTGAACCCAGTTCTACCAATGTTTTTCCAAAGGAAAAGCTACTGCTGAGTGCTAAGCAAAAGTACACAAAGTTGTTTATCGTTCAGGGAGTCATCCTTAAACTGAACCATGTCTTGAAAATGAATGGTTTTTTGTATGCTGCTCCATCTGAGGAGCTACTGAAGATTCCTTCCTTAAGGCTCCTAATGTTTCTCAACTTCTTCTCCATTAGCCAGAGAGGAGTTGGCTGATATAAACTGCAGCAGCAATTTTCTGAGGTCATGCCTGCTGTGGTGTGAGAGAAATCTGGGAAGTTAGCTTCCGGAGTTCCTGTTTTATTTTCCTCCCCTGAGGCAAAAATGGTCTTAATACTGTTGAGCGAGACCCAGCTAGGGATATGTCCTACAGCAGGTCTTGCTATGTTAGTTTATAACACTTTCAGGCCCCCAGATGTGGGTGTCAATGGTGCTTATGTTCTTCTACAAGTATCAGGGAAGTTAAACTGGCAGAACTGGGGTGAGGTGGGAAGAAAAGGGAAGGAAACTTCTGCACACTCCTTCCTCTGGCCCCAGGGGATTTGTTCTGTTTGCATTGGGCTTGTCTGAGCCTCAGGGCAGTGGGCAGAGAGGAAGTTGGAGTGAAGCTGTAAACTCACCTCAAGCCTAACTGCATCTTTATCCTGATGCCTCTTTTTATTAGGCAGTGGTGTATAAAGCTTCCCTGTATGCAGTAAAGTACCCTCCACTGGGCTTAGTGGTGTAATCTTGCTAAAGCCATAACTTACCAGCCATCAGCATTTCAGGCTAGCCAAATGAGAAGGAAAGGCCATGGTTCAGCAGAGACTAATTAGAGTGACTAATCAAGGGTGCTGGCAATTGTGTGGACAGCCTGGTAAAAAGAGGGATGAGGAGATACCCATGCTCCCCAGCCTCCTGCTAACAGAGCCTTGCTGCTTCTCATGGCCACTACAAACTTAGGCAAGGGCTGAGAATTCCTATGGTGTTTCTTTACCTCTGTCTCAGCCAGGTGGAAACTCTGTGGAGGCAGAATAGCTCATGCTACACATCAACACAGCTGGAAGAGGGCACCTTCCTTCTGCACATCTCATCAAGCTGACCAAGACAGATTTTTGGCCTACCTGATAATACCTAAATCACACTAATGGGGAGGAGATAGCAAAGATAAGCTTGTGAAGTGAATATTACAAAGTTTGTGGATGCCTGGGAACTTCCTTGCGCTGTTTGGAAGTGCTACTTCTTAGAGGTTGACCCATACGTAAATCAAAGCCCTTTGGATCCTGCCAAATTCTTCACTCAGAGTATTGCAGAGACTGCTGAATTCAGGGATAGCAACAGCAGTCCTGCATTTCTTTATGCCATTTTAAAATAGGCCATCCATCCAAAAGCATAATCTTAAATTTAATCTAGGAAGGATTTTGAGCTGTGGTGAAAGCTCAGCTTGGTTAGGATAGCTCACAGCCACACTCGTTGACCCCATATGGGTGACTTTGTGTTAAGGGCTGAGTGCAGCAGCTGGCTGAGGGGGAAGGGGCAAGAGATGCTGCCACATGTCCCATAGTGCAAGTGTACCCGGCACACACAGCTATATGCGAGTGGGAGGGGAGACGGAAGGGGAAAAATCAGACCACTACAGCACCCTGGGCTTCCCTGGCAAAATTGTAGAGGACTTAGAAGGAGTAATAGACTAGGTGGAGGCAGCATTGAAAATAATTGTATTCTGCTGCTTTGGTTATAATGTGTCACTTGTTCATAACTCCATCCATGACTCAAGCGCCCTGCAGAAGTCTGGACATGTGACAGCTAATAAATTCATTTATTGCGAGGGCTGTTTGTTTCACAGTCAGAACTGAAAGTTCATCTGCAGGTGCAGCAGGGCTGTGCAGAGAAGCAAACGCAGATTTACAGCTGTTGTGGCTTGCTCCACTCTGCTACAACAAATCATTTTGTTCAGGAAAGAGGCTCTGCTGTTGGCCAACCAAGACGTGGTTGGAAATTTGAAACGCTGCTATGTTAGTTTAAATGA
The DNA here is from genome assembly GCA_034336665.1 of Luscinia megarhynchos. Taxonomy (NCBI): domain Eukaryota; kingdom Metazoa; phylum Chordata; class Aves; order Passeriformes; family Muscicapidae; genus Luscinia; species Luscinia megarhynchos. Next base: position 76,321,314 of record JAPFBE010000003.1, read on the forward strand.
AAACATTACTGGACATGTTAGGGTGGGCATTTTTTTAACATTTACTGAAATCTGTCCTAAATCAAAGACCGATTCAAACTGATCAGAATGTGCCTTGCTTTCCACTGTCATTTGCTATCTTTTTCCCTTGCCATTGTGAGGGTGAATCAAGATCAGGATTTTAAAGTGTTCAGCTCCAAAGACCAGTTATTACTTCCTCCTGTGATCCTGTTTGATTTTCTGAAAATGAGTCAGTCATTTTCTGCTAGAATTTGGTGCAGGCTGAGCCTTTTCTCTGAGCTCCACTCTGCAAGACAAAAAAACATATTGCTTCACAGGCAGAACAAGTCTGCACAATAGAACACTTCCTTACAACTGGGCTCTGCCAAGTCTGCTCTTAGCCCTGCAAGGAGTCATGTTACTCCTCAGCAAGGTCATACAGGCCTAAAATAATCACTGATGTTTATCTTTCCCAGAGGATATTAAGCACCCCCAAACACCACCACAAGAACATCTAGTTAAAAAAAATAAAAAGAGAAAAGGATTAAAAATAGTTTGCACCTCAGCTATCAGTAGAAAAGCATTATGACTTTGCCTTTTCCCATTAATATTTTGTGACCTCACATCTGAAGTGCTGAAATACACCAATAGTGGAGGAGGATCAGCTTTGCTATTTTTCATTGATATTATATCTCCCTATTTACTTTGAAGCAGGCTGTGTACTTTTCTCATCATTTTATTGCTGTACCTTGGCTGTGTGCTGTTTTTACACTACCTTTGCCATAGTGAGGACTTGAGGATGGCTTAACTAGGGCAGTGCTGAGGCTATGTTACAGCCTGGATGCTTTCCTGAAGGTGCACTAGCTCAATGCTTCATGGATCTAGATCTTTGCAACAGCCTTGAAAAGGAGAAAAGTCATGTCAGCCTGTTTCCACAGGCAGAGAAGGAGGAGGCTTGGGAGGAGTGTGAACTGGCAGCTGAACTCTGCTCTCTGCCCAGCACTGGTGGCTGTCACACCGCAGCTCCATCACCTCACTGCTGCCTTGTGTGCTCCCAAGGGGTCTGGAGCAGCTCCAGATGAGCAGAAAGGCTGCAGGATGGGCTGGTGATGAAGAAGGGAAGGGTGAGCAGGCCATACCTTGAGTCAGGCTTCAAGAGAAGAAGCAGGGACTGCTGGATACACAGGATCTAAGCCTGTATCACTGAGGCTCCCAAACCACAGGGATTTTATCCCAATCAAGGGTGTCCAGCACTGCTGTTAATGATTTGCAGTGCAGGAAAACAAATTATACAAATTCCTTGCAGGCCATATTCCCCTGCCTTTCATGTCTATATCTCTGAACACCCATTTACTTCAGTCTTCCCTTCCACACTGTGTGTTTGGCACATCCTCTCATGCCTACATCCCCAAATTCACAAGCCTCCTCTGGCTGACTGGGGAGCGAGAGACATTTCCTCGCCGCAGTGGTGTTCGTGGGAAGATGTGTGCTCAGGGGGGTGCAAAAAGCTTCAGGCAAGTTCTTTGTGTTTTGACAGACTTCGCTGAAGGATTTTGCTCTGACTTGAGCCAGACATGGTACTGGCAGATGCTGTGCAAGCTTCCCACGCAGCACTGGCAGTGCTCTCGGATCTGACCCGCGACCACCGCCCCTCCCTGACCCCCTTCCCTCTCCCCTCTCAGCCCAGGCCAGCGTTTATCTTGAGCAGAGAGCTCTCCCTGCCAGATTGCGTGGTGGTTCTCTGATGTGAACAGATGGGACTAGGGGGGCAGGCTACATCTGTTCCCTGAATTCTTCCACCTTCGCAATTGTTTGTAAATGGGTGAGAGCTCTGGGAGGCTGGGAAACTATGGGTTTGGGCTCAAAATATTCTTTTCCTGTAATGTGCTCAAAAGTGAACCTGTGCTGTGTAATTAAGTTTGACACTGACGAGGAAAACACCTGCTGGTGCAAGCAGCTTGCCTCTCTACCCGCAGAAGCACAGATTCTTCCCAGGACTAGTGCTAACGCTTTCTTCAGTCCAGTTTGGAAAGGCCCAAGTGAAGAAGCATGCCTCAGGATACCATTCCACAGCTTCACAGCATCAGGGTGTCTTTTTTTGAGATTCAGCATGGATTTAATTCCTGTTTCAATTTCTCATTATGTTTATGTAACTGATTTTCAGAAGACCTCAGCTCTCATTTCTTTGCAAGTACTAGTCATGGACAGATGTAAATAGCAAAAGAAGGCTGAATCCTTTGTGGAAAATGGGCCACAAACTCTTACCTTTCAGATTTCTTTAAACATTTTCTTCCTTTAAACATTTTCAGGTTGTTGTCATCTATGTTTGCTTCTCCTGCTTATTTCTTGCCAGATTCTCCATACAGTGCATGAGTTATCCTCATAAATCATGCTGTCTTGCCTCCTGGACACAATTACTTCTGTCCATCCTGTTCTTGCCAGGGAATGAACTGCCCCCATCTCTCTCACCCTGTCTTCTGTCCAACACAGCATCACCTTATGGGCCACCCAAAGCTTTAAGGGTTGGAGCCACACATGCTGAGCCTTAGCAAACCCATCAACACCAGCTCTGAACAGGGCAGCCCTGTTGGCTCACTGTCAGCTGAGAATGCCCTCCCAGACACCTGACATCACGGGGACTTGGCCACTTGACCACTATTGTGTGTCCATGCTCAGTCCCATTGTACCTGTCTCCTCCTGGCACAGCAATGCCAGGGCGTGGAAGCCGGTGTTCCATGTGTTGGGCTGACACACCTGCAGACTCCCACCCTCTGGTTGGTGATGCTGTGCTGTAGGACTGTGTTCTCAGGAGGACAGAGATACCTACTTCCTGTAAAAGTATGAAATAAGTGAATGAATATCACTGAGGGTCTGGCTGTGCATGTTTATGGCTCTCATCTGCTCTTCCTCTGTATTCTCATCTGCACTTGGACTCCACCTTGCTGAATGTGTGTGAGCCAAGTAAGTATTTTCCACAGGCAACAAGTTGCCATTTTTGTATTCGAATTAAACGTCAGTTTCTTACACTTTTTAACTGCAGGTTTCTTTCCATTTGCAATATTCTGCTATTTTCATTGTTTCTTGATTTTTTTTCCAGTTCTGTTGGCAGTTGGTGATTTCATTCCTAAACTGTTTATTTCTTCTTTCAGATTATTTGTAAGTACTAAAAAAAATTCCACTTTAATACACTGATTCATGCATTGCCTCACAGGGCAGAACTCATTACATTTACATGTGAATTAGCCTTTGGTTATGAACCTTCAGCCAGTTTTCAAACCACATCACAGTGGCCCTATTCTGGCATACTGAATTATTCCTCTTTTAAGATTTTATCCATTGGTATTAGTGTGTGTTTTAAAATAAAAGGAAACACTAATTTTAAATCCATGCTGCCTATTATTTGGGTTTCCTTTTCCCTCTGGATGTTTAGCAAATTATTATGTCTTGATATAGTTTTCATTATTTTTTCTGTGAAGAGCGGCTAGATGTAAAAGATTACAATTACTACAATCATTCCAGGATCAAAAAGCACTACTATGCTTGCTTTTCTTTGGTCTTTCACTTCCTTCCCACCGAGCAGGGCAATCAGCTCTGCAGTGGAGCCCAGTGTTTGGGGATTCAGAACAACTGCCTTTCATTCAAAGGCATAGTGTTCCTGGCTTAACACTCTCCATGAGAACTGTGTTCTCTCCCTCTCTCAGGAAAACAGGAGTATCCGTATTTTGATCTTCCTGGTGATACAGATTCCACTTTTGGCCCCATGAGAATAATTGCTTACTCTTCATGTCAGGTTTAACCATTACGTTCGTTCCTGAAGGGGGCTGAGGTGCAGAGGAAGGCAAGGTTATATTCTGGAGTGAAATGGGTTCACTAAGTTTCAAATGCATCTTCAAAAACACTATTTCTAGTCAGTATCAACAACCTTTCACTGAGTTCTGTGCTGTTGCACATGACCAGATTGGACAGGAGTCACATTTGGAAAGTGTAATGAGAAATGTCCTCCCAGGTATGATACACGTTGTTTATTTCTGTAGAGAACTCCTATAAACCTTTACAAAATGCCCAGGACTGCAAGAAGCAATGATCAAGCATGTTTTTGTCTTTTCATTAGGAAACAAACTATGGACCCATAATTCACACAGCTATGGCCAAATTCTCTCTGGCTTTAGGCAAATCTGGCTAAAAACTGGCTGGTGACAGTGGTTTTCGTGTTGTCCAAAGAGTCCAGTAAGAAACATGTGATTCTATAAATGACATTTTAGGTATAATGTTGGGTTTTTGAGCACAGAAATATTCTATATCTGAGCTGGATGTAAAACATGCTTTGTTGATGGTTACAGGCTTGGTTTTCCCTGTGATTAGGGGGAGACTGTAGAATTTGAACAGTGATCTGGGAAATGGTCATCCCTTCTTGTTCCTTAATAAGGCAGATGCTTGTCCTATCATAAAACCTTCCAGGAGTTTTGGCTTTAATAAGGAAATCCTATTTTACATACATCTATTGAGTTCTCCAGTGCCCTCCTCCAAAACAAATCTTTAGACATCTACAGCAGAACTGATCTTCCTGGATCCTGTTGTGTCCATGGAGTAAAATAAGAACACCTTGGGTACTGTTTGATCTATAAACATTGAAAATAGGTCAGAAAAATTATACCTTAAAAAGTGCTTACTCTTTTCCATAGAATGAAACCAAAAATGTTTAGAGTGAATACTCCCCCACAGAGCTCTACAAATAGGTGAAATATGGCCTGCCTGTTAGTGTTTGCCACAGGAGGAGAAAGATAAACATGACCATTTAAGACAGGTGAAAGCTTTCGAGTACTTCTATAAGTCAAACAGGCCCTGGAGGCAGCCTTGAGGGCTCCCTGTGGCTGAGCAAGCCACCAGGTGTGGTCAGACAAGCTGTGTGCCATCCCAAGGGTCAGGAGGTGGTTGTGGGGCACAGCACAGAGCTCCTGGCACTACAAAGAGTGGGGCCAACATCCAAGCACAGCCTGGAAGCTACCAGTCTGAACTGCTGTTGGCCAAAAGGAGAAGAGGCACCTGTAGGGACTGATTTGCCTGGTGCAAGGATACAGATCTGCCTTTTTCTGCTGCCACATGGCATGGCTTGCACTTGGTATCCTTGGTCTCAGGACTTGAACTCTCTCACGTCCCAGTGGCACCTCTATAAGGACACCAAAAATTTCATCAAATAGAGGCCTCCAGTGCAGCTCTTGCTGTAGATGCCTATGATAGTCAGCAGTGATGGTTTGATAAAAAGAATTTGATCCCTATCGAATTTAATGCACAGAGCAGAAATTGAAGAAGAGGTACTTCTTGATATACAAAAGAAGAGTTTGTTTAGAGCCTTTTGAACATCTCAGTGTTCTTTCCTTCCTTGCCAGGCTTTTAATGTTATGAGAAAAGTATCACACTAGCAGCATTGCAAGCTTTATGATTTTTTCATGAGACAGGGTTTTCTATTTTGCTTAAAACCCCAGCTCCTAGAAACAATGGATTATGTGAGAATCTCTCCATTCTGTTTGAAAAGCAAAGAAAATTTCTAGTGCTCTTTTTGTCAGAAAAAATGATTGAAACGTGACCCCAAATATATACTAAGAAATCCAAAAGCATGTTTGGAATTGATTACACTTTATATGTGCATGGTTTGAAGTCAATTGTGTGATTTTTCTTTTGGAGAGAGACATCTGACTCATGATTTCTGAATGCTTGGGGAGTGGTGCTATTACATTGGGGATACCACTGGTGTTTCAAATCTGTTGAATGATTTCTGACACAAAATGCTTTAGCTCCTTAAAGCAAATAAATGTTTTTATTTGGTAAGATGTATAGGAGAGATCTTGCTTTAAAAATATATGGAACATGCTTTTGTTTTGTTTTTGCTGAGCAGCAGAAACATTAAGCAGATCCCATGCAAATCCCTAAAGATGAATCGTATGCCTTTTGGTATGCACAGAGAATATCTGAGTTCACCACAACACAGACTTGACCAAAAGGTCCAATCCTGTGTATATTCAGTTCCTTTAGGGATACTGAGCTCGTGGGACTTGTGTGCTCCCTAAAAAGCCCCCTCTGCCGCTTTCAGAGTTAGAGCAGCTCATAAAGACTGTGTAAATGCTCCTTTTGGGCAGCATAATTCACTGTCTGGGTCAGGCAGCAGTGCTGCCTGGGGAGGCAGCTTTGGTGTGAATTGCCACGATAGGATGCACTGGCTCACGTGTCCGTAGCTGAGTTCTAACTGAGGCTGTGAGCCAAGCCTTTCCCCTGGACCCCTGCCCCTAAACATCTGTGGCCAGCCCAGAGGAGGCTCTGTGAGCACAGTTTGTGTGGGACATGGGCAGGGCTGAGCATGTTGTGGTGGGTCAGGTGCTAGAAATAAAAGGCTGGTGCCTTGGAGGGCAGTAGCAACTATTCTTTGTTAGAGCATCATTTTTCAGTTTCTGCTTTTCAACAAAGGCAGATGATAGCAATAGGAGACATGGCTAATGAACCTGCTCCCTCTGGGAGCCCTGTAACACACAGTGTCAGCACCTGGTAGATGATGCCATTCACTGTGATGCCAACGTTTGTCCAGAACACATGGTAGGCCTGGCATTGCTGCCATGCAAGCACTGCTAAAATATCTTCTGTCTTTTCTTTATTGTGAAAATATTGTATATTTTTACTCAAGCAAACTCCCTTCAGAATTACCTATATAACAGAATTAAAGAGTATTTTTCTTGCTGAGGGCTTCATAGACCTTTCAGATTTTTTTGATGAGCTATGCATTTGCAAAAACACATCCTGAATGCTTGCCAGCAATAAGGTGAAAAATCACACACAGGCTTTAGCTGTTCCAAAGGCCTAATGTTCTTTCCCCCAATGTAATTGAAAGACACCGCCTGAGTCCATGAGCCAATCTATGTCCCTGATTACTTATTTGATGGGATTGTGCATAGGGTCCCATAATTAAATGAAACTGCCAAGACTGGTGCTTGGTATAAAATTCATTGCACTGTTGGAACAATTATATGTAGGGATATAATTAGGGGGAGTTTGAACTATGTTTTCCAGTGTCACTCCCTTCTTTGTGTACTTTTTTGTTATTCCTTTTTAGCGTTGTTGTTTTGGATCAAAATTATCAGAAGTAAATCAGAGCCACAAATTAAGAGCAAGATTGCATAATGCAAGAGTGTGAGATTTGGGATGTTTAAATTTTGCTGTGTTGCTAACAGTTGCTGGTTGCTTAGCACACAGCAGAAGCAGATCTGCTGAGATCTGCAGGAAATGAGTGCCTGAAGAAGGTATGAGATGGATGAGGGTCCCAGCGTGGTGCAAGGTACCTTTTCCTCTTCCACAGGCGGATCAGATGAGAGGTGTGAGAGGGGCCAAGGCAAAAAGCCCCAGCCCTTGATTGATGTAGTAGGATCACAAGTGTCACCTTTTAGGAGCAGATTAACACTGAAACAATAGATGCAAGGGAAGCATCCCCTTGAAACACATATAGCTGTTCTGTGGACTGGGAACAAGTGAATGCTGGCTGCCTTAAGTGGATTCACTAATGTCTACTAAAGAGTAAATAATCCTGCAATTTTGCTTCAGTGAGATCATGAATACACTTCCTTTTTTCTGTCTATTGTCAATAGTCACGAAGTTACCTAAAATGTTTTCAAATTCTTTTATATGTTCTTTTATATCTCAATGTTTGCTAAATTGATACAGGCAAATGCAAGTATTTTTGACTAACCTGATCTCCTTTTATGATAAGGAGACCCACTCAGTTGATGAGGGAAAGGCTGTGAATATTATCTACCTATGGATGTCAGCAAAGCCTTTGACACCATTTCCCACAATATTCTCCTGGAGAAACTGGCTGCTCATACATACTTGGATGCATGCAGTGTCCACTGGGTGAAAAACTAGGTGGATGGCTAGGCCCTGAGAGTGATGCTGAATGGAGTGGTGAACTGAACTCCAGCTGGTGGCTGGTCATACTTGGTGTTCCCCAGAGCTTAGTGTTGGGACCCGTTTTGTTTAATATCTTTATCCATAGTCTGGGAGAGGGGATCAAGTGCAGCCTCAGTCAGTTTGCAGACAATACCAATTTGGGTAGGAGTGTCAATCTGCTGGAGGGTAGAAAGGCTCTGCAGAGGGATTGGACAGGCTGGATCAGTGAGCCAAGGCTATTTGTGTGAGATTCAGTGATGCCAGGTGCTGGGTCCTGCACTTGGGTCACAACAATTCCCTGCAGCGCTACAGGCTAGGAGAAGGTGGAAAGCTGCTCAGTGATAAAGGCCCTGGGGGTGCTGGCAAACAGCAGCTGAACATGATCCAGTGTGTACCCAGGTGCCAATGGCACCCTGGCCTGGAGCAGCAGTGGTGTGGCCAGCAGGAGCAGGGCAGGGATTGTCCCCCTGCACTGGGCACTGCTGAGGCCACAGCTCCAATCCTGTGCTCAGTTCTGGCCCCTCACTGCAAGAGAGACACTGAGGGGCTGGAGCCTGTCCAGAGAAGGGACACGGAGCTGGGGAAGGCTCTGGAGCACAAGGGCTGTGAGGAGCAGCTGAGGGAGCTGGGGGTGTTCAGCCTGGAGAAAAGGAGGCTCAGGGGGGACCTCATCCCTCTCTACAACTTCCTGAAGGAGGAGGTAGCCAGGTGGATTTTGGTCTCTTCACTCAAAGAATAAGGGTGAAGTACAAGAAGAAACTGCCTCAAACTGCACCAAATTGCACTTAGACAATACATTAGGAAACATTTCTTTCCTGAAAGAATCATCAAGCATTAGAACAGGCTGCCCAGGGAAGTGGTGTAGTCATCGTCCCTGCAGGTATTTAAAAGACGTGCAGATGTGGCACTTAATGACAAAGTTTAAGTGGTGAACTTGGCAGTGTAGGTTAATGATAAGCTTGACGATCATAGAGGTTTTTTTCCAACAGTTCTGTGATTCTGTGACTCACCTATGAGTACACATAGGATCACATGTTCTTCTTTTCCTTAGAAAACCAAGCAAGAAAAATAATCCACCCTAGTAAGAGAGGAGGCCAAGGAAAATTATAATGCCCTGTGTTAAGGAGAACTTTGTGGTGGGTCTTTCTGGTTCCAGGGTGCAGGAAAGCTTGATCCTGACTTTCTCCACATAGCATAATCCCACAGAGGACCAGCAGTGACTCAGCTCCTTTGCCACTCACTGTGGGTACTGCCTGTGGTGCATCCTACCCACCCGGGCTTTTTAAAATTACTATTTTCTTCCTTAGTATTTGGTGTACATGGAGTACAGCAGACACTTTGGTATAGCACCCATTTTGAAATATTCCCAAGACCTCTGAACACCACATTCACTCACTATATCCAGTTTTTATTCATTTAATAACCCAAAGTCACTTTTTTTTTTTTAATAGTTATTTAGCAAGCATGCTGCTTCCACATTACTGCTGATGGCTGATATTGGTAATATAAATGCTTACATTTCAGTACCCAGAAGGAAATTGTACATGTGTTTAGGAGTGCAGTTAACAGTTTTGTAGGTATCAATGCAAAACCTCTTCTTCGATTGCTGATTATGAGCCAATATTTAAGAAGACAAGCTACTGTAAAGGACTTAGTGCAGCAAAAACTATGGTCTCCAGTTTGTGAGTGCCAGCACTAATGAAAAGATCATGTTATTTGTCTTCACTGATTTCTGTCTTGAGAAAGAAAAAAATATATTTAATATATATCCTGCAATAGGATCAGGCAAGTAGATTGGTATTCCGTCTAAAGCAGACTATCTCTTCTAGCTAACAAAGTTTTTAGTATATATTTAAGTCCGTTTTAAAGATTTTGCTGCTTAAGAATGGTTTTTGCTGAATCAGAGACTGGATCCTTTAAGAGTGCTGTCTTTTGTGTGAGGAGGATATTCAAAACTGTAAATGAGAAAACTCCTTGTCTTGCTACTGGTTTTTGTCCTATTCTGACAATTTCTGCTAATTAACTGACAATTAGCAACCCTAGAGTTTATTGTTTATCATTTTGTCTTATTTTCCCTTTTGTTAAACAAATGATCCAAAGTTAAGCTTTATGGATCACACCTCTTTGTTTGCCATTGTTGACGGATCATTTTCCACTCAGAATGGAAATGATTAAACCATATAAGAAAGGATCATGCTTGCAGCCCATTCTCTGGCATCATATATGGAAAAATATTGCAGCTGGTTGAATTGTCTAGTTGAAATTAGCCTTTAAAGGAAAACAAAACAGAAGGGAATTGTGCAAGTGGGTTCATTATGGCTTTATCATAACAAGGAGTGAGTGGTGAAGAGGGAGAAAAGATGACGGAGTTCATGTTCCTGCAGATTAATTTATCAGTCTTTATGGGCACATGAAAAGAAAATTATGGCTACCTATAAAGGTCTAATTAGAGCATCTAGTGTAAATTCTCTGCAGCTAATCTGGTACAGTTCATAAAAAGCTAACAATAAAAACATAATGATGTGTTGCATTAAATGGGCAATCTTCAGCAAATGGGGCTAAATTAAAAAAGGTCTATTGGAAAAGTAGGCCCTTTATAGACCTTAAATCGAGGATAACTCAATAAATACACAGAGTGTTTTGCTGTTTAGTCCAATAGTGACTAATGTACCCTGGATGTGTACTCCTGGGAATGTTTCTGGTCTTGGGAGCAAGTCAGAACTTCTGGTAAAATCCCTGTAAGTATCACCTTGAACACTTGGGGATTACTTGCATTTTTTAATGCTTCTTCACAGTTCTGACCTTCATTATATAGCCCAGTCCTGTTGGTGAGCATTTCTTGGTGTAAGCAATCAAAACTGGAACAACTTCTCTGACCCAGCCTTCATATCCATGCCTGAAACATGGACATATGAGAACTTGGCAAAGGTGTGAGCTAAAAATCTCATGTAAAACCTCAGTTCTGTCTGAAAGGAATAATTCACAATTACTGTAATTTGAGAGTGCTGAGAGTACACTCTGAAAACTCATCTCTAGAAAGCCTTCAAATGTTAAGACAGTGAGAATAGAAAGGCAAATGAATTTATTCAAAACTCCATAAAAAGGAGAATTTTCCTCAAGGGTTGCTTTGATTACACTTTGTCTTTCTGCCTTATGACTGATTTCCCCCTCTCACCTGCTCCAGACACAAGCTACCTGTCTTTGCTTTGTGGACTCTCTGTGGTCAGTCCCTATATGCTCTGCTTCTGCTGCCACTAATTGATTTTTGTAGAGACCCTTTGGCCACTAACTGAATTTTTGAGAAAGTCTTTCTGCACATTTGAGGAGGAATTTTTCAAATGAACCAAACATCAAGGTAATCTTCTCTCTTCATCTTCAAGGTCTCTGTAAACAGTCATGGACAGATCCTTAAATGCAGTTCAACAACCACGAAGCAGCCAAGTCAGCTTTCCATTTTTCTGGCCATGGTGGTGTCCTTGTCCTCTGCTGTCTGTTGTAGACAGTCTACCTTCAACAGAGAGGAATGATTTTTGGGAGGCTGCTGCTTTGTCATAATCTTTCTTATATGGTACCATAACATTAAAAAAATATAAAAAATACATAAAGAAAGGCAAGAGTTATGAGGATTGGTGATATTTGCAGGATGCATAATAACTGTGAATTCTGCAGTCTTATTAAAATACTCTGCAGAATGTGGAGCTCCAGTGACCACTTCCTAGAAGTGCCTTTGAAACAAGCAGCTCTGTTCCCATGTCCCTGAGCAACAGAGAAAGAGTAAAAAACTGCAGAGGCCAAGCAGACCATACAGATTATAGTTTCCTCCCCAAAGCTTTCAGTGCCTACACTAATACAGCAATCAGATGTGCTATAAAAATCTATGTGAGCATACTTAGCGGGGAAAAAGAGAAAGTAGAGGAGTTTTGTGCATAAATTATCCTTTTCTATGTAAAAGAGACAGACTTAGCCATTATGTCTACCTCCACATCTTTGGAGGCCATTTTAGCAGAGGTCTCTACTTCCCTGGTGTGACTGCCAACTTTGAGAATTTTTAGGTTGTGGATGATTGGTCTAATTGGTTGTAAAATAAACTATTTCAAAGAACTGGCACTCCTCATATCTGCCACTCTTGGCCTAATGTGTTTGTGATGTATTTGCTGGTAGAGAAAAATGTTGCTGGATGTGTGAGCGCTGGAAAGCTGCAAATTGTTTTGCCTTTCTTTTGTTTCTGTTTATCTTGGTTTGCAAATATTAAGCAGACATAGTTCTCAATATGGACAAATGTGCTGCAAAATGCCACTCAGCTGAGGAGATCATAGCTGTTTTTCAATTATTAAAAGCACATGCAGAAGAATAAACTCAGAGCTAATTTCAGAATGAAAGTTTGCAGCAGATGCATAACCCTAGTGAGGAAAGGTTTAGGTAACAGAAATGCTGATGTGTTTATGTAGCAAAATCCCCCGAGACAAGGAGGATTGTACATTGACACAATTACCACATACAGGCTATACCTGCATGTCTGAGGGAAGTCCCTGTTAAATGTCACATAGCCCAATTTTTCCAGTTACACTGGTGACAAGCATTGGAGGTTCTTGTGTGTTTAGGTTGGTCTGAAGAGAGAATATGTCTCCACAGGTCACAGATGAGCAAAAGCTCTGGGCCTTTTGCTAAAAAGAGGTTTTGCTCTTTCTCTCTGCATACTCCTGAAAGGGCTGGGAGTTTTATTTTTTTGTGGGGTTTTTTGTGGGTTTTTTTGTTGTTGTTTTGGGGTTTTTTGGTGTTTTTCGTTTGTTTGGTGTTTTTTGTTTGGTTTGGTTTGGTTTGGTTTGATTTTTTTTGTTTTGTTTTTGTTTTTTAAAGCCACAGAAAGTGCAAGCAATTTTGAGAACAAAGTACATCCACCAAAACAAAGTTCTGGAAGAGGGGCAGAGATAAGGGAGGAAGGAAGGATGAGGAAAGCCATGGCTGCATTACCACCTTCCATCCCTACAATTTCTATTTAACAGCCTTCCTGTGAGAAGGGAATGGGATAAACTTTGATAAACCATCTGACTCAAACCCTGCATATCCAGGAGCCCTTACCAAGGTGATATAGCTTAAGACAAAATTTTAGCCATCAGTTGGGATGATGCTCAGAGCAGCTTACTCTGCTCCCTCTGCTCAGTGTAAAAATCCTGACCTTAAGCCCAGGGTAATCTCACAGGTTCCACTGTGCAATGCAAGCTCATGTGACACTTACCCATCCTCCTCCCAAGTCCTGCATGGTGGTAGAAGATAGCCAGGCAGTTCTTCCTACCACAAGGAGCAGCTGGACCACACACTTGGATGGAAAACCTGCCCCTCTCTGTACATGCCGGCACGCCACGGTTTGCTCATCAGCAGGCGCTGGGAGTCTGAGTTGTTTTGTTGTTTTGGGAACCAAAATATGCAAGTGACCTCCTTCAGCAGCATGTCACAGAGGACATGTTTGGGTTGGCTTTATGGTGCAGCAATATCTATAAATTTTCTTTCTTTTGTCAGTTTGTGTCGCAACCTTCATCTTGTTAGAGTGTGCAGGAGAGTCTATACCAGAGCAATTTGTAAGCTTTTTGTTTTCCCCTCTATCCTGTCAAAAGTAAAACAGTTAAAGTATGTCCAAATATCTAAAACCTCTGACACCATGCAATGTATAAAATAAATATTTCTGGACTTTATGAAATCAAGGGAGTCTCAGATCCTTTGTAGCTGACTACATAGTGGTATTCCCTTTTGTGTGCTTTCTGCTTCTTTGTAAATGTGTCACCTTCAGGAAATATTTCCAATACAGACCTCAAGGCTTACTATAGGGACAAAATCCTTCCTTTTGCTTGTATGACTTTGTGTTCTCCTCTCATACAGTGGAGGGGGAGGATGAACAGTCCTCTGCGAGCTGCCCTTGCAGATTAGCATCCCTTCTTTGAGACCAGACCTCCTGCTTGCTCAGGACTGAGCACATTTGCTCCAGACAGACTTGGACCAGACTTGCCTTCTGCTTCTTTCCAGAAAGGCTTACAAAGCCTTGTTGGTTCAGGGCTACAGCACCCTCAGGGGAGCTACACAGCCATCATCTCATGACCTAGAAAAAAGGATTATTTAGATGTATTGTTCTGGAAACATTTTGAGTCCCAAATGGACATTTAGGGCCAAATGCTGCTCAGAAGTTTATACAGGCATAACTGCAAGTATGCTAGTCAATATTTCTCTCAGCAAGCACAAATATTTTCCCTCTTTATGCATCTTTGAATGCCAATTGTACCAGAGATCTGGTGAAGGACTAAAGATCATTTTTGACATGAAAATAATCAGAATCAATAATAAAATGGTCATCTTAAGTCTTTCTGCAACAGGCATCTTCTAGATGTGTGGGAGAGCTCCTTGACATGTGGCCTAGTGTTTTTATTCAGCCCAGTGAGAATTTATAGCAAATATCATGCCTGTTTCTGGATTGTGACAAGGTAGGGTTGACTTCCTCCTTGCACAGTTGGCAGAAAGAGTAGGATACAGGAAGCCAGTTGTGGTTTGTGCCTTATTTAAATGTCCCAATGACTTGTGGGCAGCTTTAAAGTAGCCTTTGTAATAGGAATGCCATGTAAAAATACCCAAAACTGCCTGCCTTTCCCAGAGGAACCACTGGAAGGTCTTGACTGTGCTATTCCACTTCCAGAAGTGATCAGGATTTGGTCAGCACAGTCCCCAGCAGGCAGTGGTGTTCCCAAAGCCACCCTGCCCTCACACAGTGCTGCCTCACAGCTGCATTTGTATGGGATGCTCCTTTGCTCTCCCTTTTCATTCTGAATCATCTTCACCAAAGACCTTTCTTTCACCGACCAAAGTTATTCCAGTAAAGCTGGGTTTTACTGTCTCACTTGCAGACTTTGTGGACAATTATTCACAGGGAAAATATTTATCTTGTTTTTCCCAATCTCATTTCTACACCTGCCAAATCGCCTCACCCTTTCCAACTCCTTCTAATGCCCATGAAGATCCCATTGTATCATTTTGGTCCGTTTCATAAACTAAAGAATGTATTGGATTGGGCAGGTCTGGATTTACTGCCAACTATGACAGCTAATTTGAATGTCTGCTAGTATCTCTGGGACAATATCATGTTCTAATCTTAACCAAAATGGCATCAGACTTCTGGCATGGCTCCGTCATAGTCAGTGTCGTTATTAGGAAAAAGATTTACTCCATACTGACCAACTTTATTTTTTTTTGGCAGTGAATTCATACATTTATGATGGCAAGTTCTAATAATACTATTTCTCTATTAAACCAGCAGCCCTGAAAGAAAGTGAGAAAGTAGAAATCTCAAGTTTGTTCAAAAATATTTGACTCCATCATGTCTGTGGGGAAAAAATACTTTGAACATTTAGTCAGTGTGTAATATACCTTCAGAAACATGGTAGCAGAATGAATGTTGAATTCTTTTCATTGTTTTCTTTCTTAAATCTCCTGGATTGTTTGGGTTTTTTAAGCCAGTCTTATGATTTTGTGGTCCAACACTTGTATTTTAAACTCTGGATATTTACAGTAATATATGTAATTAATTTTATGGCTTATTTAAAAACAAGTTTTATAAACTATGGATCTTAGGCTGGCTGCCAGAAATTAGGAATATATAGGTCTTCTTGATAAAAACTTGCTGTCACTGAAAAAGATTTATGGTTGCAACAAGATATGAACTGATAAGGGTTTGAGTCCAGCCTCTGCAATAAAAGAATTTATGTGCAGTTTCCTCCTCTTTAATCAGTGATTAGAGTAGGAATGTGATGCATTTGAGCCAGTTGGTGCAAACTGTGCTTGTGGGAGTTACTTATTTGACATGACCAGGACGAGTTATGACCTTCACCTAAAGATTTCAGCTCATTCCCCTGGGAATTGAATGAGCCCTCCGGTCTAATCTGTCCCCTCATTGGGGTGCTACTGTTTCCCACATGCCTGGCTGTAATGCCTAGGGATGATGCTGAACCTCTTGTTACCCACTGACTTTGACATGAGTTTCCAGTGCTCTGAGATGTCAGGCCGCACAGGGAATTGGGATGTGAAAGCGCCCTGTACTAAGGCATACTTTGATTGTCCTAAGGGCACAAAGCAATTTGGGTCCTTGCCTGTGGTGCTCTGAAGTAGTTGCTGTTCCCAGAACAGCTGGTAGGCTGGGAGGGAAAGGAGCTGAGCCAACCAGAGTGGAAAAGCCAAGAGAGCTCTACAGGGGAGGGTCCAGGTTCCAAGCCCTTGCACTGGGACAGTGGTATGAAAAGTCTGGGGCTGCTGCCCAGGGAGGCTGGTCTGAAGGAAAGACTGAATGGCATAATTTAAACATGATCTGGCATTATAATACATGGGGTGAATTCACAGGAGAAGCTCACAAAACAAAAACTGTGACTGGGTAGAAGCAAAGCCTTGCCTTATTTAAAGCAGAGAAAGCAGAGTTGATGAGTATGCTGAAAACACATGAAGGTGAGAGTAAAATCAAACCTAAAAAGGGGGAGAAGTGCCAGCCCAGCAGCCTGTCCCTGAGTCTATTTGTGCCTTGTGGCTTCAACAAAGAAGGCATCCAGGGAGAGAGGAAAAGAAAGTTGCAAGAAGGATACCTCTGGAGGGATGTACATGAGCAAAAAGGAAGTAGTGACCATTCTTCTCAGTTGACTCCCAAACTGTGTTGGTGAGAAGGCAGGGATAGCCATTATTACTCCATATTCTAGATTACAGTTTAGTGTACAGCTATACATCAACAGTGCAAACTAGAGACTTCTCAGGCAGTGTTCTGAAAAGCAAATTATCCTTTTACTAGCTTTATTTTTTTCCCTTCTCTTACACTTGTCTCCTATTCCTCTCTATCCTGTTACTGATTCTGCAGGAAAAAAAGACTCTGAGTGCAATTATTCCCAGCTGGACAAATCTGGTGGCTCCCTACTCCTATTGTCCCATCCAGATGAGCAAGAAGGATTTTAATGGCAAGGAGAACAAGTGGAAGGGAGGGGTAGAACAGAAAACTACATCTGGAAGATGGGAAAGGTCCAGGAAAGCACAGTCATGTAAAGAGAATATTTTGTCTTTAGCACAGTGTGCGTTTGCTCAGAGTATAATGGAAAGGAAATCTCTGAGCAACATTATAAACATATCTTCCAGCCCTGGTTATGCACACACACATAAGTGGCTCAAGTTTCACTCCTGTGGATTATTATTGTATCAGCACAACCTTGAACTATATTTATAGTCTTGTAAGCTGCCAAGTTGCAACCTGCTTCTTGTTTTTTCCTGGTGGCAGCCAGCATGGCCTAAAGAGGCGATTGCAGCTGAGGGTGTCAGTGGAAGAGATTGGAGTCTGGCCACTCACTCTCTGTGTGGCCATGAGCAATTCCCTGCTTCTCCATACCTCAGTTTCCCCACTGATAACAGCAGGGAGGGTTATTGTTCCCAAGGCAATTTTAAGCACTTTATTAGAGCTTCTTGTACCTTTACTGTTGAACACGTGTTTGAAACCTGGTGATTACAGTAGATGACTCTGTGTGATAGCAACAGCTTCTTGTGAGACCCCCTTTTCAGCCCCTGCTGACTGTGAGACAGAGCTGCAGAGGACTCTGGCGTCAGTGCCCGTGTCTCCATGAAACCACCATGGCCCCATGTTCACTGGGATTTTTGCAGGGCAGACACATAGGCCTAAAAGGCTCCACCATTTACAGAATGACAGATAGGATGCCCTATCTGCATACTTGAGGAAAACTCATTTCCTTTCAGAGACAGGCACTAGGGAAGACTAATTACATTAACCTTTTCTTTTCTAACACAGTTTGTACCTGGTTAAGAAAGTCAAGAATGTAAAAGGAGAGCAAAGGTCTCTTAGTGCTTGCCAGAGCTGTGGTACCAACAAGCAGGAGTGCAGGTCTGAGGAGGTGGTGGCAGATGCCAGAGCTTGCCCTGGGGTGGGAAGCTGTGCTGATGAGGCCAGCTGCAGAGTTCACTGATTCTTATTTGTCTAATACAGAATTTTCTTGCATCTCACATGACATGACCCTGCTGCCATTGTGCCTGGCTCTCTGGACAGAGTCTTGTTTTGCTAGGGTTCATTTGAAGTCTGAGGCCTGAAAGGTCACAACATCACATACTTATAACTTCCAGCTCTCAGACTCTCCTTTCTTTTGCTAGCTCCTCTCTCGTTTCTAGGTTTCCTCTCTCCAAATGTGAAGCCTACAGAAACCCACATTTCCTATTTCCTGTAACAATTTTTATCAGGTTTGTGATGTGCAGTAGTGTCCACTTTGCAACAGAAAAGTGTTCACAAAATTAGTTGATTATATATGGTTATATTAATTCTTTTTTTTTCTTTTTCTTTTTTTTTTTTTTATTTCCCTTAAATCTTCAGTCACATCTCTAACCTTAGGGGTACTCAGACATAGAGAGGGCTTTCCTTTTTCAGCACATTCCTGTCCTCCACTGTGTAAATCTACAAGCCAAAAGATGATGTGATCCTGGCAGCCCAGTTTTTGTGTTGGAAGTGTACTTTGTGCTAAGGCTCTTCCCCCTGAAATCTTTGTGCACTGCTCAAAATGATGAAATCAGGGATCATAATTCAGCAGCTAATTAGAATGATGATAACACCTTATCCTTGGCAGCTTGCCATCTTGCCTGCCTGCAGCAGAGGTCTTCCCTTGGAGTTTGGTCTCATTTCAATCTCCAGGTCCTTGAGTGCTGTGATTACTCCAAAGGTGTAGGTCTCCCACCATGGCCCATTCCAACCCTGCAGCTGGGGTGCTGTGGCCTCCCTCCCCCTCTGAGATCCCAACATCAAGTTCAGCTCGCCTCTGCTCCATGGCACACTCAGGGATCACAGGCAAGAAGAGAAATTGTGAAGTTACTTGGCTGTAAGGGGGAGTGCTTTAGGAGACACACAGATTTCACAGCCCTTCCCCATCACTGGGGGTACTGTGGCTCCTCCTAGGTCACATCCTATACTTTACATCTACATCTGCGTCAAGAGGAAGAAAAAATCAGGAGCAGAGAAGAGCTGGGGAAGATGAACAGTCACTTTAAACCTAGGAGTCCAATAAAATACTTCCCTTCTCCATTACTACTCATTTAAAAAAAAAAAAAAGAAGGCAGTATTTGAGCCAGTTGCTGATTGTAGTTCTTTGGGGTGGGACAGGAGAGAGGAAAGGCTGAGTCACAATTTCTGAGCACTCAGCTCTTCCATAATGCTTCATCATTAAGGATTTTAAAGTGGTTTTGACATATGAATGAGTTAAACTTCACCACTTCCTAGTCAGGCCAGGAAAACCTTTGCTGAGTTCATTTACAGATGAAATGGAGCAAGCCTTTAGGTCAGAGTTTTCCAGCCTGGATACTTCATGTTAGATACCAAAGTTAGAAATAACTTTAAAATGTAGTGGCTTTAAAGTGCATTTATCCATGCTTCTACTGCCACAGTAACAAAGAAGTATCTGGATTTATTCTGGATTTAATCAGACTGTGGAATTCAGTAGCCTCCTACTGATCTGGTAACACCAGATACCTCCTCTGCCTCTACCAGAATTATCTATGAAAGGCTGAAGAGGAGGCAGATTTGCTGTTTTCTGCTGAAGGGAGAGGGTTTCTCACTCTACAAAGTAGTAGAGAAGTAGAGTAGAGAATCCTCCCTTCTTCCCTCTCATCTTCCCTCCCTCTGGTTTTCTGTGTCCAGGACCATGGTAAAAGCATTAGAGATATTGGAGCCTTCAGCTCCAGAGATGCCTTCCATTAGGCTTTCACTCCTTCTACTACTCAGAGCTCTTGCTTTGAAGAAGCCGGTCCTGTCCAGTCACCATCTGCACACAGAGGACAAGAAAATTGCCATGAACCTGCACAACAAAACAATGGCTTGGACACAGTTAAGTCAGAGGAAATCTATGTGAAACCAGCCAAAGTTAAGTGAGTTACCTTGGAACTGTTCTGGGCCATGAGCCCTGCGCGAGACTTCAAGGACCTGGAGACCTCCTTGAGCTGCCTGTGTGGCAAGGCTGGGGTCTGCTAACCAGCTGATCTTCACTGAGCTGTCGGAGCTGGATTTCTCCAGAGAGCTGACCCCTTTTATCCACCTCCAGCTTCCTTGCCTGGGCCTTCCCCAGCTTGTCCTGGCACAAGCTAAGGTACCCCCATCGAAATCTGTGCTCAGTAGCTTCTGAGTAGTCACTCTGGGATATACAGGACCAGGCACAAACCTTTGGCAGAGTACAAGACCTGCTGAGATGTCTGTGTTCTCTTCTTCAAGAGTGTGTCTTGCAGGCAGTTCTGTGCTAAGGGGACTTTTGTGACAGTAGCATATTGCAAGGCACTATGAGTACTCAAAGCTCTGGGCTAAAGTTTGTTTTGCCTCTGTATCCTGACTGTCTGAGCAGAAAGGCTGGCTTAGCTTGTAAATGTGACTTCACAGAAACATGGCAAAAGACAGAGATACCTTAAGCCAGTAAATGCTTCCAGATGGGGGCATTTCTGGTGAACTTTTTACTTCTGCCTCTAAATGAGGCACTGTTAGCTTTTTACAAAGATCGAAAAGATTTGAGCCTGTGGTAGAGTGAAGTGTGGTGGGACTCTCTTTTCTTTTTCTTTCTTTTTTCTTTCTTTCTTTCTTTCTTTCTTTCTTTCTTTCTTTCTTTCTTTCTTTCTTTCTTTCTTTCTTTCTTTCTTTCTTTCTTTCTTTCTTTCTTTCTTTCTTTCTTTCTTTCTTTCTTTCTTTCTTTCTTTCTTTCTTTCTTTCTTTCTTTCTTTCTTTCTCTCTTTCTTTTCTCTCTTTCTCTCTTTCTCTTTCTTTCTCTCTTTCTCTTTCTCTCTTTCTCTCTTTCTATCTTTTTCTCTCTTTCTTCCTCTCTTTCTCTCTCTTCTTCTTTCTCTCTTTCTCTTTCTCTTTCTCTTTTTTTCCTGTCTTTGTCTCTCTAACTTTCTCTCTGTATATTTCTCTCTTTCTCTCTCTCTATTTTTCTTCCTTTTTTGTTTTCTGAGTATTTTAAGTTTTCCTCCTTTCTCTCTTTATTTGGTGCAAAACAAAGCTGGTAAGAAGAAGGGAACAGTGCTGTTTTAAAAAATGCAGCTTAATATATTCCTAGAAGCTTGTAAATAGAGAAAAAACAGGCAAAGGAGGGAGAGCAAGCAAGTTTTGACAGTAATAGCAGTGAGCCAGTGGAACATCTTGAAAGGAACTAGTCTTGTCCTAGGAAATTAAAAAGACATGTGTGTAGCTGTTAAGGAGCCTGAGAAAAGTGTCTGATTCTCAAGCAAGGCAGTCCTGCAGGAGGAAGTTTACAAGATCTAGGAGTAGTAGTATCCGTGACTTTAATCTGGTCTTGGAAATTATTAGTTCTAAGCATGCTGGAAGGAATTAAGACCAAACAAGGGGTTTCAGTTTAGAATCTGAGTCTTTGATGCTTTAGGAAAGTAATTTGATTGCATCAAATGGGTCCCAGGGATAGGAACCTTAGTCCATAAATATCACTGATCCACATCATTAAAAAAACTTCAATCTGCACTTTTTTTTCCCTTCTTCTTTTTGCAGTGCTAATATTCTTTGGACATAAGAGGCCCACAGCTGAATCAGCAGGGAGATTGATTTCTCTCTCTCCCTTTAAAAGAGGGAAAGAAGGTCCCTTTGGGTCAGGGTTAAGGGCTTGGAAGGGGCCTAATGGGAAAGTTCATCTCACAGCTGCCAGCAGTATATAGTACCAGGCCCATGGATAACAACAGGATGTGGGTTTTGAGCACTGTCAGCTCCTTCATGATATATTTCTTTTTAATTTTCTCCTTTTAAAATAATACACCAGCTAAGAACATTCTTTATTATCATAACAAAATCTCTGCTCCAGTGACTCTGAGACGTTCCTAATTGTTTTCAATCTGTCAGGAGCACTTTCTGTTTGCATTTCTGCAACCACTCAAGAGATTGCTGTAAAGAAAACAAACAAAAAAAATGTCCTGGGCTAGCTGAGGGGTTGGGTAATGGGTTCCAGCACTTTCACCTCGCTCAGCGCCCCTGAGCAGGAACCAAAAACTGAAGTGGTTGGTAGTAACTCGAGTATCAGCTTTGTAACAGCCAATTTCGAGCTGTTGTTAGCACTTCAAGTCACCAAACAGGCACAGTGACAGCCAGTGAGTTAAAAATAAGCTCTGGTTATGGTGGAAGGCACAGGGAAAACACCCCATTCACCCAAGTGGAGATGGAAAGTGAAGGGAAGAGTGCACGTAGCTCTTTGCACCGTCATCCTGTGAATGAGAAATCGCAGCGCATTTCCCACGGTGAAAAACACATCTGATGTTACTTTTCATGCTGTTTTCTAAAGAGTGATCTCATTAACGTGAGAGCAGAGTGATTTCTGGGAACAGCCGTGTTCTGAGTGGCTGCTGACCCTGCAGGAGCCGGCCATGCGGGGCAGCCTTATCCCGCCATAGGCGCATCCTCTGCGGCACGGCGTGCCGGCCTTGCTGGCTGCTGGAGGGAGGGAAGGCAGTGCACAGCAGCCCAGGGCCCCCCACAGATCTCTGCCAGCAGAGCTGGGACACATGGGCCACGGGAGGAGCGCTGAGGAATTTTCCCAGCTCGTGGCCTGTGTGGGTGGGTGTTGCCTCCCAGCACGGAGGCAGCGTCCTGTTCTGAGTCTCGGCGTTACAGCAGGAATGGTGGGCCCCCAGCCCAGGGGGAGTTCCTGCTGCACCACAGGCTGTGGGAGAGAGGTGCTACCTGGAAGAGCTGCAGAGCTAAGATGGAAGAAAGCTGCCCCACTGAGCAAGCGAGCTGGGAACGGAAGGCAGCATCCACATTTCCTTCTAGAAATGCTTGTGAGATGTCAAGCCTGTCCCTCTTCATTAATGGTGCAGGGACCAGTGGTTCCTCTGCAGGCAGCTTGGATCTCTTCTTGGGCTTGGTGATAGGATGTAATGACATGATGACAGGCGCCCGTAGCCAGAGAGAAACCTGAATTCAAACCTGGTAGACTTTGAAGGCAGCAACAGAAAACAGAGGAGCTGTGGATCAAGTCCATTGAGGTTTATTCAGAATAACCCAGAAAGATGAAGACAGGATTGGTAACTGAGCTCCTCAATCACAGCTCGGGGTTGTAACTGTACTTTCCACCAGAATTGTCCTCCTGTAGCTCTTCATCAGGGTTCCAATGTCCCTGTCCCTGTCCATATGTCCATATGTCCCTGAAGAAGAGTCAGGGCTGGTTTTGCACACGTTAAAAGCAGAAAAAAAAAAGAAAAGAAGAACAAAACACAAAAAAGCAGAACCACAGGAACTGTCAGTCAGTATGTTTGGAAGGAACTCATCACCTTGGCATCTGGTATGCCCTGAGCTGCTCTCAACTACTGACACTGAGAAGTTCACACCAAAATCCAGGAGCTCTGACCACCCCTGAGAAAGGCCTGAGTGAAGAGTGGATCAGTGCAGAGGACCCAGAGCCATGGGTCTGAGTCAGGCTTTTGTTGTGAAGGATGGGAAGAAGGACCTATGTCAGAAAGGACTTATCCTGCTGGTTTGGAAGTCGTGGCTCCTTCTGCTCTGCCACAGATTTCCCACATGTGCTTTAAGCACATCCTTCAGCTCTCTTTGGCTGCCTGTGTAAGATGGAAGGTGTTGCCTTACTCTGTCTCACCAGAGAGCTGTAAAACATGGTCTATTCCAATTTCAGGGAGTATCATATCACTTACCCAAGTAACTTTAAAAACTTCAATTTAAAGCAAACCATCTTTGGGACCCCTGCTTGGTCTCAGTACTTGGGAGGAGCCCACAGTAAGAAAAAGACACGAAGTTCCTGTTCCCCACTGCTGCTCAGACATAGTTGAGAAGTCTTTTAGTGGGATATGCTTTCCCACCTGTTTTGCACCAGCATAAAAGGTTCTGCTCAATGCAAGGCAGCAGTTGGGTTCATGCTTTTCCACAGGAAATGCTGGACACAGAGATAAGCTCGTCCAAGTTAACACTGGGATAACAGCAAATCTTTAGCAAGTAGGAATGTGAAGCATGGCAGCACTGTAGCCATGGGGTATGTGAGGGCTCTGCCACATTTTTTATGGAGAAGCAAAATTGCTTTTTCTCTCACCTTCCTGGGAAAGAGGAGACAGATGGTTAGCTTGACTTGTCAGGAGTGTTGTTGCTGCTACTTCTTGTCCTCCCTGTGCCCTTTGGCTGCCTTTGCTCTGTGCAGCAGTGTACAGACATACACAGAGTGGCTGTGGGCAAAGGAAGAGAAAACAAGCTCTAGAACAAAACAGAAAGTATGTTCTCATGCAGACCTCATTAATAATGGAGAGCTATTGAAGAGAAATGGTACAAAAACCAAGCTATTTCTTGTTGGAAAGAGTGGGAACGTGCTGCAAAGAGGGAATGTGAAAGGTGAAGCCTTTCAGAGTTTACATCACCCTCCATAAAACAAACTTCAGGCTATATCACAGTTACTGCAACATTTAGCCAGGCAGTGGGATGACAAACATCACTTAAAAATAAACAAAGAAAGCATTTTAAGTCGAGACTTTTACTATCTCAAATTCTTTTGTTTTTTTGGTTTTTGGGTTTTTTATATTTCAGCTCAACATCACAAATTTTCTTTCTTACTGCTAGCTCTCCAGAGAATTCAAATTCATGCTGAAATCATAAGACCTTTTCTCAGGTAAAGCAAATAAGGCCCATATAGCAGTGCTCAGCAAATGCATGTCTCTTGGAGACCTCCTGCAGCAGGGACTGTAGCTTAGCAAGTCATTCATTATTCAGGGCCATCACGCTACTTTCTGGCCTGGTGGTCCAGATATATGCTTTAAAGATGCAGTAACTCTGTGTCTGTAACTCTGCTCAAAATTCTCTGTGACATAAAGTCCTCCTAAGATTGTGGTCCATGAGTTCTTTCTCTTTTATGCTGGTCATTACTCTCAGAAATGCATACGAAATTGATTTCCTTTTCATGACATTGTTTTCAAATGACTCTTCTGTTTTCTTCTGCTTGGTTTTTGGCAATCTCAGTGGCTTGGGAGTTACACAAAATAAAATTCAGAGTGTCTCCAAATGTTTCACTGACAAAGTTGTCAGTGCTTGCTCCCGCCTTTTATTGGGTTTGGATATAGCAAGGAAACTGAAAGGAATGGGGGCATCAGGGTGGTAAAATTCAAATGCAAGAATATATAATCAGAAGAAATTAGATCCTTTTGAGCTTACAGAAGTAGAGCTAAGAGCAGAACTTGGATGCTAAACCTAGTACTCATTTGGGATGTTGGGTTTTTTAACTGCAAAGTTGAGAAAGAGAACACAGAAGAGTCAGTTGCTTTAATATGCACTGCACTTCTGACCAGCAAAGTTCCCAAATAGTAAAACTCTCCCAAAAGCTCTCCCCTTGCCTGCAAACAGCGAGCTTACATGCAGGGAGGGGGAAAAATGCAGTCACATTCCTTTCGCACTCCCACTCGCCTCTGAGGTTCTTCCACTTCCTTCCTATGGCTTTTTTTAGAACTGTAGTGTTTTTCTCACGTCCGGCAACAAAGGATGTTTTGTGCTGCTCCTGAGGTTGCTGGTTTCTTTTTTTCTTTTTTTTTTTTTCTTAGTTTAGATACATGCTTGAAAATATCACTCTTGTTTGTTTGGAAGCAAATTTTTTTCCCTCTGGTACTTTAGAGATTTGGTCAATTGCTGAGGACTTGTTTAGTAGGTAAAATCCTCTCACCAGAGTCAACATGTGTATTTTCCTGCAACATCCCTATTTCCTTGTGAAAACCACCATGCTGCAACCCTAGAGGTAGAATGATATTGAGGAGTCAGTTATATTGTAGTGATTTCTCTCCCCTGTTAGTGAACAAGATATGGAATCACTCCAGAATTACCATGGTGCAGATGAGAGAAGAGCATGGTGCAAAAATTGGTTCAGAAAGTGCATAGCTTAAAAAATCCACAAAGGTCTTGTGCTGTTCCCAGTTTAAAATCCAGCCAGAAGAGAAGGAGGAGCAGGGCAACAATGGAATCACAGTCTCCAGACTGTAGAGTCAGCTCTCTCATTTTACTATAGTGTAACATCATGAAATAAGAGTGGAGATATGCATCCAGGATTAAATCTTTGGGGTTTGTTACATTCTTGTCCCCAATCACTATAGCTGGGTCTTTGTCACAGTGATAAATTGACTGTGGTCACACACGTTGACATTATTCACTTTGAGAAGTAAAACTCCAAACATCAGTCATTGCTGTGTCAGGGACCCTGGATATTAGATATTCAGGCATTCAGTGTTTCCAATTTATTATAATTTGTAGGCAACTAGACAAGGTGGGGAGAAAGCCCATAGACAGCCTGGAATTATATCATAAATCTCCAAAAGCCCTAACATAATCTTTAAAACTACCTTCAGTTTCTCAGACAGGGAGCATGAGTGATACAGTGAACCTGATTTTGACCTTTTGCTCAGCAGTGCTGCACAGGTATTATTACACTGTCGGCTTTGGCTTCTGTGGGACTCTCTGCATAAGTGTCTGAGAAGGGAAGTATTCAGTGAAAAAACATAAGGACTGCTCTCTCAGTGCCTGCTTCATCTAGATAGTCAGGGTGAAGCAAAGAGAAAATGAGAGGCTGTGAGTCTCCACTGCTGGTGTGGGAATTGTTCCTGGGTTGTGCAGATGAGGCTAGAGAGAGGTACCACACACTGACATTGCAGACATCCTTTGTACTGTGCATAAATGAAGAAATATCCATAGCCTTGTTACTTGCTGGTTGTTTTCTCCAGATTCCTGAGAAATACCAATACCAGCTCTCCAAAACAGTCAGCAAAATGCAGGAACCTGCTGGAGCTCTTAAAAAGTGAGCCCTGATTAAGAAAACTCTTTGATTGCTGCTTTTGTGGTGTGTCTGGCTTCCTATGCTTGCTGCCAAGTTTTTCAGAGTGGAAGGAGGAATTTTCCCCTATTATATGGCCAAAGCCTTGCAATAGCTTTGGAGCTTGCTTTAGTTGGTGTGTGCCATTGGGCATGTGCTGGGGAGTCATAATGCCACATGCACAAAGAGGGGAGTCTGTGCATACCATGGATGTCCCTGTGACTTCCTGATAGCTCAGCTATGGCTCTATTCCCTGTTTTCTCCCCTAACACTAAGCTGAATGGGGGGAGAAATATCAGGTCTGAGTGACTTGAGTTGCCCATTGAGTACTATCCTCACTCTGAAAGACTAGCTCTAGGAATTTGTGCTGTGGTGCCATCAATCCCCACTCTTCTGCTGGATTATTTCTCCCAAGCCTTCCAGAAGGCGGCACATACCTGAGCCACAGGCATCCCAGCAGCCCAAGGCCGAGACAGACACACGGAGGCTGCTTCACCCTGAGATGCCAGGCAGTGAACTGAGATGCCCGAGGCATGTTTGCTTGTTTTATCCACCAGTTTGGATAAGGGCAGTGACTCTGACAGAGTCAAACACCCAGCGTGGTAAATATCTCAAACAAACACATCTGTTTACCAAAAGTGAGTCTGTCTTCCATTTGGTTTGGCTAACATGAGCTAGCAAACCTGATTTAACCTCAACCTTTTATTTGGGGTAGGCACAGCAACTTGCAGCTGCTTCTGGAGAGGCATTTTTTCTAAATGCCTGAGTAAGGCTATCACTGGTGAAAGGTAGTGTCATATGGCTGTCCATGGCAAGACCTGGCTGGCACTATGACACCTTGCCAGGAGAAGCTGGTGTTGTCACTGCAGTGGAACATGCAGTGGAATGTGCCACAACAGCCCAAACAGATCCCCAAGCCATCAGCTGATGGTTTGTAACCCAGCAAGCACATGGCTTATGCCAGCCCCACACCTCAGTGGGAGCAGGTGGTACCCGTGGCTGTAGCCAGTGTGCTGCAAGGTCAGTGCTTCTCCAGGCAGAGAAACAGCATTGTCAAGGTAGCCTGGGTAAACAGCCTGCTAGTCTACGGTCAACTCACTTTGCAAGTCAAGATGAATTTAAAAAAAAATAGTCAAGTTCACTATTTTTTTATTTATACAGCAGGAATATTCTGAACTACTTGCCCAAGTAACACTTTCAATAAACAGCAACAGGGAGGGAGGTGCAGTGAAGGCTTTGTCTTGCTCCTACACTCTCCTCATCCCTGTTGCTGCCTCCAGTCAACCCAGGTCACACTGGTATCCTGGTCTTGTTGTTCCCATTACTTTAAAGTTACTGGCTTACATTTGTTTGAATCCCATTAGAAAAAATAGAAAGTTACAATTTAAACCACCATCCCTAGAGGCAACTGTGATCCTGCTTCAGCAAAGACAAGCAGGTGTTGTTGTGACTCCAGCTGACACCTGTGCTGCTTCTCCACCACTGGGACATTTCCCCTATCAGGATGGTGATGCTTTCATGGCCCTCAAGTGTAGTCTGGCGCAAAGAGATGAAATACACCTACTTTGATTTTCCCAGAAAATGTGATTTATGATCAGGAAGAATCCACCTCTCAAGGCAGGCAAGCGTTGCAGGACAGAGCTCCAGCAAGCTCAGCCAAGACAGCACCCAGAGCTGTGATGCTCCATCCCAGCTCTCATGCTGCAGGGAAAGGGAGGGTGAAACTGTGTCAGACTTGGCAAGTCTTCATGAAGCCGCTGAGGAACTGGACTCAGGATGAGAGAAATGCAGCCCCTAGATCTACTCTACAAATCCCAAACAACCTCTGGATAAATTTTAGCTAAAAACTGGCTCTTTCATGCCTGCAATAACTGCACTTGACAGCCAAACAGAGACCCTTTCATATTTAAAAACAGAAAAAGCAATTAATTATTGGAGTCAATATAAGCCAGGAGCTGGCAGAGTAGCAGAGCAATGTCTGCAGTGTTCTGACTGTAGCAGAGGCCATAGTGGCTTTAGAGCTCATGAGCCCATCAGCCCAGGGGGACACGCCAGCATTCCGAATGCAAAGCTGCTCAAACTGAGTCATGCCCTAAAGCAGCAGGGTTGGTAGGCAGCAAAAACAGAAGGCAGCCTCTGAGCACCCTAAAGAGCTTAATGGAGTCAGTGCTACTTTGTCAAACCCAGCCTGGCTCAGATTTGGGCAACTGGAGCTGAAATGCGTGCCTGTCTGGTTTACTGTTCTCCAGTGGCTGTGTGCAGCAAGTGCCAGTGTGTCAGAGGCAAGCCTTGGAGGTTAGTGGGCAAGCCCTGAGAGCCAGAGCCACTGATTTCTCTTTCTCATAGCTGGATAGTCTGGTTCAGTGAGGAATGAAGCATTGTGCACTAAAGCCAGGCTCAATTTTATTTTGTGTCAGTGTTTACCTGGAATAGACCATGATGTGAGGTGCTGATGTGACTCAGGGACTCCTGGCTTTTTTGCCAGGGACTTGATAGCATTTGACCTTCTGTTGACTCTGAGTCCTCTGGACATTGGAGAATTCCCCAGAAGGGAGCTTTCCTTATCCTCCAGCAAAATCCTATTAATTTTTGGTTGTTTTTTTTTTTTCTTTTTTACTAGAAAGTCCAATCCTTGACACTTGCTAGCTACAAGATGTCCTCATGGATTAGCAACTCAGTGAGGTAATGAAAGTCAGCTGTCTTAGACACTTCATTTTCTGTTGCAAGATACTTGCACATGACTGAGGTCAGTGATGTTTGGTGAGCCCAAACCCTGTGGAGAATGCAAGGAGAGGCAGTTCCTGAGCTAGAGGAGACTGTGGCTAGGAAACCAAGGTGGTGGTGCTGCAAGTCGAGGAGGGACCTTTGAAGTGCAGTCTTTGGGCAGCTGCCTGGGCCAAAAGCAAACACTGCACAGGACTTCCACTTTGCTAACAATAATGAAAGCAGCTCCTGGAACGATTTGCTTGTCCTGACAGCAGCACAGTTTGGTTGAAATATGTACAAATTGAAAAGAAAAAAACAAAAGAATAAAAGATGAATTTGTAAGAGGGGCCTTTCCTTGGGCTGGTTGTTCTCACAGCCTCGTTTCCCTGTTCAAGTTGGTAATTCCCAGCAAAGGCACGACTCAAGTGCACGGTGACTGCTCTTTTAACATGATCAAAGGAATAATTATATGCAGTGGAATTCTCCAAATACAACAATCGCGTGTGATCCGCCCGGCATGAGGAACCAGCTGCATGTCTGCAGAGAGCTCCCATTTGCTCTGCAGACAGGCTGCCCCAGGTTGCAGCCAGGGACTGTCCCTGCCTGCCACCATGGAGCTCTTCCCCAGCTGCCTTCCTCTGTGTAAGCTCACTCCCTGCATTTGGGCTGCCCGAGTGGCAAGGGGATGTGGAGGTCCTGTGTTTCTCTGTGAATTCAGGGGATATTTTCCTAAAAATCAGCTACTGCTTGCTTAGTTTATACTGGAATAGAAACTTTATTTATAGAAGCAACAGCAGCAACAGGAACCCTGGGCCCTAGCAACAGCAAAGTGAGCTCCACAGGTGCTGATGGGAAATACTTCAAGGTGCTGGGCTTCAGCAGCAGATTTTGCTCATGGTCTCCCATTTTACACCTGTCCCATCTCTTCTAGGAGCTGCTAATGAGAAATCAGTCTTTTCTTCATCCACTGAACTATTTTTTCTTCCCCCTCTGCAGTCAGCATAGTGTAGTGTGTCCAGGGAAGGGAGTGCTTGTGGAGACACATGGAGGTGAGACCTCTCCTGGAGTGGAAAAGGTTTCTCTGGTGGCCTGAAGTGGGTCAGCACCAGGCCCAGGGTGTTCGAGCAATAAGGGCTGAGCTGAAAGTCACTGAGCTTCTTGACTCCAACACTCTTCTGCTACATCCCTGTCTGTTGTTCAAGCCCAAAGCTTCCAACTTGCAGGATTATTGCTGAGGCATCCAGCCACTCCACTGCAGTCTACCTGCGTCTGCTTTACCCAGATCACACAAGCTCTGTAGGAAATCTCTGGAGCTGCTCACACATGCCCTATTGATAAAGTTCATCTGAAATCCCTGCTGAAGTGCATGCCTGGGAGGCAGCAGTGCAGATGCTGGTCCAGCCTGCATTTCATTGTGCATGTGTGTCCTGCCTCGTCCATCCAAACTATTCCTGGCAAGGTCTTGTCTCTTTTCACTCAGGCACTTAGGATGAGTATCTGAAGCCAAGATTGCCCATGTAATTGATGCCTGGACATGGAGTTTTGGAGTGGTCTGAAACTCAAACAAATCACCCCCTACACCTTGTGAAATGGACTCACTTTGTCGATGTACATAGTTGGCCTCATTCAATTATTCCTAGCCACCAGGTCAGATGGGTACTGCTAAGATGCTGTTGACTGCTTGGTGGTCTACACTGTATCACTTTCATCAGTTTTTAATATCTTTTTCCACATGAGACTGTAGATTATCTAGATTGTTTTTATTAATAGGAGACAGATGGGAATTGGGTGTCAAGTTGTGATCCTGAAGTGTAGGAGCTTCATAGCCTTTTAAAAAATTCATGGTATTAAAGATAATTCGAAACAAAATTAGTTTCTGGCTTTAACAATTAGTGAGGCAAAATAGATGCTTAATAGAGAAGGAGAGTAATTCTTTAGTCTGAATAGTCACCTCTGAACTGCAGTCTGACATACTTAAGTCTGGTACAAAAAGCTAGACTCTTGCATGCTCTAAATCTGCCATGTTTTCCCTGGCACTGCACAGCTCTCATTCCAGTGGATTGCATTGCCTTTTTTAATCAGATGATATACTGCACAGGAACAACATGGGAGGAGAAACACTGGCATCACTGATATCTCTGGGACCTTGTGCATTAGACAAATCAGATTTTGGAGGGCTTACTTTGCCTGGGTCTGTTAATTGAAGCTTCAAAATTAAAAGCCAGGGGCACTTTTTGGAGCACACACAAGTGTGAAATGAGCTGCACGCACAACTGTAAAATGAAGACTTTTACACATAGCTGAAGAATAACTATACTGGGTCTGAAATGAGTATGTCAACTCCAGGATGCTGTCCTAGTTCTGGCCAGGAGTGGATGCTGGAGGGAAAAACATATGAAAGCAGGCAAACATGGCACAGTCCTTTTCCTGATGCTGTTGTAGGGATGGGAGTTCCTCAGTCACAGACAGTATCTTTATGTTTAGTAATTCCAATGGACTTTCTTTCCCTCTACAAGTTTGTTTTAACTTCTGGCCTCAGCAACAGCTGAGGCAATGAGTCCTACAGCTTAATTGGCATTGGATGGAAACCTGCTTACTTTGGTTTACTTGAAACCTGATGCCTGCTAATTGCATTTAATGTCCTCCTTTGGAAAAAAAAGAGAAGAGGAGGGATGGGAGGCTCCCAGCTCACCAGGTGACAGGTGTCCCATTATGAGGCATCCACTACTGGCTCAAGATTCACCTCATGCAGTCACTGCATGGCTCAGCCTCCTGCCCTGGCACTGTCTGGTGAACTCTGATCTTCTCACCTGCAGCTTCCAGCAGGCGAAGCCCCTGTGCAGGCCTGCTTGTTGCAGTTCAGCAGGTCAATGGACACTGACCCAGGCTTCCCCTCTTGCTCCATTTTATCTTTTATCATTTCTAGCTCAAAGTCAGGTTGATATTGTCTGGAATTTCTTCATATGCAAGCCTTGCGCTCAGGCAGCTATCCCACACTCCTTGGACACCAAATAATGCAGAGGGCAGGAAAATGGGATGCTCAAATGCCCCAGCTTGGGTCAACTGGAACAAAAAGATTACGCAGATCTAAAGTAGCCAGTTTTCAGATGCCATCCAAGTACCATCACAGAAATCTTAGTGTGGCCATGTGGGGATGTGCACCAGAAGCTCTAACACCATCTGTTTATTTACTTACAGAGAATAATTCGTGCTCCAAAGCTCTCTGTCAGCTCCATTTTCTTCTTAATTTATATCTCTGGAGAAGCTCTTTTCTCATTGACTAGTAGAAGCTGTCCTCCTGATTTAAACCTCAAGCCAAGGTTAAGTATTACAAGTTATGCAGTACTGTGATATCTCCCTATTTAAACTGTCCCCCTCCTTTGCGAGGGATGTACTTCACCCCCAGGTTTCATACACTGGGTCTGAAGGATGCTTGTAAACCATGAGAGGATTTTTTTTTTCTTTTTATTGGTACGAAAATATTGTGAGCTTAATCTGGCAAAGTACTCCTAGTGTGGACACATCTGGCAATGCTGTACTGGTAGTGAAAAATCTCTTTCCACAACCTCTTTTCCCAATCAAGTTCATCCAGTGCAAGTGTGGATTTGTCACTGTAACTGAGATGAGGGGAGAAATGGCTCAGGGCAGGACTGAAGATCTTATCTCCCAGGATCTGGAAAAGAGGGTGGATAGTGAGGTGGCAATGTTTGCTATTGATAGCAAGTTATTAAGGGTAATAAAATGAAAGTTGACTGCAAAGACTTGCAAAAGGCACTCACTGTAGTGAGGCAATAAAAAAGCAGATAATTTAGATAAACACAGGGTGTTGTGCATGGGAAAAACTCCTAACTATAGATGCCAGTTGTGATAGACTGTGAGTTAGCTGTGTGTGTTCGGGAATGAGATCCCAGAGTTGTAATAGCTCTGTGAAAACAGCCTCCTGTTCCTTGACAGCAGTGCAAAACAAATCAAACATCAGGAGTTATCAGGAAAAAGAGAAAAAACAGAACTATAAAATTTGCTAGTTCTGCCTTCCATCTCAGAAAGGGTGTATGAGAAATAAAAAGGCACCAAAGTTGTGAGGATAACCCAAAGTACAGGACAATTTCTACATATTTGGGACTCCCTTGTCAGAAAAGAGAGTGAAAGAATAGTATAGAGGTGCTGACAACCATGAATGCCCTCCAGCAGGTCTGTTGGAAATTATTTGGGCTGTTTCTTTTCACACAAGACCTATGGGACATTCTGTATGGTGATGGTGGTGCTTTGGATGAACAGAAGGAACAGTTGCAGTTAAACTGTAGAACTCACTCCCACAGGATTCTGTGTTGCTAACAATTTGCAAGGTAAAAAGCAATTAAACGTATCTCAGGAAGAAAAAAAAAAAGAATGACAGCCACGAAGTATAAACACCTCAGCTCTGTCTCAGGAGATCCCTAAACTAGAAACATCTGGCAATGGATGGAAAATACAAAGGACTTATTCCTACATGTTTACCTCATTCCCATCCTCTTCCCTGTGCACCTTCAGTCAGTCTGAGATGGAGATAGGACACTGAGACAGATTGACCTTTGGGCTGACTCATGACTAAAATTCTTAAGTTTGTCATAACATTTATACCATTATTATTCAGATCATGATATGAGTCGTAAAGAATCAGAGTGAAAGTGAGATTCTCCTGCAAGAAAAGTAATCTATGCTTCAGAAAGATTACATTAAAATAAGTTTTTTGGAAGAAGAGTCCAGTGAGAAATTGGAAATTTAAAACTAGTCATTTGAGCATTGGAAGAGCATCATGCAAGTCTCCCTAGTAATTTTCTGTTCCTGTCTGTCATCAGCCTTTTTCACATACAATCTTAGCTTTCAGTCATGTCTCACATTTGAAAGTTCACATGATGCAAAAAACAATGAAAATATGTTGATTGGACTGGCTTGGTTTTTCCAGCTCCTGAGAATGGGGAAGAACACTTCACTTCCCACAGACAGCCATCTGTCCCTACTCTCCCCACTGCAGTCACTCAGGGCATCCTTCCTTGGATAGCTTTAGGAAGAGGCTCAGAGCTGGCACGCAGGGCAAGCCATCTTGCAGGCTGATCCTTGTAGATTCTGTTTTTCTAATACAGCTGCTTCTCCTCCAACCCTAAACTTTCCAGCCTGATGCCTGCACTGATGGGTTTTCTGGCTGCTATTAAGTTTGTTAGACAACTCTTAGGCTTCACCACAGATTTAGCTTTGTTTTGGTGCTGGGCAAAGGATCATGGAGTTTAGAAGTGAGCACACAGAGTGCTTTCAGAAGAGCTGCAGGAAGTAGGTAATTAATTATTAAGTAATTAGCACAGAAAGAGGTTTGCATCAAAGTAGGGATTTAAAACTTATCTGGAAGACTGGTGTTCTTCCTTGTAGATGCTTGTAAATAACTTTGGAAGTGCTGATAGTGCCCAACATGCACATAAACCCCAGTGTGTTGATTGTGGATTTGTGAGACACTTAAGGACAGCTGGAGGGGACTGCACAACTGATACTATCACTTGCATAATAGCTCACTAAAGAGCCATGGTCCAAGCAGTCACTGCAATGACTGGAAATGGAAAATTAAGGAAGGAGTTGCTCTGTGTTTCTCTCCCAGCCTGACCCTCTGGCCAGGAGGAGCTGAGCTCAGGTGCTGATGAGAAAGGACTGGTGACACTTTCCACAAGTGTATGCTCCTCTCAGCTGCAGCTTCACATGCATGGGACAGCAAGCACCTTGCAGAAACACCTCTCCCTGCTTGTCCTCCTCAGGGAGGAAGTAGCTTCCATTTAAGGAGCTGGAGAGGTTCTTGGCAGGGATTGCAGCAAAGCATCCCCATCTCTGGATCCTGTTGGCAGAAAAGCCAAGAGCAGCTTGAGCTCACCCTTTGGAAGTGCCATCTTTTGTCAGCTTGAGATTTTCCAGAATTTCAAAGCAGAAAGAAAGAGAGGGGTGTGAGGAAGCTATTAAAGATACATAAAATAAACTTGGAGCGAGGAGGAAAGCCTGTTTCATTGAGGAGCTGCACAATTTATTCGAGAGAAGGGTCGGTAAATGCTTATTATTTTAACAAAGACTTCTTCTGTCGTGAACAAGAGAAGCAGATGTTTAAAAGACGGACAGGAAGCGGCTGTGACAAATGAAAGGATTTTTGATTGAATTCATGAGCTGTGTTTCCTGCCAGTAATTCATTCAGCTGTAGGCTAGATCAAAACATAATATTATGGTTTAATCAGCACGCTTTTTAACACGAAGCCAGGATATACAAGTTCTTGGTGCTACAGGTAAAAAGCCATTAGTGCACTTGGCTCAGAAGCTTCCTTTTAAAGCATTATTCATTCTTTTTTCTTTTAAGCAAATACTTTGCCTATCAGCAAACACCTGAGAACTTCTAGAGAGTCGTGTTTTGGAGTGTGCACAAGCAGGTGTAGAAAGCATAAAGCACTTTCAGGGCATGGCAGATGAAATAGGCTGCCTGAAAATACAATGCCACTTGCACTGCAGTCAGAGAAAACTCAGTTTCCTACCAATTGCAGGGAGCACTAGATCAAGCTGGTGTGTGTGTGTGTGTGTGTGTATGTGTATACATGCTGCAAGTGTTAATTTTGATGTTTCCTGCCTCTCTCCCATCCTCCTAATGAATTCTATTTGTTTACAGCCTCAAGGAAAGCTTGTCACTAGAAATTTCCTTTTGAGTTTTCAGCTCAAGATTTCACAACCACAGAACCATTGCAACACAGTGATAAACAAGCTGAGGGAGGCAACTCTGGAGAATTGAGGCCTCTCTTTTTCACCATTTAGTAAAGTAAATAGTTACCAAATGTGCTGAGAGATAGAGAACTTTATCCCTAGCTGTAATGAGTATTAGCAAAAGTGGATTTTTTTTCCTATCAAAAAAATTAGAGTAGGCACAGGAACTGCTTATCCTCACACCACTCCTTGTCAGAAAAGGTCAGATGCTGAGATTTACTTCTGGGACACAGCACTTGGCTGTAAGGCTGTAGGAGAGCAGGGAGAATGGAAAACAGGGGTTGCAAAAGCTGCCTAAAGCTTAGGGTCACAGAATGGATTTACATTTCTCAGGACAAACACAGGACCTGACTGAAGCTGAGAAATAACAACCAAGATGTGCCAGCTGCCCTCCGTCCCCCTTGGCCAGGCTCTCGGAGGAGGGATGAGGACACAAGCACAGCCTCTGCCAGGTTCCTGCCCTGCAG
This sequence comes from Luscinia megarhynchos, assembly GCA_034336665.1. NCBI lineage: Eukaryota > Metazoa > Chordata > Aves > Passeriformes > Muscicapidae > Luscinia > Luscinia megarhynchos. The sequence goes on from JAPFBE010000003.1 coordinate 76,357,978, forward strand.
GGTGCAGTCAGCATGGCTTGGCTGCTGGGTGGGCCAGGGCCTCATCCTGCACCCAGTGTGTCCTTGCAGGCCCTGATAACCACAATATCCATAGATCTGCTGGCATTACCAGCCAGGCTTTCTCTGCCTCGTTTAATCCTCTGCAAAGTTTCTACAGGTGACCCTCTCATTGTGTCAATGTATTGGGGGAAGCCCTGCAGCCATGAGTTCCAGGGTGCTCTGGGATAATGTGGATAAAGGCTGCTTTCTGGAGGTTAGCAAGAAATTACACAGCACAGATTCTCCTTGCTGAAAAAAAAAAAAAAGTGCTTTGAATCAATTAAAACTTTTTACTTTTTACAACAATATATGTGAAATTTAGCCAGTGGTTTTAGTGATGGCTGAGCAGGCATATCTTGACATTTTTGAAATAACTGGTTTGTTTTTTCACTGGGAAACAAAGTTTTGTTTTGCAGCTGGTCTCAGCTTTGCAATAATAGAGTACAGGAGGAGAGAAAACTCATTCCAGAGAAACTAAATTCAACTTCAAAATTTCAGTTTAAGTTGAATGTATATTTTTCTGTTCAACCCAACCTGAATAGATCTTTTCACTTCTTTGAGTATTAAAAAAAGTGGATTTTTCTACTGCCCAAGGAGTAGAAAGTACTAATTATTATTATTTTGTAATAATAATAGTAAGTATTAAAAGTAGTAATTTAAAAAATATTTCCCAATTTCTGTCTAATTCAATGTGTAGTACAATTACTGTTAGGAGAAAGCAGATCAGATGTGGAGGACCAGATCCCTTTCTTATGCAGAGAAGACACAACATACATTTTTGGATTTACACACTAAACTAGTTGAGTGACAGAATAAAGACGGGGGAAATAAATTAACCTTTCCTGCCTTCCACTAGCAGAAAACAGAGGAGCTGCCTCATCTTTCAGTGCACAACCTGATCCCACATCAGAGGAGCTGAAGAGGGTGTGGTGGGATCTGCTGCCAGCCAGCTGTTTGAAGCCACTCAAATCTTAGAAGCATAGATATATTTTGGTTGGAAGGGATCTTTGAAGGTCATATAGTTCCAAACTGATGGCAAAAATCAGAGGCATCTTTCACTTGACCAGGTTGCTCAGAGCCTGTCCAACCCGGCCTCGAAGGTTTCCAGGAATGGGGCATCCAGAGCTTCTCTGGGGAACCTGGACCAGTGTTTCACTACTCTCATAATAATAAAATTCTTCTTTATGGCTAGAGGTTTGAGAATGGTTTGAGTTTTCCATTCTCCTAGCAGAGGCACAGCATGCACTAATCCTCTCAGTGGTGTAGCTGGGGAGGAGGGTCCCCAGGTCCTTCTGTCCCATAAAACATCTTCACTGCCAGAATTACGCCCAGTAAGTGGTGGCTCCTTGGCAAACAGTACAATTGTTAAATGTCAGCTACTGCTTACAGTTTAATTGCTTTTGAATTTTAGCAAGCAGCTCCTCATTCATAGCAAATTGGCATTTTGTACATTCAGGATTGTGCTATTAGCTGCACAATAGAGAGGCTGGTTTTCTGTAAATATTGAGATTTGGTAATTATAACCCAACAGTTATTAACACTCCATGGCAGAGAAATGCTTCAGCTGCTGAATCTGCTGTGAGCAAACCTCCTTCCGGAAGGAGCATCTTATCAGTGAGTGGAGGAAGGCTCTAGCTGCCATACTCCATTAACACCATGTTAATGAGCCAAGAGCCCACGCACTACAATGAAAACATACCCTGAAGTGTAGCAGATGGGCTCAGAAGCCAAAGCCACACAATGGGGAAACCTAGAAAATCACAGCTAAATTCGATAGAAAACAAAAGCTGGGCAGCTTGGCCCTCCTTGTAGTAAATACCCTGGAGTAACAGACATTCCTGGATCTTCCTGGGTGGAATTGTAGCCGTGCAGGACCTTCCAATGATTTCAGGAGGACTTGGGTCTCAGCTGGTTACGGGCAGTATGTCAAAACCCATCTAGAAACCACTGCTGATTGCCTGCACCCTCATCTCCAGTGAAATCCTTCAGTGATGCTCACAGGGGACTTGTGATTCAGTCCTTCAGATAACTGTGCTGCTTCACACATCTTGTTGCAAGAGCTGCTTAAAATAAAATAAACAAAAGCAAGTTGACAAATGTGACTGAATCAGTGTGGGGGGAAGCACTAACACGTTAATCGTGTAAATGATTAACAACTGTCTATTAGTCATATGTGATTGACACTTTCCCACATACCAGTAAAAGTGCTATAGCATCATTTGTAATCTTAATGAAGTCATAGCAGAAAAAGCCCTCACTCTTTGCTGGGAAACAGCGGCTGTTGTTTATGATTCTAAAGAATTTGTTCTTTTACAGACTAGTGTAAGTCTGTTTGCCCCTCCACCAGCACTACATCACTATAACTCACTGTGATTACAGAGAGGGCATTATGTACATGAAACACAAAATTAGAATTAAGTAGCTTTCAGTTGTATATCCCAGACAGAGCAAAGGCATCCTTGAAGCCCTTTGATGAAGCTGTGTGCAGCTACTGTTCTTCTAGTGCCATGGTTCATAGGCAGCAGTGCTAGTATCAATATGAGTGTTCTGCACACCAGCCTGGCTAAACTTCTCCTGCTTGCACATGCAGAATGATCTCAAGTGGAGGATGCCTGTTTTCCAGGAGCTTTGATATGTTCTGGAATTTTTGGACAAAATTGCTTACTTGGAATGTTGTGATACAGTGGGTTTTGGTCAAAAATGCCATTTTCAGTCATCCAGAGGGAAGCTATTTGCATCTTACATCCCTACCCTGGTCTCTGGTGTCAAGTTGCCCAGGGAAGAGACAACTGAGGCCCTGCAGCTTTTCCTGGTCGGTGATCTTTGCAACATGGAGATCCTCGACTCCCTGTGTGCCTGCTCAGAAAAAGAGCAAGAACCAGGGAGCAGCCATACAAAAAATCTTATTAAAAACAGGGTAGGGAAGGGGTAAGGACTCCAATGTGCACCTGACCCTCCAGAGGGGCCTCTTGCTCAGGGTTGGTCTGGAAAGTGAGGCACTTGGTAGAGCAGAACTTGGCCAGAGTTCATGGTGCCAGGTCTGGCGAGATGGGAGCACAGCCTCAAACACATGGTTCCAGTTTCCAGTGGCCAAAAAGAAAGTTTGGTTAAGAATGTAGATGCCTGTATTAAAGTAATACTTAGCTCCATGATCTTCCATATCAGATCTGCAGAGAGCAAAGGCTTTAGTGTAGCTTCCTCATGCTCTTCTAATAGAAGATTCTTACCAGGGCCATTTTTCCATTAGGAAAAACTTTCCCTCCCTCTGCTAAAAACAGGGCTTGTCACCTGTTTCCCATCTATTTTCATTATAGAGGAGAAGTAATTGGTGCATCTGGGCATTACTGGAGAAATGGTTTGGCTGAAGCCATAATGTGGTAATTAGAGACTGAACTGAGCCATGCCAATGCATTGTAAATGCATTTGCCTCTGAGTGTGTGATATTGTCACGTGCCCTTTCAGAGAGATGGTTTTTTGAGGGAACAGGGAGGAGAGAGAGGGGCATTGTGAAAAGCTGACCACATCTGACCTATCTCGTGCCAGCGTGGTAAGCCTCAAAGATACAAAACCACTGCCATCACAGCAGAAAAACAAGAGTGAGTCCCACTGTAATATGGACCAGTGGCTTGTGATCCAAGTGGCTTGTTTTCCTGGGGAACCAATTATCCCGTGCATGGCACTTGCATCTGGTCTTTTGTAACTGCAAGGAGCCACCAAACCAAAACAGCTCATTTTCACTGTTTTGGTGATGCTTTCTGCTAAATAGCAACATGTGACTGCTGGTCCACCACAGAAGCCAGTAATCAAATGCAAAGTGGGACAGCAGGCTCTGGCAGCAGCCTGCTCTGCCTGCAGGATGGGGGACCTGAAACCTCCAATGGCCCTGACCGTGTCTGTACTTTCAAAGGGCATCCCAGACAAATCTCCACAAACTCCCAGCACTCCTGCCCACATGTAGCCCTCTCAGTGCAGGAGAAAGTTTTGGAAGTCTCAGTGGTGTTTTGCATTAATTGTTCATGGCACACCACAGAGCCACATAATCACAGAGTAGCTGAGGTCAGCAGGGATCTCTGGAGGTCATTCCAATCCTGCTCAAGCAGGGCCACCTGGAGCCAGCTGCCCAGGATAATGTCTCAGTCCAGGGAATGGACCAAGTCCCATTGCACCAAGCTGGTATCATCTGTGTTGGATCTGGGTTTGGGTGCAGTTCTGGCTAAATGTTAAAGTTCAAAGGGTTTTGCCTTGAGGGAGATACCAGTGTAAGATGCTACTCCAGTAAGTGAGCCAACTCCATGCAAAGCTGGATGGATAATGAGGTTTGGATCTTTGGCAGTCTCTTGACATGTCATTGGAATGCTATGGGTTTAGAGAGGTATAGGATTTCAGAATATAGGGAAAGATTAAGCCTTCTGGAGTCAGGCATATTTCTGCAGTCACTCTGGCCTCCCACCTTTGTCATTTCCATAGTTCAGTGTATGGCCTTCACAGGGGGAGTTTTTCCATAGGGAAGCTCATTCTCTGCACCCCATGGGGTGCTAACACACTGCAATTTCTCCAAATATAAAAAACTTATGTGCATATTTTAGGGTAGTGACAGCTTGTGTTTATATTCTTTCCTGTTTTCATTTCTCACATTAAATTGTCATACCTCTGATCTGTAGTGAGAAAAATATTATCAAAAATATCAAAATAGATGTGTTTAATCTTATCCTGTACATAGAGAAAAAAATCAACAATTCCTAGAAAAATCCAGCTCCAGGGTAGAACAAGGTGTGACCCAGGTGAAAGTGTCATTTGCAGACAGCAGAAGACAGAGAAGAGCAGGGTGGCTTTGCTGCTGGACCACTGCAAGCTCCACACCTGTTGACTATCCAGCCAGAGACTGGATAGAACATTTTTATTTCTTTCTCTTACCTTTTTCTCCAGTCAGGGAAAAATCGTGTCCTTTTGGGCTAGGCTAAAATGGAGCAATCTGTTCATTTAGCTGCTGTGAAGGGAAATTAACTTCATTCTTAGCCGTCTAGCTTATTAGCACAAATATTGCAGCTGCATTATCCTATCCCACATAAAACCCTGTACAGTAGAGCCTTTTAATTGTCTGGCTAATTGTTTGGCCTCAGAGCTGTCTATTTCCGATTGTCTAATTCTCATTAGAATGCCAGCTGACACTGAGTCCTCCAAAGCTGCCTTTAGCTGCTTTTAACCACTTCTGGACTAATTTGGTGGTGTTGAAAGCACTTACAGAAAAGCAACCAACAATAAGAAACACAGTGCAAACGTTTCTCTTCTCTAATGTATTCAACATTTTAAATCCTGCCCATAAAGGAGTTTTGATGCTGGTCTAAATGCGTGTATCCCGACAGAGTCACAGCATTGTTGTTAGCGTTCAGAAGTGTGTAAAATACAGACTGGAAATCTACTCACAAATGCTTCAGTCTTTGATCTGAAACATCTTCTGAAACCAATGGGTGTTTTTCACCCTATGAATAAGAAATAAATCAGGATGGCAGGGTGCAGGCCCCCAATAAGAGAAAGGATTGGTCTGTATTTCAGTGCTCTTTGTTAACCCTATGCTATGTGTTTTTGAGGATCGTCTACAAAACCTGAATGAGACAAAATCCTGGGTTCACATTCTGAATTTACTGTTGTATTTTATTGCTGCATAGCCCTTTTTTCTTGCTGTGGTACTTCAGCACCCATTTCAGAATTTTAGTCTGTTGCCATAGTTAGAAAATTTTCATGTTGTCTGTACTTTCAGCTGCTTTCTTTGAACAGCTCTCAACAATCTAGTTAGAGTGACATGAGACTGGCCAAAGCATCGTCTATGTTGCCACAAAACTGAACAAATGCAGGCAGATAGGAAAACTCAGTGAGGCAGGACTCCCTCACGTTCCCTACCACCTCACTGCCCTGAGAGAAGATGGGGAAAAATGTTCTTGACTGGTTTAATGTAAAATTCGCTAATCTAAAACCTAGAGAGGAATTAAAATGTGTCCAGCTACTGAAACTAGAGCCTAGAGGTCTCCTGTGTGCTTATTGACAGATTTGACACTAGATTTCTTGATCAGAAACACGGGAGAAGAGTAGCAAAGGTGTCAGTACTTCACTGGTGATGGATTTGCTGGGGTCCTGTAGATGGGGCACCTCTAGGCTGACTACAGAGCCTTAGCCACTGGGAACCCCAAGGCTGCCTTTTACTGCATCCTTCCAATTTGTTGGGCAGAATTAAAGGTTTCAGGATGCCTTAAAGCTTGGGAAGCTGTCCACAAGCTTCCTAGCTTCCCCCTCCAATGCAGTGAGCAGGTGGGCAGAGATGAGGGAAGCCCCAACGGGGTCCCTGTAACAGCAGGCATGGCATCTCTCAGCCAGGGCACCCAGGACAGCCATCCCCAGCAGCCATGCTGTGTGCTTTGGAGGCACTGCATTTGAGAGCTGTCAGAAGGAAAGGCTGCAAGATTTGTAAAAATGTGTTCTTAGGTGAATTTCCTCCACAATTCTTGTAGAAAACAGCTTGGAAAGGTCACATATGAAGTTGATGACACCCCTGCGTGTTATTCCAGACTGTCCAGGGCTTGCCTTGTGTTTTTCTTGTGACCCTCTCAGTACTGCCATCCCCCCAGCTGTGTTAACCTGCCTGCTGCATCACTATCTGCAGCCAAAGGGGTTAATGACATCTCCTGCCTGCAAGGGCAGCTGAGCCCTTATGTCTGACATATACAAACTTCTGCTTGTCTCTTGTTACAAAGATGTAGTAGCAAAATTTTACAACCAGTTTTTTCTTATGTGAAAGGTAAAAGGGGAAGGAGAGTGAAACTTCTCCCATCTTGTAACTTGCTGGTGCCTGTTCCAAAAGCAGGTCCTGGGCACTACATCGAGTTGTCATGGTTTGAGGAGCAATACAAAGGCATGGATTCAGCCTCACAGCTCTTCCTCCCTTCCTGAGATGGGGCATTTCCTACATTTTTCAATGAAGTTCCACTACCCTGACAGGCTTCATTTCCCAGGCATCCTTTTATAAAAATACCTAAACTGCTCCTGCCATGTATTTATCTTCTTCATTTTATTGCTTTCTAGAAAATCACAGTGTTGTTCTCTGACATCTTCTCCTGTCTCATGGAAAAGGAGATGGAGTTACTGGTGTCTCCTTCAGCTGTGAACACAGATGGAATTTATGGCTTTTGGAGTTGTATTTATAACTGTTTTAAAAGCATAGCAAATGCCATCTACAAAGACTCCTGTTAGGCTGTTTCTTCCCTGGAAGGCACCACGCACTTTGTGACTACTGCAGCACCCAAGGCAGGGATCCTGGAGTCTCTGTGAATTACTGCTTTTGTAGCTACTTCTGCACGTTGCTCGAAGATGGGTCACCTGCATGTGACCCTTTCCTGAATTGTACATTTCATGTGAGCTACATACTTTCCACCTAGAAGAACCACAAACACCACCACTCTCACCTAGCTCACACAGGGACAGATTAAAATGGAAGAAAATGCCACATATTGTCTATTCCATGCCTTTTTTCAGGTTTGTGCTTGCATTTAGACTTCTAATTGCCATCAATTGCTCACAGCTTTATAAACCTTTTTTGCTCTGTAGTTTTCTTTTTTATTGTCTATAACTCATTTCTCTAGCCTGAATTTTTCAGATATCCACAAGTATCTGATTAATTTTTCCTTTTAGCCTACATTCCTAAGGAAACAAATCTCATCCAGTTGTGTTTCTTGTCCGTAATAAGTTCTGGGCAATTTTTCAACCAAATTTGATAGAAGGTTAAAGGTCTGCAACACATAAGTTCCTGCAGTTTCCATGAAAATTAGTCTGGTTAGAAGAAAGAGGAAGAAATTAAGCTGGCCCTGGAGGAAAGGCAGCTGTCACTCAGTTTTCAGTGGCAGCAGCCAGCTGCACAGCCAACCATCAGGATCTGGCCATGGGAGTTTGTCCCACTAAACAGGCTGGCAGTATTAGAGGGAATTGTGCAGACTGCCTTTTGGTGGTGGGATTTTGAGGACACTGGGCACCATTCCTCAAGAAACTGGAGTTTACCAGATCCATTGCTCATGGAACGGCTTTATTAAATAGGAAGGCTAAACAAACATTTTCCTTCCTCCTGATTGTGTGTCATTTCTTTTCAAGCCAATGCTTTTGAAAACAAGAGTCTAATGTTAGCACAGCTTCCCTAGAAGAGTTTTCCAAGATTCTCTGCTCCCAGCAGCTCTTACTGAAATTAATGTGAGCTGCTGGGGCTCAGTGCTTCCAAAAATAAAAACGCTTTGCCAGTGATACAGATGCAGATTTCTAAATTTAAGTTCAAGTTTTTGAGCATCTGGGGCCTGAATCCATGTCTGAGCACTTCAAAACCAGTGGCCTGATTTTTTTTATAGGTACTGAACAGGCTTATTGAAATCAAAACTTATGGGCTGTATAGTTCAACCTATATTGGAAAGTCAAGAGGTAGATATAGGTAGCTAAAATTTCAGCACACAAATTGGAGCATATGGACCCTGCACCTGAGAGCCGGGGTTTTCAAAGCATTCAACCTTGGCATGAGTGATCTTATTGAAATCACTGGAGGCCAGAGGGAAAGAGTTAAATCAACACAGCACTTCTGAAGGCTCCTGGCTCAGCATGTACATCTGTGTTTAAGAAAGATGGTGGAATAAAAAATACTTTGCAGGTGCAACACAGCCAAATTAGCATGGTAGAAGAAGCCATAGGTTTTTAAAATGCTTGGACAGGAGCAGCAGCTCTTGCAGCTTAATGTACGCACATACTGGGGGCTTTTTGTATTTATTTTCCCTGTGTGTGGGGCTTTTTGTATTTATTTTCCCTGTGTGCCTTGTTGTTTTAAGAAAAAGGAACAAACAGGGAGCAGTTGGCTGGCAGAGCCTGCGAGCTCGGCGGGAGCTGCCAACGGGGCTTGCTGGGTCTTTGCAGTGAAAAGAAGGGGCTTGTGGAGTTACAACTGCTCTGCACACCCCTCCTGCCCCATCCTGCCCTGGCTCAATGGGGCTTTGTGTGCAGGCAGGGGCTGCCCGGCAGAGCAGCCTCCTTTTTCCCTCCCTGAGATGCTTTTAACCCTTTCCTAGCTTTGTGGCAGGAATTTGATCCAAGAATGCCTTTTAGGATTCTTTTCCTTCTTCCGAGCATATGAAAACAACAAAAACAAGAACAAAAAACCCAACCAAGCACCTCATAACCACTCAAAACCCCCCACAAAACCGCCATCAAAAAATCCAGAGAAACCAAACAAAGCAAATCTCACTTTGTTCAGGCCATGATTCAGCACAGATTAAGCAAACAGGGTTTAGATGTTGATGAGAGATGATTTTTAAGTTGAAAAAGTTTAGTCCATAGTCAGAGCCCAATCCAACACTCCATCCTCAGTAATGTGGGAGAAGTTTAATGGTTGAATGAAAAGAGGCAGGATTTATTTGATCAGAGGTAGATGATTTATCACCTTTTGTTTGACAGCTGCAGGATTAAATGTACTATCGAGTCAGAGGTGGCTGCCTGTACGGAGATTTACCTGTGAATGTGCTCCCTGAGTGAAACAGTCTGGATTTACTAAAGATGGCAGATTTACCATAAGCAAATGAGAGGTTATAGAGGCCCACATGATTAAGTGACAAAATGGAGGTGGAAACTCAGAGGACATGAGGTGAAACACAAGGGAATGATAGTTCGAAAATACAGATTGAAAAGCAGAAGAGGATAAAGTATTTGAGCAGGCGACATGAGAGGCTCTTAGGTGCAAAGAGGCAGCAGAAACACTGATCAGATACCCTTATATAGGACTGGCCTTGAGTCTTTGCCTGTCCTCCACTGGAAAAATGTGGCAAAACATTGCCAAAGGTTCCTTGTGCTATTTATGGAAATGAGATAAAATTGAAGCCAGGTTTGGGGTAAGCAAAACCTCCTTATTCCAGAGCTGTAAAACAAAAACCCTGGTTTGGATTAAGGACCTGCTGGATCTGCATCTTCTGAGCTGGTGAGAGGGGAGCTGGTGGGCAAGGAATCCCATCAGTGGTTTCTCTGGCTCGGAGAGCTGCTGGGAGCTGGCTGTCACAGTAATGCAATACTGCAGAGTTCTGGTGCTCTACGTATTTGTTTAAACTTGACAAAAACTCAGGACTGTAATCTGCAATAGTTTATTTGGACAGGCTGGGAAGACAAGGTTATTGTTGTACTTTGAAAGCCCTGTAATTTAAAAGTTTGTACTAACGATTTGTGGATGTATGCCCACTGAAGTATGTAGGGTTCTGTGTGTCAAGTATCCAATGCTGGGAAGTGAAAACTGTGTCCATACAGGGAAGGGGTGGTGCCAAAGTCAGAGTTCTGGAGACTCAGAGGAGTCACCTGGAAGGGTTATAAATGAGCACACCAAACACAAAGCCCATGGGACATGCTCATCCCTGTGTCCTGCATGTACATGTCCATATACCCAGCCTCTCTGCAGGTTTGGAGTGGTCTGTCCCTTTATTTGAGTTCACATGCATGTGTGCTGAAGGGACACATCTTCAGTGCTGCCTTCTAAAATCTGGCTCTAATTTCAGACCAATTTACTATTCCAATGAAATGAACCTGCAAAACATATGGCCCAAAGAGCGTTTGCCTAAGTGGTCTGCACAGTTCAGGTTTGATTTGTGACTTCTCTCTACATTCCCGTTCACGTGGGAGTCCATGATAGTTCTTTAAACAGAATAAACCAAAATCTGTCCACAGCTGCCTCTCATCAGGGTGAGGGCTGCAGACAGGCTCCAGGGTCCAGCCCTCGTCTGGGGCAATTGCTGCTACTGCTGTGGAGGATGGTGCACACACGCCATGGGCCACAAGGGAAGCAGGCGCTTGTTCAGCCTGTGGCTGTTTGTCCCCCAGACAGACATTGCAGCCACTTACAGAAATCCAGTCTGGGGGCAGGGGGAAAGAAGGGAGAGAGAGCAGAAAGAAAGAAATAATTAAAAAAACACCCCCCAACATGATGGAGATTTGGTAGTGGTTTTAAAATCACATTTAGACATAAATCCTTTGAGTTCACAATTTCCATAGATTAGTGGCATCTGTGGACCCTAGATAGACTGTAATCACTAAGATTGTTCTAATCTTCCTATGGGAGGTTTTTCAAAGGAAGTATTGAATTACACCAATTCTTAGTAGAGCTGGGTTTTAACTTGCAAGAAAGTGCTTTAAATCCAAATGCATACATTAGTGCCAGACCTATAAAGTCAGGGTATAATGCTTGTGACTTTCATACATCCTGATGTGTAATTTGTTATCCAGACAATAAAGGTTCACAAGACACATACATGCTCAGCTGCACCCACTGGTAAGTATATTACAGACCATCAGGCCCATGTTGTCACCTTTGGACTTTTTGTGTGACAGTCTCTTGAAGCACATCTCTGCCCTCTGAAGAGAGCAGTGCTTGACTCAGGCACCAAGGCTGCCCTAATTGAATCTTGCTACAGCGTAGTGTTTTATGTCATTGTCTTGTACGCCTACTCCCACCCCTGTTCCCATCACACTCTGAAAGTAAGTAGAGTTGAACACAATGTTGTTGCAAAGAGATCTATTTTGTATGGAAAACTGTGTACAGGGACAGCAAAGCTGTGGTCCCTGCCTGTGACCAGAGCATGCAGGGGAGACTCAGAGAGCACCAGCAGAACAAACCTAGTTCTGCTCACATACCTATAAATGCAAGATGGAATCACTTCTACTGAGCACACTAGAGGGATGTGGGAAGCTGGTGTGAGAGGGAAATACTGATTCCTGCGTCAGATTCATCACTGGTACATGAAAATGAAATGGAATTACACCAGAGATTATATTGTCCCCATATGGGTTTTTATGCCTGGTAAATTCTCAGTTTCAATGGGTATCAAATTTGCGCCTGCTGTACTGGGTTGCACAGCTGAATGCTTTTGCCCCAGTGCTAAGGGATTAAATAGACAATTGAGGTTTCTCAGAAAGGATGTAGAAAATGTAAATCAAAATGAGTGTCCCTGGAACTGGTTGCAGTGCTGACAGCCCTTACAATGCATGCTGCCTCCAACTGCTCGCAGTGACCGGCTGCAGCAGCACCCACGCTGATGCAGAGCAGCATCGGGGCTGTACTTGGGGGAATGGAACATGGCACTGAGAGCCCACAGTCCCCAGCAGCCTGCTCCAAGGGGTGCCATCTGCAAGCTGGAGAGCTGAATCTGGCCTTCCCCTGTGGCCAGGAGAGCTGGAGTGTAGCTGGTGTGGGGAGCTGCCAGGGGGTATCCTTGCTCTGGAGATGGAGCTGTGTTCTGCAGGACTGTGCCCCTCAGCTCAGTGGCTGCTTCGTTTACCATGCCAGACACCAGTGTGGGGAAGTGCTTGCCTTTGCATTACATTCACATAACTGAAATATTAGGGGCCCATCAGGAAAATCTGGAGGAGTCTACAGCAATGCTGTGCCTGCCCTGAGCAGAAATATGCTGGAGGGGTCTGACCTTGAGAACAAGTTCATGCTGTGCTGTATTTCTCTATGATCAAAACAGTTTGCTTTACCAGAGGGTAAACATTTTTGTTACCTTCTTGGGAACCAGTCAGCACTTCTTTTATGACAATGCAAGTTTCCAGTTTGGGGTTTACTTAGGGGTAAAAAACATCTTTTTGGTTTCATTTGGTTTGAGGTTTTTGTTTGTTTTGGAAGAACACTGCTTCCTTACAAGGGACCACAGAAATTCATTCTCCACAGCTGTCTGAAAGCCAAGCTGTGCAGAGAAAACCTGTTCCAAACACTTTTTGATGTTCATGCAGGCTCCACTTTGTGTGATGGAATAAGCAATGACTACGACAGACGACTGTAATGCCAACTTCTTGCATCAGTGTGATGTCATCACCATGAGGAAGAGTTGGTTGCCTTGTCTTAAGTAGATGAAAAGCAGATTAGGAGTTGGGAAAGACAATGCCAAGCTCCACCACACCGTGCTTAGCATTAGCAACCATTTGCTGTCTACCATGCCATGATGGTGTGAAATTAATCCATGAATGGAGCTGTGGAGTGCAGAGTGGATTTAATCTGCACAACCTGCAGTGATGTCAGGGCTGTTAAGAGAAAGATGGTCACACCATGGTGTGGTTTCATGAGCCAAAGCTGCAATTACACAGTTTTGGCAGCCACACTTAGTTGTTTTACCTTCCTGTGTGATGTTAGCACTCAATTGTGCTCCTGTGTTGGATTCTCCAAGGTACTGCAGTATTTTGTGTGGGCTTTCTGAGGATCTGAGTGTTGGTGTGTATCTGAACAGGGAAAGGCAGCTGCTGATTGCATTGTGGACCTTGTGCTTGTCAGTGTGCTGTCCCCTCTGTCTCCCAAGGGAAGCTTGTCCTGATTTTGTGTGCAGAGCTTATCCTGGTTTCAGTGACAGTAAGACATTTCCCAGGGTCCATTGAACTGCTTTGGCTCTGAGTGGGTTTTCTCCAGTGTTCAGCTTCTTGTTCATCATAGTTGTCAGCTCGCACATACGTCCTGGCTTAAGTGACTTGCCATGGGTATAGCCCTTGCTGTAATGCACATTTGAAATGCTTGGAAGCAGTGTGACTTCTGTACACGGGGTCAGGCCTCCTGGGAGCTGCCAAAGTGACCTCTTGGAGTGATGGTGAGCACAGGGTTTCTTGGAAAGCAGTCAGACATTTGAGGAGACATTGCACATCCTGGTTGCCTTTGGGTGGTACCAGCTTGGAGGGCTGGTGGTGAGTTCCATGGCTCAGATAGCTGGATCTCCATGGCTGTGCTATGGAAAAGCAGTGTGCTGCTTTTTCTGCACAAACACTTGACATGTGGCTACTTCACTCCCATCTGTTTTCAGCCTATCTGACAGCAACTGGACAAACTTGTGTAGGAACAGACAAGCTCTCTCCAGGTATTTTATGTGGCTTCAGGAGAGACTCAGTTCTCCATGCATGTGTAACCAGTCTCAGAGGTTGAAGACGTTCTGTAAGGCCTCCTTGCTCTGTGGGTCTTCTCTTTGTCACCTCTTGTTTATTTCCTCCTTGCTGTCAGCAGATCAGCAGGACACATTATCTGAAGCATAATTCTGGACTAGAGCTGGCTCCCATCCACTGGGTTGGACTGGCCACACTTCACACAGCCATATATACGTGTCCAAAAATATTCTTCAACTTCAGCAAAGACATATGGAAGAGCAAAATATATTCATGCAGTAAAAGTAGCAATAAGGCTGACTGAGTCATCTGAGTTGTCATAGACTTTGTGCAGACCTCTGTCTCTCAGGTGGAACTACATTCACCACTTGCATGGATGCTTTACCTTGATTTCTTGGAGGTTCATTTACAAAAACAATATGATTATGAAATACAGGTATCCTCAAGTGGATTATTTTTCAGAGAGGGGTTATTTTCTCTGCCTCTTACCTTTCTGAGTCTAATACCAATGAATTGGTAGCTGAGAACTATCAGAAGAAACAGTGCTCCTGATTTTTCTCTGACTTTATGCTATGGTCGATTAGAAATAATTCCGTGGAAGGCAATGAAGTGGTAATAAGTACAATAAGTCTTGGTGAGTTAACAAACATGTGATTGCAAGGCCCATTTTATATTTCACAGTGCTTAGGCAAAAACTTTACCCCTTGCAGTTTCTACTTGGATCTTATTCAAAAGATGCTAGGTCAGATTTAGGCCCAAATTAGCATGTTTGAAGCCACACCTTAGTTGAGCTGCAGGAGTTTTCTATGTGCATACAAGCTCTTAGCCTGGGGCCAGAGTAAAAGACTAATCTCAACCCCAGTTAATTACAGGCTAAAATATGACAACTTACCTTGCTTCAGTCTTTCCAGTAAGTGCAAGGTGAATTACCATGGCTCAACTGACCCATGCAGTGGGATCCAGCTCCAGATTGTAAACACATTGTTGTAGTATCTAATCCCCTTCTTTACACAGTGGAGGCCTAGGTAATGCAATTATTATTCAGGAGCATTTCAGCTGATGTAACATTGCCTTTTCCTAAATATGAATAAGCCTGTGTTCATCCATGTTAGTATGTTGTGCATGTTAGAGCCTGTCCAGTCTCTGAGATGTCAGTTCATATCACTTGATTGCCATTGGGACCATTTTTGGACCAAGGCTCTGTAGATCCTGGGTTAGGGTATGAAATGCACTGAAATAGTGAGATGAGAAGTACTCTTGCAGGGTACATTCATCTTGGATCTGTCTCCAGAGGGCTGCATTATCAGTGTTTGCATCATTGGGGTCAAAACTGCAAGCAGCCTTTGTTGACTCACTGGACAAAATAAATCAAAGGCATATTGAAAGAATACAGCTTTTCATAAGATTATACTCACATTGATCTTTCCTACCTGTGATCATTTCTGTTACAGTGAGATGATGTATTATTGCATCTTAATTCCATGTCATAGGGACAGAACTGATGTGATCCTTCATTGATAGATGGAGTGCAGAGAGCCATGGACCAAGCACCACAAAAAGTGAGGCAAGCTAGTGGGACATGACTGCCTGTACAAATGGGAACATCTGTTTAAATGGCCTGTGGTTGATTTCAGTCTCAGACCAACTCAGATGTTTCACTGGCACAGCTCACCAACCCCAACAGACAATTTGAAGGTATATTCAAACACTGCTTTGGAAGCTAGAAGAGTGTAAGGATTTGAATGTGGTTTGTGGTGTGTTGGCAGTGGTGAACAATGGAGAATGACCCCAGTGGCATTCAATTTCCCAGTAGAGACACAAGTGTATCAGTTCTCCATAAAGTCACACATGAATTAGCACAGAGCAAGAAAATTAACTCAGATCTTGTGCATTCTAAATCCTTGATTCAACAGCAGTTTAAGATACCTGGCAACCAGATGAGAAGAAAGCAAAGCATGGCTTGTAAGGAGTTGGAAAAAGCTACAGCACTTTCTTCTGTTGGAGAAGATTGCAGCAGGTGCCCAGGCTGGTGGTGGTCTCTGCTGGTGAGTCTGCACAGCACAGCATGGAACAATGCTGGGAGCCATCTGGGAGCCATGAGAGTGTCAGGAGAAACTAGTATGGAAAATGTGGTGGTTGAATCTTTCCATACATTATTTTCTAATTGAACAGTATAATTTTGTTTGCTGTCATATAGCCTTGATGCCCACAGACTTTTTCCCTAGGACTTAGTGATGGGGGATCATTCTCTGAACTTGTAATTTGTTTACCCACAGACAATTTACAACATTTCCCCATTTAATCTGTAGAAATTCAGTGAATATGTAATATGTACATCGCCAAAGAGCCATGGTACTTCCTCACGTTTGACTATGAGTAGAGTTCCTTAAACCTTATCCCTTAGTGTCAGTTGGCTGTTTGACAACTCCACTCTCTCATGGGATGAGTAAATATCAGTCTGTTCCCAGGAAGATTAACCAGTAAAATGATTTAGGAGAAAGAAAAAAAACAACATAACAAGCAACTTTTCAGCATGTTGTACTTTTGACTGCCCTCCAGACTTCCCTTAGACTTCGTAGCCTTTATTTTTATGGTGCTTTAATTTGCCTACATTCATAAAATCTTGGAGTGTCTTAAAAAAAATGGGGTATTTTTCTCACCAAAGCAGTGGGAATTTGAGGAAGGCTTTAGCACTTTGAATAAAAATCCTTGGTCTTCTAAGGAAAGAAATGGGTAAAAAAGCAGTAAATCTTTGCCTGCAACAACACAGAATATATGTTGATTGAAGTCAAGCTCACTGCACTTGAATAGTTATGAAGTGTGGGCCACTAGATAGGGATGAAAGCAATTCCTGTCCATGGCCTGCTGTGAACTTCAGTGAAGTCAGATTTCCCCTCAGCATTCCTGGAAGGAGGGATTTACTTCATTTTAGTGATTGGAAACTTGTGCCATTTGTCTCAGCTGCTTTTATAGACTATCTCTGCAGTCAGAGGGACTGTGCATTCAGAAGGGGCCTGGCCTGGATGTCAGGTGGGCTGAATGGCCCTTGGGAGGTGCTCCTCTCCCCATGGGCTGAAGGACTATAGTGCCAGGGCCATGATGGTGTTCAGTCCCATGCTCAATGTTGCACAACCTGCAGGGCTGTTTAATTACGGAAAGAGAACTGGAAAGCAGCAAAGGCACGGTGCCAAGGTGGCAGAGCTAACACAAGCCTGGCCATTGCTCCTCTTTTTGCAGCCTTTTCAAGGGTTCTTTGAAGAAGTCTCTGCCACACTGGATGTTGCTTCTCCCTGTGTCACAGCAAGGCCCATATGTCCATCTCTGCTGAGGGTACACTGGCCTTCCTCTTCCTCCGTGATCCGCTTTGCAGAAAGAGCTTGGCCAACACTGATCCTCAGGCAGGGAGAGACTGTGACAGGTCTCAGGGACCTCTTGCACACAGAAACTTTTACAGTGACTTCGGTCAACTTGATGTTGTCTCACCAACTGGGTTTCTCATATGGTCCATCCACAATCTCCTGTGTGTTTAGATATGTGAGTCTTGGGCAGCTGCTTCACTTGGCTTTAAAACCCAGCTCACTGTTGCTGATGCTAAGGAAACATGAAGCACTAGAAAAGTGGAGGGCTTCATTTAACAGACACTTGGCTTTCCTTTTGCACTTGTAGCAAAGACTCAGGATCCAGCCTTTTAAATTGAGTTTCCTAACTGCATTTCATTGTGCACTAATGAAAATAGACATCTCAAATACAGTGATAATAAGTGATCAGTGGCATCTGACTCTACAGGCTTCTGAGATCCAGTTTATATAAAAATTGTTCTACATACACCAGCTTATCTCTGCCATTGACACCAGCTGAGGACTCTTTACTTCATTACCTAAATATGATTATGGCATGCTCCCACCTCCCCAGTCATGTTATCCAAGGAATACAAAGATCTCTCCTTATGTTAATGAGTTTTATCAGCATGGCACCCTCAGAGCAAGTTTGTCAAAACGTAAAATGAAGCATGGAGAAGTTAAATCTGTCCACATTCCTGCTGTGTAAACTGGGATTGAACTGGAAATGCCACCTACCTTGTCACTAGTTGTTAGGAACTACCTCACCTAAAGAAAAACAGCTACACACAAAAGTACAGCTCATCAGTTGTTTTTTTTTTCATTTGTTTGCATTTGGTTGGTTGGTTGGTTTTTGGAGATGTGGTTAATTTTGTTTGTTTGTTTTGTTTTGTTTGTTTGTTTGTTTTATGGCAGTGCTACTAATGTTTAGAGGAATCACTTTTCAGTTACTAGGTCATGTCTTCTGCAGTTGTAGCTAGGAAGCAGTTGGCACACTGGAACACCAAGCTGAATCATTTCTTCTTAGGTTTCTTCTCAGGATGACAATGTAGTTTTGCTCCTGAAATGCATAAACTAACCTGAGACTCAAGGGACTGCTGGGCTTTGAAATTAAGAGAGGAGAGAGAGGACTTGGGCTTTCCTTTGGGAGCTAAGCTTTGTGTTGGGTAGGAAACAATTTGTATGACTTCAGGAAATGCCCCAGTTTGAGAAAGAGATGTTCAGGAGTTAAATCTGTACTTTTTGTTAATTAAATGGAGTGTGAACATCTGGCTTTGCAAGAGGGTCAGGAACATGGATTCTACCTCTCTAGTGCAACTGATGGTTAAAACTGTACACTCTAAACAAAATCACTCATTAGTCCAGGTGATTTCCTTCTGGTCACAGCAAAGATTTCAACTCAGACTGGGAGAAAGCCCATAAAATAGACATAAACCTCTGTGCTCCTTTGCTTCTCCTGCAAGGGAAAGCCCTGTCTTATCTCAAGGCAAGATCATCAAATTCTGAATCAGATACTTGTATAGCCTGTTCCTGCAAACCTCCAACAAGATTCCTAATCTGAAGGCAACCTGGCCTATGGTACTTAACTGTGTTTCAGTTTCCTTTGGTGGCTTGGGACCAGATGAAAAGAAATTATAGGATATTACATTTCAGAGAGTAGGTTTATGAGCAGTTTTACTCATTCACCTACTTCACATGGAAACAAGACTCTATGTATTGGTGATTCCAAGTCATTAAGGTGTAAGGGTGCTTTTTCTGGGTACATGCATTTACCTTTATCAGAACATTAGAAAAATTTGCATTGATATCCAAAGTGATTATGATAAATATAGGTGTAAACTTTGTAATGAGGTCTCTCCATGTCTGGTAATTTTCCACCAGCAACTTCCTTGTCTGTAGTGTGAACTTAAGTAAATTTGAGGTAATTTTAAAAATGGGTGTGTTTAGTAAGAGGATATCTAATGTTTTCAACAAGTCTTTCATGCAATACATATATTAATTTTGAAATGAAACAGTTATGTGGAGAAGGTAGAAAATGCTGTTTAAGAGAAAAGGGTGTTATTTACTTCAAGTGAAATACTTTTCACATTACTCTGCTGCATTACAGTTACTGTTAGACACTCCAAAAAATAGCCAGTATTTGCAAGAAGACATCTCCACACTGAGTTAGACTGGGAGTTAATTATTGATTGGAAATAACAGGAGGAATTCTGTGGCCCCTCCAGGCAGGACATAAGCATCTGCAGATCTGTATCTGTCATCAGGGATCCTCTCTGGCATGTGATGGTGGAGAACCAAAGCCAAGTCCCTGTCCTGTCTCTTCCCTTCAGTAGGGCAGTGAGGCCTGAGGAGCACAGATGACCTGTGGCTGTGCCACCTAAAAATGCCCAAACTCTCTTCTGTGAAGATGAAACGGCAGACCCTTGGTGCCATCACAGTTGATGGGACCAATGCCTTTTTTATGGGATTTAGCCCTTCCTGAAATGGTTTAGGGTTACATCCTCCCTCTGTCAGGCTGAGCAAGGACACCAAGCAGTTGGTTTCACTTCAGCTTCAAGTCACTCTCTCGCCTGAGTGGCCTGGATTTGGCTTTGATTTTAGACTCACAAGAGGCAAATTTAACTCTTGCACATTCAAGGATGCAGTGTTCATTTAAATGAAGGGCTGTGCTGTCTTTCCTTATGATTTTGGAGGAAACTTTCTGTTGGGAGGTGATGGATGCCAATGCAGAAGGACCTGGAAAGGACACTGACACAGTGGTTCCAGGATGCTGTCCCACACAGGTGTTTCCTTGCTGGTGAGGACCACTCCAGTCCTGGTCCTTCTGACCAGAGGAGCAGGTCTGACATGTGAGGTACAGCAAGCACAGCTGGTTGGGTTTATTGACTTCATTTAGGCTGTGGTGAGGCACAAGAATGCACCACAGGGACCTCCAGACAGCATTGCTCACACAGCTTGCATGCCTAATGAAGCCTTTTCCCGTTTCTTGGCCCTCCTTTTTATCACTGCTTCTCATCCCTGTTCTTCTCCCAAGTAAATCTCCCAACCCTAGTCATTTCCCCCCTCTTGGTTGCATCCCACAGGGGCAGATGGGCTTTGCAGGCAGCATAAATCTGGAAATGGTATCAAGCTGCCAGCTGAGGAATAAAGCATCACCATTTTTTGATGCATGAAGCCAGACTTTGCTCACTTCAGTATTTGTCAAAGCATCTAGAAAGATGACTCATTTTTTTCCAGCTCTCTACAGAAGTCACTGTTGGACTACATCCCTGTATCAAGTTCTGGCCAGATCTTTCACAATATTGTTTACAGCTCATTTTTAGGCTTGTTTCATGCAGTGAATCCTTGTATTTTTTCAGAGAGCAGCAGGTGAAGTACAGAAGAGAGAAAAAGATTAAAACTTCCGGAGAAGCACTCTACTGCATTGTTGCTCAGCCGTGCATGTGGTACAGCTAAAAATAACAGCTAATGGAATGGGAAGCCAAGACAATCTGTTGATTTATAATGGACTTTTTCCTGGTTTACTGCTTGAGTGCCTTGCCCACTGAAATTTGACATTGCAGCCCAACTGCCATTAGAAAATTAAAGAATACTCTTCCTTACTGTACAGGTCTCTGAATTTTCTTTGCTAGAGACATTTTTTTTCTAATACAATTCAGGCAAATTAGAAAGATGACTTCCAAACTAATCAAAGCATTTCATTCTCTTCCAGTGATAGTTACAAGATTATGTATACAGGCTAAGGACCAGTGTAAGGGATACACGTTCTAATCTGACCTGGATCTAAGAAATTTATTTTGTCTGGATTTACAGCTCTTTTTTGATTTGAGTTTGTATCATTGGTCTGCATCAGGAAACTTGGAGATAATAAATGTAGGTGTTCAGGCTTTCTTTCTTTCTTTCTGGATTCAGAATGAATCCTTAAGTCCACTTTAGAAAAGGATTTGGTACTAGTGAAAGAAAAAGTAAAACTATTGATCTCTTTGCATATTTTTTACTTTTAAAAGCACAGTAGATCATACACTGAGAAAGTAATATTTTACATGGTTTGTAGAAAATAAATCTGTTTTATCACTGCAATAAAAAAGGAGCCAGATGTTTAGAGGAACATGTTCCATATGGAAGAGGCTTAAAATTGTGGAACTTGCTAAAACCATGCAAAGCTGCAATTATGGAGAAAACAGGAAGGCAGCTTCCTCCCTGAATGTACACCATTTCCCAAGGAGGAAGCAAGTCTTTTTTCTCTGCTCTTTGTTGATTTTGAAGCAGAGAGACAACTACTAAGTCATGACCATAAAAGGCTTATGCTGGCAGTGACATCAGTGGTAAAACCACCCTTCTTCCCTCCCCACAATGACTCTATCTACACTTTTGAGAGACTTCTGCTTCCCCTATAAAAGGGTGGAGGATGCATGGATTTCTTTGTTTTGTAGCCAGGACGCTATCTAATGTAGGGATATTGGCACTGTCACTTTTATGAATGTGTTTCCAGCTTTGCAGAAAGATGTGGTGCCTCCTAAATTTTCATTAAATGAAACAAAGAACCTCGTTAATTAGCTAATTTCTCTATTTTCTCATTGTGCTGAGGTGTGACCTGCTGTATCTCCAAGCATGCCTTGCAGCCTGCTCATCTAAGTGGAAGTGTGCTGGCTGGCTTTAACTCAGTGAGCACCACAGGTTTATTGCTTAAAATGTTGTTTAAGAGGAGGAGGAACAACATGGCACTATACTATGGAGAGCCTATCATAGCATTTACTTTTTAATGGGGGCTGAAAGCAGCCTAAGTGCTGCTAGAGGAGACCAGTGGTGATCCTTTGCTTTTAGAGGACCTCCATGCTTCTCTGCTGAACACTCCTGAGTGAGGCTGGATGCTGATGTTGTCAAGAGTATTTAATCCAAAAACCCACAGCATTTTGCTCCAGTCCCTAGGCTGATTCCATGAGAAACTGAGGCTTTGAATTCCCAAAGCGCACTGAGCTCATCATCATGCTGTGCTGGGTGCTGTAACATGGGCAGTGCTGCATCTTCACCTTACCTGTAAAACCAGACTCTTCTTAGCATAATCTGCTGTTATCTAATTTGGTAGGTGTGAGGAGAGAAAGGAAATCCACTAAATCCTGATTCTGTAAATCAGAGTAGAATCTTGCATTTTAAAGCGTATCACAAAGATTTTATTTCTGCCTGTCATTGTAGTTTTATGTTTTGAGCAGAAAAATGAGACCAAATATGATGGAAAGTTGATCTTTGTGCAAATATATCCCAGGGGACCAGTAAAATAAAAAAAAAACCAAAAAGAAATCCAAATCGGTTATATTGTAGCTACCTTTCTAACTTTGGGGACTTTATCCTTTGCCTTGTAAATACTTGCATTACCCCTGCCTTTCCTCTATGACATTCTTGCTGGACAGTTTTGACTACTGTGTTTGGAAGAGGGAGTATTTTCCCACTTTTAACCTGTGCAGTGGATATCTTCCCTTGCAATGGATTCTCTCATTTTACTTCTAGGCACTGCTTGTTCTTGATTGCATGTTTTATTTCTAACCCTGAGTTTTACCTGTCTGCTTGATGAATGTGCTCCTGAGTGCTGCAGGGACCACCTTGCAAACTGCAGACCATACAGTGTATGTGACATTATAGCAGACACAGGGACATGGATGAAAGTAAGGCTTGATGCTCACGCCTTGAGGAAGTGTAAGTGGCTTTTTGAATCATGCAGTCATGGGGCAAGATGTCATTTCATGAGTCACCACCAGCAGCATTCTCCTGTCCTCCACAAGGGGCATCTGCTCGTCTGTCCCGAGGACATCAGTGAACTGAAATCTTTGGGGTCAGTGTGGGAGGATTTGGGCAAGGATAAACCAGAAGATCCAATTAGGTGATTCAAAAGTCATCTTTATAATCACCAGTGCTTGCAGGAAAGGGTGGTATGGTTGTGGAAAGGGGACAGTGTAAAGCATTGTCAACCTTGGCTCGATTTAACTAAGAGCATTTCTGTTTCTAGCTTGTTTTATCACACCAAACCAGCTACATGCATGGGATTTGGAGAATGTGCTGCTGCACTGCACTGGAAGTTTTGACAGTTCTTTTAGTGCCCATTAACAGGCTTAAGAGATAGGCCAGCAAGGATCCAGGATGACATCCTCTGGAGCACAGGGTTTCTAAGCAAATGGCATTCCCCTCCCTCCTCCCCCTGACCCCTCAAAGGGCAGCACTTCAATGATTTTGGAGTTATAGATTTTGCAGCTGCAGTGAAAAAAAAAAAAAGTGCTACAAGTTGTAAGGAAGCAAGAAGTATTTGTGAGATCAGAGAGGAGTGATTTATGAAACAGTGAAAGGAAAAGATATAGCAGCTTGAAATTCTCATGCACACATTTCTAGATGATAAAGTTTTTTGGTGGGGAAATGGTTTTTAAAGTCCCCACCTTTTCTTCCTCCTCTATGAGCTGACTCTGTACCATGCAACAGAAGCAAAGGTCACATAAACCCTTTTTTCCCCTTATGCCATAATCTCTGCCCTTCCCAAATGCAGGTGAAAACATTATTTCCCCCTTCTTCACCATTTTCATTTTTTAATCTTTAATATAGAATTAGCTATAAAATTTTTATTCTTTTGTATTCGTTCCAGTATTAACACAAATTCATTCTTTCGAGGATTTCTTTCATAGCCAGTAGTAGAAAGAAAGACACAACAATTTTGTTGTGAAAGAAACAACAGTTTTTCGAGCTTGTGTTGTTGGGGTTTTTTATAAATTCTGTCTTATATATCTGCTGGCTGCACTAGAAATTTCACCTCTTTTATAAGCTAACGGCTTGCCAATATTAATGTATATAGGTTAGACAGAAGAGTTAAAGTACTAGTCACAATTGTTATTTAAATCAGCTAGTAAAAACTTTTAATTTGAATAATCCTTTTTAAAGTCTTGGTTTGCTTTGTCTAATTCAGATATTTCGCAAATGAACAATTGAAGTCTTTGTTTCACAACAGCTAAAATACATTGAAGCTAAAAATGGATTTTACACTCAAACTGAGAGGATTTTAAAAATTTAGATGATATATAATACATACAGATTGAAGCCATAAAATACTTTACCACATATATATTCAGATTTTAATACTACCTATAAGAGATAACCCTATGAAATAAAGCCACTTTTATTATTGACATTTTTCTAGTAACTTGTATCAAATGGCACATGCACAGGGTCAGAATACAAAATACATTTAGAAAAGCTTAATAAGTTTCCTGTTATTAAGAGAATTGGACAGATTATTTCAGGTTGTCCTTCAGTTTTGAACTCATGGGTGGAAATATCTTGTATATAGTTTTTATTCCTGGACGAGAGAGGGAAAATTGGTTTGCTGGCTTTTTTTTATTTCTCAAGTGGTGTCTTAGCATTGAGTGAAGTAATTACTGAACTGAACTAAGCTGAAGGAACTGAGAGGAAGAAGTGCTTTCTGCACCTGCAGAACAACTTGCAGCTGTCAAGTGCTGGTTTATCACTTCAGCAAATTCTTGTTCCAGGTGCTAAGCGAGTGACTTCCCCGAAGCCTGTTTTACTTTCTTAAAACCTCAGTAACAGCATGCACTGCCCGAACGCTATTTGTGTTCAATTTAAATTATAGAAATAGACTGCTTCAGTGTCACATAAAAGATTGCAAGATTTCAAGATTTTAAATGTAACATAAACATGTTTATTCTTAAAGAAAAGCACACTGTAGTTAAATTTGATTTAAAAAGCAACACTATCTGAATAAAGTGAGTGATAAAGGTACAAAAATACCCAATAATTCACACATTCCCTTTTAAAAAGAGAATGGAATGACATTTTCCTTGAAAATATTCTTTAAAATGTGGCTTAAGTCAACAGAAGGAATGTGTGAATTACTGAATAATTTTGTATCTACTTTACTTAGTTTACTAATATATTATTAAATTTTTAAATCAGTTTTTGAAGTACCCAAAGGCCTCTTGGCTATGATTTATAGAAAAAAAATGGAAAAATAAATTTTAAATACTCTTGTTTGGGGGAAACATATTGAGGGAATTCAGATGACAGTTGGAAGAACATTCCCCTCACTACATGTGCTGAAAGTGGGCCCTAATTTCAGATTTTTCTTTGTGTCTTTTTTTGTGTAAGAAGTCATGAACTCATCTGACTACAGCAACACCCTGCTACCACGGGAGGTAGCAGGCAAAGTGTATCTAACCTGGTGCCTGTGTCGAGTAATGACCAGGGAGTGATTATTTAGACCAGAGTGCAGGAAATCAGATGATCATTCCCCTGGTGAACATTGCCAGTTTGCAGTAGTCACCAAGGTATCGAGACCACCTGTGCACACCACCAAGCCAGTCCTGTGTGAACCTGCCTGTTTGCTTTTTGAGCCCACTTCTTCTTTTGGTGGTAAATTCCCATTCAGCTTGTGAGGAAAATGGTTTGAATGGTGTAAAATAAATACTATAAATTTCTGCTTTTCACAATGTCATTGAGAGATTTTTGGATGCCACTGAAAAATTTGCATTAATTTTCATGGAAACCATAATACACAATCTGAGAAGGGAGTTTGACTGGGAAGACAAGTATGTAGCTAGTAAGTTTTGGTCACTTTGAGATGGTTGTATAGGTGATGCCCTGCTCTGAGTCTGGCTGGCAGTTTTCAAGCATTATAGCAGCCTTCAGAAGCACTAATTTGTGTGTGGAGCACAGAGTGTGCTTTCAGAAGGACTGAAGGGTGAATTTCCCACTTTGTCATGTATGAAAGAATTATGGTGAACGAACTCTTATTTCCCAGTGCTGTGAAACACACGGACTACAGAGCAGCTCAAAGCACAAAGTTTTGGACTGCAGTCTGTAATTTCCTAAAATCTGAACCTTAACCAGAGCTTTTGGTTTAGTTTTACACTCAAAGTGTGGGTCTCTTGCTCCAAGTACTGTCAACACCCAACCCAGTAAGCAAAGGCAGCAAGGAATTAGGAATCACCCAGCATTTGTAGCACAGTTAATTACTTGTATAACATAAAACGACTTCCTGAGATCTAGAGAGAAGGCCAAGAGTGGTGACGACGGCGAGGCTCCCTCTAAATCCAGCTGAGTGGAAGAATGCATTCTGCTCCCTAGGATTGCTGGAGCAAGCAGAATTTTATCTGAGCTGACAGATGAGATAAAACCAAAGCAACTGGAGATGCCAAAGTTATATTTGATCACATTTTCTAAAGCACCTGAGGAGGCAACCTGCAGTCCTGGCTCTCCAGCCATCTGCTGGGGGACCTCTCTGGGGACAGCCTATGGCCCTTGCAGTGAAATCAGGGGATCAGCAGTAGAGTGGGGAGTGGTGTGTGCCTGAGCTGTATCTTTGTGCATTGTCAGGAAGGGCCATGTTGGTCACTGACAGAGGCTTAGAAGCCCTTCTAGAGCTTCAGCTGTGATCTCTGAGACTCCAGCCTCCTGCTAAAGAAATTATCCACTCCTGGAAGGGATGAGGTGGCAATTTGTCAGGCAGGTGAACATACAGTCATAAACACCATTGCACTGGAAGACCAGGCTCAAAAATTGTTTTTTTGATGTCCTTGACTTAGATGCACCAACTGCACATGCATGAGGACTAGCTGGAGTAAATGTTAGAAACAAAACAAAACAAAGAAACCCCCAGCTAATATAAGAGTGAAAGGTGACACTAATTATCCTTGTACCAAAAGGTCCCAGGTACTCACAGGAAAAGACAGAGCACAAAGGAAGATCAGCCTCAGAAAAAGGGAGTACATTTTCTTAAAGAATCACTGTTCTTTCTGCTGAAAGGTAGAATGTGTTTTTCCAAAGGATCCAAAAATTTGCTTTTGCTGTTATATAGCAGTGAACGTTGGGAATAGCTATGAAATGGGAGTTGGTGTTGGCCAGCTGAAGTCTGAAGGCCATTTTTTTTTAGCAGCTAAGGAAAATAAGTTTTACAGTCCAGGAACAGCTCAACAGTTCCTTCTCTGAAGCATAAAACATTCACAGGAATCAGTGGGGGTCCTGGCTGAGAAGGGAGTGGAAGTCATGGTTGAGCTTGTAGCCCGTGCAACCCTCTAGCGTGTAAGGTGCTGCAGATCTGTGGTTGGGCAGGTGAGGCCATGGATGGACTTCATGGTTCACATACAGACCCTGAACCATGGGATGTGGTGGTCAGTACTGACTAATGCTGTTGCACCTGGTCTGGACATGCATTCCCTCTCTGCTGCCCCATGGATCTCACCACTGTAGAACACTGACTGATGGAAGGGCTGAGAGGTGGCCTGTAGACTCAAAAATTATTTACCATCCATGTCTGCCCATGGAGGGACACACAGATTCCAGGCCCAGCCATAGGTGCTTGCACACTGACCCAAAAGAGCCTGAAGGGCAAATCCACCCTCTGCCTGCTCGAGGAGGAGATAGAGACCAACCCACGTGCTGCTCTTGGCATCAAGCCTGCTTTTATGGGAAGCAATGAGAACTCCTCCACCTTTAGCATCAGGCAACCAATAAAAGACAGTGAATGTTGATTTGGAAAGGAGAAAGGCAACTAAAGAAAAGGCAGACTGATAGTGAACACTGAGGAGGCTTACTGGGCTTATGGAGAGGATTTGCCCAGCTTCCAGAGATACAGAGGGAATTTCATGGTACCAAAAGGCACCATGGGAACTCCTGCACGATGCACACTGTAGGATGCAAGGATGTGGCTGGACTCCAAAAGGAGTTTGCTTTGCTGCTGTCAATGCAGTCCCTTGATTCACAACTCAGTTTTGTTTCTCTCTTGACTTGTTTGAAACACATGTGCAAACTGGCCAGAGTTTTGCTTTTCATACTGTTCAAGGATGATAGGAACACAAAGTGCTGTCTCATGAGTTTTGTCGACCCTATTCCCTTCCAGAAATTTGCTCACATCTGATTTTGTTTCCTCTGCCCACTCTCTGTAGACACTGAGTTTCCAGTGTCATTTGCCTCCTACACATGCTCATTAACCCATTTCCCTCCACCTCCGATCCTACAATGCCCATTTTATCCAATTAATGGTAGGAAATAAGTGGGGGTTTTATGACAAGGGTGTGAAGTTCCGTCTGACACTCTGCATCTTTCCAAAGAACAATGCTTTCTCAATAATTATGTTCAGATGACCATTAAGTTGGTGCTGCCACAGTTCTCCCTTCAGTTTTAATGAATATAATAAACAGGAATGAACTTCTGCTATCTGCAGCTGCTGCCATTGTCTGTGAACTGCACGTTGCTTCAGAGAAGTTTATTTTAGCTTTAAACCCTCTTTCAAACAATGTGCAAGAGTGAAAAAAAAAAAGTTGGTGCATTTTTGTTAGCTCTTGCCTTTCACAGATGTTCTTGGCATGAGAAATGCTGTAGGACAATTAAAAAGAAGCTTCATTTTCAGAAGTACTTGGGAAGCAAGACTCCACTGAAGTCCCAGGGCTCTGAGAGAGCTTGAAATTCATCAGGTCTGGGGTGCAAAGTCTCTCCCTGGTTGTACAACCATGCAAATCCCAGAGTAGGAGAGTATTGAGGTAATGAAGTGCAGGTTTTCAGTTATATTCAGATAAGGAGAAAAAAAATCTTTTAATCTTTTTAAAATATCAGTCCACCTCAGTAATGCTTTGCATCTAGGACTTTTCAAGGAGGAGTTTAAGAGAATTTTATAATAATTTCCAGCACTAAGAACAGACCTATGTGAGACAAAGACCCCAAGAGTCATGGTACACAGTCCTTGTTCTGAGCACTAACATTTAACTGATGGCATTTCAAATGGACAAATATTTATTCTCATCACATCAGAACTGAATCCTTAGTCTGTATTTTGACCTTTGGTTTGATGTTGGTTTTTTGGTTTTCTTTTTTAATTTAAACAGATGTGGGGGTTTTTTATTCAAACAGATATACAGAACCATTGCTGCATATATTACCTTTAGTCATCATAGCCAAGTTAAATTGCTCTTCCCTAAATATTTTATTTCAGATACTGGTATCTTTGTGAGTTCTGAAAAGTTCTGAACACTAGAAACATTTAGTTTAAAATTATTATTAGTATTAGTATTAGTACTATTATTATGCACATACAGCTTTTGCAGCATTGTGATTAAGGTTGTGTCAGTAAGTAACGTTTAAAAGCCAAGTTTAGGGACTTATAACTCGCTCAAGAAAGTCACTTGGGGCTAAAAGTTGGCTTTGCAAGCAGTTCTGTGGGAGTTAGCCAATATCTTTGAATTTTTTGGCTTCTCTTGGCTTTGAGTCATAATGTGACTAAAACATGAGTTTCTTATTTTCTCTGTTTAAAAACTGATCTGTTGTCTTCCCTAATATAAGGTAGCCCCAATTGTTAATGCTTGAGTAGTTATATGTTTCTTATTCAGGGGCAGAAAATTGGTGAATTGCAGCCATATTAACTGAATAACCAAGTCCACATTGTGCACTGTTACTTACTATTGTTTTTCATGAAGGTGGCTGACACGTCCCTTTGCTTGACAGTTTGCAATACCATTTCTGCAGGACTGACCATGAACACTGTAAGGTGTTTCGAGATTTAATAATTCCCTGAAGGGACACCATACATGCATAGTGTTATTTGTCTTGCATATGCATGACAGATAAAAATTCAAATGGTTTCACCCCCAAATGAAAATCTTAGCTGATGACTTGCCTATTTGGCTGATTTGTGTAGTTGGTGGTTTTGGGGTTTTTCCCACCATCTTTGTGTCTAATGGCTTAAAAACACTGAAGCCTCTTTCCTCTGAGGCTTTTCAAGGATTATATTAAGGCTTGCAACAGCGTGGGAGGCAGATTCTCAAATAATAAATTTTTATGAAACACACAATATTATACCATGAGCAGGTAGCTACATTATTGTAGGGCTGTACAAACAGCCAAGTTACCATTGTGGTGTTGTCATTTGGAAACCTCACACCTTTTTTATTTAGCACTATCATGAAAGCAGGTACTGATTAAGAATATATAAAGTTACTTTATTTTCCTTAATGGAGGTATTTGAAATATCTTTGTATTTTGATGAGAAGGTGTTCAGAGGAGTATTCAGTCGTCTTGTGGTTGAAATGAGATTTCAGATTTACCCAAAAACCCTGCAGCATCCTCTGCCAGCCTCTACAGTTTCTTACAGTTCTCAGACTCACCCCCAGCTCTGCTATGGCAGTAAGCTTGGGATTGAACAGTCTACTTTTCAGGAAACCACCATGTGCTCAGGAAACTGAGGGCACATCCTCAGTTGTGGCTGTTCTTCCCTAGGATCCCATAAAAATTGCCTTTGGTTTATGTGAGTTCTGTGATGGTTATCTTAAGGACTCCTTCTCCTACTTCTCATGGGCCAAGGTTTTAGTGATCCAAAGTGGAAGTCTGCCATTGGGAAGAAGTCTCTTGAGGGGAGAGCTTGTCTTTAGGGAACAACTTGTCATATGTTTGTGAGAAGCAGTGGAGATTGGAAGGAGATTTGGAGGACATGGCTGGAGGAGGGGATTAGGAAGGCTGCACTTTCCAAAGAGGAAGATGCCAGGGAAGCTGCTGCAGAAAGAGGTGCTCACTTGGGTGTTCAGAAGCAGCTCCAGAAGTTTTTAGCCTGTAGTGAGATTGGATGAGGCTCCAGCAGCTGTCAAGCCCTGGAAAGAACACTTTCTGCTGCTTTTAGGTTTTAAATGAAAATACATCTTAAAGCTTAATAGCCTTTAAGCTCTAGCACTATTTATGATTTTGAACCCCAGCATTGTAGAAATGGCCTGTTCTGCCTTCCCCAGCTCCATTTGCGGACATTGCTGGTACACAGATCCCCTAGTCCCCTCCTCCCAAGCTGAAGAGCACTAGTCTCCTTCCTTTCTATCCACTTCACTGCCCTTTGTGTATATCCACATCTGTTGAGAGGGACCAGCTGAGGTAGCTTATGAAAACCTAAATTCATCCTGTGATGTTTGGTGAAACGTTTACCCGTGGCTGTTTCCTGGGCTTTTAAAAGAAGGCGGGCAGCAGTATTTGGTACCCACTAATTAAATGCAGTTTAAACTGTGTTGTTTGTGGTAATGTAGTGAAAATACGGCCCCTGCTGTGACATCTGCAGCTAGACAAGTGACACCACCCACCCTCTGGTCAAAGCAATGTTTTCAACTCAACAAATAACAGCTAAAACACTGTAAAGACCTCAGAAAGACAGAGACGGGTGAAAGACCAATTCATATTATTTCCATAAGCTGCTAAACAAAGCTGAAAAATGTTTTGTTTTGTTTTTTCCTTCTGGAAAGATGTTTTATGGACATTAAATATTCTTTGGGATTTCTTTATATTACGTTTTTTGAGAGAAAGGATTTTGCTATTCTGCTTAGTAGTTCCAATGTTTACAAAGGGAGAAGAAGCTTCCTTATGGAAATTAGCAGATATAAAGATTTGGAAGGCATTTGTTTTGTGATATATGAGGTCTTCTTCCTAGTGTACATGTTGCTTAATTTAAAAAGCCAGCATAAGCCTTGCACATAACTCACTAAGATGTTAGAAAATGTAATTGAGGCTCACAAGTTAATGTTTAGTTTTTTCAAGGGGCAATGGTGCCACCTCCAAACGCATAGTTGAGGCAATCTCAGGTTCCTATGCTTCTAAAAAAGAGGGCAATGCTGAAAAGAATAGAGAATTCATGAACGTTGCAAAAATATCGGAGGAAGTGGAATGACCTTCCCCACTGCTCAAGCTTAGATGAATTTCTCCATGAGGGTTTAGAACTGTAAAAAAGCTGTACATGTCTGGCTGAGAATGGTAATGCAACCAAATGGAAGCTATGCAGTGTAGTGAAATCATAATTTTGGTAAATGGGAGATCTATAAATAGTTTTTTAAGGCCTAAGAATTATTGAAGGAGAACTTATACCTGGTTATGTGCTCCTTCAAGAGCTCCAGCTGCTCAATAGCTTGTTTTGGAGTACAGCACAGAACCAGAGGCAGTACATTTTACAGATGTGCTTTCACCCTTTGCAAACACACTACTAGAGGTCATTGAAGAATGTTGCCAGCATACTGCCAGGACGCTGTGTAGGTTTCCATACGAGGCTGCTGCCAAGACAAGACACTCAGCCTGTTGCTTACAGCATAACTACCTCCCAGGCTCATCCACGGAGGTCTGTGCTCCTCAGCGTGCTGGCAAGTGGCAGCTGCCTCAGTCAGGTAACAGGCTGACCACTTTTGCTAACAGGGACGTTCATGTGCCTCTCCCCCACCCAGACACGATGTGGGGCAGAGCAGTGGTGCTGCCGTGGAGCGCATTCCAGCGTTGTTCAGTGCTGAAAGCTGCCTCCAATTAGCCCGGCTGCACCTCCTTGTTAGGAGCCAGTCAACGTGATGCTAACCACAGCATCCCGCCCGCCACCAGCCAGAGAATTTGGTGTGTCCTGGCCACATCAGCGCCACAGCCAACTGGAACCCCCTTCCACGAGATTTAACCTCCTCCAGTCTACATCTGCAATGAGGTTTAATTTCCTAAAGGTGTAGAGAGCTGCCAGGATTTAAGAGGTCTTTAGTAAAATGTTGTTGACACCAGGGGGTTCTAGGTGCCAGCTGGCACAGAGCTTTTGTAAAGACCCAGTCTGAAGGAGCCAGTGCACTCCAGACTAGAAGAGTAAAGCACCTCTTAGGCTGCAGTTGCTTATTTACATTGCAGATTCCCAGAACTTTTTGAAGGCTGACCCTGTGTACCTGAGGGATATAATTTGTGACACCTGTCTGACCTACCAGAAGTGGCTGGAGAGCAGCAAAGCTGGGCACGGTCACCTGTTGAGCCATTCAGGTTAAACCCGACCTGGACTGTGCACCAGCACCACCAGATCCCTGCCCTTGCATTAGTTTCAAATGAAGTCCAGGGCAGCTGAACACCTTGTGCTGAGCAGGGAGCAGGTTCTAGTTGTAGGGCAGGCAGGCACAGCCATTGACTCTGGGGCTCTGCACACAGCTGGCTGTATTCTATTACCCCTGCACAAATTATCAGTTATCAATCAAAGCTGAAAGGTCCTTTTGCAAACAGAACCTCAGCTCCTACAGCACTCGGTAGCTTTTGTAATGTCAAACTCAGGCTTGGCTGGGTCTCACAAAAGGGGCCTTGCTCCCCTTGCACATGAGCTGGCTTCCTCCTGGAGCACAGCGAGCAGGGATTCTCCCATCACAGCAGGCACTGACAGCTTCCTCACTGGAAAACTCATCTGACAGCAAGAGCAAAATGCTGCTGGCGGGCACTGCTGGAGAAATAGCTCAGTTGTGCACCTCCACTAGGCATTAGCTGGACCCTTTCAAGGAAATAAATGTTAGCAGCAGCATTCACCTTACAGGTTCCTTACCTAGAAAGGTCCTGCCACAAGACTGTCCCATAGCCTGGCTTTATCTTCTGCAAGAGCCATGCTAAGTCTCTGAAGAGATACTCAGGAGTTCAGCATTCAGGCAGGGCTCAGCATCCAAATCTACAGCAAGCTGGAAAGCACATGAAACCAAATTACTCAGATTTTCCCATCTCTGCACATGTGCTTAGAAAGGTTTTAAATTATCAGTGTAAAGGCCTAGTAGCTTCGTAATGTACACACAGAAAGATTCCCACAGATTTTTTTTCCTTTCTTTTTCCTTTTTTTTTTTTTTATTGAAGCCAGCTGAGTAAATTCATAGGA
Organism: Luscinia megarhynchos; assembly: GCA_034336665.1. NCBI lineage: Eukaryota > Metazoa > Chordata > Aves > Passeriformes > Muscicapidae > Luscinia > Luscinia megarhynchos. The sequence goes on from JAPFBE010000003.1 coordinate 76,391,917, forward strand.
AGTTGTAACAGGACAAGTGAAATGTATACCCACATTCCCTGGGAATCCAAATGCCTTTAACACATACTGTATTTCATGTGAAATTTATTTCAGAAGACACCAGAACAGCGTAACTTTTTCATCACTGTCTTTTAAAGCTATCACTTTTGAATGAAATAAGGTTACACAAAAAAAAAAAAAAAAGAAAATGTGAAAATCCCAGAACTTGATACCCCTATTGCACATTCCAAGAGAAGAGATTACTTTCTCCATTTTTCCGGGTCACTTTCAAATCTTTTAGCTAATTACAGAATAGCTTTAAAATGCAGCCCCAATTTAAACTACCATGAGTAAGAAGCAGCTGGAATGACACTCAGCCATGGAGTTGAATATTGTCTTGTGCTTATTCTCTATTTTGTCTCAGAAGTTTTGGCGATCCCCTATCAGTTAAATGAAAACTTTCTGCTGTGGCAGGAAAGTGATACCTGAGCACCACATGAGCACAGATGATGGTAACCTGTGGGGGAGTGAAGCCACTGAAGAACAATGTCCATGCTGATTCCTTGGGCTAAGCAGACCTGCCGTTGGTCCCAGCAAATGTCCATCTGCATGGTCACACTGGTGAGCAGCCTGGTCCCAGCACTGGAGAGGCACTGGTACCAGGGCATCCTTCACCCAATTCCTACCCTGACTCCATTCCTTTTATACTTAGCCTTATAAAAATCTGGGAGCCAGACCTCCAGCTCACTTGAGTCAGGGGCTGATTAATGCTATCTGAGGGATCTGAACATCTCCACAGCCAGCTCCTCGTTTGTAAAATAAACTGAGCTGAGCTTAATGAGATTTTGTGCAATGACTTTGGTCTGCATTGGATGCAATAACATTGGACCCCTTCCTCCACTAATTGGAGCAGGAATGAACTTTAGCAGAGCTGAGTTCAGGCTTTGAGCCCTGGATCTCTTCCGCAAACATAGTTTTAGTTGGCATGTTCAGCAAACACAGATCTGACCCCTTCTCCCACACCTTGTCCTTCATCACTGCTATTGCTTATTGCCAAGCCTGATTTTGAAATGAGCCCTGACTTCCAAATGAGCTCAGTCCCAGCATGTTGACCATCACACACACATCCAGAAGGATTCCCTGCTGCCTTCTGAAAATAAATGCACTTAAATGAAGGAGAGACAAGGCAATGACATAAAGGCTTTAACTTACAAAACTATTTCTTTGCAGTAGTTGAAGATAATTTCATTTTTGTGATTGCAGTTAAGTTCATGTGGGGATCTGTCCCATGGACATGTGCTCTGGTGTTGTGTGGCTGTGAGTTTCCTCAGAGGCTGGGGGAATTGGTCCTTCTGCTTCCACAGAGGTTTTTGGTTGTTCAGCAGAGTGGTGTCTCCCTGCATGGCCACGCTCTTGGCTGTGCATGGAACAACACTTGAGTTTTTCTCACTTGGGAAACTTGTGGTGGTCATTGCATTGATTGTGTTCCATGTGTAGGGAAAGGATGAAGACGTGAACCAGGAGCAAGGCTGGCAGTAACCTGATTTTCCAGCAGTACCACTCCTGTTCTCTTTGGCTTTACCCCCATGATAACCTTTTGCACAACACCCATGCCCTCTTCTTTTCACACTCACTACTGGTTGGGTTTGATGCACTATATTCCTGGCCCCAAGATCCGTATGGGACTTTCATCTTGGGTGAGGGAGCTCAGCACCAGGCCAGGTCAGAAGAAAACACAGGAAATGGTGCTTTTCTGTTGGAATTTGCTGACTCAGCAAGGCTGAGCAGCCTCAAAGAGACGCTTTGATTTCAACACGATTCTGCAGGAATGTGGTAGACTCACTGCCTTCTCTTTCATTCCCTGCTTCACCAGCAGGACTGACAGAACCAGCTCTCCTGGGCTATCTGAGGCCATGAATCCCAACCAGCCCTGCCCAGGCACAGGATGGAGCCTTTCCCCTTGACAGAGTGTGGGCTCGGCCCAGCTCTCAGAGGCTTTGTGCCCTGGAGGGCCGAGGTTTGGCAGGACTGGCACTGCTGCTCAGCACCTCTCACACAGCCGAGGTGACAGCCCTGATCACACTGAGACATCCCCAAAGGGGGGCAGCTGGAGGTACAGTCAGGGCATGCTGGCTCCTTCCTTCCCCCACCTCTACTGGTGATCCCTCAGTCGCCTTTGCAAACAGTGCCCCAGAGGTCTTTTTCCTCTCCTCATGGAAATTACAGCAGCTGCAATCTCTCCCTGCTGGAAATAAAATTTTGGGGGTTGGAAGCATGTGCCCCTCCTGTGCTCTGCAAGGGAGTCCTGACTTGGAAGAAGCTCCTCTCCCCACTGTCTCCCTAAGCAAAGGGGAAATGCTCATTATCTTTCAGGAGCAGTAAAAGGGTCTAAATGACCTCAGTTTGGTGGCTATTGTCCTCCCACCTTTTTTTTTCCTTTTAAAATGATCACCCATCACCCCAGTGTCTGAGCGTGCATCCTTGAGAGAAACCTTCTGGGTGCCTGCTATCCCACCAAATAGAAGTACTGCACATGTGCACCCCGGGAAGAGAGCACTGGGTTTGCTTTTAGAGATTTGCTTTTCATGCAGTACTTTCATCCCCTTGTCAAATGCTCAGAACTGAGAAGGTCACAGGGCTTATTATATTGGCTATATGCAGGCAGCATGCAGGCTTCCCAGCAGAGCTCTGTCAGTGCAGTTCAAGCCTGACCATAACTCCCCTGAGCTAAATCTGTCATTTACGCTTAGTTTTCTATCCATGAAAAATATTTATTGGGGCTTGAGTTAAAGTTGCCAGATGAAGCCTTTGTCTGGTAGTTAAGGGAGCTTTCTAGGATGCAAACAGAGGTATTCATCCTAATACACTCATGGCATTCAATAAAATAAAATCTCTCCTAATACTGCAGAGGAGCTGAAATCCTCAGGTGCTCCCTGTCTAGCTTAATAACATCATCACTGAGTTTTCTTGGCTTGTCTTCTTCTTGAAGTGAAACATGCCAAAATGCTAATGACAAGGGATTTTTAAAGAGTTAGTGATTTGTTATGCTGGAAAATGGATGAGTGTGGAAAACAATGTTTTTGGAAAGCTCACACAGATTGCCAACCTCCCTCAAAGTTTTAGCAGAGACCTTGTAAAAATGGACTGTCAAGGTTATCAGCTCACGGACAATAAACAGTTGAGGAATGTAAGGTTTTGTGGGGAAGATACAGCTCTAAAATATTTGCTGGAAAGACACTGGAGGAGGTTAGGTTTGGAACCTTCCAAAGATAAGCACCCATAGCAATATTTATTGTTTACATGTAACTACCATCCTTCTGTCTTTTACAAGGGAGGAATAATTTTGCAAGAATTTGAAATAAAAAGCTCATACATAGATGGTTCTGATCAGGGACTCACAGCTCACAGAAAATGCTGCACATTTAAGATTACAGCCAAAATCTGGTCCAAACCATGATAGTCCAGTGTGTTTGTTTCTCTAAGGGTATTAATCTTTTGTAAACCTTGCTGGGCTGGTAAATTGTTGCAGCCTCAGCCATCCACCCCACTGCCTGTGAGATGAGTCTGCAGAAGGGAGGGTCTTATCCTACTCTTGTCCCCAATACCCTGATGAAGGTGAGCTCAGCCCACAAGAGCAGACAGTGAGGTAGCTGGCCAAGGCACTGACCCACATTCCCCTCCATCAGCTGCTCGAGGGAAAGGATGGGGTGCCAGCAGATTGCTTCTCTTGCACCACCCCTAGCAAGATTCTCCAGAGCCCATCTGCCCAAAGCCCTTGGTGCCTGAGGTTTACTGTATAAAAAGGATTAGAGAGATTTCTACCTTAAAACAATTTTATTTCAACCCTTGTAAACCTGCACTTTGTATATCAAAACCCCTTTAAGAACATACAGAGATTTCGGGGTGTTTTTTCTCCTTTCTGTCTTTTGCTTTGTGACATGTTTGTTCTGAGATCACCTTCTAGGCATCTTCTATTAAAATGTATGTGACAAGCACCAGATCCACTTTCACGCAGCTGTGCAGTATGTTATTTTTCATGCTAATGCACTGTTACAATTCTACTGAGTGCAGTTATCTACAGATCAAATTCGCCACATGTGCTCTGTGTTTTTTGGCTACCAGGTCAAGAGCAACGGGGAGAAGGAAACGGTGCTTGTGTGTTAACTGTTCATGTTGCCTTCATGAAACATGGGCTTAATATTCAGGCGGTCAGAGGAACTTTTGCTTTGCCCCACCTGCCCTCTTGGTTTTTTGTTTTTTCTGCCAGCACAGCTGACTGCTTCATTGAGATTTAAGACCAAACAGACTGTTATTACATGAGACAGAGTCACTGTCTGCCACCAGGAGATGATTTAATGTTATGTGATACACAACCTTACTCTATGCCCCCCTACTGTTTTCCACACAAAAATCATTCTCCAACTTGCTTTGCTGTCAGGTTTCACCTAGGAGAAAATTTGAGTCACTGACTACAGCAATGACAGCAACCAGAAGTAATGATTAAAGACCTCCTTGTCATCATTGTGCCAGATAGTAGTGGTTGAAAGGGGCTTAAGAAGACACATCCAAACTTATTTACCCCAAGCCCAGCAGCTGGATTCTGCCTTAGATAAGATACACGCAGTACACAGTAGGACTGCACACAGAAGTTGCTAACATAGCCTGCTATTAAAACAAGGAGGAAATACTATCTGTGAAACGCTAGATATCACCGTGGTTGGAGTTACACTTCCAAACTGCTCCTAGAAATGCAGAGGGAGCTTTTCAGGTTCCAAAAAGGACTCCAAGCAACAACATATAAGTAATACATCCTATCTCATATCAAATCTCTCTAACATCCGCTGCTTCTTTTGCTGCTGTCTGAGCTAAGATGTACCACCATGTCTGATGTCCTTGCTCCACTGCAAACTACTTACTTAGCTCACCTAAATATGAACCAAAGTTGCACTCCCTTAGGGTAAGAGGTTTGAAGTGTTATTCATCAGTTTTGGCCTTTAAAGCGGGATCATTTCTTCCCAGAGTCTGTTACATTGCTTTCTTCAAGGAAAAGGGCATCTGCAAACTGTCTCCATCTCTGGAGAGAGATTTATCTTTTGCAGCTATCATTGCTCTGTTATTTCTTCAGGTACCTTGCCTCTTTCTATTTCCTCATTCTCTCATGGTCTCGGATTGATACACTAAAGCAGTGGAAACTATTTCCCAGACTTTTCTATGACTATGGATTGCTGAGTGTACAAGAAGAGGCCTTTTCAGTTTACACGTGATAAAAAATCATGTCTCATCCATAAGTTAATTATTTGAGAATGTCACAATAATAAACTTTGACTCCTTAACCTTTTCCAGAAATGATGCCAAGACTAAATCCTGAGGCTGCTTTCTAGCTACTGATTAGTAGCTAGAAATCTGACCTTTTCTGTCTGTGCAGAAAACAGGCAATGATGCAGCTCTCCATGCTGCTAAAGTCAGCTTGATTACAGCTCCATCTTTCTTTCCAAGCAACATTAGCCCTTGGGTGTTTTGGTCTGTCTCCCTTTTTGTTTTGAAGAAAGACACAGACCTGATCTAGACTTGGAAAAACTTCAGAACATCACTACTGCTAACAAATTAGTTAAGCTTCATCTTTGCCTCTGCTCACTTCTTACCAGTTTCCTGCTCACTTCTGTTGCATCTGACCACCTTTGAGTGGTGTGTTATGCAACAGGGACTGTTCCTTGGACACATGCTGTTTGTTCTGCCAGCCTCTTCCAGGAGAGAAACATCTTAGAAGGGAGTTTAATTACATGTTTGCTAAATGAACGTGCCAACATGTACCTTAAACATCCTTTCAAGGTAAGGTTGAAGAGTGGCATTCTGCCTGTGGAGCAGCCAGTGGTGAGGTCTTTGACAGTCAATGATTACTGGGGAGGTTTACAGCACCCTATGGACTGGACCTGGAGTACAGGCTGTCTGTCTGCTGCTCGGATGTCTAAGGAGCCATGCCTTGCAGACAAATAAAGATGTCAGAAGGACTCAGTTTCACCCCAAGATGCACACTCCATGTAAAACTGCTCTGCAGTGCAGAGCTGGCAGCAGCAACTGCACTGAAGAGCTTTGTTTATCACATTGTTGTGCTCTAATGATTACTCAGCCTCAAAATTATGTGCTTTTCTGGAGTGATGGGGTTTGGGACTGTCGGTCAGAATTTATAATAAGTGATGTTGTTTTTATCTCACTTCAGATAATACTAGTGAGGATGTTCCAAAAATTGTTGTTTGTCATCTATGTTTTACAGTTTAAAGGCGATCTCTTTAAGCTATTATCCCCCTGCCACTGTTGCAGAAACAGTGTCTTCTTTTTAAGGTGTTCAGAGTCATCTGCTTAGCACTGAGCTGATGACAGCTTGTATTAGTCGCTGGAGGTTGCCTGGAAATTAACTCCTCCCTGTTTAGCTTGTCCTGAGCCTTTTCAAAGCCCCTTCTGGGAGGTGGTGAGGTGATGCAGTGGTGCTTGGTGGGCCTCTGCTGAGGAGGATAAAACATCAGGACTGTCTTGCCCAACATCAGCTATTTCTGTAGGCTGACGTTTGCAAAACTCAAGGTGCTGACAGAAAAAGTCCTGATGAAATTCACTGCAAAAATGAAAGCATCTCCCTCTTGCAGCTCTCTGCTGACTCTTGTCTCAGGATTACCAACCAACTTTGGCTCAGCAGTGGCAGGAGCCAGCCCTGGAGCCTCTGGTTCAGCCTCTGCCATGCACTGTTCAGCAGCTGCATAAGGCCAGCTTTGCTCTGTCCTTTAGGCTGAACACTCCTCCTGTGGTCCTGTCTGCAGCTTTGGGCCAGAGACAGTAGTTTGCAGCTGAGGAATAAGAAAAGGTGGTGGCAACATCTTGAAACTCCTGCTACCATGTGTTGAGTGGCTGTGACTCAAAGACTCTTGGCCCTGGAGTTGCATTCAGCTGCACCTTGGGGAGAAGCATGATCTCTCAGAGTGCTGAGCAGCAACCCCTGACATCTGTGGAAACTTGTGGGGTTAGCATTTATCTGCACTAAAGCAGAAGGGAGCAGAGGCTGGTCTCTGAGTGCCACAAATGTGAAATTACTCACCAGTTTTCAGAATGTAATTCTCAGTTAATCAAGGCCCTTGAAAAAGCTCTGGACACTTTTTACAGGCATAGCTAGTGAAGTGATTTTTGTGTTAACAACATTTATTTTGGTCTTTAACATGTTTAGATTGTGAGCAAACCCTTAGATGCTATGCAAAATGACAGCAATTTATGGCAAACCTTTGGAATTAGGACTCAAACCAGTTTTGCACTACAGGCATGATGGATTAATCACCATTTGGTTCTGCATATAAGCAAAAAGTCTTTTAAGTCAGTTCTGTGCTGCAGAGGAAGTCAGTGGAGCTTTGCCTGTAACGTGAGTAATGAATCTTGGCTGGGATGAGCATTTTGGAGCCACAGTTCTGCAAAAATTCAAATCCCTGAAGGAAGTACGGTAGCATGAAGACCTGCAAATAATGGATTACAGTAATCCCACCAGGAAGTGATAATGGCATGTATAAATATTTGCCTTAGTTGATTGCAAATTATATCCTCCTAAAAGATGTTTGTCACTGTCGTTAGTCATTAGCATTTTCTAAATATTTTACCAGCTGTTGGGCCGTGCATAATGAGGACTCCATCTCTACCAAGCATGACTGAAGTGTCTGGAGTGTCTGAAGTGACAGGACTAGTTTTCATATGTGTTTTTATTCTACTGATTATCATATAATCGTATAATAGTTTGGAAGGGTTGGAAGAGTCCTTAAAGACCAATTAGTTCCAACCCCAGTGCCATGGGCTGCAACATCTTCCACTAGGCCAGGTTGCTCAAAGTCCCATCCAACAAACCAAAAGCCAGTGGTGTCAATCTGAAGCATTTTGCACAGAGTGTGCAAACCATGTGACCTTGGAGTGAAATTGTGGCCTTATAGAAGTCTGCATCTAACCAGAAGATGAAATGAGATTGGATTAATATGCAAAAGAGGGGGAATCTGTTGCCCCATGCACTGCCACCCCATTTTTAGCGGCCTCGGCTCTGCAGAGTTCTGGCTGAGGGTGGGGATGGCTCTGATGAATGGGAACAACCTGTACCAGCAAAAAGCACTGGCAATTTTCCAATCAGAATCCTATCAAGTCTGGCTAACTCACAGCCTTTTACATCTTGCAGATTCCAAGAGGGATTAAGTCTTCATTGTCCGTCTAGTGAAGTAAGTTGAAACTCAGCTGAAGTTTTAAATCAAAAAAGAAAGATCCAACAGTCTTCAACAGAGGCAGCAGACTAAGAGAGAATGGGATTTAGAACAGAAGCACAGCTAGAAATCAATGAAGCTTTTATGCCATCCCTCCTCATTTATCTATAAATCCCATTCTTTCAGCTATTTAGACCTTATCTCCACACAGTAGCTGAATTAGGTTTATTTTGTAAACCAGTTTAGGAAAGGTAGTGCAAACCCCTGTAGAGATACCCATATTTTTGTTTAAGAGTGACTGCAGAGGGTAAGCTGGCACCTGAGACAAAACCTCAGTTAAAGTGGTACTGCTTGGGCTTACGTGTACAGAAGAGAGAAGTGAAATAACTAAAATGCGAATTTAAAGTGTTTGAGGCAAAACCAATTAAGCGCATGGGTACATGCTTTTATTCATACATAAAGGAGCTTTTAGTTTGCTTGATTAAGTGTTAAAACAAGTTACAGTTACTTTATTTCAGAATTAAACCTTCCAGATTAGTATTTAATGTGCTTTAACTGATCTACTTGAAATCCATGTCTGTAATTTGGCTTTGTTTCCAGTGCATGTAAACCCTTTGTGTGTAGTCCAGTTCAGGTTGCTGGGAAAGGAAGACAGAAAAATATCCTCACTAAGCTAGTTATAAAAACTAGTTATAAATTTTTCAGTAAAAAGAAGTATAAGCCCAGGTAGCCTTAAAGCAGCTGGATTCTCTCAACCCTATCAGTTTATACCACTTGCAGATCAATCCCTTTGCCTGTGGTTTATATTGCTGGTTTTGCATTATTCCCTGCTGGGGAACGGTTGAAGCATCAGAAAAGCATTTCTGTTGTGCAAAGTATGCAGCATTTCTTGTCTTCTCCCACACTCAAGGGAAGTTGGGGGCAAATTTGCCATCAAGGTAGCAACTTGTAACCTGCCTCACGCTCCTGAGAGGACTGTATTTTTTCCTGCTGTGTCTCAGGCAGGAGCTGGGTCAGATTCCTGCTCAGAGCTGTTAATGGTTGCACAGGGGCTCTTCTGCTCAGTGAACTTTCGCTTTCACCAGGTTCTCAGTGACAGGATGTGGTTTGCTGTGTAAATGTAAAGGCGAGAGGAGGATCTGGCCCTGTAGGCTTTCAACTCACTTCTAAAATACTCCAGGGTCTTTGGCTATGCAGTTTATCTGGCTTTTTTTGCTACTGTCATTTGTTAGTGTGGTGATGACTGAATGAACATTTCCTACTGCCTAGAAATTAACTTGCTAATTCAGGGGAACATGCATTTACTGAAACATCCTCTCCATGACAGTGACTATTGGAGGTATTACAGGAAAAGGTGCAAACAAACAAACTGAATAACCTTCAGGGCAGACAGTTATGAGTGAGCCTGCCAAACATCCTTGTGTTGAATGCTTAAACATATAGCCACATTTATTCACATTGTAGTGCCACAGCAGAATTAAACCACTCAATCAATAGCTATAGAGGAGGCCACTTGTAGAAATACAAGACTCTGATTCTCTTCTTCTTTAGAATTCAGAGGAGCAAGAATTAAAAGCTGGTTGAGAGGGGATTCAGGTTGGCATTTGGTGTTCTTGTTCTTGTGACAGGCATCAAAACTTGTTTGAAGACCACAAATGAAAACTGATGCAGATATTCCTGATTTATTTTCCCGCCTGTGGGCTGTAATTGTATGCATGCATTTGTCTCAATATTATCAACACAAAAATGGGTATACTTTTAAAATCTCCAAAGTATATAAAAATAGCCAGGTTTTGCCTTTCCCTACCTCTCTCCTTCACTGTTTCCTTTGTCCATCTCAGGTTTTCATGCCCTACTGGCATCGTGGTACTTTAAGCACCTTAAGCCCATGGCATTAGCCTGTGGCAGAGGTGACTGTTTTCCTCCTTGAGCAATTAGTTATTCCAGCTGTTCTGCATTTTTGGAGGTATGGTTTCACAGCTTATGTTGCACCCTTCTTATTGTGTGAAAGAGTAATGTGACAAAGCCCTGGACTTCAGAGTCATTCCAGAGAGCCCATCCATAGACATGTTCTGTCCCATATCATGTCCTGCATCTGGCTTCAACAGGCTTTGCCATGGACCCCTGCTGAGCCTGTGGTGTTGACTTGCTCGTCTCTTTAAAAGACTGAAATAAACTTTCTTTCTTTCTTTCTTTCTTTCTTTCTTTCTTTCTTTCTTTCTTTCTTTCTTTCTTTCTTTCTTTCTTTCTTTCTTTCTTTCTTTCTTTCTTTCTTTCTTTCTTTCTTTCTTTCTTTCTTTCTTTCTTTCTTTTCTTTCTCTCTTTCTCTCTTTCTCTCTTTCTCTTTCTCTCTTTCTTTCTCTCTTTCTTTCTCTCTTTCCCTCTTTCTATTTCTCTCTTTTTCTCTCTTTCTTTCTTCCTATCTCTCTTTCTCTCTCTTCCTTTCCTTTCCTTTCCTTTCCTTTCCTTTCCTTTCCTTTCCTTTCCTTTCCTTTCCTTTCCTTTCCTTTCCTTTCCTTTCCTTTCCTTTCCTTTCCTTTCCTTTCCTTTCCTTTCCTTTCCTTTCCTTTCCTTTCCTTTCCTTTCCTTTCCTTTCCTTTCCTTTCCTTTCCTTTCCTTCCCTTCCCTTCCCTTCCCTTCCCTTCCCTTCCCTTCCCTTCCCTTCCCTTCCCTTCCCTTCCCTTCCCTTCCCTTCCCTTCCCTTCCCTTCCCTTCCCTTCCCTTCCCTTCCCTTCCCTTCCCTTCCCTTCCCTTCCCTTCCCTTCCCTTCCCTTCCCTTCCCTTCCCTTCCCTTCCCTTCCCTTCCCTTCCCTTCCCTTCCCTTCCCTTCCCTTCCTCCCTTCCTTCCCGTTTTCTCTATTTCTTTCTCATTCCTGACTCCTACTGTGTGTGTCCACATGACATCTCTGACAATTTCTTGCTGTAGCAAATGTAGTCAGTCCTCAAAATTTTTTCAGGTAGTGTAAAGGTCGTCTGAATCTGACTGAAGATGTCATATAACATTGCAAGATACTTTCCTGGCAAATGCTGCTGCTTGTATATGAACACATCAGGAGAATCCATCAGATCAAAGTTTATGCCCAAAGCTGTGACATGTGGGTATTGTCTCAGAGAAGAGCAGGGATGGAAGGTGTGTCTGCAGTGGTGTTCCACAATGGGAACATGCTGATTTGTCACCCTCTGTCCTGGTCTGTACTGCACAGATATTGTAGACATCTCCTTCCCACTGCCTGTGCGTGGTGCATCACGCTTCAGGCATTTGGAGAGACGCCCTGTTTCACCTCTGGAAAAATGAGTGAAACTCTTGTTTTCCACTCTCCAGTTCACTCGTGTGGAGAGGAGGGGCTGAGGTACAGGATCTGCGAAGTGGATTTCATTATCAGAGAGCTTTCCCAGTTTCCCTAGTCCACCTGGACCCAGGGAGGGGGAACTCCCATTGAGATCTGGGGAGGGATCAAAGAGCAGGGGTTTTGCCTGAGGGGAGCCATGGGGCAGCACTGCCGTGAGTGATCCAACACCTGCACACTCCCAGAGCTGGCAATCAAAGGCTGCATAGCCTCGAGCTGAGAGTGTCTACTTTTTGTTGTCAAACTTACAAGTTCAATTAGAATTGAGGGGTTTTGGTTTTTCTCTGATTTTTCCATTGATAACTTTTCCATGGCTCAGTCACATGGATCATGACTTTTTCATCTGCTAATTAAATTCAAGTGATACAAAGTTTATTGGGCAGGGTTTGCAGGTGCTCTGTGTCAGGATAAACCCATAGAGACAAGGAGCACATCAGCCGCATCACATTTCTAGAGTCAAATAGTTTTGTATCAGGAAGTAAAACCGGAAATAAAACCTTATTTCCCATTCCCCTAGATTTAAACCAGTTCACTTACACTGGAATAACTTATAACTAAATCATCACACTGTCATGAAGTTAGTAACATGGATGTAAAACAGTTTTCTTGCCCATTGTTCTAAGTTTAATGATATCTTGGGCATTGTGGTTTGAGCCAAAAAAAGCACTCTTTTCATATATTCTTTAGCCAATGCAAGTTGTCAACATCCTAGTCTTTATATTATAATATTTTAATTATTGTTTACTTTATTTAATTGCTCTTTTCCTAAATATACATTTTTTTCTTTCCACTTCAAGGCTTTTGGAATTTTTCCAATCAGTCCAGTATCAAAGAAAACTTGCAGTCTTGTATTTTAACTTCTCATGCTTGTAAACTAAAACCTGTGCAAACCCCAAGGCCAAGGCTTTGGCTCTGTATGTTGTTCACAGCTGATTTTTTTTAATGTATATGCTAATTTTTTAGGGAAAAGGTCTCTTGCAAAAATAAGAATCTTACCAGAAAGTTGGTGTTTACGTTTTCAGATTGGAATGGAAGGATAAAAAGTGAAAAATCTGAAGCTGATAAATGAAATTTCTTCATCCTCTATTTCCCCCCTTTTTCCTCCCTTTGTTCTCTTTTTTTCCTCATGTCATCTCTATTAAAGGGATGTGAGAAAAAATACTGTGAAGACCAAAAGCCTTTCTATTTAATGTTGAACAAAAAAAAAAGAGCTCTGTTATTTTACTGAACTTTAGAACATTTGGGAGATCACTTTTGGAATTACATATATATATATATATTTGAAAAATCATGAAACAAGGCCCAAGCACTGAGGCACTTTAGCACTGATTGTAATATTTTGCAGGATGTCTTTTGTTTGAAGAACTCCAGGCATTTTCCAGGAAGGTGATCTTTAAGACTGGATCTGGTGGGGACGCACCGCGCTCAGTGAAGTCCATGAAGTAAGACAGAGAGGGGTGGCATCACCAAGATGCTTGCAGGAGTAGAAATGCAAGTGATCAGGTTCTTAGCAAGGATTAGAAGTGATGTGGTGGGACAGAGGGTTCTGTGGGTGCCAAGGACCCCAGCCTTCATCTGTACATGTTATGTGTGGTTTAGCTTTGGTCCAAGTCCTTGCTGCTCTTGCAATTGCTCAATCCTGTGCCATGAGCTCTGGGATGACCCTGGTTGAGCAGGGAGGTTGGACCAGGTGACCCAGTGTGATCCCCTCCAACCTGACCTACCCTGTGAGATCTCGTGCAGTTGGATGGGCTAAACCATGGCCTTCTATGCTGGGAAGGCAGAACATGACTATGGGATCTTCTGATCTGCCTGTTCCCTGCACTGAGCTCCCCACTGCCTTCCAGGGAAGAGCTCCCACGTCTCACACCCACACTGACACTGCCCATCAGCCTCAATTCTTGCAGTTACACCTAATTGCAATATACCTACCTGTATTCATGGGAGTTCTGCCTGAAACTGCAGTGGTCAGTGACAGACAGCTTTCAACTTTAGAGTCAGTTTTGGCATCGTTGTAGCATTGGGCAGAGCATTGAAAGATGGGGTTGGAAATCTCTTGATAATAAACTTTCTCATGAGATTTCTAGCAACATTTGTGTCTTGTCCCAGCTGGAAATGCCATGAGAACATTTTTTCTTGATGTATTTTTTCACTCTCAGTTTCAGCTAGCAAGTGGGAAAACATTTATTCTAACATCAGAGAGGTTGAAAAAATGGTCTAGTAAACTGAATCCTGGAATAAAAGGGAACTTGAGAGGCTTTGGTTCTATTTAGACTCTTCTCCTCAGTACTCCACAGAAAGACATCGTTGCAAAAATAGGACATGAAGAAAGCTGCCCAGATTTTTCGGACATCTGACTGTTCTCCTTGCTGGTTCAGTTATTCCTTGTAGTATGCTGTCTTTTATTTTGTCAGTCTACTTTTAGGCAACCCAAGAAATAAGCCTTTCCCTTCTTCCTGAAGACACAACAATAAAGTCAGTAGATGTCAGAGTTAAGATTTTTTTCCTGATACCCAGAATATTTATTTTTCTTTTGTCCTTAGCACTTGGCCTCATGAACAAATTATCCCAGCTGAGCTCAGCTCTGGTGGTAGCTTTGTTCTCCCTTGTAGCACTCAAAAATTTCAGCCTGCTCTAGCCTATTTCAGGGCAGTTTAGTGCAAATGAGCTTTTGGGCTACAAGTGCACAGGTGAAGAGTTACCATGGCTCTGCTTACACACAGTAACTTGTTAAGTTGATGTATGCCTTACAAGGGTCCAAGTTTTTAAATCCATTCCTGATGTTCCCTGGTTTAACTGGTTGGCCCAGTTCTCTTCAACACCTTCGTTAATGACTTGAATGTAAGACTTGAGGAAACACTTAAGTTTGCTGACAACACTAAATTGGGAGGAACTGTTGATTCCCTTGAGGGCAGAGAGACACTGCAGAGAGGACCTCAAAAAATCAGAGGCCTGGGCAATCACCAACCATATTAAGTTTAAGAGGGACAGGTGCTGGGGTCTGCACCTGGGACAGGGCAATCCTAGCTGTGTGCACAAACTAGGGAATGACATTCTGGAAAGCAGTGCCACAAAAAGGGACCTGGACATCCTGGTCAATGGCAAGTTGGACATGAGCCAGCAGTGCCCTGGCAGCCAGCAGAGCCAGCCCTGTCCTGGGGGCATCAGGCACAGCATCACAGCTGGGCAAGGGAGGGGATTGTCCTGCTCTGCTCTGAGCTGGGGCAGCCTCACCTCCAGTGCTGGGGGCAGCTCTGGGTGCCGCATAAAGAGACATTAAACTATTGGAGAGTGTCCAAAGGAGGGACATGAGGATGGTGAAGGCCTTGAGGGGAAATCGTATGAGGAATGGCTGAGGTCACTTGGTGTGTTCAGCCTGGAGGAGACTGAGGACAGACCCCACTGCAGTTACAGCTGCCTTAGGAGGGAAGAGGAGGGGCAGACACTGATCTCTGCCCTCTGGGGACCAGTGACAGGACTTGAGGGAACAGCATGAAGCTGAGTCAGGGGAGGTTTAGGTTGGATAGCAGAAAAAGTTTTTTCACTGAGAAGATGGCTGGGCACTGGAACTGGCTCCCCAGGGAAGTCGCCATAGGACCAAGTCTGACAGAGTTCAAAAAGTGTTTGGACAAAGCTTTTGGCCATGTGGTGTGATTCTTGGGAATGATCTCCTGCAGGTCTACTGCAAGACTTGATTATCCTATTTGGTCCCTTGCAACTCATCATATTCTGTGATAACTATGATTTAAAAAAATATGATAATAACTCTATTCCCAAGGCATTTATATTAGCTAGGTACTTTAATTCAGGGCTTAGGGAGGCTATGTACAGTTAACTCTTAATCCTTTCCATACCTTGGTCCTTCCTCGTCTCGTTTGCTGCTCTCTTCTGAATTCCTGCAGTTTCCCTGCTCCTCTGGCATTGGGGAGCACAGAATGCTACTCCACGTGCTCACATGAACCCCTTTTCTGAGCACATCATGAACAGCAGTTTAGTTTTAGGTATGACCACAGCTTTGAGTGACCTGAACAGTGCACTTTCCATATGCCTCATACCAGTTCTGCTATGAGCAGCTGTTAATTTCTAGACCAATATATTGTGTATTTTTCTCCTAAGGTTTCCTCTTATGCTTTTAACAACTGTCCTTTTCAGAAAGATACACATCTAGAGCTCTGTTGTTGTGTCTCAGTTATCTACAGATCACATATGATCAATGAAAAGCTCCTCTCTTTGCCCTGCCAGCTCTGCAAGCCTAAACTGGGATCTCACAATGAAACTAGGACCTTTCTTTGGTTATACATGATTCCCAGGAATTCTGTTTCAGCCTGAGCCTGAGCTCTATTATCAATACAATTAAGGTGAATTTGAGCTGCCGTGTAAAGTTTTCAAAAGAGCTTACATGACCTTAGAGGCTGGGGCTTATTTTCAAAAGTGACTTGGTGCATTCAGAAACCTAAGTGAATTAGTTCTCTATTAAATTGGTCCTCTCTTGCAATTTAAATGCTTTTGAAAACGGAATTTAGGGTTCCTTCAGCATTTCAGGCATTTCAGACAAGATTCCTAATGTTATTTAGGAGTTATTTAGTATATCAGACCTCAGCTAGCAGAGAAAAACTGAGAAGTACCAAGCTGAATTTCCAAACTTTTGAGTTTAGGGCTGTAATGCCCAGAAAACTTATGCTGGAAACTAAGACAATACAATCCTGAAACTAGTAAGAATAAATATAAAACCCTTCAGTCCTGGCTTAAATGTAGTCACAGACTAAGCAACTAGACACACTGTGGTGGCCACTGTAAATCCCCATTCAGGGACACTCAGTGCAGCTGAAGGAAGTGACAGGGCACATTGACAAATATGACATTTCATTATGTTAAATAACATTTTATTTGAGGCTATGGCATTTTTACTCTGTACTTGCCTTCTCTGTAATGGGTTTCTTCTCTTTGTGGTTCTTAATGTTTTATAAATATTTCTGGTAAATACAAAACATTTAAAATAGGCACATATTTTAAAATATTGAAAATGTGCAAAAAATGCAGTATAGACATGAAACAGCAATATTGCTTATTGCTGTAAAGATGGCTGTACCAGTTTACTCCTGTTTGTCTGAGTTTTGCCTGGGAATATTATTAAATATCCTGAAATTGAGGTCAAGAGAATTTTCTGCTCAAAAGTTTTATACTATGTCAACTAAATGGACTATGTCCCTCAATTTAAATTAAATTTTTAATGATTTTCCATTTCTGTCTTGCTCACTGTGGTTCTTCTTTGCTTATATCCTCTTGTCAGACAATGTTGCTCACAAATAGCTTCTGAAATGCTGATGGATGAAAGGTACATTAGAAATAACCTTTAGCCCAAATTAATCTCCCACAGAACAGTACTAATTCCATTGGATTTAGAATAGAGTTCATCAGCACTACTGATGCCTACACATAGTTGTCATGGAATGAGATTCATATCTGAACTCAAAGTGCACACTATCCTACACTCTTAGAGAAAAGAAACAAGTCTGTTAGTGACCCAGTCGTATGTGGGAGAAAGATATAAAGAGCTACTTCACTTTAAACTTTAATCTTTTCATTTAGTTTCAAGGTTTTTATTGCACCCTCAACTCTGCATCAATTCACACCAAGAGAGAGAAAGCAGCAGAGATACTGAAGAAAAAGCACTGCCATACTTTTGCAGGCAGTCAGTTCACTGAATTTGTGGTTCATGATGAGAAATTTATTTTCAGATTTCTCCCTCTGTGTGTTTAAACTCACTTCTGATCTTACAGGATACTCATCTTGGCATGGTTAGATGGCTCCAAAGGGCCAGTGTGACTGCAGGAGCAGAGTCAGGCTGTCTTATGGCAGTGGATCACTGCATTCTGAGGAAAGGCTTGATGGGGTCTGTTGGGTGTGAGGGGATTGCATGAGAAATAAACCAGGTGGGATCGTGTCTCTAGGTCTTTCATGTTTATATATTTTTATTCCATGAGATTAGATGGCATTGGGATGCCAGCCCCCCAGCTGTGATGCAGAGATCATTTGATTTTTCAGGGATGTATATACTTCACAGTGGTTCTCGGTGTGTTTTTGTAATTAGGCATATTTAACTGTGCCTTGTTTTACTGCTGGAGGAAGAATCTCATTTGTCAGCAGTTTTAAGCTTTGCCAAATAAAGGCTTATTGGCAAACTGCATTGAGCTCTCTGATAATAACCCAACTTTAGAAAACACACACCCTGCTGTGTTGTATTCAAGCCATGGTGCTGTTGAAATTAAAAGGGAAGACAATGCCTGCTTTCAAAAACTGGAGGTTCTTTGTATTCTAATAAAAGCCTAAATTAATGTTTTAAAAGGTTATTGCTATTTTTTACCAGCTAGCTGGCACTGTGTATAAATCTTATTTAGGCAAGGTCCTACATTATTTCACTGTTTTTAACACGTCAGCCAGTATCATACTGCCATGGATAATCAGTTCCTGAAATTCATTAGTCCAACCAGTTAAATGCCTTTTGTTTAGCTTTAATAGCCGGGTACTTCAGTGTATTCGGGAATCTAATATATGATGTACATTCTGACAACACCAGCAGGGACCACAAATATTTCTTACATAATCTAAAGGACATATGTTTGGCTTATGGCAAAAATAACCTCATCATTCCTGTGTTTTAGGTTGAGGTGTCCATGTGAGGTCTTTTTATAAGAGCAAAGTAATAGGAACTATGTATAATTTAATCTTGTTGGCTTTTTAATACATTTCCTTCAGCTTTTAAAGAGTGCTCTAGGAAATGGAAAAACACACAGTCAGCTATGAAATTCTATGACACTGATGCAGTCAGGCTATAAAATATTCTTTGCATCTTAATTGCATTTTATATAGCTGTATAACCTTGTGTAATTCTTAACTCTATAAATCCTAGCTCTGCATCCCGCTCTGGCAGCTCGGCGAGAGCAGCAGAGGAATGTTTCCCACAGTTCATTGTTCAGTTGGGTTGTGTGGGCAGCACACAAACGTCAGGACTGAGCAGGAAACTTCCACTGAACTTTGCAAACTGCTTTTTGCAGACAAAGGGTTCTCCTCATCCCTGTGGATAAACCTGATCTCACACGATGAGATCCGTATCTGGGCTCTTTCCAAAACCAGCCCTGATTTGTCAGCCAGGTGAATGATGGAGTCTGTTTTATGTAGCTGGTTTGCTTAAAGGTTTGGAGGACAGTTTAGAGGAGAAGAGAAGGTAGTTTTATTGGTGTATAACTGTGAGAACAAAGCAGGGCTGGGCAGGACAGAAGCTAAATACCTATCAGGTGAGAGATCAAGCCAAAGCCAGAACAATCTTTCAGGCACCACCAACCATGTGAAACACTGACATAATGCAAGTGTGCCTGCAGTGATGCTGGATACATAACACAGCAGATGCACTTACCAGTATTTTCTGCCCTCTGATCGTCCTCTTCCAGTACGAGCTGCATCCACAGCCTGTGCCACGCTCACAGCCTTGCACTTGCTTCCCCACTGTAAAACAGAGGCTGAAGAAAGAACATCCCTATGCAGAGACAGGAGACAGTGGTTTAAAAGTGAGGAAAACAGTGGGAGGATCACAAAGCAATGATGGATGTGATCTGTTCAACTCTGTAGCATATTTCTAATAATAGAAGGTCTTTAGAATGGATAGACAGAGGCATAACAGGATCCAGTGACTGAAAATTGAAGCTGGATAAATTTAGATGAGAAATAATGCTCTGTCTGCTCTGCAGATTACAGTGCAGTGTTGAGATACATGAAGATTAAATGAGCTAATTTGGAGAGCAAAAGCCATCCAACTGCAGTGGCAGGGAGATCCCAGACTGGTATTGCTCGAGGGAAATAAGAGAGCCTGCTCAGAGGTCTGTGCCACTGCAGCCCAGCCATTCCCAGCTATCCAGCTGGCAGTTAGCCTCACCAAGTACCCCAGATCCTGGCCCGTGATCTGCACCGGAGGCATAGCCCATGTCACAGAATCACAGAAAGGTTTGGGTTGGAAGGGACCTTAAAGATCACCCAGTTCCAATCCCCCTGCCATGGATGGGATACCTTCCACTGGACCAGGTTGCTCAGAGCCACATCCAGCCTGGCCTTGTCAAGAGCAATATAGTGAATATTGCAACGCCTCATCAAGGAATGCTGAAATTAACCAGTGGCATGCTGTGTGTTGCTTTGCACACAAGGTGTAGACAGATTTTGCATGAAGAACCCTTTCTGGTTTTGAGAATTCTGCATGGCTGGATGAAATAGATGCTGTTGAGAAGGTACTCAACAGATGGAGGTCAAGCTATTTGCATAGTTGAAAATTTCTGCTACACCAGCTGAAAATCAGAATTTCCATGTCATGGTGAATTTTTATAATTTGGTATTTGGATTCATTTTACTTCAGAAGATTTTTTTTTGTTTCATGTGGTGCTGAAATTATGTAATTATTTTTTTCTTTGGAAATACTTTCCACAAAATATATTAATTTTAACAAAGCATCATTTCTGCAATGGAAAACCCTTTCTGACTGAAAAATTTCAAACTCCCTACCACACAGTTGAAACTCATGGGTTAATCTCCATGAAGTTCCACAGGACCACCGTCTGCAGGAGGGACTTTTACAGCCTCTGTTAGAGAACAAAAATAAAGAGGAACTGACTTTAGCCCAAAGGGATTAATTGGTACCCTTATTTCATTAGGTTATTTAAAGCAAAGATCTCATTAAACTTTCATTGGAATAACATTAGAAAAAGTCTATAAGCTGCAGCTGTTGAGAAGAATTGAGAGGTCAGCAAATTACCAGTTGATAACAAAAAGTAGTATTACAGCCTGAGAGAGGGAGAATAAAGGTGCAGAGTGGAGATTTGGGACCTTTTAATTCTCTGGTTTTATATTTGTTGGCTATGGAGCCACTTGCTCCATGTAAAGTCTATTGAGCTCAGAAAGCTCAACAGAAGCTCAGGAGACCTCACAAGCCTGGAGTGTCAAAATAAGACAAAGTTGTTCCTGTGGTTCTTCTGAGGTTGTTTGGCTCTCTCTGGACTAATTAGCTGCTGTGTTAGGGGTGATTTATGTTCTCTTAGTTTGCCCTGTTGAAACCAGTCCACATGCACCACGCAGCACAAATGGAATAGTCTTGGCACCCCCAAAGTGACCATGTGCACATTGGGGTGAGACCAGGACAGCGTGGTAGTGTGGGGAAAAGAGCAGCATTAAACCTCAGCTCCAGATGCCTTACCTCACTTACAGCCTTTCTGTTTCTGAAGCTGGAGTTTTGTATTTATTTTGTATTAGACATATGGAAACTCGATTAGAAAGCCTTTCCACTGGGTTAGCTTGAGAAAGGGTTGAGTTACTGGCTGGTTGGGTTTGGGTAATTTTGGCCCACTTTCTGTGCTGTTTGGACCTGTGTAAAGCAGTGTTTGAGACAAGGGGGCCAAACCTCATGCAAACAGCTTTCTGAGGTCACTGTTGCCACAAGATGACAGGTTCACAGCACAGCTTCTCTGCATTCAAGGGAATGCACAGTGTGCACTGAAGCCATCGCACACCTTGGCCAGGCCGTGTTGCCTGCAGTCAGGATGCCTGAGCTCCCATCTCAGCCCTGTGACCTCATGCCTCCCCTTCCCTGTGTCCTCCCTCCCCTCCTTGTCCTTCTCTGTGGCAGTTTGGGCTATGTTGATTATCTCAGAGCCTGGGCCCACCTGCCCAGGACCAAGGCACCCACATGGATCCACATGTGCATCCATGGCTGGTCTCTTCCCTACAACACTGCTCCCAGAGAGCTTGCAAAAATGCAACCAGGAATAGTTTGTATTTGTGAGGATTTGGAGAAAAGATTCAAAATGCTGTCCTGTTGCAGCATCATCTCCCAGCTCTACTTGCAGTAAGCAATGGGAAGTAGCTTACAATCAAGCAAACTATTTTCTAGAAAAATCGGATTTGAAGTCCTAAGAAGTGGAGTTGAATTGATTGTTCTTCCTGTACGGGACAGGAATGCTAATAGTGTCATACTTAGATGCCACTAAATAGACTTAGTGCTCAACTGCTGCAGCCAAGGAGGGCTCTGCTTCTCTCCCTTCCCCTGCCTGTCCTCCTACCACTCCCTTTCTGCTGGCACTGAGTGTTCTGCCCCCACCAGCAAACGTGTTCAGAAAGCTAGATCAGCAGAAAACTAGCCCTACAGAAAGGAGCAGAGAGCTGTCAGCTGGCTCAGATCTCCAACCCAGCTCATCTGAGGCCAGAAAAATGCCAGTGCACAAGGAAAAGTGGGAGGAGAGGAGCAGAGGGACTGTTTTCAGCAGTGTTTATTGTTTAAATCAGAATAGTTTCCCTACAGAGCACAACCTAAGATTTGAAAATGCCAGAATGGGTACTCTGACTCTATTAAGTCTCCCAGGCTGTCTGTCTCTTCCTGCCCCAAGAGTTCAGACATCCTACATGCTCTTCTGCAAGCCCCTTGCCTGCAAGCCTCTGCAGCTGCCGGCCCATCAGCAGATGCAGATTTCTTGGCTGCAGGAATATTCCTATTTCTACTTGCTTTTTTATATACTTACATTATGTTGCAAATGCTGATTGTGTTTTACCCCAGGGATTATAAATCCTAACAAAGTAGACTGAAATCAATGAGCTATTTCAGTTAGCAGTTCCTGGCCAAAAGAATTTTGGTGGTTTTTTTTCTGTAAGTGAGGTTAAAATCAGTGCTTGAAATTTGGCAACTACTGAAGACCTGTGTAGTATCACTGAAAAAGTAATAAAATAGTTGTCAAGACAGGGAAATTTGACTTATATCATCAAGCACCTCTTCCATGGCCTGTACCTATGGAGAATTTAGGCTCTCAAGTAGTACAACTTCAGTAATTGCGCTCCTCTGGTTGCCAGTGGTAACAGTCTGTGTGCACACTCCCAGTTCCTGACAGATCCATGGAAATGTGGCTTAGCATAACCCACTGCCACTGAAGTATGGCTTAGTGTATGATCACTTGAGTTGTGCCCCGTTTGTGCGGGGCTGTGAGCACGTGCACACATCCAGACACGCACGTGTCCGTGACCGAGCTGACACCTGCCAGCGTGTCACACTGCACGAGCTGTTGGAACTCTGAACTCACATGGGGATGTGCCACTGGAGGAGAACCGTGCTAGGTCTGAGAAAATTGAAGCAACTGCTCCTGAAGTGAATCTTGGTGTCTCGTTGTGTTTCTGCTATGAAAGAGAAGGGGGAGCGCTGACTTTGTTAGTCCTGTGTGTGGCTGCAGGAGGTACCACAGATGGGTGGAAAGCCCTGCAGCCACACAGGCAGAATTAGAATGGTCTGTAATGGATGGAAGCTGGATTGAGACAGATCTGTCTCCAGGCTGAGTGTGATGTATATGTACATATATATTGATCTTTATGAATCTGCCATTGAACTTGTATTGACAGAGGGTCAAATTCTTAGTTGATTTATAATGAAATGTGGTTCCATTAATTTCAGCTGCTCCCTGGCATATCTGCATTTCTCTCACTGTTCTTAATATCTTGATCCTTCAAGAACAGGCTTGCTTACTCTACTGAAGAGCAATCCTTGTCCTAGATGTGAGCTCTGTTTCACCTTGAGGGAAGCAGTGGTGTTTGCAGGCTAATAAACAGTGTGTTCCCAGAAATGCATATACACAGTGAATAAGGGTGTTTAAGGCTCACACAGCTCTCTCAAAAAACTTCTACCAGTGAATCTCACATGATCAATACTTGCCCCTCTTCTAGGTTTTCCCATTATGCAGAGTGGTAGTAAGAGATATTTTTAGCATGTTTGAATAAATAGAGCTTGTTTCTCTTTTCACAATTTGAGTTTTATCTCAGAAGACTTGTGCATGAGACTTGAGATTGTCCAGCAGATAAGTGAGAATTCCTTTCTCCAGATTTCCTTCATGTTTGCTCCTCCAGTGGTTGCACAGCCAGAGTTATCATCCGGTCGAGGCAGTGCACAGCTGTCAGTTTCCACCTAGACAGGGAATTGGCAGTTCTTTAGGACCACGTGTGTGCAGTGGGGCTGGTGACCTCCCAGGGCTGCTTACTCTGGTCCCCATGCACCACACAGCAGGATGGCAGGAGCTCAGCCCACTGGGGGAATACAGCCAAAGGGCAGCTCTGACATTTCCCTCGGCTACTTTTTTCCTTGATGGAGAAAGCAGAGCATTCATGAGTCAGTTCCTTAGTGTGGCCAACCTCCATCAGTCATAAATCGTTAATTGGGCATGCAAAATCATGCCATTTGGGGCTTTTAGGACTGTTGTGTTTTTTCACTCTGTATCTTTTGCTTCTAGGTTGCAGGAGCTTCGAGTGTCTTTTTTGAAAACCTTTTCTGTAGTTCCCAGTTTAAGCAGGTAGCAGTTCCATGTTCAGCAGCAGTCTCAGCCAGACTGCATCTGCAAATATAAGGCAACAAACTGGGGTAAATACGTAGGTTGAACTATGGGATTTCCTCAGCCACTGATTGATCTCTTGACTATATTTCGGCTCCCAAGTCTGGCCTTTGAAATGCTTGGGTTTGTAAGAAACCAATAAACATTATAGAAAGACATCCTGAGCAGAGTTTATGTGGTCTCTTGTATATTACAGTAAGCCAGAATTTCAAATACACCAGAAAACCCTATTCACTGTGGTCTTAAATAGCACTAGAATTGCCATTTTGCCATTCTGTTACAATGAATCATTAGGCTCCAGCAATGTAATGCCCATTAGATCATCCAGTTCAGCTCCCAAACCCTGTCAGATTGTTCACTACAAATATTTTCCTCATCTTGCATTCAGTTTACTACATTGTAGACTTTCCACTGCTTCCCTTGGAAAAGAGTAGATCAAGAATAGTAGGAAACATCAAATCACATTGAATATGTCATTTCAGATTGTAAACAAACAAAGCTAAAAATAATTTCAGGACTATGTGCAGTGGAAACCTTTCACTTCCAAAAAAACTACTGAACAGCTACTCTAAGGGAGCCCTTGCATGTCTTGGTATAGTTGTAGCTTTTCCTTTGTTAGATATTTTAATTTTAAATATAAGATAAGAAAGAATATGCTAGAAGCTCAGAACAGTGGTTTCTCTTGGAGAGAGAAAATGAAGCAAACTTGTGGTTCTGCTGCTTGTTTACGTGTCATCCTCCCTTAATGGTAAATAATTATAAGCAGAATCAAATGATAGATATCTGCTGTGCTGAATTCCACTGTTCTTATTTAGTTACACTAAGCATGGAGGTTTTGAGTCTGATTTTTAGAACTGTCAGGCGCCAAATGGCATGCTTCACATTAGCCTGCAGTTCTGTACCTAATTTGCATTCAGTTATGCAAATTAAACATTTGACTTGAGTAATCACACACAAATCAGCGTGTCTGATCATTTGCACACATGCTTATTCACTTCATTTGCTCAAATAAAATATATACTCAAACTAAGTAGACAGCTTAGTCTGTAACCATTTTAGTAACCAGCTTCAGAATTTCTGAGGCTGATAATGTTGTTTCTTAATAGGACAGCTGCAAGCAGTTAATAGTATAGGCATCTTTTAATAAAATTTCCCTTGTGCATTTTTGCATGCCTTTAAAATCTGTTAGTGATGGACATAGGGTTGTCTGAATACATGGAAAGTCAAATGCGTGGAACTCTTGTTAAAGCTGACCTTCACTTGTATTTTTGTATGTTGGTATGCTAAAAGCAAGTAGGAGAAAATAACTCTGAGGACTAGTTAGAACATAACCTGGTTTGGGCAGCTTAAGCAAGAAGTGCATCTACACATGTGCTAGAAAGAAATGTGCAAGTTTAGCCTTTTCCTACAGTGAAAGAGGCAAAAAATGAAATTACTTCTGTACCCAAATATTCATTCTGTCAGTAGCATTCCACTGTTCCAGGAAGTTGCAATAAAATGGATTGCTATCTGATGAAAAAATATCAGCTTTTGGAAGAAATGTGAAATTATTTAGCAAATGAAGCAGAAAGTGGGGGTTCAAAATATTTCAAATATATTCAGCTCTTGAGGGAAAAGTGGCTGTTGGCAGAGACACAGAAAACTGCCTTGATACACTAATGCTCAACAAATCTATGAAAAATGCATTTGATAAGCGAGGTCTTTTGAAATTAAGACAGTTTTATTATTTCTTTGTATACAAAATTGGAATACAACCAGTTCTTGTAAATTAGATAAATAAGCAGTTTAGAAATTAATCATAAAAAAAAGATTCAAAGTAAATATTATTATTCCTCTGAGGTTGCTGTAGGGCTCCCTGCAGGGTGGTGCAGTACCAAAGCTGCCTGCCTGCATGAACTCTGGAGGCTGTTTGCCACATCTTGTACTGCATTCAGAACTGATCAGGTAGGTGAGGAAGGCTGGGACACCTGAACTGAGGGGAACTCTGCAGTGAATTACAGAAAGCTGAAGTCTCTCTGAAACATACTGGGGTTGAGATGTCTGGTTCTATGTATGCATTAGGATTCTTTGGGGCATATTCATTGAGCCTTTGGTACCCAAGGAAATGCACTCTCAGAAGCATCAGCTGTTGCTCATAGGCATCATCACAAAGTCAGATGTCACTTTAGTTAACCCATCTGCATCCCTCTTTGTCAGGTGCATTAAGTCCATGGTGGTCAAGGAATCTTTGGCCTGATTCCTGCCAAAGTAGCTCATGGTCAGGAGAGGAGCTGCTGATGCCTATGTAAGGCATCTTGACTTAAAAATGGGCTCTTGCCCAAAAGGTCCAAGGGGGTCATGGCAGGGACACACAGTCCAAGACAGAGTGCTATCTCCTCCATGCCCAGCCACACACCTGCACACACAGCTGCAGGTTGCTCCAGCAATCAGAAATAATGTGGTATATAAAGTAAAGCTGCAAGGCAGTTCTGGTTGGCAGAGTCATGCAGGTTCTGAGCAGGGCTTGACTATGGGGGAGGCTGGGAAGCTGCCTGGCCAGAGGAAGGCCCTGTGACCTCAGACTAAACAGCCCCTCTGCAAACAATGGAGGTGAGAGATAAGTTTTGCTTTGTTTTGGTCTCCATATTAATTGTGATTAAAAATAGAGCCCTCAGCAGTGGCAGAGAGCAAAACAAGTGTGGCATTGTTAGCTTTATCAGGAGAAACAGGGAGCATGAAGGATGAAAACATGAGGCAAGAAGAGAGACCAAGGACTATGTCAGTCTGCATTACTCTCTCCCTCCCAGCTCAATCTACATTTTTGGTGCAGAACAATAATACATTTTTCTCCATGCTTTGTGCTTAAATGAAAGTTTTAACCTCCCAGTAGTTAGTGCCTGGAGATGACAATCCTGTTCTTAGTTCATCCATTCCCTGCCTCTAGTTCAGGATTACACAACTACAACTGAGTAATTTGGTGTTCTCAAGACTTTAGCACTGGAAGTAAAATCTCAGCCCCGCTGGGATTTCCAATAACATCATATCCATCAGTTTCAACAGATTTGACCCAGGGGAAATAACATTCCAGCTTATTCTGAAAGTCTTGGCTGAGTTGATCTCTAGAAGGTGAAGACTGCAACACCGAGACTCAGCCTCAGAACTGTGTAGGGAGATGCTTCTAACAGATCAGTGCTTACATTTTCTAGTGATTTGTTTGCAGTGTGGATGAAATTGGACTTAGTGATGAGAGAGGAGTTTGAATGCTTCATTTGAAACAGTATGGGACAGAAATATCCAGAAAGAGATCCCATCAGCATTCATTAGTGTTTGTTTTATTACACCAGCAGCCAATGATACCTACCACATGAAAGATCTATTTTCATGGCTGTTATATGAACATAACTATAACAAATGACATTTGCAGACCAGAAGACATGAGATCTTTAAAAACTTTTTGTATTCCTTAAAAATGTATTTTTTAAGTGCTCACCCCCAAACCAAGAACATTTTTAGATTAATACCACAAGTGAAAAAAAAATGCAGTTTTTCATCTGATTTCGCAAAGAGCACAGATTTGAAGTCTGGCCTGGCTGAGACCACACTGTCTTGATTCTGTATGTGATTACTCCTAGTGGTCATCATTATGACCAGAGAAGCAAACACTAGCCTTCCCCACAATGCTGTCCCAGCCTCCAACCACCTTTAGCTAAGCATCAATAAATGGAGTATTTGCATTCAATAACTTGAATGAATTATTCGCCAATTAATTTATCCAGTTGCTTTCTGAGCCCATTTAAACCTGCAGCATGAATGATGGAAATCCTTGTGAAAATAGTCCTGTAGCTGTGTCTCACATCAGGACCTCCTTATCTGTTTTTACTTTGCCATGTGCTCGTTTGACAGGATGTCCTCCAACACCTGAATTCAAAGATTCATCAATTTCTGTTCGCAGTTCTTTCAAATTTTCCTTTCCTGGCCTGAAAAAATCTTAGTCTATTTAACTTGTTCCTCTGTGGATGATGTTTTTTTCCTTTGATAGCCCTTTTTGCCCTTCTTTACATATTTTTCTTTCTACTATTTTTTCTTTTTTTGTGATGGTGTTGGCTTTAGACACTGCCAGCAAGATGTGTCTTTCCTTTGCTCTCTGTTCTTTTGCTGTCATTCAGCTTGCTGTCTGAGCACTTGCATTTCTGAGCATTGAGATGATGTTATAGCACAATCTATTCTGACCTTGGAATCTCATTCCCAAGGACTGAGTTTAGGGACCATCACTGGAGGTAGAGTAAGGACTGTTTTGTACATGCTGGATTTATTATTTGTCTATATTGAACTTCATCCACTCTTCTATCACCTAGATGTTGGTAATCTTCTTTGCCTGTGAGTTTTCAGTCATAATTTGCTCTTACCCTTCTGTTCTGCCTTTTAAGCAATGTGAAGAGCTTCCCTCTTACCCACAACAGTGTAATTTCTTTAAGCATCTCTAGCAAGTGATCTTGTTGAGTGCCTTTAGGCAGAAGCTTTCCAGTTAAGCTATGTCCCATTAATACCTCTTGTGCACGTTTGTTATCTACTTCAAAATCCTTAGTAGAGTTGTGAAGTACAATTTTCCTTTGTAAAAGCTGAGCTGGACATCTCCAGTACATCCTATTTATCCCAGTGTCACCTAAAGCTATTCTTTTTTTAAAAAATTTATATATACATTTTGCTTGGTATAAGCATTTTCCCTGGAACCTTTGTAAAAATGGTGCCATGTTTGCCACTTTCCAGTGTTCTGATGCCAAGATCATTTTCAGCCAACAGCTGCACATTATAGTTAGCAGTGCAGCTAAAAAAGATGGAAGCAGAAAAAATAGTTGGTTTTATAATATTATTTTTAGTTTCCTGGAAAAGAGTTTAGTTTTGCGAGTTTCTGAATGACCTGGCATTTTAGTTTGCTGTTAATGTCAACCCGTAATATTTAGGGATTATCTGCTAGTTTATCTTCTCACTATTTGACAAATATTGTGATAAAGGACACTCGGCCAGTCAGAGAGTAGAGATGACCTGTGCTGCAACTACTGAGAAACCGAAAATTAAATGACAAACACAAAAAACTAAGTCACCTGGAAACAAAGCAAAGCAAAACTCACATACAATAGAAAACTTGAAAAGAGGCAAAAACCCAACTTTGTTGTAAATGTTTCTGCCACTGTTATAACTGAGCTTGGAGGAAAGCAGCTTGTTCAGCAGTATCTGTTACTCATCAGGGATGTTGTATATTTAAACTGACGTAGGACTGTGCTACAGAGGCTGGAAACATTAAATAACGTGCAAGTTTGTGTTTCCTTGTGAACATAATTGTCTGACCTCTACAGCAGATGCAATTTGCCAAGATTTTCTTAACAAAGGCAGTGACCTTAGTTTACTACATAGTATGAATGTGTTGAAGCTTTGGCACTGGTGTGTACCACATTCCCTTTCTTTCCTTTGCAGTTTCCCCTATTGTTCAACTCCCTCTATTTACTCGAGGCCCAAAAGAACCGGCACAAACTACCTGCTCCACCACACGTATTGATTAGGCTGATATTGAATTACAGTTCCTTATTTCGAGAAGTTTTGTCAATGTGCAGTCCTGCGGAGCGTTGTTTATGAAATAAGGCTGTTACAAGGTCAGAGGACTAGCAACCCCGTGGGATGGTAAATGGCATTGCAAACTGTATACTGTTAATTATTTAACATGCCTTCAGATGAGTGATTTGAACTGAACTGTCTCATCTTTCACAGATAAATGCTGAAGATGACTCAAAAGCTTTTATGGCCTAAATCATCCAGGGTAATTTACCTCTGAAAATTGAGATGGTAAAGAAACAGGAAAAGAAAGCTGGGTATCTTACAGATTTGAATCATGGTCCCTTTGCATTCCTTATTTTTACCAACCACAACACACCCAGTTCCTTCTCCTGTGTTCTATAACATCCTCACCAAGCAAAAGACATTAGATGCCAGCTGGGTCACTTTATACCTGTGCCAGCCTCTGGTGAACAAATATGTGTGGGTTCAACCAGCACCTCCCTTATCTACTGAATGTTCTCTTCCCAGCCACTAATTTTCATGAAATCTGTAAGAGTTTTGCTTTTGCTGAGACTCCTGCCAGTCTGTCAAATCTGACTGGAATGCACTCAGTGTTGGCAGGGAGAGGAGGAAAATGCAAAGACCCTCAGTAACCGAAATTCCAATGGTGTGGTGCTCTTTTATTGTCTCTGGAAATCAAATGTCCCTTGTGTCAATCACCCAGCCAAGAACATGCTATTTGAATATAACCATCTATTTAAAAGTAGACCATAATATGGGGGCATCCTGCAAAAGTTCACTAATGACAAGCTACTTCACATATGAGCTGCCCCTTAAAGCTCCACAATAGAGAGGGAAAAAATCCCAACTCTCTTGCTTTGTTTTCTCTTTCTTCTTTAGTTCACCAGCATCTTGCTGATGAAGGACAGATGGAGTTCTGTTGTCTGCTATTCTTCAGACTAAATCATACACTGTTGATCTTCCCTCCTCATTTTGTGAGATGGGTCATTCCCTTCTCTTTTTTAAGTCCTCAGTATTGTTCCCTTTCCTTCCATGTCCAACTTTGCCATCATCTCCTCTTTTCTGTCTTCTCTTCTTCCCCTGTCATGTTTCCTTCTCATCCTTATCTCCCTGCCTCATAATTTGCTCTTTTATTCTCTGTCCCCTGACCCTCTTTGCTCTCTTCTACTTAAATTGCACCTGCATGAACTCTTGCCTTCTAAAATGCATTTCATCCATTTTGGTCAGCAATGGGAGTTCAGGCCAGCAGGATTGCTTGAGTGGGCACCATATTAACTCAGGCTCAAGTTTTCCAGTGGAGTTTAAACAGCTGCTCAGCTTTGACACTTAATCCCCATTAATTTTGAGTAGGATTAAGGGATCTAAATCCCTCTGAGCCTCTGGTCCCAGGTCAGCAACATTATCCATCCCACATCGCAGCACCTTAGCAAGACTCCCAAAATTTATGCTGTGACAGAAGTGGCCAATGTATGTGGCCACTTCTTGCTGTGCTTACATCATCTCACCTGCTTCTTAATTAAAGTGCAGTTGTGCTGATTGGTTGGGATGTATTTGTGCCTGAAATCATGACAAAAATCTGCTGGAGGAAGAAGCTGAGAGGGGAAGAGGTCAGAGAAATACAGAAACCTGGGCACTGTGGGAATGTAAGACTGCCAGTTTGTGGATTGCCCGATTTCAGCAGGCTCTCAAGAGAATTATGTCTCTATGCACGTTCTTCTCCCTTTTGCTTTCTCCAGCACTGGGAGAACTGAAGGAAACTGTGAGTAGGAAGGCAGATTTTCCAGTTCCCTTTGTAGGAATGACCCACTTAACAGATGATACAATCAGGGTATTTGCTCTTTTTTGCCGCTTCCAGTAAGGGATGTTCAAAAGCAGAATTCCCATTCATTGGGATGCCCAGTGTCCAAATTGGCCTGCATAAAGAAGCTAATCTTGTCGTCAGCAATCCTATTTGTTCAGGTGCAAAACAAGTGTCTGCAGTAGCTACCAATCTAAATACAGATACTGGCCCCTAAAAAACAAAAAAAGGAAAGAAAAGGAAAAAAAAATAAAAAGAAAGAGAAAGAAAGAAGACCATTTCAGACAAGCCATAGTGAACCCAAGCAAATTTCAAGTAAATTAATTGTGGAACAACACAGTGCATGATTTTGGCATCCTAAAATGGAACATATTCCTTATAAAATGGGCACACTGTACAGCTCTCTGACATTTCCAAATGAAACAATAGGACCACTAGAATGGAAAGTCTGCAGGAACAGCAGACAAGGAAAGGAAGTTTAGGTTGAACAAAGGTTTTGTTCATTTTTACAGCCCCTAGAGGAGAGTAGTTCTGTACAGAAGCTGTTAATGATGGGCTGGATTGGATGGCTGAAACCAGTGCCAAGATCTAAATGTGTTTTTACTCCAAACTCCTCCCCAGCTGTCCAGATACCCTGCAGAATTTCCAGCTGGTGTGAACCCCAAGGGCTTCTGGATCAGCAGAAAAGAAAGGGTGGGGGGACAATCCTGCCCGTGGTTTGCACACCACCTTCTCGCTTGATAAATGCAATTCACTTGCATGAAATAGCAAATCATTAAGCTTTGTCTGACAAACTTGCAAGTTGACCTAAAGTCTTGGGTTGTAGGAAGGAACTGTGCTGTGCTGAGGGCTTGCTCAGGTAACTATGGCAACTCTGCTTCTCTGTTAGGCTTTGAAAGAATTGTCCTTAAGTGAAAACAGCTCCAGCCTACCATCGCTGTTTAATAAATAATCTGCCAGTGGAGGAGGATTCAGGTTCAGAGAAGCTGTGCTTCCTTTCAACTAGCTGGAAAATAGAAAAGTAAAATTCAGCAAAGCCTTTTTCAGAATTTCCATGACATGACTTTTGTTCCCTGGGCATGTAAACAAATCCCTCCCGCACTCCCGGGGCTCGTCGGAGGGGTACGGGCTTTGGGACCTGCTCCTCACAGCAGGTAAATGCAGAATTAGAGCTCATGAACTGCTTTTGCTTGTAATCTCCCTGCTGTACTTGAAGTAATTTCTAAGCTAAATGTCATCGTTTTAGATCTACCTGAGCAAAATGAGATGTTTCTTTGTGTTAGGCAGTGAGGGAAAGAAAAGGAGAGAAACCTTTTGAAATTTTTCACTCAAGACCATCAGGGGGAGATTCAACCTGTGCAGTTCTGCGGTATGTCAAAGTGCATCAGGGTCAGAAAATAACACTGCACAGTTCCTGAGTGGGAATGATGTTTACAGGCTTTTCTTTTACAAGTTTGGATTCTGCCAGGGACATTACATGAGAACTTACAATTTGTTCTTTATAACCAAGAGCCGTTTTGAATAGTAGCCAGGCTATCCAGGCCAGGTTCTTCTTTCAGGCTCTGATGCAGCAAGGATGGCCCTTAGGGCCTGCTACAAGTTTTCTGCTGGCTTCAGTCAGGGTTGGGTCACTTGGGCATCTCAGAAGCATAAAGGTGGGACACCTTGGTCAGCAGCAGGCTCCCTTCTCCTGCTTCTCCCTGCAGTGGAGTGAAGGAGGAATGGCCAGAGCAGCACAGCTTTGCCCTGCTGCTCAGGCATGTCCGTGTATTTTGAAGCCTGAGGTGTCTCTGTTCCAGTGCACATTTTGTACTTGGCTGTATGACCTCTTCTTCAAGAGATGGGGTGGGCAGCACAATGTGTTCAGAAGTGTTGTCAGATACACAGACGAAAGCTTCTGGGGCCAGCTGAGTGACTTCCACAGAGAGGGTCTTACAGCTCTTAGAGATACCTGGCAGGATCTAAAGTACCTTTCAGATCTAAGCATTTTAAAGCCTGTCCAATCTCCTGACCAGCTAGGAGAGCTCTCATCCCACCTGTGACCTCCCTTCCCTCTGTCCATGGGCATGCTCTCTGCAAGGAAGGCAAAGGCACTGAGGGCCACAGTATGCCCTTTCTTCCCTCCCTGCCCTCTCACTGTGTGAATCCCATCCAAGTTTGCCTGCCAATATCTACTGGTCTCTGCCAGCATAAACAGTGGCAGAGGGCCACAGTGGCTGCAATTCCACTTATGAGGAGAGGAACAATAAGACATCAGTTTGGTCCAGAAAACATATGGAAGTGGACAAAATGGAGGCATGACAAAAGCAAAGAGAAGATCTACAGAAATGGTACCTGTATGACCTCTCCAAAATACTGCAGAACCATGGTAGGGTCCCCAGCTGCATATCCTGGTGGAGGACAGCAGTTCAGGCCTCTGAATGTGGTCCCACAAGGATGCAGGGCCCAGTGTCATCAAGGAGAGGCACGTGCCTCAGCTTTGTCCATTGGATGTCATGATAATGAAGCCATTAGCAGCACCAGGCAGGAACAGGACCTGGTCACCGCCCCAGGACAAGGCAGGGGAAATGCCACGGACAAAGCCAGGATGAGTGGGATGGCTGAGGAAATGAAAGGAAATGTGCTTCCTGCTGAAACCTCCAAATTTGGAAGATGCCTTCCGCCCTGTCATATTGCTGTTTTCTCGGGATCTGTTGGTTCCTGTGCTGAAGATTAAGGCTTGCAGGCTCAGAGACACTCTCTGGTTATTGTCTACAAGACCAAGACATGAAGTCATTAAAAATAACTCCTCTTGCCACTACCCAAATAACTCAGTAGGGTTGAGTGACTGTAACCCAGTTTGACCTTTTGTCATTCCAAGTACTGCTATTGTGAGGCTGCAGTTTTGTGATTTGTGGAGGGCAAATTCCCCTCCAAACAAAGGCCAAACCAGAGCCAGGGTGTTGTGCACATCTCTGGTAGAGCAGAGTGGAGGGGCCATGCCCAAGCTCTCTCTGAGCTGAGGCAGCCCCGAAATCACCACGTTTATGGGGAGGGCCTGTCACAGGGTATGGCTGAGAACCTTCCCTACTCATCTGGAGTGAAGGTTTATCTCTGCATTCTATCAAGATTTGCACAAAGTGTGCCTTTGTAAGTGAGATAAAGTTTCCACTCCCGACTGAAAAAAAGAGAGAGAGGAAAGGGAGAGAGGCTCAGAGCCTAAGAATCCTAACACTTAGATGTCTTAATTAAAGGTAAACTTTTCCTTTAGGGCGGCTGTGGTTAGAGCAGCAGGCAGAGAGACCTGACAGCACAGGCTAAATAGAGAGAAAAAAAGACTCTTTCTTTTTACCTTTTTTTTCTTTTTTTTTTTTTTCCCCAAACATTCACTTTGGCCTCAGTCTGAAATGGCTTTGAAACTGCAGACACCTTCATGTAAATGTTCTTAATAAAGGAAAAAAAAGGTCTGCTGCAGGACATTTGTAATCCTTCTGATTTAGATGTTTTAATAATGTGTGAGTTTATCTTGGAGGATGGTGGCTGACCTGGAATTAATGTTTCTGCCAATGTAAGGCCAAAAGCTCAGACAGAGGACTTAAATGTAATAATATAATACGTGTCTGTATGTGTGTATGTGTATATATATATACACACACATATATATAGACATATATATGCATATGCTATATAAACACATCTTTAAGCAATCATAAACGCCCTTTTAAAATTATTTCAGCACAAATTAAGGTATAGACAGCGTCTGATTGGCTCAGTCACTACAGAATGGTGCCTCATGATATATTCATTTCCTATTCTGGTGTGGTTAATTGGGTATTTCAATTTAATTACTGCAGTCAATAGCACTTTCGGTTGAGTGTCTTAAGTGTTCATTTAATTTACTGTAGATTTAATAAGGCAGCGGTTGTGTGTAAAGCTGTTAACCATCTGGATGGGCTGCAAAGCCCATCTTTTCTCTTGGGTAGCTGGAGCCTGATTCAACACACACTGATGTCTACAGAAGTCTTTCTGTTTAATTCAGGAGCTCAAAACCTAAGCTCCTTGGGGAGCAAGGAGGTGGGCAAATGCCTCTGGCTGTGGGCTTCCTGGCTGGCCTGTGTGAGGGAGGGTTTTTAAGGCACCTTTTCTCTTCTGCAGGCAATTTCATATAGCAGTGATGGTAGGAAGAGCAACCCAGGAGTCAGGGTTTGATAATTGTGAGCTATGAGACTGAGCCTTAGAGTTATAAGCAAAATTTCAAGTGGTTTCTCACAGCCTGGGTAAGGAGGTGATGAGTTGGGTCACACCTAGGAAAATTTAAAATAAACACACCAATTTGACAAACATCATGCAACTGAATGATCTCTTTTACCCCTTGTCACAAGGTCTGGCAGAGTTGTTCATCCTCTCTCCACGTCCTGTGAGTGAGTCACTGGCTCATGCTGTGGGTCAGGAAATATGCAGGTCTGTGGATTTTCAGATCACTAACCTTCTGGGAGAAAAGAGAGGCAACCACTAGATACAAGCATTGCCTCTTGTGATTTCAGGGCCTCTCTTAAATGGGAACATGATTTGTTCAGGCAAAAGATGATATAGCATAGGGCCATGATTATAAGGTCTGGACTTTATGGCCTGGAGACTTGGCCATCCTATATTCCTGCACAGCTCTACTTCAAAATCAAGCCCTGGTAAAATTGTAAAATACCATGGTAGTAGAGATATAGTGGTGTCTAATGATGCTGGCAAGTACCTGAGGGAATTTCCAGGAACACCTGGGTCAGGAACAGCCAGACATGACATTACAATATTCCCTCCACACAGACCTCGTAATTTAGGGAGATGAGAAAAGGAAAGAAGTGGGGGTTCTAGGCAGAGGAGATAAGTAGCCAGATTCCACATCCCTTCCATGGGGCAAGCAGAGGGAAAGGTGGTTTGGTGTATCCTATAGCAGCCCATCAGTGGAGGCCACGGTGACCTCACTGGTTGCCTCTCCCTCCAGCCAGTGACTGGGTTTAGGCAGCAAGCCCCACTCACATAGTGCCAGTTTTAGGATGCTGCCCTGGCCCAGAGCCAGAGCTGGCTGGCTGGCGAGCTGCACATGACACAGGAGCCCCAGGTTCTTCAGGGCTGCGGGCTCCCATGCTCCCCAGGCTTGTAGCCAGCCTGGGTTTAAAAACAAGCAGCAGGAACATCGGCAGGAACAGGACTCCAGCACATGAAATCCAGTGGAGAGAAATTTTTCTGCTGCAGAAAGTAGGCAAAAGGCAACTGGAGATGAATAGGCTGCCTGACAGCTGGCAGACATGCAGCCTGTCTGCCATAGATGGTAATATAGGCACTGCAACTATTACGGCATCTAAAGGCAAAAAAAGCAATAAAAAGCTTTAACCTCTGCTACCCAGGAAAACTAGCAGCAGTTTCAGATGCTGTCGGTGGAGAGGAGCCTTTGTGATGCTTGTGACAGGCAAATGGTCTAGAAAGCTCTACTGAGCTGTGTTTGGGATTAAGGGCCAGGAGTGCCTGGGTTCGTGCTCTATTTGTACTAGTTATACAGCCAGTTTAAAAAATTGTATTACTGCTGTTATTATAATGATATTGCTATCACTACTGTTATTTTCTTTACACATCGGTGGAGCCTCAACAGCTTTAATTTCTTACGTGAATGCAAATGGCATTTAGATTTTTGTGGAGATCAGACACCAGACACATTCCTACATTCTTGTCCAATGTTCAATATTTTTCCATGAGTCAAAGAGAACAAGAATGGGCATATTGTGTAAATGCAAAACTCTGCCTTTTTAAACTGACACGATGAATTTCAGCCCTGCCTCTGCCTCTTTGTCTCTCTCCTCAAGCAGGGGCTTTTCAGCCTGCCAGATTTTGTTACTTACTATCCCTGAAAACAGAGGGAGGGAAAAGTCAGTCCTTGTTAATTCATTGTCCCAGTTACCTAGCAGTGCTGTATCCTTAAGGACTGCTGGACATTTTTTTTTCTTTTTCTTTTTTTTTTTCTTTTCTGAGATGCTGAAGAGCTATGGCTTTCCTGCCAGCTCCATTGTGTTCCCTCAGTAAAAGCCTGCGACACTAGAGGCACTTTAAAACGGAGTGAGGAGTCTGTTGCAGTAGGCATCCAACAAAAGTTCCTGCTGCAATCCACACTCCCAGTAAATGCTGGTCTGTAATCCAGATTTCAGGCTTCAGGGCTGGTTCTTAATAGAACACTGATACAGGTCAGTGTAGCTGCATCTGCTTACAGCAGCAGAGT
The DNA here is from genome assembly GCA_034336665.1 of Luscinia megarhynchos. Lineage (NCBI taxonomy): Eukaryota > Metazoa > Chordata > Aves > Passeriformes > Muscicapidae > Luscinia > Luscinia megarhynchos. The sequence goes on from JAPFBE010000003.1 coordinate 76,429,443, forward strand.
ATTTGGCTTACTGTTGTATTGCGCTTCAGTACAAGGCCATGTATGTAAATATCAGCATTTAAAGGGTCCCTGGAATTTGAATTTCACTTGGAGAATGTATCTCTGTATTTTATAGTGTGTGTGAAATGTGCTTGATGGATGACTTAAAGACTGAACTCACCCGTGCCTGCCAGAGCAAGAGCTGCTCTGATTTGGTGTATATCCCAAGCAAGATTACATGGCCTTTCCAAAGGCTTCTCCCAAGTACAGACCACCAGAGACAGAAGTCTGCATGAGAACAAAGACTTTATTTCTAGGCAGAAATACCTTTGATTCTTTTTTCAGATATTTTAATAGGCTATAAAATGCTTATTTCCATGCCATACATGAGAATAAATATATATCTACCAAAGCCAGCCTAGTATAAGTAATATGCAAGGAAAGTTTCACTGAACTGCTTTGATAACCCTGAGTTTCTGGTTGCTCTTTCTGAGAGTGGAAAGTTGGTGAGTGCCCTCTGAGCACATTTGACCCAGAGCTTCCAAGCTAAGGTTTATGAAGGAAAGAAAAGCACACAAAGAGCAAAAGGAACTAATTAGCTAGAAGAATGATATGGCCATTTGTCCACTAGGAACCAGTCTGCTACCTCCAGAGTTTCAAATATAGCAGCTTGCTGTACAGGCTTTCATCTGTAATGATTTCTAGTCACCATTAAATGGTACCATAAAGGTGAAAGGTTTCACATTAGTTATAAAATGGAAAATTACATTTATCCTGGGTAGTATTTTCAAAAGTATGCTGGGATCCATCTCTTAAAGAGATGTCTGCTTTTCAGAGGTGCTGAATGTGCATTGGTGTCTTTTGGAATTTAGCTGGAAAATAGGGCTCGTTATTAATGTGTTTGACAGTGTCTAAATGCATGAAGAGTATTTTTCAAAAAAATATTTCAAGTCCTTGTCATGGAATCTTATAATCAAGAACAGAGAAACAAGGTCCAGCAAAGTCCATTTTAAAGACCTATATATCTCAATGAACTTTAGATCAGGCTTAAGCAAAAGCATTACTTAACAACTCAGATTCATCTGATGGAGCATCAGTTTGCTCAGTCAAACCTTTGATTGTTTATGTCATTTAAAAACTACTGATCTGATGCCTTCCCTGAAGGAATCTGTGTAGAAACAGAGACTGACATTTCTCACGTACATTGTCATTTATTGCTTTCATCTCCTCCTCCTCCCTCATCATATATGTCGTTAACTTGGAGACAAGTCAAATTTATACATTCCCTCCATTTGCTCTATGTTCAGAATTTTCCAGTTACATACCAGATCTATCCTAGAAGTGAACAACAAAAGGATGAGAGGGAAGGAACACAAATTGCTGACTAGAGGCAAAGAAAACCAGGGGAGCTGGAAGGGGGCCCAGGTAGGTTGTGGAGTCTTCATCCTTCGAAGCATTCAACACTTGCCTGGACAATGTCTGAGCAACCTGATGTAACTTTGTTGGTAGCTCTGCTGAAAGCAGAGCATGCAGTGACAGGACAAAGGGGTATGGCTGCAAGTTGAAAAAGAGTGGGTTTACATTAGAAATTAGGAAAAAATCCCTTACTGTGAGGGTGGTGAGGCACTGGAACAGGTTGCTGAGAGAAGCTGTGGGTGCCCCATCCCTAAAAGTTTTTAAGGCCAGGTTGGGTGGAGCTCTGAACAATATGATCTAGTGAAAAGTGTCCCTGCCCATGGCAGGGGAGTTAGAACTGGATGATGTCTAAGGTCCCTTCCAAACCAAGCCATTCTATGATTCTCTGATTCTATGTCCAGAGGTCCCTTCACAGCTCCATCATTTTATGACCCCAAATATCTCCTAGGAAACTCTCCACTAAGGCCTCTGCCACAATATTTTTATTTTCTTCCAGTGAGTAACATGCTAAATGGACAAGTAGATGGTGACCTCTTTACTGTGTTAGTGGGCTGCAGAATTGAAGTTTAAGGGACATTGGAGCTGTACAACTGCAGAGGGTTTCCACTGCATGACTCATGGTGGGGACTTACTCCAGGTGCCTGGACTCCCTTATCCAAGCTAGCAGAGCAGTGGAAGAGTTCAGCTTGTGGCCATACCTGGTGCATCATAGGTGTGTAGGCTACAAAAGTGAAGCAGCTCTGATGCAGCAAACCTTGGTTGTAGTTTAGAGATCCTTAGAGTCCTTGGCTGAGATGTTTTCACTGCATAGCAAAAGGAATGCTGTTTCTTGGGATGATTGTGGTACCTGTGTCCATTCTTGTAGGTGTGTGTCCCCTTATCACAGTGTATTGTGTCAGGAAGGAGATGCTATTCCACTAAGTCATTTCCAAACAGGGAATTTTTCTCATTTTGGATTTTTCAAAGTCAACAATTATAATTGACTCTAGAAACAGATTCAGTTCTGCTGTGGAGAAAAATATGACTTTGAGATAGGCTGTTATATTTGAGAGGCCTAGAACTACTTATTTTTCAGTGCTGTTTCTATTTGCATGAGCTCACTCAATGAGTCATTGGTGCACATAGGAAAATAAGCCATAGAGGAAGCATTAGTTGTAATGAATCCACTCATGTCCCTTTCACCAAAAACTATCATAGCAGCCAAAAAATACCTGAAAGTTTTGTGGTGACCCTTTGTCATTTATTGCCACAGCTGGTGGGGTAGAGCTGCTGGCTGTGGCTACCCAGAGCACCGAACGTCAGTGGCATTGCTGCTCCAAGCCACAAACCATGGTGTGTGCTCAGCAGCTGGCTTTGCCTCAGAGGGGCAGACAAGGACCTGAGGGCTGCAGTGTGCAAACACCATCACCCCATCCATCCCTGAGAGGGTTTGAAAGTCCTGCCTAGATGCAATCTCCTTGAACTCTTTTTGCCAAAGCAAATCTTTCTGCAAAAGCCAGGCTTTTGCTAGATGATCTGTGCTATAAAATATTCTCTTTGCTAACCAAAATATTCTCTTTGCAAAGAGAAAACTAGGAAACTTATTTTCACTTTCTTCAGAGATGTCTCCATGCATTTGACTTGTCGACTTATGCAATCATCCTCTCATCCTCCTGTGCAAATTCATCCTCTCCCCTCTGCTTGTCATCTCTCACGTTCCTTTTAAGCATGAACTTGTAAGCTTTTTCAGTACCTGAACTGCTGGGGTTTCCTTTTAGTTTATAGGTGCCTTTTTCTTACCCTGGACTGCTCCTGGTCCCCTGTATTTACACTGACCTTTGCCAGATCCTGAAGCATTCTGTCCCACCTAATTCCTTGTTTCCAAACCTTTCCATTCAGTCTCTCTGGCCGTTTTCATGGGTTTGGACTCTTTCAACCTTCTCATCAAGATGGTACTCAAAGAAAGACCAAATAACAAAAATTCACCTGGACATGTTCCAGTCCAAGACAACAAAGCATTTGGTCATCCTGTAACCTGCTAATGACCTTCCATAATGATCACAATTCCATATTGATCTTTATAATCCAGAATGACCTAGCTACTGGTCAAATGAATTCCAGTTTTACAGTTTTTCTCCAGATTCCTAAAGTGTTGGAAATACAGGAGCTGTGAAACATGTCCAGACTTGTATCCTTAGTAAACCTGGAGGCATCTCATCAATATCAATAACAAATATATTGGGGGAAGATGCACAATCACCTTGACATGCCTGCAAAAACAACCACTCCACCCCCCTTATCTCTTTTTCCCCTCACCACCAGGCCCCAGGAACCACAGACTAGTTTGAACCATGATGTTTAATATTTTTCATCCCCTTTTGATATGTTATCATCACCTTTCATAGGTCAGAATTTTCCCATTTCCTAACAAATGCTCAGTCCCTCTTTAGACCTTGATGAGCTCTGAATCTCTCATGCAGTTCCTCAGGATCTATCCACTTTGGACAAAAAAGTGTATCATTTCACTGGGATTGAATTTATTGCTGCCCAAGTTTGCTAAATAATCTCTTGATCTGCATTTAATCAGTTAGAGTTTTAATATATGCACTTTGATAATTTTCTCTTTTATTTGTCCTTTCCATTGTCCATTCCATTCATGGGAGTATCTTAAAAGCTCTTTAATTGTTGCTTCAAAATCCTCCAAAGCCCTTGAAATTTTTGCCTGTTTTGCTCAAATAGGTCCAAATCTTGGTGGGGTGTATTTGGCCTGTCCTGACACTGTATGTTTAAGCTGAAGATTTTGAAAAAGGCTCTTAAGTACTGCTCTTACTTAATGTCCTTAATGGAGTGACTGTGTGTGGTGGGTGAGAGCCAGGAGGAAGATGCTAATACAGCTCAAACCAAACCATCAAGTTAGTGCGGCAATCTTGTAAGGAGACCTCTACCACAGGCCTAGATTTGATCCTGAATATCACTTCTCCACTAATTTTTTTGGCAGAGGGTCAGGGCTCCTTTCCTTTTAAGAAGAAGCCATTTTGCCAGTTGCTCATGAAGTGTATTAGTTGATGCATGATGGAAGGCAGCTCTCATTGACGTGGGCCCTCCTTGTCCTGCCTGATAGAGTCTGAGGCTGGAAGCATGACTGGGTAATAAGCTGAAGGGAACTTTCTTTTCCAATTGACAAGTGGTGACTGTATCTCCTGTGAACTGTAACGTACCCTGAAGAAGACCTCAAGGCCAAACAGTTGACTTGAGTGTCCTGTGTGATGCACTGATTTGCAGGAACAGAGACACAGCCTAAGTATTTCCTTATTTTCCAAGTCTGGATGGAGGGCTGCTGTCTTCCTCCAACGACTGAACTTTTGATAACAGAGTGTTGCAGAGGGGATGAGTGCTTACACAGGTAATAAAAGCCCACATGTGGGCATGGATATATGCTCTAATGAGCCTGCAGAGCAACAATTTGGAAGCAATGTTAATCAGAATACTAGGACCAAACTGCTCTCAGCAGTGAAATCTGCTGTGCTATCGATCTCTAAAAGGCAAACCAAATAACAGCAGCCTCATTTTTAAGGATTAGGAGCTTCCTGTGCAAGACAGTATGTGTTTTTAATACCTTAAGCTGACTTATGAAACTGGTAAACAATGGGGAGGGTAGTATTGGATGACCTCTTTTACATGCCTGATCATCCTGTCAGCATTTATAATGCATTTGATATTTCCTTCTCATCAGGATAGGATCAGTTAAGCAGTCCTATTTCCCAAGGCTCAGGTTGCATTATGCTTTGTTCCACATTTCATGGTAATAAACGTTGACATAAATTTCTGTAGATCTCACACAAAGTGATTGTTAATTTATTCATAGTTTTAAAGGATCAGAAAGAAAGAAAGAAAGAAAGATAGAGCAGAAAAGAACTCCTCTAGAAGACAAATACACAGCTTGCAAGATAAAAAACACAGATCTTTTATGCCTATTTGTTTTGCACACAGTAATGACTGCTACACTCTGATTAGCAATCTTGACCTAGTTAAAATGCTATTGTTTTTCTGTGTTCCTATTTTTCTAAAAGACTGTGACTAGACATGATATTTTATAATCCATCAGATGTAAAATCTGCATAAAAAATACAATTATTGTGCTTCAGCAACCTGGACCAAAGCCCTGACATTATGTTTCTAGGCACTACACTGTGAATAATATGAATGCATTTTTAGGTTGGTATGTTCAGTTGGCAAGATACATAATTTTTCCATAAGCAAAGGTAAATTGTGGGATTTCTAACATACTGATTGCTATTCCAGCCTTGTCCCAGCTAATGAAAATTAAGTGGATACTTGTCAGCCAAGTAACATCCTTATTTGTTACTATAAATCTGGTTTTAGTGGTGCAGTAAACAGGGAGGGAAAGTTGTGCTGCCTCTCAGTCAGCTTTATTATTGCCAGTGGTGCTTGTGTTGATGCCTTGGGTTGATCCTCAAGGATCAGCCAGAGTCAGGATGCCACTGCAAGAAGCCTGTATAGACCCCCAAATCAGAAGGATGTGTGTGGGCAGTGGGGAGATTTGGGATGGGTAGAGCAGAGTTCCCATGGCAGTAAACCTTGTCAGCCAAGTGGTCCCTGGAGCAGGTTAGCTAAACAGGAGGGGAGTGAGGCAGAGTGGAGGTGTGCTGTCTCAAGCTGCCATGCTCACCAACAGTGTGGGGCTGAAGGCACCTGTGACTACCTCCTCCTCCTCAGGCTCAGAGAGAACAGCTGGTCCCCTTCTTATGAACACAGGGTGGGCAGCAGAGGACACCTGGAGTTGAGCCTCTGCAACCTGACTGGAGCAAGAAACACCTTCTGCTACCCTGCACAGCTCTTTGCACCCATGGAAGAGCCAATTTGTCCTAGCCATGGTGTTGTGAGGACACACCAGCTCTCAGGGCAGCTCACCATTGTGAGCAGTGCCCAGGGCCTCCACTGTCACTCAGTCCTGCATGAAAAATTAATGTTGCTTACCAGATCAGCATCATTCAGCAGATTGGACTTTGTCAACTCAGAGTGCTAAAATCTCTCTGAAGACAACTGTCATGCTTGCATCCTCAGTCATGTCAGGTAGATGCTGCAGTTGAAGACAAAATATTAAAAATAAATATACTTGTGCAGTGCAGAGAAAGTGAAGAGTAGAAGGGCTGGGGAGAGGTTCTCGGAAGAGGATCATACTACTGAGATTTTCAGGAGAGACATTAGGGGGAACCTGATTCTCCTTGGTGTGGGAAGGAGGGGGAACAGTCAGGACCAATGGATTTAGAAATGTAGAAATAGTGGTAATGGAAACCCTCAAAACTGAGTGTGTAGTCAGAAATGGGCCTTGAGGGTGGCTCTGTGATTGTGGCATTAGGAGCTGTGGTGGCCCCAGAGATGGCATCTCAGAGATGGCCCCTGTCATCCCTATGTCAGCTCCAGGGTGCCTCCTTGGCATCGAAGGTGGCCGTGGTGTGAGTCACCACGACCATCCTGTCTGGCTAAAGGGGCAGCAAAAATAGGAGAGTGGCTTCTGGTCCTCCTGCATGCTGGGAGATGCCTGCAACAGGGAGGCTCTGCACTGCTGAGCCCTGGTCCCTGCCTGGAAAGGTGCTCCCAGCTTGGACAGCTCTGAACACCACGGGAGGTGACACTGCTGGCAGCAAGCACTGCAAACCACTGTTGGAAACTGAGAGTTGCTGTCGTTCAGAATCAGGCTCTAAGCCTCAAGGGTGGCTTGCTAGGTCCAGCCCTGTAATGTTAAAGTGCTTTCACAGCATAAATGAGTATAATTCAGCGTCTTTTCTTCCTTTGCAAGGAATTTTTTTTCCTGATTTTCATTGTTTGAATATTTTTCATATTTTTCCTGTAATTCCTTTACCCTTTTGCTTCCCCAGCTACATATGGAATATTTTGTTTACAGTGCAGCCATAGATACAGTCATCACATATTGTGAGAAAGTCTAGGTAATCCAAAATGAACCTTTTAAAGTGGATTTGCTTGCTGTTTCTATATTAAAAGCACAAAATCCAGAGCTGCTTTTTCTATCATCAGAAATATCTCTCTACAGGAACTGCTAACACTGCCTGCTTCACAGTGTGGGGTTTCAGTCAGTAGCACCTTGGGAGTTTCATCCCTGTTGTTCCAACACAAATGTAAAAACACTGCAAACCTTTGTAGGAAATTGTGAGAGTTGGGAGAACAAAGGTGGGAGGAATCTTCCTTTTATGTCTTCCTATAAAGACTTAGTGGGGACTTAAGACTATCAAACTGTGGTATTTTCTCTGTAGTTTCCTTGGGGTATTTTGGTGTTTTGGCCAAGTCTTAAGTGTCCAGCTAGAAACATTTCAAAATAACAGTCAGAAACAGTACTAATATCTCTGTGCAAGGCCTTGATCTGCAGCTACTGTGGAGTTACTTGGGCCAGTCAGAGGGACAGCTTGTGTTTTACTTGTCCTGACAGCTGTAAAACTCAGGGTGCTGAATGGTTAGTCCAGGAGTTCTGTCAAGCACTGTGCTCCTTCCTACACAGTATTAAGAGGAATAAAGAGCAATTTCTAAAGGAAGTCCAACTGCAGAAGCTGTATGAAATGCAGAAAAAAATAAGACTTTCATTGAAAGTTAAACCTGATGGACTGTATTATTTCTTGCTGATACAGACAATTCTTTTCTTGGCCATATCGGATAGACCCTGTGGAAAGAAATATAAGAATACACAAGAGTAATGTCAGAAATGCATCAATGATGTGACAAAAATATTGTTCACTATGGATATTTTGGAGAAAACAATTCCTAAATTTTCTCATTGACAAGCTGTGCTTCTGCACCAAAAATTTTTTTGTTTCCATTTTCTGGGGAAAAAAAAATTAGCTAGGAAAAAAAAAATCCGCAAAATCCTTACATTTAGTTCAACCAAAAGCAAGGTGAAGCAAAAACCTTTCTGTTTTTCCAAAAGATAAATTATTTGATACCAAGATTTGATGAGCCCTAATTATTAGCTCAGTGGATCTCCTGCTGATTTGGCCTGGTATCAGAGAGCATTAGAGATAAAGCTGCCACTCTTAAATTCATTTAAGACTCTGAATAAGTTTTAAATATAAAACTTATAAACACTATGTCCCTCTGCCCAGGACATGGTATCACACCCGGTCATTTAGATCAAGTCACCTCTAGAGTTTGCCCTCTGCTGTTCCCAAGCATTTTGTCCAGGAACAGCACTGGGCTATCTGGCAGAAATGATCTCCAGAGGCTCAGTTTTAACTTCAGAAGATCAATCATCCAGCACTGCCTTGCTGTAAGTGCATGAACTCACACTGACTCACCAGAGCCTGCTCAGCAAAAGGTCTCACAACAGCACATGCTGCCAGGAAATGCCTGTGCTCCGTGATGGTTCACCCAGGGCTGCCCACCTACCTGTGGGATGGAGCGGGGCAAGGGGGGTCCCTCCTCTCCCACTCACTGTCATTTCCCATCACAGGGCCTTTCAGTATTACACAGCTCAAGCAGTTTGAGATGCCTGTTTGATCTGAGGAATGTGCCTCTGTGTGTTATAGGAACTTTTGCTTTATGTTTACTGACCCAAATCAATCCTAGCTTGCAAATTGAAAGAGATGGAGCCTGAAATCTGGCAAGGTTTTTGTTGGTTGTTTTTTTTTTTTTTTTTTTTTGTCCTTCTGAAGAGTCTGAGCTTTGTTTGGGTAAAAAGGGCTTGAATACTGACTTTTAGTCAGTAATTGAAAAATGTGATTGCAAGAAAAATGCAAAGATTTCAGTGATGGAACCCTGTTCCTTTCCCTTCTGAAAACAAAAGAGGTATAATGCTGGGGCAGCAGTGCCCTGCAAAAGGCAGCATTCAGAGAGGTTTGTGATGGATGCTGCTCATCTTCCTGAGCAAACAGCCCAGTCCTCTGAAGCCCCTCCTCCCCTACATATAATTGATAACAGCTCAGTGCAAGGAGGTAGAGGAGGCTCCATGCCTGGGCTGCTCACATCCTTCCCATGCCCTCTCCCTCCATATCCTGAACTCATGGGGGATGTGAAATCAGGACCTTTGTAGCAGCCTCAGTGAAGACCCCGGAGTTCCCTGCACCTTTCCAGCCTCATACGCTCTCATTTCTGCTTTAAGGTGTGGACATCTATTAATGGTGTTTTTCAGCATTCCAATGGCTGTGTTTGCAGGGTTTTGGGGAGATGTGAGAAGTTGCCACTTGTTATTCTTTAGAAATGTACAGTGCCCTTTTTAGTGGGCACTTGAGCAGATGTCATGAAACCAGGAGCCCTTCAGGCCATATTAAGGGAAGGGGTGCTTGGTTAAGGGATGTGTCTGGTGATCATGGTGCTCTGCCTGGCTCTGCTGCTGACTTGTGAGTGGCAAACCACTTCCCAGCTCACCCTGCTATCTGCCAGAAGCTACTTCAAAGGCAGGAGAAAAGCAAATACTACACACAGCACAATGTAACACTTGCATTTTCATTTGTGTCAGAAGGCTTGGTGCAGGTGCCCTGGAAATGTGGACTTTTTTTGAACAGCTCCCTCTGCTTCAAAATGTCAAGCAAACCCAAATTAACTCAGAAAGTCATATTAACCACATAAAACACATACATATGCAGGGGATATACTCTTCATTATCTGTTCAGCCTTTCTGTCAGCAGCACATCTGAAAGCAAAATGTGCTGCCAAGTCATGTATTCTAATGACCTGCGGACTTCCCCATTTCCCAGGAAGATGAATTGGGGTGTATGAGCATGGTTTCTAATAAACACGCTGACAGCAAAGATGATGGTAAAAGGAAGTGCAACGTACCTTTTTTTTGTTCCAAAGGAAAGTACAGTGACTCATGTGTCAGAAGGAACATGCTAACCCAAGACAGTCTGTACTCTTTACAGTGACCACCCAAACCTCTCCCCAGTGAGGAACACCTAATGACAATTAATTACTCTTGCATGCACACAGTCTGTGGGCTTATACAAGTAGGTATCAATATGTTTGTCCGTATGAAAACATGAATCTGGGGTTTAAAAGCTATGCTGGAAAGTTTACTTGAAATAAGCAGTTGGATTTTCAGCGCCAGCAAGAGAAGTTACAAACTTTATTTTTAAGGACTAAACTCAGTGACCTGATGATGCAATGGAGGAATAGGTGGGTTTGGAGGAAATAGGTAATTCTCAGTTAAACTCTTTTCAAGGCATTAATTGGTATTCACACCAGAATAAAATTTTTCACATCTGGAGTTATCTGGGAAGAGCTTTTGCCTATAGATAAGCCTGAAACTGAGGGGCATAGAGGCTACAATAGAGTATTACATGCCCGTGGACTTCTGTACATGAAGCAGCATGATGAAAATAATGTCACTGGAAGGTCTCATAAATCATCCTTTCTCACTTAACTGTAAAATTAGAGTTCTCAGTTCTGTCTGCCCTTTGCAGCCTCTCAAGGTGTCAGAGTTTGTATAGGCATTATTTTCTCACTGGCACACACAGGTATTTCTCAGATGGCATTGTCCTGATGCCTCTGGGGCCATTGCACTTCTGCCCAAGTGCAGAGAGGCAGAAGATGAGCTGTGTTTCACTGCTTAGTTTCCTGGCATTGCCCATGGCTGAAAGGGGGACAATGTGTGCTGGCTCTGCAAGGGCTGCATGTGCACGTGCCCGCTGCTCGCTGCGCGCCCCTTTGGTGATGGAATCATAGAATCATTAAGGCTGGAAAAGACCTCTGAGATCAAATGTACAGGGCTAAATATAGGACAGCTGCCCTTGTTTTAAACTGATCTGTTCTTTTATGAACTGTGTTCGAAGCAACTCTTCTTGAGGGCATCTGCATCTTACTTGAGGGTGTATGTACCAAGTCCAGGCTTTTCAGCTCATGGGACTGACATCTCTGTCTTCTGTGCATGGCATGGGAATTTGGGTGTACAACCACAGCAGATGAGTAGATCAGGCAGACAGAGCCATGGACTCTTTTCCTTCAGTAGGCTCACAGGGCTGGCGAGCAAATGAAGTATCACTGTAAATATTCAAGGAAAAGGAAATGGAGTTACAACTCTCAGAGCAGTGTTGAGTGGACTGTATGTTTTATAAGAGGTGTTTCAGGACATAAACAACAAGGGCTTAATGTATTAACATATATCTTTGGGAAATAATTTAGCAGTACATCATGGTCCAGACCCATGGCTGACATAATCTGACATGATTTCAGTGAATTCATTCTCAGTTTTCAACAAGTTATCATCTAACATTTTAAATTATACACATCTCTGGCCAGTATAAAGCTATGGGAGCTTAGGATGCCTTGACCTTGTGTGTGCCATTATAATGCTTTCAAGGACTTTTGGACACTGCAGGTGTCAAAAATGTTCTTTTGGATCATACACCAGAATCAGGAGAATGAAAACCTGCAGCACCGGATAGGCACAAGGACATATTTCATAACTGCAATTGTCTCTGTTGTCTAAAAGTACTTTAGATCTTTCTGGCAGAGCTATATTGGAGTAGATCCAGAGCAAAGAGGCTTTAACAGCTACAGCTCTGGCTACCCCCTCCCTCATCACACCTATGAGGGGAAGGGGGTCTGTGATCAACACAAGGCAGCAGTGCTTGAAAAATGCTGATGGCAAGGGTGGTGATAGCAGGGAGATTCACCACTCAAAGCCTATTTGCCTACAGTTCAGCACAGCTTTATTGACTAAAAAAAGCTCAGAGGAGCTCTTTGAGCAATGCTTACTTGTCTGTTGTCTGTTGCCTTTCAAGCAATTAAATTATTTCTTTGGTATTATCTAATGATATTTTTTTTGTCTCTGCTTCTTTCAGCTCCAAGGCTCCTTGAAGAGAAAGCTGGTGGTAAATCTGTCACCTGTCAACAAGAGGCCCAATGGTGTTTCAGAGAGCTCTTTCCTTGACATTAAGAGGATAAGAGTGGGTGACAATATCTCAGTGGGACAAGGTGGACAACATGTTAACAATTGCCAAAGCCAGTCAATGTCAGGAACTATGACTGTGGGGCAAGGATCACAAAGAAAGGCCAGCAGCCTCCCAAACAATACCCATGCTAGTGGGAATGACATGTTTAATATGACTTTGAAAGAGGTAAAGAAAGAACCAGGAGAAACAATGTCCTGCAGCAAACACTTAGATGGCCAGACATCCCATGAGAACATGTTCCCTAACAGATATGGGGAAGAGTCATGGGACCAAATGGATCTTGAGCTTCAGGAACTGTTTAATGAACTGACTAACATATCGGTGCCACCAATGAGTGACGTTGAGCTAGAGAATATGATAAATGCCACGATAAAACAAGATGAGCCATTCAACATTGACCTTGGGCAGCAGAGCCAGAGGGGCCCTGTGCGATCTCTGCAGATGGATAAGATGGTGATAAAAAGTGAGTATGCAGCAGGCATGAATCAGGCTCCTGTGGGCTCCCCACAGATGAGGCCTTCTTCTACAGGTCCAGCCTTCACTATGGCCAGCACTGCCATGTCTGCCTCTTCACCCATCCCCTCGGTGCCTCAAACACAGGTGTCGCAGGTTTCTTCTGCGTCCAGCCGGCCATTGCCTAACTGGCAGGAGGTGTCTCATGCACAGCAGCTCAAACAGATCGCAGCCAACCGGCAGCAGCACGCCTTGATTCAGCAGCAACAGCAGCAGCAGAACCAGACAGCCAACTGGTCAACTCTGTCTCCATCAGGACCTTCCCCTGGACCCTTTGTGCAGGAGAAAATCCCCAGCCCCTCTTTTCGCCAGCAGCAGTTCAGCCCACAAAGCTCAGCAATGCTCGGGGTGCCAGTGAATGGAAGCCAGGCAAAAGGGATGAGCAACTATGTTTATAAACCAACCACTCCCCAGAGCAACCCCATGGACATAATCATGCAACAGAAGCCTCAGGACCTCAACAGAAACTTTATCAACAGTGCTCAGCCACCTCTAGAGCAGCATCATGGCAACACAAAGCCTTTGTTTCACTTTAACTCAGAGCAAACAAACCAGCAGATGCCTTCGGTTTTGGGTTCCCAAAACAAGCCTGCCCTTCTGCACTACACCCAGCAGGCACAGGGTTCAGCTCCCGTGCAGCAGCCACAGCAACAGCAGCAACAGCAGCCGCAGCCACAAACTGCTCAGCCTCTCCCAAACCAGAATCTCCAGAGGCCACCTAACGTGACCCTCGCAATGCAGCAAAAAATGATGCTTCAGAAAATGCAGCAAAGCCAGCAAATCTCAGGTTTGCAGTATCCAGTCTCTCAGCAGCACAGACAGGTAAGACAAATTCCTCCTTCTTTGTTGCAGAATCGTTCTGGTCTGAGAAATAAAAAGGTTTTTCCAGCCTGGCCTCATTCCTGGTGGCACTTAATGACCCCCTCAGCATGCACTTCTGCAGAGCTGCTGATGGCATGTTTAGCACCTATTCACGTGTATCTTGGATGCACATTTAGAAGAATTTCAAGAAGCACATGCTCATAACACTTTCCATGTAATGGAATGAAGGTGTCACTGCTATATGTTATATAGATACTCGTCAGAAAGGTGAGATAGTAGGGCAAATGTATTTTGGACTCCTATCTAAAGTTTTCTAGCTTACAAAAATCTAGGCTCTTTTGAAAGTCTAAATTTCAATGAATTCCTATGTTATCTTAGATAATGTGTTTTACAATGTTAATTTTTATGCCATCATTTTTCCCAGGGAGGCAGGGTTAGGAAATTCTGTTTTTAGATATCTTTTGACTGATATGACAAGAAATACTGTGTGCATATTTGCTATCACTTTGGCAAAGAAAAATTAAGATTTATCTGTGAGCTTTACAAACACCCATCACACTTCTGGGAATATTCTGTGGATAAAACACATGCTTAGAGATGAAGGAGAAGGTTGTCACAGATATGTCTTCAATTATATTCCATGTGGCCAGCTCCCACTGTGTTATCATGAGACAGTACTCTGACAAGATCTGCTGTTGTATCTTAGTTGTGCTATGCCAAGTCCCTGTGCACCCAGGTCTCAGATCCCAAGATTCAGACCTGCCAATCAAAGTGAAAATGTGCAAACTCGCTGTACCCCAGAGTCTGGAAACCAGGTGCAAAACAAGTGAAACATATTTGGAATGTTTAGGCAACTCTGAGTAGTTTGGGTGGGATTTGATCTCAACATATTTGAAGATATGGAATTGCAGTGTAGGTGTGGAGATCTTCTGTAGATGTTAACAAAGCTATGAGAAGCTACTTAAAAATGAAAGCTTAACTTTTCCATGGACTCCCAGAAAATAGCACTGTGAACGAATCATTCTGAGCTGGAGTTTCTTCACCAAACTGGGTGAACAGGCTGATGCTTTAAAAACAGTAAATACAGTTGTATGCCTTTCTTCTTAAAACTCTTTTAAGTTTCCTGACCACCTGACCATTACTTACTCCAACAAGTCCCTTAGCAAGAGGCACCAGGTGAAACCTCTGGGCAGATGTGAGAAATTGCTGTGTTGAAAGATGCTGTAGAAAGAATGAGCATTTGCAGGATGCAAGCACAATTTTGCTGTTTTACAGTAGGTGTCTCCAAGCTGTCCTTCTTCTTCTTGAGCCACTGTGGGCTCTCAGGTGCATTTCCCCATTCTCTTAATAGACTGGCACACAGATGAATTTTAACAGTTCCCTCATTCAGCCATGATGAACCTTCCAGCAATCTGTCATCACAGGGGAGACAGGCAAGACTTCTGCAAACACTACTGTTTTTCTGAAAAAAAAATAAAATTGCAGAGTCACATTCTGGAAGGGCATGAAAACAGGAAAGCAGCTCTGCTTGAGGTAATGTTAACTACTTGCTCTGTGTCCTCCTGGGCAGCATGCTGCTCAGAGAGGTCAGCCAACAAGATGGGACTTGGCACCTTGGCCCTATTAGTACTTGTAAGATTGACCATGAGTGTAGCAGGATTTCTCACCTGTGCAACCACAAGATCTTTGGTTTAGGAAACTTGTCCTAAGTGAACTTTGCTGAGTGCCAAACTTTAGATTATTACACCAAGGAAGGGGTTTTGCCTATCATCACAGACTTCTTTCTGCAAACTAATTTTCCAAAGTTTCTTGTCATCTGACCACTTCCCACAGCTGTTTCTGCAAGATGTGGCTGCCTGGCCCATAGCACAGTTGAGAAGCTTGGAAGCTTTTTAGACACAGATTATGGGACTTTTGCAGTAAGGATGCTGTTTTTTCTGTGCTCTAGATTGATAACTGGATTTTTTTAGAGATCCTTAGCAGTTGTTCCAAAGTGCTGATGAAGTTCAGAACATCAGTTTTGTCTCTCTCAATTAGAGTATTTTTTAGTTGCTGGAACAATACTTAGAAATACAATTGGTCCATAATTTGGAGGGTTTTTAAGCAGTTTGAATGTAACTGTTTATCTGACAGTATTTATGAGCTCTGTGAACCCTTTAGCACCTGCCTGCACTGGTGCAAGAGCCCACCAACCCCTTGGACAGTGCTTTTTTGCCACCATAAATTCCACTCTGATAATAAATCAGGGAGGGGAGGAGACAGTGCTAGTATTATCTTCCAGTAAAGACAACAAAGGTCAAAGTGACCTTGTGGGTTAACTGCTGCTCATTTTAGCAATGGGGACATCACCTCATTTAGGCTGCACTGTCTGCTTTCCTGAAGGATCATCTCCCACCTCTGAGGATTTCTACATATCATTAAAAGTAATGCATGATTAATTACCAGCATTTACTAATTAACTTCATGATTAATATTTATTTTACTCATGCTCTATTTCTGCATGAGAAATCAAGATTTGGTTCTGCTTGGTATCATTCAACTCCTCAGATCATTATAGGACCATCTCATAACTTGCTGCAATGCTTTGTAGCTGGTCATGTGAGGGCACATTCATAAAGGACTGCTGTGACACTGCCATCAGAAATCACTGACTGGAACACTAAAAATTCACATTTTTAGCAGAACTAGCTCACCCTCTGGATTTTTGCTCCCCAAGCTTTAAGATCTGCAAAACCCATCTGAGCTTGGTTTTATCACTCCAAACTGGCTAACTGGAAATATAAGGCTTATAATTTCTCTGCTTGTCATATTCACTTTATGTCAAATCCAAACAAACTTACAGAGGGATTTGCTAATTAGATGTTTTTTGCCTCCAGGGAAAAGTCATAAAAATGATGGAAATCATCTTGGTTTCCTGGAAGATTGATCTGAATGGTTTGTTTGCCTCTCTCCTTTATTCTCCATGGTTCTGGGAAAGATTCCTTTCTGTTGTCTATCTGAATGCAACATACACATAGTCATGAAAAAACTCAAAGAAATTAAACACTCTCTTTGTTTAGAAAATAATTAGCAGCTCCAAATTCTATACAGGTTTAATCAGGTTTGTGATACTTCTATAGGACCTCAGCTGAAAATCTGTAACTGGGCCTGGGTAGAAGTCTAACTTCTCCCTTTTGAAGGATTGCAGTCCAGTCAGTGAGAGATGCTTCTGAAGTAAGACTTAAGATTTTTGAACTGTAGACTTGATGTTTTTAACTAGTCTAATAAATTTCACACATATTTTCAGAGTTTTTGATCAGCTATTATATTTGTTCAATAAGAACTATTAGTTTTCTGTGAAGAAGTAAAAAAACCCCAAAAACAACAACAACAAAAAAGATTGTATCTACTAAATAAAATATTATTCATCCCCTTCTGGTTTTGACCTAAAGCCAAATTAAACTCAAAGATTTCAAGCTGAATTTTTCTCCAATTGTTTTTATTCAACTTCATTTGCTCAAGGGAAGGGAGAATAGAAGGCTGAGCTCATGAGAACAGGAACCCTAACAGAGCAAGGCCACTCCATCTGGTACATGTGGGCATGTGTCCTATTTAGTCTTGGCTTTGGAGGCAAGGATAACACCAGGGATCGTGAGAGCTTCACCCCCCACTTTACATGAACAACCAGTAGTCCATATTTTTAAGGCTCTGGAAACATCAGTGTAGATACAACCCACAACAGTGTTTGCTTGTGGAGAACTCAGGGCCTTGTTAGTCCTTGTTCTTTAAGAATTACTTTGAGGATGGGATCACCTTCTCCTGTTTCACATCTCTCTACTCTTTTTCAATAACCCAAGAATTGTGATTAGTCACAGTTTAAGGGGTGGTGCTGGTATTTGCCCTTACAGTTGGAGCACACCTTAAATAATTTTCTTTACCAGATCTTAACAGGCTCCTTTTAAGTCCAACCAGTCTTCCTCCCTACTGAATACTGAGCAGTCCCTTCTCCAGTTCCAGCTCCTAGCATGTTTTCTCTGTAGGGCCAGTGATCAGCACTGCACCAAGGGATGTGCCACCTCAGAGGAGCTCTGGGTGCTGATGTGACCCCTCTTGCAAACCATTCCATTGCACCAGCCCTTTCAGGGCCCAGAGCTTGGTGAGCTTTCATCATCTGAAATATCTCCAAGGAACAGAGATGGTATTTCAACTAACCTGGCAGCTCTGCAGAGATCCTGAAAGTGATTCTTCTCTCATTTTCTCCAGTGTAAACCCAGGGAAGTTTCATTTATTTTTAGGAGAGTGTAATTGAACTCACAGCAGCATAGTAAGAAGCAGAATATGACCTTCGACCTGTTTTGGTTTTTTTTTTAAGCATGGACATCATGTGGATTCAATAAAAAATATGTTAAATTCTCAGATAGTTAGGGTGCTATGTGAGGAAGAAGCACCAGGATCAAAAGAACTAATGTCTTTTTTGAAAGTGTAGACATAAAAAAACCCCTTATTACCATTCACTGTTGAGTAGTAACTTACATTTCTAATTTAGCCCCTGAAATTTCTCAAGGAAAATGTGTCTTCTTTATCAAAAGAGTATTTACTTAAACCTCGGTGTTTATCACTATAGAAGAAAAGAAGAACATGTTTTGGTGAGGCAACCTTACTCTTTTAAATGAAGGAAGTATTTTACTAACATTTGTGAAATGAAGAGAGAAAACCTAGAGTAGCTTTTGGTAATTGGTCCAAACCAGGACTTGAATCTGACTTAAATCATAAATAACAGCGATTCCAGGCTTTTGGAATCTGTAATAATAGAAACTGTTCCATAGTGTAAGAAAATAACAATGTGACCTTTCTCTCAATGCTCTCTATAAAAATAATATTAGGATGACAGCTTTTCTTGATAGCTCCATTTTGGTCACATTCTCTTGTACAAGGACTTCTGAATTAAATATTATGGATAAAAACTTGAGTGTGTCCTAATAACCACCATCAATTGCAGGGTCATAGCTGATTTATGAGCATGAAACCAGAGAAAAAAATGTCATAAGTTCCTGTATTGTCATTATGGACAGTTTTCTTGGATGGTGCCTTATATCATTCATGCTCAGTTTGCTGAACAAAATACATGCACAGTCCCACTGCAGGATATTGTAATTCAAAGTCTCAGTGACACTCCAAGTTCCATAAGGTTTCTTGAACCCTTTGCATAAAGCATTTACACTGGAAGAATAGTAGATTATTATCCATGGTCAAATGCTTCTTGGTTGGGGTATTTGGGAGGTAGATGAGATAGTTCTCTTTTGAACTGCTTTTTGAAGCTAATTCTATGAAGGTACCAATGAAAAACATCATTGAGCTTCCGTGGATGAGTTCCTCACTAATGTCAGCATTAACATTGTGAAAGTGCCTGGGAGGTCCACTGAGAGGGCAAAATGTAATTCAGTGAAGAACTGTATAAACTCAGATTAAAAATGGCACCTATTTCAAAGGGACAGCATTGACCTGACTTATGTAAGATCAAGGATAAGATGGGTGTTATGGAAAGAATTTGCTAGATACAAACCTCTCCCTACCTGCAGGTCTTGAGATGTTGGTTTGAGAACTGCAGTGATCCAAGAGAGCCTTCATAACTCAGTCAGTTGTCTTGGATGTGGGGGGAAAATCTGCTGTTGGACACAGAGGGCATGGGCTAGGGAAGGAAAGCAGAGGGACAGCCAGAGTACTGAGTGTGTACATAGAAGGTGATGATGGCTGCAAGGAACAAAAAGGCAAATCCACAGTGCTGGTGGCTGAGATTACAGTTTACAGGCCCAGAGTGGCAGGGTACAGTGAGGAATCATTATCAAAAACAGGACATGAGTTTGTGCTTATTCGATTAACTGGAAAGGAAGTGTAGTAGGACAGGTCTGAGATAAGGAACTGTGAAGGTATCCTGCTGACCAGAAGAAAAGGGGCTAAGGATGCCTTGGATCTGGTTCTCTGCTGAGGAGCAAGTTAGTCTATCTTGACCTGTGAACTTGTCCATAAAGTTATGATGACCACAAGGGCTCCTTACCTGGTTGAAGTGAGGATTCCTGCTATTGCTGTGCATGCATCTGAGGCCAGAGTCAAGCCCTGAGTCAACTTCCTGAAAGGATTTTGGAAAGGCAGCCTGGAAAAACAATATAATTCCACAACCATTTGGAGCTGGCATGGTGAAAAACCCTTTCCTGTAAGTTTTTACTTGTTTGTAGGCAATTTATGAGTACCTCAAGAAGTCAAAGAACAAAAAAAAGTTAACAAGCCCCAGTTCTCCCTAGAGTCTTCCTATTATTTTAATTCCCCAAAGTGCTCAAGAGTGCTTAGTCCCAGTAATTTGTTTCTCTAGGGGTTCAAAATGAAGGAATATTTTAATGGCAATATTTATTCCTCTATTCAGCCACTTTTACTGCTGGTGTTTTTATGGTGGAGACCTGCCCCAGGCCACAGATGACTGTTGTTAAGACAGCAACAGACCTAGTAATGTTCCTTTAATGTAAGTTTTCACGGGTGAATTTACCATTTGAATGTGATGCTGTTCCAGAAAATCAGCCAGATGCTCCAACAGAACTATTCCAGAACCATCTGCCTGCTTCATTTGCTGCATGCCTGTTTCTGGTAATGTACACACACAGTGTAAGAGACTGTTTTTGCCCTGAAGAATTTATAATCTAAATAAGCAAGCCAGCCAAACCCTGAGATGAAGGAAATGTTACTGTATATTTTATATATTCTTGTGTATTTGGAGAAAGAGAGAAAGAGAGAGAGAGAGAAAGAGAGAGAAAAAGAGAGAAAGAGAGAGAGAGAGAGAGAGAGAAAGAAAGAAAGAAAGAAAGAAAGAAAGAAAGAAAGAAAGAAAGAAAGAAAGAAAGAAAGAAAGAAAGAAAGAAAGAAAGAAAGAAAGAAAGAAAGAAAGAAAGAAAGAAAGAAAGAAAGAAAGAAAGAAAGAAAGAAAGAAAGAAAGAAAGAAAGAAAGAAAGAAAGAAAGAAAGAAAGAAAGAAAGAAAGAAAGAAAGAAAGAAAGAAAGAAATGTAATTCAAAGCCATGCAATCCATACAATCAATCCACTGGAGTTGTTGGATACGCTTACCATTGCAGAAAAATCCTCTTACAGAGTCTGGAGTTTAACCAGACTGAATCAGTAGAAAACACAGCAATTGAGTAAAAGGAGGGGTATTTATCCCTCCCTCTCTTTGACACCAGATATCTGTATTTCATGTGAACCCCCTATGTAACCCATGAGGAAGGCACTCTCAGAGTACCCAGGCAAGGCACAGAGTGGGGGATAACCTCTCTGCAGAAGGCTCAGCACCTGTGAGCCCAGCTCTGCTGCTCTTCCTTTCTGGCCTGCAGACTGAAACGTGTTTTCACACATTGAGTTGTGTGGCAATATGTCAAAAGAAGGGGAGGACAGAGCCTTTGGACTCTCTTACATGAGGTTTCACAGGATGGGAGAGCTGATCTAAAGACCAGAAGCTTCAGAGAGGGGCAAGAAGTCATTCTCCACCCAAGCTTTGTGTCCACTTCTTCCTCTGGCACCAGCTCTGGCACTTGTCTGAGCTCTCACAAGGCCAGCAGAGAACTATCCCTTTGTGGAACTACCTCTCTATGTAGGTTTTCTTCAGCTTGTGGGCTCAGGCAAAGCCAGCACAAGGGAAGTGGCAGGAGAACATAGAACATAGGTGTGGGGCCAGAAGCAGAGATGGGATTGCTTCTGCCAGCAGCAGCGAGCTGTTAAACTCACCTCAGGTGGCCGGGGGTGGGGAGCCTCACTAAGGGGGTGCCTGGAGAAAGAGTGGAAGGTGAACAGCTGCCTGCAAGAGGGAAACTGGGCATGGAAGTACAGGACAGGGAGAGTCAGGGAGCAAAAGGTTTAGTGCAAGGGAAAGAAAGAGCCAGATGGGACTGGATCCAGATCCAGGGCAATTGGATGGGATGGACAGAGCTGTAAGAGCAGGTGGTGAAGAAGTGAAGCGCAGGAAGTGACAGTCTGAGGGTAAGAACAAGCCTGGAAGGTGGTAATACAGAGTGCAAATTGGCCTTGGCTGAGAGACAATTTGTGAGAAGGATTGGGAGCTCGGGAGGAGAAAGCTGAGAGTGAGTCTGGGAGCAGGTGGAGGAAGACAGGGCATCCAAGGGAAATAGTGGGAGAAAATGGAGCAGGATAGGAGCTACTGATACACAGGGGACAAGAACATACAGCCTTTGCAATGGGGAAGTGGAGGGTTGGTGACACTTTAAAGCTGTTTCTGTATCCTATGCCAAGAATAAGTGAAGGAGCATAAGAGCATGTGTCCAGTAGCACCCAAAGCATCTGCAGGAAGTCTTTAGGACAGGGCAGGAAATGCAGCCCTGGGCCCTTCAAATTGCCACCTGGAAGGACACACTATGCATTCCAGGCTGTGCTGTTCATCCTGTCAGTCTCCACAGTCAGGGAGACAGAATAAGCAGCATATTTGCCCCACTGGGAAGTAGCTAATACAACCCTTTCTCTGGTTTTCTTCCTTCAGAGGACCCTGCAGCTCCTCCACCATCTCCAGCTGCAAGTGTAGCCATCGCATAACCAACTTATAGAATAGAATATATAGAACAGTTTAGTTGGAAGGGAGCTACAATGGTCATGTAGTCCAATTGCCTCACCAAATCAGGGCTGGCCAAAATTTTTATAAGGTTCAAATGCCTCTTAAACACTGACATGCCTGGGGCATCAACCACCTCTCTGTGAAGGCTGTTTCAGGAGTTTGCCAAAGATATACATGAGGAAGAATCGTGGAGATTGGACTTCTCAGGCCTTCATAAGAAGCTGTGTAATCCACCTTGGTTGAAAAGTTCCCCATGATTGACTGATGCCAAAATATTTGCAATAACCAAGGTGTGAAAATGAGGAAAGATGGTATTTTTGTGGATCCAATTTGTTATGTAACTTGTAAGAGGGAGAGGGACTGTGAGGGCTTTCTGTAATTCTGAGAAGATGGTTTAGATGTACTCTCACAGACTTTTCTTTTTCCAGCCTTTTTCTATAATTTGCAGTGGTTGCAAGCCGGGCCACAGCCCTGGCTCCAACTGAGTGATGAATTACTAAAGGATTTAGTGCTTTGGTTCTAGTTAGAAAAGCATCCAACTTCATCCATTGCAGAACTAGATTTCTCCAAAGGACTGTTAGCTGCAATCCCAACTAAAGCAGGTCTTGCTGGGGTGACTCCAGTTCTGTCTGGTTTCAGCTAGAATAGGGGGAAAAAATTGCTTTTTTCTTTCCTACTGGAACTGGTAAAAGACATGGGAAGACAGAGGGATTAGCAGAAGTATTGGGAGCTTCACAGCCTAAGTGCAAAACAGAGTGGGAGGAGGGAGGGTGGGAGCAAATCCTGGCTATCCATCCTTAATCCAAAGCTGCCTGCTCCTTCCCAGGCTGTACTTCACTGTCATACACTTGCAAATTCACTCCAGGAATGAAAACAGACTAACTTTAAGCTTGTTCCCAAAGCTGCAAATTTGTCCCTGCTGGGTGTTAATTTAACTGCTTCCAGGGCACCAGGATGTCTACTGGTGTTCACTGGGCTTGCTTTCTTCTTTTTTTTTTCACACATCTGGTGTTGTGAAAACTTTCAAGGCACCACACAGAAAAGTGATGAACTGACCACTTTTAACCCTTTCTGCAGCATTCTAAGTGTGCTACCTGTCTCTCTTCACTGTTTTTTCCCTACAACAGACTCCATGGGCCTCATTATGTGTGGGATCCACAAAAGCTAAAGTGGGTCTTATGAGCATTCCACAAGCTGAGAATTGGCACTTTCTTCAGCTCCATCACTCTCTGTTTTTCCTGTGAATAAACCTGGCTTAACAGTAATAACTGGACTTAAAAAATTTCCAGCAGGAAGAAATGTATTTGGGGCAGGGAGGGTTTTTTTTCCAAAATACTTATTTTTTTCCATTGCTTTTGTCTAGTGTTGCCACTTCCCAGCAGGGAGGGTGTTCAGTGCAATAGTTTTGCTCACATTATGGCAAGTGGTGGCTTTTTCCTGTTGGTTTTTGATCACTGCCATTTGTTCAGTAATGGCATTAACTGTTTATCTGCTACATCAACTGAACCAGAGCAAATCCAGAACAATCTGGGTATCTAATTTCCAGACTTAGCTGTTGAACTCTACCTGACTTTTGCCACTTGGTTTGCTTTCTGTTGAACAAGTTGTTTGTGTGACCAGCTCACTTGTTTCACTAGCATATTCCTGGCAGCAACATACAAACTGGCTTTTTTTATCTTTAGCAAGGGCTTTCTCAAAAAAAAAAAAAAAAAAAAGGCAAAGGTACTCTTCTGGTTTTTGGCCTGTTGTGCAACGCCAGCCTCATGGCACAAGGAGCATGCAAAGCTCTCTTTTGCTGTCTTCCTCTCAGCCCTGTCATTACTGTGAGTCCTGCAGCTCTCATCCTGTGTTTCCAGCCCACTGACTGTCCCTTCTCAGCCCTGCTTCCTCTTCAGCACCCAACTCTGGGGAGCTGAAACAGCATCGAGAAATATCTCCCAGCCATGTGGGCTGCTGAGCACAGTGAGAAAGCAGCACATCCATCATGTCTATGCAGGAGACCCAAGTGTGCCACAGTCCTTGATTTTGGCATCTTCTCTTCTTCACACAGGGCTTTCACTGCTAGGTTTATTTTTAAAGAGAAGTAAATAATTCTCAATCCACAAATTACAGGCTTCCTTGGAAAACATGAAAGCTACTTTGTGGGCTAAGTACAGCTGTGTTGTCAGTCTTGTTTCGTATTTGAAGTGCTATCAAGGCCACCCATCCTTTTCAGAAGCACTGCTTGGTGGGCCACACTCCAGGGCCCCAGGCAGCACTGGAGCCATTCTTCATAAATGTTTTCTACAGACATATATACACACTGTATTTAAAAAAAAAAAAAAAAAAAAAAAAAAAAGACAACCTAAAACAGGATTTTAATCCTACAGAAATGCCACCTGGAATGTTGGACTCACCATCTGAAAATACTGAGGAAATTGAATTTTTGGAGATAGAAACATTCATCTCCTTATTAAAGCCTGATATTTTTAAAGCTGCAAAGTAGGACTTATGTGTCCATAGCCAAATTATTAATGCAGATCTAGAGAATGTTTATCCAAAAACTATATAGCTTTAACATATCCACCTCTGTTTTTCTTCTGACAAGTTTTCCAACCAGTGCACCTAGTAACCACTTTTAATATTGGCCATAAGTAGATTTAGGCTGGAAATTAACAGCACATTCCCAATTGTTTGGCTTTCCCAAGGAGAGTGCTGGTGGCCAAAAATCTTACTGCTTTTAAGGTAAAATTTAGAATAAATGTTAGATATGTCATAGCAAGGTGCTCATTTTTAAAATGGGATTCTTTTCTAGTCTTCTGCTTTCAAAGCAAACTACAAATATGTCCTCTGACTGACAACTCCTATGTCCCTTACTTTGTTGGAACCAAGTGGGGATCTGTGGAGACCACCTCTAAGTGAAGAGGAGTAGATGTCCCATGGCTAGGGACACCAGACAGGCTTACAGACATTTATTTAAATATATGGTCTGTTGTGAGGATATCTTCCCTCTCCTCCTCCAAAAGAATTCAAATCAAATTGAAAGCTAGTCAGTTGGAACAGCAATTGTATATAAATTTGCACATGAAACATTAATTAAAGTCAAGCTGTGGAAAAATTAAAAAAGCTAAAAGATCTTTGGACATCAGTGTGAAGATCACTGCACTTGATACCAGGGAATATAGAAATATTTGAACTGTTTGCTCAAATGGACGCAATGTTAATGAATCATTTTAATCACCTTCATTATGTTCCTTCAAACAGACGAGACTACTACACAAAACCAACCCTGATAAAAACAACATATAAAACCCAGAGGCAGCTGGGAGGCTGCTAATTAGATAACTTTGTCCTGATATTTGCATTTGAGCCTATGGATCTGGACAACATAGTGTGTTACTCTCAGGGCAAGAAACAAACAAATGGCAGCTGCCCCATATCCTCTCAAATGACATTTCCAAGGTGCCTTTTGGTCTCTCTGTCCCCCAGGGTAAATATTTGGGATAGTCTTATTGTGCTTTTCCCAAATTTTTCTTACATCTCTGGTCTTTTTGTGGCAACAAAACAATGCAGAAGCTGGAATTATGCTATAAATGTTACTTAACAAACAAACAAAAAAAAATGGACAGAATGCCCAGATTTGGTGTTATTTTAGCTATGCAAATGCTACAAGCAAAAACTAAACCAAATTGAGTTCATGCACAAATATCAGTAGGAATAGAGATAGTAGTGATAGCAGAAATAATGAAATTATGTAATATATGCTAATTGTTTTCTACACACTAATTCATCCATAAAGCTTCTGTGAAGTGAATAACTATTAACTTTAAAGGTTAAAAATTGAGATGGTGATATCAACACCTTTTTCTAACACAGCTGGTGAAGTGAAAGCATTGGCTATACATGTGGTGCTTCTGAAAAAGTGATACAAGGTGGCTGAGTTGAGGAGAGATGAAGTAGATCAGTATTTGTGAAAACATGCCCTCAATTTAAATGCATAAGTATGGCTTTAATTTTAGCCTTCAAAATAGGGTCGGATTCAGAACAAGCATCAACTTTGCAGGTTTTGTAAAAATTTTTCAAATTCAAATGTTTTGACCAAACACTTCCCTGTTAAAACTTCCAGACAGGCAAAGAATTCTGCAAATATCAAAGTATTTTGAAGAAACTTCCTTTTAATGATTTAGAGGTTTCAGCAGCCAAAGTGGTCAGAATTTAATGTCATTAATATTTAAATATGTATGGCTTAAACCATTTTAAAAATTAATAGGTTTACATTCTGTGCTGAGGGAGGCCCTATCTGTTGATATTTGTAAGACAGAAATTAGCTGTGTACACTACAGTAGAACCTTAGCACTTCAAAATGGCAAATAGATGCAAGGTAAGAGCTACACTTCAGATGTAGAGCACAGTAGAAATTGATTTCACACCAAAGCTTCTGAATTTGCATCTCAGCTACTTCATATGTATCTATTTACACAAAGGTGAATATATTTTCATGTGTGCTGATGAAGAGGGCAACTCTGTCCTTATTGAAATGTTAATCAAATATTGTTCATAATTACTTTATTTCATAAGCTACAGTTTAAAACAAAAGATACATTTAAATATTTTAATTTCCTAGCCAATGCTGTCAAATATTGGGAGGAAAAGAGGTTTTTGTTCTTGTTCATACTCAGGTCTGCTTTTTTTTGCCATCGGTTCAGGGTGTTACAGAGTTCCTGTGAGAAACGTCCTGTAGTGAATGAGAAGGAAACAAAGTCTGTACTCACCTCAAATTCCCTCCCCTGTTTTGCTCCAAACAGCAATGTAAAGGGCAGGAGTCAGTGTGGTGGAAGTGGGAAGTGAGCTCTCAAACACTCCTGTAGGTCCATGTACATATGGGATAATGCCTCCTGCACCTCTAGGTGTTTGCATCCCAAACAACCTGTGTGTCCAGCTCAGGCAAGGTGGCAGGGAAGAAACATCTTCCTGCAATTACTTTGAGACTTTTCAGACAGTGAGTATGAGAGAGGACATATGGACAGAGATCATGGGGAAGACAAACTAGGAAGAAATAATCGCTGTTTCCCAGCAGGAAGGTTGTAGTCACTCACTGATATCATCAGGCAGCAAAACAGCAGGAGGAAGGCATCTTATCCCTAACATCAGGGAGCACTTCCTGTAGGAATCTTTGCTACACAACATTGTGGATACTAAAAGTCAGCATGGATTGAAACCTAGAGTTGGGCAAATTCAGAATAAATGTCTGCAGAGGGCAATCAGACAGTATGATGTAGAGGCAAAGCTGCACTCAAAATGCCTACATGACAGAATCTAGAAGATATATTGGACACAGACTCAGCATGTAGTGGCTCTGCTCCTATAGTCCACCTTTGAACATCTCTTAACCACTCTGAAGGTGACTGCTCTAACACACACTTCTGTTTGGAGCCACAGAAATACAATCACCTGACCTACAGACCCTCATTGTGGCAGTATTTTTTTCACTTGATTGGTCTCAAGTTGCCCTGGCCCATTTTGGCCCAGCAGCCCCAGACCTTGTGAAAGTGGATGTAGTGTTTGCTTTTCAGCTCTGCAGCAGGCACAGTGATGTGATCAGGAGCAGCACCTCTGGGAAAGTTTTTTCAAAGAGTAAAGCCACCATAATACTAATGTCTGCTTTTTTGCATTATGTGCAAAAGACTACTGTTGATCCTAGAGTGATCTGGGAAAATAGTGAAAAACCATTTACTCCTCTCTGCCATCACAAGTTCCTAAGCAAAACTTGTCTCTGATTCTGATTCAGGTGGAGATCCCCTTTATATCATTATGACCATAGGAAAGAATTTTTAATAGAAGAAAACTTTAATTACATCTTCAGACCACTTTGGTGTAACAAGGACTTAGTGTTAATAAGAATCAGGCTTAAGGTGTTCCAAATGCTCTTGAAAAATAACATAACAATGTGCAAAGTAAACTCCAAGTTATTAATTCAAGAGTAGTATGAGCAGCAGCAGCAGTAAAGAAATCCAATATATCCATCAATCAACACTGTGGAAGCCTGTTTGTTTGCACTAGTTAGAGAGTGATGAATAGGTCCTCTGTGTAAAACATTCAGCTACAGTGTGAGAGAGCAATAAATTATGTTTGTTAATTTTATATGCCATACGTATAAAAATCACTAAAAATTGTCACTACACTGTGATGGTGACACAAAGGTTTGGTGCTGTAGAACCTTTACTCAGTGCTTTTTCATCTCTACAAGTGAAGATCTCTGGCATTTCCTGCATTTTGGGGAATATGACATAAAAGGCCTGGAGGAAGAATTTTACCTACTAACCACTCAGGTTCCCAGCTGCCTCACTGAACTATTCTTACCTAAATATGAATCTTCTCACTGTTATAATGCCCACTGCCTCAGCAGTCATAGGACAGAGAGGGAGCTCCAGGGAATAAGTGACTTTGTCCTCCAGGAGGTGCCAAGAGGGGTGGTGAGATGTGTGGTGATGACAGAGGCTGGAGGGAAATGATGCCATGGTTCATCCTGCTCAAGAGAGCTGAGGCAGGTGAGATGAGGCAGATGAGGGTGATGAACAGAGAGGCATGAGCTCAGCTGTGGGGCCAGCCTGAGACACAGTCCTGGCCCCTGAGCAACCAGAAAGGAGCATCAAGAGTTTTATCCTGGCTAAGGTGGAGAAGAAATTTAGATCTGGGCAGCCAGCATAGGCAACCATATCTGCCTGGTATTTCACAGGCTGCTTTTCAAACTGCTTTCAAACCTGGGCTCAGAGGGCACAGTCTTTTAAGCCCAGGTTAGACTCTTACAGCTTGGTTTGTCGTTATCCATGTGAGCTCTTTCCATTTTTGGCTGTGTGCTTTGGCCAGGACAGAACTTTGCATGCACACACTTCTGCTCCCCAGAAATTTTTCTTCTCTAGCTAAGCTGATTGTGTAGTGTATATTGAAGAAAGGTGCAAAGTCTGCAATAGCACTAAATAGTGCAGGCAGAAGCATGTTTGAGTATTTTTTAAACCATTGTCACAGAGGAGAACGCAAGTTTGTCAAACCACTCCACTTTTTGGAAGCTTGCTTTGCAGCAGTGTGTATTTCTCAAGTCATGGCAGCAAGAAATGAGTCTAATGCATGAGATTGTTGCCATGTTATTAAATGGTGGTGTGAAAACCATGCTTACTTTCATGGGAATGAGGTTCTTTGCCAAAAACGAGATGCCTCAGCTGCCCCGTGGGACTTCATCCTAGAATGGAAGGAATGGAGGGAGCTGCTGTGAGCAGTCAGAGCAGAGATAGCAGGAATGATCGTGCACATTTGCTTGCCTGTTTGTAAGGATGGAGGGGCAGCTCCACCCTTGGCAGCAAATGCAGCAAGCCTGGCACAAGGTGAGGCTGTCAGACCTTCCTGGTGTCCCTGCCCTCACATGCCAGCAAATATTCCCCAAACTGCTGCTTGCTCCTTCCAGCACTTGGGTGTTGCTCCCACTTACACCTGGGTGCAGATCCAAAATAATTACTCTGAAAGTCACTCTCACTCACACTTTGCAGGCTGCTGTGACAGGGCAGAGTTCAACCTGCACACACAAGGCAGCACAGCACAGCATGGCAAACTGGACAGTCCCTGTGGGGGGAAACCAGGAGGGCTTCACTGATGGCAGCACTGAGCTTCATCCCCCAAGCTACACAGTAGACATGAATATAAAAATAAAACTAGTTTTGTTTGTTAAACACAATTCATTTCAACCCTCCATCAGCAAAAAGTAATTTTTTTCCCTAGCTAGTTTTATATTATCAGAAATGGGGAGAACTCATTAACACTAGTGTTTTGAACTGTAGTTTAACAGAAGGCAGACTAACACAGTTCATTAAAATATGCATGTTTGATGTTTGAGGCAATGTTTGCAGAAATCCTTGGGGAAAGGATACTGTGGAGCAAAAATGATGTTTTTCATAGCCAAATGGCATAATCTCATTACCAAAGTTTAGTGATGAAGATGAAAGGTACACTTAGTAATTACAAGGGATAAACAGTTTTCTCTCCGTAGCTGCCCTTATTGCTCATGGATAGCAGATCTGTTGCATTTCCTTCTCTTCTCTTTCTGTCTTCTTTCCTTCACCACCCACTTCACTTATGATTCACGAACAGTTTCTATGGACTGGATGTAAGGAATGAGGGAAATTTCTGTTCCCCTATTTTATGGCAGAGGAACATCCTGAAGAGATACATTTGCAAACATTTAGCCTGGTGATGCAGATGTTGCTCAGGGGGGATAAACTTTTAAAAACTGATGTTCTTTTCCATGACTTTTCTCTCATAGCTTTCTGTCAGGCTGCTCAGCACACTGCTCTGCAACCTCTTCCAGCTGGTGAGCCCGCATTATTTCAAGGAAATCCACTGACCCAGTACAGCAAATAGAAACCTTGTTTTCCTTAGTTACCTTTTGACCCTCAGAAGTAATCTGTGGCCTCCTGGGCATCTGATCTTATGCTGAAAACAGGATTTAGGAGATCTGAAGGAGAAAGGGTACATCTGCCAGAAAAGCACAGCTCTTCTGAAAATTTCTCTGACCACATTGTCTTTGGAGAGGGAAAAAAGGGTCCTTACCTTGCTTGCAGGATATGGGAAAAATCTTTTTTTGCCTTTAGTCCTGTGCTGCTGAAGCAGCAGTTGGAG
The DNA here is from genome assembly GCA_034336665.1 of Luscinia megarhynchos. Classification (NCBI taxonomy): domain Eukaryota; kingdom Metazoa; phylum Chordata; class Aves; order Passeriformes; family Muscicapidae; genus Luscinia; species Luscinia megarhynchos. The sequence goes on from JAPFBE010000003.1 coordinate 76,460,297, forward strand.
TGGCCTTTGGGCTGTGTTCTTACACAGAACTGAAATGAAACCACACAGTCAAAGCACTGGACCCGAGTGTGATCTGGCAGACATGATTTTTACATATTCTACTGAGCAGTTTTGGTTCAGAATGAAAGATAGATTGCATCGTGGGGTTTTTTTCTGCTACTTTACATCTAGCTTGTCATATCTGTAACTGAGGCCCTTAAATCAGGAACTGACACCATTTCCATGTCCTAAATGATTGTATGACCCTGTAGGACTGAGTGATGTGTTAATCTTTTCTAATTATGCTATAGTGCATCTCCTGTGTTCAAGCATGGTCAGGAACAGGGCTGTTTCTGCTCCCATGAATGTAGGTGGCAGAAAGCCAGCTGGAGCTGCACCAGGTCCCAGTTGCAGCCCAATGACCATGTGTTTGGGGGGAAATTGAAGAGCTTAGGTTCATAGAAGATGCAAGAAAAAAGATGCTAGAGCAGGATGAAATCTGAAATGATGTCTTGTTCTGTTGCTTTTGCAATATGATTCCTCATTCATCATCCAAATTTATAATTTTCAGGCAATTAAAAAATATTTTTTGTTATGAAAGTGTGTTTGATTAGCTTGTACAGTTGACAGCTAATAAAGCAGTGTGAAAAACTCATGCACACAAAACCTCTCCTCCTAGTGGGAAATTTCATTTTTTCCCGGAGAAAAGGCATATTTCCCTTATCATAACCAGAGAGGGAGGATGAGAATTTGTTCCTGTTCATCTTATTACTGGCTGTAACCCAAAAACTTTGCATAGATGATCCAAACACGTTGTGTCATGACACAAAGCCATGACTCAGAAATGTGCCCAGCTGTATCCTCACTGATGCTGCCACAATGACCAGGTACAAAGGCATTAAATTAGTTGTAGAAATCACAGTCACTCCTCCTTTTAAAGTTCTTGGTGCTCCCAGAGTGATAGGAGAGTCTCAGAGGGTATGTAAAGAACCCAGACCCATGGAATCCAAATTCAAAGTGGCCTGCCCCACAGTTCCACGTGGGGCAGTACAGCAGTCCCAGCTGCAGGAGTGGGTGGTTGCTGCCATTCCTTCTCCTTCTGGCTGGTCACAGAGCTGCCTAAAGCCCTGGGGTGGACACATCTCTGCTGTCAGACAAGAGCTATTAGCAGCTTAGTTTCTGTCATTCAGCAGCAGTAATGCTGCCATCAGAGCAACTCCTGGCAGCTCACAGCGAGTCTCCACTGGAGACAGTGCTGGAGTGTCTGCTGCAAGAGAAACATCCTGCTGTGAGCAAACCCAGGTGTCCTTCTGCCATCCTGAAGGAGCTTTGGGGCATTCCCTGGTTGTATCACCCCCTCCTTTACACAATAGAGCAATTTGAAGGTATCTCAACATGTGTCCAAGTCAGCAAAAGTGCAGCTAGTCTTCCCAAACCCTCAGCATGCATGGTGGCAGCCAGATCTCCAGAACTGATTTGCACTTTCTGAGGCTGTGCAGTGGGACTGGCAAATGCCTGTCTAGGACCTAATCCTGCTCAGATATCCAGGACTCCTCACTGGAACAATGCAGGCCATTGGGTCACAGCACCTATAGGATCTCATAAGTGTCACAGAGATGCCCAAATTTAGCCCTCACTACTCTCACGAGCTTCTGTGTCATACCTTCTGGAGGCACACCTCCATTTCAGGGACTCTGGTGGCCTCTGCCCTATCTCAGAAGAGCCCATGCCTGGCAGAGTTTCTTAGGTGGATTATTGATCCCTGAAGGCTTGTATGCACAGTGGGCCAGAAGGTCTGCAGCAGAGCACAAGCCCAGGGGAGCTGTGCTGCTCACAGGGTCTGGGACAGAGCACAAGCCCAGGGAACTGTGCTGCTCACAGGGTCTGGGACAGAACACAAGCCCAGGGAAGCTGTGCTGCTCACAGGGTCTGGGACAGAGCACAAGCCCAGGGAAGCTGTGCTGCTCACAGGGTCTGGGACAGAACACAACACAGGGAAGCTGTGCTGCTCACAGGGTCTGGGACAGAGCACAACACAGGGAAGCTGTGCTGCTCACAGGGTCTGGGACAGAGCACAACACAGGGAAGCTGTGCTGCTCACTAGGGTCTGGGGCAGAACACAACACAGGGAAGCTGTGCTGCTCACAGGGTCTGGGGCAGAGCACAACACAGGGAAGCTGTGCTGCTCACAGGGTCTGGGACAGAGCACAACACAGGGAAGCTGTGCTGCTCACAGGGTCTGGGACAGAGCACAACACAGGGAACTGTGCTGCTCACTAGGGTCTGGGGCAGAACACAACACAGGGAGCTGTGCTGCTCACAGGGTCTGGGACAGAACACAACACAGGGAAGCTGTGCTGCTCACAGGGTCTGGGGCAGAGCACAACACAGGGAAGTTGTGCTGCTCACAGGGTCTGGGACAGAGCACAACACAGGGAAGCTGTGCTGCTCAGGATGCAGCACACTGTGTGCTTGCCTGGCCAGAGGCCACACCATGACCTGAGCTGGTGCTGTGAGCCATCCCTGTGACCTGGGTCACTGCTCTGAGCCACCTCCCTCCCTGTGACTCAGGCACGTGCCCGATACACCAAATGAATCCTCGGTGGAGCTGCTAATGGTGGGAGAGGCGCGCCATGAGAGCTGTTGCATGTTATGGGTTGCAAAAATGAGAACTCAGACAGTACATTTTTTTCATGAAGTTGCTTAGGCAAGCTCGGAGGTCAGGTATTCTAGAGCCTTTCGCTTGACTGCTGTCTGTCAGATGCATGTAAGTTGATTTTAGCAGTCAGCATGCACCTGCCATCTCCACCTTTTCCTAAGATTTTGGTGTCAAATGTCAGAAATGGGGGATTTTGAGAATCTGATCCAGAGCTGCTGGTGGCTGTCATTCCAAGTTTGGTGTTGAGTAGCTACAGTTTGAAAGGGTGGATGAATGATTGGTTCATGTATCTGAGAACTGCTACAGAGGCGTTAGGTACAGACTACTTGCTGCTGCCTAAGCACCCAGTTTAGACTGCACTGAAGTCCCTTCAGAGAGGGGTTTGGGCTATTGACTGATTCCTTCAGCTAGGAAAGTTCTGTGATCCAAGCTGACAGGAATCTTGAAGTTGAAACATAAATCAATTCCAGCCCTTGGCAGCAGGTCTCTATCAAAACATGATACAGTCACCTCTGGAAGGAGGAGAGACTCTCCCTTCTAGTTAGACTGACATCTGTCAGAAGCATAGGAGGAGAAAAGTAGGTAAAATAATGGAGCAGGAGAATAAAATTTATATCTGTTTTGTTTAAATTTCCATTTGCTTTCCAACTTCTAAAGTTTTTGGGGAAAAACATTAAAGATAAGCCTTTGGCTTTATGTAGCATTATTGTGATATTCATTTTGAAGCCAAAGTGTCACTGGTTATGAAGAGAAGGGAATGAAAAAGATACCTTCTTACTCAACTGATCAGTCCCTGGTGTGCATTGAGTCATAGCTGCTTATTTCACTGACAGAAACAAGTTTTTATTCTTTTTTTCCTCTTCCTATTAGCAACACACAGCACTGACAGCTAAGGGAGGACTGGATGGCTCACACTTTGGCTCTCAGGTCACTAACAGCAGAGTTAACTATGTTTTTATTGCTGCAAATGATGCTCAGGCTAGAAGAACACAGCCTGACTTTCAGGCCACAGGTAGTGTTCACATTCCTGGCAGATGGAAGAAACAAGTGAGGGATCTTGCAATGGAAAGAAAATGTGAGCCCAGACCTCTGAATGTTCACAGCAAATACTATACAAAAGCATGGCTCTAAAAAACCCCATGGACAGATCAAGAGTCTATTTGGAAAAAGAAAACTGTGGAACAAGTCTGACCCTTAGTAAACCCTAATCCAGCCCAAGCCCTTTTTGAGAACAGAGATGTGGCCTTGGGGGACAGAAATGAAGCTGAAAGGGAAGGCAGTGGGGCACAGCAAGAGGCCATATAGAAAACAGGGAGTTTTACTGCCCCAAGGCTGGGTGTTCATTCACCACACCAAGCACCACTAGCTGGGACATGCTGTGGGAGGATGGCCTATGCTCCCTTCCCAAGAAAAACTCCATGGTTAGATCTGTGTAAATGATTTTGCTCATGATAAAATAACTGGTTGGTTGATTTGTCAGTTGAGGAAGTTCATGCCAAGGAAATCCTGTTCAGTGTTCTACATGTGCCATGACTCTGCATTAAAAGCCTAAGGACCAAGTACTCCAGTCTGTTTCCAGGGTCAGAAAACAAGATTTAACCCAACAGGCTTGCTAAACTGGGATTATGGCAATGCATTTCACACTATTGTATCTGTCTCTTGTGTTTGTTGCTAACCAAAACAGAGTTCATTTAACCAGGGAATTAAGCTGAGCTAGTAAGGGCCAATTTTGCATGAACCTTTTATGCTTCTACACTGATTTTCCTACTTCTATCATGTCATCTTTCTGTAAGTTTATTACATGTGGATGGATACTGGTGCCAGCAGTCTTTTTCCCCTCCAGTTTCTGCAGAGGTTTTCACGTGCATGCAATGTACACTTACTCACACACACAAGGAAGCACTCCCGGTGGAGTTGCTCTGAGTGTGCTGCCAGCACATAGCAGAGGTGAAACCACCAGGCTGCAATAAAAAGTTTTGCCCTTGAGGCAAAAACAGGGATGGAGACAAAAAGCATTTATCATTTCCTGTCACTGTTATTGTCTCATGGTTCCTCCTCAGCTAATGCCAGACCTCTGGCAGTGGAGCAGGGAGGGATGGGAGAGCTCATGCTGTGCATCCATTGAATTAACAGTTTGAAGAAAGAGGCTTCTACTAGCTCCTTAAAGAATCAGTCAGAAGAGAAGCTCAGGCAAATCTACTCTTTAGGTAGGTCCCTTTGCAGGATAGGATTTGACTTGTGAGTTATTTAATTTAGTTTAACAAAAAGGTTTTAATTCATTCAGTTAAATGCCCTTAAATCTGCATTATAATCCTAAAGACCCATTGCAGTCATTGGGAGCCCTTACAGTGACTTCAATGATTTTGGTTCTATAAATGCATTTTCTAATTATATTTATTTAATTTATTTAGTTGTAGTAAAGATTTCTGGCACAGGAAAAAAAAATCTTATGCTTTCTAAATTTAAATCTAATGCTGACTCTACTCCTAAAAGTCATATTTCAATGAAAGACTTCAGTCTATCATCAAACCAAATGAAACATCCATGATGTCTGAGGTCTTCTAATGCTTATCAAATGTGGATTCAATTTGAATAAGCAATAAAAATAAAATAAAAATTCCTTTCTATCAGGACTAGAATTTTAAGTTTCTCTCTGTATTTTTTCTGCATTTCAATGATGAGCATTTAATTTAGTCCTGCCAAAACTACTAAAGAAAAACCCCAACAAAAAAAAAAATTTTGAAATATCTGTGTCTCCACAAAACGTTGATAATTTGAAAACAATATGCTTGACCCTTTCAAAATGTGCAACCTCACTCCTACGCTTTTATTTTTGTAACAGCCCAAAATCTGGCAAGACACTTATCTCTCCCATTGACATCACTGAATCATGGATCAGTGCACATAGGCTAGAAGTTTGTGATTAATATCTTCATGCTAGTATTTTTACACTTAGCTAACTTTCCCCTAAGAATAATCCAACTATTATCAGAATTTTTTGTTTTGCAGTATAAATTGAAGTAATTATTGCAGGTTATTTCACACTTCTATTGCAAAAGCAGATAAAAGCAAGCCAGATCACAGATGCGTTGTCCTCAGTGCACTCAGTGATAAAGTAAAAGGCAGTCTGTGCCTAAAAATGGTACATGTTCTTTTCTTATTAGTAAACTCTGATATGCTATTGTGCTATTTTGTATGTGTGTAATAACCAGAACTATTCATGCATACATTTCTTTAGTGGAAAGTGCCTCAAAAACACTCGTTTGGGGCAAAAAGAAATTGATGTTACTTTTTACCTACAGAAAGCTACAAGACAATTCAGAACAGTTCCAAAGATTGCTCTTCATCAACTTTAACTTCGTTGTTCTTGAACCTGATTTCAAGGCTGATATCTTTTCCATTTTGAAATAGCACTTTCACATCTTCAGCCTGACCTCTTGATTTGTGTTTAGTAACCACAGGAGTCCAGAATCTGTGCTGGGAGTCTGCAATGCCAAATAGAATCACCTCATTAAAACCAACGTTAAGGTGGCATCATTTTGAGGGGACCATAATTTCTTAAACAGCACCAAGTTGATCTCTTGTTGTCTGCCCATGGCTCTTCTAGAGCACTGCTCTGCCATGCCATCTGTTTATCTGGCATCTGTGTGTTTCCCAAGCTATGGAAAATAGCTTAAATAACTTGATTTTTCTTACTCTCATTTTGCACTCCTGCTTTCAGTAGCAGAAGTAGTCCCAGGCACTCTTCAGCTCTCAGTGTTTAGCATTTTTTACTTCAGTTCTTTCATATTCTTGCTGTGATGGGGGTAGCAGGGTCTACCTGCCAGCCATGTATGCCTAAGCAAAACTATTTTGGGCATTGAAGGTTGAGCCAAGACAAAGCATTCCCAGTAAGATCTGTTTCATATATATCATCTCTTAAGTATCCTTTAAATGCTTCATTAATTCTGAGGCATTAGTACAGCAAGGAATAACTTTTCACTTAATCATTCATGACCAAGAGGTTTCTTGTAAACTGGATTCACCCTCTCATCTCCAGACTTTTTATTCTTTCCTATCTCACTCCTCATTTGAAGTAGCAATCTGCTACTTATCCTGAAAACAGCTCTTTCCAGGCCAAAGGAAATGGTGTGAAGCTGCTTTTTCCTTCTCCCCAGCCTGCAGCCAGGACAAGCGAGTCCAGAAACTCTCTACTGAGTATCGGACACAGAGTCCCAGCAGGGACAGATGTGCTCAAGCCCATGTCAAAAACTGAGGAGATGAAGTCTTTCCCAGGCTGCAAATGTCCTGTTGCTTAAGAAGAAGAGCTGGTCTCCCCTTTTACTGTCAAAACAGAAAAGAAATACAGTGAATTATTTTCCATAAAGTTTGTTTTATTACTTAGTTTGCTGGCTGGGTGAAAATTCCTATGAAACTCAGAACTTTTATTCTTTTCAGTTGCTTTTTGGGGTGATGGGACCCCATTGAGTCAGCAGGTCTCCTTCATCACCCTTGAGCTAGAAATGCAAGGAAGAAAAGAAAGAATTAAAATTCTGTACAAAGGTCAGAGAAAGCTTAAAGCCTGCAACTTGAAACCACTGGCACGAAGCTGCGGCACTTCATATTTCTGCTGGGAAGGGATCCTGCTCGTGGAATCAGAATAAAAGAAGTTCTTGTGAATCTCACCAGTGAATGTAGAGATACATACAGGCAAAAGTATATGTGTATGTGTTATGCATGCATATTTGTTACACAAATGTACATGTATATTAAGAGGGAAATCTTTAGGGCAGTTTTCATTTGAAATCCTTGCTTATTCCTGGATGATTAAAAAGGATAATAATAACAACAATAAAAAAAACCCTCAAATAGGGATTAAATCCACAAGAGAAGAAGTGTTCCATTTATTGGAGCCTTGCTTATCTCGCACAGAGTAAGGGGATTATGCGATTGCTTTTGTGTTCTGAACGATTGTGGCTAGACAGTTTCTGACATAATAGACTTGCCTACTGAAATAGAAACATTACTGTGAGATGGGTTTGCAGCTGGCTGCAGAAATGTGTTTGTCTGAACAGAAATGTCCCTTGTAACTTACTGAAACACTTGCTCTGAGCGTGGAAGTCAGGGCCTTTGGGGAAGACATACACTGACATAGTTGTGTTGGGATCACAAGACACCAGAGCCTCTGGAGACACTGGGGTGGTGTGCTTGGAGAAGGGACCTGTGTTCATGAGCCCTTTTGAATTGACAATGCAACCCCACTCTCACAGGCTGGAGGCAGGGTGTGTGAGGAAAGCTGCCTTTTAGGACATGCTGCTAGCTGAGTAACAGGCACTGAGCAAGGAGCTGGATTTGAAGGAGCACAGTGGAGTTATGTGGTCAGCTGTCCCTGAGAACAGGCTTTGGAAATATTCCTGTGCCAGGGCTCCATCTCTGTGGACACGCAGAGTACAGACTCCTTTCTGATAACCATCATTTGCTTCAAATATTGCTGGGAATGCTTAGGGCTACAGGGCTCCCTGAAGACCCTGCAGCTTTGCTCTCCTTCAGATTGACTGGTGTGCTGTCCTCCAGGACTCCTGTCTGCATTTTTGGGAGGGTAGCATGTTCCACGGAAGTGTTCAGTCCTGCTTTACTCTGGTGTAATGATCACAAAGGGCCTTTCAGTGTTAGACACAATTTTTAGCACAGCAGAAGAGAGTCTCTGAATCCTTTTCCAACCAAGGACAGAACTTCCCTAGGTGATACTGGAGAAATCAGAGCAGGGGTCAGTTCCCCTTCCTCTATGCCCCTGCTTTTCCTTGGGCTGCCTCTTTCCCCACTTTGGTAGCTCAGGAAATCCCATGTGACAGAGGAGATGCTCCCATCCAGCATGGCTGGGCAGCAAGAGAACTGAAAGCCCAAGTTGGGCTTTTGAAGCTCTCAGTGTGGGGTGGGGGCAGTTGGCTTCAGAGGAGCAGTGCAAAGCCAGTGCAGAGCACATGGGAAAAATCCTCCCTCTCTAAATCTGAAACACTGCACCCAGGCACAGTGCCAAGTCAGATCTTTGGGCTGTGCTTTGCTACCCCTCCCACCAAATCTCAGTATGTCCTTTCTAAACGTTTCACCAAAATAAAGCACAGTCCCAGGGCCTCCCATGCATTCACTGCTGCAGTCCCCAAGAAAGGGACAGCCTTGGAGGGATGTGCTGCAGGATGTAGCTCCTGGGGGGATGATTGAGCCTGTCTATGCTTTTCACAGATGGGGTGCACTCATGGGTCAGAGCATTTTGTTAGGCAAGGCAGCCCAAGCCACAGGAGAGTTGGGAATGGACAACAATGGGTTAACGTGTCCAGGCCATTGCAGTCACATCAGAGTTACTCTCCTTTCCTGTTTTCATTCATCTCTGGCCACTTCCACCAACCCACCCACTCCCACCCCTTCCCCTAACCTGGTCACTTTGTTTGGGGAAGGCATTAACTTTCTGCAGTGCTGCTCTTAGTGTGGTGTGGGGCTTTTTTCCCCATTAAGATTATGTCACTTTAAAATCATTTCACTTCTAAAAATGACAATAAACTTTACACTTTCCTGCTGTAAAACAGGCCAGTGCTGTCACTAGTTTGCCCGTTCTGGGGGATTTATGGCCCCAAGTCTGATGTGATGCAATCCTCTCAAATGAAAAATCATCACGACTGAGCCTGTAGCACAAAGAGACGATTTAAGAGGAACGGGAATAATTAAGGCTGCCCCTTACAAGCCCAGCACAAAGGCATTTCTCAGAGCAGCCTGTACTCTTAGTGAATAGGCAGAAGGGGATCTTAGTAGTCCAAGACTGAAATCCCCCATGGTCTCCACCACATCTGCGAATGAAGGCAAACCTGCATCTTTGGATTTTAGCCAATGCCTGGGTGAAAAAGAAACTGAGATTCTGGTGGCTTTCCTCCTTCCTGAGCCCTCCAGACCTGTCTTGGTGAGGGGAGGATGCTGAACCTGTGCATCACACACACCCACCCCACAGAGCTCTGCATTACCCTGCTTTCAGTTGTTTCCTCAGTAAGGAACCGAGAGCCCCACATATTTGCATAAATAGCAGATAGGACTTCAGTTCGGCCACGTGAGCCCCTGGCCTGAGCTTGGCATCCCTTGGATTTAGCCTCCTGCTACCCTGAAAGCTTTGTGCCAGTCTAGGCAGGAGTCTTCTCGATGCCACAGAACATCCAAACCAAGGCTGAAAACCTGTTTCCCAGTGTCCTGGGGACTGTGTTAAACCCCCAGACATCTCCCCATCCCAAAGGTCCCTGCCGTAGCCTGCCTTTCCCTCAGAGACCCAGGCGCCAGGTCACCACCTCCTGCTGTGCTGCTGGGGGATGAAAAAGGGTCCTGTGGTGTTCTAATCTTCCCCTCTGTCTTTTGCCCAAGGCACAAAACTGCCTATGGGGGGGAAAATTGCCCAGCAAATGAATGTCCTCCTGACCATTTACTGTTGGCTTGAAAATTTGAGACCAAATTAGAATTCAAGCAGAGCATTTAAGAAAGAGAAAAAGCCATGTTTTAGCTAAAATAATAATTAAAATTATGTTTTAAACATCCCCAGCAAGACAGTTTCCCCAGAAATTCGGGGGATTTTAGACTACTACTTTAAATGAGGGTGCTTTGAAACTGGCACGTGTTGCATTAGCAGCCCTTGCCGCTGGGCTGCTCTCTCTTTGAGAATGAAATTCATGTCCAAAATGTTAAAGGAAATTGCCACTCGAGCTGACTGACAAGGTGGTAGTTTCAAAAATACTGAACTTCAGTTTATCTGCCCCCTGTCAACTAAAAAAATGATCAGTGATTGCAACAGGAACAGGTTCTGGCTGTTTCAAGCTTTTATTAAATCTCACTTGTTACCTAGAAATGTGACTGAACAGAAAACCAACAAGCATGTTATAGAAATACAGCTTTTATTTTCTCAGGATTTTGAACAAAATGATACATATAATTTTCATCTTCAGTTTCTGTCTTGGCTCTGTCTGAGTTTCCAAGAAGGAGACTTCTGATTATGAAAGCCTTAGGTCAACTTGCAGCTGAAAGCACTCTAAGATCTTTGCAGCATTGTGAACACAAGTGGTGTAGTTTATTAACAATAATAAATACAAAAAATACGACAAGTGTGCCAGGGCTAATCACATTTCATATGAGCAGGCTTCTTAATCCTTAAAGCAGGAAGAAAATTTGTCTTTGATACAGCTCCTCACTTACTATGATTTCTGTAATTTGTTGTTTTATTTACTTCTTAAACCCATTTCTGAATGTGACTCACTGGTATTCTCAGCAGACTGCATTCAAGGGGACCATCTTATCAAAAGCTAGATCTGGGAAAGTGGCTCATTTGTTCTACATACTTATCTCATTTTCTGTTTGCAGGGCATCGATGCAAATCCCGATATCAGATAATTGCCTTGCTTTATTTTACCTGGAGGCATGTTTTTGAACTTTGGACTATTCATGTAGAATTCTCAGTGTTTCACAGCTAAGTTGGGATAGTTAATTCATGTGTGGTCACATGAGCCCAGTAGCATAATTTCTGTTTGTTCATTTGGTAGCCATTTCCGTATACTGGTTTTCACTGGTCAGTGAAGCAATGCCAAGAAGAGATAGAATAGAGCTGGACTTAGCCAGCATGGCGTCCCAAGAAGAGGTATTGTCCTAAATTCTTCTTGCAGTGCATGCCATCAGTACATCCTTCACATTTTTCCTGAGAACTTCTACCATCATCCTCCTCCAAACCTCTCCTCCTCAACTTTCTGTCACCTGTCCCTCCCTGTTTATGTCACAACCTACGATGGAATTGGGCTCTGAGGAGCATTTGGAGCTGGACCTGCAGATGTGCAGAGGTGACAGTGCTGCTATGGCTGTGCCAGTCAAGCTTTATACAAATCCTGCCTATCTAAACTTACCAAACCATTGGAACAAATGCTCACATTGTCCTCAGAGGTGAAATGGAAAGACATTATACAGCTATATAGGGAAGGATAAGGAAGTGTTCTCCTACTGCATGTGTTCATGCAGGGTCTGGCTGAGGCTTGAGAGTTGCAACCATTCCAGTTTTCTAGGAGCTGCTTTAGAAGGGAAGGTCTTGTACATCAGCCTCATTGCCCTTGTTATTGTAGCTTCCATTTGGCTTTGCCAAGTAATAGATCACACGCCATTTTAGAGTTCCTGTTGTAATAGATGCAAATCATTTGCACTCTTTGGTTGCTTTTTAGAGCTGGTCTACAAATAAACATTGGGTCTTCTCCAGCGGTGAAAAATCTGTAATTGTCTGAACTTTGACAGAAACATAAGTAGCTGGAGCTACAAAATAAGCGTGTGATGGTGTAGATTCATTCCTGTTTGCACTTCCCTTGGGCATGTTTCCTGCCCAGATAGAATGTACAACTGTTGTTTCAAAAGAAAGCGGGTGCAGGCTCTGTCCTTGGGCACATGGCGAGCTCAGGTAGAAGTTGGGAGGAGATGCCATCTGCTGGGAAGTTCGGACATTGTCAGAAGGAAAAGCCGCCGTGGAAGCAGCTGCGAGCAAATGATACGGAAGATTAAATTAATGCTCTCTGTCTAGCCACTAGCTGGGGGTGAATCCCACCTCCCACTTTCTCCACAGCCTGGAATGCTGAAGCACTCCCGGTGGGACGCTTGTCCTGCCCCTGTTGGCCAGGCAGCCGCTGAATCACGGCCACCACCGCTACGTGAGGCGTGTGGGGGGAAGAGAGAAAGAGGTCAAACAGGCAGGTTTACAAAGGAAAACAGAAGGTTAAAAATCCAGAAATTTAAGTAAGTGGAAAGATAAATGAGCCTAAGGAAGCTTTGGAAGGGAAATTTTTTAATAGCGGGAACCACAATAACAATAATTGTCATCATTGGGGACTGAAAAATGCGTGTCTCTAATCCAGCAAAATGTAGAACTTCCCTGAGTAATGCTACTAACACCTTAGTTAAGCAGTTATGCAAATGCTTCAATGATAAAGATAAATTTAAACCAAAAGCAGGAAATAGCATGTCAAGAATAAAACTGTTAATTGTTTTTTGATTTAATCCTCAGATTCTCATTACTGCTTCACTCTACAACCCACTGTGTTTTCACTGTAACTTGCAAACTTTCAAGGTGGTTGTAGAGAAGAAGGTAGAGTTTAGTGCTTTTTTCATTTCCCCCCAGTGCATGATTGCACTAAATGTGTTTTTAATATTGCTTTTTACAACTTTGACTTTTTATTTTGTTGTTGTTGTTGTTCACATCAGAAAACCACAAGACAGGCATTAGATATGATTTATCAGGAAGTGTCTGGGGCTATGCCAGATGATTAAAAAAGAAAAAGAAAACAAGTGCAACACACATGGGAGCCCATCTAAATAAGAGTCATTGAGCTGCAGTCATTAAAGAGAAGTTCTCTGTAAACTGGAGTTGGATGAGCTGACAGTAACAAGGATTTCTGTATCATTTTGTCACAGGAAAGGAGACATGCACATATTGATGGGGATTCCTTCCAATATCTGAAGGGGGTCTACAAGGAATCCAGTCAGAGACTTAGTAGTGGCTTGCCATACTGTGATTCATTAGAGATTTGTATGGTTCAAGTTCTTTAAGGATCATTTCTCAAAGATCTAGAGGAGATAAGGTGATGAAAAATAATAGGCAGTCACAGAGGTGGCTGGGTAGATGGGTGCATGGGTGGCTAACCAGGCAGCCAGCTGTCCAGGGATTTAAGAACATGACCTCTGGACGACCTGTGTTTCATTTGCTTGACAGTTCAAATCTATTCTCCCTTACCTGGGTCCTGAAAGTGGCCACTGAAGGATTTGCAGCTTGCTGGGGCTTTTATGCTGGTCTCCATGGAGGGGTCACTCCATGAAGCACCTCAGCCTTGGGCACGGGCACACCTACTCCTCTTCTTGAGGTGAGGGGATGGACCTGCTCCTGCAGAGGGAATCTGTGCTATGAGAAGCATCAGCTCCTCTCAAAAACATGGAGACATTCTTTGTATGATTTCTTCCAAGGGTATGAAGATGAGAAAGTAAGATCATTTATGCCATCCTTGCCACCCTGAATTTCACGTTAGTTCCAGATAGCAGAACTCTGGGAAGCTAAGGGACTGTTCCACTTCAGAGAAAGGAAGTGGATTTCTGGGAAGAAGAGGGAGGACAAATTTGTGTCTCTAGAGATTTAACTACTTCTGAAATTCAAAGCTCTTCAAGCTTCCTGCACTTAGTTTTCTTATCTGTAAAGCTTTCTCTGTGCTTGTCCCAATACTTTAGCACCACAGAAGACAAAAATACCCAAAGACTTCTTTGTCAGAATGCAATAATGCACCTAATGTAATTAAATTAAACTATTACAATACTAATTACAACTCAAATAATAATAGTAGCCAGAAGAAGAAGTAAGGGTGTAAATGCTACTTGAATAATTCTGCATGTGCTCAGAGCTCATGATCAGTATTGCCATTTTCAGTGCTGCAATGCTTCATCACCCTCCTAGTGAAAAATAAGGTACCCTCTACAAAATGTGCAAGTGACATGTGAGTCAGTTCCAGAGCTCTGAAATCCTGTCTGGAATGCCAGGGGGGTAGTTAAGCAGCTCCCTTTTTATTGTCATAAAACTTGATTGCTTCTTGCAAATACATACAAGTAATGTTTTGTTTACTTTCACTGTGAACACACATACTGCCAAAAAGCTCCAACGAAGTTTGGTGCTAATTCTTTCCCATCTTCATTTCATTGCTCCTCAATTTGGCAGGAGAAGGAATAGACAGGATTTAGGACAAAACAAGTCACAGTCTCATTGTCAAACTTGATACTTTTTAAAAATAACAAAGAGTCAACATCTGAAAGTAAAAAAAGAAAAGGGATTTTGTGGGACTGGAATAAAAAAGGGGGAGGGTACTGAAGTACCTTCATTCACTGTTTAAAACAATTGCTCCAAGCAGGAAACTTGGCACTAGAAGCTTTTATTAAATCAGTTCAGAGGGATCTGTTTTCAACAAATGAGATAAATGTCAAGTCAAAGTCTTTAGGCACTCAAAGTGCATCATATTTTCCTTCCCCAAGAAAGCAGAACAAAAATGTGCACAAGTGAAATTACTTACATATGTAAAAATCACATTCAGTTTAAATAATCTTTTCTTCCTGCCTGAATGTATCAACAGTGTATCGGAGCTTAATGTAATCTTTTAAGAGTGTGATTATTTGAGAATGTTTTGATCTCTACTCCTCATTGTTAACCTACATCACAACCACCATGTAAACATGTATTTATCTGTATAGCATCTTTATTTTGGTCACTGTAGTTCTGGGTGCTTCCCATGTATGTGGACAGGTAAATCAATAGTAATTCTTTGCAAATTTTTTTTGTCCATTTAACAACCTCTCTCTTTTTCTCAGTCTCTCATCTCCCATTATGTGCTTTTCCACCTCCTGGATATCTGTTAGTGCAGCCTAATGCTGCCATGTGCATTCATTGTGGTGGCATGAGGGAGGACCTGGCATGGAGACAAGGGCATGCTGCTCTCATCTGCAGCTTTCAAACTTCCATTGCTGGTTAGTCTGGGGGTTTTCTGGCAATTCAGTCCTTTGCATTTTAGTAGAAATATGGCAACAATTTTAGGAGCATGTATTCTCCTTTCTTGGAGAAAACAGACCGAGGAGTTGCAGTTTTAGAAAATGCTAAAACACTTCTGAGTGTTGTGAGGTCAGAAACTGTGGGATAACATCGATCTCTTCCTGCTGACTTTGTTCCCTGAGGTTCCTAAAGTGATGCATAAGCAGCCACAGGAAATTATGAAGTTTTTATTTCCACTGTTTTATTGGTGTACTACCTGATCATGGCTTTGCAAGACAAGGGAGGGAAGGTACAAACAACTTAAAGAGGCAGAAGGGTGCTGAGGGAATCTTTCAATCCCAAAGCACTGAGATTTGTAATCCTTACTCAAGCTAGGGAAGGCTACTGTCAATAGTCCCTTGATATTTAAGCTCTCCAAGCCACTGAGTCACTGGGCCTACTCATCTGAGTCATTACAGAAAGGAGGGAGTGCTGCTGTTGCACAGAGGACTTTAGCAAAGGCCAGTTTTCAGGGACTATCCCACTGAACAAATTCTCTCCCATCTAAATGTGAAGAATGTTCAGAACTCAAAAGGGTAGAGCAAGAGAGAATTGGGGAGGGGGTGGCAGGTAGGTGATGGAAAGCAAGGGTGAGCACAGTGGGTCAGATGACTTCTGTCTGCTCCAGGGGGTGCTCAGCCAGTTTTCCATTCTTGCTTCAAATGACTCACATTTTGTTTTCCCAGCATTACTGATGGGAATCTCAACACATCAGAGAAAGGATGAAAAGAAAGTTTGTCCCTTGCCAGGTCAAAACAATGGCTGAGGACAACACAACTCCAGTAAAAGTACAGTTCTGGTGACTTGCATTCCTGATTACAGAATTTGATGGGGCCATTTAGCAAATCTTCCTAAATGAGCTATCTGGCAACCAGTAGAAAAAGCCCAATGGTCCTGCACACATCCATGCTGTGAATAAATGGTCAGGTTCTTATTAAAGGAGTTTTATCATTGGGATTAAAGCCAAGATTTTTGATGTGCAGCAGGCAAATACATCTATTAAAAGGGGTAACAGAGTAAAAAAGTTTGGTCATAGGAGAAATTACTCAGTGTAAAACTAAAAGCCAGATAATTTGCTGTGAAATGCTGAATGTCTAGAAATACAGAGGAAAAGACATGGTTAAAAGAAACAATCCTGTGTCTATGTACAAAATCACGAGCTCTGGCTTAACTGCCACTGCTCAGAGATATATTGACTTGTTATGAGTAGTTCTCTGAAAATATCAGGGTCAACAGTTAGTGGAAAGGCAAATAGCAGGTACAACATATTGGCAAGGGAATAGAAAGCAGACTACAAAACATCATTACCCCAGTGTTTCAACCCATGATTCACAATTCACTCCCATTTTGGCCACTGCAGAGCAGTTCTGTTCTCTCTAGAAGAGAATCTGAGAAAGGCTGCAAAGGTCATCAAGAGAAATCTGGGAGGGCCTGATGAAGGCATGCAGGTATGATTGACATGAAGAAGTTACATGAGGGAGACAAGCACTCTATTTGCCCTCTGTTTCCTGTTCTCCAGGTATTTATTACCAGCTGATGTTAGAAACAGGATACTCAGGTAACTGGAGCTGTTTGCTATCTCTTATGCTCGTTTATATAGAATAGAATAGAATAGAATAGAATAGAATAGAATAGAATAGAATAGAATAGAATAGAATAGAATAGAATAGAATAGAATAGAATAGAATAGAATAGAATAGAATAGAATAGAATAGAATAGAATAGAATAGAATAGAATAGAATAGAATAGAATAGAATAGAATAGAATAGAATAGAATAGAATAGAATAGAATAGAATAGAATCTGGGATAGGAGAAAGCTGTTGCAACCCACTATTACTCATATGGGGAAACTTGTACTAGATCTTGCTGTGTTGTGGATTTTTCACTGATTTTTGCACAGAATGAAGGGCAGCAAAGTAGGTCAGACCAGGGTTTCTGCCGAGGCATTACAATGAAGAGAAATAAGATGAAGTTTAGCTTGTGGGCTGAAATTTCCCAGAATACATTGGCAACTGGGCAGAATCAGTGCTTTGGCTTGGCTCTCAAGCACACTGGCTCTCCATTCCAGCAAAGGAACAAACCTCGACTGTGTTTCATAAGATGGAACAAATTCCTTAAAATGGACCTGGTCGAAAGTATCTGTTAGTCCATGGCTGTGCCACATCTAAGGATTGTAGCACCTCTCCTAGACAGGAGCACAGGGAATCACATTCTGATGCTTAGTGAAGGCAATTCAGTTTTGTAAACTTGCCAGCTACCTATCAGTAATTCAGAGAAATACAGAATTTACAGCACTGTTGTAATTATTGGTATGCATTATTTGTCACCATCAGTGACAATACTCAAGCAGAGTTAAGGAGCATCATGAATAACTGTTTTGTCACACCAATATTACTAATAAAAACTAACAAATTTGGGATGATTACAAGCACTGTCGAGCCATGTCCTCAGCTGAGTATTTCAGGTGTCTTACCTGCAGTTGCTGTGATCACCAATGGCACATGATCATGAGAGACATCAGTGGAAATGAGGATCCCATTTTTGTTTTCCTGGTACCATGACACTGAGAGGCCTCACTGTACTGGGGTACCATGGTTGCCATGTAAGGGCAAGTGGTAGGATGAGACATGATGTGCACAGCAAGGCTTTTATTGGTGTTGGTCTTGGATTTGGGGAAGATCTGCTCGCTCACAGCACAAGAACACTGCAGGAGTGGCTCTGATGTTGGTGGGTGTGGTTTGCTGAACAGGGAGGTTCACCTCTGGGCACCTTAGGGTTAACTTGTGGCAACACTTGAGGCTGCCAGCCTCAGAGAAACTCAGGCAGAAGCTGAGAAGCCAACTACATGATGGAAATGGTGTTCTGGGAACATTATGTCTACCCAAACTAATTTTCCTTGTTTCTGAGCTTCCTCAGAGGTACCACAGCATCCCTCCAAGGCATAACATTGTGTAGCTCTCTGATAGTACCTCCAGAAATCACATGGATGTTCTCTGAAAAAAATGGGAAGGATCTAAAGGTCCTTGCCAACACACTTTAGAGCTATATCTTAATTTATCCATGACAGAGTGTCTTACTCAGTAGGTGAGAATTTAGCTATGAGTATATTGAGTGGCAGCCAGCTTGGAGCATGAGTCTAATTTACTGTAACTCTTGCTACATTCTGTCTGATCATTATCGTGCTGAACAAAATGTTTTTAAAGTGCTTTTATAGGGTTGAGTGACTTGTTCAATAATTTATACCATTTTGGAGGGATTAAAGGATGAATTTAAGTCATCAAATAATGCCATTATGGCTCAATGACTACATTCTTTATCAGGGGAAAAAAAATCAGTTGTAATTATGCTCAAAAAGACAGAGACCCTTTATTCAGCAGTTCCCCCAAGAACAATGATATCAAAGATGCTGATAGGTCTCTCAGCTGTAAAGAGGGCTGTCCTCCTTTTTTAGGAAGGAATAGATCAGCTGCTGTCTGCTTATCTGTGTATCCATTGTGCCATTTATGCCACAGATTTTCAGTATGCCATGCCTTTAAATGTCTGCTCCTTGCAGAAGCCAGGTATCCTTCTGCATGCAGAGCTGTGAAAACTCTTGAGGAGCCCATGGCCCCACTTAAGCTTCTGGGAGTTTTGCCCCTAATTTCAGCAGAGAATTTCTGTCTGAATTCATGGAGCAAAGAAAAGGCAAAGTCCTTTTGGTGGCTCTCTGGTGACCTTTACTTACACTAGATTGCAAGGTGTCTGCCTGACCCTGATAATTAATTTAATGTTTCTTTCTCATTTTGTTTGTTTTTATTTATTTAAACTGATAGCTGCCCTGGCTAGGGCAAGAAGTTGTGCTTTCCACTAGCAGAGAGAGCATTGCAAGATTTTGTTGGGCCCAGCTTATGTCTAATGCTGTCAGACTAGCAGTGTAACACAAACTTTTCATTTTCTCCTTAAAGATATCCAGTGAAATGATGAAATCCTGCTCACTTGACCTCTGAGCTGGCTTTTCAGACAAGCTTTTAGCAGCTTAGGAAGACTTATCTCAGAGAGGAAAATCAGGTCATGCAGTGTGTGTGGACAAAGACTAGATAACTGATTGGAGCAGGGGAGGAGAATACATTAAATCATCCCTTATCCTTGCAAAATGGCTGTGTGTACAAGGTGAGCACTGGTTGGAGTAATTCCCCCAGAGGATTTGAGAGGTGCAGGCCAGAAGTAAATATGTCTAACCATGAGGGTGTTTAGATTTGTACTTGTCTGCACATTGCTCTCCATGTCCCACACTTACTAACTTGTCTGAGTGACAGACCCCGACCCAAAGCCCAGAGGCATCTTTCCAATGCACTTGGCTCCTAGCTCTGTTACTACAGACTTGATGCCTGGGTACCTTCTTAGTCAGACTTCTCACTGTCAGATGAGAGGCATCTCCAGAATCATCTCATTCATTGCAGAGGCCAGACTTGGCCAGTAACCCTCTGGAGACAATGATTTGCCTTCACTCCAGGAACAGCCAGGAGAGCCCTGGTGACTGGATTAGGTACTGAACTCTCTGATGGCATGAAACAAGCATTTTTCTGGCTTCTAGATGGGATAGTACAGTAAATCCTGCCCACTGCATGTCTAGGAAAGCAAGGACTGGTGGCCCCAGCTGTAAAGGTGGCTGTCAGAATCACTCAGCACTGAATTCAGATGCCATAGCAGTTGCAACACCTAATTATCCATGTATAGTAGGTGGTCCTAATAGGAGCACACAGCAGAGCAGCAGATGGGGGTTGCTGCTGTCAGATTAGATTGAGATTAGATAAAGCTTAATTAACACTTCATTTTTGTAAGATTCAACTCTGATTAGTCACACAAAAAATATTACAGAGAAGTGGGGCAGAAATCAGGAGGCATAACTAACATCATTAAAAATGAAGGAAGCATTTTTACAGAGCAAGACCTTGCTAGTAAGGGGTTATTCCCTGAATTTGACACCTCTTTGGTCTGCAGAACAAGATGTACATGGAAAGAGCTCTTTAACCCACCAACCAACTACTGTGTAAATCTGCCCTTTCTAGCTCAAGCAATCTAATTTACATAATCATATATGTTTCAACACCCATTTGAGGTACTTTAGGTCATTGGTTAAAACTCCCATTATTTTCCATTACTTCTAGATTTGTAATAACAAGAGGGACAAGGTATTTTAGAGGTGTTTCATCAAGACCCCTAGTAACCTCAGTACAATTTATCAAGAGTTTTGGTGTCAAAACCCCACAAATGTTGTATCACAACCCCTTGCTATCCAGTATCAAACTTCTATCATGATATGTTGAATATTCTGAGGCCATGGCTTGACCCATCCTAAGATTCTTGCCCTTCTCCTAATTAACAAGTCTTCTGTGTCAGAGTCTCTTTCTATTATTTGAGTCCACATAATCTCCTGCTAGGCTTCTCCTGCCTGTGAGTTCTAAAAACTTACCAGAAACTTTTGTGTGACCCAGAGAAGGTTGCTTGCAGGAATAGCCTGCAAAGCAGCCATTGGATAAAATGTTTTTCTGTGCCAGATAGTACAAACCAGTGAGCCAAGTAAATCCCATTTAAACCTTATTTTTAACTTAAAGAAGACATGTGTTGTCTATGGCCCAAGAATGAATCCAACTTTTGCTTTTTAGGATAGGAAAAGGATGTCACAGATTAGTAGAGCAAATATGCAGGTTTAGAATATCTAAAATCCAAAATAATCCAAGCTTGCAATGGATGAGCACTTCTCCCTTGCCTTCTATTGTTGTCCCACTGCCAGGACTGCGAAGAGATGACCTCTACAGGGAATTCAAATCAAACCATGCCAATTCCTTTGGTTTTTTCTACCTCTGTGGTGTCCAACCAATTATTTGCAGAATGTAGTACAACTCATGTAATTCATTTAGTTCAGCTTTTGCTTTCTCTCCTTGTAAGCACAGTTAAGTGGTCAGCTGGGTGTTTCTATTTCACTGTTTTGTCTGAGCTGTCTGGTCCAACACAGCTCAATGGGCATTGCAGATGCCAGTGAAAGCTCCTCACTGTACTTTTTATCACCTCAGCTCTGCCACCAGACAATGAGAAGGATACACTCTGGCCCCTAAAAAGTCTGATACCAATAAACAGGGTCTTTTCTTAGTTTATGTGTTTATTAAACTGTGTGGCTGTGACCAGCTATGTGAAGATGGGGACAGAACTTGCATCTCCCCAACGTCTCTTCAAAGGCATTGCCAGAAGACAGCACTGTGTCCCCCCCAGCAAAGCCCATGACTTGTCTGTCAGGGCAGGCAGTGTGAGTATAGAAGGCAATCCAGAGCCCCCTACTCCTTGTTCTGTGGGGTATTTACCTTTGCTATATCCCAAATGTGGGAAATACCACAGCAAAATATGAGAGTGATTTGACAAAGGCAATTGCATTTGTGCTTTCCCTTGCTCAGAGAAAGAAAACAGTGATACCACCTGTTCTTTCTCATAAGAGAGTAAGTCTATTTAAAAACAGGGATGCAAAACAGGTTTTGACTGTTCTTGCACAAGAATAATACAAAATGAGCAGAAGTTGTCCAAGAAAGCTTTTGTTGGCACCAAGCTTCCCATTCTCCAGAGCCGCACGTTATCTGATAGCTGGCATACAGCAGGCTCTGGATAGCCTGTTATTCTTTCCCACGCTGCAAGACTTGGGCAGTAAATAGCTTAAATAAATGCCAGAAGTATAATTCACTTTTTACTTCATCTGATTTAAGGAAGACTTTCCTCAGGCAATTCCTCCCAGGCATGTTGTCCGAGGCAGGACTGGTCCCTTGTGGTCGAGCTATTCTGACCTCTCTAGCTGGCTCCATTTCAGCCTTTTAAAGGTAGAAGACAAAGAACAGAAGAAACAACTCCCTACATCCAAGCACTGTTGCACTTTTCTTTGAGCTCAGTGAGATCCCAAGTGCTCCTTAGAAGGGCCTGTGCCATTATACAACATTAGTGACCCTATGTCACCTTTGAAATAACCTTTAATTTCTGCAGCAGATAACCACCATGCCTGGTAATGCTACCAGAGAGGCAATGAGGCAGCAGACCAATTCCCATGATGGGGATTGTGGCCAGGCAAAGAGCTAAACTGTGCAGGGCTGAAAGCAGAAGTGGATGAGCTCTGTCTAACTCTGTTACTCCCTCCAAGAAAAAGAGTCTTAGCACCATAAAATCGTTTGAGTTGGAAGGTACCTTTAAAGATTATCTAGTCCAGCTCCACTGCAATGGGCAGGGACACCTTCCACTAGAACATGTTGCTCAGAGTCTTGTCCAACCTGACTGTTAACATTTCCAGGGCTGGGGCATTCACAGCTTCTCTGGGGAACCGGTTCCAGTGATTCACCAATCTCATAAAAAAATTTCTTCATTATATCTAGACTGCATCTGCACTCTTTTAGTTTAAAACCAGAAGTGGGAATAGAGATTGCCAGTGAAGACTGAGGCAAAAGGTTGTTGAGTATCTCATCATCCATTCTTACCAATTTGCTGGTCATGTCCATTGACGGGGTGCATCTTTTCTTAGCTTCCCTTTTCTGGCTGACATAGCTGTACAAGCCCTTCTTGTTACTCTTTGCATTCCTTGCCAGGTTCAGCTCCAGCCACATTTGCCTTCCTGACTCCCTCCCTACACAGCTGGGAACCATTCCTGTGCTCTTCCTGGGATCCCTGTTCTTGCTTCCACTACCTGTGCAGTTCTTCCTTGCCCTTTAATTTGACCAGCAGATCCTGACTCATCCATGTTGATCTCTTGCCTCCCTTTCCTGATTTCTTACATCTGGGGATTGAGATCTTTTGTACTCTATGGAAAGCGTTTTTAAAGATCTGCCAGCTCTGTTGTGCTCTCTTGTCCCTGAGGGCAGTTTATCATGGGATCCTATTGACTAACCCTTTGAAAGACTGGAATTTTGCCTTCCTAAAATTCAGGGTCCTGACTTTACTCTTTGCCTGACCCAGAGAAGTAATTGGAACTACTGGGATACCTGAGAAAACCACATGACTTCCTACATGTTGAGATCATAATGAAAAATTAGTCAAATCCCAGGAGTGCTTTTTAGGAAACCTAGTATTTTCACATTTTAATGAAACTGCTGCTGTCACAGACAGATGAGGGATCGGTAGATTTGTCAAACCCTCAGGCTGCTGCAGCCACTGGCACCATTTTATCACACTCATCAAGACAGTGCGAGGGGACAGCAGGAGCTTAGGTTTATGTCAATTCCTGCAAATTAACTCCATCAAATTAAGTTGTTATAAAGGAAGTGATTGTTATAAAGGAAGGAGAGGGAAGACCACATTGGGGTTGTGTGATAAGGACTCATTTGAAACTCATTTGACTGATGGGAAGTCAAAGCTGCTCCATTGAATCATGTGTTGTGCACCTGCACCAGTGCCATGGGCTGTCCCAGTTGAAAAACATGTGGTTTTGTCCCACTCCCAGCTTCTGTGCCCAGTGACACTTGGCTACCAGCCCCAGATGCTGATTTTGGTTAGCACTAGTCATTGTCCTGGGACAGGTAACTGGGAACAAGGAGATCCAGTCCCACCTGAGGCAGCTTCGATCAGTGCAGGGAGACCCAGGTCAGAGCCATTCTTCACACATTGCTTTTCAGTGCTGGCCATTGTCTGCCATCAGAGCTCAGAGCTGTTGGTGTTAGGAGGCTGATCCCAGGAGGCTGCAGTTTAAGGATGCTCATGTTTTTGCTGTGTATTCTCAGCAGGAGAGCTTTGATCTTAGTATGTGTCTCTGACAGTCATGTCACCCATGTTGTGCTCATTTGAATTGAAGTGTTTGGCTGCAGTGATGTAGCTTTTCTGTTGTTATTGTTCTGCATGTTTAATTATCTTTTCTCTCTTCATTAAATATTTTGTTCAGGTTGCCTGCTCCCACCTCCTGCAGAAAAATTGGCATTTATAGTACTTTGGTGTTTTGTTTGTCTTTTTGTGTGTGTGCCTGTTAATGAGAAGTGACACAAATTTTTTTAAACTACAGACAATCGATGGGGAGGGTGAATCATATATGATACACCTCGTTCACTTGGCTCCATGGAATCCTAGCAGCCCAGGTCTCCAAAGCAACCTCTGGAGCACACCTCCCTCCTTGCACAGTGCCCATCTACCCTTTGGTTTACTGTGACTGGTAGAGTCACTGCCAGGGGAAACATGAGGATAAGGCAAGATGCCAGAAAAGATACATTATACATAAGCCTGCTACCAGGGTCTTTCTTAGCACTGCTTTGTAAACTGAATGTTGAAATATAAACACGTGTATATGACAGAGTCACCTATTACTGAATTACCCATCACTTCCCCTTGCAAGACTCTTGTTTTGATTGATTATGGCTTTTCTAAGTGGGTTGAAATTTTCTCTATTGACCTCAGGCTAGATAATTTTTGTGGGAGATAATAAACACATGGCAGTGAGACAAGAACATTTATTAGATGAATAAGGTATATATGTACACAGATAATATATACTATACTAAAGATACAGACAGATAATCACAAGTGTCTAATTCAACCAGTTTAGGAAGCTTTCACTGCCTCAGCTGGAGATTACCACTCCTTAGTGGAAGCACAGAGCCTGCAAGTATGCACGTACCTTGTCCTGTAGTACCAGGCAAAGCAGGTCCCCTCACACCACCTCTTGTTCCAGCTAGAGGAGGGGCAGTTTCTTAAACCTCCCTCATTTGGTTTCCTGCAATTGTGTGATGATAAACTAAAGGGCCTGGCTTGTTGTAGTGCAGACATTGCATATTGCAGCCATTGCAAATGGTAATGCTGAAGTAGAACAAATCACTATGTGTTTGGTTTTGTCCAAAACCAGACAGGAGTCTTCATCATTCATGCTTATTGGCAAACTTATTTCAGAATAACAGCTCATGAGGCATTTCAAAATAGAGCTCAATACAGAACACAGGATACTCTTTGCACAGGTACATCAGTGGAGGCTCTCTGCTGGTCTCTCTGAACCAGGTATTTTGTCCAAAAAGTGTAAGATGAGGTCGCTGCAAGCCAAGAGTGCCACTGTGCCCCTATGGCTGGATGGAGATCTGGGAGGAAATTCTAGCCCTGTTGAAGTCAGCTGGAGTTTTGCCACTGACTTCGATGGAGCCAACATTCCTCTTCTGATGCAGACATTTCACAATAACCTCCTCTGTTGAACTTTCAACACATGCATGTTATTTTCATTACAAATAAACAAAATATTTCTAAAATGGGCATTTTCATATATACATTATTCCAGAAGATGACATTAAAAGTTCATCACGGTGCACATGGTAAAATACTACTAATCCATCCTTGATGTCTCTGGGAAAAATTCTGACATGAACAAATCTCCTTTAGGTAATTTTGCCTGAATATACAGCAATCAAATTTACAGCTGAGGGTTTATTATTTTTGCAGAATACACATGCATTCCGAATTTGCCGTGCTCAGAAATGGAGACAAGACATTCATCTGTGTGCTTGGCTTTGGGAAAAGACATCCCTGTGTGTCGGGACAGGGCCCTGGTATAGAGCAGACAGGAAATCTGCCAGACTGCCTCGGCAGGAGGCTGCCTTCCACACGTGCAGCAAGGAACAAGAAACGTCTTAATGATTAATCACTGTCAACCTTTGTTCTCATTAAAGACTTGATTGTCAGACTAGGCTGGTAATGAGGCGCTGTTCCTGGGTCTGTTGCTATGTGATTGTGCAAGGGCTGAATCTGAGCCTTGCACCCTGCAAGATGCAGCTCCCACTTTGGCCAAGTTTAAGGAGCTGGGGTTGGGAACATTGCTCTAAGAGTGCCTGCTAGTGGCTATGGGGTTGTGCAGCTCTCTGGAAGGGGATTAGGCAGGGCTACAAATAAGTCATGAAAATACATTTACAAGGATCTTGGGCGTGAGCAGCTTCCCTGTTGGTGTTGAAGAGGCAAAGTGCTATAATAGGTTTCTATTAAGAATTGCACAAATAACTAACTATCTGTCAAAGTGAGGATTGGCTCCTTTCAGGGATTTGCTCAACCCATTTTTATGTTTGAGATAGTGCACAGTGTTAATTTCAGTAAGTCCAAAACAATATCTTTTTACAAAGCCTGAACTCCCTGGATCTTCCAGTGAGAGCTGCAGCAGTTGGTTTGGTGAAATACTTATCCCTCTGCATGCTGAGTACCTGCTGCATCACTTGATGTCCAAACATATCACTCCAGTGGGTGACTTACACCATGAGGATGCAGAAATCAGGTGTGTGCTCCCTACTGTCAGGAGCATTTCCAGTTTCAGTGTCTGAAGGGATTAGTCCACATTTCCTCTTCAGGCTTCACCACTCAGTTTGTTGAAGGAGTGACACAGCATTTGCTTCTTTTCCCTGGTTGGATGAAGGCACAAGTATTTCTGGCAGACAGCCTAGGCTTGTGAAATTGCAATGCTAGTGTCCATGTTTCCTTGTGTATGTGCCTTGGAAACATGGTTGGCCCTGAAATTTTTGTCCTGAAAGCTCAGATGTTCTCAGGAGGAAAACACAGAAAACAGCTCCGTGTGGCTGAGCCAACTTCTTATAAACACTCCACAAAATTACTGAAAGGAACTATTTTGCAGCCCTCACCCAGCTGTATCTCTGGATATTAAACACAGCAAAACCAGCTCCTGGGATCTTGCAATATTCAGGTTTTTCAAATGCTGTTTATACATATAAGAGCAATCTTCCTGGAATGCATAAAAATATTCTCTGACAAGTATTAAGGGAAATTCAGCCTATGATAGTATCTTCTGCCTGGTTAATTTGGGAGACTTTTAGGTCATTCTATATAACACCCTTAGAAAGTCATCCACTTTTGCTTGACAAATCACAGGGTGTTCACACTCTTCCAGGCATCTTACTCCAGTGTGACTAGAAGCATCCAAGATGAGGAGTGCAAGGGAATGTTCCTATAATCTAATCTGTGTTCCTAACTCAGTTGTCTAAATTAAACATCTGAAGCCTAATTATACAGCCCCATCTCCCTGCATAGTGAAGGCAGAGCTGCAGCAGGCAGTTTAGAGGGAATCTGCTTTAAGGTTTTTGTTAGAGACCTAAACTTCTAGGAGACTCACTTTTATGCTGTGTATTCCAAATATGAAAAATGTTTGAATGAGTTTGAGTTGCTCAGGAAGATACTCTTTTCCAGTCCCATCAAGCTGAACAAGCAGTAAGGCAAGGGAGAATCTGCTTGGCTGTGTTTCTCCCCAGTCTGTCTTATTTCCTTATACACAGATCAGATCCTCAGCTGTTGCAGATGAGTTTAACCTCAGGAACTTCTTGATGCTCTCACAGTATACACTGGCACAGAAAGCAGCCCTCTGTACTCCAGTCAAGAGTGGGAGTTATTCCTAAAAATATGAAAACTCTTTAGCTTTTTCACTAGAGCTCAAAGAGCTCTTACTTGACAGGCACTCTGCTGTGGTCCTGCTGGAGTTTTGTTTTTTTTGTCTGAGGCAAGAACACAAGCAGGCAGTGCTTGGAGTTCAGACGACCATGAAAAGCCCAGTATTTAGCAGAAAGGGGTGTATCTGCTGCCATCAAATGCAGCAAAAGGAGGTGGCTCAGAAGAGGGCTGGCAGGTACTATGACTGTTCAGCAAAGCACCCTGTGCTCTGCTTCCTAATGTTGCATGAGTCAGACCAGCTCTTCTCAATAAGCCTAAGTGCTCAGCCCAGCAGCTGCAGGAGAGCCTCAGTTTGTGGCTGTGGGAAGAAGCATGCCAGCTGAGGCTGTGGAGGCTCACATCAGGGGCTCAGGGGCTCTGGGCTTTGCTACCAGCCTTGCACTACTCTGAAATAGTGCAGGACTTGGTTGAACCATTCCTCTTCTTCTCCTCCTCCTCATCCTTCTCCTTTTCCTCCTTCTTTTCCATGTGCTCAGTTGTCCAGGGTGGTTTGCAGTCAAACCAGAAAGCCCCTAAGAAGCTCATACTGTCAGGACAGCCACTGGTCCCTTGAAGGAATCCACAGAGGAGCCTTTTCCTTCACCATCCTCACTCTAAGCCTGCAGTGAAGAGCTGCACAAGCCCATGATGCCAGTTAATACAACTGAATCAAACTGCTTATGAGTGAGGACATCATGCATAGGTTCAATCACCAGATGAACATCCTTTCCCCTGGAAGCAGCTTTTTGTAAGGTAGGCATCTGTCAGTGAGCAAGCTCCCATAAATGGATCTGAAAACTTTTTTCTTTTAGTTATTTGTTTCTTTAAGCCAGAACTGATGCAAAAGAAGAGCAAAAGTTGGAGCTGTCACTCCCAGTCTGATGCAGGGCACAGAATGTGTTGTCCCATAGAGGAACAGAAAGGTGAAAAAATTCCCCATCTCCTTTTGAGGGAAAATCTGCAAGAAGCAGAAGCTCATCTTGTGGCACAGATGTCAGGGCTAGGAAGCAAACAGCCTCTGTGGGCATTGTGGTTTTGTACAAAATTGACCATTGTTTCCCTTCTGTCCCATCAAATTTATTCATCAATTCAAAGCATTTCCAGGAGAAAGAGGGGAAAGGTTTGCACATTCTTTTTCAGCCAACTGTCCTCAAACCACTTCTGAACTAAGAATGCAGAGACATAAGCTTGCAAAAGACTTTCAGAGCTCCTGACAAGCTTTGTGGAGAGGGAGAGGAGAGGAGAGGAGAGGAGAGAGGAGAGGAGAGGAGAGGAGAGGAGAGGAGAGGAGAGGAGAGGAGAGGAGAGGAGAGGAGAGGAGAGGAGAGGAGAGGAGAGGAGAGGAGAGGAGAGGAGAGGAGAGGAGAGGAGAGGAGAGGAGAGGAGAGGAGAGAGGAGAGGAGAGGAGAGGAGAGGAGAGGAGAGGAGAGGAGAGGAGAGGGAGAGGAGAGGAGAGGAGAGGAGAGGAGAGGAGAGGAGAGGAGAGGAGAGGAGAGGAGTCTATTTTAGAAAGTTCATATATGTGTTAGAAGCCAAAACATCTCTTCATTTGTATGAACGCAAATCAGCTGCAGTAGGGATAGTAAAAGGCAGCTGGGTCTTAAATGCTTTGTTTTACTGCTAATTTAAACATTTGAATGTAATGTTCTTTGTGATGCTTATGAACAAAACCACAGTTGTGCTACCAGGTCTGAGGAGCTCTCACTGTCTGTCTTTCTGCATCTCATAGGTTTTATATGTCACTGTAACATCAGATAATGTGGTGCAACATGTCTGCTTTGTATGTCGAGCATCACCATGCTGAAGCTTCAGCTCTGGCAGGGCAGATGGAGTTTTGTGGTGGTTGGTGAACTCTAACCCAGCCCCAGCTGGCACCAGGAATGGCCCTAAAAGGGCTGTAGGTCATTTGCAGGACTGGAGGAATGTGGAACAAGCAAGAGCATTGCCAACAAGCAGGGCAGAAACTGGGTGTAAACCCAGAGGGGCATTTGTACCTGTTGGAGGTGTGGCAGTAAAGCCGGGCTTAGAGCAGATGAAATATTTTAACAGAAGCAGGGTAGCTCCAACCCAAACCTGCCCTTCCTCTCGGGTGTCAGAAGGTGTGCTTTGTCCTCGGGCAGGGGCAGAGCCCCAGGTCCCTGACAGCAGCAGCCCTTCTGCTGTCTGATTTGCAGTGATGGAAGCACAGGGTGAGAGCAAGGCTCGATAGCACTGGTTCATGAAGGGTCAAACTGCTGTGCAGCTAGTCCCTTGATTTATTAGGAAACTGTTCTTCCTTCTCCCATTGCAAGGGGAAGATCAGCAGGCAGGAGAAGTAACACATCGTAGATTCATAGGCTCACACTGACATTTCATGAACAGCAGAGAAAGGACCAAATGCAAAAAACCCCCAACCTGGCTCCAAGTTGATGATTTACACTGTTTTCTCAGGGTCTGTTTGCCAAGCAGCTGGTGTTTTGTGCCAATGGCCATTACAGAAGAGCTTTCTTTGATAGATACTGTGAATGAACACTACACAGTTTATCTTAAAACAAATTCTACCCCCACTGCTTATATGGGCTGGTAGGGAATGAGGCAGAGAAAAACTTAGGCTTTGTTGGTTTTTTACGTAGGATAGAAAGCACATTCGGGGGAGCCTGCACTATCTGTGCAAAAAACACAACAGATGAATTCTATTAATGGATGGAACATGTGGCTGGGTTCAAGCTAGAGTTGTCATTTGAATATAGAAGTCAAAGCCAATTTATTGTAACATATTTTTCTTTTCAAAATATTTTAGGAAAGACAAAAAAGTTTGCGCAACAACTTGGCAAGCAGGTCTGTTGAGAGGAGGTATTTTCTATCTTGCAGCTAACATAAGGGCTGAAAAATGTGGCAGTGCCGAGCAATCCTAGATTCCTTCTGGAACTGAAAGAAAGTGTGCAGGATATAATTGTGCAAGAGCCCAATAAATTTGAAGGGTGGGTTTCTAACACTGCCTTGGGGGCTGCAGGTGGCTCCAGAAGAAAGTCATGGTTTTTATTTCAGTAACAGTCTTCAAATACTTTATCTAACTAGCTACACACTCATGTGGCCCCATCTAGAAGCCACGGAGTTATTTTAAAATAGAAATACCCATAACAATCATTGTGCTTCTTCCATGCCAGATGGTGGAAAGATAAGTGGGATTAGTCTGTACTGAGTGTGTATGTTACTGGGGAGGGGAGGGATGCAGGAGCTAAGGCTCAGGAATGAGCTTTCCTGGAGTTGCAAAGAGCTAAATATCAGTGCTCTGTGGCCTTCAGGGCATGGGTAGGCTACATTGACCAATCCTTGTTTCAGTGTCAGTCAGCCTGCATTTGCCCCAATGCCACGGGGGACAATGGCCATGGAGCAGAGCTTTACTGGGATAGTAGCCCAGATCCTGGCTCTACACCTTGGTACTGAGAGAACCACTCCATAACAGGGAGTCAGTCTCCCAGTGCGGAGTCTTGTGTTGCAAGGCAAAAATGCTGCTGCCTCTTAGGTTATACAGAGTTATGTGGCTGTCCTTACAGTGAGTTGCTGCCAAGTGGGGTCAGAGAATGGATGTGTCTCCTGGCTGCTGTGACCTCTCCAGTGTATCCCATTTTCTTTGTAGCTGTGTGGCTAAGAAACACATGGTTATCGAGTGATCCAGCATAGGCTGAGTATTTTTGTGTGTGTACTGAGAAAGCTATTTCCTACATTTGGTAAAGGCCCAAGTACCAAACACTGCTGGAGCAAGTAGGCAGAAAACATATTGCTGCCAAGGGAAATAATGCCAAGAGAAAAGGAGCAGCATACAGTCATTCCATGTGCATTCTCATCTTGTATGAGCATGGCTTGAGCTCTCATGTATCTTCCCCATTGCCCTCTAATATGACTTTTTGCCATCCCTTCGTTATGGAGCTGCACACTGTGGAGCAGAAGCAGATCTAGATCCCTCACAAAGACAGAGAGACCCTAAAACACTCTTCAAGGTCATTCCCAGTTCCACATTTATTTTACTGAGGAAGTTGATACACTCTAAGCCTATTTAATCGTGTTGCTAATGGGATTCAATTAGCAGTCTCTCCGAGATTGCTCATGTCAGGGAGATGACGAATGAAAGCAGCGCCATTCTCACCACTGTGAAGTATTAACTTACCACCTCTGTATTTCCTAAGAATAGATGCCACTTCTAGCAAGAAGTCTGCAGCTTCTTGCTGCTGTTCACCAGATGGTAGGAACCAGCAGACACTGAGTTTTGTTCCCTTGTGGTCAAACCAACTGCTGTACAGCCCGATGCACGTTTCCTGAGAGATCCCCAGGACAGCTCTGTTACTTCTGTTTATGTTTCCCAAGATCCCAGTACAATATTGAGGCTTTCCACTGGAACCACCTGGCACATTTTCAGAGTCTTTCCTGAGGGATGAAGTTACTCAGTCCTCTTCTTACTTTGTCAAAGCCTTTGTATTGGCCACTTGTCCTGAGAGTCCTCAATTTGAGGCTGTGTCCTCAAATTCAGCTACTTATATAAAAAGGATTATTTCCTTTTCTTGATGCTTGTTATTATTTTCATCCTTCATGAGCCATTTCTTCTGTTTCAGGAACAACACTCTGTGGTAGGCCAGGGAGCTGGCCCCACTCCAAGCTCCAGTTCTTGCTCAAATCCAAACACTGGAAGTGGTTACATGAACTCATCCCAGCAATCATTGTTGAATCAGCAGCTGATGGAAAAGAAACAGGCTCTGCAACGGCAAATGATGGAGCAGAAACAACTCCTTCTACAGCAGCAGATGTTGGCAGAAGCTGTAAGTTTACTAATTTCTTATTTTACATGGAAAATATTGTCATAAAAACAATAGAAAAGAAAGCTAAGACAGGGAGAAGAAAGTCCCCTAAAACTTCAAGGTTGTTTTGGCAATGCCTAGAACTTCAAAAGTGTGCCTTATATTTTTCAGCACTTTTCCAAGCCTTTTTGAAACCTTCCTCAATCTAAATGAAACAGCTCAAGTGTCCAAGCTACTGAAGTTTCATTACAAGAACAGTCCAAGCATATGCTTGGTTTTGAGGCATATGAATATTGGTCTGTGGTTTTTTTTGCAAGATAAACCAAGGTGCACTTCTATGCTACTTTGATCCTCAGAGGAAAGTTTACTTCCAGGATCTGTTGCCCAGGCAGCATAGTGTAAAATGCTTGTGTGCAAACAAGGATCAGGTACCTTGATTTTGGGGTTCAACACAAGCTTGTGTGCTAGGCTGGGATTGTATATGAATCCTACTTCCTCTGGTTTTATTTTTGCATTTCTGGGCATCTGTAGCCAGTTGTCTCTCCTTTGGTATCTGAAAGACTAGTTGGGAGTTTCTGATCATTTTAGGAGGCGTGGGGGATTCTATAAAGGAAATATTTCTTGACTTTTCTATTTATGCAGAACAAAAAGGTTTCAAGTCAGCTCTCTGTGCTGCAGTTATCTGTCAGAATTTTTAGCAGAACAAAACTTAATTGCTCAAATAGCTTCTCTTAAATAAAATGGAAATTTAATCAGCTTGACTTTGCTTTTGTATTGTGTACATAGAAGCACACATAAAGCTTGCCTACAGTTTTTACATGAACTGCAGGGATTTTCTGGGAGTCTATCTTCTTCACAAGGATTCAGGTTGAGCAGGATACCTTACAAATCTTAATCAGACCCCTCACCCCCTATCATGAATTGTGAAAATGCCTAAACAGCACAAGAAAGGCTCTTCTCTCAGTGTTTTTAAGTGCTCCTGGGAGAAGAAAATACAGATTTTTCACTAGAAGGTTCAGATGCATGCTGTTTTCAGGCAGATTATCCCCAAATGATTCTGATGGACGTGCATCATCAGCCAGGGTCTGACTCTTTCTCACTGACAAGCTGGTTTGCCATTCTGGCAGCTGAGCACGAAACCTGTGCACATTGCAGAAGAGGTGTGGTGCTGTCCCAGCAGCTGTGCAGTAAAGGTACACACTCACCATTTCCTGCCATGGGGGCACACATCCCAAGGAGCCCTGTCTCATGGGTGAGCAGTACCACTCTGGAGGCATCAAATCACACTGATGCTGATGAGACATTTGGCATTGACTCTGGTGCCTGCTCTTTGTGAGCACAGGGTAGTTAGTCAGATTTCAGTTCCAGGACTTGGATATTTATCTTTCTCTCACCAGAGATATGTACCTTGCAAACTCAAAATTTAAGAAAAAAAAAAAACTCCCCAGCTAATATTTTTTTCTTGCAATCTTTCCCTGCTGTTCTTGCCCCAATTCTTGTACTCCAATGTAAGAGGAAAGACATGTACATGTACAGTGAAGCACAAGGGCAATGTTAAGTGGCAGGAAAGCAGCCAGCCCAGCACCATCCTTGCTAAACCATGTGTCCTGCTGGCATCCCTGCTAAGGAGAGCTAGGGGAAGCAAAAAGCAAGGATTTTGCTGGGTTTTGTGGTCACCCTCCAGTGTAGGAAGACAGAATGAGGGAGGGATGGGCACGGCTGTGGATGGGGATGACAAGCTGAAACTGAATGCACTTTGTACTGCAGTGCAGACATGGCCATTGCTCTCAGAAGCTGAGTGGAAAGTTAAACCAGACTCAAACACAATGCAACCAGCAAAAAGATTTCCATATAAACTTCAGCAGGTGATTGCAGGTTCACAGGTGACTCTTCTGTAGAGCAGACAGGGTGAAAGGAAGAAATACTTCAGTTTTTTACATACTGAGAAAATAAAGAGATTGGCAAAACACAGAGCCAGGGAAGCATAAAGAAAAGCAAATTAATGTACTTCTACCCTCATTCTCTAGGAGAAAATAACTCCACAAGACCAGCTGAACAGACACTTGACAAGACCACCACCAGATTATAAAGACCAAAGAAGGAATGTGGTCAACATGCAACAAGCAAACCAATATCCTGGTAAGTACCCATGGGCTCAATGTAACTCCCTCCCTCCCTCCCTCCCTCCCTTCCTTCCTTCCTTCCTTCCTTCCTTCCTTCCTTCCTTCCTTCCTTCCTTCCTTCCTTCCTTCCTTCCTTCCTTCCTTCCTTCCTTCCTTCCTTCCTTCCTTCCTCCGTCCCTCCGTCCCTCCGTCCCTCCATCCCTCCATCCATGGCAGTTCATATACAGTGTGAGGACCCTCATATGGATTTTGCAGTATCCCCATCATGGGTGCTACTTTTGCTCTGTTTAATAGGCCATGGTTGTGGCTTTAATGCTGCTCTACAAGCAGCATTTCAACACATCAGTCAAACAGCAGAGTAAAAGCCCTTGCTTTCTGCCAAAACTGCCCAGGGCAGGAAATACCCAACACTTCAAGACTATTCATTCACTTCAGCTCTTGTGCCCTGGCCTCCTTGGAGAGTCTAGTTTTTGAAGAACAGGATTGCTTGTTTGGCTTTTCATACTGTTCACCTTGCTGATTGGCAGAAGGCCACTCGGAGAGCAAAGGCACAATAAGAAAAAATGCTGAGGAGAGAGGAGATGGGGGAAATGCAGCAGATGGGAGTAAAGGATGTTCTTTATACTGCAAAAGTGTCTGTGCATGTAAGTATAAAAAGGATCCTTTGCCTTCTAGTATATTTTTGTATGCAACATGCTAAGGAAAAAGAAGAGGGGCTTTTTGTTTTTGTTTTTCCATAACTATTGGCTCTGCAGATTCAGCCAGTGATCTGAGTCTTTCCTTCTTACCTGTCCTTTGTAGCAAAACTTTTCCAGCTTCTATTATGATTTTAATGAGCTCTGAAGTGCAGCTTGCTCACATGCCATCCCTCTGGCCAATATGCTGGCTATGTGGGACCCCCAGCCCAGCTCTGTCAGGATGGGGCAGGTTGGGCTGCTCAAGCAGCATTCATGCACTCCTTTGCTCTGCTTACAAGTTCTAGCAGTGATAAGCTTGCTGCAAACTGGAAACTGCTGTTTTCTAAGGGACCTGGGAGTTAACCTTCTCCAGTAAACTGGCTCCAGCATTCCAGGGTAATAGCCCATGGTGAGGGCCCTGCTGGCTGGCTTGCTACCTCCTGTACTCCCAAAATAAATGCTCTGGAAGCCCTAGCATTTTGCTGGGGAGTCTTGTGATTTGGTGTGTTGTTCAAAGGTTTGTTCCTGGAATCAAATTATTAACTGAGACTCTTGGCTTTTATGTAAAAACTATCAATTTTTCGTCTGAGAGAGAAAATGGAAGTGAGTGCAGCCACATGTGTGAAAGGCTCCAAAGTGAGTAGATCACCATTGTTATGTGACAGCTCTTGTTGTTAATCTGATGGACTCTTTGCCAGTCTTGTGGTATTTGGAGTCCCATCTCCTCGGTCTGAAACATGTGGGAATGGCAGCACTTGTCCATTCCAATCTCAAGTCCCTGCTGAGGGAGCCCCAGGAGGACAGCAGCCTTTCAGGCAAGCCTGAGAGAAAGGGCTGGGAGCTCCCAGCAAAGCTACCAGATGGAGAGATTAGGAAACTCTTGCATAAGGGAGTAACAGTAGGGAAACTGTTCCCTTTTTCTGGGAATAGCTTTGCTCAGATCAGGCAAGAAGAAACAAAAAGCTAAATAAAATCACACAGGCTGGAGAGACTTGGTTAAGGATTTTATTTCTCTACACTTTTCCCCACAGAGCCATGCCATGGCAAGAAACCCCCAAGAAAAGAGCAGGTGAATCGGGTAGGGAAGCTGTTTCTCTGAACTGCTGCAGCCTGGGGTGCCCAGCTGCTGTACACAGTGCTTCTGGGGAAGGCATTTCTTCCCATCTGGAAGATATAAGAATGGAAAATACTTGTGTTAAAAATAAAAGCACAAAAATAGCAAAACAAAGAGGAAGCTTAGTCTTTTGGCAACAAGTACAACCCCTTCCCAAACACTTGTGCTCTTTAAAAAGTGTAGCATTTGCAGGAGCAGTGTGATGGTAGCCCTGGGGTCTGCTCAACAGCTGGCTTGGTCACCCCAGGATGGGCTTCATCCCAGTGGCAATGAAGTCACTCTACAAGTGACTCTCTTGTAGTTCAGCTGGAGGCAGAGAACCATCTCTCCCCAGCTTGCTGTTCCAGAAATTCATTATTTTGACATGCCACTGAATTCTGTACCATTCCTCCTCTTCAATATGGGCTCAAGGGAGCAAAAAATGAGGGCTCTATCCCCATCACCCCTGCAAAAAGATCACAGAATCACAGAAAGGTTTGGGTTGGAAGGGACCTTAATGATCATCTAATTCCAAACCTTCTGCCATGGGCAGGGACACCTTTCACTAGACCAGGTTAGTCAGAGCCCCATCCAACCTGGCCTTGAACACTTTCAGGGATAGGACATTCACAACTCTTTCACTAGTCCAGTGTTTCACCACTCTTGAGTAAATTTCTTCCCTATGTCTAATCTAAACCTCTCTTGTCAATTTAAAGTCATTCCCCCCTGTCCTGTCACTGCATATCCTTATAAAAAGTCCCCCTCTCTCTCTGGTAGCCTTCTTCAGGTACTAGAAAGTACTAGGTCGCCTCAGAGCCTTCTTTTCTCCCAGTTTAACAACCCCCAACTCTCTCAGCCTGTCTTCATTGGAGATGTTACAGTAGTTCCAAAAATGCACAACCCACCAGCAAAGCCGAAGATGGGGCTAATCATAATCAGTGCTCAGTGGTTTGCCAGCTGAGCACTGACTGTGGGAATGGGATTGTCCTTGTTGGGCTAAAACCAGGTGGACTCCCCATAGCATATCCTGTTCCAGGGGCTGCCCAGCTCAGGGACTTAATTTAGGTACTTAAGTTAGAAAACACAATTCTTAATACAATTAGATCCTCTACAGCCAAGTGTCTCTGACTTAGAGCCTGTTTGTGGAACAGGCTGCCTTTAGGATAGGGGGAGCTTCTTATTCTAGGTGTCTATGTTGACATTGATTTGGTACTAGCACTCTGGTTGTGGAGTCAAACTCAATGTTAATAGTGATTTGGGAAGAGTTATTTTTTAAGTCCTTAACAAAAAAAACAGAATCCTTTGCATCCATTACTAAATGGAAATAGCATATGTATAAAAATAATGCAGAAAAGGCAGACATATATAATTTTTTACTTTGGTTCCAGTCTGTGTGAGCTGAACATAATTATGGTGAAATTTCAACAGGAACAGTATATTAAACAGCTGTTCCTAAACATAGACTTCTAAAATATGTATGTGCATTATTTGTCTTAAGGAGTTTTAAAAGAGCTGGTTGAGGGGCTCTCCAAATTCTTGGTGTCACTTCTTATTTAGTCTTGAAACGTCAGGGGAGACTGCTAATGCCATGATAAGAATTAAAAGGCTAAGTAGGTAATTGCAGCCCTAATAGCCTAATGCAGAGCTCAGCAAAACTACTGGGGAACAGATACAGCCCAAATAATAAAGAATTTAGAAAGGGAAAGGTGCAATTAATTTCAAGCAACATGGGCTGATGTTAGAGGAATCTTTTCAAACTTGCATCTCTTTCAATGAAACCACAATTTAAAGGGAATAGTTGTTCAGATTATATCCATTAAAGCATCTGACTTCTTACTGTCTGTTTTGGTTAAGAAACCTGAGTGACACAAAATTAACATAGCTCAAAAGGAAAAGGCTGACAGGTGCCCAGACATCATTGTGAACAGCCATGTGATTGAAACTGGATACGCAAACACTGTCTGAGATGATGCTGAACTGGAAAAATAGAGCTTACTTTACATCCACATTGGAGATGTGCAAAAGCTATTACTGTGACCAGCTATGATGCACAGCTCTGAAATCAAACACCAAAAACTGTCAAGTTCTGACAGGAGATCCAAAGGACCAAAGGACTGGAAAATTTGCCACACACTTGAGACCGAAGTATTTGCAGAATGCTGCAAGCATGACACAGTCTTGAAGCACCTGTGTAGTAGGAAGGAATTTATGATGGACCAACTAATAAAATTAATCACACAGACAATATATAATAAGATTTGGTGATGAAGCTGAAGTTAGTTAAATTCCATCTGGTTTTGCCATATATACAAAGGATCAAACCAAGGCAGTGTCTCATGCCCAACACTTGCTATTAGTTGTACCCTATGAAATAACAAATCTCCTCATTCCTCCTCTGGGAGAGGTTCAGAGAATTCCTGAAATGCAGTGGTACCTCGGTAGCAAGCTCATTTGACAGCTTTTCTCACACTTTGGGGGCCACCCAAAGAGGTGTGAGGATTTAGCTCGTTCTGTGCCATGTGGCACAGATTTCCTCAGCTGACCCACACATCGTGTGAAGAAACATCTCCTTTCCTTTGCCTTGAGCCTGACTTTTTGGAGCTGTGCTTCTTGTAGGGTTTGTACTGGGAGCAACAGTAGCAAAGGGAATTACACTCTGGAGCAGCTGATTGTGTGCAGAGAGGGATTCTCCACAGTGCCATCCACACTGGCTGTGTTTACAAAGTGATTGGTCCTTTTCAGCCAGTCTCTCAGGGATTAATTCAGTCTTGCACTGCATAAGCACTCAGCCTTCATGGTTTAAATGACCTACTCAAAATAGAGACTATGTAGCCAAAGAAATGAGCTTGTTCTGAAGTTTGGTGGCTGAAGGCAAGAAAATCCTCTCTTCTTCTCATCCATTGGCAGATGTCAAGTTCAGGAAAATCCTCCATCGGGCAGAATCAGCCAGGAGTGATAAATTCATGCCAACTCATAGCTTGCAGTTTTCTGATGCACAAAAGGGAGATGTTCAGTGCAGCAAGCACAGTCACATCAAGTGTGGTTCCTCACAGGCAGGTCTGTTTCTGCAGGGGCAAATAGCCATAGCCCAGCTGGGAAGGGAGTTTAGAAGGGGCATGTGTGGGGGACACCAGGCACAGCACCGAGTCACGTCCTCATGCCTGCTTGGCCACCACGTGGGAGGACAGGCACCTCCCAGCCTGGGCTGAGCTCCTGTCCCTGCGAATGTGTGAGATGCAGTCTTTCTCCTGCTGGCATCTGGGACACACATTCCCAAAAAAGGGTGGGTACTGCTGCTGTAGGTGTCTAAGAAAGGTGGAAAAGGAGCTCCCCATTGCCTCTAGAGAAGCCAGGATGAGCCATGACCTGTAAGGAAGAAAAGTTCTTGATCTCTGATCACTTAGAGAGGCTTTGTCCTCCTGTCCTGATATGTTGGGTACTTACTTCTGTAAAGGAAGGCAGGAAAGTCTTCTCTCCTGCCCAGTGGTTCTCTGTGTCCTTCCCTGCTCCAATATTTCACTAACAATGAGCACAATTTCTCTAACAATGGAAAGACCACAGATGGCTTAGTACAGACCAAAGCACCCTGTGGAGGATAGACATCTTCAAGGCCTTGAGCAAGTTCTTCCAAGTTCTTTAAGAGCAAAGTGTCTTCTTCAAGAAACTCTGCCCATAGAAAAATGGATTTTTGAGCTGTTGGCATTTGAATGTCACCACACATTGATGCACTCATGCTTGTTGTAACACTTCTGTTTTCTCCTTTCCAGGTGGTTCACCAGCTGTGAGCATGAGCTCTAACAACATGTCCTTATCCAACCCAATTTCAACTCACAGCATCATGCCCCAGAGCCCCAGCCTCATGTCCACCCCTGCTGGAACCCGAATGCCTTCTGTTCCTGCTGCTCGGAGCATGGGCTGCTACGGGAACCTTCCTTGCAACCAAGCAAGCACATACAGCGTGACTTCAGGAATGAACCAAATGCAGCCACACAGAAACCAAAATCCAGTTCTGCCCAGTCAGAACAGCCCCATGGTGTCCCGGCAGCAAGCCATGGCGCAGGGGAGCAGCGGGGCGGCGTTTGGGACGGGGGCAGTGGTCAGCTCTCAGCAGATAAGGCCAAGCCTGACCCACGGAGCGACAGGCATCCCTGCTCAACGGCCGGCCAATGTGATGATCACAGCTGCTGCCAGTGCCCAGACCTGGGCCCCACAGGAGGCTGCAGTGAAGCAGCAGGATGCACTGAAGCCTGCAGGGGTCCGTTTCCCCACGGGCACTCCATACCCTAACCAGTCTCTGCAGCGCAGCGTAGGCAGCCAGCATTTTCCTCAGCGTGCACTGGCACCTCCTAACCAGTTAACAGCAGGAGTCCAGATGAGGCCCCCTCTAAACCAAATGCACCAGACTCTAAATGGACAATCTGCTGGTTCGCTACGAGGGCTCAGCATAAGACCCAGCCAGCTGAGAGGACAGACTGTGCCTACCCTGAATCAGCCAGGAGCAAGTATGACACCGCCGTCATCTCTGCCATCCACCGGTTTCACAAGTACCAACCCAACCTCCAGGGCTTACCAAGGAAGTGACCACGGTAATGACCTAGGGTTTGACTTTCTGAACCAGCAAGGTGACAGTATAGGGCCTGCTCTCAACAGTGACTCGGATTTTATAGATTCTTTACTGAAAACAGAACCTGGTAATGATGACTGGATGAAAGACATCAACCTCGATGAAATTTTAGGGAACCACTCGTAAGTGACAGTACCAAGAGGGAACCAGATGAAGAGGCAGCAAGGACATTAGATTTCTCTTTAGATACCAACAACCTGCTTCATTGATTTACACTCCAATAAGTGGGCTGTCCTTTAAAATACAACATAGAGTGACTGCCCTGTTTGAAGAGTAGCTCTAGGAACAAAACTGAAGTGACAGTGTAAGTGATATTCCTGCCTGCCACAAAGGAGTGAAAACATGTGAAGGGTCTGTTCCCCACACCTGTGCCCAGCCCATTGCAAACTCATTGGTTCTTCTCAGAGTGGCTCTGGGAAAAAAAGTGTTCAGCTTCCCACACATGGAAGCACCAGACAGTGCCATGGGCTGTGCAACATCATTTCTCTGAGTGCAAGTAAGACCCCAAGTGGTCCCAGCTCTTCAGTCATCGTATCCACAGCCCTTAACTTCCTTGGGACTGCTCAGCCCTGACAGCATCAAGCCCTGTGTAAATCTCTTGGCATTACAAAAACTGTTTACTTCTGCACAGTACAAACTTACATTTGCTTTCCCAATGATTTTGTTATAAACCCTGTACCTTTTGTAGCACACAGCAGGGTAAGTGGTCTCATTCAAGGGAAGAAGGAAACAGATCATCCAGCGTGTTACTCGGTGTGCTCTAGCATTTGTGCTCTCCCTTTCATCAGTGTTTGCAGTGCATATAAGAGCGTGCTGCTGCTCTGCCAGCAGCACAGTCATTCTGGGCATTGAGGGAAACATGAAATGAACTACTACCAAAGCTCAGGATCCTCACTTTGCCACCTTGCCCTTCCCCGGGGACTCCAGTGACAATAGAAATTTGAGTGGGAAGGGTGCTCATGATTTGACTGACTACTCTCCCAGTCCAGCTTAGAGGAGGGCAAATACCTAAAGTGGCTCAGCTAAGCCACTGTCCTTGTTTTTCTCTCAAATCATGGCGAGTATTAATCAGGCAGTTCAACCTGATCGTCTTCTCTTAAATAGGTTTAGCCCAGATGAAATGCCATCATCTACCTGCCTGGGGGGAAGCTGCCATTTTGATTGCACAGCATTTTGGTTCTATCCTGTTTTCTCCTTTGCCATATGGGGGGAGTTGAAAGAGTTCTGGTGATGGCCCAGGTCCCCAGATCCTCTGTCTGGAGTACCAGAGGCTCTGCCCCTGAAACTAGCATGCACATCAATTATAACTCACAGCAGGAGGCTCCATCAGCCACATCTGTGCTTGTATATGAAACAGTTCTGTGGATTATTTCTGGGCCCTGGGCTCAATCATCTGTTCTGGGTT
This sequence comes from Luscinia megarhynchos, assembly GCA_034336665.1. Classification (NCBI taxonomy): domain Eukaryota; kingdom Metazoa; phylum Chordata; class Aves; order Passeriformes; family Muscicapidae; genus Luscinia; species Luscinia megarhynchos. The sequence continues at coordinate 76,502,613 of JAPFBE010000003.1, forward strand.
TGGGGATGGACCAGCTAATATTGCCCTGAGCAATTTCTGTGCATCACTAGGAAGATATCCTGGGGCAAGGACCATTCCCATGAGCAGTTTCAACCTTGCCTTGAAGGCTAACAGAGCAGAGCAGTAAGGATACAGGCTGTCCCACACCTGCCAGGGAATAGTCTTGACTATATTAATTTTTTTGCTATATACTTGGTCAGTAATGGCATCAGGATATGCTATGTCACTATAAAACATCTCCACAGTGATACAGATAGGATTCATGGATGGGAATAGATCTTGCAATTCAAATGGAAATGCTGTTCTTTCAAATGATGTGGTGCAATGTGTTTCACAGCCTCCTCTGAATTAGCTAAACCTAGATGTGGCAAAGGAATACAATGCCTACGTTTGCATGCCTTGGTGCCAAGAGGCATTGCTCAGCCTGTGCAAGTGCTTTATTCATCCTTGTTAGTGGCACTGGGATGAGTAGGCTGTTTGACAATAGCCTCTGCACTTATCTGACCTACTTCTAGCGAGAGGTTTTAATAAGGCTTTTCCAGTCATTTCACTCTGTCATTTCAAATGGGCACAATTTTTCGGGATGTTTCAAGAAGCATCGTCACACAAATGAGCACCAGCTCCTCCACAAAAGGTGTAACATGGGCATTTGGTTAGATATGCCAGTTGAGGCTGTTCATTCCCAGAGAAATAAGAGGGACAAGAAAGCCTGCTGAAGAGTCCCTGCTGCCAGCCCAGCTAGTGATCACCGCACACCCCTGCATTGTGTAACGTGGTGACTCAGCTGCCCCACAGCTCCCTCTCCTCCCCGGTTTTGGCCAGGGTGCATGCAACCCTTTGATACGTCAGTACAAGTTTTTCCAAGCCTTTCAAGTGTGTTTCAGCTCAGGCCACTGGGGTCCCACCTAAGCTTGGAGAGATACAGATGCAAGCTAACAAATGTGTCCCCTATAAATTGTGCAAAACCAAATTGAAATAGTAGCTGCATGAGTTTGAAATGAAAGGAAGATTGGCTTATCTGCCTCACTCACTCCCTGTCCACGAGCAGGTCAGCAGTGACTGCCAGCACTCTGGTGGGAACAGATGGCTGCCATGGGTGCCACTGAGGCCAAGGCTGGGTCAGTATCACCATGAGCAATGGGCACTGCAGTCTGGTAACTTCAACTCACATACCATTGAAAAAGCCACCGCTGGTTTCTGTATTAAGGCCAAACTGACTTCTAGATCCTCAAATGATGTAAAAAAAATTTGTTCAGCTGAGGAGCTGGTCCCAAGGAGTCAGGAGTTGGACTCAATGGTTCCCATGGGTCCCTTCCAACTCAGGATATTCTATGATTCTATGGTTCTGTGATATCATGCAGTGGTGGACTCAATGCTGAGTGTTGTCCTGTTGGCCTCAGCCTGGAGTGCAAGGCACTGAGCTGTGAGTGCCATCCCTGGGAGCAAAATTACATCCTGTCTTAAGTAAATTCAAAAAGGGTAGAGGCCATTTCCAGTCCTGTATGAATATGCCTGATGCATTTGAAATGCGAGCTTGTGAAAGACTCTTGCAACCAAAACTTGAATCCAGTATCATTTCTTATCAAGAACATTTGCATCTGAATGGAGCTAGTGTCTTTTTTTTTTCTTTCTTTGCAATGGCTAAGTGCACTACCCTTAAAGTCTATTTTTCATCATTGACTGGGCACTCTTCACAGTATTGGGTTGTAAATATAAAGAATTATTTGTTTTGTAAACTTTTGTAAAAACAACAACAAAAAGTAATAATATTTTGGTAGGAATAATAAAAATCATATTATTTGGGTTATATTTATACATATGTGAAATAAATATACTATCAAAAAGTTGTATTTTATACAAAAAGTCAACTGTTACCTTTTGTATTCTATATACAAAGTTTTGTATGATATGATTGTTTATTTTTATCTGCAGATTTCAACTTTGGGTTTTGGGGGAGGGCAGAATGGGATCATGGTTAAACAGCTGGGTCTGACCCCAAGCTCACTGAAACCAATGGAGTTTTTCCATTGCCTTCACAGGGCTTTGAATTAAGCCTTTAAATCACCTTCAGATATGTTTCACATCTGAAGCTCTCTGGAAACCTCAACATGAAAACATTCCAGGTTTCAAACTTTTTCCCCGAAAAAGGCTTTTATTATTATAATTATTGTTATTATTGTTATTTCAGCTGTTGGGAGGCAGGTGGGACCTATGTAACTGTCATGTCCTTGTTGCATGTATGTCTGCTTTATATTTTCCCCATATTATAAACCAGTGTTTCTCTATACAGACTGAAAAGAAAAGTTGCTGTACAGAAATGTTTGTGTTTATGCATTTTTACATGTGGCTGTATATACCTCCTAGTACTATGCAGTGACACTTATTTGACTCCATTTATTTTTCACCTAAACATGAATAGTATGTTTTTCAGTAGCTATCAAAACTCTGCCAAGTAAATCAATCAAAATTATCCCAAGTGTCTCTTTTCTTACTATGAATTTTATATTGAATGTCTGTTTAGTCAACTGCTCATTCATCTGAGTAAATTAAAATTGCGATGATATTTTAGGAGGTGGGGGTGATAAAAATGAACATCTGGCAGCTTCCAGGAGCTCAGCCTGCATCTTTTCCAGAGAGCTCTCATGTTTTCCTACTGATTAAAGACATGGTATCACTACCAGAAAGGGTTAACAAATAGTGCTTAACAAAAAATGCTATTTTAGTTCCTGGTGAATGGGTTGATGGGATCTTGCAGCAGAGAAATTTGCTCTGGGATTCTGCAAAAATTAAAGCTGAGAACTGTGTTAGTTATGCCAAGAGGGCTGGCTAGGTCCCCACGCCCGTGCCCTGCCCTGGATCGTACCCTGGAGATATTTGTCCCACTCCCCTCACTATCAGAGACCCCTAATGAGAAGCCAGAAATCAGACAACTGGCTTCTCCTTTCCTCCTTGCCTCCTTCACATTGCACTTCATTCTAGCCCGAAGAGATTCCAGCCTGTAGAGATTCCAGCATGCACAACATCACGTTGGGTTGCAGGCTGTTTCGCACAAGCACTCATCCCCAGCAGGCTATTTTTAGAAGGTCAGCCCTGAGGAAGTGCCCCGTTCCTCGAGAGGCGTTCCGGGCTCCATCTCCAAGTGGGCGGCTCTTCCTGCCCCGTGAGCTGAGCAGAAGGGGTGGTGGAGGGGATGTTTCCAAGGGACAAATGTCAGCACATCACTGCCTGTGCTCAAAGACTGCCTTGTGCTATTTTGAGATGTAGGGGAAAAAAGGGCTCCCTACATCTTAACTGCTTCACTGCTGGCGGTGATGATGAGGGACTGGCATGCAGCACATCCACTCTTTTAGTCCCTCTGTGCTCACCTTCCCCTACAGGGAACACAGGAAGGCACCTCCCTTGGCTGCCCCTCTCAACACCAGCTCTACTGGCTGCTGCTCTCGTGGGGGTTTTTGTGTATGTTGCTTGCTTCCTCCATTGTATCTGACTCCCACCCACAAAGGGCTCCTTTGTCCTGCCCTGGCACCTGGTGCTTTCACAGGAGGGATGGAGCAGGATGCTGGCAAGTGCCCAGTGTCCCACTGCAGTGGCTGTGCCCATACTCCCAATCCTGGGTGGACATGCTGAAGCGAGGAGGTGCCCAGGAGGTGTGTGGCTCTCTCTTCACTTCAGCATTTCCAGTACAGGTGATAGAAAGTGCTTCCCTTGAAATCAAGAGGGAAAATAAGGCACAGTCCCACTCACCCAAAGGTAAATCTGAAACAGATCAAGAAACTCATTCCCTGAAGGTGTGTCTTTGTCTATCTCTGTAATGGCAAAATGCAAGGCAGGATGTGGGAGCCTCAGGCAGGGCTGCTGCCCACTTGCAGAAGGTACACCTTTGTCAGCAAGCTGAAAAACAGCCTGGGACCCCTCCCTGTCCCTGGAGCGTGGCTGCCTGTGGCACCAGTGCCACCACTCCAAGTACTTGGTAGTGCTTGGGGGCCATGACCACCCTCCTAGAGATCAAAACCCATTCCCACTGTGGGTGCAGGACAAGAGGGATAACAGAGTATAAAACATGAGTCACCCTGTGCCACATTTGTGCTGAAAATGTCCCCAGGCCTGTCTCCTGTGCCCAGGGAGATGTAGCCAGCGAGGCCACGTGGAGGGGGTGTGAATATTTTCCCTGCCTGGCCAGATGCAGCACAGCAGGAATTGCACCAGGCCTGGGCAAGGGCTGACCTTTCCCACTGCATCCAAATCACTTGGTGGGAACCACTACCAGCATTGGCAGCACAGCCAAGAGCGCTGCTCCCTCCCACAGGGGGAGGTCTGGCAGCTGCAGCAACAGGGAAGACACGGGCAGCATTCCTCTGCCACAATAAAAGTTTCAACCATGGTAAGAGCTTACTTCATCCTAATTTTTAAATTAGGCATTCTGGGTCCGGAAAAGTTCATGCAAGCTGAAAAAAAAGCAGGTTGATTAAGACTTAGAAATTTCGTCTTTAAAAAACTAGAAAAGAAGCCGAACCAAACAAAAACAAAACAAACAAACAAAACCAAAGCAAAACAAAACCAAGCCCAAACCAAAACAAACAAAAGGAACTCAACATGAAGTAGCATTTGGCAAGCTGGCATTTTCATTGCTAGGAGCTCCTTTAAAAGAGCTGAAGTTTTTCCTGTAACGACCCAGCCTCCTGTGTGCTGAGGAGTGAGCACCCAGCAAGGGACACCTTTGTGGGTGGACAGGAGTGGATTCTGTGTGGCTGGTGTGCTGTGTGCCTGGGTATCAAGGCTGGGTGGCAGACAAGCAGTGGCAGAGGCAGCCTGAGCCTCCCAGAGCAGCAGGGATAAAGCCCAGCTTGCCTGCACTGCCATGTGCCTGGTGAGCAGCTCCCTCTCCCCAGAGCTGTGCGTTCCTGTACACAGCTTCAGACAACAAAGATGCTCTATCTACATTTTTTCTGGAGGGCTGCCTGACATGTTTTCACTCTAGCTGACTGGTCTGCCTTGTTTTACAGGACACAGTTGCTCTGTTTTATCCTTCTTGCCCAGGAACAAAGGGAAAACCCTGTGGTGCTATTAAGTGTTTGGGTGAAATGCTGAGCATAGGTGCATCCATGCACTCCTGTTGACTGATGGCAAAACCTATTCCTCAATGTCAATTTGAGATGAAAGGTAAAGCTCCTGATTGTTGTGAAGGTCTATGGACGTCATGTAAGGGCAGGGTTTGTCCTTGATGCCATTATATTGGAGTGTCATGATGAAAATAAAACCAGGGAATGTATTCAAATCACCTTTTCTGCTTATTTGGCCACTCAGTACAACAGGGAAGTTCAAATCTAGTGGCCTAAAACTTTTCTTAAAACTTAATTTAGTTCCTGAAGAGGTCCTAGAGTACCAGCTGCTGTGAAATATTTATTAGAAATTATTGTTGCATTGTCTAAGGGTATGACATGGAAAGCTCCTTCTTGTAGATGTGGCCTATAGGGTTAGTTCCATGAGCTGATTTCATGAACAACTGGGCACACATAACAGTCAGGACAATCTATGAGTATAATTTGTATATCAATGAAACTTCCATCAAAGACATCTAACTTTTTCAAGGAAAAACTTTTATGGGGACTCAGTAATTCGGCTGCATCTCTTCAAATTTATTTGAGGAGGCTGATGAGTTTTTCCAAAATGCAGTTTTTAAAAGTAGAAATGTGTCAGAACGTACATGCTATATTATTTGATTCCTCAAATTTAGCAATGTCTTGAAGGTAAATACTGAAGAATATCTAAGAATACATGCACTGGGCAATATAACCCTTTGTGAACCTACACAACAGCTTTGCCAGTGAATGTTTATTCCTTTTCTGAGTTCCTTCTTCTCTTAAGGATTGTGCTTTTTTTCCATCTTACTTGTCCTTCAGCAAGACTTCTAGCTAGCATATTGTTATTCATAGCACCTCCATGAATAACCTAACTATACAGCAAGTTAAAATCAGTGTAAAGAAACCCGTTGCACTCTCACTGATTTCCTTAGTGTGAACATGTTAGTCTTGGTCTGTTGGATAACCAGGCTCACAGGATATCTACAGCAGAGGTAGGAACCCCGTGTGTGTTTCCAAAAGCCTGATCAAAGCTGCAGGGCTATGTGGTATCCCCCTTCACATGGGAGCTGCAAGTTAACTGCATTAGTACAGCTAAAATCAGGATTTCATGCATAACACTCCCTGAAAGCCAACTTTTCCCTTTGTTTAAGTAACAAATCCACTAAACAAAGAGTTTGCCCATAGTTACATGGCATCTTTATGTTATTATAGCCACACTGGTCTTGATTAATTGTATGTATCTTACTAGAGTAAAGCCATCACATGATAATCTTATTCATTAACTTTCCCTCCAATGCCAAAGACTTAATCTAGTGTGTTTTGCCATATAAACTGCTAGCTTCTGACACACAAATACCAATACACCATCTGTTTATACTGGGGAGTTTAAAACCTTCTCACAGAAAATATCTGGAGTGCTTTGGAAGGTTAAAAAGAGAAGCTTTCAAGAGATAACAAGATAGTGCTGTTTAAAGAAGTAAATCATTTTTAAAATGGAATAAAAAAAACCCTTCCTGAAGAACATTTCATTAGTTTCTCAACATTGAATATAGTCTTTTTATTAGTGACTCAAGTGCACAAAACAGCACAAAACCTCAGAAATATTCTTTTGTTACATCTGTCTTTTTAACCCTCAGTAGTGGCCTATTTTGGCTTCCCCTTCTGGTTTTCTTTCACAAAATTTAGAATTGAGTCTTTTTATACACTTTACTGTGCCTCCAAAGCCTCCTGCTATTAGATCGGTTTTAGCTTTCAGCAAGTGAGAGTGTGCAATAAAGAAAAATTTCCCAGTGGCCACCAACACTGCAGCACAGCGTAGCTGTGCACTTGGATGACAGATTAGCTCCAGAAATGCTATTTTTATTAAATTATCTAAGCTTTCATCAGAGAATGCTTTCACCAGGCTTTTACAGCCTTTGATAAAAGGCAAGATTTTCGATAAGGAGCCCAAAGCCCAGCTCCCATGCTCTCATTGATCTAAAGGATGATGTCTGGCACTCAGATTTTAGCTTGTAGAATAGTGCCACCCTGGTAATATGATGTAGTCCTGTTTATTTGCAAGCAATGCAAATAAACAGAAGTCTAGAAAATAAATAGAGAAGAGTTAAGGTACTTTAGCCTGAAGAAGAGGAGATTTGAGTAGGGACAGGAAAGAGAGTCTTTGAACAAACTAGATCATTGCTGCCAGGGGAAAAGACTGGGTATCTTCCCATAATGATCTCTACAGGCCAAGAAATCATGGCTTCAGGTTAGATGCCAGGTGGAATTTTTTTAACAGGAAGGATAATATGAGGATGGACTGTCTGAGGAGGGTATGGGGTCTGAAAGTCCTCAGGAGTGCTTAGGCAGCTGTCAGAAATGATGCTGGTGTGCTTATCTGTCTTCAGCCAGAGGAACAGAATAAATGTTTTTGTGGGTCCTCACAGAAAGGCAGCAAACACTATTGAAAACAATTGAAAAGTTTCCATGTTGAGGAAGAAAAGATTAAAAAAAAATTGTTTTGTGGGGCTTAAGCCAATTAATACTTACCAATTCATACGAACAGCAATGCATCCCAGCCCACTTCCCATCCTGTAAGGCAGCTATTCAAATCCCACTCTGCTTCTACACCATAAAAAAACAGCAGGAGGCTTGAGAGAGATGGGTTTGTCCCATGTCTGCTCCTTCAGATGTTTTCCTGGGGAGTAAAGTTAAAGAAATCTTCTATTTCAGCTCCCTTTCCTGAAGAAAAAGATTTTGATCCTGTGCTTGCACTTTTGTATTAAAGTTACCAGATCAGGCTGGCTAATCACAGGAATGATCAGAAGCTCTCAGAGATACCCGAATCCAGCCTGGAGCATGTCTAAGTTGATGTCTTTGTTCACTTCACAGGACTAAACAGGAGCACCTTGTGAGAGGATTAGGTATCTGCAATTCAATCCAGATGATTGCTTTATTATGGAAAACCATCCCTCTCCATACCACCCAGAAGGACAGCCACCACAGGATGACAGTGCCACGGGCTCCTGTTGCACCCCAGCTGGAGCTGCAGCCTTTAGGGGCAGAGTTAAAAGAAGATGTACAGCTGCTACAGGAGAGGGGCTTAACAGCGTGTGAAGCGCCATGTGCTTGTAAAGGTGTTTAAAGGATTAGGGGAGAATTAAATGTTTGTCTGTCTTTGTTGGTGCAGCACAGCTTCAAAGCTCCAAGACACTCGATATTAAAGAAGATGTTTCCCATCTTTAAACACCGGAAGGAGACTCCTAGAACAATAGCAGGGAAATGCAGGCATGACCTAAGAGATTTATACACAAAGATGCTGGATGATTCTTATCAGATGGGTGAAGAGCATGCCATTCTGCAGTAGAAAACAGTGATATAAAGTTCACAATTTCAAATTCTGGTGAACAATCCCTAACGTGGACATAAGAGCTGGTTCAGGATTCTTCTCTGGAAACAGAAGGCAAGAACCTTGGCTGATGGTTTCAGTTCATCCCTCCACACTGGGCTGTGGGTTAACTGGTCAATAGCAGAGGTGCTTCCCATGGCCTCTCCTCAGCTCTCTTGGGCAGCCAGGGGTGGTCACTGCTGTTAAGTCTGCCTTGTACCAAGAATCAGAGCTCTTAAGTTCCCCAAACAGGGAACTTTATAACCTTTTAGGAAAAGGCAAGTCTGAAACTGAAACACCCTTGGAGAGATTCTCAGGCCAGCAAGGGCTCTTTCTGGAGGAAAGCTTAATTAAGGATTCAAGTAAATTCAGTGCCTTAGCTGCAAGGGGAGAAATGGAGAGTCTTTCCCAGAGAGATTATGACATTAAATCAGACTTTTTACTGAACTGAGAAACTTGCAGCTCCACAAACAGGGCTAAAGGTGCCTTAGGACACCTTGGCATGCTCCTGAGAGGAGCTATTCTGCACAGCTTAGACAGTTTTGGGGACATGGGCTAAGCTGTGGCTCACAGCCTGCAGCAACTGCCCTCAGGCACCAGAGCTCTGCCCAGGGCAGCCACTGTTCCATGCTGTGGCTGCACTCTGGCTCCAGGCCCTTCTGCCTCCAGCATCATCCTCCCAAAATACCAGGTCCAGTGCTTCTGAAAGCATCTTTAGAAGGCAGACCAATGGCTCTTTTCTGCATGAGGGAACATCTCTTCCGACTGCATTTGGGAGTTTTATGGATTATTCTTCTTCACTACTCGTTCTTATTTTATTCATTATAGAAAGGGCAGAGCAAAGGCGAAAACCTCACTCATTATATATTTCCCCTCTACTGTTCCAGCCTATTTCTCTGAAAGATGTCATCACTGAAACAGTTAATTGGGCCTAGTAGCAATTTATATCATCCTTAGAGAGTAAAGGAAAATTCTTTGCAACAGCAAACCTCATTCTGAGCAAACACAGCCCTGACTTCCTAGGCTGCCCATCACCTAAAACAGCTGCATTATTTGTGACTTCACAGGCCCCACAGTGAAGAAAATAACTTTATTCATCTTCACTGTCATCATAGTATAAATTTGAAATGTATTCGGGTTTGTGTTAGGTATAATGAGAGTGGGAAGGTGCTCCCTAGAACATTGTATAAGTATTTTTACAATGTGCACTGAGCTAAGAGATATTCAGGTTATTGAGCAACATGTTCATACAGCCAAAGGCTTTATATCTTATCCATGAAGAATGCTGGAGCAGAACAAGGACATTTCTCTCCTTTCCCTCTTTTCCTTTTTAAAAGTGAATTAACATCTCTTACTCAGGACACTGGTCCATCCTATATTAGGGTTACTTAACCCTTGCCTTTACAATGGACCCTTGTGATCCTTTGCTGGGAAGGGATCAGACCTCCATTTTTTTGGAAGCACGTATTCGTACTCTGCACAGGGAATGTCCTTGGGGTAAAAAAGTATCTTTGACTTGGAAATTCCTCTCTGCTTTGGTTGAGACATTGATTGTTAAACTTCTCCGTTTCTTTAGGTTGGAAAGCGTATTGGCAACACTCCAGAATGACTGAAGCATTGAGGGAGCTATGAGCACATGCTGATGGTTCAAGTCAGGGCTCATTCTGAATTCCTGCTGACTTCAGGCACTGCCAACACCACAAAGTACCTCTGCTCTCTGCAGTTGCTTTTGTAGCAGAGCTGGCCAAAGCAAACGTGTCCCAGCCAAAGCATCAGCCTCCAAACTGTCTCTGCTCCCGAAGCACCTGAGCTTGTCTGTCAGCACCACTGAGGATGGGCTGAACCTGTTGGCAGAGCAGCAGCAGACACTGCACAGAGACACAGCTCAGCTGCCAGAGCAGTTGCAGCTGGGAGATGGTGGGGGACTGTGCTTCATGTCACCATCCTGTCACACCACCCTGGGGCCCCCATGGCAGACTGAGAGATGCCATCCCTGAGCAGCGGGGGAAAAAAAGAACAGTTGCCTTGGGCTTCTTTGTTCTCCATCCACAGCAGTGCAAACACATCCAACACCAAAACTCACTTCTCCTTCTGCTTCCTTGTTAGGGTCAAAACTTTCCCAGCTAAGAAATGAAGGTTAGCATCTTCCTTCATACACTCACCACCAGAAGTGTGTGTCCCTCTCAATCTCCCAAACTGCAGGGACCTGAGGCCCTTGTACCTCAAGGGCAGGAAAGAGGATACTGGACTCTGCTCCTTCTCCTTATCTTTTGAGGCAAACACATGAGACAGCAATCCTTTTCAAACATCCCAGACCCCAATCAGACGGACATGCACAAGCAGAATGAGGGCATCAAGATCATCAAAATCTCCTAGTTATCCATACTGAAGGTTCAGAGGTGACTCACTGTAGGTAACACTAAGGTAACTTATTACACTCATGTAAGATAATTAATGCTTAATTTTGGCCTTTAAAAATTGCAAGAGCTTATGTTTCAGCACTGGGTAAAAGCAGTTCATATCCAAATGCTGAACTGTGACCAGAAGTGGCATGTTTGGTGTTGCTTGTGAAGCCTGCACTTATGTGCAGGCATAAAACTGATTTTTAATTGCACAGTTCCTTTATGGTTTTTGTCCTGAACCTTCCCTGCATCCAGCACTGAGATGGGATGTCTGAGTGGGATCCCTTTAGGTTATACTGGGAAATTTGAGAACCAGGCATTTCCTAACCTTTTGGAGCACGTGGCATTGCATCCTAAATATTTCTTTGATGCATTACTTTGATGAATACAACATTTATGTATTTATCAATCAAACAGGTGGCAGAATGGATAAAAGCTGGCTTCTCCCTTTCATGATCTAAAGCCAGTTTCAAGAGCAGGGCAGTGCTGTTCATGCCTAGGAGAACAGTAACAGCAACTAGTGCTTTCAGCTTATGTCAGAATTTGAGACCTCTTGTAGGACACTGCAGGCTCCTGCAGTTGTGTACCTCCCTGACTAGCCACCCACTACCACCTTCTTGGGAGAAGCACACACTCCCCTCCTCAGCTGTCTGGTGCTCCTAGAAGCATTATCCAGCATCCTGATACTGGGTGTAATGGTCCTGGAGTCAGAGAGAAACAACTCCATGGGTAGGTCCACATTGCTAAAACAAAAAGTGGTCTGTGGGATGCTGGCCATGGAGCCAGGTGGAGCAAATTGGCTTCTGCTCACAACAGAACCAGTCCATTCTGGAGCAGTCTTGCCTCATCTCTGCAACATTTAGCCTGTTCTCCTCCGGCCCCCTTAAGGCTCTGTGATCTGCCTTTTCCAAATTTTAGTTAAATTGGAAATGGCAATAAGCTTCTTCTCTCATTGCATCCATGGGCTTAATGTGTCTTCAGTAGCTTTCTGAACATTTTCTACAGCTCATACACTGCAGACAGGTAACTTACACAGAGCAGACAATCAAACACTCTCAAATATTTCATTTTTATTGCACTCACTGTTAAGATTCCAACTCCCCAGCCCTTTCATCACTAGAGCATAATACCCTGTTGCTTTTAAAAGAAAGTATGAGCTTTCCACATAGAAATTTGAGCCATCAAGGTAAATAAAAGGGAAAACAAAAGGAATTAATTTCTACTGTGTTTTATATTCTAGAAGTGTCCTTCTCATTTTTAATATCATCCCCGGATCTTACCATCAACATTTTATTGTGTTTCATTAAAACACTACCACAAATGTGCATCTTCCTTAACAGAAAAGGAAGTATAAATGCAATAAAATCAAGTATTCTTAACCATTTCCCTAATTGTAGATATTAAACATAGCAGCTGCAGATTAAAATCTCACTTTAAGGAGTCTGTGTGCACACAGGCAATACAGACAGTACTATTTCAGACAACGTAGACATAAATTTACTTAATTTAAAATGAATGTTTGCTTGCAAATTGGTGTATAAATCAGAACTGTAAAGCACAAATTTGACATCTAAGAGGTACAGAGACTTTTCTCCTCCATGTGAACACCTTTTCCCATCTCACAGACTGCAAGTGCTGAGACTTGAGACACCCTCCTAATGTCTGACAATACCAAACCAATTCTTACCCCCACATCCTTTCTTCCTGCCTGATCACCCTACAACTTGTGGAAATGCATTTATTTCCAGCAGTAATGGTTTAACAAGTGTCAGAACTTTCAAATTTACCTCCTGTGAGTAATTCTTTCTTACTTCATGTTTGCCAGATTGAAGACCATTACACAGATGCCAAGGAGCTGCTGGAGTGCAACAGCCCCAACCTGTAGACAGCCAGACAGCTGCTGTGATGTATTTAGTCCTTCAGGAGAAAAGATGCTCCATTTGAATCGACACAAAAAATTGACCTGTGTGTTCTGTAGCATGCAGTGGAAGTCCTGCCCCTAGAGCCTGAGGCCTGCAGCTCTCCAGGTGCCCACAGCCCTCAGGCTCCCTGTCTGCTCTGCACTACAGCCTGTGCCTCAGTCTGTGCTGGTATCATCACACAGCTGTGAGCAAACACAGGCTTTGGAGCACTGCAGTGATGCACAGGCCACGGAGAATTAAAAGCATCAGGCAATTAAAAGCCAGGTGAATTGGCTGATTCCAGCAGACTGTGCACACTGAGCACACACTGGGATGGAACCTGATGTACCCATTAGCCTGTGGCATGTCTAATGCCTGACTGTTCTGTGGGCAGCCAGGAGCTGGTGGTGGGAGTGAGAACAAGAAAGCAGTACACAGATGGAGCAGCAGGAAGGACAAAACAGTGTGCCCATCCAAAGTGTTTCATAAACAGGTAAGAAGCTGTAGTGTACAGGATTAGGTCCAGGTTGAGTGCAGAGCCCCAGGTCTGTAGCACCGTGCATAAATACATGCATGACTGCATAAAAAATAAAAAACAATTGACCAAAAAACTGTGTTAAAGGGTCACTGATCATTAGCTTCTGCCTCTGTCAAACACAGAGGGGGTGCAAGGCAAAAGCACTGCCAGGGTGCCATCATAGCCAGCACAGAACCATGCTGTGGGTGAGCTGAGGTGACCACTCTGATCAGGTTAACCAGGAGCAGAGTAACCTTGGAGGAACAGTGACAATTTGAGTGTAGCTGTAAGTCCTAAGTCCCCCTCTTAGTTTTGACTAGTTTCCAACTTCAACAGCACAGGCATTATGCATCAGCAGGACCAAATCTGTGCATGCACCCTGTGACCATCTTGTAACAGATGTTCTTGCAACCACAAGCAGCTCTAGCTCCAAATCACAGCCACAGCAAGTTGTTCTTCTTCAACCTCTCTGCCTGTGCCAAAGCTCTTGCTGTTTCTGACCTCATACTTTATCAGCTGATGGGGCTTGACAAAAGGAACACATGCCACCTCCAGTGTGATTTGATGATCATACATCACAGTGGGATCTCACCAGCGATGATCCGCCCTTCCCAAGGCACTGAGACTCTTTTATCAGCTGCCCACTGCCCTGAAGCTGTAGATCAAGAAGACAAGAAAATGTAATAAATCTCAGAACCATTTTAGTGAATCAAAGGAGAGACAAGGGTGTCTCTGGCTGTGTGGTTTTCAGAACAATTATGGCACTGAGTCATGCCAGCAAATTTTTTGGACTCGTTGATGGGGGCTAGACTAGAAAAGGCACAGTGTGTGAAGCTGCCTTTGCCATGAACCATTCAACATGCTAAGAGGGCACAGGGATATATCAATATAGTGGCAAAAATACGGGAGATCCATAGAGCTGCAGCAAAGCGAGCTAGTTTTAGGATGGATAAGATTTTGATGTTGTGATTGGAGTAAAAGGGACAAGGAGATCATTTTCAGAAGGGATAAGGGCTCTGACTCCCTTATTATTTACAGGCCTTTCAACCATGGGATGACTTGTGTGATGGGAGGAGGGGGAGCGAGGGGAATGTCTGATGAGCTGTACCATGTAAGGACAGGTTATGACAAAGGCTGCAGCAGGGGAGCTGCTCAGCTTTCTCAGAGTGGATTATTTGAGTACATGATCCTGCTTCATGGTCTACCCTTTGACCACCGTAGAAGCATGATTCCTCCTCTGCTCCAGGGACATTTGGTCAAGCATTCACAGACCATGGCCAAACACCCCATGAGAGCCCTGCAAAAGGTTGTGCCAGGATGTCCAGGATGCGTGACTGTCCCTAGCTTTGGTGAGCCCCACGCTCACAGTGTGAGACACAACAGACCTGTGTTTGGGCTGTGCAGCAGCAAAGCTGAGGAGCTAATCCACAAATGAGAACATCTGGATTCATAACATCTGGCACATTGATATAGCAGATGTATGGACCACATGTACTTGCAGAGCTAGAAAGCCCTTAATTCAACAGACACATAGTTTAAGTACAAGGGATACAAATAGTATCTCACTTTCACCCAGAAGGACTGAAACAAAAGTCTTACTTCCCCTCACTTAATCATGTTTTACATGGTACATAAAATTATCCTCTTTGTGCTGTGCTCACCACAGCTTTGACAGCCTCTAAACACCTAAGAAAGCCTGGGGCTATGTATTTTTCACTTTGTATATGCTGCAACCACATACAATTTCAGCAAGTATAAGAGGATATCTGCTTGCCTTTTACTTGGAATTAAACTTTTGCACCTTTGATTCAAGGAAGTTCCTTGTCATTGTCTCTTTCAGATATCACTCAGCTGTGCCAGCCACACAGCATTAAAGATGAACATAGATAATTTTATTACTTATCCATGATGTGAATTTTATTTTACTGTTTCCTGTGTTGAAATCACAAAACGACAGAACATTCCCTCATTAAAAAAAAACAACCAAACCCAAATGATGATACTTGTAAGATAATGGTAGGGGATGTGGCAAGCAAAAGTAGGTTAACAGACTGAACTACACTTATTTTGCATCAGTTATACAACAGTCTTGTGAATTGCCCTTAATTGGTTTTGGTAATGTCAGGCCTTTATTTAATTCTCCTTCACTTTTAAGAGCCCTGAGGTAACACATTTCACAGAGAGAATATTCTGACTGACTTTGAAAGTGTGGCATTGTTGAGCAGAAAGACTCACTGAGCAGACTGCTAGTTTCTTTCAGCAGCAGGAGAGATGCAGGAGGTGATTAGCTTTGTTCTCATTTACAAAGCACCAGTGGGAATTTCTAAAGGGTTTCACAGGCCCTGGGGATAAGGCCAAGAACAAAACAGGGCAGTGAAAAGCAAATAGAGCACTTCATCAATAAACTACTTAGAGATGCCACATCAATAGCAAATTAGGAAGAAAGGAAGGCACTCTAATACTTTCACATAGCAATGGAGGTTTAGATATTGTTTTTATTCCTACTTGACTTTTTTTTTAAAACAACTGCACCTCTATCAAACTAAGCTTAGCAGAGGGAATAGAAGTAATACCAACTCACCACAAGGCTATTTGGTAAGATTTGAAAGGGAGACATGCACTGCTTTGTGCTAGCTCTACAGCGCTGACCTCTCCCAAGGGTTACCACCACCAGGAACTCCATCCCGGAAAGGCTGGGAAGAGAGGGCACCAGTGGGAAAAGGCTACCAGGAACTGCCTGACTGCTTAGCAAAGATGCTGAAGTACTGCTGCCGCAGCACCCCCTGCCCACATGGCCCCACAGAGGACACCATCTGCTCGCTGGACACAGGTGTGGATGGACAGATAAACAGAAGAGGCAGAGACACAGTACACCATTCATACCTCTGCTTTTATTAGCAAACTGTGCTTCTAAAACATTCATTGTCCCTAACCAGAGGGGAGGAAAAAAGATGAGCATTTAAAATAATTTTATAGCTGGAACAAAATCAGCACAGGTCTATGGATCTTCCAATTGTAATGGCTTCGAGGCATTTTGTTTGGATTTTAACGCTGCAATAAACCACTAGCAATTAGCTTATTTTTCAAACAAGGATCTCACTTTTAACCATAAAACAGAGTTTTCATTTTAGAAAAGCCTCCACAAACTCAATTTTCCAGGCTGAAACATTCCAAAACTCATTTGTCAATCTGGAAACTTTTTACTCAGAAGATCAAATGAAAAATAAAAAAAATAAACCCTGCTTCAACAAAGCTGCATTTGCAAGTTTAAACCAGCTTCAAAACCATCCCACATCAACCTTTCTCAACAGCAGCTGATAGAGACTAAAGGAAAGAGCAACTGAGGCAGTTTCACAGCTGGATCATGCAGTCCCAGGTAGGGATGCTCCAAACCTGCTTCAGCATCCTGCATGACTTCTGACGACAGGAACAAAATGGGAAACAACAGAGAAACACATCAACTACTTTACTCCTCGGAGCATGAAGAGGGATGACGTTTTGGTAACCATTCCACAGACACAGAGTACACAAATATTTAGAAGATACGGGGCTTATCCTGTTTTGAGGTAGTATTTAAAACAGGAAGATCCTGGATGGCTGCTCCTGACATCAGATGCTTTTTACCAACAAGCAGGCCCTTCTGGAAATCCACCCCACCCCTAACACATCCCCAATGGTTCATTCTTTTTGCCTCATGAGATGCTTGCCAAAACAGCTAAACATTTGAAAGACATCTGCACCCTTGATATGGGAGGCATTAGATGCAGTCCCTCAGCCTTTGCAAGCAACGCCGAGAGCTTTTCTCGCGCTCTCCGATCGCTTCAGGGCACTGGGCGTAGCAGGGCTCCTCCTGCAGAACCCTCCATCCCGAACTGTGCCTGCAGAGCCTCGGGACACAGATGGCCGTGGATCACTGGAGCTTTCCGTGGGACACTGCACAGGGGCTCCGTGCCAGCGCCCGCAGCCCTGACTGCGGGACTGTGCCCGGCACCTCCCGAGGCACAGCCTCAGCCAGGATTCCCGAGCCACAGGGGCGATGACAAATGCGAGGGGCGCAACTCCTTTTAACGTGGGCACATAACCCACCTGGAAACCTAACGCAGGTGAGCTGACTTCAAGAGGGATGCTTGAGAGAGAGGCCATTTCCTTGCTGTTACTAACGACCACGGGGACGGAGCCCGGGAGCCGCCGCCGTCCCTGGGCTCGGCAGAAGGCAGGGCGCGGCGCAGCCCGCACCCTCACGGCCCGGCCGGGGCGCGGCCCGCAGCGCTGTCCCCGCCTCGGCCCGCCCCCCGCGCGGCACGCCGGGCCAGCATGGCCGCCTGCCGGCCCGCGGGGCGCCGGCCGCGGCGCTGAGGGACGGCGACAGCGCCCGCCATGGAGGGCAGCTCCAGCTGCGAGAGCCTCGGCGCCGGGCGGGCGGCGGCGCGGCCGCCCAGCGGGGACTCGCTGTCCAGGTACCGCCCGCCGCGCAGCCATCGCCCCCGCCCGCGGGGCTCGGCCGGGCGCGGCGCGGGGCGTGGGGCGGAGGGAGGGAGCGGGGAGGGGCCGCCAGGGCAGAGGAAGCCGGAGGGATGGAGCTGGTGCTGTCCGCTCCCTCCTGCCTTTCCCCGGGTCTCTGCTGGGTGTCCCTGCGCTGGGGTGACGGAGCAGGAGGGCAGGCGTGCGCTCGGCTGGGCTGCGGCACAGCCGCTCTCTCTCAGGCCTTTAGCAGAGCGGGAGATGCTACCTGCACCCGGCTCTGGGTAAATCCCCGCATAGGCAAAGCAGTGCCCTGCCCGTGGTGCCTGCGGTGGAGGGATTTGGGATCTGCCTTTCAGCACGCTGCCAGGCCTTGTCCTCTTCCTGCGGCATTTTGGGCGCCTGTGGCTTTGCCATCCTGGTTTTTTCTGAGAGATGGACTCTGCAGTCTGAATGGCTTGTATGCCATGTGGGTAATATTCAAGGTCCTTAAGCCACAGAAGCTGAAAGGAGAATTTTGTGTCCTTCCCACCGTCCATGAGCTACCAGTGAAATTTGAATTCTGTGACTGAAAGCGCATCCTGCTTGGGCCTTGTGTTTGATGGAGAAGGCTGCAGTAGAATAGCAAGGGCAGGCTGAGGTGCTGATAGGGCTGGTGGTGTGGGAAGTCCTGGTGTTGTGATAGAACCCAGGAGCAGAATATCCTGATGGCTGCTGAAGGTTGTTCTGTCCTCTTCTGGCTGCCCTTGCCGTGCCCAGTTTGTAGGATCAGTGGATAACTCAGGCTGAAGAGATGTCAGCATCCCTGAGTCCAGCCTCCTGCTCATCCCAAAGACAGCTTCAGGATCAGATCAGGTTACTTCTGGCTTTTACCCAGTTTGGTCTTGTAAACCCACAAAGGTGAAGTGCACACAGCCTCTCTGGACAGCCCATTTCCATCTCAAGCAGTCTCTCCCCAGTCTCTCAACACAGGCAGGGTGCTCCAGCCCTGCTGTCCCTGTGGTGCTTCCCTGTACTCCCTCCAGCTCCCTAGTGACTTTTCTGCACTGTGGAGCTAATACCTGGATGTAGTATTCCAGAAATGCACTACTGAAAGCTGAGTAGAGGGGAATTCTTCCCTGGATCACTCCTGGCTCTGCCTCTGTTCCTAGAGCCCAAGATGCCGGTGGCCAGTTCTGTTGCCAGCATCTCAAAACTCCCCTGCTTGGCTATTACCCAGCTGCTCCTCAGATAGGCAGCGCCCAGTTTGCACTCGGGTTTCTTCACTCTTGAGTCCTTCATGACTCCTGACCCTCATTTCACCCTTCTTCATCAAATTCTTCTGTTCCCTGCTCTCTCTACTTGTCTCATTGTGCAGTTCTACCAGTGCGCTGCCAGATGCCTGCAGGCTTCTTTCTCCCTTACCTAACTGACCCAATATATTCTTCTTTTTATCTCTGCATCAACTCAGGCAACTTGGACCCATCTGGAGGTCATTCACTGTAAGAGCCTATGGACACTAAAGAGAGCTTAACTCAGAAGAGCCAGTGGCTACAAGGAAGCTCCTGCTGAGCCTCTCGGCAGCATGTCCTGCACAAATGGAACCGTGGGGAAACTGAGATGATAAATCTGCTTCTGTTGAGCATGCACAAAGCTGTGTCCTCGAGCTCTGGAAAGGCCCAGACTCTTGACAGATTTCTTGGGATGTAAAAAAGGCTTATTCACAAGCTTTCAGAATCTCAAGTCTCTGCTTGAACATCTAGAACCCATTGAAGAAAGCTAGCCAGTTGGGTGGGTTTAATGTACTCCAAACAAGATATAGGTATTTGAAATAGATTAATGTTTTTCATCTGTAATTATTAATAAAAATACCCTCATCTTGATTTGGTGTATGCTGTGAAACTTTTTAGTTGAAATGGTTCAAGGTTAGGGCAAAATTGCAAGAAAGTAAAACTAGGTTCCTGTTATGAGAGATGCATGGTGACCTTCAGAATGTTTATTATCAGCTTCCCTTGCCAATCTAGTGATGCATATGCACAAATAAATAAGTGTCTATGAATTGGATAGTAGATTGATTGTCATCAAGGTTTTTTCATTAAAGCTGTATTGCAGTTTTGATTTTATACATCAGAATAATTCTCTGAAGCTAATTGGACTATTTGTATGCATTGAAATATACTTGTTTATCTCTGTGATTTCACAACCTAACAGCTAGACCAGCTTCAAATTGTAACCTATGACACATTTTCACCAAATGATTTTGCTTAAAAAGAAGTTAGCTTTGGGGATGATGTGAGGAATACAATGAATCATGAAGATGCTGTCATCAGTTTTGATAATCTATTTCATTTAAAAGAAACAAAACCCAAAAATGACTCAAAGGTCACTCATCCCAGAATCAGCATTACCTAGCCATGTGAAGCCTTACTGAGCTGTAGTTACTGAACTGTTTTATGCAAGATTTAGAAGACTTGGAAAGGTGCTGATGTGAAATACATACAGCAGTGCCTTTCTTTGGGTTCTCTCAGCTTCTGGTTGAAAGTGTTATTATTTCTATAGGTACTTAAGATCTAGCTCCTCAAGTAGAAGTGCTTGATAGAGTTTACTTATACATAAGGCTGCTCACATTTGTGTAAGTGTCTTGAAGAACATTACAGGTTTGTGTTTTAGTAAAGAACATGAGATATGGCAATAAGGGCATTTGACAGTGAAAGTTGCTTTGATATTTTAGTAGACCTTAGCAGTGTGCAATACCTGTGGTCCTTGAGGAAGATGTAGGAATAATTAAACAGATGTTACCTACTTTCTGTGCCGACTAGAAAAACATTTGAAAAACTCCTAATGAGACTTAGTGCAGTTGTTTGTGCAGGGTAAAAAGTCGGCGGCTCTCTGTGAAAGTACCGAGTTAGTTTCGGATGAGCAGGTCACAGCTAATTAACTCAGCTGCCTTCATAGCTGTGCTGAGACAGCTGTTCTGCTTTGGAGTCTCAGCCATCTCATCCAGCACTGGCTTTGTGTGGCACAGCACCGGGTTCTGCGGCTCTCTGTGGTTTCCAAAGGTCAGTACTTAGGGTGGACATTCCCCTTCCATCCTGTTCACATGGAAGACACATGATCATGAGCCAGCTACTCATAAAGAGCTGTGGTTGTATTTGACTAACAGCTTGCAAGAAGTGCTTGTGTGTCTGCAGTGTCTGTCCAGGAGCAACCCGTGAGACAGAAGGAGGAGTGAGGTAAAGCACTGATTCAGACGTTTGATGAGTTGCAGTATGGTTATGTCCAGAAGAGCGAGCTTTTCTCAGTTTCATGAACTGCTTTTATATCTCTAGAATGACCTGAAGATCCTAGGTGAGTGACTGATAAACCCAGTTCAGCTGTTCCGGTTACTCAGACTTCTTCCAAGACCATTTTTAAAATGAATTTTTGGGTGGGTTTGTTGTATTGTTGTTTTTGCAGATTTGAGTTTGTGTACAGAGCCTCTGACCTCTGGAATTCAAAGGAGCAGTCAGCAAAATTCT
The DNA here is from genome assembly GCA_034336665.1 of Luscinia megarhynchos. Lineage (NCBI taxonomy): Eukaryota > Metazoa > Chordata > Aves > Passeriformes > Muscicapidae > Luscinia > Luscinia megarhynchos. The sequence goes on from JAPFBE010000003.1 coordinate 76,523,839, forward strand.
ACCCTAATCTTTTCCTTTTGTGAAAGGAAAGCCAGATAGAGTTATGCATGACTTTAGCAGAACACGTGACTTCAGGGGAAAAAAGGGGTGGCAAGCTTCACGTATTTACTTTCTGTGGGAAGTGATTAGGCATTTTGTTCATGCAGTCTATGTGGTTATGTTCTGTAGTTCCTGAATGAGCATACATCTCTGTGTATTCCTCAGAAAAGCATTTCACAGTTCAGTCTGAACAATGTCCGGTAAGATATCTAAGAGGCTTTCTGTTAGCTCTGCTGAAGATAAATTTGCATTGCCTGTGCAAAAGTGTGGAGGTGATTGTACTATAAAAAAACTGCTGTAGGAGATGTCAGTGATATTTCAACATCAGTATAAACTGAGAGAAAGATAAGGCAGTGGATAGATGTTTCCCACCAGCATGACTGTAGCAATGCTTGATGATACCGCTTTCTTGGTTGCTTGTTATCACCTTTGTTCTGGTGTTTATCATCCACAGAGGTCTGCAGACACGGTGGATCCTATGCACTGCACTTTTAATGAAGCATATGAGAGCAATCATGCTCGTTGTCTTTATGTTTGCAGGGATAAATCTGAAAACATAAACTTGGTGTAAATCAGTGCAGCAAGGTCTGTTGAACCTGTAACTCCATGAGGTATGAACTCCCCCCTGTCTCAAATAAGGCCCTGTCAATACCTGGTCTGATTTAAGGCTGTGTTGAAGGAATTCTTTCCCCTTGGGTGAGAGTGATGCTGGAAGGATTTGGGTCTGTGAGCTGCTGGCTGAGGAGGGCTTTAGCTGTAGCACCACATTGCTACCAGATGTATGAGCTTTGCTGATTGAGCTGTTTTGTGATGAGTCATTGAAGTTAGAGTTTGAAAGGGAAGATTTTTGCCAGTTCTAGTGTTCGGTGAAATGTGAGTAGCTGTCATTTTCCTCATGGGCTTTGAGAGCCTTTCTTGCATTTGAATTCTTGTAAGTGCAAAGCAAGATTTCTCGAGTTGTTGCCATTAAAGACATTGCTCGCTGAGTGTTGATAATGAACTGGTTTTGCATCTCAGGAACTTGACACTATGCCTACAACCAATTAGCAACTCCAGATGGGCTCATTATCATTGATTTTAATAAATGAGTGATAATTTCTAACACTTACTTGCAAATAAAGTCCATTCTGAGACAGGGGTGTTTTTTCTGATGTACTGTGTATTGTGAAGATAAATAGCAGTTCTGCCTGCATATAGATTTTCAAAATGAGGAGAATCTTTTTAATGGTCTCAGGGTTTGGGGCAGAAAAATAATGAAAATAATATTTCTTGTAGAAGACTTTAGAGGCTTTTAATTTATAGAAGTGAAGAGAAACCATTGCCTCTAAGGAATTCACAGATTATTTTTACTTTGCTATCCTTGCCATGTACATTTCTGTTCCTGCATTTAGCAGAAACCATTTCTACTTGTCTCACAGTACAAGACCTTCAGCTTAAAAGTTTTCCTCTGTCAGGCACATGCACATCTCTTCGTCCCAGTTCTGCCTGGTCAATAAAATGCTTTGTATTAATCACAAAAAGATTTAGTTTAAACATATTTTCCATTTGAGAATATAAAATATGATTGACGCTCACCTGATCATTGTATTGTAATTAAGGCTACACTGGTGTTTAAAAGCCTCACAGGAATTTGCAGTATTGCATTTCTAGCTGCTGTACAGATGGTGATGCTCTCTGTGTTGAAGAGATGGGGACCAGCTATTTGATTGTGCCTAAGCCAGGAGTACTCTATTTTTAATAATGCCTGGTGGGTAATTTTACTAAGCTCTTGGAAGTGCAGTCGAGTACTGAGTACTCCTTGCTGAGAGATTGGGCACAGAGTGAGAGAGTGTAAGGATGAGATGAAAACTGCAGTGGAGACACGAGGCAAGATCTGAGACCTGGCGAGGAGTGAAGCTAGGCTCAGAACACGACTCTCTTGGGTCCCATCAAGCACTGCCTTCTCTGAAGAGAGATGGTAATGCTGCGTTGACTAGCAGTCTGTTTGCTAGACAGTGCTGAGTTGTACACGTAGTTCCTTAACTACAGGCTACTTACAGCATGGGTGCAATTACAGAACCTGAATTCTAAGATTGTGGGTGACCTGACAATGTCAAATGACACAATTCCTATCTGTTGCATGATTATACTCCTCCTAGGTTAATACCTGTCTTGAACATATTTTGTTACCTATTTCTGATGTTTTATCTTCTCCCTTCCTTTTCTAATTATTTTACACCTCATGTACAGGCAAGAACTGCATTTGGAAAGGTCATAATACCTCTTTAATGGCTTAGCAGATCAGTTGTCCACATCTTCTTTCTCATTAATTTTTTAGTGATGACCTGCTTTACTGTTACTGGTTTTTCAGTGCTGAGGGTATCAGCAGTGTAAAAAAAGACCTGATCCATACATCAAAGGGCTTTTGTTGACTCAGGACTTGGACACCGTGATCCTTGTGGATCCCTTCCTGTTCAGAATATTCTGTATTACCAGAAAGCTTAGTCAAGGAAAGCAAACATGTGCAAGTGTAGTTGTAATACAGCTCATGAAAAAGTCTTTTATTTGTCCATGGGAAGGCCATTCCACCATGAGGGAAGAGTGTGACAGGAAGGGAATGGAGTGCTTGGTTTGTAGAGGTGTCTGGAATAACCCAGGGAAGTGACAATACAGGAGAGACACTATCACAGTAATTACCCCATCTTCATTTTCAGCTGAAAAACATCTGGCTTTTTATTGCTCCAGTAATTGGGATCTAATTGAAAAAAAATCAGTGAAAGACAACAACAAAAAATCAGTGGAACTTTTCAAGTATTTGCTTTTCCCTTTCCTACCATCTGTAGTTACTTTTGCCAGAGAATGTTCTCACTCAGTAATTTTCCAGTGATTTCAAGGTAGCTCTTTTTTTTGTTTCTCTCTTGCTTTTCTTCTACATGAATTCTTTGCCATTGCTTTCTAAACCCTGATGTATTTGATGAAGAGAAAGTGTTAGCAGTTTTTGAGCCCATAACCCCTTCAAGGTGATTTTCTAGTAATTTTGTTAGTTCTGTACAAATGCTCCCACTTTACAGATCTGGCTTCTGTAGTCTTCTGGCCATGGCTCCAGAATCATTAATGCTGGGTCACCCAATGATTCAAATTTGATCTGGGTCAGGTGTGGGTGTGATCATATTTCTGCTGAACTATTTGGAAAAACAAGGGTTTAATGGGTTTTTTTTCTTTGTTCTGGGAAGACTGGCAACACCTGTTTAGAATAAAACAACATTTTAATCTGGATTTATTTACTGTGATGTGGAGACTGCATGTCCAGACAAAGTGTTACACTCAAAACCTTGTTCGCAGCCAAAAGGCAGCACGCTTTTTATAAAGCAAACAGTTTATTCTTAGCATAACTGAATTTTTGGAAGTCTCATCTTGATTAGTCCATATTCAATTATTACAGAAAAAGAAAGAATTATAATGCAGTTAAAACTGTCATACCTTTAGTTCTTGGTTTCTATCCCTCTTCCTGGTGTTATGTTCACCTGTCTTCTGCTCCTCTGGGTTTCGAGGTTGCTGATTTTATTCTGGTAGTAGTAGGTGTTAGAGCAAATTGTCAGCATCTGGAGTCCTTTCCTGGGAGAGGTATGAGGTTCATCATCTTGATTCTTTCTTTCTTCCTTCCTTCCTTCCTTTCCTTCCTTTCCTTCCTTTCCTTCCTTTCCTTCCTTTCCTTCCTTTCCTTCCTTTCCTTCCTTTCCTTCCTTTCCTTCCTTTCCTTCCTTTCCTTCCTTTCCTTCCTTTCCTTCCTTCCTTTCCTTCCTTCCTTCCTTCTTCCCTTCCTCCCTTCCCTTCTTTCTTTCTTTCCTGTAGGGTGACTTGGGGTCATTTCAGTATGTTTGGTAAAACAACTTTACACCTATCTCTTTTCTTCATTGGTCTGCAGTTCCACATTGCATCTGAGTTTTTGCCATATATAGTTGTTTTATAGGTATTATATACTATTTCTTTGTTCTCTCTGAAGCCAGTTTGTCCAGCTCCAGGTCTGCAGTTCTTTGTTGACCACTGGTGATTTGTTTATGGCCGTGGTCTCAGGTGCCAAGCCTGTGCCCCATTTCTCATCCTGTGCCTCTACTCTTCCATGCCACATCCTGTGTCTTCACTTCTCCAGTCCTCTGCTGTGGTACCAGACTGTTGTATTTCTCTCTACAAAGTTACTACATTAGTGGTAAATATTCTATGCAGAGCAGCTGCTTTTTACTGCTGTCTGTGCAAAACTGTGGTTGTACCACACACAAACAAAACTAAAACAGAGGGGATATACATACCTGGCCAGTTACAGAAATTGTAGTCACATCTAAACCAGTTAAACCAAAGCTACAAGCAGGCCAAGAAAAGCTAAGGCAAAACAGAAGTGACGCATCCTGAGGCCTTGAAAATTCACTACAAAGCTTATGGCCTATGAAGAACAGTGGCAGTACTGAATTACAGGGCTAAAGGTTAACCCAACTATTTATTTCTGTACAAAACATAACTGCTGGAGTGAATATACTCCTGATCATAGCTTGGTGTTTTGTGATCGAAGTGTTTGTTGCGTTTTTACCCCAGTACAAGGTGAACTGCTGTATGAATTACTGAGCTGAACTGCAGCCACAGTTGTACCTTCTGCCTTTAGTGAAAATAAAACATTTCTGCTGTTTAATGCTGTTTTAATAAATCCTGTTGTTGACTTCAGTTGGTATCACTGCTCAGTGGTCTTCTTGAAGAGAAAGATTGCACACATTGGTAGTAGGATTGCCTTCCTGAACAGATTCAGCTAAATCTGCCCAGGAAAGGGCTGGAGGCTGCGAATGAGTTTGGTGCAGTTGAGAGACTGAAGGGCCTGTCTGCCTGCTGTGGAGGGCAGATGCTGAAGGTAAGGGCAGGTCACTGGGACCTGTGGTACCAGAGATGAACTGCTGGTGGATGACTGTCAAAATCATGTAAACAGCAGATGATACCTTTAACAAGTCAAAATTGATCAGCATCTCACTTGTAAGTAGAATCTCTCTGAAAAGAAATGGAAAATGTGGGATCTTCTGCTCATATTTACCCAAGTTGACTTCTAGAGCAGACTGTTCTTGAAAATTCAGGCTGTGCCTTCCAGTCTTAGAATTGATATCTCACTCCCACACTGAAAATGAACCCCCACAACCTTATGAGGGAGTACTTCCCAAGTCTTTTTCCTCAAAGGTGAAGCAACCTGCTAACAGAATAGTCATTAAACACTGGGGTGTGAGAAGGAGGGTATGGGGGCACTAAGGGTGGATGTGTTCAGGATTAGTGTGCCAGCAGAGCTGTCTTGGGCCTTCAGCATTCCCACCTTGGGTACAGCTTCTGCTGATCGCTTCTATCTCCAGCACCACAGAACAGCAGAGTTCACCTTTTTTTGTTCAAACATACTCTGATTCTAGATTCCACATTCTGATTCCACTGTCTGCTTCCATACAGAAAAATACAGGCATCCTGCACGAGATTTTTCTCATATGATTGCATTGATACAGAGTTCTGGTTGTCTCTGGGTTGATGGGTTTTCTTTTTTTTTTTTTTTTTTTTTTTGTAGACAATGAGGAAGAATGAGTCATCTCAGTTTCTCCACGGTGACTCTAAGTAGAGCCTACAGTGAGTAATTCAGATGTGACCACCTACACAGAACTCCCTCCCCATCATTGGATAAGGGCAAAGAGAGCGTTGAATTTGGGTTGTTCTCAACTCCAAAAAAAGGAAGGAGCTATTTCTTAACTCACAGCATTCCTCTTTTTTACATGTTGACTAAATATATTCATAACTGAAAAGAGAGCAGAGATTTGTAGTCTGGTTTCCTGAGCCCTATTTTCCATGTATGTCTGTATATCTGTCTAGTTTGTCCACTGTTACTTTTTCTAACATTTGAACAATTTTAGCCATGTTTGACAGAGGAGTGAAAATAGTAACTTTGTGACAAGTTCTGCATTTAAGCAAAAATGGAGATAGGAAGGGAGGGCACAGCAGTTAGTTTGATTTTCAACAGAAGGAAATATCTAGATGAGAAGGATGTCACGAATATGTATAGATTCTTTTGGACAAGGCTTTCTCTCAAGTTGGAGAAATACATTATATTCTCTCATTTTTCTGTTTTCTCCTTTCCCTTTGCTTTCTCTGGTATCAGTAAAAGGCTGTGTACTGTGCCACAAGACGCTGATCTTCAGGAAAACAGAGTAGGATCTGGTTCAGATTGCTGTATCTCCATAGGAAGTAGGTATCTAAAACCTCTCTGCCCTCAGCAGAATCAAAACTCCACAAGTAATTCAGTGGTGCAAAGATAAGGGTCCACTCTGGGAAGGCTGAATAGTTTTCTAAACTCCACTGCTGGGTTTCCCTTGGCTAAGTAGAAGCAAAGACATCCATGTTATCCATCCCATGTTATCCACCAGCTAGAGACAGACCATTCTGACCTCACTGATCCTACTCCTTTTGAGTTACTTGGATTTTCACATGTACTGATTTCTGCTTGAGGAAGCAGAAGTGGCAGGAGGAAGCAGTTGTGGGTGATCTTAGATGAGCCCTCATTTCAGATGATTGAGAGTTTATGAACAGAAAATCCTCAGATGAGCTTGCATAGTTTGTATTCCTCATTTCACTGCAAGACAGAAGAATTTGAAAGACCTTTATTTTCAACATGTACCCTAGAAGTTCATCCTCATATTGAGATAGAACTTCTTGTATTTTAGCTTATGGCCATTGCTCATCATCCTGTTGCTCTGCACTGCCAAGATGAGTCTGGCACCATCCTCTCAGCACCCGCCTTGGAGATACTGATGAGATCCCTTCTCAGTCTTCACTTTTCACACAAATGCTCTGTGTTTCTGGAAGTGTCTTGTGTTGTCTTAGGTGGAATTTCTGGAAATAAAGCCCCTAAATTATTGCATACTTGTCTGACTTGAACCTAGAGATTTTGCTCGGGACCAATTTCATGCAGGGGCTGAACTGTCAACAGAATAAAGGTGTTCCCAGTTTTTTTTTTTCTGAGCTGAGTGTGGCAGAGCACAGGGCTGCCTAGTGTCTGTGAAAGCTTAGCAAGGTGTTACAGTTTTTGCTAGGTGATACAAGACTCTCCACACTGGCTATATTTATACATCCTTTCCTCCTTCTTTTGATTTTTCCCAGGATGGAACAAGAAATGCCATTGATTAGTAAATAGCTGGTATTTTTAATTCCTGTGGGTGTTAGGTTTATTGGGGTGAGGGGGTTGTGTGGTATGTGTTTAAAAGAAAATCAGAAAGTTTAACAATATGTGTTATCTTCTAACTAAGGTGTTTCTTAAATAGGGACATAGGAAGGAAGCTGAAGAAAAACTGAGACAGCACATGAACTGTGAGAAGTACATATATATTTGGTTAATCTAAATACAACTGCTTCTTAGTACATAACTAGAAATTTAGGCACTGCCAGAATACAAATTGTAAAAGAGAAGTTATATCTGTCTTTTTATTCAGTTCTTATTTCTGTCCTAAGGTAAAGTACTTATTAATATAAGTCTTGTTTCTCTTTCTTTCCTTGATCGAATTAATAGATTTTTTCCTAAAAAATAAAAATCAAAATTTACAAGCAAATGAAAGATTTGATATTCTGTGTCTCCATTTTTTAAAAATTTCTCCTTGCTCTCTAGTTCTGGACTAATTTTTGCAGCTTGGCCTAGGAATGTTCTGAATTTGCATCAAAATCCTGATAGTTTTTACTTTTATGTCTTTCTCTTGAATAAGTTTTTGATAAGCTTGATAAGTTTTTAAAGGAGGGGTGTCAGTGTTTGTAAGGTAGATGTAAATATTGATTAAGTGCAAGGGTGATTTTGAATTGTATGCAGGATTTCCGTCATGGCTTTTGTCTTTATTCAAAGTCTTTGTGGAGACAGTTAGGTGTTGCCAGCTCTCTTTCTCCTGTGGGATGTAGTGGGAAATCCAAGTTTCCTCTGATGTAGGAGATAGCAGCACCACCCAGGTGCCTTATTTCTCTGCCGCAGGACATCCTAAGCCCTGGAATCAGCGTTTTCCACAGGCAGGGCTAGGAGACAATGGATGTTCTTGTAGCACCACGAGACACCTGAAGTTGAAGTGAGTTCCCATTTTGCCAGAGCAGTCATGCAGCATGGAGATTCCCTTGGCTGAGGCAGCTGCCTGGGCTGCCTGTGGGAGGAGGCAGCAGGTCAGGACACGTTCTGGTTGGTCACAGCCCCGGAGATCTCTTGCCAGAATTCTTGTCAATCAGCCGTCTCCCTGATGGCGTTCTGTCTGTCCCTGTGCAGCGCTGCTTCAGCCATCTGAAGCCTGAGGTGCTGGAATGTCTCCACCTCAGCCATATGTTTTGACCTAGAAATAGTTTTCTCAGGGCAGGCAAGATTTTCTTCACTTCTAGTTTAGTCCTGCCCTCTGTAGCAGGTATTTTATGAGGTTATTACCTCTGGTGCTCTAAGGCACCAACTCCGGAGCTCTTGGCTCCTACTTCATTGGATTATCTTAAATAAGCAAAGCAGCTAATAGTTGCTAAAAACATTATTTATTAGAAAACACATCAGTCTCAAAAGGCAGCAGCATAAAGCAATGGCAAAAGCAGCAGCAAAGCAATTGGCAAATGCAGTGGCAGTAAGCGAATGGCTAAAAGCCCTGGCAACAGCCAGAGGCTAAAAGCCCATGGCTAAAAGCACCAACTCTGCCCAATACATACTCTTATGTAGGATTTTTCCAACAAGCTGAGACACAAGCTCAGACCACCACTCCTTAACCTATTAGAATTCTAGTTTCTTAGCACGCCAGGTTACATGTAAGACTACGCATACAACCTATCTTGTTCTATATGAAAAATGTAAGCAATATTCTTACTATAGCTCTAGTATGTAGTGTTTACAACCATGGTCCTGGAGCCTCCACTGAAAACATCACTATGTTTGTTAACCTTCACTAGAACTTACACTGCTACTGTGGAATCTAAACCTTTCACTTACTAAAAGCATTACAGCTCATACTAAAACTTACTAACTTACTTCTACTTAAACGTCTACTTTATATGTGAGTGGCTTAATATACTTCAATCCATCCACAGCCTTTAATTCAATCTCTGCATTTTGATTTCTCTCTGAACTATTCAGAGAGACCCCTGACTCCAACAGTATTTGAAACTTATTTGTATCTGATACTGGAAAACATCTGACATTGAAAACAAAGGCTCTAGCTTCTACTGAGCAATACCAGAGATGCCAAAAAGCATAGCAATAACCCAGTGTGTAGGAAGGCACAGACAAGAGCAAGTGGGAGCACTGTTGTAGCAGATAACCTTGTTTATGTTGGCAGTAAACAGTTGAACCTCTCTTCATCTTACAGTTTTGATTTCTTGTCAATGGTAAGGGCCTGTGCTGGTGATTGGAAACCCCTAAGATTTGGAGCACAGATGTGTGCACCGTCTCCAGGAGATCTGTGAAACCTTCCTCCCAAGGCCTAGGGCAGAGCCAGATGCTTTTCCATTGTGTGTCACCTGGGGAAGGTGGGATGCCTGCCTTGCCTGCCACTCCCTGCCCAAACTTCTAATGCTGCAAGCAAAAGTGCTCATGCTGCGGTGGATTTTGCAATCCAAACATTTCCATTAGAAACTGGAGTCAGACCAAAATGCTGGATTATCAGCCTGTTTTCAGAAGGTAGGAACCAACTTTGCACTCTCTGGATGTGGGCTGAAATTAAATTGGTGGAGCAGAGTCAAAATGTCAGTTCCCTGCAGAAGTCTAACAACTTCTTGAATTTTTTTTTCTGCTTTTCTCTTGTAGCTGAGCATCATCCCATACCAGCTGGGAGCTTGTTAGAAACTGACCTTCCCTTTTGTTCTTCTCATGAGTACAAATAATTTTGTAGTTATCTTTCATTTGCTGATCAGAGAACATCGGTTCAGGGGTCTCATAGCTCTTGTCCTTCCTGGCTTTTTACCTTCTGGATCGTTGACTCACGAGAACTTGACCCTGTGGGCTCCTTGCTGTTATTAATTACATGATGCATATTGGTTTGTCTTTGGGCGTTGGTCTTTATCCTTGGAATCTTGCAAATATTTTAAACAATCAGCCTATTGTTTAGCAAGTGCTCTACACACACTGTAGGCCTTTTGTGAATTTCAGTTTAAAAAAAATAATAAAAGAATGACTAATGGAGCACGAATGGTGCTTGTGACACTGTAGTCCATTGTGTAACTATTGAGAGAAAATTTGCATTCCTAGAAAAGCTTGTTCACAGTCAAATATAGGACATTCTCTTTATGGCTCATGGGAAAAGATGTACTGTATATTCAGCTCAGGATGCTACTTGGAAGGATCAACTCTTAAAAAATGTCATTCTCCTCCCTTGTAACATTGAAGTCAGACTGAGACCTGGCTTTGCTTGGCAACAGAAGTGACTTTTCCATTCAGGCAAGTGGCATGGGGGGTCTGTTTTAGGTGTGTCACATACATGCACCATGATTTGTTTGCTAAAATGGCTTTGCTTTTAGATGATGGTAAACTTTGACATGGATGGTCCTTTTGAATAGGGAGAGTACATTATTATATAATAAAAATGTCTGCCTTCTCTGAATGTTGGAGGCAGCCTGGCAGTCTGTGCTTTTCTTTCCTTCAAAAGCATATTTGTTTATGGCTTTTAGTTCTTCCCCTCTGAAGTTGTCAGAGATCAGAGGTTAAACTCAGCTCATTAAATGTTTAGAAAGCTCGTGAGTTCCACTCAGCTCACCAGAAACTAACAGCTATCTGTCCTGCATGTGCCTAAAAAGATGGTACTGGGTGCTCAGAGGGGTAAGGCTGCATCTTAGATATGCTATAGGTAGTTTCCTGTGGCATTTGTTGTCTAGGTAGAATTAGTCTGTTTTGACTTTTTATTTTGCTGTGAAGAATTAATATCCAGTCGCTGCTCACTTGAGATACCATTCCATTGTCTGTTAGTGAAATCTCTTTGGGAAAAGGTGTTGCCTGTCATAATGGGCATACGTGGTGCCAATCACTGTGGGATTCCTGTCCTGGGAGGGATGGTGTTAAAATGCTAAAACTTAATTTGCAGCAGCAGAGCCTGTTCTGGTCCCATGGCAGAGTGGCAGCCAGCACAGAGTGCCCAGCTCCTGCTGCCAGGCCCTGGTTCCAGCAAGGTGCCAACTGAGCTTTCAAATGCTTGCCTGGAGAGGGGTGTGTTCTGAGGACCCTTAAGAGTATGTGTGTATACACAGATAAGGGCTGTGAGGACCACTTAGCACAGATCCACAGAGAGCTGCTGCAAATGGGAGAGTCTGATGTGGGCAACAGCTGGGTGTCCAGGCCAGTTCAGCCAGTACCGGCTAGGACAGAGTCACATTCATGGGGGACAAGCGCCTGTTTGTCTCCCCTCCGTCTGCTCTGATGTGACCCAGGAGGTTTTTCAGTATTACCTTTTTCTCCTCTTGAAGAAACAGGAGTGTTGGAAGTATTGAGGAGAGTGTGTTGTCAGTCTGGGTTTGGGAAGTGAGCAGGGAGCTCTCAATACATCTGCAGCATTATACTTGTAAGAGAACTGCCCAAGTACTACAAGTGCTTCTATTCATGGCCCTGCTGTAAATTCAAATCAATTGGACCCAGCTCTCTTGGCATCCAGAGCTTACAAATTAGATTGTATTTGCCACATGTCATTGTTAATTTGCAGTTTTCACCTTGATTAATTTTTAGGAATGTACATAATGAGAAACTTTAAAAAAACAGGAAGAGAGGAAATGGAAATTTGGCCTCTACAGTGTTTTTCTCATTTATGACCTCTGTGTCTGAAATTGTGTTGCTCAGTGGTACATTTTGTCACCTGTTTTCTGTGTCAGTTCAGTGACTATTGAAACAAAATATTCTGTTTGATACAGAAGAAATGGTGTGAACAGCTCATGGCAATTAGTGTCTGAGTAATTGGCACATCTTTGTGAGCAATGAAGCGGCTGCTTGTTGTACTGACAGGGAAAGAATTTTCATAAAGAAGGTGCTGGAAAGGTGGCTTTATCATCACTGACTACTGATTTTGGTTGTGTTACTTATAGAAGTGAGCCAGGTTAATATTTTAAGACATTGATACAAAAAATAGGTGTCTTCAAGACCTATGCATGTACTGCAACTCAAAGTGGGCCTATTTTCCAGAGGTGTGTTCCCCTTCTGTTCCATGATTTTTTTTGTAGAGTTCTGGGTGTTAAATTCATATGCATATTCTTGCTTCTGGAATTAGGAGGTGAACTTTAGGGACCAGAACTTAAACTTTTCTTCTTCCTTTTTATGTTCTCTGTTTGGTTTTTTGTTTTTGTTTTTTGGTTTGGTTTGGTTCTTCTTGTTGTTTTGTTTTGGTTTTTTGTTTGCTTGTTTTTTAGACAGTATCTTATTTTGAAGCAAGATGAAAGTCTCTTTTTAACTTTTCAGTCTGAGCAAGTCTCACAGAACCACAGAATGGTTTGGGTTGAAAGGGACCTTAAAGATCCTCTAGTTACAACCCCCCTGCCATGAGCAGAGACATCTTCCACTAGACCACTTTGCTCAAAGCCCCATCCAACCTGGCCTTGCACACTTTCAGAAACGAGACATCCACAACTTCTCTGGGCAACCTGTGCCAGCCTCTCACCTCCCTCATCGTATCCAGCCCCTTTCTGCATAGGATTTACTTGTCTTTGGGAAGGTGTGTATAATTTATGTTCTTGCTGATCAGAAGTGTAGTAGATCAGAAGTGTAGTAGAATGACTATGTGTATACTTTATGTTTTTGCTGAACAGAATGAGGCACACTTCTAAGAACTTGCTCAGAAATGACTGCTTTCAGTAATTACAGGATAAGATGGTTTAGCCAGATCACACCTCATATTCATTTTGTGACTTTTGTCTAAGATTTTGCCAGAAGTTATTGTTTGTTTTAAAGTGATACATGAAATTGGTTGTTGTAACTTTTTTCTTGAGTCACATTCTCTTAAGTGAAGAGGTGTTTAGGAGTGGTCATCCTTAGGCCTGATGTTCACAGAAAGCTTTTCATAGAGATCTAGTAGGAGCTTTTCTTTCCTTTGGAGTGTGGAGACAGCAAAGGAAAATTTCCTGAGTTTCAAGTACGAAGAATGTTGTACTAAGCTCCTGACAACAGGCATAAGGATACAGGTAGGAGAGCTCAGTAATGCAGAAATGGTGCGTTTGTCTGCATAGGTTAAAGCTTCAGGGCATCATGGTTTGATTCTGGCAGTTTCTTTGCAGCTTTGTGCTCATCTTCTACCTGACTTGGGTTCACTGCCGGCTTCAGATCCTCACAAGGTCAAGTTGCCCTCTTCGGATGCTCATACTTGGACTTTCTACTTCTAGGGAAAACTGTTGCTTCTCTGTGCTTGGAAAGAATGAACTTTGTAGTCAAACTTTTAGAGTACCAGTTGCCAAAACAAATTGGAACTACGAGTTTTGTTTCTTTTCCTGGGCTTTCTTTTACATCACATTTTTACATTGCAGTGAGATTGCCTTGTATCATTAATGGCAAATGCTACTTAATGATACTTTTTGAAGTGGCTTAAGACTTCATCACCGGTTTCACCCAAAATATTTCCCCTGCATGTTCATAGTTTAACAGGTCAAGTTTGTGCATCACAAGCACTTCTGTTTGCAGCTTCTTTCCATCTTTGCTGACAGTTTAAGCTCAGCACGCTGGCATGCCTTCAATTCTGCTATGGATGCAGTAATACCTTTCAATTGCCTCAACAGGAACCACCGGAGGGCATCTGTCTGAGTCTGAATTATGTTTGAAAACCATCTGGCATATTGTGGGATAGTCCTAATAATAACAATGAACACTTTATCAGGAGTTGAGTCACTGTGCTCGGTTTCCAGTGTAATGCTCCTAGTGGTTGCATGTATGCATTCCTTATAGCCAAAGGGTTACTTACTACTGTGTGCAGGTATTGTATAGGAACATTGTGCTGACAGCTCACGTTTGAACTCATTTATCGTTCAAAATCTGGCTATAAGGAAAAACACTTAAATAATAAAATTAATTACCAAGATGAAAGACACAGATCAGTGTTAGTTGCATCCTTGACCTGTTTCCTGCTTTTGCGTGGGGGAGGAATGAGGAGAGGTGTAAATAGGGATGGCAGTCACAGGAGTAAGGTACTTTCCCTGAAGGTGCTTTTGACCTGTTGAAGGGATCTCTTTTGGTACTTAACACAGGCATCCATCAACAAGGAAAACGAAGAGCTGCCTGGGCCTGAAGCATGGGGAAGAGAAAAGCTCCAGGAGGTCCTTGGTCTTCCCTGGTTCCCCACAGGAGCTTACTTATTTTCCTGTCGGCAGAGGTCAAAGTATTTTGTGAATCTGAGTGTATGTTGTTTCCCAGAACCTTAATGAGGTTCAGAGACAATACTGTAATTTTGCATGTTGAAGTAATATTGCAGCTAGCAGTTACTGGCACGACTGTAGTGATTTTTACTTGTGGCTGAGATCTGTGCAAACCTACCTGTGTTCTCAGATGTTTGTCAGGTGTCCCCCAACCCAGCACTTACATGTGCCCATCCTGCCCTGGCCATCACTCAGGTCTGTTCTGTGTTGCCTTACTGGTGAAACGCAGCTATTGGGCGTTTGTCCCTGTGAGAACAGAATGTCCTCAGTGGGGTCCTCAGCACATTAAACTGATGCCAGACAAAGCTGTCAGGCTGCCAAAAGTGCTGCATGAGACAGCTTTAACTTTACATTGGCAAAAGCTGGGCTAACGTGCAGAAGCCGTGACAGAAACACGAGTAAATGATTTGCCTGAGATGATGCAGAAGGGCTGGTGGCAAAGCATGGAGGGAGCTCTGGTGTCCTCACTCTGAGTTTGTGTGCTGGTCCCTGGATGCTCTCCTGCTCTCCCCTACCCAAAGCCTTATGAAACTGTGTGGTTTGAGGATCTTTGCTGTTGTATTGCCAGCAAAGGGGAGCTAAAATTGACTAAACCACTGAAACTAATAAATTTCTTATGTGCATTCAGGGACATCAGATTAATTAGTTTGCTAAGCAGTGAAGCTGGAGCTGTGCAGCTGCCTGACAATGATAAGAGGAGGGAGCTGCAAACCAGTGGCCTTTCTGCTGTCTGCTCCTTCCTTCCATCTCAGCTCCCTGGAAATGGCAGATGAGGAGAGCAGAGGTAGCGAGCCAAACATGCAACCTATGCATACTGTGCTGAGCTGCATAATCCAGGGGTATTGTTCAATGTGTCTGCAGGCGTGGCTTCCCAAAAGCTCCCACTGCTGTCACTGGAGGGAGGCTTCACTGGTGTTTTCTGCAGGAGCACAGGGACATTGGTGCCGGGAAAATTTGAAAATCCACTTCTAAAATGCAAATGCTTTCCTTCTTCAACAGCCACTTGAAGCCAAGCGTGATCAACAAACACAAAACACTTTCACAGCTCAGACATTCTGGGATTATGGTTCTCCCTCCTTTCCCCTTGTCTTTTTCTTTTTTCCCTGCATATTGCTGTTCACCCCTTAGTTTGGCAAAGTGAAATTAATTAACAATTTCATAAAAATCTTTGGTCTACAATTATTAGATAATCACTGCTTGTGTATTAAGCAGTCACTGGGAATGTACATGGGCAGCCAAGTTGTGTCAGCAGAAAACCTGGTGAAATTTTGATCCTTTTGTTAGCACTCTCCCCTCCATAGGAGCTGTTCAGAGCAGGTTAGACAGATAGCTCTTGGGAGTTGTTTGGCTCTGTCTTTGTCCTTCTAGCTTTGGGACAGAGAGACTAGCATGCTCCACTAAACCTGTCCAGTCTTTCCAGCTCCCTTTTCTGTTTCTAAAGGACATTAAATTTTTGATGCAAATGCCAATAGATTACTGGGATTTTGCAGTGGTTGCTTGGTTGAGTAAGCTGTCCTGCATGGGGTACAGGGCCAGGTCAGCTGCTGGTGTGCCCCTGGCTTAGTACTTACACCTGTGCTAAAGGATTTGTAAACTCAGCAGGGCTGCTGACCTTTAAAATGCATTTAAAACACACAAAAGTGTGGGCCCTGCAAGGGGACGGGAGCTAGAAGGCATGGCTTCTGGAGGCTTACCCTGAGCCTCTGGCTCCCCCGGCTGGAGCCAGTGTGGGAGAAGGCGCAGTGGGGTCCCAGGGACAGGAGTCCGGCTTGTCACCCAGCAATAAAGGCATCTGCAGTATCTGCTTGCTCTTCATTGATAACTTTAAGTACCTTTGAGTACCTTAAAGTACACTCTTAAGTACCATCTCCTTATAGGTTGCTGTACAGTAAATGGGTGCTGCTCTGTGGAATGACTAAATTAAGTGGTTTGTTTTTGTTTTTTTTAACATGCATTTAAAAATCAAGTTAATTAAATAAGTGTAAACACGAGGGTGAACACTTGGAAAAGGAAGACTGACCGTGCAGAAACCAGGCTGAAAGAACTTTCAAGGGAACACATAAAGGGTCTGAGCTCATTTAAGTAAAGTAATGTAAAAATGTGGTTTAGTGCTGAGCTTAATTTAGCATGCCTGCAGGCTGCTGTGCGCAAAGTGTTCTCAGCCTTCCTCATCATCTCCAGATACAGATTCCTCCCCTCTCTGTGTGCTGCATCTGATGATTTATATAGCCATGTAATGAATCCAATCAGCCTTGTTACCCAACAGAAGACTCTCTTCATGTTTATTAATAGCTTACTGCCCCGTCAGATCAGCAGATTGGACTGTGCGTCCCACGATGCCCGTCCAGCACAATGGAGATGGCAGCAGTGTGCAGTCTGGGTTGAGAGGAGAGGGGAGTGTGAGCAGCCCAGCAGCAGCAGCAACTTTATATCAATTTTGTTGTAATGTGAAACTGTACATAAGTACAGTTCTTGTATGAGGCCTTCTCATTCACAAAAATGGGAGGTTTTGCAGATTCAGTTCGTGCTGTTTTAGTGTAAGATCATTTTCTGCTTCAATAGAGACTGTAGAGTGGCTGTGGCAGGAGTTGTATGCACTAATGCCACTGGCCATCCAGAATTATGTGAGTTTACCTGGCAACACCATGGGATTTGGGCACACTGGAAAGCTGAGTGTATGGCTGTTCAACCTTGTACAGCAAGAGCATTCGGTGGAATTGTGCTAATCGATTGGCACACCAGTGTCATTTATTTTAAATAACTTTTTACTGTTCCTAAAGGTTCCATTTTGAAGTTTCTACTTCGCAGGATGAAAGTGGTGCCAGTACTCTTTAATTCTTGAACAGACAGGACTAACTCCCAGCAAGAGCCCAATTTTTCTGTAGTCCTTTTTGTTTTTAACACTCCCTGTGCAATACTTTGCCAAACTCCAAAGAATAGAAGTAAAAATGGAACATTTTGGCCTTTAGTGGCTGTTTATCAGCAGCAAAACAATTTCCAGACAATTACCAAATCTCCAGGCCCTTTGGAAGCTCAGATACAGCTATTTCTAGGTTGTCACATGTCTAATTAATATAAGTAGTAATGGTAGTACTCCTGCTGGTATTCTTCTTTAGCCAAGGCTAGGCTTCCAGGTCTGGTAGCTGATCCTTAGGAGTGTCTTTACACCCAGCTGAAACCTTTCTGGGGTCAGTAAGGCAGTGGGAATTAATTGGCACAGGTAGCATTTATCTCTGTACAGTGACTTCAGGGAGTAACGTTGTACCGCATAGGAACTTTCTTTTACAGTCATCTGGGGTTTTAAAAGCCTTCATTTTGAATGCTAATTTTAAGCAATTAGGGTTCTAGAGGAGGTTGCAGCATAAAAATGCCATAAAATATAGGCTTATTTTAATTGTTTACAGCTTAGAAAAACTGTGTAGAAAAGGAACATTTTTGTTTTGCTTTGTTATTTAGTGAATTGCATTTTATATCACCAGAGACATATGCTGGGAGTGTCTTTTTAATTCTCCTCAGCTTTGTATGTATCCTTGAAGCAGAAGAGTTGTGTGCAGTGCAAAGAGTTTTAATTCTGAATTTCTTCCACCACTGTGCAGCTGCGGTTGGAGCTGTGCTGGCGTGTGTTCAGGAGCCTGTCTGTTTTCATCCCCTTGCAGCGCACTAATATCTCCCATCTGAAGGGCTGAAATGGAGGCCCTTGGTTTCTGTAATTTAGGAGTTGATCCAGTGCAAAGGAAACTTCCCCATCCAACCATCCAGGAGCCAGTCTGGCAGTCGCTCTCTCAGCACCTGAGCTGGGACCAAAGCCCCTTTGCAGCTACACACCCCACACTCACAGGCAGACCAAGTTTCCGTGCTGTCTCGACCCCAGGTTTCCCATAGCAGAGTCTTAGACATCCCAGTCCTCCAAATAATTTAATCAGGGTGCAATAACTAATTTGCAAAATACCAGCTTGAGCTGGTGTCTTCAAGGAGGGACCCCAGACAAAGGAACCCCTGGGATTTTATACGCTGAGAGTCTAAATGCAGGGAGGTCTGGGGGTCCTTGGCTCCTGCCATGTCTCTGTGTGTCCAGAAGGGTCCCCAGGCCCTTCACTGTGCAGAGGGTTGGCAGTTCTGGCCTCTTGGCTCGGGCTCTCACCACACACAGCTCAACCTGCAGCTCCACTGCAGCTACCCCCCCAGCTTCAGGCACCGAGTGTGTTCCTCAGCACAAACTGGTGGTTGTGTTAATGCTGGCCCAGTCTGAGCTGAGTTATTTAGTAATGAGTTGTGTACGCTTTGGTAATCCCCGGTAATGGCAAGTAGAACAGGTTCTCTTAAAGCACTGCTGAGGGCTGAGAGTGAGTGGAAAGGGTAGGAATAACGAAAAATGCCTGATATGACTGTGATCAAGTGGTTGGACCTGTCAGCTTTTGAACTTTCTTGAGCACAGTTGTGATACGCTCTGGTGTTTCTCTTTACAGCGCTTCCACGTCGCAGTCGGACCATTCCACTCACACCAAATCTGCTTCTGCTTTGTCGTCTGACTCCATCTCCACCTCAGCAGACAACTTCTCTCCAGATTTAAGGGTATGCTTTTGTCTTAAAAAAGAAAAAAATACAAAAAGGTGACCTCCTTCAGAGAATATCTTACTTCTGTGAGTTGGCTGTGGTAAAATGTCAGGTTTCAGTAATGCCAAAATATATTTGATCCAAATTACTGAAAGGACCTGAAGTCAAACAGGTGAAATTGAAGTTTAATCTCTACCATATGATGCCTTTTTTTATAAAGTTATTTAATCTTTAAGAAGCTGACTCTGCAATCCTCACTTGGAGATGAATTTTCAAAGCTGCTCCATTTTCTTTTGGTGCTTTAAGTAAAATCCTTAACCTGTCAGTTGTACATACTTTTTCTTCCTGTTATGTGTGTGTGTATACACACACACACATGCACATGAGGTGAGACCTTCTGCTTGTTTGTAAACACTGAGTCCTTGTAATCTCCAAGCTGATAAAAATAATCTTCTGTAACAATTAATTGCTCTGACATAAAGAGGTCCAAACAGGGCTCTTTTAAGTGTGCTATTAGATTACTTAATTATAAATTCAGAGTTCTAGTTCAGTGTCACAGGAGTTTTGAAAGCTCTCTATATGTTTCTCTTATGAAGCTAAGGTGTTTGTTGATATATCTTAGCTTTAAAAAAAAAAATCCCTGAGTATAAAACTGTTGGTACTGATACATTCTAGTAACAACTTCAGCATTTCTCAGCTGTGGTTGAGAATCTTTGTAAAATGTAAACACAGTAAAACTGCATTAAAATCTCCGACTACAAAGCTAATTCCTTTGACAACCGTGCTGATTTTTCATCCCATGAGTATTGTCTCAGTCATCCATAATTAATCACAGAAAGTCCACCTGTTTGTAAGTGACAAAAATATGACTGTTTCTTTCTAAAGGCAGCTTATTAGCCAATTTTAAGCTAGGATTTGGAAATAATCAGTAGTTTATGTACATTCTATGATAGTCTTCACCTTTTGCCTGTGGATACAAACAAGTTACCTTCTGAACATGCCTAGGTATGGAATTTTGTAATATGTCTGACGTTTTTCCCTGTGAAGTCAAGGTGTTCAGTCACTCTAACATACAGAAAACATCATTTTTAGGCTGAGACTAAGTGGCTTATTGATATGAATAAGATTGCAAATTCTCCTACAGTTCTAACTGTATAATATTATATAATATATATAATATTCTTTAAAAATTAAACTTATTTTCTTATTTAATTTTTTACTGAAGTTTGCATATGTAGAATTCTGTATTCAGTTTTGATGACACTTGAGGACTACCTTTAGAAGTAGAGGACAAACCAATATTTCCTTTATAGAACTGAAGTTGTCTTTCCCTTCTGGTGGTTAAGATGGCTCAACATATTTTCTTTGCAATCCTGATTGTCTCTTGTGACTCTTTCCTCCCTTTTGTCACCTTATCTGTGTGAACTGTAAGCTGTCTGGGCAGGGATTCCAGCTCTCCTCAGCTTGTCTGGTTTCCTATTCAACAGGGCCTCTGTACTCACTAGCAATCAAACACAGTGTCCACAGAGGAATGTTCACTTAACTGCATGAGAGGTTTTTTTCAAGCAGAGGATGCCTGTGTGTTCGTGGAGGCCATTAGGAGCCCATCATTTCATGCTGTGCCACAGTTCCTGTAATATGCAGGAGTGATTTCTTCACAGCCTGCCTGCTTTTTTTATTTCTAAGCAATCTAAAGTTTTGCCTTGGTTGGCACAAATGCTGCTCCTCTTTCATTTTAGAATAGTGTTTCAGGAGAGATGGTAAAGCAGAGGATTACTTATTTACAATAAAGTCACTGCAGGCTAAGTGTGAGCACCTGCTCCTGCTGGCAAAAGGCTTCTTGCTCTTCACCTTCATCAACTCTGTGTGAGCACAATTTGGCACATGCCTTCTGTGCTTCACCTAAAGCTTACTCTTGCAGAGGTGGTGTGAGTGGCTGCAGTGCAGCTGTGTGTAGCTGTAGAGCTGGGCCATTCCTTTACACTGGGGTGGCTGCTTGTCAGTGGTAGGCAGACCTGGAGAAAGTGCATTACAATGCTCCTACTTGTATTAGAGTACAGGGAGAAAGGAACAGTTTCCACTGCTACAGGTTGACTTAATTCTGCTAGAGGAACTCAGGCATTCATCGTTTCACTACTCATTCCTGAGAGTGTCCTGTGCTGGGGAGCAGTTCTTGGGGGTCAGATGCTCTGTTCTGTACCTGTGTACAGACTCTCATGTTGGTATTGCCAGTGCAGCTGCAGACCCACTGTCTGTCCTCAAATCATCCCTGTCAGTGCTGGTGGGTTACTGTTTGCTCCCTGGCTTCCTCTTGCAGCTTGGTGCCAGCTCCCGAAGGGAACAGTTATTATGAGTGGTGGTCAGCTAATGCTGATTTCTCTCAGATCTTAAGTCAGGGACAATGGATGTCCTTTCCCAGGGCTTGTCATTCTTTGTCTGGTTTTCCTCGAGTTGACATCTCTGTCGTGTGAGAGTTCCACAAGTTTTGGAAGTCAGTTCTGTGAGAGATTTTTTTTAAGGCCCTGGTTGTTTTTGCTGTTTTCTTTCAACTTTCTGAGATGTGGCCTCGCCTTTAGGATATTGCAGATGAGGCAGTACCATTAACTGATACAGTGGCATGAGCATGTTCTCTGCTCTAGCTCTTTCCTTACATGCCTGAGTGTCTTGTGCAGCATTCATTGGCAGGAACTCCCAAGTGTTACCAGGTACTGAGATTTGAGCTAAGCATCTCACTACTGTGGGACAAAAAGAGGTCCCACGTTGTTCCTGAAAGAATGTAAGAGAACAAGCCCTGAAGAGGGAACTGATGCATTTTGTGGTAATTCTGTGGTATGGGTGACAAGTGCCTGGGCTATGCAATGTTCTCAGGAAGGTGTTGTAGCTTAAAGAGGCTGAAAATAAAGCTTTTCAAGATTTTAATGTGGATATGCCAGTTATGGGATTATGATCTTCTTGTGTGTTTAAATTTTTTCTGCTAGAGTGAATTGCTACATGGATTCATCATCACTCCTACCTCTATTTGGTCTCAGCCTCTGCGTGTGCATTGGCTCAAATTTAGGAATTAAATTTCTGTGATGATGGAAAAACACTTTGTGATTGCTACAATTAGCACTCTCTTTTTCTGTGGGGAATTTTTAGAAGAATAGTAGGCGTCCATTGGGAGGAGGGAACCAGGGGAAGGACCCACCTAATTTCTTGCAGTCTGTGCCTGCAGTTTTCTTTTGGAGTGCAATTAACACTCTGTGTGTGTGCGCGCTTATGTGTAATGAGGTAAATGAGACAACCACTGGGGATTCCTACTGAATGCATGTGCAGTATTTTTCCTAAATCTTTCTCCAAAGTATTTAATAATAACCTTTATGAAGGTTTGGGTTTTTTTTAATGTATATTGAGCATGTCAGTATCTGGAACTGAGATTAAATTGCCTTTCCAGTAGAAAGTTTACAGACTTTTCACTTCATAAACTAACTCTAAATAACTTTTGGCTGCTTCAGTTAGTTTCATAGGGTGGAAAAAAAAGAAGAAAAATACCCAACAAACCAAAACCCCAACAGAAAAACAGCAAAGCACTCTTAGGTTCTCCTTCCACCCCCTTCCTGGTCTCAAATCCGAAGCTGTTTAGAATTGATTTAGGGTATATATCTTGGAGGGATTTTTAGCAAATACACTGCCATATGTTTTAACATAAGTTATAGGTCAGGCAAGAACAGAAGTGAAGTAGTTGGAAGAAAATGGAGTTGGAAATCCATAGATACTTTGTAATTTGAGTTGAGATGTTAAAAACACCTTAAAGCCAACTTTGCCAAAGGGATTGGAGTGTATAAATAGCTGTTACAGATCTGGGAAGTTGGTGGTTAGTAAAATACAGTGAGTTTCTTGCTCTAAGTCCTGTAGGCAGTGTTTTCTCCTGTGCATATGAGAAGATGTGTCTGTGCATTTTATAGTACTTAAGTCTTCTTCCTGATGCTCTAACTTTTATCAGTAGGGATTTTCATTTTTAGGTAGCTTTATAGACTAATGCCTGAAATTTACTATGTTCAAAGCTTTGGAGTAGCCCTTATAAAAGGGTTGGATCCTGTCCATTTGCAGTTGAGAAGCAGTGGGTATGGCTAGCAAAGCCTGCTGTCACTTCTCTTAAGAACAGTACCTTTGCCTGATAATTTATTAAGGCCTATTGTGTTTGCTTTTGGAATGTATGCAGCAAAAGCTTAAACCAAAGGATGGAAACTCATATATTGTTTTCTTTATATTGCTTCTTGCACCTAGAAAGAAGGAAACTACAGCAGATCCATATGTCACCTGCTTACTTGTGAAGCCTTCAGAAAAAATGGTTCAAATCTTTGTTGTTAGCATTGCTGTTGTGACCACTAAACCATTCTCCCCTTTGAGGGCAACAGTAAGATCCACAATTCCTATTATTCCTCTGAAGTCCAGACAAAATACTGTACAAGCATATGACCCATCCTTCATGACTGTTAGCTTCCTGCATAGCAGTTTTCATCTTTAATATTTAAGGAATTGGTGGATTTACAGTAGGTTTATGCATGAGATATAAGAATATTATTGTAGCATTCCCAGGATTTGAAGATTAAAAATGAGAAAAAACAGAGTGGCTTGTGTAACCTTAATTTGTTATCTATTACATGTATGGTCAGAGACTGTAGACAAGCCCATGTGGTTTATTTTGTAAGGTACATAACTGGTGCATGACAAAAGGTATATGAAGGTCTATTTCCTTCCAAGACAGTAAATGGATACTGTTGCTGTCTCCTTAGGTTTCCTGGATTAAATGTGTTTGGGCAAGCCTGCATTCAAGCTAGCCAACCACAATTCCTTTGTGCTCACTGGAAGGACATAGATCGTTTGTGATCTGATCTATCTCAGCTTTAAGGATATGCCCGTGTTAGGTGAGAATGTCGTGGAGCTGAGCTAGAGAAGTCCTTGGTGCAGATGTTGGGAACATACTTTGAGGGGAAGCAAGTGATTTCTGTGGATCCCAGCTTTAAATGGGCTTGAGTAAAGGTGCAGTTTTACCTGTTTTGAGAACTTAATGTGTTTCTTTTCTGACTATGGAGAAAGTGCAGAGTAGTATCTCCAGATGTAGACTTCTAAAATTGAGGTAAATCTAAATCCTGTCCCTCAGGTGATATTGGGCAAGATTAATTGAAATGCCAGTCACTGACTTTGCCACCTTTGTCTTGCTTTATTCCAGCTTTAGTGCAAAGTAGCTTAGACTAGTTTTATGTAGAACACGTATATTGTTAGTAGAAAAACATATTGAAGAAAGATGTGATTCTCCCCCCTCCATCCTTTGCTGTAAATCACTAAAACTAGCCTCAGTGAGCTTTTCCATTACTATCTCCCTGCCAATGCAGGAAGTGTGTCAGGCTTTGGTTATGTGTAACACATGTTCAACAAGAGCTGGGTTTAGAGAGTGACATAACATGTTAAACTCTAAGTACTCATTTAAGCAATGTTTTTCAGATTTTGATTTTAAGGGACTTTTCAGTCAGTGAGTGATGCTAGCTTGGAAGCACTAAATCATGACAATACCTCTGCCTAAGCTCCTCCATGAAGTCAAAGACTTTCTGCCCTGCCAGTCAGCTCCGTGATAATATATGGAGATAAGTATTCCTATTTCAGAGCCCTTGACTCTTTGCATGGGACTGCCTGTAAGCAGCCTAGTTCATAGCAAATGCAAAGATGTCTTCCATGTTGGGAGCTTTCCTTCCAGCGCACTGGACTGTGACTGCTATTAAGTTACAGACTGTATTGCACAAGCCACCAGATGGTGGAGATAATTGACCTGTGGTCACAAAGCACTTGGCTAGTTGTGAGCTAGTGATGCAGCAGTGAAATTGAATAAACTGTCCATCTTTTTACTGTCACTGTGTGAAGACTTGACCATATATTTCTCTGCATCATTGCTTGGTTCCATTCTCACATGGAGGTGCACTTCACATTTTTGTTTGTCTGTACAGGAGTTTTTGTGTATGTCTGCTATGCAGGCACTGGCCTTTACCTGACCTACAAGTAGTATTTCCATAGGTCC
The DNA here is from genome assembly GCA_034336665.1 of Luscinia megarhynchos. NCBI lineage: Eukaryota > Metazoa > Chordata > Aves > Passeriformes > Muscicapidae > Luscinia > Luscinia megarhynchos. The sequence continues at coordinate 76,548,839 of JAPFBE010000003.1, forward strand.
CTTTGTACACAGGGATGAAGTCCAAGGGCCAATGTAAGAACAGGCAATGCTTTATGTTATCGAAGTGTTATCAGAGGGACTTAAAGGGCAGCAGAAGAGAGGTAAGGAAGTCATACAGGGAAACACATTTTAACTGTCTTGAAATTCTGATTTTGACAAATTGCATGTGTGTGCCTGGAGGCAATGAGCTTCCTTTCTTTGCAGCGTTAAGCTGTTGCTGAACAAAGGCACAAAGGACTGGTTCTAGAGAATGAATGATGCTCTTGTCCATAGCCATGGTCATACCAGGACAGCCCTGTCAATGACTGGAATTTAGCCCCTGCCATTGCCACATTTTTCATGGACTCCAGTTTATAGTAAATGCTGCATATTTCATAAGAGTTATAGTAATTTTCATTTTAAAATATCCCAAGAGATGGAAAATCTTCGTCCCTTCCTTGAACCTCTCCCCAGTAAGTCCTTTTCTGTACCTCTCCCTTTCAATGAAACAAACCCACAAACTAGCCAACCATTGGGCTAAAAAATATTGATTTCATTAAAATTAGTAAAAAAAAATTAAAAATTAGTAAAATTAGTAAAAAAAAATAAATTAGATAGGGGAAAAATCCAGATGCAGTCCGTTTTCTGTCTTCTTTACATGGAAATAATACTCCCTAAGTGCTCATCTAATTAGAAATGAGCAAAGACAGCAAACATTGCTAATTTTTCTTGTATAGAAGTACCTAAATGCTTGAATATGGAGTAATGCACAGTGAAAGAAATCTCTGGAAGCATTTATGATTGCCATCTATTAGGAATGGAAAGCTAAGGAGAATGAGCAAATGGCCTTCATATGTTCTCAAAAATATTTTCATCTCTTCCTAATCAAGTGCCATATTTCTCGTAGTTACAAAGTGCAAGAATTTTCTTTTTGTTGAGTAAAACCGGGTAAGAGGCAGCTTCCCCCCCTGCCCTTGTTAGTTACAGTTTTGTAAACTGAAGGACAGATCAGGCAGGAATGAACAAGCATGGTATTTAAAGGGAGTACATGGATTTGTGATTGCATGCAGTGCCTGCCAAGATTTGATTTTCTGTACATGTTTTTGCATGGAATGAAACATCTTTGTTCAGCTCTGTAGGATTTTTTGCTCATTATAAATATATAATTATCTGTATCAAACTCAAAAGTGAAATTCTTAGTGACAGAGATAGTATTCTGTGACTTATTTTAGTTGGTAGAATTTATAACTCTGTTTTTGGTCAGAGTGTTTTTCTTAACTTAAGACCATTGATATGAAATTCACTGAACTACTTTAATGGTTTCCTTGAAACTTTTAATCTTCTTTTTGCATGTAAGTTGTTTGCTAAACAGAATTCAGTAAAGGATAGAGTCAAGCTAGTCTGCTGTCCAAAGTTTTTGAGCAGCCCATGGAGAACAGAGACGTTGTGGTTTGAGACCAATGTGGAACCCTTGGCAGTGAAGAAGGTTCTGTATTAAAAAATGTTGGACTTGTCTGAATAGATAATATCTGCAACCTTCTGTGCCAGGGAGCGTTGCTGAGTTGAGTCAATGACGACTTTCTGTCGGAGCCTAATGAGAGAATTGTCTTGAGGCACCAAGCCATACAAACTTGAAGAGACAAGCCAGCCGTGGTTGAACGAGTGGCCCTCAACAATGTGTTCCTTTGAGCTTCTAAGCTTTGCCTTGCAGTTGTGCAGCGAGGGCCCAGGAGATTCACCAGCTCAGGGAACCCAGAGAGGCTGTTCTTCATCACTGGACATTTGGGTCTGAGTGGAGAAGAACATCGTGGAAAAAACAAAGCAGAAAACCCCAGGGAAGCACTGCATGGTGGCTGCTTCCTCCTCCAGAGGAGTCTCTTTATGTTACTTTGGGGACTGTGATTCTTTTTTTTAAATACAATAATCTTCAGCTCCTTTTTAAAGATTTTCAAGACAGTGGTAAGTAAGCAAGTGATTTCTCAAGCACTTTTATGCTGTCTCAAAACATATACAGTAGCTAGAGATCAGAGTGTGTAATTTGGTGTTTTAGTTGTGTTGGGAAGGCGTAGTTAAAAGACAGTTGCAGTGTACTTTGTATGTTATCACTGTCTTTAGAGCAATGTAATATGTGATCTGTTGTCAGAACATTTTTTGATAACTTAAGTACTTCTTGTGCTTTTTTCCTTTAACCAGGCTAGGGGATTGCCTTTGGCCAAGTGCTCTCTTAGGAGCTGAATGGGCTTGATGTGGTCTTTGGACAGTATATTTGATTCTTTGTGTACTCTTCTGAAATGATCCATGTGTCCATGGTGTTTTCTCTTTTCCCCTTTGAACTTTTAATATCCCAAAGGAATAAGACATAAAGCATTTTCCCTGCAATTAATATCTTGCAGTTCTGAATGCCTCTAACATATTTTTTCAAGCCATCTGGTCATAATCCTGAGAAAAGTCCCTGTGCCTCAGTCAGGCAGAGATATTTCTGTTCTTTCCCTTAGTCTTTCTGCTGTGATATTCTTAATGATTCAAAAACAATCAACAAAGTCCATTTACTTGCTTGATTTATGTTTTATTGCATTTCCAGTAGGATTCTTAGCACACAAATCTTCTCCAAGTACACGTGAAATAGCCATAAATGGCAGCTGAAATTCTCCTCAAAGCAGTGCAGTGCTTGCAGTCAAGTAAGCATGGCTTCTGTTCCACAGTCCTGGTGATTGAGCACTGAGAGGACAAAAGCACTTTAGAAGTAAAATGCTAAAAAAAATGTGCCCTTTTTCCTGTTGTAAGAAATGTTTCATTTAGAGAAAAAAACTATGCACCTGTAAAAAACTTTCTTAAAGAAGCATACTCACCTTGTTTTTGCACAGATTTGTGTCAGTTTTGCAGCTTCTGTGAATGTCAACTGGACAGAATTAGACCACTGTGGGATTTTTTTCTGGCATGGATGGAAAGAGCTTTTCTATCTGTTTTGTTTCAGGTATTTTTACACCATGATTGGAGTAATGATAGACCTTGATGCACCTGCCATAGTGGCACTGTCCTTCATTGATTGACTGATGGAAACAGCCATGAAAGAGGAAAGGGATGCAGTGGTAGGGCAGTTCAGGGGAAGTAATAGGTGAACATGGTTTGAGATCCCCAAAAGGCATTTAAAGCTATTAATTTACAAACAAAGTTAATAAATTAATCAAGTATGTAAAAGTAATCCTATGGCTAAGTCTTTGCAGGAAGGCTGACTTCCCTTATGCGGTTCTTTGTGGCAGCAGACAAGAGCCAGCTCTGACACAAAAGATGTCTTTTATACCTCAGCTAGGACAACCTGTCCTACAAGCTTTGGAATCATGCCTTTTTAAATTAATCCCCTGCAGTATCTGTGTCTGACTTGGCTGATTCTCTGCTGCCTTTCTGCACACAGTGCATTTGTACTCTGAAGAGCATAGGATATAACTGCTCAGTTGTTTGTGGATGTCCAGGAGATTGGGTTTTGCTATGCTGACCACAAGGAGGGACCAGAATTGGGATTTACCCTTCCCAGATCTGCACTGACATTCCTTTACCCTAGTTCATTTCAGTGGGAAGAAGGGTGCTTATCCTAAAGGATGCATCTCCTGGATATCCTGCTTTCCACTGACTGGCACAGAGTGCCTGGGGTTTCAGGTGAGATGGGTATTCCTGCAGCTTACTGACTAGCCTGCCTGCAAAGTGGCAAAAAAGGTGATTAAGGAGGGCATTTAATTATTTTCCATTTCTTGAGACAAAGGCATTTTAAAAAAAAAGGAGGAGCAAAGGAAAAGTTTAGATATGTTAAGTACAACCAGAATATTTCCAGGTAGTCCTTTAAATGTGAAGTATCAAAGAGAAATTTTCATATAGGAGATTAAACCTCTCACTCAGCTGTTAAACTCCACTCATTCTCTCTGTATGTTTTTGTATATGTACAACAAGCACATTCTTGTCACTGTAGCTTATCTTTCACCTGTTGCTGCTGACCAGTGCATGCTCACAAGGTGGACAGAGACATGCCAAATCTGAGCTCAGGGGTTGCAGAAGCAAGGGGACTTTGTGTGTGTAATGTTTGTGCAGGCAGGCTATAGATGTTTATGTCAAGGGACCAGTTAAGCAACCGCCTTCCTGCTGTAGGAAACATAAAACAAGACTGTGTAGCTGGAACAAAAGCAGTTCCCAGCTTGGAGAGCTTGTCTTCTCAGTGGATGGAGCAGACATGGTTTAAGGGAAAGGAGAAATACAGGAGCAAGGTGTTCATGCTGTTGGGTTGAACGTGTCGTACCACTGCTGTGGCTTCATGCACAACAACTCTGTTCAAAATGTGCAAAGTGACTTGGAGTGTGTAGGAGGTTACCAAGGAGAGATTAACTCAGAGGAAAGAAAAAAATCTGCAAAAAGGGTACATTTTAATATTGTCTAAGCCAAAAAAGATTCCTTTTGCTCATTTTTATTGTGATTCAGGATAGAAGAATCTCTGCAGACTTGGGAGAACTGTTACACAACAATTTGGTAACACAAACCTGTCTCCCCTTAAGTTGCATGAAGCCAAAAAAATCTGACCTTTGTGGGTTTGAGAACTCAAATATTCAGGAGAAAGTAAAAAGAGAATCGCTGGTAAATGGCTAGGAGAGACTTCAGGTGCCCTCCTTGTTTTCAGGAGGCTTGTGCAGTGTCCAGAGATAAAATTATTCTCTCCCTTGTTGGTTCAAGCTGCAGACTCTGTCTTGCACAGGTTTTGCTCACCTTCACTCCTGCAGTTACACCCTAAGCTAGTCCTGGCAAAATGATCCAGGTTATGGAAAAACTTCCATTATAAAAGCCATAAAGTGGACATCATGACTGTGCTAGACACAGAAGCAATGACAGCACAGCAGGGGAGGCATCCAGCCAGTGCAGGATGGGGATTGTCAGCCAGCTGTGCAGCATCGCTGGTAGGCAAGCACCTCACCAGGCAGCACAACAGGGAAGCACATCAGCTGTTTAGTTCATGGTCAAAAGCAAACCCTGAATTCAGAGTGTCACCTACCCTCTCAGGTCCTTCTGGAGCAGTGTTCAGTGGTGCACAGACCTCTAAAACCCTGTGCATAGAGTGTGCTTGCAGTTGAACTCTCTAGCACCCCGGCTTGGCTGCAGATGCTCAGGATGAGCTGCGTGCACAAATTGTGCAGGAACATCATCCAGGAGAGGGTTTTTGTAGCAGCATGCTGGCTGCTGTGTTAGGAGGCAGTGTGAACATGTGGTTGGAGAGACTTGCCAGAACTGCAGTACCCTGAATCGCAGCAATCTTACCTCTTTAGCAGGACCTAAATCTCTTTCTTTGGCCCCATACATGCAAGCAAAGGAGATGATTTTGTCACTCAGATCTGAAGGTTGCCTCAACAAAACAGCAGTTTCCCTGTCTTGGGGGCAGTAGTTAGGAGGGCATGAGAGAGCTCTGCACCTTCAGCTAGGAGTGACTGTGCTGGAGCTTACACAAGGTGAGAAGAGTAGAGAAGTGATTGTTGAATGTAGCAGTGTGGATTTGTTCTGCCAAGTCGCTGCTTGAGCAGAGGACAAAGGTAGGAGGTGACACAAAGTCCTCACACCCTCTGAGCTGAGCCAGGACTGGTGTTTAGGTTCTAAGGTACTCCCATTCTCAGACTCTTTGAGAGCTATTTCTTCTAGAGGGAGAGCTGCTGACAGGTGGGATGGGTACATAATGTGACTTGGTAAAAGAAGACAGAAATAAAGGCTGTTCTGGAGTGTAGCAGGACTTCATTACCCCAGGAGATTCAGTTACCAAGCATACCATTTTTGTGGGAAAAAGATAATGAAGACCTTGTTCGATTTAGAGGCAAGGCAGAGTGTTCCACTGGTTTTTGGTTATTGTAGCTGTTTCTTACAGGAACCATCTTAGTGATGATTGTGACAGAAAGAGCCGTGTGTGACTCTGTCATTGTGATCTTATTCCTAAGTAATAATGATTCGCCCAGCCCTGGATATGTTCTTCATTGCAGATCTCTTAAGAATTCTTTGATTTTATTCCCACTGAACAATTTAAAAAAGGCTGACACACGGAGGTGGCACATTTCAGCTGCAGGCTCATGTGGTACCTGCCTCAGTAGCATTTATGTATTAGCAGCTACCATCCCCCCCTGCAGCCAGGCTGCTGCAGTCGTGTCCCTGGCTCCCTTCCCTGCTTCCTCGCCTTACTGGTGCTCCTAATTTAATTTTGTAAGGTTTGCAGAGGGCTAAATTTGGACCCAGGAGTTATTTTTAGAGTCTTGAAAATAGGCTAATGTACAAAAAAAGATTTTTCTCACAGTTTAATGAACCATTTTTGGATTTTGAGGGGGAGAGGAGGATTAGCAGTAAGATGGAAGGGCTTTTCATGTCATCTCCTTAGTCATAAAAGGAGCAAACGGCCCATTTTTGACACTGACGTCATCTCAGAGCTTCATGTGCATTGTCCCAGACCATTCTTTCTCCTTGATCTGTTTCCAAAACTCCTCTTCTCTTATCCACCCACTTTTCTTACCTGCTGCCAGCCCCTGTCCTTCAGTGGTGCTGCAGATGTCATCTCCTGCCTGCTGCCTGCATTTTCAGCCCCACACAGATTGCATTTCTCTGAATCAATTTTAAGGAGCCATGGATGAGGGTGGGTTTCAGGAAAATGCCTGCCATTCATTTCTTGGTTTCTGGGGTGGGTTTCAAGTGCCCATATCCCAACTAGAGGCTCATTCAAAATCTACTGCTGAGCAGATAGTGCATAAACTGGCACAACAGAGAAGTGTTGTCCTGGGCTTTCTGACCATGCCTGTCTCAGCCTTGTGGGAAGGATGACTATTGTCCAGGGCTTACCTGCTTGCACCAACTTTGAAATCATCATGGAGTCAGTGCTTTACCTCAGATAGGTACTGTGCTAAGTCACTTGAGGGGTGGTGCAAACGGGTTTAGTCCTCAAGACTGTAGCAAAAAAAAATAAAAATAAAGAAATAAGAGGGGAGTCAAGGAGGCTGACCTTGAAGTGTTGTGCTTCCAGGAATCCAGCCATCTGCTGCCCTGTGTTGAAGTGAACTCAGGTTTGTATTGCTAATTCTTTCCTCTGATCCTGGGGACATTTCAGAGAAGTGTGAGTGAGCAGATGGATTTTATTAGACTTAGAAGAGACACTTTTTAAATTGAAAAGGCTTTCAACCTTGTCTTTAGAGAATAGTGTTGACATGGAGGTCCTTGTCTTTCATACTGCTTGCCTATTCCCTCCTTCTCTCCCCCACTTGCAGGACAGGGTTTAAAACCCACCTGAGCCCTGCCCACCTCTGCCACCTCAGCAGATGTTTGTCATACCAAGTGCTTTCTATGTGTGTTACCTCATACTTGTTTTGGCTTGAGATACAGCCCAGCCCTGTAAATGTTTACTGCTGGCCGTGCTCCCGCTGACATCTGCAGGAGAGCAGCCAGTCCAGCTGCTGACCCGAGTGATCCTGGCAGCAGCTGCTGCCCGCGTGGGGTACGGACCTTCTCAAAGAAGCTGTGATCGTGTTCTGAACACAGACTGCATTTTCACTCATGTCCTTCCAAGATAAAAGGCCAAAAAGATGACCACCACTTATGGGCTAATTAGCCAGAAGCCTCCATCTCATTTATCACAATCCAGATGTTATCCTGCTAATTTCAGGGCTGTTACTCAAGCGCAGCATTGGACACACAGGAGTTGAGAGTGGGTCTACATCACAGGCTTTTGTCAGGGAGGCCCTCAGTCAGGGCTTTGATGAGGTGTGTGATCTTTGGCCAACACAGCTGTGCTGACAAGAAGTCCTCAACATTGATTTCTGCTCATTATACCAGCAAAACCTTATTTTTACTGATATTGCTGATGTGGGGGAAGAGAAGCTTCCTGGCATGTTGCTGCCAGTGAGAATTCTGTTAATGGTGACCTCTTCTTACTTATCCTGTGGACCCCAGCCCAGCTGCTCTTGCAGCCTCCCTTGGTAAGACCTGATCTAAGTGGGTGTAGTTGTGAGGTTTCTGTTAGGAAGCCAGGACCGTACTTGCTTTTATTATTGATTTTTTTCCTAAGAGTCTTTTGAATGCATTTTTTAAAATGTACATCTTGTTCTCAAGAAGGCTTTGATCTTGTTAATCTTTTCATCTATGCATCAATCTGTTGTGTGAAAATGCTGGAATGTGCTCTTATTGTAGCAAGGGCTTTCTTTGGGTTTGTTTCCAATTTTTTTCACATAGTTTAGGGAATTTTTCTTCCCTGAGGCTCTCCCTCTGGCTTGATCCTACATGAAAGTTGACCACAGACGTGTCAGGTTCTAGAATGCCACTTTAGGCTATGTCTTTGAATTTTCTTTGCAGGGATTTCCTGATACCAAATTGAAGCAATTATTTTTCTCTTTCCATGCATTATGATAAAGAAAACATTTTGGGCGAGCCTGCACATTCAGCTGTGAGCAGCAATGAGCTCCCTCTGCCTGTCTTCACCAGGTGGGACACACACCAACCTTGAACTCAAGGTTTTGTTGTTGCTACAGCATAAGGCAGAGTCTGGACTAACTTACCTGTCTGTCTGTCAAGGGGTTGAGCAAACTGTACTGCTGAGGCTGTGGTCATTTGTCCAGTTCAAGGCATGGGCAGCATGATTAAATCTGTCTGCATTTGGCCACATTTAGCCTTAGTCTTGATCACTTATATGTGCTTTTCTCTCCTAGTTCTTAGAGGTTTAGACCTCAGGTTATGCTTTCCTAGTTACAGCCATGCTTTCCTAAAATGTCCATCTCCCCATGATGGCAGCTGTTCTTGTGAAAGCCCTTGTGTAAATGCAATCGTAGGTCTGAGAAGTCATGCCCTGTGCTATAACATGAACCCTAAGGAAAGTGAAGAAGGGGTCATTTGGCAGCCAAAAAAAAATAATCAAAACTACACCTCCTATGTATGCCTGTCAAATAGTACCTTTGTATCTGAGTTGAGTCAGGACTTTTGCAGTTGTGGAACTCTCACTGAGCACAGTAACGTGACTAAGGTGTCCTTTTCAGCTTTCCTCAGTGTAAATTAGAAATTGCTCTGCTGAATAGTTGATGTCATTGTGGTAGTCACCGAGCACTTCAGCTGGGAAAGGAACTGATTCCTCTGGCTCTGTCCATAACTGTGAGAGAATTTGACTTGTGAGGGTGGCCTGGGCAAGAGAAGGTTGGAGCATGAAAGGACACCTGGGGAGTGTGCTGCCAAAGCACAGGGCCTGGTGTTGACCTCTGAGGAGACCCTAGGCAGTACTTCAAGATCTTTGAATATTTGTTGTGCTTGATACTGTTGACTAGTAAGTATAAGCTTCTTGGTTTATGAAAACATAATGAATTTCTGTTTGTACTTGTATCTTTTGCGTAGGTCCTGAGGGAGGCCAATAAATTGGCTGAAATGGAAGAGCCACCTTTGCTGCCCGGGGAAACCATTAAAGACATGGGTACGTGAGGAGGAAATCCCTTATTGTTTGCTGACAAACAGTCAAATAACCATAGAGCAAAATATCTTGGTGGTCACTGGCCAACAGCAGCAAATTGCAGATGTTTTGGGAACCATGATCAGGTTGTTTCATTAATTGAGCTATTGCACATAATATGGGCCAAGGTAATCGTGTCTTCTTTTAGCACATAGCAAGTACAAGGCAGTTCAGTGCTCTTACCATGAGTGATGGGGTGAGTTTGTACAGCTCTGCATTTGCTGCCTCCTGAGAGGACATGGATCAACTGTTCCAGTTTGTCCTTGCCACAGGGTAGCTTCCTAGCCTGACACAGCACAATTATGTCAAACCTCTGTCATAGGCTCTAGGAAAGTATACAGTGCTTTTGCAGGGAACTTGCTGTGATGGGGGCTGGGTTTTTTCTTTTTTCATCCAGGCTTTCTGACGTGCGTCAGATTTGCTGATGCTCTCCATTCTGAAGGCTTGAGTAAGCCTTTTGATTAATTTTCTGTGAAAGATTTTGCATTCTCTTTTTTAACATGTTGCCTTTCTTTTAAGATAATAAAGAAGAGTGCAACTTCAGTCCTAAACATAAAAAATCAAAAAGAGAAAACTGAAAATGCTTCATGAAAAAAAATGCACCCATCAACAATATAAAAACAAGCAAGAGAATCTCCAGACAACCCTCCTCAAATGATTAATGGTTTTTCTCTACCCTCTTTCCTAAGGACTTTGAGCTCATACTCCAACCATTCTCTGCAGACTGATATCCAACCCACTCCACAAATGCGATTAGCTCTGACAGTGAAGCAGTATTTTGAAGAGTTCCTAGGGAATGGTTTAAGAGATCAGAATTACCAGTGTTTTATCTGTTGGCAAATGGTGTGATGAGCCACATAAATCTGTAAGACTGGGTGGCTTTTGGAGTAACCTGGACAGCAGCTGCCTGTTCCAGCAAGAAGCTAAAGGCAGCAAAAAGGAAATCTTTGTTATTCACCAGCAATAATTGTTTCCTGTTAAGAGTGTGAAGAAAGGCAAATGTAGTTCTCCTTGTATTTTACAGGGAAGGGAAGAAAAAATATTTTCAGCCAACCCAATAATCAAGGGTTAGATTGGCCTGTAAAAGACAGGAATTCCACAAGCAGGGGAATTAGTAAATCTGGTTTCCAGTTTCTTTCTCCCATATGTATTCTCTTATACATACCAAAGGCTGAGCTCATTAGGCTTTCCCGTGGTGATAGCACCACTACAACCTCTCTATTATACCTGGCATTCGTTCTCACAAACAGTGAAGCACTTTAATGCCTTGGAGATCCCTGTTTATCAAGCAGAGACTGCTGAAATCATACAGCTGTGGCAGGGTTAAGGTCAGACAAGCCATGTGTGTAGGTGCGTTTGTACATGCGCAGTGTAATTAAGGAAAATTGTTTCCTTAGGAAACCAGGCTAATAAAATGCAAATGTGAAAGGTGGTGTGGCTTACAAGCTGGCAAGGCCAGTGTTTGAGATCGTGCCTGGGGTTCCTTACCTGGAAAACACTCTTCTAGCACCTTTCCTCTTTACCCAGAAATCCTGTTCCTTTTCAGATGTAAATGCACGCTTTTCTTATTAGTGGATTTCGCTGAGGTTTTTTTAAGCATTTCAAAATTACATTTTGAATAATGGGGACTGCAGTGGAAAAACTAGGCAGGCTGCCTTCACCCTTGTTATGCTTCCTGAGTCTGCTTTCAAACCTCTGTCAAACTAGTCTTTGAAAAGAAGTGATTAATAATCAGACACTAATGAAACACTTGGTTTAATTAGAAATGGCTATAAGCATTTTGTGTTTAATTATCCTTCAAACAACTTGTAAATTTATAAAAATTAATAAATAATGGAATTACTAGCATGTTTTTTATAGATATGTATATTTTATTTCTTTTTAACCAGATATTGTGTGCTACATATTTTGTTCCAAATTAGTCACTTCTGATATTTTAAGGATCTTTCTCCACATCCAGATCTTGAGAGTCAATGAAGACTGTGCAGAAGCAGAGCTGACTTGAGAATGATCCAGTTATATGAGTTGCCAGTGCCCTGGAATAGGGCAGACTTCTTTTCTCTCCCCCTCTGGACTAAATCTCATGGGATGAAGGTGGAAGGAATATAGGTTCCCACCCTAGTAGCCTCACACCTCCTGTTCATGGTGACTGTCTCCTGGGTGGGGAAGTGAGCATCCTCCTGACACAGCCCTTGCAAAATGGATCTCCTATGGCTTGGAGGCTTGAGGTTATTAGGATGATCCAGGGAATTTTTTCATGGATCTGGCAGCTCTGGTCAGTGGGTCTCCTCTATGTTTTTGAGGGGTGTCATTACTTGTTGGTGGTAGTGTAAACCATTGCCACGACACAGCCAGACAACTGCTTCAGTGGCAGAAGGCGTGATAGGCAGCAGGGGTGGGGAGGCAACAACTTAAATCTTGACATTTTTAATTGATGTAAAACAGAAGGGCAGTTAGGAGAGGTGTTTGCTGTGGAAAGCCAGCAGCACCTCTTGCCTTTTGCTGGAACAAGTGAGAAGCATTTGAGGTTTTTTAAGAAGGGGACTGTTTTGAGTCACCATCACTCAGGCTCAAAAATAATTGAATTGTGCAGAGTAACTTGATCGCTGACTTCAGACCTAAGATCACCGGCAGCTGGGTGTTACACAGATTCATGGCTCCTGCAAATCACTGTAGCTCTGCTGGCTTGTAGCATGAGGGCCTTCATCCCAGGGCTGACTCCATGTGCAAAGGTGTACAGAAGGGCCCAAGCACCCTAAAAACCACAACTTTCTTCTCCTGCCCCTGGTGGCACAAACCATGTTGGACACAACCCTTAGCTTTTAAGCAGATTGTTGTCAGCTTCAAATGTGTGCATCCTGGCAGGAGTGGTCTCTTCTTTTCATGCATGATGCTCTCAGCTACTGGAGTAAGAGTAATCAGTTTGCACCAAACACTGGCCTGTTGACAGGGGTAGCAGTTTTGTGCAAATGTAGGATTCTGGGTGATGGTACTAGCGCTACACAAACTCTTACCTTCTCCACAGAACTGAAACTTGAAAGCTGGCTCTAGGCTAGAACCACAGATTAAGCTTGTTATAATTTCATGATCTGCAAGGTAGAGCCTACAAATGTTGGGCATAATTTTTCTCCCATAAATTAACCATGAAATTAACAACTTTTTTTTTTTTTTTCTTTTCCTTAAGCTAAGGATGTTACTTACATCTGCCCCTTCACTGGAGCAATCAGAGGAACCCTTACTGTTACCAATTATAGACTGTATTTTAAAAGCATGGAACGGGTAAGCTTTTGAAATAATTTGCTTTGGCTACTTTTTCAGTCTTCAGACCTAGGTGTTGTTTGAGAGTATTTCTGTGTGAAATGTGGCTGTGTGTCTGGGAATATTATAGACATAAGGGAGCAGGAGCTGGGGATTTTTCCCCCTCCCCTTTTTAAACTCACAAATTTCAACTGTCTACAGGACCCTCCTTTTGTCCTAGATGCATCTTTAGGTGTAATCAACAGAGTGGAGAAAATTGGAGGTGCTTCCAGTCGTGGTGAAAATTCATATGGCCTGGAGATTGTATGCAAGGTAAACTTTTATCTGTGTTTTACAACAGGGTAAGGGGAACATATATTTTTAAAGGCTTTCTCTGTAGTACTGTAGGAAGTTCTGCAAAATGTTTCCATCAGTATGACTTCACAGGTGTCAAAAAACAACAATGTGATTTTAAAAGTAATTTTTAGTATTCTCCAGCTCCACTCGTTTGAGAAGAGGTCCAAACCTTTTTTCAGGCTTCGTGCTGGGCAGTGGCTTTTCTTCATCTTGGAAGTGTAGGCCTGCATCCTCAGTTCTCAGGGTTGCCCACCAGACTTACTCTAAGTAGACTCCAGTTACTGTGGAATTCAGTAGGCCTTTCACTCATTTGCATTTCAAGAGCAAGGAAGGGGCACATTTTCCCCCTAAATCATTAGCTCGTGTCCACCTGCTGCTGTGCTTTGCTGTGAGGGACTGGTGAGTAGCCTTCAGTCCTCATCAAGGCTGTTCTTTCATTTTTATCAAGGTGGTACATATTTCACATGTTTCTCTCAAGAGCCCTTGGAATAACTAGAAATACAAACTGCAGTAAAAATTAACAATTTGCCTCCTTTTGTCTGCTTACTATAGACCCATGAAGTAGACAGAGCCACCATCTCCCCTCCTAAATCCATATCTCTGGATGGCATGGCCCTTCTGCTTCCCTCAGTGACCACAGGAAGAGCTGGATTAAGAACCTTGTAGGTTTTGGGCTGCTTAGAGCTTGTCAGAGCCCCTCAATGCTGAAAGGATGCCACTTGCTCGATAAGAGCAGATGGAGGAATGAAAAGGAATCCCAAACTGCTCTGGTCACTGCTGTGAGTTTGAGGCACCAGGAAGCTGAGCAGACTGTCAAGCTGTGGGTGTGCTGAGTCAAGACCAGTTACTGCAATCTGTACCAAATCACCCAGCTGCTCCCTTGTCCTATGGCAGTCATAATCTACCCTGTCTGATTTAGGGTGGGGTGCTTGTGCTGTCAAGCTAATTTGTTCCTTGTTTTGATCTGGATTCCTGATCCTCAGCCATTTTGTCTGTAAGCACACTTGGTCAGGTTTGGAGTGAACTGTATCATTTCCTTGTATGGGAAATTCAGGCACAAACTATAGGATGAGTGTTTTGGCCCTTTGTAGCATATTGATATATGTCAGCCTGCTTCACCAGGGATATGCACAGCAGCTTAGTGCAATAAGAGGGTGGTGTAGTTGCATCTTATGCATCCTGAAAAGTTCTGAGACCTGTGATGTAATCCCTGTGAGGAAACAAAGTCTTCAGCTGTTTATCTCATTCTCTGACTTGCTTTACCATCTTCATGTACTTGAACTTGATAGCTCATTTCCTGTTGATGGGTTTTAGACTCTTTACTGCAAACATTTTAATTGCAGGCTTGGCTGGAAAAACTTAGAGATGCTTTATTTACTTTCCAAAATTGGTTTTGTAGATGACTATGGAAAGGAGGTCCTGAATGACCACATTTTGTCTAAACTGTGCTGCTGTGCAAAGTGGAGGAGTTATTGGTTTCAAGACATCCTCTTGAGTGCTCTGAGAGATGGAAGCTTAAAGGGAGATGGCATTGGATGCTTTGCACCCAGCTGGCTATTTTTGGGCCCCTTACATGCAGTAGCTCTGTGGAGGTACTTTGTTAGGCCATCCCCTCCAGTGGTCTTATGGCACTGCTTGGCGTGAGAGCTCAGTGAGAGCCAAGGAGGTCTGTCTCACAAAGTCCTGCTGGTCAAGCACAGCCTTTTCCTGAGTAGGGCTGTCCTCAAGACTCAGCAGGTGGAGAGCTTCATGTGAAGGCAGGATGCTGTGGTCAGGCACAGCTGTGCCCTCCCTCAGCTGCTCTGCTGTTGTTGGAGGCTGTAGACAACCCCTGAACCAAGCCCAACGTTGCAATACAACATTGTTCAAAGTACAGTATTAAATCAGTGGTAGAAAGAGCATTGTCATGTGATCCTGTTTTGAATTCTGGCTTTTGGATTTTCCTTGGATTTTGAAGTGGCTCAGAAATTTGCAACTTGATTTTCCTCTTTTTTCCCCTAGGATATTCGAAACTTGCGGTTTGCTCATAAGCCTGAAGGGAGAACTAGACGATCCATATTTGAGAA
The DNA here is from genome assembly GCA_034336665.1 of Luscinia megarhynchos. Lineage (NCBI taxonomy): Eukaryota > Metazoa > Chordata > Aves > Passeriformes > Muscicapidae > Luscinia > Luscinia megarhynchos. The sequence continues at coordinate 76,563,962 of JAPFBE010000003.1, forward strand.
CCTAATGAAATATGCTTTTCCAGTTTCTAATAATCTGGTAAGTGTTTTGCTCTTCAGCTTTTGCCAAAAGACACAGAGTAGCAGTAAACTGTTTTGTTCTGTCCCATCTACTTGATACAGCATTCATGTGGGGATGCATTTTCTGAAGGATGAGAAGTGCTGTTTTTCAAATCTGTTTTAAACTTAATTCTGTAGGAGTTTAGATCATATAGGAAACAAGAGATGTCTATTATAGTGCCTTCCTTCGAAGGGAAAGTACTCAAATCACAGTGACATCCATCAGAGGTAGACAGCTAATGGTGACTGCCCTGCCCCAAATCTGGGATGCACCCCCTCTGTTCTCTAATGTTACGACACTGCAATTGCTGTTTCAAATGCTGGTTGAAAGGGTCTGGTTGTTAATCTGTAAGTGCATTCTTGTCTAAGTACTTTTATCTTCTCTCTTTAATAACAAACTCCTTTTATCCATGAAGTACTAGGTAAGAGCCAAGATCAGGGACATATTGGAAAGTATATTGTTGTACTAATTACCTGCTACAGTGAGAGTGTTAATCTTTTTTATAAAGCCCTGAAAGAAAAGTGATGCGGTGGGGAAGAAGGGTCAGTCATTAATTACTTTGAGATATCAAACATCCTATAAATGGGCTCTGAGTGGGCTCTTAATGGTAAGTTTTCTTTCTTTCAGCCACTTTTTGCCTTTGAGTACAAAGAGGTTTTCCCAGAAAATGGATGGAAAGTGTATGACCCAACCTGGGAGTACAGAAGACAGGTGGGTATTGTGCCACATCCTTCCTCATCGTCTACTCTTCAGGAATGAGGGTCTGTGCAGTAATATAATTACAGGTTACATGGAGCAGAGAATGATTCTGCTGACAAATGCTGTGCAGGCTTGGCTAGGATGTTCTTCACACTGCAGTGCTTGTTGGGAGTAGTACAGCTTTGGACATAGAGGCATCCACTGATGGACATTAGCTCAGGTGGCAGAGAGCTGACTTTAGGCTCTGGTAGAAAAAACTAATGCTCTGGCTTGGTGATCAGGCGGTGAGGAATGAAGGGTGCATGTTCCAGGTACAGGCATCCCATTGCTGAGTTTCACACCTCAGTGCTTGCTTGTATTAGTTTTAATTCTTTCCAGGTTTTCCTGATTTAAACAGCAACTTGGGGAAAAAAAAATAAGTGTAGAATGCCTTCACTATCTTAGGCATGCTTTCTGAGGATAGGGATCAACCTAGAGAGTACTGTGATTTGCCAGTTTAGAACACAGTTGCAGTATGTCCAGAGTAGACTGATCAAAGATATTAATGATTATGAAGTGACAGGCTGTTGATTAGGAGTACTGTGGTAAAAACTTGAGTAGTCCTCTCTGGAGTAAAAGATGGGAGAATTTTGATTTTTATAAAGAAATCACTCTTGTCATATAATTGTGAAGTAGAAGAAGGAGCATGATTTGTCAGAATAAAACCAATTTTCCATTGTAAAAATAAGAAATTTTAAGCCTTGCAGTTTAAAGATTTATTTGGGTCTTTCTCATAAAATCAAACAAAAGCAGACCTCTTTCCCAGCCGAGTTGTTCATCTGATTCCCTGGAATCCAAAACGTAAGGATTTATTTTTCTAGCTCTAGTCTTCTAAAAGCTGGGCATGCCTTCTAAATTGGTTATCTAGGCCTGTCATTAACAGATGGGAGTGAGTGCTTCACTGTTGGGGGTGATTTGTTCTCTCCTAAAATAGCTGCCTAAGATAGATCACTGGCTTCTAGGCTTCTAATGGGAAGTGAGATGTATCTTACTGTATCTTACTGTATGCTGCCTTCATTACAAAAAGTGTGTGTTTTGAAATGAGATGCCACAATCCTAAAATCCTGGTCGAGAAACTCCAGTAATTTGTAATCACTTTGTGTCTAAGGTGAACTTGACCATAAGATCAGATAATGCAGTGATTATTGCTTTGTTTAGAATTTACCTCCTTCTTGGTAGCTATTTTATGGGAAGATCTGCTTATAGAGATGGATTTGCAACCCAAGTTATTTGAGCAAGATGCTTCTTTGCAGGGCTGAGAATTTTGGGCTAACAACTAAAGAATACCTGTGCTATCAAAATAATCTCCACTGGAAAGCACAGCATTCACTCAGCCAAGCACCAGTCAGAACAGGTGAAGTACAAAAAGTGTTTTACAGCACCTGGAAAGAAGAAAGGGTGACCTTAAATAATTTTGGTGTAGATTATGCCACTTTCTAAATCGTGGCATGTTGGTTTTTATGATAGAAGCTTTCCTGTCCATATCAGTTTTTATACTGTGATTTGGTGCATCTTAAATTTGTCAAGGAATTTGGTTACAAGGATACATGTGTTTGTATGCCTGTGATTTGCAGCTCTTCATGGCCTTTCTGTAAAGAAAATGAGTGTAAAACATGACACATATGAGGCATTGCTGCAGTTTGTATTTGTGCTGTGGCTGCTTTTGTGTTGTTTGTGAGTGGGAAGGACAAACTTGCCTGACTGCTTCTATGTCAAGAAACCAAACTAATGTCCACATGCTGAAGCCCATGGTCATTTCCTTACATTGGTAACAGCAAAAGTGAATCCAAAGCAGGATTTTTTGCAGCCATAGCCTTTGTGATTTTTACCCATTATGGGCCACAGTCACTACCATTCCAGATCACACAATCCATCTGCTCCAGCTCCTTATCTCCAAAAATGACCAACACCAGCTGCTGAGGAACAGGCAAACCATACTGCACTAGATGTTTATGTTGTGATCTGGCCAGGAGGAGAATTTCATCCCTTTTGTTAGATTGATTTAGCTCCTGCAGCATGATGCTTTATGTCCCCTCCAAAACTTTTAGGTATTTCAGTCTGTTTATTTAATTCCAGCATTTGTAACTATGGATGTTCAATTTATCTGTGTGAATGTCATAGCCTTTTTTCTCAATCCAACCAGGTTCTGCTAAAGCAATAACAAATACTACAGTAAATCAGGATTATGTCTTGAAATGGCAGCAGGGATTCGTTAACAGTGAAACAAAACTGGCATCATCAAATCAGATAATGGGATTACCTGTCTCTGACTATGAATTGTGATCAGAAATAGAAAAGCAGGACATATGCACTGTCAGCAGGACCTTCTGGAGCTGGTTTAAAAACTGTTGGGGAAGAGTTGGCCTAGGGCAGCCCAGCAGGATGGCCAGGCATTAACTTGCTCTATCTTAGGCCAGGTCAGTCTTTTCCCTGTGGGAGCAGGGACACACACAGAGAGGGGAGCAGAGCAAAAGTAAACTCCAGCTACCAGGCATCCAGAAAAGACTTTTAGACCAGGATTCATGGTAAGATCTGTGTCCACACTGTAGACATGGCAAGTTTGAGTATGGTATTATTTATTTCTCATATTTTTTATTAAGATTAATAGAAATATGTCAAGATGATAGCAATTGCTGCAATTAGGAAAGATACTCGGTAAACCCCTAACTTCCCTGTTAGCATTCTTGGGAAGGATGGAAATATGTAACTTATTAAAAATCTGGGATTGTGTAAAACTATGGGGAGTAATAAACAACCTGTAGAGAACAAAAGGAACTCAGAGAGGTTTGAGATTTAGTTGGTAAATGGAATCACATGTAGCAAATGAAATTTAAAACTGAAATTGCTCCCTGATTTTTATTACACATGGGCTGGCAGAATATAAAACAGAATTGCAAAGTGAATAAGACTCACTTGAAACCAAAAGTCCTTAAGATGCCTTTGGAGTAACTTAAAGCTTTATTTTCCTTAATAAGGTGAGGAGCATTTGGAAAATATTACAAGAGGTTGTGAAGTTGTGTGATGTTTCCCCACAAAAGTCATTCTTGTCTAATATCCTTTGGTCTGGTCATATCTACTGGGGAGCCACAATGTAGGGGCTTGGTTGCTGCTTTCAGAGAAGACATGTAGAAACTAATAACTCAGAAAAACGGACCTGTTCTGAGGATAAAATAAGTGGCCAGTGTTAGTATACAAGCAGAGTTGGAAAGGTAGAGCTTGACAACATCATCCTCCAGAGGATTGTTGGGTGTAGCTTAAGAGAGCAAAGTGAGGATTGAACTGTTAAATGTCCCATGGTTTAACTGAGGACCTGCTTATGCTGGGTATGTCTCTACTGCAGAACAGGTCACAGCTCTCTGGGGCTGAGTGGACACAGCCTGGGCTCAGTAAATGGCAGAGGAACCAGCTTGGCTCTGCAGCTGTATCCTGTGTTGCCTGCTGCACATCAAGGTGCACTTACACGTCTAAGCTCAGAGTGGATCTGCCTGATCCCCTAGAGGGGTGTTACTGTGTGTAACTACAGCAAGGAAATTATTTTTTTTCTGTCAGTGAAGGATCCGTCCTCATGTACTTAACTTTAACCATGTGCTTTGCAAGGTGGTGGTGTTGGTGTTGTGCTGGTGTGACTTCAACAATTTTTCCTTCAAACAAACTCCATCTCCTTCAGCGTCAGGTGATAACCAAACCCAAGTCATTACAGTAAAGCATGACTATCTAGCTAGAGGGAAGCCAAGTCTAGTTTTTGTGTGGAGAGGACACAAAGGCTGTGTCTCTATGGTTAGATGATATAGTTGTAAGGAGTGTTCCCAAGCACAGGAGCAAGTTTCAGGCATAGCTACAGACCAGGCTGTTACCATCCATCTCTTGAGTGAGTGTGTTTGAGCATCTTTAGCCACACACAAGGGTACTGTGATGCAAGTCAAGGATCACCAGTGGCAGTTTGGACAAAATGTCCTGTTTGGAGGATAAATGAGTTTATTAGTACAGATGTGAGGTGCATTGCATCAGCTGGGCTCGCTGAGAATGGTCATGGTTGTATTTAATTTATGACTGTACATGTGGCTTTGCTGCCTTCCTTAGTTTGCCCTCTGGCAGCCACCAAAGAGATTAATTCCCCTAGAATCAGGGGCTGCTAGCAGCATTTATTTACCTGAAGAAGACAGACCTGTGCAGAAGTCTCTGGTCACTAATGTGGACATGCCGTGTGCCCTGGCAGCTTCAGGATGATCACAAACTGCTTTTAGTGAGGCATGCCTGAGTTCCTCCTGCAGGTGCACAGGCAGGCAGCACCCAGAGCCGCTCCTTAGCCTGCAGAGGCTTATTGAGTTACATCTGTAACAGTTTGGTTTTATAGTAGGCTTTTGGGTGCTTACAACTCACTGGGAAGCAGTGAAATGCATCTTAGATGAGGAAATACCAGTGTGCTTTATATCACGTTTAGCTTTTTCTATTGATTCCAGCTGGAGAAAGGGCAAATCTGAAGGAGCACGAAGAAATGCAGAAGCTACACTGCATTATGGCAAAGGTCCAGGGAAGATGCAAATTCAGCTTCTCTTCTAGCCCATTTATTTAGGTTTGCTTCCAGTCCTTAGAGAAAGTCACGATCCGAATCCAAAGCATTCTGGGCGGTGCTGTGATTCAAGGCTCCTGGGCCAGGGAAAAGCAGACATTCCCCATGAGTCAAAAGAAATTTGAATGCTGACACACGGCCTCTTTTCTTTCTCTGGAGACTTGTCTGGATTTTTCTGGTCTGGGCTATTGCAGAGGAAAGATTTCCTTCAAGTCTGTCAGTGTGGCAGCTGAATGAGCTTTGGAGAGCTTTAGATCTCAGTTCTGGCCCAAGCAGTGTGTTCTGAAGCCACACTGCCCAGTCACACTGTGAAGAGGTGCTTTCCAGTTCCTGCTCCTTGGTCTTCTCCATGAGCACTGGTAGAGTTGCTGGGTAAAATGAAAAGGAGCTTTTCTTCCATGTAGCTGCTTATTAGCTCTCATTTTTCTTGCCAAGACTGTGCTGACAGTGTCATTTTCATTCAGATTTGAGGGACGTGCAATTTTCCAGAATTGCTTATGGATCCATTGCATGTGCTTATTAGGACAGGACTGAGAACTAATTTGCCATTAGTCTCCTTCCAGGTAGTAAACAGATTGGTCACTGGCAAGAGTCTAGCTATTCCTGGCTGGCAGCAGAGCTGGTGGGCCCAGCAGATTCCATCCTTGCTGTGTACAGCAGGTAGACCTCTGAGCATATTTTGCCCATCAGTAAGCTTGAACTGTGTATACACAGTTCTTGATGTCTGGTTCTGCCAATTCTTTGGCTTCAGACAGTGCCAAAAATAGCTTTCCATTGGGCTTTTGGGGTGATCCTTGTAGTAACATTTCCTTCTCAGGGAGAGCCAAAGGACAGCAGTGGTTCACAAAGCAGGGTGTGTGACTGATATTAGGCAGAAGGTCTGGCCTCCCCTCAGATTTCTAACCATGACCTCTTTTGACAGCGTGACTCACCGCTGGGATGGGGAACCGGCTGCAGTCTGTGTGGGTCAGCCATAATTATCACAGCTCGTCTGACTCGTGTTGGATGTGTCATTTATTTCCTGTGGGAGCCACGACAGTGGCAATCAGTGTCCCACCACCCTCCTTTAAAATGAAGTAGTGTTCTTTAGAACAGAGGCGTTTATTGTGGGAAGAGTTGATGTTCCCCTAAAACACACTCGGTGCTTCACAGCCTGGCCATGTTTGCTGCACAGATGTGTCTTCCCACAGAGATGCTTTGTGTCAGTGCTCACCCCTGCTGCAGTCGGGGTCTGTTTAAATCCCTCCTTGCAGGCAGCTGCACCAGCCACTCCCTGTTGCTCTGTTCTCTCCCAGCATCAGCCAAACCACGTCCCCAGGTCGTCGGGGTTTTGTGCTTCAGGTGTTACTTGGAGATTGTTGTCTGGGAAGCTGTTGAGTGGCTTGCCCATCACGGCATGCTGAGCTCTGTGATATGTGTGTGGAGATTTCTGCTCTCCCAGCCCAAGTCCTTAGTACAGTTAGAGCTTAGTGTGATGGAAACATGGGAGTTGCACATCACATACAGTCATGCAAACAGAGACATACAGTTGTTTTTAGTGGTTTTAGAGGTTTTCACAGGTGTGCCACAAACACTGAACTAAACCTAAATCAGGCTGATTTTTTTGGGTGTTTTACTGCCTGTTCTCCCTTCTCTCCCTCCTCTCCATCCTGTCTGGTAACTCCACTTCATATCCCCAGTTTTCACCCAACATATATGAACTGTGTGCCGTGAGGGGACTGAGTTGGTTACCCATTCTGTCCTGCTCCTGGCTCTTCTGTAAGCCCGTGACGAAACCAGAAGGTATCTTAAAGATGGGCTCAGGGGGACCACCTGTGTTGCTACATCTGTAGCCTCCACAGTTTCTTTGCCATAGGTGACCCTGCCTGCAGCCCAGTTTCCCTGCTCCTCAGTGACTTGAGTAAAACATTCACCTCTCTGGGGAAAGACATGAAATGCAAGTTACCAAGATAATGCATTCCCAGGTGCCAGCCCTAAATGTCCTTCATTAACAAAAGCTGCCTTGAATTTCAGGTCTGGGGATTTGTCTGTGCTGAGGTCTCAGAGCAGCTCATTTGCTAACCTGCAGTTTCCTCTCTAGGGAATTCCCAATGAAAGCTGGAGGCTGACCAAGATTAATGAGCGCTATGAGCTGTGTGACACATACCCTGCCATTCTAGCTGTGCCTGTAAACATTCCTGATGAGGAATTAAAGAGAGTGGCATCCTTCAGATCCAGAGGACGCATACCAGTGAGTGGGGCAGAAGAAGCCACTTTGATGTGGTTTTGTTACACATACCTTTGGGCAGTAAGTTATACCAAGATCAGGCTGGGTGGATTCCAGGGAGCAAATAAATGTTCAGCGGATAAGAAAAGTGACAACAACATGTTTGAGGACATAGAAAACAACAGTATCTGCTGAAACTACTGTTGTGAAAGAGATGTAGACTAAACCAAAACTAAAAGATAAGATAATTTAGCACAGCTCAGACCAAGTCTCAATTCAGTTCCTGAATGGGAAACACAAGGCAGTCCTGCTTGGCTGTTTACAATTGTCTGGGACAATTTTCAGGACAGAGAAATACACAGTGATAGTCTTGATGAGAGCACTTATTTAATTAAATTATGACAAAGCACGTTGTTATGATGATTGTTTCAGAGGTAACTGAAAAGTTACTCCTCAAGTTTATAGAGGTTTCCTCTTCAAGTCTATAGAAAATTCAGTCTGTTCCTAAAGTGCTTAACTTTTACATGGTGTAACATAAAGCAAGACATAGCCCATGTACTGACACAACAGCCAGAAAAGCAGTCTGCATCATATTTAAAAGTCAGACTTAAACAATTTGATCACCTTTTGTTTGTTCAAACTTTGGGAATGCCATCAGAATGAATAAGGACGGAAGAGTTCTTTCTTTCATTCAGTTGTGATTTAATAGAATCCAGCCTTCTGGAACCCACTGATATAGTATCCCAGAGCAAGCTATTACAGGTAATTCACTTCACTGGTTTAATCAATCCAATTTTTCCTATATTTATTTCCCATTTGTTTCTGAAGGTCTTGTCATGGATTCACCCAGAAAGTCAAGCAACAATCACTCGCTGTAGCCAGCCCATGGTGGGAGTGAGTGGCAAGCGGAGCAAGGAGGATGAAAAGTACCTTCAAGCCATCATGGATTCTAATGCCCAGTCCCATAAAATCTTCATATTTGATGCAAGGCCTAGCGTGAATGCTGTAGCAAATAAGGTTGGGTACTTTCTCCTCTGTCTAAAACTGGGAATGTAATAATTTAGAGCACATTTCTCACCACCATTTCATGTTATTCTTAAGGATCACAGAAAGGTTTTCCACTGCAGAAGTCTGCATGCAATGAACTGTTTCTCTAGATAGACTTTTATACCTGCACTGGTATCTGTAAGGTATCAGTATGACTGCTAACAATCCTTTGTATTAATTTACAATGAAAAATGACATTGGAGGGGGGAAAAATTGAAGTAGTACTGCGGTCAGACTCTAGCACTCTGGACATTGTGTATCACCATTTTTCAATTCACATGGTTGAAAGACTGCTTCCACTAACAGGGCTCAGAGCCCTGTCCAACCTGACCTTAAATGTTTCTAAGAATGAGGCATCTACCACTGTTCTGGAAAAACTGCTCCAGTGTTTTGCCACTGTTATTGTGAAGAATTTTGTCTTTATGTCTAGTCTGAATCTATCCTCTATTACTTTCAAGCCATTACCCCTTGTCCTATTACAACAGGCCCAACTAAAACACCTGTCCCCATCTTTCTTTTAAGCCTCCTTTAAGTACTGGAAGACTGCTGTAAGGTCTCTCCAGGGCCTTCTCTTCTCAGCCTTTCCTCACAGGAGAGGTGCTCCAGACCTCTGATCATCTTTGTGGATTTGATCCAACAGGTCCCTGTCTTTCCTGTGCTGGGACCACAGAGCTGATGCAGCACTGCTGAATCCCCTCCCTCCCCTGCTGCCCACCCTGCTTTGGATGCATCCCAGGGCACATTTGGCTTTCTGGGCTGTGAGTGCTCACTGGCAGCTCATGATGAGCTTTTAATCCACCCACACCCCCAACTCCTCAGCAGGGCTGCTCTGATCAGTTCATCCTCCTGTGCTGATACAAGGGGTTGCCCCAGCCCAGGTGCAGCACTGGCACCCAGTCTTGTTAAACCTCATGGGTTCCCATGGACCCACTTCCTGAGCTTGTCCAGATCCCTCTTGATGGCATCCCACCCTTCAGGAGTGTCAGCTGTACCCCTCAGCTTGGTGTCATCTGCACACCTGATGGGAGCGCCCTTGATCCTTCTGTTTGTGTCACTGATGAAGATATTGAATAGCACTAGTCCCAATACAGACTCCTCAGGGACACCACTTGTCACTGCCTGGGCATTGAGCAATTGTCCCCTACCCTCTGGCTGTGACTGTCCAACTTCTCATCCATCCAACTGTCTGCCCACCATCTCCAGTCTGGAGAGAAGGATGTTGTGGGGAACTGTGCAAAAGCTTTACAGAAGTCCAGGTAGATGACACCCATAGCCCTTGCCTTCTCCACTGCTGTAGTCTCTCCATCACAGAAGGCATAGCATAGAAGGTGAAGCTGTGCTGGCTATCCTGAATAACCTCCCTGTCCTCCACATGCCCTAGCACATCTTCTAGAAGGATCTGTTCCATGATCCTGCCAGGCACAGAGTTGAGGATGACAGGTCAGTAGTTCCCAGGGTCCATCATTCTACCCTTTTAAAAATTGTATTCCATGCCATCACTTTAAGCTTTGTTTTAATGGTGGAGCTGTTTTGTTGCAGTAAAGATTTTTTTTTTTAATCTGCCTTTCCCACTACTTAGGAAAGGCAATTAGTGTGTGGGTTATCCTCCTCTGTAATAGTATGGTAAATTTTTAAATGATAGATTGGCGAATGTAATGAGTTAACAGCTTGAATGGGGATAAATTATAATTACAGAGGAAAAGAAGGCTTGTAATGTGATATTCTTTGGTAAAAATTATAGCATTCATTAGGTATTGCAGAAGAGAGAGTGCCTGCACATGTTTGCTCCCAGCTGTAAGATAAAGCCAATGGTTTCTGCCTGCTTTAGATAGCCCAGCCACTGTGGTATTTTGTCAGCTGCTATTTGCTCAGGACAAATGACAGGGATAAACTACAAAATATGATTTTGCCTAATGATTTGTATGTGAATTTTGTTCTTCAGGCTAAAGGAGGGGGTTATGAGAGCGAGGATGCCTATCAGAATGCAGAACTAGTGTTCCTGGATATTCACAATATTCATGTTATGAGAGAGTCGCTGAGAAAACTGAAAGAAATTGTGTATCCCAATATCGAGGAGACTCATTGGCTGTCTAATTTAGAGTCAACTCACTGGCTGGAACATATCAAGGTATGCATGCCTGCATCCATTGCATGTGGCTGAGCAACCACAAGTCCTTACCAGTCTGGGAAAGATATCCAGAGCTAACCCCAGGATTTTCAATTTCTTACAAATTTAAAGACTTAGAATTTGTTTTCCTTTTATAAGCAATTAAAACCATAGTTTCTTGGAGTGAGGAATCTTAAGGAGATGAGAAGAGGGACGAGAGGTGGGGCTAAAATACTGAAAGATGGTGTTTTGGAAATAAAGAATGTTCCTGGGTGGTGTGTAACTGTGAAAGCCCTGCTTAGAACTCAGGAGTCACAGATTTTCTAAGTTCTTGAGTCAGCTCCTTGACATCCTGGCATTATTGCCTGGTCCAGACAAGCAAATGCTGGGAGTTTGGACCCTCAGCCTTTCTGGAATCCAAGCAGAGTCAGAATAAGGAGACAAAATGTTTTGGCTTCTCCAGATGCTGGTTTTCAAAAATGAAAATAATTTTCTAAAAATACCCAGCTTACATTGTTGCTCTGCTGATGCAGACAGGGGCAGATCTCCTCCTGGGGCAGCTGCAAGGTGATGGCCACTCCTATCAGACACAAAACACTCCTGCATTCAAACCTTGACTTGTCCAAGGACTGAGCTTTGTGCAAGGGCTCTTCTAGGGTTGTGCCTACACTACAGTTTAGATGTGTCATTGTCTTGCTGGAGCAGAAAATGTGTTCACCAGTTTGCTGTCCTAGATATAAAGTAGTTGGAACTGATTTACCATTCTCCTTGAGGCAAGCAGAGCCCTTGGTTTGTCCTGTGCTGTCACTAGCCATTTTTCATTTCTGGTTTCTGTTCCAAAGAGATTTTGTAATTTGTTTTTTGCCTTGTCCTAGCTCATTCTTGCTGGAGCCCTTCGGATTGCTGACAAAGTGGAGTCGGGGAAGACGTCGGTGGTTGTGCACTGCAGCGACGGCTGGGACCGGACAGCCCAGCTCACCTCTCTGGCCCTGCTCATGCTGGATGGCTACTACAGAACCATCAGGGGCTTTGAGGTGCTCGTGGAGAAGGAGTGGCTGAGCTTCGGCCACCGGTTTCAGCTGGTGAGTCACTGGCCCGTGGAGGGCACTGAACAGAAAGTTACTGTCCCTCTTGGAGGATTTCAGAGGAGTTTAACTTTTGCTATGAGAAGTTTCCTGGGTGAACTCACAGATGAGAGGTGAATGCTGATGTTATTGTTTTCTACCTATAATTCCATTCATCTCTTAACCTCCTTGGGACTGTATTGGTCAGATGTAAGGAACAGGTGGTATTTAAATGTCTCAGATGTCTGACTGATAATGTCATATTCCCATGCTTAGGCTTAAACTAGCAATGTGCTTTGGGTTCAGTGCTGGCATTTCTGCTGGGAGCTGGCAGAGACCACTGGGGTATTTTTTGTCTTTTTTTCCAGTTCAGTCCATTTTCTCAGACTGCTTGGGCACCATCATCGAAGAAATGTTTTGGTATTGAAGAGGTTGGGGCATTTGTTTATAGCCTTGACCTCACATTTTCTTCAGGCATGCTTTATTTTTGGAGAGGCTTCTAATTATTTAGGTGAAAGAGCAGCAGTTTGAGCCTGGACCAAGAGTTTGTGGCTGTGCCCTTGCAGTTGGCAGAGAGGCAGCTTTGTGGGTTGTGACACAGCAGTTTGTTATGGTTTGCACTGATGGGAATTGAGAGAGCCTTTCAGTAGTATCCTTTCAGTCTTTGTTCCTATTGTGTTTTGCTCATAGCTGTTCTCTACTGGTTGTTAATTTTGCAAGGGCTAGAACAAGGTCTATGCACAGCACTGTGCACTGTCAAATGCTTTGAGGAAGGTGGGGAAACGGAGACACTAAAGCAACTGTGGGTCTGCTGCAGCAAAACTTGTTATCTGTTATTTGAATAACAAATGCTTTAGTTTCGTCACTGTCTAGACAAGGGAAGGTACTGACAGCAACTTCCTTTGGTGAGGAGAAAACAGTATTAGGGATTTGTGTTACTTCCATGCTCTTGTTCTATCTTTGTGCAGTACTTGGGGCTCCCGGCTAATATGTAACCATTAATGTACTCTGCTAGTCCTGCAGAGCCGTGCTCACATGTGTTGGCCACACAGCAGGGCCAGGGCTGGAGGCCTGCTGCTGGGAGCACTGTCACTGCTGCCTGTCTGGAGGTGGCAGGAGATGGGCTGGGCTGTGTTTGTACAGCTCTTGGAAGCGGCGAGGTGTTGGTGACGGTTATCGCCGCATGCCGTGCCTGTAGGTAGTGTTTGCATCTAGCCCCCTCTACTACTGAAGTAGCCAGGACAACAGCTGCAACTGAAGCAAAAAGCATTCTCGGTTTTTTTCCTTCTGAACTTTAGCTATTAACTGAAATCAGTGCCAGCATAGCATCTGGAGCCTCTACTCAAACAACTCTTGTTTTAACTTAGCATGAAAATATCCCCATAAAGAATTCTCACTTCAAAGACAAAGAGAGTAGCTGTCCTGTACTCCTTTACCCACTGATATGGACAAAGGAATATCAGGAGCCAATTGAAGTTTTTTGAAGCTGTTGGTAAAGGTTTAGGTGACTGAGAGCAGACCCCAGCAGTTCCCCCATGAAGCCCTGTGTGGCTCGTGTTCTTTGTCCTGCTGTTTCAGAGAGTTGGCCACGGGGACAAGAATCACGCGGATGCGGATCGCTCTCCCGTCTTCCTGCAGTTCATCGACTGTGTCTGGCAAATGACAAGACAGGTAAACTGCTGGGGGCACCCGTGTGCACAGAGCCAGGGCACCCAGACATGGCTTACAGTGTGCAGGCTCTCCTTCCTGGGCTTGTACTCTTGCTTTGATTCTGGCAGCCAACTTCTTGGGAGTCTGTTTAGCAAAGAGCCTGAAAGCACTTGCTAATGACTTCACTAGATTGATGGGTGCCCAGGCCCATGGTTCCTGTGGAACCTGAAAGGTTTATCGTATCTTCTGTGATACAAAAGTCAGCTATGGTCAGGCAGTTCACTGGAAAAAAAGCTAGTCTCACCCTGGGTTAAACCAGGAGAAATGGAAGAGAAGGATGGCACTGCATGTGACACTGTACCACATCCATGCAGACGAAAGAGGAGGCTTTACCATCATCAAAAGTCACCTTCATTGTGGTCTCCTTGGATTGCTGCTGCAGCTGGGCATCCTGACCTGCAGCTGGTGAGGTCATGATGTCTCAACTGGGGCAGCTTGGGAAGAGGAGGGTGGTTGTGAGGGAGGAAGGCCTCCTGCTCTCCTCTCCATCACCCCTGCATATCTTTGCAGTTCACTGCATTTATTCTTACTGACCCTTTGTGGAGCTTCAGTTGTCCCTGTCTCAGGTCAGATTGTTTCTGCACAGAACTCAGCAATAACGTGGCCTGTGCCCCTAGACCTTTTGCTCCTGCTGACCTCTGTCACAAGGTGTCCTTGCTGTTCCCTTTGGGAAGTGCTGTGCTGGGCACCCAGGTTATTTCTGTTTGGCCCTGGGAAATTTCCACTTTTTGAATATGTTTATTTCACGTGTGCCTTTTGTTCAGTCTGGCTGCATGGCTTGTAGTGAGGGACAAGCATAGCAGAGCAAGCTTCAGTTTGCAGCAGCACTGAGTATACATAAACACAATGCTCTAACCCCTCAGACCGCTGGCTTTTACTCAAAATTCCTCTCTGAACATGCAAAGCAGCTTTCCAAGAGGGAAACTCTTGCTCCTGGAAGGAGCAAATATGACCCTGAATATCCAGCCAGGCAGGGAACAGGGACAGATCCTATTCTAGAAATCAGAGACCAACCCCTTACCAAGACCACAGTGTGAGAGAAAGTTCATTTTCCTGTTTTAAAATCCCAACCTGACTTTCTATTTCTGCCTAAAGTTTCCTACAGCATTTGAGTTCAATGAGTACTTCCTGATCACCATCCTGGACCACCTGTACAGCTGTTTGTTTGGAACCTTCCTGTGCAGCAGTGAGCAGCAGAGAGTGAAGGAGGTAAGACAGCTTCCCTCTGAGGTAAAAGCCTGTTCCTGATTGTTTTAGCTGGCCAGATGCCACTACAGAAGCAGGTTCCTCACTCAGAGATAGTTGTAGATGTTAGTCTGGAAATGCCAACCCCCCTTCTCAACAGGTGGGACTTGGGGGATTTTCGTCTTTGCATAAGCTGCTGTCTGTCGGAGGCTTCATGTTTCAGAGCAACACCATCTCCCTTCTGGACACTCTGTGTGCTTCCAGTTAGTCACTAGTGGTTGAATAGCTCCTGGTGTCTCCCAGGTGGTGGAAATGCAGTTTTGCTTTGAACTTCAGTTTACTGCAACCTTCTCTGTGGGTACTTTTTGTCGTGCCTTTTCTTTGAAGTGGTCCCTTTAGGTTGCTTTACCTAGTGTGTGCTGTCATTCTGCACACACAGGTTACAGCAAGTAACTGGTCTTTATGTGTGTTCTTGCTGTGCTTGCATCTTCCCAGGAGAGGACAACTCTCCTGCTATTATTAAGGATGTGCCTCTCTGTCCTGCCACAAGCCAGCTCTGCCCTGCAGTCTGGCCAAGATTTGTTTGCCCAGGAAGGAGTATAGGGATGTGTACATCCAGACCCAGTCTGGAATTAGAAGGAAAACAGTGGCACTCATTTTGTCTCACCTACCTGAAGATGAAGCATCTTGTCACCAAAGGCTGCAGCCTAACAGCACAGAGGTACACGAGGACAATGCTGTGTAATCATGTGATGTGATTACATTTGATAGAACATCAGTTAAAAATAATAATAAAAACTAGCTGAGAAATAAAAGTGATAGCATTTTCCTATCATGAAATCAGTGTCCCAGTTTCTCTGGAGTGCACAGTGATTGAACAGTTGTCATTTCCAGGGAAGAAAATCTGCATGCTGTTTGCATGTGGGTTTGGGGATTTTTTTAAAGGCCTAGTGAAGTACTTAAACTAGAAAGTACTTCAGGGCTGGTTTTAGTGGGACTATTCACAGGCATAATTACTGTACTAGATCAGCCTAAGTCAAATGTTTTGTTGTCTTCCTTTGCAATTAAATACTCCAGCAAGTCCTCCAGGAGCACTTCGGAGAAGTGAAGTTTAACTAAAGCACTGGGAGTTCACATGCTGGTGTCCCCTCACTGTAGCAATGGTGATTCCTGGTCTGTGTTGACAGCTGGGTGGGACAGAGGGGTTGTTCTGTGCCAGGGCGTGTGTGCCTGCCTGCATCCATGTGCTTTGAGTACAATAACTACATCAAAAGAACAGTTTGGGGGATTTTTTTTAAGCTACAAAAATCAACCAGCTCCGTATTAATGACAGGCATATGTCTGTGCTGCTATAGTTTGTAGATAGCTGGGATTCGTATGGCAAATAAAGCCTCCTCCACCCCCTTCCCTTACAGAGCCTTCCAAAAAAGACTGTATCACTTTGGTCTTACATCAACAGCCAGCTGGAGGAGTTTACTAACCCCTTGTACGTGAGCTACTCCAACCACGTCCTGTATCCCGTGGCCAGCATGCGCCACCTCGAGCTGTGGGTCGGCTACTACATCCGCTGGAACCCCAGGATGAAGCCTCAGGTACACCTCTTCCTACTCCTGCCTCCCTCTCTGCAGTACCAATACTGCTGCTTCAGAGTCAAGACCTTTAGGTAATGATGCTGCCACTGCTTAAATCTGAAAACAATGCCTAAATTCTAGAGCTGCCTAGTGCAGGTGCCCAGCTGGACATCACCACCTTGTGAAATCTGCAGGAGCTGAAGGTTCTTAGCAATCTGGGAAATTTCTCACTTAGAATGTGGGGAAAATGATCTGAATTCTCTTTACAGAAGATCTTAGAACCCTTAAGACTTCTCTGGCTGTGGGGTTCTAGATAGGAATTTTGAGGCTGTATTACTGGTGGTGGGAACCTGCTGCTTGCTTTGGCTGCCTGAGGCACAGGGATCTGACCCCAGCCAGCAGGGAAGCTGCCTTTCCCAGGCAGGCACCTCAGTCTGAGCATGACCCTGAATGCTGACATCACTTTTTAGTAGGAAGGGACAAAAATTCCCAGTTGCCTCCGTGCCCACCTGCAGGTAAGTTTTGCAGATCTGCAGTGTTAGAGACAGGAACCCAGCAAACACGTTGCAGTACTGACTGTTAAACAGTCAGAACTATGTGAAAATATTTAGAAGAATCTGGCTGGGTTTTTTCCTCCCTAGCCCCTGAATTATGTCCAGGCTGAGATGCCACGGCCAGCGTCCCCCAGAAATGTCAGAGATCAGCTTTTGGCAATTGTCATCTTTCAAAATGCGCACAGGCTGTTTTGTTTAGCCACCCTTGCACTGTGCATGTTGGATCCAAATGAACAGCCGAGAGCCAGAGCTGCCACCCAGGTACCTGCAGGCTGGAGACTGATGACACTCATGTACCTCCTTCCCTCACAGCTGTCTGTAAGGGCAGCAGCAGTTTTGTGCTTCAGGCTCCCCCGGTGCTCAGCTACACATTTCCTTGCAGGAGCCTGTTCACAATCGCTACAAGGAGCTCCTGGCCAAGCGGGCTGAGCTGCAGAAGAAAGTGGAGGAGCTGCAGAGGGAAATCACCAACCGTTCCACCTCCTCCTCGGAGCGAGCCGGCTCTCCCGCACAGTGCGTCGCCCCCGTGCAGACTGTTGTATAATACGGACTGGTTTTGGTGACTATCTTCCCAGGACCATGGGGGGCAGCTTTTCCAAACCTCCTGGATTTCCAGCAGGGTGCCTGGGACATGCCAACCTATTTATTTATTTCTCTCCAGGGTAATTTATTAGTACTGTAACACTAGGAAAAGCTTAAAGCAAAAACCAACACAGACAAGGCCCCCTATGCAAGTACCCTTCTCAGTGGCTAGCTTACAATACAAGCCAATTGCACTTGCCACCTGTAAGAAGCCTGGAGCTTGCTCTTTGTTCACTGATGTGCTGGAAATCACTTGGCTTGAAAGAGTCTGTGCATGAGCATGAAGCACCATGGAGGAAAAACGTCTGCTGAGAAGTTTAAAAGGCAAACCTGACTTTGTATTTGAGCCTCAGGTGCAGCTGTGCCACCACACACCCTCCTGCACAGCAGAGTGAATGAGGGCCTTTTCCAGCACACCTGGAAATAAGCGACAGCAGTGTCTGAAACAAGTCATTCCCTGCACCTCGACCTAGATCGTAGGAAGCCATGTAAATGATGCCTTATTTAAAGGAAGGGCAGCTTCTCCCAGTAAAATTCTGCAGTAGAGGAGCAACACTACAGGACTTGATTTTGTAGGACAACGTTTACTTCCATCTCTGCAACTTTAGAATCTCACTTATGGTTTACAATGGGTGTGCCAGAATGGAACTTAAGCACCTTTATTTCAGAGGGGGGAGCAGACTGTGGCTCCCCTGGGCTTTCCACAGCTCCTCTGGCCTCCAGTGCCTCATAGTCATCAGGGGAAAAGGTAGTGGAATACCAAGGGGCACGTGTGAACTGCTGGGATCAGCCATTACATTTTGCTTGGGTAAGCATAATTAGCAATTTTAATGCTTCTGTGCAGGGTTATAGTGGTGTACTTATGGTATTTCAGCTTTCTGCTAACTAATGGAAGCAACTGTGCATCAACCAAAGACGCTTTTCTGCCTGCATTGCAACTGCTGCTTTAGGTTTTTCTGGCAGACTGAACAGCTTAGCCATTTTCTAAACCCTACCTTCTTCCTCATAGTCTGCTTCAAGAACTGGTGTCACTCTACACTCAAGCTGAAATTCAATTTTAATACAAAAATTTACTGTAGGAGATACAACACACACTTGGTGAAACCATGACTGCCCCTTGCTTTTCCAAACAGGTAAGCACAGGGTTACAGAGGGGTCTTAGAGCAAAGGCAGTGAATAAGTGCAAGGTCTTCAAGCTGCTTCTCCACCTCTGCTGAGGAGAAGGGGTCCTGCTTGGTGTGGGTTCCTGTGTTGCTCTTTTAGACCATGGTCACCTGTTTAATATACCTGTCAGCTGCTTCACTCAGCTGCTATTCCACTAGAGAAGGAAGTTTGGAGGGAGCGTAAGGTTAGACCCATTTCCACCTAAGAAACAGCCTTTCAAAAGCCACATTCCTTCCAAGGCAGTTAGCAGTCATTTCCCCTCTGCAGTCCCACTTCTGCCTGCTCTACTGCTGCCATCACCACACCCTGCTCACAGAGAAATCCTCAGCCACCTTCTGACAGGATGAGTAACAGCCTGCACAGCATCACCAGGTTTGTTACAGGGTGGCCTGACACCTTATGGTTCAACAGTGCAAAGAATCCACACAAAATACTTTCTAAAGACTTGGATTTGCAGGTCTGCTCTACATACAATCACTGTATAAGATGGTTTAAAGCAGTATTCTGTATTGGCAAATTGACTCTGTGTGTATATTTTGTTTCTTGATGAAGGCTGTTTGGTTTCCTTAACATTAATAAAAATGGATAAATGGATGAAGTTCCTGTGCTCTTATTTTCAACTATGTGGTTTTCCAAAGGACTTGCAGGATATGCAGACATTAAATAAATAGCACTGCAAGTTAAGTGTGTGAAATCCTAATTTTTTTCATTCTTCTGTAGAGAGTCTTTCAAGTTACTAATGTTGAAACTCTGGAGTCTAGAATGAAACAGAAAACCAAGATTCATCTTTGGACATGTTTCATTTATCCTGCAGAGACCAGTATTAATACAGATACAGTGCTTAGCTGCTCAATAGTATAAAACTAGAATCACAGAAGGGACCTTTGAACCTCATCCAGTTCCAACCCCACAGATTGACAGAGACACTTTCCACTAGACCAGGTTGCTCTAAGCCACATCCAACCTGGCCTTGAACACTGCCAGGGGTGGGGCATCCCAAGTTCTCTGGGCAATCTGTGCCAGTGTCTCACCACCCCCACAGGAAAGAATTTCTTCCTGGTAACTAATCTAAACCTTCCCTTCTTTCAGTTTAAAGCCACTTCCCCTTGTCCTATCACTACAATACCCTCCCACACTCTCTTTATAACCCTTCCATTTCAGGTGCTAGAAGGTCTCCCCAGAGCCTCCTCCTTTCCAGGCTAGACAACCCCAACTCTCACAGAAGCTACTGTCTAATGCACTATGCATAATTTTTTTTTAAAATTGTGAAAGTATTTAGCTCAAAGTATTCTGAAATATGTTCACAACTAAAAAAACCTTCCCAGTTTCTGCACCTTACAGTGCATTGGCACAGTAACTTCCATGTAAAAGGAAGGACTCAAATTTTTGCATGTAACTTATGCCTAAATTTACTGGGATAATTTGTTATCACCTCAGTGAATGGTCTCTGATGCTCTCAACCTGTGGATTTAGTTCTAACTTGGGCACCTCATTCATTCACTGTAGGCAGCATGGATGGAACCTAAAATACTCCTGAGCCTTCCAGCAGTAGGGAGCTGCATGAGGAGAGCCTGAGGTCATGCTGAAGTTAACCCATCTTTGAGGAAGCTTGTCTCCAAAGGTACTTCCCAAGCAAAATGACCAAGTGCAAGTTTTGGCTACTGATTTTCCAGGACCCCTGACATGAACGGCTCTTTAAATGGTTACTCCCACTATACCTGGTTAGCAGCATCTAACACCTTATGTGCCTTCTGTGCAAGGAGACAAGCTGGGTGGATCACCTACAGGCAACAAACTCAACCCCCTTCTGCCTGTGTTGAACTGCAGCATTCCCTGCCTGTTCAGCTGCAGGCAGGGGTGGACTACTCAGACTGTAACCTTACCTGCAGCTCTCTTTAATCACCCTGACCAGGGAGAAGTCACCTTGCCATGAACAGCCCACTGGCTGTGGCACAGTGCTGCAGCAAACACGCAGCTAATAGAGAGGAAGTGCAGCTTTCCCACAATTCATTCAACAGGCAAGCTGGCTTTATTAATTTTTCAACTATATACAGGTAATCTGGGTATTCTATACATTCCATTAATAGGAAATTCTTTAAATTATTAACATAATAAATAACATTTAATCAGCTGTGCAAGTCAGAGCACAAAATTAATTGCACTACTAACAAAGCTGATAGCTCATCAAAGCACATACTTCAAGTTAAAAGCAAGATGCCAGGACCAAATGGCACGATTGAGGCACTTGCAGTTTAAAACACTTGTGGTTTGGTTTCTCTCACTCCTTTACCACCCAAAGCTGTCAGCTAGAGACAGGGTATTACCCCCTATCCTACAGCTTTTTGCTAAAGCAGGACTGCTGTATAAAAATTTCACCTGATCATTAAACAACGTAATTCATAAGTTACTTTGCCCCTTTTCAGAGTACTCAAACATCTACTGCTGCTGTTGCTGACAAGTGCAAGAACATGAACCAGGGATGCCTTTTGAAAAGGAGCCCCACAGAACACCTTGAAGGGGTTTACCTGTTCTCCCTCAGACACTCCCAGAGATGGGGGCATTGCAGCTGTACACAGAACAGAACTGACAAAAGCCCTCAACAGCCAGGGCTGCAGCACTGTTTTCACACAAGATGCATCCTGAGAGGCCTCCCAGATCCACAGCATGAAATGGCACTGGCACATCTCACACACACCAGCCCACAGAAATGTGTAGTGCTTGGTGTGCTGGAACAACACAGAGGGACTGCTGGAACCATAACACAGGGAACTGGGGGAGCCCTATTGTTAAGATTCACTGGCAGTGTACCTTGAAAATGGAATGTGATTTAAGCCAGACCAGAATATGTACAATCAAATTCAGGGATGGAAAAGTAAGAGCCTGTAAGCCTGTATTTCAAAAGTGCGCTTAGTGTACAGTAGTCTCTTCCACACAGCAGGAAAGGCAGCTGCTTTAGATCCACATGTAAGTTTGGCCAGCAAGCTTCAAGAACACAAGTGTCAGTAGTCCCAGCTGATATCATCTTTCTGTAGTGAAGTCTGTATGGTCTGCATGTCTCTCAGCAACTGAAGATTTCTCCGACTCTTCTCTCCAGGCTTCACTTTGATGGGACCTGCATTTTTTCCTTTTGTGGTTATTGTAGTGGTTACTTTAACCTCACTGACAGGGAACCTGCTGTCTTTTATTTGTTTAGCAGAAGTCTTTCTGGACTTGCATTCTCTCTTAAGTCTCTCTAGCTGAAAGAGAAGCCCAAAGAAAAACAATAAGAATTGATCTTGTTTCAGTTTTATGTTCAGCAATTCTTCCAATCAGCTGAAATATCCCACCACTTATCTCACCCAGGTAAGCAAATGGTTGTTTCCAAGTCACACTGAACAATAAATGTTATTTTCCTTACAAAGCATTGTTCTATTTGCATCTTTAGAGCTGTGTTTAGCTTACAGTCATCTACCATCTCTCGAAAAACTCAGAAGTTCATTATGGGGGAACATCTTCCTCTGAAGATCATATCAAAAGTGAGTGATGCTTCTAACAGCAGGCATTTCACAGGTCTATTCTGGATGTCAGGTCTCAGCATGTGTTTTGTGTATAAGTTACATCAGATAAGGGTGAATCGTGGTTTATATGAACTGAACCAGGTTAAACACATGGGATTAAGTTCTTTGAAAGAAATTCACTAAAATTAATGAAGACAAAAGAAAATAGGGAATCAGTATGTTTTATAGCTTTGAATGAAAGGCTACACTATCCAAAACATTGTGGAAGTTATAAAATAAGCAAAACAGGTATAAAAAATGCAAATCAAAACATAAATAGGTCCTTTACTCCAAGTAAAGATCAACAATGTTCAAGGGACAAGAGGAGTGTAAAATGCAATGTGAGATGTGAAAGCTCTGTGAAGAATGGGCAGAAGGGTGACAGAAGCTATGTTTCTGCAAATATACTGGGATAGATGGAGGCATGCAGACTAATTTTGGGACATCAAAGGTAGAATTAGACAATGCTACTCTAGTTATCTCTGCTTTATGCAATTGTTGCTAGATTAGGATATAACATAAAAACCCCTGCTGAAGTCAGCAACTCTACACGAGCTTGAACACAGGCAAAAGAAGCTCACCTTGAACCGATGCTTCTGAACTTTGCTGATTTGATCTGCCTTTGCTTCCATCCTGCCCACCAGTGCCTCAAGTTCCCTCTCCAGATCTTCCCTCACCGCAACAGTTGGGGCTTCCTCGATGAGCTTTGACAGCTGCTGGTGATCACTAGCACACAGTTCAGACAGAACAAGGCTTGCATCAGGCTCCATTGGCTTCTGCATCTTATACCCAGTTCAGAAATAACACTTCTAGGAAACCATAGCATCAGCAGCCAGACGTGTTCAACACACCATAACAAACCATAAGAACAGTTTTGCATTATTAGAATAGCACATCATGGTGGCAGGCTGCTGCAACATTGAGTCTCAATAATCTAAGCAGCTTCCAACTTCAAAATGTATATTCAAAATGACCAAATAACCCCTTGAGAGCTTGATCTCAGCACTCATCCAGTTAATATTTTGTGTATCTGTACCTACTGCAGCTGTGCAGTACAGTAACAATTCATGTTCTGTTAACCAGAACAAGCAAAACACCCAGCAAAGCTGTCCTTTAATAGACTATTTGTCCAGATCTTGCTTTTGGCTAGGATGGAGTTTTCATTTTTAGTAGCTGTTACACTGCTGCGTTTTGGATTCGGTACAAAAATAACGTCGGTAACACTGATGTTTTCATTGTTGCTCAGCAGTACTTACCCTAAGCCAAGGGCTTTTCAGTGTCTCCTGCTATGCCAGTGAGCAGGGGCACGAGAAGCTGGGACAGGGAGATATCCAGGACAGTGATTCAAGCTGGCCAAAGGGATATTCCATACCATAGAACATCATGCCCAGTATATGAACTAGGGGGAGTTAACCACGAGAGGACAATTGCTGCTGGGGACAGGCATTGGTCAGCACGTGGTGAACAATGTACTGTGCATCACATGCGTTTTTTACCTTGTATTTCTTTCCCTTTTTCATTACCATCATAATTACATTTTACCTTATTTCAGTTACTAACCTGTCCTTGTTTCAGCCCATGGGGTGTTCCTTTACCCAGTTTCCCTCTCCATCCCACCAGAGCAGAGGGGCTGGAAAGCAGCTGTGTGGTGCTTAGCTGGCAGCTGGGGTCAAACCAAGACAGCATTTTTTGGCACCCAGCGTGGGCAATGAGGGGTTAACGACAGGTCTGACCAGAGTGTGTGGAGACAAATCTTTCCTAGGCATCATTGTCCTGGTTCAGTAGTGCAGGCTATGGTGCCGCGAAATTCCCGGGGGAACGGGTGTCCTCCGCGCACTGCGGGAGCCACCGACTGGGGAATCGGTGCAATTACACCTCCCTCCTTGCTGCTGGCCAGCCCGCTCACGCAGCACACAGGCTCCCACACCTTCCTCCTGCTCCAGGCTAACTGCAACAGCCCTTGAGAACTCTGTGTCCCACGGGAGTTAAAACCAGCGTGGTGCTGAGCGGGGCTCAGATCGGGGAGGATTTGTGTCTGGGGGCAGCGAGAGAGCAGCTGTGTGGCACTGAGCTGCTGCTTAAACCACAACAGAGCAACCTACCCTCTGCACAAAAGACAGGATAGAGAGGGTGCACACCACAGGGAACCCCGAGTTTCAGCCTCTGGGACCACAGGCAGAACATGAAGTGGGATGGAAAATCAACCTTAGAGGCACAGGTATGTGAATTGAAGGAAAAAAACAAGCACAAGTAGGAATTCTTCCAGGGAAGTTGCTGTTAAAGTCTTCAGTGGGCAGTTCCCAGCCAGAGTGGCAGGGCTGATCTTATTCCTGATCCTATGGAATTCCTATTCCAAATCTTTTTTACAGGAAATGGAGAATCCTAGGACCAGTATTCAAGGAGCCCTGTCTCCAGCCAGGTGCAGGACAGGGACAGCCAGGTTTACTGGACTGTGTGGATCAGATGGCCTGGGCACATCAGCCCCATGGGAGTACAAGTCTTTAGCAGACCCTGGTGCACAGTGTACCCTAATGCCATCAAGAACCCACTTGTATTTCTGGAGTGACAAGGGCATCCCAACAGCTGATGGTCTTGGAGGCTGAAACCAGCCTGACAAAATGAGTGGCAAAAGCCACTGTGACTGGCCCAGAGGCTCTGTACACCCTTGGCAGAGACTCTCAGGTGAGAGCATTCAAAAGGGTGCTGGTGGGCTTTCTACAGAACTGCCTTGGAGACAAAGGAAGTGAAGCATCTGTCTACCCTGCCTTGTCTCTCAGAGGACCCTTCTGATGTGGGGCTTCTGAAGGTGAAAGAGCAAGAGGTGACAGAATGATTTGGGTTGGAAGGGACCTTAAAAATCATTGAGTTCTAAAACGCACTACCATAGCCAAGGACACTTTCAACTGGAACAGGCTGCCCAGAGCCCCATCCAAACTGACCTTGAATCTTTCCAGGAATGGGCATCTACACCTTCCCTGATGCCCTGTTCCAGTGCCTCACAGTAAAGAATTTCTTCCTAATATCTAATCTAATGCTCTCTTTCAGTTTAAAGACATTACCCCTGCGCAAACACTACAAACCCTTGTAAGAAATCCCTTTCCAGCTCTCTTTTAGCCTCCTCTCAGCCCTGAAAGGCCACAATGAGGTCTCCCTGTAGCCTTCTCCAGGCTGAACAACTCCAGCTCTCAGCCTGCCCTCAAAGGAGAGGTGCTCCAGCCCTCTGGTTGTCTTTGTGGGCCTCCTCTGGACTCAATTCAAGCAGGTCCTCATCCTTCCTATGTTGGGGGTTCCAGAGCAGGACCCAGCACTGCAGATGGGGTCTCAGCAGAGCAGAAGGGCAGAATTCCCTCCCTCCCCTGCTGCCCATCCTGCTCTGGATGCAGCCCAGGACACATTTGGCTCTCTGGGCTGTGAGTGCCCATGGCTGAGTCATGTCAGCCTCTCACCACCAGCACCCCTGAGTCACTTCAGCCATTCAGCTATCCACCTACCTCTCTCTCCTGCCCTGAAAGGCTGCTACAACAGCTGAGTTCAAAGTCATCGACTAAATTAACTCAATGGACTAGTAAAGGGATAGTCCATAGACCATAGGAATGATATCTGTCTGTACCTACATCAAAAGACTGGAAAGGTGATGGTGGTTAACTGGGACATACTGGAAAGTGTGGGGCTTGGGCAGGATGCAAATGGTACAGTGTAAGGGGTGAATACTGCCCATCCCAACACAGGAGAGGGATGGGTGTGGGGGGGTGTGAGTGGCAGCAGGGTCCACACCACAACAGTCCACTGCATTGGGGCTGTGACCACACTTCTCCCTTACCTCTTCTGAAATTGATACTGCTGCACATAAGCACAGGTCTGGTGTCCAGACTATTTAGCAGAGCCTCTGACTGCAAGGAGAATTAACAGCCTCTGCAGTCAAAGATTAGATTCTAAACATTTCCCAAACAAAGAACTTTCTCAGGCAAAACCTTCCAAGTTCAAAGCAACAAGGCAAAAACACTAAACATCTGCATCCATAATCTGCAAAAGAAAATACACCACTCACAAACTCATCTGTCCAAATTCATCTTGTAAAGTGAGCAACACTTCTGAGAGCTCTTCCTGAGATGAGGAGGAGTCCATTGGCAGGGATGGCCTTCTGCTTTTGCTGGCAGGACGACTAGTAGAGGTGGGTTTTGCTAGTGGAGTGTCATTTACCACATGTTTGTTACACAAAGCTTTCGTGTGATGTTTCATCAGGTGTAGCACGTGCTGCACATTGGCACTGACCGAATGACTGGGACTGGTAGACTGAAAGGAAAAGAGACTTCTTTTAAATGGCATTATCAACAACTTGGTAATACTGGAGAGCATTTAAAAACAGGCCCACTTTCGTTTTGCTGACAAGAATGTAATTTTTGTTTGAATTAATATGCACTAACAAGAACATCTTGTAAAGCAGCATAGTGCAGGCCCATTTTGGAAATACCAGCTCAGCTAGTTGTCAATATCCAGTAAGTATTTCGAAGACAATCTGGATGAAAAGCATCGAAGAAAATTAAATGATCTGACCACTGGGTGTCAGGAGTGCACCAAGCCAAAGTCCCTAAAGAAGCTGCAGCTACTGAGCTCTAAGCTTTGGAATTAACCAGCTCACCTTCCCAGCCACAAAGGGTACATCCCCCAGACACAGTCGGTAATGGGGCTGCACAGAGGGATGTCTTACAAGAGAGCGTTTCTGGAAAGAAAGAACAGACAAGTACTTAGCAAAAACTGTGCTACAGCAAACTCACTTTCCCCTTACTTTGTAGTAAAAGAGGCAACCTGTTCCCTGACCACATGCACACCACCTTATTTAACTCTTCAGTAATTGCCCTTCTCTTCCTCACAGCTTACCTTCTCTGGTTGCTTTGCTTTTTTCCTGGGTTGTCTTGCTTTTGGAGAAAGCAGTGGTGATGCTGCTTGAATCAGTAGTCTGTTGGTTTCCAGGCCTGTCTGAAGCTACAATTGAGGGAATAAGGGGAGTTACTGAAACTATATAAATAAATAATCAGAGACAGTGC
Source organism: Luscinia megarhynchos (assembly GCA_034336665.1). Lineage (NCBI taxonomy): Eukaryota > Metazoa > Chordata > Aves > Passeriformes > Muscicapidae > Luscinia > Luscinia megarhynchos. Next base: position 76,591,099 of record JAPFBE010000003.1, read on the forward strand.
AAGCAGAGAACTGCAAGAATTGTTAAAGCAAGCTCTCCAGAAGCAAGGGATGCAAATTTTTAGGATATTTTTGCAGTCTAAGGCCAACTTAAACATTAAATACTTCCTCTGTTAACACTACTCATCAGTAATCCCAGTAAATTAGAGAATTAGCCTTAGTCCATTAGTCCCATGCTGGCAAGTGCCAAAACATCAGCTGTGCTTTACACTTGGCAAGGTATTGGGGAGCTCAAGCCACCCAACCATGATCAATTGATCCCATGACATATAGCTAATAGGCAAGTACTCCTTCTGTTCCATTAAATTTTACAGTAAAAAAACCTCCAAAAAAAAACCAAACAAAAACCCCACAATTAAAAAAACTAACCACAAAACCATCTATTGAAAGAGTTAAGGTCAGAACTTCCTGTTGGCAGTGAGAATCCTAACTCACCTCACTGTTCAAGAGGAAGATACAGCATGGCTTTAGAAATCATGTCCTGAAGAAGCATTCACAGCACAACTTCTCATAATTAATTTGAGATACCCCCTTCCCCATCATACTAAACTCATGGCAAAGGTTAGAGCCTAACACATTACCTCCATAATTCTCCAGCATACAATTAATGCTTAATGAATACCACACTTTCAGGTTAGAAGACCAGCCAGCATCCTTAAGGGCTCATAATCAGGAGTATGTTGCCTCTTTTTTGTTTTCTTCTACAATATTTTCATTACAATTATGAACTAGGGAGCCCAGTTGTTGACTTTGATATATTGAGAGGTTCCCATGCATACTCAATTATGGATTAGTCTGAATTTCTACTCCTCTTTTCCAACTTTTAGGAAAGAAATCAAAGCTTCAGTGCACATGTGGTGATAGAAAAAGGTTTCCAAAATGTTCAGAGAACTTCAGAACATTTGGTACCTCAGGCAGGAGGAAAAACAAAAAAAAAAAAGACTAAAACCAGGATTTCACTATTCTGTGAGGCATATGTGGGACACTTTCAGTAAGCTTAGCTGAATAAAAGGAAGAGCTAATTACAGTGCATACCAGTACAAAAGAAATTTCCTGTTGGTTACCTCAGCTGCTTTTTCCTGAACAAGCTTCCTTGCATGTTCTTCCTCATGAAGCTTCTGTTCCAGCTCTTTCATTTTTTCCTAGTCAAAGTTGAATAAAAATAACAACTTCACTAATGAAACAATATTTTTTCTTCCTGAGGCCTACAAGACTAAGAGCTTGCACAAAACTGTGAGTTCATCTTACAACTTAAGGATAAATGAAGACTTGAGCATTAGAATGATTGCTGATGCTTTAAATACAGAAGTCACAAACTTATGCTTAACATTTAAATTGATTTTTCTATTCTTGCTTTCACAATGGTATCTGAAGTTAAGTCACAGCCAAATACACACAAAGCAATACACAAGGCTCCTTCTCTTCAGTTGTAAAAACACCCCAGACAGTAGATTGCTTTGTATACATTATCCTCCAAGATTCTGTACTACAAAAGACCTAACAAAGACATGCCATTATGAGGCAAGAGAAGACTTGCTTTATTTAGACCACTAATGGTATTTTTGCTAAAATCTCTAACTTACACTCTTACAAGAAAATAATTTTTGGACATCTAGCCACCTTCCTAATAAAGGAGGAGGAAGAAAGGTTGTATGATATCCCTGAGATTCCTTTAAATAAAACTGGAGTAATTTCATCTGTTTACAATAAAAGCATATAAGAACTCTTTTGAAACTCTTCTTCATAGGAAAAGGTTAAAGGGGAAAGCACACACTTCCTTGTAAACCTCCAACAAGATGAAAACATTGTTTAAACAAGATACATTGAAATTCCCAATCTGAAAGTTATTAAATAACTTTCTGGCTTTATACAGCAGTGAAAAACAATCCAGAGCTCCAGTACCCAAAACAATTTCCCTTATCTTCTCCCAGAGACTGGTAATTCACAGAGCCACTAATCAAACTTGAGGCAGAAAAGCATGCCATATAGAGTGACAGCTGTATTTGTACACTTGTTTGTTCATAAACCTGCTACACTGAGGTACTAAATATTTCAGTTCTGCTTTACTTTAAGCATCAACTGCAAGAATAATGTAACGAGCTGTTATACAAAAGTGTTAAAAGGCAAAAGCCTGGATAAACATTGAGGACAAAGGCACTATATAAGGGAACCAACCTTTTCTTTTGAATGAAAGAATCATTCTGATGATTTTTTTTTTCATTTGAAACAAAGGTATTCCAGGTAACTTAAAATCATCTTCTGCCCTTTACAGTTATTGGCACAACTCTTGATATCCATGTGCTCAAAGACGTTTTATTAACCTCTTAAGTCTGACAGAAGTTTTAGTATGAAAATATTGAGGAAAATATTCTATTTAAACTAAAGATTGACATAAAGGTGGGCCAAGGCTTTTATTCTGAAATGAATGAGTATTCCCTCAGGTATCTGTTCAGCTGCAGTGTGAAGCTCAAACTACACAGCAAGAACATATCTTCCTGTATCATTTGTGAGAGACCCCTGCTAGAAATTATATATCCAACTTAGATTTCCTAAATGATTTTTTTTTGTTTATAGAAGAAGGTATTATGCAGATTACTGGATTGTCACTAAGAGAGAGGGCACAGAGCCAAACAGACCCTCCCCAGCAGTGCTGCCCATCATGTAAGACAGCAATGAAAGCAGCAGCAAGCATACTGCAGGTCAGCACTGGGCTGTGTGAACATCCACTCAATCACCAGGAGCCACTGCAAAAAACTTTAATGACAAAATAGAAATAAAATATTTCAATGTCCATTTTTGACCTGTTTTCTAACAGAAAATTAATTTCATGCAACCACCACTCATAGAATGGTCTAGGTTGAAAGGGACCTTAAAGGTCACCCAAGTCCAAGGGACACTTTCCACTAAATCAGGTGGTTGCCTAGAGACTTGTTCTAACTCATCTTGAATGTTTCAAGGAACAGGGCATCTACTACCTCTGTGGACAATCTGTTCCAGTGTTTTGCCCACCCCACAGAATTAGGGGAGGGATGGGTGGTGTAGTTTTAAGTCTCACTGTTAGCATTAAGATCAATTACTATGAATTACAGTTGTTGAAAATGTCATCCACACACAAATTCACATTCTGGCCCTCTGGCTACACACAAGACCACAGTCCAAACTGCACTTTTAGGGAATAGCCATATTTCTTTACTCCATCTTCAGACACAGAAATGTTCAGATCTTCTCAGTCAACTGTCCAGAGAGTGCAGTGCAGGACTGCAGTTGAAATAAAGATGTTTCCAAAAACATTTACAGGGTAAGTACTCCACATAAATAGGAATCTCAGCATTTCCTTTTCAGCCACTACTGACATTAGTGAATTACTTGAAGACAATACTTATAGGGCCAGCAGTGGCTCTGGGGAGATTAAATGCTCTCAGTAAGACCCCCACACAACTTGTGCTCTGGCAGTATCTGAACTCAGAGGCAGATACATCACTGCTCACTCATGAGCCACACCTCACCACTTTCCATCCATTTCAGCACATCATGTATGAAACAGTCTCTTATTTCTTGCTTCAAATTCAACTGGAAAATGTTCCTACAATCTTGCCGCAAATACAGCAGAGATCAAAGAGGGAACAGACGTAATGCTTCTGAGTAGAGAGTGCAGCCACTCTTTGAAGATATTCAGGCAGTATCTATCACACAGATGCTCACACACAAACATAGCCTATAACCACAGACGCAGGCAGACCTGTCAACCAGAAAATGGCCCATGACTTCATAATGACCACAAGAAAAATGAGTTCTCATCACAGCTAAATTTATTTCAGGTCCTAGAATTGCTTCAAAATTGTGTGAATTTAACATCCAATTAATCCAAAACATATTTAATTGTGACAGCTACTTATTCCTAAAGAATCAAAGAACTCTGGTTTGACACAGAAAAAACACAAAAGAGCCACAAGAAATTATTTTCACTAGCCAGGCACAAAAAGGCAAACAACCCAGTCTCACCAAACTCCAGCTACTACCAGTCAAAAGCTTGGTAAAAGCCTTTCAGAGGGAAAGCCAGTTGCTGAATGGGTTATTTCAACTCTTACCCTGGAGGAAACTACTGCTACTTTCAGAGTACAAGACCCAGGGGACTCCTTTTCGTTAAAAGTGTTTGGCCTAAGTAAACAATGCAACCATTTGCATCCTACAACTGCAGCTCACCACAACAGGTGTCAGGATCTTAAAAAGCTTGTTGCAGCTGCTTTGGCTCAGGGACTTCCAAGAAGATTTGCAGCATCTAAGTGTCCTGCAGCAAGCCAGGCAGCTAAAGATTTACTACCAAACATCTCCTTATGTACTTCTGGAGAAACAGCCATCTACATCACCACCTGAGGTAAGGGCTGGTGTGCACGGGTGGCAATACTATGATTTTGATAGAATCCAGAGCTGCTACCCACAATATCACAATCTAATAATGTACTATCTGGCCCTTCTGGGGGAACAGGGCAGAAATTTGTAGAAGGAAGCCTCTCCCTGGTTAAGCTCTCTGCAGTTTCCAGGCCTGGGAGATTTGTGGTCTCTTACAGCAGCAGAGAGACGTACATGGATGGGACATCAGAGGCCAACACCACAAAGGGCACACAGAGATGTGTGGGGTTTGTGTGGTAAGGCATGGAAGTTAGCCATGGGGCTTCCTTCTCTGAGGAGCTGCCAGAAACTTCCCCATGTCAACAGAACCATGCCAACAGAGCCAATGCCAGCTGCCTCTGAGACAGACCCCACTGCGGGCCAAGGCTGAGCCCAACAGCAATGGTGGCAGCACCTCTGGGATTAACAGGGAAAAAATCCTGCTGGGGAATGGCATCCAGAAGCAAGGAGTGAGAATATTTGTAATCAGAAGCCTTGCAGACCCTAAGGTCAACAAGGGAAAGAGAGAAGGTACTCCAGGTGCCAGAGCAGAGATTCCCCTGCAGCCCATGGTGAGATTGAGTTTTATTTCACAGCAGAAAATTACAAAAAATTATAAAAATTCAAGAGTGAATCTACAACAACATAATATGTCCAAACACAGTCATGATGAGTTTGTAGAAGCTACTGAATCAAATAGTGTCCTGAATAGGCAGAACTGACTCAAAGCCACAGGGAGTCACCCATTGCTAGAGGCCTTGAAACACGAGGCCACAGAAGTCTGCACACAAAATAACTGGTAATAACTGTGTTTCTTAAGAAGGAGGGCTAAAAGAAAAAAAACAAAACATCAAATTCATACAAGTCAGGGTGAATCTGGATAGTAACAGAAAATAACTGCTAGCATTCAGTAGCATGGAAAGCAAGTCAAGATCTCAAGAATGGCTGCAATCTTACAATGCCTAGGCATCAACATAGCACAAAAGAGGAACACCAACAGACTGTTAAAGCATAATAAAACTCCAACTCTTGCAGTGTAGAGTGACCCAAAGCTTACCTGGACATGGAGACTTTCAGCAATAACTTCAAGTTTTCATAACATCTCAGTTTAAAATGAAGTTTAATTGCTGTCTTACTCTAAAACACAAAGTTTTGCTCAACTCTGCTACTGCCATATAGATATGAAGTACAGATGACAATAAACAATATAAATCTGATATAGCAGCCAAGACAAATGACAGACCTCTGCTATGGACTGCATTCTGTTTAGTCTGCTATACTCCTTTTCCAGTATATCCAGCTTTTCCAACTTAGACTGAACATGCGATTGGTCAAGGAACCGATCTTTCTCCAAGAAGCCCTTGAAAAGAAGAAGTGAAAAGGAAAACAACTATAAGCACAAGAAAACAAGACCATCCATAGTAAGCCTTGTGTCTGGAGCACAAAGGAGGTCCATAAACAGTCCAAAGGAACTACTACTTCCTCTGTGCAATTTTAGATGGTGCCACAATCAGGGAACAAATTGCACCACTGCTCCACCAGTATTGGGGAGCCAGACATTTAACCACACCTCAGAGAGGATTCTCCTTCCTCCCAACCCCAAACATTAAAAAAAAAAAAAAAACCAAACAAAAAAAAGAAATTATGCAGAAATTAGAAAGACATTTCTAGTTTGGGGTTTTTTTTTTTTTCCTTCAGTAAATATTTAACTGACTGAAAAAGAATAGCCACAGAGACCAATGAACAGACAGCTCTAGGTGACCCATATGCCTACAAACAGAATTAAAGTTAATTTTAGATATAGGCCAAATCCCAATCACTGATGATGGAAAATGGAAATTTTACTGCTATTTCTACAGAATCAGTATCTCAGCCCCAATTTAGCAAGAGTAGTGCTAGTAAAGAAAATCCCCAAAGGCTTGAAGACTGTAAACACAAAAGGGAGGTTTTTTCCCCAGTGGTACACAGGTGTAACACTGGAAGATAAGGATGAGCTACTGCAGTAAGCCAATCATGCAGGAGCAAACAATTCATATTAATACCAGAGCTTGCTATTGCCTTAGAAACAGGTGCACAAGGAAAATACCAAGGTCATGAGAAGACTGGGAAATTTAAGTAGGGAAGCTATCCATACCTAAGTATGTGAAAGCCAGCTGAAGTAGACAGCCACACTTAAAGGTATTAAAATTACAGTAACTATGAAAAATCATTACATAATTAATGACTTTTATGATTTAAGCCTGAGACAGTTTTGGGAACAGACCTGTTTCTCCAAGAGATGTGACTTCTCACTTTCTGCATGCCGGATCATTTTTTTCATGTAGCCCAGCTGTTTCTCTAGAAGCCTGCATCGAGACTCAGCATTTGCCAGCTGAGCAGACAGTTCTGAAGATAACAGAAGGCACAAAGTAGAAATCATGCATTGCTTGTTCCTGGGATTTTTTTTTGGTTGTTGTTTTCAGGACAGTTTCAAAACAAACAAGAAAAGGACCTATGTAAGAAACTTACATATTATGCCTAATGACCTTTAATATGCATAAAAAATCCCTAATCAAAGAACATCTTAAAATTATTTCTTTGTGACTCCCCATGTCATTACAAATTAAAAGATGCCGAACAAAGTAAATTAAAATTGGTTTGTGCATTGATAGGAACCAAGTTTCATCCACACAATGTACTATAGTATCTATATATGGCTTGCAAACAACCTTGATTTCTCTTTGACACTTCAGTCTTGTCACGTTCTTTGCGCTGCATTTGCTCACTCAGTACTTTTTTATAGTCTGCTGTTTCCCTGCTGAGGTGTTTTACATTCTCCTCCGCCTGAAACCGTTCCAGCTCCAGTTGATGAATTTTTTCCTGGAGATTCTTCAGAGCAGAACATATTGCTGCAATTGAACAAGTACCTTTAGTTACAGTACATTAAATCACCACTTCAAGACAACACTGAACTTGAAACATTATTACAAAAGCATGTTATGTAAGAAGGTCAGAGTGTTCCTCACCAGCATCCAAGAGTCCTTCCAGGAATTAAGACTTGTTTCCCTTTAAACCATAACTGATTCTAAAACTAGTCTCAAACAAATAGATGCCCTCGGGGCACACCCTTCACCTGACACATCTGGGAAAGATACAACTATTTCCCCAGAACAAGGCATATAAATGTTGTGTCTATTGAGAACAAACAGTGCATCCTCTGACCCTTTATCAAAAGGAAATGAAAAGTCACAACTAGATAGTTAAAACAGTGGCAATTCTCCACATTAACATTATTCCTACCACAACAAATACACAAACACTGTTCCCATGAATGGCCACACAGCATAGTAAAGGTTAACTATGAGAAGGGCTATAAAAGTGCTTATAAATAAGTGGACTTCTCTTTTAATTCTTCTGGTTTTGCATTTGTGTTCCCCTCCTCCACCTAAAAACATCCATCTCCTTTGTGCTGAACCATTTTCCCTTTCTGCTGCATTCCCAGCTTCAGTAGTTACTAAACAAAGCCTTTCTACATTCTTCACCAGAAAAAGAAAAGCAGTTATAATAGAACTCACATCACCTTGCAATTAAACCATCTGCTGGTAATCTGATGTATTACGTCTCTTAGCTGTGCTGTTTAATTCTGTAAAGGGAACCATAACCACAAGCCCTTTCCTCTATACAGTGCTGCTGAGTTTAAACATAAGAACATCCGTACGCACAGCTCATATAGCAGACTAATCTGCAAGGTCATATTAGCCCACTCCTTTGTGCTTAAATCCACTCCAGAGAAAGAATGTACCTGTAATAAAGCATGTTTGAGCACTAGAAGAGTTGAGACTGCATACCAGTTTGTGCATCAGATAACCCAAAAAACATCCTCAAATATTGAAATAACACATGAGAGTATCACAAAAATGCAAACCTGTTAAGTACATAAGAAGTAGCAACAGCAGTCACAGTTAAGAGGAAGTTATTGATAATTTTGCCCTATTTACAATATCAGAATCACCAATTGCACCCTCTTCTCTATTTACATTACTGTTCCTAGGATTCAGTTGAAATGGGCATAGCTGAAACAGTAAACAATTTGTAACTATTATTGTTAAAAGCTACATCGACATCTCTGTATATGCACAATAATGGTAACAAAATACAGAAATAAAGCAAATCAAAGCAGTGAATAGATAAAGGTGAAACCAAACAGGACAAATATCATTCAGTCATTCCTGTTAGAGTATTAAAGCCAACTGTGCATGCTGACACACATATACAACACAAAGATATCAAGCCCACAATAAACAGAATTTACTATACTCAATTTCAGGCTTTTTCAATACAATTTATTTAATATGGGGAACGGGAGGAGCAATAAGGACCCTCAAGAACAATCAAATCAATTTTGCCATTTGAAATTAATTCCCATATCCTTAAATTTACTGAAATATACACTCCAGAATATTTCTGCATCTTTAAAAGCTATGCAAAAAGAGAAACGTACTGAATCATCCATGTGTTTGATCCAATTTTCAGTACATATTCACATTCACTTGCACTTCATTTGAACATTTTTTGAAAACAAAGATTTAATAGTTTTTAAAAAGGGATATAATGTATCCAATTGCCTTCCACCGCTCATCCTTATTTCAGAGTTGGAAGAGTCACGCCATTAGGAAAAAAAATTGCAAAGTGAAAACTTGGAAGTCAAAACATTATTGCTAATGCAACATGCAGCACACTCTACAAAAATACAGCTGCACCAGTAATTCATAAGGAAGCTCTTTCCTGCACATCCAATTTTTCATCTGCAAAGATTGTTTTAGTTTTGTGTCAACAGCACTCTCAAAGCTGATGGCCTTGAGAGTATATATGGCATTTTAACTAGCGCTGCAAGAACTGAGATTTCATCTTCGAGGTCATTAACACACAAGTCCCTAGCAACTCAGACACAGATTGTGTTATTGGAACAGGGACTTGAGGCTATCATCCTGATTTTTTATTTAGTTTGGGTAATATTAGGATTCATCCTAAACACTTCTCACTCTTCTCCATAAAAGGAAAACTATATCAAGTAGTTCATACCTTTAAGCCTCCATGCCACTTAAAAGGAGCATTTCTGCAACGACCCTGAGCCAAAGAGCTCTTCAAAGGATTGGTCCTGCTCTGGTCTCCCAACTCCTCATGATGCACCCTGCATGTACCCCAAGGCAGCTCTGGAGTAAGTCTCACTACATGACAAGCTAATTCACTAAAACAACAGAAAAACTAACCAAGAATAAGCTTTTTGTTCATGCCCAGTCATGCAAGACAAATCTGTTTGTACGGAGATGAACATCAGGACCAGAGTGGGAAAGGAGGGATAAGGAACAGCCTGGAAACAAGAATAATAAACGAGAGTAAAATTGCCTCCCTTTCTGGCATTGTGAGCTCTCAGTTCAGCACTTTGCTGAAACCTCCTCTGTATCCTTTAAGGCCTCACTGATACAATAAATACTCACAACACAACCTTCATCCATTACAAGCTTTCCAATTTTAACGGGACCAAACCTCTTCCTTTGCTCCAAACCATTCCAGGGACTAAAGTCTCCTTATTTCTAACTCAGCTATCAACTCAGGAAAGGAAAGGAGAGGAAGACTGAAGAAGTAACAAAGAAAACATGTCAGTACAATTTCACAGAGTACTCAGAAATTTTACAATTCTCTACTACTGAAGAGGAGCGTCTTTCTCCATCTGTAAGATGACTTCTATCATCAGGTGTCCTTTGGAAAGAGAAGTGCCAAGGACCTACAAAACAGGTGACCTGGACATCACTGGGAACTGACAAAAGGATAAAAAGACTGCAACCTTCATAGACGTGGAAGTATTTTACCATAATTTGGAGACATGTAAGAAAACTTTGCTGAACTATTACCTCTGCTGTTGCTTTCAGGATACGGAATAACTGGTTTCCATGGGGAACGCTGCAAATCCGAATTAATAAATGGCTTGTGCTTTGGATATTCTATAAATGACTCTGAAGAGAGTCCATCTGTGGTTGATGTGGAGTTTTGAGTTTTGTGCAGATCATCCTGAAAAAAAAATAAGGCTGTTATTCAGCACATTTGTTTCTTTGTCACAACAGCAAAAATAAAGTAAGATTCTATCAGATGAGATGTAGAAGTACTGCTACAGGAGACTCAATGACACAGGATGTGTCATTTTTATATCCAACTTCCCATCCATTAAAAACAGCAGCAAACAGAAGAATGTCTTTCCCATACTGGTTTCTGATTTACACTTTTGTTTCCCTATTTACTTGTTCTGGCTACTGTTTATTGGGAGAAGGCAATCCACAATCAGTTGGAAAACAACCACCTTAATTACTGGTTACATTTACTGCACATGAGATACTGCATTAAGGTGGCCAAACCTGATAGCATTAAGGTGGCCAAACCTGATAAGGCACACCCAGGACCATGGTTTACACTCCCTAATCCAACAAGAGCTCACTGGCTGCACATGGAGCACAGGGCACACTGGAAAGGGGAGGTGAGAGTCCCAATCCCTCCAACTCCACTCACTCCAATTCATCCTCCTTATCTTTCCATTAGTGAATGGAACTTCACAAGTCACATCCAGATGACTTTATACTACATCTGATTGGGGGTATCAGCACAGGAAAACCAGCAGAATACAGCCAGGAAAGTACTTCTACCTCTAAGCAGTAATGCACTCTTAAATCAGCTTCAGACACTTGTGAAAAATGTGGCTACAAATACCATGGATTTCCCAGCAGTCTGGGAAAATCAATTTTGCAAACACCTGCTGTGCTCTGGATGTTGCAATGACCTGAAGGGGCCACCAAGCTGGGAAGAAGCCCTTCCAAATAAAGGAGACACGGCAGAACGTTTATGGTTTCAACTCAAAAACTGTCTACCTGGCCTAAGCTTTACAATCTGTACATACAAATTAAATGAAATTCTTATTTTTAACTTCTCTCAACTGCACCCATCCCCACACATTTCAGTGACAGAGTTTGAAGGCAGCCTAAGAGAGGTGGGCTGCAGGCAGATGCAAAGCTCCCACAGCTTCCCCATTCACCAGTAAGTAAAATGAGAAATTGCTGATTTTGGCAGGGTGTTTTTATGCTTTTGCAGGCAAATTGGGAGTATATCATGACCAAAATTAAAATACAGAAAGTATTAAGTATCTCATAGCAAATTACACAACAGCCCAAAACACATTACGAGGAGCCAAATACGGGGGAAAAATTTAAGAAAATTTTAAAGCCCATACACAGCTGATTTCCTCTAATATCACTCTTCCTACAGTGATTCATTGTGGGTAAGAAAATTAGGACCCTATCTACTCTGAGTGTATCAATTGGTGTTTCTAAGCACAGTTTTATGACAGCTTTTTATGACAGCTTTACAGTCTGTGTTTAAAACATTTTCCTACACAACGTAAGGTTTTTCCTCAAAACAACTGCATTTGCACACGCATTTGCCACCACAGAAAGTGAATTAAAACACTAATCTCTAACTAAGAACCTTTTAATAAAACTATTTTGAACAGGTGTTTTAAGCAAAACACAGTTTTACACTCAGCAGCCTCCCAAGTCTAACCAGAACATGTGGCTCCATCTGATCAAAAGCCTGCTAGATGCTAACATCAAACATCAAAAATGCCATTACAGGATATGACATCAAGGAGCAGAGAATACCAAGACCAAACGATGGAGTAAAAATGAACCAAGCAAAATACAGCACTTCTGCAGCAGCAGTACAGGAATAGCAGCAACATAAGCCTCAGCAACCCAAACAGTAACTATTGATTCAAATATCAATATCCTGTCTGCTATTGATTCAAAAACAAAGGTACATTACAAAACAGTCAGAAGAAAAAGGGGAATCAGGTTGAAGCTAAAGTAGGGCTGATAGCATCACAATCCTTCTAGATGTCACTATCCTCTTTTATGTCTTTACAGGTGAAGTCTTGTCTGAGAATTAAAAGTAACTACATAAAAACACTAAAGTAAAGGAATTCTGTTTGTTTTTACTGGCGTTAGTAACATTTTTCTAGCCAACAGCAGAATGAAACTGAAAGAAAATGCTGTGCTCAAAACCCTGGAGCACCAAAGTCACATAAAGCAAAGCAAATTGAGGCTTTTGACTAGTTACAGGTCTTTTAAATTCTACCTGCAGGGAATAGGCAGTAATTTAAATAGTCAGTAATAGTAACTTGTAATAGCAATAGAAATTTGAGTAGTGTAATAGTCAGTACAGATAATTGCTTCAAATAGGTACTGAAAAAATTTGGAATACCATCTATTACATAGGCAATCATGTTTTTGTCAATCTAAATAATAACTTGCTACTATGTATATTTTTCTTATTTATTTTTAAGCAAACGAGTCCTTATATTCAGTTTCATAAATAGTGACTTTAAATAATTTGACTGAATACTTTGGGAAAGTTTATGAAACAGCATGAAAGAATTTCCCATCACAAAGCTCAAACAACACAGCAATTCTCTGCTCTTCTCCCCTATCTCTCAAGTCATTAAAAACCATTTAAATTTGTTCTGGCTCTTGGAAAGTCTCACAGGGAGTATCATGCTCTGATGCTCAGGAAAATTGTGAAAAACAACAAAAACCAAAGAGGGAACTCTACATAACTTATTCTGAATCTCAGCTAGGTCATGTTTGCTAACTATATCTCCTCTCTTTCAGGGTACTCCTCAGAGTCTTTCCTTCCTTAAGCCACACTAAAGCCTCAGAGTAGTAAATGAAGGAGCTTAAGTGGAGCCAAGTGCACCCTATTACATAACAGTGAGCTGAGCACGGTTTATCCCCACAGGTCTGTGAACATTGTCTTCCAAAATTCATGGCTTTCACCACTGCCTATCAGCTGCCTACTCGAGCAGAAAGAAGGGAATACTAAAAACACAGACCAGAGATAACCTAACCACCAGCAGGCAGGGACCTCCTGAACACAGTGGGAGAAAAAAAAGACACAAACTCAAACAAAAGTTTTTTTTAAAAGGGATTAGATTAGAGTGGGTGCTATTGCAAGCTCTCATCTGGGTGCTCATGACCAAAAAAGAAAGAGAAAAAAGATTGATATCTGGCAATGCTTTAAGTAGTCTTTGCACTTGGTTTAAAAAAACAAAACAACCAAAACCAACAAACCCAAAAAAAACCAAAAAAACCAAACCAAAACAAACCAAAAACAAAAACAAACCAAGTAAACACAGGGAAATTATGCAGGCAATGAGAAAAAAAACCCAAATAATGAGATACTGAATGTAGTGATTATAAAACATCCAATTACCCAGTTACTCAAGCTTTCATAGTAATTTTGGAGGGACAATCTCAATTAGCAGCCTATCTTTCCTCATTACTGCAGTACTAGGAAAGTGGGGAAGGAAGGAGAGCTCCTATCACCCACAAGCCAAATGCTGGCTGTGCCTCCCTGATACAGACTGAGGAGCACTCTATGTTTCAATAGCATCTCTAGGTAAAAGCAGACATAAAAAAAGTTAACTTAAGCAATTACATCAAATGAGGAGGAAAAAATGTTGACACAGTACAGTAATTATTGTCAACTATATGCCATAGAGTGCCAGATGTACTAAAAGCAACTACTTTCAAGGTTCAAAAAAATGTAAAGTTAGGGTTTCTCTTTTTTTTTTCTGAACACGTACAGAAAGTCTACAGTGGGCAACTTTTTTCCCCAAAAGTTTTTTCTGGCTACCTAAATTGATTAAGCAGCCTACATTTACCTACTGAAGACTAAAATGAGTCTTCTGACATCCTACTCCCGGCATGCTTGAAACAATTCCAGCCGTGCGCAGAGCCCAGCCCCGGTCCCTCCTCGTGTCACCTGCCACCAGGGGAGTCCCGGGGCGGACACGGGATTCTGCTCCCTGCGCCAGTCCAGGGGCACGGCAAATACCTGCGGAGCCAGGCGCAGCTAAGCCGCGGCTGAAGGCAGCGTTTCATGCGACACACACGGGAAACAGCCAGAGCAGCCATGGACCGGCCCGGCTGCCCCGGCACGGCCACACCGAGCCCGGGACACGGCTCTCCAAAGGCACCGCCCCGGGAATTCCTGCGAACAAACCCAACTCCACACCTCATTCCCGTCCGCTTACCAGCAGCATCTCCCAGCACCGCTACACGGGGACAGCTGGTTTCAACAGCAGAGCATCTTTTTGTTCCTGTCGCTTTAGAAAAGATGTGTGCGTGCACCACGGGTTTATACACACATACGTGTATATATACACACACGTACATATGTATACACATATACATACGCACACATAAATATATATACACACGTACATACACACCGATAGACATGTGTAGGTATACACACACGCGTGCATATACATATATATATATATACACACATCATTTAACAGACAAGCCAGCTCCCACAGCCCGCACGGCTCCCAGCACGTTGGGGGCCAGCAAGCCGCCAGCCTCGCACTGCCCGGCCGCTATTCCCCCGGCTTTCACAGGCCTCCCGCCCGTCCTGCTCCCTCACGGCCCGCCCAGCCTCACCGTGTACCGATGGCCGCACTCAGCCGCTGCCGTCGCCATGTCGGCCATTGGAGAGCCCGCGCCAGCTCATGTCACTTTAAGGCACGGCACCCGCGCGGCAGCTCGCCTGACTGCCAACCCAGCCTGCCAATGAGAAGGGAGGATCGGGCGCAAGTCCCGCCCCTCTTCCTCTCAGAGTTGAGTGACGCGGCAGCCATCCAATAAAAGAAGAGCGGGGGCGCCGCTCAGCCAATGGAGAGGCACGGGCGGCGGGCGGGCCCCTGCAGCCAGGCGCGCGGGCGGGGGGCGGCGCGTGGGCCCGCGCGGAGGGCGGAGGGCGGAAGAGGCCGGCCTTTGTCAGAGGGAGCCCCCGCGCCTCGGCCAATGGCGGAGCAGCGGCGCGGCCGCCGCCCGGCGCAGCGCAGGGCGCCCGCGGCGGGATTGGCGGCGGCGGGGCCGGCGGGGGCGGCGATTGGGCGGCGGCGTTCGAAGGCAGGTTTGGCGCGGGGCGGCGATTGGCTGCGCGGGCGCAGCGCGAGCCCGGGCCCGGGGCGGAGGGAAGGGCGGGGGGCGCGCGCGGGGTGACGCCGCCGCCGACACAAGGGGGACGCGGGCGGGCGGGCGGAGCGCGGGGCCCAGGGCGGCACCGGCGGCAGCGGCACCGCGACGGGGCGGCGGCGGCGGCGGCGGCTCCTCCTCGGCGGCCCCGGCGGCCGCTCCGTCCCTCGCCCCGGCGGCACCTCCCCATTCCCCTCCCTCGGCCCGCCCGTGTCCGCCCCGCCGGATGGCGGCGGCGGGCGCGGCGGCCGCCCCGGCGCTTTATGCGTGCACCAAGTGCAACCAGCGGTACCCGTTCGAGGAGCTCTCGCAGGGCCAGCAGCTGTGCAAGGTGCGGCGGCGGCGGGCCGGGCTGCTGGCGGGGCGGCGGGCGGGGGCGGAGCGCGGGCCGGGGCTCGGCCGGGCAGTAACGCGGCGCTTCCCCGCAGGAGTGCCGCATCGCCCACCCCATCGTGAAGTGCACCTACTGCCGCTCCGAGTTCCAGCAGGAGAGGTACGGCCGCGCGTTCGCGGGAGCTGGGCCTGGCGGGGCCGGGGCAGAGCGGGCTCCGAGGGGATCTATCACTGCGTGTAAATACTGCCGGGGCCGGGAGGATGGTGCCCGGCGCTTTTCCTGCCCAGCGGCAGGACGGGGAGCGTGGCCATGAACTAAAACACAGCAAGTCTCACCTCCCCACGAGGAAGAACTTATTTACGCTGAGGCTGTGGGGTCTCCCTCTCTGGAGACCCAGGATCCGCCTGGACTCGTTCTGTGTCACCTGCTCTGGGTGGCCCTGCCTTGGCAGGGGGATTGGGCTGGAGCTCCCGCGCAACCCAGCTCTTCTCTGATTCTGTTTGCAAGTAATTGCGTGGGGAAGGATGTCAAAGTGCATGCTTGTCACTTAATTCAATGTTGTGCCATTTTATCTCTTTAGCAAAACCAACACAATATGCAAGAAATGTGCCCAAAACGTGAAGCAGTTCGGAACGGTGAGTAGTTGCTTGGTTCTTAATGCTGAACCTGAGCTCGTTTGTGCTTCAAACTGAAAACAAAGTTCTCTTGCAACTAATCTTCTTATTTTCTTTTGAGAAAAAAAACAACAACAACAACAACAAAAAACAAAAAAGAAACCCACACTAGAGATTGCTGTCCAGAAAGGCAATGGAAAAGACTGACATCTCTTGATTTCCTCTGTGGGTTACCCTTGCTTTTCCCAAATTGAAATTTATTTGGATTACATATAGCTTAACAGTTAAGAATAATTTCAGTGTAGCTATTTGTAACAAAGCAATGTTATTTCATGCCACTCACATTAAGTTATTCCCTGCATATTCTCATAAGCACACACTTCATGGCAGGAAGACCATTAGCCCTCATTGTTCCCAACAAGTGGTAAATGAGAAAATCTAGTAATGCCACATACTTTATGTAAGTCTTAAAAAATGCATGTTAATCATGTTAAGCTAATAAGTACAAAAGATTTTGAGCTTTTATCTGCATTCATGTTACTTTGCATTTTCTCATATTGAATTTTAGCTTCAGTTCTGTTGGAAAAATGAATTTTTCTATTATGTGAATGCACGCATTGTATCTGAGCCACCCTGCAGATACAAGTTTTTAGGAGGTATCAAGATAATCTTGTTGTGAAACAAAAAGGCATAATTTCCCTATACTTGACATAAACCATATTATTTGAGAAACATAGTAGCTGTTGGCGTGTAGTCAGGCACTTTGTGAATGTGTATATAAACTGAACAAAGAAATGCTTTCAAAAGCTTAAAATGCAGCAAAATGAATTGCAGGACAGATCCAGCAACGATTTTATCAGTAGTTCATCAAAAAACCATAACTGCACTGGAGATAATCAGCCAGTTCTAACCCATGAAAACTGACAGCAATTTTATTTTTCAGCACTGTATTAGGCTAGTTGAGCATATGATGTAAAAGTTGATAGCGTGACCTGATAGTTCAGATCAGAGAGATCTGAACTTGGTTTTTTTTTGTTTGGAGGTGGGGCTTTTTGGTTTGTTTTGTTTTTTAAGTTTCCTGCAGAGTTGCAGGGATTAGGATACTAATCTTGGAACTGTAGGGTTATTGAATCCCTGAGCTGGGTAAAGGAAAGGGATGCCATCAGAAACTTCCGGTCTGAAAAAAACGCTTGGTTACTCTTCTGTTAAAGTTCTCTAAGTAATTTCTTAAGTAGTGTAGTAAAATGGAGAGAAAATGTCAACATATTTTAAAAATTACAAAGCTGTAGGTGTTGAGATTAGTAACTAGATAGATGTGTGTGTTTCTTTTATATTGTATCTGGGTTTTCATGGAAAGTCCAGGCTGGTTTTAACCCCTGAAGAAGCATCATCTTAGAGGAAAAGTTTAGTACTAAAAATAAAAATGGTAGGAAAAAGGTTCTTTAAGGTAGGGTATTTGAAGCCTTTCTAGTTTTGAAGCATCATTGTGCAAATTGAAATACCCGTGTTCATTACTGAAAATACAAATGTATTGACTTCAGTTCAACTTTTTCTTTTTTTCAGCCCAAGCCTTGTCAGTATTGTAACATTATTGCAGCATTTATTGGCACAAAATGCCAGCGTTGCACCAACTCGGAGAAGAAGTATGGCCCGCCTCAGACCTGTGAGCAGTGCAAACAGCAGTGTGCTTTTGACCGAAAAGAGGAGGGGAGAAGGAAGGTAGGCTTTGTTCCACATCTCTCGTGGCTTAGGCTGACAATAGTGCTCCTCCTTCAGAAGAGAAAGATTAAAGGAATGTATCTTAAGTTCTCTAATACTCGATTAAAGTTGCTCATCTGTGCTTTACAATATTTGAATTAGATTTTGTAACTTGCAATTGTTATTTTAGCTACTGAGCTAACTTTTAATTAAATCGCTCTTAAAAAAAATGGGGTAAGTGCTAGCAGACAGTTGTAGCTGGGGAACAGAAGTTAAGCAGCTCATCAGTTCTTGTGTTTTGATATTCATTTTACTTCTATTTTTCTATCCATTGGACCTCATGTATGTTCATAACTTCAGTCTGTCACTTTACCTCTTTTTATTTGCCTGTCTTGCTTTTAAATAGAGCACCAGAGAGGTAGACTGCTTGGAGCAACGCTTTCTGTTCTGTTCTGTTCTGTTCTGTTAAATAGCTTTGGTGAGTGCCACTTTCTCATTCCAGAAGGTGCTGAGAAAATGACCTCAAAAGCCTCTTGACTGAACCCAAGAATAATGCTGTTTTTACAGAAGAATTTACTTGGTACAAGTAACACATTGGCTGGACATCTTGATTCTGCCTGCAGTATGATAGGTTGAAAGAGGGCACATGGTGTCTATACTAAAAAACACTGATCCTTTTAGAAAGTTAGTGTTATTTCTGCAATGTAGAGCAGGTCCAGAAATTGCTAGGACTCTTTGTAGCATAACTTTGATGACAAGTGGAATAAGATTCACTTTACTAAAAGAAACTTGCATATATTGGAGATACAATAGCAATGTTTCATACCAAAGATGTCTTTTTTTCCCAAAGATAATGGATGAAGTAAAACAAAATCTCCTTGCAAATATTGAGTACATCTCTCTAGTGCAATGTACTTGGAAATAAAACCTGAATTATTTCTCAAAAGGTTGATGGAAAGTTGTTGTGTTGGCTCTGTACGCTGTCCTACAAGAGAGTGCTACAGAAGACAAAAGAACAGAGGAAGAGCCTGGGATCTTCACATTCCAACTCCTCATCCTCATCTCTTACTGAGAAAGACCAGCATCATTCAAAACACCACCACCATCACCACCATCATCATCGTCACAGCAGCAGTCATCATAAGTAAGTATTTCAAAAATTGAAATGTAGCTCTTAATTTTCTATGTTCTGTTTGTACTAGTAAGATAGTAAGAAAAACTATTTAAAACCTGGTGTCAAAAGCAGTAGCAGAGCATTGTTCTTCATGGTCTGTCAAAATCCTTGGATTCTTAGAGTTTATATGAAGGTGATTCATAAAAAAACAGAATTCTTGGTGATTGTCAAACTAATTGGTGTTAAATATGGTAACAAGTCTAGGGAAGAGGCTCATGGAATAGCTACAGAAGCAATTTACTTGAGGGTAAACTTCTATTTGGGTTTCTACACAGCAATTGCTGTGTGGTAACTGCACTTGCCAAAGGTGTGTTAGCAGTGAGAATCCTCATCCTGACTTGTTTCACCCTGACTTATTTGTGTACAAATACCCAAAATTAAGAGGAGAAGCAGAAACAACAGCGTGGGATTACCTTCAGTGTAGGACCAGTTTGTACCTCTTTGCTAGTTTTTATAACCAAGTCTTGCTGGAGTAGGCAGTTTGGGAGTGGCTGTGATACAGACAGAGGGTTCAGTTACTGTCACTCTAACAACATTTCACATGGTTTTGTCCCATTTTCTGCAACTTTTCGCAACACATCATCTCTGGCCTGGCATAAACAGTGTACTAACCTTAAGGTACATACCAAATTTATTTAGTCATAAACCCCAGAATTCCTGTGGGATTTTGTGCTGCTGTGATAATACTCATGGTTCTAATTTTCACTGATAGATTTGTGGCAGCATAACTTCAGACCTATTTATTTTTTGTGTTTGATAGTAAACACTGTGTCTGCAATGGTAATGACCCTGATCCCAGACACACAGACACTTTCTTTCTAAACTTTACATTTCTAGTGTTTATAATTTTTCATCTTGTCTAAAACTTGCCTAAGTGTGACTTAAAGATAGAAGCAAAAATAAGATGAAATTATATTTGCAATGAGTAAAAGAGAAAGGCCCATATTTTCACTTCAAAAATGAAAAAAGTAAGATTTGGCGTTTTAGGAGTTCAAAGAAAAAAATTATTCTTGTCATGCATAGACTTATTGTACTGTTCCCAGTCTTTTAAATCTCTGCTGAAAATTGAATTACAGAAAGTTAAATCTAATTTAATGCATTTGGCACAGGTGCAGTAGGGATTAAATAAAAAAATCAGCTCTTTACTGCAGAACAGAGTTTCTGATATACTCAAGAGTTATAACAGTACGCATTTTGATACAGATCACAGTGTTCCTGGTTTCCCACCTTTTTTGTCTTTCTGTAGACTGCCAGGGGTCCATCACTTCTGGTCCAATTAATATGACTCTTTTTACCTGTCCATTTCAGTTATTGTTAAGATCAGACAATAGAGACAATGAGGTAGAAATATAGATTCTTTGAGCTATTCCACTCAGTGCAATCTTCTACATTCTACCATTCCTATATTAGTGTTCCTTATTTGTTCCTTTTGAAATGATTGAAAGCATATGATTACAACCTGAGAAGCAGTTATTTTCAGGGATCCAAAACTTAACTTTACTCTTATGGCACCAAATGAGCACCACTTCAGGCAGGGTTCATATGGCAGTATGAGAATCCCAGGAGAGCTGCTTTAGACCAGCTTCCTGAGTAAGCTGAGCAAGATTAGCAAGACAAGGTTCACAAAAATTGGGAGATAACAGCAGAAAAGTTTGGCTATCAATCTTGAGGTCTACCATCTGTGAGTTGTAATAATGTAGATATTTAACCAAGAAATACTTTTATAGCATCTTGACATACTAAAGCATGGTCAGAAACTTCAGTGTCCAACTGAAAATTCATAATTGCTCACTGCATTAGAAAAAAAAAGGGGGAAAGGATTTTTCTCAAGTACAGATACCATTCACATAAGCTTACAAATAATGGTGTAATTGATCAGTTACTAAGTACATTTCACATATTTCAGAATCAGCAATCTGAGTCCAGAACAAGATCAGGGACTATGGAAACAGAGGTAAATGCAATATTATTTATTAATTTTATTTTAATTTATCTTTCAGTTTTCATTTAAAGAATTTCTTTTTTTTTCTTGCATTTCTGGCTAGTCTCTAGCATTCCACCTAGGAGCATGAGTTAGTTTTTTTACATGTGCCAAATGGTAATATTAGAGAGTTGCATAGTATGAGGCTTTAGGTTTACATTTTGTTTGATTTCAGCCATAAATCCTCTGCAGCTATTCAGAATGAAACTCCAAAGAAAAAACCCAAACTGGAATCCAAGCCATCAAATGGAGATAGGTAAAGTTACATTTTTGTAAAGCTGAGCCATTTCAACCAAAGAGAGCACTGATTTGTGGCCAGTTGCGTTCTTTGTTTGTCTGAAGAATGAGGGATGTGAAACTTGTGTCCTGCCAGATGGATTACAGGGTGGCATCTGAGTGCTGTCAGTCAATTAAATTACTTTATTAGCAGAAAACTAGCACTATTTTCCTGCTTTTAAGCTGTTTGGGGAAAAAAGTAAACAAAGCTTATGTACAAGGTAACAGTTATCAACACAATGGTGTTCCCTCACATCGGGAATTGTTTTATCAGTTAGATGCAGGGTAGGACCTGCTGCTGTAAGCTGACCCAGTATCTAGAGAATTCTTTTGAACCTTAATGTGGGAGACTGAATCTTTTTTCTGTCTCTGGCCAAATGGTCAGAATAAAAGTTAAAAGTGGTTGCTTCAGTCAAAAGGTATTTGTCCCCCTCAAAGCTAATACTGAATTATATTTCTGCAGGTGTATGTAATGTGTGCCATTAGTAAGGTAATTTGCCAGTTGCATCCATTTCTGTCAGGTACATACTTTTTTTGCATTAGTCCTTAAGGATGTTTATGGAATTATTAATTATTGAATTTGAACATTTTTTTTAAAAGTGTTTTTCCTTTTTCTTTTGATGCTGTAACTAACTATTGTTTTTCATTTTTAGTAGCTCTATAAATCAGTCTGCAGACAGTGGAGGAACTGACAACTTTGTCCTTATAAGTCAGCTGAAAGAAGAAGTAATGTCACTTAAACGTCTTCTGCAGCAAAGAGATCAGACTATTTTAGAGAAAGATAAAAAGGTAAAAATTACACTTGCTTAGCAAGAACTTTATAATTTTGTTTTCTGTTTTGTAGGCTCCTAGAAGTGCCAAAACAATATGATAAAGCGAGTCAGATACAATTGTTTTATATAGCAGCTAACCAGATCTTAACATTTAAAGGAAAACTTTTGGACTCTTGTATCATGAATATATTTTGTCTCTAAATCAAAGAGTAATTCATCTTACCTCATTTCAGTCATGCAGAAGTTAGCCTGTTACTACATGGCTGCATGCCACAGGTCATGGATAAAGTGCCAGACAGTGGTTTGCATGTTTTACATGCTCCTAACTAAATCATGGCAAAGAGTAGTAACCATTCTGAGTTTAACATAGTTTTTATTTCATTTTAAACTAAAGCAAATCTAGCCATAATAAGTCAATGTCCAAATTTACATTTGTTGTATATGGAAATTAAGTGGTTTGTTTTTATAGGATTGGTGAGCATGTGTGCTGTGGGTTGTCAAGTCTTTGTGGGTAGTCAGAGACTAGAAGAAAAGCTTGGATTAAGTGGCTCTCAGTCCACAAAAGTGAAATTGTCAGGCCCAAGTGGCTGCAGCAAACTCTTACAGAAGATTCACCCTTCAAACAATTAATGACTAACAAGAGAAATAACAAGAAATAAACACTTTGGTTTGCATTTATTTTATTTCTCTGCCATCTGAATAACTAGAGGCTTTTAGGACACTGTAGCAGTGGCTCTAGAGTGTCTGTTCAGGATTGAGTAGGTTATGGAATTATATTCCAAACAAATTTATTAAATTTTCAAGTAAAATTTTGATTGTGAATGCATGGTGGCCTACCTAACATTGATGGTTAAGACTCATTCATACTGAAAGGAAAATGCTTCCACTTTAAATCATAGTTCAGTATCTTCATTTCTACACATAGTTGTATTTTGTAAAGGATATTGAACCTATTTTCATTTATGTCACTTAAAATATACCTAGTGTTGGAAACACTTGCTATTTCAAGCCTTTAAGTGTTTAATGTGAAAGAGCTGAACAGTCTATCATGGGCTCTCTTTAGGTATTTTCTTCAAAGGATGGACATTAGGCCCTGATCTCTCTTATAAAGCCAGGAGAAGGTCATAAGTCAGTAGGAAATTCACTTATCTCTTTTTATTTTTAATCTACTGGGCAAAGCCAACAAAAGTGGTAGGTAAGGAAATGTCACCTAGTTCTGCATAACCACTGCAGTGAGTTGTTTTGTGCTGTTTCCATAGGTAGAGCATCTAGTGATTTTAATAGCTGTTCTGCTAAAATGATTGGAGTAAAGAGTTCTTCGAACTTGGTCTCCTTCAGGCATGAAGTCCTCACTTTCAGAGTGTCACTTGCTTTCTTAGCTGGGAGGAGGAGGAGGGAGGAGAATGGCTGAACACATTATACAGTGTTTGCATAGCTGAAAAATTACAACAAATGAACATACTGTAGTTTTTTTGGTTTTTGTTTTTGTGGGGTTTTTTGTTTGTTTTTTGGTTTTGTTTTTTTTTTACTGTGAGTTGGTAAATTTGAAGACATGTACTGGGTGAAAAGCCTGAGCCATACCTGTGGTAGACTGCTGTTAATGTCGTTTCTCAGCATTTGTGAAGGCACAGCATTTGAACAGTTTCAAATGCTCCAAAAGTAAAATCTCTGAATTGCATAGCATGGCCACAAAACAGCTTAGTACACCAGCTTTACAGATAATACTCATTCATCACTTTCTGTTATGAGTCAGGGTATCAGCCATGCCATTATCAGTGCTTATTGTTTGCAGTACTAGCCTCGTTTGTCTTTCTAAACAAAATAGTAGTGAGAAACCACAGCATTACCATGGGGGCCCTGAGACTTCATTACTAGGAGAAGAGCACAGTTTGCTGAATGTTCACAGGTAGTGTGTTTGCTTGTCTAGTTGCATACTTCACTATGGTGCAACACTACCATAGTTTGTTTTATATTTGGTGTGAGCTATGTGGGTTTGCACTGGATGCCCTGTAGGTGCAAACCTTGAGCAGCAGTGTGTGTTCAGTGAGTTATGTACCATTATAGCAACATACCTGCGCTTGACCATTTGATTGACTGCTTTTTGAACAGTATCTGTTCTACTACGTGTGATTTGACACATGCTAGGGTTGGCAATAGCAGTCTTGGTAGTCACTTCAGGAGGCTATGCTCTGGTTTGTTATTTGCAGGCAGCGAAGAGGCTTCTTTTCCTAGTAATGTGTACATTGTATATACTTATCCTTCTGCTTAGGACAAAATGTAGCATAAAAGGACACAAAAGAATCCTTTTTATTGTCTTTGTAGGGAAGATTCTTTGGGTGCTGCCACACCATATAACTGAGACATGTACCTGAAGATTGTGATAAGCATCTCACAGCTGGAAGAACAGCAAACATTATAAATCACCGGTCTTGTATCTGAATATTTTTTCTGTTGAGGTTTAGCCTTTTTTATACAAAATCCTGAGCAACTAGTATGGTTATATGACTACCATTGCTTTCTGCATATAAAATAGGTATACAGACTTTTCAAACTGCTTCTCAAGTGCTGAGCTGTCAGTACTGCAATAGTAAATAGATACAGTGTTTCCTGAGATTCCTGAGCCTTCACTAAAGACTTCATATATTGACTAGAAGATATGTCTTGTTGCAGTTCAAGGAATCCTCATAGGATATGTGTTTTTCAGTTGACAGAATTGAAGGCAGACTTCCAGTACCAAGAGTCTAACTTGAGGACAAAGATGAACAGTATGGAGAAAGCTCACAAGGAAACTGTGGAACAGTTGCAGGTGCGTAATTGCTCATCAATACTTGGGAAATGCTTCAGATGGAATCTGAAGTGTGTATATATATATATATATATATATTCAGGCTGCTCACTCAGCTTGTTTGCTCAGGATGGTTCACTCCAATACAGTAATACCAAGTTCATGAGTGGTCATTGCCATGCTTAACTTTGCATGCATTGTACAGCAGCTCTGCAGTCAACAGATAGTCTCCATATAAGTTAAACTCACTCTTTTAACTTTAAAAGGTAAAGCCTTACCTCACATGCTTTCTCAAAGTTTGTGTTTTGTGTCTGTTCTCCAACAATTTATGAGTTGTCATGGGCTATAGATCTGATTTAAAGACTCCACATTGGCACATTGGCAGCTAGATGTCTCTTGTTAAAGCATTCTTTATCAGGAAGAAGCCCTGAATTACTTGCCTGGTAAATCACAGACTGAAGAGACACCCAGTGCAATAGTGGGTATGTTAAATTTTGCAATATGGGTGTGGTTACTTCTCTGTTGATGACAGAATATGCATATAAAAAACATACAGTACTTTGAAAAGTGATCATTACCTTCTCTGAATGTTCTTAGCATGTGCATTTTGAGAATTTGTTCATAAATGCAAAGTGCCTGACACTACTATTCAGTAACTTACACCTTTTTAAATCTGTATTGCAGGCCAAAAACAGAGAACTGCTCAAACAGGTTGCAGCATTGTCAAAGGGTAAAAAGTTTGATAAAAGTGGGAGTATCCTCACATCTCCTTGAGGAACTGATTCTTCGTGGGGTTTGCTACTCAATATACATTTGAGTAATTCTGTGAAGCCCTTAAAATCCTGTGTAGTGGAAAAAATATTTTTGCACACCAGATTAGTTGGCATGTTTCCTACATGTTTTTATAATTAATATGCAGCTTTTTTTAGTTACTGTTCAGATGAAATACTTCAACTGGCTTGAAGAATGTTTTTATTTTTTTGATATTGGAAACCTTTTGCCAGCAATAGTATTAAACAATTGCATAGAGAACATAGCAGTGCTCTCTCTGAAAGGACAACATGCAATAACAAACTAGGTGTACTTTTTACAAAGTAGCAGCTGAGTCTTTTAAACTACACTGATGTCAGCCAAAAGTTTTTGAATCTGCAGTGACACTGAACACTGGTTTCTGGCAACTGTTCTTTTACTTTGTATGAAAATACAAATTTGGAATGGAAATCATGGTGCTCTCAAGTGGAACTAAAAGGAAGCATATATGTATGTGTAAATACAACTGTAACGGTTATATTCTTAGTTATAACAAGTAATTAGTGTTTTACATTCTTGTGATAGGGACTGACTGAAAGATTATCTATTGTACAGTAACAGAGGCAGTGTGGTTTTTGTAAGATTTACTGTAGACTTTTCTTGCAAGTGCCTTTCTCCAACTGTTTATTTATAGGGATGTTGGTATTTTGTACATAAGGTTTTTATGTTTTAAAATCATGTTTAATAAATGTTTTATGTAAATATAAATGTGTGTACAGAGGAATCTGAAACAAAGATCAAAGTGGCTAGTGCAGTGCTCAAGGCAGCATTAAGAGCTGGCTAGCTGATTGATGGACAGTGAGCCTTGGCTTTAGATAACTTTTGTAGCTTGTGTCTGTGAGGTGTAGAATTTTATTAGTGCTGCTCATGCCAAACACGTCCTGAACAAAAAACAAAATGTTTTTTTGCCACACTGGAGTTTCGTGGTTTGTTTATACATTTTTCCCATTTGGCACAGCACTAATTTTAATTCCATAGCAGACATTGTACTCCAATGTTACATCCTTATCTAGTGATACACACAAAGTTTTAAGTACTTTTATTCCCCATTGTCTGATTTAATGTACTTGGTTGTAACTTATGGTGATTCTTCTTAATGATTTGCAACATTCTCAGCCCCGACTGAAGATGCACACTGAGAAAAGAGTAGCCAATGGTCTTGAAATTAACTAAGGGAATGGATGTGATGTCATAGGGTGAGTTATAATGTTCTGGGTGGATTTTCATTCTAAATTACATCAGTTTAAGTTTAGCTCTGCTCCTAATGGACACGAGTCACATTCAGAAATTTCTATTAAACAATTATTTAGTATACTCCAAGGTATCTATTCATGAAGGTCAATTATGAATCAGCATAAAAGGAAGTAGACTTACATGGGTAAAGGTTTAAGTCAGCTTTGGATACTGACTGGTGACAGGGTAGTCTGGTGATATTTCAGCAAGCTGGTGTAGAAACAGCTATGCATTTTTAATTAAAGAACAAAAGTCTCTAGACCCTTGGCTATTCACCCAGGTACTGAACTATGAGCACCTTCTCAATAGTTCAAAGGAGTTCCAGCAGCAACAGACTACTGAAAAATATGAAAAACTTGAGCTATCTTGTTTCATATCATATGTGTATTTTTATACCCTAAAATCATCTTTGTAAGTTTATAAAAGTTCCTCTTTAAAGGTATTAAATTAGGGTAGAGAATGCTGCTATCTTTGGGGTTGTTATTAATTTTTTTAGTATACAAATTTATGACTTTTATTAATTCAGAATTAGTATTTGGGTCATTTTTTTTCCAGTTTGATGGTGACCCATATTCAGTGAAATTAGTTTTAAAATACAGAAATGCCTAGCAAAATGAAATACTGGAATTGAGATTGCTTAATGATATCAGTTCAAGCTGCAATCAGGATATTTTAAAGAAACAAACAGAAGTTCTGTATTAGAATTAATTGACTTTATGAATACCAGTCAAAATCATTTTTAGGGGTTTCGTGGTGTTTAGTCACAGCTAAATACCTGTGGATTTTCTTACATGATCTCATTTTTAACATGAGTTTTCTAAAGTTTTTAACTAGCCAACTGAATCCCAGTCCTGAGAATTGTGTCCTGGAGCTGTAGATTATTGACATAATAAACTGATGTTCTTTAAACATGGATCTGAGAGGAGATTGTTGTATGTATTGTGCTTTTTAGCCTGTTTCCAGATGTTGATTAGCATTGACCAGTAATGGCCATTTTGGCTCAAGTTATTTATGTATTTTAAGCCTGT
This sequence comes from Luscinia megarhynchos, assembly GCA_034336665.1. Classification (NCBI taxonomy): domain Eukaryota; kingdom Metazoa; phylum Chordata; class Aves; order Passeriformes; family Muscicapidae; genus Luscinia; species Luscinia megarhynchos. The sequence goes on from JAPFBE010000003.1 coordinate 76,619,255, forward strand.
GAATATTGCAGCCCTCTTTTAGATAGTTTGTCCAAATCCACCTTCTGCAGTGAAGCTGTTCAGCTGTCCACATGTATAGATTGTTGAAATGCTGTACTGGCACACATCTGACCGTTGACATTTTGTACCTTTTCTAAATCCAATGTTTCACAATAAAATCTTGTCAAAACATTTATCTGTCCTTTGGAATTTATTCAAAAATCCGTATTTTTGTTAATCTTTCGTGCTTTCATTACAAGAGAGTAAGATTCTGTATCTGGTCAAGGCAATTACAGAGAAGGAGAGAATCTATGAATTTCAGAGCATCTCAAAACTGTTGATACTTTGTGTTAGGTATAGTAATGAACAATATGCAATTCTAATACTGGATTGCTCTCAGTCTCATTTTAATGCAAACTTGCAACAGCAGCTTTGAAGCCATTTATTTTTAAAGCTGAGAGCAAGTCAAAACTCAGTGTGGCATACTTATTTTAGGTGTGGCTTCCACGTGACACATGCAAAATGTATGTAACTGGCCATGTAACCGACTCCTGAAAAGAGATTTGCATTATTTGAAGCAAATTTCCTTAAAGAATATTTAAATTTATATAACCTGTGTATAGGCATTCAGGCAGGTCTTTAGTACCTTCAAAAGTTCAGAATCCACACTGATTTTTATGAACACACTGATGTTTATGACTATAAACTATAGCTTTTGAAATGGAGTAGAAGCTTTTCATGATGTTTTTATTCATTCAAATGATTACTAAAATATTGGTACTACAATCAAAAGATACTTTTTCTGATATATTATGTGCAATTGCTTTGGCTTTCCTCATGGAAGAGGTACTGATATATATGAAATTACTTCTGTTGAACCCTACAGAAGAAGTAGGGGGTATCAGACAAGATTTTAGAAATTAACAGAATAAACCTCTTGGTTAAATACAAAAGATGTAGAATGTAACATCCACCTTATAAACAGTCAAAACTGTGTAAGTTGAAAAAAACAGGTAAAACTGCAGCAGACAGCTGCATACTGTAACCCCAGCTGGGTAATGGTGCAAGTTCCACTGTATGGCTCCAAGTGACTATTCTTACACAGTAGACAGAAATTGTCCTTGAAGGTATGTCACTCAGCAGCACATGAATCACTGACATTTTCCCTTGCTTTCACCTAAACAGAAAACAAGTCTGGATTTGTCTGTTTGCCTTTTTCGTTGTAGTACACCAGCACTGTTCTAACTGACCTTGTTGCTCCTGGCAATTTCTCTCCAGTAAATCTCCTGGTTGGTAAAGTTAATTTTGCATTTTGACTGAAGGAGGTTTAAGTGCCATGGATGCTGATGTGCTAGACAAGCCAGGGGAAAATTGAGATTTGTTTGTGAAGTGTCCATTTTCCTTCTGCTAAGGGTTTCTGACTGGAGTACTTGGGTAAGCACATTCATTTTTAATTGTCAGTTGGAAAACAGGCATTCCAGCTTCTGGAAAATACTGAAGGCTAAAGTTAAACCCACATCACCTTCGCATACAAAAGGTCAGTATTGGAGGTGTAAGCAGAAAACTACTTTTATAGTTTTCACTGCAGAAGGTGTGTGAACAAAATAAGATTGGACTAACAAATAGGAGAGAGTTTAGACCCAGGCGATCTTATTATGGGTTGGGTCAGAGAAATGTGATGTATTCCTTCTGTGGCTTCTATGGGTATTCGAATTTGCAAATTGATTTTTCCCAAATTGATTTTTACCTCCTGTGGTAACCCCTCTCCCACTTTTTCAGTACCTTAGAACAATTTATTTTGAACTGAGTGCTGAAAACCCTAAGATGTTTTCCCCTATTTGAATCAACAGATAAATGTGTTTTGCTTTATTTCAATAAAAGGTGTAGAACATTTGCAATTTGTCCTTCATCAGGCGCATCAGCTCACGTCTTCAGTTTTATTTATAGAGGTTCCTTGGGAAACTTTTTACAACCTTCCAAAAAGGGGAAGAGCTGTAAAGCTGTATTTGCTGGAATAACTTAAGCCACTGCTGAAAGGCAAACACATTAATTCAAGCTGACTCCACTGAAGCAGTCTAGTGGTGTTCATACAAACTGTTGCAGTGCTGTAGTTGCAGAGCATGTTACAAAACACAACCAGGAACAGTAATTTCAATCATTCCTTCAAGATCTACAAGGATTTGCTTGCTGGTCACTTACCTGACAGGGTGCAGCATTCAGTGAAGTTACTAAAAGGCTTTTTGCCTAATCATACAATCATGGAGTTTAAGTTGCAAAAGATCATGGAGATCTAGCCATTGATCCAGCCATGGCCACCCTAATCCATGTCCCTAAGTACAGAATCTACACATTTTCTGAACACTTTCGGGGATGGTGATTCCACCACTTGCCTGGGTAGTCTGTTCCAGTGCTTGACAGCCCTTCCCATGAGGAAATGTTTCTTAATAACCAATATAAACCTCCCTAGTGCAATTGGAGGCTATTTCCTTTTGTCCTACCACTTGGTACCTGGGAGAAAAAAATGACTCAACTCACTAGAACCTCCTCTCAAGTGGCTGTAGAGAGAAATATTTCCCCACCAGTCAGTCCTTCTTTTCTCCAGGATAAACACCTCCAGCTCCCTCAGTCACTCCCCATCAGATTTGTGCTCCAGACCCTTCCCCAGCTCCGTGTCCCTTCTCTGGACAGGCTCCAGCCCCTCAGTGTCTTTCTTGCAGTGAAGGGCCCAGAACTGAGCCCAGGGTTGGAGCTGTGCCCTCAGCAGTGCCCAGTGCAGGGGGACAATCCCTGCCCTGCTCCTGCTGGCCACACCACTGCTGATACAGGCCAGGATGCCACCGGCCTTCTTGGCCACCTGGGCACACCTGGGTCATGTTCAGCTGCTGTCACCAGCAGTCCCAGGGCATTTTCAGCTGTGACCCAAGTGCAGCATCCAGCACCTGGCCTTGTTGAACCTTGTATAGTTGGCCTCTACCCATCAATCCAGTCGGTTCAGCTCCCTCTGTGAGCCCTTCCTGCCCTCCAGCAGATCAAGTCACACTTGGTGCCCCCTGCAAGCTGACTGAGGGCACCCTTTTGCCCCAAATCACTGATAAAGATGCTAAACAGGAGTGGCCCCAGTACTCGTCCCTGGGGAACCCCACTTGTGACCAGCTGCCAGCTGGATCTAACTGCATCCATCACCACTCTCTGAACTTGGCCATCCAGCCAGTTTTTATCCACTGAGCATTGCACCTGTCCAAGCCATGAGCAACCAGCTTGTCCAGGAGAATGCTGTGGGAAATGGTGTCAAAGGCTTTATTAAAGTCCAGACAGACAATATCCACAGCCTTTCCCTTATCTACTTAGTGGGTCAGCATATAATGAGATCAGGTTGGTCCAGCAGGACCTGCCTTCCCTAAATCCATGCTTGTTGGGCCTGATCCTCTGCTTGTCCTGCATGTGCCTCATGATGCACTCAGGGTGATCTTCTCCATGACTGCAATGACCCCATCACTGAGCTACATTTCTTGATTGCTGTGCACAAGACAGCCTCCAACTATCTTACAACACCTGCAAAAGTGGGGCGAGCACTTGATGCCTCCTCTTACTGGAATGGCATGATGCTGTTTTGCATAAAAACCAAATTGCCTTGTAAGATGCATTTGAAAATTATTCCTTCATTCTTTCTGAAGATACTTTAGCCTTTCTCCAGTGAAAAATATGCTCCAGTTTTTAGGGTGCAATTAGTACAGTGTGTTTTTTCACTTAGTTTGCTCAAAGGTAGTGATATGTAAAGATTTTTTTGAAGCAAGCACACTTTTGGATCATGTTTATCAAAACTGATGGAATGTATCCCTTCCCTACTTCCTGATGCTAAATATATTAAAGGAAAACAGAGCTAAGTAGGATGGCTGCCTACCTAAGATTAGCCACTAGATGCTGCTTAAGCCCTACAGTGTATGGTTCTGCTTTCTGTGCAGCAGCACTGAGGCTAAAATGAGAATGTCCTAAATGCTGGATATGGTACATTGGAATGCTTTTTCTATGTGAGGATGACTGTGCAGTGGAGCAATTTGCCCAGCTGGTGGTAAAGTCTCCATCCATGGAGATGCTCAAAAGCTGGCTAGTCATGGTCCTGGGCAACTGGCTCCCAGGTGGCCCTGCATGAGAAACAGGGTTGGACCAGATGGCATCCAGAAGATACTCCCAACCTGAAACTCTGACACCTAAACAGGGCAATAATTTTTTTCCTTAATCTATTAAAATACGGTATTTTTTAATGAAATAAATAGGTAAGTAATGTTTGGATGTGTTCAGTTTTTCCCTCACAGTGTTCAGTTCATCTGAATAGAAGAGAAAAAAAACCCAACATTTTTTGTAATAGCCATTCACCTGCTAGGCAAAGTGCTCCACTAGGGAAACATTAAATTATATGTATGATTGTTACATAACAAGATAGTTTGCTGAACTTGTAAAAGATAGAGCTTTGCATGAAGAAGCATTTTTAAACGTTATTTTTGGTAGCAAATTTCAAGTAAACAGAGCAAGGAGAAGAAGCTTCCCATCTATTTCTTTCCTGTTAATTTGTTGCCAACATGATATAATTCTTATACTATGCAAAGTCAGGAACAAGTCAGTTTGAAAATAGTAAAGTTCCCAAGAGTACTTATCTTGCTGTCCAGACCTCTAAAGCCCTTTTGCACTGTTTTGTTTTATGTTTAGTGACAGTGTTCTAAGTTTGGTGTGAAGCATGTAGGACCTCAAGAATATGTGTAGCACTCCTTTCCCTTTATCCACTGATTTTTGCACAATATTTATATTATTACATATTTTTAGTTTATTGATTCAGTTGAAAAAAGCAAACTCACAGTACAGAGTAGCTCTTCACACCTTTCCTTCTGTCAGGAGAATAGTCCTATCATGAGAACAGGTACATTTATTTTAATGAAAAGTATCCTTGCAACAACTCATTGAATATTGTTCCTGAGGCATACAGAAATCATAGCAAAAATCAGATAGCACCTTAATCCGTTCATAATTCTGTCATAGTTAACCATTTTAAGTTGAGTAAACTGGGTGATAGTGTGGGAAAAAACTATAAGCAATTGAGATAATTTTAAAAAGCAGTAAATATGAATTTTATAGTGATTCAGAATGCACTTATAAACTTGATTCTACTGTCAAGATTGCTATCAGGCTGATAAACATGCTTTATCTTATAAAGACAAAAAATGAGATGCTTTAGAAAACAAAACAAAAACATGCCTTTCATTCTTCAGCTATAGTTAGAAACACAGATATTGATATATTATTTACTAAAATAGAATCGAGCTTACAAAAACAGTAATTTATGTAGTCTAAAAATATCTCTGCTTCTTCAGTAGAACATGAAAGAATTTTTTTGGTAGTTGACAGAAAATGATTTCTCAAGAGTTAAGTTTTCTTTCTAAACCCAATGGAAGTTTCCTCTAGCTTAATTTCTGTTTCTTAAATCTTACTAGCATTGTAACTGTAGTTTTCTAGCAAAAAGGTCCATAAATTGATCCATTTAATCACAATTTCTGTGATGGTTTTTCTTCATTAATACGTTCATTGGCTTAGGGTTTAAAGACTGTGACTCTGCCCTCAAGGGTCAGTGTATTCAAAAGTTCTCCCAGCACTTTTTATTCAATTATACCACTTTGTTGCTAATTAACACCATTGACTTTTCCTCTTCACAGTAAGATTTTTTCTTCCAGGAGTCAATAATTTAGTCACCATAGATCTGGGGTGGGGGAAAAAGGGACCATCAGCTCCTTGATGTAAAATACATTTCCAGCTGTTGTTCCAGTGCTAATTTTTACCAACAGTCAGAAGATGGAAGCCTTGAGAAAGAAAATACCTGAGGCTCATTGGAGAAGGAAGAGGCAATGCAGATGATGGACCCCTGAGGAGTAGACCAGAACTTGCTCAAATTACACCTTTGTTAGCTGGTTTAAGATCAAGCTCAGAGGTTTTCAGTGACCAGTTCCACCAGGATAAACATCTCTGGCACTTGGGGCCATCCACACTGCCCACGAGGGGGACAGGCAGTCCAGGCTTCCCATCAAGTCACCAGAGAGCAACTTGGACCAAAAAAAGAGTTTTCTTTTTCCTCCTCTGAGGAGAAAAATGAGCCTATTTTACATCACTGTATATGGGTCTTAACTTGTAACAGAGGAAGTGTGAATGCTTTTAGAGTAACTTTTCCTAAAGAGGCCTCTGTTTGACTTATTTCTTAGGGTTTTGCTGCACATGCAAATTCTGGCCAGAGTATGCTAATGTACATTACCTCCTGTATCCAAGTGGGAAGTGCTTGCTTCTTTTCATTTTCCCAGACTTTCAAGGTGCAATTGCACTCATTGATGCAATTTTGAGGCTTAAAGGCAGAATTCTATGCCTTGCTGACCCTGCAATAATATTGCTGAACAGACCTTAGAGGGGAAAATAAAAGAAAGAAGAAATGAGTAGCTCTAATTTATATAAATTATATATATCACCTATATAAAATATAATTATGTACAATAAACTATAATATGATACAATACAATGTATTGTATAATATTTTTTATTTAGAATATAAATATATTTTCATATCTATATAAAACACCTTGTTACTTGTCCTCTCTTGCCTAGTGCAAAGCTGATGGGATCAGTAGCTTGGGTCCTAGTCATGCCTTCTCTCCTTTTATGGACCTATTTCCTCTTAAAATCAGGGTGTTTCTTTCCCTTCAGCCCACCTTGAATCAGTTGGTAGACATCAGTAGGATTGTTCTTTGGTTTGAAACATAAATGGGTAGAATAGGGAGTGGTTTGTGGTTTGGTTTTGAAGTTGTTGTTTTGGGTTTATTTTGTAAATACCTCTTTTCCAAACACAAACCTGTCATCCAATGCCAGATCTCTGTTCCTTAGCATGGGTGGGAAGGGACTGCAACTTGTTTATTTCCCTGACCTCTCCAACAAACCTCACATTTATGGCAGTTCCCACTCAGCACTTCCAAAGGAATCCCTTGATAAGCCTCTCCAGGACACCTCCATCTCCAATTAGGGTGAAAATTGGCAAATCCTGTGAGGGCTGATATCTCAATGCACCAGTGACTGCTTAGGTAAAGTGACAAATACTTTATCTAAGAGAATGAACACTCCTCAAATTAGCATTTTACAGTCAGCAGCAGCCCAAACCAATCTCAGAACAATAGTATGGCAAAAAATTGATAAAGGAACCCCAAAAAGGAGGAGAGAATGCAGGCTAACCACTCTGGCACAGGTAGTAAAGAGATTTCATTTCCTAAGTGCTCTAAGCATGGCTGTGCCACAGTTAACTCCTACCTTTGTTTTTAATGGGGCTCTTGCTGGTTGTATCATACTGTTTTCCACTCTGTCTATTCTCCTTACTTCTGCATACTTTCCATGATTTCATTAACTTGTTTTCAGTCTAAGAAACAGAAGTGAGCAACCTTTTGTTGCTGATCTGCAGCTGCTGAGTGTGATGCTGCAGTCCTAAATAACACAAATTCAGAATCACAGTATTAGCTAGTAGCCAAGCTTGGTACTTGGGAGCATTTCTGCTTTCTGCTCTGCAATACAAAACATCATATGTGTTCTGCAGTAGTAGCATATTTCCAGCCATCTGTAATTGCCTCCTACTTGCATATGCTTAGTCACTGCATACAAACACACACCTTCTGCTGAACTTTAGTAAGGCTCATTATGTTTTCAGCCATATGGTATTCTACAAAGGCTCTTTCTGACAATACTAGAACTCAGTAATCCTAAATTACCTCCAAGGAGGACAGAGGAGATAATTTAATCAAATCATTATTGTAAGTATTTATTTTCTCATGTGATCCAGTGACAGATTTTGACAGAACTTTCATTGTCATCACTTTTGCCAAGTAAATGGAAACATATTGGTATGAAAAACAAATAGATTTAATACTGCTAAAGCTAAAATAACATCACAGGTATACTCTAAACCAACAGAATTTAATAACTCTTCTACTTCCCCAGTGTTTTTAATATGTCTTAAATGACCCTTCGTGCTATTGGTAAGTTAATACTTATCAAAATCAAGGAGTATTCAAAGGTGTAATTAACCTTTCCCTCATATCACCAGCTGGAACCCAAATTGATTGTCTGTTGTTATCTTGTCTCTGAGTCTGGGATGGAACTAAATGACAGGTTGGTGTGCTTTGGGAAACCTCTATCTCCTGAACAAATCCCATATCTCCTGGGATTCCAACCAACACCTAGAAGTGGGCAGTCTCATCCTGAAGCAGCCATTAAGTGCAGATGATGTTAGTCTTCTAAGAAAAATTAATTGTATTTGGGCAGGGAGAATATGTCTTGGAAGGTTGTCTTACTTCCTGCTAAGACAGGATCCCAGAAGAGGAACCAGATACTGATAGCCAAGGTATTTTTCCTTATTCCCAGCTATCTGGGAATCCCAGAGTAGTGAAAAATGTCAGGCTGCAGACCATCTTAAGGATTTAAGGATCTTTTCTCTCTCACAATTTGATAGCATGAAGCTTTTTAAAAGAACTTCCTTTCACCCTAAATTATTTTTTTATCATTTCCATATTTTTTCCAACCTATGCCATTTTAGAATAGCTGAACTCTTCCTGACATTTCAATCTGTGTTGCTGATAAGCTCTTCCAGTCCCATTTCTGCAGGGCTGAGATTGCAGAGAGCTGAAGTGCCAGCTACACAATCAGAACTGCTGTCCTGGGGCATCCTGAGAGAGCATCATGAGATCACTGCTGTGTAATCTTGCTCCTCTTTCCTGCTTCTGGCAATAGAATAAACAGCCAAGTCCACAATTGGTTCTGCCAGAGTGCAAAGAGGCTTAGTAACCTGATTAAGAATTTATAGTACCTGTTCATGACAAAGAGGAGATCTATTGCTGCTTGCTGTTCCTGTTTGATCTACATCCTGGCACTGGGAGAAAGATCTGGCTTGCTGCCAATATCCAAAATGCTTTGGCAGACTTCTCCAGGAGAGCACCATGCATCCTTCTAGAGGAGGAGCATTACTGCATGCCACATCTTGCAGGCTGAGCTAAATTCTATAGGAAAAAAATGAATCCCTGTCAAATTGCAGCCACTTCACAAGACAGAATTTTAGAAGCTGTTTTCATAGAATGACTTGGGTTGGAGGGGACCTTAAAGATCATCTAGTTCCAGGTCCCTGTCATGGGCAGGGAGGGACACCTTTGAGTAGACCAGACTGCTCAAAGCCCCATCCATGGTTTATGTGACAAAAGGGTTTGCCAGGCAGAAGTATGTGGCCCTGATGCCCAGGGAAAAGCAGCTGTAATTCAGTGGCTGGTGAGCCTGGCTGGCTGCACTTTGTCAGAGCTGGTGCTGGCACAAGCAACAACTGCATAAATGGAGAATGTTTTAGCTAAGGTCTAGATTTTGTGTTGGTATTTATATAAAACACTGTAATTATGTCATGAATTGATTAAAATACAAGCCCTTCAGGAAGAGCAAGAACAAAACATCTTATTTCTCTATTGAGGCTGGAAAAGTAATTCTTAAGATGAAAAATAATAAATGCCTTTTATAAAGCAATAATACAATCAGTTGGATAAAATAATGAGCTGTTTTGAGAAATTATCAATGGACAAAGCAATCCTCAGGGAAAAGAGGCCTTAATTAACAGAGAAATTAATGCTATGCATGACAGCAGAGGGAGTTTCTGCTTATCCTTCTCTAGGTCTGTATTTCATGAATTGCGCCTCAATTTGGCTGTGAATATTAATTTTGGTTTTGCTTTCACATAGTGAGACCAGAAAAGCACAAGGATAAGACAAAGGGAATAGACAATATTGGGAAAAAGCCCCAGTAACTACAGACATTTTAGAAAAATACAGGTCCTTATACTTGATAGCTAAATGGACTGAGACGCATTGGAAGGAAAATAAATAGATCTGAGTAAATACCTGACATTAGATGTAGGAAATCTGATGAAAGAAGGAAATTAGAGAGGCTTTTAAAACATGGCTGAACTACCTGCTGAATGCTGGTTATAAGACACATACTTAATTCCTTTGTATTAAATATAAAATGCTATAAAATAGGATTTGAGCTTGATGCTGCATCACTTCTAGGACAGATGGATTGCTTTGCTGGTTCCTTCACCAGCTTTCTTGAGACTTCACCTCTGCTTTGAGTTTCCCATTTGCAGATGGAATTCAGATTAATTTTCCCATGCTCTTTTTGTCTTCCTCGACAGTTTAGACTATAGATGTTCACACTTTTTCATGTTCTCCTTTTCCCTTTGGTTTTCTCCTGTTCATTGTGGACAGTAACAGTAGGATGCTTTTCCCCTCCTTTCCCAGGGTGGAGTGTGGTGCAGGTGTTTCCAAACAGCCTCTAGGAGCAGGATAGTAGGTGCAGGCTGAAAGGTCCTGTGGAGGCAGGATTATGGCTGTGGGAAGGATCAATGGCTACAAAGGAGCTGGGGTGGAAAGAGGAGAAGCAGCAGAAGGAATCTTGTGCTTTCCAGCATGTGTCAGTGTCTCCATAGGAGTGGGGAGTGTTGAGGGTCCCCCAGTCTCCTTTTCTGCACAGATTTCTCAGTGCTCCTCTGTCCTATGGTCTCACTTCTGCCCTTCCCAGTGCCTCCCATCCTGGCTCTGGTTGACCTGAATGCCAGAGACTGGTTTTCTTAAAAGGCATATTTGGCCCACCTTTGCCTACTTGCCTAATTATAGCCCTAAATGATTAGAGTTTACTGCAGGGATGACTAGCATCATGCCCTGGAGTCTGGGACAGAGGTAAGATTTGCATGTACAGAAGACCTTTCCTGTTCCTATTATCTGTCTATGTGTAAATGTTGGTCTTACACAAAATGGTGGTGGTGTAGTAAGAGTAGTTCTGGAATCTGCTTCATGTCCCACTGGGTAAGGGCATGCTAACTTCATTTCAAATGAAATGCACTTTCTCTGTGCTAGTCTTCTGTGGTCTTTTGAATCAGCTGGTGTCTATCCTTCCCTTGAATGTGAGCATTGCACAACAGGTCTGCTACCATCCCTGATTTCCTGATTCCAAAGCACTGGCACCATTTAAGGAAACACACTGATGTATTACAAGGGATAAGCTGTGCCCATAAGATGTGTACATCACTAGAAGAGTGATGTGCACATCAACAAGATGAGAAGGAAATGGAGGAACCAACACAACTTTTCTTTTCTTTAAGGTGTTCATCATCTGCTTTTCTCTATCTCATAATATTTTACCATTCTTTGCAAAGCAGTTATTTGGCATTTCTTTGTACTTACAAGTGTGCAGTGCTAATTTTGCTTGGGTATTAATGTTTTGAGTCTGTGCTGCCAGTTTACATTATGTGTATCTATGCCAATACCACTAATGGCTCATAGTTTCCAGCATTTCAGTGACTACTCTCAAGACACTCTTTTTCACAGATAAACCAAGGATTTGCATGATTCTATGCCTCCTGGGCACTTGAAGATGTTAGGTACAGTCTGGAAAATTAAAGATTATTTTCATTTCAGACATTGAGATAAAAGACAGGGAAAATATTCCAAACTTACCAAAATGTGCATGAAACCAAGAATCATAGAATACCCTGAGCTGGAAGCAGCCCACAAGGATGATCAAGTCCAAAACCAGCCTTTGGCCCAGAAGCTTGTTTGAAAAACGGCTCTAAATTAACTCAGCATGCTATTTCTTGCCCAAATATTCTATTTCTGCTTCCAGTCATTAGGGTAGGCACAGGAGGCTAAATTCAATCCATTGAGAGAAGCCATTATAAGGCTTTTCCATTATTTGTGCCTGACTCAAGTCTTCCAAACAAACTGGCCTTTTCTTCAGAGGCAGATTTTGCCCAGCAAGAGTCACTGCCTCGTCCCACTGTGTAACCATGGGTTTCTCACAAAGCCAGGTCCCCATAACAATGTTTATAAGCTCTTCCACCTCTAACATAATAGTTTACTCTCCCCTACTCATTTACCTGTGTGCTGCTGAGTAGGTTGCCTCAGACACCTGAGTGCCTGAGACACTCTGCACACCTGGCAGTTCTGATGGATAGTTTTGGAAGCTGGTGGCCTCCCAAGCCTTTTTCCCTCGTGTTGCTGCTGCAGTCTCCTAGGCATTTGCTGGTTTGTGCTTCTTTGTCCTTTTATTTTCAGTTTTCTCTGAAATGTTCTAATTCACATTTGATACAGAGCTCAACTTTCCCACATATCATTGTTTTTAATCATGTTAATGGGTATTGAAGTTACAGCAGTTTCTATTGCAAGACTTTGAGTCATGCATGTGTTTTCCAGTATTTAGTTTATTGTTCTTTTTTGTTTCCTGCTTTTCTTAAACTTGAAATCTGATCTTAAATCTTCCAAAATCTTTTCATCTCCAAGATAATAGATTTTGCAATTAGTCAATAAATTACCAACATAATGCACTTACTGGAACTGTGTGGAAATTATGTTCTGTTACTTGAGTGTTTTCCTTGTAGGTATCTCAAAGGTATGCTGATCTCATTAATATCTGCTTAAATGCAGAAAGACTATGCTGAAGGCAGAGGAGACACTCTCTTAAATTTGTGTGTTTAGGATAAGAATCTGGGCCCACTTTGTTTTAAATTTAGTCTTCCTCTTTTTTTTTTTGGAGTGGAAGAAGTCACTTCCCTGTACAGTGATGATTCATAATTCATACATCCCAAAACAGAAAATGCATTTGAACAGAAGCAGTCCTTGCTCTTTCTATTATATATTTTAGACCTGATAATTTATTTCAAATTTATCTCTTTTTCTCATCATGCATGTCTGCCAGGGGAGCTGTAATAGAAAGAACTTTGTTACTGCAAAAGTAGCATGATAAGATTCTAATATTTACTGAGTGCTTTGTTTGCATATGAAAAAAAAGTTGACTTTCACTACAAACCTGCCCACCCTGAACTTGGTGTGGAAAATGATGTTTGTTTCCTTGGAAAAGTTCATTGTCATTAGAGCCATTTTAGGGCTAATTTCTGTCTTCCTGACACTCTCATCAGAAAGTGCAGAAGAATCTTCCAATCAGTGCCTTATCTCTCTGTTATCTTGGGACTTCAGATTTCATGTAACTACAGTCCTTTAAGTGATTTTTTAAAAGTCTGTTCCTGTCTTTTATTTGGAAAACCACTTCAAAATTCTTGTGGTAGTAGCATCACAGGCTGGGCTGATAGGCTAAATAATCAGTTTGGAACAATAGGTAGAAGCACAGAATTTAAAAGTATCCCTGTGTATGGAAATGGAGCAAAATGTCTCTTCATATGTGTTCACAAATGGTGTGGAGATGATTATGTTGATTAGGTGAGCTGTGCAAGAGGAAGGAGGCAGAGTGCTCTCAATCACTGCTAGTATGACAACATATTTAAGTCAAGCCATGCTTATAGCAAGTCAAATCAGAAGGGTTGCATATAGTTAATTGTTCATGGGTCTTTACTCTTCCACTCTGTGCTGCTTAAAGCTTCTCCTTCTAGCAGTATTGTACTTCTGCTTCATCCATGCCTCTCATCTTCTTCCAGCAGCCATCCTTCATGGTTTGCCAGTGGCACCAGCCCTGACATGTCATTTGTCCTCGTCTCCCAGAAATCACCTTTGCCTGCTCCTGCACTCTTTCTATCCAGGTGGCCTCTGCCTGTTTTTCATGGATGTCCTTCCATGGTTATGGGCTGAGTGAAAGGCTGTGGATAGGTCTTGACTAGTAAAATAATTTTATTTTTTATTTAAATTCATGCTTCATTACATTGCTAAGGCAGCATATTATCTGAAGCAGAGGTAGTTATCATATAATTTCAAGTTTGCTTTTCCTTTTGTCAGCCCTACACTTCCTTGTCTGTGGGCCAGACCTCTGGAAGCAGTCACTGTGTAATGTAGAGTTCCCAGTTCTGCAAAGTACTTGGCTATATGATTAACTCAAAACATCTACTTAAGACATATGCTTGTGTGCTTTGATGATTGCTTTGACAATTTCTGTGTCTTGCTGGGAAAAATCACAACAATAATGTGCCAAGAATTTGACTATTAGACAGTCATTAATGAATATACCAACCTGGAACATTTGCTTTTTCAAATAAACTTTTGCTATACCTTCTCTTTTTTTGCATGTAATTCATAACAAAGAGATTTAAGTGATTATTAACTGCTGAACTCAGTTATGCTAGCTAATAGTCACGTGGCAGATCTCTATATAATTGCAAAGGAATAAACTGCAGAGAAAGACAATCAAGGAGGGAGCAATAATAAAGTGAGATGAATTTTCCACTTTGATTGACATCACTCCAGCATAGCCAGTGCCAAACCTGTGTAACTGAGGAGAATCCAAATAACATTATTTAGAATTTTGGAGTCCAAACTGAACAAATGTGCAGATTTATTTTCCAGCAAACACTTTTAGAAGTCAGAGTCAGCTGTGCCCTGTGAAGAGCCTTGTGCCACAGCTGTGTCTGGGACCATTCCTCTAGCTCACACTTCTGCACTATTCTAGTGCCCTGCACAGGAACATGGGTGGTTTTGTCTTTCTTTGCTCCAACAATGCTTTAAATGAAGGGCACGTTTAAAATGCTCATCTCAAGATTATGTTCTCCCCAGTGCATGGGAAAAAAATCAAGAAAAGCAAAGTAGTGCAGTGTCACTGAGAATATTATCCTCCCCAGAAAATAGGATGGGAAAACAGGATACCCTGGGCATACCAACTAAGGCAAGCAAGTGCAAACTTCAAATGCAGGAGAAAAAAAGGAATTATGTCACCATACAGACCTGAATCCTAGCAGGTACTCTCCCACGGGGGTGATTGCCTGGAGCAATATGTGGTGGTGTGGTAGGAGAGGTGGAAGTGCTGGTAGCACATTTACAGAAGGCAATGCAACGAGTCTCTTGCTGTTATAAGTCCTGCAGACCCTAAAAGGAATCTGTGGACAAGAAATAAACCACTGTATTTCTATATTTTATTATCTAGGAAGCATCAGTTTTCCCTAAGGGTCTTTAAATTTTATTTTTGTAGGAAATGTGAGGAAATTAGGTGCAAAAGCTCCTGCAGCAGAGGTAACTAAGCAGCTTTTGGCCACAGAAATGGTAAGAGATGTGCAAGAGAAGATTAAATTGTAAAATTCAGCAAAGATACAGAATTTGGCATTAAATCTAGGAAAATGTATTTTTTTAAATTCTCTCATACAAGAGTGCTAATTGTGAGGGGTCCTCTGAGGTGACATTCAACCTCCTCCATACTGTGTACAGATTTAGGAGTGCTGGGGAGGTCTGGATCAGAAACTGGCATGCTGATTCACTCAAGCTGGAAAACTGTGCTCTTTTCTTTAGGATGCACAGAGCCCCCCACTGCTACAATCTCTCTCCAGACCACTGACCCAAAACAAACCTTCCCAAAGACATGACGCAGTTCTCAGTTTCCCAGGGTGAATCAGAAAAAAATCAGAAAGGTCTGAAAAACTGAGTATGATAATGAGTTGGGGCCAAGGCAAGATAATCAATCTGCATCCCCTGATTGACCTGGTTTGAAGGTTCCTTTCCAGGGGCTGCCAGTTCTGAAGACTTATTCTCATGTAGAGCAATCCTCCAGAAAATATATTTTCTCTTGTTAGTTTTCAATATGGCCAAAGAGCCATCACAGAGAGCTGAGCTCCAGAAGAGGCTGCAGGACTGATCCATTCAAGGCTACACAAGAAATTTGTGCTGCTTCTCCCTGAGCATCTCCATCACTTCTTCTTGCCCAGGAAGGCAGCAGTCTGTCTCTCTATAGTACAAAGCTCACACTGGAAACCTGAGGGGGCAAAATAAATATTTCCTAGGGAAGAGATTTCTCTGGAAGTTTTCTGACAGAGAAATATGAAGGTGAAAACCTTCAGTCATGCCGTTGCTGAAAAATAATCTTGTCTGTTGATAAAAGCTGTGTAAACCTATTTAAATTAGAGAATGGTGAAGCATCTTCTTCTCTCTTTCATAACAGAGCATTTAGCCCCCCATAATTTCCAAGTGAGTCACTGGAACAGAGCAGCTTTCAAAGAAACCACCATGAAGTTTGCAGGATATGAAAGCAGCCAAAAATGAGATAAGAGTGAGGCATTTCGTGCTCATAACACAGTCAAGCACCTCAGCCCAGTCAGCTCATGTTGTGTTCATGTGGGAGACTATAAAATATACTGCAGTTTTATGGATTGAATGGAACAGGAAGCTTCAGAGCTATACACAGTCTCTAAGCCTCTTAGCTCATAGCTTTATTTCCTTCAAAAATATTTCTTCTTAAAAGTACACAGTTATTAGCTGGCTTTGTCAAAATATACATTACCAGTCTGCACAAATTTAAGAAGACATTGATAATTTTTTTATAGTTTGAGTAAATAACTGAATGTGAATAAGTGTGGTGAATACTTCGTCCTTGTTCTTTTTGTATCAAAATTGTACATCTCCTTAAAACAAATTATCTAATTACTCCAATGAAGATTTATACTACAACATATAATAAAAAAAATAAAAATAAAGCTGTTTGCAGTGTTTTAGCCCGCAGCTCAGATTTGATAGTTTTACCTTGCCTTTTAAATCCTATAACATTTACAGCAGGACAAAATTCCTCAAATTCTGGGGAAGAGACCCCCACACTAAGAATATGATGCTCAAGCTATTTCATCTTGCATGTCTTTATAGAGACAAAGGGCACGATGAGCAACAAGGAATCTTCCCCAGGCTGGTGCTGGCAGCAGCTCTGTGAGTGCCCTGAGAAAGCCACAGTCCCAGTGCCTAGCTGCCAGGAAGAGCAGGGGCTGAGGGAAGTGCTGCAAAGGCTCTGGTGAGGGATGTTAACAGCATCATCCACCTCCTGATCGCTGCTGAAAGCTTAAGTGTACCCTTATGCTGGTTGGGCTGATTGCTGTTTTTTGGAGAATGTCATGTGAGCAGAGTTAAAGAAGCCCTTTGAAATGTCCAAACCAGAGCCCTTGCCTCCATGAAATGAGACAACTGAAACAATTATACATCTCATGGTCACCAAAAAGGGTGTCCTGTCTCTTTTTTTCATCTTCTCCCTTGCTTCTGTACCTGTGGCACTGAGTGTCACCCTGCAAGGAGCCAAATCAGATTGTTGAGCCACCCAAAAAAATCCACTGCTCTTTGTTGGATTAGTTCTCCACCAGTTTCCTGGGCTGGTTTATCTCACAGAAGACTTTGTATGAATGCTTACAATAAAAGAGCTGGGATTGTGGGGTTGGAGGCATGAACCAGTGGAGCACATCAGTTTACCTCCAGAGATATATGGAAAGACTCATGCTTGAAGACTTCTCTTTTTCCAGCTATATTGATTAGTCTTGATACAAGATGACACCTCTCCCTACAAACTTGTGTGCTTTATCCTTAGACCATCACAACTGCAGTATCACTGCTCAATAATGCACACAGTGATCCCTTTAGTGACTAAAGGAAATCCCCAGGAGCCATCCTGGGCTGAATAACCTCTGTGAAGCCCTCTGGAAAGGCTAGTTATTACGTGGAGTGGACAATAAAGGGAAATGAGGTTTATGTTTGCTTATCCAAAAGGCCAGGGAGAGTTCATAGATTATTCTTTGCACAGATAAGCTAGACCTAATGTAAACATTCCTCACTGGAAAGTATCTACTGTTTGTTTTCCTAACTTTAACCATGTGGCTAGCAAAAGCAGAATAAATGAAATAAAAGACAGGCATTTCGAGAATAAAAAAGCCAGTGTCTTTGAAAACTCATGTTACTGTTCCCTGAAAAAAAAATAATTTAGAGTTGTCTTTTCTACTCAGTGCATGAAACACGTACTGATGTGACTGCAAGCCTTTCTTGTAAGTGAAAAGTGGTGAGATTTCAAGCCTATCCCAACAGATATTCTTCATTACACTACAGGAGAGCAACCTGCTCAGTTTGCTTTAAACACAGCTCAATTTCCTTTATTTGGACACTACTGAAGTTATAATGGATTTTCAATGAAAGTGACAGATATTTGCCCATAGGGGAGCTGGAGGATTGGAGGGAAATGTTAAATGCTTTCCAATTATGCTACAGAAAATGCAAAAATCCCTGATGAATATAAATTAACATAGCATGTCTCTTAAAAATCTCACCCACTACCCATCTGTACCTCTAGGTTCATAAATATTTGAGGGAAAAAACCTCTGTCCTTTCTGCCAAAACTGTTTACATATTATTTAAAATCAACTTGTGATTAATTAATTTTCTCTTCACTGTCTTTTGAATGTGAGTAAACTTAAGGATTTATATCACCAAAGTCTCAACTCTCCACTGTCTCTTGTCCAACCCTGCCTGAGTATTTGAGAGCTAATGAGTGTGGGTTTTTACAATTAATCCTCTTGATAAAACTCTCCACTCCCAAGAATAAAACTTAATTTTCCCTTTGTCCATCAAAAATTGCAGCATGCTGTAGAGGAGCTGGAAACACAGGGCTGGATGAGGGATAAGAGGGCTGCCCCAGAGTGAAGACCTGGCTGTTGGAGCTGCCACCTTGTAGTGATATTTGTGATAGCTGCTGTTTCTATGGCAATGTGACAGCAGGATTTACTGCAGCAACAGGGAAAGCAAAGGCAAAGCTTTTGTTTAACCTCAATGCCATGAGCTATTTGCTGATACTGGGGAGGAGGGAGGGAGAAGTCCTATGGCTCCCAGTTAAGCACATCACTAACACATTTTAAATACAAAGAGAAGTCAATAAAGGTGAGCACGGTGTTCAGATCTCCCTTCTGTGCTCCTGGAGCTTGCACACAGGTGCCAACAGAGCACAAAATTCCCTTCAATCAGAGGATGGCAGACTTCTCTGACAGTCCACGATGCCCATCCTTCAGCCAGCTCAGGAGAGGGGAGGGCTCAGCCCAGGGCACTGAGCAGAGTCAGGGGCAGCTGCTGCCTCAGGCTTCACCCTGGGCTGGCTCTCTGGACAGTGCCTGCAGATTGAGGGTCAGAGGAGTCACCAGCCTTGGGTTTGGAGTGTATCAGCAGAGGAGTGTCCACCAGTGCCAGGGAGCAGGAGCAACGACAAAATTCTCAGGAAGTCCAAATCACAAACTTTCACTCACAAACTTTAAAACATTAAGGCAGAACAAAGTTCTTGGCAAATTTTTGAAATGTAGCCATTTTGGTTAGAAATGCAACAACATAAAAGCACTAGAAAAAACTCAACAAAAGCCACCCAACAAAAACCATATAAGAGAAAAGGAAGGGTAAGGGTGGAAAGGTGCATAGTCACCACCCGTGGATCACACAACCAGGCTGCATTGGTTGAAACGATGGTCTTGGTCCATCAGGGATCCATGGCCTTTCCCTAGGCAGAAAGACAAATTCCAGAGCTCCAAGCCTTGGGGGAGTACAAGGCCCCTGTGCTAACTTGGTTCTTCCAGGCTACCAAGGCTGAGAGCAGCTCTTTGAGATTCATTTTCATGAACAAAGTACAGCTAGTGCCAAGTTTTGATCGAGCAGGGGCATGGGGGAATCGCACAAAACACCGAGTCTGGTGGCTTTATATTATGTTCAGGCTCAGTGGGAATGGCCAGTTACCTCCTCTAGGGGGTTTTACACTGGATGATGTAATGCTGTGGCTCACAGGACACTTCAGGAGCCTTTGACACCTTCTGAGGCACTACAGCTGCCTGTCACATGTAGCTGAGTCAATTTTGGCCCACCAGAAGGGATGAACACCTTCAGGCTGAATGTTCTGGTCCTTCTCTGAAGGGGAGTTTTCAGCTGAGCCTCTTGTGTAAGGACTCTGGCATGATGAAAAGCACTACCTCACTTGGCAGGATTTGCCTCTTCCCTCATCTTTTTCAGCACCCAGCTGTAGCCTCTGGTGGTGGGTGTGTGTTAGCAAAGCACCCTGCTGATTGTTTGAGCCATTAACAATCTAGTCTCTCACAATATCTGATGCCTTAATCCTTCTTTTTTTCTCTTTAAATAACTTGTATATCAGCAATAAATAGCTTTGTTGGAATGACAGAAAGCTTGGGGATAATTATAGAGAAGAACTTTCCTCTTTACCTTCTTTCTACCTTGCAATTATGGAAGAGTGTTTATCGGTTCTTCTTTTAATCTGCACCAGTTCTTATTCCACAAGACCCTTTTGTGGTGTGTGCTGCTGGAGTACATTTGTAAAACCAAATTAGCAAAGAGGACACAGATGTTGCTTTCCATTCTCTTTTTAGCCATACAAATTATAAACAATGTCTCTTTATATTAAGACGCACTTTTCTGTCTCATATTGGTTTTAGAGCTGATTCTTTCAGTGTGTTTTCTGCTTGGAGCAGCCTGTTCTTGTTTGAATATCCCCACAACCGTACTCCATCTGAAAACAATGTTGCTTTCACATTCAGTGCACATATCTCAAATCCATATGCATATTGCTGAACCGCTGTGAGGACAGAAGAATTAATAACATTGTACAGGGTCACAAGAAATGAACAGCACGTTTCTCATTAAAGTCTACACTGAGTCATCAAGTGTACTTTGACTTGTGTAAAATGAGGTAACAGGTAGCAGCCCAAAAGTGCCCTCACTGCTGTGACCTTCTTTTGTTCACATTAGTGAAGAGTCCAAGAGCTGATGGTGGTGGAGGCTGAGTTGTTTTGCACTAACTATTTATTGCAAAGAATTCTCTTCTACTGGAATATGTGGTATTTAAAAACCTTAATGCAAATTTCATAGCACAGGGATTGTAAATTTTTTTTCTTTCCAAGATCAAAAGAAATTATCCATATTTCTGGTATCATTTTTTATAACATGGACACAGCATTCTGGCTTCTGTCAAATTTTGATTTGGTTGACTGTGGCTGATCTGCAGATAAGAAAATGTATTTAAGGTGAGTGCTTTTTTTCCTTAAAAAAAAATCTATAACTAGCTCAATTTGGCTTTAATTTAATACATGCTCCCACCAAACATATGTTTTAAGACAAATATATTATTTTAAGACAAACTGTGTTAAGATCATTCCTCTCAGCTTCTGAGTAGATATCAACAGATAACAGCACAACAACACTGTGTGCATGGGGGAGGGGGTGCTATAATTGCCCCAAACTGGAAGAAGTTTATCATGGAACTGTGAACAGCTGTTGTTGAGACTCATTCTGAGCAGAGGAATGCACCTCCTGATGTTTCTGTTCATTCAGAGACTTTCTGTGCCACATGGGGTCCATCAGGCTGAATGCTCTGCCTATGGGCTGCGTGGCTAATAAAACAGAGTAAGCTTTATGTTGAACAGTGAGATGTCTTGAGTCAGCATGTCATATGCAATAAAAAATTATGGGCTTGAGTGGCAAAAATTAATTTAGGATACTACAGATTGCCGATGAAAATTTTCAACAGTGACCATCACACAAATAAATGATTGTCCTGCTTGATCACTTGCTTGGTGGTTGTGGTTTTAATCTGGGGAACAGGATATTATTTGGGATTTTGACATGTTATATAGTAGGACTTGAACTGGATATTTTAGGCTTTTTGGGGGAATTAAATTGCAGTTTGGGTTTTTAGTGAGGGCATCAGCCTGTAATAGATCTCTGGAGCTGTGAGTCCAGTCTCATGTTTGGGAAACTGAAGATACTGATTGAGAATAGCTGGAGGCAAACAATAGTCTTCTTGATGGACTGTGATGGATTTATCTGTGTTATCAAATTTGAAGTTACTGCAACTGAAAAACCAGCAACCATGAACAATTTTGGAGAAAATTTAATTTCACCTTTCCACTTGTAAGCAGCATATTTCAGTTGTAAAATTGCAGAAAACACTTTAAAGGAGATCATAACCCAAGAGCGCTTTCAACTTCATTTTCTGTAGTACAAAACTTTTTTGTCTGCACGCCCTGTGATTTCTTTCCAAGTTTGGCAAGACAAAAGACCCAAGGCAGCCATTTTATAACCAACAGCTGCCTCCTCCTAGTCCAGCTGGCAAGCACCTTCACCTCTGCCTTTCTATTTTTTTATTGCTGATAGGTTTTGTCTCATTATGTCTCCTGAAAACAATTAGAGAGTCATCAAATGGCAGCCCTTCCAGTTTGAGTTGGGGCTGGACTCTGGTGAAAGGTCAAACCATCTCCAATCATCCCCTCTCACATACACACTTCCTTTAAAACAGACCTAAAAAAAATAATCCGATGCAGGCAAGGCATTTGCAGCTGGCTTATATGGAAGAGGTCCAGGTGGTGCATTGTACATCTTGTCATGGCTTAGTCAGTTCCTTCCCCTGGGTCTTCCTCCTGTCCCTCATTTCAACCTCTAAGCCTTATGCTTTTCCAGCTCTCTATCATGCAATCCCCTCACTGCCAACCTTTGGATGAGATGTGCTGTGCCTCAGAATCACCTATTCTTCTACATCAACCCTCTAGTTAGCTGAAATGAGTGACTCCCACGCAAACATCTATCCTGGAGCCACCTGGAGACAGGAGGGAGATGGCACCAGCCACAGCTCTCTGAAAGTGATGGATTCTAGGACAAGGGTACTGAAAGCAGTGGGATGCAAACATTTCATCACAGCACAGCATGAGGCACTGCTCTGTTTTGCAAAGACCAGATATTTACCACTTACTTACAACAGTTTATCAAAGAACCAGTAACCAAGCTGTTTTCAATGCATGGCTCAGCCCAATGTCATGGCCAGTCTTTTATAGCTCCTTTTATTTTTTGGCATCAGGAGTTAGCAATTAAAAGCTCGGTATTTAATAAACCAATATGGGACCCAAGAAACACCTTCACTGCCTGCCTCCGTGTGGATTTCCATCAAGCTTTTTTAAGGAGATAAGTGTCCAGGTCCTTAACATTTTTTCATGTTTTGTTTCAGCAGCTGGGATAAAATCTGCAGTCCTACTGAGGCATTAACTTCAGGACAGAGAGGATTTCATTTTCTTTGTGTCTAAACCACAGCTGAACATCTGGAAAATAGGGGACTTTTCATTCCTATTTTGTTTTTTAGATCATCAACTATTCAAGGCATTTTCTTACTAATACAACGAAAGCCTGCCCTGGCTCAGCCCACAAGGCAAGAGATTGTTATTAATGCTACTGTGACAGCCTGACAAAGAGAGCACTTAACACTGCAGGTAATGAAGAGGTGACAACAGGTGGGTATTTCAACTCACTCCACGCTGAAATTTTCAAAAAGCGTAGAAGAATCGTTGCCTAAACACTCATTTTGTTTACTCATTGGAAGGGTAAGAGCCAAAATCTGACCTGTGTGTGGCACAGGCACACACTCACACACGGACACAAGTGCCTTGGAATCTGTTTGCAGCTCCAAAATGCAGCAACCTCCTGGAGCTGAGCTCTCCTGAGATCCCCTGGGGAAATACTGACTCTGCCCTTTCCCCTCTGCTGAGAAGAAACATTTCATTTCTGAGTCTGACTCAGTGAAAAGGCTGAAAGCTGTACTCAAGAGCCTGCCTTTTGAATAAACACTGACTTGCTTATCCAAAAGACAGTAAAATCACCTTTGGTTTGATGGATTCAGCTGCAACACTGAGTAATGAGTTGAAAAATAACATTGCACAGACCTGTCAAGGCACCTCTGCATGATCAGACTCAGCATTACACAAGTTGACAGCAGTCTGTGGTGGGAAGTTACCCACTGACAAACTTTTTCAAACCAAGTCAGCTCCTGGCTCATATAATACAAGTTACAATTGTCTCCCTTAATCCTCTTGGAGAGTGGTTTGTCTGTAAACCATTGGAAGTGCTTCTTGAGCCTTTTCAGCTTTGATCTCCCCACTATGACAGCTGTGACCTGGGCTGTGTGGGAACTGTGGCTTACAGGGGTGCAGACAGGCTCAGCACAGCCCATCTGTCCTGGCTGGCAGATGTGGTTGGGGTTCAGGGACAATGCTGAGCTTGCTGCTGCAGTAGCACCCAGTGTGGGCTGGGGCCACTCTGAACATACCATGTGCACAGTGCTGGAGCTTCAAACAACACTTCACACTTATTTTTGACTTGCCCTTCTCTCTGGGGTGGTAAAAGAGCCAAAACCAGCAAGCCCAGAAGCAGGACAGCATTTGCACATCTCATACACCAACATGAAATGCTGCTATTGGTGTGCTGCATTCACATGTACAGGTGAGCCACTTGCTGCTGCTGTGCTGCAGAATAACATTTACACAAAGTTCCTCTGGGGCTGGGGCTGCCAGAGCATCAGGAAGCTGTGGCTGTGCTTCCAGAGCAGCAGGCAGCCAGGGACAGACACTGCTGGTCACCATCCCCACCCTTGCCCTGCTCTTCTGGCTGGGTGCTGCTGGGAAAGGCAGTGCTGTGCTGTAGACAGGGCTGCAGCATCACCCAGGCTCCTGGCAACACACCCTGGCATGTGTCCTGACCAGGGGAGCAAAGCAAACAGGGACTTGAGGAAGGCCTGTGAGCTGATCCCCTTTTCCAACTGCAGAAAAAGATGCAAAGACCAGAAAGTTGACTCAGTAAAAGAGTATTGCCTCTGTCTATAAAACATGCCTTGCCTAGGTCCTTAAACTATCAAGGCTGCAACAATATTATCAATAAATGCACCTGTATTTCACTTCATAGACATTTTTTAAAAAACCCTTTTTATTTTGTGAGAGTTTCCTCCCTGCAGTATAAGAAAAGTAATTCAAAACAGAGTCAGGAATAATGGGATACAGTCTCTGCAGAAAAGCCAAGGTGACCCTTTATAGGATCTTAAAAACCTCAGAAAATTAGACATTTCTTTTGCCTTGTGAGGACTGAAGCCCTGAAGACCTGATTCCTAACACAGATAACACACATGAGAAGTGTGAACATGACTTAAATTGATGATAGCACTCCACGTTAGTCTGTGCTGAGACATGCTAGGGCCCCTTGCACTTGTAGTTTATGGAAGCTTATGTGATGATTATTGTCTGTTATAAACATATATGGGCATGTTAAATGTGTTACACATGTTATAGATAGTATCACAGGTAGATGCAAGCCATTGCTGCAGGTAACCTATTGATTCCATTAGTCTTTGTAAAAAACCACCAGAGGCAGCTCATTAGAAGTGAACATACCATGAAGGATGACACAGCTTCCCTTAGGATGGGGATGCTCTTCACCTGTTTTAGATTAATTCATTCACTGCACTTGTTTCAGATTAATTCTCTATATCTGTCAGCATATTTCAATGCTTGCTCACCAGTTGCCCTGTTAGCAGTCACCTAAACATTTTGTGCTTATCTACCTGCTTTTGAGGGGGGGGATTCCACTTGGCTTTGCTGCAATGTCCCAGAAATGCCCCCACTACCTATGTGCAGTCACACAGAGCTGGTCTGCAGGGCTGTGTGTATGGAGCAGGAGGCAGCACGGGGCAGAAACCTCCAGCCACTCCTGGGCAAGGTGGAGCAGGTGCCAGAGGAGCTGCTCACTGCTCACTGCTCACTGCCCAGCAGCAGGCTCTGTGCAGGCAGTGGGGCAGCAGGCACCAGCACCAGCACCAGCATGGAGAGCCTGTGACTGTCCTCCATCCAGCACTGCTTGTGCACAGGCCCTCTTGTACTGACTGAGGAGCAGCTCCTGGACTCTCCTGTCCTGAGAAATCCCACCTCTCTCCACCCCATTGCTAATCTGCATTCTTGGGTTCCCTCTTATGTAATCCTGGTCTGGTCCCAGCATCCTGGGTGGCCTTTCTCCATCAAAATGTGCCATGTGATATGGGAGCTGTGGGTTCAAGACCCCCAGGCATTCTAGAGTTTACATCTCCTGCCTCCTGGGGGTGGTTTTTAATTCATGCTGTGAAAAAATGCCTGTCTCCCTACTCTCAGGTGGACTACAGGAAATGAAGATGCTCAGCCTCATAAACAAATCAGAAGAAAGGTGAGATTTCAGAGACAACCCAGTGTTGCTTGCCTGACTCTTTGTTCAGTGTGTCAGCTCTTATTTGGAATTGCTGAACTTTAATATCTCCCTCTCATGTAGGGGCAAGAGACATGATTACACATTCATACACTATATCAGCTCTCAACATCACTTGAGTGCTAAAAGCTTTAATGCTGCCATAAGAATTTATCTTGAATGACTTTTACATGAAGATCTAACAGAGATCTATCCCCAGTCCCAGCTCCCTCCCCTTCAGCCTGTATACTCACTGAATAGAGAACTCAGAACAGTATTTTATATTCCCTTGAGATTCTCTTAAACACTGGTGAGCTCTTCCTTGGAGCCCAGATAAAGCCTCTCAGTTGTTGACACATGAGCACAGTACAGTCCAGGTTCTGAAGCTAGCCCTGCCTCAAGGGAGGCCAGAATATCTCCTATGGTCCCTACCAAGCTGCATTTTCCCCTCTGATCAATGAAGAAATGCCTATAGGCTAATTTATTTGCAGAGATGATGCTGGGAGCACGCTGTGACATGCACTGTAATGTCAAAGCAAAGCCCAGATAAAAGTTCATCTGTGCTTCTGAGATTAAGGTCCAAGTTCTTTTTTTATTGTTACAAAACCCAAGAGCACTGTCAGACAAATCCTGCTATGTAGGATATCAATATTATCACTGACAATAATTTTACAAAGGCACAGCTGATAAGGAAATGCCCAACTTCCCCTCAAGTATTGATTGCCATTTATTTATTCTGGATATGCCAGTGTATTTGGAATAACTTAGTTTTTCTGATCACCTGATAGACAATAAAACCTCCACCACTTTATTTTCTTTACTTTAAAAGTATTTGTAATCAAAACCTGCAGAAAGCAAAACAGCCCTCACAGCTGTTGGAAGATCCATGCACATGCAAAGCCTGAAAAATAAATATTTTGCAAAGTGTCCTATACATCCCAGATGTGGGCTGAGAGAAGGGGTAGGATCTGCACCAAATTTAACTTGTCTTGCCCCCTCTCTGGGAAATACCTGTCAGGGACTCACACAGTCTCTGTTTGGCAAAGTTGCAGCAGGGTGGCAGGGGAGATGTCATCCCTCCAGCCACTCCAAGGCTCAGAGATGAACAGCCACACCTTGAAATGCCATCTTCTCATCAGCCAGGCAGCCAGGCAGGATCCTGGAGCATGCTTTCATGTGTGGTCAGCATGCAACTCTGATTTATGAGCAAGGGCTGCATTTTGGTCACAGATGCCTGCCTGGTTTTGACAGCACACTCTCACTGCTGTTTAAGTGAAAGATGACTGCTGTGTTATACTGCTGGTAACCAGGAAAACTGTGGTAAAATGTAAAACGATCAAGAAATCCTGTCTGGCAGGCTCGTGGGATGCTACCATCTACTGCAGATGTAATTCCAACATCCCACTGGGGCAGGAGCCAGTACTGAATCCCTTGGGAAGCAGAGGCAAAGCAAACAGGCACCTGGCAGCCTTTCCTGAGTGAGCACAAGGAGACAGGTTGTAGAGATGGTTTTTAACAAAGAGAGAGTGAGGGATCTGAGACAGGAAAGCCAAGTTTTGCAAACCAGTACAGTGTGTCCTAAAAAGCAGTAAACATCATGAAGATGATTTAATGGTTTTGTATGTATACATGCAACCTTCCTTTTGGCCAGACTGCAACTGTGTGGCTCCCATGCTCCTACAAGGAACTGGGCATTACTTTGTCTTTTGCATCCATCCTTCTCATGGGTTTTTTTCCTTCAGTTTCCATCCAGTGTGCACTTTCTTCCCCCTCCCTCTAAAAAAGTCTCCATAAGAGCTTTCCGGCTCTACAGCAACAAGCATAAAAGTAAGAGATGGTTTCAGAGTGGAGATATGAGGTCCCACAGAATGCTCCTGCTCTAGAAATATTATAAACAGTTATCCTGCTAAAGATGTTCCCAAAGACTTACTCAGTGTGATAACACGAGGCTGAAAGCCAAGGGTGAGATAATACAGTAATTACTTTACCAACACAATAGCTGAGCCAAATGCAGAATGCAAAGTAAAACTCTTAAAATTAAAACTTTTCATGGAACTTCAGAGGGTTCTGATGAGGATGTGAAGACATATTTTGCCTCACTATATTTCCATCACAATCTCCCTCTTCTCATCAGGGAGGCAGGTTTACCAAAGGCCCAGGAGAGCCACCTCAGCATCAGGGAGGGGAATGAAAAGCTGGTTCAACTCTCACCCCATGAAAGTCCTTGGGTACCAAGCACTGGTACCCTTGGGATGGCAGGAAAATGGTACCTGGATGTTTCTTAGGGCTGATGGTGTTGTGCTTTGCAGGGTTTGTTTTGGTTTTTCCTCTTCCTCATATTTCCACAGGTGTGTTGGAGAGAGTCACCACTTTGTAGTGGGTTTGGGTGGGCCCTGGAATGAGCAGCAGGATCATTCCACGCTCTTGTGCACAGAGTTCATATCCTGATGAAGTGAAGATTTTCATCCTCTGGTTATATAAACTCAAGCAAACAGAATTGTGCTAGCTGATAGCACCTGCAGATCTTACCCAAGGCTTACACCTAACCTTAGTGTTTGGAAAAGTAGGGGTTAGATGGACTCTTCTGGATTTCTAATTCTTCTCCAGCAGATAATGACCAATCTTCTGTGTTGTCTGTATTTTTAAGTGTTCTGGTATGAAAGATCAGGTAGGAAGAGAAAATATAAATTAACTTATGGACCTGCACAGGTATTTTTTTTCAAATGTGGGATTCACCTCAATTGGGTATCAAGGAATTTGTAATTTCATTAAGACCATCAAATTATGTATTCCCTTGTCTGAACCCTCTGCAAACATGAACCCTCTAGATGTGCTTCATCCATACACCCTTTGTCCTTGGTCCTTGCAGCTTCTTTCCAGCCATTCTCCCAGAAGGGTCAGGCTGAAGAGGCTGGATTGGCCTGGGGTGTGACCCCATCCCTGTGCTTCTGGACTGGGATTTGAGCCATTGATCCCAGAGGTGGGAAGCAGAGGTTTGAGGCTGTAGGTTTCCACCCACTCCCCCAGCATGCCCAAGCTGCCCACCGACAGACTGAGGGATGCACAGAGGTTCCAGTCTTCTTTGGAATCTGTGTAATGGGAAGCACACACTGTTTTTGTATGTGCTGCCTTTGTGTTTCCATATTTTTCTCAGTGTCTTTTACTTGAGGACTGGCTTTGCTTAGGACATCATCACTCAAAAAATCCTCAGTGCCTGATGAGACATTTCCAGGTATAATGTTACTTGCTGTTCAAGTTTTAGCACTCAAATGACCAGCAATGTGGGAAGGATTAAAAAAACAAAGCAACAATTTAACACGTTTCTCTGTTTTCTTTAAAGATGTTTTCACAAATGGGGTGTGGGAGTTATTTTGCTCAGACTGAGTGGGTGCTGAAAAATTGTGCCAACAGCTGAATTTTGAAAGACATCTAAAAGACCAAATGGGTCATTGGCCAAGCCAGTAAGGAAGAGCCAGCAGTGAGGAAAGTGTGAGTGGGAGAGAGTCTGAAGGCAGTGCAGGTGTTTCATTGTGCTGTGCAGGAAAGCAGGATCTGGGTGTGACATGACTGCTGGGAGGAAAAGAAGGACTCAGCCAAGCCAAGGCTCAGGTCTGCATGCAGGTTTTAGAATAACAAGAGGAAAGAAGAGACAGGATGAGACTAAAGAGGGCAGGTGCTGCTTGCCTGTTCTCAGTGGGTAACAGCAGCACCAAATCTTCCTAATGCCTTTCACCTATCCTACATACCTGTTATGGGTTGGTACAGAAAGGTGTTCATGGCAGCCTGGCTCCCAATTCCCACCCGGATTTGAAGCATCATGGATGCTCAGCTGTCACAAAGTGACCTTGGGAAAGCTCATCCAGTGTGTGGGGAATAAAAACTCAACCTCTTCAACTGCACTTCAATGGATGTGCAGTGCTCCCTGGCACAGTCTGGGACATAAGCTGAGCTGACTCAGGAAGGAGATTGCCTCCTCCTGTATGACTTCACAGCTTTCAGAAACCATCAAGTGTTTCTTGAGAGACTCACATCTACCTAAGCAAGGGTGGTGGGAAGACAGAATGGGGAAGATCACTGGGAAAATTATCTACTTGCCAAAATTGATCAGTATGACACACTGTGGGTAGAAACATCTCTGAAACATGCTCTCTTCAGATGAATCAGAGGAAAATTCAAAACAAAACAACACAGAAGAGACAGGGCTGGGGTTTATTTTTTAACAGTGTTTATAGTGCAGGCATATCCAGTAGTTCTAGGGGCCTCATTTCACATTGAATTGCATACAGAAATTCATACGGTTACTCTGTAGTTTACAAAGTACAAGGCAGACTCAAGGAGAAGAGTGGGATTTACAAATGGTCTTGAAAGTTATAAAGCAGAGCTTTATAACTTTATAACTTTTATAAGATTATAACATGTGTCCTGTTTCAGTTGGACACGTGTCCTTGGGTGACACAAGTGTTTTTTGAGGATCCTGTTCTAAGTGATTTCAGCAGAGAGATTCATAATTTATATGAGAGGCTGGGTTTAGTCTTCCCCAGCTCTTCCATTCCCATTAAGGGCCTTACCCATTATAGTCTAAACAAGTGAAGTGTCAGTCACAGTCCTCTTGAAGAACACCAAAATCTGTACAGGCTGGCAGAACCTTAGAAAAAGCAAAAGAATAAGTCAAGCTTGCAAAATTCTCACAAGTCCTGAGGCCATCCAGCAAGATGTGCCAAAGCAGCACCTTGTATTTTCAAAACATTGAAGAGCTGGGAGAAATCTGATCCATGTGAATGTTTCATGAGGAGTGTTGCCCTGCTAAAATGCACAGATGTGATGTTAATTTAAAATTTGACCTTGCTTGGAGGCTGTGCAACCTCACTGCTGGCATCTCATCAGGTGTGATGTGGGAGTAGGGCTTCTTCACTGTGGCCTCCACCCTTCCCTTTCCCTGATAAATAGCCTTTTCCCAGGCATTGCTCAGCCTGTGCATGTTTGCATGTTTTACCTCTCAGTCAGGTGAAAGGCCCATGGGAAGGTGTTGTGTGCCCAGTAACCTGGAACCTTGCTGAAAGAACTGAGGCCAAGAGCCTGCATCCATCAGCACAGCGAGGAGGGATGAGACTCTTCCTTCAGAGTGATCCTGACCTGCATCCTGAGCCCTGTGCTAATGCACTGCTTCTCTGTGACAGGCAATTTCAGCACTTCAGATTTCTCATCATTCCCAATAAGAACCTTCTTCCACAGGCTGAGAGCCTACTTTGCTAGGCAACAAATATAAATAAATATAAAAAATACAGACTGTACCTGTCAGCTCATCCAGACCCTGTCCTGGCCTCTTAATGGGTATAGGGGCAGATGAAGACACACTCTGGCTCCAGAGAGGAGAACCTTGCTCCCTTGTACATCAGCTAATGTGCTTCTGGAATGGGGGACCTGCATGTAGTGAGTGGGTAACAAGGACCAGCTCTGCACAGGAACAAGCCTTCCCCACAGAGAGGGGAAATCCATTCTTTAACACAGAAGTGGCCTCCAATGAACTGCAGCGTGTATGACCAAAACCAGAACTGAGAGTTTTCTCCTGCTGGTGCCAGACAGTTTTAAAGGAAGTGCAGCCTTGCTCAGATGAACCCTCTGTGCTTGAATTCTCTGGTTGAATTTCATCAGAGTGGCCATGATAAATGAGCTGGTTTCTGGCACCAAGGACTGATCCCTGTCAAGAAGCACGAGTTTGTGAGAGGGCACTTCAGAGGTGGCCCAGCTATTCAATATCAGTACAGAAGGAAGCTCATGACATCCTTTCCTCAACATTTCAGTACTTCCTTCATCCATTCTGGTGCCCCATTCCTCTGGGGAGGTTACACAAAGGGCAAAGTCACGTTTCACTTCAGGTCCATCTAAAGGGTAAGAGCCAAAATCAAGTGCCTGCTGCAAATTTTGGATATGCAGTTAGCACAACTTGCCATGCATCCAGCATCCTGCAGAAGAGATTTTGCAGACATATGTGAGGAAATAAAAGGGAATGTATTAAAGCTTACAGTGGGAATGAACAGGATTCAGGGTCAAGCAATTTTAGCACTCAGAAACTGCAAGAGGAAACATTCCTCATGCTGTTCAGTTCCTTCCTGCCTACTGATCATACTGCATTTGGGGCTGGCTCAGTAAATAAAAGCTGTGAAGCATGAGTCCAATGTTGCCTGAGGTGTCTGCAGCTCCTTGTCACACTGACACTTAACAGCCACCTCTGATTGTAGTCTCACTTCTCTCAAATAAGCATAAATTTCAGAAAGGCACCATTAATCTGCCTCTGGCCTCTCCCTGTCCCAGTCCCACACCCTCATCTTCACCAAGCTGTCAGAAGCAAGCAAACATAGGATGGGGGGTTGGGAAGGAGCGACTTATAAAATAAAGGCATGGAAACACTGCTGTATAGCATTTAATCTTTTTTATTTTCTCTTTAATTGAAGCCTAAATGATGCTGGGTTTTGCTTGGGGAGGTAGTTAACACATCCACAGCTTTTAACAAACACGACGCCCAGCCGGAAGGGCTCAGCCCTTCTAAGCAAGGCAGGTTTGCTGTCAGTATTTGTTGAATCATCATTAGGAACTAAAGGTGTCTTTGCCATACATTAAGCAAGGCAGTGTTAGTGCTACACTGATCTTTCAGCATCAGAAGGCAGAAATGGAAAAGGATCATTAAATCATACGGTCTGGCAGAGGAAAGTTGACAAACATCAGCTTTGTGAGGGATGTGCAATGTCTGGGTCTGTAAGCAGAGCAAACACAAAAGGAACCTGAAGGATGTGCCACAGCATCCACACATGGGTATGAGCTGCTTGGGACATCCCTGAAGGCTGTCAGATGTAGCACAGGATCTGAACACCTGTGCCCTCTAGCAGCAGTAGCTACAGATGAGATGGGGATGACCTACAGCACCTCAAATGGGTTTAGAATCAAAAGAACCCTTGGCACCCAGCAATTCAAATGGAATCCCTGATATCAAAATTGGAAATAAACAGCAATACAGTGGAGGCTTGAGGTTTCACCCTAAATGTTATGGAATCATAGAATATCCTGAGTTGGAAGGGACTCACAAGGATCATGAAGTCCAACTCCTGGCTCTGCATAGGGCAATCTCAAAAGTCACACCACGTGCCTGAGAATGCTGTTGAAACACTTGTTGAATTCTGGCAGGTTCAGTGTCATGATTAGGGATCCTGACCCAGTACCTGACAACCCTCTGGGTGAAGAAACTCTTCTTAATATCCAACACAAACCTCCCCTGACATAATGCCATAAACGTGTTTAGGTCCCAATGTCTCCAATATTTGTACAGGCACTCACGGCTGCATGCTGGGAGTGCCTGCTGCCAAGAAAGACTGGAATATTCTCTGGTGTAAAAGACATTGTGTAATTGGTGTAAATGAAATTCAAAGTGTGTGAATTTTGCATATTTCTGGTATATTGATGTAGCTAAACATATTTGGCACACAGTTGCTTCTTGAGGAAGTAAAGCAAACACATGCTTGTCTACCACAGCCTGAATCCAACAGCACAGCCAGACACTCACTCTGCTGGAGCATTTCCTTTCTGAATGGATGGCAGAGGAAGGCCATGCTCAATCTGCTCTGTGATGTGAGCTGAGACACATGCTGGTCTGCAGGGTCTGAGCCTGACTACAGCATATTTCTCCACTGCAACCTGGAAATTCAGATTTCCTTGGTGAAAATAAATGGGGAGAGAAGGGGGATTCTCACCTTGATACAATTTCAGAATAAAATCAGAACAAGGATCTAGACCCAGGAGTATAAAAGCACTGCATCTTCAAACTGTGCCTGTTCAAACCTCCTAAGACTGTCACCTGCATTGTGCCTGCACCCATTGGATGGACCCTATTCCCATCTGCCAGCTATGGGCACTGCCAGGCTGTAAAACAGGCCAGGTCTCATACCCTTCTTCTCACCCACAGGAGGAGCTGTGCTATCTAATGGTTTAGGGAATCTGATTTTTCCTCTTCTGGCACAACTCCTGAGCCACTCTATGACATTTGCTGAGCTATATAGGTGCTCCAGAACTCTTTCTCTCACTTCAAAAAATAAGATTACAATAGCTACCATGTACACTGGAAGAGGGCTGTAAAGCTGGAGATTCTGGTGCAACACTGACTTGTGCTCAGAATATTGCTTGATACATTCACAAGAACGATTTTAGGACACATTTCTGTGAGCTAAAAATCTCAAATCAGCCCACCCAGTTCTGTAGTCCCCAGTCCTGGCTATGAAAACTATAAATCTTCATCTTGCAAAAAGAGTACAGCCAAAGGGAAGAGTTGTTTGATTAAGCAGCTCCTGTCTCAAGCACCAGATATATCACACATGCAAACAGACCCTGAGCCCAGACCTTGGGAGCCAGTTGCCCAGATGCCTTTGAGGATCTGGGCCTAAGGGCTCATTCCAACCAGCTGAAGTCAATGGGACTGTCCCTATATTTAAGTTTTTGCTGGATGACAGCCAAAGGCTCAGCATCTTGCAGAACTGGCTCTCATGATGCTGCATTCCTTAATAGCTGGGAAAGAGAGCAAAGCAATGTATAGCAGAAAGTGTCCATCCACATTAGTGGGTATTAGTAACCACTTTTAAAGGCCTAATCTATGTAGAAATGCTTTCAGCCCACCATCAGCAGCTTCCCAGCGAAGGCAGGGATTTCCCACGGCTGGCATGCTCCCGAGCAAGCAGAGGGCTGGAGCAAAGAGCTGGAGAGCTGGCTGGGAGGGCAGGCAGCCTGGCACAGCAGCCATGGGGCTTCACAGAGCCACCTGGAAAACAGACCTGCCTGGAAAAAGTGCACAGGGTGAGGGCTTTACTCCTGCCTTTTTAATTTTCAACACTGATGCCTGTGGCTTTGCAGCTCCATGCAAAGGCAGGCAGACAAACTGGAGTATGAAAGGAGCCTTATTAAAACACGCCATACATTATGTATGAACTTGAACTCTTCCTGACCTCTCCAGTCCTGGATCCGCCCCAATCCATAAACAGCTTGGTCCAAATTTTATGCTGCTGCAGTAATTTGAATAAAATCACAAGCTGTTTTATTTTTAAGGCGGTATACCCAGTGAAGAAAGCTCAGGGTGCCACTTTTTACAAAGATGCCTGTCTCAGAAAGGTGCCTAGCTGAGCACCCTAGCTGGATGTTAGCAGCTGTCTGTAGCTACAAGCCCACTGCAAACCAAAGCACAGCTCCCTTCCAAGCAAGCTGGTAAATTTTTTACACTGCCATTCACTAGAAAAATTATATTTAGAATGTCAAATGTATAATTGCAGTTAGAGCTGGCTGAGGTATTCAGCATGAATACATGATCTGGTACATTAAGCTCTTCCTTGAACCACAGATTCTTTAACCTGATCTCGCTTATTGTAACATGCTCACATTCTCATATTTAGCATTGTGGGGTTGCTTTGGTTTGGTTCTTTTGCTGAACAATGCCTGGGCAGACTGAGCCACGAGGTTGTTTGCCTGCTCCTCAGCTCAGCTCTTTGCTTCTCCTGGCACAGGCAAGGTCACCCCGCTCACGAATTGCTGCTTTTCTTCCCTGATTCTCAGCCTTACACGTTTCATGTCTGAAATGCTATTCTGGTTTCAGTGCAAAGCATCTTCATTAATATGCAATAGGCATTTGGTGGAAGGGAGGCACCTGGCTTCTCCTTGGGGCTGCTCAGAGCCCCCCAGAGATGCTGGTGCCAAATCCCTGGACACCCCTTCTGCAGGCAAGTGAGTGCCTGTGAGCACACTAAATACAAGCCTTGCCTTTCCCTCACCAGCACTGTGTTGTGGACTCTCTGATGAGTCTCTTCAGCCATACACACTCCTCTAAAGGGCAAATGTTTGCTGGATCTTGGCCTCAGAAAGTTAAAAGAGGAGGCTGGGTGAACTGGGATGGATTTCACAGGTGGCTTGCAGAACCCTCCCAGTGAGTCCCAAGCCAGCCAGCAAAGCCGTGTCATCAGTGCAGAAACAGTTTCTGCCCCAGACCTCGTCCCCAGATGAGAGGCTGTGACTACAAAGTGAAAGAGAAATACTGACTTGTGTTACCCAGAGACAAAGAGATGAAGCTTCCAAGAGAGCTCTGAAAATTCAATTAAATTGGAGGCGTCTCTCACACAGAAATATTTTGAATGCAAATTAAAGCTCTTTGGCAAGTTCTAAACTTATGAGATATTGATTGATTCTTTAATTTTTTTTTAGCAAATTAATAACATTTCAGTGGTGAAGCGTAAAAGGTAATTTTCAAGTTTGTGTGTTATGTAGTGGAGCCTGCAAAAACAAAATATAAAGTGTCCCTGGAAATAACTATCACAACTGTGATAATTGCTAGCAGTGGCTGTAATTCCCAGTAGCTGGCTGTACTCAGCTTTACACGAAATTGATTTGACTTTGCATTTACTGTTTGACCAGGGCTCAGGTGATTTAAATCCAGGTTCAAATTAAATATGGTTTCCCCGGTTAAGATGAAGCAATGTATCAAATGCCTATGGGAAAAGAACAGAAGGGAGTTGGAAACCACTTTGTACAAACTTTTAATTATTTTACCTCATTCACAGTCTGAGTGGCACAAGGATATGTTTTTATTTGATCACATCAAACTTTCAGTGCACTACTCTTTTCCTGCTACAGCTAGCACAGTGCTTACACAGCATGGAGCTTTTTTTCCCCTGACATTCACAGATGTGAGCTCTGATCCCCCAGCTTCAGAGCTAGAAGCTGAAACCAAAGGGAAAAAAAAAATCCCCAAGTGCTCATTTCTTTGCCTGCAGACCCAGATGCTGAAGCACCATGGCAGCTCTCAGCCTCCACCCCAACATCATTGCAGGCTTGCTTCAAAGTGCTTGCCTGGTAGAAAGAGTTTTTCCTTGACCTCCAGCTGCTGGGCTTGCACTGAGAAAAACACGAAGTTTTGCTTACACATTTCCTGTGAATAACTCAGCTCTGTGTAACACCCATGAACATGTCAGGTTTGCCTTTTGGGAGGTTTCCCCACAACCTCGATGGCCCTGCTGGGCAGCCTGCAGTGCTCCTTGGCCTTTCAGCCTCATGGAAATCCCAAAAGGCTGCAGGCCAGGGCTGCCTCACCCTGCCTGTGGCTTCAGGACAGAGCTCCATGGCAGGACAGGGCTCCTCCTCCTGTCTCCATCGGGCTGGAGCTGTTCTGAGAGCTGCCCTCTTTTGGCATTTGGCAAGGTCAAAGACAGCCCCCCACCACAGGCATCCTCTGCCCCTCTGGATCCGGCAACAGAGATGGGGAGCAGACCACTTTCCAAAGCTGCCTCTGTCAGAGGGACTTTTCAAGGTGGCTCTTTGCTTGCTGCTGGTAAAATTGGGCATTGACCTCACAGCATCATCCTTCTCTGGCACAGGGAAGAGTCTTTCACTCTGGCTAAGCTGGAGCTCAGTGCCAACCTCCCTGAGCTTTGCCCACCTGTGCACAAAGCAGGAGTGAGTCTAGAGCTAGGCAGAAGGTAATACAGGCAGAGGCAGGCCCTCCATGGGTAGGACAAGTCCTGATCATCAGAACTATTTTTGGAGGGATCATTTAGTTTATCCCCTTTACCCCTCTGAAGCTGGAGAACAGAGCCAAACACCCAGAGGGAGAAAAGATGATAAAAGGGTTTTTCTTTCTAAGGGGAGAAGGGACCATTATCAGAGTCAGAGAAAGAAGATCAAAAAAAGCTGCACAATGCAGAGGGGCATGCTCTTTCAGTCCAGAGGAATGAATTGTGAGCCAGCAAAATACCTTAATAGCAAATTTCTAAGCCTTTTATATATGTTAATTATATCCCAGCAAATTAATATTGCATCAGCTTGTCTTGTCAATGTGTTAGAAATCAGAGATACAGCCCCAAACTTTGGGGATCTGTGATAAACTGGGTGAAGAAAACCTGAGCAGCTGTGCCAGGGGGACTCAGGAGGTGTCCTAGATGTAGTGGCAAAAATGATCTGAGCAGGGGAACAGAGTCCCTAGTGCCACTTTCCCTCACCCAGGAGAGCGCTGGTGAGAGGCTGTGTGCAAAATCTGCTCAGCTTGTAACTCCAGTGCACGTCTCCTGTGCGCACATGCAGCCAGTCCACGAGGATGTCAGCCCTGCAATCAGTATGGTTTTCATCAGCAGGAACAAAGACATGTGAACGGCTACTGGCAAGCAGCCAAAACTTTCCCCATCACATTTTTCACAGTCATTTTGAATATGACCTCAAGAAGACCTGTTTGTTTTGCCATAAAAGGCAAAGGGTCTAATCCTAGGCAGTTTTGTGCTGATGCTTCTAGTTTTTTGCAGGCATAAAAACTTCTGCTTGAAGGCATTAGTAGAGAAAAGGGAGTCAAGATTGGTTATGTCCTGGTTCTTCACAGGATAAGGAGAAAATTACACATAGACCCAAGAAGGAGGTGTGGCACTTAACACATCAGCACTTGCTAATAAATGCAACCCAGGCTTAGATATTAGAAATGTGTGTGAGAGAGAGCACGTCTGGTGACAAGAGAAACACAGTGTAATTTATTAGTGGTGATTGGCACAACTGACTGCTCTTTGCCACTGGAGAAAGCAAGAAATTACTCCAGTTACAGTTCTTGCCACTTGACACGTGGAATAAGCGAAACTCCCTCCCAGTCAAGAGGTGTGCATTGTCCCTGAAACAATGGTGCTTAACAGCTAACACTCAGTTCAGGACCACTTAAATTTATTACACCGGGTCTACAAGCCTCGTCCTGCAATCAAGAGGGACTGGCCCTCTAAGGACTTCAAAGCCTCTAAGCTTGCAAGTGAGGATTCATAACATGCATTTTTGCCATCCCTTAATAGCTGGGTGTCCTGAAGAATTTTGCTTCACTTGAACATGTGGGTTTTTTTTTTCCTTCCTTTCTCACTCCTTTATCATTATTTTAAAATTGTAAACTCCTTGGAGTTTGCATCTAACACAAGATGCATCAGTGAATTTCTAAGAGAGAAATAAGTCTTCAGTTCAGTGCCAAGCAAGAAGTCCCTCCCCTAAAGGGAAGTTCACTGATGCTGCAAAACTCAATTTTCTAAAGACATCACAGGCTACGTCAGAAAAATATTTGCCTGCCTGTGATGCTGGAATAAACATGAACTAACTACAGATTATCTACACAATGGGATAAAATATATTCTTCTCTGTATTCACGTGATTGTCTTGCACATGAGCTGGTCAAGTCAAAGATTTTCTAGGTAGGACTCATTTGAAAACATGTTCTTATGGTGTAGAGTGACATGTGAAGATGAGCACCAAGAAGAGCAAAAGCAGCCTTGTAGAGGGTTGTTAAAAAGCCTTCAAAGGGATAAAATGCAAGTGGTGAGGCCAATATGCAAGGGTTGGTGTTGGAAAGCAGTCCCACATATTGGATGCATTGTCCAGGAAAAGTGCATTCTTGTGAATGTATTTCCTCCTTTCAGTGCCAAGACCAAGCAAAGCTGGAGTTACTGGTTGCAGAAGTTCCAGTAGACCTTGATGGAGGCTTGTTTCAACTGGCACACTCTCCTTTTTGAAAGATGTTCCACTTGTTTGCTTTCATTGATTGCTGTTTGGTTGGGCTGGTCCTGTTTATCCATCGCAGGTACTTGTTCTTTTCATGATCTCTACTCTTCTTAAGTTTCCCAAGGGATACTTAGCTTTTACCTGGACTGGATGACTACACACAGAAGCTGTCATCAAAGGTATTTAAACAGGTGAAAAGATAATGCAGTGACAAAACTGAAAACACTGTTGCTATGCTGAAAACTGAATGTACATTCTTTTAGTATCCTTTAAGAAATGCTTTTATTTAGGTAATAACTTATGCAGAAAATTAACTTACACAGGATTATGCTGGACAAGAAGTATCCTGCTTCTTTATTTTCTATTATAGCATATGAAATTTTAATTTTTGAGGTCCTTAGAGTGGCAAAGTTGCTGAAATCCTCTATTTATCTTTATTTAACTCTTGAAGATGCAAATGGAATGGCCAGGTTAAAACTGAGTCAGTTGCCCTGACCTGCACTGGAGGAAAACAGAGTACTACTGCTAAAGGGCTTTACAATGAGGAATTAAAGCAGTTTAATACAAATGATATCCATCAATTAAGAAAAGCAGGTCAACAGTACTGGTGTGATGTTTAGGAATTTCCAAAGGTAGCTGATAAGGGTAAATCTGTAAGCATAGTACATGCCTGCAGTTCCATAAAATATTTCATTCACCATACACTTCCTAACCAAGAAGCTGCAGTGATGGAAAGCCCATAAGGTACACATTAAGAGGAGAAATCCCAGCAAAGTCTCAAAATATAATGGAAGATAACTGGATACTGATTGTTAAGTAGTGCTTTCTTTAAAAATCTTGCAGATGTCTGGTTCACATGCCCTTCAGTGGGATTTAAAGGTGTTGGTCTATTTGTCTTGTCTACAAGGAGGAACTTGTCACTGTTTAAAAGAGTGTGCTTAAGGAAGAATAATTCAATAACATAGAAATGTTGTGCCCTTATGGACACAGGCATAACCAGATCCAGTTCTGGAAGGCGCAGATGGGAAAATCTGTATTTGAAATAAATCATGATATGTCAGTTTTGAGAAATACCAGTCACTGAAATCACTCACTGAGGCTTCTGATGGAAAATCCAGTAGTTACTAATTTATTTGAAGCCAACACCAATATTGCAAAACAGGACATCCTCCAGGCTGAGCATGGTTTGTGGACCTGTAGCAGATGCTAACTGAGAAGCAAGTGCTAAGCAGG
Organism: Luscinia megarhynchos; assembly: GCA_034336665.1. Taxonomy (NCBI): domain Eukaryota; kingdom Metazoa; phylum Chordata; class Aves; order Passeriformes; family Muscicapidae; genus Luscinia; species Luscinia megarhynchos. Next base: position 76,659,835 of record JAPFBE010000003.1, read on the forward strand.
TCATCTAAGCCATGCAACAATTCTCTTCTGATCTCAAAACATAATGAGCATTACATGTTGGAGCTCTGTGTTCCAGAGATGCTCTCACCACTGTATGGATTTACATGTCTCATCTGAATCCTGCTCCTCCACCTCCTCCCCTAAACTACTTTTGATTGGCTATTTCATTTGCACAAATTTTCCTGGCCCTTGCCCTTGCTTTTCTCTCTTCTCCACCCTAACTTTTGGTCAAACTCCAGAAACATTTGACATATATAATCTAACCATTTTAGTTCTTTGATCTTTGTAATGATTGTCAGGTTAATAGTTAATTGGTGCAGGAATTGCTAAGAGGGGGAAAAATCTGTTGCTGACATATTTTTTTTCAAAAAAAAGACACCTATCTGTGTCAGATAGAAGGGTGACATGACTTACCATAAGTGTCTGCTTAGAAGCACTGAGTCTAAAAGGCTCCTGGAGGGAGCCATGACCAGTCATTCTGATGTACCCAGACTCCATCCATGGATTATCATTGTGGTCTGCCACCTCATCCTTGTTGGAGTTGCTGGGTCCTCACATGCAAGGCAACAAAAAGAGTTTGCCTGAAGGGTGGGTTTTGGGAAGGAGTTTTGGGACCTTCCCCTCATGCTGTCACTGATACATTCAGGGCCCTGTGGGACACTATTATAATCTCTTTGTGCCTAATTTTACCAAATATCAACAGTTCCCTGGCATGTAAATTGAGTGCAAAACACATTATTATGGAACGAAATCTGTCTGTGGACCTTATTCATCAGGGATCTGCTTTGATGAAGTCAGTTACAGTTTCTTGGCCCTCTTAACTGAATTTCTCCTTTTTCATCTCTTATTCTGCTAATGTCTCAGCTGGTTTGCTTGCATGAGTCAGAGCTGGTGATAACGTAAGGGAAAATATCAAGGTTCCTGCTGCGGGGTTTTGTGTGTGGATGAGGTGTCCAGCTCCAGGCCATACACGTTCAGGCACAAATTGCCATGCTCAAGGAACTCTACCCAGTGACACAACTGACCAAACTCTCACCCTCCAAAAAATTTCTCCTGGAAAGAGAAAACCCTCTGTGATTTTTGTAGCTCTACTCAGGGCAAATTAAAGGCTGCTTTTTTGTTTTTCTTCAAACTCTCCGTTGCTTCATCTGACTCCTTGACCCTTGCATTGGAGTGAAGCTGGTCCTGCCTCTCCCAGCTCTGGAGTCTGGGGCTGGTCTGGCTGGTTACTGAACTGTGGCAGCAGCTTGGACAATGTGAAGAAACCCTGCGGGGATTTTGGCTGTGCTCCAGCACATGTGCGAACTGCAACTCCAAAGGCACCATTTGGACAACTCTCTGAGGGTGGAGCTCCACACAGGAGGCAAATGGCACGTCCTGATGTACAAGTCACTCTCACCACCAACCTGAAGATCCCATTCCAAAACATAAATACATCTGTTTGGGATTTTTTCTCAGAAAACAGCCACCACAAGTGTATTTTTCTACTTTCAGCCGTTCTGGCTGAAACGAACCCTATTCATATAGAAAGCAGCAGAGAATAGACACACAGATGAGAAAATCCCAACAGTTAAACTTGGACCATTGGATAAATAGCTGCAAACAGGGGTATGTAAAGTAAACATCACAGTAGTGATGCCCAGACAGCCTGACGATAGACAGGCACCCAGTAACCTCTGAAATGCCAGAACAGCTTTGCATCCTGCTACAGCTTCACTGGCTTATAGATCACAGTTATTTTAACCAAAGAGGGCTTTTGATTATATTACAGTACATTTTATTACGTTATATTCATTCTGTTAGGGATTGTTTGGATGCTTAAAAGAAGAGCAAAGTCTCACAAAAGCCTCAGTCCCTTGCAGAGGGAGCCGTATGAAAATCACCTGATAAATAGCAGTTGCTGAGAGCAATTGCTCAGCCCACACGCTGCCTTGCACAGAAATGATCATCGACAGAAAGACTCCAAGAAACCAGGAGAGTGCCTCAGAAAAAGCTGCAGGAGGGATGGAGGAGTGGGGGGAATGGTGTATGGAGGCTGGAAACTTGTGCCAAGCATTGCTGTGCAACTCCTCGCCTGAGTCAAGTGGGTTTTCTTTAAATATTTGCAGCATCAGGGCCTGGGCTGGTAACTTGAATATTAATGTAGTACAGCAGCACCTTATAAATGAGTGCCTGAAAGTTCTCAGGGCACTTTCTGGGTGTGATCCTTCTCCTTCCCAGCCATCCCACTCCATACTGCTGTACCAGGTCATTTTAAGCGGGAGGGAGAAGCTCATCTGGAAAACTGCTGCATATTTATAATAAGACCATCTATTACACCAGTGCAGGATGGAATTGAAAACACATGGTTCCCTGGGAGCAGCTGTTTCTTTTTTTAGGCCTCTTATGCCCTTCAGAAATGTCAAGATAGAGAAACGAAAATGTCAGGAAACTGCAATATGCTTACTCCAAAGGCCTCCCGTTGGTGACGTATTTATAAAGCTGTTGGAAATTTGATTCACACAGAGCACAGGGGACGAGGTTTTAAAGACCCCATTACCAGAGAGGTCTGCTAAGACCAATCCTCCTGGTATGCATCTCAGGGGGAGCTTCTGCTGATTGGACACAGATGCCCAAGCATCTCTGGAGAATGCCCCCACTCCTGTAGTGGTGGTTCAGTGCCTCTTGCTTGTAGGGTCTAGAGGAATGTCCCCATGGCTTTGCAGTTGTGCCCAGAGAGACAGGCATCTGAGGTTTGTGGTGATTTTCTGCAGTGGATGGTCATAGTGGACCTAGATGGGATAGTTCAGTGGGACCCACATGCAGAGAGGGATCTCTGTTTGGTGTAAATGGCAACAAAAATTATCAAACCAGTCACCTGGCAGGCTGTGCCCATGCTGTGCCAGCACTGGGACAGTGATCTGGGACCATTTCAGGTCCCCCAGACTACTGGGGCAAGCAGGAGAGGGACAACTACACCCCATTCCCTCCCAGGGCTTCAAAACCCTCTTACCTGCAGAACTGCCTGAGAGATTGAGCTCATGCATGCACAGAGCAGGGCTCTGAAAGCAGCTGACAGGAGCTGCCAGTGGAACAGAGCTGTCTCCAGTACAAGGCTGAATAAATCTGCAGAGATGCTTTTGCAACTGATTGCAAATACGACTTGCTGCTGTTTCAGATGCAAAGCCTTGGCTGTGCTCTAGCAGCAGTGACTCATGCTGGGCTGAACTGTGTCCAAGGTCCCCTCTGGGGATCTCTTCTCAATTCTCTTCCAACTTCAAGGAGATCAGAGCCCTCAAGTCATCAGCTGGCGGCTTTAAAATTCCCAGGCAAACTCCAGTGGAAGAAACACCAGAATTGGGATTATGGTGCTCTCCCAGTTTGAGGAGGACAGCAGCACACACCCAGGTGGCTGTGCTGGACTGTCCTTGTCATGGGACAGCAGTAGCATCTCTGTTTCCTTACTCATGGCAAGCAACACAGCCCAAGAGAGAGAGGAAGAGGCTTCCAGAAGTATGCTGGAAGAGATCGTGGAAATATTTCAGTCAAGCTTCTCAGGGTTTTGAATAAATTAGACTTATCAAATATTGTGGTTTGGTTGGGTTTTTTTGTCATTTTTGGCAAAAGTTTCTGGCGAGGAGCGCAGAGCTGTGACCATATTGTAATTCTTTCTATGGGCTGTATTAGAGGAAAAGGATGTGGGAGGTCTTGGAATAGAGAAAAGCTCAAGGAAACAGCTATGCCCTGTTTCTGAGCCCAGAGTCTGGGATGTGGAGGTGGAAAAATGGTGAAGTGTGGACAGATCATAGAGACCCAAAATGTTGGACCTCTTGCAGAACAGGGCTGAGGGGGAAGAAAAAGGATGAGTCAAGGAGCTTGCCCCTTGAGCAAGGAGTTCAGCACCTTTGACATCCTGGCAGGATGGGCTCAGCAGATTACCTTCTATCTGCAGCTCACACACACAGACATGAGATAACCCACCTCTACTTCAGCTCATCATGTTGAGGAAAAGAGCCCTTTTCCCAGAGTGAGTGGATTTGAGTAGCTCACTGGCAGGTGAGAGTTGAGGCTGTACCTCCAGTGGGAATGCAGCCATGCAGGCCCCATTAAAAGGCTCTCTTGAGAGAAAGAGGCAGAAAACACCACTGTGGAGCACTGTGTGAGATACAGGGCAGGGCACAGCAGCCCTATGGGAGGGGACAACAGGTCTGGACAGTTTTGGTTCTGCCTCTAAACCCTGGTGTGCAGCTCCCACTGATCCTCAATGTTTTCATCCCTTCTGCATGCCCCTGCTAGCAGTGGGAAAGACCAGGCTGGAAGTCCTAGGGCAGAAGTAGGTAATAAATTGAACACCAGTTTATGCAGAGCAGGGAGCAGAGAACAAAAAAAGGATAGAAACATGATATTAAAGATAAATTATGGAGAACTGCAGAGCAAACTCCTGGAGAAGATTAGCATGTGAGCAATGGTACATAAAAATTCAAACAACCTACACTTCTGCTTGCAGGAACAGTCTCTGCTGGTCTTTCACATATTTGTGTCTCTTCTTCCACCTCAGAACCACTCTGCACATTTCCAAATGCAGAAATACCTTCTGCTGTCTGTAGGAGGAAGGTAATGAGCTTTATGTCCAGCACTTGGGCTCCACTTGGTTGTCTGAGAGAGGGGAAGACAAGATGATAAGGAAAGATAGATGGTAGTGGCTGAGACTGAAGAGACTAATGCTGGAGATGAGGAACATTAAAGAAATGGCAGAGGGACATGGAGACAGGAATTGTCTGGAATCCAGTCAGCTCTTGGGCAAGCTCAGATCTGTATGGATCTGTGTGGGTGCTGGGTAACACATAAATTTGAATATGAGGAATACCAGTGGGAAATGCTGAGACCAATGTCCCTCTGTTCTGTAGCCCAGGCAAGGGATGAAGCACCTCCTGTGCCTATCAAGTGGTTTGATGGAATCCCTCTGTGTTTGTGCTGCTGCTGGCTTGCTTCAGACAGATAAAACAGGAATTCATCTCCCCATTGCAACTCCAGGCTCCACCAGCAATCTGAGTCAGATGTTGTGAGGCTCCACTGGCACACATTTCTGAGCATGGGGATAAGAAATTTGGCCCATGACTTGTGGATAGCATGGTTTGGAGTGGGGGTGGGGGAATGGTGGGTTTTCACTTTGCTGTTGGTTTGTAGCCAGATGGCCATTGCCCCTCTGAGAAACCCTCTCCCTTTCCACTGAAACCTCATCTGGGTGGGTTGCACTGGAGGGAAGCCCATGGCAAAACATTCCAGGGTGAAATTTTTAAAATCAGTGCAGAGAAGTAGGGTTTTGCATCCCCTTTCAGCAGAGATTTCTGTTGCTGCAGTGAGACATCCTCCTTCTCAGAGGAGGTGTAGCTTGTCTGCTGGCTTGGGGGCCAGATATTGCCCAGGGCAATTATGGGGGAGATGGAACCAGCAGCTGAGAACCTCCATGCTGGGAGTGCTCTCCTGGAGCATGGAGTTTGTTGTCAGCCCTGCAGAGATGGCTCCACACCTCAGCATTTCCTTTGGCATTGGGCAGCCAGGACAGGAACTGAGAGGAAACTGTCTTCCCCATAAACCTGGAGGGAATCATCCCCAGGCAGTTCCCATCATTCTGGTAGCTCTAACAAGAGGAACTTGGTCAGGTCATCTTCAGGTGGGGGTAGAGATGCTTCTCCTGAACCAAGCTCCTTCTGCTTGTAGGCACAGCAGGTGCTGCATTAGGGGAGCTCACCTCAACAGCAGTAAAACCACCTGGGTGACTGAAGCCCCTGGGAAAACATGACCCTTGGCCTTTCTCCCTTAATTTCCCCCCTCAGTGTGCTGAGAGAGCTGTGCTTATCTGCCTCTGTTGAGCACGTTGAGATTTGCAGAAGAGGAGCACTTGGGTGCATGACTAACACCAGAACCATCCTCATCATCCCTTTGCTGAACCCCATCAGGCTGAGGTTGCTGAGAGTCAACTTTGCACCAGTTTAAGGAAGAGTCATGGGTATTTCAGTCTCCCTACATTGGGAAGGGACCACTAAAAACCTTACTTGGGGGATTCAAAGCTCTCCAGCAAGGTTTTCTAAGAAAAGTCAAAGATACCAGCTGAAGTGGGTACAAACCATGCACAGAAAAAAAGAGAACACGGAGAAGTTAGTATTTCACAGCTAGTATACAGCCCATGTGAAATGAGATCATGGGTGGGAAGTGTGGGTTTATGTTTTTTTCCTAAATTAAAATAAAAGCAAGGCCAGAGCTCCAGCAAAATATGGAACCGGGGAGTTCTGGTTTAGCGTTGCAGCAAAGTTCATCTTTAATACTAATTAAATATTTTGCTGTTGTTCAAGGGAAAGTATCAGCCAAGAGACTGTCTCTGCCTCCAGAGCTTTTGATGTGGTTAATTTTTGGAACAAAGAATTTGGGACTCAGATTTTGCAGTGCTTCACTCCACTCTCCTGGCCTGTAATAAATACAAAAGCCCATGCCAAGAAGTAAAAAGACAAAAAATATTCTTGTGGGTTTCTGCCACAAAGCTGAGATGGGGATAGATGGATTGATTTGAGGCAGGTGATGAGTCTTCAGGGTGCAGGACACAGCCTCCATGGAGGGTAGGGCAGCAAGCACTGCCCTTGATAACTTGGAGCAGATGCCACCCAGAAAGAGGTAAAAAAGCAGGTGCTGGTGTTGACATGGCAGAGTGCTTTTGCAATTGAGCTTTTTAAATAAAATAATTTTTTTGGATACCAGTTCTCAGTTTACTTGGACTAAGAAGGGGACTGGAGGGAGGATAAAATTCAGAATTAGAAGGAGTTAATGCATTTCAAGAGCTAAAACCTGCACCACTGGGATAAAAGCAAACTTAGTGACTTCATTGCAGCTCAGCAGTAAATCCAGAGTCACTATTTTCTGTGGAGTGCAGATGTCTGAGTACCATCCCTGGATGGGAATAAAAGGAAATGCTGTTTACTGTGAACAAAACGCATTATGAACAAACTCTGACACACCCTAAACCAACTTTCTTTTGAAAGCAAGTGAGGGTTTCATTAAAAGCAAAATTTGTGAAAAGAGATTTACAGGATATGTGGGAACTTGCTTGAATGATTAAAAATTAATTATAGCAAGGGGGAGGATATACAAACACATTATGTTAGGATGCCACTGCACAGCCCAGACAAATCTGCTCCTGAGGTTGTTAATTCAGCCCCTTTTCTCCCCTTCCCCCTCTTCCATCTGCTTCTCCTGGGCTGGATGGACACTGGAGCAGATGCACTAGGTGTGAAAAGCACAGATGATTCAGTGGGGCAGTGTTCCCCATTAAGAGTAGGTCTTCCCTGTCACCCAATGCACTCGTACCATCACAGAGCCAAACGCTGAGCTTGCTGTACCTAAGAGAAGGGAAAAAGGTCCTGCCAAAAATGGGCTGTTGGTGTGAGAGCCACGGGACTGGGGATTGACTCTGCCCCCACCTACATGCCCCCTCCAGCCTGCAAGAGAGCCTTTCCCCCCCCCTTTCTTTTGGCATGTTTCAGTGGTCTTACACCATGTTACCTCGTCCAGAAAACCACTCAGACATAAACCAGTGATGGGGTAGACCTTTTTTCTGCTCTATCCTCTTATATTTTATCTGGTCTTTCTCATCTGCAGTAACATCATTGTCACCCAGCATTTGCAGCCATCTCTGCAGCACGTTTGAGGCTTAGCAGATGTACAGCAGAGCTGCAAGAATTTTCTCCTGCAATTCTGCTCCCATTAGTATCCAACTATTTCATTTTCTCCAGCCCCAGAGCAGTTTATCCTCGCTGTGAGCTCCTCAGCAGGCTGATTCACCCCTTGGGCAGTGCCAGCTTGTGTGAGGGAGCCGGGTGCTGGCCAGCTGGCAGCCCCTCCAGAAGCAGATGAGCTGGCCAGGAGAAGGACTGAGGGCAGCCTAGCTGAAAGAGATACCCAGTTACCAGTTCTCCAGGGTTTTCCTCAGTTCTGGGGCTGGCTGGACAAGAACTTGGAGAAAATTTGAAGCACTTCTGCAAGAAATCCAGGAGAGGAAGGATAGTTTGTTGGGGAAAGTGCTAACTTTGGATTAAAGTGCTTAAGTTTGAGCTAAATTCAGTCCCTCACAGTGATGTTTAGCCCCTCTGTGCTTCATTTCTTGCACTTATCCAGGGGTGATGCTGCTCCTAGGAATTAAAGACAGTGCTTGACTTGGCACAGGCACTGGGTAAGTCCCCAAATACAGCCTAATGCTGGGCAAGGCTGTGGCCTTCTGCATGTCAGAAAGGTCTGTCAAATGCAAATTTCCAGGTGCAAGATCCCTGCTGACCTGGGGAAGGGCCAGCCATGGGCCCATTTCTTTTTACCTCTTCATTTCTCCCTGCCTTGTGTCCACACTCTGTTCCAGTTCTGTGGTGATAGGAATGAAGTCAGGGTCAAAGACAAGCTATTATACAGATTTCCTTATTGTTTTTGGGAGCCAGAAGTTTTGACTGGAGGGAACTACAGGGCAGTGACAATCTCACCCTCTAACATGTAGCAGAAAAAAGTTCAATCAATGAAGGTATTTTGCTCCTTCCAAGTCATGGGGATTTGAATCCCTGAAGCAGTGGATGAGGTCATGGAGATGTGCTTGCTCTACAGGGCTCTGTCAGCTGCTGTGAGCTCTCTTTGGGCCTTTTCTTTCTTCCTGCATGTTTTCTCTCTAGAACCTCCTTCTGTCTGTATCATTCACCTTCCACACCTCTTGCTTTTTCCATTCACCCAACACCCCTTTGCAAAAACATGTCTGTGCTGCAGACACACTTTACTTGGAGAACAGCCATCCTGTGGAGGGGACAGCAGTGCTCACCTTTAAGATCTTGGCTTTCATATGACAGTTCAATGGGGAGAGAGCTGGAGCCTGGGAGAGGACTTGGAGAGAGGCAGCTTGTTTTTTTCCTCCAGCATATGTCTGTGTGGGAAGGAGGGCACCGATCCACAAACAGTCTGCTGGCGGCTTTGTCTGCTCCAGGCAGGGCTTGCAGGCTGTGCTGAGGACTTCTGGCCCAAACTGTGTCTCCTAGGAGGCTGACGTGGGCGCCGTGGCAGACTCTGCCATTGTTTCATCCACAGTGCACGTAGGAGGGTAGCCAGCTCACCCTCTGGTCCTGCTCAGGACTTACACCCTTCTCCAAACCAGTGCGTCTGGGAGATCAAGCCTGGAGCCTCTGAGCTGCCAGAGGAGCACAGCTGGGAGGGGCCCCCAGGTGCAGAAAATGGGGTCCTTTCCCTCCTGGGGTCGGGGTGTCGGTGCTGAGTACAGAAACACGGGAGACACAGGATGCACTTGGCAGAGAGTTGGCAGGGCCAGCTCCCAGGGGCTTGAGAGCCCCTGCCCATGCCAGCTGCCCTTAGTTCTGGAAAACACCCACCAGAGTCAGGGGAAGTTCACTGACTCAGTGGATAGAGCTGCTGCCAGGTCCATATTGCAGCTGAGATCCACATCTGTGCACCTGCAGTCAGGTTGTCTCAATTTTCCTCTTCATGTGATATTAATTTCAGCTTTAGACAGAGGTCAGAGATGTTTCCATCCATCTCTTTCAAGGGAAGTCCCTCTTATTGACAACCAGGATAAGGTTCTTGTGTCTAGGAGCTGTATAATCCCTCTGTAGGATTATATACCTATATACTATATATAGGACTTATACCATAGGATACAAAAAATTACCTTCTTTGCTGTCTTTCAATTGGTCTTTCCTTATTTTCTTCCTGTCTGAGTTGCTCAATCCTATCTCAAAAGCATCCCACCAGGCAGCTCTGACCACTGCTAACACTAAAGTCCCTGTTGTAGGGACCTCTACTCCTCTTTTTCCTCTAGTCCTTGCTGCACCAAATGCATGCCCAGGTTGCCTCTCAGGACACTCCATTGCTGATAATAGTTAGCCTGTCACTTGTCAGTCAGTCAAGTCAGATTGTCGTGTCCTCATCCCTGGAAGTGTTCAAGGCCAGGTTGGATGAGGTTCTGAGCAACCCAGTGTTGTGGAAGGTGTCCCTGCCCATGGCAGAGGGTTTGACTGGATAATCCTTAAAATTACCTCCCAAGCCAAACTACCCTATGATTCTGTGATTACCTGATGTCCACATTATTCTCAAGGGATTTTTCAGTCCCCTGGTATTCCACTGGGTTTAACTGAGCTTCCCAGCTCCTCCATGAAAGGTAACCACTTTTCTTTCTTCTTTTTTTCTTTTTGAAGCTCCGCTTGTGTTTGCTCTTGTTCATGCAGAATATGCATAAGCAGCTAACAGGAAGAATTATTAAAAGATCCTGGATGCAAGATTTGAGTGACCAAAAATGGGCTTTTTTTTCTTCCTCTAAAGAATATTTTTTTTCTTCTTCTTCTAAATGAGCTTGTATGAAATGGGCTTCCTTATCTCTTATGTCTTTACAAGATTGTCCCAAAAATGCTAGTGCTAAATTTATTTAATCAAGAGAATAGAAATCTGGAGGGATTGCACTGCACTGGGGGATATAACAAAGCCTTTTTACATCCTCAGGCACACAGTGATCAGATGAGGTGCTTAGATCCCAATAAAAGATTTTCTGTACTTTGGGACTTTGCAAACAGGTTGAGCACACTTCTATCAGGGAGTGATAATCCCACTCATTAGTAAGGTAGCACAGCAGCCAAACTCCCAAGGTTTGTTCCCGTCCTGATTTTTATGGTTTTATTGTACAGCCTCACTGGAGAGCTCTCAGGGCATGCTAGAAGGTGTGTGAATGCTGAAAGGCTTTCCCTTTGGGGGTATGTCTCTCCAGCAGTGTTCTGGTGTGGTGTACCTTTTAATATGCATTTTTAAACGAGTTGAGGGTCAGGCTCTCAGAGTATGGATTTTTAAAATCTGCAGTCCCTAATGAGAGGCACTATTATTTCTAGATTTAGGTAATAGACTGGTAGCAAAATAGAAAGTTTCCTCTTGCTGCAAAAACACTGGTGACTGGGATAAATAATTTACAACTGCTTTGTATTTGTTGAATTCACTCTTAGTGACTGGGCACAGTATGGAGTTCTCAAACACAGGTGATACAGAAAAATTTTCTACTATTCCCTCACTTTTTTTTCCCATGTAGCTGGAACAATGTTGTGCAGATTTCTCAATGGTTCTGAATGTTCTGTCCAGCAGATGCAACCAACAGGATGTTTAGTTTGCCCAGATCAGGGCTGCTTCTCATCACAGGTGGCTCCACCCAAGGGCACAGTCCTTGGCCAGCCTGGTGTCAGGGTGGGGAGCCCAGATTCCTGTGCTCACTCTGGGCACCATTTCTGCCCCACACACCCTGCTCCTTCAGCTCCTTTGCTGGGTGGCAGTGCAAGCTTCCCAGCATTGAGTAACACCAGAATACCTCTTATCCAGGGGGCTAGTTGAGGCCAGAGATAATTTTCCTCAAGTATTCACACATGCTCTGCTGTACAGCTGGGATGTCTGGGGAAGGTAAAAAGAAAAGCTCACAAACACAACTGAGTCAATATTTGTTTTTTGAATGTTAATGAACGTCTGCAGGGCAATGCTCCTGCTTTATGCTCTGCAGCTGCTGCTTTGGCTGATGGAGTTCTTTCCCTGGTTGCTGCCATGAGCAGCACCTCCAGGACACCAGCTTGCTCTGAGAGCCACCCCAAGGGCATGGAATTTTTCTGATGGTGTGGAGAAATCACAGGATAATTGATTGCTATAGGGATTTGGTACCTAGAGAACTTTGGTAACCAGCCTGAGTGAAGTTGATAGTTCCAGTTTAGCAAAGCCAGCACAGGGCTGGTGCTGTTAATTGTGCAGCATTGCATCAGAGTCCCTGGAAAAATATCAGCATTCTTATTGCAAGTGAGATATTAAAAAATGCATATGGTCAGCTGAAAGCTCTGGAGGTAAAAATATATGAACTTAATGTAGAAAATGTCTATTCTGTATTTGTTCTTGGGTCCTTGAGATTTTACAGTGCAGGATATTTTGGAGCTTTCCATGACAATTCAGAAATCCTAATAGGGTTTGGTAAGCAATACCTGGGATTCTTCTATATGCACTAAAAGCCATGCCCTTTAAGATCAGAATCTGCTGTGATGAGTCTTGCCATGAAACCTGTATCTGTGGCATGTAGGCAATGAGGTGTCCATCAGCTCAGGCATCTCCAGGCTGGCAAGATGCAGATTTCCACAGCAAGGCCTGCAGTGACCTGTGGGCAGCATCACCCTGGTCTGCTGGACCACAGGGATGTGCCAGCCTTCAAACCAGCTGACAACACAAATGCTGCAGGTGCTGATGGCTGGAGGTAGAATGCAATCAAACCCTTCAATTACACCTTGGTGATTTAATCATCTCCCTGCCAAATGCTACTTGTGTGTCCTGTGGTACTACCCAAATACAGTAATTACTGCTGTGTGTCATTTCAAAATCAAACAGAATTTACCCGGGTTAGAAAACCTCATTCTGCTGTCAGCAGTCTGCAGCCCATTGATAGGCACTGCAGACCTGTGCATGCAAGGTGCTCCTTTGAGGCTGCCACTGCTCCACTTCAACAAAACTGGTTTTGTCCTGTAGTATTAAGTCATTTCTTTCTTGTTTATGAGATTAGGAAGTGTTGGGAGCAGCTTTCTCGATAAAGCTCTGGCTGAACTGAGCCCTTATACACCAGAGGATCTGATTTGAAGAGGAAAAAAAAAAGAACCATACAAATGGCCAACACACAAAACTGAAAACAAGAGCTGACTAAGGCAGTTTTTGCTGCACACAGCCCTGGAAACACAGATGTGTTTCAACGAGTGTGATTTGAGAGGGGATGAACTCATCTGGAAGCCTTGTTTGTTCCTTTCTGCTCCTCCACCCACCCATCACCCCAGGAAAACAGCGGCTGCTGAGCTCTGGCCCTGCAAGCACTCAAGCACTTTTCTTGCATTGTCCTGCCCTGCCTTCCCCCTGTTGACTGTCTACAAGGACACAAGCCTTTTGGTTTCTGCCTGCATCTCTGAGGCTGGTGGGACAAGGATGCTGAGGTGCCATGACCCCAGCCCACCTGAGTTGCCCCCAAGCAACTGGGATGCACATAAGGTTCCTATAGATTTCATGTGGCTGATGCTGGATGGAGAAAAGGCTTGATTCAAGCCCAGGAACAAGGTCTTGTTCCTGCTTTTTGTTCCTGCAGCAGCCAAGCAGCACTAAGCAGGGAGCAGCAGGGAAGGGTACCACACCCTCCTCTGGCAGCACAAGGACCCCGTCTGCTGCAATATCTTGGAAATATTTCCTCCTCCATCAGTTGCAGTTATAGTAGACCAGTATTCTGGGATGGTTTTTTTGATGTTGAAGGATGAATAGGACATATATGCAGCCACAAACAACATGATTGTTTCATTTGAACAGTGCATCATTTCCTTAGGAAACCAGGATAAAATTGCAAAGTAGAGTAAACATGAAGTAAGAAATGTGACACACTGGGGAAGTACGGACAAAATAGGAGAAGTACCTAAAATTAAAGCAATCTGGAAATACTAAGGGCAGAAGTGACAAGATTCAGCACAGAAAGGAGTCCATTTTCTTTAAGGAGGAGGAAATCTGCTGCTGTATTAGGAAGGTACCTGCTGCTGCCATTGGAGTGGGTATCACAGACACTGTACACCAGCACTGCAAGCTCAGGACACCCTGGATTGCCTTGGGCTCTATGAGGATGGAGGGCCAACTACTTTTGTCCTCTCACCCCACAATTGTCTCTGAAGTTAGGAACTGCTCCATAAAAATTGTCCCACTGCCAGTGCAGGGATGGGTAGGTCAGGCCGTGGGAGGATGGCAGGCAGGGTTTGAGTTTACCACTGAGAGCATTTCATGCACGCTTGCACTAAACAGAACACATTTTTATTTTTATTTCTTCTCCTGGAAATAGGTAAGACCTATCCCACTCACTAAACCTGAAGAGGGATCTGCTCACTGCCCTTGTGTTACCTTCCTGCAGCGTCAAGAGCGCTCTTGGCACAGCCAGACACGTGAGGACCAAGTGGGTCAGAAAAAAGGGAAAAACATCTAAATCCTCCTACAGATTTATTTGTGACAATGGATTTCATTATTACATTATGTCCTCGACTTTCCACCCCCCGCCTCCTCCACAAACACGTAATCACATCTCAGATCTCGGCAATAATTGCTTCGCCACGCTGACAAACACAGCAAAGAAACAGCGTTTGTTGAGGGCTAAGAAAGCTTTGCAAACAGCACTGATTAGCCAGATCTCCCAGCTTGGGAATGAGGGGCAAGTTCAACTGGAGGTGATGGGGAAATAGCCATGGGGAAAAAAATAATTAAAAGTAAGATCAGACTTCTTAATACGGTTTTTGTCGCTGTGCCGATGTTCCAGACACACTGCTGCTGCTCGCCTTGATGGGATTCACCAAGTGCAGTCCTCACATTTGCACGAGGGGGTTTGGCTGTGCTGGTTTGAGGCAGCAAGTGGTGCAGGCGTGCCTGGGGGTGATGGAGGCTCGGTGCCTCGAGCACGGGGCTCTGCAGCACAAGGCACATGCTTCTCCCGAGGGCAGCACCTCCCACGCTCCAGCTGCCTTCACTTCTCGTGGAGCACAGCGCGCTAACGCCAACAAAATGGTGCTTTTACTGAACAAAACAGGGTGCTGTCACCAGAGCTGCCTGTGTGGCACCCTGTCCCGGGCTCCCAGCAGGCAGGGAGTGCTGTGGTGCCAGCCCTGGCTCCACCAAGAGCTTATTCCTAAGGAGCTTACATCGCCGCACACACCGCGCCAGGAGCCAGGGCTGGAGTTCAACACATCACCGTGTGGGTCCTGAGACTTCCTGAGCTTCAGTGGGGTCATTGTGTTGTCACTTTCCACTCAAGGGCTGTTATTTCCTCATCCCTTTCCTTGTACCCCAATTTTTAACACCCTGCTGCATCCCTCTGAATTCTGCTCCCTTGTTCCCCCTGTCCCCTCAACTCTGGTGGTTCAGACTTCTTGAGATTCTATTTTCCATGCTGCAAAAAGAGCAAAGAATAGTAACAATGAGCAAACAACCCATCTGCAGATCACTGCACCCCAAAGGCTGATGGCTTTCGGGGCATTTATCTTCTTGCCCAAGCCACAAGACTGGCCTCTGCCATCTCAAGTCACCTTCTCCTGCCTGCTGCAGCCTCATGCAGCAGCTCTTCTTGTCTGCTTCTCTGAGCAATGGGATGAATATGGGGGAAAGCACCCAGTTTATGGTGCTTCAGCACTTTATGATGCTGGATTCTTCTGAAACCCCTCAGCAGGACTGTGGGAAAGAGTCTGTTTCTTTATGAATGGGCTATCTGCTGTTGCATGTACCTGCTCAAACCACAAATACATCCTTAAGTGTATGTGCATCAGGAGGGCAATATAACTGATCTGGGAAAGGGCTGATTTCCAACTAACTACATATTATTATCCTTTCCAAATAAAGGAAGAAAAAGCAGAATTTTTCACTGATGGCTTGGTCAGGAAGTATGCTGTAGATAAGATGATAAGATTCATGATGTCACTCATTTTTTTTAAATCAAATATTTTTTCCAAGGAATATTCAGGTTTTCAGTTCAACAGCAGCTTTCACAGAAAGTGTCTGCTTTAAAATTGTATTTTTTTTCTCTTAAAAGGGGTCTGCCTGCTAGGGCTGTGGCCCTTTGTGGCACCCCTCATTCCCAAAGCAGTCTGGCCAAAGAAAGCTAGGTGTTTATTGATCTTCACTGGCAAATCAATGAGTCCCAGGACCTGAGTGCATTGAGTTAAGTATGATACAATCTTTACACTATCATAAATCTCTTTCTCAGGCCGGGATTGTCACAAGATCACTGTGTCTCAAAACATTTAATTCATGTGGGAGAGAACACCGAGAAGGGAGATGGTTTTCTCTGACCTTTGTGTAGAAGGTTTAGAGGGTGCCATGGGCACTGCTGTTGACCTGAGCAGAACTGTCACCTTTCCTGTGACACGTCACCTTGCCTGCATGGCTCTGTCCTGCACTGGGTCTTGGCACATGAACTGTCCCCCTGAGGATGGGCACACACCCCTTTTCCATACAGCCCCCAACACAAGAGGATCCATGCCTGTGAGCAAACACTCACAAAAAAAACCCTCTCACATCTGCTGCAGAGTGGGGGTAACTATCATTTTATTCCAGGTCTTTAAATAGAATGCTGCCTGAACATTAAGACTGCAGAAGACTATTTTATGAATTTATCCTCTACTCCTTCTAAAAATGTCCTTCTACACATCATACTCCTCTTTGAAACAAATGGTCAGAAGCAATAAAATTTTTTACTGAAGCAGCAAACCTCCACACAAGGTCAGAACAATATCTGTGTTATTTACTCCAGTATGAGTTATGATCTGCCTACTCCATACACTGTTTTCTGTGTTTCCCATTGATGCAAATCAAAAGCCTGTATTGTCCTTTTGCTGATTTAGTGCTTCATACACTCATTACACCAGGACTCATTATTCTTTTTTTATACATGTGTATATCTCAATGTCACAAAAGAGCCCATTTCTGAGCGAAAGATCTGACACTGTTTGTGGCTGAAGGCTCTGCTCTGTGCTGTCCAGCTCCTGTACAGTGCAGTAAGTGTGATTCAGTGGGAATAAACAAATCCATCACACCCATGCGATGGGAGTAGCAGTCCAGCAGGCTTGAAAAGTGAGCAGCAGGACATTAGCAGGCCCTGGGAGGAACAGTAGCAGTGAGAGAGGCTGGAGCAAGCCCCATGTAGGACAGGGCACACGGTGTGCCCACACCATGTGCTGGTGGTCACTGTGCTGGTGCAGGTGCCACCCACAAGACCAAGTTGCTCTGTTCTTGTCAGCTTTCTTTGCTTCTTGTCTCTTCTCCACCCAGGAGCTCCTGGGCAGCCTCAGGGAGGAGCAGGGAGGCAGTGGGACCCTGGGGACAGATGGCAGTGGTGCAAGGACAGGGTGGGAGGCACAGCACAGACATTGGGAAACAGCTCTGGGGACTTCTCTGCTGACAGGGTGATACAGCACACAGATCACTGCTGCTTCAGTCAGCACAGCCTTTTGGGGGAAGTTTCCCAAGGCACGATGATGGGGCAGCCTAGCTCCCATCAGAAGTGAGCTGATCCTTCAGGCACCGGGAGCTCTGTGGCAGCTGCTTGGAAGAGCTGCTCAGTCAGGGGGATTAATTCCCCAATTATGCAATTTTCTATTAGATGACTCCAGTGGGACTGTGCCCACGTCCTGCAAGCGAAGGCAGGCTCACACCCAGCAGGGTGAGCTGATGTAAACCTGTGCTTTGGTTCCACGTGCCCCAGACTGCTTGAAACCTCTCATATCTTAAAGGAGTTGAATGGAGGAGAGAGCTTCATGTGCAGCATGACTCAGTGCTGCAGGTCTGTCTCAGAGCAGTCCAGCACACCTGCAATGCCACACAGCAGAGGAAATAGTGGCTTTACCTCATCAAAGCACTAAGCAACATCATCTATAGGTGCTTATGAGTCTAACCTACCCACAAGAGTCCTTTCAATTTGTCATCCTCTCACCACCAAGCACAGATCTCTCGACTTTCTCTTGACAATACAGACTGCAGTAGTCATACTGGGGTTTTGCCCATTATTAATTTCAAATGGCTGAGAAATCCATCAAAGGCCCAGGCATTCTCATCAGAACACAAAAAAATATTTCCCACTGGTAATATGAATCAGTTCCCAATTGTTTGGTAACACTAACATTACAAACAAAGATTTTTGGAAACTACTAGAGATTAATACTACCAGAATTGTTTGTGCTATGTGAATTTCTCCCTTTTTGCACACTCATATAAATGGAAGAACTAATGCTACCAGTAATGGTGGTGTCTGGGTATTCTGGTCAGTGAGAACCAGCAGGGTTTTTTTAATGACATAATCATTGAATCAAACAAAGGAATTGCTATTTTAGCTTTTTTCTTGCTAAATGGTCACAAAAATCTTAGTCCATAAATGCATTATTGGATAGAATAAAACCAAAGAGGCCTTATCTTAAATTCATGCAAAAGAAAAAATAAAGGTAACATAAAATTTGCAATTTTGTAAGGGCAAATTAATTTCAAAGGAAACAAATTAAATTATCTCAAGGAGCTGAACATCAATGAAGCCTGAAATGTCTTTACATAAAAGGTGCAAGATGATTCTCTGTAGTATTGAAAGTATATGTTAGTGTGAGAAATGAAAAAGGGGAGTTTGCAAGAAAAATAGTTGATTTAGACCTTGCAGAGGTTGTTAAAAATAGGTAAGTTCTTCAAATGAAAAGATAATCGAAACAAATGGATCTGTGTGAAAGTAATAATAAAGCTACATAATGAAATTAATATGATGCTGTAGTTTAAAAAAGGCTATTGCTGAATATAGAAGGGAAAAAGGGTAACACAGGAGTGTGAGAACAGAAATGTTCATACCTGATCTAGAAAAAACTTTTAAAACCCATTAGGTACTCAAAATCTATAGTGATGTCTGTATCTAAAGAATAGAAGAAGCAGCATAGGAAACTGCACAGACAAAGCAAAGGAGACTTGCAAATTAGACAAGCTGAGAGTAAGAGCAAACTAGTGCCTACTCTCAAGAGGGAAAAGCAAATTAATAAAGGCAACTGCAATCCTCTTGCTTCACAGCAATAGTGTATCAGGCAGGAAAATAAACTACGTGGAAAGAATAATTATTAAAAGGGACATAGAAGGAAAATGGATTAAAAAGCATTCAGATTTTTAAAAGTCATGCCAGATGAACTTGATCTCTTTCTCTGATGCAACTGTTTTCTACACAGGGATCTGCAGTAAGTCTACTGTTCAGTGTGATGCCACAGGAGAATTTGTTATTTGGAGTAGGAAAAATGGGGATTAGGCAAAGAACAGTAAAGTAGGGAGAGAGCTGATCAAAGAGGGCAAATCTGGGCAGAGAGCAGTCCTGTGAGACACAACATCTGCAGGGAGGAAGGTCATTACAAGGGTTCATCACAGAAGATCCTTTGAACTGCTCTCACTGAATATTTCATCAAAACCTCAACAAAAATGAAGGAAAGCATTGGTGAAATAACCTGATGTCACAATGTCAAAGAACAGTGTTGATCAATAGGAGGAGATGAGTATCATTTAGAAAACTATAATCACCATGAGAATGGAGCAGGAGAGGCAGAAATATGATTATACAGAATTAGAGGTCCTGCACTCAGAGTAAGGAAGGATCTTTGCACACTACTAATTTTCTCTGAATCAGCTGAAAATCCTGTACTAAGGGAAAAACATGGGTGTACTAATCAACTGGAATAGGTGATAACTATAGTAAGGCTTTGAACAAGAGAAATAAGGCTCAGATGCTGCTGCTGGGGCACTTCAGTAGAAGGGGAGAGGTATTATTACTGTCTAGAAAACAGTGTAGACTTCTGGCAAGTCATGTTCAAGAAAATGAAGTCAAATACGAGGAGGTGTAGAGGACTGCTGCTGGGAGGAAAACCCAGTTCTATGAGATGAGATCAAAAATGTAACCTTAGTCAGGCTGACTGGCAGTACAAAATCTCACTATAGATTAGTTTGAGATAGATGTGGGCTGAGGCCAGAAAGATCCACTGAATTTGAAAGAGAATGATGACACAAGAACAAATGGGAGCAAGCTAACTGCAGAGCTGGAAATAAGGCTTCTCCTCAGAGACATGAAGTTTTGGAACAGCCTTCCAGGAGAAGGACTGAGTTCAAAAGCACAACTGCTTTCAGGGCAGGGCTCGTCCAGCCTCTGGAAGGGGTTATAGGCCATGGCTGCTCCTGGTAGCAGAGGGAAGCAAAGGGTTAAATTTGGTGAGGAAGAAAACCTACACTGCTACTGCAGAACTTGTTAGCAACCATTGCAGTGGTAACACCCTGGGTTCAGCAAATCCCAGTTGTGCCCCATAGCAGTGGGAATACACCCAGCAAAGGGAAAATCTTTACTGAGTGTGTGTGAGCATTGTTAAAAAGCCCCTCTGTGTGTGCCTGTCATCTCTGATCCCAGCAGCAGGATATTTGTAAAGTTTCAAAGATTCTGGCAAAAAATGGTGTCTAACAGCTGCCAAAAAAAGTGCTGCAAAATCATTGAAAGGAGCTGGTTTTAGTGGTTCTTCCTTAAAATGCAGGTCACCAAAAATGCCAGTGTAAAGGTGTGACAAAGGAAGTATAATTAGGCATAAGAAAGGATCACAAGTGTTACTGGTACAGATTTAGCTAGGCATGAAAACTTAAAAATAGTTGTCTATGTGTGGGCCACTGACCCAAACCCTCATTTCCACCACCTACAGCAGGACCTTAGAGACCCACCTTGCATAGAGGTACCTTCAGTTAGAAGGGGTCAAACCATCTTCACCTAAACAAAGTTGTTCAATAATCTGGATCTGACATCTACCCAAAACATTCCTGTGAAGAGCAGAGGAAGACAGGTACTCTTTGGGCTTTAGAGAGAGAAATGAAGCTTGTAAAAGTGCAAGATGACTCTAAATAAAAAGATTTAGGCTGATTTAATAGGTTTGGTAATACTCAGAGATAGACTGAGTCCACTGATCAAAAAGGTTTAAAAGCAAATGAAAGCCAGAGTCATGACATTCCTGGCAATCAGTTTTTACCATATTGTTAACTCAATGGTCCCAGCTCTTGCAATTTTACAGTGATTATCCCTGAATTCCAGTTTCATAAGTCCCAGCTCCCTGAGTCTTGGGAATCAGCTCCTGAGAGTGCCAGCTTCTGTTTTTAACAGTTTCAGGAGAAAAGCTTGAAAGTGTGACTTGAGCATATGCCAGAGATTGAAAAACAAAAAGTAAATAAAATGAATGCCAAATTTTAATGCTTGTTTTTTATAAAAACATAAACCACTCTCTATTTTAAAGCTAATCTCATGACTTTGGGGGCCTGGCTCCTTATTCCTGAAAGCCTGATATTGGCACGCTGTTAACTCAGACACTCTTTCAAGAGGATTTGTGGAAACAGGCTGAAAGAGCTACAGTGTTCTGGAATAATGGATCCCTGAGGAAAACCCAAGGAATGCTTATGCTCTGTAGAAAAGCTGGTAAATGGATAATTCTTGATCTCCTTCTTTGCAGATTAAAATAGCAGAGGAGGGAAAACAAAGCTGTCAGGAAGATGTGCCTGGACATGTGAGATGCAGAGCACAAGTAAACAGGGTAGCTGTTTTGGACTGCCTTTGAGCAGCTCAGAACACTGACACCACGCAAACAGAAGCAGCATTTCTGGTTGCTGGTCTCCCAAAGGAGCTGGCATTTGGGAGGAGGTGTGTGGAGCAGGGATGCAGGCAGAAAGCTTTCAGCAGTGAAGCATCCTTCCTTGTTTTCCCTGCAAGCTTGAGTTTGACACATTCAGAGGTGAGGCAGGGACCACCAGAAAAGTAGAAATTCATGCTCCTATCAGCTTCCACTTTCCTTTTTCTTTGCCAGGCAGCTCTGTGAATCTCAAGGTGCTTATGAAGACCATATGCCTTCAGAAGAGATTTCTGTTTCAGCCGTGCTATGATAAGAGCTCCACAGAGACTGTTCAGAACTCTGAGCAAATTCTTTCCCAGTGCAGAAGATAGCCCTAGGAGCTGTCATGGGCTGAGGGACATATTCCACCTGTTGGGCCATATGGAGCCACAGCAATTGTCCAAGGAATGGCCCACTCTCAGGGCTCCCTTTGAGCCTGATGACCCTGGGTGTAGCTCGTCCCTACCAACCACTTTCTCCTGCTCCAAAAGCCCACATTCCAGATGCCCCTTGTCATCTGCCAAACCAGCTGCGGAGCAGATGGAGCCACAGAGCAAGAGAGAGGATCCAGCACTCCGTGAGAGGATCCAGCACTGTGCTCCAAATGCAAGAGAGAGCCCCTCTGAGAGAGAAAGTGGGGAAGGGGACAGCAGCACGAGTCACACCCAGTGGGATTGCACAGCTCTAGTCCTTGGAGGGTAGAAGGTGGATATTCATGCCAGACCTGGAGCTGATTGCTGCCCCTGCAAATGAGGAGGAGGCTCAGGACCCCACCTCCAGCCCACATAAGCATCCTTAATTAAGGTAGCTTAATATGGATCAGATGGGGAAAATGGCTTGGATTTATTCCTTGGAGCAGCCAAGCCATGGCACATAGCAGGAAGCCTTCTCAACAAGCCTGTGCAGAGGATGAACTTGACACTTTTGAGTTTGTAGCTGAGCACTAAATGGAAAACAGAGGCTGGGGAAAGGCTTCCACCCCTGGTTTTGTGGGGGAGAAAACTAAAATTTTGTTCAAAAGCAGTTTTGTGCCTGCAAAAAGGATTTATTTTTAGAAGATTTTATAAGATTTATTTTTAATTTCATCCAGATGTATATTTATAAAATAATTCAAGACTTATATCTAAACAGACAGCAAAGAAGCCTTTAGGGAGTAGCACTGTCAGTAGCAAAGGGTTTTACTGATCCACGGGGCGAGTGAAGGGGTTTGAGGAGTGTCAGAGAGCCTTGGGGGAGCACATGCATGGATGCAATTAGGGACCTGCTCTGAGGTCACTCAGACACGACAGGAAAGGTGATTCCTTTGGGAGCAAGCTGCCAGCTATTCCACAGAGTGAGATGTGGGGAATTGTAGAGCATACACGCTTCCCCAAGGACAGTACCAGGAGAACTTCTGCCTTAGAGAGTGCCATGTAAGATTCCCACCACAGCAATTGCTTGGGTCGTTTCCAAGCCCTGGAGGAGGTGTATGTCCTGGGCACAGCACACAAGGCACAGCTGCTGCCCCACGAGGATGAGCATTGCTGCTGCCAGAGCCCCCATGCCAGAACAAAGCCAGGGCTGTGTCCTGCTGGTGGCAGCTGGAAGGGGACAGACACTCCCAAGTCCTCCCAATAATTCCCTCTCATGTAACATGAAAATTCCACCTGTCCTCACAGGAGGTGACATCTACTGCTGTGCCCCAACCTGAAGATACACAGACAAGTCCTATTATCCCTCTATAAATTTAATGGGACAAGTACTGATGTGCTGAACACCTATTCCCATCACATCTACATTAATATTTGTTTGTTTGGTTTTTGGTGGTTTTTTTCCCTTTTCTCTTTTTAAATGTTTACTTACAGTGTTTAAACTTTGCACCTTTCTGTAACTGGTTTCTATCCATTCTATCTATTTTTGTATCCTCAGTGGTTCAGGTAAGTCAATAAAAATTAAGTCTTAGTTGCACAAGGTGTCTACTCCAGCTTGACAACATACAATTAAATAGATCCTTTATCAAATCTGTGCAAATTTGCTCATATATGTCTCTGTCATTCACATCAAAGTGACTGAGTTAAAAGGTGCATGCTGGTGTTGGAGTCAGAGGCTTCCATTCAGATTTGTGCCTCTGCAGCGGAGACTTTTGGCTTTGGATGAAAAGACACAGCTCAGCATTTAGGAGTTTCTGTGCTCCATGGTGTGGATACAGAGTCCTCACTGATGGGATCTTGTTTTCTATGAGTGGGAGGCAGGAGGAGGCAGAATGTCTTTAAAGGAAAACAAGGGACACCCCGAGGTGGAGCAGAACTCCTCAGCAGCACTGGGTTTTCCTCTGAACATCTGCATCCCCCAGGCAGTTCCAGCCAGCACAGGATGGCATGGACAGTGTGACAGCTTCCAGGACAAACTTTCTGCTGCCAGGGGACCAGGACCTCCCCTGCAGCACATCCTCAGGGGCACAGCCAAGGGGCTGGCATCTGCTGGCTCATCTTAGCTCATGGTGCTGCAGGAGCCTGGCCCTGAGCTTGTGGGGGGAAAAACACAGTTTGGAAGAACTCACTGCTTTTGAAACAGGGCTGCTGGCAGGCCTGGGCACTGCAGTGCTGAGAGCAGCAGCAGGAAGTGTGGTTGCATGTGAAAACAAGCAGATTTGAAACAGCATTCACTCCGAGGGATTACACAAATAATACCCCAGTGACAATGGAGCTATTTACTTGGTTGACAGTAGAAGAAAGCATCTCCTTTTATCTACTTATGGTGGTTAGTGGGTTCATCTCTCTTACAGCCTCTGTTGCTACTTGCTGCTTCCCTTGATGCTTCTCTCTGGTAGTTTGTGTTCCAGCTTTCTTTACAAAGCTGTTTATTTGAGGAGGGCGTGGGCTTTGTGCCACAGGGCAGCTGCAGAGATGCACAGAGAGCAGCCCCAAGATGCCTGAGCCTGTGCACATTGGCTGCACAGTGAGCAAGGAAAGCTCCCTCTGTCAGCCCACACTGCACAGAGGTGAACATTCCAATTTGCAATTTCCCATTAACAGTTGTCTGTCCCCTGCCCTGGTGTCTGGATGACCACGCCAGCTATGACTCAGAAGGTTTCTGAAGCAGCTTGTACAGTGAAAGAAGCACATTGTGCAAGGCCAAGCATTCACATCCTCAGCATATGGGGCACAGGCAGGAGTGTGAGCACATGGTAGGGATGGGACTGAGGTGCAGGGCTGTGGCTGAGCAGTGTGCAGCAGCTTGGGTGCCTGCAAGTGATGCTTCCTGTGGCTGCAGTGCAGACCATACCCTGTCCTGCTCTGCCAGACTCACCCCAGAGGGCTGGATGCTGTCCCAGGGCTGAGCATGACTGGCACTGGGAGGGGATGATGCTTCCTGTGAGATGTGGGAGCAAAACTGGAGGTGGATCAAAGGGCTGTAGTGTCCAGCACACAGGCTTGCCCACACCTCCAGGAGATATTTTTGCTTCTTTTGCTTCACATATTGCCCATGGTACCCCACCAGGCAGGCCAGGTAATGGTGTATGAGCAACCAAACAGCAGATTAGGCTTCAAAATCCACACCTGGGGGGTCACTGCACAGCACACAGCTCAGCCACAAGCTCCCTACAGCTGTGTCTATAGAGGGGCTATCAGATCATTCACAGCATCAGAGCTGCAAACAAACCTAGAAAAAGCCACCAGGCTGGAGCACCTTCCTCTCTTCAGGGGAGGTACAAGGTACACAGATCTGGAAACTCTTCTATTCGGTGGGAAAAATTATCCCATCATCTTTACAAAACACAGACACTACTGAAGTGTGCAGACACTGGCCATATCTCTCCAGGCCAAAGGTTCACCCCAGGCAGCTAATCCTGACCACTGACCAGCTGGTGTGCCTGGTTTGCATCTCTGCTGCCTGGACCTCACTGTCCCATTCACAGACAAAGAGCTACTTCAGTGCCCATGCAGCTCAGATGGGACCAGCAGCCAAGAAGGATTTTTATATGATCCACTGCAATGCCAATTCAAAGCCACCAAATCAGTTGTGAGGCAATAGAAACCTTGGCAGCTACAGGTCTGGGTAATATGAACAGGATTTATTGCACTAAATTTAAGCCATCTGAAAACTAAAGATCAAGGCTAGACAAAGAATTTTGGATTCTTCTCTAGAAAATTTGTAGTTACTTTCAAAGAGAAGCTTAAGTAGGGTCTGTGATATCTAGGCTGAATTGTCCTTCCAGAGTGCCTTTCTCCATGGCCCAGAATCAGAAATTTTACGCAAAACTTCTAATTTTCAAATAGTCAGAGGTAGATAAAATGAATTCCAGTGACTTCCAATGGAACCCAATGAAACATAAAACATTCAGCCATCCATTCACTGACTACAGTGTCATGCAGTTAATTTTATCTGTCTGAGGTTAAAGACAACTTCTTTGCAATTGACTTTCTTGTTAAAATTATCTCTCAATGTCTTAAAAGTCTATTTCTAGGAGTATTTTTATACTTTACTGTTGATTTTTGATTAATGACAAAGGAATAAAAGAAATGTCTAGAACCACCAAAATTAAAAAGGAAGGTCATTATGGTTGTTCCACCAAACTTACATGAAGCCAAGGCAGATTTTGCTGAAGTGTCTTCTTGTTCTTCTGCACTGCTGAAAGGATTCATTGAGTGTTCTCTGACAAGGAATGACCTTCTCTCACCCACTCTCTCAGTTAGAGTCCTGGAGCCAGTTATAGGTTGTATTAGGGAGCTGTAAACACAAAGAAGTGCTGCTCTTTCAGCTACTAGAGACAAAAAAAAAATAAAAATCTTATGACTTCCTGCTAATAGAAAGGAGCATGTGTTTTCTATCTGCTGATAAAGAACCCAGTGAGACCAAGCCTTGCTGGAGGAACATCTGTGTTTTTTAATGGACACTTAAAACCTTCTCTTCATGACCCAAGATTCATTTCACATCTAATATGTAATTCCACCAGTCAGCAGAAAATTCTTCTGTGGCTCACTAAATATTTGGTATGTATTTTTCAATTCCAAAAGACAGATCAAGAAGTGAAAAATTTCTGCTCCCCAATCCATTCTTCAACTACCCATGAGTAGTTAGGGGAGCAGTGGGTGTGGAGGAGGAAAGAGGTGAGCTGCTGAGCATCATGGAGACCTGGAGCAGCAAAGGCAGAATCCTCACAGAGCTGAGATGAAAAAGCATAAGTAAAAGAGAATGAAAGAGTGGGGGCCCCCTGCCTGGATAGAGGGAGAATAAATCTCCATCCTTAATAATGAAGTAAATTGTCAAGTAGAGGAAAGGAGCTGAGACCCCATCCTGTTCTTGCACATCCAGAACTACCCTGCTAAAGATAATTGGAGATGGTTCCTGGAGAAGAGGACAGTATATATGGAAGTTCAATAAGTGTTCAATAAGCAATTCTTAGAGTTGTTCCCTGTGGGGCCAGGATTTGAAATTGGTGATCCTTATGGGCCCCTTCCTGTTCAGGATATTCTATGATTCCACAATATCTAGAAGAGTGTGGCTCAAAAGGATGTGAATAGATATGTATGCTTGGCAGTAGCTTAAGTTGGAGCGATGACTGGGGTAGAGTTTCTGGGATAAGAAATGCAAACTGATATAAGAAATCCTTTCTCCAAATGGGAGTGACTGACAAGAGGTAGTGATATGATGAGGAGATGACTAATAACATGAGATGGGCCCAAACCACAAGTATTAGACCTAAATTCAGATCTGGATCTAAGTGCAGTGGCAAGAAGAGCCAGCTCATACCAGGGCAGGACTGAACTGTGAAGGCTGGATACAAATGAGGTCTTCTACAGTTTCAGCCCAGAGATTTGGGATTGGCTTCTCCTTCTCTTCACTGAAAGTGACATTTATTAAAATTAGTGGTGGCTGAATCTCCAAAAGTTTGAGGCTGAAATCTGTTTCCACTAGTGGTATGTTTACCTTCAACAAAACTGAATACCTGAACTTGAAGCACAGCTCAAGAATCCCACAGGAAAAGAAAACTTTAAGTAAGAAGCAGAAATATGCAGGAAGCACAGCTTCTTTGACAGAAACAGGCTCTTTCATGATGAATCCTATCCAAAACCCCAATATACAAAGGCAAGAGTGTATGGGCAGAGACTCTTCTCAAGTTCACCTCAGGGTCAGCACTTAAAATGGTGAAAGAGTGGAGGAAGAGACACCCCATTTTAGCTAAAAAATTTATTCTGTAGTACCTACCTTACATGATATATTTTTAGCGACAGATACAGGAAAAACATCCCCTATGGCTGCTTCCATATATTGAGTTACAGCTCATTATGTGGAGGAGAGGAGCTGCTAGCCTGCAGCAGTCTCCAGCTACCCATAGTGTAGTGGTGAATGAATTAGGGGGTCTCTTTCTGTGACTCTTTAACCCTGAGAGGCATGTTGTCATGAAAGAGCAGGAGACATTCTTCAGTTAAATAGTTGATACAGTTTTAATTAAGGAGAGGTCCATACAGTGGCATCTCAATCAAGATCTGAGCCTTCTGGAAGCTCTAAGAAATTGGATAATCTGGAATCTGCCTCTGAAAGCAGCTGCCTGTGTTTCCTTGAGTATCTATAGGAAACGGCTGCCTTCTGCATAACCAGGCAGATATTAATTTCATCGTGCATTATTTTTATTGCCAACTTCATAGCTTTTGATTGCACAAGGCAATGGTGATAACAACACTGCAGGGCAGCAGGATGACTCATTAGGCATTACTGCTCGCTGTTAGCAAAGCCTTTTCTATTTACCTAGGTGCTTATGTGGCCTTCATCTCCATGGTGTTTGAGTGCTTCCCAAACAAATAAAACTCTGTCTCTGCCCCTGCTCCCTCTGCAGACCCAGCTGCAGTTTTAGGCTGCCTCACAGCAGTGTGGAGAGATGTGGGGTGACCTGAGACCCATTGCTGTGTCCCAGGGTGTTGAGACTTGTACAGCATAATGCATGTCCTGTCCCTACTAGACATTTGCCAGCTGTGAGATGGAGACTGTGATTACAGTCCCCCAGCAGAGAGGTAAACAGAGAACTCACATGGTGCCTGTTGGTGGCACTCACAAACATAAATAGCCTGTCTCCTTAATTTTCTTTTTTTTAGGCTAATAAAACGGATGTGCTCAGAAAAATCTTCTCTTGGCACAGATTTTATGAAGGGGAAGAGCCAAATTTAGCTCACTGGACATTAAGTACACCTTGCACCTCATCCCAGGGCAAGAGCAGAGAAAGCAGTGCTTTTCAGCTTTGTTCTGCATGGGGATGCTCCTGGAACATGGGTCTGCAAGGAAAAATGAGGGTGGTAGCAAATGGGGTCACCCCCACCCTGTCCCTTGGGAACTGGCAGGAAACAGCTGACTGCTGAAAACAGGGACAAGTTCTCTGGGGACAGCCTCTCCCAAAAGTGCATGTTTGCCACCATGCCCTTGGGATGCTGGAGGATTAACCCTGACAGCCCAAGTGAAGATCAGGTCCTGATGCTCACCCCTTGGCCCTTAGCTTATAAAATGGACACTAAACCCAAGCTGGAGTTTTCAGGCAGTTTGGAGCAGTGAATTTAAATCCCCACTGCAGTCATGTCCAAGCACAGACTACTGCAGCTGGGCCTGAACCAGGAGCTGCTGGCACAGGGGCTGATCTGTCATTGTGTAGCCCAGGCAGGCCAGTGTTGAGGGCTGATCCAAGCCTGAGCTGTGCTACAGCCCCACACATCTGATGCAGGGCTGAGTTCAGGCACCATCCAAAGTCTGCAATATAGTCTCCCCAAAAGGCCAGATCATCCAGATAACACCCACCTCTCATGGAATGACAGCCCAAAACTCCTGGTGACACCTACATGTGCCACTAGGGCTGATTTGGACAGCACAGGACCTGCTTTGTGTCCTCAGTCTCCTTCACATCTGTACACAGGGACTGTGACAGTGCCAGGATTTGGCCCATAGTGGCCCTTTGCTCTTTGCAGTGTAAATCCATTGCCCCTTGTCCTATCACTACATGCCCTTGTCAAAAGTTGGCAAGATCTTCATAGCTATGTAGCAAGGATTAATAGCTTGAAGTTTCTAACCAAAAGAAAACTTTTATGTTTTCTTTACATAAGAAATGTAAAGAAAACATTTTCTTTACATTTATGTCTCCCAATTATCTGCCCTTGAATTGCACAGAATTGTGTCTGGCCATGTCATATCTGGCTCTGCAATGGACTGGAGCCATCTCATGAGGCTGGCCCTAGCATGGGAGCTCCATTTGAGTCCTTGCAGAGGAGAGTGGGCAGTGAGAGTCAGTAATGTCAGCTCTGCAGGACCCCATAGGTCTGCACAAGGACTGATGTCACCCCATCCTGCTGCTGAGCCACTGATGAATTCCTTCCTGTCACAGATATCAAAGGAAAATACAGCTTCTTGATTTGCAGAAGGAAGAAGATGCTGAGATGTCCATGTCCTCTGCAGAGAGGCAATAGTCCACACTAACTTATGAAGCTCAGGAAAGAACTGTTTTGGTTTGTTTTTATGAGAAAATCAAGTTTGAGGTTATGGGAATTCCGTGAGGGACAATGTCTCACAGTAGTAAAAGATTATAAAAGAGAATTACAGTTCAAACCAGTAAGTGTTACATTATGCACGGAGACACGTAGACTGTAAGGCTTAACAATACACCAAGGCAGCCAACACATATCCAGGCTAAGGGCCTCCTTTTAAAATTCAGTTTAACAGAGCCTGACACAGAATGAGTAATAACGTTAAGCAACGCAGAATGGACCATAAAACACTGCTATATGCAACAGCTATTATCCTGTGCTAATCTTCGTATCACATTATTTCCTCAAATAATCATAACATTGTGCCAACAGCCCCCTAATTCTCGCTCATTATTTCTCAGGCTGGCTTCCTTCACAAGGAATAGGGCTTGCACTAACAATGCCCTCGGGGTTTGCAAGGGGAGCCGCACTCAGCACAACCAGAACAGAGGAAGTCTTTTCTTGGTCCATTTCTTCAGTTGTCTGTGTTTTTTCCTTCGTGCAATCACAATGTAGTAGGAGAGATTTTCATGGAATAGAATAAAGAAATCCCTTATCATTACAAGTCTTCCAGGCACTGGCAATTCTTCTGGTTTGTCCCCTGTCCTCACTTCTCGTCAGTCGGGTTCTTCTGTTTGCATCTCTCTTGTTTGCATCTCTCTGCTCTAACATTGTACAACGTGTTCCTGCTGAGAACTATCAGCTTTGACTTTCTACAAATAAAAAACCCTCTTGTAGTTATTTTGTCACACTTTTCAGCTTCTTCTAAATAACTAATTCACAACAATAAACCTCCTTTTTGCCATGACAGGCTGGCTGCCAAGCAGTTTAGATGCAATCTTGTGTTATGTTGTTTTTAGAAAGGTTTTCCAAAATCCAATGTGGCTTGGAGTTTGTGGCTTAAAGTAAAACATTTGCTTAATTTTATATTCAAAATGTTACTATCCAGAGTAGTATGAATGTGAATGTAATGATTTGAGGCTCCTATGCCAGCACAAACAAATTTGCCATGGAGCTCATACACAAACTCAAACATCTTTTGTCTACATGAAGTAAGTTAAAATAAATAAGATCATCTAGTTCTTAGCATTTCCCCATTTACCCATGCATATTCCCTGCTCTTTGGCCTTATATTACAATTCCTGACACTGGATCTGGGGGGTTTTAGGGTAATTTTTACAGCACCTAGGACAACAGAAGGGGAAAGTAAACATGAGTGAAGTGGCCATTTGAGACCATGATGGGCTTGTGCATCTTCCCTGTGGCCTGTGTCAGGCAAATGCATCATTTCTGCAGAAAACAAAGCCTTGGATGTAGATCAGACATGAGGGCCAGGAAAACACTGAGAAGGTAGAGGGAGAAGGGAGCTCAGGGTGGGAGCTGAGCAGCCTCTGACTGGGTTGAAGGAACTAAAATAATTTTGAGCAATGCCAGCAGCAGAATGCAAACTGTGCTTTGGAAAGGACTTGCTTGAAGTGGCCTCAGAAGGTAAAAAAAATTCCCTTATGTTTTCCTACACCCCTGTTTGTGGTTTCCATCACAACACTGTCCCATCAATGAAGAAAGAATGGTTCTAGCAATGTTTTTCCTCCATTTGTGTACTAGCCAATTTATTGAGTCATGCCTGTTCCATCCATCTAATGACAACTCCATAGGTCTTTGCAGATTCCATGCAATAAATGTGTCAGCCATTAACTTTCCCTCCTGTTGGGCTCTTGAGAAGATAAAAATCCCCACTTTCTACAGTAAATTTCTGCTATAAATCCACAAATGTAATTGCACACAATCTAATTTCTGGCTCCTGGGCCTGCATTCATCCTTGTCCAACTATTCCTCTTGACTGAGTTGATTAGATTATAGACAAGGGCAGGAGCTCTAAATGCAAGGCCATGTAGCTTAAATTGAATCTAGAGGAGTTGCAGTAACACATATTGGACATCTTTACTGTTAAAAAGGTGGGCACAAGGAGCTCAGCTGGCCCCACTCTGGCATCATTTGGCCTTCCTCCTTTGGAAATACTGTGGTTGCTCCCACAACTCAGGTTTCTGGAGCCATTGCTGTTTCCAGAGGTGCTGTGTAACCCATGGGTGACCAGCAGTGCCATTGAAGAGCCATGAGAAGGAAAGGGGGTGCCTGAGGAGCAGGCAATGTGCTGCCCTGTGTAAGGCACCTGCCCTCACAGGACTCTGTGTCTGGGCTGCCAGGTACAGCATTGTGCAGGGTATCACACTGGATGCAGAGCAGGTAAACTTGGGCTGAAATCCAGAGTTTCTTTTGTACACTGAGGTCTTTGCCTACTGCAAAACAGGTTTAAACCTGTTGTATTTTAAAAGGCTTGTTAGCTTAGTGTACCATGCAGTTATCTTATGCTACAGACAAAGCAGCTTGCAATTTTCTAGCTATTGTCTTTTTTTTTTTCCTTTAGAACAAATGGATGATGGAGTTACACAATGTGACACACGCTGCTCATTTACCAGGAACAAAAAAGGCCCCTATTTCCCAACACACAGAAGAAACTGAACAAGCTTCTGTTTCCAGCCTTGGTCTGGCCAGGCATCAGCCCAAAAGTGCTTTCTGATGAGTGTTCTCTAGCTGCTCTTCACTGTGTTGTTTGCCCTCCTCACTGCTGTTTCTGCTTCTTCTCACTCATCTGCATCTAGCATTATCCAACCAACGATTTTCACTTGGATCCAAACAATATTGTCCCTGTTAACAAAAACTAGAAGCAAAAATCTGAGATTCATGGGAATTAGGATGAGGATGAAGTGATTTGGCAGAACTAGAACAGGGCTTCAGCAGAAAAGCCAACCTGACAAAGCCAGGGGAACAGGGCAAGAATGGTATGGAAAGGGTAGCTAAGCTGCATTTTTCTAATCTGATCTAGACAAAGAGCCAGGAGAAGCAGCTCCTCAAGCAGAACGAATGCTGAATGCTCAGGCATTTCTTAAATGTCCTGTCATCAGCTTACAGCTCAAAACCAGAGCAGTTCTGAGTATTTAACATGAAGCAACTAAAATTCCAGAGCTGAGTGTGAAATTCTGCTTCCTGGTAGGAACTGAGGAAGAATTGGAACTGGCCTGCTGCATAAGGAGTAGAATAAAAGCTGTGACAGCTTTGTTGCTAGAATAAACTGCATTAGTGCTGGAGCCCTGCAGACTTGCTCTCACCCCAAAACAGCCTGTTTTGGACAGCTATTGCCACCATTCAACTGCAGAGAGCTACTTCACCACCAGTCAGGGTGGGGTGGTTCAGCAAATGAACAAAAGCTACCTGACACTTAAGTCCTGGGAAGAAGCCAGGACCTTCTCTTTCTGAATCGAGCTCTTCCTGCAAGAGAACAAGGACAGCGAAAGCTGCATGGCCTTTTCCAGACTGGGAAAATGGTGAGCAGTTGCAGACAGGCTGGAGTTAAAAACTGAGGCTCCCCTCTCAAGAATTTGAGCTGAAGCAGCAAACATTGAAGTGTGTGTTACCATGGGATATGGGATGCTGCAGCAGGGCCCTGAGCTAGGGGCAGAAGTCCCAGGGTCTCACTAGAGCTGTTTGTGGGGAGGCAGAGCAGCAGCAGGCAGCAAGGCAGTGTCCTGGCGTTTCACCAGCACCAGCAGGTACAAATGCACTGGTACAAATGCTGCAGTGATGCTCTTCAAAGCAGAAAGCAGGAGGGCAAACATGGAATATGAGGTAGGCAGGAAAACATCAAAGACAAGGAACAGAGAAATGAAAAACGGAAAAGAACTGAGGAAGAGTGGAGAAGAGCTGACACACACAGAAACAAAGGAAACATGATATGAAAACTCACAAAAGAGACAGGGAAAACCTGCCTTACAGGTTGGAAAGGAGCCTTTTCCTCCCTTTCACCTCCATGTGTCTTTTGACTATCACTGTTGGACAAGATCAAGATTATAAAGTCACAAAATTTGAGGAACATGCCTGGGCTTTTGTTCAAAGTCCTCTCAATCAGATCAGCAAAAATCCTGATCAATAAGTTCATTTGATCCAGGTGTAAAGGTCAGCCTGAATCAGAGCCCAGGTCAATCAAAGGACACAGCACAACACACTGCCAAAAGGAGCACATTCATCCCAGGTGACTCATGCACAAGATGGCTTTTATTATTATTTTTATTATTATTATTATTGTTGTTGTTGTTGTTGTTGCTATTTTTCATGCTCTTTATGGGATAAGACACGCATTCTGTCTTGGGAACAGCTGGTGGCTGCTGATACATTGCTTAATGCTATGTCCCCACATTATCATCCTGCCAGCTCCAGCCCAACCAGCTCAACTCCCACCCCATGGATGCAACTTCACCCAGCACCAGAGTTCTTTCCTCAAACACACTCTTTATGCCTGTGGAGATAGGCCCTGAATGGTCCTATTCATTTTTCAGGAATGCTCAAAGTTCATCCAAAATATGCAGTTTATCACACACCAAACCCATCCGTGTGACTGCTGGGAGCACTTGTTTGCAGGAGTTTGACTGCTGGCATCCATGTGAACAGAGCATGGCAGAGGTGCCTCTGCTTAGGGCACCCTGGCCAATCTTCATGTCCACATAACTCTTTGATGATGGCTCTGTCCATGGAGCAAACTTTCACAGGGATTGCAGGGGAGAAGGGTGAGTGTAAGGACCAGCAGAACTCCTGGAACTGGGCTGGACAAGGTCCTGGAGAGCTTGTGTGGAAGCCCATGAGTCCCAGAAGTCAGGGGCCAAGGGAGGGTTTGGGGCCCCCAGGAGGGGCACAGGGACTGTTTTGCCAGAGCAGATACTGCTGGGGTCAGCACTTGGTGGCCACAGGAGGTGACTGTCAGCCTGAGGAAGGGGTGATGGTTTGGGGGTGAAGAGCAAGAGCAGAGATCGTATTCTGCAGCAAAACAAGCAAAAAAACCTAGATGTGAAGAGCATCAACACAGCTCTAAATGCTCTGCATGCAACAGATGAATGTGGAAAGGCTAAACAACCTGGTGGGAAGGGGCTGAAGTCCAGTCCCACACAGGGGGTACAGTTAGGGTCAGCACTCCTGAACCCTTGCTCACAGGATGTGAAAACTTGGCACCACCAGAGGAGAGGTGACCTGTAACAGCCTGGAACAAAACCTCTGTGTTTGCAGTGCAGGGAGTAACTGGAAGTGTGACCACCTCAAAAGTGAGGAAAGCAATGGAGGGACACAGGGGGTTTGTTGCCACTTGGGTTTTTTTTCCCCACAAAGAGCACAGACATGCTTCCTACCCTCTGCACACCTGGGTGCCAGGCACCAAAGGGCTGAGCCCCTCGTGCTCTCTGCACACCATTCAGGCTGTGTGTGCCCGTGGGGTCTGGCATGGACACCCAGAGTAAGCAGCACCTACTGTCCTTCTCCAAACCCCTCCCTGCTGGGATTGTCCTGATGAAAACAGCTCGAAACCATTCCTGTTTGCAGCCTGATCATCTGCAAAACAAGAGGAATTGGCTCTCTTGTGCAAAACTGTGCCCCTCGTGTGGCGGGTCCTCCTCCTTCTGTCGCCCCCCCAGCACTCACCCATCCTAATTCAGGTTAAGGCTGGTGGGAAATGACAAATCCTTTCCACATTAATCTTAACACTGGCTTGAGTTTGTTGAGAAACGGTGGTGATTTATGGGGGATTAGCAGATCAGAGTTGAGGAATGTAAAGAGGTTTAGGCTAACTAAGTGGAACGCTTAGAGCTGGGTCACGGAGAATTTGATGCAGGCTTAGGCCTCTATAATGGTGTGCAATAAAATGTAGAAGAGGGAAGCATGCATTTCCAATGCTCCTTGCAGCATGGGAAGTTGTTTTCCTGCGTTACAATCTGGAGAAAAAGTTTAGCAGCCTTCTGTGTATTGCAATATTGCAGGCTCCTGGTTCCTAAAGGCTGGCATAAACATAACACCAAAGCTAAAGCAGCCTTTTTTTATAGGTTTTTGTTTTGGTTTGGTTTTTTGTTTTGGTTTTTTTTTTGTGTGTGTGTATCTATTTTTGTTGCTTGCAACTATACTCTTTCAGCAAATGGCAGGTGGGGGCTAGTATGGTAGAAAAGGCAGTAAAAGCAGAAAGCAGCAAATCTTTATGAGATTTTAAAGGCAATGCAGTAAAAAAGGGTTAATAGGTCTTTTCTGTGGGAGAAGAAATTGGGAAAAATAAAAAGAACAAATAGGAAAAGTATCCCTTTTTTGGAGTTAGGGTGGGTAAAGTGGGCAACAACCACCTTGTGCCTTGCTTTGATTTTTTTTCTCCTCTGCTTTGTGGTTCTTGTAATTTTCACAGAGCGCTGCATTGTAAGGAAGCACATGACACATCCTG
This sequence comes from Luscinia megarhynchos, assembly GCA_034336665.1. NCBI lineage: Eukaryota > Metazoa > Chordata > Aves > Passeriformes > Muscicapidae > Luscinia > Luscinia megarhynchos. The sequence goes on from JAPFBE010000003.1 coordinate 76,695,834, forward strand.
AAGCTTAGAGCTTAATTTCAAATCCGCAGACTCTTAAACCAGCAGCTCCTCGCTGAGCTGTCAACAGCTGCCTTCTACTTGTGGCTCTGCCCAAACCTTCCAGGCACATCACTGGCCCTGTCCATCCCCTGCACATCCCATCCTGCACAGAGGCAAAGTCCTGGCCTATCCCTGCAGGGGACAGGAGAGAACAAGTGCTGAGTATCAGACAGGCAATCAAACACTGAGGTTCAGCAGGCCAGCTGAATAATTACAAATAGGCCAGCTCCAGTGAAATTGTTGGGAATGACGCAAGTTGGTGCAAAATAATATTCTTGTTAGAAGCCCTGACAAAGCCAGTGGTCTCACTGCAATTACTCATGGGAATTGCATTACGCAAAACAAGACCCTACTTATTGCAAAACATTTATATGTTTTGCTTCCCTGTATTAAAATAATCTATTTATCCAACTAGAGGTGAATATTTCTTATGCATTTTGCTATAAAATTTCAGAGCACTGCCAGACAGTTCTCTTCCTGAATTGCCCTCTTTATTTTTTTGTAAAGCCAAAATTTCCTTTAATTTCACCAACTGCAAGACAAGAAGAAGAGCAATTAAGTTTAACCGTATAAGCTTTTTAATGTGGTTTTAGGGGATTCTTTAATGTTCATGTGTTAGCAGATAAGCCATGCATCCACCCATCCACTTAATTACAGGCCTAGTACCTCCAGCCCCTGTGTTTTTACATTTAATTTGCTGCCCAGTTAGAATCTGAAGAAACCTTTGCCATAACATGCCTACCACCTGCAACTTCTGCCACATTCACTATAAAGTTCCAAAATGAGCAGTTCTTTACCACTGTGAGACACTTTGGGAAGGTTTATTTTGCAGCATGTCATCCTTCATCCTAACTTAGAGGGCTAGAAATAGAATTTTTGTATTCTGAACTCCAAGCAGAGATAGATATAAGGAGTTAAACAATTACCTTTCACCTCCACTAAACGCAGTCAGTACTTTCAAAAGTAACCAGCGATTCTCACTTGACTTTGCTTCCAGATGCACAGCTCAAGACAATTTAGGAGGAACTATTTTTCGAGACTGGGATGGGAACAAGGAACTCTGAGCTTCTCAACCTGGACACCTTGCTGATTCACACTCAACTAAAAAAAAAATAAAAGAAAAAAAAGGTAGACCCAAAATAGACACAGAAGAGCCAAGCAATGAAACCAATCTTCCTGAAAGAAGCCTTTCCTGCTTAACCAGGCAGGGCAGCACTTCTCATTCCAGCCCTTTGGATCATTAATTGCAAATAATTCAGTCAAACTTTACTGGCTGCAATATTTCAAGCCATCCTTCAGTGACAGAGCAATGTGTGCTTGCATAATAATCTTTAAATTACCGTGGACTTCGACTGAGCAAGGCTTCCATAAGTGGACATTAGAAAAACCTTGAGCTCAGTGTAACAGGGTGAGACTTTCACCAGCTAGATGTGAAGGTTAGTGGCTGCAGCACAGCCAGAATACTAAAAAAGAAACAGATCTAATTAACATGTGGCTCTTGTGCTCACTGCTGGAAACAGCAGGGATCACTTATCCGACCCCAAAGGGGACAAACACGACTCGTTAAAATGCATTTCACTTTGCAAAAAAAAATAAATTATATTAACACAAATAATTAAAAACTGATAGGGCTTGAATGCAGTGCCTTAAAGAAGCTGCTGAACTCCCCATACAGAAAACTGTGTGTCCACCACACAAGGGGAATTTCTGCCATTAGACACCAGCATCAGTAGAGCCATGGCAAAGATGAGAAAGTGGCTACTGAAGACCTGTGCCATGCTGAAGCAGGTACTGAAAGCTTTTTTCATCCCCTCTGCATCATCAACTCCCAGAGCACAAACACCAAACTGACTTAGCACAAAACCCATCTGGGGAAATGCTCATGGCTTAGTGCTTCAGCCGCAGAGTCTGCACTGCCGGTGACACCTGCATAAAGCTCAAAGCGGGCGTCACTGCAGCTTATGCTCAGCCTGTTGGGACAAAGCACTCTGCAGGAAGGATTAAGCACAGAACTGGATCAGGCAAGCAGCAATGTAAGCCTCAGTTTGGCCGTGCAGAGGATGGGGTGGGCAGTGCTGCAGGGAATGCCTGTGTAACAAACTGCAGTCACTGCTGCAGCACGCAGAGGGGCGTGCAGGGGGACACTCCTGCCCTTGGGGTGGGTGGCATGCTCCAGCCAGAAACCACCCTGCTCCTGGCATCTGCACTGGGGGAAATGTAAGGCCTTCATAATGTTTGGGCATGGCCCCCAGGGCACAGCAGCCCAGACTGAGTAAAAGAGGTGCTTTGCATTGGGAAAGGCAAATGGTAATGATACAGTGAACACAGGGAGAGCGGTCCCAGCCCTGGACCTGCTGCTAACACTGGCAAAGATATCACCTCACAGGATGTGCTCCCCCCCAAAGATCTCATTTGAACATGTGGAACCAGGACAGAGCTGGCAGGAGACAAAGCCTGGTACCCTGTCACATGGGTTAAGTTTCCATGTGCCAGAAATGCTTTCACTTCCAGGCTTTCCCTACCACTGTGCGAGTCAGGTTGGGGCATTTTCTCTTCTCATCCAGGCTGTCAAGCCTGTACAGTGCTAATACATTCCTACAGAGACAATTTTGAGGCACATCTAAGCCAAAAGTCGTCCTTCAGGGGTATTCAGAAGCCCAAGACCTATGGACAACTTATGCAAAGTCACATAGGGAATATGTGGCAAGACAGATGGGGGCTTTGACCAGTACCAGCCAAGCCCTAATTTTGTAGTGACCAGCCAAATTACTGCCCTGCATGATGGCTCTCTGCTAACAGATGCAACTATTGCAAGTCTTAATTAATCAATACCTGTTAAAACTCCTACGTGGAAGTTTCTCCAGATGTAGATAGTCCCAAATCAATGCCATACTTACTCACCAGGGCAAGGACTGTGGTAAGATGAATGTGTTTGCCCTGCACTTAGTGACCAGAGCCTCAGCTCCGACTGGGATCAGGGTCCTGTGGCAGCATGAACACAGAAGAGTAATGATTACCGGCAGAGGGGCTCTTGAAAGGCTCCATCTCTCACAGCAGAGGTTTTTGACAGCCAGTGACTCAATGTTCTGCCTTTCACAACCATAATGACTCATAGCCCCAGGATGGAGAATGAGTGCAATACAGAGAGTACTATTGTCCCAGAGCCCATCAAAATAAGCAAGGTCATTTTCATCATTTAAAAGAAAATGACAAGCTGCTGGATTAATGTGTGGTGGGGAAAAAAAATACACAGAATAAAATAAGAAGAAGGGATGAGTAAATTTTTCAGATAACAAAGTTCACAAGGATTTTCAAACTCAAATTTTATAACCACAAGCAAGACGAATCAGAAGCTTGACTTTGATACCATTTGCTCTGCTATAAATCAAGATTAACCCCATGTGGATTTATAATGGGGTAAATCTGGCATACAACAAGAGAAGGACTAGGCTTTGAGTGCCAAGTGCATCTGGGTACCTTCTGCATTGCCTAACTGTGAACATGAGAGGGACTGTGCCTCACCACTGTGCTGCTGTACAGCTTAGAGACACATCTTAGGAGAAGTTAATTATCTCTGAACATGTAGGAAGGATGGCTTGGACACAGGAGGTAGCTAGAAGCTGTAACAATCCCTGGGTTGTGTCCCAAATGATCTGCAGCTCCTCAAATCAGATGTCAGGGTTAGGGGTTGGGGTGGCTGATGCAATGCAGTCTTGAATGAGTAAGGTGGAGCTTACATAGCTGGAGCACTATGCTGATTTCTGAACAAGCTGGACTGTGATTTTTTTATGTGTTCCAAAAACAGAAACCCACTTGGCTAAGGGGTTTCTCAGAATTGTTGAGTGTCTGCCAGGAGGTCACTGGGTACTCAGTACACCTGAAAATCAGACCATTCCAATGATGCCACCAGGAAGAAGAGCCTCTTTAATGGGACTGATTGTGTGGTCTTGTCTGATGCACAAGATTTCTGAAAATAACTCCCAGAAGAATGAGCTTCATGCATGGATATTACACACAAGTGAGTCTCATACTTCTCTTTCACAGAGTTCCTGCACACCACTTGGTTTCTGTCTTTCACATGGTAAGTCACAGCAGAAGGAGACAATCTATCCATCTCATCTGATTGACAACTAGACAACATTTCTATCCCTCCTAAGAGGATACATGATCCTCTTTCCCATCAGAGAAGTGTTTCAGCTAGTAGCATGCCCAGATCAGTTTCCTCAGATCAGAGGGAAGCTGTTCCCTCATGTTGGTGTCATGTGACCTGATCCTGGCTGTCCCTGCTCAGGCAAAATGCCACTGGTGGATGCTGCACAGAGCTGGGGCTCCTCGGGGGAAAGGGTCTGCTTTGGAGCACGATGACAAGTGCTGAGGAGGGAGTGCTGGGTACAGCTTTCCAGCCTGGCTGGAAGAGCAGGCACAGCCCAGCATGCCTAGAGGAATCTGTGACCTGGTGAGAGGCAGCTCCCACCCAGACCCCAGACACAGGGGAAGGCTTGTTTGACCTCCTGCTTGCAGAAGGGGGCACTCTGATCTCAGAGAGAAGACCACAAAAAGTTATGAAATGCAGCCTGCACTGTCAGGCTTGTGATGCCTTTTGGTGTCCCCTGCAGGTAGAACCACAAGCCTTTTGCATCACCCTTGGGAAGAGGAAATAGCACCTACAAACTTTAAGCCTGAAGAAGAATAAGGGGCAAGTTTGACATTTGACTCTTAGTGATAGGCAGTACCTAGGCAAATATTTGTAAAAGATAGCTCTGGCTCTTTGAACAAGGAAGGTAAGTGGAGGGGCAGGGACTTGCCCAAGGTCAGCCAGGCAATCTGCAGCAGATCCAGAGACCTTTGGGTCCCAACCCAAACCCCCAGACTCCAGACAGGACTGCATTTCACCAAGAGCCAGCAGCTTCACACCTCACTTTGCCTGTCTTATGCTCTCTTCCTCTTCTGTGCTTGGAAAAAGCTTGCTTTGAAATCCTGGGTGTTATCCCAGTTTCTCAGATCTTGTTTCTGTTGTCGTGAGCAGTGCTTCTGGGTGCAGTTGCTTGGATCACTGAGCCCAAGGAATCTGAGATCTGGGAATAATGTGATCCTTCAAAACATTTAATCAGCAAGTCCTTCCCCTCACCTATAGAAAATGCCATAAAGCTTGTACAGTCCTTTGCTACTAATTCACAGACCACCATACAAGTAAGGATTTAATGGAAACCAGAAATTACTTCTCCATAATGTATGGAGTAGGTCACTGGGACTTCCAAGAGACCAGTGTTCTCCCTGGAATAAAAGGAGGGGCACATGTTAAATACCTGGTATACTGTTGACTGAAGCTTCCCATCCACCAGAAGGGAGAATGAAGCTAACACTTGGATGAAGAAGAAAGTAAGCCATACTTTTCCCATGGGTAAGTTCTGGTCACAGGTCTAATAAGACTTAACACAATGCTTGCTGACATCAGTGATAATTGTCATTGTCTTCTCTGGTCTTTGGGCAGGCACTCAGTCTGGAAGGACCAGAATGGACATTTCAAGACCTCACCTGGGAGATTTTACTTTTGGTTTTCAGTGTTTTCTTAGCAGGAACCAGGTGCTACAGCAACAGTACAGAAACCTCATGAAATCCCACATCAAGCCTTGCTTATCCAAATATGAAAAACAGCTCCTGCTATGTGATACTTTCTGATCTACATTTTACCTGAAGCCTGCAGATAATTTGCAATGATTTGCTCATTCTGCACACCAGCCACCCACGCTCACCTGCCCACTCCCTTACACACAGGAGCAATGATCAGCAGAGGGAGAGAGCAAGGAGAGCTCCATTCTGCTGGGAGAAGCTCCCAGAAACCAGTCTTTTATTACTTAAATAATTACTGCTTAGCACAAGCCTCCTTGTCCCAGCAAGAGTCCTCTTTTTGTCCTGATCTGAGGTCAAGGACATCAGCCCTGTTCAATCAGCTGATGCACCCACCTTGCTTTTACAGAGCTTCTCATCATCCTTGGGGTTTACTGTGTCCCTGGTGTGTTCACTTTGTCTCCTGCTTGGCCTGGGAGGCTCCTTGAGGCACAGAGCATATCTGGCTGCTGTGAGAAGTTCTCTGCATGCCATGTGTCTGTGGTCCAGAGCCTGGCCAAGAAGCCAGCCACAGCTCCTGCCCCTGTGCTGGTGCTGTCTGGGGCTGCCAGGAGGGCTTCCCACAGCTCCTGGGCACGATCCACTCTGACAAACACAACAGGGACAAGGGCATTTCTTCTCAAAACTTAGGTCACATTTTGCATCTTCATATTTGCAGCTTTAATCTGCAGGGGTCTGTGTCCTTTCTGACTGTATTTCTCTCGGCACACTTAACGTTTCCAGGGTGCAAATTCAACACGGGGAGGGTTTTGGTTTTTTGAAGCAAGAAGGTTCAGTGTTGGGATGGAAGAGCCTTGGGGAGCTAGAAAGTTTTGTACACCCCTTCCCAAAGGGTGTAAGCCTCTGAATTAATGTGGAGTGGTTCATTAGTGAGATGGCTCTGCTGGGAACATCAATGGCTTTACCCAGGTCTGCCAGCAGCTAGCAGACACCTCCAGGAGAGCAGGATGGATGCTCAGCTAGTGACCCTGCAGGGCCATCAGCTGTCTGGAATGACATGTGGGTGGTCCAATACAACCAGGATAGTAAATAATGAGACTGTTATACAAAACAATTAGGATCCACTCAAACAAAATATGATTTAATAAAGCCTGGTGTGTATCTGCCAAGTAAAGCTCAGATGATTCAGATCATTCAGGACCAGAAAAGAGAAGCATCTCTCCAAAGCAGGAGGGGTTAGATGACCTTTGGATATTTAAACAAGAGGAGGGTGATTACAACAAGGAAGGTGATTTTGCCGCTTCATATGCATATGATAAGTACCATAAAACTTTCAAGTTATTCGAGTTAAATGTCAGCATTTTTAAAGGGCTTTTGAAAAAAACTGTAGAGGTGGCCAAAGACATAAACAATGTGAGAGTAAGGAGAAAATCCTGCAAAGAGAATTATGTGAGTTTTGTGCTGCACAATCCATCAAGAAGAAAATTGAGAGGTAGCCCTGACTGGAATGGGTAAGGACCCTTGCCAAGAAAAATTGGGGTCTTAGCTGGCTAGTGTGCACAACAGGACCTGAAAAGACATAAAAACCTGGAAACCTCTCAGAAGAATTAAAGGGAGTCAAAATGCACGAGGTGTGCTCTTTCCAGATGTAAGTAACTGGCCTCAATGTGGAGGTAGTGAGGTGATTGCTCAGTGGCCTGGGACATGTGACAGACCAGACTACTGGAAAAAATGCCAGACAAGGTTTAATCCCAATTATCTGACCTGCACCTCGGAACCTGACACCAGGGATTGCTCCATGCAGCGCCAGGTGCTGCTGCAGGCTGCAGAAAGGGAGAGAAAGGTGCAGGGCAGGGTCAGGAGAGCAGCTCCACATCTGAGACCCACAGCATCAGTTCTCCCAGTCTTGCAAATGCAAATAGCAACACCTGGGAAGAATTAGCAATGCTATTTTTTTTTTTTTTTGCTTGTTTGTTTGTTTTTGTTTAATCCTTGAAAAAATAATGAATGTATTTTATATCAAGTAGCTAAAGTTACTTACCTGGCATGTATTACTCATACTTTGCTGGAAAGGGAACCTCAGTAGCAAGGGCAGAAGGGGAATTTTTCTTCTGCCTGCAATAGGAAGTATAAGCATCTGTGGCTTCTCCAGTATGCCCTGCACTGCTCTTCTGGATCACTTCTAGCATAGTCTCACACTAGCAAACCTCTGAAGCAATTGCTAGACAGAAATCAGATCATGAATGTAGATGGAGCTGTTGGTGTGTCCTGAGTGGCTCAACAGGATTTTGGGGATCCTTCAGCAGAGAAAAACCAGACACCTAAGCTGATTCTGAGCTGGCACCCTACACCTCAGAATACTGGGAGTTATAACCCAAGGGCAAAAGCAGCACTGACAATAGCTTGGGGAGTTTTTCCACCAGCTAAGCTAAGATTTTGCTGTGCACTCCTGTGAACAACTTCATACACCCAATCTGGGACATGCCCAAACTCTTGAATAAGAATGGTTTGCTGTGTCTACTATGAAAAAAACCTCACTGGTGCAAAATCCAGGGCAGGCCAGTAAAATACCTGAAGCAGCTAAACTGAGGAATATTCATCCTGCCTGCAAGGAAACTCCATTTTGCCTGGGGGTGATGGCAACAGGCAGTGTATGCTCTGCTGAGGGAGTTTAGGAGGACAGCAGTTCAAAAGGTATCTAAGGGTTGATAGAACTCAGATTTCACAAACTTGAAGCAGTAAAAATAAACAACCTTTCTGCTTCTTCCAAGCAGTTGGTGAGGACAGCAACAGCCTCCTCCCTTCACATGCAGCAGTTTTGGGGCTCCAGGTCCAAACTACTGCCCCACAAGTTAGAAACCAGGTTCTCTTGCTCCAGCTGAGTATGTCTCTTTCCATGTCCTGTTCCACCTGAATGCCTCAGGAGCTGGGCAGAGCTCAGAACTGATCCATCCTCCACCACAGCTGGCTGAATTTTATCTTTAAAAGTGGGATGTTTAGGTTCCTGCCTAGCCCTCACTGGTTACAGCAGGCCATCAAGTCTGAATCCATGCAGGAACGAGACAAATATTTGTAGGACAAGTCAGTCCTGTTTCTTCTACAAGAAAACAATGGTTTCCTTCAAAGTTCATCACATATGCATGCAGGTTTGGTCCAGAAAGCAGTAACACTCATCAAAACTAATGTAAGTAGCTTGGACAGACATGGCCATCCTGCACCCTACCAAAATGCCTTTATGTTCTAGCAGAACCTCTCTGTTTACACCTCTACCACCCTGTCAGGAGAGTTGGGTCTGCTCTAGACTAACTGCCTGGTACAATCAGACATTGCCTTCACACTACTCAAAAAATCTGCCTCCAGCACATGCTGATCCCCAGTGTGGCTGCTACCCCTTCCCCAGGCACTAAATGACCTTTTTTACTTTGGTTCCCCTTTCCTCAGCTGTTGGTCTTTGATTTCTTATGTCTGCTCCAGGAGAGAATCACTGCTGGATCTCCTTCTTCTCTGTGATCCCAGGTGGTATTCAGCAGGAAGCAGGAATTTGCAGTGGTAGCTCACAGGGAGCTCGGGCTCAGAGCAGGTCCCAGTCAGTGTCAGCCACAGGCAGTCCTGCAGTCCAGAATTATGTCTGCATTATCCTCACAAGGGCCATCTGCACATGGACATCACTTCTGGCTCTCTTATCCTGCATCCTGCAGAACAGGACTACACACTGGTGTTTTTCCTTCAGTCCAGAGGTACTTTAATCCAAATTTAGCTGGGGTGTCATCTTCACTGGGACCTTGCCTAAACTAGATGACATTGGCACTGGTGGTTTTTACTTGGTCCATTCTTCAAGATCATTTCACATCTGCCATGGACATAAAAAAGTGACAGATTCAGTGAGTGGGCTTAGGAAGCTTCAGCTTTCTTAACAGATCACATCAGTGATGAGGTCCTATTCACATCTTCCCTATTCACATCTTCCCTATTCATATCTTCCCTGCTTGCCTCTAGTTCCTCTACTCTGTCTGTTAGACTTAAGCCACTTCCATGGCTGACTTTATCCCTCTTCACCACAAATCAATTCCTGCAAAACCAGCACAAGATGGGAGCTGCTGTGAGCTCCCAAGGAAACAGGAGATGGGAAACTGTGGAGTGGTTTTGTGCCTTTCCCCAGACAATGTTCCACTCTGCAGTCTCTTCCTTGCCAAGTGACTCAGTGTGAGGAGGTTTCTGCCACTCCAGGGGTATGAAACTCTCCTCTTTCCTTCTTACAAGGGTGTCTCATTCCACAGGCTCACCTGTGCAGTTTACTCATGTTTAGGTCTCAGAGAAACAAGACCATTGTACTCTTCAGCCTATGCCTTCAGCAGAATCAAACAGGCAAGTGTAACCACAGCATGGTTATCTGCTAAATGCCAGCTTTTGGCTCTTTCATGTTTCACATTCACCACTTAGCACCAGCATCCCCCAGAGCAGAACTGGTAAAGGGAATGTCCTTCCAGCACTGTCCTTGACCCAGCTGCCTCTGTATTTTATCCACTATTTATGGCAAACAGACACCTGCCATTCTGTCTGAAGCAGAGATAAAGACACTCTGTGAGGAAAGGAGTAAGAGTAATAGCTCACCTGGATGATGCCTTCTTTACCAGAGGGATTTGGGGCTTTGGAGGAGCACAAAGTGAAGTGCCTCTTGCTCAGGACAGTGCACCAGCATAAAGCAATGAGCCAGTCTGTGTAACCATATGTTTTCAAGTCTGAATGGCTCCTGTCCTTGACCCAGGGGTACAAGCTCAGTCCTTCATCTTGGTTTGTAGCTGTACCACAGAGCCTGGACTGGACAGTCCAAAGCAGATGGACCAGCTGGTAACACTCTTCAGGTGCCAACATGTCTCCACCACATTAACTCATTAATCTTCTAGGCTTGGGATATCCCTTTGACCCATCAGATAGTTGGTACAAACAAACTACTGCCTCAGAATGTTTGGAAATAAACTTTTCTCACAGTCATTTTGACCCAACAGGATTTCTTACACCTTCTGAAGCAGCTTAGGTTGGTCTTTCACTGTTGTTCCCTCACCTGTGCCAAAACCCCAAAGGGAGAGAGACCAAGTATTCATACAAATGTCAAGCAGGACTACCCAAAACTGATGCTAATGCAGCTAATGCAGCCCCTTGTCACCCTTAAACTGCCACGTCAGTGACTGCTGCCTCTTGGCTGCTGTCACCTCACTGCTGTCCTGAGGCTTAGCAGAGCACCTAAGGGAGGACCCAAGAGTACCACAGCCACCTGAGTCAGGAGGATGAGGCACCCATCCAGACACCCTCAGGTCAAAGAGGATCCAGGAAAGACCTCACGTTTCTTGTGCCTCCCCCCAAGGCTGCTGGGCTACTCTGCTCATCCTGCAGGGTGGAAGAATGCACCAAGTTCAAATCTAATTCCAAATATTTCACCACTGAAATAGTCTCAAAAGCAAATAGCAGCAGCTAAGCACCAAGCACCAGATCCTCTGTGATGATTTAGCTGAAGGAATACCAGACATGTAACAGGATCTGTAGCTGCAGTCTGCAAAAGCATTGGAACTCTATGCTCAGATCCTCGGTTCTTGTTCTCAGATTGCCACAATATAATACACTCCTTTTTTTTCAGTAGTGGAGAGACAAACCCTGTTTGTAAGAGTTGTTATTCCCACTTAGCTTTGCACAATGGTGGTGAAGCCAAGTGGGGGTGCATAGGGCTGCAAGCAGTCGTAATTTCTTGAGCCAAAGCTGAGCTCCAGAAAATCAAACTTGGACTGGCAGTGTTTATGTAGGACAGCATGTGGTCCTTCTGCTCTGGTGTGTGAGGTAAGCATCAATACTTCTCAGCTCTGTAGAGAGAAAATAGGAAGTACTTTAATTATTTGCATCTTTACTTTCATTTCCTTTATTTTTTATTATTATGTGGGTCAAACCCACTACAAGCCACTAAGTTTTACATTTGTTACAACATGTCACTTCTAGCAGAGATCTAGGCTTTCAATGTTCCCCCAAAAATTTCTTGAAATATTTTGGTTTTCTAATGGGTCTCTATCCCTGCAGGTGGAATTTAAGCAGATATCTTCAATGGCTTCACAGGGGCTCAGAACTGCATCTTGCTCTCTGTGTCTCATTCTGCCCCACAACTGTAAGGCTGGAACAAGCACCCCAAGGTCAACACAGTTAATTACCTTTGGTGGAACTGGGATCATTATCTGTCCTTCACATGCACTCTCCACTTTCTGCTGAAAAGTTCTTTATGGACTGCCAGGGTCTCTTCGCTGGTGGGCTGGCTTTAAAATGTTTCTCTTCTTGGTAGTAAACTGCCTTTTCTACTGTTTCCTCTGGTAATATCTAGGTTTTGTAGGCTACCTTCATAGGTGGTCTAATTTAGGCCAGATGCACACAGTTGTTAACAAATCCGTGATGATGTATAAAAGGACTAAATTTAGAAACACCTAATAGGGAATTTGAATAGTAAAAATTTAAAAAGAAAAAAAAAGAAGGAAAAGGAAAATGAAGCTCTGTTCTGTAAGTCTATGCAATGCCAGTAAAATAACTCTGGAAAAGGTGGCTTTTGCTGACTGCTGAAACCAGCATCAGGGTTTAGGTACAACAAACAAGTGGGAAGTAATCCTAATAGTAAATCACCCCAAACACAGATGCCCAGCTGAATGCTACACAAGCTCAGAGGCGCTTTGAGATCAAGGCTCAACAAATCACTCCAGATTCAGTTGTCATATTCATTGGGATAGCACCTTAGGAAACCTAGGGAAACAGAGCAATGCATTTTTTCAATCCCATTTGAAGCATTCCAGCTGTAATCCTAAAACTCGTTTTCAGACAAGCATTTGCTGACCTCAAGAAAATACTTACTGCAATTGCTGAAAATGCTCAGTAGTCTTCCTGAGTCTGCATCCCCTGGGATAATGGACTAAATCTGGCCTCAACTTCAATAAAGAGTTTGTGAATGCTGACTAGTAAGCTCACCTTTGCATACCTGTTGAGGCTGGCTGTCTGAAGAGACTGTTCCCCATGGTGGCACAGGAGCTGTTCAAGAAATGCACAAAATTCATTAGGTTACAAGCTGGAACCACCTAAGCCCCCAACACACACACTTGGCAGGTAAAGGCTGACATCCTATGGTACTAGAACTGACACACTTCCCTAAACTGTCTTAAAATCTTGGAAAATTTGAATTACCCTTCTTAATATGAAGTTTATTGTGCATGTACTTGGAAGAAGCCAGAAGAAGTGCAGAACACAGGGTCACAGCCCACTTCAACATGCTAGTGTTTTTTCCTTAAAGAACATAGAGCCTGAAACCCAAAATCTAGGTAAGGATATCCCAGGGTTTGCAATAGTTGAAATTCTTGTAAACCTTGCCAATTAATTCTTTCCTTCTAAAGTCAGGAAATAAATCACCAGCCTTAGAACCACCACTTTCTTACCTTACCCCACCTCAAACAGGGTAGTCTAAACTTTTATCTGGAAAAAGCAAGTAGGTGGTTTACAAGTAGACTTATTTTTCTTACCACTGCTCTATCAATACACCTAGAGAGCTAGAAACAGAACCAGAATACAGCCATGAACCTAATCCAGGTTTCTCAGCTAAACAAAACAAAAGGATGAAAATAGCACCTGGCTGGCTCCTGAGCAGGGACTCTGAGCTAACCTCCATGAGCTCTCAGCATATGCTTTTTCCTTAAAGTGGTCTTGAGCTGCCATGGATTGGAGTAGCACTATCTTAATTCACCCCAGATGGAGATCTTCATTTCCACCCCTCCTCCTCTCTCTTTTCTCTGCACCACAAATTTTAAGCAAGTCCAGACTCAGAGAGCCTCTGGCACCCTTCCTATAAGCCTATAAGCAAAATTTACAATATTCAGAAGCTGCAGTAAACAGAAGCTGAAGATAGTGATGTTCACTGCTGATCCAGTGAGGATTCACAAAATAGCAGGAGCCTTATGACAAAACCATGTGAGCACAAGCAGGTGACTGTAACAGCACTGCATTCTGATACTGTCTATGATTTGTTAAGTACCCAGTTGCCCAGATGGCTCACAGAACCAAAAATATTTTTTCATGATTTTAAACCTTACTATGAATTTTATGCATGTAATAATCAATGGCACTAATAATATATATACCTTTGATTTTTCCCATCCTCCTTCCAGGTCCTAGTAATTTACTGTACATGTGGTACATTACTGTTATTTTAGCCAATGTTTTTTTTCAAATTAAGCTTGATATCATGATTTTGCTGTCTGTGTGCTGAAACAGTGCAGGGAGGCACTATAATAATGTGAAAATTTTGTAACCTTTCAGTCCCACACGTTCCACAATCCTGCAATTATTCAAACTGCATGACCAAAGTTCTGCTGTGCCTCACATCCCAAAGACTGAAGTCCAGCCCCTCTTGTGATGGTCTTTTTCACACCTTTTAGCACAGAGCTGTAAATTTAAGCAGAGCTGTGGACTGGCACTGATTTAATGGTGATAACACTTCATGCCTTTACAATGCACTTGCAAAGGACTGCCTAAGCAATGATTAACTGAGTGCAGCATCAGGGCAGGGCAGGTGGGTGGGTATTTGGTGATTACCTGGCAGGGGAAGTGCAGTGCTGGGGCTGAGTGAGCTGTGGCAGTGCCCCTGGCCCAGCTCCCATGGGCAGGCTATGGTTCACTGAGCTGCTGAGCTGAGCCCTGCTCCAGCAGCACTCCTGGGGAAGCAAGAAGAGCAAGCAGCCCCAGCAGAGCCCTGTGGGGATGAGGCTCTCCACTGCCACCCAATTCAGTGTTGGGCCACTGCTGTCTTCTGTGTGTCCTTCCTCCAGAGCACAAGGAACAAGACTCTCCTTATTGAAAAGGCACTGCATGGAACAGGGATTCTTTCTCTCAGGATGTTGGTACATGAATATTATGGCAAGGTACAGCTTGCTGACTTTTATTGATGGAATCACAGGTTGAGTTGATAAAGGCTGTCTGTACCTCACATCTAAGAGATTCCCAGAAAGCATCAGAATGGCATTTTGACTCACAGGCCCAAACAATGGTAAAAACAGAACAGCACATGGTTGGACAAAGGCTTAAATGCTAGCAATGACAAATTTCAGATCCAAGGGTAACCAGGGAAACATCCTCAGAGCAGATCCCATGAGACTTTACTGTTATTTAATTTTTTGACTATGACATGGAAAAAGAGTTATTTAATAAAGTTGATAGCATAAATATATGCACAGTAGTAACTAATGAGGACAGTACATCACTGACAGAGTAAATATCTAACAACAAAGACTATTGGTTTCATATAAAAGCAGGGAATGCTAAGGAAAACAATTATTAAGGCCACAAGTGGGTAAATAAAAACTTGCAGCCAAAAGCAAATGAACCCAAAGTGATTGAAAAACATAAAAATGCTGAGTGGCTTGTGCAGGTATTGAAGCAACAAAGTGTTGGCTACTCTCATGGGCAAGCCTACAACATGGTCCAATGTTTATAAGCTGGCATTTGGAACACCCAGAGTAGAAAGATTCAATAGAGAAAGGGTTAATCAACAGATTAGGTCACTAATTGCTATGGAGAATTCTTTGTCAAAGGAAAGTTTAAACTCAGGGCTCATGTTTTTCCACAGGAGTCATGCCTTAGTTCTGGTTGATTCATTGAAGTCACAAATTTAAATGTTCTGGCTTCAGTGAGTGACCAGAACTTGTAATATGCCCTGTGTTATGCAAGAGATCAGGCACTTGATATAATTTTTAAACTTTGCAGACTCTTAATTGAGAAAACCAGCAAATGAGTGTTCTTCAGTTAAGTAAGCACTGGGTTTGTACCTGTATCCTGAATTGCAGCTAATTCCCAAGGTAAGACCTGGCTGATAACGAAATAACTCTCTTCCTTCTCAAAGCCCTTAAAAGAATGAGAAGTTAGAAATTCAGGGCATCCTGTGAAACTAACATGAGGTCTTTAGGGCAAAGATCCTTTCTAAAATTGGGATAAATTTCTTATTTTTCCATCTAAAAGATAGAAGTGAGAGGAGACTGAGACAGCTGTGTGTCAAAATTCCTCCATACCCATTGAGATCTCGAGACTCAATTCACATGGTGCAGGTATTTGGTACATCCCAGGTCATCCTGTCTATGCTCCATCTTCTTCTGCAGAAGGTCTCAGGTCAAGCTGCAATCTACTCACCCTATGTGGGTGTCTTGATACTGCATATTGTCTCACATAGCACTACATGTCACGAGCAGGCACCCAAGCCTTGCCCCAGCCAACAGAGACTGGAGACTAACTCATGTTTCCTGTAAGCAGCTATCCATATGTGCCCACCTCAATCTCTCTCTAGGCTCCATTGATTACAGGGATTAGGTCTCCCCTGATTACAGTGAGAGTTTGGGCACCCAGCTGATGCAGCCAGTATCTAAAATCAGGTGTCTGAATTGGCAGCTGCACCCCACCCTCGAGCTGAGTTTCACTGCCCATCATAAATACATTTTGTGCTGTGATGTGCCCCTGGCTGCCCTGCCTGCCTTCCAGCCATCACTCATTGGGGCACTCATTCCCACCAGCCTCGTGCAGGTGTCTCACATGCACTCAGGGGTCCCACATGGCACAAAGGGCTGGTTTCAGTAACCTCATGATGACTTAGTACTCAGTGGAAGGTTGTTGTCCAGGTCTTCTGGACCAATGATGAGGAACAAGAAGTAAAATCAGAAGGTAATCAACCCCATCTGTTTTAGGCATATTTTTTGGCATAACTTGTCTTACAGTACACCATCCTCACAATAGGCTATTGTTTTAATCTAATCTTGAACATTACATGCAAAGCCTTTTGTACAACAGCATTTTCCTCAATTCCTATCCATGTCTTCTTGTCCAAGAACCTGCCTCACATTGACAGAACAATTTCATATAGTCCAACAATCAGCCAAATCAGTCAAATAGGAGATGACATTTGAAACTTTCTTCCTTTTCCTTTTTCAGCTGTTGGGAATTATTTGCTGACTACACAGAAATGGATCCAAGCATCTTATAAAGTAGGTATAAAAAAGGGAAACTGCTCAACAAAAGGCAAGCATTTGGGGAAATATCCATTTCTGTGGTTAAGCCAAAGCCCTCTCTTAAAAGCAACAAGATACAAGAAATAATCTTTTGTCAACACAAAATGGAAAAGGAACCCTGTAGTGGATTCCTTCATCTCATGATGGGCCTCCATGCAGAGGTTTCCCAGTGCTCCAGATGCCTCTGAGCCATGCCAGCATGACATGGGCTGAGGGAAGGGTGCAGCAATGCCATCCTGGCCTAGGAGCCATCCATTGGCACAGCCAGGCATCATCCAGATCATCCAGAGCCATCCAGGGCTGGGCTGGGTGTGCTGAGCCTGCACACAGCTGAGACCTTCACTAGCTCATCTCAGAGCACAGACATGCCCTGTGCATTCACTGCTGGCCCCAGCACACAGAAATAATGCTGACAGCACTTCCATGGCCCTCAGCCAAGAGTTACATCATTCCATTATTTTTAATAGGAAATGTATGCCTTTCTTCATTTACTTGCTGGCATCCAAGATTTTAGAGCTCCTCACTTTGATTGCAAGCTTCGTCTTCAACTTTAAAAATCACACATTCTCCTAAAAGGGAAGGGTTGATATTAATGCAAAACCACTTGTCTCCTGAACAAAAAGCTTTAATGCTTTAAAAGAGCAGATCCTCAAGAATAACCAGCAGATTGAGCTCTGTCTGCCAAGCACCCCCTGGCATCAATGTGGAGGAAGGATGAAGAGAATTTGGTCCACAGTCCTAAACCTAGGCATGGGCTCCATGTAAACAGCATGCCCATCTGTAAACAGCAATTCTCCTGTCCTGTGTTACCTCTTAAGCTAATGATAAGTTGAACCTGTTTTGGCTTTAAACATTTCATAGCAGCTTCACACTGGAAATTATATTTGTACCAGTTGTTTTCTAAGCTACTGTGGGTGTGTCTGAGTATTTGAAACACATGCACGTATTTATGGAAGAGAAAGGGAAAAATAAAATTTTCCTCCTGCCCTGTTGCTTGAGACTGGTTTTTCAGGATTAGCAAAACAAGGTCTTGATGAACTACAAAATGCAATGGTTGGGACTATGATAATCTGTATGCTGATAGTTGCACACAAAGCTATAAATACAGAATGGGAAAAACCAGTGATCTCAGCAAGGCAATTGTCAGTAGGTGAACTAATGAAGCAGACACAATATTAACATCACTTCTGCAGCCCTGTCTGAGTGCTGGTTGAAATAGGAAAGGCCATTATCACATTGACATCATCTCAGTCCTTGCAAGCACACTTCTAGAGAAAAATAAGCCAGAAGGGTCTGCCAAGCTTAATGGATCTTTGTTCAGGAGTCTTTTTGGTGTTTAGATGAACTGCTTTCTAAATTATGGGGGTTAAAAGTGGGCAATTCTGTGAACACAGCTCTGAGCCTTTCAAACCTGTGCTCAGACACTACTTGAAATCCACTCCACCTGCAGCATAAGGCACAGCATACAGACTGTTCTGCACAAATGCTTGATGCCATGTATTGTACATGGCAGAGCAATGCTTGGATCCAAAGTCCCCATAAATCTGAGTAAACTCTTGGTTGACACAATAGCCAAGACCACTCCTGTGAGGAGCAGCTGAGGGAGCTGGGGGTGTTAGACCTGGGGAAAAGGAGGCTCAGGGGAATCTTATTGCTCTCTACAGCTGTCTGAAATGAGGTGTGGGTCAGTCTCTTCTCCCAGGTAACAAGTGACAGGACAAGAGGAAATGGCCTCAAGTTGTGCCAGGGAAGGCTTAGATTGGATATTAGGAAAAATTTTCTTCACTGAAAGGATGGTCAGACATGGAAATAGGCTGTTCAGATAAGTGGTGGAATTGCCATGCCTGGAAGTATTCAAAAGGTGTGTGGATGTGGCATTTGGGGCATGGTTTAGTGTGAACATGGTAGTGCTGGATTGATGGTAGGACTTGATGAATTCAGTAGTATTTTCCAACACTGATGATTCTATGATAAACTAATTGTGGAAGGAAACTAAAAGGGGCCAAACCACTTTATGTCACCCAACACTTAACATGCATTTTGTGCATCTTCCTTCAAAAAGAAAATCCCTGATGCAGTTGGAGAAGGTAATATTAACATAAAAATTCCTTACAGGCCCTTTTTTTGTTAAGTTAAATCTTTCTTTCCGTAAGTTTAACTGCCCAGGACTAACAGAGGAAAACATCCAATTAATGAATTTTCATCGTCTCTAGTAATCATGTAAATTACATTTGCTGGAACTAAAAACATCATGACTTTAAGGTCTGCTGTGTCTCAATTTGACAGTCAAAGATGATGTTAGTGGTCCTTGAAGAAGGCTGAGAATTTACCTTTTCCTCTCATAGAAAATTCCCTTTTTTCTCTCCTGCATGGTCAAACAAAAATTGGACCTCAACCTCATTTTTGGTCCAGAATTCATAATATTGTCTAGTCTGCTTTTCTAAGTGTAATTGTATGGGGTGGGTGGGAGAGGAATTTCCCAATGTGAGGTAAGGAGTGAGGCAGTTTTGTGTCAGGCTGATCTTACTTCAATGACTGTCTCCTGCTGACAGCCTCATGGGAGGTTCAGGAGTGAGAGAAGCACCCTTAGGAGACAAAATAATGTGGCTGAGTGGAGCAATGGTGATAAAAGGCACACAATCAATTTAATCAGAATCACTGCCACTGGTCCTGTGTGTGTGTAGGTGTATTATTTATACCCCTACACAGTGTAATACATGCACATTGATGGTTAAAAGGATCATTGCCACGTAGCCAAATATTTCATAATTTTTAAGGTCCTCTCAGCCTTGGATCAGCAGATACATGGAGGAATACCAGTAAGTGCTGTCTAATAGATTGCAGACCCCTGTGAGAAGCACTATCAGCATGGTGCATGTGTCAGAGAAGTGCACTGTCAGCAGGACAGCCTCTGGGCATCCATCCACATTTTCCTTAGTTTTAAAAGAGCCAGAATCCTTTTAGAGGCCTTGATCAAAATAGGATGAATAAAAACTAGGTTAGGCATTGTAGTTCTGGGTGCAGCTTCTTTCATTGTGCATAAAATGGTCTGTATGTGTGTTTGCAGGCACAGGGACAGAGTCTGGGCACTTCTTGGGCACTTGGTGGGAATTCACCCCCCAGTCTCCCACCCTGCTGCCAAGAGTGAACTGTACCTCCTGGGACAAGCTTCAAGGAAAGGATCTGCAAAGCTACACAACAAACAAGTAAAAAATAAAACACACCTCCAGAGCACAATGCTCTTCCCACATATTCAGATTGCTTTTCACTTTTGTTTCCTGCTCTCTTCACTCTCCTGCACCCTCGTGATGCAAAGGTATGGGCAGAGTCTGCCTGCTGCTACATTTAGGGTGCATTTAGGGCCAACCTGCTTCCACAGGACATAAAAAGCTCTGGGTGCAGGAGGAGAAGAGGCAGGAAGTGGAACAAGGAGGAGGCTGAGGAGATGCAAAGTAAGGTTAGATGTACCCTAGATACCTGGAGTTGGGTGCTCCTTCCCAGAAATGGGAATATGGTCAGTCAACAACTGCCAAAAACATGCTGTGAGCATTACTGACAGACAAGATATGCTGGGCCCAGGGGGAGGGAGGAGAGAAAATGGACCATGAAACTATCCTTCTAGGTCTGAAGTTCTTCAGAACCAATGGAAATTCTGTCACTGATTTCTCTGGCCTTTGGGTTGGGATTTCCACCCACTGAGGAGCCCCAGCAGTGTCCAAGTTGCAATAAAAGCTGCAAGATTTCTCATTAAGCTCAGCTGGACAGATTGCTGTGCCAGAGTGGACATCCCAGCTCCACCAGGACTGGCTGAACTTCTGAAATTGGCCCATGTATTTGCCCAAGTTTTGCCTAAGTGGTAATGACTCAGGGATCACCCAGGACCAGAAGGGCTGATCAGCATTAAAAACCCTGTGTCCTGTCTGGGCATAGAAACTGGTTCCAGCTACCCTTGGTGAGTGAGGAGGTATCAGAACTTAAATCTCTTGCTTCTTGGTCTCATATCTTGCATCTGGATCTCGCTTGTGTTCGTTCTCACAGGGTCAGCAGCTCTGCCTGTATTCCAGCTTGGGAAGGAGGCTCAACCACCCCATCCTGCTATGGTAAATCAGTCTCTGACCTGCTGCTGAGCCTATCAAATACCTGGATAGTGACCGGCCCTCTGGTGAAAATCCAGAATAGACCCAGCTGCTTCCTGCATCGTGCTCCCTTGCTGCTCCTGTGGCTTCTGTCCTGCCCTGAGACACATGCCAGGCATCAGCTGGGTCTGGGACCCCTCTGGTGTCTCAGCATGGGTGCCAGGGACTAGCAGGGAGCATGTCATCTTCCAGGGCACCTCCACATTATGGCCTTCCCTCCACACCTGGTTTGGAGCAGCTGCAAATGGCTCAAAGGGATGTATTGCAGCCAAAACTGAAGAGATTCCTGGACTTTTTTAGGAGGCAGACCATGCTCAAAGAAACATTGGGATAAGAGGTTCTTTGCTTTGGAGAAGTTCATCACATTGTTGAAACACAGATGACAAATGCAGTTTGCAAAGCTTTTTAATGAAGTTGGAAGCATGGGAATGGGCAGGGTCCTTAGCACATTGCAGGGCTTAAATTACATTTCACCAGTAAATCTCAAGGTTTTTCAGGACAATAATCCCCACTCACAGACAGGGAAATGAGACAGGGACAGAGACAGCTCACAGCCACTCTGCAGGGTGGTGAGCACAAGGAGGAGATGCAGGGGACTGCCACACTCAACATTCTGCTAGGATTTATGACAGCAAAAATAGGCAATCCTAATCTGTCCCATAAAAGGGAAAGCACCCCCTTGGATTTAAACATTAAGATTAAACAGATCCTCCCTGCTCACTGCATCCCAGCCCAGAAAAACAATACTCCTTTCCTAAAGCCATTAGCTCCAGAGGCTGCATCAATAAAATGATGAGATGTAGCTGAGTTGCTGACACTAACATCATGCCCAGGCTCCCTGAGGCATCAGGATTACCTGCAGTCCCCAAGGAAAAGCTCAAGGTGCTACTGAAATGAAATTCCCTGACAGGGCATGGTGACACACAAGGCAGAGAAATTTAGAACCTGTGACTTAGGCTGCAGGTATTGTACCCTCTGTTGGGTGCCCTTTAAAGCACTCTCTGTAAGGATATGGCAGGGAGAAAATAAAGGTGGAAAGGTCAGAGGTTCCTTCAGAGCAGTAGAGGATGAATCACTGGTCAGTAATGAGTGGTGCAGAGCACGTTCCCAAATGCTTTTTCCTGGGTTTGGTCAGAGCCAATGATTCCTGTGCCCCAGTGGGACAGGCATCCCTCCAAAATGGGTTATGTACTCCCAGAGGTATCAGCACTCCCTGCTGGGCTCTGCTGGGCTGGTCAGCTGATGGACCATCCTAGCAGCTCCAGGGGCAAAGGAAGCTGGTTGAAACAAAGAAGATGGATGTTTTTCAAAGGGATTGATTTTTTACAATGGCTAAGCAGCCTGAAGAACTGAGAGATACCATTCTGTCAATAGGCTTAGCAGAATTAAAAATCACAAAGCCATTGTATTGATAAGTGCTCCATCTGCAATTAGCAGAACGACTGCAATTACTAACAGGCACAAACAGCCTTCACTTCAGGATATTGCAGCCAAGTTAAGGTAGACTTGGAAAGAACAGTATTTCTTCTGCTGCAGAAATTACTAAAATATTGTAAAACTATTTTGTCTCAAACTGGTACAAAATATCAAAATCTCAAATATATGCACATCTGAACAACTCATCCAGACCACCTCAGCAGAAAAACTTGTGTCAACGCACCCTGCAAAGTGATTTCTTTAATATTGATCGTGGTTATATTTGTGTGCTGAAGCATACCAGCATAAATACAGCTTTCCTTCAAATGCTGGGGAGCTTTTATAGGACTGTACTAAATAATATGGAAGATATTCCATGGACTGGACTCAGACAAAGAAAAAAAATTACTTCAGTGTATACCTTGGCAAATCAACTTGGAAAAGGAGGTCCAAAATCCCTGGAGAGACACCACTCACCACTGATGTACATTGGGACTCTGAGCTGTTGACCACTGTCCTGTGGGTGCAACCATCCAACCAATTCCTCCACTGAATAGTTCACCAATCAAATCCTTCTGTCTTCTGTTTAGAGAGAGGATTTTGTGTGGGGCAGTGTCAAAGGCAATGCAGAAGTCCAGGTAAATGATACCTCCAGCCCTTCCCTTGTCCATTGCTGTAATCACTCCATCTTAGAAGGCCACCAGGTTGGTCAGCAGGTACTGACCTTGATGAACCCATGAAGAAGATCTTGAAAGTCAAACAAAGTATTTCAAATTACATTTGAAATGGAAAATCCAGCTTTCTACTTCCAAACTTATCTCAATAACCATTTGAAAATGTCTCATCACATCCTCATCAGAGGCTGCCACCACACAGCCTCTGCTGCTATCTCACCTGTCCATTCTTCTATCCTTCTCTTGGTGTCTTCTCTTCACTTCTCAGTCTCTGGGGTCACACAAGTGTCCCTGCCCTGTCTTAGCCATTACTTGGTCACACTCTCCCCGTTCTGCCCCTCTTGGGTGTTACCACCTCCTGCTACCCAGCCCACTGCTTGAATCCAGCTAGGATTGGCTCCTCCCAGTGGTGGGGCTCTGGGCACATGGGGTTCTGACTCACTGGGTCAGTGTGTACCCCTCCTGGGCACTGGGCCCTGCTGCCCCTCCCTTACAGGGGATACCCATGTGATACTCAAGGGTAAAACAGGACATTAGAACATGAAAACCACAAAGAAGAAATCAAGAGGTATTTTTGCCTCTGCCTTCTGCAGGGTAGGGCTAGGCCTGTCACATTTGAGCTGATTTAACTCTGTTTTCTTGGAATGCTGCTTTTCAGGCAATTCTATATTCTGGCTGTAAACCTATGGCAAGAGGTCTGGAAAGATGACTGGGGTACGTGCTCCTGCAGAGCTCAGCGATGCCAGGAATCTCTCCATCTTGCAGAGTTTATTTCAGTTTCTGTCTGACAGGCAGAGTGCCATTTGCTCTTTTTCAGTGAAAGAGGCTCAGAGGTAAGTTATCCTTTCCTGACATGCTCTCCTTCCTCCTCCACGCTCCCCCTTACCCCTGCCAAACTGGATGAACTGGATAGCTTCCCAAGATATACCCCAGCTTTCAAAGCACTGTACAGCTGACATGCTCTGATTCCTGTCTCCCTTCAGCTCCTCCGTGTGCAGGGACACAAACTCTCATGACTCCCAGGAGGGTGGGCATCCTGGCTGGCCTGAGGCTTTGCACAGCCCCAGGCAGGCTGTGTGCCCCCAGGAGCAGCTGGGCAGAGCCAGGTAGATGTTCCTCTCTGGGGGATGAGCCAGCAGCAGTGCTGGAGGCAGCACTGCCCCTCTGCAGGCTTGTGCATTCTCCATGGGAAGCCCATTCAGGCTATCAGTCATGCTCCTCTTCTGTACTCACAGTTTCCACCAGCATCATGAGAGGTTTCCACTGTCAGAGGAAGCTGGGGGCTGGAAATTTCTGTAGCAGCAAGAGTGGCCCATGTGCTCTCAGGATGGGTTTGGTGCCCTTGACTGGGAGAAGATGGTTGCTTTACACTGGTGTGGGAGAAAATGGATTCAAACTTAAATAGGGAGGTCGTGGGGACCAAAGACAAGCTGCTTCACAGTATCTGCCCTCCTCCCACTGGGGTCTGGTGAGAGCCCTGCTCTGCCCTCACCCTTGGAAACCCTTGTCCTCTGCACCCAAACCTCCCCAAGGACAGGGACTGCAGCACCTTGGGTTTTGAGGCTCTGCACAGGCATTTGTCCCTGAACACTCAAATATACAAGAGCCATTTTTGTCACACAACCTCAGTATTAACTTACTCAACTGATGTGGAAAGATATTGAGTCATATTTGGAGAATGTGTATGCAAATAACAGCTCTGAAAATCTCATTTTTTTCTTTTAGCTTTTACTGTATTTGATCTGTGATATGCCAGTACCCAGTCTGAACTTTAAAATAAACAAGTAGGTGTACTTTTTCATCCAACACAAAATTAAATTGTGGGACTTGGTGGAATGAATGTTGGAGGCCAATAGTTCATAAAGGACAGATCTATCAAGGGCTGCTGAAAGTAATCTGGGTACAACCTCCAGACCAAGAAGATCTTGACTTTGCTTTAGCTCTTTGCTTTTATCTCTTTGCTTGAACTCCTGTTATGGACCAGACTGAGCATGGACTGAGCTGTGTGAACTTTTGCTCAGGCTGCAAAAGGTGGTTCTTCCCTCCACAAACAGCATCTCTGCCATGAACATAAAGATCATTTTTCTCCAGTGTACCTTTACTCTGTAGAGCCACACTTTAGGTCAGACATCAGCTTGTTCTGGAGGGGTATTTGTTTGCTTGGGTTTTGGTTGCTTTTGTTTTGAAGAGCAATGTGGTTAAATAAAAAGAAGTGCTGGGACTCTTCCATTATTCATCAGAGTTAAGCAATCCCAAACAAAAGCCAGGTTGACATTAGTGGGAGTTTCATGTGTTACTCGTTCCTCAAGGAGACCTGCTCCAACAGAACTAATCTGTAGCCTCAACACCATGTCTCTGTCTCTGACTTTCCCAGGGTGTGATGGCATGGAATTCACCTGTGGCTGCCTCAGCCACCGTCCAGCATGAACCCACCTCTGCCATGGGCTCAGGCTGGGGGATGCAGGAATAGTGAGACAGCAACCATGGGCACAGCCTGAGAGGGTCTGCCAGGCTGCAAGAAAAAGGAGGGGAAGAGTGAAATCAGAATAGGAAATGGGTAGGTTAGGTTGGATTTTCTCTTCACAAACATTGGTACACGGCAAAATGTGCAGGGACTCAGGGATGGTGACAGCCCAGCAGAGAGCCCTTGGAGCCAGTGGAGATGTGCTCAGCTGTGCCAGGGACATGCTGATGGGTGATGCACCCTGGGGCTGACTCATGCTTGTGCTACTTTGGTGGATCCCCTTTGTTGTCAGGGCAGCAGTATCAGCACAAAACAAGGACTCGCACAGCAGTGATTTTGGGAGCAGTGTTTCCACCGGAGTTGACCTGTTTGCTATGGTCTTTGCTGTGAAGAATAAATAAGACTGTGGCATGAATTGAACTTTTAAACCCAGACCGTTCAAGTGGGTTTGAAATTAGGACTGTCTTAATTAAAAATGAAAGGCTATTTACAGCATTAAGCTACCCTTTGACACAGTTAAAGTTATGAGAGGGGAGACAAACCAGAACCTGAGCTTAAGTTTGGAGATGTAGTTGTTTCACCTCAATGGAACACAAATTGTTTACAAAACTGATGTTTACAATATGAACAAAGTGCCCCCAGATAAAGGCAGAAAACCTCATTTTCCTGTGTGGAGAACTTGTAACAGGATGCATGAGTTAAAATCCCTCATTCAGCAGGGCATACCAAAATGAGTTATTTTGTACTGCTTTCTGTTGATTTAAAATGAGATGACACAGAGACAGATTAGCTCAAACCACAGACATTATAAATTGCAATTTGGTCTCAAAAGCTGAAATGCTTTGATCTGTGATTCAGTTGGGGCCAAACTGAAGAGCATTTAAAGAGGGGGCAACACATACCAGGGAAAAAAGAGCTTGGACATAAACAAAAATTTTCTCAAATTACAGTAGCTGACCTGAATAAGTCTTTGCCATTATTTTCATCGGACTTTAATCATGTCCACCAGGGAAGTTGTACAGCACCATCCCCACAGGGAGATTCCAAGACAAAACATGGCAGTGTCTAGTATGTTAACTACAAGTCTAGAAAGAATTTCATCTTTGCTGCCCAGTTGGAGGCTCACATTTGGTCTGGTCTTTCTGTGAGAAGTATGGTAAGAGATTTTATAGCTGATACGTAAGCTTTTTTTTTTTTTTTTAATAAAGCAAGAATATCTAGGATTTGGGAGCATGGAAAGACCATAAGGGTTAAGAATATGCTTAAAGTTAAGTAGGTGAGTTGATGTGTGCTGAAGCAAGAGAGAAATTCTCCTGCTCTCTGGAGAAAAAGATTATCCATTTCTCCTTTGCTCCCTTTGGAAAGGTTTCTACTCTGAACAGCCCTCCCCAATCCACACAGCAGGTTATGGGGTAAAAATCTGTCTCATTTTCTTAGTGATGTGAGCTCCTCTCATTGTTCTTCATGCAATCTTCTGCTCTTATTAAGTCTTTTGCAACACCTATCTTTTAAAATATTGTTTTGTCTTCACCTTGTGAGCAGTCCCCCTTTGTGCTCCCAATTCTGCCTAGCAAGCATTAGCACAGCCACGTGGAGAACCCTTCCAGATCCACCAGTGCTACTTTTTCCTTTATTGGAGGCACAGTCGTACCTGTATTTGTTTGTACTGCTTTCAGAGGCTTACCAGCACAGTGTTGCAAGCACTGCCTTTCACCACAAGAATGCCCTTTCAGATGAGAAAGGAGCCCTGGACTGGCTGGGATTACCCTGGGCTGGAGGCAGGAGGTTTTTGGCTGATGTTTCTGGTGGCGGCGTTTTGTGATCCAACGGTCTGGTCCCGTGTCTGACATGGAACCGAGCTGACACACATTATAACTCACTTGGTTGCTTTGTCTCAGCTTCCCCTTGGCAAGAAACCAGCGCTCATACATCCCAGGATAATTGCACTGCTTAATGAGACATGGCCCTTGTCTTGCTCCTCTTTCTTTAATTGCTCCTATTGAGGACAGGCTCGCCTTAGAGAGGGATGAGCAGGATTTAATGTAGTATTTGCACAGACCTGTGCTATGAAATGCTGGCAACAAAGTGTTTGGGTGGGAGAGTAAAGATGAACTACTTTGAAAAAGGCTCGATTTGGAGAGATCGATAATTTAAATTTCGATATCAATTCAACATATTGCTGAACTAAATACCACTCTTTTGTGTGCAATTCCACTCTTACCACTCATGTGCTTAAAATTAAGCATATGCTTAAATGCTTTGCCAGAGGAGGTCTTCAGAGCTCCATTAGCACTGTATGTTTTTGCTCTAAATTCACTGTAATTGTTTCTCATTGAATAGATGCTCACTGAGTAAGATATAAAAAGAGCATGGGAACAAAGGGGCCCTCAATCTCAGACTTTGATCCACATATTATTCAAATGCATAATGACTGCTTTGATTTATGGATTTATAATTCTATTGAGGCATTCCAGAGATTACCCAAAACATTCCAGCTCCAGTCTATGCTGGAGGGTGATACCAGAGCCCCTGCCTGGATTAGATGGATAAAATTTAGTTGCTTGTTTGCTGCTGAGATTACATCACAGAATGCAGGATAAGAGCAAGCTGCATGGCCATGCATTTACCTTATATTTGGTGTTAATTCCAAAGGTTTTTTTCCCCTGTCACCTAAGAAAAGCATCTGAAAGTAGAGACTATTCTACCCACAGTATATAGAGTTTTGGCAGTATAACAAGACAGCAGACTACATAGTGGGAGTTTTGAAAGAAGGAGCAGATGGTGGATTGCTAGCACAAGGATTTAGCAGTGCATTTAGAAAACAGATTATTTTGGAAGATGAGAAATTATGAGTATGATTAGCCCCCTCCCTCCCCTTTACTCCCACTCCCCTCCCCAAACATATCCCCACAAGATGTTAGTTTGGCCATGCACTGCAGGAGTGACTCAGCTCTGACACTGAGTAAGACTTTTGCAAAAATTCAAATCGGTGACAGCTGTTAAGAAAAAAAAGTCCCTGCTTTTCATTTGCATCAATACCAGTTTGGACTTCTGAATTCATTTCACCCTGCACAACAGACCCACCTTGTTGGTAACAGAGAGGATTACTGGTAAAAGGACCTGGCCTGCCAGAGGGGCTCTTCCCAGACAGTGGGGAAGCACCACACAGCTCAGAACCTTGCCTTGCTGTTTGCTCCCCATCTACCACCACTCTGGTGGGTAGAGGAGTTTCTCAGTCAATGGGAACTCAGATCTAGGATGAGGTCTTACCTTCATACCTCCCTGGCTATAAAATTTCCTTTCTTCCAGTCATTAAGTATAGGTTGTATTGAGAGACTCAAGTGTGGGATAGAATGTGATGGTTCTGCTGTGTGAGCAAGAGGGAAGAATAAGACTTCATTAAATTCTGAATCCCTTAATGCAATCCATACAGTTTGGCTTCTGTGAGAGAAAGGACAGCACCAGAAATAGTGGCAAATGGTACTGATAGACTCCAGGGAGCCTTCTAGCTACATAAGGAGTCCTCTCTTTCTTTAAAGGTGGTCTTATCATGGGAGAGGAGAGAAAGGCTTGTACTGCAAATGGGTGAAACCCTTGGCAGGTTATGAGACAAGCCAATTTTGGCTTCCTCCCCACTTCTGGGACTCTGACAGCAGGACTTAGGGGTTAACCAGAGACCAGCCTAAGGAGTGACTGCATTCACATTTACCTCTGTTTGGCCATGGTGACAAAAGGGGATTTAAGAAGAGCATAAGAGAGACAGTTGTATAATGCCTGGAAAACCCTTCAGTGTGAGACAAGGAGATGGGCAGAAAATATGAGTTCTTTTCTGGTATGGTGGTACAAGGTCACTCTTGTTACCAACTTCTTTGCTTGTCAGCTGCCTCCCATCAGAGGCTGCTGTCACTGATGCAAAAACTGGGATTCAAGGTGAACATCAGCAGTGCAGTCTTGTGTCCTCAGTCCCAGTGGCACCTTGAAACAAGGTAAGGGAAATCACAGAGAGAATACATCCTGCACAAAGACTTTAATTTTGGTTCTTTACAGTTCATCCTCTCAGGATCTTAAATCCTTGTGATACAAGGTGGAATTCACCTGGAGACAGAGAAATCACTTTGGATAGTTTCAATCCTAAATAAGTATTTTAAAGTAAACAGGTACATTGCATTCTGGAGGTGCCTGTTTCTTCCAACAACCATCAAAAGATTCCCAGAGAAATCAGCTCAGATATAGACTATGACTGTAGATTTTTAAATGGGGTGAGATAAATGCCACCCAAAAGCCCTCATTAACTACAGGAAATGTTGGTGGAAAAATCAGCAACCTGCAATCTGAAAAATAAAAGTAGTGTGTCACCTGTACACTAGAATGGTATTGAACATGCCTGTCATTTAGCAGTAGACTAAATGGGGAAAAGAGGA
Organism: Luscinia megarhynchos; assembly: GCA_034336665.1. NCBI lineage: Eukaryota > Metazoa > Chordata > Aves > Passeriformes > Muscicapidae > Luscinia > Luscinia megarhynchos. Next base: position 76,725,612 of record JAPFBE010000003.1, read on the forward strand.
GGCTGTACTGATCACTGAAGGGAGATTGCCTCCAGAGATGAAAATGTCTATTCAGCATGAAATGGCACTGGATCGAGTGTGTTGCTTCCCCAGGTGCACCATCAGCTTAGTTCATGCCACTTCACAACTTCAATTAATTCTTTGGTGCAGTGGCACTGGACATGGTCACTTGAGGGCAGTGTCCATCTGCCTGTAGATATCAGATGTGAGAAGGCAAATGTGAATTTTCTGTTCATCAAAGCAACTCTGCATGTTTGGATCTCATTTTCGAGTGGGAAGTGTAGTAAATTAGATCTTCCATTGTGCATCAACCACTACCTCAGCATTTCAGAGGGGAGGCACTTCCCTCCCAGAAACAACCTATATTCCATTCACACTAAGGCTTTGTCCTTTTCACACCCAGAATTCTGACAGAGGTTTCTTCTGGTCTTAGCTAGACTGGTAAGTCTGGATGTCTTGCTCTCACAGCAAAGCCAGGTTCTTATAATGAGGAAAGGAATTGGTTTCTTGTGGATGGGACTGATTTGGTAGTGGAACAAACTCACAAGGCAACACAGTACTCATCTTCTCTTGCAAAGAGTGGACTACAGTTACTCCTTTGGTCGTGTACATGTTGGGAGAAAAAAGAAAATATCTTGCATCTGTATCATCTGTGATGGATAAAAGGGAGTGGAGAACATCAGGTCATTGACTTAGAAATGGTAATCATTGCTTTTGAGCAAGACAGGCTGATTTTGCTTTCAAGGAGTAAATAAAATGGTTTTTGCTCAAGAAGTCATAGCTGAGTGTTTGTAATCCTGGTCACACTCAGCTTCAGCATTTTCTTTTTGGGATCAGATTGTGGAGAAGCAGGTCTCAGAGGAGCCAAGGGCCTTTTCTCTCCTTCACCCTCCTCAGTCTCACTATGGCCCTGTGTAAAATGCAGAGTTGGCTTAGAAACATCCTTTTGCAGACTTGTGAACACCAACAACATACAGCCATTGGGCTGATTGCTGGTTGAAAACTTTTCACCTTTTTTTTGTTGTTTTCCTTGGGGCTTTTTTTTGGTTTGGGTTTTTTTTTTGCCCTGAAAATGCTGACCTGACACAAAGAAAACATACTTTGAGATTGGGATGATTTTGACAATACTTTGACAGAAACCAGGCAATTTTCCAATACAGTCTGACTTGCCAGGTGGGTTTCCAAACCCTCCCTGTTTCTTGTCAGCTCATGCACAGCACCCCTGGCAGGCTGCCCTGCTGAATCCCAGACACGAGGACCACGGGCACACCAAAATCCTGGAGCTTCCCTCTGCTGCATAAAGACCCTGGCAAAGGTGACTGATCTCAGGGCTGCCATGCTAAGAAAGCCATCCTCCCTGAGCCTTCTCTCTGAGAGTCTTGGGAATACTTGTAAATGGTAGACACATAAAACACTGTCTGAAAGTTTTCTCAAAGGACTTTTGGAATTTCACCATCACAAATGTTTATTTGCTTTGGAGTAAACTTCTTTTTTTTTTTGTCTCATCTGTGGAGCTGAACATGGAATAAAATGTAGATCCATCTGTTCAAATTTCTGGTTACCTCTGACTCTATCAACAGCAAGGTACTGCTGCACTCCCTGCAAATGCTGCTGGGAGTAGACACAACCTCTTCCCAGCAGCTTCATTCTTTACCCCTGGGAGATCTCCACAAATGGTCCCACTCCCCACACATCCTCCCAAAGGGCTCTTGCCTGTGGGACATCACGAGATACTAATCCTGACAATCTCCCTTGCTCCCTGTGACCAAAAGGAAAAGCTGTTCAGCAAGATGCAGCATTCTTTTCTTTTTATCAGGTCTACAGTGGCCAGAGTCCAGGTGCTGTATCCTCTGGTCTGGTGAACACAGCCCAGCTTCTGCATGGGACCCACTGGTGCACTGCCAAGGATAACCCAAAGGGAACCCAGGGGAGGCAAGGTGAGGGTGATTATGGCAAGAGGGAGATGTGGTGAAAGCCATGCAGCTCTTTTGACTACTCTGTTACACATTCTCATAATTCAGAGAAAACAAGCAGAACTGATTTTAGACTCCCTGATTTTTCCTTGATGGTTTGAATACAGCTGAAACACAGCCAGATTTGCAGTTAGAGCCTGCCCAGCAGGCTGTGAAAAGGGGCAGCCCATCTTTTCCATTTTTTTCTCACCTGTGATCAGGTGACTACAATGCCCCACAGTGTTTGATGTATGCTGCTGTCAGAGCCCTGCAAGAGCTTCACTCTGCTGCACAGCAGCTTCTCTCTAACCAAGTGTGTGAAACATACTGGTTCCCAGGGGGAATTAGAGGGGGGGAAAGAAAAAAGAAAAAAAACAAAAAGAAAAAAAAATAATTAAAAAAAAAGAAAAGAAGAAAAAAAGGAAAAAAGAAAAAAAGAAAAAAGAAAACCAACCCAAAAAGCCTCAACAAACAAACAAACAAACAAACAAACAAACAAACAAACAAAAACCCCATTTAAAAAAATTAAGCCAGTCTGACGTTTCTGTATTGAGGGAAGAGGATCTTGGGGATTTCATACACTGCAATGCCAAGCCAGGGAGCAGCCAAGAGCCCCTCACAGGGCTGTGCTGGCAGCTGATCGAAATCACTTGGTTCAGTCTTTAAAGAAAAACTTGACAGGCTCCACCACGGGGGAAGAAAACCACAAAAGCAGTGGTATGAGGAGCTGGCTGAAGGGACAGAGATGGGCTGCAAGCTGGAGTTTAGCAGGTGAAGCCTATTAAATGGGCAAATCAATCAATATCCCTTTTAATGGGAGGGAAAGATCAATCTTCTTCTCTGCAAGAGCAATGAAGCTGTGGAAGTTTTTGGAGCACAGCTCTGATGAGGAGTGGCTGATGGAACTGGTGGTGTTTTACCTGGAGGAAACATGGCTGAGGGGTGACCTTACTGATCCATGAAAGGAGGTTGTAGTGAGGTAGGGCTCAGTCTCTTTTCTCAAAGAACAAGCAATAGAACAAGCCTCAACACGCACCAGGGGAGGTGTAGTTTGGATATTTAGGAAGAATGGGTCCCCACTCCACCCCAGTGTAGGCAGCTGGTACCTACCAGTCCCTAGCACAGAACCTAGGGATGTGCAATGTCCACATTGCTTGGGGCAGGCAGGAGGAAAGTTAGTGTCAGCCGTGCTGGTGCAAGTTGCTTAAAAAGTTGTGCTGTTAGACAACAGGGTTAGCTACAACATCTGGTTTTCATCAAAACCAAGTGAAAGTGAGACATCCTTATGATTTATACCTGAATTAGAGGAGGCCACTCTTCTTTCCCACAAGAGTCAAGAACTTCTTTCAGTAAGCAGATGTGGTCTCTCCTAACTGGAGATTAGCTCCAGCCCTGCCATGTTGCTTCAGAAATGTTCCTATGGTGTTTTGTAAGGATCCTTGTCCAGGGGCAAGCAGCAAGCCCATAAGCCTCAAGAGATTGGCTTTCAACAGTGGCTCATTCTCTACCTACTTAACTCAGAAAGCTCCCAGGCACAGGCCAGTGTGCCTGCCTGCTTGCACTGCCCCCACAGAAACGTGCAGTGCTCTAGACAGGATTTTTATTCAGAGTCATGGAAATAGCCCATCCAGTCAGACAGGCACAGTTTTGTATTGTTAGGAGCTGGTTCCACGGGGGAATTTTTGAATTCAGATTGCCCAACTCCAGCTCGGCAGGGCTGGGTGCCAAGGTATTTGGGCACAAAACGGTCAAGTGAGGTTTCATTCTTTTTTTGTAGACAGACAATATTTTTATGCCCCGTCATGGCTGGGCAATCAAAACAGCAATTAGGTTGCATCAGCAGATGTGCTTGCTTTTAGTGACTGTCGGTCTCAGCAGCACACAAGCTGTGTTCTGTTTGGTACAAAGATCTTTTCATTTCCAAATAAAACTTGGACCTTTACAGTGCTTTGTCAACCATCTGAAAAGCTGAGCAGGGGTGGCATTTGCTTTCAGCACTCCCAGCCTAGAAAAGTGCAGCTGTTTATCTTTAGAAGCCCTGTAAGGTGAGCAGAAAATGGAGACCCTGAACCTGCCCAGCAAAGGCAGAGCACAGCGTGTGCCCTTGCTCACAGCCCTGGATGGGAACAATAGAGCAGATTCTGTTTGCTCATCAGCAGAAAACCAGCCCAGCTTCCTAGGTCTGGCCAGCACAGCTCTCTTTCATTACTCTCTCCCCTGGTGAGGTCTGGCCCAAATTTAAGCAGCTGTTCTGAGAGTCACCGAACGTCCCTCAGTCACTGGGGACAGTGATGGTGCTGCAGGATGAGTAACCTGCCACAAGCCCTCTAAATCCACAGAGAAACACTGACTCACATGGTCCTGAGCATCTGGAACAGAAGGGATAAAGCACCTGCTGGTAATTCCTGCTTCTGCAAGTGACTGGAGGAGATGGGCCACCAAAACACGTCACGTGGCTTACAGATTACCAAAATTAGATGCCATGAATCCTATCTTCTACCTATCTGCACCCATAATCTCCCGACCATCTTGCATTCCCAAATCCACCAAGCAGCAAGGAAAGTTGCTGGCACCTGTCACTTTGGAAAGCTAGGTCTCAGCTGCGCCTCAAGCTTCACAGGAATTTTTGCAGGTTGGAGCAACTAGGAGATTAAGTGTAATAATACACATTATTTTCACTCAAATTAGAGGAGATGCAGCAATGAAGGACTCTAGGACAGAGATTTGTCTCCTGCTGGCTCAGGTCATCATGGGTGCAGCCACATGCCCATTCTGGCACCAAGGGAGCACAGGAGCATCCACCAAGAAACACAGGCACCTTGTTCTACAGCTCACCACCCTGGAAACACGGTGCAAGGAGGCAGTGCAGGAAAAACCTTGGCTTTGGAAATGGAGCTCCATTTTCATTTGAGCTTCTTTGGCATTATTAGAACATGAATAGATTTAACAGCATGAGCATCTTTGGGCTGTCTCTAGGCTGCCCATGAGGGAAACAGTTCCACCTCTTCATGTTATGTCATCTTATATAATTTCTAATAATGTTTGAAATCAAGATGGAACCCATATTTTTTCATATTGATTTACTTCTGTTATATCCACTTTATTATTTTTTGTACCTCTCTCTCCTCCCAGGTCTGTGTTTGAGGTAAGGATGGATTCATTGGATGCTAATGGGACTGGCTCAAAAATTAATTTCAAATCTGGGGTCTGAACCAAGGCAAAGGTCACCTGAAAGTTTCTTACTGACTTTAGAAGAATGTTGGATACTTCTTACATGTTAGAAGTGAAATTGTGAGCTTTCCAGTTGTGGCCTTGGCCCATGAGTTAGTCACTGCCTGTTGCAGTGGCCAAAGCACCAGCTTTGTGGTGAACGTGGGACGAACTGGAGAAAGGGTTCATGAAGGCTGAGAGGGCAGGGACTTCTCCATCTGAAGATGAGGGCCCTAAGCTAGGAATAATGGAGTGGCTGTGATGTATGAGCCCAGCACTGAGAGCCAAAAGGCTCCAAGGGAGCCAAGGGAAGTTTCTCACCCATGTGGCCATTGTGGCAGATTTCATCAGATGCAATTTAAAAGATATCAAGCCCTTTCCTAATATCATTTGTCTTTATAAATAACTACTGCAGTTGACAAAGGGTTGTTGTGGGATCTCAAAAAGGATAGGAACTAGAATTCAGAGCTGGAAATGGCAGGACAGACAGACTTGAGACAGCATTCAGGTTGGCTGCCTGGGGCACTCCTTAAGCTTCTGCAGCCCTGAATCCTCATCACCTCCTGCAGGGCTGGGGCACTCAGGCCAGGTGCAGGGGCTTGGATGAAGATCTCCCATTTATTAAATGGATGGAGCAGTTCAGCTGTTCAGCCTCCTTTGGGTAGAGTGGTGTTTGGGACCACTGCTCTCCCTGCCAGGGGAGTGTGCTATGTATCTCTTAAAACCCATGCCACTGACCTCCCCTTCACCAGCCTGTGTGACCTCCTGCTGAAGTAAGGTCACCAAGGCTCAGGCCAGTAAGTGACAGCCAGCACAGTCTGCACTGCACTGTGGCTCCTGATTTCTCCTGCCTATACCAAGACAAGACTCACCAACACCAAGACTTGGGTTGCCTTCCTGCCCTGGACCCATGGCTGGAGCTTGGCTACCAGTGGTGACCTCAAGTGTCTACTGAGCTTAGGTGAGCTGGATAATGCCCAAGAGTTGTCCATGAACCTGTGCAAACACACCCTGAACTCCTGAGAGGAAAATGTTTGTTCATTCCTTGAACCCTTATCTGGTGCACTCTGAATGTTAAAGCAGGCCAAGGAATTTGGCTCAAGAGCTGTGATGGACAAGGAAAGGAGATCAGTTTTGTGTGCCAAACAGGGGTTCTTGATGAAGTAGCATTGTGAAACAGGTAGCAAAAGGAGGGTATGAACCACAGTTTGGTTTGAAAGAATGCCTGAGGCTTTTTTTTTTTTCTTAGTATAAATTCAGTTTTGAAGTTGCCTAAGCTTTTTTTTTATCCTACCTCATTCTTGTGTGATGGACAAATGCAGAGAGTAAACAGGGGAACTGCAGCACCCTGTAAGTACTTTGTGAGTCATTTGTGTCCCTCACTACCCTCCATGTATCAACAGCTACAGCAGAAGTGACCAGACTCCAAACAGAGGAGCTGGTAGCAAAGTGCTGTTGCTGCATTCATTCAAGAAAAGCAGCCTTTTGAATACCTTATTCCATCGTGGATTTTTCAAAAAGGTTTGCATCCAAGGACCTGTTTTATTTCCAACAACTAGGCAGAAACATGAACAAGAAGGGCTTCTCATCTAACAGGGACTGTTATAAAAATACTGTTGTTCAAAATCTCCATCTCACTCGTTGGATAATATCCCTTTAGTTTATGATTTTGCAGTATCAGTGGTATATGCTGTGTGATCCCCTTACCTAAAAAGCATCTCTGCTGGCAATTGATTTTTCTGCTGGTGGGAGAGAGCTCACAGTAAAACCTAAATAAGAGTACAGCCAAATCAAGTAGTTTCCAAACTGCACCACTTTAGAAAAACAGATTCAAAAGTTAGTTCTCAGCTGTGCCCATGACCTGTGCTGTGACCTGTGCCAAGTCACTTCATCTTCTCAGGCTTCCTTTTCCATTCCAACCTTTTTGCATTTATCTCTACAGCTCGTGAGCTGGGCAGATGAGTTTCATTGTGTTTGTACAATGCATACTAAACCAGAGCTGTCAGACTGATTTGTGCCTCTTGGCACTGCCAATGTTACCAGTTCTTGGGGATTTACTGGAGGTCTGCATGTCTGGAGGCTGTTATGAAGTCTCCTTTCTTGGGATGTTGCACTGAATTAATTTTCCATTTAGAAGAAATGAAGATTTTCAGGCAAGCCCGAAAATGCATGCACTAGAAATTCATATTTGAGAATATATGCAGAGGTGATGTGGTGCAATTTTAAACATTTGGTGTTAGCAGAATAGCAGTAAGAGAGGGCACTAATGACATGGCCACAACAGCAAAAGCAGTAGAGAGAGAGTCAAAATGTTCCTGTTGCAAAGGCACTAGACAAACAAACGTCTAATTACCATGTTTTAACAGTATGGAAAACCAGTCAATTTACCAGGAGTTACATAATATGTCTGCATATTCTGTTTACAAAGGAGGATGCTGCCTTTCAGAGGCTGTGGGGCTGTCAGTGGGGTTTTTTACCCTTTTTACCAGGTCAGCCCCACACTTCTCTGACCCTGCTGCAGACGATGCTGGCGGCCCAGCACTGCTCCCCTCCCCCAAACAGCACTGCTGAGCCAAAATCTGCCTGCTCCCTATGTGCTGTGCAGGGCAGCCCTCCAGAGAGTAAGAAAAGGGGCTGGCAAAGGAGGAAATATAGACTTTCTATTTTATTGTTGTTAATGCCATGGCTAGCTTCTTATGGAGTGCAGTGGCCTGCTGGCCTGGCACTAAAATGAGGGACAATGAGTCATCATTCTGCCAATAACAATGTGCATCTTCATTTAATTCTCCTCCTGGAACCCTGGTTGCCAGCAGGTGATGCAGGATGCCCAGGGTGGGTGACAAGGAGTGACTGCCAAGCAGCTGGGGTCAGTGCTGGGGGTGTGCATACACCGTGCCAGCAAGGGGACAGCACCCAAAAGCCACCTCAACACGGACTTTTGGAGAGGTTCTGGGAGGGAATCACCACCCCAGAGGGCTGAGCACAGTGCAATGCAATGGGGAGAGGTGGGAAGCCCAGGGGCAGGGCTCCAGCCCACAGCCAGATGCTCCCATTGTGTTCATTTGCATGAATAAAATACAAAAGCAAGTTTCTGGTATCTGCCCTCCCAAGGTGAGAGGTGAAATTACTTGCCCTAGGGTCACCTCTGGGACCTGTGGCAAAGTCCAGCCTGCAGGCAGGTTTGTGAAGGGAGAGAGGAGATGAGACCTTCCTCAGATCTTATCCACCTGCATATTGCAGTTGAGACTGCAGAGGGAAAAAAAAATTTAACTTCCAAATAATTTGATAAATTTAATCTTGAGGTAAGCAAATTGACAAAGTCAGTCTTGAGGCAAGCAAGTCAAATGGCTCACTTTGGCAGTTTTGTGCTCAGATCCATCCTAGACCCTGGTAGCTCCTGAGTTTCCCATTTTTATCTGATGGGGGGGTGCCCAGTGCAGCTGTGCTGTGCTCCACGAAGGGCACCTGCTCGGCCCCAGCACTGCTGCAAACCCGGGCATCAGCCCTGGCTGGGCTGGCGTGCTGCGCTCACACCATTACATGCAACAACAAGCAAAGCACGGCTTGAACCTTAGCACAAAGGAGCAAAAAACCAAAACAATAAATGCATTTTCCACAAGGGCAGAGACAGCAGCCTCTGAATTGGAAGTGCTGGATGGGCGAATGACTCAGCTGGCTGCTCCCAGCCCTTCAGCACGGGCTCAGCCCGGGAGGGCTCTGCTGGACCCGCAGCGGAGCGCTCGCAGGGACCCGGGTGAAGGTGTGCGACACGGGACGGGCCTGCAGCGCTGGTCGGGGCAGGGCACGGGCTGCCCACCCACCAGCCTCCCCCAGGAGGGGCAGCCCCTCCCGAGGAGGCCGGTGTGATGCTGGGGACGAAGGCAGCCCTGCTCCCGTGGCTTGGGGGACACTCGCGCCATGCGTTTCACACCCGGGTCAAGCCCGGCTTGTTGGAGTGGGAGGAGGGAACCGGCCCAGGCGCCAAAGTGTCTGTGACTCTGCTTAGATCATAGCTATAATGTTTTTCTGCATACAGATCTACGTAAGTAGAAAGGAACCATTCATCTCAGCTGGGAGGACTGGCAGCCTTTGGAGTCACCCTGTCCACTGATATCCAGCCACCTTATTTTTTGCCCAGGCTTTGATTTCTGCCCTCCTCCCCCCACCAGCACTGTTCCCAGGGCATCGTCTCCATGAAGCAGCCTTTTGTTCCTGGGTGCCTGGAGCCAACGTGCCTCCTTGCCTGGCTGCCTCATTCCACACCGACACCCTTAACTGCTGGTTTCATCTTCCTCGTAGCGATTGTCTCAGATGAAGTTTCAGTATCACTGCTTCTCATCTGCGGCTCGAGAGTCCCATTTTCACCAGCCAAAAGCCAAAAGCCTTGCACTTGCCTGACCTCTGCAATTACCAGCAGGGCTCTTGCTTCACAGCGCTGCAGCCTCTGGCCATGGGGAACCTTTGGAGCAGGGGCCATTTGGATAAGCCACAGGAGACCTAGAAACAGCAAGCTTTGCTTAAAATGTCCGGTTCTTCCTGCAGTTTCTTTCAAACTCACTCGCTGTGAAGTACAGTTTTGATTACAGTATCATTTGAATGCTGCCTGTGATGGCAGAGTGCCTGTCCTGACCTCTGGAGGGTCTTCCTGTTTTCTATTTTTTTGCTTCTTTATCAAAGAGGAAAGTTGCAAGTCACCCCAGGCTGTGAGTCTGCCGTGGCTCTTCACGTACACAAGTGCAAAAGAGAGCATTAAACGCAACTATTTGAGGATTTCTTCCTTTCAATGCATATTTGTGCAAGAACTTTATGCAAATCTCCTGGTGCTACTCAGTATATTCTCCTAGATGCACACTACCTTTGGTTTTCATTGTACCATGAGCATACGTCTGACTTCAGCCAGCAGTTTTTAGTGGCTCTTCAGCAAAACCCAAACATTTGCCCATACCTTCAGTGGTGTGAGGAGCCCACAGCACACACCTCTTCTCAGAAGATGAAGAGCAAGGCATGGTAATACAACAGATTGTGTGGGAAGATGGCAAGCCCGTCACATGCCCACAATGCTGCTGCACAGGGTAGGTCCATTTCTAAATTCAGATATCACATTTCAGCTGCAGTGAATGGGGGTTGGGGCTGGAAACCCCCTGTCACACCATTGCCATGCTGCAGATGTGTTCGGGTCCAAATGTAAACTTTGCTAATCAGTTAAAAACCCAAAAATCAGTGGTCATTGGAGTTCTCATGGGAAGCTTGGCATTGGAATAGATCACCTTAACTCCAAGTCCCCTAGAAATTTTGCAGCAATCAGAAAAGGCATGCAGGAAAATTCCGAAGCCCAGAACCCGCCTGCCTTCCTACAGGCTCTTCTCAGAGAGGTATTTGTCCTCTCAAGGAACAGGATGTGATGAGATTACAGCTCGTGGTGCTGCTCACTGGCTCTGCTCAAGGGCTGGAAGAGGGTTTCAGAGGCATTCAACCCAGAGCTGTGGAAGCTAAATGGCTCTGCCCATGGATCACCTCCAGCACTCCACTGTCCTGTATGTCAGTACAATCCCTAGGAAACAGGCTTGTCAGTCTAGGTACCATGCTCCAGCACAGCTGCCTTGGTTTCCTCAAGACAAGAAGTATTCTGCTCTTCTGACAGCATCCCAGCTTTCAGGGATGGATGCAACTATGGTACTGAGGGAGAGAGAAAAGCTGCCTCAGCTTTTGCCCTGCACCAACCAGTGGCAGCTCAATAGATGGCAAGTGTCCCACCTTGCCTTGTGGCTCTCCCAGGAAACCCCAAGTTGGCTAATCATTTTAGCATAAACTGCAAGAAAATTCTGGATACCAGAAGAAAATGAGCTCACATTAAAACTCTCACACTGCCTTTCTTGGTGAGAATAAAACTTCCATCTATCGCTCAGATAACTTCAGACATGCTGTGCATGAGCTGTTGGGTTCTTCCCTTCATGCTGTTATCAAGAGTTCAGCAGCCACATCAGCTTTGTCTTCAGTTTGAGTAGTTTCCTGTTTCACTTTCTCTGCATCTTATCGAGTACAGACACTGTTCTTTGATAACTCCACAGATAACTGCTCTTTCTGGACTTTCATTTTCACCATTCATGAAGCATCTTACATGACTGCATCTCCATATGCTTCAGGAAGATCTGGAAGGGAATATCTGGAGGCAGATGGGGTTTGATTCTCCGATGCCTTGTGCTGCCCTTCATAACAACATAAAGCCTAAAGACCTGGAAAGCAAATTGAGGTGTGGGAAAGGAGAATCCATTATCACAGAATTGCAAATCCCATCTGCTTTTCATGATGAAGTTATATGCTGGTGGGCATTGTGTCTCTAGCAAATAATTCTCACACAGAAGACACAAGAAGTCTGTAGCAGTCCCAGAAGGCAGCAGTCAGCTGTCCCAGCCTCCCCATGCCTTGTTTTAACAGTGAACCTCATGCACAGAGGGCAGTGGAGACTGGGCCTCAGGCACCAGGTGGCTTGGGGAGATTTTTTAGCACTTAGGATTTTCACTGCTGCTGTGGTCCCCAGACAGGTGCCTTTCAAAGCAGCTGAGCAGCATCCCTTCTTGCTTCTGAATAATCTCTCATGTCCATCATCTCAGTGGGGAAAAAGGAAAACATGCTACAGACAGGACAAGCCTCGATTTTTCTTTTACCAGACAATATTTTTTCCAGTATTTTTCATATTAAATGCCAGCTTCTGTGCTTTGGGACAGCTAGCTACAGGTATGCAAACCTAAAGATGCGATTTACTCATGTGAGACCCTCTCTCCCACCCACAGCCAAACAATTGGCAATGCTTTGACAACAGCTGCAGGTGGCAGCTCAGAACACAACCAAGAAAATTACCTGGCACAGCTGCAAGTTGTTCACCGCACTGACAAACAGTTGCCAGCCACTTTCTTCTGCTCTCCAAGCTTGATCATGTCACAGACAGCGCTTGGAAACCACATCCTGCTGTTGCAGTATGACTTGTCGCCACCGCTCACAACACACTTTCTGATTAAAGGCATGAGTGCCATGTTTTGTCGCAGAGAGAAGTCGCTGTGGGTGTTCAGAGGATCCCCAGTCTGCACAGAGGATGCTTTGCCCACCAGCTGCACTCACTTCAGGCACCAGGACCCCCTTTGCCTTTAGCCAAGTGCTATGCCCATCCAATAGTGGACTGCTTGGCACTCCTTCTCCAGCGCCTTTGGCTCACACGTTGCTTGCTCGACAGCACATCACTGCCACTTTACTCAAAGGAAACCTAGCAATCCTGCCAGGGATGCAAGGGAAGAAACTCACTTCTCATAAACTGACAAGAAAGAGGCAAATTCTCTGCCTACCAGCAGGAACATGCCTATGAATAGCCACTGTGTAAACACAGATTGCACACTGCAGAATGGCATCGAGCGTAGTTACCGCCAGCCATCTCTTCCTGAAATTCAGTAGACATTGATATTTATACCCAGCCTTTGAGGTTTAGCATGCTTCAGCACAAATATACATGTATTAATACCACATAACACCAGGCCTTATTGACTCTTATTGAGTCTTTTGCCACTCACAGGTACACATTTTTTCCTGGACTGTCATGCTTGAAATAAGTTAAACCAAGAGTGAATGATCTTTCAACAGAGTATGTAATATATTTAAGGCCACATTCAGCATTATTTTCCTTACTTCCCTTCACCAAAGTGATATTTATTGAGGAGGCTGTATTCTGCTCAGCAGTAGATTAGTGCTAATGATATATGACTCCAGTGGTTATAGCAGAGTTGATCTAGACATATATTGACAAAACAGGGAGTGGGAATTTGGCCCAACATTCTCAGAATAGGAGTACTAGAACTGGAGTTATGCCATGGAAGAATTTGGTCCATACTCTTCCTGAAACAAGGGAGCCAAATAATGCAAAAAAAGGAAGCTGCTCTGAAGTCTGTTTACAAGAAAATCTGTGATCTCCAGTGATTTAGAGTCCAGCTAAAGGAAGGTTAAGTTCAAAGCCATACAACCTGACTAAAATTAGTTATTTCTCCCCGTAAAATGACTTTTTAATAGAAATAAGGACAAATAAAATTCATAAGGACAAATAAAATGACCTTGCTGTGGAAATACAATCCTTTTATGTTTTCCATCTTAGACTCTGTGCTGTACAAAGACATCACTTCTCCTCTAAAGCAGTGTCTGCTTCTACTGTCCAAGTATTCTCACAAATCTTCATCAGTATAAATGCTTCAGTGGACATAGCAAATAGCCTAGTCTGTGTGCCTGTGGTTCAGTTATACCAAACAGATCAGGAAGTTAGCAGAGCAAGATGCAATGACCCATGTTATTATTCATTTATTTGCCCAGGCAGGAGTTGGGTTCTGCCATTTGCAGCTCAGGAGACCCAGCACTGATGCAGTGACTGCCAGGGTTTCACCAGCAGAGCAAGGTGCATTGATTACACCCTTTTTTCCTTCCAGACTGACCCTCCCTTTCCCCTCTCCTGACATTACAAATAGAGCCCCTGTCTACTGCAACACTGAGCTGAAATAGGACAGGGAGTCTTCACAGCAAAATCTACATGCAGGAGCCATGAATTTCCATGTTTCCATGAGGAGGCAGAAGCCGAAAGGAGGTGGCTGATGTTGGCCCAGGGAAGCTGCTGCTCCTTTTCTCTTGCTCTGCAGTGCCAGATGGCCGGTCCCACCCTGCTTGCTGCATTTTGGGGTATGGCAGCAGGCGCTGCCTGGCTGTGCAGGAGGCGGGGAGGCAGAACTGCCAAGGTTAGCAGGTTGTGAGGCTCTGCACAGGCAAATTGTGCTGCTGATTCAGCCAGCCAATTCCCCTGCAGGGGTCTTTCTTTAAGGCTGAATCTCAACACCTCTCCCGTCCAAGAACGTCCCCAGCATCCAGACAGAGATGAATGAAAGAAGAAAAAACACCATGCAAACAAGCCTTCAGCACTTAGGCTGATTTTGCTGGGGAAGATCCCACGTGCTAACTGCCTCCACTCACACGCCTAATTGCTTCTAAGTGTGGTACCATCTGAGAAAATCCCACTCGCACTGACACTCTGGTTTTTCAGGGCATAGCCATTGGAAAAATAATGAAACAGGGTAAAAACATTTTTTAAATAAAAGTAAGCCAAGTCCATAACACATGCATATCTTTCAGAACTTCAGCTCTTCTTTGTCTAAAAACAAGGAATAAAACTCTGACATAATTTAGCCTGATCTTCCAACATATTTGTGTTCATATCTCATGGGTTTCAATGAAAAATGGAACTAAACTATGTGCCATATCCCAAAAGCTGCTAAGTTTTGTATTTGGTTTTCTGCATTTGTATTTTGTATTTGAAAATAATGAAAGCCATAACTTCACCAGTGAATACAGGAAGCTAATTTCACTTATCAGCTCGATCCTTAATGTGGCATCATGCTGTACCAAGTGTTTCATTTGCAAAATGCAAATAGACAAGTTCTGCTGCTCGAGAAGCATTACAGTTTTTCAGTCAGACAAGGACATTTGCATGCTTTGCACTGGCCAGGCACAAAACTGAGCCAAAGTAGTGGGAGGAAGCAGGCAGCAAACCCCCAGGTTCCAGTTCTCCTCCCCAGCCAGCTGCCTCCTGCTTGCCCTCTTCTGGCTCCTTGGCCAGAACTTTGAACTCTTCCTTTGAACTCTTGGCCTCATGGCTAAAAAGGAAAGCTGGAGGTGTTTTCCCCAGCCTGACCTACACAGTTGTGGTTAGGCTGTGCTCTTCAGTGATACCCAGTATTGTAGCTGGGAGCCGAGGAAGGAGCTCCCACTTTCCACCCAAAGGCCAACAGCATTTCTGTCTTCTTGAGGAAATCTTGCCACTGGCCCACAGTGCCAGAGGACACTTACATCTCACAGAGATGTCACAACTGCAGCTTTGATGCAGGCACACATGTTCAGGAGAGGGATGAAACCTCGGGCACATCCTTACCAGTGCTGGAACTGGTGCCTTTCCTTGCAGCTGTGCACCAGTGCCCAGACCCAGACTTGTCCCTGCTCCACATCCTGCCTGTCTCCAGGCATCCCTGTCTGCCCCATGAACTCCAGTCCTGGAGAGGAGATTGTTTTCTGTCCCCACAGGTAGCCCTGCTGCTGTCACTAAATCTGTTTTGTAGGACTACCGTCAATATTAATAGGAATACATTACAAGGGATTACTTGAAATTCTCCTTTTGCAGGAGTTAGACCAGGCTGCCTTTGTCCTGATTTTCAGATGCGGTTTTTTCTTTCATTTAATATATTTCCCCTCTGAATCGCTCTCAAAAACTGTACAGGCTGAAACATTTCCAACTTTAACTTGAAGCTTAAAGTATTTTTTTTCCAGATGATCCCTATTTATGGGCTTGCAGCACTGGCCAGTGTGGTCTCAGAAGGCTGAATTGAAGTAAACAACATGTTGAAATATATTTAGTGAATTATCATGCAAACCACAGAAGAACATGAAGAGAGAGAGAAGAGGATTCTTGGTTGGGTAGTGATTTAATGTTTTCTGTCAAAGAAATCAGATATTAAAAAGGCCTATTAGGACACTGAGATCAGCTTTTCTGGGCCATGCCATAATTGTTTCTTACCGATAAACATAATTTCAAATGCTTTATCTAGTTACGGTTGAAACCCTGCAAATGAAAAGGCATGTACCCCCACCCTCAAGGAAGAATTCCACAAACTATCACATCTCCCTGTCTCACACAACTATCTGAACACCCATTTGGTAGATTAGTATGTGTAATAGAAAGTCGTTTTATAGTGTCAGAGTGTGCAAAACATCGCTCAGTGCACAAACTTTATCTGTTGCTCTTCCTTCCCCTAAACAACATAATATAAATGCTGGGCAAATGATGTTAGAACAGTGCAACAAAAATTATGGTAATGAAGGCAGGACTATCACTCATTTGACATAATGTCAATGGGCTGGATTTTTGGCCTGGAGAAACTACATCTATTTGCCTGTGTGTACATGTTCAGTATGGCTTTACCGAATGACTCATGGAATGCAAGGCCTGTGACATGTGTCAATCAGCTCATTTAATCACAGCACTTTACTGTGGCTGTCAGGGAGCTGGGTAGGGCTGCAAAGCTGGGCACTCAAGTATGCTCTCTCTGCTTCTGGGCAAAACTTGAGGATCTTTTAATTTCATATAGGATTTCTAGTCTTGCAGCAATGCAGTCAGAGCTATTGCATGGCAGCTGTCCCCCTCCTGTCCTCTCTCTCCAAGCTGCTGGATGTCTATGAATAACAAACGTTTCCACTGCATAACCAGTTCAATTTTACAGCACTTGATCTTGTCAATCTAGCCTTTTCAGGAAGCATCAAGCTGTTCAATAATGTATGAACAACAAAAGCACTGCACACTTGTAGAGTAGGTGCATAATTTAGGGAAGGATCATGTAGATTCTGTAAGCATTTTATAGCACCTGCACAGCACATTGCCACCAGGCTGACTATTCTGGGACACACAATATGGTCAGTGCAGTCAATCCACAGATCATCTTCTTATTGCTCTTTAAAAAGTGCATGTTTATTGCTCTGTGCTCCCTTACAGAGTGGTTGTGCAGCAGATGGTTGTTGGGTGTGGTGCTCTCTGGAAGACAGTGGAGATGCATTTTGTCCAAATTCCAGGTGGAAATACTGCAGGCTCAGCAGGAGTTCAGAGGTGGTATCACACTGCTAAAATGCAGAATGAGTATATGTTCTGTGGGATGAAGGCAGCTCAGTGCTTGGATGCACCTGTGTCTCTCAGCCAATCTGTTTGAACAATGTTAACTTGAAGGCTGCATAAGGCAATAGGAGAAATTTGACCTCCTAGCAAAGGCCATCACATCTCAGCCACTCCAATGGCAAGGACTTCAGTCCACACCTGGCAGCAATGTGTCTGCCAAAAACACATCTGATGATTTCAGGAGAGAGGGTAGTAATCCTTACTTCCTTTGGAAGTTTGTTCCTGCCTTGTTGTTTCATCATAGTGTTTGTTTTTTAAACTTTGCAAAGTTATGATCATTGATGATAAAAATCTGTTTAAATTAGTAACCACTTGTGAAATCTATCCTAGCAGGTCAGTAAACTCTGTGAAAATATGTGATGGTCTCAAGCCAGTATGCTCCATATCATCAAGATTTTTAAAAAATCTCCACCTTACCCTTACACAGCAAGAGTTCATAGCCTGTCCAGGTGACCTCAGCAGAGTCAACTGATTGGGTTCATAGAACTGACAATCTTTGTAGAATTTTCAGCAGATGCCAAGATGCCAAGCTGCTTGCAAACTCAAGTACCTCTTAATTTCAGCATTCTGCTTGCCTTTATGACTCAGTAGCTGGACAAAAATCCACAGCAGTGGGTACAGTGAGGTACAGTTGAACCATAAAAACTGCCAATTGTGAAGGGAGCACTGGATATTTTTGCATACTTTGTTGAAGTGATAAGCTTACAAGGAGAACTTCCAAGAATGTGGATATGTTCACCAAGAAACCAGCTTGTACAAAGACAGGCTTTTATTCTGGAGAACTTATGCACATGTTTAACTCAAAATGGAATAATCCAAGAGCTTAAAACCAGGCCTGCATGCACAAGCCTTTGCAGGCAGCAGGACTTGGCAGATGCTGTAAACAGAGCAAAAAAATGGTGTTTTACAGGAGCACTGTCCCACAGAACCCAGCAGCTCATTCCCAAATACGATATCCAGAAAGAGTTCAGGTGTTTTGAAAATTGTCATATTGTCTCTAGTCCACAAACTAATTTTCTGAGGCTGATACTGGGTAAGCACTGGCCCTGTTAAGTACATGTCTGATCTCTACTGCATTAAAACTCTTTATTAAAAAAATGCAGAAAAATGAAGTCCAGAAAAGATATCAAATAGATTTTTTTATTGAGGGCAAGAAAGGGGTTTAGGCAACTTCTATTTGCTGTATTGTTTCCAAAAACAATGAAACACTTTCAAAGTTTATGTTTCTCTTGACATTTCTCAGATACTAAAGTACTGAAAGGCAGGACTGGGAGCCACAAAGGTACTTAAGTGCTTCTTGTTTAATTAAGGGTTAGTCAACCAAATACTTAAGCATCTAGGCATGCATGTCCTGCTTTCTTTCACAAGACATTTGTGGCAGAACAGAGACTAGATACCAAATTTCTTGAATTTTAACCTGCCTTACAAGTCAGCCTAACCTTCACACCCGGCTAATGGAAAATTTTCCTGGGTTTAATGGACTATGCTGAAGATCTGAAGTTGTCACTCAAGGCAGAAATAATTTCAGCAGGAGAATGGGACCCAACCAGGTTTCAAAGAATTTTCAGTCGTGTACTTGCTACTGCAGATATAAAATAAATGAATGGATGCTATTACTGAAATCTGAGTATTTGCAAATGTTCCAATCTTAAATATTTGGAGTAACTCAGCCAAAATCTTTCTCTTACCTGTTTTTCAAACTTATCTGTTACCACCCTTGCCAATGAGTTTGAGTTTTGAACCAGACACAGCAAATGACTCACTCAAAGTGAACTTACTTGAGCTGAAGAGTAAACTCTCCTGTGCTTGATCACTGATCCTCTACTGCCTCTTTGAAAAATTCCCATTTCAGGTGACAGTATCATGGAGTTCAGCAAGAAATAAAAGGCTGTTTATATCATTCATATAGTTTACTTGAATTTTAGCATTACATTTAGATTACATGATGAAAACTAACCTGTTTGGCTACCCTTTTCCCCTGGTTTAAATATCACCATGCTGCAGTGTGTGGGATTTGCTAATGCACTCAGGCAAGCAAACTGTTTTCTCATGTTGGGATGCCATTTCTAGTATATTGTGTGGGGGGGAAGGGGGAACCCAAAACAACAAAAAGAAACAGAAAAAGCAAAAAAAACCCCAACAATCATCTTCCATATATTCCTCTCCAAGCATTCTGTATGGCTGCCTGTGCCTGTAACATTTGGATGCATTCCCAGCAGTTCAGTCCAAAGTGTCCGTCTGTTGAAAACTGCTCCGCCCGAGGAAAAGAAGGAAAAGATCCCTTTTCAAATGGATAGAAGGGAAAGGATGGAGGAGAATGTTTCTCTGGGTGCGGTTTTACTTATGGTGACAAAGTTTGAACTGAGAAACTTTTCGGTAGTTCTCAAAGACAGATCTAGGTTCAATCAGTCTCCTTTAAGATATGTAAATTACTAATTGCATTGTGCCCTTTTTAGCCAGCCAGTCGACTAAATTATACAATGCTTCATTTTGCAAAAATAGAAAGTATTCCCAGGCAAAGCAAATCACAGTTCTCAAGCAGCTCATTTAAAATTCTTCCTCCGAGAGAAACCTTGAAAACAATGTAAGACCCCAAATCTACTCAGAAATTTTGTAGAGTAATGGCATTCTGTTCCCATTAAAAAATAAAAACCAAAATCCTTCTATATCATCATCTTTCAAAACAAGAGTTATATAACGCTCGATATTTAATGAACTTTTATTGACGTCCGTGGGACTACTTATGCTGAAGCTCCTCTGCGCGCACTTAAAAGCTGAAGAGCGCACAGGCAAGGGAAACTGCAGCGATGCCGTGACGCAAGGAAAAAAAAAAATAAAAAAAAAAGGTTCATACCCCAGCTCTCCGAGGCTGCAGATAATAGATTTGCCTCTGTCCTAATTATACACTCCATCTCCGTGCGTTAGCATGGAGCCTAGAAAACCTGACTCATCATCCCTAACAACCCCGGCGACCTGAGGCGAACACACACATACACACACATACACACACACAAACACACACACTCTCGCATGAGTGCTCCCAACTTCCCCCAGAGCAAACACCGCATCCTGCTCCGCCCGGCCGTGTCCCTGCATGTGCACCCCGCCGCTCCGGCAGGGACAGCAGCTCGCCCCCCGCCCCGGGAACCGGGCTGTCTCCACAGGATGGCCATAGCCGCGGACGGGGCCTGGCCCTGGGGAGGGGAGCTGAGGCCGGCACCTCATCGCAGCGGTGCCCAAGCCGGGACCCTCGGGGCAGAGCCTGAGGGGCGCTGCGGCGGGAGCGGGAGGGGGATCGGGAGCGGCCCTCAGGCGCCGGGACCCCGGCCCTGGGGGCGTGGCCTCGGGGGCTGCTTTGCATGGCGCCCACGCTATTGGCCGGCGGAAGGCACGCGCCGAGCGCCGGCCCCGCCCCTCTCTGCCCAAGGCTGCCCAGCGACGCCGCCGGCCCCGCCCCTCCGCGGCGCCGGCCCCGCCCCTCGCCCCGCCCCCTCTCGCAGGCTGCCCGGAGATGGGAGCCGCAGCGGGCGCTGCCCATTGGCCGGCGGCGGGCGGCGCGCCGCGATTGGCCGGCGGCGGCGGCGGCGGGCGGGGCGGGCGGCGCGGATTGGCGGGGCCCGCGGGGGTGTGCGCGGGGGGCGGCGGCGCGGAGCGGGCGCTGGGGCCGCGGCCGGGGATGGGGGCGGCCGGCGGCGCGGGCAGCTGAGCGGCGCGCAGCGTCCTGGGCCTCCCCGTCCCCGCCACCATGAACCGCCTCGGCTCCGGACCCGTGGGCAGCGCCGCCGCCGCTGCCGCCGCCGCCGCCGGGCAGTACCGGGTGTGCGGTAATTGCCGGAAGGTGCCGAGACAGGTACCGGGGGGCGTCCGCAGCGAGGCGGCGAGAGCCGCGAGAGGGGCCGGTGGGGGGATTGGGGGAGCGGCAGAGGGACGGAGCCGCGGCGTGAGGGGAAGCGGGCAGCGGGGCAGGACGGAGGGAGGCGGCGGGGTGCGGGCTGTCCGGGAGCTGAGAGCCGGGGGAGCAGAGCCGTGCGGGGCGGGAATGGCCCGGGGGGAGCTGAGGGGAGCCGAGCCCCGCGCCCCCATCGCCCCCGTCCGCCGCGGGACGGCTGTCACTCGCCCTTGTCCCAGGCTGTCCCCTGCATCCCCAGGGCTTGGGGACACTCGGCCTCTCCGGTGGCATCGGGGGGGCTTGGCTTGGGGCTCGGCCGCGCTCCTAAAGTTTATCATCCACATATTTCGCCGGCGAAATTCATCCCCGCGATCTCCGTCAAGTCTTTGTGCTGGGGCGGGGGGGGGGGTAGGGGTGGGATGTGAGATTTTTACGTTTAAAATGTAAGAAAAGCAGCGAAGAGCGGCGGCCCGCCGCCCCCCAGCGCATCCCCGCAGTGCCCGGCCGATCCCTGCGGATCGCCCAGGGCGGGCTGCGGTGCCCGCGCCCCGATCCCGGCGCTGGCGGAGGTGCTTTTTGTTTGTCCGGCGCAAATGAATTAAAACTGCTGAGCTGTGCAAACGCGCCGAGTCTCCCAGCGCCCAAGATGAGCGCGATGCCGGTTTTGGTTTTATTTTAATTCAATCTCTCCCAGCACATTTTGCTCCAGGTTGGTTCTTGCAAACGCTAAGAAAGCCTGTAAGTCAATGAGCTCAAATATTTGCGCTCTTTGTCCAAAAACTGTTTTTCTTCCTCTGTGGGTCAGGCCAAGTGCCAATCAAAGTTGTTTTTCAAGCCTCTCTTCCCTGCAGTAGGACTGCTTTTTTCTTTCTTCCCTTTTTTTTTTTTTTTAAGGGTTTGGTTTTTGGAAAGGAGGTGTGTATTTAGGGGAGGGGGAGGAGAAACGTTAAAAATCGGTCAGAGAGAGAAGCAGATCTTAAAAATCATGTTTCTTGAATATTTTAATGGAAACAAAATCTTATTAAATGTGCATGCTTGGTATGTGCAGTTATTTTTTCCATAAACTCTTGGATCATGTTACAGTTGATACTTGGTGCTCAGCTCTTAGCTCAGCTTGCGAGAAATGTAATGGATCAGAGAAGCACACATCAGCAGAGTCTGATTTTTAACCATTTCCTTGCAGGACCAAATCTCTTCTTGGCTTTAGCTTGCTGCTGTTTCCCACTTTAAAAAAAACAAGTACTTAAAACAGGGTTAAAGCTTCAGACTTGACATATGTCTGAAGACATACAAATTAAGCAGTGCCAAATATGTCTGTAGAACAAGCAGGGAGGGAGCTTGCTTTGTTCTGCCAAATAATCAAAATGTTTTGTTGACAAATAAAGTGGTGCTTGGCAGCACTTGTAGATCTAAAATTAAATTTAAGTTACTGAATTTTTTTGAAATTGTATTCCCATCCTGCTGTGTAGGACTTTTTTATATACCTCTTTAATACCAGTGGGAGGTAGGAGGTGGGGACAGGGTTGGATGGTACTTTCCTGGTAATGGGAAATTTGCTGGATTTAATTTATTGTTTTATTTTTATTTTATTTTAAAGTAGTTTAGGGATGATGGTGAAACATAGGGACTCAGTTGGGTCTGAGGAAGGCCACTTAGTGCTGCTCTGCTTTGGCTGTGATCATTTCAAGCATACAAAATTGGGGAAAAATAATGAAACTGAGTGATAGCTCATGAAACCCTCTTGAAACATAGGTGTTCTGTGCTTTCAGTGGTGGTACTGGAGCATCATTCCATCTCTGTTGTAGGCTGGATAATAAAAATAGAAGTGCAAAGCTTCTGACTACATCTGTCATTATTTAAAAGTTGACGTAATAAAAATCACTGTACATTTTAACCTTTTGCACCTCATTGACAAGCATGCAAGTAGAAAACATGAGGAACAAAACAAAACAAAACACTTGATAGAAGTGAGATGCAAATTTGACCTGAGTCTCAGAGTAATAATCTTCAGATAAGTGCTGCCTCATCTGTTCTTTTGATGGTATTGGGTTTTGGTTTTTTCTTAATGTCCATGTGATAACATACTGGAAAAAAAAGGTTGGCCTTGAAACATGTTGAATCTCTTCTGCCCTCCTCCGTTTTAAGTCTTTATTTGAAGTCATTTGAATGCTCACAGTTTAGGCAGAGCTGTTGTCAAAATCATAAGAGGCAAAGCAAGCTTTCAACTCAGTGGCATATAATGAAATCTGAAATAGTCTAGCAGGTTTTGGATTCTCATGGGTGAAGGTAAGTTTCTCTTTCACCTGGAAAACAGGAAAAGCTAGATGCAGCACTTTATGCTTCGTCCAATTTCAGATTAAACAAAGTTACATTTTATTATGGAAAGCTCTATGAGGGCAGCACTGAGAGTCTTGCTAAGGGTTCATGGGTTCATGGGTTGAATTTCTCCTATTAAAAGGATGCACTTTCCAGTTGGGTTTATTGTTATGGTACTCTTTAGATAATCAGATCTACTTGCAGAATAATTGCTGCTAATCAGAAGGGCATAGGCAGTCACAGATACAACAACTGATCATTATTTGGTTTAGGAGAGAACAAGGAAAGGACAGCCAGTCATAGGTAATGCTGTCTTGGGTTTGGTAAGTGAGCTTGTTGAACAGACAACCAAGGGTAATGCTTTTAACCAGTTTAAAATAAATGGAAGAATGACCAAAGCAGGACGAGTAGCTCTGGTTCTTGGGATGGATGGGCAGCCTTTATAACAAAACTGTGGCATACCAGGAGGGAGGAGTGCTTAACAGGGCATAGGAGTGCTGTTGCCCTGTCTTTCCTAGAGGGGACTGAGAGTTGCTGCCACTTCAGTAGCCAGGATGGCTCCAGTTCACCCCTTTGGAAATGCAACATGTAGGGGAGTTCCTGGGCAGGGGGGCTCCAGGGTGTTATCCTGGAGCCTGATGGAAACCCAAAGTTCTCCTGCCTAAATAAAATCAGTATCCCAAGCAAGAAAGAAAAGAATATTATATAGGAGGAGCTCAGTATTTCCTTGCATAAATAACTGCTTCAGGAAGGCTTTTAAGAATAGGCAAAAAGTCTTCAGGGGATGGAAAAATCCTGATATGTCAGGAAATGTAGGAAGAGGGAGGATTTGCCAACTGTTCAAGCTTGGTTGCAAATTGCAAAGCATGTGAAGTAAAAGGTTCTTTTACGTGTATGTACAAGTTGGTAGGACAGAAAAGTATAAACATGGTTCCAGGATTAAATATTTGGTTTGTGTTAGATTTCACTGAGGGAGATAGAAGGGCAGTGGCAAGATGTGTGATGTAGGAGTGTGGTTTAGAAGCAATCTTCAGTGCTGGCAAGGTGGAAGTGGACCTGACTTAGCTGACCCTCCTGTCTTGAGCCAATGTCTGTGCTGGAGTGCAGCTTAAAGCCATATGAAATCCAGGACTTTCCTGGTATTTATAGACCCACCCAATCAGGGGTGAGAGGGGAAATACTCATAAAAATGATGGACATAATTTGCTCCTCATCCTCCCATGCCTGTCTTCTTCTTTAGTACAACTCTCAGTACTGTACAAAGTTACTAATGCAAATATGAAAAACAATATGTATGACGTGATATCACCAGGAGTAGGTCATGCTAGACTGATGTAGTGGTCTTCTATTGATAAGACAGCTGCTAGAGTGTCCTCTTCCAAAAGCTTTGAATGGACTAAAACTGCACTGTAGTCATTAAACATCTGAAGTAACATCAAAGGCTGAACTTGACACTGCAGGTCAATGCAAATTAAATGTTTGTATTTACTACCATCAAATGTTCTATATTCAAAAAGTTTAACTGGGTTTGAAAACTATTTGGGCAAACTCGTAACAGAAAAATTAAACAGCAGATGTAAATATGAAATAGCAACACCTCTCAGTATAGTTTCTGTATGCTTTTCTGGCTGTTACATGTATCCTGTTGTCCTCTGGCAGTGACAAGTTACTGTGCAGGAGGGACCTTTGACCTGACAGAGTTTCTCTATTTTTCTGTTACTGTTAATTACAGTGTTTGGGAACTGATGGGATTGGGAATTACGCTGGGCCATGCTGAAAGGAGAAGTCACTGTGCTGGGAGGACAATAAAAGTGATAAATATTGATGGTTCAGGGAGAGAGGGACTTTTCATGGAGAGCTGGGAGATCTTGAACACTGGCGCAGTTAAAGTGGTGTGAAATCCAGTGGTGTGAAATGTGAGAGTTGCAGACTTGGCTGTTTGCTGCTCATCACTTTTAGTACGAGCAGCTCCTTGGTAGGAGCAGGGAGAAGGATGTGGATGCAGGAGAACCAGCACCTTACTGCCACTGTGCAGGTCTGTGGTGTTGAAGAGGAGGGAAGCTGGGAAGGACAGACCCTAATTAAACAGGCACAGAGGGCAGCTGGCTGGGTGCTGGGAGAAAGGGCGTGCTGGTTTTGCAGCAGGAAACTGAAAAGGTTTGGTTTTTTAGTCCAGCAGAAACAAAGGCTCAGAGGGGATACAATCAGTGTCTATAAATACATCTCATGGTAAGAGCAAGTGGGGAGAAATTAGCTCAAGGAGTAGATGGATATAATATGATCATAAATACATTTAGGCTGGAAAATTGAAGAGTCCACAGGTACGAGGATCTGGAAGAGTTTGTTCTAGGTCTAATGCTGCCAAAAAAAGCACCCACTTTTAAGATAGAAATATGAGTGAATGTCATTAAATGATGCAGTGCTTACAATAGCACTAGCTTAGGCTCAGGGAGTTGAGGTCATATCCAAAAAAAAATAAAAAATAAAAGACACACTTTCATTCACAGTATTGTTCTGTGTGGGTAACTAAGAAAGTAGCCCAAAAGTGAACCAAAAATAGTTTAATGTCAGGTCTCACAGGCCTGTGTAAGCTAAAATATGTGTCACCATGAGTCATGAAGATGCATGGAGATGCTGTTACCTGCACTGTAAAAATCAAGAGGCCTTTCAAGGATATCTCAGCTATTTTGAGAGGAGTCAATCTGGTTCAATCTATTCTGAGCACAGGCAAATCAAAGTTGCAATGCATTTTCTTGGAAAACACCCTGGGTTTTCCACAATGTAGCATCTCTGGTTTTTTGTTGAGTTGCATAGTCTAGTTGGCTTTGGAAATCTCATCAACAAATCTTGGCTGTCACAGAGAATCTTAATTTGTAAAATCAAATTATGTCTTCTGTAGTTTGATGCCTCTTAATAGTAATCTCTCTTCACATTGTAGGGGATGTGAGGAGCTGCCTAGATGGCTTTAAATCTCCAATGTGCTTCTTCTTAAAGGAGTTCTCAAAATGATTTGTGAAGTCTGTCATGAAAAATCAACTCTGTTTGCATTGGTTCTAATTTTAGCAACGTTCTGTTGTGTAAAACATTGTGTCTGCCTTCAGTGTTTGTGTCTTCCAGTCCCCTGGAGCACTCGTGAAACATGGTGAAACCAGCTCAGGTCACTCCTCCAACTAATCCTGCATGCACAGCTGGGGAGACAAGATGGAATATTTTGGGATCCAAAAATGTAAAGCTATAAACCAAAAGCAAGAAACCAAACTTTTTAGGACTGTTAAAGTTGATAGCAACAGGCTCCCTCACTTTCATAATTAATTCTTACTTTTTATTGAAAGATTTGATAAAAAAACTCCCAACAAACTAACAACTAAGAATAAGGTTCTTTCCTGTGAAATAAGTGCAGTGAAAATCCAGAGCTGACTGGTTTCTCTCCTTCCCCATCCTTACAAGTGTTTCAAGAATTTGTATCTTTTCAGAATCTGATCCATTTAACTGGTTGCTCTCCCATTCCCTGTGTACACTTTGTGTCCTGAAATCAAAGGGTGGTATTGCTCTTTGCACATGTGTGCTGGTCCTGAGGCTGCTTGGGTTCTCCTACTTTTGCCTTTAAAACTACTGTAAAGAAATGTCCTTGTGTTTTCCTAGTTTTACTGGCTGAAAATGAGATGGCAGAACTATTAAATTTTCATTAGACCTGTAATGAGAGTGGTATGAGTGAAATGAACCTCTGGTGAATGATGCTGTTTTGCAATGAAAAGCTGTAAGAAGTGGCCTTGTAGCAACCATGCTCATTTAGAATAGTCATTCTGTTTTAAAAAACAAAAGCAAAAACACAGTCTTCTCTGAATTACAGAGAGGGAATGGAGGTGAGAAAGGAAAGCAAGTAGGCAGGAGGATTTTCTTCAAAAGAAACTTTGAGGTTTACTGTTGGGAGTGTGGAGGTTGTCCTCTGCTAAGACTTCTGCTGGTGGGAGTGGAACATTGCATTAGCCAAATCACAGGCTGTGGTTTGGAGATGTGGACTCTGTGAACATTTGCTTTAAATTTATGCATATTGCTTAATTAGGGCTTCAAATCTCACATCTCTTTAAATGGCAGTGTTTTGAAATCTGAAAAAGTAATATGGTTCATTAAGCATCCTTGGTTTTTCCTCTCTCCCACATTGGTGAGGGAGCTGCTAATACTCATTTAGTTCTTTATTTGAACAGTTTTTTTCTGGCTGGGGAGATTTGAGAGAGATAAGATAGTGGTATAATTCTCCCCTGGCTGTTCATAGCTGGGGTCTGGAGATTTTATTATCAGATTTCCATTTACAGGGCTGGAGAATAATGAGGGATCTCAAGCATAGTTTGCGTGTCCGGGCTGAATATTGGCTTTTGTCTAAGTGGGTCAGGATGGACCGGGGGGGAAATGGGGCATTTTCAGCAGAAAAGAAATTTGAATTGTCAGGAGGGAGACCTCAGTTAATGAGAAATTGCACCTCATCATCTTTGGAAAAGCCTGTATGGAAATAATTTATGCTGTTTAATTTCTCTGTTCTTTGCAGGTGTTCCTGTTTGTATGCAGAGGTGCTTGCCATTGTTGTCTCTGCAGCCCAGCCTGGTAGTCTTTGTGCTTTGAGTAGAAGCTATAGGGAACCTAATGCAGATGGAGTCAAATTGTGAAATGCCATTACAGGGAGGTAGGGGTACTCTCCACAAACAGTTTTTTTCTGATTGTTTGCCTATCAGTCAGTCCGTGAAATACATTATGGATAGTTCAAGAAATTTTATGCAGTTCTTGGTATGCTATCCTGGGCAGACCAGTGTTACTGATAATAGAGGAAGCTATGATCAAGAGGTATTAATTTTAAATGTCTCTCTTAATCACTCGTTTTAAATTTTTATTATAGGATGCTTCTTGCATATCAGACATTAGATAGCTATCACTTGGGGCAAAATACTGGTATAGATGGTAGTTAATATTATGTGTTTATGAAGCTGAAAAAATATTCTGTTCCTGTTGCAGACCATATCAACCACTGATTTATTCAAATATCTTCATTCTCATATATTTCTTAAACTGAGAGGAAGATGTTTTGAAGTATGGGCTCTTTTCTTGTAGGGCATAATCTTTGTGGCAGTCATGAACTTAAGTTAGGGGGAGGCTGAACTGGGTGTAAGTGATGGTGCTCAAAGGTAAGAGACAGAAGTCAGTGCTCTTAATCTAGCAAGATATCTTAATTCTTTCCTGGATATCCCTGGTTACCTGAATTAAGATAAGATAAATAAACAGATACAACCTCGTGATTGAACACCTTCTGTTGTTGTTGTTAATGACTCTCATATTACTCTTAAAGATAAGCACCTTGTTTTGTTAGACTAGCAATGGATTTCTAATGGATTCTGAGCTCAGCCCTCAACCTTTTGAACTTGGTAATAGTGTAAGGCTACCTACTGTCCCCTTCCTCAGGTGATCAGGTGTTAAAAAATAATAATGGAGTGGAATATGGAGTATTCATGGCTTCATGTGTTGGGAGTAGGATGGAACAGAAGTAATAAGTCTTTAACACAAGGGAATGTGGTGTGGTCAGTGTGTGGACCACCCTTTGGCTTATGGTTTAAGTCTTCCAACACACACAAATGTTAGGTTAATGTATATGAAAGCCAGGAGGAATCACATTCATGAGAATTCTTTGCAGTCATAGATCTCTGTTACCTCTGCATGTGCAAAAGACATTTGGAAGAAACGTAAAGGGTAACTTGAAAATCAGGTTTTCATCTATTCAGAATCAGCAATGAAGTCTTAAATGCAGTCAATATGTCTCAACTGCTGCAGTTTGGAATCAAAATGAGTAATTGTGTATCTGTTTTAAAGCATATTAAATTTCAAATTAGTTTTGTCATGAAACTGGAGAGAAATGTAAATTCTTTCAGAGTCATTTGACACTTCATAGGATGGATTAAAATTGTTCCTTAGAAAGGAGGAATGGTTGCAAGAATGACTCCTCACTTAACATTTTCAAATGAAAAATTCATGCTTATGAGCATTCGCACATAACCTCAGTAAAACAAAGTTATGTTCATGACATTGAAGGAACACAAGCTGTCTTGGTGTAAACCATTCAGAGCAGTGCACAGCTGCTTACTCAAAATCATCATTTATTTGTCTCTGGGCAGTTTATTATTGCATTGGATTTGCTCTGGCTGATACTAACAAAACAATTGAAAGCTAGCATATGTTCTCCCTTCCATATGAATTCTGAAGTTAAAAACTGTTTAATAAGACAGTGTCTTAACAGTGTTGAACCTAATTTAATAGCACATGCTTGTAAATATGTTTAATATCTCCTGCTGTAGCATGTGGAAAAGGGAATATAGTTACACTATTGTCTAAATGTATCTGGAGGGGTTTTGGCCATATGGTTCTAAATCTGTTTTAAAGTAATTATGCCTATTAACTAAAAAAATAAAAAATATTCCCTTCTGAGTTGATTGACATTCCTCTCAGTAAAGCACCCTCATTGCTGATGAGAGGTGTGGAAATAGTAATTTGTTCTAGCATTTAGAAATTTGATTAGACCTCTAATGAAATGGAGCGCCTACATGCTGTCTAAATATTCTACCTGACACCAGCTGGATCTCATCCAGTGTGGAAGAACACTTGAAATGTTGCTTTACTACAATATGTTTTGTGTCTTGAAGTCAGCGTGCTGCCTGCATGCAAATACCCACTGGCTATTCAGCAGGGAGGGCAAACCTTGTGCCTCCCTGGAAATCAGCATCAGGATGTGATTATTCCAGTGAGCACTGATTGCCTCACTGCAGTGTCTGGCTTAGAGTTAGAAAATTAAGGCAACTATTCATAGAGAAGGACTCATACTACTAACTCTGTAAGCTGGACTTCAGGTGCTTGTGCACATATGTTATATACAGCTTGATGTGTATATGAGGCAGAAACATGCTAAGTTCCCAATTTGTCTCTGTTGTTGTCTAGTAATAAGGTGACAACAACACACTATAAATAAGAATTTAAAGTTGAAGCACCACATTTCTCTCCCCTCGTTCAGTTCCCCCAAAAGCTGACTGCAACACCCATTACATGTGGTGGCAGCTGTTTGAGCACCCGTGATTTTAAAGTCCTCTTTAATTCAGTTGCAGCCATTTTCACTCTAGACCACTATGGCTAGAAAACTCTAAACTGGACTGTGTTGAGTATCTTGTGGTGGAAACTTCCGGTCCCTATTGGTAGAAGACATCAAAATACTTTAGAAACACTTGAAGTGCTTGGTGTTCATTAGTCAACAATCAACATTCATTTTGATTGGTAACTTTCTCCCTATGAAATCCAGAAGACAGGCTTTAATGCATCTCACTAGAATCAGACATGGCCTTCTGTGTTCTTTCTTGTGTTTTGTTTTTTGGGATTTTTTTCAATTCTGTTTCTCCACCGTATTTAATATTTTTACATTTTACAGCTGCCACATTCAAACAAATGCAGTGGAAAGATGGAACCAGAAAATTTCCTGACTACTTTATGCTACATTAATGCTTCAGAAGATATTTTTGTCTTCTTTTCCCTCCAGAAAACCCAAACAAACTGTTCAATTACATTAGTATTTTAAGTTTTGTGTTACTGAGGAACGACAGGATGAGGTGGTAACATTGGGGGTCATTCAAGTAGAATCTGCTTTGAAATAAGTGACTTTTATTCCAGCAATTTAAAACTTGTCTCACTGCTGTGCTGGTGCTTGACAAGTGGTTAGGAGGCAAGGTGTGTTGGTTGAAAAGGTCAAGGTAATTAAAGGTTGGAGGAGCCTGCAGCTGGCATTGTAGATCGTCAGGAGAGATGGTGCCTCTTCCACCAGGGCAGAGTCCAAGTGGAGGGAAAGCAGGCTGCAGCCATGAGGGTATGCTGGAAACATCTTTCACTCGTGGCTTAGAAAAGCAAGAGGGGAATGGGGAGGGGAAGGAGGGTCTCCCTCCGTGCCCCTGCTCTCTAGGCCACTTATGCAAAAGGTATTAGATAAAGGTGTAGTTACCTGACCTATTTATCCAGCAGAAACTTGCCATACAAGCAAAAGCAGTTTGACTATCCAGTGCTGTTGCTGTTTTGTATGGGACACTCCTTTGAGTTAAGCAGTGCCTCATGAATACATAGAAGCAGCATCCAGCCATCCAAAATGATTAATTTGTGTTGTTTGAGAAGGTAGGTCTATGGCGTCAGTTCTTGTTTCCCAGAATAGTTGGACAAAAAATGGCATGGTCTCACCTCAATCTGTATAGAGGTAAGGCTGCTGCAAGTAAAGGCTGTGAATGTGTGTCTTAGCAGCTGGGTTAACTTTGTTGGAAAGGTCTCAGTTTGGGATTGGTGACTTCATTAAGAAAAAGGGCAAGTCGACTGGAGGGCAGTGGAGAACCTTATTATGCAGCACATGTTAATCACTCTTCCATAGCTACAGAAGTCTTTATTCAAGCAGGGTATAAAACAAGTGAGTTTGTTATTTATTTATTACTTGCTGGTGCTTTTTTTTTGTAGAGTCATTAAATCAGCAAACTGCAGTAAAAGCCCTCTTAGTAAAAGTGTAGGCAGTACTCTGAGAAAATGGTAGCACCTGGCAGCAGAGGCTGAGATTAAATCTGAAGTTCGCTCAATCTGCTGGCCTGCGTGGCTGGAGAGAGCAGGAAGAGCTAACCTGTCTCTGGACAAGTCCTGTATTTGCATGTAATAAATCTTCTCTAACAGCTAGGAGTCTTCATTTTTGAAAATCAGCATATCTTTTAAGCTCCGTCATGAAAATACATTTGTATCTTAGGTCTTCTACCACCAGCTCAGCTACATTAAGTCAGTGTGTTTTGGAGATTGTATCTCACTAATGACTCACTTTGGTAAGATGCAGCTTAAGATGCAAAATGTACTTTAAAAAAAAAAAAGAAGAAGAAGAAGAAAGGGGAAGAAACTGCCTGACTGCAAGAATTCTTATGGTCGTTCCAGCAAGTCGGTGGCTTGTGAACGTGCTGCTGAGATGAACCCTTTCCCTCTGTCTGTCTCTTACCCAGACTTTCCCAGACTAATCAAATGTAAAACTGTGTGTCAGCTCTCTGCTCATTGTAAAACAGTCTCCTGCCTTTGCAAACAAGACTCCTTGAAGAAATAATTTGTTCTAATTGGTGACCATTTTAGAATTTCCTATCAGGTGAAAAATCAAAAGGGCTCACCCATGGTTTTCCATCTGTGGCCCAGCACCTATATTATTTTTTTGGACTTCATTCAGGGAGACTGTGTAAAGAGACTTACTTCAGTAGACTCAGAGGCATGGTGTGAATGCCACCTCCTGAAAAATGCTTACGAGTCAACTAATCAAAAGAGGCTTAAACTCCTGGCTTAGACAGCAAGGCGCTTGCTCTTGGAAATTGTACCTTTAGGCTAGAGGTAAAGCGTGTTAGTCAGGGAGATTTTATTTTTGTCTGGCACATTCTCCCTGTTTGAGTCATCAGCCAAAGAAAGATGCCAAAAAAAGGTGCTTCTCTTAAAGCAGGAGGATATTGCTCCTTTTGGATGTCCAGGAGGCTACTCCTTCCCAGGCATGGTGAGGTGAACTGCATCAGTGTCCCTTACATTATTGGAACTGTCACAAAGATGGTCAGTGATGCTCAGTTGTGCATAAGCATTTGTCCAAGAAACTTGTGCTAAGGGGGCTTCTCATTTTCTTTTGAAAGCTTTTCAATGGATTAACTTAAAATTTTAAGGAACATTTGCCACAAATTTTGCTATGAATTAGAAACCGTATAACAGACTCATGTTTTAATATTTTGATGCTGTCTTGAGTGTCGATGCAAATGGCTTAGTTAAAGTTTTTCATGGTGAGGTAGCACAGCCAATATGTGCTTATATTCTTCCAGTTACCATCTATCTAAACAAACATGGTTTGCTCATTAGGTGAGTAGGGTGGGTCATAAGTATGTTGTCTTTATGTTTGAAGGCTTAGGCACTTACTTTCTTCATTTTTCTCAAATCAAAATTGAGGAAACTTCTGATGAGGTGCATTCAGAAAAGGGGAATAACAACACTGACTTCCTAAAACCATGTTAGTAAAGAACTGAAGTGTAATGTACTTCAGATTCTGAAGTAAATTATATGATACCACCTGTGTTGAAGAGGCAGTGTAGGAATGTGCTCACCCAGGCACTAAGGAGCTCTGTAACATGGCCTGCATCATCTACACTGGATTAGCACAATGCTTATTTCTGTAATGGTCCAGTTTAGCTAAAATGCCTCCTTGCTTGGGGGATGCCAAATCCTATCTCTATTAGAAAATAATAGGACTTAAAGAATAAGTAGTATTTTTGAAGCAATCTGATTCAGATAGATGACAGCATTAGAACAGATACAATGGGTCAGATTGAAACTCAGACTCTGGTCTCCAACAGTGGCCAAGGGAAGATGTTGAAGAAAGAAGACACAAAATGGAACAGTTTGTTATGCACTCCCACAGCACCATCTCCCAGGCTTCAGTATTTGCCATTTGAAAACTTCCTGAGTGGGGTGAATCTTCTATATTTAATAACCTTTCTTGTATTTCTCTTCCATGAACATGAACACTTCACTTTTAAACACAGGCTGGCTTTTTGTCCATAGCATCTTACAGCAAGGATTTCCACAGCTTAGTTGCACATTGTGGAAAAGGCTAAGTACCTCTGCTTGAGCCTGTCGCCTGCTGGTTGGTTCATAATCTTTTTATTGGAGGTGCCAAAAGCACACTATGCATGGACTGTGACAGCAAGGAAGCAATCATTTAAAATTATTTGACATGCTTGTGACAGCAACATCAGCAGTTCAGAGTTGCTGTTTCCAAGACTCAAGCTACTGTGTTTCACAATCTTGTATGAAAAAGATGGCAGAAAACTAGCTGAGGGAGCTCCAGTACTGAGCAGAGCACATTTTCCTCTAATCTCTGTGAGAGGATTTTGTTTTCTGAATTTTGGCGAGTTACTTCCATGACGCTTAAGATAATTCCTGCACACAGATTCAGAATAACTGCTATTTGCTACATAAAAGTTTGAAAGCCCATTCTTGTGCCATTTGCTTGATTTTATGTCTCTGAATAGAATTTGGTTTTATTATGGTATTTGGTTAGTGAAAGGTGCTTGGCAGTGAGTGTCTGCAGCAAGGTTTACTACTGAGCAAAGAGATGGTGTCCTAGAAATTTTTATTGAGCTGAAAACACTACAAGGACACAGACTTATCAAAAGGGAGTGTTGGCAGGGACACATGCTAAGTTTATTTCTGGAGTGTGGGGCTTCTACTCATGTACCTATTCCCTGAAATGCAACGAAGAAGCACCTGTGATATGATCCAAGTAGCAAAATGTGTCCCTGCAATGAGTCTGCTGCTCTTCTGATAAAAATCAGACTTCCCACTTATATATCCTGGTTCAATGGCCAATCAGGGGAGCAGGCATAGAGTGCACCTCCTACTGAATTTTGAAAGAACAACTACAAGGAGGGTGAGCTGTACAGTGACGTTGCAGGGTGAAAAGTAGTGGAAATGCCTGGGAAGCTGGATTGTGTGATCTAAAATCTCCTAGTTACAGGTCAGACAGGTTTTCACATTGAAAAGGTCCTCAACCTTTGCCCTTTTGAGTTTAATTCTGTGGTGGATTTCCACCACGCTTGGCTTGTGAAGATTTTTCGGTGTTTGGTAGTCTGTAAATATGAAGTGTTTAACATTAGTCATGAACACTGCTTGAATAACACCTCAGGCAGCAAAATACTTCATGTGGCCTGGAGACCAGTGCAGGACACCTTGTTGCTTTTGATAGTCTATCCTGCAGGTAAGTTGAAGCTGGGAAGGAAACAATTTTAGTGAGCTGGTGCAGAGGTCAGAGCCCTGCTTCCTCCCCTGCAGCTGTGGGGGACTGAGATGCTAATCAGAGGAGGATATTGTTATTATTTTTTCCATTAAAGTGCAAAGGTAGGACTCCATACTTGCTGTGAGCAGATCTCTTTATGTTCACTCCAAGCTGTCAAGCTTCAGCCTTTCAACTGGAAACTCAGCAGTGGCTGACGTAACGTTTGTCTGGGTTCTCAAGCCTGTTGTGCAGCAGAGCTTCATGTGCCTGCCTGACTTAGGACTTCTTCAAAACCACTAAAGCCAAAAACTTCTTTAAAGCTGACTTGGAGAAGAGCAGCAGTTGTGCTAGCAACTGCAGTGTAGGCATAATCTCAAGAGTCTCACCTTGGTAAAAATCCAAATCCTAATGTTTTAGGGCACACTGTGCCTAAAATGGCTCTATCTCTCTACTCTTTGTCATAATGAATGCAGCACCACTAACAAAGAGGAGAGATGAGAATGCAGTCTTGATGATGGTCCCTAGTTAAAAATTCACCCAGAATGTTTTTATAGTAACATGCTGTTAAATGCATCTTCTTTTCTATAAACCCTTGGTGATGATGCTGTCTACTGAAACACTGTAGCACTTGAGGATTTTCTAGCATGAATTGCAGTGGAGTCCTTTCAAGACTTTATTTAAAAAATTGTCTGAGAGTTGTGTAGTGTGCTGCCCTTACATTAATTTAGTGTTTCAATCATTTAGCATCTTTGAAATACTTGGAAAAATCAAAACTAAACAACAAAAAACCACCACACCCTGGGCCACTTTCTTAACAGTAGGAGGATGCCATTATGCATTTACAGTATGGATGAATATCATTCTATTTTGCTTGCTTACAAGGCATGTCTTTTTAGACAATACTTCTATTAAAAATTCGGTAGAGCATTCTTGGGAGACAGTTCTGCCAGAGATACATGATGGATTTGCATAACCCCAGGGGTCTTTCTCTCTTTTTGTTTTTTAATCTCCAGTTGGCAGTATGCCCAATAAATCAAATGTGTGTGTGTTTATGAATTGAAGTATTTAACCATTCAATTACTGTATTGTAAAGAGGCTGTGCTCTCAGTCATTAATTTAGGCATTAATTCCAGCCTGTCAAAGCAGCTGCTATGCTATCTGCACTTTCTAGCAAACATTTTTGGTACCTGCTGTATGGATCCAGTGAGGAAGTTGATCCAGTCTCTCCCTAAGAGGCCACATATGTGACCACAGTCACTGCCCTTGCCCACACTGAGCCTGCAGCCTTCAGAGCACATGGGACCCTTCTGGCAGAGCAGAACCAGGCTTGGTTAGATGGGCTGTGCTCAGGCAGGACAAGGCAGCCCTCTGCATGGAGGCAGGGGATTAAAGGATATGCTGTGCTGCTCCAGGGAGCCTTTCTTAACATGCTGCACTCCTGTCCTGGCTGATGGGGAGGCAGATTAACAGTGCAGTTCTGCCAGCTTAATGGCTAAAGGCTATGTTCTCCAAACCAGATAATACTGGTCTGTCTCAGTATGTCAGATGTGGACTAAACCTGAAGGTGGAACGGAGCCAAGTACAGATGAAACAAGTCCCAGCTAAAACCGCTGAAGTTTTCTAACTTTTGCTCTTAATATCTGGTGCTGTTGTAACATAGAAAATGTTCTTCTGCCGTGCTTGTAGAGTATTGAGTCATCTAGACGTTCACCCACAAGATCTTCTGTCCTGAGGGCAGTTCTTGAGGAGCACACAAACTCCAGTGTTACTGCTGTGTGTGCAGAAAGGGAAGGAGGTGAAGTTCTCCATGGATGGATGAGAGAAGCATTGTTTCTCCTTTTTTTCTATTTTCCCCATAATTTTGGTTTTGGTGGTTTTTGTTTGGTTTTTTTGAAGGCTGAAGTAGACCAGAAGACCATTTGTTGTCTGCTGGTGATATGTGTTTTGCTGGTCTTGAGACCAATACCTGGTTAGCCAT
This sequence comes from Luscinia megarhynchos, assembly GCA_034336665.1. Classification (NCBI taxonomy): domain Eukaryota; kingdom Metazoa; phylum Chordata; class Aves; order Passeriformes; family Muscicapidae; genus Luscinia; species Luscinia megarhynchos. The sequence goes on from JAPFBE010000003.1 coordinate 76,762,521, forward strand.
GAAGTCCTTTTAGTCTGTGGTGGAAATTCAGGCTTTTCCATGACATAGGTGTTCTCATCCTGAGTTAGATATCACCTTTTTTTTTTTTTTTTGTTGTTTTAACCAGCAGGCAGCTGGCTAAGTCGAATTTGGGTGCCTGTGTTTGGTCAGTTGAGTTTCATCCTTGATATCTGAGAACCATTGGGGCATGAATAAGAAATCAGACTTTGAGGTTTGGCTTATATTAAATGGAAGTGATTCTCAAGTAACAAGGAAATAGAAAAAGTAGCTGTTTGTCTCTCATCCTTTTCAGGTGTTAATGTTTAGTTTGACCTGGCACCATTAGTTTAGCAAATTTTCTTGTGAACATCTTTCCATTTTTCTATTTAGGAGCCTCAGACTTACTTACACAGCTAGATGTACTCTAAGCTTCAGTTAATATTAAGTTACAGGTGTGTCTTTAACTTGATACATTTGGATCTATTCTGACCAAAAAAACTTGCAAATACTGTTCAGGTTTCTTAAATAAAGAAGTGTTTTCCAGCATGCTTATTACTCTGAGGTTTGACTTGCAGTCCTTGTCTGTCTGCTCCCAGTTGCAGCTGGAGGCTGGTTTTGGTTCATAGGTATGATCTCCAGGGCAAGGAAAGACATACAGCAGTAGGAGTAGTAAGGATGCAGATGTAGATTTGCTTTATGGAAAAGATGACAGGCTTTTCTGCCAGTAACTTTGTGTTCACTGCTGAGTTTTTCTTCTGTGGGCTGAGTGTACCACATATCTTTCAAAGAGCAAGGAACCATTGTGGGGCTTCTCCAGTCTGACCATCCATCTTGAGCTGGGTAGAAATTGCTGACCTTTGGTTTCTAATTAGTGTGGATTGTGTTCTTAATAGCTGGTAGAGGGATGGAAACTTGGGATAGGCTTCCTTTTATTGTGTGAAATCCAAAAGGGCTGTAACCTGTTACCAGAGCAAAAGCTCTCCATCAATTGTACTACATTGGCTCTCTTCCCAGCTTTTTGCACCACTTCATCAGCTGTGAGGCACAAAGATGCCAAATTCTTAATGTTAAAAGTTACTGGTTTAAGTATTTTGAAATGCTGTTACATTTTAAAAAAGAAAAAAAAAAAAAAAAGAAAAGATTTCCTGCTGTTTGACTTCCTCTGCTAATTTTCATCTTTATGGCTTAGTTTGCATTTTTGGAGTTGGACAGTCTGTTAAGAGGAAGAACTGTTGCAAAATGACTTGAAATACCCCTAACAAATGACCATAGGCTAGGACTTTTGCTTTGTGAACTCTCAACATTTTGACATTGTTTGTTCTGAACATTCCTTTTATTGCTCCTGGAGTTATATCCTGGGTTTAATTATAGGAATGGGTCAGCTGTAAGGAGGAGTTCTGCACTGTCAGCAAATAAAGTGTTATGCATCATCCAAATCATTGCTCTTCACATTTTTGTATTTTGGCTTTTCTTTTTCTACAGAGATTGTTTTGAATAACAAGACATCAAGGTTTACCAAGCATGGATCTAAGTTTCTGGAGATTGTAATGCAAACTTCATCTGAGATGAATTGTAGATATATTCTGAAGCTATAAAGCTCCCAATTTTATTACATTAGATGCCATAAACAGATTTTTTCCTTTAAAGAATGATACATCAATAAATTGTTGTAAATAAATGTCAAAATTTTACAGCTTTGCTGAATATATTTCTTTGTTCTTGTCTATCAGAGTCTCCCAGGAGAACTGACATGTGAAGACAGGTAAACTGTGACTATTGACTTTTCATTTTAGTCAACAAGCCTATGCATAGTTGTAACTATTACATTAATCCTCTGCAAATCTACAATGGTAATAAAGTTGCCACTTACAATGAATTGGATGCATCCTAAACTTCTGCCACATTTCTAAACTGCTCTTTCTCTGCCAAAGCTGGGTGGCTAAATTAAAATGCAACTTGGCATGCACAGAAATAAACTAAATCCCTCTTGCATCCTAAGGAAGAGTTTGAATAAAAGTGAATGCTGAGACACAACCAGTGTTCAGATAGCTTTTTTTTTTTTTTAATGCATTCTTCTGTTTTCAGTGAGGATGGAATAAGCAGATGGTCCAGTATGACTGTATGACTAAAATTGTGTTACAATTTACTGAAAATCAGAGCATTTGACTGCAATTAGAGGCAGTCGAGGTAGACCCTGTTCTGGGATCCAAGAACCAAAAGTGAAAATGTATTCAGTAACAGCAGTGGGAGTAAGAGAAACCAGTTTGTAGGCAGGGTTTTAACCAGCAGCAGCAGCAGCAGCAAATAATGCTGCTTGTAATGTGAACTAAAATTCAAGGCATTTGTGTCTGTCAGCTGGAAAGCAAATATGGGCTCCATAACATTAAGTCTTTGAGACTGAACTGGTGTATTTTGAGTTTGAAGAACTGTACAATAAAGCTGAGACTGGGGAACAAAAACTATTTCTTTGGGAAGATTCAGCCCTAGGTAGGGAATCCTAAACCCAGTTCTCCACTCCCACCCAGTGACAGACTTGACTCAGATTATTGCTGCAGATGAGAATGAGTATTTTAAAGAGTCAGACCACTGAATTTAAATAACAAAATACTGACAAATGCTAGATGGTAGCAAAATTGCTTGTAGATTATAATTTAAGAAACAGTGTAATAAATAATATGTTACTCATTACCTTCCCCCCAAAAAAGCATTTCTGCTTGTTTAGGAAAAAAGAGTTTGTTCCTCAGGAGAAGCTAAATTTTGGGATGTCCTTAGGCTTTATATTTGATCTGGTGTTGTTTATTGTCCTGATGTCTTGGCAGTGGTGGCAGGTGGTGTGAGAGTGGAGGCTCTGAGCCCCTTCATGAGTGTTTCCCAGATACTTGCACTGCTCTGGGAGTTTGCAGGGACACAAGTGGCAGCATTGTCATGGCTCACAAAATTCCCTCTTGAATGTTTCTTCCCTATGATTCCGCTCCCTCCTCTCCATGACCACCTTGATATCAAGTGCAGGATGAATTAGATTTTATGTGTGTAAGAAGCCCCCATGCACCCATGTAGCAGTGCAAACACTTGCTTTTTGCCCATGTTTTCTGAAAACCTGGATATTCAGAAGTACTTCCTAAAGCAGCTGTTTGATCAGCCCCACCAGCTAGCAGTTCCATTCTCAAACAAAACAGCCTCCTTTTACAGCTTGCTAAAAATAGCCATTTCTTTAAAGCCTGAGGACACGGTGATTCATGTGGTGGTGAAGAGGAAGAAAGGTTATTTCTTTTGCTTCAGGCTTTGGGAGGAAAGCCGCCGTGCTGTCCCAGTGCCAGCTGGGCTCTCGCTCGCTCCCCCTTGGCCTTCATGGCCACATCACAGCCCCAGTGGCTCTGGCAGTCCTTGCTCTGCCACAGCAGCCTGGCAGCTATTTGAGGTGCAGGTGCCACATCCCAGTGCCCGTCTTGGCTCTGGAGGAAGGGTGTGCAGTCCCTGCCCCAGCCGAAAATAAGCCCGTGCGGTGGCAAGGTGCGGATGTGCCTGCAGAGCTCGCCCAAGGACGGAGCTTTTCTTACACTTTATAGCTGGGCAAGGGGAAATGCTCCTGCTCTGTCACCTTCAGATTCCTGATGGAGCTCCTGACGCCACTGCAAGTGCAGTTTAAGGATGGGAAGAAGTCACAGGTAGAGCTTAGGTAGGATTTTTCATGGATTCCTGCATCCTGGAGCTCTCCCATGCTCCACAGCGTTCTGCTGCCTGACACCGCAGTGTGACAATGACACTGCTGCAAAACCTGCTCCAAGGCTCGGGCTTGCAGCAGCCCCTCACTCTGGAACATGCTCAGGCACATGCTTTTCTGCTTTGAAGCCCTTCATCATCTCATTCCTTCTGAGAAAACAGCCCTCAAAAATGTACTAGTCTTAATGTAAATGGAAATTGTTCTTACTCCAGCAATGTGTTTCTGGAGGATCATGAGGCAGAAAATTGCTGGTAGATGTGCGTGCAGCATTTTAGTTGCTGAGCAACCTGTTTCTTGCTTCAGCCTCTTAGCAAAAGAATCCAATTTCAAATAAGATATTTGGGACCCTGGCTGACTTAGTGATAGCTAGTGTAACCTGCAAAGACTACTTGGACAGGAAAACAAAATGGCTTTCTCGGAAAACAAGAAGCTTTACAAGAATTTTCACCGTATATCTGTTGCTTTCTAATTCCCATATACCTTTTTTATGTTTTGGTTCTTGGGTAGACCTTAAATCATTGCTCTAGATAAAGCATGCCCAGAAGCAGTGGTTCTTATCTACAGCTCAACAAAGCCAACATTATCTTTCTCAATGCTTGTAAACTTCACATGTTTTTATTAATAGCATCCCAAGAACTTGTGCAACCAGATGATGTTTGCTCCTTTTCTCCTCACAAGCTTGTTTTAACCAGTTGTAAAAAAATAAAAGCTTTGGCAAAAAGGCAAAATAATCTTTCTTGTTGGTGGAATGGAAGAATATACACTTCTAATATTAATTTAAAAAAAAACAGCTCCCTGTAAGTGTCTAGTGATAAGACTTGTGAACTTGAATGATCATGTTCGGGCTTTTGGGGTTTTGTTCTTGTTTTGGTTGTTTGTCTTTTTTTTTCCCCAGGCTTGTTTCATTTTTTTTTTAATTAGAATATCCACCACCCAAAAGGAGTTGGATTTTGTTCTTTTTGTAATAGATTTAACACACATTTTTCATGTCTGACTATCTCCTGCTCTTTCTGTTATCATTCACAGGAATTAACTGTTGATATTTGCCTATATTCATCCACCCAAGTACCACTTCCTCCTTTCCTCAGCAGTAGCTTATCTGCAGGCTCAAAGGAGTAATAGCAGTCACACGGAATGGGAAAACAGGGGAATGGAGCCCAGATCCTGCTAGAAGCAACAAAGGGATTTTTTGCCATGGTCTGGCCTCAAGGACCAGCTTTGCAGAGCCTGAAGGAGGTAGAGATCAGAGAGCAGGATGGAGAAGGTTCAGCTCTGATTTAGACCTGTGCTCCAGCCAGAGCTGACAGTGTACAGGTATCCAAGTTGTGTCACTCACACAAGCTGCTTCCTCCAGATTATTTAGTGTGAAATAAAGGTTTTAAACTTTCATTTCCAGATAACCTTCATAAAACAAGTAAAGCACAAGCTTGGATCCAGTCTTGGAAAGCATTTCTTTTCTTTAATGTTGGCAGAAATGACTGGCTGCTGGCAAGACTGTGTGTTTGAGGGCAGGACATGTTTTCCTGTGCCTTAACTGTCTGAGGAAGGAGTTGCAAGTGCAGATACCAGGACTCTTCACTGTTTCTTCATACTTTAGATTGAGTACTTTTTATACTGAGAAGTATTTTACAGGATTTCTGGGGCTGTGGCAGTAGGCAGCAGATGCAGGAAGTTGTCTCCTGGCTGCTGAGCTTCATGCAGTTGATCCAGCTTATATCTGCATCTTTTAGCAGCTAATTGTTCCAAAGTCACAAATTCAATTGTCCTGCGAGAGTTTGCTTTGGAACATCTTCCCTGAATAATCATTGCTGATTTTTGCATGTTATTTCTTAATTTAATTTAGAAAGGACAGGATGTTTTTAAGGATCAGGACAATAGTTATGCAGCTCCAGTGGCTTAATTTTCCTGTGTGGAAATCAGTGGCACATTCATTATGGGACTAGCACTGCTATTTGTGCACACAGCAGTTAAGCTTAAAGCCCCCCTGGTAGAGGCATTTAAGAGTCATTTGTTATGGAAAACTTCAGACTTTTATGTTAGGGGCACAAAATACTTAGTATGCAAATCCAGTACTGCTGTTTATGGATAACATATTAAGAGTCACCAACACTGTGGTTGCAATTAGGGACTTAAGACAAGTGTGCAGCCAACCAGATAGGTAGAAAATAACCATTAAAAGGAAAAGAAGAAAAGACAAGAAGCAACTGCTTTAAATTATTGCAAGGGAAAATCAGATTAGACATTAGGAAAACTTTAACAGTCTGAGGAGTTAGTCACTGAAATAAGCCACCCATGGAGAGGAAGGAACCTCCAGGAGAATTGGACCAACACTGGTCAGGAATCAGGTGGACAGTGTTGGTCCTGCCCTTGATGAGTGGGAGGAGCAGGCAGCCTCCCCAGGTCCCCTTCACTCCTCTGACTGGCAGCACAGTTTATCTTAGTCCAGTTTCTTATCCCTAATAAATCAAAAAATTCCTCTGGCTCTTGTTACGCTATCAGCTTGTTCTGTACTAAATATATCCTCCTGCCTTGTAGCTGGGGTTTGCACACCAAGGCTCCTGCTGCCTGCAGTGTGCTCCAGGCTCAGCAGTGAGCAAGGTGGCCTTCTCATCAGGTTTCTAGAAAATGAATGTAACTGGGTCTTGCTGGTTGGCTTTTCATGCCAATATTGGGCACATAAAGTTCTCATGCTCTTCAAAACACTGAGGATCTCACCAGATGCTGATGTTGAAAAAAACCAGCATCTTGCTTATAATTCCCTGAGTGTGTTTTTTTCTCCCCCTCTGTTTTCAAACTTCCATTCAATCCAGTAAAATGGCTAATTTTAGCATCATGCCAGATGTTTTGTTGCTATTGTCTAATTGGTCTGTAAACCAACTGGGATTTGATTTTTGGGGTTTGTTTGTGCCTTACCCCTGCCCAAAATTGGTGCTGTTCCTTGCCAAAATGAATGCCATTCCTTCCTGCAAAGTACAGGGGACACAAAGCTGATCTAATGTGTTTGGTGCCATACATCCTCAGTGAACACCCAGGGGGCTTTGAGAAGAGAATTGAATCCAGACCTTGAAGATGTCATCTTGTGAGGTGAATGTGTAATTTCTGACTGTGACTGTTTTGCAGGAAAAGAGAGTACAAGTCTCCACGCCATTGACAAGAGGACCAAGTGCCTTTATACCAGAGAATGAAGTAAGTTTGCAGTTATCTGGGCTGGGTGAGAGTTTCTAAAACAATGACACTGAAGGGTGGTTCAATGGCCCTGCTTGCTTAAAAGCAAAAGCAGTGGTTTCTCTGTAGCAGGCTCCAGTGGGTAAGACCCACCCCATCCTTTCACATGAGTGGTACTGTTTGACATCTCTTCCATCACCAGCATTCCCAGAGTCAGCCATGGCTGACAGCTCTGCTCTTCTCAGGTGGGTGTGAAAACACTATCTATAGTGCCAGACCAGAGGGGAGGCCTGTCTAGTATTGCAGCAATGTGATTATGTAGCTCTCAGAGCAGTGCCTGACCTTCAGTTTGAGACAACCTGCAAATATGGCTTCACTCCTTAGACTGTAGCTCTTGAGAGAATTTATGGTTGAAAGGTAGGAGTGGATTTCAGACTCGAGATTTCTACCATGACAAATGCTGACTAGTTTGTTAAACAAACAGCTACCTTTCTCCCTCCTTCCTTGTCATGAAAGGGTACAGTGAATAGAGAGGGTTTAGTGACAGAGTAGTAACACACTGAAGTGATAATAACACTACTGCTGTCAAAGGCTGCTTTATTGTTGCAATGGAAAGAATATGGGCAGAGAAATAATGACTTAATTGTAAAGGTTCCTATTTACATGCCACAAGGCTTTCAAAGCAGAATTTTTAAAAAATATGTCTGTGGATGGAAATAAATCAGGAGAAAGAACATGCACAGTATGAAGAGGATAGTAATAGAGATGGAGATAAAGCTTAGAAATAATCATGGCATATTGCTGTGCCTAACATAGCAACAGCAGAGTCCTACAGGATTATTTTTTTTATTCTGTCAGCAGAATTTCTTTCTATAGCTTGCACTGTTACCAGGAAAATTCCTGACAAGCTGGAGAAGATTAGAAACCTTACCAGAGACACAAAAAATATGGTTTCCCCAAGAAACCACTAAATGAGACAAGAATCTCTTAAGTGCATGGGAGATACACTTGCTGAAGAATATGGGGGACTCCTAGGAGTGGAGCAAGGTATATACAGGGAGATAAAATGGTCTCTAATGTGTGGATAAAATTCTGATGGTAAAAAACGTTATTAAGGACAACTGAGAAGGCATCAGTTTGGGTATAAAACACAGAAAAGCTGCCACAGTGAACATGCACATGTAAAAATGATGGAGCTGCCTAACTGTGTAGCTGCTTCTCCCCTTTTTTTCTGGGCCTACAAATTAAACCAGGGAGGTACACTAGTGAGAAATGAAAACGTAGTATGTTGTTTGTGTTTTTTCTATGCAATATCTATATAAGATCTGATAGAAAAGTATTTGACACATGGTCCACTCATCAGCCCATCATAAAGAAAAAAACATTTTAAATAGAGTATTTCAGCAAAAGCATTGTACTTCCTGGTTTTAGGCACTTTCTAGCTTAATGCACAGTAAAACAGCTAAAATATGTTTTCTTTTCATGGTGTTTGCAATAGTAAGCTGGCTGGTTTATTACTGCACAGTGTCAGAATAAATACTGGGTATTCTAGTCTTGCTTGTAACTTCAGTGGTGAACATGTTGGGAATGGCTGTTCCTGGTGATAAACACTGAGTAATAGCACTCATACTGTGTCAGGGCTTGCAATGCAAGAGCTACTTACTATTCTGCTGTTTCATTTCATCTTGTGCCCAAGGTTTGGATTGGTTGGAATAATTAAAGAACAGCTTTTGTTTAAAGAAAGCATTAAATTCCTGTTTTAAATAATACCTGAATGTTATGGACAAATTAGCATTTGATCTGCTCTTCAATTATACAAGCACAGAAGGGGTAGATTGACAGGCTGTTTCTATAATTTGGTTACATAATCCAGTTCCTCTCCATTAATTTTGAAATTGATTTTAGGGATGAGCACTCACATGGTGTGTGTCTATACAGGTTGTCTTCCATAAAGAATTTACTTTCCATTTAGCTCTTACTTACAGCTCTCTGTACAGGTTTGATTACAGCATCTGCAACCTCTTCTGTTTCAGGAAGATGTATAGAAAAATGGTTTGGGGTTTTTTAGAAACATATGAAAATAACAGAGGTTCAGTGTAAAGTGCTGTTCAGTTCTCAGTATACAAGTAGGATCTGTGTGTGTCTATGTGCATTCATGCAGGCATGTATGTTTGCAAATACACATCCAGAACTCCATCATTGTCTTTAAGTCTGGACAGAGATAAACCTTTCATACTGCAGGGTGTTTCTCCCCAGGGCTAAAGCTGGAGCAGATCTGTCCCTCTGTTAATATTTCTCCATCTTGTTTTCAAGGTTATGCAAGCAAACGGTTTGGATGAACGCACGAATCTTCTTGTGGAGGAATATTCTACGTCTGGTCGGCTGGACAACATCACGCAGGTGATGAGTATCCACACTCAGTACCTGGAGTCCTTCCTCCGCAGCCAGTTCTACATGCTGCGCATGGACGGGCCCCTGCCTCTGCCCTACAGGCACTACATCGCCATCATGGTACGTGCCAGCAGCTGGCGCCTTCTGCAGCTCACTCTGCGCGTGTTGGAACCAAGGGCAAAAGGAAGATTCACAGAGGAGAAATTAGGGGGTATTTTGACAGAGGCTGAATTTTTGTTGTTTTCAGTGACAAGGGAGAATTGGCAGCGTGCATCATTCCCTGTTTCCCACAGTGATGCACCTCTCACATGCCCACATCACTGTGCAGCAGTAGGATGAGATGCAGTGGACTCTGAGCCACAAGAAATTCCAGATGGACACTAGGAAAACAATTCTCTCTGTGAGGATGTTGAGACATTGCAGCAGGAACCAAGAAAGGTTCTGTGATCTCTAAGGGTGAAGATCTTGTCTGGACAAGGCTCCGAGCAACAAGTTCTAAGTCAGCTCTGTGAGCGGAGGGTTCTCTTCTAGTGATCACTTCCAACTTTAATTACATTTTGCAATCCAGAGTAATCAAGTGTATTTTTATTGGAGAATCCTCCATACTGTATAGAAATGCATTGTAATGCATTTTCACGAGGCCTTTTGGAATGACATTGTACTTTTGTTTGTGTGTTATTAACCTGTCTCCCACCCTCAGCAAAACCAGATCACACACTAATGTGCTGCACTGTTCACTCTGTGTTTAATTATTGCAGGCTGCTGCCAGACATCAGTGTTCCTACCTAATAAATATGCACGTTGATGAGTTTCTGAAGACTGGTGGGATTGCAGAGTGGTTGAATGGTTTAGAATACATTCCCCAAAGACTGAAAAACCTGAATGAAATAAACAAACTGCTTGCACACCGGCCCTGGCTGATCACGAAAGAGCACATCCAGGTACCTCTTCAGTCATGCCCTGCAAATACCAGTAAATGTCTGGTAGAAAGAACTGCCAAGAACTGTGAAAGTGCCTGGTTAGGCTTCATTACCCTGAGTTAAAAATTTCAGGGAAGTGCTAGTGCACCAAGCAAGCTGAGTCTCCTGTGTGACAAAGCCTATAATATTTTCTTCTTAGGAATATCATTGGCTAAAATAGCCCAAAAGAAAAGAAGTAATATATTAGGTGTCTCTTTTTTTATCCAGTGAGAGTTTGTGTGCAAGGAGAATGTGGTATTATTGGAAGAAAGAATTCATCCCTTTTTGAAATGTATAGTGGTTTATAGAAAAGCTGGGGGCCAAAAGAAATTTTATATTTACACTTTTTTTATTCTCATTTCAGAAACTTGTCAAGACTGGGGAAAATAATTGGTCTCTTCCTGAACTGGTGCATGCTGTTGTCCTGTTGGCACATTATCATGCCTTGGCAAGTTTTGTATTTGGTAGTGGCATTAATCCAGAGAGAGATCCGGATACATCTAATGGAGTCAGACTTATAGCAGTCAACAACTTCTGTGTCTGTGATCTTGCCAATGACAACAACATAGAAAATGCATCCCTCACAAGTAGCAACTTCGGGGTTAGTGTTGCAAGAAAATTCTTTTGCTTGCCTCTGTTTTGCATTAGAAAACTTTCTTCCATTCTTTCCTGTTTAAATTTTAGTTTGAATTTTTTTTGGTCTACTTTTCAGGAATGCTTGAGTTGGTAATTCTTGCATACACTCTGGCAATTTCCAGTGTAATCTGTTGAAAACCACATTGTAGCAGTGGATGGTAGTCAGAGCAATGTGATTTTGATAGTTAATCCCACCACCCATTAGGCAAGACTAAAACTTTGCTTTCAGCAGAAAGCTTGAAGTTCCAATTTCTTTAGACAGTGTGGCATTGACTGGAGCATTGTTCCATCCATATTCCTAACACAGGGAGTGAAAAGAAAAATGGAAAAAAATAGAAGTAGTAGCAGTAATAATAATTATAATAATTTTTACTTCAAGGCCTACAGTCATGTAACAGTTTGAAACACTTCCATGTAGATGGGAGGAAATGTCTGAAATAAAATTACTTCTTCATGCTGGTGTTCCAGTCTTGAATCAACAGAGAGCTTTGGTTACTAGTTAACTAACTTAATTTGATTACTAGTTAATTAACTGGACATTCTTTCCTGAAAGGTGCTCTAGAATGCTTTTGAAGACATGCCCTTGAATTAATGCTGACAGGTGAATTAGCCCCATTGCCTTTGATGGAAGATCAGGATTATGAGAAGAGTTGCTAGATACAATTTTTACAATTAGCAGTAGAATGTAAGCATGTCATCACTCAGTCCAATCACTGTGTCTTAAATTTCTGGGCTGTAAAACATGCCAGCTCTTGCTATGGAGGTGCCTTACTCCCCATTTGTAGTGGGCAGAGCTTGCTGCTGACTGTGATTATAGCTAAGCAGTGAGGATTCTGCTAGAAACAGCTGTAACTGTGGGCTAAAGAGCAGACTCAATAAGATGGAAAAGAAAAACCAAATAATTTATCTTATGAAAAATATGAATGATAGTATTTCTAGTATAAAGATGTCTTTTTTCCTCACAAAAGTAAGAAAAATGGTAAACATAGTGGCTATTTTGGTCACACATAATGAAAGAAAAGTACTGATTTGCCATCTCAGGCTGTGTTTCTGTAAGGCAGTGTTGCACTGCATCTCTTCAGAAGCATATTTTGCATTATTAGTGGACTGAATATAGTTATCTTAGTATGAAAAGTTGTTTTATGAGAGATGTAGGGATCAGATTAATTTCCCTGAGCTATCTACATTGTGGAATATGAGTGACTTTGGTTTCCACACTCAAAAACCTCCTCTTCTCTGTTAATCCCACTGCAGTAAATTACTGCAGCAGGCTACACTTCCCAGCTCCTGTCTTCCTGCTGTCTGAAAGCTGTTTGTCTGTGCTGGCAAAATGTGGCAAAATGCATTCTGGCTTGAGGTTTTGTGTTTGCTGCTGCTGTCTGGTTTTGAGAACGTTTGTTGTCAAGCATGAAATCTGAAGATGACACACATTGTCTATCTTCTAGAATGTCATGGTGTTTTTGCAGATTGCAGATTCTTTAAGTGAGCTGGAGGCCCTGATGGAAAGGATGAAGAGACTACAAGAAGATAAAGAGGATGAGGAAGCCTCTCAGGAAGAAATGGCAACTCGCTTTGAGAAGGAGAAGAAGGAGAGTCTGCTAGTAATTAGTGGAGGTATTTGTGCTTTTCCAGTTCGATTTTGTTTGTGCTTTTTGAGAAATAAATGTTTGAGGCTAGTTCAGTGACTGAAACTTTTTCTGTCCATTTTTTTATTCTGGCTCTTCATGTAGGAGGAGTGTAGTAGGATGGTCTTACCTTTTGCTTTATCACCTTAGGATTTCTTGATTGACAAATAACATCATTCTTTCTGCTACTTGAAATTTAGCTTTTGTATATTAAAAAAAGGCCTGTAGGCGTCCTTAAAAAGTATGGTGTACATTTCTCTTTTTTTATATGTTCTGCATCATCAAATTAATTAATTAATTATAATTAATAAATTAGTAATAAATATACAGTAATATTTCACAGGTGTAGGTTCTGTGGTGCTTAGAACTTCAGTCACACTCATAAGTAGCTTTCAGATATGACATTTAGTTTAGGAATTAGATGATGAGACTCAACTACTTTGCTATTTACTGCCCACCTGGAAAGGACATTTCCAACTTGCTGCTCTGAGTGTTCATACTGCTGTGCTGTTTCACTGCCTATCTTATGGTAGAGATTTATAGCATTTTTTATTCTTAAATGGTTTTCCAAATTTTGAGCTGAAACCTTCTTTTCGCGTATCCTTCATATGCTTTGGAGGCCTTCATCTCTAACAAACTACAGAATGAAGTCTGCTTCATACAACCAGGATGGTGGGTTTTTTTCCCAAAGAAAGTGTTGGAAGAAAGAATATTATTAAGACAATCAGAGTTTCTAGCTATTTCGTCATAGTAGAGGCTACTCGAAGATGACTGCTTTTGTCTTTAAAAAGTGACCACTAAAATGCTTCACTTTTTACTGCACTGTTCTTAGTGAATTTAGTCTCTGCAGCATCAGAGCAAATGTGTCTCAAAGAATCAATGGGTGTGTGCAAAGAGCCCAAAAGGGAGGAAGAATGTACTGAGGATCAGCAGAGATACTGTTTTGTTGCTGTCTAGGAACATGGAAAAATCTCTGAAAGAAGATACATCCAGGAACAAGCTGGATTTTTTTGAAATGGACATTGTAAATTCTTGCTGTATTTTCCTTTGGTGAGGCAGTATCAAATCAGAACTTCCATGAGTCTGTGCAATTTCAGGTATTTAAGGAAAAAAGGGGTCATTCAAACAGGAGGGATGTTTGGATGGTCTTGCTGATAGTTTTGATGAATTTCTTCCCTCTTTACCATTTGCTGATTTCAGCTGAGGAGTCTGTGTGTGTTGGGCCTTTACCCTTTCATGAAATCCATTCCTCATCAGGGCACAGGAGTGTATGTGTACAGGTTTTTTATTCTTCACTGAGAATTTACTGTAGCAGATGTTGTCCAAGCTTCTTCCTACACAGTTATGTTTTGATTGTGTAATGAGGCAAAGAGGAGATAAAGCACTTCTACAATTCTTAGATTAACTGACTTTTCAAGGTGCTAACAGTGGACATATGGCAACTGTTCTGTCAATGCATGTGGAAGCGAGCCATGATTTTAACATCAGGGTCAAATGCAGTCAGCTATGCAGTAGTCAACTTCTGCAGAGGTAGTTACACAATCCAGCCACCTGTTTATTCAGGAGGGAAAGATTGATTCCTGATAGAGAGCCTGCATGTGCTTAGCGATATGTTTTGGAGCTCTTTGAAGATGCTTAGTTACTACAGCTTCTGGCAGAATCTCACCCTGATGTACTGTAGAGCTCTTTGCTTTCATATAATCTTCAGCTGATATTTACCAGTGGAGTGTTGTGTTGCTTTCTGGTGCTCATACTCCAGCTTACAGAACAGAGCCGGTGTGATTCCTGACACAAAGGCTGCTCTGTAAAGCAATCCTGCTGTCAAGGATCCATTTTTTTGTTTCTTATGCCAACACAGTGTGACTTGGCTAATGATGCTCATCTTCCTGACTTAAGATAACTAGCCTCCCTCAGAAGTCAACAGAGAGAAAAGGAAACCTCCAGACACAAGTGTAGCTTGTGCTCTTCTCTTTTTGTAGAAGCACATTTGATGTCTGGTATAGGCTGACATGTAATGAACTCAAGGAAAGCAGTGTATCCAATACAAGCAGATGAGAATTGAAATGTTTCTTTCCTTTGTACCACTTTCCTCCTTTGCATAACTTCTAAAATTGTCCTGTAATCCTGTAGTAGAGTGGTAGTTGGAAGTCAGCATTAACCCATGTTCTTGCCTAAAGCAAAGCATTTTGCTGTTTTTTTCCCAGCATTTGATGATGAAATAGTTTCTACAGATGTCTCCCGTTATGTTGAAGATCCTGGGTTTGGGTACAAAGACTTTGCAAGGCGAGGAGAAGACCATCTGCCAACATTCAGAGCTCAGGTACCCTCTCTTTAAAGCACATTCACTCAAAGAATGTTTATATATCTCCCTACAGAGCATAAAGTGGTTATAGTGGGCATGTTTGTTGCATGCTCCTTTTCTTGTCCTGGTTCATTAAATAACTCACAACCTTGCCTAAATCTCCCTGAGACAGAGTCTTTTACTATTTGTCAATCTCTGGCAAGGCAGTACTTGGCTTTCCATCTGACTTCAGTTATTACCAGTATTAATGTTTGAAATCTGTAAAGCATATCTGAAATAAAAGGTAAAGGTAGAAAAGCAAGAATTTATTTCCCATCTCTCTAGATATTGTAGGAAAAAAAATCCACTGAAGTGACTCGTTAATCCTGTCATTTTACCAAGTACTCTCTGTCCAGTGGCTATCAATACCTGGATATATGTAGGTCTGTGAGAGTGATTTGGGGAGTGTTGTTCTCATATGTGCATCAAATCTCTGGACATGGAGTGCTGTGAAAGAAAAGGAATTCCTAAATATGATTACTGAAGTTTTTAATACATTTCTCAGTGCTGTTGGAAGAACAGAATATACATTTTTTCTTTATATTGTCTCATATATTGACATCCTTTGCCATGATCAGAAGTATTATATGTAACAGGAGGGGTATTCTAGGTGGTTCCACTCTATCTTACAGAGCACATTTATAAGCAGCATAGAAGTAAATGGAAAGCAATAGAAGAAATCTTCGACCAAATCAGAGAACTTCAATTAAAATGATAGTAGGTGCTGGGAAGCTCCATGGTCAGAAGATGTATCTGAAACTGTAAAATAAAGAATCCACAATCACTCTCAGGAAATGTACTTAGCTTTATAGCAGTCTCTGCTGAACTGGATAATTTATTCTGTGGTCTTTATATGAGCCTGAAGTAGGTTATTACTGCCAAAAAAGAATAAGGTATAGTCAGTGTCTATAAATCAAACAATCTGCCTAACTACTTTAGGAGCAGCAGGCTTCCTTGGAAAAAAGCTCCAAAGCAGTTGAAATTGGAACTGAAACATCTCTGCTCTTAAATAAACAGGACAGCTTCTGGCTTACATTCAAAGGAGTCACCTTGATAATTTAACTTTATTATGTCCTACTCTTAACAGTTGGATGTATATACCCACAACCTCCCAAATTCTCTCCTATTAATGATACTTAAATTGCAGTAGCATCCCAAACACCTGCAATAAGTCTAATCCTTACTCTGATAAAACTGCCTTTGTCTCTGTGGTTTTAAAATTATTAATAGGAGAAAAGGTATTCTATATAGCATAATGTCTTTAGGCTTGTTTTGGTGGGGTGGTTTCACTGATAATAGGGATCAATTGGAGTTAGTCAACAGTGCTTTGCCCTCTCTGGGCCTTCTGGCTCTCAGAGGCTTTTATGACATCCTGAACACCTTTCCAGGACTGTATGGATTTGGCATATTTCTCACAAGACCTAAAGTCTTTTGTACTGGCAGCCAGAGGCCAGTACAGGGGTACTGTGAAATGTTTTAGATGTCATTGATGCCTCCATGGGACAGCAGAGCACTGTTCTGCTCTTCCCTGCTGTCCTACTCAGGGAGACAGGACAGTAGACATGCTTCAAGGTGGCCAGGTGAGGACCCTGGCCTGGCAGCACCTTTGGAAAACAGCCAGAAACAGGAAGGACATGGAGATGATGCCCTCAGTTGTAAAGATGCCATCAGTGGTGGGATGATGGAGCACTTGACAAGGATGTGGACACACTCTCACCTTCCGTGTGACGGCAGTGTGCAGCGCCCTTGCTCCCTGCTCTGGAGCAGGATGGCTCTTCCTGCTGTGCCACCACTCTGCAAAGATTTCCCACTCCTCATATCAGCAGACAGGCTTTTGTCTTGCAATCCAGGTGCTTGTCTAAGACCAAGGCAGCCTGGATTTCTTCAGTTTTTTCAGGGATGGTTCAGCACTTTACCCAATGATTGCACAGCCTGGCTGGAAGTAAAGACTTCATCCCTGCTTGGAGCTAAGCACCAAAGCCTCCAAGAGGAACAAGTTTTTAGATTTAAAGGCCAATCCCACATGGAATGACAATAGTCAGAGTGGCAAAGCAGAAGATTCCCTAAGCCGTTCAGGAGAAGCTTGGGGTTTTTTCTCCTGCAGGCTAATGATATCCAGGGTTGGGGTGTTGCAACATGATATTCACTGCCAAGAATTCTGGGGGAATGGTGATGTGGATAAAGGATTCAAAATGCAAACCTTTGGAAGAGCATAAAGTTGTAACTATCTGACAACAAAAACACTTGAGTTGTAGAGAAGATGACATAGGGAATTCACTTCATTTGTGCTTTTATATATTTTCTTCTCTTCCTGCAGGACTATACTTGGGAAAATCATGGCTTTTCCCTTGTAAACAGGCTTTATTCTGATATTGGGCATCTCCTGGATGAGAAGTTTCGGATGGTGTATAACCTCACATATAACACTATGGCAACGCATGAAGATGTTGATACAACTACTCTAAGAAGAGCTTTATTTAACTATGTCCACTGTATGTATGGAATCAGGTACGGGCAAAAATCCCCTGGCTTAAGAGTACATTTTGAAACTATGTAAACACAGAGAAATAAACCATGTGTAAAGCAGCATTTTAAACTGGGTATTTAAAGTGGAGATGGCATCTCTGTCTGGAAGTTAGACCAATTTTGCTGGCATATCATTATAATTTTTCCTTCCAGTGCAGAAAATTAGTCAGGATGGAAATTTTTACAGAAATGTCTTCTCTCAAGCCAGCCTGTATCCTTCATTCTGGAAAGACAACATCCCTAGGGAAATTCAGACAACACCAAGTTGGACAGGAGTGTTGATTTGCTGGAAGGAGGTAGGAAGGAGCCTTACAGAGGGCTATGGATAGGGTGGATCAGTGAGCCCAGGCCAGTTACGTGAGGTTCAGTGATGCCCAGTGCCCAGTCCTGCACCTGGGCCACAACAACCCCAGGCAGTGCTACAGGCTGGGGGCAGAGGCTGAGAAGCTGTTCAGTGAAAAAGGCCCTGGGGGTGCTGGACAACAGCAGCTGAACATGATCCAGGGTGTGCCCAGGTGATCCTGGCCTGAATCAGCAATCAGGGATTGTCCCCTATGCTGGGCACTGGTGAGATCACACCTCAAATCCTGTGTTCAGGTCTGGGCCCCTCACTACAGGGAAGACAATGAGAGGCTGGAGCGTGTCCAGAGAAGGGCAGTATTGTTGGGGAAGGGTCTGGAGCACAAGTCCTAAGAGAAGCAGCTGAGGGAGCTGGGGGTTTTTAGTCTCGAGGCTCAGGGAGCTCCTTACCACTGTCTTCAACAACCTGAGAGGAGACTGCAGCCAGCTGGGGTAACAAGTGACAGGATGAGAACAAATGGCTTCAAGTAACACCAGGGGAGGTTTAGTTTGGATATTAGGGAAAATTTCTTTGCAGAAAGATTTGTAAAGCATTGGAATAACCCACAGAAATGGGAGAGCAACCATCCCTGGAAGTGTTCATAAAATGGTGGATAGGGCACGTGGTTTGTTGGTGAACACGGTGGTGGTTTAGCATTAACCATTGGATTTGATGATCTTAAAGGTCTTTTCCAACCTTAACAATTCTGTGATCCTACTAAGCCTTTCAGATCCTCTCTTAACAAATGGTTTTTGGTCATGTATGATAAGTGTTCCAGTTCCCAGGCTTAAGAACATAATGCTGCAAAAGACAATGCTTTTAGAAACTTATGTCAAAGAGAATGATTGCTTGTGTTACATAGGTATGATGACTATGATTATGGGGAAGTTAATCAGCTACTTGAACGCAGCCTGAAGGTTTACATAAAGACAGTGACCTGCTACCCAGAGAGAACTACCAAGCGCATGTACGACAGCTACTGGCGTCAGTTCAAGCACTCGGAGAAGGTATGTGCTCCAAAGGCACAGGGGCTTCACAGACACTCCTGTGCTCTTTGAAAATTAAAACAGGGGACACCTAAAACAGCAGCATCTGTCAAATGGACTGTTTGAAATCAGAGAAAAACAAACGAGAATCATTCCTTGAGTGTTAGATACCAGTTCGACAGAAGTATTTCTTAATGTGCTGGAAATACTTTTATTACTGCTATTATTATTATTACTATTAATGTTGTTGTTGTTGCTGTTGTTGCTGTTATTTTTAGTCACTTCTCCATTAAATTGAATGGAAAACAGTAAAAGAAAAGTGAATAAACTTGAGAATGCAGGAGCGGTCAACTATGCCAATACTTGGGATTTGGAGATCAAGGATACCTAAACTCATATATATATATATACACACACTTTATGGTGTTTTTCAGCAATAAAAATGTCAACATGCCTTCAGATATCACATTAAAAGCTTCCTGAGAAGGGTTCAGTGCATGTGTGCCTGCTAGCCTATCTGGCATGGAACCTGTTCCTTGTTCTGTGCTCCTATATAATGGTCAGAGGTAGTAGTAAAGAAAACCAAATTTAATTTAGAAAGAACTAATGCCATTAGGATACAAAAACAGTTCAAAGTTGTCATCTCAGATGGAAGATTGCTTAAAGCAGCAGTGGAGGCTGGTTCCTTCACTCCTGGGAAGCTATCCATATTGGTATTGCTACACAGCTATCTCTAGAGGAACTGTAGTCCTGCAGCAGGGTACAGGGAGAAGAGACAAAGTTTTCTTGCAGCGATACTTTCCTAAAGGTTAGAAATTTCAGCCTGAATGAATAAACCATGTTGCACTCAGAGGCGAGCTAAATGGCCAATGTAATTTTTTGCAGGTTCACGTCAATCTGCTTCTGATGGAAGCTCGGATGCAAGCCGAACTTCTGTACGCCCTTCGTGCCATAACTCGTCACTTAACCTGAAGCACTCGCTGGCCAGGAGTACAGGGGCTTTCACTGAGTATGTAAAGACCTTTGGAAATAGATACACACCAGAAGCTGTTTGTGATGTAGCATCAGGTTACTCAATTCTCTAGTGTCAAAGTTTAGCCGTGCTGCTCGGCGGCTGTAATGTGCAATGACGTGTTTTATTTTCTTGATGCTTAACATTACTAATGATAACAAAAGTAACACTGAGGAGCGCTACTCTGCATTGTTCCCGGCTGCATTTCTGCACAGCCGTCAGGATCCTGAACCTGGTTTTATTGTATCCAATCCTAGCGCTTTGTTCTTTCAGCACTGCAGTGAAGTGCTTAGAGACTTCTTTTTCCAAGCAATCATTTTTCAGATGAGTGGAGTCCAGCAGAGGATCAGTTCTGCCTGTCCTGAGAACGTCCCACCACGTCGTGACTGGCGGCAGAGACGCTGCGTCAGCTGCCCGCTGGATTCTCCCGTGTGTCCTGGAGGCTGCTGCAGTCACTGTCTTACTACAGCAATTGGAGGTGATGCAAGATGTGGATGCAAACATCGAGCAGGCTTTAATGTGAAATTAATCTTGATAAATCCTACAGCATGCTACTGAAGTGCAAAATGCATCTGCTCTGTCGTGCCCCTTCACAAAGAGAAGAGGCCTCATGATTTGCCATTTCAGCCACACTTACTGTGTTCCAATCATGCATAGTCTTGTTTTACTGACAGTCACCCTCAGTTGTCCTGACAATATCCATGCTCATCACGTGTTGCAATTTGTTTAGTTGGCACCTATAAAATTAATACACAGGCTGACCAAAAATAGGGTGGTGGGGTTTTTTGCACTCTCTTCTTTATCAATGTTTTAACTGAGGAAAGTAAAGGAAGGCTAGTATATCTATTCTTTCATATTGGATGTATAGAAATTATTTCCCATAACTTTTTCATAGCATGAAATTGTAATATTCAAAGTTTTAAAAGTTTCTATGCATTAGTGTGAGTGAACAAAAGAAAAGTGCAATATCTAAAAAGAAAGCAAGCTTTTTTTCCCTGACATGCCACTGCTAAAGTGTCCTTCTTATATAGCCATAAAGAAATTTTAAAACCAAATTTCTTTATTGTCTAAGGCCTAGCAGTTTTGTTTCAGCTTTTATGGCTTAAGACAACCTGATACTGAGATGCCAAAGCATCCCCAAAACAAAGCATTTTTGGACAACCAGGAATATTGGGGAAGGGAAGAAATAAGCTGCCAAAAATGTCACACTTTTGTGCTGTTTTCTGTTGCTTTTGACTAATTTTTGAGAGCACAAAATGTTGATATTTATAGCTTTATTTTGTATTGCATTTAATGAACCAGTGAAGTGCCTAAAGAGATGCTTAAACTTACCCAGTAGAACACAAGTTAACTGCTTCAACTTTTGTCTGTTGGTTTGGACTTTTCATGTTTCTTTTGAGGAGGGTGACCGTTACTTCTGTGGTATACATTCAAAACTAACTGGACAGGTTTATTTTTAATGTTCTGTTGGATTGTAGAAGTTAATGCAGGACTTTTTTTTCATTAGTGATTGCAGAATAGTAGAAAAAAATACTACCAGTCATATTTTGACACTTTTCATTTACGAAACCATGGACCAGTACTTTACTAAAGTTAGTTTTCTCTATTCTGACCTTTTCCTGATCCTTGCTTTGACTTTGCATGTTGGTTTTTCTGCTTTATCTGTCCGTTCCAGATTGGAAAGCCCAATGATTGTACACTTTTCTGCACTTTTAGACTGCAGACTCTGCATGTGAAGACATTTTGAGGAAAAAATCAGTAATTATTTTTTTAAATGTCACATTGGCTCTTTAGAAAACTACCCAACAGACAGCACTGGTCTGTCTTCTAAAGAGCATTGGGTAGAACATCAGATTTATTTATCTTGTATTGCTAATTGCAAGATTTCTCAGAAATGCTGAGATGCTCGTATGTGTGAACTTAGATTTGCTTTCTAAATTGTTATGATCCTTTTTCCCCCTTCTTGTGATTGTAGTGGCCAGACCTAATGGCTTCTGCTGAGAGAAGTTTTCATGCAATACTTTTGGTTTTTTTCAAGTGATCGTTACTGTTCAGTACTACTTTAAATTTCTTTGCATTCAAAAGTCAAGTAGTTCTCGAGAAGCACAGTTGAGCTCTGGAAAGGAGGTGAAACTAGATTTGGGTAACTAATATGATGGCTTCATTTCCCCTCAGAAATGCAAAGATTTCTGGAGTAGGTTGAGTTTTACATTTGGAAACATGAGTGCCTTTACTTCTTTCCTTAAGAAATATACTTGCCAGCTCAAATGCCTTCGTGAGCAAAGTACATGAGCAGATTTGGAATACAGAAATCATAAATGGCTTGCTTCATAAAACTTGTAGTAAACCAGTGTTTTGTTTTGGATTTTTTAGTGCCATATCAAGTTCCATATGGCCTGCAAGACATTCCATCATAGGAAATGTCATTGTACAACTAGTTTGCTATTTCTCTTTTTTTTTTTTTCTTTAATATTAAATGCAAACTTGAAACATCTGGAAATGTTTTCCACGTGGCATTTTTTTCAAAGCATTGCATTTACAGTGCAACAATTTATAGCCTAGTTTTTATACACAAATTTGGGATTTTTAATAGATGTTTGTTCAGAACAGGTTTGTTCAGACAACTCTACCATACACTTTATGTGCGTGTGCTTTAGGTTCACACTGTGCCAACTTTTAATGTGCAAATGTTCTTGATTTTTTTTGCATTTTTAAAGCACTCATGAATGTGAATCTTCACACCTTGTTCATTTATATTTTTCTTAATAGTACCATAATCATTGGAAGTGTAGGTCCTCCCCCTCTGTGTTCCTTCATTGGAATTGGTAATTACCAGCATTCATGTTAGTCTACAAAATCCCAGCCGTGACCAACATAAAAACAAAGTGTACAGTCTCCTGTCTACTGGAGAGGAAGCTGGATAGGTACAAATTAACCAGCTAGCACAGAGAACACTGTGAGTAGGGAACAGAGCTTTTGAGCATGAACAGCTTCTTATCATTGCAGAGTCACTTAAAATGTGTGTTGCTGTAGAGTGTGTCCTTGCTGAGATTGCTCTATTTTTATTTTTTTTTTTGGTAATGAAGAGAAGTGAAAAAGGTGCCAACTGGAGAAAGCATTTGCATTTCCCAGAACACTCTACCCATAGCTGAACTTCATGAGAGTATCTTCATACAAGAACATAAATAATTGTTAAAACAGAAATAATTTTAAATTTGGGTGCAGTTTGTGCAGATAGCTACTACAGCTAATGCTGTGGTGTCCTATGAGAATTTTGGTGAGCTGTAGATGGATTTCTTTTCATTAAGGCTGAATTGAAATATATATCCTTTGTCCTAAAGCCTTCATTAAAATGAAAATCACAGAATCACAGAATTTGCTGAGTTGGAAGAGGCCCATGAGAATCATTGAGTCCAGCTCCTGGCCCTGCACAGCCCAGGCCCAAGAGTCACACCATGTGCCTGAGAGCATTGTCCAAATGCTTCTTGAACCCTGTCAGGCTTCCCTGGGGAGACTGTTCCAGTACCCAACCACCCTCTAGGGAAGAAACTTTCCCTAATATCCAATCTAAACCTCCCCTGGCACAGCTCCAGGCCATTCCCTCAGGTCCTGTCACTGGTCCCCAGAGAGCAGACGAGATCAGTGTCTGCCCCTCCTCTTCCCTCCTAAGGAAGCTGAAACTGCAGTGAGGTCTGCTCTATAAATTTAGAACAGATCAGAAGAGAACAAAGAGGAAAACATTCTGTTGCTCTAGTACTTGAATGCAGAAAGTCAAAGCAACAGATTCTTCAAGTGTATCTTTGTTTGTAGTGATACTGATATTTTCATGGGATTTGGAAAAAGCAGCTAGCTGCCTAAATTTCAATGGGGATTTAAGCACCCAGGCACTCAGGAAAATCCTAGAAGATGCCCACTTGAATGTTTGAGTCAGATTGTTAAAGAAACTGAGTCACCTAAATAAAATAGAATAAAATTAATTTCCATAGAGACTAAAGGAATAATATGTACCCGGTCTGTGTGATTTGCAGTGATTTTTAATGAAATGAGTTGTTTTGGGGACTTCATGTAGACTTAGAGAAATCTCTCCTAAAGCAGTTAAACAGTAAGCCACTGCTCTTGCAGAACAGGTTCTCAGTGTTTCTCATGCATTTGTGTTTTCCATGAACATAAGGCATGCATTTCAGGCTCATGATCCAGAATTTGGACTCCCTTTCAGAAGAGCTGGGTTGTTTAACCTCTGCTTGCAGAAAACATTCATTGGTGGTAGTAAGTGGATATCGTGTGCCTGAACTAAAAATTTTTGGCTCAAAGGAAATACTCAGATTTTCCTTAATCTCAAGTGATGTTCTTTCAGTTACTTTCTGTAGATGTTTGTATCCTCCCATAAATAAGGGGTGATGTTGCACAAAACAAAGGAAGAGGAGAGTGGATTCATTGTAAATGGACTTTCCCAGAGCGGATCTGACTATAAAGCTGTAAGAATTAGTTGCTGTTAGCAATCATTCCAAGAGCTGGACAAAATGTCAGTTTTCATTGCCTGAAAATCAGGTTTACTGTTCCTCATGTCCCCCAGCACTATGTGGGTCTAAAGCATCCACCAGCTTTCCTATATTTGGGAATGGCAAATGAAATATTTTATCTCCAAATGAAAATTAATGTAGTATCTCATACCTACTGCATAGATTACAGGTGTGAGAGATGGAGAGAGCACAGTAGGATGAGGAAACTTCAGGAGCATCTTGATCAGTGTTAATTTATTCCTTAGAGCACATTTCCTGGCAGGTGGTCGTGCTGCTGCTCCCCCAATATGCATCAGGTCTCTCTTGCATATATTTAATCATTTGCTGCTCATCAGGGGAAAAATTGTCATTTTCCAACCTGCCACCACCCCTGTCCTGCATCAAGTGCTTCCTGTCTTCCCAATTCCCAACCCTGAGCAGCCTCCCAGCTGCAGGGACAACCTCCCAGCCTTAACCTTGAAAACAAGGTTTCTCTATCACTGCTTGTTGTTAAGTGCAGAGGCTCTTTCTCACATTTAGAAACACTTAATTGCCGTAGTAGATTATTTCTGGACAGGAAAATGCTAAATGTGGTTCAAAAGGATGAAACTCAGTATTTGCTTAGTAGTGTGTCAAAGCCTGTCTCTGGAGTTACAGTAAAAATCCAGTGGATCCACTGAGGAAATGCTTTCTTTGGTGAAACGCCCCATGCTGGAGCTATCCAGCTGTGCGGGTTTCTCAGAGGGACATCTGACAGGGAATTTGAGGTCCCCTTCTGCCAGGCAGCCTTTCAGGGCCATCAGGCTGGCAGCCCCTCGGGTGCCTTGCAGCCAGGCAGAGTGCATCCAGCCTCTGGAACAAGTGGATTTGGGTTTTTCTCTTATCTATGGGAAAAAATCCAGTGCATGCCGTGGAGTAGCTGCTGCTGGGTGTTCCTAGGGTACTGAGTATCACCAGGGCGTGTGGAAAATAGAAACGTCGTTCCTGACAGTAGTTAGAGGTACTGGAGATGCCAGTTGTTACAGTAATTGTGGCATCAGGGAGGCACAGACCACAGGGGCTCCCCAGGGGATACAGTCAGCCAGGAGGAGCTGAGGTGTTGGTCAGCTGAGGAAACTTCACTGATGTGTCTGAGAGGTTCTTTTGTGTGCCTGTGCATAGGAGTGGGGGTGGAGGATGCCTCCTTCCAAGGTGTGGAGAGGGCTTCCTTGGAAACAGAGCTGGGACCCTTTCCTTACTCCAGAGATGGAGCAGCAGAAGGGAACCTTCTGCCCAAGAAAAACTTGCTGCTGTTGAATTGCATTTTCTCGTCCCCATCAGCCCTTTGAAGGGAGTTTTGAGGCAAAATGGGTCAATCACTGAGTACTGTGTCTCCAGCTGAGGATCCTGGGGGGCAGCAACAGCAGCAGCTCCAAACACTGACAGTCCAAACCTGTGTCTCATTCCTCACCTCATGCTCATGTCGTGCCACCAGACCCAAACCTCTTCCCTCCAGCCCAGCTGCCACATGCCCAGGTGGCTGCAGGAGTAGCCCACTCATGGTGGTGGGTGATATGGCCACTTTTAGGGGAAAATAATAATATTTAGGCTACAGCCCTTGGACTCTGCGAGGCAGTGCAGTCAGAGGTGTTTTCACGACTGTGACCAGAACTGGATATGAACTGTAGCTTAAAAAAATAGGAATTTTGTAAACTTGAAATCTCTTGGTTTTACCCTTTTCTCCTTTTGCTGGAAAGCCACATGATGAATGTATATGGTTTATCTTTCTAGCCAACATAACTGAAAATCAGACTGCCAACTCCTTGGTTTGTATTAGCCTTTTTTTAAAAAAAAAGAAAAGAAAAGTTTGTGAGCAATATATGTAGCATGCTGTGAACGTCTGTTTTGATCTTTATAGTTACTCTTTAATCCATCAGTATTAACACCAGATCTTTTTTGTGTTCCCCTTGGTACTTTGTATGCAGTGTAAGCAGAAGCTGTGATCGGCTTTGCAGTCCTGTGCCATGTTACTGTAACTCCTTGATTTTTTAGGAAGCACCTGACTGTGGGCCACCCTGGGGCAGGTACGTGCCCGTACACGACTGCCACTTTTCGGTCTCTTGTACTATGTATAGTTCTAAGTAGAATAAGCTTTTTAACAGAATATTGATGCGGTTTATGAGTCACGCAGGCTGCAAGTGTCTGGTGTGTGAGAGTCTTTGTATTTATAGTTGTTGGGGTTTGGTTTTTTGTTTTCTTGTTTTGTTTTGGTTTTTTTTTTTAATTCATAAAGTAGCAAACTTGATAAACATAGCCACTTTAAACTGCTCTTGCTAAACAGACCCTGCTGTAGATAAGATACCACTGTAGATACAGGGAGAAGCACCAGCCATCCCCTCTGGGCTGTGGGTGAGCTGAGCCCCTGTCTGCACAGAGCACAGTCCGAGCCACACGGCCACCCTGTGCCCACACAGAGACCCAAAGGCAGCAAAGGCTGGGGCCTGGCATCTATTTCAGCCCCTGTGCCCCCTGTCAGCCTGCTGCTGGCCACCCACATCTGCTCACCAAAGCACGGGGCAAGCCAGAGCTCGCTGGCGTGAGAGGGATGGACAGAGCAGCTGCTGGACCACAAACACGGTCACAGCACTTGTGCAGCCAAAAAGCTTCCAAGCCTCCCTCGAGTGCAGGATTTAGCCCTTGATGTGCTGAGTGCAGAGCCTGGCACATGGGGGTGAGAAGCAGCATTGGCTCCCTGTTGCAGCCGTGGGTCTGAGCCCCTTGGCTGGCAGCAGGCAGGGCAGCACCGAGCCAGAGAGGGGTTTCATTGCATCTCCCACCTCTGACCCTCTGGACAGGGGGTGAATTGTACCCAGCCCAGCCCAGCAGCTCTCAGCCTCTCGCCTCCTTGTGCTACGGCCATGCAGGTGTTTTGGGACAAAGCTCTGATACTGCAGCTCCCTCCCACCACCAGGCAGTGTGGTAGCTCTGTGGCCACAGTCCCTACAGCATCCTGTGGGCAGGTGGCACGTCTCCTGTCCTGCCTCCACCTGTCCCGAGCTCTGGAGATAGGCCATGGGCTCCATGCTTTCACAGGAGGTTTGCCTGCAAGGGGAGGCAGCTGCTAGGAGCTCACTGTGGGTTCCCACAGCAGCTTTTTTCATTTCTTACCTATTGTTGCTGGTTGGGTTTGTTGTTTTGATTTTTTTTGAAAGGACAGACTGACCTAGTGGGATGGAATATTTTGTGTGTGACTTTTGTTAGTTTTTAAGTTACCCGACTTGAATTTATCTGAACAGATGCAGAAGGAACTTTTCTTTTTTTTGTGAGTTAAGAGACAAAAACGCATTTTTAAACAAAGGAATCACGTATTAACATTTTAACAGCAATTCATAAATCTGCACTTTTTATGAGGTTTTGAAAAATCTATTTATAGGTACGGAACAATGGGGTTTGTTTAAAAACTGTATCGCATTTATACTTGCTGAAATTACTTTCATTGTTATCAGTAGGAATTTCATTGGTTAAATAAAATGGATAAAACCTGACTCCTGTTTTAGCCATCATTTGCCACATGCTGGGGAACACATCTCTAGAGCAAAACATCCTGTGTTTTGGGACAAATCCAGTCCTCAAAGTGTCCTTCTTCCCCATGCCTTTGTAGTGGGTTTTAATTTATCTGTCATGCAATACAGAGATTATTTAATCCCTCTTCCAGGGAGACCTGGGCAAACCCCAGAGCAGTAGTGGGTGAGAGCCATAAGAACAGGAAGGGCATGGAAGGTGAGAGGAAATGTGTGCTGAGGGTGCTGGCTCCGGGCAGTGCCAACCTTACCTAGCAGCAAATTGCCCCCAGGTCCTGCCCTCTGCCCCATCTTCCCCAGAGAAGGCTGAGGGATCACCAGGGAAGTCTGTCCTGGGGAAGATGATCATTTCCTCTCAGAAAGACTAAACTAGTTAACCCAAGCTGCAGACCTGGGATGTTTTGGGTGTAACTTTACCTGCAGCTGCAGGATGCACAGATCACAATAAAATAAATACACGTATGTGTATAAATATCTACATATATAAAGTGCTTATTTATTTGCTTTCGGGGGTTTCAAAAGCACTGAAAATATCCCTCATCTTAGGCCCAGGCCCTTTGCACAGGTGGTGTGGCTGTCACCTCCAGTCACCAGAGCAGCTTGGGACTGGGAGGGTGATGGTGCAGCCAGCACCATTGTGAATCTTGCAGTATTCCTCAAAGCCAAGGGCTGCTGTGGAATTCCTGCTTTAGCCCCTAGAAGTCCCAGAGATGGGTGATCGGCAGGGCAGGACAATGCCACGCTCAAGTGGTCCCTGCTCACAACCAGTGTGGGCTGTGAGTGCTCAGATGGGGGTACCCAGCACAGCCAGAGGACAGCCCTGCTCCCCACACCCCATCCTCACCTCTCTAGCTGGTTTCCCACAGGAAATTCAGAGCCACTCCACAGGGAGTGGAGACCAAGGGGTGGTGGCAGCCCAGGGACCATGGCACAGGGATGCTCGTGCCCACACCAAGTGGCTGCAGGACAATCTCCCTGGCAAAGGCCATGGCTGAGATAAAGGTAGGCAGCCCTGCAAGGGCAGCACGTCCCTGGGGAGACATCTGGCTGGGCTGACTCCAAGCCTCACCAGGTTCCTCCCCTCCTCATGGAGCACTCACCTGCACGACTTCATTTCAGCACTACATGCTAAATTAGACCAAATTATTAGACCAATGTGGGAGCATGGAAACTACCCCCAAAGGTTTTAATTGGATTGTGATGGAGTCACCTGCTGAGGTACCTGGGCAGAGGACTAGAGGCTCTACAAACCCAAGCTAGAATTACATAAAATTTAAATAACATCATTCATCATGCTAATAATCTCATGTAAGTATCATTGATTTTTCATTGTAAGCTTTTCAATATATAAGGAACATGATCACTGCATTTGCACTTCCTGCTAAATAAAAACTCTCCTCATCTTTCATGTGTGTTTGTTTTTCCTTTTCTTAGTCCCTTGGAGCAAAACTGGAACCTTTCTGACCTGCAGGGAAGTGCTTTTGCAGAAGGGAAGCCCTCCTTCTTCTGCCTGGGTCTGGTGTTCAGAGTATCATATACCCAAGTAATAAAACGTTGCCAAAAAACTAGATACAGCAAATCCAACAAAGCGTGATTACAGTCAAAACAGAAGTGTTTTAGCAGTGGAACCTGCAACATTCAGTGTTGACTTGCTCAGGAAGGAGTTCCCGGCAGTTTGCTGCTGCAATGTGCAGTCGCATGGGGGAGGGCTTGGGTTCAGCCCGGACCACCTCTCCCATGCTGACCTTTGTCCCAGCGTCTCTGAAAGCACCAGAAGGGCTGGGCTGGGGAGGTGACGCTGCCTGAACACAGGCGTTTAATTTGCCTTGCAAAATTACCCAGCTAAACTCTCTTGGCTCCCTCTGCAACGCGTGGAGAGAGGCAGAGACTCCACCAGAGGGTGACATCTGCCCTGAATCATCTCCTGGGGGACTCTGATCCACCTCACCCTCCTCGTCAGGAGAAACACGGTTGGGATGCAGCGTTCATCTCGCAGGAGATGAAACTGCAGCTCAGGTCTGCAACACAGCACAGTGATGCTGAAAAAATCAGCTGAAAATATGGTATTAGATTTAAGCTAACCTCTAGGCCTTTCTTTCTTTCCTTCCTTCCATCCTTCCTTCCTTCCTTCCTTCCTTCCTGATGAAAAAACAAAACAACAAAAATACTTTTTTTTGGTGGAAAACAAGAACAGGAGCAGTTGGAGGCATCATTACCAACTCTGATTAGTAGATCTGAGTGCAAATCCCCACAACCACAGAGGTCCAAAGCTTCAGTCAGTGCTGTGTCCACAGGAGTCCCAGCAGTGCCAGCAGGACACATTGCAGGAATGTGCTCAGTGTTGAACACCTGCCTCTGTTCACAGCTGGAAATGGGGGATGGAGAAATAATGACATTTTGAATAAGCTCCTGAGAGAAATATAGAACAGGGACCAGGATCTCAGATAGATCCTACACCACCAAATCTCCCTTGGGTTGGGAATGGGGACATGATCTGAAGCATTTCAGGATATGGGATGGACAAAATTATCCCTCATCATTGGAGCCTGAGAGCTTGTTCATTTGTCCCTGATTGTAGCCAGGTGCAGGTCAGTCTCCTCTCCCAGGTAGCAAGTGACAGGACAAAAGGAAATGGCCCCAGGTTGCATCAGGAGATGTTCAGTTTGAAGATTAAGAAAAATTTGTTTACTGAAATGATGGTCAGGCATTGGAACAGACTGCTTAGGGAATTGGTGAATCACCACCTTGGAAGAGTTCAGGGAACATATGGATGTGGCACCTGGGGACACAGTTTAGTGGGGCATTTGGTAGTGCTGTGTCAATGGTCGGACTTAATGATCTTAGAGTTCTCTTCCAAACTTCATGATTCTAGCTGAGTAGTCATCCTCAAGTGCTGTGATTTAGTGACCCAAGATCCTTCCAAAGGGGCTGTGGGAAAGACCATCCCACCTGTACCATCATCTGGGTGAACCAGATGACGAGCCTTGAGGGTCTTCAAGGGTGGGACAAGCCCCATCAGCCATCAACCCTAAGCTTCATTGGCCCCAGCTTTAGGCATCCAGCTGAGGAGCCCAGGTGACATATTTATACTGAACAAAGGGACCCCTGTGGCTGCAGAGAAGAAATTTTAAATGCCTACATTTAGATGGCACAAATCCAGAAAGAGATGTCTCCGTGGGTCTGCTGTATCATCCCTCTGGAGCTGCTTCACTCACGTCAGCAGCTTGCTGGTGTCAGGATCAGGCAGAGACCATTGCTCAGCCCTTACTGGCCACTTGGTTTCACAGAATCACAGAATGCTTGGGTTGGAAGGGACCTTTAAAGGCCACATAGTTCAACCTGGGACATCTTCAACTGGATCAGGTTGCTCAGAGTCCCACCCAGCCTAACCTTGAATGTTTCCAGGGCTGGGGCACTCCCTACCTCTCTGGACAACCTGTACTAGGGCTTACTCCTTGTAATTTACTTTCATTTTAAAAGAATTTTCTTCCTTTTATTTAGTCTGATGTTCTTCTCCCACATTTCCTTCCCTGCCCACCAGCATGGCCCTGTCTACCTGCTGTAGCTCCTGGCACTGGCCCATAACCATCTTCTACCAGCAAGTACTGGGGATTTGGAAAAGTCACACAATGACATCTGCTCCAGATGTCCATTCTTCAATATGTTAAATTAGATTAAAACATCAACTTATTAATAAAGATGATACTGCAGAAGATTTTGAAGCCTCTGCTTCAGTTTTGCAGGCAACTTTGCTAATGGCTCAGTAGAAAATGGCTTCTACGTCCCAGGAATACTGTCACAATTTCAGTATTTTTGGAAAGGAGACAGGGTTTTTTCACCCTCACAAATGGAAGAAAATCACACATATGCTAAGATGGGCCACGGCTGAAGGATATGCCTCTGAGACAGAAAGAGCCACGTTTATATGCCAAACCTGCTGTTAGGCAGGAGTGGGTGCTGAGTGTCCACATCCAAACCACTAATCCAGACCCTGGGCTGCTCTTGGATGTTTCCTGTCCTTGTTCCAACCTGGACTTGAAAAATATTTTCCACTAAAAGTGGTAAATTGCCATGAAAAGAACCCTGTATGATAAATCACCCCATTCTGACAGAATATAATTCCTTGGAGATATTCCAAGCAGCTGTAACACTAACACCACTGGAAAGTCTTTAGGCGTTTCTGCTTGGCTGGAAACACCAGTTCTGTGGAAATCAATAGCAGATGTTACCCAGCATGAGATCCACCAAAGTAAGTCCAACAGCCCAGGAGTCTGTGCAGCAGAGAGAAATCATCCCATGCCAAACCCACAGTATTGCAACCCCACTAACACATACACCCTGGACACACCTCACACTCCTTGCTCCCAGACAATCCCTCCTGGCCAAACGAGTTGCACAGGTGTTTATTTTCCAATCCCTTTTCCATTTTCTGGCACTGACTACGCTGGAGAGATAACCTGTGAGGAACATGGCACAATTCCCTGCTGAGCAGGAGCAGCTCTCTGGCCAGAGGGAGGGAGGGAGCTGCTGATGGGGATCCATGCAAGGGGGGCAGCTTTAAATGTGCAATGATAGCAGAGGTGTGACCCAGAGGGCCTGAGGGGCTGTCCTGCAGGGCTACTGAGTCCCTCTGCCATTGTGGATGGATGCAGCAGAGACAAGGGTCACCTCAAGGTGCAGAGACCCCTGTGTCAAAAGCTTGGGCTGATCTGGCTAGGGCAGGGACACCTTCCACTAGACCATGTTGATCAAAGCCCCATCCAACCTGCCAACTTGACCATTTCCAGTGATGGGCGTCCACAGCTTCTCCAGGCAACCTGCACCAGTGCCAGACTTGAGACACATGCAGACTCAGCTGCAGGTGTTCCTCTGCCCAAAGAGAGGTGCCTGCAAAACAGAGGTGCCAGCATCTGGTTTACTCATCACAGGACCTCCATGCTTTCAGAGGAGTAGAATTACCTCTGTTAGGGAAGGTAAAGAAGTTGTGACAAAGCCAGTCCAGGGACCAGCACTGCACAAGAGGGAGCTTCTCCCTGTGAGCTGTGAAGAACTGTGCTGCTGTGCTGGGATTTCTGTATGGAAACTGGCTACCAAGATGGACTCCAGGTGCATCTCACTGCATCTGACAAGAATAAAAGTCTCCTCTCCTGCCACACACAGAGTCATATTCACTGCCTGCACCACCTCAGCTTTCACTGACTTATTCTGCAGCTTAATTAATTGAGCCTTAGAGTGCTTTGAGAGAGGAAAAGTGTTTAAAAAGCACAAAAGAGCCATTAATATCAGATGTCAAGCTGTTACAAGGAAAAACTGTGCTGCTGGTGTTTTCTTGATTAGTCAGGACACTCTAGGTTGTACTATCTCATTTGCAACTGTGATAGAAAGTGATACCAGCCCCTCTTAGGAAAAGTCATTTTATTTTGTTGAAGCCATACGTTTCCAAGGATAGAGTAAAGCTCAGGAGCCATAAATCATGCCTAGATAAGAAGAATCTCAAACAGTGTTTTTTTTCAGGATGTTGCTTGTTCTGTGATAATTGCTGGATGTTCAAGGCAGATTTGCCCCTGCCTGCTCAGACATGCAGCACAGAAGAGAAATGCCACATCTCAGTTACTATTCTTTTGAAATCTGAGCATGTTAAGACAGTTTTAATAATAGTGTTGCACATCTGCCCAAATCCTATAGAGCTGCAGCGCCTCAGATTCCAGAAGTCATGGCTGCAGCAGAGATGTGCTGCCCTGAGCTAGGTGGGGCAGCAATGGTGGTGGCAAATGGCCAGTGCAGTCCTGAGGTGCCCCAGCTTTGCTGCTTGCCAGCACATGAGGATCTGCTTGATCCACGTCCCTGCAACTGCAGAGCTGCACTGGAGATGCTGCTGGACCTGGGATGCAGGGCTGCTGGGTCAGGTGCAGGGAAGCTGCTCTGGGTACAGAGCCCCAGGAAGGGCATGGCTGGCTGCTGTGCAGTGCCACACAGCTAAGAAGGGTCAGAGATAAGGCCACACAGGAGGTGCAAGACAGCTGTGGGGGCAGCTACCCCATCTCCCCAGTGCTTGGGCTGTATTTGAGAGCTGCTGCCATCACATGTGCCTTGAGAGGCTGCTGGGGATCCTGGGGCCCACTGTCACCCCACCCTAGCATCCCCTGGGGCCTGAGCTGGCTTCTTTCCTGCCTTGACAGCTGCCATGTAGCCCTAGAGGAGTACCAGGATTGAGACAGGGTCTCATGGAGGAGTGGGAAATCAGCTCCACATCTGCCTTGACAGCAGACCAGGCATGTTTGAGTGTGCAGACATGCAGAGGTCGGTTTGGAGAGCATCCACTGGCTGCTCTCTGCCTGTTAGGAGCAGTGACTTTGCCCCTTGCATCCAACTTTCCCACAGCAAAACACCACTGACTTTACCCAGCTACTACCCATACTGGCACACAAAAGCTGCCTTTCCTTTTGAACAAAGCCAGTTCTGCCTGCAGACAGCCTCTCTTCCTCCATATACCAGCAGTGGCCCATGAAGAGAGACAAGGAGTCATCATCTCTTTTCTCTCTTTTCACTCATGCCACTGCTTCCCCACTTGGCATCACCAGCTTTGCCATTTCCATCACTGCTGAACAGGGTGCCGACCCAGCCAGGATGTACTGGGCTGGGATGTGCACACACATCTGGTTGCATTGAGCACAACCCCTGAGCTAAAGAAATAACTCTGTCCCACCATGAACAAGCCAAATCTCCTTTTCCCTCTGAATCCATCCATGCCAGCTCAGCCTTACTGCAGGCTGCATGATGCAGAGAGCAAAACTGCCATGTCAGTAACTGAGTAACTTCAACCCAGGACAGGCCACCACCAACAGCACCACCGAGATGGCAGCACCAGCCTGCTCACCCCTGGGACTCATTATGGGATGTTATGGTAGATCAGGGGTCCACACCAAGCTAGCTCTGGAGAGAGAGACACAGATGGGTGTGAAAGGATGGAACCATGCATGTAGAACTCCCAAATGCCTCTTGGAGTCCAGCCAAAGTAAATGCTGCTGAGACAGGAAGCCTCCCTCTGCAGGCAACTGCACCAAGAGATCCAAAGCCCCTTGCTGAGTCAAGCCCCAGGGAAGGGCAGCCCTCCTGTGCCCTTCTCCAGCAGTGGCAGGTGTCTCTGTGCCCCTCATCTGGCTGCAAACATTTGCTGTTCCCCTGCAAAGCCCTGATGTGTGCCCCAGCCCCAGCAGTGCAGATGTTGGGGGACATGGCTCACGCTGGCAGAGGTAAAAAGGGGTGAAGAGTGAGCAGTGAGGATGAGCAGTGCAGAAGAGGAGTTGGTTCCACTTCTGGCATTTAGGTGTCTCTTTGGGCACGGGCTCACCAGGTGGGTCTTCACACAGCAAAACAAGCACTGCAGCCCAGGATCCCTCCTGCCTCTCCTCCCACCTGACAGTCCATAGTCCCCTACATGCTTCAGCAGCAGTCAGCTCTCAAGGGAAACAAGGCAAGTAACAACATTTGAATCCAAAAGTGCAGCTCCCAGATCTGCTGGCCACTGGAGCAGACACAAGGGCTTCAGGGATAAGACATTCATGGGCTTAGATCTTCAGAAAACACCACATCTTGAAGATTCAGGGCTCCGACCTTCAGTGGTCACCAGACAGCAAGGAAGGGGTGGGGGAAGATGACCTTGGTATGGCTGAGGAAAAATGCTTTCCCATCATGCAAAAAATATGGGCAGTGGATCTTTCCTTGCAGCAAGATCCATGCAATTTCAGGTGTCTGGAAAGGCCTGAAGACTGTGAGATATACCCAGCTGCATCCCCTCCACCAGTGGGACACCAAAGAAATAAGCAATGCAGCCAACAGCAGGACTTTGCCCCCATTCCACCCTGCTCCCTGCTGTTTCCCAGCCCCAAGTCCTTGCACTCCTGCCTCCCTGTCCTTTTATCAAGTCCCTCTGTAACTCATGTCCTCCCCTAACCACCACCACCTGCTCCTTGGAAGGGATGGGCTTCTGCAGAGCTCATTGCCACTGCATAAGTCTCAGTGTCATCATAGCCAGAAAGAAATTACCTCCTACCACAGTTAGTGTGCATTTCCCAGAGGAAGCATCTTGACACCTGCAAATCACAGAAATTGTGTGTCCTGCACTGATAAAACAGACAGAACTCGAGTTACAGTGGTGGCGGCCCCGAGCGACGTTGCCTTGGCCCTCCTTGTTATTCCCCAGTCAGTTCATTATTATTAATGTCACTACAATAAATACCAGAATGAAATTGACAGCATTTGGCCACGTATCTTAAAGCATTGCCCACTCGTCCTTCATGCCGTGTGTTTGCAGCCCTGGTTTGTGTCCCTCTCAGTCGTCAGAGGAGCCTTTGGGGACAAACCGTTTGGCGATGTGACCAGCTAGGTAACAAAAGCCATGCACAACCGCGGCGGTGGCATCGATGACCAGAGAGAAGGTGCCCCCGATCCCAGTGGCCATGTCCTTAAGGACAGAGGGAATGGCACAGATGGAGTGGTAAGGGAAAGCAGCAAGGTGGAGGATGAACCCCACGGGGATGCTCAGGATCCTGTAGGTGAGGGACAACACATCTTGGACAATTTGCAGGAAGCCCAGGCAGATGTTGATGATGACTCTCCCAACGTCATAGGGGATGCTGATGAGCACCATGCTGACAGCTTTAAGGTAGGACACCACCCCATTCCACAGGCTGTAGACTCCATCCAGAATTGTACCAACAACTCGCTTTACAACAAGCCACAGAAAATAAAACACAAACTTCACCAGTTCCACAAAGATGTAGATGAGAAGTTCCAGAAGTTTGATGAAAGGGGTAGCAATGATGCCAGCCACTCTTCTCACCCAGCCACTTTCTTTGGTCTCTTGGTTGTTACTTGTTCCTATTTGCTCTCCAGAGCGGATCTGACTGACAGCTTGCAATACTGCTTCTCTTTTCTCCTGGTTTTGTTTGTCTTCCCCACAGTGGCCCTTGAACAAATGAACTCCTGGAAGAAACTGCTTCTCCAGCTCTCTCACTGTGAGGTCTGCCAAGCTGTTTTCATCGTTGATTTTTTTCACTAGTCCCAGGGACCATCCCTCTGGAGCATCACAGCAGGCTGCCAGCCAGAGGCTCTCTGGCACTGACACCTTGCCTTTCACTTGGACACTGGAAGGAATTGCACCTGCAAGGAGATAGAGATGATCCATCTTGGAGCAGTGAGGGGTCAGAGCTTGCTCTACTACCCTCCCAAGGTCTCTGTGCCAGCTTTTGCTCAGAGCTGGGCTCAGAGGGACGGCGTTCGTGAGTGTGTAAGTGGCCACCTGGAAATCCTCCTCATTAAGCAAACTGGGATTGAGAAGACCTCTCTCATAGCCAGAGCCCACATAGTCTGAGGTCAGGGCTTGATTTGCACCAAGGTTGGCCACAGTGCCACCAATATCAGCTTCATGAACCATTTCATGCAAGTCATTTTCTGGATCGTCTATCTGAAAGAGCAGAGAGATGTGTTACTGCATGCAATTCACATTCCTAAAAAACAATGTGTAAAACTGGCCTTGATGTATACTTTTCATTAGGACTATTAATACATGCCTTGGATTATATCCTTCACCCTCTCCTTACCTTCCTTGAAGTGCTTCAGAGAAATGTATGCTCACTTAGCTTTTCTGCCAATCACATTGGTTTAGGCTCCAAAAGATATTTGCAGCTCTCCAGTCTGGTACACAGCATAAAATCAAAATCTCACATGCCTCTAGCTTGCAATTTGTCCTAAAAGAAATTTTTAAGACCAATAGATGGCTAGATTTAGGGTAATGTTTTCACCTCTTACTGTGGTGGTACCTGCAGTTCATTTAAGAACTTAACCATGGCACCTTAAGACTTCTGAACTATCAAATCCAAGCCACGGGGAAAGAAAAAAACCAGACAGGCCATGGTGTATAAGATGTCTAGAGAAGGCATTTACCTCTCACAACTCATTGTGTAAGAAGCAAGAATGAAGCCAGACATCATGTCAGGTGACCTGAACTACCCCACCTTGAACAGGAGACACAGCAGTGAGCTCCTAGGGCTGGTGCAGGGCTGGTCATCATTAACCTGACCCTCATGTCAATAATAGTCTGAACCTCATCCCTAATGACCATGCAGCTCCTGGTGTAACACGGCTGAGGGTGCCACCACCCAAGGTCCTCGATGGAATCTGTGCTACCTGCCTGTGTCTGCCGTTCCATGCAGTGGAGCCAGAGGTAGCAATTACTGCGGAGGGAATTTGTCCTGGAGCCACGCACGAGGGAAGGGGGCAGGCAGAGGCGGTAAAGAGCAGTGGGAGGAGCAGCACTAAATGTCAGGGGGTGTTCAGGTCTTTCTCAGGTGGCCACACCTCTGTCTGATCCATAGTCATTCCTATTGACACTGCCTGCAGCCACTCCAGAGGGCTGTGCCAAATTGTCATTTTGTTCCTTAAATTAGAGGGTGAACATGTTGTTAGAAGTTCAGGGGTGGCAGATGATCTCTGGCAGCCACTGCTTTCTGTAGTCTCTGTTTCAGAGGGTGTGGCCCTCAAATCCCAGCATTGTGCTGGCCCAATTAAACCTTCTTCCCTTGCCCCTAGCCTATAAATTGTTTACTGCACTATCTAATATGCACTTTGGAGACATCTATGACACACAGTTCATTGTCTACCTTGAATGGACGACCTTGCCAGGTCATCCATCCTTGTCTCTTGACCACTCTGCAGCACACTTGGACAGATATCCAACTATGATCTTGCAACCTTATACAGAGTTTGCATTCCCTTAGTGCCACATCACCTCCTCACAGTTCTGCACCAGCCTGTGGTGAGAGCCAGGGTGAAAGGGCCAGTGTCAGCACCTGTCCATCATCCTCACCTGGGAACTGAGCTCTGCTTGCTGCCTTGCAGGAACTGGGTTCCTGCATCAGCCAAACCCCTGCAGTCAAGGCACAAGGCTCCCTCTGCACCAAACCTGGTCACAGTGCCAAGCCTGGCCATTGCAGAGGGCTGCATTACCCCATCTCCTGCTAAGCAGCCTTCTTGCTCTTTTTTTTTGAAGCAGTTGGTGCTTATTGCTTTCAGGACTGGGAGGATCATAGTGAGTCCCATGTGCTGATGCACAAACCACAGCTTTCTCTAAATGCACTGCTTTAAAAAGACTTATTCTGCACTTTTACTGCCTTATTCTGCTCCTTTTGCTCAGTCACCCCAAACAACAGGCTGCAGCTGGCTGATGAGGCCAGACATTTTGCATTCCACAAAATCACTGTCTCTTCCTGCCTCCCCTTCCCTTGGCATTCTCCCCTTCTGATGAGGTGATGGTGTGCCATGGGACGAGGGATACACCCAGTGTGTTTAATCACACAGAAGTGGTGATGGGGATTGGGCATAGGTGTGAGGCTGTGCCCAGGAACTGTTCTCAGTTTGGAGCTTTACACCCTCTCAGAGACACTCATCCCATCTCACATCTATGGTGAGTGCTGCCATACTACAAGGACACGTAGACCTAAGATGGATCAGCTCTGCCTCCTGGCAGAAATTGCCAACATACATGAAGCAGAATAAACCTAGTTTCTCTCTCCCTATGAGCTGCTGAATGCAAATCTTGAGGAGACTATCAAAAAACCATGTCCCTGGTTACCTGTCCAGTTGCAGGCCTTTGCACATACCATTGAGATTGTTTGGGTGCAATTAAAAAAGAATATGATAAAAATGCAGCTGTGTGCTGTTCTTTGTAAGGCTCTGACATCACCTAACTATGCTTATAATAACTCCTATTATGCTTTGTAATAACTAATACATACCTGAGGTTTTCATGCCTTCTCCAGCTCAGTCCCAAAGGCAGGCCATCTCACCACTGCATCTAATCTGCATTGCAAGATACCTTTTATCCCTGCTTCAAAAAGCTTCTGGCTTGTGTCACCTCAAAACTCATCTGTGTTCATGCAGTCAGCCATGAAACCACTTGTCCAAATAACCTGGAACAGCTCAGGGCAAAATCCAAGCAGACAGTAAACTCCTTATCATAGAATGGAGATTTAAAAACAACTTTTGTGCCTGAAGCCTGTATGATGTTAGCACATAACAATATTGATGTGTGTCATTAAGTGGAGGGTGCTGTTTCACAGATGGAACAGAGGCAGGAGGGGGATTAAAAGTATGGCAACACACAGTTATTAGAGCAGGCAGCTCCCACTGAGTTTGGTCATTTAACAAGGCAGGACACTGCCACCCCCCACCTTCCCTACCCTGGTATGTAGTATCCCCGAACTTCAGCCTCCCTCTCCCACCACTACTTCCTCAGGCACCCTTACACCTGTGACTGAAGTGGAAACTTTGATCCAGCCTTACTGTGGGATTCCATACCTCACTGCATCTTATGCTGACGTTTCTGCAGTAGGAACACTCACAAGTGGCTCTAGAAGTGCCTGTTCTCTTAACTCTCCACCAAGAGAGATTGCAAGAGCAGCTCGAAGGTAGCTGCACTATAGCTGGGCAAGGATCCCACCTTGGTTGTCTGCCTGGTGGAAGCCATTAACCAAATGAAAGCACAAGGTAATTCATCTAGCTCCTCATAAATTAGGATGGAAAAAAGAAACTCTCGAGTTTTCCATCTCTCTCTAAGCTACTTTAGAAAGAATCAAACACAGGTTTTCAGACAACCAAAATGGAATGAGGTAAGTAAGTGACTTGTTCTCAACCTCTAGGAAATCTGTGGTGGGGCAGGTTTTCAGACCTGCACCTGGGGCAGTCCCATCAGTACCCTGCTCATCAGCCTACCCTTCCTGCTCTCTAATTTTTCACTAATTGCTGAATTAATTCATTGTTTCCAGCTGCCAATCCACAGTGGGTGGCACTGACATTCCACACACTTCTCACCCAATTACTTCTTCTGTGCTACATTTGGCATTTATATCTCGGGCAGACATTCCTGAGGGAGTGAGATGGTGCCCTCACCACTTACATCATTATCCCCCAAAAAAGCATATGACAGCCTTGAGGCCCTCACTGGAGTGCTGTGAGTGTTTTTATAGTGATCTCTTTCCTTTTGCTGTGTGCCTGCATCTCCATGTGCAGCTGAGCCAGCTCATACCCAGCTATCCCTGTCTTGGCAAGGAAATTACCCAGAAAATTGGTGATATGAGCTCACTGGGCTATGCTGCAGAGCAGGTGCTGCTAAGGGTTCCCTTCAGCAGCCATCTGACCTAGCCTTGGTAGAACATGCATAATGGGTATGAAAGCTCTTCCCCACTCTCTCCTCCAAGTGGCAGTGTCTGTCACTTACTTCTTGAGTTATAGGAATTCTTCATATTCTTGATTTCTTCCCCTTAAATATTCTTCTGTATTTATTTTATATATATATATATATTTGTTTGTTTTTCTTTTTTGTCCTAGTACTTTTCTATCTCAGTCAGAAGTTCTTCCAGGAAACTGAAGTGTTTCTAACTCCTGCCTTTGAGACACCTGCATTTCACCAGTGGATGGAGGAGATCCATCAGTGTCAACTAAGAACTATTGTCAACCTGTGAGGCTGCTCTGGAGAAGCCAGAGCAAATAAAGGTAGCACCTGCCCTATTATTTCTGAGGCTGCAGAATGTTTTGGTGGCAGGACACACAAAGTTTGGGATTCAGTGATAACAGAGTCTGCAGAAGGTTTTTTCTGTTTTAAAAGGGCACACTCCCACAGCTTGCCTGTGAGGTGGAAGGAGTGTAGATCAAAAGGCCCTTAGAAACTCCTGCAACTCAAAACCCTGCCCAGAGAGCCAGAAGACAGTCCAGGCTGAAGATAACCACTTAATGTCTCCTGTCTTCAATGCCTGTGGCTTTGTGGCCTTAGTACCTCATCACAACACGTGAGAAAAACAAGCACAGCATTCTCCTGGCAAAGGGGTGAGCTTTGATTGTGGCAGCATCCAGTAGCTATGGGGCAACACTCCTAACACACTGCTCTGACACTGCAGCCATTCCTGCCCTAACAAAGCACCCTTGCACACTGACAGTCTGTCCTGAGCTCAACAGAGGGGGTAGTCTAATGTTGCTACAACGTTCCTCATTATCACTGCTGAAAAATCTAAAATATTGGAAGGGAAAAGAGGAGACCTAAAGTTCTCTTAGGGCACCACCAGTTTTTAAAGGATTTCCTTTAAATTAAGCAGCCTGAAGGCCTTGCTTAAACATGCCAAGTGTCAGGGGAGACAAAAAACACCGAGGCTCTGGTAAAATTAATTTTATACTGCATACTTCTGACCTGACTGAAGCCTGCACGCCCCAGGACACAGGACACTCATTTTCCCTACCTCAGTCTGCAACACTGGGACGTACTGAAAAGCTGCAGCATCAACTTGGTGAACCACAAATGGATGCTTTATCTCTGCTCAGTGAGGCTAGAGAGCCCCTATCAACACTATGATCATACTGGCAACAGAACAAACTTGAAGTTGACACTGCTATGTGCTCCCTGCCCACAAGAGCTGGCTGGGCAGGACAAACACATCGCTGGTGTCAGACCGGGCTTTCCTCTCCCCTGGCACTGCACATTCAAGCAGCAGCCTCTCAGTTTTCATTATAAGCTCCCTGGGACAAGAAACTATTTGTTTGCTCACTTCCAAACACAAAAATAAGTTCTGCTCATGCTAAATTCATACCAACAGAAGTTCAACAAGCAGAGTTCCTGCCTCCTTTGCAAAATTTTAGCCCAAGCTTTACCCCAGAGGAAATGTTCTCCAGGAACAGTTGTTTTACAGCGAAAGAGAAGCTGCCTTACCTGCGGTTCAACCAGCCAGCTCTCCTCCTCACTTTGAGCTGGCTTTGTAAACTTAAAAGCCGAATAAAGAGGGATTTTGTCCTTAGTACTGTAGAGGGTTGCAAAGCGCGGC
Source organism: Luscinia megarhynchos (assembly GCA_034336665.1). NCBI lineage: Eukaryota > Metazoa > Chordata > Aves > Passeriformes > Muscicapidae > Luscinia > Luscinia megarhynchos. Next base: position 76,805,128 of record JAPFBE010000003.1, read on the forward strand.
TCTTTGTTGTACTGCTGACAGATTTTCACATGGAACGGCTCCGTAAATCCTTCGGGTGGGACTTGTCCAGGGAAGAACACGTTACACTCGGCAAAACCGGTTTCGTCCTCTCTGACAACTCTGCCCTGGGAAAAGCCTGGGAAAAGTGAGATGCAAAGCAAGAATAGAATTGACGTCTTCATGGTCCACTCCCTGGAGCCGAGGGCAGCTGGGTACGGCAGAGGACCAGAGTCCGTGCAGCAGCGAAGCCAGCGAGCGTCTGGAATTGGGGTGTAGCGTGCGAGGGAAATGAAACCCGAAACCACAGCCGATCCCTGCGGGAGCAGCGCGCTGCGCAGGCAGCGCCTTGTGAAACAGAACGTGCGCCAGGCTGCGCCGACACACGCTGCCGCCCGCGGGAGAGGATGCCGAGCAACCTGGAATCATCGGGGCTCCTTGGCAAGGGGAGGAGGCGCTCCAGGGCTGGAGCTCAGCGGCACCGGCTGCCCGGGCTGGGGCTCAGCGCCGGCGGGGGTGTGGTGTGCTGCATTGCAGCAGTCCCCGGCAGGAATTTTGGCTGACACAGCCAGAAATGTTCCTGAGGCTGTCAGAGGGGATGCTGCAAAGTCAGATTCGCCACCCCAAAGAAGGTATTAGCTGTCCTCTCTAGCTGTGAGCCCGGCCAAAGGAGAGGGAGAGAAAGAAGAGAGGTGGCAACACTGGAGCTGCTGGGAACCCCCCTTGATTCTTTTTGGGGTGTCTGTCATCACTATTGCTGCCACATGCTGCTTAGATGCTTGGGAAAGGCATTCACTCCCTTCTCTCCTGGCGCTGCATGGAGAATTCAAAACCCTCCAGTATCACCTCATCTTGGGACACCTCTCTCAGAAGAGATGAACAACAAGCAGAAGGATGAAGACCTCAGATCACGTACCTCTAACCAGCACCCACCACAGAACATTTCGGCCAAACCTGTGGAGTTGGCAAAAAAAGGAAATGAAGGTGCTCCTCTGAGTTTACGTTAAGCAGAGTAATCATCCACCCAATAAAGAGCTGCCTATGATACTTTGGCTACTGCGGGGCAAAAGCACTGAAGTATTCCTTCAGTGACTGGGAAAACTAATGTTTTCAAAATAGTGGAGATGGAGATTACAGAGCAGTACCTTGGAGTCAAGAAAAGGTAGCGTTTTCCCACCCAAGAAGTGAGATGTGATCAGCTGTGTTGCCAACAACCTAAAAAAGTCCTAGATGCCAATAGGGCACATGTCCCTTTTATAATACAATTTCCAAGCAAAAGACCTGCCAAGTGCTACCATCCCACAAGTACTTTGCAGACAAGGTAGGATTATGTCCATACTGAAAATTATGAAGTGGGATGGTGAGTGGTTAAAGTGCTTGCCCAAGGTCAGAGAAGGAGTCTGTGAAAGGCTAAAAATAGACTGCACTGTATGACTATCATTCCTCTACTCAGAGGTGACTTCTGGAAGCATCAAGACAAGGAAATACGTCAACACCTCTTGGTGTGGTGATATCAGCTAGGGGAGACAGAAGCAGGCTGGACAGCCTGGGGAACAACAGGAAATGGAGTAAGTGGGCTTGGGTTTGGTCCAGGCAAATGACTGGTCACCCAGCCCTGCCAGAAAGAGTTAGTCATGCTCAGGAAAGGTGATGGAAAGCACAGACATAAAATTTCATTTTCCTGGATGTAAAAAGGCCCCTGGAAAATCAAGAACTGAAGCTGAACCTTTGCTGTTAGGCGCTTTTCTGATCCCAGACTTGCAATTACCAGGAGAGCAGAAAAAATATTTTCATAAGCATGGTAAGCCCTGCTACTCAAGCAAAGCTAGGTCACACAATGAATTTAAACACCCCACTTCAAGGCTGACATGCATTACATCAGGATGGGCATGGTCCCAACCCAATGGAAAGGCAGCATGAGGTGTCTCAAGATGTGCATGACAGCAGGAACTAGCACGCTGAACAGATCAGTAATTTCCACTAGGAAACATCCTGGCTCTGTCCTAGACCTGTGAATCAACCTCTTGCCTCAAAGTGGCAACTCTGTCTCATCAGATGTACAGCCCCAACTTGTCTTCTGTGCCTCAAGGGCTTTTATGGGCTTCTGGGAAACTGAGGAGTTCTTTCCTTTCAGGGTGTGAGGCTGGGGTCTGTCTGCCAATTTAGCTCTGCATGTACCAGCAAACAGATAAAGCTGACTCATCCTGAAGAGCAGGAGCTTCAGGTTTTCATCTCCCATGAGGAGCATCAGTTGAAAGCCAGCATGGAGTTCCACTCCTCTGCTCCCAGTTCTATTTTCTGTCCAAGCAAGGTGCCTTTCCAGTTTATAATTTAACATAGCTGCTGTGACCATTGAATACAGAGCTGTGTATTTTTTTCTCTTGCAAACATCACTATTACTAAAGGGACTAGTGCCATCATCATGCTAGTGCACTCACCAAGCTGAAAAGATAAAGACAAAAGGACTGATCTGCCCTGGGAAGGTTACATTCTCAGCCAAGGGACCACAGACAGAGGACTCAAACACAGCGAGATGGAGCTGGCCAGAGGTTTTGATGACTCGGTGCTGCAGTAGCTTATCTGCTATCAGACACTTTTATGGGCATCACAGGGAGTGATGCCTATAGGCAGTGATAGGGAGCGATGCCTATAGGGGCTGATGCCAAAAGGAGTATTAAGATCAGATTCAAAACAGCCCTAAGGCTGTTGATCTGAGCAGAAGGGCTCTGGAATAATACCCATTGGGTTGGCAATGGGCAGTGTGAGCTGGTGGTGTCAGCATGAACTGTGGCAGCAGTGTGGCCTCACAGGATCTGGGGCTGCCTTCTCCAAACCCATCAAGGGGTGACAGTGCAAAAAGCTGCAGTGTCAATAGCATGGGAAAGAACCTGATGTTTCATGTGATGGAGCAGAGGGAACTCAGGGAGGATGCAGAGTGATGTGGCCAAAGGGACACATGAGAAAAGTGATCATAGAATTGCAGAATATCCCAAGTTGGAAGGAACACACAAGGATCATTGAGTCCCACTCCTGGCCCTGCACAGCACACCCAAAGAGTCACACCATGTGCCTGAGAGCTTTGTCCAAATGTTCCTTGAGCTCTGTCAGGCTGGTGCTGTGACCACTGCCCTGGGGAGCTGTTCCAGTGCCCAAACACCCTCTGGGGCAAGAACCTTTTCCTGATATCCAACCTAAACCTCCCCTGACTCAGCTTCAGGCCGTTCCCTGGGGTGCTGTCACTGGTCAGCACAGAGAAGAGATCAGTGCCTGCCCCTCCACTTCCCCCCATGAGGAAGCTGATCACTCAGTGGCAGGCAGAGGTGTGTGGGGGACAAGAGAGGCTGTAGACAACAAACTGTATAGACAAAGTTTGCAAGCCATGACAGAGGTAAAGTGTGTTGGGGAAAATTAAGAGAGGTTGGAGAGAAGGAAGGGCAAGAAAAGAGGTAAGGACCCAGAAAATTATATTGATATTGGGCAAAAATCAGAGTTGCATTCCTGAAAATCTGGGGTGCTAAGAAAAGGTGAAGAAAGAAAACAAATGGAAATAGGTATGAGGAAACCCAGGAAGCATGTGACAGGTCAAGGAAGATGATGAGAGAAATCTGAGAAAAGTCTCTTGTGATAAGAAGATGAGGAGAAAATATGAGGAGGGATGGGGGAAAGGAGAATGAAAGGTTTACATCCATCTTCATTGACTTGACATAGATGAGCAGTCTGCCTGTTCTCCAAGGGTCACAAGCACCAAGAACAATGTCTCAAAAGGAAGAATACCTCCCTGCAAAACAAACCTGAAAAGCATGTCAGTATCCAAACTCTCTAGCCATTAAGAAGCTGCCAGCCTTGTCTGTCTGCTTTCCCACACTGCTTCCTCAGCCCTGTCCCTGTTCACACGACTGACACTGAGTTTGCTACAAATAGAAAATCTATCCCCTCACATGCTTGACCCCTCTACCCTAGTCTTTCAAAACATTCTTGACTCCAAATATTTTTCCAGACTGGATCTCCAGTCTACTATCATGGCCTCTGTGAGACTCTAGTGTTGTGTGTGACTGTCTCTTTCTCCTGAGAAGAAAAGGAAGAAGACAGTGTCTCCAAGGGCAAGCAGTCTAGTGAGAGAGACACCATTTGTTTCAGTAGGCATACCAAGCTTGGACTTGGAGCACAACAGTGCCAGCAGACATGCCATGGCATGTCAGAGAGCACATCAGCCTCCTCACTGTCTCATGGGGAAACAGTCTCTTTTTAAAATCAGTTTAAAAACTTGCTCTGGGAAGGGAGCCCAGTGCTGAGCTACAGGGAAAAGCAAGAGTGAAACAATTTTGCTATTGTAACCAAGAGATTCAAGGGCAAGGGGAGGGGGTGGGCAGAAGGGCTTAAAAACACATTTTTGGGATTTTGATTCCCACCTAAAATGAGGTTTTGATGCCAACCTCTGCTGCCTTTTGTCTTCACACCTTCCCTGCCGTGTCCCTGGTGCTGGTGAGGAATGGCCCTCCACTGGCAGTGCTGCTTTGTTGCTCAACTCTGTCATCCATGATGCTCACTAGACCTGTGAGAGGCCAAAAACTGCCTCAGACTGCCAGGGATGCTGATCTGGCTCCTCTGCTTCTTCATTGCATGCTTCTTCTTGCATTTCCTCCTGTCAAGACTCAGTGTCCACTCACAGCAAACAGTGGATGCCCTGAAATGGTGTCACAGCTGAAATCAGAAGAGAAAAAGTGCATGAAGTTTTAAATGAAAAATTATAGAGGAGGTTGTCCATGGTGTACAATCAGAGGAAAAGGGTGGCAGCTGGGAACAGTGAGCAGCCAAACTGCTTTATGGATGGTAACACCATTAGGACAGAGATATATTCTCATTTTGTACAAAAACTTGCACAGTGGAAATCTGACAGGCACCTTGTAAACCATGAAGTGTAAATGCATTGCATAAATACTGAATAAAATTAATAAAATCCAAAGCCTGCTTCCTTTGGCATTTTATCATAGTCTTCATAGCCAAGAGATCTCTGTTAATCTTCAGACTGTTTAAAAGCAGCACAATGACAATCTCTGCTAGACAGCAAAAGCAGGATGGATGTAGATTAGCAGTATAAGGTAATGTTTTTAATAGTGCAAATGATTTTCTGTCAATATGAGCCACTTTAGATGTGCTGAAAGCTCCAGCATTTCCATTCTTTAAATTAGGAGGTGTTTTTTTAACATGATAACAACTAAAAAAAAGAGTTGGTGTTTCAACTGTAATGGCCTTTGTTTTACAGATTGTCAATTAGTCAGAGCCACAACAGCTCTTACACACCTTAAATCTGTTTTGGACAGGAAAGTTATCCACTTACATGCTTTTTTTTCTAGGTACTAATATTGATTTTTTACTATTAGTTTTATTTTATAATTTCAAAAGTGCAGTGTGATTCAGTAAATGCTGAGTGCTACATGCTGCCCCAAACAAGGCGTGACACAGCTCCTGACAGTCTGCATTGACAAAAGACTGGTGAGTGGGAAGAAAATTAGAGGTACAGGCTTGTTAGGCTTGCATCATCTTCAGAGGAGGGAAGGAGAAAGCCATAACCCTTGAGAAAGCTCAGCCTGCTGGCCAGGATCCAGAACCTCTAATCAAGAGGCAAGATAGCAGCCACACCCAGGACTGCCTGTCTCCAGAAACACCACTGTATTTTGGAACAAAGGAGAAGTAGGAGGAGTGAGATGTTCTGCATTAAAGGCTTGGCCAGACCTGATAGATGGATATGAGGTTCCAGCTGCTCCCCAGCTCCAGCACTCTGTGCCACTCAGATTGGCAGTGGAGGTGCCTCTATGGAGCCCAGTCATCCCAACAGCCAAAGCAGAGAGGCAAGCACCACAAGGCTCTGACTTGCATCATTCTACATGGCAAGGTAAGGGCGAGATGGCATCCTCCAGATGTGCCTCTGCCTCTGCACCAGCTTTGAAGTGAGCCCCAGCTGGTCAGACAAACCTCAGGCAGGATCTAATGTACTCCTGCCACCACAGAGACTTAGCCCATGAAAAATTAAGTGCATTGACTGTGTGAGAGAAGAGTGAGCAGCTCTTTCTGCACTCTCATTTCAGGCCTCGGCTTGCTACTGACATACATATTTTAACTGCTCTAGGCATAAACGTAATATCATATTTTCCACATACGTTGGTTTTTGGCCAGTACTACCTAGGGAAAAATTCAGATGTGAAAAATCAATCACCAGTCCCAGGATCCTGTCACTACCATGAGTAGAGGGCACAGATTCTGCCCTTAGAGTTCACAGAATAGCATCGGTGCATGACAGTCAAGACACGGTATTTCCTCTAAAATAAAAAAGCAGCAGTGCTTTTAGTCATACTGACAGCAGGGTGGAAGGAAGTACTGGCCTCAAATTAGACCTCTAAACAAACAGGTGGCTGTTGGGGACTGCAGGTTAAATTACAATTACAAAACCCAAAGTCCTTGAGGAAAGGTAACTTTGTCTCCCTCTCTCCCAAGCTCAGTTCAGCATCTAGGAAATTGTGGTTTAGATCTTATCTCCATCAGGAGGCAGAAGATGTTTGGCCTGAACTGTCTCATGCCTGTAAGAGCCAGTAAAAGGAGTCACTGTTCTGCTGCCCTGGGCTGCTTGCCACTGAACTTTGCACAAATAGTCAGAAGGAGAATCACCTTGTGTCCTTTAGATCTGTACTGAAAGCACAAGAGCAAGAGTCTCGCAGTCCAGCCTGGACACTCTGCTTACAGTCCCTGTGAGCAGCAGCCCCCGTGCCTGTGCCAGGACATGGTGCTCTCAACCTCCTCTGTGCAGCAGCCAAAGGAAACAGAGCTCCCTTGAGAGCACCACAGCCTTCTAACCTGCCTGCAGCACAAGGCCTGCATAACCACTCCACTAACTGAGCATCCTTACACCTGATGGCAAGTGCTTTGAAGTCTACCAAGCACGGACTACAGAGCTCATAGCTGGTAAAGACTGCAGGAGCTGGAGTTACTGGAGTAGGCAGGCTCCAGCACAATAAAAGCTTGAAGGCAGGAGAGATGTAAATAGTGAGGCACATTCATCACACGCCAAACATTCCTATGCAAGCCCTACCCCCACAGGCACCAGCTCTGTCAGTCTTCCCTCCCCAGCTGCTCATGAACTGCTGTGCTCTGGTGGGTGGGACTCCCCACCAATGGAATGCAGCACCTTGCACAGGACCAGGAATCCTCCCTCTACTCCTGCTTACATTTTTACCTCCAAGGATAGCAAAGCCAAGTTATTAGGAGCACAGTAAGATAGTACTGGATAGGAGCAATGAGGTCAAGCTGCTCAATATGTGTGTGTTTTTGCCAGGACAAACATGAGATATATCTGTTTTCACAGGAAAGCCTGGATGCAATTACTAATCCTCAACAGCAATGACATGGAAACAGGCAGTGTCTTGCCAAGGTAAGCCATGTCTGCAGAGGGGTTTGCAGCACACACACCCTCTTGGTGTGCCCCAAGTTTTCAGAGGGCATGCAATGCCCCATTCAAAAGGCCTCCTCCTTATGCTCATGGTGGAGCTCCATGTTCAGCTGAAGGACCCAGCCACCAGAAATCCTGAACCAACCAATTCTGCAAATTGTGGTTTTATACTCCTAATCAGCATTAACCACTTAAACTTCAACTGAACCCCTCCTGTCTCTCTGTACAAATCACAAAACAGAGACTAAAACCCAGGAAGGGAACAAATTTTGCCAGGCTAGTGTCATCCATAAGTGGCTTCGGTCAGGGTTGCTGATCTTGCAGGAGAAGCTTGCTTTATCCTTAGTCTGAGTTCCACAACAGGACCCAGTTTACAAGTGTTGCTCAAATAGAGGTGATGGTTCTGTTGGGAAAATTAAATGTCAAAACCCTATGGGCTTTTTAATATAGGAAACTAAATTTCAGAGCCTGCTCTTAAATGGGACATTATATCTACAAGCTGCAAAAGCCTTTGGTCTCTTATTTGTGGCTTTACAAAAAGGGGAAATGCACAAGACTTGGGGAAAGGAGGTGACTTTGTCAAGGTTCCCTGGCTAGTGGCAGTGCTAGGAAGAAAATAACAGTTTCCTGAGTGCCAGCCCTCTACACTGACATAATTCTTCAAAAGCAAAGGGCTCCCTTGAGGCCTCAGCAGCTAAAATACTGTGAATTTGCAATCAAGAACTAAAAGAAAAACAACCTGGTTGATCCCACTTGTGGGGATTTCATTGTTTTTCAAGCTCTTGTTCTTTGTTTCCATCTGAATCAGAATAAACTCACTTCTGCCCACGTCTGAAAGACGTGGTTATGTGGTTGTTTAAAACTCTTCCAAAGCCCGAGTGGCCTCATTAGTGGGCAAACCCTTTGCACAGTGTGCTAGTTCAGTAAATAAAGGATAACTAAGGATTACTAAAGGTTATCACAGTGGTTAAGAGAATTCATTGCTGGCTGATACCAGTAAAACCCTCTCAGGTAGGAACACCTCTTATATTCATGTAGCATCTTCGGAGGTGGTAGAAATTGATCCTATGGCTCGACCTTCTTTTCTATTGGTTTGAGGACTGCACTACTGAGATGTTGCTGGAAAGCGAACCTGGAAATGAATTGTGTTTTAACTTGTCAGGATGATATACAGCTGTTTTACTTTTCTTATAAACTCTTCCTTGTATTCCTGGTTTGGAGACTGGAGATAAATTAGGAGATTCTGAGCTTCCACATAGGTTCTCTATTCCTTAGAGCCCTGTTTATAACAAGGACTTACCTGCATCTTGAAGCTTTCAGTAACTGAGATCTTAAATCCAGAAGGATCTCATCTAACTTAGCCTCATCTTTGGAACAAAACTACTTAGAGAGTTTTATGTTGTAAACTCCACATCTTCTGCTTGCCTAATGAAATATAGAGCAGGATTTTCTGGGATTGCTCAAGTGAGTGAGTCACGTCCCAGAAGAACCTGTCACTGTCCACTGAACAGATAAAGGGCCCTAAAGATTTGCCTAGACTAGATACCTCAGTTACCTGGAGCTTTATGACAGTAATCCTAAAGCTAAGGGAGAGATGCACATAAACTGAGGACTGATTCAGACAGAAAATACTGATAAAGCATGAAAACATTAAAAAACTTACAGAGAAATATGTTTACCAGCTCCTGATGTTACTGCTAAAAGTTATAGCTGCAGCTGACTCTTACAGAGAAAAGGTCATCTCCACTCCATCCTGCCTAACAAACTCACTTGTGGAATACTTCACTGGTTTCTTTATTCCACATCTACACAAAGAGGTAAAGCGAGCAGGTCCAAAGCCAGAGCCACTGTGGTACATGGACATCCAGCCCTTCCTTCCATACAACACCGGTTTCCAAAATCGGGAGCACCGTGCTACTGAGACTCCTCCCAGCCCACTGAGTCATGGTCAGCCAGCATTAAGGAAAGGATAAAATTAGCCTGGCTATTAGAAATGTTTGGCTAATAAATAAAACAGTAGGACAGTTTTGCTTAACAGTGGATGCAGCCATAGACAGAGGTATGTCCTGGCTGCGTGCCTGGATGTAAATAGTGCATGGCTAAAATTATTTGCTTTGTCCAAGCTCAAAAAAAATCCCTTCAGTAGAAACAAGAGAGCTTCCATGGAGCTGAGCGTGCATCCAAGGCTGTGAGTCCAGGAAGCATTAGCTGTGTGTGTCTTGGGGCACCACTCCTTCCTGCAGCACCCTCCCTTCCCCAAGTCCTTGAGTGCCTTTTGGCTGACATCACACCTCACGCTGGAAAAGCACTGGGATCCCGGTGGAGAGCCACGCATGTGGGGAAGCAGAGAAAGACACGATTAACAGAAGACATATTCAAAACCAGGCTGTTGGACCTGCAGCGCTGGTCTGGCTCGTTTAATGGCTGGCTGAGGAACCACAGTCTGCGGCGTCTGATGAGGGTCATCACTGCCTCACGGGAGGATCCAGATCAGCTCCTCATCCTCTGTCTTTTCTTCCTGGGAATTCCTACTCATTCCTGGAATCTTCCTTCTGTGGTGGATAGGTAACAATCTGTCCCTGTTGCTGCAAAGCAAGAGTTTGCAGCTGCTGAATACACCCATGACTGGAGTACTGAAGCACAAAAATCCCAGCAGCCCAGGGAATGGAATAGAATGGAGCACAGAAGCAGAAAGTGGGAGAGACGGTGCAGTGGGAGGTGTCAGGGCAGAGGTTACGGGCTGGAATGACTTTGTGAGCAGAGAGAAGCAGCAGTAAAGAGCATTTACTGTCCCATGGCAGGCAGCAGGGAAGGTGTGGCGGAGAGCAAAAGAACACAAGATGGCCTCATCGGAAAGCAGCCCCTGCTGACTCACCAGCTGAGTCACAGCCTTGCCCAGCTTCTATTCTTTTTCCAATCAAGGAAACAGCAACTTCCCACTGACTTCTTTTAAGGCTGGTTTGGATGCCGAGCATGCCTGCACCAAGTTTCCACTCCTGACAATCCCCAGTGCCCTTCTATATCTGCTCCCCAGCAGGAGGCACAACCCTTCAAAGCACAGAGTGTCCCTGAGGGAGGAAACTCTGCTGTGGTGCTGGGGCCGCCCAAAGCAGACACAGGATTTACAATTTACTGCTGATCAGCCACACAAGCTGTGCCTCAGACGGCCAAAGACAGGCTCTCACAAGAAAGGGGAGGCAACAGGAAAATTCAGGCTGGGAGGTTTCCATTCTGAGGCACTGAACCTCTGCCCTGCTGGAAAAAGTGCTCACCTTCAGAGCACTGCTTTGAAAGAGGAGATTGCACATCGTCCTGCTGTGCTTCAAGGGTGGGAAGAAGACAGCCTGCTATGGGAGACATAGGAAAACTCAGAATTACAATTGCTTCAACTAAATTCCTCCCTGGATTCAGAAAAAAAAATCTGTGAAAATCAATAAGTAAGAGTATTGCTAGAGATGGAAGAAAGGGGACTCAAACCCCAAAGAATATACATTTAAAGATTTCAAGAACAGAAAAAATACACAGGAAACAGGAAAAAATCCCTACACTGGCAAGGCTAAAAGGGAGTTTTTAAAGTCCGTTAGGAACATAAACAATCTTCATAACACTACAGGCCAAGAAATAGATGAGAAAAACATTAACAATGGTCCAAACAGGCACAAGGTTTTTAGAAATATTTTTGTTCTCTTTCAGGACACAATGTCTTTTGCAGTCTTGCCATGATCTCAGAGAACAACCAGTGCTTTGGTGAGACCAACATCCTAAAGCACTGGGATAACCAAAGAATGTTGGTCTCCTGGTGGGATCCACAAGCAAATACAAAATTGAGAGTGTGTACAGGTACCATAAAGGATTTGGGACACTAAGAGGCTATGCCAGTGACACCAGCCAAGGATTTATTTTTAAGACCAATGCCTGTAACACAACCAGATCTGTATATTTGTTGCAGCTCAAAGCCTATATGGAATTTTCTAATCCAGAAAACGACAACCCTGAGAAGGATTCAAGAGTTATCATGGCCATGTTTCTGGATTCAAGCCAACAATGCAGTGATGTGGTTAAAAAAGGCCAGTGTAATCCTCAGATAAACAACCACACAGAAAGTGGTGGGAGGAAAGTGGTTATATTTCTCTAGTTCACATTGATGGAGCTGATGCTGAAACAACTTTTTTTATATTTTTGTTGTTGATAGATGGATATAGAGCAAGAAAAAGTGCCCAAATAATTGGTGTGAGGAAGAAAACAATCCCAAGGCTAAAAGAGACCAGGCTGCTTACTTTATCCAAAGGCAGCAGCAAGACTAGATTGCAAAGCATAAATACCTAGAGGCTTTTAAAACATATAAAGTTTATATATATATAAATACAGGCTTTTAAAATTACCACAGAAAGGCACAAAAGGCACCAGTGGTTGGAAACAAAGATGACTGAAATTAAAAATAAGGCGCAGCTTTAAACTGCACACTGGAGGAAATGATCAAGGGAAGTAGTGACTTCTGCTTGTCACGTTTTCCATGCAGCACACTATACCTTTCTAAGGGCTGCCACACACAAATTGCTCAGCAAAGATTGGAGCAGCTATGGGAAGGGGAAGATCTGGGGTTTTGTTACTGTCTGCTTGTTATCTGATGACATTACAATGCATAATCCAGGAACACAGGAATTCACACTTGCCACCTTTGCCACCGAACTTGAGTGGTGTCCCCTTCTACATTCCTGCACTTTGGTGGATATTTAAACCCTTCCCTTATGCTTGGCTAGTCAAAAACACAGAGAATGTCCCTAAACGTCAAAGCCTGCCTGGTGAGGCAATAATTCTCCATATGTGGGGGAGCCCTGCTTGGGAAAGGAGCTCTGTGATGTGACCCAGAGGGTCTGAGAAGCTCATGGTGATATTGATGACTGTGGACATGCTCTGAGAATAATTACTGGATGAAGGCTCTCTGAGCACTTGGAGCTGGGGAATAAACCAACAGCTATTATTGTCAGGCCCTGGAGACAATATGGTGCTAAACTTTTTGCTCCTAAACTAAATTCAAACAAGTTCAAAATTGGGAAAAACTGTATGTTTAGAGATCTTTAGGACCTGTGAAGGTTAGGTGCTTCTGCAACAAAATTGAGTTTGTATTTTTAGTAGTCTAGGCTCAGACACCTCCACTTCACCAATATCCTTCTTTAGTGCTCAAGTCTTCTAAGGAAATCAAGCCCTTGACCATAAAACACATCTTCACATTGATATACACACAATCTGGGGGAAGAGAAGCTCCCTGGGGAACAATTTTGGCCAAAGCCACAAAGCCATTCCTTTACTATTTGAAGAATCTCCCAATCTGTTCAGAGCACTGACTGTGCTAGTTTTTAACACACAATGGAATGCTGGCTTTTTCCTCTAACCCAAGAGCAGGAGAGGTCCCTTCAGTTCTTGAGGTCTTTAATCAAGACTCGATACCTTCTGCCAGATGGATATTACAACTGAACAGGAGGCACTGCCTTCAGGACATGTTATGAGCAAAACATAACATTCTGCTGCACCACGACGGTCAAATTAGCATAACAGTCAGTGCCTCTTGATTTAAATTTCGTGGATTTGTAATGTAGGAATAACACCCACCACTGCAGAATGATGGGCTCAATTCAGGCTGCTGCTAATCTGTAGCCCAACAGCACCAAATTCCCGATGCCAGACTTCTTTGCAAGGCTTGATCTTGATTCTAAACTGCCTGTAGTGGAAGAAATCATAAACCCATCTCACAGGGTGCCGGCAGAGGCTTGCAGATGAGAAAATGCAATACTTGGTTACTGACAAGTGTAGCTCTTGGGACGTGACACAGTAATTACTGTCACTATTTATCCAACTTCAGAGTGAAGCTTAACTTGTATAAAATGATTGGCTTCTCTCTGTACTAAAGGCTCACTTCTCCCGAGTGTTTTCTGTGATGGCTCGTTGACACAAAGGGTGCAATTTCCATTGTTGCTGTCCCCGGATAGCAACATCTGTGGGACCTCTTGTGGGCTCTCTTCTAAATTGCATGTCGAGCACTCAGGAAAATGTTTCCGTGCTCATTCGTAGGTACATCAGGGAGCCTTTTACTTCACGTGCCTTAGTGTGGATTCGCAGAAGCTTGGTAATAAAATGCATCGAAAAGGAGCAACAAACACAAGGAAGGAGCTGCATTTTAAGAGGGGGGAATTTAATCGCTTAGTGATCGTTGTTCGAGCTTTGGCTTCTTCACATTGATTATAGAACCACAGAACAGTTCGGGTTGGAAGGGACCTTAAAGAGCACCTAGTTCTAACCCCGTGTCATGAGCAGGGACATCTTCCAGTGGATGGAGCTGCTCAAAGCCCCGTCCCGCCTGGCCCTGGGCGCTTCCAGCTCCCTCAGCCTCTCTGTGCACCTGCTCCAGCGCCTCAACACCCTCACAGCAAAAAATGTCCGCCTCAGAGCCAGTCCATAACATCTACACCATGTACAGGACTTCTCTGCAAGGACAAGTCAGACGCGGCTTGTTACCCTATAGTCAGGCTGATGCTCCTAACACACGCCCCCGAATAAAGAGAATGCCTAAGGTACTCTCTTTTCCTCCGCCGGCCATTGTTTCTATCCTCCCCTATAATCTCTCCAAGGCTCCCCAGCCTCCCTGTTTAACCCCATCCCTCCCTGCCCTGAGCCCCGCCGCGCAGCCGCCATTGCTACCGAGGCAGCCGCCATTGCTACCGAGGCAGCCGCCATTGCTACCGAGGCAGCCGCCGCCATTGCTACCGAGGCAGCCGCCATTGCTACCGAGGCAGCCGCCATTGCTACCGAGGCAGCCGCCGCCCCCGCGCACTCACTTCCGCCCCGGCAGTCATGGCGGACACGCTCGCGCCCCTCTCTATGGTCAGCGCTCCGACTCTATGGCCGCCGCGGTGCATTGTGGGCGCCTGGCGGAACTATGGCGGCGGAGTAGGGGCTGGCTGCGCAGGGCGAAGGAGGCCGCGCTGTGAGTGCCCGGGACAGCGGCGGGGAGGCTGCGGGAGGGCCCTGAAGGCGGAGAGGCGGCCCTGGGGCAGGGGGTGTCGGGGGGACGGGTGCGGCCGGGCCTGACGCTGCGATTCCGATCTCCCCGTAAGGGCGCAGCCCGCAAGGCCAAGGCAGTTCAGTTCGGACACTCCCTCTTGGCCGATAACTCCTGGTAGCGCTAAAGAGGATTCTTCAGGTGTTCCTGAAAGCCGCGAGGTTTCGTGTTGAGTGTGGGTCCTTGAAGGCCAAGCTGAGTGCAGACTGACTTATTCCTGTGAGGAGCAGCTCGGGTTGTTCAGCCTGGGCAAGAGGAGGCGCAGGGGAACCTCATCCCTTTCTACAATTGCCTGAAAGGAGGTTGGACCCAGCTGGGGGATTGTTGGCTTTTTTTTCCCAGGACAAGAGGAAGTGACCTGAAGTTGTGCCAGTGGGGGCTTAGGTTGGACATTAGGATCAATTTATTTACTAAAAGGGTGATTAGACATTGGAATGAGCTGCCCAAGGAGATAGTGGAGTCACTATCCCTCTGGATTTTGGCACTTAGTGCCCTGGTCTAGTTGACAAGGTTGTATTGGGTCATAGGTTGGACTCAATAATCTCAGAGGTATTTTTCAATCTGATTGGTTCTGTAACCTAAGAGAAGCAGGGATGCTTTCCATATAATTTGTTAATGCTTCCCAAAACTACTGCAGCCACCCCAGATCTTGTTCTTTCACCTGATTTCATCGATCCCCGTATTACATATAATTAGCACAGATAAGTTATGGGAACAAGTTGTTTCTTGGATGATGGGTCTGGCAGAATGTGTGCCAAGAGAGCTAAAATGCCTCACTGAGTTTCAGCTGACTTGTGCAGCATCACTCAAATGTGTCAGCTGTCCTTGATTAACAAGCTAAGGCTAATTACTGTCTCACTTCTTTTAAAGGTATTTCTGTTAATTTTGTTTTTTGAGTAGTAGTGGCAGTAACTTCTGCCTGATGGTATATTACTTTGAGCCACACATTATATGATCATTTTGATGCTGAAGTTGGGTATTTTTTGCTCTCATTCAAAGTGACAAACTGACAAAATAAGCAGAGCATAAATAACTTTTGTCTGTGTACCACAGAAATATATGAAACAATGTCATGTATTTTAATTTTGCCTTTTAATATTTTTAATAGGTTCTTTTGTTGCCTTTCAACGTTCAACCTTCTGGTTGGTACGACTGATACCTTTGCATATTTCTTCATGTCTCTCCTATCTTTAGGCTGTGACTAATGGATATGTATGCCTTGGTGAAGCAGGAATAAGAATCATTTCAGATAGTAGATTTAAGGTCACAGAATTATAGAATACCCTGTATTAGAAGAGACACACAAGGATCATCCAAATCCGGCTCCTGGCCCTGCACAGCACACCCAAAGAGTCACACCATGTGCCTGAGAGCATTGTCCAAATGCTCCTTGAGCTCTGCCAGGCTGGTGCTGTGACCACTGCCCTGGGGAGCTGTTCCAGTGCCCAAACACCCTCTGGGGCAAGAACCTTTTCCTGATACCCACCCTGAACTCCCCTGACACGACTTCAGGCTGTTCCCTCAGGTCCTGATAGCCATCATGCCGTGTTTTTTGGCACTGAATAACCTTCTCAAACTCTTGGCTGGCACAGGGGTCTGGGCTTGCAGGGTCTCCAGGTCCTGTCAGGCAGTGCTGAATACAGTGTGTACTCACAGGGTGTCTGTGTGGCTGAGGCTGGTTGGAGCCTGTTTTATTCTTATGCACAGTGGAACTGATAGTAGAAATTTGGGCATCCACCAGTTTGGTTTTTAGGATGTGCTGAGCTCCTGCAGTTTCTAGGGGAGAGGTGGTGACAACTTCTCAATTTATCCAAGTTTTTTTTTCTTGCACTTTGTTTATGTTGTCTGATATTCATCGGTGGTTAATGATCACCACCATCCTAGGCATGCTGTGGTCTCTGTGAGAGCATTTCTGGTGGTGGTACCTAGCAGTGTCTGGGGAATAATGAAGGGGTCATCCCCACAAGCAGTCATTGTTGACTGCAGTTTTTCAGGAGGGAAAAGAGTTTTGTTACAATGTGGTACTGCTTGGTTTAAGGATGGGAGATCAGTTCCTGGCTGGTGTTATTTACTTTACAAAGGTAGCTTCATATTTAAGTTAGAGTCCATGTATCATCTTTCAAGAGTATTGAAAAGACTGTTTTGAATCCTGAATAGATTCTGTCAATAAAACACTGCTTAAATTTTGAGGACCATGAGCTGAGTGACAGCTGGTATACTGTAGTGGGATTTATCACTGCTTCTACAGTTCCAGGAGCAAAGTAGCTGCTAATGAGTGTCTTGCACTGTGAATTGTAGTAACAACTTGTTTTATCCCTTGATTCTGTAGGAGTGAAGATGACGACAGCAGCAAGGCCAACGTTTGAACCTGCAAGAGGAGGAAGAGGCAAAGGTGAAGGAGACTTAAGCCAGCTATCCAAACAATATTCTAGCAGAGATCTTCCTTCTCATACTAAAATCAAATACAGGTTGGTATTATTTTTTGAGTGTCAGGGCAAAGCAGGCTGGAAGTGACTTTTTGTTATGAGTGGTACTCTAAAATTTTCTCAATACACGTTGATGTGCTGACACTGAGCAAGGTCCAGAGATTGTGCAGCAGTGCTGAGCAAGTGGGCTAAAAGTGAAAGTGTCAAAAGCAGAGCTAGGAGTTCAAATGCATTGCACGTGGTTTGGGGAGGTTTAATTTTAGTGCTAATTTGTTGCTCTTTAAGCACATGAATTATCAGAAGAAGACAAGCTTTGGAGACTGAACATCTTGGGCAGTGAAGTGGAAAGTAAGTTAGCATTGGGGCTGAGCCACAGGGAGCACTGTCACTTGCAGAGCAAGATGGGATGAGAGAAGTGAAGTTGAGCACATCTTAAAAGCAGGAAAGCCACATGTATTTGGCAAAAGACCACTTGGTAAGGGCATTAAGAGGAGGCAGGGGAGCCATGGATAGCACTCAGGTAGTGGGATGTCTTGGAAGAGCTGATGTTAAACTGCAGGTGGTTTACTCAGGTCTTGGGAGAAGAAATTTCTTTAACTAGTGAAAAAGATAATGTGATCTTAGGAATATTTTCCTGTGTTTGAAATGCATAATTTTTTTTTCTTTTTTGAAAGTGTAAATAAAATCTGGAGTTAGTATGGTAGAATTTAAAAAAAAAAAGTGTCAATCTAAAAATGCTCATTGTATCTAATTGATGTTACTCTTGTCAGTGAAATTACCATTAAGGTTTTACTTTTGCACTTTAAAAGCTGCTTGTTTTTATCCACTAGTTCTTTTCAAGATATCCACAAAAATTTCAGCAGCCTCTAGGTGGAATTTAACATGGCTCAGATATATGTAGTTCATTCTTTTTGCCTTATATAAAAGAGAGGTGACCATGTATTTAAAAGGTGTTTTGCCTGTTCTCCCAACTTTTTTATTATTGGTCATGGTTTAGGCTCATGGCAAATAAAAGGTTTATGAAAAGGATGTTTTAGTCTTGGTCTTATCTGTAAGCCTTAAAGATTAGATTCACAGCAGCAACTTTGGGTGGTAAAACAGTGAAGAAAGGTGACCATGATGTTTGTGGATGCCCACTAGCACACTGGGATTGGACTGCTGGAGAACAGAATATTTCAACTTAGTGAAATGCAGACAGATGTTGCCATCCTGTTTTGTAGGAATTTAAGCAGGGTATTTTCATTCATTCAAGAGCCACCAGAAGGAGCATGAGCATGTGGCGTGGCAGATCTGTGTGAGCAATGCACATGTACACAGGAGGGCTCTGCTGAAGAGAGAATAAACATATGGAGCCCATATAAAAATGGAGCCCAGTTCTTGTTCCCTATCCTTTCCTGTTCACCCCAGGATTTACTGCCCTCCATGAAAAAATTGCCCCCAGCTGCAGACTGTCAAACTTGAGGCTTTTTCCATTTGTTGTTTTAGACAGACCACTCAGGATGCTCCTGAGGAAGTGCGTAACCGTGATTTCAGAAGGGAGCTGGAGGAGAGAGAACGGGTTGCTGCAAGAGAAAAGAACAGAGACAGACCAACCAGAGGTAAAAACCAAGAAACAAAAATCTTAATGCCTTTGTGAGACATTGCTCTTGCATGAAATTTGGTGTTGTAAGAAGTTTGCAGTTCAGACAGCATGTCATGAGAGTAGAATTTAGGGTATTGGCCTGATAGTTCAGAGCTGTTGACCTGCAAGGGAATGTCCACTGGCTTTCATGCTGGCTTCATTCTAGCAGAAATCTGGGCCAGCAGTAGAAAAGCATGCCCAGCTGATACAGTATAATTGTAATGAATTGGCAACAGCTGTGAAGGGCTTTTTTTTTTGTACTTGGATAAGCAAGGCAGGAAGGAGAAAGGGTAATGACTCATCTTCTGCTGTTACAGCACCGGTGTAACAATAAATCTGTTCAAAAGTATGCGATTCTGTTCAGATATGGTGATGTAATGACAAAATCAAAGAGCTTTTTGACAAATACTCATTTTTAGCATTAAGGTACAACCTCTTGTACTTCAGGTTTAGATGTGAAGCTGTTGCATTGCTTTCAGATTCACAGAAGAAAGTACATGTGGTTTGGACCAAACTAGCCAACAGTAGTGCTTTGGGATGATCCTAAATGGGGACCCTACAGTTGGATATATATATAATAAGAATATTTCTCCACATCTAGTTTTTTTCTGCTTGAAATAATGACTTCAAAAAACTTCTGGAGGCCAAACTGTAAGTTTGGGATGTTATTGGTGCTCTTGAGACTTCCTAGGGGGAGGAATTAACATGGACATTAAGATTGAGAAGTGAGGGAAACGTAAGCATAAGCTTGTTTCTCTAACTCCAATTCAAGACAAATTGTGAAGATTTTTGCTTTCTGGCATTAGATGCTCTTAAAGAAGTGACTTAGACATTTTCTTTTAACTCTGACACCATAGAACATACAACATCATCTTCTGTGTCTAAGAAGCCTCGGCTAGACCAGATTCCTGCAGCAAATCTTGATGCAGATGATCCTCTTACTGATGTATGTATCTTCTTTTCTATCTTTATTTTTGTTACTCTGCCTTAAGGATTTGCTGTTAATGCAATATGTACTTCTAGGTTGCCTAAAGATTTCAGACAGGTTCCAATGTATTTTCCTTTTACAGATTCTATAGTGTGGTGAAAGTCCAGAGTGGTTCAGAGGATTCTGATCCATGATGTAATGGTATTCTTGGGAAAGCACAAAAAAATCTAGGAAACTGAAAATACCACTTGCAGTTTGGAGAATTATCACTGGCTTAGAAAGAATTCTCCAAGGATAGAACTGTTGAGACACCTGCAAATGACTGTCTGCATAAGCAACAAGTGCTTGCCTTTGACTATGCTTCTTATTGCTGATATCTAGGAGTTAAGTCAAAGGCTTGACAATAAGATCTGGGGTTTTTTAATCCTGTGGTATTTGGTCCCAGCAGTACTGGGCAGGGTAATCAGGCACACAGAATTTCTTTTATCACAGTGGTTAGAGAGTGACTGGGGACAGCCATTCTTTAGAGTCTGTCAGTTGTGTTTTTAATTGCAGTCATCCCAAAAGCACAAACATATTTTTCTCTTGATTTTACTACAGAAGAGCAAAAACCCTATTTGTATTGTATTTGTTGCTACCCAAGTACTTCAGAAATCAGCCAGCAGCAAATTGTAGCCTTGGCTGGGCAGCCCAGGGCCGTTTCTTATAAAATTAAATGAAGGAGCTGATTCTTGCCTTCCATTTGTTACTATTAGGAAGATGATGAGGATGAGGACTTGGAAGACAGTGATGATGATGACACTGCAGCTCTTCTGGCTGAACTGGAGAAAATCAAGAAGGAACGAGCTGAAGAACAAGCTCGAAAGGTAAAATCTCACACGTTAAAAAGCACTTGTTTTTTTGTGAACTGGTGTCTGTTCAAACCAGTGTGCCTTAAGTACCTGGGATGAGAACTGGTAAACAGAATGCTGTTCAAACCTCCTCTAAGGTATGATGAATTTGTTCTTCAAGTTAATAATTATAAGGATGTTTTTTCTTTGTAAGGCATCCTGAATGTTTTACTCACTGAAACATTTTATTCACTTTTCATACACTTTGTACGGGCAGTGAGTCAAGATAATCTTGATTTCTTGTGCAAGTCCTCTGCACTCAGCTGTCATACCAAAGTGGCATTAGTGCGTTGCATGCAACCCAGTGTAATTTAGTTTGTTAACTAGCTTTTATGTAACAAGAAATATTAATTTGATTTAGGAAATAAAGATGTGTGCTTTTTTGGTGCTGCTTCTTATGGCTGCAGGTTTTAAACAGTAGTTGTCCTTTCACAGCTTTGATGCTGTGTTGCAAGGAGCACCAGCTTGAACTGTAAAACCAGAACTATTTTTGTGTGATTATACACAGGCAAACTCATTTGAAAAAAGTCCCTGCAAAACTCACTAACAATACAGCAGAACTGGGAAACTCAATTCACACGTAGCTTTCATACCTCTCTATAATCTCTCTTAAGGACAGAAACACCATATTCTGCCCTTGAAAGGGGAGGAAAGTCTCTAGTTACAGATGTTTTCCTGTGCTGATGGTGCTATTGCATCGTTGGTGTAAGAGAGATTGTTGAGATGGAGTGCATTAGCAAAATTCCTAACTATTGATTTGACTTCTCGGGACTGGGAGTTTGGACAGTTTCTGGGAGTGGTCTGTGTTGTCAAACTTACCAGGTTTTAAGTTTGTATTGGGTATTGGTTCTAACATTGTAGTGCAACAGAGTTTAGAGTCCAGGTATTTCATCTGCATCAGAAGTAGTGGATATGTGCAGCATTCCCTCATCTGCTTTTACTAAGTGCTTTCTCTTTTTGAGTAGGGCTTAAATAATTTATAGTGCTTTTGTGAAATGTTGGTTCATTCGTCTGGATAGTTTTGTATGTTTTTCTAAGTGTACTCTCCATTAGTGTAAAACAAAACAAAAAGCCCAAACCAAAGAGTCTGTCAGGAATCCAAGCCGCCTGTCACCTGTGTAAAAACTAATCTGAAGAATTTTTTTAGAACATGCTGAATAAACAAATTAGATGCTGATCAGGAGGCTAATCAAAGGCTGCTCTGACAATGTAATGTTTTAGTGCCTCTGAACTTGTAACCTTTCCTGTAGCTTAATATACACATTCATAGTTTACTGATTTTCATGAATGCTTAGCTGGCAGTGAACAGGGCTGAGCTTCCAGCAGATACTAGGAACAGCTAGGACAGAATAATGTTTTAACTGCTGTTGGCAGCATTGTAGTTGGGAGCCTGTTCTTGCCTAACAATGTAAAAATTTACCTTTAGAATCAACAAGGCCTGTAAAACCAGTGAGCTCTGCAGTTTTGCACTTAAATGGTCTGCAAGGCTGAAAGCTGTACCATGCTGCTTCATTGCAGAAATTGTGCTGTAGAAGACTGTTGCTACTTGATTGCCCATCTGGCCCACAAGAAGTTTTCTGCATTAAAGGATGTCGGAAAGCATCTCTTGTCTCTTTAGGCATTTGAAGCACATCATGAAGAATGAAATGGTCTTTTGTAGTAACAGCATGGTGAAAGTTACTGAAAAACACTGTCAACTATTCGACCATGTATTTCTATGTGAAATGTACTAAACTACAAATTAAGGGTAGCCATGTGTAGGAAAGATTTTGACCTCAGCTGTCCTTCACAGTGCTTAAAATGAAAGCTTAGGTCTGTGTGGATTTTCCACTTTGCTTGATGGTTGAATTTATGCATCAAGATCAAACAGCATAACTTGCCACATTTTAGTTTAGAAAACTTGCATTTGGAAAATAATGGTTAGTAAATTGCAGCTCAGACAACCAGGTGCCTGCTTCCTTTATCATGTGTGGAAAGTAGGAACATCATAATCTCTGTGAAATTCTAATTCTATCACTAGAGGGTGCTAAAAGCCTTGAAGTATTTGGATAGCACTTGTTTTATTTTGCTGTCTCTTACAGGTATAATGTCTTCCTTTAATGGATATTCTCCTTACCCCAGCAGCAGGGATTGTAATGTCCAGTGCTGCATGCATACTGAATAAAATTGTGTCATTTATTTGCAATAATGCCCACTATTGCACACTGAGAATCTAGACCTACAATATTCATCCTTTCACTGATTGGTGGCAGGTAGACTATCTTTAAAATTGGCTTCTTCAGTAAATAGAGGGTGCTCTGCAGGTACCTGGAATTTTATTTTCTTGTGTTTTTTTAGGAAATAGAAAGCTAAGGCTATTTTGATGGAAAAAGTAAAACCCAGATTGGGGTATGGCCTTGGAGTGTCTTGGAGTCTTTGGGAGTAAGGGTCATCTGTGGAAAGAAGTCTTGTGTTTGTTGGCTTTAGTGTGCAGTCTGTTTAGATTATTCCTTGTTTTCCAGAGCTTTGAAATAAGATGTTACTGGCTAAGCATTTTAGAGTTACTTTATATAAATTCCTTTTCCCTCAGATGCCTGGAATTTCATGTTACTATGTACTATAAGCCATAATTTAGACCTAATTTTGTAAGTAACCTTGTATTAATAATTCTGATGACTTCAGGATAACATCTCATGTGAAGTCTTGACTGTGTGGTTGTGTTAATCCTAATCCATGTACAGGAATGCTTTACCTGCTGAAATGCTGCTGTCCACAATAGACAACGTGGGTAAGCCAGTGGCCAGGCAAAGGGAAACTGTGGAGTGAATACCTGTTCTCTCTTCATACTAATCATCATTCTCAAACCCCATTGTTATACAGACAGAGTGATGTGTCTCTTCTTGTCATCTTCCTGGAACATCCCAGGATTTTAACAAGATTGAGTGGGTAAACTAATGTAATATATCCCAAACCTGTGCCATATGTAGATTTTCTCCTGATACTTTAATTTAAAACACTGAGACTTCATTTAGAGTAAACTGTATTTTTGTTAATAGTCTTCACTCATCACTTCAGTGTCCATTTTTTAAGTTGCCATTAAAGGAGAATGGCTTCTTTCCAAATGCATCTGTGGTGAAACAGCAGTTAAAAACAAAATACGGGAATCTGCTTTTTATAGGACATCCTGTTCTCTGTTCTCTTCTATAACTTCCCTTATAGATAACACCAACTTCCATAGATATCCTCTAAATCTAATTTTGACAATATTAAGAGGTTCTAATAGTTTGACAGCCAAATAAATAGTTCCTCTCAAAGCTTGTTAACTTCTCAAAATGCTGAAGTTCCCTGAAGTTACATAGAATCATTAAATAAGTACTGTGAGTGTTTTTTTAAAAATTGTTTGAGCGTGGGAATTCTCCTGGCATTTCCTCTACAATTGTAATCTTAGATTTTTCTAGTAGACACTAAGCTGACCAGGAAATTCTAGTTTTGAAAGCCATTTCTATGGAACAACTCTAGGTCTGTATAAAACTATACAAATGCTAAATTGATGTCTGTATTAACCATCCATGGATAGCTTTCAGGAAACATTTCAATATTCTAAATTAAGCTTTACAATGCTCTTGTTTTTCAGTTTTCAAGTGCTTCCTTAGAAAGTAAATTGAAATAAGTAAAAAAGAAACTTCAAACCAGTGAGCAGCTGAATGTATGTGTGCAGTACTGGCAAACCTGTTTTAATATCCAGTTTTTTTGCTTGGCTGAGAGCAGACTGAAAGTTTTTCGATTTGTTTTCTTAACAGTTTTATTTCACCAAGTTTCTCTCTAACTGAATATATTACTTTACCAGTGGTCAGAGTAAATCTTAGCTCTGCCCTCTGTTTTAGCCATGTCACAGGCTTTCAAATAAAACATCAGAAAATGAGTCTTGATAGATATTAACATTTTTACTTAAATCTTAAGAGTCTGACTAAAACTAGAAGATCAAATCAGTGATTAAAAAAATTCCATCAAGAGGCAAAAGCAGATGGCAGAGTATGTTTCTTCATTCAATGTTTGAGACATGCCAGGAACACCTAACCCTTGCCAGGAGCTAATGATAACATTCCTTTCCTTGTGGACAAAATCACAACAAAGCTGTGTGTGGACAGTGCTGTTGTGATTACTTGGTGCTCTTTGTTTTTGAAGTTTCAATTAATTATTTGAATCTCTGTGTTTCACAGTTACTTACTTCACAAGATCAGATAAGTGTTCTTGAATTTCATTCCCTGCTGCTAAAGGCAGTGCTGTCATAGTTTGTCATTCAAAAACTAGCATTTAGATCAGGTTGTGCAATTTATTTTTTTTAACTTTTTTTCAGCCTTCGATGAAGTGTGGATATTTCAGGTTTTCTTTCAGCTGCTCAGTATCGTTAAAAACTGAGTAGGATAATTAACACAGTGGAGTCATTTGGAGAATTTCAGCACTTTCTGTAAAAGTAATCTTGCTCTGTGCTAAGGGTAGGAACTATGCTCAAAATAAACATGGTAACTGTTTTTCTTTCCTTTGCAGTCAGAAACAGATCTGCCAAGGAAAGAAATTCCCAAGATTGCCTCTACCACTTAGATTATCTGCCACTTTCCAGTCTTCTGTAACTGTAGTTGACTTAAGTCAATGAAAGTTTTTTGCTGGCAATAATCAGCTGTGGATAGAATTCAGCTGAGCCAGAAATGCCAAGTTCTTGGGGCCAGTGTACAAGTTGTGTGTCCTAGCCTGCATGGTGCAGTGGAGATGCAGTCAGTAGAGCCTAGAGTGTGGTTGGTCTCCTGTGTCATAATTTAGTGTGAGCACAAAAGCTGTCTTGGCTCTCTGTCATATCCTCTAGCTCTCTGCCAAGATATGAGCTCAGGTGGCTATGGGACCATGTCCAGCAATTGGTGTCTTAACCCAGAGCTAAATCCCTCTTTTAGTCTTACACTAGTGCTTGCTGTATAACACTTCTTAGAAGTGTTATCTCAGCTTTGATTTTTTTTTTTTCCTAGCACCAAATTTTATCACTTAATGCTTTTCTTTGTTATCAGAAATTGAACTATGTCAGGCTGATTGAGGCTGAAGGATATTATATGGGTTATGTCAAAGCAGACAGAAGTTAGGATGATGTGTAACATGCCTTTTAAAAATCTTAGTATAGGAAATTAGAATGTGCATCTGTGTGTAGGAAGTACATTGGAGTACTGTATGCATATTTTTTATGATTCTTAATATTGGCCTTTTTTTTAGTGATTTTGAATATTTTCCATTCAAATGGCTGAGTGCTTTTTGCTTCTCTTCATGCATGGTGGAGACTGCTGGAATCATCAGTTTTGTAGGAATTGATGAGATTAAATCTGAAATGGGGAAAGGGAGGGAAGAGGAACCACAGTTCCTCCTGAAAAAGTGCTGGCTGACTCCAGTTGATTTTTGACCTCTAAAAAAACATGGTATGTGGAGTGCATTGTAGTTCTCTATATGTCTGTGGTGTGTGGATGCATTTCCATGCATCATAAAATAGTAATGTCTGCCTCAGATAAGGTAATGCATGATGCACAGGTTCAGTAGCTTTGGGTCATGGCTGAAGTTAATGTCTCAAGTTTGAGAATAAGAATGTGCCATGTTCCACCTGCTACCTTCAGAAGAGTTCACCTGGAGTCCAGCTCTAAAATGAGAAACTGCTGCATCTGTTTGCATACATAAACTTGGGAGAAGTTCTCTCCAAAAAACCAATTTTCAACAGAGGACTAATAATTTCTTACAGTGGTCTTGGTAGTGCTACCTTCTCTTGATTAGGAATTTTTGGTTTATAGCCTCCTCATTTGCTCTCAGTGTTTTTCCCAGGCCTTTTGTGTTTTCAAAGCCTCGCTTTTAATGGAGCTTTGGAGATAAAAGTTAATGGTGCAGAGCCCACCTAATTTTGGACAGCACAGAGAAACTTTGCATGCTGGCATCCAGCTGTAATTTGCTAATGTAAATTACAATATAACAGTAAACAGTATCTGATCACCTCCTGGGAAGTACCTGGATATCAGTGCTGGGTTTTTGCTTGTTTCAGTATCCAAGATTTTGGGTGGTTTCAAAGCAGTGCTTTGCATGCATGTGCTGTGCAATAGTCTGAGGGCTGCTGGACTTCTGGTGGGAACTCATGGCAACAGACTGCAAAACTGTAAATTGGATTTCATGGCTCTTGGCTACTACTCCATGTTTTGGAGAAGGAAGATGGGAAACCAAAGGTTGGCATTTTGTGCAGAAGCAGCTGCATATGTTTCTTGTCTCTGATCCACAGAGAAAAATACAATTTGAGTTTATATTTCTAATATGGGAGCAAATTGCTGTTCCATATCAAATATTTTTGTTCTCCATGTTTCCATACTTACTGGAGTGATAATAATAGAAGTTGGACTGCTGATTTAGGGCTGTTTGAAAATTCAAAACCTTAGTTGATTTGTGCTAATAACTTTTAATTGTTGTGGTTTGTGTTAAAGCTCCATGGATACAGCAGCAGGAAAGAGCAATTTTTTCCAGGGTGTATATTTTAATAAGGGCATTACAGGGCTTCTCCTTAAGCTGTGCTTTGTTTTTGAGCAATGTGCCCTTTTGGGGAGCTTTTCCCATTCCACTGGCAATTAATTGCAGCTGGTTCTACTTTTTTTGGTGAGAAGCAGTCTAATGGTAGGTCTCTTTTCATAACTAAAACTTGAGTAGATTTTGAAAAGTAAGATCTTTACCAGTGACCCTGCATCATCTGATATTCGTGTGTTCATTAAATCCATGTTCTTAAGAAAGCTGAGGTATTTTGAAAGAACATTTCATAGAATCACAAAATGGTTTGGGTTGGAAGGGACCTTAAAGGTCATCTACTCCCAACCCCTTTGCTGTGGGTATGGACACCTTCCACTAGACCAGGTTGCTCAGAGCTCCATCCAGCCTGGCCCTAAACACTTCCAAGGATAGGGCGCCCATCCAAAATTTCACATACCTGATCAATTTAGTGGAAAAATATTGTAAATTGTAGGTAATAATAAATGACTTATATAGATTAAATGTTTGAAGCTAGCGAACTCTGGCTAGCATCAGCATCAAGTTTAGCATTTAAACCTTGTAAATCCCAGCAGCAATGAAACTGCTTCTTCTCTTGGGATCCTGTGGAGGTCCTCAGCAATTAATTTTCTACAGGGTTTACTTTCCGACCTTGGGAAAAACCCTGACCTCATGATCTCTTTTAGTTTTAGTTTATATAATTTTTAAAAGCTGTGGTTTG
Organism: Luscinia megarhynchos; assembly: GCA_034336665.1. NCBI lineage: Eukaryota > Metazoa > Chordata > Aves > Passeriformes > Muscicapidae > Luscinia > Luscinia megarhynchos. The sequence goes on from JAPFBE010000003.1 coordinate 76,832,737, forward strand.
ATTCTCCTGCAGTGCTAATGAGGCTTCAGTTCATTTTTTAGCCAGAGTGTCTTCAGACCATACTTGAGAGTAGGAAACTTACTTAGTCATCTAAATTAAAGAATTAGGTTTTTTTCCTACTAGTTCTTTCATCAAAGAACACTCCCTGCAATATTTGTGAAAGCTTGTGGAAAAATACGTAAAATGAATATTAAGCATTAGTTTTGAAGTCTGTAAACATTTAAGTCATTAGATGTGCTAATGGAGCCTGGAAGTGTGGGCAGTGGAATTACTTTGTGCTGCTTTTAGTGCATTGCTTCACTTAGTCTTTAGTTATATGCTTTTGACAGTACAAGGACTGTCAAGAAAATATGTCTGCTTCTTAATATTGAAACTCTCGAATAGTCATAAGACATCCTCTGTTAATTTCACTGTGGGGTTCTCAATATTCTTTTTAATTGGTCCCTAGGGAAGTTGTAGTTGTAAAATCCAAACAGCTGCTGAAAATAGAGAAGTGTCAACATGCTGTATGGTTTCTTCTACCTAGTGAATATTGTATGATGTACTGTCTTTTCTCCTGGGGATAAAGAAAATCTTTTAATGTGTATACAGTTTTTAATATAATAAATATGTATACAGTAAAGCTAGAATTTACCTGAATATTAGATGACACATCAGAGCTAACTAGAGCTGATATGAGCATTGCTAGTTTGACAGTTTATTAGCAAAGTTAAGCTCTGTAGAGTATCTCTGCTTCTATCATTCTCCTCATACCTAAGTACCAAACACTCTGTAAAGTCCGGGCTGAGAATTAAAGCTCCATCTGTGTGAGTGTTCAAAGCTAAATAATGTGTCTCTCTTAACAACTAGAAAAATAATACATCCATTTCTGGTTCTCAGGAACAAGAGCAGAAGGCCGAGGAAGAAAGAATTCGGATGGAGAACATCCTGAGTGGTAACCCACTGCTGAACCTTACTGGGCCAGCACAGCCTCAGGCAAACTTCAAAGTTAAAAGGAGGTATTGTGCAGTCTGTTCAGTGACACCCATCCCCTTGCTGACTCTAGCTGTTCAGTCAGAAAATGTTACCACTATAGCTGGTTTCTATTTCCTTCCTCAGATCTTGTCACAAGTGTGTAGGAGATAGCTTGGGGTAGAAAAATGGTTCATCTTTTCTGAAAGACCAAAATCTAATCCTAATGACTAGTTGTTCTGTAAGAGGGTCAAACTCCATTGATGTGTTTTTGTATATCACAGCTGCTTTTCATACAAGCTTACTGAAATGAAAAACTTTTGTTTTCAGGTGGGATGATGATGTTGTCTTCAAGAACTGTGCCAAAGGGATAGATGAAACAAAAAAGGACAAAAGATTCGTCAACGATACTCTGCGATCGGAGTTTCACAAAAAGTTCATGGAAAAATATATCAAGTAGTGCAGTTTTATGTGCAGTAGTGTGGAAGGACTTGGTAGGTCATGGCTGTTCCCTCCTTTTCCCTCAGAATTTAAGGTTGAATGTTTGGTCATGGAGTCTCAAATGCTTTTCCAAGATCAGCATCAGCTTCATAATGAATAAGTGCTATGTATCTGGAGTTTTTATTCCTACATATATTTTTTCCTTTACAGTTTTAATTAAACCAGTTTATGTCTCATGAATGTTTTTTTTTCTTCATGTGTGTTTACTTTTACCGTCCACCTTGTAAATGGTAAAAGAGAGAAGCTGATTTGCTATAAATACTGCTGTTCAATTGACAAATTGCTTTCCAAATGCCCTATATTTGTAGTGATGGTGCTTTGTAACTTACACAGCTTAGATGTCAATATTAATCAAAGGTGAGGAAGAGCTGAGTATGAGGTGAGCAGTGTGAACTGAAAAGAACTGTAGCAAGCTGGACTTCTTCTTAAAAGCTAGTTAGAAACTTAATTAATTTTCATATTTAGTTTCTTTTTTCAGTCTGTGTGTGTTTACTCTTTTAATGTTCATGTTAACACTTAGGACAGTAGAAAATATGCATAACTGCAAAAAAGCTTGAGGGTTGTGGGTTTTTTTTCTATTCTGCTGTCATCTCCATTGCATTTGAAATTTTGGCCAAGTGATGCACTGGATAGGAGCATAACATTTCAAAATGGAGTAGTTCCCTCCCTGCCTGGGAGGCGACAGTGGCAGAACTCAGATGTATTTATGTAAAATTCTTGCCCTTTTCCTTGCCTGTTTATGCTCAATTGAGTTTGTTCTCACAGATGCTGTTTCTTAGTATTGTTTTCAGGTTCTTAATTTGAAAGCTTTCCTGATTTACTTTTGAAGGGGGTAAATGTAGAGCACAATGTTTCAGATTTTTGTTTGGCATGACTGGTATCCTGTGAAAGCTTTCCTTAGGTTTAGCTGTATTTGCCACCCTTTCACTAAGCTATGCATAGCATATTAATGCCAGCAGCTCATATTCACCTTTACTTGGAAACAAGATTTTAGGATCACATGAGCTTCTGGACGAATATGTGTTTGTGTTATTTCTGCTGCCTGCCTCATGATAGAAATGATTCTTGGGAAGCAGAAAAATGGGTGTAGTTTGTAACTGCCTTAAAATAAAGCAGCTAAAATCTTGGTATATAGGCAACATGTTTAGAAGGCAGGGGAAAAAAGTAGTTAAGGGCTGTACTTGTCAGAGCCTGGCCATGGAGAAGCCAGCTGCTGCTTTAGGTCCAGCCTAGCAGCATAGTTGTCATGGCAACAACAAAAAAATACATCAGTCTCACAGTATGCTGAGATCTAATTGCTGTACCAGGAGTGGGTGAGCATAGAGTCTTACTGGATGGGGGCAGACATGGATGGAATGCCAGTTCAATGCCCTCATGGAAAATCACTAGTGCAGAGTGACCATCATTTGTGCTCCTGAAGTAACGTAACTTTTCTTGGAAAAAATAACACTCTAGAGAAGTCAGATGGCTGGGGTTGAATGAGGTTTTCCACAGGCATGCAGGCAGCTGTTCTGCACACCTGCAGGAGCATCCCTTTCTTCAATTTAGGCATAATGCATAGAAATGTGCTGGGTCCCTCCCTCACAGGTTCTGGAGAAAGATCTGTAGGGACCTCAGAGCTCCAGGCTGCAGCTTCATTTGAGCTTTTTGTTGGCATTTTTCTTCAGCTCCACCACAGAATTTGCAGATCCTATCTCTGATTTTCTCCCTCAAAGCTTTTGTATTTTAGCCTCCTGGAGTGTAAGCTGAGTGTAATCTGAGGACTCAGCAATACACCAACACAATATGGTGATTAAGGAATCTCAGCTCTTACCCTTTGGTGGGTTTTGTATCATTAATTACTGAACTTTCTTCTCTAGTACTGGAAAATCTGAAGTTTTTTTGTCAGGGAAGTGCTTTCAGTATTGATGCTGTATTGATGTTTAATTTTCTATGGTGCTTCTTGCACACATCCAGTAAAAATAAGCAGGTCATTTGTTTTGTAAAACTGCAGTGTGACTATGAGATCTCAAAAAAATCAGATTGACATTCTACAGCTCTGCTTTCAGCAGAGTTTTTTCCCCAGGAACCTCTGTTCAGTATGACAAATAGCTTTCAACAAGGGCAGTGGAGCTGGCAAAAGTGACTGGTTCCAGGAGGTGAAGTGGAAGAAAGTTAACGTTCAGCCTTTCAAGGAAGACATTATATTGCAGTTCCTAGCAATCAGGATTGTTTAATCCTGTGTTTTTGTAAGCAACACCTGAACTTACTGTAACTGCTAAGTATAGACAAAGCCTATCTACTTTATAAACAGTTTCCCCATTGTTTGTGGCTACCTTTGGAATAGCATTGCAACTGAAAACTAGAATCTATTTTCCATAGACAGTTAAACTTCTAGGGTCTTTTTACAAAGCCTTGTCTTTCAATTTTTTCTTGGAGTATGTTTTGTAATTCTGAAGGGATTAATAGTATGAGGAATAAAGCCTAGTGATAGTCCTGCAGCTGGAAATAATTGTGCTGTGTGTATACAAGGTTCTAAAGTGTTTAGCATCTATTTGTCTTCCTCAAGTAGATGTGGCTGGATATTACAGGCTTCCTATTGCAACCAGCAAGATTGACATCTGCATCCTTCAGGATTTCACATTGTTACAGGTACCAGGCAGACATCCAATGAATGCCTGGAAAGAGTTATTTAAAAAAAAAAGACCAACAAACCAACCTTTTTTGGTGAGTTCCAACTTCTGTGTTCCCTTGTATTTTGTTTGAAGTAAAATCCTGGGGCAGGGGTGTTCTGGTTCTTGCTCTGTTTGCCTTGGAGTGTCTCATGGGCAGCTCAGCTGGTGCCTGCTATAGTGACAGCCCAGTGTCTCCTTTCAGCCAGGCAGGTATCAATTCCCACTGAGGTGCTGAAATTTCTCTCTACAACTACAAATACCTAGAAGTCTTTCATGCTGGGGGAGAGATCTCAGCACAAGGTCAAAGCATCAAATGCATGGGGGATGTTGCCCTCAAGTGCTTCACTTCAAAGAAATCTGGGATTCAAGCCTTGAAGGGATGTGCTGATGCTCAGAAAGTGCTTCAGACTCAAGTGTTTATTCATATCTGTAGCCAGGACTAGTTGGAGTCTGAAGCTTTTTTGTTTTTTAAGGAAATCAGAATCACATGTAGGTGCTTCTCTGATTTTCTTTCTTCCTCATGGCATGGTGCTCTGCGATACAGATTCAGGAGGAGGGAAAGGAAAAACCCACAGAAATGTTTCCATCCATGGAAGTCCTCATTCCATCTCTTGTCATCTTCTAGAAGAAAGTTTAATTAGTTGTTATTCAAAAAACTCCATGTCTAATTTTGTCATGCCTGTTTGGAAGAAAAAATTTGGGAAGCTTCTTCCAAGGAAGCAAAGCCTTGTTGTGAGTTTTGTTGTGAGTTCAGCTGTACCTTCTTTACCAAGGCAGATTGACGTGTCGTATCTAGTGATAGAAACAATTACAGCCTTGCTACCACACTTTGTCTCCCAAGATACAGTGCAACAGAGCATAAATGGGAACACTTGGAAAATTTATGTTTCCCAAGAAAGGCTTTTCTGAGCTCTCTTCTTGAATTGTGAGTAAGCAGAAAGAAGAATAATGTTTCCATACGTGCCCCAGTCACTCATGTGAAGTAAATTAAAAAAAAACGCCCCAAAACCACATTGAATTCTTAGGTTATTCAGTAACAGATAGATTTTACCATTGTGCTGCTTTCCTCCTTGGACTGAGGTCAGACCGGTTGGCTTTTCTGTCTTTCAGACTTGACCTTGTTTTCTTGGTGGGTGTATCATGGGATGTAATTAAAGAATGACCATAGTATTGTGTCTGGTGTGGAAGTAAGATTGGAAATTAAACAGTGACTATGTCTAGTTTTTTAATTGCTTTAGTTCAGAGTTGGAATATACCAAAGGGTTGTGTAGTCTTTTTCTTTCCCATTTGTAGCATCTGACCAGTAGCTCAAGACCAGAACCTTCATGTCACTGATTTTTCCAAAACTTGTCATTTCAAGTGGGAAACTTCCATTAAAAAACAAAACCAGACAAAGGAAAAAACAATCACAAAATTGCTTGGAATTCTAATGTACCTACTGCAGCTCTAATGAGAAGAAAGGGTCATGTAGATCTAAACAAATTATGTCTCCTAATCCCAATCCCAGTTTATCACCAAACCCAAGAATTACATTCTGAAGTAGAGAGAAGAAGCACTGTACAGGAGGTGAAAGAATGGAACGGAGAAATCTGATTGGTCTCTGTTGAAATCAGTATCATCTGCATAGGAAGAGATTATTTCTAAATTGTACACTAGAATATCGTTTGAAAGAACAGAGTGAGCATCTGTTCTGATCAGTTTTATGGAAACAGAGGCTGTATTCTGAAGAGCTTAAATGCTCAGAAGTCAGGGTGAAAGGGCAGAATAAAAACAGGTGAAAAAGGTTGTATTTGGATGCTGAGTATTGAGCTCTTCTCGCCCCTTGGTACATGCATTACTTACAAATCTGCTACTCAAACAGTTCTTGTCTCAGAAATACTCCTGTTAAGAAATTGAGCTATTTCTGGTTTTTTCTGAGTTGTTTCTGGTGGATGGGGTTTCAAGCAGTTGGGTTTCCTCCAGTGAAAAATGGTTATTTTTCCTGCTCTGGGAGAACAAGCTGTGAGTTTGAGTTGGATGAGGGTGAAGGATACAGCTGCCAGTTAATCTGGGGTCCCTTGTGGTTGGTCTCTTTCTTTTGCGGTTGCCAAGTTGAAGTTGGTGGCACATGGGTGGTTGGGATTGGTGATGAAACCAGGCAGCAACAGAGGTTGTCAACACCAAACACAGAGCAGAAGAAGTTGGGCCCCTGTCAGATTTCTTTCTTCTGGTGATGAGAACTGTCACTTTCACCTCTGAGAAGACTGCATTAAACCGTCTTCCCCAATTACTCCTCCTAGCAATAGATGGATTCATCACATTTCTCACTGCAAGACTTGTTTTGGGTAGTGCAGCATTATGATTTATTTTAGAAGGTAAGACTTCACTGGAACTTCTTTGCAGTTTGAAAGTTTGAGGGCTGAATTCATTTCACTTGGAGCACAAATAAGCTGACGGTAACAATAAATCATGTTTTCTGAGAGCTGTAGAAATTATTCATAGATGTTGAGATCTCTAGATGCCTTATGCCCACCTCATATTTTAATTTATGCTTGCTTTTCAAACACCAGCTTTTAAAAATGTATATTCTCTCTTTCAATGCATCCTCTTTTCAAGTGAGAGAAGGAATAATTTTAGAAAATCTTGGAGCCAAATAATTAAAAAAGAAAGAGCAAATGAAAGTCCTTCTTTATGTAATATCCCTTTCTGCCATTTGTTCCAATAAAGAATAAAAGCCAGATGGTGTTATGTGGGTGTTAGAGCAGGGGATTGTAACCAGGGCTCTGGGGTCTCTTTGCAGCCAAGATGGTGGCCCAGTTTTTATTCCTCTTGATGGGCTTGTGTTGCAGAACTTGTTGTATTCATGGAGTTGGGCAGAAAGGAAAGGGATGAAGCAATGATTTTTAGCCTGCTCTGAGATGGGAGGGAAGCAGGGTTCAGGTTTTGGCTCTTCTTCAGCTTTTGTGAATTGTGGCCCAGGAATGTACACTCTTCCAGTCCCAACCCCTGGATCTGAGAGAGCAGGAGGCTGGCATCCCAGCTCTGCCCAGCTGTTCCTGATGGAAATGGGTGTACCTTTACCCTTGTGGTGCTGAACCCTCTGCAGCAAGACAAGGACCCATCTCAGAGCATGAGGTGGTCACAAGAGAGCTGCAGATGATCTGAGTTAGTGTTGCTCAAGGCAGGGGATAAGGGGATAGCAGGAGAAGTGCTCAGTGTTGGTCACTTGGCTCAGTCCACAGTTTCCAGGTCAGACTCCTGCAGGAGGATGGAGCCTGGGACATGCCTTTGGCTGCTGAGGTGGCTCTTAGCTCAGCTGTAGCTGCAGAGCATGAGAGCATGTCTGGATCCAGAGTGAGAAATGACTTTGGCATGAACATTTCATTACAAATTCCACATTTTCAAAGTCAGTATTTTTCATCAATTAGCAGTGATGTGTATCAGAAACATTCTTAATTTTACTCTTCCTTTTAATAGAAAGCTACCAGCAATTGCTGATTGCAAATGGGAGCATGTATGGATAAAGCTTTTCCATTCGTTACTGCTGGAGCCTTGCTGGCTCCTCTTCAGCAGTTGTTGGTTTGTTATTTAATTTCATCCTTTGGTTTTGTTTTTTTTCCCCAATAATTACTCCTTGCCAAGAGTATCAAATCTGAGAACTGGAGTGAGTGTGTTGCAAGAAAATGGAGATGCTGCAAAGTGCCTTGGGTACAAGGGAATGTGAGGAGGGATTTCACAGAAGACCTGGGGGGTGTTTGGACTGCACTCAGCTGGGGGGAACCACAGTGCAGAACTAGCAGATGCAGAAAGGCAAAGAAAAAAGGATTATAAAATGGTGAAATTAAGTAAGGGAAGAGATCTTGAAATCTATAGGGAATAGATGGGAAGGGAGTGTGATGGATAAGCAGGAAAGGTGAGCAGAGTAACATGGACAGAAAGCTCTTCCCACTCCTGCAATGTGCTGTAGACAAAGAGATGGTAACTCACTAAGTGGCACCAGGTGGACTCGTTTGTCTGCTCTCCATGGCTCAGCAGCACTTGTTTCAGCTGCCCCAAAGAATGAGTTTCAGACTCCCAGCACAGACAGTTGCTCTTTTGACAACCAGTTCAGGGGGCTGTCACCAGGCTTTCCAAATCACTCAGTGTCTGCAGTAAAATCTGAGCAGTGTCTGAAATTGTGGTCAGTTGAGAGGCATCTGAAAGGGAGATGGAAGTTTTAAACCCCTAATTTCTGTCCTAGGATGTTCAAAAACCAGTGCTCTGAGATGTTAATCCTGTGACTGGCATGGCTCTGGTTTTATCCCAGTGTTATACTGCTGGCTGTGGTGGAGTTGGTACTTGCTGTTGTAAATGGGAGACCAGGACCAAAATGTTTCTAAATACCTGGAATCCTTTTTTTATTTTAGTGAAATACAATTTCTAGAGTGAAAATAACAATAAACCAGAGAGCTTTTTAATATCCTGGACATCCTAAGGGTCAGCAGTGTATTTTCCTGCCAAGTGTAGGGAGTCTGGTAGGATGAGCTGCCCCTGCCAGCTGCAGAGACAGCAAATAACTGAGTGTTTGAGAATACCAGCTCCAAATCCAAAGTGGCAAGCTGGGCATAGGAAGGGTGGATTGATGCTGAATGGCGTCATTATGGAATAACCAGAAGGCAGTTCTTCCTAAGAAAAGAGATTTGTCAGGAAGCTGAAAACTCCCCACAGGTTTTCTTGGCCAATGCAGCAGAAACAGAGGAAGTATGGGGGCAGTAGAGTGGGATTGTGAAGGATGCAGTGGGGCAAGCACTGGGTTTTCAGCAAAACTAGCTTTTGGAAATGGGGAAAGTGAGTCTAGGTCTTGGTCCTTTTGGGGTTTTTTCATCCAGCATTCAGTAGGCCAGAATATTTTTTTCTCAATTTCATTTTGTGGCATTTTATTTCCTTTGCTATCTTTTCATTTCACTTCATTTCTTGATTCCTCATGTAATTTAGTTCGTTAAATGAAATCTTGAGATTTCAATTAAATCATTTCTAGAAATGAAGAATTTTCCTGAAGGAATTAAATGAAAACAATGAATGGGTATTGAAAAGAAGTGCATCAAAATGAAGCAGAAGTCATGAAGTAATTTTCATTGAAATCATAAGATTTTGTTTACTTTCATGAAATGAAGGATTTTTATCACAGCAGGGTACCCAGCTTGCTCACTCTACACTCTTTGAACCCAGCCATGGTGCTGTGGATCTCAGCAGCAGCAATAAGCTGCCATTAGGGTTTGGGTTGGGGTTCAGATTGCTGCAGAGCCTGCGGCTCCAGGGACACTGGCACTCGAAAAGCAGTGCAAGGACATCAGATCAGGGTGCTGCACTGCCAGCTCAACACTTCTTAATCTGTACCCCTATGGCAATCAGGGCCTCTGCCACAGTGCCAAGCTGCCATTAGGGTTAGGGTTAGTCTTAGGCTTAGGGTCAGGGTTGAGAGAGTAAAAGCCTGCAGCTCCAGGAAAACTGAGGCTGGAAAAGTCCTGCCGAGCAATCCTGAACATTGCTGCTTCTACATTTTTCTGATCTGGACCACCCATGGTGGTGGGGCCTCAGGCCCAGCCACGAAATGGCATTAGGCTTCCTGTTAGGTTGAGAGAGGAAAAGAGCCTAGAGCTCCCTCCAATGATACTGACCCAAGAGGATCATGGCAGGGCTGTGATATTTCTGCCCTCTGACTCCCACAGTGCCCCACAAATAATGCACAGTGATGTGTGTTCCTGCCAATTCTCCCTCTTTTGATGGTACTCTGCTAAGAGAAAACTTTAATGCACCCACCATCCAGCAAAATAGTCCATATAAATTACTTTAGTGATGGGTGCAGACTCCATTGTACTTGCCTGATGATCCCCCACAAGGGACACATGGAGGAGATTGCCAAAGGGATTCCCAGCTGCTGGCAGTGCCTGAGCAGTCCTGGGCAGCACCCTTCCAGCAAATGCCCAGCACAGTGCAGCTCTGGAGCTGCTCCTGAAGGGGGCCTGGAAATGGCATTCCCCTCTCCAGAGAGCTGAGGGACAGCTCCTGCATTCAGAGAAGTCTCTTCTACTTAAAATTTCAAGCACATTTTTCACATGGGAAAAATCTTGCCGCTGGTGAAAGAGCCAAGGAGAAAGCTGACTGTGGGATGAAGGCTGTCCAGTGCTAGTTAGTATTTGCTCTAAAGCAATGTATGAAAGTCCTCTCTAAAAATGAACCTGGTCTCTGGTAGCTGTTTTGGTCTGAACAGTTCAACTGGATGATGATACACAGATGACTTCTGCACCCAGGGGCTGTGTAATAAACTAGTTTTCAAATGCAGGCCCAGTTCCCATGAGCCCACAATCCCATTTTCTCGCTGCAAGTTCAAAGCTCTGTGCTTAGATTGAGCTCTTTTACCTGGAAAGGCTGACATTTGACAGGCCTGGCTACAGCCAGGGGTCACTGGGGGATAATAGAAAAATTTCCCGTAGCATGAATGTCTAGCTCACTCTAGAACCAAATACTTCATACACAAACTTTCTTTTGCCACTAGAGGTGGCCAGATTTCTTTTCCTCCTTCTCTTCTTAATTTTCTTGTTCCCTGTAATGAACCAAATTTTTTATTACACTTATTCCTATTCCTGTTTTTTCATATTTCCTTGTTCTGATTCCTATTCTTATTTTTTACTTATAGCCTTATCATAGGATGGTTTGGATTGCAATGGACTTTTGAAGGCCATCTAGTCCAGCCCCCAGGCCGTGACAGCAGACATCTTCAAGTAGATCATGCTCTTCCTAGTCTGTCTGAGTCTTACTCCTCTTGCTCTCTCTCTCTTCATCTACTACAATTACTGCAACTATAATACTACTGATATTAGCATCATCTCTACACTCACCAAAGACCAAAACCCCTCTGCCAGAGCCTTCCCAGTTGAAGCAGCAGGCAGGATGAGCCAGCAGAGGGAGTGGTTCCCACGCTGTTTTGGCACAGGGGCAGACACTTCGTGATGGCTGGCTTTGCCCAGGATTGCCCATGGCTGCTGGAGAATGGCACAGGGGCCAGGGATGATGTAGGCTGGTGCTGCAGTCCTATTTGGGGTCGGGTGAGGCTTCAGAGCCCTGCAGGCACAAGAGCCAGCACACACAGCCATCTGGGTAACATGATAAGGCACTCATGGCATCTGAAAAGAAAGGCTCAGCCTTCTAAAAAAAGCCCTGTGGTGGGGATAAGGCATTATTTAACACCTTAAGTGAAAGGGCTCTGACCTGTGTACCAGATTTAGGCTTGAGGAATGTGTACAATGGTTTCATTTTAAAACTACAGGTGCACAGAGCTGGCATGCACATAATAATCATCTTCATCAACAAATATCCTTATTCACAGTTTGACAGGATGATTTGGGGCTACCACACATGGCCCCACTGTGCAAGGCACTGTACAAACACCTAGATGAGGTTAACCCCTTCCTCTTTAGCTGTTTAGTCTTAAAACTGAACAGTAAAACCAGTGGCACATGAGAATCTGACTGCCTGGGCTTTCACTGCCTGTTTCTGGCAGGGTTGTTCTGGAAAAAGACGTTGGAGGCAGCAGGGTGAGAGGGAGCAGCAGAGCATAGCAGGGTAAGATGTGCACTGAGAGGATGAAAGCCAGAGCAACAAGAGGGGTGCTACAAGAAAGCCACAGAGGGAGTTTTTACAAACGTATGCAGTAATGGGACAAGGAGTAACAGCTTCAAAGGGGAAAAGTTTAGATTGGACATAAGGAAGAAATTCTGCACAGTGAGGGTGGTGAGATACTGGCACAGGCTGCCCAGAGAAGGTGCCAATTCCCTGTTCCTGGAAACCTTCAAGGCCAGGTTGGATGGGGCTTTGAGGAACTTGGTCTCATGGGAGGTGTCACTGCCCAGGGGAGGGGTGCTGGAACTACATGTGGTCTTTAAGGTTCCTTCTATGAATTCAGATTTACACCAAGCAGCAATTTTTTTTGCACACCAAATTGCATTGCAGTTTTAATAGCAAGCCTACCAGAAAAGGTCATCTTAAAAATGTTCCAAGTAACTGGCCAAGCCAGAGGACCTCCATCTCCTCACACCCTGCAACACCCTTCTACCTCCTGGAGCTTCCTCCCAGCAGGATTCTTTTCCTACCTGGGCTGATCAAGGCCCAAACCAGGGACCAGCAGAGGGATGTCAGCTGCCATCACAGTCCCCTCTTCTCATTCTGAGCCCAGCTGTCCTGGAGGAAGCTTCCCATGCCTGGGAGGTCACTAGCTATCCACCCTGCTCCTGCAGGTGGTGCTGCCAGGGCACACAGGCACCAGGAGAGCCATGAACAACGAGTAGGAGTCCACCAAACATCTGGAGAAGCCACCACAATGGTCAGGTGTGAGTATAACCTCCCAAGAGGTGCCATCCTCCAACTTTAACTTCGCCACAAGCTCCATCACTACCTCATCATGTGGTACCAGGGAAATAAGTTCTCTTTCAGCACTAAACTTTGCTGCAGGTCTTCAACCTCTCACAGGATGGGGTCATCTCTGGATAGGTCTCATCTCTGCTTTGTGTCAGACTGGAGGGCACAGGACTGAGTTCTGGACTGCAGCAGGGCCATGCAGGGTTACTCTGGAAAATATGCACACTGATATTTTGTTCATCTGAAGCTGAAGTGGTCGGTATGAAAGAAAATAGCTTGTGGTCTTCATACCTCGAGTCAATGAATTCCTGGGCCTTTTATAGCTCAGGAATGCTGGGCACTCGTGTTTGGTTTTACAAGGCTTCAGGGCCGCAGCTTAAGGTCTGGATGAACGTTAATCACAGTGGCAGTGACAGCTGCTCGTGTTTTTGCCCCTCTCTCAGGTGGGACTGCACTGTGGACATTGTGCCCTGTTTTCCCCACTGGCTTTGGTTGCAGAGTGGGGGTATTACCTTCAGGCAGACTTACCTGACTCAGAGTGGTGCAGGAACACAGCGGGGTGCTCAGACCAGCCTGGTTGGTTGGCCTGCATCCACACCCCAGACTGGGGATCCTGATGACAAGCAGACACCTGGCAGCATCCTTCCTGCCAGGGAGTGAGATCTGAACTTTTCACGTTTCACTGCAGTGTACCTTAAGTCCAGACCCAGAGGATGTTTAAAGAAATCACAGCTTTTCCCCAAGAATGCACCTCACTGCTGTTTGTATGTTTGCCCCCTCAAACTCTGGGAGGAGAAAGCCCGAATGTGGTAACAAACAAGCACAGAAGAGATGTCACAGCTACACAGTGCACTGAATCCAACTGAATCCTGAAAAGGTCTTGTCATTTTGGATGGGACTAGATTTTTGAATGCTTCTAAATGGCAATCTTGCTAATATTTTTAGCTGTTCTGAGCTCTTTCTTTACATGATGTAGGTCTGTTACTTACTTTTGGAATAATGGATTTTAATGTTTAAACAAACTGACTTCAGAAGTTTGCTTCTTTGCATATTTATTCCTGACATTAATATGCAAAATATATTTAACCTGCAAACAGTGTTACAGTGGCATTCTTTTTTTTGGCCAGACCATCTGTGGCGAAGGCACCACCCAAAAATGGAATAAACCTCCTCCTTATTATACCTGAACATAGCTGGCCATGAGGCTTTTCCCATCCTAATATTGGTTTGGCCTCTGTTAGTTTCGTTTCTTCCATGGCCTTGAAAAACAAGATACATACCAAATTTTACTGTCAAATCCTGACTTGAAGGAAGTCGAAAAGCCACAGTCTCAACAATCACCAAACTTTTGTTCTTGGCACAAGAAATAATACCAGCTGCCATGTCTTGGAGTGATCAGATGGGTCAGGCTGACCTGTGCTTGATGGGGAACACGCAGTGCCGGGGTCTGGGTCAAGCAAACTTCTCCTCAAGCTTCTGCAACCTCCCTGGATCTTTGCTGACACACTCCCGCTCAGGACAGGTTGGTTTTTTACACTTGTGAAAGGATCTGGGGAGAGAAGGTTGGGACAGGCAGAGAGGAACTCATAGGAGAGAGAGGCCCTCAGTGGCATTCATGCCTGTCATGCCTGCAGCTCCCTGGGACCTGATTCAGGAATTTTTTAACAGACACTTTCAAGAGCATGTGAGAGCCTGCTGAGCAAACCTCCCTAACTCAAAGCCAGACACTTGGCTAACTTTTTCTCCCTTCCCCCCATTTATTTCAGTTGCATAAACAAACATAGGGACAATATTTCCACCAGGCAAAAGCAGTCCCCTTGCCAGCACTACAGAATGAAATGGGATCTGATCTTTATTCCTTACTGAGCAGAGTATATAACTCAAGAACATCTAGATACAAAGGATATTTAAGTACCTCACAGTGATCCAACATCTGTCAAATAAAGAAGCCCTAGATCCTCAAGAAAAAAATACGAAAAATTCAGTGGGAGTTCTGTGCTTAGCAGGAGCACAGGGCTAAAAAATATTCCTATCTTCACCGAAATATCTCATTAAGTTTCCCCTCTCATTTCCTTCCAGTGAAGATGATCTCACTAAAATCATCTCTTCTTCATCATCTCTAAAATCATGCTCTTCTTGCTTGGGCAAGGTCCCAGTTTGATCCTCTGCCTTGGAGACCCACTGATTTCATACCCACATACACCTACTGGTGTCACCGGCTGTGGGGCCTTTCATTAACACCTGTGAAAAATGAGAAGATGCAACCTTAAGAGTCCCTGAGGTATCCCCTCTTAGTCTTAGCACATTGTTTGCAAAGCATAAAGAATTTTTTAAAAGTCCTTTCTTCAGGAGGACTGAATGTATTCACACTGGAAAAGTGAGAAAATAAACATGTTTATACATTTATTATCTACAATAGTAAGGCACAAATTTAAACAGCAAAGAATAAGAAATCTTTGGCTGACCAACAATATCAACATTTGCTGAGGGGTGACACATAACGTCCTTCATTTCCCCCCTATGTACAAATAACCCTCCAGCTGTACAACACTGTACACAAACTTCTCTATACAACCAACAACAATAAAAAATGACAGTATTTTACAACTAGTTACCACTGACATCACCTGGAATGGCTACAGCACAGTCTCCCAAAAACACAAAACAGTTCAAAGAGCCGGGAAAGCCAGTACAAGTGGAGCTGTGCCGCTCTGCTCAGCGGGGCTGACACATGGCAGTAGTACTCCATGCAAGTCCTGCTAGTGCTTGGGCTGCAGGGAGACACACCAGTCCTCCAGACCTTCCCTCCAGGAAAACTAACATCTCTTGAGTTCAATACAATTGGTGAGAATGAACCTTTATTTGAGCTGTTGCCTACACACTGTCTCTAACAGTTCCCTATATGTGACCGTGAATCTGGGAGCAGCATCAAGTGTAAAGCCAGCTTTGGATAGCAGGAACTGGAGAGACTGTGGTCTCCCAAGGAGCAGTGCTGTACTCCAGCTGACTTGGGAGAAACTGAGCTGAACCACTACCAAACACAACTGAGAGCTGATCCATGCTGATCCAGCACTGTTTCTCCTGGACGCCTCACTGTCTGCCTGCACACAACTTACTGAAGAGTTTCAGCTAAAGAAATATCACAGCTGGTAACGAAATGCTTAGGGACTTCCAAGCACCTGGGTATCCTTATTTCTTGGATAAAAAGTGATGCAATAAAAAATTCACCAACATTTTACTTGTTCATTACCTTGATTTGTCTTTCTCCTGCCCCATTCCTACCACAGATGCTTGAGGAAGGGCCATGAAAGTGGGTCAGTGGTGATGTCACACACGGTCCCGGCTTTTATGCAAACAATTACAATGTTTAAATTAACTTTGGAGAAAAAAAATTATCTTACAAGGCATATATTAAGCTGCATAACATCTTCCAAAGGTTTTCCACCTTTGGTTTCACAACACAAAGCTGCTAATACTTGAAACACAGAGTTTGCTTCCTGCACAACCTACCTACCGCTACTTTGTTTAACAAGTGCGAAACTCAGAAAGAGAGTGACAACAACATACGTCTAACTCTAGGTACATGAAAAAATAAGTGCATAGCTTTAACATAGCAATTTTGTTCTTTTTTAAAAAAATGTATCAGCCAGGCAGCATTGAGCACAAGGCTCTGGCCTTGTGAACCTGTGAAGGCTTTGCGTTCACAAGGACTTCAGTTTTTGGAGAAAGCAGAGTTTAAAATGCCTGGTGTTCTCAAGAGTCAAGGGCTCTGATATGTAACCTACAGGAAGAGGTGACCTTGAGCCAGCCCTGAGTGCACGATTACTTCTAGCACCCATCACTTTTCCACTCTAGGCAACTTCACATTAGATCCCATCACTCCTTTTCCCAAAGCCAAGCTCTCCTTAAAGTCATTATGGTGCACCACAACACTCAGGAACCACAAAGCCAATACAGAAATGTCTCACAGAGGAAAATTTCCCCATTGGCATGTGCAGTGCACGAAGCCATGAGTAACACAGCAAGTGAGCTGGCTGCCTCTTACTGAATTCAGGGACAAAGCTGAAAATAAGAAATGTTCCACCCTGGGTAAAATGAGGTGAAAAGAAACCGCAGCTCAGCACAGAAGACACATGATGCTCACGTACTGCTCTGCAGTTAAACCCTTCCCAGCCTGCTCCTGCACTCCTTAATGTCCAATCCCACATCAGCTTGAACAGCAGGTTTGTGTGCTCAAGGAAGGCTGGATTTGGCTATTAGAATTGAAAGTAAGGAAAAATCTTGTTCTTACCACAAACACACTGATTCTTCCAGTATCATGAACCAGTGCCCAGAAAGAGGCATCTTCTGATCTCACATGTGAACCCAGCTTAACTCCTCTAAAAAGAAACCCATGTAGCTCCCCTCTGAAGGAACTCTAGAGAGCTGCTGGGATCCTCCCCCAACTTTCCCTTCCTGAAACTTTCCTATAATTTCAACAGACTTTGCTTCAGCAGGGTCCCCCTCCCCCTTCTACTTTCATCCACCAGGAGAATTCCAGCCAATAACTGCTCCTATTAAAAAAAAGAAGTCTCAGCAAGCTCTGAGGTTGCAAGACATGAATATTTGTACTGTAAATTTGGCTCCAAAAGAAACACTTGTCCAGCCAGGAAAGAGGCACCTGACCTGCCTGCCCAGGAAAGCCACACCAATGCCACTTCAAACAAATACTTACAAGAACCTGCCGTGTACATTTACGGACCAATTATTCGCAAAAATTAAGAAGTGAAATTTTTGAGACTGAAATCTTTGAGAAATGTATTGATACTGAGGAAGATGCAAGTTTTTCCTGGATTACTCAGAAACTCTCTCTGGCCTCCAAAGAGATAGGATTTCCTTCCCTGTCCTGGTTGCAGAGGCAGGAAAACAGAGCAGCAGCATGCAATCAGTCTGTATCTTCACTACTTTATCTTTATGCCAGAAAACAGAGTTTCCTTTTTCCTCAACACTCCCCTTCTCACACCACTTTCCATTTTCAACAACTCTTTCTGTTCAGGAAATCTCAGACGTTCATTTCATCACTCCTCTTCAGTGCTCTTGACTTCTTGCCTGGTCAAAAGTCTCAACATATCAGACTTTAGCTTCAGTTTGGGAATATACTTTGTCTTTTTTCAGACTCTCAGGGTTAGTTTCCAAGGTTGGCACACCGAGAACCATCTTGGACCTGGCTGTACACACACAAAAGTCCAGGATGCTGTCCTCTGCTCAGATGAGGACTTCCATCATGTCTGTATCTGGAAACTCAGGCTTGTGGAGCAGGCTGCTCACTCTGCCCTTGCTGTCAGGCAGCTTCCCATGGCTGGAGTTCTCTGCAATGGAATGAAGGGAAAGTTGGTCTTCAGTCCAAATTCAACAGCAAGTTGTTCAAACCAAATATCAACCCAATCCTTGAAGGTGGGGCATGTATTACCCATACATCCTACCTACCAAATCCATCCTACCTTTGTACATCCTACAAAGCCAAATTTGTTCAGGACACTAAAAACGTGTGATGATGAGTTCCCCACACAATGACAGCAGGTGTGTCGGTGTGCACAGACCCCGAGGACAGGCACAAAGATGGTATTTAAGAGATACAGACCAAAGAATCTCATGAGCCAGTATCATAGAATGATCTGGGTTGAAAGGGATGCTAAAGACCACCTAGTTCTGTGATAATCAGCCCTTTTAATGATACATAGCATGTTTTTAGAGGGAAAACTTGCTTTTGAGAGATGATGAATGTGTGGGCTTTTTCAAAAGAATGTGCATAAAATAAATGTCTCCTTTGCTAGAGCTGCAAACCAGCAGTTTCCACCTTTCAAAAATAACTAAAATTGTACTTCTTCATCCCCCCTAAAAAATGATCTCCACTTTCTCCTCACTATTCCCCCCAGCTTTCCTTTAGAAACTAGGGGGAAAATGGTGCTTTAACTAACCATGGTTTTAGCTGAAAAAAAAAAAGAGAAGGGTCTGGGTATGTGAGCAGGTGTGGAGTGTTTTCAAGGTGTGAAACTACAATTTTATATCTGACAGTGTGAATAATTGCAAATTCTGCCTGTCACGGACAAATGGAGCTTTACAGAAGCTGCCAAGCACAAAGCTCTTCAAATCCACTCTGGGCAGCCTTAGAAAGCTCTCTCTACAATTTTAGTTTTCCCCAAAGAAACTTGCACCGTACCTTACAAACTGTGGCAGCATCACATACCCCCACTTGCCCCCACTAATAGGGATGTGTCTCTGGGGATTGCTGACAGCCCCGGGGGTGCTGACATTCTGCCCTGGCGGGGATCGCCCAGTTCAGAGCTCACCCAGTTTCTCGCTGGCCGCTCGTGCCCCCAGGGGCCGCGGGGCTGGGCTGTGCGATGGGGTGGCGCCCAGGCGGCCCCGGCCGGGGAAGGAGGCGGTGGCAGGCCAGAAGAGCTCCGCGGTTTTGTCCGTCTGCGTGCTGCTGTCCTTGCTGCCCGTCTTGGCGTGGGAGGCTGCCGGCACTGGGACGGGCATGCAAGACAAGGAGGGCAGAGGTGGAGGCAGTGAGGGACCTGATGGGTGGTCATGGTGCTCCTTTCCCAAGAGCAGCCCTGAAAGCACAGAGAGGTCGGTCACATCCTGGCTCAAATGTATGTGCTGTCCCCCATCCCACCCTGGAGCTACAACAGGCTGGGTATGGCTCCAGTCATTTCGTTCAGCTCAGCTTTTCCCTTTGATGCTGCTTTTTCTGGCATCCACACGGTACTTTCCTGCAAAACAGCATATTGAAAGAAGCTTCCCCTCCCTGCCTCCCCTTCTGCACACCCACCCCGGTGGCACTTACTCCCAACACAACCTTGCACACCTCCACACCCTATTCTACATGGCCTCAAACAACAAGCTGACCTGCACTGATTTTCCCATTTATCTGCAACATCACATCATGCTGTCCTATCCAAAGGGATGCTTACTCTCTTGATTAACTTTATTTGGGCTTTATTTCTAGCCCAAATTTATTGCTTGCTCCCACAAAGTAGCAAACATTATGTGCTTGTATCTGGGAGGACTTCCCTCAGCTACGGCTTTCTATAATCAGTGCAGAATGATTTGATATGATTAGAAATGTAATTAAGATACAATGCAAGGGTAAAGAATGACTGGTTTTGCCTTAAGCACAAGGACACACATTCTGCCCATGGAAAGCGCTCTGGAAATGAGCTGTCCGGGCAATGCGTGCCAAGGCACTTTGGCTAAGCTCAAGCAGAAGGATTAGGACGAAGTGATGGATGAACCAAAGCTTAAGCAGAAGCTGAACTCACCTATGCTTCCCTTCCAGAGCTTGTCCTCCTTCCTCTCCTCGGCTATCTGGCTGCTGGTGAGCGAGGTCTGGCGTGAGTGCGCGCCGCTAGCAGCGGCGATGGAGGGCACGGACCGAGCCGGCCGCAGGCTGGCGCTGTCACCTTTGCCAGGGTCCTTCCGGGACCGCTGCTGAAGGACCTTGATCATGGCATCCTTCTCGATTATTTTGGCGTGGAGGTTCTTTATTCTGCCAAAATATGAATGCTCTGCTTACAGGAATGGAACCATTCACATGGGCAGGTCTCCACACCTGGAGGCAGCAGGGAAGTGCCCAGGCAGATGCCCTGCTGCTCCATTCTCTCTGGTTTTGCATACTTGGACAAGACAGCAGCTCCTCCAAGGATAACCATGCACTCCAATACAGACAGCATTTCTAGCTATTAAGCCAAAACTTTTCTGCAAGGTTAACTGAACCCATGTATGCCACGGTTTTACTAACCCTGCAGGAGCAGTGGGCAGTATCCTGACCAGGCCACACATTGCTACCTTTACAATGCAAACACATAGGCAACTTTCACTCCTGTAATACACTGGGGCCAAATCTGGAAACTATGCTTTGTCAGACTGAGTTAACCCCAAAATTCAGATGTGTTGTCAGCTGGAGTAAAGACCTGCTGAAGTGTGTTCCTTTTGGTTTCTCTAAGAGGTGGTCTGGGCTCTTCCTTTTCCCTCACTGCTGCAAAAACAGTCAGCACATGGTATTCAGAGCTGAGTAAAGCTCACTACTTCTCTCATATAGACCCTGAAGACTCTCAAATTACTAAAAAAATTGGACTATCTGAACTCTTTTCCAGGAATGATTAATACCAAATCACACTGAACTATAAAACTGTATCTTTCAAGAATCTGCACACTTTGACAGTCAAATGACTAGCCTGATGGTACTGTACAATATATAATACAGTGCAGGTGCATTTTGTGAAACAGTGAAAGCATTAGTTTTCATCATCACACATTTAATATGCAATGGAAACACAAGATGCTAATCTGTATTTATGAGGCAGTTGCAAAACTCCACTACTTCCCTGGAAACAGGATTAGCTTGCATCTGTGAGTGAAAAACAAAACCCAAACCCAGTAAAAACAATCACTGGTATTTCCCACAAGCAACAAATACACCTTTTTCATAAAAGTGTCTGCAAATTTGTGTCCTTGCATGCCAGACTACTTTTATTTGTGAAACAACCTCTGCTTTCTAAAAATGCTGGGTTTGCCACAGAAGGCTTAACAGGAAGGTAGGGAGGAAGTTATCTAACAACAACAACTCCTTAATCCCTGTTTGAATGCTGAAGAGCAAAACCAAGTCGAAGTGAAGCCAAGCCCATCCTTTCCAGGCATGCAGGAAGGACCAGAAGGGCATCCTGGTTTATCTGAACTCAGCCCCAGCACAAGAAGCAGGAATGGCACAGCATCTCTTACGTGTACTCCATGTCCTGGCAGCGGCGGTTGGCTTGCACGATCTCCTCCTCCTCCTGCCAGCCCCGCACCTCCAGCGCCGTCTCGCCGTAGCTGCCATTGTGTGAGTGGCTTGGGGCTGAGGCATCCCTGAAAAAGAGGTTCACCACAGTGAGGCAGGCTCCTCAGACTGTGAGGAGGGACTGAAACTTACAAAGAAAACTCAAACTCATGCTCAAAAGGCAAGCCAGCAATGGTTGTCTGTCAAGTGGATGGCTACCTGGCAATAGGGCATCCTGTTGCAGGCTACTCTTGGCTTGGGATGGGTCGTTTATGCCATTAATTCAACTGGGTTAAAGGAACAGAGAGCATGCTGGAATCATGGGTAACCCACACAGGGCTAACAGCCACCCAGAAGGATAGGGTCAGACATCAGAGGGACTCACCAGATCCCATGTCAAAAAGACTACATTATGAACCAGTGACAAAGCTCCACACTTTGGAAGTTGAAAATCAGCACAGGAATTTCTGCCCAGACTGGAGTGCAAAAGGGAAGTCCAGCCTGAGTCATACACTAAACACATTTCAAAGGGAAAATTCTTTTTAGGATGTTTTCTGGCAATTTGGTTCCTAACAAACTGGGGTGAGAAGCTAACTATCCCATCCTCCTGATCACTGGGAAGTGTCACTACCTTTTGTGCTTTTGGCCACCATGCTTTGACACAGACAAACTAGAGACAGATAGTCCAGACATATGCAATGTGAATGGGAAAGAGTTTACACTAGGGCATATCAGGAATGGCTGAGGGGAGGAAGCCAGTTCAGACAAGGGAAAATATAACTGGGAATATCTGTCTTCCAATATTTCCAAGGCTGTTTGAACATCAACAGTGGTCTGTTGTTCATCTGGGAAGGACAAGAATCAATGGAGATAATTTGCAGTGAAGAAGTCTACCTTAGTTATCAGGAAAAACAGTTTGAATATTAATAAAGTGGTGAAAAAGTGTATTTAGATAACAAAATTTCCCTTATTTCTTACAGGTTTTTAAAGCTAGGTTCAATAACCTTGTTGCAGGCCATGGGATGGGTGCAGCCATATACCAAGTCCCTGCTCTCTTCACTAGGGTAGTGGGAGGAGCTGCCTCACCTGTGCTGTGTAATTTGGCACCTTGAGAGGCCATTGCTTCAATCTGATGCCTAGATTTGACGAACTTTTGGACCCAGTCAGAAGGATGAATCCTGTCTCAAATTCTATTTTACTGGCATGACACCCTGGAGAAGTACATTAACCCCAGCAGTGCAACTCAGCAGGGAAAGGCAAGCAACATCCAGCCATAAGAAAACACCCATTCTGTATCTTTTTGCCATATTTCCCACGGTGAACAGAGCTGCCTGCTTGCAGCAAGGCCATCTTACCTCTCCGTTGCAGCTGTGGCCGCAGCATTCATGGCAAAGTGCCGGATCGTGCTCTCCTCCAGATACTTCTGCTCCCACTTGGTCATGTCAGCTTCCAAGGCCAGGATCCTCTCCTCCTTCTCCCTCACCAGCTCCATCAAGGCTGGGGCATTATGCTCTGGAAGGCTGCTTGCCTGGTAGCTGCCCTGCCTCTGCCAGTGGAAAAAGTGACAGATATTCATGCCCTGCCGAGCATGGCATGCTGACCCTTTTTTCCTCAGTTTTCTGGCACATACAAAGACATCCCCCTGTGTTTTGACAGGAGCAGGTGGAAATCCCACGCTAAACCCCTTAGCTTGCAGGAAAACAGGCGAGTTGACCATATGTGCAACCCTAGCATATTCTTCCTCAGACCATGCTGACAGAAGCAGGGATTTAGCTGCTACCCTGGATGTGCAGAGATTTCCTGGGATATTCCAAGCCAGGGGAAAAAGTAGGAAAAAAAGTTGGTAGGAAAAGAAGCAATGAAACTTTAAAAGATATTCTTCTTGCTAGGACTTCAAACCCACGGCTGGGCAGTGCTTAGTATGGACAGGCAGTTATTATCAGAGGGTTTATAAATTAAAGCTGAAAAAAGCACCTTGTGACCTAGTTACATGCACTTCTGCTTAAAGCAGCACCTGGGAAAATATCCCAGCCATGTATTTAAGCTTGTCCCTTCTGGCACATTAGCTCTCTTGTGCCCTCAGGGGATGCTTTCTCTGGTGAAACAGCTAACTTTCTAACTAGAGGGGCAGAAGCTCCCCAGGCACCTGTAGGGCGGCTCCCAAGGGATGCTGACAAGCAGCAATGGGTGTGTAACTCTTTCCATCTATGTTGCAAGGAAAAAAAAAACCAAAAACTGCCTGCTTGTCCAGGCAGGAGTTCATTCCACCCAGTTCCAGCACAATTAAGTCACCTAAGCAGCATGGGTAGCTACCCTGAGCTCCTCTCACTGATGATAGAGAGCAGAAGCAGAAGGAGATCCAGTCCTTGGCTCAGCAGAGGCATGAGTGCACACTGAGGGGAGAGGCATGAAGCTCTGGGAGAACTCAGTAGAAATAAATTAATTTTTAAATAAAAATGCAAGAGATCTGTTATACTCCATGGTGAACAGTATTGAGCTAAGGAATAAAACACATCTTAGGAGCACATGAGCTCTCCTTCATGCTGCACCTTGAAGTTTCACTGGCAAAGCTTTACCATTGAAACTAGAGATACCAGGAAGGGTTGCAGGCTTTGCCTCTGGTGCAGTAACAACATGTTTGGAAGATGCTTTCTGGAAATGCAGCATGGAGCAGCCCTTGGGGAAAACAGCTGTGACTCTGCTCCTGCAAAAATACTGTCAAACCTCTGTCAGGAAGGTAGTATTTTGGAAGTGTGGTCCTGATCCACAAACGGTATTTTGGGACATCACAGTGCTTGTCATTTTCTGAGTCAAAACATCTACCAGCCGTGCACACTGAGCCTGCAGTGCTGACTGAAAGAGTTTGTTTATTGGTCCCAATTCGTGCATCAGTGATAAGGAAGGTTTGCTGTTTGGACTCAGCAAGCCAGGGACAGAAGAGATTCTGGCTCACTCTCTCCTTGCGTGCTGGGTCCCCTCTGCTGACTCTGGTAAAAATGAGAAAAGAAAATCTCCTTTTTTCCCTGCAATGAGAAAATGTTTCAGTGGCTGCAATTTTGATTACTCTGGAAAGACAGCTCTGAAGAGAAAAGCTGGGGTATTTTGATGTCATCTGATTCTCTGCAGCATTGTGGCTCATAAACCAACAGTATAAATAACAACAGTAAAAATACCCCAAAGTTTTCTCTCAAAGCTGATAGGTGAGACAAGAAGAGTATCTTCTCTCTTAAAACTTACTAGATGGAATGGGTGCACGCATATCAACTCAAAAGCCAATTGCTAATTCCAGTACCATAAAAAATTAAAATTAAACAATCTGTAAGTTACAGAGGAACTTTCTGTCAAAATGGACATAGCCTGAACTCCCAAGACAAGTATTTCAGCAACAGTCCATCCCTCTTACTTAATGTATCAATTTGTCTCTGTATCCCAGCCTTTCTTAGTTCTAGTTTTACCGTCACTTGAATTTTAATTGTATTTTTCTCAGATGTTTTTTTCTCAAATGGCATTAGAATGTCATATTCCATGTAATTCCTTTGTTAAATTGGAAGAGAGCTGACTCAGGGGAACTGAGAAGACTTGAACACCAAGCCCATGGTGGACTGGGCAAGAAAGACTTAAAACACTTCTATGCAGCAAGGAAGAGCAGAGATGAATGAGAAGGGTCTGCAGGGAGCAGCAGCAGTGATACCTTGGGAAGGGTGCTGTGGGGCTGCCAGAAGGAAGGGGATGCTCTCAGGTCTGGCTGCCTCATGACTCTGCAAACCACTGACACTGACCCTGACCGTAGAGCTATTTCCCAATGGCATCCTGCCAGCAGGATCAGCCCCTCTGCTTTCTGGCAGCACAAGCTCTGTGTAACAGCTGCTTCGGTGTCCACTAATGGCTTACAAATAAGGAAAGGTTATAGTAGCAGATGCGTGTGATGACAGATAGGAGTGAGCCCTTCAGGAGTTCCAAGAGCATCATGCTTTGCTTATGTTGCTGGTTTTCCCCAAGCCGTAGTTTGATACATTTAGCATATCTACTCACTCTTCTCCAGAGCCAATGCCCATGTATTTGGCATTTGGTGCAGGTTGCAGCCTGGAAATTCTCCCTGCAGCCTCCTTTCTTTTTTTTTTTTTTTTTTTTTTGGCCTTATCAAGATGACTGAACTTTGTGACTTAGGGATAAAGGTGCTATAACAAAGGAGTAACTGTGTATAAATGATATGCATAACAACACCCCTCTAAGGACGCAGTGTTGCTGAAAAAAAGGGGACACACACAGGAATTCAAATCTATACTCCTAGCCCATTCAGAACTGGACTGATACATAATTTATTGTCTGAAGATAACATCACTTGGCTCAGGATCTCTCATAGGTCGAAGTTTCTGTGAACCACATACATCGGGCTTTCCACAGAACAAATACAGGCCTAGGTCTTGTCCCTACCAGATCCCACATCATCCTACTTGGCCTTTTCAATGAAACATCAGCTAAAAGTTTTGGGGTGAATCTTATGTGTACCACACCTTTCCTCTCTTCCTTCTGTGTGGAGCTGGTTTTTGCACCATCTGCCATTGCTAGAGAGAGAAATCAGGAAGGACATTTTCCTCTGCCAGCCCTTGGGCAGGGGAGCCAGGACACCTCAGCCCAGCAGAAGGCAGGGTTCAACTGTATCCAGAGCCCCACAGCATCCTCTGCTGAAGATCAGGAATAAGAATCATAGAGTGGTTTGGGTTGGAAAGGACCTTCAAAGATCATCTAAATCCAGCCCTCCTGTCATGGGCAGGGAAAACTTCACAAGCTCAAAGCCATATCCAAAATGACCCTGAACACTTCTAATGACCATGACCCATCCAAAGGATGGTTTAGGAGGAAAGCCCAACAACCCAACTCCAAGGGCCCCGTGCTGGGTGCTGCCCATGCCACCCTGTGCTCACCTGCTGCATCCTCAGCGAGTCCAGCTCTCGCTCCAGGCGTGTGCGCAGCCGCCGCTCCATCTGCTCCCTCTTCTCACAGGCTGCCTGCAGCTGTGTCAGCGCCTGCTGCAGCTTCTCCACCTTCTCCACATAGGCCTGCTTCCTGCGCAGCTGTGGGTACAGGGGGTCAGGCTGGAGGTACCGTACCCCACCCTGCCTGCTGGGACCCCTGGGCACTTGCAGGCATGCACTGGGCTTCAGCATGGCTTTGGGCACTGGCTTCCAAGAGTTTCTCTAGGGAAAGGATGGTGTCTCTTTGATGGGCAGGGAATGTGTCCCCAGGCATTGCTGGGGCAGAGCTACCCTTTTTGGGAGGAATGCTGCCCCAGATCTTCCACCCGCTGGGGATCTGCTAACCACGAACCCCCCTCAGGCCATTCATAAGCAAGAGCTGTCAGGTTGGTGGATACCCTTTGGGCCAACACACAGGATGGACCCAGTTAAGAGGACTCCCTGTGGGTTTTACTGACTGCTGACACTAGGCACACTGCCTGTACCCAAACAGAGGGGTTCTTTCTTCACTCCTGCATCTTTGCTCAACACAGGTGGAACAAGCAAAGTGCCAGCATGCAGAGGCATTCCACCTACTCCATCCTGCTCACATCCATGCTGAACTGTAGATGAGATGTCCTGGCAGCTAAAGCCAAGCCCTCTTTACATCTATAATGCAATTATCAAAGGGCTAAACATGACACAAGGATTTTGCAATGCAGGGTTTTACAGCCAGAGATTGCTCAAGCAGCATGCCCCAAAAGGGGTATGAATTCCTCTTCTGTCACCCTAAATCCATCCATATCACAGGTGAAGTGAAATACAGGCTTGCTCACAGCAAAAGCATAGCTTGGTCTAAACAAACCTCCCTAACACCTGGCACCAACAACTGGCAGAGTGGCCTCCTTAGCCCTGCTGCAATCTAGGCTAATGCGTATAGGTCTCTGGGCTTTCCATGAAAATTAATGAGATTATAATCCCCACTAGTCTCTGGCAGCAGCATGAAGACTGCATTCCTCAGGAGCTCACAACTTGGCAAGACCCACACAGCAGAGGCTTCTTGTTGAATGTGCTATTTTGGCAGTAGGAAGGTGTTTGTGTCACCTCCAGCCACACCAGCATGGATAGAGAGGGTTAGGGAGCTCCCCAGGGTCTCTCTTTGGCAGCAGACCTCATCTGCTTCCCCATGTCCTGCCAAATACTGCAGGGTCCTGTATTACAGCAGCCACAACTTGGCTTTGGAGCAGCCCTCTAGGCCACAGGGCTCACACTCACACCCGCTGGGTGTGTGAGTGAGGCAATGCTCACATGCCCACCACCTTCAAACACAATTTTGCAGGAGATATACAAGACAGTTCCCACATCCATAAGTTTATAGGGAGGATCTCCAGCCAATTCTGACTTTTCTAGTCTGCATGTAGATTCATAAACAAAAAAATCACCAATGCATTTAAAACACAAAGTACAAAACATTGTAATTCAAATTAATTTGGGTTGTCAGTGAAGCATGGATCCATAAGGGAGGGGTGACTATAATCAGAGACATGTAAAACTAAGGTCCAATACCTCACAGACACACAGTCTCCAAAAAACCCCAGAACTGGATGGCAACTGGACAGGTACCAATCCAACCTCCTGCTGCATTGTAGGATCAACTGTACATAAAACCTGGCACATATCTGTATAAGCTGTTTACAAAATCACCCAGGGGTAGCAATTACACGACCTATCCCTGCAAACTACTTCACAGCTTATTTTCCTTTACTGCCAGAAAACCTTTACCCTAATGCCTAATCTGGCTTTTTCTTATGCAATTTAAGCAAATTACTTCTTGTTGTATTTCCAAACTGTGATCTACTAGAGCAAAAAGCATTTAATTAAACAATTCACTTCCTCACTAGATCAGCAAACTTGCCTGAACACACTGCCCTTGTCCTGGGGACTAGGAAAATAAAGATGAAGAAGAGCTAAGGCTAAAAGGGGATAATCCAAACAAATCTGAGTAAAGTTGAGTGGGTCTTGGAAAAATATCTATGCTAGAAATATAATTCCAGTTTGAACAACTGAATTCTATAGATATGAGATTTGAATGAAAGACTGTAAGAGATGGAGAATCCACTACCACTCTAAGTAGATTGTTTCAGTGCTAATTACTCTTAACTCTTTATTTTCAGCATGATTTGCTCAGCTTCAGCCTCCAAACAATGCATCTCATTATCTCCTCTTAAGTTAAACAGCAATGTTTAATGTCTCTGATAGCAATCTCTTCTTCCTCCATCCCTGGATGGATGAAGGGAGAGCAGTGGATACTGCCTACTTCAACTTCAGCAAGGCTTTTGATGCTGTCTCTCACAGTCCTTCATGGGTAAACTCAGGAATTGTGGATGAGTGGACAGTGAGGAGGATTGAGAATTGGCTGAACAGCAGAACCCAGAGGGTGGCACAGGGTCTGGTTGGAGAATTGTCACTAGTGGTGTCCCCCAAGGTTCAATATTGGGCCCAGTATTGTTAAACCTATTAATCAATTACTTGGGGGAAGGGGCAGATGCCTCCTCAGCAAGTTCCCTGCAGACACAAAGCTGAGAGGAGTTCCTGATACCCCATGGGGCTGTGCAGCCCTCCAGAAGGACCTCAGCTGGCTGGAGAGATGGCCAGAGAGGGACCTTCTGAAATTCAACAGCTGCAAATGCAGAGCCCTGCACCTAGGGAGAAATAACCCCATACTCCAGTACAGGGTGGGGACAGACCTGCTGGGAAGCAGCTCTGCAGAGGACCTGGGGGTTCTTTACTATGTGGGTGACTGAACACTGGAACAGATTGACCAGAGAGGTTGTGGAGACCCCTTCAATGTAGATAATCAAGAATCATCGGGATACAATTCTGTGCCATGTGCACAGGATGACCCTGCTTGAGCAGGGAGGTTGGACCAGATGATCCACTGTGGTCCATTCTAATCTTACCCATTCTGTGATTTATGTTCATGTGCAGACTGAAGCTCAGACAACTTTTCACTTTAATTCTTTCCAGCAAAGAACAGCTTCTGGACCCCAAACAAATTGTACAGCTGCTTTATGAGCCCTCTCCAGCTATTCAGTTTTCTATTCAAAGCATGGAACAGACACATGATTCCAGCAGCAGTCTGCTAAATGACATGTGGTGATAATACCACCTACACATTTTGAATTAAATCCTTCTACGAGCAGGCACTCAGGATAATGCAGATTTACATAGAACAGTATCTTATGTTAATTCAACTTAGTAGCTACTGGTTATTTCTCAAGGCTTGATTTAAAACGCTGCTAATTACATGCTGGTGGTAGCAGAAATCTGGGCGGATTTACAGAGCAGTGCATGAGCTAGAGCTCTGTTAACAATAATAACAGTCATTTTGATTCCACTGAATTTTGTGTTTTCCTCAACATATTCTGAATTACAGTAAAAATCCCTGGTTTAAAATGAAGGTTTAACACTGCAAGTTATCTTCTGCCTGTGTCTAATTAATATCCAGAAACACTGGAGACTTTTGAAAAGGTGCTCTGATTCAGCCATGAAACAGGACAAAAGGGAAAGTGGGTGCTGGAGCTTGGGCACATGCTGGCAGCCTCAGGTTAACTGCACTTCACCCCAGCTGCCTGACACTGCCTTGAATAATTAAAATACAGCAGCTGGGCTAAAATTCATTTGAACTGCCCCTAGAATTAAAAAAGAAATTAAAAAGTACTAGATCAACATGGGTTTGTCAAGCTGAGGACTCTGATATACTCTGGCAAATACCATGGCATCATTTTCATATATGTCACCTCTGTGATATGTACCATGCCCAAGGCAGGAGACTACCACCTCTGTAACACCTACAGTGCCCCAGGCAGGAATTTACCATGCCCTGGACAGGTTAAGAGCTCCCTAGAGGGGAACACATAACCTCTCCTCAGCTCTACCAGTCCACAATCCAGGATCCAGCAGAGATACACTTCTGTTGGATGGCTATACTAAAATCTGACTACTGCCAAGCTCTTAGACCCCTAAGGCTGCAAACATACTTATTACAATACAGCAGGCACGAGGTAGGTGTTTGAACCATCTGCTGGCAACCACTGTATATGCTTCTGCCTTCTCTAGTTTCTACTCTGCAAGTCAATGTTACCTGCCAGTACCACACTGACAGTCTGTGGACCAGACACAAGCTAAACACTATTTCTTCCCATCCCCTGCATGATGCCACGAGTGTAGAAATAGGCATTGCCACCTATAACATTCCTTTATTCAGCCCTTTGTAATGAAATGTAAATAGAAAACCTCAGGCTGTCTCTCAGCCAAAAAGTGTGAAGTGAATTATGTACAATTAAAGATATGCTGGCTTCTGCAGCTAGCCCAAAGGGGCTGCCCCAAATACACCTGGATGGTGAGCAGGCTTTAGTCTAACTAACAAAGGAGCAGTTAAACTTAATGCAATCCTCTTCTTGCTGCTAAGTGCATCCATCTGAGGAAATGGAGTTTTAAAAATGTTTCTAAACAGGGAGTCAGAATGGGCCAATGGTCAGGTAGAAGATAGCCTTCAGCACCCACATATAGTACTTTAAACCTTCCAGACTCTAAGTAATCATTAGTTCCTGGTTACAGGCTGAAGGCTTTGCTCTAGACACATCTATGGTCTCCTTTGCTTGCTTGTTTGACTCAGTACTGTGTAACTACACATTTTCTCTATAAAAGGGTAAGTGCAAGGAAAACAGAAGACCTAGCACCCTGTGGGTAGAAGAGAATCAGGACTTGGATGGAGAAAGGTCTAACCATTAGCCATGTCTATCCTCAGGGCACAGAAACATTGTCCATGCCTCACCTCCTCTTCCAGCTTGATGACCTTGGCTTGTGCATTGTTTAGGGCCTGGTCAAGGATTTCGATGTGCCTCCGCTGGTCCTCATTGGCTGAACGCACAGCTGCCAGCTCCATCTCCAACTTTTCCTTCTCCTTCAAGTGCTCTTTGTCTGAAAGACAAGAACAAGAGCCACTCCATGAGGACAGCCACACACCAGAGGTAAGCTGTCACCTCCCTAGAAAAACAAAAATCATGAAAAGCAGCAAGTAGGACCTTTACAACACACTGTTGAGACACAGCAGGCAAGGAACTTCTACTGCCAGGGCTGAGCCCCTCAGTGTCCAGTCTTACACCAGCAGCAGAGACAAGTGACAGCCTGGGTTGCATCTGCACTGGCAGAGCTTGTGGTCCCCAGCACTGCCTCACAACTTTCCATTCAGCCGAACTGCTAGCACATCCCCCAGCAGAATTTTGCCTTGCACCAGTAACCCATTTTTTTACATCAAGAGCTGATTATAGCTGCCAGTTTCAATGCTGCTGCCTTCTGTAATGGCCCAAGAAACCTCAGCCCCATGGATGTGGGCTGTGCTGTGCCTTGTGCTTTTTATTTGCAAGGATGGAGATTGTGACATACAGAAAATGTGAAGAAGCCAAACAGTAAACACAAATCGGTGCCGGACAGCCTGAAAATGGAAAGAGGGGAAAATGGTAATGAAGAACGTGATAAGAGGCCTCTGCATATGCTTCCTCTTACCATGCAGAGAAAAGGGAGGATGTGGGAGCCATTTCAGGCCCATGGACCTGCAGGATTTAAGGATCCAGCCACCAGTGCTCCCCTTCTGTTAAGCATCACAAGGGAGACTAAAGCACGTAGATAACCTCTGTGCTGAAAAATCATCCCTTTTTTGGGTAAGATTTAAAACAACATTAAAAAATAAACAACTGGCTAAATTCAGTCAGCTCTGCTCACATCTTTGTCTTCAGCAACAAACTGCAGGCCCACCATTGACTTTGCTGGCAAACTGCCTGGGGAAATGCTTACATCTGCTTCTGCCCTGACAGTGCTGAGAAGCCTTTTCTGGGAACATGAGTACCACAGGCCAATCACTGGATCCCTGGTGTTACAACACAAACAGTTAATGATTGGAGTGAGCAGGGGATAGAGGTTTCTTTCAGTGATATCTGAAATTTCAAATCCAGCCTTTGTTCTGAATGACAACAAAAACAGATACTTGAAAATCCTCCAGGAAGGAAAATTTCCTCAAAAAATTTATTTGGCATCAATTAAATGTTGTTTTGATTTGTGATTTTTAAAACATAGCATTACATAATTTATTAGTTTTATTAGAAGAGAAAAGTTGCTTCAAAAACACTGAAACATGGGAAATCTGCCCCAAACATCCAACCCATGCCACCCAAATGTGACCACTCAAGCTGGAAGCCCAAACATCCACCTTCCCCCAGGCAAAGTAAGAAAACTTCACATGGCCAAAGCCATTCCATTTCAGACCTGAACTACCCCTAGCAGGGCAGGTGGGATGAGAGCAGGTTTAATTCATGCACCATCAGCAGGTGCCTGCAGCGAGGTGAGATGTACACAAGCTGAGCCGTGTGCAACAAGGCAAAAGTGGACGAGGTAAGTCCAAACCCACCCAGCTGTCTTCTCATTTATCCTAAAAGGAGGAACTTAGCACCTCATAAAAACTCCTGGCAGAAACACCATCATGCTGGTCACTGCAAAGCCCACAAGCAAAGCCCAGTGAGTGCTGTGGATGCTGCACCACTGACTGCCACCATGAGACATCTTGGTACAATGGTAGCCTTCTTCTTCCCTTGTTGGCAAGGGATTTTATATTAGACATGCAGACCTCTTCCTTCAATGTAAAAATATTTACTTCGATCAGACTAGGCAGAAGGAACAGTAGTATCTACAGTAGAAAAGTGTAAATCTGGGCAAATTATCAGGGAGTTAATGTCATTAGAGGGTAAGGAAGCTGGAAGATGAATGCTATTTCAGTCCTGCACTCCACCACCTCACTCTGAGACCACACGTGCTCTGCTCTGGATTTGAAACTCGTGTTTCATGTTACACATGAGGATAACATATAGCAAAACAGGATTTGGGATCTTAATTTTCAACTTCCATTCACGGAACTTGAAGTCCTCAGCCTACCCTGTTGTACTGAGGACCAATTTTACACAAAAGAGGACCAATTTTACACAAATACACAAAAAAATCACCACTAGAAAGTTGGCAAGAAAAATTTCCTGAACAGCTCTTAACAATTCTCCATGTCAGCTTCATCCTGTAAAATCCTGGAGATACATTTTATAAGTACTTTACTTGCATTAATTTTTAGTGAAGAATGACTTAGTTGAACATACCCTAAATTCTCTTAAAAGTGCAAACAAGATATCCTTAAAGTCTAAAAAGACTGTTTTACTGCACTACCCTTGCATACACCTTTTTAACTAAAAGACTCTAATTAATAACTATTTCTGTGTTCTGCTGGGTCACTGCCATACCCCATTACAGAACAGTTCCCAAAAGGCTTCACTGTTGCAGCTTACAGTTGTAGTCTCACAGCTTTCTACACACTTCCTCTTGACTGTTGCACCTCCACACACTGCTGATATTACACCTGTACTCTGGCTGGGTAGAAGAAGGGGGATAAAGCAAGGAGGCTGCTTCAGTGCTTCTCAAACAGGCTTTCTGACTTGCTAGGCTGGGTAAGTGCATCAAAAGTAGACAAGTCTTGAATCTGCTATGAAATGGAAACTTTAGACAAAAAGATACAGGCATGAGATGACACAGATTTAGTGC
Organism: Luscinia megarhynchos; assembly: GCA_034336665.1. Lineage (NCBI taxonomy): Eukaryota > Metazoa > Chordata > Aves > Passeriformes > Muscicapidae > Luscinia > Luscinia megarhynchos. The sequence goes on from JAPFBE010000003.1 coordinate 76,866,612, forward strand.
AACTCACATGTGACTCCCACCTTAGCACACATTACATCTGAGTATCAACTTTTTTGACCAATTTAATGATCTTCTCAATACATCCCAAGCTGATTTTTGCCTTGCTCTCTTGTTGCAGAGTGGCAACATGGACGTATTTTAAAGACAGTCCTTCCTGCTACAAAATGACCACTGCTGTCAGAAGAAAATATATCAAATTACAGCAGCCAAAGATTAATTTGGCTGCAGGAGATTTCCTGCAAACAAGAGTGGCTCCCATACCACATCCCTTGCAGCACTTCCAGTAATTTCTCTTATGCAGGTTTTCATTTCCCAATGGTGGCTCTTCACTCACAGCTGCTAATTCCACAGATGCTTTCCAGCAACCATGCCTTTCCTCAGTGAAACCTGAGGGATTTCTTCAGCCTCTTGTCAGTCCTGCAGCTCCTGACAAGGCAAGTGTGTGGAGAAGCTCTGCCATCCTCCCTCCCTGGTCACAGGTGTACCCCATGGCAGCTGCTGCCAGTCACCCTTGGACCAGCTGATGTACCAGGATGGAGCACAAGAGTCACCTCTTCTGCTCACCCAGATCAAGCTGTGTCCCAGCCAACTCCAGTGGCCCAACCTTCCCAAACAGCCATGGCTGAGAAACAGGGGATCAAGAGCAGGATGGGCTCTCATGCTCTGACAGTCTCCCCAGAAGGAATCTGAAATGAGGACAGGACCTTGTTGCCTGCTCCATAGACCTTTCAGCAGCTGGTTAATATGCAAAATGAATGAATCAGTATTTACAACAAGCAGCCAAACAGGAAAGTTTTCCACAGCTTTACTCTGCACATTAAATAGGGCCAGGTTGCCAGGCCCAGAGATTGATGTTTTCCCTCCTGAGGAGCAACAGAGCTACTGTCCATCTGTCCAAGCCTCACTCAATCCTCTGCAGCTGTGGTTTGATGCTGACAAAGCTGGGCCAAGGGAGGCCTGGAGCAGCAATGCAGATTATTTCCTGATTATTTCCGGTCTGGAAATGGGAACATTTCTTTGCCTGGGATATTTGGGACAGAGATATAGGCACAAGTTCACAGCACATGAACTGAACACTCCCACAAAGTGTAAGGCTAAAACTGTCCATGCATCCCCACTAATAGATACTGAGCCACGTGGATGGGCACAGGCCTCAATCTGTCTCAGACACCTGAAAAAACAGTGCTCCCACAGTTCCCCCACAAAAAACAACACAAAATTCTCACACTCCACCAAAACATATTTTTCCCAAGATATGACATCATAAGCTTCCTCTCAGCCTTATGCCCTTGAAACCATCCTCAGTCTTCCTGCCTCTTCCTTTCCACAGCATCCCTTAGCCTCCTCCTGTCTCTTCTTTTGCCTGGATGGGCCCATATGCCTTCATCAGTTGCTGCTTCATGGCTTTCCTTAAAAAAGCCCTTTTCCCTAACAAAACATCACATAATTATCTTGAAACTAATACAGTGTGAGCATTTTCCAGCCCTGAAAGAACAGTAGCATTTCTCCTAGGCACAAATGCCTAGCACTCAGTACTTAAGAGGCATGTGGCCTGGCTTTGTCTATTATTGCACAGAATAAAATATTTTTGTCACCAGCAGTCTCCATCTCAGAGTGCATGACTGCACTGCACTGTTGCACTGCTAATGGAAAGTTCTGTGAGTAACTGAGATATGATCCTTGAACATCCTGCCTTGCCAGATTTCTTTTTCAGGGAGTTTATCCCATTACTGGAGTTTTACCATAGAAAATTGGTATGCAGTATTACCAAACTCAAGAATCTCATCTTTATTTCTTCAGCTCATCACCAGAGTAGCTTAAAAATGACAACTTTTAGGAAACTGGTGATGTTGGAGTCTTCTTATATAACTTGTGTCATATTTCCCAGATGCCTTCCACAAACATAGGGACTAGAAATCCGCTTTTGCTTTCCTAATGAAAATTAAGATTTGCATTTACTAACCTGCATTTACTTAATAACCTGCTACTCTTAGGAAAAAACCAAAATATCACTTTCACAACAAACTTTTTTCTCTTTCTTCTAAAAGTGACTATTTCAATCTCAGTGTATATAAAGCAGCTAAAACTCAGTTTCCTTCTTCTCAGTTCTCTGCCTGTGACCTCCATTAAAAGACATGAGAAATACACAAACTGTGTTTCCAAAAACCCCCAGGTCAATTGTGAGGCAAAACCGAACCCCAGTCATAGTCTGACCCTGTGGAAGACTCAGAAACACAAAAAAAATCAGTGTATAAATGCAGTCAGCAACAGAGGTTTTCCAAGCAGAACCTTTTATGGACTCTGAGAGGAGTGTTTCAGGCAGACACCCTGATATCGAGGTCAGTACTGTGCATGTCCCAGCAACCCAAAGAACATGACTGAAGAGGACCTGCTTTACATGTGCCCATTTTTCTATTCTTGGAAGCACTCTGCATTGCATTAGTAACATTTAGCTCTCTGGCCTAGCCAGGAGACACTTCAAGCATCCAGACCTTCTTATGTGATAGGATCCAAAAAGCTATATTTGTTTCTAAGCTGTGAATTGATTGCAGCAATATGCTGAGTGCACAGCACAAAGTTTCACTGCTAGATATTTATCAGTAGAAGCTCAGAGCGTGTTTATGTACTGGAAAAGAACCCAAATTGAGTGCATCCTGGAGATTTAACTCCTCCTTGTAGCTAATAGCATATAGAAACACTGCCAGACTGTCTCTACACGAAGAGAGCAGATCCAGTCTCCAACTTCCACTGAGCAGCTTATCCCATTTGAACTCTTCCCGAGGATGACAAGATTTATGCAGCAATGCCATTTCCTTAAGAGATCATCCTGTTGGATTTGCAGCAGTACCTGCACACCTTTAAGCCATTTGCTAATGTGGCAAAGCTAACACATCACGGAAAAGATCACAGGATTCTTTTCTGGTTCCTGCACACATGTACCAAGCAATCAGCTATGCTGGCATCATTGCTGCTGGTGGGAGCTAGGAGAAGGCTCTCCAGCATTTGGAGCAGTGGCTGGACATTATAAGGCTGGTGGTGAGGCATGTTGAATAGTGCCAAACTCTGCAATGCTAATGGAGGTGGATGGCTCTCCACTGCAGTTACAGCTCATCTTCCAAGGAAGCTCTTGGTGTGATAAAATAGGAGGATGAGCTGTACACAGCAATGAGCTTCACTGGGATTTAAGCTCACTATATATTGCACAGCTTCCAGGTGGCCAAGCCCCTCTGGAAGATGCTGAAGATGCTAAGATACAAAAGAAGCCACACACTGCCACACAGCATCCAGATGCTCAGGTGGTCACACACACAGCAGTGCATGGCAAGGAGATTAGCAGCAAGCACTATGGCCAGTCATTATGAGAGCCTACAATGTACTGGGAATGGATGCTTCCATAGCAACAGAAGCTGTAAAATCTCTGTCACTTCAGTCCTTTGCAAAAAGCATGGTTGAGCTCTGCTCTTTCTGCTTTTAGTCAAACCATGGCACTGACAACTACTCAGCAGAGCTCACTCTGAGCTTTTCCCAGCCAAGAGAAGAATCTGGCCTCTCTAAAAACCATGCATCCCTAGAGGTTATCTCTGCAAGCAACACTTCACAATTTCAGATAAATATTTATCAAAAATAAACTAAGTTGTGTTACCATTAACTCCCACTGCTTGGTTCTGATGCTCAGAGAGAAATAACCCTACCCTAAACAATCCAGTCTGCAGCTTAAACAAGAGTAAGTGATGAATTAGCTGAGTAAAATCAAGCCACAAGCAGGACAACAATTAAAAACAAAGTATTCACTTCCACTCTACCATGTATATATGTGTGCATGTATATATGCATATATATATCTATATATATCTGTCAAACAGATAAGCACAGTACTCACTTTGAGTGGCATAAAGGCCCTCTGTTGCCTTATCCTCGTGCCCATCGAAGTCTCTGCTGGCCAGCTGCCTATTGGCTGTCTCCAGTCGTTCTGCAAAAAACAGGAAATACTTCAAGCATAAATATATGTATATAAAATTGTAGGCCAACCAAGAAAATAAGGCGCTTGCCAGCAGAGCAGTATAAATAGGTTCTCTGAAGGAGGACATTAAAATGGAGGCTGACACATACATAAAAGATGAGGCCTTTGACCTCTTCCATGAAGCTGTGTTATTCAGATTCACAGAAACTGGGGGAAAAGCCTCTGCCATTCACAGCTGACATGCCCAGGCAATCATCTCTCACACTACTCAAAATGCATAAGGCATATGCAATCCGAATTAGCCAGCTTTGCAAGGAGATGGCTGCTTTCCTGCAGTGAAGAGCTGCCTCTGGTGCAGCAAGACATCCTGGGAAAGGCAGCCCCCAGCCCAGTGACACCACTCCTTGGGGATGCCCCGGGAAAGGCTTTTCTGCAGCCAAGGACAGCTTCCCCTGGGAAGGTCCTGCCTTCAGAAACTGCCCCCCTTCAAAAAGAGCACGCGATCCACCTTGCACCATTGCAAAAATCTTAAGTCAGCTTGCAGAAGGCACCTCACTGCATGAGCAGTGAGCACCAAAGTACCCCCATCAGGAGCCTGGATGGGCAATAGTTACCCAACATATCCTCCATTTCCTTTCTCAAAAGGATACACCCTCAATTTTAAGTTTCTTAAAAAGAGATAACCTTTGATACTTGCTACTGGTCTGTGAAGGCAGTGGCCTTGGGGATATATGGTAACACACCATGTTCTACATTACAATTTGCTCTCCAGCTCTTCAGGAGTGGACAGGATACTGTGATTAGTGGCCTTGCTGTCAAATCCATATTTTCAAGAGCTCAACACAAAGGCACCATCTGGAGCTAATTCTTACACTTTGCCAGAAGGTTTTTTTGCCACCAGGAGGTTGACAGCAGATTTGTCTAATGCCAATAAGCAGAGCTGTATTTCTCATGATGTGTTGCTAAATATTGTATGAAGCCACTCCTCTAAATCCTGCTGCTCTGGAGCTTGTAAGTGAAACACCAGGCCAACCAAAGGGGAAAAAATCCACAAGCAACTGTAACGTACCACGGAGATCCCTGTTGAAGTCATGAAGTCTCCTAATTTCTCCTTCAAGTTTGTTTCTCATCGCTTTGTCCAGGGACTCTCTCTTAGTGGTGGTCTTGACCAAACCCTCATAAGCTTCTGAAATCCTTTGAATCTCAATCTCAAACTGAAAGGAGAGAGAGTTCCTGTTAAAGCCCTGCAGGAATGTGTCCCGTCCCAGTGTTTTCCCAGCACATTCCAATGTGTCAGGCAACGGAGGGGTCAGGGCAATGCTCATGTCCAGTGTCACACCAGTTACTAACTCTGCCATGACCAATTTCCTGAGCAATGCTGGTGGCTCCTGCAGTGGGGAACCCTGTAAACACCCTGTGGGGCAGCTCACCATGCCACAACACCCCAGGACACCCCATTGGTAGCTCCCAAAAAAGCTTGAGGTGGGCAAGACTCGATGGAACTGCTTGCTTGCTTTTGGTCTATGACCAAGGTGACTGCTTTAATGCCATCCAAGAGAAGAAAAAAACCAAGAAATGGTGTACTTGTGTGAGCTGTATTCTCTTCTAGAGAGTGTAGGAGGCAACATGCATTATTCAAGAGGTCCCTGATCCAGAACTTATCTCTGAGCTCTGAAAGCCACCAAAAGTATTTTAGGCTCAGCTCTGGCCTCATGTCGCTTTTAAACTACTGTGATCCATTCCTTTCCATCCTTGACTGAAGACTGCTTTATACAAGAAAAACTATAACAGACAGAACCAATTGTTTTGGATTTTCCCAGTTTTCTTAACTTCATCTCCTTGAAATCTGGCGAACTGCAGGCAGGGCATGCAGAGGAATCCCTTAGTGGTGAACTTCATCTTAAGACCTGAGCCCAAAATACTGACAGAAGAATAGTCCTGGGTAGAGTTTTGCAGTTCAGCTCAATCCATCCAACTCTTTTAAAAAGATAATGTCATGTTAAGTGATACAGCTTTGGTAAAATCATTGCTGGAGAGATGATCAACGCTGATGTGGGAACCTGTTCCTGCATGCCTGGCCCCTGTGTTTGTGGAGAAAGGCTTGATAATGTGCACAGGCTGGAAAAACAAAAACATACATAGCCTCCCACATACCTTTCTAAATCTGGCACTTTTTTGGCCTCTTGAGTCATGGGTGGGACAGATTCATGATTTTTCAAGCCAGGGTGCAAGCTCACCTCCACTTGCTGAAGAGTTAGGTCCCTCTCAGCAAGCTTCAGAAATGATTTTCCAGCTGCACTACTTGCGGAATGAAAGCTCCAGGGACACTGAAGCTGTCACCCCACTGGGCATGTAGGAACCTGCAGCCAGGCTCTAGCAGCCTGGATCTGCACTTCCCACAGTGCTGGAGCCACTCTGTCAAGATACAGCCCATGGGCAGGCAGCACCTCCAAACCACGCACCACAGAAAGCCTGGCAGAGCCACGAGGGAAAGTAGACTGCCTTCCCCAATTTCTGCTTCCAGCTTGTCCACAAGCACAAAAGCTGAAACAAGTGGGGAGAGTCAGACTAGCCATGAGAAGGTGTTTCTTTACTGAGTGGGTGGTCAAACCCTGAAGCAGGTTTCCTAGAGAGGGTGGTCGATGCCCCAAGCCTGTCAGTGCTTTAGAGGCATTTGAACAGTGCCCTTAGCAAGATACTTCAATTTGGTTCAGTCTGAATTGCTCAGGGAGTTGGTAAGCCACTGACTGTCTACAGAAGAAGATGCTTTCTCCAGAGAGCTCCTACCACAGCAAAGTAGATTTGCCAGCACAAAAGTGGGTTCCACAGCTTAACAATCTAGCCCAATGCTGCTGGTTACCACAAGGGCTCTGCTTGGCCCTCTGTATGCTGGTATTTCCCAAAGCACATCACCACACAGCCTTCAGCCCTGGAGGCAAAACTTGGTGTAGGCAAGTGCTCCATCAGCACTGAACAAAATTAAAGCAGAGCAGAAGAACAGCCATAAATTGTGTTGGCGTTTCTCAGCAGCTCTGGGATTTCCTTCTCCTTCTTCCATGGAGGAGGAAAAAAAACAATTCAGCCTTTTCTATGCCTTGTAGCTCCTGGAGCCAACCCACTCAAACAACCCACACATGTGGCATGGGGAAGAGTAAGCCCAGCCTAGCAATTCAACTTCAGCAAGGTAACACCACTTGGAAAAAGGAAAATCAAAAAGCTCAAAATTAAATGCGCACAATTCCTCTTCCAACTCTTTTTAGGTAAGAAAATGAGTCAACTCATCAAACAGCAGAGGGATTCATCACCACCTTGTACCTCCCTACAAAAAAGTCTGTTCACACACCACTGAGAATGTGACAACCCTCAGAACTGATCTGTTTGTACAAATGCCCAGGGAATCCTACAAGTCAGGCTGACTTTCTCTAACTTCTCCTACTCTGTAACAAATAAAAGTAATGGGAAGGTGGTGCTACCCAGAATAAAATTGTTACCCACAAACAAGAAGTACTCTTTCCTGACCTTTCCACTTGCAACAAGAGGAAGAGTTTTCATATCCAAAGTACGTAATTTAATTCTGTCACATTTTCAGAAGCAATGTTTGTGGGAACCGAGGAAGACCTGCCCTGACCTTGTGTTCAAACACAGCAAAAGCAGCATGGGAGGGATACCATATGTTAGAGATTTGGTTTCCTGAAGAAAGAATGCACTTGAGTGTGTGTTTCACTTTAATACTCCGCTTACATTCTCCCAAAGTCAATGAGACTCAAGTCCACACTTTATTGGCTGAAGTGAGACTTCAGCCCATGCTTGAATACCTTTCTGTTGGTGTCTGATGCAATAGACTTGCAGGGCATCCAAGATAAAGAGAGAGCCATTTCCAAGAGCGAAAGAAACCAGAATATTTATAGGGCATTACACTTAAATACCTTGTACTGAACAACGCAGCTTTTGTAAAATTAATAGCTGAAATATTTCTTTTTGCCCACAAAGGCCACAGGGAAGTCAGTATTAAAGTTTTTGCAGATTTCTTGGAGAATAGCTCAGGTTGCTGCAAAAATCTTTTAACTACGTTTAGGAAATTCTGTGAACAAACTCAACTCATCTTATTGTAGAGGAGGCAGAAAAGACAGCAGCTACAAAACACCAGGTCTTTTTTCTGATCTCTTTGAACAGATTGTCACAAATTTCTCCCAAAGCTGAGGCTGGGACATGGGCTCTCAGAGCTGCTGTTTCCTCTGTGAAGAGTGTCTCCAAGAACACTCTGATCTGCGCACAGCATGCCAAAAAACTGAGCGCCTTTGTAGACTCCTAAATTCAGAGAGAAAAGACCAGCAGTGTAAGCTCATTTGTGTATAAGTGGTGGGAAGACATAAATGAAGTAGTAGTGCAGAGTCCTAAATAAGTTATTTGGACTGAGCCCTTGGGACCCAAAGCCAGCAGATCTGGGGAGCATCTCTGCTTTGCCTTCAGTGAGCCTCAGTTTTCAGCAACTTGTACTTCATTTGATACAACTCATCTTCTCACCCTAGGCAATGTGCAAGACATCACCCTTCTCCACTGAAAAAACCTGCATGCTCATAGAAAAGAAAGAGCACGCAGGATCTTTCAGAAAAATGGTTTTGACCAAAATCTTTACCAAACAGTTCTTTCAGATAAGGGGCAGTGCTTTTAGAACCAACACATTCAAATGAATATCTAACATCAGTTCTTAGAAACTCAAGGAGCAGTAACTGAAAGCCTCTAAGACAGCTCAGTTAATCCACTTCTAAACAATGGACAACCCCACTGGTGGCTGTTACACTTCCAAAGACTATAGAGCACCACACGAGCTTATTGTGGTGGACAAGACTGCTTGGGACAGATGAGAACGTGCTCTTCATATGTTTTCACCTGCATCTCTAACCGCTGTGCAGACAGTGCAGGACCCTGCTGCACCAGGAACATACTGCCCATGGGAGACTTCCAGGGAAAGCTCCAGCAAGACCAGCATGGAAGGATGGAAGGGGAAAATATCCAGTTGAGAGGTATCTCATGGGCTGCCCTGTTTCATCCCTCTGTGAGACCATCATGGAGAGGCAGTGGTTAGAAACCACCAGTGGTGCATCTCCACTGCAGCGACACAACTATGAAGAACAGCTGCCCGAGGGCAGAAGCACCAAGATGGTTATCCTGGGCAGGCCCCTCCCAATCTCCACACCTACCTTCTGCAGCTTGTCTGCCTTCTCGTAGTACCCCTCCAGCTCCTGCCGCAGCACGTGGTTCTCCTCGGAGAGCATCTCCACCATCTGCTGCGCCCGCTCCACGATGGCGAAGGCGTCGGGGGTCAGCTGCTGGCCCGGCAGCGTGGCGGTCTGGGCAGCTGCAGGGGCTGGCAGTGGGGGCAAGGAGCCTGGCAGCAGAGGGCCAGCGGTGGCCTGCGAGGACATGGGGCTGTGCTGCTGGGCCGGCGGCGGGAAGGGCGGCTGGCATTGTCGGCTGTGGGAAAGCACACGTGGGCCAAGGGTTAGAGCCGCACGCCCTCGAAATGCGTACGGGAGCTTTCACCTCGTGGCTGTGTGGTTTATGTCACAACTCCTAAACTACCAACAATCGCAGCAGAGACTGGGTAAACTGTCTCCTTGCCTGCTCTTGACAGTAATGTACACATCTGGTGTGAACAGATAAAGGAAGCACTGACTCAAAACCACTATTTTTGCCTAGGTGTGTAGCTAATACTTCAGCAGCAGCCATCCTCTCCCTGCCTGCCCTTCCCACAAACGCCACGGCTGAGAAGCATAAGCCTGCAGGCTTGAAGAAAACACAAGGGATGCATTGCTCACCCTTCAAACACCACTTCTTACCCAGAGCAAGACCAGTGGACCTGCTGAGTGGGAAGGTGAGAGGAAGCGATGTGAACAAAGTAGCATCCCTGAGTGGCTTTACCAAGTGGAAGAGAGAAGTGCTGCTCAAGAACTGCTGGAGGCACAGCCCTGTTCAATTACAGTGAGTCATGAAAGCCGTCTTCCAGTGGGAGACCTCATTGTGTCACTCCCTGATTAAGGGCATCTATCACTCACCACTCATATCAGTAAGAAGTGAGCGGGCAGCAGATCTGCTTGTGAGCTAGGCTTGTTGTCAGCAGGCAGGTCTTTAATACACCTGAATCATAATTTGCAATAGCTGGAAGATAATCCAGGAGGATGTCTCAGCAGTGAGAGTAAGCCAGGTGGGATCAGAGTCCCTCACCTGACCCATCTCCAACCCTCCAGCCCTTGCACAGGCAGCCCTTGAAGCCTCAGCCAGGGGCAGCAGCCCCAGGCAGAACCTCACAGTGCACAGGCTGAGCCACTCCTCAGCCCTGATGCCAAAGCTCTGAAATTTCTACACTGATCTTGTTAAAGAGACTCAACCCAGACCACATGGTACCTCAGCGTCAGGGCCCAGTTTGGCTGGAAAATAAGCTGGCTGCTGGACCTCACCTAAGTTTGTAATCAAGCACCTTCTGGGATTTGTATTTTAACATAACTACAAGCTATTAGGCTTGCTGTTGATATCATTACCTTTATTGATGTACCCTACACAAGGCATAAGACATAATGAACAGACATATTTACCCTACTGGGCCTCAAAGATCTTTGAATGCTTTTTCTTAGACAGACAATTTTGTGCTATATAAATACATAGTAATTATGGTTACTGTTGTCTTCAGCACCTACACAGCTTCTCAAAACAGGCTTTTCAAAAGCCTTCAGTGTTGGCCTAATTCTACTGACACTAACCCACCACTTCCTTCAACTGAAGTATAACAAAGCTGAAAAGTGAAGGCAATTTTAAAATTCTGCCCTAGAAAATGACCAGCACTGCTCTAACAAAGTTGTCCCTGCCAAGCCACACGACAGCAAAGCAAGCCTGCCAATTCAGCCTTAACCTTCTGTCCAAACTAGAGTGAAAGCAAATCAGGCTCTACAGGCCCTCAGACACAGCATGCACACGGTCAGTCCTACACTCTCATCCCAGCTTTGCCCAATGCATCCATTCTGGCACAGAAAGGTACTGAAATGGAGGAAACACTGAACACAAGCACCCTGCTAACCTGGTCAGAAGTACCCACCAGTGTCCCTGTGAAGAAGATCTCAGCAGAACTTCATGCAGCCAGCATTGAGGCAAACTGTGCTCAGCTCAATCTTGAGATGGCTTTTACCTGCCTAGCACAGACATGCTCTAAGGCTGTGTCTCTCCTGTAAATTAAACATCCATGGAGGCAGCTCAAGAGCACAGGAGAGGGACCATTCCCCCTGGGCAGCTCCCAGGGCCAGAAGGGTTTGCCCTCAGTCCCAGGCACATTAATTCTCTGGCAGAGGTGCAGGCTAATAACTAAGGAGCTAAATGTCTACTGAAAGAAGATAAAACTTTCCAAAAGACAGGAAGCCAGGGAGGCGCTGTGCGACACTTCACAACAAAACACAAATGAATTCATAGAATCACAGAATGGTTTGGGTAGGAAGTGATCTTTAAAAACCACCTAGTGCAAACCACCACAGGCTCAGACACCTTCCTTTAAATGAGGCTTCTCAGGGCCCCAACCAACCTGGTCTTGAACACTTCCCATGACAGAGCATCCAGAATTCTCTTGAGCAACCTGTTGCAGTGCCTCACCACCTTCAGCACAAGAAATTTCTTCCTTATATCTAATCTAAATCTACCCTCTTCCAGTTCAAAGCTATTTCCTTTTGTCCCATCTCTACAGGCTTTGGTAGAACATCCTGCTCCAGCTTTCTTATAAGCCCACTTTAAGAATTAGAAGGCTGCAGTAAGATCTCTTCTCCAGGCTGAACAACTGCAACTCTCATTCTCTCTTCACAGAAGAGGTGCTTCAGCCCTCTGACCATGGGCATAATTCTCACACCATCCCCACAGTCCCTTTTTCCTTCTGTGGTCCAGTGTGCAAACCTGGCAAGGGACCTGATGCCCATCATGGGACTTGAATATTCTTTTGCTCAAAAATCTGAACAATAAATAACATCATGAGTGAGGGATGTCACTCACAGTGCAAAGGATGCTCCACAAGTGAAAGTGAACTCAGACAAGGATGCAACACCTCCTCAATGCTGCTGACAGCCAGTCTGCGCTTGTGTGTTTTACCACAGCAATTAATTAAGTGTGAGCTTGCTCATATTTACCAAAAAAAAGGTGTCACTGGTTTTATGCAAGTAAAAGCCCTGTCTGGATACAGTTACACTCCTACAAAGACACTTAATAGCAAGTAGAAAATTTGGAAGACTTGCTACAGGTACAGATTTTCTCACTCTTTATGGGAATGGTGTAGAGCAATAGAATTAAATTGATCTCTGAATCTGAACCAGTGGAGATGTAGCAATTTTTCTTTTTCATTATGAAGCACAGCAATCTTTGTCCATAGATGCACCCTTTAGACCCTTGCATGAACTTTTGACACTGTACTTATGGGAAATCTTAGCCTTTCACCAATTTAATTTTCTTGTCACTTTATAGTCTGTCTAGCTTTACAATACAGAGAAAGGAAAAACCACAGAGATCTCTATTTTCTTGAACTGCAAATGACTTTTTGAGCTACTAAAGATTTACACCCTATAGCAGCTGCCAACCACCAAAGTCTCAGCAGCCATAGCCACAGTAGAGATTCTCCAGTGTTTTCCAGCTTGGAAACTGAACAGGTACAACTGACTTTACACTTCTTGAAGCACAGCTGTTCAACAAAATTAATATTTCTAACTTTCTTTTTACTTGTTCAATCTGTCCCAATTTAGTTCTCTGCAAAATCTCTGAGTACATATGCGATAAAAAAACCACAGCAATTCACATTAACAAAACAGCATTTGCAAAAATAGGAATGTTATAACATCAGCTTAGTTCCTATCCAAATTCTCATGCAAAGCTCCAAAGAAACGCAGCAATCAGGATTATCCTGAGGTCCTTTGGGCTTAACAAAGAATGACATTGTCACAATGCTTCTACTGTATTTTAAATGTTGATCTTACTCTGCATTAGAGCAGGTTAAAATCTTTCAGCCAAACACATTCTAGTCGAAAATCATCCTTTTTAAAAACATGCGACAGTGGAACATAATGCATTTTGGCTATCTCTGCAACATTTCTGCTACATTTCTATCAAAAACACTTTTTTATTGTTGACATTGTTGTAGAAGTAAGGCCCCATAAGCTTCTGCAATGTATTGTAAAGAAGGAAGAAGAGAAAAAAAAATTAAGGAAAACAGCTTTTTGAATAAAAAGCACCAGCAGGCAATGAGGCTTTCAAGGGTTACTGTGCTGGGGTCCCAAGCACTCTCTTTCTTTTCACAGATATAGCTTGTGATACATATTTAATCACTTATGACCTACAGCTTGCAATACAACGTCTTCAGCAAAATACTTAACAAGAGACCTCACTTTAATAAGAAATCCCTCAAGACATCTGGCTGTCCCAAGCCCCCAAATTTAAGAATGGTCTTAATACTCCACTTATACTGGACCACCTGGGAGCAAGAACTACCAAGATAGAGAAATCTGGGGAGAATTTGTAACTTTATGTAGGAATAAGAAACCTGGAAAGGAAAATTAATGATAGAATCCACTTGCTGTTGATGACCAGGAAATCACAGAATACAAAAGAGCTGTTGTTGGATAAAGCAGCACAGTATTAGTAATAAAATGAAAATGCCTGTAAATGTTCTGGAAAGGTAATTCCACCTCAGCTTTGCTACGGGTAGAGTGAAGCTCTCCTCTGTCTAGAGATGGAAAAGGGGCTGGCGTAAGAAGAACTTTGTTTCCAACACACCATGGCATTTACATTCATAATTAAAACGCCCTCCTCTAACCTATTTAGCTCATCTTTCTCTGAATGCTCTGCCTTCCGTTTGCCTCTAGGGCAGACTGGCCTATTTCATCTTTCAAAGACTCTCCCAAGGAACTTTATCTCACAACTTCACACATCTTCTGTGGATGCTCCGGCTGAGTCAGCATGAGAATAAGGCGTTTCTGAGGTGCAGTTCTTTGAAGTTGCCTTCGGCTTTCACCTCACAATGAGAGTAAGAAAGTGTGTGAAATGTGCTTATTCCTGCCCATTGACTGGGAGCCTTCAGTCTGGATACTAACCTCAGACCAGGTTTCATTATGATTTCTGCAGTCACAAAGCAGACTTCAAACACTATTCTGTCTCACTGTGAATAACATGGAAGAAACAGTATTATGACTGAGCAGGGGAAAAAACAGGATCCTGGGAAAGTCAGTAAGCCCAGGCTGATGGTCATGGTGCAAGGAAACACAATTATAGATGCAGCACTAAATGGGGATACAGAAAGAAACAGAAGAACATTTGCCAAAGCCCATGGTATTCTCTGTCTTATGGAATCAGCAATAGTTGCAGTACCTCATAAACAGAAGTCTTTGCTTCAAAAAAGCATTCTGCAGACTTGGACTCATATCTCTTGAATTCACTATTTTGTTGGTGACATTTGTTAGCTCTGGAAAGACTTGGCTCAGCTTCTTTGGCATGATTATGTAAAGATTTTGGAGGGCAAAATCATAATCTAAAAAGACATATGCTGTATTAAACATATCCTCAGTAGTTAGGACAGGGACAGGATATTGTATTTCCTCATAGAGATCCACACTTAGAAGAGATTCTCAGCATAAGGAAAAGACGCCTTCCTCAACCTCAGCACTTCTAGAGGAACCAGCTGGGATAACAACACAGGGTAAGGGGAAATGACAAAGCATCACATCAAGCTGTGGAAACAGCTTAATTTCTCTTTCGTTTATTTTAATGTAAAGCATATTAGACCAGAAGGAGATACAAAGCAAAGCTCCTCTGGAGGGCTGCCAGCATTTACATCAGATGGAAGCACAGCCTCCAACCCACACTCATGTTTGGGCTATCCCTGCAGAGAAAAGCCAGGACAAGTCAGTTTGTGTGTAACATCCTTCAGCTTGTCCACACTGCCAGCAAACCTGCCTGCCTGGGCTGTCTCAGGGAAGAAAACCATCTCCTTGTGTCCTGCCAGCAGCCACCAGCATGGCTGAATCAGTAAATATCAACAAGTTGTCTGAAAACAGCAGTAATATGTGTGGGGGGAATAAATACACAATACACAAATAACTGGAGAAGCAGCAGACTATTTTGGCAGTTAATTATAGACTTCTACATTCTGGCAGGGTGGAATTTTGTGAGGCACATAAAAAATGGGATGTATTTAAAAACAGCCTAGATTTATTCTTTTCATTGATTCTGCATGCTGACTCTCAATACTCATGGATTATATCAGAATGAAAAGGTGCCTGCATGATTGCCTTCTGCACGTGCAACAAATTAATTCCCCTCAGTAAGAAGCAGAGTTTCCAGTTCAAGGCTTCATTTGTATTATACACATTTTTATTAATAGTGCAGAGAAAGAAATGATTCTGAATAAAAGACACCAGGATCTGACAAGAGCCACTGGGATCAATGAAGATTCATTGCACCGAGTGGTCTAGATCACTGCTTAAGCAGGACATGAAGAAACAATACCAACTTGAGCTGGTCCAAGTTCATCCATCCACGAAAAAATACAGCAAGCTAAAGTACAAGGATGGAAAATAGTATCCTAGGCTGTGACAACCCTCACATGGCTGACTGGATAACGAGCTGTATGGGGAGATCCCAGGGTGCCCACTGCAAGTGTTAATGAGCTCTGTAAACAAGGAACACTGAGTCAAATCAGAGGTGTTACTACATCTGACTAGCCTCTGGTTCAGCTGGTACTGAACCAGTGCTCAGGTTGGCTTCCCACAGTGAAAAAAAACCAGATTTTTGAAATAGAGAAATAAGTACAGGGCTGCAGACTCCATCTGTTAAATGTATTAAAAGACTGATAGCACAGGTCTCCTCACTGTATCTGACAAAGATTTTGCAAAATCCCTGGTAACTAGAAAATACAGGCTGAAACTAAAATGGGGATCTATGCCAGAGATGGCAATTAGCAAGTGGAACAAGGCTGTAAAAGCCATGATGGATTCTCCAGATGGAGATTGTTATACTCACCAGGACTGAATGTTTCACAAACTGGAATTAATTCACAGCATTGTGCAAAAAAACTAAATTAGAATAGTTACAAGCCCTTTTACCTAACAAACTGTGACTTTCTGAACCTGCACAAAAAGAAAGTTACCAAAGACACCATTCAGGAATAGCTGCACATCTAGGAAAGGAAACGTTTTCTAAAGATTATTATACTTGGCCAACTTAAAGCATTCAGAAGTTGTGAGTCAGGGCCCCAAGCATCAAGCAACTGGCTAAAAAATACTGATATTTTAAAAGGAAAAAATTGGTTCATTTTTATTGCCTTCTGGTTGTTTTGTCCTTTAAGCTTCAAGGTTCAAGCTCTGCTCTGCAACTGTGATATCTATAAAACAGAAGTCACTAAATCTAATTTATATAAATGCTGAGACTACTCCTACATCATATGACTCTAGGAGTTCTTCAGTACAATACCAATTACCCCGACATTTACAATAAATTTCAAGATTGCACCCTGATGATTATAAAGGCAGTGTTTCCTTTAAAACCATTCACGTGCAAAAGAAAAGTCAAACCAAAAAAGGAAGTTAAGCAGCAGCTACAGTTATTCCATTATCCTTCAGCAGCTCCCTGCCAGCATTGGTCCATTTCCAGCCACACTTCCCTTGTCAAAGAAGGACTGTGGAGAAGTGGGCGCTCAGTGACTCTCTAGGTCTTTTCCCTCCCTGGTGAGTGCTTTTTCTGGACTGATGCACTCTCTGTTTCTCCTCTTTTCTGGAACATTGAAGCCTTTTGCATGGTCCCTGTCCAGAGGGAAGGATATGCTGGGGTCTCCCACACCTCAGAATGTGAAATTCCTGTCCGACCATGAGCAAAGTTCTGTATCCATCAGCTTCTTTCCCAGACACTCCTGATGAGATGAAAGCTGAACTTCCTCACCTCACTTGCTCCTCTAACAGAAAAACCAGCCTCTCCAAACCCTACTCCTACTGTTAACCTTATGAAACCAGGTAGTCCACTGTCTCAACCTCTTCTCTCAAGGTCCTCCATCCCAGCCAGATGCCTGGCAATGAGCCTCCCCAGTGCCCAGGTAAGGGGACAAGCAGTGAGCAAGTGCAGAGTCACAGGAAGGTTTGTGCTTGGGAGCACCCAGCAGTGTAACACAGCCCCCACCCCTCCAGCAGGGCTCAGACAGTGACTGCTGCCCAGACAAACCCTCTAGTAAAGACAGGGCTGACATGCCAGAACAGGTAACCAGCCTTTATTCTCTCCAAAGACTGAAATATTTGCTGCAGACACCACTCCACGGAATTTTAACCATCCCAGACGTGGGCAAGCCCATCCTGTCACACAGCCCAAGATGCATGCAAGGATGCACTGGAGCACAGCTGCTGCACATAGAGAAATGACAAGAGATGAATAAGCACACAGGGACTACAGTCACCTCCTAACTGCTTTTATCAACCAAATCTTCCTGGGTGACAGGACCATGCAAGGATCCTACAGACCATGGGACCAGTTATAAACTGGGGTAAGCACAGAATAAACTGAGTTTATTTCCTGGTTTTAAGTGACAGCAGTTCATAGTAACAGAGAAAAAGCCCAAGTAATGAATATTTCAATGTGTTGAAGGAAAGTGAAAGGCTGACATCCCTGTGTTAAAAAATACAGGATGAAGACCTGTGTTGAGACCCAGAGGCTCACTGTCTGACTTCTGAACACAGCCAAATGTTCCCCCCATTACTGACAGGAAACTCCCCAAAAATCCAGGCACCTTGTGAAGGGAGCCAGGAATGACCTGAAAATAACCACCTGTACATCAGGATTCAGAACTGCCTTAAATAAAGCTCAAGAGACACCTTAGAGCAAGCCTAGCTTTGGTGAAATAACCCCCAGCCATGCCATCCCCCTAACCTATATATCTATCTGTTTAAGCTTGCTGGCATAGTCAGCAGGGATATATGCAGACTGAGAAGTATTAAGGCCCTTGCTGAGTTGCAAGAAAAAATACCACTGAAGATTTTTAAGTAAGTGTGCAAAACTTGGCAGCTCAGCTCTGTCATGCTGCCTGTCCTCTGCACTGCATATCCCTCCCGCTGGTGCCACCTCACCTGATGGGAGGGAGAAGACTTCTCCAGCATCATGCAAAGAAAACAGCACACAGGGGTAGCAGACATCCCCCCTGCAGTGTGATTTGGGGTTAAAGGATGCTGCCTTGCCAGGAACAAGCAGTGACCACCATCACGACCGGTGGATTTCTCCCCACAGCTTCTGGGGTGATCTAGCCTTTGCTGAGGACTGGCATGGAAATCTGCACTGAATCAAGGGAGTTTCTCAGCATTAACCTTTCTGATCAGGCAACTGGGAAAAGCTCTGGAAGTGGCCCAAAGGGTTTTCCTCCACTTGACCCCACTGATGTTTCCAGATAGGTGAAGCAGTGTATGCAACACCCAGCTCTGCTCACTTGCAGAGACTCAGAACACTCTGTGGCTATTGAACCAGCATTTACAAGAGCGATAAAAATACCCAAACCAGCTCCTTTTCTGTGGGGATAAATCTGCTCAGTGCTGGAGATGTTTGTTATCACCACAAATAACTGCAGGAAAGCATGGCCCCAGCTGCCTTCACATCCACATATGTCTTTCTTTGCATAAACAGGCATTTTTGCTGAGGTCTTAAAAATAACATCTTGCTCTGAAAAAATTGCATAAACTTCACACAACGGCCATACATGTAGCTGTAGAAAGACTCAGTCCAGGCCTGCTGCTTGTCACAGCCACCTTGCCCCTGTCACTGAAACTACACTTTGAGTTTCTACCTGTCTCAACACAAAACCCATCCTTTCTGCAAACATGGAAGAGCAGAGCATTTCATGCCTTACACATTTTGGACAGAAAGAGCCAGGTCATTTGCACCACCTTTTGCTTTGTGCCTATGCTGTGGTAAAATAACTGTGTGCAACTTAAGGTGATGCCAACAAAACCTTTGGGGATTCTGGGATCAGTAAAGACCCAATGAGGCAGCTAGCAAGATGGAAACTGCCCACATACACACCAAAGGACTTCAGACTTCCAAACCCAACAAAATAACTGTCTGAAAGATCAAAGAGACAGGGATGACACAGAGAAACACTTGCATTTAGGCACAGCAAGGCAAAGGAGCCTTTAACACTCCGCCTCATCTCTGAAGGCAGGACCTGCACCACTCACAGGGATCAGCGCACAGCCAGCAAACACTGGATTATTTTTAATGCGCTTGGAATAAACCTGTGCTCACAGGGAGGCCTGGCATGAGGGGCCCAGTACCGTGAAAGCCCCACGTGAGCTCTGTGGGAAGATTTAAGCAGCACATAAGTGGAACATAAGTTTTATAGAGTCCTCTGAGAGATGCAGGTGGGCCTGCCATACCATCCACAGGATGTTCCATACTCTGGCCACGTCTACACGCGGCCCAAGCCCCCAGACATGGCTGCTCCTGGGCAGGACCAGGCCACCCTGCAGACCCGCCCAGGGGCCATTACCTGCTGACCCCGTACTCGGGGGGAGGCTGGTAGCGGACGAGGGCCATCTCTACCCGGGCGGGCTGGGGGCCGGCGTAGGCGGCCTTGAGGACATCTTGTGACGACTGCTCGCCGTAGAAGAGCCCGTGCTCCTGGCCCTTGCTGCCTGGGGCTGCTGCCTTGCCTTTGTAGGGGTACTCGGGAGGCGGGCCCCGTGGGTCCGTGGCCTTGCTGGCTTGTGGGGCTGCCTTGAACCCCTTCCCACCTCCTGGGGCCGGGGGGTGCTGCTTGGCCCCGTTCCTCTCCAGCGAGAGCTGCATGATCCTCTCGCTCAGCGAGCGGACGTGGCCCTGCTTCAGCTCCTTCAGCGCCTCATCCTTATGCGCCTGCCCGCTGTTGGCCCGGTTCACCGTCGGCCTCCCCTCCGTCCTGGACTTCTGGCCGGAGGAGCCATAAAACCCCGGTGCGGCGGCGGTGGCCGGCGGCGCGGGCTGGCCACGGAAAAACTGGGACTGGGCCTTGGCCTCCTCGTAGGTGGGGAGCTCCTCGGTGCCGTGCGGGGGCTGCGGGGCCCGGGGCTGCTTCTCCATGGCAGCACCGTCCCCCTGGTGCTCCTGCCCCTGTGGTTCCTGCCGCCCTGACGGCTGGACCATTGGCAGGTCTTCGGGAGCGAGGTTTTCTGCGGAGGAGAGGGTGCTGGCAGTGCTGTTGGAGGGGCCGGCGCTGCCCGTCGCCTGGTGCTGTATGGCCAGCAGGTTCATGTTCTCGCTGGGGCTGCCATAGCGCAGCCGCTCCTGGATCAGGCGCTGCAGGACGGTGCCGGCTGCCACCTCCTCCGCCCCTCGCATCTCCGCCTCTGGCACACGGCGGAAGCTGGCTGGGCGCAGCGTGCAGAGGGTCTCCTCGGCTGGGCAGGGAGAGAGGCGGCCATTAGCTCTGCTGCCCAGGAGGTCCAGTTCCCCATGCTGTTTCTTCCCTTCTTACATCCCACAATCATGACCCCGTGCCCAGGATGCACCCCATGGATTCCCCTGGCAGCAACGGGGACATGGCTGGAAGCCAGCCAAGGAGTTAGAGTACTGCTCATCCTCCACCTCTAAACCCTAAAATTCTGTTTGGCAGTGATCTGTAGGAACACATTCCAGTCCCCCTCCCTGGCCTTCCCCTCCATAATATTCCATGTGTCCCATACCCACAGCTCTGAACCTCCCTCTAAGTCAACAAGGGACATTCCATGTCACAGGCAAATTTGCTATTTTGTAACTAGGATAGGATAGGATAGGATAGGATAGGATAGGATAGGATAGGATAGGATAGGATAGGATAGGATAGGATAGGATAGGATAGGATAGGATAGGATAGGATAGGATAGGATAGGATAGGATAGGATAGGATAGGATAGGATAGGATAGGATAGGATAGGATAGGATAGGATAGGATAGGATAGGATAGGATAGGATAGGATAGGATAGGATAGGATAGGATAGGATAGGATAGGATCCTACAGTGGTTATCTCATCCCACTGCCTGACCAATTCAAAGCTCACAAAAAGTAAAAGCATTTTATCAAGGGCCTTGTCCAAATGCCTCTTTAAACACTGACAGGCTTAGGACATTGACTGCCTCTCTAGGAAGCCTGTTCCAGTGCTTGACCTCTCCCTGGAGATACTTCCACAACCTACAGAGGCAGCACGCATGGCAATATCAACTGCTGTATTTCTGATGGCCAAAGGTATAAATGTACTGTGTGCCACGACAAAATGAAATGTAAAATGTGTCACAGAAAAACTGCGAAATGGAACTGAAAATGAAATAGTCCTAAAGGTCTGAGAATAATCTGTGCTCTGGCATCTTCCTCTAAAACTGCAATTTCCCTTCTGGCTGAAAACACTATTTCGAAGTGAGTCAGTACTAACTGTTGTAATTTTGCTAGGTCAACACAAGGAAGGCATTATGGTCATAGACGTAATGCCAGCATTTTTTTAAAAAGCACAGACAGATTAGCTACACAACCCTAACACAGGCTACTGAAGTCTTTCAGAGTCAATGGAACCATCCTTGCACTATATATGCAGTGGAGCTTGCCTGGAGCTAAGCATATAGAAATATCTGGACAAAGCTCTAAGGCATATGGTGTGATTCTTGGGGTGCCCTACATAGGGCCAGGAGTTGGACTTGATGATCTCAACACGTCCCTTTCAACTCAGCATATTCTATGATGTAACCATGGCTGAGACCTTTGGAGTCCCTCCCTCCTGTAGCCCTCCTTCCATGCCCAAAGGTGCTGTAAGATATCTATCTGAACACTGTCTGAGCTCAGAGGAATGTTCCTGAAAGACTCCAGTGCAGACAAAAGCAAGAAGAGTCTTCCAGTGTCCCTAGGCAAGAAGGATGTGCTTTCTGCAGTTTGGTATCTTGAGGTCACTCTTGGAAACTTTCTCTCTCCTGCTGTTCCCAATTCTCAGAGGAGTTTGTCAGGACTTCAACTTGTTTTTGGCATTTGAAAGCAGTTTAAAAGCAAACTTTCTCTTGAGGTCTGGTCATTACCCTGAGGTTTCATCAGTTACTGCACTGCTGTGGGATAACTTATTGAAAACCTGGATGTCAGAGGCAAAGAAAAGCCTTTGAGTCCTAACAACGATAAGAGGTCCTTTCCACTAACATTTCTGTGGCAAAGCCTGAAACATGATTGTGGAGCTCAAGGGGGAGAGAAGATTCCCAGGCTGTTTCACTCCACACCTGCTCTAGGAGACACACTGCTCCTGCTTCCCCTGAAGGAAGGAAGATACACAGACACACAGTGCATCTCCATCTACAAGTGACAAGTGATGGTGGGTCACAATACACAAGTCAAAGGCAACTTTGACTCTATGAAGGATGAGAAATTGGCCTTCAACTGTCTAAATATTACTTGTAAACGGTTTAAACTGTTTGATTTATACTTTGGGAGAAACCTGGAATTAAATAGAGTAGGTTGATACAGAAGTGTGGCTGTGCACTTACCAGCTTTTTCTTTGGCACTGATCACTTCAGCTGTTAGTGGGGACACTTCATGCCTGCCAGCAAACAACTGGTGATCCTGATAGAGAAAGCCACTGTCTTCCAGCACCGGGATGGGGCTGGTAGGCTTGTAACAAACAGATGTGGAGCCTGTAAGAAAGAAGAAGGGAATGCCAGTAAAGAAACTGCATGAATGACAAAATATGAAGCCATGACTTATGACAGCAGCCCAAAAAAATTTCTTTAGCATGGCTAGGTGCTGAGAAGCCCTTCTGAGCCAGTGAGCAAACCACCTCTTCAGTCTGCACTTCCCAAATAACACATTAGCTCTGAGGAGCAAGAGGCAAAACACCAAGTCACCAGCACTGTTCCATGCATTGATCCAGCCTGGCCTACAAGGTTCTAGTCCAGGTACAAAGAAAGGTTTGTAAGAGCTAACAGTGACAAGTCACAAGCTCACAAATCAAGGCAGAGCCCCAGGACACGCAACCAACAGAGCCGGCATAAAACTGAAGAAGGGAGCGGGTAAAAAGAAGGAAAGATGAGGACACAGCCACACATAAAATAGGGCTACAGTCTGGGAAAGGCCTTACCACAAAATCTGCCTGTGAGTAATTGCTGAGACATAAAATATAACCAGTGCTATCAAGGGAGAGAGTTTATAAATCACTTTGTCCAGATGTTCTTAATATGGTAAGGAGCGGATGTAGCTGGAGGGCCATGGGAATTTGTGCTGCAGACCCACAGTATCCCACAGATACTGATGGCTGGACTGTGCTGGTTTTGCCAGGACAGAGTTAATTTTCTTCTCAGTAGCTAGAGAGGGACTATGTTTTGGATTTCTGCTGAAAACATTGTTGATAACACAGGGATGTTTTAGTCTCTGCTGAGCAGCACTTACACAGCATTAAGGCCTTTTCTGCTTGCAACTTGGCAAACAACAAGGCTCATCCTAAATCTGTTCCCCGGGGGTGCTTGTTTTAACAAGATGATACAAAACGCATCACAGCAGTGTTAAGCCAGGAATGACATTGGCTTGACCCTGTATTTCAAGCCACAACCGACATTGGCATGATCCTACAATTCAAGAAAGATACAGACTGTAGAGGGTCCAAAGGAGAGCCACGAAGATCATCAGTGGGCTGTACAACCTGCTCTGTGAGGAAGGGCTGAAGGAGTTAGGTCCTTTCTCCCCAGAGAAGAGCAGGCTGTGAGGGAGCTCTCATTACAGTCTTGCAGCATTTAAAGGGAGGCCATAGAGAGGAAACAGGCTCTCTCTTCACAAGGACCTACAGCGAGAAGGGGCAGCAAGCACAAGTTGCACTAAGGGATGTTTTATCTTGACATAAGGATGGAACTTCTTATAGTGAAAACAATCACTCACTGCACAACCTCCCCAGGGATGTGGCAGACTCCTCATCACTGGAGGTTTTCAGTATGTGATTAGACACTGTCCTAGATAATCTCATCTAAATTGTCTCCTCCCTCAAAAGGTTAGACCAGATGATCTTTGAGATCCCTTCCAACCTGGTCTGTTCTATGATTTTATGATTTTTTACTTTCTCATTTTTTCTGAGAACTCACTCATTTTTGTAAAGAGAGGCTCTTTGAGAAATTAGCATCTCCTGGCTGCAAGTTCCCTGGCACAACAGGCACACAGCAGGCTGACTCTCCACTCACCCCACTAGCTGTCACAGGTTTTAGGCTAAGGGAATGGTCACCAACCTCTAGCACCAGCCACTGCCAAGGACTTGCTTGAGCAGGAGGCAGAGTGCTCACAGTGGCACCAGTGATGCATCCAGCCATCCCTGTGGGGCAGGAAGCCCACAGGCACAGGGACCCACAGCACTCCACTCTGCAGGAAAAACAGTCATCCAAGAATGGCCTGAATTTATTAATCCTGACTGCTTGGTTTGTGCTCAGCTAACTGCATGCTCTCTGCATATATTACACATGTCATCCCTAACCCCATGCAACTGCATGGAGCAAGGCAGCAGGGGGATAACAAGGGGGTAGGATCCAGCCTGTCATTTCTACAGGCATGAAGGTACTATTTTCTTCTGTGCCAAGACGAGAGAAAATAGGCATTTCTGCAAAATGTTAATGAATTCATCACTTTACCATTCATATTATGCATGAATGTGTATGGTAGTTATCTATATTTAGAGACCAAGAGGAAAAGATTGCTTGCTTGAGTAGATCTAAGCCATATATGTTTGTGAAAACAAGCATAGCAGACTGGTCTGTAAATTGTGCTGATGCTGACACAGACATAAGAGAAATCTCAAGTACACTAATTTCCCAAAATTATTGGCCAATTCTGGTAGAGAATAGGATTAAAGACACCCCTCATTGCTCTTCCTCATACACAGTCTCACCTTGGAATTTGGAATCCTGTATGTAACCAGAGATTCTCAAACCCAAGCTTGTTTTAGGAATAAAAAGTAGATTGGGGTGAAGCAAAGAAAACCTGCATACCCAAGGAACAAGACAAGCAGCTTCAAGCATTACAGGCAACCTGGGCAGCCAGCAGATACTGGCTTGGCCCCACCACTCACCAGAGAATTCGAAAGAAATAAACTGTTAGTAAAACTGTATTCTTGCCTTCTGCATTTCAAGTCTGTAGGCACCCTTGGGTCATAGTTTCAAATTTTACAAGATGGAGAAAAAAGACATGTTTTTTCTTTAATAGGAGGAGAAATTCTCACCTAACCACTTATCCTTGGTTGTTGTGGCAGAACAATATTCTATTAAAATCAGGACTGGTAAATGCCAGCATCTGCCAAGCTGCTCAGTTTCTGATCTCTGTTGTATCAGAGTCAAAATCAAGTCGCCCAGTCCAGACAGCAACCACTGGACTGTGCTGCACCCATGTTGATGTTTTATCATCATAAAATGATGTAATGATGTTTTATGATGTTAAAAATGATGTAACAATATTTTATGTTCATTCACAGTGGGTTTTAATAAAATGTCAGCTGTAACTGACACAGAAAACCAGTTTCTGTGTAACACAGAAAACACTTGCCAAGAGATCAGTGCTTGGCACACAGCCACAATCCAGATCATGGGCAGTAAGGCACCACTTGAAAGCTTAGTGGAAGCTCACAAGCCATTTGGAGCAAGGCTGATTTCTTTCTTCCCTTGTTTTCACTGGAGCCTTCCAAATCCCAGCTGCCCTCTCTGAAGGGAAAGCTCTGTTACATGCAGCTCTGACATGGTGCAAGGCACTCATCCAATGGTCAGGCACTTGTTCCTTTCCCAGACTCCTCATTCCTTCACAGTGCTCATCAGAAGAGCAATTTTCATCCCTATAGCCGATTCCTGGTGCCAGAGCAGTGGTGCCCAGCAGCCAGGAGTAAGAATCCAGTTGAGGGCAACCCAGGATGAAGAGCATCACCCCACCAGGGGCGTGTCCCTGGGGAATGGCTTTTTACCCAAACAAGACACAAACCACAGCTGCCACCCCACGTTTTGTCACAGCCACTGCCAAGAAGAACTCACCTCATCAGGTCTGTGGGTGCCTGCAGGCAGCTGCCAGCTGTGCTGAGCCCTCTCCTCTCCCCCTCCCAAAGCCAATCAGCCCCCCCAGCCCCAGAATGCCAGGATGCAGCCCAGTCCATAGACATCATGCCTTCAATTGCCATGTATCTAGTGTCTCTTATGGCCAGCTCTGTAAGACATGACCGTATTTCTGGCCCAGTTCAGTCCCTGCTAAATTGGGTAGCTGCTCCAGGCCTTCATTTCTGCATCTCTATTGACCCTCCTACATCTAAGTGACTGCCTGACACCAACTCATTTGCTTTCCTTTTCTTTTAGATAAGCACTGTACAGAAGCAGCCATATTATCCTGGAGGTTACTGCACAGCAGTGCAATTCATTTGAAGATTCAGAACTATTAAAATGAATCAGTTGCTAAGATTAACACCAGACAGTCAGCCAGGACCCAGAGACAGTGGAGCAACACTTAAATATTTCCTTTTTCTGATGTGGCTTCAGTCTGGTTTTGAAAAGGATCTTAAGTAAACCACATAGGAAGCTCATTGCTGTGACATGAGAGGAAAGCCATGTTTTTAAAGCAGTAACAGCATCCCCAAGAAACAAATTTACAAAAACAGTCAGAGAATATGGCTTCCTTACAGCCAAACTGTACTACTACTCTCATCTTCAATAAAACACAAAAAGATGCCAGTTGTGAAAACACAGCTTGCTGCTATTTAGAGGCAACACCTCAAGGCAGAGCACAGGTTTCTGCATCACACCCCACTGCCCACCCAGGTAACATAATGTGGCTGCCCACAGCACAGCCCATGCTGCTGGCATGTATGATTCCTCCTCTACCACCCAAAAGCTTCCCAGCCAAACAAAACCACAGAGCTGACCTCCAAAATTCCTCTTTCAATCTGTACCCTACTGACTTGAGTGGTTCAAAAGAGACTGAAGTGTTTCAAATATCATCTGAAATTAATAAGTAAGGCAGCTTTACACTTTCCTATAAACCCTGCCACAGTATGCAAGGAAAGTCTAAAAATGACAGAACAAAAATTACATCGTTTCCAAACCCACATCTGTCCTTCTGTATCATAGCTGTGCCAAAAAAGGAGTATAAATACTTTACTCCACATTTGAAATATTTTCTCTGCCCTGTTGCTGCATAAAAATCTCAGGTCAAAAAAGGAAGAGAATTATTTAAGCGAAATAACTAAAGGACAGTAAATCACTCCAAGCTCTCAGGGGCTGCATGAAAGCTGTGCCATGAATTGCCCAGGGTGGACCAATCAGTCCCTGCAGTGGGTCACAGGGACCCTCTGTCGAGGCTGGACACCCCTCCATGTCCATCCTGGTCCATGAACCCTACTTTCTCTCCTAAGAACTGGACTAGTCTTGAGAACAGGGATTGCCATACTCCCAGCCACATAGCCATGACACTCTCCCAAAGCTGGGAGGAAGATTTGAGTTTCCTTTGGCACAGAAAAAAAAAATAATTCATGTGTCTCGCTTCTTGGTTTAGGTATAAAAATTGGACAGCTCACAACGTCCCAAGTGATGCTTTTGGTACCTCCAGCAGCGCTGGGATTCTTTTGCAGCCACAGCTCCAATGAAATGCAGGGGCTCAGGCAGCCACTGGTGATTGCTTTCCATCAGCAGCTGCCCAGTCAATGTACAAGTTTTCTAGGTCACTACTGGGGTGCCTGACTCATCCTCACACCCCATAATTCTGCTTGTCAACCTTGCATCCGCTGCCAGGGCTCCTGAGCCCTGCAAGGACTGAACAAGCATCACTAGTATTATTTTCACAGGAGCAGAGCAATATCTTGCAGGACAAAAATCCAACACACATAATGCACACCAGATGTGAGTGAGCAGCACCTCTCATTTCCCACATGAAAGCAAGAGAAGCTGCACCCTTGTGCCTGGCAGGATTATCAGAATGAGCTACACCTCAGCAACTCACCCCTCTGGGGAAACAACTCCTCATCCCAGTATCAGCTCCAGGATCCTCGTTGTGTTGTTCCCTTGCTCAAGAAGAGTTCCTGGAGTCACCCATTCTTGGTACTGTCATTTCACTTTCCAGAAAGTGCATTGTCCAAGAAAGCACGAGCAAGACTAACAGCAATAGGCAACAGAGGCAGCCAAACCCCGTCTCTCCCAGAGAATTGTGCTAACATGTCCAAATTTAACTGCCTACAAGGATGAACATTCTCCATGAAACTTCAGCCTCAAATGCTTATTTTCATATATGCTTCCCTTCAGCAAAAACCAAAGCAGGAGAGAAAAAAGCCCATGAGAGAAGCAAAGCAAATTCTCTTTGAAAGCAGCTCCCAAAGCTGGCATGAGATCAGATGGATACAGGAAAGAGTGGAGCCAAGCCCTCCTCCGCGGGAGATCCCCTGGATGCCCACGCTTCTCCACCTTCCCGATGGAAATCAGGTGTGCTGGCATGTAGGGGCAAACCGTGCCCATCACCACTCTTTTATCTCAGATGGTAGCAGGGTTTATAATGCTAGAATAACATGCTGGTTCTTTCCACAACCCAGGCTCACCCCCGAGGAGGAGCAGGATACAGGCAGAGTATTCTCATCACACCTCCAGGTGCCAAACAGTTACCTGGGCATTAACCTGACAGAGTAAGAGATGCACATTCCTCAGGCAGCTGTGCTAGGCTTTGCAAAAATACATGTATTTTTATAGCTCTATACTATAAGCTACACATTTGACTTCGCAGCTACAACATTGAGTCTACAAACACAGCCAGCCTAAATTTATTCAAAGAATTGAATCAATAATTGAAACTCCTGCTTTGATCAAAGTGCCAGTGGCACAATGACAGCTCATGTCAGCACTGCTGCTCTGAGATGAAAGGATAAGTATTATTCAGAGCTGAAAGTAGGGGAAGAAACTCCTGGTAAAAGAGTGAAATACAAAGGCTGACATGGAGCGAGCGAGCGAGACAACACCTCTGCTACAGCCACCCCGCCTGTCAGCCCAGCAACTGTCTGCAGACATTTTCACTACACTATAAATTCTGATTTCCAAGCAATAAAAAAACCTCCAAGATAAAAATTCATCACATAAATTCTTAGGGAAGGAAATCGTCTTCCACTGGGGGAAAAAAGCAGAATCATCAATCAGCTACAATATACAGACAAGACACTTGTAGAGCAGGAGTTTAAGCCATGATAAATTTTGCTGTACTTACTGCCTTTAAAAATGATCACGTTACAGAAAAGCACTGGCATGATCTGTGTCCCTTGGATATTTAAGCCCTTCCATTAATTAACCAGAAGTGAAATAGGACCTAGGTCTATGGATCATTCAGTCTTAGTTCCTTGTTACTTCAAGCAACTATGTTAAAAAATTCCCTTCTTGAACTGAATAAACAACATCTTGAAGAAAAGGAATTTTTTTCACCCCATTTGGAGGAGGTTTTGGGATCTCTCTTTCTCAGACACACACAAATATTCCTCTTGGTTCCCCCTCACAGCTACGGACGTTGCTCCTTAACCATCTTTTTTTTTTTTGCCAGTGGTGTCCTTTAGGTTAAATAGCTTTCTCCCTGAGTCATTCCCACAAACTTGCAGTGTACAAAGGAGCCTGGGATAAGGACAGAACAAAAATAGTACAAAGGCTGTACAGTACTCTCTAACTGAAAAGGCGGGCATTGAACTCTATCGTACAAATTTCTAGAGTTTTTTCCTTTTTTTTTTGGGGAAACACAAGCAATAAACCATCCTAAGGATCCACAGCTCTTCACCTGATCTGTGTGAAGAACTGCTTGTGATAACCCTACACTAAGCAGAGTCTTTGCACAATTCTTAAGTGCATAACTTAAAGCAAAAATAAATTAAACCTTCTTCCACCAGAATATATACTACAATTATGATCCTTCCATTAATAAATCATTACATGCAATTTATATTCAGCCACGTTCAAAATGCAGAAATTTAATAAAGGTGTTATACGCACAAGTGCTAACAAGATAATCGCCTGTATTTCTTGCTCCCAGATGGTTCAGCTCAGATTTAGAACAGGGAAAATCACAGCAACAGCCACCAGTGTGGAGCCATCATATCAAAACCAGCCTCAAACTGGTGCTGGTCACAAGCAGAGGGACACATCCCAGGGGATGGGACATGTCACTAGCAGGGACCCTCTGTCCATCCCAGGCAGCCATCACAGGGAGGAATTTCACTAAAAGCATTTTAAATGGTTAAATCATTCATTAAATTAAATTAACAATGTTATTATTTTCCAGACTGAGACTTGATTACTGGAGCTACTGTTGTCTAAAGCACATTCATATTTGAGTCAGCCAACGTGGTCAGAGCAGATAATCCCAAGTGCTGCTCAATGATTTAACTCTGTGCTATGTGTCCTTGAGACACGGCATACCCCTGTAGATCACCCCTCTCTTTGGCTGGTGCTGCCTTGGCACATGCTGACTGTCTGTGCCTGGACTGAACAAAATAATGTTCAACTTCAAGATGTGGGACAGACATGCATCAGGTAAACCACAGTTACACACCGTGATGGGACACATCTGACCTGGACAAGGCCAAAGAAAGCCAGCAAATGTGGCAGAGATACGCCTCACTGTGTGACCAAACTCTGCTCTCACATGCACCAACCCAAATCTGGAGCAGGTTCACCAGCTTCGACAGATTTACTTGAAACTGACACCCACAGTAGCATCTCACCTACTCAAAGTCACTACAAGGACCAAAAATGGACATACACATTTCCTAAATGCAACACTTGAACAGAAAGTTGCCCTAAGAATTTATTTTTTCAGAGGTGATGCTGTTCTTGTGACTATTATTTTCTACTTCCATTTATTTCTACTTCTGCCCTGAGTGGAAGGCACGCCGTTCCATTTAAAAATTCAGGACACAAATGGGGACCAGATTACATCTATCCCAAAGCTGCCAAGAAGCAATTGCTGTATGAAACCAAAAATTCTCCTGGGATTTTGCTCAAATCCGCAAAATATTCCCGAGCACTAAACTTTCCACTGGGACTATTACATTAGCAGATAGTCTGTGTGTGAAAATCCAAGCATGCAGCCGTTCTCCTAATGGTTTCCAGGACAAGCAGGCTGCACAGGACACACACTCCTGCCTTAGCACCAAATAACATTTATACCAGATCTGGCCTTTAAAGTGCCTCTCAGTGAGAAAAAAAGACACTGTGGAGTCAGGCTTTCGTTTCCTGGAGGAAAGCTGCAATGGTCAGCAGTAACATCCCTGCATAATCCTGAACACTTGTGTGCACAGAGCCTGGCTGTGCCTGACCCTCCCAGGCTGCTGCTGGGATCCCTTTCAACCTCCTTAGGTGTGTCTCTGCTGGGGAAATGCAAAGCCTTTGGCTCTGTGCTGGTGTTTCCTCACAGAAGAGCTCCTGCAAGGAGCACCAGAGCTGTATCCGTGCATCCATCCCTCCATCCAGGGACCAATGCACAGAGGGTTTGGTGCAGATCACCATGGGAGGCCAGGACTTGGAAACTGCCCGCATGCCTGTCACCAATCCTGCAGATACTTGGACTTAGGATCCTGAGGCCACACGTGCCCCTTTGGATTGAAGCTGTCCTCCCTCCTCCAGCAGCTGAGTGCTTTCCAAATGAGGAGGAAATAGCAAAGTTTCCCCTGCCAAATGCTGGCAGAGGGAAAAGGGGAGCAATGGACATGGGGAGAGATGAGAATGGACATGCAGGTTACTGGGGGGTGTCCCACACCAATCTGGGGAAACTGGGAGGCCCAGCCCCAGCAACACTGTGGGGCACATAGCTGCCCTATTTAACAACCTAAAGCCAGCCTCCCTGAATTCACCCCTCACATCACTGCTCCAGTCGTGGCTGGGGATGAGGAAGGCTGACCAGGACACAGACCCTCCATGGACCATGGACCCAGCACAGCCCCAGAGAGGGTTTTACTGTGGGCTCTTGCCCAGCCAACACTCCCTGCCCTCACCACAGACATTTCTTGATAAGGTATTTATAGAAACCTTGGAAAAGCTTTTCTGGCCCATTAGAAATGACTACGTATATATACACATATACATGCATAAAAGTAAATATATACACAGGGTCCACATTTTATTTATATATAATATATGCAGCCATGTATATCTATATATATGTAAATACATAAAAATACATAAACATATATCTACATATATTTATATATATATATTTAATATCTATATATAAGTATATACAATGCACACTTGTTAGCAGGAAAGGCGCTGCCAGATAACTGTGCTCAGGAAAATTCATAGGACTCATGTTCAGTACCACCCTTCTCTCAGGAAGCTTTTAGGCTTATTTCCATACATTAAAAGACATAACCTGAACTCAGTGGATGCCCGAGAAGGGCCTTGCAGACCCTCAGCCACCAGATCCTCATCTCTGTCCGCAGCTGCCCACAGCTCCCGGGATGCTCGCACAGCACCAGGAAAGAGAAAAAAACTCTTTCCATCGAAAGAGGAAAAAGCCCAGGCAGCGACCTTCCTGTACTTAAAGCTATGAATCACAAAACCTGGCAGGAGGATTCGGGTTAAATTCACGTCGTGAGGCTGACTTTTTTTTTTTTTTTTTTTTTTTTTTTTAAACCGGAGTTTATCTTTGTTCCCTGCATGGCTAGGAAGGTTAAATATAAAAAAGTTCCCTCTCACCATCCCCTTGGAACAGCAAGGCGAGAAAGCGCTCCCCCGGTGCGGGGGCCCTGCTGCGTGTCCCCACGCACCCGCGGGCCGGGCCGGTGTCCCGGAGCGCTCCGAGTGACAGCCCGGCGCTGGGACCCGCGGGATCGCTGCAAGCATTCCCCGCGCTCCCTCCCGGCCGGCGCTCCGCTCTCCCGGGCGCGTTCCTGCTTCCCAGCGCACTGCGGGCACCCCGCTCCGCCCGGGCTGCTCCGGGGCTCGCCCGCGCCGCTCCGCCTTCCCGGAGCGGGGGAGACTCCCGGCGGCGGAGCAGCGGCGGCAGCCGGGCTGGCGGCTCGGGGCTGAGCGAGCGGCGGGCCGGCTCAGCGCGGACTCGGCCCCGCGCAGGGTCCGGCAGCCGGCGGAGGGCTGCCCAGGCCTCCCCGCATCCTCCCGGGGGGCGGCGGGCACGGCAGCACTGACGGGCGGGCACGGGAAGCGCCACCCCGCAGCGGCACCCCGCACAGCGCGGCACACACGTGGGCACGGCCGCCGCACCCCCCGCGCACGGACACACGTGTGGGCAGACGTGTCCGCACGGACACGGGCCGCGCCCGCGGGGCACACACGGACACCGCCCCCCTTCCCCGCCAGTACCTCCGGCTCCGCGCCCCGCCGTCCCCGGCAGCACCGCTGCCATCCGCGCCGCTGCCGCCGCCGGGCGCGCTCCGCCGGCCGCCGCGGGCCGGGCCGGGGCGGGGACAGCCGGGCGGGGACAGCCGGGGGTGGGGACAGCCGGGCGGGGGCAGCCGGGGGTGGGGACAGCCGGGCGGGGACACCCGGGCGGGGGCAGCCGGGGGTGGGGACAGCCGGGCGGGGACAGCCGGGGGTGGGGACAGCCGGGGGTGGGGACAGCCGGGGTGGAGACAGCCGGAGGGGACAGCCGGAGCGGCCCAGGCACCTCCCGGCGTGGGGTGGTCCTTCCCGCCCCTCTCCCCCCTACATGTCGGGGGTGTGGGGTGCACGTTCAGGGGAGGGTCGCACCAGCCCCACCCGGAGCCACTGAAAGACACCTGGGTACGCCCGGGGTGCTCCTGTGTCACTGCACGGCTGCCCCGCCTCGTGTCTGGGGATGCTCGGGATCTAAATCCCGACCTAGGGACCGGCGCAGGCTCCCCGGTCCGAGGAGCCGAGTCCCAAGCCCGTGAATTAACCCTGGGCATCCTCCTCGTCTCCCAGGGCTCTAGCTTCTCCCTGTGCATGGAGGAGCCGATGGCAGTTCGGGGTTTGACTGGGGATATGACTTTCGTTCCTAAACTCAGCTCCCCATTCCTGAGCGCTGCCCCTTGCCCTGCTGCCCCGCTGCTCCATCACGCGTCTTTGTGGTTTGGCGCACCAGCTGCACGGGATGAGTGCTCATTAGGCTGGAGTGACCCACTGCTCCATCTCCCCAGACCACTCCAGCCCTGCTGCCAAGGGTTTGACAGAGGAGACCTGGCAGAACAGCTCCTCTCTGTGTGTGTTTGCACAGCACTTATGCCCATCCCTGTAGCCATGAGGACACAGACCGAGTTGAGCAGTCCCAACACACCCTATTCCCAGCAGTGCCCCATAGAATAGGCATCTTTTGGCATGAGTGGCACTGCCAGAACACTGCTTGGGTTTCCCCATCTCGGTGCTTCAAACCTCTTTCAATCCAGCAAGCTGCCCAGTCATGCCAGGATTGTCCATTGTAATTGTACTTTTTTCTTCCAGGCACTGATTGTGGCTTCTCCCTCCTCAATACTGTTTCAAATGGATAAGGGCAGATAGGAAGAAATGCAGCAACAGGCTGAAGAAGAAACCACTCACTGTCACCACAGCCCCATAAAGGGGCACTGCAAGACAGGAGCTGGTCCAGTGCCGTGGCCACAGGACTGGGTGGATGCAGAGAGGATTCCCAGCAGCTCCAGGCACTGGGAGTGTGCTGTGGTACACAGCTCTGTGAGGCATCAGAAAACCCAGCTTTGCTCAAAGTTTGGGTTTTGCCCAGATGCAAGACACAGGGAAGCTATAGGATATGAGAACAGGCAAAGAAGCAGAAAATATTTGGTGGTGAAATCAGGTTCCTCAGTTCCTGCATCTGTGCATGTCCCATGAAGAAGTTACCCCAGAACAATGTTTGCCATGTGAGCTGGGCATCCTCAGAGGTGCCCTTCCCTCATGCCTGTGTGCAAGGCGAGGTGCCAGCCAGGTGCTGTCCCTGCAATGTCTCTCTGGAGCTTTGAAACTGAAGCATCTTTTACTTGAAGTTGTCCCCCTGAAGTTGCCTAATACAGACTGTGTTTATGCTCAAAGAGGGGAGCAGTGAATTGCAAATATGCCACTTTTTGAGGTGGGGGGCAAGAGGAACCATCACATCCCTGACCTCTTCAGGAGAACAACAACAGGCCAGTGCTTAGGGTACCAGATTTGGATTAGAGATAGTTGTTCAGTTCCTTTGTTATCTGCAGATGCCTTGAGTATGTAGGAGAAGATTAAGCCCAAATTCAGGTTTTTGAATGTCTAGCTAAATCTTCTGCAAAGTCATAAGGAACCTTGACAATAGACACCTCAGTCCATGAGAGGAATTTGCCTTGGATTTTTCAGATTTTCCTGCCTCCCCTAGAGAGGTTAGCTTTGCTTATAAGCACAGGTGAACTATGAACCAGCTCAGCTGTAAAATGAAGGTGAAATTTTGCCCTTGCTTGTTAAGTGCCTATTCACTGTGGCAGGTGAAGTGGGATGAGGGCACTGCTGTCAGTGAGTCCACTGAGTCCAGTTCAAAGTGGCAATTCAAGCACTATTTTTTGTTGTGTTCCAACTTTATCATTTGGTTGGGCAAAATGGGACACATTATTTTGGTTATTCTGCTTCCCAGACTGTGTCGTGGGGGCCTGGGGGCAATCTGGCTACCCTTGGCCAAGCAGGTCCAAGCTGTTCAAGGGCTTTATTTTGTTTCTCATTCTGGCCCCAGGGTTTGTACTCCCCTTTCACCTACTGCTGCATGGTGATCAGTGCTGATTTTGGTGCTAGAAGAACAAATACATCAAGAAAAAAGATTATCTGCCATCTTGTCTTTCAGCAGAATTGCAAGGACCTGGTGAACCATGCTGTTACGTTCCCAAGGAAAAGACTTTTTTTTTCTGCTGAAGTTGAAGTATTGTTTCAATTTTCTCTCTTATTATAAATTTTCTGGTGTATGTTTCCACATGATTTTCAAATTCTTTTCTCCAGTTCAATTCCAGTTTGATTTGATAAACTGGAAAGTGGATGGCTGATTGGAGAGGGAATTCTCTAACCCCTTGTGGTTTGATACATCTGATAACCTCTGGGGAGCTGTGTCTGCCCAGGAGGGCAAGGCAATTGCCACTCAAGCTTCTCCTCTTAGCAGCTCCAATATTTTAATAAATTTCATATGTACTTAGTAATTTGTTTATTTATATATTTTATTAAAATATATTATTCCCTCAATCTGGGAATAGCTCCAGTATTCTAATATTTTTTTTGTGTGTTTGTTTGTTTTATGTCATCCTTCTAAAGAATTTGGGAAAGGAAGGAAGTTGATTTTCCACCCCTTTTGGTTCTAACCTGCTCAACCAGGACCAAGTGCCACCAGAATTCCAGGTCAGCAGATTGATATGATATGATATGATATGATATGATATGATATGATATGATATGATATGATATGATATGATATGATATGATATGATATGATGGTGATATCTTTTTTCACTGTCTCCCTCCTGCTTCTCCCTGGTAGCCTTGGATTCAGGAGACCCACATTATTCACACATCTCATGCCTCTTATACCCTTCTAGGTAAAAACAAACACCTCTCATGGATATCCCAAGCATTTTGGTGAGCTACCTAGGAAGGGAGAAAAGCATTTCCAGGTGCCACCATGGCTTGGTCCTAAGCAGCCCCCTGCATCACTCAGCATCCCTGCACCATCCCAAACACCTGCTGGCTGGGGAGCTCTGAGCCACTGCTGCTGGCAGAGCTGGGGCTGGACCCGAGGCCCTGCAGCAGGGATGCAGCCATCCCAAGCCACGAGCACAGCCCGGGTGTTGGTGCTCAGCTGCATTTGCAGGCAGCCGTGCGTGTAATCCCACAGACTCCAAACGCTGCAAGCAGACAAATAACTGTCCCGCTCCGCCTGGCGCTGCGGCAGCCCCGCTGCCCGCGCACAGTTCTGCTTCTCGCTGTCGCTGCTGCTCTGGGCAGCGCCTGATGGGCAGCCAGAGGGCTCCAGCCCCGTCAGCACCACTCTGGGGATGGCACAAATAGCTGCCCTGCAATGCAGAGACACGGCAAGAGCTGAGTCAAGGAATCAGAACACACTGCATAGAAACTCCCACCCAGGCAAATTCAGTTAATTACAGAGCCACAAAGCCTTTGACAAGGTGGAGAACACTCTCTGTCTTCTTGATAGTCACAGGCTTTACCTGCCCTGAAGAGACTTGTAGCTATTGGGCAGAGGCAGATCCTCTTGCAGCATTGGAGCACCACTTTCTGAAATCACATCTGCAGAAGGGTTTTAAGTAATCTTGTCACCTGGCAGCCAGTAAACTCAGCTCCAGTAAACCTGGAGCCCCAAAGAAACCCATCCTGCTAAATAATTAGCCACTGTTAAAATTTCTACCACAACAACTGTGCACATTAATCACATTGCCTCTGATACACATTTCCTAGGCAGCATTGTATTTGGAGGCAGCAGAAATATCTCTGCACATCTGTTTTTCCAGTTCTGCCAAAGAGCTTTCATTTTTCTCTAATAACTTGACCTCTTTGGTTTCTGGCAGGAGACAGCTAAGCAGAGCACTCGCTCTCTGGATTCGCTCCAGTATGGGATGAGGTCATGACCACAAAGAAAAAAAATACAGCTGGATGGTTATGAAGCAGTGGGAAGAAACAGGGCAGGGACCAGGCTGCTTCTTTCCTTCCCTTTTATATCCAATGGGATTTTGTTTCTGGGTGTGTTTATTCCCCAGGCAGACAGTATCACCAAAGCAGTATTTCCTGCAAGCTGCTGCTGTGGGGAACCTCCTCTAGCAGCTGACCATGCCCAGGGTGCACTTATAAATAGCACAGCCAGCTAATTCCTCCTCTGGTCGGCTGTCAGGAAATGTGAGGCGCAGGTCCTAGGGGTTTCTACTGATATATTGCATCTCCCATACATGTTCATCTTGATTTTGGCAGGGTGAGGTCCATACCCCCCACTCCCTCTTTATTTTTCCATTTCATCACATTCTCATTACTCTTTCACACAGGGCTTTCTGTGCTGGGGGCTTCCACCTTGCATTTTTTATTCAGTCTGCTTCCTTTTTTTCTGATCTTCAATTAAATCATCTTTAAGCAGCAAGCAGAATAAATGTCAGTGGGGTGAGAAGGAGGTGGAAAAGAGAGGAGGGATGAGGAAATGGAAAATGGGGAGAAGATATGCCAAGCACAGGAGAGACAGAAAAGCAGTCTGCATGTGTTCCTCTGTTGGGATAGTTTTTCTCTCCCTGATCTCACTTTCTCCATAGCCAGAAATTCCACCTCAGGATTTGCCAAGGCGAAAATGTAGCATTTCTCTGCTGGGCCACAAAGCAAGTGTGAAATGTTCTGTTTTAATCATTTACAGAACAAAAGGAACACAACAGTCACCATCTGATTCATATCTGCTGAAATCCAGCAGCTAAAGCTGTGGGAGAGGAGATGAAAAAAGGAAAGGGTGGTGTTTTTTTTTATTTTCTCCTGGTTAGTCACTGTTGACCTAAGACAAGAAGGACCACATTGGATTATTGTAAAGTTTAAGAGCTCCTAGTGTCCTCTCCAGTAGATGACTGCAGAGAAAATACACAGAACATTACAAGTGCTGTTTCCTCGAGTTCATGATTCCATTTATCTTCCTGAGCCAGAAGTTTTAGCTGCATCATCAAGTTTGAGAACCCTTCATAGACCTTTCTCCCATGATGTTTTCTAATCACTTTTTGAGCTCGTTCATACTTCTGGCACCCTGGAGGCCCTGTGGCAGCAAGCTGCACAATGGAATTGTGTGCTGAGTGAAGACATACTTCCTTTGGGCTGTTTTAAGCCCTTCCCTCTTTCACAGAATCTCAGACTGGATGAGGTCAGAAGGGGTTCTGCAGGTCATCTGGTCTAACCATCCTGCTCAGGCAGGACCACCTAGAGCCTGTTTCCCATGTCCAGATGGCTTTGGAATAACTCCAAGGATGGAAAATCCACAACCTCCCTGAGAAATATGTGCCACTGCTTGATCACCATCACAGAAAAATCTGTTTCCTGATATTCAGAGGGAACCTCCTGTGTTTCTGTTTGTGCCCATTGCCTCTGGTCCTGGCACTGGGCACCAGTGAAGAGAGTCTGATTACAACCTCTTTACAGCCTTCCTACAGGTATTTATACACATTGATGAGATGCCCCAGAGCCATTCCTTCTCTATGCTGATGAGACCCAGCTCTCTCAGCCTTTGCTCACAGAAGTGCCACAGTCCCTTCATCACCCTTGTGGCTCTTTCCTGGACTACATCGACTATGTTCATGTCTCCCTTGCACTTACTTACTTCTACGCCATTCATAATTCTTCTACTGCTACTGTACCTTCCTTCAAGCATCTCTTTTCCACCTAATTCATCTGTAGTTTACTCAGAGCCTGCTTTCATGTAAGCTGCTCTCTCCCTCAGTCACTTTTCCTCCCTTGCTGGGTACTTCTCCAGGGAACGTGAGAAATGTTCTTACTGCACAAGGTACAGGTGAGCCATGCATTGACTTACACAGCAGCAAACCACAGAGAGGTTTTCAAAGGTCAGGCATGGCAAAGCAGAGCAGAAATCTTTAAGACAAGGAGAAAAAGAAGAGCTAGGAAGGGATTTCCCATTAATTGTTAATTTCATCATGGGAAGTTTTGAAATCACTAAAATTTCTGCAAGCATGTAGAAGAGTAAGAGTAACATCCAGCACAGATTCAGCAAGAACAGAGCTGTCAGACTCATCTGACCTGCTCCAATGAGGTGACAAACCTGGCAGATGAAAGAGAAGGTGCAGATGCTGTGTTGGTGTATAAGTGTGACTTCTGGTACTGTGTCATATGGTGTCACTATAGGCAAGATAGGAACACCTGGGCTACAATAAAATATGAATGGATGGATGCATGACTGGTCAAAACTTTTCTTAGAGGTTAGTTACTCATGGTATGATGTGATGCAAAAAACCTCTCATTAATCTGGTCCCAATCAGAATTTCCACGAATAACACAGAATCCAAGCACCACTTTTTACATTTGCAGCTGACAGCAAGCTGGGACAAGCTGACAGAAAGCTGGACACAGGGCTAGAGGTCAAGGAAGACATGATGACCAGGAAAAAAGGGATACACTCCACTGATCCTCCATTGGATGCCCCCTTCAGCCCCTGCAGATTGGGCAAGAAACTCTCAGTCTGACCCATGGAAGGCCTTTTCCCTGCCTATGCCTGCCTTTGGCTTAAATTATGGAAATCTGATTAGACACTGAGGAAACCCTTCCAGGGTGGCACAGCACTGGGGTGAGTTGCCTGGGAAGGCTGCTAGGATGAGTTGGCCCTGCACACAGGGTGATGGGTGAATGGAAGCCACTATCCCTGCCTCCAGGCACAGGTGGGGTGTATCTGTCCTCCTGAAGTCCTGCTCAGACCTGCTCTTCTGTGACTTTTAGTCTGATTATGCTTTATTACAATATTGATGTTTTGTCTCAGCATGTTGTTATTATAATACTCCTTTACCTCCTGCTCCTCTGCTAATAACTCCTGCTGTTCAGGTGGCTGATTTAACCAGGGCTGAGCATTTCTGACCTGGTATTCTTTGGTTACACCATCACTTCACACCATAAATCCAAGGTGCCACTGGGATGGCCTTGTCCTCTACCTCTCCAACCTGTGCCTGGTCATACCTGGCACTGCAAACCAGACAGCTGTGCCTGACTTAGGTCAGGGATCTGATCCAGCTGAAATCTCACCAGCTGGGAGGAAGGTAAAGAGGAGAAATCATATTTCCATTACTTGTTCTGCTATCTCATATCCTTTGTCTGTCTTGTCTACCTTGGATGGAGTAATCACATCTTGTGCTATGTTTGGAAAGCAGAGTGGAATTGTAAAGTGATATAAGCACTGGTTTGAATAATCTTTTCCAGACTGAGGGATGTCTAAACTCTTGTGCAGAGGAAAGTGGTGTCCAAGGAGTCCCTTCTAAAATCGACCACAACTTGTTATTTGGGACAGGGAGCTTTTTATTTGTTGCTAAATACTAAGATCTAGAGGATTTGGCAAGGTTAGGAGAAGTGGGCACGTGCCACTGAGGAAAGACTCTGTTTAAGAAATAAGAGAAGGAAGATTGAGAAGATAAAAGGAGCTGGTCTAAGTTCTGTCACAACAAAAAGTGCATTTTAAAGTTATCTGACATGTTTTAACCACAATCAGGTAATGAATGAGGCAGCCAAAGGAAGGCTCTTGGCTTTATTCCCATTCCCTGTTAAGACACTCCTGGGGGTGAATGCATGTCAGAGCAGTCTCTATCCTGACACCAAGTGGAGAGAGCTCACACTTTAAAATGTGATCATGTGTAAATCCTCACTGGCAGTGAGGACAACCACTCAATGTGCCACCCATTCTAGAACCAGTGAAACCCATACAGTTTTTAAGCATTTTTGTATTTCTAGGAATTTTTTTCAAGAACATATCTCCTAGCAGCAGAAACATACATTGGAGATAGTGATACTTGATTAAAAACCACTCTCTTGGCTCCTGCATTTTACCTTCCTATCCCAAGTTTCCACCACTGCCATACGTGGTGAGTACCCAGTGGGTGCATGTGGATCATCTTTGCTGGGGTCAAAGGGGGTTTCAAGAGTGGCAGGGTAGTCACAGAATCACAGAAAAGGTTGAGTTTAGCAGGGCATCTGGAGCTCATCTGGTCAATCCCCTGCTCAAGCAGGGCCACCTACAGCCCATTTCCTGGGTCAATGGCTAGACAGCTTTAGAGTATCTCTAAGTGTGGAGGTATTTCTTGCCCTGAAAATGAAGAGGAGGGTGCCTTTTCCTTGTGAGGAAGGCCAGTGCTCAATCATGTCAAGGATGCACATTGCAGTGTGCTAGTCCAGTCTCACCATGCTGGCAAAGAGCAAGGCAGGGTCCCTAGTCCTGACACTGGCATATCTGCCAGCACATCTCATTTCACACTTTCCAGCATGCTCTTCTCAGGAGGGCTTGGGGGCTGGTCATTTCTGGGCTCCTGAGTGTGAGAGAGGCATGGAGCTCCTGGAGCAGATACAGCTGAGGGCTACAAAGAGGAGTAAGGGACTGGAGCATCTCTCTTACAAGGATTGGCTGAGAGCCTGCTCAGCCTTGTTCAGAAGAGATGACTGAGAGGTGACCTTATCAGTGTCTGTGAGTATCTGAAGGAGGGTGCCAAGAGGATGGAGCCAGGCTCTGCTCCACGAAACCAAGCAAAAGGACAAGCTGCAACAGGCAGAAACTGATGCACAGGAAGTTCCATCTGAATATGAGAAAGAAACTTCTTTGCTGTGTGGGTCATCAAGCACTGGAACAGACTGCTCAGAGAGATTGGGGGATCTCCCTCACTGGAGACATTTTGGAACTATCTGGATGCAACTCTGTGCAATTGATGGCACTTGGGCAGAGAGGTTGGATCAGATGACCCCACTGTGGTCCCTTCCAGCCTCACCCATTTTGTGATTCTGTTATTTTCCCCTTTCCATGCACATCAGACCTCTAGTGCTGGGGGCCAGAAGCCCTGCTTCAGAAACTTCCCATGCTGCAGCTCAAGTCCTCACCACACCTAACCTAGAACACCTCTAACTCATCCTGAGAATCTCATCTCTTTTGACCTTGGCCCTGGGATTAAGGGGAGATCACTGCCTTGAGGTTTCCCCATGGATTCAGCCTCTGAAGCCTTCAGCTTCTCTGCCTCCCAGATGAAGAAAAATCCCTCATCATTTTGCAAGGTGTCAGAAAGTCACAGAAACTCCAGTACCAGCCGCTGGCTAAGCCTCAAACCCCCAGCCAAGAAACAGCAGCATCATATAGTGCTCTCCACCAGAAAGATAACAGCTTTTCTTCCAGGGGAAAAAACCCCCTGCATCAATTTAACACAGAAAGCTACCAATCACATCTAGTGTCAAACTATTCCATCCCTCTGATGGATGGCATTCAAAAACAGCACAGAAAGGAGGCACTGGTACTGATAAATTTAAAAACATTTAGCAGCAGCCTTGTTGTTTAAGCCACCTCCTAATTACTCAACATAAAAAAAGCCAGGCAGAGGAAAATGTGTCATGCATGGACTTACCCAGCTGATCCAGAGCAAAGAGGGCAGGGGCACCTTCGGAGAGCTCATAGTCTGAGGGAAGAAGAACAAATGCTAGGGGAGTCAGCTGGAGAGGTAGATGAGGACAGATGGGGTGACAACGTTGCTTTAATCACACTGCAGATAAGCCCCTGCTCAGCTTGCTTCCAGTTCCCTGACAGCTTTCATGTGCCTGTTGTGGGTTTTCTTTTGATTCAGCTCTTACTGAAAAACCTCAGAACCAGCTCAAGACAGAGACTTGTCAGGATGAAGCCTGAAGCTCCACTGCCCTGTCTGTACCCTCCCTGGGCTCCCCAGCAGTGCTCCCTTTTTTGTCCATACCACAGCTCTTCACTCCCTTTCTTCAATTTACCTAGTGCCCAGGGCATGGCCAGGAGCACCCTGCCTGCAGCAAAGCTTTCCTGTGTGCTACAGTCTCCTCCAACAACAGCAGCTGGAGAAGGTCTAACCAGCAGGAGCAAGAATTACTCAGAGGCTAACCAAACCTTTGAGTCATCTGACAACAGCAGATCACTGAGCTGGTGGCATCTCTCACCAAAAACGTGTAGGGGTTTGTTTTGCATCCCACAAATGAGCCCACCCAATCTTGTCTGCTCTCAGCTGCACAGCACACACAGACCCCTCACTGCCAATAAGATCCACACCACACAGCAACATGTGACCAAGTGTTGAATTCCATTTGTGCCTTCTAGTTCGTGGGGATTTTGCTATTTCAAACCTTTCTTGCAATATCAAAGTGCCGATAAATTGGAAAACACAGTGCAAATTTAAAAAAAAAATAGATTGCAGAGGGTGGGGGGATTTTGTGGGTTTTGTTTTTTCGTTTTACAATTCATGGCATTTTTTCAATGAATGAGCTTGACTTAAAAAACTTTTGGTCTAGAATCTGTGGGTCTCTGTATTCCTAGTGTTTCCAGGAGGGCATTTGAGAAGGGCAGGTGCATGATGCCCTACAGCAATCCCATACCTGTGCCCTTTCTA
This sequence comes from Luscinia megarhynchos, assembly GCA_034336665.1. Lineage (NCBI taxonomy): Eukaryota > Metazoa > Chordata > Aves > Passeriformes > Muscicapidae > Luscinia > Luscinia megarhynchos. The sequence goes on from JAPFBE010000003.1 coordinate 76,910,584, forward strand.
AGACATCTTTCCCCCTGTTATAAAATGCTCTTAGGCCCCACAGTTAGAAATAGTTGTGAGCCATGAGTTTAGGATAGCAGTGGGCTGCATACAAAACCAAAAGCCAATGTATATCCACATTCAATTGTTTAAATGGTTTAGAGCTCCTGATGGCAGTGACTCTGCCATCCTCTACTTTACAGACACACAGTGCAATCCTGAAGTCTACAGGCGTTTGACCAATACAGTTATAAACAATAACACAGACCATGCACATAGCAAAGATTTTTAAGACACAATGGAAGCAGAGACTGTTCTAATGGGGAAGAAGAGTGGACTGCAGCAAGCATCCCTGTGCTGTTCCCCTGGGGCCACCCTGGGCTGGGTACCTGCAGAAGCAACAGATCTGCCATAAGGATGTTTCCCAGCAGCGCTTTGCTGGGGATATTGAACCCAGGGCTCAAAAGCATAAATCTAATTATGGGTTCAAGAGCACAAAGCTACTTATGTGATTCAGCTCTCACAGAAAAGGAGGCAATGCCACATCTTGGTTTGTCCCTTTCCCTTCCCCCAGCACCTGGGCTATCAGCAGGAAGCCAAGGGAAACAGATGGAGATAAGCCAGCACTTTACCAAAGCAAAGGGCTTCCGTTCCCAAGCTGCTGCCAGCTGCAAGGCTGGGGGCTTATTTTGGTTTCAGTCTGGGGCACAGCACATCCCAGACGAAGAAGGAACTCTGCCCAGGGAGGGACAGCTTGGGCTGGCCCAGGGGACAGGGACCTCTGGTAAAAAAGGATGACCTGGGGCTAAGCAAGGAGCACTTGTGGCTGCTCCTGCCAAATGTTCACATGGGGATTAAAAGCAAGTAAGAGCAGCTGACTGGAAATTAGGTAGAGAATTGATAGAGGAAATACTGACTACTCCTCATTGTATCTGCACCAAGTGCTTTCCTGAAACAGGGATATTTTAGAGAGCAATAAACTCTAGCCCTGAGGTGGGACACCTTGTGTCTGGCTAAGGTGGGCTGAAGCCATGAACAGTCCTTGCACAGGGAATCCCCAGCTGGGGCAGCCCCCTTGTCATTGCCAGGACAGCATGTATCCCTGCAGCCAACCTAAACTGCCCCACACAAACATGATTGAAGAGAATATTTTTATCAGTTCTCCTGTCACTCCTTCCAACCATGGTCACATCTGCAGAGTCCTACTTGTGGAGAGTGAGGGTGGTTATATCTAGCACAAGTGGCACTTTAACTGGCCAAAAGATGGGAGTTGGGGCCCTTTTCTTTCCTTTCTTTTCCCCCTTTTTTTTTAAGTGCACTCCAGAGAAGGAAAACAAGCCACAGACCAAGCTAGTGTGACAGTTTGGATCTGACCTTTCCACCTTCATACCAAGTACTGCCTGGCTCTGGACATAGCCCAGCAAAACCCCTGGGACCACTGCAAGCACAGTGGTGAATGGCAGCAGCACATTGGGAAGGCTCTCAGCACTTTCACTGGGTGGATTAAGAGCCAGCAATCATGTCCTACCTCCTTTCACATTGGAAAAGGGGTGGATCCCACCATGGGACAACCAGCTTGTTTCATCCAGCTTCCAGTTCTCAGCAGGGTCCATCTCTGATCCGCAGCATCAAAGATCTGCTTGCAATGCCTCCTGCTGCTCTCTCTGCGGGAATAACCAAAAGATACTCTGAGCATCTGTCATGCTGCTAGACCACAGACAGCTGCTGAGAAGCTCACCTCAGCAGAGGAAAATCTTGTCAATATTTCAGGGGAAGAATTTTTTTTTTTTTTTCAAAAATGTGAGGAAAAACCCGCACAGCTCACAGGGAACTCTTGGACCAAGGAGTTGCTGACTCTACTTATCATATCAAGAAGCCTCCCCACTGCATCAAAAGGGCACCAACACTTGGACCTCTTAAATTTCTGTAATCAGTCTGACGAACACTTAGAAGTTCCTTATCCATCATGATACTTGCAGGGATGGCGTTTTTCTTCTGAGTTGGGTGATGTTTCACAAGAACATCTATCAGGGATGTGTGTCTTGGCTTTACATGCCCAGCCATCAGGTCCTGGCAGGTGAGGTGACTGGACAGGCTTGCTGGCCCTTGTTCCCACATCCCAGATGGGAGCTGCAGGCTGAAAGTTGCAGTCAGATATACATTCCAAGGCAATGCTTGGCTCTCACAGCTGCCCCAGCCACGGAGCAGTGGCTGCAGGCCACCAGGGAGGGATGGGGATTATTGAGCAGTTAACACGAGAGCTCTCCACCCTAAAAAGTGTCTTTCTGGTGTAGACACTAAATTATTCTCCTGACTATTGGTCATTCAGTGCAATCCATAGGTTTGTTGCACCTGGGAATCCTCATGGAGACGTTTTCCTTACCTTGACTCCTTGGACCTGTGCGTCTGGGCAATCCCAGATGTGAGCAAAGACTCCAAGAATAACTCATGGAGAGCAGCTCTGTGGAGGACTGAGGTTCTCATGGATGCAAAGCTGGATATGATCCAACAGTGTGTGCTCACAGCCCAGAAATCCAGCCTCACCCTGGGCTGTGCCAGAGCAGGGTGTCAGCAGGGGAGGGGGGATGCTGCCCCTCTGCTCTGCTCAGACCCCACCTGCAGGGCTGCATCAGCTCTGGGGTCCCACACAAGGAGGACATGGACCTGCTGGAGTGAGGCCAGAGGTGGCCATGAAGGTGATCAGAGGACTGGATCACCTCTCCTACAAAGACAGGCTGAGAAAGCTGGGGATGCTCAGCCTGGAGAAGAAGGCTCCAGGCAGACCATATAACACCTTCCAATACATAAAGGTGGCTTATAAAAAGGCTTAGATTAGATATTAGGAGGAAATTCTTTACTGTGGGAGTGGTGAGGCACTGGCACATGTTGCCCAGCTGGAAGTCTTCAAGACCAGACTGGCTGGGGCTTTGAGCAACCTAGCCTAGTGCCCACAGCAGGGGTGGTGGAACTAGATGATCTTTAAGGTGCCTTTGAAACCAAGCAATTGTGTGATTCTATGGTTCTATGATCCCTGGTGGGGTAGCACATACAGGCATTTAATGCATCCCTTGGCCTTCAGGATTATATGGATTTAGAAGGGAATGGAGTCCTTGCAGTATCAGCAACCTCTGATTTATTGAGGAAGTGTTGTGATGCAACAAGTTTTCACCTCTGTTGGAAGATGCTGAAAAGGAGGTGACAAGGATTTTCCCTAGCACTGTCTGAGGCAAACTGAGACCCCAAATAGCAGCAATGGAGCTGATTTCATGGTGAGGTGAGTCCCATGAGACCCACCACACTGGCAGCTGGTTGTCACTGCTCCACCTCTGATTTTCTTTGCCATTATTTGTAGGAATTTTTTGTAATTTTATGCTGTCACGACCCTAATTCAGAGCACTCCTGGGAGGAACAGGCAGATAGCAATGGAGGGACACCATCACACCAGCACCTTCTCATTAGGAAATGAGGCCAAAGAAGGAGATGGATGGGGCCATGTCTCCACAGGGAAGCAAAGCATGGTGCTGGTGCTTCCCTGACCTGCAAGAAGTCGTTTCACACGTTCTCTTGCTCAACACCTTAATTGAGTAGAATTAAATACTTGTTTGTATATGTTTGGTGAGCAGGAAGCAGGACAGGTCACTGCAAGTGCAGGCAGAGCCGGGCTGGAGTTTTTTGATGTAGCAAATTCACCTGAATTGCAATTAAGAGGTACTGAGACTTCAGGCGAATTTGGGTGGACTAAGTAATTAGTTTAAACTGAAAGAGAAGAAAAAGAACCCTGAGAAGAGCAGCAAGGCTCCATTTTGACATTAAAAAAAAAAGAATTTTTTTCTTGTCCTTTCAAGTGCTGGTTTTGGTTTGAAAGTGACCTAGTTTACTTTTTCTTTTCTTTTTTCTTTTTTTTTTTTTTAGGTCATGAAAAGCAGTAAATAACCTCAAACCAGAATGTCTCATGCTATGCTTGTGAAAAGAAATCAAAGAAGAAAAGAAACATTCTCCTTTAGGGGGTGATCCAAACCAAAAAGTATTTTCAATTTTTCCCTCCAGCCACTGAAATGAAAAACCTATTATTTGTACAGCTACACTACTGAAAGGTATCACTTCAATGTGTACTGCTGGCAATTTCTTCTTTTCTACCTGCCAAGGGAGGAGTTTGTCAGCAAGTTCAATAAAAGTATAAGAGAGAAAGAATGAAATGGCAATTTATCAACATAGCATAGAAAATAAAATGGCTTTTCCATATTTACTTGTTTCTCTGAAAGAAGGAACCTCAGCTCTTTGCCTGCTGCCCCACTCTGCTCAAAATTGTATAGATATGAAATCGTATAGACACAAGTCCTGAGTTCTCATCACAAAGAAGATTAATTGCAGATATAAAACATTCTGCCTTCACTGACATGTAAGGTCTAACCACCATTAGAGAAAGCAAAGGTCAGAATTTATTTGGGTCAATAACACCAGCAATGACAATCACCTAGAAGATCATAAACCTCCTTAAAAGTCCTTGCTGTAGCTTTGAGGCATCCATCTCTTCCCTTCATAGCAGAACCTGATGTCAGCAGAGGCAGCTGGTGCTCAGCCAGTGTCAGAGATCAGAGATGGGTTTGTGGCCCCTGTCTCACCACAGAACATGCACCATCTGCTGTGGCTGCCCAGGGATGGAGGGAAAAAGGGATGGGTGGAAAACACAGGACAGGGCCCACTGGCTGCATTTGTACTCGTGCAATAGACCTCTTGCTAGAATGTGGAGCTGGAGAAGGAGGCACCACTGCTCACACTGGTGTCTCACCAGGGCTGGGATGACAGCTCCAGCTGCTTGGAGGGCTCAGCCTTGCTACAGTCAAAAATCAACACCCATTACCTCCACCTTTCAAGAAGACAAATCAAATGTGACATTTTCCAAAGAGTTCTGTGAGCAGTCTTCACCTAGGGCAAGGGGTGCTCATTTTACACACCTATAGCTTCCAGCATTCTTCTGAGGAAAAACAAGGTGAGAAAAGACCCACATTTCTCTTATATCCTGATACAATATCAAAAAAAAATAATAGGGGCTAAATACATCACGACACCTTTCACTCTGCAGCTTTTACTGTACCTCAGAAACAGCAATGCAGATCACAAAGCACTGTCCATTTTCAATCTAACCTGCAAATCTCTTCCAAACCACAGGAAAAAAAATAGCATAATATTGGAATGACCATTTCAGCAATGTTTTACAATCCCTCTAATCTGTCAGGAGTGGCTGCTGGAGGACAAGCCCCAGTTAAACTCCTCTTCTGGAGCATTTCCAGCTCAAGACAATCTGCCAGACAGCCTCTCATGGCACTCAGAAACTGCATGGGGATATTTTTTTAGTACTAAAAGCTGTAGAATGCACATGGCCAGAACAGCAGGAAAATAAAAGTTAATAACCTGAGATTAACCCAGACAGACGAGATTAAAGCATAGAACCCTAAATGCTACAGTATGCAAGGGCGTGGTCTGGTGGACAAGTATAGGCTGGAAGTGTTTGCCCAAACACTGCCCTCAGAATTGGCTCCATCCACCTGGCTCAGGTGCTGCTGAGTGGAGATGCAGCTGCTGTACAAAGGATCTCACATTTCTCTGAGCTATCATGTCTTCTTGCATATGGTTCAGCTTCAGAGCTATAACTGCATCCACCTACTTGACTGGGAGGAAAATTCAGTGGCTCTTCCAGAAGACACAGACTCAGCTACATCTCCTTTTCTCCATGAGGAACAAACGAGTGCACAGTGTCATGAGATACACAATTCAGTCTGATCCAGCTAGATCACCACCAGGGCTGCTGACCAGCTGAGGCTGGTGATCACTTTGGGCTGGTGATACTCACACACCACCTTGCTGGTCTGAGCCCCCAGAACAGCACACTGGAGCCCTTTGCATTTAATGGTTTCTTGATTTAAAAGAACAACCTTTCCAACACCTTGTAACACCTAAGAAGGGTTCATGTGTGATTCCTTCTGGGGAAGCCAGGCAGTGTGGGGTGCACACAACTGGTTCCTGGGAACCAGAGCAGCCCCAAGCCACTCCATCCCCCTGCTTGGTGACTGCCAGGGCTGGTGACTGCAGAGCCACCACCAGCTTGTAGGAGTGAGCATGGGCAGGGGCTGCAGCAAGAGAAAGGCTACAAAACAGCTGAGACGGTCACAAGTCATAGGAGATCTGGTAGATGAGGCAGCAGGGAGCACACAAAAGAGAGTGGGATTCAGTATCAGTTTGGAGAGGGAGGCTGGGACAAGGGAGAAAAATCCGTTTCTTTTAATGTTGCAAACCCTATGCAGCTGGTGTGTTCTCCAGCAAGAGGGGGCACTGAGCCTAACACATGCTTCCAAGCAACTTTTGGGGCTTGGGATCGATATTCACCACACCAAAGGGATGATTTGGGCAGCCAAGGCAGAGCTGAGGCTGAGACAAGAAGCAGGGACTGAAGAAAAGAGATTGGTCCAGCTGGAGAAGAGGAAGAGAGCTTGTCCAGACTGCGGGAGAAGGTCTCAGGCAGCAGCCTTGCAGCAATCACACATGGGACTGAATGCCATGAGACAGATCCCTTTACCTGTGATGCTGCCCAGCACCCTGCAATAATGCAGGGATAGCCTCCTTTCCATCAGGCATGTGCTGGGAGCCTCCCTCCCCATGCTCACCAAGGGGCCTTATGGTGCCAGCACAATAACCCAGATCCTGCCCAGTCCCAATGAGCCCAGAGAAGTTAAAGTATGCCCTGACCCATAGTTTTGCCCAGAGTAAAAACTGATAACTCTAGACAGCGTCTGTGTCAATAAGGCTGTGTGCTTGGAATGTGAGAGCAGTGCCAAGGGGAAGTCCTGTGGCTTGGGCAAGCAGCAGCTGCTCTTGGGCAGGTATCACTGCTCTGCCAAGGCACTGCCTTCCTGCAGCTGTTCCTCTGCCCAAAGGCAGTATGAGTGGGAATGGGAAGGTCTGGCTGAGTCTTGCAGAGCTGAGCAGGGCAGGATCAGGACTTTGAGGGGGACATTACAAATTCATTTAACCTGGAGCAGCATGGGCACAGTGAAAGGCACAAGGTGATAAACTGCTTCCTCTGTACCCCAGAGCTCAGCCTTTAATCACCCACAGCTGCTCCTTACTGCCTTGGATGTGCTCTCCTTTAATTAGCCCAAAAGGTGACTAATGAACTATTTGTTAATGTCATCAATCAAAAAGCTCTTTTTGTAACCGGTCTGAAAGAGATTTTTTTAAAAAGCATTGAGTTTCGGCCAACTGGCACGGAGCATGATCACAAGCTAATTACATGATTTCATGGCAGTTATCTCAAACTAATACATCATTAATCTGATCTTACGACAGCTGAAGGAGAAGCCCAGAGCCAAGAAGCACTTGAACACTCCACAGTTCTCAAGACAGGAGCCCTTTTTGTAAAAGCTGCAGGTTTACACACAGCAGGCACATGTCAGGGCAAGCTGCAAGTTGTATTGCTCCCCTCACCCTGACAAACAAAAACATTCACAAGCCAGGAAACACACAGTCTCCTCCAAAGGGAACCTTCCCCCAAAACACAGCCACCATCTCCCTTGCTCAGTTCAGGGCTGCAAGGATGACCAGAGAGGGAAGGGGCTCAGGGACAGCATCCCAGCACTGCTCAGGAACTCTTAAGGCATTTTTGATAAACTTTCTGTAGGACAAAACCCTTTTGGAGGACCTGTCCCAGTCTGGTCTCAGGGGACACAGGAGCAGGTGGGTAGTTTCAGGTCACCTGCACTGATGGGGATGGGCACTAGAAGCTCTTATCTATCCTCTACTTACCTTTGAATGTAAAGGTAGGAAGCAAACCAATAAAAAAATTCCTATTTACATGTCATGACTTCATTTAAATAGCTCACCTCTAACCGGGGACACCCATTTACACAGATAACCAGACAAAATCTTGAAAACCTTTTGAAAATAGTATCCTTAGTTTCAGCCAAACTCTCACTCTTGAGCAAGTGTAGTCCCCAAAATGGTTCCCAAGTAGCTGCTCACAAACCTGTCCCAGCCATCTCACAGGTATGGCAGGACACCAGGATCCACTGTGCAGTACTCCAGAACCCCTGCTCTGATGACACAGTACAGGAGGTGCTGGGTGCACATATCAATCAGATTTGGGGTGACTTTGAGATCTGAAATGTCCTGCAAGTCACCATGTGGAATAAAATTTCTCTTTCTCACTTCTCTGGTTTTCTTTCAAAGTCAGAAAATTGAATTGCAACTCCACAATTCAAGTGTTAAAACACGGGAAGCAAAGCCTGTGTCTCTCTTTGTGTCTGTTGCAGAGCTGTCTGTACTAAACTAGCAGCACCAAATGCCACCACACCTCAGCTCTGCCACTTATCTTCACAGGCAATTAGCTTCCAGGATATTTTAGCCATAACAATCACTTATCTCCTTAAGAGAGGATAATTTCTCTGTGCTGTTTCCCTGACCTCTCAGAAAACACACGACTGTCGGTTTTGGTTTTTTTTTTTTATAGTCCTAGGAGAAAATGTTCCTGTTCCAGCCTCAGTTTAGAAAACATCTTTAAAAAATGGTAACATAGCAATGGTAAATCTTACCTGAAAAAACACCTGTGATTTCTCTGGCGACAAAAAGCGTCTGTGCCTTGGTGCTGCAACACCAAAGCTTTCCTGGGAAATGTTTGTCCTCTGTCGGGTAAGAGCTCCACAAAAACTATGTAGCCATTGCCTGGACTTGCTGTAGTTTGGGTAGGTAAGCCACGGGAATTCAGCTGTGCTGTGTGTTCAAAGAGCTCCAAAAGGCTGCACAGCACCTATGGCATTATGGTTCCCACAGGTATGCGAGGTATGTGCCTGTCTCCTGAGTCACCTCATTACCTGCAGGAAAGAAACACAGCACAGGGGGAAAACCCAGCTGGCTGTCCAAATCCCTCGACAGTCAGAAGTGGCCCTGCAAGACCTTCTCAAACAGAGGCTTTGCTGATTCCTGTGTCCAGAATGCCAAAGCTAGAGGGATGCTGGGCTGCCTGCTTCCCACCTTCCCCAGCAGTCTGCAGCACCACACGTGGGAAGAGCCAGGGAGAAGGAGCAGCCCAGCCTCAAAAACAACCACAGAAACTAAGAGAAAACCTGAAGCTCATTGGGTTGCACAGGTTATGGGGTGGCCTCAGCCAGGAGGAAATGTAGGGTGAAACAGTCCCTGATGACTGCTGCTAATGAAGGCTGAGTCACCAGTGGCACGGAATGAAAAATGGTGTGATGCAGCAGTGTCTGGGCTAGTTACATCTTGATAAGGATGGTGGATGTCTTCCTGGGTTTTCCCTTGAGTCAGAAGCACCTGGGGAAAGTGATACCAGGAAAGGGATATCTGCCATGATTTAATGCCACCTCAGGCAGTCTCAGAATGGAATAAATAACATGAGAGAATGGGATACCTTGTAAGTTAACTTTCCAGAGAAGCCATCTTTCCAAGCAGATGGGAGGAAATAAGGGTGGCAATGAAGAGCAAAGAGTGAAGGGAGCCTTGATTACCATCTTCTTGCAAGGAAAAAATATGGTCTTACCAGGGTGAGAATGGCTTCAGCAGATGTTCACACTCTGCAACCTTTTTTCAAAGTGACCAGTTTTCCCAATGATTTACAAGGACATCCCAGAAGTGCAGCTCCAAATCCTATACAACATCCAAAAGCTCACTTGAGCATAGGCAGCCCCCACATACCTGCAGCAGATGTGAACAGGTCTTGCTTTTACCTCTATCTGCTGAAAGACCATCACCATCCATCATGTCTCTTGACAGCTTACTGTACTCAGGAGATTATACAAAATTTTGAGCTTTGTTGTTAAGTGCTTCCAGCTACCAGAAAGTCAGAAAACCTCACACCTAAGAGGCAAGCAGCCCCATTGCCAGGGCCAGGAGGGCTTCCAGCAGCCCTGTGTAATGGATGACAAAGAGAAATGTGCTGAGCAGCATTCCAGCCAGCTCTGAGGCTTGGTTTTATCACCCATCCCACTGGCCAGCATTGCCCATGGCATCTGTCAGTATCTGGCTGTGCTTGGCACCTTCAGTGTGAGCAGGTTGGGATGCTGCCAGGCACGAGGTGGGCTGCAGGCTGCCTGTGTATTCAGGAAGCCAGCAGGTCCAGGAGCAGCTGGTATCAGCCAGGGAAAAAAGACCCTCAGGCACCCTGCATTCCCATCCCTTCTCCAATGGCATAGCTCTGGCCACAAAGAAAGAGCACTCAAGCTTTGACCAAGAGACATTTTGGTGACTGCCAGCATGTGCTTGGTGCTGGCTGTCTTGGCAGCCAGTGTCTGGAGCAGTGAGAGATTCTGGCTGTGCCACCACCTGTGCACAGGGCAGGAGCTGAGAGAGCCCTGGCTGTGCTGCTGTGTTCCAAGGCCCTGCTCACACCCAGGCTCACTCACCACAGCTGCAGAGCAGTAGGAGCAGCATCAGCAGTGTCAAAGCTCTCCCAGCAAGCCCCTGATGTGCTGGTGCAGCCAAAATCCATCCTGGAGGATGGGGATGCCACCAGGCTTCAACTCTGTAGTGGGAGAAACTTGGAGGAATCACTGGTTGGGTAGAAGTCAACTGATGGACATTTGTGTGATGGAGGTTTTGGGTTAAGCTTCCTGAAAAAAAAAACAAAAAAAAATAGTAGGCTTGTAATTGCAAGGATTCCATGTCCTGATGGTTTTCCCAGGCCTGTTGACTCGGGGTATGCTCCCACCTTCCTCCTGGCATGTCTGTGCAGGGCTGTAGTCACCCCACCATGGCTCAGGCTTATCCACTCCTGCACAAACATCCTGGGGAGCCAAAACCGCCTTCAGGAGGGTGAGAAGCCAGTGCTGCATAATTCACAGTGCTCCACAGCTCTTTTGCTGTGAGTCATGAGATTCCCAGGAGATTCACAGCCAGAGGCACCAGATTTGCCTTGGATCAAATGGAGTGGCTGGTTTCAGCCCAAGCCAAGCTCCCAGGTGAGCCTGGGCGAGGAAGAGATGAGCAATCATTGCACTGCATTGCATCTGCTGCAGGAAGGTTTGCCACAAAGGGGGTAAACCCACCCTTTCCTCTCTTCCTCCCCTGTGCTGAGGGCAGGGGATGGTGCTGGACATCACCAGCCTCCTTCTCCAGCCACATGAGCTGTGCCCAGGTAAAAACTCCCATCCCTTGCTCCTCATCCTGCTCACCAGTTCTTCTGAGCTGGTGCAAGAAGTCTTCCCAAAGGGGCCTGTCTTCTGCTACACATCTGCCCAGATGCAAACACTGCCTTCCTCCAAAAGAGTGGAGCAAATAGAGACAGATGATCGTACCAGTCAACAGGATGAGAGGGGCCCTCCCACTGCTGTTGGAAAATTGTCTGGGAACACACACTCTTTCCCAGGAAAGCCTCTCTGGGCTTCACCTCGCAGGGCAGCTCAGGCATGAGTGAGGTTGGGTGGGAGGTTCTCCATATCCTGAACACGGGAGGGCCTTGCACAGCTGCCTCTTGAGAAGCAGTGGAGTTTCTTGGCTGAGGGCTGGCTTGTCCCAGTCCCCATGCCCAGACCACACCATGCCTATAATGCTGTCTTATCCAGAGACAGTGCTGGGTTACCTTTGCCAGGGAGAGGAGGAAATGTGACTGGTGGGAGGAAGGAGATGAGTCCCTGGCCTGGGGAGTCTCAGGCTGTTTGTGGGGCAGGCAGAGATGGGCAGCAGTGCCTGGGCTATTCAGTGATGGGAATCAGAGAGGAAGAGCTCTGTCTCATTGAGACCCTGACACACAGCACAGCCACAATCACCATCATTTTCTCCCTGGTGAAGGATGGGGCAGGCTGAGGAAGCTTCTTTGCTTAAATATCCACAGACATTCTTCAATGCAATTGAGGCTCAGGCAGGATCTCTACTGACAGGTAGGGAACACTTTTTGCTGTAATATTTTCCAGACTTAGACCTAAAATATTTACATTTTTCTCTTATGAGAAACCTGCTTTTGGGACAATCTTCCTGTGCTAAACAAAATCAGAACTCTGAAGAGAAAACTACAGAGGGAATTGCTCACTGAATTACTTCCCTCAGGATCAGACAAGAGCAGAAAAGAGGTTGGGCAAGGTGGTGGTGATGTTGGTGACTATGGGAGGAATGGATGGCAAAACCAGACTTCAGTGGCCTGTGTGAAAGGTGCCTTGTCCATCCTTCCCTATCTGACTTCTTGTAGGGGTAATGGCATCCTGCACCTGGTCTGGCTCCTAGTCCTTCCTCATTCAGTTCAGGGCTGACCCAGCACCTTTGCTTCCTGTGACTCACCAATGTGCAGATCTGATCTCCCCCAGCCCTGTATTTTTCCATCCAAGGGCAAGCCCAAGCTCACTGCCATGTAAATGTGAAAGTCCTGCTGTGGTGTTGGGGAGAAGAGAAACAAATCTCTTTTGTCTCCTTACCCCCAACAGTCTGGTGCCAGTTTATGAGGGTGTGATGATCTCTGGGGTCAGCCATAAATAACACAGACACCTAATGCCTCTGGGATCACAGAAGTGCAGCCAGCAGTTGCTTTCTGCTGATTTTCTCCTGGCTGCCTGCTCTTCCCTGTGAGCTGTGTGGTGGGATGCTGAGGTCACTTCCTACTCCACACTCTCTGCAGGTCCCTTCTCTAGTTGCAGGAGGGTCTGGATGCATCCAGGGCAGAGACACAGGATTCTCTCCACCCACTGGCACGGGGAAGCAGGGGCTGCTGCCAGGGTATGAGGGTGGTGCAATTATCATCCCTGCCACTAATTACACCGAGCAAGACTTTGGCCACTGGTCTCACCTAAGGCATGGTGCTGGGTGAGCCCCTGGCACCAAGTCCCTGCCTCGTTCTCTTTGGCTCTCATGAAAAATTAGAGAAGATCCAATGCTCTGCATCAAAACAAAACCAAAAGATGAAACTTCTAAATATCTCAGTAAAGAGAAATGCCATTTTCCAGCCAGGTCTACTTGCTACTTAAGAAAAAAAATTGTAAAACCCATAAAGCTCTACCATAAAAATACCAGCACTGCAGTGGCATTTGCTCCAGCTGAAATGTGAAGCAGTCATCTTCTCTCCTTTCAGGTTACCACCTCAGTATTTGCTAGATTTTTATTTTGTATCAATAAAGTGATTCAATTTGTGCCTGTAATTTAAACTCTCAGCAAGGACCCAAAGTAACAATTATCCACCCCCTGGTTAGGTGATTCACAGAAAACTCTGAGGAGCACTGATGCCCTGCAACCAGCATGAGCTATTGGTGAGGAGCAATCATAAAAAAGTGTCTGCTCAGGTCAATTATGGAAGAACAGAGTCTGACAGGATGTATCCAGCTGCATGCTGGAGACTGAGACACCTGGTGATTTAATCATCCCTTGAGGTAGTATTACTTTCACATGCACATTACTGAAAAATTCATCAGCAGTCCAACATTGGTGGTAGCACTTCTCAAATGGAAACAGCTCCAGGTGTGGGGCAAAGAGATATCTCATCTGGTCAATAATATTTTCCCTGACTTCAAGAAATGATGGAGCAGACCCCCCACTTGCAGCAAAGTAAGTGGATGGTGATAGCTCATTTTTTCACTACATGGCACCAAATAACTGCCCTACACTTCTTAATAGCCAAGAAGTACCTCCATTATTACTGACATACTTGTGATGTTGCAAATAAACTAAAACTCTTCCTGTGGCTTTACCACACACTTAATTGTAACAGCTTGTCCTACCCACGTTGGCCAATACGATCCTCTAATCAGAAATACCAGAGCTATGAACTACTTTAGGGGCTGCTTAGGAGTTCTTAGCTAGCATGAATAAATGAAGAACAAGCTTTAAATTCTATTAAATACATTAATTTTTGCCTGACTCCTTTTCCTCCAAAGAAAGCAACTACTCTCAGGCCTTTTTCTGTTCTTATTCTGGAAGCATTCTTAGTAGGTCTGAGCAAATTGGGGGCACCTCCTTCTAGGGTATGGAGCAATTCCATGTCTCTTCCCAAAAAGATGATGTGACAGAAGTTGCACTTTCCCTTTTCTTTCCTTCCAGTAAGCCACTACATTTAGGCTTCCCCCAGAAAATTATGGCAGACTTTGATCCCCTCCATGCCTCAGTCTTGTCTCTCCCCAGCAAACAGACATGGTCCCTTGCAAACCCATCTCCTCCTCCCCTGTGGGGACACTGAGCCACATTGAATGTGCAAATGGATTATCTGCAGCACCAAGATTTAGGCTTTTCCCTCAAGATTGTTCATGATGGATGAAACATTGCTTAAGTTCCATGGATGGGGCCTGAAGGACCCAACTGTACCTCTTTTCCCTCTTGAGTAGCTGTGACAGCCCATTCTGGGCTGTCTGTGGCTTGGGCTGTGCCAGTGGGTTTTCCATTGCTGTTTTTTTTCCCAGGAGCTGGAGCTTGCCCACCAGTCTCTGCAGTTTTCCAGAGGGCTGTCACTTGTGTCTGCAGTGGCCAGGACACACAGAGACCTCAGGGATGTTCCTTTCTTGTGGAAGTGCCTTGTCCATTTAACACTTGGACTCATGAGGATCAGCAGCAGCTCCTGTGTCCCCTGTGCTCACCCCACTGCCTCCCAATTGCCAGAGGAATCAATAGTTTCTAGAAACTATCAACTCCTGTTCCTCAAATCTCATCCTGCTCACCAGTTCTTCTGAGCTGGTAGGGAAAAGGTCTTGTGCTAAACATCTGCCCACCTGCAAGCACTGCACTCCTCCAAAAAAGCAGACAAATAGAGACAGAGGTGTGTGCCAGACAATGGGGTGAGAAATTCCGTGGCTGACTAATTCTGTCTGAAAGCAGACACTTTTTCCTAGCAAAGCCTTTCTGGGCTTCACTTCTCAGGGAGGAGCTGGGTGGGAGCTAGTCCATGTCCTGAGCACTGTGGGGTGCTGCACTGCTGCGTCTTGGGGTCAGGAAGGGAAGGAGTGAGGTGGAGGGGAAGCTGGTGGGGGGCTGCCACCTCTCCAGCATTTTTGTGAAACGAGCCCTTTGTTTCCCTTGTTTTCCTTTAGCCAGCATCCAAAGTCAGACAGGTGTCTCCAGCACCATCCAACATTTTGTTTTGAACAGAACTTTATCTACTTTGCCATTTTACTGACAAAACCAACAACAGAAAGTAACATTGATTTAGATACACACCCGAGTGTGTTTCTTTTCCTCTTCCAATTCATCAGTTCAGCAGCCAAACCAAACACAGCCATCCCCATGCCTGCTCTCTGGCTATCCCTGCATCAATAAATAACAGCACTCCATTTCCAGCTTACCTGGAGAGGTCTCTCCTTGCACTGCCAGCTGTATCCAGCTCTCCTGTTGAGAGTTTTCCCAGCCCCAGAGTCTCCTTCCCACCAGCTGTGTGGCTGAACCACCTGCACAGCAAAGGTTTAGGGGTCTCTGTTAGAAACTGGGCCATTGGGTGCCACTGCTTGGGACAGGATGCAATCTACGTGGTGGTGGAGTTATTCCTGGTTTGCATCAGTGTGTGGGCACAGGACTCTGTGCAGGGAGCTAACATGAACCTTTGACATCACTGGTTAAATTTAGGGAATTAGCACAGTCCTAAAATGCTCTGGAGGGAAGCTGCTGCCAGGCTGACAAGAGAGAGACAACACCCTGCAACCACCTCCCACCCAAGCACAGGGCAGGGGATGGAGCCAGGAGTTTCTACGCCAGCCCCACTGCTGTGCTGCATCATCCCTTCAAAAATAAACCCCCATCAAGGCGCACTCAGCTCTGCTGCAGCACAAAAACAGACAGCCTCCTCAGGCCTGCCCGTGGCATGGGACAAATGACCCCTCCTGAAATCCCACAGCCCCATGGAGCTGCTGCTCCTTGCTCTGCTGGTCAGGGTAGAAGGCTGTGGAGTGGCAGAGGTGCCCTCACATGGCAGCTATAGCAGCCACAAGAGGAGAGTACCTCCAAAGAAAAGGAATGGGGAAAAGTCACAAGAGAGGCAGCCTCCCCCAAAAGATGAAGAGGAAACTCTAAAACCTAAGAGGAGTCCCTGAACCCCAAGTCTGTCTGATGTTTGTAGGGCTGGATGGAAGCTGTAGCTGTGTAATTGCAGTTCAGGTTGGTTTTGGCAACCTCAGTCCTGCCAGAAGATGGCTTCTGCAGTTTGTGGTGTCTTTCATAGACACTCTGCTTTTCTCTTGATTCTTTGCTGATTCTTGCAAAGACCTCTCTACTCTCTGTGTGAAGCACATCCCAGAAAGCAATTGCAATAATAGCTTTGAATTTTCACATGCCTTCTGCATGGAGACTGTGAGACCACAATTCAACATGACCAGAAGCAGCAGCTCTCTATTTCTGAGTGTACCATCTTGTGCGAGCACCTGCCTTGGTGTGCTGCAGTCTTGTGGCACCTGGAAAATGGAGTCTGGAGTATTTTGGGTGTGAGGAAAGAACATCTGTTTGTTTTCCTGAAGGAGTAGCTCCACAGCCACCAAACAGAGGGTGAAACTGCAGCACAGGAAGCACCTGATTCCAAGCCAGACTGTGAGAAACAAGAGAACCCTTAATAGCTGTCTCAGTACTTGTCCCAAGACTGTGCTAATTGCAAAAGGCAGTGGAGCCAAGCAGGCTGATGGCCCTCAAGTCCAGCCTCTTGTTTTTGGCATTATTGCTGCCTTAGAGTACACTAATATAATCTGTAGAGCTTACTGTTAATATAGTGAAATCTTCTTCAGATCTTAATCACATTTATTGGATATGTGAATTTATGTGGATATATGTATTGATGTAGATGTATGGGAGGGCTGCTGAGAGTATTTCCAAATTTCTCTGTCATAAGGAAAATCATCCCCATAGCTTCAGCCTGTGAAACTGTGCCATGCCTATGGAATGGGGAAGGGTCAAGTCCAGGGTATTTCCTCCACAGCAGAGTGCAAACAGGCCCTTATCAGCACTGTACAGTGGAATAATATGTGCACTGCATCAGGGAGTGATGTGTTTCTACAAATTCTCAAATGGTTGCAAAATTAAAATACTTTTACAGAAAAAAGGCCAAAAGGTTTCACTCTTGGGGTACAAGCACCTGACATCTTCAAGGATCAGGTGCCATCACTTTCATTTTCTTTCCAACATTGCTCTTGTGCATCCAGACACTAATTACACGTTTCACAACCACTTTCTTTGTGCATCATCAGGCTTTCAAATCTGTGACCACCGAGGACAGCTGCTGCAATTTGACTGTCCAGCTAACAAGAAAGTCACAGCCTTGTTCTCAGATCAGTCATCCCTCTGCCCTTTGTTGTTCCCACTTTGATTAATGTGTTCCCTTTGATGCTGCTCAGGGACACGTTGCAAGCACCTTCATCTTCCCACCTCCCGCTGCAATCCTGGGGAGTCATCAGCCTTTCCCACCAGGGCAATTACCTCTGCCAAAGGGCACCTGATTCTGCCCCACAGCTTTCATGTCCAGGTGTTTGAACATAATGAACCCCACGGTGATTAGTGTAGCTCCAAGCAGGCCTTGTGCAGAGCCATGGTGGTTATTAACATAAAAGGTACTCATTATATTATACTAGAGCCAGATAATGCCAGAGCAGAGCTCCTGTGCCATCATAGTCCATAGCTGCCTGCCACAAGGAATCACATCAGGAGATTGTGCTAAACCAGCTGAGGTAGATCTCACAGCTACTTTCACCCTCTATATCCATTTTTATTCTCAGAAGGATGTTTTCATCTTCTGATGGTTAAGGACATTCTTCTCATTCCCAGTCTAAATACATTCATGAGCAGTTTATACCCATTTGTTCTAAAACCTATATTCTCTTCTAGTTTAAATAGTTGTCTCATTCCCTTTTCTAACCCAGGAATCTATTTTTAAAAGAGAAATTGCAACCAGTATATATAGCACTAAGCTGTTTTATACATTCTGGCTGGTATATACCAATACCTTAAGGCTCTGACATGTAAACATTCATCTGCTTAATTCTATTCCAGCATGTAGGTCTATGAAAATTAAAGAGACTATTTGGAAACAAATAAAACATAGCTTTGCAAGAAAATTGGTTGTGTAATTAGCTGCATCTATGTGTATTCTGCATCTAAAAAGTATGTTCTTCTTTTCAAAAGTATCATAGCATGTATTTTCTGTTAAGAAAATCAAATATCCTTTGATTTCACTTCTTTCATTATGAAATTACAGAGCACTATGACCAATTAATACAATTACTTAGGTTTAAAAGATGTCACAAGCATATCTGAAGCTGAAGTGCTTTTTCACTAATATTGTGTTAAGTATACAAAAGCAAAACCAAAACCCTTCATCCAGAAAAAAACTTTAATCCAGCAAGATGCCAAGACAGCAAAGGATCTGCGTCTTTAATAACAGTTCCTTCTTGCTCAGTGTGCAGCACCCTGTAATTTCTGATTGCTAAGTATGGATTGTGTATGCAATCTAACAGTGAAAAGCTAAGAAAATTTTGGCCAAGTCAACACCACATCACCCTAAAAGTAGAATAGGTGCTGTTTTTACCTACACATGGGTTAGCCTGTAGCTAACAAAAATGTATTTATTGAGTGATAGAGCTACAAAAACTTCCTACCAGCTTCACCTACACAATACCTGGGCACAAAACTGAATTACAATTCTGCATTACAATGAACTTCTGATACAGAAATGCCTATTTCAGATAAAACTGCTTTGCTGTTTTTAACCAACATGAATTCCTAAGTCTGAGTGCACAAGCACAGCCTCAGCCTGTAGTAACTGGCAATATGATGTTTCAGTGCAGAAAATTACTTTGTCATGTGCAACCATACCGAGCTCTCTCCTCTCCTAACTGTGTGCTGGAGCATAAAGTGAGCTTCAGAAGCTCCTTCCATCTGAGTTCATTTGATTTTTCTCTGTGTGTCTCACTCCCTCCCTCCCTCTCTCTCCCCTGACCCAGGGTTAGACAGCTGGCTCGTAGGTGAGCACCTTGGCCCAGGTGTCAGCATCCAATGTCCATGCTGCATGAATACCCTGATCAAACAGTGTTTGAAGTCCCACCCTCAAGGACTTATGGATTTTATTTGTCTGGTATGTGTGTAAGACAGCTTAGGGCACACTTCCCCTGCACTTCTAGACTTTCAGCAGGGCGACTACCATGCCAGCCCCAGACTCTGCCCCTGCTAGCAAACCTGCATTTCTAGCTCATAAAACAGTCTGTATTCCCAAATACACTTTTTTCTTATTTTCAAGCAGTTTTTGTTAACAGTGACCTTCCTTGTGAGGAGGCATAAGCATTTCCAAAGGATGATTCAGCCAACCAGCCCACCAGCTCTCCCAAAGCAGATGACTATCCCACCAGAGCTGCCCATTCCTCTCCACTGATTAAAAAGAGAGCCTAAAGCAACTACTTTAGATTTGAATATATTATTTCTGAATGCCCTAAAGCAGGGACCAAAAAGGTTTTTTCCCAAAAATAATTTTGGATTTACAATGGAAGACTTCTTTCAAAACTTTCTAACTGGGAAAGTGTACAAAGATGGGGTTAGCTTTACCTGTTTTAAGCTCTAAAATTCATCTCAGAAGAATGGAGGAGCCTACTTTCAGGACAAGATTAATGACACAAAATTCCTGACTTGAGATAATCTGATTCACCTCAAAAGCTGCATCCCTCTCTCATCTCACTGGCACCAGCAGATGGAGAGTCAGGATGAGCCAGAGCTGGGAGAAGGTGGCCACTCCCTGCAGTCCCTGTGAGCTCCAGGAGGGCTATGGTCAGCTTTGGTTTGTATTTCTCATGTTTAAAGGTTGTGATCTTCTAAATTCTTGTAGCATCTTAAACTTTGAGGCAGATTTCCATCCCAGTGCCCAGTGACATACTTGCAAAGCTAAATTAGGCATGCACACGTCCCTCCTGTGCCTGTTAGGTGAGGCGTGCTGATGAGCTGTGAATGTTTCCTCAGGAGGAGATGGTGTTCTGCAAACTGTGTTTTCTTCTGGCATTTTTAGATGCTCTGTGGTTTCCCTTCGGGTATTTTCTCATCTGGTTTTGCTGCTGGCATGTTCAGGCAGACTGAAGTGTCAGTGAGCATGGCAGAGGGATACTGCATGCAGAGCTGCATCTGCACAAAGCAACAGCCAGCTCCAGAGAGAAACGCTTCCCTGCAGACTGGTGTGATAGAAAAATGTTCCTTTTCCTGCTGCTAAACAAAAATATCACCGTGAGTCATCCACAAAACTCTAGGGAAACAAGCAGGGCATTGTGACTATTCTCCAGGCTGCAATTAGCAGATTATTTTAATAAATCTGAAGTCACCAAAGCATAGAATCACAGAATATTTTGGATTTAAAGAGACTTTAAAGACCATCTAGTTACAGCCCACCACACCATGGGCAGGAACACCTTCCACTAGACCAGACTTCTCAGGGCCCCACCCAACCTGGCCTTGAACACTTCCAGGGATGGATCATCCTCAGTTTCTCTGGGCAGCCTGTGCCAGTGCCTCACCACACACAGCAGAAAATATTTCTTCCTTACATTCCATCTAAACCTGCTCTCAGCCAGTTTAAAGCCATGCCCCTTTGTCCTATCCACGTCTGTCTATGCAAAAAGGGATCTCATGATGATGAATTAGGTGGAAAACACAATTCCTTCCTATAGCATGGATGTGTCTCTGTCTCCCATACACACACATGCATTTTGTTCTTTCTCCATTCTCCAATTCTTGTACTATGCCAGTGGCTTCAGTTCAAAGACAATTCACACTCTCTCTGCTTCAAAGTTATTTTTGCTTTACAGCTCCATGACTGCAGAGACCATACTAGTTTTTCCTGACACTTTACTGTGGAGCTTCATAGAGGCTGTTTCAAACACAGGAGCTGCAGTTTTGTAGCTCATCTGCAAAAGATGACCTCCTCTGGAGGAGCAGTGTGGGTGAGAGCCTTGCTTTGACCTCAGCCTTCTGCATCTGCATCCAGGACCTGGGGGCAGAAGTCCTTGGCCACTCAAATCAAAACAGGTCAAATTGGCAAAGTTTTACTATTTGACTCACAAATTGTATGGCAGCCACTCTTGTCAGTGGTGTGCACACCCAGGGTTGTGCTACTGTAATTAAACCAGTACAATGCTGCATCTTTAAGCAAATACACCTTTGTTTAGCACTGGATACTTGGCATGACATAGCTGGGTCCACACTCAGTTTAACAGAGCCAAAAACAGACCTCCAAAGACCAAACTCTTGTAAAATTTAGAGTAAATACCATGGGTCTTGTTCTCTTCTGTTTTATTCTGTTAGTTACAGCACAGTGGTTGCACCATTAACCTCAGTCATGCTTCTAAGCCTGAGGAGGGAGGGAGGGAGGAGGACTCACATATGCTTTGTGTCTTGTTTGGTTGAAGCTACAATTGCTAAAAGCAAAATTGGTTCTGTTTAGATTTCCCAGAACACATAAAAAAAAAGCAGGCAGCTGAGACGGGTGTGATGAGTTTGAGAGACAAATCATCTGGGGATGGTACTGAATTTGAAGAGCAATTTTGTATTACTATTATATTCACCGCTTTCGGGAGGATCTGAGATGGATACCTGAAGAAATCAGCCTGAATTCTTCTATTTTGCTGCTTGATGGAGGAAAAATTCCTGCTGACTAGAAATGGGAACAAAGAAATTATTTTTTTATCAAGTATCTGCACACTTGCTGCTTTTGGAAATAAAAAGCATTTTACCTTAAGCACTCACATGTGCATAAAAACCATGAGCAGAAAGCCAACATGCCATGTTCTAATACAAAATGAAATATGACCTTTTAAGAAACCCTAAACTTCTGAAGAATAAATGTTAAATCTATATATAATTCAAAGTGTATCAGCTAAATCAGATGCTGTATTTCAAACCTGTCCTGAATTAATACCATTCTCACATTCTCTTTTTTGCTTTTTTTATTCCCTGTGGTTAACTAAACGACTCTTGAAGTTTTTCTGTTATTAGCCAGTTTAGTGCATGGGGAAACCTGCTGCCAGAAGCAGAGGGGCTGCTGTGCCCATGCCCATGTGCAGCTCCAACAGCCAAAGTGCTCAAGGTTTGATCCAGGCAGGAGTGGGGTCCCCAGAAGTCAGAGGCTTCTAGACCCAGCTCCTGTCCTGGGACTGCCAGGACAGAGTCTGGATCAGGTCATGGATAAAATGCAAGGTGAGATATTGCAAGGTGATGTTCATTTCCTGGTCCTCACCACCTCTGCTAGTTAGCTGTTTGCTGAAAAGTTAAGATATTTCAATAAATATATAAAGTATTGGATACTTCTGCATGAAATTCCCATAGATTTCCTTGGCCCACAAATTACTCTGCTGCCATGTTATCAGGGAATAAAAACATTGAATCAAAACCACTTTTATGATGTTAAACTCCCACTCCTATTTTGAAATTAATTTACTTTTTTGAAAAGAATTTTAAAGGAAGCACACAAGTGTGCATATTGCCTTGGTAGGAAGTGTAACATATTTGTACCTGTTTAATAGCACCACTGATTTAAAGAAAGTCTGATCCAACTGAGTATGGCAAGATAGAAAGGACTTAATTAAATTTGGATTTTGATCTTTCACTGATGTATCACTAAGAACAGATATCCCTTGGTCTTGACAGCTTTCAGTAAACTCATGCTATACTTTCCCTTTCACTCCTTCTTGAAAATAATTTCCAGAAAGTTTTCTTACTGTTTAAGAGGGTATCAGCTGTTCATGTGCCAGTATTCAAACTGACAGTCACATGTGGCTCAGGCATCCTACAAGCACCTTGTGGAGGGTAATTGGGGAAAGCCCTTGGACCAGCATCTGGACAAAACACAGGGATATTGACAAACACAGGGAACAGCAGAGGT
Source organism: Luscinia megarhynchos (assembly GCA_034336665.1). Lineage (NCBI taxonomy): Eukaryota > Metazoa > Chordata > Aves > Passeriformes > Muscicapidae > Luscinia > Luscinia megarhynchos. Next base: position 76,933,361 of record JAPFBE010000003.1, read on the forward strand.
GGACAAAGGTGGATGCCAGTATCACCAAACCATCTTTAAATGAAATTACTTGTTACCTTTCTAATATTTGAAATATAAGCAGGAAATGCACAAAATATTGCCATTTGAAATGTGTGACATGATCATTTCATCCCCTTGGATTCATCACCTGAACATCAATGCTGGCAGCACCGAAAATCCAAAGCACAGTAGGAGCATTCTCCAGTGCCACACTCGTATGGCCAAAGGCTGTGCTTTAGATGGGGAAACAGTTTGGACAGACACTGTTGTGTCCATCAAGGCTGGACACATGGGGAATATGTAAACTTCTTGCAGAAAAGGCTTAGTCAGGGTTTATCCTTACAAGCCATGTGTTTTGGGAGCCAAAACTGCAGAGCAGGCCTGAGCACAGCCCTTCTTCAAATCACTGGTGGGGTAGCTGCAAGAACAGAAACAACATTTGAGTTTCACAGACTGGGACCAGAGCAAGACTGGGAGCACTTCCTCCATTTCCAGCCCATGTGCCAGTGGGTTTTATGTGTTCATCTGTTCCTACACTACACATCAGGGTTCATTTTCCAAAGCATCTGTGCCAGTGCCTGTTTCCTTCCCTTCCCAGATTAACAACGGAATGAGCTCAGCAAAAACTTCAAAATAATATATTTTTGTAATCCAATGTTCATATGTATCAAAAATATTCCTATGATGCAATGAAGCTTTATTTCTTAAGAATAGTTTGTAATTTCATGTAAGTAGACCATAAATAAGTTCTGTAAATGGAAAAGTGACCTTGAAAAGAAACCCAGGAGTCAAGTGTATGTGCCTGCAGAGTAAGACGTGGTCTATTTATGCCCCACATCTCAGGGCACATCTCAGGGGCTTTGCCCCTGGACATCAGAATGTGTATTTAAATGTCATCATTCCTGATGCTCTGCTACCCTGGGCACACAAAGTCCTCAGCTGTCCTAATTTAGAGAACAGATTATTCCTTATTTTAAATGTAAACCCAAAAGTTTTCCTCTCTCTAATGAGAGGGGAAGTGAGAGATGTGGAAGAAGACTTTATTAGCAGCCTTGAGATTCCAATGAGATTTCAGAAAATCGTTTTTACAGTATGAGCTTATTCACTTCACTGGGCAGAGAAGCCCATCAGGCAGCTCCAGGCTTGGCTGCTCCATCTCCCTGTTCACAGGCATGGGGTGCTCACAGGCCAACCAGACCCTGTGAAGAAAGTATTTGAGAAAGTAAATGGGCATTTCTTATCTGCACCAGTGCTGCTTCTTTTTATTTTTTCCCTGTACACAATGCTGCTATGGAATTGCTCTCCCTGTCACTGGTGGCCATGGACCACCCAAGGTCACATTCTGCTTGTTCAGCCAGGGGCTCAATTTCACAATGAAACCTGTATTTTTTGGACATGATATATATAGTTGGTGGAAGGAAAGTCAGCTTTTACTATTTTTGGATTAAAGGTGCCTAAAAGCTCCTTAAAACTCGGCTGAGGAGCCAGAATGACACTTTCAGGATTCCTCTTTCCACCAGCAATTGTTGGATGCTCCCTGAGGCTGCTGCTTCTCTGTTCCTGAGCCCTTCCTCACCCCACCTGGGCCAAACTGTGGGGGATCAGCCACCTTTAGCCATCTACATCAGCTACATTTAGCCATCTTTCAAGACAAGTGAGACCTAGCATCTAAATATTTGCGTTTTTGTTTCCTTCACCATGGTGCACAGAGTGTGTGCTCTGTGTAGATATGCAAAAGCATTTAAATTTTAGTGTTTACAGGCTCTGTCTTGCTCTGGAAGGAATGGTCCCAAATGGCCCAGGCTCCTCAGCCATGCTCCCAGCCAGCCCTCCCCAGGGCTCTTAATCTCCCCTGAACACTGAAAGAGAAGCTACTAGCTTGGGTTCTCCCCTGCAGCTACCAGTGATGCTCTCCACAGCCAGCACCCTTCACAGGGACACAAACAGGTTCAGAGCACAGGCACATTCCAGTTTTTCAGCAGTTGCAGGCTTTCTGGGAAGGCATGAAGTGCCTGGCAATGTCCCCCTTCCCCATGCCCACTGCCAGGCAAAAAGGACAAAGCAGCCTGTCCCTGTGGCATTTTAGCTATAGGAGAGCAGTGAGAAGAATAATGCAACAGAGTTCTTCATGTAATGGAGAAGCAAGAGAGAAAGAGAACTTTATTTAAAGAAACCCTACACTTGTATAAAGGGTAGTTTGTGCAATGCAAAATAGAAAAGACACATGGGTCCAAGAAGGCAACACCTCTTTGAAAACATGCTTTCTGCAAAACATCACGTCTCTCACACACCCTGCAGGTGCATAATCACTGTGATAATTTCATCCTTGTGCAGACTGAGAAACCCAAGGCTTCAAGGCTGCTTTTTCCCTGGCTCCCAGCAGTATCCAACGACATGTCCCATACCCCAGATGATTCACCAGGGACCTCATGGAGGAAGCAGTGTCCTGCTCAGCTCCCCCAAGGCTCCCCTTGGAGCCCTGAAAGGAGCTTCAGCACTGCTTGTGCCCACAGGGCCTGTGCTGCAGGAGTGAGGAGCATTTTGTGCATATGAGCATGAAATGCCTGAGGTGCAGGGGCTGCCTGTGCAGTGCAGGGTCACAGTGTCACACACAGGGTGCCTCTGTCCCTGCTGCTGGCTCCACACTCACCTCTGTGCAAACCCTCTCGTTCATTTTCTAGGAGAGTCTTTCTTCTCCAGGATACCTCATTTTCTGATTTTGAATGTTGTGAAATACCCAAATGCACGCTTCTTCCATGATTTCACAATATATTGCCTGTTACAATACCTATTTAATACAGTTTCTTGGCCATTAAGGTTATTATTGCACTGCACTCTAAAATTGTACTGGCAGCAATGCAGAACTGCTGTGAGAAACTGTGGAACCAGGTTTATATGGATCACTTAAAGGGAAATTCTGCAGTTGTATTCCAGAAGGAACATGTACTAGGAATTACCTTTAAAACCAAAGACTATGTGTGTGAAATTGTTCTATATGCAATTTATCCTATTTTTAATGAGCTGAGATATCCTAAAGCAATTAAAAAAAAGCTAATATGGATTGCTATGCACCCTTTGCAATGCAACTAATGTCTCTGTCAGCAAGTTATGTACTGGGATTTTAATTTATATCTGGAGTTTTAAAAATACGAGAATTTTTGTAAAAAAGTATAGGCAAGGCAAGTTTTATTTGATGAAGAAATGCTAAAAATAGTCATGTGCAGCTTCATTCAGTTCAGGTTTATGGTCTGGTTTTGAACTTAATCTTTTCCCAAAATGAATGATGGCAGAGACCCTCTGAGCCATGTATTCCCCCTTAGCTTGGCTCTCCACACTGGGCCATATGCAGGTGCCAAACACCTGCTCAGCAGGGCGTGTAAGTGTGTAAATGGTGTAAATGTGTCCTTGGCGTTCAGGGTGCAGGCAAGGAACCAAGGCATGCATTTGTCCCAGACCACAGCTGTGACAACTGGGTCTTGAAACAACAGAGGAAAGCAAAGGCCACATAGCCAGGCACTTACATATATGTATTTTCTAATTATAAGTGAATTTAAGCTTATCTCACGTGCACTTGAAGCAGCTAAGTCCTAGGATCCTGTCCTGTCCTAGGATCCCTGTGCATGAAAAAACCTCAAGAAACCTCATGTATCCTGTGGCCATGTCTAGCAATGGGGGATCTTCAACACCTATGGCCATCTCTGGCTGATTTTGCTATCAGAATAAAGAGCAGAATGGATGTATAAGGTATGTGAGTTTATCCACTGTTACATATGCTATTCAAGACATTCTCATCATTGAAGATGATGTCATGCTCTCAGTTTATTAGAAGCCCTGGGTGGCCTGGGATGTCTGATTCCTGGTCAGGGCTGAATTTCTGCATCCCACAACTTCCAGATGAGTCATTTCTTGTGATTCTGCTTATCCATCCCTGCTTCTCAATACCTATCCACACCTCAGCTGGCAGCACTCTGAAACTGTTAGCTGACTGAATTAATAGAGTCACAGAACCACAGAACACTCTGAGCTGAAAGGGACCCACGAGAATCATCAAGTCCAACTCTGAGGTGAATGGGCCATACAGGGATTTAACCTTGGCATTATTAGCACCGTGCTCTGACCAAAGTAACAAAGATTTACAATCAGTCACTGTCAAAGCTACTGGCACAGAAAGTTTAATATAAATTTGTGAAAGTTGAACAAAGTTCAGTGGCAAGATTCACTCACAAAAAACTCTTGAAAAATCATGCCTAGGGCTGCAAAGACCAGTGTTACCATGAGGAATTATGCTCAGTGTACTGCTGGTTCTCAGCACACGTTCTTATAATCAAACCATTACCTCATCCTTTTTTCTCATAAAAATGCTGGACAGTCAATTACTTAACATTGAAATGTATTTAAACCTCTTGATGAAAACTGCTCTAGAGTGGAGTACATCTCAAGTGCTGGCTAAATTTGCTGAGGACAAAGGATGTGTATTTTCTACTGTGAGCTCACATTAAGTTTGCATTATTTGAAATAAAGGCTAAGCCTCTGACTGTCAATTGGTTGCAACACTGAAGTGCTTGTATGTGGCTTTCATCAAAAGTGCTTCACATTTTGTGAATTACAGAGAGATGAGTAATGAAATGCTGCATTCTAGTGAATCATTGTCTGTATCTGACAGTTGCAAAAAGTGAAGCATGACTGTCCATCTGACCAAGACTAAATGTAATTTAAGCTGCTTCTTGATGATGGAAGTATTTACACTCTTACAACAACATAAGTATTTTGCTGAATATCTGTCCAAGTGACAAAATAGATCATTGGAACAAAGCTGTGGTTTTGTGCCAGGCTCTTGAATGCAGCTCTGTGTTCCTTCCCTGGGCTGTTCTAGACCAGGGAATGAGGCCAGCACTGCTGCTCAGGTTCACCCATTCAACAGCCACAGCTTGCATCAGGAGGGGCAAGGGACTCACCTGAATGCACTTTCCTTTAAGGTGGATCATTTCTGTCAAATAAATGTATTTGATTTAAACACAGCAGAGGACTGATCATAATCCATGGCAACTTTTTCCCAAAAATAAGAAATCTTAATAAAAATATTTATTAGTGATTATTATTGACCCCTCCCCTGAATCCATCTAACTTGGACTTCAGTCCCTGGATTTTGCTGTGACTTTAATCTGATGCACTGGAAATTCCACAATCCAATTTGTTCCTCAAATAAACAGTCACAGGGATCAAAGCTGACTCTCAATCCTCACTTCATTAAGCTAAGTAGATGAGCTCATTAAGAGTCTCACAACAAAGGCACTTTCCCCAATACTTCATTAAATCTGTGACTCACCCCTAAACTGTCCCAGTGTTAGATGACACCACAACACTGCCAAATGAGAAGGTGCATTAGCTCATCTACTGGATACTTTCCTGCACATACATATGCCTGCCCACATCTCCCTTGGTAGCACTGGGCTTTTCCACAATATAAGAGATAAACCCAGGCTAAAAGGGATCTCCAAAATCTGCCTCAGGTGCTCAGTGCTTCACTCAGGTCTTGACAGCCTCCAAGGAGGGAAGGCTGCAGAGCCTTCCTGGGTGGTGGGGTGGGTGTCCTCATAGAGAAAGGATTTCTCCTTATTTCATCCAAACCTCTCATATTTTAGCTTTTGCCCATTGCCTTTCATCCTCTTGCCTTGCACCTTGCAGAGCCTGATTTGGGCTTCTCTGTGCCCTCCCTGCAGACTCTGGAGGTGCCCTTGGCTCCCAAAACCACACACTTTTGGGCAGGACCAAAGCCCCAAGCTGAATAATCAGTCTGACCAGATGAGTCACTACTTTTTGCTATTCTGCAAAGATTTGGCTGTGGCTGGAGGTAATTTTAGCATCTGCAGGTTATGCTCCCTCTTCTTTCACCAGTTTCCTGAAGTTTGGGTCAGCTGCAAGTGTTATGGTAAGGGTTTTGCCATCTTCCAGTTCAGTGATGATCTGATCTGTCTGGGGCACTCCAAGGAGAAATTAAACCTCAGACTTCCCTAATAAGGAAGGCAGACACAGCAATAATAGCAGCAGTGTTAGCAAAGCCTTACCTCACAGTGCTGGAATTAGGGTGGGTCACCAAGCCCATTACCCAGCCTCCTGCACTGGCAGGACCTTTACCAGCATCCATCACTAGCAGTGATGTGACCTGTGAAATAACACAGTTAAATGTGGAGCAACTTAGTGATGAACTGATTTTGATAAGCTGCTAATGCATTATTACATCTTTCTACATTACAAATTTTTATAATGCCTCATGCCACATCTTGTGCCTTATACAAAACCTGAGTTCTGATAAAGGTTCTGAAAGAAATAATTTGGTTTATGTCTGTAACTGAGGCAACCTTGCCAATACTGGAGTTGGCCCCTGACATCCCCATGCACAGAAGTCAAACCAAATGGGCAGATTTCAATAATGAGGCAATACTCATAGCGAGGGTTTGATTTCAAATCAAAGTGTGTGACCCAATTATACTGGTGGTTGGACTTTTACAGTGCTGACAAACCTTTTTGAAATAACTAATATGGGGGAGAAAAACAGTAAAGAAAGATAGTTTTCCTGCTGATGTGTCAACACCATAGGGGCAAACTTTTCCTATTACTAATACACTGAGAGAAAGTACAATATTGTCTAAGTAATTGTCTAAATGTATAACTACACCTCCTGCTTACTTTTGAAGATCAAGAAACATTTTAATGTGGGCCTAATCCACCCTTAGATGACCAATTAGAAAAGGAGATAGAATTAACTTCTGATCTATTGGTGAACAGAAAGACTTAATTAGTAATAACTAATAATTTACAGTATTCTTTTGTGCCAGCTACTTCCTATAATCTGGCTGAAAGACCCCACACACTCAGATGCCTTTGTGTTTATTATTTATTATAATTAAATCTTGATGTAAATTTCACAGACCCCATGGAGACATGGGTCCCCTCCCCAGGAGACATGGAGCTGGTGATGCATGTCTCTGTTTCCACACACCTCCTAATGGCAAGGTTTTTCTGCTGTTTTAAACACATACAGTTATTCTTATGAAATGGGAAGAATTTATCAGTTCTGACTGATCTGGTTACCCCACAAATTTCTTTTTCGTGCAAGATGACAGCTGGAAAATAAGATACATGTAGCAGAGCTGAAGATATCTGCCCAAATGGACTGTGCTGAACAAACCAGTGACAGCTCCAGACCAAATCCTGTTAGGATCAAACAAGCTGAGAGCACTGGAGGGGAGACCTCTGGGATGGCAATGCCTCCAGAGCAGGGAGAAAATGCAGCATGCTCACTCTTACCCTTTTCTGGGGGGAAATAAAACAAATGTACTTTGTTAGAGGTGCAGCAGGACAGTGCTACATCCTACTGCACTTCCACCCTCTCCCTCCTCAGCCTCTTCTAAAAAACGAAGAAATGACTGTCCTGTGCACAAATATGCCTTATACATCTTTGAATCAGCTACTCTAAAACCAATCACAGCCCAGCCACGGGAGCAAACCCCCCGAGCAGGCTGCAGGGCAGCACGTAGCCCCTCTCCCTTGCAGCCATGCTGGTACCAGTATCCAAAATAACTGCTCTGAGATTTCTGATCTCTGCACTGCCAACACTCGCTTCCCTCTCTGCCTCTCCTCCCTGAGGGCCAGAAGTCAGGCTGCATTTTCTTCAAGTGCAAAACAAACGGGTGCCTGAGTAAACAAAAGGCAGTAGCCCCAGCCTCAGACCTGATGTTGCTGCCTTGCCCCTGAGCTGGGCACTTGTAATCTGAACAAAAACATGTGCAGCAAACACATCCAGCTGTGCCCTAAGTTTGCCAATACCAGTCTGCTGCTCATCTTCCAAGATGAGGACCAGTCACCAGTGTGATACCACATATACCAAATATAATTCTCAGAAAACCTGGTTTGTGGTTGGGTGTTTTTGGGGTTTTTTGGTTTTGCTTTTGGGTTTTTTTGTAAAATCTGGATTTTTGGGGCAATAAGTTCAATTGCTTCCAAAATGAGTGTATAAAGGATGCTGCAATAGTACCTTCATGCTGTAGCATGCTCAACAGCAGCTTCTTCAGGTAGCAGCAGACACTTTGGCCACTGTAATCCTGGAAAATGACTGCCTGCAGACATACATGCCTTGCTCAAACATGTATGTGCCAAAGTGAACTCAGGGGAGAGAACACCTCTGCTCTAAGTACAGGCTGGGAGAGCTGGGGTTGTTCACTCTGGAGAAGAGAAGGCTCTGGTGAGATATTACAGCACCTCCCAGTACCTTAAGGAGGCTTACAGAAGAGCTGGAGAGGGATTTTTTGCAAGGATATGAAACAATAGACAAGGTAGAATGGCTTTAAACGGACAGTGTAGCTTTAGATTAGATAATAGAAAGAATTTCTTTACCATGAGGGCAGTGAGGCACAGGCTGCCCAGAGAAGATGTGGATGCCCCATTCCTGGAAGTCTACAAGGCCAGGCTGGGTGGGGATTTGAGTAACCTGGTCCAGTGCAAGGTGTCCCTCCCCATGGTAGGGGGGGTGGAACTAGATGGTCTTTAACCACTTGGTCATTCTGTGCTCCAAAGCATTACCCCAAGTAAGCCCAGCTCTAGGAGGAGCTTAACCTGTGAAATGTGCTTGGTAATGAGCACCAGCAAAGCAGAGAGATGCCAGCACAGCACCAACTGATGCCACTCTTGCCTCCCCACACTTCCACAACCAGCACAGCTTCTCTTCACAGACAAGCTCCTCCAGCAGCAGACAGGAGCTGTCATTCCCAAGAGTTCCTGCACCTTGCTAAAGAGGCAATCCAGTGCCATTCCCTACACAGCAGCAGCTCAAGCAGCCCCTGCAGCCAAGGAACTTCTATTCATGGAAGCACACACCACAGATACAAACTGTGTAACACTGAATAGCAATCCCCTGCATTAAATCAAAGACCATCTTTATTTTTCTTTAGGACTAAGGCAAGGACATAGCTGTCCCTTCTCCAGTAGCAGGCTTTTCTCTCCATGTTTTGAAAGCCCAGATGTGTTATTATAAAGAACACTTTATGGGCAGTTCCAGTCTGTGGACACACACAGAAATACAGTATTTAAAGTGAATGTTAGGTTTGTGAACTTGCTCTCTGCTCTTCCCAGATTTGTCATCTGTTAGAGCTTCTTCACTCAAACAAAATTGGCACACAGTCTGCAGCATCAGACAAGCCTCTGTTTCTGCAGAAGCATTTTATTTGGTGTAAAAAACAAGGACTTCAGGGCACACCAATATAATTGAGAAACAGCTATCAAATAAGTAAGCTTTAGTTTTCAAAGAATCTGGTTGTATTTCACACAATTACTTGAGAAAAGCAACCCGATACTGGCTGATTAGATTGGGTGGCAGCTGCCAGCATGATGCTACCCTTCCAAAAACCCACTCAGACACTGCCTGTTCCATCAGCTGTCCCTTCAGAGTGCAGAGGGAGCAGCAGGAGGCAGCTGAGAATCACAGTGCTCTAACCCCACCTAGGGGACTGAGCCACGGCTCAGCTCCTGCAGCTGCCAGCCCAGGGATAGCTGAGAAGAGCACCTGGAATGAAAAAGCACTGTTCCAGCCCCAAACCCCCACTTTCCCTGCCTTTTCCATGGAACTCATTTGTCACACAGCTCTTAAACCCTATGTCACCTGTACTACTCTTTTTGTTTTCAGTTTTCATTTCGTTTTTCCACGTGTTGTGCTACCAGTAAGTACTGATTATGTATAAACCTAAGTATGTGCTTTACAAAATCAAATACTTTATGAGGGATTAGACTAGTTAAACATGATTGAAACAAACATTATTTTTAAAAAGCCAGTAAACCCCTGAATTTGCTACAATAAGAAAAAACCAAATCAAACATGACTTTGGAAATGAAACATTCAGCTTCTGTTCACATCAAGATCAGCACTGAGGAATGCAGAGCATCTCCCTCTTCTTTCTGTTCATCCTACACTTTACTGAGTGCTTTTGCAGGCAAAGTCCTCAGTTTTACATGCATGGGCACTGTGGGCTCCACTTTTTATGAAAAAGGTAGAGTTATGGAATGGTTTGTGTTGGAAGGGGCACTCAGGCCCACAAAGTGTAAATTTAAGATATTCACAAAGCAAGTAAGTCATATTTTTTATTTTTTCTCTTGCCATACACACATGCAAAACTGCATGCCTATTTATCTACCTCAGCAGGGTTAAAAGCTCCTAGGTTTTGTGACAGCACCACCAACTGCTCCTGCTTTCCTATGAAATTCTGCCAGGCTGTATAGCCAAGCAATTAGCAGGCACTCTGAAGCCAGTTTTGAGTCTATCATTATGTAGTATGGGTGCAATTGCAGCCTCCTTGGCAAACCTTACACTACAGAGGCTTGTTCTGCTTTCCTTTCAGTTCCACTGCAGAAGTCAGTTTTAAATAAAAATAAAAAAAAAATCAAAACATTGTAGGTAGAAATATCTTAATTCTTATTGGTTCATGGTAACAGCATCTACCCTGGTGAAACACAAGAAGAGTTAAGAAGCCTGAAGTGTGAATAGAAAAGTTATTTTTCAGCTATCAATATGTACTCCCTTATGGAAGTTATGAAGACAGCAAAAATAAGGGGAAAATAATTAACTCTAAACCCACAATTAAATATAGACACTGAGTTAACATTCAGGGATCTTCTGAAGGACTATGGAAACAAGACTGAGATCAAGAACCAACTGCTCTGAAAGCAAACCCAAAGAGCCCTGCAAATCTCTGTCACAGAAGGCAGGTGCCTTGTGTGTAAATGTAAAACACTGATTTTCAACACTGTTAGAATATAACAGAGAGCTGGGGCTGAATGAAGAGCTCAGCACAGAACCCAAATTCCCACTGACAGGCATTGTACCTAGAACACAGATCTTTCACAGCTTCCAACAAAATGGGTTTGCTGCAGCAGAGCAGCATCTTCCCAGTGAAAATACTACTTTGCATTTCAGCATCATCCCAGGGCAAATCTCTCACGTAGCAGAGGATTACATCCTCCAATGCCCCTCAGGGAGCACAGTGCCATAATCCCTTCAGCAGGGATTAGGAGAGGGGCCACCCCATCCAAACAGCTCCTGCTGGAAATCCAGCAACACAGCACAGCCTGCCCAGCCTCCTGACACGATCCCATTGCACCCCACTGTGATTTGCAGCAGCATCTCCCTGCAAAGATCCAACCCAGAATGTCCTTCAGTAACTGCTGATGGGAGCATTTCCCTCTGCACCAACCACAGTCTTTCTAAAGATTGCCATACAATTTGGGCAGGTTTAAAACCCTTTGCAAGAGAGGATGTTCACAGTGAACAGAAGACAGCAAGCAGCTGTTTTTAAAGGAGCAAAGAGGCTGCTAATGGGCTAACGTATCAGGGTTGCCTGATGAACCTGGGAGGTGCTTGGTGTTTGCCAGGGAAAGGTGGGTAACACACAGGGGATCAATCAGCTCAGTGCTGTGTGTCTGAGGAATCCTGGAATCTCATTCTGACTCTGAGCAATGCTAGCAGACAGCCAAGATGACAAGCAGCTCTGAATAAATGTAAAAAAAAATAATTTGTATTTAATACCTGTATTTAAAAAATACAAATAATGTCTGCTAAAAAAAAAAAAAAAAAAAAAAAAGAAAGCTACTTTTTAAACAGGCTTTTTCCCTCGCTGGACTTACTAAAAACCTTGAACCCAAAAAATTGCAAAAGCTCCATAACTGTCTTGTCAGGAAGGAGTTGAAGCATGGAAAGAAAATTGGGTTGTCAAAAACCAGACACCTCAAAATACTGTCTTGGCAGAGGGAAACTCCTACACATGATCTGAGCACCCTCTCAGAGGTAATGACTGCCTACAACCAGAGATGAGAATTTATCAAGAGTGCTTTTGTGTTTTCAAGAGCTGATTGAGTCATTTATGAGTCACTGACAGCAAAAACTGCAAGGTTACCTCCTTCCAGTGCTCAGCCACTATTCAAACCCCACCCCATAGAGGCAGGGAAGGGGAATAAAAAGTCTTTATTTTATCCAGTTTATTACCTCTGCCATCTGAGACTGTCTTCCTGGTACTTATGGCTCAGTCCTGAATGTTACAGTGAGCCTTCCTTCCCTCTTTGCCATTGGGAGAGATTCCTCCCTCCTGCAGGATGGAAGAAGTGCAGGGGAAAATGGAAATATGGAGAAAAACCTAAAATTTTTCTTTTTAATGGGTCCAGTGGGATTGATGACGTTTAGACACAGCTAGCATTGCTGTCTTCTGTTTCCCCTGGGTTTGTAAAATGAATAGCAAGTCTGAAGGTTTGTTATAGTTGGCTTTTATTTGCCCAGCAGAGTACTCAGCATTGGAATGCAAAATTAATCTTACTAAACTTGTCCCAATCAGTCTAATGATAGTGTGGCATTAAAATGAATTCTTTAAATTAATGAATTAAAATTAATTAATTAATTATTAATTCTTTTTTCAAAAATGCAAAAGACAAATTATTTTGTAAAGCACTGCGAAGTTTTATGGAATAATAAACAATAATAAATTATTTTATAAACAAAGGTAAATTATTTTACAAAACAAAAAAGCGTTTCATTTTTGCACACATTGAAATTAATTAATAAATTAATTTTATTTATTTATTTAGTTATGGTACTCTTTGCCTAAAGCTCATAAATACCAGCACCTTTGGTCAGAAAATAATATGTTTCAGCAAGCCATGGCTCTGCAGATGTTTGTGCAGGTTACTTCATTGCCTACGATTGTTTTATAACCTCCAGATCGAATTTTATTATACAAAATCAATTAATTCTGCGTTTAGTTTTGGCATAAGTGATCTGATGTCTGGTTTACAATCAGATTTTTCTATCCAAGCTGTGAAACTAAATTAAAAAAGAGTAGTGTAACAAAAATGGTTACAAAAGACACCTGCATCTGAGATGGGGATTTAAGACTCCTTTTATAGTCACTGGGCAGAGCAGTCCATGATTCATCTCACCCTAAATATAACTGGCCAGAGAAGCATGGATAAATGATGTTAAAAGATGAGAAATAAACTTTCTTCATATATATTTTTGTGCAGCACAGAAAAAACACAGTGTTCATTGTATATTCAGTACAGTAATGTTTTCCAAGAATTACAAGAAAAACAAGCCTTCCCTCAATTAATACAGGTTTTTTTATTCTTTTTTTCTTTTTATTTTCTTTTTTCTTTTTCTTTTTTTTTTTTCTCAGTTAGAGGAATGTAGAGCGGACATCAATGTAAAAAGATAGAATTAATTAGGACTGGATTTCTACGTATTTACACCATCCTAATTTGTGTTGTTCTTGCTTTATGTATCTGGATCTGGCTTCTGCTGTGGCAGGGAGAAGAGGGGGAGCAGAGCTGGCTCTGCTGTCACCTCCTGCCAACACACGTGAGCATGGATTCCAGCTCCCACCCAGACTCCCACACTCCAGCTAGAGATTTGGGACACTAAAGAAGCCACGAGCAGGGAAACCATCCAACCCCAGCTTTATCAGGCTCTTCACTGGAAGCTTTAACGCTCCAAAAGCAAGGCAGTGTGGCAGCAGCACCGTGACAGAGGCAAAGCAGATGTTCAACACACAAGGCTTCAGCTAAAGCAGCAAGCTCCAAGAGGAGAAATCAATAGCAAGAAGAAAGAGGTCACAAACTCCTCTCTGCCTGTCCTCAGCTGCACACAGACATTAATTCCCACCTGCAGGGTGCCAAGCTGCTGCACTCTGCCTCCTGCACTTGCAAAAGCCTGTTGAGCCCTATGCCCTTATCCAGTCCCACCTACCCCTTGTACCCAGGAGAACACATGCTTCTTTATGGGAGGCAATTTCAGCACCCTGCTGACTGCAGCCTGGTGACTCTCCCTCTACAGACTTCTACAGATACACCTGTAGGCACACAGGACACCAGGCTGGATCACAGGAATTTGTAGCATCATGGTGCTGCAGGAAACCCTAGATCCCATACTCTGTACTGATGGCATGCAGATTAGGAGATGGAGTTTGAGCTCTTTTCTACTGAATCTGAAATATCTGAAATCACAGATCTCTGAGCCGTCTTGGAAGAGTTATGGCAGAGAACATGCTCTTGTAGCAGCTCTGGCAGGTGCTAGTGGAGTGGATTTTGCAATCTGACATTGGAAGTCAGTTCCTCACCTCTCAAAACCAAAATGACTCAAATCTTGTAACATCCAGAGCCTGCTGTCATGCTTATCTCAGTTGCTGGGCTTTTAAGGACAGCTGAACAAGATGAACTCCTCAAGGAAAGGCTGCTGTAATTGAGAATTTTTTTTCTTATTCTAGGTTTCAGGAGGTCTGTATGGTTTCTTTTTAGATATATGCAATCTTTATGTTGTTAGCAGAGGCCAAACAGAGGCAGTCCTAGATGAATCCTTCACTCTTATAACTCTTAATGCACACAGGTAGCAGAGGGCTTCAAAGCACAAGAAGTACAAAGCCTGTCCTGGTTTCAGCTGGGGTAGAATTAATTTTCTTCCTAGTAGCTGGTACAGTGCTATGTTTTGGATTTAGGACGAGAATAATGTTGAGAATAATGCTGATAACACCCTGACATTTTAGTTGTTGCTAAGTACTGCCTACTTTCTGTCAAGGATTTTCCAGCTGCTCACTCTGCCCTGCCAGCAGGAGGAGGCTGGGGGTGTGCAAAAAGATGGGAGGAGATACAGCCAGGACAGCTGAACCCAACTGGCCAGAGGGACATTCCACACCATATGGCATCATGCTGAATAATAAAACTGGAGAAGTTGGCCAGGAGAGATCAATCTCTGCTCAGGGACTGGCTGGGCATCATTCAGCAAGTGATGAGCAACTGCAGTGAGCATCACTCATTTTGCATATTCTTTTATTACTATTACTATTATTATTATTATTATTATTAATAATGTTCCCTTTCTGTCCAATTAAACTACTTTATCTCAACCCACACAAGTTTAACCTTTTTTCCAAATGTCAGGGTGGTGTTTAATTGCCTGCCCAGTTAAATCACTGCACAGCTACACTGCTAGAAAACTGATAAGCAAGTGAAGTGCATTTATCAACGGACCCAACAGAGAGAAGCCATATCTTTTGAGTTTTAACAGAGACCATTCTTTCTGCAAGAGCATGCACACTCCAGCTGTCCTCACTGGTGGCACTGTGACAATGAGAAGAAAAACAAAGGAAATTGATATTTTTGAGTATTTCTCCATGGACACACATTCCATTTAAACACTCATGCAGTTAACTGCATGTATGGTTGTCTCCATTTAGCACTTTAATGATACCAAAATGTTGGTTGCTAGATGAAGGTTTGACAAAGAAGAGGCCCCAGGTAACAAACCCTTCGATCTCATTCTCTTTTCCTAACGAAAACAGGCTGCCAGTAAACAGTGATCTGATTATTTGCTTCTTGTCTGATCAAGGAAGGGCAGTGGAACAAAGGATTCAGTGTTCTGGTGAGTCCTGGCCTCAGGTTAGAGCCACCTTGGCAATGCCTCAGCAAGGATTGAGATAGCCCAATTCTTTTCTGGAAAGGAACCAGAAGCAAAAGTGACAATTATATCCATGTACCCGACAGATGGGAATCAACTGCCGCTTGTAATATAAGGACAGAACAAAACAGAAGCACTGTGGTAGCCTGACCTGCTCCTGGAGAAGGAGGAGTTCTCTGTGTACCTGGGCATTTTTCCAGCCAGGCCTTTTTCTATGAAGGCTTTGTCTCAGTTATCTGTGCTTATCTTACTTTAGGACTGGATCACAGCAACAGAAGCTTAGAAAATTGCTCTCAGGCCATGGTTTTAAAACCTGCTCAACTGAGATCCAGGGTGGCCTCCAAACTTTTCCCAAGGTGACCCCACGGGCCTGAATTTCACTTCTAGAATTGAATTACACCTGTGTCTTTCACCCTCTGTCCAAAGACACATTTCAAGTCTCAGATAAAATCCAAGACACTAATTTTTACTCAAAACATCCGGAATAGTCTTTGGGACCTGGTGGGCTACCAAAGAGCCTGTGATTCCTTTTGCTCAATGTTGGCTTATCTAAAATTGGCAGCAGCTTTTGAACTAGAAGCCCACCTTTGCAGTAAAAGGACATTGCCTGCAGTGAGCTCCATTAGCTGGTATATTACCCTTCAGGGCACTTTCATCTCCGAAGCTGGGCTGAGGATCAAGGAAAGTTGTTCTTTACTTAGTAGGTCATGTTTCTTCTGTTCACTTTAGCCCATTGTTTTGAGGTTCTTCTCTGGATACCACGCATGTAAACTAATTTTCTTTAGCCTTTGAAGAGAATAGGGAACACCACCTTCAAAGATGAGGAAAATCACCTCATTTTACCCCAAAATATGTAGCAGCCTGGCCAAGGATGGATGTTGGTTCCTGCCACCATCACTGTTGCTGTTTGCTCCAAAAGGCAATGGCCCCTTGTTCTGATACAGCACCTCCTCTTCCCCAAGGCCCCCAAGACTGCACACACTGTGTGCAGACACAAACACATCCCTCATTGCCAGTGTGTGTCCCCAAGGGGGGAAATGATGGGTAGAACATTAGGTTGCTGAAAATCATGGTGTGTCCCCTGAAAAGCAAAACACAACAAGACATGGTGACCATCTGACACCTCTCCTTTTTATTAAAGAGTTGTACAGAAGTGGTGAAGAATAAAAACCTCTCTTTTACTCTAGGGCTATGGGCTTCTCTGGAATTTTGAAACACAACCTGTGAGGTCATGCTCACTGCAAACAAAGACACACAATGCACTGTTGTTTCTTGCAGACTCTGTTCCCTTTCTGCTGTAGTGTGTGAGATTGCAAAGATCAAAGAGATGCAAAACACATGGGGTATAAAAACATATTACTACACGAATGCAATGCAAACAGTGCACGTGGAAAGAACAGTTTTACCTTATTTCCCTTCCTTCTGCTTTCAGAATAAACATCACATCAGCATGGTCACTCTGGTTGGTGTTGGAGCAGTTCTTTTGTTGTGTTTCCTGTGATAATTTCTGTGGCCATGTAGGTAAATACAACACTAACACGTAGGGTGATACACCAAGAAGGCCACTGGAGAGATTTCCCTTGTGCTTTGGTGGGACATGGGTGAACATTTTTAACTGAACCAGGTCAAACTTTCAGGGAAGTGCTGGCACGAAGCAGACATTCCCATCTCCTTCATGTTTACAATGTTCCTCTCAAAGACAATGTGCAGAGGAGGGGGATGGGAATAGGGTGGGGATGGGGATGGCAGAAAGGTTGCTCTGCATTCTCAGAGCAGAAGTGACAACTCCTACTAGAGCCTCAGGTCAGCAAAGATGAAAGTGATTTATCCCATAGAGGTCACAGATCCAGGCTGCTTTAATGCAGCAGTCTTCTCATCTGACTGCCATGCACTCCTTTAGTCTCTAGCATCAGCTCCTTCATACCACTGCTGCAGCTTTTTTGTTTGTAGATCTCAAAGTAGTCTATTAATGGAGGAAAATACCTCACAATCCCTCTAGGAAATAAGGATAATATTAGGTGCATTTACAAAGAGAGGGATTCTTTGCATACTGTAATCAAAGTGAGGAGAAAATGAAAACAAGGAATGGTTTGGGTAGGTCTTGTCTTATTCCACCAAGGTGTTCCTAGGGCAAAGAATCAGGCTGTCCCAAAGACACCAGCATCCCACCATCCCTG
The DNA here is from genome assembly GCA_034336665.1 of Luscinia megarhynchos. Classification (NCBI taxonomy): domain Eukaryota; kingdom Metazoa; phylum Chordata; class Aves; order Passeriformes; family Muscicapidae; genus Luscinia; species Luscinia megarhynchos. Next base: position 76,951,019 of record JAPFBE010000003.1, read on the forward strand.
AGCTCAGATAAGAACTGATCATGAGACACATCTACCTATTCTGAGCACTGTTTTGTGTGAAGGACAGCTGTAAGCACACACGTGGACCTGAGATATTAGGCTGAGTGGAGCCTCTCCTGGACTATCTCTTACAGAAAACGTGGAATCATAAAATATCTAGAATATTGTCCTAATAGCAAAGATCAGGACAGATTCCATGTCTGGTCACAGGGCTTAGGACCCCTCAGATACCTCTCTCTTGTTTTATATCAGACTGTATGGAGGCTGAAACAAAGATAAAATTTTGTGACATTTTCACTAAAACCAGACCTTCCTTTAGTTTAATTGTAATGCTGAGTTTTCATAATATAAGCCCAGTAACCTGGGATGTAAGTGAAAGTATTTTCATTTAAAAGAATGGAGAAGTAAAATCAGATGATTGGCAACCCTCTGGCAAAACCAGACAGGTGAGATGTCACAGAAACAAATGGATATTTTCCCTTTAGTGCAGAAGCAACATTTCAGAAGGTTCAATATAGAAGGCTTTAATGTGCTGTAAACATCATGAGAAACAAGAGGCACTACATGTGTTCCCTTACAGTGGCATCTTTTTGTTCTCTTATGCATCTGTCAGTCACCAGGCCACACTCCTTCAGCATTTACATGTGGACAGGTAAATCTCAATGGCAAGTCCAAGAGAGTACTTCAGTATTCCTAAGAACACCCTGCTGAATGCAGTAGGGATGGACAGAAACAGGAGTCAAGGCAAATGCTTCTAATCTAAACATAGAATCCTACAGATGTACAAATCAGGTTTAATTTAGGTATCAAATGAAATGCCTGAGTCCTTCTGTGTCCAAACTTTAAGGGCACAGCAGTCTGCTTTGCCTGTAGAATCTCTGATGATGAAGCATCTTGCAACACACACCCATTTTTAGAATGTAAAAATTATATCCATGTTACTTTCATATCACACTTCAAACTGAAGTCTGTAGTTAAGCCATAAGGAATCCACATATGCATCAATATGACACATCAGACCTGAAAATAAATAAGCACTGTTTAGGATCTCTGGTTTCATCTGAAGAGCAGCAAAAATGAGCAAGTGATGAAATTTGTTGCCCACCTCTCACTTGTATTCTGTAAACCAATCCTGATTTCATATATGGGTTCTCATTCAGTCTGTCCTGAAGCTGAAAAGGGTCAGATTCAGATTGCTACGTGGAAGTGACAGTAGACTCACCCTAACACAAGACAACAGGTTCCTAGTCCCAAAGGTGCCTTTTATTTCTGTAACTTCAGATAAACTGTTTGAAATTTCCCCCTGCATTCCTAAGCTTTAACCTAAGGGTTAAAAAGTGACAGTTTCATCTGAACTCATTAAATCTATTATATTTGTTTGCTCATTTGCACATATTTTTGTGGCAGCATTAAAGCTGCTAGACCAGGGCAGATATGCAAAAGCAGCAGAGCATAGCAGCAAGTGTACTGTCCCAGCATGATTTAAAACACAGATCTTGACCTACACTGAAAGATGGGCATGACAAGAGAAAACTTACCTATTTTTAAAAGTCTTGCTCCAGCTGCTGGCTTCATAGCACATACTGTGGTCTAGACCAATAAGAAGCAGAAATTTGCATAAGAGCTGATGACACTTTATATGATCCAAAACCACTTGTGAAAGCCACAGGATACATGGATGTTGACAGGACAATACAAGCAGCACATGGCTGAACAATATCCCAAGCAACCAGAAATTTTTGGCAGCCTGCACACACTTCAGTAGTTAACACCAAGGTGAAAAAAAGGCAGACTACTTTTTTATTTGTTCAGTATAACACTGCCTTTCTAAAGGAGAATTTGCAAAATAAATGAAGTTATTAATGAGAAAACCCACAGGATATGGCCTAGATAACAGTCTTCCTGAAGTACCTGATGTCTCATAAAAGATGTACCTAGAGATATCTGGGTTACTTTGTGGGTTTGGCTTGTGGGCTTGATTGAGGATGTGGGGCCAAGATATGATGGGCTGTTGTCTCATGGCTTTTCTGGGCAGAGCCAGCACGGCCACAAGCAACACTGCTCAAGTATTAAGACAAGTTACAAGGTGCAGGGGCACAGGGAGATGTGGGAGGAGCTGAACAATACAGTCAGGTCTGTCTCTGCATCCCCCAGGTAGACTGAGCACAGGATCTGAGATGCCAGCACTCACACACAGAGCTCACTGCCCCCTCCAGGCCCTCCACATCTGCCAGAGGAAAGCAGATGGCCTCAAGGGCAGGGTAAAACAGTCAGATCCCCTTGCAGCTCAGTGGGATCAAGCAGGTGAGCAAGCCATGGCACAAGAGGAGGGAGTGCTCTGAAGCAGCCAAGGATCAAATCTGAGTTTGCAGAGAAGCAGCTGCTCAGAAAATTAGGAATGGAGATTTCTCCATCTCCATTTCTCCCACTGTCATGGGGAACATTACAGGGCAAATAGAGAGAATTTCTTCAATTTGGCTTTTAGAGACACTTATCTTCTAGAAGCTCTTACATTCTTTGGATATAATTATAATAATGGGTAAAGCAAGAAGATACATCATTCAGTTCTACATTTCACTTTCCTTCTCTGCCTAACCCCAACCTGACTACTCACAATCCCAAAAGGCCACCAAAAGAGCAAACTACATACATACCTTTTGTTTCATGATGCTACTTTTAAGTATCAAAACCCAGCAGACCAGGTTAACCTGCCCAAGCAGCTGAGCTGGCCAGCAGTCCATTGAGAGGGAAATGAGAGCAAGATGTGGAGGCTGATCCATTGCAGAAATGTGACAGGTAGTCACATCAACCACTAGTGCAAAAGGAACAAATCAAGCATTTTAAACGGTAAAAAGCCTATTCAGGTGCCTAAATAGCATGTGTAGCTTCCCACAGCCAGCAGACACTGTTTAAGGAGTCCATAGCTCAGCCAGCTGGAGAGGTTGGACAGTTGTGAGAGCTTGTCAAATTCTAAGACCATTGGTTATAAATAAAGGTTGACTAAAACCACTTCTGCCCTTGAGGCAATGTTCAGAAAAAGATTTTTCCCACAGTATGTCACAAGGCATTTACCATTGCAAGGAGTTCAGCTTGTGCCTCTGCCTCACACACCTACAAGAGGAAGAGTGGGATTCATCTTTCTTCTGAAACCCTGGAGATGTACCTTAACTGGTTCCTCAGTGCCCAGATGGTCCTATTGATGACACTCAATCCAGCTGAAAGGATCATGCATCTTGCTTCTGTGCTCAGGGTAAAATTATTCCAGATGTGAAATCCAAGAGGAACCCTCCCTTAGCCCCTGTCCTGGTCAGGTCGCTGGGGCTGCCAGTGAGGCTGCTGCAAACTTTTCAGCTAACACATTTCTTTTCCAGCCTTGGCCATGTCCTTGCTTTCTTCTGCTCTCTTCTGGCTGCTTATCTGGGAAAAAGCTCTTGGGGCCTTTCTGGCTTGTTTCTGCAGCTTTTAGCCATGGAAACATTTTCAGACTATGTCAAAGTCTATGCCTGTGACCGAAAGAGTCTCCTTTTGTCTTCTGTTGTGAAGCGCCTTGCATTTCTCAAGTGCTTTAGTCAATGGGGCTCAAAGCACTTCAGTAACTTTAAAAAACCCCCACTACTTTGGTGGCATTTCCTTATCTTCTCCAACTCCCACGTGAAGCCAAGCCCAGGTCTGCTACTCACTCATACCACCTGCAGTGCTGGTGCCTTTGGCCCTCCAGGATGCCTCTCTCCTTGACTCTGAGCAGGAGACCAGATTTCATCCCTTCTACATCAGCCCCATAAAAAATCTTTACTAAAAGCTCAGCAATTCCTGTGGAATAATTCTCACTTTATTAAATACCTCAGTAGTAGCAGCAAAAATGAGTCAACTGTAAAGACAGCACAGAAAAAATTCCTCACCACAGACACCCTAACAGACAGTGTGGTGAAACTATTTTTTTTTCATTAAGGATTTTCATTAATATGCTTTATCAGAGCCTGAACTTGGGATAAATTCTGCTCTAATTAACCTGACAAATTTTTTCACAGCACAGACTTACTGTCTCTGTTCAATGTCTGGCTCTATGATTCTTTATTCTCAGATAATGCATCACATATCTGGGGATATGTGATACAATAATCTTCACCACTAAATAGCAAACTCACAGCATAAAGTCTCAGCCTTAAAAGCTGACAATATGTTCCAGAGCAGGCTGGGGTCTCCAACAAGATACTGCCCTAAAACATGCTTCTCTCTTTTGTATTCAACTTGTACAACTCACTTGTACTCGCCCCAGAACTCTTGCAAAATACAACCAAAATTCCCAGCAAACATCCATGTATTAACTTATCTCCTCTCAGCTCTTCTGCTCTAAAGTAACAAGACATCAAAGAAGACATCCTCAGGTCTGTGCACATTTGAGGAGTAACATGTGAATGACAGAGAAGGGAAACCAACAATAAGGCAAGCAAAACATACACTTGGGACTGGAAGAGGAACAAAAATGTGCAGAGCTCTGCCTTAATTTCAGGAGGCCAGTCCTATTCAGAAGCAGATGTAAGCATGAACACCAGCATGACTCTGAACCTATGTTTTCTGGTTTCAATTTGGGCTAGAGTCAGCAGTTCCAAGAACATTCTCTGTTTGCCCCCATTTAACAATTCGGAATGTCTACCTGTGCTTTCCTACAACTGCATGCCTTTTTTTTTTCTTCTTTTAATGTCAGTATCATTTTTTCATTTTGAATCCAACTTTGCCTCTAGGACAATTATTTTGCTGTATTTCACGCAGCCCTGTTGTGCTTGCTTCAAATAAATCAATCATCTTTATACCACACAAAGTTATTTGGCCGCATTACAAATGCACCGAAATACATTCACAATCCGATAATCTATGCTTTCTATTTGCAATCATCTTTCTGCCCTCTGCTTAAAAGAGGCAAGATGGCCAATTTCCAGACATAGGCATTCATGTGATCAGGATCTCAGAGCCATAGTAGGCCACAGCTTGGGCATTCCTAATGCTCTGTGTTTTCCTGGACTGAGCTTCTCATAATCCAAAATATGTACAGTGCCTTTTACATCAATGGGAAATTCAAGGATGCAAATGCAGAATTTCCTTCCATAATGCATACAGCCAACCTATGGGCTGATTAACTTCAAAAGATGTGTTGATAAATGGAGAAAAATTCAGGTTCCAAGTGTGGCATCATTTTTCATAGTTATTATAAGAATATTATTAAAATATTGAGCATTCCTGAAATAGAGTCCAGTTTTAAATCCATTGCAAAAATTAAACCCATGCAATTATAAGGACCTAAAATCATTAAAGGAATTCAGGAAAGTATGTACTCCTTCAGAGAAAATCTTTCAATTAAAAGGGGGTCGTGGCTTCTTGATGCTTCCTGAACACATTGAGCACCTTTAGTACCAGCAGTGAGAAATCCCTGCAGCTCTCAATGCACTCCTGAAAAACAGGTTTGACTTTTTTCTCTCAGATAATCTTTGGGGTGAGACTCTCAGGAAGAGCTCCATTGTGTCAAAATTAAGCTTAGGTATTCAGTTAAAGACCATAAAAAAAATCTGCAGAATGCAAAGAAGACATAGAAATTCTGGCCTGAGGTATTACTTTTTAAATGACCACACAGAAGAAAATATATAATTATGCAAATTGTTAAACTGAGCTGGTTACATAAACCAAGCTGGTTACAGGCAAGTTATTCAAATAATGACGTTTTTTACTGATTAAAAACAGGCTGTTATACCTGTATCCTGAGTTATCTTTAGTTAAACACCACTTAAATCCACATTAAGTCACTGTTCCCATCAACAGATTTTAGATTGAGCCGGCTCTATGCAGTCTACAAAGGGTTATTTACTCTCTTAAAACAAACACCATTTTATATGACTGTTTGATAGAGAGCTGTGTGACTTTAATCAGGCATAACTCACTCAAGAGTCACCAAACAAGCTCGAACAAATGGTGCCCAATATTTGTCAGAAAAATATTTACATCAGTTTCCCCAACCCAGTGTTCAGTGCCATCCGGAAAATGAGCAAAAAAATGTTCCCCCCCTCAGGCAGGAGTAAGTAAGCAGTAAGTTTAAGCTCTACTTAAAAAAGTAAATTGATAATGATCCATCAATCACCTTAGGGGGAAAAGCATGGTCTGTAGCTCTGACCCTTTCCTGGCTGGGCAGGGATTTTCAGAAATGCTTTCTCAATACAGTGTACCTTACAGAAGGTGATTAAAGAGAGGGGTAAGCCATCACTTGTGCAGTAATCAGTGTTAGCACAGCTTAGGGAAAACAGCTTCTGGCCCTTGGTCTTTTGTTGCTCAACTAAAGACAACCATGAAGAAATGTGAAAAAAGCTGTAGCTAAAAAGGTAGATATAGCACTACATGCTGAACACCAAAATAAACATGGGCTCATTTTGAAATTTAAGGGGGGCAAAAGAATCCAACCACATTCAAATTCTCCGTAGGTCAAGGAGAAAGTTTGTTTTTTTGATTTTGCTTGAAATGACATCTTTCCAACACCCAACTTCAATAAATGCACCTTTCATATAGAAAATAACTCAGCACAGTCTCTCCTATGAAAATATTTTTCTCCTCACAGATCCAGGTTTCATGCCTAACCTCAGATGGTCTGACTACTTCGAGAACAATCAGCCACTTATTTATTGAACAAACATGAAAAAGACATTTATTCTCTTTAAAAAGCAGTTGTCTTCAGCCTTCATAAGACAGAAAACAGAATAAAAAATAGGATTGTTTTGCACTGCTTCCTTTAATTTTATTGAGTGTCAATCTATATAATTAATATAAAGTTACTTCATTCTACAGAGATCAAGACATCTTCCAGTATAAAATTCCCTGAGATACAATATGCAATTTAAGGGATCACATAATTCTCTATTCCACTTACATCATAATCAAAAAGTAATAGTAATTCTCCACCTTATAAAACCCAGAAGATAACAATCTTCCTTTCTCTCCCTCCACCCCAATATTTTAAGGCATGGAATAAAAATCTTTTTCAAAATGTATTCAAAGGAAACTTTTCTACTTAAAATAGAGAATAGCTTTCCCCAATTTTTACAACTGGATGGTATACATCATCCACAATGCCTTGTGGAGTCTGGCACCCAAAGTGCAAACCAGTTTGTTCAGGCAAACTTTACATTTATCATTGAACTGGAGCTCTACAAAGTGCATTACCAAAGCTGGTCCTTTGCCTGTAACAGTACACTATTAACCTGTGGTGTGGATGACACCAAAAACCAGAGATTTATAGAAATTCTGTAACATTGACTTCAGCTATAGGCCTGGGCTGAGCTTCCTCCCAAATGGAGAGCCACAAATTTGCAACATCCATGTAAGAATGATATTAGAAAAGGCTTCTCTTCTCCCAATCCAAGTGCTCTGCAATAATTATTACAAACCTGCAGTTTTCACCGTAGAGTTCTTCCTCAAATCCTCAGTGCACAATTTACAAATACTGTTCACTTTACAAAAAGGATGCTTTAATTGCTTTGTAGATCTTTTCTGAATTTTACAAATATATTTCCTCAAAGATTTCAACTCATTTTCCAGAAAGGCTGAGAAAAAAATTAACGTTTGCCATCTCTGGAAATTCCCATGCTCCTGTAGCCTGATCTTCTGCATGTGGCATTACTCATGATTACACAGAAGACCTGTGTGCCTAGAAACTTTCACAAAATGCTAAAAAAAATTAGGAGGACTGACAAAAAATGCACTAGTTTCAGCAGACTGATAAAAAGTAGTGCAATCTTAAATACTATTTCATCACTTTTAAGACTGGGGTTTTGTACACAGTTACTCTAATAAAAACTGAACAGAAAAGGAGAAGAGGGAACCTATCATCTTGACACTTACAAATTGGAGTTTTAAAAATATCAAACCCAGTATTATGTGGGTAGTACCTACTGGCAGAGAAACAGATGACCATGCCATGAAGAACTCTCTTTTACTTTAAACAATCACTTTATACCTCTTGAAGTGAAGGTGCAGCATTAGGAATCATCCCTACTATATCCCACATTGCATAGATTGTTTTCACTCCCTTCCCAATAAATATTCTACAGCAACTCTGGCACTGACACCAAAAAGGTTCATCAAGTACTTTCAGCCAACCCTCCTTGCACAAAAGCAGAAGGGAATAATTGCAGAAGCCTGCAAGATCTGAACTGGTAAAACTGTGCAAATTATTAATGAATTTCTTTATTATTACGTTTTTTCCCAATAATTCTTGGCACCATGCTTACCTAATCATAGAGAACATCTAACTAGAAATAAATTACAGTAGACTGCCAGCTCATACATCTTAAAAGCCCTCATCCAACATCCCATACTGCTTAAACCAAATCCAATCCTTTCCTAACCTAAATATTACTCACAAATGCCAGTGAGGTTGCCTGTTTTGATGCCCATCTTTTATCTGCAAACTGACTTTCCTCTTTTCCTACCTGTTCTGTGCCCATGGTTTTATTCTGAATGAAGTCTCCTGAGTAACTCCACGTTTTAAAAAGCAGCAGAATGAACACCTTATCCATTTGGGCAGGTCTCTAGGTTGCCATTTTTTGTCACCAAACTTCATAGCTGCAAAGACAGGGAAGCTGAGCTTGGCGAGGATGTGCAATTGTAACTGAAGTTTCTTTCTGGCTTTGGCTGAGCAAGATTTCTGTAACCAAAAAGTAACCACATATCCACTACTAGGATGGCTCCAGCAAAATGTGCGAGTCTGAAAGGGGAGTCACTACTGTAAATACTCCTGACAGGCACTGAGCAAAGGGAGTTCTACCTTAAGAACCTATTTATTGATTTTAAAAAATGAGCCAGAAAAAGACTGCAAAACCAAAGGAAGAGAAAATAGTGAATCTTCCCCTCTTTATATTCTTCCCTCACACAATCTGTATTTTACCCACAGTGTAGATCATATTCTCTACAGTAATTTTCTTTTTGAATGAAAGTGATTTGGGAGTTTGGGGATTTTTTTTTTGGTAATTATTATTTTAAATTATTTTAAATTATTATTTTAAAAACAACAAAACAGCATTCTAACTAGTCTGTCCCCCAGTAGAATTTTTTAGAAATGCATGCCACAAACCAAAAGAGTTGCTACACAACAGCAATGTCTACTGATAGTTGAGAAAAAGTTACCCTTTTTGTATATATATTCAATACAGTAATAAAACTCCTGCCATCCTGAGCCTTTCCCTGCATTTCCCTGTATGGCAATTATTTTGCAGAGAAAAAACATGCAGATACCTGTAAACATTTTCTAACTCCTGAATAAAGGGAGGAGGGAAGTGTTCCAACTTTCTTCCCTACGGTCTGTGTTTTCCTGTACTTGAAGTTCTGCTCTACTTCCATACAGGATAAACATGCCCATGCTTTCAGCAGTAATAGGAGAAATACTTTACATCATCTGAGCTGTTTGTCCACTCATATCCAGCCCCCTCCATACGCTTTTTCCTAAACGGAATAATTATTTGGTTCAAAGCATTGTTAGCGGGCTGCTGGAATTTCAAGCATTGCCAAAAGGTGCTACTGTATCATAAGATTCTTACATTCAACACTTGTGGCTCCGAATTTGTCTGCAAATAGCTTTCACACACATAAAAACCAGTTTAAAACATTCATTTTTGTCTTAGTATTACAGAAAACCAGCACTGATCATGTATCCTTTGTGAGAAGAGGAAAGTTTCACGGTCCAGGAAGTTGTCATAGCCGCCAAAATTGGTTTCAGCTGCACAGCTGAGGAATTTGGCATCGGATATTTATGTTGAGCTGCACAGAATTTTGAAACTTCTGTAACCGTGCAACTTTTGGAAATTTAACTTTGCTCTTTAGGAATCAGCTGGCATAATGTCTCTTCGTATCTTCATAATTTTTTTTCTTTAATAAAAATCTTCCTTTGGTAGGCTTTTCACAGCTTGTTTTCCTGTAGCTGTATGCTTCTGCAAGTGATGCCAGTCCTCTGTGGCTAATGAGCTCTGTGAGACCCATCCTTCCCGACACCTTGGCTGTCCAGGCAAGCCTCACCCGCCAGGAGCATCAGCTTTCGAACCAGCTGGCCAGATTTCGAACAGTCTTGATCTGATTCCCAGCTGCCCTAACAGCCTCGCAGACCTTGCAGAAATGCTCATCCCAGAACGAGGTGACGTGGACTTCGTACTTCTTCCTCCAGGCGAAGTACCGCCTGTAGTTGGGTTTGTTCTTATCGAGGAATTTCAGGTAGGTGGCGAGCAGCCGGGGGCTGGGGAAGTCGTCAACGTGGATGAAGGAATCGGGGGGGATGAAGCGCTCGTAGTTGGCCCTGCGGGGTCCGAGCACCACGGGCACGGCGCTGGCGGAGAAAGCGTTTCTCCAGAGCTTCTCGGTGATGTAGTCGGTGTGCTGGGAGTTCTCGAAGGCCAGGTAGAACTTGTAGGCTGAGACGGTCTCCACCAGGCCGCCCTCGGCCAGCGCCATCCCCCGCGCCCCGTACACGTCGATGGGCAGGTGCTCCTGGAGCTGGCGGTAGTAGCGCACCCGGGCGTGCTCCTCGTTCCAGTTGCTGATGACCCAGGCCACCAGCCGCGTCTTGCGGGGCAGCACGAAGGGCCGGGGCGCCGGCGGCGCGTAGAGGTACCCGTAGGGCACGAACACGTCCGAGTCGCGGCGGTAGGACATGGTCCAGTTGAAGAGCCCGCCCAGTCCCCGCAGCCCGGGCGAGTGCGACGGCGACTCGAAGTTCATCCAGACCCAGCGCTGGCGCGGGGGCCGCGGCGGGGCCCCGGGGGGCAGCCCCTGGGCGCCGTGCCGCGCCAGGTCGCGGTGGTGGAACAGCACCGCCTGCGCCTCGCCCAGCCGGCTGCGGTCCGCGCTCAGCCGGCAGCCGCTGATGTTGTAGCGCCGCCGGCAGTCGGGCAAGCGCCGCGGGCGGCCGAAGGGCTCCCACCACAGCAGCACGGTCACCGCCTCGTCCGCCCGCGCCGGCTCGGGCAGCGCCGAGTAGAGGGCGATTGCGGCGGCGGCGCCCAGCAGCGCGGCCGCCAGCGCCCACCGCCGCCAGCGCAGCCGCCGCCGCCGCCAGCGCCGCCAGCAGCAGCGGCCAAGGCAGCGCCGGGGGACCGCAGCCATCCCCGCAGCCAGCCCCGCAGCCAGCCCCGCAGCCAGCCCCGCCGCCCGCCGCCGCCGCTCTGCCCCGCGCACGGCACCGCGGCCGGGCAGCGCATCCCGGGGCTGCGGCTGCTGCCGCCGCCGCCGCTCTGCCCCCACCCCCGGCCCCGGCGGCGGGGAGGTGCCGCCGCCGCTGCCGCCGCCCCTCCCGGCCATGCCGGCCCGTGCTCCGCCCGGCCCGGGGCCGCCCCCGCCCCGGGTGCCACCTCGTCCCGCCCGCCGCGGCCGCTGCCGCTCCGCCCTCGGCAGAGCCGCGCTCGGGCTCCCCAGGGGTTTCGCGGCCTCGGCACCGCCCCGGGCCGCTCGGTTACCGTGCCCGACTCGGGGCCGCAGAGAGGATTTGTGTCCCCGCACTCAGGAGGGTCCCCGGTGAGAAGCGCACGGGAAGGGCTGGAGGGACGCTCACAAGGAGTCTCAGGGCACCTGGCACCTCTGGTGGGTTGGCCCCGGCTTGGTGCCGGGTGTTCATCACAGCCGACTTTGTCACTGCCTCCATCAGCAAGGCGGCGGAGAGAAAATACACGGGAAGGCTGTCTGGTCAACATAAGGACAGGGAGAAGAGATCGCTCAGCAATTACACGTCGCGGGCAAAACAAAATCCCGATTTGGGGAAATTAACTTAATTTATTGCCAGTGAAATCAGACGAGGGTAATGGGAAATTAAACCAAAACTGAAAAACTCCCCACCTCCTTCTTCTTCCTGCGTTCAATATCGGTCACAATTTCTCTGCCCCAACCAGTGGCACAGGAGGATGGGGAATGCAGGCTGGGTCCGTTCATCACATGCTGTCTCTGCTGCTCCTTCCTCCTCAGGGGAAGGACTCCTCACTCCCTTCCCCTGCTCCAGGGTGGATAGTCCCATGGGAGACAGTGCTTGTAACTTCTCCAGCGTGAGTCCTTCTCAGGGCCTGCAGTTCTTCATGAACTGCTCCCTTCCATAGGGCACAGTCCCCCAGGAACAGGCTGCTCCAGTGTGGGTCCCCTGTGAGGTCCCAAGTGCTACCAGCAAACCTGTTCCAGCATTGGGCTTCCTTTCTCCATGGGGCCACAGATCCTGCCAGGACCCTGCTCAGCAGCAGAGCTTCTTGTGGGCATCCACCTGCTCTGGCATGAGGTCCTCAGGAACATCCTGCCTCACCATGGACATGGGCTGCAGGGGAATCTTTGCTCCAGCCCCTGCACCACCTCTGCCCCTTTCTTCTGCACTGACCTTGGTGTCTGCTCTCACACATTTTCATTCCTTTCTTCTCTGGATGCAATTGTTTCTGCACAGTAACTTTTTTTCTTCTGAAATACATTATCCCAAAGATGCTATTGCTGTCACTGATGGGGTCAGCCGTGGCCAGCAGTGGGTCAGTCTTGGAGCTGGCTAGCTCCACTAGACATGGGAGGAAGTTTCTAGCACCTTCTCAGAGAACCCACCCCTGTCACCCCATCACCACCAGAACCCTGCCACACACAAACCCCATACATGAGCACGGGTAGGAGCAGGGGGCAGAGGGCCACAGGGGGAGGAGAGCCCTGTCCATGAGAAAGCAGGACTGCTCTGCTGCTTCCCATGTGCATGCTCATTTATTTCTTCCAGCCCACACCTGAAACAGACAGAGGTTTTAAACCCGTGGCAAAAGGGTTTTCCCACACCCGCTGAGCTATGATTTACACACTGTATCCTGTGGCCTCACAGGCAAGTACTTTGGAAGATGCAGGGGATTTTTTTAAAAACAGATGCAGTTTAGACAGTGAGGTTGAGAGCAAGTTTGAATACGTCACTTATTTAGGGGGGAAAAAAAAAGGAAAAAAGAAGTGGCAGCTGCCACAATAGCTTTGAATTCCTGTCAAATCAGTTTCAAGCATCTCTAGGAGGAGTAACAATTTGGAAAACTAAAGGAAATTAAATTTTAAAAGAGGATTATTTTTTGCTCCTTTACAGCTTTCTTAGAATCATACATGCTTACTTTAAAATCTCACAGTTATTCAAAAACTCCAAAACACCATGGTTACCAGAAAATTACATTTTCCAGCTCTGCTTCACAGAGCTGCTGTGAAAAAGTACATCGCATAGGCTCAGAAATTTTTTCCTAAGTAATTTGCTTCAGTGAACTGTGAGGTTGGCTCACACAGTTCAAACATTTTTTGCACAGAACAGAACAAGTTTCCAGCTCTGACACTGCATGTTCTTATATCCAACAGCTGTACATCCAAGGTCCTCTCATATATATCCACTGAGGGCAGCAGAGTTGCACCAGGCATATATTCTCACTGGCTGTTTGGATTTCAGCACAGCTTTTATATACCACATACATCAAGGCCGTGTGACTTGACTCTACATTAATAAGAAAAGTGATTAAGGCTTGTTTACTCAAAAAAAGAAAGCACAGTTGTGTGTGAGGGTGGTGTTAGGTTAGAAACTAAGTCATGTACTTCCATAAACCTATTGTACATGGTCATTTCATTCCACATTGTGTACATAATACTTCCATAGTCCATGATGCAGGCACTCCTAAAATATAAGAAATGCCAGCAGCAGTGGTTGGAGTTGGTATCGGCTACCTGCTTCAATATGCAGAGCTGGTCAGAAGGGATCTCCAGGGAACGCTAGTCCACCCTAGTGGATGAGGTAAATCATTGCTGGCACCTGTCTTGATAAATAACTGATTTTAGTCACAAAATGGCAATATGGGAAAGTTACTTTGCTACAGTAGAAAACTGCAAAAAAATACAGAAATACACTGCTAAAGAAGAGTAGAATCCTCTGAAGCCTTAAGCTATGTGTAGATTCAATCCAGAGCCCACCCAATTCAGTGAATATTACATAAAACAAACACAATCCCTAGCCCACATTAATCAAGGATTCAAAGTGGTCCAAACCCACAACTGTTTATTATTTTGTTTATTCAGACATTTTTCCAATAATATGAGAAATCTGGGACTTGTGAAAGTGCGTGGGAGAGCTCAAGTGACTTCTGCGGAATTCTGATTTACTCAATAAATTTGATCGTATCAACTACAATGACAGTTCTTATTTTCCTTCAGGAGCTTTCAGCATTGATACGTGACTTTGGAGGAGTCTTTATCTATCTAGTCATGTATTCATTTCCATTGCTTGAAGATTTGCTGCTAAGCATTCTAAATTCAAAGCCTGGCCAGTTACATTGAAGATGCAAGGCCTGATCCTGACTGTGGTAAGTCAACAAAAATGTTGGCATTAATTTGTCATTTATGAAATGTTTCAGGACAATGTCATATGGAAATCTCTATAAGCCAAGTAGACAAATTGAAAGACAAAACAAACAAACAAAAAAACTTCCCTTGTGAGGACTCATAGCAAGAGTTGCCTAGTTACTTTTTTGAGTTTTTGAGTTTTTGCAGTCTCTCAGTGAAACTTCAGTGTGACTTTCATCTGCACTTCAGTGACATCCATATTAAGACTACTGTTATACCAAGACAAATCTGTTGAATTATTTAGCATGGAATCAAAACATGGTTTTCTGTATTCCTTAGCACGACAACTGCTAAAGCACTAAACTGTAGCTTAAAAAAAGCTACTACTGAAATCCACAGTAAGTTATGGTTGTATATACAACACAGATCTCAAGAACTATAATAATATTTGGTTTTATTATGAAAAATGAGAATTTAATAATTTCAAGATGAGAGGACATAGCCTAAATCGTTTCTATGAGTAATATTTTCACCTTAAATTAATTTTCCTGTTACACCTGCTGCTGTGGAAACTAAATATATGTTTACATCCACATGTTGTATGTAGTCCACTAGTTCAAAAATCTATAGAATTTATATCTAAAGAAAGAATTTATATCTAGAGCAAGATGAAATGTATTTGAGATATATTTTAGAATTTTTACAAATTACAGATCAAACTGTTTAATTGCTGCTGTCTTCAAACCCTCCCAATATGGTAAATAGCAGAAATACATTTTAATTGGATATTCATCATAGTCACTACTGAAAGTAATGATAGTTGTGCCTTCATCTACAAGTCTAGCAGACTCCTAGAAATCTTGGTGTAGTAAATTTAACAGGCAGATGTGACGTGCTGCTGTAAAGTGAGGGATATAGGGAGCGACCTCACTGTCAGGACCAAGGTTGGAAGTCAGGTGTCCTCAGATCTGTGTGTAGGTCAGATTCCCTTTTTAATGTTTCATTTCCTGTCTAGAGAAACAAATACCAGCCTGGCAGTAACCCGTGTCAGCTCCAGTTTGCCTCATTTCTGCCATAAGACACAGCACATCCGTGGCACAATCACATCAGCTACTTTGTGCTGGCAGGGTTTTGTCAAGCAGTTTTGTTCACTCTGACTCAGGAAAAACTCCATGGACATCACTGAGAAGTACAACAATGATGAAGGTTGAGTAGTGTTGCCAGATGGCTGAAGACCTCCCACAGGGAACACATCTGGTTTTGCCTGCTTTGGAGATAAACCAGTACAGGAGATAGCCCCATGGACTGAGGACCACCCAGACTTCTTGGCACTATATATGCAGTGCCTTAACTGCTCCATGGAAATCACAGCAAGTTCTCAAGTTGCTGATAGTCAGGAATTTAAAATAATGCGCTGTGTGCTAGTAATGAAGCTGTTGCAAAATAAAAAATATTTTTCTTATTTGAAGGTTGAATATTTGCCATCACTAACAGCAGTAAATATTTTTGGCCTGGAACTTCCCAGCTGGCTTTCTCCTCTACTCTGACTCACTCTGTTTTGTCACACTTCAGAAATATTTAAGCCTAGAAAAGTCTTTGAAGCTATTTGTCAACTGTTTTACAAAGGTAGTTTAAAAAATACTGTGAGACATGGTGTGTTTTTAGCCACAGCTATCAAGTCAGACATTCTGTCAGCCAGGGAAACCTTGTGGAGTTTTTCATCATATGAAAATGTGATCAGCTTCAAAGAGTAGGAGGATGCTGTCTGGTACCAAAATGACACTAAAAATGATGCTGAAGTCTCTTCTTCATAAATAGTCCCCATGGTTTTAATGCAAGTTTTGCCAACTAAGAACCTAAATTCTCTATGAAAAGGATGATAAAAGTTTTGTTCTGTATTAATGATACACTTTGTATTTCAGCATGAAGTTGAAATGCCTGTAATTTGATTACCTGGTGTTTCATATGCAGGATTATGATCTTTCTGCTTCAAAGTTTAAAATTCGGAAATATGATGAGAGATAGAAGATCCAGTTGAAAGTTGATGCCTGAACAGTTTCTGGACAGACAAACTGATGTTTCTGCATATGCAGCAAATGCAACGTTCAAATATTCTGCCCAGCTACAGTTTCACTTGTGAAACTTGTGAGCACTTGCGACTGTGAGCAATGCTGGATTAAAACCACACGAAGTTGATATTTCCAGGTCAAGGCACAGGCATGAACAAATGTGCTGTGCACACTGTGAATGAAGGATCCTGTCCAGGACACTCTTCAGTCTTCCACTGAAGCACACAGCTATGTTGTTCACCAGGGCAGACCCGAGCAGAGATCAGAGCAGAACATTTTCCTAATAGTCCCACAGGATCCTCAAGCACTTTTGACACACCTGTGGGTACCAGCAAGCCAGAATTTGGCTCTGTGGATATTTGTAAGCAATTATCAATAATTTCAGTTTTCCTTGGGGTTTTTGAGCACCAGACTTCATTTTATGCAGCCTCATTGGCGAGAGACAGATACATACAACCAGCACTGATGATCTCATTTTACATAGTGAGCACCTCCCAGGACAGAGAGCAAGGATTTGTGGTAAAACTTCTCTTTGGACGTCTTTGAACATCAGAGATCAGGGTCATATCTCAGTTCAGAAGACAAAACTAGCCCTAATCTGAAGTAAATCTCCTAATTCACAAGTAATCTAGTTATGGGGTTCTCAATACCAACTGCTTTAATAACTTGGCCCCCTCCTGTTGTGCGTCATTACTTAATAATGTAGATGTAGCCTTGGAAAAATGTGTTTAATTATGTAATGATATAAGCAATGACAGCAATTGTCTTTCAAAAGAGTAATGTTGAGTTTGGCAATGAAATAATAGAAAAAAAAAGAGAAAAGGGGAGCTGAACAGTTAGACAGTAAAAAGTCACTATGATAAAATGTGAGCACAGTTAATTTAAATTACCCAGCATCCTATTTAATAAAATATTATAAAGATATTATAAATATCACAGTAATATTAATAATATTCTTATTAAGCAATATTATATTTAAACAAATTGCTTTGTTTTATTCAAATAAAAGAGGAGACATAAAAAGTCACAAACGTGAATATATCAGACTAGGTAAGAATTACCATTGCCTCATAATATTCAGTGGAAAAGATCTAACAGGTATTTTTCTGTTGTATAAGGTTACACAAAAAGGAAAAGAGAGAAAATGAGCACCAAATGCTGCACCAAAACTGAGTCAGTGCAGGAATCCAGGATAGAGCCAGAAAATCTTCTCATTTGGAAAATTTTAAAACAAGATTATGAAATAGAATGGGAAAGCAAGGAGAGGGGAGTAGGATAAAAATGAAATGAAACAGAAGCAAGATGCAACAAGCCTAATCAAAGTCTCTGTCTGAAAATCCAGTGCTTTTCGAACATTATTATGTGATTCATGATCAAATTTGCATCTAAAAAGTGAGAACAGTATTTTCAAAAGGAGCTACTCCTCTAGTGCCTCAGGGACAATACTCAGTACAATAACCTTTTTCATTTAGAAGTCAAACGGAAACACTGAAAAGAGTTGGCTTGAAGGCAGCTGAGGGGCTGTTTTGGTTTTGGTTATTCTCTTTTTCCCTTCTCACTGATAAAAAAATAAAATCAAACTTTTAATGTCAGAGAAGAGATCCAGAAAATCAAAGATAAAACATCTGATTAAATTCACAGATAATTGTAAAAAAAAAAAAAAAAAAAGGGAATCAAAGTCCGGTTTCACAAAGTTGTCACTGAGACTTCCTTTATAAAAATATTCATAGCGTTATAGATACTTCCAGAGGAACTGAGAGCCCCAGAAACAAATCCCATCTCCACCTCTTAGGCAAGGTTTTGGTGGCAGGGGACTACAGGGGTGACTTCTGTGAAAAGTTTTAGAAGCTTCCCCTGTGTCCAATAGTGCCAATACCAGCTGGCTCCAAGACAGACCCGCTGCTAACCAAGGCTGAGCCAATCAGCAATGGTGGTACAATAGCTCTGGGATAACAAATTTAGGGAAGAAAAAGTTATTGCAGAGAAGCAATTACAGCCAGAGAAGAGGAGTGTGTGTGAGAACAGCCCTGCAGACCCCAAGGTCAGTGGAGAAGGAGGGGCAGGAGGTGCTCCAGGAGCCATCCCATGGGGAGGACCATGGTGAGTCAGTTGTGCCCCTGCAGCACACAGAAGTCCATGGTGAAACAGCCTCTGGAGGACTCCGTATCTTCTCTGGTTTTGTACATTACAAAGGATCCACATTTGTTTCATAAGTGGCATGATAATACAAAGCAAACTAATATTCATTTGGTGTTAGCTCACTGAAAGGTTTAAGAGTGAGTGGCAAGTTATTTCAGGTTTCATGCTTTCTCTGTGGTTCTCTGATACTATGAGAGGTCTTGTATGGAAGAAACTATATGTTAAACTTTCATTAAATCAGACTAGATACTGAATCACAAACTCTTGCCTTCTGAAATGCTCTGTTTAATGGATGAACTCAGCCTAAAGCATAATGAGGCATTTCTTCAATTACATTAAAATCATCTACTGGAACTTAGAATCCCTTTGCAAAAGAGAAAACTATGAAGATGTTGACTTTCACAGTTCTGCATTTTTCAGCAAGAACATCTTGTAATCTTTGGATTGTGACATTTTCATCACAGGTGGAAATATGGATCAGATTTGGCTACTTACAATATAGATTTTAAAAGTAGTATGAAGATATGAATAAAACAACAAAAGGGAAATAGATCCATATTCAAGCAGAACTTTATTCAAAATCCTATAAATAAACAACTACATTTCCAAAGGTAGCTAGTTATGCTGGTGTTTGATTTGACACATCAAAGCAAGTTCAGGTCTTCACAGCACTGACATTCAGCAATCTGGAAAAAAGACAACATCTGCTCTGAGGATGGATGAAACACCACATAGTGAGCCCTCCAAACTACTGGTCACTTTTAGGGAAAGGCAGCAAAAGGAAGAAGCAAAATGCATTTACTTAAGTGAATTCAGCACTATGAATATATATATTATTTTTCTTTTGTTTATATCTCCTGCATATTTCCCTTCATTTTTTACAATTTCTATCTCTGTGTTCCTGAACTGTATTCTTCTCTTTTCTGTTTCCTTCAGGAATTTCTAACTTTCTGTATGTCTTCTCTTTCATTCCCCTTGTAAGTGCTTCTTCCTTTTCCTTCACTGGTTCCTCTCCCTCTGGCACTAAACACAGCAAGCTCCTCTTCTCTCATCATCTCTTCCCTTTTGTCCACTTCTATAGCCTTTACCCCTCCATCTCCCCATTAGTCTCTCCTTTCTTCCCCAGATCCTTACACAGAAAACAGTGCATGAATGGAGATGGTTTGGTGAACATAGGAGCTGAAGCCAGATTGCTCCCAGTTTTTCTCCCATTATGCATATTTTCTGCCACCCCTTCTCTCATGATGCCTGCCTGCCCACTACAAAAAGAGGCAGCATAGCTAGCGAGGAGGGCACACTTGTCTCTAGTATCAGTCCCTGAGAATGAATGTACATCCAAATTCCCAAAGGGAAATCAACAGATTTTCAGCATCTACATCAATTTGAATAAACTGCTTTGTTTTAAAGCTCTTCTTTCTTCATGGTTCTGAACAGGAAATGGAGATCATGATCTTTGAAAACTCTGCTTGCCTTCACTAGAAGCCTGAGGTACATGATCTTGAAAATGATGCCAACATCTCAAAACTCTGAGTCATCCTGTAGTTGTTAGGTCTGCTCTATAACTAGAGTGTTCCTACAAGTATGTAACTCTAAAATAAAGGCAGTGTGGCAGAAGGCTCTACTGGTTAAACACGTGTTATACCAGTAGTAGCTTAATCCACACTGCTCTTGTAACTAAGATGCCACTGTCTCCTGATCTCACAAGATCAAGATAGGAAGAAAGAAGTGCTAGTCAGCTTCCTGTATTTTTAAACCACTGCCCCCATAGAATGTGGGAAGGAGCTTTATGTAATTGCAAAATACGCTGATATGTAAATATATAAATATATCTATATATAAAATATATTCTGCAAGCTCATGGCACTAAAAATATTCCTCTTAAAAAGCAAACAAACTCTCTTTCCTTAGGGTTTAAAGAGAGTTAGGTTAGGAGGAAATATGGGCCCACACTAAGCTAAAATCTATAAAGAACAGGTCTGCTTCACAAAAGCCATACTCTACAGACTGTTAAGAGAAAAACACACATTTCCCAGAGCACTAGCTGACCATTGCAGGCAAATACTAAAATGCCTGAAAGAACACCTAGATCAAGCTCTTTTCAGGAGGTCTGCTGGAGGAGAGCTTTTCCAAACAATTGAATTTCCTAAGGTTGGATGCTAAAAACAGTAAGGTTCATAAAGAACATGAAGCCAACACTCACCATCTATCAGTAGGAAGCAATAGATGTGGAAAATAGATGTGGAACCTTTACAAAAGGTTTCAGAATATGAAAAAAGGTGACTTAACACAGCAGTTCTGAACAGATTTCTTCTGCAAAGATTTCAAAGTCTGTTTCCTACTTACTAAAGGAAGAGATGGGTTAGCTCTGCAGAAAGATGCCCTGCAACTTAAAAATGAGGTGCTATAGTGAAAGTTTCTTATTATTGACTCTTACTTTTCATTCTTGCATGTCTTGAGTAGAATTGAGGCTGTAAAAGTAAATTGCTGCTGTTCTGTGACACTGGTTTCAGGCTTCTAATGGAGAAATTGTTCTTCATATTCCAAACTTCTTCCACAGCCACTGTTAACAATTTGGCAAAATAATAGCTTTATAACTGATTACTTCAAATTTTCTAGAATTAATATAAAACTACACAATAATATACTTCCACAGCAAATGAAAAGAGAATGACATCTTCAGACAGCAAATCAGATTGCTAAAGGTACACAACACTCTACTGTTTACAGAAGCTCTTAGGACTACTCAGACACCTAACTGAAGCAGGATACAGCTTGTCTATAATAAGTAAGAAATAGCAGTGATACCACTGATGCAGTAAGCATCCTTTTTTGGTCATACTGGAATACCAAATGCCCTCATAAAAATATGGAAAACAACACCACCTATTCCCCCCCCCCCAAAATAAACAACTCAAACCAAAAACTAACCAACCAAACAAAAAAAACCCAGAGCCATCACCATCAGAACAAAATTAAAAGTTAATTTATTTTGTGGAAAGGTTACAATTTACTGGCCATCTCTTACTTTTAAATAACACACTTTAGTAGTCTAAACTCTGTAAATCATTTACCATACAAACTGACAATTGTTGTCTATCAGAGCCCAGGCCACTTAGTAAACATCTCTAATTGTCTACACAGCTGAAAAAGGAATTCAGTACTCACTGAATAATCTGCAAACCAGCATCTCTATTTATCATATTTATCCTTTATCATGGTTGTGCTATGCCTATAGCATTATGCTGTACATACCATTTCTCTACTGAGTTTGCTATAGATACCTATTATACAGTCCTGTAACAAATATTTATGTAGTGTTTCTCTATTATCTTTAGTACTTTAAGCCTTTATAACATACATTTCTTTGGGACACTCCTGAAAAGTCATGAGAACACATAAGGCAGCATCCATTTATTCAACCAGATTGAAATATTCCAGACAATTTCAATCCATTGGCAGATGGATGCAGAAAAAATAGTTGTGTTCAGCTCTTAGTAGCATTAGGCACATGAGCAGATTGAGCAGATGTGTTAACATCAGCAACTCAGCTCTGTGTTCAGGACCCCTTTCCAGTAAACAGGTCCTAAAAGAGCATGACACATGCAATGACAGGTGTCTAGGACAAGTAAAAAGAATGTCCAAAGTACCTTTTTTTCTCTGCTTACTACACACAGAGGCTACCTAAGTCAGTCATTTGCAGGTGTGTGCTGTAATTTCCTACAGAGCCTAATCACAGTAACAAAAATTACAGGCTCAAATGGTCTTTATATCACCTAATTTAGGTACATTTTTGTCTGTGAATTCAACTGTTTTAAATTCATTTTGAGTGAGTTTAGAAATGGGTCTCAATCCTACACAAGAGAAACAGTATTCCAATAACTACAGCATTTCTTTAAAAAATAAAATAAAATAAAATAAAAAAAGGAAAGTAACAAAACCTCCCTACTGCTCGGCAATTGTTTCTGGTTTATTAAACTGATATATCATATGAAATTACCTGTGTTCTCTCTGGTCTCATAACTTCTGACCAAAAAAAAAGAGAAAGTAATAAAGACAATATGCAATTCTGCTGTTCCTAAATGTTCTGCACACTATTACATAAATGTTCCATAATTTTGCCACAGTTCTTTAAAACAATCACTTGTTCTGACAAACACTTGTCATTTGCTGATAAAGAGGATTACCTGCAGCTGGATGTTTAACATTGCATTCTTCTTTCTGAAAATGAAAGTGCTCCTCCAGTATTTCTTTAACTCTCCTAGATGGCTCAACATACACACATTTCTGCCCTGTTAGCAAAATATATTACAAAACAACCAGTTATTATAAATCCCCTGAGTGCTGATTTACTTTGCTGAACGGAATTGTCAAGTCGTGCTGCTCTGCATCCATCTTCAATACCCTGTGAACCCAATAATTTACATGATAGCGTTCAGCCGGGCCGTACTCCCCAGCGCTGAGCAATTCCTCAGGACAGGAGGCTGGCACTGGCCAGGACCCTGCTGGGCACAGCCAGATGGGGTGTGCTGGCAGCCAAAGCCACCCCAGGGCCACTCGGGGACACGGCCACTGTGCCTCCCCATGACAGACATCCCAAGGCGGGGCCATCGGCGGAGAGGCATCCAAGGAGAT
This sequence comes from Luscinia megarhynchos, assembly GCA_034336665.1. Taxonomy (NCBI): domain Eukaryota; kingdom Metazoa; phylum Chordata; class Aves; order Passeriformes; family Muscicapidae; genus Luscinia; species Luscinia megarhynchos. The sequence goes on from JAPFBE010000003.1 coordinate 76,974,187, forward strand.
GCCCTCGCTGCAGCAATCTCCAAGGAGCTGGAGGGATGCGGACACTGCACCTGCCGCGGCGCTGGGGGCCATCAGCGAGGAAACCCGCGGGGAGCTGCCGGGCTCCCGAGGGGACACCGCGGGCTGGGCGCGGGCTGGGGCAGGGGCGGCCGGGGGCCGGGGCCGGCCGTGCTCACGGGGCTGCTCGCCGCGGCCGTCGCTGCCCAGCTCGCCGGCCGCCGCCGCGGGCCGCTGCGGGCCCGCCGCCCTCATGGCCGCCGCCGCGGGCCGTTGTGCGGGCGCTGCGCGGGTTGCCAGGCTGCCCGGCGGGCGGGGCCCCGGCTGCGGCCCCAGGGACAGGAATCCCGGCTGCGGCTCCGGGCCCGCCGCTGGCCCCAGGGGCAGCAGCCCCGGCTGCGGCTCCGGGCCCGCCGCCGGCCCCAGGGGCAGCAGCCCGCTCGGCTGCGGTGTTATTGGCAGCTAGTCCATTGCTGCGGGAGCGGCGCACGCACATCGCGAACTCGGTGCCACTGTGGGCTGTCACCACGGGCCGGCCATGCCATCCCCGCCCGAGGCAGTGCCGGGATGGGGGCAAGAGCGACAGATGTGGAGGTGCTCTAAAAGCACCTACTCCGGAGCTCTTAGGCTCTTACCTTGAGCTCTTGGCTCTTACTTTGTCAGGTAATTCTCTAAATAAGCAAAGCAGCTAATAGTTAAAAAGGTTATTTATTACAAAGCACATCAGTCACAAAAGGCAAGCAGACAAGCAATGGCAAATGCAGAGGCAGCAACAAAGCAAAAGCCTGGCAAGAGCAAATGGCTAAAAGCAAGTGGCTAAAAGCCACAATGGCCTAAAAGCAACAACTCTCCCCAATACATACTCTTATATAGGATTTTTCCAACAAGCTGAGACACAAACTCGGACCACCACTCCTTAACCTGTAAGAATTCTAGTTTCTTAGCACACCAGGTTATGTATAGAACTACACATACAATCTATCTTGTTCTATCTGAAAAATGTAAGCAATATTCTTACTATAGCTCTATTATATCTAAGCCCTGTCTACAACTGTGAGCCTGGAGCCTCCACTGAAGGTATCAGTATGTTTCAACCTTCACTAGAACTCACACTGGAACTCTGGCATTTGAAACCTTTCACTTACTAAAACTTACTAACTTAAATGTCTACTTTATGTGTGAGCAGCTTAATATACTTCAGTCCATCCAAAGGCTTTAATTCAATCCCTTCACCTTGATTTCTCTTTGAGTTCTTCACAGAGACCCCTGACTCACTGACTCCAACAGACAGAGTCCAGTTTAAATGATGTATATCACTGTTACTCAAAAGTACTAGTTTGGTCATAAAACAAGCATCTTCAGACACTGCATATTGGACTGAAGTGGTCTTGTAATCCATCGTCTTTTGATGCATTTCTTCTTCCACAGATGTCCTGAAACCAAACTTTCAAAAATAATAAGCATTAAAAATCATGCCACACCATTCATAGTTCAGAAGCTGTGCTTCCATTTTGCAACAGAGTGCTGAACATTACACACTGCTTCTAAAATGTGGGTGACCAAAACACCCTCCACAGCAGCTTTACCAGAGCACCAAATGTGGGCCAACATTCCCCAACCCTGCTGCTACTGCTGCAATTGTGCTGCAGATGTGTTAGTGGAAGGAGCTGGGATCTCTCAGTAAGGCATCTGCATGGAACACTGAAGTCTTCCCTACAGCTCTCATAGTGACAGTACTTCAGCACTTACATTCAATTTTCAGTTCAACTAATTTAACAGAGAAGTGACTTTCTCTTCTAAATTACAGACGATAAAGTTGAAGCTGAAAATCATACTGCATGCCCTTACCATGGGGAAATTGTAGTGTACTAACTCAAAAGTGCAAGAAAAATACTGTATTACCTGTAACTAAATCAGACACAACAGTATGATAGCTGTTTATCCTCACATAGTTGTGGCTCATTTTTTCCAACTAATGCCACATTCTTGACATTAAGTCTTTATGCAACGTAATTGCAAGGGAAAAGTAAACAGGATCTTGATAGAAGGTCACTTTGTTGAAAAGCACCAGGGAAAAAATAAACCAAAACTACTTTCTGATCCTTTGAATAACGTGTTTGATTTATGAACAGGCCATTCCATTGATAAATGGGCTTTGAATTAAAAATATGACAAGATACTTTGGGTTAAATATTTTATTTTATCATAAGCCTTACATTAGATTCATTAAACATTTTGTGTATCACCCAAATAAGTTACATTCATTCTGAGCTTTCATGCAGTTTCAAAAAAGTTAAATTTTCTCAAAAAATATTTTTCAAGTGAGCAGTCATAAACTCTGCATAACCAAGCCAGAATTTTTTCACATCAAGTAAATATTCCAGTTTTCCCTCCTGCTTTGACACTACAGACAACTTACAAAGGCCTCTCCAAATCTGCACTAATTAAACAGAAACTCACAGAAATTACTGAGACTTTCTGACTAGCCTGACTAACATCAGAAACTCTTCAAAGTACGAGCGTGACCACTGAGCCGTGCTGCAGGAGTGACATTTTGCCTGAGGAGAATACTGAAGTATCTTACATTAAAACCTCGTAGCAAAGAGACAGACCACCACCGAGAGGCATGCAGAACACTAACAAGAAAGAGGCAGAAAACCTCACATTCACAAGCTTTTATGGGGACACAGCATTTATGCAGTCTTCTACTATTTCAAAAAGGTAGTGATATATATCAGTCCTCCTTGCAATGTCAAGGGCGGTTTCATCCAAGTTGTTTTTCAGGTCTGCCTTCACGTAGCGGTTCATCAGCAGGAGCTCCAGGGTTTCCCTGCTGTTTTTGTTTCCCGCAGCGATGTGCAGGGGCGTCAGCAGGCCGTTGGTCTGCGCGTTGATGTCCGCGCCCTGCTGCAGCAGGAACGCGGCCACCCCGGTGTTGTTCCACTTGCAGGCGCTGTGCAGGGGCGTCCAGCCGTCCACGGTCTGCGCGTGAACGTCGGCCCCGTGCGCCACCAGCTCGTGCGCCACGTCCAAGTGCCCGCTGTAGGCAGCTCGATGGAGAGGAGTGTACTGATCCTCATCACGAGCGTTCACTGGAGCCAGCTTCGCCGTCAGGAGCCTCTTCACGGTACTCAGCTGCTCAAAGAAAACAGGGAACTTCACGTGATTCTGTGAAACAAGGTGTATGGCTCTCGTGGTCCTGGAAAACTTACAAAGTCTCAGATACGTCCTCTCCACCTCAGTTAAAAGGCTTATTTGCCATGAAGAGCCCAGCATGCTTTCAGTTCACGGAAGTTAAGTGCTGTTACTTGAACTTTGAACGGAAATCAAAACTTGTTCTAAAAGCCAATGGATCCAGAGATGTTTTAGTGTGCATGGGCTACAAAGGGGGATGTTTTACATACAGTGGCTTGCAAAACCAGATCAAAACAGCTCAGAGAAAGAAAGAAAGAAAAGTATAGGTAAATTTTTGTTTGTGGTTGAGACTACAGACGTGTGCTCAAAATAACATTCTTGTAAGTTATATATATGTGAACAGAAAAAATGCCTTACCCGATTGTTTTCAGCTGCCCAGAGCAGCAATTTCTCTGGATTTTTTTCCATTTTCTTTTCTTGCATTTCGTACCATTCCTCTGTTCTTTCTTGCTCATCATCGTCATCATCAGACTGTCCTGACCAACAGCTCTGAGTTCCTACAGGAATCAAATGCCTGTGTGTCTCCAGCAGTTCGAGTTGGTTAAAATGCTCCGTGAAGTCTTCAAAGAGCTCGCTGTCATCATCATCTTCATCAGTCTGCTTGTCTTTATTCATTTTCAGTCAGCATCTGTGAGCAGCAGATGTACAACAATATTTATATTAACTCTAACTGTTATCAGTGCACTGTCAATAAAACTATCTGGTGATGATGGTGTCAACAAACAGCAAAACTCAAGGGAAAACTCAGTGATCCTCCGCAAACGCGGGCTTTGCCAGCTCTGCCAGAACTCACAGGTAACACCCACGCTAGAAAAGCACCGTGTTACCTCGATCCCCGAACGGGACCACCTTCAGACCGCAGTGCAACACTGCGCGGGGGTTTGCTGAGAGCACTCGAAACGCCGCTCACTTTACCCACAAAGGCTCCGGAGAGCAGCGCGGACTTTGAGTCTCTACTCCGGCCCGCTGCACCATCCCCGCTCCCCCTCCGCGGGCCCGCATCACCCCAGCGCCCCTAAGAGACGGAGCGATCCCCTCCCGGCCCCGCGGGTGTCCCGCCCGGCCGCTCCGGTACCCGAGGCCGCCGCTGCTCCGGGCGGGGCGGGCCCGGCGAGCGCTTCCGGGCCGCGCGGCCGCCGGACGTGACGGAACGGGCCGGGCCGGGCCGGGCCGGGGGCGGTGCCGGCCCGAGCGGCGCGGGAGCGGGAGCGGGAGATGGAGCGGCCCCAGTGATCGTGCCGAGTGACCGCGCCTCTCTGCGCCCTGCCCTGGTTTGGTCTCTCGAGTCCGTGAGGACACAGGCTGACTCCCTGCGCTGTGCCGGAGCTCGAGGATGAGCACCGCCAACTCACAGTAAGCTCCCGTTGTCTGCAGCTCCCTGCCGTCCTGGCACATCGGGCAGCATGTTTTGTATGTCCGGGACGAGTTAAGAAGAGCTGGGATCATCGGTTGTGTTCTCCCTCCGGTCCTTATGATCACCATGTTTGCCTTCATGCACGTGGAAATTACCAGTGCAAAGAGAGAATCAGAGTGTTCAACAAAAACAAAAAACGCGCAGAGTTCTTTAGTTTTTAATTCGATGTTTCAGAGGGGTGCTTGCAGCCCTTTACTGGAGCAGAATGACTGGCTGGCTGCTTTGGCGATGTGCTGTTTGCAGTACAAGTAGTGAAGTATTTTGAGACTCTAACAGGACTGATATTTCGTGGAGTTTTATGGCAAATCTCCGTCTTTCATTACTTTGGACAGATAAGCTTACCTTATTAAAGACTGTGTAGAAATTCCGTGTATGTATTGCTGTCTGACACAAGTTTTCCTGTCTTGTTCAGGGATGATGAAGATACCTTTAAAATACTCGTTGCTACTGATGTTCATCTTGGCTATTTGGAGAAGGATCCAGTTCGCGGAAATGATACATTTGTAACTTTTAATGAAATACTGGACCATGCTCGAAAAAAAGAAGTAAGTGCTACTTTTTGGAGAGGGAAGGACTGGGGATGTTGAAAATATGGTCCAATCTGCCAGAAGCTGTAAAGCTTAGTCCTGGTACTGTCTCTAATAATACCAAATCCAATGGCTGAACTATTTGTTACATTCAGTTTCGTTTCTGATTTGGTAAAAGGAATGCCTGTTTCTTTGTGAGAGCATTCTTGCTGAATCATGACTTTGGTTGCCTTAGCAGTGTTTTTGGATTGCCTGCACCAGTTTCAGTGGTATCTAGGGAGGGTTTGTCACTGCAGGGAGGAAAAAATAATTGAGGAGAGCAAGAGTGGTGATATACAGTCTTGTAACAAATCAGTGGAGATTTGTTTGGAGCTTTCAAAGTGTCGTGCAGTGCTGAGTCGCTGAAGTGAGCAGTTCTGGTGCCTGCACAGTGGGCAGCAGAATCCTGCAGTGGGGACAGAGGAGCTTTCTGAACTGAGGCTGCATCGGGGAGCCGAGAGTGGGAGCCTGGAGCCACCAGGAGCCCGCAGCAGCTGATGGGACCTGGCTGGGGTCAGGAGCAGTGGCAGCCAAAAACCCTCCCATGCCTGTAAAAGAAGCTCCTGGGAGGTGGCAGCAAGCAGGAGCACCTCCAGCACGACAAACAGACTTGCCGTGGCATGGCCTTTTGTGCAGGAGCAGCACTTGAGCCCATGCCAGCTCCAGCAGGGAGCAGTGGTATCTATCTGGCACAAAGCCATGGCCTGTCTCTGCATCCATCAGGGCTGACAGAGCTGCCCAGACAGAACTCCCTGTCCAGACACAGCTCTGGCTGAGGGGAGGGTGTATGAGAGAGAGACTACTGGAATCACACCCTACTTTCCTTGGGGCAGGCCTAACAGGCAGACAGGACACGTGATCCAGGGTGTTCCCTCTCCTCGCTTCCTCTGAATGAACTCACTGCATTAAGGGACAGGGGGCAATGGCAACAAGTTCCTGCCTCCACAGCAGCTGCATCTCCTCCATGACTGCCCCATGTGCCCTGATGTAACAGATGGCTCTGCAAGTGGAACTGAGCAAGGACAGTGGTTCATCTAGCATAGAGGTGTTGCTGAGGTTGTTGCCTGTGTCAAAATATCCTTCCATGAAGAAAAAAGATGGGTTGTTGTAGGAGACCCCCTTCCCATGGTGCAGAAGCCCCAATATGCAGACTGGCTCCACTTCTTAGGGAAGCCTGCTGCATCCCTGGGGCCTTGGTTGGTTGGCAGCAGCTGGACATGAGCCAGGGTGTGCCCAGGTGGCCAAGAAGGTCAATGGCATCCTGGCCTGGGTGAGCAATAGTGTGGCCAGCAGGACCAGGGCAGGGATTGTCCCCTTGTACTGGGCACTGGTGAGGCTGCACCTCGAGTGCTATGGTCAGTTCTGGGTCCCTCACTGCAAGCAAGACAGCTAAATATACACAATATATGCAGAAACTGCATCTAGTACCTTCTCAAAATAATGTGGTGATAGCTGCTAGTTTCTTCTCACTAGGTAGTGCAGCAGTGGGAAAATAATGTCACTGCTTTTCATGCCTAGCAAAAAATGTTCAGGGGCCAGTTTGGAGACCCTTATAACAATAGTACACTAATCCTTTTTTTATCACTATCAGTTGTTTTCTCATGTGGCTCTTCATAAATGGGTCCTTTTGGGTTTGATTTTGTTTTAATTAATAATTTAATTACTTTTCTTTTTCATAAGGAAGTTAAATATTTTTTCTGTTACTACTAACTCCTTTTACCTTTACATCTTCATATTTGAGGAAGTATGTGAAACTCCCTAGAAAAAATAATTTAAACAATTTGCTTATAAGTCTTTCAAGGTAATACAAAATATTGTCTTAAAATAATAAAGCTTTTTGTTACATACAGGTGGACTTTATTTTATTAGGTGGGGACCTTTTTCACGACAACAAACCCTCCAGAAAAACAGTACACTCTTGTTTGGAGTCACTGAGAAAATACTGCATGGGTGATCGTCCTGTTCAGTTTGAAATTTTGAGTGATCAGGCAGTTAATTTTCATCACAGCAAGTAAGTACATTACTATAAATTATCATGTAAGGCTTGGTTTGTGTATTAGGTGAGTGTGCTGTGATTTTTATTTTATATCCTCCATGACTGGAGCCTGGAATATTTAGGCCTCTCTGTGTGGGACAGTTTACAGGATAACTTCACCTGTCATCTAAGTCTGTAAAGTAATGTGTACAATATTTTGAGAAATTTCTGAATGTGCTGTGACTCTTGATATATTTATGTAATGTATAGTTTCCATTTTGGAAGCACAAGTAAGCCAATTCACATTGTATTTTTGGGTAAAATCAGCAGAGTTCCTTGTGTGTAAGCAAAATGTTGGACAGCCTAATTCACTACTACTACACAATTATTTTTACAGTTTTTTTCATGGCTTGTTCTAAAAAAATAGGGGTTTTTTTGCTACCCTATTCCCCATGGAAAGTGCCATTCCAAACCATGAGTAAGAATCTTCTCATGCTTAGCTTAACCTTAGGTTTATTCATAATCACTTCATTCTGATTTGTACCACGTCTATTTGTGATGAATTTGAAAACAATATTGAGAATCACACACAAATTTGCAGATGTAGTTTAACTTCTTTTCCTCTTTTTGTTCAGGTTTCCTTGGGTGAATTATCAGGATGAAAATCTCAACATTTCTATTCCAGTTTTTAGCATTCATGGCAATCATGATGATCCCACAGGGGTAATTATTATCATAATTGTATGACAAAGGTAGAGAAATAGAAACTTGTATAGAAATGCAGTTCTGGGACATCACACTAGTTTTAGTCAGCTGCTCCACTCTTTATATAAATATTTTGTGTATCTTTAGGAAAAATGAAATAAGTTGAGATCATATGAGCTGTGTTTAATTTCTTAATTTACATTGGTCTCTGTCATTGAGAATAGAACCACTTTTCATGCTACGAAGTGGCAGTCTTTCAGAATATTTCTAAAATGTTTCATCTGTAGGGACTGAAAGCTTTTTTCTTACAGAAGGAGAATTTTGATACTTTGATTTCTGAATATGTAATTGATATGCATCATGCATTTGCAAGGAGGATAATCTAATAATAGTGAAATGGTAGCTTAAAAACAAGCAATGAGAAGTAAGCAGGAAAAGGATGTTTAGAAAGCACTAAAATGCATGTGTTGAATTAATAATTTTGCATTTTATATCAAATAGCAGTGTATCACAGAAATGAGTGTTTTACTAGCAATTCAACTTTGAATTTATTATAAGGTAGTTACCTTAGCCAAATAATTTTTGTAATAGTTTAGAGACTGGCTGGTTTGAATGCTTTTTTGTGATCTTGTTTTTTTGAATGATTTAATGTTTAATTTCATATTGTTCAGATGAAGTATGACTTGTAAGGAAAAAGGATTTGCTTCTGTGCTCTAAAATACTAGCAAAACCCCTAATATATGTTATGGGGCTTTTCAACTGCAGGAGTTACTTAAGGAAAGATATTCTCTCTTACTTTTGAGACTTTCATTTAGACATGAAACTCTTAATGTTCTATTCAAAGTTTTGTATTTGTTTCTTATTATTTGTTGTAGGCAGATGCACTGTGTGCATTGGATATTTTAAGCTGTGCAGGACTGCTGAATCACTTTGGGCGTTCAACTTCCGTGGAGAAAATAGACATTAGTCCCATTTTATTGCGTAAAGGTAGAACAAAAATTGCTCTGTATGGCTTGGGTAAGTGTTTGTCTGCCAGACTGTGACAAGACTGTTCATGTATTACTGAAATTTAATAGGTCTAAATAAAGTTGGAACAAATATATAAGGCTGCAACAAACATGAAGGTCTACGTGATTCTAAATTAAAGCATATCAATTCTGTGACTGTCAGGTTTTTCCCCCTGCTTTGTGTCACTTGGCTGACAGGGTTTTCTGACTCATTTAGATAAATCTTCCTAAACTTGAATTTTGTACTTTTAATTGGTGTTAAATGAACCCTGCTTGAGTTAACCATAGTGCTAGTGTATCAAGTTAGAGCAGTCACACTCTTAAATTGTCTCTGTTGTGTATTAAGCTTATTTCATCCTTCTTAGACAAAACTTAAACATCCTATGTTCATGTGCCATTTTGGTTATATTTAAAAACATAAGCTGTCTGAGCAGAAATCTAATGTCTTACGTGTCTGTCTGAAGTGCTTCATAAGTAACATTGGTCATGGGAAATCTCAGTTTCTTTAAAGAAACTTAAGAGTTTCATACTTTAAAGTGGTTCTATGATAGGTTTGTTCCTTTGTATTTTCTCCACTGAATTCCTCTCTACCCTCACTTCTTACATAGAATGGTTATTTTTGACTGCTTTCTGTCCAGAGATGTTAACTATTAAGATCTTATTTTTTCACCCTTATTTTTTGTCCAGTCATGAGTGCTTAAACACTTAATTCCAAACAACTTTTATAGCTCTAAATTAAGTCCTTATTGGCCATGTCTTTGCATGTTTAATGAGATACTTTAAAAGTTTGCTAGATGCTTGAAAGGGTAGTAGTTAGTGAAATGTTCTTAAAATCAAAATACAAAAGTTTTCAATACCAAAGTTGTTGCTGGGAAATGCAGCAACTTTCTAAAGTACCACTGTTGCTGCATGAAGATGTTCTTTGTGCCAGAATTATGTATACCTTTTTGACTTTCTCTGATTCAGAGAGCATTTTTTCTTATACAAAATATGAACACTCCATACGGGATTTATTGATATCTATCATGACCCCAGCTAAGGATAGTTTGGGATTTTTTTTTCCTAGTTAAAAACATCAAGTAAATAATCAGTGACTTCCAGGGCAAGCTGTTCCAGTGCTTCACTAGCCTTACAGTGATGAACTTCATCATAATATCCAACCTAAATCTGTCTTCTTTCAGTTTAAAGCCATTCCCCTGTCCTATCACTGCTTTCCCTTCTGAAAAGTCCCTCTCTAACTTTCTTGTAAGCCCACTTTGGGTACTGGAAGACAGCTATATTTTTGTTCCTTGTGCTTTTTTTAATAGAGTTGCTAGTCAAAATGCTGTGAAATACAGACTTGTTTACCACACAGATTTTTTTTGTTTGTTTGTTTGTCCACTTCAGGAGCTATTCCAGATGAGAGATTGTATCGTATGTTTGTCAATAAGCAAGTAACCATGCTGAGACCAAAGGAAGATGAAGATAGTTGGTTTAACTTGTTTGTGATTCATCAAAATAGGTAACAGTACTGAATAAATTACAGTAATTTACTATGTTACTTTGTTAAACTGCCGGGAAAAGGATAGGTGAGCAAGCCAGCTGTGTTAATTCATGCTTCTTGTAAGTAGCTGGTTTCTTAAGATTTTTAGAGGTGAAAACATTGTTTTCCAGCTCTTTTTGGAAAAGAATTGTAAGGGGAAAAGTTTGAAATAAATGAGTTAGGGGAGTTGGGAGATCTTTTGTACCAAACTTTTATAGCCACAGGCAGTGGAGGGTTTGTAGTGTAATATGCATATAATTAAGTCCTTTCTGCTTGTTAGAGCTGGGAGAACACCAAACTTCATATTTTATCTTCTATTCTTGTTTGAACCATAGTTCAACAAGTACCCTATGTTCCCTTGCACTGCTGTGCTTTACAGTAGGTAACATGTTCTGTCTGCCTATAACATGTTCTGTCTGCCTACTTTCTTCTGATTTTTCCTGAAGAAGAGGGCATTCCTCACGCTCAAATAATGGTGAGGCAGATGTAAGCAAATACAGCTCATATTACCCTGTGTAATTTCTGTCCTGTTGTCTGAAGGAACTCACTCCCCCATCTCCCTTGTCTTCCAGAAAGGGATTGGGGATGGCATGTCCCATGTCTGTTTAATTCTGTGGGTTTTACTCCACAATTTAAGAATAAAAAACAACCAAATCTGATTGCCATGAAACGCTATAAAAGCATTCATATAAAAAAATCCACAAAAGTCTTACAAGGCAAGTAAGAAGAAAAGGCAGATCCAAATAAAAGGAGGGGAGCAGGAAACAGTGTAAAAAAGTGAGCAATGCAAGTTGCTCTTTTGTTTAACCAAACACTCTAAACAGCTGTGTAAGGAATAAATGTGAAGAAGACCTGACATGTATGTCTGGTATCATTGCTGGAGTTCCTGTATAATTTTAAATCACAGATGTTTTTCTCCTCCTTCACTCTCCCCTTGCCCATCCGTTATTCTTCTCTTGAACAGGAGCAAACATGGAGCTACCAACTACATTCCAGAGCAGTTTTTAGATGACTTTATTAATCTTGTTGTGTGGGGTCATGAACATGAGTGCAAAATAGCTCCATTCAAAAATGAACAGCAGCGTTTCTACATTTCTCAGCCAGGAAGTTCAGTGGTGACATCTCTGTCCCCTGGAGAAGCCGTGAAGAAGTGCGTGAGCTTTTCTTTTTGTTCTTGTTTATCCCTTGTCTTACATGTCTCAGGTGTTCTCTTGAGAACAGGAAAATGCTTGTACACAGTATGGAAAGACTTGTATTACTGTATGGATTAGCTTTAGACTGTGACATAATAAACAAAGTAGGTGGAATGAGTACCTGGTATAACTTCTGCTTTGCTTACAATTTAATGTAAGATTTGAAGCAAATGGAACTTAGCTAAGAGGAGTTACATACTGATAAATTTGAATACAAGGAACTGAGTGCAGGTGCTTGTATATGGAACAAGCATAATCTAAATATGAGAAAATGGAATTTGAAGTACAGTATAGCTTTTGAAATTTTGTCCCTGGAAAGTAAAAAAGAATTTGAAGACAAATCTTTATACCATACTTCTCTTAAGTTTATCTTCTAGTAAGTTACCTTTCTCCTTCTAGACACATTGGTTTGCTGCATGTTAAAGGGAAAAAAATGAAAATGGAGAAGATTGCTCTAGAGACAGTGCGAACTTTCCATATAGAGGATATTGTTCTAGCTGATCATCCAGATCTTTTTAATCCTGACAATCCTAATGTTACTCAGGCAATACAGGCATTCTGCATGGAAAAGGTAACTTGTGATGCTAACAGCTTATGGATAACAGTGTATGGACAGGGGATGGGATCTGTGACTTTTTTTGAGACTGGAAGATGAGAAATCTTGTGTCTTAAAACAAGCTTAGACAGTGTTTCATAGGAAGCTAATTCCATGACATTCACTCTGCAGCCTTGGCTTCCAGATTCCTTAGTTGGGATGACCTATTAAAGTAGGCTGGAACTGCTTTTTGGGTGTCCTTATCATCTTTGTACAAAAGCTTGCATGTAAGAGTGGGGCAGTGTTGGATGTGCACTTTGGAACCAGCATATATGGAGTAGCCTAAACCCTGAGAGTTCAGCTATGCAGTCAGGAGTGGCAGAAGTAACTAAGCAAGTTTATTCATTGCTTAGTTCTTAGGTTTATATGGCTCGTTGTGCTTTTCTCTGGAACTAGAAATTTAGCAAAGCATAGTGGCTATAAAATATGAGAGATCAGTGGTGTAGATACTGCTGGACTACACTGTATCTGAAGGATAAGCCTTTCATTGTCATGTTTTTCTCAGTCATTCTTAATGGCTTTTGGCTGCATACTGGTACATATGTGTTCAGGAACGAGAGCACATTTGATTTATTTTGATGTCTCCCCTTGCAACTGGATGCATTTTAATTCAGGCATCTGTAAGAGAACAAAGTGGAACTGAATTTATAATTCTCCTTCACAGGTGGAATTGATGCTGGACACTGCAGAAAGAGAGCACTTGGGAAATCCCCGCCAGCCAGAGAAGCCTATCATAAGATTAAGAGTAAGAAATTGTTCAGCTTGGATTGCTTTGTTTTCAAAGGTCACTGTGAAAAGTTTCAGAGCAAAGTCATGCTTTTGGTGTAAACACATAATATGTACATTTTTTTGCTATGTACAGGCAAATATAAATTGCCTACCATACTTTTGTTTACCTGTGTAATCAATACTCTGAGATAAAGGATGAGATTGGTCATAAATGTACTTCACTTGTGGGTTCTAAGTAAGGGCATCAAAAATGGCTATTTGCTGTGAAGTTCTTTTAAGTCATACTACCCTGTGTGTGTTCATAGCCCAATCAGAAACTGTTGTGAAGGCCAGCAAATGAAACAAATTGGGAACAAGTTTTAAATATGAGCTATTATATGTATATATATAAATATTTTATTTATGTATATAAATATGAGTTATTAACTATTCTGTTGATGTTATTATTAGCTGTAATTAGCCATTAACTATTCTGTATAGTAAGGCATTCATTTTAGGTTGACTTACTTCTTACTATTAATTTTTTCCTTTGAAGCATAACAAATTTGTTTTGGATTGCGTGGCTTCTCCATTTCTGTTTGTTTCATACTTAAATTTGTCCTTTCCTCACTTAGGTTGATTATGCAGGTGGCTTTGAACCATTCAGTGTCCATCGTTTCAGCCAGAAGTACATGCATAGGGTGGCTAACCCAAAAGACATCATACACTTTTTCAGGCGTCGTGAACAAAAAGAGAAAAAAGGTGATTATGAAAGAAGGAATCATTGGCTTGCATTTGTTTTCATTCATCTGTCTGTATTTTGTTACCCAGCACTTGAAAAGGCTTGGTGCCTACCATCTAATGGGTTACAGGAAGGGTAAAGATGCATTGTCTTATTTAAGTTAAGTATATATTTATACAGTTATTTATTTTCTAATTCTGGATTGTCCAAAATTCTGATATTCAGCACATCATCTTCTGACAGTTATTCATAAACAGTTTAATTTTCCTTTGGCCTCAGACCTTACTGAGTTGCTTATAGCAATACATGTAGCCCCATGCCAGGCTGAGTTACTCTGTGTTTCTGTGATAACTACCATGAAAGTCATGAAATGGCTCACTCTGGAGACTTCTTAGAATAAGATGATTTTGGGTTTGAATACTCTGAAGGAAAAGAGCTGGGTATAGTGCTTTTTCCCTTTATGCTTTGAATTTTATTTTGTAGTAGTTCATTTGTTCATCCCTAAAATAGTAGTGAAAGGTATAAGCTTAAGAGATGTTCATATATTTTTTTTTTAAAAGATCCAAATGTAGGATAGGGTTTTATTTGCCCTAATTAGTGATTTGTCTGAGGTGCTATTGGCTTGTCTCTTCCAAATATGTTTTTATTCAAATATTTGTACAAAACCAATAATAGCTGTTCCTATTGCAGCATTTTTCACTGTTGCCTAGAATGTTAAATAAATGGTTCCTAGATGTTGTCCAAATACTGGATTTATAATAATTACTAATGAAGATTCAGCTTGTACAGGAACATAATGTGCTTAAAAACCCCTTACTAGTTTGCCTTAGTGCATTGTAAGTGCATTTCCAGTTCCAGTGACGGTTTTTATGAATACTATCAGTTATATAAAGTTCAAAACATCATTTCTTGAATAAAAACTAATAAAAACTGCCTTTAGTGAGGCATTTTAAAAATTATACTCTATTGACCTTAGTTTATTTTGCTTTGATTTCGTTTTTTATAGTTGTGTAATCTCATTAAAATTTTCAGAACACACTGTAGCTACCACATCTACCACCATGTTTCACTAACTTACTTTTCCTGCTTAATGGGCATGTCAGCTTCAGGAAGGGAGTATAAAAGTACTGCCATGGCTTTTGCATTCTTTTATTAGACAGCCTCTAATACAAGGGAAGTGGCTAATGAAGCACTCAGTGTTTTCATTACGTGTGCACATTGTGGTTCAGTACAGATGATGTTAAGACTTCAGGAATTCAGTCTATAGTCTAAAGCAGTCTGTAGCCACTTTATGTTATTTGTGTGGTATGTGCTAACCTAAGATGATTATCCCTCTTATCCTTATGCTATTCCTACCTTGCTGCTTGAGAAAGGGGGATGAACTGTGAGCATTTTCTACTAAAAATCAGTCAGTGTGCTGTGGAGGAAAATCTCTCTTGTAGTAAATGGATTACTTATAAAAAACTTCTGTGCTTTGACAGCTCCTATGATTTTCTTCCATTTGTGATCTTCTAGAGTTCAATTATAACCTTCAGAACACAGTGTTCAATCTATAATTCCAGACATAGGTTAGTTAGAACTCTTTATGCCTGCTAGAGGTGGAGTTGTCTGCACAATTACAATGTTCCTCCACGTTTCCAATGAATAGACTCTAAAAAGAGCAAAAAGCTTTACATATAAAAGGACCACAGATCTTAGAAGGCCTGAATTAACCTTTTTTTTCCTGCTACTGTCAGTGGGATGGTAATAATTAAAAGCTGTAAATGTTTATGATACCACTGTGCTTTTCTATTCTAGACATTGATCTTAATTTTGGGAAATTGGTTAGCAGATCTGCTGAGGGAACAACACTCAGGGTGGAAGACCTTGTAAAGCAGTATTTCCAGACAGCAGAGAAGGTATTTTTCTACCTTTTATAAATTCCCTTTTTAATGTCTTATGATACTTTTTTTTCCTTTTCCTTTCTTAATGGAACTAGTGTTCCCTGAAAAGACTCTGACATTCAACAAGTGAATTTATTTCCCATAAAACTGTCTGAGAATTACCTCATGAAGTATGTAACTGTTGTGTATGGGTTGTGTAGGTATGTGAGCACACACTGGTTTGAGAGCATGATAGCTCTTTGTGTGAACTTGCAGTGTGTGCCCTGCACTAAGTGATGTGTCATGTACTCAAGTACAGGAAGAAACTGTGAGGCAGCATGTGAAGGAAGAGCTACCTTAAATTAGTCTAGGGCCCATGTGAGACTGTAGCATTTACTATTACTGACTTAGAGTCACTTGTTACTTTGCAGTATATTTGTGTCCTCAGATGTTGTGCACTTGCACATTTTATTTAAAGTAGAGCAGGGAGAAGGAAGAGAGAACCTTGATAATTAGCTTTCTTCCCACCCTGTTGTTAAATCTAGTATATTTCCCTTTCCCAACAGCAGTGCAGTAACATCTAAGAGATAAAAAAATAATCAGTGAGCCCTGTGCACAAATGCTTGATGTAGTTGCTCAAGCATAACTTGCAGAAGCTGTTTCAGTTGTAAAAAGTCCTTAGAGAAAGAATTCTTGAGGTTAAGATCCTTCAAAGTGCATCATCCTACCTAACCTTAGACACATGCTAGGTGTCAATATTAGGACAGCATAATTCATGTTCCTTTGTTCTACTTATTTTATTTAAACATTTTATTTTATAATAGCTAGAAAGTTTATTCCTCTGGGCAGCATTATTTCCTGGAAGTTTTTATTTTAGATACTACTAGCATTGCAGTTTCTTTACTGTTCATAAAGCCTTTTGCTTTGACAATTTTGAGAAATACTCTGTAAAGTTGGTATGACATGCTAGTAGCAAGAGAGTTGTAACTGGTTTATAAGTAACATTTGCTTATTGCTGTGCTTTTCTCTGATTCAAATATTCAATGCACATTACTGTTTTTGCAACCAACTTAATGAATATTTATCTGAAACAGCTGGAATATTGCTTGCTTTCTCTAATGGCAGATGCTTCTTAACAAATTATTTTCCCCAATTCTAAAGAAAGTACAGCTTTCGCTTCTAACTGAAAGAGGAATGGGAGAAGCAGTGCAAGAGTTTGTGGACAAAGAGGAAAAAGATGCCATAGAAGAGCTGGTGAAATTTCAACTAGAAAAAACGCAGAGGTTTCTCAAGGAACGTCGCACTGATGCAGTGGAAGAAAAAATAGATGAGGAGGTAATGTTCTGTCAATGTTGATTCCCCAAGAGAGGTCAAGACAGTAGAAAAATCAGTGCTCAGACATGGTTGAGTACATTTGCCAGTATGTGGAGCATCTGCAACAATTGCCTCTAGTAATTTTCTGCAATTAATAAATGAAAAATTAATTTATGATTAAGTTTCAAATACATGATTTTAAAACTTGTACTGAAAATGGGGTTTAGGTTGCACACATGTTATTAGAAAAAAATCTGTCTAATACATGTAGAACTACATATTTGCCACTATTGTGAGAAAGATGGTAGGTGTAATCTCTTTGTAGCTTTTTGTATTGGCTTAGGGAAGAGTACAAGAACAGGACAAGCATAAAGGAAATTTATCCTTCAGGTGCTCTACTTGCTTCTAACTGCTTGCAGCTCATGGTATCTCAGAGACAGGCCTGGTTTGTGTGTATTGAGCAACCCTTGAAAGGCATTTTTGTCAACTTGTTGAGCTTCCACATGAGCCCATGTATTCAAGTGTAATATTCAAAAGTGTAGAAGGAATGGTTCAGCAGCTTATCTGTGCACTGTTTAAGGAATAATTTGGTGAGGAAGGAAGGCTGCATCTACCTATTTTCTTACTGATTGCTTTAATTCATGAGGGGTTGAAAGAGACCATAAACAAGCAGTGCCTGCAGGCTTTCTGTGACACTTTAGGGTGTTTGTTGTTGTTGTTGTTGTTGTTGTTTCTCTTTAGAACTAATATCTTCTTTCTGTCATGCCCCATATCTTTTTCCATATTTGTCAAGTGGAGCTTCCTTAGTTGTGCATGTACTGCAACATTGTCTCTTCTCTTATTTTCTGTCTTGCTTCTTCATCTCTACCTCTTTTTCCAGTTATTCATATTTCAGTGTCCCCTATTGTCAAAATTACTATATTCTCCTCTTAAACACAGTATCTCCTTCATCATGTCCCAAGCTTTCTTCCTCCCCAGTGATGTAGCTCCAGTTATTACCAGAATGTTAATAACCATAGGACAGTGTGAAAGGGCCCTAAACAAACTGTTCAGTTATTCTTGGACTCTTCACTTCTCACAGCTTTGCACTTACTGTATTTTCATTATTGTATGACATGAACTGTTATTTTGACAGGAAGTGCTTTTTTATTTTTATTCAGGTGCGAAAATTCAGGGAGAGTAGAAAAAAGAATACTGAAGAAGAGGATAAGGAAGTCCATGAGGTAATTACTCTGAATTTTGAACATAGGCTGAAAAAAGGAGTGGTGACTTCTGCATATAAATGTGTCCATTTAGCAATGCTTCAGCAATACTTCAGCATTGTACTTGCCAAAAAGTGCCTGTCTGGCTATAAAGCTTAGTAAGTCTGTTTTAAATCTTTGTTAGGATAATATATACCTAAGCTACTGCTCAAATTGGCTTTTGAGGTCTCTTTTCTTGTACAAATTTGTAAACCTGAATGTTCATTATTTCTTGCTTTTAACTGAGGTTAGACTAGGCAGGTGACTTTCAAAGATCTTTCAGCTTAAACTCTTTGGGATCTCATCACCAGTGGACATGTGGATGAACTATATTGGGTGGTATTACTGGAACAAATGGGATATATTGGCAAACCTTTAGGTATTGTATCCTTATCAGCAATCTTAAATCTCCCACATGCTAGTACTTCAGTTGCATTGTATTTCTAAAGAAAACTGCCAACCACTAATAGCATGGGTGCTCCTTTGTCTTTGCAAGTTATGTGGGACTGGAATGAAATTTTGAGATAAAGGACACCTGGGCTGAGATTCGGTTCTCCTAATCTGGGATTACATCACCTGAGCTAGTTGTCTTAAGCACCCACTGTCATCAATTAAGTTTGAGTCACGGGAGCCTGTAGGGTGCTTCCTCTGAGCAGGCACATGTAGCTGACAGGGGATGACCTGAGCTGTTCACCAAACTTCACCAACAGTGTGTCACATCAACGAGCTCAATTTTGTTCTCAGATCTTAGCTAACTACATTATATGCACATATCTAATTAAATAAACTAAGTATTTTCACAGATGTCCTCACCCTTCCATTGTAAACCTCCCTGGTTTAGAATTACACATTTTATTTATAGTTGTATTACATATTTATTGTACATAACTAGGGTTTAACAGTGGTGTGTTTCATGATTTAAGATTCTTTTTCCTGCAATTATTGTTCCATTTCAGGCAATGATGAGGGCCAGAGCCCATCGATCTGCAGGTGAAGTTCTGGTTGAAGCCTCCAGTGATGAAGATTCCATGGATATAGAGATGACAGGCACTAGTAATCCAAGTGATGGCCTTTCTTCAACACTGAGCCGAGGAAGGGGTCGGGCAAGAGGTAGGGCAAGAGGTGCAAGAGGACAAAATTCAACTGCAAGAGGCTCATCTCGAAGAGGTAGAGGTAAGAAAAACTTTGCAGTCTTTGTACTGCAGTTCCTGACTTTTTTTCTTTAAAAGGTGGCTCTCTTCTGATGCTTCCATCAGGTGGAAATTTGCTGCTTAAGAACTCCTACTGGGAAAAAAGCTCTTCTCAACTACTTGTGGTATCCTGTTGTTTACAATTGACTGCCTTGCAAGGCTTATGTTTTTCACCCTTTTCACTGTGATTAAAAGAAAAATATCATGCTTCCCAGCTGTGGAAACATAGTATATTTCTAAAAGATGCATTATTGGGAAGGTCTGTACTACGAGATGCATGGATAGACCTTTGTCACTGTAAAGCATTTGATGAGTATAAAGAGGAGGTACAGGTAATGTAATTTACAAGAGACTTTAATGTTTTTAGTGACTGAAAAAATGGGGAGTGTTTCTTAAGCAAGAAGAGTTAAATAGCTCCTGGACTGAGTGTGGTTGTACACTTTGCAGTGGTAGTGGTACTTCCATTATAGATGTACACACACACACACACACATATATATATATATCTATATCTATATATATATATCTCCCTCTCACACTCTCTCTCTCTCTCTCTCTCTCTCTCTCTCTCTCTATATATATATATATATAGTATATATGTCTCTCTCTCTATATATATATATATATCTCCCTTGAATTGTCTTAGTAATATGCCCAAATGAGAGCAGGTTGAGTTGAAACAAAGACTGTTACCTTGGGTCTGATTTAGTTAATGCTTTTAAACTAGTTCTGTGAGCCTGAGTGCTCCAACACTCTTATGCTCCCATCAGAGTAGAGCCCTGTGTTTTAAGAGGTTGTTTCTGTGGACCTTTCAATACTTGACCCTGGGCAGCTCTTCTGCCTGTAAGGAGGGCTTTAACTCAAGGAGAAAATGAGGAATAAACAGGATTGTAGGTTTTTTGAGGTGACTTCCCACTCAGTAATAATAGACTGAAGAGGAAAAAAAATAACTGCTGAACAGATTTGCATTTTGTTTGTTATCTCTACAGGAGCTACTAGCCAAGAGTCAGCTTCTGGCAGCAGATCCTACAAATCTGTATCTGTGCCCAGCAAGACACCATCTATCATGGATGGTAGGTCTGTGATCTATCTGTTGTTCTAATCTGCTCTCTCAAATTATAGTGAAGGTGTTTGTTTAATGATGAAGTGCTTTTATTGCCTCTTATTCTATTAGTCCATTTCAGCTGTGAGAGATTCTTTCAGCACTAATGAAATAGAATAACTAGCAACGATGAGAGAAAGAAAAAAGAAAAGGGAAAAAATTAGTGATATTCTTCTGTCATGGGGTAAAATGTAATGTATTAGGAACTTCTGGCTAGAACAGCACATAGAAAACATATTACATAATGCATATTCTTAAGAATTAAGCATAGAAAGAATGTGACTTAACATTTTAGGCAGAATATTCCTCAGGGGATAAAAACTTAAATTTGACTGATGTTTACAAGTTAGTAAGCTTTAATGCAAATCCATTTAGCCTTATATTGTAGTGAGTTTTGGAAATGCCAGTTTTTATTAGGGAAGAAAACCTTGTCTTTAAGCTGCCTACATATGAGAGTAGCTGTTCCTTGCTGTAGAGGGAAGGTGCTGAGGAAACAGCATAGAGAATCTAAGAATTAAAGAAAAAATTACTGCTCACTAATCTACACATAAACCCCCCACAAAATACTCCAAGATAGACTGAATTTTAAATTAATCAGCAAATTGCCTTAATTTAAAATTGGTCAGCAAATTACCTGAAATATTGCAAAGAAATGAATTTTAGCAGCTATGTTCATATTTAACCTGTTAGATATACAGGAATTTCAGTTACAGTAGTATTTTTTGTGTCCTCTTAACCAACTGATGGTTTTTCAGCCAGACTGGGAAGCACCTGCAGCTGCACAGAGGGTTATATCCCTGGGTTGATAGACTTAATTTATGTTATGGGTTGGTTTGTTTGTTTGTTTGTTTTACAGCATGTTTTGCAGTGGAAATGCATGCTAGGTAGATCTTAAAAAAAAAAAAAAAAAGAACTGCATAATGTTGTTTGCATTTAATTGTGTGAGTATTTTAAAAGTATTTAATATGTTTTATTCCAGCCTTTAGGTCTTCAAAAACAGACCACTCTTCAAATTCATTGCAGTCTTACTCTGAGGTAAGCACTTTGTTTATGAGTGAAGCTGTGCTGTTTTTTACTGTTGATTTGAAAAATAAATACACAGTCAAAGCATTAGCCTAAATCAGCAGATGTTTCCAAGCTATCAGTTCCAGCATTAAGTTTCTACACGTTAATCTGCAGACCTTTTGTATCCTTTTTTGTTGTGGTGTTTGTCTGAGAAAAGCCATGTTTTATTTGTGACCATAATCTAAGATACCAGGTGTGTATACATGAGCATTTTGCTGGGTTCTGCAAGGTCAAAGATGTGAAGAATAAACTTGTGTTGTATTTGCAAATTTGTGCAGTTCTAGCCTGGAGGCCTCTCAAATATATATTATTCTAACTAAATAGGTGGATAGTTGAAAAAAACCCAGATGTTCTGTGCTATAGTACTGGCACATTATGCACTCTCTCTGTAAGAGTAAGTTCTGTGGAAAATCTTTATACATTTTTTTTCAGGATATTATAGATGTTGATTCTGATCCAGAAGATAGTTCTTTTGTTCCTTCTTCTTCCAAAGTAAATCAAAGGTCAGTATGTTTGTTTCATAAATGCAATGTGTGCCTTATTTCTGACTGGCAATCAGCAGAGTCCAAGGATCTGACTGACTACCAGATTTTGAGGAAAGTCATAACACTTCTTTTGCTTCTTATTATGGGTTATCTTCCTATAACAGAGGTAAACTTGGTCAGAGTTTTAATATTAATATGTTATTTTAAAAATTTGTATTGTTTTGTTTACTTTTATGTCCATTTATTTCTACTTTGTGTATTGGTGATCCAGCTCTGTGTTAAAGGCAAAGTTATTGGAATGTCTGGTGACTGAGAGCATGCTGATGCCATTTTTTTTCTCTTTGTATGTTTCAAGGTTTCCAACTCTATCTTCATTTAGTAAAAGAGGTTCACAAAGCCAAACATCTAAAGGAGTTGATTTCGATTCAGATGAGGTATGGTATATAGGACTATTTTTTGGTTTTATTTTATATAAGTTTCTTTAGCTCACTGTTTTACTGCTGTTTGAGTAAAGCATTTCAGAGTGAAATTGAATTTATTCTTTTTTTCACTAACAGGACTAGATTATTGCAACCAATTTTCATTAGACTACCTGCATAATTATCAAAAATAAGGCTAGAAGCTACCTCAGAAAAATATCCAGTCCTTTTTCCCTTCAATTTTTAATCAGTGGATTGTCATTACTGAAATGTTGACCTGGAGTTACCTGGGAGAGAAAGTAATTATAATCTCTTCTAGTGCTTATCTATATCCTTTCATTTAGTTATATATTTTATTCTTCTAAAAAGGAAGACTTTTTTTTTTTTTCATTTAGAAACGGCTCTTTTCCAGGGCATTTTTTTTTGTTGCAAATTATCTAAGTTCACTTCTTAAGAAATTTAAAACACTCTTTTCAAGTCTAATATGTCTGTTCTTGCAGCATATCTTTGAACTGCTAGGAAATGGTTTCTTCCACAATTAAACAAGTAGAACTTTTTACACAGTTTTGCACTGAATAGAAGACACTCTGTTCTGTCAAGCACTGTGCAGTGTTTTCACAGTGTGTCATGCATGGTTAGAATCCATTCCTTAACAGTGTCAGATAAGGGGCACTTCAGAGAAAATGCTGTGTTCTTGGTCCTTCTCCCCACTGTGCTATCTCTTCTTGTACTTGAAGTAAAAACCTACATGTTTTCTTGAATATGCAAACAGAAACAGTATTTTTGATTCATAAAAATATCAGTAAATTATGGTGTGCAATGTGTATATAGACATAATTTTACTGAGGTATGTGCTGCTCATTTACAAGTGAAATATAGATTATTCCTTATTTCAAAGTACCTGTTCTGGTTGTATTGACAAAAACTTCTATTCTCTGCATGTTCCTCACATGGACTTTTAAGTCAAAAAATTACCTCTTTCATATCAAAACCAACAAAAACAGGTCTGTCAGAAAACATGGCCAGGCTTTCTAGTTTATTCCAAAGGTGACTTTGCTTTTTTTATGACTTGGAATGCCTGCTAGTTTTAGTAATGTGTATCTCTTTGCAAATTTCAGGATGATCCATTCATGAGCCCTGCAACGTCAAGAAGAGCTAAGTGATTTCTGCCTCACTATGCAAGAGAGACTGTGGAAGTTTGTGAAGAAAATGAAAAGCAGTTTGCAAGACTTTGTGATATTTCTCTGTAAATGATTACTTGCCTTCCACTTTCACTTCTGTGAAATGGTTTGGTTTGGGTTTGTTGGTTTTTTCAGTGGCACCAAATTTGGTATTATGTCTGTTACATTGCTTGATGCACTAGACTAGGTCTAATATTCTGAAGTACTGCCTGAAAGTGCAAGTTCTTTCTAAAACTCTGAAATTCTGCTTTCTTTTTGGGATGATAATAAAAATGACAGTTGTATCTTTTGTAGAAAACTCCCATCTCTTTGGTTTGAATTTTGCAGAGAAATAAATTTATAATAATCTGCAGCTATGAATATGGACACAGTCTCAGCACAGTGGAACTTGTATTTACTTGCAATTTGCTGTGAATACAGTTGAAAACTCTGAATTCAAAGTCAAGAAATCATTAAGACATTTTACACCTTCACTACTGAAAACTGTATTACTGTATCCAAGAGAACTTAAACCCAGTATTGCACTGTTGCTAAACATCATAGTATGTGGGAATGAATTCAGCACTGTAATTCAAGAAGTACAAAAGGGGACTTTGTATTTTGATATTACAAACCTCATAGGAAAAGATTTTACCTGAGTGTATATGAATCATAGGAATCATATCAAAGGCTCTTTCTCCCTTTTCACAATTTTTTTTTCAGTCAGCTGTCAAATTCACAGTGGCTTTGTGTTTTATCTATGTAAGATAAACATAGCAGCCTTCACTTCAGGGGAAAACATGTACCTGGTGTGTGGAGAATGGCTGTACTGTAAAGAGATGCTTGTCCTAAATGTTGGTGTGATTAGTTACAGGAGGGGGTAGGATGCTCCAAAAATCAACATGATTTCTCAGAGGTAACACTGAATAATTTTTGAAAAATCACTTCTCATCCATGTAACTTCAATTCCCCTGCCTCAGAAATGCTCAAAAATTCAGCAAAGCTCAAAAATTCATTAAAACCATGGTAATGAAAGATTGTTCCCAGGAGAGGGAGAAAAGCACACTGTGCTGCAGATTTAAGAAGAAAAAAAAGGCATTATTCCTGTTTTTTAATGCTTCCAGACTTTTTGGCATGTGTAGCTAACTTTTTTATATTCTTGTTACAATCTTTTATTCCCATCAGGCCTATTTTCTAGTTTGTTATAGTCTTGCTAAGAGTACTCTTGCACAGGTATTTTAGATTACTTATTTTATTACCTGAATTCATGGTCCATCCATATAGCTTAATTTCAAACGTTATTTTTTACCTTACAAATTGCATCATTTCACAGGTACCTTTTATAAAAACCACATTCATGCCAAGTCCTGATATTCCTGTTCAGCTGCTTGTTTTACTGTTGGAGTGCTGGAGATTGTAGAACAAGGGTGAAGTTGGCAGGAGCAGGTACCAAGCTGCCAAATCTGCTGTAGCCTATTCTCTGGTAACAACCAAACATAGATGAGCTGCTTAAACAGCTCATACTGGAGCATGCTTTAAATACAAATTAAATCAGAAAGGTGTTGTGAATCAGAGACACACCAGCAATGTGAGAGACACCTGCCATGAGAGCTTCCACTGGGCTTTTCCATGACCCTTTGTGGGTATTTGGGGTGTGCCTGCCCAGTGTGTGGTTGGACCACCTCGTCTGGATCACAAGACACAGAATGCAGCTCACAGGAGGGTGGGCTTGAGCTGCGTGGGGAGGAGATTCCCATCCTAGCAGCAGCCTGGCTTAGGAGGTGAGAAGATACCCTGCTCTCCTGGATACACCTGGTCTTCAAAGGCAAGCTCTAGCTACATTTGCAAGGGTACCCTGCTAGAAATTAAGAATGAGATCAAGGAGCACAATTTAACAAAGATGGTAATTTTTGCTGGAATGCAGATTATAGTACAGGAGAACAGGGTCTAATAAATGTGAAACAATAAGAGCTGGTATTTGAATGGCAGAAGACAGAATGCCCTTATGCACTGGCCGGCAGACTGGAAAGGAGGGGGACTTGGGAGCTCCTGGAGCAGCTCAGCAAGCAGAGGGACATATGCCACTGACCCCTCTGTCCTTATCCCAAGCCTATAAGAGTGCTGCTCTGTCCTACTTTCTACTATTTTCTCGGGGTTTTATTTGAGACCGGTTTCCTGACAGCAGTTGTGAGACATGTTTCTTCTCTCTGAATTGTTAGGTGTGACTGCCACCCTAGCAGCTCCAGCAGGTTCACTGGAAAGCTTTCTCTGAGACAGATGAATTGCCTAAAGAGCTCAAATTGGACAATTTTGTGGAAGACCTGCTGCAGTGTGCAGAGCAGCACTGTGAGCTGTCCATTCTGCTTGTTCTATTGTGTCCAGCACCTGGGGAGTGGTGAAGAGAAGGCAGCCTGAGCAGTTCACTGAGGCAGTCACAAACATCTTTTGGAAGAGTTTTCCTCAGTGAGTGACCTGCTTATAATACAAACTTCAGATAATGGTCATTTAATTAATGGTTAAATAAAGCCTTTTATATATAGGGCCAGCTGGGGTTAGTTAACACCACCCAAGGAGATCTGTCCTCAGCAGAGGTGCAGCACTCTACACGTGCACCTGGGAAGTGGCACATCTTTCGGTGTAAGACTTACAAGTGTTGGTCTCCTGGTCCTGATTTTCTATTTCCTGCTGTATTTTGTGGGCAAGGCAGAGGGGCCACACATGCTGCCATCTCATCAGTGCTTGCGACCAGAATACAGCTGCCTTTTGCTCTGGATACTGGACTGGGACAGTTTCTGTTCTCTGTCCTGTATAATCACGTCTTTGTAACTACCTCTATTTCTACAAACCCTAGAAGGCAGTTTCACATCAGACTTGTATTCCTTTGGCTGAGGGAAAATGTGAGTATTCCATGTCTCTCTGAGAGAAAAAAGGTCTTTGGGAAAATACTGTAAGTACAATAAGGCAGCTTGTTATTTACAGTTCATCTATTCTATTCTATTCTATTCTATTCTATTCTATTCTATTCTATTCTATTCTATTCTATTCTATTCTATTCTATTCTATTCTATTCTATTCTATTCTATTCTATTCTATTCTATTCTATTCTATTCTATTCTATTCTATTCTATTCTATTCTATTCCATTCTATTCCATTCTATTCCATTCTATTCCATTCCATTCATTTTGCTAAGAAATAGGCTGAAACTTGCCTGCCAGACCTGTAAAACAGCTCAGATTTGACCTGTCCTGGGAGAGAGCAGAGCTGGCACACACTCTCTGCTGCCGATGTATGAACAGCACGGAATTTCCTTGAGCTGGGCTGCTGGTAGAGAAAATGGATTCTGCCACCTGAAGAGAGTGATTTTGCCTTTCCCACAGATGTACTTACCTCGGAGTAGCGCCCGGGAGCGCAACTGCGTGGAAAAGCGGCACGTCAGAGCACAAATTATGTCATGCAGCCCAATGACTGCCGAAGATCCCGGCTCGGAGCTCGCCTGGGGATATAAAGCTGGCTGAAGGACAAGAGTAGCGGCGAGCTGAGCGGGAGAGAAGCGCATCGCGGGAGGCAGGAGCATCTCCCCGCTCCGGCTGCTCGGGGCTGAGCGAGGCGAGCCCTGCTCTGGCAAATGAGCTCTTCCAGACCCGGAGGGGGCAGCGGCGTTCCGGAGATGCTGTCCCGCTTTGTCTGGCTCGCCCTCCCCGACTTGGTTAACGCCTTTGTGACCGCAGCAAAGTTGCCCCTCAATGGGAGCCTGCAGGAGACTTTGGTAGTCCCGAACGCGTCGGGTTTCTTTTCCTGGGACAATGAGAGCCTGGCGGACTGGCAGCGCTTTGTGGGCAGGAGCCGGTACGGAGCGGAGTCGCAGAGCCCCACGGTGAAAGCGCTGCTCATCGCGGCGTACTCCTTCATCATCGTCTTCTCCCTCTTCGGCAATGTCCTGGTCTGCCACGTTGCCATCAAGACGAAGCGGGTGCACTCTGCCACCAGCTTGTTCATCGTGAACCTGGCGGTGGCCGATATCATGATCACGCTCCTCAACACGCCCTTCACGCTGGTAAGAGCGGGCAGAGACGCCTGGCACTCTTCGCCCCTAAAGGGAAGGGAAGCACCTCCGCAGCCTGGGAGGGGGGATCACCACCACCATCCACCCCATGACTAAAGTCTATTTCTCTGCCCCTCTACAGTGCCCTGAAGGTGCTTTGGTGGCTTTTCCTGCTTTACACTGCTCTAGGCAGTGTGTGGATGTTCTGCAGATAGCTGTCCACTCCAAATTCCAGCCATTGGAATTGCCTTTGGGAAACTCCGCGTGTATTTTTCTTCTCTGATGGCTGTTATCTGGTAGAAGATCGGAAATTACCCATTTGTTAAACGTGGCCCTGATAGCAGTACTTGAGCAATAATAACCTTGCAGCGATTGCTTGCCACTTTGTAGCATCTGATCTTTTATTCCCCCTTCTTTTTTCTAAAGTACTTTGAAAGCAATGCTATAAACCTCTTGAAAAAAATTAATGCTCAGCATCGTTTAAAAAACTCTTTTGAGAAGCTGTAGTTTGTTTGAAGTGAGATGAGATGTACAGGTCAGCTCTATTCCATAAGGAGGAATTAAGAGGAAGAGCAAATGTGTTTACTCAATAGTGAGGCTGCAGAAGGACACACTGTAAATAAAGCAGAACCAACATCTTTGGTACTGCACTGCTGAATTGTTCTGGAGGGTATTGCCAGGCCACCGAGCAGCAGCAACCTACCTCTTCAGGGCTCAGAACCCAGAAAACTGTAAAATTTTACAAAGAACTTGCTATCTTAAAAGTGTCTTTTGCACAGCACAAGGAATTGTGTACTGGAGGTGTACCTATAAGCAGTTGTGGGGTGCACAAAACTAATGGTCTTCCTTTTTAGGCTCGTTTTGTGAACAGTACCTGGATCTTTGGGAAGGGGATGTGCCATGTCAGCAGGTTTGCACAGTACTGCTCCCTCCACGTCTCTGCCCTGACCCTTACAGCCATTGCTGTGGACAGACACCAGGTGAGACCTCCTTGAAGCAGAGAGATGGAAAGCTTGGGAAGGCATAAGTAAACTGAGAAAGGATGAACTCATGTCATTTTCCCTTTCAGCTCCCAGAATATAATAAGATTCATGAGGAGTTGACAGGGTAGAGGGGCAGTTCTTGTCAGAATAGTTTCAAACCCACAGCAAGGTAGGAGGTACCCATCACTTGCTCTCTCTTCCAGTTGAGTAAAGGGAGCTTTTATGCAGTAGATAATCCAGTAGCTCTCAAACAAGGAGAAAGATCAAGGTCCTGATAGGAATTCATGGACAGCTCTCCTTTGGGGTGGCTTGGCCAGCACCAGGGTTGTAAGGGACATCCTAGTTAACTTTCTCAGCTCTATCTCCTGATGTTCTGGGATGTCCCACATCCTGTTACCCTGAATACTGGAGATCTGACTGTAGCACACTGGTGTTTGTCACAAGCTGTGGCTTGCTGTTGATAATGGGCTCAAAACTTGGGACAGTTGGGTATTATCAGCTTGGAGTCACCCTATAACCACACAAAACTGTTCACAGTTGGCATTTTCTGCTAGAAAGATTGTTTCCAGAAAATGCACTGACTATCAAAAGCATTCCCATGGAGGTCTGGTTAAACCCTTTAGTTCTTTGGGTCAGTGATACTGAAGAGTTTGAGGCTTTTTTCTCCCTTTTTTTCCGTTTTTTTTTTTTTCAATTAAGGAAATTGAACATAGTAATGAATATGTGTTAACACCTCCTGGTACGCAATTTTTCCCACCTAGATGAAAGTTCTGAAATTTGAGGGCAGAACTAGGATCTGACTTGAACCATATTCCATAGTGTTAAAATTCAGGTTTTCATGTACAGCTTACAGTCATTGGGAGCTGGGTGAAACTGTACTGCTTGCATGCTAAATTACCACATTAACTAATAGATTTAAGGTTGGAAGACCATATGGGGGTAAAAAAAACCAGTATACTTTTTTCCAGAAATGTAATAAGCCTAGATTTTTGTTTATTTTGCACAGGTTATAATGCACCCCCTGAAACCTCGCATATCTACTGGAAAAGGTGTTGTCTACATCTCTGTAATCTGGATCATGGCAACTTGTTTTTCCCTACCACATGCTATCTACCAAAAGCTCTTTACCTTCGAATACAGGTAAGGATGTGGTTTGCTTTCCTACAAAGTCTCCCTGGAGACCAAACTCTGAGCAGCTATACTTTGGTATATTCTGCTGAAAGCCTTGAGCATTGTCAAGGTCAGCCAAATATGGACCTAAACTACAGTTTTCATCCTATTCCTTCTGCTGTGTCTGATATCCTGTCATTTTTATTTTTAAATATTTTATCTTTATTCTGTCCCACTAATCACACAAAACAGGCTAAGAAGTTAGAGGATCTGGCTTTACCCTTCTGTACACTGGCATTTTATGCCATATAGCAATCTGACCTGTTTGGGCAGACCCAAAGTGGGAAACAAAAAAACACAACTAGCCAACCAAACAAAAACACACTAAAACCCAACAGGTTTTAATCTACTCTTTAGTCCTAGGAAAGTAGATACATCTGCCTCAGCTGTCAAAAGCCTTTGTATTTAATGAAGGAAAGGTTCTTAATATGTGCAGAGACCGTGTTCCTATTTGCCAAAGGACAGAAAATAAAAACCTGCTTATGTGCAGCTGGAAATTTTGTAATTGGTGAAATTCATAAGATTCTCATAAGGTCATGAATGCTCATAAGAAATGAGCACCACATTGCTCACTGGCTGCTCCATGGCTCAGATCCTTGAAGAGCAGAGCTCTGCTCAGCTGTGACATTTGTGATATTAACACAGTGTTTGCTTTCAGGCCCAATGGCAGGAGCTCTCTCCCAGTTGCCTCCTTTTTCTGATGTACTTATTATCCTGCCGTGCCAGGCCATCTGAGCCTCTCCTCCTGTCCCATCTCTCCATTTGCAGTGAGGATGTTACCCGGTGCCTGTGTCTGCCAGATTTCCCTGAGCCTGCTGACCTCTTTTGGAAGTACCTTGATTTAACAACCTTCGTTTTGCTCTACGTCCTGCCCCTTCTGATCATCTCTGCTGCCTACCTGACGGTGGCAAAGAAGCTCTGGCTGCGCAATGTCATCGGGGACGTCACCACCGAGCAGTACCTCGTCCTCCGCAAAAAGAACAAGAAGACCATCAAGATGCTGATGCTCGTGGTCGTCCTCTTCGCAGTTTGCTGGTTCCCCCTGAATTGCTACGTCGTCCTCCTCTCCAGCCAGACCATCCACACCAACAACGGCCTCTACTTCGCCTTCCACTGGTTTGCAATGAGCAGCACCTGCTACAACCCCTTCATCTACTGCTGGCTCAATGACAGCTTCCGATCGGAGCTAAAGGCTCTGCTCAACGTGTGCAGAAAAGCCCCCAGGCCCACGGAGCAGAGGCTCCCCTCCACAGTCCCCTCCTACCGACTGGCTTGGCCAGAAAACGGCAACTTCAAGAGGCTGCAGGCCTCCCATGTCCTTCCACCATCCTCCACCATCCAGTCAGGAAAGACAGACATCTCTGCAGTTGAGCCAATAGTAGCTGTGAGCTAAAGAGTGACCTTGGACTGCACAGAGATTTGGCAAGAGCTAAACAGTGCGAAGATGTGGAGCCCTGGCCACCCAACAGGTGATAAAACTCTGCAGGAGGCAGTATGAAAGAGCTGCATGTTTGGTGCAGGCTGATGACAATGGTGTGGTCTCCCTAGAGGGAAGAAAGTAAACTCTTCCCAGGAAGGAACTTTGTCGAGGTGACTTTGGACTGGCTCACAGGATGGGAATCTCTGCATGTGTGCTGCTGTTGCCTGCATGACTAAGCCTTTTTAGAACTAGGACTGTGGGTGTGTTTTCCTGGTGCTTAAACAACAGTGTCATCACATCAGATCTTCCTTCCCCTTTTCTGAGTCTCCTGGTGGCAACATGGAAATGGTTGAGATGTAGACCTTTATGTTGCTGTCTGAGATCCAGTGCAACTGGGTAGGAAAGCATCCTTTCTGAACTGGAGTCTGAAAAGTCAAGAGCTGTTCAGAGTGAATGAACAAATCTATTCCATAAATCCTTTTTTAAGATCGATTTGAAGAAAAGTGGAGGCCTATTCTTCAAGTAAGTAGATGGCTTTTCTTCAAATAGAAAACTAAACCCAAAATCATACAAAGAGTTGGACATGCCATTCACAGATGGAGAATGGATAATTAAGTGGGTTTGGACTAGAACCTTTTATCAGAGCATCTCTCCATCATTGTCAAGTTGCAGCTCAAGGATCACACAGTTCAACTTTTTAACTTGCCTCTGAATGTTACTCTCTTAGCCTGTAAAGCACCTGTGTACTTGTCACTTCAGACATTCGGGACATTTCATTCCAACTAAGAAGTTAGCTCTCTGGAATGAGTTCATAAATTAACTGCTTTGAAAGAAGAGATGATATCTCTGACAGCAAGTCATAAAGGTGGAACATTTGGCTGCAAATTATCCTCTGGTGATAACACAATTTTGGTGCATTTAAGAATAGCTGAGATGTGTCCTATTTGAAGTGGCTAAGAAAATTCACGACTGCAAGTGTCTGAAGTAGACTTCAGAACTTCATGTTCTTAGCAGAAGAAGATATGGGTTTGAACAACAAAAAAAAATGGTGTTCCAAAAATAGGAAGACAGTACCTCCTCATGCTGTGGAAATTAGCTTGAACATCACACCAGGGTGCCCCATTCCACATTTAACTTGTAGCATTCAGCAGTGAAGTGAGAAAATCTTACTATAAATGCAAAAAATAAAAAGGTTAAGCTGTTTATCTCAGTGTTCTGTAATAAACTTACCGTTCTGAAATAATTTTAAGCTTTGTGCAGGATTTTCACACTTCAATATTTAAAGAGACTGAAATATCTACCACTCCTTGCAGCTAACCTGCCCTTGCACAAGAGGTTATCAGTCTCTCACTGTGGTATTTTACTGCCCTTTATCAATGCTCCTGGAGTTAGAATATTTTGTATCACTGATCTGCAGAATTAAATCTTTCCTCCTGCCTTCTTTGACCCCTTACACCAAGTCCCGTTTCCTCCCTCAACACTTGCAACACATCAGCTTTGAATTGTTCAAGGAGTTAAACTGGATAGATCATTGCAGGTCCCTTCCAAATGAACTATTCTATTCTATTCTATTCTATTCTATTCTATTCTGCTCTAGTTCTAAATCTAATTCTAAATCTAATTCTAATTCTAATTCTAATTCTAATTCTAATTCTAATTTCCTAATTGTGCAGACCTTGTGAACCATGCTCCCCATTCCAGTGGCAGCAGAATCCAGTACTTTGCTAGCAAATAAATCTCTGTGAATGCTGAGTACCTCAGTAAGATGCTCTTTCTGAAGCTGAAGGAAACATCTTAAGACTCACCATTTTTGAGTGCAGTTGTCATCCTGCTATATATGAGGAACATTGGTGTAACTCCAGTAGATAAAATCCTCCAATGTCCACTCAAATGCTGCTGGTGGGTTGGAGCAGGGCTCCTGCAGTCACAGCTCTTGATGCTGCACCACTGCACTGGGTGTCAAACCTTTCTCCTCCAGGCTCTGCTCAATCCTGAATCTGGGCACAAGGGGAGGATGCAAGCAGTTGGAGCTCTTTGATTTAATTCAAAGGAACAGGATGGATAAAAGGAAAAGAAGAGACAAGCTGGACAGTGAACTTCAGGAGCCTGTCCAGGAATGAACAGGTGGCTGGTGACCAGCAGAGGTACAAGTTCAGAGGGACTTGGACAGTGTGGAAGAGGGGGACATGGTTCATGCCCTAGAAATGGTGTCCTTGGAAACTGTGTATCATACACCGTGTGTGCTACAATGTGCTTAACCTGGTACAGCGCCATTTCTAATAATTAGCTATTTTTCACTTCTTCATGTCTGATTTGGGATTCTGGACAGATATTTGGCATTCACTGCTGAAATCAGTGGGGGGTTTGTGCTCTGTGCACACAAAGTGCAGTATGATGCCAAGTACTCCAAAAATATGCTCTGGGCAATTTAACTTGGGCATCCAGGCTTTGTGGGTATTCTTTCATCCTACTCCATCTCTCCTGCAGACCAGAGGGTTCTTTTAAAATTCTAATACTGCCATTGGTGCATAAACTGCATTCAGATGTCATCTTGGGTGTAAAGGGAGGATCTGAGTGTTGATAAAATGAGACACAGGGTGGAGATTATCTAATTTTCCATTTGATGTGTGTTTCCCTGCTGTAGCTGGACTTTTTGATATCTTTTGAATTTGGGAGGTGTTGCACAAGGCACTGAACAGCTGTTCATTGCAGGAGGTCTGCATAGCCCAAGAACAGGCATTTTGTGGGAAAATGAACTGCATTTAGAGAACACAATATCTGGCACATGAATAAAGGAACTCAAATTAGGGTTACAAAGGTAAAGTTAATGCTGGCATCTCCAAAATTTTGAATGGTTGGCTCTACATCTGTGGTTTAGTGTATTTTGGGTTTTTCTACCCAAAAGTGAATTGTTATTTGTATTGACAATACTGTTTTCTTATTTTTCTATTTCCTAGAAGAATATTGTAACAGGCCTAAGAAAATAAACTTGCAAGTTCTAGGAATTAATGAATATTAGTTTTCAGTTTCTAAAAGCATTCCTAGTGTTTTATTAATTTTCTCTGTGTAGAATGATGCAGAGGGAACAAAGACAGTGCCATGATGTGTTTCGCAGCTTATGCTATTCTGAATAGTGCTCAGGGGAAAACAAATCCTTGAAACCACCTCTTGCTTTTACACATAAAAGGAGGACAATTCTTCAAGGCACACTGAGATCACTCAAAGAAAAGATGACAAATTTGTCCTGCACAGAAGAAAGGAACCTCAGCTTTGGTTGGTAATGTTTCTGACTGCAAGGCAGCCCACCTCTTCTCCTGTCAGTGTGGGATGAATTTCTCCTCTCAGCTGATGAAAGATGGGGATGAAAAGGCAGCTGCTTAAAATATAGAAATGTCCTGTAGCTTCAGGTAGAGTAATTCCATTGTCTCTCTGGCATTTTCAAAGGATATCAGACACCATCTCCAAGTTATCTTTATTTACTTCCACCTTTCTTATAGAAAAAGTGCTGGGAGATACCAAAGACTTCAAAATCAGAGTTTTCTGAGAAGCAAAAACATCTAATTTCTTTAATGAATATATTAACTAGCCACCACTAGCTGTTATAAACATGGTTTTATCTCTGGCAGGCTCTTATTTCTTCTCTGTGGCGACCAGTGACAAGACACAAGGAAATGGCATGAAGCTGAGTTGGATATAGTTTAGGCTGGATATCAGGAAAAGGTTCTGCACCCACGGCATTGTTGTGCACTGGAACAGCTCCCCAGGGCAGTGGTCACAGCACCAGCCTGACAGAGTTCAAGGAGCATTTGGACAATGCTCTCAGGCGCATGGTGTGACTCTTGAAGTGCCCTGTGCAGGGCCAGAATGATCCTTATGGATACTCTTCCAACTCAGGGTATCTTATTAATATTTTATTATGGGGAGTCTTAAATATCTGCATATTGCCTGTGAAACTTCAAGATCTATTTTGATGCAGCTTGGGTAGATCACAATTAGAGCATTGTGGCTATGAACTGCATAGAAGTCATTAATGGGTCGCTCTACAAGACCCCAACATTATTGCCAGCTACAGACTTGTGTTCTTGTTCCAAATTTCAGGCTACAGTTGTGCACTGAAGCTACTGAGTAGGGAGCTTGTGCTGGGCTTAGCAAGGGCTGGATGAAGCTGTACAACTCTTGGATGTGAACAGATACATCTGCATGGCACTGAGCTATGACCCATGTATGCACTTAGCTGTTTCAAGAGCTCCAGGGATGTCTTAGTTCTCTGAGTAGACTGACCTAGAAACTGAATGTGGACACACAGAGAGAGCTTTAGAATAGCAGTTTCCCAGGAGACTGAGACTAACTATTATTCACATCTGCCTTATTCATGAAGCTCCTGAGTGCTGGTGAGAGCACAGCCAGGTCCCTGCTGACGCAGTCTGCCAGCCTTGTGTCGGAGCCATGGGGCTGTGAACACCCTGCACCCACGAAGGCACCTGCACCACCTAGCAGCTCTTTGAGGCTTGCCTGTGAGTGCTGTGCTTTCCCACAGCCCCAGTGTGCTGTGCTGGTGGCTGGTGGCTTGCTCTCTTACTCCTGATCTTCCTTGTGCCACTGCAGGGGAATGAGAGTGGGATCCTCCTCTGCTCTCCCCTGCACAGCCCAACAGAAGGGCAGCCCCTGCTCCTTCCTGGGGGTGGCACAGTGGGCTTGGGAGAAGGTTTACACTGGCATTAAAGAAACAGGAAATTCTTTGGCCCAGCCTTTTTTTCTTCTGGGTACGATGTCTCCCATAGCCTGTTCTCTGGCTTGCAAGTTTGAAGGGATTTCTGAGTCATGGTGTGATGAAACTTCCCACCTCTTGCCTTAGGCTCAAAGCCATTTAATGATAGAGAGGCAGAGGTGAATCCAGTCATCATCACACTGTCCAGACCAGGAAGAAAATTGCCTTTATCTACAAAACAAATCAGTGTCTCCTGGCCAACTGCCACAGTTTATAAACTGAGTTTGGATTATCCCTTTGGCCACTTTGGGTTCAGGCCATATCTCCTGCCACCTTCTTGTGCACCTGCTCTTTGGTAGAGCTTGGGAAACTGAAAAGTCCTTGGCTTAGGCTAGGCACTGACCAGCAACAACCAAAGCATCAGTGTGTTATCAATATTATTTTCATACTGAGTCCAAAACACAGCATTGTGCCAGCTACTAAGAAAAAAGTAACTGTATCCCAGATGAAACACAGACACCAATTAAATAACTGAAGGTCTAACAATGGACTCCTGGCTCTAAGGTGTCAGCTCACCTATTTCCACAACATGTAGGGCTAGGTCCATCTAGAGCAGACCAGATATGTGGTGGTTCATAGTGCTTGGCTCTTAGCCCCTAAGGTCACAGGGATATGAGGATTTTAAGACATAATTACATTTTTATAGGCTTTTTTTTTCAGTTAAAAACACTATGATGTGACAGGCCTAGAGGTCACCAGTTTTTAGTAATATGAAACTAGGGACATGTATCAAGTGTTCTAAAAGCACATCATCAGCCTCTGAAGGTAC
Organism: Luscinia megarhynchos; assembly: GCA_034336665.1. Taxonomy (NCBI): domain Eukaryota; kingdom Metazoa; phylum Chordata; class Aves; order Passeriformes; family Muscicapidae; genus Luscinia; species Luscinia megarhynchos. Next base: position 77,010,797 of record JAPFBE010000003.1, read on the forward strand.
AAAACTCGGTGGGATATGTTGGAGGGACATGTAGGGTGGTGATAACCAAATTGTTATGGTCTCATCCCTAGTGACCTTTGGAAGTTGCTCTGTAAGTGAACTATTTGCCTAGAATTTGTCTTGAAGCAGTCCTGAGACAGGCCTGGGGAATGATCTAACACTTGAACAAGGAGGACAGCAAGGACCAAACCCTTGAGCTTTGTCCCTGGCGCTCCTGTTCAGCAGTGCACACATTCCAAGACAAGCAGACAGCAGCCTCAGGCTCTGTGTCTCACCCTGCAGCTCAGATTCCCAGCACAGAGGCCTTGTTCTGAGTGTGCAGCAGCACATATTTATTTCTCTCATCTCAGCTGAGCTCGGATAAGAGGGAAAAAGCAAAGCTCCCAATTCTTTTGTTGCTGGTTGGGAGATTTCACATGAAGTTTGTAAGTGTGCAAGAGCTGAAGCAATTCAAAGGTAGCACAAGCAGAGTGACTCCAGGCTGTTTTCATCCCTGGACTGCTTGTCCATTCAAACGCCTTCAAAGGCACCCAGCACTTTCCCTGGACTCTGTGGGGAAGCAAGAATCTGACTTAAGAGGACTAACTGAGCAGCCCCTGGGTTGGGTGGGAGTTCATTCATAGGCCAAGAATGTTGTTTGCATGGTGTTTGGTTAATCTCAATGATTATAAAAAGTTTGAGACGACTCACATCAAAGAATTTGAAGAAACAAGAGAGAAGATGCAAATTTTACTACCTAAAAAAGATTAGTGTTATAGTGCAAATTCTTTGTTGCAGTCCTTCAGGGGAGAGTTGGTAGCATGACATGAACCAAGTAGATGTTTGAACATTTAATAATATAAAGCCATAATATTTTCATTATATTGTGTCACTTCAGAAATATACTTTTAAAATGTTCCATAGGAGTAATTACTTTTCAGTATTACACTAGTAATTTAGTGTATTAAGTCAAATATTCCATTATGAGGAAAGCAGTCTTCTGGAGCTTCTGGCCACATAACCTGCATGACAGAAACACACAAACTGCCCTGAACCTACAGCTAGGGTTTTCATTTGTGCCAGTCTCACATGGTTTGTGCAAAGTGGTGCTCAAAGAAAAGATTTCTGGAAGAGTTTATTGCCATGACACAGCTTTGAGTCTTCCCTGCTTTCGTGACTCACCTGTGCCTGTACTGGGGCTTGAAGCTCTCTTACCACCTCCATCTTCAGAAAACCACTCACGACCTGATTTCTGTCTTTCTGATCACAAATTGCAGTCAGGGCATCCTTTGTTAATGGGGTCCTAGGCTTAGGCACTAAACTAGACATCAAAGCTGCTATTAAAACATTCACTGTTCCCAATAGGAAAAAAAATAATGGACATAAAATACATCTTTATTCTAAAAGTGACTGACAACATCCAGAGGCAGAAAAACAGCAGGGTATAGCTGCATTTAGAGGCACACCATCTGCTAATGGAATAAACATTTTTTACTTGCTCTCTGCAGTTTAAATCACAAGTTTTAAATCTCACAAGAGCCACTGTAAGGCAAAACATGTGCAGAGGAACTAGGTGCAACTCTCCTGCGTTTAGAGGATTATCAATACCCAAGTGGTGGAGAGAGAAGAGGGGGGAGGGAATGGCATGGACCAAACCTGAGCTTTTACACTGTCATTTGACTTTCAGGAATATTTAAAAGAGGACAGATGTATGTAGCTGTTTCTAGAAAAAGTGTAGTGATGAAGAGGCTAAAGATGGACTCTTTTTCATATGGCCTAAATTGGAATTCAGCCCATCTTTTGAAAATGGCAAAACACAGCAGGAGCAGTGCCACTAAAACATAAGTAGAACTGAGCTGAGCAGGTCAGAAACACATCTTAAACCAGGAAGATACAGCTGAAAGTATGTGCTGAGACCATGGCCCCTCTGTAGATAGTAAATTACATCACGGATATGCTATTTATCATGTGCTGACATTTTCTGAACATTTTTTCAAGGTTAAACAGATTTTGAACCAATTCATGTTGCTTTGACAATTTTATGAGAACAAAAATTAAAAGAGCAGAATTACAACCACTGTCCAAAATGTTTTCTCAGGGTTTAGCATCAGACCACATGTATTTGCACTATGGCAACACGTGACTGTTCCTGGAACCTTCAGACACTTATGCTGTTGTAGTTCACAAAACTGATTTTATTTTAATAACCAAGGAGGATTGATAGGCATTTTATTAAACACTTTATAAGAACAGATTTACTGCAGCAAGTCATACTTTAAAGTACAAAAGGGGAATTAGTAAAAAGTTAGGTACACATCCAACATGAAATATGAGTATGTGGCTTTCAGGAGCTTTGAATTTTAAAGACTGAGAACTCTACTTACATCAAACAGTTCAAACACATCCACATCACAAAATCTTAGTATTGCACTATAGCTCCTTGTCTGACACACAATGTGCACCTGCACTGCCTACATATAAAGGACCATCAGCAACACATCAGCTCAGCCAGAGAGAATCTAGGAAAGGTCAAAGGGATCTTAGGCTTGGTGGCAGAAGTACAGCAGTAAAATTCAGCAGTATGGACCACCAGGGTCCAACATAAGCCCTGTTTTGTGCTGGTAATACAAGAAACACTAGGATTGCAGCTGTGCTGCTGTCCTGTACAGAGGTAGCATAAAACAATGGCTTTAAAGACTTCTTTTAAAATCAGGCTTGTCTTAATTGAAACCCATAAGAAAACTCAAGAGCTCTTGTAATGCTAGCCCTAAGTGTAGCAGCAGCACTTTCAGATCCACTTGTCCAACAGCAGCTGCCAGATTTAAGATTTCTCTGGAATCTGCTGCAGCACATGAAGAGCTCTGTGCAAAAATGGTAACACCAGTTACTCCTGTTTGCCCCTCGTCCACAACCATATGGAGAATGCCAGCAGATGAGAGCACAAAAGTGGGTGACACTAAGGAACTGGAAACTGGAAGTCCTACCTAGCTATAAAGAAGTCCTCCTTTGTTTAAAAAGCCAACTTGGAAGACGTTACAGGTAAGTAATTTCACTTACATGGGCAATACAGAAAAATAAGTCAGTATATATCAAATTTGTGAAAGACATACACTGCCACTATGGTGCTTCACCCCCCACCCACCTCACCTGGCATCTAATATTTCATGACAAAGGTTATTTTAATACTCAGTGAAGGCTGAGGTCTTGGGCAGAGGAGACAACATTAAAGCTGAATTCTACTTTCCCCAAATGATCCAATAACAAATCAATGTACAAATGCTCCCCCTTATTTTGTCTGTTCCAGCACACTTAAGCATCTTTAATTAAAACATAGCCACAATTTGTGTGGGGGAGAACAACCTTTCATAGTATTTACGTCTACTTCACCTTGGCTGTTGTTGCTTGGCTCTGCTGAGGCATTTGGGTGATACTTTAAAACAAATTAGTTTGTCTTCTAGAGTGTGGTCTGGAAAAAAGCACAACTAATATTGCATTTGATACTACAAACACATTGAGAAAAATTCTACACATAAAAACACTACAACATGAAAACAACTTTGACAAACCATTAACAAAAATAGAATCAACTTCACTAATCTTCAGTCTAAAACTCCAACGTGGATTTGGTAGACACTAAGATCAAAACAACTGAGGGATCGAAATTAAACAAACACTTAGCTTACACATCATTACATTTTGTAAAAAAAGTGTTAAGACATTATTAATTTATTAATACATAGAAAATTAAAAATCCCTAATATTTACAGTACCTTTTTAACACTAGAATTGTTTGTAGTTTATTTTCTACCAGTATCAAGTACTTAATCCCAGACATGAAAGTTGGGATGACCAACCAAGACATCTCAGGCTGAACAGAGTAACCTCTATTTTTCCCATGAAGACATAGCCAGTGTCAGTGGCAGCCACCATCTGAGACAGATTAACCAGATTCATTATAAAACCCCATCCCCAGCCCCTCTTTTCCAGGTCAGAGAACCCAAACTTATCATACTTAAACCCCAGAACTGAGATGGCCACTACTGCAGAGCAAAACTGCAGAATGCAATGTGGCCCAATCTTTTTGCTACCTGCAGGATTATATTTCCTGTCCCTGTCCAGCATGGAGCAATCTCTGTCCAGCTGCCAGCTTCAGCTGCATTCAATGCACATCACTTGTTACTCATGACAGAATTGTTTTGTTCTTGTTCCTCCTTGTGTGTGGTTTGATTTTTTGAATAAATAATGGAAGTGTACAACATGATTTTTCAGGCACATGACTCCTGATCATTATATAACAAATAGTCTGTAAACCAGTTTGGCCTCTGGGGACTGTCAGGGATTGAGAACATTGCATTTGAAGAGCAGCACCTTGCGCTGGGCGCAGTGGAGGCAGAGGAGGAGCCTTCCCACAGAACAGGCTCCTGGCTCCTGCAGGAAGCATCAGCATGAAGAATCTATAAGTCTCTGGCGAAGCTTCTTGTCTTCCCTCGTATTCACACTGCCACCTGCATCCCGGTCTGCCAGAACTGAGGAGAAGGACAAGCTTTAGAAGAGGAAGGGCCATCAAACCACTTGGCACATTCTGGTGCACAGAGGAGCTGCCCCACGCCCGTTGTGTTGGGTTGATGTGGCCAGACATGTGTATTCTATCACCATCTGTTAAAACCGGGTGGGACAGTGACCCTTATCTCCGTGGCACATACCATCTGCTAATGGGCCATCTTTAAAACCAGCTGGGGCAATCATCTTTATCTTTTCCACAGCCCATCCTCCCTCCAGGAAGATATCATCTGCTGCTGGGCCATCAAGTCCCACTGTATGACTGATAAAATTACATCACACCACTGGGAGATGCTCCAGCCAGGGGGAGGAGCCAAGCCTTTCCCACCTAGATAAAAACTGAGATTTTGGACAGCAAGTTACCTTCTTTCCACTGGACTCCAGAGGAAAGCCAGACCTTCCACATCATCTCTTCAGAGGAAAACTGCACCTTCTACAGGAGCACTGCTTCAACAGAACCACATCTGCCACTGCAGGAGGATTGCAGCCACCATTTAATGGGACTGCTACCAACACCCTGACTGACAGGGTGTCAGCTTGTATTCTGACTCTGTCAGTGTTTTGGGATTGTTCTTTGCAATACTGTATTTCTATTTTAATTTTCCTAGTAAAGAACTGTTATTCTTAATTCCCATATCTTTGCCTGAGAGCCCCTAAATTTCAAAATTATAATAATAATTTGGAGGGAGGGGGGGTTTACATTCTCCATTTCAAAGAGAAGCTCCTGCCTTTATTGGCAAACACCTGTCCTTCAAACCAGGACACCCGTGCTGCCTCCACTGTCCCACACCCAGCACCAGGGTGTCCTGCACATCACTCTCCCAAAGCCAGCATGTACCACTGCTTTGCTAACACAGCCCCTAACAAAATATGCTGACACCACAACGGACAGAGGAAAAGATGATGAGCTGTGGGTGAAGCTTTGCTGATGGGTGGCAGAGTCTGCAGCTGTCCCCAGGCAGAAGGAGAGGGGCTGCACCAGCCTGAGCTGGTCATTAACTCAGAAGCTTCTTTCTGCAATACATTTTAACAGAGCTTCAAGCCTGAGTTTGTTCTGATCTGGACAAAAATAAATCTTTGAAGTGCTTTCGTGAGATGAAAACAATCTCAAAAATTCTGCTTTCAGATAAAAGCGAGTCATTTTCTATTAACTTTTTCAGCTCCTTGAGCCCAGACCTCCACCTTAGGCTCTTACATTTTACTTCCAAACCCACCATCATTTCAAAACTGGACAGATTTGAGAGAAAACTATATGCTGTCAGAATTAATCTCAGCTGCTGCACAAGAGCTGACTGCTAAAGGGGCTTCTTCAGGATCAAAAGTAATTTTGCTTGATTGTTCTGAATTATCCTGTTGTATAAGTTTTTTCCAAATCTCATCCTACCACAAGTGCTTGACCCAAGCACAGAAGAACAGCTAACCCCTGGGTACTGATGCTTCTTTTTCATTAATTACAGGGCATAGCTTTCTGAAGAGAAAATAGATTTATTCTTTTCCTACCTTTGAAACAGCTCTTTAACTTTCCTTCAGCATTGTGCTCACGTACTCAGATAAGCTTCTAAATGTTGTAAAGCATCATCACATTTGGTTTATACCTTTCTCTGGATATTTGGCTTCTCTAATTCTGCACTTGAGGAAGAAACTGGTTCCACAATTAAGATATGCCACATTTTTCAGTTCAGAATCCTAGACTGTATCTTATATGAGTGATTGCTCAAGCTGACCATGGGACTGATGGGCTATCCACTGTTGCACCAAACCAGATTGACTTGGACCATTTTGATAAAATCTCTTTACAATAAATATTCCTTGCTCTCTATCAAAGCAGGAACAGGAGTGTGTTCACTGACCCCAGTCCCATTTCCCGTTTTTTGTCATTTTCTGTTTCTCTGCCAGCAGCATTTCTGAGCATCAGACATATTTTTATATTCACTCGAGACTTCTGCCAAAGCCCAAATAGAAGCTTTGGCAGTAGTAGAAGCAGCAGTTACTACATTTTGGAGTCAATTTCTGAAGGAAAGTCCTGAAACCACCAGTTTTCTCACTGGAGCTGCTTCAAGCACAACCTACCCTAGAGCTCTCCTGCTGTGTAGGGGGTCTGAAGCAGTTAAAGCTCCAACAGCTGGAGGCTCTTAGTGCCAGAGCAGAGACGTCAGCAAGGACCCCCAACCTAACAAACACTTCAGGGTTTAGCTGTGCTACAGACCTGCACCCTCACAGTCTTCTGAGGTTACAGCACTCACACAGCAAGCAACACAGCAAGGGCTAAACAGGTCCATTATCCTATAGAATATATTAATGTATTAATCTTATAGAATATATTAAGCTTTTGGTAGGAATACACATCTAGATCAGTTTACCTTGTAACTCTGTAGCATCTTTTTCCAGCCCTGTAGTTGTTTCTTCAGGCTTCTCCAACTCAGCAGTCCCAGGCTTCCCATCTATGGTATCAGTCTTAATAGTACCAAGGTTTACCAAAAGCTGCATGACATCAAACTTCTCAGAAACTGCAATGTTCTCCAGCACTTTGAGGCATTTAAATGATTTAAGTTCACTCACATTTTCCTCAAGAAAGAGGAGGTAAAGGCTTAAGTCATCAAAATGATTTGACTTAAGTTTCAGAACATCAAAAGTTGGCAAGATTTCATACACTTTGAGAATACCTGAATTCCATCTCCATGGAACAAACATTGCATACACTACCAGGGGCATCACCAGTAGATAGACTATCAAGTGAATATAGCTGAGTACCTTGAAGACACCAACAGCAATAAGCTTGCACTGAACCACTTCTGGAACAGTTGTGTCATTCTTTAGGATCCCAGTTTTGATAGTGCAGAGAAACTCATCACTCAAAGAGGAGAGACTAATGTAGTAGCCCAGATAGAGGCATGCAATGAAAATAATTACTAGTGTGAGCAAACGGCATGTAATGTATTTAATTATTAAGCACTTGGAATTCTTTTTTGTCTTCAGGTACTGCTCCACAATTGGGTATTTAAAGTAGCTTTCAGAAATTTCCCATAAACTGAAAGAGAGAAAAAAAACATCAAATCATATAGATATATTCACCTACCTCAAATATCAACAAAATCTAGTACTCTAAAAGAGATAAAAGATTGGAAACTTTCTTAAAATCATAGAACCGCAGTACAGTTTGCATTAGAAGGGTTCTTTAAACATCATTATTTCCAACCAATTCCCCTGCTCTGCCATGGTCAGGGACACCTTCCACTAGACCAGGTTTCTCAAAGCCCCACCTAACCTGGCCCTGAGCACTTCCAGAATTGGGGCATCTACAACTTCCCTGGGCAACCTGTGCCAGCCTCACCACCCTCACAGGGAAGAATTTTTTCCTAATGCCTAATCTAAACCTACTTCCTTTCAGTTTAAAGCCATTCCCCCTTGTCCTGTCACTACACCCTCCTCTAAAAACCCCCTCTCTAGTTTTTTGGTATATCCCTTTTAGGTACTGGAAGGTGCTTTAAGGTCTCCCTGGACCCTTCTCTTCTTCATTCTGAACAACCCCAGCTGTCCCAACCTGTATCTGTAGGAGAAGTGTTCCATCCCTCTAATCATCTTGATAATCTTCCTCCAGACCTAACTCCAACATGCTCACATCCTCTTATTGAGGTAAATCAAGGGTAATTTTATTGAAGGCAATAGAAAACCAATAGAATAGCAGATAAATGAAAAATAGCAACACTCCAATACAGAAAAATTGCAAATTTTTTAAACTTTCTTAACTTTGTTAAGAAACAAAGAGTTCAAATACTGGAAAATGAGAAAAAATATATAGCCCTCATGGCAAAAAATTATTTTTGTTCAAGTACAAAACAGGAGCAGTAAGCAAATCCATGTGGAAAAGCAGACTCTCCAAGCATTTGTTTAATAATAGAACAATAGAAGGCTTTTTACTTGTCAAGACCTAACTCCACATTTCAAAGAAGAAACCCAAGTCCCCACTGCACTACTCATACCCTCACACATAGAGAGAAACAGGTACCCTAACCTAGAACAAGGCAGGAACTGGATCTGGTTGGAACAGTGCACCAACTTGACCAGAAGGGGAGAGGATTGCTCTTGTGGGTTTTGATGTTTGGGGGTTTTCATCTTTTTTTTTTTGACCAGAAGTTTTGCAGAGCTAGATCTCAAAGAATAGAAGATAACAAGCAACTTGACAGCGTGCAAGCGACTGTCAAGAACATTGAGAACTGAGGACTGAAGTATCTCTTTTCTTACTCTGTGATGGGCAAAATTACTTAACACCTACTGCAACTAAAGAAATCAGAACATCTCAAGTAATAAGCAATCTGAAGAGCTCATTACATGTTTTCTTTGAAAAAAAAAAGGTAAGTTCCAGCTCCAAGTGCCAAAGTAATCATTTCAGATATCTCCTTTTTTTCAACCAAACTTAAAATTGTGTCACGTCACCATTCAAACTTTTGCAATAAACTTCTAACGGAGTACAGATGTCACATCTGTTACAAACTTGAAGAAAAGAGCAGAGAGACCAAGCCCCAACATCTTACCTCTGTGTCAAAGTTCTCATTAGCAGCTGGAATCAAGTCAGTAGGGTCCTTGGGGTCTCCACTTCGAATGCTATTAGCAGCTTTGATTGCCCTGTTATAGGCTTTGTCAAGTTCTTCCATGATAAATTTCAGGTCTGAGGAAAGGTGAGGTGCTGCAGTGAAGCGCCAGAACAAACATGGCAGATACAGCAGGATAGCAACAAGCAGAAGGATGTATGGGAAGAACTGCAGGAGAAAAAAACCCTGATTAGGCTTCACCTGCGTAAGTAATATATCAGCCAATCACCATCATTCTCCATAAGCATTAGGTTACCTAGAGGCCTATTAAATCCCTATAATTTTATTTAAATCCTTCTCCTAATACCCAAGTTTGTGATTATTTGGGATATGCAGGGAAGCAAAATCTCTTTCCAGCTCCAGTAACTTTGCTGCTGCTTAGAGCTTCCTCCCACTGAAGGAAAAAGAAACACACAGAATAAAGGTGCCATGATCCTGAAAACATTTTCTATCCTCTGCATATTCAGAACTGCTGGAGATGACATTATGAAAGATAGCATTAACCGGGGGAGAAACAAATAGCAAAGCAAAGCAGCTATCAGAGGGGCTGACTGAAAGAATAAGACAGTGTCATCAAACTCTCCCTCCTCAACATGTCACCATTCATAGCAACTAAAACATTTCAAATACCAGCAAAATCTTTCCTGCTTTCCATTAGCTGTCAGGAGGTTAATGGATAGAGCTGTTACAGCTCTGCCTCTGCCTGCAGACACACATCTCTTCAGAGTGCATCCAGAGATTGCAAAGGATGTAAGTGGGGCTGTAATACTTCAGGGTATTTACATATTTTCACATAACACCTGAATGGAAACCAATACACAGCATCAAAATGGTCTGTGTCAATGCAGCACTGAGAAGTCAGCCCTTACACGGTCATAACTGCTTAGGGAAAGGGCTGAACCAGGTATAAAATACAAGTGTGAAGTTTTCCCATCTTTCTTCTATTCATCAACAAGTAGTTTTTATCGTGCAATTTTAACTCTAATTCCTTGCAGCTGAAGGAAAGATGGTGTTTTCTACGTACTCAGACATTATATTTGAAGTATAAAATCATACATAACATTACCCTTATAGAGACACGATGTAAGACCTGGTTAGACAAGCAGCTTTTAAGAAAATGTACTGCAAATTCAGCCAACCTCCAATTCATTACATTCAGGTTTTCACAGCAAGCACACTTAACTCGAAATCCAGCATCAGTTCATAAGGAACTTTAAATCAGTTGAACAAATATGAAATAGATGTAAGACATCCCAAGTGTTACAGACATGTTCCCATGCACATTCATTGGCAAAGCCAGTGGAGATTTTTAGAGGAAGCTTGAACTGAAGTCATTAATCACTGCAAGTGGAAAAGCTACACGTACATTTGTAGGTATTTAACAAGATGAAAATCTGGACCTAATATAACTATGTTAACTTGTGTTTGCATTAATCAAGAGAGATGAAAGTTTTGCATGCACAAAGTAAGTAATTTGATGTTATGGAACATTTTATTCAGGAAAATTACTACTAATATCACCTACCATTAAGCAAAACCCTGTGTTATTATTGGCAGTAGGAATGCATATGATGTATCAAACCTTAAATGACTGGCTTCCCCCACCCACAGCAATCCATAAAAACTGTGCAGAGCTCTACCCTCACTACTGCCTCTCCTTCCTCTTTACACAATAGATAACATCAGATCATCTTCCTTCTCCCAGGCCTAGCCTTTCCAATCGAGATGTAAAGCTCTGGCATGTTCAACATATTTTGGACATCTCATCAACACCACAAGAATTTGATCTTCTTATTTATCACTGTGGACAATGACACCAGGTCTGAGTCCTGATGCCTTGATTTACCCAAAACTTCATGGTTTCATATCCAGGCTCTATCAGTCCTCTGAATTCTGTATCATGTAGAAACAGAAATTATCTGTCTTTGAACCCATCTTACACTTATCTAAGCTCCTCTAAACTGCTGTAACCCATTTTCCATAGGTCATAACAAATGCTTATATAGCTGCAAAGCCTGTTTGCCTTCACTTACACCTGTGTCATACACCTCTGAGCCACCTTCCACTGGTGCCAGGTGGGGAAAGAAGGAAAGACACATCTGATTTAGTAAGGAGCAGCCAAAATGTCTTACATTGGCTTACACCACTTGGCTTTAGTACTCACTCATTTCAAATTTTACAGGCATAAGAAGATACACTAATGCCCTTTCTGACTCTCAAAACTGGAAACACCATCGGCAGTATCCCACATAATCCTAGAGGTCTCTTTATTCCAAGTACTACAAGAAAAGTGGTAAGAGGCAAGATAGTTTTCATGCTGAAGTTACAGCCCCCAAACCTCCATTGTTCCAGTCTCCACTTCTCCCTTTATAGCTTAAAAAGAATTCTGCACCTGTGTAGCACATTGGCATCAGCCCTCTTGCTCTGTCCCAGATGTCCTCCAATGCCCCCCTCTAGCCTGCCCTCAGGCTCTTGCCTTAAAAAAACCAGTCCCTGCCATCTTGCCTTGCATTTCCTCCCTCCCCAGCTCCTCCACCACTGCCTCCTCACCCAGAACCATCCCACTGCTGGGGAAAAGGCACATTTGCTATTTGGACATTTGCTGGGCTTCCTCTCGCCAGACTCTCACCACTCCCAAAGCTGCAGCTTATGGCAGCCTAAGTGAACACTATGTAACTCTTTCCTGAACAGTCTTAAAACCAGAGCAGCAACATGATCTTTAGAGCAGCTTGCAAACAGAAGTCTGTATTTATCATCTCTTCCACAGCCCTTGATGCACAACTCCATCCTTCTCAGATCCTGGCTTTTTTTAAAAATGGAAGATACTCTTGTTCTATTTGTTAATAGTAGGACTTGGGTTGTCAAGCTCATCTGACTATATTGGACAGTCAAACATAATGACTACCCATTTTAAAAAGAGGACTCTATGGTATTTGTGCACAGACAACCACATGCCATCCACCTTTCTTTTATGGTTTATGGTTTTATGGTTTATTTGCTCCCAAGGCGCCGAATACACAAGGAGGAAATGCCACTTCAGTCTTGGGTATTTTATTGCATTGAAGTAGAAGGAAGCATCACTGATCCCAAGAACTGTATGGTCAAAAGTATGCCAGAGAAAGATACTGGCCCAGAAGTAAAACTCAGTTTTTCCTTTGCTGTGTAGCTATCAAGTTCCTTTTTGACATATTAGTATGAGACTGACAAAACGAGTGGTGTGTGCAGTAGGGACTCAAACTGCAGTGCCCTGTATGTTTTCTGCTATGTATTGCTGAGCTCCTGAAAGCTAAGGATGATGGAAGCAGGCTCTCCTGCCTTGCTTGGCCCTTAGTCTGATGGCACACTGGGGGGACAGCAGGCTCCCAAGGATGCAGAGCACCTGCAAGCCAAGAGGCTGCCCCTGTACTGCTGCAGGTCATGTCACTTGACAAGCCTTTGAGCCCTGTGCACATTCCAGCTGTTTAAGTACATTTGTTAGAACTCAGCTACTGTTCAGCAAGAACATGTGCATGGGTAGAGAAGAAGAGGCATTTGAGCAGTCCATCTGCAGAAGCACGAAAGGTGATGGAATCACAAAACTGTCCTTCAAAGATGCATAAGCACCACACTCTCCTGAAGGTGAAAGATAAAATCATACTAAAGCACAAAATAGTCTGCCATCACCAGCTCCAACTCTGCTAAGATGAAGTAAATACACAGCTAAGAAGTTAAAAGGGCATTTAAAATATCCGAACCTCAAATATGCTTTTATCATGTAAAAAAATATAGCTAGAATTGGTGGAGTGACACAAAAGGCATTTTCAAGGACCTAATCTACAGAAAGCTTGCCAGCCTCTGGATAAAAATGGCTGGAAGATGAAAGTAACTTTAATGATATTTAGAAAACAACAGCTTTCTAATTTTACTGCATCTTCAGTCACTACTTCCCCTGGGCAAACACCATACAAGTGACTGAAAGCATTCTGACTTTCACCTACCTGACCATGGTCAAAGAGTAACTTTAAATAGCACAAAACTTTAGCTGCACAGGTCTGGGTAACAGCCTTGTGAAAATTAATTTGCAGACAATTAAAAGAATGAAGTGCTGATGTGCCTTCACTCACCTGACATTAAAATGCATGAACATAGGGAGATGTCTCCCTCTTCAGTTCCAATTTTGGAAAGAGCCCAAGCAAAGACACTAGTCACCAAACAGGCTAATGACAGTAATTACACATTTCCAGAAGCAGAGGCATTAAACTTTCTCTGGATATGACCCTATTTCTGTTTGCAGCAATGGGAGGTGTCTCATTGGTGCTCAGCAAAAACAGCTATAAATGACTGATATTCTAAATGAGGTCCTATCCTGTCTCCAAACCTACAAGTGAATCTCAAACCCTACGTGACCTTTATCCTGCCTGTTACATACCTTCTGTTTTGATACAGCCTCAAAACTGCTCCAGTTTCAATTAGCCCCAGCCATGATCACCAGTGGAGGCTGTGATGGCTGTATCCAGTTCATTCTGGACTTTGGGGAACAGATGGCAGCGTGGTAGTCAAGGGCTGCCTGGAACAGTGACCCAGACAAATCAATCATCACACTCCATATGTAGCAGGCAGCCCAGGGCCTGTTAAGCTTCCCTGCATGGCTACAGACGGCATGCCAGGCTCTCCCTTGAGCAGGGATACCTCTCAAGGCTGAGAAATTCCTTGCTGTAACACAGTCTGTAGGTGATTAACAGCATGCCTGAAATCTTAGCTAAGTGACATAAAGGATTGACAGTGCACATACAATCATTCAGACATAAACTGTTGAGAAGTCTGGGGCTAAGTTTGAACCTAGCCACACCTGAACTCCCCTCTGAGAAGTTTAGATTACAAAGGAGTCCTTTCTGAACCTCATGACTCAGCAAGAGGGTCTCCCTAACAATTATCATTCTATCCTCCATGCACTAAATAATGAAGTGTATCTTCCCACTGAATCTTGATAAACCACTGTCACATTTACCATTGAAATGTATTAACTCACTGTTTTATATCAACTCATTGTTACTTCTCTCTTATGAGTGAAGTGGATGACTCCATCTGCAACAGACTGAAGTAGCTCTAGCATTACACTTTCAAAGAGTTATTTATAAATGCATCTGCATATGGGTTTTCTTGCTCTGACAGCCCTTAATCTCTCTGGGAAGTGTTTACAGGTGAAACACGAGGAGCTCTCAGTCAACCTCAAAACTGTACAAACATTTATTAACTAGAACCAGGTAAAAATCATGACTATAACTGTACCAACAATACAATGAATAACCCCAAGGTTTGTTTTGGTGACAAGTGACTCAAAGAACAACTCAAGGGTCCATGGTAAATCTTTCTTTTACAAAAAGTGAGGGTTTTCACATAATTTTACATCATGCATATACAAAGACTGCAGACCAACTCTTTGTATGCAGTGCTTTCAGCATTGTGCCAAAGCACTTGTCCTGCACTTTGAAAGGTCTGAGTCACACAACTGACCTCTCCTGGCTGTGCCACATGTGAAAACCTCTTCTTTCAGTCAGATGAATTGTTTGCCTGCATTTCATACGAGTACAAAACTCCTTCTTCTGAACAACCCTTTATCTCTTCTTTGCTTACCTTTATCTTCTTTGCTTCTCCCTAATTAATAGCAGCCTAGAAAATACAGTAATTAAAAAAATCTAGAAGACTCTTGCTCATAGGCAGCTCCATCCTAGCAATCCAAATTTCAGGGTTATAAAGTGGTCATCACTCAGTGCTCAACCACCCCTCAACTTGCTTGGCTGCTATCAAGAGCCAGTAAGAACATGCTCACTGTCCTCCTGCTTGCATTTTTATAAATTTCTCTGTGCACTATAGATTAAAAAGGCTTCACAGTGCAGTCTCCACCTCCTCTCCTTCACTAGACTGCAAGGACTGCCCATACACAATAACCAAAAGCTTGTCTTCTCCTTCCAGATAAGGATCAAGACAAATTTTACCAAAATAACTTGTCAGGTGGAGCATTCATCTTTAGAGACAATAAGCAAACTATCTGCACAGGGCAGGGAAATGCAAAACTCCTCCATCCCCCATCACCACTGACTGTCTTTACTCCTCACCTCTAGAAACCAACATCTCTGTTCTGACACTTCAGACAGACACAAGAAACATCTTAAGGGAATTAAACCTGAACGGAAAATTCCATAAGAAAAGAGAAGCAAGAAAATAGTGAAGCCTGACCAGAGTAAGTTTCATCAATAACAAACCTGAACAGGACTCTTGTCAGAGGACTCAACCATATAATCATTTTGACATCTCTTCTACTGACAAAGAGCAGGAAATCTTAGCATTAAACTAAGAATGCAGGCAGGACCTACCACAGTCTCTTCTTTGCATTTATCTATCTGCAGGTATTTTGTTCATTCAATTGTGCATTTTAGTACACAACTCATTTTGCTTCCTGCTAAGGGTTGTCCAGGGTGAAGAGTTTCCAGGATCACTGGAAATTTCAGAACTCTTGCTCTCCATGGAGAGAGGTCCTGGGCACCATCTAAGAGCTCACTGACCACTAGAGAGTCAAGGAACCCAGAAGTCTGCAGTATGCTCCTTTTCAGTTCCCAAACTGATAAATTCAACACCTAGGAGAAATCTCCTAGAGCAGAAAGGACAACCAGTAAAGGTGTCAAGCTTTGGGGAGTGCCCAGAACTGAAGTTTACATTCTACTGTTCAAAAATCCCAGATTAAACTTGAACTCTGAAACAGGAGGGAGATGGTAAGGTTTCAGTTTTTCTGTAATGCAATCTGGGCTTGATAATCCTCCAGAGTAACCAGATGCTGAGAACACAAGCAGTGCAGATTACTACAAGTTGGCTTCTTCAGCAGAGAGCTACCTGCTCCTTCTTCCTCTCTGTACACACTGAGCACTGCCCCAAGAGGGAATACTTCTGACAGAGCACAGAGAGCATGCCACAAGGAAATCCATCCATTTTGATCAGTAATGAGGCCTACAATCTCATTCCCCCAAAACCTTAATATAATGCCTCCTTAAGTGGCTTTTATGGAGCCTTCCAGCATGCCAATACAGTGATACTGAGTGAGTAATTTTGGAAAGAACCTGAGATACCCTGCAGATAAAAGCTCTGCTTCCCAGAAAGAAGGAAAAAAGTTTTAAGTGTTATTTTGAGAAAAACTGGGCCTAATGACCCCTGCTGTTCCTCTGTGTGTACCCCTGTCCTTACATTACAGAGACAGGTCTTCACTGACCTAAGCACAGCAGTCTCCCTCCTCAACATCACTGTGCTCCCAAAAGGTTCTGCTCCAGCCATTCTAAAAAATTATTATCTAGTCAAAATCTGCAGGGCAATGAGCTTGTGCATATCTTGCAGTGCAAGGCTGGAGGGAGACCCCAAATCACCCTGCAGAAGTGATCCCAAGCCACTCAGCAGCTGTTGGCCCTGGATGCAAAAAACAGCCTTGAGATACCGGAGTGGGAACCAAAGTTCACTGTTAAACAGCTGCAATGCCACTCCTTCCCTGTAAACTTGTAAAGCATGGAGGCTGGTGAACAACCAGAAGTACACTAGTTAATATTGAGCTCCAAAGAGCATCTGCAGCTCCCAATGTCAGAAGGGTGGGTGGCTAATCATGGATCCAGGAAGGAGTCACCAGCCTCTGTTACAGCCCCTGGCTCAGCTGTGCAGATGCATTTCCAGCAGACAGTCTGCAGGATATTTACAAGGAAACATCATACACGTCATGGAGGAACTGCAGCAATTTCTGATACAGCACTAGTCAGCAAATTAACAGGTGACTACCACATGAAATTCAACATAAAGAATTTGGGCTAACAAGAGCTCATTCTCTCAAGAGAAAGGGGCAGCAAAATATCCGGTTTAGCAGGTGGAGTTTGCCAACGCTGTGAGATGTTCCAGCAGCTTCGACTCATCTCTGTAGAAGGTCTGGCTGGAGTCCTAACTGTGCAAGGAAGAGCTCAGGCTAGAAACCAACCAGTTTGGCTTTAATATTCATGAAACACATGCCTATTGGGTCAAGGTTATCAGTGGAGCTAATTGGAGAAGCCAACAGTAAATCTTCAATTAACGATTTGAGTTGGCAAACAAATCAGAGACAGCCTTGAATAGTCTCTCAGTGATTATATCATCAGATGACTGTATAATAAAATCTGAGGCTCAGGATACAGAAGCAAAAGCCAGAAATACAGGTGCTGCAGGGCCTCATACCTGAGCTCCCTCTAGCACCAGGTTCTCCTCTGCTCCCAGGTGCCAGGGGTTTATTTGCTGGGGCAAGCAATAAAAGGGCTGAGGAAGGCAGAACATAAACTGCAGAGCCCAACAACCATTTCTTACTTTGGCATCAGCACTGCTCAAGCAGGCAGAAGCTGCTTTTTGAATTGAGTCAGCTGCAGGCACTGGCATGGCACTAACTCAGTGTGTAACTCCTGCCAAACCTCAGCTAACTGCTTTGAGCCAGCTCAAGTATCTTAAAACCTACTGCACTTTTAACCCATAAAATAAATCTCTTCCTGTGCTTTATATGATGCTGCTTTACCTGAAGCAATGAAAGCCAGCTCATGGTTTGCCTGGGGACATGCAGAAAAGCACACTGAAGACAGGGGTTAAACCTGTTGGTACCAGTGTTTAATTTAATCTCTCCCAAAATGTCAATCTGACACCAGTCCATGCACAACTGGCCAAGAGCAACACAATAAAAATATAAAATGTTTTTATTACACTGCTTTTCTAAAATAAGCTTTTGATACAAACATTAAGGCAGTTGCTGTGTCCTGCATTCCAGTTTTAAAATAGCTCCTGGCTAAAGCCAGGTGAAGCATTCACTCCAGGGCAACTCAGCAACATTAACATTAATCTTGTGTCAGACAACTGGTGGCCCTTTATTAAAAGTTCTCTAGTACTACCCTCTTTGGAAGTAAGGGAAAGAAAACATTCTAAAATTAGAGTCAAGTCAAATGCAAGGACTACAGCACAGCAGGGAAACAAGAAAAGTGAGGCTAAGGTAGGTTTCAGTGTGGGAATAACTGCCAGGAGATGGAGAGCTATACATACTTTATGCAGCCACAGGGGTATATTTTCTAAGTTGTTGTGGGATGGTTGCTTCTGCTGCACAGCTGCCCAGCAGTAGGAGTCCACATAAGCAGCTTGTCGCCAGGAGAAAGAGCTGGGTGCAAAACAGCTTATCTGAGCACCTGGGAAAAGAAAGCAAAAGTTATTGCATCCTCAAATGATTTAAAAAAAACAAGAAGGAAACCAGTTTAGAAAGAAAAGCACACACTTAAGATGTTATGGCATCCAAAGTTATCAGACCAAGTGTGACAGGATCAGACCAGAGGCAACAAATGCCATCACATACCATGGTATCACAACTTCCCAAAAGCACAACCTGCAGCTCACAGGGCTGTTGTAACAAAACCTCAAACACCATTCCAGCAGCACAGCAGTCCTTGCAATCACGGAAGGGCAGGTTTCCCCAGGGTGCTGCCACTTCTGCCTCTGAGACTGCAAATTATTTGGAGGGGTTCAAGTTATATCTGTGAAAACAAGGATTTCCTCCCATAATTTTTGGCAGAGAAATTGTGGCCCCAGACACCCCTAGGTGTGCCAGGCCCTTCCTCACCAGTGCAGTGATGCGCTGTGTCCATGATTACACACAACACTGTCATTCCCATTTACTCCCAGGACCTCTCCTGCTGCTCAGGAGCTCCAAATTAAGATCAAGGCCCTAACTGACAGAAGGGCAGCTATTTGCCAGCCTTAGGGTCAAATTCTGCTCTGGCCAGTCACAGGCACCAGGTGACTGCTCCCACAGCACACCTCAACCAGGAAGAGCTGTTATGGGACATGGAGTAGCAGTGGCTCCTCAGGTAATGCCAGTAAAACAGGATGAAGGGGTTCAACCTCCTTCCTGAAGCAATCCCCCCAACACACATACATTTCCATCAGACTTTCAAAAATGTTGTTACAGGACAGCCATTTCACCAAATAATTACACAGAGTGGACATGGCTCTTCCATGAACATTTCTTCTAAGAGCAACACTTCCAACACTTTTGCCAACATCAAAGGACCAACGGGGGGAAATATTGCTATATTTTTTTCCCTTTAACATAATCATCTAACTTATGCTAATGGCATTGCTGTGTGCTTTATGGGAGTAAAAAGACCATCATTTGTCCTGCCTTTTTGCTACTTCAATTTCCAGAGAATAAGAATTTATTTCGGAAAAGGAGCCAACTGCATTTGCCTTGTAACTTGTACAGCCTCTTCACAATGTAGCGTAGTCAAGGAGCTTTATGAATAAAAGCCTTTCCATATGAGTCATTATTATAATGATTTCTATGGCTGTAGTATCATAAGGACATGTGTATTCTGCTGGGATCTGCTGACAGAAGTCCTCAGCCCGTCTGGCTGCTCTGGGCTGAGCCTACTCACACACTTGTCTCAGTTCTTCATTCATGCCCTGGGTTTCACAGCATCCTGCTGAATTAAATGCAAGATGTGCAAATGTCAACTATTAGCATACAGCCTGCTTCAGCAGCACTGGGAGGGGTTTTTCCAGCTCTCAGCCAGCAGCTGCCATAGTTATAGTCTTTGGCTTAATTACACCCAACCCAACTTTAGCCCCTAGCTCTTATGAAGTCACAAGATAGGATTATTTCCTAAAAGCCTCCCCATGAACTTGAGAACATGAAGGGAGGACCACATGGGGTAGCAAGAGAGGAAAGGAGCCCAATTCAAGAGTTAAGACTGGTTTGTTTTTCAGTATATTTGTAGTGATTTAGTCTCACAACTGGGTTTTTTCTCTTCCATTTTCTATACATTCTATTCTCATGACTGCTTCAGACACATTATTAACTTACATAGAGAGATACAGGCCCAGCTGGATGTGTTGTAAGGGGCACTGATGCTATTGTGGCTCCTACAGAAGCTTCTGGGATGCAGCACCCAGAGTTCCCCACTAACACCCTTCACTCTGTGTTTTCGGCCAGCCAAAGCCCCTCAAATCCCATAGGCAGCCAACTGCAAGGATGGAAACTAAAAAAAAAAAACTGGGTGAAAAAAGTACCCATAAATTAGATGGAAAATGAGCAAGGCAAGTAAGGATTGTCACCACTGGGCAAATTCAAAGTGATCAATGGGGACATTAACCCCATGGTGTGTAGAGCATAAGGCAAGGCTCCTTTCCACCTTAAGCACCCTCCAGAATGATAAGATGCACCAGAGGGCACCAGTGGGAAATAAGATTGTTTTTGAGCAGCAAATCTCCATTTTGACAGATTCATGTAGATGCTGTGGGTTGACCCATGGTCTGGTACTTCCTAGCCCAGTATCCTGCCACAACTTATAAGCCAGCAGAACTATCCAAGCCTTAATTATGATTATAACCAAGTTTCTCAACTGTCTTTACTCAACATGTGATGATTTCTGTATCCTGGACTGGTTTACAAGGTGTTTTCTTATATGATAAAACAGAGATGCTAAAACACGTGGTTTACTTCATCTCAGCTATGTACGAGCCATGCACAACCAACACCCAAACCAAACACGTAGTAAGGGCTGCTGTGGCCACCAAAAGCTGCAGAGCTTTGGCAGAGGCAAAAATGAAGCAGTTTGTTTTGATTTCCTCTCTGATCATCTGACTGTATCTGCTTAGGGCTGCAGTATCCTGCTTCAAGCAGCACCTTGGGAATAAATATCTATGTTTTCAGCCAAGCTGTTTATAGTAAGAAAGCACACCCTGCAATACACACAATCTGGGTTCAGAAACTGGAATCTCAATCCTGACTCAGAGCTATTCTTACTAAAAATGACACAGATAAAATTCTATTCATTTCTGGCTCATACACTGCTGAGGGTGCTCCATCTTTCAGGGTTTTTCCCCTTCACAAGAAGAATTGCTGATTTAGCTATATTTAGATGGTTTCTGTTACCACACTACCTCTAGTATAATTTACCCAAGAACTGCAAAATAATATAAGGAAATAATATCAAGCCACAATATAAGGAATATACAGGTACAACACAATCCTCACAATCCTATTGTTATTTCCATTTTCCTGTTCCCAGTATATATATGTAATTGCATAAAGTTATGTACAATTGTGTAAAACAAGGTCTAGCTGCAAAGAGCTAACAGGTGCAGGATTTCAAGCAGCAAAGATTCCCAGTGATAGCAGACAACAGCTCAATCACTGCTTAACTACTGCCAGAACCAGCTTAAAATCCTCACAAAACTACAACTGACAACGGGTTTCTAAAATACAGCCAAAAGTAACCTCAGGTTAGTTCTCCTCCTGCCCCTAAAGAATGCCAAAGTGGGATGCAGGCACTAACCCCAGAGTTTCAGCACCGCTTGCTGGCTGGTTGCTACAGCTGGGTTTTCCATGCCTCCAGCAGAGAAATCCTCTGTGATTCAGCTGGAATCTCATTTATTTCCTGAAACTCCCATCAAAACTAGAAGTTATTTGGTGGCTTCACAAAATTTCCACAGCCTTTGTAAACATTTTAATAGCTTTGCACAATTAAGAGCAGCCATGTGTAGGAGGAAAATTGCAGGTGTCTGACACCACACTGCAATGGAACAGGAAAGCAGGGCAGGAAAGGAAAGGTGACAGGAGGAGGTGCCAAGAGAACTCGAGGTGGGAAGAATGCAATTATCCCAAGAGAGATGGGAGCTGAGCATTCATTTTTGGAAAGTGTGTTCTGTTTTTGTACTCTGAGGCAGATATTTCCACCAAACACTTTCACACCTGCCTCTGTGTTGTTCTTTTTCAGACCTAAAAATGGACCCTGTCATTTTCCCCTCAGTTTAGCACTCCTGAGCTTTTTCAGAGTGTGATTACATCACAAAGTGCTTGAAAGCAAAACTTGCTGCCTATTTTATTGCTGGCTGAACACCACAGCACAGACAACCAGGCATTCCCAGTCCCTAAAATCCTCAGTGTTGCCCCAAATGCCTCAAGGGAAGCAGCTCTGGGCTGTCCCTGTTGAGCTGCAAGGACTGTGTGGGAAATAGGTGACAGCTGTCACAGCAGCATAGCTGATTTACTATCACTTTCTGTATGGGCACCACGTGGTGCAGTTTCACACATGCCCGGAAATAACAATAAGTACTTCTCATATTTACTTGCATATTTATTTTTCAAATAAAAAAGCTCAGTTTTCAACCCCATGTTTTCTTCTAATAAGGTCTCAGGATTACAAACAAAGAAACACTAGCAAGACAGAGCCCACATTTCTATTCTCGCTTTATGAATCTACCACACTCACAGATTCAATTCGAAATAGTTTTAATACTGAAATAATTGAAAGATAAGAATTTAATGCATCTGAAAGAAAGGCACACTTTACCAAACTCTGCAGTTCCACTGCGTGTTTGATCTTTGTGTAAGGGAGGAAAATGAAAGAAATAAACATTGGTACACAGGAACTATTTCAAACTGGTTTCAGCACTTCTAGAGCAGAAGTAGAAAGAAGAATTAAGGGGCAGACTTACAAGATACTGTATGGAAATGCAAACATACTTTTTCATTGTTTTAAGACTAAGAAATGTGCATATATCAGTAGCAGATCTAAAACTAAAAGAAGCAGGTTAGAGTATAGAAATATGGATGTATCCATCCAGTTTCTGGACGAAGAGAACTGCCATGGGGCTCAGACCTGGTCTCAGCATCCCCAGTCTGGTGTCCTTCACTCCTCTGCACGGTCATTGCAGGCCACAGCGATCTGGTGCACATCTTGTGCAATAGGTGTGTAGCTTTTTGTAAATACAGCAATTCTGGGGCATCTTATCTCTTAAACAATCTGGTATCTGACTAATGCTATTCATGATGGCTTTACACAGATTCACCACCCACTCAAAGTCCCATTCCAATTTCCACTCTCCTGACATTCCCTTGACTCAGTCCTATAGATGATGGAGATTAGGTATGTAACACTGAATGCCAATAAACATGAAGTAAATCGAACTATTTCTATGAATGGCTGGTAATCCTGTGATTCACCCCGTCTCAAAATGGATAGCATTGCTTATTCACCTTTGAAATCTTCATTCATATGGTGCTATTCTTAGAAAATCATAGAAAGGCTGGGGTTGGAGGAGTCCTTAAAGATCATTTAGTTCCACTCCTCACGCCAAGGGCTGCTGCATGACCACTTTTGTAACTTGGGGAGGTGGGTAAATAAAAGCATAGTAAAATAATCAAAGAACTTGACCTTTTACCTATAAAGCATGGTTTCATCTACCCAGTCACAGCAGAAATTGGAAACTTTACTGGAACAGCTGCAGGAGGGCAGCGGAAAGCTTCAGAGAGATCTCCCAGTGCCCGTCCCGCGGTGGCCCCAGGGAGCCGGCCGCAGCACAAGGGCAGAGCTCTGACAGCCCTCTCCCGGCCCCGGCAGCTGCCGAGCGAGCCCGGCATCCTGCTGCCAAACAGCAGCGGCAGCAGCCGGGCAGCTCCCGGCGCACATCCCGCCTGCCTGCTCCAGCCGGGGAAACAAAGGCGCCAGCGCTCCCAGGGAGAAGATGCGCCGACAGGGCGCCTGCTCGGCAGGTGTGGGAGAACGGCGGGATCCCAGCGAGGAGCAGGGCACGGCTCACCGGGATGCACAGCACACCTGGAAGAGCCGGGATGCTCTCCGGGAGCGCCGCTTTCCGGGAAGGCAGCCTCCCTCCCCGCGGCCCACAGGCGCCCTCCGCCCTGCCCCGGCGGAGCCCGCCCGGCAGCCGAGCGGCGTTCCCGGCCCGCCGAGCCCTTTGTCCGCCTCTGGCCAGCCGGGAAAGGGGGTGCCGCACCTACCGATGGACACCTCCTGCGCGAAGGCCAGCGAGATGAGGAGCAGCGGCAGCCCCACGGCGATGCAGGTGACGATCTTGTCGAGCGCCAGCTCCAGCCGCAGCCCCTTGTAGCGCGTCTCGGGCGGCTCCTTCAGCAGGAAGTCGGAGAACACGTACTCGGTGGCGATGTGCGCGATGGCCATGGCGGGCTCGGCTCCTCCGGGCCACGCCGGGCTGCCTGTGCCGGGTTACTGGGCTGGGCCCCGCTCGGGCACGCCCCGCAGCCAGGCCCGGCCCAGCCCGGCCCAGCCCGGCCCGGCCCCGCGTCCTGCGGGTCGGGAGAGGCGCTGCGGGCGCGGCGTGACGGCGTGGCCTGGCTCAGGGGGGGCTGTAAAGATCATCTCGTTCCAGCCCCCCTGCTGTGGAGAGGGACAGCTTCCACTAGACCGGGTTCAGCCTGGCCTTGAACGCCACCGGGGTTGGGGCATCCACAGCTTCTTTGGGCAGCCTGTGCTGCCTGTGCCGCCATCCTCACAATAAAGAATTTCCTCACAAAATCTGTTCTAAACCCACCCTCGTTCGGTTTAAAGCCATTCCCCTTCCTCCCATCACTGCATATCCTTGTAAAGTGTCGTTCTGCCTTTTTTAATAAGCCCCCTTGGATGCTAGAAGGCCGCGGTGAGGTCTGTCTAGAGCCCTCTGTTCTCTGTTCTGAACAATCACAACTCTCTCAGTCTCTCCTCTAGGAGAGTTGCTCCAGCCCCTGCACAGAGCATCTTTGTGGCCTCCTCTGGGTGTGCTGGAGCATGTCCATGACTTTTCTTGTGCTGGGGACACAGCACTCCAGGTGGGGTGTCAGCAGAGCAAAGCAGAGGGGCAGAATCACTTCCCTTGGCCTGCTGCCCACACTGTCTGATGGAGCCCGTGATGACATTAGTTTCTGCACTCTGGGCACAGTTTGTTCATCTCCAGCTTTTCATCCACAAGAAGTCCCAGTGAGGGGGGCTCTCAGATGGGTTCTCCCAGTCTGTACTCATGCCTGGGGTGGCCTCAACCCAGGTACAGTGTTTGGATGGAAACTTCTTGTGTCAAGTTTGTGCCCATCAGCTCAGGTCACCTTGCCAGGCACTTCCCAGAACAACCTCACTCTGTCCATGCTACTCTTCCATCAGCAGTTTGCACACCCTATGCAGAGCCCCTGTGGCAGTTTCTGCGGTCTGATGAGCCCCAGCTCATCTCAGGCTCTCAGCACTCATCTCCCCACCACAGTCTGACAGATGCTCCAAGCTCCCAACCTACCTAGCACCATGTACAGTGGCATTTTCTCCACCCAAAATGTTTGATCACTGTTTTTCAGGTCAGGTTTTTGGGGAAGTCACTGGAGTGCCTGCACCTTTAATAACCCCTAATTTGTTTGCCCCTCTGTACTTTTCCTGTTGGCTTCTGGACCTCTGTGAGCTTGGAGTATCCTCAGGAGTCAGGGAAGAAGTCACATCTGCCCCATGAAGAGCCACCTCCTGTGCTGTGCTTTCACATTCCCCCAGCTCATTGCTTTCTACAAAAAGCACACACTATTCCCTTCTCCACTCAAATTCCTGTTTATAAAACTGCTATCCTATCTGCTTTCAATTGTTCTTCCTATTTTTTCCAATACTGATTCCCTTTCTTGTTCTTTTTGTGCTGGTCTTGAGCTGCTTTGCTGGATGAGACCAGTAGATTTGACTCATGCAGTACACAAGATGCAGGTGCCCCAAACATTTGTGGCATGGGACAAAGTGGTTTTCTGTTTTGCTCTATTCTTAATTTGTACTGATTCATAATATTTAATTGCCTTTCTGCCCACTAAACAACACTGAAGCTAATGTTGTCATTAAAGTGTTACAAATGAGATCCCATTTCGGAGATGCTTAGATAGTATGATAACCTAACATAAAATTAGGATTGCTTTTTTCCACATGTAGTACTGTAAATGTGTCAGTAATAAATTTTGTCTTTTTTTTCACTGATTTTCATGCTGCATGTGATTAAGATTGTCACTCAATTTGCCCACTCTTTTTCACAGCACCTAGATAAAACAGTGAAGAGAAAGGACAAGTATGACCCACAAGCCATGTAGCCTCATGAGTGACTTTCAACATAAAATCTGATCACTTTTCACTGTCTTTTAACCAGTTATTTAACTTCTGTGGACTCCTCATCCCATGGTGATTTCATTTCCTTAAGAACCTTTAACTGAAGACCTTCTCAAAGATCTTATAGAAATGTAAGCGGCTTATATTCATCCACATTTCTTACCTATGCACTGAGTCCTTCACAAACCTTCCTAAGGCACAATTTTCTTTCTGGGGGAGGGGGGAAGTATAAATTCTTCTGTGTTCTCTTCTGTTCCTTTGGACACTTTCCTGGTTTTGTTTTCAGAACAGTTTCAGCCAGCTCCTGTTGTGTGGCTGACAGAGCTGTTTAGTCCCCTGAAAAGGTTTTAGAGGTTGACCTTTTATTTGTCACCTTTCAAGCTTTTGGATTTAGGACAGTTCCCAACTGCTACTCCAGTTTATAATCCAGGCTTTTCATACTTAAGAGCCTGTAGCACTCCATGGAGAGCATCCCTGCCTTGGTGACTTGATCTCTGTTCATTTTGTTGCTTAACTCTGTCCCTGCTGGTGCTTCAGCCCAACACAGATGCTGTCCTTCAACACAGGTGCCAGGGCACAGCTGGCACAGGGCTGCCTGCACCAGGCAGGCAATGGTAAACCTATTGCTTCACACTTTTTATGATGTTTCATGATCCCTGTGGCAGGCTGTGGCAGCAGTGATGTCCTGGGGCCCTTTGGAGCCTTCACTCTGGTTTCACAGCTGCTGTCCAGCTGAGGAGCAGACAGAGGAAATGAACTGTGCCAGAAGGTTCGTACAAATAGCTGGATTTTTTTTATTTTCAGTGTAATCACTTTGGCAAACTAGTTTCTACAGTCAAAAGATACTTACTACTCTGTTTCTAAAACATCAGGCACATTAGCTACCCTAGAAGTGAAGCATCAAATAATTCCCTTTCTTAACAGTGCATTTTCAGTGAAAGGCTTTAATTTTGTATGTACACAGAGAACAAAAGTTCTGCACAGACAGTATTTTTGTACAGAACAAGAGACCCAAATTTCAATGTTTACAGGACAGGAAGATGAAAGGGTTTAGAGTATCTGTTTTTGGCAGCTGAAATGGAAAATTTTGATAAGTAAATTTTGTTTGTTGATGTGATGTAGATTCTATTAGGGCTCTGCCCTTCATTTCTACTTTATCTGTGTGCTTTCAAATGACTGAGGAAAACAAAGAAATTACTGAGAAACATCCAAGAACCTTCAACATATTGTTTGACTGGACGTCAATGTAGGACACGTTAAAGATACAGTGAGAATGTTGCACAGTAAAATTTCCTACCTTTGAACATAATTTAAATTGTGTGAAAAGTGGGAAAAACTAAAATTTAAAAAAACCAAAACAGCAACTTGAATTTACATTCAAAATCAAATTCGTGCAAACAGTTTCACAAAGATGTTTGTTCTGGAATTCCTCTGCAAGAGCTATAGCAGGTATGAGCAGGCAAGAAAGAACACAGCCTAACAAAAAATGAGCTATAAACATTCAAGTATCACTAAACATGTCCTGATTCTGTCTGTCTGCCTCGCAGAGCACAGAGATCATCTTCCTGATGCCTTCATTACAGGTAGGGAGAGAGGTGTTGCTCAGTGCAAAGAAGAAATACAGAATCAGGACATAAAAAGCAGCATTTACAAAGTCAATTAATCTCTTGGAGGTTGTTCATGGCTAGGTTTTTAGAGATGGAAAAAGCTGTTAGAAACTAACAGCAGGGGCACTGCTGAACCTGTCAGGTGCTAAAATTTATTTGTAGGTTTTCAGGAATCTGTCTGCGGTGCAGAGTTTCCTCATTTAACAGGAAAAATAAAAAGGGACAATCACTTGACTGGTGGTGAATTCATTGAGCCAAACTTTGGGAAACTGCAGGGACTTTGAGATTAGCACCTGCTCCTTCAGAAGCTGACAACTTGAGCCAGTCCCTGGTGGTGTTTATTTTCTAGTGTGAACCCCGTGTTTCTACACAGAGCACACGGATGCCATTCTGCCTGTGAAAACCCTATGGATGCCAAGAGGTGTGCTCTTGGAGCTGAGCCCTACAGCTCATGTTCACTCTTGTGAGCACTGGCCATGGGGTAGGACTGTCAGCATATGCCCTGCTCCAGTTTTATTAGCAGCACGTGGTCTGGCACTATAAGATTAATGGTTGGACTCAATGATCTTAGAGGTATTTTCCAACCTTAATGGTTTTATGGTTCTATGTCGTGAAATCCAGTGAGTCCCTGTGAATGATATTAAAAGTGGGGATTTACAGGGAATCTGCCAGAAATGCACTTTTGTCATGCAGAGCTGTGTAATGGATTCTATTTCCTTGGTGGGTGATGAAGCAGAAGAAGATTAATGTTGTTGAAAGTAGAACAAGTCCGATGCAAAAAAAAGCTGCGAGTATCAGACTGGCTTCTCCAGGACTCAAAGTTTTGCTGAAAAAATTGCCCACTCTGTTGTCATCATCTGCTAAGAGAGAGTTGTTAATGAGAAATCTGCACATGAATCTGAAGAGTTTTAAATGCATTTTAAAAATTCCTTACCCTTTGCAGTGGTTCCATTTGTTGCAGTAGTTGTATTGTATGCTCCAGTTGTGTGTCCTCCTTCTGAAGGACCTTCCCACTCTCTTCTCTCTTCTCAGAGAAAAAAAGCATAGTTGTGTTGAAAGCCTTAATAAATATTTTTTTCTCATTTGAAAACATAGAGTTGACTTTATTTCATTATTTCTACCTTGTTGATCTGAACACAAGTTGTGATTAGATCACCACAGCTGTTCCTCTGGGCAGCTCCATGGGCAACATTCCCCTTCTCTGGAGGTATCTCTGTTATTCCACTACTTACTGTAGTGATGGGACACTGAGTAACTTTTAAACTGAAAGAGGGTAGATTTAGATGGGCTATTTTTTATGATGAGGGTGGTGAGGCACTGGCACAAGTTGACCAGAGAAGGTGTGGATGCCCCATCCCTGGCTGTGTTCAAGGCCAGGCTGGATGGGGCCTTGAACAATTTGGTTTATTGGAAGGTGTCCCTGCCCATGGCATGGGGGCTGGAACTGGATGATCTTTAAGATCCCTTCCAAACCAAACCATTCCATGATTCCATGATTCTACATTTGCTTGTCCATTTGAAATCTCACAGCCTGCATGAATAGGTGGAATCAAATAAACTCCTCATATCCAAGGAAGAAGTATTTTGGCTACATTTGGCATCTACACTTGTCATCGTGCTGCTACAGGGTTATAGGTATGAGGTGTGTCTACTGGCACTGGTTCTAGTCTTGTAGGGCAGTGTAGCCAGCACAGTGGGGACCTAGGTGGGAGGTGCTGGATCCAGAAGTTTAGTGAAGTGATGTGCTGTGGAGAGGTTCACAACATACTTTTGGCTTCACTCACATGTTGGAAGAGACAGTTTGCCAACATTTCTTAGCCAAGAGATCGCCTGTTTCCTGGACAAGATGAACAGCCATTTTCTGGAGCTCCTTTTATCCTAGCTGGTGTCTGCCTGTGCAGCGAGGAGCCCAAACAGCTCTGCAAATCATTGGGGGTCACAGGAGGGAACCAGCACCATGCCAGACTGTAGGGCCTCCCTCACAGTGTGTCAAAAAGGCTGAAAAACAGCTTTGCAGATGTTCTCTGCACCACCTTTAAATGGCAAATGGTCCCTAGGCTGCCGCTGCCTCGGAAGGGCGCTTGTGAAGCACCAACTGCTTTCAAGTTGCAGCAAAGTGCACCAAAGATTGCTGTCTTTGCCATGTCATTAGGGGTCTTTGTCCTGTCTCTTATCGCTGCTAACTGGCCATGGCAGTGCAGGTGCTTCCCAGGTGAGCTATTTTCCTTTCATCCCTGCCTTCCACGCAGTTGTGCTGCAATACCACCTCTGAGTGCCAGGATGTTTCTGATACTGCACCTGATTTATTGATGGTGTAGGTTGTCTCCATGCCAGCGTGGATGTGATCGGCCACGTGACAGTGCAGAAGCCACGTTCCAGGGTTCTCTGCTTCGAGTTCAACTGTCTGGAAAGTCCCAGGGAAAAGGTCATATACGTCTCCTCTGTGGTCCTTATCTGTCTGTGGCAAAGCAAAATCAGAATTGTGAGAGCTGTGCCTCAAATACTCCCCCACAGGCACTGAAATATTCCAGTTCCTTAAGGTAGATCAAATGCTTCTTGTGCATTTCTGATGAGCATCATCCAGAGAAACTGAGGTCTGTGGGCACCTCGCATTTAATCCATTATATAACAGCAGCAGACCTCTCCTGATGATTCCAACTGCTGGTTGAGCAAAGAAGTTTCTTTGAAAGATGGATTTTTCAGGTAGTTCTGACAGTGGCAAACTGTCACAGCATGAAACTATACTCTAACCCAGCATAACTCTAATTTCCTCCCTGTATCTTCCCTTACATCTATGGGTAATCACATATTTTTAACCCACCCAAGCATGTTCTCTGCTAGAGTAATAGAAGCTTTGCAAGGATCTCATTCATTTTGTATTTCCTTCAAATGCAGAACTCTCACCAACCTCAGCATCAGCCCAGGGCTTTGTGCCTAAGTGACAAAACCAGGCTGGAAATATGGATTTTTTTTTGTTTGTTGTTCTTATAAATTTCCCACCGCACTATAAAAGTTTTATTTTGATTTATTTTACCAACCTTGAAGATGAAGGTCTGTGCATGGAAGTGAACTGTGTGGATATCCACTTCATTGCCCATTCCTATCAAGTACCAGTTTGTCCTGTCACCTTCATTCATCGTTAGACCCAAGAGATTGTTGTAAATCTTCCCATTGATTGCTGGAACAATGTCAAAAAACAGGAATGATTAATAACTAGCCATGGTGTGGGTGATTATAACCTCTGCTTCAGGCAGCCTTTGCATTTTCAGGGGAGAAGGAGTGCTCAGGCAGAGAGGGGACAGGCATGTGTGGTCAGGACAAGTGCTGTCCGTAGTGACCACTGCCACTGCAGGGACACAGTCATGCTTCTGTTTCAGTTTCCAAACTGTGTAAGTATACATCTGCAAACATTTTTCTGTCTTAAACAGCATCAAACTGTTTTTTTACTGGTTGAGATTGAACTCCTGAGCAAACTGGATTTATGCTGAGAAGCTACATGGAAAAAGAGGGAATAAAATTGTTGCCTAAAATGGGTACCAGCTGTAGAAAGAAGAGTTTACTTTGCCCCCAGTTGCAGTTTGCTTTGTCACCATCCAGTCTATTCTGCCTGGCTCCTGGACTAGCTGCAAAATACAGCCACAGTTTTAAAATATCATCCTTATGTTCCTAAAACAACAATCCTTGGAGGAGCATAGCTCCCAAATGACAAGGGAATTCTGGCAGGGCACCCTCTTCCCAAAAGACTATCTTGTAAACTATCTTGTTAGAAAAATGTCTTGGCTTGGCCTGGTGAAATCCGTTTGTATCCAGCACTGCAGTTTATGAAGTTGTCACGTGGCTGGGTAACTGCAGCTAAGTCCAATGTCTTCCTAAAAGGGCTGTGAAAAATAAACCTCTTTCCTCTTGGCTGCTGCTGCTGAGTCCTACATACCATGCTTGCTGTTGCCTTCTACAAAGTTCTCAGTGGAATTAAAATCATCAGGATTCTTGTGAAGGTATGTTTCAATATTGTCTTTCAAATACCAGGACTGATTTTCATCGAACACCATAAACAGAAGAGTAAATTCACGATCGATGTCTTTCCTTAGACCTCTTTCATCTAAAGTTCCTTTTCTGCAAACTACAAGAGGCCCAATCAGGCCACTGTATGTGTCCTGAAATAAAATAAATATATACATTACAGATTTTCAGTTCATCCAGTTATGAAATAAATACAGATTAACTGAAGATTAAATTGCTTTCTCCTAGCAGACAAGAAAAAAACAGTCTGATTAAAAATTTCTTTCTCTGTGTGCCTCTCTGGTAATGTACCAAAGCAATGAGCTCAAATAGCCCCTTTCAACCTTACTCATTCTGTGATTCTGTGATTTTGTGTAATGTTTTGTCTTTACCCCAAATCCCTTCAAACTGTTCTTTAAGGAGGAAGTCACATTACTGTGGTGCATGCCTTGGGATTTCTGTAGATTAAATTACCCAGGCAGGTACAACTGTTAGTAAAGAGGACAAAGCATCTAGCTTTGTAAATGGTTTCTCCAGCCTGTGGTCCTCTCCCAGCTGAGAAGCAGGATCCTTTCAGAAACATTACACAAGGCATGATGTGTTAGCCAAAGCAATGCAAGCTTTCATGGCCATTTCTGGGTTACCTTGACAAAATTTGCTGTTGAATAATAAACCCAAGTGATACAATTCGGATCTGTTTTGCCAGGACCGGATCGTTCTGGGACATTCCACCTGTAGGTGTTTATTTCCCCTGAAACAGAGAGAGAACAGTTTTACCTTGAGTAGCTAAGTATTAGAGGCTTTGAATAGTATCTGACTCAGACCTCCTACCTTCCTCATCAAAAAAATTTTCTGCATCAAAACTAGCTGTGGAAACATGTAGCAATCGGATAGGGATATGATTTCTACCTTCCAGGAGGTAGTGGTGGTTCTAGTGGTGTAAATGAAGGCAGGTTGCTCTGGAGAAGAAGATCTGCAAATTATACTGGCAAAGGTGGCCTCCCACAGAAGGAAGTTTACAGACAGGACTCTTCATCTTTCCCCTTTGCAAAACTTGTAGTAATTCAGTGATCTTGGCTGCTGATGCTTAAGGTCAGTCAAGGCATTGGAAGTCAAGCCCAGAAAATGTTTCTTGGACCTTCTCAACTGAAAAGGGCAAAAAGAAGTGGCAGTTGCCACTGGGATTTTACAGAGGGTGCTGCAGAAGTATGTCAGCTGAGGGCCCAGATAGGAGAGCTGAATATGTACCAACCTGCTCCTGCTCCACAGCAATTACCAGAGAATCTCTAGCCCTTCCCAAATGTCATCATCTCTGCCACATCCTCCCTGAGCAGAAATTCCCTGATCTCTGCTTTTAAAAAAATGTAACAAATGGGTGAGGAAATCATCTGTTTGAGTGAGGATCATTTCTCTACACTAAACACAAACATCTGTTCTCAGATGAACTGCCTGTGCTGTGTTTCCCTGCTTTTTTTTTTTTCCCCTGCTGGTACTGCAGGAAAGGATAGGAAACCACGATGTTGTCAACACCGTGTCCTTTTAAGTGGTGGAGAAATGTTGAACCAGGCAATCTGTCCCAAAAGTCTTTAAGGGTGACCACAGCCAAGAGCATTGTGGGATGTGCTATGAGTCAGGTAAAAACAAGGAAATCACAGAATCATGGTTTTAGTACAGCTACAACCCAACAGCTGCCAATAGCTTGGGCATCTAGGTAAGGAGAGTTCTCAAGCTTAAGGGGTTGGGAAGTGACTGAGCCTAGTTTTGTGTCACTGAGCCACCACACTGTTCATGCTTCATGCAACATTGGGTTTTATTGTACAGCAGTAACTACAAAAACAAAAAAACTGTGACTCTCAACTCTCATACAATATGAGGTGAGTCTCATATAAGTATAGCAATATCATTTACTCTTACAGGATAAGCACCATGTCATGCAGACAAGAAGTCCATGTCAAGGAGTCATAGGCCAGGAAACTGTTTAAAATCCACCTGTATGTAACCTACAGGTCATCACCTCTTTTTAGAGAGCGTGATCTGAGAATAGAGGCTGGTTGTGGTCCTCCACCCCTTCCTTGCTTTTTCCTCCTCTTAGGAGTGCAATTTGTCAGGATGTAAATCTGTCTGATGACTGATTTAGTAGAATTAGACAGTCTTTGGCCAGTTTGGGGTGAGCAGTCCAGCCTGGCTAGGAAGACAGACAGTGAGGATTTCTTGGTGATGGTGGTGGGGACTGAGGTGCCCAAAATTTTTCCTGTTTTCAGGGATTTCATTTCTGTGTTAACTGCTCCTTCCAAACTCCTAAAGAAAAGTCAGTCCTTATACCTTGCAGAAGGATGCTTTTGGCTTACTCTCAAACACAAACACCTTCCCTCATCTAACTCATCCCAAGCCTGCTCCCATGTGGACACAGGAGACATGGCAGTAATATTCCTGTTACACCTCTAACTGCATCAACAACATCATAGAGCAAATTACAAAACAAGACAATTGTATATAAATCAGTTCCTCCTTTTTCCCTTCACCCATGTATTACACCTCAGGTATACATTCATCAAACTCCAGCAAGGCAGATGTTGGCTCATATTTGGACTTGGGTTTCTGTGTTTTTGTACTGCACCAACACAGGAAAGAAATTTCAGCTTGCAAGGGGCTTTATTGCATGAAAATTTCTTTCCATTTAGCTTCACATTGAAGTTCACAAATACCATGAAAAAATTGCATGGGTGTTGGAAAAACAAAGGTGTGTACATTTTGGATTGACTACAATGCCTGGGTGTGACTTCCTACTAGAACATAAACCAAATAAAAAAATTGAAGTGCAAAAAATTTAACTAGAATTCTTCTATATGAAAATCTATTTTCCACTGTTTTCCTCACAAGAAACTGAAGCATATTTGGTACACTTTTCCAAAGAGTGTTAATTCGCATGACAACTACATTTTGCATCTTATGCATGACTCTGAATGCAAATGCCAATTCTGTGTAGCTTGAAAGAGGCAAAGTTAATATTAACATCTGCAATTCTTACCTGAATTTGAAAGTTTTATAAACATTGTTAGAGTGTCAGTGTGGAGACAAATGCACCATTGGCTCACATTTCTCTTGCCATGATTATGGGCCTGCTTCTCTCTCTTTTGGAAGTTGTCCAGTGCTATTACCTTCCTGTTTCTACCCTGATAGGAATGAAGGCTCATTCTCTGCCCAGACATGTCACTTGGTCAAGAACCTACATGTACAGCAACTCAGAACTGTAGCTGAATAAGCTTTGAGCATATTGTGCCTGGGAGAACATACAGATATGGGCAAGTTTGAAAGAGGGATTATCATTAATGTGCTAAAATGCTTTCATATACAGCCTTTGTAACTCAAAGAAAAGAAGGGGAAAAAAAAAAACCAGAAGGGAGCCTTACCAGGGAGGGTAATTGGTGTCTCAGGCTGTTCTTCACAACCCACTTCTTCTATACCATGTGCACTTACTGAGTAAGGCCTGCTGGCTTTGTTCTTAAAGACAATGAGTACAGAGTCACCGACCTCGGCATGGAGTAATGGCCCTAAATGCAGATAGAAGGTGCCAGTGATTAATGCTGCTTTTCTGAATTCAACACACTCTCAATAGCTTGGTCTAGGAGTGGAGCCAAGGTCTCTATCAAAACCCTTGGGCTTTTCTATTCTTCCAGGAAAGCCATCAAAATTGGTTTATCTCAGCTGATTAAAAGCTCCATATGTATAAATAGTCCCTTTTCAGTCAATAAAGAGAATTTTTCTCTTTTAAGACAGGTCTTTGGACAGCTGGCTTTTAAGGAAAATTCCTGAGGATGGGTTTTGAATCTTTCAAAATTTTATTTCTTAAGCTGGTAATTGCCACTTTTTTTTTGTTTTAATTTTTTGGTTTTTTCTTAACACTTGTTCTTCAAAAAAAAGGAAATAGTAAACTATATTCCTAGGGAAGGTTATCCCAAGGGAACAGGGAGGCTTAATTTCAATATAAGGAAAAGGTTCTTCATCAGAGGGTGGCTGGGCAGTGGAACAGGCGCCCCAGGGAAGTGGTCACAGCCCCAAGCCTGACAGAGTTCAGGAAGTGTTTGCTCTCAGGAACGTGGAATGATCTTGTGCAGGTCCAGGGCCAGGAGTTGGACTTCAATGATCTTCCAACTCAAA
This sequence comes from Luscinia megarhynchos, assembly GCA_034336665.1. NCBI lineage: Eukaryota > Metazoa > Chordata > Aves > Passeriformes > Muscicapidae > Luscinia > Luscinia megarhynchos. The sequence goes on from JAPFBE010000003.1 coordinate 77,046,608, forward strand.
ATATTCTATGATTCTATGACTGTTTTATGACCAGTTGTTGCCCTGCTTTTCACCCCATAAAAAACATGATCTGATGGTTATTTTATGATGGGTAAAATTCTGTCTTGCCCAATTGCAAAAACAAATCCATCTCCTTGATATTGTCTCAATCTGTTTACAAGAGTCTCCCTCATGTTACAACCTCTGAAGCTAAGGTGAATCCTGGAATTGGCATTATAGCACTCCTTAGGATATTCGTTATTCATGTTCAAGAATGAATTCTTTAATTTGGAAAGGACCTTTACACTCAGCAATTACATAAGTAGCATGCAAAATCACTAATACCTGGAATAGGCATCAGTGTTCCTTATTTTTCATCTTAAAAAGCTAGAAAACATCTTAGTTTTTGGAAAGAAATCCTCTTGCTGACCACAGGCTTGGTCTGTGAGACATGAGAGCTACTTGCCCAGGATTTCCAAGTGTTCCTCCTCTTCTGTCCTCGCTTTGCGCTGTGTGAAATTGCCACTTGTGTACTCCCTGTAAACCACCTTCTTGTATTTTGAACCAATCTGGTCCTCTGCTTGGCTCAGAAAAACATGCCCATAGCTGCAAAATAAAAAGGCAATAAAAGCACTAAAGCACACATATCTGAAAGCCAGTAGCTGTTGTGTTAGTCACAATAGATTCAATGATAATGTACAGCTTGATCCAATGTGCTGATGGACGTGAAGGCCCTGAGAGGTGCAGGAGGTTTTAAATAGTAGGAGTGATAATCCTCACTGAATGCACATCCTCTTCAAAGAGGTAAAGCTGATAATAACTTGCACTCTCCAAGAATTTTGGGAACACAGAACCTTCACCAGAGCTATCAGAACAGAGGTAAAGTACGAGATGAGACTGGTTTCAGCTGCCCTCTCCAGTGCATCCTTCACTCCAATAAAAGATATTGCCTGTCCCTGGAGACCTGAATGCTCTTATCATGATGGCTGCTTTTGCTGTCCTGGCTATTAGTCAGCTGTGGGAAGATGATAAACAAAGCTTGACCTTGGAAAACAAATGCCATCATCTGAGATAAGAGGAAGCTGCTTTACCCTTCCCTCTTGCTGCTATGTGCTGCAAGGTTGGATGCTTTCCCAGCATGATAAAACAGGTTAGATGCTTTCCCAGGATGGTATTTTCTGTTCTGCACCTGGAAGAGGATGCTTTCCAGGTTTACCTTCAGTTTGTTGCTGCTCCCATGGGATACCAGAGGGCTGACTTGCCAGCAGAGGACACTCACAACCTGCTGTGCAGCTGAGAGCTCACCCTACACTGGGAGCAGCTGGCTCCTGGCAGCCCATCTCCAAGGTGCCCCTGGCAGGGGAGTTGCAAGGTTGGCTCACAACATACTAAATAAAACCAAAGAACTGCCCCAGGGATACTGCTTACTGTGTAGTGAGCTATGTGTGCAACAGCAGCATTTGACAGTATGGAGTTTATGTTTTCTTTAAACTCACATCATCACCTGTGACTCTCCAGGTGTATTTTTTACAATCTCCTCTTCTTCTGTACAGTTTCCCAGATGCTTTTCTAAGGTTTATTTTTGACATATGTTCCTTTTTGCTTTCAGCAAAGTGTCCTCAGAGAGCAGTCTATACAATGTGATCTGGAATATGTATTTTTTTCAGATGTTTTTTATCTCTTAACACAGTACAGTGATTCACTTGCAGGGTTACTTATGTTCTGATCTTTTCAGGGGATCTAGGGGCTACCATGCTGCAGGAAAGCAGGCTCAGCACCCCCTTCATGCACCTGCAGTGCCCACAGGAGCTCACATCTGGAACAGGTACCTCTGCAAAAACCAGAACTCTGGGATGGCAAGGCTGGGGAGAGTAAGGGAGAGGAGGGGGTTGGGGAACATCATTGTAAGTTTGTGCCAGGGCTGGAACACAAACTTGGAAGCCTTCTTGAATTCAGCAGCATTACAAGACACTCTGAAATGAAAGCATTTGAAACTGGTGCCTGTGAACTAGTCTAGTCTGAGAGGCTGTGACTTTATGAGTACATTTTTTCATGCTATGTTTGGCAAAGAGTCCTCCTAAAAAATACAAGGCTGGCATCATGAAATGGTGCTTCAAAGTTTCCCCTCTACTATAAGTGTGTCGTGTGCCCACAACTGTTTTTTTGGGTTGGGTACCTTTCCTCATAGCTGCTGATGTTGTAAATCTTCGGTGCTGAGCTCTTATTTGAGGCATAGTCCCACTCAATTTCCTCTGCAGCAATGTAGTAGAGCCTCATGGCCCCACGCTGCTGCTGGGCTTGGGTGGTGTTGTGGCAGCTGCTGACCTCGTAGAGATGTTTCATCCCACCAACAAAGTGATCAAAAGTCCTGCAAACCACTTTGAACGTGCCTGCAAAGGAAAACACATGACATTTAAGCAATTAAAAGAACCTAACAAGCAGCTGCACAAATTAGGTCCTGTGTACCTCTCTGATCTGTCCTCAGACAATCCTAATCTATGGTGCTGTATGGAAAGTCAAGCAAGGGAAAGTTTAAATACAATGACAGAATATTCTAGGCTGGAAAAGACCTCCAAGATTATTAGCCCAGCACTGCCAAGTCTACCACTAAACCATGTTCCTAAATGCCATATCTACAATCTTTTAACCAGGGATGGTGACTCCTCCACTTCCTGAGCAGCCTGCTCCAATGAACTGAAACTCTCTGATGCAACCTGAGGTTATTTCCTCTTTTCCTGTCACTTGTTACTACTTGAGAGAGGAGACTAACACCCGGGCAGCTATAGAGAGTGAGAACATCCCCTCTGAGCCTCTTTTTCTCTAGGCTAAACACTCCCTCAGCCACTCCCCATCAGATTTGTGCTCCAGACCCTTCCCAGCTCCATGTCCCTTCTCTGGACAGGCTCCAGCCCCTCAGTGTCTCTCTTGCAGTGAAGGGCCCAGGACTGAGCACAGGGTTGGAGCTGTGGCCTCAGCAGTGCCCAGTGCAGGGACAGTCACTGCCCTGCTCCTGCTGGCCACACCACTGCTGATCCAGGCCAGGGTGACACTGGCCTTCTTGGCCACCTGGGCACACCTGGATCGTGTTCAACCGCTGCTGACCAGCACCCCCAGGGCCTCTTCTGCTGAGAAGTTTTCCAGATACTCGGCCTGCAGCATTTGGCATTGCATGGGGTTATTGTGAACCAAGTGCAGGACCCAGCAGGACTTGACCTTGTTTTTCTCCATAGGAAAAACTAGCCTGCTCCATCTTTGCTCAAAAACCACCACAAATTACTTCTAACTCTTTGAATTAGATCAGCTTGGCCAAGGAAGCTCTGAGAAGCCCTTAGATGTCTGGCAGCAGGAATAAGCTTGCCAGCAATACCATGCTGCAGACATGCCCATGAGGAACACAAGAAGATGTAGGAGGAAGCATTCATTGCAAAACTCAGTAAAGGCATGGAGAAACAAGGGGTGTGTGAGAGATGCTGGTTCCTTGTCCCTGAGCACGGAGCCACTGTACCAGCCTTCAGTGCAAGGGACTCTTCACTTCTGTCTGCTGTAATCAGGCTAATGAAGGGCTCTGCAATACACATACAGACCCTCTGTACAGGAATGTCTCCTTATGACCATTTCTCTATATGCACAGCTGAGGTAAACTTTGCATTCCCTCTGTGAAAGGTCAAGCCACCATGGGCCTTTTATTTTAGTAGCTCTGTTGGTCAAAGACAGTAGTGATTGTGAGAGCATATTTTGGCATGTTCGTGGGCAGATTTTAATGTTTATACTCTCCTTCTCTCTTCCCCATTTACAGGCATCTGCAACAGAGGTCTAACCTGGCACATGCACAACTCCAATGTACACTTCTATCAGGTGCCCTGGCCATGGATGGCCCTTGGCATAGCCTTGTACAGCCCTGATGACTCTGCTAATTTAAACAGCGTTGCACCAATGTAAAGCAAAGCAATGTTGTACTCTATATTATGAAGATTGTTTGGTGTCTCCAGCAAACAACTCATACTCTCCTAGTTTGAAGTGTGAATCACTGGATTACCATGAGATTTAAAAGCACCTTTAATGTATAAGCTTCTGAAGAAACTCCTAAAGACTGTCTATTATTGAAAAGCTTTTGTTGAAGTCCTAAAATACCTTAAGTGATGCTGACTGTCCACATGGCAGTGAATTAGCTTTTCTGAAAAAGTGTGTCTGGAGAATTATAGAATTCTGTGAGTATCCTGTTAGCTATCTCTCTGCCTGCTGCTCTCCCCATCCCCAGGTCATTAAAGCCTCTGGTCTTTGTTGCACATATGTATTTGATTTATACACCTTCCCAGAAAAGTAATCCAGCCTGAATTCTCAGCTATGCTGGGTCCCCAGGGTCTCTGTCCATGCTTTCAGCCTCCTTGTGCAGAGCTGAGCATCTCAGTGTCTGTTATTTTGGCTGACTGGTATCTGCAAGAGGCACACAGCCAAAATCAGCTCATGAACCTACCCACACGGTCTGGCTGCATTAGTGCAGTCCCTGATAAATGAGGAAACAAGGCCAGCCCGTCCCTTGTGGTCCCTCTCAAGTCGATGGTGTTGCCTTGGAAATGAACCCCGTGCATGTCGTAGTGGCTGCCCAGCCCAATGAGGTGCCAGGAGACTTTGTCATTCTTGCACATGGCCAGGCCTGGCAGATTGCCATACAAGTAACCATTGACAGCTGGAGGAGAAGGAAAAAATCCTGGTTAGCAGCAGGTCCACAGAAAAGCATCACAGAGCCTCCTATCACCTATCTGGCCAGAGGCTCACGACTCAGCAAGTCACATTTTGTGAAACAAGAGTAGCATTGGAGGACATCAAATTAACATCTGCGTGCTATTCCTATAAACTCAGAAATTCTGTCTCTCTGGGTTTGGTCTGTAAAATCTTTTAATAGCCCTTTGCAGTGATGATGTAGCATTCCTCCTCTGAGCTTTTCAGTACACCTTCCATGCACACAGGCCAAGTGTACAAATTTGGTATCTTCTTTCAGCCTGGAGAAAGTATAACCAGGTCATTAAGGCTATGGAGAGTCTGAGTTACAAATTCAGTTCTGATGGAGCCTTTTTATGTGATTTTGATCTTTGATTTCCACTTTTACTTCCTAAATGTACATCTTTCTTTAACAAGGGTGTTATGAGGCTAAACTCCCTAATTCTCAAATGTTGTCTGTGATCAGTGTGTGAGAGATGCTATAAAAGAACAAAACTTCAGTATGAAGCCCATCTCATAGCAGAAGAATAAAAGAGATAGGGCCAGAAAGCCCCAGAGTTCTCTCGCAATATATGTCTAAAGTAAAAATAAGTTATGTGATTTGCTTAAGTCTGTTATCCCATGGATACCTTGGAGGATACCATGCTGAAGCCAGATACTTGCATCCAGAAATGATGCTGTAAAATATTTTTGGCCATTTCCCTAGTCTTTGTGTCTTCTCTTCCAGAGGTGGTTACTGCCCAAATGGGAGATGGCAGAGCAGGTAGACTTTACTGCATGAGTCAGTGCCAAGGCACAGCCAATTTCACAGCAGTGAAATTTGAAACACTAGGGAACATGGGCTTCTTCTGCAGCTGATGCCTGTCTCTGGCATTGTGCCTTTTTATAGAACTAGGTATTGTACCCAAAACCAATGCTCTGTTGCCTTTTTCCAGTAGTAGTTGGTGGATGGATGCATTCATTGCCATTGTGATTGGGGTTTCAACGTGCTCTCCAGAGCAGTGCAGAGAGCTATGAATGATAGTCAAACCTGCCAACTCATCTTCCCAATACGATAGAATAAAAGGTATCATCAACAGATATTAGATATTCTATACCATGCATTTTGTTGGATTCCATGAAATCAGCATCTTTTTCATCTACTTTTGAAGGGTCTCCAGTAAATGCTTCAATATTCTTGTTCAGATACCAGCTGTCATTCTCATCAAAGATTGAAAAGAGGAGGTAAAATTCTCTGTCTATTCCTTTCTGTGGACAAAAAGGAAGACAATAAATAATTTTTTTAAAAGTCTGAATAATAAAAATGAATAGGATTTTTATAACAAAGCTTTCTTTTCCCTGAAGCCACCTTCTTACTAAGTCTGCATAGAGACAGGAATTGGCACCTTTCCATCAGCCAGAAAGGATAAGTAAAATGTCCATAATGTGGTGTGAAAAGAGTTATTATTTGCATGTAAAAGACAGAAAAGATGGGGCAAGAGCCAGGATGTTAGGGAATGATGATTTTGGCTTCTTAACCATCCGCTTAGATCAGTTTTTACCCTGAGGAGTGACATTTATTTAATCTCTGTAAACTGAGCTGGGAACTGGGCAAATTGCCTGTCTGGGAACCCCCAGTGCAGCACCCTGCTCTAGGGACAAGCAGATATTCCCATTGGACCTGTGTCCCGTCGTGATTCAGGGCGTCCTTCCGACAGACCAGCAAAGGTCCCACGAGGCCAGAGTTGGTGTCCTTGACAGCATCAGTGGCTGAATAGTACAGGTAGGTCAGGCACGGGGGGTCACTCTCTGTTGGACCTCCATTCTCAGGCACCCTCCATTTGTAGGTGAAGGTTTCACCTGGCCTGACGTGGGCTCCTGGCTTCAGGTAGCCTGTACAGAGAAAGTTGAGATGCACCACGATTACAGGAAGGCTTTGTCTTCCTGATGACAAGAGTTGGATGGAAGTCAGGCACAGCTACTGATTTCTGCGGAAATCCCACGGTTTGGGCAGTTGTGCCATGGGAGCATCTCACCCCAGTCCTGTGCCATGGGGACAACCAAGCCCATTCCCCGCAGAACAAGCTCAGCTGCTCGGCTCAGACACCCTCCGACGCTACGCTGGATTATCTGGATTCAATCAGACAACACAGGCAGAGCTCATCCTGGTGCTTAAATGGCTTCCTCTAATGTTTGTAGCTTACCTGCCCTGACATGGAATTTATCTGTGGCACCAACTCAGACTCGGCTTTCCATTAAGCACCAAAAAATGAATTAGATTAGTGTGTGGAGCTGGAGCTGAGGCTCTTTAGAAATTCAAAACAAATCTGATCCTAGTAATTGTTTCTTTTTGATTTTGTAGCAATGCACAGGAGCCTTTGTCAGCATCTCCAGAAAGTGGATGATATTATTCTTTGTTGGAGGCTACTTTTAAAGGATTTGGGCCATTGTCTGCTGCCATGCAAAGGGTAGATTTAGATTTTCTTTGATATTTAAGCATCCATTGTCTATATCTTCTGAGCACAGTCAGTTTCTACTCCTCCAAGGAAATCTTAGAAACTTAGATGCAAGTGAAAATAGCAGTATTACTCTGAGCACAGCTATTTGTTGCAAACTGCAACAGAAAGCAGAGTATAGTTTCCACGGTATCCAATACTACTGAATTCATCCTGCAGCCGTCCTCAATGAGGCAAATATTGACTTGGAGTCAAAAGCCCTCTGAGACTGACAAGTATCAAATGCAACATGCAAGAGTATTTCCTGGAGAGCACTGAAAAAGACATATATCTGCAGACATCTCTAGATGCAAGTATTTTTATTTACAGTATTTTCACAAAAGTAAGCTGCACTTAGACAATGCACATCCTCCGAAAAATTATTTACCCTCAGCATAAACCTATAGCCTCTGCATGTCTACCGACAGGATTTCTGCATGTATACATTGATAGGATTTCTGCATGTATACATTGATAGGATTTCCTGCATGTATACAGGATTTCACGCAATGTATACACTTGTAGATAGATGCAATGGAAATCCATGGCACAAGAGTGTGTTGGGTTGATGTGGCCAGAAATGTGTATTCTATCACCATCTGTTAAAACCGGGTGGGACAGTGACCCTTATCTCCGTGGCACATACTATCTGCTAATGGGCCATCTTTAAGAATAGGTGGGGCAATCATCTTTATCTTTTCCACAACCCATTCTCCCTCCAGGAAGATATCATCTGCTGCTGGACCATCAAGTCCCACTGTGTGATTGATAAAATTACATCATCCCACTGGGAGATGCTCCAGCCAGGGGGAGGAGCCAAGCCTTTCCCACCTAGATAAAAAACTGAGGTTTTGGACAGCAAGATACCTTCTTTCCACTGAATTCCAGAGGAAAACTGGACCTTTTCACATCATCTCTTCAGAGGAAAACTGCACCTTCTACAGGAGCACTGCTTCAGCTGAACCACATCTGCCACTGCAGGGGGACTGTAGCCACCATTTAATGGGACTGCTACCAACATGCTGACTGACAGGGTATCAGCTTGTATTCTGACTCTGTCAGGATTGGGATTGTTCTTTGTAACACTGTATTTCTATTTTAATTTTCCTAGTAAAGAACTGTTATTCCTAATTCCCATATCTTTGCCTGAGAGCCTCTTAATTTCAAAATTATAATAATAATTTGGAGAGAGGGGGTTTACATTCTCCATTTCAAAGAGAAGCTTCTGCCTTTATTGGCAGACACCTGTTCTTCAAACTAGGACAAAGAGTTAAAAGGAGAGAAGGGGCAGAAAGATTATTGATGAATCTGGAGTCAGGTTTCTCTCCAAAGACCCAGAGGTGTGCCAGCTCACACATGGCTGCTGAATTGTAGGTTTTGGGTTGATTTTGCTACACACTAAAGTGTGCAGTGCTGAAGGGCACTATTACCAGGGACTGTTAAATGAATGCCCAACAGCTCTGCAAGCAGGAAACTTCCATGGAGAACTATCTCTGACATGGGTGGCATTAGGATCTGTGCAGGTAACTTCAAGGCTGAACTCATGCCAGTTGTTTTTTTGTGTTTTGCCTCCTGGCGAATTTGTTGAGTTGCAAGGTCAGGAACAAGAGACAACAATTTAATAAAGCCTTTTGCATTGATTTCATTGTATGATGAGTTTTACATGTTGACCTAATTCTCTCTCAGCACAATTTTCAAAAGAGGGATTACCTCCCATGAGTTTCTTTTGATGCATTGTAGTGGAAACAAAGCCATTTAGGCAACAAGAAAACTACATTTCTTTTCAGTGCTGAAAATGCAACTAAAACTTTTTCGGAGACCAGAGCATTATCTCTGTAGATGCAATGAATGGGATTCATCTCACCTTAATTGGGCCATCTCAAGTTTAGTCCCTAACTCAAACTCTAGACTTCTGTGGTTAGTGGAGACAGAGTCACATCTCCAGAAGGTCTTCTTGTCACTGACTGTATAAGATGCCTACCAATTAAACACGATATTTAATATTCAGTAGTTGAACTTAGACAATAAGACCCTGTTCTTGAACAAAATGAGACTAATTTAATAAATGCCCTATTTCAGCATTTATGTATTTATGAGAATTAATAATGATTACCACTGCTTCATGGGCAATTGGATAAATGCTGCCTTTGAAAACGACTATCCTGACAGTAAAGCAAGGGCAATGCCCAGCCTGGATTAGAGAATTGGGAGTGATGCAGCTGAGACCACATGGATAGTTATAGCCAGACTCAGCAGGGCCATCATGCCAGATCCTAAGAGTCATAATTCTGGAGCATGTCCAGAGGAGATCCACTCCTTGCAATGGAGCAATATTAGATTAGAACTAATAGAAACTGGATTATGCTTGTGACTTTTGTCAACATAGACCTCAGCTAGTTTTAGATATCTTGTCTGGCACATACCCAAGGAGAAGAACCACCACATTTGCAGATTTGTGGAGTCCCACTGATTGTGATGTGAAAGGGTAGATACAAATTAATCAAATCATCCTTTCTGTGCCTTAGCATCCACAAAAGGGCAAACCTGCAGAGCTCAGCAGCAGATTTTTGGACTCAAGTATTCTAGATGTGACGATGCAGTAGTGCAGCCAAAACTTACCATCTAAGTAGGGAGCACCTTCTGACAGCTTGCTGAAGCTTACACCATGGGCCATAATGCTATAGCTTCTTCTGGCTTTGTTGGCAAAAGTAACCAGCAATGTATCTCCCACTTCAGCTTTTATAACAGGGCCTTAAAAAACAGAGTGAGGGCAGGTATTAGAAGGGCTGCTCTCCAGCATATTTCCACCAAAAGATGAGAGAGCAGCGTGCCCTAAATTCCCCTCTCAGTCCACAGGTTCTACATTCAAACCTGCTGTAATGACAGGAGGGGAAAATATTCACTGTACCAAGTATTCCCAGGTGCTTCATGTCCTCTGACCAAGTCTTCTTACTGAACGTGGAGTCAGTGTATCCCACATAGTGAACTTTCCAGTATTGCCCTCCTATTCTGTCCGTCCCTTGGGTGAAATATGTTGCAGATTCACTGTGGAATTAGCAAATCAGACTGGTTAAATAATTGAAGGTTCAAGCAGAACCCTTCATTTCAGATAAAGTTATTACTCCAGATACAGGAGAAATTATCCCCACAAATTACTAATCTGCATACACTTTTCTAGCACACAAAGGAAGATAGTACTGTTTTGAATTAGCCAATAAAGGAGCATTCATTTGTACATTAGACTTTTATGTTTAACCCTGATTTACTTAGGGAGACATCTATATCAGCTTATTTTAGGGCAAGAACTGTGCACAATGTGTATCTAATCCTTGTTGGCTTTTCTGGAAGACAGACACTATAATACAGTTTGTCCTCATCAGTAGTATCAGGGGGCGAAATTCTGCCACTGTGGCACCTCTGAGCTGCACTAATTGTAAGTGTGAAAGCTGCCTGAAGGTTCTTGATGGAGGGTCATTAACTGTGTTGAACTTGGCATGCCTCACTTTCCCCATGGATTTAATGGAGTAAGATAAGTGCTTCCAGAAGGCACCTTGGAGCATGTTATGCATCTAGCTTCCTGACAAGGCTGTTTAAATCCATTCCTCCCTGCCCCTTTCAATTAAAATTAATGACAGTGCAGGACCTAGCCCATGTGAATCACTGGGGCAGTGTCACACAGACTCCTGAAATTAAAGCACAATGGGAGTTGACAATAAACCTTACCTGCCAGTGGCGTTCAAACCCTGCCCAGTGAATTTATCATAACCGTCAGGTCCATAATTCCAGAGCACTTCCTCAGCAGCGATGTAATATCTTCTCATATGACTGATTGGTGAAGGCTGAGACAGGTTTTTTTGGCAGATCTGAACATCATATAGTGCCTCCATGCCACCTGGGAGGAGAAAGAGTCTGGAGACAGTCCCTGACCAGCTGCAGAGTCAGCAATCTCATGGATACAAATGCACATTCAAAACTCTCTGGGAGCTACATGGATTGGAAACAGTTGCAACAGTAAATTTCTATTTCAAAATACATTCTCTGGCCACAGTGGGCCAGATACCAACACCCTTCCTTTGCAAGGTGGCACACTTTATGCAGCAGGTGAAACCCATGGACATCAATGTCACTCTTTAATGGACTTATTTACTCAATTTTTTAATCTGCATAAGGGTGGTAGAATGATTTCAGAGTGCCTCCAGAAACCTGCAAAATAGCATCATCTCCCTCTGACTTCCACTGAAATACAATTTCTGCTGAAGGTATTTGTTGCTTGACAGAATCAGGTCATTTTTGCCTGACGCAAATCCCACTGGAATCAATATATAAAAATTCTCCCAGCAGTGATAATTATACACTGCCTGCTCCCATGACACCTAGTTTATGATATATGCTTTTGGGGTCTTGCACCGCACAAATATCACACCATCACCATCAAATTCCTTCATCACATAACGGTTTTTAGGAAGTCCTGCTCTCCCTGGAAGCATCTGCCAGCCTGAGGGAGATCTCCAGCGGCGTACCTCGCAGGTGCTCGTTGACCTGGCAGGTTATCAGCCACCTCCCGGGGCTGCCGGGCGTCATCTCGGCCGTGATGAACGTGGCCGGGAAGAGGCCCACGACATCGGCCCTCTGCTGCCTGCTGCTGAAGGTGTGCCCGTAGAAATAGGCGGCGTGGATGTCGATCTCGCTCCCCATGCCAAACAGGTGCCAGGACACGGAGGTGGCGGCGCACATCTCCAGGCCGGGCAGGTTGCCGTACATGTAGCCGTTAATCGCTGAGAAGGGAAGTTGGACACTTCATGAGAGGTGGAAGGAAAGTGCCTCTGATGCCATTTCTAAGGATGATCCTTTCCCGGCCCACAAAAGAAAATCCCTGAATGTGCGCGCTGAATAAGGCCCTCACAGGCTCCTTGATGAAGAGCATTTTGAACATATGTGTTACTGCTCTGGATGATCAAATGCCTCAAGTTCTCTTTCTGTGTCTGTGAAAAACATCCTGGACAACATCAAGATGTTGCAAAGGCCAAGCCATCACCAAAAAGGCCTGATAATGAAGTTAACTTGTTCTGTAGCTATTTAGCATGGCTGAAATCTGCTTCCTCTAGTCCTAAGTCATAAATATACCATTATGTGCCAGGCTCAAGCAATTTAGATTTGAAAATTATATCAGCCAAATCAGTGAAGTCAGCTCTGTTCCACATCTGATAATGTATCAGGACACTAGGAGAATGAGACTCATATTTTGCAAAATATTTTATTTCCGAGGCTCACTGGAACCAACAAAATACACAGAAATATCTGGAATTAACTTCTTACACCAAATGTCCACAAAATAACCAAATAACACAAAAGTACCATTGGCCAATATATCTCTGAAAGGCAGGAGTGGTTATACCAGCCAGCCCATCATCCACAAGTCTTTTGAGAATTCTTTCAATACACACATCTAAAATTGCTCTGTAGCTTTCTTTGCACTTTTCATGGCTGGACAGAATAAAAAATAGGCTTAAATCTGTTGCCTAAGATAAAATGCTAAGCAAATGTCAGAGCTGGGCATGAAAGCCAAATCTCCTTTCTGCAAGTGTCCTGCTGTTTTTAGGGAGAGGCTTTTATCAACACAGTACTTCAACATTCTGACCCATTCCTTGCTGTCACAGATAAAGGAGAGACATCAGAGGGGACAGAAAGTCCTTCTGAATTGAAAAGAGCCTGGTCACTGCTGTAGGTCACCACTGTAGGTCACCATTTACCCAAAAGTCCTTCTCACCATGCATTCGGTTGCTGGTCTGGAAACCTTCATCCTCTTTGTCAACTGTGTCTGGTTCTAAGCAGAAGGTGTTTATATTCTCATCAAGGTACCAGCTGAAGTTTTCATCTACAATGCTAAACATCAGGGCAAAAGCATTAGCAGCACCAGTCCCTTCTATTGTGGTCTCATCTGCAGTTCCTAAATTGCAAACGAAAAGGAAAGTGATAAAAAAAGCCTGGGACAGGATTGAATTTAAAAATTACAATAACTTTGACACACCCAAGGAAATACAGTTCTTTTCCCACGGTCTTCAGGGCAGGATGAATTTCACCTCATTTTGCTCTTCTAAGTAATTTTGACCACCCTCCAACAGACATTGAACAGATGAGTGCCTCCAAAAGGCAAAGCTAAGCTAAATCAAGCCGATATTTCAATATCTCTTTGGTCCAACATGAGCACAAGCACCTGCTGATATCTGTTTTCCCATTTCCCCATTCTTTGGCCCATGCACCAAATCCTGCCCCTTAGTCAATGTTAGCATCTGTGTTCCAGCACAGTGAGCCAGATCATGAGCTGGATCTATCCAGAAACCAGTTACTCTTCGTTTTTTGACAAGGAATTGAGGAGTGATGGGTGGTAACCTGCATTTCTGTTGCACCATACTGAACCATACCCCCAGAGAGGCCCTCTAAATGTGGCTCACTTTCCACTAACTGACAAAAAATCCATGAGCCTTATGTAGGACTAGATACATAAATTTTAAAAGGCTGAAGATAGGATGAACAGAATTTACTCCAGCTAAGTTCAATATCTTTATCCCAGTATCTGTTTGGGGAGCAACTTGAGACTATAGGACTGGTGATAGTGAGTAGTCTGTTATTATTCACTGGTGGGTGTAGACTTCATTCCAATCAGTCTATCTCTGATCCCATGAAAACTTCCTCTGCCTTCTACGGGGGGAAGGTCCCAGTCTTGCTCTCAGTCCTGTGTCCACCACCACTGGCTGGAGCACTAGAGCAGTAACATCATGTAGATATCTGCCTTCATGAATTCAAGGCCAAGCATGCAGATAATCTGGCCTTTCGGGCTAGGATTGTTTGGAATATGCTGCTCCTTGCTTCATCCGTCGTCTTGTAGTTATCAGCTCACTGTCACATATTCGGTTCTGTGGATTTCAAAGGCTCTCAAGGAGAATGTGAGTCTGAGACATTTTAGTTGTGTGAGTTAAGCTGGAAATCAGGCCCGTCTTTTCCACATTAAAGTCTTTCTCTTCTTCACATATAGAACCTACTTCACTTAGAAGTACTGTATGAAATCAGGGCTGATTTTGTACTCTGGGAGCTACTGAAAAGAGGTGGCAGAGTTACATGTGCCCAGCAGGAGAGGTGGCAATGGCTCAGCTGATAAAGAGGAGATGGCTCCAGCACAACATTAGCAGGCTATAAAATACACAGGACAGGCTGTTCAGTGCACGTCCCCATATGGTTGTGAGATATAACTTGTAAACAAAAATAAATGCACACTCTGTATGTGGAAAAAAATTACAAAGATTGGGCTTTCAAATATGTAAATGCTAATGCCAAATTCACCCACCCAGCTCTAATTTGATTTCCTGAGCAATGCTCATCCTGAAACTCATCCTGAAACTTCCCCAGCTTGGATTGAATGCTTATTTTTGGTCTTGGCCACGATGGGGTGGTCACAGAGCATGCTGCAGTCCCTCCACCAGCCGAGGCAAACCTGTCATGAAGCCAAAGGGGAGCAGGAAGGGGGTTATCCCAGAGCTACAATACCTACCCTGGGATGCTCCTGGAATGGCCCATCTATTCCTTGCCCCTTTTTATGGGCTATGTAGGGATAGACTCTAGACCATCATGTTTAAACCTGTAAGCAAAAATGACTGTTAAGATGCCAAGCTTGGCAGAGGGGCTTGCTCTATCAGTGTTCCCAGCTCAGTACCTTTTTTACACACCAGCAGAGGCCCAATTAAACCAGATGCAATATCTCTTGGTGTGTCAATGTGAGAATGGTATATCCAAGTCAAGCAGTTTGAGTCTGCCAAAGTTGGGGAATAATCTTTCCTTACTGGCCATGTGTATGTGTAATTTCCACCGGGAACAACAAAGTCGTCCTCTTTGCTTTTACCGCCAGTTCCATCAGGGTAAAGTGCTCCTAATAAATAAAAAGGAAAAAGGAAGACTTTAGCCATCTCTTAGTTGTTTTTGTTAAATAAATGTGTAGTTTATTCTTTTTTAACTTGTGCTTTTAAAATAATAACAGCACTTACAAATACAGAATCACTGAGAAATTATGAAAAAACTCAGAATTTCTGACAATCTCACCACAAATATAACGGGAATTTAAATCCATTTTTTATTGGTAGATAAAGCTTTAAAATGCATTAGCAGGTTCTATTTTTTGTAGTGTCTTCACTCTTATACGTCATCTTGAATTTTGTCATCTAACAGTGTGTATTTTTTCACAGAAAATTGATGAGAATACTGACTGTAGGCACATCCACACAATCGTCTAACAGAAATGCACATGCACAGGTCTGGGATTTTGAAAATTAGATCATGTCTGTTGTAGGCCAAAAGAGAAGAAAATACTTAGTTGCACGAACACCATCTATTCAAGTAGACTAGAGGTGGAAGGAAGGAGGGAAGATGTTTCAGTGACTTACGATTCAGAAAAATTATTCAGGCAAAGAGACCCATCTAACCTGTTTTAGTACTGGATTTATCCCAGGTGTTGAAAGTTCATGGCAAAAAGTTTTGAGATGAGGCTGTTCCTGGTTTTAGTCATCAGCTGCAATTACTAATGAGTTTATGAGAGGGTGATCTAAAGTCCTCTGATGTCAATGTCAATAACAATAAATACTTGGACAGACTTGTAGTCATGGTATTAGTTACTCCAGGGAAAAAGAGAGGAAAAGTCAAGCCAGATTTTACCTTCAGAGTCCTTGTCATAGAAGACCCCATGTGGGTGCACAGAGTATGGGCGGGAAGCAAAGTTTTTCAGATGGATGATAAAGACATCCTCTTCTTCTGCCTTCAGGACTGGGCCAAGGAACCCCAGCCATGCTGCTTTGGGGATCTCCTGGGAGTAAGTGTCATCTGTGAACTGCCTAAAAATAGCCTTTTTGTACACACGTCCTATCCGGTTGGCTCCTCGTGTTGCGTACACACTCGCAAACCTAGCATTGGGAAGGGAAAATATGAGAGACATTACATGAGATTTCTTAAGTACTGATCAGATAGCTGGTGCTTGCAGTGCAGATAAACAGCTCCCTGGGACACATCTCACGGCTGGTGGAGTTAAAGCTCAGGAGTGCATCAGGACAGAGCTAGCAGGGCCCAAGCCCCTTTCTGTGCAGGTCCTGTCCTCAGCACAGTTGCTCCAAGCCTTCATTGAGGACCAGCCACTCAAGCCTCCAGCTGCTCAATTTTAACAGCTTCTCCCTCTTCTGAAGGTTCAAAACCTCACCTCTGAAAGCATGACTGTTCAGAAGGAAAATAAAACCAAATCAAGGTTTTTCAAAAGCCAATAAGAGAGATTCTAATCAACCAACTCGACTCCCTGGAAGAGTAGCATTAAGTCTGTTTTGCATTAAATGTATAACTTCCACATTCCAGAGTCTGTGTTTATAGCAACTTCAAGTGATGGAGAACCCACCATATGGTCAGTGGTTAGCATATTATAACTTTTAAATACCTGCTCCCTTCGAAGCCTAAATTGCATTTGCAGTCTAATATCATCCAGTTCCACACTACAACCACTGGTTCCAGTCAAGTTCTCTCTCAGATCAAAGGAGCCACATACCATCAGAAACTTCTTTTCCATGCAGACACTTGCATAAGTTTTAATTAATTGACTAGGTTGCCTCATACCCTTCTTCTGGACAAACCAAGCACAGTGACACTCTTTATGCCACAAATCTTACACAAAGCTCTCTTTTGAAAGCAAATATTTCTCTATCTCTGTTTCTATCTCTCTATCTCTGAACACAAGAACTCACACAATAGGCAAGTAATATTCCAGCTAGGACCAGAGATGTTCCCAGTCAATATTTCTTACATAACTGGGAATCAGTTTTGCCCTTTGAACTATAACATCATGCTGATAACCCATGTTCATCCTATGTGTGATGATATAAAAACCATTTTTTAATTCTCTCCAGGTTACAGCTGGTAAATATGATATGGAATCTTCATCCCTAATTATAACACTTAATGAAGGCAGAAATCAAACCCTTTGCTACAAACCAAGCAGGGGATTGTATGACCAATTTCACCATAATTGATCATGAGCTTTTCCATCTCCTGAAGATTGTTTGAACTTTCATGATTTCTTAAAAACTCATTTAAAAGTTGAACTAATTTTCCTGAAGTAAAGCAATTTCACATTTATTGTGAGGTTTTTGACTGGTCAGTTCACTTGCTTAACCAATTTTGTTTAGATCCTTTTGTGAAGTGCAAGCAACCAAAGTGGTGGATGTCACATAAGTTGAAAGGCATGATTTGCTTTAAGTTCTTCACCATGACATCCACTTCTGCCTCTACCCAAACCTTTTGATGATGCTGTGATTTCTATGGCACCATAAAATACATCCCACACCTGTGGTCATTACACCTCCACGATCACTGTCTAAAACAGATCCCTGAAATGATCTAGATATAAAAACTTACAAAAAGTACACTTTTTCATTTGAAATGTGCACTTTATAAGAAGCCACATGTTTTGGCAGCAATTAAAAGATTGCCAGTGATATTGCTGGGGCAGAAACAGTCGGGGTAGGATGGGGTGGAAGGGACAGAAGTTCCTCATTCTGCATCTTCACAGAATAATGTATGACAGATAAATACACCCCAAAAGCAGAGTTAAGAAATGAGTTATCAAGAAATCTGGACTTTCAGTGAATTAGCAGGTCTGTAGTCTGTGCACATAGCAAGACCTGGCAAGTCACACCACATTCACCAAGGAGAAGATACCTTCTGTTGCCTGGGGGAAGAGATGCTACCAGTGTTTACCACAGAGTGGGAGGTGGTGTCAGTAGGAGTGCAGTGTAAATGCTCATGCTTCCTTACCTCATGGCAATGTATTCACATGGCTATGCTCTAATTCGAATTATGAATTGATTTTTTAAAATTATTTTTAAGAAGTTTTCTCTGGAAAAAGGTCAAATCAATTTTTTCAGAAAGTTTCTATTTTCAGGAGATATGTTTCATCAGGTTTTTTTCCAATTTCGCCAGCCACCAAATATTGTGGTGCAGTGGGGCCATGCTTTCACCATGATGACAGTGTCATTATGTCCAGACAACATTGCATGCTCTCATAAACACCCCCTGGGATACACTGTCTCTTCTGAAGGAGGAGAATTGTACCCCAAAAAATGCACTTCTTAGTCAGGCTTTGTTAAAGGCTTCACATGAGCCTAGCTCCTTTAAATGCACAGATTGTGATCCCAAAATCCAGTTAGTCAGTTCAAGAAATCAAAGTTCAAGAAAATTACCGTGAGAAAACCCTCTAGGCTTAGGCACTGAAAAGTCTCATTGAAATGAAAGTCTCATTGCCTAAAGCTGTGCTGTAATATCTGGGTCTGTGCTTGCCTCTTACCTAAAGCAATGTAGAAATCAGGAAAAGAAGTGTTTTAGTGAAAGGAGGACTGTTCCAATGGGTGCAGTGGGCATCAGCTGCAGCCAATCACAGTGTAGGTGATGCTCTGTGTGTTCAGAGATGTGTTTTCAGCACACCCTTCCAGTTGCCCTCAGTACATGAAAACAGTGCACTCTGGCTGTTGTGAGTCCCATTCTAGATGCCCAGGCTGCCCCTTTTCATCCAGGAGGAATTTGGGGACCCACCTCAGCCTTACCAAGTAGCTGGTACCTCTGTGCCTCTTTACAGGTGTTGCTGTGCTTCACATTAGAGTGCTTACAGCCCTTTTGCATATGGAATATCCACACTGGACCTAATGCCAGAATGTTTCCTGTCTGTCATCCCTCTGTTGTCACAAGGAGCCTCTTCATACTCCCCTGCTCATTTCAAACCCCTTAATCTTCCTGGTGGCTTTGTGATGCTGCTGTCTGAACCTCTTCCATCTTTCTGATCTGCTGAAGGTGTAAGAGCTGCTCCTCTAAATTTCAACTATTTCCTTCCAACTCACTTGTCAGCCTGCACTTCATGTGCATAAAGTCATGATGCTCAGACAGCCATTCTTCTAAAGGAGAATACTCCATCCTCTGGGGTAGTGCCCATGCAAACTTCCTAAATTCCTTCCTTCAACTCCTGCAGACTTGAGGTTACATATAGAGATAAGCAGGTTTGCAAATCAGCATTAAAAAAATCTCTTTCTGACTAAGAAAGCCATGCAAATCCTGCCTTCATTTCTGTGTCTGATTTCATTTTGGTGCTTGACCCCTCTCAGCACTTACCAAACTTCAAGACAAGTTGGAAATGCACCAATATTAACAGGGAATTAACTCTAGTTCTTTAAAATAAGTGTAAGCATAATTAGAGACATCCAGTTCCCTGCAATGACAAGCAATACAATTGTTCCACAGAGAGAAAGGATAAAACAAGAGTGCCTTGTAGATTCTACTCCAAATCAAGACTAGACATGCAGACAATCTGCCATTTCCAGGAAGATCCATGTGTGTCGTGTAATTTCTACACCCATTTCTTTTTATCACACAGAAGAAGTGTTTTGCCATAATTTTTACTGTGTTTATGTTACCTTTGATGTCTCAAGGCTACAGCCTAACAGAGGTTATGTTTTCCAAGAGGTGCTTACATGAGCACTGTGTTACAGAGAGCAGTAAGAAATGGGAAGACACCTTGTGCATGGCCAAGCAAACTGCTCTTCAGTGGCATGGAGACAGATCCTCATAAATACAATTTCAAAGCCTCCTGAGTTGGCTTGCTGATGTAATCACCACTGAGTGCCAAAAAACAGCACTCAGAACAACTACTAGATGTGGAGTCCCAAATTTTCTCCTGTGGTTAACATTCCCAATAGCTATGGTACACTCCTGGGTGCAAATGTACACATGTGCAAAATTTCTTTTTATTGTCTTTATTCCATGAAAGTACCATACACTTTACACTCCTAACCATTTAAACAACCATCTTTATGGGTTTATTCCCTAAAAGCTGTGGGTGGTGAAACCTTCCTTACCCTCCATCGTCTTCACATACTCTGGGTTTGGGTTTACAACCATTTTATTTCCTCAAAAGTCCCTGATTTTTCCTGTGGCTGAAGGAAGCAAGCACAGGGCTCCAGACCACCACAATTGTTTTAACCCCTGTGGCATGTAACCTGTTCAAGGTAACCCTCCAGGAAACCACGACTCCTGTGCCCAGGCCAGTGCAATGTCTGTGCTTGAGGGATGGCCAGGGAAGGGGGACATGTGGTGCCAGCTCACCTTTCCAGATGGCACCCTGACCACAAAGCGTCAAACAACAAAGCTGAGTGTCCTCAAAAGACAGAGACACAAAGCCCTCAAAGGATGTTTTTAGGCTTTTTCTGACCCACATGAGCCACAGAGGTCAATAAAATCCATAAAATCTTAGATGAGGCTCTGAGGTGTCACTGGTGTGGTATGATGGCTTCCCTCCTACAATAAACTTGCCCCTGAAGTCAGTAACAAAGCTCCTCTCAGGCTTCATTAGAGCCAGGATTTCACCTCAAATACCCTTTTGATGTTGACCCTCCCCACAGTGATCATGTCTGCTGTTGCAATTGGGTTATTTGGCCTCACAGTGACTCAGCCATTAGTGTAGCATCTGTGACGACAGTTTCACCGTCATTCCTCTGGGTGGGATCTCCTCACAGGCAAATTGCACAAACTGTGTTTGGTGCTGTGGTAAAAAAAACACCCGTTAGTGTTGGTGGGTGCAAGACTTGGCCCATATAAATGTAGGATTGGTGGCCTAAAGGGAAGGGATGAGCTGGTACATCAGGCAAAACTTACCCACATCTACCACCAGCAGAGAAAGATTTAAGCATCCATCATATAAACTAGCATCAAGTTAATTTCAAGGGATTATCAACTACACTTTAATCCTGAGGGCTGAGCTACAGTGGGGAAAGAATGACTGGTGGATGTCAAACCACAACACCTAGATAAATTTTCCTCTGGAAAGGCCATTTGACCATAAAAGAAAGCAGAAACCATCCAAGCTCACTCTCCTGCAGCAGCAATACCCATCACAAAATCTCACTGGGATCTGCAGCACATCCAGCAGCACTGAGAGCACCTTGTACCCTTTGTGTCTAGTCCAGCATGGTTTAAGGATGCTCTTCCACCAATTATGTCTGGTGGGAAGGGATGCTGACCACCTTCACAGCTCACCTATGCTCAGTGGCCATGATCTGGACCTGCGATTTCCAAAGCCCTGTGTACTCCAGAAAATGTAAGTTTAATTTCTGAAGGGAGAACAGAGACTGAAATGTCTTGGTTTTACTCACTACACTCCAAATTATGAGAATTAGTAGAACAGCTTGAGGCCTCAAACTTAGACAAGACAAAGAGCAGAGATAAAAGTCCCATTAGTCTTTTAAAAGTACTGATGTCCAGCAAGATACTTATTCTGTGCAAGCAGCAGGCTGGCTCTGGAGCACTGCAGTAAGACAAGGCATAATAAAAATTATCATCCAAGCAGAATAGTTCTGCTAAGACAGGGCTCATTTGGGCTAATCAGCTCTGATGAGAGGCAGTGTTTTCAGCTCACACCCAGGCAGGTTCTGATGCAGCACCAGGATTCCTGGCTCCAGAGGCAGCTCACTCAGCACCAGCACAGCGGGAACTGAGCAGCACAGTCGTGTCTGGTGCCAGAATTGGCTCACCTGGTTTCTAGCCCCATGCTTCAGCTACCAGAGCCTCCTTTGTCCTCTTTACTGCTAAATACTAAAGGTTGAGGACAATATTATTGACTTTGGCAAGTAACATTGAAAATCATCTCTTACTATCTGATCCAGGTAATGTAACACTTTCCACTGCACACTTGCTAATTCAGGATTTTCATTAAGTACTGAAGAATAATTATTTGATTTGATTATATCTCTCTGGGCTAGCAGGAATCAAAGGAAGCATTCCTTTTAGTGTATGCACCAATTCTTTTAAAGATAATCAGCTTGTCTGCAACCTCTTTATCTCCACTTGGCTCTCAATAAAATTGGGATAGTGCCCCATCAGATGGGTGCTGTGAGGATGCTTCACAAGGTGAGAAGTGCTTGGCTCAGCGAGCTTGAGTGTTGCTGCTTGCAGAACAGAGCTGGCTAAAAGGCATTCCTATCCCTACCTGGAAAATGATCCTTAAACTTTGCTTATGGAACTATTTTTTATAATATCAGTAGGAGCCAATTAATTAGCTGAAAAGTAGCCCATTATTATACTGCTTTAAATTTAAATTAGAGACTATCCTAAAGAGGTGAATAGTCAAAATAGCTATTTCTGGTTCACTATTTAACCCACATGCTTATGCAGACACACTATTATTCCAGAATACATCATTTTATCCTGGCTCAACTCAATATGGTTTAAAAATGGAGACAAATAACAAAAATCACTTAGTTACTCTGCACGTAGGGAGTTCATGGCAAACATCTCCCCAGCTTTGAATGTGTAGTCTAGATTGAAATCCTCTGTGGGTAAACCTTTTGTAATTAGCATTCTGTAATTATTACATTGCCATGATGACTGAAGACATAAAGTATCTTCCATCCCTGTGTTGCCATTTCGTAAAAAAAAATAAATTTGCATTTATGTCACAGACTTAAAAGCAAATGTTCCATTTGATGTTCAGAGAGCACCAAGTGCAGACAGCCTCAAAAGTGCAATTTACAGGACAGATTCTAGTCTCTCTATGGTATCTCTCTATTGAAGACCTCTCAACTGAAGTGGATTTATAAGTAGCTGCTCTTCATTTAAAGCAGAAGTACTCTATAGTGACAGCTCTTCTAATTTATTGAGAGGAGAAAGTTATCCTCTGCTATAAAGACTAGGAAAGTGAGAAATTCAGGTATTTGATATAAATTAAGGACAATTTTGCCAGTAAAGCTTGTTTTCATGGGCTGGGAACAAACTCTTACCCTTAATTCTACCTATAAATGTCATACCTATTGACTTAGATGCCATCTGGGACTTCTAGCCATTTAAAACTTAAGCACATGTTTGTGTTGAAAAATAAAATTCTTTCTCATCTCCTTCTTGTGACAAAATAATTTATTTTATGAAATTCATCTGGGAGTGATTCTGAAATTACTTACCACTAGAAACACGTCCAGACTTGCTTGGGATTTCCTGAAAAGTCAGAAAGTACATTTCCATTTCTAGCTTCTGGGATGCAGTACCAAGCTCCCAGTGAGCCTCCAAACTTGGTACAGAGACCAGGACCTCCTCACTTACTCACAGCTCCCACTCCAATCCCAAGCCTAGACACTGAGGAAGGACTCCCAAAATACCTCTAGTGTGACAAAAATATCAATGAAATGTTAAAAATATTCCCACACATTTGAATCCCATGATGTAAGAAGGAATGCTTTTAAACAAAAAGAGAGACAATTCAGATGTAAGAAAAAAGTTTTTAACAATGGAGGTGATAAAACACCAGCACACATTGCCCAGGGAGGTGGTGGATGCCCCATCCATGGAAGCTGAATTCAAATTCAGCTTGGACATGCCTCTGAAATTCCTGACTTAGTTGAAGATGACCCTGAACATGGCAGGGGAGATGAACAAGGACCTTTAAAGGTCCTTTCCAACCCAAATCATTCTTTAGACAGGCACCAGGGATCAGAGCCATCTGCATCCAACATCCATGCCAGCTCTCCTGCTGTGGGAAGAACACACAGCCAGCCCCAGCCGTGTGGGCATGAGAGCAGACACCTGCTCTCACTGACCAGGGCACGATTCACCTATGCTCCCCAGCCTCAGAGACCACCAGGAATTCTGTCTGACCATTCCCTGCTGTGTATCTAAGCTCTTGTCTAAACAAATGAAAGTCCCTACATGGACACAGGGACTTGTATCTCATTTGTAGGCATTATACACATCTGAATTTCATATCTTACCAAGTTCCCTAAATTTTATCAGGGAAAAAATACTTAAAATGACATCATATGCCAGTAAACAGGGTTTTGTGTTTTACTGCAAAGAGTGTGCTTGGTTATAGCACAGTTGCAGTTTGCTTTTTGATACCAAGTCCCATGGATACCTGCATCTCTAGAAATACATGTGATTTTGAGCCCATATCTGATACTTTTTTGACAAATACCAATTCATTAACATCCTCTTCAAATACATGCTATCACCTTGCTTAATCAACCACAACAGAAGAGAAATCAATCAAAGCCTACTCTTGCCTTGAAGCTGAATTCCCACCTATGACAACATCATCAGAATAAAAACAAGGAAAAGGCCACCTTAAGACATTTGCAGCAAAATAACCACATTAACCAATTTTGGTACAGCCCCCAATCACTTACTTGTCCTCTAAGAGGCTCTGCCCCGTGATCAGGTTTTTCCCAGACGGCGCATAGTCCCAGTTCTCCTCCACAATGCCGAGGTAGTACGTTCTGGTCCTGGCTTCCACCAGCGCCCAGAGGCAGAGGAAGGCCAGGGCACGGAGGTGGCCACTGCACTGAGCAGGAGGCATCTGTGGCACTGGCAGCGAGGCTGGCACCTGGCACACCTGGCACACCTGGCACCTGGCACGGGCAGGCAGCAGCAGGAGGCACCACGGGCAGCTCACCCCTCCCCTTCCTCCCAGCTCTCAACTAGTTATAAATAAGGAAGGGACAGAGCAAAGCTCCTCCTTTCCAGCAGGTTAGGACTGGGATAGGTAGAGAGCCAGGCTATGCAGAGCAGGGAGAAGGTTGCTGTCATGGCAGGACCTTTGCCAATCTTTTGGTTAGTGAGTAAATTGCTTGCTCACCTGTCCAGGCTAGAGACAGTTGGTGGTTTTTAGAAGTTTGGATGCTTGTTAATCCTCCTTTTTCCAGACTAGGTGATATGGCATACTGTGGCAGAAGAGGGCTTAGTGTTTTTGCCATCCCCATAAAAACCCTTTTAAAACAGTGTTTCTATTTTAACTTCTTTAGCATGTCTGAGGTTTCCAAAAATAGGATCTTGTCACCTTCATTGCTTATTTTTATTATGCACTAAGGTATAATCCAGCATTTCTAGAGAGGGCAAAAAAATTGGCCAGTATTTCTCAGCATTTTCTGATCTATCTATTAAGAGTCCAATTGATTTAATTATATTCAGTTTTAGAATACCCAAAATGAGGTACCTTTTTACAAGCATCCCTGGAAGTTAGAGCCCTTATAAAAGTATTTCCATTTGCACACCTAAGAATTAAGGCACACAAAGATCACCCTTTTATTAACCTTGGTAATTAACATGCCCACGTAGCTCTCTAGAAAAGCACTCCCTCGCTTTATAGCTTAACCTCTTCTGAGAGGATATCTGTGTTACCATCTTGGCAAAGCCCAGTGTAAACCTATACTTGATGGGATAGAATATTTTAAACCACTAAGGAAACGTCCCAAGAAATATCATCAAGGTGACAAGACATTTTGCAAAATCTTACTGCTCTGTTCGTAATTTTTAAGTGACTACAGATAAAAAAAAGTTGCAGTTCTGGGATACAGATCTTGAGACTCATTGCAAGTTTGAACAGTTGTGAAATTCCCCTTTCAGGTCCAGAACCATCTGACCTCTTCCTGTGGAAGTTAATGGTTATCCATGACGAGGGGTGCAGGAGGTTTCAGGAGCAGATTTGGAAGTCACAGGTTTAATGCTGTCCATGGATGTGATGTGAATTATGTGGCAGTCGGGTGAGGTTCACCCCCTATGGCCAGTTGTGCTGAGCTCCCCTCTCCTCACTGGTGTGCAGGTGTCTCTGAAGTCACAGAGCATCACCCAAAAAACCAGGTGCTGTTCACAGCAGCCCAGCTCCAGCCACCTGGACCTCGATAGGTCTCCTCTAAATTAAGAGAAAGGCACACAGACACATGCAGTATCGTGCTGAAGAAGTTTTTGGGGGTTTTAGGCTATGCTTTCCATCTCTTTAGCTATGAGGACTGAAAGCCCAGTATATGTGGGTTAAGCATACAGTCAGACAAACTGCAAATAGTCATCTTGACACAGTTATAAAAGCAGGAGTCCCCCCAAAATTCCCACTGATACATGCTGATGTTCATTTTCCCGTGTCAGTTAATGGAATAACAACGAGAAAGAGGAGAGTACAGCACAGGTGTTGTGCAGCAGGACAATGCAGGTGCTGTACAGAGATCCCTGATCCTCACAGGCAGCACCTACAGTCTTCCTGATACCCTTGGACACCTCGCTGATCTCTCCACCCTTCTGCTGCAAACCACGCCCAGCCTCTTGTCTTCTCACGTCAATCTGCATCCTCTCTTCCAAAGCACTGACACTTAAAAGTCATCTTCCTTTTCCATTGCTTTATTGTGTCACTTTGCTGCGTTGCTCAGAGGATGATGACTAAAAGCATTGTGGTTCTAACAGGCGTAATTAGAAAGCAAAAGAGAACACAATGGCAGTGGGACAGAGCTCTGCCAGCCCAGTGGCACAGCCCATCGAACACCCCCGGGGTGGGACAGACTGGCCAGCTGCTGGGCTGCACACCTGAGAAAAGGACAAGGTGACACCTGGGCGTGTGCAGGATCCCACTGCCATCTTTTCACAGGAATACCTGCACTGCCCAGAGGAGATCTCCTGAGCCCAGGGGAGTTACAAACTTCATCACCTGTCACTCAAGCACCTGCGTTTACCAAAACTCCTGCCTGGTATGCAAATATTCATCGTCATAATGTAGCAAGCATTTGCATTCGAGTAGGAAATATGTATATTTATAGGGCAGTGTGCACTTTGAATGAGATTGTTCAATTGCTTAAATCAGCCATTTGCATGCCATTAGAGATATTTAGGGACTGGGTACAGGGCCAATTTAATCTAGTCAGTGTTGTTATTACTTCCTGTCTATGTGCTTCTCTGTAACTCAAGAATTCTGTTATGTTTAAATCTCTGTATATGTGGACTAATATAACACAAATGCATCAAGCTAATAGGGAATAGGAAGGGGGAGTGTCCAATTCTGAGCTGGCATCTGACTGCGTTAATAGTCATTTAAATAATAATAGTGCTACGTCCTAGTTTTTCTATTGCTTCTCATGCACCTAGGATTGGGTCCTGGCTGCTTTCTTCTTAAAATAACTCTTTAAAATTCAAATATGAAGTTAATTTATTTGTCTATTACTGTAACATTTACTTGTGTAACAGGAATAATGCGTAGACATTAGCACTCTGTATCAGCAACGTGTTGTAAGCCTGGTAAACGCCTTAGCTTGGCTTCAGCACTTAGTAGATCTGGCAACTTGTATACCCTTTGCATCCGTACATTAGCACTTAATTACCTTGTCACATCATTAAACCCAGGCACATTTGCATTCCGGGGAGGTGCTGTGGGCGTGACTCAGAAAAAGATGAAAGAACAGCTGTTTTGCCTTTGCATCAGGAAAAATTTCTGGGAAGCTCCCTTCCAGCAGTGAGATCATGGGATTAAATTTGTCACTTCGTCCAGGATCCTTTCAGCAAAGGGGTTGGCTATTGGCTACTCTGAGATTTTCTGTCCCTCTGAAGGATAGAATTAAAGCATGGCTGTTCATTGGACCAAAGAATGAACATCATGAATACCACTTTCTGAATGAGCCCCAAAACATAACCAATAGAGCTTTCTTTTCAAGTAAATCAGGAATTACTGCAAGAATTAGCTTAAATTAGTGCACTAATGCTCAGACTTGCACCAACTAATGTTAATGATTAAACTAAAATACTTAAGTTGTGATGGCTGTAAGATCAATGAAGAGAGATGATGGATGTGCTGATCTTTGTCAGTTCCTTGAAATTAGATCATAGACAAGCACTTTATGCAGAGTGGCTATGACTGAAGCCCAGCTTTGATTCTCCATTGAGCATATGATGAGCTGATGTTCATGCAGATTGTCTACTCTGTGATTGCCTCCTCTATTTCCTCTGCTTCTTCTTGATAGTATAGCTCCCATTCATAGCTGACCCTTCCTGATGCCTCTGCTGTGTTGCTCCATTGCAATCCAGGTTGGGGAATTAGTCTGTTTCCAGCATAAGATTACCCTTAGCTAATATTGCCACCAGCCCTGGAGCTGTGCCTGTAGTGACCATCCCAAGGTGACAAAGTGTGAATCATTTGGGAACTGAACCCTTCTAAGTTTTGCAGCAACCAAGACATCCTCTCCCTTCATCAGTTGTCCCATGCTCTCCATCCCAAACATGCATTAAATATAAAAGTCTCTTTGTACATCACTTAAAGCCACTTTCTAATCATTTTCTGAGTTGCAGCAGTAGTGAACAGAATATAAACCTCATGTTATCTTGGGAATCACACAAGGTGCATGTGAATTACTTGAATCTTTTGAGTTCACACTGGTAGGTGGGAAATCTCAAAAGGCATTCAGAATTTCTGTTTGGTGTTCTGGATAGGACTTTGGTGAGAAAGGCTTCCTTGTCATTTCTCTGGAGCATTCCAGGGAATGAGTAAAGTCTGAGTACTGAAACTGTTGGAAACACTAGGACAAAGAAGTGCTGGAACTCCAAGAATAACAAGGATCTACAATGACAGACGATATTAGAAATGCAGCTTTATCCCATATTACATGTGACACGGTGAACCTGACTCACATCTGCCCAGAGGTCTTTGAGGCAGGATGGAAACTGGAGCCATCCCTCCAGATTCCCATGTCAGAGCCCACATAGCTCCCTGGCATTCATTGCCTTCCAGCCATTTGGGCTCAGCCCATGCACCCAGCTCAGGGTCACAATTGGGCATTTACCACAGTGGTTGTCTGCAGATTAGTGCAGAATAATTCTCTGCACATCTCTGTGCAGACAGTCTTCTTGCACAACAGCTACATTGGTACATTACCAGTGGACAAATCTTGTGGCAAGGTGTGAAATGGAAAAATGGGCCCCTTTGTTGTACCAGAAGCAGCACACAGATCCTTTCTTTTCTGTCAAGGTTTTGAGCCAAACCCAGTGTCTCTCGCACCACCAACGAATTATGATAATAGATTAATTTGGATTTCAGAGAAATCAATTATACATTTGTAAAATACTCCTAAAGATATTTCAATTTGAAGAATGTAAAGGAATGCAATGATGAGAAGAAAGGCATTTAACTGTATACTGAAAGGAATTACAAGCTTGAAGAGATTACAATAAATTGCCAAATAGGCTGGGCAAGCTAAAAAAAGTAAGTTTGATCCTAATTAACAGAAGCTTCTTGTGTGTGGTAACTCATGTAAATCTCCACTGTTAAAACAAGGTTAATACCTCGACAGAACTTCAAGGTACATTATTTATGAGTTTCTATGGTGCTGCCTTATTGTAGCACTTACCAAACATGAAAGAGCTTAACATTACGTCAGCATGTGGGACAGAACATGTTTATTAACCCTATTATACAAATGAGGAAGGAGGAAGGGTACACAATGTCCAGATGCTCACAAAGCAAGGCTGCCTGGTCTCTTGACTCCCTGCCCAGAGCTGGGAGCAAGGCAATAGCCCTCCTGGACCACAGGCTTCCCCCTGAGCCTGGGGCTGGTGGAGATCAGGGGCTTGTTGGACTTCCAGTGTTAGTGATGCTGTGATTGGTTGCATGGTGGAACTCTCACACACACCTTTGCTGTCTGCCAGCACGAGGGCCTGTGCCCAGTCCACCTGAGTTCTCCTCCAGGCAGCTCTGCTGCCATTCCAGCCTCCTCTAGTCACCCTGTGGCCATCATGGGATCCTGTTCCAGACCTGAGCTCTGCCCCAGGCAGCTCTGCTGCCATTCCAGCCTCCTCTAGTCACCCTGTGGCCATCATGGGATCCTGTTCCAGACCTGAGCTCTGCCCCAGGCAGCTCTGCTGCCTGTCCAGCCTCCTCTAGTCACCCTGTGGCCATCATGGGATCCTGTTCCAGACCTGAGCTCTGCCCCAGGCAGCTCTGCTGCCATTCCAGCCTCCTCTAGTCACCCTGTGTGCCATCATGGGATCCTATTCCACCACGTCTCATGGCATTGACCTACTTACTTACTCTAGAGGAAATGTGACCCTTTTGTTTTCCTCCTGTGAGATCATTGCCTCATTTTGTCTCTGGGTAAATAGAGGAGTTGTGGTTATAAACCCCAGCACTGGAAACCCAACCAGGACTATTTACAGCTGGCAGCAGAAAGGAAGGCATCAAGCACTGCAAGCAGGAAAAGAAAGAATTGATGTGATTACATCTGCACAAGGGGCTTCCAAACTGTTGCAAACTCAATTCTGCCAGGCAATCCATTCCCAAGAGTGATATTAAGCTGCATACTCCCAACAGGATTGTGACACTTTGCTTAGGGTCTGTTGATTAAATGGGAGGGTGTCTTGGTGGAGGAGCTGACAGGAGTTACCTGATGTCCAGACAACTTCTTCTGGCCAGTTTCTTGGCTGGAAAGGAGCAAATGTGGAAAATGTCACAACCTTGTGGAGACCTGGATGACTGCCCACAGTGAAATCATGTGATTCATGGGATATGCTGCCAGCACTGTTAGTGTCTTTCGTCTGAGTCTACAAAGTTTTGCAATAAGGAGCAGCCCTACTGTTCTTCAGTGACTCTACTTCCTATTTGAAGGAGCCTATCTTACAGACAGAGTGCCATTCCTGGAATGGAAGCCTTTCAGGTCTGGTATTACAAAGGAAAATAATTTCTGCTGCATTAGAAAGTCCATAGTCTATGGAAAAAATCCCTCTTGTCCATCAGCCCAGTTACCACTTTGAAGAGCTTATTATGGTCTTTCAAAACATCGTTTGCCTTTGTTTTATAATTTCATGTCAGTACCAGATCTTACATAGTTGATACTGAGAATTTCTTCCTTTCCCCTGCTGAGTACAGTCCTGGGAGTTGCAGAACACCCTTGTTTTAACAGAGATCTGTTTAAGAATCCAGATTTGGGTCAGGACTCTCAGCATCTTTCTTTGCAAGAAAGGGCTGTGAGCACCATGGCAGGGCCTGGTAAGCCCACACTATGTATATAAGGCTGCTCAAATTTGCCAGTTCTGGTACAGGTTCCTCTCCAAAAGGATTATGAAGCAAAAGGCAGCACGATGCCAACCTGGCTCCACCACCCCTGGATCCAAGCTGAGGGGTTTCTGTGCCAGGGGCCACTTACATTTCTGAAATCAGGACTAACTCAGAACCACTCTGGCTTTGCCAACACGGTGCCAGCAGAACTTCCTTCCTTCCTTCCCAGGCCAGGTTAGTGGTCCAAATGGTAAACTTCACAAAGGATGTGCATCCTCCAGCTCCTGCAGGGCAGATCACACAGCTCCACAGCCTGTATGTTTTGGAAGTAAAAAGTGGACATCAAACCCCACCTTTGGACACCCCAAAAAGCAGCCTGAGCCTCCTAAGTGCTGAGCAAGCTCCCCCGATGGAGGAAACATGGTTTCAGCTGACTAACTGTAAGCACTCAGTTAGCTTAGCTTCTCCTCCTGTGTGCTCATCTAAAAGTGGGGATGATTACATCTGACTCCCTCTCCAGGTATTTGGAAGCTAATTTAGTTAATGCTTGTCAAGCACTTTCAGGTCTTCAGATGAAAGGGGCCGCAGATAGGCAAAGCACTGCCATTACTATTAATTATTTCTATTGTGCAAGGAGACATGAAAGCAGCAAGAGTGGTGATTACTCGCTTCCTTTACAAGTGTCAAGGCACAGCGCAAATACACAGACGGGGATCCTCCCTGCCCTGCAGTGCTCCTAATCTCACCAGCCAGATCAGCCAGACAAAGAGAGGGGAAGGAGCACAAACCAGACAAAAAGCAATGCATGTAGTGACTTACCGCACAGGGGCCGGGTTTTGCAACAGCTGCTTTATACAAGTGTCCTCTTAGCCAAAAAAAGCACAATATTACTGTTCTGAGGTATTTAAAAACCTCAAGTCAGCATCTCAAAATAAGGAAAAGTCTTTTACAAAAAAGTGGTAGATGCAACTCTCCTTGTTTGCCCTCTAATTTTGAGCAAATCAAGCTTTGAAGTTTTTCTTTGCAGTCATGAGTACTGAAAATATTTCATTAATAAAGAAGAAGTCAAAACTATCCACGAACAACTTGAAATGTTTGGATAGATAGAACAAATTCCTGGTGGTAACAGGTTGCTGTCAATCACCTGCTCTGCAGGAAGGAAGTGACCATGGGCTTGGTGACAGCTCATCCCTCTTCCCTTCCAGGTACCCAGTGAGTCTCACTGTGAGTTTTCATCCTCCCCAAAGTGCCAGGGGTCTGGGTGTTAGGAGGAGCTTACATGCAGTGATGAGGTGCTCCACAGTAACTTGTTCCTTTATCTAGTGCCTGACTAGACAGGCAGACAGATACAGAAGTAAAAACCCCAAGTGGGTCCCAGACATGATGAGAACTCACACATGACTGTGAAAATGCTGGCTCTGGCTCAGTGGAGGGAGTGGGAAACATGGCCAAGGCCAGTCGCATAGCTGCAGTGGGATGCTCTGGGATGGGATGTGCCAATCTGAGCCATCACACCTTTCCTTCAGACTGTGAAGGGTAGCAGAGGCAGATCCTGGGTCAGGGAGCACCAGGCTAGCCCAGGAGTCAGGCATGTGCATCCCTCATCTCCTCCAGGGTCTGTTTTAGCCCATCAGTGAATGAGGCTGTAGCTGGACCTGCAATGTCCTGGGTGAATCCAGCAACTGCTGAATCTTCCTCTGACTGCTGTATGAATCCAAATGGTATTCTTGTTTGCTTTTTCCCAAGTAAAACTACCCAGTTCACTTAATAACACCTAGTGAACATCCTTGGGACAATATCAGCTGCATTTTAAAAAAATTTTAATTTATCATGGGATGACGATGCCTGATGGAAGATACCACCAGACATGTGTTTTAATTAAACTATTGAACTGCTCTTAAAAGAATCCCAGCTTCTTTCAAAAAGCAAATCCAAGGAAGAGGCAGCTGTATTTCTTGGAGATCATATGGAAATGCCTCCTTATCTCATTAATCATCTCAAGGATATTAAAAATAGGTTTAAATTGCTGAACCAGCTGTCTTCCATACACTGCTTCTGCTTTCCAGGGCTGCATGTCATCCCTGGGCTCCTCCAAGCTCCCTCTAATGGCCACCGACATCGTGGGTCATTGTCCCTCTGTGCCATTGCAGGGGAACCACACAGGCACGAAGCTCCAGCACTGCACAGGGCAAGATGTGCCCCCTGGAGGAGCCCCTCCAGGCTTTTATTTTGGTAGAGTGTGTGGCTTCATCTTTCACCCAGCTCTTTGGTGATCCTGTCTCCACCCAGTGTCTTCCCTCTTTTCACTTCCCGGTATTCTTGCCTTTCTCCCAGATTCTGGAGCCTTGCCATCTTCACAGAGTTAGTGCAGGTCTTGCCCTTAGCTCAGCTCAGGCTCACACCCAATATAAAAAATGGATTACACCACCAAGGAATGACAAGAGCATACTCCAGATGGTTTGTTCATCTCTTTAACTCTGGTTTTTGGATGTCTTCCTCATAATGGCTCAGGCAGGGCTACCTGGAGCTGGCTAACCTGGACCATGCCCAGACGACTTTTGAATATTTCCAGGACTGAAGATTTTTTATCTCCAAGGATGGAGTTCTCTCCTTTTCGGAAAGGACTTTTAATTCTGTCTGTCTAATTTTACACATGAATAAAATGCCTGCAGGAAAACTTTCCTCAACATCCCTCCACCCTCAAAAAAGCCTTGACTCTGACTATCAGTGGACATAGATAGAGTAAAGAATAAATAATTTGAAGATGAAGATTGTTTAATTTCTGGGGAAATCTGGGATGTGTTTGTCTATGAAAGCAGAGAATCCCTTTCAGAAACCCATGCAGTGCTAAGAAATGCCCAAAAGCACTTCCCAGTTTGGGAAATATTGACTTAATTGCCTGGGGCCCTTCTGCTACCTATGTGGAGATTTTAAATACTACCTTGTCCCACAAGGGATGCAAACAACTAACAACTTTGGAGTCAGCAAGTTTCTCCAACCAGTCAGCACCAGCTGAAAAGAAACAAACTTCAGGATCTGAAAATTAGCTGTATTTCCAAAGGCTTATTCAATTTTTCCACATATATTAATTTCTCTCAAACAGGCAAAGTAAGTAGTAAGGACTAATTCTGGCTATAAACTTGCATATTCAAAACATCACAACTACGCACACAGAGCTAGTATTGATTTTCCTTTTTTTCCTTTTGGCACCAAACCAGATGGAAATGGTGAACGAGAGGACAGTGCCCTTTGCAATAACAAAACACTTAATGGTCACTTCTGATCTCCTGGGTGCTACCCTCCTCTTTCATTCTGGTGGGAGTCACTGCCCCAGGTGCATCAGTCTTGCATGGAAATTTCTAATCTCTTTCAGGTTACCTGGGTAAGGTACATCTCTCAGTCTGACCAAAACCAGCACTCTGGACTACAGAAATCTTCCCTCCTGACAGTGTCAAACATCTATAAAAAATACAGTAAGCATTTTTTGACAAATCAGATATTTTTTGAGCATATTCCCAATATTTGTTCTTTATTACTGACGACTTCCTAAGAAACCTGGGGCAATTCAGGGCAGGAGAGGAAGAGTAAGATTTCCCCTGTTTGCTCAGGTAAAGAGGGGCATTTTCCAGTCAGTACTACTTTTAGCTCCTAATTCACCCTCTCCTCAAGCACATTCTTGGGCAAACCCCAGTGTCAAAACATATGGATGAGAAATGCCTTTCAGCCAAAATCAGAAAAAAGTGTTCCATGAAACCAACAAAATGAAAGCACAAACCTCTAATTATTTTAATATTGGATAGTGACAGCGTTGTTCTGTGTTGGGAGTACAAACAACCCTTGGCCACAGGTCATAGTTCATTGCTCTTTTAGAAAACATTGGGGTTGGTACAGTGCTGTCCCTGGGCAAACCACTCAGGTAATTAAATGAAACAAGCTTTGTTATAAATCAGATGAACAAACACGCACACAAGCAAGCAATGGATAATACTTTGTTGGATGGGCAGAACTCACTGGGTGCTGTCTCAGGACCATTCTCCTCACACCCAGAAGGTACTTCTGCAGAGGGTTGGCTGTGCCACCCTGGGGTGCCCTGGGGTCACAGAGTAACTGATAATGAAGGGGTTTATTCCCACTGTCTCTTGGTAGTGGTGCAGGTGTCCCCAGGGGCAGTGATGTGCTGCCATGGCAGGGGGAAAAGTGTGCTTAGCAGGGTGTCATCTCAGGGAGCAGAGAGAGACCCTAACTGTGAAGGAAAGTGGATTATAAAAGGAGAGACAAGAGAAAAGAAAGAAGGTGGGGAAATGAGTAAAACAGAACAGAAGGAAAGGTCCACCCATGTGACTGTTGTTCCTGTGAAGGGCAGGTCCAGGATATGCTGTTTGTTGGGACCACCAGTGGATGATGGTGCAATGCAGTGAATACATTCCCAAAGAGTGCAGAGAACCTATTTCAAAATTTGTCTAGAATAACTTCCATTCCACCTCCTCAGACTTATAGGTATCCTTAATATGAAAACCTTAACTTGCCCCACTCAGCCATTGAAAGTAGTTTTTTTCTGACTATCTTTGATCTGATCCAAGTCATGACCCTTTTTGTAGTGAGCTGTTTCTCAGCTCCCTCAATACCTTTGCCATGCAATCAGCTCTTTGTGACATAGATCATGCAGGTCTTTGATACTCCAGATAAAGGAAAACCTGAAAAACACTGGTAGTGCCATTTACATCTTCCTGTTACTACCTTAAGAGCATCTGCATGCTCCTGGACACAGGCAGGCAGATTCAGCTGAGCACCTGCTGCAAGAGAAGCAGGGCAGCTGGTGCTCCAGGCCAGGTTACCTGCAGTGCCCAAGCACATGGACCTTCTCAGAGCCAGCTCATCTCAGAAATAGCCTCTTAACAGCACCTAAATTCCCTAACAGCAGTCTGATCTCAGGAAAATCAACCTCCCTTTCCCTCAGCTGAAGGGAACTTTAACAGCAGCAAGAAATAACTTGTGTCAAAATGGAATAAATTAAATTGAGTGACGTGTCACTGTGTACTCAGAAAAAAGCTGTGACTTCAGAGCAATCACTTAAGTTTTGTACAAGAATAAATGGGAACAGAGCTGCCTTGCTCTTTTTCCCACACTGTATCAACAGCTAAAAGGCCATTTTTCCTTAGTGCGCAGCAGCCACGCTCCAAATGGGGCAGATCAATTAATAGAGCAAGTGGGCAGTCAGATATGCCCTTCAAAAACCTGCACAGGGCTGTAATTCTTCAGTATCTCACATTGCACCACTCAGGGAAATTGTGGGGCTGGAACTGTTTTCATTCCTATCATGATGAACAAAATTTTTCACATATTTCCAGTTCCTCTCTCAGTTCCCATGTACTACTGTAACTGGAAAATTAATAAGAATTTATGGCTAAAAGAGTAGAATTAAAAGGAGCATCAGAGCTGGTGTACAGCAAGTCGATATAATCAGGGGGCATTGATCAGTGGAACACAAAATGTTTTCGTTGCCTTAAAAGTCAATATTGCAGGGGGAAAAATAGATGTACACAATTGTATACACTCATCTTAGCCACTAAACACTTCACAGACAAAGCTCAGTGTTTTTAAGTGTTTTAGAGGTTGCTTGCTTTCATTTCTTTTGGGTGACTCTGTCGCTTTAGAAAACCAGGTAGGAGTCAGGATGCCTGGTGTTAATACAGATTTTTATTATGTTCTTCTTTTTGGCATTCTTCCTGTGCCTCACAATGAGCAGTACTTAGCACAGAGCTCATCAAAGAGTGAATTTAGATCCTACTCAACAATGAGCACATCTAAAGATATTCTTGAACCAGTAAGAGAATAGAGTTCAACACAACCTACTAGTATTTTAGTTTTTCTGTATTGACTAGAAAGCACTAATCTTTGATTAAGACCCTGAGCACACGAGTGTTATACAAATGTAGATGAAAACACTGAACTTGCCCCATATAGTTTAAAATCTACATTGTTGATAGACAAACTTTGGAAAGTGCAGAGGAGAAAATGAAAAAGGTCAGTAAAAGAATGTAGTGCTGGGGACACAGTATAGGTGAGAAACTACAGAGGTGAGGTTTGCACATCATCCTGGACGAGTATGAGCCAGGCAAAACCAGAGAAAAGCGAAATCAAAATGAAGGATGCTGAGCCCAGCTTAGGGTGTTGGGTATGTGAACATGGGAAAGGTGGTGCCTGAGAGATATTATGGAGTTAAAGTCTATAAAAACTCCAAGCAACCAGGATATGAGATTTAGGGGCAGGGTTCGTCTTAAGCATCATTATGAAGTTCCCTCATTTGCTTCTTAACTCTCTACATAAGCTGGCTTGTCCCTCCAGTTGTTTCAGCTGTCAGTGCAAATTGCTGATGGTCTTCAAGTTGTTCTAAAGTTAATTCTTTAACTGCTTTAAATGTCACTGGTGCCTTTGTCCTGTCTGAAGGTTGTACGGCACTTACTTTGTTCCTGTCCCTTGGAGTTGAATCACTGCCACAAAAGACATGGTTAAAGGCTGTTGCTGCTCATGTCAGCTGGGGCATTGGATTCAGTGAGTTAGTTCAGTTTTCCTCCTTGTTATCATCTTCATTTTAATGGAGGTTCTTTGCCTGAGATCCCTCTGAGGTCACTAAAGATTTTCACTGACTGTGAATCAGCAATTATTTGATATTATTATTTATATTAAATATGCAACCAGGGACTGAATTCCTGGTGCTTTTGCAGTCACTCTGCCATGCTGGTAGTCCTCATGGATGCAATTCATCTGACAACAAATTCTGATATCTATATCTGAACCAGTGGTAAGATTCTTTTACCATTAATGATTTACTGTATCTCTACAGTAATCCCTAAAATAGATCTTGTGATCCTTTTTCTTAGAAGTGTGTGTTTCTCTCACGAGAAATAAGACAGCCTAGGTTAACATCTATGCCCAAAGTCACATGAGATGAATTCCACCCTTCACAACCAATCTTTCCTAGAGAGTTTAGAGGATGAAGGTGAGAGGTGAGGATGCAGAAGCTTGTCACAGAAGGGATGTTTTCAGTTGAAGGGAGGGATCTGGGTACATTCCCAGCACAACTGCAGCCAAATCTGACCTACCAAGTAACGTACATATTTTTATGTTTTAAAGTTTGGACATATTTTATCAGTTATTATTATAATCACATTTTCTACAAAAGAAACTCCCTTTCTCCTCAGTATGAGTCTTTTCCCACTTCAATTTAATGTCTCAACACTCTTCATTGTGTTTTAAGTTTCTTGGCCCATCCCTAGTGTCTCTTCTACCTTTATTTTCTCCACTGCCAAAGCAAATTTTCAGTTTCCCTACCATATTCCCACTCTCTCCTCTTTGGAGTAGTGTGGTTTTTTTGCTTCCTTGCTCCCTCCCTTGGTCACATATCTCTTTTCTCCGCCGCCTGTCTGTCCTTCTCTCTCCTTTTTCTCCTGTCGTACTGTGAGCCTTCTTCCCTTCCCATTCTCCTCACCTGACTCTCCCAGGAGCATGCTTTGGAGCATGTACTGAATTTTAAAGCCACAGCCTGGTGTGCAGAAGATGACACAACACCAATGGCCAGACTTTGCTGTGCCACCACCTCGTGCTCCAGCCACACTTTCTGCCAGGTGCTCATTGTTCCCCTGCCATCTCCTGCCTTTCCTCTTCTGCCAAACTCCACACAGCTGAAACGGTAACAGCTGTAAAAATGTCTCTGCTGCTCCCATCCACGTGTCCCGGGGGCTGAGGCATTGACCACTGGAACACTGCCTTAAAATAATCAATAACCGCGGGTGGCACGCCAGCCTCGCGCTGGCCAACCAGGGAGAACTTGGGGTATTTCCTCATTCTCAGAGAGAAACAGCTATTTGTTTAAGAGAGGCCGTCACCCAAAAACCTTGCTGTGCCTTGCTCACACGGCCACGCTCCAGGAGAGAGGAGCTGGAAAGCCTGAAGCTGGCTGTGGGCAGCTCTGGAGGCCATCTTAGCCTGTTTGGAAGGTAAGCAAAAGTATTTACATGCTTACTGCAGCATTAAAAAGCAAAACTTTCTGAAAACCTCACTAAAAATTAGAAGCTTGCTTTAGCCACCTTGCTTAACGAAGCTGTAGAATGTGCTTTTGTTTGGTTAATTAGTAAAGTGGTTTAAAGTGCTCCTGGCAAACCGGAGTGTTTTCCTAAGCTGTAATAACGCACGCAGATCCTCTGATGTGCACAGGTGGCAAGGCGGCATCGATTCTGGTGGTAGAGGCTCTCACTAGGGCTGGTGATTGTTGTTTAGGTTAAGTTCTCCCTGCAGTTTGAAGTGGTATTGAGATAGGTCACAGAGAATGGGCTGGAACCCCCAGTTCTTCAGACAAAGCAGCGTCGTGTTGCTTTGCGCCGTGCAAGAACCGGGCCCTCCAGCGATGGACGAAAGATGCACAAGAGGATTTATAGCTCAACTACAAGGCTTAGCTTTTGTAGAAGGAGCTTAGGCTGTGCCTGTGCTTGTTTGCTTCTTTCTGGGGAGGGGAAGTAGGTGAGGTTGGGCAAACGAATGGAAAAGCTAAAGCTGGAATGAGATGGGAAAGCAGGCAGGCAAGAGTCAGTGTAAAAAAATAACCTAGACACTGGTTATTTGAAAGACAGGTGAAATATCCAGTATTCTTTCCATTTTCCTCCATTCCCATTCCCACTTCATCTTTCACTTGCACATTTTGGTCTGTTTAGA
Source organism: Luscinia megarhynchos (assembly GCA_034336665.1). NCBI lineage: Eukaryota > Metazoa > Chordata > Aves > Passeriformes > Muscicapidae > Luscinia > Luscinia megarhynchos. Next base: position 77,086,334 of record JAPFBE010000003.1, read on the forward strand.
TTTTTATCTGTTTGAGCCAGGGCTTTTTCCAGATGATGCAAAATGCTTTGCCAAATTTTGAGCACTGTATAAACAGCACGTAATGACCGTAAACACAGAAGTACCTCTGTTAAAAATGATCCCATCTAGAATAGTTTAATGCCAGATAGTTTATTTTAAAGATGAATTATAAAGCTCAACATGACTGCAAAGTGCTCAGAAGAAAAGGCACAGTGCTCTTGTTGAACTCATAGCAGCAGAGAACAAATGCAAATTTTTTGCTGTAGAAATGCAAACTCAGTAGTCATCTCTGGCAACCACAGCTGCTTCACAGCAATATATGGCACCCCATAAAGTCTTTCTGTTTTCCCTCTCAGCTGAAGAGGTCTGAGGACATCTCACCTGCTATCTTACCTTATCTCTTCAGTGTCTTCATTCTGTCACCAGTCTGTTTTAGCCTGTCTTTGGCTTTCTCAAATGGCTTCAAGCTACCTTTCACCTGAGCCTTTTCCTTGCTTGGGGACCCAACCTTGATTGATTTCTCTGTTCCCAGCCTGCTTAATACCTTCTCCACACCAATCTTTGTCATGAAACTTTCTGGATTAGCCAATACACATGAGTAAATTGAGGGACATTTCACTGCTGACTGCCACAGTTGTTACCAAAACTATTTGCACACAACAAGCAAAGGCATTTGCATGTGCATGAAAGGGTGTTTGTCCAGGTCCTTTTCCTTCTCTTGCATTTGGTAACTTACAGGCAAGCCTGTCATAAGCTGACAGTTCTCTCCAAGGACAGAAATCCACAGCTTGATATTTTGTATTTTCATGCACATTTTGTATTTTTATACATTTGAAAGCCATGAGCTGGAATGAAGCTATGATAAAACATCATGAAGAAGTTGTGAACAGTTTGTGCCATAAAATTGAAGGTGGCATGTGAGTTCAATTACTTCTGACCCAGTAGTCTAAAATTTCCAAACCGACATGGAGATATATCTGTGGATCCTCTTTTGTACCAGTCAGGCTTTTCTCTCTGGCTATAGATCACAGCATGGGTGCAGTGTGAGCTGAGGCTATAGACTTTGGTGAGGAGGGGGGTCTAGTAACAGCCTACAAAAAACTGGGAGGTGACCAAGGTGATGGAGTGGTATGAGAGGAGGATACAATGAGGAGCAACAGCCCTGTTTACAGCTTTGGAGTTTCAGATTGGACATGAGAAAAGACTTTTTCATCAAGGGATTGGGTCAGCCCTGCAACAGGTCACTCAGAGAGGCGGTGATGGCTCATCCTTGGGGGTTTTTAAAGCTGAGCTACACAAAGCCATGGCTGACACAGTGACCTAGTGTTGGTGGTAGTGTCCTGCTTTCAGCAGGAGGTCAGACTGGACACCTGCAGAGATCTCTCCCAACCAGTGCTTCATCTATGTTGATTCTTTGATTTTTTAAAAAAATAACCTGAATGCTATTAACTGCTAAGCTACTTATGCTATGACAGATCTCTGAAAATGAGATGGGATGGCTTTTTGAGCTGTCTTTAGCAAATAGACACATAATTAGACAAGATTGCAGCTTTTGAGATGATTTTAGGGTGGGTGCCAAACAGGCCCATAATCCACAGTCTTATCTACCCTTATGTGCAGAATAAGCATGTCACAGTGAACAATAATAAATATTTCTCCAGTCCTTGCCAAGGGTATATTTTTGACTGAAATAGAGGAAATGCAGCTGGAAGGCATCCTGGGGAGGCTTCCCCGCTTGTCCCAGTGCCAAGGCAGGGTTGAATATTCACATGGTATCATTAGTAGCTGTAGTGGGTCTAGTTCTAGCCAAATGCCAGTGCACCCACTACAATTATTTACTCATTTTCTGCTGTGATAAAAGGATTAGGAGGAGAGCAAAGTAGGCTCAAAACTTTAAAGGGTATAAAGAAAATTTTCCAACAGAATTAAAAGAAAAAATAAGAAGAAAATCAGAATAAACCTTCAGAACACTTCTCCTCCCCCCACACCCTCTTTTCTTTCCCACTGACAATGTAAAGAGACAAAACCTGGGACTTTCAGTCAGTTTAGCACCTCTAAAATAGTCTTTCTTCAGTACACTTAGGGAGAGGAGTCTCTCTTGCCATGCTTGGAGATTTCTCCACAAGTAACAGTTCTTTCATGGCTTCAGTGTCACAGGGAATCAGCCACCCAGAAAAGGGAAATCTGTTCTCAGTGTGAAATCTCTCCCATGCCTTCCAGCTTTCCCACAGCTGCTTTCATGAGCCATGTCAACTTACTGGGGTGCTATTTTAGGGATGAGCTGTTCTAGCATAAAAACAGAGGTTCTCTTCATCCATCCCTGGGAACAGAGGTTTTCTTCTATTCCCAGGTCAAGGTTTCTCATCTCTCTCATCTCTCTCTGTTCAAGTTTCTCATTGGATCACAGCTACTGCAACATCTGCTTATTTCAACACTGATGCTTCTGCTCACAGCTGTAGTTAGAGCACTACATCCCACAGGGAGCCACTTCCCCAGCTGAAAACCACACAGAAGCCATTTCCTGCTCCTCTAGACTTTCAGTGCAAGAGATTTCAAACCAGCTTCCCAAGACAGAAAACCCAGTGCATGCACCTCTCCTTCCACTCAAGCTTTAGCCCTGACTGCCAGCCAGGGTATCTGTTTGTGGGGTCATGGTTTTGTTATTGATATCTCTAATGGACAGACAATTGTCCATTAACAACTAAAATGAAACTCTCTGTTAATTTCCTACCAACACAGGTTTAGTCCTACAATTTTAAATAAATTCAATTAAACATCCTAGCTTTGAATAATTCAATTTTAAATAAATTCTCTGAAGGGAACAGGGTCTGTAGAACAGGATTACCTGTGTAAGTCTTACCTGAAACGTTTCTTTTTACAAAATTGATTCTTCTTTCATTAAAGAATAGAACTGCTGAAATCCAGTGCTCCCTGCATTGCTGTAACCCAAACCTCCCTCCCTGTATCTTTCCTGAGCAGAGAGCTGCCATGTGCACGGGAAAGTGTTCAAAGTGCATTGGGATCACCCTCTTCCCACTGGCAGTATGTGCCATTGTCTCCAACATTCTCCTGTACTTCCCCAATGGACAAGTACTGCAGCTCAGCGAGATAACTGATTTGGTCTGGTTTTTCCATGGCATTCTGGGAGCTGGGATACTGGTAAGAGATGAATGTTTCTTGTGAATTTTGCTCTGTTTTGTTTTAAATTTGGGGGCCAAGAAAACCTCAGTTAAAAAAAAAGGTCATAAAAATGTGTTTTGCATAAACTTGTGACAGCTTAAATGAGAAATTGGGTATGTAACTGAGAAAATGCAAAAAAGGCTAAAAAAAAGTGCCTAGTCAAAGAAATACAAAACATTCCTGAAAAAATACTAGGATTCCAAATTAGGAAGAAGCAACATGCCTGACTGCTCACTGTGGGGAAGAGTTATACAAGTGCTCATCCTCCAAGAGTGAAAGCAAAGGTGAGGTCCTAAACTCAGGAGGTGGAGAGTTTTCACTCTTGTCTGCACCCCCACATTACTCCTCCAACTGGTTTTGTGTACACACAATTCACAAAAACATTAAGAGAAAAACTGAAACATGTTTCAGCAGGTGTAAGTTCAAGACCCAGCTAACACTTTACAAATGTGGAGTTGCAAATGGCTTAATAAGCTGAATGCCTCCTGTTCCCACACTCCCACCCACCTTCTTTTGGGTTGGATCTGGTTTGAATCTGTCTTCTTTAACTAGTTCTGCATTCTAGGTCACTTTTATGTGAATATCCCTGGCTAAAAGGGAATATGTTGGAGAATACATCTTTCCAGTTCATCAGAAAGCCTGCTCCCTTTGTGCTCTCAATTATCTACCCAAGCACAGTTAAAAAGCTGAGCAAGTAACATGCATATGACCAGTACTAGGCAGATGGCAAACTGGCACAGAGCTGGCCAAAAAATAAAAGAATGTTTAAGAATAATTAACTTAGAAAAAAGTGGATCTCATTCACAGTCAGACTATGATGCAGCTGCCACTTAAGTCTGTGGAAAGCCTGTGTGGATCTGGTTCATACTCATAATTCCTGAAGCAGAAACATGGTGTAAGATCATTCAATAAACTGCTCTCCACCAGCAGCTTGTCTGCTTCTTCTTGTGGCTGCCACTTGGGCCTATTACTCATGCTGAGCTTGAACATAAGCATGGGTCTGTAGAAGGAAGAAGTGGAACTACATGAGAGACCTTGTGGAAAATTCGGATCACTGCAAGCCCAGGGGTCATTGGCGTTCAATGAAAGGAAAGGCAGATGTGAGAGCATCATTGGCTCATTGAAAACGTGCCTTCTTTCAAGGCTTCCACACAGACTTGCCTGTGGCCAGCACCACATACATCAAAAATGAGAACAGCTAGTCAGAGGAAAGGAAAAATTTGCATTGACTTTCAAAACACAGCATTAGGAGTAATTATTGATCCACAAACAGTGCTGTTGAGAGTACACTTTTTCCAGAAAACAGCATGAGAAATGCCCACAGGGTAAGGGGAAAGAAAGCATTATCATCAGCTCCATCTTTCCAGGTGCTGGAAGCATGGGAAAATCAAGATTGGCTTCCTGGTGTCCTAAGGAGTTATAACAAGGGATGGGATGTCCCATGTCTGGAGTGTGGTCCATATCCTGACACTACAATGAGGAAAGATGCAGCTGCAGTATGTTCCCCCATGCACCTGCCTTCCTCCCAAGGGAAACTGAGGCAAGCCAACAAGTTGTGTGATCTTGGAGAATCTCCCCAACAGCTAGGACGCAGCCTCCAGAGTCAAGACTGTGGGAGAAATTTCAGAACAGCCTGGCTTAGCTCTGTGAGCCAGTAAACCTCCCTCCACCTGGGAACTTCATCTCTAGACAGATACATAGATAATCAACACACTCTTTGGCTGAGCAGCCAGCTCCACCCTTTCCTCCTCCTCTGCTCAATCTCTAATGGAAATTATATGACATGAAAACCTCTCCATTTCCTTATTTCAAATATTTAGGATGTAGAGTGTAAGACTGGCTCTGTGTGTCATAGTAACGTTTTTCCTCATGGAAAACCTGTGTGCAACACAAGGAAATGCCTGACTGAGCCATGGCTCACACACAACTCTTGTTTTACTGACAACAGCCAAACCCAGCAAATTCTCATTGCCATGTCAAAAGGCAGGTATTTATAATCAGGCACTGCATAAAAAGAAAGCTGCCAAGCAAACCCTTCATCCTGAGCCAGGCTAATAGATGGCACAAAAGTGTTTGCTGCTTAGATGGGAAACCTCAAAAGAAAAATGACAGCCCTGGAGGAAAAGGAGTGTTGGTTTGATGGGCAGAGGTATTAACTCTTCTTCTGAGTGCCAGGCAGTTGAACACCAGGGCTGAGGCTGCCTTGGGGACCATTTGTGATTATTTAAGAGCAGACTTCTTTGCAGGAAGAAGAGCAAACCTCTTTTTAACCTCAGTGCTCTACTTCTGCAGGCTTCCAGATGTGGTCCAGCCACCACTGCAGGTGCTGTAGGTTGCCTCTAGGGTGTGCATAAAAGGCAACAGAGAATAAATCCTTCGAAAAATATTTAGAAGCCTACGGATCTAAGCAAGTTTCATAAACTGTCCCACACTGTTCAACAGAGATATTCACACTACACACATAAATTCTGTGGACTTTGTTCATCATGGTCTGCTCTTCCTGCCAGCATCTAGTCAGGCCATTTTTACAGTTTTTACCTTTCATATTTGTTTGTTTGTTTGTTTGTTTGATTGATTGATTGATTGGTTGACCAATTGATTTGGGTTCTCTTTCTTCCATTCACTTTATGGTAACCATTTCCTACTTTCTCAAATACTCCTTTACTTGTGCTGTTCATTGAGATGCTTTAACCAGCACTGGTGTGTGCAGACAAGGCAGTGGGAGTGTGCTGGCTGCACAGCCAGATCCACAAAAGCTTTCTTGCCTTCTGGCTACCAAACTGAAGTAAACTTTTCCTAACTCCAGAGTGTCTATAAGGCAGCATTATATCCCGAGTCATAGATGGTTACTGACTGAATTGTATTGGTCCAGCTCCAATTGATAATTACCATGAAGAAAGCTGACGTGAGCTGGAAGCTCCCTATTGACTGAAGTCCATCTTGTAGGTTTTCCAGAAGTTTAGCACAAAGAAAAAAACAAACAAAAAATAAAGCCCCCCCCCCCCCCAAAAAAAACCAAAAAAATCAACCAAACCAAAGTCAGATCTGTTTCAAGAAGCTCAAGGTTGATTTCCTAATTATAATCCAGAGCAGAATGCTCGGGAGACTTAAACTGCCATGATTTGTAGTCCAGCTATGTATCTTTTCTAGGCAGAAATTCAATTTTCTCAAAGCTGACACATTTTTTCCAAACAAAAAAAAAAACAACCCAACAATACCATGCTGAACTGTTTTATACCCTGAAAAAAGCAGTAGAGCTTCAGCAATCAGAATTAATGCACGAGCAATTTGCCAGACAGCTTTAGCTGTAATCCCACACTTATTTTTGAATAACTCTTCAGCAGCACCAGAATCCAAGCAGGTGTAACTCCCAGAGAAGAGTCAAAAAGTGACTTGTATTTAAAGAACATGCTGCCCAAGCTCCTGGAATTTAAAAGCCATCCCAGCAGAAGTGCTGCACACCAATTCAGCCTGTGCTTTTCTTACAGGTTATTCTGCCGGCGCTCATGATGCTGGGAGCAGGTGGAGCAGGATGTTGTGCTAACAGATGTGGGGTAAGTGGATATTTATGTGTTGAAATGGCACTGCAGAGTTTGTGCAACAGCTCTTTAAATGGCTGCTCAGCAGGTGGAAATGTGCAGTGACAAACCATCACACCACTGTCAGCAGCCATGTCAGGGAAACGTAGAAGAGGAGCTTGATCTGCAGCGTGCCTGGGCTGGGGCTGAGAGCTCAGCTATGAGAACAAGAACATTGTGATGTTGCAGCTGCTGATGTGAGGGAAATCAGCCAGGGCTGGTGCTGGAGCCCTTAGACACAGTGCTGAGGGCAAAGGGGACTACATCACATAAAGTAAAACGTGGCTCCAGCTTCCCCTGCTCAGGGCAATCCTAGAGACTGAGACAGCTGCCTGCTCCCCCTGCTTCCACAGAGTCCTGTTTCCTCCATACCCTTCCTTGGCAATCTGATTTTCCACAGGTTCATCCCTGCTTTTCTCTGTAGGGATACACAGGTCCCCTATTTGCAGGTCCATGCCAAAAGCATGAGCTGCTGCATCTGGCACCGAGGAGACAGCACTGCTTCCTGCAGTTCTGACCAGGAGAACATGTGCCCAAATGTTATACATGTGAGATGTGAAAACACAATTCAGGCTCTCTGGCACCTAAAGAAAGGCCAGAGAGACTTTTTCCTTGATAATTAAGAATATTATAAAGCAACAGCTCCTGGGAAGAGTGTTTTCCAAACATTCAAAAAGAGGTGAGTGTTACAGGGAAATCTGAAAGTTGATGGTCTTCTTCTTCAAGGCAAGAAACTTCAGGCAAAATTTGCTTTGTGGAGAGTGGAAGAAAATGCACAGCTATCCTCAGCAGGAGTGCTCAGATGTCCTGACTATAAAGGCTGCATATACAAGGCAGGGAATGGTGTGAGGCCCTGGAGAGCAGAGGACTCCTGGAATTGGTTCAAAAATTCACAATATCAGCAACCTCCCAAAGTGCCAGAGCTCCTTGGGAGGTAGATCTGGATGGACCTGCTAAGGGATCCACAACTAGTTTCACCTACTGGCAGAGAAATAGCCCTCATGGAGCTACTCAGGAACCTCTCTAATCCAAAGGCTAGTTTGGGCATCTTTCTGCTTTGGATTTCTTAGGTATGAAATGATAACTTACACTGAATACTCATAATTGCAAAATTGCTTATCATAGTTTAAAAAAAAAAGTTAAACATTATTACTGATCATGCTTATTGTTCAATCAAAATGCAACATTTTCCTCAGGGCAGGGACTGTTCTATTTGATTTTGCACAATTCCTAGTTTAATAGTTTCAGACTTCATCAAAGCCTTTACACAATGCCAAAGTATTTTCAACAGTAATAAAAATTACTGTGTTTCTCATTCACTTTGGTGAGCTCTCCAGTTCTCAGTGATTACATGCTGCATTAAGGTTTTTCATTAATCAACTTTAAATTATTACTTACAAACATACATCAATGGCTTCTTGTCCTCGCACTATGGAGTAATGAATTTGGAAAGTAATAGATTTAGAAAGCTTCAGTGTCTTGCAGCTTAACACGTACACATCTGAAATCATCACTGCACTGATGTGATGAGGAAAAAGGCCCACCCAAAATACAGCTTCTCTCATTGCATCAGCAAACAGATACTCCAGTATTTCTGTCTTCTTAAGAGTTACTAGTAGAACAAGAATAGCCATAACAGCTTTCCAGACAAACAAACCTAAGCAAAGATATCCAGATAACCAGACAGAATAGCAACTCCATCAAAAAACCAAAAATTAAAAAACCACTTCCAGACAAAGAAACAGAGAAGAAAGAAATGTGTATGGAAGAAGAACCAGAGTAATAAAGAGCAGCACAAGCTGGGACAGGAGGAACTTGGTAACTTCACCAAGTAGCTGATGCAAACATTCAAACATTGAATTCTAGAGTCTTCATCAGCTCACCACGGACAATTCAATTTTTGTGAGGGATAAAGAATGGAAAAATCAGCAAAAATGATCAGCAAAACCTTTTCAGGAGTACAGAAGAGGTCAACATCATGGGAAACAAATTTCAACACACTCAAGCATCCCAGCTTAGGCCTCCTATTGCAATTAAGGACACAAATGAGGAAATGAAATATTTCAATGAGAAGTACAACTTGGGAAAATGCTGAAAGTTTTAGATGATGAAACGGTAAATAAAATTCTTGGATTTTCACAGATCATGAGGCAAGCCTCCAGTAAAGTCTCCAGATGAGTAGATAAAATGGGGAAATGCCCCTGCATGTCTAGAAAATGCTGAGGAGAGGCAATCTAACAGCTGCAGCAACTTCAGACTCCTCTTTCGGTGGCAAGTCTCTGTCTAGATGATCTGGTACACAGTAAGGGAAATAGTTGGGATGAGGCTATTCATATAGTCAACAGATTCCAAGTGAGACAATCATGACAGAGCACAGTCATCACAGATAGCACTGGCAAGTACTACTAGTACTAGCTGCTATCATAAAACATCATAATACCAAAAGACCATTTGACTTTTTCTTCACAATTATCTTTGGGATGCCCTGTACTGCTCTGCTATACTAAAATGAATTGTTAACATAATTAAGATCCTTCAACCAAGAAGCAGAATGTACAGTTGAAGTAAATGAGCAAACAAGTGGGGGAAAGTGATTCAGAATAGGTAGGAGTTTTAAAGACAGTATCAGTCACTCACCTTCACCCCAAGGCATAGTTGGTGATCTTATTGTGAGAGACAACCCAGACACTTCCAGGACAATAGACTAAATTACCTACATTTTGCTGACAATGGAGTTCTGCTAGAGGCAATTCAGCCAACATGCAGATAAAGACTAAAGAAAGAGTATCTGGCTTTGCAAGAAAAGACTGTTAATCAATTGTGATTAAATAAATCCCATGAGAAATCCCAGTAACTTTTAACTCAAGGATTGCTTTAGAGGCAAAACAACACACAAAATTAGCCAATTCACACACCAGCATCTTTCAAGGTTTTACAGAAAGCAGTCAGCTGGCAAGCTGGAAACTGCATTGACCAGCTGGAATACATTCAGACAGAACATGTTCAGCCTTTTCAGGGCTTTGTCAAAAATCTCCAACATGGATGGTGAATGTTTCCATTTGACTCTGTAGTGCAGTGGTCTGTGGAACAGGCTGGGACTAGGAGATTTCTACCTTCCCAGTGGGCTGGTGGATTTCATCTGGTATCTGCTGGAAACAGAGAATTATCACACTTGAGATATTTGGCTTCAAACCTGAGTCATGGATGAGAGTATTTTGTATGTGCTTCCTTGGTCATGCCACTGCCCTGACTTTAAGGCCTTCTCCCTTCTCCAGTCTTCTCCTGGCTTCATCAGTCTGCCCCACAGTTTCTTCCCTCACTTGGCAGAGCTGTGAACAACCACAAACAGTAATTCTTAACAAAACTATTGGGGAGCCTGTCCCAGATGCACCACCAGTAGCACCTTCCTGGGATCTTTGTTTCTATAGGCAAACAGCAACGAGATACATCCCATTCATTACTAGAAAACTAGCCCAGAATGGAGTAAAGGTAACATTTGTGTGGGAGTGGCTGATGTAAAACATGAGTGCATTACATACAACTTGAAGTCACTGTTGGCTTGTTGCCACATGCAGCACAATTAGATTTCTCAACATGAGAAGTGGTAATCACGTGTCATGGTGTTGCAAAATGAAGGAAAGCAGCGGTAAGAAAGGCTCTTCTGCATTCCATCAATTAACAAAAACAATTAATGTACCCTCTGTTGCTTTCACACCTGACTCAGTACTTGCTTGCTTTTTTCTATTGGTGCAAGGGTCAAAAAAGGTGAAGAGCTGGAAATGCCAAGGCACATGATAGAGAACAGATCAATCCAGGACTGACCTCATACTGGCTTTGAAAGAAAACTCACCAGATTTTTCATAATTGATGGCTTAAGATAAAACTATGAATAAGTTCTTTAATACCTAGGACAGCTATAACAGTCAGAAAAAGTAAACTATTTTAGTAGCAGTAGTGGCTTCAGCATAAAGTAAGTGACAAGAAAAAGAATTCTTTCTCGTTCATTGTGAGCTCTCCCTGCTTCTCAAACCTCTGTGCACATAATGCTGATGGTCTTTTCCCTTTCAGATGCTGCTGTCAGTGATCCTGTCTGTGCTGGGATTCGCAGGAGGAGCATATTGTGTGGTCATCTCTTCTTTGGGGCTGATTGGGGGTCCCCTGTGTGACACAGGTGATGGAGAATACCTCTATCCTTTCAGGAATGACACTCTAGAGTGAGTATGACTGACAAGCTCCTCCACTTTTGCTTTCCCTGATCCCTACCCTACCTTTATAAAGTAACTTGGATTTTTTCCAAAATGAACTGATGGTTCACCCTGTGTACACCTAAACTCACACTTCTCTGAGTAGCATGTTCCAGCTGGTCATCTCTTTGACCAGGGCATCATTCTTGGGCATATTGCTTGAGTTTCATCTGCTGTGCTTGCCACCAGCCCCTTGTGCAATTTGTACCATGCTTTCAAAACACCCATGAGCTGTGACTCCCACTGGACTCAAAGGGAAATGTTTGCTTACTGTGCCACATTAATCTGTTAAATTATCAGGAATTCAGCTGGCTCTACCTACTTCTGAAAAGCAAAAATCTTCTTTAAAGTCAACCTTGACAACCATGCTCCTCAAACCAGAGCTAGAGGTGTTGAATGGACTGGGCTGAGGTACCACAGCTGGAATGGAGGATGTAGAGACACATTTTAAAACCATCACAGATCTTTCTCTTTAGTTATTAACATAATTTTGCCATACAACAAAGAGGAGATTTTTGTGCATGCAAGAAAGTACAGATGTGGCTCTCCTCTCTAATTACCAGTTGCATTTCTGCAAAGGAAATTCTGGGGAGGATCACTAGCTTTGGCCAATTATAGCACCAACTGAGACTCACTTTGTGCAATCAAGTTCAGAAAATAAAATGCCAGAAAACACAGAAAGCAGTCTCAAGTTTTTACTTTCTAATACCTTGCCAATTATTTTCCTCTATGACAGAGACAATTATTTGTTTAACCAGACAACGTGGAGTATTTGCAAACAACCCGAAAACATCATCCTTTGGAATATCGTCCTTTTCTCTATTCTCCTGGTCATTGGTGTGATTGAAGCTGTTCTTTGTTTCATTCAAGTCATCAATGGACTCACAGGCTTCATATGTGGCACATGTATGAGGAGAAGAAAGGTTGGTATGCAGTAAAAGGGCATTTTATGTTCTTTCCAGTTTTATTTTTCAGGCTTTGGTAATGGTACATGAGATGAGAGATCTGTACAGTCTCTGGACAAGCTGCTCTGAGCAGTACAGATGCATTTGCACACTTTCTGTCTGTCACATTACAGTCAGGAATAACCTGGTCCTCAGATTTTTCTAAACAGCAGACCAGTATGACATACTGATATACTCATTGCATGGTTCTGTTCCTATTTAAGAAGCCTTTTTGATAAAGTGTAATGACCCTCCCCAGCATTTGTAAGTGAGAGAAAAAAGAGATGTTTTAAATTTGTCAAATGTAGTAATATTGTTATTTTACAGAATGGAAGAAAACATCTTCCAAATGTCATTTATCACTATTGCTTCCTTTTCATTGTATATTTTAATTGTACAAGATATTTGCAGTAAGCCAGATATCCCCTGGAATATTAACTAATCATCTTTCATTCACTGTCTTTCAGACAAATATTTCTGGAATGTGAATGACCTACAAGGAATGCCAAGACAAGCCCCAAACTGCCAATTCACATACAAAAAGGATAGTGCACTGTACTGTTTTACTTATGGGGGACAACAAAAAAACATGGTCAGGTGTTTCACAGGGCAAAATTATTTTTTTATAAGGAAGGCAGGGTGGAAAAGGGCTAGATCATTTCAGTCTGAGACTCCACATTTTCATTCTCTCTAAAGAGACCTGCTAAACCTCAGGTACTGGCAAAAACATTAATCTATCTGGCCCTTACTGCTGTACTTGTGTATAAACCACAACAGTCCTCAGACAAAGATCACCACTTGCCCCCTCATGTATGTTGGAAATGGAGCTGCTGTTAATGTGTACATTTATCAGCTGCATGAAGCAGGTGATTTCTGGCTGATGTAAATAATGTCCTGTCCTCCCCAAATCCCACTGTGAGCTCACCTGTCTGTTCCTATTAATATTCAATTGGGGCACTCACAGATTTGAATGAGGATGAGCAGAGAAAATATCAAGCAGGGTTTGAGACACTGCAGAGGCAACTAAGAATGTGGTTTTCAGCTTCTTTCTGCCACCCTGGAGCCAGATCCCCTTGCCAAAACCCAGTGCACTTCTAAATTGGTTCTTCAGGAGCATCTGAGAGTTGTGGCAGCCTTAGGGGAGCTTTTGGGTCAACACAGCAGGGTTTGCAGCAAGAGTTTAAAATGTCTGGTTCAACAAAAGGGTGAAGAACCTCACCACCAATTTTGCCTTCATGAAACTGCCTAAGAATTTCACTAACTTCCACACAGGTCTGTAGGGCTGTTCTAGAATAGAGCACACGGATCAAGGAATTAACCCACCAAAGATAGACACAGATATATGTAGTAATTACATGCAGCTTAGTAATAAATAGAAGATATAATCTGAAGGCAGCAAATTGCATCAGCTTTAGTTTTTTTGCAACAGTAATACCAACCAGGAACTGCATGATTCCCCATCATCACTCAAGAGCCAGCTCTTGAACTTGAGCTAATATTCATGACTGGGAAATTTCAGAAAACTCATCATTTTAGTGACTTCCTCAAAGATTAATTTTTGGACATGAGCTGTCTTTCCTCTGTCAGCCAAATCATGAAATAATCTTTACCCATCCTGAATGCATGTAGGCAGCTATGAAAACCTGAATATACTTAAGGCACTTGGACCCTATTTTTCCTGATTTATGTTTTCTCAAGGTTGTTTGCATTTCTGCACTGTAGCATTGGAGCAAGCTCTTTATTGCAGACATACGTGGCTGCTTGTGCTGTGCAGCAGGCAAAATACTTCACATTCTCCTTTATATAAAATGGAGGAGAAAATGTCAGTTTCCTAGATGAGGAGCATATGCACCTTGGAGCATAGTTTCAGCCCCTAGAAGCAGGAAATTTAACCTATGAAACTTAAATGTCACTTCTGTAAAGAAGAAAGGGTAAGACTTGCTGAAGTTTGCAATCCAAACCTGCCAGGTGGCTTGAAAAGTTCATGTTCAGCAGTGAAACATGGACAACAGTACAACCACATACAGCAGACAGCAAACCAGGAAAAGGGTTAAAGGACAGTGGGGAAACAAGGATATTCACATGTAGTCAGGTGGAGAGAGACTCCTTCATCAGCACAGGGGCTCTGTGAACTCTTCACAGTCCCACCCTTCCTCATCCCTTAGTTTTGACTCCCTGATTCTCACCTCTGGAATAAAACCAGCTTTGGCTGTGCTAGCTCCAGGAGAGGAAGAGATACCCATTGGCACATCTCCAGCACAGAAGAATAAGTGCTCTGTGTTGCTGTCATCTGCTTGTTCCAGGCTGTCCTGCCCTGGGGATGTCTGTGTGCTCCTGGGAACACCCTCTGTCCTGCCAACTGTGTGACCACTGGCCTCACTGATATGTGTAAATATTAAATATTGCTGTTCTGAACTTATTTGCTGGCTTGATTTGTGTGGTCTAAAGGGTTTGTGAGTTCAAACTACCTCCAACAGGAAGATAAATGGGATAACAGAGAAAGCAGAGTTAAATTGTCTAGCTTGAACCACCATGAAGAAGTCTCTTCTAGGGTAGGCATCAAGATACAAAGGTCATGGGGAGAGGCAACCTTCCCCCTGCCCACACTGAAAGAGATGCCCAAGGCAGGTGGGAGGCATTGCCTTTCTGAGCAAGGTTCATTTGTCCACCATGGACAGGAACCTCTAGTGCCAGCTGAAATGCAGCAAAGAACCCACTCACAGATGTCCAGAGATCCAAGAGTCTCATCTGGAGCTAACAACACAAAGGTATGGATGACCAGAGCATGCAGCTGTCTCTTGCAAACATGAGGATGCTGAAAATTTATTTAGTGACAATACATAAAGGTGACAAAAATTAGATGAAATTATTTCAGCTTATGTTTTTTTGGACCCCCAAATCACCTTTTACATGAGTCAAAGCCTGTCCTCTCAGAAGTATCACCAGAGCCTTCTCCAGGAGCTGGCCAGCATTGCAACAGGGGCAGCTCCTCATGCTGAGCAATGTGGGGAGACCTGTGAACCCAAGCTCTTCTGGTGGGCAAGGCTTCAAAAGAAAATGTCTACATAATACTAAATATAATAAAAACAATTATTAGAACAGAGGGTTGGCTTGACTAAAGATATCGTGCTTCAAAATTAGGGTTACTACAGATTTTAAGTTATTGGTTTGGGATTTTTTCCAAAATGGAAAGAATTCTTTCAGGGAAATCTCCTGGCAAAGGAAAAGAGCAATTTTGTCCTTGTCCTTTTGTATTGTAAACATGAGGAACTTAGTAAAGCAAAGGAACTCATTCTTCTATATCTGACTTTTCTCTATATTCATCCATCCATCCATCCATCCATCCATCCATCCATCCATCCATCCATCCGTCCGTCCGTCCATCCATCCATCCATCTTTTCCATATCTATCAACTTTAAATAATTCATAGTCAAAAACTACCCAGACATAAAGACAAAAATGTTTGTGTAATTTTGATACTAATTCATTGTGCAATCACACTACATAGGCTGTGATTTAAGAACTTAAATATCTTGGGTTTGCATCAAATTTTCCCTCTCTGTCCTGCATTTGAAACTCATGCAGGAGATCAACCACTTGCAATTAGGGCTAACTTGGGACAGGAATAAAACTTTAGACCAAGGACATCATCTGAAAAATGTAAATGTTTGGAGACCAACAGCCCCATGTTTCAGCTGTCAGGATCAAGGACAATCCAAATACCTGGGCTGGACACCACAGACTGGTTCATACCCTCTCATTTCAAGAGGAACTGTCAGTTCATTTTGATGCAAATGGCTCAGATGCCTCAGGGCCTGGCACTCTGATGTTCTCAGTTTTTTTTTTTTTTTGGCTTGCAGAGCAAAGTAAACCAGTGAGAGGTTCATCCTTGCAGACTTCAGAGTGCTGTGGCCTCTGCTCTACTCTCCCAGTTCTGTGCCTCTGCTCTCTGGTGAACTCTTCTGTACAAACAAACTTTAAAAAAATCCCAAAGGGAATTTTAAAAAACTCTAACCTTTCCAGACTCTCAGAGTGCTTTATTTCATCTCCTAGAGAGCACCAGTTCTTTGGGCTTGTCCCTTTCCAGAGGAGTGACAGCCTTGAGCACTTCCAGAGATGGGGCATCCACAACTCCTCTAGGTAACACTTGCTAGTGCCTCAGCACCCTCACAGTAAAGAATTTCTTTGTGATATCTAATACCAACCTACCTCCTTTCAGTTTAAAGTCATTACTCCTTATCCTGACACGACATGCCCATGTAAAAAGTGACTCCTCAGCTTTCTTGTATTCCCTTAAGGTACTGGAAAGAACTTGTATCCTCTAAGCTCAGAACATTGGAGATACACCAGAATATCTTGGCTGCTATTCCAGGAGGACAAGGTGTCTCCAACAGGGGCTGTAACCTCTGCTTGGCTAAGTGGACATCTCAGAGGTTTTATGGCATCTCAGGTGACACCAGCCATCTCCATTTGAGCATTCAAATCAACCTCTGAAACATCTACTGGGTGTCACTGCTCTTGGAAGTAACCCTGAGTTCATCAGTCTGAGACCTGTGCTCACTCTGCCCTGCCTCACAAGACTAGAAATAGGTCAGTCAATCACCCCCTAAGATTTCTCCCCATGGGTCACTCCAGGAGTTTGAAGTGAGTAGCACAGCAGCTGGCACCCAAATCTGCAGCCCCCTATCATGAGCAGGTAGTAAAGCCCACCTCAAAAATCTCTTCATTTGTGAGATTTCTTTTTTTCCCCCCTTAAAATAGATTCATTAGCTGGGAGGCATTTACTGGCAAAAGAGTATAATAGATTCAGTGAGGAACTGGTCTTCTTGGTATAAGCTTGTATTTTTACAATCATTCTTCCTTGCACTGTATATCAGCAAAAACACTCCAGATTCAGATAAACTACCTTACACATCCTCTTTCTCCAAGTCTCCTTCGTCCCATCATGTAATGTTTTCACTTGCATCGTGTCCTACCACATCTGCCCTCCACCCCCCTGGGTCTTTAAATGAAGTTTCTCTGGAGAATTTTATGCCTGACAATTTTTTGGGCTTTTTCCCAATAGGTGAAAAAAAGCAGGGCCAGTGCAGACATTCTCTGCAGATGTCAAAGAACAAATGCAAATCTTGCTTTGGGCATGTTGAATTTAGTTGACCCTCATATGAAGGGTGCAAGGTCAGGGGTGTCCCAGGAGTGTCTGATTGCAGAGGAGGCTGAGACCTGGCTGCATCCACCTTCAGCCACATGCACCTTCAACCTGCTCCTGCCTGCAAAATATGCTGCAAAACATTTGTTTGCAGAAAAAAACTTAGTATGTGTATGCTGTTTTAAAAGTTTGTGGAACACTCATTTTGAGCAAGGAAGGCAAACCAGAGAAACCAATGGTGCCACTGGCAATGGAGCTGCAGTTTCTATGACCTTGTAGCAGGTTCATTTAAGGTGGAAGGGAGTGTTTCTAATTACCACCCCAAAAATGTGCCTTTAAAATGCACAGTGTCCCTTTTTGTGCTTAAAATAATTTTGCACTTAAAATAATAATTGTACTTAAAAAAATTTAAAAGTCATTACTCAAGGAAAATAGCATATGATTATAAATATAAAAGAATATTTATCCTAAGGTAGGTTAAGTAATCATCTGGTTGTCAGGCTTTTTCATCTCTTTTAATTTTCACTTCTTTTTAAACACTAATTATAATGTCTTCCCACCAGATCACTGCATATCTTACCAAAACCTTTACTTCCCCTTGTGCAGAGAGGTGTCACAGACAGCACGGAGCTTCCTGGCACTTCTCCCCTTTTCTTCTCACAACCATCACCTGTGTGTTCCTACCATGTCCTGCTGGCAGGATTTGCTTAGCCTGTGCCACTGTCACTTCCATGCACAGCTACTCCTGTCTGTCTGCAGGAGCTGGCACACTGCAGAAAACCTTCCTAAAGATTTGGTCTGTCACTCAGAGTGCATCTGAGAAGAAGACAGCTGAGATTTCCCCACGGAAAGGAGCTACCCTCTCCACAGATGAACAAAGGTATCCAGGAAAGCCATACATGTACCCTAAAATGGGCAGATTTTACATAGAATTGGTTATAAAGAGCCATACATGAACAGATGGTAAAGATTGACAGAGCACCTGAAATGTATCAGTGTGGAAACTCTACAATAAATGTACAATAAATGTAACCAGCTTAATTCTGTAATGCAGGTGTGAGGTTTTCTCCCAGAAATGTTTCTGTTTACAGAGAGCTTCACAAAGTTTAAAAGTCTGCATCATTCCTATAGTTTCACTGAAGAGTCCAACACCACCTTGCTTTCCTACAACTTTCCAGTGCTTGTTTTGAGTATCATCATGTAGCTCCTGCCATTGGTCAATGGTAAATATTTCTTTACTTTTCCCCAGGTTTATTTTGACCATTGCTGAGAGTTTAGTTTAGTCAACTTTAAAGAATTCTTAGCCCTATCTTCTGCTACAGCCTTGTGCCTAGAACCCAGAGAAATATGGATTATCTTCATACCATTTCACATAGACAAAATATAACATTTCCCCTACTTTAAGCCAATCTGGTAATACAACTCACATCAGTGCTCCATTGTGCATATCAACACTAATTCTTATGCTCTTAATCTTTGCTTCTCACAAAAATAAGATTGGATATCTACTGGAGAAGGGGGAAGGCTGCAGAATTGCCAGTGTTTTTCCAAAGACTGAGACTCTCCAGTTCTGCAGACTTCTGGGTTTATCACTCTGTTTCATACTGCTTCTTTTGTTGCAAAGTCCAGCAAATACTCAGCAGTCTCTTTACAAGGCACCACTATTTCCACTGATTTTTTCTGATTGTGTACTCGATCAAAGAACATTATCATCACGCCATTTTTCCTCTCTATAACCTAAATTGAGCAACAGAAAATGGCTCTGAATGTACCAGGCTTAGTATCTCTGACTGTATTTTTTACATTAACTTTAGCCACTGGAATTTGGGCTTCTTGGAAAAGCAGAAAGGATCAGCAGAACAGGAACCCAACAGAGATGGCCATGGTTGGAGGCAGGAATTTAAATGTTTTCATTGGATTGTTTACTGCAACAGGTAAGTTTTCTTAAAAGACTTTAAAATTCTTCTTAAAACACGTGTATTGCATAGGTCTGGGTGACTTTTATTTCAAAGGAAGTGAACTCCTTTAATGTCAGGGCAGATTTTGCCTAAGTGTGACTTTAAAGGAGTATGGTTTCATGAATCATTTTGGGATGGATTCTTACAAACCTCTTTACACTGAGCAGAACCTAATGTTTATGTAGATTCTCTTAAATTAAAGAGATGCATTTAAGAGTTTAGCTAAAAGTTAAGAGTTTAATTTAATTTGACAAAAGAATACAACACTTTTCATTAAGGAAGACTGTGGTCTTAATTGTGAACCAGTTTCTGTTATCCAATATAACAGAAGAATTTTACTTAGAAATTTTATTTAGAAAAGTTCTGTTCTGTGTGAAATAAACTGTCACTCATAGTGAGCATTGGTCTTTGTGTTAAAGAGAAAGCTTCCCTCAACTTCCCTTTTCTCTCCTTGCTGCCTGGCATAATGTGAAATTTACTTCCCTGACCTCTTTTTTGTAAAGGCATACCCAGTGGCATTATCATTGTTGTAGGTTTTGTTATCTGACTGCATTGCCTGTTTGCATTTGTTTTCCCTAATGTCTATTTTCTTAGACCCTGTAAGTGATGCTCTTGAATTCTACAAAAGACAATTCTATTTCCTCTAGCAGTAGTCTTCCTCTGAGGAAAAAAATAGTAATTAAAAATGACTATATTCAAATTGCCTCTAAATGTTTAAACATTGAGCTTTTCTATGCACACAGATATCCATTCTTGAAGCTGGAAAATTATTTAGAGTGAGATTCTAATTCCATTGCCTATAGTCGAGCAGCACATCTCTGTATGGTAGAAAACTTTGCAAAGAAAATAGAGGTGTGATTAAATATTTGTATGAGAAAAATGTTTACAAGCTCTCAGAGTGTTCTGCAGGGAATATGTCTCAATTCTGACCTTTTCATCTTCCATGATTGCAGCCACCTGGGTTGGAGGAGCATACATCAACAGCACAGCTGAAATTGTCTACTTGCCTTCTAAAGGATTACTGTGGGTCCAGGCACCTGTGGGATTCGCCTTGTCCCTTGTTATTGGTAAATAATTCATGTAATTAGGACACATAAACTTTAAAAATATATCATAGAAGTATATTAAGGTATGTAACAGAATACAGGGTTCATTTTAAATGTGATTTTGTTTTTTCAGTCTCCCATATATCAAGAATAAGCACCCATAATGCAATCCTCTGAACTGAAACATAAGTTAGGGGTAGCTTGAAGCTAGTGTAGAGTTTTGCCTGCTTGTAGTAATTTATAGGACAAAAATCTTATCTGAGGATTTAGAAGAATGTGTCTATGTGCATATTGCTTTTTTCACGTGGTCTGCAATTCACAGACTATTGAGAGTATGGGTATCTAATTTTTTTCTTGGAATTTCTGTGTGATAAAATAATAGTATCTTGATTTTTCCACTAAATTCATTCTTCTGAGTAGCCTCGTCTCAGGATGAATGTATCATGCATCCAGATTCATGCCACTTTACAGCTGGTCACTTTTTTGTTGAAACTAAGTGTGCAGTGTTCTATACTTGAGTTGCCATTTCTGATTCTGGGAATTACTGGACTCGTGCTGAGTTTCAGCTCTCTTGCCAAGACCAAAGTTGCTTTCAGGTCACATTGTGTTATACCAAAACTCTCTAGGGACACAGGATGATGAAAGCAAGGAGACCTGTGCAGACCTTACACAGGAATTTCTAAAAGAACAATAACCTTTATTTTCAAGTCAAAGAAAAGAGTCCAACTGACGTGAATATGAATCAGGCTTGGAAATATATTGCCAGCACTGCTTATGTAAGTAATTCTTACTAATGAAACTGAGGAGTGCAGGTCTGATCCTGCAACCTTTGCTCAGGTCAGTGGTGCCCAGACAAGCAGTCCTGTTGGCTTCAGGGTTAGACACAATACATATTCTTACTTTTAATGAGATGGTTGCACATCTGAGGTCCAAAAGGTGGGTGGGACTCAGCTCAATGCACAGATTAAAACAATATCGTTTTGGGAAGAGACAATGAAGCCATCAAAATGAAAAATGTCATCAGAAAAGGACCATATATCAAGAGGTAGTATCACATGACCAAGGACAAAACTTTCCCTCCTTTTTAGCCAAATATGAGTCTTCAGTGCCACACTCTGTCTACTGACGTCTTCCTCAGGATGCTTTTCAGAAAATTTTATGTCTCATATTTGTAAGTCTTTGAGGATGCAGAAGAGATTATATGGAGGTATTCACTGAGCTAAATTCCTGTTACAGTCACACAGGTAGTTTGTGCCACTTGGGGTGTCACAGGGAGTCCTCTCTGGCCTCCAGTAGCCATTCCAGAAAGGTCATATATATCAGCTGTAAGCAGGTATCCTTTATAAGTTGGGAGCTCTCGAATGGGTGAAACCCCACATTTAGCAAAGTGAATGTAAACCCTGGTGTCTGGTTGCCTGCATCATTCTCTAGGGTCCTTTATGTACAAATTCCACATTCACTAGGTGGGTCTGATATGCATATACCATATTCCTCTCACCTCTTTTTTTCCTGGAATATGAAACATGCAAAATTCTACCAAAATGTTGTTACTTCCTGATAGGTGGTTTCTTCTTTGTAAACCCAATGAGGTCAAAGAATTACGTGACTGTGATGGACCCCCTTCAAGAAACTTATGGGAACATGATGGGAACCTTACTCTTCATTCCACCACTGCTAGGAGAGGTGTTCTGGTTTGCAGCTATCCTGGCATCCCTGGGTAAATTCTTGCTTTCCTGTTATATTTGTTAAAGGTCACGTGGACTGACAGAGTGTGATACACTTTTGGGTTTTGTGGAAAGCAGTGCTTCATGTCTCCTTTTGTGAAAGGAACAAGCATTTCTCATTTGTAGAAAACATGTTCTAAAGTTTAAAACAAAGAGTGCTATATATTCATTATAATAGAGAACTCTTCCAGTGTCGAGTCTGTGCCTTCCAGATGTAAAAAGGCAAAGTGCTTTGGCAATGGCCATGTAGTGAGGTGAAGCAGTAAGAGCAGGAAGGAATCATGGGCTCTCTTGAGTTCCCACTGTGCATGCTCTCTGTAAACTGCATTTTTCGTGCAATATGTTGTACTGTCACCAGAGAAATAACATATCCTTATTTATCCTGTATTCTGCAGTTATGAAACCTGTCTTAAAATACTTGACTGCTGTCCTTGCCTGCAGGAGCAACAATGAGGGTCATCTTGGATATTGGAGGCTCTTTGGGCTATCACCATCTCGGCATGCACTGTCATATTGTACACTCTGCTGGGAGGCCTCTACTCTGTTGCCTACACTGATGTCATCCAGATGGTTTTCATTACCCTCAGCCTGGCAAGTCCTGTGCATTTCTTTGGTAACAGTTTTCTAACTAAAGGGAAAAGTCATTCAGTCTTCTTTTCAGCGTGTCTCAAACCAAAAATAACTTCCTTGACCTACAGTTCCCCTTTAGGAGAGCAGGTTTCCTGAAAAATTTTACAGTCTTTCTACAGAAAGTACCAATTAACCTGAATCACAGACTCATGTTCTTGATGATGCCATGAACCAGAAACATGTAGATTTAGAGTAAGGAAGGGGGAGAAAGGAAGACTCTAAGTCTAGGCTTAATCTTATGTAACTGCATTCTACATCTACCTTAACTTAAATATCTGTTCTCCAAGAATGAGGACACTGGGAAAACAACTTCCATTTCTATTCTAGTGGATCTGTATCCCATTTGCCCTGGTGAATTCTGCAACAGAAAGTATTTACCACACTGCAACCCATCAATCTTACCAAGATCCTTGGATTGGGAAGATAGAAAAAGAGTATCTGGGAAGGTGGCTGGATGACTTCTTCTACTTGGTATGGAGTATTTTTCGTGGACAAGTGGTTGGGAGGAGGAATTGTGTGGGGACTTTCTGTCTGGAAAGCTTGTGAGTTCTACCAGCCAGGAGCCCCTACATTGCAATGGCAGTTGGCCAGGCTGGAGATGTAAAACTGTCTCTCAGCACCACCTGCTGCCACACAAATGGACTGAGGAGACCTAGGGCTCAGCTGTGGGATGAAAAGAAGCAGTAGGGACACTGCATCCTTTACCCACATGGAGGAACATACCTCTTGGGTAAGACCATCCAGGCAGCCAGTTCCTCTCCTGGCACCTAATGAGTAATTTCCTACCTTTTGAGACTCTGGTCTTGCAGACCAATAGTGTGCTTTTAACATAAACATGTAAAATTCCCTCTATTTGGGAAAAAAAAATATTAAAATGACATGATTGCAGATCATCAGCAAGCACAGTGAGATTGGCTCTGCTGCAGAATACAACTTTTGAGTTACCACTACAGCCAAGACTCCAGGAGGTTGTTCTGCTCTTACTAAACTGATAATAGAGACACACAGAAGCTTGTTTGGTGGGGATAGAATCTTCAGATTTTATCTGCTTAATTTTGTGTGCTAAGAAAGTGAAAATTATGGGTTTATTTTTCATTTTCAAAGCAGAATATCTAAGCTTGGGTAGATCTATTTACAAAAGCTGCATTCCTGAAAAACTTTCCTTTCACTTCCTCTGTGCCCGATTCACAATTCCAAACAACCATTCTTCAGCTTTCTCCATCTGCCAAACCATTAACCTGTTTTCATTAAAATTTCACATTCATCACTATGAGAACAGAGGAAAAGGGAATTCTCAACTATCAGAAATATTATCCTCAAGAGTTAGAGCTGGGCAACACTTACACAATTAAAATGAGAATTTGATAACACTAAAGATTATTATGGATGATGCCCTGCAGCAGCCAGGGTTACCACTGGTAACCAATGCATGTTTCAGGTGCTTGGGAGCATCCCGTGGCAGACTTTCTTCCAGAGGGTGCTCTCTGCTGCCTCGACAGGACAGGCAAGGCTCATCTCCTACCTCTCTGGACTGGGGTGCTTTGCTATGGCCATCCCCTCCGTGCTCATTGGGGCAGTTGCAGCATCAACAGGTAAAACAAGTCGTTTGTCTCTGAGCAATCTATGTGTTTTGGGCAAGGGTGATTAAAATAGGATCCAAAGAAGTCCTGATAGAGACTTCAGATTACCCTGTCCCATGGTCCTCCACACCAAGATACGTGATCTGCACCAGAAAATGTGGAGCCCTCTGAGGTACATTGCACAACTACTTATGGACATTTAAACATTCCCAAGACCTCTTTAAAGCTATTTCTTTAGGATGAAATTACTTTTCCCAGACTTTGTGTTAGTAAAGATGAAAGCAGACTCTCTGAAACCTTGTATAATCCTATTTTAGAAAAAAATTTATGCTTCCTTCTGTTCATGCCTTAGACATGCAAAACCTGGCAATATTACTACAGATTGTTAATAACATTCTTGCTAGAAGGAATCAAGAGGTTCAGTCCTGGAAACTCACAGTCTCCATGCAGGGAATCAGTCCTGTGTTGGCTGTGAGCAAGGGTAAAAGTGTAGCCAGATCACTGAACATTCAAGGAAATCAGCTGCAGTCATGGGATTTCATCCAATTCCCTTCTCCTCATGAGCAGAAGTTGACCTTTAATTGAGCCAATTCTGGAATCACACCTATTTCTACAGATGCTGCTGAGGAAAAGGGAAATTTTTGATCTAGTGGGAGCTGCAGCATGCTAAGGGGAATCATGAAAGTTCACAAAAGAACCCAAAGAAATCTAAGTCCTAAAATACTAAGTGCATCTCAGTTCTTAGCCCTTCTGTGACTGGCCCTTGTGAAAAGGAAATTTCACAGCCAGCAGAAATGTCCACAAAGGATTTGTTGTGACTTTTCCTTGTTTTGTTTTAAAGACTGGAATCAGACAAGCTACGGTCTTCCAAGCCCATTTGAGAGAGGGGAGTCAGTGATGATACTACCACTTGTCTTACAACATCTCTGCCCAGCATATATCTCCATCACTGGCTTGGGAGCCATCGCTGCTGCTGCGATGTCTTCTGCAGATTCAGCTCTTCTCTCCACTGGCTCCATGTTTGCTCACAATATCTACAGGAAAATCCTGAGGAAAAAGGTACCTGGTTGCAGCATTCAGTAGTTTTGTGTGTCAGGAAAGGCAGTTTTGTTTGAAGGCTATTTCTAAACCAGTCTGTGACTGGAGGTGTGTGTCCTGAACTGATTTCTGGAGACGGAGCTCCAAACATAAACCAGGTGTTCATATCCTTGGTAGGGGTACTGGTGAGCTTTACTCATTCTAACATGACTAGTATAAAATTTGGACTAAGGCATTAATGGAAACAGCATAAAGCCATGGCCCTTAAAATCAGAGGGCCCCTCCAGGGGGCTGCTGGTGGGAAGTGGTGCCTGAAATCATCAAGGGCTTGGGGAGAAGCAGAACCAGGGTCATTCATCCAGAAAACACTGTGTCTAATGCTGCAATCTCTGCTTTACAGGCTTCAGAGACAGAGGTGCTGTGGGCCATGAGGACCTCCATGTTGGTGTTTGGGGCTGGAGCTGCTGGCCTGGCTTTTCACTCCAGCTCTGTCTATGACCTCTGGTTCCTCAGCGGGGAGCTGGTGTACGCCCTCCTCTTCCCCCAGCTCTGCTGTGCCCTCTTTGCACCCAGCACAAACACCTATGGATCAGCTGCTGGCTTCTTGGTTGGGCTCCTGCTGAGGCTACTGGCAGGAGAGCCTGCCCTGGGCATCCCCCCTGTCATCCTCTACCCAGCCTGCTCCCTGGTGAACGGGACCTACAGCCAGCTCTTCCCCTTTAAAACATTCACCGTGCTTCTCACCTTGGGCACAATCCTTGCTGTTTCACACCTGGCCAAGGCTTTGTTTCAGAGAAACCTCCTCCCTCGCAGCTGGGATGTTTGCAATATTGTGGGGGGAGCTGCCATCCCCATCCCCTTGCAGCAGGTGGAGAAACAGGAGCCTTTGCCAACCACTGCACTGGAAGAGAACCACGATTAAAAGTGGGGCTTCATTTGAAAGGCCATGGTGTGTTCAGCAGTTAGATCATGGCACAGACAGCATCACTCTGCTTTCTCCACTAATGATTTATTTAAATTCCTCACCGAGAAATAAAGAGGCATTCTGTTTGTCCAAGAACATGTGATTTGAAGTCAGCAGTGATTAAAGTCACACGGTGATGGAGCACAGTCTTGTGGTGGTGACCACGGGACACCTTGGACCCCCCAAGTGGCTGCTTTGAGGTGCCCCTGGTATTCCACCTGAAAGCAAAGCTATAATCCTGCTCCAACTCTTAGGGTGTTCCCAAGTCACATACTTTTCTCACCACAAAAAAGACAAATTAGTTGTTAGTTATTAGTCTGATAGATTGGGTATTCTTGATTAAAAAAAAAAAAAGGTGAACAGACCTGTTTCCATTAAACAGCAAGAGGTTTAGCATAATCAAACCTCTGGGGAGCACATCAAACCTCTAAAAACACAAATTACTGAAAGAAGTTCAACTGCCACAGCAGTGGAACAGTAATATCAGTTTGCACCATTCCTTGTGTGCTTTACAAAGCTTTGCTTCACACTGCAAACCTTTTAGCACATCTCTCTCCACTGCAGTATCTGCCAGTGGATCACTCAGCCTGGGAATGTGTGAGACATCCCCTCTGTACAAGCTGGTAGGACAGCAACAGGCAAGCAAGATAAAGCAACAGCCCATAACTATTCACCAAGAAAGATTTACATAGCCACTATTTACAAAATCGTAACCAGATAGAAAAACAGAGGTGCCAGACAGACTATTGGATGAATTTTGTCTAAAACCTGTTAAATCACTTGTGTCAAGGTTTTACTCTAGCACGGTGACAGGATGGTGTGTGACACACAAACTAGTGTGTGAGAATTGAGAGGACTATGATGACAGAAAGGTGCTGGAAACTGATCCTAAACTTTCCTGCAGGGGCACAAAATCCTAAAATCCTGAAGTCAAGATCCTAAAAGATTCAAGCCCCAGATGAGTACAGAAAAGCCCTCAATAACTTGTTTGCATGAATTTTTAATGACATGGAAGACAACAAACCCAGATAAATAGTGAGTTTGGATTCTAGCCTGAAGTCTGATGGAGAACATCCCCCAGTGAGATGGATCATTAAGATGTGAGCTGAATTAAAGATTCAGGAGGATTCTATAGCAATGGCTCACAGATGGCTGTCATTTTACACTCCTCTCAGCAGCTGTGCAGCATCTTACCGGGTCAGTTGCAATCCACCCACAGGAGCCAGCAGGAACCACACTCACAGTACCTTTCCAAAGCTGTTGTGAGAGCTGCTGTGAGTGGAAACACCTGGCACTATTGAAAGGAAGATATTTACTGGCATAACCAAAATGTCTTGCAGCAGTTACCCTCACAGCCAAGTGAGCTCTGAGGTGCTGCTCTATGATTTACTTCCAGCATGTGCATGCACAAGGTGAGAAGCTCCACTGGTGCCACTGTGCATTCATTACTGCAGCAAGGAGCCACAAGACTCTAAATTGTACCAAGGCAACCACCTTGGCTTGGGAGGAGGACTGTCAGCCCTGCACTCTAGGTATGGCTTTGAGGACTCTGCTCCCTGTGGGGGATCATTCACCTCTTTTAAAATATCCATCCTCAGCAAGGTGGAGATTCTGCTCCTCATCAGAAAAATATAGCATAACCTCATGTTTTGTGCTAGTTAGTGAATACCTGGGTGCACTAACATTCTAATGCACAGCAGTCCTGTTGATATACTTTGTTCAACAAAGACCAGAAATTCTCTCCTGTGCCTCTAGAGACTGACATGAAATATTAATTATAATGTGCCCAGAAAAGGGGGGAAAAAACTGGTTTACAAATCAAAAGCTTTGCCACAGACTATGGCCCTAAGCAGTCACCCACAGGAGTCTTTCACACAGCAGTGATTTGAGTGGGAGCATGTGAGGTTGTGCTTAGGCAAGGGAGGCACCAAAGCTATCATTACCTCAGCACCAGGAGAACAGGGCTCTCCTTAAATCACAGTGGCTGATTCAAGCATAATCCCCTGAGAGATTTAGGGGTGACCTAGTTTGGGGACCTGTCCATCCCCCTATGTGGAGCAGATCAAAGCTGCACTTGAACCAGGGCACAGACCAGCTGCATGACCCAGATAAGAGTGAAACCCCAATGTCCTCTTGCAAAGGTCATCACCCTACTTCCTGACCATAGAATCACAGAATGTTAAGGGCTTGGGAGAGACCCTAAAGATCATCCAGGTCCAAGCCCCCTGCCATGGGGAGGGATGTCACTTACTAGGTGAGGTTCCTCAGGGCCCCATTCAACCTGGCCTTGAACACTTCCAGGGATTGGGCATCTGCAACTTCCCTTGGGCAAACTGTTCCTGTGCCTCACCAACCTTTGAGAAAAGAATTCATTATCTAATCTAAAAATACCCTCTTTCATTTTAAAAATACTGCCCCTTGTCACTATCTGTTCACACAAAAAGTCCCTTTATCTCCTTTTTATAAACCCCCTTGAGGTACTTGAAGGCCACAATGAGGACTCCATGGAGCTTTCTCTTTTCCAGGCTGAGTAACCCCAAATCTCTCAGACTGTCTCCATAGGAGAGGTGCTTCCATCTCTCTGATCATGTTTGTGGCTTCATCTGGACCAGCTCAGCACATCTTTCCTGTGCTGAGGACCCCAGAGCAGGACACAGCACTGCAGGTGGGGTTTCAGCAGAGCAGAGCAGAGGGGCAGAATCCCCTCCCTCCCCTGCTGCCCACCCCACTTTGGATGCAGCCCAGGATCCATCCCATACAGCAGCTCTGACAGGCAAATGCCTGCATCTGGAGATACCTTTTCACTCCACTGTTGTTGCTCAACCTCTGATGCTTTTACCCTGCAGAGACCCAAAGTTTGATACTGCAGCCTTTCTGTGCTTACAGGCTTGGCATGGCAGGCAATAAGTCCACAGTTTCCTGAGAGAGCAGCAAAGGACACTGCTGAAGAGTGTCACCACTGCCACCATCATGTCACCACCCAGTGTCACCACAGAAACCCACAGAGACTTCAAACACAGGGTTTCGCTGTCAGGGGCATCTGGCATACTCAGCCATACTTGGCCCTTGCAAAGCTTCCCTAAATTTCATACCACTAACAGCCCTCTGCTTTGTGTGAAGAGAGGAAAATGGCAAGGACACAATTACTGTAACTCTCATGAATGTTTACCATTTTCCACCCTTATATGACTCTCTCCTCCGAACATCCCTCAGCAAGCTTAAAACGAAAATAGTCATCAAGGTTGGACAAAGTTTTGGAAGCAATTACCTGCAAGCAAAATAAACACAAAAGTACTTCTGTCCTGTATTTAGTGCCCAAATGCCTAGTTGCTCCAGTCCAGCAGAGCCAAGGTCCTTGAGGTGTTGTTAGCATGGGGGATAATGACCCAGCTCCCATGAAGCCATTCTGTTCATGGGTTACAGCCTCCAGTTCAGCATTCCTTTATTTTTCCATTCCCCCCTTAATAAAAAATTCACCTGAGCTCTGGAGAGCCCCAGTTTACCTCTCCACATGTGGATTTACCTCCTTTGACCTTTAGAAGTGTCCATGACAATGACTCTATACCGTTTCAGCTTTCATTAGCTTTTCTCAGCCTAGAGAGCTGCTACATAAAGCAGCAAACAGTACACTTGGCCTGGGCTGGCAGGATCCACTGAGATACCCTGAGGCTTCCACTGTCTTGACTTTCTTTGACATTTTTACAGTTCATCTTCAGTGCATCTGAGATGGTATCAGACTGAAATCTGATCAAGAAAGAAGATCCATACAAAATCAATGCCATGTGCATTAGGTAGATTAACAACTGGCAGGTTTGAAATGTAATTACATGTAGGAAATTACCATGCAGGGTCAGAACCTCTAGGGAGGGTGATTCTTGGCACTGTGCTGTGGAACTGCACTTACCAGTGGTGGGGTGGGCAATGAGGAGCAGTGCACATCATGTGCTCAGCTGGTCAAACAAGCTGCAGGCCAGTGTGGGCTCATGGACAGTCTGATGCAGGTGTCTACAGACAGATCAAGTGTATCCCAGCCTAAAACCAGCTGCTGGCTGTGTTGTTCTCAAAGGAAGGTCTGAGTGATGCCATGCACTGCAATGTCGAAGATTTACTGAGATCAATCTTACCCAAAGCATGCTCCTGCTACTTTATCTCTTCTGGTTTTTTTTTCCTCTCAGTTAGGGTTTATAGCAACATCCAGGGTCTGGAAGTAAAACTGGGCAAATTAAGACTACAAATGAGGCTCAGCATTTTAAATGTAAAGTCCATTAAGTACAGCATGTTGGCAAGGGCTGAGGTGGATTTGCCATCACTGAAAATGCTACAGTGCAAGTGGAAGCTTTTCTCAAAGATATCCAAAGGAATCCATTCAGTGTAGCCCTAGGGTATCTGATGTCCAGCCCAGAGTTCAGGCTGACAAATCCCAGTAACATTTGTTCCTTATTTCTCTCAGCCCTGCTGGAGATGAGCAATCAGGTAAACACTGAGATAACCACTGCCACTTCCATCTTAATGCTGACATTACTCAGAGCCCTGCCTGCCTTGAACTCCAACAACAAGAACTCCAACAATAAGAAGTCAAGAACACGTTGTGATTTGGATTTCTAAATCTAAACTGGGTCCTCCATCAGCAGACTCTCTGTATCCTGGACCCCAAGAGGTTTGTTCAAAGATAAGGGAAGAAAGTCTCCTTCTCTCAGTGATGGCTCTGCACAACCTCCTCCAGCAGCCACCTACCCATCCTGCACTGAAAAACCAAATTCCATCTCTGGTGTGTGGGGAGCAGTTCCTAAGTCCTCCACACACACGGGCTGAGGTGGGGCATAAGGCCAAGGCTAAAACTGGTGTTGTGACATCCGTGTGTGGTGCTCCAGGGGGAAACCAGCCACAGTGCCTGTGCAAGGGTCTGAGCTGTGACTGCCCTGAGTCACCCGTACTTGTTTCCAGGGGAGGCACCATAATTACACCACCATTGCTCAGTCACAGTCATTATTTGACTGTCATGTGCTTCAGCAGCTCTTCTGCAGAGCCAGGGGGGCTCGATTCAATTCACTTCAGTGCTCTGTATTCCCAGCTGCCTTGCAGTGCTGTGTCCAGGCACAAGAACCAGCACAGACAAGGAGGTTGCCTGCAGTGAGGATCAAGTCTGGCTCTCTAGAGAGACCCTGTGGCAGCCCCTGCTCAGTGCTTCAGCAGGCTCATTGTGAGCCTAATCAGTGGCAGAAAAAAGAGCTGTGGTTTTGGCAGCTCGGATGCCATGAGGACAATGCTGCATAGACAGGGCAAGTCAAAGTAAATACTTTGCACCAAATTTAGCCAAATGAATTGGAGAGCTGTTTAGGTGATCCATATAAAAAGTGCAGTTAAGACTGAAGTGTGAATATTTAAACAATCCATTTCAACTAGACCAACTTAATCATGCTTAATTATTGCTTTTCTTAATTATTACTCATGTTTAATTTTACTTGTCTCCCAACCTGTACATATCAGATTAAGACATAATGTACATATCCTGCATCTTAGGACAGTGATCAAATCAGGGATGAGAGACAGGCTTGAGCACCTAGAGCATTCTGAGACTTGAGATGAAAAAAGCTTGTCCTATTCTGGTTATGGACAGCAAAGAAGAGAAAAAGGGAGGAAAAAACAGGGGGGAAAAAGAGGGAAAAAACAGGGGCGAAATGGGAAGACACAAGAGACCCTTTTGCACTTGTCCCTTCCCTTTTTGGGATTGTTTTTATTCTGCACACAGTGGATAGGTGTGAATTCACTTTGCTGAATTCTACAACTGAAAATATTTATATTACTAATGAACAACAGTGAAAAATACCATGGGTCAACAAAGTTGAACTAGAAACTTGGAAAACGGTCAGATGAATCTTCCTTGTGATAAAGGCTCCTCTTGTATATTCTTTGTGTGGTATGACACTAACCAAGAGACAGTAATTTGGGACACTGATGTGAGGTGAAGGGTTGTAGGAATGACTTACATTCTGGTGTTCAAAGTGGAATACAATTGTTTTATTTAATTGGAATTGCATTATTGTTTTACTTTATTTTTACCACCACAGCACAAGTTAATCAGTGACATCAAGATTGGAGACAGCCTGGGCTGCAGTGATAATGCACTAGCAGAGTTCACATCCTGCGGGATAAAGGTCAGCTGAAGAATAAAATCAGGACCCTGAATTTTAGGAAAAAACTTCCAGTCCTTTCAAAGAGTTAGTCAATAGAGGACCCCCATGGAAAACTGCCCTCAGGGGCAAGGGAGCAGAAGAGAGCTGAGAGACCTTAAAGGACATTTTTCACAGAGCATAAGAGCTCTCAATCCCCAAGTATAAGAAATCAGGAAAGAAAGGCAAGAGACTGGCATGCTGAATCAATACCTGCTAGAGAAACTAAAGGGCAAGGAGGAATTGCACAGGTAGTGGACAGGAGCAGGTATCCTGGGAAGAGCATAGGGACACTGCTCAGCTGTGTAAAGTCTGGGTGAGGAAGGCCAAGGAGCAGCTGTAGTGAAAGGTAAAAGGGGTATTGGTTTTAAATCAGAGGTGATTCAATTTAGATTAGATATAGGGAAGGGTGGTTCAGTACCAGAACAGGTTGCTTAGAGAGGCAGAATAAAGACCACCTCAGAGACTTAAGATGGTGAAATTTATTTTCTCTGTTTTGATATAAACTTCCTAGAAAAAAAAAGCAACTTTGTGCTTTGGTTTCCCATTCCACTCTCTGTGAATACAGAGGGAGGATGTGTTTTCTCACTGCCACAACAGCAGCCCATGGGCAAATGTCAGCCATCCCTGCTCAAAGGTGTGCTTTGAACATCTTCCCATTTGATAAAAGCTTTTTCCAAATGTCTCTTTTCTACTAAGCATCTGTGCATTCTCAGATAAACGTTTCTGCATCATCATTTGATTTTTTCCCTCTATTTCCCTAACCTGCAAACCCACAGGCCAAACCCACAAGAAGATTTAGGCAGTTTAGATAGCTTAAAAAGTGGATGAATGCTGACAGACCAGAACTGCCCATTGTCTTTCTTCTTACGAGCTATTGATTGATTTGAGGTAAGAAAGGGGCTTTTTGTACTGTGCCACGGCAGAAAAAATAAAATGCAAAAGGAAACTACTGACATGCAAAGGCAGATTTGACCATGTTCTACTTCAGATGCTGAAAAATCCTTTTTAATCTTATACAAAGGGAAGGGATGTTTTTACACACCAAGACCTCACAAAAAATGTTCTTCTCACTCCCAGAAGACCAGAACAGCTAAACCAGGATGACTAACCTCATGTGAAAGAGGGGCCAGCAGAATGTTGCCTATTTTTCACTACTCCTGTGCCAGGTGGACGTTTCTTTGGTGGTTTGGAAGCCTGCAGCTCTCTCCTGCTCTCTGCCAGCTGTTTGCCAGCTCACTGCATCATCAACCAAAAACAATGGTGAGCAGCCTCTGCAGCCCATCTGACCAGGCAGATGCAATGCCCTGCAGCCTCTGATAACATTTCTTTGCTGAGTTTTCTCCTATGGTTTAATGCAGAACAAAATTGCCTCTAAAGGGCCATCTCAGGTCTGCAATCTCTTCCAATATTTAACTCTGGTGGTTTTTATCTTTTCTTCAGCAAAAGACAAGGTCAAGCATTTTATCAACTCCAAAAAAGACATCAATACAAAAGGGTGAGAAAAAAAGAGCAAACCCTCTGTATAAAGCACTTCAGTGTACTCCTGCAGCATATTAGAGAGCAAAAGGAGCTTTCTGGCTCCTATCTGGCTGTTGTTGCAATCGTTAATGTGGTTTTGTTCCATTATTAATGGCACCAGGAAGAGAAATCAGGCTCTCCAGACAAACTTGAGAGACTGTGGTTTAACATTTGGCAATGAGAAGAAAGGAAAAAAAACATTTAAAATAATGGAAAAAAGCAAAGGGAAGGGGAAGGAATACTTAAAATTCTAAGCATGTAGCAGTAAAATCTGCAGATACCTACAGTAGGTTAGGAATTGCAAACTAAATCTTTTATAGAACTTGTAAATCATTCCCAGAGCCTGGTAGTTTAAGACCACTTTGTAGTTAAACAAAGACAACCTGATTTTTAACAGAGCCTATTATAGTACTTGATTTTTTTGCAGGGCCTATTATATTACTTGATACATTTATGTTTCCTACAACTGGTGATTGAGAAGCAGAGAAAAATAAAACCAGAAGAGAAGCATTAATGGATGAAAAACCTATAACCTGGAGTGGTATATCATTAGGCTTATCTGAATGTAGTTGGACAGGATTTTAATAAAAAACTTTGTAGGAAAATAGATCATGAATATGCCAAGGTAAATTAGGAATAACATTCCAATCTGGCTTTTCTGTAAAGTTACCCTGAGTTTGGCACCAAATCCTGCAGATGAGCCAGGCAGGGTGCATCCCTTCACTCACACCTGGCAGAAATTGTTCCCCTGCTGAAGCTTGCACCAATGCCCAAGCACCAAAGCCCAGGACGCCCACAGCATCCTCTTCAAACTCCAGCCCAACAGCAGGTGTTTTCTGCTGAAACTCATCCCCCGTTGCCTTTGGGGTGCTGGGGGGACTCAGAGGGATCAGGCATCAAGGTTAAATTCAGTTAGATTGGTTGCTAATCAATAATTCAGCCATCATCAGTACGAGAGGAAATGACTTCAGGTTATGCCAGAGGACCGGACTAAAAATTGCTTCTCTGAAAGGGTTGTCAACCTTGAACAGGCTGCACAGGGAAGTGGTGGAGTCACCACCCTGGAGGTATTTAAAGACATGTAGATGTGGCTCCTATGGGCATGGTTTAGTGGTGGACTTGGCACTGCTGGGTTAATGGTTGACTCGATGGTCTCTTCCAACCAAAGGGATTCTATGATTCCTTGAAGCCAAGTGATTGCAGAGGAGATGTTTGCAGCACAGAGAGAGGAAGCATTGCTTCCAAGAGCTCTCAGGGAGAGGGGAACCAGTCACCTTTCAAATAAATATGGTTTAAAATAGCTCCATTAAATGCTTTCTTTATGCTGAGCACTTTGGGATATGTATTTCTTGGGGTGCAGTTTATATTAAAAAAACCCCAAACCAACCTCTAAGTGTTTTATAACTTTTCATTTTAAAAGAAGGAATTTAAAAGCTCTTTGCTGTTAATTGCTGATGCTGAACACAAACACAGGGCTTCTTTTTATCACAGGACTGAACATTTGACCTATGGTAGCCAAAACTGTCAAAATTTGAGAGGAGCTTCAAGCCTGTATTTCAATTGCATTACTAACATCTGTCTTTCCAATAGAGTGCTTTTACTCAATGCAACCAGTTCAATACATTTAAAATATGCAGGGTTAAATTAATTTTATATGAGAATATAGCTCATGAGTTGTGCTGCCAAAATAGTTGACTGGGCCATGAGCTCAAAAATAATTTAAATAAAGGCTGAAAGGGATCAAAAAGGAAATTGCACGAAGTCACATCACCATGAGACCTTTTTTAATGCTCTGAGGAACAAAATTTCCATAAAGTGATGGGATCAGGAAGAAACTTTTTCTGACAGAATCTCTCCCAGGGGAAGCACTACACACTTTTTCCTGCAGTTACATTTTCAGCAGGGACACCCAGGCACACTGTTGGCCTGACGCAGCAGAGGGGATTTGGCACAGGAGCAGCTCGGACAGATGAGGCAGAAGGGAAGCACTTCACAGTCTGCCTCTGCAGACTGAGTGCAAACACGCTTCCAGGCACCCCCAGCACCATGGCAGGCTGCAAAACCTATGTGGGATCAAACACTTGGGCAGCATGTCCTCACTGACCTCCTTCCCTGCCCTTTCATCTGAGTATCATCACTGAAGCTTCAGAAGATGCACCAGAGGTTGGTGAAGCTGGAGGTTTTTTTGCACCTGAACAAAATCTGGGCTGTGGAGTCCATTCAAGATTGTGCTGTCTCTTGTCAAGTTCTAGAAGACTCCCCTGAGATGTGCATGAAAGAATCTGTAATGCCATATGGAGTGTGGCAGCACACGATAGCAACACTCTTGGGTTGAAAAGCCCCAGCAGGAGTGGGTCCCCTGCAGCTGAACCCTGCACAAGCCTCAATCCTGCTCAGCCCCCTGCCCAGAGCTGTGCCTCAGCCCTCCAGACCCCCTTGGGACTCACCTGTTCTCCTCACAGACAGCCAGTACATAAGGTACACTTATTCCATGAATGGAGTTCCATAATTCCATACAGTACAGGCAGCTCAGGCAGATGGCAGCTGTCCCTCCTCACCTGGGTTTTGCCCTTTTCTCCCATTCACCCTGAGGAGCCTGTGCTGACCAGCACACTGAAACGTCCCTCTTTAATCCACAACTCTACTAAAGAAAACTTGAGGAGAGGGAAATGCAAGAAAGAGAATGGAAAATCTGCAAAAAAGGCTGATCTGGTGTGTAACTCTTTCCCTGGTCAGAGGGGCAAGTCTCCTGGGGTGTATATGGCTTCTGGTAGCCATGCACAAGGATACCTTGAGCAAGGATGAATTTTCAGGATTGGGACACTCTCATATTTTCTGATCATGTTTCCCACTACCTCACACTGTTCGGTGTTTCTGGACCTCCTCTGGACGGCAGTAGAAGGGAGAGAGGAACACCTAGTGCATGTGCCAGGTACAGGTGGATGCGAACCGGGTTCGTTTTCCGGCTAGGTCACCTGAGATGGTCTCTGGGGACACTGAGAGATGCTGCTCTCCAGCCCTCCCCGCATCCCAGTCTCACCTGCAGCATCACCAGCCTTCTTGGAGCAAAAAAGTCAGTTTTTAACACCCCGAAGAGAAATTTCCCTTGCGGCTGCTAAACCACAGTTCAAAGCAGCCTGCTCGGCCGGGTGTCCCGCTGCTGCTCCCGGCTGCAGGCTCCGACTGCGCTCATTGCCCGGCTGGGCGATGGCCGGCAGCGCCTTCCCTTCCTCAGCCAATTGCATCTCCGGCCGGGCCCGGAGACCGCGGGCGTGAGGCGGGGGGAGCTGGGCGCAGCGCCGGCAGCGGGAGGGAGAGGAGGGAGAGGAGCGGGGCAGAGCCTGGGGCAGGCAGCCCCGGCTCGGGCCGGCCCGGGCACTTCAATGCGAGCCCTGGGCCGTCGGCTTCCCGCTGATGAGACCGCTGCGGGGCTGTCGCGGCCGGGGCGTCGTCGTGGGCACCGTCACCCTCTGCCTGGCCGCCGGGTGGGCTCTGCAGAGTAAGTGAGCCTCCCCCGCTGCCTTCCCGGCCCTTCCCTGCTCTCCTCGGCGCGATGTCCCGGCTCAGCCCCATGCCCGCCGACCCCCGCTCTGCCCAGCCCGTCCGCAGCTGGGAGCGGCTGGGGAGGGGATGGGCACGGGACGTACCGGGACTCAGGCTGGATCGCTGCTCTCTGGGGGCTGGGCATGGCCAGGGGAGGCTCGTCCCTGCTGCTGCTGCTCGCAGGGAGCGGGGGAGCCGAGCGGGACCAGCGGGGCAGCGCCGCACGCCCCGGCCCCACGGCCCAGCCGCCGCCGTCCCCCCGCCGCTTCTCCGAGGGGACGAGGCGTGGAGCGGGAAAAACCCCGGCTAGCCAGGGTGTCGGGTCACGCTGGGAAGGGTTCCGAGGCAGCAGCGCACGGGGGGTGAGTGGGGATGGGCAGGGAGCCGTCCGCTCCTCTCCCAGAGGGACTGAAGGAAGGAGGCGAGGCTGCTCCCAGCGCACCCTCGCCTGGATTGGGAGGTCTGTGCCGCCAGGGAGTTCGGCTTGGTCGCGGCACTCCACCAACAGAGGTGACGAACAAGCAGGACACCGAAGGGTGGAGAAACACTCCGCAGGGTTTCAGAGGCCCCTTTTAGAGCTGTCCCCCCAGTTTAGAGCTCCTGCGTGGGGCCCTTGCTGCCAGCGTTTATCTTTCCCACTCACTGCCCAGCGCACTGCACGCCCAGGTCTGTACGCAGAGCCGCACTTCCCACTTGCACTCTTGGCCAGGCAGATATTCTGGAGGAGAGCAGCGTGCCAGGACGGCAAACCCGGTGAGCTCTGAGAGGCTCCTGTACCCTCTTCTCCTGGGTGTGTTTTACTGGGTGTGCAGGGGCTGGTTTTGCCAGCGGCAGAGAGCAGTCACCCCGCGTAGGGCGCTGCATGTGGGTGTGATGTTTGCTCTCCAGCCTGGTGCAGCTCTGTTGGGTTAGACCGGTTCAGGTGATCTAGGCACACTGCCTACTAAAAATAGTTTTGAATGGTGTGATACTGCACTGTGTTTTTTTGCTTTGCATGCCAGATAGGGACAGAATATGTCTGCAAATCATTTAATGGAAAGATTTACATTCTCTCTCTCTCTTTTTTTTTTCCCCTACATTTACCTTGCAATCACATAGTCAAAACAAAGCCTCTATAAAAACATGAAAGGGTCACCGAGGGGAGACACTCAGCTCCTGTCTGGTCAGAAACAGTGGGAAAGGCCTTTAAATAAACACACGGACCAGAAAACAATTGGAACAATTTGCAGTGATTACCAGAAGTTCCCGGCTGTTCTGTTTCTGTAGCTGGCACAAACCTCGTTTTCACAGCTCTGGTTAGTCTCTCCTGCACACAGGCTGAACAGCAGACCACAGCTCAGCTGAGGATGCACTGAGCAGCCTGGAAAGCATGATGCTCCTGCAGGGGGACTGGGCAGCATGAGTACGACAATGCTGATGAAAGGGAGAGCCCAGGAGTGTTATCTTGGAAAAATCCTATTTGGTATTGTAGATGAGGGCCTGGGAATTGAACTGGCTTCTTGAGCTGCCTTACCTTACCCTGACCAGGGGAGTTAGTGAATTCTGCTACAGATCCCAAATACAGTGAAGTCAGGCTGTAATTCACCCATCTCTTCCATTTGTGGTGGCTGTGGAGTTTTGGCCATAGAGGGCTCCTATTTTTAAGATTTTTTTAAACATATATTTTTTCCCTTGGAGATTTTTTCTTTGCCT
Organism: Luscinia megarhynchos; assembly: GCA_034336665.1. NCBI lineage: Eukaryota > Metazoa > Chordata > Aves > Passeriformes > Muscicapidae > Luscinia > Luscinia megarhynchos. The sequence continues at coordinate 77,125,293 of JAPFBE010000003.1, forward strand.
TTCTTAATCATTCTTATCCCTGAAGATTCTGCAGAACCTTCAGGATCATCTCCAGGTGTCCTGCTTTGCACTCATGCAGTGTAGCTGAGGGTCTCATTCTCACTCCCCTACTGGGTTACAGACATTTAGAGGTCAGCATTTCTTTTTCATATTGCTCTTGCAGTCAGGCTCTTCCCACAGTAAGGGAGTAGAGCAGGTGAGCTGCTCCAAGCCAAACCAGGAAAAGGCATGCCTTACTCTGTGCTTTATCTGCCTTTTGTCTGCCTTGATTTTTGTGGGTAGGTAACAGGATTTCAGTCTTTAGCCAAGGGTCTCAAGCCACTTATAAAAAGAACACTTGCATGCCAGTTAAAACTCTAGTGTTGGTGTTCATCCAAATCTGCCTGCAGAAACACCAAATGCAAGCAGAAATTATTGCAGCTACACATTAAACTAAGCTGTTGGTTCAGTCTCACAGTGTCATGAACAGCTCCGTAATCACATCAGGAGGAAGTAGTTGAAAATTAAATATTCTTTTATATGCATTTTTTGCCCAGATATCATCAGGAACATGAAGTCCTTGGCTTTTCATGAAACTGTACCTTTGGTTACATGGTTTATCTGCACTGGCTTACTAACTGGCTGCCTTTAAGAAGCTGATATTTCTAATGTTGTTTACATATCCTGAAAACACAACAAAGTTCTTGCCAAGACTTCACATACTTATGTCTGCTACAGTTCTTGCTTTTGGGGGATGGTAGATAACAAATGTGATAGATTACCTTGGATATGGCAACTAAACTTTCCACATAAATGCAGGATTTGTAAAGATAGCCAGTTACTGATGAACAAAAGAAAATTGCTCAGTTTTCAGAAAATGTTATGCTTATCCAAAGTCCCTTTCTATGTGGGTGTTAAAACGTGGAAACACATGCAATTATGTGTCTTCTATGGTGAAAGCATTTTTACTATCACAAATTATAAATGTGTATTTAGTCTTCAAGTATGTATGTTACTTTTATAAAAAGCAGAAAGAAAAAGGTATTGAAAAGCATAATCTATCCTCCCTTAAAACAGATCACTGAGATAGGTAGGATGAATCACCAGGATCCAGAGTCCCAACATGCCCTGGACAGTTGGTGCAGCATCACTTCAGACTCATCAGTCTCCTTTGTCTTTCAGCTCCTGGAGGAGTATCCTTGGTTGTCCCACAACCCAACATCAATGCAACAGTGGCACAAAACATCCTCCTCTCGGTTGAATACTCTTGCCGAGGCGTGGCCACCATTGAGTGGAAGCATGTGTCAAGCTGGGGCACCACCAGCATTGTGGAGTGGAGAAGTGGGAATTATGTCAACATATCCACGGTGTACAAGGACAGAGTGACTACTTTTGAAAATGGCTCTATACAGCTTCGGAATGTGGGCATGAGAGATGCCGGCTACTATTTTGTCACTGTAACGGAGGAGCATGGAACAAATGCCTATGGCACCATCGTAGTCAATGTTTACGGTACAAACTAGACAAGACTTCTTGGCTTTACCCTGTGTTTAAGCACCAACCTACTTGTAATCAATTTTATAATATTAATTCTTTCCCATTTTCCCTACAGAGATTATCTATGAAGATTTGCATTTTGTAGCAGTTCTCTTCGTGTTTCTCGCTGCAGTATCTGCCATTTTAATCTGCTTCATGTGGCTGTGTAATAAATCTCTGCATCTATTTCAGAAGAAGACAACACACAAACTAACAGGTATTTCTCTAAAACTGTAGTCAGGGTATAGGGTCTTCAAGCTTGAAATTTGAGCCTAAAATTTGTACCATAAAGGTGCTATACAGGCCCACTGAGCAACAAGACTGAAGGGCTCAGGTTAGTTATCCTGTTCTAACTCCTTAGTAGCTGAGGCTACTGAATAACAGGTGTTTAGTTGAAGAAAAATCCACAGGACATCTACCTTATATGTTTCACATTAGAAATAATAAAATACTTCCCAACACTGCTGATTGCAAAACTTGAGGAGAATAGGCCTGAGCTGCAATAACCCCCCTATCAAAGGGCAGGAGACAAAGTCAAGAGCATCAGCAACTCTCTCAGATTTCACATCAGCAGGGTGTATCCTTGGGGGAAGTATTCAAATGACTCTTGGGAGTAGACCCACCTCAGTTCAATCTTCAGTGGAGGATTATATCTCTTCCTCTTAAACCCCCTCTTTATCTGTTCACTTTTGATCCAGTTACAGACTCCAACAAATACTGAGTAATATCAAAACGTGACTGAAGACAACAGTCATGAAAAGCAGGTCAAGGGACACAAGGGCTATGCTGAAGGGACATATTAGAGAAGAAATTTCCAAGCCACTGGTAATTTGGCCTAGGGATATTTGGCCTAGGCAGAAAGACAAGATGCACATTACAGGCCTGGGACCACGCTCTTAGGCATATCTCTGAAATGGGAGGTTTCCTTTACCACTTCAACATTTTTCAGATATTTACCTCCCTTCTTTGTAAGTGCAGATCCACTCGTGGCTTCTTGCTCTCTAGGTAAAAGGTCTGTATTTCTTCTATAGTAAGAAATACATTGTTACATTACAACAAGCAGCCTAGCTATCAGTATTTTACTAGACCAGCACAGACATCCAAGCATCCTACGATTCATGGCCCAGACTTTGTGTCAACTCTGCAAAACCTAAGAGAGGAAGAAATTAACTCGGTTTGAGCTGTCTCTTCCTTTCTGTTGCTCATCTACAGTTATTAAGGGCTGCTGCTGTTTTCATGGTGCATACACCATTCACAAGCTTCTGTAGCTACTGAAAACTTTCCTATCACGCCAGAATATACAGGATTTTGTTTAGATAAAGTCTCTTCCTCCTACTGAAGCCAATCTTTCCACAGGGCTGAACTGAATGGGTATGTTCATGTAACATATGGCAGAGTTCAGGAAAGCACAGTTCTAGAAACTTGCTGTGTGATCTCCCAGGAAATGGTCCAAAGCAGAGACCTAATTTCTGCCCCAATTCTATCTCAGAAGAGCCCTCCTTTCAGAAGTCATGAAGAGAGATATAAGAACAGGCCCTATGGACTCAGTTTTCTTAGTGCCTTTAGCCTTGTACAGGAAGAAATCATTGTCACTCTAAAGATTGTGAGAACCTCTCAGTTAAATATTTTGAAAAGATGTATTTAAAACCTAATTTTAGGTGAGCAGGCTTGAGCTAATATTAAAAAGTTAAAAATGTCTCTTTGGAATGTTGGCCTTCCAATCCATTTGCCAATCAATAACATTATCATTTTATTTACAGCAAGTACAACAGAAGAGATTGAACTGGAAACCATTGAGTGTTAGCCAAGGACTGTATCATAATAAAAATAACAATTCTACCTCAAGAGAAAGTATTGTCCCAGAAAGCAAGAACAAACCTAGAAGGTAAAATGTTTGTGACTACTGCAGAAACATCCTGACTTGCAAAGAAATTAAATCAGCAGTGTCTGATGGAGCTGTTTTGACCTGTAGAGTTTTCAGTTCTGCTAGTCAAGGTCAGAGTAAAAAGAGTATGCTTTCATGCTGAGCATGAACACATTTTTGTGGTTAGCTAATAAAATCTACAGCCTCTACCACTCTTAAAAACAACCAACCTACCAACCAACCAAGCCTCTAAGATCAACCCATAAAGGAAATTATCATGGTCTTGAAGGACACCTGCATTTTGGATACAGCAAGTCTCCTATTACAGACAGAGTGGTCATTAGCATCCATCAACATAATAAATTAAATATCTAATTACAGTATTACATTAAAAAATTAATTGCAAGCACTGTTTATTGCACCTATGCTGCTACTTTTGGGTGTAAGTGACTTCCTGAAGCTCTGAAGACAAACTGCAATTTTTCATGAGACAAAACTAACTTTGAAAGAACGCTGAGCTGGTCAAAGTTCTCCCGCTTGTGTTTCTAATTGTTTACAATGCCCCAGGATGGATGTTAACACACATTTTATGACATTACTAGAGCAGGTGGTTGTACAAGGAACAGTGCAGTCAGGCACTAAAGAGTCCATGATGATTAGAGGGGTCAGATAAAATACTGACACACAACACCAGTGGGGTGGCAAAGTACTAAACAATTTTGTTGTGAAAGATGTCAAGTCCTTTGCAAACTTAGCCTAGTGATGAACAATCTGAGAAGAAAAGTTAAAACAGCATTACTTTGAAATATAGTATTTAGAAATACAGTTTAAAATTGCTCTTGTTGAAAAGCCACCTTTGCTTTCCCTATGTTGTAAGAAAACATGAAGTGACCCAACTAATGTTTTCTTGAATCCGCATCTTGCACATATTGCAATTCTCCACCTGTAGATCTGTTGGGTGGAATAACATTTGTGTTTGTCAGTGAGAGAGCAGTTAACTGACCTAGTTCCAAATTATTCTGTTTTGCTTTTGTAATGAGAATTTTGCAGAGTGAAATAAACTTTGAACTTGGAAGACACCATGGACTAGTCTGCACCTGTAGATTGCCACGTGGCTGTTTGAGTCAAAGTGCTGCTACTACCTTTCTCACACTTCATCTCACTTGGTTGCAAAAATCTTTTACAGGACAGGCTGACAGAGGTTTCCCTCTGGTCAGGGACTGGGATGTTCAAGTGCAGAGGTACTATGGGCTCCATTTGGAAAAACGTTCAGGGAATTTCTCACCAAGTCCATAGTGATGCAGGTAGGTGCCAAACAAGCCAAAGCACCCTCTGCACAACACCTATAAGCCATCCCATACTGAGCTGGCCATTTGTAGTACAAAGGGCCTCTCTCCCAGTCATAAATTGAGGTACCAGATTCTGCTGTTTGCTCCTTTCTACATCTAGAACTGGTCAAAAGAGGTGAGAATTGAACTAAATATCAGATACAGAACAGACAAGTAACAGTTTATTCCAATTCGCTGCTTTAAATGTTTATTGCCCATCTTTTTGTGTCTTTGAATGAACTAAGTTTTGACAATAGGGAAACTATAAGTGCATCTATTTCAATCACCAATCACCAAACTTGAATTACTTGGTAAAGCATGCTTATAGAATATGGAAAACATTGTTAGGGGTTCTTTTTGAGCCCTAAGTCTTAGATTTTTAATGCAAAAAAGCATTAAAACACTTTCAATGTGAAGCTAGGTATTAGGCTGAGCTGAATATTTAGCAGGTGCTCTGCCAGACTTAGAAGGCACAAGAAGTGCAGCTTACACACAAAACCACTATTGTCTGCTAACACTGACCTGAACATTGCAATTGCCATAGGAAGTCAGGAAACATATCCAGACATGAATAACCATTCTAGTGCATTGCTGTGATTGCAGGTCACACGCATATTTAAACCACAATGTTTGAATGCTGGGATGAAAGTAGGAAATGAACACTTACAATTCTTCAGTTTAAAATGTACTACAGCAAAAGAAGCTTATAACTAGCACAGTTGTTCTACCTCTTTCAGGTTGGCTGAAGTCATTGCAACTTCAGGCACCCATCCTTGGCTACTGAACCTGATGCCAACCTCACTTTTAGGTAGTTATATCCAGCACGAACAGCAGGGACTCAAACAGTATTCATTGAGAACATCCAGCCTGTATATAGCTTTCCTTATAGACAATTCCTCACCCAAAAATTTTACCCATAATTTAACATGCTTACTCTACACAAGTAACATTACTTTAAAAATACTCACATTTTCCTGAAAATGATGTTTGTCAATATGCATTATTAATCACAATATTTGAGGTACAGAACACGTGGCTAAACTGTAGCAGTTTCTTGCTACCCTGAAGCACCTAAAGTCTTATGGAAGGTTGTTACCGTAGAAATTCAGAAACGAATAGCTGTTTTTGCTATACTTGTAAACTCCCTGCAGAACAGCAGCAAATTTAATATTTACAGCATTGTAGATGATCAAAGGGATTAAGGCATTTTACTTTTTAACTTCAATTAAAGAGATGTCCAAGTTCACCAGATTGCTTTGGCAATTAACTGAAAAGGTCTTAATCATTCCCTATTGTCATAATTTCATCTTCAAAGATGCACTACCAAGTTTCAAGACAATGTCTCTGTTAGATGCCTAATCAGTCTGTTTTCCATTAAAATTAGTAAACCCTGTGTATTCAACAAGAAAACACAGACTCTCCAGGTCTCCAATAATTTTTTTTTTGTTATTATTTTTTTCCAGCTAGACCTAGAAGTCTTGACAAGTGCTTTCATGCTAACATGCAGAACTTGCCCTCCTGCAACACAGGAGGTGTCTTTTTCAGGAGAGAAGTCCTGCAACCATGAGATTATAATAGGTCCACGTTGACTGATTACTTGGTAACAAACAACTTACTTGACAAAAAGGCTATTGCTACATGCAGACCTGTCAATTTGAAAACAAAAAAGTGTAAAGACATTTTCAAGTTTCATCTTCTAATTATTAATAAGAGATTAGTTGTGTTGGCAGGAGTCAGAACAGCCTCATCTAGTTGAATGCATGAACACATGGGTCAAGCTGTTGGCAGAACTGTTCACCAGGGAACAATCCCCTCTGCCTGTAATCACAGTGTCTGCTGGCACAGCAACACAGAACCTGGCATCATAGGGGTCACATTAGGCTCAGCCCTGTTTCAAGATCAGGAGACTATTTTCAACTAGGGCTTTTCATTTTCATCAGTTGTCACAAGTAACACACGACCACCTGAAAGGAAAACTCTTTCTCTCTTAGTTCAGTCACAGAGAAGCAAGTGCTTCCAGGAACTGAAACCAGATGCTCTGTGCTGGCCAACACCAATGTAAGTACAAGAACTGCTTTGGATACATGCTGTGCAGCAGCTTGCTGCTCATTCTCCTATAATTATTCTTTATACTTGAGAATACAACAAAATAAATCACCATGGAAGTGTGATGTTCAATTCAAACGTTTATGTGCAAGAAGTTCATATATACACATATAGACAGATACCACATAAGACAATATGGACATGAATATGACCCAGATGACACAGACAAGTTGCAAAGACCCTTAGCACCTAAGTACCAAACAAAATGAAACTGTTGAACACCATACTGTAAGTTTCAAGAAGGCTACAATTACAACCAAAACTATACAAAACGTGACTTTTTTATTTTGAAAGAACTCAAAAGAGCTGATGTTCAGGAAGATATTATTATTTCCCTGGATGATAATTATGGAGTATACAGGACAAAGATACAGGTGTGCATGTGTGGAGGTTTACTGCATGAGAGTTACCTCCTTCTGACCAGTCACTAAGTCACAAGTCACCCACAAATTCAAATTGTCAGAACTTTACAAGCCAAGTAAAACCCTTTCCTCTATATTCTTGCAAAAACAAGATTAAAAACCAAGCAAAATAGCTGACATCACACAGGCCATCAGAGAGGAAAGACTTTTGCCACAGGCAGTGTCTTTGTAACACTCTCAAAATAAACTGCCAAGTAAACATTTCTCAAAAATAAAGGGGTCACTCAGAATCCCCATCAATGTACAAATAAATTCCAACTCAAGAATGCTTGGAACTCAAGGACTACCCAATTTAATTTTATAAACAAAAAATACATTAATTACTCATCTATGTCACTCTGGACACAGCAATTTTCAAAGATAAAGCTAAAAGGAACTTTTACCAAAAATTGTATGTATTTTATATGCCACTGAAAAAGGTTTCATTACAAATACCAAAATGGCTATTTCTGTACAGGAAATAAATTTGATTTTGCTTTCTTGTATTGGCCCATAGCTCCCATTTCCCTTTGCTGCACTGGCAGTTATCACTGCACAGCAACACTTCAAAGCCCTCAGAGAGAGGCTGACACTTCACTAGCAGGGAGTTAGGGCAGCCATGAGGAGCTCCATTTTATAGACAAAGTTCCGCCCTTCCATTTTATTCCACTGCACTTCCTTGAAGGGCCCCCGGAGGTGATTCCACTTGCTGTCCTGCAGGACGTCGCCCTTGGGGAGATCCTTGCACTGGCTCCGTGGAAACTGCACCATGACTTTGCTGCCGCTCTCCGGACCGTTACGTACTGCGGCGAAAGGACATTTCAGTGAGCTTTTACACTTATGAATTCCTCATACTAAATATTCTTCTTGCATGCTATACTTTACTCTGCTCAATTCCAAACACGCTGAAAGCAAACAAGGGAAATTCCTTTCCTTCTTCTTCAAAGCTTTTTTTTTTGATGCCAAGAAGAGCAAAGGCTTCATTGCTCATTCTTTCATGTATTACCCACTATTCTGTTGCAAAATATATTGTTTCCAGTGGATTTATCTCAAATAGACAGAATCTAAGTCACTAGGCAGTTACTTTTAATCACAGAATTCTACAGGACTGGTGGAGAGGTGGTGGTGCTTCGTTGACTTGGATGAGTTTCTGTGTTTTCATGTGGAGGAGTGGTGTGTGCTGGCTTTTTAAATAAACAGTCAGAGTGGTATCACCTAGCTTTTCCCTCATCTACCAAGCTAATCTTCTATAAAGACATGAGTGTCAGGCTGACTGAACATAATTCTCTTTCATAAATTAATGCCAACTACTCCCCATCACCACATTCTCCATGGTATGTTTGGCAAATTCTTCTGAGACTATTTTTTCCCTCCTCATCTTCCCAGTAATTGCAATGAGGCTGATCAGATTGTAGTTCCCCACATTTTCCTTCTTGAATATAAGATGCAACATTTGCCTTATTCCAGTCCTCACAAGCCCTTCCTGAGCCTGGCCTTTAAGAGATGATCAAGACTGGCTTTGCAGTAAGATCAATCAACTCCCTTGGCAGTCATGGACATATATCTCACCTGGTCCCAAGAATGTGTGTATGTCTAAGTCTGTTCAAAGGTTCTCTAACCTGGTCTTCCACTACTGAGGCTGAATCTTTGCTCCAAAATTTCCATGGGTCTCACAGATCCATCTGAACTCCAGTCTTAAGACCAAAGTAAAGAAGGTACTGAGTACCTTGGCCTCCTCCATGTCCTGTGCCACCAGGTATTCTCTCAAACTTTAACAGCAGTCCCACTTTTTTCCCTGATTTCTCCCTTGCTGACATATCTGCTGAAGCTCTTGCTGCCCTGTACATCCCTCATCAGATTCCTATCCTATCCTTAGCTTTCCTATCCTTACCAATGCACGCTTGGATAGTCTCTCTGTATCCCTCCCAGGTCAACTACTTAAAAATCTCTTGGAGCTTCCTTCCTACGTCATGAGCTTTTTGTTCATACAAACAGGACTTCTGTCACAACTTTGCACAACTTCCTCAACATTAGGAATGACCATTCTTGAGCCTGAAAGAGGTGACCCTTGAAAGCAATAATCAAATAGCACTCCCAGACCCCTCTTCTTTCCATCCCATAGGATCATATCCCATAGGATTCTTTCAAAAGGATCTCTAAAGAGACCAAACTCTGTTCTTCCTAAGTTTGGAGTTGTCATCCTGTTGTTTATCCCTTTCTTGCAGGATCCTGATGGTTTCTGTAATCTCTTTTTTTTATGCTAATAATAACATATATATAGAGAGAGATATAGATATATAGATACATATATATAATATAAGCAAATATTTATATAACATTTATCAAAATAGTAGATTTAAATAATGTATTTATATATTACATATTATAGAATATATCTATAATTTGCCATAGTAGTTATAAGAAATATTTTCAAGCCTGTGTAAATTAAATCAGGTTTATCAAAAATGGCTTCTTGGGCAAGCTGTTGATTCTATTTAGCTCTCAATTCCATACACAAAAGAGTCTCTCAACTTTCAAAGCACAGTATCAATTTATAGTAAAATATTCTACAAACACTCTCAGAAAGATTTGACTTCTATTTGCAACAGGAATCAGTACCTGAAATGGCATAGTCTCCATTTGGTGATGCTACAGTTATTGCTGATGCATTGCCAATGCTCTCCACTGGCCCCAGACCAACGTGATTACTGAAACTCAGCACGTGCCATCCCATAACTTTTGCAAGCTGCTGAACTGCATGTACTTGGTGCTGTGACATCTGAAACAAGAGGTTTGTTTTCTGTTCAATATTTGCAGACCACAGAAAGGATTGTTTATGGGGTTTAGCAAGACTGTTTTCTGTACAATAGTTATCTATAAAAGTGACTTCAAGTTCTCTACTTTCAGAGGAACTTCTTTTATCTTAATTTAGACTAGTTCTTCTGCAGACAGAGAAGTCCTCTGCACTCTATCATGCAGTTAAGTGAATTTTTCATACGTATATGTGCTTAGCCATTTTATTTAAGTATTGCTTTCAATTTACAAAAATCTTTTTAGGTTTCAAAAAATTAATCTGTAAACAATCCTGTCTTTCAGGAGAGACAAGACTTCTGCTGTAAAATATATAAAAATATGAGGAAGTATGAGTAGAGAAAATTTAGAAAAAGAAGTTGAGGTTCTCACATGCATGATTACCTCCATTAATGCTCAAGTGTAAGCACTGAGCTCTAACAGCTTAGGAGTTTAAATGCTACTGTTTTCCTGTATCATGACTTAACCCTTGTAATAAGGAAGTATCCAACACCGTTCAGCAGTTCTCTGTGAACAAGTCTGACAACACTTGACCAAAAAGACACAACCTCAGCAGAATCTGTTTGGACTTGTTTTCTGTGTCATGGAGTTTTACATAACTGCAACAGGCTAACCACTGTTATTAAAGACCTGTATTTTGACTATTTATAATGCATAGTGGGGAGATTGTTACTTCTGAATAAAACCAGCAGGTTGTTCTAAGCAATTAAGAAAACAGAGTTCATTCAAGTATCAGCTGATTTAGTAACGACAGATGCAAAGTGAGCATTAACAGACAATGTTGAAATGGCAGTAATTGTGGGTTCATTAAGAACTTGGCTACAGTAAGTTTCATATATAGAATACCTTATTGTCTCCTATGATTACCACCGACTTGTTTCTCCCATAATGAGCAGCATAAAGAAATGCATTTTAAATGGGAGGGAAAAATTATCATGACTACTGACCCTAGTAAAAAATGGCAATATATTCTAGTAACAGTTGCTAAAGACTCTACATAAACATAGTGAAAATTCAGTCATCAGCTTCCCATTGTCACTATCTGAATTTGAACTTTCCAACATTTTCTACATAGATAAAAGTGAGATTCTAACTTCTTCTGTATCCCAAACAGCAGAGAAAGGGAAGAATAACATATGTGAGTCTACCTGAGATAAAAGGAAATCCTGCAGTTCTTGCTCTTGATGGGACAACGTAATAACTCTTCCATCTCTATGCACAACTCTGATTTGTTCAACTCCAATGTTCAGCTGTAGTTGAATGGATCTTTGAAGACAAGATCCATATTTATTCACAAAAGCATTCAAACACTTAAGAAAACAGAAAACTAAGAACAATGAATCCCACCCAGTCACTGACAAGAATTCCTAAGACAGATGGTGCAAAGCCTACAGAATGGGACAGAGACTTGAAACATTCCAGTTTCATTAGTCACCATAGCAGCTCCCTCTATATGGCAGGTGACATATTCTGTGGCATGCTCCCAGACGTGGCCTACCATTTGTTCAGGTCAAGGGAGCCTCACAGATCCCTGCCTGCCCCTGTGCCCAAGTTTCCTTTCCAGTTGTGCAGGGGAGAATGGTGTGTTTTATGCTACAGACAAGACCTGGGCAGCTTATGTGCTCTGGAGTCAAGACTGGAAATGCACCAGTGACTGCAGGTTGCCCCACACTGTGGTCACAGCCAGAGAGCACTGTTCCAAATGGAAAAAAACACTGTTGATGCATTAATGAATTCACTGCTGGTCAATCTGCAGGCATTTATTTCTGCAACATGAAATCCTGAATTTCAGTAACAACATGCATAATTACTACATGAATTACGCGAGTTCCACGTTTCAGTACCTATGCAACCAAGCCACGACTGAGCAATGATGAGCTTTGCAGCACATCAAATGATACTTTGTATTCAGTCATCTCTACCCAAAGTAAATCCCACCCCTAAGTGTCCATCTCATCTTAAATTTCTTCTTAGAAGGGAAACTGTACTGTTTAAAGATGTACTAAATATCTTCTTTAAAGGGTGAATAGGGTGAAGTTTTCTTAAGGTGACTTAAGTCAAGTGACACACAGTCAAGTCAGAAAAACACACACACACACACACACAAATAATGGACTCCTACTTGTCTGTCTGAAGAGAATCTAAACCTTTAAAGCACAATGCTGCCTTTGCTTCATGCTTCTACAACTAAAAGGACATAAAATCTCATACTTACTTGCATATCTGCTCATATCCTTGAGAAGTTATTAGAACTTTAACACTGGATTCATAAACATCATTGATATTGGACCAGTGAGCCTGAATCTGAGGATCCTCGATACGACTTGCCAGACTGTCAATGGTTCGAGCAGTTCTACAAAGATAAAGCCATATTCCACACACAATAATCCAGGCAGTTTGTGCTGTTATCTTGCTTACAGGAAGCAAGGAGGTTATTAGATTTAATAGAAACATGTGGAACAAAACTCTATTTCAGCACTGTTCTGGTGCTAATGAAGTACTCTTGTTTATTCTGTACATTTCTCATACATTCTGCAGCAGTATTTTAGTGGTATTACTCAGTATCAGCTACTGCACTGCAAAGAATATAAAAAAGGATTTTGAGATAAGTAGGGACAATTACATTGCAACTGTCACAGAGATCTCAAAGACATCTTGTATTTTTTCTTTTTACTAGCTGAATGTTGTTTGCTCATATTTTTTCATAATTTTTGGTTCTTAGTACTTTCAAAAAAAGATTGTATTAACCATGAAGGAAACAGCAGGTAGTTCTAAGAACACTTAAAATAGATAAATTGTATTCTACATAATGGTGCATTGTTTCTGTAACAAGAGTATCTCGTGACCCACCTTCGTCTCAAAAAGATATGCTTTGCCTGTTTTATGATCTTTTCCAAAAGTCCTTCATTCGACTGTAAAGAACTGATTTCATTCTTATCAAAAGCCTGGGGCCCTGCAAGTCTCATTCTCTTATGGCCAAAGGGTGCACTAGCTGGATGTGGCATCACTGTTGAGCTCAGGGTTTGCTTGTGACACTGCAAAAACCAACAGGTTATTTGGTCCCTTCCTTTTATAACATCTATCTGCAAGAAATACCATGTATACTACAACATGTTGCTTCACATCAGGTTTTTTGAGTGTACATACTTTCAAAAGAGTAGAACTTTTTAACTTTATCAATCTGACAGCACTTTAAAAACAGTTTTTCTTACTTTGCTTCCCCCATTTTATATGTATCTTTCAAAACTTATAGAAAGTAATTAAAAAAAAAAGAAGTACTAGCTAACAAAAATTTGGTAGCATGGCAGTAGCTCCTACTAATAAGTCTTCTTTATATACATCTATGGAGACAGAAAGAATAGTCACTTAAAAATAAAGGAAGCATTTTAGATGAAAAAAATTGAAGTACAAAAACGTTTTAGCAACATGTCCAAAGTAATGAAATCCACAGGAAAGATGGGCACTGAGCCAAAGCTTCATGAACCCTAAATCAGTGTTTAAAACACTGGACTGTTCCACATGACTGCATGACTTGCAGAGCCATGCTCTAAGGAGGTGAACACTCTCTGGAAGATGGTTTCAATTCCACTTAGAGATGCAAAACTGTGCTTCCTTCCTGAAGAGACACAACTTCAACCTTGTACCCCAGGTTATTATGCTAGATTATACAAGAATCTAAAATGCTGAAGCAGAGAAGTGGACTTTAAAATAAATAAAACTACCGTGGCAATCAATTGTTCCTTTATGAGAGTATGGCCTGACCAGATGCTCACTGACAGGCTTGGTAAGCACTATCAGACACAACAAAAAAAGGCAGAACTGATGAACTCTACGGGAAAAGCTTTGCATGGCTTTTCTGAAATGAGCAGCCAGGTCTGAGGTTAAGTAAAGAACAAGCATTCCATGAAAGCATTAACTGGAACTCCCAAACCACCCACACCCATGGAAACCAAGCAGTAGGCTGCCTTCCACAAATGGATGGAGAAGGACTGGCCTCTAGTGGCACTCGGCTGTTATACCAGTGCCACACACTAGGCAGAAGGCTGAACAAAAGCCCAAAAACTCTTCAGCACTTCAGCCATAGATGCAGTACCTCTCTGATAAGTTGATGCAAATTATGTTCCAAAACATAGAGATGATCCTCTGGATTCTGTTTTTCAGAAGCAGCCTTTTGTGACTTTTTATCATTGGAAGAGTGACACAGAGAAATAGACAACTGCAAACCTATACAAAGCAGATGGAAACAAAGATTTTGAAAAGCAAGCACTGACAATTTTCAAGGTTGCTACTGAGAACTGCTTTTCTTCATGTTTTTTACTCAGTAGTTTAACAACAGGTATTCACTGTATCAGAGAAAAAGGAAAGAATGATGGTGAAGAGCACAGCACCAAAGCAAGTAAAACCTGATATTCACTGAAGCGTTGACAGGCCAACTGTGAACTCATCAGCTGCATTTAACACCAATTTCTAAGGCTCAATCCCACATAAAAAGAAAAGTCCCCAGGATCCCATTCCTTTCTCAAAGAAGGAGTGATTAACTGTCACACACATTTTAAGCAATCCAGAAATATATTCTTTGCATGACACAATCAGTTGTGTACCCCTTGTAAGAACATTCACCACTGACTCTGAGCCACCTTTATGCTGTTTAATTATCCTTGCTCAAAAGAGCATTTGCTTTTGTTTTTCTGAGGACCCATAAACTCAAGTTTTAAATTTCTTTTTACATGTAATCCAGAAGCAATGACTAATGCACAGCTCCAAACTGCCACATGCACATGGCATTACAGCTGACAGTTTTAAGTGCTGCTGACAAAGAACATATCATAACAAAAAAAACCAGGTATATAAGAAATTACTGTGCATTAGTTGAAATTCTGTTTTTCAAAACCTTTGAAAATCAAGGAGTTTGCTTTTTCTTTTGTAAGGACAGAGCATTAAAAAGATGACATCAATCAGTATTTAAGCAAATAATTGTAGGTTAAGAGTTTTAAAAAGCTTCCTACCTGGGAAAGGCTGGGAGATTATTTGATTTTTCACTACAATGTGAGGAATCTGTGACTTAATTTGAACAGCTTCTCGTGACAGCTGGGCAAAAATTTCTTTACACAGAAGAACATTCTGTGCAGTCTCCAACTTTGTCTGCCAGTGTGCAGAACCTGAAAAGTATAAATCAATATTTGCAGGAGGGAAGAGCAAAGAGAAGCCACCTTTTTGTTCAGATGCCAGATACTATGCAGTAGCCAGATGTGATCACTAAGATAAAGCAGTCAGTACCTTGTACCCAAGCTGAGTATTAGCAGAATTTTATCTCAACTAAGTAAGTACTTTAAGGTAAAATTAAAACTAATTTTGATTCAATTTTACATGTATGTATATTGAGAAGTGCAACACCTTTATGGAACAGTGTATTACACTCCCAGGCCTTTTGTGAACTCTCCTTATGAACCTTTGCTCCTTAACTTGTAATTTACTTTCAATGATACTTCTGGCTTTATTAAATTCACTCTATGGTGAACTATTTAATAATGTTCAGTGCATGTATGTGCTTTCTCAGGGTTTATAGGCCCAAAATTTTTGAGAGATTCTGGGGTGAGTAAGCACACAAGCTAAGCTGTATAATGTACCCTCAATACCATATGAAACACCTCATAGTACAGCACTCTGTGCTCAGGACAGCACCAGCATCTGTATCACAGACAATTGTGAAATAAAATCCTGCCAGTTTACTTCTAACTTTAAAGAGTAAGGGATGGCTTTTTAATTCAAAAGTTCACAACTTCACATATTAAATGAATCCATGCACTATGTGCCAGGTGAGCCATTGGTAATTAACATGCAGACCACCAGCACAGTTTCAGATCCAGATAAAACATATGAGCAACAGACACCAATGATGCAAGAGTGCAATGATGCCCTCTTGAATCTGCATTTTGGGCAGAGCTAAGAGTGAACAATTATTAGTTCATCTGAAATAATGGGATGTAACTGACTGAAACACAACACCTTGGCTTGATTTCAATTATGGCCTCAAACTTTTAATGTCTAACAGAAGGCGCTCCAGAATGCTCAAAATACAACCTAATAATTTTGTTTCAAAACTGAGTAAGTACATATGAAAAACTGAAGGAGCATGCTTCAAAAGCATAATTTCCAAAGCCTAAGCATCATCCAAACAGAAAATTTCAGTTTAAATAAGGGAAGTCTTATCTACTCTTCTTCCCAGCTATATGCTGAAATTTTCAAACAATCATATGCAAACTCATTGTTTGAGAACATATTCATAGAACATATAAGCTATACCTGGTTTTGATTTTGGCAAGGGTCTTTTAAAGAGATTGACTGTCCCGAGGTCACCAATGTCTGGTGCTTGCTTTTGAATAGAAACCTAGGCAAGAGGGAACAGTGTTTAATGTTTGTTCTCTGTTGCAAGCACACAAATCTGAAACAAAATTGCACTAGGTTATTAAGACTTCTCTGACAAACCTTTATGTATGCTGATCCCTCTAAATCACTTGGAATTTGAACGTCCAAGGGACAGTAATCCTCAGGTATCTTTTTATCCAGGTCAATGTCAGTGTTCTTTATCACCTCAAATGTGCCATGATGAAGAAAAAGGGAGCCTGAGTAAAAAAGGACAAAAACATACACATTAAATATTAAGCATCTTCTGCAAATGAAAAAGCTCCTATCTCTGTTTCAGAACAATATTTATTTCTGAGTCTCCAAATCTTCAGAGCTATACTTGACTCGAATTTCTTAATGACTTCTTAAAAAAAAACCAGGTAAATTAGAAGGCTCATGCCATTGTATCAGCATCTATATCCTCCACTGTGCAATGTGTAATGTTTTACAGTAAGTTAACACAGACTATTTAATAATTATGGGGGAAGCCAAGAGTTTTTCAAAATTGAGTCATTAGGTGCGAGGAAGGAGAAAAAAGAGATATTTGTTTTAAAAAGACAAAAAAAGTAAATGTGTGAAGTTTTGCAAGCAGCTAGTTAAAGATACAACATCCTTATTGGATTAAAGGAATTCTGATGATGTTTGGCTAGAAGTCTTAAAACTATGACCATGTTCTGACTGTAAAACATAACTCTATAGCCAGTCATTCATGGACTGATAAAAGCAGATACCCACACCTATCCTAGCTGCACACCTTTTTCATCCAGGGCACAGTTCACCTAGTTCAGGGTAAATCAACTAAAAAAGATACACAGCCTGGGGTACATCTACAGCTTTTTCATGAACATAACTAAATTGGGCCTTCCCATCCCTCATCAATGACAACAGGAACCCAATACATCCAGTTTGAATCTTAAGTTCTCTGTGATTCTGTGTACACTTTGTCACCCCATAATGGCATCTAGAATTCTGGGCTGGTCACCGCCTTTAAATGTAATCCATGAATTAAGGCATATTCTCAGCATCACTTCTCAACTGCAGCAATAACAGGTATAATAATCTACCTTCAATGTCTCTCTTTATTCACATGGTTTAGCTTTACCTAGTGTGAATTCTGAGGAGCAGGGAGTTAGACATAAGCTTTTTAGGTCCCTTCTAACTTGAGATGTTCTGGGATTTTCTAACCTTTGATTAAAAAAAAAACGTAACCCACCCTTCACTTTTTTTTTTTTCACACACCAAACATAGATAAAAGCCAAGGATTTACAAAGTCTGCCTGTCAAGTGATCAACTACACTGCAAATGCAGTATTATTTTTGTGAACAAATTCTTAGTAAAATACTACACAGCCTTTAAAATCACTTTCTGGATTGAAGACGGCAATATATTTTCCTTGATACTAAAACAAGAGTTCTCCCTTTATAAACCTGTCTCTTAAATATAACAAATTCACATTGAAATTATTTACGATAAGATATTCCATTTCTTTTTCCAGTTACAAAAAGACAATTCCATAAAATATCCATTCTTGTGAAAAAGATCCTACTGTTTACCTGCACTTCTGTAGCTCAGATCACCAAGAATTTTATCTCCCACTTTTCTCAGCTTCCAGTGTTGTCTCAGTCTTAGCAGTTCAGAGTTGAAGTCTCTTTGTCGCTTATTTTCCTGATTTTCAGCAACTGATTTGGATAATCTTTCTGCACCTTTCAAGAGGATCTGAGCTGCTCCAGCTAATGACTTCTTTTTTGAAATCAGCTGTAGAAACTGAGGATTCTAGTACCAAAAACAACAACATACTTGCACTTTAATTCACAAAAGATTATTTATTATTATTATTATTAATAATAATTTATGTATTTATTTAGTAGTAGTACTAGCAGAAACTGAAGGTGATTGATAAGTTGTTTTTGCTGGATGTCCAGTATCTTATTCAGAATTACTTTCATACCAGCATTATACAGCTGGAAGTAGCATTTTGACTTAGAGCTTCAGGAAAAGAGGCTTCTGAAATTGGCCTCAACTCCCATTCCCAGCCTTACTCTGACCCTTAAAGCACTGCACTAGCACATCAACAGAAATATTTTGATAAATTTTGTACTGATCACATGTGAAAAAAAAAAACATTGGAATAAAATATTTAGCACCAAACCACACAAAGTGCTCAGTTGGTACAACATACTTGTTTTGGAGGAAGGGGATCCTGCCCGACTGGATCTAGAGTCATGAACTTTTTATCCTTCACGATGCTAAGAACGTCATACAACACACACATCTCAGTCAAGGCACTTCTTAAGTTGTTCCTCACTGAATCCCAAGGCCAGAGGGATGGCTGGAACTTTACCAACCCTAAAAACAAAACAAAGCAAGGAAAACCAAAGGAGCTTAAAAAGGTACGGTGTAAGGCTAATTTTTGAACCACAGAGAGATCATAACGGCACGAAATACAGCACGACATCATATCGGCTGCTGTCCTTTCCCACTGCAGTTTACTGGGGCCGGGTCACGAGCACTCCGAGCTGCCCACCACGGGAGCCCCCGGGGGAAGGAAGGCAGGCCAGGCCCAAGCACCCGCGGAGCTGCGGGCCGGCCCCGCCACAGCCCGGCGGCAGAGCTGCGGCTGCCCGCCCTTCTCACCTTCCTCATCCTCCGCCTCGCCCGGCTCGGCCCAGGGCCGGCCCGCCGAGCCCGGCTCGTCCTCCTCGGAGCCGGAGCCCTGGCTGAAGTCGATGCGCTGCGCCAGGCGCGCCAGGTTCTGGGACATGGAGAGCGGCTGGAGGTAGGTCTCGCTGCCATCCAGCCCCACCTCCTGCACCTGCTTCTCGCACGCCGACTCGATGCTGATGCGCACGGCCGGCACGCCCGCCATCTTGGAGCGACCCCCGCCCGCGCTCGCCAGGGGGCGGGACAGCGCCGGACGGGCTCGGCCGTTTCCGGAGGCGCTCGGAAAGAGGGCGGGGCTAGAGCCGAGCGAGCTCGGCCGTTTCCGGAGGCGCTCGCGAGGGAGCGCGACCAGTGCCGGGCGGGCTCGGCCATTTTCGGAGAGCTCGGGAAGGGGCGGGGCCAGCGCCGAGTTGGCTCGGCTGCCTCCGGAGGCGCCCGTGAAGGGCGGGGCCAGCTCGGTGAGGGGAGGGTGCCGAGCACAGAAGATCGGCGCTGCTGCTGTTTTGTACTATGGCCTTATTTTTGACCAGAAGTTGGTTTCATGTCCCGTTCTAAACATAATTTCACCTCTGGTTCCCCATCGGCAGCTGTGGCCACGCAGAAAGCTCAACCAAACAAAAGGAAACCATACAATAACATTGCCATTAAATTACCATTTGAATTCCGGTCATAACTCCAGTGAGAGGTATGCTCCGAGTTCTGCCCTTTGACACAATTAAGACGGCGGCAGCTTACGGTTCTCATATTTATTGTTAAATCTGGTGAGTGTGCATAAAGGAAAGGATTACAAAAACCAGCAGGTGTCCTCGAGGAGGATTAAAAGCCGCGGGGCTCAGTCTCTCCCGACGAGGTGCGTCTCCTGCGGCCTGTCGATGCGGAAGAGCAGCTCGGCGGGCTGGAAGTAGCCCAGGTACTGCACGCTGTCCGGGCTGGTGTCCTGGTGGTAGTGCCCGCCTTCCCCGTGGTGGCTGAAGCAGTGCGTGTGCTCCACACGCAGGTCGAAGCCCTGCCACCAGACAGAGGCCCGTCAGCAATGGGAACAGCATTTAAAAGGCACGGGATAGTCTATCCTAATGTGTATTTCCACACATCTCCAAATGTTAAGTAAGCAGTGAAAACTTGCAAGATGCTTGTGAAACCAGTAAGTCAAAAGAATTTAGAAACCCTGACAGCCCCCAGCTTTTGGTGTAACTCTGACTGAGATCTCCTTTTTAATCTTTTTCACCCCCACCTTTCCTTCCATTGAGATGAAATTATGCAGTCACACCAAGGAACCCCTACAGGAAATCAAACCCCATTGCACTGAATTGCCACAGGATCACGTAATAAAGGGATTGTCTCTACTCCAATTCTGAGAGCCAGTTTAGATGAATATGGGAAGAACAGTGAATAAAATAGCAATGAACATCCTAAACCATGAGATCAACATCACCAGTTCTATGTATCATAGAATGGGCTGGGTTCAAAGGGACCTTCACAGATCATCTCTTCTAACCACTCTGTCATAGGCCAGGACATCTTCCATTCAACTAGCTTGCTCAAAGCCCCATCTAACCTGGCCTTGAACACTTCCAGGGATGGGGCATCCACATCTTCTCTGGGCAACCTGTTCCGCTGTCTTTTTTTAAAAAAATTTCCATATGTCCAATTTAAATCCATTCTCTTTTAATTTAAAATCCTTGCCTCTTCTTTTGTCACTACATGTCCTGGTAAAAAGTTTCTCTCCATCTTTCCTGAAAGCTTCCTTTAAGTACTGGAAGGCTCCAATAAGGTCTTTCTGGAGCCTTTTCTTCTCCAGGCTGAACAATGTCAGCTCCCAGTCTCTCTTGGTTTTTGAAACCAGATTGGTTATTATCCTGAATTATTTGCTGTTGAATTTGGTGCTTGTGAAAGATGCTGAGTAAGTTTCCAGCATGAGGCTTTGCAGGCTCCAATTTACATCAGCAACAGGACACATGCTTCATGTCATTTGACACAGCATTAGCAGAGGGAGTTCTTATGAAAGCAAACTACATAAACACAAGGCTGAACCACCTTCCATGCTCTTGGCATTTCTCCCAGTGTGGCCAGCAGTGAATGTAAACTGTACTGCTTGGTTTGGGATGCAAGCACTTGCACACATGCAGCTAAAACAGAACCATGAAGTTATGAACAACCACTAGGTTTCAGAACAGATCGATCTATCCTCAATTCAAACAATTCACAGAAATGAGAAGCTTCTCAATCATTGCCCCAGCTCTGGAAGAGTCGAACACAATATATATACACACTCCCATTCTTGAAAGGAAAATCACATCCAAGACAAAATTCATTACAGGTCTCAGTCTGTACTTAGAAATGAGAAAAAGAGACTCACCGGATCTTTGGAAACTATTACTGGCTGACAAATCAGTGGAGCCTTCATTTCAAAGAATTTGAGCCAGTTATTAACATCCTCATCAGTATTCAGGGGACAGGCAGAAAACTCTGGAGGCTAGAGCAAAAATAAAAGCTTTTCAAGTAAAAGAAAGACACTTGTCTCAGGATACTTTTTTCTCTAGAAACTTTGCTTTTTCCCTCCCCACTATTCTGTTCACTGTCTTTCTTGAAAGAAGCTTACCACTGTCCATCACTGTTTCTGCCAGAAACAGAAGTGACCAGAATATTGCATCTTTCATTGCACAGGTAGTGGGAAAACTACTCAAGAGAGGATGCTCCTCCTCCTTGTACATTTTAGAAGCTGAGTTATTTTTTAGAAGTTTAATGCTTCTTATAAGTATCATCTGAGTTCATGTATTTAATTTTAATTCATTTTACAATAGTTTTTCAACTCTTTAGCTGCACACAGATTTCAAAAGATGATGGCATCAATGCCAACTAAAACAGAATTGCTAGTTTTGGAATATTGATTTTGTAATGTCAGCTCCTTACTTTAATACAGTGCTCATCCTTAATAGTTTGTGCATACATTTAAAAATACAAAACAAAGTGAAGGAACTAATATTTACACCTTGATTTATACTTCTGTTTTCAGGAGCACAAAGAAGGTTACATGCATTGAGAACAACATACCATAATGTGAATCTTTGCTTTCCCCTTCTGAATGATAAACGTGCCACCCATCCCAACTGGCTTTTCTCCATAGTGTTTCTCTAAAGTTTGTCTCAGACAGGATACAAAGTTAAGCTCCCCGGTTCTTCCATTGGCTTTCACTTCAATGACCTGGAAGATAAAGTCAGTTTGTCACTGCTGTCTCCTGCTGCAGTGGTCTGGAAAGGTCTGTGAAAGCTGTTCTGAAATTCTCCCAAGCTGATAACCCAAGTTCACTTTTTGAAAAGATAGGTTTCCATGCAAGTGCTGCTGCAAGCAGCAAGTCAAGTATGTGACCAACTCCCTTTCCTTTGATTCTGTTCAATGCTAGCTTTGCCTGTAAATGGAGCTGAGACAGTGAGACAGTGACTTGAGCAACTCCCTTCTGCCCACCAGCTGGCTTCCACTCTGTCAGAAAGAAACACTGGTAACAGAGAAGACTGTTCTGTTTCCATGCAGCTGTCAGGTTTTTGACTGTTCTGCCAGCACCTCTTAGTGCTGGCTGTGTCAGGAGAAGCACTTTGCAAGAAACTACCTAAGTGCCAACGTCTCGTTTACACAAGTGCATTGCACCATTACTTTAAGTCCCTGCTTTTGCATGTTTCTCTTGTGGAATTACTACTTTACTATTACCACAGAACACTGATAGAAGAACCATGAGTTTCCATTCAGTCACAAAGCACCACAAAGTCACCTTAGATGGAAGTACATACCTTACCAGGTTGGCCCTCACTGGCATAAAGGTTGGCCAGCAGTCCAAACTCACAATCTGTGTATTTACTGCTGTACTTCTCAAGCAGGCACCCTTTATCTGCAGGATTTATCTGAGCAACGTAGCTCCCATTTACAGCAGGCTTTTTTTCACTCTTAGTTTGAACAATAGGGATAAGCTGGGAAAAAGAACATATAAGAATAAGAACATGTAAGAATCAGCCAAAATAACCAAACTCACATAAATGTGATTTAAGCTTTGGACCATGATGCCAAGAAAAATTCCACTTCATCACACAGCTCTGTCTCTCAGGAGGTCCACACTGGTAAGAAAAATGCACTAATATTGTAATATAATTGAAAGGTCCAGAAAACAGGTCTACTTTTTCTAAACAATTAAACCTAATGTTATATAAGGATGAATGGTAGTGTTAAAAAAAACAAAACAACAAAACAAAAGTAAAGAAAAAAAGATCTATAGTCTGCATGCAAGTATTAGAATTCTATGTAATACTCTCTCAGTGTAAAGTAACAACCACTATTATAATGGCCCAAATTTAATGCTCATATGGACTATCTCATCTGCCAATAAATCCATCAAAAGGAGACCACAAGACCAAAAATTAATGCCTAAAAAAGCTGTGATCAACCAAAGTCTCCATAGGCAATAGTTTTTGTCTCCTACCCCTCCTGCAGTTTATAATTTTCTAGGTGATATCTTTGAAATTCACAACAGTGAAACAAAGTCATCCAAGAGGGCAAAAGACAGGGAGTATTTCAAAGACATTTACCAGTAAGCTTGAGAAGCATATCTAAATTTTAGAATAAAAACCTTTTTTTCTGTGTTTTATGTGCTTGTGGTGTGAAAGTGTTTATTAAATACATTGTTGTAAATGGGGAATACCCAGCATGATACTGCTCTACTGTTATGATAGTTCCATGAATTCATTGAGAACCATCACACTTATATCCTGACCTCAGCATTTATTCCAAGAACTTTGGATGAAACAGCTCCAGCTCCAAGAATGAAAGCACCAGGCAGCTCTATGTCCTTTGCAACTTTATTTAGATCATAAACCTGCAAAAGAAAAACAGTAATTTCATACCTGGAAGTGTCCAAAGCTAGGCTGGATGGGGCCTTGCTGGATGAAGCAACCTGACCTAGTGGGTGGCATCCCTGCTCACCACAAGAGGGGCTGAAATTAGATTATCTCTAAGGTCTCTTCCAACCCAAACCATTCTATGATTTGTGGCACTCTGATCTGCAGTTGTCATTTTGTTCACTGTAGTCCTGGAAGTATTTAATTCACAACACCCACCCTCATTAAAATTTTGATAATTAGGTTGAACATGGCTTCTGAACACAACATAACATTTAGTAATAACAAATTTGGTAGATGTCCATTTGTTTGCTAAAAGATAGATTCTACCTGTATGTTCCCTGTTCATTTTATTCAAAGACTGAATTATTTTTCTTAGTAGATTTATGACATACAACACACATCACAATCAGTCTCATTAAACACTGAAAAATGTCTTTCACAAGTGTAGAATTCCAGTATCTAGATCCCAGTATCTCTTAGTCCTTAGCTTTGTTTATAGCTTTTCTTTTGACAAATGCATTAAACCCCACAGCTACAGGGAAAAACTCACTTTTTCTTTCTGTGCAATAGGTATGAGGTAAGGAACACCTCCCACATCTGCTATCCTAGGCTTCCCGCAGATTCCTGGAAAAATGCAGTCAGTTAGCTTGGTAAAACCTTTATTCCCAATAATCTTCAATAAGCACGCATTCTAACCCACCAAGGAACTGGTTCCTCAAACTTCTCAAACCCTTCAGAACACTATTTCCCTAGCATGCTTAGATAAAGTGTTGAGCTATTAAGAAGTCCAAGCCCTAAAATTATTCACAGTAGGATTTAATGCTGCACAACGTGTTGCAAATAACATTCTCTAAGCACAAAAAAAAATTGTCAGACTGGACAACACCTTCCATTTGTCAGTTCTCCAGTAACACCCTCACCACATAGTAGAGACATCTGCTGGAACTCCACTTGAAAAATTTTAGTAAAGCTGAAAGCTGTCTCAGGACAATTCATCCCACTTAGTTGGATATGTATTTGAAGAAGGGATGAATAATCTCCTGGAGGTGCTTCTTTCACATTGATGCCAGGGGGAACTCAGATGAGTAGCACAGATTACATGTTTGTGTTCCAGACAGCTAGTGTCAAAGAAGATGAATCTCATTCAGAATAAGACAGTTTCACATCATTGACATACATGAATGCCAGGAATTTAAAAATTAATGGAAACACAACTCCTTAGGTTCAGATAGTGATTGGCATAGTTCTAAAAAATTTCTCCATCTGAAAGATAACAATTTCAAAACCTTTTTAGTACACTAAATAAAGCTTATGAAATAAGTAGGTATGCAATGATAGGTTAAGAAAAAAAAATTATGACAAGTACTTAGTAATGACTTGTCCCTGTTCATACATCAACTAGGAAGCAAAGCCAGAAATAAAATATAGCTCTCCTCTCATGTATATTCTTTACCTGAAAAACATTTTAAGCTCTCACAATATCTGCAGAGGATCAAAACTAAGCAGGATTGTGCAGAAAGAACTGGAGAAGTCTTAGTGGAAAACAAGAATGTTAGGTTACCTTTAGCAGGAAAGTTGAAGGGTTCCTTAGTCAGATCAGGACAGTCTACAACAGAGACTTGAACATCAGCAAAGTTCTCTTTAAGCCCTTTCTGCAAAACTATAATAAAAAATAATGGCAAAATGATTGACAACGAAAAATTACCAAGAGTCTGACAAACTTCTAACAACAATAAGCATATCTGCTTGGGCTTTATTTCTGCACATTACTTTTCTTATCCTAAGTAACTCCATTGATTTAAATGCCTACAGGCACTTGTTACATTATTCTGAGCTTCAGAGAGGAGCAAAAGTTTGTTCAGATAATTGTTTGCCACATTAATTAATTTTAAGAATTTTAAAAACATTTTAATTGAAATACATTAACTGACTGCTCTAAAGTAGCACTGGGGGCAGCACAGTGTGAAGTAACATGGGTAAGCTTCAATCAGATTCAGCAGTGGGTTTGTTTCAAAGAGCAGACAATTACAATCAGGGTCAAATATGATGCAAGAGCACAGGAGGAAGCAAGATTTAGCTGAAGCAACAATCAGTTCTTTACATACATTAACCAGACAGTTTGCAATTGATTATAATCTCAAACTGTCTCTGGCTGTCTGGAAATTTCCACCACCAAGGGATACTGCCTATCATGTTTATGCCCTTGCAGAGATTTTCTGGCAAGTGCCACTGTCACAGCAAGACAGATAATGAATGGTGTGGGTGATAATCAAATCTAAAATTTTTTGTTTGCTTCATATCAAAAGTTTTTTAGGCTCAGAACTTGCAAAGTCACTCAAACAACAGGGATGATTATATGAGTGTTTGGAAACAACTTCCAAGCCTTTAGTGTGGCATTGTCTTCACATACACTGCTTCAAATACTATGTTGAAAGGTCCAGGTTCTTTCATGCCTGGGAGTCTGCTTTGACAGATGTTTCAAACTAAAGAATGGAACATCCAGTCTGTGATCTCAAATCAGGTGGTTCCTTCCTTACACAGAAGAGTTTCCTGTGCCTTTTTTCCTTCAGTTAGGCTTTCAGCCATACCTTACTTCTCGAGATCAGATTTACCAAGCTGTTGACCAAAAGAGTCAGTAGCTTGGTACATTTCTAATAAATCTCAGTACCTCCTGGCAAGTGGACAAGGACAGTAGAAGGGCACTCCTCAAATTATATCCAAAATCTGGAAGCAACACAATTCCCAGCATACAGGAGATCCTCTAGACAGACATGGATAAAAAGGAAAATTCTGCTTTGTGATGAAATTTTTCTGATACTCTTTCAAGCTGTTCTGCTGCAAGTACTTGGTGTTCTCTGCAGAGCTTACAGGTCTACAGCAGCCCTGGCCTACTGCCCCAGTGTGACTGGGTGAGAAAAGCACTGAGAACCACCCAGGGCACTGCTGGCACCACAGGTTCTCAAATGTCAAACATGTCAAATGTCACAGAAATGTCAAACTGACACAGATTCAGGAAAGTGGCAAACTGAACTGGAGGATCAATCCGAAAGACAAAAATCCTTCAGTGTATCTGCTGCAGAGGAGTGATTGCCAGAAGGAAGAATGTCTTCCTACTAGGGCAAGAAAAGAAGCTCATGAGCAACTGGGCTGAACCCAGAAGTCCCTTCCAACCTCAACCATTTTGTTATTCCAAGCATATCTTGAGAAGGCTTTAGAAATAAGTAAACTAAAGACGTTTCTTGCAGCCCTGTTCTAAGGCAATACCAAAAGAAGAGCCATCTAGGTTCAAGCAAGAAGGTCTGCCATGCTACATTGCATTTTGTCAGCTATGTTTTGAGCAGTCCTGAAAAAGAAAGAAATACTAGAGGATAGAGGAGGACAGATGATTCTGTATGTGTAAAGAGGTTTGGTGTGTAGTGGTCAAACTTTCATGATCTGCACACAGAACTGCATATGCAGCAGTTTTGAAGAGATTGATAGCCTGTGTGTTTAAATATCTTGGGGGCTTGGTGGAGAAGTCATTGTTTGCTCTAAGAAAATCATCACATATAGAGAAATAGTGCTGTTCTTTACCTCTCAGTGTGCTAAAA
Organism: Luscinia megarhynchos; assembly: GCA_034336665.1. Taxonomy (NCBI): domain Eukaryota; kingdom Metazoa; phylum Chordata; class Aves; order Passeriformes; family Muscicapidae; genus Luscinia; species Luscinia megarhynchos. The sequence goes on from JAPFBE010000003.1 coordinate 77,152,857, forward strand.
GCAGGAACTAGCATGTACTAGCTGTAGAAAGACTTTGAGCTATAAGGTAAGTTTGAAGAGTACATTACAAGTTTGTATAAAGTCACATGTTGCATTACTTACCCCCAGCAAGCTCCTCCAGACTTGGGACATGAAAAGCAAACCTTTCGACTTTGGCCATTTCCTAATCGGTGCTGATTTCTTCAGGTGAGAAGTTACAGTACAGCACACTGCAGAGTGGTTGGTCTGCCAACAAAGATAATAGTTTAACAATTTAAACAGGCTCCTTTCAACACATTAATTATTTCTCAATTTTATTCAAGAATACATAGAAAATATAGAAGTGCAGTTCTGCCATTACAGGAGAGACTGACAGCTTCAATAGTAATGTTATATTTCTTATGCACTTTGGAAGAAGATGTGTCTGCCCTATAGCTGGCTCAGAGCACTGCACGTATTAGTCCTCAAGCTGACAACCAGGTGTAGGGAAAACACACCCTGTGCTGAATGCAGTTCAAGGGATCAGGAGATTTGGGTGTCTTTTTGTAAGACTGGAGTCACAAGAAGGTTTTGAAAGAAAACCTGGGCTTTTCTGAGCACATCAACTGCCTCCTAAGGTCTCCCCAACCTTAATGTTTACTTTTCCAGCAGTGGCTGTGGTGGACTTTCAACCCCAGCTGTGGCATGGTCTCCAATTGATTCTGGGCATGGGTTTCCCCTTCCAGAGGGAAACAGGCTAGCAGCAAAATAGAAATCAACAGCAGAAAGTTCAGCAGTATCAGGCTCTGTATGAGTACAAAGCCTGTAACAAAAAGTTTTGAACATGAGTTTAAGAGCCTCTTCACAAATGAGCTGTACTTCAGTCAGCCTTGCAAAGCCAGCTAGAAGGGCAAGCCAGTAGCTCAGGGCAGAAACAGCTGATTGTACACTACCTAAAAATCAGCTGCAGCAATCATTAACTCCTTAGGCACATGCTTGCTGCACATAGCAATAAAAAATAAAATGGGTCCCGTTTACCTGGATCTCGGTGTTGAAGGAAAAAGCCAAAATCCTACCTTCCTAGCAAAATCTGACTGAGTTTTAATTAGGAAGGACTATGGTGTGGGACAGCTGTTTATATATAGTTGTAGCTACTGTTTTAAAAAAAATCCTAACTTTTATGACTGTCAAAAAATGTAACTGTCCTTACACCATCAGCCTCTTGAACCTGCATAAAGGAAAAAAAGCCCAAACAAACAGTGTTAAAAAAAAAGAAAGAGTGGGGAGATGGTAGCAGTCACTAAACTGAAATCTTTGAGCTCAATGCTCAGCCACCCCAAATTACTGCTGTAGCAAGCAGTAGAGAAAGGAAGAAAGACTGCAACCTATGTATGGCAATTCTCATCTTAGATAAGACCAACTATCTCCACAGTTGACTTTGTCCCTCCTCTGGCTCTGGAGGAGAAAGTAGCAGGCTGGATTTGGTGCCTCTGGTAGAAGCCTAATGACAGATGCAGTGAATCATACCCCAAGACTTTTAGTGTGCACCAAGAAAGGGAGTAATTAGCCATAGGCAGAAAGTGAGAACATGGCTTTGGCAGCATGGTTGGAGATGATCCTCACCCCCCCAAGAAGCTTTTGCCACATCCAGAAGGAGGCTGTGCCAGCACTCAACACATTGTTGTCCTGAAAGAGTCTGGGAAGACAAACTAGAACTGCTGTTGTGCAAAAGGCAGAGGCAAGACTTGTACATATTCAAATAAGTTGGCTTCCCACAGTCAAGAAAGGAGGGAAAGACTGTGGAAAAATTTGATGTACCATGATAAACCCAGTCTGATTGGTAGACAGTAGTTCTTATGAGGAAAGACAGAAAAGAGTAATCTGTGGCCCATCACTGCAAATATTCACAGGGGAGTGAATTGTATGGTGTGGGACAGAGACAACCTGAGACAATAGCACACAAGTAAGATCCACCACGGAGGGGTGCAGTGACACTGAATTGCTATAGAAGACTTCCAAGGAAAGAACACAAATGCTAAAGGAATGATAAAATCATTATAGATGTGGGATGGTGCAACTAGAATGGAGGCAACAATTACGTAAAAACCTAAAAGTCTACTTTTGAAGTGAGAAGAAAACATCAGAGAGAGTAGCTAGGTGCCAGGAGGACACAGATGAAATGTGAACCATTAGATTAATTATGTGTGTGGGATGTCTATTATCAAAACCCGAATTGAAATTAACTAAGGGGGTTAAAGCCATAAAGGAAAGGTTATAGGCAGGCTAGACATGAGTCGGGGAGGGGGGTGGTGGGGGAAGAAATATCAGTGGAAAAGAATTGAAGATGGCAGTTGTGAGAGAAATTTAGCGATGACACCAAGAAGAGCAGGACATCCGCAGATGCAGAAGCCGTATTTCTCGCCTGGGGCGGTGCGAGGAAATCCCGTACAGGGCAGAGGAAGGCTGCGGGGCAGCAGAAGCAACTGCTTGAGCGGCTGGGATCTGGGGAAGGGACGGGGTGTCAGGCGAGGCTGGGGTCCAGAGGGACAGAGAGCATCCCGGCAAGCAAAGGCAGCCAAGAGTGCTGGAGCGAGGGAGCGCTAGAGCCGGCAGCACGCTTGGCACGGCTGCGAGGGGAAGGAAGGGGCTGTTCGGGCTGGAGCAGCCAGCTCGGAGGAGCCTGGGCAGCGCGGGGAAGCAGGAGCAGAGCAGGAGCGGGAGCCTCTCACCGGGCGGGAAGCCGAGGGAAGCCGGGACCTGCCCGATCTCTGCCACGCACCCACCGCCGCTATCGCCCGGCCGCACGTACCTGCCCTGCCGACCGGGACTGGCACAGCAAGGCAACACTCGGCTTGGCTTGGCTCGGCTCGGCTCGGCTTCGCCCGGCTTGGCTTGGCTCGGCTCCGCTCGGCTCGGCTCCGCCCCCGGGCGCGGCCTCCCGGTGCCACTCCCAGCATGGCGCCACCTCTTTCCCGCCTTCCCTTCTTCCCGTCGGCCCGCGCGCCTCTCGCGAGAGCGGGGCGCTATTTAAGGCGCGGACCTGCCATTGCGCGCTCTTTACGGCGAGGCAGCGGGGGCAGTAGGTGGGTGTGTCGTGGAGGGCGCATCCGCCGCCATCCGCGCTGCCGGGGCCCGGGACCGAGGGGCTCGGGGGTGGCGGGACAGTCCGGGCGGTGTGGAGTCGCGCACTGAGGCCTGGGGCGTGTGGCGGCGGTCGGTGAGGGGTGTGCCCGGCCCGTGGTCACTGGTGCGTGCCCGCGTTCGAGAGGCCTTCCCGGCCGGCAGCCAGGCCTGGCCAGGACGAGCGGCATGCCTGGCGCCTTTGTCAGGTTCTTCAGCAAGTTGAGATGGTTGTTTTTCTCGCCTAAGGGATCTGCGTGCTGTGCCAGCGCTGCGGGCCGGAGCTGCCCTAGAGGCCGTGGAGGACGCTGAGTTGCGACTTGTGAGTACTAGGCAGAGTCGGTGCGGTCCGAGGGGCATTGCTGCCGCTGCCCTGGCACTGCGGTGTTGGCTTTGTTTCGGTGTTTGCTAGGCCGAGGGTGAGGCCGTGTTAGCAGTGTGCCCGCACAGGCAAAGCGAAGCTGGCACGTGAATGTCTTTCTAGGTGTGAGGGGCGCAGAATGGAACGCAGTGTACTGGAGCTGTGGCCTCAGCAGTGCCCAGTACCGGGGACAATCCCTGCCCTGCTCCTGCGGGCCACACCACTGCTGATCCAGGCCAGGGTGCCACTGGCCTTCTTGGCCACCTGGGCACACCCTGGATCATGTTCAGCCACTGCTGGCCAGCACTCTCAGGTGTTTTCTGCTGTAGTCCAAGGGCAGGAGCCAGCACTTTGCCTTATTGAATGCACCTCACTCAGTTTTCTTTAGTCCATCAATACAGCCCGTGCAAACATCTCTGCAGAGCCTTCAAATGGGTGATGAATTGTTATGAGCAGGACATTCAGGTATCTTACAGCTCACAGAAAACCAAAGGGAAGACGGCATTGCTTCTCATGATGACACTTTGATTAATTTAAAGGTTTTAAACCACAGTGAAGTATTTATGTATGACTACAATATTCTTACAAGTATAAGAAGCCATTGGCTACTTGTATGTGTGCTTACTTGGAGGAAAACTTAACCTTAGTAGGGAGAGGATTAAAACATTCAGAATTAATTTCACTTAAGTCTCTGAACTCTGTTGAACCACTGAGGTTTGCCTTCCTTTGGGCAGGAGTTAAACTAAAAAAATTGTCTGACCTCAGTTATGCTGTGAATATTTTTAGATGAGTGGCTGTGACTTAAATGTTAGTATGAAGAATATAATTGGTCATGGTTCATAAGAAAATCTCTTCTCTAGTTTTCTCAGGATTGTTCTTGTAAGTTTACCCTGTGATCGTGAGTGGAGTAGAGGAAAGTTTGTTACCTGATAAATATAAAATTTTGTTTAGTTTCTTGTATTCTTGTTGCTTTTAGGGCAAACTGAAACATGACTGATACAGATGAATCCCAGGCTTCTGGCTCTGATTACCCTGATGCCCAAGAGCTGATCGGCCGTCAGCAGGAGGAGCCATCTGAGGTGTATTCGAGGCAAAGGAATACAGGAACAGAGCGTTCATGGTCAAGGCAGAAGGCGGCTGCTGCTGGAGAGTCTTCAGATGATCCTAACAGCATGTGTAAATCATCAGCAGCTTCATCTGAGGTTTTACTGATCAGCAGTGATTCAGAAATGTGAGTTTTTATCTCTAGTTCAGAATTTACTCTGTGGAGAACCTGTGTAATGTGCCATAAAAGTGTACCTTCTTCTGAAAGTAAATGCTTTTTTCTTCTTCAGTGATGTCTCTGCTGCTCATCCTGAGTGCTCCGTTGCTTCAAAGCAGAAAAGATCTCAATCTTCAAGGCTCCAGGTTGAATCTGTTACAGGAGTACCTGACAATGAAAGTTCCTCAGATTCTTCTCTGTCTCCCCAAAGTCCAGGGAAATCATTGGAAGTTCCCAGGCAGCAGAAGTCAAAACTCAATTTGAAGGCCATTTTTGCCTATCACTTCAGGGGAAGGAAGTTCAAAGCAGCCGCACACCGAAAATTCAAAATTCGCACACAGAAGAAAAAAAAGAAGAAAAAGTATGAGAGCACACAGATGCCCACGGGGAGGCCCCCACTCACAGCCTCACCTCAGGAGCAAAAGAAGAGGCTTCTAGACAGAGGGTTTCAATTCCCTTTTGTTGAAAAACATTATGGGGAGAAACATATTCCCTTAAAGATGGTTCTTGACTATGAGGTAAGTCCTCTGTTTTGTGGGATATTGTCTTAGTCTAAAAATAGTGAATTGGAATGGGTTATGTTGTGCATCTACTAGAATAAAACAATGAAACAAGTTCTACTTCTGTTAAACAAGAACACTTGATGTTGTAGATTTAATACCTTTTAAAGCAAAAAGCAAGAATATATTGTGTTGATACCATGTTACAATTGAGCTCATAATGTATATAAATGCTTTATAGTGGTATTTTTAAGATCTTACCTGAGTATTTTTTTCTACAGCAAGCAGCTGCAAAGGGATATTTCAAGTATATTGAAGTGCTTAAATATGAAGACCATCTTAAAAAAGCTTTAAAAGCCCTTCAGGCCAGTGATGACTTAGAAAAAGAATGTGTGGTGTTTCGGAAACACAAATACTTAGATGATGAAGGCCCCATTTCCCCTATTCAGGAGACAGAGTAAGTTCATCTTTAATTGCTCTTTTGTGCTTAACTAATATATAAATATGTGTGTATCAAGTTCAGTTATTGTCCTGTCCTGTTAAACTATGAAGGCATTGCTTATTTTGCGAGCAAAGCACTCTGCCACTTGGGATTCTGTGTTTGTAGATGTAACTTAAAAGTTGTCACAGAAAGTAGTATTTTTAGTTTGATCTGAAGACTGATAATTGGTAGAAATGAAAATAAATTATTTCCTGAAATGCTGTGTTCTAAAACAAAGACTAAAGGATAATTTTAATACCTTTTTACATTATTAAAAACCAAAATGCCATCTTTGGTCTTCAGGGTCAGGCAATTAGCTTAGTGTAATAAAAAGACCAGTAAATCAGCAAGAATATTTGCTCTTGTAAATATACTTGTAACCTTTAGAAAGCTTAAAAGAAAATGTGAAGGTACAATACTGTCTTTCAGCTACTGCTTACTTAAGGGTTTGGAACTTCACATTTTAAGGTGCTATAAAAGTACACAATTTGATCTATTTTTTTTTTTTTTATTTCAGTGATGATGGGGACAGCTTGAATTCTGATACTCAGGAACAGTTTGATGCCAGAATAGTGGTAAGTACGCACTCCTTAACTTCAGAAACACTCTAGCCTTTCTGTTCTGAAGTTAAAGAATTAGTAGATAATGTCTTCAGTATTTAGTTCTTGAGCTTAGATCCAGAGTTAACTGTGACCTCTTTGTATCCTGATCTTTTAGTGCAGGAGGTGGTTGATAGTCCCCACTCTTCAATATATTGCTGAAATGTATAGGAATACTGCAGTTCTCTGTAGAGTTCTTAAAATCTGCAAATTTGCTACTAACATCTTAAGTAAGTATCTATAAACTAGACTTGTGACTACTTCTGTCTTCCATTTTCTTAGGAGAACAGCTCTTTCATTCTAAGCAGCACAATTCCCAGTAAAAAAAGGTCAAAGCGAGGAAGAAAACATGCAGAACCACCGGAAGTGATTGAAATAGTGGATGAAGATGATGGTACTGGAGAGAAGTCGGTGCCTCTGCAAGGCTCAGCTCCGTGAGAGGCAGATGGAGAAAAGAGGTGGCAGTGGTCATTCTTCAGATACCTCTTTAATGGGCCTGTTTGGTTTAAAACATCAGTCTGGAGTCAGTGTTGAGCTCTCCACTAAGCTGCCCTAGGCACATTTGACTTCCTGTGAGTATATTGGACTTGTCTGAGATAGAAGCTTAGCAGGAGGACAAGTCGTCCTCCTGCTAAGCTTCTAAGTGTCTTTGTTACTCTCTATCCAAGAGTACAATATTCCTGGTTCAATGGCTGATGATCTTGGTGAAATTCTGGCTTCTGCAACTTGACTTCTGTTAACCAATGGGTCATAGAATTTACATAATTAAAAATGGAAAGACAGGTTCCAAATGTTGTAATGGAGCAACAGCACAGGATAGAAAAGTATTGTGTACATAGAAAAGCAAGCATATATCTATATTCTCAAGTTAAAAGGGCAGTTTAGATGCCTTTTTTTCATAGCTGACTTCTTTGTGGCTGGTGCTTGAGAGATTGTTTTTCTGTCTTAGAGGTGGAGGTTGGAAATACTTTAAAAGTTGAAAGGTTGAAGACACAATTGAAGCTTAATGCAAGTCATATTCCATAAAAATGCAGAAGTGGTTGGTCAACTTTGACAAAAGCCTATTGCAGAATTTGGTTAATGCATTCAAATGATAATAAAATCCAGTATTGTACAATTGAGGTTGTCTATTCCACATGGAAGAACTTTTTAAAAAAGTATTTCTCTACTCCTTAACCTAATACAATAATTTGAAGTTGTAAGTTAATTTAAAAAAAACAACTGTAGCAGTATAATGAATTTTGGATTTAAATTTTTTTTCCCTCTTGCCCTTCTCTGTCCAGAATGGCTTCTGATGTGAACATGACTTAGCAGAAGCTAAAAGCTCTTTATTAGCAGTACTTACCAGACATTGCCCCAGCTGCAAATACCTTTCTCAAAGGTGTTTTATTCAGTAGGAAACATGGCTAGTGGTTAAAAGTGGTCTATCACCAAGTCCTACTGCAGCAGTTTTGGTAGCTGAAGTAATAAATGTTTAAAATGTTCACTTATGAATCAGAAAGGTTTAAAAGTGAGTCACCTTACAGCCTCACTCAGGTGCTCTTAACCAAATTGCTGTCAGCAGCTGATTGACAGCTGTTCAGCACGTAAAAGTAATCTGCTGAACGAGCATGTTGTCAGAAAAAGGCTTTGTCTGCTGGTTAAATTTCCTTCCAATGCAACTGACAGTCTGAGGAGATTTGCAGTCGGTGCTCAACATTGAGAGCAAGTCAAGTTGTGTTTAGATGCTTGAATTAAGGTCCCAAACCTTTGTAAAGAAAATTTTCCAAATGCAGTTTGATAGCTCTAGGACTGCAAAAATTGTCTTCAGCATTTAAAGATGACAACTAAAACTGGTCCAGAATTAATGGCTAAATGTAACTCTTCTAGGTTTCTCCCTGAGATACTCAATGGCTTGAAAGACTCATGCTGAATCTAGGAGTGGGGTTCTTGCTTGGTCAGGCATAGTGAGGAGTATGTGGAGTCCTGCTCATTCTGCAGTTCATGTGATGAATTTGGCTGTTCAACTGCTGAGTGACTCAGAAATGAACTAAATTTCAATTCTGATTAGAACTGGATAAACATGAAAATCAACATTATAGCTGTTAAATTGATTGTTGAACTCTAGCTTTTACTTCAGGAATCTTCAGTTATTTGGCTGTATATGACAGTTCTTACCAGTTTGCTTTTCTTTCCCTTCTAGTTAATGTTGCTTTTGGAAGATGAAATACCTCATGGTTTTTTTGCTGCACAAGGTAAGCTGTTACTTGGGTTTCAGTTTTGTTTCCTTCAGGTAGCTTTTTTTGCATTATTTCACAAAAGGTTTTGAAAAAGTGCTCCATAGTAAAAGTAAATCAATTACAGTGCTCCACAGCTGAGCAGCTTGTGTGTGTGAAGCTTCCAAGGTATGAGTTCAGTGCTACATACCTTTCATCTGTCTGATGAAAATTAGAGCCTGTTAGCCTCTTTGAACAAAAACTTGAGTTCTTAAATACTTTAGAATTCAGTTTTCCTTAGAAAACAGAAGTTTTGTCTGATGTCAAATACTGCAGGGCAACTTTATCTGATATGGTTTGGACAACACTGCCTGGAATTTTCTCTGCTGAAGATGTTACAGAAGTACTTTCTCTTCAGTGTCTTTGTGGTGTTTCACCCACACTTTCTGTACCACAGTGTATCTATCATACCAGCTGCAGCTTCTGGTGGCTTCCCTGTGGTAAAATTCCATGTTAATTCATATCCCTTGCAAGCAAGAACAAGAGGGACAGCAGAGAGCAGCTGCTTATTCTTGCATGTGGCTGTGAAAGCTTCTTGCTGTTGGATGTTGCCAAGTTTGCATGGTTTGGGACAGTGTAGGTAATAGCATGGAAGAAGCAAGCACCTTGTAAAAATACAGCATAGGAAAAACCCTTTGAGATGGGAAACACTGAGCTGAGGGTGGGCAAGTGAAACCTTACAAGAACATCCTTGAGTAAGAGGATAGGACCAGCTACCACACTTGGCCGTTGCTGTAGGTAGAGAATTGCACTGGGATGTACGTTAGCTGGCACAGTGTACCTTGTCCTGAGGAGTGTATGTGATTCTGAACTCCTCACCACAATTACCTTGGTCCAAGCTACCTGTCTACAACTGGGAAGCGTGGTCACTGCTTCTACTGCTAACAGTAAGTATTTATAGTCAATTGGAAAGTAGCTTCAAATGTTTAAAAATAGTAAAGAAAATGTGTTTGGTCTGTTCCAGCACTTGATCAGGTATTGTCTTTCGCTGTAGACAAAAACCTGGAACCTAGTGCTTAGAAAAAACCCTTCTTTTGCAACCCACAGCTGATGGATGTATTGGTTGTGTTACTTATATGAAGGGACAATATTTGCATGGTCTCAAATAGCATTCATTCATTCAAATACTGATCAGTCTAGAGTTTGGTGTTCTAAATTTTCAGAACTGTAGTTTGGTTGTGTCTTTTCTTTGCAATTGAACACACACTGCATCAGCAGCAGTTGTAACTTCTTGGGGATCTCTTGAATTCTTACAGCTGTTTGCTGACCTGATTCACAAATCCATTACTTCAGTGGACATCTGTGCAACATGGTAGCAAAAGAGGTGAGCTTTATGTTTCTTCTGAGCTTAGCATACGGCTATTGGATTTCTTCAGCCTACTGCTATTCCCACAGCAGGTAATCAGACTAATTTGTGCACTGTATGGTATCTGCACCCAGCAGTGTCTTCCTGATGGGGTGTTCAAAAAGCAGTGCTACAGTATTTCAACAGCTGGCATCGTTGGTTTTCATGCGGATGTGCTGATTAAACTTGGTATTTCTGTTGAAACAAATAAATTTAGTGTTTCTTAGTGGGAAGCTTTTCAAATACAACATTAAAAACTGTTAAACTGTTATGGGATAAAAGTATAGTTAAACTAATGGTGTTCCAAAATATTTTTTCTTGAAGGGGCATTCCTGTGATGGGTAGAACAGATTGGAAAGCCTCTCAGGTGTAAGTATTGAGGAAAAAGTTGGGTTTTTTCCAAGTTGGAGGTAGTTGTATAAAGATAAAAGCTCAAGTCTTAACAAGTAGACTGCCTTTTGACAAGAAAAAAAAAAACAGTATTCTATTTTGAAACACAAATTCAGGTTCCAGATGGATACTGGAGACAGGTTTCATTCAGTTGCCTGGCTGGGCTTAAAAACAAGGCTATTCAAAAGATATTTTAGAGTTTTTATGCCTCGTTCTTCAGCAACTAGACACAACCTGCTGTGTGTCTGAATTGGAAAACGTGGCTAGAAGAGTAACAGGTTCTGCTTTCCTCGCTGTACACTTCATTGCAGTGGTGACAATGAGACCTGTAACAAGTGCATTTAGTGGGACCATTCTGCAAACATACTTAAAAGTGCAGCTACTATGAAATGAAGGATAAACTTGAGTTAATGTGCTTCAATTCTGCATCCTATGTACTAAAGAGTACAATTAGCAGGTAGAAGAAAAATACTTGCAAGTGCTTAGTTCTTGCAGATAGTTTATTAAAAGCATATTTTTAAGGTGTCTTGAAATTATCTCTTCCATGCTTTCTTTGTGAGGTAACTCCCTTAGTTTTAGCCTTGTGTGCCACAGTGCTCAAGTTTCTTCAACTGCAGAGAGGCCTTATTGGTAGTTCTGTGATTAACTGGGCTGTGGTTTGATTGCAGATAAAATACTTGGTTGTGTCGTCAGCATTCAGCCAGTGTAACTGGACTACTGTCTGCCTGGCTTCATACTGAGACAAAAGCACCCAAGTCTTGATGGACTGCTAAAATACTGAGGAAACCTGAAAGTATTACTTACATACAACAATTTATTTTAGGAAGTGCACCTGAAGTCCAGTCTGAAGTAGCATCTTGGTAAGTTTGTATGACTTTTTTTCCCCTTGCCTGTTTCAGGCCAGCAACCTGTCTTTAGCTTGGTGAGCTGGTTATACTGCTGCTCCTTTCTTACTGAGAAAATGCAGCGTTGTTTTGGAAAACATGAGAGCTTATCTTCCCCAAACTTGAGAATGCTGTGAAAAGTTGTTGTGATGATTGGCAAAATGTTCAACTGCTCTGAAGAGAGTGAGTGAGAAGAGCCTTTCTGAACAAATCTACTCAGTACTGTTGTAGGTTCTGCTGATTTGCATGCCCATACATGCTGGTCTGTAATATTACTTGGTTTTTTTTTTCTGGTGGCAGGTACTCAGAGAAAGTGAAGGAAGAAATGTAGGACGCCATTTCACAGAAGTCTGAAGCTGCTTCGAGGGTTAGTGTGACATCTGAAGTTCTGCAGGGGCTCTGGTTGGCAGTAGGCCAGAAATCTCAGACCAAGCTTACTAATTTGTGAGGGTCTCAGGGACTGTTTTCAACATGACACTACTGTACCTTAATGGATCATTTGTTCTGTTAAGGGAAGAATTTACTGTAACTTAAGTTTGCCCAAAGAATGTTCATGTAAATTCCTCAGTCAAAAACGAGGTGAATAGGTTAACTGCTTAAACTGATAGTTTTTTGTCGACTAGTAGTTCATTTCCTACACTTAGTAGGAAATTTATAGGGAGGATTCTGCAAGTTCTGTAGTTAGTTCCCTTTGATGTTTGCTTCTCAGGTAACTTGTAATTGAAAACTTGCTAATATGAAGGAGGTGCTAGTGTATAATTTACCCTTTTTCTTCCCCAAAAAGTTTTGAAACAACATAAAAAGAACACTTAGTTGAATCTGTACCAGATAACTTTCCGGTCTGCTTGATTTTTATTTGTCCCTTGTGTTAATTTATAGTACCAGAAGTGTTGAGGTCTATCCCGATGGGATCTTTTCTGTAGGTTCATGTCGTTGGAAACGCCTCACAGAATAAACTTGTGGTTTGGCTTTACCCACTTAACTACCTGTTAGCTCTGTGGGTTAAAACTGCAAGACAGATCTGAAATCCGAGGATTGTGGGGATGCCCAGTGCTCTCCATTAGGTGTACTGGAACATGCTTGGAATACAAAAAGTATTCAAGTGGAAAAGCTTGGTTGGAGTCAAAAGTCACCGTGTTCTGGCACTTCAGGTGCAACTGACATTCTGAATTTCATGGGCTGAACTTAGTCTTTTGCCCAGATTTTTGTGTAGGCATCTGACTTGTAACAGTTTTTGTTGCTTTTTTTCTGGATGGCTTGAAACAGTCTATTCCCCCTTTAATCATGGAGGAGTGATTATTTTTTCTTGTTTCAGTGGCTATAGGTAAGAAGAGACAGCACTGTGATGTCTTTTATGAAGTAACTTCATAAACTTGATGCATTTTTGTTTTGTATCGAGAGATGCTCCACAGTTCCATTCTGAGCAGCAATATTTGAGTTATTTCTTCAGGTATGGGGTTTAATGAGTTGATTTCTGAGCAGCTCAGCCAGTTAACTGCTATACTGTTAAATCCCTGGATTCTGTTCTGTAGAAAGAAGAGTAAAAGTAAAAGAAGCAAAGTACTCTGGAAAAAGTATAAATCTCCACATAGGAGAATTTTGAAGCTGCTGTTCATGGTAGTCTGTTCCCCCTCTCAGATGCATGGCACTGTTGCGGAGTGAAGAGTACCTCTTACTCCCTGACACCCACTGGGGCCATCAAAAAGCTCGAATGTAAAGTGAGCTGTTGTGTTTGAAGGTGTTCCAGTACCTGCAACCCAGCATTCTTCAGTGAGATGTTCAAACCACAGTACTACACCAGTGCAGCATTTTGCATCCTTGGTTTTGATTCTGCTGTGTCTGTTAAACCTGGTATTTTTTGTTGAAACAGTCTTTAACTTCAGAGATTTCAGTATACTTTCTATTTCCATGTAACAAATGAAAATAGAGGTTTTCATTTGTCTTCATTTTGATTATCTCTGTGAAAACTGCCTACTGGCCTCTGGAACTCAGCAAGTGCATTCAATTCTTTGTAACAGGTGCTTGAGGATACAGAACAAAGTGAACTGCCCTGAGTTTAAAAAATGGAAGCAACCTATTTGACAGGTAAGTACTCATTTACTAGTTTCATACTGTTTCACAGCTGCTGTATTAGCTTTGTATGACTGTAAATACAGGAACTACTAAACTGTTGTAGAACTAAGTGTAGAAATGGTTGTGCAGTACCAGAGATTACTGGGTAGTGATCACTGTAGATCTTGGTAGTATCTGAGCAGATCACTCACCTGTGAGTCATTCTTGTGTATGTATACGTAGTTGAAATTGCTGCCAGTTTTGCAGCCAGTTGTAGTACTGGTGTCTTAATTAGACTGCTGTTGGTTGTGAGGAATTCCTCAGTACTTGGAGCTTGTGCCATACTTCAGGCTTGTTCACAGCTTGGGTTACATATTGGCATTGACTGGTCCTTCACTGGAAAAGATGGGCAGCTGGGTTACTGAGTCCCATGAGAGCAGTGAGAGGAGTGTCTGGTCATTACCAAGGCTGCTGGGATGTTCCTGTTTCTAGTGAGCTGTGGACATGACCATAAAGCAAATCCACCAGACTCAAGTGTTGTCCGTCATACGATGTGGCACCAAGTCTGCTGGGAATAAAGCTTTAACATAGATCAAGTACACAATATTCTGTTCTGCTGAGGTGTTGGGATGTGGCTTGTAGGGCTGAATCCTTGGGCACCTTCAACACTTAAACTACAGGGGAACAAAAGTTCCAGTCGGGAGGGCTTCTAGAGCTCCTGCTATGAGGATGGTTCTTTGGATCAGAAGCAAGAAAGGGAAACAAAGGCTGTTCCATGCAATTTACATCAGGGTGCCTTTCCCCCTGTACTAATCAAACCCATCTTTTTAACTCCTAGGGTCTGCTGCCAAGTTGCTGCATGTCAGAGGGATGAGAAACACCTCGTGGAAGCTGCCAAAGTGAGAGTGAAGGTAAGGGCACTTGGCAAAAAGGCTGATAACTGTAAAGAAATTAAAGGTCACTTCAAAGAGGGTTTGCATGGCTGAAAAACCAGCAGCTCTTAACGCGGTGACCGCATATTGAAATCCTCTTCAGGATGCCGTGGACACTCCATGTGTTCTATGGTCTATTTCTGAGGAGATAACTACACAAGGTGTTAGGCCTCCTGGGCTGAAAAAGGGCCTTATCCTGCTGCCTTTAGGTTTTTTGATGATGATGTAGAGGAGAGCCTACTCAGTTCCATCCTGAAGCAAGAACTTGCAGCATGGGATGTTTAGGGAACAGAGTTGCTTCGGTTGTGGTTTGAGCAATCTTGCAGCCCAGTTGCTGCTTGTGCCCAGAGAAGGGCAGTGGAGCTAGGGAAGGGTCTGGAGCATGTCTGATGAAGAGCAGCTTGGGGGTGTTTAGCCTGGAAAAAAGAAGGCACAAGGGGAATCTTCTCCTTTGTACAACCTCTTAAAAGGAGCTTGTATTGAGGTGGGGGTTGATCTGCCAATCTACAAGCAGGAGGCTGAGAGGAGATGACCTCAAGTTCTGCCTGGAGAGGTTTAAATTGGATATTAGACAGGTTACTTTTATTTGGATCAAAAATGCTAATAGATATTTTTCCTCTCTTAGATCCTGGTGATGTTGCTGCAAGCCTGCTGCAAAGAACTGCATAGCTGCTACAAATAAAGAAAGAATCTTTTAAACAGTCATTGTAACTTGTTACTGCTTTGTACACTGCAGTAGCACGTGTTGTGACTTGTCTCTTGCCCTCCTCAGAGCTGTGGTGAAGGTGCCTCTTCAGTGTTAGAGAAGGCCCAGCTAAACTGAGTGCAGAGGCCACTGGAAGTGGCTTTATCAGGTCTTTTCCCTTCCCTTCCCTGTCACTCAGCTCAACTGTACCAATGCCCTGGACAGGTCTGTGAAGAGGTGCAGAGTTGGGGTTCAGCCTGGAGCAGAGAAGGCTCCAGAGATCTTTACAGACCCTTAAGCACTGCAGGGGGCCTTGGACCAGAGGACCTTTAAAGGTTTCTTCACCACCCCCAACTACTCCGATGATTTGCTGTGGTTCACTTTAACCAAAATGAGAATGAATGAAAAGCCCTTGGGACTGCACCTGTTAATAGCAAAGTTTACAGCACAAATGCTGAACTTTGAATTTGTCCAGATGATGTGCTTAGCTCTTTTTTATTCTCCCATTCAAGTGCTTTTTTTATGTACCTTGTAACTGCAGGAGACCATACTTCTAATCTTAAATCACATAGTGCAAAGAACAGATTGAAAAACTCCAGCTTTACAGAAGAAATGTCCTGTACTCAAGAATTCAAATAACCTTAAAACTTTATTTTAAAATGTTTATATACATACACATTACAAAAGCTTAGTATCTCTGTAAAATATTAACATATAAGAAAGGCCTTTCAGGCCAATAACTCCATCTGAGATAAACAATGAAGAAAGCAGCACAGTTCATCTGCTGCAGTGGTGAGCTCTGAACAGGGGACTTACAGGGGGTTTGGGGTACTCACTGTTTTCCTACAGCTTAAAGCTGAGGATTCCTAAATAGCTTCACAGTTCACTATTTAGGCTGCACCATCTGTGGCCTGGATTGTACCAATCCCACTGTGTCCTTGTTGCTCAGTCTTTGCCTGTCATGGTGCTTTCCGAGTCTTCCTGGCTCGCAGTTTTTCCAGCATTTTCTGCAAATACAACAAACCATGAGTAAAGTCCTGAAGCTGAAGTGACTGCCCTAAAGCCAGCATGCCTGGGTACTGTGCTGTACCAGAACATCAGGAATGGGCAGGGCAGTCTGGACAGCAGTGAGTGCTGTTCCAAAGAGGGGGGCAGGTGTGCTTATATCTTATTTCTGTCAGTGGTGGGATCTGTAAAGCAATGTAACGAGCAGCAACTCATTCTACCACAAAGCAGGTGAGGTGTGCTCAGGGCTAAAGGCAGGAATTGGACCTAGATCCCCTATGGTTGTCACAGCCTGTTAGGATTATCAAGCATTTCCTTCCCTTCAGTTTGAGGCTCAGCAGGGGAAGGGGGGAATTGTCAAGTTCAGGCTTCTTGTTCAACCCTGTTCACAGCAACTGCCCTAAAACCCCAACAAGATTCTTGCACCTTTCAAGTTTGGGCATGTCCAGAATCTTACCCTACCTATAGTAGCCAAAGCAGCCCAAAAAATAACAAATGCAGAATATTGCCTTAAAATGGAAATTTGGTCAAGTCTGGACTAATAAAAAGGCTGCCATTCTTTTGCTACAGACTTTCCAGCAGCTGGAGCCTTATTGCTTAAGCTCAGGTCAGAAAAATTCAGCCTGAGGCAGACATGCTTTTTAGAGAAAATTTTTAGAGTTCAGTTGTTGACAAGGAAATTCTCACATGGGATGTATCAATGGCATCACTTTACATCCAGACTGGGTTGAGGGTTCTCCATTTCAACTGCAGTCACAGCACATCTCCATTACTCTGGCTGGAATCATGAGACCAAAGGACAAGAGGACACTAGCAAATTATTACCTTTTGAAACTCTTTAGCCTTTTCTCTGTTTTTAGCATAAGTTTCTTGCCTTGTTTTTTCTTCCCTTCTGATTTTTACTTCTGCAAGCTGATTATAAAGTCTGTGAAAACAGAAAAACAAGTGTCTGGGGCAGGAAGGAAGTGGCACAAACAGAGTAGTTCAACAAGTTTAAGGGTTTGCCTTGGCTCAGTTGCTAGCAATTGGGAAAATTTGACTGCAATCTCCAGTAATCCAGAATCACTTCAAATAGTTTTTCAACTGCATCAAACAAACCCCCTCCCCATTCAGAGCTGCTCCTGTTGCCTGTTACTGCTCTAAGTGCAGGGTGACACCAGCAGAGTGACTTTCCTCAGTGCCACCTCTGCAAGGGCACTGCCCAGCAGACACACCTGGCTCCTCTCCCACCTGCTCAATGTTAGCAGCACTGGGTCCAGCTGGAAGAGCACAGACTGAGCAGCAGCTTTCACAAAACACAGATGAACTCGGGGGTTTTTTTTGAGTTGTTTTTAATTAAACTTCTCCCACTTGTGTTCATGCATTACCTGGATGTACGCTGGTGCATTTCAATTTCTCCAGCCTTCCTCTCCTCTTGAGAAGATACTTTCACTTCTCCTACTTTTTTCAACTGACTGGCAAGTGCACCATTTTTTCCTAGGTGAAAAAAAGAAGCCAAACATATCTTAAATTTAAATCTCTAGTTCAGCTAACTCAAAAGCATGAGAGATTTCCATAGATTTTTAAATGGCACAACAAAACCCAAAACAAGCTAGCAGAATGGAAGCAATAGAGATGAGATCCTGAGTTAAAACAAATCCTGCCAGTCTCACTCTTGAGGCTGCTGCCTGTGCTAGGCCATCCATGGCTCTCCAGAGCTGACCTCCTAGTCCCCAGGACCAGGCACTAGAGATGCATCCGTTTGCTGAACATGGCTGTTCTGTGATGAGCAGCTGCTGTTTGCAGAGGCACATTACAATGATAAAGGTGGGCTGATTGTGAAATATGAAGAGCCCTTGTAAGGGCCTTTACAGCACTGAATAGGCAGCCAGACAGTGGGGGAAAACAAAGCTCCCTGATTCCCTGAGAAAACAAAGAATATTCCAGTCTGCAGCAGCAAACACGTGGCAAATATAAAATCTATTCTTTGATATAAAACAGCAATTGAAGGGATACCTAATACTGTGTCTTGCCCCCAGATAAACCTACCAGAGAGAAGACCAGGCTCCTTCTGTTTGCTTCTTAGATTCTTAGACTTTCCTCTTTGAAGCTTTCTTGCTCCCAGCTTTTCATTTTCTCTCTCCTTATTTTTTATTGCTTCTACTCTTTTCTGAGATTCCTGGATGAAATTCTGCTTTCTTTTTAAGAAAGATTTTTGTAAACTTCCAGGTGTAGCTGCAAATTCCAGCAGCATCACTGTGAAAGAAAAGAAGTCTCTACATTTCTCAGTTAGCAATGAGCAGTAAGTCATGCATTTCAAGGTACTTCTCCTAAATGCTGAGCTTGAGCACTGTCATAAAATGGCATGAGGAGAATGGCTTTGAATGAGGCATCTTGAAGAACCAGCAGCAGTTCAGACCTATGGTATTCAGTAATGGTCAGCAGGTCTGCCCAGACAAATGCTGTGAGAAATACTGCATCAAAAGCATCTGGATGCATCAAAATATACTGAAGACCTGACAAATCCCTAACAAAATTAAGTTCTGTGAATTCCTGACCTTCATATTACTGCAGTTCATCTTGGACAAAAAAAAGTCAGTATTTTACTACTGTTCCAGACTATCATCAGAATAGGGAAAAAAAAAAAAAAAAAAAAGGATAATTCTTTGGCTACAGGACTTGGGGGACTAAGAGAAAATCAGAAAAAAGCAAAGGTACGTAAACCATGACAACAAATTAGAAAATGACACAGATTTTTTCAAAATTCAGTCATTACAAACACCAAACAAGTGTAGTGTAGAGATTGTGAAGTTTCATCAGAGAGAACCTGGCCCAGGAAGAGACAAGTTCAATATGACACACTAAACCTTGGTCAAAGGTGCTACAGAGCAAGCTGAACAGCAGGATGCACTTGCCTAAGTGAAAGCAGCTATAAGTTTTCCAAATGAGAGGTGCACTTTGTTGATGATTCTAATACTAAAAAATACTTTCAGCTTCAGTGTATTGAAGTACCACATAATTACCTGCAGTCTGATGTGATGGACAGTGACTCTCGCTGGAACTCTGGGCCTTGGGAGAACTGTCAGGCCTTGTGAATGCTGAATAATCTGCATCTGGACTTAGTGGTAAAAATTCTCTCTCCTGTTTCAAAAGGTAAGTGATTGGATTGGAAATGCTTAAAACATACAACAAATTTGAGTGAAGCAGTACTACTGTACCACAGCATAGACCCAATGCAAAGAAAAGACATGTTTTTGCCTTTATGCCTGATGCAAAGAAAAATCAGAAATGGATCTTGATAATAGGTATGAAAAAACTGTTTTCTAAAAACATTTTAAAACTTAAAAGAGAAACAAACAAAAAATCCTCAAAAAACCTAAAAACATCCATTAAAGACTTTTTGCCCACCAGATTTTAATTGCATGTTCTTAGTACTGGTCTGCAAATCCAATTTCTTTTCCTTTCCTCCTGCTCTCTCCAGTTCTCCCCATCACTCTTCCTGTTCTGTCTTTTTCCCCCCTTTTTCCCAGAGACAGGTGACACTCCACTGCAGCAGTACAGCCTCCACCTGCCAACCTCCACCTCACCCATGTATCACCTACTTGAAAAAAACCCATCCTTGGAAAGTTTTAGGAATTCTCTAGATGCCTCTTGCAATTAGTGCATGATTTAATATAAACCATTTATCTAACAGACACAGATTACTTGGTTCTGCATCAGTACTTCAGCAGCCATGAAGCACAAGGTGAGGGGCTTCTTTTTTTCCCTGTTTGGTTTGTAGTTTTCATTTTATCCCACATGCTCCTTTCATTCAGTTTTAACTAAGATACAATTCAGTCTTGCAAACACCAGCAAGATGGTTTTGTTTTTTGCAGGAAGTCTTCCCTAAACTCTATCTAGATCAATATGACAAGGTAGTAATTCTAAGGAATATCCCAAATTTAGGATCTATGAGATCTGTCTGGAAAACACAACATCAAACCAAGATGATCCAAAGCAACTACAAAGCCTGGAGAACCCAACAATCTCTTGTTTTGAAACAGTGGATGAACTGCTGCAGTGGGGCCTCTCTTCTCTAGGTTCCAAGCAGAATCACATTAGATAATGCTCACCTCAGTAAAAACATTACATTCAGACTGATCCACACATGCTGAGTTATCCATTGCATCCTCCTTAATTTTCTCTTGATTAGGATGTTCAATGTCTGATTCTACAATAGTGATGTCATTGGAGCTTATCAGAGTGAGCTCAGGTTCTTCCATAATACCATGCCCTGACTCAGTCTCCTAGAAAATAAATTAATCAAGACATCAGTAAGGAAAATTAGGTAAAAACCCAGTATTTCCAGCAACGGCAACAACTGTTGTCAGAAAGAGGAAACTCATTTAACATAGAGAAGAAAGAAAACCTGCCCCAAGCAGTAAATGAAATACAGAAAGTACATTTGTATATCAGAATTCAAAAAACTGAAACAAATAACCTAAAGCAACTAACAACTACAAATACCCTCCCTCTCCACAAGTTTAAATTATGTAGTTCTAGGGCAAACTTTTTTTTAAAGCTAAATCAACTCAGTTTCTTTAAGTTTGCTTATGTTTGGTTAATTTATTTACTTCCTTCAGGCTTCTAAACAGAGCCAGGGGCTGTTCAGTGAGGCACTCATGCCATGTAACCCAGCTGCATGAGCTCTGTCACTTGGTGCTAAGAGAAGGAGATGCAGTAGGGATGCTACAGCTCCTCCAACCATCGTGGGAACTCAGTCATTTAAACTACTGCTAATCATCTCAGTGCTATGATCTGGAAGGAGGAGTAGGGCAAAACTCCAGGAAACAGGAACTAGAATTGCAAAATCAAAATTTGCCAAGCTTTCAGATATTCAAGGTCTAAAATAACTTTGTGCAACAACAAAATCCCTGCTTTTGGAAATCTGTTCTACTCACCCAGACTGGAATGTGACAAGAGCTTCTGGGCACAGGATGAGAATGTTTTTCATGTCTTTGGAATAAAGAAACGTTCTGTTGTACAACAGCGTGCAAACAGATGTCTGAGTCTTGCAAATTGGCTTCTCTGAGAACTCTGAGAGATTCTTGTCCTTCTGGAAAGCTTTGATCTGGCTCCTTTATATCTGTATTGCACTGAGAATGCAGCTCCACAGCTTTATTTACTTCATCTACATGAACTGACTTTTTCAGGAAGCTTCACATGCTTCTTCTCATCAAATACCTCCAAAGGTAATTTTTCAGAAGACATAGTCTCTTTTACTACCTGCTGAGGGGAAGTTTGATCCATTGGAACAGGTGAGGGATCTAGTCGATAAAATGATTTTTGCTCTTCCAGGTGAATCAGACTTTCATTCCCCAGATTTTCCACAGAACACTGGAGACTAATACATCCCATACTTCTCGACAGCTCTTCATATCCACTTGCAGGTGAAACATAGTTCTCATTGTCTCTGCTTGTAATTCCAGGGGTTTGTAAAAAAGCTCTCTGTGTCACAGTGTTAATATCCCCTGGCTGATCAGCATTCTGACAGTCATCACTCAGAGTAGAGTCTAATTGCAGTGGTTGAAAAGATTCTTCAGCTCCTGTTTCAAAAATTGTCAGAAGTCAAACTTCTTGCTAACAAAACAGAATTTCCACTTTAAGTCTCTCTATAAGAAGATATTTCAGTAATGTATAACAAGAAGTCTAGTAAATAGGAAGAAACATTTTGTTTAAAAAAAACTGCTAAAGTTTCCTCAAACATAATACCATTAACATCACAGAAATTAATCCATCACTGTACACACAATTTTTAAAAAAATCAGCAATTTCTGCTGCTGCTTATGTTTAGGGAGGGACTTTGTGATGGTACTGACATAACTATACTGGAAGTCAGAACATTTTACAGCTTATACTCAGTAAATGGAAGTCCTAAGTCTCTTTTGGGCCTGCAACAAAATCTCTAAACCAGAAGGAAAATTATCCAAAACACCATTACTTGGACAGAAAATCTTCAAAGTAGAAAGCAACATTCAAACTGGAACAGAGACCACTATGCCTACAAGGTACAGTATTGCATCCTAAATTATCTTTCTTTATCTGAGCATAGAAGTCAAGATACCATTTTTCCCCAGAAGAAGCTGAGTAAAGAGAAAGACTGGGTATTAACATTAATTATTGGGGAGGCATTTCAGCAGAACAGCATCTGCCAAACAGGTAACAGTGTTGTTTAAATTACTTTTTTTTTGTCCTAAGTTTGATGAAATCAGTTGCACAGACTCCAGCATTGTGCTATCACCAGGCTTTTTATACTCATGGAAAGTGCCACAGAAACCTTTAATGGCTTCCTTTAGACCTTTTTTTTGCATTCTTTGACAAACAGAAAAGATCTAGTTTTACATGTATAAAGAATATTGTCTGCTGATAAACAGCTGTTCATGGGGAGGGAAGAATTACACTGCAACATCAGCCATCAACAGAAAATTCTCTGGATGATGCACTTGCATATCAGTCTTCCTTGAACAATCCAAAATAGTTTTTACTTACTTAGCCTGTTGCTTATTTTATTTTCCCCCTCCTTTTAAACCACAACAATAATTGGTTTGAGATTATAAAAAACACTTAAGAGATGGGAAGATTTTGCAGTTAAAAAAAAGAATGTGTCTATAAGCAATTTAGAAATAGAATGGTTTGAAGTTAAAATAAAGCTTCCTAAATCTTATTTGATGTGACCACAACCACAACATCTTGAGGTGTCAACCTCTTCTAGCATTTTTTATTACTTTGCAAGTTACAAATATAACTGACCAATAAAATTTACATTATAACTACACCTATTACTTAAATTAGTGGTAATTATTGCCACATTTCCTGTTCAGCTTTTTGCTGGAGCATCTTGAAACACTGAAACACCTGATTCTTGCTCTAGAAATATTTAGATTGCTACTAGCTGCATTTGGAATTTTCAGAATTTAGAATTACATGAAATATCAAGTTAATTTAACTGCAAAACATTAAAAAATATTTCTCCTGCTATAAGCTGCAGTTAAGTTAACCATAAACTTCTAATCCACTAAATTAATTATAACACTGTGGCTCAAAAGTTGCTGTCTTATCCTCCACTTTATTTCGTAGAGCTAAGGCAGTTCTGTAATCAAACCAAGTATCACAGTGTGCAGTATATTGCTGTGACTTAACAGTGGGAAAGGAAAATGGAATTTTTCCTGAAGAACACAATGTATGTAAAAGATAAATTACTCAGTTCAGAGAGACTAACACATGAACAAAATTTTAATCAATTTTTGGAACCTCCTTATCTTACTCAAACGTACAAAGTAATGGATATACATTAACAGGTATTTGAAAAAGGACAGCTTCAGCCAGAGTTGGTATTTCTTTGCTGCAGAAGGAGTAAGTAACATCCATTACAGTGACGTGAACACACCGGTCTGCTTTTGTATCACAGTCCTAACTGCTGAAGAAATGAACTTAGAAAATTTAGGAGTTCTACCATTAAAGGTGGTGAAGGAGACCATGAAGTTAAGCTGAATTAAGACATTTCAAAGCAGGGCTGAGTAGTGAGATCTGTCCCCTTTTCAACACTGCAAACCCACTCTAAGGGCTGGTATTTATACACTGGCACAAAGCTGATTTTGAAAGCACTGAGCTGACTACACTGAACATACCTGGAGTAACATTTTCTCTAGCAGAACCTTCTTCTGATGTAATGTTTTGCCCATTTCTTTCAAGACTAGAAGGCAAACTGCTTCTTTGTCCACTCAGACCAGGGTTTTCCCCTTCTAGAAATGCAGACACATCTGGGCTTTCTGTTGAAAATTCTGAAGTCTAGTGGCATAAAAAAAAATTTATTTATGATTAATTTTCTCAGAAATATGAAGGATAGAAATAAAAAAGTAGTTTTGATTTTTGGGTCACATTTCTACTACAATCAGCAATCTAAGCATATAAAAATACTGCTGTGTTTTTTCTAAATAGTATAGGGATTATCCATTTACGTCTTACAGAAATCTTCAGCCAAAGCATTTCCTCTTCCAGAGTTTTTTCTGCAGTACCTTGCTAAATTCTCTACTGTGTTGGGAAATTCTGTATTGAGAACAGGATGATGATGTTGATGATGTATCAAAGTCAACACTTGGTTCCAAAGGCTGAAAGAGCTGGTGATGGAAGTTTCGAAAAGGTCTCTTCATTTCAGGAAAACAGAATTCAGTTGCTAGAGCTATAAGAAAAGGGGTTATTTTAAAAACAAACAAACATCACCCACATCCCCAAAACCAGCTCCCCATAAAAATAAAAACAAACAAACAAAAAAACCAACAAAAACACAAACAAACGAAAATACCCCAAAACCAACAAAAAAACCCAAACCCCCCAAACAATGGACATATCACAAGTTGTTTCTATATACAGTAAATAAAGTCTATAGAATCCTGGAGGCATAGGTACCAGCTGTAAACACAAAAACTTTTGCATCCAATTCTTTGACTCTGACACAATGCAGACATAAGAAGTAGTAAGAAAGTGTTACCCTCGTTCAATTTTATTATTCTTTATTTGAAAGGGTGAAGTCCCTAAGTTTAGCTCTTGTGAGACTGCATCAGAAGTAGTGTGGGTTTCTCAGTACAAAATACCAACAAAGAGCCACAAGGATGATCAGAGGATGATGTAGCACATAATGTTTAAACAGCAGCTAAATAACTGAGTTTGTTCAATCTTAAAAGAACTGGGGGTGTCAGGGAAGTGGTACAAAAAATGTTTGCTGTCCACTACCCCTTAAGAGACAGCACAGAGAATCCTAGAATGGTCTGGGTTGGAAGGGACCCTAAAGATCATCTAGTTCCAAACCCCTTGCAATGGGACACCTTCCACTTGACCAGTTACTCAAAGCCCCATCCAACCTGGCCTTGAACACTTTCAGGGATGGGGCATCTATAACCTCTCTGGGCAACCAGCATCAGTGCCTCAGCACTGTATCAGTGCCTCAACACCCTCACTATGATGGATTTCCTCCCTAGTACTAAACCTAAATCTGTCCTCTGTCAGTTAAAAGAAAACGCAGTCTCTTCAATCATCCAAGAAGAGGAGAAAAAGAATAAAAAAAGAAAATAAATAAGTTATTAAAATGTTGCTTGGAGGTATAGAATCTTTGCCCTTGAAGATACTCAGAACTTGTCTGGACAAGCCCTCAACCAGCCTGGTCTAAGATGGCTCTGCTGTGAGCAGGAAGGAGAATTTGGGCCACACAAGTAGAAGGTCCTTCTGGGTCTAGATTAATCTATAATTATATGATTTGAGGTTTTCAAACATTCCAGGAGGAAGTGATTTGAATTAAATATTTATGATAGGTAATAATGATGTTCCTAATTTTCATGAATTGCTACATTTTTCTAGAAAGCTTAAAACTCCCACCAGCCAGTCAATCAAGAGTTCCCATTAACTATGTGACCCCCTGTGAACAATGAAGTGTTATATAGTATTTCTCTACTTTCCAGAAGAGAAAGCTGTGCATAAACAATTGACAAAAATGGCACGGAGGTAGCAAGCAGCCACAGCGGCAGGAAATGGCACAGAACTGATAGAGACTTGGTCAGTCACTTTTTTTTTCTGTACTAGATAAAGTTTTGTGAACATGTATCTAACACCAAGCTCCAAGAACATCAAAGTATTGAATTCCTGCATGTAGAATCCTTATTGACCTTTAAAATGTAAGTTGAATATAAATAATACAGACCAACGCCTAACACTGAGCAAGCTCCTCATTCTGTATGATCAGAGAGCAGCACAAAAATGCTATAAAATAATGAATACCTTGGAAATGTGTATTGTCCTCTGAGTAAGAGTTCAAGTTCCCAGTAGGTCTCCCCAAGATCTGCTGTATCTGGTTTTCTTTGTAAAAGTACCTCTCTCCTTCAGACAACTGACTTTCAGATGCTCCAGACAAATTCTCTTGCCTCTGCTGCAAGGTAAAAGGAAGTGAGGAGTTCCAAGGGTGGCTTCCTGTTTCTCTCAGAATTCCATCTTCTCTACTATCAGAAGACAATCCTGAAATAATAAGTTAGATGTTCACAGTTTTGCCTACAAACCACTTACATTACATCATTTGAAAAGACAGGGCTTAGTATCCTGAAATATTCATAAAGAGTTCTGGGGTTTTGTTTCTTTAATTGTCTCCTGTCAACGCTCCTATAAACTTTACCACACATTTTCACAAATGCAAGTTGCTAATATCTAATTAGGGAGCAGTCAGTCTTAGCACTTTTACAGAATGTAGACTTAGGAAATACTGAAATTATAAAATCAGAAAAGAATTAATACTGCTATTTTATGCTATCTAGCACATCTTTACCTCCTACTGCATATAAATGTGTCAATCCTTTCATGTGATCTTGAATATCTTTATGACACCCCACAGTGGTTTAATTCATGCTCAAACAGAAATTGCTTTATACCAACACTAGAAATCCAAGGGATCAAGACAACCAAAATAATGTTCCTAAACAGTACACCAACTCTTCTTTATCCATAAGATTACAGAAGAATTGCACAAAGCTACCAGAAAAGGTCATTACTAAGCACTGAGTGTATAGTGAAGACACATCTAGACTTGAAAAAATTATTTAGTCAAACAACAAAACTTCTGGTATTTTTCTTTCACAACTGAAAAAGAACAGAGAAGAAAAACTACAAGAAAATTATCTTAGAAATGGCTTTAGTTCTCTTACAACAATAAAACACAGATGTGTCACTTAAATGATAAAGTTTACTACTCAAAATAACATCTGTTTGAAACATTAGAGTTAAAATGAGTCATTGAAATCTCAGGCTGTAAAAACTATAATCTTAAAAATTAATTTATAAACATGGAATAACATATATATATTTTTCTTAAGAAATCAGATGCATGTCAGAGTAACACAATATTAAGCCTCAAAGTAAGTTAATCCAAGGGTCACTATCTAATCAATTTCAAACTCACTTCTATGTTCAGAAGTAATAATGTCAGGAGCACTTATGTATTTATTACAAAGGAATTACATTTGATTTTACAAAAAACTAACAACATCAAGAGGCAGACTACAGACAAAAAATAATAAGAACATACTTCCTAGCAAACTATTAAAAGTCAATATGGCATTCAAATTACACTTTCATAAATAAGTCATTAAGAATTACTGTGGTGACAAGCAGATACTGGAATAAGTATCTTAACAGCAAGAGAATCATAGCTTTGCAATAATCCATGTTATATATTGATTAGGAAACTTTTATCACTTGAAGATAATGTAAAAAAAAATTGCCACTTGAAAGCTGCTAATGTTACAGTTGCATAATAAAACTCAAAATATCCTTTGCCAAAGAAGATGTATAATAACATTAAACTATTATAAAAGTAAAAAATCATGAGCATCTAAGAAACCATTCCGATTATTCTCAACTCTGTAAGGTGTATTAATCAACCTTCAGCGAAGTCTGACATAAGCTTATTTCAGAACTTATGTTCAGTGAGTTAAACCCATTCTGCCATAAAATTAAACCACCATTTTTCTTTTACAGGAACAACAAAACCTGAACACTCACCAGTGTCAATAGGGCTTGCTTTCAACATTTCACTGGTTGAAAAGCTGCCAGTAGAAATTGTTGAAGTTGCATCACAGGGTATTTGTTGCATGAAAGCCTCTGAACCTGGTGCTACCTAGGATAAAGTAACACACCCTGTATTCACATGTTCACAAGTAAAGCTTTAAACCCACACATTTTATTCTGAGCTCAGTTCAAGTGTAGGAGCCTTCATGTTTTGCACAGTCAGGCAAATATAGATTCATCCTTGCTCAGTACAACACATTCACACCCCATGTCCCAGGCACATCACTCCCCAACAGCCCCCTCCCCTCTCTCTCATACATACACACACACACACACACACACACACACTCTCATATAAAGCTTCTCAGAACTGCATATAAATCATGACACCTGGAAGATTGTTTTATCTTCTGGTGGTCAGATTTGGCTATTTCTCATCACAGACCCACTTCAGTAGAATTGTGGATCTCAGAGGGACATATATGCAAAACATTAAAAACTCAAGAACTTTACAAGTACTTCCAATATTGAGCTTTTTGAATACAGGAGACTTATAATCTAATTCTATGAAATTAAATTAAAATATACAAAAATCTTCTAAAGCATTATCTTCTTTAATTTTAAGGTAAGCCCTACAAAGTCACGAAGCAGATAATGAGGGTTCTTGTACTTCATAATTTTGAAGAATTAGATGTGAACAGTTCTTCTCAAACTCTGACTTAAAATGTGCACTAATAAAAAATCTTGAAAATCCTTCTGCTACATTTTTCATTAAATACTACTTTTTATATATACATATTTATGTATTTAACATACAAATGTAAAACATTTACATCCTAAGGTACTTTCACAAATCCATGTAATACACAGCATGCTTTAAATACTGTTTTTATCTGCTACCAAAATAATGTAATCCTTGAGGGAGAGAAAGAAGGGAGATTGGTGCTGGTTTTGGCAAGGCTTTTAACACTCTCACAATATTCTATTATCCCAGTTTGGATGTTGCAACCTGAATGGATGGACAGTAAGAAGGGTAAAAACCTGGCTGGACAATCAGGCTCAGAAGTCAGTGACTGAAGGGTTACACACTCTGTGGAGGTAAGGAACAAGTACACAGGGCTCTGTCCTTTGCAATGACCCAGAGGAGGTGACACCACACTTTTATCAAATTGGCAGATACATTAAGGCAGGAAAAGCATCCCATGCACTGAACAACAGGGCTGGTATACAGAAGGACCTCTGAGCCTGATTCTACAGGAATAGTATGAAATTCAGCAAGGGCAAACTCCAGCACCTGGGAAGGAAGAAGCACCAGTCCAGCTGGGCCTGCCTGGGAAGCAGCACTGCAAAAAGGAGTCTCAGCAAGCTGAGTGTAAGCCCATGATGTGCCCTGACAGAGCACAACAGCATCCCATGCTGTATGAACAGGGACAGAGCCAGCAGATGCATCACAGTGGTTACCTCTTTACTTAGTGCTTGTTTTTTTGCTGCATCTAGAATAGTGCACCCACCCTTAGCCACACAATATGAGAAAGAAAGATTATATCACACAATAAAGAGTTATATAAATATTTTGATATGACCAACCGTATTATCAAGCCTGAATGATGGTCCAGAACTTGTTCTAAGTCTGTCTCCTCCTTCAGCAGTGGCAATTGGTGAATTTTGAGACACTTGAGAATCCTGGGACTGGGCTGAACACAAAAGGAACAGAAGAAATAAGGAACAAAAAGCCATTTTTGAGTTCACAGTGAGCAATGCACAGCAGAGGGCAGTAACACTCCACTGCTGTTGGCATTGATCCTGCCCATCTATAACCACTCTTCTCCCACCTACACAACAGTTCTTGCTCCACCACACCACCAATTTCATCAGCAACCTGTGGTCTTTGACATGCCTTCCTAAAACTTCTACCTACACTGACTGCTCTGTGGAGAGCAGTCAGGAAGAGCTTGAAAGGAATGTTTTGGCTTAGCAGAATGAAACACGGCTTTGCCAGTGTTACCAAAACCATTTCACTGGAGCAGGGGGAATCCTGTGCAATCTACCATTACAGTGATTACAAAGAAAATCAGATGTTCCAAGTGAATCAGGAAAACCAGAAACACTGAATTGCTTAACTGCAGCATGACTACTACCATGGAACTGAGTCACTTTTGCCATAATGCTCTTACACATAAGTAAGATCAGTATCTGTGCAAAAAACCCCACCATGGCAGCACCCAAAAAATGCAATTTCTGCACTCAGTGCTGATAAGCACTTTCAAAATTTGACAATTCTATGATTATAAATTAATTGTCACAAACAAATACATATTCTTATTTTCAGTATAGTTTTCAAGAAAAAAGTGCTAAGTATGAAACTGAAATGAAACACAAGTGAAGTAGGTATGTTTTCTCCCAATTATAAAAAGGCTGCTAATGACAGACATTTCAAACCCCCAGCTTTTGTAAGACTCTCTACTTAGGCATATCTAACTTTTTCTGAACCTAATACTACATTGTACTTTGTATATTATGAAACTCAGTTTCTTACCAGATGGCAAACTATGGTTGCTCTAATTCATACTATAAAAAAAAAAAAAAGATGTTTCCTCTGTAAAGCAACAGCAGTGATGATTGATACAATGTGATAATAATAAAGATTCTGTTCTCAATAAATATGAAACATTTTGAAATTTATTTCAGGGAGAGGAAAAAACCCCCCAAGATTTCTTATAGCCACTATTACCCAGCAGGCAGGTAGGATAAGGTACAAAGCATGAAAGGAAATGCATCTAAAACACATTTATTTAGAGAACAAGTACCCTGCTCAAGGTCTGCTCCTCTTTCTTGGAGCAGGATGCAGGAGACAGAGGATCTTGAAAATGAGCATAGCCTTCAAAAAAATTCCTTGAAGAAGCATGAAAACTGCAATCATCTAATCAATTGCTATTTAAATAGCTCCATAAGAAAAAATGCATAGCACAAAAGATTGCTGAACCTAAAGTAACACCAAGAAGCAGTGTCTAGAAATGGCTGTCAGACATTCAGAAACTAGAAATAACTATTTCTTTTAAAAATTGATAACAAAGTAAATGCTGGAACAAGCTACCACATAATTTTCCATTTCCTAATACATTTCCATGAACATTAGTGATACTTTTCTGAAAGAAATTATTTTATTTTCTGTAGAATATCACCATGACAGGCAGTAACTCAGGATACACTAGAGAAGAGATTCAAGCAGTTAATAATCTCTTGTACATAGATTCTATGGACAGCCATGCTACAAATGTTTCATTACTGAACTGTAATAACCTGTATTGTTCTTGTGTTTTTAATACCAGGGATGAACAGTATCAATTTCATGCTATAAACCAACTTATTTAATTAAAAATCCACGCTCATATATCCCATGACTTTATTATATTAATATCCTTTAAAATCCTGTATTTGGTGATTCATAAAGGAGGGTTTTTCAGTCTTCTCTACCTCCTCTAAAATAATAGTGCAAGGTTCTTGCTCCCCACACCACCCTGACATTGACATGGGACTTTCATGTTTTAACTTCCTGGCCACCACAATGTCATGAAGAATTTATGTTTAAAATCTGAATCTGTAATATCCCAAATGCTTTTTTTTTCCCCCCAAGAGAAATGGCAGTAAAATAGCAACAATTATTTTAGGGTGCAATTTGAAAGACAAATGACCAAAAATTCAACCATTCAGTGAAGACAACATAAAACCAGTGATTAGTCCAAACCCAGCCATGTAGATAAACAAACAAACAAACAAAAGCTAATGGAAATGGAAAAGACAGTCTGTTGAAATGTTGAATTATGGACAACTATTTGTGATTACTAAAAATAGATTGAAATCTTAGGTTAGCTTGGATCACCAAAAAAACAAAGTCCTGCTTGGAATAACATCCCTGTACAGAGTAGCAACACATGAAGATAATCACATCTGGAACACTGCTCAAGGGAACTACTGCAGATGAATACCAAGAGACAAGTGTGTTGATATGTCCTGAAGGAGAACTGTTGAAGAGGTGTATATATCAAACCTAGTCTCTAGATCCAGGCTGACTTCCTAAGGAAATTAGGTTCATGCCATCAAACTGCCTGTCTCACCTGCAGGGTTACTCTGCAATTCCCTATTAGCAGTTTGAATTCTATTAGCCCATTCTAACTAAACAGGATTGGAAAGAACATTAAGCATCTAAAGTATCCCAACTCATCCTATCAATGCATCAGTGGCATGTAAAAGAGCAGCTCAGATTTTAGACCCATTGGTGGCACCCCAGGCAACACCACTTCAGCAGTTACCTGTCCTCTGGCTGCAACCAGATCAGTTTGTGTAGCACTTGCAACCACTCAATACTGAGCACAGGGATTCCTCCCCCCTAACCCTAAGCAGTCCTTAAGACCCATTTTACAGACATGGCTGCCTCTAAATTTGAGAGGCAAACTACATAAGCAACTAATTACAGACTTTTAAAAAAATTGCCTGTTACCCAAGGTAACTTTCCTATCATAGGAAACTCACCTCTGTTGATAAAGCATCTGAATGTAAAAAGCAGATTTACCAACTTTCTCTTTTCATCTTTTATGTCTGATTTGAAAAAGCATGGGAGCAGTGACTAAGGAGTTGAACACATCTAGTGGTTCTGTGATCATGAAAGCAGTACAACTCGTAACTTGTAAAGACTTACATTATTTGGTGAAAGGTTCAAATCAACCATCAAGAACACAACTTCAAAGAATGAGGTCAAGAATCACACAAAACCCTCATTTGCTCTTACCTGTAGATACAACTACATCTTGAAAACATGAGAAAAATGCAAACTTGTTTTAGTAAGAATCAAATAGCAAAAAACTTTAAAAACCAAATTAAATAAAAAATCATAAGCAACAACCTAAAATGAACCTTAAATTTTCCCTTCAGAAACTTTGTATTTAAAGTGCAAGGGACTGTAGATTTTCTTGCTGAAATACCACACTAGTTACTGAAAATAACAGAGAGAGCCTCACAGCCTACATGTTATCAAGATTGTTACTGGCTCTTTTGGTTGCTGATCTGCTCAAGAGAGCAATCCTCTTAAACACATAATCACAGAAAGCTTTGGTTTTTTCTTTTAATATAGATGTTCACATAAAGTTTTCTAATCCTCTTACATAAACTATTGCATTGTTCATATACAATGGTCTATAATGTAAAAAGACACTACACCAATATATTTTATATTAATTTGGTAACAGCTGCTCTAGCAATGGTTCTACAGCTTACTCAGAAAAATACAAGTACTTTTCTTTGAATATTGTTAAAAGACAAAGTGTTTTCATGATAATTGAAGTTCAAAGACAGATATACTTCCAAAGGGGCATCCTGAGAAACAAAGAAACAGCTGAAGGAAAATGAGCTTATATGTACTTATTCAAAACAACTCCACTTCCAAGTAAATCCGATTGAATTGGAAATGATGTCTCAGTGCAAACTAAATGAAAAATTCAAGCTTAGGGTGAAATTTCTAGCAAAACCCAGGAGATGTATACTACATAGTTGTATTGCTTGCAATAATGGGCATATGAAAGCTGCCAAGTTTCTGAGAACTCCACTGCAGCTCCAAAAATACTTTAGAAGGATACTGAAAACTGTACTGGACCATACAACACTGCATTCTTGTAAAAAGCTTCAAATGTGAATTAGTGAATGTTTTACAAACTAATCGTCTTTGTTCTTTTATAAAGCCAGTCAAGTTACCCATAACATGTTTAGTAGGTTTCAAACGTCCCTGTAACAAAATTATTTTGAACATTCACAAAACTTTCTAACAAAAGCCTTTTTCTTGAAAACCAAAACAACTTGTTTAGGTTTGTGGAATCAGATTAACTCTGCCACCTATGAACATGGCCTATCCTCAAAGGTGTTCTTGTTCAATAAAAGCTCTTCACAGACAAGAACAGAGCTAAAGTAGTCCTTATAACATTGCACTGTTGTTCCTTTTGACATATTCAGTGGAACATGTGAAAAGCCTATAATGGCTACTAGAAAAGGTCAAAGCAGAATGGACCTCTCTTGAATACTGACTGTGCACAGTCAGTATTCAAGAGAGACTTTTCCTAGTTGGAGAGCTGTCACAGCCATTTGAAAATTGCAGGTGTCTGGCTCAATTCCAGCATTGTGTTAGTCTCACAAGCTTAGACTCAAGGCTAATGAACTGTGAGCAGATAGTCACAACTTCCTAATTAAATAGAAATTTCAGATACAAAATAATTACCTGACACTAAACAAAGCAATAGGACACAAGGAAATAGAATGAAGCTGCATTAGGGCAAGCTCAGATTGGACATTAGGAAAGGGTTTTTCACTGAGAGGATGGTCAGTCATTTAGACACACTCCCTGGGGAAGTGATCATAGCACTAAGGCCATCAGAGTTCAAGGAGCAAGTGGACAATGGTTTAGTTTTAGGTAATTCTGGGAGAAGCAGAGAGTTAGACTTGATGATCTTTAAAGGTCTTTAAATTTGAAATATTCTACAATTCTCAATTTTCATGTCTGGCACACCTAAGACAAGATTCTTTCAAAGTTTTTTTGAGCTGACAGTGAGCTCAGCCTTCTATTTTTTGTTTCAACAATATATTTAAGAAATTTCTTATATGCACTAAATCTTTCAGTGGACGTCTGTATCAATACATTAACTCCCCAGAGGTCTTTTTAAGCACTGATTTCCTTTGTATCAATACAAGAATCACTGGGTACTGACTCAGGAACGCCACTGCCACTGGTCTGCCTAAAACAGGTTCCCATCTGGAACACCTGCAAACCTTTACAATTCTAAAGGTTACAGATGAAAAGCACATGCCCTGGACAAAAAACTGCTGGCCAGCAGTGAAGTGTACTGCAGGGTGGACTTGTTACAAGAATGGTAATGGATCACAAAATCCCAAAAGATAAAAACTCACTAATTTTGAAATAAATGCTTATTGAAACACCCTTTTTTATACTCAAAATTTAATAGCATTAAATAGCACTGCATGTTCTTTAACAAGTCAGGTCACAGTTTACAAACAGCAGCAAAATCAGCAATGCTGAATGGCTGAATG
Organism: Luscinia megarhynchos; assembly: GCA_034336665.1. Classification (NCBI taxonomy): domain Eukaryota; kingdom Metazoa; phylum Chordata; class Aves; order Passeriformes; family Muscicapidae; genus Luscinia; species Luscinia megarhynchos. The sequence goes on from JAPFBE010000003.1 coordinate 77,187,336, forward strand.
GTGTTCTTGAAGGGAGAGGATTTTCTCACCTGAATCATATGAAGTTTCAGAAGACATCATCAGCAATTCTTGCAATAATCTCCCTGATAGGTTAGTTTGCTTTGGACTTTCATTGGAGGCTTTTCCTTCATAGTTTGCTATGCCCAAAGGAAAGGTGCCTTCATGAAGAGCATGACTGTGACGTTTCACACATACAAACTCCCCAGATGCTGAAAGTGGAGAAGTTTCTCCAGTACCATCATCTGTTTTATCTGAATTTAAAACATTTGTAATCAGTTTAGGTATAAAAAGGAAGCGTTTTGCACTTCATGAGGAACATTAAGATGCACATTCTATTCTACAGAAATAAACTGCTGAATTTGTATGGTCTCCATTTTAATGAATTCAGCCATATCACCTCAGTCTATGCATTATATACAGGTTGAAAAATTATACAGATCACAGACTTCTCAAAAACGAATTCCTAACTCCACCAAAGTATTTCTTCAAAAGAAAAAAACTCACAAATTTTTTCACACAGTAAATCCAAGAAAACTTGTAGTAACTTCTCCAGATCCAGAGGTAATACAACTTCTCTGCTTTGGTTTAAAGATTTCTTCCTCTACCAGCCCACTCCCAAAACAGCCTTTTTGACCATCCAATCCAATAAAAATCTCAAGTTTTTACTAACTACCATTACCAATGGTTTGATAATATCAGAATAAATCACCTGTGGATCATAACAGTATTATACAGTTAAGTGTAAGTTACTAAGTGCTTTCAAGAACATTAATATGTTCTTCCATCCAAACCTTCTCCAACAGAACTTGCTATCTAATCAAGATATCAAATTGGTCCAACAAGAATTGTTCTGCATAAACTGATGCTGACTAGTATTTATTAATTTTCTTTAATTGAAGGATGTCCCACATCAGCTGTTTTATTATTTTGCAATGAATGCAAGCCTGATGGACCTATAATTACATTGTTCTGCTGAGCCTTTTCAAGAACACAACATGAAAAACTTTGTAAAATATGCATTACATTTTAGATGTGAAGAGACACTGAAAAAAATTTAAATATTTACCTTTAGAAAACATGAGTTTGTTCTACCTGTTAAATAATGTCCTTTATAGAGAATTGCAAAGCATTGCCTGCAGACTGTAACAAACATTTATAACATTTTTATTGCTCTCAAAATTTTTTTGCAACTAGTGTTTTTTATTGCTCTCCAATTTTTTTTGCAACCAGTGTTTTTTAACTAGAAATAAACAACCTAAAAAGATGGTGTGAAAGATTCTGTAGAAGCTTGGTACCAACACCTTACTAAAAGGTTTCACAGACACCTTCTTGGTATGATCAAAAGGTAAACCTTTAAACAAAATCTACTAATTTCACTTTAGAGTTACTATACAACTGCCTATTAACACAGATGCTGCCCAAATGAAAAAACAACAGAGAACTCAGGTCATGGAGTAACTGAATTTTCTTTTCCTGGTGAAATTTTGTTTAAATTCTGTTTTTCTAGAAAATCACAGAATAAACTTTTCTGAACTACACCTTTGCTAGTATATAAGTTATACATAAAGAAAGGCAACTGTTTCAGCTATTTTTCCCTAATAATCTCAAAGATTCTGCAGAAAAAATTACATTACTCCAGTCTACTACTCATAACAGCACTTATTATATATTTTATACATTACCTGCCAAAGAGAGGCTGCAACTCTTCGGTGTGTCTACCTCTGGTATAATACTAAGTTCATGTTGTTGCAAACCAAGCCCTAACTTGACTTTTGTCACTGGTGGTTTGGAAGAATCTCCATTTCTGTTCTCTACAGAGAACTTTCTCAGATTGTTCTGTAAAACAAAGTTTAGTATGTTGCAATAATATGTGTATACATATACACACACTCCTCTCAAATTAATGTGGAGAGATGGGAGAAAATTCCATCTCAGCTGTAAAACAATGAAAATTATAATGAAAAATAACAGCCTTACCAGTTTGCTCAACTGGACCAATGAACTGTGAAATTGTTTCACTTCCATGAAATTTATTCCTGACACAATTCTCTTGCTGGTAGTTTTCTGAGACTTGGAGGAAGTCAGTTCTCTTCATCCCCACAGGCTTTTGTGCCTCTGCCATTTCTTCATTTGGGCACATATGTCTCACCTTAAAAGGGACAAAGCGGTTTTAAATAAGATTATACTCATACTCATTTATCAAAAGAGCATTTTCTCTTGTGTGTATTCCATGCAGGATAATATTGAGCACATGGAGAAAGTAGTTCAATCATACAGGATATCAGACAATCTGCTTAGCTCACAGAAAAACATTTGGACATGGAGGTATTTTACTTAGCTCTACAAACCTAGTGTGCTAAAACACAATTTGTTACATTTTCAAGGCCTTTGTGAGATTAGATCAGAGTACTCATAATTTTTAATAGGAATAATTCCCAAAAAGTCTGGTTTTAGTTTTGCACCTCCCAAATTCAAGAATTTTAGCTTCTTGGAAAGAAAGGAAATATAGGGAACAGTTATTCATCTAGGACCACTTCTGTTAAAAAAAAACATAGGAGAGGCAAAAGGAGTCTCTTTAGAAGCTCAAAAATAAAGCTTGGATTTTTTTTCTGTTACTGAGAAACAAGCAAATTACAGCTCAAGACTGCAGCTGCCAAACCAATTTCCTAGTGGGTTTCTGAGGAAAATACACAAAAAGACAAGTTTTAAAAATGAACTACTCAAGATGCTTATGATATCCTTTCAGGTATTATTTAAATATTTTTAATACAGGAGCTGTTTTACACATAGAGATGCATTTATAGATTTGAAGACAACTCTATCTACAGTTACTTCAGGCAACATAACAATTTCAATAGGCATTATGTTCAGAGATGAAACACAGACCTTCACAGTATTTCTGTTAGACTTAACAAAACTGCTCTCAGAGCTTTACAGATTACAAACCACAAGTCCTAATTTAAATTTTCATTATGGTAAATCACCTAAACTATCAACTCCATGGGTACACTCTAGCATTGACTTGTAAGTTTGATCACCTACTAGGTGATTAGCCATGTAAAGTGTTTATAAAGCTTACCTGCTTGTTTAGAAATTCTTTCAAAGCCTCTTGCTGTCTCTGCATCTGCTCCTTCAATTTATCTTGTTTCTGTAAAAGTAGATTTTCTTGTATTCTCTGTTTAGAAAGAAGAGCTTCTCTTTGTGCATCTAGCTGCTCTTGCAATTCTTTCAAATACTTTTGCTGAGCTTGGATGCTTTCTGATGAGGCCAACACTCTGTCCCTTAAACTCAGTATACCAGAATAATTTAACAAAGATGCATCTCCTGCTTTTGATATCGAGGATTCCTCAACACCCTGGGCTTTAGATTCTTCATGTACTAGAATCATGGGTTCAGAGAGATTGAGGAGTTGATCAGGGCTTGTTTTGCTGCTGCTCTCTACAGATCCCTGCTGATAGGCTAAAGGGTCAATTGAGGCTGATCTCTTTGTTGCTGGCATAAGGAATGTCATAAATGGATGCTGTTCTCCAGCTTCTGTCTTGGTTTGATAGTTAGGTATCTTCTGAGATAACTCTTTAGAGTGTACTGTTCCTGAAGACTCAGAAGAACTTTCTGCAGGCAACATATATCTCATGTGTTGTTGGTGTGCTTCTGGTTGTGCTCTCACTTCAGTCACTTCTTTCCTGACTGACCCTGACGGTAAATGGGATTTGAATGGTTCTCGGATGTGAGTATTGGCAGTTTCAAACATTCCCACTTGTTCCTGTGAAGAACTGTCACAGGACAAGTGAAACCCTCCATGCTTCAATTCTGATGCTTCTGAAAACTTCACTGATTTCCCAGCACAAATATGATGCACTTGCTCTTCCTGCTTCTGTGAAGATGGTTTTTCCAATGTACCCAATGTTCCTGAAAACACAGGTAATGATCGTGCATATTCTTGGGCATGAACTTGTTCCAATGACTGGTACTGTGTTGGCTGTGGTCCTTGCATCTGTAGGAGTGGCTCTGAGACAGGCTCTAAATTAATGGATTTTGTTTCCCTTGTGCTCAGAGGTATTTCAGAAGTAGACAAGTACTTTTGCTTCAGTGTATTCTGATACTCCTGTAGATTCTTTCTAGCTTCTTCAATAATTTGTTTGTGCAACCTGAACAGAGCGAAAACATGAATCTTTTCAGAGCAGTGAAAAAAGAATCATCAATAATCAAGGCAATTCAAATTACTTTGAACAGGCATTCCATAAAAACACTTCACATTCCATAAAGACACTTACCTCTTTTGCTGCAGAAGGCGTTGTTGAAAATTATGTATCATCTGTCTATGACTGTCTTCCCTTGGACTCGTGGTTTCTGATGCATTTCCAGTCTAATCAAAATAAAATAATTTTAATTGCACATATAGAACTAACTCACAGAAAACTATTATGGCAGCAACCTCAAGATGTATGTTCTTCTGCCCAAGTTTACACGAAGCTGCTGAGTACCACCATGTTTGAAGTCTGTGAGATTTCAGCCTGAGGCAATGAAGCTAAAGGAGTTTCTAGAACAGATGGCCCACAGCTACAGCCTCTCTCTGCACACACCAAAGTCAATGGTGCTTACAACAGCTCAGTCTAAAGAGGTAAATACACCCTGCAAGCTCAGGGAGCAATGAGTCAATGTAGCTGCACTTCCAAGGCAATCAGGCTCTCAAAAGAGTACTGGTTGTGCAAATGAAGCAAGATTTTTATATACAAAAGAGATTACTTTTCTTCAACAACCTCCATAATTTCCTCTTCTTTAAGCAGCTGTTTGAGATTTAAACAAAGACAGAGGCAGATTTTTATCTTTTTTGTCCCACTATGGTTCCTTTTTTCCTTCTTGAAAAAGGTTATGTCTACATGCACAATCATTATGTGACTATAATCAGATTTTACTAACAGGTATTATAAACAGACGTGCTGCCCCTTGGACTATAGAGAGACAATACAACAGCAAAAGCCACAATCATAAAATCACAGAATATCAGAGCTGAAAGGGATCCAGAAGGTCATCAAAGTCCAGTTCCTGGCCCTGCACAAGACCATTCCCAAGAGTCACAGCATGTACCTGACAGCATTGTCCAAACACCTCTTGAACTCAGAGAAGCTTAGTGCTGTAACCACTTCTCTTGGAGCTGTTCCAGTGCCCAACCATCCTCTTGGTTAGAATCTTTTTTCACTGTACCCAATTTAAATCTCCCCTGACACAGACTCATGCCACTCCTTTGGGCCCAGTGATACAATGTGAACTAGAAGCATATACATGAGGAAAGGAAGCTTTAACACACACAAATTTCTAATTCCCAGCCTAAGAAATAAAAATTGTCTTAATCGATATAGTTTAAAATTGGTAAATGGTGTTCATTATTTTTATTATAATAGTAAATAAAAGCCTACACGCAATTTTCTATAATTCTTTACCTCATGTTCCATTTGGTTCTGCTGATCTGTGGACGGGAGACTGTGGCTTTGCACCAGCTGACCTTGCTCTTCCTCTTCTTTTTTTTTCTTAGCCTGCTCCAAACATGTTTGCATTTGGATCTTCAGATAATCAGCCTCCAGAAGAGCTTTCTCCTCCTCAATTTTTTTAATCAAGGCTAGCTGCTCCTGTTTCCGTTTCTCTATTTCCTCATTCTATCAAAAAGAAAAATGAGGGAGAATCTCTAGAACTGAATGACAACGAAACCAGACTACTCACACACACTATTCACACACAAACTTGTGTTCCAAATTACCGAAGAAATTCTATTGCTTGTGACAGGTATTTCCAAATTGCAAAGGCTTTAAAAGTAGTTCCAAAGTTTACAGGAATAACTTTATTTTACTGGCTCAATATTTCTAACAATCCCTGAATCCATTTACTATTGCATTATCATCTGTTCTCAAATTAATAAAATGCATAAAATAAGAATCCATTCAAGATATGCTATCATTTTCCAAAGACTGTAAAAGACATTTTCTTAAATTTCCTTGAAAAATCTATTTTGCATTTTACTCAGTTTTTCATCAGAGTTCAACACATCTAAACATTAATTCAAGCTTCATCATTTTTGAGAAGTATAGAAAATGTTACAGTAAAAGTTTAAATGTTAAGAGCATCTATAGCTGCTTATAACCTGAAACATTTTTAAATCTTTCCATAAATCGTTTTTTTTTTTACATCACAACTGAGATAAGAATAAATACAAATATACTTACCCGCTTCTGTCTCTCCTCTTCTATTCTAATTTTAGCTGCCTCTTCCATTCTGATTTTAGCTGCTTGGTCTTGAGGATGGATTAGAACTGACTTTTCATCTGCAACTGTATTTTCCAACATTTTCATAGGATCTAAAATAGACATGTTATTTAGCTGTAATTGCAGTTAGACTGAGCCTTGGATCTTCCTTACATCTTGCTTTACAGTTTCCCAATCTCTCAACAAAATGCATAAGCTACTCTCGAAAAGATCTTGTCCTACTAATCTGCCTGTCTCCATAAGCTAGAAGATCAGTTTTTTATATTATTTAAATCTATAATAGTCCTTTATTGTGTGTCTTTCTTGAATACATAGTACATGTTCCGGCTTCAATGGGACTGAAAATTACTTCTAATATTACCTGGAAGCCCAAGAGTAAGATCATCGTGAAGAATCAAAAGCCACACATTAACCTCTTGGAACAAAGAGGGTCTAAAACTGGCAGTACTGGGAAACGATCTAACATTTGGCTACTGCCCAAAAAGCAAGTCTCAATCCTGTACTGCTAGCTTCAAACAGAAGTACATTTTCCTCAAGGCAAGGTTTCACTCATGCTGCACTCTCCAATCCCCTGGCAGCATGTTAGCATAGCTATGCACATGATGAAACTAAATCACTTTATCCTGTTTAAAAAAACAAGGACTCTATGAAAGTAAATAACCCAAAAGCAAAAAAACCAAATAACCAAAACACATGCCACAACTTGATCGCTTTAAGACTTTAGAAATCCCACTCCACATACAAGATCACCAGTTCAGCATTAGCCTGACCAGAAGGGCACTAAGGACAGACATGGGAAGTAATCCCAAGATGATTTGGCTATCAAACAAATTGCAATGTCTAATCGCTATAAATTCTAATTTTACAAAAATGTTTCTCAGAATGGTGCCTAAAAGCAGAAAAAAACTCCACTGATGCTTATGCTTGTCTTGGGCATTTGTAGCTGTGAATCTCCAAAGAAAGCAGCTTTTCCAGTTCAACAGGTACAGAACTTCAATGCTGACTTCTGCACTGAGAATTCTCTCTCTGGAAGCAAGCACCTATTAAAGTACAGCAACTCTAAGTGTGACAACAATTTGAGTGAGATTTGAAAGACAGAATGGTATTTTGGACATCTGTTTTCTTCAAGATCTTAATGGACAAGTTGGACATCAGAGCAAAAACCTCTCCTATTTGTGGTTTCACCAAATCCACAGTGGGCAGATAGGAAACTGTACTTTCTTTCATTCAACGTGACAAAGCATCTAACACTGAAAATTCATCAAACAGTTTTGTCACAGTCCCTGTCACAGCCCCCGCCCCCCATGCAAGTCTTTTTGCTCCTACACAACAAAGTTTGATGCAAGTATGTATTGTGTACCTTTGGCTTCAGACACTGTATTTTTCTGCTGCTCCTTGTTAAGTTCTAAATCACATAATGGTCTCTTTTCACTGGCAATTGTGCCTGATTCAATAGTTTCAAATTCACTTTGATGTTCTTTCCCACTTTTTGATATCCACTCCTCTTTTTGGCTTCTAATTTTGTTCAACAATTTCTTTAGGGCAAGTTTTGATCGAGGTTGGCAAGTTTTTCCTTCTTCATGCCCTATAAAGAACATACACTGTTAAGAGTTTTGCATAATGAATATCTTCATATCATAAAAAAACCTCTATTTTTTTTATTGCTTACAGAGTTGGACAAATAGCTTAAGTGTATTTTTAAAACCTTAGCAAAATTTTCTCTTACCTGCAAGAGAGAAGCAGTAATTTGCCTCTGCAAGCTATAAAAGAAGGACTAAGCTGGGTGCAGTATTTTATAGTCAAACTGTAGCACAAATATGCAGTGCTATCCCCACACCCGCCCTCTGCTTTCTATCAGCACTGGCAACACAATGCACCACAGACCAAACACCACACTGTGCCACCCAAGGGATGCAGAACTGCTTGGCCAAGCAGCAAAGTTCACTGAGACACTTCTCTGGCTCACATCACATGACCCTGGACATGCCACAAGCAAACAGGACACTCATGCATCCGTTTCAGCCTACTCACAATATGCAGCAGCTCAACCACAAACCTGAACATAAAGGATGCACAATAAGCAGACCATAAAGCTTCAACTCTGAAATATCTCAAAACTGAAAATATTTAGGTTCACACATCAGCATCAGTCCATAATTTCATACTAGTTACACAGGAATAATTATGGCTACTAACAGTGTAGTTCTTACAACTGAAAATGATTCTCAGCATACTAATGAACTGAAGCATATCAGAAAAAGAAGTCACATTTTCATTTTTAAACTCAACATCATTAGGGTATTATCATCTATGCTAAACATAAACCAAATTATACTGAATTATGTTACATACATTAAGAAGTTTTTCAGCTTAAGGCATTTTACTTATTACTAAAATTTATTTGATATACTAGACTAATCTTTCCTAATATAAAATGAAAAGGTTTAAGTTAAATATGAAGTTTAGAAGTTTTACTTTCTGGTTCACCAGGGACCTCCTCTTCTATCACATGCTCCGATTCTTGTTGAGTATCACAAGGAAGCTCTGGTTGAGTGTCACAAGCAGATTCATGCTCCAAAGAGATATCAAGATCATTATCTTGGGCTCTGTCAGAAGGGGCTGGCAAAGGCTGGGGCTCAAACTGCAAAATCAGGTCTCCTTTCATGTCTAATTAAAAGAGCACAATGAAATAAAGTGGCCATTTGGAATACAAATCAAACAACATTGCAAGACTACACTTACACACAAATCCCCAGGAAAATCAAATATTAATAGGTTATTTCACAACAGATTTATCCAACTTTTTTTTTCCCGACCAAAATACAAGATTCAAAATTGTTTAGACTCAACAGCCATCCATTCATTCAGAATCTCCACAGCTAGAATATGCTACATTTTCAAAAATACAAGTTGATGTGACGGAAGGCTCAGTTTTACACCAGCAGCTCACAAGAAAAATTACATGACTCCCAGTAACTTCATCGGGGGAAAGACACACCCTGACCTGGCTGTTCACGAGGCTGCAGCGCAGGTGTGAAATCCCAGAAGACTGCACAACAGGAATTCTCCTATGATCACTGACTGAGGGGGTTACTTGCCTACAAGGGATGTGGGACACAGAGGAAGAACACCTTGGAATTCTATGCTGCTTACATATACTTAGGGGAGGAACCCAAGACAGGAAAAGAATCAAGTTAGTCAGGGGCAGAACAATAATGAGATAAAAATGTAAAATAGTGAGATAAAATGAGACAGTCAGGCCATGCACTCTGCCTGACAGTCTGTTCTGTCTTCTCACAAAATTTCCAGTTCTAGCTTTTTTCCTATGTGAAGAATGTCAGAGTTTTGTATGCATGTGTGTGCATAGATATGTAAGGGCTAGCAACTGGAATGGGGACCAGAAGTCACAGGTGCACCTGTGTCTAGAGCACTGCCTACTGCAGAAACCATCATGAGTGCATTTAAGTGGGTATGAGTATCAGCATGCAATGGATAGCAAATCACAAGCCAGACTAGCCAGCAAGAATGGTAAGAGGCTTAGGAGTTACATCAGGCAGCTGTAAGACTGGGCTGGGTATTGCAGAGGCCAGGGGACCTACAAGTTTAGTGGAGGGATCAGGAGATCCAAGTATTTAAGCCAGCTACAGAGGAGAGGAAGGGATCCTAAGAAACCTGCCAGCATGTGTGTGCATCTCCAAGACTACAAAATGATTCAGGGTCAGTTACTGGGTAGACTGAATATATGGGTCAGTTCCCACAGGAAGCCATAACATGTGCATGTCTGTGCACATGCTCACATGCCCAGCTGGATCTGTGCAGCTGGAGTGGAGCAGCAGACCTTGGGGTTCACATGCCCAGCAGCCAGCAACTGAGAAGACTGAAGATCAAGGGCCAGCTGCCAGGTAAGAGTGAGTGGCTAAAGCTATTCACCCAGTGATCCATAGCACATATTTGAGCACATGTGCATCTGAGTGCATACATGAGTATGAGATGTTAACTCCAAGGCTCCAGTATCCAGCATGAATCACTAGGTAGACTGGGCGTCTAAGACCTGAGGAAGATCTGTAGTGTAGCAGATAGAGATCTGGGATACAGGGAAACAACTCTGGTGTTGAGACTGGTGTCTTAGTGTCTAAGACCAACTGCTGGAGGGATCCATACCATATTACAGACATATATCCCACTAAAAGGCCTTCATCTTAATCAGCCAGACAGAAGGAGATCATTTGTGCTGTTTGTCGTTAACGTGAGTGCTGTGTTTTCCCTGCAGGCCTGCACAGCCAGCTGTATGGATGTGCCCTGGAAGGCTGTTTGTGTGTGTGCCAACTATGAACACACACAGGGCCTCGCTACTGGCTGGACCTGGCAAGAGGCAGCTGCAGCAACCTCTCCATTACTGGGTACCACATTCAGCAAAGATTCAGTTTCAACCACAAAGAACTTACTCCTGTCTTCACTGTACATTTCTTCAAATGCACACTCCAGTTCTCTCTGCCATTCTTCTTTTATCTCCATGCGTTTGTATGGCGGCACTGAAAGCTGAGGTGGCATCTGTGTGACAAACTGTCTCCTGCGCATCCGATCCTGAGCATGCATTTGCTCCAGTTCTTCCAGGAGCCTTTCCCTGTCCTTCAAGAATAAAGAAGGGATAATATAAGCCTTCAGTGCTCAAATTCTGACAGCCACAAATCAAGACTGATACAAAATGCTTCCATTTGGTTACCATGATGTTTGCTTAATGCTCAAAGTTAATCTTATTCTAGCGAGAAAGTCCTTTCTCAGAAGAAGGCTGTATCAGCCCTTTAGACACAGGAGTCATCAATACCACCTAGAAGATCTGATGCTGAATAAAGGATCACACTCTACACCTGTAGGCCAACTCAAGATGATTAAACTTTCTGTTTTATAAGGCAAACGAGTACTTCTCTTGCCAAGTGACTTTTGTTAGTATAAAATTCAGCAATTTTGCTACTTTGTAAAATATAAACTAAATACTCTTTGGCACACTGACACACTGAGTATATGTGAGAGCTATTAAAAAAAAAGTTTGTTGGGGTTTTTTTTCTGTTAATTTCAGGAGCACCAGTAACATTTCCAGAAATCCCCATTTTTGTTTGGTTACTCATTCAGGGCCAATCACACCCCAGCTGATAAAAAGCAACACAAATACTTGTGAAACTATCAGACAACAAAAAAATTTTTAGTGTAGATCTCACTACAAAGACTTGTCTCAGTAGTTCAATTTTTATTTCTTAAAGGAAACTATTCCAACATTTCCAGACTCGCAAGCTAACAGAATGTCAGTCTTTAAATAAAAACTTCGAAAAGTTTTCAAAAAATAAAAAACTCATTACCTTCTTAGCAATATTTTTTTCCCCCTTAGGTACAGAACTTCAACTGAAGCCAATATGGAAAAGCAGAATTCATTACTTATTAAAAAAGCTTTGCTTGACTATCACTTATTGGTTAATAGCTGGTCAAACACTCAGATAACAAAAATTAAGAGGATGTTCTTTCATTTTCACTCCTTCCAGATGCCAAAACAAGCAAACAGATTTTGCCTTTTTTGTTTTCCAAAGACATTCTGCAAACTTTACTTAGTCCATGAATTTTCCTCCTGTAAATGTAATTCCTTTATTAATCACCTGCCTGCAACTTACTTAACAGTGGTTGTTCTGACATTAAAAACAGGCATAACTATTTTGCCTACCTTGGCCAATTGGATCTTCTTCAAGGCACGATTTCCTCTAACATGTGCCTTTTCAAGCTGCTTTCTTCTCTCCTTCTCTGCCTCCCTGTGTAGTTCCTCCAAACGTCTCCCTTCTTCCTCAGCAGCTAAATGAGCATCTGGCTGGCAGTCAATCAATAGTTTAGTCCACAAAATTCTTTGAGAGTTTAAAGCATATGTAGCAATAAATAAACCAATAATTCTGCAGCAAAAGCACTTAAAAAAAGACACACACTGCCATATGAACATCCTTGAATGTTTATGTTGCAAGCAGGACCAAAATAATTTTTTACCTTTGGAAAAAAATTCATAGTTACGTATTTTGTAAGTTTAGACGGCAAAGTGTTCCAGTTTCAAGCTGTACCAGGGTCAATAATTTATATTATTTATTTGTTATCAGAGTGGTTATTTTTCCTAAAATACATGGTAAAATGAACATTACAGATTGAGTACTTCTATCCTCACAGTTTTACTTTAAACAAGGGGAAAAAAAAAAAATCCCTGAAATATCTTCGATATCATTTGGGAAACCAGAAATAATCTGCAACTTTCAAAGAAGAAAAATTGTACTAACATAAAAAAAAATACACTTAGGGGAAAAAAAAGTCATTCCAAACAAGCAAGGCAAATACAAGGCAAATCTGGAAGTACATTGCTAAAAAGAGGGGAAGAGAGAAAAGCAGGACAACTGCAGCTATTAAATCAGTATAAGCCACAAGTCTTCCAGTTTGGGTGTTTGAACATTATACCAGCCTTGTTATCTCACCTTCTAATAAAAGCCTGTTCACAAGGGACTGCCAGGTGTGATTACCTAAGTGACAGAGCACCTAACAGACTTTACAAGCCTGCCCATCTGAGATTCTCTCTAGTAAGTAGTGTAACAGCTGCTTTATACAAGTTCATATCCTTAAACAGGTTCTAGAAAATCCAATGGCTGATATCCAGACAACGAATGCAATGTAAAGAAACATGTATGTAAGACCGCAGCACAAACACTTGGAGTTAATCACCTGCTCTCCATCCACTGCTCTGTCCACCAAAGCTTCAGCAATATGGTAACGTGTAACAGAAAAGTTGCCAGCACCACAGGACTTCATGGCAATGATCTTTCTCACTTCAAAACTCTAGGAAGAAAAGCACAACTGCAACTGTATCACAGAACAGTACCGCCACCAAAGCAATTGAACGGAAGTGATCCGTATAGTTAAATTATTATTAAAAGAAACCCACCCCACCAAATTCTGTCCTGAAAATATTGCTTCAAACCTCAAATACATGTAATAATTAATAAATCACATCAGCAGAAGGCAGATCTAGAGGGCTTTAATAACTGAGAGCATTTAACAGTCTTAGGCAAACCTCTGCACAGAAATTGATGATCATCAGTATCATGTTCCAAAAGCACAAATTTGAAAGCACTTGAGTTTAATGCATTAATACAAATCCCACTTACAACAACTGTCACATTCCCCTCAGAGCAAGGCAACCACAGACCCACAATATAATTATACCCAAACAGCAAAGCAACACTTGTCAAGTACAGACTTGCTTCAGGAAACTCAGTGCTATTATGTCAAATTTATTAGTTGACCAGAGAAAAAGAGCATTTTCTGTAACTTCACTGAAAAGTATCTATTCACAGAATGCTAAGTTGCTGTGGCTTTTTAGTTTTGGGTACACTAACACATTTCAACTCTTTTCTGGAAGTTTGAACAATGAGACATCAGACCCTCCCTCTTCTTTGGCTTAGCCTCATGTTTTCAGTAGCAAAGTAGAGAGGTTAGGTAACTCAATATACTTTAGGACGCTGTCTTTATACTTAACATCTCCTCCATTGATTTTCCCCCAGTTTCCCTTCCCTTTTTTCTCCTAAAAAGGTGTTCTTATCCACATCAACTAAATCAGAAAGATTCACAGCTTGAGTGGCCTAAAACTAACATGACCATAAAAAAAAGCACACACACAAACAGCAACATTTAGTCTCAGAAATATCTTAAACTTATCTCTGCATAAAAGAGGGGCACAGAATTTCAGTATTGACTATCACTATGTTATGAAGACTGTAGAAAGTACAGTCTTTAAATGAAATCAAAGAATCATAGAATCATTTATATTGGAAAAAACCTTCATGAAGTCCAGCCATTAACTCAGCACAGTCAAGTCCACCCCAAAACAGGTTCCTGAGTGCCACAACTCACATCTTTTAGATACCTCCAGGAATGCTGACTCCACCACTTCCCCAGGCAGCCCTTTCTAGTCCTTGATGAGCCAGTGAAGAATTTTTTCCTAACATCCAGTCTAAACTTCCCCTGTTGCAACTTGAGGTTATTTCCTCTTGTCCTATCACTGTTACCTGGGTGAAGAGACCCACCCTCGCTTGGTTACAGTCTCCTTTCAGGCAATTGTAGAGAGTCATATGGTTCCCCCTGAAACTCCTTTTCCCCAGGCTAAACATTCCCAGCTTTTTCAGCCACTCCTCGTCAGCTTTGTGCTCCAGACACATTGCCCTTCTCCAGACCTGCTCCAGTCCCTCAATGTCTTTCTTGTTATAAGAGACCCATAACCAGTAAAACTGCTTTTGGCCTTACCAACAGAACTTCAGTGACTTATTTTATGGTCCTTAAATGATATTATTGCATGTTATTCTAGTAGGTAAAAAAAATAAACTGCTCAATTTCTTAATCAGCAAAAATCATAGTAATTGTAACAGATCAACATTAACTAAAACACTTGCAGATACTGATTATAGCTATGGAAACAGACAAATCCCAGGCCTAAACCTCATTAGCCAGATTACCAGTGCTTGCCCTGCACTGGGTTACTCTCAGAATGTTTACATGAGATGTTTAAACTACAATATAAGAGATGTTTACAATTAAACATCTCTTCTGAACTACTTTTTAAAAATTTAAAATTAACAACCAATAACAAATAATTATTAATTGCATGTAATAAAGCAAACCTGCAGAATTTCATTCAAAAGCTGCGAAAATGTGAGAATTATGTTGGAGGCTAAAATTTTACAATTAATGTCAGAAGCAATTTAGGCTGAAAAAAATACTATACTTGCATCATTGTTTTGTAACTCCTCCCTCCGTTTTTTTTTATTTCTTCAAAAAGCAAGTAATTCTATACTAAAATCTGGCAAAACTGGAACAGCAAAGTGCCATGAAATGGGACAAAAAACCCAATAAAAAACCCATTATCCCAATTCTACAAATGTTATGAATACTCAAGCAGAGTATAATAACACTTTTTACGCTTTTATTTTCATTTCATAAAAATATGAAAGATTGTATAAGAAAAAGTAAGTTTACTTGAAACTCTGGGACACTTTTCAATAATAGTGTTTACAGTCTAAGTTCAATTAAGTAATTTTTTCATTTGGTCTAACTAAATATGGTCTCAACTCCTAAAATCCATAATTCTGAGAACCAAAATGGGTTATGACATTAGAGTAAAAATACTTCTTTTCTAACTGGGTAAAATAACAATAATAGGAGTATCTTTAGGGAATGTTTCTTATATTCTAAGCAATCAAGCCAAGAACAACAGTGGCCTATCTCCTTTTTATGAAATTATAGTCAATTGTTACTGCAACAGAGCATCAGATTATGATTATAGTTATATTTAATAAGCTCCTTATGCAAACTGATTAAAAAAAACACACAGACTTATTCAGATGACCCTGTAATTTGCTGTAATTCACAGGATTTAAAGTTAAACAATTTAAATTCAATGCCTTTTGAGTAACACATTTGCAGGAAAAAGCCCTACATTTACCTTTCCCCAACTGACAGTATCTTTTTCTCTCTCTCGAAGCAGAAACAGGAATAAAAATCTCTCAATCTTTCAATTACTTAACATTTTCCCCCATGAAGTACATGGCACCCGATAACTCTTTGAAGAAAATAACTTTATTCTTAGCCCTGTGCCCTCCCAGCCATGGGTCTACAACAAAAGGATCAAAATCTATACAGATATGAAAAATAGAAAAAAGGCTTAAAGTCAGGTAGTCTTTAAATGGAACAAATTGACACGCTGTGCTATACTGAAACAGAGCAATCTCCTTTCTCAACAAAAACTCAACATGTCTGCAAAGTTACTGATTCAATCTGCCATTATCACAACATGAACTTCATTACAGAAACAAAGCCCACTTATTGTAGAAAATCTAGATGTTTGCAAACTCTGCTAAAACCAGTTACAAATCACAATTGTTGAAAAGGCAAGTAAAGGATATTTGGTAATGGATGGAAATGCATTAATTTTTGGAAAGGAACAATACTTAAATAGAGCACTAACCCAGACTTATCATCCAACACAATTGTATATGCAATTCTGGTTTCACCAGAACCTGGAGAAACATGGAAACTAAGCCTTCTTGCTTCCCCTGGTGACAAAATACTAAAGAATGAGGAGAAAATTCTGCATTTATAAAATAGAAAGGAAGATGCATTATTGATGTTGCTAGATAGAAAGTATTAAATAAAGGTATTACATATTAAGTACTGTGTCATTTGCTATGGAGGTTAACTGCAGTGACTATCTAAGGGGAAGGGTTAAATAAAATTTGATGAAAGACACATTGCAAACTGCAAAAGTTACTACAAAGTAAAGCCACAGCATCTCATGCTTTCCCAACAATGCCAAACTGAGCAACAGAAGCACCTGAAACCCAGGAAATAAAGGCAAAGTTTGGACTGATACAGACTTCACCTGCTCTACACCAGACATACCAGAACACACCCTGTGGCACAACATAGATGGGAACAGCAGCGTGAAAGGGTGTGTGAATTTACCTGAACTCTACCAGACAGGACCTTATACCAGATATACTAAATTTCAATGCTGCATATACTTCACCAGAAATAACCCCAAACTTTCCAACTTACAACACTTGTTTTAATCTTCATTCATATACAGCTTACACAACATGAAACCCTTGGGCAGTCAATGAGAAGATCTAGAGAGAAGCTTGTACTAATGAAAGGCCATGAGTACTACTCCTAATAATTTTTAAAACTGTGAGGGTCAAACCCTACTCAGTTTTTCCAGATACAACACCAAACCTCTATCATCTGCACTCTAACCTGTACATAACATGCTGGGATGTAGCTGTAGTTTTGAAAGCTTCACTGGCTCTGAAAGGGGCTAGTATACATCAACCTTTTATTTTATTGTCCGTAGTCTGAACATCCCTGAATCCAAAGGTCTAAAAGGGCACAACACCACATGAGGCAACTTAAACTCTGCATTCATGAAATTCTATTAGTTAACTCCAAAGTAAAAATGCATGCAATGTTCTTTCTGCAGTTCAGACCTGCAATCCTACAGGAAATTCTACATGTATGCACCAGCTCTATGAAATCAAAGCAACATGAATGGGGTACAAAGCCACACCTCCAAAGGCTGCAGCCTCTCCAACAGACTTGTTTGACCGTTTCCTATCAAAATTAAAGTTTCCCCTTTATTTAGTACTCCCTACAAGAAAAAAAAAACTGAAGGAGAAAAATACCCCAACAAAGCCTCCCCACAGCTAAAAAGACAGAATTGTGTTTATTACAGAACTAAACAGAACGCTGTTAACTGCATCAGTGTGGCAGAAGGCTAAGGAGGCATGTAATGTACATTGCAAAGTCTCATACCACTGGGGCTACTAAATGAAAAATTAGATATGAAGAAAGTTTAGAAAGACACATTAACTACAAAAATAAGAGTCCAATTACAAGAAATAAAATTCATATATAACAAGAGATCAGTAATGTACCCAAGCTTAGCAGCAAGAAATCTGCTAATATATAATTAATTCATTCTCTTGGTTTTTGCTGAACCACTCTCCTTATAGTATGCAAGTAACAACTCTGGGTGTCCTGTTGCAAAGAGTCAGACCAATACATATGGTATTCCTGAAATGGTGATCACTGTTGTATCATGGATACATACCTCAAAAGGATGTGGTGGAGGAGGTGGCAGGCTTGCAACTTTGGCTGCTCTTTGTCTTTCCACTTCCAGAGCACGTTTACGTGCATCTGTTCGTCTTGGGGGATAAAAACAAAACAAAAGACAAAAGAGATGAGAGACAGAAAATTATTCAAGCAACAGTGGCAGAACAGCGCAAAATAAAAGGTAAACCTAAAATCAGATTCCTAATTACCTGCACTGAATCTCAGGGATGGGGAATAATATCAAAAAGACAATAGAACTTAGGCTGGAAGGCATCATTAAAAATTACCTTCTTCCAAGTTATGCAAAATCATTAATATATACAACCATCCCAAAAGCACATAAAATCTCTGCTTTTGACCTAAGTTTCCAGAAAGCATTGTGCACTTTAGCATACTTTAATTGTTTGAGTGTAAACATACTTAACTATTTAATTTACAGATCTCAGCTCTACTCAAGCACAACTATGTCCAAGAGGACACAGACCATTTCCTATGCCACCTCAAGTTTGGCCCAACCTGCTTAATAAAAAAAAAGCCCTAAGAAGGAAGACCATGACAAATGCACTAGGACCCTTTTCCAGGTAGTTAACTTTCCATCAGGAACTGGCCTGACAACATTTCATTTTATATGAGAGTCTATAAGGCCAGCTTAAATATCTGACATTCTTGTCTTGGTTTTAAAGCTACAGTTTTTAATCAAAAGCCACAAGCTTTGTCCATGAGCATTAATTCTCGAACCCATAAAATTTCAAGATTAAAAAAGCTCCAAGCAAGAAGCATCAACATTTTTGGCTTTCAACTTGTGGCACTGTAAATATTATCCTTAATAAAACAAAATAACTATTGCATACCTGGCTTGCTCACGAAGTATTTTTTCTTTCTGGTGCTTCTGCTCTATCAGAGCTTTTCTATGTCTTGTCTCTGCTCTTTGTTTCCTTTCCTCTGCTTGCTTTGCCAGAGCTTCTAAGTCAGGTTCCTTAATATTGAAATATTGTAATCACTTAATACAGAATTTTACTCAATTCTCATACTATCAGTATGACATTCCAAATTACATACTGCTGGTAAGAAGCACAAGCTCAAAACTACCTTCTACTGTATAACGGTAAAAAAAACTCTAATAACTTTCCCTTCTCTGTCATCTCTATTTTCCTCTTCTCCACCAACAACAGCAGTGAACCTGCCACGTCCTTCAGTCAATTTAACCAAATATTGATGTAGAAATCTTAGCTTCTTCTGCATCAGTTTGATGAAAGGAATAATTAAACACCCTGTTAATTTAAATTTAGTTATTTAAACACCTTGTAGCAAATGCAGACTAAACTACATAGAAAAAGCATGTTACTACCCTTCAGTCATCAACAGAAACGTTTATTATTAGTTCTCTGTTCCTATAACACTGGTTCCACATTTTTTTTCCTAACTCACCCATCCTAGCATTGGCAAGGACTTTATAAAGAAGTTGATTCAAATAAACTGATATATGGAAAAGCATAATGCTATTTTACTTGGGTTTCAAGATTCTGACTAATTCAAGAAGTAAGCTACTCTGTGAAATCCATGTAAAAAAATCTATGGCTGATTTCTATAAACCTGATTCAGAGTCAAACCTATGGAAAAATTCGACCCAGCAATCTCAACGATCTCTCAAGCAGAGCCTACATAACTTACAGGATTTTAAACAAAGTCAAACCAGTTTATAGGTGCAAAATTAAAAAATGATACTGCTTGTTTGCAGTCCAGGCAAAGGCCTCTGAAGACCTTACCAAGGCTTTCCATGTTACTGGAGCACTGAAGGGAAAAAAAATGTTAATGTATTTTCTTAACCATAGAAAAGATCCACGGTGGAGAAAAAAATTGCTGTATTACTGGCACAACTGAGATACTGAATCATTATGTACAATTTAGTCAAGTACAAACATACATGATCATACAAGCTAATACAGTAACTTTAAGGTCTGCCCAGAAAAAGACTATGGACAACAGGTCCACAGACTATCTTATGGAAAGATATCTGCAATAAAGTACATAACCACTTCTAAAAAGTTTCCATTCTTAAAAAGTTGTCTATTTAGCTATCAAAATCAGGAATGACAAATAAAAACCAAACAAACACCAATTTTGGTATTTCTAAAACATCAAAATTTTGTCTGACAATATATGCTGGTATTGGCTGGGAGAGAAATTATTTTCTTCACAGTGACTGATATGAATGAGGGTGTGATTTGGATTTGTGCTGAACACAGGCTTGATAAAATAGAAATGTTTTTGTTACTGCTGAGCAGGGTGCACACAGAATCAAGGCCTTTTCTGTTTTTTGTGCTGCCACACAGGTGAGGAAGTTAGCAGTGGCTGGGAGAGACACAGCCAGAGCAGGTGGCCCTAACTGCCCAAAGAGACATTCCAGATATGGCATCATGCTCAGTACATAAAGTGGGGGAATTAAAGAAGAGGGCAATGTTTGGAGTGATGGTGTTTGTCTTCACCAAGTAACCACTGCACATGATGGGTCCCTCCTGGGTCCCTGGAGATGGCTGAACACCTCCCTGCCCATGGGAAGCAGTGATTTAATTCTTTGTTTTGCTTTACTCTGTGTGTGGCTTTTGCTTTCCCTATTAAACTGTCTAGATCCCAACCCATGAGTTCTCTGGCTTTTACCCTTCTGATTCTCTCCCTGGTCCCACTGGTGAGGGAGTGAGCAAGCAGCTGCCTGGTGCTTGGCTGCTGGCTGGGGTGAAACCATGACACATTAAGCTCACTTACATTCTCCTTGGCCTGTCGGTGACCCTCCCCAATTGCTCTTAAGCTTGACAGATACAGTTCTTCCAGAGCTTTCATCTTCTCATCCTGTGCCTTCTGCCATTCAGCTCTCAGTGACTCCTCTAACTGATGCAGTTGTTCTTCTCTCTTCTGCTTTACCTTCTGCCTTATCTGGTAGGAGATATACTTCTGCTGCTCTCTGACCTGTAGAAATAGCATTTATGTTTGTCAGCAATTCAAGAAAAGCACAATACTTTTTGCAGCAAGACTTTCCACAACATCGTCTACCCTCCTTCCATCTTTCTATCTCATCTATTCCACTCATAATCCATCCAGAAAGTACTTTCAAGTTGCTATTACCTTTTTCCCAAAATTAATATATTACATAACACATTTAATCTTAATTAAACACTTTAGTTAAAGTACAAAAAAACGACAAAGTGACAAACTGCAAAAACTGCTTGGAATATCCTTCCCTCCAAAAATACAACACAGTAATTTATGAACAGCTCCTATTACAATACAATATGGTTTTTAAAAAAATTAACACTATACCAAAAACTTAGTAAACATAGTTTATTATTTTCCACTTTGTATCTCAGGGGTTCTTTTTGGTTTTTTTTTTACAGAAAAGGTTGTCAAGCACTGGAACAAGCTGCCCAAGGAAGTGGTTGAGTCACCATCTCTTCAAAAGTTCCAAAAACATGTAGATGTGGCACTTAGGGACATAGTTTAGTAGTGGACTTGGCAGTGCTGGATTAATAGTTGGACGTGATGGTCTCAAGGGTCTTTTCCAACATAAAAATTTTCACCATTCTATAATACCATTACCTTAAAATTTAGCTTACAGGAAATAATATTTTCAGTTTCTTTTCTTAAATTATTTGTTACATCATCAAGCTAAATACATCACATGGAAAAATACAGGCATACCTGCTGTAACCTCAGTTTTCGTCTTCTTTCGTACTCTTCTTTCAGAAACATGGCCTCTTCATTAGGACTGAGCCTCAATGTCCCAGCTGTTGCAAGCTTCCTCTTCATCTTTGCATATGCTGAATAATCGACTTCTATGAGAACAACGCAAAGAAAAAGAGAAATTGTGCATCAAGGACACTGACAAAACAGCAAAAAAACAGGATAAAGTTTCTGCCACAATGTTGTCAACTCTATCATGGTACGTGTGTGAGAGCTACAACTGTTTGCATCTGTCCCAACTGCAGGCTGGACTTGATGATCTCAGAAGTCTTTTCCAACCTTAATGACTCTTAACTGTAATGAACAGCATTGGCATTGTGACAAAAGAGACAAAAAGATAATGCTTTTGAACTACTTTGAGCTACATACCAAACACTGCAATACTATCACACTCACAGTCTACTCTGTGGACCAGCCACAAACATTTGCAAAGCAAAGAGTGAACACCATTCTGCCCCTGGGAAGATTTGAAAACAAACCCACAGACTACTGAAAAGCACACCCCACAGCAAAGCAGGCTGGTCACTCAGGTGATTTGTACCGAAATACTCTCACAACTGTGGTAGGGAAGAGGTAAGACACAATAGCAAATCTGCTGATGTTTTTGGCTGCACTCCAAGGTTTTCTGCCCCACAGCCTCTAAAACTGTAGCAACAGCCTGGGTACCAAGCATTTCACTGGAAAACTGAAACTGCTCACTAACGATTTTTTTACTCAAGTTTTCCTAAGAAGACAAATTTCAAATTATGTTCCCTGGAGATTTTACTGTGAAATAAGAATCTTCTGGTTCCAAAGACTACTTTCCATTTTCCTTGCAATTACGATTTTCAAACGCACCAAAAAAAAAAAAAAAAGTGACACTTCTTCCATCTGATATATAGCCTAGTCTAAAATTCCCCTTCTCCTAAATCAAGTAAGACTTTTACTAGATCTTTAAATATTTATAACCCTGGAAATATTCGCACGAAACAAGCAAAGACTTTCAAAACTCACTGTTTAATTCTAAAAAAACTAGTGAGCAATTCATACAGCGCTAACAGTTTAACCTACATGTCACACCTGAAAACAATTATTTTCAGCATCATATATACTGATTTTGGTATATTTAGAGACACAGTGTCATAGATAAAATAGCAAGACTGTAAAGAAATCAGGTGAGGTGTAAAGCCGAAGATCCATAAGATACTTTTAGGTAAAGAGTTATTAAAGCAATGACTCCCAAGCTCTTTAAAGCATGAAGACGGACAGCAGCATCCTGGTTCCTGCCAGCCCTCTCTTAGTCAGCCGATGAGGTACAGAAGTTTATCACGGCACAAAATTAAGGAGCAAATTCGTACATTCTCTCTCACACACACACACAATGTAGAGGATGACCAATTGCAAACGCCGCGCTTGCCCGGGCTCAGCCGCAGCACGACGAGGATGGTGCGGGGCGGAGGGCCCGGGCCGCGTCCGCCAGGCACCGGGAGCCCCCGCCGGGGCCGCACCTGGATCCGCCAGGCGGAGGAGGCACAGCGCGGAGGGAGGAGAAAGTAAAGCAGCGGAGGGAGGGAAAGCGGGCAAGGGAAGAAGCGGGAGATGGAAGGAAGAGGAAAGCAGAGCCGCCCCTCACGCACCCGCCGCCGCCTGGCCCCTCTCGCTCGCCGTGGCCAACGGCCGCCGCTCCCGCCACGTGACCCCGCGCCCCGACGAGCCGCCAATAGCGCATGCGCTGCCGCCCGCCCCGGCCGCCCGAGCCCCGCCCCCGTCCCGCGCTGGCCAATCGGAGCTCGGGGCGGCAGCGGTGGCGCGCGCGCCCAGTATAAAAGCGGCGCGGTGGCCGAAGAAGGCGTTCACACCGCCGAGGCATAGCCGGGGGTTTATCTGTCCCGGTCAGCTCCCTTCCCCATGAGCGACCTAAGCGTGAACAGTGCCTTGCTCGCCTAGCGCGGCAATCTCCGCGCGCACCTGCAGGGCTCGTCACCACGGCTCCCTCACAGCACCGCGCCGGGAGCCCGCACTCGGCGTTCCCAAGTGCTCGACGGGAGGGACACTCACTGGCCGAGCTTGAAATGCTGAGAGAGCAGAATAATCCTGCTAGTTCTGCCTCACTGATGTTACTTCTATGCAGCTTCCCTGCTCATCGCTCTTTTTGGTTTGCACTGTGTCAGTAGAAGGAGCATCACAGAATCATAAAGTGGTTTGGCTTGGAGAGGGACCTTAAAGATGATTTAGTTCTGACCCCCTTCAGGCCATGGCAGTGCCCCTGCAGCTGTAGCGCTGCTCTGCCTATTTTCTGAGCTTGCACGTGGCTTCTACAAAGGGCACACCTGTGCTTCTGCCTCAACCTTTTATCTAAACCTTTCCTTATAAACCTTATTTTTCACTTATGCCTGCCCCTCGTGAGTCTGATGGGATGCTTGCTTCTTTGCTGGTGGCATCTAGTGACAGGACAAGGGAGGTAATGGATTTAAACAAAAAGAGAATAGGTTTAGATTAAGCATTAGGAGAAGTTCTTTACTGTGAGGGGGGTGAGGCACTGGCACAGGTTGCCCAGAGAAGCTGTGGCTGCCCCATCCCTGGAAGCTGGATCCCCCAAGAGCAGGCTGAGTGAGGTTTTGAGGAAGCTGCTCTAGTGGGAGGTGTCCCTACCCATGGCAGGGGTTGGAACCAGATGATCTTTAAGGTCACATCCGATCCAAACCATTCTATGATTCTTTCCTCATGCCTCACCTTTCTTTCTAAAAGGAACAATTTATCATATGTGTAAGATTTGCAGCAGTTGGGATTTGAAAGTGGAGACATCAGATATCCTTGATTTGTGAGGAATGCAAATGTTATTTGTACAGAGGGAAACAATCCTGCCCCACATACAGATGAGGTGAGAGAGGCTGTGTGAGTCTGCTTCTTTGCATAGAGCACATTCCAAGGGTCTAAGCTGCTGCTACAAAAATGGAAGAAATATTTGTGTTTTAAACAGACCAGGCACAAGGGAGATAACCAATTGTCTTGCACTAAAACTTGAGCACAAAATATAGCTATTTTTGGGACAGTTTTGTATAGGAAAAGGAAAAAAATATTTTATACTAGGAGCTAGCTGTCATAGTAACCACCATATTGTGCCCTACTGAAACCAGGAGGGCTGAGATTACTCAGTAAAACTTATTGGTTTGGTGCATGCAGATGCATGGCTACACAAGAACTAGACTTAAAAAACCCACAGAATTATAAAAGAAAAGAAATCAGCATAAGGAGAAGAGGTAACATGGCAGTTTTATGTGCTTTCTTTCCCTTACTGAAATACTTTTTGTATTTCACTGCTGAACTGCCTTCTTGTTCACAGACTTGCTTTCTGGCAAGTGCCTGCAACTTGCTGCAAACTGCTGACTGGAATAGCTGGTTCCAAACTAGTACCTGATTGTACATTAGACACACAGCTGTTTCACAGTATGCATATTGAATAAATTAGGCTCGAGAAGTGCACTTCCAAATGTGTTTTCTAGTCTCCCTATCGGATTTTTTTGTCCTTCAGCATTTTCATTATGGCAGTGCTCTCCTCAATAACATCACTTGTAAATAGCTTTATCCTGCAGGTCAACAGGTGAAAAAAAAAGTCAAGACAGTCTATTAAGAGAGTAATTGAGATTATGGATTTTAGAATCCTCTGCTTATAGAATGTGAAAGAGGTCAAATATATGCTCCTCAATTATACTGTTGAATAAAAGGGATATTGTGAAACCTGCATGTGCTGGGTACGAATTTTTTCTCAAGGGTGTTTTCTGGCATTGTCTTGCAGAATTATTTCTGCTACTGCTTAATTTATATACATATACTGAAAACTAGGAATTTTAATACTGGAATGTTTTCTACTTTTTACTACACACTTTTGAATGACGATATTACAGACCTGCATTAATTCCTTCCCCCTGTGAAGTAGTTGGTGTTTCTTTTATAAAAAGTGAATAGTGATGCAGCAGTACTGGCACATTTAGACAGGGATATATAAAACTGGAGATACTGAGCTTCATTTATTGGTCACACCCCTCTTGAGGAAAAGGAGTTAGACTTGCAGGAGTTCTCTACAAAGTCCCAAGATAGCCGGTGGAAAATTTGAATATCTTTTCAGGAATAGAATTTTCATACGTAAAAAATGTCTCAGAGTGAATCTACATGGAAAACACAGATTTGAAAGAAATCATTTTAATTTAATGCATTTGAGGTTGAAGAGGGGTTGCATGACTGTGAAAGCCACTGGTGAGTTGGCCTGCAGTGCACAGTCAGGAGCTCAAATCACTGTACAGGCCTTGTGCTGTTCCAAAAGATTTGTTTTGAGAGCAGTTTGTTCTCCCCTATCACAGAGGAGGTTTATTCCATCAGTAGATGAACCATTGCAAGAGACTTTGGCACAGGCACCTTCCCTTGGTGTGCTCTGTGGGGCCATTTGGTCTGAATATGAGACCCACGAGGCTGGACCTGACTTGTGTGGCCTGACAGAAAATATTCCCTGTCTCACAGGCAGGTTGAGCAGACCAGCATAAGCAACCTATATCTCTTACTGCCACACAGGAACACTTGCTCCTTTCTTCATCAGAAATTCTTCACTGTCCACTCATGTCTCTCAGTTGCACAAGGGAAAGATGACCTTGTAGGCTTTTCTGCATCTTTAGCAGGGCAGTCCCAGTTTTAAAGGTTTTCTGTGAGCTGGTAATGGAGCAGTACAAACAGCTGACTGCTCACCCTTGGAACCCTGCAGGAATTAAGTATTCTCCTTGAAAAACCCTGAAGGAAGAGCTTTAAAAAACGTGTCATATTCAGATGCAGAATCCCCCTGCCCTGAGTCCTCTAACACATCATTATACATTACTGCAGTTTTCTGCTCCTGGTCTCCTTCTTGCTGATAACTGAAGTGGCAGAATGAAATGAGAATTTATCTCAGTCTGAACTGCCCTTTCCCTGCATTCAGTATTCCTCAGTGTCACATCCCACACTGTCATATAGTCTTAAAAGTTCCCCTATGGTTCATTTTGGCTTGATGTGTGATTACTTCTCCCATGCTATTCTCTTTTAGCACCTGGCACCTGATGTCTAATTATCATGACAGCCAGGAACTTACAGGATGTGGTTTTACAAATGTTTGTAATCTTCCAGTTCATACATTTTCAAAACTGCAAAGTGCTTTTGTTAAGTAGTTTGCAATAAGCACGTTCATGTGCAAGCTCTGCAAAAAGACATGGAGTTTCCTAAGAAGGAAGAAGGGATAATCTTTATTTTTGAGGCTGACTAATCTACCATGGTCAGCCTGTGCAAGCACAGCCTATAATAGTTTCTGCCTGAGACTGATTTGGAGATAAATTTTCTTGACAGATGTGGAAGAATAGCTTTTGTTATTGTATTCCATGTCATGTAATAGAAAGCTGCAAAGCTACACTTTTCAGTACCAAAGAAACTGTATCAAGAGCTGTGCCTGTATAAATGCTCAAGGTGCAGATTATGTCCCAAAAAATATGCTACAGTTTAAAAAAAATAAAGGAAAAAATAAGTAAAATATGAGGCATAAAAGGCTTTGTAGCTGGCAAAAGGATAATTATGTGCAATTGAATACAATGTATATCCTAAAATTACTGTTCTGGAAGGAAATGTCTGTAAGCTCAGATGTGGTTTTGGATATATGTGGTGGTGTCTTACAGACAAAAGAAAAGAGGCATGCTGTCCTGTGACATTGATCCAGAAGCTCTTATTAGGAAAGCAGGCTCATTCTCTGTCACAAATGCTCCTGGGATTTCACCCAGCATCCTTAGCCCAGCTTAATGATTTGGGTCTCTGGAAAACAGCTAGCCTTGGGGTGGTAAGAGCAGCAACAAGTGACTAAGAACTTATCATTCATGCATGAACCACTGTACTGCCTAAGGTCATTTTAAAATGGGCTCTCAAACAAATGAACTCTCCCAAAACTTGAAGCCAACAAAACTGAGCTGGATTTGGGTTTTTGCAGACAAAAAGCAGCCTTGTGTACCTGTTTTATATCCTCAGAACCAACTTACCTAATTACTCAGTGAAGCCAGCATGTGTAGACTTCTACAATGCAAACTTGGTGTATGCACATTCATTTGCTAAAATTCTTGTAAACTGCATTCAGCCTTCTAAAATATATGGGAATCATACACAGCATTTTCACCAGTTCTTAAAATATGCATAGTAGCTATGTGCAGTAATAGGCCAATTATACTCAGTCCAGTGAGTTTACAGCTGGTCTTTGCCAGCTTTTCTCAACTACTGTGCCATATTTCGTTTGGCTAACCTTCCTGAGTTTCTTCTTCTAATGTCTACTTCTATTCAATTTCAGAAACTATATTGAACATTCCTTTCTTTATTGCAGGTAGTTTCAAGCAGAAACCTGGATTTTGTGACATTTTCTTTAAATAACAGATTCTACTCCAGCAAGATTTCTTAAATGGCTTAAAATTTCACATTGTAGGGAAAGCCCTCCTTATGTGATGAAAAACGCTTTTTTAGTTTAGTCCTGTATTGGTAGTAAGCATTGTATTTTCACCTCATAATAAAGGTAAAAGGAGAAAATTAGGGTTTTTTACTAATTTCAATTTGATTACTTTTTCTCCAACCTAATTTGACTTACTCTGTATTGTTTGCCCCCTCCATTTGATGGCTTATGTTTATTACATTTTATATAGGAGGCATGGGAGTTTTCACAAGCTTCAGTTTCTCTCAGATGGACATCCAAATGCTGTGCCATAAACAAAAAATGAATGCAAAGACATCCTGAAGAATAGCTTAAGGCTTTAAGTCTACAAGTCTCCAAAAAAGAGGTTTAATTAAGGTTCTGGATAAAATCATAAAGAATGGAATTGTCAGGACCTGCCAGTATATTGACCAATTCAAGCACGGAATCTCAGAATACTTTTTGGTGTCTTAATAATAATTTATACATAAAGCAATTAAAAGTGTGTGTTAGATACTCCCTTTTGCTTAATGCTGGTTTCTGCTATCTCTCTGACACCTCACCTGTACAGTGGGGTGACATACAGGGTGCAGGTCTCCTCTTGGGAAAGTACATGTCATTATTCTTGGATAGCTGTTATAACATCTTAATCTTGTTTATGAAATACCAGCAAAAGCATTCACAGTGTAAAAGAGTGGATCCTGGTTTGATCAAGACCTTCATGCTGTAAATCAAAGAGACTGTATGATCAGACAGACTTGTGATATAGCAGATTACACTTCTACTGCCGATTAACTTTGATGTTTTCTTTAGTAGAGAGAAACTGATTATATAGATGAAGTCATTAAAAGGCTTTATGGATGAAATATGTTTCAAAGAGAACCTTACAAAAAGGAATGGGTAGTGAAGAAAAAACTTACAAGAAGTAAGAATGAATCTGCACCAACAGAAGAAATTTGGAAAAGCTGAAGAGTGAATAAATGATTCAGAAGAAAGCAGTGAACATGCAGTAGTGATATATTGGTTCTTACTGCTCCCATTTTACTCTTTTTAACAGAAGCCAATCTCTCTAAAGAACTGAAAACATTTTCTGTCATAATTTTGCTAAATATTATAGAAAACAAGGCAGGGTGAAAGAACAAAGGGTCTTTAGTGTTTGCAAAGAATTAAACTTAGAGTCAATTCTGAGGAAAACAAATGTGTAAGGAAGCTATGGATGGTTTAGATGCTAGTTTGGTAAACTGGAATCTTGGCTTCTGTTTTCTACAAAATAAGAGATTTTTGTGCCTGTAGTGCTGGCTTAGGCATTTTGGGATAGATCTGATGAATGGAACTAAATCCCAGAATCCTGATCCTGAAAAGCCTTGCTAAGCTACTAAAGTCTAGAAGCTGTTAACATCTTTTCAATTCTAAAGATCCATGAGCCTCTAGATTTGCTGATCTTTATATGCCCAAGCTCTTCTGATTTTGACAGGACTGAAAGCCTCAGAATCTAAACTTGAGCAAGATTCAGGAATTGTGTCATTTTATATATATAGATATATATACACCAACATCTAGTGGACTCAAAAGGGCTTGTATTGTTTTTCATGTGGATTCCAATATTTAGTAGTTGTTTTAGGCTAAAGATACATATTCTGAAAATCATATCCCTACAGATCTGAGAGGGGGAATTCAAGATATATTCCTTTTCTCAGTATTTCCTATAAGGCAGCTGGACAGCTGCACTTTTGACTTTACATGGTTCCCTAATGGTGTGCTCACATCTTTAGATTACACCTCGAGGTTCCAGCAAAGCCCAAGTGGTATACCCACCAGTATGAGGCTACATCAGCCTTAAAATTGGAGGCATTTCTTGAATCTGACACTTTGTTTCAGATATTAAAGTAATATTGAAGTCAGTAAAGGGGACAGCAGCAGTAGCAGAGACAGACATAGGCAGCAGTATCATTTGCCCCAGTAATGTCCTTGGTAGAGCAAAACCACGGTTTTTTCCCCACTGGTCCAATAAAATCGCCTCAATCTGCTTCTTTGGGTGATCAATGCTCATCTGGAATTTTATCACTGTCCTTTTTAGAGGATAATTTAATTGTTTAACATTTATAGAGGCAAGGTAATAACTTTAGATTTACATAGAGTTAATTTCTTTCTTTGTGGGTGGGTTCTGCAGGATGTGAGCAATTAAGTTTCTGTGGGAGGATACAGGAAACATGATTAATGGATCAAAGAAAGACCATCTAAGGGAAATGGGTATAATACCAAGGGAGATAATGCTCTATTTCATAATACTTATGCAAATATGCCAAATGTTGGAGAATTCAATTAATATTTGACAAATGGATTCCCTGTGATGCAGAGTAAACACATACTGGGGAAACAATAAAGCTTTATTGCACATTATCTGTTAACTTCCTCTCAGACAGCCTGGGTTGCCTGGTCAGGCATCTCATTCCAGTGCAGGTGGCAGGGAACAGCCAGGCACAATTCAGTGAAAGACACTGAGATTGTTTGGATGAAAAAGACTGACCAAGGTTGAATTCTTTGCACTCATGGCCAATCAGTGCTTGTCAATGTGCTTAGGTCTGCTGCTCAGTCCTCTGCCAGAAATCAGATTTTATTCCATGGAAATGAACACTGGTTTAAGAGTGAAGGAGACAGAATTAGACAATGTTTATGTTCTTGATTTTATTTCTATAAAAGCAATAGCAGCAGGAAAAACAATAATGAAGTATTGTCCTGGGACTCAAAAAAGCTGAGCTTCAGTGACCAGTATAAAATTAGGTTAATACTAATGCTATATAAAGGCAATGAATCTTCAGGTACTGTAGTGATGGGAGATGCAAAAATATCTAGATTTACTGAAAACATAAATGTCTTGTTTGCTTTGTAGCTTCCATACTGTATATGGTATTTTAATATCTATTCTAAAATACTTGGTTGCTCTACTAAAGATTTAATATGAGCTGTTGTTCTGATAAATCCTGATCCACAAAGTGAAGGCATTTGACAAGTATATTGAAACATACTGTTCATTCCAGACCATACAGACTGGGTACTGAGCTAACAAAATGTGACAAGAGTTATGGAGGTAAAGTTTTAAGTGTGAATCTCAAGTTTGTCCTTTGGTTGCAACTGCCCTATGGCTAGTGACATACTTTGCAGCCAGGAGCAGTTCTAGAGACATCTCTTCAGTGCCTTGAGACAAGAAGTTGGGAAGAACACAAGAAATTCATCTTCAAAATCCCAGTGTTCCACAGAAAAACCTACTCTTGGAGAGGGCATGCCCCTATTTGACTTGCAAGCTCTCTCAACACTTCAAGTGAGACTTCGTGTATTGCTCTTTTCTGTGAAAGTAGGTGCCTGCTTGCTGAAAACAGAAGTCCACCATGATGCAACCAGAAATGGCTATGTGAGTTATAAACTTAAATATTTATCACATAAGGAGTGTATTTTTTTCAGTGTAAAGCCAAGATGCCCTTTACAGAAGTGATGCTGCTTTTGCTGCTTCAGTGCTGCTACTTAGTGGTCAAAGCAGTTACCCAGGGGCAGTGGAGATTTTGGGTTAATCCTTAGCCTGAAACGCCCTGTCTGAGGCTACAAAAGTCTCTTAGGGGCACATCCTGTGCCAAAGGGGTTGCTGTGCATCCAGGAATGAGACTGGACAGAAGTGCCAGAGAGAAAGGTGAGGGAGACCTGGAAATCAGGCAAAGATTGAATTATCTGCTGTGCTCTGAGTGATCATTACATTTTACATTAGGCAATCATGAGACGAACTTCCAAAGCTAACAAATGAGTTGAGGTTAGGTTAGGTTTGTCCTTCAGCCATTCCATTCACCTGGAAAGAATGAGCCATGCTCAGTCAGGCCACTGCAGTGGGGACAAGGCTCTGTGCAGTGTGTCCTGAGCAGAAAGAAGCTCTGAGGTTCAGGAGCAGGGACTGACAGCTCACACACCTGTTATCCTGAGCACCTCACACTGGCCAGCCACTGAGCCCTTGTGGGGCATTCTGGGCTGCCCTGCACAGTGTCTAATTGTCTTCTCTGGGAATATGAACCTGACAAGCATAATTTAGTTATTTGGGTTCCCCTGCTGAGCCCAGACTGCGTGATGCATAAATAGGCACTCTGGATCTCATCCTCACATTATTTAGTTGTGCATTTTCCCTTTGCTTTTGACTTTAGGGGAGGATATTAGCCCTATTTTCTACTTGAAAGGCATGTGTTCATTTATTTTGATTCACTATGGTCAAGTTACAAAATCTTAAAAATATCTCAATCTCTTCCGTTAAGCCATCTGTTTAAATCAGAGATAATAAATTTTAATAAAAATCTGTGTTTCCCCAAGTTTATTATTTCTTTTAACATTCAATTTTGCTGTGATCTTTGAGTTATTGCCTCTAATAGATGACTTCCCTGCTGTCAGGGCTGATTCTATCTCAAAGTGTATTAATTTTAGTTAAATGTATCTTGGCAGACATCCACCACTGGAATCAGTGCTGAACACCATGTAGTATTCTTCTAATTGGACATAAAACTCAGAGATTTTTTTAATATGATTCTTTGCTATACGATGTGTGCAATTAGACTTAATGAGCTCATTTTCAGGACAAGTTGGCCAAACCAGTGCTATTGCTAATTTATAGAGGCTACAGAAAAAGTTATTTGATTATTTTCTTTTCTAAATTAAAACTTTATAGGAAATATTGTTGCTGCTTTTCCTTTTAGCATGTGAATATACAAAAACCTAATTTTGCAAATAAAATGTTTTCTTAGTGTGGGATTTCCAATGATTGTTGTAGAAATTTTGGTTTTTTCTTGTGTTTTGGCAACAAAGGAAAGTCTAGCATGTTATTATGTCATGTTAATAAACCCAAGCTGTGTATCATGATGAGGAACCAGCAGCAGTGTAGCTCTCATGGCATGAATGGAACAAGCCAGCTTGAAATTCTGTGTCAACACTTGGCAGCTGGTGCCCAAAGCTAGCTCTAACTACACTGCCAGCCCAAGAGATCCATGTAGAAATATTACTGGTTAATACAGAACTGATGAGCAACGTTTTTCTGTGGAAATACTATCTCACAGGACACAGTCATGTGGCTAAGACAGAAGGAAGCTTTAGCCATTACTGTCTGTTTTCACCAGTCCTTGCAGACTGAGCAGAAACCTGAGCTGGTCTATGCTAGAAAGCTGTGTCCTACAGGCCTGATTCAGGAGACCACAGCTGAACCCCTGGAAAGATCAGAGCAGGAGAGCTGCTCAATCAGCCCCCTCATCATTGCAGCACAGTAAAGGGGATAACAAAAGAAGGCTGGCAGGCTGATAGTTGAAGATGCAGTGCAATACATTGGTGTTAACATACTGCTGAGAAGAGTAGCACCTGAAAAAATCCAGGAGATCCCAATACTTGAGTTTGGTCATTCATAAGGAGGAACTCTTTTATGCTATTTTATGTGGTATCCTTATGTCCTCTACCTTTAATCTAATCTCAGTGGGTAGATGATGGGAGCTGGTGGGCCAAGTTCTCTTTCCATATGAGAAAGTGGGTATGGGAGCAGCTCTGTGGGATGCCTGCTGCTGGAAATGCACCCCCCACTCCTGCCCTTTTCTTCTCTGCACGCAGCTGCATGGCTTCCTCACACCTTCTGTTTTGCTCAGGCATGGCACTTGCCTGGGGCCATCCCCTTCCATGTCTGTAAAATGGGAATAATGCACCCATTGTTGAAAAATGCATTGAGAATTACCAGCATGGACCTCAGAACAGGAGTGGAAATTATTGCTATTGCAGTTTTACATGCTTCTACTTGCTTTGTGACTGTGTCCCATGAGTGCTTCATAAATTGCTAATTCTGAGTTACTAAGAATTACAGTCATGTTTCTGTTTGCATTGGATAGACATATACCAGGGCTTTCATGCCTGCATCCTTGCTGCTTCTTACAAAGACACTTCTCATTTATATACAGAAATAATGAGATAGAAAAAATGTTAAAAGGATTGCCTGAAAGCTGCAGATCACTTCTGGCAGTAATTATTTATCTGTCCACCATTTTGTCTGTGTATATTTTATTCTCTCTCAGTCTATATAGAACAACAAATTAGTTAGCAGAATCAAAGCTGTTGTTTTTTAACTTACAATGCTCTCTTTGGACTGGTACATAAGCAAGCTGCATAGGGTAGGACATATGCACATGCTACGCTTGGTAATCTTTTGGAGTTAATTTATTTACATGCATCTGGTGGCTTTCCTAATAGAATAGATCAGTCTTCCCTCCCAAATGAAAGAGATAATGGGAAAATTGTTTGAGATGTTGTAATGAAAGCCAATATATCTTTAGCAGAGTGGGTTAAGCATGAGTACCTTGTGTATTGTTTCTTTCACCTGTAAAGTACAAATTTTGCACTAACAATTAATTAACATTTTACAGAATCAACATTAACTAAATATCCTTGACGTGTTCCCCAAGAGAGGATAATGTCATTAACCTCTTTTACAGATGAGGAAACAATATTGGATTAGCATTGTGACTCCATTTACTTCTGTGGAGTTATTCCAGATTTACACCAGTAGAAATAACACTAACTTTAGTCCTTGATATAATAAGTCATTTGTTCATGGTTATCTAGTCACAAAGCTGCACATTCAGGATGAGAAACTGAAAACATCCATGTTTCCTTTGCTGCCATAGTGGGATTTTCTACTGATAAAGCATCTATAAACATTTATCTAGGATATTTTTTAAAAAAACAAAACAACACACCACCACAGAATCTTACATTTTTTCCCCACTCATGTCTAGAAACATTTGTTGTGTCTAAAAAAGTCTGTATCCTGTGAAAACAAATGAACAATAATATTTTTTTATAAACTTCTACTTCCCCAGAAATATGCAAGTTTTTTCTGAGTAAATTTAACAACAGAAAAAAATGATGGGCTTCCAAAGACTGCCAATGAGCAAAGAATGTAAGTTAAAGGTCTTTTTATATGTAAATACATTACATTTGGAGGGTTTTCTTATTTTCTCTCTCTCTCTCCCTCAGTCCTATTTTTTTTTAATTGAAAGCAAAAGAACAATGGGATATCAGTTACTTCAATTTACTTATGAATATCCAGAATTCACCTTCACCTTCCAGAGTGCCAGTGCTACCTGTCAGCATTTGAGGTCTGGAGTAATGTGAGAGTCTGCTGACTTCTCTAGACAGAATGCTCTGCAGAAATTAGAAGTCTACATTACTTCTGATAAAATTGAAACTTTTTTTGCAACACGTGTTTGCTCCCAAATAATGGTGGCAACAGCATTATTTCTGAAACAGTGTAAGTTAAAAATGCTTAAAAATATGATTTTAATGTCTCCAGTTAAATTATTGCTAATGTATTAGTTATAAAAATGCTCAGCTCTCATCTATGCTGCAAGTGTGAGAACTTGAGTTGAAATTCAGTCTTGCACAGCTTGTTCCCTAAGCCCCATTCAGAATAAGGTAAAAATCCTACTCATTCATGTCCTTCCCTGGACTGGCCCTTATGCACTGTCCAGTGTCACCTCACCACATCTCAGTGGTACCCTGGGAATTCAAACTCCTCTTGAAACCAGGTTAGGAGGTAATTGTACCCAAATCTTGAGTATTCCAGATGAAACAGAATCACAGCAAAGGCTGTCCAGATCTCCTACCCCTCACCATTATGCAGAATTCTTTTCACAACAAAAGACAGCTGGGAGCTTAGAACAGTTCTAGGATAAAGTAGTTCTCCCAGTTCAGAGACTAGAATTTTCACATCCTCTTTCTTTGGAAAGTCTCATGACTGCCATGCTCTTCCACAGATTTTCTTTTCAGACAGAGCAAACAAGGACTGCTCCAACTCCTTCTGTATTCAATGGGAACAATTCAGGTTGACTTCAGTCAGATTGGTTCAGGCCCTTAATCTCCCTGAACCTACTGGAATTCGAACAAGCAGCAAACACTGGTACTACCAGAGAAAAGAAGGATGACATAAAGATATTGCCAAACAGAAGAGATTTAAAGGACAGTTGGAATTACAGCACATTTATTTTCTTTAAAGTTAATGAGCGGCACAATTCAATAATAGTTGTATCTTATGCTTTTCATAAAAATCTCAAGGCATTTCATAATCAATTAACAGCTCAAGCACGTCATCATTACAGAACATTTTGCAATAAACCATTAGGAATTAATGTAGAGTGAGCTTTCCATCATCACTAAACAAACCACTACACAGCTAGGATCCGTGCCAAGCAGGCTTTGAATTTTTTTAATGAACATTATACACATTCCCTGCAAGCAGAGGATAAGTCCCTGTGCCAGCACTTTCTATTTGCCTCCTCCCCACCACCTGCAATTTTTTTATGTTTAACCATTTCTCTGTACTTTGGTGAGATTAATAAAATCCAGTCCTCTCTGCTGCATTACCTTCAATTCAGATATTTATGATAAGATGGATCACAGTAAATGCAGTATGGAGGAGTTATGCTCCTAGATTGAAAATCAGTCCCTACAGTGATTTCATGTATTTCTGAAACATTCCTTAACAAATATATGGGTAAAAATTCCAGATAAACTTTTGCTGCCTCCTCTCAAGTCTTGCTACTCCTATTTTTTCTGTTTAATAATTCTGGACATATCCCTACCTCCTCAGATTAAACACAGTGACGAGGGAGACAGCACCTGTGTAGATTTTTCCAAGCTGTTGCCAGATCTAGAAATAAAGCATCTGGCCCTCGCAGGTGTTTTAGGGCAGCAGTTACACGATTAGGCTCCTTATATTCCAGAGATAATGTCCGGATCTAAAATTCAGGCTTGCACCTAAGCAGCTCCCTCGCCTGGCAATAGCCGGCTATTCCTTCTGCACCTGAAGCACTCCCGGCTTCCCCCACTAATCTGCCCAGCAACAGTTTGTCCCTTCCTATCTGCAGCAGTCTCCTGTAAGCATCCTGCTCTGAGATCAGCTGCAGCAATTTATGCTATGATTTACAAAGGGGGAAAAAAAAGGAAGCTGCTTCTTCAAAGATTTGACCCTTTAGACATCTGACTTTTGGCCCCCGCCCCGACAGTATCACAGGATGTAACTTTTAAGCTGTTTAAGCGAGACGTGTTTTTGTTTAACAAAGACAGCATACAGTCTATGATTAATCCTTTGCATGAGAGACATGGCAGTTCCCCCACTGTTATGCAAGACAATATGGTTTGATTGCTTCTGCCTCCTGTCAAGCCTCCAACTGGAAATGTGTAATATGAAATGAAGTGCAGAAAAAAAAACCAGATAAGAACGTGCTGAGGTACTTAAAACAATACTGGAGTAATTAAGGCTCTGTATTTTAATAGAAACAAAATAAGCCCACTGTTTGGTTTGATTAACACTGAAGGATTGTAAGGCTGCCAATGACACATGTCTATACAAAATAGAAGAGGTGAGAGTCCAAGAGTTGTCCCAATGGGAAGATGTGGGAGCCAAAAAGCTGTACCAGTTGGAAGATGAGTTACCAAGAGCTATCCCAGTGTGTAGATAAGAGATACCAAGACCTGCCCTAATGACTAGATGTGAGAGCCCAAGAGCTGTCCCAAACAGAAGTCAACAGACACTACAAGTCTGGAAGTATAGGGCTGCACCCTGCAGGTTCCAGCCAGTTCCAGCTGATTCCAGCTGATTCCAGCTGATTCCAGCCTGTTCTGCTCTTGTCGGGCATGGTCCTTTGTGATAGAGCAGTGGCTCAGCCCCTCCATTAGATATCACGTTCACAACAGTGTCCTGCACCCTCACAGGCTGTAGCAGTGCCCTGCACACTGCCCTAAAAGCAGGGAAGTTTGACGGTAAAAAGTGCACACTGGGAATATTTGATTTATTTAAGGGGTTTTAGGAAAAGTTCTCCCCCAAGCAGAAACAGGAAGAGAAAACTCTGCTGCAGCTATAGCAGCAAGTTACATTGTGACAGGTCACTATATTTTTGCTTATATGTATTGTATTGTTATTATGCACTTAGAGCTGTGGCAAATGCAGCAACAACAAAGACTGAATGCCAGTGGCAGAAAAAAATCTAGCAGCAACTGACTATATAAAACATGAGGAATTCCTCCTGTGCATGACATTAAAAAAAGAAGCCAAGAGCTCATTGTTTTCCTGCACCAAAAAAGATGAGGTACTGCCTAGAAGAGCAGTAGTGAACTGTGAATTGTTCTTATTTATACTATATCATGCAACCTGATAAAAAAAAATCAAACCAAACAACCTACTCTGCTCCAGATGGCTCAGAATCCAAGCAATGAAGTGAAGCTTACCACTAGGCATCTGATCCATCAACGCTGTTCTTTTGCCCTTAGTACCCTGTAAAAGTGCAGAGATTAGTCCCCTCCTGTGTCCAGCTGCACTTCTCTCAAAAGGAATCATTAATTCCTGAGTCTTTTGTGAAGTAATGGTCCCTCTTCTTTGGAGAAGAGATGCAGTCTGTGCCCAACCTTAAGTTACACACATAGCTGTGCACTCTATGCAGTGTATGTGAAAAACGGGGAAAGGGTGGAAGCATAGAGTCCCTTGGCTACAAATGGGTACATGACAATAAAGGAAAAACCCCCAAACCTTCAAAAAGATCAAGGGAAAATGAGTGAAACTATTCCTTCCAAAAGATATACGGCCTCTCTTTCTTTTCCTTCCTGCTTATCATGCCTTGTCCTGTACACAGCCTTCATCTCTCCTTGCTATGTCTCCCAAAGTCAGCGTATCAATTGACCCAGCTCATCATCTGGAAATGGCTGTGAGAGCCAAGCCCAGCTTTTGTCAGCTGAGCGATGCTCATTGCTGCCGAGCTCGGCCCTTTCCCCGTGGTGAGCTGCAGAGTGATGGAGTGGCTGCAGACTTCCAGCAGTGGCTTTCCCAAAGAGCTACTGCTTCACACTCCCCTTGTGACACAGCAAATATGAGGGCTGTTCTACCTCATTCCTTCTGCTTGGTCAAAAGCCAACCACTGCAGCCACTATTTCTAAATAATGTTTAACTCCAAAGAAAGGCATACCTGTACCAGCCATGGTCTTGTGGCCAGTGTACTGCTACCAAACTGATTTGGATGAGGTTCAAGGCTGAGCTCTTCTGTGCCTGCTGGATGCTCCTGATATGTGTTTTTACCTAACAACTCACTGATAAGGATTCGAGTTTGAATGCATCCCAGGACACAAGTACTCCAGTTACTTCATTTGCCTTAGAGGTTTGAGCTTGTTTTCCCATGGAAGTGCCATAATGTCAAAGTTATAGAGCACTCTGAGTGTCTGTCTCACTGCCTTTGCTGAAGCTGTTCCACTCCATGCAGAATAGTTGATACTCACAGGGACCTGAGAGAGTGTGACTTGTAACTTAGTGATTAAGGGGGGAACTGGAGAAGGAATGGGGTTTCTTGTCTGTTCTCCAGGGACTGTATGAGTTTTAATTTATTAAGTATGTTATGGAAAACTTAAGATGAATGCTGAGCAGGCAGTGCACAATGACACACAGTTAAATCTGCTCATAACACTACGTGGAGATGAACAGCTGTGGTAGAGGAGCATCTTTACCACTCACTTCTCTGTGGATCACAATTGGATTCTGGTGCCTTTTGAAGAGACTTCAAACTGTGATCAGTGCAACACTCTGGGATAATCCACAATTTTGGAGGATTAAGTGCAACCATACAGGTGAAGGGGAAGAACTGACATCTCCATGTTCCTTTAAAGAGTTTAAATCAGCTCCTGTTTCATTCCTCGTGGGCCAGGCTATGGTAAACTTCAGTAGGTCCCGAAGATGGAGTGAAACCTATCTAAAGTTGTTTGGGGTTTTTTGTTTTTGTTTTTGCTTTTTTTGTTGTTGTTTTGGTTTTGGTTTTTTTTTTTTTTAATGGGCTTGACACATAAGACTTAGCAAAAAAAATTAATACAGTCTCCAGAAACCAGAAGATTCACATTCATTTCAGAGGGTCACAGATACAGCTCCAAACACACCATCTTCATTTCTAAGAATTGTTGATAACCTAGACTAATCACACTTTTTAACATAAATATTTTCTTTGGAAAGCACCATTTCTACAGAAGTTGGGGGGGCGTTTATTAAATTATCAATTTCAAAGCAGTTTCTATTAGGAAATAGTAAAAATCTTCCCCTTTCCATATTCTCAAAATCAGAAATGTTTAACCTCAATATGGTTTGCCATTTGGTGATGAAACTCCTAAAAAATTAAATTGAAGCAAAATATTTGAAGTAGAGTAAGGTAAAACATAAGAAATCACCTAGAATGATTTTTTTTTAATTAAAAAATTTAATAGAGACAATTTTCATCCCACTCATCTCCCTGCCCCTCGAAACCTTTGTCCTACTTGGAATAAGGAAAACTCTTTGGGAATAAGAAAAGGTTATTTCAAGATTTTGACAGACAGAAAAAAAGTATTTCCTAGCTCTTCCAAGCAGCCTACTGTGTCTCAGAGCTGGGCATACAGTTTGCAAATCTTGCATTTGTTTTTTGTTTACAGTGATGGTAAGATATCTGTGTAGGTAAGTCAGGTTTTCCATGACAACAGTGTGTACTTTACATTTCTAGCTACTGGTGGTTTTTGAAAACACAAGAATAAAAGCATACAGAAAGAGAAGCTTAAGAAAAAAAGGAACCCAGCAAGACTCTGAAAAGACAGAACTCAGTAATGCATTGAGTAACTGAGCTTGTTCAAGTAGGTAATTGTATTAGTATTGACTCAGTGTAACCATCTCTTTTTCATAAATGAATGCTTTGCATGACTGGTTTTCTGTGAGTATAAATGCATTGGATTTTTTCTTGTTATTGAATTTTATAGGAAAAAATCCCCAGCTACGCAGATGGAGGTGAAGAGAACTAATCTCTAATATTTTGTAGGAGAGGAAGTATCAAACATGTAGCAGTGAATCCAAATGTGACTAGAGATTATATAACACCTGCTAGGGTGTATAATCATGTTTATATCCACTGGGAAAAGATCCAAAGCCAGAACTCCAAATCTGAAGCCATCAGGAACGTACTATTTCAAATACCCCCACCCCTGACTGTGGGCTTCTATGTGGGTCCAGTTTCATAATAGAATTTCATGCCCAGCACAGCACCTACTCATGGAAGTTATTAGACTGAAGGAGAAGGGAGTAAGAGAATCTCCCCCTTTCACTTCTCACAACACTGAAAAAAAAAAAGTGCAGTATATATCTTTGCATTATAAGTATAGAACTTTGAGGGGGGAAAAAACAGAAAGTTATTAATTTGGCCTCTGGGATCCAAGGAACTGAATTATTAAGAATGTCCACAGATGTAATATTAGATATTATATTCATGGATACAATGTGGAGAAAGATTTTGGAATTGAGCCCAGAAAGAACTGCTGATACAAGACAGTTCCTTATGCTTCTCCTAAAATCTCCGACTCTGATATCAATAAATGAAAGGGTTTGGAGGCTGGAATTAAACTTGCATAGTTTTATGAGGAACAGGTCTTTACTGCCTAGTTCAATCTGCATGGCAATATAACCCTCAGACTTTACAGTCAAGTTACAAACTTCTTTTCAGAGGCAGGTCAACAGGAACCACACATTCTCTTTTAATCATGTT
Source organism: Luscinia megarhynchos (assembly GCA_034336665.1). NCBI lineage: Eukaryota > Metazoa > Chordata > Aves > Passeriformes > Muscicapidae > Luscinia > Luscinia megarhynchos. The sequence continues at coordinate 77,229,032 of JAPFBE010000003.1, forward strand.
ATGTATGAAAATGTTTTATAGTGACATCATTAGTGATATTACTGGAACCCATCTGCAGCCTGAATCTGCAGCACTCCTCCACCCAACTGTAAGCATAAACCCCCAACCCTTCCTTTCAGACACATAGACATTCATCTTATGACTGATCTCTCTTCCTTAGGCCCAAAGCTGGGTCATGAACAAGGCATTCCAGCCAGCCAGTGGGAAATCTTCACTCTCTCTAGCCACCAGTCTAAGCTATCCAGCATCTCACTTTTGATGGGTTTGATGGAGGAAATGGTAAATAAAAGTACATCTGGCCAGTTTTGCCCAGGTGAGCGAGGGGGCAAGGTAGAGAAAACTTCCTAACTACTTCAGGAAATCATCTGAAATCCTGAGAGATGACATTTAACTACACATATTAGTGTAATACAGAACTACAAGTACTGTGGGCAAAGCAAGGATTACGGGCATAATTCTGCTATACCTGCCACAATCCACAAAGAAAAGAAACCCTTCATGGATTCATGGTTCCAGAAATCAAAAGGAACTACAATGTCTCCAGCCCATAATTTCAGTACAGGGACTGTAAATTTCTTCCAGATGATTTAATCATATTTTGTAAAAAGATATCAACTCTTACCTTGAAAGAAGCGAAGTTATAGTGATCCACCACTTCCTTGTGAAAGCACCCTACTGTTTAGTTATTCCCACAGATTGCAATTTATTTCAAGGTTAAATCTATCCCGCTCTGCTTTTGCAATATCATCAAATGTGAGGGCCCATCACAAAGAATTACAGTGACATCTATGTCAAAAAGCACAGAACCCATCTTTCCCCTAAACTTGCAAAGCACAAAGCTGGATAATCTTGCTATGTGATTTTCTAATGTTATCTAGAGATACCCACACTCCCTTTAATTTTATTATTTTACTTCCAGAGTCACTGTAAGGTGATCATCAGGGAAGCAAAAGGAAGCAGAAGGCTCTGTTGTGTGCCAGAGAGAATGAAGGGCATGCTGTAAACAATATCTATGTGCCAAATGCTACTCAATCTTTCAACAGATCATTGAGCAGTTAACAGCTCTGGTCTGGAAATACACTGATTGTTTAGAGAAAAGTCCACAACCAAATTGGTCTTTTGGATATCTGGCTGCTATGATTTTGGAAAAATATAAAATAGCTCACAGCATTAGTACATTTATATACATAAGGGAAGCAAATTAACTGCTGAAATTCATGGCACTACACCTTAACTTTAAAAACTAAAGCTTTTTACACATAAGTTCCATCAAAACATTTTGTCCTCTAACATCAACAGCAACAGAAGAAGCTGATGGCTGGTGTGAGAATCTTAATTGAAGTGACAGCAAGACTTTGCCAGTTAAGTATATTTTTATGTCAAGGAGAAAAAATAGAAAATGTCAAACTGTACCTAAAAGTAACTACAAGCATGTAAGCTAATAAAATTAGTTTGTACTTCATTCTTTAAAAGTCTCAGCTATTCCTGTAAATAGTGAACTTCCTACAATTCCTAAAAGTTCAGCAAGAGTTGAAAGCACTTAGTAATTGGCAGGAAGTTGCTCAGCACTGTGCCATGGTGTTTATAGAGCAGAATTTGAAAGTCTGGCTGGTATAAGAGGTTCTTCAGAGAGAGACATCTTCAAAAAAAGAGGATTCATGCTCAAGCATAAGTCTTCAGGGGTTCATTGTAATTCACATAGCTGTTAACACATTTAGGTTGATTGAATGTGAGAATGTTATATGTAGACATCAACTTTCAAAAGGGTTGTGATTTAGAAAGCTGCAGGTGTTGCTTTTGTAAATTTCAGAGTCCAGTGCCAAAAGAGGACATAGCATGAAAAATTATAAGCAGATCAACTAAAGCATTTTCTTCAATAGAATGTACTGAGGAAAGCCCTGTCAATGTCTGTGACTTATCTTTCCACTTCTGTAAAACATGGTACAGATGTAACTGTCTAGTCTGACTTTTAGTCACAATATTTAGCTACCTGAAAGATAAAGTATAATGAGACACTATACATTTCTCCTTGTTCGGTCTTTCCCAGTTTTGGAACTGGGAAAGCAGATGACACACTCAATTATTATCAAGTAAATTTTTTATCTGTCATTTGATCACTTCTGACAGCAGATGAAATATAAAAAGACTGAACTTGCACTACAAAATTAGCCTGCAAAATATACTGGCATGTATCCAACGCACAAAATATAAATTATCTTTCAGTAATTTCTGAAAAATATTTTTATGGTTTTCAGGTAAGATCAGCCAAAGTTCTGGTGATGTCACATTTCTATAGTATCTTCCAGAATGTGACATATCATATTCTGCTGAAAAAGGAATCATAAAGTCCAAGAGTTCTGCTGCTACCTGGAGTACTAGGAAGAAATGATAGTGTCTTAGTGTGTGTTAGTCTTAGCTTCAAATGTTTATAGATCAGATTTGCTCCTTTTGTAAATCAATATAATTCTACTAACTTCAATGGAGCTATGCCAAGTTAACACCAGCAGATGAATCCTGTGTTTTCTTTTGTATCAAAACTCACATCTTCTAAAGGTTATTTTAGGCTCTACTCTGGGCAAACTGTTGTGACTATGAGTGTTATTCAGGTTTCAGAAAAGAGGATTTCTGCAGGATGGTGACAGTACAAACCAGCTTCTTCTACCTTGTCAATATGGCCCAGCTTTCTGTTTGAAGAGCTTTTTCTGTAATTTGTAAAGCCAGAAGAAAGCACTGTGATCATTTACTTTGGCTTTCTATATATAGAGAGGTCATCATAATTTCTGGGCAAAAATCAGGGAGGCATTCTGCCTCAATTTAGACATTATTATTATTGGTGATTTTTCAGGATATATATTACTTTCCCTTTTTATTTGCTTTCATGTTTTTAATGTCATTCTTAGGGTGAAAATATTGAGCTTTAAGTTAAACAGTCTGTTCGTAGGATCTTGTTCCACACATAGTTACTTCCAATCCTGTGCTCCTTAAAACACCTTTTTGATATTCTTGTTCTAACACAGACTGAGCTCCAAAGATCTCCTCTCCAGAGGAAAAGGAGAATTATAGTCTCTGAGACAGTTCAGTGAGTGACATCTATCATGAAGCAATCACTGAAAACACAGACTAAAAGCCATGTGGATTTCTCATTTGTCCAAGACTATCAAACTACTTTCTAATAAAAACTAATGGTCACTTGTGTTTTGAGGCAGCTGCTGAGTTAGAAAAGACAGCATGCATTATCCATCACCTCAGGTACCACTGTTACCAGGTCATAGACATTTCTTATCTTTCAGAAATTACTCAGTTTGTCTTTGACTTCACGGGCAACAGAGAAGTATTATAAGATGGAATTCATCTCACCCCACTTTAAATATCTAAATCTGATCTACTTCTTATGTACTTTTCATAGAAAAAGATAAATTGGCCCTTCCATGGCACCTCTGTCCCACACAAAGCTTGACAGATCATCTAGTCTAAGTGTTGGAGGCAACTGTGAGATTTCCATGTTGAATCATATGAAAGAAATAAGACTCTGATGATGAGATTTAGGGAAATTCTCTCAGGAGATTGATATGAACAGAAAATAAGGAAAACAAGAACCCAGAGTAAATCTGAAGAGTGGAACAAAAAAGAAATCAGAAGAAAGGCAAAGGAGTTCTTGGAAGGCAAAAAAATGAGCAAAACCCAGGGTTGCAACTGCACAGAGTTGGAAAGTATCTGTGCTGTGGTTCTGCCACTTGGAGAAAAATCACAAATCCATAAGAGTCTTGGCAACATCTGTTTCTTATTGTTACAAAATATTTTACCACTTGGGAAGGATATAATCTGTAAGGTTTTGCCACTGTAAGTTTCCAGAGAAGGAAACAATATTCAAGGGAAAGGGCCTTGTAAATGTACACACATATGAACCCATTTGATTATATTTTGTATCAGAACTTGTAATGAACACCACAGTTCCTGCACTTCAGTTGCATTTTATGTGTGATTTTTTTTCTTCTTCTCTTCATACATGCACATATGTAAAACCACATGTATTTATTAAAAGACTGCTACTGTCACAGAAGTAGGATACAGCAAAAGGACAAAATACTGAATTCAGCAATAGTGTTTCCCATGCTTTTACAGTACTGCATAAAACAAATCTATAAATTCTCAGCAGGTTTAGGGAGGAGATTACTGCACACTGATAGCTCAACCTGAAAATATTTTTTTTTCTATGTTAAGAATAAATAGTAAAGATTATAATCCTGGCAGCAGATTTTACACCTACATCCAAAGGATGTGTAAGTTTATTACCTACTATTACCTACCACCTAGAGCAGTGCAATGTCTTAAAATGTGAAGCAAACCTTTTACTGAGGTGTACTGCAGACTCCACTGCTGCAATCAATACTCCAAAGAGCCCTATTTTTCCTTGGACAAGAGACATACATATATCTGATATTTGAGGAAGCCAGGTGAATAAATCAATAGCTAAACAAAAGTGCACTTAATCATATCTGTTTTGGACAGCTGCAAGTTGGAAAACCTACATAGCCCATGCATTGCCTTCTACTTAAAGCTTAGACAGGAATCTGTGTTCCCTAAATGGCAACATCCTGTTGCTGGGCATTGCTGAAGCTGGAGTGATCACATTAGCAAATAATTGTGTGCAAGTCAGCATTAGACAGATCTACTGCTCAAACTTTTAACTTCTAGTATAGTTTGCTGTTGGAGTACTTTAGCATAAATATGTAACTTAATAACCACCAAATTACGTACTTTGTAAGTTTAACAGCTTTCCTGGAATATGTAGCAAAGATTCACACATTCACTTTAACCTTAAATCGACTTGGCTGCATTTTCTTACTTAGAGTCAGCCCAAGGAGGAATTTAATATACACACATAATTTATCTTTCCTTAATGGTTTTAAGCACTGACCATTATTGGATATTTCTCATGGCACTGCAAGTGATCATTAAACATACATAATAGCCCTACTAATGAGTAGATAACTCCAATGCCAAAATTTTCCCCGTCCAAAGGTAAGTTTGTGCATGGAATTGCTGCTATGCTTAAAGGTGCCCCTTTACTTGACATTACTTAATAAAGCCCTTTGAGATAACCACAGTGCGAGAGATGTTTTAGAAAAGCACAATTTTATTTCTTCTCTGCTTTAGCCCTAAGCGGTTCAGCATTATTTGAACATCAGCAACAGCACTTCTTTATGACTTCAAAGTCAGAACCTAACCTCAAATTGGCAGTGCACCTCGAGATTAAAACTGTGCCCGGCACTGAGAAATGGATGTTTTCAGCAGAAAGGAGAGCAACAGGAGGTAACAACACGAGTCTAAGACCACTCAATTAGAAGGTTTATTAAGGTTACACTAAGGTGCCTGTCATGAACACTTTCACAGGAAACACTTTAAAAAAGGCATGAGGAAAAGGATGAAACCACTAAGCCTGGAAAGAGTTTTGTAGCTGTTATTAAACTGGAAGAAGGGCAAGATTCCTGCCAGCAGACAGCTGTGTGTCAGGCGCACTGCAACCACTGCAAGCCCAAGAAACGTCTTTTGTTTTCAAAACGTGTAATCCTGACAAGAAGAGAAGACAAATGTCTGCGATCCATTTCCCACCAGTACCAGCTACTGTCTGTTCAGGATGGCGGGGAGAGCTGTTCCCCGCGGTAAGAAAGCCGTGTCTCTGTGGCAGCCAGCCGGGAAGCCGCCGCAGGTGTTTCGGGGTGTCGCTGGTGCAGAGATTTCAGCGGCCCAGGCTGCTCAGCGCTCCCGGTGCCCCGCTCTGCCCACACAGCCCCTGCTCCCGGAGCCTGCCCTCCGTCTCCATTTTCGGCCCGTTATCGCAGAGTTTGATCAACTCAACAGGCTCCTCCGTCCTGCTGATACGCGAAAAAAAAATAATAAAATAAAAAAAGGAATTTCTCCCTTACAAACCTCTCTCTCTCCCCGTCCTGCGCGCCCGCCCCGCACGGCCAGCAGGCCGGCACCTGAGGGGCGGGCGGGCCGCACGCAGGGCGGGACCGGGCCGGCACCAGCACCGGGACCAGCACCGGGACCGGGCGAGGCTGGGCCGGCGGGGCCGGGCGGGCGGCAGAGGGCGCCCCTTGTTCCGCAGAGCGGGGCCGGGAGGAGCCTCCGGCGCGGCCGGGGAGGGCCGGGGGAGGGCCGGAGCTGCCACGTCCTCGGCGGCGAGCGGCGGGCGGGCAGCGCAGCCCGCGCCTCAGCCCCACGTGCGGCGGCCGAGCGGGGAAGTTGCCGGCGGCCGGCGCTGCGGAGCCTGCTCCTCTCCCGCCGCTGCCCGGCCCTCGCCGGCCCTCGGGGAGCGCAGCTCCGGGTAAGGGCGCGCGGGCTCCCGCTGTCCCGGGGGAGGCGCCGGGAAGGGGGCGGCGGGGCGAGCCCGCGCTGTCCCGCGGGGCTGCAGGATCGGCTCCGGGCGGGACAACTTCCTGCGGCTCCGTGCCGCGGCCGGGGCGCCGCGGATAGCGCGGAAAGTTTGGGAGGGCGGAGGGCGGGCGGGGAGCCGGAGCCGGCCGGGATCGGCGGCAGGGAGTCGGCGGCCACGCTGCCCGGCTGGGCGGCAGCCCCGGGAAGCTCCGCTCAGAGGCTGCCGAGGAGAATAACTGCTCCAAAGACTCGCAGAAGACTTTCGGCGTTTGCGTGTTGTTGCTTTTTCTTTTATTTTCTTTTTTTTTTTTTCCCTGCTTGATTCCGATCCCCAGTCGCGAGTACAGTTGTGCCGGGAAACGACCGAGACCTGTGTTTAAGCAGCCTGTTGAGGGAAAAAAAAATCTCAGGAAAGCATTAAAGGTGACCCGAGAAAGAAAGAAAACAATCTGTTGTAATGTGAAAACGGGGGTTCGTCTGTTTTTTAAAGCACTGTGCCTTTATTTGTGCGTGTTTTGTCCCTGTGATGAGCTGTCATGAGTTCGGTGCATAGTTTTGTGGTTCTCCTTATTGCTGGTTACCTTAAAATTTTTTTTTTGCTGTATTTCTAAACTGATTTGTATTCAAGCCTCTTATTTTCTCGACTGTTTTAAATGTTTTCTTGTCAGAATGATTTCTATTCCGTCGTCCCTATCCTGCCTGAAATTTCTATGATATTTTTATCGGTCTGTGGGGTGGTGCCACCCTGGGTCGAACCTCTGGGGGTGTCCGTGCTTCTCTCAGTTTTGAAAATTTGATTGTCGGTTATTTTTAGCCTCGTTCAGAATTTCCTCCTTGAAATGAACTAGAAGTCTTACAGGAATTCCCCGATGCCCTGTTGAAAAAAGTGAAATGAGTTTCTCATTGGTACATTTTTAATAACTTTTTGCTCTCCCTCGCTCTCTTAATTGCCTTTTAGTGGCCTATTTATAACATACAGACCTCCTAAGATGAAGCTTAGAAGAAAACTGTTCTCAACCTTTGTTGATTTCACTGATTTTTGTCAGATAAATGAACTGCTCCTTGCACGGCACTTTTAGCTGCTGGTTTCCCTCATGGAAACTAGAAGGGACATCTACCAACAGGAAATTCAGTGAAGCTATCAAATACTGCCCAATATTTTGGGAGAGCTAGGAACTACCTGTTTCTTTAGTGCATTTTCCAGCCTGGACTTGCATAGGTCTCAGTTTTGCTCCTCGAGAGGGTTTTGGCAGAGCTGTTGGCCACCAGTGCAGGGCAGCACAGAAGAGCATGGACAGCACTGGCAGACTTGCAGAGATAAAGAGATTTGCAGAGCTGAGCAGAGCTGGGCAGCTTCAGATGCTGCCAGGGTGGGCACTGGAAAGCTCTCCTAGGGAGTCCTGAGCACACATTACACCTGTTTGGGATATGACTGGTGTCCACAGTCCGATGGGACTGGTTTGTGTGAGACATCAGATGTTCAGTAGTGACTGCATGCCCACACCTCCTGTCTATGGAACACCACCTGAGCTTTCCCACCGCAGAGGGTGGGGTGGAAATGGGCCTGTGTGAGGTCACAACCCTCAGTAATGCTCCCTAGCTGATCACTGGCTCATTGCTGCTTGTTTGGAGGGGGGTGTGGGTGCAGTAGCAGCGAGAGAGTGGACTGTGTGCTCACTGGTCGCTGCTAGATCTGCATGCTAGCAAAATATTTTCAATTTTTAAAAAAAATCTAATAATATTTTTCTATGCATTAAATAAGCACAAAAATACTTTTGCATGCATATATATATATATATATAAGATATATGTACTGATTAGGTGATATGACCTATCTTATTGGATGGTGGATATCTTTGATGATGGCAGTGTGTAATGTAATGCAGTTTCCTTGCTTGTTTTCACATATTTCCCTTCTCAATCATCTTTCTCCCTTTCTTGTTACTTGAAAGACCAGCAAGGCTTGTCCCAATGGTGGTGTTCCACCAAGAAGCAGTGGTGAGGAGAAGCTGAATGAACTCCTCCATGAAGTGGCAGGAGATGGGTCCTGATTCAGCAGGCAGCGCTGCTCTCATGGGGACTGTGCTCAGAGATACATTGATCTTTTGCAGTGCTACCAGGGTTTGAGGGAAATAACCACGAATTCTGTCTGCTGAGTTGGGCTGGGCTTTGCTTTTACTGTGCTTCAGCTGCCCCCAGAGCCATCTGAGCCCTTTGAGAATGGGTCTGGCATCTCATTCAGGTCCTGGTGCCTCAGAACCAAATGATGTGTCTCCATACTAATCTCTCCATCATGCATTGCAAGAAGCATCCGTGGGTGGATTGACGTCCATGACATGCAATAGCAATTTGTGTTGCATGCCAATATAGATTTCTCTGGTTTTTGATCCATTATGGAAATGCTGTCATGCTTGGAAAAGTTGTCCTGCAAAGAGATCTTGCCTGCTGTCTTCTTTGGAGATCCCCAAGGCTGATAGCTGGACAGGGCCACCAGAACACTGCCAGGCCTGTAAACCCACAAGCTCTGTAACAAAGTGAGATTGTTTTTAAGAGGGTGAAAGATCCTGAGGTGCCCATGATGCCATTTTGGGTTGCTTCTTTTTTGGTTTGTTTTGGTTTTTTTGTTGGTTTTTAAATTTTTTTAAAATTATAGCAGTAACAGCTTCCCAGTAAGTCCTGCATACAGCTGAGAAGTTACCTTCCTTTTTGCTCATTATGGGAGTTATGTTGGCAGATGTGGCCTGTGTGAGGATTTGCTGAGCTCTTAATCCTGTTTGTGGCTGATAGGAAATATGGAAGGGCATCTCTTTCAGTATATAAAGGTCTTAACTGCTTGCCACCTTAGGGAAATGTGCTGTTAAAATGCTGTAATTGTTTTATCAGTAGCTACAGGCCATACAGGCCATGAAGTTGTAGATGTAAAATTCTGCAGCAGTGCAGACTGCCTCCCCCCACCTTTTTATTTTTTTTTTTTTTTTTTTTTCTCCTTCTTTTTTCTTTCCCTTCTGGTTGCTTGTTTAGCTTTTTTGAGAGAGATATTTTTACTTGTTAGGATAAACCATAAAATAATTTTTGTAGGTAATAGAGGAACCAGGCTTTGTATATTGAATGGGGAAAGCAGCCAGATATTTGTGAGCCCTTTGAGCACATGTGTATCTTGAGGGGATGAGGATGTGTGATAATATTCTCTCTGTTGTCTTTTGCCCTGTCACTTGTTTAGTTTCAGGATGTGGGTTTTTTTGGTCATCTTTATCCTCCTTTGTTGTATTGTACATCCATTTTAGATGCAAAGAAGTTAGTAACTTCCTACTTTTTTAAAAGTGTGATCTTTTGGGTGTCTATGTACCTAGAAGTTTCTGACCACTGTTGTCATTAGAAATCTTGTAGAATTTCTCAAAAGATAGGGCATGCCCCAATCAAATTACACTGCATTAAAGTTCTGAAAGCACAAGCATAATCTTAATCATATGAGCGACTTGTCAGAGAGGTTATCTTTTAGTCCATCAGTATGCTGGTCAAAACTTAATGTAAATGAAACAGTGAGCAGTGCAGTGAACTTTCCACTGCAGTTTCCGGTGAGTGTAGAAAACACCATTTTTTGCCATTCATGTGTGCTATTTAAGTAGCTACTTCATTGATGGGGGCTGCACTCTTGGGGCCAAGGAGTCACATTGTGTAGTTTTGTGGTGAGATTCTTTGGGGATAAAAAGCTGCTAAGTACCTGCCTGCCTTCCTGTTTGCTCATATGCTGTATTAAAGGCTTGTGCAAGACAGGAACCTTAATTCCACCTTAACCAAGGTTCCGTGGGAGACATTGATAAAACCAGAAACTGGAGGTGGATTTGTAGGTGAAAGATGGAGGCTCAGAGATTTTGATACTGACTTTTGCAGTATGCATGGCACTTGATTGTTAGATTTCTCTTGAGTGGAGTTTGCTAACAGTGCCATGCTTGTATTTCCCCCTGTCTTTCTGTGATCATAATGCAGTCTCTAACTGACTTACAAAAATGAGACACAATAATATGGAAATTCAGTGAAAGTGTCAGTCTTGAGTATTTGGATTTTTTTTTCTTTAAATAGGTAGTAACAATAATGCTGGGCTTTTCCCAGTCCTCTGCAGGTGCCTGTGGACCTGAAGGTAGAGGGACGTAGCAGAGGAGTCTGCATGCAGAGTGAGTGGGTTCTGATCTGCTCAGGGTGGATATTGACTTTCTGTGTTATGGCAGAGGGTCAGAGGAGACAGGTTTACAAGGTTTTGTGAAATGGGCTGATGTGTGAAAGCAGGAATGCTGAAACTCATTATTGGACTTATGAAAGCCTGTGAACCAGGCTAGAATGTGAACTCGTGACTGGTGCCCTAAGCCTTAGTGCCAGCTAACCTCTTTTCTGATCCCTTTCATGATTTTTATTTTATCTTGTTTGGATTGCACATGTTTTTCCTTAGACTTTTTCTCATGGTCCTTTTGTTTGCTCTGGTATTTTTCATTTCTATTTAACTCTCAACTGTTCTTTGGCAGTTTGTCTGATTTTTTAAATTTCATTGTGAGATTTTTCTCCTATGCATGACCTATGTTGTTTATATTTATTCTTCCTTTATTCAACTTCTTACATTTTTCTCCTTTTAACTCTTATCCCTAGAGGAACCAGTTTTACTCTTAAAGACCAGCCCTTTCTTATTGATTGCCAGCTGCTTTTATTGAAACTAATTTGCATTCTCTGCTCTTATTGTGCTAGACAGAGGACTAGTGATTTTGAGTAGAGCTCTTTCCCAAAAGGCTTTGCTCAGAAATTGTCTCTGCATTTCGCAAAAAGAGTGGAAAATAAAGAGCAACATCAGTGCAAAAGCTGCTTCTGCCTAAACCAATGTGTTTGTGTCTGTCACATGAAGAGTAGAAATGTGGCCTGCCCCACTGCAGGCACAAATGACTTTTTCAGGCTGAAATGAGCTGATGTGGTCTTGTGTTTACTTACATGGGCACCCCTTAGACTCTGGCAGTAACAAACACAGTCCATTTTGGTTGAGACTGTGCTTGGAACTGCTGTGATTTTTTATTTTTTTTTTGGGTGTTTTTGTCCCATAGACTGATCTAAAAATTTATGAAGGATAAAAATGTACTACAATTAAAGAGTCAAAGAGCTGTATTTGCATGATGGCAAACTTGGGGAAAAATGTTAAATGAGAGGAGGTGGCTGGATAGGCTTTAACACTCAAAGTGCCATCTGCCTTCAGATAGGCTCTTTTGAGAAGGGTCTCTAATAAGGCTCCTCAAGCCTTATTAGTTGCTAAGCATAAAACCCTTGTGTTCAGGTCATGATTTTGGGCTTTGTATCATGCTAGAGGTATGGATAATCAGGATTTGGATGTACTAGACCTCAGGGTGTACATCCTATCTCCTTCTCAGACAGCTTTTGGTTTATAAATTGGTCTCACTGCTTTTTCACCAATGTTAGTTTGGTTTGACACATTGGCTTTGCTTGTATATTTAGAAAGAGTTCTCTGACCATGGTACAGTGCTTAGTGTCAGGTCTGGAGGGGGAGGTGTGTTATATAAACTTGTTGCTAAAACTCACTGTGGTGCTTTGCCTCTCAAATGTTTGTTCTTAGCATGGCTGCTTAGTGGAAATGATATGTCAGTAGCATCATTGCATCAGGATAGAGCTTTTACTTGACTCTAACACCCAGCTAGAAGCATAACCAAAGGAAGGAAGCTGCAGGATGGAGTTTTTAGTTATCAAAGTACACCCTCAAACACAGATTAGGTACATGGCTGCCATGATACAAATAAGATATGAGATCCCAGAGCCCTTTTTTTAGACTTACTGGTGCCAGTATAAAATATGGCTCTGAGCCTGCAGTCATGCCACGAAAAGGCTGAGGAAGTTCATCTGTGGTTAGTTGTCTTTGCAAATTTAGGTCTACTTAGAAACCTATGCACTTACTGTGATGGGTCTGGCCATCAACTCAACTTTCACAGCCTACTTTGAATGGAAAAACATACAGTTAAACTCTAGCATAGTTTAGGGCAAAAAAAGTGTAGAATAAATGTGTCTGAAGTGGCTTGAGAGGTTTAGGTGTTAATCCTGCACAGCATCAGAAAAACTTGAGTTTTCTGAATTTATAACTGTTACAGGAGAGGCTTATATTTATACTGTTACAACCTGGGAAGTACATTTGAAGGCTTAGAGTTACTTGTGATGAAGTACTTTAGCAGAGGAAAAGGCTGCATGCCAACTTTTTGCCTTAATGTTAGGGTTTGATACCATTACTCAAAAGTCTTGATGCTGGTTCTTGCTGCTGAATTATTATTTCAGTCTGCAGAGCAAACAATTTCCCTCCATTGTTTTAAGTCTTTCCCACAACAGTTGTAAGAGAAATACTAAAGAGTACAGGAAATGGTGTCTGTAAAAGTAAGATTTGATCTGAAATGTGATTGCTTGAACTATTGCTAAGTCTTTTACACTTCTGAAAGTTGAAGATGATGTAGTTCTTTCTTTTGATAATTTACTTAGCATATTAAATTCATAGTATAGTAATCTCCATCAAACACACTTTTGCTTTTCTTTTAAATTGCATTATAAATTGAGGAAGAGAAACAGAAATATTTGTATACAATAATTTTATTGTTTTTTTCCCATGTCTTCCTGCTATAGCACTGCCTTCCTGAGTTGGGAGAAAGTGAAACCTCTCTGTTCTTTGTCCAAACAGAACAAAATGCAAAAGCCAATAGTAGAAGTAGGAGTGAGAATCCATTTGATTTTATAAATTCTTGCCTTTTTTAATAACAGGATGGGTTATTACTGTTGAATATGATATTGTATTTCTTTAAAATATAAAGTTATTGACTTTAGTATGTGCTTAGCAGAGGAGCAGGGGGAATTTTCAAATACCCCAAAAGAGCTGTAGAAATAATTTTTTGGAGCAAATTCAGTAACAAGTAGAAATATTCGAGTTGGTTTGTGCATCCTAGCATTGATCTCCTCCTGAACTAATCACACCCCTCCTAACATACACACGGTGTAGCTATAGAGTGCCTTGCAGTCTGACCTGCACTTTTCTGCACACCCTTCCAAGTAATTAGACAGGAGCAGGATCTTCTGTGTAAGCCTTTGAGCTTTGTTATTTCCGTGCTGTGCTCAGTGTAAAAGGCAGTGCTGAGAGACTGGCCTTCTTTGGCTTAGGCAGGGCATCTGGAGCTGCTTTGCATCTGATCCCCTCTGAACAGGAGTGAGGAGGATTGGGTCTGCCTGTGGTGCAGCTCCCTGTCATACCCCATGTCTGTTTCTGGTAAATCAAAGCTGTTGACAGCTGGCTTAGCTGATTTTTTCATGTTCTCATTGGAACAAGATGATCTTTAAGGTCCCTTCCCACCCAAACCATTTTATGATCCTCTGTATATGTTCTTGAAATGCCCAAATGCCAGTGGGAGGCTAGTCCCAGCTATCCTTTGTGACTGACAAAATTTCTGTGTGGTTTGGGGAGGGATATGATTTCTTTTGGGGTGGGCTTTTAAAATTTTTTGTTCTCTGGATTTTTTTGTTCGTTTGTTTTTTGGGGTTTTTTTTTGGTTGTTGTTTTGGTTTTTTAGTTGTTGTTTTGAGGTGTTTTGGGAAGAAGGTATCTGTGCAATTGCTGCTAAACTTTTAACTTCTGGATATGTTTTGGCAACAATTGTTTTGGGTTTTTTTTTCCCAATGCCTCACAGAACAGTAAATAAAGAACCCCTGACCCCTAAAGCTTTTCTGCCTAATGCACTTCCTTACCTTTTCAAGCACTTTGTGTTTTTGCAAGGATATAAACCTGGATATTTTATATATTCTATGTTGCTGAACTAACTGGAAGATTAGGGGGTTTGAAAGATAGGAGCTCTGATAATAAATGCATTTTTCCCTTGTAAAACTTTATCTGTATTCTCCGTGCTGGGCACTCCTGAAGGAGAAATTCAGTGTGAAGAGAGGTTTTGTGACAGTTTTGCCCTTAGCGACCCTTAAAAGCAAGGAGAGGAAGAATTAAAGGAAAGAGCTGCAGTGTGCAAAGTCTGAAGAATTAACATCAGTCCCGTTTTCATACAGTGGAAAGAAAAGAGTTGACTGGAGGAAGAAATCTTTCCTGTGGTACTGGTAGAGAAGGACAGTATTTGAGACCTAGATAAGGCCTCACAAGCAGCAGAAGTGTATCACACTGCAGAAGCTTTCTGAGCTGTGATCAGTGTTCTAAAATACAATTTAAGAAACAATCAACAAAATATGTATTCAGTTAGTTCATCTGCAGACTTCAAATGCATTTGATAATCCCCATATAGTGCAATTCAAAAGTGTTCTTAAGCTTAACCTTATTTTAATTGAAAAGAGGCATCATGGTAGAATATACTGCATTGCATGTTTGCTGAACAGCATATATTATCTGGATAAATGGCTGAAAACTTTGCCACGTGGCAGTTATCTACTCCTTTATGCCGAATTTCACTTTTTTTTTTCCTTGTGAAATGAGTGGGTACAAACCTTTTTCTGAATATTTCCAGCTATGTTTTTATTCATTGTGTGAAAATTATATGATGCTCTGTTACCAAAACCAAAAAAATCTCAGTTTGTAGGCATATTTTGTAATATAATTGGCATTTTTTTCCTGTAAGAATGACAGTGGATGCAAAGATGTGTTTACCTTGAGGAGGAACATAGTCGCTTTCCAAAATAAATGCTATTTATGAACGTTTATTACAAATTGTCTGCAATAGAGTGAACATGCAAGCATCAGGGTATATAAGATTTTCTTTGGAACATACCTTTGGTAAATATATTTTTAACGGTTGCTAATCTGTTTCCTGCCTAGGAAACCAAGGAAGTCAAAGTGAAAAGGAGATTATGGCCATATTTGTTATTCACTGCTGTGCTGTTTCTCTGACTTCCATCTCCTACGCAGTTAGAAACTCTGCAGGAAAGGGATATGTGACTTGTGTTGAAAACTTTCAGATATCCTGTTTCTCTGGGCATGTAGGTTTCTGGCTGAGCAGGTTAACCTTTACTACTGGGCTGTATCTCTCCATATTTTCTTTTGCCCTGGAAAATTTTTGGTCTCCACTGTTCCTGACCACCCTGGACAGTTGGCAATCTCTTCCTTCCAGTCTCACAATACCAGCAGTGCAGTGGCACCAGCTATGTGCACGTCACTTTGAATTCTGCTGTCAGTTATATTTCTTGTGAATAAAGTGTTTCAGAATTCCTGGGAGCCCTGAATATAAACGTATCAATTATGTGTCAACACAACAGCATCTGTCGTTGAAATTGGGTATCGTTTATTTGGCATCAGCATAGCAAAGATTTGGCTGACAGCCAGAGTGAAATATTCCAGCAGAAGCTGCTGCAACAGAAGCCATCTCAGAAGCAATTTGCTGAAATTCAGGTGCTCTAACATAATCTTTTAATAAATTCTTAAGACATGAGGGACCTTAAGTAAAAAGCCTTTCATGTTCTACATTGTTGCCTACTATTATTCCTTTTCCATGTCCAATCTTTTTTCATTATTCTTCTCTTGGAAGAGATACATATAAGATTCTGGGATGTATCTGTCCCATGATTTAATATCCTTTTTTGGTTTTCTACTTCCTACTTCAACATTGTTTACATAAAAGCTCCAAATGAAGGCAATTGGCGATTCCTGCTTTGGGAAAACTTTGCTTAAGTATGAAAAGAGGCAAGGCTTTTAAAACAGGAAAGTAAGAAATTGCCCTTATAAAAGATGCATGTTCTGGAGGTTTTGCATATTTTTTCTTAATAACTTTGTCTTTTCCTTGCTTTTTGTTAGATCTTTTTCTTAGATTTAAGTAAGTTTTGCATTCCCAAAGACGCAAGTCAAAACAGTAATTTCAGAAAGTTAGGAAACCCCAAGTCTGTAACACACACCATTTGTCACAGACATAACTGCCATGGTTGAGTAAGCATTTTAGCGTACCTGTGGGAAATGGGGAGCTCAGATGACTTGGTTTTTATGGATGATCTTCATCATACTTGAGGGAGGTGAAGAGCAAATTCTTCGATTTAATGATATGGCTTGTCACCTGGTTGATTCTGATACTTGTTTAAAAATGAAAACAGGAAGATAAGAGTTAGAAAGGAGAAAATATAGCAGAAAGACTCAGTATCCTGTAGCGTATCCAAATGTTTTCTTCATGCCTTTTTACTGACTCTGGACTCCAAACAGCCCCCATCCTCTCATCAAATTAGAGTTTTTGCACTTGGGTGCTAAAAAACCGTAATTTCTAGGAAAGCATTAACAACAATACAGGGATAAAAGTAGTTGGGAGAAAATACACAATGGGTTTTCAATACTGAAGGAAAAGCTTGTAGAATGAAGATGAACTGGGTTTTTTAAAAGGTTTTTAGGGTTTGGTTTTTTTGTGGGTTCCTCCCCTCCTCCCTGAGGTCTGAAGTCCTATGAAGTTCAGTTTTTCTCAGAGCGGAGAGAACAATGAAAGGGAGGGAGATCTATCATATCGTCTGCATTTTAAATGGGCTGGTTTCTCTTTGATAGAAAATAAATAGTAAATTTGGATTAGCTCTTAACTTCCTACTCTCAAAAGAAATCACAAATCTAGAGTTAAGTAATGAAACCTGTCTTTAGGAAAATCAATGTAACCTGTATCCAAGCTCAATTTATTCAAGAGGTCAGCTTTGTTGCTGCCCTGGCATAGCTTGAATTTAATGATTAACCTCTTAATGACTGTTCATGCAACTTCCATCTGGTACTTTATATAAGCATAAGCCAAGATGATAACAGAATGCTGTAGTAAAGCAGCGTGTACTATTCAGGGAAAAATCCCTTTCCAAATCCTGTATGCAGCATGCATCAGCCCCAGTGAAACTGAGAGAAGCCCGTTAAGAAATCCGATTAGCTGTCTGCTCTCTAGGTGAGTTAAAATCTCTGTCCAGCGTGGTAATCAGTGATGTCTAACTGGTGGCTTATCTGCTAATAGTGCTGTCACCTTTCATAGGCGCCTCTCGTGCAGTTCTGCCTGGCTTGTGTATTCATTTTGGCCACGTAGAACACCGAGCGGCCAAGTGAGACCCTGTTATAAATTTTAAAATCCTCTTCAGAGCTGAGGCGCAGGCACTGTTGTGTTCTGTTGTGCTGCCCTTTATTCCAGCAGGTTTCCTTGTGAGATCTCCAGGTGCCATGTAAGCAGTAGCACACAAGAGGGGGGAGAGTGGGCTTTGTGGGAAAGCAGCATGGAAAAGTGCAGCATTAAGTTCAAGTTTCAAAGCAATGTCAAGTACTAGTTAGTTTGTTTGCTCCAGCAGTAGTTTTCTACAGGTGAGAAGAAATAGAAACATACCATTACAGGAAGAAATAATGGAAAATATTTCAAAAGTAGTTTTAGCTAATGTAGTACCCGTAAAGTCTAAATTGTTTTCCTGTTAAAATGCAGAACGTGAAGAAGCGCAATTCTAATGCCTGCAGTTTTTGATGTATTTATCTCCAGATAATACATATCAGGTGTCCCTTCTGTATGCATAAATGTGTCCATGGAGAGACTTGGCTGAAACCTGTGGAGCACTGCAATAGCAATCAAGATGAGTTGCCAGATGGGAGCTGAACTTTTCATCAGCCACATAAATATAGTCCTGAATCTTTTGAAGGTGTCATCTGTTGGTAGTTGCTTTCCCATCAGTGTATCTTCTATACCTTTCACTCAGAGGAGGTGAATTTATACTGCAGCTGTCTTGATTGTTGGGGGTTTCTTATTCGTTGTATGCTCTTTGCTTGTGGGTTCCATCCAGTTACTGTGATCTCAGCCATGCTTTGTACCTTATTTTGCATTTCATTCTGTACTTGCTGTTGTGAAATATATTAATACTGGGTCGTTTCTGCTTAGGTTTATTTTGAACTGTTTTTAGCATCCTCATGATTGAAACTTCCTTTTGCCCTCAAGGAAAGTGAGATGATACCTATGGTATAGCACAGTAGATAAGAGGTTATGCTTCTCTCTTCCTTTTCTCAGAAATTTGCTGTCTAGTTGTAGTGCTAGTTTCAAATCTTGGTTAATCTGTGAAAAGAAATCTCACTTCTCTGTAGGAAAGAGGGGTAAGCAATGGCTGATGGCCTGTATCATAGGAGGAGTAAGAAGATCTGATACTTCCAGCCCTGTGTAGGAAACAGATGGTTCTCAGAGTCCTGCTGGAGGTGGTGTATACTGTCCTCTCCTTGAAGTGAACAGCAATTGCTTGTTGATTCTCTTTTGTTTTGGAGAACCATGCTCAGGACTATGGATACAGTACACTTGGTATTATGAAGAATATTTAGGTTTATAGTCAGGTTACTAAGAGGCTCTGTTAAACCACTGCCTGGTTTTTGCTCAGATATTTAGTTTATTTCCTCCTCTCTGTTGAATCTCCATTCCTTTTCTTAGTTTCCTCTCTTCCCTGTTCAAATTAGTTGCAGTTTTGGAGGAAATTAACATTTTCCTTTTCTTTACACTTACATCAGAAATTCAAAAGACAAAACTCCCCTTCTTCACTCTCAGGAGTGAAGTGCTATTTTATAGTACTCTCAGATTAAATACTGGGGTTGCTAATCTACTTCTTGCACCACAGTTCTTGTATAGAGGAACAGCTTGTTTGGAGCAGTATTTGTAGACCCATTTCAGTATATCTCACTCACTGTTTCAAGTCAGTACTGCAACCTTATATAAGCCAGTCTCCATCCACTTAACTCCAGGACAAATGTGGTGATTAATATTTATATAAAAGCTTTCATGTTTCCACAGTGAAATCGTCTCACTTTGAAAAGAAAAGGTGTCTTTTTTCCCTGTTGACTTGGTGTGAAAAAGCTTGCAAAGGCTTCCAGCAGCACTGCATCCGAGACAGGCATCAGCAGAAGAACTGAGGTCATCTTTAATTCGGTATTTCATTTTGTGAAATTGCCTACTCCAAGAGAAATAAAACATTTACATGTATATTAACCAATGTTTGCCAGCTCTTGGAATAAAGCCAGTTCTCTCAGGGCCAAACAAACGCTCTGAGTGAATGAGTAATAATCTGCAATTGTCACTCCTAATTTATGGATGAGTAGATAGAGCAATGTTTGCCATTTTAAGTTGTCCTATTCGCTTGAAAGACTAGAAATCATGATTAGCTGTTGGCTTGGAGTATCAATAGCATGTCTGTTTATAGCTGATTTACTCAGTATAGCTGTTGCAAAAGTTCAAGACCTCCCCACATGATAAGAAATAATTGTGAAAGAAGATGAGAACACATGAAGGTTACAGATGTTTTGGAACACTACTTTGGAATCCATAGCCAGAAGATGAAGGATACGTGGCATCTCCTCTTTATAAATGACAGCAAGGCCTTCTGTGCCTCGTTTATTTTCTGAGGAAATCTGTACTGTCATCTCATGTTAAGAGAAAATTTAAAAATCCATGAATTCCCAAGATAATGTCTGTATTGGCTTTTGTTGCTGATAAGTAAGAGGAGGGCATACTACTGATTATCTTACAACGGTGTTTCCTGTCTCTGAGCCTTTCCATTTGCTTAATTTTCCAACAAATGCAGTTAACAACAGTTTTGGAAACTTTGTTTTATACATTCATGAGCATGCTTTTGCCATGAAGTTAACAGCAATCTTGCCATGATTGGGGTGAATAAAAACCCCAATCAGACTC
Source organism: Luscinia megarhynchos (assembly GCA_034336665.1). Lineage (NCBI taxonomy): Eukaryota > Metazoa > Chordata > Aves > Passeriformes > Muscicapidae > Luscinia > Luscinia megarhynchos. The sequence goes on from JAPFBE010000003.1 coordinate 77,249,068, forward strand.
TCTTTTGTTGAGAAAGAGGTGTGTTTTTAATGTCAGTACTTAAAATCCTACCTTATAAAGCCCATGATATTTACTGCCGGGAATCAAGCAGCCCCTCTGGAGTAGGAGTTAATGGGAATGAAAGTCACTCTTGAGATTAAATTGTCTGCAGAGTATCCTGTGAAGTCTTCATGAGGTCTTCTGACTGGTTGTGGAGGAGGCTTCTCCATCACACCTAAATACGTAGGCAGGAGGAGATGGATGAGAAGTATGAACCTCAGCTGTCAGCCACTAAAAGCAAAGACACATAGTGCACAGGTGAAACCCATCACTGGTGTCTGTCTTCTCTGAGGGATGGACTCTTCCATCCTCTTCTTTCAGTCTTTATTTTACTTCCATGCTTTTCTTCTGTGTGCTGGTTTGTCTTTGTTTTAATTTTGTTTCTTTTTTTCCCCTGCACATTAAGGGGTCTCTCCTGCACTTTCTGTCTGGGCTTCATTATCTTGTTCACCTATTTGCACTGCATCATTTTTCTTCCTTTCTCCCCACTGCATTAAACTTCCTATTTGTCATTGTGTCAAATGAAATAACAGCAAGAGCAGTCAGTGTTGCTGTTGTAGATACCAGGATGTCCACAGCCCAGGGTGAAGCCATTAATATTCTGTCTGTAAGCTGTGGAAGACAGGCTCTGAAGAGGTACCTAAGGACATGATTCCTCAGCCCCTCTTGAAAGGTCAGATGTAGGACTTAACTTCTCTACTGTGTAGCCTTAGCTGTCATTTGGTGTTTGCAAGCACTTGGATAAGATTAAAAACTAATATATCCCTCTTTTGAGAGAAGGTCAAATAATACGTGATTCAAAGTCTACATGTCTACTAGACATGTACAGTCTACATGTACTGGACAAGGTCTACTGGATCATGGCAGAAACCTTTAAACACCCATTCTCTGCACATGCACAGCTCCCAAAACCATCCATGAGCCCCAGTGCTGACATGACTTCCACTGTTGGGGTTCCAAGAGCAACTTGGTTTGATTCTTGAGTGCCTGCTGTTGAATTGACAAGAGAGATCTACTGAATACTCCAGTCAAATTATATATACATATAAAATACACAAATGTGGCTGTTTTAAACAAGGAAGCAAACTTAGTTGTATTTTTAAGAGCTGGTCAGAAGTATCTTCATAAAAACAGGGAGGTGGGGAGAACTAACCGTACCACAATATGAACCAAAAAAACCCCAAACAAAACACTCAAGAAAAAAAAACAAATCCCAAACCTAACAGAAAAGCAACACCCCAAGAGAAAAAACCCACAACCAATACACCCAGCAGCTCAGAGCAATATTTCTTGAAATTGCTTTAAAATATGAGACTATTAAGATTAATCTGAATCAGTCTATGCAGAGTAAGATAGATAGATATGTGCTTAGATCTCAGCAGCAGCAGGTGCTTGCAGTATTATAAATAGAAAGCAAAAATGGAGGTGCTTATTAAATTTGCCTTTATGATGCTTTGAAGAATTGCCCTAGAACAGAAAAGAAAAATTACCAGAGGCTCTGGATTAGAAGGATGACTTAAGTAGCTGTGCTGCCAAAGGAAACAGAACATAAACTAGAATAAGTGATAGACTTGTTCAGAAAAGGTTATCTAACAGTCATTTGTCTCTAACGTGGAGATGTTGGCCAAGAGTTTTGGAGAGATGTGATTGAACACAGGAGGGCTTAATTTTTTTCATCAGTTTTAATATGATATTGAGTTTTAATATATTTTCCAGGAGATTGCCCTGTAATCCTTTCTAGCACTTATATTTCTCAGGTTTTTCATTGTTTCCCTCTTCCTCTTCCCCCAGCTGACAAGACCTCATTCTGCACGAAACGTTTGTGTTTGTGAAATGGAATCGTTCAGAGTTTTTGTGGCCTTTTTGGATAAGGCCATGGTGAGGATCCTGTATCTTATTCAGAACTTTCTAGTGTTCTTGAAACACTGTAGGGCCTCCACAGAGAAGTGGCTGAGCATTGCAGCTAAGGAATCGTCAAGTAAACCAGATCAGTGCAACAGGCTTAACTGGCAAACTAATAAAAATACGCCAAAATCTGCAATGTTTTTTTCTTTAATGAGATACTCAAATTGATTTAATTTGGCAGAGAGCATACCAGGAAATCTTAGCACGGGAAAATAAGTGTGTTGGTGAGGAGCAAATTGCTCTGTGTAAGATGTGCTATCCTACTTTTTAATAACAAAGTACAGGCATCCTTGATGGTGGAGAGAAGGTCTGCAGTGGCATAGTGTTGCTGCTACACCCTTCTCCTTGGGTCACTGTCTTGGAAATTGCCTGGTACAGAAACAGCAAGGGCATCTAGGTTGGAAATGGTGATAACATGCATATGCAGAATGAGGCATTATCACTGAGTGAAGGGGGAAAGGGCACAAGTGTAGACAACTGGACTTCTGGCATCCACACCCAGATGGATGGGTGTGCATGCATGGCTGTAAGCATGGGCTTACACAAAGGGCTGGTATGTCACACCAAACATTCAGTGTATTTTAGCTATCATTAGGACATCAGTTGCAACCATGTCCTTAAGAGCTGGACAACTCAGGCAGCATGACTACCCTTGGAAAAATGCAGCAGGCAGTGAAGCTTAGACTTGCACTAAGCTTACTGGGGTTAATGCAGTATCCTGTATCACTGGTGACTCTCAGAGAGCCATGAATGTAGCAGATTGCTTTAAAAACAACCTGAGTGGAAAAGGAGACTGTACAGGACTAAATGAGAGGGGTGAATGTGACTAGTGTTGCATAGGGGGAGGTGATGTTTCAGTCTTGGCAAGTGCTTTAAAAGGAGGTCACTTGTACCGTACTGTGTTGAACTAGGGTACTGATCAATGGTTGTTTGCTGAGTGTTGTAGGGGAACTTCTGAGACATACTTCTTTGACTACCTGGGCTTGCTCAGGTCTCTGTTACACATATGGCTCCATAGCATTTGTTTTTGCTTCCAAGTTTTTGAGCTGAGGGAAAGTCTTGGCAGTAGAACTGTAAATAGGAATATATAAATAGGTGGTGCAAGAGCCAGTGTTGCAGAGCAGATGAGGTAAAACAGGTTTGTGTTTACAGGGTGGCTTTGCTGAGCAATTCCCTTTGGTTAGACTGTGCAAAACCTTCTTTCTGTTTGTAATTTTATTAAGTCTTAATTAAACTTTCTGCATTTAAATTAGTTTACATTAATGTCACACTGTCTTATTATGTGTATATTGACAGACACTAACAGGGATTTGATCAGCCTAATCCAGCTGAATGTAATTATGTGCCTTGCCCTTAAATAATTGCAAAGAGTCTATCAATCACGGCAGGAAAAGCCGACTGCTTTGTTATAATGTGGGATTGTTTAGTGAAATGTAGTAAGACTTCAGATTTAAACTGGGGAGTAAACAGAATGAGATTTTACTGAGACCAGCAGTAGGAAGAAAAACTTCCCCACCCATCCTGTGTTGCAAGTCGCAGTTCTTATCTTCCCTTCCCCCACCCTCCTTCAAGAAAAAGGTGTCCTGATTGCATTGTTTTCACACTGATGTTGAAAACATTTCTGTAACTGAAAGGAATTTGGGAAAGGTGTCGATTTCTGGCTGCTGGAGGGAGAGCTCTAGCCTAAACCTGTAGTGCTCTTCCAGTGTAAGGTGGAGGCTTTTATTTCATTCATTGATAACTTGATTATCCAGATCAAATGAGAGTGTGTAGAAAGCAGCAGAAGTGAGAATGAAATCTGCCAAATGGCAGCACTGCATAAGCTCTAAAATAAAGTTGGAAAACGAGTAAGTAGGGGAGTAGCAGGTACCCACTTCATTGATTGTATTTGGGTCGATTTCTGTGTGATTTAGTTACACTCTCCAGTGTCATGCAGTCCTTCCCTGGCACATATAAAAGCAGAGAGAGACAGGCATGTTGCCAGCAGTCTTTCCTCAGCTTCCTACTGGAAAATTATCTGTGCCAAGAAAAGCTTGAAAAACCAGAACTTCAGACAAGCCCCAAAGGGGATGAGTTTGAGATCTGAACCCCTCATTCAATATGTTCTGAAAGCATCAGGCTTGCTTTAAATTTGTGAATACCTCTAAGATACTGTATAGAATAAAATGGTAAGTTCTGTTGTCAGTGCAGTGCTGTGCATTTTCCCCTGTGGGACTGTCAGGAGGATTTCAGGACCCCAAATGCACATCCATCTTGCGTATTCCTGTGCCAGAAACTTCTGTATGTTTGAGCTAGAAGAGTGAGATTTCCCTTTGTGCCTTCTGAAGAAACAAACTGTTTCACAAATAGTTTTGATCCAACATACACAGATTATCTTGTGGTCAGGAAGTACACATTTCTGGATGTTCTAGATTTGTGCTATCTTGGACTGTTCTTCCAACTTTTCTCTTCTGTCAGTCACTCTGCATCCTTCCCCTCTCCAGTGCACATACAGGTGTACACACACCCCTGCCATCCAGACTCTGCTCTTGCCTCTTGTGGTTTGTGTGGTTTTTTGGATTTAACATGCCATCCTTGCTTGCTGTGGGCAAGGATTTTCTGCCTGCCAATCTTTAGCCTGCACTGAAAATTCAGTGCCAAAGTTCTAAAGACAGTAGAATTGTAATGAAAAGCAGCGGCAGTTCCACAACTCTCCTGTTTGCATTACAAAACTGTAACATCAGGCTTCGGACTTGCTGGCATTGTGCCTGGCACATGCCTCGGGAATCTGTCTCGAAGGCGTTTATAGTGATGCTGTCTCATAGAGTGACTGTGTTGGGAACAACTTTGTTTGAGCAGGGGAAGTAACAACCAGACCTCATGTAGGAAAAGTGTGTTTCCCATCCAGGCCGTCATCATTTCAGAAGATGAGCGCTGCTACCCTCTGGTGACAGTTCAGCTTAAGATGTAAGCGGTGACACTCGAGTCCTGGGTGGGCTGACGCAGCTGGACTGGAAAAGAAACACTGTTATCACACCTGACTCCTTGTGGCTGCCCCTTCTGGCAGATGCCAAAGGTTGGTCTGCGAAAGTAGCACTTAAGTTTTGAGCAGCTCTGACACCAGTGGCTAGTTTGTTATTTATTTAGCGAAGCTGTTTAGAAACTGACTGAATTTCTGTAAATACCCTGGAAAGATAAATATTTTGTCTCCAAAGGAGCCTTGTCAGGAACAGCTGAGAAAATTACCTTCTGTAAAAACAGCTGAGCAAACACACAATACCAAGTTATATGTTAGACATTGTGGTTTACTGCATTTATGTGCAAGATCATCTGTAGCTGTAGAGATGCAGAATGGCAAGCTCTTCTTTTACAGCCTCCCCTAGGAATTTAATTCATGCAATGGCAGAAATTACATGTTTATTTTTCTTGTGTTTTCAGTAAACATTAGTTGTATTTCTTCATTGGACTGCCTGTTGGAAAAGTTGTCTTGATGTTGGTTCTCTACCAGGAAAAATATGGGTTATTTATCCACCTGTTCATGGATCAAAAGAACTTGCCTTTTTGTTTTGTTTTAATTGCATTTTGCTCAGTTTCTTTGCTGCATTCAGGGCAGATAGGATGGCACTGCAGGTTGCCTGGCCTCTGTTCATCAATGCCTCCCCAAATGCAGAGATCCACAGCTCTTTGTTTCTAATGGAGATTGCTTAGAAGTCCTTAGAATTGTGAGAATCATATGGAAATAGCTTTCTGCTTTGGCGGCCTTGCTCTCTCTGACTTTCTGGCAGCATTCAGTGGCGGCTTTCATTTTCCAAATGCTGTGAGTAGTTTGGAGACTCTCAAAGCTGCATTTACAGCAAATGTGATGTTGCAGTAATGATGGGTCAATTCAGCTTTAGAAAAAAAGCCACCACCTCTCACTAAAAAATGATGTTAAACTGACTTCAAACAGAATCCTAATAGTTCCATATTGTTACGTGTATAATTAAAAGCTTTCACCCTTGAAAACAGAGTTCTTTTTATTTGCTAATTGTAATTCCTTGCTACAGTCAAATAGACTGAGGTAAATTTTTATGATATTAAGAATTTGCCTCATGCTGTAATGTGAAAATCCATTTTTCACAGAGCAAAAATTTTTCTCTTAATGCTTTTCTTCATTTTTAGCAGACTCTGAAATCATGACAGTGTCACTAAAAGAGAAGATCCCAGATTTAACATTGCAAGCATTATCTTCAGGTATGCATCAATTCTGCTGTGCAGCTCCAGTTTAGAAGGAAAGAGTGACCCAGAGCATTTTGATCGTGGAGAAGGAAAGTTATTTTTTTGGCTTTTGCTGCAGTCATTGCTCATATTGTTAGGGGATGGCTTGTACAAATTAAAAATTGGGATTTTTTAAAAGCAATTGATAATAAGTCCCCCTCTTTAGTGGTTGCACCGAATGATATTCCAGTACCATAAGAAGCTCTCCTGTAGCTGGAATATTCACTTTGTCATGGAGATGCTTTTGTGTTGCTCAGAGTGGGTTGCCTGGGGAGGTTTGGGAGAGGGATGGAGGATATGACTAGGATTGAAATGTTTTGTTAATCCTTTGGGGAGGCACAGTCTTTAGGGTTCAGAACTCATAGTCAAACTGGCAAATCTTTGCTTTGTCACTCACACAAATGATTACATAGAACCAGCCAAACTATAATTTAACATTTAGTGTGAAGCATGAGGTGTAATAATTGTGCTTGAATGTGATGGAAATACTGCTGGACATCTACTATTGCAGTTGCCTAAAAACTGTTAGAAGTTAGCTTTTTTGCCTTTTTTTCTCCCCAAAAAGCTGCCTGCATAGAGTCAGGCTTGCAAGGTGCTGGGTGCCTAATGGGTCTGGCACAAACACAGGGGCAGGTTTAGCTTCTATCTCTGTGTGTGGAAAGGGTGCAAACTGGTCCAAGTGTTGCTGCAAGTTCTACCCAGGTAATAGCCACACAAAGTGATGAACATATTCTCCAGAGAAGATGTAAGGGCTGTTATTTTTTACATATCTGCCAGAACTAAAATGCGAGGTAAAATAGTTGGACCTCAGTAGATGGAAAGGCTGTGTACAGAACTGTCCTCTCTGGAGACCTCATCTAGAGCTCCATGCACCAGTATTCCTGCTTGTACATATGTTCCAGACTCTTACTGAAATACTTTTCAAAATTCCCATTTAGCTGCATGTCTAATCTGCCCAAAACACCTTAGGAATTGGTGACCTTGCTGATGTTATTCCTGCAATGGCCAAACCTCAGAGTTTCAGGAAGAAGAATTCCCCATCCAAAATGAGGTTTTTCACCTCAAGGTAAAATTCAGTTATGAAGAAATGTTAAAAAAAAAAAAAAAAAAATCTGTGTTCCATGGAGAAGAAGCCTGGAGAAGAGGAGGCTCAGGAGTGACCTTATCATTCTCTCCAATTACCTGAAAAGAGATTGTAGCCAGGTGGGGGTTGGTCTCTTCTCCCAGACAACCAGTGACAGGACAAGAGGACACAGTGTTAAGCTGCATCAGGAGAGGTTCATGCTGGACAGCAGGAAGAATTTCTTCACAGAAAGGGTGACTAGACATTAGAATGGGCTGCCCAGGGAGGTGGAGTCACAGTCTCTGGAGTTGTTTAAGATAAGACTGGATGAGGCACTTAGTGCTATGGTCTATTTGACATGGTGATGTCTGGTCACAGGTTGAACTTGATCTCAGAGGCCTTTTCCAATCCAGTAATTCTGTGATTCTCTGGGGTAGCCTAAAAGGAGACTTCTCCTTTATTAGAATAGTACCCATGGTTGGTGTAACAGTATTACACACAGATCAGTCATTCATTAAAAAACCCCAAAACATTTGCCTGGTTTCAAAGCTAGGAAATAAAGCATCTCTGTTCCTTAGACCCCACTTTTATTAAGGAAATAAGAATGGTATTACCTCAGCTAACTTGTGGGTTCTGGGCTCCCCATGCTGGCTGGGGGGAGCACACCAAGGTTCCTTCTGCTGTCAGGAGCTACTGTCTCCTTCCGTGAGGTAAGGGGGATTAAAGCTTTGTGTGTGGGAGGCCCTGCACTGCTGCTCTGGCTGCACACAGCCCCTGTGTCTGTTCTGCTGGGGCTGTGCAAGGAGAGGAGGCTCTGCCATGGCCTGGGGCTTCAGCAGCACTCAAGGAACAATCCCTCCCTGGTGGGAAGGATGGTCCTTGTCACGAGGGTGGGGAGTGCTCCTGTTTTAATGACCACACAGTGCTGAGCAGTGCTTCCCTTGCCCTTTGGGTCCCTGCCACCTCCTCTTTGCAGCTCTTGGGCCCAATGGTTCTTCCAGCCTCCATGCAGCAGCTCTGGCTGCATGTCCCTGAAGTAATCAGTCCAGCAGCAAAAATAAGTAACAAGCTCATAAGTTTGTTGGTTTGGGTTCTTCTCAACTCTGATGCTAGTGTGTCTTGGTGATTGGGAACTACTGGTCTTGGGGTTTTTTTAATGCTCAATAATCTGAAGAGTATTGTCTGCTTACATGTCTTGTGTACTATTTTCCAACTGCTGGCAGACAGTCTGAATAATGTGTGTCTGCATTGTCTGCTGGTTTGTTGTTTGATTTTAATTTTAATGTCTCAGTAACATCCATACCCCTAGGGGAAAATTTAAATTATAAAAATTAATTCCTGTCAGATTGTTTGTTTGAATTTCAAGTTGTTTTGCTGTTCCAGAAATGTTGCAGTGTCAGTAGCAGGATCATGAAGCCAGGTTGAGCCAAATTGGCTTTCATACACTTGTAATTTTAGATTTGGAGAAAAATTAGTCAGTTTAACATGGTTAATACATTCATGCTGTAAGGTTGGTGATAACAAGTTCTTCAGACATAGAGACATGCAATTACCCTGAGTGCAGATAAACAAAATCTTTTGTGCATGTGTTGCATGTGGAAGGATATTCAAATTTGCAGTACTCCATGAACACTGGTGTAGCCTGAGTCAAGGCTGCCATTCAAGACTTGCAGGAATAGCCTTGTGTGATGTGAGGAGCTTTTAACTGCAGATTACTGAAGGTTAGGGTTAATTTTACCAAAAAAAGGAGATGATAGACTGGCATAGATATGGTTGGAAGATTGTTGGTATATTTTGAAGGACATTAGTCCCTACAGGTTCCACTACAGCCTTCTGGTGTAAAATTATCCCTGCTTAGCCACAATTTACTTGGTCTAAGATGTTGGCAAATACTTCAGCATTGGTATGAGTGACTTCAGTGACTCAGTCCACCAATTCATGTTTTTAGGTTTTGATGTTAGCTCTGCAGAAACAGCTCAGAGTAACTTAACACAGAAGACAGAATGAAAAACACTTTTGTATATAAAAAGCAGTGCTGGTGTTGGACAAAGAGGAATGTAATTGCTCTAGTAGACCACCCAGAATACTAAATTAGTGAATTTGTATTATGTTGAAGAACGATGTCTTTAGGTTTCTCCTCAGTAGCTTGAATTTTTTTATTGTTTTTTTTCTCCTGGAAACCTTAGCTCTTCAGTATCAGGCTGGCGTAGGCTTTGTGAGATGGGCATTTCAAACAACTTTACCAAGTCAACACTCATTTTCTTGACATTTTCTAGCCAGCAGGTTTCTGCTTTTGGGGGAAACTTTGCTATAGTGAACTTTAAAATAACCTCATTACCCCACGCATTTTAAATTTCAAAATTGATAAAAGTCAGGTGAAGTTACCATGTCTGGCTAGTTCCAGGCTGCTGTCATAGTACTGTGGACTACAGGTATGCCTGTAGTGTTAATCCCTTCTGTTGGTGTTCTACTTGTGTCTCAGTTGAGAGAGTTGTTGGCTTTTTGTTTAAGGCAGTAGTTGAACCAGTTTGGGGATTGCTTTCCCCCTTCAGATGTTTGGGCTAGTTGAGCAGCTAATACCCATGGAAGTAGCCTTAGGAGGATGGGATGTGTGCAGCCTGTGGCAGTGAGTCCTCCCCTGCTCAGGGGAGACTGGCATGGAAAGGAGACTCAGCTTCTGTCTGTGGAGGAAAGGTGAGCTTCCAGTTCTTCTGCAGCTGCTCCAAGGTTCGAGTTTGCACAAGACTGAAGTACCTGTGGGACATGACTTTCTCACTGACCTTTTGATAGTGGCTTGCTCTGAGATGTTTTAAATGACTAGTGCTGATGAGGCTGTTAATTACACCCATCCCAATGCTGTATTACTTCCTTCCTCTCTTCACTGGCATTCAGCCTTCCCAGAGCACAAGCAGAGTGGTTGCTGGCTGGATGTAATATCAGATAATTTGTTCTCATGGACTGTGCATGCCACAGGGAACAAGACCCTAATGTTGTAATCCTGCCCCTGTCACTGCATTGATGTGCTTTATGGATCTGTTTCTTTCTTCCCATAATTTTTAGTAGTCAGTGAAGTCCACAGGGGCTGGTAAGAGGCTTGGCAGTGTAAAGCACTCTGAATGTGCTTGTACAGCGTGGGCTGTAGAGTTTCCTCGTATCCAGCTGAGCACTGTTTTTTCAGGGCTGTTTAATTCCAGGACGAACACAGCAGAATCTACAACATCCTGGACTTTTCCTGTGAAAAAGTGCTGTTTCCTGCAGCAACTGTCCAATCCTGGCAGTCATGGCTGGGCACCTGGTGGCAGCAGGACCCTGGCAGCTTTGAGAGATCCTACACTTCCATTTTATAGTTAAGATGAACACTATGGCTCGTTTCTCTGAAAACTCTGGGTCAGTTTCTGTGCTAGTCCATCTCTGCCAGTAGCAAAGCCATGTAACACAGTCTACTGGAAATGTATTTGGAGATTGATGCCAGATTCCCAAACTGGAGAGCGTCAGCTTGCAATTCAAGTGGTGCTGACGTTTGCGGGAAGGCTTTCTGTTCTAAGTTGTCAGATGTTAGCCAGTGCATGTAATTAACTTGGTAAAATTCTGCTTCAGAATGAAATATTCATTCAAAAGAGACTTAAAAAAAAATCCTGATGTTTTTAATGTCTGGATAGTAAGTGATGCTGCACAGAGCAAGGCATACATTTATTGTTAGAGAGATTGGTTTCATGGCAGCTCCTCTTTATTACTGTGGTACACAGAAAGTCCCAGAGGCTTTTACTGTCCATCACTTCTTGGGTCTTGTGGGTAATCCAGATACAAAACCCACAGAAGGACATTAACAGTGGAAACAGAAAATATTACCAAAATACAGCCTGAAACGCTCTGGTTGGTGAATTATCCCAAAGGACAAATATAAAACTTTACTTTGCATAATAGTTTTTCTAGAGTTTGGTAATAAATCTTGTGAGCAGAGCAGGAGAGGGGATGGAAATGGGAGGGGTAAAAAATTTGTTTTCCCCAGAATAAATTCAGAAGTTAGAGAATTGATAAACAGCACCACCAAACCAGAAACCCATGACTAGCACTTGGTGTAATACCAAAAGCCCTGAGTCAGGGAGAGTTGAGGATTTGCTGAGAATCAGGTTATGGAAGTTTAGAAATCACATAGCCCATTTGATTAAAAGATGGGAACAGGGTGTTGTGTGTAGTTGCTCAGTTGCTTCATCCAATTTCTATTTACTTCCCCATCACGAAGTTCATTGACCACTTCTGGTTTCTAAATCTGTTACATATTTTGATTCTAATGCTGTACTGTGCAGAAGGAGTTGATTCTTTTTAAGACTTGAATTTTATTGTTTCCTCTTTTGAAAAATATCCGAGGCACCAAAATTCCCATTTTGTGCTTTATCAAAACTGAAATGAAGAGTTTGCCTCAGAGTGCAAGCTCAATATGCTAAGTTTATGATCAGAAAACAACTTCCTGAAAGATGTATAGGCAGGGGATACAGAATTGATGAATCCAGCTGAACACTGAGACCTTGTCATGCTTGAGCTTTTTTTTCTTTTTTTTTTTTTTTTTTTTTTTTTTGTTTTTTTTGGTTTTTTTGTTTTTTTGTTTTTGTTTTTTGAGTGGAGTTTTTTACTGTTGTTTTGTTTATTTGTTTAGACTGCATCCAGGATGGACCATATAAAGCCAGAAGTATTGACTCTTTGCCTTGTTGCTGGTTTTTGAGTACCACAGGCTTGCTATGATAGATAGTTCAAGTTTAGCAGAGTTATTTCACATTGTACCTTAAATGATGCAAAGTAATTGCCTGGATGACATTCACAGCAGGCAGGTTGTTACCTGTGAGAAAGGATGAAAAGTCCTTTGTAGCTGCACATAACCTCTAGGTGAGGATTCTTGTTTTGTCTGTGAGTGTTTTTAGTTCTGTTTTGTTTTTGTGATCAGGCTGATGAATGAGATTGAGTGGTAACTCAAAAAGAAAGCATCTCACTCTCAGTGAAACCTCTTCTTGTTTTTCAAAAAAGTAGTCATAAGACAACTTGTAGCATCGACCAGAGATGACACATCAAGAGGAAATTGTGTCTGGGGTGAACTGAGCTTTGCACCTTTGCTTGTTGACATATGGTCCTCACCTACAGCAGCACATTAAAATCATCTTTACATTTTGATACGAAGAAGAGGGAAAGAAAAGAGGAAGTTGCAGTAACCCACTTATGTCTTCATACATTTTATTCTGAGTATATTAGAGTGATGGAAGAACCTGAGTTCATAATTTACTTCAATTCAACTTAGTATTTGCTACCAGTAATTATTATCCTCCTAGTCTCTGTTTTTTTACATGTGGCCTGTGTCCAGCTTGTGCCATGGCAGAACTGCTGGGGGATGTGGTGGAGAAGAACATAACCAATGGCTGGCATCCAGGGAATTGCACAGCTCCAGGAAGCTCAGGGGCAAAAAACTTTGGGTATGGAAATACTAAGCCCCTACTAACTCTTATTTCAGAGAGGCTTTCATACCATGCTGTGTTTTTGTTAATCTCACTTTGTAGATACTTATGTATTTAAAAATCGTCTAGGAGCTGCTTTAGAACAACTACCTTCTACTTTATTGATGACTGCTTGTCTTCACCAGTGGTTTGTTAGCAGACTCCTTATTGCTTGGGCTTCTTTTCTATTGTCAATGACAGCTGCAGTGATAGTGACAGCACTGAGTCATGTTATGATTTAGACTTAGTTGTGTGGCAGCAGAACTAGAAGTATTAAATAAAGCAGCTCTTTCTCCCCATTTCTTCCCGTTGGAGTACCCTTTATGCCAATAAATACTTGATGATAAATGCTTGTGGCAGGGTGTATGCTTGTCCCTCCTTGTTCTGCAGGTTTGTGGGAGCCACAGCCCTGGGCAAGCAGTCTCCTGCTGTTTCAAGAAGGGGCAGCTGGAGCCCTGTGTTGATGCAAGACTAATTCAGATTATTTTCATTAAGTCTTTAGCTGTGTTACCTTGTTTGCCTTGGAGGATAAAATGTCTGGTGCTGGGCTTGTTTCTGGTTTAACAGAGACCAAGTTCAGGGTTCTTGGACAGATACACACCATGAGGAGCTGCTTTGGTTTTTATGGAGGAAGTGTTATGTGGATGAGCTGAATTCCATGATTCTGTTTCCTTGAAAGAGGCTGCATTGGTGTCCACTGGATGGAAGATTTACCAAGTAGAGCTGCAGATGTTTTTAATGACTGGAATATGTGTAGATCTTGCTCAAAAGAATTGTTTTCTTTCTTTTGCAGCTTCTTGTGCAGCCAACCATTCAACAGAATTCTTCAGCCTCTTGTTTCAAAAGACCTTGGACAAACTTCTGCTGTTCCACTCCCTTTGGCACCACATTTCAGCAAAAAAAAAAAGATCCAAAGAGGATGAGGCAGCTTAGAGGAAAACCCAAAAAAGAGACCTCCAAAGATAAAAAGGAGAGAAAACAGGCAATGCAAGAGGCACGGCAACAGATCACCACGGTGGTGCTTCCCACACTGGCTGTTGTAGTACTGCTGATTGTCGTGTTTGTTTATGTAGCGACTCGCCCAAATACAACTGAATGATGCAGCTTTTCAGACTCTCTAGCTTTGGGATATTAATTTTACCAAGAGCCAAAAGGAATTCTCTGCCACTCTTTTAGTACTTTGCAAAGGATCTTGCTGGTATTTTCAGTCTTTCTCTTGGCTAGGGTCCCATGGATTCTCTTTAGGAATGTAACATAAAACGTATTAGTGAATGTGCCAGTACGTTTTATGGCCCAGTTATGTGCCTTTCAGACTTTTAAAAATGGTGTTTTTCTTAAAGCTGTTTGAAGCTCTATATTGTAAAAGGAAATCGTGTTCTGCTATAAATTTGTAAAAAATCAGCTTTCAGCTTTTATCACTGCTATGGATAATGTTGCTCCCATGAGCTCTTGTATGTCTATTTCAGAACTTCCAAAGAAGTACATTTCTTCTTTGTACTTAATGTCATATGAAGTGCTTTGATTCAGAAAGGATATATTTATTTTTTGAATAAAAGAAGTCTTACTTGGAATCTTCAAATTATTTTGAAAAAAATGTGACATTGTGAAAGCCTACATTGTGTAATAATTTTTTCATCAACCACTATATAGTTCACTCAAAAAGTATTTCTTTTTGGTGCGAGATACCAACATGCACAGTGAATACTTCAGTATCTGCTGGATGGAATCTTACAGAATTTGGACAGGAGATTCTGCCAGGTTATGGTGAAGTAACTAATACCAAACTATATAAACACAGATAATTGCTTATCTGAATGTTCAATATTTGAAACTGTGTAAGTGGCAATAAAAAGGTGGTTTTGCATATAGCTCTTGATTATTTCTTTCATTAAAAAGGGAAAAGTAATAGTGTAACTTTGGTCTCTGCTCTGTTTGCTGAAGTGAGCTGCTGTCCTGTGGCATGTCCTCATCCCCTCATTGGAAGGAAACTGTGAGCACAGCTTGGGCAGTTTAATTCTAGGAAATAAAGCTGCAAATTCTCATCAAAATGATCCTGTATTCTACTACAGCACTTTCTCATCCAAGTATTTTAAGGCACTCAATAGGCGTTACCCTTCAGAAGATTTTGGGGAAGGAGATTGAAAACTCTTCACTGCTGCTTAAATGCAGGCCAAGCAAGGAAGAACATGATGCTACGGTGCACTGGTGCATGGCAGGAAATATTTCTGTGCTGAAAGTTAAAGACCCTTTGAGTCTTTCCCTCATGTGTAGTCTTTTGGCTTGGAGATGGTCCCAATGAAGTCATTGGGACTCTTCACTAAGGTGCCAATGAAAGGGGGGGCTGTGTTTGCTGCATTACCCCCATGTACTGCTCCTGTGCTGCTAGCCAAAGCTGCTTTACAAAAAAAAACCCACTCAGGTGGGCAAATGCAGGTCCTCGCAGTGTACTTTGCCCTAAGTCCCATGTTCCCACAGCAGGGAATGGCTGGCTATAAACCAGCTCCACAGGAAATGATGCTTCTGACGCGGTGCTAATGCTGTCGGGAGTGTCTAGTATAAAAATGGCCCTGGAAACCGAGATGTTTTTGAAATACAAAGTTTACTAAAACCTGAAGAGAGAGTTTGGATGAACTGTGAGGTTGTTCCCCCCTGCAGAGTGCATCATAGCTGGGATATCTGCACAACGAGCTGCACAGCCAGCATGGCCAGCATGGCCTGACTGCAAGAGCGTTTACGCACTGAGTGACCAGCGGGAAGTCTGCTGGCAAACCCCTGTGCTCAGCGAGCCGTGTGCTGACACTGGAATTATCTGTGCTTTGCACTGACAACTGCTTCCTTCAGCTGGGGAGCTCTGAAATGATGAATCTGTAAAAGTAATTGCTTAGTCTGTCATCTCCCAGCTGTTTCTGTTCTCCCCGGCACCAAATCTTTGTCCTATTTTTATTGTATCCTCAGTCAGGGATGGCTGCAATGGAGCTCTGGTAGTTTGCACCTTTTTCAACTGAGCTGTTCAGCTTGAATAAAATTTGTGCCTGAGCAAGTGTCCAAAAGTGTATGCAGTTTAAATATGCATGTCCTGCAGGGTGTCTTGGGTGTCTGGAATAGAAGTGCAGTTTGTGATAACCTCTTGCACAGGTTCCTCAGGTTCCTCATCATCCGCTTCCATAGATTCTTAACCAGGGTTTTTCTGGTTCTTCTTATTCTGTAATACTTTGTGATGGCTCTAACGAAGTTCCAGTGACTTCCCCATCTCTGAGTAGTAGCTTATTTCAGTCCCTACTACCTGCAGGGCTTTTTATGGCCCCAGGTAATGATTTTATAATTCAGAGAGCCTTCCCTGAAATTTTTCAGAGTCCTTAGGTGGTTTTGCCCCACCTTCATTTTCTGCAAGAGTTCAGTCTGTGACATAAGAGCGATGAACTAGTGAACTGGCTGATAACAACTAAGTAGGTAAAAGGTCAGTTGGGTTAGATAACATTTATGATTACTCCTCTAATGAGATGTTACATTTCTGCTGCTTTTTCTTATGCCCTTCCTTTATCTCTTGTCATCTGTAAATTCTTGAGGTCACAATAATAATCTTTTCAGAGACAAATATCTATTAATATGAACCTATAGCTAATTTAAGATGTGTATTTCAATTCTCTGAAATGTGCAATTTTACTGAGTGCTAATTCAGAGGAAAATAATGTTACACTTTCTGAATGGTTCCTTATGTAGAAGCTGGAATTGATTTCACAGTTCAACTTAAAAAACCAGTATTTTTTTCTCTAGTAAACAATGAAGTTGGATTCTGACATTTTCTACCAAATTCCCTTTTACTAGTATTGAATATGAGAATGGGGATTTGGAAAAAAGGTATGAAGCCTCTGCAGACAGAAACTGTCAAAAATCACGGAGTAATAATGGGGAAGTAAATGAATGGTGGTTGCCCAAATGTCAAGTTGTATGAGCTTCTCAGCCAAAGGTGTAACTGTGCCTCTGTTTTTTTAACTGTATGTATTACTCCAACTGTCAGTTGCCTTCAAAAATATTTTAGAAATAGGGTTTCAAACCTTTTCCCAGCATACAGTAGCTTGTGGGCAAAATCGAATGATTTATTACAAGCATTTTCCAGAAAACTCACGCTGAGACACTTCTTCAGCAGTGTCTTATGGTTTCCAAGGGTGCTCATTATCAGGTGAAGTCATTAAAAACCTGCCATTGCCTTCTGATAAATCAAGTAATAGAAGCAGTTTTTTAAACCTGATTTTTCAAAGCATAAATCAAACCTGAGTCAAATACTTTAAACATCAAGGTTTGAATGGAGTTTTATAAATGTCTTCCAAGTGCTAAGAAAACAAAGTGATCGTGTCAAGTATTCTTGCAGTGGGGTAAATGCCCAGCTGTGTTACACATGGCCCCACTCCCCAAATACAAGTGAGAGAAGCCAGGCACTGCCTGTGGTCTGAAGGAAGAGCTACACATATTTTAAGAGCTCAGAGAGATTGGCTCCTGGTCTCATGTTTCAATTCATCTACAAGAAGATATTTACTTATTCACAGATGTTCAGTTTAAATGCACACACCAGAGAAGACGCACTGTTGTGTTTTCAGACAGTTTATGTTCAGTGCCCAGATGGTTCATGTACAGCTTTGAACACTCCTGTAGCTGTGGAAGAGGAGAAAGAAACAGACTGATCTGTTGGTTTAGGGAGGGACACAGGAATGCAGCATATCACAGTCTAGGGGCATTGCTCAATCCATTGGCAGAAACTTAGATGCAGTACATTAAATTACACCCTATTTATGGATTTGAGGGTGTCCATGCGATTAAATAGTAACTCCAACACAGTGAACTTTGAGATCTGATCCCCACAGTGAGGGAAAAACAACACACAGTTCCCACATTGGTTAACCCAAGCATTTTCTCAGCAGAAGCTGAGTGTGTGAAGAAAAAAAAAACTAAATTTCCCTAGCACAAGGCAGTTTGTGTGTAAAATCTAGTGGATAGCTATTTTGAATGAAATTAAATGGGGGAAAGTAAGGACTGTGAATAATATAATTGGCTGTTGTAGGTTGTAAAGCCAGAGGGGAATGATACAAGCTAAGGACTTTCTCCCCAGTGCGCTCTCCCAGCTGTTGAGTCTGTGGGAGATGCAGGAGCAGAGAGCAGCAGGAGTGAGTGGAGTTCAGCACATACCTGAGCTGGCTGTGTAATCCAGGCTTTGATGACTGCCATGACAGCCTGTAGATGTGAAGTCACCTGGGGCTTATGCATTCAGCAGTCTCTGTTGACAGCTTCCTTCTCATTGCCACTGGTGGTGTTTAGTTGAGCTTTGAATTAAGTGCTGGTGGGCTTGATTCTGTGTGCTGTTGTACTGCTGTTAAACTAGGAATTAGAACCTGTTACATGACAATAAATCCAGAACAGTGACACTGGGGGGTTAGGCATTTCCTGTACTATCTCTGATCACAGCAGAGATTTATTGGCTGTTGTTTAAGTCTCCCCATCAGAAAAGCAAGAGAGCTGTGCCTGTGTATGTTCATTTTTGTGTTCATTTGGTACTGTGTTTTGCTGCTGCAGTTTGCATTCCTCTCTACATTGGCTCAGAGTACCCGCTGTCTCATATTCTTCCATTCTTATACTCCTAAATTTCCCATACATAAAAGGAGAGAGTAAAAAATAGAAGAAAATGTGCTTAATATCCAACTTTCATGTCAGCCACTTTTAAATGGCTATTTAGTATTCAGCAACTGCTTTTTCAACAGCCTCAGAGTAAGTTTTGGGGAGTGAATTGGACAGCAACACTCTGGCAGCTCTTATGCCACCAACTATTTCAAAATTACATCTTGATGAAACATGTTGGCAACTTCGTGCATTTGACCTCTGTTTTCCCTTCAGCCAAAAAAAAAAAAAAAGCTAGTGGCAGCCTGAACCATTGTTCTTTGTATTTAAAACAAGTCTTTCAACTGGGAGCCAAAACACTGCTTTTCAGTACAGCTTTGAAAAATCATCCAAAGTCCAGCAGCTTAAAAAAATTTTCCATTGCCTCGCTATTCACAAAGTAGAATATAAATTTTCTGTATTTTTCTGGCAATTTGCAGCTCCCTAAGATTGCACCTTGTCCTGTCAAATGAGCCTACTGATTAATACTTTTTAAATTTCTTTTTTCCATTTTTATTGCTGTTTTCAGGAAGTTATACCCTTGGACTCCTCTGATTATTCCTTTTTAACAATATACATCCATGTCCAACCCCGGTACATAAATGAGTAATTTCTCAGTCTTATTTCTGCTGTCTATGTTTTAAAAGTTTTTGGTTTTTTTTTTTGCCATGATAACATCAGGAACAAGTATCTTCCTTCAGAAACCTCACACCAGTTCAGTTGAGTTCCTGCCTTTTAATGCAACTAAAATATTCAAACCAGTGGCGTGGCTCCAGCTATACTGCAGTAGCAATGGGCTCATTTAAATTGGGGATTGTCACACGAGCAACTTTTGTTGTTTGGTTGAGAAAGAGAAGGACAACCTTCCTGGTAAGTGGGTGTTAAAAAAATGGCACCTTGATCCATGGTGTCTGAGCACATTTGTGGCACAAAGCTCTCTGAGAAGGCCACAGCAAGAAGCAGGCTGTTGAAATACAGGTACTTCCCAGCTTCTCGCAGGCAGTTGTCTATATGGCATTGCACTAAACTCTGGTATTTTATCAGCCAAAATCAGTAGCTTGCCCAGATCTTTAAAAGCATTAGGAAAAAAAAAACCATTGTACCAATTCTTTGATTATTCCATTCACTCATTCTGCATTACCTCATGGACCTATACCTTGAGAGGTGTCCTCAGGCCTGAACTGGAGGCAGACACATACACTTCTTTGAAGATCTAGAGCAGACTGTCATCTTGTATGTTGGAATCTGAAAGTGGCAAAAGACTCTGCGTAAATGGCTATTTATTTTGCTCTTCTGAAAGACAGTATTTTGCTGTCTTTTTGCTTCTACAGATCTTTCCCAGCTTAAAATTTAGCTTTATTTTCAGAGGTTTCTGAATTTCTTCATTAACTCTTATAAAACTGCATCTCCATCTAAGCTGAGGATATGTATATATTTAGTTTGTTCAGATGTCCTTCACTCATCTTTTTATTCAGTCCTTGTTCCTCCAGCTGAGTCTAGTAATTTTCCCGAATTTTCCTGTAAAAGGTTCTCTGATGTCCTCATCTTCATTGCTCATTTTACTGCAAGCTGAGCCAAACTGGTATTTAAAATCTTGGTATTTTGTATAAGTATGATGTAGTGTATTTTGTCTTAGTGGAAATATAGCATCGAAAAACAATTTACATTTTAGCCATGGTCCTGAATATTAATGAGACTTCTTTTACTCACAAACCGGAGCAGTTTGACAGCCTGGTATTATTTTTATCCAGATTTTCCCAGGAAGTTGGCAACAGTATATGCTGGAAAGTAGTTCTTCAGTATCTCATTCACTGAAATTGGTGGTTCATCAACAGTGTCTGTAATTTCTGTTTCGCTTGCACAGCAATAGAATTCAGTATGAATTGCAAATAAAAAGAATCTCAATATGATGCAGATTTTCAGCACATGGAGTTGAATTAACTCTGCTCAGTTATATAATGTTTTCCTATGATGTAGGAAAATGTAAAGAATTTAGACCCTTACCTAAGACTGATCACATGTTGTCTTAAGTTAAAGTTTTTCCTCAAGGTTCCAATATAGTTAAACAACGAGCCAACACGGAAGCAAAACTTCAATCCAAAATAGGTGCTTCTGAATACAGATTTTAAAACATTTTAAAGTCTCAATGTAAAGTGTCTGAAATCAGGTTCTGCCCCTGGTGAATTCTATAGGTCTTGTAAAAGGGGCAATATGGGTGGCTTCAAAATATGTGCTTGGCTTTTTAATGTTCTTCTCACAGAGCAGCATTTCCAGAGGCCCAGGGGCTATTTCCACAGCCAAGAATCACCAGAGCATAGATAAGCTTTTCATGCCAGGAGCTGAGACATGGTTAAAGGCCTTTATTATTTTTCTATCCAATCTAAAGAATTTCTCTTTCTTGATTCTAATTTCAATGGAAAAATTCCACTTACTAGCCCTCTGTACACTACAGAATTTTAAGTATCTTAATTTACAGTGCTGCAACAGGGTCTCTGCTGCACACAATTTAACTGTGCAAAACCCACCTGTATATTTTAGAATATGTTTAGAGTTTACTTTGTCGTATAGTCAAGTTACAATATACTTAAATCTGTAGGGCAATGATGATTTTCTTGAAAACTTGATGTTACAAATACATGCTATTGGCAAAGTGCCTAAATACATTAAGCAGCTAGTTGCAGATTTTAGTTCTGAGAAACTCATGGGTGATTACTTGGTTTGCTTTTCTTAATTGTGTGACTGGCTTAAGTATGCCTGCTTTGCTGCATCTTGGCATATTTTTTTAGAGTATTTTCAGAATATCTTTGCAGCTCTTCAAGGTGTGAATTTAAACGTTCTTCAAATTCTCTTGCATGTTTGTCTTCCTCTTGAAGGAACTTTTCTGTTGTTGCAAGGAAGGACATCTCAGGGGGAGACTGAGCAATGAACAGAAAATCATGGTTAGGAAAAACCAGCAAGTGCTACAATGTGTTTGCATTATCAAATTCTAGATGTAAAAAA
Source organism: Luscinia megarhynchos (assembly GCA_034336665.1). NCBI lineage: Eukaryota > Metazoa > Chordata > Aves > Passeriformes > Muscicapidae > Luscinia > Luscinia megarhynchos. The sequence goes on from JAPFBE010000003.1 coordinate 77,270,437, forward strand.
CATCTCGACCTATAGCAGCTAATAACACTATAATGCTTTACACCTCTTCAAGAAAGCACCATTTTTTAAGGCATGCATTTTTAAAGGCATCCATGTGCCTAAATGACATGAACTGAAAGTTGTATTTGATTACCTCTGATATTCATAGCATTAGCATGTAGTTTGGCCATTAAAAATTTAAATATCCCACTAGGCAGAATTATTTGTATAATGTAGACCAGGGCAGAGGACAATTATATTTTTTGGAATTACAGAGTATAATTAGTGTTGGATACTGCTGATTGTCTCCTGGAATTTTAGCTCTCTGCTTCTGTGATACGATGCTTTCTGAGGAAGGGAAGAAAACCTGTGCTCATTTCAGTACTATTAACTCCAAGTCCTGACATTCTGGAGAATGTACTAAATTTTTGTTCACTGCAAGTAATTCACTGAAAAATTTTTCAATTTAATGAGCATTTAGTAGACTCAGACACAAACCATACCAATAATGAGCCTTTAGATGGTTGTCATGGGATGCAAAGTTGTATAAAGCAAAGGACGTGAGAATCTTTGTTGGAACAAGTTCTAAATTTTTAAGCACCAATTTTTGTTAATTTTCTTGCTAATACATAAGATGCATTCACTGGAATATCTTTATAAAAAGAAATATGAAATAATTTTTCTTTTCCTAAAGATACTACGCCTGTTTAAATACATTCAATGTTTTTTTGTAGAGATAAAAGCAATTTTATGGCATGAATTTTTAAGATTTGGCTGAGGAAAAAAACTTAGTATAGAAGCTTTAATATTAAAAGAAAGATAATCTTCTATCTTTATACTGTCATGTATTGGGAAAAATGATTGACATCTTTAATCTTAAAGATAATATTAAACCATATCTTAAATAGTTTTAGTTACTCATTAAATTATTCCTCTAGAATTTCAGGTTTTTTTCCTAGAATTCAAAAATGTTTGAAGTTTATATGTCAGCACATCAAACAGTAATTCAAATATTCAGATGGTCTGTGGAAAAGGCCAATTCTATTATATCCATAAATTTTTATTTCAGGCTCCACTGTATCAGAATGGGTATTCCCTATTTTCACAGCAACTAGAGACAGATTTGGACTTTGTTTGCAACTTGATTGAAAACTGCTCTTTAGCAGCTTTTAAAGCTAAAAGATACTAATAAAAAAAATGCTCTAAAGCACCAATCCATTCAAACATTTTGCAGCAGACTCTGAGATGAAATGTAGAAATTTCCTATAGGAAACCTCTTTTCTTTTCAAAGTACAGAAGTAAGTGATAGCTGGAAATAAATTCTGAGTTTAATACCATCCTTCTTGAGTGAGAGAGGCTTCCTAATGTACAGGGCTCTTAAAATGCAATTCACAGAAAAAGCAGAATCTTCCTTTTCTCAATCCTCCAAATTAATGTTTTAAAAATGATGGGCAAGAAAAAGTGACTTAATTTGACATGTATGAATAAGAAACCTAAAAGTATTGGAACATTTTGTGCCATAACACTCCCTCTCTCAATCCTTGTACTAGCAAAGAATAAGAAAGAAAGCCAGTCCTCTAAAGTTAAAGAAAATGGAAGGACATCACCTGTCTTTGATTTTCTTCATAAACATGTGCATGATTTCCCATTCATAAATTATCACTGTTCCCATATGAGGAGTTTTTATGACATTTTGAATGCCACGGCTACATCCCATTTATTCCTTCATGGGCTAGGTCACAAATACATCTTGTGATGTCAAGATTCAGTGACAGAACTGTTAGTATACTATTTTAAATTATTTGAAGAAGGCTTTTGTATTATGAAGAATACATTGGATTTGGAGGCTTCACTTAAAGAATCATGATGTGTTTCCCTTACTGAATACCAGCTATGAAATCACTGATTCAATGCTAAGCAAATAAAATACTTGCAGTGAGAAGCATGAGAAAATGGGAAAATCTGAATCTGAATTACAAATTTAATAGGAGTCATCACCTAGAGAAAAATGTCATGTCAGACTTTTCCTTATGGACTGAAGATTTACACAGATGCCAGTCTCAGAAACTTTACATCAAGTTATAAAAGATTCTTAGAGATTCAGGGTAACAGTTTCTGACTTGTCATTGGAAACACACTGGCCTCACAATCAAGCTATCTTCCCAAACTGTTGAATGTCCTTTGCTTCAACTGGTACTTTGATGTGTTTCTTCTTGAAACACAGAAATGAGACATTTCTGAATTCCTTTAGAGTGGAGAGAAGGATGTTTATCACTTAGAATAAGCAGGTCATGGCTCCCCACAGCTCCTTACCCGAGGGTCAGACATCACAGACTATGATTTTAGATGGATCCCTAATGCATTGTTTTTCATGCACTTTGAGAGAAGGTTTTATCTAAGCAAGTCTAAAAGGCAACATTCCTTGTTAGCAGCACTTTGCTTTCCAAGCCTCTGGTCTGTTCTTTCATTATGTTCTTTATTGTCTTTACTTTTGGCCTCTGAGGAAGAAAAACCACAAAGAAATGCTTTAATCCATGTCTCAGATGAGATTCATGGTCCCTGGTTTTGAATTTCTTTTTCTCAGATATTACTGCTTTTATGTCTTTTGATTTTCTAACTGAAACTGGATAGGGATGGGTTCATCATAAGCTTTCCATCTAACTTGTTTGGGTAATAAGGCAGCAAGGACTCTACTCTTTCATTTCTACAGTGCTAGCTGATGTCGTAATTCTTTGGTGTATACCAGTAATGAGAATCACCTTTCTGCCTCATCATTTGCTGGAAATGAAGCAGTGCACCTGACAGAGATGCATATTTCTATAGATGAAATATGAAGTATGCATTCTCCTTAAATAAGAACTACCCAAAGTGGTTAATAATTAATTCTGGGTTGCTGGGGAGGAGCCCTTCAGGAAGCTATAGCTCTCTCAAAGAGAGACAGACAGATCTGCCCAATTAGTTTGCCTAGAAGTAATCTCTTACTTGCCTCATGAGTTGTCCCAGCATTCTTGATGCACCTTCAGCAGGGCAGCAAAAAAGCTTTAACTCGTGGGATATTTTAACATTTACTGGTCAAATCATGAGCAGCCAAACCCCAGTGTTAGTGTCTTCTCATGCTTAGCTGCTTCTGCTTTCCAGGAAAAATTTTGTAATACCAAAAGTAGAAATTGGTCTGGCTAATTTAAGTCTCACAGTGACTAAATTTGGGATGTTTTGGGAGTAGTTTCCTCTAACTCTACACTGCAATACATCTTAGGCAGCAGGTACAGATCCCCATCTTAAATATGCTTCTTCTCATAGATGAAAATTAAATTTGAGATGCCTAGAAAATTGCTGAGTGACATAGAAAATTTTTAGAGAGCCTACATAGCTAGGTAATAGTAATACCTAGGAGTGAAAGGCATGGACTATAGCATGCCTCAGGGTAGGATCAAGACTGCCAAAATAATTCCTAATGATGTCCAGTGGTAAAATTTACAGCTTTCCATTGCAATCTATTTATTAAACAAGTTTCCATACTAATGTTTAAAAATTCCCTAATGTCTAATTTAAATTTTAATTATTACAGCTGAAGTCTTATATTTCCAAGTCTTGAAAGCCAGAACAAACAACAACAGTCTATCATCTGAAGAGAAAACATGAGAAAGTATTTATGACTAAAAGATCAGGAATAATTTTCTGAAGTTGCTCATTTCAGAAAGAGAACACAAGATAAAGTACTGTTCAGAGAAAAAGCATTTCCCTAGATTTGAAAACCTTTTAAACAAGAATTTTTGGGGTTATGGGAATTTCCAGTGAATCCCAGCTGAGCTTTCTAGTTTATTTAAGGAAAGAATGACTCTCTATACATGTAACCTCTAAGTAAGAATGTGAAAGGGCAGAGGTTCCAGTGGAACACTTACATTTATCTTTGTCTGAACATTCTCTACCAGGAGGACTGATGTAAGTCACTGTCTAAAGCCCTATAGATTGTTTTGTCTCTTTCTCAATACCAAGAGAGTAATTTTGGTAGATATCAGGACATCACCTGGAAGTCTGATGTTTTCTATTTGTGTTACAAATATTCTTCAGAAAACTAGTGCTCTATAACATTTTCCAAAGTTTTGAACATAATGGAGATTTCACGTTGGCCCTGTCCCTGTGTTCTATACCCCTGAAGACCTCAGAACTCTGTCAAAGAACTTTGGTATAACATACTGTGTATTTTTCCCCCTCTTTCTCCTCAATGCAACAGCTTTGCATTTGAATACAGAACTCTGGAGTAACAGACTGTTGAATGATTTCTGCACTAAAGCTGTGGTATCCAATGTCAGCCTGAGTGACGCTTTAATTTCAGTGGTCTGAACTTGTACCTGCTTCAATGCCACTGATTTGGACCTAGACTCTGTATGAGAAATATCTCTTGCTTCATAGTTTTGTTATGTACTTTGCCCACACACCAGCTGGAAAGTCTTGGCATTGACCCTGACCTGAGTGCCAGCTGGGAAATAGCTTCCCTGCAGCTTGTAGAAGTGTCTCAGAATGGACATTTTTCCCAGGCTTTCTGGAAACAGAAGCTTTGTGATTTGGTGTCTCTGTCTGACACTTCTGACAGAAGAGAGAAGAATTGGTGTTTATCAGACTCATCTGGAAAAGTCCAAATTACTCATTTCATGATTTATAGTTAAAAGGAAAAGTCTAAAGCCATGAGAAACTAAAAGCCATTTACTTAAAATTCCTGTGAAACAGAAGAATATAAAAATGCAAGTGAGGTCAAACATCTGGGACTACATGGCTCTCACTGTTCTCAGACTACTGGGACAGAGCTGAGGGGACCACAGTCAGTGAAGGGCTCCACTGCAATCCCTGCTTCCCAGGCACACCATCATTATGGTTCTTCCTGATTCTGCACTATGGAGATAGTTCTGCAGCAGCCACATCTCTGATAGGAAAGAACATGCATTTCGTTTCTGAAGTGGCCAGCAGAACTGGGGTACAACAACCACGGGTACAATTGCAGTCAACACCCCCCAGTAAATGCTGAAGTCTGCCCTCTTCCCCCTCTATAGGTTCAACCAGAGCCCTGCAGCTGAGGATCTCCTGATACAAAGATCAGGATCCTGATACAAAGATATCACAGATGGCCAGAGGGAGCCCTGCAGTTCATTCCTCACTTACATTCTGAATTCCACTGGTATGATTTCATGGTTTGAGGTCAGGAAAGTGCTAATTTGTCAAGTGCAAAACAATAGTGGCCTGTAGTGGAGGCCTAAGGGAGGAGATACTCAGGAAAAGGATAAAGCTCAAATTCAAAGGGAGCGCTAAAGCCAAATAATTATGGAAAGATTTTCTTAAGTTGTCCTAGGCAAAGTGGGATTTGTCCCACTTGTCATGAAGTTTGTAGTCTCCAGCCTATGAAGACCAAAAGAAAGAATGCTGTCCTATTACTCCTGCACTTCAAGAAGAAACAAGGATCACAGTAATAATTTCTGTTTCCTTTCAAATACAATAGCTAACATATGGAAAATTGTTGCTGTGATTTTTCTGATTTCATCCATCAGATCAAATAGGAACTTGATTTGTCTAATGGCACTTAAGGCAGTAAGTTTGCAGGTATTATGGAAATACACTTGAGGCAGAGTGCTCTTACAGAGGCAACACAAAGTAAGTGCCCCAATATAGAAGCCAATAAAATGTAAAATGTAGAAATCTTTCTCACAGTCACATAATGGCAGGTAATTATCACCATTGTTATTAGAACAGAGGTATGGCTCAGAAGTGGATGTTTAATCTCCAGAAAAACAGCATTTCTGTTGGGATAAGGTATTTCCATTTTTGCAAGGCTGGCACTGTACAAATAACAATGACAACAAAAGTGATCTGATTTTTGGCTCCTCTAAGGCTGCATTTGGTCCACGGATGGATTTTTGAGAATACAAGTGTTATAGGAAAATAGTTACTTACCAATAATTTTATTTCTTTTGCATTGTAAGCAGGACTCTGACAGCTGTCTTTTCTGCTCACTTCAGGGAATGGCCCAGGAAAGCCCAAAGGATACCCCACTGGTGGTAATGGAGAGTTATAAACTGTTTTCTTTTCATTAACTCTGTGAAGTGGATGAGAAGATAAAGTGTTATCACTTTTTTTTACCAGTGATACTGCCTTGGCCATACTAAAGCAGGACTGCAGTTTCTGTGGTATCCACCAGCAGTGAGCATAGTAGTCTGTTGACATTCCACTTTCCATGAATCTTTATTTTGGAAAGATCTAAAAGAAAAAAAATTGAGATATGAAACCCAGCTAAAACTCTTAAGCTATCACAGCAAAACCACGGGTTTTTTTCATTTATTTGTTTACATAGTTTCAATTACTTAGCTGTTCAAACTGCTTCATGCATGAATTTATGGGTATAAGATTCAGCATTACTAAATTGCAGCAATTTAGCAATTTCCACCTAGGTTACTGTAAAAGTCTGAGTGTGCTTTCTCTTGTCTGCTTCAGCTGTGTATTAAACCACCCCAATTTAAACCCTTTCACTGGAGCTTAGGTTGAGAACCTCACCTTGGTTGCTATAATTGTGGCAGAATGAGCTAAAACACAAACTCACTCCAAGAGCTGAAAATGCCAAAGCTCCTTAAGTGTTAGTTACCTATCCTTTGATAATAGCTACCATCCCTTTGGCTTTCCAGTGGGAAAAGCAATGCAAGCACCCTTTGGCCATCTCTAGGAACCAGAGTGAATTTAGCCAAACAAATAGAGGAAATGAAATACGAAAGTGTGAGAGGAGAGAAAAACGCTTTTATTAGTGGTTGGATGATTAGTCAATTTTGATCGTAAAATTATCTTAAATGACTGTGTTCAAGTGGCTAGAATTTAGAATAAATGCTTAAACAAAAAATAGTACAGGAATCCTTGGTTCTGCATTTTTACTGCAATGATAGTTTTGCCACTGATTTAATGATAACAGTTTAGAGATTAATATAAAAAGTTATTAGATTTTTAAAATACACTTTCTAAAAAATTGTCCAATACCATGCTTTTGTAACAATAAATCAAATTTTCAAGCTCAAAAAGTAATTTTAAACCTTTTCATTATGATGTTCCAAAACTCCTGTATCTTGGTGATAAGAATTGATGTGTGAGTATATATTTCTAATAATTTATATTTATGTAAAGCAAAAATTATTAGGGTTAATAGCAACATAAAAAAAAAGAAAGCCATTTTCTTCCCATTCAATATAGTTAACTGAACAATTCTGATACTGTATTGATAAAAGCAGAAAATTCTGAGACTTCCTTGCCCAGATGTCTGTGAAATTACACTAATTTTCAATTGCATCATTCCTTGTGTTATCTACCAAAACATGCAAAAAAAGTATTTCAGATTCTGTGAATTTTATCTTACAGTATTTCTAGCTGAGATGAAAATTTCCATTGTATTGAGGGCTATGCTTATGATGAAATTTTAATCTTGGGAGGTAACTACTAAAAAATGATAGCAGTTTGAACAAATTCTATCATTGTTAATATCCTAAAACATTTGAAATGCAGCTATAAAAGCTTTTAAAGAGCATTTTCTCTGCCACTAAAATGTAATTTAATAAATATTCAAGAGTATGCAGTGCTACTCAGTATTTTTTTTTATCTTTTTAAATAAAAAGAACTTGCCAAGTGCAGGGAAAAGACAGTGTTTTCTGCAGAAAGATCACACCATCATTTTGTAATCTTAATTTAAATATTTGGTGTTGGGAGGCAGTGGCTGTGAAGCCTTGATGGACCTGCTTTTACATAAGCCCTTCTGCTGGTTTTCATGGGGATGGAGTTGATTTTCTTCACAGCAGTTTGTATGGGGCTGTGTTTTGGATTTGTGCTGGAAACAGTGTTGGTAGGGATGTTTTAGTCACTGCTGAGCAGAGCTCACACAGGGCCAGGGGCTCTTCTGCTTCCCACCCCACCCCACTAGAGAGGAGGCTGGGGGTGCACAAGGATTTGGGAGGGGACACAGCTGGGACAGCTGATCCCAGCTGACCACAGGGATATTCCAGCCCATATGGGAGCATGCTCAACAATAAAAAGCTGGGGGAAGGCTGCTTGGGCATCACATGACAGTGGTGTGCAATTGCACTGTTATCACTGGGCATCACTTGTTTCATATATTCTAATTATAGCAATGCTACTATTATTGGTATTGTTGTTCTTACTACTACCTTTCTTTTCTGTCCTATTAAATGGCATCTCAACACATGATGAATGTTACATTTAAAAAAATTCCAGTTCTTTCCTTGTGAGTGGGGCAGTGAGCAAGCAGATGTGTGCTGTTTACATACCAGGTTAAACCACAACAGCCCTAAACCATGAAACTGAGTATTCAGTACATGGGCTGTGCAGAACAACTCAGAGGACTAATGAAGAACATATTATTTTTCTCTGATTATAAAAGAAGCTGTGATTAAGATACTCTGAATGCTACAGCAAAGCATATTATAAGCATGATGCTGTATTATTATTTGTTACTATAATTTTATTTTTACTATAATAATATTATTATTATGCATGCTGACATAAAACTGAGACTGTTCACCAAACCTTCCAGTTTTCTAAATCACCTAAAATGTTTACTTTTATGGAGGCAGAGTTTTCTCCTTTCTTTCATGCTTTTCTTTACATAAACATACTCTGCTCCCTGGGCACAGGAAAATACCTTTTTAATTTATTTTTCTCCCTATTTTCAAATCCATTCCATCTACGGTTTGGATGAAAGGCACCGTGAAAAAAAGCCTGCCACAACTGAAGATAGATGGCATGAATAATAAAAATCACAGGTTTTGTTTTTTTTTTAAATCTCTTGTTCTGACCTTTTTGGAAGTAATTTTCTCTCTAAACCCATAGTAAAGTCAATGTGCTCTGTGTTCTTTTTTCCCCCAGAACTGCTTCTCTATGTATTTAATAACAATTATTACTGTTGTGTTATAACTTCTCTAAGAATAGAATTTTCAGACTTGAGAGCCTGAATGCCTACTTGACTTGGGTTATGGTAGCCTTTAGATAATAAAAATGCTTCCCCTTTCCCCCCACCAAAAAAAAAGAAGAATAAAAGACTGTTTTCTTAAAAAGGAACTCCCATTCTCCCATCCCTAGTGTGGTCCATAGGATTTCTGGGGCTGCTTGGTAATTTGGAAAAACACGACACATACACAGAGGTGCTTTGATAGGGATACTGAGCCTTTACTTTGGATGGTTTTCACACTTGTGGTTTAAACTTCTACCAGTTCATGTGCAAAATAACATCCAAGAACACAGATCTACTTTAAATAAAATCTGCAAATTTGTAAAAAGCAGTTCATTTGTTAACACTGCCAATGCAAATACACTACTACTGCAGCTGAACAACTCATGCTTTTGGTGTGATTACTGTCATAAGGTATTTAACATGTACACATACCACAGATAAAATCACTGTTGACGTGGTGACACAAGGGACAAGCAGTGAAAGAATGGTGTCCTCATACAGAGAATTTATATAGACAGGATCTACTTTTCCTGGCTCATACACAAAATCTGCCTGGTCCCTGTGCAGTCAATGGCTTCAGCGATGCAAAAAAAACCCCAAATTCCTTACACAGCTTTGCTGGTTGACATAACCAGTCTTGAGAAAGAAAACTGCAGATCTTTAATGACCAGCATGTCTTCAAGAATTTGTGCTGTTGCTTTTACCTGGCAAGTATACTGGCTAGCTTGATTTTAAAATGGATAAAAAGCCTTTTCCTGAAGAATTGTTTTCACTGCTTCCACTTTATCTATTGTAATAACTGATACAGCGGTGAGTCTAAGAGTTTTATGATCTCCAAAGAGTAGTGAAAACCTCCTCAACACATATATTCACTGCAAACACACATCCATTAAGAGATCCCCAGCTACCTTAGCAGGAATTAAATCTTAGCATTTACCCTTCACTTTTCTTCCCACAAAGTGCACTTTGGCTTGATCAGTTACCTATTTTTGTGCATATTTTTGGGGTAAATAAATAGCTTTTTCATTTTGGAACTCACAGGCATGTTTTAATTTTGGAAGAAACGAGCTGAACATATCAGCTTCATCAGAGAAAGTCCTCTTCAACCATGCCCAAATTTAAATCAAGGGCATATGGTCAAGGTCTAACTAAAGGACAGAAATTTTGAGGGTAGGGAAAGCTTATATAAATGGCAATTATAAGTAAGATAATTGCCTAAGAAAACAGTAATTAATTAGGGTGGTTATAGGTACAATGAGGGCACAGACCTTTTTTAGCAAAAAATATGCTATTTCTGCATATCTTAAATTTCTAATATTCAGAAATTCAGTGTACACTGAAAGAAAGAAGAAATCATGCCACTTTTTGGATTGCCAGTATAACTTCCTGCAATTTCCTGTGTTTTCTCTAGAGGTCTCCTCTCTAAGACATGATGGTGCCTGTGCCCAGGATTCCAGTTCTGATTGAGAGACACAACTGAAAAATACTGTAGAACATACACCTGTCCCTTGCACAAACACCATGTTTTCTAATTTTTTACCACATAAAAAAAGTCTTTTGTGCCCCTTCTCCAGTGCCATAATTTCCATGGAAACAGAACTGCAAATTAAACCAGAAATAACACAGTTTACACTCAGAATAAAATAAACATACCCAGATTTTAACTTAACCAACATCAATTTCCTAGTTTATCTGCATGCATCTAATGGTTGAAAATTTAGTTTTAGTTTTAGTTTTCTGGAAAAATCCCGAGGTAGTTTCCTGCTTGGGAACAGAGAACTGATAGTACAGAAAGGGCCCAGTTATAAAAAACACTGGCTAGGTGATGTGCATACACAGTATATGTCAAATTTGCATTTTTCAAAATCTGTGTATTTATTTATCTGAATAGCTTTTCATTTAGGAATTCTAATGCATGATTTAGATCCTGAAAGCCAGGCTCAATATATCTGTTTCATCATATTAACTACATTAATAATAATTATTTATATTGTGTTCAGTAGTCTGGATGAGATTTCTGTTGTGAGAAAGGTCAACTCTCACAGGTGTCTCACAGTTTTGATTGATCTTCCAACAGCTATGAAATCACAATCCTGCAAATTATATGCATAGTTCTATTGTCTCAAATATTTATGTTCTTATAAATTAAATTTCACAGTCTCTTATGTACAGCAAAGTGTAAATCCTCAGAAAATGGGAAAAAAATCCCTTAATTTTTCCTCACTTGTGAGGAGTTGAAGCATGAGCAAAAATTGCACTGGCCAATTTTGTGAAGTTATGAGACCTACTGGTGCAGAATAATCTGTATCTCAGTTTACAAGTATTTGTTTCAGCAACATCTTCAACATTATTTAAAACTTCATAGGAAATCAGGAATACCTGCCACTTCCAAAGACAGCTGTATGCATCGTGTGTATATATATATATGCCTGTATAACGTATATGCATATATATATACATACATATAATAGATCTATTTTTAAATGGACATTATTACTATCTCCAACACAAAACAACTATCTTCAAAAAGAAATTTTAGGCAAAAACGGAGCTACATATACTTGGATGCCATTCTATTTTGCAGAAAGAAAAGAATTAAAATTTTGCCAAAACCTAAATGCATGAGTTTGAAATCTCAACATGTCCAATTTTGGCTCCAGCTACTTCAAGTTTACTTCACAGAACTATTTCATGTTACTGCTATCATGTCAGTTCTTTATTACAAATAATCAATGTATTTAGCTTCCTGATAATTTTTATCTTTCCTGTGAAATACTGTGCAGCAGGGAGTTTGTTGTTTTTTGTTTTGGTTTGGTTTTTTTAAAATTTTGTTATATTTTAATTGCAATGCCATGATTATAATATATTTGAAGGCAATTCAATGGCTCACTGAGTACAGGGAAATAAGAAGAAAGCCATCACTACAATGCTTTCTGTGAGTCTGACTATTCTCAAGTCTCATTAATTTTCCCTAACAAGGAGTTTATTGTAGGAATGACTTACTCAGGGCATCTGAAATTATGTTTTCTTTTAAAAATCAGGTCACCCAAGAACACCAAAACCAGATAAGGCATTAAAATACATTTAATGAAACTTCCAACAAATTAAACTGGAGGACACAAAGCTTTTCAGCAGGGCCCATAGTTCAAATTGCTTATTAAAAGAACCTCCCATCAAGAAGTTTATCTCTCATGTTGATTTTCCTTATCCTTTCCTTGTCTTGTTTTTATTTGGTAGTAAAAATACAGTCTGCACTATTTTGCAAAATCTGGAACTAAGAATAGCTTGAGCAGCACATAAAAGGTTTTTAAAGTTTCATGTGCTATATACTAAAACAGATATTAAACATTTCTGGGACTTCATTTATCGACAATTTCGTTAGCCATCCAGAAAAATGTAGGAAGTCCTTAAAAATATACTAACCTGGTCTGATATTTATATTGGTGGGAGTTCTGAATGAAGAGAATCAAGCAAAAAACTTGACAGTCAAACCTTCCAAAACACTTACAAGAAATTTCACAAATGTGTACAATCTAAACATTACCTCTCTTCCTTTTCCTTGCATCTTTGAATGGGTTTGGTAGCTGTGCTCTGTTTCTCTAGATGTATCCATGCAACCCACTATCGATGTTTCTGTGTCGTTTTGTAGTTTAACAAGGCTATTTTGTAGTCTTAAATTCTCATGTTTCATTTTGTGAACAGAAGCTGTGAAATTTCCATGTCCTTTGTTACATAAATCTATGCACTGTGAAAGGAGATAATACCATCATTAAGTAGTTATTTTTTCCACAGTAAATGGGTATATTTTTAACAAGCAAACACAAAACAATGTTCTATGCTAAAGAAAAGACCTAGCTACCATATATAATCATGCAACATTTAGGACAAACCAAGAGAATTGCCTCCAGAAAAAAAAAATCACAGTAGATAAATGGAAAGGAAGGGATTACAGCCTCTATAACACAATAGAACAAATTAAAATTTCTCAGCAAACATGCATTCAAGATATTATTGTTGTAAATTTATTGCTTGCTTTGTAAAACTGATGACATAAAAGCAACTATAACAGCTATAGCTGCAGACTGTATTGCTCCCTCCAGTAACAATTCCTCCAAAAATAACAAGCAAAGATAATAGGAGTTCATTACTATACTAGATACAGAGTATGTGTACAGGCACAGTTTAATATGTGTGTTGAGACAGTCACCTTCAGTTTCAGAAGCAGAGAGTAAAGCCACATCAGCACAGTGCTCTCTGTCCCTGTCACTAAACCCTGCTTCTCAGCTGGGTTAGCCCACATGGCATGCAAGGCAAAATACTGAAAGTGCAAGCCACTCGTGCACAGTGATCAGGGGCCAGAGAGCCCCATCTGCCAGGATATCAAGAAGGGAAGATGGAGATTAACTCTGGAAGTTGCCTAGCCAGGACAGTCTGTCCTTTTTTTCTCCTATCACTTAATCCACAAAGCCTGTGCTGCACACCTGAGACTGCTATTTTGGAACTGCTCTCTGCAGAGTATTGCACTGCATTGTGTAATATATGTGCAATAACAATATACTGTCATCACCAGGAAATTCTCAAAAGGCTTATCAGATTACACACAAAAGACTAAAACCCCTTGCATTTCATTAAGTTGAGCTTTCATAAATTCCTGGATTTACCTTATTCTCTTGGAATTCAGTAACTCATAACAGATTTAGTTCTTAGTACACTGCTGGCACAACTGTGCTCCTGCATTTGAGAGCTTGTCTATTCCTTGCACTGATTTGATGTCATCTCTTCCTGTGAACCTCGCCTTGCTTAGTTTTAGATGGAATTTATGAGCCAAGCTGGCATGGAAATGCCAGAAGGTATAATAAAATTTAATATTTTGTGCAAGTATGGGGTGAGCAGGGGTTCAGCTATGTCTCACAAGTGAGAGGAGAGGCAGAGAGAGGGAGAAGGAGACTGCTAAGTCATCCTACCACTAATAGCTCTAGAATCAGCAGTAAAGTTATAACGACATGAACCCCAAAACTGAGCTGGCCCAACAGCACAGCTTTTGGCATCTAAACCCTGAAAGTAACCCTGTCTGTGATGCATTACACCATGACACTGACTTAGGCTGGCACTGGTCTCAGAGATCTGTGTACTGCTCCACTGTACAGCACAAACATGACCATAAAAATCTCTCCAATCCCTCGGAACCTTAATATCAAATATATCACAGTCTCTAATGTTTAGATCCTCACAATACATTAGTAAAGCAAGAAATAATTTTTAAGTCCACAAATCTACTGAAACATATATTGACCTTGGTATATGTAGTAACTGGATTTTATTGTTAAAATACAACAAACATGTGATGTCTCTAAGGACTCTTTTCAGACAGCTCTTCTCAATCTTCAAGAAAAGTGTCACTGCAGAGAAGAGTTAGACATGCATACACACATCCATCTATGTTTTCACAATAATGGATCATATATACACATCTAGATATCCACAACAGTGCATATGTATGTGTAGGTAAGACATCACTGATGGACATCTATGCTGCTTTAAGGGTGTGGATAAACCTGACATTCTTTCATGACAATTAAAAGGCTACAAATCTCCCCAAAATGTATTTACAACAGTATTTCTAAACAACATTCCAGTGGGCTTTTTTTTTTTTTTTTTTAGTGCTAGATACAGTAACTGCTTATGTTCTGCAAGCACGAAATATTTTGAAGCTTTTAGTGGAAAACAGCATATATACTATTTATTATACCTTCATAAACCATAGTTCTAGATAACCTTCATAGATTAAAAAAAAATTACCATGCAGCTTTCACACTCCTGGCTTTCCACCATTTCTTTTAGATGTGTGTTTTCAGATTTGATAATCTGGTAACGGAATTCCAACAGCTAGGAAAAGATTATGTTCTTAGTTAAAAACAAGAATATTACTCTCAACTGGAATAACACTGAGTATAGATATATTTAAGCTTAATTTTACAAAATGTACGTTAAGAATTACAAAATTTACTATAATATTTTAAAATATAGCAATACTAAAGTAGGAAGACGTATTAAACTATCTACAAAAGATATACAAGTGCAATGGCTCTGAATTTATTTACCTTTTTGAAAGAAGTAATGACTTAGGAAAACAAGAAGTTCACATGCAATTACTACATAGGAAGTGGGACAGATTCTACAGGCCACTGAAACTTGATGAAATCCTATTCATGACGTCTAGAAATTTTATCTACTCTTTTATTGATATGGAAACATCTGGTAAAGAGCACCACACAGCAGGAGATATGTCTCATTTTCCCCAAACATGTAACTTTGCTATTGTCAAAAGTAAAGTATTACTTCAATCACAGTTTTCCATGTGTGGTGACCCTCTCAGAAAATGCAGAGATACCCAGAAACCTCCAAATATGATGGTTCTTTGTTTTACAAAGTAAGTAATGAAGATGGAAAATTAGTTTTTAAAACAGAAATTTGCCATAAAAATCCCCACAGGTATCTTACAGTTTCTAGCTATAAAATTTCTAGAATTTTCTATGCAGATTTGTAACATTCTTCAAAAGGCTTTAGAAAACACTGAAAAATAAGAAACTTAAAGCATATGTAATAACCACAGAATGGAATTTTTCAAGATCTTTCGCACATTAAAATGATAACTAGATGTGATGGTCAGAATGAATTTCAATTTAGATGTATAGTTGACATTTACTGGTGATTTCTTGTTCCAGTATCAATTTGGCTGCTTTTGTAATACTTCAGAGATATTACAGCACCACTGATAAAAATTACTGGAAGAAATGTGATGTCTTTTTTTCCCCAGATAATGAATGTCATTATCAAGTGTGGAGTAAGATGATGTGGGCTGCTTTTGCCTACTTGCATACCTGTTGTTTTGTTAACAATTTGTGTTTTGTCTCTAACTCCATTTTTAACTGTCTTTCCAGAAGACTAGCTTTCTCCATGATAGTTGCTATAGTGATCTCCTTCTGATGAAGCTCCTCTGTCAGGTCAGAGATTTCTGTCTTCATTCTTTCCTGCTCAGAGCAATGGGACTGCTCCTCTCGATAAACATGGTTTCTTATCTGTAGCAAATACATTTCAAAAAGAAAAAATGCTGTGCAGTAAATATGATTGCATCACTTGCTACTTATCAGTTACTTTTTCTGCTGTTGCTTCCAAGACACCAACTCTTCTAACTGAATCAGAGATTCTGAGATTGTAAAATAAAATGTCTTTGGAAGTCAGTGCACAGAGCTTTGTTTATTTTTACATCGTTTTTTCAACACTTCTCTTGTACTTTCATTTGCCTATTTAATATTAGAAATGAACGAAGTACAATACACTTCAATAGACCTTTTAAAAGAAAGTAATAAAAATTATGCATAGAATTGGAATACATGATAAAGAATATCCAAGGAAATATCCATTCAATAAATTTAGGTATGATTTATTTATACTGCACTTAAGATAGGTTTAAAAAAAGTTGGATGAAGTTTAAATTAACTTAGGAGCAATTTAAATAAATCAATCTAGAGGCTCTTTAGCAAGAAACTATGCTAGAAATAAAGGGTATATATGGCAAATCACTTTATGAGAATTGTTCCTGCCATTACATGTAAAATTTTAAGGTCAAACTTTCTTCAATACCTCCTGTGCAGAGTTCTCCAAAGTATCAACACAAAAAGTGTTTTCCTCATCTTTCTACTATAACCAACAATTTAGTACTGACAGATTTTTTATTGTGTAAGAAATAAAACAACAAAAACAGCATAACAACCTTTGAAAACATTTAAACTATTTTTGTGTACTATACATGAAAGTAACAGATTGCATTTTGTTTTTATTTATGCAAACAGCAGAGGAATATTAGAATTGGAAAAAAAATAGATGTAGATGAAAAAAACCTAAGAGGTAGATCATGACTGTCAAGCCAAAACTGATGAACCCAAGTCAGATGATCCAAATAGAGACAAATCCCACTGGGCAAGCATTCCTGTAACCTGCTCTAGGTGGCAGGGAGGTTGGACCCTTCCAACCCTAACAGTTCTGTGATTTCTGCTTACATTGCTACTTGGCAAAAGAACAATATGCTTGTAAGACGAGTCCTGAGCATCCTGTACTTCCAAAGTATTTCAGTCTGCCAAGCCATACCCTGTTCCACAGTGCCATGCCACTGCTGCTTGCTCACAGCACTTTTGAAATGTGCAATGCAATGTGATGCAGAGTTCCAACGAGACAGCTCTGCCCTAGACTGTGAAGCAGGTACCTGATTAAGCTGAGCCTTGTGTGAGTACCTGCCACAGTGACTTGTATCAGTTGATCTGTTTGCATATCCTGCCTCTGAGACCACCTACAAATTACAGCTTAGCTCTACAGCCTAATAATTAATCAGAGCTTTGGAGGCTTTCTTAGCTGTGTGGTATTATCTGAATCACAGCAATGCGTAGGCATGGTCTCTTCCATTAACTCAATGAAGTAGGCAGCACAGAATCACAATGTCAATTTTGCAGCTACACAACTAAATGCAACCAATATACAAAATCTTTTTGAAATAAAAAACTTCATGCTCTCCTGAACCTACAATGCATCCTCCTGCCCTCTACAGTATATGCACATACCCTAGGTCAGTACTCTCTCCTAAAAATCCTATACTGCAATTAAGATCTGGAAATTATATGAAGTACCTTGTTCAGCTCTTCTTCTTGGTGTTCTCGACTTTCTGCAAATAGCAATAACTCAGTGTTTTTATTTTCTAGTTGCTCAGTAAGCTGAACATGAGACGATTGATGCCTTTAAGTAAGAAATAAACAAAACATGAAACAACCAGAACATTCAATACTCTTTTTACCTTGCAGTACCCTTTACAGTGTAAAAATAAATGGCAGAAGATCTGCTTGCTGATGAAAAAATACCCCCAAACATAATCAACATTTGGCCTAAACCAGGCTGGACTTTGGGAGATGTCTAGGAATTAAGGACAATAAAGCTCTTACAGACTGGTATTTCATATAATTTGAAATGGCTACAGCAGATTAGATAAGCCATAAAACCATGACAATTTTAGTCTAAGGAGGTTAGGGAGAATCTTAATTGCATTGTTTCCAAAGTGTTTTAATGCTGAGGAAATGAAAGACTGTCAAGATATAGGTAGAAATATCTGAAATGCATTGATTTGTAAAAATCTAGGCATCATTAAAGCCTTTTAACAGAGCCTGCATTTATTGCCTGAAATTGTCTGATATAACTGTCAATGAAAATACCCAGTCTAAAATTCAGAAGCTGACATTTGAATCCAGAATATCTTTTCAAACAGACTTAATTTAAAACTAAGAAAAAGGTTATTGGCTCAAAAGTACTTGTTTATTTAAATATGTCTTCCCATTCTTACTTTATTTGAATTTCCTGCATATCTTTATACTCTTTGATTTTCAGTAATTCTGTATACAACTTTTGGCATTCCAGTTGTACCCTTCTCCAGAGACCATCCCTTGACTGCAGCTCATTTCTCATTTCTGAGACATCTGCCTCCATGCTCTAAAGAAACAAGCAAATGCACAGATAAATACAAATCAGACAGCTTAAACTACTGGTTTTTAACACACCACATTCAATACCTGTACATACATGATTTTAATTTCTGAAAAACATACTGCTTCCATGTCAGTTCCTCTCATCTAAAAATCAGATTCTGAATATTCTTTAGCCCTTACAATGTTCCAATGCATCTGCCTCGGAAATTATCACAGGAAACATAATTCAGAAGCTCTTTATTGTACTAAATGCATCTAAAATATATAGCTTGCTTGTTTTAGCAGGTTCTGCATCCTGGAACATGTTTCACATACCAGAACTGGTGGCATAAGTGGCTTCCATTTTCCTAACAGCATTTTCAAATTTATAAACTTTATAAACTACAAGGCTGCATAAATCTTCTTCAAAACTAGTTCCATCTGCATGGAGTTAATTGCATATTTCAATGAACATCACAACATTTTCAAACAATCAAAAAAATTACTTTTCTTAGGGACTTGACAAACCTTATTCTCTTTTATCTTTAATTTCTGATTTATAGCATGTTAGATAACCTGAAGACATATTTACATTTGGCATGATAAAACATTAATTTTTAAAAAAATCAGAATTTCACAAAAATATACTGGAAACATAATTAATATAAGAAATTGGAAATATAACTCATAAAAAACAAAAGTAACAATAATAATCAGTGCTTGCAATAGTAATATCCAGAGAATATGTACTGGTTCTCATCTAAGAGCCAAAAGCATGTTTCAGATTAAAAAAAAAAAGAAGATTTTACCAAGAATATTGATCTTTTACCTTTCAAACTATTACACTAAAAACATTTGACATTTTTTAATAATTTCTTCATTTTATTTGAATATACCTTCCATATTTCAGAGCAAAAATAAAGCCTTTAACATTTCAAGAGAACTTGATGCCAGAAACTGCACTGTAAGGGAGAACTTCAAAGGTTTATTTCCCTTAGAGCCTCCTGTGAGAATGACCCTCCTTCCAAGAAACCTGTGGTCTTCCTCTGCCTGAAAGGATTGCTGAAGACAGATACAAAGTGCTTTTGCATTTTTGGGAGTTTTTTGGGGTGAGGCTGCATATATGGACTCATTCTTCTTATCCCCTTTTTTACACTAAGGCCAAGAGAGTTTTTTTAAACACCACAATGCAATTCTGGGTATATTCAAGTGAAATAAAGCTTAATGAATTGTTAAAGTTGTTGGTAAGACTTGCTTATTCTCATCTTCATGACTCCAACATTCAAGGAATAGCCACAATTGTTTTATAACATATGAATTTGGGAGATGGTTACCCTCTGATTTCATTTTGGGGTGGATATGGGAAATGAATTCTGCACAATTGTGTGGCAGAAGTCATATTTTCTGTGATAGACTGCAGTTATCACACATTTTTACATAAATTGTATTTCCTTGTGAATTAAAATAGTAGCAGGAACAACAGCAGTGACAACAGCAGCTGCAATAATAATTGAAACAGAACTTCAGGTCGAGAGTTTCCCAGTTTTACTTATCAGTTTAAAAAATTAGATATGCATCGCTTATTATTTTAGAAAGTATCTATTGCATCTGGTTAAAATGAAAATTAATTTTAAGAAGAAAACTTTAGGATTTGTTTAGAAAATATCTCATATAAAGAGTCTATTTCAAGTTGAAAAAATCATTAAATCATTTCTTTCCTTCTGTGAAAAGTTTTGCTTCTACTAGCTTGCCAGTCAAAACAAAGTCCCAAACATTTCCTGGTCAGCTCTTGTCCTAATTCTGCTCAAAAGTGTTTGTGGTGGGTCGACCCTGACAGGATGACAGGTACCCACCACAGCCACACTGCCTTTCCCAGCTGGACAGGGCAGAGAAATGCCCTTTGTTTCTTGAGATAAGGACAGGGAGAGATCATTCATCAGTTGCTGCCAAGGACAGAACAGACTCAACTCAAAGAAATTAATTTCTTGCTAATCATAATAGAGCAGGTTAATGAAAAATAAAAACTAAATCTCAGAACACCTTCTCATGCCTCCTTCCTTGCCAGGCTCAACTCCCTTCATAGGATGCTGTCCTTCAGGAACAGGCTGCTCCAGTGTGGGTCCCCAGTGGGGTCACAAGCTCTGCCAGCAAACCTGCACCAGCCTGGGCTCCTCCCTGCACAGGGCCACAGGTCTTGTCATGAGCTTGCTCCAGCACAGGCTTCCCACAGCTTCCTTTGGGCATCTCCCCTGCTCTGGCTGGGATGCCCCAGGAGCTGCAGGTGGATTCTGCTCCACCATGGACCCCCATGGGCTGCAGGGGCTCAGCTGCCTCACCATGGGCTGCACCAGGGGAATCTCAGCTCTGGTGCCTGGAGCACATCCTGCCCCTCGTCTGCACTGACCTTGGGGTCTGTGGGGCTGCTCCTCTCACATGTTCTCACTCTTCTTTCCCCACTGCACAGGGTTCTTCTTCCCCCTCCTCTTAAATGCATTAACCCCAAGGTCCACCATCACTGCTGCTGGGCTCAGCCTTGCACAGCAGTGGGCCCATCATAGAACCAGCTGGCATTGGCTCTCAGACATGGGGGAAGCTTCCAGCAGCTTCTCACAGAGGCCATCCCTGGAGAGCCCCCATTACCAAAACCTTCCTAACACAAACCCAATACACTGTTCAACCTTTAACATACAATTATATGGTGTATTTTTACATAAATTAATGTCTAGCAGCTGACTTAATGCTGACTTTTCAAGAACCAAGCCCCTTGTGTGATCTTTTCAGGTTACCTCTCATGTTAACGGCTGCAGGTAAGTTTGTCAGATAGGGTAGAGAAATAGACTGCAGTCTATATGTAGATCTTTTAAACTCTGCATATTCTGTAAAGTCAACAAACTGCTCTTGCATACATTTCACTTTATTATTTGCTAACTAGTAGTATAAGTGAAATAATTAGAAGCACTATGAAATTATCTCATGCATAAAGGAATATATGAGGCACAACAATTCTTGCTTTCATTGCCATCAGAGTTCTCCACACCAAGACTCCCATCTACTCCTTCCTCCTTTAGCCATATCATATCCAACTATTGCCATCCTCCACTTCATTCCCCTTCATGTAAACCTGCTTACTTTTTCTGGTTGACAACAGGCCTTGTACTTTCTTCTTTCTCATCCAGACATTCCTTAAAAACTATCTTCCCTGAGCCACCCCTTCTCACCATACACTGACATCAGTGTTTCCCTTATGCAGCTATTTCCAAATGCAGCTTTTCTAACTAACATAGCAGCATTCCACACCACCAACACAGTTATTCTGCAACTTTCTGCCCTTTAGATGACACTGTTATGTACATCTAGCTCCACTTCTACTTAAAGTGTCTTCAAGCTCCTACATTCTCTTGAATATATCATTGCAAAATTCTCCCTGCTTGAAGATTTTCTTCAAGGCTACAGCACAATCTGTCTGTCATACAGCCTGTATCCATGTGCCATGATTTGTTCCACTGCATATTCCAGACCCACTGCTTTTGATGGCAGCCTTTTTAACAGGCCATTTAACAAAACAGAAGCTTTGCTTGCACACTGATAACTTGTACACAGGCAAAAGACTCAGTGAACTAATGTGCAAATGGCATGTATGAACTTGGCTCTTCTGACACCACCTGACAACACAATCTGAAATTTCCCTCTGCCACATATATGCTAATTCCTATAAAGTATATTGCATATGCTGTTAGCACTCTGAAAGACTTTCTATAAACAGAAACAGATCTTTCTCCAAAAAGACTTGAAGTTACTATAAGCCATTCAATATATTACTGAACCTGTAAGTGCTTAAATAAATAAGCAAAAGCATAACTGGTGTATATCACCAGAAAGAAATATCAATGAGAATTTCATCAATATGTTTCAAACACAGATAATAAAAACGGTTGTAAAGATCTGGTATTATCTCAATCTCAGTCAGAACTCATACACCATGACCAAAAGAAGAGGAGCAAATGGCTGTCTTCATAGATCTATGCTATGCTGAAAAACAGTGAACTAGGGATAAGATAAAAGATATAATAAAGATAAAAGATAAGATAAAGATCGTTCTTTATACGGTCAGACTCTTAAAAATTTTTAAAAATTTACTGCATAATCCCCTTTCAAAACTAACAAAGTTAAAGAGATAAAGAGATTTCACAGAAGTCATTTATATACAAGGAACCAAACTAGGGAAAGCTCATGTAGATACTACGGATATAGGAGAGTTATAGAACTCTAGATACAGACAAAAGAAAATAAAAATGTACTGCTACAAATCAAACTTATTTCTGTTTTACTAAAAAACCCCAATCCATACTGTTCTCAAATTATTCTGTGTTCATGCAGAGAATACACCTAATGTATGCTTATGTATGAAAATCTCATCTTGTTTTTCCAACATCAATTCCACAGTCATCATAAAAAACTATTGCTACCTGACACTGATTTTGGTACATTTTTAGATCCTCATGGAGTTTCATATTTTCCTCTACCAGCTTATTCTTGTTTCTTGCTATTTCATTCACAATTGCCTTTAGCTTTTCAATAATCAAATCATCGTTTTCACTTTTGGGCTGGGTATAGGTAATTAGCTCTTCTTGGTTTTGTTTCTTATTGCATATTTGGAGTTGATAATTCTGGGTCTGCTTCTGTAAAACAAGAAAATATTTTAAATTAAACTCAATAATTGTATGTAAATTGCTAGGACTAAATCATTACTGCTGAAATCATAAGGCTATTTCCATCTTCACCTGGATTTGCTTAGAAAAGATAGTACAATTCAAACAGTACAATTCAAAACTTACTTGCCCTCAGTAAAAAAAATGTTTCAAGAACCTTCAAGGGCACAGGAGTTTTTCAAGGATTTCTTTTTCTCCTGTGCTGTGTATTTTCCTAGTACTTAATGTTAATGAGCCTCAAATGTGAAAAAGGTGATTATGATGACCTACTCAAAGCAGTTACCTGTGAGAAATAATTTGAGAGCAATGTTCGTCTTTGATTCATTGAACTCAGTAGGAGCTGTGTGTGTGTGCCTCAGGATAGATATTAACCTTTGACTGGGGGGCTGCCATTACATAGGTCATGTACAAACAGCTCAGTTACTACAGGAACTGTACTTCTTTGAGATCATTATCCTTAAACTTGGGGAAGAATCATTCCTACACTTGGCAGAGTCCTACACCCTCATGCAGCTTCTTGTACCAATTAAAATCCTAAACACAAAACTTCAGAAAATTGGTATTGCCAGCATTTCTGAATCCACAGGCATTGTGAAGATGCATAATTGCTATGGCAACTGTTTTTGCTGTTTAAAAAATTATCCCACTACTGGGAGATTAACCGGCAGCACTAATCCTTTAGAAGACTGAGAATTATTTGAAAAATGACAACAAAATATGACCTGGAAATCGTTTATCATGTGCAGAGGCAAAGTTGGGCAAGAAAATATAAAGTACAATCAAATAGGGTTACAAATACCATATTTCATTTACAAGGACTGCAAAAAGTCATACTTTAGACATTTTTTTATGTTATTGTCCCCATAATTTGTGTTGGCTGAGGACCTAAGTAGAATGGACCACAGGCTGCATATCAAATAAAAAAGCAAAAAAAAATTGCTGGTTAAGTTTCATTTCTATAGGTAAAAAATTAAGGTCCCTTTGACATCCAAGTTATGGACTCTGATATACCAAAGTGTCAAGGCATCCTGTGAAAAGTACAGTGCAAGACTTCAACTGTAAATCAAAGATCTCACAAAAGATGAATTTGCGGCAAAGATGCAGGAACAATTAACACTTTTGAAACAGCTAAGGGTTACACTTCATCAGACTTGTATTTCAAAAAACAGTTGGTGTTATGTTAAAGTTGTGAAGGAAATTCTCTTTGAAGCAAGTTCACTGATGGCAATGAAAGCTTCCACAGAAAAATGTGAATGATCACCCGGAGTACTCTACTTTGACTCATCTAACTGTACAATCAACATGTCACCAGTCAGTAGTTTTGTTTAGTCACAGATTTGCTTTTTTAACACATTTGTATGGAAGGTCATTTGCTGGAATATAATGCTCTCAGCAGCTAAATCCAAAACATAACTGTCATCCTTGGAAACTCTGGATATGTGTAAAGAGTCTCATAGGAATTGTTAAAGAAAGTGTTTCACTAGCTTAAGATCCAATGAGCTTAGAAACAGTGGAAGAGGGAATTACCAGTGAGCAACATAATTGGCTTCTCCTGACTTAATTTTCAACCTGTCTTATGGCCCAGTTAATTTGTAAGCTATTTTCTGGGAGTTTTTTTAAGAGAAGGATACATTACTATGACATCATTAAATAACATTATTTTTCTGGATTAGAAGGAATTTAAAAAAAATTTTTAAAAAAGCAATAAGCAAATTGGCAAGTCAAAAATTATGAAGTCAACCAAGGAACTGCATGGTAACTAGAAGGCAGAAAAATATGGAAAAAAAAGGGATAAGTGATCCAACAAACAACTCCAAGAGTGATTCTGGAGTAGCACATGAAAATTCATTTTTTCTGCATAAATGACGCTGGTGTGTATTTATGATCTTCAAAACAAAAGAAGGCTATCAGTTTTAAAGGAACTTTATACTAGTGTCAACACCTTAATGGCATGCACTATTTACTTGGTAAGACACTTTTTAATAACTTGTCACAATAAATTGCATATTAGTAAATAGCATGGAAAAGTATATCCATAATATGCTTAAAAAGCAAAAAGGACCATTCACTGGTTTTTGTAATAGTTTGGGTTTTTTTAAAGAAATGTTATCATTTTCATCATGATCCTTAATAATTTTCTCATTTCTATTTGAAAAATTAAATTAAAATAACTGCATGTTTCATTAGATCTTCCAGTATGGTTCTGCCTTACCATATATTCACTACCAACATAGATATGCATTGTAAGATTCACTGTAAGCTTAGTTTTTGAAAATTAAGTTAAAGTAAGCTCTAAAGTGAGCAAAGAGCTAATTTTCTTCCTAGAGTAAGAAGGTAGGAATTTTACCTGAAATAAATTACATTTCTCGGGCAATAATTTTGCTTGCATATCTATGTAAACAGGGTTGTTTACACAGGTGGTCCCATTCTTCTCCCATTCATGTGATTTTGGTTTAAATTCCTGAAAGATAGGAAAACAAGGCTAGTAAACATAGAGAAAATATCTGTTTTCCTCAATCTAAAGAATTTTGTAATTTGTATCATTCTAAGAAATATTTAGTTTTTTACTTAATACATAATCTCTCCATAATTTTGGAAAGAAGTTTAAAAAAGAACAATTCTATAAACCAGCCATCCAATCATTCCCACCAGAGAAAGACCAGTCTTAAGGGCTGGCTATTTATCTTATGAGTGTAAACATAATAAATGAATAAAAACTGTAAAATAAGATATTAGAGTTATCACTATGATCCACATATGTTATTGGATAGTAGTTCCTGTGATTTTAAAGCTACATCAGTGTTAAGCAAGGTAATCAGCATGGAATCAAACCCCTAATACTCAGACAAAGTGCTCACTTTTTGCCTTTCTTTTTAATGGGACAGCATCTACATTGCATAAATTTTACTTCTTGCTCTCTTTAAAATTGCTGCTTCAGGTTCTGAGTTCACCTACTTAAACAAAAAACTGTTTAAGAATTTCTATTATGTTAGATTTATCTAATATTGTTTTTGTATTTGCACTTACATTCACATTTATACTGTATGTGAATTTGCTTTAATCTCATGCCAAACTTTATATATTCATAAATACATTTTAAAGACAGTATCTTAAGAAATAAGCAGAACTGCAGTTACTAGAGCTGTTGCTCTTTTTGTTTGAATATTTAGCAAAATAACAGTACACTGATTTATATATTGAAAACTAATGGAAATGCTGTTCCAAAAAGACAGACGATATTTTATAATTAAGCTAAACTGGCATATTCCCTAAATTTAAAACAATATGGGTTTTCTTTTGCTACTGGAAAAACCCTGACTATTTCTCAACATAGATTAATATAAATCTTCTTTCACAGCTTTCCTAATACCTACTTTGGCATTTAAAACAATAAACATTTCCCTGTTTTATAAAACATGATACAAATGGAGTTTCAGACTATTTAATGAGGACTGCAGGTTCAAGGCCTTACTAAAGTACCGCTGAGCTTAGTAGATTTGCACCACAGTAATTATTTCCTGAATACTAGAATTTGCTGAATATATTCCAAGCACTCATTTTTCATACTGCATAATTAATCAAAATTATAGCATTGTCTTACATTATTTTCACATTTTAATCTTGAGCAAGGTTATTCTCAAATTAGCTGACAGCAGTGATAATATCACTGATAGATGTACAACCCATTTATTATTCTTGTAGTAGCTGTTGGCAGCTAAGCTGCAGTTCAAAGCATTGTAGTTTTTGTGATGGTGAGAACTTCCATGTGGAAGAGAGCCAACATCATGTAGAGCTGGGATATGTCTATGTAGATAGAGGAACCCAGAGGCTGCAAAAGTTAGTCCTAGATTTTATAGAATACAGATCCTAAGACCCTGATTAATTTGAGTTAGAAGTAGGAAATTACTTAAAATATACTAGAGCTGAATTTCTTGATTGCAAAATCCTCAAAATGTCCAAATCATCTACATCATAAATATGTTAGTCTTCTCAATGCTTAGCAGCTGGGCAAGCAGCTCCCTTACCAACTGGTACCACTGCCCTTGCTTTGCCTACAGAATCCAGCCCAGTAAGCATGTGGAGCACACAATACTTCATTATTCTCTTCACAAATAATGGACAGAGAAAATACGAATTTTGTGATCATCCTATGCTTCACCAGATTACTGGTTAGACTGTTCTTCCCGTAAGCGGAGGACTCGGTGTAAAAACCTTTCAAGACAAAACCTGAAATATAAGCTTTCCATGTTAGTTTTTACCTAATAGAAAAATGTTATTTTTCAACAAGCTCTGGAATTCCTCCTCTTGAAGTTTCATTTATCTCAGGTTATCAGGAAATTTAATGGATAGGTAAAAAAGAAGCTGCAAAAATTAGCACACCTAGAGATTCTATTGCTCAGTTATAAGAAATAATACTGGATATCAGTTTTTGCCTCAGAGAAGGCATCCAGAGGAGTATTTGGAGAGAAGACACCACTTGCAGGCACACTCTCTGCAAGTTCTCTATCTGCCTAACTTTCCTGTTGGTTCAATGAATATCTCATTATTCTGCAGGTCATAAAGTAACCTCTGAGAAGTCAGGGCTGGGAGTTATGAACAAAAATCTGTCTTCCTTTATGCAGGAATAAGTCCACTAAAATCTAGCCTATGTCCAAAGGCATAGGGAATATAACTAAATCCTGTCCTCAGCATCTATTATCTAGTCCCCAATCAGTATGCTGGATTCTGGAGGATGTACTTTTAAGTGCCTAATCCTTCCTCATACATTGCCTAGGGAAATCTGGCACTGAGGTCAAGGTCGTGGATTGCCCCAGGCAAACGGATGCTGACAAGATGCATGTGTAACAAGTAGTTTTCCAATCCTTTTTTCTATGTAGCCCAATGTGGTCAAGGTTGTCCTGAGGTCTATAAAACTTGAATTAATGATAGGCATAATGTGACAGTATCCTGCATATGTACAAACTCTCATGCCTCAAGAGACTCTGTTATCCAGTACACATCTACTAATCAGGAGAAAACAGTAAAATTTATTGATAGTTGCACTTCCAAAAAAAATACTGGTATTAAATAATATTAAAACTAATTACCATTCTTCCCAAAACAGGGAAATTTTTGTAGAATTAAGAGTGAAATAAAGTTTAACATTTTAAACCAAAAGATTAGATCTAGCAGCATATTAAAATTAAAATATAATGACAAACTATTCTTACCTCCAGTTTCACGTATAAATTCCTAGGGTTAGACGATGTTTCCAGGTTTTCCTCACATTTTTCTCTACTTTCAAACTTTTTCTTGTTTCAGCTGATGTGACTGTAGCTTTTCGTAACTATGTGTCAACTTTGAGAACTAAAAACAAAAGTAGAATTGAACATGCAGAATCTATCAAGGATGACCACATGGCCAAAGATTTTTTTAAACTACAATCACCAACTGCAGCTTTAGCATTCTAAATGTTAAATCAATGTAACAAAAAATAAATTAGTAAAGTCAATTTAGAGAGTTATCACAGATGAACAAGACTAAGCTCTCATATAAATGTTAACTAATGGTTCAAATGAGTTCATTTGCCAGCTACCTAATTCTACTGCAGCTCTCCATGGCACTATTACTCACAGAGTCATTTCCTCCACAGGGTTCATATGGAACGTTCTATACTTGTTTACTGCCATCTTGTGTTGACATTTTTAACGGGTGCCTCATGACTCAAAAGGAAAGGTTATCATTAATGTACTCTAAACTTGTGCCTGCCTTTCTTATGATGAAAATTGTTGAAATGTTATGTGTGTGGTGATTGCACTCTTCTGATACCACTGTGTGGGTCTCAGAATTAGACACTAAACAGGCAACAGACCCTGCCTGCTGATGTCACCATGAAAGCCTGGCTTAGGAGTCAGAGGCACAGAAGAAAAGGTACCAGGAGAAGGACCAGCCTCTCCAGAAAAACAGCCACTTTTCACATCAGTTCACTACACTGCACAAAACAAAGGGTCTATCTAGTGCCTGTTAGCATATTTGATACAGAAAAGTGATAGGAATATGTGTATTTGGTTTTGGAAAAAAAAAAAAGCAAACCCAAGGATATTGATAAAGGAAACACTAAAAATATGGTCTTGAGTGAAGCTGAGTGAAAGAACTTTGGGAAGAATACTGTGCAGAAAAGAAGCTTACAATAAATACTGATGATGTCTCTTGTTGTTTAGTTCCTTTACATTTAAGTATATATGACTTAAAAAAAAATCTGACTCTCACATGAAGTTCTTTGTACACCCAGACAAAATCCATAAAATCTCATATTTTTGTTAACAGCTCAAAGTGAACTACTGATTGGAAATGGAATGGAATCCTGTTGAGTCAACACTGAATGAGAAATTAAGGTCTGTTCAGATAACAAACATGGCCAGAGAAATCCAGAGAAGATACAGAACAGAAATTAATTTTAAAAATAATCTGGAAATGGAAACTGCCTTGACACATTTGAGATGAACTTGAGAATCTTCATATGGGACAGCAAAAACTAATTGAAAACGTGATGAGAAGATTGTCCTGGACTAGAAAGTTTTGTGATATGAAAAGGCCCAGGCACAGATTTCACCAACTTGGAATGTCTGAATAGCAATTCTTTAACATGGGCACATAGAGCTGAGTTATCACCTTCAAAACCAAATCAGAAGTCTTGCAGTGAAGCTGCCTATGTTTGAAATTGACTTTGCCAGAGAGCAGAGTTAAGATAAAATATTTAAAATGAGTCAGAGTATCCGGGCTGAAACAACATGGAACTCATTGACCTTGGAAGAAAGATATCCTTTTTCAAATAACAGTTTGTCTCTTGAATATATTATGGCATATGTGAACTGCCTGGGAAGACTAAATTCAGATAAGACAGGTATTGGAATGTTTATTCTAAAAAGGCTAGGAAATACAGATCCAACAATTCAGTAAAGCAGTCTGAAATGGAACAGAGTGGGCCAAAATGAGAAAATTTAGTTTGGGTCTTAGATATTCAATGACAGTATGATATTAAAGGCAAATTATATTCTGGATGTTATGATGACTGGAAACTAGACTAATAGCCAAAAATCCTCCCATTTAAGGCCAGATATTTGCTTTAAAAGGTCCAAGTTGTTCTATATGCATGTCATACGTGTTTAAAAAAAAGACATTTTAGTGAGTTCTGGGGTAGAATCCACCTTAGTTTACATTTCTGAAAGTTAGACATACAAGGCTGAGATATTCTGCATTAGAAAAAGCTGCCTATAAATGCTTAGTCATTTCAGCTATCTTAAATTCTTGTCATACACTGACATGAATTGTATCCTGGGAGTGTCCATTTCTCTCCAGTGATTCTTAAGGGAGCCTGGGATAGCTCAGACACAGCTTTTACATGTCTAGGAAATTAGGAATTTAGTTGCAAACTTCTTAAAGCAAGAATGGATCCTTGTTCTTTTGCTGAGAGATGTCCACCACCTTCAAAGTGAGAGTAACTACTAGACATTAATTAAAAAAAAACAAAAAAAAAGAGAAAAGAAAAAAAAGAAAAAAAAAGAAAATAAAAAAGGAGGATTGAAGTAATGCAGATGAACCTCAAAAGTTTTTGTTATTTAGTTATGACAAAATGTTGCACGTTTGAACGAATGCAGTAGTGTGGCCTAGGAGTTTCAGGTTACATACCAGGAATTATTTCCCTAATACAAGAAAAATATAGCTTTTACTGCATTCAACAGGGACACAATTAATTCAGAGGGAATAGTGCTCATTAAATAACTGGTTTTAGCAGTACCCAGGGTAAAAAGGATACAGGACCACAGAAAAAAATAGCCTAGCATTTTGATAGCTACAAAGAGTGATCCTTACTGCTGCTATCAAGATTAGGAAGGAATAAATCTTGGGAAGGATTTTAAGAATAAGTCTGTAGAGAAAGATATAGTGCTATTGGTCAATAGTAACATACAATTTGTGCAAAACTAAATTGTAGCTTGTCAGATCCTACACTTTAGAAAGTGGTATAACCTCCAAGAGAGAATAAGAACCAAAAGAAGGTAATCAAAGAAGATAAGGCTAAAATTAATATTGTCACAGAAGGTCCATACTCCAGATATGGGCTTATGCAGCTGAGAATAAGAGACATTAGAGGCATTCCATTGCAGACACTGCAGCACTGTAATTCAGGAAAGGAAATAAGGAGATGTGGCAAAAGCTGGAAGAGCAGACTGGGACAGTTCCACTGTCTAGCATAGGTGCTAGCAATTGTTCTGACAGGCAGACTTCTGTTTATCATATAGAGAATCAAGGCAGGCCACTTAACAGGGGCATTTAACAGATCTCTTTTTCAGTCAAGGTGAATGGATATTTCATGAAGAAATATGGTTTGGTCAAAGGAGTGGAATGAGGACTGAAAAATAAAATGCAAACAGCATCAGTGCTGGAACCTTTAGAAAAATAAATAGGATGACTGAGAGAGAATGAAATGTTTAGAGACATGGATTGGGAAAGTGATATATATTCTTAAGAGATAGAAATCCAAAGTTCTTGCATAAATATAGAAGAAAAAGCAATCCAGAAACTCAAAGAAAGGTTAAGTGAACTGAGTGGTAACTAAAAAGCAGAATTTGGGCAAGAAATATAACCAGGTTTAAAGAGAAAAGCTTGTAGGTTAGAAAATGTCAGGTTCTTTAAAAAAATAAGAAACAGTTTGTATTTGCCCATGGGAAAGGACTTGCAGGGTAATTAAAAACTCCAAAATAAAAGTCTTTATGAAAAATGGCCTGGACTTCCAGTTTCAGAAGGTTCCACTTCAGTGAAGATATTAGCAACAACCTGAAATATAAGTCCAAGCATTTTTAGCATGGGGAAAAAATTTAGTAAGTGAAAAATATTGCAGCAAATGCTATAAAGAAAAGGGAGCTCTACCATATTTTTGAGGACAGTTCTGCATTGCTAAAGATATCTTACTATTTATGCATAAAATGTCACACTCTTTTTTATTGTGTGACATTTATCTTCTCAATAATCATGCTAAGATGATGCTTTTCTGTAATTTGTGTAAATTATAAACCAGCTTTTATTTCTAGCTACTTTCCCAAATGATTAAAAGTGTTAATTACAAAACAGCCTTTGTTTTGTACAAAGCATTCACTGACTATTTGCAGAACTATTTTCCAAATCCGTTTTCATATGTTAAAAAAATACAAATTAAAGACAATATAACATTAAAAATAAGTAATACATTTATTCATTTGATGGACTCAGGTGTACCATCACTTCTAAATGAGAATAATGTTATCAAATTTATGCAATCTGACATCACTATATAATAAGTGTGGTGATTGGAAATTCTGAATTATAACTCTACATCTCTGGTAGGAGAATCCACTGAAGGGAACAGAAAAGTATCAGGAAAAACAATGCAGAGTTGTGTACCTTAGTTATTAAAATCTGAGAAACAGAATCAACTCAAGTTTGCTAAGAATTTAGATTCACGATTGAAGTAGAAAATAGTGAAGAAACAAAAACACAGGTGCAAAGCAAACACAGCCTAACTGAATCATAAAATCATAGAATGGTTTGGGTTGAAAGGGACCTTTAGAAGATCATTTAGTACAACTCCCCTGCCGTAAACAGGGACATCTTCCATTAGATCAGCTTGCTCTAAGCCCCATCCACTTTGCCCTGGAAGACATCCAGGCATGGGGCATCCACAACTGCTCTGGGAAACCTGTTCCAATGTCTCATCACCCTCACTGAAATAAATAGTAAATTGTTCCTCAGGTACAGTCTAAGTCTGCACTTGTTCAGCTTAAAACCCTTGTCCTTTCTCTCAGCCTGTCTTCAGCAGAGAGATGGTCCAGACCCCTCTGATCTTCTTCATGGCCTCTTCTTGACTTGCTCCAACAGGCCCAAGTGTTTCTCATTCTGGGGACCCCAGAGCTGGACACAGCACTGCAGGTGGGGCCTCACCAGTGCAGAAAATCTCTCAGTCTGTTGGCCACATTTCTTCTTATGCAGCCCAGGATACAACTGGTTTCCTGGGCTGCAAGAACACAAAGTCAGAACAAACTCCCAACATCAAAATGTGTGTTACTCCAGTTTTGATACAATGGAAATCTATGCCTTATGGAAAGCTATGGGACCACTTTAACAGTTGAGTAAATCAGAGAAACTAAAACCAGAAAAAAGTATAGCAAAGGCATTACAAGCACAGCATAAATCTTAAAATCCCTAACGTGCATGAGACTCATATTAGCATGAATCCAATTACCTATTTTATTTGTTCACTGAGGCTTTAGTTTATTAGTTTGAAGCTAGGAAATCAAGTATCTGTCTTCATAACAGATGTCACATCCACATCAAAATCCATCCAAAGAGTTTCGACATGACAGTACCTAAATTATAATGGAGCCTGGTAGGAAGCTGTAGTCATCATTTGTATGACACAATTCATCTTTCCCAAATCCATAATGGCATATGTGTAAGTTTTTTATACTGCAATCACAAAATAATGAAATTGACATTTTTCTTACTTGAGATTTCAGTGCTTGAAGCTGAGTTTCATAACTCTGAGCCATTTCATTTTTAGTTTTCTGTAAGTTTTCCAATTCTTGTTGAAGTAGTCCCACCTACAGTTAAAATAAGCATTCACATGTACCTTTTCTGACATTTTCCAAAATAAGCAATTTTTGGAAAAGTAATTTAAAACTTTGAAAGAAGACCACTGATTTAAGGAGAGATATTAAAATTAAGTATTAATTCAGTAACTTGATAATAAAACTGCATACCACAGACCCAGACTGCGTAAACATCAAATTAGGGATTTTATACTAAAAAATCTCATTGCATGCTGATGTTATGATTTAATCATAATATTGTACAAGTCTGTCATGGAAGACCATTTCTAAAAGCTTTTTTAACCCAACTACACTGTTCCCCATGGTGAAAATTTTCCTTGCATGGGTTATAAAATGATACAAATTACCTTCCAGTATTTATGTACAAATTACCAGAAGACACTGTAGACTCATTTCAGCTCCCTAAGTGCAGTGCTATTTGTGATATTTTGAATTATTACTGAGCTTCACAGGGACCTAAGAAATATGACAGACAGCATATATGGCACCTGTGCTTTTCTGAAGGGGAAGTTGGAAGCTTGGTAGAATATGCTGAAGTATTTCAGATGATATCTCTGTACAGCAAATAAACTGATGCTTTGAGGATGGGCTACTCGAATACTTCTCTTGGTTCCTCTGGCTGCAGGGACTAAGGGCAAGTTCTTAATTGCTCATTAGGGAGAGTCACTCTATTTTCAAAACTCCCACGGGCAATTTAGCCACCTAGCTCACACAAGGATGCCCTGGTGTAAACTCCTAAATTCAGCTGGCTTGAATCAGGACTGAGTGCTATGCAAGGACTTCTTGATGCTTCTGAATAATTATTCAACAGAAAAGACTGTGAAGTACAGACAACACCAGGTACACTGGGGCTTTAAGTTTCATAAGAAAGTCTAAGTAGTAATGAATTTCAAGTCTCGACACAGTGAATAAAATTATCATACAAAGACAGTATATAATATAAAATGTTAAAAAATCAGGTATAAATGGGAGTAACAAAGCCATAATTTTGGGAACCTTTTTGAAGTGCATTCTTTAATTTAAAATTTCTGATTAAATGAAAAGTGCTGTCATTTAGAAAAAAACATCAAATTATCTTTCTTTACAGCTAACCCAAGAGTATTTGATGTAGACTTTAGGGAAATAGAAGAAATATGAGATTTTCAATGACATTTTTACAATCACTTTTCAGAACAGAAGCACACTTTAGAACAAAAAACACTAAGGATAATTAGTGACCTTTAAGGGGTGTTTGGTATTTTTACATGATAGAACAAATGGTTTCCTTACAGAGAATTTAAAGCATGCTAACAAGAAACTACCAGAATAAATACTTCTTTAATAGAATGTGATATTCTTAAATACCTCTTGACCTTTTTGATCCAGTTTGCTTTGGGCACTTGCTAATTCTTGATCCTGGATATCCATCTTTGCTTCCAAAGCTCTCATCTTTCTTTCCCATTCTACTTGCTTTCTGTTTACCATGATGTCAATTTGATGCACTAATTCCTGAAGTTCAGCTTCACATGGAGAAGCTCTAAAAACATAAAGAGATTTATTTTTTCAAATAAAGAATATGGGAGAAAACAAATTTTTATTTACACTGCTACAATTCTATTTTAATTGTGATCAAACTAACCATCTTCCAACAACAGAAAGAAAGAAATGGGAAAGTTAAATGATGCCCTCATATGTAGGTGGAACCTCACTTCATCAATCTTGAGTTTGCCTGCATGCTCAACTTTTGACTGCACTAAACTGAAAAACAGCTCCTCAGTATCACAAATCTTTTATTTTGTGCTTAAATTGTGCACATCCCTGGTTTAGATAATTATTACAGGAAATTGGAGGGAATCTGCTAGATTTTTAATATAGTAATTAAAACTTAGCATGGTTTTCTAAAGTTAAGATCTTTAAAACTTCTTTTACATCCACCAAATCCTTGAAAGTGTAATGGTATCAATGTTAAGCTTGGAAGGGCTTTTTAAATGCACACACAAATCTTAATGACTTTTTAATGTTAAAACTGTTGGCAATGCCATTTTGAAATTTAATACAAATTCTAAGATGGCAATAACCAAAGTGCAAGCAAGTGATGCATATCTCTCAAAAGAAAAACACCCACCTCCCAAGTGCCTGGAACCCATCTCAAAAATAGTATTAATGATGGGTAAACTTTGATTGCCTCTGGGAGGAATATAAAACAGGATTTTGAAAACAGAAGATAAAGCAATACTGCTTAATCAGGTCTACCTGCTACATCAAGACTACCCTTTGCCTTGATACTGCTGTAAACACTTGTGCACTTCCAGCCTCCTCTAATGTCATGTGGCAACACTTTGGTGAACCACCAGCAATGACTCAGCCTTCAGAAACAGGTACTTGCTTTCTTGTGTGTCACATGGATAATCTAAATATCGCTATGCCAGTAAAAACACAACTACTAGCCTGGATCATCAGATTACTCTTTCAGATCCACCACGGCTGACATCCTTCATTCTTAAATTTCACCTGCCTCTTTCAGCTCTTCCTGCACACAGCAAATGCTGCATTTGTTGATAAAAGATATTCTCTTAACCTTTCTTGCATGCTTCTTGAACCTAGAGCCATCATTATATAAAAGGGAGCTGTTGAAAGAAAAATCTTTTCTGAAAGAGCTAAGAACATCTCAGTCCATCTTCACTTTCTCTAATTCCTTACCTGGATCCTCTAAGCACACTTGCAGCTGCAAAAGGAAATATGTATGTGAATTTGTACATTACTGCAGCTGTTCTCCTACCAAAACTACTCTGTACCAAGGCTCTGGTATTGAACACAGACCTGCAGTCAACCCCACCCACAAGCAGAGAGGTGCTACTTGCTGCAGTAACTATTGTTTTAGTCCACTAGTGATTTTGAAAAGTGCTAATTAGCCCCCTCAGAATGTGGCTGATTATACGGCACCACAGTCATGAGAATTTATTTTGATCACTGGATGTGGAATGCACTGGTTTCTTTTGTTTACTAAGACATCTTGTAAACAACACACAAAAAACAAATTTTCTCCTAAGCAAAGAAGTATGCATGGGTTTTTTTACCTATGCGGATTCAGCATTCCCAGTTTGCTGAATGCATGCATTGAATGGATCTGTCATACAGGGAAGTAATGACTTGTACTTCAGCAAGTGGCTGCTACTTTTTGTTGGGTTCATTTACTTTGAAACAGCTCAAAACACTTTAAAGTCATCTCATTTTAAAAGTGGTATAGGCAAGCTCTTAGTCTTCTTTTATTCTCTCTGCATAGAAATGAAAATAGAGATGAGTCATATTCTACTGTCAATAATAACTATTTAACTTCATGTGAAACAAAATGTTTCCAAATCTAGACAGAAATCCAGATAAAAAGTTTTACCACCTCCAGGCCTTTATCACAAACAATTTTTTCACTAGTTATACCTTTCTAGCTCTATTTATTTATCCTTTACTTTGGACTTCTGCACAGGCCTCCATTTTTCTGATTATTTCCTAACAGACATAGAAAAAATGGTATTGTTCATACACTATAGAGTAGTTGTCATTTAAAAACAGATGATTTAAGAAATGTTTGGTTCATACTGTCTGTCTTGACTTTATATTTTCTTCCCTTATTATTTACATTTGCTCACAAATAGAAAAATAAGTATGGCCATATTTATGCAAACACAAGCAGAACTTATTCAATCTTACATAGTATATTCATTAGGTTTGGATATTTACCATAGCTTCTACAGTCAATATTCATTTTATTATTGCAAACCTTGCTCTAAAAATAGGAAACATACAAATCAGTTGTGATAGAATCTTCTACCCCAAAGTTCCATTATAAGAACTAAAACTAACTTATTTAATAACTTTCAGCCATATTGAACCATACACATACACATACATCTATGGACAGACAATTTGTGATTTATGAGTCCTTGCAGCTGGAATGTAATTGTCATGATTTTCACTGCCATTACTCAGTTATTTTCCCAAATTTTAAAGGCCTTGCATTATCCCTGGAATACTTTCTGCATAGACTGAAATTGTCTCCCTTCAGTGAAGATGTATCCTAAACTACTCTTCCAGATTCTTTGTATAGTTAATGGAAATAACTAGCTAGCAAGAATTATGGTTTATGATTCATCTGCAATAGCCTGAAATTTCATATATTGATTAAAGACAAGGCAGAATCTTGAATTTTTGAAATAGGCTTCTGACTCGTAGCCAAAGAATAGTAAAACCTTCAGGGTTTTCTAATTCAAGTTTTTATATGGCTACTTTTACAAATCATATAACTATGATATGAAAAAAGAATTCCCTCAAAAGAAAAAAAAGGAGGGGGGCACACTGATGAGAATATTTTACTGCAGCAATTTATCATGGAAGTGCATGCATTATTCTTCAGTATGACACATCATACTTTTAAATCAAATTAAAAACTTTCTTGGGCCAGAATAAGGTATAATAGATCATGCCTCTTTTATTTTAAGAAATACTTTTATGCTTAATGAGCATTGTATCATGTTGTGCTGTTTCTTGGTAATAATGACAGAATAAACTGGTTTACTTGAAAAGTAGTCAGCAAGTTTACATACAAAATTATGATGGATAAATATTCTGTTTAAGTCATTAAGTGCAGAAGTACTTCTTAAATTTGTTGTTCCTTGAAGTGCTGAATGGGATGAGGTCCTACACCAGATCTCACTCAAGTTCTCACTTCTTTAGAAAGGCTCTGTGCTAACACATTTTTTTGATTAACTAAATACTAACATTTTTTTAGATTAAGATTAGAAGAACTAAACTTACACTACGTAAAAATAAAAAATGATTATGTGTTCTTATGAAAATTGCACTTAATACTTGCGGAGAACAGTTGTAGTTATTATCTGTGCAAAATAAGGCTTGGGCTTCAGCAATGAATCTTGTTCTCAAGATTCTTAATGTTTTAAGAGCTGTGATATGTAAGTTTATACTGCTGTAGCCTAGCAACTTCAAGCACTTTTTCAAAAAAGTTTGAAATAACCTTTTTTAACATCTTAATAAAACCCCACATAGCTTTCATTTCTCCCCCACCCCTTTGATTCAGGTATGAATATTTAAACATTTAAATAACTAACAGAAACAGCAAGTAGAGTATTAGCCAAAGCAGTGTCTTGTCTTAGCAGAAACTTCTCCAGTTTGAATGGAAAGCAGAAGAAATGGAAAATCAAGTTGCCTTCCAAAATCATTAATATTTTGTGTTTCACATTTTTAATTAACCTACATAATTCAATTCCATCATATATGCAACTCCCAAGACAGTAAGTCATTACGTACTTAGTCACATCTTGTTCCTGCAACACTTCTAAGTCTTCCTCCATAACACTGATTGTCGTTTGAACCTGTTAAAACACCAAAAATCAAGTATTTCAGATTCTGAAATGCATTCATTTACACAGCCAAGTAGTGCAAACTGGATAGTTCTATGTTTTCCTTTCATACTACACAATTTTCTCACTGCAAACAACAAGGACAGAGGAGTGCAGCTCTAATTACAGGCTGGAATTGGCAAGACAAAATCTTCGGGAGTAAGATCAGTTCTCTGACAGCAATTCTCACACTTGGTGCTGCACTGAGATACCAGAGGTGGTGCTGAGCTTGAGCACCCTTTGGTCTCCATACAGAAAATTTTGATCACTCCCTGTTGTGTGATGTTAGCGATTTGAACACTCTGAAGCACATGGATCTAAATTTGCCATAGATCCATGGCTGCGTTCATCAAACATTTGTACTTTTGCACACCGTGATTAACCTCCGCCCAGGCTAAAGCTGCTCTCAAACACAATTTCGGATTCCTATGCAGTAGTCACTCCCTTGCCTGGCAAATGCAGTTTGGGACACGCAGCCCTCAAATACCTCGGCATGAAGATCAGAACGACGCTATTGCTGAGGCAGTCCGGTTCTGAGGGTCCAGCAGGACACATGGATATGAGGGCATGCCTGCCTGCATGCAGGAACATTATGGGTGACGGGGGAGCATGGAACAGCCCTAATTCCTGCTGGGGAAGGGCAGTGGGGCTCTCAAGCACACGGGTACCAGCGCCCACAGGCGTGTGAGCAACGACCCGCGGCACCGCAGGGAAATAACACAACACCTGGCACCGCAGGATCCACACCTGGCACCGCAGGGAAACAACACCGGGCACCGCAGGGAAACAACACCTGGCACCGCAGCCTTGGCTCCACAGGGAGCAGGCACTGGAGGTGGCACTGCCAGGGACACTGGCTGAAAAAGGACCAGGCACCAGAGGCGATGCTGCCACAGGACCAGCCATAGGAGAGCGACACCTCAGGTGACACCGTCACAGAGACAGCCTTGGCTGTGCCGGGCGCCTGAGGAGACCGAGGCACAGGCAGCAGCCCCGGGTTTCCGCGGCCGCCCCTGCCCTCCCGTTACCTGCCGCGCTGCCCGCTCCGCTGCTGCCGCCCCCGCTGCCGCTGTGGCCGCGGTACGAGCCCCGCAGCCCGGCCACCCCCCGCGCCCGTCCCGCCGCCGCTCCCGCCCGTCGCCGCGGAAACGCCGAGGGCGGCGGGCGAGGCGGGAAGGCGGCCGGGGCAGGGCCGGGACAGGGCTGGGACAGATCCGGGGCAGGGCCTCGACATGGATGGGACAGGGCCGGGAGAGAGCCGAGGCAGGGCCTCGTCATGGATGGGACAGGGCCGGGCACCGGGCGCAGGGGGAGCAGCGCAGGCATCCGCGGTCGCTCCGCGCGTCCCTCCCTCGATCCGAAGGAAGCTGGAGTGAATTTCACCACGGGATGATTTCACCCGTACTTTAACATTCACCTGTATTTTAACATAATTTAAGAAATCAGTAGGCAAGGTGTGGGTTTTTTTTCCCCTCTTCCCCTTAGAACACTGTTATTACTAGATAGTGAAAAGGTTGAACATTACCCTTTCCACCCTGAATGACTAGCTATGCTTTTGTCAAAGGGCTTCAAATGATTTTCAGATTATTTTGGTAACGACCTTGGCCTGATGTCTTTCCATTCTTGTGGCCTTCAATCTGTCTTTCTGAACAACAAAATGCTTTTAGGAATCACAGCTATTTCAGCTCTTTACAGTAATAATTTGAGGGGATTTACAACTCTTCAAACACCAGTGAGTTTTTCTACCAGGATGGTACTATTCACTTTGTATGTATTGTCCTGAAATTTCACGGAGCAGTTTCAGGACCTGCTAGTCTATTTCTGTGCACTACGTGTCCAGCTTTGGCTTTGTTTTTCTTAATATGTTTACTGAAATTAGCCAAGTGAACAGCAGTTTTACTACCAGTTCTAGGGAATAATCTATTTCATTGGGTTCATACATACTGTGCTGTGGCAGATGGTTTTTGTGTCAGCAGAAATGCTGTTTCAAGCTTTGAAATACGATTTATTTTTTTAATATAAGAGACTAAAATAAAATTATGTGTGGAGTTTCAGGAAAGTCACGGAATGACAAAATTATAAGGACTGGAATGGACCTGTGGAGATCATCTCTCTGGAGATCATTTTGCCCAACTCCCCTGCCAAGGCAGGGTCACCTAGCACACGTGATGGGAACTCCCTGATGAGGTTTACCTATTCATTCTAGCAAATAAGAGTTTTCCCTTGTAGCCAAGCCCCTCAGAATGACAGGAGAAAACTGTGGGACCAGATGCTGCACTCCAAGCCCTGAAAAAGTTTTCTTCGTTACACTTTTAATATTTCATTGCACTTTTCTTTGTTATTTGCTTACTGCAGTTTAACGTTTCTAACGGAATTAAATTCTTATAATGGAAATAGTTTTGAGATTTTTTTAAATAGTGGAAATTTTGGTAATTTATTTTAAATACTGAACTTTAAGATGATTTAAGGTATTATATACTAGAAATAATTTCTAATGCAACTGCCAGCAAATTTCCATTTTTTCATCTGCTCAGTCAAAATGAACTTTTCAGCCATATTCCCAGTGTATATTTTTTAATTTCCTCCCTGTCTTACCCTCTCTCAGTGGTAATCAGTTATTCAGAAATTCAACTTCCATCTGTCATGCCTAAATAGAATTGGGAGGGGGCAACTTAAAAAAATACAGCAAAATAATTTTTAAATTACTTATCCACATTTTCAGAGCGTTTTAGAATGATAATTCCACTGCCAATAGCTGGAGTTGTGTTTCTAATTCTCTTATGTATATCCAGATACCTCCCCCACTATATTAAAAAAAATCCTGTATCAAATTGCTGACCTTTTCTATTTGCTTTTGCTCATCCACATCATCTCTTGACTAGAGCTTGTCTTATGAGACTCAAAACTGTTATTTGTTGACTTTAAAGAACATGCCTTACAAATTGTGCCAGCCAGCCAGCCAAAAAAAAAAAAAAAAAAAAGCTAATTTCAAATCAGCTTTTAGATTAAAATTCATGGAAACCTGTAAGTGCATTTCTGCAGGAAAAAAAAAGAAAATAGATCAGGGCAGGTACACAATGGAGTGTGAACAAATGTCAAACAAGGCAAGGTACAGCACTGGTCTATTTAAAAAAATAAGGAGGATTAGGCATTCACTAGGAAGCTGCCTTGCAGAGGGATCTCAGTTTGGAGCGTTAGGCAATGATTAATGGGATGAAATTTAAGGAGTCAAGATGTTGGATTCTGTATCTAGGGGGTGGGAGTTGCTAATACTGAAGCAATAATACACAATTCAATATAGAATGTTTTCAGAGCAGAATGAAAGTGGTGGTGTTAAGTAGCATAATTTAGATATAATTTCAGTGGTAAATAATTGTATACCTACTAGTTATCCTTCCTAGGTATTTATCACTTGAATTCTTCAACATGTGTTGGGTTTGTAGGACAATATGTTACAGCAGGTAAAAGCTAAGTGCATTTGTGTATTTAACTTTAAATACAGATTGTATTTACAGGATATATTCACAACTTACTTTGCAATCTCACATGACAGATTTGCTTGAACATTTTGTTCCAGTGAGCTCAGCATAGTTCTCATAAGAAACAGACTCATTTCTTTAGAATAGAAGCCTCATGATTTTAATGATATTTATATAATGGATTCATAGCAGCACTATAAAAGTTTATTAATTGCATTCTCTATGTTAGTTTGAATGCATATGGACACCACAACTTAATTTACAGAAAAGAAAAGGAATAGCTGAGTATAAGCCATCCATCAACAACTATGCAGGAGTCATTGAGAGACAATAAAATCTATGAAAAAGATCCTTAAGACGTAAGCAATTACAGAAGAATGACATTTTAAAAAGAACCTTTGCAAGAGGGATTTCTGCTTGTGAAAATGAGAAAGGCATAAAATGTCCCTGAAGATTCTGAAAGTGCCTAACTAGTTTACTGGCAGGGGCTGATAAATCCTGACATAATACAGACATAGATGAAGAGTACTGTTTCTAAATATTTTGCTTCTAGTTTAAACTGAAAACTACTCTTTTCTTAAGCAGCTTATGAAATCACTGAAGGAAAGAACAGAAAGAGTTTGGATTTAGTAGGATTTGCCAGGTAAAGCAGTTGATATGTCATACTGTAGGTTGAAACCTTGGAGTGGAGAATTGTAAGAATTTACCCTGAAAGAGGAAATCTGAAAATTAAGGGTGCTCTGGGAGAATGCAGACAGGAGATAAAGGTGCCATTAGGCCTGTTTTTGTGACAATTAGAAGTCAGTCTTTCTCTAAGTCTCTAAGGATGCAAAAAATAATGGTAGAATCATGTAGGTTGGAAAAGATCATAGAGTCTAACCGCTAACCCAGCACTGCCAATTCCACCACTAAACCACGGCCCCAATCACCACATCTAAATATCTCTTACATACCTCCAGGGATGGTGACCCCACCACTTCACTGGGCAGCCTGTTCCAGTGCTTGAC
The DNA here is from genome assembly GCA_034336665.1 of Luscinia megarhynchos. Lineage (NCBI taxonomy): Eukaryota > Metazoa > Chordata > Aves > Passeriformes > Muscicapidae > Luscinia > Luscinia megarhynchos. Next base: position 77,314,118 of record JAPFBE010000003.1, read on the forward strand.
AAGACTTTCAGTGAGGAAATTTTTCCAAATGTGGGATCTAAACCTCACCTGGTGCAACTCTGTGGCCATTTCCTCCTCTCCTATCCCTTGTTACTTGGGCAAAGAGACTGGACCCTACCTTGCTACACCCTCCTTTCAGGTGGTTATAGAGATCAAGAAGGTCCCCCCTGAGCCTCCTTTTCTCCAGGCTAAACACCCCCAGCTTCCTCAGCACTCCTCACAGCCCTTGTGCTCCAGACCCTTCCCCAGCTCCGTGTCCCTTCTCTGGACACGCTCCAGCCCCTCAGTGTCTTTCTTGCAGTGAAGGGCTCAGAACTGAGCACAGGATTGGAGCTGTGCCCTCAGCAGTGCCCAGTGCAGGGGGACAATCCCTGCCCTGCTCCTGCTGGCCACACCACTGCTGATCCAGGCCAGGGTGACACTGGCCTTCTTGGCCACCTGGGCACACCTGGATCGTGTTCAGCCACTGCTGACCAGCACCCCCAGGTCCTTTTCCACTGGACAGCTTCCCAGCCATTCTGACCCAAGCAAGTAGCATTGCTTGACATGGTTTTGACCTAAGACCTTTGTTGAATTTTATCTGTATTGTCTGCACAGAAGAACAATTGCTTGTTTATAGCTTGCTGCTAATATTTTTCTGGAAACTCATAATAGTGTTTAGCATTACTGCAATCTTTCAGTATGGCATAGTCTTTCCTTTGTAGCTATTCCTACCGAGGCATAAAAGTATAAAAATATTTTATGGTTTGACAGCATGTGGATGGTTTCTAGCTCTATAGACAAAAATACTTCTTGGTTAGCTTGTTTTTACTTATCAAATGAAATAGTCTGTTGTCTGTGATCTTGTCTGCGATTAAAAAAAAGGCTGTTAAATTTGATTCTGTACATTTCATCTGTTGCTATATATCCTGCCACAGATACCTCAGTTTCTATATTGTGCCATACTGACATAAGAATTTATTAAAAAATTATTCTGGTTGAGATAGGCAAATTGTAGAAAAGAAATAAACACTCCAGAAGCATAAATTTGACTTTGTAGTGTCTGAGGGGATTACAGGAAACAAGCTGTGGTTTGTTTTCATCCATAATTTTCATAAATTATTTTTGGATAGTTTGACAGTTTTAGTTTTCAGTGGCACAGATATGCTAACAATTGTACAAGCTGCTTTTGGTCATATTTAAATTTAATGACCAAAGAGTAGATAATTGGAAGTTTTATAATTGCTTGGATTTAAGTTTTTCTTTTTTGAATCAAGCACATTATGTGAATATTCCATTGAAATACCTTGTAGAGAAATAATTAACAGTGCTGACATTTAAGTTGTCATTTGGGGTTTCAGAGATAGCAATTGAGGAGATGTCATGGAAGTTCACATTGCTCACTTGCATAAGAATGTATTAATATAGAATACAGCACTATATTGGTTATATTAAGATGATATTTTCAGGTTATGCTTGGGTGATCAGGTGCTCTGCCTTAACTAATTTTATTTCTTTTATCTTTGGAGTCACTGTTTAGTTTTCTAATTATCTGAATGTCATTATTTTCAGAATTAGTACTGGGGTAGAGTGGGAGAGCAATTAAAAAGTATTGCTGTGTTACCTTCTATAGAAGTGCATTATGAGGCCTGAGCTATTTGGCTTACCTAGAAAAGTTAAGCCCCCATTTAACTTGACTGTAAAGAGTTATTTGCTGGGGACTCAGAGGCAGGCACGTAGGGTATTGGCTTTGTCATTCTCTTGCTTTTCTCTAAAAACAGAAAAGAGCTTTTTATCAACCTAACATCTAAACTCACCCTTCCGACCTTGAGAGCCGTAATTCTAGTCAGAGTGCAAATAACAGTAGCAGAGTATTTGCTTGCTGTCTCTGCCTTCTGCAGATGCTTGCTCTGAGCATTTACATGCTCAAGGCTGAGCAAATACTGCATCTGCTTGAACATCCCCTTCTGCTTAACAGTTGGCAGCTCACAGTGATGAGACTTCAGTTAGTGTGAGTGCTCCTTGCAGGTCCACCTGCATCCAAAAGTATAACACCACCAGCAGCAATGGAAACTTTGCTTCACCTTGCTGGTAAAAAAAGCAAAAGCAAGCAAAGCTTTCCTAGAAAATTTGAGCTAACAGAAATACTCTACATTTTCTGTAAGCTGAAAATGAGGATTGTTCATCAGAGTAACCCAATTATTTTTAAGGGTGGAGCCTTAATCCTTGACTTTGCCTCCCAGCCTGAACACCACCATCTCATAAGACTACATTGCAACTTTATTTCAGGCATAACTAATTATTATATTATAAGCACTATTCAATTATCCAAAAGGTTACCTGGCCAGACAGATACAAGCCATGGTCAGTTTATTTTTTATTTAGGGTAGCTAATCAAATTAGTGGGGAAAAATGTGCAGGACCCATGGAGAAAGATACAGACACATGGGTATGCAAACATGCACAAACACAGATGTCTGAACCTCATACTTGTTTTGGGTATTTGTCTGTCTGGAGCAAAAGATTTTTGCAGTGGTATTCTTCAAGTATTCCCTCTTCCAATACAGGAGGTGTGGCAAGAAAAATGCTACAGTTGACTCAGGCCTTTGCCCCTTCATGGCTTGAGGGTTGCTTGGTCAAGTTTCTGATTGGCATTTCTGGGGCATAAGGCAGAGTTCTCCTCAAAGCAGCTGCCCTTGCTGACCTCTCTGCCCCAGCTAGATTGAGCCAGCTGGGGTTTTTCCTCACTAGTACATTCAAACCTGCCTTCTGCTACTTGCTAGCTTCAGCCTGACCTACCAACAGCAAAGTGTATATCCAGGGAATGGTTTCCTCAGGCTAATGGACATTTTCAAATTGTATGTCTTTCTCATGAATAATTTGCCAGGATTTGAGCCTGTTTTTGAAACAAAAAAACAGGAAACATCACTGTTGAATGTAATGAACTTCAACCTCTGACAAGTTACCTTTTCCACTGCTCTTTCCAGGAAACAGCAATTAGATCAGGATTTTCAGTGAGTTTTGCTTGTGTATGCATACTTTAGACACTGCTATCATTGCTGTGAAGTGGTAAACAATAAAGTAGGAAAGAAACTAGCCCTGGTTTTAATTGTGTCTCTGGCCTCTGAGCAATGAGATTTATCTTCTGCTTGCTTCCTCCTATCTGAAACACAAGATTTGAGAGTGAATATGGTCCTGTAGCAGTCCTTACAGATATCAGTGTGGTTCTTGAGAAACACCAGGATTAAGGTAGGAGCTGAGAGGCTGAGGAAGGACTGGATAGATGAAAGACAAGGTAGGTATGGACCACTTGAGGAAGGGAGTTGGACAGCAGTAGTTTTTAAAGTAAGAGGAATGCGATTCTGCCAGTATGGACTCAAATCACCTTTGTGTATTGGGAGCTGTTTGGGATGCTACTTGCTAGCTGTACAAACACTGATGCTGGGCAAAGGAGAATTTGAAGGAGAAATTTTATTCATTACAGAATGTTTATGCTTTTTGGTGCGATTTTATGATGTACCTGTTACTTAATTGTCAAGTCCATTGCGGATATAAGCAAACTGCCTTTCATGGAGCACTGCCTTGCTACTGGAGCAGGAAAGGCTTACAGATTATCTGAAACAGAGAACTGAACAAATACTAAATGAAGAATCAATCCTCCTTTCAAACTTTTGTCCCCATTATGAAGGAGAACATTAGAATTTCCCGAGCTTCATTAGCTACTCTCATAACGTTGCAGAAAAACAGATGTGCTGTGGACAGAGGTCTGCAGAAAAGATCTTGGTTCAGTAAGAACTTAATTGTTTTCTAAATAATTAAAAAACATGTTTATTACTAATAATGAAATTATTATTAGTTAGTAATTGCTAATTACTTTTTGCTAACTACTAAATAACATGATTATTACCTTGTTAAATAACATGGCTATTTAGTAATGTTAGAGCCACCATGGATTTGTTCTATAGTGATCCTTTCACAATCTTGGCTATTCTTCCTTTGCCTTAAAACAATTCCAGTTCCATCTCTTTTAAAACTTTCCATATCCTCCACAGTTATCTTGCATATCTTTGCACATGTTTAGGAACACTGAGATAAAAAATTACCTTTGACTAGAAAGGCTATATTCTGCATCCTCTGCATCTCAGGAAAGGCTCAATTTTTGTTCCTTTTCTGATGCTGCTTACTTTTAAAATTCAACTGCTGAATAATTAAGTTATTATCTTATAGGGTTGTCTAATCATGAGCAATAAGCACAGGGATTTGTATGAGATCAGTGCTCAAAATATCCTTGTTTAGTCTGCTATTCTAACTTGTTTTATATTCCTGACTAATACCTGATTGCTGCAATCTATGATTGAGTGAATATACTTTTCTTTATGAATAGCTTGTTGATGTCCTAGGATCCTCTGGGACAAAGGCAGTGGCACACATATAAGGTGATATTAGTATTTTCCATCTTATCAGAGAAAGTTCACAGCTGGGGAGATATTAAAGCAATATTTTCAGCTCTCCTCATTCTCACTAGTTTAAATTGAAAACCCAAATATAAAATTGAGGACTAAAAATAGCTTCCCCCACTCAATTCACGGTATTATAAAGAACCTTCTACTTTACCTACTTTTCTCAAAGCCATAGTGATCTTTAAAGGCCAATTTTAATAATCTTTATATCCAGTCAAGATTCTGCTGCCAGAAACAGTATCATTCTTTAGGAAGTTTTCTTCAATAGGCAGATAGACCTCACTGCTGTGATTTTTAGGTGTTTCATAGAATCACAGAATCACTAGGTTGGAAGACATCTTCAAGATCATGGAGTCCAACTTGTACTGTAACACCTCAACTAAGCCAGGGTACTGAGTGCCACATCCAGTCTTTTTTTTAAACACATCCAGGGATGGTGATTCCACCAACTCCCTGGGCAGATCATTCCAGTATTTTATCACTCTTTCCATAAAAAACTTTATACTAATATCTAACCTATATCTCTTTTGGCACAGCTTAAGACTGTGCCCTCTTGTTTTGTCAGTTGCTGCCTGCAGAAAGAGACCAAGCCCCACCTGACTACAGATACCTTCCAGGGAGTTGTAGAGAGTGATAAGGTCACCTCTGAGTCTCCTTTTCTCCAGGCTGAGCACCCCCAGCTCCCTCAGCCACTCCTCACAGGGTTTGTGTTCCAGCCCCTCACCAGCCTTGTTGCCTCCTCTGGACATGCTCAAGGGTCTCAATGTCCTTCCTAAACTGAGGGGACAGAACTGGACACAGCACTCGAGGTGTGGCCTCACCTGTGCTGAGTACAGGGGCAGGATGAGCTCCTTGCTCCTGCTGGCCACACTGTTCCTGATCCAGGCCAGGAGCCATTGGCCTTCTTGGCCACCAGGGCACACACTGGCTCATGTTCAACTGGCTGCTGACCAGCACCCCCAGGTCCCTTTCTGCCTGGGCACTGTCCAGCCACACCATCCCCAGCCTGTAACACTGCAGGGCACTACTGTGGCCAAAGTGCAGGACCCAGCACTTGGCCTTGTTAAACTTCATCATACTGGATTCTGCCCATCCGTCCAACCATTCCAGTCTCTTTGCAGAGCCCTCATACCTTCCAGCAGATTGACACACTCCCAGCTTAGTGTCATCTGCAAATTTACTAATGAAGGACACGGTACCCCCATCCATGTCGTCAGTAAAAATATTGAACAGGACTGGCCCCAGCACAGACCCCTGGGGGACACCACTGGTGCTGATCCCCAGCTGGATGCAGCACCATTCACCACTCTCTGGGCCCAGCCATCCATCCAGTTCCCAACCCAGCACAGAGTGCTCCTGTCCAAGCCATGGGCTGCAGCTTTTCCAGGAGTGTGCTGTGGGAGACAGTGTCAAAGGTCTTGCTGAAGTCCAGGTATACAACATCCACAGCCTTTCCTGCATCCACCAGGTGGGTCACTTGGTCATAAAAGAGACCAGGTTGGTCAAACACAACCGACCCCTCCTAAACTGGCTGGGTCTGATACCCTGGCCATCCTGTAAGGGCTGTGTGATGACACTGTTCCATTACCTTACCAGGTACCGAGGTCAGGCTAACTGGTCTGTAATTACCAGGATCCTCCTTGCCACCCTTTTTATGAAAGGGTGTTGCATTGACCAGCTTCCAGTCATCTGAATCTAGATCACGTCACCGTTTTTTTTTCCCTCACTTCTCCAATGCCAAAAATTCCTATTTCTGCAGAGTATATATACCAGTCAGATAGGGCCAGCCGCACGAACATGTAGCAATTTTTCTGAAACATTTCATGCTTCCTGCCATAACCATGCACTTATGTCAATGTAGCTGTTCAATAGGATAACAAATCACCTGAAGTATCAGAGGGTGCTTGAGAGCAATAGATGGCTACTGCAAAAAAAAAAGAAACTATCTAGGCCAAATTTATGATCGTAACTTTTAACAATTAGAGAAGAAGGGTGTTTCTTTGAACTCATGAGTTCTGGACTCAACTCTGAAATTTGTCATAGGCTTCATACACTTTTCAGCAAACTATTTGAATTAATTTCCAGATAGAGAAATTTTATATACTATTAATTATATTCTCATTTGTTTAGCTATCCTTTATCTTCAGCTGTCACAGCAGTGACCATTTCCTGTTTATTGTGCATGGAATATGGAAAAAACAATCTTGGCTTGGTTAACAAGTCATCTCATCCAATAATACTTTTCTCTGGGATTCAATAACTCAGTGACCATGGCATTAATTATTCATATACATTCTTCATTCACAGATTGTCCTTCTTGCTCACTTTAGCTAAAAGTAGTTTAATGCAATTTCATCCTGCCTGACAGAGGAAGATAAATATAAGCCAAAGTAATGTTTCTATTAATATGCTGTAATGAAAAGGTGTTTTGCATTTTCATCCTGTTTTCCAGTGTAGTTCAACACATATCATTGATTATTTTACAAAATGACTGTTAGAGTTGCATTGGAATCAGAGGGATTGCATTCAGATTTTCAGAATCAATGGAATATTAGAATTTTTATATGGCCTTTAAGCACTGCCACATCTGAAAATTACATCTTTAATACGCTTTTAAATATATTTATTTAAATAATAGTTTATTTGTGTAGAAACATTGTAAATGTCTTTGTTGCAATTTAGCAACTTTGTGCTAAAAATCAGGCAGTTCTGACCATTTAAAATGAAGCTGCTTTGATGGTTCTTGTTATAGAGTGTAAAGGATTTTTCCCACCGAGTTTTCTGCTGAAAAGAATTCCATAGATGAAAGCACCAACTGACATGCTGATAAAAGATTTTTTAATGTTCTTCTTGCATTTTTTCAAACCTTTGGGGGAAAAAAAAAGCATGTGTTCTTGTGAGGTGTTGAATTCTTTATCAGTGCAAAAGCGTAATGGTATTTGCAGCTTTAGAGAGTGCTGTCTAAACAGATTCACAACATTGCTATCCTTTCCTTAAGTTTTGGGAAGTGAATGTTACTCCTTTTATTTTATTTTTCCCTGAACCCTTCCAAGCCACATGGCCAGTCATCTGTTACTTCTACACAGAGCCAAACCTGTGAACGTTTCTGCTTCTGCCTTCTGCGTTTTTTCAGAGTCTAGTAGGTTATTCTTCTTAGTTATGAAACTTGACATGTTGTTACACAAATGGTGAATTTGGAAATATCTTCTATCATTTTTAGTGTGCACTCAGGCTTATAATTCTGCATCCTTCTCACTGTCTGGAAAGTGAGTTATTGTTGGTGTATGTTTGGTATGTGCATAGTTTGGGGAAGGCATAGAGTGAATAATTGGTGGAACACAGTGAAGTGGCGTAAGATTAAATCTTTCAATCAAGGAGAGGATTTTACTCAACTACATTTACAAACTGCCTAAATGAATCCGTGGTCAATCGAGAATAGATTATTTCCATATTGAGCAGTTTCCTGTTACCACTCCTTTTTTGTTATCTTTCACTTTGCTCATACAAATTCTGCACTATCAGCTTCAGTAAAGATATGTTGCCTGTTATTACTAAGGTTTTACTTTTTTTCTTGTTTACCTGTTGCTGAAGTACCTTTGCACTTCAATAACTCTTTGTAGCTATTTACCCAAGGCCAAGCATAGATTTTAATAATGTTTTATAGTTATTTGGAGCCAATTGTGTGAACAATCTTTATTTTAGTCAAGTTCAGTTGCATTATTTTTATTTCCTGAAATATCTTTTCTCTAGAAGTAGGTTCTGGATGCTGAGTTATGTTCTAGAGATTTGAACAAGTTACTGTCTAGGAGCTGGCTCATAGTATGTCAACAGCTCTATAGTGATTTCACGGTTTTTTTTGTTATTGGTGTCCACATCAATACACATGGCAAGTAACTGAGGCTGGTTTAGCCCTCAAGCCCAATTAAGGAAGCTTCTGGTAAGAGACTTTTCACATAGGAAGTTTATATTATAAGGGGATGAATTGTGGAATCATGAAATAGTTTGAGATAGGAGGGACCTTTGAAGGTTACCTTGTCCAACCTTCCTTCCTGAAGGAACAGGGATATTTTAAACTAGGTGAAGACAAAGGTGAAGATACAGATGAAGAATAGACAAGAAAAAAGAAGATTGCAATGATGAAAGGCATGCTGTATATGCCATGATTTTTTCACTGGCTTTTTAACCTGAGATAAAGGATATGTAGAAAGTGAAGTAGAAAACAGACAAACTGAGTGCCATTTTTTTACTTACATTGTTTCAGTTTTATAATATATGTATTCCATTAAAACATATGTGGTAGGTATGTGTTTTTAAGGCATCTGTACCTTTAAACAAACAATTAACATAAACATCTAGATGACATCTAGGAAGCAACAAATTCCTCAAAATCTGTTTATAAATAGTGCTGATTTTCTATGATTTTAGGTCAAATGAAATTAAATCAAGTCTCAAGACCTGGAAATATCTGCATAGTTGTTGTCTATAGCTGAAATTTCTGACTTTCTGTCTGTGGACAGGCCTTCTAGGCATTCTAGGCCCAATTAGTCTCTTCCTATGTTTATAACTAAAAAGAAGTTGTTGAAAATTGCCTTCCAAGTCTTTATTTTTGTCCAGTGACTATAAAGGAAAGTTATGATGCCTAGTTTACATAGAAAACCGTATATTATATGTCTTAAGCTAAGTGAACTGAATCTCAAACTCAGGAAACACTTTCCACGTCAATGTGATGCTTTCCACCATCTCAAGAAATTAGTATAGCAGAAAATACACTGGTAACTTAATATGTAGTCTTATTATTTAATGTGACATTTCTTTCTTTAAAAATGCTGCTGCTAATGAAATGATATAGAGAAGCCTGTCAAAACAACGTCTAAGAAAGTGAAAGATGTTATTTAATAGAATTTTGATTCCTTAACTTGATGTTTTCTTTTTGAAAAGACTGCTTTTTGAATGCAGCTTTGAATGTGGGGGACCAGGAAGTAATACATACTTAACACCTGTTTGAAAAGTGACATTTTTCTAAGAGTAGTTATTCAAGTGTTGTTTATTTGGTCTACCTGTAGAGAACTGTAACCTCTCAGAGAACCCCAAAGCCAGATGATTATTGACAGTGTATTTGCAAACATTTTATTTTGAGATCTAAAGGGAGTGTTTCTAAACAGCAGTGAATGAAGGAGAAGGTTTCCTCCCTTGGAAGTTACAGGTTTTTAGATGAGTTACACATAACTAATTTTGATTAAGAAGATAGTACTGCAGTAGGGCTATGTGACTTCTTTGGTTTTCTTACATTCCCTTATTTCATTCTCTTTTCTGATGCTTTTAGGAATCACAGCTAGTTAGCTGTGAAGTGTTTGGAAAACTTGGTTGCTTTGGATTGTATAGATCATACTCACACAATACTGGTTCTAGAATATAATTTATTCTCAGAGAACAGTGATTTCAGACTGGGAGAGGCACATTTCCTCTTCAAGTAAAAATAACATTCAGCTTTTTAATTCATTATGCTTTGCTTTGAAAGCTGAAGGTTTTATTCTTATTTTATAATCATGGATGAAATGAAGTATGGAAACAAACCCATCTGAGAGTTCTACAGTTCATTGTAATGTATATGTCTTAACTTCTGAATTTTCAACAATAATTCTGCCAGTAGGATCACTAACTCAGGCTTTTTTGGTTCTATTATTGGCAGATCTTTTGCCAAGGTTGCAGTCATACCAATAATTAGTGGCTGAAATAATTCTGTCCTAATCCATAGGGCTTTTTCCATGTGAATACATGTGAGTATTTCTCTAACATCTTTAACAGTCATTATCTTGTGCAATACTATGGACTAGCTTTTAGTTCAGGCACAAAGTTAATGTGAGTGTATGCTGCTTTCTCAGATGATTATTTCTCTGTGACTGCATATTGAAATCTAGGGAGCTTTGTATTATCTTTTGAAGCTCTGCAACTGTGAATAATGCAATGGTGTGTGCCCCTAAATGATTTCTTTCTCATCTGGATGGGTTCCTGTGCTCTCTGAATATTTTCCTTTATGTTCAATACATGCTAGGTATTTTAGTTACCTTATGGTGTCTACTACAGTACCAGCCATCAATGTTTAGGCAGCCATACTCTGCCTTCTTCTGCCCAACCTCAGAACTAACAGATTTTTTCTCTTTTGGAAATGAGAGGAAAAGAACATTTTGGATTTCTGATTCATGGCTTTGTGGATCCATGGTTTAGTCAGATGTTCCAGTATGCTGTGACTCTCCCGAAGCTCAGGCACCAGCCTTCCATTCCTTTTCCAACCAGAATCAGGGACTATGCTTTAAATTTATCTCTTTGTTTCTATCTCTTTTTCACCTTGTCCCTTCCATACTATTTATTTGCATTGTAGTGATTCCTAAGAATGTACACAGGATCTCAAGCCTCATTTATCAGACATTATACAGAGATGTCTGTTCTAAAACTTAAATCAAGAAAGAGAGAACACAGAATCAGAAGGCATGGACTATATTCCCAGTTCAAAATTCAGATTTTTTTTCACTTTGCTTAAATAGGACAAACGCCATAGGAGGTATGATGCATTAAAAATGTATTCTTTTTTACCAGACTGTTCAACCTGACCATCTTCATTTGGCAGTTGCCATTAGATATTTTGTGCTTCAATAATAGTAAGTTCTGTAAGCTTTGAATTTTCTTAAGGCTTTCTTAATGAGAAAAGCAGAGTTTTTAAAAGAGAACAGAATTTGTATTTCCTTTGATTTAGCACTCTGCTATCTTTCCTCACAATAATGTATTCTAATATAATTCAAAATGACTGATACTCGTAATTCTGCAGAGGATTTTGGTTTCCAGAGCTACATAATGTTTCTGTAGAAACAGTGTGCTTTTCTTTCAGTCATTTGCAAATCTAGGTTTTCTGTAAGACCAAGTTATTTTATTTCCTGAAAATGAGGCATTCAGTATGTTTTACTGTGTCTTAATTTATGAACAGCATCACTTTAGGATAAATTAGTTGATTTTTCATTGCTGTTTTGTCACAGAACCACAGAATTGTTTAGATTGAAAAGAATCTTCTTAGATCAAGTCCAGTCCCACTGTTCAAGTAGAGTGCACAAAAGTAAATGGAAGTTAATGTTTTTTAATTTGTGCCTATTGCCTCTTGTCTTCTCAGTAGGCACAAGTGTGAAAAGCCTGACTGCCTCTTCTTCATTCCCTCTCACTGGATATTTATATTTATTGATTGATGATATTTCCCTGAGGCATCTCTTCTCCATGCTGAACTGTCCCTTCTTTCTCAGCCTCTCCTGTTACGAAACAAGTTCCATTCCCTTGATCAATTTTGTGGCCCTGCTCTGGACTCACACCAGTAAGTCCATATCTGTCTTGTGCTGGGAAGCACTGGACTCAGTACTCCAGACCTGGCCTCACCAGCCCTCAGTGGACCCCCCATCTGCTGGCAGCACTTTTCCTAGTGCAGCTCTAGAAGCTGCTGACTTTTTTTTGCCTCAGCACATTTCCTGCCTCACGGTCAGTGCTGTTGTCTGCTGCTACCCCCAGGTCTTTACCTGCCTTGTCAGCTGTGTGTCAGTCAGTCAGCCTCCAGCATGAACTGCTCCACTGCCTTATTCCTCCCCAGGGGAAGGACTTTGCTCTTCCCGCTTCTGAACTTCAGGAGGTTGCTCTCATCCATTGTCTCCAATCTGTTCTGGCAGCACACCAGTCTGGACTAGCAGCCAGTCCTCCCAGTTTTGTATTACTTTTGAACTCTTTGAAGGTGCACTCTGTCCCACCACCCAGGTCATTAAAGAAGCATAGGCCCCTGTATTGACTTCTGGAGCACACCACTAGTGGCTTACTTCCAACTGGACTTCTTGCAGCTGATCACAATCCTCTGGACCTGGCTGTTCATCCTTCTGTCTGTTTGTCTAACCTGTACTTTGTCAGGTTGTTGATGAGGATATTAAAGGAGACAGTGGCAACAGCCATATGAAAGTTGAGCTAAGCAACATTCACTTCTCTTGCCTCATCCATCAAGTTAGGTTACTCTCAGGTTGGCTAAGCATGACTTCTCCTTTGTAAATTCATGATGACTAGTCCCAGTCACTTTCTTGTCCTTCATGAGTTTGGAAATGTTTTTCAGGATTGTTTGCTCCATCATCTTACTGGGGACTCAGATGAACCTGCCTGGCCTGTAGTTCTCCAAATCTTTCTCAGTGCTCTTTGTGAAGATAAGTGTCATTTGTTGTCTGTCTTCAGGAACCTCTTCCAGCTGCCCTAATCTTTCAGAGATAATCAGGCTAGCCTTGCAGTGACATCAGTTGGCTCCTTCAGTACTTGTGGGGGCAGCCCATCAGCCACATGGACTTACAATTTGTTTAGTGGCATCCCTCTTCAAGGTATATCTTCCCTCAAGTCTCAGACTTTTCATCTGGCCTGGGATGCTTGTCATTCCTGAAGACTAGGCTTACCAGTAGAGACTGAGGCAGAGGCATTGAGAACTTCATCCTTTCTCATGTCATTTGTCATCAATTCCCCTGCCCCATTCAGCAGTGGGACCATGTTTTTCCTAGTTTTTCTTGTGCTACAGAAGTACTTGTGGAGACCTTTCTTGTTGTCCTGCATATCCCATACCAGATTCAACTCTGGGTTGGCCTTGGCATTCCTAACCCACCTCTGCTTCCACCTCTTGTACACTTCCTTTTATATCTGATTTCTCTCAGGAGTTCCTTTCTCACCTGTACTGGCCTCCTGCCACCTTTGCTTGCTTTTTAAGTTGTTGGGGTGAATCTTTCTTGAGCCTGAAGGAAGTGATCCTTGAATAGCAACCAGCTTTTCCGGACCCCTCTTCCTCTCCCATTGTCTCACATTATATTCAATGGCTGCCACATTTTTAGTACATTTTGCAGCTTTTGATTCACTTTATTGTCTCCTCTTTCTGATGAACAAATTCTATGTACAAAAAGAGTGACTGTTAAAATGACTAAAGGATTTTAGAAGTGTTTAGAAATGATCAGTTTACATAATGTTACTATTGCTATCCTTTGTCCATTGCCAGATGTATCAACATGAAAATTCTGTTATGCTGACCCTTTACACTACACTGACAGTATTCTGACTTTCCATATCGCATTGAAGGGTTCAACTGGAGAAAGCAGTAGGAAACACAAGATGCAGAGCTGTATTTGAGCTATATGCAGACCTATAGTTGTGGTAAATTGACCCCTCCAAAGTCTGGAGGGTCTCTGTTAGGGTGTCCTTTCTATCATTTTTATTGGAACTAGATCCAGCTACTGTGTGTACAAGAGTTCAAAATCAGAGGGAAAAGCTAAAGAGAGATGGATTCTACAGACTGGTAGGAAGACGACATGCTTTGATGACAGGAAAAGAGTTTTGCATCCTGGTCCTCATTGCGTCATAGACTTAAAGATTAAATGACTTCAAAAAACGTTGTAAATAGTTTACAAAGCCTGCAATAAGTATACCCATAAAAAGAAAAGGCAATCTAACAATAAAGTGCAATTTAAATAGCTGAGGAGGACAAAGGCTTGAAATAAAATCACAGCTGATTAGTATCATGGTTATTTGGTACCCACTGGTTTTAACTTTTGTTTTATCCAAAAAGACTGTCTGAATTTCTTCATATTACTTGGAGAAGGTACAAATGGTAGGTAAATGTGTTTGAATGTGTGGGGAATATTTTTTCTTTATTAGTCATTAGTATTTCTAGTCTATATTGCCACCCAGCTGTGATCAAAGAAACTAGGATGTTACAGGGATTGAATATATTGCTTTTACTTCTGCTCAAGAAACAGATTACAGGGTATGCTTTATTTGCAGGAGAAAGTATGAACAGAGTGCAACAAGAAGGATGAAAACAGGGCATTTGTAGCATTAATAGGCACAGTCTGAACTTGTAAAGAGAGAGAATTTCCTCAAAGGACCCAGGGACTGTGACAGTCCTTATCCTATGGGACACTGTACTTTAACACAACAGCTGTCTTGCTGTCTAAGATAGTGCTTCTTTTCTTCCCTTTCCTTTGAAACATCTAAACTTAAGCCTATAACTTTAGTATGCATTTATATTTTTGGTTCACTGAGACTAAAAAGATCAAAACATGTGAGTGCCCTGTTTACTGGTTTGTAGTGGACCAAATTGTATATCAGTACAGGAGATTCTTCAGCACTGAAGTAGGACTAGAAGGAAAAAAATGAACAAATATTTATGGTGAAATGCATACCAATCACTGTAAAAATAAGAGGAATATAAAACTTTTGTGTCCAGTTGCAGATTTAAAAGGGTATAGTGAAAAAATCCATTACCCCTATTTGATAAAAAGATAAAGTATAAGATAAGATACAAAATAAAGACAATTATGCATTATTTATAATCTTTCTCTCAGTTTTTTAGTTTTGTTGAAGCTGCAAAGAAAAAAAAAGTATTTGCTGCAGATTTTACCACAGCTGCAGAGCAGAAGTTGTCTTACACGTGTGTAAGATGCAGTACTTATATAAAGGCAGCCATATTATAGAAGTGCATTTGCTGCCTTGCTAGCTGCATTATTTTGTCATGTGCTAAACCAATTATTTTCTCTTATGATTAACTTAAAAAATAATTATGTCCTTGTGACATCAAATTCCATGAATACAACCTCCAGTGTTAGTGGCTCATTTTTGCACACCTTCTTTCAGATCACCTGTCCTTGTTGATCAAGTGCTATTTTCTATGGGTCTTTGAGACATTTCAGAATTTATTCACACCTCCTGTTAGGTTTGTTACATGGCAAGCTGATTTCCTATTCCAAATTAACTGTATATTGACTCTGAGATTAGGAGCTCTTGTGTTGTGATCTGTCAAGATCTCCAGCACAGGCAAATGAGTCACACTGCTTCAGACTGTGTCCAATGCAATATAAAGAGTAATTCTTCAAGGAGCTGTGAGGTTTGATTTTCCAAATGAATACTGATCCTTTTTATTTACATTTGTGATGATTGCACCTGAAAATTCAGTTAAATGTTGCGGGGAATAGGTGCAGGTAGATTTCTAGATCCCATGCTTCTGTGTTCCTCAAATTAAATTTCTTAACATCAGAATATAAGTTTATGACTGACAAAGGATTGAAGCTAACCTTTTTGTTTCTGGTGATCTGCTTTTCAGTGTGGATATTAGGGCAGTGTATCCTCAGCAGGCTGAATGCATCTGTGTCAAGGACTGCTCTGAAAATACAGTCAAAGTCAGAAAACAGGGCAAAATAGAATAGTTACAGTGAATAGCTACAGTGAATTCAGAAACACAACATATAGGAACCATGCTGAGTGTTTCATAGCATTTTCTGTACACGTAAATTCATAAAGTTCTTTGACTTGTACTTCTGCAAGAGCTGCACAGCAAGAGGCATTCCATTCCTTCACTGCCATTGATAAATGAGTTGAATTATTAGGACTGAAGACAGAAAGAAACAGAAAGAACTTGGTGTGATTATCAAATCAATCAGTAGCAAGTTTTAGGACAAATAACAGCATGGTCTTTCAAATATGCCAAAGTAAACAGCTTGCATTAGAGGCACCAAGGAGAAAGTGAAAACTGCATCCACACAGTGCCATTTGAGGTTTCTTTTTAGAATATTATTTTTCAGAATATTACTGCCCTTCAAACACCGTGACCATACTCACTGTTCAGGGATGAACTGTGAATGCACCAGAGGGCAGATGATATTGGATATGAAAAAAATGTGAACTCCTGAAAAGAAGTAATATCAGTGAAGTTCTGTTTCAGCAGGGACTTTTAACGATTCAAGGGTCTGTTTAGGCCCTTAAGGAGATCATTGTATCCAAATACCAAGCTGGTTAGAAAGAGCTGGGAGATCATGGACATCTGGTAATTAAAATCTCAATGCAGGATGGAAGGAATTTACAAATGTGTTGCAGGTTCTGCATCTGCTTTGCTATAAGCCTTCCTGCCTGGAGAATAGAAACAGGATTCTCCCTTTGCTCCAGGACGCACTGCCTTTTCCAGGCTGGCATGTTCATATTTTGGAGAAGACAGCATTAGTTTGACATTACATATAATGAGTAGCTTGCCTACCTGTCACCAAAAGTTCATTCATTTTCTCTATTTCCCCCTCAGTAATAAATTTGATATAAAATGTTTCCTATGGTTTGCATTTCCTCTCATATATTAGTCATATCCATTGTTTCTCCTTTTTTTTTTAATGAGAACAGGTTCAGTTATTTGCTATATGTTGCTGGAGTGCCTTAAGAAGATGAACTGAGGTGCTGCAGTGTTCTTGCAGTACAGCTAATGAGTAATAATAGTGTTGGTAGTAATAGAAGGACTGCTTTGTTTAATAAATCTTCAAGAGAACTGGTTTGGCTGACTTAGAGTGGAGTGAATGCTGCCTGACATTTTCCAGGGAGACATTAATCATACTGTCTCCCTGGAAAAAGTAACCAAAATAAGAGAAAAAGAGAACTACAGACTTGTTAGTGCCCTTGGGGCAGGGAGAATATATAGATCCTACTGTGAAAAGATATGGGAGACTGGAGTGCACAGAGATGTTAAAGGGTTATTAGATATTAGAGGCTGTCAAAACAATGAACTGTTATGGGCACCTCAATATCAAAAAGTCATTGTGAAGAATTCAGAAATAAAATAACAAACACCTTTGAGTTCTTAAAGATATCGTTTTATTTGAAAAATATCGCAGAACTAACTCACTTCTCTTGTTTGATTTGCTGTATTTTTTTCACAAAGGAATATATGGATCCAGTTTTATAATAATGGTTTTCTGTTGAAAGCTTTTCACTGAAGGAAGTTTAAGACATTTGAGAAGTATTTGCTTAACCATATTAAGTGGGCCTCTGAGAAGCAGTGCAGAGAGGGCTAAATGAGCACTCAATGAAAGCCACAGAGCTATTTATATAACTCTATGCAACTACTTTGCACAGTTATTCAGAAGAAGCAAAGCAGAGCTGGACAAAACCTATTGCATTTATTCTGCTAGGTGAACAAAAACCATTCATTTGAGGAACCAGAGTCTGTTCCCATCTGCTGTAGATCTGTTTCTATCTGAAGTAATCTGAACGACTTATTAGGATGAAGCATAGACCCATAGGGGCACATGGAAGACAGGAGGAGCCTGAGTAAACTAGTGTCCTTCTACAGTGGAGTGAGTGTATCAGTGGACGAGCTACTGGTGTAATCTGCCTGGGTTTCTGCTAAGCCTTTGACATGGTCCCCCACAAAATTAGAGAGAGATGGATTTGAGGGATGGACTATTCAGAGTGTAAGGAATTGGTTGGATGGTCGCATCCAGAGGGTAAGTGGAGAATGCGTCTCTGTGTCTGGATGGAGATCAGTGATGAGTGGTGTCCCTCAGGGGTCTGTGTTGAGACTAGTGCAATTTAATGTCTTCATTGATGACAAAGACAGTGCACCCTCACCAGGGCACCCTCAGGAATTTTGCAGACATCAAGCTAAGTGGTGCAGCTGATGCACCTGAGGTACAGAATGCCATCCAGAGGGACCTGGAGAAGCTCCAGAAGTGTGCCCATGGGAATCTCATGAGAGGCCAAGCACAAGGTGCTGCACCTGTTTTGGGGCAAGCCCTAGTATCAATACAGGCTGGGGGATGACCAGTTCAAGAGCAGTCCTGTAGAGAAGGACTTGGGGCTACTGGTGGATGAAAAGCAGGACATGACCTGGCAGTGTGTGCTTGGATCCCAGAAAGCCGAGTGCGTCCTGGGCTGTGTCAGAAGCAGAGTGGCCAGCAGGCTGAGGAAAATGACTCTGACCTTCTACTCCACTCGGATGAGACTCCCCCTGCAGTGTTGTGTCCAGCTCTGGGGTCCTTAGTATGTGAAAGACACGGACCTGTTGGGGCAGGTGCATAGGAGGGACATGAAGATGACCAGAGGGTGAAGCATCTCTCATACAAAGCCTGGAGAAGGCTCTGGTGAGAGCTCATTGAGGCCTTTCAGTACCTAAAAGGAGAAAGATGGAGAGAGACCTTTTAACAGGACCTTTTAACAGAAAGTGATAGGACAAGGGGTAATGTTTTTAAACTGTAAGAGGTCAGATCAGAGTAGGTAAAAAAAAGCAATTTTTTATGAGAGCTGTGAAACATTGGAAAAGGTTGCCCAGATTGGAGCTGATGACCCATCCCTGGAAACATTCAAGGTGAGATTGGACAGGACTCTCAGAAATCTAGGGCAGTGGAAGATGTCATGACTTGGTATACATTCATTGCTAGGGTAATTTGGAACTGGAGTTCTCAAAGCATTCAGAAACATCTAAGAATCACTCTAGAATGACAAGGAGAAATTTGAGTTATTGAATGTCAATTAGAAGTGTAAGGCATTTATTATTTTTTTAGTTTCTTCTATAATAGGTATGGATGAAGCCTAAGAACAGTAATTCAGGAACCTAATATAGTTATAAAACTCTTCAAGAGACAAAAATATATTGAAGACAACTAAATATAAACTTAGCAAAGACTGATTCACTGGGATTTACCAAAATGAAATCTTGATTGAGTGCACCCTCACTCAGTTGAGAGACAGCGGCAGAGTTATCTGCTGGAGGGCCAGAAGGCTCAGCAGAGGGATCTGCACAGGCTGGATTGATGGGCTGAGGCCAGTTGTATGAGGTTCAACAAGGCCAGGTGCTGGGCCCTGCACTTGGGTCACAACAACAAAGTCAGTTAGGGGCATCATCATTGGGGGGTGCCAGGAGAAAAGGAGGCTCAGGGGGACTTTATTGCTCTCTAGAATTGCCTGAAAGGAGGTTGTAGAGAGGTTGGGGTCAGTCTTTTCTCCCAGGTGACAAACAACAGGATGAGAAGAAATGGGCCTCAAGCAATAGTAGGGGACTTTTAGATTAAATGTTAGGAAAAATGCCTTCACTGAAAGGGTTGTCAGGCACTGGAACAGGGAAGTAGTAGAATCACCATTGCTGAAGGTATGTAAGATGTGTAGATGGGGCATTTAGGGACATGGTTTATAGTGAACTTTCAGTGTTGGGTTAATGGGTGGACTCTATCTTTTCCAACCTAAATGAAGCTGTGAGGGGTAAATGAAGTAATTATATTACTGAAAGATGGTATTATCACAATGAGGTTTCTGCATTGCTACTTTTGTCTAATAGCTATTCTATTATTCTATTATTACTGCACAAGTAATACGATTTCCACATGCAGTTTAGAAAGCAGAATATCTTGCAGCTGACCTTTAACCACTTGCATTGAGTCTGTTCTCCCTAGTGAAGTATTCCACTTTCAGCTTCAGTGAATTGGATGTTCTGAAAGCTCGATCTGTTCAGATGTTCTAATGGAACACCAAATTTGTATGTTAAAATTGAGAGAAAGAGCAAATGGCAGCAGAAGTAGAAATGCCACACCTGATGGACCAGATTCTCATTTTATTTCCATCAGTTATTGCAATGTAGTGGAATTACATCTGCATGATTCTGCCATAAATAAGCAATCATGACATTATCATGGTTAGAGAGGAAGCACTATCTAGTAAACAGAAAAGAAGAATGATTTAATTTGCTCTAATGATAGACACTTATTTTCTGCATGATCTGAGGAAAGTGACTTAGTTTTTGTCATTCAATTTTCTTATGATTTAAGTAGGTCACACTAACACTTTGCTATACTTGTTGGATTGTTGTGAGGATAATTAAAGTTTCTCAAGTATTTTGATATCTCCAGGTAAAAAGTGTGAATAAATGTAACTACATAATGTTTATATTGGATTAAAAAAAGAAGTTGCAATTGGCAGAAGTTTATTTATCATTTCAGTGGTTGGCATAATGAGCCCTTTACGTCAAACTCTTGTAATATGAAACTTATAATTGAGTGTATATATTAGATCTTACTGTCTTAAAAGGGATTGGATTAGTGTGGTTCAAGAAAAGAATGATTAATTTTTGTTAATTGGATGGGAATGATGGAACAATTCTTCTAGCATGTGGGGAATCCTGCATTATTATAGCTATAATTATAATTATAAATTCATAATGATAAAATGTACTCTTGAAGGGTGCAGAAAAAGAATCTGTAAGTCACCTTTTAATTTCTACTCTTCTGCCTTCTTGGTTTCTTTTCTTTTCACATTTTAAAGAACCTAGGAAGCTGCTTATATTTAGAATTGAATGCTGTATTTTTTTTTTTCTGTTACCACTAATAAAAGGAATATCCTCTCCATAAGTCTGCTTTTTCTCCTAACAGTGATAGGGTTTGTGAGGGACATGTTAAAGGGCTATTGTAAAACCATGTCAAATTACATTTACTAAATATCTAACCTAAATGAGCCTTCTTGCAGCCTAATCCTGTGACTTCTCATCCTGTCCATCAGAGGAATGCAGAATGAGTTAGTCTTTTCGGCTTTTTGGCAATATTTTATGAAAGAACATGCAAATATGGTATCTTTTCTTTCATTTAGTCTAAACAATCCCATTTCTTCCAACTTGCCTCAGCAGGTCATATTGTCTGAAATAAGTATTAACATTTGCTCTCTCTTTGACTGACTCTGCTCAAATCATCCCTTTGGGGGACACTGGGATTCCAGTCTTCTTTTGAGACAAGTGTACATCTCAGGAGGGAAAAGGACTGCCAGTAACATAAGAAAAGTTGGCGTATCAACAAATTGCTACTTCCAGTCCCCCAAATTACATTGATTAACAAAGCCTGAATGAGAATATAATCATATAATGATATAATGAGAATATAAGACCCCAGGTTATGCAAGATTAGCAGTTTTTTGTATTCTTAACAGTAGTTCTTAACAGCTGCTAAATCCTAGTAGTTCTAAAAAGTACCATTTGGGATAAAACCCCCCTGCAGATTTAAATGATCCTTTTGTTAGTTATTGGTTTTGTGTCTTGGCATGCTGCTCTCTCTTTAGCTCTAGGGATTAGAAACTTAATTTAGCTTCCCATGAAGCCTGAAATTATTACATTATTACTATATTCAAAGAATCTAGAACTATTAGAATATCACTAAATATCGCAAAAATTATGACTAAATTTAGAAAATTGGTGACATTAGTAATTTCCTTCAAGAATATCAATCTGACAACCATTGATTTCTTAAGTCCATTTGTATATAATTTTTGGTAATCTACAGAAACATTTTAAACTCAACTAAGATTTCTCTCAGACTTTCGGAGATTATTTGTCTTTTTTATTTTATTCAGAATTTTTACCAACTTTGTGACTTTCTTCAGGCTGCTGAGTTTCAGGTTGAAGGAGCCTATGTATTCAATGCAGAAGACAAAAGATAAAACATGAAGAACGTTTATTTCTATGTGCAGGTTTCTCTGCATATGTAGTTTCATAAATCAGAAATATGTTTATAACTTCTATAGGTAGTTTTCCAATGGTAGGCATTCTAAAATAACGAATGATCATTGAGATTGCTTTCTGTAGTATTTTCTATTTACTATTAATCTGCTTATGATTCTGAAAGACTTTTTCCAAAGTCTATTAAAATACATGGCAGGCTTCCACAGGTTTTGGATCCATCCTTAAAAAACTAATAACATTGAGAATATATTTTCACTTGAAAGCATAAGGTTGGCATAGTATTTTTGTTTCTCATATGGGTAAAGCTGTTGCCTGAGAGTTGTGGTTTGTCTGAGCCAGCTTGATTTTAATAGAAAAATTAACTTATATCTCCACCAAGATTGGTACTTTTCCATTGCTCAGTACTAGTGAAAATCTGTCTTGATTTACAATCTATTCATTGTCAGGAAAATAGAGAATTTACTGTGTTTCTGTCAAGGCAGAATTTCTCCCGCTGTCCTAAGGTTTATTTATGTTATACTAAAGATCAGTTTCCATTCAGTAATGGAAATCCATACATGCAATTTTTAGAAAACAGTGCTAATTTGCTCACAGTTTGACAATAATTTTACATTTTGAATACCTTCTAGGCTCTAAAGCCCAACTGTAGAACATCAGTAATTCACATAATATATAGAGAAATTTCTACTCTACAGAGCATGGTCTCCTGTTTCAGAGTATTTGCCACAGAGGTAATAATGATAACTTCAGAAATATTTGTTTTCATTACACAGAATGCAAAAGCATGTTTGAAATCAGTGGGGATGAGATGTCTATAGGCCATTCTGAAAACCCTTTAAAGTACTCTAGCTGCAAATTTGCATATGTAAAAACCTTGAAGATCTTGCAGCATGGCATCAAACAAATACAAAAACTCTAGTGAGCTGTGAGATGTCTACTGAGATGTATAGTAACATCTGTTAGTGTGTCTAGTTCATAGCTTGCTGAAAAAGCAAATTCTGCATCCTAAAATATAGTTTTGAGAAGAGGGGTGAGTAATTAATGCTCCAGAACTTTTAATGGAGTAAAAAGTCCTTAATATTTAGCTGTAGTCACAGGGCTCAAAAGCTGAGGAATCTGAAATTTTTCTAGGTCCTGTGGTGGCTGCTGAGGAAGCAAGTAAGTTGGCATAGAACCAGGTAAGCAATCATCAAAAAAGTAATGTGAATGAAAGACTCACATATAACGATCTGTTACAGAAAATTTTGGACCAGCTCAGGTGTCATTTACAGATTCTTGGTATGAAGGAAAAGCACGATCAAAAATGGTCTGCCTGTATTGATGTGTAACATTACATGGCACTAGAAATTCAGTTGTTCCAATTTGTGGATTCCACATGTTCCAATGTGGAAAGAGAAGAAAGACTATATAGAAATGTATTTCTGATCCATCTCATCTTGTTGTCAACTTGTTGTCTTGTATTTAAATTCCTTGAAAAGAGCAGACACCAACAAGAGGTTCTTGGTAACATATGATTATTTAATCAGCTGGTAGATGAAATCTAGGGCAAGGACTTTGTGAAAAAAAAACCCCAGGGCAAACAGATTAATTAGTAATTTAAACTGAGCAAGTCACGCTATGTCCTAACCTTAATATATTCCTAACCTTAACGTTTAGAAAAATCTTGGGGTTGATCTTCTTTTAAGTGATGAAATTTTGGCATACAATTAAAAAAAGGTATAATGCATTTATTTAAAAGGTAGTTCTCTTTGACATGTGTTTTTAACCTGAGTGGAACTGCCCTTCTTTGTCCTAGGGCTGCAAGAGAAACACATGTTTTTATTAGATTTTTAAGGCTAGGTGAAATTAATCCTATCTTTAAGCAAGAGGAACTTAAAAGTAGGATTGCAGTTGTTTTTATTTGCCAAGTTATGAATATTTTTCATTGCTGGTTTTTGAATAAGTAGGAGGTCTGTTTTCTCTGTGTGTTACACACACACACGCACACACACACACACACATACACTCAGTTTCACCAAAATCACCTTTAAACTGAGTTGCAAACAACAGATAATTAAAGTGGTTTCTTCTTGTTTTCTTCAAAGCTATCTTCATTTCTCCAGTGTGGACAAATTTTTAAAGTGAACTTCATGTCATATATGATGAGTTAAACCAGATGTTAAGTACAGTTCCAGTTATCAAACAATCATGCAAATGTTGGCGAATAACCAGTTTCTAGGTGTGTTTCCCAAAAGAAAAGAGAGCTTTGATATTATCAGGAGAAGTCTGAAGTTTATGACACTGCTACACTTCCATCTGTCCCCAAACTGATGGTGGCACGTGCATCTATCCATCTGCCACTTCATAACACCCTGAAGCTGAGAACCATAAATCATTCTATTGCTGCAGCAGTGACAGGTGCAGGATAACAGATGCAGTCTCCAATATATTAAGAGAATGCCATGATTTATTTGAATTAAGGCAGTCTGAGGTTAGCAATCTGCTTGAAACTAGATAACCATATGGTGCATGGCTGCTAGATGAGAATATTTGCTGGTAATAATGTACTGTATTGAAATGCAAGCTCCAATATTTAGCCTTGGAAAGTGTCTCTTGACACCTGTGTCAGCTACTTGAGATGCCTGAGGACTACATTATGTGAGCTGAAGAGCAGAATGTCACTAATCTTGTGACAGCAACCTTGGCAACTGGGTGCAGGTTTCCTGTAGAGTGAAG
Organism: Luscinia megarhynchos; assembly: GCA_034336665.1. Lineage (NCBI taxonomy): Eukaryota > Metazoa > Chordata > Aves > Passeriformes > Muscicapidae > Luscinia > Luscinia megarhynchos. Next base: position 77,338,565 of record JAPFBE010000003.1, read on the forward strand.
TGTTTAAATATTCAAATTTCCTTGATGGCCGCTAAGTTTGGCATTTACCTAACAACCTGACTGAGAGAGGGTCCACAGGAAGTTTTCTGATAAAGCATTAATTGTTGTTTACTAGCAACTTCTCCCTTTTTTGTAAAGATGATCATGCTCAACATATGGGCAAAGGCAGGATAGCTCTGTGATTAAGAATGTAGAAGTAAAATTACGAGAACTGAGGCACACACAAAAATTTAAGTGAAATTGGTGAGTTCAGGTCCAGGACAGTGTGTGATCTTTACAGATTCCTCTGCAAATAAACCTGAGAATTCACAAAGCTATTGGTTTAATAGGAATGCATCCCCACAGACCTCAAGTCAGGGAAAGTATAAAAACCCAGTGATGTTATTTGGGGATGGTTCTTTCGTGTAACTACAGGCCCATTATTCTGATCCCAAAGGTATGAGAAGTTGACGAAAATCCTGTCAGGGAACAAGCAGGGCTGGCAGTTGTGGAGGAGCTGGCAGGGGTGGGAGGAGGCCTCAGGCAAGGCTGATCAGGCAATTAAGTACTATGAGTGCCCTCAGGGCCCTGACACATATTTCCATGGAAAAAGAAACCAAAGACAATTAAAAAATGGAGAATGAGATAAATTGCAGCTTGGGTTTACTGAATGTGAATCGCATTTGAAAAGCCTGACATCCTTCTTTGCTAACTTATTTTCTAGACAAAAGAAATGGCATTGATGTCATCTGTCTGGCCTACCAGCCATATGGGAAATTGGAAAAGATGCAAATTAGTGGAAGAAATTTCAGGTGAATAGGAATTAGATAGAGGAGAGACAGCGTTTGAAAGGGAATGCACTATACAGTGGAAAGTCAGGAGTAGAGTTCTTTATGGAGTAGTTCAGTGACTGATGCCTTAACTATTTTCACTCTTTTAGGATTAAATGTGAAAACATGCTGACAAAACTTGTTTATTGTGTTATGGGACATGATTAATTTAGAAGAAGTTCAGGCTATCACACAAGCAATAAATAGATGATCTTCAGATTTAGTGTACTTGAAGTGGGAAAAAATCCACATATGTGGAAAAAATGTTAAATCATGGATTTAAGGAATGATAAAAATTTCTGGAGTCACGGACAAGACATGTCTTGAAAAAAAAACTGAGACGGGAGATTTTAGCAGGCTTCTTTTTCACAAAAAGATAATGAGCAACCCAAGAATTGCAACTACAAAACTGTACAAATAACACCAAGGCATTACGGTTACAGTAGGTTTAGTAGAAAATAGATACCAGTTTAAGATGCCATTGTGCAGGGTAGTATCCTAACACCTGGAGGGACTGCTCATCCAGGAGTGTCTCCCTCTCAACTATAGTGGAAAATTCGATATCTGAATTAGATTCCTACTTTCTATATTGATAAATCAGGTGAAATAAGCCACTCTTCTATTAATTAGCTGTAAATGAGGGATTTTTTCATTTGAGCAGGTTATATAAAAGAACAGCAGAAGAATCTGACCAGGCACCTCTCCATGCATTTTCCAGAAGCTTCCTTTCTCCTTTGTCACCAAGTTCCTACATTTGGTGAAATTAAGTAAGATGACCTCGCAATGATCTAATTTTAGGACCTATTTGTTCATAAAGATTAAATTGCTGACTAGCTCAATCTAGCAAAAACACCCATACTTATCTAAGTCCCTTCTCATCTTTAGAGTCAAGGTACTTTTCAGATAACTGTAAGAACATTGTATCAATGCTCTGTTTACCACAGATAAAGAAACTAAGGCCCAAAGGCGGCATATCTTGCCAAAAAACACAGAAAAGGGAATCATGCACAGGAACAGATCCCAGCAGACTTGACTCTCTGTATACTGCCTTGTCTACTGGTGCCTATTGCCTCCCACAAATGAGTAACAAAATAGATTTCAGAGATGTCCTGTAGTACTCCTGAGACAGTAACTATCCAGCAGGAATTCTTCCAGGCTGTTAGAGGAAAGCAAGAGAGGCAGAGAGCACAGTTCTTTGAAAGAAATGTTTGGCTGAGAGACAAAGATGCAGAACTTTGTGGACAACAGGTTTTTTATGCAGAAAGAACAGAAAGGAAGAAGCAAGATCTTTTAGGCTTGTTAGGTATTAATTTGTATTAATTAATAGGAAATGGTTATAAAACTTTGAAGTAGAAAGCCTATGCGCCCCAGGCAGCATCAATAAATCACTGAAGTGACTCATTACCCAGCTATTTTATCCAACATCCACACATGTTTTACAGAGAGTGTGTCTGTATGTGACTGATGATATAAAAAAAAAGAGGGATATCAGCTCTGGCAGGAGTGGCCATTTTCAAGGAAAGATTAAAAGATCCACAAATTTAAGAAAGGGAAAAGGAAATGCAAAAGGAAAAAAAGGAGCAATGGAATATGAGAAAGAAGAAAGGGAAAGGGATACAGAAAAGGGAATCTTCCATGGCAGCTATCTGGGAGGTGAAGTTGTTGTTCTGGTACTGGTGGTAGGAGTGGGCATTCCCCAAGTGTCTTCATCTCTGGTGCTCTGTCTGGTTTTCTCTCCCAGATATTCCTTTCTACAGTAACTATGTGCTTTCACCCTGATGCACTCCACCTCTTTATTAATCATCCTTATTTCTTGTGCCAATCATACTGCTCAGAGCATGGTTTGATTACACATACATTGCCCATGCTAATGGTCTCTTCAGCTTTTTGCAAATGTACCATTGGGTAATGCTGGCTGGCTACCTAAATCACTGCTGTCTCCTATTGGCAGCTACTAGGCAATTCATGTTCCCTAAACAATGTTATACATGGAAAGCCACGAAACAGGGTGAAGAGGAAGAGAAAGACAAAAAGAGTGGCTCACACAGTGGTTGCAATTGCTTCTCATAAGAAATCCAATGCAATGGCCATGGCTGTGGTCCAGAGAACAGAGTGTAAAGCAGGGAGGATGACAGCATATTGTATAGGGGGTACAAAACACTGCCCCAGCACCCTTGAGGTATGAAGGGGGTAGAGGAAGGTTAGATTGCAATGGGAAAAGTGATGGAAAAGCAGCAGAGGTGAAAACAGAAAACTCATGGCATTTCACATGTTGCAGACTGACTCCTCTGATGGGGCTGTGGCACAGGGTGATAAAATCCCCTCTGATCTTCCAGGGAAACAGTGATTGCTGCAGCCAGGGAGAGACATGGAGTGCTTTCCACAACACCAAAGCTTGAGCTCCAAGAGAGGATTCCCAAGCAGCCCCCTCTCTGCTTGTCATCCTTCTCATCCGAGTTTTTGAAAACCATTTATTCTCCCTCGGTCTCCCTAAGTCCCTAAGAGGCACTTAGGTTTTCTTCTCATCTCATGGAAGATATTTTCCAAAATATCTTTTCCTATAATTCAAAAATGGCTAAGGCATTGTTTCACTTGAAGATACCCTTGTCTCTTTTCATGTCTTATGGTGGGACTAGACCAGGGGTTACAACCTGAAGTCACTGTTGTTGTTTATGCCCTGGCAGTGTTGTGCAAACTATGGGATTTATGGGAAATCCATAGTTTGGAATGAAGAATTCATTAAAATTTAAAGAACCAGGACCTAGTAGTAGCCACACTTTTATCACATGCTGGTAGCAGCACAGCTGTGATTCTGTGCATGCATCCCAAGTTCACAGCTTCCAAGAAGGTCACATGGAGGGCAGCAACAAGTCAGAGTCTCTGGTACAAACTCTTTTAAGATGTGCAAGTAGGCAGATATAGAAGAAGAACATTGTCCTTTTAATACTTGAGGAAACAAAGCAGATCATGGTGTGAATGATAAGCACTTGGCTTTGCACAGGTGTCATCTGGTATTCATAGATTCATGGAGTTTCCGGCCAGAAAGAAGTCTTAAATCATTTTTATTGACTCACTGCCTTTTAGAGGTTAATACATTTCACCCAGTGAAGTGAGCAATTTCTTCTTTCAGGCTACAATGAATGCCATTGAAATTCCTCTGCCCACTCTAGTTTCAGGTGCTGCTGTTGCTATTTCTCTTGCTTAAGTTTTTTAAAGATCCTTCTGTTTATAATTCCTGCAGGAAACTAAAATCAGTGGTGAAATATGTTTGACCTTCTGATCCTTTGGCCAGCTGGGCCTTTTTTAGCTCTCATAAGTGTTCCATCTTCTCTTGTTAGGACAATGTTTTGCAGTAGCACAGTGTTCATTAAATTTCTGTAATTGTTTTTAATTAGAACACAGAAATGTGTTACTGGCTCTGACTTCACATACCTTCAGATTCTACATAACATTTGAATCTCAGTGGCATCCCATTAGCCATCAACATTTTGCCTTGGCTTAATTGTGGTCAGCTATGGAGACAGAATATAAAAGTGATCATCAAATATTCTTCTGCCTTCAGTCAAGCTGAGTAATGAGGCACTCCTTTGCTGTCCATTCATTTTACAGTTACTGCTGACCCCAGATGGCTCTTTCATTGTTGCACAGCAATGCACAAAGTGCCTAACTTTGGAAAGAGTCCAGTTTCCCTGAAATAATGACAAGCAGCAGAGAATTAGCATTCAGTGCCTTTTTCCTAAGGCGTCTTCTTTTTTTTTTTCAACATCTCTACTAATGACTGTTGTCCTCTTGTGTTCCTGCACCATGTAAGCCAGGATTTTTGTCTGTGTTGCGGCATTTTCACAATTATTGCATTAATAAGACTGCTTGGTGTTATTGTAAGGAAATTTATTAGGATGCAATTTCCTTTGTCTCCCAGGAGAACACAAATTCCTATATACACCTTATCGATGTTTATTACCACCAGCCTTTTGATGTTTTCATGTTACATAGGGAGGTGAACAGGAAAATGGATAAAACAAGTGTGATTCAAGTTAGGGCACTGTGAGCTGCAGGAGGGTAAAACAAAATCAGAAAAACTGGTGGCATGATTGGGCTTAAAGGGTCAAATTTAATGGATTACACTCTACCTTGGAGGCCATTAGCACATGGGATGCTGCAGGGATCTGTCCTGGGTCCTGTCCCATTTAGTGTTTTTACTGACAGTCTGGAGAGTGTGCCCTCTTGTCAGATTTGCAGAGGCCACCAAACCAGGAGGAAATGGCAAACACTGGAAAACATTTTTGAAGAAAAATACAGTGCAGGAGAACATAAGTTTGTTTTGAAACTCTAAAATACCCTCAGTGAGAGAGACTCAGACAAAGGGAAAGTTATGAGAGCATTAGGGGGTGTGCATGTGTGTGTCTATTTGTAGATGTGTGACTGCATATCAGAAAAGTTTATATGGGTTCATCAACCCTACCATTGTACTTGTGACCTAGCTGGTGGGCAAAGCTACAATGAAGCATCTAGTAATTTCAGTTTCTTATGTGCTTTCTGAGATTCTAATCTCTGGAGTATTTGATAGCACCTTAGGAAAAAAAGCCCTTTCAAAAAAGTGCCTCTTACTACATGCAAAGACCTATTGCATATTTTAGAGCAATTAAGGAGTGAATGCCTTATCATTTGGTGGTCTGAGATATCTCTGATGTGTGCTACCCAGTCAAAAGTAAATGAATGTAATTAAAGTTGCAAGGATAGCACTGCACAATCCTATGTCAGACTTCTTGTCCATCTTGTCAATCTCCATTATTACATGTTCTTTAATTATCATGTGCATTATCAAATACTTTATCTGCAGGCTGTCTTTTATCATCAACTTTTCTCTCATGCAATGAATGACCAGTATTCTTTATTGCTTTAAAACTTTAAAGCCTACCCTGAAAACAAAAATATATTATTTTTCTTTTGCAACTTCCCATGTGGTTTTTATAACCAAAATATCCAGGCATCTGTTTATTGTCACAAAATTCTTTAGGGTGGAGGGGACATAATCTAGTTTTAAAGAAAGAGAATTGAGAAACAGAAATGAAACCTTTCCCTGGTGAAATAAGGAACCCAGGTGGGACTTCCTGAACAAACATCTAGCAGCCACTGCTGCATCAGTACAACACTCCACTTCAGAGAAAACCCTCAGGACCAGCTTCCCAGTTGCAGCTCCAACAGGTGATTTACTTTAGAGCTCTTCTTTAGGCTGAAAGTGAATCCCAGCCTCACTGGGGGAATGTCCAGTCTGTGGCTGGTGCTGCACTGGGAGCACTAGGGTGGAGGCAGGGGTAGACTACTGCAGTGCAGGGTAGGGGTGGACTTCATCCTGAGCCCACCATTTCTCCTGGCACCTTCTCTAATAACAGTGGCCTCCTCTCTTCTTTCTCCACACCTACCTGCTTCTCACTATTCCTCCTACAGTAGTATCTCTCTGTGGTACCAATCTTATGGCTCCACTGTTTGTCTCCACCCTCATTTTTCTGCCTCATCTTCTCTCCCTTCATGCAGTAGCATGCACAACTTGAAGAGCTGTGCCCAAGTGCTTCAGCAGTGTTTTGTGTCTCACTGGGCGCATTTCCAGCTGTTTGTAGCTGTAACTAGGGCCACAGATTGAAGTGAGCTCTCAGTGTGACACTTCAGGCCCTGACTAATATTTAATTAACATAGTCCTTAAGCAGTGAGTCATCGCATAATGTTTCTTTTGCAACCTTACTCTGATTTTTGGTGTGTGATTCATGTAACCCTTTGTGACATTTGTCACCCCCTTCACCATCATGGATAATAAACTCCCAGTTACAGAATTACACCATTCCAGTAATGAAATCAGGAGCTGTTGACAGACAAAATACTATTTTGACAATATTGAGTACTTGCATTTTTTAATGCAGCTGGGAATCAGAAGATTAATGTATTAATGCGTACGAACTTCTAGCAAATGATCCATGAATCAAGGCTCAAGAACTAATTTTACTTTTAAACACAGCGTAACATTACCATCTTTTTCTTTGACAAGACTTCCTATATCTCTAAAAGTGGCAAAAACGATTACTCTTTTGAGTTGCAATTAATGGAAAAGCTATTTCAGGTGTTACAAAATCAGGAATTTCCTCTCTGTAGCCTGACTCCTCTTGCAGTGATCCACACATTGGTTCTTCGACTCCACTAACAGTGATTTCAACATGCTATTTATGAATCACAGAGCAGATTTTCAAGTAGTTTTTTCAAGGCTAAATATTCAAGTGAGACCAACAGCTGTCACCACGATGCTTAAGAACCTAGCTAAAGGACTGAGGCTTCAAAAAAAAGCCTTAATCAGTTTAATTTTCTCTCTGCTCATTTCAGGAGAGAAAACAGAATAATGCTGCCAGCCCTTTCCTTAAAGGATGCAATGAAATCAGCATTGAGTGGGGAGAGCTGGGTTTGAGGAGCACCTTCAAGCCCGTGCTGTGCTAAATGTTTATGCAGAATGAAGGGAACTATAAAGTATTGATGGACTTAAAGATATTGAGTAAATGTCTAAATTAAATTATGCTGGTTTCTCCTCTCTGCTTTTCTTGGCAGAAGACATTACCAGATGCCTTCTGCTTATTTATTGACACTGCTGTTTTCAACATATCTGAATCCCTTCATAAGACAAAAAGAAATAAAGGAGACTGGTATGGCACAGTAAACAGTTTGATGGGTCAAGCTATCATAAGCTTACCAATAGGGAAATAAAACAGATAATATCCGGGTAGTTAAAGCTTCCCAGATGGACAGCTGCTCACTTTTCAGTAGGAACTCAGAAGAGCATTGCAGACATCAAATGTGACATTTTTAATAAGGTTTGTACCACCGAAACACAGCTGTGCTCGACAGGCAGAGCGGCCGAGCTTGGTTCTTTCATTAATTCTGTTCCTTTGCGTTATTTGCACGAACGCACTTCAGACCAGATGAGTGGGTCAGATCAAGGGTTTGTCTAGCTCAGTATCCTTCCACAGAAAATGTCCAGAGGTACATCCACAGGGAACAGAGGAAGCATGCAACAGTCATTTGCCAAAACATTATTCCAGCCTTCAACAGTTTGCAGCTTGGCGTCTTTCTGAGCCACAGATGATGTCTGTGTTTTCAGCCATCCTCTTTTCCATAAATTTATCCCTCTACTCCATGTAAACTTTGTAGTCTTCATAATATTCTGTACAAAGGAACTCGGTGGTAAAAATACTTATTTTTTAAACCTGCCATCTGCTACTACATTTGGTATTTCTTAGCTTTTCTATTTGGAGAAGCAGATAATAACTGAAACCTATTCACCCTCTACATTTCACTTGTCATTTTGCTGATACTGCTATAAACCACCTTTTTTTTGACAGGATGAAGAGTAAGATAAGTCAGATCCAGTATGTAGATATGGACCATTTTCTGTTCTGAGGATCAGTAACTTTGCCAAAAATGGACATTTTAGTTAAGCAGACTGTGAGGTCATGTCAAATCCAATCAATAGTTAAGACTGCAAAAGAGGAGAATAAACTGGGGAAATGTCAAAACATTTCATTTTAATGTTTTCAGAATGAAATATTTGGTATTGCTAAATTGTTTGTTTTGACATTATCTACCTGAAATCTACAGAGTTCTTCTCTAAAAAAAAAAATGGAGTGCAAGGCCTACAAAAAGACCAAATAATTTAAAAGACAACTAAATTAAACACTTCATTTAGGAGTGAATGAAAGACTTCTATGTAAACTAAAACTATTTGTCTTAGTTTTCTTTGTAGAACATTTGAATAGAAATGTTTTTATATTTCCATTCAGACCAAATTCCTTTTCCATCTACCACTTTTTCACCCCTATTTGCAGGGCTTTGAATGGGTTCCCCTTTTCCACTGTATTTTTGGTTCTTACTTTCAGTTGCCATTCTTATACTTGGTCATACACATCTGTGCAATGGAAGGCAAGTACAAGCCTATTTGATATTACTAATGCAGAAGAATCTGGCAAGACTTCGACTTGTTTACCTTCCAAACCAAAGTTAGCAAGTAATACAGCTGCTCCATACAAATACATCAGAATAGACATGTCAGGGAAAGGAGAAAATGTTCACTGAGTGAAGATGATTTAAAATGAAAGACAACATTGGTGAAAAAGCTCAAATGACCTCATGAAAGAATTAAGTTAGAGAAATTTTTAACTCCCTGGAAAGCAAATTTCAGGAGACTAATGGGGATAGAAGGTTATGTTTAGGATGGAACTTTATCAGTTTATAAAAAGACTTATGTGACATAGTAACCTAGGATAAAAACCAGACCTTTGTGACTGTTTTGTGCCTTATTCACACTTTACAAAAGTATATAGAAGCTCTCTCATTAGCTACAGATCCAGCATTAAATGTGTCAAGGGATTGCAGCACTACTGCCCCATATATCACATACATTCTGACATGGATGAATATTTTGCTAAAACGTATCTGTATGATAAACTGAATTCTTGAATTCTTGAATCCTGGGCAAACATGAACCAGGAAAACTGACGTGTCATCTCATTCCTAAAAGAGTTGAAATTTGCAATATAGACCATCTATACTAAACTGATAACAAACTACCTCTCAATGGGCAACATTAATTCTAAACATTTGGAATTAAAATTTAGTCTGCAGACGTGGTTAAATTGGCTTAGGGAAGGTGTCTTTGGCTCCTAGGTGAAACCTGCTGTCAGAGATAGGCTATCCTCAGAAATGATCCTATCAGAGAAAACAGCTGAACATTGATTTAACATTTTAGGGTGCTTGGATGACTACTGTAGCTGGTGATGTGATTTGTGCTGCCGAATTGGCCACCTTGCCCCTGGTGCTGGAAGGGAAGTGGGGTTGCTCCTGTGTGAAGAGTTAAATGTTTGCTGTTTGCTGCTCTCCTTGCACTTATCACTCACCAATTAATGTCTAGAAAAGATTTCTGCACCATTTACAGTATGCAGTACATACTAGCACAACAATATACAAGGCAGAAATTATTTTGCTATTTTCTTTCTTAGCATATTTTCTTACTCAGATCTGTGGGTTGAATGTGACTCTAAATGATGCTGTAGCACATAGAAGCCAGCCAGGTAAGTCTCTGTGTGCTGTCAGTGGTACAGAGAAGTCACTCTCTGCACCACAAAGGTGATTGTGAGATATATGTATACCCAGGGGAGGGGAAGCAAAGGGGATCGTGGTGCAGGTCCGAATGCTTATGCTGCAAAGCAGCTCAGCTTCAGCAGCAGTGATGGGAAGGTGCCACTGGGACCAGCCTATACTTGTGCTGTTTTGTCACCATTGCCTGGGCTGGCCATCCCTGGGCTAAGGCTGACACCAGTCCCTGTCCCCTTACCCACTGTGCTTTCTCACTGGGTGGTGTGGGACATGAGAAGCTGTGGCTGTCCCATCCCTGGAAGTCTTCAAGGCCAGGTTGGGCACCCTGGTCTAGTGGATGGTGTCCCTGTCCTCAGCTGGGGTGTTGGAATGTGATAATCTTTAAGGTCCATTCCAACCCAAACCATTCTGTGATTCTGTGATTCTCTGGTCAGGAATGGCACTGCTCTTGCCCTCAGTCTCACTCAGCCCTCATCTCTCCTGCCCTTGCTGCACCCCTGCCTGACACTCTGAGGGACATCTCAGTCCATGCAAGGTTTTGGGTATGTATGTGCATTAGAAATTTCCCTGCTTATTCGGTCACTTCAATGAGGATGAGTAGGTGCTCCTTTGTCACAGAGCAGACTTGCATCACTGGTTGCCCTGTGACACAGTGTGCAGCAGAATATTTTGGAGGAGCCAGCTTTGCTGTCAGCCACGCTCTGCTGTGGGTTATCCATCCATCCATCCATCCATCCATCCATCCATCCATCCATCCATCCATCCATCCATCCATCCATCCATCCATCCATCCATCCATCCATCCATCCATCCATCCATCCATCCATCCATCCATCCATCCATCCATCCATCCATCCATCCATCCATCCATCCATCCATCCATCCATCCATCCATCCATCCATCCATCCATCCATCCATCCCTGCAGCCCCAGGGCGACTCCTGAGGCGTTAACACAGCAGCACCCCTCGGTTTTTGAGGTGAGGTCCTTAGAGTTCGTGCTGCTTTCCACTTGATGGCAGCAGAGCCCACAGCAACGGGAGCGGGCAGGTCTGAGAGCAGGTCCGGTTATTGCAGATGGTGAATGGCAGACGATGAGCCCTCACAGCAAAAAGGTGGCCCCTGAGAAGAATATTCAGCATATTTGGATAATACGGATTTGGGTCATTTGGCTATAATAATATGGATTACAAATGTACAGTGCCTGTGAGACTGCCTCTGACAAGAACTGGTGTCCTCCTGCCTGTTTCCCAAGCTGGGAGGCACAAATGCAGGGTCTTTTGTGAGAGGTGAAATCTCCCCCACTCTAACTATGTCAGAGACCAGGTGTCATCAAAATTCCTTAGAAAATTCAGTGAAAATATTTCATATTTAGGTTAGTTTTGTCTGCTTTCAGTATAAAAGGTTTTTTCTGATTTTTGGTATGCTGTGCAATTAGAAGGCAGCCAGAAGTTTATAATTTATGAGGCTGAGCCAGTTTTTGGCATTGACTTTACAATTCTTTTCAGGGAAGTGTCCATAGAAGAAGCGAAATGAGAAGAATTTCAGAGAATAAACAGAGAAGTGCAACAAGGACACAGATTTACAGAAAGAGCATTTTTTGCAAGGTAGTCAGCTGCTCTGTAGGCAAGTCAGGGTTTTAATTAGGTCTACATTTGCAGGTGTTTCCTAAGAGCCTAATCATCTTTGGAGAAAAACATCATTTGGAGTAAACTAGAGGAGCTTGAACTTTTCTGAGCCCTATCTCCCACATGTCACCTGACAGCTGCATAATTTACTGTGTTTTTGAACTCTTTTGGCATACTGCAAGGTCTGAAACAGAGGCTGCTTTTTTTGTTCTTGTCTTTGTTCCAAGGTTACATTAACAGAAACAGTATATGTATTTTTTTAAATCACATCAGACGCCAGTATAAAAACGAATTCAGTATTACTCTAATCATCTTGGAAATGTTTGCCATTGCTATTTAATGGCTCTCCATTTTCCTGCAAGAATAAATAATAGTTTTTAAAAATACTTAGTTTCTCATTGTAAAGTTATATACTCTGTAAACTGAGAGAAAGAGCCAAAATGTTAACTCTATTGGACGTCTCTGTTTCTTGGATTCTGGTGGAATTGCAAGTGCCATGTTATTTCTGCTGCTGGGAAAGCAGGGCAGAAAAATGTAATGGAGGAAATCAGAAGTTCCCAGAAAGCCCATCTACAGCTTTCCCTGACAAGTCCATTCCTGACCATATTTGCTCTTTTTGAAACGAAATATAGCATGGCACCCCACCACCTTGTGTCCCCTCAGAAGAACATAATCCTTAAAAAAACAAAGCCATGATAAAAAGCACTTGGTTACAAAAATCAAAGAGGTAAACGTGTGGGGTATATAATCCCTTGTCTCATCTTACATCTCTTTATCTTTCAACTGGAATTCTGGTGTTTCACATAGTGCAGGGACCCTAGAAGGAGTTAGGAGGAATAGCAGTTATATTCAAGACTGAATTACTTTCAAGTTCTTCCTCTGTTTATCATGAGGAAGGCTCAGGGAAATAAAGTAAGACTCTACAGAGTGGACATGTCAATCCAGCTTCTGCTTTCATTTTTTTCCCCTGCTTCAAGTACTCCACAGGACTAATTTTACAGAGACCGTGAGAGGTTATGGCATGTGAAGTGGGATGATGATCAAGGGAGCTGCCAGAGACAACAGAGGCACAGAGAATGATGCTCACTTGCTTTTTCTGAACCCTTTAAAAACTACTGCTTCAAATGTGTCTCCCCATTTAAATATTTTTAATTTTCTGAAGCATATGTTTGTGGTTTAGTAACTTCTGTACACTACAGGTATCTGTCACACTAGTCAATGTTAACTCTGATTTGCTAATTCACTACTTTGAGAAAGGACTGGGTGAGAAAATCTGTTTGTCATCTACATTGATATGCACTGGTTTTTGACTAAAATTGATCTATGGCTGCAGTACATGACACATTTTTTAAATTGCAAGAATCACAGTTTATTATCATCTTTGGGGAATGTGGGAAATATGTTACAAGCCTCTGACACAACCATTACTGCCAGGAATGTAAAAAAATTTAACTTGTTTAGGTCTTTAAATTCGGTTCCTCAAAGGTTTATTAAAGAATTAACACATTACTAATAATTACAAATATATTGCAGTTGTAAATCAAGCACAAGCACATCAAAAGTGTTCCTAACCTGTGGTCATGGATAAGCATTCACCTACTTGGGGCACAAAAGTATGCTACATTTCTTGAAATAATGATTTATTAAGACATGTATTACACATGCAGTAGTGTTTGCAGCTCTCTTCTGCAGGCAAGTTTGATTTAGATTTCTTTTTCTGAAACATTTGAACTTTCTTGGTGACAATTTCTGTGAAATTTCTCATGAAACAATCTCCAGTGTTAGCACTAGACCCCAGAATGGAGTGGTCACCAGGCAGCTGCACTGCTTCTACAGCAACTGAGTTTTTGAGCAAACACTCCACACTACTGCCAGTGAGCCAAGGTCAGATCAAAGGGAAAGCTGGTGACAGATTCCAAAGAGTGACAACTGGAAAAGACATTTTTTTCTTTGCTCTATTGATGGATTAGTTTGTTACCTATAAATAGTTGCTTAATGCTGCTGGCTATATCAAGATCTTGCTCCCATCTGAATACTTACTGCTTCTTGGTGAATGTCCAGCTATTGTTGTGCATTTAACTATGCATTCAGTATTTTCATTTGATTCTCTTTCAAATCAAAATAATGATATAATAAAAATTACCTTTTTCATGTAGTATAATCTGCTTTAAACATAATAATTGCTCCTTTTATAGTATTGTAATAATTTAATTAGACCTATATGTTCATTATGCATCTCTTTGATCTTTGATATTATCTAGGGGATAACAGTCAGTGGTGTGGACAGATTTCAATTACTTTTATTCACAAAGTTTTGAAATTGTGGCGTGAATTGGAAAGTGATTTGCAAAGGCATTTAAGTTAGATGTCACTTTTCAAATAGATATGGAAATATAATAGTAAAAACCAAACTAACAGCTTATTTTCCACCTTAAATGTTCAGGTCTTTTGAACGCTGTATAGTTCTTCATGTTTTCAGTATTTGTCAAGAGATTTGGAGAGGTTTTTTTAAAATTCAGCACAGAAATAGAGGTTTGGTAACTGTGAAAAGCTTTACTGGATCAGTGGGTCCAGGTTCTCATGGTAGAGAAAGCCATCATGCATCTTTTTAAACCAGAAAATTGAAAAGTAATTTTAATTCAAAGACATTCCTCCAATTTGAAGATTATAACTTATTCATAAGCTGTTATAGCTACATGTTCTTGCTTTACCTTACATATAGTTTTCTGCTCACTATCTTCTCAGCCAGCTATGTCTCAGCTCTTGTTTTGTTTAGACTAAACAAGCACCTCTCTGAGCTTTCCCCTCAGATTTTCCTCCTCCTGTGGCTGAAATGACCATCATTCAAAGCACCTGTTTCTGCTGAATTTATCCTTCTTGGCCTGTAGTACACAGAGGTTTAAATGACAGTTCACTGTGATTTCTGCAGTGCTATTACCACCTTTCTTTCCTTGCTGCCTGATTCACCCAATATTGAAGCTGAATGACACTGGGAGAACAAAACCTGCCACACTGTGTTTGCCTGTGGCAATCAAAGGCAAGGAATCTTGACAGGAGCTTCTTAATGAATCTACATGAGATAGATGTGGGTGCCTGCACTGGAGGGAAGACTAATTGTGCTCACAGAAGCCCTTCCTACTGTTAAGTCATCTCTTGGAGATAGATCTTTTCACTTTGCATTCTGAAGCAAATATTGCTGAGTGCCATGATTGAGATATTTTACCTGGGAAATTAATTTCACATACTAATGGGCAGCTTATTTTGAGGTGTACTATGGGGACTGGGCCACCTGCATTTGCTTTAACTCTATTATGGTAGGAGGTGTCCCAGGTATTCCTCAGAGAATGACAGCCTTGCCTATAGAGAAGCATGAGGCTGAGTGGAAATGGGAAATAAGAATAGTGCTTTGACACAACTTCTCAGCATCTTCTCTTGTCTCCTTGTGCCACATGCAGAAACTAAGGCTTTCCAGATACTTGTTGGTGAGTAAGCAGAGCTGCTCTTACAACTCAGTGCTACTGCTCCTACAAACTGTGGTATACCCTGATGTTTATTGCTCCACACATTACCTAACATCTGTATGAAACAGCATAAAAATGTGTAATGTAGTGCTTGGTGTGGTTTGGTCACTTAATTGCAAAGGGTTTGAAGGCACTGCACGTGGGGAGTTAGAAGAGGTAGAAGAGGTTAGAAGAGGATGAAGAGGTGCAATCTTTGACTATCAGTCAGCTGTGGGTTCTGAGCTTCACTGCTGGAACAGCTCTTGAATAAAATGCCAATAGACTTTTTACCTCCTTGGTTGCTCAGTGTGACCTGGTAAAGACAGTAATAGAAACATCACTGCTTAATGCATAAGTGTTTCCAGACTCTGGATCCCTGGTGTCTCAGGGGGCGACTGCTGTGATAGAACAAGGCAAATTGAGGGTTATTCTGAATAATGGCAACTGCTAGTTCTTACCCAGGGCTTTGTTAGGCCATTTTCTCAGAGATGGGCAGGATCTGGGCCCTGCTGTCTTACAAAATTACATATTTCAAACCTTTCAAAACATTACATGTGACAGTCAGCCATTCAGATCCACCCAGAAAGCCAAACCCTGTATTTGGGAGCTTTTCTTTGCCAAGTATGTAATTTTCCTTTCAGACTAGAATCTTTTTCATACACATGCATGCACTCATACACACATAGAAATCTCTTACTGTAAACTCTTTTGGCTTTCCCGGAAAGAATTATTTTATTTTCTTTTTTGGAATACCCTAAATAGCTTAAGCACTTATTTTGTCACTTACCTACTCCTTTGTGGGAGGTATTAATTATCTACTGATTCCAGTTTTTAGAGGTGAAAAGTTTTTGAAGTTACTGTATAGTGACAAAGATGTGAGAAACACCTGTTACAGCTAGGCACTTTTGGAGACTAAATTTCTTTATTCAGCCATTGCAAGGCTTTTATGTCCAGCACTTTAAATCATTTCTGTGTAGATTAGTTCCAATTAATCAAAACAGAGACTACCTCATGCTCATGCAAAGTCCTGAATAGAGCAACAGAAAGAATAGAATTTATAGAAGTTACTCTGGTCAGACTAAAAAGAACACTGCAAAGAATCTCTGTATCAGCCTAATTTCCTATGGAAATTAATTTCTCAGCTGGATTCCTTCAACTGAGAGTGGGTTATCACTCCTCATTTAGACATTTATTGATCTCAAAAATTGAACTGTTGTTCTTTTAACTTTTAGAAATAAAATGTGTTAGATGTTTTCATAGTTTTGATAATATTTTCTTTCTCCTCTTTTTCTCTTGTGGCATTAAATGCAATAGAATGAACGATCCTAAAAGTTTTCGGTTTTATTTTTTGCATTTGTTAAATTAAAAATAACAAAGCAGCTTGGCAAGAGGGAAATTAAATTCTTCTGAGTACAGAGAAGATAAATTTAGAGAAAACAAAAAGAAAAAAGGTAAAGAAATGATAAAAAACTTCCTGTGAAACTTTATTCCATTGAAGGTTTTAGTCAACAAACCAAAAATCTTCTTTTTTCTCCCATTCCCATGGAGAACTCTGCTAGATGTAAAAGCTACAAATCTTTGCTAGATCTCTGCTGGATGTAAAAGCTGCATCTCTCTCCTTTCTATTTGCTCTAACTTTTCTGTGTTTTTCATGCAGGAGTGAAGTGCATCCAATCAATGTGCAAAAAACATTGCTAAGAAGGAGTTTTTGTTCTGGAGTTTTTGGTTTGGAGAACAAGAATCCCTCTGCTGGTCTCTTCCGCTTGCAAGGTTGAATATCTGTCTGACCTTCAGCTGTACTTGGGAAGAGCAAAACAGCCATAGGATAAGATCATTTACCATTAGAATAATAGACCTACACATGTCTAAAGATTCTCTGACAAAACTGTTCTCACGTAATTCCAATCATGTATATTTTTAGACCATTATTAGCTTTTAAGTCTTAATTGTTGCTGGATGTGTCCATTATGTTACCTGTTATATCATCTGGCTGACAATTTAAAAGTAATATAATGGGACATAAAAGTTTAAAATTAAAGACTGCTTAATGGTACTTAATGTATAGATCTAAAAATAAAAAATCTCACAGAAAAATTAATACCAGCTGGGTTAACTCATAAAAGACCTGAACCATCAACCATGGATATGTCTAAAGAATTGCTGTGCTTTTACAAAGAGACCAAAGCAGTAGCTGGTGTAAATCAGTACAGGTCCAGTTACTCCAGCAGAATGAATGTAGCATTGGTGCAGAATCTTATCCTTTAAACAAGGTGTCAAGGTGCTACTAGAAATGGTTTATATTATGTTGTTCTACTTCTGGGCTTACAGCCTGGTAGGGTGGCTGTTTTCCAAACAACTAAACCAGTTCTCTTTGCTATAGAAAGGTTCACCATCTAAATGAGGAATAAGTTTGAAAATAAAAGTAGTTAAACTGTGCAAAACGCCAAAACTGAAGATGCAACCTTAACTTAGCAGTTTTATAATGCTTTCTGATTCAAATGCAGGTGGTCTACAAGTTTTGGTAGTAACTTGAAAGTACACTTAAATGTGTCCTCAGGCTGGAAAGAGGGCTGCAGTTCTGAGAGCTACAGCTTGCTAGCATCCAGGCTACATGCTGAGGGCACAGTGCTGAGGGCACATTCACACAATTAAATGAGTGTGGGTCTTGGTGCCCTTGGCCAAGCCCACCCAGCTGAAGGCAAGCTGTCATTGGCATCCACACTGCCTTAGACTTGGACATGGGTCTCCTCTGGACTATTTTTGGCACCCCTGTAGCCCTGCAGTGAGGTTACTCTTCTGCATATTCACATTTTGGGGTGTCTGTAATGGTGTAAGAGCTGATTCTGAGCCAACTGGTGTAGTGTCTTCAGCACATGAAACTGCAGTTACATGTTGCCAGCTGGACACATGGCTTGAGGGCACCTGGGAGCTGTCAGCTTTTCTCCCCTGAAGGAGCAAGGCAAAAACCTGTGCAGTCTTACCCACACTGTGTTTTGGGAGCTGTGCTGGGAGATCTGTCTCAGATCCACGTGAGTATTGCCTGGCAGAGAGCTAGCTGGGATTTTTCCAAATATCTTTGGCAGGCCAGAATGAGCACCATAATCAGAACCACACTCTTGCACACTTCAAGCTTCAGGAAAGCTGTGGAAATAAGGCTTTGAAAACATCTCAGTATTTGAAATGGACCAAAAAATACCTGACTCTGTGGTTCTTGGGCCTAAATGGAAGCTAAGCTAATTTGAAAGTCTGTTCTTGGGTAAGTTACATGCAAGTACCAATCTTTAAAAACACCAGTTGCTTGTATATACCCAGTATGACCACTCTGACAGCCTTACACATGCTTTATGAGAATTCCAAACAGCCAGTCCTCAAATTGCATCTATTGACTTCATTTACAATTTTTTATTCCAGACAATAGTTACTGAAAAACAAAATAATTACTGATCTTGTGAGAGTCAGGTCCCACCATATTTTAATGGAAAATTTTTAAATTGCCATTAATTATGTTAACTTCATCTAAGATTGAAGTTGGTATTTCTAATTCTATGGGCTTCAGTCTTAAAATGAACTTCCTCCAAGAGTTTTGTTAGAACAATAAATGAGGAAAAGAGAACTGTGATAATTAAAAAAGACACCATCACTGTGTATCAGATGAGTCTCATCAAGTCAAGCACTAACTTGACAAGATATTTTCATCTGGAAATACTGCAGCTATCTTTGTTGCATTTATCTTCTACTAATTACTTAGGCCAGTGAGTTTAGTCTGGTTCAGGCAAATGTGCAGAGAAAAATATTATTTCATCTGTTTCCTTTTACATTGCCAATTCCACAGTTAATCAGATGGGCAATGCCTTTCCTCACATATGTGGAAAGTTCTATTTCAGAGCTAGTATCAGAAGATTTTTAATAGAAATGAAAATACAAACCCCAGACTATTTGCCAGGGTAATTAGGAGAATAAACAGTCTTAACGATTTTAAAGTAAAAAGATCTAAAGAATAAAATCTTTCTCCAGTACTGAAGCTCTTCACATTTTAAAACTTGGATGGATAGCACCAGCTGAACTTGTGAAGGCTCTTTGTTGTTTGCATCATGCAAACACTGCCAAAATTTCAAAATAAGTTGTCAAAATCCAGTGGCTGATTGAGAAATGTCCTTTCATTAAGCACTGTCAAATCCTTCCTGTCTGCTTCTGCCTCTCCACTCCTGGGTGATCTGATGCTGAAGCAGCAGCAGCAGACTCATCTAGCCTAGTCCCAGTCAAAAAAATAAACTATATCAAAATTTCCTTCACTTTTTATGACAAGCAGAGCTTCACAGTTCCAGGTTCAAAAAGGCTTCACTTGTTACAAAGCTCACATCCAAAACAGTATTTTGAAAGGATTCTTACAGGCCTGAAAATATAAATAAGTATATGGATCTTTATCTGCTCTTAGATGTCTCATATATTGTTATTGCCATGATAGTTCAAACAGCAAGTTATAGATATAAGGTGCACAGTACATATTATGTACTACACAGCATATGTTATATATATAATGTAGCTGAAGTCCATGGCTACCAAGAAATGAAAATGTGAGTTGGCTAATATCCTGGGTGCAGAATCTGGCCAGCCCAGAAACTCTTTCAGGGAGTTATAACTGCAAAATTGACCAATCTCAACATAGAAAAAATGCCTGCAAATAGTGTGAACCCTTCCTACAGAAGGAAAATTGGTCACATAGGGCCATCTTCTGTTGTCAGTTATGGTAGGGAGGGGATGTTCCCTACAGAGTGTCAGGAGTGATGGATTTTGTGTGTGCTGTGGTGGTCATGCAGCAGCACAGGCCAGCTGTGTGTGTGAACATTACACAGCTTTTACAGTTTGCTTAAAAGCCACTTTTACAGCTCTTTTCTGTGATTAGTTTGTAATTTCTTTTTAGTGGCCAAGTTATTCTTTCAGAAAGGGCATTTGTACCCCCAGAGGTCCTCCCACAGTAGCACACTAGTACACATGCATAAATGAAACTCTGGACAAACAGTTTGGCTTGTGCATGAAGACACTTTATGGACAGTTTATAAGGGGTGCTGATTGCTGGCCAGAATTCTCCAGTCTTCCCCTTTTCCTTTGCACACTGCTATCCCTTCTCAGTCTGTTCCACTTCCTTTGACTGTTGCAGGCTCAAACAGGGTTGTTAAGTAGTTTTTGGGACCTCAGCTGCCTTGTTCAGAGCTGGCTCAGGTACCTCTTATGCCACTGAATTCTGTTTTTGAGACCGAACCAGTGAACTCCATGGGAAGGGCTTGAGCAATTTCACCAGGCTGCATTACTTCCATTCTAGTACCTCCTCTCTGGAGAAAGGCTGCCCTGTTACATCTGTCTCCTACTCTCTAATATGAGGACAAAGAAAGTGACAAAAGAATATGTAAGGGTAAAAAGGTATCTCTGGAAGGCAGGGAGCAAGGAGCTCCCATTTTTGCTATCCAAAAGTACTTCTTGTCCTCGTTGGACTTCTCCTGAAAAGCTCTTCAAATTAAGATCTGACCACCAGGATTCTTCAGAAGGGAGCAGTATAACCTACTACACACTTCTCTGTACCACAGAGTTATCAATTCATGCATTTTTTGCTGGCAGTCAAACCCTTGACTTGGGTGAGTTACTTGAACTCAGGGGTTGGATGACAAAGCAGTAGGAAGGATGAGGACAGATGATTCTTGTGTGGATGTGCATACCTGATGTACAGTGAAGAGGCTGGAGCACTTCCCTTGTTCTCTGTAGAACACAAAAGACCCATTCACCAGTATTCCCTGCCTGGCTCTTTTCACTTTGATTCTGACTCTAGGTGTTACTCCCACAAGGCTGTGGGCCGTGTAGTATGTTCTGGCAAGGAGCACATGCCAACCTTACAGATTGACTCCAGGAGGTCTCCCTCCAGCAGCCTTGCTCTGACAGATGCAGAATTCATCACTGGCACTCAGGCTCTCCTCCTGGCTTTGGCTCTACCAGCTCATGCCATATGAAAGCAGCTGTGCCTTCTGGGCATCAGACTTCTCAGTGGTGTTAATTAAACCCTACAGGCTAACCTATGTCAATATAATTTCATTCTATCCCATCCTAAATATGGTCAATAAATAGCAGGCAGGAAAGGATTTTTTTGTCTGAAAGGGGTCAATGAGAAAGATAATTTGAGCATTGCCCCCAAGAACAGCTGGGAAGGAAATGACATTGCCATTACTGGCAGATTTCCACCATTCGTCTGTATTAGCCATGTGTTGGCTTTTGTCAATAAGATTTTATTTTTGTCCAGTTCTTCCTTATAGATACTGTAATTCTTTACAGCCTGCTAGGCTACTGTGAGACATTTTAGAAACACAATTAGTGATCCTAAGGCTCCATTCCTCTGTCCCCAAGAGAACTCCATTAAAAATGTTTCAGTTTTAGGACTGTGCAGCAAAATAACATGGCTTATCACATGGGGGAGAAACTTTTTGTGCAAATAAACAGAAATTAAAAAATAGTCAGTGAAAACCGCATTGTCCCTGGGCACAAAGAGACAAATGATTCTGTGGCCAGTATTGTAAGAAATGTGCTTCCAGAAAGAAAGCTAGAACCAAACAAAACTAAAATGCAAAAACTGTATTAAACTGTATTAACTAATTTGGTTTCCATTCCATGTTAGTCTGGAAGACTGTATTTTTAAAATTATTTCTGCCCAAATAGCTTCTCACCTAATTTTTAATGAGTGTTTAGACTATATCTAACATACAAGGAGTTTTAGAACATAATACAGAGGACTGAATAGCACCACCACAGCATGACTCCTCTGTCATCAGTGCTCTCCAGCTTGTCCCCTGTGTGCCCTTCAGCTCCAGGCTAACTCACAGTACAGGGGCAAGAGCCTAGGCTGTTGTGACCTATTTACTGCAGACCTTCTGTTGATGAAAGACCAGTTCACGAAACATTAAATAACATAATCTGTCATAAATCCAGGATTTATTTGGCCCTCTTACTTTGGAATTACAGTACTCACTTTTTAGAGTAGAACTGGACATTTTGTCATTCATCTCTAGGAAGGGTGTGGTAGATACACCAGGGAAATATTTCTCCAGATTTTCCAAACTGCATGCTAGACACACTGTCTTTGCATTTGTAGAGGAGATATTCTAATTTAAAAGTAGATTCCCCAACCTTTTTTGTTGTTTATAACCCTCCATTTCTTTCTTAATGAAAAACAAGGCGTTTTTTCAGCACTCTTGATTGTGAAATTGAAGTGGTGCTGTTCTATTACTGTGGATAACATTACTTGGTCTACTTCCACTGAAAGGAAATAGATTGAAGAAGGTGATTTAAGGGATCAGTTCCTTTCATTGATTTATTTAAGAGATCATATCCTTGAAAAAGGTGAGGATCTTTATTTCCTGAAGGACCTGAAGATTCTTTCACTGTTGTGCAATGTTCCCATGCCCTCCCACATGCAGCAAGATTATCTTGTTTGATGAACTGTTTTAAAGCACTTTTTTTAAAGATAAGAAGCATGTGTGAATGGTCTGGGGCTGTTGCTGAGTGTTACCTACCTGCCTGCTCCTCCCTGAGTTTTGTGTTTCAGGAGCGGCAATGCTGACTTACCTGCACTCTGCGTTCAGGAAAATGCTAATCAAAGAAATACAGTGTTGCATGTATATTTGACCCTTCCCATTCCGCAGGCTGGGACAATCCTCCAGGAGGAAGCAGCAGGGGAAGAAATCTCACTAGTTTATGACTGAATAAGTTTGCAAATGGCATTAAATGACAAGTCCATTTCATGACTGCAGGTGGCCTGAATGGCTGGCTGATCCCCTGTCTCTGTAAAAGAAAAAAAAAAAAAAAAAAAAAAAAAGAATCAGGGGAAGGAAAAAAGGAACACTGTTTATTGACTTGGAAACAGTTTTGTTCACATTAGCACTTTGGATCAACTTACCTTTATGCTTATTGTCCCATTGCAATCATACCAGGCCACTGATGGCAGAATAGGGGCCTCACTGCTGTCACCAAATGGCACCACAGAGAAATATTGTTAGCAGCTGTCTTCTCCCACATTAGACATTTGCCATTTTGGTGTAATTTTCAGAGTTTAATTACTGTAATGGGATCCATGACAGTATCCCATTAGGACTGTTCCTTAACCAGGAACTCCTCAAGGAACATAATCTTACTAAGCAGCCACAGCAGCTAAGAGTGAACAGTCCCATTTATTGTTTAGCTATGTCTTCATCCTGTAGGGATTAAACCCATTGGAATATTATCGAAGAAACTGGCCTAGCTATGGCCAGAACATTAATACAAGCAATTGGAAACAAAACCCACCCATTCTTTATCTTTAAATAAAGGCCAACGGTTATTTAAGCAAACATCATTCACACAAATGCTGTTGGAACCTCTAATTAGTTTTCTTCCAGAAAAGTATTCAAATACATGCTTTGGAAGTACTATTGGCTTATATTAAAACATGTTCTGTTACCATCCTGTCCTGATGCATCTAAATAGCATTTATGCATGTGCTCTCTATCTAGGAATATTTAAACTGTTTTCTTCCTGCTTAGATATTCTCCCTCTTATGAGACCAACTAGACTAGATAAAGACACTTGTGTTGATTATTTAATGGTCAACCAACTAAGTGTTGCAAGCTCAGGAATGGGTACAACTATTGGCATATTTATTATTGATAGCTAACTCATATACAACTCATTGCTGAATGGAAACTAATTCCAAGATCAGGCAAGGCTTGAAAATTTTAGTTTTTTCAGGCTTGTTTAGCATTATCTGGATGGTTATGTGTAGATGTTGCAAAGGGATCTTTATGATGTGCAGAGTACTTAGAAGGGTTACACTGACTAATGCTGTTACTTGCCTACCCATTCAACCTGCTCCAACTGTCCTGAGTATGAAAAGGAGCAGCTCAAGACTTAGAGATGTATAGTTCCTGTACAGAGACATTCTTTGCAGAATATATGCATAGTTGAAGTAGTTATTAACTTTTTCAGGCAGAAGAAAGGCATTGAGAAGGGCATGTACACAGCTCTTCACACACTGCTTATCAACCCTGTGTTTGCCACAACAGCATTGCAAGCAGCACAGATGAGAACTGTGTTTTGGTGCAAACAAATAACACCCCATCCCTAACAGCTGCTTCCAAAACTACCCTCAGTGGACCTTTGAGACTCTCACTGTTTGCACCAGAAAAATAAAATGGTCTCCTGCATCAATACTTCCAGTGATTCCCAAGAGTATAATGAGAATTAATTAAGTATGTAACCAAGACAAAGACTAAGGTCATAATATCTTCATAGTGATAAAAGGAGTTAAAAAGACTTTTAGAAAGTTAAAAGCTAATTGTTTAGAGGTGGTTATAAAAATTATTAAAGTGTAACGTAGTGATATATTTTTTCTGTGTGGAATTAGCATTGCTTATCTGTATTTTCTCAAGAGTGCACATTAACACAAACCCATGATCATCACTAGATAATTGGGTACCATTTAGACAGGCTTCAAAACACAGCAAGTTACATGCTTTGGATACAAACTCAATGGGCTTGACCTGCAAAGTAACTTGATAACTATATACTATCTTTGTGCAGACATCACACTAAGAACCTTCATTGGCTGAAATCTGCAAGGATCTCTTATTTTGCAGTTGATCTCAACACAAAACTACTACCTGAGAGAAAGATACAGCTGGGACTTTGTTGCCAGGGAGCCTTCAAACTCTATCTCAGGCACAGCACCAGTCACACCACACTCATCACTGTAGTATGGTGCAACCTAGAAGAATGCTGTTTCGGGAAAAACAGCTGGTTTCAGTGGAAAAAGGAAAGCATGCCATGATGATTTTTAGCATACTTTTAATTTATTTTTTTTTTAAACAACATCTGCTGTGACCTAGCTTCACAGATTTGCACATCCATCGTTCTTTAGTGGAAAAAAGGTTCAGGAATCTTTGGACTTTAAGGATATTTTACTTGGGGACTCTGCCTGAAGCATCATTTATTAAACAAATACAGTTAGCATTTATGATGATAGTGTGTTATTTCCCCAATCTCGCTTGATTACGCTTCTGCCTTGGATCAGCTATGATAATATTTATTCCAATGGGATCTCATTACTTTCAATGCAAGAAATCATTGCTAAATTAACTGGCTCAAAGTATTATTTCTGCATGTATTTATTTACGAAGCATTTAGAAAAATGGTTGTGCTTAAATGAAATTCTTTATTAATTGATACATCCATCCATATTAGTACTTCAGGTTTTGAGATCTGTCACTATTTAGGGTCTCACAGTAAAATTATTTAATTTGTGGGAAGATTACCATTATCTTTGTCAGATTTTGGATCAGACTGCCTATGGTGGAGCTCCTTCATATCGTATTGTTGGATGTAGAAGGGAATAAGGGCTGTAAAAGAGACTGAGAATCAGTCCAATCCATTTGCAAAGCTGCCATTTAAGTTGTAAAGCAGACATAGATCAAGAGAGATTTAAAAAGTGAAAAAAGGGCAGATTTTTTTTTAATTAGACAATTCCTTGGGGAGACTTAGAAATTCGAGCACATAATTTTCAGGTAGTACTTTTGTTTCTTTCAGGCTGCTTGCACTTCAGATAGTACTTTTAAAATCAGGACACCTGGTGCATTTAAGGGCCAGTAGTTAGAGGACTCTGCAAATTTCCAACCTTTTGTGCATTCACCTATAATCATTCAATATTAATTCTTGACATACTAATAGCACACTGATAACTCCTGGGTAAAACATGTTTTTTTTCTTTCTGCATGGTCTTCATGATGTATACAACTTCATTAGGACTGGTTAAAAATGCTGGACACATTCTTAGAGCTCTTTGGAACTGAAGTTAACTAAATTGATCTTATTAGTTAATATTAAGTTAGTATTTGTTAAATAATTGTGCAGATTAGTTAGTTAACTAGCTAACTATTTGATCTAATTAATGCCCAGGTTGGATGGGGCTCTGAACAAGCTGGTCTATTGGAAGGTGACCCTGACCATGACAGGGGAATTGGAACTGGTTGAACTTTAACGTCCCTTCCAACCCAAACCATTCTGTGATTCTATAATTTGTTGACTTTATCAAGGAAATGCTTCCCTATTCCACTACTCCGTAAAGATCCAGAGCAAAAGTCTTTACTCAAGGATAGACACCACTATGGATTTTTTGTCTTTTATTTAAAGAACAACAAGACAAATAAGAAATTAATTCTACATCTAAATTTCAGTATTTCCTTGCATTCTTAGGAGACAGGAAGATTTTTATAAACAACTGCTCCAAATACTGGTAGAACTTTTGAACTCTGCAAGCTGCTTCCTGCAAAAAACAAACAAAAAAATCTGATTTCTGCAGCCCATGATGAGAGGAAGCTGTTTGTAGCATCTTCTGAAACTCTGGAGCTTATGTATTTAGGGGAACATTATTTAAACTTTTAGTTTGCTTCTTTTATTTCCCAGCACCATGGAAGTAGCCAAAGGCAATGCCTGTAGTACCACATTAAATGACTTCTTTTGCACAGGTGCCAACTTTCAAGCCCTTTTCCCCTTCAAAATAGAGAGATGATTTAATTGAGAATGATGCATGGCATATGCCAAGTCCTAAATTATGCCTGGGAGTTGTTTAGGAAACTTTGAGCATAAAAATACCCCAGGCTCTATCCTAACAATTAAACAGTTTAAACAATCACTTGCTGTGTCTAAAGACTGTGCCCAGGCTTTATTTAATTTACTGTTATTGCTAGTAGGAGTACATGCTGGTAATATAAAGTATCTCAGGCTTTATCAATTCTGATCTGTGCTTAGATTCTGAATACAATCCAGAAATAGATATGTCCTGTATTGAAATAAACTCAAAAGGAGATATTTCCCACTAAAGTACTACAAATACCTATTGACTAGCAATACATGCTAGCATATTCTGACATGGGATAACTCCCTGCTTTGTATTCTGCCTGCTGTACTTGCCAATAAGATGGGTGATTAATATTTATAGATGCACATAGATCCTATAAAAGCAAGAATCTCAAATGGATGAGAAGCCAGCTGCACCAAGGCTGGTCCTGGACCCTGTTATCCCCTAGCGACATCTCTGCTTTGCCCTCCCTTCCCCACATACAGCACTCTGCACTGCAGATGCTGAGTGGCATTTCCAGCTGCTGCCTTCCCTGAGAACTCACATTTGCTTTTTGGGAGCAGTGAGGAGCCAGGCTCTGCTGTTTGGCATCCTTCTTGCCACCTCCTGGCTGCAGCTCTGGTTGTGTGAGCCACACTCGGGTGTGACTTCAACTGCTGCTGCTCTTTGTTCAGCACATTAATGTAGCTACAGTTTTGGAATTTTATTCTACTTCTTTCAGTCTCCTAGTTTTTTCCTTGCAGGCTGCTGTTCTGGAGAGAGTTTTCCACACAGAGAGTTTCTTGACCTTGAAGATGAGAAGTAATATTTTTTTTAACTTTGGCAGTGAAAAGTTTGTGAACACAACTTTCCTTACAGGGCTCAAACTCATGGAGGTAATAGAAGAATTCCACGTTCAGATTTATTTTTTCAGTCTCCTAGTTCTGAAGATCCTGTAGTGACTTTTGAAGGAACCAACAGTATTTGAGTAACTGAGTTTACTGAAGCTACTCTGAAAAGTTATGCAAAGTTATTTTAAAAAATCTGAGAATGTGGGTTAATTTCTTACATTATTCTACTGCAGACAGGATTCTTACTTGTTCAGTACCTTATTTAAAAAAAAAAATCTAAATAAACTATTTCATGCATGGAGGTAGCCACTAGATGGGAGGCAAGAGCTGGTTAGGAACTGGGAACATGTATTGGGGCTGCACTTAAGGAACTCCCATCAGCTGTCACTGCCAGCTGTGACAGGCCACCCTGGAGCTGCACACTAACACATCTGGGACCACTTTTACCAGTGTACACAGAGAGGTTATTCACTGAAATACAATTTTTAAATTAATTGATGGTGGTGATGAGCTGTTGAAGGAGTAGGATATTTTAAAAATAACTGTGTTAATTCTTTGCCTCTAAATGGCTTTGCCTTAGGAAATTCTCCTCTTTCATCTGCAGTACTGATGGACACGACCATTGTTCACATTAACTCATCTGCATGAGGTCTGTTACAAATAGAACTGCCGAAGGGTTTTATGGGGCAGGAGTGGTCTTAGCATATGTCTTAGGAGGATGGAATTCAAGTCCTTATAATGTTGCAGACTTTCTGTGTAGCTTAAGGCAAGCTGATTCTTTTTCTCCATATTTTAGTTCTTCCTCGGCTTCTCTATTTTTTTCCCTATTGAAGTGGCATATAATGGAATTTCATGTCTTTCCCAGTGGAGATTAATACTGTGTTAATAATAAGACTGTGCTATCATAATTCTACACAATACAGAAATGTCTTTGAGCAATTTGTGGGTACATTTTTTAAATAAGAAAAAGTTGCAATTTTTTTAAAGCTTTTTGTGGCTTCTTATGTTTAACTTTAGCCAGGATAACAGGAATTGGATCCAGCTAGTTACCTAAAACTATTTGTATAAACTGACCAAGTAAAAGATGAAGAAATTGAATAATTTGAAACAAAGAGACATACTAATATTAACCAAAAAGAGTGTGGTTTAAGTAATCAGAGGACTAAGCTGGTAATGTAAGAATTAAGAGCATCAGATTAAGAAAGTAGGAAAAAACTCAGTTTAACCCTAGATCTCTGCTG
The DNA here is from genome assembly GCA_034336665.1 of Luscinia megarhynchos. Classification (NCBI taxonomy): domain Eukaryota; kingdom Metazoa; phylum Chordata; class Aves; order Passeriformes; family Muscicapidae; genus Luscinia; species Luscinia megarhynchos. The sequence continues at coordinate 77,367,348 of JAPFBE010000003.1, forward strand.
AAGCTTTTAATATAGTGACACAAACAGTATAATTGGGACCTGTGACAAATGACATCTGTAATATCCTGGTAGGACCTGGAAGTGCAATCCAGTAAGAGTGCACTGGCATGTCCCATCTTGGGACTTAGAGTAACTTTCCTGAGACAGACAGAGGGACCCAAAAGATCCCCCATCTCCACCTTTACCAGCTTTGCCAATGTCTTAATATTAGAGCTGGTGCTTCTTTTGCCTTTCCCCCCGCATTTGCACCTTTTTTGTGTCTTTTTTTTCTTCTCTTACCTTTTTTCCTCCTTTAACCAAGAAAGTGTGTTTACTAATGCTGCTGACAGAGTTGGCCTGTGCACAGAGCAGCTGACTGAATCACACTAACATTCTTAAAAAAAAAAAAGAACAAATAAGAGCACCAAAAGCAGAAGCTATACACCAAGTCCTTGTTGGAGTCTGGCTGTCTGTGCTCAAGGCCAGCTCTGACGTGGTCTCATTGGGCTCAGGGCCTTGCCCTTGGTTTTTTGCACATCCTGCCCTGCTGACTTGCTGGCATTCCTCAGCTCTTCTAGCTGGGTGCTGTGAGATGGGGCCATGTCAGGGAGGCACTGTCCTGTCCCTCACTGTCACCTGCACCTTATGTCTCACCTGCTCCTGCTGCTCCCTGACACTGTATTTTCCATCCTCGCTGCTTTCCTTGTTACTTCTTTCTTATTTTGAAAATTTATCTTTCTTTATCCTCAAAAAAACCAGGACAGCAACACTAACAACTTCAGACCATCTCCCAGTGAAATTGTCTTTCATCTCCCTACAAAGGACAATATAAATGATGGCCAAATGTAGAAAGTTTCCATTTAAAAAAACCCTCTTTTATACAAAAAAGAAAGATATTAACTCATGTTGTTAAAATTAAAACTTAATCAATAATGGCACTCTTTCTCCTTTAAAAAGTTTTAATGTTTACCATGAGATGAAGCAAGCCCAAATCACAAATCTTGACTCAGATCTTCCTATCATCTAATATTCTAATATTAGCCTTGGGCTGAGTCTTACCAATGCTTTTTAACTTCTGTACCCATTTGGTCCACCAAAAATACCATAAAACTGATAATTTATCAAGAAAACCCCCAAGCACTAAGCACTTTTCCCTGTCTGAGAAGGTACATTACCTAGTCATAATGAAAAGATTGGTAATAGATCTTGCATATCTGTTGCTGAAATTATGCTTTAAATATGATACATGGAGAAGCTGGATTTTGCTTTGGTGAAGTAGGACCATATTCTGGCAGATATAAATTTGAGCTTCCAAAGTTCAATCCCCTGGCATGTACACTCTAGTCCTCCACTCCAGATATTTTAACAGTTGTCTAGGTGCAGTCCAGTGTTAAGAGAAAGAGTTGGCATCCCTGAGCTCACCACTGCAACCCTGCTGTTCAGTGCTGTAGGGATTAGAGCCTGATTAAGGATATATGGAAATGTCCCAAAGGAGCTGCTGTCCTCTGTCGAACCTGTGATATCTAGGAAGGATGAGGCAGCCACTTCTGTTACATGACCCACATGCTGCTAACACAGGAGCATTAGCCCATGTTAGAAAGCCTTCTGTGTCCTCAGTACAGACTTTTAAAACCTTCACAGAGGACTAAATAGCATTTAAAGCCCATGCACCCTTTGACTAGACATTCAGATATCCTTTCCTCTCTTCCCCCAGGTTCTTAAGCCATCTTTATTATACAGTGAATGGAGGATTTGTCCAGGATATTTTCCTATCCCAGCAATATTTGGTCTCCTCCTCTGCTTCAGCCTCTTCTTTCCTACATTACAGCCTTTCCTTAGCAAAATGTTGGAATCATAGAGTGGTTTGGGCTAAAAGAGAGCTTAAAGATCATCTAGTTTCTGGCTAAAATTTGACAAACTACCACATATCTAGAATACAGATACATAAATAGACATTGCTCCTTTTCTTCTCTTCCCTCTGCTCTGCAAGAAGTGATAGTCTTTCTCCATGGAGTCTCAAATGTTTCCTTGGCCTGGATTATCCTTTAAGAGCAGAAGTGTTGTGCTGAATAGAGAAACTATTTATACAACACTTTAATTTGTGAAATGCAATTGAACTGCTAATTATAATGCTGTGGTGTTCAGAGGGGAAGTTGATTCAGACTGAGTGAACTGAGCAGAAATCACATCCATACTTTCCTTCAAGCCTCTCACTGCTGTGCCACCAGAACCAGCTGGTAAATGTCAGCAGCTAATATTTCTATTTTCATACTGTCTTAATTTGTCTGAACAAGCCAAGGAAAAAATAACTATGTCCCATTTTCATTAGTGGCTATCACTGGGTCTGGTGCTGTGGAGCAAGCTGTGACTGAAAAAGAACATTGCAGGCATTTTTACTCAGAGTGGCAGGGAGAACTGTACTCAGAAGATTCTGGCATTCATTTCTGTGTCCATTGGCTACACCAGACATGGTTGATTCACAGCATTGCTTTACACAGGAAAGAAGCACCATGCACAGCAAACATCTGCTTTCTCTCTCCTCTTTGCCCATGCTCTGCTCTTGTTCCAGCTACACACAAGGGAAATTTTGCAACTTCTTGGCTCCTTCAGGAACCATGTGCCTGTTGACCCTCTCTTACCTTCATCTATAACAGAGAACAAATTCTGTACTTGTAACCAAAACAGGGCATGATCCTTTTTTTATGAGCATGAAGTAGGATCCCATATACTTGAAGTTTACCACCCTCCAAAATGATATTGCCACATCCAACCTTGTTGGCAATAGCATGTGTGCCTGTTCTGCCTGGGAAAGTGCAAGCTCAGCTCTGAATCATGCCAGGTTTTGTATTAGAATTTAATATAGATTATCACAGAACACTGATTTTACTTACCATCTAATAAGCTTACTGGTATAGTCAGTCTATATGCCTATTTTTTGGGATATGCAGCCTACCCACAAAGCAGGACTGGCACACATGCACCAGGATATCACCTTTGGGATTTCGAAGTCGTGATTGCCCCTTGCCAATCAATAGCTGTCTCCACCAAAATTTTCCTATTTAGAATATAATTTGGTGGATTGGTAAATCGGTGGATTTCCAAATATATATATATCTACACACACTTACACACACAGACACACAGACACACAGACACGCACACATATATGAATTATTTCCAGGCTACGTGTAATCCTTTGATGCAAACCAACAGAGGCAGAGACCTTACCAGAAGCAGAGACCTTACTAGGAGCAGCCAGGGCTTCCATGAAGCAGCTCTTTGTCACCTCAGTCTCTTTGTAGTCTCACCTTTATTTAACTGTGAAACGTTTTGCTATTTTTGCTGCTGACATCATGCTTATTTCAGACTTTTCAGCTGAGAAAGGAGGAGGAAGGAGTTATGAAAAGGGTTAGCAAAAACTAAAAAGGGATAAAGTTAATGGTGTCATTTCTTTTTATGCTACATACAGATCTGTAGCTGTAAATGGGTACCATTACCCATTCTATTGTTACAAGTCCACAGCTAAGTATAATACTCAACATTAAATTAATATGAATTATTATTTACCTCACTCTAAATGTGCAGAACTTGTAAAAGATGGATATGCTCATTATTTTGAAAATGTCTTTGTGAAATAAAGAGCAGAATGAACTTCTATACAGAAGGGGAGATGTTCACTGTATTGATAAATACCATTCAAAGTCAGTACTCCAGAAAAAGACACCATTGTCAGCACATCCTTTTGTTCTGGTAAATACTTTATTTATGGGGTTTGGGATGGAGTTTTATGCAACTGACAATTCAAAAGCAAACATTGCTGTCAACAAAGAGTTAGATCTTTAAGAGAAAAATGGTTTTTGTCAGGTTGTAGTGAGATTGGCTTCTAATTACAATGTAGCAGAACTCCTCCATGAATGGAAGACACCATTTCATTGTGTTTAAACAGAAAGATGAAACAATGGCTGATAATTCGTGACACTGACACTCCATGAATCAAAGTAAAGGAATTTTTTATTCTGTTTCCTTTACTCTCGTCCTGAGAGTTGAGTCCAGGAAGAGAGGAAGGGTGGCAGAAAAGTGTTTTTAGATATTTTTTTCCTTTTCTTATTTCTCATTATCCTTCTCTGTTTCATTGGCAATAAGTTAAATTAATTTCCCCAAGTTGAGTCTGTTTTACATGTGATGGTAAAAGTTGGGTGATTTCTTCCTGTCCTTAATTCACAGACTTGTAACCATATTTTCTCTCCTCTGTCCAGATGAGGACGGTAGTGATAAAGTGGCTTTGGTGGACAGCAAAGGTCAACTCACCACAGTGGGCTAAGCATTACCTCAAACATGTGAAGCAGAGTAGCTCAGAAGAGGGGCAGGACCTGAAACCATGCTTATGCAGTTCCAGTGGGCAGGATGCTCTGTGCAGGGGGAGTGGTAGAAATGGTGGCTGTTCTCAATCAGAACAGCCAAAGTGCAGCTGTCCAGACAGACCATTGCCCACTGGTACATTATGCAGATAGAAACAGAATATCAATTATTTTCTAAACCACTCACATTGGGTTTGGCATTGGGTATGTGTCTAAGAGGAGATAAGAAAGAGCTTGATTACCACGTTCACTGAATAAATTCATTACCAATGTAGCTACTTGTATGTATACAGCAGTTGCAAATTTCAGGGTAAGAAAGTGATCCTAGGAAGATCCTACAGATGTCCTTACTCCAGCGCTCGATTGTCTGAATGATCATAGATTTCCTAACATCTCATGCTTTCTAACCCTTTCCATGAGGCTTTTTTTTTTTAACTGGATTTGATTAGTCCTCTGAAGTAAATGGAAATTATCTATGCAGCTATTTTTAAATTCCTACAATTAGTATTTCCTGCAGCTTTAAAAAGTATTTTCAGTATCACCTTTTAATCACTAACTGGCTATGGTTTTACAGTGTCCTACAACTACTTTTGCCTCAGGAAGTTCAAGCAGGCAGATGATCACCCTCCTCTTCACACTCTTTGAACCGCTTCAAATGAATACAAGGGCTGTAAAAGCCTTGCAGCTGGTGGAGGGAGAATCCTCCCAAGACACATGAAAGAGGTCCTGGCAGTGCATGCTGCAATGTGGATTTCCAGTGTCTCTGAGCTGTAGCTCTCTGGAGTTCTCTCATGAATTAGAGCAGACTTGGGAGTAATGCTTTGTGCCATGGGCTGTACTAGTTCCCAAAGCTGATGTGAATCATAGAAGTGGGAGGGTGGCTGACAGCTGCCTTAGGGCTCTGCTGGTGGGCCATGACTTTTTGTGATATTACAGCTATGGGCACCAAGAGACCTATGCCAATGGATTATATCCAGCTGTGAAAAACTAGGAATGGTAGAATTTTTAAACCAGGAATTGTTTGTCTTACACCGCCACAGTTCTTCTTCCCTCTCCTGTCATCTGTTTTCAGTTCTTGAGGGTATACTAAATACCCTAGAAACAATACATGAGGACATGTGAGCCATTTGAAGGTTTAAAGCCTGCTGGGATGCTGAGGGGGGACTGTGGAAATGGAGGAAGACAGATTTTACATATTCTTGTCCACAGTGCTTTTTGGGAGCTGACTTGAAGAGGACTGTTCCCTGACAGTCCTGGGACATAGCCTTGGAGAAATCTGGTTAGAAGTCCAGAACAGGGTCATGACTAAGACCTCCCTGACCCTTTCATTACTGAATACTCCAGGACGAGACACAACTGTCAAGATTTGACAGTGTCTCAGGTGATGTGCACAACTACAGACATTCCATAAGCATCAAGGTAGACCTATGCAAATGCTTAAGAATGTGGAGTGTTGTATTTCTTGGACACTCTCAGAATTCAAGCACTATTTTTCACACTGTAAGACACATGAAGTTAGTAGGATAATTTGGAAAAGTGTTGTGAATCTGAGGCACTGCCCAAAATTATCATATGGTCTCCTTCAGTGCAACTTGGTATGTTTGTCATGCATTACATCTGTTTTTTTTATTTAAAGATAAATATGAGCTGACAAAGAGTCACAAGTATCTGAACACTTGTGACATTTTCCCAAGTGATCTACTTATTGAAGGGATGCTGTACTTTGACTTTGAACTGTACTGAAAGTAAGTTGACACTGGCAGCTTACCAAATTAAACAACAAAAGCAAACCTTGATGTTGGCAATGCTTGACTGATAAGTCCCAGCACATACAGATCTATATGCAAATAAAGATATTTTATTTTCATTAAGTGACAGATAGAATATTTTATTTTACTGACATGATAATGATTCATGTTGGGAAAAATTTTGGCAGCTTTCTCAAATGTTTCTGGTATTTTAAATGTGCTGATAATTTCTATTTGAAGTATGAACCACCACCAGCACTTTTGACAGCTGCGGTGTCTTCTGTAATCATATTTATTCTTCATCAAAGCTTAGGGAGAGTCAACACACCCCAAGCTTTTAACATTTTGTTACTGAACAGCTATGTTTTATGGATTCCAGTGGGGGCCATCTAACATTTCTGTGTTACAGCTGTAGCAATCAAACTTATCAGCAGCAGTTTTGGAGTTTGAAGCGTATTTGTTGAACACAATGGGCCTTTTATGATCTGTGTTCTTAATTGGTGACATTGACAACACGCCTGCCATCTTCAGCCACACACCTCATGAACAACTGCAGGCACCAGTGGATGCTGGGGGCCACCCAGCTGGAAAACAGCTTGAAAAGAGAGGAGCAGAGCTCTGGTGAATACCAAGCTGAATGGGAGCCAGCAGGGAACTCTCCATGCAAAGGTGGCCAGTGGCATCCTGGGCTAAGTGGGAAAAGTACTGACACCATGGCCAGAGGAGTGACCAGTCTTTCCTTTCTGCTCAGCACCAGCGTGGCCTCACCTGCAGTGCTGTGTTCAGTGCTGGGCTCCTCAGTGTAAGAGAGGCAAAACCAGACAGGAGGGAGTCCAACCAAGGGCCACAAGAATGAAGGGAGTGGAGCATCTCTTCCATGAGAAAAGACTGAAAGAGCTGGGACTGTTCAGGTGGGAAAAGAGATGGCTCAGAGGGATGCCATCAGTGTCTACAAATAACTGAAGGAAAGCAGAAAAGAGGATGGAGCCAGGCTTTTTAAAGTGGTATTCAGTGCCAGGACCAGAGGCAATGGGCACAAACTGAAACACAGGAGGTTCTCTCTGAATATCAGGAAACGTTTTTCTCACGGGAGGGTGACCAGGCACTGGCACAGATTATCCAGAGACACTGTGGAGTCTCCCTTTGAGAAAATATTTAAAAGGTGCCATGTGGCCATGCTTTGCCAGAGTGGTTGGACCAGATAATTTTCAAAGATCTCTTCTAACCTCAACCATTCTGTGATTCTAGGCAATACAATGGAAATCAGCATCTGGACCTCCTTCCAAAATTTTTTCACAGCAAACAAAGGAGGGCAATGCATGAAAGTTCATATCGAGATACTACAAAACAGTTGCCCATTTGATACACATCAAGGCCTTCTAAAAGGTTAAGGTCTCCTTCTATCAACTGCAATTTTTTTAAGGCTGCATTAAGACACTGAGTTTTTAACCACAGTTTAAGATGCTCAATTTTTGTACCAAGAAAAGAAGGAAAATAAGAACCCTTGGAAATGGGCTGCTACAAACCAGCATACTGATCATAAGGAACTGCTGTGAAAGGAAGTCCACACTTGTAAATGAGGAAATTAAAAGAGATAAAGAGATATATACATGTTTTCAGACTGCATAATCATAGAATCATAGAATGGTTTGGGTTGGAGGGAACCTCAAAGTTCCAACCTGGCATGATGCTGAGTCAGGGGAGGTTTATGTTGGGTATCAGGAAAAGGTTCTTCACCCAGATGGTGTTTGGGCACTGGAACAGGTTCCCCAAGGAAGTGGTCACAGCACCAGCCTGACAGAGTTCAAGGAGCATTTGGACAATGCTCTCAGGGTCTCAGGTGTGACTCTCAGGTGTCTTGTGCAGACCTAGGAGTTGGACTCGATGAACCTGATGGGTCCCTTCCAACTCAGAATATTCTATGATTCTGTGAATCCCCCTGCCATGTGCAGGAAGTCATTAATTGTACCAGATTGCTCAAAACCCCACTGAAGCTGCAGCCAGTCCTAGCCCAGATGTTAGGAACAGTGGCTTCACGGAACTCGGCAACTTTGTGCAGAAAGAAAACCTGACCCGATCGTTTGGGAACTAGAAAGCTTTAATAATACAAAAATAACAAACTGCAATCTGAACAGCTTACATTGAATGAACCAAGAAAGGTGGTACAGGGAGGCTAATTCCATGCATGAGGGCGATGGCAAAAAGCAAGGGCCAGGGTAAAAGGGGTATTTATAACTTTGGAGGAGGGGAGAAATCAGGGTGGAGTTTAGGGAGGGGATCCAATAGGGAAGGGCAATTGGGAATATTAAAACTTTTGCACCAAGAAAGAATCAATGACAAAAGGAGAACAGGGAACTTTTTGGCAATGATTAACATACTGAGCAGGAGTATTTTGGGGGTGATTTTTCTACTCACCCTTACTGCAAAGGGTTTTCCCACGGCCTTAAGCCATGGTCATCTATTCTTTTATTTGAGTTAACCCCAACACCCCATCCCACCTCTCCCAGAACACTTCCAAGGATGGGGCATCCACAGTTTTTCTGGGCAGTCTAATCCAGAGCCTTATCACCCTGCCAGTAATGAATTCCTTCTTATACCTAGCCTAAACATCCCTCTTTCAGTTTGATCCCATGTTCAGTGATGAATTAACAGGAGGTATTGCTTTTTGATACACAGATGAGCAATTTGCTATCCAGGATCTCATGAAATGTAGATGCCATATTGATATTCAAGGTGATTTCAAAATGTGCTCTTAGATATAAACCAGTGATATAAATCTTAGAGGAATGTCAATCATTTGCCAATCAGATAGAATTATAGACTGGAGACAGACGGATGGCAACATAATTGAGGCCTACCAATGGCTCATTAAAACATCATGCAAAGTAATCACCTTGCAAAGCAGTACCCGAGTAAAAGTTAAAATACAAATTATTCAAAAAGCAGGAGTGAAAACCCCTGAGATGTAGCCAGAAGGGTTTCAGTGACTTTGTATGGCTGCAGTTGAACATGGAAGATCTAGAACTCATAGAAGAAGCCAACAGAAATTATGAAAAGATGGAATGGCATTTCTACAAAGGGAGATTTAAATAGATTAGGACTCTTCAGCCTGGAAAAGAAACAGGAGAGAGAGTATGGCAGTTATCTGTCAAGAATGACTTAGAGAAGGTAAATGCAATAATTATTTTTATATTGCAAGACTAGAGGTTATCAGATGAATAGCAGGTAACAGGCTCAAAAGACAATTTTTTTGTACAATACATAATTACATTATGGGACTCACTGCCAGTGGATGGATATAAAGCATCATAAAAAAAGATTCCATGAAGAAATGGAAGTCCCTCAAGACTTGAGCAGCCCCAAAGTTAAAGCCAGCTGGCATCTATGTGGATGGACTGCATATTGAAACAGTATTTCTGTATATTTAATTGGTTCTTGCATTTTTCCTTAAAAAGGAGTGGAAATTCAGCCAGAATATAATTTGTGTTTAGATAGACCTAGCAGAGCATCTATTCTAACAAGGGGGGATTTAAGCAGACCAAAAAAAATTACTGAAAAAAGCCCTTAAAGATTTCAGGATTAGCTTTTGATTAAAAAAAATTGAAAATGGAAGAAGTTGGGTATTGTAATCCATTGGCCTTGTTCTGAACCAACAGAAAAAACAAGAATTGAATCCATGATTTCTGAGAGAGAAGCTGTATATGCTATTCAGAGCCTGAAACTTATGGTAAGCAAGCGTTTGGTGTCTGCAATATCCACATAATTTGAAGCAATTTTTTTTGATGGATAGATGTCTAGAATTTAACTAGATGTGCACACTAAAGCAAAACCTTCTATTCTTACCAAAGAGAAATAAAATGTAGATTACAAAATCATTAATTTCTATCACATTATGGTACCTCTCATGTAGTTTTGAATATTCATTGATCACCACTGATGATCACATAATAGATGTAACTTTTGGAGCATATTATAAAAATCTCTCTAAGCACATAATAAACCTTCTCCCAGGAGAAAGAATTTTCGTAGTAGAAGCAAAGAAATCTCCATTGGCTGGGATATGAAATAATGATGTATCATGACCTTAATGTCTCTTCAATATCTACACAGGACTTAGTGTGAGTCAAGTCCTGAGATGAAATGACAACGTAGAAAGAATGAACACCATACACCTTTTGAAGATCTGCTAGTTATATATTTTCTTGAACAAAGTTTGGCATTGTTAGAAACAAAGTAGAATATTGAATAAATGCTTGACACAAGTATTGTAATAAGTGAGTCAGTTCTTGAATCAATAACCTGCAGTCAAGGATTGCCCACTGAGAATCCTTTTTCTAAATACATTTCTAAAATAAATAAATGAAAGTTTGGAGGAGTATTTGGAATACATATAAGTTTGACAATTGAAAATGGATGCTTTCCCCACTGGAAATTCTGCATCATAGATAAACTAGTTAATGATGTATGTTGAAGATGACTGAAGTTTATGAGAAGCTTCAGAAGACTGCATTTCTCTTGCATAGAAAGAAAATAAAATTACTTTGTCCTATATTCAAAAAGTTGTTTTAGGAAAGCAGAAGCTGGAAACTTTATTACTTAAGTCAAATCAGGCATAGATAGAGGTAGTTCTGATGAAGAAATACTGGCAGTAAAGTTAGGCTGAGATGGGGTGTAAGGTTAGTGGTTAATCTCCAAGCGTTCAAGCTATCAGGCTCTGCTGAACTCTTTACACAGCCTTTTTTGCAGTCTTTGCTGATTAATTTTGCTCAAAGCTTGCAGCGCCCCATCCAAAGCCGGGCTCCCCTGCCCTGCCGAGGGGCACCGCTCTGTGGGGCCAGCCCAGCTGCGGCCGCAGCAAAGCCAAGGAGCATCACTAAGATGATGACGATGTCACGGTTCAAGGAGTGTCTGGACAGTGCTCTTAGTCACATGCTCTACTGTTAGGTGATCCGAACGGAGCAGGGCGCTGAAGATTCTCGTGGGTCCCTTCCACGCTGAGCTACCCCGCGATTCTGCGGGCAGCGCCGCTGCCGGGGCTGCGCCGGGACCGGCACCGCCTCCCTCAGCCCGCGCAGGGCCCGCCTGCCCGCCGCCCTCCATGGTGCGCTCCCGCCGGGCGCATGCGCCGCGCCGGCCGGCTCCACATCGGCGGAAGGGCGAGCGGAGCCCGGCGGGGCGATGGCCGGCGCGGGCAGGGAGGAGCTGGGTGAGGCGACCCGAGCCGTGCAGGCCGGCGGCGGCGGGAGCGGCCGAGGGGCGGCGGGATGGCGGCTGGCTGCGGGGCGGAGAGGAGAGGGCGTGGGCGCCGGGACCGGCCGGCCAGCCCCTGCCCCCCCTCCGCTTCAGGAGAGATGGTTCGGCCCGCCGGGGATGCGCTGCGGCGCTCGGCGCACCGAGGCGGGCGGGATGAACCATCTCCACCTGCGGTGGGGGTGGGCGCTGTGCTGCGGTGTCTCCGCCGCGCTGCGCCGCGCCGGGCGGGCTGAGGGCAGCGCCGCCGGGCGCTCTGGGGGCGGCGGCCGCGCCCCGGGGCCTCAGCCGCACCTGGCTGGCGCTCGGTTTCTTGGTGAAGTCACGGCCTCCTATAGAAATTCACGGAAATACGTTCTCTTTGCATCGTTAGGGGGTGCATTCATCTGTCCTGGAAGACTGGGTTGGGGTTTCCCCGGGGCGTATGTGTGTTTATTCAATAGCGACATTGCATTTACTGTTGCCTTTCCACCTTTAAATCTATTTGATGGAGGACACATAGATGTTCATCTCTTAGTTTTTCTGCCCATGGATGGACGAGTTAGCACATAGCAGGTTTAAAGTGTAGTTGGGACTGGGCTGGACCCACGGAAAATCTCATCTCAGAGCTGTGTTTCCAGAATCACAGAACGGGTGAGGTTGGAAGGGCCCGCAGCGGGTTTATCTGGTGCAGCCTCCCTGCTCGTGGCACAGGGCTGCACTCAGATGGCTCTAGAGTGTCTCCAGAGGGACATCCACAGCCTCTGTGGGTTATCTGTTCAGTGCCCGCTCACCCACGCTGTAAGGAGCCTCTTCTCGTGTTCAGGGGGAACTTCCTGGGCATCAGTTGCTGCCTGTTGCCTCTTGTCCTAGTGGTTGGCACCACTGAGCAGAGCCTGGCTCCATCCTCTTGGCACTCCACTTTAAATACTTACACATATTAATGAGGCCTCCTCTCAGCTGTCTCTTCTTGAGGCTGAACAGGCCCAGCTCCCTCAACCTTTCTTCATAAGAGAGATTCTCCAGTCCCCCAGTCATCCTTGTTCCATCTGCCAGAAATCTGCAGATGTGAGTGGCAATGATAGACTTGGACATGCTTCAAATTTGATTGTCCCCAAGGCTGATCCATCTAGCATTGAGAGATTGTCACTTTGTAGGAAAGGTTGCTGAAAGAAATTTTAGAGTTTTTTTTTCTTTTCCTCAGAAGTTCACACATCCGACAGTTTTTCCTCAGAATCTGTAGAAGTGGGATTTTCTATGTGATTTATTAAAAATGCTGTTCCACACCTGAGAAGAATTCCAAAATCTTCTGCATGGTTCAGTTCTACTGAATACTTAATAAAACTGAAGTCTTGCCAATACATTGTCACTTAAGAGCGTGTTAATTGTAAAAGGTGTGGCTTGGCCTAGACAGATGGATTATTTCAGGCTAGTGCCTGTCCAAATAAATGATCCATTGTGGGTTGGAGTAATATTTTTCCTCTGAAAGTGTGTAATAGCTATGCAGACCTGTGTGCTCTTTGGTTTAATAACTCAAGTGTCCCATTTTATGAGCCTTCTGGATCCGCCAGTTACGACGCAAAAGCAAACACTTCCTCCTGCTTTTTGAGGGGCATTATTGACTTTCAGCATTTGCTTAGAAACAGCCATTCTCAAGATTAATATATTCTACCACAAAGCTGAATAAATCTACTTTATTAAGTTACAGTCTGTAATGGAGAGAAATAAATGACCTGAGATTTATTTTCCAAAGAGAAATAAAAAGGGATTCAAATAATTGCATGGAGCATAGCTTGGAATTCTTGACAAACAAACACGACAAAAGCCGGTGCTCCCTTTGACTGTTTTAGAAAATGTAATTATTAGTATTTAATAGGAATTTTTAAACTAGATGAGATTTTCCTTTTTAATTTTCAAGCCAAAAAAAGTGTTTTAGTTTGAGGGTTTTATTTGTTTGTTTTTATGTCTCTTACATTCAACAGGAGTAGCTGTAGTGGAAAATAAAAAGGGAGCTGGCTTGTGTATGGTTTAATGGTGTTATCTGTTATTTCCCCCTTGAGCTAGGAAAATTTACAGAGGTTTATCTGTCTGGGCTAGCATGCCTCTAGCAGTACCGTTCTTAGTCACTTTGTCTTGCTCTGTAGTTTCTTTGGAGGTGGTGGAAGCATGTGACTGAGTAATGTAGCCGATCATGTGTGCTTTGTGGACAAAGCTGTACTGTACAGTAAATTCTGGAGAAGTGCTGGGAGGGTTATTTGTAGGCTAAAGTACCTAAATACCTAAACAGGCATTTCCTTCTGTGGTTGAGGGAGTAACTGAGCATTACTTTGAAAATAATTAGTGGCAATGCTTTCTTTGTAATTAAATTTATCTTGAGAGCCCTGATTCTGAATGCTGAATTGAAAAGCCTCTCTGCAGCATGGAGGTAATACACTGATCATCTGTGAACTGAATGCAGTTGCTGGGAGCACTGAGCCTCTCCTGTTGTCACAGATGTGGTTGCTGCCAGATATAAATGCTTCTTCTGTGTTAACACTGCAGTGAAGACGCCTTGAATGTATCTGCTTGTTCTCAGAGTCAGTCCCTAACTTTGTCCCATAAGAGCAGCCAGCCCTGGTTGGTGATAGAAGCTCTGGGTATGCCCCCAGGATTGTGAAAGTGACTTTCCACCCTGTGGGAAAATATTAGCATAAACCTGCATTTTAGGCTAATGTAATGATGATGTGGTGCTAATTTTCTCTTTTATTGAGCAGTCAAAACAGCTGCTTGCTAAATTGAATCTTTATCCCCATTACAGAGGCACTGGGTCACCCTTTGTTTAATAAACACATTTCACAGTTTGTGAATCTTGGGCAGTGTTTCTGGTCCTGTGGACTCGTTCTTGTGTAGAAGCTGACTGAGCAGTAAAGTATGTACAAGACCTCCTTTGCCTGCTGCCTTTTGCTGAGCACTTAATACACGGGTGAAGTGCTGCTCCAACAAGGCCTGCGTGTTCCCTGCCCCATATATGAGTAAAACCAGCTGATGCAAACAATGGTGTGCTGTATCCTATCCCCCAAATCTTTATATGCTTGTATGCCAAATCCTGTTCATTCTGTTTGCTGACACTGACTTCAGAAACCTGAAGGGAGAAAACCCCAAGCAAATAACAGCCAGACTGTATTGTTAAATTGGATTTGGAAAAGGGGTTTGAGACATGAATTTGTCTGGGGTGTGACCTTCTCCAAAAGAGCATTAGAAGATTGTAGTTGGCTTTTATTTTTATATGTCCTTTAGGTTGCTATGCCCGCCTGGCAAACTTCTTCATTCTTTTGTCAGTGTTTCTTCCATAAAATGAAAATGATGGAGATCAGTTTTATCCCCTGTGGTGCTGAGTTAAATTTGGAAGTGTTAATTGCTTGAGCAATATAGAAAAATTAACTAAAGTTCTTGGTGAAAATTAATTTCTTTGCTGAACTTTTGAACCAGAGGATTTCTTCAGTGTGCTCAAAAATCTTGAGAATTAAGTAAATTTAGTAACAGTTCAAAAGTTTCTTTGGCAATATGTCCATAAGTGTTGGCAAGATGCTGGCAAATTCTAGAAGATAGGAAAGCACACATGAAGATACACAATTGAAAATAGTAGTTTTAACAATTTTAACACTACGGATTTAATCCCACTGGGTAACTGGGGGCTGATTAGTGCCTGCAGCTTGGGTCTTTGACCAAATAGTGTTTGGATGCAGCCAGGACAGTTTGGTGGAGCATGGATCTAATGTTGGCTGGGGTGTGCTCTGCTCCATGTGCTTTGTGAGTGCAGGCAGACAGCTGCATTTCTGATTCAGGTATGAAAGACATATGCTGTTCTTGTGCTGCAGTTTGAAATTGTATTTAAATTGCACATTCCTTCCTCTGTAGGAAGGAATCAAAGTAAATGTGGGTATCCAGTGCCAGTTTTGTGGCAGTGACTGCAGATGTTCCAGAATAATTAATTTCAAGCTAGATCCAAGTATGCAAAGCTCAAGCTTTTTTGTCTCATGTGCCCTAGACTACAAGTCTGGACCCATTAAATCTGGATGTTACACAAACCTGGATGTCACTGTGAGTATGGACTGTGGGACACAGCCACAGTATTCCAGCAGTAGAGATGTATTATCAAAGGGAAGCCCATGCTTAGAAAGTCACATGATCCAAACTTCCCATTAATGCCTCAGTACCATTACTGTTAATGGGTTCACATATTTAGGCCAAAACTGTACAGCAGTCATGGGATGAAGGAGGAATGATGAGGGAAAGAAGCAATTCAAGGGTATTTTTATGGTTAGGATAGAGACCAGTTTGCATTGTTGCATTTTACTTTTCTCCCTTGACTGAGCAGTTGCTGACACTCACCAAAGCTGTTGGTCCTATGGGTCATGCTGGTCCCTTGCTACTGCTAGATAAGAACCTTACTTGCTGCATGTTGTCATTATTGTTTAACATAATGAGGAGCATCCCACAAAATGTGATGAGAACAAAACTGCAAAATTAATTTAATTATTATTTCTTTTATATGTTGTTGAATTTCATGTGATCACAAACTTGCACACTTGTAGTTTGGCTTATTCCTTCAGATTGTTAATTTAGAATCAATACTTTAAAGAATGAAAATCAGCCTAATCAATTGCTCACTGGGTGAAACTTCCTGCTCCCTCAGATCCCTGAGGAGGCAAACCTTTACTCCAGAACTAGAGTATGCAGGTCTTTGTGAGTATCAAATGAGCCTGGCAGGAACTCAGAGCTGAGGTGGAGGATGGTCGTGGCATCCTCAAGAACTAGCCAGCACAATGCTGTGGGAGCAGAGGGAAGGAACTTTGGTGATCCTTCTTTTGATCCATTCATAGGTTATGTGCCATGTAGAGAAATGTGGTGAAGTCCATCCTGACTTGTATAATTAGAGTATCACTGAGTATAAATTTGCTTTACAGTGTACTTTCTGGTTGAGTCTCTGACATCTGATTTTTGTTCTTGACTGGACATCTTTGCTTCTGTCAAGTGCTTTCATTACTGGCTTTCAACTTTTCAGACACGAAATTTTGACAACCCTTTGGTGTTTTCAGGAGAGTTTGACCTATATGATTTAATTTTAATGACTTGGATAAGCTGCCTTCTGCTTTATGGGATTTTACACTTATTCTACAGATTTTTTTTAGAAGATGTGTAGCATTGGCTTCAATAACCTGCTGGTGGGTTAGACATCTCCAAGGCTTCATCAAAACCTTCATGATTTGTTTAATGGCTGTGGTGGGTTGGTCCTGGCTGGACTCTAGGGGTCCACTATCACTTTCTTCCTTAGCTGGAGAAAATATAACCAAATACTTGTGTGTGAATTGAGCAAAGGACAGGGAGCTATCACTCACCAATTACAGTCATGGGCGAAACAGACTCAGCTTTGGTAAATTAGTTGAATTTCTTATCAGATAAAAATAGCAGGGTAATGAGAAATAAGAATAAATCTAAAAAAAATCTTCTACCCATCTCTCCATTCTTCCCAGGTTCAACTTCACTCACAATTTCTCTACTTCCTCTCCTCCACTGGTGCAGGGAGATGGGGAATGGGACTGCAGTCAGTTCAGCACGTTGTTTCTTCTCCTTTCTCCTCAATGGGAGGACTCCTCACACTCTTTCCATGTTCCAGTGTGGAGCATGTTTCTATGTTCCCCTCGCAGGGGAAAAAGTCTTCCAGAAACTGCTCCAGTGTGGGTCCCCATGGGGTCACAAGTGTTCCAGCAAACCTGCTCCAAGCTTAGACATTCTTCTCTTCATGGGGCCACAGGTCCTCTGCCAGGAAGTCTGCTCCAGTGTGTTCTTCCCTTGAGGTCACAGCCTTCTTCAGACATCCCCCTGCTCTGGCTGGGATGCTCCAGGAGCTGCAGGTGGATCTCTGCTCCACTGTGGTCCTCCATGGGCTGCAGGGGCACATCTGTCTCACCATGGGCTGCACCAGGGGAATCTCAGCTCTGGTACCTGGAGCACCTCCTGCCCCTCCTTCTGCACTGACCTTGGGGTCTGCAGGGCTGCTCCTCTCACATGTTCTCAGTCCACTCTCCAGCTCTAGTTGCTCGGCAGGTTTTTTTTTTCCTTTTTTAACTCTGTCATTGCAGAGGTGCTGCCACCATCAGTGATGGACTTGGACTTTTCCTGCAGCAGATCTATCCTGGAAGCAGCTGGCATTGGCTCTGTTAACATGGTGGAAGCTTGCAGCAGCTTCTCGCTGAAGCTACTCCTGTAGCCCCATCACTACCAAACCCCTGACAGAAATGGCTGCTTTGTAATGTAAATGTAAATGTGGTGTGGTTTGTTTGTTTGTTTGTTTTAAATACAAAATGCTAACGTCACAGAATTTCTCTTTTTTTTTGGCGAGATTTTATGAATGGGTACTGTGGTAGGCAAGTGTAGGGTAAATAACCTTTTTGCTCTTGGCAAGATTTGCTTTGCTTAACTGTAGTAATTCAAAATGGTTATAATTTCCTCAACATTAAACTAGCATAAGCTGTTAGTTTTGCCTGAAAGGCAATTTTATTCACTACTGACTGCTTGCTGTTACTTGGTGCTGTTACTTAGCTGGAATTTTATGCCAGTTTAGAAGGTTCATTAAAATTGCTGCTTTCAAAGCATGCAACCTGATTCCTATATTTTGGTTCTTTCTTCAATGAATGGAGATACTTTCTGTGATATCTGTCTTACCTCTTTGAGTGCACTTAGTTTAATTAGTTTAATTCTGAAGTAGCTACCAGTAGTTAAGAAGAATCTCACCCTTTTGTAATGATAGATGACTTTTCTGTCTTGCTTTATGTTGCATTAGCTTGCAGAATGATTTAAGCCAATGACATTTTCATGATAAAAAGTTGATTTTTTGAATGAAAAACTGTAGTGTTTGATAATAATAATAATAATCATAATAATAATCATGAGATGGTGTGCCACTTTAAAGAGAGAGAATATCCTGTGCAAACTTGTGCTCTACATATCTGCTTAAATCAACTTGGTAGTTAGGAACATGTTAAAACCTTGTGACATGGGAAGTTTGAATCATGTCTTTGGAACTGTAAGATTGTTTCTAATGCTAATGTAGTGTTAACTCTGTTGTACAGGCATGGAAGTAATGAAGCCTTTAATTGATGAAGAAGACTCAGATGGCATCTCAGATGAAGAGCATGAAAATACTTTGCTGCCAGTTAAGACACACTACCAGCTTGATAATGAAGGCATTACGTATGTGTTAATCTTAAGTATCAGCTTGTTCAAATTTCTTGCCCCTGACTTGTTTCTTATGAGCAATTTTCTGAACGCTGAAGGGGTCTTCTTGCACCTGCAGAACAATTTTGTGGTTATACATAAGGACTTTACATAAGTCTCCCAAAAAGCAGTCTATTTTGAATAGGTTTTCACTTATTTTGAAGCTAACAATGTACTGGCTGTGAAATATTTCAAGGTTCCTATTTGTAAAGTGATTAGGCTACTCAAGGCCCAAGCACTGTTTGAAAATTATTTTGAAAGACTCTGGAGATGACCTGTTTTGAAAATTGAATTAGAAAAGCTTGTAAATGTTTTGGGGTTTTTTTTCCCTTAGTTAAAGCTTTGGCTGACAGAATTGTGATTTGCAACTGGTGATTGTTTTGAATGTTATGAGTTTTAAAATAAAATTGATAAAACTTGGTAATTTTGACTCTGAGGCAAAAGAGCTAGGAAATTGCTGAGAAATTAACGTTTCACAAAGTGGAGTAAAGAACTGAAGATCAGACTTGTGTGTTCTATTTGAGGATGCTCACATGTAAGGATGAATAAAAACATTATTTGAATGTGCTGCACTTCCTTTAAAATAGCTGAACCACTGTAAATTGTAAGTTGAAACTTGAAATTATCACTTTTATTATAGACAAAGGTCTATAATAAAGGTTTTGTTTTTACCCTCTACCTTATCTATGTGAGCTTCCAATGGGACATTTTATCCCCAGGTTTATGCAAACACTGACTCACCTCCTCAAGGGAAACATCGGAACTGGTCTTCTTGGTCTTCCACTTGCAATAAAAAATGCTGGCATTGTGGTAAGAATTCTTTTTTCATAGACTGGAAAAATCATCTAGAAAGATTTACAGATACGTGTCTTGAAAAATGAAATCTCAATCCTTCTTATTTGTCACTGCCATCTTAATAGAGTTGTGTCATTTCTTCTTTTTAATTTGGGGAAATTAGTGCTGAAGATTAAGACTTTATTTTTTTAAAGACATTTACAACTTCACCCTGAAGACTTCATTGCATGAGTTGCATTTTGGCTTAGCCAAAGTATTTTTCTGGTCCAAACAGAAAGTTTGTCAGAAAAAAAGAAATATTTTGATTTACTCAGACTCCTGTGATATCTCATGGGAATTGTTTCTATGGGGTTGTGTTATCTTTGTACAGATTTCTGTAGAGACAGATTCTATGTCTTAGGATGAAGCATCAGCTTGTTAAATCAATCTAGTGTTTCTGCAGAAACAGAGTATAGCCCAGGTTGTTTATACCTAGTAACAAACAATGCATTTCCTAGGGCAGGTTAAATTTAATCAAATGAAATTTTCACCTTACGACTAAGGAATCCTGTAATTCCATAGTACAGGTTGTTCAGTTTGAGAGTGAAAGTTACATGTGTGTGAGGCAAGTTCCTTCTAGGAAAACTTCTGGTCAAGTTTCTATTCTGAAACAAATGATTTAATTTGATAGTTATCTGTAACTTGTAACTTTTACTGTCATTGCCACTTTCAAATTGTGCAGTCTATGCAGTCTTCTTTCTTGACAAACTTTTTTGGCAAGTGAAACAGTTAGAGGAGTGAAGTACTCACTTGTTACTTATGGCTTGACCACCCCTGAATAGCCTTCTCTTAAAGTAGTGAACTGAAACTGAGGGATAGCATGAAACAGCCGCAGCAGCACCCAGCTGAGGGGGGACATTTTTTAGTTATTAATTTATTTGCTGCAGTGTGAAGTTCTTTTATGTAAAGCTTTTTCCCCAGCATGTTTTTATGAAAATTTCTGCATCTCCTATGTTGTCCCTTTTTTTTCCATACCAGGTTGGACCAATCAGCCTTGTGTTCATAGGATTTATATCTGTTCACTGTATGCACATCTTGGTACGTTGCAGCCACTGTCTATCTCAGAGGTAAATGTGGAACTACTCGTTCAGTTGCTGAGTTTAAGTATGTTTTTTTAATTCCTCTTTTCTGATTGTGATTTTTGGATTACAAAATACTCTGGTGCTGTAGCAGGTTAGAATCTTCCCAAATTCTCAGTGTGCACCTAGTAATGATACCTATGCTTTATGCAACATATTGAAAAAAATATTTATTCTCTGCTCATACACAAAATGAGGTTGATTTAACTTGTGTTGCCCTGTGCCTTCTTCCCTGGCAGATAATCAGGTCTTTCTCATTGCAGTTTTAATTGCTTATTTTCAGTCCTTCTTTATAGTCATTGAGCTTCTGAGTCTTCATAGCTTTGAAAAATGTAAATAATTTATGAATGCCCAGTTTATAAGTACTTGATAGGAGTAAAAGATAAACTAAAAAATGCTGTTAATGTCTTTCATGATTATATGTGAGCTCTGTCTCTGAATTGTGGCAACTTGATTCTTTGAGGTTGTAGTGCTGAAAGAATGTGTTAAAATGATGCTGTTGAGCAGATAAATACTAAATATTCCTCCAAGTGAAATGTGCAGTACTGTGGGGAAGCAGTTACTCAGATTTGACTGACAGAGTATTTTGATTAATAGTGACTTTCATTAAACATTTTTATTGTACTGTCAAGTGTTACAGAGAAGCAGTGGGAGAGTCTCATGTTTCAAAGTGTAATGAACTTTTGAACTGAGTAGAATCACAAAACTATTTATGTCCCTGTAGCTGGAAAATCTTATTTTACCAGATTAGTATGGTATTGTACTATGAACGGACCCTGTCATTCCTGAACTTTGCATCTGTAGTTTTGAATGGTCTTTAAAGTTGATGACCAAAATAAAATAATTGAATCAATTTTAATTAACTGCTTGTGCAACAAGAGTTGAATTCTATTCAAGTTCTTTGTGACTTTTAGATTTGAGATTAGTTTCTTTAGCTCATATAATAATAATAATATGATTTTGGAGTAGTTTATAAAAAAAACAAATCCTTGTTTTGTAAGAAACTCATTTAATACTGTTGAAGTGGGTGGAAGCAACACTGTGTTTCACATGGTTGTAGAGTGCTAAATAGCCCTTCCTGGGTTAAAGAACTCAATACCTCTGAAATTCAACAAAAGTGTTGCCACAGGCAACAACTTGTTAAAATCATGGAAGACCGACAGTATTTTCATAGTAGGGTTCTAGGTCCACATCATTTCTGGTAACTGTTTTTCTTCACTTTTTGGTTTCAGGATGAAGAAATCCTCCCTGGGATATAGTGACACAGTTAGCTGTGCAATGGAAGTGGGACCCCTGACTGCTCTTCAGAAACGAGCTTCTTGGGGCCGGTAAGTTTCAACTAGAATTTAATCGAGTAAATTTATTTTTAAAAGTTAATGGCTATACTTGGAATGATTAGGAGATTTCCATTTTACTAAGATTTTATCTTCCTTAAAAATGCTTCTATGCAGTGTTATTTGTTATTTCCTGCTGCCAGCTGATAGTGTTGAGATGGAAAGATGTCTGACTATATCAGGCATTTCAATTTTCAGTTCTACAAGAGCTCTGAAGAAGAATTCTGTTTAGTCATATAGGAAGAGATATGTTATAACCAGAAATGCTTTCTGTGTTGTCTAAATGCAGTGAAGTAGTTTAAGTTTTCATTCTCTTTTCCCAGCATTTCTGTGCATTTCAGGTTGACACTGCAAATGTTAATTACTTTAATGTATCTATTCTGAGAGGAAGCAAAACAATAATTTGGTTCCTGTTTAAATATAACATACAAATAATGCAGAAATATTTACTATTTTTGCAATAATGGCATGAAGATACAAATAGCTTGTTGTGTCTGTTAAATATTTTGTCCTTCTTTTGCAAAAAAGCACATTATTTTTTCTTTGCCATCTGTTGCTGTTTGTAGAGTTTATGGTATGACTGCACAGTAGTGATATTGTGAATCTGAAACAGATATGTTGCTCAGTGTTAATTTAAAATGGTTTTTACCTCACTTGTGGAAGAATTTTTAATATTCCTGTTACTTTCAAGGATGTAGCATCTTGCTAGTGAGCTAGTGTTTTAAGATGTGTTGTGATGACTTCATAGGAATGGAGCAGAGCTCAATTAGAGGGAAAATTGGTTTGCTCTGATATATAATGACAATTTTCTGTTGCACCAAAGAGTTATAAGCCTCAAATGGGCAATTTGGTCTCCAGAGACTCTGTGCTGCAGCAAATCCATTCTCTGGGGCAGATCTCTGCTCTGTGCTTGACTCTAGCAGTTTCATTACAGTCTGTCTTCAGGCCACCATTGTGTATCACTTTTTTCAAAAACAGTCTGAGCCACACCATTCTGTCAGTGATCACCCCCCAGTTTTGACACAGGAGGAACCTGCACTGCACTGCTTGTGAGATTAATGTGGCATTTGAGTCTAGTATTCTGACTGCTCTAAAGAGGAGCAGTAATTGCGTATTAGGTAGCAATGGGATAATTGTTTGGATCTTTAGTATAATGTATGTTTGTTTTTTCTTCCTCAGGTGTATTGTGGACTTTTTCCTAGTGTTAACACAGCTGGGATTTTGTGGCGTTTATGTTGTGTTCTTGGCAGAAAATGTGAAGCAAGTGAGTAATGCTGCCATATGGAAGCAGTTATGGGTTTAGATTAATTTTCCCTCACTTTTATTTCCTATAAAGCTTTTGGTTAAAAGGGGCAGTGGGCAACTAAATTCAGATCTCGTGTAAGTGTATATTTCCTTCTGATTTGTTTGTTGAGTTTAAAATTTAATTGTGGAAATGATGGAAGATAAGACATAAAATGGTGTAGGAGCCAGTTGTCCCAGATTTTTTTTTTTTTTTGCTAGGCTTTCTGCTGACTTCCTTTTTTCTCTCCAAACTCCTGGGCATATTTTATCCTTTTCATGTAACTGGAATTTTTTTTTGTTCTTGTTTAGTCCCTTCTATTCACAGAATCCACTGTATCTAAATGAATCCTGATTTTTGTTCCAAAAATGCCTGACATTGACATTTCTACAGCTTCCTCAGTAGTCAGTTCCAATGCTTTCTTTATCTGTTAGACAGCTGCTTCTTTATAGGAACTTCAGATTTCTTATTGATATTGTAAGTTCTTTATTTCATGTTCTAGATATAAGTAATTTATTCTTTTCTATTTGTGGATACCTTTTATATTTTTTAATATTTTTATCCTGTCTCCCCTTTATCTAATAGAGGGGAGACATTATATAATCTTAAAATTGTTTTTGCTTTTCTGTGAACGCTTTGTGTTTGGTCACATCTCTTTCTTTCAAGTTTTATCCCTGAAGTTTTTTAAGTCAACTAAACATTGCAAATGGATTGCCACAACCACAAATGTCTTTACACATGGCAAGCAATCCCAAACCTTTCAATAAAACTCAGCTACCCCTTTTTTCCCTACAGCCATCTATCACTGACAAAAGCAAACAAAACCATGCCTATCACTTTTGTGACAGCTGCTCCTGCTTCCATTCATCTGCTTTGTCTCTGTCTCTTGCTCTGCAGTCTTTCTAAGCTCTTTCTTATAGGGGTTTTCTGTTCCTGGGGTCCTGGTCAGTGTTGGTCCTTCAGTGGGGCACACTTAGCAGTTGCAGTCAGCAGTTTGTCTGTGTGAGCATGTGATCCATGGAGGATCAGCCAGCACAGGATGGATGCTCAAACACAGGCATGTTAAGCTTGTGGTGTTCTCTCCTCCATGGGCTTTTTATGATTCCAGGACTCAACCAATGTGCTCTGCTGTGTTTTCTACTCAGGAGAATATGGTTAGTTAGTTGTCTTAAAGCTTAATGAGTGAATCTGGGCCTGTGTCCATACAAGCACTGGTGAGGCAGCACCTTGAGTTCTGTGCCCAGGTCCGGGCCCCTCACTTCAAGAAAGACATTGAGATGCTGGAATGAGTCCAGAGGAGGACAGTGAGGCTGGGGAAGAGTCTAGAGAGTAAGTCATGTGAGGAGTAACTGAGGGAGCTGGAGTTGTAAAACATGGAGAAAAGGAGGCTCAGGAGTGACCTTATCACCTGCTGCAACTGTCTGACAGGAGGGTGTAGCCAGGTGGGCTGGTTGTTTTCTCCCAGGCAGCCAGTGACAGGATGAGAGGACATACCCTGAAGTTATGCCACAGAACATTTGGGTTGGACATCAGGAAGAATTTCTTCATGGAAAGGGCTGTTAAGCATTGGAACCAGGAGATGTAGTCACTATTCCTGGAGGTGTTCAGGGAACAACTGGATGTGGCACACAGTACCATGGTCTAGATGGCAAGGTGATGATTATTCAAAGGTTGGATTCAGTGATCTTTGGGGTCTTTTCCAACTCAGACGTTTTGGTGACTCTCTGATTCTGTGAGTAGTGAAGTGAGGAATAAAGTGTGGTAGGTTGCTGAACATTAATTGTCCATATGGATTCTTACTCTACCCATAAGGTAGGTAATAGGTGTCTTGGCATAGCTTACCTTAATTTAATTAGGAAGAAGAGTGTCCTCTTGGGCAATTAGCACATAGAAGATAGTTTGGGTTTTTTCATCCTATTGTGAACGAGTATTTATATTGAATATTCATCTATGGATGAAGATCTGTGTGAGGCAAATTTGTGTATTTGGAAGCTGGGTACTCTGTATATTATGAGGGGAAAAAAATATCCTAGCCTTTAAAACTACACTTTTAGTGTCAGAATCTGTCTCTAAAGCTAAAAATACTATCTGATGTAATTTTGCTGACCTTCTGAAAGGAGATCTTTTAATGCATGCTTTTAAATTTTACAAAGTTTTTTAAACTTCGTAAAGTTTAAATTAAAGCTTTTCTTATCTTAAATACTTACCTGATCAACTGGTTATGTATGGGCTGTGGCCTTAGGCAAAAGATGAGACTGAATACTTGCTGACCTTCAATTTTGTAGATTTGAAAAAAAAAACAAACCCTAAAATGTTTTTCAAGAAACTTTTTGCTTTCTTGAGGAAAAATTGAAAGCTCTTACAGGAGGCCAACTGCTGCAAAAGGAGTAGCTGCAGAGACCTATAACATGGACCATATGGACGGGTGGATTAAAGTCATTAGCAATTCAGAAGTTCCACTTCCAAGTGTACTTGATTTGGACTGCCCTGAGGTTGCTCTTATGTGAGGGAGAAGTCTGGTTTCTTCCTGGCAACTTTCTATTGCAGAAATCAGTCCCATAGAGGGCACCAAAGAACAAAAATTGGTCCAGCCTAAATCACTAATGATTTGGGGAGTGAAAGGACGAGGAAGGTGGACAGAGGGAGTGGGGGAGCGGGAAGGGGAGAACTAAGATAAAGGAAAAACATAGTAAAAGTCTTACTAATGGCACACCTTGACCAATACCATCTGCACTATAATCTGTACTTTGCTGGTCATATTTGCATGTTGGTGTGTGCAAATTCCACCACTGAAACTGGTGGAAACTTACACTGAGATTTTTCTGCATTACATTAATGTTTCCCATACCCTGTGCTGCAAGATCCTGTTTTCAGTTATACTGAATAGCAAGTCAAGCTTTTCCTAAGAAATATTTTCCAGGAGCACCAAAGAAACGGTGACAAAAGTTCTGGTTAACTCTGTCAGGATGTAATAAGAGGCTTATGGGTGAAAGTGTTTCAGGCTGGATAAGAGCAGTGAAGCTGGAACAAAAGTCTTGAGGGCTGACTGCAGCAAGGCTAGAGAGGGAACACACAGGGATAGGAGAAAGAGCCTGTGCTCAAAAGAACATGGTCCCCTTTCATGCCATTGTTGCTTTGCATTTCCTGCTTGGACAGCAGAAGACCCTGCATCAAGAGTCTTGGCATTTTCTTAGAGCCGTGGAATTGTGAAGGTTGGTTTTGCAAAGATTTTTTATCAAAATCAACCAATACTGCCACGTTCATCAAGTGCTTAAGTGCCACATCCATACATTTCTTGAACACTTAAAAGGATGGTGATTCTAAGACTTTCCTGGACAACTTCTTCCAATGCCTGACCACCCCTTTTAGTGAAGGAAAATTTATCAACTTTCTCATGAATATTTGCTGCGTTCTCTGGACAAGTGTCCTCTTTCGTTGTTTGCTGATAAAGCTAAGAGATTAAAACACTTTCTTCCTTTTTTGAGTATAGATCTTTAGCACCCTGAAGATAGCCCATCAGTAGCATACTGTGTAGTGGAATTCTGATTTTTTTTCCTTTTTTTTAGTAAAAAACCTCTCAAAACTTTGGAAATTATGCTTAGTCATAAAACTGGATGTGTTAAAAATGTTACAAAGTACAGTATTAAGTTGGAACAAAGTGTCAGAACTAAATGAACTGTGAAACATTTATTTGGCCTGTTCATGCAAAATTACAGGATCATAATACAGTCTTCATCACTCTGATAACATACTGATTTTCTCCCAGATCTGGCCTTGTGTACTGCACTGGCTGTTGCTCTGAGCTGAGTAAGGAAGAAATTAGGACAAACCAGTGAGTTTAAGGACTACTGTTTTGAGCTCACTAGATGTTGAAAAGTCCGTAAGATTGCTTTACAGAAAGAGTGTGGTTTGGGATACAGGCAAGGAAACAGTGGTCTCAGTTGAAGAGACTAAGGAAATGGAATTATTTCTTGTTTCTGAGATAGTTCTTGTAAGAAGGAAGTTGCTAATTGATTCAATGGAATTTTTTGCAGCCTCTAATTGTGCATTAGTCTTCTGAGTGGAGAAGGAGCTTGATATCTAGATTTGCACAAGTGTTTGATCTTCCCGGATTCAGCTGAAGCAGGTGGAGGCAATGCTTGAGTGAAAAAAAAAACTGTTTCAGACATCACACCAGCATGGTAAATTAATGCTTGAATAGCTGAAGTAACTCCTGATGAAATCTTGTGTCTGGGGACATCACTGTGCTTAGTGTTTCAGTGGCTATGTGCTTCCTTTCTTTCTCATGTCGTTTGGGGAAATATTTGACACCAGATCATGTTGCTTTGTTCAGGACAAAGACAATTGTAGAGAGTGTTGGCTGTTCTTGGCTCAGCATGACTCCCATATGCAGTAATGCACTAGCAGAAAGCAGCAGGAGATTGAAAGGGATTATTGTCCAGAATAAGAATCTGAGGTAATATTAATTCTAATATTTAGGAGACTAGTTTAGATAGAAAGTGTGTCATCATCCATCCTAACACAATCAGCAGCAGATTTGCATGGAAGTAAACAGCACATGAAAAAGTTTAAAAACTCAGAATTCTTCCTGCTGTTTTGTATTTTTGTACTTTTGGAATAGTTTTAAGTGTTGTCTGATCAATTTTTAAAAGCCAAATTTAGGAAAACACTTTCAGAGTCATGGTGATGTTAGCTCTCACCTGAAAAAGCCAGTATAATCTCATCTTCATTAGAGTTTTCCTTTGCCACTCTGCTGTCAGATCTCCCACAGCCAATTGCTCCATTTTAAGAGGGAGAGTAGTGATTCTTACTTTCTATAACTTTTGCATTTTACTTTCCAACTCAGCTTTCTTCTACCAGTCAGTAATTTGTGACTGTTTGTTTAGTTCTCCCACAAGATTAACTCTTGCTGGATCTTACCTGGTGTGCGTCATCTGAGTTAATGTACAGGATCCCTATTTTGTCACATCTCAAAATCCTCCCAAAATCCATCCATATTTTCTCTGGTCTTGCCTAAGCCCATAAGTGGTACTGCTCTGACTGGTGTTTTTAAAGCTGCTTTCTTGAAACAAAGTTGATTTAAAGGTATATATGTTCACAAAAGGGAATAAAACGTGTCCTCCCGTGCATTTTTGCCAGTATAACTGTGGCCATGAGTCTGAATTTGTACACTATGAGAAAGCACTAGATGCTGCTTTGAATTTAGCAAGTTTTTGCATGCTGTTCCTGACAATTTCAGTGTATCCAAGTAAGATTGTTATAGGATGGATGGATGGATGGATGGATGGATGGATGGATGGATGGATGGATGGATGGATGGATGGACGGACAACTAGATCTGAGGGAAAAAACAAGCCATTTGTATGGTCAGATTCAGAGGGTAGTGGTCAAGATCAAGAGCCAGCAATGTGCCCTGAAAGCAGCAGCACCCTGGATTGTATGAACAGAAGAATTGCTGGTAGATGGAGGGAAGTGATTGCCATCCTTTACTTCCCATTTGTTAGACCATATCTATCATACTCAGCTGAGTTTTGGTATCCTCAATACTGGAATGTCATTGACAGACTGAAGTGAGTTTAGAGGAGCCTCTGAAATGATTGGAGATGGGACACTTGTCCTATGAGGGCTAGGGGAATCAGGGTTGTTCAACTTGGAGAAGAAGTGGCTATTGGAGAACTTAAGAGCAGCAATGACTGTAAAGGGTTTGTCTAGAAAATGAAGTCAAGTTCTATACTTGGTGAGGTCAAATGGGAGGACAAGAGAAAGTTGTCAAAAAACATACAAGAAGTAGGTGCCATTCTTATCTCAGACTGAAGTCAACTGTGACTGCAGAGCTGGTTAATGCAGAATAGTAATCTGTACTGAGCAGCATCAAAATTTCATCATTTTTATATTTTTTATTTTTTCTAGCCTCCCAGCTAGAATGTCTTTAATGCCTTGACTTCTTTCTTTAAACTGTGTTTCAAGGAACAGGACCTGCTACGTGCCTCTCTAAGTCATGAAGTTTTTGAGAATTTGTTTGGCCTCCATTTCCTTCTCCAGTGAATTCTGGAGCAGGGAAAAATGTAGGGAGAAGGGTTACCACGCTTACTATATTATAAAGCAGGTTACAGTATTGTGGTTTATTGCAGGAATATAACTAATATCTGAAAGTTCATATAACTCATATCTGAAAGCTCAAATAGGAGGTGGGAAGGTAGGGCCAGGGAGGCACAGTCTGAGAATTTTAGTCAGCTGTGTTTTGTTGATTGTGCATCAGTATCCATTCACCTGATGAAGATTGTGGAGAACTTGTGTGCAGCCATAGTATGTTTCTTTCTCTGGGCTTTCCTCAGTACTCTAGTGAAAGGCAGATAATTATGAAGGCTATTTTGTGTGACCACACCTAACACAATGTGGAGATGTGATCTCATCACACCCATCATCAGGGTAGCTGATCACATTAGGCCAGAATTTGAATAGAATTGTATGGAGTATTGTACATTGCATTTTCCAACTGTATTAGCCAGTAAACTCCAGTTGAATGTCTAGTTGGAATTTAGAGGTGGTAATAGGAAAAAAAATATTTCTGATTTCAGGCACTTTCTAGTGAGGTTTATGTGCTCTAAGGGAGTGTCTCTGTCTTTAAGATAAGACTGAAGTGTTTGAATACTTGAAATTAGTTGAGTAAAAGCTGGTTTATACTGTGGTATTATAAAAATATATTTTAGAGTCTGAACTGTATCTTGTCTGCTAGTTTTCTGTTTGGATTTTTTAAGGAATAAATGTTTTATTTTTTTTTTTTCAATAGTTCATAAGGCTACAGATATTTGTATAAATTGAAGACATGCTGGACTAAATATTTATTGTAGCAGAGAGTTTATGTGTTTAAATCACTGTGATTCTTAGAAGCTTTTTTACACATCCTTGTGTGCAGAGCAGCTCTGGCTACTGCAAATGTATGCAAGCAGGTAAACACAAAAGTTAAAGTGAGAGGCCTAAAGTACTTGCTCTGTATTTCTGTTTTAAATATGGTGGGGAAGCAGGAAACTTCCACAGAGATCTTTACTTCATGTGGCATTAGGGAAGTAATTTGGTTAAGTGTTTGACTTACTGCTTGGCAAAGTCGAGTTACTGTAGCTGTGTGAATTCAATTCTAAATGTAATTAGAACTTCTTCGTAGCTTTCTAAAAACGGTATCTGAATGAAAACTAACAGATGTTAAATGTCTTGCAAGTGACACTTTAGATTCTTGCAAGGTAGAAACCATCAGTGTTTCCATAATGACCAGTGATGTTTTCATATAAAGTGAGATTTCTAGAAAACATGTGGTTGCAGAATTGTATTGTGTGGGTGTTGTATTGTTTAGCTTTTCCTTTTTCGTTGTGGCAAAAAAAAAAAAAAAAAAAAAAAAAAAAGAAAAAAAAAAAGAGAGTACAGTGCTTTTGATTACAGACAGAATAGTTTTAAATTAGTTTTCCTAAATTTGTGGATTGTTTGAAACAACGGAAATCAAGCAAGTTTCAGTTATATATCAGTTCAGCATTTTTGTTTGTCTCTGTGCTATAAGGAATTTTTTTTTTCACTGTCTAGGTATCTTTTTGTAGCCATCAAGTCAAAGGCTTGGTGCAGCATGAGCAGATTAAGTACAGTCATACACTAATTTGTAAGGTGGTGAATGCAATGGTAGAAAAGAAAAGAATACCTAAGGGAAACTGTGTGATGAGATTTAAAACAAATTGAACTGTTCTCATTTTGCTGCAAGGAGAATAACCACCAGCTCTGGATATTTTGATTGTGGTGTGCACACAGCACAGATGGCTGTGTACATTTAAACAAAATAAATTTTTGGCAGTTGCAGCCACACTGACTTTTTCTCAAAAGAAGCAATAAGAGTCATGAATAGTCCCAGCTCAATCTTCTGATTTGCACTACAGGCAACTATTGCAATGTTATGTACAAAAAACCTAATACACTTTCACATTGTGCACTACATTTAATTTATAGGCATTCATTTATAACAATTTATCAGATACAGGACTCTCAGTTTGATCGGAGCTCATAGTTTTTAGAGTTGAGTTAATGTTCATTAATTAAAAAGTGAAGAGTGAAAAAAAATTCATTTGAATTAAATGAAAGATAGGGATGTTCATATTTTAACATTGTTTTGTATGTATGCTGCTGTAATGTGTATGGTGAAGGCATAAGGTTGTTAGGCACTGAACTCAGGTGCTATAGCATCTTATCAGCTAACCCTCTTACTCTCCCTAAGAAAATTCAAACTCTTAAGATTTAGGCACAGACCTGTCTGGCTTGCTTCCAGTTTGCCAAACTCTCCCTTTCTGAAAGGACTGTGATCTAAACTGCATGTGTGAATTTCCTCTTCAGTCAGTGGTGGGATAATGATGCTTTCAAGCCCTGATTTCATAATTTGCCTTAAGTATGAAACTCTTTCTAGAAGTGCCTGTCTTCCCCTCTACACTGAGGG
Source organism: Luscinia megarhynchos (assembly GCA_034336665.1). NCBI lineage: Eukaryota > Metazoa > Chordata > Aves > Passeriformes > Muscicapidae > Luscinia > Luscinia megarhynchos. The sequence goes on from JAPFBE010000003.1 coordinate 77,398,915, forward strand.
TACACATAGAGGGGTCTCAAAATTCCTGTCACTGACCAGGTGAAGCAGAAAGAAACTTCCCTATAGGAGAACAGCAATGTGACCATATACTCACTGCTACCACTGTCTAACATGTTGGTTTTGTTTATTTTAATAAAGGTCCATGAAGGATTCTTGGAAAGCAGGATTGCTCCCATGAACATTAGTGCCACTAGCAGTTCCTCTGAGAAAAGGAGTACTGATTTACGAATATACATGCTGTGCTTCCTGCCATTCCTGGTCCTCCTGGTCTTCATCCGTGACCTTAAGAGCATGTCCTTCCTTTCATTGCTTGCCAATCTGTCCATGGCTGTCAGCCTGGTGATTATTTACCAGTATATTGTTAGAGTGAGTATAAAAAAGTTTATTATCTGTTCTTTTCAGTGTGGCAAGTTATGTTTGTTGAATGTGGCAGTTGGTTTCTGATAGATCTATACTGACTGACAGTTTCTTGTAAGGCAGCATTATCTTATATTTGAGGCATCTTAATTTAAGATAATAAAAATACATATTTTGATGAGTGGGAAGTGGAGCATGGGGAGAAAGGCAATGACAGATATAGGCTGGGCAAGGAGGCAGGAGAAGTTATGAAAAAAAAATTGAGTTAGACAGTAATTAGTCATTCTGCAGAACTTTGGCTTGTATTAAAATGATTTTGTATTAGAAAGATATTTAATGTCCCTCATGTTTATGAGGAATATCTGTGCAGTATAAAAGCAGGTTAGAAAGAACAATAGACTAAAAATTTTGCAAAAGATAACTTGAGATGGGCACTTTTTCTTCTGTTTTATTTGGTGTACACACCAATGTGATACTTAAATGTGAAAATTTCTGGTTACACTTATAAAACCTAGAATAAATACATCTGCAAGTTTCTGTGTGGGAGGGTGGCTATATATGTGTATAAAGGATTGAGTTTGGGAGGAAAACCAGGGTTTGTGAATAGCAACATATACACCACTGTCAACATATTGAGTTTTCTTTTGTGTAACATAATCAAAATTGTAGGAAGAGCTAATGCACTGTTTTGCTTTGTTTTCTTCAGGATCTAGCAGATCCTCGAAAACTGCCTCCTGTGGCTGGCTGGAAGAAATACCCACTGTTTTTTGGGACTGCAGTATTTGCTTTTGAAGGGATTGGTGTGGTAAGTGCTTTTTACTGACTCTTCAAAATCACTGGTTCTGTGCTGGGGATACAGGCAGTTTTACTCCTTTTGTTATTTTGTTATTTTGTTTTCTTGAAGCACTAGATCTCCTGTGTTGGTATGTAAAGGATTAATTTGTCTGGTCAAATAAGGTGAAAGTTGTGGACACAACATTCCCGTCACTTGGATGCTTAACCCTGTCCCAAATTGCAAAAATACTTTAGTCGCAAATAGTTAGTGTCAGGAAGGCCCACAAACACCTGGGGTTTATGTCTGAAAAGGAGGCTGAAGAGTCCTGCAACTTTTAGATAAAGGGAGAGAGTCCTCTGGGGCACACCTCTGCAGGGTTTTCTCTCTCAAGATTTGGTAAGGTGCAGCCTCTTTTTATCCTGAACTCCTGGCTGCATGTTGCCTCTTCTTTCCCCCATTGGCTGAAGTACTGGGAAGGTACAGCTTTCCTGAACTGCTTTCCACGATATTCCCCTCTTGAACCTGCTATTTTACCCCAAAGTTCACAAGTTCAGGCTTGTGCAGACCCACTTGGTTGTTCCAGGAGCCAGGGTGTCAGGGCTCTGCAACAAACCTGCTGCCCAAAGCTGACAGAGACATTAAGACCCATTTCAAAGATGGTAACACCCATCCTTTCACCCATCAAATTATTTATAAAGACATTAGCTTTCCTCTCATTAGTTAACCACTTTTGTTCTACATGATGTATTTTAAACAGTAGCTAAAGAAGCTTCTGGGAATGGTAGGTCATAAATTGTTGGGAAATACTGTATATGTTTTGTTATACAGTTACATAATTAAACAAATGTTATGCTTAAAGTCTATGCTTAAAAAAAAACCCAACCAACCCCTCCTTCTGTCCCCACCCCAAAAAACCCCTGACCAAACCCAAACTAAAACAGCTCCAAAGCAGCATTCAATTAATCTGAAATGATTGTCTGTCACTCGTATAGCACAGAAGATTTTCAAGTCTGTTTCCTTTTTTGGATTTGTCAACTCTGACTTAAACCAGATTATTTGACCTTGCTGCTGTGTTATCAAAAGCAGAAGAGCTGAATAGGAAAACCTTCTAACTTATGTTACAAAAGTGTGTTTTCAAACTATTTTTTGCTGTTTCTCCCATATAAACTGATTGATGCAGAGATTTAGCTACCATATATCTGAGTGTATCTGAACATCTTTTGTTATCTGGAAGTTTCATTATGGGAAATCTGTTGTTTGTCTGAGATTATTTGATGTCTACAGGTCTTGGGCAAAAAAAAAAACCTCCCCAGGCTCAGAGAATCAGATTGGACTACACTAAGGTTGTTACTTTTAGGTTATGTACTCTGCCTGGGACAGACTGCACTTGCTGTGTGTGTCATGCACTGTAGATCTGATGCATGTCCCAGTTGTATCACTTTTGCTCATGCCTTGCATAGCAGACAGGTATTTGTAGCCAGGGAATCCCAACGGAGAGCCCTGTCAGCCTTGGGAAGGTGGTGAAGGCTTATCATTTGGTAGCAGTAGTTTATTGAATTATAGATAGGGAATTGGTTTATGGTAATTATTTTCTGGCATGTTAGATCCCAAATTAGACATCTCCTGAAATTTACTTCAGTAGTAGTAGCAGCATGGACTGCTTATGTAAACCTTTTAAAGATCTGCCCAGAGCATTTGCTTGTTCTCCCTGGTTGTTACTAAGGACATCTTTAAGAAATCCAAATTTTTTTCTTTCTTTTATTCAAGACCTTAATAATGTGGGGTTTATTCTATTCATACTTTTAAAATGTAAAAATACTGCTTTATATTATTAGATACTAGCGTTATATAGGTATTGTATGTATTTCTGCATAGGCCATCTCTGTTTTTTACTTGGTCATAATTTCCTCCCTCTTCAAAGCAAATGGAAAGCATGGGTAAGTTTTCACCTTGTTATTAGTATTTACAAACTAATTAAATGTTTATGTTTATTATGGTTCAGTGCACTTTGTGTGTGTGCTTACATTACACAAAACCACTAATATAACATGGCTACCTTTACAAACTGAAATGAAAGTGAGAATATACCTTAATGTCTGTTCTTTATAAGCAGAATGATATTAAGATATCCCTGCCACTCAGGGATATTTTGGATATGCAGAATGTTTATGCTTATGCTGTATTTGCATGCACAATAGAGAAGATTTGAAGAAAAAATTATTTCATATATTTGAATAATCAGAATTAAACAAAGTTGTTGAAGCATGAAATAGAAAAAAGATAAGTAAAGCAAAGCAAGACAAGACATTTCCTCTTTCATAATTAATATTTCATATAATTCTTGGTGAATGATTTAATTGATAACTAATTATTACAGCTCAGGAAGTTACCATCATAAACCTGTTGTGTAGCTGGAGTGTGATAACTTATCCCCTGTCTCACTGTTGTTCCTATATCCATAAGGTTGAGTTGTTCTGGTGAGGAAAAAAAAGTCCATTTAATTAGGTTGGCTCTTTTGTCTACTCTGTCTGACTGCAGACACTTAAAACAGATTTATGTAATCTTGATTTTAGATTCTGTTCTGGAATGTCTTGCAAATATCTCATATTATTGTGAAGCTGTCTGAACATGGCATTATAAAAAGAAGCCTTAAGGTCTTAATTCTCAGAAAAGTTGATTTTGATTGCTTAATTTTATTCAATAAGTTGGCCTGAAACAGTTATGAGGTCTCATTTTTCCTGTTCTTTGGGTCTGAATGTCTGTTAGGCCAATTCTCATCTTGAGAGCTGCCAGATTACTGGGTGTTATGAAAAGGGACAATGAAATTCTGAGGTTTTGGGCTGGTGCAGTCATCTTAAGCAGAACCTAAAAAGAGAAGAAAATTGCCCTTTGTGTGTTTGTTTGTTTTTTGTTTTTTTGTCCCATTGCTCCAAAATGCATATAATATTTTTCTTCTTTTGGTTTAGCACTTGTCATCACTTAAAATATGACTATAGTTCGTTAGTAACTAATACAAATTAGTGATGCTAATAAAACAGAGGACCTGTTCACTGAATGGAACGTGTTCCAGAGAGCTGCAATGATTCAGCAGATTCCTACTAGAATTTTCTTCTTGCTCTTGAGGAACCATGTTTGTCTTACAGATGATGAGTGTATGAACATGGGTTTTGGTTAAAATCTATCGTTAGCTTAGGACTGATTAGGTGTCATAGTGTTACAAGGAAATCAGCAGTATGGAATTTGGAATATTGTTGCTGTGGCTATAGTCGATCCCTAAATAAATAGACTTGAGGAACCTTAATTTTACAGACTCAAGTCTGTAATAACTCAAAGGTGGACTGTTTACAATTGAAATATAGAATCTCAAAGAAACCAAAGTAGTGCCTAGAAAGTCTCAGGTAATACTAAGAGCTAGTTCAAACATTTCATCAGCCAGTGTTATAAAACTGTTTTGACATACTTTTCAGTAAAATAAAAACAATTAATATGTTAAATTGATGATGTTAATGTGATGAATTCTGCTGTTCATATCTGCCCTGTGAGATCAGTCTAGACTCTTATTTGATGGCAGGTTTGAACAGTTTTGTCATTTTGCTAAAGTCCAGGCAGGTTGTTTTCTTGTTGCTTTAAAATGTTAATTCTTAATCCTTCTGAGTGATGCTTGTAACAGGAAGAAGTGCTGCAGTCAATTGCTTGTGCTATTCATTTGGTTGCTGGCTCTTAGAGATGTCTGTATAAATGAGGTTACTGCAGATTGCTCTAAGGCTGCAGCAAGTGGTGGCTGTCTTGACAGCTGGGTGGGGATCATTACTGTGTGGGAACAGGAGAGTTTGGCAGCAGGGACACCCAGCAACCCTGAGTTAGCAAACAGCAGCTGAGAGCTCAGTACTGCCAGTCTCAGGGTTACCATTCATAGTGTTGAGAGTTGCTTTGGGATTTCAGCACTTTTAATTAACATTTTAAGATCATCGAGGTGATCTTGTGAAAATCCTACTGACTAGTGACATCAGTTTAGTTTGTGGAACAGCAGTGGCAGCAGAAATGCAGTACTCTTAAGTGGATGCAACAAACCATATAAGATACTTGGTTTTGTTTAAACTTTCAAGTGAAGATTTCAGTTCAACAGGCAGAACGTTGATTTGGAAGTGGAGAAAATGTATATCCAGCCCTTAGTGAACCTTTTTGAATACAGGAGTCTGCAGGGGCTGTGAGATTCAGCAGCTGCTGCTTTCCCTCTGGAGTTTGGTTTTCTCTGGCTGTGGATTCCCTGTGCCAGATGATGCTGCCTGGCAAATCACTGGGCTGGTGTTCAGGCCATAGAACAGAAGAGAGTACCAGTGCTACTTCTTGAATACAGGAGCTGTGGGGGATGATGTAGAGGGAAGGTGTCTTTCACAGAACATGTAAACGTTGTTTTGTAAGAACCATGTTTGTGTGCCTCTTTCATGTTCCAAAGGTGAACAGGCCTGGTTTTAAAATTAATGTGAGATTTTGTTACTGAAGTAAAAGTAACTTCAGACTAAGTTTGCCCAAAATGAAGTTAAGAGTCTTGAATGCCCTTTTTAGAAGGATGTAAACCAATGCCTTCAGACTTGGCTCTGTCTGCAGCATTGCCATGTGCAGGTAATAGCTTTGCATAATGTTGTGCTTATGTAATACCAGTTACACTTAATGAATATTTTGCATCAAAAGTGTGTTCTAGATAAAAAAAATCAAATCCAAATGTGGAAGTAATATTTTATAATAAGCTTCAGGAGGAAAAAGGATGCAATAGAATAATAACATTTAAACAAGAAGTATAATTTTCCTTCTCCATTGCATATAAATATGCTAAGTTAACTGCAGTTTTTACAATTGGGTATGACTTTTTTCCCTCCTGTTGAGTGCTGCAGACAGATTAGTTTAGTAAAGAGAGCAACATTACTTTCCAACATTAATTTTAGGCTTGGAAAATAAGACTTCTTATATTTTGGCCTATTACTTGAAGATGTCTATTCAAACTACTTTTGAACTTGGATATCACAGCTTTGCAGCTGAAGATAGGGTGGTATTTGTATACCAGAAGACAGGTTCTGGAATCACATTAGGCAGCAGCTAACCAATTCCAGAAGATTTAAAAAGAGAAAACTAAGTGGATTATAATTTTAAAATGTCATTATTTGGATTTTGAAAGTAATGTAGATGAGCTTGTTAGGCCTGTGGCTTTGAGATAAAAGCCTCTCATTGTCAAAAACTCTTTTGACAGATTAGTATTGTCCTTAAAAAAAAAGAAACCCAGTGGCATGCTTCCCTTGTCCTTAAGACCAGACTGTATTTGTCAGAAGCAGACATTTAACAGGTAACATGACATCATCTAAATTTACTTGTGGCATCAGCTCTTTAGACCAAGGTATATCAGTTTCACTGGTGTTATTTTGAGGTGTTGCAAAGGCTTGTATCCTCAAAATATGAAATGTGGGATGTTTTTGTAATTGGACAAGCAAATGTAGGTGACTGGATTTGATGACTGTGGGGATGGCCTAGTACATGGTAAATCTGGATTTTAGATGGGTCAGCAAGAAGTTGTAGCTGCTGTGCAAAATCAGGAAATGATTATGAGCAAATGTGTTAGCAACAGAGAATGTTGATAGATACATGAGATGAAAAGATGTTGTATCAGAAAAAGAAAAAAATATACATCTGCCCAATTCAGATGAATGTTGATAAAGTATTGGACAACTTGATATCACCTCTTTATCAAGTTAAATATTCCTTACCAGTAGTCTGCACTTCCTGAGAATGGAGAAACTCACTTTCACCCTGGAGAACCATTTGTTTGTACATACTGTACTTCTATTACTTCTTATTTTAAAGGCAATTCTTAAAAAACACAAACAAAAGGCCCCCTGGATAACTTTCTTTCTGGCAGCATCCCACACACATGCTTGCAAACATTTAAATGTTTCTTCTTCCTTAGAGATCCTAAGATACACATACATTTACACAGTTGCAGAACGAAGGCATTTTAAGTTTACTGTTTATTTTCCTGAAACTTTTCTTAATCATTATGTGGTTGGTGTCTTTGGAGAAGGGGGCAAAGAGTAAGAGGGACAGAGTGCCAAGTTATCATGCTCTGCCTTGCCAGCTTATGGCAGGTGAGCTTTGGGGTCTGAGCACAGCTTCAGTGGTGTACAGAAGCTAATTGTCCTTTTAGACATGACCCTTTCTTAGATGGAAGACTTGTCTGCCTTAATTATACATGCAGTAGAGGCAGAGTGATCCACTTATGCTGATATTACATATAATTAAGAAGCATAGTTAAATAGTTTCAGGCAGGAATATTTATCCAGTTTATTTTGCTTTTTTTGAGCCAGATTTTTTGTTCCCCTGGCCTGTCATTCTGTAAGTCTTCCAAACTGCAGCTTGTTTGAACTTAGTTGTGATAGTTGGATAAGATTTCCTTTCTGTTATGTTCTGAGTGAGTACTTCCCTGCAGTGTATGGAATTATCTAAGTAGTATTTAAATGTAAGTCTTCATGATGTGACAGAGGTTTTGAATATAACCCTGAAAATGCAGAAATGTTAATAACTTTTCCTGGAGAGAGCAGCTAGCTAAAATAAATACTTACATCCTTGGTTTTAGACTTCCATGTCTGTCATTTAATTAGCAGCATCTTAGCTTTACCATCTATAATAGACACTGTGCAGGCTTTTCATTGATGATAGTAACATTCCACTGTTGTGCATGTGTTTGTGTCTATATGTAACAATATATAAAGTTTTAAGTACTAGTTTACCTCTTAAATACTTTGCCAACATACTTTTTTTAGTTAAATCTATTGTAAATCATTAATAATTTATATTTATTGGATCAGGGATGATGGAGACAACAGCTGGAAAAAAAAGGTTATTTTATTGTATGGCTGAAAATACTGGGTATTAATAGACCTATCATTTTGTCAAAGGAATTTTTAACTCAGTAATGTTCACTGAAGAATACCTTTCCTAAACCTAAAATTTTTTTTCATACATGTTCTCCCATAGTTGAGGGCCCTAATAACATACTGCTGAACACTTCTGCAGGCATCAGTAATGGCTCCCTAATAAACATTGTGGTTGAAAAATTACACTTGATTTGTCAGGAGCAGCAGAAGGAAAAATCCTAAAAGAAATGGGAGAAGGTGGGAAGGGAAAGTGTTGTAATGGTGAAGGCATTTGGAACAAGAAGATTATAGCAGGAAGTGATGTGGTGTGTGTTCTTCAAATTGTCTTTGTGTATTCTTTGACTTGTGTTGTGCTTGAGCTGTGTGAGTGCCTCATGGGAAGGATGATGGGTAGGGCAGCTGGCAAGGTGATGTGCTCTCAAGGCAGGCTGAAGTGTATGGAACTGATCTAAGACAAGTAAAATTGTCAATGTCTTCTCTTCCTTCTATTTGGATTGATTGGGATTTTTTTTCAGAATTGGATGGTTGTTTCTTTCAGTGATGCCCATGTAAAATGTAAGATGTGACATGTGAAACACTTTCTGTGCTGGGGCCCTGTTGTTTTTTAACTGTTGATCCAGGAGTGTACATGGCTAGATTTTCAAGACTCCTTATCCCAGGGCTGAAATTTCTGTATTTAGTTATAAAATTTTGTAGGTCCTTAATCCCATTTATTTCCTGTCATACTCAATCCTCAGTGGAAACCACTGTAATTTATTTTTTCACTTCTGCAGTAATGGAATTTGTACAGCCCCATGCAGGACCTTGCAACATGTGTATACTTTGTTGTGTGTCCCTTCAGAAGCTAAAGCAGCATATGGGTGGAGGAGCATTTCAGATAAAAGACAAAAAAAGAAGACATTTTATTTTAAACTGTTTGCATTGGTCAGATGGAAGTTTGTAATTTTTTTGTCACTCGCCTACAAAGATAGGTGAGAACTTAGTCATCATTATAATTTATTCTGAGGGGACTTAAATTCTTTCTCTGAGGGGGCTTAAAAAATGTGGGTTTGATAATTGGCTGGCATAAACATTTAAGTGCCATTGCAGCTTTGGGAAATTTAATTTTTACCTCCTGAGCCAGAAAAAGTCTAGAAAGACACAATCAGATACTATATCATTATGTATTATTGCAGTAGATTGAAATATACCCTCCAGCAACACTTGCATTTTTAAGTAATTTTTTCTTTGATCACTTACCTTACCTCTTTTATCACTTAGAAATTTTGAGAGTAGCATAACTTATACAGAACATGTTAGACCATAGTACTGTATAGTCTGTAGGCTGCAGTCCAGATGACTGGGGATTGGAACAGTCTGGTAAATTAAACATATAATTTTATATTAACATATATCTTTTGCTGCATAAAATTACATGCTATTCTAAAGGCCAGCAAAGCATGTAATACTTCAGTGATTTTCACAGGACAAATATTTAAAAATATGTAAAAATATTGGTGACTGAACAAAAATGCTGTTTTATCATTTTCAGTTTGCACTGGAGAGAATTTTTTTTAAATTTTGTTCACAAAGTCACATAGGACATAATAATACACAAACTTGCAGAACTTCTCTTAAATTTCAGAGCAAGCTAAAGATTAAATAAATGTGATACTGAAGTGATAAATAAGCTCTTGAACATAATAAAAGAAAAAAAGAACCTTGGAGAAAATGCAAGGTTTGGATGGCAAGCTAAGTAATATTACACAATTCCTTCAAGCATTGTTAAATCAAGGCCATTGGAACTGGGCAGTAGATTGGATTTGTTTTTTTCTGTAGGTGAATAATTCTTTTTCCTAGTGAAAGAAGTGGAAAGGGGCTTTACTGGAATCTGAGGAGATTGGTTTTTGGAGTGATTGGAATTGCTCAGCAGATTTCAGTAGGTAGTATGTTCTGTAGTGAGAACTCGTCTTCTAGATTTATTTATTTCATATAAAACTTTTACTCTAAAGATTGATGTACAGTCACCATTTGGCTTGCATTTTTCCTTGGGTAATAGAAGCTGACCTTTTGTTTGCAGTCACGAGGGATGTGTTAAGGAAAATTGGATTGCTTATTGTACATGTTCTAAATAGTGATGTTCTGTAGCTTACTAAAGAGAGTGAACTTTAAAAATGAATCTAAACGTGATAGAATAGAAGCCTGTTACTCAAAATACTGCATGGGCCTTTTTCTGTGCAGTGCAAGGGGAGATGCACTAGGCAAGCAAACATGGCAGTGTAATAATGATGTATGTTGTTATTGTCCTTTTACTTGATGTAACTATACATTTTCTGCAGACAGTTCCCTGTAGGCTGTGTGATTGTAAATCCACCTTTCAGTGAGCAGATGAATTCATTGGTACTTTCTGCAGATAAGAAGGAATGGGCCAGGCCTGTGCTGCGTTGGTTTGCTGAGGACTTAATATTTTGTCTTTGGAGATTAGGTAGTAGAATTTAGGTTTGCATATTTTGAATACCTTTGATACCAGCTTTTTTGCTTTGACTGAACAGAGCTTAATTTAGCTGCTGTAGAGATGTTTAGAGATGGATTTTTTCTTACTGAGTAAATGGATAAATATATTTGTTTTAATTTTCCAAAGTTCTTGAATTGTCTCTAGCTTAAACCAGTCAAAACTTCTATATAGCTGTCTACCTAAAATACTTACTTTTAAAGTGCAGGGGATAAAGGATGGCCATCTTAGTGGGATTTCCTGAGAAATGGAAGGGTGACTATATGTATTTAAACATTAAGCATGTCTGCTCTTAAGATATCCATTACAAGATTAGCTTTCAGTGGCTATGAAAATTAAATCAAAGTTTATCTGACTGCCTGCAGGTCGAACTCTCTGTTGTTTTGGGGGGTTTTTTGATTTTTTTTTTGGTGCAGTTATATGAAAAGTACAGTAGAGATTTCTGCTTAAAATTAGGCAGTCTCCTGCAGCTTATTTGCAGGAAGACTGTGAGTGTAGCAGGATATTCAAGGCAAGGGATGAAGAGGCAATGTTATTACTGGGGATGTTTATATTTACTTCAAGCAGCTTGAAATGAAGGGGAAGCACTTTGCATAATGGATGGTATCAGATTAGCCAGGTTATTTCAAACATTCAGTTATGATTCTTTGCCAGTTAATTATGGGTACTTTTGAATTTATTTGCTGGATGAAGGCAAGATGTACTGTGCTTCTTTTGCAATTTTAAGAAACCAAAGGTTGATTGTAACTAAAATAACCTAGTATTAAGTTTCAAGGAGTATAATAGTAGTGATGTGTGCAAATGTCTCAAAAATTATGGAAAAACTCTGTGAAGTAGGTGACAGAGAAAAATTATAGAGTTTATTCAGTGAGGAGGAAAAACATGGATAGAAACCAAGAAATTATGAAAAGAGTAAGCTTAGTCTAAAAGTGTCTGATTTCATAGGTGTTTAGGGCTAGGACAGTGACTAGCATGAAGGAGAAAGAGCTTGAAGGAAGCACAGCATGGAAATTAGAAGCACAGAAGAGAGTCATTAAATAAAAAGGTTAAAAAATACATCTTATCTCATCTCACCTCCTGGTTCCAGAAAGGAAGCAATAAAACCAGAACTGAGAAGCATTTGTGAAAAGAGCCTTGTCTCTTGCATTCTGATGAAATGTTAGGTTTTCTGAAGTCATTGCAAGAGGAGCTGTGCAGGGACTGGAAAGAAGTTTTACAGTGAAGATCTATCCAGTAGCTGCCCACCAGTGGCTCAGTGTCAGAACAAGCACTGGCTCACATGGTATCTGCTGGCAGCCTCTGTCTCCTTGTGGACACTCCACTGATCTTTTGGATCCTGATGGGCTTCAGCAGCTTAAGGAGCCGGGTGTTTGTGTAATACACATATGAATACACATGTAATTGGTTGTTACTTGGTGTCACTTAATCTCATGAGTTACAGGACTTTGTAGCTTGTCTGGAGTCGGTGATAGTGGATACTCTATTAAACCTGGCTCAAGTTCTTTGCATAATTTCTTTGGGGATCAGTTTTACTGGGGGAAGCATCTGCAATGATGACTGTCTTGGGATTGCTGCTGCTCAGAGAGGGTACTTGGAATTAGCTGGGAATGCTCATGCTGAACTGGGGACACTCTCACCTGGACTGAGTGATGCAGGAAAGGCTGCATGAGCATTCTCATCTGTTCAGCCTGGAGGCACATGTAGTCCTGATGCAAACTCAAGGATAAGCCAGGAGGAATTAGCATTTTTAAATATAATTTCAAGATCTACATATGTTAATGTGTCTCTCACCAACAGTCTTATTGTCCTGTATTTCTTTTAGTGTCTCATATCCTTAAACTCAGCAAAAATGAAAGTTGTAATGTTAAAGAGAGGATGATCATATGCGAACATGAGTTTAAATGGTCGTGTTTTATTCTTATTTGCTCATAATTATACAGGAAATTCTATCGTTGCATTTAATGAGTAAACTTGGTTTAGTGGATAGGTAAAAAGCAGAGTGTGTATGCTTAAGAGCATTGTCCTATAAGGGTTTTTAATTGCTTTTAATTTTTTAAAGTTTTTGTTTTCTTGGAGAAACATGAGTCTTCTGGGTTTAAATGCTAAACTGATTGGGTTGAAATGTTAAAGATAAAAAAATTCAGTGTAGTGAGAAATCTAAGAAGAAAATTTCAATGCTTCCTTTGGACTCAAGCACACTGAACAAAGTATGAGCCTCTAGTCCTTTATTTCTGAACTAATTTTCAAATAGACAATTCTATGATAATCTTGTCTGCCTGTGAAAAGAACTTTGTTAAAATGTAAAAAGATTAAAAAGCAGATAACCTGATCAGAGTCTGTTAGACAGCACATCTCATTTTGTATTCTTCCTGCTTCTCAACACTCATTTAAAAACTGATTTAATTTTTGAAGCTCTTCTTTGTTTAAATTTTGCATTCCCCACCAGATCAAGTTACAGTCCAAGCTCAGGTTCTTTTCTAGAGGAATAACATCAGCAGTGGAGGCTCTGAAGTATATAAAGAAGTTAACATGCATAATGCATATTAATTGAATAGGAATGAAAATTATCTCTAGATGTGCACCTTTTTAGGGACCTTTTGGTTCCCAAGAGTAAAATTACTTCTTTGGGATTTCACATATAGGAGAAATAGGGCCATAGATTGGCAGTGGGGGTATGCTACTACAAGTCAGGAAGTAAATGTCAATGGGTGACTAGGAGGAGAGGTGTAATTACCCTATAGAAAATAATGTACCAGCAATTCAGATATATCAATTTGTTAGTTAATTAGTGGATGAAATCTGCTTTTTTCGTAACTCATATTGCTTAAATAGTAAATATTCAGTCAATTAAAAAGCAATTTTGTATGATGAACAGTAGCTTTCACAGGGCAACCCTATTGCACTGAGACTGTTTGTCTGTATTAGATATGACATAAGTGCTAGCCAGGGATGACAAGCTTTTTTAATTAACAGTGCCATACTGTTCATCAAATATAACCTGCATGTCTACTGAAAGATAAGCTCAGCTGTGAACTTTATTCCACTGTCTGTATTGCCTAGATCCTAATTACCTAACTTCATTATAGTGATGCCTTTTTGGGACTACCTAAAAACAGAGGCCAGACAAAATTAAGAGAATAAAAAGTGATTATATTTATTAAAGGGCCTTCAGGTACATTTAGGGCAGACAAAGCCTCCCCCCAGGAGCTACAACAAAAAATGGGTGACAGGCCATGGGTTTCCATACTTCTATAAGTTTTCATATTGGAGGTTAATCTTCCAATTACAGCATCAGATAATGAAGTCATTTTACCCTAATTTTGCTCTGCCCCCAACTCACTTTTGTTTCCATCTCTCAGGGCCTGAGACAGTAAGATGTGCTTGGTTCCCAGGCTTGGAGAGAAATTGTTTTGTCTGACCAAAATGGGAAAACAGTAGTTAACACTCTATATGGAGTTTAGTTAAACACTAAAGAATTGCAGAATTACAAATATAAGAAAAATATAAAAGCTAAAATCCTAAGGCATCAGTAGAAGCTTAGATGTTTCACTGAGATACATACATACAGTATGAGGTGTCTTAATCTTGGGCTATACCCCATATTGAGTATTTGAGATGACTGTATGGTTCTCCTGAAAGAGGTAGGGGAAAGTGTGCTTGTCTAGGAGTGTCCATGTACCTTCAGCTGGTGTTTTAATGATGTAAAAGGATCTGTTTTACTGGTGAAATTGAAGGTGGGAGGAGCAATATGTGAGCTTGTCATTTGGTTTTACTGCCTGGAAATTTTGTCTGGGTTATCTAAAAACTGAAGTTGGAACTTACTGAGTGTATTTTTATGAATGTTGTAGAGTACAAGTAAAAGGCAATCTCCAGCAAGCTTCATGTTGTAATGGTTGCAACACCTGTGTCTTCACTGTGAAGTGATGGCAGGCCCAGTGAGATGGCTTGACTATGTGAGGCTCAAAGCACTGTGTTTAGGAAAAATCAGTGCTTAGTGTGCCTGGCCCTGTTTCTGTCAGAGATGAAAAAGAGCATGGGACTGCATTCTGGTAGTTATGGACTCCAGATTCCTTGCTGGGAGGGCTGAGGCTGAGCATATGTCAGTAGGTTTGTCTGTGATGGAGGCTGGCAGTGCAGGCATATCTGACAGGAATAGGACAAATATCCTTGGATTCTGAAAAACTTTGTTGCAAACTAATTCATGTTACTCTCATTGCTTATGTATTTTCATCTGAACACCATAAGTTTCTCTTGACAGTTTTTCTGACTGATAAATATTGCTTTATAATTCCACACTGATGCTTTTTTCCAACCAAAATATGTTCTTTTCAATAACTGAGTATTTCTATTGGGTGCATAAAACATTGTGACTGTCCAGGCAATAAAATATTGTTGTAGAATAATCTTATTTATAAAATCACCTAAATTTTGGAAGTTGACATTGAAAGAGAGGAGACAAGTAGTTTTAAACTGAGAACATAAAATGTGATTGATTCTCCTTGTTTCCAGGTCCTGCCATTGGAAAACAGAATGAAAGACACGGCACGTTTCCCCCTGGCATTGAACATTGGGATGGGAATAGTCATGGCCTTGTACATCTCACTGGCCACCCTAGGGTATCTGCGCTTTGGGGATGAAATCAAAGGCAGCATAACTTTAAACCTGCCTCAGGACAAGTGGTAAGTGCCTCTGTGATTTAAAAGCAGTAACCTAGAAGGCAGAAGTGTTTGCAAAGGTTGTTCCATGCCTCTGTGCCATCAGGGTGCTCAGACTTTTAATGTATCTGCAATAGAGCTGTGATCCTAGCCAGTAATTTCTTCCATATTAGAAGGACTTGCATATGGAGATGATCAATGATATTATAAGCCATTCCATCTCTAGAAGGAGCTGGTTCCAGGACTGTTGAAGGAGGGAATGTGTAGTTTGCAGCAAGCTGTCAGGCAGTTCTGAAACAAGCTGTCTTTACCTTGGATATCTTGGTAATATAGTGCCCTTTTTTAGGGTAATCACTGAGTTTAATGAGTGAACAGATGGAATAGAAAACATCAACGATGAATAGATTTGTAGTTCAACTGCAAGTCCATGGATAGTGTATATGATGACTTCCTATCAGGAGAATGAAGCTTACATTTGCCAGTGTCTCAAGGAGACTACAATTTTTACTTAGCTTTTTTTATTTTTTAATGCTATGAGGTCTGCACATGTCACATGCTGAAGATGCACTGAAGGTGATTCCATCTGCTGTATTATTAGATTTTGCATCAGTACGTTGATGGATGTACTCTTAACTATTCTTTAACATAATTAATTTTTTTAGTAGTTTTGTCTGATAGGCCTAAAATTGGGTATTTCAGCAGTTCAAAAGTGCTAAAACTGAGAAGTATTTTAATGTTTTCATTCTGATCAAATAATGTCTTACAGGTTATATTCATACATCTACTTGTTAAATGTCTGTTGTAGTAGCTTATTAAAATAGTGAAATCTCAAATTATGGAAAAAACCCCTCTGCTTTGATGGACTGAATTCTGACTTTTTTATTCTTTGAAAAAGAGGAGAACACATGCAAAGAATGTTCTTAATTTTTACGTGTTACTTTTTCAGTCTCTTTTCTTCCTTTTCATTCCTTGGAGTCATTGTGAATTATGCATTTTTAATATTCTTAAGAAGTTTTGTTTAATTGCCAGACTGATTCCAATGTTTAATACATGAAACTATAAAAAATGTGTCTTGAAGGATGAATGTTTTTTTCATTGCTAGAACTTTCATCTATTTCTTACTGCTTTTTGATTGCTTTGTTTTTATACCACTGTTGTAACAACTGAGATTTGGGCCTTAGTGTTTTTTCATTTTATGGGATTTCTCTTTTCTTTCTTTCTTTCTTTCTTTCTTTCTTTCTTTCTTTCTTTCTTTCTTTCTTTCTTTCTTTCTTTCTTTCTTTCTTTCTTTCTTTCTTTCTTTCTTTCTTTCTTTCTTTCTTTCTTTCTTTCTTTCTTTCTTTCTCTCTTTCTCTCTTTCTCTCTTTCTCTCTTTCTCTCTTTCTCTCTTTCTCTCTTTCTCTCTTTCTCTCTTTCTCCTCTTTCTCTCTCTCTTTCTCTCTCTCTTTCTCTCTCTCTTTCTCTCTCTCTTTCTCTCTCTCTTTCTCTCTCTCTTTCTCTCTCTCTTTCTCTCTCTCTTTCTCTCTCTCTTTTCTCTCTCTTTTTCTCTCCCTCCCTCCCTCCCTCCCTTCCTCCCTCCCTCCCTTCCTCCCTGGAATCCTTCCCTCCCTCCCTGCCTTCCTTCTTTTTCCAGAGCAATCCCTAGCACAGGTACAGGCTGGGCAGAGAGTGGATTGAAAGCTGGATGATCTTTGAGGTTTCTTTCAACCCAAACCATTCTGTGATTCTCTGACATTTAAAAAAAAACCCACAGAAATCTGCAAATGTTTACTGTATCTATTCTGTGTGACGCAGCTAAAAGGAAAAATACTTCTATTTCTAATATAAAATGGCAGTCCTTGTTGTTTATAAGATTAGTGAAAACCTTGTTTTAAATGGTAGCTTTGGGTTTGTTTGTGCCTTGAGAGGTGCTGTGAAAAACAAGGAGTGAGAGGAATGTGGAATAAGCTAAGGCTGCTACCCACTGTTGCTTTTTATTGTGCTCATGCAAGCAACAGAATGAACTTTATTCTGCATCCCTGCTGTCTAACAGAGCCGTTCACATACGAGTTTTCAAATAGCTCCTGGCTACAGTGCAGATGTGATGATGATGGTGTTTGTCCTGATGGCTTTGCAGGCCTAATGCAAGGAAACAGATAATAAAAGAGATGGAAACTGGTGCTCTATAGGGTTGGAAATTGGCATTATAAGTGTAATAACCTCAAAGCTACTCAGGGCACATATCCACAGTTAACAAAGTCATCTGTTTTTGTCTTACCCTGGAGAGTACCCCAGAGCACCAAACAAAATTAGGAGAAGCAGCTCAGTGGTGAGCTCAGGGATTGTGATGTATGATTCCATTGCTGTGCAGGACTGTGGGTCTACCTGATGCAGTACTGAGGGATAAATGGTTGCAATTAACTGGGCTAGGAAAACAAATTTCCAGTGAACCATAGGACAGTATTTTGCTATTTGGTCCTCACATAAAAAGCCAGTAAGTTGCCAGTTTGAGCTAGAGAAACTGCAAGGAGCAAAGGAATTTTTTTATAAGAAGACAGTCAGGTGAAAGAGTCTGGAATGTATCTAAAAAGTGAGACTTGGCTTATGTTTTTAATTCCAGCTGGACAACCCCTGTCTTAAGAATAAGCCTTTCCTGATAAAGAAAATTAAATTTAAATTCTGCTGCTTTCTGAGTTTTATTTGATGTCCTCACAGATGAATTGACTGGAAGGCATACACAGGCCCTAGACTGGTTAAGTTTTTAAGTTTAGTTTAAATAGAGGACTGCTCATATTCTTAAAAATTACTGCTAGATTAGTGCCTTTGGATAAATGACGTGGTGCTATTCTATTTTAGATGGTGTTTGGAAGTACAAATTGTCACTCAGCATAATATATTATTAAAAATATATTGAAAATGGACTTAAAGAGTATTTTTCAGTATTTGCAGATGTAAATTGTAGAAAATTCTGCTCCAGTGCTTGGTAGTGTCCCTGGTTTGGGTCTCATAGGTTTGTAAAATGGTTTGGGTTGGAGAGGACCTTTAAAGATTGCCTGTTCTGATCCCTGTGCCACGAGCAGAGAAATCTTTCACAAGACCAGGTTGCTCCAAGTTCTATCCAACCTGGCTGTGAACTCTTCCAGGAATGGGGCATCTACAGCTTCACTACCCTCATTCTAAAAAATTTCTTCTTTTTTTTCATTTGGGATCTTGTCTTCTTGATGCTGAATATGAAGGTTCTTACCACCATGTGATCTTTGTTAAGGTATAAGTGACAGACTTTGTCCAGCAGTTCCCTTAGTATGAATCCCGAAGGTTAATGACCATACCAGCATTGGTGTATTTGACAAAACTTCACATGGGAGTAGTTCAGGTGAAAGCTTTGCATAATTATTGGTCTGTTTGGTCTAGCTGTGTTGTTCTGCAAGTTTTGTTGCCCTACTTGCCAATGTTTCTACCCTTAAAAAGGGCATAATGAAATCTAAAATGTAGAATTTAAAAGAGGTTTAGCACATATGAATGATTTAGATTTTTATTAAAGGGTAGCCTAAGGAGTCATCTTTTTCTGATTGGAATTTAATATTAAATTGCTAGTAAAATCACCTCAGTAATATAAAAATTATTTTTTTAATTTGGAAAGTTTTAATCCTCATAGACCTGTAGAAAAATAGTTTAATGGAGATGCTTACTTTGAACTACTGTGTTTTTAAAGTTTTGAATCCTGTTTTTGAATATATTTTAGAAATTACTTTTGTAAAGGCTTGGGGTAGTCTGAAACTTGAGGAGTAGAGGTGAATTCTGGGTATCTGGTCAGCTAAAATTTAACCAGCTAAAATCTATCTAAGCTTCTGGAATAAGGACAGTCTTGCAGAGCTCTTGTTCCCTCTAAATATCTTGAAGCTGCTCAGCAGTCAAAAAGTTGTGTGTCACAAAACCAGCAGCTTCTAAACAAGCTACACCATTATGTCAACATGTAAATTGATTTAATAGTTTTCCTATTTGTCCATTTGAATGTGCATTTGGAGATTCCCTGAATTGTGTGCAGTGATGGCCAAACCTTTGATACAGATAATTTAAGACCTATTATTCAAAATGTATTTTTAGTTGAAGCTTATATTTCTTCTCTTCCTCATATTATAGAATCATAGAATCATAGAAAGTATGGTAGAGAAGAGCTGAGCTGTAGAGATACAATTTTTGCCATGCCATGCCATTTGGCCGCAGGATAAGGGCCAAAAGCAGCCCTGGCTGGATTTTATTTACTAATGCAGATACAGACTGTGGTACTCAAAGAGAGAATGCTTTAAGTGACCCCTACAAGGCTTTGAGACATACAGAGATCAAGGTCCTATTTGTTCTCTCCCTACTCTTGCTGCTTTTTAAAATTTTCTAGCTTATGCGTGTTGGCTTTTCTTCAGTTTAACATCTTTTTAAGGACTGAAGCAAAACCCACAATTTTCAGTGCTTGGTCTGCTTGGCATCATCTTCTGTTAAAACAAGTTGTTTATGGGAAATATCCCTTTTCCTATTTCTGAATGCACAACACCCCATGGCAAATGAACCAAGCCCTCACCCAAAAATTTTATAATGTCCATAGAAAGAAAATCATACAAAGAGACTCATGATTTCTGTCAGTTTGCTGCAAGCAATGACAAATGCTGTAGTAATGCAGCACGAATTAAAAATATATCTAAATTTAAAACTGTTGGAGGCATGGATAGCTCTTTGTCATTTGTTTACTCAGTCACAAAGTAACAGTGGTAAGGATGTCTGAACTTTATTGGAAGATTTACTCTAATTGCCTTATCTTTTGCAATTTCTTAGGCAGTTAAAATACTATATTCATGTTTGCTGGGGGAAATTTTTTTTCGTATATATATGTATATATATATATATCCCCTTAGGGATATTATCAAGCTAATTTTTTATGAAGAATTTGCAACTTACATACTTACATGACTGTAAATGTTTTCAACAGGTTGTATCAGTCTATAAAAATTCTGTACTCCTTTGGGATTTTTGTGACGTACTCGAATTCAGTTCTACGTCCCTGCAGAGATTCTCATTCCAGTTGTTACCTCCAGAGTGAGGCAGAAGTGGAAGTTACTCAGTGAGCTTGTGGCAAGAGCACTATTGGTCTGCTCAACCTGTAAGTATATGCAGAACATCCATTAAAAACTTGCTATTACATTTTGTTTGGACTTGCTTTTTTAAATATATGTTTTGTTGTTTATTTTTCCAGAGTCTAGCAAACTTTAAATTTTGTTTCAATACTTCTCTATATTTTGACTTGAACAAGTGAAACTAACGTTGTATTTGTATTTTAACCACATTTGTTTTAGTAAGTGTGACCAATTATTTGACAACAATACCTTTTGCAGGTAATACCCTGAAGCTGCCAACCAGGAAAATAAACCTTTTTCAAATAACATTTTTAAAGTAAGACACACATTGCTGAGATTTGTCAGCATTTATCTATGTGATCTTCAGTACATGCTTGTCATGGAGAAATTATTTCTCTGTTTGGTTGATCTGAGGATTAAGCATGAAGGGGTGTTGACTCTAAAGAAGCATCAGCAAATATGGATGGTCACAGAGTTCATGAAGTGCCACTTATTTTAGGTAATAATGTTCCAAAGTAGTTTTACATCTCTACTTTCACTCCCTGTTACTCGTGTTGTTTGTCTTCCTTGTCCCCTAATCTTCCCATCCCTCCTGCTGTGTCTCTGCTTTCTCACAGCTGGTTGAGATCTACTAGCAGGAGTCAGCAGAGTTGACATTGAATGGTGAATGTACTTTCATCTAGGAATCAATACTCCTGAAGATAAAGAACTGTGGGGGAAATTTCAGCTTTGCCTTTACAGCTCCCAGCCAAAGTGCTCAATAACATAGCAATCTTTTCTCAAAGACATTATAAAAATTTGTTTCTAGTACAAAGCTGGCTTCTTGACTTGGCCATTTGTATTGAAACGAGCTGTTAATACCTTATAAAGGATCAAAACTGATAAATAAGCAAAAAATGCTAAACTTTGAGTTTTAGGGGAAAGTACTGACGAAAGAGAAGATGTTTGGTTTGTTGTCTCCATTCCCTTGATGAATGCAGTAGCTAATGTGCTGGATGACACCTAAGGATTGTTGTCAAAGAAAACTTTAACATCCAGTGAGACCTTCTTAAGGTCAAGTCTGTTGAGAAAAACAGTTTAATGTCAGTGCAATTTAATTACTGCAGTAAGCAAAGGGAAATACCATCAATCTAATAACTTGCTGCTCTGGAAATACATCTGCTTTGTGAAATTAAAACAATGAAAAGAAAACCCAATTTTTTCTTGAATGATGAAGTATGTGTCTCCTGACACATCATATAGCCTATGTTCTATTTCAAGTGATCAAGGTGTTAAGGTTTTAAGATTGAGGATAGAGAGTATACTGTTGCTTACAGCCAAAGGCCTCAGAGATTTATAGGTGGAAGATAGTTTCATGTATGTGTCTGATGAGAAGAGCCAGTGGTAAACAGGCTTAAAGGCACATTTCCCTGATTGACTTGGGAAAATTATAAATAACTTCATAATATTCAGCCATAGGTTTTTTCTTAACTTTATCACTAACCTTTGTAATTTGTGGGTAATTTCTGAAAGGGAAAACTGGAAAACCAATTTCCAAGAAAAGAAAGTAGAAAAAGAAAGGAGATTAGCTATATATATGTAAAGATACATATATACAAAAGATATCGCTATATATATAAAGATATAACATTAGAATGCTGTATGTTTATGTCTGAAAAAATATGGATAGTGAACTTGTACCTAGTGTATGCCATTGCAAACTTAACCTGTGGTATGAATTTCTAAAATGGAGCTGCTGAAGTGTTATGGGTGTTACTGGTGTATTTGAGCATATTAAATTGTTTGCTGCAAGGCACAAAAAAGTAACATTAAAAGTTTGCTCTTAAAGGTGTGATGTTTGCCAGGCTGTTGTGTGAGGTGTTGTATTATCCTAATGGCATTTCAGGTTTTTCCCAAGTGGTTTCTACAACTTGTATGCATGCTGTAGCTGTAATACATTTTCGCCAACAATTGTGTTAGCTCCCATGATTGCATTCATCCTCTGTTTATCATTTTTCATTGAAGCACTGGTTTTAAACAGAATTAATTTAAAGAGCATCACTTTTCACTAAGCTGCACTTTGTCTGATTACAGAACATGGTTCCTAAAATGGTTCAGAAAGTGTTTCTTTAATAGAAAGTAAAATCCAAAACCTTTTAAATTGAATTTTAGAAATTAAATGGTTTTGATATCAGTGACGGAGTATGTTGTAATGTCTGGACCATTTGGAGGTCATACATTGATTAAAGGGAATCTGCTTGCTTGAAAATAATTCTTTGAGAAGAGAAACTTAGCTGTGTTGCTAGTAACACATTAGCTTTCTGAGAGAAAACACAAAAAACCACTTATTACTAATTCTTGGGGCTTTTGCATGACTCAGAAATTATGTCATTGTTTTACTGTTGAAGTATATGAGAAACATTTTTTGGAAGAAGCAGACCCAGGAGTCTTCTTTTTTTTCTTTGGTCATTTTTTTCTGGTCTGATAAGGTTTAAGTAAGGTTTTGACAAATGACTGGGGGTGTAACACACACCCAAAAGCCATCTGTATTGCTTAGGGCTTTTCATTACTTTTCATTACTTTTCACTACTTACTTACTCACTTTTGGACAGTTAGCATTGCAGGAGAATGATCACAGGAATCTTGCATTTTTAGCTTTCCATGTTCTGCTTCCTTCGTGTTTTTCTATTTTATTTGCAAGAGACCAACATCTCTTCATCTTTGCTTGAATTTCACTGTATATGATGTAGCAAGTTGGAAGATCCCACCATACTTCATAAATCCTGACACAAACCATTGTTTCACAAACTCAGGTGAGCACCTGGTGCACGGAGTGGAGGGGTGAGCTAAGCTTGTGTTAAAAGCCCAGCCTAGAGCTGAAGCCTGGGTTTGGTGGATGCTGAAAGCAGGTGGGAGCTGGATGTCTAGCTAGCTAGGCAGAAATAGGATTGAAAGTTGGACTAAGCATTACTATAGTGGGCTAAGTTAGAAATTAGGAACACATGAAAATAGAAGGAATAGGACAAGAGTCCCCACAGGATTTGGAAAGCACTGGAAGAGATACAAAGGTGCAATTCTGTGTGGATATTGCCTTGGTATTTGCAGTATTTAAATGCCAGATAACCTCAGTGCTTTGAAATATTGTTATCAGGATGGAATTTTTATAATGTTAAAAGTATTTATCCCAATTTTACATATTTAAAACACATGTCATAAATACAGTTTGGATCTGCGCTTGCTGCATCTGCTTGGGTGAAGGTTGGGCATCATGCCCAAGGTTCAGCCCTTAGCCAAGCATGTTAACATGATAGGATTGTATGTCCAGCACATTGGGATTAACTGTTGATGTGTGAAGACTTTTTTAGTTTGCTTCTGAAGGAACTGGACCATCCTGGAGGAATTTTTAAAAGATCATTTGATATTGTTATGTAGAAAGCTGTAAGTTTTATCTCTCCAGAGGTCAGTTTGTCTGGGAGAACAAGAAAAAAACCCCTTTTTACTCAAATCAGTTCTGTTATGCCCATTGCTTGAAATAAACTGCTGTTAGATCATGAGTGTTCCTTACTCTCTCTTGCTTACTTGGTACTAAGATCATGGTGGTTCTGGAAGCAGAGATCTTGGAGAGGTTTTTGTTCAGCTTAAGCAATTGATTCTCCTGTATTAACAGCTTCAAAATATGCTGAGAACTTGAAGAACTGCCAAGCTTTAGTCAGTGTTGATGCTAAATGGCATCAGATATATTCACTTCTGATGCCTCACAGTAGGAATAGTGGTAAAAAATTTAGGATGGGGCAAGAATATAAGTTTCCACTAGAATGGAAATGTAAATATCTCACTGTCTAGCAAGGGCCTCCTCATGTCTTCTGAGTGAAGGACACTGAAATTAAAACTGCTTGCTGGATGTGTTGGAAGAAGTATGGGGGAATAAAAAGTAGTATTGAGAAAATATTTTATCTGAAAAGGTGGCAGCAAATCCATGAAGAAATAAGGGAATAAAATAGAAAAGAACAATTCTAGCATTACTTTCCTTTTTAAAGAATAACTTGTGTTTGATTTATTAAAAATAGTAATGAAAGAATATTTTGTGAATTGGTAAAAGCTGCTGAAGAATATCAGCAAATATGTTAGAGAAAACTGAAGTTGAGCATTAATAGTATCTTTCATCCACACAAGAAGTTTAGAATATTATTTTTTAATAGCTTAATTTAGGGCTGTGTTCCTGCAGCCACAGTTCTCCTGTTAAAAGGAAAATTAAGAAATACTGCATTTGCATGTGGATGTGGAGATATCACTTAAATTGTCAGCTGTTTTGATTATTACCTTGAAATGAAAGAAATTTAATTGAAGGGCTGATCCAGCTGAGCATGAACAGAGCTGTTACTGAGCTGCTTGCCATTAAGTCTGAGCTTAGTGTGTAATTTTACCAAGAGGAGAATAAATGCATTATTCAGTTGAGCTTATCAGTTATGTTTGCTAAATATTTCCCTATTTTAACTGTACCTGGTTTTAGGGAAGAACAGTTCCCTATGCTGAACAATTAGACACAAGATAAAATTATGTTTACCAGATGTCTTACACTGTTTATTGATGTTGTGCCAATAAAATACTTGCTTAGAGCAGCTGCAGGAGACGTAACATGAAGGAGTTTTAAGAGCTACTAGATCTTAGTGCATACTCTTAGGATAAAGTGATAATCATTTATATAGAAGAGGCTTATGTATCAGTTATTAGACACAGATTTTTTTTAATAAGAGTTTATTCATCTCAGAGAGTAGTATTAATGACAGAAAAATGGAATAGTTAAATTAGTGATTTAAGAAAATTCCAGATGGGATATAAAATATTTGTGTGGACTGCTAACAGATCCATTAAAGTGGGCTTTAACAAAAAACAATATGAATTGGCAAAGGAATAAAATCAAATATTTGATTAATTCAGGTAATTTTTCCCCACTGTGTAGTGGGGTTTTATCTGGGGCTTTTTTGGATACAGGGAGCTGGTGAGCATAATTCTTGCTTCCAAATAGAAGATCCTGTACTGTGGTTTTAAGTTGAGAGATGATCATTGTGTGGCTTTTTCACATATGCTTGGGCATGAGAAATACATACGTGAAACCAGTTTTTTCAACCTTTTGAATATCTTTGCAAGAAGAATACAGCTCTTTAATTTCAGGGTTAATGTATCCTAATATGAGTCTTTTCTATTGATATGCTGTTATGAATTGTCATTCTTATGAGTTGCCATTGGTGTAGGCATCAATTTATGGATGTGTAGTAACTTAAGTTCTTTTTCACAGTGTAAATATTAAAACATTTTTTACCCAATTTTTATATATGGATACCAGACATCTCTGGTTTATGATTAATGATTAAATGTTATGGTTTATTTGAATGGTGCTACAAGTGTTTCTTATTGCTTATTGTTCTAGAGACATTAATGTGTGAATACATTTTCCAAATAGAACTATAGAGACTAGCAGAATGGTCTAATCTTAGTATTAATCATTGCAAAGTTTTATATTTTAAAAGCTGTATATAGAAAGTTCAGGTTGTAAAGTAAATTCCTGAAAATCTATAACAAGTCCTTCTTTATCTGTTTGGTGGTTTTTTAATCACTTTGGTACATGTTGGACTTCTGTTCAGGTGTTAGAATTCTGAATAAATTTTGATTTTGTACTTCAGATTTTGAAGTACAGTTCTTTTCCAAAAACAAATTATGGGAAAGAAAGAAAAGTATGGGCTTGAATATTGGGCACTGGATATATTCAAGAACTCTCTGGACACAATCCTGTGCCATGAGCTCTGGGATGGCCCTGCTTGAGCAGGGAGGTTGGACCAAATGGCCCACTGTGGTCCTTTCCAACCTTGCCCATTCTGTGGCTCTGTGATTCTATGATTTGTGATTGAGGTGAAAAATGGAAAATTTTGAAATATTTGTAATAAGAAAATTAAAAAGCAGTTTAGAGCTTGTCATGAAAGATTTTCCTTCTGAGACATTTTTTCCATAATTTACAGAACAAATGAAGAACAATAACTTTAGAACTAATCAGGCCTGCTTTTCTTTTTTAGTTCCACCCCATATTTTTCATCTGTATGCTTAAAAATATACTAAAGTGGTGATGTGAAAATTCTTTGTTCAAATAACCCATATGTATATATATATATTCTCTAGCTCATAGAAATTGAACTTTATTTGAAATATTTCAATAATTCATGAATTTGTATTTCTCCATTATTTTAGCCCATTATATTTCTATGCATGAACTGACTTAGAAGAGAAGGTCATTTATTAGGTTTCTTCTTAAAATGTCATACACGAGCCAGTGATTTTCTGTCATGCTTATTGAGTGGAGCAGCTATTTTTGTATGTACCCCTTATGCATTTTACATCTATTCAGTGCTTCATAGACTTGAATTTTCCTTTAAGATCCAGTGTTTCCTAAGGGGAAAGTAAAGGATTCAGCAGATGGAAAAACATCAGTTTCTTATTGCACAGTTAAGAGGAAATAGATAATGGTGCTTAGCATTTTAAAAATCTCCCCATTTTTTTTCCCAGGACATTGGCATATGTCTTCCTTCCTCTCTTTTGATGTGCAACAATTCAGAATTGAAAAGTTTATTGAGTTCATGGACATACCAAAAATAATAGCATGCCGTGCTTTGCTTAGTTGGTTAATCTGAATTGACTAGTGTTGAATATTAATCCCTATGTTTTCATTTGATAAGGTCCCTCAGTGTAGATGTTGTGATAATGAGCAGCATTAATTTACTGCTACAGAATGTCTAAGGAACCTATAGTACAAATAACATCCCATTCATTTTTTAATCCTTTTGTTTTCAACATAGTGTTCGAATATTCAGTGGTTTGTTCCTTCCTGTTTTATCATGCAAACCTTGTTCTGTCTAGATTTTTTTTAAACATGGGAGTTTTCCTGGAGCTGACTTGCACTGTGGCCCCAGACCTTTGTCCTGGCACAAACAGAAAAGCTGTTTTCTAGAGTTTAGGGGATGAGGAGAGAAAGAGGGAATACCTTTACAGTATTTTGTTATGATGTGTGAGTCAAATAAACATCTTACTGCTTACAAATGTAGAATATATTCTACCTTGTCTTTGGTTTTCTTTATCTCACAATATAATAATTCCATATTCTTAATCATGCTAGTTCTAGCAGTCAATCAGAAAAGAGCAGATTGGCCTCACTAATCAGCACAATCCTCTTGTTCTCTGTTTAACTATTTTGTGTGGTTTTTCTTACTGCAAGCAGTGGAACATACTGTGTTTTGACTTGCAGTAATGCTCACTGATAAAGCTCTTCTGTTGTCACAATAATGTTGTTTTGATGTCAAAAATTCTATGTCTTGTTCTTTGTGGTTGAATGATGTTCTTATTTGATATGGGGTGTTGTGGTAAGGTTATCTCAGCTGTAGTTCTTTCTTCAGTAAAAATACCTTGAATCATACTGCTGTCCTACTAAACTGCTGTGAACCTCCTTCCTGAAGACTCCTTGGTTCAAAGTCAGGTCTCCAAAGGCATTAGGTGTATACAATTATTCTGTCAGCATTTCCCCCCACAAGTGGCTCTTTCTTTGCTGGACTAAGATCAGATACCATATTTTTGTTCTTCTTGCTTTTTTACTTTCCTCACTGGTATCCCACCGTGATCTTGCTGGTTGCATCTTCTGTGACCTTTCAGATTTCAACCTCCTATTTTGCTCTTTTTTTGAAAAGCCACTCATTCTTGTGTTCTGTGTTTATCCACTATTTATTCAGTAACCATAAACTTTATATTTTGTAACTTTGTTGCATTTATTTTTCCATTTTTATTTCTATGCCTTTCTCTTTATTTTATACTTTAATTGTTGGACATAATTCATCTGTGATATCAGACAAGAAGCCATAGGATTATCAGTATAAATGCATCAAATGAACCATTTGATTATGTGACAAGTAATCAACTTGACACGATGTATTCCAGATCTAAAGTCCAAGTGGTGAAGGAAGCTGCAATTATGTGGTTTATGTTTACTTTAATTATCCCTATTTGATAGCTGCACACTATATTTCTTGCTGGAAGGCAAAATGATTGCAAATGCTTGCTGCAAAGTGCACCACTGAGAATATGGCAGGAGTTTAATTTTAAGACCTGGTACTTAAGCATATAGACTAGGCTAGAAGAATTTACTGTACATTTAAGGTGTATCTGGAGTGTGATTTAACATTTTCATCCTGTTTCAAGGTGGCCATCTAGAAGTTACTTTGTGGACGTAGATTTAGGATGCAACTCAGAGACACTAATGATTTTTGATTATAGAAGCACAAATTTTAGATTTATTACTTTTGGCAAAAAGGGGTAGTAATTTTGGACTTCATTCTGTTAATTAAAGTCCTGTCTGTACAGTTAGCTGATTTTTAACAAGTTCAAGACAAAATAGTATTCAATGGGCCAGAAAGAAATTGCAAGGCAGTTGGCTGAGGTTAAGGAAAAATTAAAGTATCATGAATAAAATTAAATTATTCATTTTTGTGACTCTGCTCAGCTGGATATCTAAGATATAATTCGCATTCATCTTTGTGCCAGATAAACTGTGGAGTAGTGATACATTAACCTGCCTTCTGAGGATACAAGAGTCTGCTGTGGAATTGGGAGAAACTGAATTATTTGGCAGCGTTAACATTTATTCAGTAGGAGAAAAGTAACTGGAATCCTTTATGTTTTGGGTCATCCGAGGTACATTTCCATGAGTCACTGTTTTAGAAACAACTCTTTATATTTTTTTTAATTGCTGAAAGGAGCTACTGTCTTGTGTAACTCTGGTGATGTCTGCATCAAAGCAGAGAAAAGTACCCAAAGTGTTGGACATATCCATCTTGATTGTAAAGATGAATCCAGTAAGTTACTATCCTTGCTCTTTTACCTGTGTATTTATAATCTGGCTTTTTCTGTGTTGCATTTATCAAGCTACAGCTTTTAGGTGCCATTCTTTTGTCTGCTAGTTTTAAGGATCCTTTCTTACACATATTTTGTTCCACATGTTAATACAAGCAGGCCATAATAAACTTGCAGTTAATATACTCTTTCATAAACTGAAAAGATTGATGTTAGGAGGCATTTTCCAATGCTTCATGTTTCAGATAATTTTTTTATACCCGGTATAAAAGAATACTAATATTCACACAATGTCTTTCACATCTGTTTGGGTTGGAAGGGACCTTAAGGATCATTCAGTTCCAACCTCCCTGCAGTGAGCAGGAACACCTTACACTAGAGCAGGTTGCTCAAAGCCATGTCCAGCCTGACCTTGAACACTTCCAGAGATGGAGCGTTCAGAGTTTCTCTGGGCAACTTCTTCCAGTGCTTCACTACCCTGTTGAAGAATTTCTTCCTAATATCTTATCTAAATCTACCTTGTTTTAGTTGAAAACCATTACCACTTGTTCTGTCACTCCAGGCACTTGAGAGAAGTCCCTGTCCAGCTTCCTTGCAAGCCCATTTTAGGTCCTGGAAGGTATATCTCTTATCCATCTTATCCATCAAGGGGAAAATAATTTAAATTGTGTTTACAATAGTACTGGGCTTAGAAGTCACATTAAAATTCGGGAAGGGATCTTGGAGTCATTGTCCAGAGATTTCTGAAGCTGTGAAATCAGTATCCGCTGGTAACAGAAAGGGCAGTGAAATTGTCAGAAAACAAGACTAAGGATGTCATTTTGCTGCCATATAATCTTGGCTTTCTGTGGTTTAAGTGTCAGTGCAGTTCTGGACTCTGTATTTTCACGGGGATGTGCTGGGGTGAGAGTGAGTAGTGAAAAAGAGGTGTTCTCTGACTTCAGCCCACATTGAGCTCTGGGTGAGTCAGTTTCTTACTAACACATGCTGGTAAATATATGTGTCTTTAAAAGCCGTTCCTTGCCAAAAGAAAAAAATATATTTGATAGTTCAATGCAAAAATAAATAATACAGTAGCTATTTTCCCATGTTACTCTTATAAATTTCATTGGCAATTATCAGAGGAGTAAGAAGATAACGTATTATTTTCATTTACTTTTTCCTTCTCTGCATACTTGTTGTGTTTTTGTTTTCTTCAGTAGGTGGTTGAACTCCAAGGAAAAGAACAGCTTAGTTATTAAGTGGTGTATATGCATAACTTAGAGTGCTCTGCTCTTGCCATGAGAGAGCCGGAATGACAATAATCACAATAAAAATAAACACACAAATTATTGTGAGCAATTGTT
This sequence comes from Luscinia megarhynchos, assembly GCA_034336665.1. Taxonomy (NCBI): domain Eukaryota; kingdom Metazoa; phylum Chordata; class Aves; order Passeriformes; family Muscicapidae; genus Luscinia; species Luscinia megarhynchos. The sequence continues at coordinate 77,429,429 of JAPFBE010000003.1, forward strand.
TTAGCTCAAATAACTGTCATTCTGTATAACATAAAATTACAGGGGGTAAGCACAATAGAAATAATTGCTATGATTAAATATAAACAAAATGCTTGATAGCAAAATATAAAGCAAGAATACAGACTTACTGATTTGATTACCAAAGTGCAGGGTAACATTTTAAATTCACCAAAGATAATCAGTCTTCAACTAGTTTGCAACAAAGGACTGTGTATAATAAAAAGCATGAGAAGTTTTCTCAGAAGGATGTTGGATCATGTGATTCTTAATATTCCAACTTAAATCTAAAAGCCATGAATGTAGAGCGAGTTCATAGAGCAAGTTCAAAATCAATTCTCAGTATTGAATATTGCCCCTTTCATTGGCCAGCACATGGAACAATAACAAGTTACATCCTTAGGCAGACAAGGCTTTGTTTTCCACTTGTTATTGAAGGTAACAGGGATAAATAAAAGGGAGCAAAGAAGTTATGGCTAACTTTTTTTCTGACTTATTTATTCAGCTCTATCACTTGGAATAGTTACACTTTCTAAATGAAGATCCTAGAAAAACTGGTATGGTATTGTTTCTGAGGCTGGTTTTCTGTGTGTTGTGTTTGCAAACACTAGACATGCTGAACCTCCTTTGAAGCTTTAGAGAAGACTAAAGAAGGAATTTCGATGTAGGATATCATTAATATTTGTTATTTGTATATCTGTATTTTGGGAGGCTTAGCATTTCCATAAGGCTACCTGCTGGTTTATGTACAGCTATAAAGTTATCCCACAAGCTGAGAATCAAAATAATTTTCTCTAATAGTATCACAGAAAAAAAAATGCAAAATCCATTATGCAACAAAATGGACTATTATGTATATTCAGATACATGCCTGTGTATTTCTTATGCAGTCCACAAAACATTAGAGAGAGAAAATGTATGAAGCAGACCCTAACCACTCCAATATAAAGTCAGGTTCATTGAGTCTCACACAGCAGTAGAGAGTAGGTGACCATTCCTTATACTATAGACTATAAGACTAGAAATCACCAAAATAATAGCTGGGATCAAAAAACATGCATAATAGCTAAAATCCTAGGTAGCCTTTTTACCTGATGTGTGATGAGTCACACACCAGCTTTTCAGGCTCTAAAGCACTGAGGCACTTTTTGCATTTCTCTTCCAGTAAATATATTTCTCCAAACTGTGACCTGTTTAAAATATATATTTTTATTTTTATTTTTATTTTTATATTATTTATATTTATATTGTATTTATATAAATAAATTTAAAGAAGACCACTTGCTAGATGCCTCTAACAATATTTTTTTCTGACACTAGTGAATTTGGATGGTGCGTGTACTAGTATCATGTATGTATAAAAGAGGAAAAATTTGAAGTTAGATAATAGGGAGTAAAGACATGCAACATAATTGAAGTCATGAACAAAACCCATGTAATTTCAGTTTCTTCACTGTCATCTGAAGGAATGACCCATAGATTTTATTTTCTTTTTTTCAACCAAAGGCAATTTAGCAGACCTCTCTTCTTCCACAAATTTGTTGTACTTGAAAATTGTGCAGTATTAATGGATATTGGGCAGTGGTACTGGACTGGATATTGAAAGTTAAGGAAAACATTGTAAATAGTAAAATACCGGCACAAATAAGTCAATATTGTGTTTTACTAACTGAGGGGGTTGTAGCTTAGTCAGTTCATTGAGAAATTCCTAGCTATTGGGCATGTAGATGATGCAGAAAATATTTTGAGGAAAATCAGCTGAGAAGTTTATGTTCTGCATCTTTATTTTTCACAATTCAGAGTGCAGCTCTGCTGCAAGCCAGTGTCTGGTGGCAGAGCTTCTGCAAAGGTGGTACATGGGAAATTTTAAAATTGACTTTAAAACATCTGCAGATAACAGAGTCCCGATACTTATGCTTATGGACAGAGTCCATGAAATACATCCCTTCCTGGTGTCAATTCCTTGGCTGAAACAGGAAAGTCATGATATTGTGTTTCTCACTGATGCCCTTCAGGTAACTGTGAAATTAGAGGATCTTGAAGAGGCATTATAGAAGCCAGTGGTTGACAGTATTACCAAAGAGGCATGCTGTATATTTTGGGGAGTTGCATAATGCACAAGGTGTCAGTAATTGCTTCAAAGAATCACTTCACTCTTCTTTGTTTGTGAAAACATAAATCCTTCATGGGATACTGAACATTAGGAAAGTATTACCTGCATTTTGATGCAATACACAGGACCACAGGAAATGAAAATATAGGAATTGTCTATTGCTGCTGGTTTTCTGCATGAAACACCTGTTCTTTTAAAAAAACCTTTTAAACTTCTGTTGTCCTCTATTTGGAACTCATCTGTGATCTTCAGTATTGCCTGAGCTATTAAAAATTTCACCTGTCTACTCATATGTGTTGACAGGGCTTGCTTGTATGCTCTTTCAAGGTCTCTTTTATTGCAATTTTCTCATCACAAAGTTCATTTGTTTGGCATCCCTACACTGTGGAGCAGTATTAAATATTAAATTTCTTTCATGTGCATAGAACCATGGAAAATTGGAGTTTCACAGAAATGAAATAGTTTCCTAAGGTAAAATTTCGGTTCCCTAATATAAAAATTCATTGTTTTTGAAAATACTCTATAATAAATACTGCTAAAATAAAAGGAAAAAGTAATTTTGAAAGAGAAAGAATTTTAATATTAATAAGTATTTCACTTGCAGAAATATTAACTGAATTATTGGTAATAATAATGCATTTTGAGAGCATAAGAATTTAAAAACCGGATGTAATTTTCAGCTGAACAATTCTTCCATCCTTACTACCAGTAAGTTTAGAAAACAAAACTTAACTCCTTTTTTGCTTTTCTCCATCTTGATAGGAGTTCTCCTGTGCTGATTTACTCCTGTGTTGGATTACTTTTGAGCATGGTGTACTGTTTAAATTTTGGAGCAAAGGAATTGATTAGAGTGTTTAAGCTTTTGTTTATAGATGAATGTGAACTTTTTGAGGTTGATAATTTCATAATCTGCTTAGTTACTTTTTGAACCCTAAAGTTGCACTAGAATCTTGAAACTTGTTCAAAGACTAGTGAATTACTTAAAATGCAATTTAGTTTTGACCTTAAATTGATCTAGTATGTACAATGAAGTAATTTACTACAGCTCATGATTTAGAATTGAGTTTCTAAAACAGCAGCTTTTTAAAATAACAATACAAGGGTAATTGAGTATATAATTGTAGTTCCCTTAATTTCATAATTCCATAGCCTTTTCAGAAGATTGCAATTTGTTTTTCATCACAGCTTTTTTAATCAGTGTAGAACTATAATGTGCAAACTATGACATAAAGGAGTGAGATACTATTTGCTCTCCAGTGGTGGGTGCTGGTATTGGCTGCAGCACCACTGCAGAGAGCTGCAGAGTAGGTGATGTGTCTGCCTGACCTCTATCTCAGTGAGGAGGGATGATGGAGGCTTAAAACAATCCACTGAGGATCTGGGAGTTTCTGGGGCTCATGCAGGAGAGGCATGTTTTGCAAGGAAAGGTTAGACATGGAAAAGTAGGGCCAAACAGCTGAATGGCAGGAGAAAGATGATACCATCGTTTTCTCCTGGAGACTTGTTGCCTCCAGGAATGAGAGAGTGCTGATGGTGCTGCAAATGTTTCTTTCTGGTCCCAAGGAAATTCCAATCAACAGCATTCACACAGATGGAAAGACTAGAGCAGTTTGATACAGCTGTTGTTAGTTTATGTGCTAAGCTGGTCAATGCATGCACTGATCATCTCAGATGGATTTAGCTTCTTTCTTTACAGGTTCAAATCTTTCATCATTTTGAACAAAAAATTATTTTTGTGTGTTCTTCTGCATTCCAAATTTTAATTGCATTACCTCCTATGTTTATTTAGAAATTAAGAGACAAATTTTACAATCTCTTTTGATGTTGTACTTACTTTTTGGGAACAAACAAATTCAGACTTTTAATTTTGCAAATGAATATCTTATTTAGTAAGTGTAGCAGTCAGGGATCTGAGATTTCCGTAAGTGGAAAACAAATATTCTACAGAAGTGTAAATGGTGGTTAAATTTCTGTGATTTTTCCCAATAACTTGTTTTATAGCTTCTCATCCTTCTAAGAGGCAACAGAGAGTTCAAAACCAAGCAAAACTTTTCCCTTTAACAGGCATTTGAATTGATTTTTCAGTTGTTCATGTTGTGAATGTGATTGGATTTCCTTTCCAAAGCATATAAAGCTTCCTGCTATCAGAGCCATCAAGTCCATCCATTCCAGGATTTTCATGGGGTATGTATGGTGGTTTTCAAAGTGGATTTTGAAGTGTCAAGTACTGCTGTAGTGTTGTACTAAAGACACTCCATGTACTTCTAGGGAATGACTCGCAACCTTTATGGTCCTCCACAGTATTGTTTGCATCTCCATCTTTTTTGCTGGGGATTTGCTCACTCTTGAAATTTGTCTGTAAGTGGTGTGATACTTCTACAATCCAGGACATGGGAGAATATTTTTTATTAATGATAAGGAGATAATTTTTTTGAAAAAAGTATATTTCAATATAAAATGCAGAGTCCTGTTGAAGACGGTGCCTTCACAGTACAGAAATGAAGGCAGAGATCCTAGTCAAGACCAGGCTAACACTGCACATTGCTGGCAGTGGCAGGCATGCTGCAGCATCTCAATTAAGTCCAGTTTAATTACCCTGCTATATAATCAGGTAGTAATTCTGTCTTATGGATCAAATTGCAATTATCTCTCCGTTTCTATTTCATTCCAGTGACCTTCATGTGAGAAAGCTGAAAACTATAATGTAATATAGTTTATAAATGCTGATGCTTATCAATATGTGGTAAAAGAAACCCTTAAATAACTGAAAATTTTAATTAGATGTTTAGTTAAAAAAAAATCTTGCTAACCATTGACCTGATTGCAAGCCAATAAACTGAGTGAAGTGGTTGGGACTGGACCTTCATGTGTGCGGTTTTTATAGATCCTGAAGGATGAGTCAACAAATCTGGGATGTGGAGCAGTTTCCTTTAAATGAATGGGAAAATATGAATCCTTGTTTTAGAGAAGTGAAAGACATTCATGGTTGTGAAGGAACAGAGACAGCGTATGTGAGATGATGTGTCAGAAAGAAAAATGTTTAACAGCTACAAGAGAAGGTGTAGAATTGGATTAGTACAAAAGACAAAATGCTGTTCATCAGTTTCAAATAATCTGATGGTTTCTTCTGAAATTGGCAATATTGTAACATACAATGTATTAAGAACTGAAGTTCTATGATCAACATCTTTATTGTGGTGCAGTAACAGAGACCATAAGAATACATATGTTTGGTTAAAGTCTCAATTGCAGCTTTTTCCTAAGTTTGTCATTTGGGGGGTTTTTACACGGAATTTTGCTATGGGCTAAGACAGAACACGTTATGGGCTAAGACAGAGCACATTATTATTACAAAACACAGATGCAATGTTTTATTAATTAAGCCTAATATTATATAATTCAAGTACAATGCAGTTGTCACTAGTCTAATTATGACACTAGCACTCATAGCCCAAGTTAATTGATAGGAAAGCTGTATGCAATGTGAATTTGCTGTACAAATGGAAGGTTGCTCAGTGTGTATATGAACTTAATAGATTGTTAATGTGTACTGTAGTCTCAGCTAAGCTAGAAGTCAGTTAGACTTGTTTGATGGCTAAAGAATTGTTCTCACAGCTAAAATCAGCTCAGGTTAATACAGGTCCAAACAAATCCAGAGACCCTGTGCTCTGAGAGTGTACAGAGCCTGTGGACTTTTTCTGATCATAGCAAAAAAAATTTTAATGGCTTAAATGTTTAAGTTACCTTTTAAAATATCACTATGGATGCTCACAAATTGCATGGAAAACTGTTGGAAAAATTTACTTGAAATATATCAGATATTTTAAAGACTACATATTCTGTTTAGAACACAATTCTATACCAATTTTTTGTAGCAACAGAATCTTCCCTTTGCTTGGATAAGAAACCTTCATTCTGTCAGTTCCCAACTTGTAAAATGTTCTCCCATGTCCTCATGTTACAGTGTGTTCTTGGGATATGATGTCTTAATGGAAGAACTGAATATTACATTCTGTTGTTAGAAAGCAAATATTTTGAGGCTTCATCAATGTTAAATTTTTTATTTTTTTTTAATGTGGACAAAGAGTTATTTCTATTTTCCTTGATCTACATCAACAGCATCTTTTTTCCCTGAAATAACAATGCTAGTGTGTATGTTGTTATCTTGTGGAGCTGTAAAACATGGTACTTATACTGTCTGCATTGTGCTTTATCTTCCCTCTAGAGGATGTCCACTGAACTTGTGATGCATATACATACTAGGATAATTAGATGTTCCTTTGTTACCATCCTATGTTCTTGCCACCTACTTGCTTCTCCAAGTGCTCTCAAGAGGTGCTGTAATCAATAGGTACTCCGGAGTTCTGGAGAATTGGTGCCATTTAGCACATATGTGACTCACTGCAAATACTTTGGTTTTGTGTGGTGTTCTCACAATGCAGTTAATCCCCTTGGTACCTTCCCCTTGGAAGGTTCAGGGCTCTAGATGTAAAGAATCACTCTTTAAGTCATTTACAAAGAATCTCAGTATCAGATAATTAGACACAGGGTATCTAGGACAGTATAAAATACAGACTTTTATGTTGTTAAAATGCTGGTATTCACAGTGCCTGTCTTTGAGAATTGCACATAATTTACAATCGTACAAGCTTGGAAAGTCTTCTTGTTCTTCTTATTTGGTGTAAAATCCATTACATCAGTAGAATAAATTGTTTCACTCTGTTTATTTTATACGTGTACAAAAATTGAATTAGTGAAAACATGCAGTCTCTTAAACCTTCATTAGTTATAATGTCACACTGAAAAAGGTAAATGCTTTTATTACCAAGTTCATGCAAGTACTTTTTCAGTTTAGACTTTATGAAGTCAACCTTTATTCTGTCTTACTTTATGCTTAGTATTGCCGTTTAAATTAGTTGTGTCCTCCTAATCTGTCTGCGTAACTCTATGCCCTTTATGTGGTCAAATTGTTTTTGTTTGAAGCTGACATGGGTTTCTTTTACTTCTGAAAAATACTGAACTTTTGAATTGTTCATATATCATATATACAGTATGTATGTTACTTTATGCACCTTTCCAGGCATTACTTCCAATAACAACAGAAAAAGGAAAAAAAAAAACTGGAAAAAATTAGATAGATAGCACCTGTATATAAGCAGTTCCATTATACAAATAACCAACAAAGTCTTTAAAAAAGCAAATGAAAGCAAATCTGGGGTCATAGGGCAGTAGAGGTAGAAAGGAAGGCAGCAGAGGAACTTGTCAGTCCTGTTGTCCTGCTCAGGTGGTTTTTGAGTACGTCCAAGGATGGAGACTACACAGCCCCTCTGGGTGACTAGCTCTGGTGTTGACCACTGTCGCAGTGAAGATGTTCTTTCTCATGTTCAGGTAGAAACTTTTGTACTTCAGTTTGTGCCTGCTGCTTCTTGTCCTTTGGCTGGGCAGCACTGTGAAGATTCTGTCTCTGTATTCTTTGCTTTCTCCCATGAGGTAAATGTACACATTGACAAAATCTTCCCTGAGACATCTCCAGCCTGAACAGTCCCTGCTTTCTCAGCTCTTTAATGAATAATGCTCAATCCTTGAGTCATATTTGTGGCTTTTTGTCAAACACGAACCAGTAGGTTCGTGAACTATGCCATTGTACGTTATTTGAGTGTAAAAATACAATTTTAAAATTCCTTTAAGCATTTTAAAAGCAAACTTTCTTTAGGTCTCAGTTCTCATTGTTTTTAAAGCTATTGCAATCCTTTGAAAATTCAGCCTAACTCTTTGGACATTGAAATAAAGAAGAGGATAGGTTCAGAAGTGTAAACATGAGATTTAGTGGAAAAAGGAGTACATTTTTAAATCCCGGTATTTCCTATATAAGACTGTGAGTCACAACTCAGTGGAACATTTGATAGAGCGACATAAAAGCCCTTAAGACATCTTTATTAGTGAAAGGAGGAGTAGGACACAAGATAGCCAGTTCCTTAAAACTGCCTCATATAAACATAAAAGGTTTTTATATTTATGGTCAGCCAAATAGTAAGGTATGGATGGTAGAATGTGACTTAATTATAAATTCTCCTTATTTATTGCCTAGGTTTGTAAAATGGCAGCATTTTAAGGAATGAAGGCCTGCAATTAATAAAGCCTTGATCTCGACAATTATCTCATTTTCTGAAGTGCTGAGCCACGCAACAAATGTAACTGAAGAAAAGTGGTGATTGCTTGGTGATTGGCATTTCTGATATCCAGTAGATGTTTGATTATTGTTTTCACAGTTTAGTTCCTGATACCTGTCAGTGAGGAACATTACTAGTGTGAGGTTATTCAGCAAATTTGAAGCATCCACCCATACCTAACAAGATAGATTTGATCCTTCAGCTTTGCAGTAGTTTGGAAATGTTTTCAAAATCAGTACATGCACTGAACAGCAGAGTTAATAAAAGGATTTAGCTCTCACAGAGTGGTTGCAGGTGTTGGACTCATGTCTATCATGCTTTACAAGTGCTTGTAGTTTCTGAGTGGTTCCTGCTAGTGAAGCGTGGGTACTCACTGCTTGTTCATTCCTGTGCTGTTAGATCTGGAGCTCCATAGCACTGGTCTGCTCTAGGCTGCTTTTTCTCTTTCTGCCAGCCTCTTAAAGAGGGTAATACTTTCCCCTTTCCATAGAATTTTTTTCCTTTAACTGCTGGTTCCTGCTGCCTTGAGACCTCCATAGGTAGAAATGAGTTCTCAAGCTGAATCCATTACTTCCTATTTATGTAGGCAGTAGAGATGAAGAGTGAGCTAGGAATGTTTTGCTACCACAAAAAGTTACAGCTTCCTGATGAGTTGCTTGTTATCTCTCAGAAAAGACCAAAATTGCATACATAAAAACTTTTAAAATTTGCTGTTTCGGTATATGTTAGAACTCCATAACATTTTAGCTTAATTTTTTGTGAGTCACACAGATCTACCCTATTTAGCTTAAATCACAAGACCAGACTCATTCACTTCAACATTAGACACTTCCCTGTTACACTAAAATTATGAGCATCTCTGCCATCAGCATCCTTTGGAGGGGACAAATGCAATTTCAAATCATAGAGGAGCTCAACTCTGCTTTGAGGGATGTGATCTCTCTCAGGCAAAGCAGTGGTTGCAGCAGACAGCTGGGGAAACAATAATTAACAAAGTGAGATACATGACTGCAGATAGAAAAATACACAAACATTTCATTTTAAAAATACATCTAAAACATTTCCAAGGTTGTTTTGTTTACATAAGCATGTTTAATGAAATACCTGATGATGAAGCAAATGGTACGTAGAGATGCTTCTTGTGAGTGAATCAGTCTTCCAATTTCAGCCCACTTAAACATGGTACAGGAATGTACTCTCAGGCATATGACTACTTCTTTCATTTTCCAGTGGTGGAACTAGATCTTAATATGATCTACTTTTCATTGCATGAAGAGTCAATTCTGCGATTTTTGCTTTTCTGGTAAAGTGTCCGCAATTTAATTCTTGTAACAATTACTGGGTTTTGTCCAATGGTCGTGACAAACAACAAAAGGATAGTTAGTCTTGTTAACATGGGGAGTGCTGAAGTGCCTCAGTCACAGATTACTGTGTTCTCTCTACTTTTGCAATACTCTGATGAAATTACATTGAAATGGCAATTTTTCAAAGGCAATTCCAGTGCGGAAGATTGATGCTGATGCTTCACATGCATCATGATTGTAGAGTACCTTGCGAACATGAGTTAGCTAAACATCACTTTTACAATAGATAAAGGATTTGTAAAATACTGTTGGGTTTGCAAGTTAACCTGCTGCTCTCAGAGAATAGCATCAATGACTTTTCTTTATGCCAAAATAATTTACAGTGCATCGTTTAGTAGTTAGGAGAACAAAACTTGACGCAAAAATCTCAGTATGGTGATGATTTACATCTGATTGCTCAATTTGTAGGACCACACAGAGGAGAAGAAGCCACAGAAGCAAGGTGTCCCATAGTGTGCTGAAGCAGAACTGTATTGTAAGTTTTAGGAGGAGAATGGATTATCAGTAGAAGTTCTCTGGAGAGGAATTTTCAGCAATTCTGTGAAACTATTCATTTCAAACCCTTGTTCTCTGAATAGTTTTGTAGTATTTCATATTATGTTGTTTTTTTTTTAATATCATGAAAGTGTTCATTGACATCACTTTACACCATACACAAGTCAGAAAAGACATTTCTTGTTAGAGATTATTTGTGAGATCTTTCATTGCACTCAAGTTAGGAATTACTATGCTGCAAGGAACAGAATATGTATGTAAAATCTCTGGCATCACTGCTGTGTTTTTTAATTCAGGCTTCTTAAACCAGTAATTGAAACTGAAAATCTTCTCAGAGATTTCTTATTCATAATCAACCATGATTTTTAAGCATATCTGCTTTAGCTAATAAAGGATACAACAGACATTGAAGTAATCATGGATAGATCATCTTTCCTGCACAAAAAGAAATAAAATATAATCAAAACTAAATAATTTTCCTACCTTATCCTATTCCAGAGGAGCTAAAAAACTGATTCTGTGAAGTTCTGTCTTCAGTCCTTACTAACTATAATGCTTCTAAAAGCAGAGACATTCCTCAGGTTGCTTTTATAGAAAAACTTAATGATAAACAATAATAGATTTAATATGCTTTGTATCCATCACATTCCTTTTGAGAGAAAACCCCAGAACTGTGGTATACTGAGGGAACATATGTGTATCATTTGCATATTAATTATCACTGCATTGATTTAAATTGAGTTATTCAGGAGGCTTCCATATACATTGGAAAACGTGGTGGAAACTTCATTCTTATACTCAGATGAGAAGGAAATCCGTGCTTGCCCTTAGCACTGGAACGCACTTCTACATGGAAGGCAGAACTTACTGCAAATACCTGTGGAGGACTAAACTTTCTAAGGTTGATAAGGAAGTTATTTAAAGCTAGTGTGAGTAGTGTGATGATGGGAGCTCTCAGTATAGATGCTTACTTAAGTTGGAAATGGGGCATGGGATTTTAGTATTTTTATTGAAACAAAGGGGAAGGAAAATTATAAATATGCTAAACTTCAGTGTTTTACATTTTAATCAAATCCTGCAGCTAGAAAATGAGCATTTGCCAAAATGCTCTCAGATAAAACTTAGGAATAATGATTTTTCTTAGTGTTTGTTCCAGCCTTTTTTTCCTGTTGATTAATCAAAAATGTTGATGTACATTTTTTGTCCATATGATAGTGTGAATGCTGAAAAATTGCATGGATTTCAACCTGGAAAATTTGGTATTACTTTAAAGCAGTCAAGCACATTCCTTATGCAGCACACAGTTTTGTATTCAGGTCTGGTCTCAAATTGTGTTATTTTGTATTCTGTAGTTTTGTTATGAAGCTTTGACATTACAAAATAATGAAATCAAGATTGTCTGTACGACCTTGATTCTTCCTGTTACCAAAAGAGCAAATTATATTCTATATATACAAATATATAAATTGCCTACCTACTCTTCTGGTTGTCAAAGATATGTGAAAAGCACTTACATTAGAGATTTAACATAAGAGCTCCTGCTCTTATAGACCACTAAGACAGTGAATGGCATGAGTTTGCCCATATTATGATTTCAAGACCAGGCCCTTAAACATTCATCTATACAATAAGGATGCAGAATGCATTCATTGCTTTATTTTGGACTTCTGCAGTTTGGAGTTTCTTCATCTGTCCCTGGTACAGCTAGCATAGGAAGGGGGTTTGTCTTCCTGTAAAGATATTGCACATTTATTGAAAGACCTTTAGTGGATGGGATTAATACCTAAAAGTCTATTGGAATAAGAAGCAATACTCTTTCATTTTAGGCAAATGCTTATGATCCAAAATAAATAGGCTTATCAAGCTTTCTTTTTCATTTCCTGCCCAATTCTGTCTGGATTTTTGAAACATCATCCTCCAAAAAATCTAACTGTATTTCTACATTTTCTTTTCTCCCACTGCAGACAAATCACTTTTCATAATGTTCTCATCACCTGTCTGATCTGCATGTTAATTAACTCTGTTGTTTGAACGTTAACTATCTCTACTTCAGCACATCAAGTTTTGACTTCACGACTGCTGAATGAAATTTTCCAGTACCTTCATTTGACTATTCAGCCAAAGATTCAACTCTGTAGAATTGGGAAAATGTACCTTAGAATTTTATCTCCGTGAGTAGGCCAAATATAAAAAATTTCAAATATTAAACATACATTTAGGAAACTTTAGGTATGTATGAGACAGTTTTTTTTTCCTAGTGCTTTTCTCTTGCTATCCTTGGATATTGCAGATCTTGAGGGATTTATTTTTGTTCTTCAAGTCATACTGCTCTGTGTCTGACACTTATGTTGAATGCTGTCGTTCAGACACTTGTCATGAATTATCCTTGTGCTGATACATGGAAGTCATCTTAAATTTCAGTTTATCCATAGAAAGCAATTTAGGGCTTGAAGAGGTGTCTAAAGGAGTATTTAGTTTTGACTGTCTGAAAACATAGTGGTGTTCAGATTTACACAGCCTGATACTTTTGTACAACGTGCCAGTGAGGTTTGTCTCATTAGTTTGTTTTATACAACTGCAGGTGGTCAGGCTGTGAGGAAAGCAGTCAGACTATTTAGATGCCATAATACACAAATACAATATGGGGGAGGTTTAATACTGGCTATTTTTGAGGACCTGTGTTGGAAAATGTGGCCACAGCAAATCATTTGGATAAAATTGTGTTGCACTGATTTCAGTCTTTCTGCAGTGGAGTATACATCTGGGCCAACTGTGAAGTAACTTTAATCCAATTTCTTTGAAAGTTCCTAGTATTTGAATTTTTTTATTTAAATGATCCAATTATCAGTGCAAACTGCTGTGTTCTAAGCTCATACTGTAATGCTTTTGATTTTGTCCCACACTTTGGGTTTTTTGTTAGCAAAATTGAGTAAGGTCAACCATAAACAGTCCAATCTGCATGATAATGTGGTAACATGAAACTAGGTAAAGTTTAGCCTGTTTAATATCCAGTGCCATAAAGTATTTGGTTAATTGCAGAACATCCATAGGGTGTAACGTGTATCATGATTATGGAGGGCCATGGCCTCTAAGTTTATTTGCATTATTTTTATTTTTTTATTTGAAATAGGTGAAGGTATTTGATAAAAACAGGTACAAAGCTTTTTAGAATTTTTGAATATGAACATGTTGAGAAAACAAACGGATTGTGTCTCCTAATATGCAGAAAGATTTCTCTGTTGGATGTGTGTGACAGTGTTAGGGGTATTGGCAGTTGTGCTTAGCAAGACTTCTTTTAAGGTACAGACTAGATAGTTACTTTAGTTCAAATTCAGTATGATCTATGAGGGAACAGAAAAAGCAGGATCAGTCTCATCCCTAAAGTAATTCTCAAGCTGATAACCAAATATTGAATTGAATTCTGAAAGAAAATGAAACAAGCTTGTTGAGCTTTCTGTTGATCCAACAATTATTCTTTTTTCTGTCTTTAACACGACAAAAGCTCAAAATATGACCAGAACTTCCAAGTTCTATTCCACTAGTTTTACAAAGAGTAACTGTGTCAACACTTAGGATGTAAGAGGCGTGCTTATTTGGGGACTATTTGACTGTGAGTGTTCTGCAGCTGCTACATCACACATTGCATAGTTAAGCCTCAACTGATGTTGACTGCAGCTTGTCAAGCATTGCAGACTGCTCCTCTATACTTAATTGAAGCAGATATTTTCTAAAAGTATGGGTTTCCAGCAAGACCACTAGATTTCAGAAGTTTCTATTGTATATAATTTTAAACTGTATTATACAGGAAAAGCCTTTCTTTAAATTGAATTTTGTTTTCTCTAATGGAGAAGTGAAATAATTTTGGATCCTATTCAATATCATTTCTGAAAGGCTTCATTTTTAGTGTACAGTTTTGCAGGCAGTTGAACAATAATGTAGAGTGGGCTACGTTTTTATTTCTGACACTATATTTTGTTAGACTTGTACTATAATAACAGTTGGTGTTGAAGTAGGCAGCCGTTTTTGTCCTGATGTGCAACTACTGCCTTGTATTTGTAGCTTTTTGTTTGATTATAAATTCTGCATGGCAGGGACTCCTAGGTATAAAGGAACCAGTGCAAAATAGCACAATTCTGCATCAATTTTATTATATGATACAATTTTTAAAAAATTATGTCCTCCTCACAGTATTTCCACGTATCTCTTTTGATACCTATTTACAAAAAGATTGAAGTCAAAAGTGAGATTTTTGTTCACTGAAGGCATGAGAAATTTTCTGGAAAGAAATATACCTGTGTGAAATAAAATTAAAAGTATTTGTATTTTTCATTTATCACAATGAACTCTTTCCACAGCTGTATTATAGATGTCCAAATATTTATCATCACAATATCTTACCTTATTACATTTATCATCACTCTGGTATTTTTCTCTCTTGAGAATAATTACTTTTCCTTTTGTTTCACCTCTTTCCATTTCAATTTCTTTTAGAGCAGCTAATTCAAGGGTTTTCAGAAGAGCATTAGTATGGCAACAACTGAATCAGTTGATGCGCTGTTTTCAACTACTCATCCTGGTGCAGCTTTGTAACTGTTTGACACTCAGTACATTGAATTGAAAGTGACAAGCCTGCCAGTAATAAAAGTGGTGTCTGTTGAGATCAAAAAGTGAGCTATGTTTCTCTCAGGAAGCCATTTAAACTGCAATAGGACTACATGATCCAGTGCTCTTGATGGCATTCATCTGGGTAAACACACTTAAATCATAGAATGGTTTGGGTTGGAAGGGACCTTAAAAACCATCTAATTCCAGCCCCCTGCCATGGGCTGGGACACCTTCCACTAGAGCAAGTTGCTTAAAGCCCCGTTCAGCCTGGCCATGAACACTGCCAGGGATGGGGCATCCACAGCTTCTCTGGTCAACATGTGCCAATGTCTCACCATCCTCACAGTAAAGAATTTATTCTCAGTATCTAATATAAGCCCACCCTCATTCTGATCAAAACCATTACTCCTTATTCTATCACTACATGCCATTGTGAAAAGTCCCTCTCCAGCTCTTTTGTAAGCCCCTTTTAGGTACTGGAAGGTGCTAGAAGGTCTGCTCAGAGGCTTTTCTTCTCCAGGCTGAACAACTCCAACTCTCTCACCAGTGTCTCAGCCTTTCCTCTTAGGAGGCCTGTTCTATCCATCTATTCATCTTTGTGACCCCCCATGGACTTGTTCAAATAGGCCCATGTCCTTCTTGTGTTGGGGTTCCAGAGCTGATGCAGCACCGCAGGTGGGGTCTCAGCAGAGCAGAGGGGCAGCATCCCCCCTCCCCTGCTGCCCACCCTGTTTTGGATGCAGCCCAGGACACATTTGGCTCTTTGGGTGAGTGCACATTGCTGGATCATGTCCAGCCTCTCACCCACCAGCACCCCCAACTCTTTCTCAGCAGGGCTGCTTTGATCTGTTTATCCCCTGTGTTGATATCAGAGATCCCCTCAACCCAGGTAGAGCACCTGGCACCCAGTCTTGTTAAAACCTCCTGAGGTTCCCATGGACCCATTTCTTGAGCTTATCTCTTGATGAAATCCCATCCTTCAGGACTGTCACCTCTGCCACTCAGCTTGGTGTCATCTTTAGATTTCCTGAGCTTGTGTTCAATCCTTTTGTCAGTGTCATCCTCAATTAAAGAAAGCATCTTCAACATTGTAGCAAAGATTAAAGCTATTCTGGGACAAAACCTTTTTTGTGGTGTTTAGCAGAGCTAAAGCATATAGTGCAGGAGTTAGTTGTGCTGAACTGATTTTGGTATGGAAGTTAAAGATGAAAAAACTTCAGTTTTCTGATGGGGAGCTTTTGAAGCAAATTGAACTAGCATGAATTAAGTATAAAATGACCATAATAACAGAGGCAAAACCAATAAAAGAATAAAAGAATTGAAGATAAAGCTATCATAGTTGTAGTATAATTTTCGCAGTGGTCATTTAGTGATCTCTTAGTGGAGCAGCCAGCTGAAGTGATTGCATCTAGT
Organism: Luscinia megarhynchos; assembly: GCA_034336665.1. Classification (NCBI taxonomy): domain Eukaryota; kingdom Metazoa; phylum Chordata; class Aves; order Passeriformes; family Muscicapidae; genus Luscinia; species Luscinia megarhynchos. Next base: position 77,445,586 of record JAPFBE010000003.1, read on the forward strand.
GTGGTCAAAGCCTTCCTGTAGGTTGGGTTTGGGTTTGCTGACTAATTGTTACTAATTCTCAGTGTATTGGTAGTCTGCTGTCCTTTCAGTGGTAGGTTACAACTTGCACTCCAGAAATTCTTTAAAAATCATTTGCTTTTCCTATTCTCTTGCTTTTCTAGCTTAATCCTAGCCTACACAGACCAGGATAAACTCTAATCAACAGTGAATTAGTAACATAAAAATGAAACTGAATTACTTTCAGTGCAGGGGTGAGTCAGCAAAGAGAAAACAAACTTCTAAAAGTGTTGTGCAGACAGTGTCTGATGGGCTAGGGAAATGAAGTCTCCCTAACATTTGAAAACCAGATTAGATGGCTTCTGTGAAGAGCAGAGAGTTGGGACTTGATGATCCATATGGATCCTTTGCAGCTTGACACATTTTGTGATTCTGTAATTCAAAACAGATTTTCACAGAATGTGCCTGTCTTTTTGTGGAAGCCACTTTACAACAAAAGAACAAATGGGTCCATTACCCAGGGGATGACTCCTGGTTTGCAGCACTGAATAAATAAGTCTACTTATGTGAGCCATCTCATTAAAGAGAACATACATTTCTGAAGTTTATATTTATTTCTTTATATTTCTCTGCATAGCAGAAGTCTGAAGAATCTGCTCAATAAAATCTTGGGAATTTTAGACATTAGAACTCTGCCTCAGGCTGTTGCATCTTGTAATCTTTACTCTGTCCCATGGTTGTGTTGCTCAATTGATCTTTATTTCTTAAAAGCATAGATTAAGAAAAGGCAACATGTAAAATATGGAGCAAAATGCTAAGAGATGTTGTTAGCAGTCAGACTGTTACCAGTCTTTGCAATTTAGACATAGAAGCCATGTCTCCCTTGGAGTAAGACTTCCTAAACATGTCTCAGCTGTTTAACTTCTCTTTGGATATGATGTCCTCACAATGAGCTGGTAGAAGAAAATAGTCTGACTAGTTCAGCTAACTGATTAGGGAAGCAATGATGTGCAGGCTTTCATGGTTTCACCACAAATGCAGCACATGGAAAGATTTGACTGCTGAGCAAGAGGGAAATAATTCAGCTAAACATCTCCAGGTATGTTTTACGTTTACACATTGCAGACATTTTGTTTTGATTTTCGGGTGGTAATTATTTTTAATGTCAACAAGTAGACCAACAAGACAAACTCTGGTCCAGTGAATTCCTTGCTATGGACTCTGTCCATGTGGAGAATTCACTGGAGAACTGACACATACTTCTGTGTACTATGTTTGTGGCACTCTGGAGATCCCTCAACTCACAGGGAGCACTTAGGTAGGATTTTATTCAAATTTAAGAGTGACAGGAAGTCTAATTATGTTTCTGTGTCAGCACTGCTTGTTGAAGACCAACCTCTGCTTTCTCAGGGGAAGCAGGGACAGTGCAGTCAGCATCACACAAAAGGTATGAGCTCATGTAAAAAATGAGTGAAAACTGATCTTACCCATCTGCATTTCTAGGTTAGCATGAGAGAGCATTTAGAATTTGAATAGCTAAATACCATATTTAATGTATACTGAGTGAAAAGAAAATCTAAAATAAATGTTAAGTCTCTTAAAATGAGGCCCAGCAGGACATTGCTGCAAAGTTGGATTGCAAGTTATTTTCAAAATACTTTCCTAATTTATTGATGAGGAAATACATTTTTCCTCAAGCATAGATAGATTGCTGTACAGAGAGCCAAATGTACAGAGTTCTTTCAAGATACCACAAATGATAAGCAGGTTGCAAGTAAGCATTTTGAAAATTGCAAGGTAGCAAAAGTATTCCTTGAAAATGTTTGAGAGGTTTTCACTGTATATTTAAAACAGAAATAAATCAAATACTCAGGGCCATCAAAGTATAACTTCTGTATATCTGCATCCTAGTGCCTCCTTTTCAATAAGGGTGAAACATTGCTTTGCTTTCAGTTGTCTCTTTAAAAATTACTTCATAGCTGGAATTAGTCACTCCAGGCATTTTCTTTGCAAGTGCTTCAAATAAGCATAAGAGCTAGAATATTAATGATGCCTGAGTGTTACTCATGATTCATGGCTTGATAAGCTGATCCTCACAAAAGCTTTCAAACTTTTGCCTTGTTTTTAAAGGATTGGAGACAGGTTGCTGAGTGGTAGCTTTCTGAACTGCATTTGGTGAAAATTAGCAATTTTTTAATCTTTGTTTTGTTTTCATCCACCCTTACCATGTATAATAAGCACCAAACACTTAAGGTACTGATAGAAGTGTATGAGAAATAAGTCCTCTGTGGTTTGATTATAATGATTGCACCAGACTGCAGAGTTAGGGCTTCAAAGATTGCTTGTCATAATAAAGGCAGCTTTAAAGTGTTAGAGAAAAAAATAAGGAAAAATTAATAGCATATTTAAATTAATTAAATTCGTGTGGCATTAGCACAAGGTTTTGGCATTTTTGCTTTATTTTGGTTTTTAATGTGTTTTTCCTTCTCCTGGCTTACTGAAATACTGCAACTCACTCTGAAGAGGAAGATGCTTAGAAGTGGCTGCATGACCTGCTTGTATGGATATACTTGCTAAAGTCATCCCATAAGAAGGAGGGATGGATAAAACATTGCCATTTTCTCTTTCTCCTCATTGAAGGACTTTCTTTTTTACACTGTAATTACTGAGTGATTTGTCTCATCCAAAAAGATTCCCTTTTCTTGACAGTGTATGAAATACCTTGTGAAAACAAAAGGGAGGGATAAAATCAGAATGTTCCTTAGCACAAAAACTATTATTCATTTAATTTGTAATAGATCCTTCAAGGTCTTTGGAAAAGGATTTCACAGACCTGTTTCTAATCTGTCAACATTTGGTGCTGTTAAATACAAATTTCTTCCTATACCTTTTGGTTTTTCATACAGTATCTGAAGTATTATTTTTATAATGAACTGTAATCAATATTATATAATGCATGCAAATTACATAACCACATTTTATAACATTAAACCGTTAAAAAATTACATTGCTAATTAAGTATAATTACCGAGTAAACATACTAAGTATTTCCATCCATGGGGTAAAACACTAAACTTTCATTAAAACAAATAGGAAGCATTACCACTGAGGTATGAATAACTGTTTGTGACACTGAGAGCAAAATTTTGACCTGCTGTGTTGTCTGACCATGTTAACAGTTGTCCACATTCTCCATGGTGTTCAGCTGTGCCTAACCTGTAGAACAGGGCTTCTTTCTGTGACTTGATGTTTATATTCAAGATGTTCCAACCATCAGTTTTTATTTATGCCCAGAAACCCACAGTCAACAGTGATTTACCTTATCATAAGCCCCTTTTTACTTAAATCAAATCTACTATAATTTTTTTTCTTCTATTTATGTTGGAAATCTTCCTAGTCCATTCTGATACCATTTGATGATACTGTTCTCTGAGTATCTTCATTGTTCCCTTTTCTTGTATCTTTCATGACTTTTTTTCCAGAGGGAAACTAATTAAATTATTGCTCATCTGATTTATAAACAGCAGTATTATCTCTTCTAATTGAAAAAACTTGTGGCAGTTTTGTGTTTCACTTGTTTTCTAAATTGATTCTTACACTGACAATGAGTAGATCAATATTCTAACTCCATGGTTATAATCACATCCTTAAATTGGTATTACAAAGATCTTGGAAAGGGATAAAGTGCTCCCTCTCTTTAGGTTGAGACTAAAACGTTGCTCCACATTGAGATCAGTGTTTTGTGAACACCAGAGTAATGTAAGATCTTTCCTATACTTACCCTTCAATGTTAATTTTGTTTTACAAAATTACTCTAGATTTGGATATTACATTGTAAATAACAGTGTGATCCAGAGCTAACAATGAAATCATTGCAGGAATTTTTGGACAGTAAAAAGCTAGGGGTTTGATGAATTTCAAACACACTGGAATTTACCTTTTTTCTTTGCTAGTTTACAAGTAATTTTTTTAGCTAGTTTACAACTAATTGCTAATCATTTTTAGTAATATGAGGACCACAGGCAGCAAATGTACATAATAATTTTGACAAGCATATTCCAATAAATTTTAATTAAGGCAAGTATTTGTATCAAAGTATGGGGGTAATACTGCCTACTGTGAAGATTTTTTTTTGTTGGCCTTATTAGTTGATATGGTGGCTGTAATGTCTGCTAGTTAAAAAATGGCATTATAATAAAATGGTATCTTATGCTTGATATTTAGTATTGCCTTCTATTCTGCAGGAGTTTATACTGCATTATAAAGTATATTTACACATAATCATTTCACTGTCCACTTAAAAGCATTGCCAAAGGGTAGAGTTGGTATGGGAGAATAAAACCACCCCTAAAACAGAATGCAAAGCATTTGAGGATAGTGAGGAAAAATAAGTTTCTGCTCACACAACACAAGCCCAGCTTCCTTATTTAGAAAAAAATAATTGGAAGGTAATTTTGTAGGCAGAAACTCAGTATTTGGGACGTATACCTCAGTTCTTTGAGGAGCATGTCCAACCTGTTCCCCTGTTCCTGTGTAACTGCTGTAAGCACATTATTTCCCTCCTCCCATCAAGGTGAAAAGATGATGGTGAGCTCTTTGAAAATTACCGATAAAGGTTAATCATATGTGTTGGTACAGGCTTCTGATGTACAATCGTGTGTTTGTGTTGGGTATTGATTTACTTGGGTCACAAAGAGCCAAGAAAGAGTGCCTAGGAGGGTGTGAGTGCCTTCCCTTGGGCATGCCCAGCCTGCAGTGAATATTCCCAGACAGGAGGCAGAGCGTGACCGCGCAGGAAGCCCCAGCCTGCGGCGGGCACGGCTGCATGGGATGAAGCAAGCTGCTCTCTTTGAACTTCATTTTGTGAGGTGGAATACCAACAAAGTTAAGACTAAAAACATCTGCATTTTTTTATGGATTTGGACTGCAGGACATAATTCAATACTTAATCAGCCTAAGCCTGTCAACACAGGGAGCTGAAACCTCAACCAGTTACTGCACGTGATCCTCCCCAGGAAGCCAAGGCTCTTGGCAGCTTCTCGTTGCTACATCATCAATCACCACAGCAGGCTCTAACTAGCCCGTGCCTGTGACACCAGCTGTTGCAAAGCATTATTTTGGAAATGCATTGGTCATCCCACTGCAATGTGATTGTTAGTGACTGTAATCTTTTTAAGGGCATTATTTTTTAATTTACTTTTAATACATTGCAGCAAGCTCGCAAGTTATTTATTACTATGTCAGTAATGATAGAGTACATGCCATATGCTATAGCTGCTAATCATACCCAAAACCTCTATTTTTCATTGCCCAAAGTAAGTAGGCCAATTCAGACACAAACCAACGTGAGAGTCCATGTATTTGCTTCTTGTGAAAAACATTTAATATTGTGTGAAATCAGAATGTGGCTTCCCATTTGAGTACGGCTAAAATTTCTCTGTGGAATAAAGCATTTTGTCTTGTAAAGTGCTTAGCACTACTGTTACTTGAATAATTTGATGTGTGATCTGAAGTTTTCAATAAGCAGGAATTAATATATTTTTAAGCCATTTTGCATAAAAGTGCTGTGAAGTAAGACTGGGTTAAAATATCAAATTTAATCCAGTTTTGAATCAGGATTAAAAGTTAGTGATGTAAATTAATGTTTACTTAAATGTGATGTCAGCTCACTTTCAGCACTGGTACTTTGTGATAGACATATTTAGATATTAGTGTTGTAGTGAACACATTTCATTTTCTAGGTTTAAAGAACATAATTCATGTCATCTTAAGTGATCATTTTGTATTTTTATCAGTTACAGGAAGCTTTTATTTTCCCTACTAGCTTAGGATTTTTACCGTCCTCCAGGTACAGCACAACCCATTAACAACTGTTGTTTGGTCCACTGAGGTTTTTTATTTATCTGTTTTCCCTCTATTCAGATAGAATAGAATATTCTAGAATATTCTAGAATATTATCAAGAATATTGTGGCAGACAGTGTCAAAGACCTTTCTAAAATTGAGGTAAATTACATCTATTATGCTCTCCTCTAATCCATAAATCCAGACATTGTATCAAAGAAGGCTACCAGGATGGTCAGGCATGATTTCACCTATTCTCCTAATAAATCTCCTCCTATTTCTCCTAATAAATCCATTAATTTTCTGTTCCCAAATACCCTTTTCTCCTTCATGTGCCCTGAAATATGCTCCAAGTTGACTTGTTCCATGATTTTTCCAAGGACTAAAGTAAATACGACATGCCTGTAGTTCCCTGTATTATTCTTTTGGCCTTTCTTGACAACATTTAATGTCCCTTGTCACCAGGGATTTTCCCCAAATTCCATGCCTTTTAAAAGACAATACAGAGTGGTATTAGAAAGACATTGGCCACTTCTCTTCAACACTCTTGAATGCAACCCTTTATATATATATATATATATATATATAAATATCTGTATATATCTATATATCTGTTCTGTATATCCTTATGGTTGGAGTTGTCTCAAATAAATTCAGTCTTCATCTCCTGATGGAAATTCTTCTTACTGAGGTCTTTCACTGACACCAGGGCCTGGGAGGCTGACTGAGGCCAAGGCAGCACTGGATATCTCAGCCTCTGCTGAGTATGGTGTCACTAAACCCCACACTCCATCCAGGAGCAGGCTCATTTTCCTCCTTTCTGCCTTTTCTTATCAGTGTGGTTGTAAAAGCTTCAGTTATCACCTGTAGCATCCCTTAAATGTGTCTGTTTAGTAGAATTTTGCCTTTCCTGAGACCATCCAGACTTGTCCATGTGATGTTTCTAAATTTCTCATTTGTAGTATGTCCTCACTTAAATCTCCTCTTTGTGCTTTTTCTTATAATAGAGCTCTGTCATTAATTTTCTCATGAAGCAAACTGGTCTGGTACACTTACTTCCTTGTTTGGAAATTCTGCAAATTAATCTGTTCCTACTAGTGGAAGCTGTAGCACATATAAACAATCTCCCCCTCCCCAGAAACATGGGTTAGAGACTCAGAAGTTTCTTTAAGGTTATTCAGAACAGAATCTCCTTGTTACGTTGTTTTTGTAATACTTGGTGACAGGAGGGAGAGCTAACTTACTCTATTACTTAATATATTGTTTAGTCCTTAGATGGTGATTAGAGAAGATAATTTACCTGGCATTATTGTTACAATTTATGGCACTCTGATGGATTCTATTACTACAAAAGGATTCCAAAATAACTGATACTTTTTGTCATTTTAATCATCTGTTTCTTCAATTATCTTTATTAAAGAAATGTAAAATTTTGTTATGAAACAGAAAAAGAAGCCTGAAGGATAAAGATAAGTAGTTTTTACTATTCCTAAAGGTGTCTTTGGCGATGTTTCTCCTTCATATTTATGTATTTATGGAGCAAAGTATATTAGCTTGAGATTAAAGCTAAGGATGTTCAATTTCATCTTCACCACATTATTTCTGCTTTATGTAGTAATCAAAAGGTGTATAATGAAAATTTTATTTTCAAGGGTAATGGCAAGACAAACTTTTTAATATAAAAATTTTAATACAAAATTGTTTGAATTTATTATTGCTTTTGTTATGAAACAACAAAGTAGCAGCCATGTATCCCTGCATACTGTCCTGTGGGATAGCTTTATATAAACAGTGCATCCAAGGGGAAGACTGGGGATTATGGAGTGGTGATAGTGAATATTAGAAAATACAACTCTTTAGCATCGTTGGAAGCAGCATGGTTGGCTTTTCAAGGCTTAACCATTCCTCCTGACTCTTTGCTTCACCTCTACTCTCTGTAGCAAAAAGATTCTTGTCCTTGGATAAGCAAACATTAATTTTTGCTTGCGCAGTTCAAAACCTTTCAGCTGTCTCAGAGCAACAGATTGTTTTGAGAGAGTGAGACAAAGAGGACAGAAGTTCAATTGTGGGCTCATTTCTGGTGAGCCTGTAGAATCAGGAGGAGGCTGACTGCCAGTGGGAAATGTCAGTACTCTTATGGTCTAGGATCATCCGTTTGGAGCTCAGAATTACTGAGTTTTGCTGTATGCTTTACATTCATTTCTTGAATCCAGAAATGCATGTTAACAGCAGGTTGCATTATTTCACTAAAGAATGTCTAAAAAGATTTGTATTATAAAGTATCAGCAGCAAAGCTCAAATAAATTCACTGCAGAGACAAACGAGTAAATAAAATGCTTGAGATCTGACAGCCTGAATAGGTGCCATTTCTGACCACATGGATTTTAGTTAACTAAATGGTCAAATGCATTCACACCTAATCTGGTTTGTGCTGTGATCAGCACATCTGCTTTGCTGGTTTTATGAAGATCACTAAGTACTGCAGCTCTGGACAAACTGCAGCACGAGGATGTTCCTTACCCCCTCACACCCTGGTTTTCTTGGTGTGTTGCCATTCAAGGTGGGTGCATAGTAAAAATACATTAATTTGTGTGGAGGATCTGATGGGGGCAGGCAGAACAGGATAAGTTCATTAACTACTACTTGGACATTTGGTTCAGAGAGAGAAGGCAATCTGGGTGGTCCCAAGGAGAAGAGTAGGGGAAGAATTGCCTCATAGCTGTGTCACTGGTGCTTCATCCCTGTCCCTGTAAAGCTGCACCTGCTCACACAGTCTCCTTCTGTATTGGATTGTTGTGACACTGGATTTTGCTTAAAATGGGTGCAGGTTGTGGAAGCTGAAATGTGAACTAACTGCACTGCCTGAATTTTGGGGTTATATAGAACACCATATATATATATATATATATATATACATATATATATATAAACAGCTTGAGGAGAGTGATTTTGTTAGTGGAGCAAGGGGGGAATGCTGCCTTGAACAGTTGTCTTATACCAGTGGTCCTTTTCCCTGGCTGTAGGTATTTTAAGTAGCCTGGTAAGAAGACTGGACTCAATGCTGATGTTAAATTGCTTGTTGGTCTGATGTCATTCTTCATGTGTCTTTCTGCTTAAGAAATAAAAATAATTTAAAGAACCCTTTTGGTAACAGTTTTGAAATTTTGGGTGCAGAGTGCTGTAAAAACTGGATTTATTTACATGTTTGAGAAACGTGGAGGGCTCTGGGGAAGGGATGGATCTGCCCATTCCCTGAAGGCCCTGCTGTGTGTCAGGGCAGTGTCCTGTGTCACCTCTCTTTTTGAAGGATAAGGATACTGAAACCATCTTCTCCTGTGTGAATCTAGTCTTTCCTATTAACACAAGACAAAACAATCAAAAATGTGGTAGTGTAGTGTGAGGGCAAGTGATGAGAAGTACTTTATGTTTCTGTCTCTCATACTATATGCTGCAGGAAGATAATGATGAAGGAGTTTTTCATTCCAAAGGGAACAAAGCCAAACTAGATGATGTGCGTGGTTGTCCTGTGTGCAAGCTGTCCCTCTTTTCTCTCCAGTGTGCAAGTAGAATTTGTCACCTCATAGCATAACTACAATCTGTCTTCTGCTTTGTTCCTTTTCCCCATTTGGTTTTGGTTTTGAGATTGAGTGTATTTAAAAGTATGCTTTTTAGAAAGTTGTATTACTTTTTGTGAAGACAATCTAAATAGATTTTTTTTAAAAATTATCTTCTATGTGAATCTTGATGTCTAAACAGCTGAGACAAACACCACCTAAGACCCTATGTTAATTATAATTTTTAGCAAAAAAAAAAAGTAAAATTTTAATTTGCAATTATCTAATACCAGGATCTTTAACTAAAATCCTTTTTTTAAACTGCTTGTATCAACATGTAAATTATTCACAAATGTTCTTAAGTTATTATTTGCATTGGTTAATCTGCAGGTAGGTAACAGTTTCTACTTGGTCCCTTATTCCTTTGTGCATATGTATCAAAACAGTTTGGTGTCCCATGTGGAAGGCATTCTCTCAGGGAAGGCATTATTTTTTATTAATTTACATGAGCAACTTTTCATGAAAGCATTAAAGCTTGTTAGATTTTGACATTTATTTTTAAAAGAATGAGTAGTTTTAATTGTGATGTAGGACTTGAGAAGATGATGTTATCTTGGCTTGCCAGTTGTCCAGCCTGCACAATAAATCCCCTTGCAGCCAAACTGGCTGAGCCTTCTGGGGCAGTCCATATCAGAGAAATGTTTTTCCATTCTCACAGGAGGTAAAGGGAAAAAAAAGAAACAACCTTGGGAAATGCAGAGTGTTGCAGAAAAGAAGGAGAGAGTTGGAAGAAAATAGGAAGTGCTGCATTAAGGAAGGGGATCCAGGAAACACTGCAATAGGGGGAAGGGAAGAAGAGGATGCCAGATTGAGTGGCTGAGCAGTAAAGAAAAATGGACAGAGTGCAGCCTGGGATATTAGATTAGGAATGAGGATTCAGGCTGATATTTTGAGTTACCGTTTTACTTATGGCAGTATTCTTGGCCAAACATTTAATATAAGCACTTTAAACTCCCAGAATGAGCCCTTTCTTTGCCATGTCATAGACATCTATGTGCAAAAAATACAATTTCATTTTGTGTTTTTGGAAAGTCATATGGATGTCAGACACCCATCTTTATACACCAATGTTGTAGTCTGCTATCTGGTCCTGGAAAAGTGGTACAAATAGAAAGTTTGGGGTATGCTGGCTTCCTGCAGGACAGGGGCCTGACCAGCATTGTCACTGCCTTTGAAGAGAACTTGTTGTATGTCACTCGAGACAATTATTTGCTTTTCAACTGTGTGAAGTTACCACTCCCTAGTAATATACAACATTTTTTGTATTAAAGAAGCCCCCAGTCTTTTTGACTAAGCCTGTTTATAAAACCTGCTATTAGGACAATCTGCTTGGGCTGTACTTCTGATCTGGTAATGTATGTTCAGATGCAACATTTGAATACCACTGACCTGCTTTTTGTGTCAGAATTATATTTGAATACCTAGATAAAATCTAAAATCTGGTATTATCAGAAAAATTAATTTATTTAATGATTTTAGTGAAGAAATATTAAGCAGCTTTATTATTGAGCAAAAAGAAAATACAGCCGAAATTATCATTATTATAAGCATTTTAAATTTCAAGTTTGGTTTCTGGCTTCCTAGAGATGCTTATTAATTAATTAAGTCCTACTAGAAATATGAAACAAAAAGGCTTTTTAAGTGAGCTCTGTGATGAAAGTGTCCTGATAAAGTCATAATATGCTTTGCTTTTGAACTGTCTATGGATAGGACCAAAGTTATAATCTTTACTTAAATCCATAGATCCTAAATACAGCTGTGCCCATCTTGCTCAAGGATTTACCATGGCAAATGCATTGCTTTTTGATAGAAATAAGGTAGCTCAATATTTGATTACTGGAGGAAGTATTGGAATATGATAATCACCTATTTTACTTCATCAGCAGGTATAATGCATTTAGGTTGGGTGGAAATGGCAAAACTTTGTTTTTCCCCAGCAATCTCACTGTAATTACCTCCCAACAAGCAAGTCTGGCAAGTAATTTGCTGAGTCTGTAACAAAGTGAAAAAAAGAGGCAGCACTACCAAATAAAGAGGGTAAAATTAAGAGTGTCTTCCCACTGGGGTGTCATGTCCCTTAAGAAAATCCAAACATTGTACTGTAGCATTCCTCCCCTCAGAAAATCTCACCTGACACGAATGTGGGACTACATAGCTGAGAGAGGCTGGAGAAACCATGAGTTGTAGTTTTTGAGGGTAGACTGCAGAGTTTAAGGTAGAAGCAATATGATGCTACCTCTTGTTATCTCTGCCGAATGCTTTGTTCATATGGCCCCCACTCTTCTATTCAAGCCCAAAGACAATTTAACTGTTGACCAAAAAAAAAGTGTCTTATTACTAATGTAGAACTTACTTCAGCTGAGATTCCCAGAGCTTCCAAACCAGAAGGTTTCATGACTGCTGATAAAAGATCTGAATTTCTTCTTGACATTGTGTTTTTGAAACCTACAAATAGGAAAATCAGGGTCCCTACCTGTAAGAATGCCCCTTGTTTGCTTCTGGAAAAAGGAGCCCTTTTTGACTCTTGAATGCTTTCTTTGGTAGGTAATAAACATACATTGTATTTCTCTTAGCTTGTTAGGGAATAAATAAGACACTAATTAAAACCTTGAAACAGTTTTCCAAACCTCCTCCCACAGCAGTATCCAGATTCATACAAAATTGTATGAGTCAGATGAGCATTTGATGAGATTCAAATCAACACACAGCATTTTGTTTTGCTGTAACTTGAAGCAATTACAAACTACAGTTGGATTTTTTTCCAATTAAAAATATGAAACATAGTCTCATAATTTCAATCAAAACTATGAACTATAAATAAATGAGTGCCTTCTAAACTCTGGACATACGTGGAAGTGAAAGAGGTCTATTACAGAAGTTGAAAATCTATATTTAATGAATACACCCACTACATCTATTAAATTGGCAAGATAATAAGTGTGCAGCCCTCTCTTTTACTTCAAAACAACACATTCAACATAGTCATGAGTTGAGAGTTTTACTAGACATTGCAAATACACTTCAGCTGCACTTTTCAATTACTTTTGGACTCTGTATGGCTATGTAAGTATCACACTTGCCAGTCTGGTCTTTGTGCTCATCATTTATGATGCCTTCTCCTGTGGCTTGAACATTTATGGCTGCAAAAGTTACAGTATTTGGTGACTTTTATTAACTTTGACATCATTCCTTTCTCATTTCATTCAGCTTTGTCCTGGATAATGCATAAACATGTGACATTTTCAGTCTTCAAATGTCACATCGTGTAATGGAGGAAACTGTTTGACATTGAGTAGGTCCATCCTAAGAGTGGGAGAAAAGAACTTATCTTAACTATTTTTGAGTGCCAGGGTGTTTCTAAGGTTTTCACTTCTGTCTTGGCCCTGTCTTTCTTCGGCCAAACGGTGCCTCTCATATCTCTATAGAATTCCAAAGTGTTAATGAACTATAGTCATCTCAAGCAGGAGCAAGGTAATTGAAGGTTTTTCTGGTTTTTTTTTGCAGATCTCTCCATGATATGTTCCTTTCAAATAGGATGGGCTAGAGAATCCACTATCCCTCTGCAGGTTTATACCTTTTAGTCTTAGCTCCTTTTTATGTGAGAACTCTATAGTAACAAGTTTCATTAAGATGTGTAGCAAACAGTTGCCAGGTAGCAGTGGGCAACTGTTGTGTTCTGTAAGTGAATTTTGACTGTGTTTTCCGGTGCAATTTTCCCCAAGTTATTCTCAGTGGAGAACATCAACAGGAGCATCATTTGAGTATGCTGCCTTTCATAATCAAAGTGTGTCAGAATTTGATGCCACCAGTGCCATTCAGTCCACAGTAAAGACACTGCAAATAGAAAGCACAACTTCATAGTTTTACATTATAAAGCGAATACACACCTTTTGATTTCTCATCCTCACATGCTATGTTGAAATCTCCTTCTTGCTTGTTCCATTTGTTCATTGCCATAAACACTGTCTGAATAACATATGGTCAGTGAAGTTGCTCTAAAGCCAAACATGCTTTTATTTTGGCTTCAGAGTGAAGGGAGTTATGGAGGAACCCAAACATATTGCCTGGTATTTTTTGTATGCTGGTGGCTTTTACACCTCTTTTCCCCTTCCCCTTTCTTTGTGATTGCTTCTTAGTCTTGATGAGATGAGGTGGAAGGAAGGGTGCAAACAGGCTGATGCTGTGGGTATTTACACTAATGTCTGGTAGTTGAAAGGCAGTATATTCATGGAAGGGAAAAAAGACATTTCCACCACATACAGGGGTCATATGGAGGCTCTTGAAAGCTGTTTTCTAGTCCAGGGCTGAAACCATGACACAACAACTAGAGTATCTCAGTTAATACTAGGGGCCTTGCCAGCCAAAGCAGTTAAAAGCAGAAGTGTTTCTGCTCCAATATGACAGATTCTGTTTCTATAACTGTTGTAGTTTCAGGAGGTGGGACTGGCCAAGCTTGAAAGGCTTAGTGAGCTTTGTGTTCAGACTCCTCTTGGCAGGACTGAGTTCTCATTTAGTTAACTGGGCAGCTATTACAATGAAGTTTTACAAACTGAATGCAATTGTACAAACCAAGATTTTTCAAGTTTGTAGGTAAAAGTCACTTAAATGTCTGTGTGACTGCCAAGCCATCAACAGGCTTTGTTCATTTTGAATAATTCTATGTGATTTTTAGGTTATTAATTATACCAGTTAATAGACAGTAATATATTTTTGCCCACTGTTTCCTGGGCAGCATGCAACACCCCCTTCAACTCTTCCTTGGCTTTTATTCTTTCATCCTAAAAATCTATCGATAGCCAAAAAAGTAAAACACTTCCTTGCAATTTCATATCTTTGACTTCTCTGATTTGCAGGCCAAATCTATTTACCCTGTAAGTACAAGAACACTTCAGTTTGATGGTCTGCCAGCTCATACAGAAATTCAGAATTGAATCTGGATCTCTCAGATGAGCATGAAGATGCAGGTTACTGACAAATATGTGCGTTCATCTGTATAGTGCATACCACATGGAGCTGGAAAACTACTGAATGATGTAACTTTTTACAAAGTCTGAACTGCTTGATTATGTGTTTGTTGCAGTTTTATTTCTCATGAGGACATTGAATCTGAAGCCACCATTTCTCCTGTTGTCCTTTAGGTGCTGTAGCAGTTCTTATCCCTCGCCTAGACCTGGTGATTTCTTTTGTCGGAGCCGTCAGCAGCAGCACTCTGGGACTGATTCTGCCACCTCTGGTTGAAATCCTCACTTTCTACAAGGAAAACCTAAGTTTATGGACAATATTCAAAGATGTTTTTATAGCTGTTGTTGGATTTGTTGGATTTTTAACAGGGACATATGTGACGGTTGAAGAAATCATTTATCCTGCGTCCACAGTTCTTGCTAATGCAACAGGAAGCTTTCCTGCAGATTTAAATGCTACAGACTTGGGGTTGGGTTAAAGTAATTAACCAGGCACTGTGAACTATTTCTTTCCCTAACAAGAAATTCTTGACTCAGGACCTGCTTTCAACTACTGGTACTGTGTAAAGAGGTACAATTTGTAAGAGATGTAGGATATACATGTGAAAATACATTATTTTTTTAGAAAGTAATTATATATCTCTTCTGGACTTTGAATGAAAAGTTACAAGATTTTGTTTTGTTTATCAAAGCAATATTACTTTCATGCAAAAACATTCAACATCACACATGATAAGCAATTTATTTTTGTACATTTTGTTACCTTGACCCATTTTTTACTCAATTTCTTTACCCTTGATTTCAACTATACAAAAGTATGAAATACTGTATTTTTTATTACCTGTGGGCTAGAAGTCTGTAGACTTACATATCTATATTTCTATTGGAACATATAATAATTATTTTTACATTCTTATGTTCTGCCTTAAGTAGTACCTAGCATGCCCTTTGTGTATTTTTGCTTAATTTGTTTATTTTGAAAGAAAAAATAGTAAGTTCATAAGTAGGTATCTGGATAGAAATTAAATTTTGTTTAGCAAGCCTGCATGCTGAGTCCCCATGTACAATCCTGATTTTCAAGTTTCATGTTTAACTTTCTGTCTCACACTTCATAGATGACTTTCGCTCCAAATGTTGAGGCACTATTTTTGGTCTTGTTTTCTAAAAACCCTATAATTTGTGCAATAACATAACTTATTTATCATAGTCATTCGTGTTATGAAAAAAACAAATTTTTCTAAGGAATATTTTTAATCATAACATTCCCCTAAGAAATATGCTATGCCAAAATCTCTTCCACTGTAGTCATGCAAATTAAGATAGAAATAAATGTAATATTTTGCCTGCCTTCAATATATTCTTCAGAAATCTACCATTTGGTAATCTACCATTTGGCATGACAGTGCTAGAGTAATTTACTGCTAAATATATCTATATTTATATTTTCTCTTAAGAATATTTCCACTGTCATCTACCATCTGGTGATTGTAATGAGCACTTTTATCTCCATGTTGATGAGGGCATTTCTGATAGGGATTTGTTATAGCACGTAGTTTAAACTGCATGTATTTTTCCAAGCAATAGTTCTGAGTAATGCTCAAATTTTGATTTTAGCATGGACAAAGTTAAATACCTGGAAGGCACTTGGAAGGGAAGAGTCTCTGCCTGTGTGATACCACAGAATCAGCCTTTCTTATGGAAGTGCCACAGTGGAGCAAACACAGGTAGTTAGCAGAGAAGAAAAAGGTAACTTCAGCTATTCATCTTGAAGGTTTTTTAGTCTTTAAGCTGTTTTCAAAGACATTAAATCTCAGTGTTTCCATCTGTTTCATAGTGAATTTGTTGCTTACCTAAACCATACACTACACACTGATATATTTCTGTGCAGCATTTTTTACTTGACATTAAATTGTTGTGCAAGAAACATCTTTAGTAGGACTGAGAGGATTTAAATGCAAGTTATTTTTCCTCTTGGTTTTCCATCTTTCTATTTGTGTATTGGGAGAAAAAAGGACTTTGAAGTCCATTCATATCTGTTCTGCTTCAATTGTGTCCTGGGGAGCAGCTCTGAGAAGGTGCTTCTGCCAGGGTGCAGAAGGACTTGCACAGTTCAGAGTTTGGTGGTGATTTTGTCAGGTGAATACTGCCACGTCTCTATCAATGAATGCTTGCTGAGCTGGTACCTACAGCCTACAGAGGTGGCCCTGGTACCCAGTGAATGTGATATATCCTTGTGAAAGTCAGATAACTTGTTCAGAGGCTTGCTAGGTTTGAGGGTTCTAATCTCAGCCATCAGACCTTGGCAAGGCTGGCCCTAATACAAAGCCATGCACATCCCCCTGCTGTGTCTGGCTGCAATGCTGCCTGTCAAGGCACAGGTTTCCAGAGCAGCAGTGGCCACTGACTGACCAGGTATGAAGGAGTGTTTTAATGCAGTTGGCCAATGTCGCCAAGTCTAACGACGTTTTATCTTTCTGAATCTTTAAAATGTTTATTAATGTATTTTGCACAATATCAATTTTCTCCTACAGTGTAGGATTTTTATAATTTTAACACTCATACAGCGCATTTGCATGGCCTGCTCTTTCAGACAGAAGGAGTCAGGAATCTGAGTGTCCTACTTTGGATAAGATTAAAATGTCATGTGGTGAAAAACTTAAGTCTGACTAATGAGAGTGTCCTGTGAAGCATTGCCAAAGATGTAAAAGAGAGGAAATTCTGAATAGAAACCTCTTCTAAGTAAGAGTGTTCATTCAGCTTTTAAAGTGCTGCAATATTAGTTGCAAGTTAAGAGGCAGGGAGTGAAACTAAGAGATTTCATAGGTATGGTTTACATTAAGGTAAATATTTAAAATGGAAATGTACTTTAGCACAAGCTAAATTAAACTCCAAAATGTGTGATTAGCTTATGTTCCTGACAAGGAGCAGAAGGCTATTGTATTTATATACTGTACATGAACTTGTATTTTACAATATAATATTGTTAACAGTTTTAGTGTAATTTAATCATTAGCTGCACTACAGGTAACTGGATTATTTCCTTGTTTGTAACTGTTCATCCTCAAGTACTGGGCAAATAAGAGGATGAGTTTGCCTGATGTTCTGTAAAACTTTAATCTTCTGTATCAATAAACTACAAATTACCCTTCAAACTCAGTGTTATCCTGCCTGTCACCACTTCTGCATCACTAGAAGAAACAGCTGTCCTAATGCAGAATTTACCTTTGAAGTTGTCCAAGGTGATTGATGTGACACTCACAGGCAAGCTCCAGAGCTAATTTTTCTTAGATGATAAATCTCATTTTAAAGTCACATAGGCACTCCTGAAAAATCCCACCTCCACTCCAATGGTCTTCATGAGGGCACAGTTAAAGTTAGGCTTCTGAATCTTTTTAGAGCTGCTATAGTAAATTAGTTAATTTATAAAGGTAAAAAGAGATGCAGGTATTCCCACTGAAATTCCAGTTCTTATTTAAAAAATAGGAAAGAAAAGAAAAATCCAGATATTTTAAAATTGGACAAGCCTATACATATTTGCTCTGGACTTAGCCTTATCTATGAGGATGGAGTGCTGTCTCAACAGCTTGATAGAGAAGGGAAAGTGTTAACTTTGAAAACTCTTGACTAGAAGTGAGGACTGAGATTAGTTGATGGACAACCTAGGAGATTCCAGTTTCTCTCAGGGAGAGTGAAAGGTAACAGGGACATAGTAAGAGGGAAAAGTGATTAATTACTTTTTAAAAAACTTCTATATCAAAACGTTTTAGATTAAGGAGAGGCTGTATATGTCACTCACTGCCATTCTGTAATTGCTGGAATGTATTATGAACCTTGTCAGACCTCCTTCTGCTTTAATTTATTTGGTTCTGTATGGAATCATCAGTATTTCTGCTGCTTAAAGATTTCTGAAGTGTCAAACTATTCTCTGGTAGAAAACAAGCAATACAGATAACATCTGTTGAAGTTCATTTGTCACATGCTGTCTATGGAGAAACCACTGCAACATCTTGTTAGGGTTTCAGGAAGGGAGGAGAACCTTCTCCGTGGTTTTGTGTGTTATTTACAGATGTTTTGGCCATCCTGGACCATCTTAACATGACACAAGAAATCTGAATCTTGCCCACAGTTAGCTGAGTTACCCTTCAGACTCCCACTTGGTTCTGATTAGTGTAATGTAGGTCTGTGAGCTGACAATACTCTGTACATACATAATGAGGCTGGTCTAAATATTAGTTTGAACTCAGTATCTCAGTGGTTTTATCTCCAAGTTCTAGAATGCTTGGGTGAGTGGCATCTGATAGCAGTAATTTTTTTACTCTTGGCTTAATTTGTTTTTTCTTAAAATGTTTTTATTAACAATGAAAAATTTATCTCAATTTACAGTTCCATAGATTCACTCCAAGCAGACAGTAGCTGGGGTGTAGAAAGCAGCATCTAAGTAGACATTCAGTTTGAGTTCAGCAAAAATGTCTCTGCATGCAAAAGGAGGTGCCTCTCAAATTACAGAAAAAGAGTCTGCAAGGCTATATGGAAAAGCATTCATCTCCACAGACAAAGGAGCACAGAGGCACAACTGTGAGTGGATGAACCCCACTTCAAATAAATTCACCTTGTTTTCTATTCTTACAGGATAATGGGTTCATTTCAAAGGAGCAAGTTTCACAGGTTGCACCAAATGATTAGGAGCCTGTCTTGTAGCATGGCAAGGAAAGGGAAGCAGGGGCCACTGGTGTGGCTAAAGACCAATGTCAATGCAAAGGAATGGGGGAACTGAAATATCCTCATCAGAGAAATGGAGCCCCAACCTGGCTTCTTCTAGGGTTTTCACAGCACAGCTATCAGTCCATGGTCCAGGTGAGAAAATCACCAAAGAGGGTTGACTGGGGAGCATCTTTCAGGACCACTGCATGAACTGAGAGCATTACTGCTTAAAGGTAGGACATATGGGAAGTGTATTTTGGGTATGTACAGGACTTGTAATGGGAATTTGGAGTAGCAACCAAAAGTGCGAGAAGAGATGAATCAAAGTGTGTTGGGAAAAATGGAATTTTATGGTTCTGTGAATTTAGAGCTAAAAGGGTCCAGTCAATCCCATGTGAGCTGGGAATGGTCAATACAGGTGTCAGTCTGTCCATGTCCTGTGCCTGACCAGTGCAGTCTCTCTTGCCTTTTCACTAAACTAGGACTGAATCCAGCTGTGCCTGGCTCCTCTCTCTGAGGAGTTTAAAAAGCAAGGGCATCCTTTTTGCACCTTGTGACTCAATGGGAGGGCTTCTTTATTTAGTAAACTTTGTCTGAAGCTTCCAGTCCCACCCACGGCAGTGTCCCAATACCTCCCCTGGAGGGGAGTTTCCACACCTGAGCCAGTCGTGTAAGGGAGAACATCGGCACAATAAAAAGCATTATCCCACCTCGCAGGATCTGCTTCTTATTGGCCACTTACCTGGCTCAAGCCCTGGCTTGGGGTGTGTGTACACACACATGGTCATATGCTTATCAGGAATATGTGCTCAGCCTCACTGTGTGCTGGACACGCAGCTGTGGCAAACCCTCTTCCTTCCCTGCTACCAGCTTTGGCAGCTCCTCCCTATTTCCTGAGAAAACTAGTTTCTCTGGGGCTAAGCATCATTGCCTCATACTGCTGAGCTTTGGCCTTTCTGTCATTTTGCAGGTAAAAGGTACATGTGCCCCCCAGCACTCCTTTTTCTTAGGTAATAGTTTCTTTAGTGGTTTTTAAACAGCTCAATTGCTTCTTAAAATTTGTGGATGTGGCATTTTGTGAGAGGTTTTTCATGATGTCTCTGGATAATTTATGCTGTACAATATTTGTCTCTTCACCTGATGGATTTATTTGACTTTGAATGAGTGAGCTCAAACTGCTGAAGCCAGTGAAGTCCTTTCAGTTTTGTTCTTACATATGCACTCAGAAACAAAGTTTTATTTTGGGAGCATTCCCATTTGTGTTTTGGATACTTAGGGAGAAGTGATTGTTCTATATTTTAGTTTTCAGCAACTTTCCAAAATTCGAATAATCTTTAATGTATCCAGCCCTCTAAATGTTGATATACAAATGCCATTGGAAATTTCAGAGTTTATTGATTTTTTCATCTTCTATCTAATATAATCTCTTTGCCGAATAGAACATTTTTTTTGTTGGTTTCAATTGCCAGCCCTGAGAGACCAAAGTCCTGGGAAACCAAGGCCACTGCTCTTTTTTCATACTTCCCCAGGGTTAGTGCAATCATTGTGAGGATTTGTTAGTCTTTCAGCCTCATTTGTTCTACACCATCTCCTCCAAGGCCCATGGCATTGTTTCTGTGAATGGATTCATATTGAATAATAAATCATTGGAGCAATTCTGGCCCACAAGATAGAGAATCTATTTGTTCCTACTGCTGGGCAGGTTCTAGAGGGTGTCAGCCTAAGGCTCAGCAAACTTACTATTAGTAAATATGACCCAACTATATACAGGAATAAGTCCCTCAATGGGAACTTAGCCTCTTTCACCTCATCAGCTTTACAAGCCACCCTTCAAAGAGTACACAGCCTTTACAACACAGGTACTACTTCACTTTAGTCTCCAAAACTTTGCTGAGAATATTTGAATGGATAGTTGGATCAGATTAGTCTCCTTGCTTTACCTTCACTTGACAACTCTTTGTTGTCTCAAGTTTCTGTTAGAACTCATGGTGCATAGGCTACCTCTGCAGGGTTACTGCATCTGAATGCCCTCCCTCCTGAGTCTGATCAGTCCATGGATAATTTTGTGTCTTCCCAACCTAATGTTTCACCCTATCTGTCACTGGGGGGTTCCTTACTTTTCTGTTTTTTAGTGAATTCTCTGACATTTAAAGTTCTATATTTCTGTTTTAATTGCTGAACTCATGTCAGCTTGGTTGAAAGGATGTTTTTATATATATAAATACATACATTTCATATGCATGTTTATTAAAATTACCCATTCTCTTCCTACCTAAGCTATTTTCTTGGAAGTCACTGCTATGTCTTGCATCCAATGACCTTTCCTGGCTCAGAATGCAAGGCTAAGCCTGTCCCTGGCTCTCAATTCTTGACAAAGTCATGCTACTCATCATTGTGCTGAGCTGTTGTTTATGCTCTGCCAACCCCCAATACCTTGTTCATTCAAAGCACCTGTCATAATCATAAATGTATATCTGAATTATATTTATTGTGAATCTCAAATTTCTACTTGTTTTATTTAACCCAATTGTCACAGCTGATTTTGAAAGGTGAAAATATGGGGAAGTTCAAGGATTCAGTTGACAGTGAGTCTAATACACAAATGTGCCTGTGCCCAGTGGAGTTACCCAAGAAAAAAAAAAGTGTATTCAATTCAACTCCAATGAAGAAGCCTCTCAGGTGCATCCTTGATAAAATCTCATTAAAACAGCCATGGTCATGTGTGCAGCACAGACCCTCAGGTCAGCTCCAGAGGTTCTTCACAGGGGCACTCAGGCTGTATCTCAAATATCTAGAGGTGCCCTCTGGTCTCCAGTCACTCAGTTCAGAGACCTGGCCAGAGTGGGCCATGGCTGTCTTCTGGAAAACACAGTGTTTGGGCTGGGGTGGTGGGGTGACAGCAGCACTGGTGTGGACCATGTCTGAGCAGAAATGCAGCTGAAAAAGCTGAGATAAAAATCCAGGCTGGAAGCTGGAACGCCCGTCTGGATATAGTCCAAGGGCATGGGGACAACCCAGGGAGATCA
This sequence comes from Luscinia megarhynchos, assembly GCA_034336665.1. Classification (NCBI taxonomy): domain Eukaryota; kingdom Metazoa; phylum Chordata; class Aves; order Passeriformes; family Muscicapidae; genus Luscinia; species Luscinia megarhynchos. The sequence goes on from JAPFBE010000003.1 coordinate 77,467,728, forward strand.
TAGCTAACAAGACCTGATTTGCTGTTGAGAAAATCACCAGCTACAAGCAGTGGCCTCAGCTCTTTGCTTTATAGGCTTCTTTGGGACTCACCATCTGTCCTGTCTATTTTCTACAGCCTCAGACTACATGCTGAAGGTGTGCCTTGTTCACAAAAATCCGCACCAGCCAACCTCTTGTTCTTCCAGATATTTCCTTCCTCCTCTATTCAGCAGACAGTTTCTGTTTCCATCAGATTCAGCCAGCTCAGCTGATTATCTTTCCTCTTTGCAATTGCATTTCTGCCATGTTACATTTAATTTCAATAACATGCCTCGCCTGGCACTGTCACATGCAGTGCCAGTTGTTATCACAGTTTCTGTGGTTTTGTCCTGTAAATGTTGGCATCTTCTTCTGGAGGCAAAGCTATAGTTTGTCAGAAACTTGTCAAACATTTTATTACAGAACTTTTTTCCTTTTTTTTAAATCATAAGTGCAACATTTCTTAATTAAAATGGAGCAGAATGACCCTTCTCAATGTCCTAAATTATAATGCTCTCTTATTATATAGAACAGGGATATGGATCTTGTGACTGCCAGAGGCCAGGCTGGCATCACAATTCTCCTACAACAGTCATGTTGTTCAATTCCATGACAAATGATCCCTTACAGTCACTGCAATGCCAGCAAAATTTGCTGCAGCAACATTATTTTCCCAGTGTAGTTTGTTTCTTTTGGGGCTTGGGGGAAGAAATGTGCAGTTTGTCCTGCAGTGAGGTCAACGACCCTGTGGCAGCAAAAAAGTCTCTGCCTTGCCTGGAGACTTTACTTTAAACTGTGTAACTTCTGGCTTTGCAGTGGTTATTGACTGCCATATTTCAGCCCTTACTCTCACATCTCTGTATTCATAAGAGAAATTGGGGTTTTGTTTTGTTTTGTTTTTTATTTGGGACTGTATGGTTTATCTCCCCCTTTCAACATTATTTTAGAGTTAGCTGAAGTGATATGGCAAGAGTAGTAGTGATGTTCAATAAAAAAAGCGTGAATCAAAAGAGAAAAATTTATAAAGCCATCACAGTATTCTGAAATCAAATAGAAAGTAAAGTTCTTACTAGTACTGAAGACAAGGTGCTGGGCTCAACAAGCAAACATAGCAAATAAATCTATTTCCCTCAAGAATATACCTGCCATAATGTCTGCAGTGTTCTCACTTACAGACAGCTCTAGCTCACTGTGAATTACCTTGGAAGCATCTCTGTAAAATAATCTCCAGTGTGCTATGCTTTGAGGAAATAGTTCAGATCTGTATCAGGGTTTAGCTCAGACTATACTAGTTAAGCAGGTGAGAATAACTGATACCTATTTTCCTGTTTTGTTTCATCTTTTCCTTCTTCCTTACTGCTGAAGGATGACACTTCAAGAGCAATAATACAGTGTATTCCTATCAAAAGATCAAAACTGGAGGGGCAGTGACCCAGAACCAACTGCAATACAAGTTCTTTTTTTGCAGTATCCCTTCAGGCATGCAAGTGAGATCCCCAGGTCTGATAGCTGCTTTGGAGAGCCTTGGCTCATATCAGCACATTCATACTTAGGAAGGGACCACCCATCAGGGAGTTATGGCAGATGTTCAGTGCTCTGCACAATAGATGTGGATATGGGTGGCTCACTTTGGGCAATGTTTGCTGAAAGTTACAGGTATTTATTAGCTGCTGCCCTACCCATGCAACATCTCCTCCCCTGTAGAACAGTATATAAGAAATTATGAGGGTATTGTTATCTCATGTTCCATTACCTCCATCAAAGTTTGGCACAAAACAGGATTTTCTGTTTGATCACATCCCTAGCATTCATTTTTATCTTCCTCTTCAGTTGTTTGGGGGGGTTTGTGTTTGTTTTTTTGTTTGTTTGTTTGTTTGTTTGTTTGTTTTTGTTTTTGTTTTGGTTTTTATGTGGTTTGTTTGGTTGGTTGGTTGGTGGTTTGGTTTGGTTCTTTTAACAGAAAATTACAACATCATAGAAATTTTTGATAAGACTCTCCTAATTTTTTCCTAAACTCAGTTACTGATATGGGGTCAAGGGCATTAGGAGTCTGGAGGATTTATAACTAGCAAAGAATAGTGTGCATCTCAAACCTTTATATCTGTGTCTATATCATCTATAAGTGTAGCTTCACTCTTCATTTGCTCAATTCATTAATAATTCCTACTCCCTGCAGCCAAGTTAGGAGCTCTGGGATTAACTGATTTGAAATTTCTAGGAATGCTTCAACTTGTGCAGCAAATCCAGTACCATGCAACAAAAAGGGCTCCATGCACAGCCCTCAGCTGTGTTGGACAAACACCTACAGCTCTTGTCCTGTCATTTCCTCTTTCTTTCTTGCCAACATAACATGGCAGGCACACATACAGGCATTAGGAAACCAGTTTTTCTGCCAGATCATCTCAAGGAGCCATTACCTCATGTTTTCTTGTCTCAAACATCCCATTCCAAGGGCTCTGTTGCTTTTTATAACCCAGCTATGAATCTCAGAACCTTCTTTCTTGTTTGATTGCACTGAATGGAGATAATAGAAGGTGTCCACTTGTTTTTAGCTATGGGTAGATGAATAAGTATAAAGGTACCACCTTTATATGACACATGCTTCAAAACATTTTAATTTAAATAATTTCTCCTTGCAGGACACTCCAGACCCTGAAGTACTGGGCAAATGCTGAAACACTTAAAAATGTAAGCTTTGTAATGTCTCATTTCTTGGTCTTTCTGTTCTAGAGAGACATGGGGAAAAGGCTCTGGAACTGAAAGGTGATATCTAATGATAGAAAAGACTAAATTTAGTAGACAGACAGTTGTAGTATCTATTCCACACTCTCAAAGGAACAAATTATGACTTCTATCTGACTTTTTTTCTATTTTCTTCCTCCTTTCTCATAAATATTTATGGTCTTCTTGGCTATTAATTTTGAGAAAGGTAAATTTATTACCTCGGGGTGAGTTTAATTTTCATTTACTTGTCAGTTATCTATGAGTAATATCTGTGTAAATGCACTCACCAGGATCTCAAAGGCTGACTTTCTATGAGGTTCCTCCTGGCAAACAACAAACACCTTCATATTTTTCCCTACATCATCAAGTGCCTCCAACAAGATCTGCACAGCTCTGCTCCTGAGATACTGGATCCACAGCCTCTCTGGGCAGCCTGAGCCACCTTACCACCTTCATAGTGAACAGTGCCCTGTTTCTCTTTAAAGCCATTCCCCCTTGTTCTACCACTAGACACCCTGCTAAAATGTTTGTCCCCATGCAAAAAGTCCCCGAAGGTGCTGAGGTCTCCCTGGAGCCTTCTCTTCTCCAGGCTTGGAAGCTGTTACCCAGTCTAATACCTCTTTCTGTCCTCAGATCCTGATTAAGGCTGGTTAACTGTTCATTGAGAATATATTTCTCTTTGAGTTGAACTTCCTTTGCCCCTTCTCATCTTGTGAATCTCCTGCAACCTCGCTGAACACTGCAGTTACCACATGCCTTTTAAATGGTGTTTTTAATTGGAACATTATAAAGGTAAATGAGTTCAAACTTTCCTGTAATAACTTCAGTAATTACAGCTCACAAATCTGAGAATTTTAAAATTTGTTCTCCTATTAAATCGATTTTTATTGGACCTATAATATATAGAGAGACAAAATAAATATCTACAAGAAATCATGCAGTTTGGGATAATGACATGCTGCTGAAAAGCCTTACAGGCAATAGAAGAAGAAAACAGCAGAATATATTTTGCAAAATGTATAAATACACAAAATATACTTCTACATTGCTGGTTTCATTTCATACTTCACAGTGCTTAACTGGCATTTGGAAAAAATATGGAAACATATATAGCCCAGGAGTATAAAAAGGGACTAAGGTCTTCTTCAACTTCTCCTCATCCAGCTGTTGGCACAGAAATGGATATGTATTCATAAAACATGGACTGATTTGAGTTAGGCTAGGCAAAAGATTTTATATTCCTTTTCAATTTGGCTAGAAACTGAAACAAGAAAAGGAACAGCTGTGAAAGTGTAAAGACAATATTCAAATATATTCATAGAGCTTACAAATGAAAAAGGGCATCAGGAGATCACCAAACCTGAGCCAAATGCATTACAGAGAGTTACTTTGCATCCAGAATATCAGCCCAGAAACAAAAAGGCATCAGGTAACTATGCAACATCAAGAGGCTGAAAATCCAACACTTTCTCTGATGTTTTGCTCAGGAGTTTAGTCTCACTTTTTTTTGTAGTTTCTAATTTAGATTTTCTCTTTGCTTATAGACATCTTTTTAATTTTTTTGTTTTATTCCCCACCAGATTAGAGCCCCATTCAAGACATTGTGTTTTTTCCCATAAAAGTATTCCAGCATTTGAATGACATAATTTAATGATTGTCTTTTAATACTAATTCAGCTCAATTCTCTCACTGAAAAATAATCTTTTGTCATCTTTTTCTAGTCTTTCCTGACAGATCTGCATGTGTGCTCACTGCTCAGTATAACCCTTATTTTACTGTTTGTAAAATCCCTAGGTGCATAAATATTTCATTTCTTTTCCCCAGGAATATGAATTTTCACTTATTTCAATGAAATCATTTCCTCAACACCTTTTCGACACATTTCCTCAGCTTGCTCTTAATAGTGTTCTGTCTGTTACTATTTTTCTCTCTGCTCTTTTTTACATCATCAGCTCTGCAAAACTTATCTGCAGTTATTTTATATTTACTCCAGGTTGTTGATGAAAATGTTGAGCAGTGTCAGGTCTTGCATTGGTCTCATTGGTCTCAGCTGCAACAGCTAAAATATTTTCAAGCCAACAAGGCAGTAAGCTCTGAATGGTTTGGTTCAAGGTCTAGGCCAGGGGAGACTTTTGGGGTGCATGTGAAGATGCTGGTGGGAGGCAGCCTGGGGCAGTGTTACTTGGAAAATACTTGGAAATACTGCTACCACAAAAGTATCTTTGTAGCAGTACTTATTACTGCTTTAATCCTTCTATAGGGACTTCACCTTCTTAGCACTTCATCTACTCTGATTGCTGCATCAGTTGCTGCTTTTAAGTTGTTCCTCACTTCTTAAAAACTGCATTTTATTTCCAGTCTTATAGATCTCGATTTAGTCTACAGTCTTTGTGCCTTAGTATGGCATTTATCTATTACAGAGGGAATCCTTTTCAGCCACTCCTCGAGGAGGTGTGAAAAATTCACACCTGAATTATCACTTCATTTTGTTTTTTGTAGAAAAACATGTCAAGTTTCTGTTCTCCTCCTGCAAAGCAGGTTGCATATGGATCTCACTACTTTCCCCTTGGTGACATTTAATTCTGGGAAATTTGAGATTTTTTAGCCTGATATGCCAAGGCAGTGAATTACATAGTTGCATATTAGGATCTTTGCCTGTCATTATCATCATTATCACCTTTTAATGACCTTGACACATTCAGCTATGCAGAGGGCATAGCTATCACCTTGAAAACGTCTCAAAGACATTCTTTAAAGTCTTCTCAAAACTGTGACTTGGGGAAATGCATTCAAATCAACCCTGTGGGGCTGTCATCTGCTCTGATTATCACACTTGCCCATGGAGCTGCTGCTCCAGCAGCAGCATTTCCAACACTTGCAAGCAATCACAGCTTGCACCAGCATTTACCCCTTCAGTTTCTAGGAGATGGATGGGGAGATTTGCTATAGGAGGAAAGGAAACAAGAGGCTGTTAGCATCACTAAGCACAGATCTGTATGATATCAGGCTTCATTAGAGTTATTCTTCATGGAGGAACCTGTTTACACGGTGGACACTGTATTTTTTTTATTTTAGTTTGGAAGACTTCTTTGTAGTTTTGAAGTCTAAGAGCCATTCAAATTTGAGGAGAAGGATTCAGAAGACCTGTGATGGCTGGTTAAAATGGAAGAAAAAGTACCAGACATGATACCAGCTTCTGATCCCTTTGAGTATAAACTAACAATCACACTATTACTGGGTACATTTTGCCCTCCTATGTGACCTACATGGCAGCAAAGTGTAGATCATGTTTTGAGTCAGGTTTGTATTGCAGAAACCTGATCTTGCTCATGTTCCTCATTTCAGTGATTTCCCCTGGGACTACAACTCATCCTGAATCTGTGAAGGACAAAATACAGAAGGATAAAAAATGCTATTTTATGTGTTATCACAAGTAATTTAACCACTTCTGAAGTCCAGAAGTTTTCAATAATGTAAGGAGAAGGAAGGGAAAAGTAGTTCATGTCTATGGAGCTGTTTACCTGTATTTGCTTCATTAGCACAGTATCTGAGATCTTAAGTTACAGTGACATATTTTTCCTCGTAATGTGCCTGCAAGATAGAGGAGCTGTATTTGCATTTCATGGACAGTGGGAATGGAGGAACATTAGTGGTTTGAAATTTGCTAGTACTTCTGGGTATCAAACCAAGGTGTCTGTATGTTTTCAAATGACATCCAAAATGTCTCAAAATGAACAGACAGCTCCAAACCAAGAAAACGTCTACATGATCTTTTTGAAAATATTAGTTAAGGTCAGTATCCAGAACTTCTTGCCTCTAAAGAAGAGGAATAAACTTTGATGAAATGCCTAGTGCAAAGCTGGCATAACGTTATTTATTTTTATGGAGGCTTTCCAGCTTAGCAGAGAAACAGATAACCAGCCTATTGGTGAAAAGGAATTGGTTCTCAGAAGCATGAGGAAAATAAATTACTATGTTTATAAAGAATAAATCTTGCCAGATTTTTTTCATAGAATGGCTAAGACAGTCATTGAAAGTAAAGCAGTTGATTTAGTTCATTATGCTTTTGGATTAAAACACATTATTTCCTTAAGCAGTGAGCAGGAACTGCAGTGGTTGAAAAACTCACACCCAGAAAGAATTCAGATGAGCCTGAATACAAGCTCTCCTGGGACTGAAAATGAGATTAAGAGCATACAAGGTTAGCACTAAGGGTAATATTTTTGGCAGAGTGAGGTGGCAAACCAGGGATCTTTGTAATTACTGTTGTCAAGTAGTTTCTTCAGTAATGATGCAGAAGAAAAAGAAGATTGTGTGTTAATGCAGTTGAATGCCCTACACTGAGAGGAGTCAGGCAAAGACAGAGATGTTGGGGGTGGGAGTAGAGCAGGAGGAGGAAAGGAAGAAAAACTGGAATAAAAACTACTCAATGTTAAAAATCCAGTGTGAGTTGGTTTGGGTCCCTGACATCCAAATCTAACTGCTACAATATAAAGAAAACATTAAAAATGGTACTAGAGAGACTAAAAGAGCAAATATTTGGCTTAAATTTGCTATCTACACAGGTCATCTGCCAGTCTGGAGAAGCTCTTGATTATCCTTGAGGCATAAAGTAGCAAGTTTTGGGAAAATAAAGATTTAGGAATACTGGAGTTTCTCTGGAATATATGGGTGATGAAGTATCCAGTAAAAATCCAGGGATTTACAAGAGGTATCTCAAAAGGAGAACTCTAGTGAAGATGTGTAATGATATGATTTAAAACTTTTAAAAGGTTGCTCAAAATCCACAGATAATTTTATAGTTGGAACATTTTTTAAAAATAAAGTCTCAAATCAAATTATAACTGAAGTATCTAGTAAATTGTGAATCTTTTCCTTTTGCTCTCAATGTTTGGGAGGGATTTTTGACAGATCTTAATAAAATTAATGTTTACATAAGGGAATTTTAAATGTGAGCTCTTACCTGCATGAATTATGACCTGTCATTTCTGAATGTGTTAGTGGTCTGTGATCTGAATACAGGAAAGAGGAAACAGGGTGCCATGACTTATACCAGTCACTCCAAGTTACTGAGAAGAAATACAAAATATCCACTCCCAAAATTGCAGAGAGCCTTCTGGAGGGATAAAATATTTTACTGGAAATGAGTGCACAGTCTGGAAGAGTAAATACATTTGATCTTTTTTGATCTTCTTATGAAACATTTGAAAAACGAAGAGAGTGAAATACAAGACATAACCCAGCATGGTTGCCTGAGCTCACTCTTGTGTATGTGAACAGAACAACACAGGAGGAGCATTTATTCTGCTGTTGAATCTAGAACCAGGGTTAGGGTTAGAAGAATACTGCAGCAGTTAGAAGATGGGGACCTTTGGTGGGCAGCAGATGACCTGTGAGGCCAGCCTCAAGTTTAGTTACCTTCTCTGTCTTTTGGAAGTAGTAGTGTATTGTGCTTGCATTGCAAGGTTTTGGTAGTGGGGGTGCAAAGGTGGCATCTCAGAGAAGCTGCCAGAAGCTTCCCCCATGTCTGACAGAGCCAATGCCAGCTGCCTCCAGGACAGACCTGCCACTGGCCAAGGGCAAGCCCATCAGTGATGTGGCAGTGAATCTGGGGTAACACAGGTAAGAGGAGGAAAAAAAACTGCTGGGGAGCATCAGCCAAAGGAGACTAGTGAGAACATGTGAGAGGAGCAGCCCCACAGACCCCAGGTCAGTACAGAGGAGGGGCAGGAGGTGCTCCAGGCAGCAGAGCTGAGATTCCCCTGGTGCAGCCCATGGTGAGGCAGCTGAGCCCCTGCAGCCCATGGGGGTCCATGGTGGAGCAGAGATCCACCTGCAGCTCCTGGGGCATCCCAGCCAGAGCAGGGGGATGCCCAGAGGAGGCTGTGATTCCATGGGAAGCCCACACTGGAGCAGGCTCCTTGGCAGGACCTGTGTCCCATGGAGAAAGGAGCCCACACTGGAGCAATGTTTCTTGGCAGGACTTGTGATCCCACAGGGGACCCACACTGGAGCAGCCTGTTCCTGAAGGACTGGAGCCTGTGGAATGGACCCCACTGGAGCAGTTCATGAAGTCCCATGGGAGGAACCTCAGGCTGGAGCAGGGGAAGAGTGTGAGGAGCTCTCCCCCTGAGGAGGATGGAGCAGCAAAGACAGGGTGTGACAAACTGACTGCAGCCACCATTCCCTGCAGAGAAATCGCCAGTGAAAAGCCCAAGAAGGGAGGTATGAGTGGAACATATGTTTTAATTTTGTTCCTATTTTTCATTATCCCACACTGATTTGATTTGTAATAAATTAAACTATTTTCCCCAAGGCAAGCCTGTTCTGTGCACGATGGTAACTAGTGAGTGATCTCTCCTTACCCTTATCTCAGCCCATGAGCCTTTTATATTTTTCTTTCCCCTTGCCAGCTGGGGAGGGGAGTGGTAGAGCCAATTTGGTGGCACCTAGAATGCAGTCAGGGCAAGGCCCTGGTATACAGGCACACATTCCCCTGTCCGCCCTCTACTCTTTTGCAAAAGAACAGAGTTCTTCTAAAAACCCACAAGGGCTATTATAAGCATTCCTCTTTATTTTTACTCTATCTTTAAAATTATTATTATTTTTATTTCTTCCTTTTTTTTTTTTCCTTTATTTTTTTCTAGACCCTTAAAATTTGATGTTTATCACTGTCAGAATTTTCTCTCTTAGTTTCAAGGCATCCTCAAATTATTCACAAAAAGGGCAATTGTTTAGAGAGATGTTTTGGAAAGGGCTCCTAATTTCTAGCTTTATGTGGACCTGATTCTTATACCACTTTCTGATGCAGGTGGGAAACTAGCTACACTGCCTTTATGTAGTGAAGTGCCCCTTAAAGTCTTTCAGAAGTAACTCAGATTTGGATCCTCCCATCCTACTGGGCCTAAATACAGCTCTTTAATAAATGTAGCTATAGATAGATCTTGGAATAATGGCTAGTTATTAAAAACAAAACAAAGCAAAACAAACAACAACAACAACAAAAAAAGGCAACAAGAAATCCCTATCTTTCCACTGAAAAAGCTACATTAGATACATGCAGCACCTTCCATGAGCATTGCTGGGATGGATTTGGACTACTCTAAACACAGTTCTAATGGTTTCTCAGCAAAACTGCCCCTTTGCAGTGGTGTGCCAATGTTTTGGCATTTCCTAGTCTTTTCTGACATTCTTTCTTGAAGAATTACTTTCGGTGGACTGCATTCTTGTTCAGATGTTGTAGAGGTGTAATTTCTCATTAGCTAAGAAAAAGTAATTCTTTATTACCTGGAGGCTTGTGGCCAAGTAATATTGTTTCTTTTAACTACAATAATTAATCATTTCCTGTCCTTCTTCTTTAGATCCCTTCTAGCTGGATTTTTTGGTCTCAATCTCAAGTGTGATACTCACTGTAGCAGGGAGAAACAAGAAGCTGATCATACCCACTCCTTCCAGTACTGCCTACACCTTTCTCCCCACTGACACCTTCTTGGCATTGCAAAGGTATTTGTGTGTAAAATATCTTTAGTGTTATCCTGCATGAAATATTATATTCTTGGGTGTTAACACCTCAGAAAATCTCTCCAGGCCCATCACAAGGTGTGGAGATGTACAATGAGATGTGTGGTGTATTCAAGGGGGATCTTAGGAGTCACAATCTTGAGTCTAAATTGAGAACAACTTCCTCAACATGTGTTCCTGTGACAGAGCAAAGCTTCCATCTGTGTCCCAAAGCACACCCTGGGATGTGGCACTTTGAGACAACCCTAGAGGCAGTGGGAGCAGAGTAAGAGCAGAGAAAAACTCAAAGCAATAGATCACTTGGCAGCAGGTCAGGGAGGTGGAGTGACCTGGTCACACTGAGCTCTGTAGTGTAAGAAAAGGGAATGAAGGGCACAAGTTACAGCTGGAGCATGTAAAGGGTTTGTGAGTAATATTTTCCCCATTAAACTTCTCCCAATATTGTAGGCCATTAATTTTGGCTTCTGTGACACAATATTAAATGTATTTTTTCATCTGACTTTGACATGAGTATCTTTGTTTTCCAATCTCTGCTTATGAAATAAAAGGTCTCCCTAGGCAGAGAAAATGGAACATGTCATCCTGAAAAAAAGCAGTCACAGTGACACATGCAGTATTTCTTGTTATAAATTGCATAAAAATCCAATGTGACAGTCAATCCTGTGTAATATGCAGATGACAGTAGATTAGTTAGTTCTAATTTGACATAGCTTCTTATCCCTGAAGTAGGGATTGTTCCAGAGCATTCCTTACTCTTGTTTCAAAAAGTTATCTGATAATATGATGGAGGTTGTTGGAACAAAAAAAGAAACATACCTAAAATCAACTACAATTTTAACAGATAAACCATGTCTTCACTAAAAGTTTGTCATCCTGTTCTCAAGAAGATTTACAGTCTTCTTGTGTTCACTTATTTTAAGCTTTAGACAATTGTGCTGTGCCCTGCTAATAGCAAGAGTTTGGGTCCAGTTGTGCAACTGTGCACTAATTGCCTGAAAATCAGAATTGGTTTTGAAGATGCCCATGAGTTTCCTTCCAGAAAAAAAAAGTAATGAGAGTCCCTCTCTTCCCCCCAAAATTACTGTCATTCAGTTTGACTGAAATATGCCCTCCTCCACCATGCATTATGCCCAACCAAGCAGGAGTTAATAGCATTCCATTGATATAGCAAATTACTTTTTACTGGGGATGACACAGCATGCTTAAAATAATTTTGCCCCCACTTTCATTTTTTCCTATTCTTCCAATATGATTCACCCTCCTACACCTTTCTTTCCATTGCCTCATGAGTAATTTCTCTTTATCTGCATCAAGTAAATGTAATGCTGTATAAAAGCTGGAAACAGCTGCTTTTATACTGTAGTTACTATTAATAAGTCTCTGGTGTCAACACTTCTCTGATCAACCCATCCTGATTTTTCCCTTGTGAAGTGTAACATTCAAGTTGTAAAAAAATGGAAAAAAGATACAGATCAGACATTTATACTTCCTCATAACTTGAGCAGGATCTCAGATATGCCCTTTCCTTTAGCCCATCCTTAGTAAAAGTAGATTGCATGTGCCCACCCTTTTCAAGTTAAGCATCATTCCTGCTCTTAAGTGATATTGGTGCCCATGTAGCAGAAGCAGAATGAGAAAACCTACCAGCTGACACAGCATGGATGTTGTCAGCTTTCTTCACAGTTCATGAGAGGGATGTTCCATGGAACAAGGAGGTGCAGCAGACTGGGATGGTCACAAGGAAAAGACATTTGTGATGTGTTCAACAAAGGCTGGCAATGTGGCAGCTGTAGCAAAGAAAATGAAAGCCTCTCATGGGCTATTTTAACTTCATTTGATGGCAGACATACAAAAATAAATCAGTGGTCTCCCTTTGTTGTCAATGTTGTCAAAGCAAACCATGAAACCCTTTGGGTAAGACCACCTGTGGAATTGATCATTTCTCTCCCTTCAGGGTGGACAACTGTGGGAATATGCACAAAGTTGGACAAAAGGAATTCCACTTTGCACTGTACTAAAGTGAGAAACATCTGTGGGAATTTCTAGACCCTCAGTCCTGACAGAGAGTAGACAGTTTATGTAAATGCTCTACCTTTGCTCGACTAACTGGATGAATTTGTGCTTCAGTAGCTCTCAGGGGAGCAGTATTCCCCAGTAGTTTCCCTTTTAACCAATGCTGATGAGACAGGGAAAGCTGGGAAGTATATGCAGCTCACTCTGCAAAGCTGTTTGTGCAATAGCCAAATGCTTAGTGTTACATGCCTTGGGCTGAAGGCCTTCACGATGAGTTGGAAAGAAACATTTAATAACTCCATATAAAAAATAATGATTAAGTGCATTCAAATTTGTGGTTCAAAGACTTTTGTCCTGAGATAACAAAATGAGAGGACAGTCAAATCAAAAAAGCAAGTCAACAGTTGCCATTCCCTATTGTTGCTGTGCCCTTACACCAAGCCATTCCTGCACACCTTCCAGAAGTCTTCCACCACGCAAGCCAGGAAGGTAAACATGTGCTGCATGCATGCTTTAGGCTGTTTTCACTGACTTGAAGATGACTGTCTTCAAAAATACCTCAATGTTTCCTCTCTGGAACAAGGGACTAGTCCAGTGGGATGCATCAGTCTGAGAAAAGTCAGCAATGGCTTTGTGGAGCCACACCAATTACACCAGCACTCACACACACCACACACATTGCAGGCATGGCAGGGAAGAGTTTCTCCAGAATACTTCTAATTCAGGTCCTTTGCAGAACATGGAAAATGGTTATGCTCCTCCTAGAAAAGCCTTGGAAGCAATAATGAGGTTCAATGGCAAAAGATTTCTGCCTTGTTATTGAATATAAAAACAACAGGAGATTGCAAATGTCGTAAGATTGGGTTATTGGAGGGACTAAACTTCTTCAGGAGCCTTAGATTTTTTTTCTGATTCAGACTCAGATGATTTATTGAAACAACTTCAGAAAGATCAAAGGCCCACCAAGTAACGCTGGAGATGTGGAAGGGCCATCTGCTGCTGGAAGTTCCAGATACTCTTTCCAAAGTACAGCAGCAGGGCTGCAAGCAAAAATCCTTTTATTTATTGCTCTGGAAATTTTTCAGAAGAAGCCAGGTTGTGGCTGCCAGACTGAATAAGGGATGTATGAAATCACCCCTGTGCCACAATGCTACTTCTGCTGCATATAACAACACTGAATTGTTAGGGTTGGAAGAGACCTTAAAGATCGTCTAGTTCCAACCCCCTGCCGTGGACAGGGACACCTTCCATAGGTTGCTCCCAGCTCTATCCAACTTGGCCTTGAACAATTCCAGAGATGGAGCATTCACAGCTTCTCTGGGCAACCTGTTCCTGTGCCTTACTGCCCTCCTGGTAAAGAATTTCTTCCTCACATCTAATCTAATCTAATCTAATCTAATCTAATCTAATCTAATCTAATCTAATCTAATCTAATCTAATCTAATATAATATAATATAATATAATCTAATCTAAACTGCCCTCTTTCAGTTAAAAGCCATTGTCCTTTGTGCTATGACCACACACCCTTGTAAAAAATCCCTCTCCAGCTTTGTTGTAGGACCCTTTAGGAACTGACTGGAAGGCTCCTGGAACTCCTCCCCAGAGCTTTCTCATCTCCAGGCTGAACAGCTCCAACTCTCTCAGACTATCTTCACATTAGTGCAGAGGAAAGAGCTAAAGGGCTGGTTAGAGAGAGCTGAGCTGGCACTGAGTGAGCTCCTGTATCTTCATGGAAAAACCCAGTATATGCATTTCTCCCAGAAGCAGAAGAGCTCTGCTGACTTTTCACGCACCTTCCTGAAATTAGCTTAAGGGTCTTCTACAGTGTAGGATGTGGAGAGCTCCCCAGCATCCATATGTCCTAGTCCCCAGCTTTAATTTGCCAGGAGCAGGCTTGTCCTGCATTCTATACTGCATACAGAAACCTAAGTATTGCTTTTAACACTGCTGGAGGTGAAACATATTTCCAAATTTTACAGTCTTGCAGCTGGTTTGCAAGCATAGATAAGAGATAAACAACAATTAACATGCCAGATGGACTTGTATTAGTTGTATTTAAGGCTGATATGCACTAAGGCTGATTCTGAAGATTGAAAAGCAATTTTTGAGGCTGCTTCTTCAGGTGAATTCCTGCTCCTTATGCAGGATAGAGACTAAACAAGGTGGGCGTGATTTCTAAGAGCTTTGAGTGACTGAGCTGAGCTGTATTACAAAAATAATTGAGGAAAGTGTGAACATGACTAAGGAAATAAAAGTTAACTGATGGAAGTGATACAGGACACTAATTTATCATCCCTTAAATGTGTGTAGTCTTCAGAAAGATTTTACATTTATGTGAAAATAGTCTGAATGTAAATTTTTTCTTTTGTTTTTGCATTCATGTATTACACTGTTTAGAAATACAAGGTGTATTTACACATTTTAATAGATGTTTTGCAGAAGAAGCAGAATGGAACTTATTTTCTCTTCCAAAGTTTTTGGAAAGTATAAGTGTAAGAAGTGTATTGAAGAGATGGATTGTTGATAAAAACCAATAAATAATTACATTATAGAAAAGCCAGGAAAAAAGGAAAAAGGAAAATCAGAATACAGGATACAGATCAGAATACAGGCAAAGAAGCTAAGACTGCAAAATATCGAGGAAAACAGAGAAAGATGATGAGGAGGTGAAGTAAAATGAGAAAAAACAAATGAAAAGTGAAAGTTCAGGAAAAATATAACACGTGGAAACTAGCAGTGGATTTTATACTATTGTAGGGGGTAAAACAAGGAGGAAATGTCTTTCAGCAGAGTTAACCAGTTACCAAAACTGGTTAACCTCACCAGAATGCATTGCTGACCTCTCAGCCAGAACCCACTAAGCCAGTGCAAAGACTAAGAGTGGAACACATTTGACCACATCTGGCTGGTCACAGGACCCTGCCTCTGTGTGCCACAGACAGGAGTGGGTCCTGCCTGTTGGAGCCATCCACCTTGAGCTAGAGCAGGTGACCAAAACAGGCTCAGGGAATCATGATATGAAAGACATCTGGCTGGAAATCTAAATATAGGTAAGGTGAACTTCATCACCCTGGCTTCAGCAGGCCCTGGCATGGTTTGAAGGAAAAGCTTTGTGTGACATTTTGTTAAAGCATTGTGAGTCACCACTGCCTTCTGCTAAGGCTAGTGTAAATGAGCTACTACTGCATGTAATCAAACCACAATTAAGCCTTTGGGGAGCATGCACCTGTAAACAAATGATGAATGGCTTACATACTCTCTTTTCTTCTCATATGCCCAAGTATGAGCACAGAAATAAATTTTCTGTAATAGATTTTTTAATGGAAATGCACTTTTTCAGTCAAAATGGCTTTTCCATTAAGTACAAAGCTCTGTTTCACTGACTTAAGAGGACCACTGGCATTTCATAGGAGACTTTGGGTAACATTTAGCAGAGAGACAGACAATCCATATTGGTAAATGTTGACTCAAGGGGGAGTTTCTTTCTTCCATTTCTGCTTTTCTGTAATTCTTCAGTGAGATCAAGTTGTTGGCTTCTTTTCTTTGTTCTCTTTCTTGTAAATCTGGAGATAGGTCTGCTGAAGGCAGATGGACCTCTGACAGCAGTAGGTTCAAAAGCTCCTTGGCCACTTCCAAAGAATGTCAGCAAGCCAGAGGCTGCAAGCAGGCTCCCCCAGCTGGTCCATGCTGACTGTGAAGCTGGTACTGTGGGCAAGCCTGTGTTACTAAAACTCTGAATTACAGAGATGACAAACTGATGTGTGGATGAGAACAAGGGGTTGCTAACTCCAGCACAGCTCAGGGCTAGCTCTGCTTTGCTGTGTGTTTTCATGGCCCTGTGTGCCTGCTGACTTGCAGCTTTCCTAGGTTAGCTATCCATATCACTTTGCTTTTCAGAGGGCAGACAAAACCCTTAGGCAAAACTTGAGGCAACCATCAAACTGTGTCCAGAGTCTCTGTCAAACTGTGTTGGGTGGGCACTGCATTTTGCGTCTGAAGTTACATTAATATTTTACTACCTGACTTCAAACAAAGAAACCACAGACAGGTAGTGAAGACTGTTGAAGACAAAAATGAAAAAATCTGGGTAGGGAGTACTGTACTGTGAAAAAGCAAGAGGTATTTTCAGCTCGTCTTCAGCAGCTCATGTCTGCCAACATCTGCTGGCTGCTGGCAAAGTGGCATCAGTGAGGGGACCTGCAGTGATCGGAGTTTTAGGAACAGGGGGCAATTAGCAAACCTTTTAAAAACACCTTCTCATGCAATCAGTAGTATTAATGGTCAGTGATTTTTGAATAGCCAGCTATTCAAAAGGCATTCTCCTGCTATTTGCAGTTTCTTCTAAAGACTGAATTTAAAATGTGGCTGAAACCAGAGTGGTGCCCCAGTATCTATTGCTAAATCCAACAGAAACTGAGGAACCTGGATCATTCTGGGAGCCAGGCTGTGCACATGCACAGGTGGGAAGCAGAGTTCTTACCCAGAGAATAGAGAAGATTTAAAGCAAAATCAGTCTATGCTAGCCTAAAATGAAAGTGCTATAGCCCACGCTCTCCTAAGTTTAATAGCTCCCTACCCTGGTAGAAAAGTACATTTGAAACCTCTATGACCTGCAGAGACTGATCTGCAGTGTTTCCAAACCACTGAGCATCTCTGGCCTTGGGGTGAATTTACAGAGCTGAAGGAGGTACAATGCGGAGAAGAAAAATGTATTTGCAATACACTTACACCCTGAACATTAAGTTTCTTGAATGTATCAATGTTTTTCAGGGGGACTGAATGTATGCTGTAATGTCTCTAGATCTAAGCAGCTACCAACGTTTTAATTATGGATAGTACAATAGTACACCACTTCTAACTTTACAGGAAGGTGAGGGCAGTATTTGCACTACCTGCCTTTTATGTAATATCTTAGTATGTAAAACATAACCAGATATGAGGGATTTTTACTTAATAACACCTGGTCCTGGCAAACCCCCATTTTATAATGGATAAACTTTTTTCCCTGTAGGGTGGAAGAAGGAAAAAGAAATAGGAATGAAAATCATATTGGCTTAGCTCTGGTGTTTGAACCAAATTACTTCTTATTAATCTGCCCAATTTCCTCATTAGAGTGTCGCAGGTTTTCAAACAACATTGCTTTTGTCCCAAAACTTACTTCACATTTATTTACATGTATCACATTAATGCGTTAAGGAACTGTTTCATTTTATGCTCACATGGTGAAAAAATAACAGATTTGTAATTCCCTCTCCAGTCCTTTATAATGGGAAATACTTCAGGAACAGGCAATTTTAAAGAACTTTAATTGCTTCTCCCTCTAGCAAAAAGTCTGCAATCACTGATGCGAGGGCCCTCCTTTACTGTTAATGAATTAGTCAGCAGTGTGAGCTTCTCCAGCAACCTATTGTAGAGGCCACTGACTCATGCCAAATATTCTGGTACTCTTACCTACCTGTTGAGAGAGGAACAGCCTCCAGAAACAGACACTGTCTCCATTCCTGGAACTTTGAATTATTCCAAATCAGTTTTCTCACATTAGTCTCTTGTACTGGATTTGCCTGGGAAGCATTTGATAGCAGGGGATCTACAGAGGTGCCTTCTGTGAGAAGCTGCTGGAAGCTCCCCACACGTGCAACAGAGCCAATGCCAGGGGGTTCCAAGAGAGGCCACTGCTGGCCAAGGCCAAGCCCAAAGCAACAGTGGAAGTGCCTCTGGGATTCTGTGTTCCATAAGAGGGGAAAATATGTATTGTGCAGAAGTAATTGTGGTCAGAGACAGAAAGAGTCAAAAACAGCCAAAGGAGAGGAGTGAGAATATGTGAGAGGAACAGACAGCAGGGCCGGTGCAGAGGAGGGGCAGGAGGTGCTCCAGGCAGCAGAGCTGAGATTCCCCTGGTGCAGCCCCATGGTGAGGCAGCTGAGCCCCTGCAGCCCTTGGTGGTCAAAGACTGAGCAGAGATCCACCTGCAGCTCCTGAAGGATCCCATTCCAGAGCAGGGGGATGCCCAGAGGAGGCTGTGACTTTGTGGGGAAGCCCACACTGGAGCAGCCTGTTCCTGAAGGATTGCAGCCCATGAAGGCACCCACACTGGAGCAGCTCATAGAGAGCTGCAGCCCCTGGGGAAGACTCACATTGGGGAAGTGTGTGGAGGACTGTTGCCCGTGGGAGGGACCCACACTGGAGCAGGGGGAAGGATTTCTGCCCCTGAGGTGGAAGCAGTGGCAGAAACCACTTATGATGAACTGACCAGAGCCCTCACTTCAGTCCCCATGCACTGCTGTCAAGGAGGAGGTAGACAACAGGGATTAAAGTTAAGCATGGGAAAGAGGAAGGGATGGGGGAAAAGTGTCAAGATTTCTTTTTGTCTGTCCTTATCTCAGTCCACGAACCATTCACTCTATTTTCTCTCCCCTGTCCAGCTGAAGAGGGCAGTGACAGAGTGGCTTTGGTGGGCACCTTGTGTCCAGCCAAGGTCAACTCACCACACCCCTCTTCACCAGGAGAAACTCCTTCTCCCAGAGATGACATTGCAGTCTGTCAGCCAGATGCTGAGGCTAGTTTTAAATTTTATGCATGGGAATGTGAAACAGAAGAGATCCTCCTGTTGGAGTGGAACAAGAATTACCAGCCTAAATACACTCTGCAACAGGGAGGTAATACCTTTTCTTTGATTTTAGATTGGGTTACTTTATGCTGCTTCTTAAAGGGATGAGGGAAGGAAAAAACTTAAAGAAAAGATCACAGAATGTTTTTTGCTCATTTCAGCTGAGTCATACTGGGTATGACACCAGACATAAATCATTCATCCCCTGAAAAGACACATAAAAAACACATCCAAAAAATCTTTCCCACCCTTCCTCATACAGCTCTGACTTAGACCCATGCTGGCAATATTTGCAAATAAAGACTTTTTTAGAGGGAAGGTTATAAGAATCTGTGTGTTTTCTTTATCAAAAATGGGTGCTGGATACTTTCCTGTATTATCAACCTTTCTGACCTACCAAGAATTCCCTGCATTAGGTTTGCAGACTTTTTTCTTCAACTCTTTCAATTCTTTAGCCCAGTGGAATAGGGTGCTTCACTGTTATAAATTATCTTGCACTGTACTCCAACCTTTTTATGAAATTTACATTCCTCTGAGCAGTGTTCAGTTGCCAACCTGTTATCTCCTTCCTCTGGCCCAATTAATTTAGAGGCGATCAATTTAATCCTTGAATGGTTTGAACAGATGCTTGCCTCCCTCCAGCTCCTGTCCATATTTCTCTGAAAGATTTTCTGTTGGTGGTAGATGCTGTGTGCCAGACCACGTTGCACATTCAGGGGTAGCATTATGGAAGATGAAAGCTCATGTATTAGAAGAAGAATTTTTGACAGAATTTCAGATAGCAAATAAGAGTTGTCTTCATTCATGCAAACTTAAGCCAGGGTTAAATTCAACCTGTCCCATAGGATTGACACAGGACTTGTACAAAACCAATGCAATAGGATTCATTTTGCTTAAGTGTTTTTGTTTACAGAATGGCTTTTCACACATCTTGCTACATACTTGTGTGACTGAAACACTGAGGAGAGAGGAAAGAAGCCAAGACAATTTTTTTCCTTGAGTCATTAAAAAAAACCTATGAGGCATTCCATCCAGGGAAGTTGGTGTGTTCCTGTGCTCTGCAGCAGTACTTTTGAAAGTATGAACCTACTGTCAGTACTTAAATGAGCAGTGATCTCAAGCTGAACCTTTCAAAAGGAATTTTAAAAAAGGAATTGGTCCAGAGCCAGAAGGAGAGCAGAAAAAAGGAAAAGAGCCACAGAGTAAAAAAGCAGCATGAAGCTGTGCAGTGGGTAGTATTGTGGGTAGCACTGGAACTGGTGACATTTATACAGCGATAGCATTAAAGGATGTAGCCAAAGGAAAGGGCACTTTAGACTGGTCTAGTGCTCACCAGAGCTGAGTGGCTGACAAGGGGTGATAGAGAAGTGCAGAGGGATGCACATGGAGTACAAAGGACAATTGCCATCAGCTGAGCTATCTAGTCATAGCCCACCCAACCCCGACCCTCTCATGATCAGAACTTGGTGTAAATTGTTGACAAAACATCAGCACTCCCAAAGCAGTGGCAGTCGTAGCAGCTGGTTAAGTACTTGACTGGTTACTACTGCTGACAGTCCCTGTCCTATGCTTGGATCCCATCTTCTAAGACCCTGTCCATTCATAGAGTCACTGTTAAAGATGTGGACAGGGAAATGATTCCTCAATAAGCATAGCATCCAAAATAGACTGGACATGGGAAAATTAGTTTAATTATATTATTAGTTAGTAAAAGAAAAGGATAATGAGAAAAAAGAACTTTAAAAATCTTCTCTCTATCTCTCCCTTCTTCCCAGGCTCAACTTCACTCCTGATTTCTCTACCTCCTCCCCCAGGGTGGCACGGGGAGATGGGGAATGGGGGCTGCATCCAATTCATCACACTCTTCTTCATCATCATGTCCCTGCCACTCCTTTCTCTTCAGGGACAGGATTCCTCACACCCTTCCCCTGCTCCAGTGTGGGAGGCAGTCCTTCATGAACTTCTTCCACTTCAGTTTTTCCCATGGGACACAGTTCTTCATGAACTGCTCCAGTGTGGGTCCCTGCTTCAGTGTGGGCCTCCCATGGAATCACAGCCTCCTTCAGACATCCCCCTGCTCTGGCTGGGATGCCCCAGGAGCTGCAGGTGGATTCTGCTCCACCATGGACCCCCAAGGGCTGCAGAGGCACGGCTGCCTCACCATGGGCTGCACCAGGGGAGTCTCAGCTCTGCTGCCTGGAGCACATTCTGCCCCTCCTCTGCACTGACCTTGGGGTCTGCAGGGCTGCTCCTCTCACATATCCTCACTAGTCTCCTCTAGCTGCTGTTCAGCATTTATTGCTCAGTTTGCTCAGTGGCAGGTCATTCTTGGAGCCAGCTGGCATTGGCTCTGTCAGACATGGGGGAAGCTTCTGGCAGATTCTCACAGAAACCACCTCTGCAGATCCTCTGCTACCAAAAGCTTGCCATGCAAACCCAGTACACCCACACAGACACTGACATGTGCATGTGTGCTTGATTAGTGTCTGGGTAAGTTCCTTGAACTGTCTTTGTTCTCAACTCTGATTTTTTGCTGGAGGACTCTCTTTTGGGTATTGCATCTTCATTTTTAGTAGTTACACTCACTCACTCATACACTTACTCTGAGTAGGTGACAGCTGCTGTGTTCACTGGCTTCAATAAAATTCAATACAAGCTATGTCATTATTTTCTATTTGTGTTGCTTTTAGGCCTAATAACACAAAGGTTGGGCCTGGTACAGTCAGGCACTGGAAAAAATGTTTAATACTGTTCTTGCATTCTAATAAAGTCAAAGACAAAAAAACCCCAAACTATAATTTGAAGAGATGGGCCACTTAAAATGTGGGAATCAGAAGAGTTGAGAAAGATACAGTGGTAGAGGGCAGAGATTAATGGCTAAATTTTCACAAGATTGTAATTTCTCTCTTTGGGACCTGAAGGAAGTGGCAGGGCTATTTAAAACTATTGAGAACTAACTGCTTAAAAATTAAGTGTTAAGTGACATACTAACATCTATCCAGAAATCAATAGTCCACTGAGGAGCTGAATCCAGATTTTCTGACTCCTAGATAAATACCAACCTATAAATCCTCTGGGCAGAATCTAAGCCCCAATCAAAATTCCTGTTATCTTCAATAGGAAAGTTTCCATTCTCATTTTTCCCCCATATCTCACACAATACATCACAAATATCCCAGGTATAATGTTTACAAGATAGGAAAAAGAATCGTTCTTGGAAGTCATCCTGTGCCTTAGAGTGCAAAATCCCTCACAATGAGAGCACTGCTGTGGTGAGCAACTCCCATTCATATTAACAAAATATAAACTTTAAAGCTGTTTTCTGCTTCCTTGCCTGTGTTTCTGAGCATCCATCAGGAAAGCACACAGAAAGCACACAGGTGACATCCTCAACAAAAAGCAAAATACCAAACTATTTGATCTTACAGCTTTAGCTTACCTCCATTGGGGAATATGTTTTATTCTGGATAGACCACAATAGTTCCACTGTTTGTCAAAAGACTGAGAAATTTCTTTAGATAAAGAATAAAATTGATTCACTGGCAAAAAGCAGTTTTACTTCTCCAGCCCAGAAAACTTCAAAATGTCGTATTTTGCTGAGAGAAGAGGAACATGACAAAGAGGAAAACTGAATAAAAAACAGATATAGGACATCTCTGTCATGAAGGTTAGAAAGAAAAAGAACTTTCCTTAAAGGAAAAGCAAGAAGACAAGAAAAAACCTTCACCTTCTTTCCCCAAAAGCATCTAACATTTTGAAAATGTGCTGAGCAAAGGCTGGAAAAAACAGTTTGCAATAAACTTTTAGAACATCTTCTTCTGATATGAGGAATATTCTTATCACCCAATGCTTGCAGTCAAGACTTTTCTAGTCTTGCCCAGCCTCCCATTACCTTAAAACAAAATATTTCACACCTTCCCATCCCAGGTTAGCCATTGTGCATTCTCCAAAACAACCTCACTGCATCTCTGGACTTTACCCTTTTTTTATTCCGCCTTGAATTATCACTTCTGCCAAAATTTATAATGATTTCGTCTGAAGCCATCAGCTAAACCTGAACTGGGATTTTTAAATTATGTAGATTGGTGGAGTTGAGTGAACTGACTGTGCTAATTTTAACCCATGGTTTGTAAAATTTTAGCTGTCCTTGTGGACAACTTTCTTCCTGATGAAGGCATTCTGCAATGGCCAGCATGGCCTTCACCATCATCCCAGTCAGTAGTAAGAAAAGTTTGAACATCATTATTTCATTAGCCTCTAGTATCTTATGTTTTATTTCTGGGAGTTTATTGATCTCTTCAAGTTGCAGTCATTTCTCCTAGGCAATTCCAGCTTTCAAATTAAATGGTACTATATTCATGGCAAAGTGATAATCACAGTATTTTTAGTCGTCATTGGATATGAAATCTTACACTGTTATGATAATCTTAAGTCAAATAAATGTTCATCTGATAAATTTTAAATTTCAAATAAATTAATGCACAATAAAAATTAATTTAGCTGCGCCTAAAATTGAAAACGGGGAAATAATAATAATTTTTTAAAAAGCAGCAGGTATCCATTTAACTGTATTGGTTTTATATCTTATTAGTCATGATATGATCTTCACTCTTTTTTGAAACATCTCAGATCTGACTTGTGCATTCTCAGAGATTTTTCTCTTTTGAAGTTAATAACCGGAGCAATGGCCAGAGAGGGGGATATTCTACTACTGTCTTCATGGAAGTTTGTGCAAATGAGTTGCACCCTTGTCTTTCCACTGTGATTATCTGAGATGGTGTCCTGGAGCACCTGCACCGTCTTGGGCATCCTCAGGCTGTCCTTGGGGCAGGGACCAAGCTCACTTGTAGAAGACAAGCAAGTGGGCACAAGACATTGTTCTGTACTGTGAATTAGGCATTGCAGGAAGTGGTTGGGTGAGTTTCTGCCCACTCTTTGAGCCTTAAAGTCCTTCTTGTAGGATACCTGACATGGCAGATCGTGCCCATGGAAGAACCAGGGCTGTAGCTGCCAATCCAGCTTGCACTGGCATCCAGAGGTGCTGAAACTCACTGGTTTCAGTGGGTGGGACACTCTGCTGTGCCATTTTGGGGCCACTGCATATAATGCTGACTGCTCTGTTCTTTCACCAGCATTCTGCTTTCACTGTGCATTTTCTCCACTTTGCTGCTTCCTTTTTGCTCTGTCCTTTTTTTTTTTGCAGCAGAGCTCACATTTAGGTTCCACTGCAGAAGTTACCAAGAGACACTCAAGCTCATGAAAGCTCAAGACTCTCTCGTGAATTCTTGTTGCCTTACATCCTTACATAGCATGCACAATTATACATGATGATATACATAATGATTTATCTACACCTTATCAAATCAATTTGCCACGTAAACCTGAACTGCAATATAGTGCTAATTAAATAAGAAAAATATTTTAAAGGAGATTTCAGGGCAAACAAACAAACAAAATCCCCAGCCACACAGAAGGGTGCAATGTATGTCACTTATTTTCTCTTTTGGGCAGTGCAGATATCTTTACTTAAGCTGTCACCTTAGACATGATTGTTTATGGATGTTGTTTTAAACCACGCTAAGTATCTTCATGACTCCCCATAATGTGTGTATCATTATAGAAGAGACAAGATGAGTGGCTAATTCACTGACCATTTCTTTCTAGAAATCTGGGTTCAAATACTATGTTTTCACAAGGGAGGCAAAGGATGTATATTACAAAACACACCTGTCTGCTTAGTATGGTGACAAATGCCTGGCATGTACTTAAAGAGGAGATTGGGAAGATGATTCAGGGATCAGAAAAGTGAACTGCAATGAGATTTAATAGTTCTATACTGGGGACTCCCAAGGAATATTTTAAGATCTAAATGTCAACTCTATATCTGCAGTGAAGAGGACATCCCTAAAAACTGGGTATTAATCCTTTGATGCCACTACATTTACTGGGCAACCATAAGTGTTGCCATGAAATTGAAAAATGGGTAAGCAAATCAATTTAATTTTTAATTACATTTTCTCAAGACACTTACCTTTACTTCACTATTATTAATAACATTACTTAAAATGTATGTGTTCTGCAATGTCTTTTCATGGGAGGATGGTGAACCTAATGCATACTTTTCCTCTCTAAATTCTCTCCTGCACTGCAATCAACATCAGGGATTTTATTTACATTTCCACAGCTTTTTCATTTTCCAGTCTTGCTCACTAACTTAGCTCAAATTAGTGCATGTCATTGTACACCAAGGCCAAGGAGATGCTTTTTTAAAATGTAACATAGAAAATCATTAACCCTCTTACTTTCTTGTTACAATTTAAAATTTCACATATTTTCATGGCACATTCAGTTAGACAACAGTAAGTTTTCCAAGGAAAAGTTTAGCTTTGGCATGTTGCCAAGCTAATTGTTTGGCCAAACACAGGAACAAGATGAACAAGCCAAGTAATCATCCTCGAACACAGTGGTCCCAAAGAAAGCTCTGTGTTTACAGGGACCTGCATCTTCCAAAGTTAATTTGGAAAGGTTTCCTACTGTGTATTTCAATAGAAAACAAAATGCAGTTTCTAATTTACTTTCCCTGAATAGGAGTCTTAAAATGTTGACAAGTGCTGTAAATGTCATCTGCTTGGGATGTGCCCTGTATACAGCGATAATACAGGAAATTTCTCACAGAATGTTCTAAAATCTTAAACATTAATCCAAAATCAATGGAGCTCCCTCTGCAGAACTGGGTGCTTTGGGGCTTTTTCTTTGTCCACCCAAAATGTGCTATTGTGCCGAGTTTTTTTTTCCTAATTACACAACAGTGGAGAGAAGACAGCAAGAAAGTAGCAAGAAAATTAGCAAGAAAATTAACAAGAAAATTAGCACCCACCCAAGCTTGAGCAGAATAGGGATTCAGTTTACCAACCCTCCCATCACACCTAGGGCTTAGGAAATAACTCATTATTTCCAAACAAGTTCTGTATGAAAATTACATGACATTATATTGCCAAGCACGTGGAAAATAAAAAACTTTTCTACACCGGTTTTTCTTCATAGATAAAGCTGGGTCCATAGCTTGGTACCCTGAGTGATGGGCCAAACTTGGCAGCCTTCTTATATGTCTGACTCTTCCTATTCTTTTCAAATTTTATCAATCATAAAGCAAAAAATCTTCTTGCAACCATCTTCCCTCACTGACAAGCATTTCAAACCCCTGATGCACACACCTCTCTCTTCTGTGGTGATTTCACTGTGTCTCTTTGCCACTGTGCTTACTCTACATATTTATGGCATTCTGATTCCAGCTTCAAGTAGATTTCATTCTGCAGAATACAGATTTTTTATAGATAAATAAATGTATATACATATAAAGTATATTTTCCTCTGTTGTCTCTAATTGTGTCACTTTTAGACACAAAACATGTGTCACGGGTGCAGGGTATGATATTTACCTGAAGCTGGGCCAAACAGTGTGCTAGGCACATGGAGCTAAACTTTTGTCACTGGTAGGCTTTTTTTTGGTTCATTCTTAAAGATTTTGCAGGTGTAAAAGAGGTCTCAATTTTAATAGTACTGAAAAGATTTGGGTTAAAATGTGACAGGATCAAATATGAGAACAGAACTTGGTCTGCTGTCTTGAGTGGCCTTAAGGAAAGAAAGAATTTGGTGCCTATTGCTCAGGTTGGCACTTGAAAGAGTAAGAAGAATTGCCAATAACACATTTGGCCTGAGGATATAATAGTTCTTCAGAAACACTGATAATTAGTTTCATGGTGCTCTTCTGTGTAGTTGGTGCAAGTTTTTTTATGCTTATTTTACAAAATACAGTGAAATGCTGAGGGTTAACCTGTGACTCCAAGAGCTTTCAAAACAGTGGCAGAAATAGTAATGATGTTGTCCTGACCCTTAAATAATGTCAGGGCCCATTGCAGGAAGGAAAACCTGAGATTTTGAGTGATTCAGAGCATAAGTGTGACAGTGTCATCTCCAAGGGTCCTGTTGAAAACAAAGGGAATACCAAGAATGGATTGTCTACACGTGTCTCACCAAAATCAACAAGGAACAAGACTAATGCTGCCTGATTTTTTTTCCCTGAGATGCCCATGTTATTTTTCCTGCAAAGCCTGAGCAAGGTTTTTAGAAAAACCTTTCAGTGCAAGTCAGCACTGTATTATTTTTTAATGTACTCACCATACAAAAGGATGAAGTCAAAGCTGTAAGAGTATTCTCTAGGTTTGGCGTGGAAATTCCCCTTTCAAAAAAACAAAACCAAACAAAAAAAAAAGCAACCCCAAAGTAAATTAAAAGAACATAAAGCAAGAGCAGTAAGGTACTCTAGGGGAAGTTTTACAAGTCCATTACTATACACGCTTCAAGGCCTTAAGGGGAAAAAGGCCTTGTTGATGTGCTTGGAATAGCTATGGAAAATACACCCACTTGTGTTTTACTGAGTAATTAAATGCTCTATAAAATATTGATGTACCATGATGGCACATGAGAGAATACAAGAAAAAGTGTATTACATGGAACAATTGCTTCAAACCAGTTGTCTCCTTCCTCAGATTAGCTGATGTTTTCACCTCCTAAAAAGAAGCTAAATGATGTATGAATGAGGGAAAGAGCAGACAGCCAAAAGCATTGCAGTTAGTATTTTGCAGCTGTGTTTTTTAAAGCATAAAATTGCCGTGGATAGTGCAGCTAGGGGGAAAGAGTTTATTTTCAAAACTCAGTCTCATTGAGAGGATATTTTGAAGATGTCACAATCTTATCCTGAATTTTTTTTTTTGCTTCTCTCCTTCTGGAAATCATTTGACTTCTGATAAATGCAAGGATGGGCAAGAATTACAGTCATTTGTGCTCAGAAAACTTCCATTGTAAAGGATTTTCTAGAACATATATTGCTGTCTTCCACTGGATGCAATCAGAATTTTCCACTTGTTATCCATGGCCTTTGACATAAATAGTCAAGAGATTCAGATCAGCATGAAATTTTCTTGCCTTAAATTTGTCATAGTAAAACTGAATTTTTAATATAATTTTTTCAAAAGGAAATTTAAAAAAATATTTTCAGATAGCTTTTAGCTAAAATGTCCTTCTAATGGCTAAATACAGTAGTATTGTTTTCTAAGCACTGACTTGTGAATCACAGACAATGGAGTGCAATTCTCTGTAGCACATTTCCTCTGGGCATCTCTGTTTTGTTTACTTCTGGATATGGGTCCCTGGAGACCCACAGATAACGTGTTGATTATTGTCTGACTGTCTATGAGGTTTTTTTCAAGGACACTGGGAATATCCAGAGAATATGGTCAGGCAAGGCAATGAAGACAGATGAACTGCTTATGCATTGCAATAGCTGAAAGAAAAGTGTTATTAAAATTAGAAAAGACTTCTAACAATCATTCTAGCAGTGATTTACCTGTGCCCTATGAAGCAAACAAATACACGTGCCAATATTGTGAATTTCATAATTTGTTATTTTGATGATGCACATCAAAATAAAAAGTCAACGTTTCCAAGTGCATTCAGTGACAAAAAAAATCCCCAATACACGCACACACAAACACACAGACAAAAAAGCCAACAAAAGGAGAGGGTAACTTGGTCTTTTTTTTATAAACCACATGTGGAAATGACAGAATTTCCCTAAACTGGTGAGGTCTTTCTGTGTTTTTCTCCTCTCTGTGACAGATGCTGACTGTACACATCGCAGGGGACAGACACTTGGCTTTCAGCACTGAAAGCATGGGGACCTATCCTGGTCTCACACTTTTGAATACTTACTGTTCTCGCTGTGGCCATCTGTCAATAATACAAGTATTCTTTGGGTTCAGATATTTTTAAAAATCCCATCCTTTTCTGAAAAGAAATAATAACCATCTACCTTTGTTTTCTGACAAAAACTAAGTGGACAAATTATATTACATAGTAAAAAATGGAGACTCCTTCTAGATGACAGCTTGTAAGAATTTCATTTCAGGGACAGAGAGCAAAATGGAAATGAAGAACTAAAAGAAACCCAAACAAAAAACCAAATAAAACAAAAAACCCCCAAAACAAAAACAAAACAAAAAAATCCCAGCATTTATTAATTGTAATTTTAACACCATCTTTTGTTTTTTTAACAGTGGTTTGGGAGAAAGAGGGCTGATTCATGTTCTCCAGATGAGTTGGCAATAAGATCACTGCAGTGGCAAATGTCCAAAGCCCAAGGAGAGGAGGGAGGGAGTGAGGACTGCAGCAGTGCTGAGCAGCCAGAGGGTTTCATGGATCAGTGGTTCATTCAGCACAAAGAAGATAAGCAGAGATGAAACTGAGATAATAGTGGTTTTCTACATGTATGTCACAAGGAAAATGAATTATCCTGGAGACATTTTAGAGAATGGGAGGGTGGCAAAGCAGTGGAGATACCATCCTGACTGGAGTTTGATCTCACAGGGCTGAAGGAGGGCAGAGCCTTAGTTTCTGGATTCAGGAGGGTGCAGGCAGCAAGCCTGAGATGAACTTTCAGTAACATCAATGCAGGCTTTGGGTTGTCAGGGGCTAAAATACTGCCTGTTCTTGATTAAGGAGAGCTCAGAAATGTTACATTATCAGATCATGCACAACCTCAAGAATTAAGTGGGTGGCCTTTTCCTTGGGTTAATTAATAGTAACTATTTTGGTAGTATTTTAAACATTCTTACTCCTGTGTAAGGGAGTCATCGCATCATTTCACGCCATGAATAGTAGAAAAATCCCTTGGTTATGACAGAACCCATTTGAGGGCTACTTCTTGTAGCACTTTGTGCACAATTTTCCCTGCTTTCATAGTTTGCAAAGGGGGGTTGTTGTGGATTGATTCACTAATAGTTTCATCATGTCATTGTTTTTCACAATGTCATTGACAGGACAACCAGGAGGGGGTCAAGAATTATAAAGCAGTGTTTAGTTAGTGTAGTTTTGTTAGTAGTAAGCTGAAAAGAAGTCACAAAGGGTTCTGGAGTATCAACAAGTTCTGGAGTGTCAACTCTGCCAAAAAATTTGCTGGATGCTTAAATGGATGAAAATACAAGTTTAGGTGATGTCTCACCAATAGAAAGTTTGAAGATTAGTAACTAAATTAAACACCAGCAAACAGCAAATTATTTATTATGGCAAGAGTTTATTTTGCCTATTTCTTTGCTGGTTCTTGCCTTAACTGCCTAGTGGTTTTTTTTTTGGGTAACAGGTAAAAATTAAGTGAAATAACTCATTCCTAATGAGCTATAGGAAATTGCAGAAATAAGTCATTACAATGAGATCACTTCTTACTGAAGAAGTATGAAATTTTGTCCTTCGTGACAGGTTAGAAGAATGAAGTCAATCCAAAATAGCTTTTAGATGCCTGAACTTTCACTGACTTCAGTGGAAGTATGTGTGGGAGAGCTGAATTTAGTCCCGGACTGAACAGTTTAAAGGAATTACTTTGCTTCTTGTTTGGAGAAGGTGATTTTATAGACACTTCTCTGTTGTGGCCTTCACCACCTATCAGGAGCAGGTCCTATATAAGAATATACTTGTTCCTAAAACAAAGAGACAATACCAGATTTAGCCTAGGAACTTTGTGTGAAGGAGTGAGATCCCAAACCACGTCTTCTTGTCACAGAAAACTCTCGTGCCTGGGGCTCTTCAGATGACCTTGGATGTGTTCCACAGTCCTGACAGTTTCAGGGTGTTCTCTGTAGACTTGCTCCTGACCACAAGATGAGTTTAATCCCTTGCCTGCCTTGTGCCTGCATCCTTATTTGCTCCCAGGATGGATGCTCAGGAAAAGCCAACCGTTGTCAGAATAACTCAGCTTTGGCAGATCCACAGTGACAAAAACCAGCAGACAAAGTGATGAGGGTGAGGAATT
The DNA here is from genome assembly GCA_034336665.1 of Luscinia megarhynchos. Taxonomy (NCBI): domain Eukaryota; kingdom Metazoa; phylum Chordata; class Aves; order Passeriformes; family Muscicapidae; genus Luscinia; species Luscinia megarhynchos. Next base: position 77,498,476 of record JAPFBE010000003.1, read on the forward strand.
GCCTTCACAGGCTCAGGTATTCCCAGGATGTGGCAGGATGCTGTTTTTTAAAGCGTATACATGAGGAACAGATTTCAGAGTGCAAATGTGATGATATGAACGAACAGCTTGGGTTTTCTTTTTCCCTAGGGCCATGGATAGTTTTGCTGTGAGATTGAATTGGGGTCGGATGAAGAATTTGCCCTAACCAAACGCTCCATCTGTCTTAAGCAGTACTTGGGTTGCTCAGAACCATAAAGTGCTGGTGAGCCATTGAAAACACAACTAACACTGAGAGCCAGAAACAAAACATATTTATAAAAACATATGACTTTGACAAATGATTTCTTGCTCTGGTTCTGAAAATCCAACACCTGCCCTTAAAAGATGCTTTAAATACCCAATTCCTACACTTTGCCAATATAAAAGTTATTAAGAAGGAAAGGGCAGCCAAAATTGGGGTTGTGGGTTTAGGTTTGTTTTTTTGTTTAACAGAAAATTTAATCCCAGACTGAGGACAAAAATGTTTGAAATATTATGGAAGGAATAAATGAATGCATTAAGCTGTAGGAAATTTGGACATAAATACTTTGGCTTGTATATGGCATTCATCTGCATTAGATCCAGATTTCTGTAGCCTCAACTGGAACTGGAACACCACAGAGATGTGAAGCTTCAACACAACTGGATGCTTTGGGATAATCACTGGCATCATGTGCAAGGCTGCAGCCTTCTTTAGTCCAGAGTAAACGAAAAGCTCAGGATAAAACTGATTTAGAGCATAAAGAACTATGAAATATTTGCTTATCCTGTGATGACTGTGATTATAAGAAGACTTTTATTGATTAAGACCTCCTCAATTGCTGAATAAGCAAAGAACAAAAATATTATCTCTTCCCACAGGAGTGCACAGTTATTGCCTATATACCTTTAATTCTTTACTTAGTGAGGTAGATGTTTTTAAAAAAACTGCCCTGCACAGGTATTGCAGACATCTCTTAAATTTTCTGATTAAATAACTAACCTATTGCAAATCATCTCACAAATTATTTTATCTTGTTAGATTTCCTACATCCTTCAGCTTTCCTTTCTGGGCACATATATCAAGAAAAATAGCACTGAATATTTGCAGTTTGGGCTAGAATTAGCTTGTATGATATGCTGCAGAAATATGCTTTAGATAAGGGAAAAATATTTAAGAATTAGTTATAGGTTTCTGTATATGTGGTATTTACTCTCCATCCTGCCCAAAGCACTGAGGTATGAAAATTCAAAGAATGGTAAATTTTAAAAAAGTCTACATTAAAAATGCAATTTTTATTTCAATCACTGTTCTGCTCCAGATATAATCAACTTCAAAATTCTTGTTTCCTGGAATGTGGCTAGTTTTATAGTTAAAATAATCAGGAAAATGCATATAAATAATAAGAAGGAATAAAAAAGAGTAGGCAAAAACTGCTGTTGCTGTACTGCAGTCAGGACATAGCCATAGAAATTTCACAGGTAGTTATTATTGCATTTTACATTCTGTTGGAACAAGATAGTTTTGAAATTATAATGAATCTCGGATAGTAAAACTGTGTAGAGCTCCAGCATTTATAAAACAGGTAGTAATCTTCCCTTTACTCTGATGGTGTTTGCAAAGTTGATCAACTCTCCCAGAACTAATCACTGGAAAAAACCTGTATTTCACATTGGTTCATTTTCAGTGTGGCCACCACTCTGGATGGTGCAACTAGAGGAGCAAAGGATAAAGAAGGGATAGGGAGTGCACAGGACAGAGGAAATTTCAGAAGAAATGCATGTAAACAAGAATTTGTTGCTGGTGTGATTGAAATATTAACAGTTTAATCCAAGAAGCAAATAATAGTTCAGACATAATAATCACATAGGAAAGAAAAATGCTTCAATGCAGAAAAAGCTTCAATAGTAATACAATAATGATAGCTATACAATTACAGTTATTATTCTCACCCTGTTTAGTTTTTAGACCCCTTCTGCCTCACTCTTTCCCTGCTCTGAGTCCTAAGGTTGATGGTTTTGTTTTGGTGGTTGGTGGTGAAGGGGGAGCTTTGGCCCACTGTCAACATCTGGAAATGCAGGATGTTCATGGTGCTGTTTTCCTCTCCCTCATTTCAAGACACACATGGGGCCACATTCATGTATTTGCTAACATATTTTTACACCTTACTCTTTTTTGATTGCTCTGCAGCTCCATGTTACATCTGAGTATATGATATATGAAGCATTTTACAATTGCTCTTTGCTGTCTCTATTACCCCTAAAGCCAGGTTTAGCTGGCTCCAGTTTGTCTGCCTTGTGCAGCTTGTAGAGGTCAAGGAAAGCTTATCTAGGGCAAGCCCTCCCTCTGAGGTTTAAACAGCTCCGTACAAAGCTTTTGCTTTCTTTGTGACATTGGCAATACTGTATTACAGGTTTGCATGGTAAAAACCTGTCCGTTTTCTGCAGTCCATTTCCCTTGTGCAACATTCAGTTGTTGAATTAGGGATGTTTGAAGGCACATCCTGCCCATCCTCTTAGTATCCTCCTGTGGGTCTGTTGTGAATTTCCTTTATAAGAAACCTTTCTATCAGACATTATTCCAGGGAAGAAAGAAAACCTTTCAGAGAAAGTTGGCTTAAGCCAGTCTTTACCTTTGTTTTTTAGATCTCCCAAATTAACTGTGTGCTCCATCTCTTAAGGACCAACTGCAAAAAAAAACAAAGGAAGGGAATTCACTCTGTTTGTCACATATGACAAAATCCATAGAAAAGACAATCTTCTTAATATGTGTAGGTAACCAAGCACAAGAAGATGCTCATGTGGTTAGGATTTTATCCAAACTAGTTGGCAGGGGAACACAAATAAATCAGATTACACAGGTAAACCTACTGTTCCTGTCATTTTAAATTCAATTAGCTTTCTTTCTGTCTGTTGAAGACATTCCAAGGAGTCCAGTGGTGAGTCACTTCATCTCAACCACCCACCCAGAGAAGAGGGAAGACAAAATGCAGATGAAAGGGAGTACAGCCCACAAAGGGCCTGTGAGTATTGAGCAGGGTTTATGTGATAAGCCCTCATAAATATAGCTTTATCATAGAATAATTCTCATAGAATAGTTTAGTTTGGGAAAAAAAATGTTCAAGTTCAACTGTAAAATTATGCTGAGTTTTAAGATTTTATTATGCTCACAGTCTTCTCTCAGGCAAGCCTATGCTAATTCCAGCACTGGAATCTTGCTCCTGTACTACCAGCTGTTCCTGGCAGTGTGAGCTCTGGGGCTGGCCATGCACACACACACACACAGTGGGGCACAGGGGGTACCAGCCCACCCAGGCATGGCCGTCCCACCACTTCCCCAGCTGGATGTTCAGAGCCAGCCAGCCACCCCTCTGGTATCCTTCAACAGCTCAGCACTGCCAGTTTTACCCAAATCACTTGTGCCCTAACTTTACTTGAGTGTTTTCTTAAAGATGGTTTAGAAAAAAACAAAACAAAACAACAAAACACAGGGTTGTCTAGAGGAAGAAAGGGACCCAAATCAGGAAAGTGTCTTGTGGTAGTGACACTTCCTCTCCAAAATGTGTTTTTCTTGTAAACTGGTGGAAGGAAAGTGCTGTGAGATTGTGACCTGGCCCTGAGGAAATCACAATAATCTCCCTCTCTGCCAGCTTCTGTGAGCTTTTCTTCTTGGGACTGTTTCTGGCTGAAAGGCAATTGCAGTATTTACCCCAGCAATGTTAGGGAGCTAATGTTCTTTAAGCTTCAAACCATGGAGATGGAAGTTCCTTCATAAACAGAAGGTGCTGCAGGAGACAAGATGTAGTTAGCAGCAAAGGAGCTGCATAAAGGAGTATTCAACAGGCTGTGTCCTGAGAGCAAGCGTGTGTCAATGCTTGTGCATCTCAGGAGGTCTGGAAAAGAGGATCCCAGCCTGCACAGTTATTATGACCAGATAATTCAAAAGCCCAGGAAGAAATGTGAATAAAGAGGGCAGATGAAAACACCTAGGGGCTAATGCACAAGAACAGATATTCTATTGGTATGCAAGTGATGAAAAATACTAAACAATCATCTTAGTTTGTCTACAATGAAGAAAAATATCAAGGCTGATATTGTGGTGTCTTTACTTTGTGGATGGTCCCAGTAGAACTTAGGGTGCAAATTTCAGAAGGAAATGCACTTTTGGAATGAGGTTAGGAAGGATTACGAGGGATAAAAGGGCAAAAATCATAGAATTGATTACTTCTGGTGCTCTGAGAATAATAAACAAACTCTCTGATCAAAAGCATAGAGTAATTCCAATGCACAGAGCTAATCTGTTCATCAAGCAGGATGAAATGTAACAACCCCTAAGACACTCAGGTGATGACTGGGAGCAAACCCTGCTGCTTTCTTTGAGCTGCACCAGTGAATACTGGCAAACATTGGTGATGGGATGCACTGCCAGAATCAGGGAACTTTACACACAGTAGGTTTGTGAGAGCAGATTTTTTTTGCCACGTGCTAAATATGAAAGCTCCTATGTTTTTACACAATACACAGTGACTGTGCTGGAGGTTTGATAGCAGAATCCTGTTACTTGCACATCTAAATGCCTTCAAGTCATGGTAATGACCAGTGTGCTAACAATCAGGTGGAATGGCCTGTACCACTTCAGGTGTCTATTTCCCTGCAAGAAACCAAGTACTTGCCAAGTACTAGAACCACCATGTGACCCACAGAAATCATGAGGAGGCATTAAGAGTAATTGGGGTTTTTACTTGTTACTTCAATTAGCCTGCCTAGTTCAGAATGCTAGGTGGACAGTGTGCTGGGATAGCAACAAACATAACATTTGCAGAGATGTGCTTTGGACTAGGCTATGGGAACGAAATGCAAGACTGAATGAATGGAATTGCCTCCAGTCTGGATTATTATTGTAGCACTGTTTATGAGTGAACCAAGACTATATTTGAGTGGCACTTTGGCTCTGGCAGGGTATCTCTAGGGGACACAGAATAACAGCCATTGCAGTGGGGCGTATTTCTCTGTACTGCTTGCTGATACAATCCCTAAAAGTCACTCCATCACATCCACTAGAGCAACTTCTACTGGTGTAACTGGTGAAGGATTAATCCGTTCAAAAAAAAGACTCTGTGGCCTTGTCTCTTCTTCAAGCTTTTGAGAAGTTAGCATCCAAAGTCCATGCCTTCTTTTGAGACTCAAAAGAATCCTTCACAGTTAAGGGCTCTGACTTTTATCTAGGTAGTCAAAATCTGGCTCCTGAATATTTGTTGATGTAAATTGTTCCTTGTTGGTAAATTACTAGGCAATTATTTTATAAACAACCAGTGGCCTAACTCATTCTTGTCCCTCAATAGGGGCCCTTGCATTTGGCTGTGATGAATTTTTGCCATATAATTTGAAAATCAAGCATGAAAAGGATTAGAAAAAGCAGCCAGACATCTTTTCCCTATTAACAGGATTTAGAAGTTAGGTATTAAAGCAATCAAGACTTTAATATTTCATTTATATTATTATAATCTTTACAATGACCTTTTAGGTGGGGAAAAAAAAAAAAGAAAATGAATCAGTGCATATGTTAAGTATTAGCATTTTCCTAAAGAGTTATTTTCTGTCCTTGAAGTTTTCTTCCACCTGCCATCCACTGTTTTTCCTAATAGATACATGAAGAAATGCAAAATCACTCCTTAAAAGGTTTTTTTCTTCAGGATTTTTTTTTCTTTCTATGCAATGTAGTGAACAGCCCCCCTCCTGCTCATGCTAGAGGGCTCAAGTTTTTGCCTCTGAAGTGACGCATTTTAGTGCCAAGAGAGTAGGAAGAATTAAAAAAAATTGGGGATCTGGGAATCCCCAAATCTGGGAATTTGGGGTGCTGAATTCCCTTGAAAACCTGACTTTAGTGTTTCTATAAAAATGTTTATGGCCTCAGCTGAGGCTCAGCTTATTTTTTGAGTTCTTGCCAACTACTAGAACAGAGCCATTGAAAACTCATTTTCTAAATTACCCCTTATAAAGGCTGCCCAAACCAACAGGAATTCCGTCTCTGTTATTGATTTATTCAAAATGAACTTAATCAGTCTAACTCTGGTGTTCAAAGGTAGTCATTAACTAGTGTTTTAACATAAAATGGTCAATGGATTGAAGAGGATAGAAATACAGCTAACTATTGATCAGTGGGATTAGGATATGGTAAACTTCCAGTCTGCCTCCTATTCAAAAGCCTGCCCTTGGCTTGAACAGATTGTCTATCTCCAGAACACGGTCTGCCGAGGGGAAAACATCCCCCTGGGACCCAACAGCACATTAGTTCTGTTTCTTTTTTTTTTTTTCACCTGGGCTAACATTCTTCATTACTATAGTAGTGAAGTATATATACACACATACATACTACATACTATAGTAATGAAGTACATACTATACGTACAAACATATATACATACTGTACATACATACTATAGTAATGGAGTACATACATACTATAGTAATGAAGTACATACATAAGAAGTACGTATAGCGCATAGCTGGGACTTTCCCAGCCAGAGGAGGTCTGGGCTGGCCGGCTGGCGGCGGTTCGAGCGCTCCAGGCCGTGCTACCCGCCCGTGCTACCCGCCCGTGTCCCGCTCGTGTCCCGCTCGTGTCCCGCTGGTGTCCCACTCGTGTCCCGGTTGCCCGGGTGTGACGCCGCGGGGGTTCCACGTTCGCTGTCCTCGCTCCCGGCGTTGGGGGACACGGCAACCGCCGCGGCTGCCGAGCGCACTTGTCCTCTCGGTGCTGCCGAGCGCACTTGTCCTCTCGGTGCTGCGGATCGCGTCTCTCCTCTCGGTGCTGCCGAGCGCAGCTCTCCTCTCGGTGCTGCCGAGCGCACAGCTCTCGGTGCTGCCGAGCGCAGCTCTCCTCTCGGTGCTGCCGAGCGCAGCTCTCCTCTCGGTGCTGCCGAGCGCAGCTCTCTCGGTGCTGCCGAGCGCAGCTCTCCTCTCGGTGCTGCCGAGCGCAGCTCTCCTCTCGGTGCTGCCGAGCGCAGCTCTCCTCTCGGTGCTGCCGAGCGCAGCTCTCCTCTCGGTGCTGCCGAGCGCACCTCTCCTCTCGGTGCTGCGGATCGCACAGCCGCTCTCCGCGGCTCGGCACAGCCTCCCGGGTGTGCTGAGCCCAGCCCGAGCCATGGTGCTGCCCGACCTGCACAGCGCGGCCGCCAGCGCGGACCTGGCCCGGCTGCGGCAGCGCTGGTGGCTGAACAAGCTCTTCATCAATGCCTACAACCGCGACAAGCAGTAAGGACAGCAGGCCTCTCCAAGGGGTGGAATTGGTCACAATTATCAGAGTCAGGGTGGTTATTTTATATATGTGTTTTGCCTACTTTCAAGCCTAAGCAGCAAGAAAGTAGAACAGGCAGCAGCTGGCATCCCTTAGCCAAGGACATCCTGGAACTAACAAGCATTAAGGATGAAGTAAATCAAGATATTGTTGTGTCAGTAGAACAGACAGCAGAAGCACCCCTTAGTGAAGGACATCTGTAAAGGCTGTAGTAAATCAAGATATTGATGTATTTCTATGAATATACACTGCCAGTTTGGCAAAAGACTTAAGGTCCATGTATACTGTAGCTGCGTTGACTTCATTATAATACTAAAAATCACACCTACAGATTAAAAATACCCCTGCCCAGGTGAAGACCCTTCCCCTAAGCATGTATAGAAGTTAACTGTTGTTACACAACTTGTGTGGAAACTGTTAACCAACCATAGTAGAGGGGCTGTACTTGGAAAGTTTTTAATTCTGAACTTCTATGTATAAATAATAGCATGGAAAGTCAGGTGGGGTGTGCTTTATTTACGAAGTACCACTGGGCACCCAGGCATGTGTAACTCTGAAACACATAATCAGTGTCTCTCTCAAGTGGGCAATTATTGGCTTGCTGCACACCAGGTAACAAACTCTATTTTACAGAGAAAACACTCACCCTGGCTGGTAGAGCCAGCAAAGCCCAGCATTGTGCCTGGCAGCAGGGCCAGCCTTATAGAAGCCCTGCCTGAACTGGAATAGGAGACAGTGAAAGCCCCACTCTGCTCTGCCCTGCTCTGGAGCCTGGGCCTGTACTTGATCTTCTTCTTGCCCCATCCCTATTTATTCAAGTGCTCAGGCTGGATGGGGCTCTGAGCAATCTGGTCTAGTGGAAGGTGTCCCTGCTCATGGCAGGGGTTGGAACTAGGTGATCTTTAAGGTCCCTTTGAACGCAAACCTTATTGAGATTTGATGATTCTGTGGAGCTCATCAAGCCTTCATTCAAGCAGAGACAGTTCCTTTCCAGGTGCCAGACTGAGTGGCTTGGTTTAGAAGGGTATGGATTCACAGAAAGCCAGCACAGCTGGCTTCCCAGTGCTGTCAGAAGTCCCATCCCATCTGTCTCTGGGACAAAACTGGTGCAGGACTGATGGGGGGAGGAACTCAGCTCACACTGGTTCTGTACTCTCTGTAGACTTACACAGCCTCCATTGCTAAGCAGTGTTTACCCTAAGTCAAGGACATTTTCAGTGTCTCATGCTTTGCCAGTGAGAAAGTACACAAAAAGCTGGAGGGAGCTTAGCCAGGTCAACATTCTGGAATGGGATTTGGCATCAGTCAGTGGGTTGTGGGCAGCTGTATTGTACATCACAGGTTTTTCTTGGAATTTTTGATTTACTATTATTATTATAATATTTATTTTATTTTATTTTTGTTCTATTTATCATTCTGTTAGAATTTAATTGTTTTTTAAAGTTTTAATTTTGATTCTCCTCTCTGTTCCACTAGGGTGGGAAGGGAGAGGGTGTCAGCGAGTGGCTGCATGGTGCTTAATTGCCATCTGGACTTAAACCAACTGCATATGTTTAATTTCTAGGACTCCTCTGCATCTTGCTTGCATAAATGGCCATGCAGATGTTGTTCAGTTTCTGGTAGAAAAGAATTGCAAGCTAAACCCTCGTGACAAATTGAACAAATCACCACTAATGAAGGTATGCAGAAGGGGCGTATGTTCTCTAATCTTTGATGACGCTCATACTTTCCAGTGTTGGCAAACTCCAGGAGTTCTGACAGGGAGAAACATAGATGTTGGAAGTTATTCCCCTTTTGTGTCTTGTTTCCAGGCAGTAGAGCACCAGCACATGGACTGTGCAGCTATCCTGCTGGAGCACGGTGCCAACCCCAACCACAAAGGTGCGAGCGGTAACACTGCCCTTCACTTGGCCGTCATGGTTTCCAGCAAATCCCTGGTGGAGCTGTTACTTGAGCACGGTGCAGATATTGAGGCCAAGAATAAAGTAAGCTTGGTCTTTGGGTGAAGCTGCTCTTCCCAAGCCAACTTGCTCCACTTCAATCTGTTATTCTAAGAGACATGATTTCTCCTTTCAGTTGGGATACACTCCGCTTGCTCTTGCAATCACCGAAAACCGTGAAGAAATGATCAAGTTCCTGCTTCAAAAAGGAGCTGATGTGAATGCTCAGGATAATGTTTTTAGGTAAAGGGTTTGCCAAAAATGCAAGTGGGAGAGTCCTTAGCACTGTTTGAGTTGGATGGGAGCTGTAAGAATGAGCTTTGAAAAAGGACCAGGAGTTGCCCAGAAGGATCTCCTGTGTGACTTGTGAAAGGAGACCTGGGCTCGGTTGCTCACTTTCTTCAGGGGGTGATTTCCACACTGAGGACTGCAAAAACGCACTGTTTGCTGTGCCACATGCCCACATGAGCATGCACACAAAGGCACACAGGCCTTGAGTCAGCTCTGGGCAGGTGGTTGTCCAGGAGACCTCCTGTGGTCCCACCAAGCTGAATTCTCCAGCACTTGTAGGTGTGTGGCTGTGCCTTCGCTCTGCCTGTAGGAGAGGGGAAATGAATTGTTTAAGGAGCAAAGAGGAATTGAAGTGTTGGCTAGGCAATGTTTGCAAAAGCTGATATATTTACTCTTATCTCTTGGATTCCCTAGGACCCCTCTTAAAATTGCTACTGTTTCTGGGAATAAGAAAGTAAAAGAACTTCTTCTTCAGCATGGTGCTGTTTTTTCTGTGTCAGACAAGGGACTACGTCAAACTTTCACCAAAGCGGTTCAAGATAATGTGTAAGTGTTTCATATCATTGTTAGAACACCTACATTCTCCCTTTTTGGTAACAGCAGTAGGGTTAAATGAGGTGCTGAGAGCTTTGTAGAAGCTGAGGTCAGTGATATCTTCTGATGTATCTTTTTCCATGTCAAGAGTAGATTGAGAAGTTGAGGAAAACTTTTTCCCTTCCCCCCAGTTGTCTCTGAGAATTCACGGGTGCTCTTCTAAGCTCCACTGCATTGGCAGCAACTACTTGCCTTTTGTTTCAGACATCATGTTTGGATATCTAACTGATATCCCCCGTGTGCTTAACCAGCCTAAGGAAAAAAGCCCTCTTCCACAGTGATGGTAGCCGAGGGATGGGTGAATGTATTGCATTATTCCTATGAGCATGCCTTTTCTAGCTATAAACAATAGCCCATGAACTCTTGCCTCTAGATCTTGACTTTATTTCTTCTTCCCCTTCCCCTTCTGGCAACCTGTATCGATGGGAAGCAGGAGAGAAGGGAGTTTGTGTAAACTGTGGGGTAAAACCCCTTTAGGAATAAAGCATGTTTGAAAATTGCTCTTACAATATGTGGTGCTCCTTCCTTCCCTCCAGGCTTCTGGCACAGTATAAGTGTCGTGATAATGCACCATTCTGCACAGCAGCCTTGACCTGGAGAACGTGTTTAATTTTTTTTTCTTGTTTGATTGGGTTTTTTTGTTTGTTTTTCTGCTTATTAAACAAACCCAAGCCCCAGCTAACCCAGGGTAGTTTGAAGACAACACAGGTCTTGGAATGCAAGTACAGTATTTGTTGGCCTCTTGATAACCCACTTGGGAGCTCTCTAAACTCTCAGGTCCTCAGGCTAGCCATGGGAATTTCTGAAGGGAATTTCTGAAGCCCTTCAAAGTGAGGACCAGGACTGAGGAGACATTAAACCATCTTGACATGGAGAGTAGCTGCAGCATTAGCATGACATCTAGCTGAGGTAGAGGCTTTGGTGATGTCAGTCTGCCAGGAGGCTTGTTAAGTTCATTGACCCTTGAAATGGAGATGAAACTGTAGCCAGACTGCAGCGGGTGTGAGCTCCTCCACAGATAAGACTGGGAACCTGTACTGTCAGCATGCCTGTAAGGAGGATTTCAGTCTCCATTACTCTAGGACTGCAGTACATTCTGTGTGTTTTAGCAGTTGTCTATGAATATATGTAGAATGGAACATGCATGGTTTTGCTCTTCCTCCAGAGAGTGCATGGAAGTCTGGGGGGATTTCACCTAATGCATCTTCTTCCTTTCTATATTTAGTATTGCTAATAAACAATTTGGCAGCTCCTGCTATGAGACAAGTCCTGTCATTCCCTTGGAAACATCTTCATTGGCAGAGTCAAGTAAGATACTTTTCTATCAGGAAGGTAATGAGGAAAATCACTGTGTCTTATAAGAGAATGATAGTAAATCAATGGGATGCTGGTCTGGAGGGATGGGCCAAAGAACTGGAAAATAAACACTCAACAACATGCTTTTCATCTTATTTCTAATGTGATGGGCCAAAAGAAGAAACAGCAGAAAAGGAAGACAGTGGTCCAGCTGCAACCCAAAATAAAGTGTCTGTTCGCACTATCACATTGCAGACCTACAGAGGTAATTTCAGAGGTTAACTTTACAAGCCTCCCTGGGGTGGGAAACAGCAGAATGAAATAAGCAGTCACAGAAATGACTCATTCCTTCTTATCTTTTATTTGGAGACTGCAAAGCAAAAGGACCAGAGAAAAAGGAAGACAAACACCACCTCTGGAATCTTGAGGTACCTTCTCTGAGGGAGGAAATGGGGTTCCTCTGACTCCCTGGATTCTGGGTTTATTTTCCTGTACTGTTTCTGTCACACACTCATAACTTGGACCTGGACACGTTTCTGTTTCACATAAGCTCTTGAGTTAGGACTGGGACAAAGTGAAGTCCAGCTAATGTCGTGTGTGTCTCCTTGTAGCTGATCCCCAAGATGGATTTATAGGACAAAGAAACAGCACTTCCTTCTGGTTACAGTCCTCTGAAATCCTAGAAGGCTGGCATTGTGAGAATTGCTTTTTTCCACCTCACAGATCTCTTCTGTGGATCCAGCCAATGTTAAATGGTTTTGTATGACCCACAGTTTAGATCTTTATTTCTTCTGCCTAGGTTCTCTTTAGCTTGGGCAGATGGATTTTGTCCAATTTTGAAATATTTGCCCAAGAGAGATACCAAATACACTGGCAGTGTCTGCCCTTTTTGTTTTTTGTCCCCTGATCCCTCTCCTTAGGCTTGTTGGCAAAAGAAGTTTCGAGCAGGGTGTGGAAGAAGTCTGTGCCAGTTCTCACACATGTCTTTTAAATTACACAGCCTAACAGTGAAGTTCTAGATAAAGAAGCAGACCCTGGGCTTCTTCTTGCTGCGATGGTTCCAGAGCCCTCTGTTGCCAAGGGGAGCATCAAAGGTAATTTCAGAGGGACTAATGCTTTGTAAGCCTCTCTGGAGTGAAGCAAGTGGAGAAAAGCAGAGTGAAATACACACTCACAGAAATTACTCACTTCTTGTCTTTGGTTAGGGACCTGGAAAGCAGCAGGAGCAGCAAAAGAAGACGACAATGGCTCCCTCTGCTATCGTAAGGTACCTTCTCTGAGGGAGGCAGTGGGGTGCCTCTGGCTCACTGGCTTTTCTGCTCGTTTTTCTTTGATTCTTTTTCTACCACACACTCGTAACTTGGACCTTGACAAGCAGCTCCTTCAGATAATCTGTTCAGTGAAGGCTGGGACTAAAGGGGGTCCAGCTGATGTTTTGGGCCTCCTTGAGGCTGACCTCCAGGCACAATTTCTAGTATAGCACAGAGTGGTAAAGTTCCCTGTTGGTTACAGTACTCTGAAGTCTGTGAAAGGTGACATTGTGAGGATTGCTGTTTTTCCATCACACAGTTCTCTTTCCTGAATGCAGTCAAGGCTAAATAATTAGTGATTTATTTCTTCTGCCTAGGTTCTTTCTAGCTTGGGTAGGTAGACTTTGTCCCATTTTGAAAGCTCTGCTCATCAAGTAATGTTGTGTGTCTCCCTGAGGGTGACCTTCAAGCCACATTTCTAGGACAAAGGAAGTAAAGCTTCCTTCTGGTTACAGTCCTCTGAAGTCCTAGAAGTCTGGTATTGTGAGAACTGACTTTTACCTCCTCACAAATCTCTTTTGTGAATCATCAATGTCAAATGATTGTGTATGGCCCACAGTTTAGATATTTAATTTTCTGCCTAGGTTCTCTCAAGCTCGTGCAGGTGGATTTTATTCTATTTTGAACACTGCTCGAGAGAGATGCCAAACACAGTGGCTGTGTTTGCCCTTTTTGTTCTTTCCATTACTTGATCCCTCTCTTGTTAGGCCTGTTGGCTGAAGCAGAAGCTTTGTGTGTGGAAGTGTGTACACAAGGAGCATGTGCCGGCTCTCACATGTGTCTTTTAAATTACACAGCATCTCAGTGGTCTTATAGACAAAGTGATTAACCCCGTGGAGCATCCTGCTGGAAAATGCAGCAGAGTGGGCACGCACTCTGCAGTTAAGGAGCGTGGCAAAGGTAATTTCAGAGGCGCTAACTGGTTACATTTACAAGTTTCTCTGGAGTGAAAAAGATTTGGAAAAGGAGAGTGAAACAAGCAATCAGGTCTATAATGAATTTCTTATGTTTTTCTTAGGGGCCTTGCAACCAGCAGGAGGAGCAGCAGAAGACACTGATTCTTCCCTGGATTCTGAGGTAGCTTTTCCAAGGGAGACAGTGAGGTCCCTCTGACTCAGGGGCTCGCTCCTGGGCTCGTTTTCCTTTGCTGCTGCCTCTGCCACATACTTGTAACTTGGACCTTAACCAGCCACTGCTTCAGATAATCTGTTCAGTTCGGACTGGGACAAAGTGAGGCCCCAGCTAATGTCCTGAGCCTCCTTGTGGCTGACCTCCAAGCTAGATTTCTAGAATAGCACAGAGCAGTAAAGCTCCTCTGAAACCAGGGAAAGGCTGGCATAGTGAGGATTGCTGTTTTTCCATCACTCAGATTACCCCTTGTCCCTTCCTGCTGTAAAAGGGGAGTTGGGGAGGATTCTTTTTGATAGATTTCATGGACGAAAATAAAACACTAGTGCAGCAATATTATACCTGATAACCGTTTCTTGATAAAGAAGGATAAGTGCTCCAGCCGAAGGGGGATAGAAAAGAGACCAAAAAGGGGAAAGAGAGACGGAGATAGAAAGAGAAGGCAGGGACAGCTCACTGCCCTGCACCCTGGGCGGATGGAGTGTGGGTGCCACAGGCTGCCAGGAGTCTTGCCAGACGAGATTCTCAAAGCACAGCCGGCTGTGTAGCGTGTCCAGCCCTTCCATCGGCGAGCACGCTGCTGTGGCCACGAGCACACTCCTGGAGCTTCTGCAGGTTCTCAGACATGGAAGTTTTCTCTCGCCCAATCAGCTGCCAGGTGAAGGCTCGCCAGGGACATGGCTCCCAGCAGTTGTACAACCCCTTGTTTCTTTTCACCTCATGTATAACATATGCTCAGGCGTTAATAAAAATCAGATTGGTTTCTCTCACTTCTCTAGGTGCAGGCATTGTCAAACAGTTCCCATATGACCTACACTTTAGATAATAATTTCTTCTGCCTAGGTCCTCTCTAGCTCAGGGAGGTGTCTTTGATCATGTTGTGAAAACTCTGCTCAACATGCTGGCTGTGTTGGCTCATTTTGTTCTTTTGTCCCCTGATCCCACTCCTTAGGCCTGTTGGCAGAAGAAATTTTGAGCACGGAGGGAGGAAGTGTGTGTGGAAGCAGCCTGTGCCAGTTCTAATGTGTGTGTCTTTTAAATTGTACAGACTGATCCTAAAAGTCAAGGGAGAGTGTGGACCAGAGTGTGGCTTGCTGCTGCAAATGATGCGCGCTCTGCCGCAGGGGGATGTGGAAAAGGTAATTTCAGAAGGACTACGTGGTTACCTTTGTGGGCCTCTCTGGAGTGAAGCAAGTGGAGAAAAGCAGAGAAATAAGCACTCAAGAAATAACAGGCTTCTTGTATTTCTTAGGTGTCTCATCAGCAGCATCAGTAGAAGCAGAAAAGGAAGATGATGATACCTCTTGGGGTTCTGAGGTACCTTCTCTGAGGGAGACAGTGGGAGCCCTCTGGCTCACCTACTTCTATTCTCATTCTATTTTGATGCTGCTTCTACCACACCCTCCTTACTTGGACCATCATATGCTTCTGCTTAAGATAATCTGTTCAGTGAGGATTGGGAGAAAGTGAGGTCCAGTTAATGTCTGGGGTCTCCTTGTGTCTGATCCCCAAGCTGGATTTCTAGGACAAAGAAGTACCTCTTCCTGTTACAGTCCTCTGAAGTCTAGAAGGCTGGCATTGTGATATTAGCTTTTTTCCTCCTCACAAATCTCTTCTGTGAATTGTCAATGCCAAATGGTTGTATAAGACCCATAATGTAGGGATTTATTTCTTCTGCATAGGTTCACTCTAGCTTGGGCAGGTGGACTTTCTCTTGTTTTAAAAATGCTGCTCAAAACCAAGGATGAATGCAATGGCTTTGTTTGCCCTTTTTGCTCTTTTCGAATTATCTTACCCCTCTCCTTAGGCCTGTTGGCTGAAGCCGAAGCTTTGAGGGTGGAAGTGGGTGCAGAAGCCCCCTGTGCCAGTTCTCACATGTGTCTTTTGAATTGCACAGGCTTCTTCTGATACTGTAGAGGAAGTGTTTGCAGGCAAGCGGAGTCTTGCTGCAGAGCGCAAAGCAGTGGGCGTGCACTCTGCTGCAGTGGAGCGCATCAAAGGTAATTTCAGAGGGACTACATGGTTAGCTTTGTGAGCCCCTCTAGAGTGAATCAGATGCAGAAAAGCAGATAAAAAGAAACGCTCATAGCTATAATGTGCTTGATCATTTCTTAGGGGCCTTGCAAAAAGCATGTAGAAAAGAGATGAAGAAACTCAGAATCTTGCAGCCAGCACGAAGAGAAGCAAAAGATGAAGACAATGATTCCTCTCCCTGGGATTCTGAGGTACCCTCTCTGAGGCAGACAGTGGGGGTCTCTCTTATTCACCTGCTTCATTTCCCTTTGCTGCTGCTTCTGCCACACGTTCATAACTGGGACCTTGCCATGCTGCTCCTTCAGACAACTGCTCAGTTGGGACAGGGACAAAGTGAGGTCCAGCTAGTGTCCTGGGCCTCCTTACAGGTGATGTCCATGTGGGACTTCTAGGGAAAGAAGTGAAACTTCTTCTGGTTACAGTCCTCTGAAGTCCTTTAGAAGGCTGGCATTGGCAGAATTGGTTTTTCTTATCTCAGAGATCCCTTCTATGGATCCAGTCAATGTCAAATGGCTGTGGATGATCCACAATGTCTTCGGCCTGGGTCCTCTATAGCTTGTGCAGGTGGATTTTGTCATGTTTTGAAAGATCTATGCAAGAGAGATGCCAAACATGCTATTTGCCCTTTTTGTTCTTCCCACCACCTGATCCCTCTCTTGTTAGGCCTCTTGGCTGAAGCTGAAGCTTTGAGGATGGAAGGGGGTGGAGAAGCAGCCTGTGCCATTTCTCATGTGTGGTTTTTTTACTTAACACAGACCGATTCTGAAGGTGAAGAGAAAATGTCAGCTGCTGTCCAGCTTCCCGCTGCAAACAGCAACAGGTTGGGTGCTGGCTCTGCTGCAGTGGAATGTGGCAAAGGTAATTTCAGAGGGACTACATGGTTATCTTTGTGAGCCTCTCTGGAGTGAACCAGATGCAGAAAAGCACAGAAAAAGAAACACTCAAATCTATAATGTGTTTGATTTTCCTAGAGCTCTTGAAACAAGCATGCAGAGAAGGGATGAAGGAAGATGGAGCCTTGCAACAAACAGGAGAAGAAAAAGATGAAGACAACGATTCTTCTACCTGGGATTCTGAGGTACCCTCTCTGAGGCAGACAGTGGGGGTCCCTCTTATTCACCTGCTTCATTTCCCTTTGCTTTGCTTCTGCCACATATTCATAACTGGGACCTTGCCATGCTGCTTCTTCTGACAAGATGTACAGTTGGACAGGGACAAAGTGAGGTCCAGCTAGTGTCCTGGACCTGCTTACAGGTGATGTCCATGTGGGATTTCTAGGGGAAAGAAGTAAAATTTCTTCTGGTTACAGTCCTCTGAAGTCCTAGAAGGCTTCTTGACATCGTGAGAATTGGTTTTTCGTGCCTCACAGATCTCTTCAGTGGATGCAGTCAATGTCAAATTGTTGTGGATGATCCACAATGTCTTCTGCCTGGCTTCTCTCTAGCTTGGACTGGTGGACTTTGTCATGTTTTTAATGATCTATGCAAGAGATGCCAAATGTGCTGTTTGCCCTTTTTGTTCTTCCCACCACCTGATCCCTCTCTTGTTAGGCCTGTTGGCTGAAGCAAAAGCTTTGAGGGTGGAAGGGGGTGGAGAAGCAGCCTGTGCCACTTCTCATGTGTGGTTTTTTACTTAACACAGACTGATTCTGAACGTGAAGAGAAAATGTCAGCTGATGTCCAGTCTCCCGCTGCAAACAGCAACAGGTTGGGTGCTGGCTCTGCTGCAGTGGAATGTGGCAAAGGTAATTTCAGAGGGACTACATGGTTATCTTTGTGAGCCTCTCTGGAGTGAACCAGATGTAGCAAAGCACAGAAAAAGAAACAAATAATAAGCTATAATGTGCCTAATCTTTTCTTAGGGGTCTTGAAACAAGCATATTATAGAGAATGGATGAAGGAAGTTGAAGTCTTGCAGCCAGCAGGGGGAAAGGCAAAAGATGAAGACAATGATTCTTCTCCCTGGGATTCTGAGGTACCCTCTCTGAGGCAGGCAGTGGGGGTCCCTCTTATTCACCTGCTTCATTTTCCTTTGCTGCTGCTTCTGCCACACGTTCATAACTGGGACCTTGCCATGCTGCTTCTTCTGACAAGCTTTTTAGTTGGGACAGGGATAAAGTGAGGTCGAGCTTGTGTCCTGAACCTCCTTACAGGTGATGTCCATGTGGGATTTCTAGGGGAAAGAAGTGAAACTTCTTCTGGTTACAGTCCTCTGAAGTCATTTAGAAGGCTGGCATTGTCAGAATTGGTTTTTCGTGCCTCACAGATCTCTTCAGTGGATCCAGTCAATGTCAAATGGTTGTGGATGATCCACAATGTCTTCTGCCTAGGTTCTCTCTAGCTTGGGCTGGTGGACTTTCACTAGTTTTTAATGATCTATGCAAGAGAGATGCCAAACGTGCTGTTTGCCCTTTTTATTCTTTCCACCACCTGATTACTCTCTTGTTATGCCTGTTGGCTGCAGCAGAAGCTTTGAGAGTGGAGGGGTGTGGAGAAGCAGCCTGTGCCATTTCTCATGTGTGTTTTTTTCCTTAACACAGACTGATTCTGAACGTGAAGAGAAAATGTCAGCTGCTGTCCAGCTTCCCGCTGCAAACAGCACCAGGTTGGATGCTGGCTCTGCTGCAGTGGAATGTGGCAAAGGTAATTTCAGAGGGACTACATTGTTATCTTTGTGAGCCTCTCTGGAGTGAACCAGATGTAGCAAAGCACATAAAAAGAAACAAATAATAAGCTATAATGTGCCTAATCTTTTCTTAGGGGTCTTGAAACAAGCATATAAAGAATGGATGAAGGAAGTTGAAGTCTTGCAGCCAGCAGGGGGAAAGGCAAAAGACGAAGACAATGATTCTTCTCCCTGGGATTCTGAGGTACCCTCTCTGAGGCAGACAGTGGGGGTCCCTCTTATTCACCTGCTTCGTTTCCCTTTGCTGCTGCTTCTGCCACACGTTCATAACTGGGACCTTGCCATGCTGCTCCTTCAGACAAGATGTTCATTTGGGACAGGGACAAAGTGAGGTCCAGCTAGTGTCCTGGGCCTCCTTACAGGTGATGTCCATGTGGGATTTCTAGGGGAAAGAAGTAAAACTTCTCCTGTTTACAGTCCTCTGAAGTCCTTTAGAAGGCTGGCATTGGCAGAATTGGGTTTTCCTACCTCACAGATCTCTTCTCTGGATCCAGTCAATGTCAAATTGTTGTGGATGATCCACAACGTCTTCTGCCTGGGGTCTCTCTAGCTTTTGCAGGTGGACTTTGTCAGGTTTTGAAAGATCTATGCAAGAGAGATGCCAAATGTGCTGTTTGACCTTTTCGTTCTTTCCACAACCTGATTCCTCTCTTGTTAGCCCCCTTGGCTGAAGCTGAAGCTTTGAGGGTGGAAGGGGTGGAGAAGCAGCCTGTGTCATTTCTCATGTGTGTTTGTTTACTTAACACAGACCGATTGTGAAGACGAAGAAAACATGTCAGCTGCTGTCCAGCTTCCCGCTGCAAACAGCAACAGGTTGGGTGCTGGCTCTACTGCAGTGGAATGTGGCAAAGGTAATTTCAGAGGGACTACATGGTTATCTTTGTGAGACTCTCTGGAGTAAACCAGATGCAGAAAAGCAAAGAAAAATAAACAAATAATATGCTTTTATGTGCTTATCATTTCCTAGAGCTCTTGAAAGAAGCATGTACAGAAGGGATGAAGGAAGACGGAGTCTTGCAGCCAGCAGGGATAGAAGCAAAAGATGAAGACAATGATTCTTCTCCCTGGGATTCTGAGGTACCCTCTCTGAGGCAGACAGTGGGGGTTCCTCTGATTCACCTGCTTCATTTTCCTTTGCTGCCAGGCCATTGCTGGAAAGACCCTGAGCCATGTGGTAATCTGGGGCCTCTCTTCTCAGAACGGGGAGAGGGAATGTGAGCCCTCAGTTGCTCCCCCATCCCCCCGTTCAGCCATGCCATGTGGAGAGGGGTGCTGGAACTGAGCGATGACAGGGCCGTGCCGAGGCCGGAGGGAAACCAGGGCTGGGGCCGGGGCTGAGGCTGAGCCCATAGCAGGCCGAGGGGGCTGGGCCGAGCCGGAGCCGGG
This sequence comes from Luscinia megarhynchos, assembly GCA_034336665.1. NCBI lineage: Eukaryota > Metazoa > Chordata > Aves > Passeriformes > Muscicapidae > Luscinia > Luscinia megarhynchos. The sequence continues at coordinate 77,518,437 of JAPFBE010000003.1, forward strand.
GAGCCGAGCCGGGCTGTGCCGAAGCCGAGCAGAGCAGAGCGAGCGAGCCGGGGCGCAGCGGGGCCGGGGAGCCGAGCCGGGGCGGCCGCAGCGAGGCGCCATCAGGGGCGGGGCCGAGGGCCCCAGGGCCCGGGGCAGTGCTACCGGCCTTGCAGCCGGAAAGCCAAAGAGGGCGAACCAGCCTTAGCAATGTGATTTAGGAAAGTGAAATAACTTTCCATTGGTCACTTGGGATGTCAGCTTCTAAATCAGCACTCCAATTGGTTCTTGCAACCCACAGAGGAACTTCCCAGGGAGGGGACATCCCTGCTCTTTCTGGGCTTTTGAGCTGCTCTTCTCAGGCGGCTCCCCTTCCACCTCCAAGTGAAACCAGAACACCTGGGCAGCTGAACTTTGTCGTGTTTTGAAAGATCTATGCAAGAGAGATGCCAAACGTGCTGTTTGCCCTTTTTATTCTTTCCACCACCTGATCCCTCTCTTGTTAGGCCTGTTGGCTGAAGCTGAAGTTTTGAGGGTGGAAGGGGGTGGAGAAGCAGCCTGTGCCACTTCTCATGTGTGTTTTTTTACTTAACACAGACTGATTCTGAACGTGAAGAGAAAATGTCAGCTGATGTCCAGTCTCCCGCTGCAAACAGCACCAGGTTGGGTGCTGGCTCTGCTGCAGTGGAATGTGGCAAAGGTAATTTCAGAGGGACTACATGGTTATCTTTGTGAGCCTCTCTGGAGTGAACCAGATGTAGCAAAGCACAGAAAAAGAAACAAATAATAAGCTATAATGTGCCTAATCTTTTCTTAGGGGTCTTGAAACAAGCATATAAAGAATGGATGAAGGAAGATGGAGTCTTGCAGCCAGCAGGGGGAAAGGCAAAAGACGAAGACAATGATTCTTCTCCCTGGGATTCTGAGGTACCCTCTCTGAGGCAGACAGTGGAGGTCCCTCTTATTCACCTGCTTCATTTTCCTTTGCTGCTGCTTTAGCCATACGTTCATAACTTGGACCTTGACACGTTGCTTCTTCTGACAAGCTTTTTAGTTGGGACAGGAATAAAGTGAGGTCGAGCTAGTGTCCTGGACCTCCTTACAGGTGATGTCCATGTGGGATTTCTAGTGGAAAGAAGTGAAACTTCTTCTGGTTACAGTCCTCTGAAGTCATTTAGAAGGCTGGCATTGTCAGAATTGGTTTTTCGTGCCTCACAGATCTCTTCAGTGGATCCAGTCAATGTCAAATGGTTGTGGATGATCCACAATGTCTTCTGCCTAGGTTCTCTCTAGCTTGGGCTGGTGGACTTTCTCTTGTTTTGAAAGATCTATGCAAGAGAGATGCCAAACGTGCTGTTTGACCTTTTTATTCTTTCCACCACCTGATCCCTCTCTTGTTAGGCCTGTTGGCTGCAGCAGAAGCTTTGAGGGTGGAGGGGTGGAGAAGCAGCCTGTGCCATTTCTCATGTGTGTTTTTTTACTTAACACAGACTGATTCTGAACGTGAAGAGAAAATGTCAGCTGCTGTCCAGCTTCCCGCTGCAAACAGCACCAGGTTGGGTGCTGGCTCTGCTGCAGTGGAATGTGGCAAAGGTAATTTCAGAGGGACTACATTGTTATCTTTGTGAGCCTCTCTGGAGTGAACCAGATGTAGCAAAGCACAGAAAAAGAAACAAATAATAAGCTATAATGTGCCTAATCTTTTCTTAGGGGTCTTGAAACAAGCATATTGAGAATGGATGAAGGAAGTTGAAGTCTTGCAGCCAGCAGGGAAAGGCAAAGATGAAGACAATGATTCTTCTCCTGGGATTCTGAGGTACCTCTCTGAGGCAGACAGTGGGGTCCTCTTATTCACCTGCTTCATTTTCCTTTGCTGCCAGGCCATTGCTGGAAAGACCCTGAGCCATGTGGTAATCTGGGGCCTCTCTTCTCAGAACGGGGAGAGGGAATGTGAGCCCTCAGTTGCTCCCCCATCCCCCCGTTCAGCCATGCCATGTGGAGAGGGGTGCTGGAACTGAGCGATGACAGGGCCGTGCCGAGGCTGGAGGGAAACCAGGGCTGGGGCCGGGGCTGAGGCTGAGCCCATAGCAGGCCGAGGGCGCTGGGCCGAGCCGGAGCCGGGAGCCGAGCCGGGCTGTGCCGAAGCCGAGCAGAGCAGAGCCGGGGCCGCCCGGAGCCGGGGCGGCCGCACGGGCGCCATCAGGGGCCGGGCCCCCGGGGGTGCTACCGGCCTTGCAGCCGGAAAGCCAAAGAGGGCGAATCAGCCTTAGCAATGTGATTTATGAAAGTGAAATAACTTTCCATTGCTCACTTGGGATGTCAACTTCTAAATCAGCTCTCTGATTGGTTCTTGCAACCCACAGAGGAACTTCCCAGGGAGGGGACATCCCTGCTCTTTCTGGGCTTTTGAGCTGCTCTTCTCAGGCGGCTCCCCTTCCACCTCCAAGTGAAACCAGAACACCTGGGCAGCTGAACTTTGTCGT